>OY796681.1:31267607-36267607 GCA_963680715.1 Tetragnatha montana | reverse complement strand
ATGTCACCTTTGTTTCATTAATTATACTATGTTCTTATTCAGAAGCTACTTTGAATAATGTGTAAAAAGGGAAAGCCTTTTTTTTATAAAAGATACAGTAGAATATCTTATAAAACCAACTGAAAACCTTTTGAAAGAGTTTTAACTTGGGCGAAAGTCCTTAATGGTAGCCAAGTTGGCACTATGTTACGGCCGATCTACTGTTTTGCAAAACAAATCTCAAATATCCCTTAGTAACAAAACTGTGCAAGCTTGGCAAACACTAGGAATTTTCCCCTAAGCAAACTCTTCCAAAAGGTGAGCTAGTTGGTTCTTATAAAAGCTTCCACTGTAGAATACATAGCACTGTGTTTGCTTTTAAAACTCCACCTCACTTGTTCTATTTCCTGGAGGCTGACCTCCGTCATTTCCCTCTGCCAATCCGCTTTGTCCCTACCCTGTCCCGAATTTCCCCAGATCCCTTCCCTAAGAGATTCCGCATACATATCATGGTGCACTTTCCAGTAATTTTTTTCCGAGGATTCGATCCCGAAAGAACCCCTCTTCCCGGAACCGAGATAAAGAAAATCCAGACCAACCCCGCCGAAGCATTTCCGGATTTCTTTCAGTATCTGACGCCCGGACTTTTCCATTGCAGGAATAAATAATACAATGCCAGCGAAGAATACTGAATCGATACTTTTTTTACCCTCTCTCTCGCGTGAATCGAGTTTTTTTTTTCGTTGCGCTGTCTGGTAGATGCAATGAAGGCGGTAAAAAGTTGAAAAAGTTTACTGGCCATCGGGTTTGTTGGATTCGATGTTTGGAGTGGGAGATTGTGGTGATAAATTCGATGTTGTGGTTGATATTTGAGTGCCCGTAAAAAGTGCGTGCTTGAAAACGTGAGTAGAATTTCTTATTATTTTCAGTGCTAGTTGTAACTATTCTGGGAACTTCAATAATTTTTGTTGAATAACTTCTTGTATGATGCAAGAGTACGGATGGCATTTTAATGTCACCTCATTTTCATGGAATGTCAAGATGTTCTTAAATCAGTCAGTCTCTTTAACTAGTATAGCCATTTGGTTGTTACTTTTCAATGAGTTGAAAAAATAAATTTGATCAGTCCCATACTTTTTCACTCTTACTGAATTTTAAGTATGTTTATCATAATAATAAGTGGTTTTAAGATTTATATTTTAATCAGATTTTCCTTTCTCATTCAGAACATTCGCCAAAGCACAGGCTCTAAAAACAGTTTTGCTATGGCACTCCAATGGATTTCTGGCTGTTTTGTTTTTGTTTAGGGTCAAGTTTGCGTGCTACTGGCATCGTTTCAACGGTATTCATGTTTTGCTCATCAGGAATCTCTTTTCAAGAAAAAAAGTATATGTGCTATTTGACATTTTTTACTTTAACTGCAACTTGCATTGTTCTTTTTCACTTGATGATCTTCCCCATCCCTCAAACTAAAACTACATTCAGTGGGATCAAACGGCTCAAATGAGATTATGAGATCAAAGGAACTTGAGCAGGTGAGCTTGAATTGCTTGTTATGATCACTCTGTATTTTTAAACTAACTATAGAGTAAATTCACCAATACCTTCTTTGATCCATCACCTGGCTTGTTATTATCTTGGGAGGGGGCTACAGTCTACCTAGCACAACACAAATGTCTTTCTTTTAATTCTTTTGTTTAATTTTTGTAAAATTTTTTGCTGGAAAACCTTTATGTTCTTTCTTTTAAGTTGATTTTCAAATTTGTGTCATATTTCGTGTTTGCTCTTTTCATTTCTGCTTTTTTATAATTTATTATTCTCTATTTTTCTTGAATACCTCACTGTCATTGATCTTGCAAAGCTTTTTTTATTTTGCATTTTCTTTATATTTTGCATTGCACTTGATAAAAGCACTAACTTAAGCTCTTGATTAGGATTTGAAGGAATTTTTCCCCCTTTTCAACTTCTTTCAATTAATTTAAGAGGTTCTCCCATTGCTCATGTTCCCCAAGTTTATTATCCAACCAAGGTCTAAAAACGTAGTTAAAAGATTAATCTGAAAATAGATCCATTTCAGGTAGTCTTGGAGATTAAAGTTTTTTCTCATGTCCCTAGAGTGATGAACAATTTTACGTTTATAAATGCCTTACGATATAAACAACAAAACCTCTTAGTTTTCGAGAAAATCGTGACGATAAAAAGTATGACATCACATCCGTTTGCCCTAAGAAAAGTTTATGGAAATGGTTATTTGGATTTGTTTGATGATGGATTCCATGGAATGAAATAATTAAGTTTTTATCAGATAAGGCTTCACATTTTTCGAAAATTAAAAGTTTTTTTCATCTGCTCCACGCAAGGAATCTTTCTGTGCAGAGTTTCGGCGGGCTTGTTTTAAACCGTATATTAAACATTATCGGGTTATATTAGTGTAAGAGAAAAGTTATTACTTTGTTAATTCAACAATTAATCAGCACAAATAAAAAGTTTGGAAATCACTAAACCTTTTCTAAACTTTCCCATTTTAAAGAATTATTTTTAGTTATATTTTTTTAGTTTTAGTTTAGTTATATTTAGTTAGAGTTTTTTTTTAAGTTAGAGTTAGTTTTTTTTAGTTAGAGTTTTCTTTTAGTTAGTGTTAAACCTTTTATGCAATAAAATAGTATTTTTTTAATCTTCGATCAACTTAGAATGCCTGGATACTAAAAAATATTAGCGGTTTAAATTAAATCGAACCGCATTGTATTTGCACCAATATTATTTTAAATGCAATTAGTCCCGAAAAGATTTTATTCCTTATGGTTTAAGAATCATTATCATATAAATGCAAGAAACTGTATCTAGCAAAAATGAGCGTCTCACAATTTCCCACAAGAGAAATTAGCTTTTAACTTAGAAGATAACATAGTACATTGGAAATATCTATCAAAAACATATTCTTCTAAGTATTATAAGTGTCACCTTTAATCTTTTTACTAAGGTATTCTTATAAAAACATTCATGTTAATATTATGGTAATCCTATTAGCCATGCATATTGTAATTTTTATGAATACATTTTAGAGCCTAATTTCCACCGCCTTAAGAAAACCTAAGGGATTTATAGCACAATGGAATGGAGATTTATATTTTTCTTGTGATCTATCACAATTTTTGTCTTACAACAATTGAAGTTATCGTCAACAAGTCGATTTATTTCTTGGATCTTTATTATTAGTTGTTTGTAAAGAAAAAAAAAGTGTTTGTGATACGTTTCGTGTTTACCTATACCACAGACTATAAAGAAATAACATAAAATAAAATATTCAACGACTTCCTTTATTAATCCTTTATTATTTAAATAATTAATTTCTAGACTTTATTAATCTTCTATGATTATTTAATAACTGGCCTTTAAACTCACTCAAATAAGCGGGGGGGGGTCAAAAAAGCAATAAGTTTCATAAGCGGGCCGTAATTTAAATTTAAGAAGTAGAACTTGAATACAATTTTCGGGTCACATAAATTTAATTCTTTTTCCTAAATAAGCTTTTCAGGGAGAAAAAAAATTACAAGTAAGCAGTAAGTTGGGTACTTTTTTTTGCATAACTTGCTAGAATAAGAGTACAATTTTGCTAAATTGGATTACATTGGAGATTGGGATACTACATGAATTTTTTTTTTCACTACACTAAAACTCTTGTCATTAAATGTTTAAACGCGATGATTTTTTGTAATTGGAAATGTGCGTTCAAAATACTAGAGGCTCTGCATCAGACTAAAAATTATACAATTTAGATAGAATGTGTGAAATTATAATATTTATATAAGTTACTAGGAAACTTTTTATCACTCTTATAAACATATTTAACCAGGAAAGTTTTTTAAAGTACGTTTTTAAAACCTGAAAGGAATTTGTTTCATCGTAAATATGGCCTCTATTTGCCGTTTTGATTAAGCAGATAATAAGTTGTTTGACAGTTTGCTTGCTATGAACTGCAACCACATTCCGTAATCTAATAAAATGGAAGTATTTTAAAATTGAGGCTTTTTCACAGAAATTCTTAAAGTGTACTCAAAATCCTCAAAAGAATCCGGCCATTTTTATACGAAAAGGGACTTTTTCAGATCATTAATTAAAAGGTTTTCTTCTGGAAACCAGCAACCAAAACCATTTTTTTAGTGTAGAGATATAACAGGGTTTAAAATTATCTAACAAATCTTGTTAGGCGTAACAACCCGGTTTAAATGTGTGGCTGATATTATGCAATCAGATTATATATGCAATCAGTATAATAACTATTTGCAGGTTTAGATAAATTAACACCATATCCTTTTGTCATATTAGTCTCAGTGCATTATTCCCCAAAAACTACTTCATTACAGCGTTGTTTTAGCCGTTCTTTGTTGACTTACGCTCTGACGCAACAGCATCCATTACTAAGACCCATATACTTCATCTCCATCCATGCTCAAGAAATGGACCCCATAAAAAACTTTTAAACGGAATTTTCCCGAGAAAAATAGAATTATTTTCGCCCAAAATTGAAAAACCCTTTTGTTTATCAGGCAACAATTTTCCCCTCCAGCCTCATAATGAAAACCCATTATATTTTGTGAGGCCTCAACTCATTTACAGAGTATAGGGTTCCTCGCTAGCTATCGATGAGGGTGGAAACCCCCTCCCCCTTTTGTGACGACACAAAAGGGCAGGGGGCGAACCGCAGTGTGCGTTTGACATTTTTGGGCACAATTCCAGATTTGATTTTAGCCCGATTTCTTCAATGACCTACATTCACTTGTAGTACTTAGTGAAATAAACAGATATTCTACTTGGAGGCATAATTATTCATTGAGTTTGGGGATGCTGAAGAAAACACAAGATTTATTTCAATGTAGCTTCAGGGAAGGAAATTTTGCTTTTAACTTTTGGATCTAGTTTGGTGTGCCGTTTTATGGCTAGAGCATAATCAAATATTTTTTTTTGATTAAAGAGAAATAATAATTGAACTAATGCCATGATAAAGATTGTAATTGCGTAGCATTATTTTTTATTCGACCGACGGAAGATAACTTTCCAATTGTTTTATATTAAAAGCACTGAAAAAAACCCAAGTTAAATTTACCATCTTCAAAATTGTCTGTGAAGTTCACTACCAATCTATTTATGCGCAATCGTGTACTTTGATTTTCCAAGGGATACTTTAAATAGCAGCAGCTAAGGATCCATACAAAATCTTTTTTTTTTTAATTTCATCCCCCAGTAAAAAAAAGAGTCCCAACCAAAAGTAGTATTTTCATAATTATATATAATTATCATTATATACAACAAAAATAATTAAAATATTTTATGCTTCCAAAGATATTATAAAGACATTATTTAACATTATTTATTTTTGAAAATTTATCTTTGCTGTTTTCTCCAGATTAATAAACCTCTGCATTTTGGAATACCTTCAGGTATGTGCCCCTTTTTCTCTTTTACCAAAACGAAAAATTCAATATTTCAATGCTCTAAATTATACCACATTTAAAAGCTAAAATTATTTCAACAAAAAAAAACAATTAACCTAAAAAAGTATATTACTACAACTAAGATTATATTTCTTCCCGTTATAGAAAATATATTTTTATCAAAGTGGTTTGGCTAAAGCAACAGCACTAATAAAATTTTCTACCAGCCACCAATATTTTAATAACCCAAACGTTACTTAGTGGCAAAGCGGCTCAGTTTGGCGTCTGTTTCACCCATCAGATCACTAAACCTCGCTTTGAGCCATTACCTGAGAGGGATGATTAACTTAATTAGTGATAATGGGATCCTGATTTCCCTCCAAAAGAGTTTAACGCGACGTTTGAATCTTGATTAAGCAGTAATTGAAATTTGATCTTGCGGTAATTAATTGTAAGCTAAGACTTTCGTCGCTATCTATACCTTAATAAGCTTTATGTTTTCATGCTAAAACAAATAAAAGATTAAGTCGACCTTCTCAAGGACTCGAAAATTTTCCCTATGGGATAAAAATTATATTTGAAGTAGTTGAATTTATTCAAATTGTTTTATGATATGAAAAGGGTATCAAAGATATTTTAGTTTATAAATCTTTTTAAAAATACATTACTCCAAACTGTGATAATTTCTTTACTTATAAATGTTATGTCGGTAAAGAGAATTTCGGGATGAGCACCAATTATAGAATTTTATTTATGGGTCTGTTGAAATATATTATAACAGTTGTTCTGCTGTTTCGTTTTAAAACCTTCAGTATTTCGATAACTAGGTAAAGAGTAGAACTATTTCTTCTCGACATATTATAATGAATGTTTTTGTTTAGGCATCTTTGATAACAAATTTTTATTTTGTAATTAAATAATTGAGGAAAGATGAGTTTGTTTTAAAAATCTCGACTATCATGGATGAAGCAAATTGGGATAAATATACTGGTCTAAGTGTCAGGTATAAATTTACTGCTTAGGCACTATTAAAACCAAAAGTACATTTTTACCCCCCCCCCAAAAAAAACGTGGTTAAATTTTTGTTTGAAAATAAATAGGCTTCTTTCTTAAACTTCTTTGAGCTACAAATCAAAACGAGACTCAGCTTAATCCATATCTTTCAAATTCAAATAAATTTGCTATTATACTCTATTATTGTACTTGAAGAGATTTAGCTTATCTTTATATTTCATATCAGATAAAGATATAACACAATGTCTGAAAAAATAATGGAAGCTAACAATCTTATAACTTTTGTATTTATAAAGATGAATGCAACAATAGGAATCTGGATGGAGTCTACCCTAATTCTTGAAGTCACCCAAAAAAAATGAAATCGTAACCGTTCTGAAGGAAAAGGATCCTTTCTAAAGACGACAAATTAGTTGAACATAAGTCATCCAAGCGTTGTATATGCGGTGGAACTCCTAAATTCATTCTTCGTGATATTTCTCCAAAATATTTTAAGTAAAAGTTTCCTCAGAGTTCGGAAGCGAACAACCTAAGGAGAAAGGGCATTTTTCTACTATTTCAACAAATGTGGACTTTTTCACCCGTCTCGGATATAGCTTTTCAATCCAGAAAAATGTCGTTAAATCCCAAGATTTATTACGAAAGAAGAGGAGATGCCTTCCTGATATGGATCCGTGGGGGATAATATCGTTCCGCAGATCGACAGCCATATTTATTATATAGGAGGGAAATGTGATATTTTGTGTGCAAATCGTGGGCGGGTTCTTGCGTTGCGACTTGGGCGTTTCGTTTTATCTTTACTGCCACCTGCAGACGTCTAAATGAGTTATTGCGAATCACTTTAAATCGGGAACTTGGACTACTTCAGAGAATTTAGGCTTTGGTAATATTTTATTTGGAGAGCCAACTTGTTGCAGTTATTTTAAACGTGATTAATAGGAGATCCCTCCCCCCACAATAAAATGGCTTAAAATTGAATTTAAAAGGTCATTGAATATGACCTTATCATAAAACAAATATGTCAAATTCACGTAACTTTCACTTGAAATAAATTTTTAAACGAGAATTTTATAATAGTTATATCATTTTCAATAAGGAAATCTATTGATTACTTTGAGTAATAATTGCGTATAATTTTTATTAATAGGATATGTTTTGTATAAAATTAAAAACTAACTATTTTTCGTTTTAAGAACAAATAAGGTATTCATGAATACCTACCTATTCTAAAAGTAAATTTTATTTATTTAAGTTTTACAAGACTTGTAAAACTTAAATAAATAAAATTTACTTTCAAAATTAACTTAATATTATAATCTCTAAATGTTTACTTGCTTAAACAAATAAGCATGCTAGAGATTGACGTATAAATTATTAGGACTGTTGACAGTTTTACCAAATCGCTCGAAATCTGCACTTCTACTAATATGTGTCAAACATATCATCCACAGCATGTCATCTATATGAAATGATATGGTTTCTATTTGAGAGTTTGGTTTCTGTGTTCCATAAGCAAGTTTTCTCAGAATTTTATACAAGATTAGTTGAGAGAGAGAAACAGAATATCATACTAAGAAAGATGACTGAACAGGATCTTTTTGTTTTTGACTGTTAGTTTTAAAACCGTCCATGGTAGACAAATGCATCAAAATTTTACAGCTGATTCTTTAGTATGAACTACAAAAAATATTTTGGTGTCGGAGTCTGCATGCATTGCTCAAACCGATTGATGGGAATTGAGGTTTTTGGTACGTTCTATTGATTTTTAAGCCAATTAAACGGGTAAATGCTAACAATTTTAATATATTCTATTTACCAAGCCTTTATGGATTGAAAATAAATTGTAGTAAACTTTTTCTCCTTATAACTTACGAAAAAGCAAAAAGCTTGTTGTATTTAGAGATAGATTACGGTGGTATTTTCAAAACATCCTTAAATCAATGTAGTACAAAATGATCTGAGGGGAATTTCATATTACATGGCATCCTTCAAAACAAAACAAAGTAGCAAGCAAAAGAACCATTGGATGTCCAGTTTGAGTAACCAATAGTGACAGACAGTATACTGATTGGTTTTTAATTGCTTTGTTATGGATAATTCTAATTGACATAGTGCAAAACAAAGTTAATGGTAATTCTATTTTCGTAATCTCAATAATTTTTGGTGGATTATAATTTACATTAATAAAATATCCAGAAAAATGATTGCAGTATAAATTATCGATTTTTTATCCATAGTAACTTCTAAGTTTACTCTGTTAAGCTTACATATTTTATAATTTTTGCATCATAGTACATAATTGTTTGGTAGATTTATCTAAACACGATTAATGGAAAATTATATACCGTAACTTAATTGCATTTCACCAATATTTAAATATTTAACTTGCTTTAAAATAAATTTAACTAATTTAATGATATCTAGTCTTACCGTCACGAGAAAAACTTTGACAGAAACAAAAACTTTGAAAAGACGTACAAAATTAAAGGATGACCACAGCGTTTATTCAGCGTTTATGAAGTACCACTTGAGCGGAAAAATCCTTTTTCGTAACAACTGCCACAATATCGTACGAAGTCAAAAGTTTTCAAAAGTTGTATTGAAAGGATCTTTTGCAAAAAATGAAATAAGAGAGAAACTGCAGAAAAAGTGTAAAATCAAGGCATAAAAATAAACTTGGTTCTTGTGTCAAAATTTGGCCAAAATATATTTCACATTTAAAAGGCAGGTAAGTAAAACAATATATTTTACTTAAAATATTATAAAGATAAGTTTGTTCACTAAGAGAAACGACTATTTTAAAACTGAGTGAATCGTTGTTTGCATTTTGATATAAAACTTTTTGTTTCACAAATGACCACCCATTCATTCAATTTAGAAATATCAGAAATACTTGCAAATAATTCTATAGTTACCATTCAAATTGTACTTGTTTTTTAATTTATGCTTAAAAATTGGAAATTTTAAGTAACTCTTGGAACTCCGATTTGTGTAAATGACATGCATTTACTCAAAAACAAGCACATGATGTATTATTTTTGAGTATTTGCTTATTTTCAGAAAGAAGTTTATTCATGTTTCAAATCTGAGTAAATTTTGTTTCGGAGCCAGTTAAATTATGTGAAATATTCAGATTTCATATTTTTTTTACTCAGTTTTGAAAATGTCGTATTAAGAGTGTAATAAGTAAGTGCTTGTACTTAAAGAAGTAGAAAATAAGTTCTTACAACCTCAAGTTTTGGTGACAAAATATTACTTTATTGCTTTTTTATAAACTAAAGAGCTTCACTCCCTTCTCAATAATGATCGCCAACCCCAAGAAGGTGACCCCCAAAATGCCTTCCGATTAATCTTTGCCTATTTTAAAGACAGTACTATGTAAATTTTGTATGAAATAATGCTTTAATATAAAACCAAAAATAATTATTAAAAATTAAAGTTACCAAAAGCAGAATTTAAAAGACAAAAAAGTTATAGTCTACTGAAAATAGAGTTTGACCTCGGACAAATTGCAACATAAAGTTTCTCAACGGTTTTCACAATTATGAATCTAAACTAAAAATCGGACAAAATCTGACAGTTTCAAAGTTTTTAATTTTTGTTCCAAAAACATCAAAACGATTTATACAGGTAGATATGTAATGCATTATAGGATATGTTTGAGCGTTGAAACCCAATACTGCATATACTTTAAGAATAAAATATTAATACTTCAATTTTTAAAATTAGAATAATTACTTGTAGGAAAAAATTAAAACTCCCCTCAAAAACTCACAAAACATCAAAAGAAATAAATACAACTGTTTTCGTTTAGAGAAATGACCTAAATATTAACATGCTAAAATTTAGAAAATATACGAAGAAGTTTATTATTTCTATTTTTATTATTATTTTTAAATTTTTTTTCCCAATTTTATTTGACGAAAAATTTAATTTTTTTCAAATTAGTGTCCTAAACTTTTGAGACTTCTGAAAAGTTCATTTTTCAATGGATATTGTCCACACATATAATGGAAAACCGGTAAATTAATGTACACCCTATGTACATTGATTTTTTTTTCTTCTTAAAAGGTTGTTACAGAATTTCGTCTGAGGCAGACAACGAGGCAATGCCATTTTCAAGGCAAGAAACAAATCTCGAAGCTTTCTCCCCTTCACCCCCTAGACAAAAAACTCGCAACAAACTCAGGGGTCAAGAAGAAAATGAAGGAGCGAGAACGTTTTTACAAATGGGGAAATTTACGATGAAAAATTCTTCAGTTCCAACTGTCGTGAGAATAGGAATGGCTAAATCTCGTGTAGAGAAGTTCTTGTGGATCCTGATATTGGTGACATTGTTATTCACTTGCACTGTTCACGTCATCAAGTTCATGGGAAAATATTTTACGTACCCAGTGGTGATAAGTTTAATAGAAGAACCGCTGGAATCTTTGGAATTTCCATCTGTTACATTTTGTAATCTGAACAGGATGAGAATCGAATATCAAAAATGTCTAGTGTACAACATTACATACGAAAAACATTGCTATTCCGTGTTAAATCAGCATCCGCACTTTGTGCCTACTGGCGCTCCAATAGTCATATCCAAAGAAAAGATACATCCAAACAAAAATGCTACAGAAGAACAAAAGTTTTTGTACGCTTATTTTAAAACACCTGAGAATATTCTATTAGGAATGTCACATCAATCGAGTTTCGTAAGAAAATGCACCTTTGCAGGTCACAGATGTGAAAGGAGCGCCCAAGAAAGAAACTTCTTTCATAACCAGTATGGCTTTTGCATGACATTCAATATTCCGCAAGTTAAGAAGAAGAAAGGGATATTGAAAACCAACAAGACGGGTTTTGAAGGTGGATTAGAACTGAAACTAAATTTTGATACAATGCATTACCTATCGGATACGCATTCAGTTGGTGGAAGAATCGTGATACACCACACTGAAGAGATGCCAGACCTCGAAGAACATGGATTCAACTTAAGTCCCGGTCTCGAGACATCAATTACTCTTAAACAGACGATAATGAAGAGACTTCCATCCCCTTACAAAGACACTTGTGTGGATTATTCCAAAGGGTCTGCTCCTCGTACTCAAAGAGAATGTCACAAATTGTGCATTCAAAAGTACAATTTTAAAACCTGTAAATGCATTGACCCAAACATGATTTTGTTTAAGGGATTTCCTGCGTGCGATTTGTGGAACAACCAACAATTGAAGTGCTTGAGGAGAGCATCTGAAAGAATTGAAGATTGGCCTTGTAATTGTCCTCAAGCGTGTCATTCCATACACTATAACGAACGTATATCGCATGCGAAATATCCTTCTGCTAGTTCGATTTTCCCCCCCGATATTAATCCAGATCCAGATTTTGCGTCTATGTATATGAACGAATGTAGGTCCAATGGTGGAAAAGTGAATGTATTCTATTCCACTTTAAACAGGAAAACCTTTAAGCAGTCTCCAGCGTTTCAAGATTCAGAGGTATTGGGAAATTTAGGAGGGACATTTGGATTGTGGCTTGGAATATCTATATTCTTTATATTTGAACTGCTTGAAATAGTCACAACTTTTGGAAAGAATACAGTTTTGAAGCACAAAACATAGTTTCAATAAATATATATTTTTTTGCTGGTTAGGAGGATTAAAATATAGTGAGACTATAACCCTCAAAAGGCTTGGATACAAGTGGTTTATCCGCAATACACTGCAAAAAAAAGGTCATCGATTTTACAGAAAAAAACTGTCAATTTTTGTGCCAGTTTTTTTCTGTTTTTTATACAGGTTTTTCTGTTAATATTTACAGATTATCTGCTTATTATACAGGTTTCTTCTGTTAATTTTTTACAGATTATCTGTTTATATACAGGTTTCTTCTGTTATTTTTTACAGATTATCTGCTTATCGTACAGGTTTCTTCTGTTAATGTTTACAGACCACCTGCTTATTTTACAGGTTTCTTCTGTTAATATTTACAGATTATCTGCTTATTAGGTTTCTTGTTTATTTTTTACTGACTACCTGCTTTTTTGTTTCTTTTGTTAATTTTTACATACAATCTGTTTATTCAAATTTCTTCTTTGATTTTTCAGTCCATTAACCTAAACTTGAACTTATGTTTTTCTAGTTTTTTAAGAACAGCATATTTTCAAGAATCAACATTTAAAATATGTTCAAATAACAATGAACCTGAAAATATGTTCAAATAACAATGAACCTGAAAATATGTTCAAATAACCTGATCATCAGATACAGTAATCAAAATATTTCACATTAAATAACACTTTCACAGCAAAATATCTTTTATTAACATATCTATATTATGTTTACACAAAGCAATTTATTATTGTGCTTATATTTAACTTTAAAATTATACTGTTCAAAATTTATACTAAGAGTAAAATGTGATGTGCTGAATGTCATTTCACTCCATTTTCCTTAAAAATCATTCAACAAAAGTGATAACTCTAAAATGCCTCTCTTCACTCCACATTAATTGTTTGTCTTAACTTTGGTTCTCAATACATATCAATTAAGGATGGTAATATATCATATGTCCAGAAGAAAAATCAAGCCAAAAAATTAATATGGAGTGCTGAGTGGCATTACAGGGTTATTTTTGGACTTACTCTTATTAAAAACATTTTAAATTAAAGAAGCTACGTAATGATTGAAATGGAGTGAAATGACATTCATATTTAAATTATAATCCAGCTGATTAAAAAAGTATTTGATTGGTACTAAGTCCCTTTAACTAACTTCAATCAAACATATTTGATAATAAAGACAAAAGTAAACATTAATACAAATTACAATTTTTACACAAGTTTTAGCTTTGTGTATTTTATGTTTAGTAATTAAATCATATTGCAGTACAAAACTTAGATAAGCTTTTAAAAATATTTCCCAACTAATCTAAAAATTTTAAAGACAAAAAAACATGAAACCAAAATACTTTTTACACAATTAATCAAATAGAGATTGAGGATTATGTTTGATGAGCAAAATGAACTAAAATTTAAATAGATCTAAAAATATCTATTTGAAACAGCATGATGTAGGCACATACATTCATGTTTATTTGAACATGAAATATTATAACAAAATTGAGAGTATCTGGTGCTAACATTTTTAATATTTGAAAACCTGGACACTTTTTTAAAATAGCCATGTTTAGTCTCAATACACCAATTAAATTCAATGAAAGAAAAACATAAAAACTCAATAATTTTTTTTACCAAAGTTTCAGTTAATTTAGAATACACAAATCATTTCACAAGAGTCATAACTCTTAAATGTCACTCTTCACTCAATATTAATTTGTCTTAATTTTTGTTCTCGGTACATATCCATTATAGATTAAGGACTTTAATATAATGTATGTTCAGAAGAAAAAAACAAGCCAAAAAATTAATATGGAGTGCTGAGTGGCATTATAGGGTTATTTTTGGATTTATACTCATTAAAAACATTTTAAATTAAAGAAGCTACATAATGATTAAAATGGAGTGAAATGATATTGATATTTAAATTATAATCCAGCTGATTAAAAAAGTACTTGAAAGGTACTAGGTTCCTTTCCACTGATTTCAAACATATTTGATAATAAAGACAAAAGTAAACATAAATACAAATTACAATTTTTACACAAGTTTTAGCTTTGTGTATTTTATGTTTAGTAATTAAATCATATTGCAGTACAAAACTTAGATAAGTTTTTAAAAATATTTTCAAACTAATATAAAAATTTTAAAGGGGTTTCTTTAAATTCCTTCTGTGTAATTAAACAGTAGCGGCAAAAGTATTCACAACTAAAACTTTCTTGAAAACCCCCAACCATGTGTGAACCAAGATTATCACCAACAATGGCACTTACTGTACCCTGAACACTTGCATCGTTAACTTTTATACCTTGTGTTTCTAAAATTTTTAAGTCACTTATCAACTGCGAAAATACTTTTTCATGTCCAAAAAACTTCAAATCATTTTCTAAGCATAAAAGAACTAACTGAATATTATCGACGTTTGATCGATATGAGGAATGCAGATTAGTTAGGGTGAAGTATACACCAATGACTTGGTGCTTTTTCCTGGCTGACCCTAGGGGATTAACAACTTCAAAGGCATCTTGGAATAAAATTATTCCCAGAGCATTGGGACTTTTTTTAAATAATGGATTACTTTTACGAACAGAACCATCCATTACATCAAAAAATACTCCACTTTTAAGAGGTCTATTACTATTATCATTGATGTGAATACAAATCATTTCACAAGAGTCATAACTCTTAAATGTCACTCTTCACTCAATATTAATTTGTCTTAATTTTTGTTCTCGGTACATATCCATTATAGATTAAGGACTTTAATATAATGTATGTTCAGAAGAAAAAACAGCCAAAAAATTAATATGGAGTGCTGAGTGGCATTATAGGGTTATTTTTGGATTTATACTCATTAAAAACATTTTAAATTAAAGAAGCTACATAATGATTAAAATGGAGTGAAATGATATTGATATTTAAATTATAATAAGCTGATTAAAAAAGTACTTGAAAGGTACTAGGTTCCTTTCCACTGATTTCAAACATATTTGATAATAAAGACAAAAGTAAACATAAATGCAAATTACAATTTTTACACAAGTTTTAGCTTGGTGTATTTTATGTTTAGTAATTAAATCATATTGCAGTACAAAACTTAGATAAGTTTTTAAAAATATTTCCCAACTAATCTAAAAATTTTAAAGACAAAAAAACATGAAACCAAAATACTTTTTACACAATTAATCAAATAGAGATTGAGGATTATGTTTGATGAGCAAAATAAACTAAAATTTAAATAGATCTAAAAATATCTATTTGAAACAGCATGATGTAGGCACATACATTCATGTTTATTAGAACATGAAATATTATAGCAAAAATGATAGGATCTGGTGCTAACATTTTTAATATTTGAAAACCTGAACACTTTCTAAATGGCCATGTTGAGTCTCAATGCACCAATTAAACTCAGTGAAAGCAATAACATGAAAACGCAATTTTTTTTTTACCAAAGTTTCAGTCAGTTTTTCCATACATATCATTCCTTGACAGTGATAACTCCAAAATGCCACTCTTTACATAACATTGCTCGAGATTTTAGGTGAAAATCGGGAGGGCGGGAGAGAGTCTAAATCGTGAGGGTTGGCAAATCAATTACGAATCAATTAACTCATGTGTCGATACTTTGTTTATCAAATTCAAAATTTTTGAGCTCACTGTTTCTTTAGCCTTGAAATCAGGATCATTCTTGGATCCTCTGCAAGGATTAATTCCAAGAAAACATCTGAAAATAAATATTTCAACTAGAGTGAATGCAATGGAAACTAAAGGATTGGCTGTAAGAAGAGTAGTTCCAGAATTAAGAAACCCAGTATAATGAAGTCTTGGTATAGAAAGTAATCTTACCTCTGAACAAATTCAAGCGTTGTAGCAGTTCTTTTGGGATAGTGAATGTTAAACACATAAAATGTGATGAACAAGAAAGTGAATCCCTGACAGAAATTGTCAGCACATAGAACCTTTTTCCTGTCAATGAACACTGTGAAGGATTTCGATAACATAACATCATCTCCTGAAAATTAAATAAAATGGAATGATGGAATGAATTTAAGTTTTCAAGTTGAACTTCCTTATCTGATGAGTGGCACACTATTCTGAACCAATGCAAAAGAAGACTATTGACTTTTCTACAAATTAGCAAAATAATTTTATCAATTTAACTCACCATAATATACTAGAGTGGGCGTACTAGGAAGGTCTAATTGATCCACATCAAGGGCAACCTGAAAACATGCAACATTGTATTAAAAAATTTCAGCAGAGCATAAAATTTTACTGAAGGCCATTTATGTATTTAAAAATAAAATGTGCAGAACACAAATATGATGTATGGTTAGCCAAATAATCAGAAAAAATACTAACATCAACTGCACACAATATTTGTCCTACATCTTCATCAAAGTAAATGGCTAAAAGTCTTAGAAGCGTGAGAATATCAGTCTCCTTATTGTTGGAACAAGTCTCCAAAACAGACTCCATCTTTTTAATGTTCTTTTTCTGAGGTAAGGTTTTTAAGTAGCTGAAAATTCTATACCCTTTACGGGATAAGGAGTCATTGAACTTTTCATAAAAGTTAATTTCCATTAAAATCAAAAAGTGCTGGCACAATCCCTCATTCGTAAATAATAAAGGCCACCTTTTCATTAATTCTTCAACTGGTGTTCTGCTGTTAATTTCCTTTCTTTGTGAATAAAATGTATCATTTAATAGTTTTTTACTATCAACATCAAGAACTTTGGAGGGGGGCTTTTGCAACATTCTTTTTCTTTTTTCCTCGAGCGTTTCTTCAGTTTCATTTTCTGGAAAATCAGGCATCCAATTCACACAGCCGTATGCGTCTGACTGCTTAACTTTTTTCTCAACATTATTGCTCCTCATTTTTCGTTTTAGAGTATTATATTGGCTAGTTCTATTTTTGTTGTCAAATCTAACCTCCATTTGTTTCTCTATAGATAGGTGTCCTTCACCAACTACTTCTCCACATAGCGTATCAGAAAGGGACTCCGGATACTTTTGCACCATATTTCTAGCAACTATCGATAGGGCTTTTCTTCCAGGCTTGGTGTAGGACTTACTGATGTTGTCAGTTACCACTTGAATTAAGTGTCTTCTTAAACCTGGAGTAAGGCGTTTCTTTTTTTCCAGTAACTTGTGCAGTTCTGTTGGCATTAGCTCCCATGGTATTTCATAATTGTAGGCCCAATCCAGATTATCAAATTCTCTTGGAGATTCTTTTCGAACTTGCAATAATTCTTGTTGAGTTTCTGCCAATGTGTTTAGCTCATCTTCTGCAAGGAAGGAAATAATTTATGAGATATATGCACAAATATTAAATTTTGATATTGATTTGTATGTTTGTTTAGTTATTCGACCATAAGATATAATGGTCATAAGAATTGAAAGAGTTCTCAAAACACTCCTGCTACAGACAAAAAAAGCTACAGTTCATTATCACATATCTTACACCACATTTAATTTAATACAATACTTTCCAGGTAATCTAGGGTTCTTCGGAGAAAATAGCAAACAGGAATGAAATATTAAGTCTGGTCAATTATTATGGTTTAATAGTCAAGTGTATTAAACCAAAAAATTAAGCTGAAAAAAAATGGAATTGGTAAATACATAAGTCAATTTCATAATTATAAAGAAACCTTATTTGAAATTAAATTTTTTGGATTTTAATTTTGTTAAGTTACTTAACAATAACTACAAAAATTATCTTTAGTTAATGTCCCCAAAATATACCAAGCCCCTATTTACCAGCTTGATTGCAGTTAAAATTAAAGAATACATAACATACCTGTTGTTTTCCAACATTTGATGAGGATACGAGCCTGAATAGTTTTCACCACGTCTGTCAAATCTTTTTCTTCGATTAATTTTAAATCGTCAAAGTTATTAACTCCCAGATACTCGAGATGCTCTAAAAGAGCATCGAGTGTACCATCTTCAATAAATGGTAAAGCTTTTTTGATACTCAATTTTATTGTATCATCCATCCTATACAACAGAAAAAAAATAAATTGTCTCTGAAACAGATCCAGGCTGTGTGTTATCTAGAATCATATACCTCAAAAACTCACTTCTAAATAAATGTGAAAATGATTTGTGAAGAGCTCTATACTGAAACCTTCACAAAAAGTTACTTGAATTAAGATTTAAAAACTTTGCTAATAATCATCAACTGCAAAGTGTGCAGGGAAGGGTTGCTTCATGTTTCTTACATGACAGATTGATGATTATTAGCATCATTAGGGCCATTCCATGGAAAAGTGGACATGAGGGTTGAAATTTCAAATTTAATATGAAATTAAAGGTAAAGATACAACCAATATGATATTCTAGAGACCTAAGTTCTGAAAAAGTTTTTTTTGATAGTTTTTGGGGGCTCAAAGTTTGGAAAATTTGAAGGCTTTTCAAGTGTGCAAAATAGGCTATTTTCAGTTTGACTGAGCCCTAGAACTTTTTTCAATCATTCTGACTGAACAAGCATTAAAAGCCACAGAATTTTTGTATAGCTGCCTACTTGCAACTTTGTTTATCTTATAAAATACTCAATTCCAGAAAAAAAATTTAATTACCTGGTTTTCGAGATATTTAAATTTACCTTATCCTGTTGTCACACCCGTCGCGATGGAATGGCCCATGATCACAAACCTCAAAAAATTAATAAGTATAGGAGGGGATCCTTTTATGCCCCTCAATGAAATTTTAAAGCATATATTGATCAGCATAAAAACATCAGCTATTGCTTAATTTAAAAATAAAACAAATGCATAATGACACATAAATTATTTAAACCATGGGTGGAAAATTAATATTCCAAAACAGCATGATGTAAGCATATACATTCTTGTTTATTTAGAACATAAGCAGGTAAAGGATAATAATCTAAGAAATTACTCATATGAACACAGCATGTTTTTAAAGGATTAGGTAGAATTTCATGCACACCCCACTGATGCAAAAAAATACTCTGATATATTTCAGAAACAAAGTAAACCTCTGTACCATTCTGAATTATTAGTAACTTAATTTTACCAAACACAATACCAACCGAATTCCTTTCTAGAGGTAAAAACAAATCTTTTTGGTAAGAAATACCTTTAACTAGAACATGATCTGATACAACAGAATCGAGAGAGCTCAGAGTAACTGGTAACGAATTTTGAATATCTGTACTAAACATGGTAGGATAAAAGTTCATACTTTTATTAATTGTAATATCATGAGGAAAAAAGCTACCCGAGTGAATGTAGGTTTGCAAAAGCTGATGACGTTGAGCTAGAGTAGAGCAAACATTTTTAAAATTACATGAATGCCTGGCACACTTTTTGAAGTAACTATGTTTACTCTCAAATCTTAACGTCCAGAGTCTAATTAATGGTCCAAACTGGGAAATAAGAGATGGATAGTGACACAAATAGTGATGCTTGGGTTTCATAGAGCCTGGAAATGCCTGGGAATGTAAATCTAAATGCTCATCAATGATAACTTGTAAATAAGTTATTTGTTCAATGGATATCTTTGGAGCACAAATAATTTCAGTTATTTTCCGTAACTGCAGACATAAGTTCCAGACATGATCAGTATCGTCCTGAATTTTTTGTCCAATCAATACCGGTAATAAACGTAGTAAAGACCAATTCTGAGCAGCATGACCAGCTATTTTATTACCCTTCAAAATTTTATTAGGTTTATTTCGACCATCCATACCTTTATATTTAAAAACAGCAACATTATTATTTAAGTATTCATAAGTGAACCACTTTTTTACATCTACAAAATACTTCAAATATAAAGCTAAATCGTAAGCTATAACACCCTCAAACAAGTCATGCCCTAAGCAGGGAGGGAGTCCTGGTTTACAAACATGAAAATATTGCAGCTGATTAAACAGAGAAGGAAATTTAATGCCTTCATATGATGTAACCGTAGCATCATTCGAAACTTTTTCAGCTGTAGAATCATACATTGCAGGAGTGCGAATTATTCCTAGAGCATAAGGGGTTTCTTTAAATTCCTTCTGTGTAATTAAACAGTAGCGGCAAAAGTATTCACAACTAAAACTTTCTTGAAAGCCCCCAACCATGTGGGAACCAAGATTATCACCAACAATGGCACTTACTGTACCCTGAACTCCAGCATCATTAACTTTTATACCTTGTGTTTCTAAAATTTTTAAGTCACTTATCAACTGCGAAAATACTTTTTCATGTCCAAAAAACTTCAAATAATTTTCTAAACATAAAAGAACTAACTGAATATTATCGACGTTTGATCGATATGAGGAATGCAGATTAGTTAGGGTGAAGTATACACCAATGACTTTGTGCTTTTTCCTGGCTGACCCTAGGGGATTAACAACTTCAAAGGCATCTTGGAATAAAATTATTCCCAGAGCATTGGGACTTTTTTTAAATAATGGATTACTTTTACGAACAGAACCATCCATTACATCAAAAAATACTCCACTTTTAAGAGGTCTATTACTATTATCATTGATGTGCTTTGAAATTTGTGTATTGGTTAATAAAACTTCAAGAGTTTTCAAAATAGGTACATACTGAATCGAGCAATCTTGCTGCAGTTTATTTTTACCCAGGTATATTTCTACAGGTGCAACAAAATTCAATTCTTTTTTAAAATACTGCATTCTTTTATAATGTGAATTTAAAGAATTTGTAAGTTCTCTAGATATACTATTATCATTAAGAAGATTTACTGACTTCTTAACTATGTCTTCATCAATTGAGAATGAATTTAAAGTGGTCTGCAATTTATTAGAAGATATTTCAGATATTTCAACATTCATTACATTAAACTGTTCAATGATATCTTGCACAACAGAACTGGGTAACAGATGTTTAGAATATAACTTTAAGATAAATAATGCAGTGTTCTCTCTTAAGTTTCTAGCCAAATCAACATTCTGAATTGGATGAATATCATGGTCACTGGAAGTTGCCAGAGGCACCGTTTCTAGAGTACTAGATTGTTCAGTTTGTATTTCATTAATACATCTATATGTATCGGAAATTTTATCAGCGAAACAATTTTTGTGATAACGACTAATATGGCTGCAAAAAGACGCCTTCGTGGAAAAATTTACAGAGCAATCATTAAATGGGCATGGAACTTTTATAGAATTGTCTATATGCATTTTAAGGTGGGAAAAGAGCAGATTAATTTTGTTAAATGTAATATGGTTGCAAAATGGTAAAGGGCATTTTAATGCAACGTTACTTACCGTTCTATTTTCATTATTACCATGATCTCTTCTCAAATGTGATATAAATGCAGAGTACTTTTTAAATCTTCTTACACAATTTCGATAACCACAACGATACTCAAAGTTATGCCTATTCCTCTTAGAACGACAGTGAAGAAGGTAAAGTTTTAAATATTTAGTAGAGAATGAACACTGAACACAATTAAATAATGGGGGAACCATCTTAATAATAAAAGCATTCAAGTATAATTAAATATATGAATAACTCATTCACAAGGCAAAATAACGACACGTAAAGAACTTTCATCTGATGGAATAGGATGGAGATACAATAAGTTATGAAGTAAAATAAACTTACTTTTGTTTTATATTTATAATTATATTTACAATTTTAACATCTAGCCTGACTTCAAACGACTTCAAACCAAAACTAAAATTGAGCGGTATAACATAAATAAGGTTACAGTTACATTTTGACTGTACTAAGGTAAAAATGCTAGCACAATAAATTAAAAACTCTCAAAGAAACAGAAATTTAGACCATCGGACGTATTAGAACCTCTCTGTTAAGTTGTAAAACCAATTTCTTTATTACTCAGGAATTATATTTGCAATAAAATTAAAACTTTTTACTTTAGTATTTGCAGCGCCATCTTTGGAGATTGAAGCCAACTAGATTTAGAACAGAAAAAATCTGTTTTCTCTCTAAAACAGATTTTTCCTATAAAAAACACAGAAAATATCTGCAAATTTACAGATATTTTTTACAGTGTAGTACGACAAATATTCCTCATAGATTAATATGAATAGACGACATTAGTCATTACGTCACTTGCTTGTTTGGAAACGTTGATTCCATCCGTGATTGGTTCCGTACGGATCCGTACGGATTTACTTCCAATCACGGAACCAATCACGGATAGAATCAACGTTTCCAAACAAGCAAGTGACGTCACACTAATGTCGTCTATTCTTAAGAACTTAGATGAGCAGAAATAAAGACCTATTGGAGAATATCAACTCTCTTTATCTAGTGCAAATTTTAGCTTTTGGATTGTTTCTGTTCAGGCTGCTGAAAGTATTTTTTGAACTTCTAATGTTCTAAGTGCGTTCCATTTAAATTTTTCGGGTGTTAAACATAATAGGAAGTTAATGTTAGAAGAATAAAACATGGTTTTCAATTGCAGTTTCTTTATTTTGTATTGACATTTTATAAAAGATGGTAAGTAAGTTATGAAATTAGTAACATAATGATAAAGAGTAGGGGGACCGGGGCTAGTTTTCCACTGGGGCAAATTTTCCAACCCCCTTTATTTTTAAATTAGCAATTTAATCTAAAGCAATTAATCTAAGCCCCAACGAGTGAACTGGATGAAAAAGAAAGACTTCACACACATTCTGATGTACTTTCAGAATTTTAGCTCTTGTAGTTTCGTCAGAAAAGCGGTTTTTCAATATTTTGCTCTTTGCGTAAACTTTTGGATTTTTATTAAAAATGTGTTTAAGCCCTTTTAATTTTAACTGACTAATCTGATACAGTGGAAGCTCTTATAGTGTAATTAATCCGTATACGTCGGTTAAGCGGTACAGCTGAGGAAAAAAAAAACGTTACAGTAGACTTTGCTGGAGAACGGGTGGGGTTAGAAAGATGCTTTTGGTGTCATTTTTCAGGATTTAGTGTATGCTTGAAAAAATTGACTATTTTTCTCTCAGAGGTTGTCTTCTGGTGCAGCGCAATAAAAACTGCATCTTTTTTCATGGCGACCCTCAATTTTTATTCGATTTTATTAAAGATCATAGTAATTTAACCCTCATCACCGAGTTTCATTTAATTTGGACGTTAAACAAATCCATGGCAGACCGTCAAAATCTGAAAAATTCATATTAAAAGCCTGAAATTAGTCGCCAACACCCGACTGCCAAACACGGATTTCTGACAACCTACCAGTACTAGTGAACCGATTTTCATTAATATTGCAGTTTTAAACTGTCGAAACATGAGATAAGGTTATTTTTAAAATTTTTAATCTTTAATAAGCTTATAAATATTATGATTAAATTATTTTAATTTTGTTTATTTATATTAGTTTATTAGTAATTTCAAAGTCAAAAATCGCACTGAGCTAATTTTCGTGTTGTTTGAAAACGCGTAAATAAAAACAAAAACGCAAGAAGCGCCAAATCATCGATAAATTGCCAAGCCTAAAAAATAACTGTAACGTTTTTTTTTTCCTCAGCTGTACCAGCAGCGTAAGCTGCTCCTGCCCCGGCAGCTGTCAATCCTCGGTAGGCCCTCATTGGCTATGACAATAATTAATCCGTACCGAGTTTTTTGTTTTTATAAGAGAAAACTTCGAGTGATACACTCGACTCGAGTGTAGAATATCACTCATTTACTCTCTTTGTGTCAGTAAAAATATTCTGTTGTGTCTGTCTTACTTGACGAAGGTTTATAAGCGGATCCTAGAGATCAAGCACACAGACCGGAAACCACCAAACCAAGCCACTCATTTAAAAGTAATAAACTTGTTAAACTAAGCTATCAATTTTGATGCTTTTCGGGAAGGTGGACTCGATTCCCTCAAAGATATACTTTTAGTAGATTAGTTTATAAAGTTTGGAGGAAATCTAAACCTGAAAACGATCACCAACCCTCAATCGTCAAAGGCAAAGGGATGGATTATGGAAATTGCAGTTACCCGTAATACGTTTTTGAATCAACAAACTGAAACCCTTGGTTGTATATTTTACCATTATATCCAAACAGTAGGATACTAGATCGTTGGGATTTAGAACACAGTTCGAATCACCCAAATGATTTTTCCTCATTTTAAGCAATTATTTATTATTTTATGAATTCTTGAAACTTTCAATTAAATGTTATATTACCTTATTTTTTATATGAAATTTAAGATCAATATTTTACAAAGTATAAATATTTGCGTTTGCTATTAAATTTTTATTTTGATATTAATTTATTGCGTAGCTTAGCTTCTAATAAATTTAAAGTCTCGTCTCGAATCAACAAAGGCATTTAGCCCAGTCAAATGGGGTTCAAAAGTGACGTTTTCAAAACTTTCATATAGAAGTTTTTTTTCGACAGTTTTATATGTTTTCGAGGTCGCTGATTACGAATATGAAGTTTGCTGCCACGTGGGAGGTCGGCTTCATATCGAAAATCGCAAAAAATCGCAAAATTTTTGCTCTTTTTTCGATCTTTTGCTTATACATCAAAAACTATAAGTTTCTCGAAGATAATCTCAATTATAAAGTTGAAGTAAACAAAATTTCCTACAAAATGCACTACTCAACATTGATTTTCTGAAGAGTGGTTCTGCCGCTAGAGCGCGCTGAAAAACAGCGATTTTTTGGCCTTTCCGCAAAAAAATGAAAAGCGCGCGCTTCTACCCTCTACAAAAGGAAAACTATTCACGTTACCAACAAAACTTTTATACCACGTGAAAGAGAATTTAATTGCTTAAAAATAACCTACCTTACATTATTATTTTTTGAGAATGGGGGAGGGAGCGAAGCAAAGATCGGAAATAAAACTTTCGCGCCTTACAGCTAAAATGAACTCTCGCAGTTGTTAATTTCAAATCTGCGCTTTAATTCCGGTATATTACCAATAAAATTGGTTGTTTTGGGTGAATTGATGACTAAGCATGTTTAAAAAAATAATTTTTTAAATTTATTTATGAAATATTAGGTATTTTAGGCGAAAATTCAATATTTTTAAAAAAATGATAAATTAAATTATGGGAATTTTTTAATGAACGAATTTATAGGTTTTTTGCATTGCTGAACCCGAATTTCAAGTTCATTTTCATTTCAAAAGTCATCTTCACATCAAAAAATGCAAAAAATCTCAAATTTTCGCTCTTTGATTCGGTTTTTCATCGATTTTCTCAAAAAATTATTCGTTTTTCGAAAAATAACAGTACACCAAATTAAAGTACATAAAATTTGCTATAAGATACACTGGTTCGTTTTTATTTTACAAAGAGCGGTGTACGCTTTAGAGGGTTTTAAAGAGCAGCGATTTTTTTTCTTTTCTACAAAAAAAGTGAAGAGCGCTTGCTTTCCCCCACTACAGCTCTAAATATATACACGTAACAGACACATATTTTATACCATAGGAAAGTACATTTAATTTCCTACAAAATGCACTACTCAACTTTCATTTTATAATGAGAGGAATTGACGCTAGAGCGCGCTGAATTACAGCTGTTTCTTGACTTTACACAGAAAAAATAAAATCATTTTTCTTCAGAACTCTCTAAAGCGTACACCGCTTCTTGCGAAATAAAAACAAACCAGTGAATCTTATAGCAAATTTTACGTACTTTAATTTGGTGTACTGTAATATTTCGAAAAACTAATAATTTTTTGAGAAAATCGGTGAAAAACTGAACCAAAGAGCAAAAATTTGAGATTTTTTGCATTTTTTGATGTGAAGGTGACTTTTGAAATGAAAATGAACTTGAAATTCGGATTTAGCAATGCAAAAAACCTACAAATTCGTTCATTAAAAAATTCCCATAGTTTAATTTATGATTTTTTTAAAAATATTGAAATTTCGCCTAAAATACCTAATATTTCATAAATAAATTTAAAAAATTATTTTTTTAAACATGCTTAGTCATCAATTCACCCAAAACAACCAATTTTATTGGTAATATACCGGAATTAAAGCGCAGATTGGAAATTAACAACTGCGAGAGTTCGTTTTAGCTGTAAGGCGCGAAAGTTTTATTTCCGATCTTTGCTTCGCTCCCTCCCTCATTCTCAAAAAATAATAATGTAAGGTAAGTTATTTTTAGGCAATTAAATTCTCTTTCACGTGGTATAAAAGTTTTGTTGGTAACGTGAATAGTTTTCCTTTTGTAGAGGGTAGAAGCGCGCGCTTTTCATTTTTTTGCGGAAAGGCCAAAAAATCGCTGTTTTTCAGCGCGCTCTAGCGGCAGAACCACTCTTCAGAAAATCAATGTTGAGTAGTGCATTTTGTAGGAAATTTTGTTTACTTCAACTTTATAAATGAGATTATCTTCGAGAAACTTATAGTTTTTGATGTATAAGCAAAAGATCGAAAAAAGAGCAAATATTTTGCGATTTTTTGCGATTTTCGATATGAAGCCGACCTCCCACGTGGCAGCAAACTTCATATTCGTAATCAGCGACCTCGAAAACATATAAAACCGTCGAAAAAAAACCTTCTATATGAAAGTTTTGAAAAAAACCCCATTTGACTGGGCTAATTGGGTAGCGCAAGATTTCGTTTTGGGATTGTAGCCGGTTACTCCGGGCGAAAGCAACCGAGAAGAAGATGCGATGGTTACTTGGTGCTGTTTGTCATACTCTGATATTCGTTTATTGGCTAATTCATGCGTGACGCAAACAAACCGATCCAGAAAAGTATTCGATAAGCTGAATCGATTCGAAGATTAGTCTTAAAAAGAGCACTTTTGTGCTCTTATAGAGATTAATTTTTGGGTCTTTATAAGAGAGAATTTTTATAAGAGCAGGTCTTTATAAGAGCTTCCACTGAATTTGCATATTCTGATAGAGGATTTCTTCCTCTACAAAACTATGCTTTTGATTTTCAATAACATTACACCCCCACCCGTTGAGGGGCTCCCAAAGTTCAAACATTGAGTTGGGGCAGGTTTTCCTATAGTAGACGGGGCACCTATTCCAACAATTGGGTGGCTCAAGCACAAATCAATTGACCAATCCATAACGCAAGCTAGCGATTCCAAAGGAGCTGTTTGTTCGAATGCCACTAAAATTTTTCCTATTCCTTTCAAAAAAAGGTGGTGTTCTTATTGTTAAAGTGTACATAGTTCTTATAGTACTGTCACACTTACATTAGTGGTTTATTTCAAATTAAGCATTCCAAAGAAAACCAACACGATTAAAATTTAAACTAACATTAATTTATTTTTACATCACTTAAAATTATAAACTACATTAAATCAAATTCAAAGAGCAAGGCACATGATCAGTGGTTAGTTTACTATGCGTATGAATTAAAAATGAATACAGGTAATTTAAAACATTGAATATATTGGAGTATATGGTCACTCTAAAAACATTGTGAACTCACCCATCTTTCCTGGTCCTTCAGTCTTTCTCAGTAGAGGAAATGTATCGATGATGATGATGATTATTGATTCCTTTGGCTTTTCGTTGCCCTTTTTATATTACTCTTTAGTATGAACTTCGCGCTCTCTAATCGGAACCCCGTGCTTCTTGTTGTTTACCGAAGGAGGCACAAGGTTCTCGAAGTTAACTATTTTATGCACCCTTTCCCTGTTATTGAATCAAACTTTGCACCCCGAACACACTCGAGAGAGATTACGGGCTAAGTGCGTTAAACTGGACTGCAAACAAATTGTTCTATTTAGAGGTAAAGATTAAACATTAGTTCTTGTTTTCTTAAAACTAGTGTTTGATTAAACCTAAAATGTACGTGACGATAGCAGCGTCACATCTCCCTCTATGGCCAACAAAAAAAAGAGAAAAAAAAAATTCTATTCCGTACTGAAGGCAAGAAAGATGGATGGGTTTGTTAACGAAATGAATAGCAAAAAAAAAATATATACATATATCCCGTTTAGCATAGACATATCATCAGAGAATACATAAAAGATAAAATGGACACATAAGAAGTTGCCTATATAAAAGGGAATAAAATAGTAAAATCTAAAATATGTTTGCATGCAAAGAACAAAATAGAATGAGATAACTTTAGTTGCCAAAGATTAAGAAAAAAAAAATCCTTATAAAGGAAACAATTGTTAAACACTGAACATATGAACATAACGTAGTATACGTTTTTATTTTCGGCAACAAGTTAAACAAGTTGAAAATATCGTTATTCCTAAACAAATTATTAATAAAAATGCACCTAACATTTTTAAAGAAAAAAATATGCCGTTCAATGTTGGCAAAGAAAGAAAAGAGAAAAATCCTGAGCCTGGAGAAATGTCATTAAGAAAGTTTCTAGTGTACGTGGTATTGAGCTGTAGTAAATTAATACTTGGTTCATTCAAGCAAAAGCTAATTAATTTACAACTCTTCATATTTCGAGATGCCAAACACATCTTTTCCTCGTAACACTTCTTATCTGCTAAAAACTGAATAACCAGTTCTCGAGGCTCAGTTTCCAAAAAAACGGTTTGAGTATACAATTTTAAAATTTGGAATTCGACGCTTACGATACCCCGATGGCAAGTTGAGTGGACAGTCACACGAAGTTCACTTAAAATTTGGCATGAATAACAGCCTTTTGTTTTGACATTTGCGTCGGAAATTTTTGGGCAAATGTCATTATTTTCTAAAAATATTTTAAAGTTAGTGAAATGCATTTGAATTTTGATTGGTTCTGTGGATAACAATTGGGATATTAAAGAACCCTTATCCATTGACAATAAATGTAAGTCCTTGGAAAGGGGCAAAGCCTTTTCCTTAGTTTTCGATAAAGTCTCAATGCCATCAGTTATCGATTTACAACGCAATGTTGTTTCAAAAAAATCACATTGTGTTAAGTCTGGATCAAATTTAAAATTTTTCGTATAACTTTGGTTGGCCTGGACCTGTCCAATAGTACCACTTACCGGTTTGTTGGTGGCACTAACCGGAGTCAGGTAGGCTTCTGTGGGGTCTCCAACACGAAGAACCAATGAGTCCACACCAAAGTGTACTTGAGGCTGGTTATATGCCCCAAGCACTTCCATATAAATACCATCAGAGGTGGTTGCTGATGTCTGCAGAGTGATATACTCCACAGTTCCATTACCTGCTTTTTCTACCGAGACTTTATATCCGCATCTATGTCCATGGATGGATCGAACCTCATAAGATCGAAGGAGGTCTGGCACAAAGTAAGTTCTGTAAAACAAGCAACCCATGCGGGATACTATAGTGCAACCGCTCCCTACACTGGACGGGAGACAATGAGTAGATCCAGGGTAGCTCGTGCTCTCCTCTGTTAGCGCTTCAAAGTCTTTGTCGGATTTGCAATGGGTTCCCCAAGCGCAATAGGCATTTTGAGGACAAGCCAGCTGAGAAATGTATCGCGTCTCAACTGGGAACGTAAAGTATTCACGTCGAGTTGAAAAGGTGCAGTCGGCCGATAGCAAACGAAGCTTCAACGAATAAATGGTTTGTCTTTGGGGATCTTGCAACCAAAGACAAAGTTCATAGTCTATGCCTCGGAGTGTTACCTCAGCTGTGGTATACAGTTCACACATTTGTTGATCCCCGATATTTTTGCAATTACGTACGTCTGATGATATAATTGAATGACTTGTACAGTCGGATTGAACGCACGCGATAATGCTAATAAATAACATTAACACAAGTCCATATCTGATGTTTAAACGAGGATTGTTATCCTCCAAATAGTTGTTAATGTTCTCAAAATTTTGACGTAGTTTTTGGCCAAAAATAGCACCTCCAAGAAGAGAACACCGTAAGATACTTCTCAAAAATTTTATGAGTATTAAAATTACAAGACACACAAACTTTATGATGGAAATGACACCTGTGATAGCAAATTTCACTAAAAACAACGAAATCGTTGTTAAAATGAAAGCGAAAACGTATAGAGAGTACGCTAAGTATTTAGGCCAGCATGTAGTTTGAAGCACGAATTCTTTACAGAAAACACAACTCGAAGAACGGCAAATTGTCTTTCCCTCTATGATCACTTCACCGTGGACGGCTCTACCCGTAGAGGAAATGAAAATTAGAGTGACTGTACCTGGAAAAGCGAGGAGTTCAGGAGGCAAAACAACATTCAAATCTTCAATAACTTTAAAAATGATTTCAGTCCCTGATATTCGAGCTATTAAAGTTCCAGGCCCTGGGACAGTCACTACCGGATCGTTGAACAAGAGAGTAACGTTATGGTTTACGAAACTCGCACTCTCAAATTCAAAGAGACGACGGTTTCTGTGGCGTGGTGGTCCCGACAGTCTGTAAAGGCAAACTGGAATGGTGAGTGTAGAGGGATTGACGATTGTAGTGTCATCCGAAATGTGCAAGAGTTCGTATTCCACCTTTTCTATTCGGCAAAAGCAAGATGAACTCCCAGCACATTGGAATATCTTACAAAAGTCAGTTGACCCATTGCAACTTTCTAAACAGTCGCAGGGATTAAAAGGAATGTCACCTCTTACTTCTTCAGTACACAAGTAAGAATCTTTGGCGCCTGTCCGTGTAGTAGGCCTTTCCAAAAACGACTTTGGGACAATGAGTTTATCATTGTTAATTATGAATGTTTTTTGTCCTTTCACGCAATGGTTACAATTTTGGTGGAAGCAAGAATTTTCTGGTAGATCGTAAAGTTCCATGGAGTCCCGCGACACATTTTTGCACGTATAACGGGAAATGTTTGACGAAAAACTGCATAAGTGGCCTTGATGTGAGGACCCCACTACATTTATGAAACATGCCAACAAAAAGAGCCCGACTGAAATGGAAAGAAATAGGGGTTCAACAATATTTAAGTGACCATATAAGCTGTAGTATTTAAAATGAAGTTAGATGTAATAAGGTGAAAAATTGTATTAAATTTAAATTTATGTAAGTTAGGAGGATACTAATACTATGTATTTAAAAAAAAGTATGACACAGTTTCTCAAAGAATTCATTTTTGTTACAATTGTTATCAATGATTACCACTAAGTAAGGAAGGGTTTTTTTTTTTTTTTTTTTTTGTGGAAAATTCCAATTAAAGAACAAAACAAAATACTAATTTCGTTGCTTGACATTTTTTTTTTTTTTGTACTAAAAAAATTTTGTTCTATTTATGACTCCCAATAGATATCCACAAGTAATTTCAATTAGCCTCAAAATTTCAAAAACCAAAAACAAAACATGTATCTACGCCAGCGCAAAAACATTAAATAACAGAGGATTTAAAACTCTGAGCCAAATTGAAACTATATTCCCTTGGAAAAAGTATTCTAGAACTACTCAGTCCGAGGAGGGATGTCTATTAGAATTGTAATTTGATATTATACCCATGTGCAAAATTTAATATCCGAGTTCATCAAATATACTTATTTTGATATTTATTCTGATATTTTCCTTACATTTTAAGTTCACTATTATAAAACATGCGTGTTCTTTGAGGATTATAGTATCTGACAACGTTTATGCTTTTATCATTTTCTGATTGTAAGTCCTGAACTAATTTTCCTGCCAAAACATCAGAGATCTTATCAATAAAACCCCTATCTTGTTCAGTAGGGCCACCTGATATTGCCCAGTTTAAAATTTTACCCGCCAAAGTAGGGTTATCGGCAGTAGTTGTATTAGTAGAAGTTCCTGCTTTAGTTTTCGATGGTTTCGATTTTGTTTGAGTAGTAGGAACTGTAACTCCCCGCCCAAAGCGCAAGTTAAAATGCCTAGGTTCAGAAACAGGTGGATTTATTTCCGGAGTGCTGCTTGAGGTGGTCGGTCTTTTGATATCGGTGGAGTTATCAAGCTGACTATTCTTATCCTCAGAGCAAGGGTTAGTTAAAGTTTGTTTATTCGGATCGGGTGTTTGCACTTCCTTATGTAATTCGGGCTGTCCGGAAGTAGGTAAACGATTTTGAGTGCCAGTCGATTGTTGCTTTGAGGCAGTGAAAGGAATGTAAACATCGGCCTCATCGTCCTCATCCGAAAAATAGTATTGTGGCTTATTTTGACTGGTTTGGGTTTGTTGAGTTTGAACATTTGAGCTTGCTCCTTCGTGGACATTATTGTAAGGGAGCATCAAGTGAGGAAGCCTTTCAGTATAAGCGAAAATTCTGTCTACGTGGACCCGGAAAGGTTTAGCTGAAGGCTTGTTAGCATTTACAATGGTGTAATTTAGGTTTGAATTTTTCTGCACTACACGAAAAGGACCAGAAAACTTTTTAGAAAAAGTGCGCCCTGTAGTTTGAGAAGAAGCAGGAGTATATAAATATACCTTTTGACCTAATTGAAAGGATTTAGGTTTTGCAATTTTGTCCCTAATTTTAGCTTGTTTTGCCGCAGCAACATCTAAATTTTTATATACTTTGTTAAAAACATACTTCATTTTAGATAAATTTTCCTCAACATAATTATCGCAAGGAAAATAATGCGGTCGAATTTCTTGATTTAGTATATGAAATGGTAAATTTACATCTCGACCAAACATAAGAAAGGATGGTTTCTCATGAGTCGTGTCATGATATGAATTATTATAAATAAAATTGTAATAATCTAAATATGAGTCCCAATCGGACACAGTTTGGGATAAGCATGCGAGACTATTTTTAATACTTTTATTTATTCTTTCAGACACACCATTTGTTTGAGGATGATATGGTGTTGTTTTTAATTTATTAATTTGGAGTCGTTTTGAAAGTTCTGAGAATAAGTGACTTTGGAAATTTGAACCTAAATCTGTGAGTATGCTATCAGGAACACCGAACGTACAAATGAAATCCATTAGTTTGTGGCAAATGGTTACGGCGGTGATATCACTAAGAGCATAAAGTTTGCTATATTTTGTAAAGTGATCTATAAGGGCCAAAATGTATTTATTCCCCTTTTCTGACATCGGTAATGGACCTAAAATATCCAAACTGACCAGTTCCATTGGTCGAGAGGGAGTTTTGAAATTTTGAATAGGAGATTTTGTCAAAGGAAATCCTTTTTTCTCAAGACATACTTTACATGAATTAGAAAAGTTTTTAATATCGCGAAACATATTTTTCCAAAAATATTTTTCTTTAATTGAATTAAAATTTTTGTGAAAGGCATAATGAACTGTCTCAGAGCCTTCTAAGACGTGAGGAATTAAACTTTTTGGAACTACAATTTGTTCAATAAAATCATCACGAGCTGCGTGTTTACTTCTGTTTGATATGCGCATTAAAATATCCCTTTCTAAAAAATAGTTTTCTACGTTCCTTTTTATTTTAAAAGATTTGTTTTCCAGAAAGTCTATGATTTCTTTTAAATCTGGATCCTTTCTTTGCTCAATTTTTATGACATTAAGGTCAGGAACATCTGTTTTGACAACATTAATTGTCTCAGATATATCTCGAGATAAGAGATCACTAAGGAAATTTTCCGACCCCTTTATATACTCGAACTCGAAATCATAATTTGCCAATTCAAGCAACCAACGTGAAAGCCTGCTAGCCGGAGAATCTAACCTTAGCAAATAATTTAATGATTTGCAATCTGAAAGGACTTTAAATTTTCTTCCGTATAAGTACGTTTTATAGTGACGTACGGCTAGTAGAATGGCATAAGCTTCTAGTTGAATCGCAGGCCACTTTTTCTCATGCGGCTGTAACTTATGCGAAAAGTAACTTATTGGTCGCAGGGCTCCATTTTCATCTTTTTGTAACAACGCCGCACCGACAGCGTGTGCTGAAGCGTCGGTGTTGAGATAAAAGAGTTTGCCGAAATTCGGGTGTTTGAGCATGACGTCCGATAACAGTTTAGATTTTATTTCCTCGAACGCGGATTGTGCTTCGTTATTCCAACGAAGTTTTTGTTTGCTTTTGGTCAATTCGGTTAGAGGGAAAACAACATCTGAATAATTGGGAATGAAATCGCGATAGTAGTTAGCTAGACCTAAAAATCTACGTAATTTCCGCAAAGTGTTTGGCATGGGAAAATGACGTATCTTACTTAAGTTTTCAGTTAAGGGTTTAATGTTATCCTTATCGATGTTATGACCAAGATATTGAATATTATTTTGAAGGAATTTACACTTTTTGGGATTTAAAGTCAAGCCATATAGCCTAATTCGTTCAAAAACGAGGCGTAATTTTCTTAAGGAGTCCGTAACGGATTGACCTGGTATAATAATATCGTCAATATAAGCAGAGACATTCTCTGATTGTAAACCATTTAATACAGTATCTGCTGTTTTTTGAAATATTTGAGGTGAATTTTTCATACCAAAACTGAGGTATTTATAATGAAAATTCCCATAAGGACTTGTAAAAGCTGTTAGGTGCTTGTCCTCTTCACATAATTTAATTTGGTGAAAGGAAGAATTTAAATCTAGAGTGCTATAATAGGTTGAACCTCTTAAGGAATTTAAAATATCAGATATTAATGGTAGATTATAGGTTGAAGAAATCGTTACTTCATTTAATTTGCGATAATCCACTACTAACCTATATTCTCCTTGTACTTTTTTGCGAACCAAAATTAAAGGGAAAGCAAAACTACTATTAGATTTTTCTATTATACCAGCATCTAGAAGTTCCTTTATTTGATTTTGTACAGTATCACGCAAGGCAACAGGAATTGGATAAGGACGACACTGTATAGGCGTGTAGTCAGTTAGTTGTATTGGAGGGGCCTCAATGGTACATTTACCTATGGTTTTTAAAGATGTACTGAAAATATCACTATATTCAAAAATTAAATTTAGAAGTTTTTCTTTTATTTCTGGAGGGATTCCCTCTAAATCAAAATGTTCTGCTTTTAGCTCCTCCCTTCTTTGACTTATTAAATCCAAGCTTTTGTTAGAACTACTAGGTCCCAATTCAACAGAAGCAATTTTGGCATCCTTATTTAAATGAAACTGATTTTGAGAAAGATTATTTATAAGTAAAGATATAGTACCATTTAAATTTACAGTACATATTGATTTCTGCACATCTATATTATGCTTATCATTAAGAGGAGTCACCAATACCACAGTACCAGGAGATACGGCATTATTAATTTTAACATCAACAACTTTCGATAAACCCGGTGGTATAACCACTTTTTTTGATAATACACCGATAATATGTGTAAGGACAATATTTACTGACTCTTTGCTATAGTTAATTATAGAGGTTCTATCGTTATTAATTGACACAGTCTGAGATTTAAAATCAATGTTACAGTCAAAAGTTTTTAAAAAGTCAAATCCCAATATCATTTCATAATCATAACCAAAATCTGAATGAACTATAAAAATATTGTGCTTCACAAAAATTCCTGCAAATTTCATAGATATTTCTGCCATTGATCTTATTTTAATATCTTCACCGGACAATGTTGAAATTTTTATGTTAGGATCATAGGTTTTAAGCTTAATTTGCGAATTTAAAATTTCTACAAAAGCTTTGTCACTTATTAGAGAGACACTTGCTCCAGTGTCAATTAAAGCCGAAAAGTTTTTATTTGCTATCTGAATTGTAACAATTGGTAAAAGGTTGTTTGTCCCAATTTTAAATTTTCCTATATTCTCCGAATTTGCTACCCCTATATTATTATCATTACCTAATGGGTACCGCGGGGAATTTATCGGTACCTGCTCCCGTTTAAAGTTGTTTTTGGTATTGTTTTATATTGATTACTTTGCTGTCTTCCAGCCTGTGAATTTTGGTTGAAATTTGCCTCACGGTTACTAGCAAAATTAGGTCTTAAGTCATTTCCTCTAAACTGCTGAGGATTCTGTGGAAAGCGAAAGTAACAACGAGAAGAGTAATGATTGTTCTTCCCACAATATACACAAAAGATTTCTCGATTTTGTCGAGGTTGAAAATTTTGTCTCGATTGGAAATTTGTTCTTGGCTGACCATGACTGTTATTTTTTCTTTCAAATTGCCGAGGTTTTGTTACTTGATGAATTTTATCATCAATATTGTTAATTAACCTAGTTTGTTTTGTGAAAAGATCCTCTAATTTCCCCAAAATATCATTTTGAGCAACTGTTGTAGTAGAAGAGGGTATCGCGTTCACCAAGTTTTCCTCTTTCATTAATTCGCAATTTAATTCGTCCATTATTGCAGCTTGAACTGCCTCTTCGAACGAAGTAGGGTTTCTCATTAACACGGATTGTTTTAACTTTTGAGACAACCCCTCTAAAAATTTCGCGAGTTTTGTTTGATTAACGATAGTACTCGCTTCTGGCTTCGAGGCGTTTTCCGGACCAAAATAAGCAACTGTTAGATTAGAAACTCTGGTGGAAAAATTTTTTACAGATTCCCCCATGTTCTGCTTACAATTAGAAAATTTTTGCTGCCTATGGATAAGAGTAGTTACGTCCGAAAAGTGACTTTTGAATTTATCTTCAATTATTTTGAAATTTGTTTCATTCGACAGTTGACGATCATCTATGAAAAATGTCAACGCCGGCCCTCTAAGTTTGCTTTTAAGCACCGCAATGCACTCTGCGTCGGCCCAGTTTGCAAGTGCACGCACATCCGATATATTTTTGAAAAAATATTCAACATTGGAAAAAATTTCCCCATCAAATGGGTTGATTAAATTTTGGAAACCAGCTATTCGATTCGGATTTGGCTCTGGGTTTTCTGACATTTTTGCTTTTAGTGCGCGTAGGTTAACTGGTTAACAAATATTAATGTACGGAACAGTAAGGAAATTATTTACAGTAAAAAAAAATATTTTATGAAAAGAATGAATAATATGCATACATATCAAATGAATTCTTTGAGGTATAATTTTAAATCACAATTTAACCAGGTTTTAAAAAAATATATCCTCACGGCACCATTATGTCACACTTACATTAGTGGTTTATTTCAAATTAAGCATTCCAAAGAAAACCAACACGATTAAAATTTAAACTAACATTAATTTATTTTTACATCACTTAAAATTATAAACTACATTAAATCAAATTCAAAGAGCAAGGCACATGATCAGTGGTTAGTTTACTATGCGTATGAATTAAAAATGAATACAGGTAATTTAAAACATTGAATATATTGGAGTATATGGTCACTCTAAAAACATTGTGAACTCACCCATCTTTCCTGGTCCTTCAGTCTTTCTCAGTAGAGGAAATGTATCGATGATGATGATGATTATTGATTCCTTTGGCTTTTCGTTGCCCTTTTTATATTACTCTTTAGTATGAACTTCGCGCTCTCTAATCGGAACCCCGTGCTTCTTGTTGTTTACCGAAGGAGGCACAAGGTTCTCGAAGTTAACTATTTTATGCACCCTTTCCCTGTTATTGAATCAAACTTTGCACCCCGAACACACTCGAGAGAGATTACGGGCTAAGTGCGTTAAACTGGACTGCAAACAAATTGTTCTATTTAGAGGTAAAGATTAAACATTAGTTCTTGTTTTCTTAAAACTAGTGTTTGATTAAACCTAAAATGTACGTGACGATAGCAGCGTCACAGTACTTACATTTAAAGAAAACGAACATGAAGGCCTTTACAAAGATTCATTTAATCAGATAAACACTTGAAGGATTTGCAATTTGAAAATTAGAATGTTACATTTCTATTCTATTTTTCTTTCATTCCATCTCAAAAACTCTAATCCGAATCAAAATATAACTTAGATCCCAGGTAAAATAAGATTCAAAATGTAATTAGAATTTTCTGGTGCTATTTATTTTACCACAACTAAGGAAGACCGAGGTTAAATCACCAAAAAATTAAAAACAATTAAGAATTAATTATCAATTAAAAGTATTGCTTTCAACTTTTGTTATGTTTTATGTGTAATTTTTTAAAACATCGAAAATTAAGTTAGATTGGAATGGTTTGTGTCCGGCTAATCCTAAGGTAACCGATTTTTACGCTTTTTTAAATTATGATAAGTTATAAGTTTATATAAAAATACAAGATGTTACATAAAAGTTGTAAAAGAAATAAATATTTGTTAACTGGGGTGAAAAACATTTTGACAAAAAAATTACATGCAATACATTATAGCATTACAAATAAATAAAACAATTAAGGTAAACTAATTTTTGGAGATTACTATAACGCAAGTAAGTAATCTCAAAAATCTAAGTAAGTAATCTCTCTCTAATCTAAAGTCACAACTACAACACAATAATTTCATATGAAAAATATATATTATACTATAATTAATAAATTTTACTATAAGTGTTTTACGATTTAACCCTTTAAGACCAGTCTTTTAACCGGCACTGTCGTTCGATTCCACATTTATTCCAGGCTAATACCTGAAAAGCGACAAATTCAGTAATCTGTGATGAGCAATCAAACAACCAACAAACAAGATCGAAATCTGGGCTTATAGAGGGAGAAGAGGCCCCAGCCAATGAGAAAGTTCGTCATTAAATAAGCAATCCCATATTAGGAATGGCATACCTCCTGTAAACCAATCAGAGCTTTTGCCAGCAAACGGTATAACTGCAGTAACTGCAGATAGTAGTACTGTAGGAAAATGTGCCCCTTACTGTAGGAAAATCTGCCCCGCATACGGGGCACATTTTCCAACGTGGCATGGTCACCTTTTTGCCTTTTTTGTAAAAAAAAAAAACTAATAATGTTGATGACAATTTGAATGCTACATTTTGTAGAGAACAATACGAGGAACATGATGAAATTTTGTTAACCCAAAAATATGTAAAAATAAAATGTAAGGAAGCAAAATTCATTTAGGTTGGAAAACTAGCCCCGGTCTCCCCTATAGCAGTTATTATTTTTTTATAATATCTTTCAAAGAAAAGTAGTGTTTTAGAAACTTACAAATATATCATTTAATACCAGAATATCACAAATTTTGTCTTAAATTTATGATTTTAGTCTGATAATCAAAGTAAATTGTAAACATTGATATATTTTTATTATTTTGTTGAAGACAGCGCTTAAGATGGGCTGATTTGGTATTGTCAGATTCATCCACAGCATCTCATCTAACTAAGACTACATGAAATGATATTGTTTCTATTTGAGAGTTTGGTTTCTGTTTTCCCAGAAGTATGTTTTATCAGAATTTTATACCAGATTAGTCGAGAGAGAGAAACAGAGTATCATACTGAGGAGAGATTGACTGAACAGGGTCTTTTGAGTAAGGTATGTTAGCTTTAAAACGGTCCATGATAGACAATTTCATCAAAATATTACAGCTGATTCTTTAGTATAAACTTAAACTACAAAAAATATTTGGATGTTGGAGTCTGAATACATTGCTCAAACCGATTGATGGGAATTGAGGTTTTTGGTATTGCTTTTTAAAACAATTAAACTGGTAAATGCTAACAATTTTAATGTTAAGAAAATTAGCCCTGAAATATGAAAGTAGTAAGGATAAAATGGTACCAATCTTTAAAGTTGAAAACGATATTCCATCCACTCAGCCTTTATGGATTGAAAGCAATTTGAAGTAATTTTTTTTCTCCTTATATTTTACTAAAGAGAGAAAAAAGTTATTTGTTTTTAGACATAAATTACGGTGGCATTTTCAAAACTATTTCTAAATAAATGCACGGCGTGATGATCTAATGGGGATTTTAAATTACATAGCTCCCTTAAAAACAAAACAAAGTAGCAAGCAAAAGAACCGTTAGATGTCCAGTTTGCGTAACCAATAGCGATAGACGATATACTAATTGGTTTTTAATTGCTTTGTTATCGATAATTCTAATTGGCATAGTGTAAAACAAAGTTAATGGTAATTCAATTTTTATAATCCAAATAATTTATTCCTGGATTATAATTTACACTAATGCAATATACATAAAAATTATTACAGTATAAATTATCGATTTTGTTATCCATAGTCACTTCTAAGTTTACTCTGTCAAGCTTCTATATTTTATAATTTTTGCATCATAGTATACATAATTGTTTGCGAGATTTATGTAAAAAACATCAATGGAAAATTATATACAGTAACTAAATTGCATTTCACCAATATTTAAATATTTAACTTGCTTTAATGATATCTAGTCTTACCGTCACGAGAAAAACTTTGACAGAAAAACAAAACTTTAAAAAGAAGTATAGAATTATAGGATGACCACACATATTTTCACTAAGCGTTTTTTCAGCGATTATGAATTATCATTTGAGCGGAAAAATCATTTTTCATAACAACCGCCATAATATTGTACGAAGTCAAACGTTGCTAAGTAAGTACGTTGCCGTCTGACTATAGTTGTAGTGAGAGGATGTTTTGCAAAAGATGAAATAAGAGAGAAACTGCAGAAAAATTGTAAAATCAAGGCATAAAAATAAACTTGGTTCTTGTGTCAAAATTTGGCCAAAATATATTTAACAAAATATAGAGGCAGGTAAGTAAAACAATATATTTTACTTAAACTATTATAAAGATAAGTTTGTTCACTAAGAGAAACGACTATTTTAAAACTGAGTGAATCGTTGTTTGCATTTTGATATAAAACGTTTTGTTTCATATATGACCACCCAATTCATTCAATTTAGAAATATCAGAAATACTTGGTTGCAAATAATTCTATAGTTGGTTGGTTGGTTGGTGTTATATATATTTTCAGGTATGTGTGCTTGATCTCAAGGATCCGCTTATACACCTTCGTCAAGTAAGACAGACACAAACAGAATTTTTACTGACACAAAGAAGGAAAATACACCCAGGGGCGAGATAAGAATCGAACTCACGACGGAGCAGTGCGCAGACTGCTGACTGCAGAGAGCAAACCCAACAGGCCATCCGTCCCCCTAATTCTAAAGTTACCATTCAAATTATACTTGTTTTTTAATTTATGCTTGAAAATTGGAAATTTTAAGTAACTCTTGGAACTCCGATTTGTGTACATGACATGCATTTACTCAAAAACAAGCACATGACATGAAAACAAAACATGACAGTATTTGCTTATTTTCAGAAAGAAGTTTATTCATGTTCCAAATTTGAGAAAATTTTGTTTCGGAGCCAGTTCAACTATGTGAAATATTCAGATTTCATATTTTTTTGTACTCAGTTTTGAAAATGTCGCATTAAGAGTGTACTTAAGTATGTGCAATTGTGCATGTACTTAAAAAAGTAGCAAATATGTTCTTACAACCTCAAGTTTTCGGCGACAAAATAATATTTTGTAGGTTTTTTATAAACTAAAGAGCTTCACTCCCTTCTCATTAATGCTCGCCAACCCCAAGAAGGTGACCCCAAAATGCCTTCCGATTAATCTTTGCCTATTTTAAAGACAGTAGGGGAGAGTGGGGTGATAAGGATCAAATGGGGTAATAAGGAAAATACAAAATTCCGCAGGATTTTCCCTTAGGGTTATAAAGCTGATTTTTTTTACAGAATGTTTATATCATTATCAGCTTTCTTTGAAAAAATAATGAACCTGCTAAGTAAAGGCGAAAGGGATCTTTTTACGTGTGTCTTATTATCCCAAGCGACTGTAATCTTATTACCCCACGAGGAGTAATAAGAAACAAGCCAGTTATTTTACTAATTTAAACAATTAAAAATTAAATGAAAGTAGTAATATAATCTCTAAAGTGTATTTTATAACCATAGTAATTTTCAAAAATTTTCATTGAAAATCTTTAGAGATATATGCTCAGTTAAAAATTAGGCTAATAAGTTACAAATGAAAGTTTTTAACAACGCTATATTTTTTGATATAACACTTGAAAATCATGACAAAACAAATAAAATGGTGTTTCTCTTATTTAATTTTGTGAGACTAAAAAGTTATTACGCTCCAAAAAACTCATTTTTTCTACAAACTCAGATTTTTAAAGGTCGGTTTCTCTTCCTCTTTATAAATTCAGCGCTACCCTTTTCCTTCAGGTTCGAATAGTTAAAGAGGTTTTTGAAGAAACCCTCGAAACTATTACCACCGTCCCAATGTGTTTCTGTAGTGTTTTTAATTAATTTCTCGGCAACGTGAATACTTAAAACCAACTTAATATATTACTTTACTCACCTTAATTTAATTTAAAACGCAAATTTGATATAGAATTACAATAATTTACTTTTAAATTTTTCAATAAATAATAATGTGGTAAGCAAAAGTGTTTATTTTTACCCCTTGGTTTTCAGGAAAATGGGGTAATAAGAAACTTAATTCAATTCAATTTTTTAACTTGAGAAAAACTTGAAACTTGGGCCCTTGTCCCACATATCTTGAATCTGGGTTTGGTGCCGCTGGCTTCAGAACTCCGAGAGGTCCTCTACAGCAGCAGTTCTCAAATTGGGTGCCGCGGCACCCTGGGGTGCTGCGAGCCTATACCAGGGGTGCCGCGCCAATAATCAAAAAGTTGTCAAAATTTTAAATAATCCTACTTTTTTTCATGTTCTGTCGTTTTTCCTTCTATTCAAAAAATAGTGCTAGGAACGCCAAATATCTTTTTACAAAAACAGCACAGTACGAAGTATTCCGGTCGCCAGGAGGACGTCATGAATGAATTTTATGCTCTTAATAGTCTAATATTGGGCCCCCTCAATATTTTACTGAAGTCGGCCCTTATGGATATTCCTATTATAAGACGAAATAAATCCAATTTTTTTTTATATCGATGCTCCGGTTTAGAGTACTCATAGTTCCAAGTACTTTTAAGAAAATACGTTTAGGTGAGTAGAGTAGAAGAGTATTTGACCATTGACTTAAAAATCTAGTATAGATTCTGCCCATCTCTCAATCAAATTTTTTAGGGGTGCCTCGAAATTTTTTTAGCCTGCCAAGGGTGCCGCGGTGAAAACAAATTGAGAACCCCTGCTCTACAGCATGGATGCATTGGAACTAGCGGATGCAGTTCTGAAGACGCACGAGGCCATTTAATTTATATTTGTCCATGGACACGATAAAAAAAAAATTGAAAAGTAAATTAAATACAATAAAATAACTAAAAATAAAATTAAAAAAATTAAAAATAATAAAAAATAGTCCAATGAGATTTTTTTGTATAAAATACCGGTGTTTCTTATTACCCCTTAGTTTTGTTTAAATGGGGTAATAAGAAATGGACATGTTTAAGAATGATCCTCAATCCTAAATTGAAAAACAAAAAGTGTATTATATAGCTCTTTGAACCCCTAAAAGAGTTGAATAAAAAAATTGGAAAATAATTTATTTATAAAAACAAGATAAATTGAAATAATCGAAAAGTCGTTACTTTGTATTTTCGGTTTTGTTGATAGAATAACTTCCAACAACTATATCTCCCTGAAAAATTATCGTAAAACGATAAAATTTTATGTGATGTAGGAGAGGATTCAAGGATATTGTGTGCTTTTTTTCAGATTTTTAGGCCTACACACAAAGCAGTAAAATAAGAAAATCCTAATTACCCCTGATTCCTATCATCCCACTCTCCCCTATGTAAATTTGGTATGAAAATAATGCTTTAATATAAAATCAAAAACAATTATTAAAAATTAAAGTTACCAAAGGCAGAATTTAAAAGACTAAAAAGTTATAGGTCTACTGAAAATAGAGTTTGACCTCGGACAAATTGCAACATAAAGTTTCTCAACGGTTTTCACAATTATGAATCTAAACTAAAAATCGGACAAAATCTCAAGTTGTTCAAGTTGTTTAATTTTTGTTCCAAAAACACCAAAACGATTATACAGGAAGATATGTAATGCATTATAGGATATGTTTGAGCGCTGAAACCCAATACTGCATATACTTTAGGAATAAAATATTAATATTTCAATTTTTAAAATTATTTTGAATAATTACTTGTAGGAAAAATTAAAACTCCCCTCAAAAACTCACAAAACTTCAAAAGAAATAAGTACAACTGTTTTAGTTTAGAGAAATGACCTAAATATTAACATGCTAAAATTTAGAAAATATACGAAGAAGTTTATTATTTCTATTTTTATTATTATTTTTAAATTTTTTTTCCCAATTTTATTTGACGAAAAATTTAATTTTTTTCAAATTAGTGTCCTAAACTTTTGAGACTTCTGAAAAGTTCATTTTTCAATGGATATTGTCCACACATATAATTGAAAACAGGTAAATGAATGTACACCCTATGTACATTGATTTTTTTTTCTTTTTAAAAGGTTGTTAGAGAATTTCGTCTGAGGCAGACAACGAGACAATGCCATTTTCAAGGCAAGAAACAAATCTCGAAGCTTTTTCTAGACGAAAAACTCGCAACAAACTCAGGGGTCAAGAAGAAAATGAAGGAGCGAAAACGTTTTTACAAATGGGGAAATTTATGATGAAGAATTCTTCAGTTCCATCTGTCGTGCGAATAGAAATGTCTAAATCTCGAGTAGGGAAGTTCTTGTGGTTCCTAATATTAGTGTCATTGGTTTTCACTTGCGTTTTTCACGTCATTAAGTTTATGGAAAAATATTTTAGGTACCCGGTGGTGCTAAGTTTAATAGAAGAACGGATGGAAACTTTGGAATTTCCGTCTGTTACAATTTGTAATCTTAACAGGATGAGAAACACATTTAAAGTATGTCTAGTGTACAACGTTACAAATGAAAAACATAGTTGTGATTTTATTAAACAAAGTTTAACTCAGACCATTTATGCAGACCAGTCGTCGTCGTATGGCCCTGTATCAGTCATAAACAAAGAAAAGATACATCCAAATAAAGATGGTACAGAAGAACAAAAGTTTTTGTACTCTTATTTTAAAACACCCGAGAATATTCGAATGGGAATGTCTCATGAAAGGAATTTCATAGACAAATGCACCTTTGCAGGCGACGACTGTAAAATGAGCACCCAAACAAGAAACATCTTTCATAACCGATATGGATTTTGCAAGACATTCAATGTTCCGAAAGATAAAAAGAAAACGATAATGAAAACTAACCAAACGGGTTTTGAGGGTGGATTAGAACTGGAACTATATTTTGAACTCCCGCAATACCTCTGGAATACGCATTCAGTTGGTGGAAGAATCGTGATACACCATACAGAAGAGATGCCAGATCTCGAAGATCATGGATTCAACTTAAGTCCCGGTCTCGAGACATCAATTACTCTTAAACAGACGATAATGAAGAGACTTCCATCCCCTTACAAAGACAATTGTTTTGATTATTTCAAAGGATCTGCTCCTCGTACTCAAAGAGAATGCCACAAGTTATGCATTCAGCAGTACAATTTTAAAACCTGTAAATGCATTGACCCAAACATGGTTTTGTTAAAAAGATTTCCTGCGTGTGATTTGTGGAACGACCAACAATTGAAGTGCTTGAGGGAAGCTTCTGAAAGAATAGGAGATTGGTCTTGTAATTGTCCTCAGGCATGCGATTCCACACACTATAACGAACGTATATCGCATGCGAAATATCCTTCTGCTAGTTGGTTTTCTTATCCGGATTCTTATACGGATTATGCGAATTTGAAGAAATATAGATATGATGCTGGAAAGGTAAATGTATTCTATTCCACTTTAAACAGGAAAACCTTTAAGCAGTCTCCAGCGTTTCAAGATTCAGAGGTATTGGGCAATTTAGGAGGGACATTTGGATTGTGGCTTGGAATATCTATTTTCCTTATATTTGAACTGCTTGAAATAGTTACAACTTTTGGAAAGAAAGCACAGAAAGCTTTTTGAAGCACAAAACACAGTTACAATAAATATAATTTTTTGCTGGTTAGGAGCATTACAATTATGCTTGGTGCAAGACTATGCTTGGATGCAAGTGGTTTATCCGCAATAGTACGACAAATATTCCTCATGGATTAATATCAGTTCTTAAGAACTTAGATGAGCAGAAATAAAGATCTATTGGAGAATATCAACTCTCTTTATCAAGTGCAAATTTTAGCTTTTGATTGTTCCTGTTTGGTAGTCACAGGCGGCTGAAAGTATTTTTTGAACCTCTAATCTAATATGTTCTAAGTGCGTTCCATTTAAATTTCGCGGGTATTAAATATAGTAAGAAGTTAATGTTAGGAGAATAAAACATGGTTTCCATTTGCAGTTTCTTTATTTTGTATTGTCATTTTATAAAAGATGGTAAGTAAGTTATGAAATTAGTATCATAATGATAAAGAGTATAGCAGAGTTATTTTTTTATATAATATCTTTCAAAGAAAAGTAGTGTTTTAGAAACTTACAAATAATAATATATAATAATAACAATAACAATAACAATAATAATAATAATAATAATAATACCACCGATACACCAAAATACACCAAAATATCAAACATCCAAAATCCGACAAAATTGAACATGGAAAAAAACAAAGCAAGTAAATAAAAAAACTAGAATACAAATTAAAAAAAAAATAGGAATAAGAACTCCCCCCCAGGAGCCTTAAAAACAATTCCCCAACAGGAACTGGTTCAACTTTTGGGCTGATTTTATGAAATTTACTATTGCAAAAAAATTCTTATGATTATAAGTGAGAAAACCAATGAAGTTATTTTGGTACCTAATAAAGGGGGAAAGATACTTTAAACTGTAAAAACTATACATTGGACAAGTATTGAAATACATGTTCCCATGTTTCTGGTTTGCCTAGATTACAAAACTTGCATAGAAACTTACAAATACATTATTTAATACCAGAATATCAGAAATTTTGTCTAAAATTTATGATTTTAGTCTGATAATCAAAGTAAATTGTTTGCTGCGCTTAAGATGGGCTGATTTGGTATTGTCAGATCCATCCACAGCATTTCATCTAAGACTAAGAAGTTTATTCATGTTTCAAATTTGAGTAAATTTTGTTTCGGAGCCAATTAAACTATGCGAAATATTCAGATTTCATATTTTTTTACTCAGTTTTGAAAATGTCGTATTAAGAGTGTAATAAGTAAGTGCTTGTACTTAAAGAAGTAGAAAATAAGTTCTTACAACCTCAAGTTTTGGTGGTAAAATATTATTTTATTGGTTTTTCATAAACTAAAGAATTAATTAATTAATTGGAGAACTAATTAATTAACTTAATAAATTAAAATTGGTGAAATTAAGGACTAAATTCCAAACAAGTAACAATAGGTAATACATTGGCCTCCATACTTAATTTTTTTACAATATCAAGTAAATACGTACTATAAAGTAAATAACATAAAAGCAAATTCTTTAAAATAATTCAATTTTTTAAAAATTTGTATTACAAAAGTATATTTTTATTTCTATTTCTCATCTCATAGTTTGAAAAATGTTTAAATTTAGATAAAAATTAATGATGACAGCATCAGACATACTGGTGGACCTTATCCAATGAATCTTTTCAATCAATTACATTGCTAAATAAGGTTTTTGGCCCATTGTGTTTATAACGTTACTTTTTACGCGGATTTCAAATCTGCAAGCTGAATTTTGCGACCCCCTCAGTTTTTGCACAATTCTATTTTTAAATATAGCTTCCGAGTGCTATTAAATTTTAAGTGAAATTTCAAATGATTTATTTGATAATTAATATGCTTTTCATTGATATCTACTGCAATAAGCCCCATTTCTTTTTTATGCCTTCTTTTAGAAGGTAATTCGGATCCTCCTCTCTAAAGATGGCAGTGCTACGCCAATCATACTGTGGCTTCAGTCAAGATCGAATGAGACCTAAAAATATGATTATCATATCATCCCAGAGCCAGAATCTGCTCTAAGATAAGATTGAGCTAGTATCTCTCACTCGCTCTCAAAAACTATCATTCAAAGCTGCACCACACACTATCAATTATGCCATTGAGTTCTGGTATTATCATATAATCACCTAATTATGAGAATTTTTTTCATTAAATGCTTTTTCATAGACGTTTCTCTCATGGGCATGGAGTGTAGACATGTATTGTATAGAAATGTTTTATCAGTTTATTTTTACGTGCCTTGGGAGTTCCGCTTTCTCCCCTTTTACTTACTGCATTACGTCTTAGCACTTTAACGTTTCATCTCCGTCCTCCTCATTCCTATTTGAAATATGGTTTTTTAGACCCACTCACAGTTTATCATTATTAACAAATTGACATAGAGCTCTGGATACACCCTATGTATACATTAATTTCTTTCTTTTTTAAAAGGTTGATAGAGAATTTCGTCTGAGGCGGACAACGAGACAATGTCACTTTCAAGGCAAGTTCGAAATCACGAAACTTTCTCCCCTCCACCCCCTAGACGAAAAATTCGTAACAAACTCAGCGGTCAAGAAGAAAAGGAAGGAGCGAAAACGTTTTTACAAATGGGTAAACTCATGATGAAGAATTCTTCAGTTCCAAGTGTCGTGCGAATAAGAATGGCTAAATCTCGAGTGGGGAAGTTCTTGTGGGTCCTGATAATGGTGTCATTGGTATTCACTTGCGTTTTTCACGTCATTAAGTTCATGGAAAAATATTTTACGTACCCGGTGGTGATAAGTTTAAAAGAAGAACGGATGGAAACTTTGGAATTTCCGTCTGTTACAATTTGTAATCTTAACAGGATGAGAAACCAATTTAAAGAATGTCTAGTTTATAACATTACAAACGAAAAACAGTGTAATTCTATTAAAAAAAGTTTAACTAGTAAGACCATTTATCAAGGGTCGCCGTCGCATACATCTAAAGGCCCTCCATTAGTCATATCCAAAGAAAAGATACATCCAAATAAAGATGCTACAGAAGAACAAAAGTTTTTGTTCTCTTATTTTAAAACACCCGAGAACATTCGAATGAGAATTTCTCATGAAGTGCATTTCATAGGCAAATGCATCTTTGCGGGCCACGACTGTGATGAACACTTAATAAGAAACTTCTTTCATAACCGATACGGATTTTGCGAGACATATAATGTTCCGAAAGATAAAAAGAAAGTGATAGTGAAAACTAACCAGACGGGTCTTGAAGGTGGATTAGAACTGGAACTAAATTTTGATACAATGGAATACCTTTCGGATACGCATTCAGTTGGTGGAAGAATCGTGATACACCATACAGAAGAGATGCCAGACCTCGAAGAACATGGATTCAACTTAAGTCCCGGTCTCGAGACATCAATTACTCTTAAGCAGACGGTAATGAAGAGACTTCCATCCCCTTACAAAGACACTTGTTTTGATTATTCCAAAGGGAAAGGGACTGATCCCCGTACTCAAAGAGAATGCCACAAATTGTGCATTCAGCAGCACAATTTTAAAACCTGTAGGTGCATTGACCCAAACATGATTTTGTTTAAGAGATTTCCTGCGTGTGACTTGTGGAACGACCAGCAATTGAAGTGCGTGAGGAGAGCTTCTGAAAGAATAAAAGATTGGTCTTGTAATTGTCCTCCAGCATGCGATTCCATACACTATAACGAACGTATATCGCATGCGAAATTTCCTTCTGTTATTTGGCTTTTTAAAGACGATCCGGATGCTTTAAAAGATCCGGATTATGAGGGTTGGAAGGAATATAAGGCTCATAATGGAAAGGTGAATGTATTCTATTCCACTTTAAACAGGAAAACCTTTAAGCAGTCTCCAGCGTTTCTGGATTCAGAGGTGTTAGGAAATTTAGGAGGTGTATTTGGATTGTGGCTTGGACTATCTATTTTCTTTATATTTGAACTGCTTGAAATAGTTACAACTTTTGGAAAGAAAGCACAGAAAGCTTTTTGAAGCACAAAACACAGTTACAATAAATATAATTTTTTGCTGGTTAGGAGCATTGAACTGCTTGAAGTAGGGACAACTTTTGGGAAGAATACCGTATTGAAGCACAAAACACAGTTACAATAAGCGTAATTATTTGCTGGTTAAGAGGATTAAAGTACCATAGTGAGACTATAACCCTTCCAAGGCCCTTCAAATAACCCTTCAAATATTTCTCATGGATTAATATCACTTCTTAAGAACTCAGATGAGCAGAAATAAAGGTCTATTGGAGAAAATCAACCCTATTTATCTAGTGCAAATTTTAGCTTTTGGATTGTTCCCGTTTGGTGGTCACAGGCTGCTAAAAGTGTTTTTAGAGTCTATTACTATAATAATGTGTTCTAAATGCGTTCCAGTTAATTTTTGCGGGTATTAAATAATAGGAAGTTAATGTTAGAAGAATAAAAAGCATAGTTCCCATTTGCAGATTCTTTATTTTGTATTGACGGTCCATGATAGACAATTTGATCAAAATTTTACAGCTGATTCTTTAGTATAAACTACAAAAAATATTTGGATGTTGGATTATATTGATTTTTAAAACAATTAAACTGGTAAATGCTAACAATTTTAATGTTACGAAAATTAGCCCTGAAATATGAAAGTAGTAAAGATTATATGGTACCATTCTTTAAAGTTGAAAACGATATTCCATCCGCTTAGCCTTTAGGGATTGAAAGCAATTTGTAGTAACTTTTTTTCTCCTTATATTTTACTAAAGAGAGAAAAAAGTTTGTTGTTTGTAGGCATAATATACGGTGGCATTTTCAAAACTATTTCGAAATCAATGATCTAGATGATCTAATGGGAATTTTAAATAACATAGCATCCTTTAAAACAAAACAAAGTAGCAAGCAAAAGAACCATTGGATGTCCAGTTTGAGTAAACAATAGTGACAGACAGTATACTGATTGGTTTTTAATTGCTTTGTTATGGATAACTCTAATTGGCATAGTGTAAAACAAAGTTAATGGTAATTCTATTTTAATAAAATCCAAACAACTTTTACCAGGATTATAATTTATACTAATGCAATATCCATAAAAATTATTACAGTACAAATTATCGATTTTGTTATCCATAGTTACTTCTAAGTTTACTTTGTTAAACTTATATATATTTTAAGGATGACCGCACATTTTTTCACAAAGCGTTTTTCAGCGTCTATGAATTACTATTTGACCAGAAAAATCCTTTTTCGAAACAATTCATTAAAATAATTCAATTTTTTAGAAATTTGTATTATAAACATATATTTTTATTTCTCATCTCATAGTTTGAAAAATGTTTAAATTTAGATAAAATTAATGATTAAAGCATCAGACATACTGGTGCACCTTATGCAATGAATCTTTTCAATCAATTACATTGTTAAACAAGGTTTTTGACCCATTGCGTTTATAACGTAAGTTTTTACGCTGATTTCAAATCTGCAAGCCGAATTTTGCGATCACCCACAGTTTTTGCACAATTCTATTTTTAAATACTATAGCTTCCGAGTGCTAATAAATGTTAAGTAAAATGCTTTTCAATGCTATCTACTATAATAATCCCCATTTCTTTGTTTATGCCTTCTTTTAGAACATAATTTGTATCCTCCTCTCTAAAGATGGCAGTGCTACGCCAATCATACTGTGGCTATCTCAAGAGTCAGTATATTAAATGAATGAATTTACTTAAAGTATTCTCAGACCTGCATTCAGTCAAGTTCGAATGAGACCTAAAATATGATTATCATATCATCCCAGAGCCAGAATCTGTTCTATACGATAAGATTGAACCAGTATCTTTCACTCGCTCTCAAAAACTATCACTCAAAGCTGCAACACACACTATAAATTATGCCATTGAGTTCTGGTATTATCATATCATCACCCAATTATGATAATTTTTTTCATTAAATGCTTTTTCATAGACATTTCTCTCATGGGCATGGAGTGTAGACATATATTGTATAGCAATGTTTTATCAGTTTATTTTTACGTGCCTTGGGAATTCCGCTTTCTCTCCCCTTTTACTTACTACATTACGTCTTAGCACTTTAACGTTTCATCACCGTCCTCCTCATTCCTATTTGAAATATGGTTTTTTAGACCCACTCACAGTTTATCATTATTGACAAATTAACATAGAGCTCTGGATACACCCTATGTATACATTAATTTCTTTCTTTTTTAAAAGGTTGATAGAGAATTTCGTCTGAGGCAGACAACGAGACAATGTCATTTTCAAGGCAAGTTCGGAATCACGAAGATTTCTCCCCTTCACCCCCTAGACGAAAAATTCGCAACAAACTCAGCGGTCAAGAAGTAAACGAAGGAGCAAAAACATTTTTACAAATTGGAAAATTTATGATGAAGAATTCTTCAGTTCCAACTGTCGTGCGAATAGGAATGGCTAAATCTCGTGTAGGGAAGTTCTTGTGGTTCCTGATATTGGTGTCATTGATATTCACTTGCGTTTTTCACATTATTAAGGTAATGGAAAAATATTTTGCGTACCAAGTGGTGATAAGTTTAAAAGAAGAACGGATGGAATCTTTGGAATTTCCATCTGTTACATTTTGTAATCTCAACAGGATGAGAGCCAAATTTAAAGAATGTCTAGTGTACAATTTTACAAACGAAATACAATGTGATTCTATTAAAAGAAGTTTAACTAAGACCATTTATCAACAGTCGTCGTCGCATGCGTCTAAAGGCCCTCTAGCAGTCATATCCAAAGAAAAGATACATCCAAATAAAGATGCTACAGAAGAACAAAAGTTTTTGTTCTCTTATTTTAAAACACCCGAGAATATTCGAATGGGAATGTCTCATGGAGAGAATTTCGTCCAACAATGCACCTTTGCAGGCAACGGCTGTGAAATCAGCACCCAAACAAGAAACTTCTTTCATAACCTATATGGCTTTTGCATGACATTCAATTCTCCGAAAGATAAAAAGAAAGTGATATTGAAAACTAACCAGACGGGTTTTGAAGGTGGATTAGATCTGATGCTAGGTTTTGATCCAGAGCAATACCTTTCAAATGCGCATTCAGTAGGTGGAAGAATCGTGATACACCACACTGACGAGATGCCAGACCTCGAAGAACATGGATTCAATTTAAGTCCAGGTCTCGAGACATCAATTACTCTTAAACAGACGATAATGAAGAGACTTCCATCCCCTTACAGAGACACTTGTTTTGATTATTCCAAAGGGAAAGGGACTGATCCCCGTACTCAAAGAGAATGCCACAAATTGTGCATTCAGCAGCACAATTTTAAAACCTGTAGATGCATTGACCCAAACATGATTTTGTTTAAGAGATTTCCTGCGTGTGACTTGTGGAACGACCAACAATTGAAGTGCTTGAGGAGAGCTTCTCAAAGAATAGGAGATTGGTCTTGTAATTGTCCTCCAGCATGCGATTCCATATTCTATAACGAACGTATATCGCATGCGAAATATCCTTCTGTTAGTTGGGCTTTTAAAGACGATCCGGATGCTTTAAAATATCCGTATAATGCGTTTTTGAAGGAATATAGGACTGGTGTTGGAAAGGTGAATATATTCTATTCCACTTTAAACAGGAAAACCTTTAAGCAGTCTCCAGCGTTTCTGGATTCAGAGGTGTTAGGAAATTTAGGAGGTGTATTTGGATTGTGGCTTGGACTATCTATTTCCTTTATATTTGAACTGCTTGAAGTAGTGACAACTTTTGGGAAGAATACAGTATTGAAGCACAAAACACAGTTACAATAAATGTAATTTTTTGCTGGTTAGGAGGATTAAAATATAGTGAGACTATAACCCTCAAAAGGCCATCAGGATACAAGCGGATTATTCGCAATAGTACGACAAATATTTCTCATGGATTAATATCACTTTTTAAGAACTTAGATGAGCATAAATAAAGACCTATTGGAGAATATCAACCCTATTTATCTAGTGCAAATTTTAGCTTTTGGATTGTCCCCCGTTTGGTGGTCACAGGCTGCTAAAAGTGTTTTTAGAGTCTATTAATATAATATGTTCTAAGTGTGTTTCATTTAAATTTTGCGGGTATTAAATAATAGGAAGTTAATGTTAGAAGAATAAAACATGGTTTCCATTTGCAGTTAGTTTGTTTTGTATTGACATTTTATAAAAGATGGTAAGTAAGTTATTAAATTAGTTACATAATGATAAAGAGTATAGCAGATTAATTTTTTATATATAATATCTTTCCAAGAAAAGTAGTGTTTTAGAAACTTACAAATACATTATTTAATACCAGGATATCACACATTTTGTCTAAAATTTATGATTTTAGTCTGATATAATCAAAGTGAATTGTTTGTAAACATTGATATTTTTTTTATTATTAAGTTGAAGACCGCGCTTAAGATGGGCCGATTTAAAGCCCTGGATGAAGCTACGTTACTGTACAAGCGCAAATTAAATAATCAAAGGTGTCTTATTTAGTATGAAAAGCTATCGCACTGGCTCTGAGCTTAAAACCATTTCCCCACGATGGCGGCTGTTTAGATGCGTGACTGTGAAATGTCCAATCAAATCAGCTTATTTCGAAAATCAGCGTGAGACGAGCAACAGTGTTCCGATCGACCAATAGGAGTGTGCTTTAGCTCCTCCTCCTCCTTCAAAAAAAAAAAAAAAAAGACCACAACAAGAACACGTTTTTGGTTTATGCTTTTTTGTTTATTCAGATACCTCTTTTTTGTTATTATGATGGATAATGAAATGGAGTTCTCTTCAGATACAAATGTCATTGAAAAAAAAATTGGTAAAAGTAAGACTTAGAGTTAAAGATAAATATGAATTTATGGTGTGGCTAAAGGTATTATATGATTACTTCTGAAGTTTTTATCATTCATTTTTATAGTGACTTCATAATTTGAGTAGATTGAGATAATTCAGAGTAGGGTTTTTTGAAATCCTATTTGTTCTTAAAACAAGATTTTTTTTTAATAAGTTATTGCACAAAATTTTTCCTAAATTAAAAGAATTTTTAAATTTTTTCCTATACCTGCTTGTTTCTGCATTTAGAGATGCTCATTACTCAGCTAGGCATGTAGGAAGCAAATTAGATGTAAATTAAAAGAAATCATGAACATATTTTAAATATAGGGGAGAGATGGGTACCTGAAGCACATTTTAGTAAATTATTTTTCTATTCAATGATAATACTTATTCAAACAAACCTAATGTATATTAAATAAAACTAATTCAAATAAGTTCATGACTTTCGTGAAATGTTCCTGTTTAAGTGACTGATTCGTTGATTGTGTGGCAAGTTTTATTTCTTATCAAAATTTTGGTAAGGGATTTAATATTGATTTGATACTTAAACAAATCTTAATTGTAAAGCTAATATCACAGATTTTTCTTTGTGTTACGTATAGTTATGTTTTAAAAGTTGCACGTAGATATACGTGCAACTATATATAATACTATATACAATATACAATATAGAAAATAGACTATATACAATATAGAAAATATACAATATAGAAATACTATACACAATATAGAATAAAATACTATATTGTATTTTATATACTATATACAATATAGAAAAAAAGTTTTATTTAATGTTCATTTATATGATACTTATGAAGTCTAGTTTTCTCTTAAAAAATGCTATTTTATGAAAGAAAGTATGTGTCAAGATTTACATTAGTTCTTTGATATTATGAGCACTTCATTATTTATATTGTACAGACATTATAAAGTTAATTTTCACTTAAAATAATTGTTCTTTTGAAAATTGCTGTAAATTGGTCACACTGAAGTTGTGGGATGAGCGTTATTAAGCATTTCGCCCCAATAAAATTATTAAAATTAATCATTACTTGGCTTCTTTCTCTTTAAGTTTATTTGGTTCAATTCCCTTAACGTTCTCGCTGAATATTGCAAAGCTTTTTTGTATGCTATACATTCAGATATCAAAAAATTACACTGATTTTTATTGATAAACAGAATAGTTTATTGATTTCACTAAACATTTTAACCTATGAGTTTGAAATTAGTAATATTTCAACTTTTTGGTGCTCAAAAGAACATTACAATATTTAGTAGGGACGTAAATGGAATTGAATCCCGTTTATTCATATCTAACTCTCAAATTTTTATCTTTGTATGAATATATAACTAAGAAACTAATATGGCATTGATTAAAAATAGATGAAGCACAAATGTTCAGGGTAACTTAAGAAGGATCTTTATTAAATTAACAAGTAATGTTTTTTACCCATAAGCCCAATAATTCATAAAACTAAAAACAATCAAGTCATCTCAAGTTTTATAAAATGTAGGGTTAGACTTCAGAATGTCCTGCCAAATATTGCCAAGATGTTTAAAAATTTAAGTATTAGAAAGATCTCAATTACAAGCTAATCAATTAAAATATCTACAATTATATCAATGAAAGTCAAAAAAGGTAGAAACATTCGATTATTTTTCATCTAAAATGACTAGGCAATATTAAACAGGACAGTCTACATAATAAATATAGGGAATGATGAAGTTTTCAGTGTTATTGGTACTATAAAATAAGCCAGACACAAATCTAGATCAGTGGATTTATTGATAATCTTTCACTGTTAATGTTAAAACATAAAAGAATTAAAAGCTTCCTGCTATTTAAGATATTTACATTTATATCATCATATAAAATACTTACAGTTAATAACTTTCAGCAGAAAACAAAGTTTTAGTTCCCGTTTTCTATTTAAACGTTTTAATCACAAAAAAACACAGGTTATTGTTTACAACTTAACCAATCGTCTATAAGAACTGCAGTTAAAACTTTAGAGAATTCTCGCATCAGTAATTCAACTAAGTTGTAATTAACACCCGTAGTCTTTACTGCGACAATCCCTGAGCTATATATTAACATATAATTTTAAGTATACTTTTTAATGTTTATAGCGCTCAATAGTGTGATCCACAATGTAAACAAAAGCATCGACTTCTTAAGGATCTTATGCACGTGTATGGACTCTCGTTTTGCGGCGCCCTTGCCCTGTAGATGTAGTTGAAGGGAGGAGCTAAAGCCGTCAACCTAGCACTCCTATTGGTCGATCGGAACACTGTTGCTCGTCTCACGCTGATTTTCGAAATAAGCTGAGGAGAGATTGACTGAACAGGTTTTTTTCAGTAAGGTCTGTTAGTTTTAAAATGATCCATGATAGACAATTTCATCAAAATTTTACAGCTGATTCTTTTAGTATGAACTACAAAAAATATTTGGATGTTGGAGTCTGAATACATTGCACAAACCGATTGATGGGAATTGAGGTTTTTGGTACATTATATTGATTTTTAAAACAATTAAACTGGTAAATGCTAACAATTTTAATGTTACGAAAATTAGCCCTGAAATATGAAAGTAGTAAAGATAAAATGGTATCATTCTTTAAAGTTGAAAACGATATTCAGTCCACTTATAGCCTTTATGGATTGGAAGCAATTTGTAGTATGTAACTTTTTTTCTCCTTATATTTTACAAAAGAGAGAAAAAAGTTTGTTGTTTGTAGACATAAATTACGGTGGCATTTTTAAAACTATTTCTAAATCAATGCACGGCGATATGATCTAATGGGAATTTTAAATTACATAGCACCCTTTAAAACAAAACAAAGTAGCAAGCAAAACAACCATTGGATGTCCAGTTTGAGTAACCAATAGTGACAGACAGTATACTGATTGGTTTTTAATTGATTTGTTATGGATAATTCTAATTGGCATAGTGCAAAAATGGTAATTCTATTTTCATAATCTCAATAATTTTTGGTGGATAATAATTTACATTTATAAAATATCAAGAAAAATGATTGCAGTATAACTTATCGATTTTTTATCCATAGTAACTTCTAAGTTTACTCTGTTATGCTTACATATATTTTATAATTTTTGCATCATAGTACATGTTTGGTAGATTTATCTAAAAACGATTAATGGAAAATTATATAGAGCATTCGCACTCGCACATGACGTCACTTGGACGAATAACAACGTTGCTAAGGCCGTTGTTAGGTCCCAGTCATGTGATTTAAAATGCTCTATACCATAACTAAATTGCATTTCACCAATATTTAAATATTTAACTTGCTTTAAAATAGATTTAATGATATCTAGTCTTACCGTCACGAGAAAAACTTTAACAGAAAAAAAAACATTTGAAAAGAAGGACAAAATTAAAGGATGACCACAGCGTTTATGAATTACCATTAGAGCGAAAAATCCTTTTTCGTAACAACCGCCACAATAGAGCATTTTCAATCACGTGACTCAGACCTTAGCAACGTTGTTGCCTGTCCTCCACGCCTATCCACGTCGTCAAGTGTGACATCCTGTGCGAATGCTTCTATTGGAGCATTTGCGATCACAAGACTCCGCCCCTAACAAACTCTGTAGCAACGGGTGAACAACAGCACAACGTTGGGTTGGATTTTGGGTTACATATATTTTCCGGAATGTGTGCTTGATCTCAAGGATCCGCTTATACACCTTCGTCAAGTAAGACAGGCACAACAGAATTTTTACTGACACAAAGAAGGAAAATACACCCAGGGGAGAGGTAAGAATCGAACTCACGACGGAGCAGTGCGCAGACTGCTGGCGTGAAAGGCAGAGAGCAAACCAAACAGGCCATCCGTCCCCCCAGCGCAACGTTGTTGCCTGTACTCCACGTCGTCAAGTGTGACGTCAAGTGCGAATGCTCTATATTGTACGAAGTCAAAAGTTGTATTTGGAGAATGTTTTGCAAAAGATGAAATAAGAGAGAAACTGCAGGAAAAGTGTAAAATCAAGGCATAAAAATAAACTTGATTCTTGTGTCAAAATTTGGCCAAAATATGTTTCACGTTTAAAAGGCAGGTAAGTAAAACAATATATTTTACTTAAAATATTTTAAAGATAAGTTTGTTCACTAAGAGAAACGACTATTTTAAAACTGAGTGAATCGTTGTTTGCATTTTGATATATTAAAACGTTTTGTTTCACATATGACCACCCAATTCATTCAATTTAGAAACATCAGAAATACTTACACTGTTAAAAAAACCAGTTCAATATTTCACCAGAATTGTGGTGAAATGTTTGAGATTTTAAGGCTTGCACCAAAATTTCGGTGCGATGCAAAATCGTTGCCACCGAAGAAAATATGGTTTCACCGAAATTACGGTGAAAGATCTCAAGGGTTTTGGTGCTGCCTGATTGAACCGAGAATAGAGATTCTTGATCCTCCATCGGCCATTTTACTGATTTGTTGTCGTGACTCGTGGATATTGGATTGCTGATGTGGATTCATTTAAAAAGTAAGCGTTGAGTACTACTATTAGAGTATAGTATGATTTTTATGTTTTTGTTGTTGGCTTAAATTTTATTCTAAGATATAATTGAATTGGAATTAATAAAAGATAAAAAAATTATTCTTAAAGATGCATTAAAACTGTTGTTCTGATTATATTGTAGAAATAAAAGTTTTTGAATGCATTTGCTTATGTTAGGATGTTCTGAATGTCAATTTTGATTATTTTAGCCTCAACTAATTTATAAACATATATGCTGCTTATCGATTTATATATTATTTTCATGTTTATTCACTTTAGTTTATAACTTCATCACCCTTTAGTTTTTGTAAAGAGTATATCAATGCATGTTTCGTTCATCTACATGGATCGTTGCGATCCCAGGTGATATAGATATTTTCTTGTTCTATTTTATTTGATTGATTGTAAATAAATTTGTTATTCGAAAAATTTGTTACCTATTCAAAAATATTTAATTATGTTGGAAAGATAGAATGTTATGTAAGGAAATTATTGAATTTTTCTTTTTCATCTCTAAAAATATGATATTAAAGTAAACATGAAATTTATTTATAGCATTCTGATTTGATTTGGCTTGTTGTTTGGATCATTACATTAAAAACATCTCCCTTATCATTTATAAGTTTAAATATATCCTTTAACTAATTAGTAGCATTTAAATTAGAATTTCATCTTTCTCTGGCATTAGGAACTAATGAAGTATGTAAAATATTTTCACTCGTTATTTAAGTAAGATGATTTAAGTGAAGCATTGAAAGAATTTCCCGATTTTTATCAACTGCAGTAGTCAATGGATTTCAGTACAAACACAAACCCAACTTGTATGTGCTTGTTAATTTTGAAAAAGGATGAGCCTGTTTTTTCGAAAATTGTCCTCTTATTGTGTAAAGGGGAAGAACTATGTTTTGTGTGTCGAACATACCACTCTCACACAGTGTTTCACATTTTAGGCTACAATTTGTTTGAAACTCAAGTCATAAATATATTGTTATTTACTGATTTTCAAGACAAGTTAGTACCTATCCATTATCAGTATCAGTTTACAAGTTTAAGGGATATTCTGTTTTAAAAGAAGAACGAATGGAAACTTTGGAATTTCCGTCTGTTACAATTTGTAATCTTAACAGGATGAGAAAAGAATTTAAAGGATGTCTAGTGTACAACATTACACACGAAAAACATTGTGATTCTGTGAAAAAACGTTTAACTCAGACCATTTATGAACACTCGTCGTATGCGCCTAAAGGCCCTCCATTAGTCATATCCAAAGAAAAGATACATCCAAATAAAGATGCTACAGAAGGTTCTTGTACTCTTATTTTAAAACACCCGAAAATATTCGAAAGGGAATGTCTCATGAAAGGAATTTCATACACCAATGCAACTTTGCAGGCCACGACTGCAAAACAAGCCCCCAAACAAGAAACTTCTTTCATAACCGATATGGATTTTGCATGACCTTCAATGTTCCAAAAGATAAAAAGAAAGTGATAATGAAAACTAACCAGACGGGTTTTTAAGGTGGATTAGAACTGGAACTAATTTTTGATCCAGAGCAATACCTTTCAAATACGCATTCAGTAGGTGGAAGAATCGTGATACACCATACAGAAGAGATTCCAGACCTCGAAGAACATGGATTCAACTTAAGTCCCGGTCTCGAGACATCAATTACTCTTAAACAGACGGTAATGAAGAGACTTCCATCCCCTTACAAAGACACTTGTTTTGATTATTCCAAAGGGAAAGGGACTGATCCCCGTACTCAAAGAGAATGTCACAAATTGTGCATTCAGCAGCACAATTTTAAAACCTGTAGATGCATTGAACCAAACATGATTTTTTTTAAGAGATTTCCTGCGTGTGACTTGTGGAACGACCAACAATTGAAGTGCTTGAGGAGCGCTTCTGAAAGAATAGGAGATTGGTCTTGTAATTGTCCTCAGGCATGCGATTCCATGTACTATAACGAACGTATATCGCATGCGAAATATCCTTCTGTTAGTTGGGCTGTTAAAGACGATCCGCATGCTTTAAAATATCCGGATTATGAGGATTTGAAGGAATATAGGACTGTTGCTGGAAAGGTAAATGTATTCTATTCCACTTTAAACAGGAAAACCTTTAAGCAGTCTCCAGCGTTTCTGGATTCAGGGGTGTTAGGAAATTTAGGAGGTGTATTTGGATTGTGGCTTGGACTATCTATTTTCTTTATATTTGAACTGCTTGAAGTAGTGACAACTTTTGGGAAGAATATAGTATTGAAGCATAAAACACAGTTACAATAAATGTAATTATTTGCTGGTTAGGAGGATTAAAATACTATAGTGAGACTATAACCCTTCAAAGGCATGGATACAAACGGTTTATTCGCGATAGAATGACTCTCAGAAACATTCCTCATGGATTAATATCACTTCCTAAGAACTTAAATGAGCAAAAACATGGACCTATTGAAGAATATCGACTCTCTTTATTTAGTGCAAATTTTAGCTTTTAGATTGTTCCTGTTTTGTGGTCACATGCTGCTGAAAGTAATTTTTGAACCTCTAATATAATATGTTCAAAGTACATTCCTTAAAAATCTAGCGTGTATTATATAGTAGGAAGTTAATGTTAGGAAAATAAAACATTGTTTTCAAATGTCGTTTTCTTATTTTGTATTGACATTTTACAAAAGAGGGTAAGTCATTATATTAGTAACATAAAAAAAAAGAATGTAGCAGAGTAATTTTTTATATAATATCTTTCAAAGAAAAGTAGTGTTTTAGAAACTTACAAATATATGATTTATACCAGAATTTCACACATTTTGTCTAAAATTTATAATGTTAATCTGATAATCAAAGTTAATTGTTTGTAATAAATGAATGCCTTTTTTATTATTATTTTTATTTTAAAGGATTTATTCAATCGGAATTCAACGAAGTACTACTACTTTAATAGGGTAATTGACATATGGAACGCGTTGCCAGAAGATATAATTTATTCAAAGGGAGTGTGTGAGTTTAAGAGGCAATTGGATAGGCTGTGGGAATTGGGGAATTAATAATCATAGGACCAGCCTTGTTGGGCTTTGAGCCTGTAGCTGGTCGTCAGTTTTTGTATTTGTATGTTGAAGACCGTGATTAAGATGGGCTGATTTAGTGGAGTCAGTTTTTTTTTTTACAATTCATGGAAAGAACTGGACATCGAAGATACATCAGAAGTCCTCATGGAGAAATCTTCAGACAAAAGTATTGCACCACACAGGGATGTCTGGCCATCTCCATCATTATGATGAGTGTCTTGTATGTTTTTCCATAATAGAGCTAACAGGGGGTCCAAGTGGCAATTTCCTTATTTCGGAGACAATAGTTCCACCGTTATCACACTGTGACGCTAGTGTTCCCGTGCCATTGCTTAGGGATACAAATCTGTTTAAAGGGGTAAAGCATTATGGTTACCATAGCAATATGGCAGCCATCATATTATTGGCTCTAATTATTTTAAATGAGCTAAAAGATTTTTTAAATAAAGTCTCTGAAAAAAATTTTAAATGATAAAACACTAGCTGTACTAACGAATTACTATCCGTAAAATATAAAATTTAAAAGTTTCACAGGTGTACTTCTTCCATTTTTTCGGAAAGTTGATTGACAGTAGTTATTAGTATATTTGCTGGGTATATTAATTAGAAAAAAAAAATCAATTTAATATTTTTTGTTAATAAATAATTTAACATTTAAAAGAGATGATATTTATGCAAATGAGCTGTGATATGTATTTCAAGAAAGATTGTTGACGTTTCTTACGCCACCCACTGAGCTTAAGACTTTTGACTAAGTAGAAGTTCGTGTAGATCGAAATTCTCCAATGTTTGAAGACGGGTGGCTAAAAGTCGCTTGGGTAAGGTGTCAGAGTGTGTCTGGTTTAAAAATCCAAATTTTCAATGGCAAGGATAGGCAAAAAGTTCTTCAGTTGAGCTGATTAGAATGAAAGTGGTGTAAGTCTACTGAACGAAAGTTTTGAGTAATCGAAGGTTTTCTCTAACGGAGCCTATGTTGTTCCTATGGAGACGGCACTGTTTAAGCAGCTCTTTAGGCCCAATCATTGAGCTTTTGACTCAGGTAATAACCACACAAGGTCCAAATCGATAGAAATCCAAATCCATGCTTTTTTTTTGTAGTTTTGGACTTAATCACTTTCATCCTGAGCAGATCAATCAGATACATTGTTTTCGAATGGTTAAAAGTCTACCGCATAATGAAACATATAAATATAATTTAAATTTAATAAGGAAAGAGGAGAAAAAAGAAAGCCAAAGTAATAAACTTTCTTGAAAAAGAGCTTGTAAACTCGTAAGAAATGATAATCAATTTAAGCCATTTCGATAGTGGGAAACAGTCGCTTGCTATAACTGCAACTGTATAAACAGTTTCCCTATTCCTTTCGTTATAAAATTTAATTCCTCTATTTTAACTCTTTCTCAATAAACTAATTAAAATTTAACTAAGTTTGTGACTTGAGAATAATAAAATTTTCACTGATTTACTTTAATAAAAAACCCTTCTCTCAGAAAAAAAAATATTTTGAAAGAACCGCGCAATAATCCAGTCCTAACAAAGCCATTTCGAAAAATATTATCTTTCAATTCCTTATTGAAATCTCTTTAAAGTGTTATCAGCTGGACCTTCGTATGACAAAGGAGAGGAAAAACCTTAGAAGTGACTTTACGACCAAAAAGTCTTATCAACCAAAAAATAACATTCTTTCACTTAAAGCCATACATCAAAATCCCCGCCAGAAAAAATCCTTTTCCCAGCTCAGCAGGCACCAACAAATGGTTAGCTTATTTTTACTCCCGCAAACCTGGCAACGGCCACAAGAATGAAAATCTCGATTTACAGAAGGAATAATTCTCGGAAAATATTTACATCATGGCCGAAAATAGTTCCTCAGCAATATTCCTCGTGTACAGCTGATCGAATTTTTTTTCATCGTTTGCTCTCTTTGAAGAATTTATTCGTTCCTCCCCTCCCTTTGGAATAGAAGGGAGACTCTTCCTGACTGGAATCTCTAAGCACATTCTTATCTTCGAGGCCCGGGTTCAGTTTATCAGTGCCTGGTGCTCGTTTTTTGATGGTCTTTGAAATACATTTCACAGCCTAGCTCCGTGTTTTTCGTCATCCAATTCCTATTATGTCCCGCTTTTTTTGTGAACTGGATAGTAATTTACATTTTTATGCAGGGGGAAAGGAACTTCCGATTCCCACAGGAATCTTCCGCTATAAACTGGTTTGTATGAACTGAATTCGGCATCCACAAAACTAGGATTTTTTTTAAGGTTTTAATGAATGATTTTGTGTGAATGTATTTTCTTTATTTTGCGATCTTTGTAGGCTGATGAAATCCTAACTTTATATTGTTTGAAATCCGAATCAAACTGGATTTAATTTTACCTTTTTCGTTTTTGACTGGGAATTAAGTGTAGATAACTTTAGAGGGAAGCAATCTTAGGAAGTTTTGCTCTGCATTGATTGAAAAACCATTTTCCCATATTTCAAATTAAATCTAAATATAATTTCCAGAATTTTAACTCAACAAAAAAAATTGCTTCTGAGTGAATTTTTGAACCCTGGGAATAAAATTCGTCCATCTTGGTTCGCATGACGAAATGTTGTAGGATTTTCATTGAATTTATTTTATTAGTGTGAAACTTCAACAGCAAATTTACTTCATTAATGTTAAAGAACTTTTATATTATTTTAGCAAAAAGTTATGATCTAGATTTCTTGGCAAAAAGTCTTTTTTATGCAAAATGTTTTCTTAAAAGACTTAAATATAATTTATAGGAAATAAGGATTTTTCAAATTGACAATGAATGATTTTTCATTTCTTTAAAAAATAAAGATTAAATAAATACAAACTTTTGTCACCGTAATTTCTTGTTGATATTTGGCATTTATTAAAAAAATCTCTCCTTTTATCCCTATTTGGTGGTTTTATAAATTTTTAAAGTAGTTTTATGCCAGTCAATGACTGGCAGTCGTTAGTTATTTTAATCAAACTTTAATCAGCTTAAATGCTTTAAACTTCTACGAAATTATGGGTAAAAGCTAAATAATACGTAGAGTAAAATTTCGATTGTGAAATATTGCCTACACAAGATACTAAAAATAAAAACCGCATGGAAGTATCAAATGCTAAGTGCTAAACGTGTGTTACAGTAATGTGAAATTAATTATATCTCAAGGAACATCAGTAAAAGTCTTGTAATACCATAAAAAAAACTATGCAAAGTTTTTTAAAATGAAAACTTTGTGTAATGAATGATGATCAATATTGCATACCCGAAAAACAGTTTTAGTTTTAAATTAATTCATCCCTGCTTTTAAATTTAAAAGACACTTTAATAAGTGCCTACCTTAAAACTTTCTAGGTACATATTGGTCGTAAACTCCCCCATTCTCTTGGGTTCTGATACTTATACGTTTCGAAATTATCGCATGTATATCAAATCCTACTCTTCTCTCTATTCTCGTCCCCCCTTCGACTGATAATGATAAACGAGAGTTACATTTTCAACTTTGTGAAGATTTTTAGATAGAGAATTCCCCACAGAGAAATATTTCGAACCATTCATGCACGAATGATTCGTTGGTAAACTAAAATCCCTCGTATTCTGGCGGGGGTATTAATTCAGAACACAACTGGAATTAAATCCTTTCCTCTTTCACAGATGCGAACTTTTCAATAAATAGTTGGTGCTGTAGTAAAAGTCACTTTGATTTCGTAGTGTGCAATTCAGATTAAAGCATGTATGTTTGGTAAATTCCGAAATTATTGAAATTGTATTCAGTTTTTATTATTCGTGTGAATTAATTGGTTTACAAATTAAGGTTTGTTTGTATAATTTCTCTTATTAAGTTTAAATTTGATCCTTTTAAAGCTAGGGAAAGCAGCTGCTGATTCTTAAATTATGGGAAAGGGGAACCTTCTGAATGTTCTTCTAATTACATTCCCGTAACACATATTTTTGAAGCATATAATATATTACTCTGGAAGAATAATTGAAATTTAAGAAATGAAAGTCTATGGGAATCGTGTTTTATTTGCTATTGCTAAATGCTTTTGATCTAGCAACTACGGAAATGCTTTCAAACAACAATTGGACAAAATCATAGAACTCGGTAAGAGCAAAATTAAAATTTCTATGTGCTAAAGAAAGCTTTAGATTTTAGTGTTACTCCCTCTACTAACAAGGTCGAAACAGTAATTTGATCCCTTTTCAAAAATCCCATGAACGAAAAGAATTTGTTTTTCTTTTAAAACCCCGCTATTTTGATATGTGTTAAATGTTTATATTATATTTTTCTTGCTTACTAATTCAAAGTTATATAATTTATTCTACAGTTCAAAAATCATAAAAACTGAGGTATAAATGGCAGATACTTAGTTATTAAACCTTCATCCATATAATGTAAGGTTAGTAGTAAGTAGTAGGCATACTTTGCGTTAGCTAACGAAAACATTTGAACCAAAGCCACAGAGGCTAAGTAAGATCAATATAAAAATATTACGTTAAGATAAATTAGAAAAGTTTGAAAAAAAAGATCATACCATTGGTTGGAATAGGAATGCATTCAGGAAGTTGGATAAAACTACTGACTATTTTAAAAATTATATTTAGGGTAGTCAAATAGAACTTCTCGATTATGAATGTACGATAAAGATTTGAAAATATCTGAATTTCTGTGCAACAAATTCATTTGACAAATCATTATGCATATCATTCTCTTTGAATAGCATTAGTAATAAAATTTTAAAATTTTATGGGAATAGAACGTTTGCAGATTTATACGTTTTTAACTATTTCAAACTAGTATTTACCATTACTTTTTTTTATTTTTACACTAAACATGAAAATTGATATGTTTAACTTCTCCTTCTCTGAATTCTTCTCTCAAAAAATACTTTTAAAGAGAGAAAGTATCAATCATAATCTAGTTCCTAAGAAGTGAAAAAGAAAGTCCTTCTAATCATTCCATACGACTAAATGAAATCCGCCCAACCCAAAGAGTCCATTATTCTCCTGCATTGTTGCCACCAAAATGACACTAATTCCTCCTTCACGGACGGAATCAGACTCTGCAGCGATAGACTAGAAGAAACACAAAAGAACGTTTCAATCCCTTCACGTGTGTGTGATTCCGCGGACACCCTGTCGATAAGGATCGTCCTTTATTTACCAACATGCGACGTATAAACAACAAGATCTGGATCGATGACGGAGTCCCTTGTTCCAGGGCTATTTTTCATGCCGCTGAAATAGTGCTGGAGCAGCGAAGACTGTCAAAAAGCGCTTAATAATGTATAACCTGGGGCAGCGATTGGGCTTTTAGGTGCTGTTATGGGTGAGCTACATCGCGATGTTTTTGGACTTGGATGACGCTCCGGAAATACAAGGCTGGAGAGAAGAAGAAGAAGAAAGATGTTTTGAGCGACTTTCGCTTGTGGTTAAGTCGTTTGATGTTGGGAAAGAACGGAAATTTGAAGCCGGACTTGGAAGATAAGTTTTTAATTTCACTGCCGGAGGAGTTGGGTTGAGGTAGGAGAGGTATTTTTGAGGAGGAAAGGTTTTTTCGGTTGCTGGTTAGAAAATGCCGCATTTTATGTAGAAGTTTAAAGAATCTGGCTTTATTTTTCAATTCTAAGGTTTAACTAATTTTTTTTTACACTGTAATGTATATAATTACAAATAATAATTCTAAGGCAATTACATATGTTTGAGATAAATATAAAAACATATCAAACAATTTATGTAATGAAAATATAGTTTATGAATTTAAAACAGTTTTCATTGACAATTTTAAGTTAATATGGAGGTCTATAATGTGAAATGTGTGTATAATATTACAAAAATAGGAAAATAAGACGATATCACAGATCACAGATTTTCGATATTCGAATTTTAAGGTCGTGAAAATCCTCATTCTGAAATTAAACTCCCATGGACATTCTCACCAGTAAAATAGTATAACTGAAACAAATATTCCTAAAATATCTCAGTCGGTTAAAGTTCAAAGAGCTCAGTGTCGTTAACTTCTTATTGCTTGGCTTTGTCAGAAAAAGGTAAGATTTAGGTTAGTTATCTTAGTTAAAGGTTAGTTGTTTTTAATAATACTTATACATACTTATGGGAGGCAGAGAAAAAAACTCGGAATCAGATCAAAATTTTTATTTCCTACTTTTAAAATTCAGTTAATGTTTGTCATCAAAAACCGATCATTGTTCGGCGATTAGAAAAGAAAAAATAACATTTTAATCATCACTGCTGATCTGGTGATTTCTGGTCTGCAAAAAAAAAATCAAATGATCTGAATGTAACTGAAACATTCGTTCTGTAGACAAAAACTGTACATTTTCTGCAGACAAAAGCTGCAGACCAAGTGTTTCAACTTCCTTCTTTTATTGAAGCAATTTTACATATTTTTCTTTGTTGGGACATTGAAATATGTTATTGAAAGATACATTTTTGTCTTCTGTATTTGGAAAGAACCAAAACAAGTGCTGATTAATATCTTATTAAGTTAAGGGAATAAGTATTATATAGAAAGAAAACTCTTATTCCACAGTTACCCTATATAACCCTATGTTTTCAAATTCATCTATTGCTTAAACTTTTTGAAGATAATATTTGAAGCTAAATACGCGAAACAAAGAATCACAGCATAAATAACCACCAATCTAAGTTTTCTTATAATCAGTGGCTGATCCAGTGGGGGGACACTCTGGACAGTGAACCCTACTTTTACAGGTCATATTTCAAAAAGTTTTCTGTTGGAGGATCCCCATACCCCCCAGCGGTACCAAAAAAGTATCTTCAGTGATACTTTTTAGAAAATCCCCAACATTTTGAAATTTTTTTAAAAAGGTAAAGGTGATGGTCTGGAAAAGTGCCCCCCCTGGAGCCGTTCTGGATCCGCGCCTGCTTCTTATTATAGTAGGTATAATATTTACCCCCTTTCCAATAAATAAGGTTACATTTTTTTCGAGAGCAGCTGTCATTATGCTGTATCAAGTTCTAAAATGGTGTAAATAAGGAATTAAAAAAGTGAAATATAAATTGAGGGCAAGAAATCAATACCTCCAAGGTTCCCTTCTGGATTTTATTTAGAAACAAAGTGTAAAATCAAGAGATTATGATCTAAAATATATTTTAGTGTAATCATAAATGTGTAACGTAAATCGTGATAGGCTGTAAATTTGTTTAGATGATAAAAGTAAAGTTTTCCTTATTAGGTCAAATTTATGAGGAATTTAATTGGTTTTACAACTTATTCACTAAGTGCTTTTTGAATTTTAAATATGTTTTCTTGTTTTCTCTTATAAGTTACTAGCTGTTTTTTCTATTTTTCAAAATTCTGCTAGTTGGATTTAAATGAATACGTATTTGAAAAAAGTAATCGCTTGATTTAATGAATAGTGTCAGAAATATTTAAGTTTCCCTTTGATTTTAATAAGCGGTTAATATGCAAAAGGAATAGGGGAAATCAGGCTAATACGACATACTCGGGTAAAATGACTTTTTCGATTTTCTTGAAATTTAGCAGAATGACAGCACGTGTCAGGCGCTTTTTTTCTTCTTTTATTGCTTCCAAAACGATACAAACAGACGCCATTGTTTGAAAAACATTTCTTACCTCGTGGTGAACAAAAATAAAAAACGTGAGTGTCAAAATATTTTTTTTGTGTTTTTATAATGAGATTTCTCTTATACAAATTCTTTCATTTCCTTAAACTAACATTCTTGTGTGAATGTATGTTCAATTAAGAGTATATTTCATGCGATAAGTAGGTGCTTAGACTTTTTGTTTTACGAGAAATTGAAAATAAATAAAAATAGACCTATAAGGGTAAAATGACATAGAACTCATTGGTATAAAATGACATAGTATGTCATTTTACCCACACAATATTTTCATACATATACTGTCGATATTTAAAATATTTATTTATATTATTAGTTTATAAGACCTTTTATGGGCCACTAAGAACATTCTACGACCAAGAAGTTTTGACTTGGTTAAAAGGCAACTAAGGGAAAACCCCTTTTATATCAGAGCTTTAAAAAAAAAAAGAAATGGAAAGGCTACTACCATGGTTAATGCAAAGAGTGGATTCCTAAACACTGGCCTTCCTCTGGCCAACCCAATGTGTTCTCAGTTCATCTTTTTGCTGCAGCAAAAGTACTGAAGCTCAATGAACATGTTTCAGAAGAGGCTTCTGACATTCTAATAACTAGTATAGAGCATAGACAATCCACAGTTGCTGAAATAGGTCCTATCCCTCATGTTCCACAGAACTTAATCTTAAGTGACGTTAACTTCAGAAAAAATGCATACTCTGTTAACTTTAACGCCTCCATGAAGGAAAAAAATTAAAATTTTGTTTTGATAAGCACATTACAGTTGTTTTTTTAAATTAGCTGGTTATCTTCCCCAAAAAAGTAATTATAGATTATGCCAAAGTGCTTAACTATTAATATAGTTATTATTTGGGATCAAATAAAATTGCTTTTGCCAAAGAAACTACTTTTTTTTCTAATAAATATTTACTATGTCATTTTATCCTTATATCGGGTAAAATGACATATTTTCTACTTTTTTAGAAAAGTAAGTTTTTGAAAAAGAAAAAAGAAAGATTATGATATACCCTATTAGGGGGTGTTAGAGCTTTAAATAAACATTTCATTGGCTTTGAAAACTAAAGGAAATCTATTTAATTAGTCTTTTACGGTTGCTTTGAAAAAGTGGTATGTCGTATTAGCCTGATCTCCCCTATGTGTTCCTTATTTACGTTATATAATAAAGATAATCGAATATTTAAGTGTCTTTCAGGACATGACCTTAAAAAATTACCTTTCCCCCATAAAACTGCTTCTTATTTTAGAGACTCCTGATACTTAACTTTGCTTTAGTTTTATCAAAGAAAACTTTTTTCTAGAACTTGAGTATAATTGTGGTTAAACTAATTATAAGTTTAGTTCATTTACAAAATTTTGACTGTTTACTTTGATAGTGTTATTTTACTATCCTGCCAAGAAAACGAGAAGCATGTCTGCTATACATAAAAGGAGCACCAAAGGGAGGGTAAATTGTCTGCATTTAAGAGACATTTTCTCTCTTGTGTCGTCTTGAAGAATTTCTACTTGAAGGTCTCTACTAAGAGCTTAAGTAAGTAAATGCAGTTAACAGTTTAACCTTTTTAGCCCACTTTAAGAGTTAACCATATTATAACATTATACTGAAGATGAATGTTTGTTAAAACATAACATAAAAGTAAAAAATTCCACTTCCTGATAAAATATTACATTACTAATCATGAATAATACTTAAACCCACTATAGTTTCTAGCATTTCAGTAACTTAACAATTCTGGTTACAAATAGACTATTACAAAGTTTTTGTTTCTCCATACAATGTAAAATTTTTTAAATATAAACTAGCTGGTTTGACCCGGCAAAGCCGCGTCTTACCAGCTAGATTACGCGCCTTTGGCGCTGATGCGAGCTCCGCTCGTTACTATTTCACGCTTGCAGCGCAGTTAAATTTTTTACAATTTATTATTTTTGTTAAGCTGCATCGTCAGCGCTAAACTGTTCAATATTTTCAATCAAATTATAGGTTTTTCTAACCACAACTAATTTATTCTTATGCGTCATCTGAAGAGAAAGAATTAAAACTTCAATTAAACCTGTACCAGTATTTTTTTTATAAATCCAATATGCCCAGTATCCTGTTGCGATAAATCTAGTAAAACGTCAAAACATTGAAGTTTGATCATTTCAAAGTAGATTTTCTTCACGCTCTTTAAAAGACGTTTTGCCTGTGTTGGTAAAAATATTAACTGAAAACAATGGGGCAAATTGAAATAAATTTCTAATTTAAAAATGGAATGCTTTGAAGGAACGTAACATATTATTGGCTGATCTTAGGGTTGGATATCTTTCGATCAAGACCGAGTTTGTCCAAATCGGTTCAGGGGTTCGGGCTGGCGGCCGGCCGAACGGAACCTCCCCATAGAGTTAACATGGGGGCAAAACGAAAAAAAAAAACGTATAATTTAAAAATGGAAGGTTTTGGAGGAAAGTGTTATATTATTGGCTCATCTAGGGGTGGAGAGCTTTCGATCAAGACCGAGTTTGTCCAAATCGGAACGGGGGTGCGGCCTGGCGGCCGGCCGAAAAAAAAACCAAATTATTTTAATATATAAGAAGATGGATAAGAATTTTACGCTTTTTACATTATTACCAAACCCTTTTCAGTATCTGCTATTAAAGATTTTCATTATTCTTTGAGAAAGTAAAAGGTTTAATAATGGCATTTATAGTATTTAATCGATTAAATGGAGTTTAGTAAATAGTTTAAGCTAAGGCATTGTTATGGGATCTAGATATATGATACTACTTTACTAATATAACTTACGGCATTAAATCTATCTGATTTATGAGATTTTAATGCCACCAAACTGAGAAGACAACTCGTAAATCAATACCAAGGTTACGGATATAAGCTTCCTCTAATCTGAGACCGATTCCCGCATTCAATCCAAAGGCAGCCTAAAAAGTAATGATCCGCCATTCCCTCGGGCGGATATTAATAACCCGTTTATCAATAAGCCATAAATCACTGCGACCGAAAAGGGGCAGCGACAAAACCGGAATAAGCTCGCCGGAATTTCAACTCAAAAACACACTCCAAAGAAAAACCGGGAGGGAAGTTTGGTTAATTACTAGTGCGCAATTAACGCTCGTTGAAAGAAAATAATAATAAATAAAGAGAACGCAAAACAATAAATTTGACTCGGTGTTGGCGGTTGTATGAAGCTATGCTTAATCATGGGTGAGTTTGGGGATAATTTGGCGACGGAGCTTGTAGCGAACAGCGAAAATTAAACCAGGCAATAAGCCGGGAAGTGATGTGATTACTTCGCCGCTCTTGGGGTCATTAGATTAATGTATGATGGTCGAAAAAGCTTTCAATTTTTGAGAGAGAGAGAAAAAAAAAACTTTGCTCTTGAGTTCCCTGCTAATAGCGAAGAGGGTAAAAAAGTTTTGAGAGGACGGTTAAACGTTTTATTTGATTGTCGTTATTTTAATGTATGTGCTCACGGAAAAAGACTGAAGGAAGGGGCATTAAATGGCATTAAATCGTGAAAGGTAATGTGTTGTTGATTACCCTGCTTTAAAAAGCATTTTATAGAGCGCATACTTTCGTAATTTTTATTAGCTGTGATATGGTCCATAAGCATCTTCATAATCATTAGGTCAATAGCTGTTTCACTCTCAAATGTGTCTGTAGTATTTGCTTTAAATATTTTTATCACCTAGCATTTTATGAAGGTATATAAATTATTTGTATGTTTTAAATATGAGGATTTTCACTTATTTTTTAGTAGATATATTTTGCATTTAAAAAACGTAAAACGTTTAGAAATACATAATTAGTATTTGGATACATCACCGTTTAACTTGTAGGAATAACTAATGTTTCTATGAATGAAAAAACCCAATTTTGCATTCAATTATCATTCAAGTTTATAAATTCGTATTTTCACAATTGAATATAATTTAATGTGAATGGTGCCCTCTTCATAAATCACGAAATAATTAAATTAAAAATTACCATTTTAACCATACCACGATTATTCTACAAGAGATAAAACTATTCACTAACCGGAAAAATTTTGGCGCTTATTCTGTTCAAAATATTCTAACTTGGTAAAATTTAAAATAGAATATTGATTTATAGATTGTTATTCAAAGATTCAATTCTGAGTTTGTGAAAACGTGAGTTATAAAATCTTTTTGATGAGGCAACTAAATCAATCTCGGTTAAGCTTTGTACTCCTTGTACTCTTTGTTTGTTTAAAAACGTGTAAACGTTACATTGTCTAAATTTTGAAATATATAGAGGAAAAGGTAGCTAGTTAAATAAGTTAGTAGTTAAATATTTATTCGTTAGATAAAATTAGTAGTTGTAATTAAATCGAGATTAGATAAAATTAAAGAGGACGTGGGAAGGGACTCGTACTTAAAAAAAAACTTCAGTTATGTGATGAAAATGGATGACATAAACGAAACTTATAGTTCAATAGACCGAGACTAAAATATCGAACAATTGGTATTCAAACCATCAAGAAAATATTTTGCCTGAACTAAATACACAATTCTAGTAGCAAATAATTATCTAAAGGATTCATTGAATCAAAGAAGTCTTTTTGAATTGAATGCGATCATTCTCCTGGCCATGGTTATAAATGGCAGAGATCAAACCCTTTTCGTCCAAAAAGCACTCATCCCTTTCTCCCACATTACCAGAAAACATCCATTTAGGGCTAAGCTTCCGTCCGTAACTGTAATTAAGATTTAGCTATCTCTCCTAATGCGTTTCCTGAAGAAGAACAACGCAAGGAAGCGTTTTCAGTTTTGGAGGTGCACGGGGGGCGAAATAGATTGCCTCTCGCTGACGGCATTGATTGATTAAGGGTGCCCGAAGAACGTGCTTTCTGATCACTGAGAAAGCAATGCAACAATGGGGTATTTTTACTTAAAGGAGGTGAAGTAACAGGGAATTAAGCAGAAAGGATAGACCCCCGCTGAAGTTTCATTCCGAGAGTAATCTTCAGGATAATGTATTATCATCGCACGTTTTAGGTGACGCTGCAATAAACTTGAAGACAAAGTGGGTGGTTGAGTTCAGGTTCAAAGAGTTTAAGATAGTACAGTCTACTCCGCTTATTGTAATCACGGTTAATGTTATCAATCGGATAGTGTGTTATCAAAATTGACCGGTCCCAATCACTCCTATTTAAATTAACGCAAAATGTATTGTTTTATGTGATCAATGTATCGCTTAATGTTATCAAAATCTGCGGAAATTTCCTAAAAACCTCCTTTTTCCCGATTGAAGGCCAATTTTAATACATAATAATAATCGGATAATGTTATCAAAATTGACCGGTCCCGATCACTCCTATTTAAATTAACGCAAAATGTATAGTTTTATGCGATCAATATATCGCTTAATGTTATCAAAATCTGCTGAAATCCCCTAGAAACCTCCTTTTTTCTGTTTGAAGGCCAATTTTAATACATAATCATACAAAATTTATTAGTGTTATATGTTCCCCTCTAAGATTTTTTTAAGAATGTAAAAGTTTCAAAAAATCATAGTAGGTAATCGTTTTAAATACTTTAATTAGGACTACATATTTGTGATTTAAAAACACTCGAGTTAAACTGTTTGAAACTTTTTAATATCAAATCGCTTATTGTTATGAATCAGATATTGTTATCATTCTACTCTTGGACAAAAGTGATCACATTAGGCTGGGCGCGCACGAGTGACTAAAGTCACGGCGACCAGGAATCAAAAATATCATTAGAAAACAATAGAGCATTTTCAATCACATGACTTTACCTAACAACGGCCTTAGCAACGTTGTTTTTATCCTCCAGTGATGTCATGTGCGAATGCTGCTATTGGATACTTCTATGTCCCGCCCCTAACAACAGCCTTAGCAACGTTGTTTTTGTCTTTGTCACCGTGACAAAAGTCGCCCGTGCGCGCTCGCCCTTAAGCGGAGTCGACTGTATTATGAAGGTCTATTGAAAGAGATGTAGTATTTAGTAGTACCAGCAACACACATTTATTATTTGGAACATACATGCTGTATAATTCCGTTTCTCGCCAACGCGTTTTGGAGACATTATTTGGTGGTTTAAAACAAGGAATTTTCGTTAAGATAGTAAGAATCAGCATTCCCGATAATTTATATCCACGACAATTTAAATTACCAAACCAAAGAGGTATTATGATTGATATCTTCGAAATGTTACATGTGCGTTGTGGATTCTCTAGTTTGAAATAAACAAAAGTTCAACATCTCTAACGATTTCCGTTTTGTCTGGTGACGTCACTGGACGAACAAGAGTGTCGCCAATGTCTGATTTCGCTCGAACTTTCTATCTTACTTTGAGAAGTTGCTGGAACTCGATGCATTTCATACATATTAAAGAGTAAGGGTATTGAGTAGTTTGTAACAGTCGGAGGATCCATAAAAGGAGCAAAACAGGCACTATATCATGTTTTAAAACCTTTATTTGAAAAAAAAAATTAAAGGTTTGTGAGTTAAAATGTTTCATTAGGTGGTTTGTAGAATTGGTAGAATAGGTTTGCAGTAGTAGTTTTTGTTTGTCATTTTAGTCACTTTAATAAATTATAGAAATCTGGATTTCAAAGTAAAAAATTATTTGCAAATTTTACTTCTCAAGTAACTGCCTTTACTTGATCATGATTTCATGAGACAACTATTGTAAAAAAGGAATTCCCAATCAGTTTAATTGCTTTCGAGAAATCAAGTGTACATTGAACAACTTTTTTACACTGGAGACTGTTTCCATAAACCTTTTATGCTGAAATTCGTTTCCCAAATAACTTTTAGAAAAATAGGCAGAGAAACTAACTTTATTTGTTTAATAAAGCCAAATAATTGTTTGAGGAAAATAAAAGGATGATAATAGTTGCGTTACAGCCAAGATTGGGATTTAATTTTACCGACAGTTAACTTCAACAATTGATTTTAAACAGTGAAAGGTGAAAGCAGGGAAGTAATGTAAACACTGAAACACAATACAATAATAACATTTTCTTATGTCCAATAAAAAAAGTAATCCCTTCTAGCTCGCACCACCGCTTTTTTAAAATTCAGACAATTTCCATTTTGGTCGAAGATAAAACGTATTTTCAGTAAAGCTACAAATTTAAAGATTTCCGTGCTATTTATTTGACTTATACTCATAGGTATAAATTCGAATGAAATGTTATCGAAGATACGCGTGGAAATGGGTACACACTATCACTCATGTTTATTTCATTCCAAAAAATAGAACGTGCTTTTTCTCCGAGAATCTTTGAAATTTCAACTAGATTTTGTTTTGCCATAAACGTTTTTCCAAATTGTTTTTACAGAACTTTCAACAGAGCGTTTTTTCACTTATTGTTTTTAAAATCAATTCAATACTAATACTAATTTAAATGACAAAAATTCAGGTCGGAAAAAGAAATTTTGTTACTTTTACTTAATTAATTTCATATTAGATTCATTAGTTTTTTCTTCAATTTACCGATTTTTAAACTAATATAATTACATTCTATTGTTTACTAATAAATAAAATACCTATGTACTTCTGACTACGAAACACTTTTTTAACTTGATGATTAATGATTATGATATTATTTTCCCATTATTAATATTATTTTTAAGGATAAATTTAATCACTTCGGTAAAGGTTAACATTAGATAATTATTTAAGAAAATGTCTTTCCAACACCTAAAAATAATTTCTAAATCCTATAACCCTCTTAATTTTTTAAAGAATTGTTCAATTAATTTTTTACGTTTGAAAGAAGGTTTCCTTAAAATTTATACCTTCAAAAATAAAACAAAACATTTGTTTTTGTCTTACTTTTTGTATGAGTAGACTATAGTGCAACAGCCACGACAAAAACTTTGACAGAAAAACGAAATTTTCAAAAGAAGTTCAAATCTAAATTATGTCATGCAGATTTAGCCTGATTCCATAACAACCGCCCCAATATTGTACTAAGTCAAAAGTTTTTCTTGTGGCGGTCAGAAAAAAATTTATGTTGACTTTATTGTTATTTATTGACTTTTTTTGTTTTGCATACATTGGTGTGAATATTGTTTTATTAGGTAACTTATTGTGTGTTGCTTTAAGATTTTGTATAGCCTATGTTTTTTACACCTTTATTACTTTAGACGTTGATTTATTACATATACATTAACCTCAATATATCCCCTTTGTCTTCTACTTGTATTTCAGAAGAATTTTTTACAAACATAATAGCTAATCAAGAGAAAGTAGCACATTTACTAAAAGTCACAAGGTTTGATTGATTTTCAATGTAAAATGTCAGAAGGTCTAAAAGCTATATGGGAATAAAAATCTACATCATTTTATTTTCAATTTCCTGCCATAAATAGTTTTCACACAGTATACAGTAGAAATTAGTTGAGGTTAACTTTACATTCATGGAAAAATATGTTAAGAAAAAATTGAGAGTTTTGTTTTAGACAATGGATCTTTTTTCTCAACAAAAACTAAGAAGATGTCTCTTGGTATATATATCTGGGGATTTTTCTCACTGTGAATCAAACGGGAGGAACGAGCAAGACGTTAAAACCACTGACTACCTACAGGGTAAGACATTTTATAAATCCTAACCTCCATTATTGCGTGGGTCATATTATTATAATGAAATCGATTGTGTTTATTTGATCATAAAATTATAGCTACTGCTGTCATACCTCACAGATTCTGCGTAAACTTCGATTCTTTTCCATCCCTTAAAATAAATAATGATCCCTGTCCTTTTCAGTACTTTCTTAGGGTTGCTAACCAAGTTGCTAACTACATTCCAAGATCTGGTTTTGCCACCTCAACCATTTCGTGTTTTTTATACAAATATTCGCAATTCCCTCGGGGTCTTATCGTTCTCGTTGAAGTTTGGTTTAGGGAATTCAGAAAGTAATCAGTGCCATAAAAACACAACCAACCAACCAACCAACCAACCATAAAGTAATCATAAAGTGGCTAAAAATATTTATTAAATGATAATATTGGTACTTGGAGTAGTCGGACAGTGGTAGGATTTTGAGAGTTATATCACACGGATGATATTGAGACTAGAGCTTTCCTTGATCGATAATATAACTCATATCGCATTAAGAATCGTTACTTTATATGGCCCTGAGGTGCCAGAGCTATCCCCCACTGTCATCAGTCCATGGACACGACATCAACAACAACTAGTGAATAATCAAAATTATTATTATAATATTAATTTTTTTAAATTATTGAGAGAACTTTTTATTATTAAACATTATTATTAATTTAGTGAGAGAGGTCGGAGATACCCACAACAGTTGACACTTTTTGACACAGCAAAAAAACTTTCTAAAGCTTTAAAATTAATCCACGTATTTCCCAAACAACTCTGCTGATGACATAAATTCAAGCGAAGCCTTCATCATAACAGAAACTTTCTCGGCATTGTGTTTTATTCAAGACATTGTTTACAGAAATGTATATTACAAGTTCTTTTCTATCTATTTTCCAAATATCCCCACAGCTTCATGAATGAATTCAAAATATCGAAGCCGAGGAAAAGTTTTTTGAATCGATACGCATATACAGATTTGGGATTCAGAGGCCGAAATAGGATTTCCCCATATACGCAAATACTTTTTTTTTGTTGGGGAACAAAAGTTTCGATTAGCGTCGGGTTTCAAGTTTATAGGAATATTCTGTTCGAGCTGAAAGAAAACAGGTGATTGCACTCTTGGGTGTGCATAATAAGAATAGAGGGATTGTTGCTTTTGAAGGGGATAGAGGCTTTTTCTGAAATTCGGAGAAGGATAGAATAAAGGAAGTTTGAGAAAAGGATTATAGGTTATTGAAAGTTCATAAATTTTTTGACATTTCTTGTTTAATTAAATTTGAAATTTAAAGGGTTATGATTTTGGAAATTTAAGTATATAAAATTTATATTTTCCTCATAATCTTAAACTGGTAACCATTTTAGATGCTTGGTTTTAAACTTTTTTGAAGAAAAGTATATCTCCTAGTTTGCAAACAACTGTGATGTAATTTAAAAGAAAACTATTACTAAAAGTGAACTACATTTTTTTTCAAACAACAAACTTTCTCTAAGTATAAAGTTGTGTCGTATGTTAGTGTTATAATATGTATGCAGTTGTTAAATGTATCGTTTTTTAATACGCAATAGCCTCTTTCTGAAATCTTTCTTAAACACATGATACATTTTCAAATTTGAAAATCCTGAGCTAAGCGGAACCTTAGTAGCACAACTCATACCAAATATGTCGAGTTAACGTAATTGCAACTAGAAGTAAGCGAAATTTGGCCATACATGACAAAACTTGGATGAATCTTGAACGTTTGTGCTGCTTGGGGAATTAGCATTCTTATTATCTCTTCTTCTGCCTTAAACTGAAATTACTTATTGTAATCGTTATATCTGATACTAATTCATAGAAATATTTTTTTCTTTTCCTCCCATCTCTTCCTACATACCAGATTAACTTAAAAAAAGAGAATGATGTCACATCGTATTTATCATAAAAATGACGATCATTTTTGTTTATTGATATTCTATGTAGTTACTTTAACTAGTTCTAAATTGCAAATTATTTTACATTTGTTTAAATTTTGCAAGTTATTTTAATTTTGATTAAATTTTGCAAGTTTTTTATTTTTTTGATTATTTTGTCTTTATCTAACTAATAAATTATTTTTTTATTTTGCCGCTAGGGGCACTGTAAGTCATTGAACTCTCCATGGTCACTTACCTAGGGGTAGACCTTACTTCCATGACCCTAGGAGACGTTGTTTCCAACCAAATAAAAGCCGTGAAAAGGACTTTTGTAACACCCGGCATATTTCCTCTTACAAAAAACCCCCCATAAAACCCTATCAAAACCCAGCCGGTCCCAGCGACCGACTTTTGTCATTCTGGACGTATCAGTAGAAGTACTACTCGCCTCCATTGTCCCTGGCCGATCTCCGCATTGTCCAAACAGTCCCGGAGATAAGTTCAGCGCAAGAAACCGGCATCATCATTGGGCATCGCGCCAAATGACTCGCATGCGTCCCGCAGTGGCAAGAGAGTCGCCGAAGACGTCATAAATAAAACATCCAAAAGGCCCGGCCACCGTCTCTGGAGACGCAACAGCCGCGACGGTTAAGTAGTCAACAGCGGGGTAATTTATTCTGCCCTTTGGACTTAATGAAGAACACGCCCCCGGGCATGTATCTGGGGTTTCTCTTCCTTCTGTTTCCTACCAATTGCGGGATCCTCGGTGGAGAGGGATTTTCTGCATTAGATGCGGTAAAGAGGGGATAGGGAAAGGGGAATGGTGTTTGTCTTCCGAGATTTTCTGGGTTTTATTCGGTGGTTTGAAATTAGTACTTTGTATCGTAGACTCGAAAACTGTAGAGCAGACTATAGGACAAATTAATATCTATACCAAACCGAACCTTAAAATTCGAAGCCGTTTAGCTGTGTTTTTCGTAACAGACAGTAAAAAGTCGGAATGAGAATTATCAGTTGAAGAAATTTGAAAAATTGTGTTTTCCTTGAAATATTTTATGTTTTAGAGTTTCCTTTTCTTTTTACCGAATAAAAAAAGTAAACATTTCGTGTGTTCAGAATTAATCTTTTTCTTAACTAAGAATAAAGAAAAGTCATTTTAAAATGGTGGATCTCATTTAAAATTTACAAAATATGAAAAGTAATATAGAGCATTTTCAATCACATGACTTTACCTAACAACGGCCTTAGCAACGTTGTTTTTATCCTCCAGTGATGTCATGTGCGAATGCTGCTATAGAGCATTCGCACATGACGTCACTTGGACGAATAAACAACGTTGCTAGGGCTGTTGTTAGGGGCGGGAAATAGAAGCATCCAATAGAAGCATTCGCACATGACGTCACTTGGACGAGTAACAACGTTGCTAAGGCCGTTGTTAGGTCCGAGTCATGTGATTGAAAATGCTCTATTGGATGCTTCTATGTCCCGCCCCTAACAGCAGCCTTAGCAACGTTGTTTTTGTCCTCCAAGTGACGTCATGTGCGAATGCTCTATACTAGTATTTATACATCCGATTAGAAACAAGTCTTCTTTGGAAAAGCGCTTTCTCTGATTTCACATTTTTCAAATTAAGTATAAAAATACCTTAAGGAAGTAGTACCTACGACTAATTGTTTTTATAAATAAGAAATTCATCTGAAGAACTAAACACTTCAAATGCGTGAAACACTTTGGTAACCGTAAGTAAACACAATAATAAGCATTTCTTATCAAAATAGTTTTGATAGAGCATTTTCAATCACATGACTCGGACCTAACAACGGCCTTAGCAACAGAAGATGTTACAGTTTTTTGCCCTACAGAGGTTAACAGTTACAAAAAATGACTAGCCGTGGAATTCTTCTATTGGACCATTTGCAATCATGTGATCCCATACCTAAAAACTTCCTTAGCAACTGATAAACAACGGCCTTAGCAACAGTTAAAAGCCCTACAGAAGGTACACAGTTAAAAGAAAATAACCGGTTGTGACGTCACCTGAAAACACTCTATTGTATCGCGATTATATTACAATTGTGTCGTGTGAGAAAAAGATGGTGGCTGTGAAAGTGTTGCTAAAAATTACAGAGACAGATACTACAGACTCTACACGCAGTGTTCTTATAGTGTTTTAGCTTTAAATTTAAGAACACTTTCAGGTTCAAAACATATTTTACAACTCTCTATTTAGAACAACATATTTTTATCCATATTCTAACACATTAAAATATTGTCACAACTAAGGAGATAAAGTGTTCTACCTTGCAACACAACTAAAGTGTTGTTAATTTGAAAACAAAAAAAAGTGTCCTTAAATGTGTTGATTTTGTGTGGAGCATTTGCAGTAATAGGTACTGAACCCAGCAGTGATGGTTCTGAAAAAAAAATGGTCCGCTAGATTTAGTTTTGTCCAATGCTACTTCTTCTAAGATTTGAAACTGGAGAGCTCGAGTCGTTAATTTTAACGGCATATGTTTATACTGTCCTAAGAAATAGTAATAACTTGGATAAGGTGCCCTCTTAAAAAAATATTATACTGAAATTCCAATTGGAAAATTTTGAAGGAAAAAAATGTATCAAATCTTTCTCCTATCTCCCAGTGCCTGATACACAGTCTTCTACTGCGCTTAGTTGGTCTTCACAATGCATTTCCCAAAAGTAATCGTATAAAAGCTAACCAATTTCGTATTGTTTCAAAAGACCGCAAACTGTGGATTCAATTCCAAAGGAAACCCTAAAACCTTACCCCCTTTTTTTAAAGTAAAATTTATTTTGTATAGGAGCCTGTTTTGAACACATAGCTGGATAAAGTATTTCAAGAGAGGGCTAACACTTTCTCAGAAGGAAATCCAAATGTCGGCCCATGTTTCCCCGAAATATGCGAATAAAGAAAACGCTTTTGAAATTGAACAAAACAACTGAATTCTGAAGTGAGCCATTTTCAGATGAATGCGATTATTATCAAAGTGATTCGGGGAAGTAATTCATTGAATATAGTAATGTTGGTTCCATTCCAACTTTCATTTTTATGGTTTTCTCCTAATGCAGTTGCTATCTCTTTCACTCGGTGGCTTATGGGGTGCCGGTTGCAGTGAATCCACAAGAAGGAATTCCCGGATTTACAATAAAAACTTTTAAATTCTTTTGAAATATCTAGGAAAAGAAACTACATAGATAGATATTTTCTGATTATCCTTTGACTATCTTTATTTTCCCAAGATAAATATTATTGCAAGGTTTTATAAAGTTAAAATTATTCTTTCTAAAAGTATACTGTAGGTACTTTTAGGATAGACCATCCTATCTACGCATTAACAAAATTATTATCTTTATATGCAAGGTAAATGTTGTTGCAAAGTTTTATAAAATTAAAAGAATTAATTGGCAAAAAATTAGTTAGGTTTTATTTTGATTATCCTCCACGAGCAATAATGAAGAAACAACATAAAATACTTAAACACCTGTTAAAAATATGTTAATATTCTTAACGTAAGTTTTAAAATAACGTTGAATAAAATTACAAGATATAAAATTATTATTTTAAAAAAAACTCCTGAAAGAAAACTTAATAATATACATACCACAAAAATAAACACTTTTTGAGCACATTTGTACCCAAGGTTAGTAGGTTGGCTTTTCACATAAAGATGAAAAATTCCATTGATGCCTTTTAAACCAATGATTTCAATTGCAACTCCTTCTTTGCCGAGATATTAACCAATAACTTTAATGAGGGTGGGATTTAAGGAGGGGACAGTATGGATTGTGGACTTTTCGTATACAGAAGGTACTTGAGTTTCGATCTAACAAGTTCAGCTGTTGGAATTTTCAATTTTAGAAGTCTTTCCTTTGTGATGCGTAATAAATTATTTTACTGAATTAAAAAGAAAGGCTCCATTGAGGTTACAAGTATTGATTTAATTATAGGATTTGTTTTCATAAGAGTTAGAGAACTAGTACTACTACTTATTGCATATGAGCTGAAAGCAAATTGAGAGTCTGATGGGGCCTCCTGATTTATAACACTGTTTTGTTCTCAAATCAACCACACTTTAGTTGTGATGTTTGGTAGAACACTTTAGCACCTTATTGTAATATGATAGTGTTCTAAATATGTTTGAAAAGTGTTAGAAATGTAATCTATCCAGAAATATGTTTTAATAACAGCGCTGTAAAATATGTTTAGAATCTGATAGTGTTATTAAACTTTTTTTTAACATGTAGTTTTTAAACAGACAGAAAACTACACATTTTCTGTCTGTAATATTTAGAAACACTTTTGAGGCGCTATATTTTTCTGCACACAATACAATCGCAATATAATCATAATACAATCAAAATGCTTTTGATAAGAAATGTTCGTTATTGTGTTTACTTAGTGTTCCAAAAATGTTTCAGACATTGCAGTTTAACAATTGCAATAAAAGATACTATCAAAGCTCAAAAACTTCATTTTGATGGTAGTTTTGTGTGACCTACTTATTTTGTCAATAACTTCTTTTAAGTTCAAGTTTTAAAAGTATCGACTTAAGTAATAAACAACGATCATTCCTGCCTAAATCAACTATTTGATAATTTACTTAAACTATTATAATATGTTTTATTACTTTATGAGACTCTATTATAGATAATTATCATAAAACGCTAATCATATTAAAACTCAATATTTCTTTAATATTGTTTAAAATATACCATCTTTTAATAATGAATTGCACTTAACTAAACTTTGTATCTTTTAAACAAACTATCTTAATAAACTTAAATATGATAATTCATTATTAAACTTTATTCTTCCATAACTAAGCAGTGAGAAATACCCAGACGCTTAAAGTAGAAGCTGGACAACTTGACTTTCGCATACTATGTATAAATAGGTCAAGCTTCTAAAGCGTAATTATACACTCCTCTCCACCGTCTATGGTAAAAACAAAACCTCCTGCATTGTTTTTTTCGTTCCAGAAACTTGAGCATTAATCAAACGTTATTATAAGTTTCCCTAGCCGCTTGTTGCCTTCAGTTTGTGCCAGGAGAAAATAAAATTGCAAGGAAATACACTGAATATTCTACGCTCACACGGGAATATAATTTGCTCCTGAAAAATGCCTTTTGGTCAATATCTTATTTTTTAAACATCAAAGGGACTGTGTTTAATAAGCTGGTTTGTAGAGCTTTATACAATAGAGAACATTTATGGGACCAAAATGTTAATTTGGTACTATTCCCAGAAGTTTTTCCATGACCGATTTTATAATTTTGGTAGTTCATTCTGATCCGGTGAGAAGTTTATTAATGCCAGATATTTCATTATATCTCGGTGTTCAACTGTATAAAAAATCACTTTTAAAACTAACGTTTCCTTAAAAAGTATTAATTTTTGTGAAAAAAAAAATTATTTGAAACTGATACGGTTTATAAATTAACTCTCAGAGTTGTGGTAAGATGTTTGGACAGATATAACAACTTCATGAGGCATTTTTTGTGCTAAACTTTTATCTCAGAAATTTTTTAAATCATCATAATTATTTAATTTTTCAGAAATAATAATTTATAGCTCCTGCAAAAGAAACTCTTATTAATAATATATTTTCAACCTTTAAAAACTACGTTATAATGAGTAACACAGTAATGTTTATAAAGTTTTAAATATCTGAAAAAAATTACTTTTATTTTTATGTATTCATCATTCTTTTATTTATTTATTCATTCATTTATTCATGTATTTCATTCTTTTTCATTAACTTATACCGACAGTTTTTATGTATTCATCATACAAAAAACAAAAGCACTAAATCTTAATAAACAATACCTGGTTTTTTGCTTTTAATTAATCTTTATTAAATGAAAAACACCCCCGCCTGGGTAAAATTTCACTAATCCGAGCTCCATGACTCAACACTTCAGTTTCACCTTAATAAACTTTCAAAATTACGAGTTTAAAATTAATTCCTTGAACACATCACCGAAACAACTTTAAGCATCGAATAAAATAAAAACGAAATCTCACCAAAAGAAATTGGAATTAGAAATTAACAATTTTGTTGGGGAAAACAAACATGGGCGGCTCCTAATTATAGAACTCCCAGGACCATCCCTATCAGCCTCTGCGAATATGTCTTAACTCAGAACAGACTGCGATGTTAAGGAAGGAAGCAGTGACCACTGTCATCTATCTCCCTTCTGGAGCCTGCACACAACAATCATAAATCTCTCTGAAAGGTCTGGCATTAAATATAGACGCCCACTGCTAAGTATCATACAATCACCAGTCCCAATGCCCATCATCTCTCTGGTCATCTCCATTGCTCTTCCTAGAGTTGTTTTCGAGTTTTGTTCGGGTGAATTTCTCTATCTTTGATGAATGGTTCCTACTGGGGAGGTATAATTGGGGGATGGAATCGATTTGTTGAAGGGAAATAACTTTATTTGGCGAGGAAGTCCTATACGATTCCCAACTTGATATCGTAAAACTAGAACTAAAAAAAAGTTCGATTGAGTTTATGGGTAAAAAATGTTGATGGTAATACGTAGTTTGTAACTGTAACATGCATTGACTTAGGAAAAAAATGTATGTTATGCATATTTTTATAGGAGTGACAGTTAAACGAAATGCGATAAACTTAATTAGTTGAATAAGACCCTAGTACTCTAAAATTCCCCACACGCTAAGCTAAACTGAGGGCATCAAATATTTATGTATTCACAAAACAAACTTTACACACAGTAAAAGTTGCAAAATTATCTTGGTAAAAAGTGTTAAGGGAACAAAATAAAACCAACCGATTTTGTATTAAAAATCTGAATAGCATAATATTAAGAAGGAAATATAGTTAATATTTAAATGCGATATAGACTAAAAAGAAACTAATATACTTAAGTTTACTTTCTATAAGATAGTGTGCTAATAACTAAATGCTAAAAGACTAATAAAACTTCTTGTGGTTGAAAAAGTTTTACGTTCATTAAAAGAAAATTTGAATTATTTATTAACCAATTTATTGTTAAAATGACAAACCATATTAATTGTAGTTGAAATTGTTGTTTTCTAAATTAGTTTTATTCTTATTTTATTAACTGCTTTCGTTGTATTGTCAGTCAAAGCGTTTTACAAATGCATTAAATTTATACGTTTTATTTAAGCTGTAATAATTAATTTATGATCGAAACTTTACTAAAATTCTCAGTTTTCACTTCTTCAAATAACTATTAAAGTAAAAAAAAGTAAACTATTATTTTCTTACTTACTGAGGTACAATGCATAAAGTTTATGTACAAAAGAAAGTAAAAATATTTAAGACAATTAGTACTTTGAAAAATGATTCTATGCGACTTAAGAAAACAAAAGTATCCAAATAAGGTTTAATTTACTAAAAGCTGCTTTTAAAGAATGTGTAACTAAATATGAACAGGGTAGCTTTCAATTAAATAAATTAGGTACTGCATTTTTTTATCAATTTTTCAAAGGAAATGTCTTCCTTTACTTTGTTAAAAACAAGCTCTACTTTTCTTATTACGTAAAGTTCTGTGAACTCAATGCAACATTTCATCGAGTCTTTACATTTCGTTAAATTTTAATTAATTCTGTAGTAATTGCATTATTTACGAATGTCTGTGTTGGGTGTTGTAAAATTTATTTTTTTCCTAAACCAAATTGCATTTAATTAATTAAATTAGTTTAAGAAACTTGAAGTGAAAATTCAAAATTAGTGTTCATTGAGATATTTTAATTAACTTTTAAATTGCAGCAATAATTTTCCTGAGAAATATATTCAAGAAAATTTCAAACTACATCTAATTTATGCTTTGAATTGATTTATAATTTAAACTTAAAACTAATTAACAATTACCAAAGGATCCCTCATAAAAACTCACAAGAAAAAATTCTTCTCAAAATCTCTATTGATTTCATCTACCTTCTATCATCTCTCTAAAATTAGATAAAATCAATTGATTGTTTTTATTTTTTTACTTTTCTTTTGATTTTCAGAATACACTAGTATTTTCAAAACTGTTTCCACTGTTTAATATTTTCTCCATTAAAAGCTTAATAAAAAGTATAATTAAATCGAACAAAAAACTGTTGTAACGGCTCATCCTCCTTCACATTTTAGTGCTTAGCATGTTTAATTCCAATTATCCATTACAAATTGGCAGTCAATTAAGTAAGAATTTGAAAAAAACCCACTTTTACCTAGAAGGACTCTAACTGGCGGACTGAGCTAAAACTTTAATTTTTTATTCTCATAGTAATGGGATAACATAAAAACGCGCGAAAAATGCTCTAAAGTCTTTATAGCATACATTTTTACAAAATCTGTAAATCTGAAGCACATTTTTTGCCAAAAATTTACATTATCTCAGCTTGTTTAAAAAATAAGTAAATAAACCGTTCTTTGACCAATTTTTACATCCCTGACACTCTAAGAGGCATAGAACGACAGGGTATATGAGATGGTAAAATTATTTTAATTATGTAAGTTAAAAATCTCAATGGGTTGTTTTTAGGGTACAATTTGGAGTGGGTTGTTTTTAAGCACTATATGGTATTTCTTTTAAAAGTTCTGAATGTTGTGTTATTGTTTTCAGCAAATCTTATCTGCTATATTACGAATGAAGGAGTAAATTTGGAATTTTGAAACATAGCAAACATAGCCTATGTTCAAAAAAGATTCAGTTAAGAATATTCTAATTACATCCGACCTTATGTACTGCAATTATTTTAAGATTTAAACCAGAAGACATTTAAAATATTTAATTTTAGCTAAATATTATTACTAAATAAAAATTCTTAAAATGCCTAACTAATTTACAGTATCAACTTGTTATAATATATTCGGAAATAATGAATGACTTGTATGACAAGGTAATAAGATAGACTTGATTCGTTTAAAAATTTAATACAGAGTATTAAACACTCAATTCTATCTTTCCTTAAACATCCCCCAAGTTTACCTATTAGTTCATAACTGAATTAATTCTTGAGTAAATAAAAATTAAAAATCTTGATCGGATAACTTTCAAAAGAATATTTGAGTGTTTAGGTTCCTGTATGTGAAAGTGAAAACTCCGAAGCGAATTTGGAAATTAGTAATTATTATTTTTAAAAAAGATTTGACAAGCTTCTAAAGAAATTATTAGGAAATTTGTCTCCAGCGAAAATTTTAACTTCTTAAATTTATTTTTAAGCAATCCCGAAGTAATCCGCTTTAGTTCAAAATTTTTTGAAACAAAATAATCTCTTCACTTAACTAATTAAGTTTTGAAACTTCATGTCAACCATTACGGCATTTCATCCATTTCAGCAGCTATTTCATCTTTCCTTTAAATCATTTTCAACTTTAGATATCACTCTCTACAAAATTTACAATCACAAAACTTACCTTTAAAAAAATCTACATATGATTGAATTTCATTGATAAAATTTAATAGATATTTACTCAAGCAAATCCAAATGCCTCTTCATTAAAAATTAAATATTTATGTTGATAAAATCTTAATAATTAAATCGAACAGGTGAGTTTAGAAGAAAAAGTTAATATATAGTAAGGCCAAAAATTTGCATTGATAAATCTTTAAGAGCTGGGATTAAAATCTAATTTCTCATTTCACAATTTTTAAAAATGAATATAGATTTTTTTTGTAGATAGAAGGAATTCTTTACTTTATACCAACTAAATATTTTGACTCTACTATTGTTTTAATCTTTATTCCAAACATACCCGTTAGATTTTAACATAAAATCTTTATAGAAATTAAAAGTTTAATTTTTAGTAAAGAAGCATTTGGATTTGTATCCATCCAATTTTAATGATTAAATTCAACCAAATATTGTTTAAAAAAGGATTAAGGGATGAATCATGCAATGGTGTCTCGGACGTTTCGCCAACTCTTGAAATTTCCTACCCCTCTGATTTCTGTTCACTTTAGGGATTTGTGTTATGTATAGCAGCCGAGTGAGGGTAAGAATTTTCAGAGTTGGCGAAAGGACCGTATAGCACCAACTTAATACAGCGTCAAGTGAAGTACTTGTGGTAAAGCATAATCATCACGTTGTAATAAAGTCATAATCATGAAGCATCAATCAAACTATCAAGTTCATCAAGTTGTAAAAAAACTAACGACATTTTTTTTCGCTTGCGGGAAGAAACTTCTCAAATTCAAAAAATGATCGAAATGAAGTTTTTAAACTTTATTAAAAGCGATTTGATAAGCAGTATAGATAGCTTTACTTTATAAATCTTAAAACTGGAACAGAATTCTTCGAATTTATATTCCCAAATAAATTCAAAGCATCTTCATTAATTTTTCATTCCTTTTAACATTATTTTCCCTAAGATCTACATAGTTCATATATTTGCGCACATTATCCCAGGTTATTGCTCCTTTGACCGAGACCGCATCAGGCACCCAAAAGGGGGAAAACCTCAACAATAAGTAGGACGCTAGCTTCTGTGCGCTAGCCTCCAGCCTCATCTACACAGTTTTCTCGGAAGTGAAGTGAAAGCATATCGATTTCATTCGTCGGGAGTAATTGTCCGGACATTATAGGGACCAAAAGAGCAGTTCTCCCCACCCACGAGGGGAGCTAACCACCCTTGGAAACGCACCCCTCATCAGTCGGGACCGCGGTGGGAGGCTATTTTCGGATTGGAATGGGTTGAGGGGAAATCAGCACATTCCTACTTCCGGAAAAGTAATAGTTGCTGGGATGTTTGATATGGTATTTTGTGGACTGACAGAAAAAGAGAGGAAGTAAAGCATTGATGTTGTGGTTCTTACCTAAACTTAACAGTTGACTGTGCAAATAAAGAATTAGCTGGCGACTACACTCCAACTTAGCCTTAAAAGTCATTCAATTGTGTAGAATTCTATGAGAATTTTTCATCAATAGATAAAAAGTATGGTTTGTGCACTAGACAATACTGAAAACTGTACTATTGAATTTTTATCTGAAATTCATCTTCATATTTAAGGCTTTTCTATCCAGCCTTAGATTTGAAGGAATTGAATTAATTTGAATTTAAATTAAGTTTGTTAGTTTTGAAGCTCAATCTACGAAATAATTAAATCCCATTTAATTTACATGATTTTCCTTTGAAGTTCATGTCAATATTTACAACATTGTGCTGCGAAAAAAACGCTAGATTAGAGAACTTGATTATAGAGTATATTCAATAATTTTAAAATTTAGATTGTCCTTTTAGTTTGTCAAATCTCTGAAAAATATGACTTCCTGGAAATACTGCTGAAAAGTTTGACTAAATTCCTTTCAGAAACCTCACAAATAGCATTTTCTTTTTAAAACAGATAAAAAGTACATCCACAAAGAGTCACTCTTTATTTCGAAAAAATATGTATAAAAAACTTATTTTTGTTTTGGCATATATTTTTCACAATGACATTAAACAGTACCTTTCATCAATAATGAAAAACTAGGAAATGAAAATTGATCTTTTCCAGTTTTTAAAGTTCTCAGTTTACTTTTTTGTTTTTTTTTTTTTGTAAAATGTTTACATATTTGTTCTGGAGAAATAATATAAGAATGTTTATAAATTTAAAAAAGTGCATACATTAAAAATAAGTTCTTTAAAAAAACTAAACTTACTTTTTACTTTCTATTGCTATTTTTATTTTCTATTACTATTATTTACTTTCTATTTCGTTCTATATTAGTAACAATCTTAGTAAAACTACTAAACAATTGCACTTTTGAGATATTTAAATTTTACAAATTGTGGCATTAATTTACTAGCAAGAAAGGATGGAAAGTTTATGAAAATCATACGCACTCCAAAACTTTTTTTCTTAAAAAATCATTTTTAAAAAATTCTTTAAGAGTGAAATGAATAAAAAACCCCACTTACTTAGCATCTTAATGACAGCCTTTCTGGAATTCATCTTCTGCTTGGATAAATGATTGCAGTCATTGATACTATCTTGGTGATTTCCAATACTGGCTTTCCGCAGCCTAATGCCGATGAACACATAAAGTACGGATATCAGGACAATGGGGAGAGCAAAGAACAATCCAGTCGAAATCTCGAAAATGTGCGGAAACGGCTTGATGACCCCACACAGGGCAGTGTCCCAAACCGGCAAGCCGTTGAAATCCTCTTCGTACTTGAGACCAAACTGGAGGGCGGTCGGCAAAGCGCACAAAGCGGCAACGGTCCAAACGCATAGGATGGTCTTCACTGCCCTTGGCAAGTGGGACATGGTCTGGGCCCGAAAAGGGTGGCAAATCGCCACGTATCTCTCCACCGTGAACGCAGTGATGGTCAAGATGGAGGCGTTGGTGGACATCTCGGAAGTCAGGCCCCTCAGGATGCAGACAGGTTCCCCGAATATGTAGGGGTACTTGTACCACAACTGGTAGATCTCTTGCGGGAGACCTAAGATCAGTAGCAGGAGGTCTGAAATGGCCAGGCTGAAGAGATAGTAGTTGGTGGCCGTGTGCATGTATCGGTTGCGGGATATGACGATGCAAGTGCATATGTTGCCGGTCACCCCCGTCATGAGAATGATGGCGTACACTAGGGTCATGGGGATGACCGTGGATAAGGGATCGCGCTGAGGACCCAGTCGGCACTCCTCGAAAGTCATGTTGAAGCAGTTGTAGCTGTAGCTGTAGTTGTAGTCCGTGAAGTTATCCAGGGGGTAGTCTTGATCCATAGTGAAAGATTGTGTGAGTCCAGTAAGATATTTAAGTGAGAAATTAAAGAAAAATTGTCAATTTTCTTCAAAAAAAAATTTTTTTACGGTGTTTACTTCTCTTTAAACACGCGTTAAAATAGTTTCTGGAGAACCACTTGTTGAGGAAAATAATCGTAAAATGAGAAAATACGAGAAACTCGAAGAAAAGCGAAGAAAGTATGGGTGGTGGACGAAATTGGAGAAAAGTTTGCGAAATAAGTTCTCCTCAGTTAATTATCCGACAGGGTCCTTATTGCGCCCGACTCCCGAACGTCCGACGGATAACTCCCGATCCGGAGTTTCTCCTGTTACTCCGGGGCGCATCTAGATTCCAGCGCCCTCTTTAGGGGCCTCCGAAGTGGGCGCTTTTAGGGAAAACGGTCCCGGTTTTTCTATAACTGTCAAATGACACCGAATAGCGTTAGGCGCAGGAACGGGGGGAGGAAGGAAAAAAAGTGGGTGTAAAAAGAAGGGAGATCTTTATCGGGCTGACGGACAGTGCTTTGTTTTATTTTGCCTTTTTTTTGTCGCTTCTTTAAACAAATAACGTGGCTGGAGAGGGAAGAGAAAGAAGAACCAAATTTAATTACTCTTTGCTTGTTATGCTTCGCAGTATTCACATTGTTTGCATAATTAATGTTTCGATCCGTCTTCCTCGTAATTTAAATTTGGGAGGGTATGTGGTTTTCGAAGAATTGTTTTGAGTGTGTAAAGTTTAATGTGTGGAGCATTTATTGATGTGAAGATTGAAAATTAATAAATTGTTGATATGCTTTATGAGATATTTGAATTTTTCATAAGCATGTAAAATGAAATGGGGGAGTATCGTACCCTGGGATGTTGATGATTTCTCAGAATCTATTTTAATCAACCTTTATTTGATTCCTAAAAAGTGAGAGACCTTTACTAATGGATTGAACCATAGTAACAAGCAGCATCAAAAGAATTTAATATTTGGTGAAAGAAATAAATTGAATTTCAATACTTCAAGATTGTTTCTATTTATACCATTTTAATTTTGTTCTGTGCGTTTTTGTTGCTGAAACTATTTAACTTACTTTCATTTGGTTGTCTACTCTTAACGTTAAATTGTAGCTAACTTCTAACCTTCTATAAGTAACTGCATATTTCTGATTGCAAAAATATTTAAATGAAGAGGATTTGGGATTTTACTAATTCTAGTAAAGAAAATTAGGAAAGCGGTTGCAATTTTTCTTTTGCAATTTCAAATAACGTTTAATACTAACGAAGTTTCACTCATCCTTTTTAAATTCATGTTGCAGAAAAATTACGCCTCTATGACTGATAGTTTTTAAACTTGTTTACATTCAAAGTAAGAGTAGGTAAGACATATTATATGGTTTTAAAACTGTTAATTAGTTTCAAACTTTTCACCCTTAAAGTCGTCATGTCTTCCTAATTGTTCTTCTATTAGAATGATTAATTCAATATTATTAACATAATTTCATAAATAAATTGTACCCCCCACTATTTAAAAAACCTATCATTAATTTAAAATTAAGTTTTTCCTTCAAAAATTTCATCTAGCAAGTTTTAAACAGTATCCACAATCAAAAAATTTTTTTAGCTAAATAAAATAAAAGGTAGTATTTTTCTGCATTTTTATAAAATTCCATACGGCAGTGAAATTATATTGCTGTTAGCAGAAGTGTGTTTAAGAAAAATCATTTAGTAATTCCTATAATTCCCTTTGCAAACCTAATTCCATCTACGTTATATCGCATTCAAAGAGACGTAAATAACTGACCATATTTTTGTCACAAATGTACTCTCTCAAAAATCTTGAAACAACCTATTGTACCCCGAGTTGAGATGTATTACATATACGTAGATACGTACTGCTGGGTGTTTAAAATAGAGTGTAACAAAAAAGGCTATTTCCATTATACTTCCATTTGCAAATTTTCATTAAAAAGGTGAAAATTAGATAAGGCTAGTTTCAACTCCATGGGCAAAATTATTTCTTTATTATTTCCTGAATAAAAAATTCTATCTCAATATCTTCAAAACTCACTGAGATATTAAAATAAAAAATTGGGGACTTACACCACTTCATAACACCCTTTTTTGAGAGAAAAATAAGGTTCATATACAAATTTAAGTTGAACCTGTTTTCATGAGGTGATAACTACAAAAAAAAATAATTTATGACGACCCCATAAAAATTTAAACACTCATATACATCTCAGTGAATTTCGAAGATATTGAGATATAATTGTGTGTCTTATTCAGAAAATAATGAAGAAAATTTGGTTAATTGGGAATTTTAAACTACGGGATCCGTGTAAAAATTTATTTTCTGCATTTTCTCAAGTAGACAGGAAGCATCCCCATGGAGTTGAAACTAGTCTCATCTAATTTTTCACATCTTAAAATGAAAATTGGCAATTGGAAGTATGTGTCTAGGGGAAATATTTTAGGAAATAGCTTATTGTTACACTCTATTTGAAGCACCTTGTATGTTGAGATATCTGTTATCATATAATTTGGTTTACTAAAATTAACCCCTTTCTTCGTCAAAACATAGTATAAATTCTTACCTTCTTATCAGACATGTAGATCCTTATGTATCTCGATTCTATATCAGACTCTCACATTTTAAAATTGGCTTATCCAGAAGATATTAATTTATGACATGTGAATAACATTCCGTTCTCACTTAGGCCCTTTTTGCGCAAAACACGTAAGTCTGTATGTCAACCAATAGGACTTAGGCGAATGGACTTAGTTTACAATTTCTATTCAATTACGAAAGAATTCCGCGAAGTATGTTTAAGAAATCACAAAGTAAATAGTAGCCGTGTGCAGAGTGCTTACTTGTGTTTTAGGGAGTTGGGTTCATTTAGGCATGTTCGCGTTTCTCACTAATTAAGAAAAGGTTCTCTGAAATATTTTGATGTTTGTTCACTATCTTGAGCTGGTTGAAGTTGGCTGAATTTCTGGAGATTGATTATAAGGATGGTATAATTTATTAATTGTTAGACTTGTAAAAGAATTAACCAAAAATAAAAATATTTTATTTGAAGTTTACAAATATAAAAAAACTATAGCGAAAGTTCAATGAAATTTGTTTTTGCCAATTCTTCATTCCTTATAGCCATACTGAAACCTATTGAGTCTTTACGTAGAGGGGTTACAGTGGGAAAAGAGTTGGAAGAACCTTTTGACTTGGTCTTTGCTGAAAAAATAGTTTCTGTTCATACGAGTACTTAAGACAAGCATAAAAAATTACATTAAGAGAACAAAGAGCATGTAAAAAAATTGGCACATACAATAAAATAATTACTAACTAAAGAGTATCTAATGTAATAAAATTAAAATATGATAGTTTTATAAAACCTATAGTTGTGGTGAATGTATTTTAAATATTTTTAATTAGTTACTTCAAAAAATACTTTATATATATTTTGATTTTTAATAAACATTAAGTTGAGCAGGATTTTATTATTTTATAACGATGGTTTATCCTTTTTCTGTACTTATTTTTCGTTTGTTTCATCCAAAAGTTATTTCCCCCTATTAGAAAACTCATCTCAATTTAATCATTTTGAATGCATAGTTACAAGATATTATAAAGTTAAACATCTAATCTTCTTAGAGAAACTAGGATTTACTCAACTTTAAATTAAATTATAAATTGTCATCTGTGACAAAGATTAAGACTATAAGAGATATTTTTAGACATTAGGTTGTATTATGGAAATCTTATTTACCTGTCTGCATGTTCTAAGAATACACCGTTTTTGAGTTTCCGTCCATAAATCAGAATTCATATCCGGTAAACCATCCTATGTAAAACATTGAATTGAATAAATTAATGACATTAAATGAGTTTAAGCCTTTTTTTAATAGTAAAAGGGATTTTTTTAATATCCTCATACATAAATTTGTTTTCAATAAATAAATCTTCACTAAAAATTAATATACAGCAAAAGTTTTTCAAATTTTCTATTGTTAATAACATGCAATTAAAGTGAATAAAATCACTTAAAAATCAACAAGGAAACTTAAACCTCTGTCGTCAAATTAAATCTCATTAATTATCATGAAACAATTGATGTTATAAAAAAGCTAATAGCTTTTCAAATAAAAAGTTACATAAAAATTACACAATAGTTTTTTCTGTCATTTAGGATATACTGTTTTATAATGTTGCTCAATAAAAAGTTTTAATTGAGTCAAGTTGAAAAATGTAATAGTAGTTTTTATAGTTACTTTATTTTTATGTTTTCGGTCCCGCGATTCTAATAATTTAGACTGACTAATTTTGAACATTATTTTATTTAAAATATATTTGAAGTAGCCATAAAAGTCAATCATACCTGTGTGTTTGTACAGTTCATCATCTGAAAAAGATATAGAATTAAAAATTATAATTTGGGACTCATACTGTTTAAAACAATAGGGTTTTTTTTCTTCAAATAGGGGACTATCCCTCCTGCTTACTGTCGCTCACCAATGTATAAATCTCAAGACCAAGGATAATATTATATTCTCAAAATTTCCATGCTTGTGGGTATTTATTATGACCATGTGATAGAGATTTTGTAACTATACATCACTATATTAAAAGGGGGTATCGAAATTGGGGTTACTCCAGATCAGAATATTGAACTGATGTTGATTGCTTTAAAAACAAATTCGTTTTACTGTCCATAAAGTTATATGCATAGTAGTTAAATGATTTCTATACTAATTTTTTGAATTGGCTAAACTCATTAATAAAAAACTAGTTATTATACCTTTTCTAACCAAAACGGAAAAAAAGAACTATTATTCCTTTTATCGTTTAGCATTTAATAAATAAATGTCAATCTTAACTAACACACTCTCACTCTTATAAAAAAATAGTTAAAAAGCTGAGAGTTATACAATGAAATTAGGCTTGAACACTCAATATTTTTTTTTTGCTAGGAAGAAAAAAAATGTTACAAATCACGTTCTTTTGCTTATAAAATATCCGAATAAGTTCTACTTTAAGAAAAAAAAATCCTAAACACCTTCAGAAAAATGTAGTGAGTTGCCGAACAGTTTTTCTCCAAATAAGAAATTAGTACTTTTGACGGGTTTCTGAAATAAATTATTCAAATGTACTAACCTAACCCCTTTCTTAAACCAATAAAAACCAGTTTGAATCTATCCTGCTTTTCAACATGTATTTCGCTGTTTTCATTCATTCATTCTTCATTTCATAAAAGGGGAAAATTAAATCTCGAAAGCGATAAATCCCCGAGTTCCGTTTAACTTCTTCAAACTTAAGTCACAAATTACGACAGAGGGGCGAGAGTCAATTTATTCTCCTCGAGGGGGGGAGGGGGCATTTTTCACTTAAAATGCGCTAATAAACGAGAAAATTTCCATATTCAAATTAGATTATTTTCTGCACAGCGCTGTTAAGTGAAAGGTTGACAGTAAACGGGAAAAGTAATCAAGATGATAATGGATAGAAACTGCGATTTCAGATGCTTCTTAGATCTTAAAAAATTTTATATCGTTTCCTTTCGCAGAAGTCGTTATAAATTTACGATTTAATTTAAATTGTTTACTGATTGCATGATTAATATACTTTTTGGGCAATATTTTCTTAAATTTAAGAAGTTTTAATTAAATTGAATATATTTCCAGTTTTAGTATGTTTTTCATAATAGATTGAACCCCGTAAGGGTAGACAGTGATATTTATTAGTCTAAAAACTCTAAAATTGATTACATTTTAGTAAACTCTTATTTACTTTCTTTACAGATTTTTCATTTTCTGGAAATATTTATCATTTGGATTACTTAAGTGCTTTAAAAGGTAAAAACATTTAATTTTTTCTTAGTTCATAAATTCATAATGTAGTGTTTTTTATGCTTGAAAATTGCATTTTCATTTTATGCATAAGTTAAACTTAATGTGAATTATAAATCCATTATTCTATGTTAGTTATCCTTGAAATACACAGTTTTAGGTAATTAAAGCTTCGCCCGCCCCTAAGTATCTAAGGAAACCCTAATATAGGCAGAGTCAACCTTATCATTACAAAGCTGTGAAAACAAACCTAGTGGAAAAGCAATTTGTCTAGAAAATGAAAACAAATTGCGCCTTCCTGCTTAGAAAGGAAGAGATGCATAATAAGCTGTTCACTTACTGTTCGCAGAAGTGTTCTGGGATTGCAAAAGGCGCATTCGCTCTGAAAAAAAAACCAACTTAATTGGCGAGATCATGTTTTTAAAAACTAGGGAAACATGGTTAGTTTTCCCCAAGTCATTAATGTAAACCTTCGTACTTCCCTAAATATAATCTTCTCCGGATTAATTGCCATCTTAATATGAGATTTTTACGTGTTCTTGGAATAATACTTAAAAGGGTTTCGGGTACATACTTGAATATGCTGAATTATTATGAAAATCATGTTATTTAAATTATTGGATGATTTTCTTAATTAAGCATCTCTCTTGAAAGGTTACATAATGTTGTTCCATTGAGCTATAAATAAGTTCCCTGCTTTATGAAAAGTCTCATAAATTTTCATGAGATTTTTTAATATTAAAATACAAAATACCCGGGGTAAGTTATTTATCCAAACATACAGCATGTTCATGCTTACAGATACTAGAAAATTCTAATGCATTAAGAAGAAAGTTTTAGCAAAATAATGAATATTAAATGAAAATTAGATGCTAAATAAGTAAGGTAGTCTAAGTAAGTTCTTAGTATCGATTTGAGACTCATCTCTTTTCATAACTTGAATACTACCTCTTTATCGCCAGAAAGTAGCTTTCAGATGTACAACTTTAACTCTTCTTATGACATTTTTATAATATATTAAATCTTAATTATAGTTTCATTTGTCAAGATATATAAATAATTTTGAATAAGAAGGTTACAGATTTTTTATTCTCTAAAATGAGTTGGAATGAATGTGAAAAATAAATGAATGTTTTTAAAACTTCATATTTTTTTTCTAAATGTAAAAAAAAGTGTCTTCTTACCTGAACAGCTTGATTTGAATCTTTAAAACAAACACGTAATGCCTTAAAAACAAACATTTCCATTACAAACAGTGTAAATACAATATTTCTTTACTTAAATTTTTAAGGCTTTTTAAAATGGTTGTTTTGATAGCAGCTAAATGTACTTATATAACAGTCGATATACTTTTAAGGTACTATAAGGGTGAGATTGCATATGTAATTGAATGCATTAAATATTTATAGAAACTTGTGGAACTTTTCAAATATTATATTGAATAAATTCCATATCTTCAGTCAAGAAACGTGTAAGTCTACTGGTTCATAAGCTTTTTGGTTAGTATGATGTCATGTGAAAACAAGCATAGTATAAATAACATTTAAATTTATTTCTCTTCATTGAAAAATAGTTTGAGGATTCAAGATATGTTCTTTAGAACCATCCGAAGGCTGAATAACAGTCGAATATCTGAAACGGCTTAACAATTCTTTGAATATTTCATACGAAAGTCTTATAGATTTTTTTGTTATTGCCCTTATAATATAAATAGTCAAATATTTCATGAATGTTTTCGAGAAAATGTTATGTATTTTACATACTTTTACGATGTAAGATGAAAAATAATGTTTGATTAAGGATATAGAAACTTTAAAAAAAGTTTTCTAATTAAACTTTGATACGCAAACTGGCACTATTTATTGAAACTTTCGCCTAAATATATAAAATTGTAAACATGTTTTCTTGAGAGACACGAAATCCTAATGAATTTAATTTAAACAATATTAGATTTTAAATTAAAGTAGTATTCCATATTCCAAATTATTTACTTCATTTTTATATAACAATGTAGAATTCTGAATTTTTCATTGAAAGCAATCCATCTCCTTTCCATCTGATAAATTCTTCCCAATAAACATTTTATTAATATTAATTAAAGGTCTAGTTATTAGAAAACATGATTATGACAAACAACCCAGTAGACGCGTATTCACAATTTTTATTGGTTTTGCATACACATAAACTTCCTATGATATAAACGCTTTTTTAATATTTCAATACAAAATTAATAACACGATTATTTGTATTTAGAGCTTAAGAAGGATGGAAGATTAATTTTTCAATTTAAAGATCTTTCAAACAACAAGCAACTGTAAATTTCTGTGTGTCGCCAAACCTTTTCTAATACCGATACAATATGGATTTGTGTTTACAAATCTGAACAAGTAAAATATATTATAAAATTGTTAAATCGTTAAAAAACTTAGTTTGATATTAATCGTAATAAAAATTCTTGAAAAGAAGACTATTAAAATTAAACTTCAAAATTTTAGAATTGTTATCGTTAGAATTTCTTTTTTTTTAAGTCTTAATAATGTATTTTAAAATAGAGATATTTTAAATGTTAGGATTTTATCAGCAATCCTTAAATAACTATCTGTACATTTTTTACCGTAAGTGCGTATTTTGTAAGTACTTTGTTTGTTTCATGGAAATTGTTTTATTCATATGTTTTCTCTGGAAATTGTCGGACAAAATTTATGTTTTAGAACAGAGAAAAAAGTTTCACTTTTTATGTCTTTTTTTACATAATTTATACTTCTTTATACACAATTTGTAAGTGTCGGAAGGAGCGTATTACGGTATTTGTGACGTTTTGGCAGATACCTAAACTTTTTCTCGCAGTGTTATATAAATTTAATATTTTTAATGCTCTTTATAAACTAACATAACCTGTTAATATAAAGAGAATTAACAAGATATTGTTGGAATAACAACTTTTAAAATTTAAAAACTATGTAACATTAACTGACAGAAATTACTTGTTAAGAAATCTGAACTCTCAACCAAAATGTCACCAAAACCGTGAAATGCCCCAGAAAACAATTCCCATAGAGGAAGTTAATATGTGTACTATTTCATACTATACTAGACAGCAACTTAAGTTGACCCTATGACGACACTAACAAAGTAGTTCCCATCGCGGTGTCTGAATTTTGAGTGAAATGAAGAAGGTCAATTTAAAAATATGATTATTTCGTTTAACCCATGTATTGTATATAGGTTAGGTTCATTTTCATCACGCGATTTGCGTACAGAAACTCCTCCTAGCAACCCAACAGGCTTTGTGTTTACCGATTTCTCTTTCCACCTTTGTGACGTACTGGTTTCAAGAAACGTTGTTGTCGAGTGAACGTTGAGTCGAGTTTTTATTCTGTTTCAAAATTTGTCAATAAGTATTCAAAAAAATATATATAAACAATAATTTCTACATCACTTTTTATACGTTTTCCTCCTATCTGAAAATTTAAAACCCTCGTGTTTCGCTAAACAACCTCATCATCTGTCCCAAACTATTTTGCATTTCCAGCCAAAACTAAACCTCCAAATCAATCCCTCTCAAATCCCATCGTATGCAAATAGCCTGCTTGTCATTGTATCCAAAAAACCGCTGGTAAACCCACCAACCTGATTCCCTCCCTCACTACAAGCCTTCCCTAAGGCCCGGTCGGTAAAGGGATTCGTCACTCATTCACTCTTTTAATCCAACCGAGATGCCACATCCAATAAAATCGGTCACGTGCCTGCTGGGCAATCTTTCCCGATGGCAACAAATTGGAAAGGAGATAGATAAAAAGGAATAACCCAACAGCTTGAACTAATGGAAGAGAAGTGGGGAATTTAGTCGAGATTTCCAGTTGGGGACCGGAATGAAATTCTGTTTTGCGGGTGGTGACACACTGGGATCGATCCTGGACGATTTCCATTCCGGTTCCATTTTCTGGAAAGAGCGATTTTGTTGAGTTACGGTTAAAGGCCAAATGTGTTCGAAAAATGCAATGCGTGAATAAGCCCCGTGAAATGAATGGCGGTGTTGTATCAATAACTGTAACCGCTGTTGTGTTTATTAAATCTGTTGCCCTTTTTCTGGAATCCAATGTGAAATGTTGCGAGACTTGTAGTTGACTTACTGAAGGTTTTTCTTTGTGATATGCGTTATACATGTTTGGATTTATGTTTTATTTTGTGGGATCAGACAAGATACTTTAATAGGGGGAAAATAAAGTTTTACAAGAGAAGAATTTGAAATTTAAATTTCAGTGTAGTATTAAGTTTGGATAAAATTTTTGGAGCGAGTTCTTATTTAACAACCGTCTATTACTTGTAAAAAAATTTACTTGTTAGAAAATGTTAATGTCGATGATAATATATTACTGGTCAGAATATGAAGAATTAAAATAACTTCAGGAGTAAAATCATTTTAATCACTCATCCATATTTATTACTCTGTATAATTTAGTCCCTATAAAATCTTGTTGAATAAAGAATTAAAGGTCTGTTTACTCTATTTGCTAACATTTACTGTTTTAAATTCATCTATTCATGTTTTAATGGGTTATAGAAAGATGGGTTAAGATTCAAGTAGGCTATTTTTTATTAATTTTGCTTTGTAACTTTTCTGAGAATCCCTTAAGCTTATTTTTAACTTATACTTTAAGCAAAAATCTGAAAAAATGAAACAAGGCAACCAAATAAGTTCATTATATTTCGGAGGTTCAAATAATACTTAATATAAGCGTGTTTCCTCCTTTTCATACATAGTTTACAGTTTTACATTAGTGTAGTGGAATAAGTAACACTATTTCCTTAAAAGCAAAGATCCCAGAACACCACTTTCTGGAGTCTATGCCTTCGGAGTAGAAAGGGATGCAGAAGATTGATTTTTTGCCCTAAAACAAATAAATCATTGATGTGTTGGCTGGTCAAAGCATTTGACAGATGAGTAATGTACTGGGTTGAAAAAAGTAAAGCGAAAGATTATGATGTGTGAAGATGGTTCACAAGGATAAAAAACGAAGATAAAACTAAACAAAAATCGAACTTAAATTTTCTCAAGGAACGTTTATAATCGTAGACTCTAAGGGAGTAAATACTCAAAAACATAAAAACTAATTTGGTATGCAACGTAGTCTGATCAAACATGGAAAAGTATCGCAAGCAAATTTATAGGTTTTGAAGATCGTGTTATTTTTTCAAAACACAAAAATGGTCTTAACTATTAAGTTTTTTAGATAGAAACTCATATTAAACTTTTAAAAATCCTCTAACAAATTTCTAAACAGTTTTTTAAGATGTTTGTTTTCTCTGCAACATGGCATAACAAAAGTTTTTTTTTCTGCTTAAATTTTACTGTTAAAAGTTATGATGTCAAAAACAGATAGTTTCATTGTGTGCTTTAAGATAGCTTTTAACTCAGATATGAATATAAATGATTTAGAAGTATGATATTGGAAAAAACACATTTGTAAACTTGATAGCATTCAAATTATTCGGCACAAGTACAATCGTCAAAACATGTTTTCGGTATAAAGGAGGAAAGTTCTTGTTTTTCAAGATATTTCTACAAATTCTTTCAGTTACATAAATTTGTTTTATATTTTTAAAAGCTTTGCATTCTCGAATCACAAAAGAAAAGAGAGGAAAATTCAATCATTTACAAACAGAATGTTTCCAGGTCAATCCCCATATAAATAAGCTTTATGCAAAATTTAAAATAAAATTAAAGGCTCAGGTATGATACTTTCAAAATTTACTTAATCTTAGCTAATTGTTTTATTAGCTTATTGGGGTTTTTTTTTTGTATATTCTTCCTTTTAAAACTATTTAGAAACTTAAAAAAAATTCTTTAAATTCTTAAAAATCTTATGTTCAAATGTTTTGTCATTTTCTAACATAGTATTTTATGAGATTAATTTAACAAATTTCTTCCAAGTAGAAATTTTACCCATTTTATCTAAAATTTTCTAAAACATTTTTAACCCCCTTTGCAGCGTCAAATGATTAAACCTGTGTTCAATTCAAATACTTATTTATCAACATCTTTCAATCACGCCTTTGTGCATAACCATAATCCAGTTTAACGCTAAACGGCAAATTTTACTAGGACATTCCTTTCAAATTTTAAGTATACATTCAGTGATTCTTAAAAGATTAAGAACTAACGTCATATGGCTACACAATTTCTAATACCTAGCTAACAGCTTTATTACTTCCTTCACCCGAAAGAGTATCGCGAACATCCTCAAGCGTAAATTATAACTTTTCATCTCAATAAGCTTACGCTCACACCTTCACAAGTAAAACGTAGGGTTTTATTACATCGCGAAGCATTGAGAGACCAAAACGCATATTCCCACGCTTATTTTACCACCGGCGCGTATTTATTAGCCTTCCTAATCCAAAGTCGTAAACGTAGCAACGGATCCAATCTCATCTCTGTTTTGGATACTTACCAAACGCAAAGATGAGAGCCCTCCGGCGGCCAGAGCAGATAGCAGCAAGAGAGCAAGGATGAAGCGCATTTTCCCCTTGATAATCTGCATGAAGAGTCAAGATCTTTAGGGGGTTGGGAACTGCACGGTCCGAATTAAATTGATGCGGAAAGAGGATTAAGAGTTTGTGTGTGTATCCATGGGATTATAAAGATCGCAGAAACGCGGGAAGCTTACGGCTCTAACAGTGTTGAGTTTAAGCCTCATTAAACGCAAGGGAGGCTTTGCAAACATGGGGAAGGGATGTGTTTTCCCCCCAATATTTAACAACTAATTAAAGGGGGGTGGTTTTTGAGTTATTTTGGTTATTATTTTTAAACTTGTTAATTAACTCGGTGTGTAGACTTGCTTTTCTAGGAGTTGTTGAGATGCTTTAATTTTCTGTGGGATATGTTAGTTTTAAGTGATGGTTGAAGAGGTTGATTTAAAGTTTAAGGTCAATTTTGGGGTGAATCTGGTTGTGGAGGTTTATTAAATTTTATCGAGTTGCTTTGAAAAAGGAACGTTATTTAAGCGCATTTGTATATTACTGGGTAAAATATTTCATTATACTTAAGATTTATATCGTGTATCTTAAGATTTTATGTAAACTCTATCAATTCGTGTTTTCAATAGATAAATATTTTAAGAAATAATTTCTAGAGAAGGGAACTGTATAAGGATTCTATCTTACTTTAAGTTTCCAATAAAGTATTTTTAAGTTTTCTTTAAGTACTTCCCTCGCGTCTTACACGGAAATTTTAAGATTTAATATGAAAGATAATTTCGTGTTTTGGTAACAAATGCAGCAAAGTGAAAAGAAAATCTTAAAAATTCTTCATATTATCCAATATTTATTACCTCACAAATACTTCTGAAATATCTCACAGTTCTTTGGAAGGGAAACTTTAAGCTTTTAAATCAAATACACATAGAATCCTATCGCATAATAAGATAGATAAATTCAAATCCCGACAACGATTTAAGAAAAGTAGTTTCAATAAACACACAAAAAAAGGAAACTTTCGGATCATTAGTTTTTTCGCAAGCATATTTAATTCTCATCTTTGTTCCACCTCGTTAAGGTCAGAATAATCTTTCAGCAACCACAATGGAAAGCGATATTAGAAACGAATACTCACTCTTTCGGCTCTCAAATGAATTTCTAGGTAATTATGTCTCTGGTTAGTGTTTTAACAATCCCTGCGGAAAGTTGTTTTTATAGCCAAAGGAAGTGCGGCCGTTCAGAAGAAATATTTGGGAACAATGTGCTATTTGGGCTATATCTATTGGTTTTCTGTTCTGACGAATGATGTCTGTCTGTAACCGACCGGCACAGAGAGACCCGCCTTAAAAGTAAATAGTAATGCTTCCGTGGAAACGAAATGGCTTTGCGATTTGTTTGTGCTACGCTTTTTATCTTTGATGGTATTTTTTCAAATTTGAGAGTTTTGGGAGGCGTTATTTTGACATATTTATTCAAAATAACTGCGTTGCACATGAAGTGTTGACAAATTAGAGTAAACAACTTTATCTGAGGGGTGTTAACAATTTGCTTGGGTGTAGAATAATTTTAAAATAAAATTAGTATCACTGATGACTGAAGTGATTTTTATGCAATTACCCTAACGTTATAAACTATGGTTTCTTCGTTATAAATTGAACATTTCGCTACATTTTTTAAAAATAAAAATTCGGATATTATTTTAATAAATTAAGAGAAAATAAATTTTAAATTTTGTTCTTTATTTTATTGTAAAAGAAATTTATAACTTTGAAAAATTGAATGGTATAAGTTATGTAGAGAAATCCAATTCAAAAGAAGGGAAGCAATATATGGTTTTTATCTCATTAATTTTATTGTGATGCATTACGCCCAATATTCTATTGTAAAATCCAATCATTGATTCAGTTGAAAAAATCCTTCAGGATTTTTTTCTAAATAAGACAACAAGAATAGACTGATAGGCTATTTCTATAAAGGATGATAATAAACAATGTTTCATTTATCGATAGATCTTTCCAATAGGCAATAAATGGGGAAAATTGATGCACTACGTGATCTCCTTTCCTATCACATATTGCAGCGATTCATTCAATAGCGCCACCTAACTTATAGCTCAATCAAAAATTCAGTCCATACATGGGACACTTATTTCCCTGAAACCATTACCACCATCGCTAAAAGCCAATCACTTCATCTCCGGAAAAACCGTCCTTTCCTCTTTAGTTAAATATTGGAGATCTTCACGGGGGACTAAGGAAGAAAATTCATGTCTGGACAAGCAACTACGGCCTAACTAATCCCCGATAACATAAAAGTCTATTCAGCGTCTGGGGCCCTTTGACAGTAACGGATCTAAATGGACAGCTGATTCGCCTTGTCAAGGAGCAAAATGACAAACCTTGTTCGAACTGAACGGGATTGCCCTCCCAGGCCATTTTTCATTTTCCGCGTCTGCCTAACTTTTATTTATGCTTCGACATAGAAAATAGAGTTGAATCCCGCAAAAATCGAAGATTATTTTGCTTCCAGACGAATTCCTCCTCTATTTTTCGATTTAACGCACTTTCATCACCGTGTCTGTCACCCTCATTGACGTCGCAGACCTGCAATTTTACTCTTTTTTTCCCACTCCTGTAGAATCCACTAGGTCTATCCTGAAACTTAGTGTCTTTCAAGAGAGCAGGGAGAAGCATGTTTCCAACTACTGTAAAGATTGCTTGTCACTGAGTGTCGGATTGCTTTTTTTTCTGTTTTACGACGAAGCTTCTCTCTTTTGGAATGCGATGTGGAACTCTGAATGGAAGACACATTGAAACGAACGAGACTTCTTTATATATATTATTAAAACCAGGTAGTTCTATATTTTAAGGAAAAGCAACATATCTTAAGTGGGAAACGAGCATCAGTTTGACCATACTGCTATGTCTGTCTGTTTACCAACTCACATTTGCGCTTTATTTACTTTGCTTATGAATAATATTCTGTTTGTCCCAAAATACCTGCCTATTTTTAACAGGTACTAGTTCTTGCACTTTTACGCATTTTAGTGCTAAAATTGTATACTCCCACAATTCATTATTTATATTTATTACAATGCAAAAGTAAAGTCATTTGTTTTCGTGCGTCTTTTCTTTTTATAAATTATTACATAATTTTAAATGGATGATCTCTTAATTATTTTTAGCTTATGTCCAGGGGTAGACAATATTTTTTATATCTATCGCTAACACTACTTTTAGACTTTTTAAAGCCTTTTGAAGGGGATTTTTTTAGTTAGGTTACGACTTATAATAGCTTATTCCTGTTTTTCTTATTGCTTCACAAAAATGGCTTTTTTTAAAGACTTTCTTTACTACACTTTCTTTCTACACTTATTCATTTATCACCGCAAAGTTTTAAAAATACGCTTCACATTTTTCCCTGAAGAAAAAAAAACATGTTTGGAAAGTGACAGGAAACGTTTTTCATAGAGTATTAAAGTAATTAAAACTTCTAAACTTAAAAAAAAAAGTTCTCTACTATACAGCAAATGGATATAAATTAACCTTCACAGTTTGAATAAGCTCACATTTTATCACACTGATTTTGTTTCCAGCCTTGTTCATACTTTTTTCTGCTTCAGCAACAATTTGCTTATGGCTGTTGAGAGAAATTTAAAAATAATTTTAGTGTCAAGTAATCTTAGATAAAATCTTTATGCTAATCGAAAAAAAATCTAGTCTTGCTGTATTGATTTGGTTTGGTTTGGTTTTTTGGTTACATATATTTTCCGGTATGTGTGCTTGATCTCAAGGATCCGCTTATACACCTTCGTCAAGTAAGACAGACACAACAGAATTTTTACTGGCACAAAGAAGGAAAATACACCCAGGGGCGAGGTGAGAATCGAACTCACGACGGGGCAGTGCGCAGACTGCTGGCGTGAAAGGCAGAGGAGCAAACCGAACAGGCCATCCCGTCCCCCTGTATTGATTTCTATCGAAGAAGTGTTGAAAGAATAATTTCTAGAGAATTTCACTTCTTTGCCTCATAAATAAAAATGGAAATTTATGAATATGTTATGTATTTCTACTAAATTTGGTTAAAACTGTGAAGCTTCAAAATTTTTTGTGAATGGGGGTCTGTAATAATTTCTCGCCTCTACAACTAGAAGAAAATCTTGTCAAGAACTTTGGTACAGTGTTTTACTTTAAATACAACATACCATTTTCATAGAAAGTCTAGTTCTAGACCTTAAGATAAAATTTTCACTCCCGAGATTTTCTTTACTTCCCAGACTTTATAAGACTTAGTTTTTCATGAAGTTTTTTTAATACTTACAAACTTTTCAGAGTCGAGTTTTTCTTTCCGTTGAAGAGATGGGATCTTGAGAGTCCTAGTTATTTTCTTGAATGTCAACTGTAGTTAGAAATCCTTGGAATGTTTACTTCAACTTCTCCGAAAGATTGTATAGTTTAATATAATTTTTTGTAATGTGGTAGAGTTTATTGTGGTAACTATAAGAGTGGTTTTTTGTTTTTTGCAATTGAAATATTTTGGTGAAACTACGTACCTTTCTTATGTTACTTTATAAATTACATTTGTGTGGAAATTTCTAAAAAAAAAGGTTTTCGGTGAAAGGTTTAGGTAAAAACGTTTTAATTACTCATCCTTATAACAAATTTTTGGTATCAAACTGTTCGGATTCTTTTGAAAACATGCAAAAAGCCAAAAGAATTTTAAAAAATTTCCATTTTATTAAATTACGGATAAGGTCACAGTTACAAAGCAAGTAGTGTCAAACAACTTATTATGTAACCAATCACAACTAGTGTAAAAATAGTAATTATGTTAAAATTTAAAGTAGTAACTTTCAACAATCATGATTCTTTATTTCTTTACAAGCTATTGTGCCAACCCTATTAACTGAAACAAATAAATTCCTTTGGTTTTCAAGATAAATCAAAGCGTTCCCAGAACAACTGGGTGCCATAAAAATACAACAAACCAACCAACTAACGCAGACGAACTGGCCACGTCAATCTATAGCCTTTAACTCGGCCCCGGTTTGATTTTATTGCGCATGCTTGTGGTTAATAATGTGCATGTTATAATAAGCTTTAAAGTTACTGAGTCTCCGCTGGAGCAGTGATAGGATGCCTGCGTAGCATGCGGCAGTTCGGAGGTCTATCGCCAGTTAATATTTTATTAAAATTTCAAAAAAAAAAAAGCAAAAATCAAGTCCACATGCATGCGCTATAAAATCGAACCAACGCCAAATTAATGGGACGTCTCTCAATCCCATATTTGGAATGGAAAGTATCTGAAAATCTAATCAGTTATCCCTCACGAAGTGGAATTGAAAATTGGGGCTTTGAATCGTATGACTTTTGATTTGTTTGAAAGTTAAGAAATTCGAGATCAACCTAGAAGACACTCCACCTTATATAGTTCAATACATATTCAGTTGTGACAGACGCCTACCAACAATAAAACACCACGAACAGTCATCAAAAAACAACAAGCACCAACATTTATTCCAATGCAAAAAAAAGATAACACTCCGCCATCACTCATATTCGCCGATGGCCTCGTCCACACCGTCCATGTCAATGACGTATTCCGCCTCCCCCGCGTGGGTCTCTTCTTCGGCATCGATCTCGGCATCGCCGTCCAGGGGTTTCTTGGGGGAGTTGGTCTCGGAGGGGGAGTTGAGGTCGTGCAGCCGAAGTCCCGGGAAGGGCACGTGGTCCAGAGAGTTGGTTTCTTCTTGGGATGAGGGGACACTGCGCTTCCCCCTGACCTGAGGAAAAGAGAGGATGATGATGAATTGGCCCTGGAGGGTGATTGGGAGGATGGGGATGATGGAAGGACGTGATCGGGATGGGATGGAGTTTAGGGAGGTTTGTGATGCTATTTGTTGGTCCGTAATAGCTCTCAAGATGCTGCGACTCTATTTAAGGCGCAGAAGTAGGTATTTGGAATCCCTTAAAGCGAAGATGTATATGTGTTACGGGCAAAGTATTAAAAACTCATTGATAAATGTCATTGAATTTATCACATTGCCCACCTAACTTCGAGCATTATTAGTAATGTCCAGGTTATCACTTTTCCCGTAACATATTACAGGGTGTTTCTACAAATCCTCCCAAATTCTGTACAAAAAAATTCTTCATCAAATACCTTTCCTAATCAAATACCATTTATTAGTTTTATACCAATATGTTTTTTTTTCTAAAATTTAATTTAAAAGTACCTAGTTAATAAAGTTAATCAATGAACTTTTCTGATAATTTATATACTTGGTTAATTGTTTATTTAAAAACATATAAAAAAAGCAAACACAACCAATTAGAAAAAAGTTCTAACAATTTAAATTCGAGTAAGTATTAAAAGTTTATGGTAAAAAAATAGTAACGAGTAACGTAATATATGTTCCTCGATGTAATATGCTGAAAATTTGGAAGGATTCCTACATAATTAATCAGAAAACTACAAAAATAGGTAATAGTATGTACTATTCCTACAAGTTGTGAGAATTTGTTCTTAGAAAAGAGATCCATATTCCCATCTTCTCTTCATAACTAAAAAAGAAGGATTTTTTTTTTTTGAAAATTTAATATTTTCTCCGACTTCTTCAATGAGATATCCGAAAGGGAATGTTTAAGTAGAATTCATACCTTTTGACCTTTAGAAGAGAAGAATGACTCGTAAAACGTTGAATAAAATGAAAAAAAAAATGGGTGTAAGGTTCCCTTTGAGATTTGACCTTCTTTGGGTCTTTATAACAAAGTAAAACTTTAGGGATATTTTTATGAGTTTTGGCATTATTTTTCACAATTTTATCATTGCCGTATGCTTGCATAATAAAGGATATAAATTAAGAAAGAAATACGTAAAAAATTATTTGTATTTCACATCCATCCTCTTCTCATTAAAAAATCTAATGTTATCCAAGCTTAAGTACATTTACTCCAACCAGTTTATATTCCTCCTTTTTTAACTATTAATAATACTTAGTATTTTAATAATATTGAAAAACCATGAAACATTAAAACTGAAATTTCCAAATTCCAACTACATTTTTTCAGGAGCTAATTGGAAGTTGATGAAAAAATATCCCTCGTATTAGAATTTATTTTTGTGCTAGGAAAAAAATATCTTATACGTTAAAAATATTTGTAAAAGAAGCTACTGAATTTTGAAATCTATATCAAAATAAAATATAAATACAAAATAAATTAGGTAATCATCATTAAATCTATCATTTTATATTTTTTATTTTACCTAATTATTACACTGGGCAACAGTGAAAATGTAAAATTGATGAAAATGTCAAATTATATGTAATTTCAGTTTGCTAAACACGAATATGGCAATAAAAATTCGATCTTGGTTCCGGTTTTTTCGTAAAGTTGAGATTTTACTATGTATCACAGAAGCACAAGAATTCATTTAATTTGCCTTTTAAGTGATGTTTATCACTTTAATTCTTTTAGAAATAGCCATGAAAACATGAAATAGTCTTGCCAAAATATAATTGAAAGGTTTATTAGCTCTTTTGATTATACTCACGTCTAGAATTGATCTAAATTACGTCCAAAAGTTGGTTACAACTGCAAGCATAGACTATCAGACTTTGTTCTGGTTTACTATGCTAAATCTCATTTATATACACTTAGAAATACTCCCCGGGCATGTCCCTAAATTATCTAGTTATAGGATGTGTGGCAGATATTTACCGTTTTAATCTCTGATAAAAAGCCAATTTGTGTTGTAAAGTTGAACTTTCATGTACTCTGATCAAATGCTCCCAAAATAGTTTTTAAAAAGCTTATAGATGACATTTAATGTGTTGAACTGGTGAGATAATATATCTTAAGTGTGTAGAAAGGGTATTTAGACTGTTTACAATGTTCATGACATTTGTATTTTTAAAAGTTGAACGCAGATTTGTTTTATTGAATACAGAGTTATAGCTGACTGTTTCATTCTCAAAGAAACATCCAAATTTTTAAAATTCCTGTTGAAAGTATCGGTTTAAGTACTCCTTGAAGTGAGCACAGACCACTCAAGTCATATATCATAAACTAAATACGGTTTAGGAGCTTCTGAATGTGTTTATAAGTATCTTCCATGGCGCGCAACATATTTAAGGGGAATGGAAGGGAGTTTAAGACTATTTCGAAGCAAAATCATTATTTGACTTAATTTTGAATATTTTTTTGCAAAGATGCGACTTGTTTACATGGTCTGAGACCATTTTTATGCTATCAAACCTTCTGTATACATGTGAAACACAATGCTATAATTTCCATCAAAATAACGATAAAATTTTGTATGATAGCGACAAAAAATTTGTATTATAACATGTTTTCTGCATGTGTTGTATGCTTGAAGACATTCTAAATAATAAATATTAGTCATATTCATGCCTAAATTATAAATTTATCCTGAGCAATGTTTTAAAAATTGCAATATTTCTGCACTAATCACAGTATATCATGACCCCTCTGTATTTCTGAAACAAGAACCAACCCAGAATTTTTATGGTGATATTCGTGTTTAGCACGTCAAAATCAATAGGAAATGACTGTTTTTATTATTTTTACACGAACTTTGTCAAAAATTGTTGCCCAGTGTTATTAAATTAAATTTTTATAATAATTGGTTGTTAATAAACGCTAAATTATAATTTGTGTATCATCTTTTAAATTAATATTCGTTTCCTTTATTTTTTTAAGCATTGTAATAATATTTCGTTAATTACTTTCCTGAAGTAAAATAACTATTTTAAGCCCCAATCTAATCGCAGATAATTAAGGTTTCATTAAATTTTTATTGGAACATTTTAAAATCCTAATCATCCTATATTTTTCCTTCAACTACATTTTTTAGGTGTAATCAAAGTGATTAATACATAGATATTTTAAAAAGATGCATTAACTTAATTTTATTACTACAGTTTCTTTTATGCTACAATAAACTTACCAAACAGTTTTGTTCCAAACAATTTGCTTGGGTGTACGTCACATTGCTTGGCATAACAGCCTGAAATAAAAGATGATTTTGAAACATGTTTTTCTAAAAGAAATTCAATATTTTTAAAGTTTATTCCTTCAAAGCTTCACAACATCTTAAATTACGTACCACCATCATATTATGGATTTAGTAAAGGTTTAATTTTTTGAACGTATTTAACAAATTTAATAATAAACTAATACATAAAATAAAATTTATTACTATATCCCAGTAATAAGTACTATAAAACTTTCAAAATATTCATCAAAATGGTCAACGATATGGAGATTATTATAATAACGTTGTTTCCTATTCTTCAAAGCGTTTCTTGTTAGGTAATATTCTTAGAACTTAAAAAAGATGTTACTAATTTGTTTTATGATATAATACATGGATAATGTAGTTGTAGTACTTACCATCTTCACACATAAAGTCAACTAAAAAGCAACAAACAAATGCTAATTAATATATTTCATTTTTAGAACTCTTTTCATACAATTTATCACAAAGTTAGTCTCACTTTCTTCTCAACTTTTACTCAACTGAACATAAAAAAAAAACTAAGCTTTACACTTACATAAACATAGGTGAGCTGGTTAAAATAAAAGTGACTCCATAAGTAAAAATATTTTTTTTTACTTATGCATGGATTTGAAGTTTTTTAGAAATCTTTACAATATTAGTCTATAACAGCAGCTCTAAAAATGTCTACTCAAAAGCAAAACCTGTGAAGTGCAGTTTATAAAAAAAACTTCAATTATGTACTTTAAAAAAAAATGTAAGGAATTACGTCATTTTTATTCTATGAGCTGATGTTATGATTCTATAAAGAGCATAGTTTGGGTTTTTTATTACTCTTTTAAAGAATTCAAGTTGATTTTCTTCTATAAAATCTTTTGCAAACTAGAGACTAGAAAAAGGACAAAATATTTTCTTTAAATATATTTTACTTCATTACAAAAAGTAAAGTTATGCAAGTTAAAAAAAACTAATTTTGGCTATCTTTTTTATTTTTAAAAACTGTGATAGTATTAAGCGAAAAAAAAAAATACATTATACATAAAAAAGGTTGTTTCTGACATTCAAGGTTGTAAAGAAGCTTAAAAGAACTCTTACGAATATTTTAAAACCTAAAATATACTAAAGAAAAAGAGAGTTCGAAAACTTTTAAAGTTACGAAACACACTTTTTAGATATCATATTCGTCACTAAATACACTGAAATGTTTCGAGTGGAACTTTTCAGGAGAAATTACTAAGGAAATTTTTTTACGAGCACATTAAGATTACACGCGGGGGCATTTCAGATTTTAAAATGTGATACTTGTTTCAGACTCTTGAGAAGTAACTTATAATGTATTTCTTACATTAATGCAGTACTTACCACGCTTTGGTAAACAGTAGTGGGACACAGGAAGCATTTAGGCTAAAACACATAAACTGAATTAGAGCACTACTTTTTAACTATTTGATAACAACAAGAATAAAACTTCATTTATAATATTAAAATTTACCGCATATCTTGAAGGATCCACTGATGTTATACAAACTCTAGTCATTGGCTGTTTAAGATTCTGTAAATTCTAAAATTGAACAAAATTCAGAATTCATTTCAAATTGTTTACATAGAATAAATTTGTGTTTAACTGTCTTTTTCCACTACCGCCTAGTTGGATAAGTTTCTGCCTGTTTCTCTTGTCAGTTCAAGTATTTTACTTTTCATTTTATTTATTAATTACATATTTTATAATTACAATTAATTTGCTAAAATCATTGAACGAAACTATTTAAAGTATACACACTGAAGTTTACTGCACTTAACATATCATGTATAGAATGCATCATTATTATTTCCCTACATTTAAAAGTTTAGCTTAAATTTTACACAAATAAATATTCTCAGCTAAAAATTATATGAAAATAGTAATTTTAAGTATTATTACAATTAATTCTCTTTGATCGAAGAACTGAAGAAAAACTTATAATTACCAGGTAACACTTAATCAACAAATGAATATTTCTCCAAAATTTTAAACCACAATTGAAAAAATGTTTTTAAGATAACGAAGGTCAATATTTCATCGAAATAATATATCCTAATTTAATAATTTCGAATAAATTATGTATGTTTTTTTACTTAAGCATTAAATCTTAGAACATAGTCTTATACAAATAATACTTTCTGTTAAAAAAAACCTGAAAATTGTGTAATTTCAGTTCAGAGAAACAATAGACTATTAAATTTTTTTTTGTTCGTATTCTTCTCTGATTCAACTAAGAGAATAAATAGCAAGAAATTTAAGTATGATGCAAGAAATCAAACTTACTGGGAAAAAGATAGCACTGCAGATTGTTGCAAATCCCAATAGCACTAATAGCGGTCCAATTTTTTCCATCTGAAAAAAAAATTAAAATTAGATAGTCAGTCAATAGTATTTTTGTTATTATAACTAAAACTAACATCATTTCATTATATTGAAACTAAAATAAATTTTAAACTGAAATACATTTTTTTTTTTTTTTTGAGATTTTTGAATAGAAATTTTCAACACAGTCAGAAAAAATCCTGTCATCAAATAAACTAGAAGCAAAATTTAAACTGAAATGTAACCCCTATAAAGGTTGTAAAATTTTGTGTTCCTGTGATTTTCTCAAGCATATCTATATTTATTGTTATGCTTTATTTTTAAAGCAAGTAATCCTCTATCAAATTCAGTCTAAAATAATATGATGCATAATCTAACATGTGAAGGATATAGAATAAGATTTCAATACGAGCCCATTTAAGTCACGAAAAGATACTTTTTATGATATATAATCTAACAAGTAAAAGATAGAATAAGATTTCAATATAAGTCACAAACTCACGCTAATTTTTTTAATTCATTTCTATAAAACTTATTCATATTAAAACTATTTCTATGTTATTTTAAAGCTTTATAAAAGTTTTCAACTGCACAATAAAATATATTCCTGATACAAAACTCAGGAAATAAAATCCAAATAAAAATAAACATAAGATTTATTATGATTATATTAGGTGTTAAGTTGAATATATGTTTCAATTTTTGATTTTAAGATTTCATTAAGAATGTTAGAAGCTTATATTAATTTCTTCTTTTATCAAATATTTGCGCCAATTAATCACCGTAGAAATCAAATAATTATTACAAACAACTAAAATTACTACCTTCAATGCTATTTGATGCCTTCTAAAATTTGTACAATCACAACACTCAATTAGAACTGCTTAAAATCCAATTGGTTGGTTGAGTCATTTAATCCAAATGCATCAATTGCTAACTCCCATTAAAGCTGTTTACTTACTGAAAACCTCTAATAGTTCTATCTCATCCGCGGTAAGTAATATAACCCTTCCGATAAAGTGGGATGCGTTTATATACGGGGGTTTAGCGCAAAAATCAGTTATATGATGACATCACGTGACAGAAAGGAGGATCAAGGGGAACCGAAATCATTGTTGGCATTATTTAGAATGCCATCAAATCGTTTTCATTCTTTTTTCACCCTTTAACGACGCTCCAGTGATTCTGGCGGCCGTCACTCGTCTATCTCACAATGCGTCAGTAGTAGAAAGGGATCCAAGGTACCACTTTCGAACACAGGATACAACCGCAATGTGGGTAACACGCGAGTCGGATTGATTTAATGGGACTGTAATTCTTAGGGCCTGACTGGGGAATGGTTCCGTCAGTTCGCATTAGGATTGTGTTTTAGCTTGCTCTTTTTTTTTTCTTCTAATGAAATTATTCGAGAATTTTCTGCGATTTCAACAGCTGAGAGTACTTTTGTGCAATCTCACAATTTGGAGAACTTAAGAGCAGAATGAAATTGAAGGTATTAATGGTAGAGTGCTAGAAAAAGAACTGCACATTCCTTTCGTTGTTCACTGACTAAGAAACTTATTAGTTCCAAAGTACATTTAATTTTTTCAGGTATAACTTCAAAAACATTATATGTATTTATTACATGGTAAAAAGGATCTACAAAAATGTATCCCCTGCTGCTCGCTCTTTAAGAATATAAAAAAACCAAGTAACAAAATATGCATTTTTAAAAAAATATTTGAGTATATTTCTATTTTAAATACAAAGAAGAAAATTTAAATGATTTGATCATAATTAATTAGGTGAACAATTAAATGAAACAATTAAATTCAAAAACATGATCAGGTTTTCAAGCTAAAAGGAAACGAAGTTGGTTGTCTTTTCCTAACTATCTTTCGGTTGATATTTAATATTCCATTCTTCCTTATTTTCTTCACGCTTATAATTATGCTTTAAAAGTATTCTTATACTTTAAGGAAATTTTTATAAGATTTATACATTTTATTGAATTTATGCAAACATTGAATACTTAAGAAATTAAAAAGATGTTAATTGGTCCAATTCAAGAAAAAAATTATGAAGCAGTGGTTTAAATATTAATGACGCTACACTGATGTTAAGTACACAAAATAATAAGGAACTAAGGAACAAGAAATCAAAGTAAAATTAAAAACTCAAACTGTCTAAAAGATCCTCTGACTTCCCAATTCCTCTAGAACTCAAGAACTCCTTGAAGATAAATTAAAATACCTTGCCCGATCCAATATCTCACAAATAAAGTTTCAAGTTTGAAACTGTTTCAAGTAATAAACTAAGAATGTCTTTATAGAAAAAGAACAGCTGTCCTACCTCACCCTTCAACACCTTTGACTTTCTATTAAACTTAAAAAGAACATTTCTCCCCCTCAAAAATCCAAATTAAAAAAAAAAACACTTCAACTTCAGACACTTTCGATAATTGCGAGTCTTTTGATACTATTTTACTTAATAACGTAATTAGTTTTTCAGGCCGTACTCTTTGACAATCCGTTCTCACATGACCAATTAAACTAATTAATCTCTAACGAATGCGTTTAATTCCCATTCGAATCCGATTTCTAGTGATTAACGAAGAGGTGGCGCCAATAATTGAGAACCATCGATCAACTGGCAATATATCTGGACAGGGTTCTTTGCAAATGAGAAAACTCGTGCAACAAAACTGTCTCAAAACTGAGAATGAATCGATTCGGGAAAAATCGATATCTACTTGTGCGCTTCATTTCCCTTTCAATTATGGGTGTTAGGGCTTATCAGGGACAGTGAAAACATCAGCGATTACTCAATGAGCTGTTACACTTGTTTGGAGGAGTGATTAGCGATGGAGAGAGTTCAGATTGAACATCTGTCTCTAGATTTGAACCAAACATCCTCACTTCAAATGTCGTTAAAATGTAAGGCCGATTTAGATACTGCTATTTAGCTACTCTTTATCTAAATTCAAGCTGTCGATTGATTGTTTTAGTACGCAATTAATTTAATACAAAACCACTTCATTTTAGTTGAATTTCAACATTTAACATTGCATATAAATCCTCCTTTGTTCAGTTATGTCAACCTTTTAGTCCCAGTCCGCCCGAGATGCCTTGAATCCTATGGAAAATTTGGGACGGCTGGGTTTAAAAGGGTTAAAATGTTTTAAGACTTTTAATAATAACAATCTCTGTTGCAAAGTTATTGCTTGAAAATAAATACTTTTACGTTAAGTGGTAATAACCCTAATTGATAACGGAGCTGGAACATTAGTAAGGAATAATTATTGTGGTTAATAAGGCATCGTTAGTTCTACTTCCAATTCAATACTCAAAAAGGGGGAAGTTCTTATATGAAAAATTAGATCCTAGAAACATCACTGCAATCCTTTTTCTTTTTACAAAGTTTTCTTTAGCCCCCTAACTAGGTGAGCTCCGTTCTGTTCGCAAGTACGAGATAATAATGCAATAGGATCTTATTTGAACTTGTGGACTTTTTCAGAAACTTATGGACTTTTAGGAATATTTTTATTCTGAGGTGTCCTTAGATCAAAACCAGAGTTTTATAAGCTTGTTTTTTCATAGACAATATGGTTCGTCCTCCAAGTATACAATGTGTAAACAATTATTATATTTTTCTTTTACGTTCTATTTTTAAACACTAATGTAGTCTCATTTAATCAGCTGAAAATAATTCCAGTTTAAATGTTCAGATCAAATACCATTACTAACGACAATGATTTCTCTACAATTTTGTTCCAATAAATGACAAAACTATGATAAAAAAATTGCTGAAAATAAATTAATTAGATTAAAGTATACATTAACCAAACTCTAAACTATATATTAATAAGCTAATATCATGAAAAAAACATTTAAAAGATCTTTTAAAGTTATATTAAAAGTTTCATTTATATTACAGCTATCAAAAACAACGTATAGGCCCAAAGCTGTGTGATATTTCGATGTATAACAAAATCCCTTGGGAAAGAAACTAAGGATTGAACTCCTGGAAATTTTATTCAAGAAACGAATTCGCCACCGACCAATGAACTTGAAAGTTGCATTGAAATTTGAACGCCATAAACCAATTCAATTTCGGTACCCGTCGCTCTCAAACTCCTCTAACACTACCGGCAAGGCGACATAACTAACCAAGCTCTTTATCCAATTAACAGACCGCGCCACAACTTTTCCAATTGCAACGGGAGAGAGAGAGAGACGTAAAAGGAATAGAATCCCGATGCGTGAAATTTAATAACGCACGCGCGAAGAGAGATAGACCGATATATAAGGCGCTCCTTTTGGCACAATTTAAATGCCCGAATCGATCTTCTTTGAGGGGAAAGAGTGAGATTGACAAGGGAAACGCTTCTTGAAAAGAATCGGCCAGACAAAAGGTCCTTCAAAATTAATATTCGAGGGGGGTCATTCATTTTAGAGGGAGGGGGAGGGTAAAAAAGGGGGAGGTAATGTATTCAGGTATCGATAGAAGGGGGAGTTTATAGGGAAGGTGTATCGAGGCGGTAAACAGTTTTGAAAGCTGGTTAATTAATAACTTCATCTCATTAATTCTCAGCCTTCATTTTTATGCGTGCATTTTAGGGAAGAAAGGTTTGTTGTGATAGCCTTAATGGAGTAATACCTCCAGTTTTGATAGATTCTGTGTCTCATTCGGGCATAAATTTAGTTCCTTTTTAAACTTCATATACTCGGTTGGGTTACTTAAAGAGCGTTTAGCAAGGATAGATATGGTGTAGCAAAAACTTGATTTGGTTGCTAGGATACAGTGAAATATTTTAGGAAGTGAATGTTTACAAACTAGTTATTATTACTAAATGATTATAACTAAGTTAATAAATTAGTTTGATATCAATGCATTAGAATGTTGCAAAATAACGGAGTCATTTATAATTTTCTTGATTTAAGAGTGAGTTAAGAGAAGCATTAAATTCTTAAAATTATCGACTTTTTGTAATGTTTGGGATGTGATATATGGAAACTAACCATTATGCAATGACCAAAAATTTTACTAATTATATCAAATGAAATTTTACTAATTAGATAGAATGATTCTAACACTTTGAGAAGTTCAAAATTTCTATCTGAATTTAAAAACGTATATTTAAATTGATGTAAGTTATTTACCCTTTTAATTAAGTTTCAACAAATACACTTAAAAATAAATTAAGTCTTGAGCTTGTTATCGTTAGTTAATTTCAATACAATTTGTTCATTTGCTTTAAAAAAAAAACATACACAAAAATAAAATAATGAAAATTAAAAAAAATGTGGTATATTTACTACTATTAACTAAAAAATTAGCTTGGGACTCAGCTGCTTAATGTTTTTCACTTTAAGATGAAGAAAAAATAAAACCCAACTGATACTTAGCACATGTTGCGTGCTGGAAAACTGCAACGTGCTGTTAGTTTGACGTTGATGAAGAGAAACTCGTATGGAACAGGACAGTTTGGAACCAGAACAAATACTTTATATTAATAGTGCCAACCCAGCAAACTTTTTCCCGTTGATGTGAGAACCTCACGCAAACACTAACACCTTTGCTTTGGCTTTATCTTACACATTAAACTATGTTCATCTTATGATTATAACAAATTACATAATATGTATATGTTTTTAAAGTTAGGTCGCACTCGCACTCTCTCAAATGAACCGTAGAGAGGTAAAGTGATTTAACTAATTTAAGACATCTTTGGACAAATTAAAGATTGCCGCACACAGCAGTACTTTATTTCAGGCCCTGATTTATCATTAGGTCAGTGAGATCCTGACTAGGGTCCCCAAAGTTTTCTAAAAAGTTAAGTATAAAAATAACTTTTCATATTTTTTGGAATGCCCATCAATTCCAATACTTTTTCTTCCAAAATGTAAGCTATAAATCTGAACTTATAATTTTAAGGGACTTCTTAATGACATCTTTGAAAAAGTAAACATAGGGGCCCTTTCTTACGTGGTGTGCCTACTACAGACAATTTTCTAAATCGGGCCCTGCGTCACTTCCGTTGCTTCGGTTCACAGGTGCCCTCTGCGTAATACTAAATAGGAACTCCTAAGGGCAATTCACGGGTTAAGCATAATAAATCCAAATGCCTCCCATTAGTTAAAAAAAAACATTAATTATAAAAATGACCAAAAAAAACCCTGGGTTTTATTTCGTTTCTTTCTTGTAGAAGAGAGAAGTAAATATAAAAACCAACTACCGTAGTTTATGAGTAAATAAACTCTTTCATGGATAGTTTAAAGATAAATGGAAAACAGTTTTTGTGACTAAAACAAAATTAACATCAAAATAAAAGTGAATACATATGTTTCCGTATAGTATTTGCTTTTAACTTAAGTACCTACTTCTCTACACAACCACTCCAACGAGTTTCTAAATTACATACTTCGTTTAAATATTAATGCTGTAAGCATGTTTAAGAAGATAAAAGAACTGTGTTAATTTCGGAAATTGAAATGCTTGAAGATTATCCTTAAACGAACCTCTTTAAAAAATTTGGGGGGACCTCTATTATCTTTCTGGATTTAAGAGACAAAGTGAATTAATACACAAAAAAGCTTCTACTGTAAGATTAGCTCTTTTCTCTTAAGTTGAGCATTGTGTTAGATTTTTTTATGAAGCTTTAAGACAATGGTAAACCCCTTATAAAAACATTGCCTAATAACGTGGTTTGAAGAAAAAAGAAACATTCCAGAAAAAAAGTATAAAGCTTTTTTTGCAGAGGTGTGTTTGATTGCTGTTTGTTTTCAAGTTGAGATTAAGTTTTTCTCCCCTGTGTCCTGTTTTGTTATTAAACAGAAACAAATAAGAACTTCTTTACGTTTTATTACATAAATGGCATACACAATCAAGTAATAGTTTTTCTTTTGCTTAAATCTTTAATATTTTATACAAACAATTAAGGTTTTAGATGTTAATTGATTTTTTTTATAAAAATGCATGTATCTGAAAAGTTTACAAACTTTTAAAAGAGAAAATATGGACGTATAAATAAAAAAAATACGGTATGCTGAAGCTAACATAATTAACATATCTGCTTTAACATCTCTGATTTTTACATGGGAAGATATTAGAAATTAATTTTAGTTAATCAGTTAATCAGAAACAAATTATTGACTTGTTCATTATTAGAAATTCCATGAAGCTAACTTAAAAGTGAGTAGTAATTAACTAATAAATGAAATTGAAATTGCTGAGACTATTTTATTACTAGTTTAAACATTAATCACTGAAAAGCTGACACATTACTATGAAAACGTGAACAAATTCTTATTAAATGTATACATAATTTGCTACATATGCGTACAACTACTTTGCGATAAAACTCCATTGCTGCGTAAACTAATCGCATTATCTCATATTATTAAAAAAGCGAGTTTGCTCTGCAAGTTATTTGAGGGGGGGGGGGGGAATCTTCGATGTGTCAGCCTATTCTCTGATAGAAAGTTTCCTCTCAGAGTACTTTTCCTAACTTTCACCCCCTCTTAACCTACATTTCTCTAATGTACATTATGACTAAAAAAGTAACGAAAAACTCTCCTCCCTTGGTGTAAATAACCCAAATACACTCTTCGGCATACTTCCCGCGGACGACTCCCACGCGTAACTGCAACCGCCATATTTCTTCTCCTCGAGCGGAATTCTCTGATTAAAAAAAAATAACCAAAGCAAACCCATAAGAACCCCTTAGCCCCGACATCTCTTTCACCCCTCAGAGAAAAAAAAGGGGGAAAGCACCTCCAAAAGAACGATATTTCAAGCCACTTTCGATAAATCAAAAGTTGTCTTCCCACCGCTTTTGACAACGCGAAAAATAAATTATCGAGGTGCGGAGAAGAAAGGAGGAAATAAAATTCCAGAGAACAAATAACAAACCCCGCCATAACCGTGCATTCATTTGGAAAGGGAGGGTTCCTAAAGGTTGTTCTATCCAAAGTTGATTAGTTAATCCAACTTCCTTTCAACCCTCGTCGAAGCTTTGCAATTTCCTGTCGCCTCAAATGGACGTGTGGCAGAAGAAATACTTATTTATTTATTATTACAAAAGACTCGTTGCTTTGCTTCTTTGTGTGGAATCTTTTGTTACGCGAGGCAGAACTAATTTCCATCAACTCGAGCCGGGCGAGATTTGGAGGGATCGCGGTGTTTAATTTTTAAAAAGGGGAAGAATAATAGTTCCTTGTTGCTGTCACAGTGTCTGATTGCGAGTTAGGGAAGTCACCGGGTACTTCTATGAATGTTTAATACTTAACTATTTCCTGGGTAGAATAGAAGATGAATTCATCATGATTTTTAAGAGGTTTTATTTCAATTCAAAATGTTTAGTATGCACTTTTTGTACTCTGTCATACTGGTCACTGGTGTCTGTCGGAGCACAAACGCAATAAAATATTTCAAATTTTTGCAAAAAAAAATATTACTATTTCTTGAAAAAGTTCGTGAAATGATGCATAGTGTAAAAATGAATTGATTGTACACATAGTTTGTTATTAATAGCCTGGGTTTAAGGTAGCTTTAGTTAAACTTTTTTGAAAATTAAAAAAATAATAAGGACTTATTAAAAGTATCTAAATGTTAGACACAAATATTTTTTGCTATTCTATTGGGTTTTATTTTGCTAGAGTGGTTGTATATCCATTGAGAATCATATACTTTAGGCAGCATACATACCGACTAAAGCTTGATTTAACTCGACTCTCAAAATTAGGTCATTGCAGCATCGGTGAATGGGAAATGATTTTGGAAATAAGAAAAAATTTAAACTATTTACCTCGAAAAAAGATAAAAATAAAAACTGAAAGAAAATCCATGAAAACGTATTTCCTAAACATTGTTAAACTGGTACGCTTCTAGGCCTTGAGCTATTTATTCACAATAGAGATTATACCTATAGTATACAGAAATTGAAACATGGGGTTGTAAAAGAAGCTAAAAAAAATCAGCTGCCGGCAACTACTAAGTCAAAAAGTGGTTTACTAACTTCTGGCTAGAAGAAAAATATAGTTTTTTAACTATTAATACCTGGGGACTAGTTGCAACTTTAGAAGATAGATATTCTAAAAGAGTAAATAACTATTCCTCATCTTTTTTTTTTAATTTCATAACTAATTTTTACACCAAAGGGCTTAATAGTTATCTTAAAAATGGACAATTCCAGCATTTTTATTTTTTTTTATTCGATAGGGATATCCAAGAAAGGAATATACGAGCAAAAAAATTTAATTGTGATGCTTATTTAATTAATACTTTTAATTTACAAATTTAATTTACTTTTTAATTTAATTTCAAAGTTTAAATTTTAAAAAGTGGCGTGAAAACAGCATCTGACGTCATTAATCCGAAACATTGGTTCGAAGCAATGGTATAGGATAAAGTTATTGTTGACTTTTACTTTAAAGTGTAGGGCCGAAGAATATCTGACGTCATTCAATCCGAAACAAGTGGAAAACGATTGCCGATTTTTATTTTAAAATATTGAATTAACTAAATTATTTTTAAACTTCTCGTGTTGATTTTTTTAAATTTACAACCATTTTTTTTTTTAGTGAAAAAATGGATTGTGTTCTGTTTTTTTAAAAAATGCTGGAATTGCTCATTCAACACATAATACTATTTATTACTTATTACTTCTATGAACAGTAAAAATATTTAACAGGCATTAAAAGAATAATAAAAATATATTTTTAAACAATATTGTAGGAATGATTTAAGATGCTGTAGCTATAACGTTATTAAGACAGGCTTATAGCTTAAGTGCTTAATGACTTAAAATAAACACTTGGAAACTAAACATTAGGGATCCCTCGTTATATAAACCTCCTAACATAGGCTTATCACCTTGCCCCCCAAGGCCTTAATGACAAAAACGTATAAGAGCATCGTAGGCCTTGCCTACAAGACACAAACGTTAGAGATTCGTCCAATTTTTGTCATGTATGGCCAAATTTCGTTTACTTCTAGTTGTAGCTACGTAAACTTGAATGAATGAATTGGTATGAATTGTGCTACTAGAACCCCAAGGGCTGTTGCGCTAATGAATTAAGTTTGTTTAGACATTAAGAATATAGCAATCTTTTCATTACTGAAGGTTAGGTTTGGGATACTTCTACTAAACGCTGCGATAAAGAAACAGTTATAGCAAGCAAACACTGAAAGAAATATAACTTTAATAATAGAATCATCAAAAAAGAACCAGACTGAAAATTTTGAAAACACCTCGCAATTCCATTTTTCCAGATCACCACTTTGCTCCCCTTTCCTTATCGCAAGCCAGCCGAGTGCAGGGATCGACAACTAAATCTGTCCAAATGCTCCCCTGGGAGAGGGCGGAAGCCCCCTGCAACTCGGCAAGCGATAAAAGCGACAGCACCCCACAGAAATTCCAAAGCACTCGCAATATATCTCGCCTCAGTTGATTTTCAGCTTCCTCCTCCCTGTCTTCTAAAGCCCTCGGGATTACCGGAATCCCGCGGAAATCCAGTCGTCATATTTTCTGAGTTGCTTGTCACATAAACTGAAGCCCTCTTTTTAGGTGAAAGTTTAAACTACTTTTGAAGTCAGTCTTTTTATTTTTTATTAAGGATTATTGTGAATAAATTCGCTATTTATGTCGCTATTATTCGCTATTCATTATTATGAGAAGGAGCTAAACCAAAGACTATATGAAGACAAAAGGAGTTCTTTATTTTCTTAGAGAACAAAAACATGTTTTTTTTTATGTATAGAAGATAGCTTTTCCAGAATCTATAATATCCTGAGGCAATTTATCCAAATTAATACATATTTGTCATTACCTAGAAACTTTTTTCGAGCGTAAAAAGACACAGTATTGTAGTATACTACTCATTAAAAATGTATGCATTTATGAAAGAACTATTCAATGAAATTCGTCATAAATTCCTGAAATGATTTTGAGTCTGGAAAAAATCTTAAAGGATTTCATCCTCCTGATTACCTGATAATTAGAATGGTTTGTATGTTAATTTTAAACTATTTTTTTTACTTTTTTCGCTAAAATATAGAAAATTCCATGAATTTTTCCACTGAAACTTACTTAAAGCACAAAAATGTAGCAGCCTCATGTCTGTAGCATATATTAAAGTTAAAACATAAGTATATTCCTCTAAAAAACTGTACTCCATAAAAATCATTACTAAATTAAAAATCGGTTTAATTGAGAATATTTTAATGAGAATTTAAACCATTATTAATTAAACATTCCCCTTAGTCATACTTAAAAATATAGTTATGTTTATAATATCTAGTAAGCCGTGGTTTAACTAAAAAAAAAAACATTTTGATAAAACATATTAATGAAGATGAAATTGAGCAATATTAAAAAAGTACGTGCAGCTTATTTGTTGATTTAAAATATATAATATGCGTAGTAAGTGGACTTTTTTTTCCAGTGTTTATAGTACCACTACTGTTGTAATAGTGTATTACTAGTACGCACTTCCAAATATGGTTAGGGTATTGGGTATTGATGAGGTTAAGCTTTAGCAGAACACTTTTCATGATCAAGGCTTTCTAAATCCTGAAATAATTCAAGTACCTCTGCATAGAATGCATTTACTGTTTTATAAATATTAATTTGTTAAGCAATGAGAAATAGATATCAAATGTTAACAAAAACCATATCCAGAAAATTATTTTTTACTGCGAACATACGTGCCTATTTATAAGTGATCCTTAAAACATCACTACAATTTCTACTCTATAGAGTCTTTTATAACACATCAAAGAATCCTGCCAGTTACTTTTACCAATGAAAGTCATAAACTACCAATACAAAGTCATCTATTTACCTCAACTGCCAAAGGTTCTTCACTTCACAACGTCCCTCACCGCACTGAGCAGTCCCTCAAAACCTCCTAACTTTTTAAAACTGTCCACATTCCAGGGAGGCATGTCCAACCAACACAGTTAGCACTTTCCGATACAAGGAACCGACACTCCTTCTGCTACTTGATGACACTATAGTTTGTCTCTAGGTCACCAGGTGGACATTCCTAAGCACCGTGCTGAAACAATGAGTGCCGGACAGCTTTTGTTTTCGCATCCCATAAAATTGAATGGCCCTATGTTTCATTTTTTCGCGGAATTTATCGTAAAGAGTGAAAGTATGTTGAATCCGTTCGGCTGCAGAACAACCCTTTCAGGAATAAATGCACGTAAATGATGCCCGTTTAATCGAAGCACGGATGGCTTTTATTGGCCTTTGAGTATAAGTGTTTCAGTTTACTACCTTGATCTTAAGGTAGAAATACGTTTTAGATGAATAAATGTTACTTCTTAAACGGATTATATTTTCTATGAGGATAATACCGTGAAATTATGTGGAATACCAACCTTTTGTGTTTCGTTGTGGTATTGTTTGGGAGTTATTTATTGCCTTTTTTAAGGTTGATTGAATTCCACATTTACCCTAAACCAAGTTATCGAAGATTGTAAAAGGGTGTAACGTAAAAAGCCAGAATATTTCATTCAAAAAACGCTTATTTCTTTAAGAAATTGTGTTTCATAACATGGGAAAGTTTAATGCATGAATTGGTTTGGAAAAATTAGTCTTTTTTAATACTCTTGCTAAATATGTCAATTGCTTATGAGATTTATATTAAAACTTGAATATTATATTTAATTAAGGAAAACATTCAAAACAAGATAAACTGTCGTTTTTACTTCACTGCAAAATGGTTAAAAGTAAGAATAATAAGTTTGTAATTTTTCAGTCCTTGTAAACATTAAGGCGTAAATGCAATTTAAAATGTCTGATTTTTTTAAAAACGCAGTTCTTAATTTTACAAACAAAAGGAATATTAAATATTTTTTTAAGAAATGTAGTTTAATAAGTTGTATCTTTTTCTGCCTACTTGATCTTTCAACAAAAATAAAACAACACCTTTAAAGTATTGATATTTTAATGAATAGGGAATATAAAAATATCATTTAATGATTTATATTATTCCCATCCGTTTTTAATTAAAATTTTTTACATAATTCTAATTTTTTCAAGTGTTAATTTAAAGTGAAATATGTGTAATTTTCAAATAGGGTCAGTATATTATCCAGTTATATGCCTTCTCTCAAAACCAATTTTTTTATATTCGTGCAAAATTCCATTAACAGTTAATTAATCAAACATGTAGTATCTACAAAAAGGCTATTTTCTTATAATCATTTTTTTCCTTGCAAAAAAACGTAACTAAGTCAACGAAATTAGACATCACTTGTGCCTTTCATTTATCATTGCGGCAAATCCGAAAGGCCAAATATGTTTTTGGTATCTCGGGAAATATTCCCTTTCATGCTGCGAACAAAGATATTTCCCCTGACCGGATTCCACCATAATAATTTAACCACCCTGGCAATTGAGACTAAAGGACCTTTCAAAGGGTGGGCAAAGCAATAGGATCTCATCACGATATATATACATCCGTTTCATTGTTTTGTCTTAACGGAGGAATAATACTCTTTTGAAATAAAAAGTTCCAGCTTAAAAAAAAGAATAAAGGCAGGAAATAAATTGAGCCACTTTATATCGAATCTTTCGAAATATGGCCCATGGAATTTGAAAGTACTGAGATTCATCTGAAGTTATATTGAAGACCTTCCCTTCTCTATAGATTTAGCTATGTATAAACGTGACTATAGTTAACAAGAACTCGATATTTGTGCAATGTAGTTTGACTCTTTATTTCTAAAATTCTTTACCCTCTCTACTTTTCTATAGATTTACAGTATTACTTCAGAGAGATATCTTTTGTGTTTAAGAGTGTATTTTTAAATTGGTTTTGTACGTAACGCGCAATTTATACATTGTTATCCTTTCTTTAAACGTACGAGCATTTAATAATCACAAAATTAACTCATTGCCAATGATTTTTAAAGTTATTCTTTTCTTTTATCCTTTTAATTTGTATCAGAAACTTGATACAAGATCCTTTTTTAGATTAAATTTAAAAAAAAAAATTAAAGCTGAAATCAATGCGTCATTTGAAAAACATTGCTTGAAAATGTTTAAAAAATATTTTTTTACTCTTTTTTTTTTTCAAGGAAATGGATAAAGTGTGTATTCTACTCCTTTTACTTGCTGTTGCAACTAGTGGAACTTTCGTCCCTGTAAGTTATTTAAAAAGACTTATCCTTTATTAAAGTTTTCCAAGTAATAAATTTAGAATATTTATTTTTTATGGCTTAAGTAGATATATTGATCTTATAATAATTAGATATTATAATCTCACTATCAAGATTGTCATTATCTCTTAATAATCTTTTTATATTTTTTTTTACACAACACAATACTTATACTCTTTAATTGATGTCGTTATTTTTACCACTAAAGTAGCAATTTGTACATGGTCAAGAAAAAAACTGCATTTTTACCACTGGCTTCAAGCTGTAAAGATGACTTTCTTCAAATCTTTCGTAACAAAGAATTATAATGAAAAATACTTATTAAATATATGTGATCTATTAATACAGACAGCAAGAAAAAGGTTAACTATTCACTTAAAAATAATTTGGATTAATTATGTAAATAAACAGATATTAAAAGATATCTGCATCATTTTTGGTTCAAAAAGATGATAATAATACTTGTGATACCTTAGCTAAACTCAAGCTATGGGAGGCAAGGTTTGTTTGCCATGAACTGATCATTAAAGTAAATTTGGCTTGTTAGAAACAAAAATGAGACTCATAAAATCTCATCTAAAAAGCGCAAATACCTAAGAGTAATGCGATAAACTTTCTGTTTATCTTTCCTCGGATGAATTGGTTACATTATCGGGTATATTTGATCTTTCCATTCGAAAAGCCAGATGGCAGGTTTGGATTTCTCAGAGGGATATAGTATTTCGTATTTTTATTTTTCCATCTGGAAAAAGGAAATATATAGAAATTGTATTCGCCCATCTCTATTCTTATTAATCTTCGATGTAGTAGCGTTTGCTTGTACCTATAGATATAATAAAATATTTTAAAGAAGTTAACTTTATTGTTATGCTACCTGACTTGTTGCTACCTTTCAGGTCCCTGATATATTCAACGTGACAAGTTTGATAAAAAATCTAAAACCGTATTTGTTTCCCAACATGAACAACGGTAAAAATACGTACGTTAATCTTTGCATCTTTTCCGCAGACGTTTCGCAATACATGGTAAGTAAGGAAAGAGCTTCGGAGTCATTTTAATGCAAAAAAAAAATGTCAGTGTAACATTATTGTTTGTTTATTTATTTATTTAGCCAAAATGCTTCCTTTGTCCTGAAGGTGCTTATCAAAGCATAGTAAGTATACTAGCATTGTCATGTTTTTAAAACCTTGAAAATCACTTTGCATTGCTTTTATTATATTGGTATTATTAGCATAAGAACAATTCTTTTTAATGAAATATTAAATTGCTAATCGTTAAGTTAGTTATAAACGAGTCGGTAAATTTTAATTCCAAGTACCAAACAATGCATAATGTTTATGTATATTTAATTTATAAACTGAATTTTCCAATTAATACTTCGCCAGTTACACAAGTTGAACAAAACATTTTATTTTACGAATTAATAAGAAATCAAAATTGAAATTAAAACTAAATTAAAAGAAATTAAGCTATAGAAGTATTTTAATATATTTTCCTTTCATCTACCTTAAGCTTACAGCTGTCAAATCATGAATAGTTTGTAGTATGCTTTAGAATTATAGTTAAATTTATAGTTAGCTAAAGTAATATTTCAAAGCTACATTATCTACGTGAAATGTTCCAGAATTCATCAAAAATCAGACTTGCCGAAAATTTCAAGAATGCAGTGATATTTATTCGTCAAAAATGCTCTGATTTATCTTGGCTGGATCCCATGAACCGTATCTCAGTTGGCATTTAAAAAAAACCGTCCAGGTTTTTGCATATGGAAATTTTCTAAAAGTATTATTGTAGGAAAAATGCACATTTCAAGATAAAAAGAAAGCTCTTAAATGAAGACTGGCTATCTGGCTTCTGTATAAGAAAAGCAAGGCGTAAAGACAAAATGACAAGGCCTTTGATGTTGAAACATTACGACTAATGCTCTTTCCCCACATTTTTTTAAACTTGCTCTCTTGATTATCATAACTAAGTGCTGTAGACCTTGGCGAACTATAAAAAAGCGTTATTTTCGTTAGCTCGCTAAAAAAAAGTTGGTCTCGAGGGAAAGAAGTAAAAATACTTTTCTAACCTTAATTACAGTTTGTTTATTAGAATCTAAGCACTTTGAACCGGTTTAACGCTTTTCAAAGTAGATTAATTCGTGTTTAATTTCACACGAACTCACAAGAATTAATGTTTTTTTAATTTTTTCACTTAATTACTTATGCTTGGATTTATTTTTTCTAGTATCAAGCCTGCGTGGAAAATGTAAGTACATATTATTTTTGTTTTGTGCACTTCCAAGTCAATGTAAATTACATGCTTCGTATTTACTATTAATGCTATTATGTAATATTGAAATAAATTAAAGCAGAATTCGTTTTAAATATATAAAATATATTGCACATATATTTTAATACTAACTATTGCTTTCTAAAGATCAAAATTTTACAAAAATCATTTTTTTAAATGTATTTACTTTAAATAATCTTAATTTTAAATTTGCAAACTTTTGGAGTTCAGAAGGTGTTTATTACATTAGGACAGTAATCACAAAAGAGTTGAAATATGATTCTAATCGTTATGTTTTCTATGCACTCAGATTATTTCCAACGAGTTTCAAATCACCCTACACCAACCTAGTCAAAAAATTTAATTTACCATTTTAGCATATTCTTAAAAAATTCAAAAGTATGGTTCATTATTTGTTCTTTTGCTTCGTAATTTGCGATAAAACAAAACGAAAAGACTTCAAAGGCATTCCATTCCTTATGAATAATTTCTACTGATGTTTCCCTTGATTTTAAATTTGCATCATCACGAAAATAACTGCTTAAAATCTGACAGCCGTATTGACCATTGCGAGTTAAACCGAAAGTATGAGTAAAACCTCGCATCCTAGCGTTAACGTTATCGACCAGTCTTACTCCCGAGTAAAACCAAGGTAAAACCTACGTTGTGTGACCCCTCAACTTTGCCGAGTAAAACCTGGTTTAAGTAAACAAAATGGCCGCCGGCAATATGTTAGTAGGGTTAGTAGAGAGAATTAAGGTTAAATGTGTGAAAATACAAACCTTTTAAGCTATATTTAGGTGATTCATTTCATTTGTAATCATGTGCATTTGATTTAGTTTTAAAAATAAAGACAATTAACTAGTAAAGAAACGTTCAAAGTAATACTGATTTACGTTTTGAGTTCGTGTTCATATTCATAGATGGCGCCCCGCAAATATTACTTTTGGTATTCTATTATAACATAATTTAGGAAGCACTGATTTCCCCAGTTTTAAAAACCTTTCTTTTAATTCAATAATCCATTTAAATTACTCCAAAAATTTCTTAATTTTGGAGAGGTGTTTCAGAATATTTGAATTACGGTAAGTATTTTTAAAATAAGATTGAAATTATGCTATAGAGAACGTGGGAAGCCGAGGTTCGATCGCGTGAACTGCCGTGTGTCTCCGCTGTCCAATCAGAAGTGTTCTTACATAGTCCCGCCCTTCTTACTCTCGAGTAAGCTATACCGATGTTGGTCGATAAGCTCGGCATTTATTACGCGAGTCTTCTTTACTCTCGAGCTATCCTACTCTCGAGTTAGCTTCGATCTTACTCGAGATGGTCGATACGGCTGTAAAGGCTTTCATAAAACAATTTTCTATAACTTAGATGAACGAATTGCATTTCTTTATTCCTTATATATTTTCGAAATTCTGTTATTTTACAGCCTTCCGGTGTTCATTTTAAAAACTTATTGTTTAACCTTTTTATATCTTATTATTGAACCCTTCTTATTATAGTTCTTATTATCTTACTATAGTTGAAACCTTTCTTTTTCTTTTACACAGGGAAATTCTCCAAGCAATGTTAGTTTCAACCAAGCGACTTGTCTGGAGCAAAACTGCGCCGTAAGTAAATTTATATTAAACTTATCTTTATAAAGACACTATAATCAACTAGGAGTTACTCATAAATATTCAAATCCATACGCAGAATAACCTAAGTAAAATAAATCTTTCCGTTGTTATTCGTTTAAGAAAGATGGATGCATATTTAATTTTATCGAAGGCGTACAGTACAAAAACTATTTTGATTTTCCAAAGTGATTTAAAAGCATCGGCACAAAAGATAAACCTTTCCTTTCTGTAGAACCCACGTTATGAAGATCGGTTTCAGCTTTTGAAGGGGGTAAGTGAATGGGTAGATAAACATTGTTTCCACAGTACAGAGCCTCCTATTGTTTAAGTTATCTCCCTTAAGGTGGAATGAGATTTGCCTTCGCCCAATGTTTGTACTTCATTTCGTCCTGCTGATGGTTTTGATTCAGGGTGGATTAGAGATATTAGTTACAGTTACTTATTCATTGATTATAATATCAAAGGAGGACAAAAGAAATATTATGAATGGTTTTATCTATAGTTAACTGAAACACAATTATTTTTCAAAGAAATTAATCTATTTTAAATTGGATTTCATTTGAAATTTGTAGTTTGAAAGGAGTAAATCCTTTCATAAGATCTGGAATTAACATAACATTTTGCATAACATAACTTGTAACTTTTCTTTTCATTCATTTAATACAATAGTTCACCTAGAATGCTTTAAGTATTTAAATTCAAACAGATGAAAATTTGTTTGCAATATAACTACCGCAAACATAACTTGAAAATGTAAGATAATTTTCTAAGTGTTATTCAAATTTGAACATTTCTACTTATGCTTATTCAACCAATTAGGCATAAAATTAAAATTAATGAAACACTCAACTCAAATGAGAAAAGTTCGAAATTTCAAATTAAAATTTTTTTAAATAAATATTTAGTTTTTGGAAGATTTTCAGTTTTAACGAGCGAAAAAAATATTTTTATAAATAAGGTGTAGTAATGGCAGTTTTCTTTTTACGCTTTCCCCCTCATCGTTTTATTGGTATTTTTTTAAACCAGGTACCAACTCATAAATTTTCTACACAGTTACAAGTAAAAGAAAATTTCTAAGTTGAATTAAAAACTTTTAAAAAATAAATGATTTTCCTTTTTGAAATATTTTTAAAAACATTCTAAAAAGTTTAGTTTCTTTTAGATCCCAAAGTAATAATTTATGTTAAATGAATTACCATCCCAAAATTTCCAAAACATTCTAGTATGTTGGTACTTATAAAGTACGAATTAAATTAAATTAATTAAATTTTATTAATTAATTGAATTAAATTAAATTAAATCTCATCAGAATTGAAACATGAGACTTATTATGTTGCTAAAAATGAAAGAAAGTTGAACCAGCAATTAGAAGAAGAGGGTATTTTTTTTTAATTATTATTCGAAAACTTTAAAGTGAATCAAGTCAAGATTTGCGAAATCTTTTGGCTTACTTTTATTTCTAAAGATTTTACCAAGCATATTTTAAATAAGTTCTTACTTGTGAATTGAGAGGATGTTTTTCTATTCATATTCTTTATTATTTATTAAGTTGAAACTTATAATAATAAAGCTTACATTAGTAAAAAAGAGAAGTGCAATTTTCTTCTTTCATGACTTAATTCAGTTTTATCATAATAACACCATATACATATTTCTTCTCAAGGAGTTACAAAAGCTTACAGCTCTTTTTATAGAGATTATGAGGCTTAGCGGATTACCCATTTTGATTTTTCCGAGAAAAAGAAAAATATTTTCCCCATTTTTATTTTATGATATGAGTATTTTATTTTCTCTTTGCAAAAACGTACAATTAAACCAATAAAGTATCATTTTGACTTTCAAATGTATTTAATAAACTTGCTTTTTCGTGTTAGCGCTTGAACAAGTTATACAAAAGTCTGCAATACTTTACTATGCTGAAAATCTTTAGTAGATTATAAAATGAAAACGTGTTTTAAACTCTCGATTTTCTTAAAGAATAGAATACGAATAGGTTATGAATAGGCTAGTATAAGAATATTCTACCATAAAATTTAATAGTTTTACCCCTTTTATAGTAAAAACATGGAAGGTAATGGAATTTTGGATGATTTTAATACTTAAAGGATCGTTATTTAACAGTTGAAAAAAATCTTCAGGGTGTTTTGCTTCAAACATTAACGGAGGTAAAGTTTTGTAAGAGAAGCTGAACTAACCCTAATGCTAGACTTTTATTTAGCTTTTAAGGGACTTGGGGAAAAGTAATGAAGTAAGGATTTGTTGTTCAATTAGGTTAGAATAGAAGTTTTGTAGGTAGGTTCATGAAAAAGCCAGGAAAAGAACTGATCTTGAAATAGTCTTGGGAATTCACCAAATGCAGTTAACTATACTAATACCTTTCATAGTTCCTCATAAGACCAAGTGCATATACTTGCATAAAAGGAATTCTTTAATATTTAACTCTAATTTTTTAAATTTAATTTATTCAATGTGTGGAGTACAAGATGTGGTAAAGTTAAATTTATTATGAAAATCCAATGCTGCCGAGCAGCTTTAAAATGATTTAAGTATATTTATATTAATATAGCAGTGAGAAAATAGTAGATTATTTTGAAAATTAAGGAGGATTTTGAATGGATTTAAAATTTGGAATTAATTTATATTAATTAAACTTTCTGAGACAAGCAGCTTTTTCTTTCTCTTTTTCAGCTAGCTTTTCACTTTTACGGGAAATTTTAATTTTCCTTACAGGAAAATTACAAGTTATTTGTCCATCTTTGGGTTTTTCATATTTAGGTATAAAAGTATTTTATTCGATCTAAAATGAACATACATGTAGTACGTCCCTAGTTACATAATCTTAAGTGCCAAGTAGGACTTTTAGATACTAAATCTAACAGTATCTAACAATATTTTAGAAATCAGGGTTAAATTGTATATATGAATGAAAAGGTGTTTTAACAGGATTATTTGCCTAAAAAGCAGAATTGTTGCCGATGAACTTCTGTACTTTGAGGAAACACACGTTTTTTCTTTTTCAGTTAAAGAAAATACTTTCTGTTTTTTGAAGAAACTTCAGACAATATCACAATATCAATCATTTTATAGACCCAAAAATAGAAATAACTTAGTAACGTCACTGATATACATTACGCACTTAACTAATGGAAGATTGTCTTCGTTTTAACTTAAAAATCGTGAAACCTGACATGTACTTAAGTGTTTTTAAGATTTATTCTTTTAGTGGTGATTTTATTACATCTAAATCATTCTTAAGGAAGAACTCGCGGAAAAAACACGTTTTCTAGGCATACGGAAAATTTTCGTCAAAATTCAACTGAAAACGTATTTTAAAGAGGCAAATTTTTCCACTGTGCTGAAAATATCCTATGCATTATCTTCTTCTGGCGTTTCAGATAAACTACCCTACAAGTGGCGAAGTCATCACCCCCATGCGAATCGGAAGGGAACTGACCGCCAAGACCATCACCCCCTTCCCCTTCCCAATCCACCTGCCGGAAGGAATGACCCTCGCCGCTCCCCCTTCCCTCCAGATCCTGAGCGGACTCTGGCCTTTCCCCTCTCTGCTTGACCAAGGGTCGAACCGCCAGGACGGTTTGGATAAGAGGGTCTTGCCTTCTCGAAGCAGGCCGCTGTCCGAAAAGCCTGTGGCCGTCAGTATCAACGGCACTGAATATCCGGTGATCAATCAGAAGTTGTTGTATGCTGTAGGAGCTAGAAGATAAAGCTTTTTCAGTATCTTTTTATCGTTTTTATGGAATTGTGGTGGTATTTTTATGAAATAAATGTATTTTTCTTTTGCAGTATTCAATGTGATTTGTTTCAATTGTGTGTGATCATTTTTATTTGTTAAAAAGGACATGTTAAGAAAGGTAGGTAAAAAATATGATAAAACTGGCGTGTACTCAAGGTAAAATTATTTTGTTATGATGGAGTAAGGGAAATTTTATTTCTTGGTATGAGATGATTCGGTAAAATTAAATTCTAAGGGTAATGGTTTTTGTTAACCTTTATTAAAGGTTTGAAGGTTTTTCTCAACTATATTCTTATCAACAATCTAAAATTTTTGGTGAAAAATATGCAATTTAGGTTAGAAAAATTACTTACAGACTGCTGCTGTTCCAAATGGTTTAGAAAAAGTGGAGAGATAGATTTTTTCCTTTCACTACAAAATAATTTTAATGCATGATAATTAACCCCATAGGAAAAAGTCATATTACAAAAACTTGGTGTATATCTCTTTATATATCTTTTTCCATTTGAAAAAATTAGTTTTTACAGAAATTTCAATAAATTTGCTTAAATTTATGATGACTTAACAAAGTCAAGATATCCTGGATTAACCTCCTATATGCCCAAATCAGTCCATGGAAATCATTTTCAAAATACAAAACAAATCAACAATTAATAACAACTCTAAAATGTATATTGTTATTTTAGTTTTCTTGTAATTAATTTACCTATTAATGGTTAATTGATTCCATTAATAGGCTACAACTTAAAAAAAAGTTATAAAAATATGATCTGAAATTATTCAAACAATAAAGTATGTCGGATATACACAGTTTAAAAACATTCCCTGTTATAAGTGCAAGATTCAGAACTTTTTAACCCAATAAATACATACCTCTATATAACGGTATAGAACAACTCCACGAAGTATAGTGTCTGAATCTCCTTGTGATAATCTTGTTTCAAACTGAGTGCCAAACAGTTTTGAATACTTTGAGCCTTATTACGCAAACTTCCTTTGTGAATATTTATTAGGTATTCAGGAATCTTCTGTAGCTTTATGCGATTTTTAAGAGAATAAAGTGACTACCATCTCAGTAAATTTATAACTTAAAAGTTTTGTGGAAAATGGACAATGCCTCTATTTCAAATAGCGTTGCAACGATCGTCCAGCTAAGATACTAGATAAATAAGTGTGAGATGGGAACTTTCAGAAATAAAATTTGTATTGCAAGAATAAGGAATTTTGTTGGTATGAAAACATATACTTATTTTCACAGCCCTTTTCCATATTTTCTTTATGTTTATCAGTTACAATATTTGATAATAAGAATGCAAACAAGGCATTATTCAAAGACCTTTACAGTTTAAAACATAACACTTAATTTAATAAATGAGCCTAAAATAGTTTTGGGTCTAAGATCAAAATGAAAAATATAAATTTTATTTAATTCTTTCTTTATCATAACAACTTCAAACATGAAGCCTTTTTTCTACTATTAATGTGTAAATTTCTGTGTTCCATAAAATTTGGTAAACTATGAGTAATTTTTTAGTTCATGTTTTCACTGTTTGCTTTCAAAATATGAGTTTGTCAATAGAGCATTCGCACATGACGTCACTTGGAGGACAAAAACAACGTTGCTAAGGCTGTTGTTAGGGGCGGGAAATAGAAGCATCCAATAGAAGCATTCGCACATGACATCACTGGAGGATAAAAACAACGTTGCTAAGGCCGTTGTAAAGTCATGTGATTGAAAATGCATTTTCAATCACATGACTCTGCCTAAAAACGGCCTTAGCAACGTTGTTTTATTCCTCCAGTGACATCATGTGCGAATGCTGCTATTGGATACTTCTATGTCCCGCCCCTAACAACAGCCTTAGCAACGTTGATTTTGTCCTCCAAGTGACGTCATGTGCGAATGCTCTATAAAATCCCCCAGGTGATACTTTCTCTGTTAACCCGTTTATCTTATTGTAAATGTTTAACTAGTATTGTTTGGTATGGCAATAAATTATCTTCCAGGGTTTTTTTTATCGGGTCATTTGATCTGTTTTATCTTTTAAACGTTGATATTAACACTAACACATTTCACTGCAATTGAAGGCATCTAAAAATTTTTTTTCATCACTGATTGAAAAGATGTCTAAAGAGAATTTTATCAGCACCCTACCATTTTATTGTTTCCCTAGCTTACAAAAAATTTTACAATCATTGAACAGTAAGTGCAATTTGAAAATTAATTTAATTAATTGTTACAATAGAAAGAAACCACAAACCAGCCAAGAATTAGCCCCAAACGGAAGTTGTTTTTTAGCTCTTTTTGAAAACCATAGAAATCACTTTAACCCCTGTCGAGGAGTTCTATGGACCTCAAACTTACTACCGAATAAACTGTATAAAAGAATCAGTGGCTCTTTTCGGTTTCCTGTTGCAGCGGTAATGCACTTTTTCAATAGCTTTTCTGCGTTAAAAATGTTCTAAAGCCGGTAATTAAAGGCTTTATATGGACTTTTGGAAGGAAACTGAGGGAAATTCTTTTGAAGTGTGCCGAAAGAGAGTGAAAGTTTCTTTTAAACGCCTTCGCTTCAGTGGAGTTGAAAGCAATAAGAACTGGATGTTACTAGATTGAACATTCTTAATTTCAGCAATTTTATGTCCTCTCGAGCCTGTTACTTTGATTCGTCTCGTAGATTTTTTTCTTAACCATTGTTTAAAACCATCTAAAGGACGAACCACTACATTGCGAAACTTTCCTGCCAAAAACCAGCTTACACAACTCTGAATAGCTTACTTTATACAATGGCAGGTCTGCACAATTTTAACTGTGATGCGGGCCAAATCATGTCACCTTAACTTTTGGTGGGCAATCACTCTAAATTCCCTATTGCTTGTTTATAACATTGAGAGAAATTATACATAATTGAATAACAATGATAAAGGGATCACTTATGTTCAAACCATATACTTAAATATTTTACAGTGAATTTTCATAAAATTTGGATATTACCAAAAAATGGATAATTTTAAACGTTTCCTTCAAGCTTTCAAATTTTAGACTTATTCAAGACCTGTTGGGCCATAGATAGAGGACTGGCTGGACACACTCTGTCCGTACATTATGCAGACCTGTGCTAGAGCGTCACCCTTCTTCCATAAAATATAAGTGATCCAAAATCATGGACGGATTTCTTTTTCTGAAAGTTTGTCCGCCAAGTTTTCGGAATAGTGAAAATTCGCCCATTTGCAGTTACGTCGCACTTCCTCTGAAGATGCGATATGGCAAGGTGTGTTTGAGTTGCAGTTAATTCATTGATAGTACTCTTTGAAATCTGTAAGTGGTCTACATTACAAATAAGTAAACTTAAGTTAAAATTAATATGAAATAGTGAATGGATGATACCAGTGTCGCTTAGAGATGGTAAAAAAAAATCTTTAGCCATCGACTTTTACTAAATTCATTCTATAGTCACCACTAAAAATATTGGGCAATTTATTTGAGGTTATAGTTTTCCAGGAAGAGAGAGGATATCACGAGATGGTAGTAATAGTTAACTACTCAATATCTCTATGGTAGCGAAGATAACAAGTGTCGGACGAGTTGAAGAATGATCTCCTTTCTTTACGTAGCTCACATCCCCTTTTACACCTGAAAAGTATAAGAGCTAATCTAGCTTGAGTAATGTATGTGCGAACGAACTGTAATAGATTTAATTCAACACCTTAAGGAATCAACCAATCTAACGGAACTTGCACTGACAATTATTCTATGACTGAAACCGTTCCGCTCGTTGGTTAATATCAATATGAAGATTATTACATCTATAGCGTACAGCTAGGCTAGTTCGTGTATGTGATTTTTTCTCGAACAATCCCTACTCACCACTCAAAGAAATAGGAAAAATATTTCAAGTAAAGCCCCTTCCAAAAACTGCCTACTATTCTCTGTTCTGCTCGATGGTTTAAGTCGGTGAATTCCAGGATGTTAGGAAGGCCAAATAAATTCTGATTGGCATTTATAAATTTAGTTCCTGCTAGATTCACGGGGAGTCATAACGTTTCTTTTTTTTAAAAGTTAACTGTAACCAGTAATAGCCATATTCTTTCAAAATACTACTATTTTTCAAGACTTTTATGATTATTTTGTATAATTCAAGTCTCTATCCCTTCTGTCTTCGACGGAAAGTAAATAATAAACTTAAAAATCTTAAAATTTCTAGGAAAAATATTCATCTATAGATGCTAGGATTAAAATCCACAGCTATTATTTGTTACTGTTGCAGTATGAATCGATGGCCCAGTGGATGCGTGAGAGGCTCGCATTCTCCGTGCCTGGGTTCGATCCTCGTTTTTTTTCTATTTAAATTCAAAATTTAAAATACACAGCTATTATTTGTCTCCGTTACAGTATGAATCGATGGCCCAGTGGATGCGTGAGAGGCTCGCATTCTCCGTACCTGGGTTCGATCCTCGTTTTTTTTTCTATTTAAATTCAAAATTTAAAATCCACAGCTATTATTTGTCTCCGTTACTGTGTGAATCGATGGCCCAGTGGATGCGTTCGAGGCTCGCATGCTCCGTACCTGTGTTCGATCCTCGTTTTTTTTTCTATTTAAATTCAAAAATTAAAATCCACAGCTATTATTTGTTTCCGTTACAGTGTGAATTCATGGCCCAGTGGATGCGTGTGAGGCTCCTATGATCCGTACCTGGGTTCGATCCTCGTTTTTTCCTATTCGTCAGTTTCAATTTTCTATTTCTTCTATTCCTATTCCATTTATTTTATCTTCTATTATTTCTATTTCTATAAAATTCTATCAACTTCAAATTAATTAGAAGAATGTTATAGCTGCAGGAACGGATGGCTTGGTGGGTTCGCCCGCCAGTATCCCATCCCAAAGGCCCTCAGATCGAATCTGAGCCTTCTCAGCGGGTATAGCACTCGGAAATAAATGCAGTTTGGCATTTATAAATTTAATTCCTGCAGAATTCACGGAGGGGCTTAATTTTTCTATTTTTTAACGTTAACTGTAACCGTATTAGTCAAATTCTTTAAAAATAAGACTATTTTTGAAGACTTTTCCCACTTATTTCTTACCGAATCAGTCATATTCTTTAAATATAACACCATTTTTGAAATTTAAATTGAGTCTTAGGTAAGAACTGATAAGTCCATCCCAAACCCCTACCAACCGCCCGTGGATTTCATTTACTTTAGCATATTTTTTCTAATATTTTAAGTGGTGACTGAAACACAGGTGCCAGTTAGATAAAATGTGTGGCCACTCTCGGGGTATTGTATCGAAAGGTCTAAAATCAAACAGTCAAGGAATATAAAGATATCACATTTAATAGACAATTATGACACACACTAATACAAGACAACAAAGAACAAACAATATAAAAGTTTACAATCTTTAATATATTAATTAGCCCTCAGGTGAGAGCAACGCTCCTGCGCTAGGTCCATATTCTCTCGGAGTCAGTAGAAAACTGAGATTTCATGTGACGCAACAGGACGTAGTGCTATATTTGGAGGAAAAGGCTGTTAGCTAAATGAGATTTTCAAGCTCGACTTAAAAACTTTTTCTAAATTTTTTAAGTGGTGAATGAAGGGCAAGTACCGTAGATGAAATTTAAAAATGCTGGACTTAAATATTTTGCCTGATTTTTGAAGTCCATGATATTCTTAAAAAAAACGTGTGGGTGAATTCTCATTCTTCAAGTAACTTTGGTCTTGAAATCTTTAAACATTAGATAAATCATCATCATTTTACGTTGAATGTGGGGTCCCAGCTAAACTCAAAGCGTTTGCCCCGTAGTAATTTTTAGAAAACATGATAGATACACATGAGAAAGTTGCACTGAAGGCACTCAAGGCGCAAGTTAAAGAGAGTTAAAATTGAAAGAAACGCAAAATCAGACGGACTTTGTCCTACTGGCTAGAGGCAATGTTTTTTGAAGAAAAAACTGAGTAAGCAGAAAGCCTTTTGGGTTGCTAGGAGGAGTTTTGGTACGCAAATCGTGATAAAAAGACGGTATATAGGGTGAACTGTCCAGTGAATGAACATTCCCAGTAAATAAACAGTCAGCCACATAATCTCAAATAATAGGGAAATAAATTGCTCTGGAGGATCCCATTAAATTCAGTAGTTGCAGGAAGATCTTAGGAATGTGGAATAATCGTTCATCCAAGTGTAATAATAGAATTACAGCTGTGAAAAATTTTCAATTTAAACGTAGCTGCATGTGAACGTAAAAGATACCTGTAGGTTAAGAATTGACATCTTTCAGTCATATTTTTCTGAGTTTAAATTGTACAGCTTATGTCTTTTCTTTTCCTTTCCCAGTGAATGAACGGCAGTTCATTCCCTGCCTTTCTAAAAATCTCGCCTATCTCGTGAAAGCTTATTCGATCTGTAATCATGTAAACTTATCTAGGTGTAATGTCCAAGGCTTACATCCCAAGGAATTGGTTTCGAAAGTTCGCTTCACAGCTTTAATTTTAAACAACACCTCGTAGAATCACGGGCATAAAGTGTTCCTCTAGTAAAGTGACAATAATAAAAATATTGAGATGGCTTACAGCACTCTTAGTGGCCAAATTAAAAATTGAATTAAAAAATTACAGAAGATAGTAGGGTCATTCCATTTCAAGTGGTCCAAAAAAAGTAAAATTGGTTGCTCGACCATTTTTAAAAAATCTGAAATTTTTTGTACATCAACCCTAACCTAAAAGAAGATCAAAACAACCATTATTTTTAATTTAACCTATTTTGCTTGTCCGCAGCAGCCATGCAAATTTCGACGTTTTAGCGGTTTTTGCTAATTTAAGCGTTTACGGGATTGGAAATATCTCCCCTTTAAAATCTCCAAATCAAATGGGGTTTGAAGCAAAATTGTTTAGAATAAAACGTTCTAAAAGACTAGAGCAAGTATGTTTTTCTAAAATAAACCCTTAGGGGTGAAATTTTATTTTAAAGTTGAAATTTGTTTAAAAATATCTGCCCACTTTAAGAAGATTTTTTTATAAGAAGGAAACCTGTCAAGGCACCAATATTTTTTTTATTAATAGTCCAAATACATTTTAGATCATATGCAAAGTTTTGGATCTGAGCCTCAATTTGTCTTTATTTAAAAAAATCTCAAAGTCAAAGATTTGTCAAAATTTGCAATTTTGAGGGTTAAATATCTCTGGTGGGGGACCAGTTAAAAATTTTAAAATGGTTCATTCTAGAGTACTATATATTAGTGTTAAGCTCAAGAAGTTCATAGGAGGAGATTTGACTACAAGCCGAGGTATGATTTTTACAAGGTGCCCCCAAATGTCGCAAAATTTGGAAGTTAAGGATTTCTATAAAATTTGTCTGTTTTCAAGAGAACTTTTTTATAGGAAGGAAACCATTCAGCACAACACATATTTTTATACAAATAGTCCGAATGTAATTCAAGTTACACGCAAAATTTGAAACCTGAAATTTGGTTTTTCTTTGCTTAAAAAAATCCCAAAATCAACGATTTGTCAAGAATTTCACTTTTTTAGAGTGATATCTCTCTGAAGGAGCAGGAGATAAAAATTTGAAACTTTGTCATCTTAGAGTATATTATGGTAGTGTTATGCCCTAAAAGTTTCAAGATGGAGGATTATTTGGCTACAAACATAGAAATGGCAAGGATGATATTAAACTTTTTTTTTATTGAAGTGATTTTTTTTTACTTTACAATTATTTTGTAAATTTTATTAATGTGTCATTACTTTTTAATTTTAATTATACAAAATACAGCAATATAGAAAAGCTTAGCAATGAACTTTATGAATTAAAATATTTATCTCTATTTTTTACCAAACATATGTTAAAGTTGGGCTTGATATAAGTAATTATATTAACTACTTAACCTTATTAGCATTCAGCCATTGACAATCTTTACAACCTGAGAGACGGAGAGGGAAGAAGAAAACCGCGATGAGAATTGTTTTATTGCATACTGCAAACCTGCACCAAGATCGGAAGAACATTTTGATTCACCAAGGTGTTTTGTTGTTGTACCCATGTTTTTTTTATTAGTCGCAAGTTCATGTTAAAAAATGGATTGTGATGTGGGTCAACTTATCAGAGAAAATTGTCACAAGTCTGTTTAGGGGACATCCATAAATTACATGAAGTCAAAAAGGGAGGTAGGGGTTTGGAAAAATCTCACCAAGGGGGGAGGGGGGTATCTCAAGTCAACTTTTTAAGTTAGAAATTATTCGATTTTCTTTGTTTTTTAAGTATGAGAAAGGAAAATAATTTTTAAAAAGTTGTAGGTAAATCTCACGCGGGGGGAGGGGGGGTCCAGCAAAAGCAAAATCTCACCAAGGGGGGAGGGGGGGGATTCAGATTTTGGAAAAAACACCTCACGTAATTTATGGATGTCCCCTTATGGCCCAATAACTCTTGAGGTTAATCGGTTAAGTGAACTAAGGGAAGATCATCAAAATTTGATTGTTCTAAGGATCAATAAATCTGTCAAAAATACATGCAAATATCATGAGAAAAAGTATTTGTTAAAATATCATAATCTCTTTGGAAATACTTGTTCGGATCCACTAAAAATTCATAAAAAAAGTTATTACCAAAGGACTTAATGAAATTAAAATAGAGCATTTAAAAAGAGAAAAGATACCCGGATAAAGATATCCTCCATCTTGAAACTTTTAGGGCATAACACTACCATAATATACTCTAAGATGACAAAGTTTCAAATTTTTATCTCCTGCTTCTTCAGAGAGATATCACTCTAAAAAAGTGAAATTCTTGACAAATCGTTGATTTTGGGATTTTTTTAAGCAAAGAAAAACCAAGTTTCAGGTTTCAAATTTTGCGTGTAACTTGAATTACATTTGGACTATTTGTATAAAAATATGTGTTGTGTTGAATGGTTTCCTTCCTATAAAAAAGTTCTCTTGAAAACAGACAAATTTTGTAGAAATCCTTAACTTCCAAATTTTGCGACATTTGGGGGCACCTTGTAAAAATCATACCTCGGCTTGTAGTCAAATCTCCTCCTATGAACTTCTTGAGCTTAACACTAATATATAGTACTCTAGAATGAACCATTTTAAAATTTTTAACTGGTCCCCCACCAGAGATATTTAACCCTCAAAATTGCAAATTTTGACAAATCTTCGACTTTGAGATTTTTTTAAATAAAGACAAATTGAGGCTCAGATCCAAAACTTTGCATATGATCTAAAATGTATTTGGACTATTAATAAAAAAAATATTGGTGCCTTGACAGGTTTCCTTCTTATAAAAAAATCTTCTTAAAATGGGCAGATATTTTTAAAAAAATTTCAACTTTAAAATAAAATTTCACCCCTAAGGGTTTATTTTAGAAAAACATACTTGCTCTAGTCTTTTAGAACGTTTTATTCTAAACAATTTTGCTTCAAACCCCATTTGATTTGGAGATTTTAAAGGGGAGATATTTCCAATCCCGTAAGCGCTTAAATTAGCAAAAACCGCTAAAACGTCGAAATTTGCATGGCTGCTGCGGACAAGCAAAATAGGTTAAATTAAAAATAATGGTTGTTTTGATCTTCTTTTAGGTTAGGGTTGATGTACAAAAAATTTCAGATTTTTTAAAAATGGTCGAGCAACCAGTGCTGGACCACTTGAAATGGAATGACCCAGTATAAAAACTTTTAGAAAATTTTTTTACTGAAATTAGTCACCGTTTTTAGTATTTTGGAAAAGTTTATAAGGCTTGTTTGGTTTATTCAAACAAGCTTACCAAATAAAATCTTAGAGACTTTTCCAAAATACTAAAACTAATGACTACTTTCAGTGTTCATTCACTGGTAAAACGGTGTTCATATCTAGGGCAAACTTTGATAATTTACTGGGTATAATGCAGTGCTTTCACTAAAATCAAAATAACTTCGAAACTATCTCTGCGATCTGAAAGTACTTTCACCATATTGCCGAGAAAATGCCTGTATGGATACATACCTAATTTTTAAGAACTGACCGACAAAAAGCCCTGAAAATGATATTTAAAGTGGGAAAATTACAAATCCAAATGCTAGGTGTTCATTAACATGGCAACCCACCCTATACGTGGGTTTAACAAACTAATCATATTACTAAATTGAAATTCTTAACTTCACTCAAAATTCAGACACCGCGTTGGAAACTACTTTCTTTGATTGCTCAGTTTTTTTTTTCTTTAAGGTAAAGTAACGTTGCAGTCTAGTATATAGTGCTGTCCTTTAAAAACAACCCACTGTTTCATATTTTCTTCATTAAAAGCTTAAAAAAAAGGATAATTAAATCGAACAAAAACCTGTACTTGCGGCTCATCCTCCCTAACAATTTAGTGCTAAGCATTTTTAATTCCAACTCTCCATTACAAATTGGCAGCCAATTAAGTAAGAATTTGAAAAAAAACCCCACTTTTTCCTAGAAGGACTCTAATTGGCGGACTGAGCTAAAACTTTAATATTTTATTCTCATAGTAATGGAATAACATAAAAACGCGCTAAAATGCTCTAAAATCTTTATAACATGCATTTTTACAAAATATGCAAATCTGAAGCACATTATTTGCCAAAAATCTACATTTTCTCAGCTTGTTTAAAAAATAAGTACATAAACCGTTCTTTGACCAGTTTTTACACCCCTTAAACTCTAAAGGGCATAGAAAGACAGGGTATATGAGATGGTAAAATTATTTTAATTATTTAATTAAAAAATCTCAATGGGTTGTTTTTAGGGTACAATTTGGAGTGGGTTGTTTTTAAAGGACAGCACACTATATATGAAGCCAGATGGCCAACAGCTTAGCATTTGAAGCAAAAACAGTTTTCTTCCGAAACTTTGTGAATAGGACAGTCCCAAATTTCACTTGATATATTTTTCCTAATTGTTTGAGGGGTGACTGTACCGTTAGATGCAATGGAAATATGCATGATTGAATTAAAGCACACCATCACTCTTCCTCGCTCTAACTAAATTACGCTGATTATGGGGAACCAGCTTAAACATTATACCTCTTTCCCCGAATTAGTTGTTAGAAAACATTATAGATATAAAATAGGAGGATGCACTGAAGTCGGAATAGGTTACATAACCAGACTCCTGTTCCAGAGCAGGGATTCCTCCAAACGGAGAATAAACTTAGCATTTTTTACACATCAGTACGTGGAGGGCAGAAACTTGGTTGCAAAGGTCTGTGACTCCTGGACTAACAGAAGCCGAAATTCGCAGGCTAGGAAGATCAGAAGGAAGAGGACCGCGAGCAGCACGTGCAAGGAAGGGGCGTTGATCCGTGAATGCAGGAAAAGATCCAGGAGCAGAAGGTGGTTTCAGATTGAGAAGCCATCCAGGAAGCCATATGGCTAACAGTTTTGAAGTTGATGCAAACACTACTTTCTTCTATAAATTTGGGGGTGGGAAAGTCCTTGAGGGGATGAGCATAGTCGCATTTTAAGACATATTTTCCTCATACGGCAGGTTTTGGAAATGTGGCAGAAGCCATTGCAAGAAATACACTGAATAAGGTGTTTGCGGGCAGGACGTTTGACACTGATATTATTGATAAAATTCCCTTTTCCTGGAAGATGGCAATGTATTTTTTATATCATTCATTGGTAGTTCCACGGATGAAAAAAGTGGCATGAGGGATTCCTTACCCTTACTGTTTAATTTCACTTATTTTTTTTCTAATTTTGAGTGGTGCCTGAAAGAAGGGTACCGTTAGATACAATGGAAAGATGCATCTAAATCCAGGCCTACACAACATACGGCCCACCAGCCTTTATTTCACGGCCTTGGTTTTGAATGAGCTGTTCCAAAACGTGTGACTAGAAGTCACAGTCAGCTTGAGGAGAACCCCTTATTTTCTAAAGTTTTTTGTCCTTATTTTTTCCGAACCCGAAGGCACGAAAGACTGAGTCTGCCTTGCTCAATCCAAGAACAGAACTCGGGCCTTTGAGAGTAGGACAGCGAGACGCACTACTACTGGGCTTTCTGAACTAAAATATTTTTCCTAATTTTCCGAGTGGTGGCAATTGATAGATTCAAACAATATTATCTTACTTATTACAACAATTAACAATATTATTAATTATTAGATAACAATGTTATCTGATAGATTCAAACTATAGTATATCTTAGGCCTACAGGATTAGAAGCAATTAGTCACTTTTGGTGAATCTTTTGAAAACGTTAGATGCCAACAAACGAACGGATTACAAAAATATCTCTAAATTAAAAAGTGATTAGTGCATTCGTGATGGTTCATGGCTCAAAAGAAAACGAACCGATATCGCCAAATTTGGGGTAAATTCGTACAGAGTAAGTTAAACGAGAAATGACTTAGCGCCTTTCTCCTGTAAGCCAACTATATGCTATATACAGAGTGTTTTAAAAGTCCGTTTCACGGCTTTCATTTGGAACCAACATCTCCTAGGTTCATGGAAGCAAGATTTAACCCTAGGTAAGTGACCATGGAGATTGAGATGACTTACAGCACCCCTAGCGGTTAAAAATGAAAGTTAAAAAAATTAAACAAAAACTAGAGGAGTTAGAACAAAAATTTCAATGAAAAAATTGCTGGCAATATCATGGAGGTACGAGTGGGTAATATCCTAAGGGACTATCGCACCCCCCCCCCCCAACTTTATAGAGAAGTTATATTACATGTATAAATCATGTTTCCAGATCCATGTTTTCAAAGACAGCTTTCCTACCATAGTTTCTAGTGTGCCCCCCAGGGTGCCCCATCTAAATCCGTCCATGTTCAGAATCTTTATTATTTCTCTTTGCTAATATTTTTGTTATTATATCAAATATTTCCCCTAAATTTCGAAAAAAAAAAATTCCCCTCTAACTGTTTCAATTTTAAAACCTCCACATTCAACAGTTAGTTTTTACTGTCGTTTTATTAAATTGGACAGAGAAAATCTGTACACTACCTCAATTGGGGTGCATTGGAAATACTAAAAAACATCATACCATAAAATATTTAGAAGAATCTCTCCATATTGTATTTTTCTTAGGAAATATATGAATCTTTCTTAAATCATTTTAAGATCTCATCTATCTTTATCTATGCAGCAATATTGAAAATCATTCATAAAACTTTCAAATCAAATTTAATTCCTTCAAACCATTTACTTCTTTATTCTAACATATTTTCTCCGTACATATTTTTAAAAATGCAAAACTCCCTAATCACATATATTTTTCAGTTCGTCAAATAACTTACGAGCAGTAAGAACCTTAATTAAATTTCGAGATTATATCCATCGAAATAACGGATTCCAAAAGCGCAAAACATTTATTCTTTCACGAAACCATTCCATCTGTTTGTATAAAAGACATTCTGCTCTTATTACTTCTGCAGGTATTTGGATCGGTTTAATCGAAAAGTGAATGAGCTGCAGTCGTATTTATATTTCATAAGAATTCCATTTTTTTTCAAGTGCTCATAACTTACATATCGATTTTTTTAAGAAGAAAAAAGGAAAATCCTTGGAGAAGAAAAAATCAATACTTTACTTGCATTTTTCTAAAAAGTCCAAGCTTTATTCTTCTCTACTTTATTTTACTCTCTCAATTACTCTCAATTTAGAACAGCGGTTCCAACCCGTAAATTTACGCAAACCACTTTAGTTAGCCTAAAATTGAATCATGTAGAGACCGCCTCTCCTTCTGCCAGTTATAATCCTTTCTCAAAACTAATTTTTAAGTAGAGAGTTGATGCATTCCCCTTTTAAATATGAATTGCAGAATGTTTTTTAATTTTTTTTCATTTACCTCTAAATAGTCAGTAACCCTTGTATATTGTATTGCTCAGTGGCGGATCCGGAGGGGACACTCTGTACAGTGCCCCCCTTGGACCCAAAAAAAATTCCTCATAAGTACGAAAAAAGTCCCAAAAAGTACTCAAACAGAGTTAAAACCCTATTTTTACAGGTCAAATTTCAAAAACTTTTCTGGAGAAGGACCCCCATACCCCCCAGCGGTACCAAAAGGGGATCTTGAGTGATATTTTTTAGAAAATCCCCAACATTTGGACATTTTTCTCAAAAAGTAAAGGTGGTGATCTGGTAAAGTACACCCCCCTTGGAGCCGTGCTGGAACCGCGCCTGGTATTGCTATTGTTACTTATTATGGAAAATGTTTTATCATCGATGATGTCTTAGCTATTAAAAGCAGTTGGATATAAGGTAATTTATTATTTTTAAAAGTAATTTCACACCTCTCCTAATACTTTTTTCCGACATATCTTCAATAGAAAACATTATTGGATAAAAAATATGTTATATTTGTTAACGTTTTGTTAAGTTTAATCATTGATTCCCAACCATAGAGATCTAATATAGTATATATATTACTATTAGATCTCTATGTTCCCAACCAATAATGGTCCAATAGACAAATTATGGTTATTGATCCAATTATGGTCGAGCAAGTACATCCGGAATGGATATAATCCCAGACCATTTATAAACTATCAACTGCTTCAGCACCGTTCTCACCCAATTTTCTTCAGTGTCCATCCATTCTTTCCCAAACCAATAGTGAGTAATCGCCCATTCCCTCATTCACTCAATAAAAAGCATCGAAAACTTCCGATCCAACATATCGACACGAAAAAGGTATCAAAACTTCTCTCAAGAAGACAACCATTGTTTCACCATCTTGGAAAGAATCCTTCCGGTGTGTCTGCAGCTTTCCCTGAAGCCATCCATCTCTTCCGAAGAACGCTTCGGCAAAGATTGTGTCACGTTCGGAATCCCCTTTTCCCCCTGTCAGACGACCGACGTCCCCTTTTTTATCGGTCGCGTTTCTATTTTTGGCGCTTTTCTATCTATCTATAAATCATCCTTCTCTCTTTTCATGCCGATCCATGAGCCGTTTCGTTCCGGGTCTAACCTGTAACGATTGAACACTTTCGTTCTGTCCGGTGGCAATGTGTTCAATGTCCCAGATGGAATTCCTGTGTAAAATATGGGATTCGTTTGAACGCACGAAGTTCTCGTTTCAAAGGTTGTTTTGGGGGGATTAAAATGCTAAGTTAATGGAATTTCATTTAAGTATTTAAATTTTAGAAAGTATAACACATTTATCGTCCATCAAAATCGATATCATCCTGTCTGGGATATTAATTTCTGTTATATTTAAAGGGACATATACATATGTTCCTGTATAGTGTATAGTATGTGACACAATATGGCAAGGGACTAGCATTGTTAGCTAGCTAGAATGTTCAAGCATTTGTGACATTAGACTTACAAATTATTTTTCTACTTTATGTCAAAATGCTAAGAGAGGCATTTTTTTTCAGTTCCTAACTATTCCTTACACCTTACATTAATAAAAAAGTATATTTTATTCCAGTATCAAAAATAAAGAGAAATAAAAATTTTAGAAATATGTTAAATAAAAGTTTAATCTTTGTTTCAAAAGTGTGACATCCCAATTGGTGAGGGAAACTCGGAAATCTGACAACTTGTGACATAATATGGGCCCTTTCAATATTACGTTAGCATGTTTCTGGTTATTTTTTAGCCCCCCCTACCCTTCCCATTGTCAGCAAAAATAAGCAAATCCTTAACCCTCATATAATTACGTAAGCAACTGCAACCCCCCCCCCTCCCCACTACAAGTGGTTTTTCTTAATTCGAGCACAAATTGTTCCTCTTTTAGTAAGTATACTCATCTTATGTATCTTTGTTTTTCTTGAGTGGTCTCAAAATAAAATGCTAGTCTTCAAAGAAATAGAAAATGAGTTTTTTCAAGTTCAATTTTCTTTCGACAAAGTTGGTTTCTGCAAATTGATTATTTTTCAAGTTGTGAGATATTTTTGATGTTGTTTAATGTAAGCATCATCCATTTCCCCCTCCCCCTTGTCTTCAAAAATAAGGAAATCACAACCCCCCTTACACAATATTTAAACGGCCCCCTAGAGGAAAGGGTATGAAACCCACAAAAATTGTATAACATAATTTGTGAATTTACCTTTATACATTAAGGGAAAAATTAGTGTTATTCGTTATAAAAGTTTATTAATACTTGTTATTAATTTAATAATTAAAATATACGTTATAAAAATAAGTACAGAATAAGGACATCAATTTTTTTTAAAGTGAAAATTGTGAAGGGAAAGTACGTGTGTAGAAAATCAATAACATAAAAGCCAAATCCAAAAGACACCAAATCATTGTAAACAACTGAATTTGAATGGAAATATCCCTACATTTAACAATGAGTTGTTTTGTATAGATTTTAGAACCTATTCAACTAATCGAATTCCCCATTCTGAAAAGGGTGGGTCAATTTAGATTTAAACTGAAATGAGGGACGGAAAGAGTTATGGCTCATTCATGATCACGAGCCCAATTAGTGAACTTAAATGTATACTAAGTTAGAAGCAGTACAGAATAATTTCTACAAATTATAAGCGGGTTCAAACGGAGATTACTACATGGGGTGTAAGGAAATCAGAATCTGATGTAATTTAGGAAGACTTTAGGGAAACTCAGAATGCTCAAATTATGCGACTGATAGTAATTGTAAGAATTTCTGTAAGATAACAATAACATCTGCAAACTTGTCCCGGGGTACTTTAGGATTATCCGAGCGCAAGAGTTGAGTTTTATGATAAATTGCCTCAAGTAATCAAATATTAAACTATAACACAATTAAAGTATCTTAACTAGCAGTATTTCTCTTAATTTTTTATACATTTTTATATTTAAATAATAAAACGTTGCCAATAAAATTAAATTGGAGAGATTTGCGCCCGGCTTATCCTAAAGTACCCTTCTCCCTTTAAATTTTATGCACGCTTTAAACAAAGAAACAATGAAATTATTAGGTTCTTTCACAGTACTCTGAAAAAAAATTGAATATTTGAGCATTTAAGAGTTTAAAACCATGTAAATTGGGATAAATGTTTATGGGAAAGGATATAATTAATGTGTATTCTTGGAAGGAAGTCTATATAAATTAATCAACTATTAAAGTCTAGTTTGATCAAATAAATTCCTTCTTCGCTATTAATTAAAGTTACACTTGTATATTTGTATCACAAAACACGTTAAAGGAATCATTTCTATCTATTACATGATCATACTATAAAAGACGTTTAAATAAGTATAAGTATACTGAGAAATAATATTCTTTTAAATTTTCGGATTTACTCAAAACACCCTTTTATAACTTAGTATCTACTCTAAGAAATTTATTTGTTTTCTTTAACAAAAGATTAGGACCCATACTTATCATTAAAACAAGTAGTTTCTTAAATCACCGAAGTGTATTTATTATTCTGTGGATATTCTTAACGTTTAACCTTTTCCTTTTTAGGTAATAAGGAGTTATTCATGTGAGTTCCGAAACCTAAAATAGCGCGTGTTTCCCAACTCCATTCTCATTCTTATTACGTTAAATGAATGTTTTGATTTATGCTTTTCAATAAGCGAAGTGCTTAAGAAGAGCACTAAGTACAATTTGAAGGAGCTTGGAAACTTTCCAGCACGAAAACGAGCTTTTCATTTGTTTCTCCCCTAAAACAAGTTAAATTCATTTATATGTTAGGAAAGTCAAAAGGCTTCGTATGAATAAGCGTCTTGAAATTATCCCTTGGTTAATTTATGGTTTTATTGCACATTTTAAGGCACTGGGTAGCAAAACTACACTATTTACAGATGAATACTACATAGTTTTATTAAAATTAGGCATAAAAGATATTTGAATTACTATTCCCTTGTATTTTTACTAGTAATACGTGTGTCCCAACACCCGTGTGACGCAGCGGGACTCGATCGTTTTGCCTTGCCCCCATTCCAATTTCGGGTGTCAAAATATACTATCCCAGCAATTTTTATTTTGAATTGAATATTGAGAATACAATTCATAAAGCATCGAAAGTTTTCTTAATATTGTTGTTATGTTCACATAATAATGGAGTGTAGTTTTTCTATCCCCAGGAGGGGGTGGAAAATATCAGTACATAATTATATGAATGTATCTGCCGGGATCTGTCAGCAGAGTGCTCCTCACATAATATAATTTCTATATTGGGACAAGCGTGAGACTTTATAGTGAATTAAAAAGTACTGTAGTTCGTATTTAGTTTAAACTATACTAGATTACAACGTTTCTTATCAGTGACATCCCGGTTAGAAGCTACGATCAGAAGTCACACTTACTAGCTACCTAATTGGCGAAAAAGACAGAGTGAGAGAGTCATCTCTAACTCGCCAATTAGGGAGCTAAAAAAGAGTGACTTCCAATCGAAGCTCCTCCCTTCTACCCTTTATATCACTGACAAGTGACAAGTAATGTTGTAATCTAGTATACCTAAATATATATATGCATTTCCAAAGAAAAAACTGCTAGAGCCTCCAAATTTAAAACTGTTTAAGTATAAAACGCCTTAGCACCAACTATTGTTCCTGAATTCAAGATATAAATTGAAAACACTCTTTTCATTGTTATTCGGTTGCTTCATAAACGTTTTCTTTAGTTAAAAATTATCGTTAGAATTTAAGTAGCAAATGTTTGATGATGAAAACTCGTATCTTCGTAAGTCAGCATATTCTGTGCGTCTTGAGTGGTTCTATTGTGATAATAAACATTTCTCGTATAAAACATTTTAGCCAGCATTCCACACTCCTTTGTTCGCTTTAGCCCTCAAGGAGAGAGATGAGATATTACTCTCTTAGCCTCCCTCACTTAGCTATTAAAAAATACACGCCATGACAAAGATACGGAATAAACGTATATAATTCTTATTTCCAAGCCAAAAGCGTATTTTTGCTAGTAAATACCGAAACCTAACTGGTAAACAGAATAGGATTTATTCTGCAAATATTTGCTAACATCCTCGGGCAAATACGCCGTTCCTTTTTAGGATGTTTATTGACGCGTAAGAAGACTGGCAGCTAGTAGGATGAAGAACGATAGTTTTCTAAATGAACTAATTGGACTTTGCTATTTTATAATTTTAAGTAATAAAATTAATATGAGTATATGTGTTGTGTGTGTTTGTAGCTTTATTCCTTATAAAAATTTTTATACATTTTTGAGCAATTTCTACATTTACCAGCCTACCACATGATTTCCGTCAAATTTAAAAAAAAAACTATTAAGAAAAAAAATCAGGAAAAATAGCGTCTAAAACTTACTTAAATTACTCGCTTATTAAACTCTTACTTAAATTACTCGCATTATGATCCCTTAATTAATCATATCTTCAGGTTTTTAATTAATATTTTTTGGGGAAATAATTCAGAATTTACTGCATCGTGACGTCATAAAGTTGAACTCTTCTATACGCTTTCAGCTTGAATAGATGAAATGAAGTTTTTTTTATAAATTCTAGGAATAAATATGCTCTTGGTGTTAAATTATTTCACCAAAGAATGTTGTTACTGAAATCTTGAAGATATGATTAATCAAGGACCCCAAATACGGGTATTTTTAAGTAATTTATGGAGAAATTTCTTTTGTAATTTTAATAAAATTTTTTAATTTTTCGTTGGGATCATGTGGTAACTGTGGAAATAGCTCAAAAATTAAAATTCTTGACACATGCATACATAATAACATATCTGATCCAAAATAAGAGAAGCGCAATAATGTATTAAAATGTATTAATGAAGAAAAAGCTGTTAACTCCATCCGTGCAAAGCCGGACGTATCAGCATGTAAGTAAATAAATAATAATTATAGAAATGTTAGAGACATTAGAATTGAATAAAAAGCCTTGTAAATATTAATGATTGATGTACTCTTTGAAAAGTCAACTGTTTGTAAGTTTCAAACTAACTGAGCTTAATAAGCTTAACCAACTGAATTAACTGAACTAATGTTTGTAATTAATTAATGTTAATAATCATAGAAATTTTAGTGATATCATTTGAAACTTAGAAACGGTATCTTCACTTCCGATTCCCACAATATTGAATAAAAAGCCCTGTAAATATTTGCAGATGAAATAAAGTTGAAAAAATCAACTTTTTTTAGGTTCCAAGTCATTCTTTTTACTAGGTAACATAACATCTTACTTTTACACAACTACTTCCAATTCCAACAAGCAACATTTTCCCTATCACCTGTGTGTTAAAAGAAAGTCTGAATAATACGTGTAGAAAACTTACGAATTTTCTGTAGACCGCGTAACCGTATCTCAGAGAAGGAGGGAAAGATTTTTTTGAAACACATGCCAAAAATAGAGAAATATTGAAAATGTGTTTCATATTTTTTTTGGTTCAATTTAGTGTAAAAATTTAGTTCTCTTTATTTTTCTTTGTCATTTACCGTAGATGAGTTTTGTTTCAAATATCGCACATATACTAGATGGCAGCACGCTGAGAGATGATGTTTTAATTAATTTTATAATTGAAAGATGAAATTTCGATCATGTGATAAATCAGTGAAAAAAGCACTCTAGCCTCTAATGAGATTACTTTATAGCAAAATTTATTTTCAATACATTTTCACCAATTTACCTTAGCGTCATAATAAGTTCTTTTAATTTCATTTTCTACAGGCATTTTTTTTCAACTACTGACAAAAAGAATTGTTAAATTATGTTTATTACTATCTTCTAAAACACATTGGGGCATTCAATTGCTTTGGTTGGAATGTTTTCCAAGGATTCAATCTTACAAGATAGCTCATCTGTTGGAAAAAATATAGGTTTTAAGAGATTAAAGCATTAACACAAAATATTATAATAAAAATACAATTTTCTAATATTTTTTATAAAGTTAAACCTATTCACTGATTTAAAAAAAAATATATATTTTAAATCTTTTATTCAAGTATTACTTTTATGTTATCCTGCAATCCTTTTTTTATTTTAGAAAGAACGGTGTACGAGATATCATACATGAAAAATAGTTTCAACCATACATAAAGTATCTCCTTTTATTTTATTAACAATTTTAAAAAATATAGTTTTGTCTGATTGAGTTTTTTGTAGGTGAACGGATTTTATACATACCCGTGTGTGAAATATACGAAACTCATTGATAATGTTCTCACAAAGTGTGATATCTTTAAGTTGAGATCATTTTGATAGATAATCTACATCCTCTTCCCAATTCTTGATATCTTGGTTGATGGCCCAGATATTTGCTAACAGGTAGGTATTTTTGGGGATGAAAAAGTCACCCAATATCTTATCAGTGTCCGTGCTACACAAAAAAAAATACATCAAGACATTGTTAAATAACACAGACAATTGTTTAGAGACAAATGTGTTGAGACAAAAAATATTTGGTTGGTTAATGACGTTAACATTAGCATGGATTCATGTTAGAGATGGGGAACAACGATTTCCTTTCCCATTTTTAGTGTTATATTTATCTAAATCCATCTTAAAAATACTTAAACTTTAATTCGAATGTTTATCACTTACATAAAAAATGAACAAGTGTAGAACTAAGTACTTCTCAAGGAAGAAAATTATACTCTTCATGATGTAAAGGTAAGAAAAAATAAATACTTAAATTAAAATAAAGAAGATTCCTAAGGATTATTAAAGTTTTTAATGAAATTCCAAATCATCATCTGAAAACGTGTTTTGATCTGGATCCTCTGACTATGTCTATTTCTAACAAGGAAAAATATATTTAATTTTGAAATTTCTTATTAAAATACGAAAAAATACAATAATTTACCATGATTGAACTAGTTATTGTAACTTACATGCATAAGAGTTGCAAAGGTTTATGGAAGGTCCATTGAATAAATTCCAAAATAGAAACTACGGTTTGTAGCAATTTTACGATTTTCTTCAAGGAGTGAAAATGTACCAACTTTGGACTGACTTTTCTCCTTATATGATGGAATGCAGCAAATATTTTAAGCAGTCTTTTTATTGTGATTTTGAGTTGGAAATTCTGAGAATCTGCAATGAAAAAAAAACTTTCAAAATTGATTAAAAGGGGAAATTAAAAAATTTAAATATGTATAAAAAGGCACAGTATCTTTTTCGTTCGTTATACGATACGGAATAAAAAACCTTAAACAAATAGAGGCCTCGTAATTGCTATTACTTATTATTTAATATGCATTCTGCATTTCATTGCCCTTTTTATTTTTATAGGTATTTTAAAGTTGCTTTCATAGAATTGCAAATAGTACACAATTCTGTTTACCTTCAATTCTTAGTAATGACTTCATTATTTTGGAAACTTTCTTCTTACAGCGTAGATCCTTCTGAATGCTTAAACTGTAGCGAAAAGTTTCCTGTTAGTTTATGATACATTCTCCTCAATTTATATTTTAACAAGCTAGTTTTTATTTTTTCGGGCACTTCAATACCTCAAGTAAACTTAAAAAGACATTGGTAAGACCTGGGTAAATACATTTGACTTTCTTGCCCTCTTTATGGAGAGTTTTTTCAGAATAATAAAATGATCTCTAAAGACCCCTTGGTAAAAGCTTATTTTTCTAATTTTCAAAGAAAAGAAGTGACGAAGAAAACGTTGCACATGAAGGAATACAACTATTAAAAGTAGTATTCTACATAATTAGGCTAGAACAAGTATAATTTAAATTCAAAAATGTAAAATTTGCTTGCAACAATTATTATCTAATTCTTAATCCTTTCGAGTCTATTTCTACTCGTTTAAATACGCTTCTATATTATACGGACTAAAATCACCGACAAAATATATATTTAAAATATACACCGATAAAATTTCAAATCTAGCATAAAAAGAACCCCAAGTTTAGTCGGCAATATTTGATAAAATGCATGAAATAACAAAGTGGGGGTATTTAAATACCTGGGAAGTAAAGTTTCAATTCCTCTTTCTTTCCTCATCAAAGCATTCATTATGTCATTTACATTACCTATAATAATCAAATGATTATTTTTGTTTTAAATTAATTTTTTTAATTGTTTTTAATTTTCTACTTCATATTAAAAATTGCTTTTATTGTAGGTTAAATTTCTCTTAGTAAGAAACAATTTAAAACTTCAACACTTTACATGAAAATCTTAAACAAATACAATACCCATCCCTCCAAAATTTTACACAGCGATCGATAACTTAATGTAAAAATATAAAGGATAGATTACAAATTAACTTTTTCATAGGAACACAAGTGAACTTGCGAATATCATTTTCAAATCATGTAGTAAATATATTTTGTTCAAATCTATTATGAGTAAAGTTTTCGGTAAAATTTTAAAGTTTGTCGAACTTAAACCTTAAATTAGGTTAAAATTAAATGAACTCCCTCCTCTTTCGTAAATTTTATGAAAAATTTAGTCAATTAAAAGAGCTAGAAAAAGAAACATTTTAATTTTATCAAATATATATAATAGACTTGCATTAGATTTTAAATAATAAAAACACACAACTCATACAATTGACTCAACAAGAAGTTTTTTAGTACGCTAATTTGTTATTCCAAATTAAAATAAAGACAGCCATTCATAATTTTTAATTCTCATAAAGCAAACCAAACCATACCTGTGTGAATATGAAGAGACGTTTCTACAAGCTCCTCTGCTTTTAATAGAGATTGAAAGTCGTTCAGCACTACTACAAAGTGTGGTCCTAGACGTACGCTGGAAGTGTTGTCAGGCGTCAAAAATATGATTAAATAAACAGTTAATTTGTATAACATTTGGGAATCTTTGATTTAAAAATAAAATAGCCACCTAGTTCAATCACAAATTTGTATTAGAGTAAGAAAGAAAGTTCTACGAGAAATTAACTTATAAAAGGGAACTTTTTTAGATCATTAGTTACGTTAAGTAACAGACTTATAACAGTTATTTTATTAACTGTTATGTGATTTATCCTCACTAAGTTTTCACAGAGATTAAGTTTTTTTCTTTCAAAACAAAACTTCCTTCTTTGTGAATTCATCAACGTAATTTTACATTTTTAAAGTTAAAAAATAAATTTTCAAACTCATATCCGCATACGGGTAAATGAAATGTCATATTATGATAGGGAAACAAATAGATTTACCTGAAAACAGATCCGTAAATCTTAGAAAGTTCTTGGAAATCCAAATGAACATTCGATGTTAAAAAGGGAAGATAACCAACGTAAGGAAGTCCTATAGGGCCTGGAGGGACCTTACCCCCTCTCAATTGTAAAACCCAGTAAAATAACATTAGAAACACACTAAGGAACAACGCAGATGCTGGAATTTCCATCAGACAACCATGATTCTACCAAAGTATTATACGAGATATCCTTGCAAAGTTGCAACCTGTATTTGTGTTTCCCCCGGAATTGAAGCATTTCCGTTATGCATAGACATTAAAAAGAAGTTAGGGATACCCATCCATTTTTTCTGCCATCTCTTACAGCTTTTTTTTTAATAAGTGTCGGTTGTGAGTTAACAGGAAATGCGTGAAAGTTTCGTCCACTTTTTATGAGTTGGCACAAGTGGCATATGCGTGACAAGGGTTGGAAACATCCCCCTTATGTTGGCCTTGTTCTCATAGTTAAGGATTCATGGACATTATGTTATTGATTGTGTGTAGGGTACCGTCGTTTTATGAAGGTCTTTGCGTTTTTATGGGTACTTCAATGGATCCTAAGTATTTTTTTCTGCTATTATTTATAACAGATTTTTTTATTCTGAAAGAACAGCAGTAAAATGTTATTTTGGGTTTGGTTTTACTTGCTCATCATATTACGTTATAATAATTTGCGGTTTTTATTTGTTGTAGTAATCTAAAAAGAGACAAAACTACTTCTAATTAAAGTCTCTTATATTATTTAATACTTTCATTTTATTTAGTTACATAAAATTTGAATCGATTATAATACTTTCACCAACTCAGTTTTTTTGAAAATCTCCTTTGTCAAAAAAATTTTCTTTTATAAATAAAAAAGACCTGTTAAACTGTATTGACGACGTTTAAATATTACGCAATCCATCAGTTACTCGAAATAATATTTTGATTGTTTTTTGATTAAGTAGAATATCTGGTGCTTGCTCCCGGCTTATCAAAAGAGTACCAAGAACCTTTTTCTAATCCGTTAACATTTAAAGTTATTTTTAAAAAGATTCTTCAGAAAGTATAAGAAAAAATGCGACGTATAAACGGTTTCCCATTTACATTAGTTATATCAATTACTCCAAAGTATCGATTACTCTCCTCTTTTAATGTCCAAGATGCTTTCTCTTTCATCTTAAAATTCATTCTTTTGGTCATTCTTAATTTAAATAACCCGCCATTAAGATGGCACAAAAAGTACAAGTATCAAGATCAAACACAATCCTTATGGAAACATTCCATTATAAAAATTAAATATTATTAAAATTTTAGTAATATGTTAATGAAATGAATACTTAACAAAGGCATTCCTAAAGATGCCTTGTCTCTTCCCTATCATTTTTAAATTAATTGATTTGGTCATTTTAAGTGAAGTAATATGCAAAAGTATAAGTAAAAACATCCATTACAGTTTCTTTTAAACTTCGCTCAAGGAACTATTAAAATAAAAAACCTTGGTATATTATTAAAATGAAAATTAACTTGATAATACATTATTCTAAAGTACATGAAGAATTTCAAGATACTTTCTCACACAGGGTGATTAGAAAATATGCCACTCTGGTGCATAAAACAGCCTTTATTTACAAATATAAATTTCAAACAAACATGTAGCTTATTTGTGAGCTATTTTCAAAATGATAAGTTGTCTTCATGTTTTCAGTTTACTTTGACAGTCACTTTTCCAATGCTTTTACCGGAATGAAGGTGCTGTAATTGAATACAGAAATTTAAAAACATTTCAGTTATTATATTTTTTAAATGTTTTTTTTTTAAATTCTGTTTTAAGCACAGGAAACAAGTAAAATATTTTTATAGATATTTATAAATAATTATTTATAATTTGAATTAAATATTTTACAAGAGAGTGAGAAGAAATTCGTCTGCAATAAGATAAATTAATATTTCCACATCAAAAACTTTTTTAAAAATTTGATATACGTCTTTAAATATTCAGTTTAAAAGAAAATGCATCTCCGTATAGTACCTCTCCTACACAGTTTTTAAACTATTAAAAATGCAAGAGTACTATATCATACCCATACCCAACTTACTGTTTGACTTTAAGCTTTAAAAATTGTAAGGTAAGAAAGTTGCAAATGTGTAAGTTGAGAATTTTTAATTTTTTGAATTTACAGGCAAGTAATATATCTTTTGGAAGTCGAAAGTAAAAAATTCAAATTATATTACATTTAAATGAACTATTGATTACTTATCTCTTCGGAAGAAATTTTAGTGTGCAGAGGGCTTATACAGACTTTGCCATGCATGATAATTTACAATCAACCCTAATGCACGTTTTTTTTTTATTTCAAAAACATACAAAATATTAACTACCTCAACTCCTTCGATGATTCCTTCCACACCTTGGAATTCAGATCCAATCGTCTTTCCTAGATCAGGAACGATTCTTAGCTTCCCGCTCTGAAAGCTTTCGTTCAAATACTTAAAGTAGGGAGAGTAGCATTCAGCAAAAGCAAGAAGCAAAAATCCTTGAACCGCAGCAGACTTGAAAAGTAACTGAAAAAAGATGGTTGTTATTAAAAAGTGAAAGGGTGAAGTCTTAAAAAAGTGCGAAGTTTCTGATCTATTAGAATTTTATAAACTTAATTCAAATATTACATATTTAAATATTTTAATTCAATTTTAACAAAAAAGGCTATTGTTATACAGGGTGTATCTGAAATGGTGCGACAAACTTTGAGGGGTGATAGTACTCATCAAGACGAACAAAAATTGGTATAGAAAGGGGGGTCGCAGATACTCCGTTAAAGAGCTAGGACCTAATCTAGTGCGAGTGCGTTTCAAAAGGCCGTTTCTAGAAGGCCCGTGTGACGAAACAAAACATAATAAAATGAAAAACATTATTGCATGAGGTACAGCAGTATCCATACTACTAACATCATAAATTTTATAGAAATCGGACCACTTGTTAAACCGTGGGGTGAGTTTTAAAACGTGCAATATTAATCTTTTAGCCAAAGAATGGAGTTCCGTATGGTACGGGGAAGGAATTTTCAATGATCATACAGTTTCAATGATCAATGTATGATCATTAAAAATTCCTTCCCCGATCATCATTTTTCTAAGTACCATTACACTAATGTAAGGGAACTCCATTCTATGGCTAAAAGATGAATATTGCACGTTTTAAAACTCGCCCCACGGTTTAGCAAGTGGTTCAATTTCTATCACATTGAGGATTTAAGTAGTACGGATACTCCTGTACCTCATGCAATAATGTCTATCATTTTATTATGTTTTGTTTCGTCACACGGGCCTTCTAAAAACGGCCTTTTGAAACGCACTCGCACTACATTAAGGTCCTAGCTCTTTAACGGAGTATCTGCGACCCCCCTTTCTATAACAATTCTTGTTCGTCTTGATGAGTACTATCACCCCTCAAAGTTTGTCGCACCATTTCAGATACACCCTGTATATAAAACCTTTAAACATTTATTCGTCTGTTATTTTTAGAAAGAAGCTCACTGAAGGAAATTAGTTACAAATCTACAGTGAATTAATCATCAGACTGGTTTATCATGGATAGAAGGGGACAGTTTGCTAAAAACTGACACAAATCCAAATTGAAAACTTAGTCAATTAAAATTGTTAACTTGCATAAAAAAATAAAGGTACAACGAACAGAAATTAAAAACCTACAGAAAAGCATAAATACAGAAAATTGCTTTTAAATAAAATACTTTTGACCGTTAAAATTTACTTATAACATATCATTTTGAATTTTACAAAGTAGGTATCTATCTTGCGCTTGGGCATTTTATGCTCGGAGCTATATTTGCTGTAATCGGTCTAGACACTTTCTTTTTACATGGATAAACTTTAGGAAAGTTGCCAGAAACTCCACTTACTTGTTCAGGTAGTGAAGATACGTCAACCTTTATCAAAGCCTCTTTAGATTCCTCTTTGTAACCAGTGATGCCTCCGACGACGATCAGTCTTCCCTTCATGGCTAAATTTTTAACGCATTCTTCAAACACCTTGCCTCCAATAGTTTCCCAGATAACATCGATTCCTTTCTAAAGAACGAAAAAGTCATTTGCGGTTTTCCATTCTTCCACCATCACTACTAACTTAGGACTTCAGAAAAGTTTTTTTTTTTTAAAAACGTGTCAATCAAATAAACGTGATTTATTGTTTTAGTTAAAACTTGGTTATAATATCCCTAAACCAAAAATTAATTTTTAAAAAAATATTAACAAGTACCCGCAGGTTGACTTACCTGTGTACTATGAAACGTGATGTATGGAGTACTCGTTTTTATTATCTAGATGTTTTGGTTGGTTGGTTTAGAGTTTTATGGAACTAAGTTTCGTATGCGCCAATGCAATGGCTCGTTTTGGTTTTACGTTTTTTTTCTAAAGATACATTAGGGCCCATATGCGATTATTATACAACGGGAGATTGCTTGTTACAGAAAGAACCAAATTTTTTCAATCAAATCAAATTGAAAACTTTATTAATTTTACCCCTCTGATTAGTATTATTAATATTAATTTTTAAACTTTACTTTGTTTTAAACAAGTTTTATTAAAAGTTCTCTCATTTCTCAGCGGCTTAAATTTTTTATTGCTCGAATGGGAATAATAAAACTTGTGGAATTTAAGCATTTCTTAAGGTTTGCAAATTTTTATGAATAAAATCCTTAAAAGTATGTTAAAAAGTTTGATACCTTGAAGAACATAGATGAGGACTCCATAGTTAAAATATTGCTTATGTTCATCATTATGAATTTAAATTCACATACAATGTAGGCCTTCCAAGTAACAATGAGCTAACTGCATTGAAAAGTTGTTGGAGTTAGCTCGATGTTACAGCAAGCGCTTCAGTTGTAGGTTACTTAAACTTGAGGAGAAAAATAGCTTCAACTTACTGGATATTCCTTAGCCAAAACTGCCCCCAGATCTTCAGTCTTGTAATTAATCACTCGATCACAACCAAGTTCCTAACCACAAAAATACGATATTAAAATTGTAAAGATTTTCAAACGATTGCACATAAGGAGAAACGCTTTTATAGAACTTAGAAAATTATCAATTCATTTTCCAAATTGTAACAACGGTAGTCAACAAAATTAAACTTTTCAGGTCAGAGAGCAAAAAAGGGTGCTTCTAATTTAACTTCTTGTGCTGAATTCAAATTAGCTAGTTGTTTGTTTTTCCATCACCCACTTTTTTGAAACAGATTTTAATTTTATACGAAATGTTGATGGTAGTCTACTAACTCAAAATGTTAAGATTCCCATGGACAAAAATCCTAAAGATCTTAAATAAGTGTTAATATTGAATATGACTTGAAAATTTAACGGGATACAGAGATATTCCGTTTATAAAATAGTTCCATACACGTCCACACTCAAATCTCGTAGGAGGAACGTCAATAAAAGAATTACTTCGAATTTATAAAGTTTCATCTTTTAACTTTTATTCCTGCTCCATTGAATGATTAATAAAATAACTTTCTACACTGACCACCAAATTTTCTATACAGCAATCGTTATTAGGATCTCGTGGTTTACTCAAATATATGTTTACCTGAAAATCTCTCAAAACTAATCACTTCCAGATGATCCCTTTCCAAACGTATTGGATTGGTATCTACCTCCTTCTTTAGTTGTAAAAACCGACCCCAAGGGGAAATTCATTTTGGGGGAAATTTTAAAATATGAAATGCCAGAGTCGTTATGGTTTGAATGTTTACTAAAAAAAAAACTTTGGTATAAAGAAATTGAATATCGAAACACCAAGGGTTTTTTAACATTTATTTGATAGAAAGTTCAAGGGACCAAGAAAAAAACTTCGATTTATCCACGACTTCGAATAAAAAACGTTCAAGTTATTCAAATTGTACCTTAATAACAAGAAATCAGTATTAAGTTATGTGAAGCCAGTAAAAATAACTACTGTGATGGTATTTTAATTTGTCTCCTATTCTTTTGGACCCTCGTAACAAGTTATATCATCTCTAGTAAGGGGCTTATGCATTAATCTTATAAGAGGAACGGAAACATGCGACTCTACCTTTAAAAGTTTCACTTTCTTCTCCGAGGAACATGTTCCAATGACATGACAGTCGGCTGCTTTAGCCCATTGAACCTATATAGTCAGTAGAAATAATAAAAGTTTTAATAAATACTTTATATAAAATAATGCACTTGTATCTATTGGATTTGTATGGGGTTTTTGTCTCTTACCGCTATATGTCCGGCTCCACCGGCGGCTGCGGTTATTAAAACAGTATCTCCAGCTGATATATGGGCGGACTAAAACAAAATGCATTTTCAATCAGTATTTTTTTTATTTATGGAGTTATGTGCTTCATCTCGAAAAATGTAATAAATGTTACAAACTCTAGTCTCGAGAAAAGGCTTACTTTGTCCAGACCTATGGCTGCTGTCAGACCGCTAATGAGTAGAGCAACATATTCGGGTTTTGCTTCAGGAACAGGGAATGCATCTGTTCTTTTGATACACTAAATGAAGTAAAATTAGTTAAAGAGGAATCTTCCAACTATTATAATGTTAATTTGTAATATATTCAGGATACATTTTTCCCATTAAAATGCATGCTATGATGTTTGATGCAATTTCTTCTTTGAAGATTGCGTTATTTAATAGAGTTTTCATACCCAGAAAATCTTTAAAACCCGTCAGGGCACCCTTACATTAAAAAATGCCATGCACAAGGAATCATTTCCTTATTTAGTCTTAATACATCTTTTTTTTTTAATTTTTCGGAAGTATTTTAACCTACGTATGTGAATTTGAAGTCAAAATTTTGTGAATGATTTTTATTCTCTCCTTTAAAAAGTTGTTCAAAGTTAATATTTTAATTTTTTATAGCTACCAAGTATTATATCTAATAAAATGTCCGCCAAACAAACATATATTACAAAAGTAAATGGGAAATGACGTTCTTTCATATTCAAATATTTTTATTTCATGCATTAAAAACTGTTTACTCACCAAATAATCTGCGTATGCATTGCAACTTGAACTCAAGTACGCAACGGCATCACCAACTTTCAAGTCTTCTACACCTTCCCCAATCTCTACTACCTCTCCAACGCCCTGCAAAATGACAAAAACGTGTCATGCAACAAACTCATAAAAATGAATTTAAGATATAAGTATATTTGAGTTAACTGATATTCACTGAATACAAAACAAAAGAGTTTCAAGAGTTTCAGAGGAACAAGCCATGTTGTCAGAATTTAGTGTACAAAAGAAAACGGGAAATTTCTCCTACTACAATTAAGGTAGACATCTTTCTCCAATTTATTACGGTAATACCCCTCTAAAATTTATTTTGAACTAATTCTGAATTAAATTCCTATTATGTGCCACTTCACAAAATATAGTATCAACACGATCCGTTGAATACCTTTTATCATTACATTTTACTGAACTGCCACTAAATTAGCTGCATTACATTTTATTACATTACATTTATGCTTTTAGTGACATTTGAATTTGGTTTTTATAAAGATATCTGAAACTTAAGATCGGTTTTTATACTTGCCTCGAATCCAATGCTGAATGGAGGATCGCCACTCACAAAATAGCGTCCTTTCGTCATATTCACGTCAGTTGCGTTTATTCCTACATATCTATAAACAAATAAAAATCGTGTAGCATTTACAAACGCCTTAAAAATACAATAGTTCAGTTTATACCAGCAGAAAACTCACTTGTTCTTGATGCATATCTCCCCCTTCTGAGGATGACACATGTCAACAGTTTCGATTGACACAGCCTCCCTGAAGTTTGATGTAAGTTTTTGCACCATCAGTCGTTGACAGGTTTTAGGTTTTGAAGCCATGATTGTGATCCTAAAAAATTGGGGGGGGGGGACTTTGAGAGATGCTTCCTTTTGGTAGTGTATAAAAAGCTCGGGTGGGGTAAATGGGTGTAGGGATTTTAACAGTTTATATTTATAAAATTTAATATATTTGGCATGCTGATTTTACTCGAGTCTCAATAAAAATCAGCATGCAAAAATACATTAAATTTATAAATATAAACTGTTAAAATCCCTATCCCCATTTTACCCCACCCGACCCTATTCAAATTTCAAACTATGAACTCTAACTGATGTCACATAATAACTACCTGAATATAATGTACAAAAGTATTATTAGATTTTTTTTTCCTAAAAAGAGTTTCATAATAAAAAGCAACGTACTGAAACAGCTCCTTAGTTCAAAAATTATTGAAGATATAATGAAAATAGTGAAAGCAAGATTTTATGAAATATTTGAAATTTTAAGTTAAATTTTAGCAAATAAAAATATAAGTAACGGCTAAAACTTTTGGTTTGCAATAGAAGTTAGAACTTGCATACTTTTCAGATTTTGAATAGGACCAAATTAAAGATTCTTAAAATAATACTTAAAAGAAAAATAAATTTTCATATGGAATGTTCTTTGAACATCGTTTGGGGTAATAGTAATAGCCCTTTTTTTCTTACTTAAATTGACACTAAGGGAACGGTATGATTCGTTTGAACTAGCTTGAATATAAAACTATTTTTTAACTAAACCACGAACAAAACAAATCGAAGAGTAAGTACACAAACACAGATTAATAAGTAGTATTAAGTAACAAATTTATGATTAAATGTCAATAGGATCCGTAAATTCCCCATCAATACCCAATTCAATGATATTGAAGTACAATTTTAAAGTAATCGTATCTAGCAGGATATGATGAAATAGTGGTTGTGAGTAAAATAACAAAATAATAGGCTAGTCGAAATTTAAAAGATTGTTAACAAATTTTCAACAAGACAAATTTTTAATATTTTGGAAGAGCTAACACTCTTTAATGAGGTTTACATTGTTTGTGTACAAGTTCAAGATCAAATCTAAAAAAGAACACAATTTTACAATTCCTAATAAATTTAATGTCAGCTGTAAGTCATTCAAACATCCGTCCAAAAACGAACAATCCATACAAATCTCTGAATTTTCATAGCTACGTAGTGTATTTTAAAACGTGCATTTCAAAACATAAAACTTACCCTAGTTTCTATCGACAGCTAACGAAGATGTCAAGAGTCCTCTAATGAACGCCTACCCACGCATGTGATAAGAAAAACACATTTCGTCTGACAAGGAAGAATTAAGTTGAGTGATAAAATGAGAACCTAATTCTTCCAGCCTCGAGATATCAAGTTCAAAGCGTGTTCTTATCTATGCTTCTAGTTGCAGAGTTCACTCGGTTTGGTTTTGTCTTTTTTGTACCAAAGTTAGAATTTGGATTTATAAATAATTTCGTAGAGTGCGTAGTTGTAGTAATTTAGTAAATATTAGAGGAAAATTTCCCACAATACCACCAAGAGGATAGATATAAATGGAGGGACTCGAACTCTAATCCTTTCGAAAGAATAGGAATAAAGATATTTGGGATAGAGGGGAATGGTATGGCGTGGTTCCTCACCTAAGAAACCCAGAAAACCAAAGAACTCAAATAATTATTTCGGGATAATTGGGAAATAAGTTCATGAACTTCTGAAGGGAAATTATCGAGCTTGTTTTTTTTTAAATAACGTTAAAAAAAGAGACAAACATGCTTACAAGTTCAAAATCAAAAGAAATCAATTTACAATCCTATAATAAACTTTAACAACTGATTCTATAGAATATTTCAGTATCACCAAAATTTTTATTACTTAAAATTATTCATAGAACCATGATACTCGTAGCATAGACTATAAACACATAAATTGATTTCACTATGGACAAATCATTGTAAATTTTAAATTTCTCAATACGCACATGATTTGAAGGATTAAGAAATGTTAGTTACTAAATGATGCTAAATGAACTTGATCTTATGGCTTATTATCATGACTAAGAGAGGGTTAATATTTAATCCTCTCATGGGGTGGAGTGATTGTGAACAATGTTAAAAAGTTATTTTTTAAACTGTCAACTATGGGTGGATTATAATTAAAAAAAAAAAAAAGAATTTTTTTTATCATATTGAATGAGTTTGATTTTTGGATGTTGTTTGTTGTTTTGTGTTTTGGATCACTAATGGCTTGTCAAGTATTTCCCTGAGTATAGTTCAACTAACATTATTTTAAAAACTAAAAAAAAAAACGCTCATGATATGTGTATTTGTATGGAATATTAGGGAATACACATATTACAATTATCGGACTTAACCACAACAAATAAAATACGATAATTAAACTATATAGAATAAAATCAACCTTTTACCTGTGTTTATTTAGAACGCTGAAGAGAAAATAAATATAACTCCGAACAGAGCGAGCAACTTCACCTCCACTTATGCTCGTGTTTATTTGGCTCTGGGGTTCATGAACTCTTCTGGAATGCCAACGGGGAGGTAAGGGAATCTTTGTTGAGGGTGGGGATACTACTTTTCTTCCCTCTTTACCTGGCTGCGGCTTGTTTAGGGAATATGAATGCAGTAAGTGAAAAACTTCACCACGTAGCACAGGGACACTGTTGTAACAATATCGGCCAATACAGCGAATATTGATACTAAATATATTTTAAGTTTTTATCTACTAAAATAAATTTATTAAAAATCTCCTAAACGGTATTCTCTTCAAATATTATTATATTCCCTAACACAAAATTCGGTGTTGGGAAAATTAATCAAGAAATAAAGCAAGAAATATTTAGAAAAAAACTTTTTTTATTCAAAAATTTAAAAATCAGCATATTAAAATATTCTTTATCTTCATATCATCGTTAAAGTTTCATCGATGAAAAAGTTCATGAAACTCGAGCTATGACTTTCCCAATGTTCTTCCCAGAATGTAAATGCTGCAAAAAATAATAAATCGATTATGTATGTAGTAACTTTTAAACAATGATAATATAAGTCTTTTTTAAAATAAAGTTTGTAAATTCTATGAGCTCTATTTCTTTTCATATCAATTAATTTAAGAAAAATAAATTTTTCACCCCTCCTAAATCTATTGATTAATTTTAATTTTTTAAGTAGTTCTTTCAGAAAAAAAAAATTCTTAATGGTCTAATAATTAGATATCGGTAAGTAATTTTACGTCCGGTCCAAATAATTTTGATAATTTTTATCGATGTCCAAAGAAAAAGAAAGGTACTTATTACTTTTGAAGTCTTATCTTTAGATACACATATCTTTAAGAGTAATTTGAGTGCATTACCTCCTTCATTAAATTACTAAATTTAAAAAAAAAAAAAACTTTTGTTAATAACCGTTAAAAAAAAGTTTCACATCACAGCGACACTATTTAAAAAATTAAATTACTAATAAAATATTTTTAATAAATATTGATAAAGCTATTTCTCAAACGAATGGGCGAAGCCAGCAGGTGAATGTTCAACTAATTTTTGGTATCTAAGAATATATAGTAATGATCTACAAAATATTTTGGCGGTCCTGATAATAACCTCACACATGGTCCGGATGTGAACCGCGTTCCGCCAAGTTGCCAATTTATTGGTCTAGCACAGTGGTTCCCAACCTGGGGGCGATTTGGTTTATCAGGGGAGCGATAAATAAGTGGGGGGCAATTGGGGGGCGATGAATATTCAAAGGGAGGAATTAAAATAATAGTATAGTAAGGTTTACTGATCACCTTGACCAGTTAAAACTGACATGGAATCAAGATTTGACCAAGTTACAAATTCCGGATTGGATTCTAGATCCATTCTCGTTTGAAGCTGTGGATAAGCTTGATAACTCATTGCAGAATGAGTTTCCAGACTTGAAGTATAACTGTGAGGTGAAAATCATTTTCAAGATGAGCGGTTACGAGTTAGCCTGGGTGAAGCTCATGGACATTTATCCATCAACTGTGTGGAAAAACAGAACCATTTCTCATCTTGTTCCTGTCAACATTTTTAGTTGAAAAAGGGTTTAATTCTGTTGTCCAGCTCCTCACAAAACAAATAAGTTGGACCTCAAAGAAGACTTGCGCCTGAACTTGACGAACATAAAGCCGGATATTCAAGCTTTAACTGAAATCTACCAAGCACAAGGCAGCCACATTGAAAAGATAATTTAAATTTCCAACAATAAATAATACAATAAAATATCAAATTTTCATTTATTATTACAAATTTTAACAGTCAACTTTCTAAATTTTTCGAGATTCAAATTTAAGAGTGACCTGATAAAACTGCTTTGGTTGTTTTTATATACGGTTATAAAATTGCTTTATTATTTACACTTAACTTCAAATTAAAATTATAGACATACAATGAGAATGAAAAAGGGGGCAATTGGTGTTAGTCAACCTCCAGAAAGGGGGCGATGGGCCACAAAAGGTTGGGAACCACTGGTCTATAGCAGGAAATTTCATACAAAACAGTAATGAAAAAAATTTAGCTTTCAATACTTACTTCAACTCCCCTTATAATTCCTTCCATTCCAAAGAACTCCTTCCCGGTGCTTTTTGTTCCGTCATCTAAAATTATTTGGAGCTTTTTCTTGTACAGACTCTCTGCCATGTACTTAAAGTAGGAAGGAAATGATTCCTTATATCCTGGTAAAAGGAAGCCCACCACTGCAGCATTTTTCATTAGCAACTGCGAAACGAAAATAAAAATGTTATCCTTCATTTTCATTTTATATATCCCATCCCAGTATCAAGATTTAAACGAAACTATTTTTGAATCATTTCTCAATTTTAAATACTTCACTTTAGTTGATTAAGGCGTACCCAAGCGTTTGGTTTTGTAACTATACCTCAGAAAAAGAAAATTGCGTAAAGGAAAACCTAGGTAGCACAAAAATACAGGCCAATTCCGTTCTGTCAGTATGTATTATTTAAACAACCCCCTCTGAAATATCGGTCAATATCGATGCCATTGACCAGTCCCGACTCGACTTTAGCTGGCCAGTATCGTGTTTCCGATATTGATTAAATTATCGCGCAAGAGGAGTAAAAAAATGCAATTCCATTTTTGAGTGTTAATTCATACAGTGTTATTTAGAATGATTTTTGATCTTGTTTTTAATAATTAAAAATTCCACAAAAGGACCGTAGTTTTTATATTCATTTCATTCATGGTGATAGCGGCCAACATCGGAACTACACTGATAGGTGCTACCTGGGATATAATACCTTTATTTAGGATTTTTTATGGTACTTAGAAAATAGAGGACTGAGAAACACTTTATCACTTACAAGAGTTGGCAAATAAGAAAGGTTTAGTTGAGGAACAGCATTCTCATCTTCTGTTTTATAACCAGATATGGCACCAACCACGACAAGTCTTCCTTTGTGAGCCAAGTTCTTGAGGCATACCTCAAACACTTCTCCACCAATTGTCTCCCATATTACATCTATACCTTTCTAATAGAGAATATGATAGGTATCATTAAAAATTCCTTCATTCATTCAAATTAATACATAGTAAAAGCCTAAAACTGTGTATAAAAAAATATTAAAATACAGCATATATAGCACATTCGTACTGATTTATCTACTTAATTTCAGTGGATTAAAGAAGTACACATGCAATTAAACTTACTGGGTATTCTTTTGCTAAAACCTCACCCAAATTTTCTTTTCTGTAGTTAATGACTCGATCACATCCAAGACCCTGTGTAAATATAAACCAGTTATTTTCATTAATCATCAGTTGAAGTAAGTATACATGATAAATGTATTTATTATTTATTGTGTTTAAGTTAGTAGTTTTCCACACTCTTGAGTTAGATTTTGATTCTATCCTACTATTATAACATATTTCTTATGATAAATAGATACCTGTAACATTTCAACTTTTTCCTCTGAAGAACAAGTCCCAATCACGTAGCAACCAGCAGCTTTAGCCCATTGGACCTAACAAAAAAAAAAGAAAATATTAGGGAAACATGTGTAAGTTCAGAGATCCATGAAAACATTTTCTTAATTTACTGCCCATATCTTACAGAAAAAATTGGTCCTTTCATTTTATCAAGAAAATACAATGTGTTGGTGCTTTCATGCTAATTCTCATTAGTTCGTTTACAATAAGAAAAACAATTGGGGTCAAAAATCATAAAACCAATTTTCTTGACAGGGAAGGTATTAAAAATCAATAAAAGACTAAGAAAACGTCTGTAAACTAAATAAAAGATAGGATAGGAAAAATTTATTGCCAGATTGTTTTTATTCATCCGGATCTCTGCGCATCCCGGGAATTAAAATCACACATATGTACAAAATAACGTCCTTTTGAGCTGTCTCTCTGTGATTCGTTCTATAGTCTCGTCGGTAACGCAAGAGATCGGATAAATGGAAACGGGGCTTAATCAAAATACTCACGGCGATATGCCCGGTTCCTCCTGCAGCTGCGGTAATCAGCACCGTTTCTCCGGATACAATTCGAGCACTCTGAAAAGTTATTAGTTATATTAGGGTAAAATTTGGGGGGGGGGGGGAAAAACATTTTTTTTTAAATTTTATTTGTAAACAGTGAATCATACAATCTTTGAGGTGGCGTTTCTTATAAACTTTTTTAATTCAGAGTTTGTAATTTGAAGTTTGGAAGTTGAAAAAAACGTTAACACAGGAACCCTGAATCCCTTTTTGTTGTAGTTTTTTACGTTATAATAATATTAGGAACTTAATTTATTTGACTGTTTCGATGTCATATTAATATATGTATCCCTCATTCCTTTCTCTTTGAAATGTAAGTTAAAATAAGTACTAAAATAAAGGATTTATAGAACCGAAAGCCCCGTGGATGCTTTCCAAAGCAAAAAAAAACGCCTTGACTATCCCCACAGTTTTTGCTTTTATCCTACTTTTAATGTTTTAATTCTTTCCACGTTCCATCCTGTTTAATCGGAGACTCGGATGCGTGTAAATAATTTTAAAGATCATTCTATCTTCTATCAACAGACGGCAGCATGTATCGTGATATTGCTTCATATTGTCGATCTCATTGTTCCTTTAACTTTCTAATAAGTAAATCCATAGGCTTATAGGCTACAGAACTTCCCTTGTAATGCACACAAATAATTTATAATTCAATAATAATTAAACTTAAAAACAAACAAAAATCGATGTAGTGTGATCTCGTGAGATCAATTGAAATTTACTACATTCCTTGTTCATGTCATGAGGGAAATTAAAATTAATTTAATAATCGAAAACGTGGGTTATGTATATTCAAAACATATACTGGAAATGTTTGCATTGTAATTTCAATGAAGATTCTATTTTTGCATCACATTTTATTTTTCACTGAGAGTTGAGTGTTTTTGCAAATTCTTAAAAAAATACAAAATTTATTGGCCAGAACATTATTTTAGTAAATCAAAAAGACAAAAAAAAGACTCTTTATAGCAAGTTACAATAATCTAATAAGAAGTTTCTTGAACATAGATAATATTGGTTAAATATTAAATTACATTGAAACAAGAAAAAAAATAATCGTAAAATAAAAATATTATGTAGGTATAATTACTTTATCCAGACTCAACGATGCCGTTAGACCGTTTACTAATAGAGTTAAGTAATCTGCAGATAACTCTGGTATAGCAAAGACCTCATCAGAAGATACACACTGTAATGGTAATTTTGTAGATTAAAAGGATGTAAGCTTTTACACAAAGAAAATGAAATTGTAATTACAAAATAGTTACCACATATTCAGCATAGCTGGTACAGCGTGCATTAACGAATGCAACCTTATCTCCCACTTTTACGTTCTCAACACCTTCGCCAATCACCATTACTTCACCTACTCCCTAAAAGTTTGAATGAGCTTCATTTTAGAATTTAAATTGAATAATACTTCTCTAAAGACATCATCGATTGAGATTGATAAATGAGAGAAATTTTAGTATTAAATTACGGCCGAAATCTTGATTCGAAATCAGAGCTTCAATCCCAAGGAGGAATTTCGGAATACACCCCTCTCTAAAAAATCCTTTTCTTGACAATAAAAAACTATTAAAATTTTAATATATCTCTCCCATTTTCTTTTCTAATAGCTTTACTGGTATAAAGGTGCTCTATATTTAGCGTTAGGAGATTCAATTAAAATTAATATATATTCGAAACAATACAATATTTGGAACATCATCCATAAAATACAGAAAAAATATTTACCTCACAACCAACACCAAATGGCACTTTACCGCTGACGAAATACCTTCCTTTAGACATATTAACATCAGAAGCATTTATCCCAACGTATCTAAAATGGAACAATACCCAATTCCATATGCAACGTAACAGCATTCAAAACTTAAATCAAAATACAATTTTTAAATGGAACACTTGACCACTTGAGAGAAAAAGGGAAGGTAAACTCAAAAGCAAAGTATGCTTAATTTGCCAAAATAAAGTCGGGTAAACATTTAGCTCGACGATATAAGAAAAAAAAAATTACTCACTTGTTCTTTATACAAACGTCTCCTTTTTTCGGTCCGTCACACATAGGGGCCGTTTCGATTTCCACAGCCTCTCGGAAATTAGAAGATAGCTTCTGAACCATAAGGCGCTGGTATGTACTCGGTCGGGAAGCCATTTTCCTTTTAGAAGTTAAAAACTACAAAATATTATATTTATCTCAAAACTTTCAATACTTTCGTAATCAATAACTTGATAAAGATTTTTTTGAAATGTCAGTAAAGATATCACATGCCGGTATTATATTATAATATTAAAGATTATTACCACATATTTACATTTTTTTCATACAGTTTTCATCAGAAAACATACTTTAGACAAGACTTTTACTTTTAAACATACTTAGACATACTTTTTACAAGACTTTATATAATAATAATATTTAAAGTTTTATAAATTGTATTTAAATGTATGCGTAACAAAAATATCTATATTTTTGCAAAGAATTTTGGAGAAGTATTTGACAATAAAATTGAAGGATATTTATATAAATGAATCCTTAACTATTTTAAAGTAATACTTGAAAATCTATTAATAAATTCAAAATAAAAAATACTGAAGTGGTCAGAAAAAGGAAAATATTTTTTAGAATTACAAATGCTTATTAATGTGATTTAACATAATCCAAAACCTAAATTCATAGTATAAGCAAACAAAAGAAATCGCATTACCAGGTGCTTCAAACCAATCCAAAGCAGGAGTGTCAAATATTCAACGCCTTCCTCAGGAAGCTGATAAGAATTGATAAATGTGACTTTTGTTAAGAGCAGTGAATTTTTTTTTTTACTTTTTCTTAATATTGAGATTAATGTGTCAATCAAAATATTCTAACAAACTAATGGTAAGGGTTTGAAGGATTTTATGCCCTCTCCTTACCTGAATTACTACTCAGAAATACAATTCACACGATACAACCAAAAGTTACAACACAAATCAAATATTTCTGGTAATAGATAAGTAAAATTCCCCATTGTACAAATGAAGGTTTTTTCGGCATTTACTCTTCGCTGAAAACCACATTCATCCACAAAAACTAAAAAATCAATATTTTTTCCTTCTTTTTATACTTTAGCACTAATTACGTAAGCTAACATATTTTTTTTTAGAATTTCTAAATATTTTATAGGTATATAGGTTATTCCTAACTTTACGAAAACTTCAAAATTATATATAAAAGCTTTTTAAACGTTAATTTACCCATAAAATATATAAAATTAAGTTTCTGACTTCCTAGTGCACTATTAAAAGCTTTTGATTTTTATAATTTTTAATACCACATGCTTTAAAATATTCTTGAAACCAATACATTTTTAATCAATAAAAAGTCATTTGTTTGGGATACTTACAACGACATCAAAACTAGTTTCTCCTCCATATTTTTCTTTCAACTAAGGTGGATTGTGAAAAAATTCACATGAAGCCGTATTGGGGTCATATATCAATCGAAACTCTCACTTACGAAAATTCGTCTTAAATCCTGCTCGATGGTGAATCCTACCGGAAAAGATGGAGGATTACGTGAAAAACACTGCTTCCGCAAACACTGATAACTGTCCTTGAAGAAGAATAACCTGAAAATCTTTCTTTAATTTAAGAAAATATTTTTCTTAACTTGAATATGAATTATTTCAATATATTTTACGAAAAAGTATGAGTATATTTTTATATTGGAAACTTTAATCATCAAGAACACAGAAGATTTTGAGAGCACACATCATCTTTATTTTATAGATGAACTGAAAGATTGTTCATTTATCCATGTGCTTGCTCATCTCACTATTTTATTTAAGACTATACTAAATACTTATCGCGATAAATACTGTTGAAATATTTCATAGAAAAAATAAGTAGCTGGAAATATGAGATATGTTTATTTATTCACTGCAGTTATCAATACAATTTTCACACTATTATCAACAAAAAACAAAGCAGCAAGAATAGAATGTCTTTAAGTCTTTCCTTCCATAAGAGGGATTTTCATATTGCTCTGTTCAAGATATCTTTACGAAGACTTTTCCGACACTTTTTCCCGAGTGTAGATACTGAAAAAGAATTACATTTAAATTATTTAATAAATCCCAAGCACGTTCATCAAACCATTCAAATTTCAATTAAAATCAAATAATTACTTCTATTTTGATGTAAAATTACCCAGTAAGTTACTTTTCTTTTTTAACCCTTTTCTTACGATTTTAATTTATTTCCTTTTAACCCTTAGACTACAATTTTTAATTAATTTAAAATTTAATTACCTGTTGACTTCAGTTTAAAACCTAATTTTTCCAATAGAGATTGTTTCAGGTTTTTATAAAAATTTACATATTTTTAGTCATTTTTAAAATCCATTCAGAAAAATTTAATGCCTAATAATAATTTGTTTTTAAAATTATTAAAATTTTTATCATTAATATCCATTTATATTTTTGTATTGGGTCATTCCATGTCAAATAAACACACTTTATGGGATCGCCATCTCGGATTGCCTTGAAATTTGGTTCAATTTGTTCTATTGATCAAGACTTCAAACAATACCAGTTGTCATGAAAAAAATATTAAATGGTTCTGGAATTATAAAGTGCAAAATGGTCAAAACAGGCAAAAAAAATTGACCGGCGTAAGTTCTTTAAGTTGCTCTAGAAGCCTCTTCTAATTCGGTTATTCAGATTAAATTGGTGTCAGTTTAAAGTATTTTAAATGTTCTTTTTAATGGTTTGTAATATGTCATAGTATTTGAAAAATAAAATACATTTTACAAAATAGTATGAAAGAATTTATTTCTTTCAACTGTACCACTTTTATCTCAGACCATAGTGCATTATAACAATGTCCAGTTTGTAATATGAAGCCCGGGCAACATGAAGTTTGTGGTCCAACAACTTAGTAATCAAATGACAAATTTTAAACATTTGACTGAAAAATTTATTTAAGTTTAAACTAATCCCTTGGGTCATTCCATTTCAAGTGGTCCAAAAAAAGTAAAATTGGTTGCTCGACCATTTTTAAAAAATCTGAAATTTTTTGTACATCAACCCTAACCTAAAAGAAGATCAAAACAACCATTATTTTTAATTTAACCTATTTTGCTTGTCCGCAGCAGCCATGCAAATTTCGACGTTTTAGCGGTTTTTGCTAATTTAAGCGTTTACGGGATTGGAAATATCTCCCCTTTAAAATCTCCAAATCAAATGGGGTTTGAAGCAAAATTGTTTAGAATAAAACGTTCTAAAAGACTAGAGCAAGTATGTTTTTCTAAAATAAACCCTTAGGGGTGAAATTTTATTTTAAAGTTGAAATTTTTTTAAAAATATCTGCCCACTTTAAGAAGATTTTTTTATAAGAAGGAAACCTGTCAAGGCACCAATATTTTTTTTATTAATAGTCCAAATACATTTTAGATCATATGCAAAGTTTTGGATCTGAGCCTCAATTTGTCTTTATTTAAAAAAATCTCAAAGTCGAAGATTTGTCAAAATTTGCAATTTTGAGGGTTAAATATCTCTGGTGGGGGACCAGTTAAAAATTTTAAAATGGTTCATTCTAGAGTACTATATATTAGTGTTAAGCTCAAGAAGTTCATAGGAGGAGATTTGACTACAAGCCGAGGTATGATTTTTACAAGGTGCCCCCAAATGTCGCAAAATTTGGAAGTTAAGGATTTCTATAAAATTTGTCTGTTTTCAAGAGAACTTTTTTATAGGAAAGAAACCATTCAACACAACACATATTTTTATACGAATAGTCCAAATGTAATTCAAGTTACACGCAAAATTTGAAACCTGAAATTTGGTTTTTCTTTGCTTAAAAAAATCCCAAAATCAACGATTTGTCAAGAATTTCACTTTTTTAGAGTGATATCTCTCTGAAGGAGCAGGAGATAAAAATTTGAAACTTTGTCATCTTAGAGTATATTATGGTAGTGTTATGCCCTAAAAGTTTCAAGATGGAGGATTATTTGGCTACAAACATAGAAATGGCAAGGATGATATTAAACTTTTTTTTGTTGAAGTGATTTTTTTTTACTTTACAATTATTTTGTAAATTTTATTAATGTTTCATTACTTTTTAATTTTAATTATACAAAATACAGCAATATAGAAAAGCTTAGCAATGAACTTTATGAATTAAAATATTTATCTCTATTTTTTACCAAACATATGTTAAAGTTGGGCTTGATATAAGTAATTATATTAACTACTTAACCTTAGCATTCAGCCATTGACAATCTTTACAACCTGAGAGACGGAGAGGGAAGAAGAAAACCGCGATGAGAATTGTTTTATTGCATACTGCAAACCTCCAATAAGATCGGAAGAACATTTTGATTCACCAAGGTGTTTTGTTGTTGTACCCATGTTTTTTTTATTAGTCGCAAGTTCATGTTAAAAAATGGATTGTGATGTGGGTCAACTTATCAGAGAAAATTGTCACAAGTCTGTTTAGGGGACATCCATAAGTTACATGAAGTCAAAAAGGGGGGTAGGGGTTTGGAAAAATCTCACCAAGGGGGGAGGGGGGTATCTCACGTCAACTTTTTAAGTTAGAAATTATTCGATTTTCTTTGTTTTTTAAGTATGAGAAAGGAAAATAATTTTTAAAAAGTTGTAGGTAAATCTCACTCGGGGGGGGAGGGGGGGGGTCCAGCAAAAGCAAAATCTCACCAAGGGGGGAGGGGGGATTCAGATTTTGGAAAAAACACCTCACGTAATTAATGGATGTCCCTTTATGGCCCAGTAACTCTTGAGGTTAATCGGTTAAGTGAACTAAGGGAAGATCATCAAAATTTGATTGTTCTAAGGATCAATAAATCTGTCAAAAATACATGCAAATATCATGAGAAAAGTATTTGTTAAAATATCATAATCTCTTTGGCAATACTTGTTCGGATCCACTAAAAATTCATAAAAAAAGTTATTACCAAAGGACTTAATGAAATTAAAATAGAGCATTTAAAAAGAGAAAAGATACCCGGATAAAGATATCCTCCATCTTGAAACTTTTAGGGCATAACACTACCATAATATACTCTAACAGTCATATTCATAGACATCAGCGTCAGTGTTAAATCCTTGGTCAAAGAAGGATTCCACCAATCAGAGACAGCGAAAAGCTAATTTTGCTTTCTTTAGCTGCTGGTTAACACCGACACCGATGGCTGTGAATATGGCTGTAAGATGTCAAAGTTTCAAATTTTTATCTCCTGCTTCTTCAGAGAGATATCACTCTAAAAAAGTGAAATTCTTGACAAATCGTTGATTTTGGGATTTTTTTAAGCAAAGAAAAACCAAGTTTCAGGTTTCAAATTTTGCGTGTAACTTGAATTACATTTGGACTATTTGTATAAAAATATGTGTTGTGTTGAATGGTTTCCTTCCTATAAAAAAGTTCTCTTGAAAACAGACAAATTTTGTAGAAATCCTTAACTTCCAAATTTTGCGACATTTGGGGGCACCTTGTAAAAATCATACCTCGGCTTGTAGTCAAATCTCCTCCTATGAACTTCTTGAGCTTAACACTAATATATAGTACTCTAGAATGAACCATTTTAAAATTTTTAACTGGTCCCCCACCAGAGATATTTAACCCTCAAAATTGCAAATTTTGACAAATCTTCGACTTTGAGATTTTTTTAAATAAAGACAAATTGAGGCTCAGATCCAAAACTTTGTATATGATCTAAAATGTATTTGGACTATTAATAAAAAAAAATATTGGTGCCTTGACAGGTTTCCTTCTTATAAAAAAATCTTCTTAAAGTGGGCAGATATTTTTAAAAAAATTTCAACTTTAAAATAAAATTTCACCCCTAAGGGTTTATTTTAGAAAAACATACTTGCTCTAGTCTTTTAGAACGTTTTATTCTAAACAATTTTGCTTCAAACCCCATTTGATTTGGAGATTTTAAAGGGGAGATATTTCCAATCCCGTAAACGCTTAAATTAGCAAAAACCGCTAAAACGTCGAAATTTGCATGGCTGCTGCGGACAAGCAAAATAGGTTAAATTAAAAATAATGGTTGTTTTGATCTTCTTTTAGGTTAGGGTTGATGTACAAAAAATTTCAGATTTTTTAAAAATGGTCGAGCAACCAGTGCTGGACCACTTGAAATGGAATGACCCCCTTATGATATAAAAGTTCCTAGAACATCAAATCTTTATACATAGCACATCAAATCATCCATTAACACTTTTTTTTTTCGATTAACTGAGTTCTCTAAACTCTCATCTCTTGTTGTGTTACTAATACCTTTTCTTTTTTTCATCTCTTAACTAAAAACAAAATCGATAGAACCTACATTATTACCTCATGTTATGTCCCCACTTTCATCAAACACAGCGCATCAAATACATGGCACTAAATTCGATACGTTATTTTATATTCAGCACTAATCAGAAAGAAATGATTGACACACCTCCACGGCCCTAACGATGTCCTCCATTCCGAAAAAAGCGGATCCGGTCGATTTTTCTCCATCGTCCAGGACAGCTCTCAGCTTTCCGTTTTCCAAGCTGTCCCTCATGAACTTGAAGTAAGACTCGAAACAATCTTTGTGCTCTCTCCGAAGGAAACCATGGATGGACGCGCTCTTTGAAAGTAGCTGATCAACGAAGAAATTTCATGAGAACTTAAAAGATGACGATTATACGCAGGGTATTTCAAAAACGTCCGTTTTACGGCTTTTATTTAAAGGAGCAGTTATAGTACTTACCAGTCCAGGTAGGTAGGATAGATTTTGAGAAGGCTTTGAAGCTTCATCTTCGTATTTGTATGTGGAAACGTATCCAACAATGACGAGTCTTCCTTTGGTGGCTAGGTTTTTCACGCAACTTTCGAATACTTCTCCTCCGATAGTTTCCCACACAACGTCAACACCTTCCTGTAAATAAAATGTATTCTTCTTGGTCACTTATTGAATTTACATTTCTAGATTTTTCTTGTTTTATTTACAGAACTGATAATAATTGAAATGGGGAAAAACGCTACTTTAAATGTAAGAAAGTCACCAAATTGATAAAGAAAAGTACAAAAATCCCTCAATAAAATTCCAAGTTCATTAGGGAGCAAAGGTTCTTGACGAAAACTAGTGTCCTACCTTTTATAGATCATTATTTTGAAACTTCATAGGATTGAATAGTACAGAAATATCAAAAATTCATTTACTTTGTACTCATTTGCTAAAACTTTTGCCAAATCTTCCTTTTTGTAATTGATTACACGATCACATCCTAGTTCCTAAAAAGAGAAGGAGATAATGTTCATTTAAAAAAAACTTCGTCGTATATAAGCATCTCAAATTTTCAACAGTAATTAGTAATTACTTTTCCCGGTTCAGTTTCAAGGAATAGTTTACCTTCAAAAGCCGTTCTTTGTCTTCAGAAGAACAAGTTCCAATTACGTGACAATCTGCAGCTTTGGCCCACTGAACCTACAGAACAAAATTATTTTAAATTATTCAAAATCTGTGTACTTGGTGGGATTTATACTTTCCAGGCTGTTAACTTAAATGTAAGCCTAAGAGTTAAAAATTTTCAATTTGTACTTAAAAACTTCAGTCAGCACAGATACTTTAGATAGGAAATTAATAACATTTAGTTAAGCAACATCAGTTAGGACAAAAAGTATAATGACTGGGACTGAAAAAATAAAGCATAAAATTAAAATATTTACTGCTATATGGCCAGTTCCACCAGCAGCTGCAGTTACCAAAACAGTTTCTCCTGACATAATTCGGCCAGCCTAGGAAAAAACCATGATTTTTATAAACTTAAAAGTTTATTTCTACTAAATAAAAAGTTTTGAAAAAATTATCAGATTAATTTTTAAAAAACTATTGGAAACAACATTTTCTAAAATACTGAACCCTCATTTAACTTTTTTGAGTCATTTTATAATCATTATGAAAACATTATTACACCTATAAGTACCCGTATGAATAAAAGTATAATCTTTAATGTGTTACCTTATCCAATCCTATTGAAGCTGTTTCTCCAGCTAGAAGGAGAGTCAAATACTCAGGTTTCAGTTCAGGAATTACGTATATTTCATCGGCAGGCACACACTAAATTCAATTAAAAGTTTAGGAAGGAACCAACAGATTTAAAAATTAGCAATAACAATATGAAGGACAAAAATTATTAGTTAAATTTAGGTGACGTACTCACCACGAATTCTGCGTAAGAATTGCATCTTGAAGTCATGTATGCCACAAATTGTCCAACCTTAAAGTCCTGGATATTTCTACCAATTTCAACAACTTCTCCTACTCCCTATTTTGAATAAAAACATTTGAGAACTACGGTAGAATTTCACAAGAAGGATTATCATAAGATTTGTCAAAAAGTTAAATAGAATCGTAAAAAAAATATTTAAAATTCGCAAATTGCAATGGATTAAACGGTAAAATTTAACAGTAAGCAGAAATTTTATTGAATCGACACTATTAAATGAGAATACATAATTTTGGAAATTCGCTCGCTCGCTGGTATCGTTCTACCGCTTTCCAATGTTTCTCCAAAAGTAACTTGATGATTTTCTCCTGTAATCCAACGATTTATAGTCATGACAGAAATTAAGCTCATAATTTTCCATTTTAATGAGATTTTAAAATAGTAATAATTCATTTAATTTCTTTAGATTTCCAATGATAGAAATTCTTTATATTTTTCCAGGTATTTATTATTTTCCTCTCCGATCATTCTTTTTTAATTTTGAATCGTTATTGATAGAAATAGTCTTGAAACTCACCTCCATACCTACACCAATCGCTCCAACTTTCTTATACCTGCCTTTGGCAACATTGATATCAGTGGCATTCACCCCAACAAATCTAAAATCCAAAGTTAAAATTTCGAATGAAAAATGGTACTTAGGAAAGTAAAAGTGAAAATATTTATCAAATGATTTACTTGTTTTTTATGCAGACTTCGTTGTCATCCGGTTTACACATTTCTACGGTCTCTATAGACACTGCTTCTCGAAAGTTAGTAGTTGACTTTTTAACTACCATTTTCTTACAAGTCTTTGGTTTTGACGCCATCTTTATTCCCTGATGAAATCTTTAAAAAATCTCCAAATACTGAAATATTTATTGATTATCTTAAAACATTTTTAAATTACTAATGCCGTTTTCTTTATGCATTTAATACAATTAAACATGGAACAGAACATTTATTTTGTTTTAAAAAAATGTTTTGTAAAACGTTCCTAAAGCAAAACAAAAAACAGTCAAACATTGTTCACAACTTATTTTTTTTTTTGTGAAACAACATTTAGGACTTAGGTATTAAAAGTTTAATTTATAAAAAGTAAACAACGAATAAGATGGAATTAAAAGAATTTAAAACATGATAAAACAAGATTTTTAACAAAGTTTCAGTACTTACTTGAAATGTATACCGCCTATGCAAAGATAACATTTAAGACTTCTTCCTCTATTTTGTATGATAAGACACTGATTGAAAGATATGACAATCACTGTTCAATAAAAAGATAATGGAAATCTTGCTTCTCGTTTTATTTGAAAAGGTTTATCTTCTAATTAATCCAATCCTCTTCCAATTTAATTTAAAACCATTTTACTCAAAAAATAAGATGCAGGTAATTCCGAAGTGAATAAAAAACATTGTAAATGAAAAGATTTTAAACAGTTTCTTCCTAGCAGATTTTCTAACTGTGAAGGCTGGGGAAGAAGACGAATACCTTATTATGAAACAAAATGTTATAAAATAAAACATTTCGATATTTTTTTTTTCCGATTTATTTCTCAAGATCGAAATTTTAAAAATAATAATTTATTTGACTATTGGAAAGAATTGAGGAGGTGCTGCATGCAAAATCTGCAATTTGACTAACAAGGGAAATATAGAATGAATACCTAGAGTTAGAGAATAAAATAACTATCCTAAAGTATTCCTTAGTTACGATATAAAAAAATTAAGTTCATAATATAAAATAATTATATTTTTATTTTAGTATGATTTATTGTAAAAAACACTCGAAAAAACATCCCATACAAATAAAGATCACTTTTAATGAGATGCAATTTATACCCAAGTCTGAACTCTTTAACGAACATGGCACTTCTTCATGGGAATAAATTTAAAGCCTAGCCAAAATAAAAAGCCTGCCTAGACTATAGTCTATGTAAATAGAATCGGCGGTTGACCTTGAGTTTTTTCTCCATGTATTTCTTCTGCGTTGCCATGGTAAAGCATGACGTGAAACCGCCGATTTTATTTACACAGACTATAGTAGGGTAGAAGCACCAGTTACAGACAGGGTGGTTAACCGTTGCGTTGGTCGAGTAGCAGCAGGCGCGTAGCCAGAGGGGGGGATTTTGGGATATATCCCCCCCCGAAACTTGGAATTTTCTTTTTTTGACCATAGAAAACCACTAATAATACTCCATATCCCTCCCCGAAATATCAATATCCTCCTCCGAAATTTTTTTCTGGCTACGCCACTGAGTAGCAGTGCATATAGCTGCAGTGGCGTAACTAGAGTTGACTCATGGGGGGTGTTACTCCGACCCAGTCAACCCCTCCACCATATAACTCCCTTTTACAAATGTCTCATAATATAGGTATAATATAAACAATTATTTTTTGCAAAACTTCCGAAGGGAAAACTTTATGTTAAAAGGCTTAAATTTCAAGGGAAAAACATAGTATAACAGACGTAAAAATTTTAGAGGGGGGGTTTAGGGGTTCTCCCCCAGAAATTTTTTAAAAATTCGTCTCTCAATGTAGTGTTTAAATTCATTTTGAGGCCCTTTGGGTTACGTCCTAAAAGAACAGTTCCTTGTGAACCGCCTTCCGTGTAAAGGGAATTTTTTTCAGTTTTTCATGTTTTAGAAACCGTCGATGTAATGGGGGGGTTACAACCCCAATAACCCCCCTCGTTACGCCTATGTCAAATGACATCTTGGAGTTGCTTTAGGTCCATTGAAAAAGTTCCTAACCAAACAAGTGGGTAGGAAATGGAAAAAACTAAGAAAAATTCCTAAGACCTATCTTTAACTGATATTTTAACAAATCAAGAAAATAAAGAAAAACAATTGATAAAATTTAATTTTTGGGGCGTTATCAGGAGCAAGCTCAAGGGCGAGATTTGGAGATATAACATCCCGGAAACTCTGAAATTTTCCATTTTTGAACATAGAAAGCCAATAAGGCTATAAAACATAATAAGAAATGCGTCTACTCTTGGGTCTTCAAAGATCGAAAATTTAAAAGCACATTTGTGGATATAACCCGTATTTTAAAATATTAATTAAAAACCACAAAGAGAGACTAACTTCAAACAAACATTGAATCTAAGTAGAAATAGAAAACCTTTTTGATACCTTTGAAACTCCTTATCACGTCCGCGTTCGTTATCTTTCTTGAAACTTACAACCACTGAGCTGTAAAACAAACTGGAGCGCAAGCCGAAAACCGCATCACATCTGTTTGGAAATGTGTGCGCGCGAGTTGGTAACACTCGATTCTGAGATAGTTTGTCTATGCTTCATTGAAAATTATTCATAAAAGCTCTAAAATTTTACCCTTCTTCAGTTATTCACTTACAAGGTGGGCAAAGAGTCAGTACACTTTCGAAAATTCCATAAAAACCGGGAAAAAATCGAAATAAAAAAACGATGTTCAGTTCAGTCATCTTGAGTTCAAGGGATTTTTTTAAAACAATAAAATAATTAGTTCAAAATTATGTTAATAGATGGAGCTAACACTATTCACGGGGTTTTGTGTTCCATTCCTTCTCTGGAATCGAACACAGAATAAGGAACAGTTCTGTACTTTGACACTGGTGGCTTTTTATCCTCCAGACGTTGTTTTTGTCCTCCAAGTGACGTCATGTGCGAATACTCTATGAGCTGGAACTTTCAAAATATATTAGTTTCAAACTCAATAGAGCATTTTCAATCACATGACTCTGCCTAACAACGGCCTTAGCAACGTTGTTTTATTCCTCCAGTGACATCATGTGCGAATGCTGCTATTGGATACTTCTATGTCCCGCCCCTAACAACAGCCTTAGCAACGTTGATTTTGTCCTCCAAGTGACGTCATGTGCGAATGCTCTATAGAACCTGTCTAGAGGGTGCCCTGAATTATAAGAGAAAATTTTTACCTCATGTTAATCGCGGTCAATAAGCAGTCATTTATTTTCCTACTTGCATCAATATGAAAGCTACACTAGAGGACGCTAGAGGACAAGCTTAAGCACGGATTTTCTGTAAATGAATGTTTCAATCAATCAACAAAGTAAATGCTTTCTGTTCATTTGTTTACATTTCTTTGTTGATGTTTTTGAAATGATCATATTTTTTGTGGTATTTCTACGATATTATGACTAGTTTTTGAAAAATATTTTATTCCTCTATATTTTTAGAAACTATCAAATCATTTCGATTATTTATTTCTATTTTTTTCTCAGTAATTTGATTGAAAATACGTCAATTTTCGTTCTATTAAAGATGCAATTCTCCGTACAGAAAGAAATTCGTTTGAAGAAAGAAGATTTAAGTAGGAAAGGGTCCATTGACAGTAAAATTGTTGATTTGATAAATTATATCAATGATCAAGACTGTTATGCTAGTACAAGTTCATGTTCCGGGCGAACTTCAGTGTTTACAAATTCCATTGTATGCAATCCTCATTTTTCTTTGCCTTGCATTTCCCTTGCATTCTTTGGGAACAGATTTGATTCAGGTCTACAGTAGCCGCCATTCGGCAGGTCTCCACAGTTCTTGCCGACTATCACCCTTTTCCCCATGGAGGACCTACATCGAATCTGTTCCCTTTTTTGCAATTTCCTTGTACATAAGCATCTAATATTATCCATCTATCTTCTAACTCAAAATTATTGGGTACTTACGTATTATCCCTTAGACCGTTCAGCAGCTGTCTAATTCAGCAGCACAGTTATAGTAAAGGCAATGGAATTTGGTAACGTTTTCGGATTAAGCGGCACGGTCGACGGGATAATATGTACGAACCAATTATTGTATGTTTAAAGCATAGTGTTTGTTAAATACAGCTGAACTTAAAAGATGTTTAAATTACACATCTTTTAAGAATCCAAGACCTGGTTTTAGTAAGGGTCCTCCACGGCAACTACTTTCTTTATCTGTCGCCTATTTCACTGGGAACAGGCAGATCAGCCTGCCGACTTATAAACCCCTAAAAAAGCAGTAGTTCCCAAAGAGTATCCTTAACCAAAGTTGTACTGAAGCCAGTAGTTTTGAAACATATGTCTAGCAACTAAATAAAGGGTTTTAAACTTCCTCATGTATTTGAGGTTTTTTTTATTTATATAAATTGTTTTTCTAAGATCTAGAACATTTATTTATACCTGGCTTTGGATGAAATTACAGTTGTACAGTAGTCATTTTATTAACTGGAATCATATTATTTGGAATATTTATTACATAAATATATTATACAAATACAAAGACTGACGACCAGCTACAGGCTGAAAGCCCAACAAGGCTGGTCCTATGATTATGAATTCCCCAATTCCCACAACCTATCCAATTGCCTCTTAAACTCAAACACTCCCTTTGAATATACTATATTTTCTGGCAACGCGTTCCATATGTCAATTACCCTATTGAAGTAGTAGTACTTCCTTAAATCCCGATTGACCTGTGTCTTATTTAGTTTATACCCATGGCCCCTTGTTCTGTTATCCTTGCTGAAACTTAAGCCCTCCGTATCCCCTTGCTTTACCAACTTGAATAGCTGAATCAAATCCCCCCTCTCTCTTCTTTTTTCCAATGAATACATATTGAGCCTGCTCAAACGTTCATTATAATCCAGGTGTGTTATCCCCTTAATTATTTTTGTAGCTCTGTGCTGTACCTTTTCAATTAAGATTAATACCTCTGAATATTTTGTTGTTGATTATTTTTGATTTCATAATTATTGATGTATATATGTTTTTACATACACTTCAGCACATAAACTTCATCTAAAGAAATTTCTAATTTGTTTTAATTAAATCTATAGGAAGTGAAAAAGAAGGGTCTGAATTGGATTTTTATAAGCCATGAAATTGTTGATCCTGAAAGTGTGGTGAGTAGTCTTATTGCTACAAAACCTCTGAATTTTAATTATTTAATTAATAATAATTATTTAAGGATGGAATGTATTTTGCTTGAAATGATTACTTGAATAAAAAATGTTTGATGTAATATATTTAACCTATTATCTTGCAGATCACTGCTCTTAAAGAGCACACTGGATCGGCAATATTAAAATTTGAGCCTTTTGTGTTACATGTACAGTGTGCTTCTCTTCAAGATGCTCAAAGATTGGTAATGATTTTAAACAAACCTTTTTATTAGGATTCATGTTTATTTATTTTGAAATCTGAGCACCTTTTTATGAGCAGTGAGTGGTACATATAAGTGGGTTGGAAGCCAAGGGGCACAAGTTCCACTGTTGCCATTAATTTGGTTTTTTTTTTTTTTGTGCTTTTGCAGTTCAAATCTTTGTTGTGTGTGAAAATCATAAATTGGGGATTTCCCATATTTCCTAATTTAGTTATTTCTTTTATTAAATACATATATAAGTACATATGCTCCAAATGATAATATTTTGTACACTTCATCAATATAGTTGAAGATTCAAGCTCAATTCAATTAATATGCAAGTAAAAACTTTTTTTATATCATTTTTAGGTAATTATAGCTGGTTCATAGTTGGATAAAACAAAAAACTCTCTGCGTACAAAATTCCTTCAAATATTTTCTGCAAACTGATTAAATTCCCCTAGTCTTTTGAATTTTGACTTAAAAACATATTGACAGTCCCATTGTTTACCTAAATACTGTAATAATGCTTCATAAGCAACAACAGTAAGAAAAAAACAATTTATTTAGCAAAAATTTAAATTATTTAAAAAGATTTTCTGCAAAATTCTAAAACTAGCTGCGCTTGGCGTGCACATGTGCTTCTATTTTATCCAAGTATGGCTAGGTTAAATTATTTTTACCGAATGGTAAGCGCCCATAGATTGTAAAGCAATCCAAAGGGAACTGCATAAGCAACCCTTGGGGGTACCCAAGCAAAATAGTGAGCAGGGGCGTTAGCCCCCTAGTATATTTATAAATTGTAATTGAATTTGATGTTTCTTTTTTATTTTGCTTTCAGCATTCAGCGGCTTTAGAATCAGGATTCAAAAATTCTGGCCTAACAATTGGCAAAAAGGGTAGAATCATAGCTGTAAGTTTTAAATCATTATTAATACACATTGCTGATTAAAATATTAAAATTATTTTTGCAGTATATATGAGTATTGAGTTTGATATTCTAGTCTAAAATATTTTGTAAAATAATAGGACTGTATTGCAATACTTCCTAAATTTATCGGAGCTCAATTTAAAGACTATAGCTGTTTGATTCCTATTCATTCATATATTTTTTCTCTGTTTAATGTTTCTCAAATTTTACCATGTGATCCATCTTTTCTTTTTAATTATTGAATGGAAAGAGCTGTAATTAATTACTTTAAACTATTTTGTTTCTCAAGGCTGTTAGAAGTCCTATATCACTGGAAACTCCTTTATCATCGAATGGTGTTTCCTTGGTGTCTAATGAAGTAAGTTATTATGTTCCACAGCTCTAACACTTATATTGATAATATTTTACTCCTAAAAATGTGTAGTATTGCTAGTGTAAACAATAAATGTGCAGTTACCCACGCTCACCTCTCAAATAGTCACCAATAAGAGTGGCTGTATATAAGTGTGTATAAGGTATTCCTTCTGAAGTTATCTTTTGAATGACTCCTCTTGGTTGCACGCCCAAATTGGCTAAAAGGGGGATTTTAAGCCCACAAATGTGATTTTTAGTACATAAACAATGTTCTCAAAAGCAATTAAATAAATGTTATCTTGATTTTGAGGTAGGGTTGTATCTGTATCTTAAAAGGGTGGAAAATAGTACCTTTCTTTTATACGTTTTTTTAACTACCAGTCTTTCAAGAGTAAGGATTTAAGATTTTGATTTTTTTATATAGAAAAATACATAAATGTAATAAAATTATTTTGTAATAATACACTGCAACTTGGGACAACTCTTTTTTTTAACTACCAGTCTTTCAAGAGTAAGGATTTAAGATTTTGATTTTTTATATTAAGAAAAAACCATAAATGCAATAAAATTATTTTGTAATACACTACAACTTTGGAAATTCAAACAACTTTAATTTAAAGTTTTCTTTTGGTTCTTGAACTTCCTATCAATTGAATGTTTAAAACTCTTTGATTATTCAAAGTTCATATTCTTCAGTTTTGGTTTTTGTCGGTCCTGACTTCTGAAAACAAATCTGTTATCTAAATCATTTAGGAAGTGATATTCCACACTCATAAATTACTATACTGGGCTATTAATGTACCATTATATTTTACATGAGACCCAACATGCTTAAGAGGGCTCAAATTTGCAACAGATAGTCCCTGAATAGCTATGGACTAAATCCTTCAATACATTTTACTTCTACCCCCTACTTGAGGAGTGCCAACTTTGGGATTTTGTTGTTTCAGTTGTCCGCTCTTATCATATCAATATTGTGAGACCTTTAACGCCCCAACATTTACCATGCCTTTAAGTGAGTTGGAAACCAAAACAAGAACTTGTTCTTTGCTAAATAGGAAAGGTCATTGTCATTCAAAAGGTAGGACATAAACATTTCAACCATACAGTAGACCTAGGGTTATACTAGTATAATTTTTAAAAAATTAAGTCAAAGATTTGTATAATTCTTTAAGTGGTCCCTTAGTTTAAACAATTTAAGTTGTTCGGAAACAGAATTATTCCTTGCAAAATGTGAGCTATAACAGCCTTTTATGTAACATGTTTTATGTTTTCAGTTCATACATCATGTGGTTGACTCATGCAATCAAAAAATGGAAGAAAATTGGTTGAGAATTGAAAGGTTTTGTACTCTTGCTAGTATCTACTAAATTGTTTAAATTTGAAGTACTTGTTTTCAAGAACTAGATAATTTTAATATCAAATAAAAGTATTAGATGACATTTATTATTTCTTAAGATAACTTAATTTTAAGCAAAATCAAAATTAGTAACCATATAGAAAATAATTTTCTTTGAGATGAAAAAAGTTTTCATAGTTTAATTTCCCTCTACTTTTCAGATTTCATTCCAGGCTTAAAACAGCATTTGAAGAATCAAAAAATAGTAACAAAGAAAAGAGAAAATCTTTTAAAATACGTGATTCACATCAAGAAAATGCAAAAGTTCAAGAGAAACAAGAATCAAGCATAGATGCTTTTTTTGATTGTGTTGAAGACATGTTCTTTCAGGGAAATACCTGATGTCAAAATTATTAAATAAATTTTTTACTTCAATTTCCTTTGCCACAAGTAAGTTGGAACAATAAGTAATGACATATAACTAATCATACAATTAGTCATAATTAAGGGGGTTCAGATAAAACAAGCTTTTTTTACATACCTCCCTCCTTCTTCCACTTGCTTCTTCAAATAAGAAAAAACCTTTTTGTTTAGTTTTTCTCTTTATTTAACATTACATTGATATCTCAAAACACTATATTCTTTTTCTTACATGCACATATGTTTTGTCTTTTCAATTTAGTATGAGCCATTTGGTGTCAGTTTAGAATTGGGTACATCTGTTTTTGCATTGGTGTCATCCTTCTAGAAATTTAAAAACTAATTTATTTAAAATTAAATCTCCAGAAATGCTTTGCCATTTTATTAGAGATAAAAAAAATAGCAATTTTTATTGCATTTTGTGTTCTATTAATTTATTTTAAATCCTAGCACTTACTTTTTTATATATCCTTTACTTTTCCCATTACATGGTAGGTATTTCACTGATTCTCTTACTGTAGGGCTGATGCAGAAATACCTTTTTCTTCCCCCCCCCCCATTTTTAGCTCTATTAGGTACCAATGTTCAAAAAGTTATCTTTCTTACTAGCCTAATAAAGTAGCACAATGTATACAAATCAGGGTTGGCAAATATCATGATATTTATATAAATATCAAAATATCGGATATTTTTGATATATATCGGATATAGTATATCAAGATTTTGATATATATCCGATATTTTCAGATTTAAAGTAGAAAAATACTGTTCTTTAGAAGTAAATACTAGTCTGAACCAAAATATTACTACTAAGGAATATTTTTAATAAAATCTTAATTACCCAGAGTATAATTGCTGATAATTACAAGGAAATATCAATGCAACAAGAATTATATGCATGTATATTATAATTCCATTTCTGCTTCTAAGAAAATATTTTTACTTATGAAATTTTAAATAATTTTTAATAATGAAATAAATGATAAATATAAATTGGAACAATTTATTTATTCATGATTTGAATGATACTATTACTTTATTTAAATTATCTTTCATTTTTTAAATGATGATTCTAGCAATCATTACAAAATAGATAAAACATTATGGTAATTTTATTTTAAAATAAAAGGATAGAAATAAAAAGATTTGAAAATACAAACTTGTAAGCATTGACATTGTTAAATGCAATGTGCCTAAGAAAAAAAATCAAAACTGATTTTAAAATATATTACTTCCGTCGCAACTTGTATAGTATGTTTCTGAGATGTGATCAGGTTTCATGAAATAAGATAGTTTAACTAAATGGTTTTAGTTTTTTTAGGTACTTTATTATAATTACAATGTTAAAATTTTTTCACAACTTAATTAACCTGTTAACAAATTACTCAAAAATGAATTTTGGGAGATTCTGGCTTGAAAATTGTTGATTTTGTTATAGACTGATATATATCATGATATTTATCCAATAAATATCATGATATATATCAAGTGATATATATCGGCCAACCCTGATACAAATAATATAAATTCCTTCTATATCAAGTTCTGCCTATAGAGGTATTAAGTATTGATTTAATTTTAGGATTTGTTTTAAGTAGAGAGTACTAGTTTATACTTTCCCTGTATCTTACTTACATTCTTCCCTTCTTAACATTTTTTTTCTTTTGTTATTGATTTTACTTAAAAATCATTACTAGACAATGCTAATATTAACACTCACAGCTTTAGTTTTCAGACTTTATGTCAGACTTTAATTTTGCCAATCAAATTGTTGGATTTCGGCCAATTGGCGTAGGAATCATGTATGATTACCCATCTTATCGGTTAACACAACGTAGCTTCCACCACATAGTTTTTAAACCAGTGACGTCATTGGATGAAAACAAAATGAGAGTCTGATGTCCCCCTCTGATTTTCACCATGCATGAATGTTTTTTCTTTTCAAAAAATGATTTAGTTATTCCATCCCAATTCCCCATTTTCATTGTAAAAGAAAATGTCTGAGTTACTGGAGGAAATCTAATTGCTAAATTCAGTAGGGGCTATATTTTTACCAAAATACAAACTATATTTTATAACAAAATTGATTTTTTAAATTTTAGAGAGAAAAAAACAATGAGATCAACAAAATTCACAACCTGAAATTAGGAGTTCTTTTAAAATATTTATTTCCAATATAAAAGAATACATCATATTTTATTAAAATATTTAATCTTATTCAATGCATTTTATATAAAAATAGCGTAAAACTAATTGCTAAGTATTCTTAAAACAAACAGAAATCTGACTATTTTTATTTTACTATAAATACTTGAAGAAGGATTGTTGTAAGTTTAGAATAGTAATTAAGAAATAAAAATTTACAAATGGTGTACTATCTTAATCAATTAAAAAAACATAAAACTTAACATGTTTGAAAATTATTTTCTTATGAATAATGTTAACAAATTTCTCTTAATGACAAATGAATCTTTTGTTATGAGTTTAGGAACGAAATGTATACATATAAAGAGTAAGAGTAGATTTGAATAAATAGTATAAAAACCTTTTCAATAGTATGTAACAATACGAAAAGATAACTTATGATGAAGAAAATCAAATTTCATTAGATTTTTTTTTGTTATGTCTGTTATAATAGACTCCAAAAAATTTTATAGATTTGATAATTTGTGAATTAAAATCTCATAGTAATAAATATAGTATGCATAATAAATCAAAAGAATTAATACCTATAGGGGATAAAATCTAAAATCACTGTCCCATAAATCATGTAAACTTGCAAGTCACATTCAATAGAAGCAATGCATAAAAATGTATATAATGATTTGTTTATAAAACATTTAAAAAGGAAATAATCTAAGATAAAACCACTTTGATTATAATGCAACAGATTTTTACCACATAGCTTTTGTTTCACTAAAAGGTCGACTGTTATTATCAATCCATTCAAGGAACTCCGGACCGACTTTTTGGCAAACTTTGCTTAAAGCAATGCAGTCAGCCTCAGCATAGTGACTTTGTTTTGGAGATTCTCCGAAAAAACGAAGGTGAAGTTTTTCAAGAGAAAACTGTGGTTTAGAAGGGGTGGCAACATTGTTTTTTCCACTTGTATCTGGAAACAGATTTCTTCTTACAAGGGTGGAATGTGAATTTTTTGATCTCTCGTCACTATTAGGAGTTTTCAAGGGTGAATTGGTATCTAACTTCAACCTTTTATGAAAATTTGAGGCAAAAGGAGTGTGAGAATTAAAACGGTTAGTAGGAGTGTGATAAGTTTTCTTAATGAAGTCTGGAGTTGTAACTGTTTTTGGATCCTTATCATTGTCAGGTTCAGTTATGTTATTGAAAAGCTCTAGGTCTTGAGTTAACAATAATTCAATATCTGGATCATTATCCTTCTCATGTGGCTTTTCAATAATAGTTTTTGATGGACAGGGCTCATTTTTTTCAGAAGGGCGAACAGTAGGCTGTAGTAGTATATGCCGAATGGCTTCCAACGTGTCACAACACATTATTTTCGGGTCAAGGGCATAGTTGATATTTCGCAATTCTGCTTGCAGCAGAGGGAAATCATATTTTTTACCGTTATGCGCCAATAAACATATCGGTGTGTGTAGTCTTCGAAAAAAATATTCCAGTAATTTTGGAATGGAGTCATCAAACTTTGTTTGATTTTCCAGGACATCATTGTATAGGCCTGCAATAAATTAATGAGTTATATTATCTCACTTTTTAGATTAGGAAATCTGCTTTTTTTCATTTTTACAATTAACAAGTAAATAAATCAGATTAATAAATAGATGAATAAACCTTAAGAGTAAATTTAAATTTATACAGGGCTGATATAAACCAGGTATTATGATCATGTACAGGATGCTTCAAAAGTCCATTTCACAGCTTTTATTTGGAACCAACATCTCCTAGGGTTATGGGAGTAAGGTGTACCCCTAATAAGTAACCATGCTGAATCCAAAGAGATGACCTATAGCGCCCCTAGTGGCAAAATAAGAAAGTTACAAAAATTAGTTAAAAAACAATATTTGAGGAGGTATTAGCAAGTGAAAATACCAATTTTTCAGGTCCCCAAAAAAGTTCACATATTTGCAAATTTTTTTGGTGTTATCATGTAGTTTTTGTGTTTTTTAGCTAAATGGAGACAAATTTTAACTAAAAAAATCATAGAAACTTGCAAATTTGCAAACTTTCTCTTTTGAGGCTTGAAAAAGTGTTATTTTTACTTGCTAATATCTCCTCGAATATTGAAGATATTTTCATGATTTTTTTTTCTGTGCGTATGTCATGATATTAACAAAAATTTTCTTATTGAAGTTTTTGTCCTATATCTTTAATTTTTTAAATAACTTTTTTAACTTTCTCATTTTGCTGCTAGTGGCTCTGTAAGCCATCTCAATGGATTCAGCATGGTCACTTATTAGGGGTACACCTTACTTCCATAACCCTGGGAGACATTGGTACCAAATAAAAGCAGTGAAACAGACTTTTGAAACACACTGTATAGGTCCATTGTGTCATTATTATTTAAGCTTAAAGTTAATGCACTTAAGTCTCTCTGTAATGTCATTTAACTCTCTTTCCAACTGAAATCAAAAAAAATTTCCAGAATATATTGAACAAAATCTTACCAGTTACGGCCATAGCTCCGTGACTAATTGTTGAACGAGGTCTGACACACAAACTCAACTTATTGATGACACGTTGAGAACTATCAGTTTCAAAGCTTTCTCGGTCTATAGCAATAAAGGACATTTCTGTAATATGAACATTTTTACTCCCTACAAATGAGGGTAATCCAGTAGCCTCCAAATCCATAAAAACTAGAGTAGAGACAGGACTTCTTTCATTACCAAATTCAGCCATGTTGAAGTTTAGAATGATCCTTAAAATAAAACACTGATTTATTGAGTATTACTAAACAAAAAAAGGAAATAACTTCATAACAAGAAATAACTCCCTAATGTTTGAAAAGTTACCAATGAAGTCAAGCAGAAATTAGCAGCAGCAAATGAGATGAATAAAGATAGGGATGGAAGAGGGCATCGAACCTAAATTTAAATTAGCAGATACTACTAACAAATAAACTATTTTACAATTTCGGTACTTACGTATTATCCCGTCGACCGTGACGCTTAATCCGAAAACTTATTGAATCTTATTGACTTTACCATTACTGTGCCGCTGAATAAGACGGCCGCTGAACGGTCGACGGGATAATACGTAAGTACCACAATTTCTTATAAATTAACTTTCGGCTTAAAATTTGAATATGCTCAAAGCTACTAAGTAGAGATTTAACAGAGTTCAATATGAAAAACTAAAACTTCTTTATTTCAAAATTGTGGATAATTTGAAGTTCAATTGGGCTATTGAACTTTATATTACATCAATGTTAAAAAATCATGGATAAGTGAGTTTTTTTATAATTGATTTATTATAATGACTAAAAAGTTTTAGAGAGTAGTACACTGTCTTTAAGGAGTCCCAAATGCCAAAGAGGGGTCAAGTTCACGAGAGAATGTCTCTGAATGGACATAAATATAGACAGGACAGCTAGTGCAAACATGACCAAGATGTGTACAACTCCAATTAATTGATTATTGAGGGAGTTTTGCAAATAAACATCAATTTTTTTCCGTGAACCCACATCCTCAGAAAATTGTTGAAAAGATTGCCACTACTGCAAGGTAGAAACTAATCTTTTCAGGCATTTGATACATCTAGAATAAAAGTAAAAAGTATGAAACTTTTTTTATTTTCAAATTTTTAGTGGTCCCTTTTAGCTTTGAAAAATATAAGCTGCACTGCACTTTCACAAATAAAGGCTATTGAGTTGAGTCTATTACTAATAAATATTACAAAAAACAAGAGATATAACTTGATATAACTACAACTAAGAGAACAAAAATGAGATAAAAGAGGAGATTTTTAAAGATCAATAGTAATGTTTTTCTGATAAAAATATGGTGTAAATTTTTATCTCAGAGTCTTTAGATTACTTACTAATTATTTGCCTCTATTTTAATCTGTAGATTGTACAATGTTGATGCAATGATTTTTGATTCGATACTGCTAGAATTTATTTTCTGATTAAAGATTTCTTTTAAAACATAATGATTAAATAATTTCAAATGTATTTCACCCAGCAAAAGGTTCTCGTTATCATTACTAGTGTGAGATCTTCACGGATGCTGCACGAATATCCAAACACGATAAGGATAAGATAAACAACAACAACAAAGGAGTAGGAATGTTTATGATTTGATTGCTTGATTGTATAAATCTGTCTTCAAATATGCAAATATGATCCCTTAATACTCCAATATACGTTTTAAGCTTTAAAAGTTATATTAAAAATTAATAAAGCTTATAAATTAATTAAAAAGGTCAAAATTAATTTTTTTAGACGCTATCTTAACAGCCACACCTTGAGTTGCACGTGCTGTCCTCTATTAACATTTATTTAAAAGTTTTGTAAAAGCCTAGAAAATATTTTTGATGAAATCAGGGCCGTATCCAAGAGGGAGTTAGTGTTCAATCTCCCACCCCCGAAATTTTGACATAAATTTTTTAATACTATATATATTTTATACTACATTGTTATATATTTTATACTGTTATTATCTTGAAAATTATGTGTCTTAGTCTCACATCACAAGGAGCGGTCCTCTTTCGGGTGTACGTACCCCAAAAGGTCTCAAAATGAGTCAAAACCCTACTTTTATTTTAAGGGTAAAATTTCCAAAATTGTTTGGGGGAGGACCCCCAAACCTCGAAATTTTGAAATCTATTAAGTACGGTTTTTCCTTGGAACTTGAATGATTTTTACAAGGAGTGGGTGGTCCTCTCTTTTGATGTAACCTATAAGAATGTGTCTGAAAATAATGTGTTAAAATGCCACTTTTAGGGACGAACACAAATTTTTCGGGGGTAGGACCCCCTTAAAATATTGCCATTTATTATATTCTATTTTTTACCTGAAAATTCTGCCACTTACAATAAGCGGTGCTCTTTGGGTGCGTATTCTAATGGGTCTCAAAATGAGCAAAAAACTCTTTTAGGGGGAAAATTTCCAAAATTTTTCCCAGACCCCCCTTTTACTTGGGATTCACATTGTTTACACAATTTCTTAATTAAATGCACCAAAATTGAAATCCTATGTTAAGTCATCTAAAACTTAATGTATAAAAGTCTTCTGCTGGTAAGGAGGTATATCAGAAAAAAATTTTGAGTCAACCCCCCCCCCGAAATAAAATAGTTTTTCTGTACCATTTGAGCAAAAATTACTGGTTTATATATATTTACTTTGGAAACTCCTCTAGCAAGTCAATTCACCCTATTTCATAAGAAAACCGCACTCACAGCTCCCATTACCCATTTCTTTTGTAATTTGATAAACCAAGTAAGTGGTAGTGGCAGAAGTCATATGACAGCAGGCAGGGCCGTGTGGTGGTATGAGGCAAAGAGGCAGCTGCCTCAGGCGGCATTTTTCTGAGGGCGGCAAAATTCCCCTGGAATTTTTATTTTTTTACTCTAAAGGAGCTTTCTCTGCAATTTGTTTACACGTTTTTGTGGTAGGAAAACAGAAATAGTAAGGCGCTACCCACACCGAGCTCGTCGTGCGTACTGTGCAATAAAGATCGTTATCTTGACAGGCGGACTCAGGTTCCCCATTCAGCCTTCCCAATAGAAGAGAGGGGGTTGAGAGTGTCTTGTTTACTCGACTGTCCAGGAGGTCAATTAACGTTATCTTGTACTGCGAAGGCTGCGAGGGCCAAGGGGTCAAGATTGATTTATTTTATTGCTCTGGAGTGGCGAGCTCGGTGTGGGTAGCTCCTTATAGTCAAGCTGAAAAATCTGTCAGCTTGAAACTCGATCCAAAACAGGTGCCCGGCACGCGACCCCTCGCAGCCTTCGCAATGCAAAGAGAGGGGGTCGAGAGCGTCTTGTTTACGCGATGTTAGTGTGTCGGGGTCCAGTGATTGATAGTTTTTCAGTTTCAGCTCAGATTCAGCTTGACTCTGACCAAGGTTGTTAAGTATTTAAATACTTAGTAACGGAAATACTTTTTAAATACTTTAAAAGTATTTAGTTACATTAGTTACTTTTTCAGTATCGAACTGGTATTTAACTACAAAAATTTTAAAGTAACTAACTCTTTGTTACTTAAATACCTATGCTGTACTTTAGTTACTTTCTAAACCCAGAATTTAAAAAACGGAATCCAACATTGGAGAGGGGAACAAACACTTCTTCCTGCTTCCGCATAGCCTGAGGGGAAAAAGCGTTCTCGGCAGTGGCCGACTGCCCGACCGGACACCCGGGCGACAGCGCTGACAATCCTCCCCCGACAATTTATAGCCCCCCTGTGTTGACGAGGAGCGGGCGCTTGTGTGTTCTCTGGGTGGCCGGCCGCCTTGCAGGTCGAATTGCAGCGCAGGAGATGGAATAGCCGATATGGCACCGTTTTATACTTTTATGGCCACTAATTGTTCGTAGTTTCTTGTTTTCCCACCCCACCTTCCACGAACCAAAGGGAGGGAGGGCACATTTTCAAGGGCAAAGGCAATCAAATTTTACCAGAGCCTCCTTCAGTCCCTTTTTGTTTGTGCTCTCGAAAAGCTGCAAGTTGGATTTATGTTTTCTTTATATTTTTATCTAGATAATTACTATTGATTTTATTTTTTGATATTTGTATATGACATGGGACTTGAAAATTCTCCAGTTTTTGCTCAAAAGGCCTTTTATAAAACGTAACTTTTTTTAGTGGACGTTTCATAAGTGCGAAAATTCCGGTCAATGTAAAATAAAAACCGTTCAGTTAATTCCAGTGAAGAATAAAAAAAAAAAAATTATATAGCTTTACCCATGTAATAATTTAGTTTTTACTAACCGTAATTTTCGTATAACCTTTTGTATAGAGTTTTTTAACAAGATACTCTGATTAAAAAAAATTAACTAAATAAAACAAAAATTCCGAATTACACTATATACAAATCTAAGGGTATTTTATTTTTTCATTCCATAAGTTTAATTTCATGAAAGCAAACAGTTTTAAGGAACCTCCAAAACTGTATTTATGAAGAAAAACTAAGCCCCCCCCTGAAAAAATATTACCATCCTTTAACTTTTTTCATATTGATTGTATTTTGGTAATTAAAATAAAATCCCTCCATAATAATAAAAAAAACAGTTAAAACTTAAATATTCATTTTTATAGTAGTAAAATAAATTGTGTTGTAATTTATATATTTAAACTCCTGGACTTTTATTTTGAAGTTTAAATATAATTTCTATGAAGTAGTTTCAAAAATTAATCCATTCCCGGGAATGACTGAAATTCCGGGGATTTCCCGGGAAGATTATACTATGACTAAATATACTAATGACCTGAAAAAATACTATATTATTTATTTATTCAATTTTGGGATTGTTGGTCGTGTCTTTAGGAATTTAAATCCATAGGGGAGAGTACCCCAAAGCGGGTATGCTAACTTTGAAAGCTCAAAAACCTCAATTATTGTTTGATAAATGTGTAGCTTCTAAAAATGAATTTTGAATAATTTACTCAAGTGTTCAAATGAAATGCATGTTTAAATCTACTTCTCAAATGGGGCACTTTTGAACATAATTTCTCAATTCTTAGAATGATGGTTTAGGTTAGAAATTGATTCTCTCGTTAGTTCTGAATTATCAAGGATGCAGTGTATATGAAAATCACAAAATGTTGCTTTTATTGCTGAAAAAAAAAGTGTTTTGAATCATGTAAAATATAATTGCCCTTTTTGAAACTAATTAATGGTAATTTAATTATATTACTAGAAATTGGTTAGTTTTCTACAAGCTACAACGCAATTCCCCCATAATTAGAGAATTATTGGGGGACTTAATTATGTATCATTAATTACCAATCAATAAGTTATTTATGATTAATTTTAATTAAATATTTACATTAATTAATCTTAATTAATTTGAAGTATCAATTATTTAAAGGAAAAATACATAAGGGGCGGCATTTCTAGGACTTGCCTCATACTGGGTAAATCTACCACACGGCCCTGACAGCAGGCATGGACCTATATAGGGGGGAGGGGTTTAGGGTGTCCAGACCCCCCCCCCTTAGCCCAAACCTTATGTGTCAGCCAAACAGAAAGGTTACTGTCCTAAATATCCAAAAAATGCGTAAAAATACCACTTTTTCGGATCAAATCTAACAAAATTTTCTGGGGGAGGACCCCCAGAACCCCCTTTATTGCTTGATAGCATGTACTACCACAGAAATTCACATTTGGCCTCAGTGGCGTATATAAGGGGGAGCGACGGGGCCCGGCCCCCCCCCCAAAATTCTGACTAGGTGTCCTAAAATGGGTTAAAATCCTGTTTTTTACGGTCAAATTTCCAAAAATTTTCTGGGCGAGGACCCCCGGACCCCCCCTTTTGTGCTTGGAACTCTATTATTCACCACAATTTTTCAATATTTACTTCATCAAGATGCAAATCATGCCTGGGAAATATTAAAAATCTACATTGAATCTATTAAATATGCATGGGGGGGGGCTTAGGAATATTTTTGGGTCCTCTCCCCCAGTGCGAAATTCTAGCTTTCGGCTTTTTAAAAGCTAATTTATTTTGAAGATATTTTGGGCCCCTCCCGAAATAAATTTCTATATACGCCACTGTTTGGCCTACATTTTACTCGAAACATTTTAGAAACATTTGCGGTTCCAGAACACCTTCGAAACAGTCTAGTGACGGCTCCCTAGGTCCTGAGGTCTTATAGGTTTTGCCCCCCCCCCCCCAGTCAAAAAGTTGAACTTACGCATACTCCATTTTGTCCCTCCTCGTGATAAAGGTTAACCTAAGCCTTTATAACCCCTTGCTATACGCTCAGGGGGGACCTCAAACTTTTACTTTTTCTCCATAGAAAACGATCGATTAAAGCTACTCTTTAATGTAATAGGGGGTTTTCAGGGGGCCTCCCCCAAAAATGTTTAAATTTTAGTATGCTAAAAAGTCTTCTAAAGCTACTTTTTTAGGGGGTGTTCAGGGAGCTTTGCAAGCCGCACAAAAATGACCCGGCGGGCGGCCCGAATGTGGCTCGCCAGTTGGAAAACCCTGTTTTAGCTATACGTTTTCAGTGTCTCCTGAATAAATTTTCTAGGACCCTCCCCCTTGTAAAAGCTATAGCTACGTCCGTAACAGCGGGGTTCTCACAAGCCCCGATTTTAATTTTGCTTTTAGTGGCTCCTAAATGACCATATCCCCCCTAATGCCCTAAAATAAGGCCTTATTTTTAATCTGAACCCTTAAGTTATCTCATAAGGGAGGGATCAGGAAGAAGTGCCCCCTTGGGGTGACTGAAAATTAGTCATTTATAGTCACATTTTAAAAAATAAAATGTGGGGTGTACTCTCTGTCCTTCCTTTTGAACATATGCTTAAGGATTGTTCAGAAAAATTTAGATAACTCCAAGGTTCTACTCTACTCAAATTCAGAATTTCAAGCACATGGTTTCGTTGGCCTATTTTTTAAAAAGGGAGTTTTAAAGAGACAGTGCAGTGGCGTATATAAAAATTTATTTCGAGAGGGGTCAAAAGCCCAAATATCCTCTAAAAATTTAGATATTATCAGACCTAAATCTTAACAATGCCAAAATGGTTTTTTTTGTTCCAAAAGAGAATACATAAAACCCCTCCCATGTATATTTAATGGGTTCAATGTATCTTTTTATAATATATTTTTAGGGAGGATTTGCATCTTGATGTACCTACTTAATGTAAAAAATTGTAAATTATAGAGCTCCAGGAACAAAATGGAAGTTCTCCTTAAGAGGCCAAGCTGGATATTATCCCTCATACATGATTCTAAAATTAACCTTGCGAGATCGGGCAGAAATTATCACATTACATGGACCTCAAGCAAAAGTTTGCATTCAATATGTTTCGAGTGTCGACTGACTTAGAATATCAATTTAACTGAGTGACAGAATTTACTGATAGTACTTTTAAACATTCGTTCTATAAATATGTATCAAAAAATATAATCCCTTTCAAAACGACCTAAAAATCCATTTAAACTGTCCGAAAAGAGCCCTATGTAGAACCTATTTTTAGTTTTGCTTCGAGAGCACTGTACTGGCTTCTCAGAACTAGGATTGGGATATAAAATAATTCTGCTCCCCTCAGGTATAATGGGGGGTCACTTGTCTCCCCTGGAGGAACGACTGGTTTTTATTCCACAAATGCGTACTAAAGTAAAAGTGAAAGTAATACGTAAAATCTTGTAGGAAATTTGGGGCATCAAGGACTAAAAGAGTTATAGTTATAGTAAAAACTGTAAAATTATTTCCACTTCACTCCCAAAAGAATAGACACACACACTTTTCAAATTAATAAGCCTTTTATTTACATTCTTGTTTTTTTAGAGATTCGAAAAGCCTTTTTTTTATTACAAAACAGCTGCAGCGCCGACCACATCTATATGGTGCGATGAAGAAGAAGAGAACGACGGCAATATAATATATAATAGGGTTTTGATCACAGACCGCGGGTGGAAAAAGACGGGAAGCTGTGGAAGCGACTACTTGGGCTGATCTGCTTTCCGGACCATGTAACCACGAAAGGCAGCTTGGATTCTGGTGGCAGCCAGCTCTTCGGTGCCCTCCTTCAGCCAGTCCAGCTCCTCTTCTGTCAGCTGAGAGTTCTTGACCCCTTCCCTGAGGAACTCGGCAAGAGCCTCATCAGTGGGCAGAAGACTTTCGTCCAGGATGCTGTCCTCGGCCCCGAGAAGGTCCTCGCTGCTGGTTGGTCCGCCTGCACAGAGACAGAGGACGAGTATGAGTGACCTGTGGTTTAACCCTCCTGTGATTTAATTAACCCTTTCGGTCCTGAACGCCCAAAATTTTCTATGGGATTAAATAGCAATCTTGGGCGGTTTAGGATCGAAAAGGCTAGAAGAGTGGTTCCCAACCGGTGGTACGTAGACTACACAGATATCCCATGAGATCCTTGGTTAATGGTTGCAAATGTGTGAGGCAGCACGCAAAATATTGCTAATAGGTGTTTTAAAGCAATGTGAGGTGATAGAGATGGGATGAATACAATACTAACCACTAAATTGTTAACTATATGTTCTAAGACTAGGAATTACCAATTAAAATAAAAGTGATCTGTCATGTCTAATTAAGTTAAATATTAATTAGCAAACATTGTTACTACCTATTAAGAGTGACATGATTAAAATATACACAGTACCTAAAATAACTTCAAATTAAACATCGTCAATTTTAAATGTGCTAAATTAATTATGGCCTTTAAATTTTGACATGGGGAAGGGTAGTATATACTAGATATTACAGGTAGTCCACGAACTTATTCGCATTGGAAACCACTGGTCAGGTCAACAAAGTAAACTCAATTGATATATGAGTGCAGTGCAAAATGATAAGTGGAAAGCAGCAGTGAAGCGTTCAAAACGGAATCACAAGGGAATTAATTCCCTTTATTCCCTATCGAATTACGTTCTTCAATAGTGATCCAACAATATATTCGAATCGAAAAGATTCGAAATAATGCTTTAAATTTATTAATTCATAATAATGCTTTAAAATAATTTTAAATAATGCTTTGAAATTCCACAGTAAACAGTCAGTATTACTGAAATGTACAGACATGGAACAATGCCCTTATATGCAGCTTTTCAGAATATTCTCCTTTGTCAGTGGTATAAGATGTCTCCCCCAAATCTGTCCCCACGAGTGCAGATGTGTGATGGATAAAACTAGGAAACAAAGCATGAATGCCTGAAATAGCCATATTTTCAAAACCAAGATACACTGGAGGCTATGTAAAAACATGAACAAATGAAACAGTATGGATGACATCGAGTAATAATTATTATTTTCCAGGATGTTCTACTGTTCTTGTAAACGGAGATTCTATATGGAGATTAGAATGACATATACTTCTTTGGTTTCATTTCAATGCGTATTTTTAAAAACAAGGTATGTTTTTTCAATCAGCAAATTTACAGAATACTTTACATTATTTCAGCAATATTTTTCTATCGTCAATGTTGGAGAAATTTTGACGCATGGATGATGGAAAGTGAGTTATTATCCTTTACAGCATACTTATCAGATAATTATAGTTCATATGCATGTCTTAAAAGAAAAAGAGATAGCAGCTTTAACCAAATAACAAGAGGAAGTATATTTCAAAAGAAGGAGCCTGTATTAGAGTGATTCTCTAACAGTCAAGCAAGGTTAGTATTTAGTACAAGTGCATGTTAGTCGTACTGAAATGGGTAGAGTACTTACTCAAATTTAAGCAGCTCCGGCTGTATTGGACAATGACAGGTTTTAGGAAAGGAAACAAAAACATAATTAATGCATGATGAGATGATGAATTTATTTTAAATTGGGACTTGAACACTTTAAATTAAAGATATGGTGTTTTAAGAATGCATGTACATATACAACCAATGTAATTAGTTTTGTTAAAGACAAAAACATGCAAGGGAAAATTATATCATACAGGCATTCTTGCACAGCATAATACATCTTAATTAACTTAAACTTGAAAAAATGTCAAAGAGTAAAGCAATAAATAAAAAAATCCATTTAGGGAAACTAAGATGAATGAAACTTTAAATTTATAAAATGGATTGTTAAAGTTCAGAGAGTATGGTTATAATTTCTATGTAACTCTTATCAATGTAACTGTGATCGAATCAGAAAAAACTCAAATCAGTGCAACTTTTCCTTTTAAAGAAAAGAAAAATTAGTCGGAAAAAGAATCATAACTTCATAAGAACATTGAATTTGCCTTCAAATACCTGCAGCCTAATTAAAAATAAGACAGAGAGAGCCCAACAAATGGGAGGTCCCAGACACAGAGAGCAGCTCGATTAGAGGTGAATAGGCCCGATTCTTCGAGTCCTCAAGGCCAAAGAAAGAAAAAAAAATCTTCCACCGTCTCTCGTTACTCGGGTGAAAGAAAGAAAAATCACTGGACGAAGCGGTCCAAAATATCAGCATTGTAATGCAAGGACGTTCTTATTTACATAAAATATTCGATAAAAAGAAGCTCCTTATTATATGAGGTAGGTTGGAATATCTGCGCAGTCGAAAACATAGTTGAAAAGTCCAGGGCAGGTGTTTACTTCGGACAGCAGTAAACTTTGCAGATGGCACGTGAGGATCATTGGGATATGATGTCACATGATAATTATAATTTCTTTTTCTGCTTTTACTATTATGATTAATGTAAGTGAAAACGATGAATGATTTTTCTACAGTTTCTTTGAGGAATTTCGGTCAATGAAAGGGGTGTTACACAAAGTAAAGGATGATTGGGATGGGCAATGGCGTAGCGAGAGAATGGATTTGGGAATTATATCTTCTCGCTGAAAGCCAAAAAAATCAATGTTTACCATAGAAAAGGACTAAATTTACCCCATATCCCCTTCTAAATTTTTTTCTGGCTAGGCCAATGGGTATGAGCATAGGAAAAATCCCTCTGAACTCTAGAGAACTCAGGGCTAATAACTTTTACCACTACTTTTAAAAATTAAAAAATACCTAAAACAATAGAATAAAATATATTTATACTATAAGATGAAATAATATGTCTTGACACCTTGATGTTACATCAGAGGAATTTCTTTTATGGAATAACTTATTCACCAAGTATACCTTGAATTAAAATTCAAGGTAATAATGTTTTTAAGTACTACTTTGGGTCACTCAATTAATTTGTTACTCAGTTTGTGACATTAACATTCTTCCCTTCAGATCGATACAACTAACTTACATCAGATGCAACTGAGATAATTTAGAATTTTTTAAAGAAATTTTTTAATATTTTAATCAAAACAGCCAAGATAATGTTAATTAGAAAATGTTACACAGACCATCTATCTATTTTATTCATTTTGTACAGTGTATATAAGTTTGATGGTTCAAGCAATTTACAAACAAAGAAGTCTTATTCCTATTTGGAGATACACAGATTTCAGATAAAAATTTTATTGCGCAATTGGGTTGGTGTGATTTTCTGATTTTAAGTTACAAATACTAAAAAAAACCCTCAAGAATAATTCTAAAACCTTCAACAACAATAATCTGTATCTGTATGATTGCTCGTAATTAATTACTTAGTACTTAGAAGGACTCTACTGTGAATACCAACCGTTTTCGCTAGAAGGCTCCGTCTTTTCTTTCTTCTCTTTTAGAGATTTTCTGGTTAAGTAGCCGCGTACGCCGGCCTGAATTTTCACCACAGCATCATTGATGCCTGCTGTCCCATCATCCACCACCTGCAACAAATTACACTTCCATGTAATGAGAGGTCGAAGAGTAGTAGAAAGGCATCGGCATGACCGGCAGGGGTTTCGAAACTATGTCAAGGTCACGCGACTTCCCCCCCCCCTCATCCGTATACAAAGATTTGGTAGTCAAGGCCAGAATTACTCTCGGCTCTTTCATTGCTATCGATCATTAACTAGCGATGTAATGAACGCGCTCATTTATGAGATTGGGGTATTGTCATCAAACTCTTAAACTAAAGTAAACACAAGATTTTTCAGAATATCTTGCGATAAGAGGCACAATTAAATAGAAAACTTAACAACAAAACCCTAAAAAGCTGTTAACGACTTGACGTGAATGAAATGCAGAGGTGTTTTGAATGCCTCTAACAAGGAGAGGATCCCAACGTGTCATCACCGATTTGGTTCATTTTTGGTGTGTAAGTAGTGCATGACTAGGACATCAATTTGTGAAAATATTAAGAAGCAACTTTCAGAAATTTTGGAGAAAATCGCGATTAAAAATTTTAACATGTACTTATAAATTTAATAAGATTTGTATCTTGCAAGTGGATCGTGGTGTAGTGGTAAAAGCTGCGATTCCCGACCCAAAGGTCCCGGGATCGAGTCTCGCTGCATACCATAATTTTTATTTTTATTTTCCACGCAATGAAGAGCACAAATATGAAATAAAGTAGTATACATACATATTTATATTTATAATTATCAATTTTAAAACATTATTTAATTATTTTTTTGTAGGAAAGATCAAATTTTCTGCTAATTACACAATTTTTCTAACTGGTAATACCTGGAAATCAATAACTCCAATTTTTTATGATCCTATTGTAAATATTATATATTTACCAAAAAAAAATGTTTATTTTAACTATCAAATCAGACACATTACAAACCCTTTTAGCATAACAAAATTGCGTACTTTCTTTTGGATAGTTAGTGATAAATTAAGGTAAAAGTTCATCTATAAAAAAAAGTTATTTATTTTTGTTTTAAAAAAAATCTTTTCATTCCTTGTTTCCCCCAAAAAATAATTATTAAAACCAATTTTTTATGATCCTATTGTAAATATTATATATTTACCAAAAAAAATTTTTATACACAAGAAAAAATATTTTAAAATTAATAATTAAATATTATTATGAGTTTATTTCATATCTGTGCTCTTAATTGCGTGGAAAATAAAAATTATGGTATGCAGCGAGACTCGATCCCGGGACCTTTGGGTCGGGAATCGCAGCTTTTACCACTACACCACGATCCGCTTGCAAGATACAAATCTTATTAAATTTATAAGTACATGTTAAAATTTTTAATCGCGATTTTCTCCAAAATTTCTGAAAGTTGCTTCTTAATATTTTCACAAATTGATGTCCTAGTCATGCACTACTTATACACTAAAAATGAACCAAATCGGTGATGACACGTTGGGATCCTCTCCTTGTAAGATAAAAAATAGTAATTTAATGATCCCCACTTTTATTTTTAGTAAAATTAGAAAGTTCAAATTGACAACAAAATTAAGGGGTTTTTTTTAATTTCAAATTTTTAAAAATGTTATTTTACATAAATAAGGTACAGTCATAGAGAGAAAATTTTTCTTCAGCATATCTTAAAAGAGTAATCCCAGTTTTTTTAAAAATTCACATTACGGATTTTAAACGAAGAGGGAATTAATCTCGTCATTTCCTCACCTGCAATATGGACTCCTGAGCTTTCGACTGGATACCTTGAACCCCATCGTTGGCCGTATTGAGGGCTGAGCCCTGCACCTGAGTGAAAGCCCCCATTGCGGCTGTTGGGATTTGCGACAACTCCGACACCACGTCTTGTGCTTTTGTCGTGACTTCCGAAATGGTGCGTTGGATCTGTACGGGAACTCCTTGGACTGTGGTTATAATTTCTTGAGTCTTCTGTTGCACTCCTGAAAACATGTCCCCACCCATACCACCTGAGTTCTTGCCTCCGCCAGCTAAAGATCCGAGAGCTCCCATCATGGGTAACATCTTGGGCAGGTTCTGGAGAGCGTCCATGCTGTTGGTCTCAACGTCGGACTCTGCCTTTTTAACCGAGTCTTTCAATTGATTCTCGGAATTTTTAAGATTCTCTTCAAATTCCGTTTTCTTATTCTGGAATTCTATGTTTGCAGTGGAAACGAAGGCTTCGGTTTTGGATTTGACGTCGTCGATTTTAGCTTCGGCCGTCTTGGTGGTGGTCTGGATCTTTCCTTCGACCTCTTTTGCCTTGTTCTGCATCTGGTTGGTTGCGTTTGTGACTGCATCCTGTGCCTTGGACTGGAAGCCTTGCACGGCGGCTTCGGCCTCGCGAGTCTTGGCATCCAGCTCTCTTTGTGCTTTGGATTGCATCTCTTTCGCTTTGCTTTCGGCCAACTTCACCTGCTCCTGTGCTTTGGACTGGACATTCTGCACTGAAGCCTCAGCCTTGGAATGCAAGTTCTTGACAGCTGCCTCGGCCTCCTTTGCCTTTGCTTCAGCTGCTGCAGTAGCATCTGCAACGGCCTTTTCAGCCTGATTTTGTACTTCCTTCGCCTTGGCCTCAGCTTCCTTAGCTTTTGCTTCAGCAGCTGCCGCAGCATCTGCAACGGCTTTCTCAGCCTTGTTTTGTATGTCCTTCGCCTTAGCCTCGGCTTCCTTTGCCTTTGCCTCAGCGGCCGCAGCAGCATCAGCAACGGCCTTTTCAGCCTTGTTTTGTAAGTCCTTTGCTTTAGCTTCAGCTTCCTTTGCCTTGGCTTCAGCGGCTGCAGCAGCATCTGCAACGGCTTTTTCTGCCTTATTTTGAACTTCCTTTGCCTTTGCCTCAGCCTCCTTCGCTTTGGCCTCGGCAGCCGATTCTACGCTCTTGATGTTGGACTGAATCTTGTTTTCCGCATCCTTAGCCTTTGACTGTAACATGGAGGCCGTGTCTGTGACTGACTTCTCGGCCTGCGCCTGAGTCTGCTTCATCTTCGACTCGGCTTCCTGGGCTCTGTTCTGGAGCATCGACTGGGCTGAAGAGACTGACTGGTACGCCTTCGACTGCGCCTTTTCCAAACCAGCTTTCACATCGTCTGCTTTCGACTGCAGCTCGGCGTTTGTCTTGTCAGCGAAATTTTGTGCTTTGGTCTGGGCATCGGTCACAGCGTCCTGGGCCTTCTTCTGCAAGTCCGCACTAGTGTCAGCGACGGCCTTTTCGGTTTCCTTGGCTTTGGATTCGACTTCATTTTTGAGGTTGTTGGCGCTCTCCTCTGCCTCTTGCGCCTTGTTTTTCACTTCGGCGCTGACATCGGCGACAGCACTCTCGGCTTTGGACTGGATGTCTTTAGCGGATTTCGTGAGGGATGCGGTTAAACTGGATGCTTTTTTCTGCAAAAGTAAAGTGTCCATGTGAGAAATTCAACCCGTTTCAAAATAAAATTTGTATTTGGAATTTAATACGATTTAATGATAATAATATTGCTATTAAAGAATATGTGTGTTCGAGTACGCTCCTTGAGATAAAATGATTAAGCTGCTCTAGGTGTTTTATTCTCATAAGATTCTCCTTTTTTTAAAAGAAAAGTTATTTACATAAAGATACAAAAGTACATTTTCAAAAGAGATATCTAAAATTTTAATGCTTGTAAAGATGTAAAGAGATAAATTATATAAAATTATTCGTCCCTGTTATCTAATAGAGCTTTATGTATTAAAAAACTATGATTTGTTTCCAATTCCAAAATGTAATAAAAAACATGGGCGAAAATTCAATAAATCACTCCATGCATGGACTTGATTTGAAAGGAAGTAAGATACGTGCGGGGTATGTTGTCTTACCATCTTGACCAATCCGTTTCTTTAACATAACCGAAATAGTAACCTTTATTTTTGTATTCATATAACTTACTTTAATAAAAGTATATTAAGTATTTTTTACAGAACAAGACATATTTATTCTAGGAAAGTTTGTAAACCTAGGCATAATTTTCAATGGCATTTCAAAATTATTCATAGAAAGTTTTTAAAAAGTAAAACTAGTTAGTGTGAAGCAAAATGAAAACCAAGCATTGGTAATATGATTAGTAATTTTCTCATCTCTCCGAATTACATTACTATCCAGTATTTAAAAAAAAAACCTCAGAAACCTCATTTAATTTTGTTTTCAAATAGGTAGTTAATATATTATAGATTTCTAATTACGTTTAAGTATGTTTGTAAACATTTCTTCAGTCATTTTCATTTCAAAGAAAAAAAGCACAAACCTGTTGCCCCCCTTCCGGAAAAACTACGAACAACAAAAAGCGTTTAAAAGCGTTAAAAAGCGTTCAACGAGTTATTCTTAAAAACCGCAAAAGGAATTGACTTTCTCGTGACTGGTAGAAATGGACCGCTGTGGCCAAGGGAAAATATTCCCATGCACGGCGTATTTCCCGTATTGATTCCAAAGGACGAGAATAACATTCAGCCTTCACCCAGATTATGGCAGGGCTCCAAAGCGAAAATTTTGAAGCCCATTCGGGTGCGGTTAGTACTCTCATTGAAATCGAAAGCTTCCATATTTTATGTCTCTGATGTGGGGTGGTACTTACATTGGATTGATTGAGGTTCAGAGTAATAAAAGAATTGACATTTATTTTTTAGCACCGGTCTAACAAGCCACCAAATCTCATAGATCGATAAAATTATTAAATTAAAGAAAGAAATATTTATAGAAAAAATCTCCGTTGTAAATTTACGCTTAATAATAAAAGTTGATGTCTATCCTAATGTTCAAGGCCCAAACTTTATTTTCTCTTCGAGTGAACTCATGTTGTTTATTGATTTCAACAGTTTGATATAAATGAAGAGAAGGGGGTAAAATTGGTTCTCTCACTTATTGAAGTTTTATCAGCAGTTAAACCCAAATTGATCTCCCATAACATTTAATTAAAACTCAATTACCTGAAGATCTATCATGCATTCAATCATTATTTCAGTATAAAACTGTTTTCAATTTTTTCAGTTTCAATTTTTTTTTTCAAGTTTTTCAAATAATATTTTGGGATACATTAACTATTTTAAGCATATTGTTTGGGATTCGAAGCAAAATTTCAGTAGAAATGCCCTCATAAAGATGATTGCACGACTGACCCAATCTATATATGAAAGTAAGTGCCTTTCTTGTAATTTCATTGCAAAGACAAAAGACAATCTAATGCTGTCAAGCTACTAGCTAGCACATGAAACGCGTGAGAGTAGTTCTAAGTCCAAAAGAGCTGTTAGTACACAACCAAAAGGGATAACCTCTATGGAGATGTTAGTTAGTACACACTCAAAACTGGGGGTCGATGAACTGTCAGTGATTAATCATAGTTTCTACAAAAACACTCGTTTGAACACAGCAACGTACCGATAAATCTCACACGAAAAATTCAACGACAAAACAGGCACACGCCATCACAACTACTACTGTCCGCAAGCATGATTGAGCACACACAGACGAGCACCCCATGCTGCACGAGACGACTTGCCTCGTCGTCGTCGGCCTGTCGGAAGAGCCCCGGCTGGGGCGGCGGGGGCGTCTCGCTCGTCTTCTTCTCTTCCTTCACGACCGGGTGGAAGAACTCGGAGGAGGTCTGGCTGACCATGGAGGTGGGGCGGGAAGAGAAGAGGGTGGCCTCCGATGTGAAACTGGGGGTGTCCTATATGGGTGGAGGACCAACGTGTTCGTTTGAAATGTGTTTGTTGATCCACGGGGACGATCGCTCGCAATGGGGATTTATAATTCGGTTCATTTGCCGGACACTCAACTGCCCGACGTTCATTTGCCCGACAATTCTCCTTCCTTACTTCCGCATTGGCGATGATGATGATGATGAATTGATGACGTCGGGCAAACGTACCTGTCGGGCAACTGATTGTCGGGATTTCGAACCAGACCCTATTTGGATAGGTGTAGGTACATTGCAATCCAAGGATTCTCAAAGTGGGGCTTATAGGGTGAGTTCATTACAGGGCTTATAAGTAGTTTTTGAACTCTAATAAAGGGACTACGGTTGATTTTTTTTTCTATTTTTTACTGCATACACGTTTTAAATTGGTCTGGAAGGGCTTAAGACCCTTGGTGAGCAGTAATATTGTATTGTATTTTTTGTTGTAAATAAATTCAATTCAATTGAGTTTTCCAGAAATGGTTGAGAAGATTTATTCAGGCTCCACCAGATATTAATATTAGAAAAGATTGTACTACTTTAAAAGAAATTTATTGCTAACTTTTTGAATTATAATAAAGAAACAAGCATTTTAGAAAATTTTAGAATCTTATTTAACTGCACAAAAAGGTAGTCTGAAAGAATAAATAGTGGATTACAAATTCTTTTTTCGTGTATCTTGAAACTAAACAAAAGCAACATTTTAGAAATTCTGTAGGGAAAATAAAAATTTGAAAGAAAAAATTTAAAAGTATTAAGCTTCAACTATTACAGATAATAAAATGCGAAAATTTAAATAGAGCGTAAAAACGGAATTTCAAGTTTTAGAGGTAAATTTCCCGGCTTATTTATAGTCTAAGAACTTATTCGAATATATAAAGAATAAGGAGAATATTTGATCAAATAAGAAATTCAAAGTCAAAACATTTATCCTTACCTTAGAAAAAGATGGGAATAATGATTTCTGAAATAAAAATGAAAAATTTTAGAATAATAAGTTTATAATTTTAAAAATTATACCATTATTATTTTAATGAATCACTAAATTTTACTAATTATTAGAAAAATAGTTACTTTTTCTTTCTTTGATGAGAATGGATCAGCGATGGGTCCTTTGGTTTCTTCTACTTTTACAGTTTCTTGAACTTCTGTGAAAACTGTTTTCTGTCAGAAGAAAGTAGAAAATTTTAATTAAACTAATACAAAATGCAGTATGATTAAGTATTAATATGAAAAGTAAATATCTGGTTTGGTGGTATGATGAGAAAGATTAGAATGAACATGTATTTTTCCCTTAATTTATTTGATATTTATATACTTTAAAGAGAGTTTTCCAAAAAAACGTTTACAAATTTCAAATACCTTTTCACGTTTAAAAACAAACCTAAATATTTTATGAAATGAATATCACACACAAATGGGAATAGTTTTACATTTAAATAACACCAAGTTAAATAAATATTTAAAGCATAGTAGTTATTTTTATTTATTATTTACAAAGGCATCCAAAATCTTAACATTTCTTTATTTTAAGCATCAATAATGTGTTTTTATGCGTGAAATTAAATTAATTTTAATTCATAACAACAGTCAAATCTCATAATAAAATTTTATATATTCCCTTCAATTTAATTTTTAATTTAAATAAATTTTTAAAATATTCTAGGAATCAAAACAATTAAATGCACTATTAACTTTTTTTAAAAAATAAATTAAGAATATTCTAAAAACGAGTAAATTACAAAAACCTCAAAGGTATTAAAATAAAAGGAATCATCAGGTTTCAATAAAAAAAGAGTATTTTTCAAATGGTCGATTTCACATGAGAGATTCCAGCTTTTCCGTTTATTTATAAGAGAGCAGTTTACGTGATACAACTCATGAAATGCAGCAAAACAAAGAGAAACGAGGGCTGAAAACTTCTGCAAATCGTGCCATTTCTATGGGGAGGAGTAATCGAACTTGGATCTGACCCAAAACATCTGAATTAAATCAATCTCCAGAGAACGTTACCCTCCTTTTAAGATACAGAAAAAGAATCAATAGGTTGATCGTAGTGGTTAAAAAATCTCTTCAGATGGGTTATGAAAAATATTTTCTTTAAAAAATTTTTGAAAGACGTGGGATTTGTTACGCTTTTCTATAAACGTCTGTTTTTATCTGAATATAGATTATGAAAATATTTTTTTTATTTTATGATGAGTTTAAATGGGCGTATCTTGTGAAGGAGAATTATAAAAACAGATTATATATCTAAACAAATGAATGATATTACTTTTATTACTTTTGTACGATTATTTTTGTGTATAAGCAATGAGAAATAAATTCTGAATATGAAGAGAAATATTTTGCTTAGAAAATTATTTTCTCCACAGAAAATTAAAACCAGTAGGTCTTTCATAAAAATAATACAATAAGGGCGAGCGCGCACAGGCGACTTTTGTCACGGTGACAAAGACAAAAACAACGTTGCTAAGGCTGTTGTTAGGGGCGGGAACAAGAAGCATCCAATAGCAGCATTCGCACATGACATCACTGGAGGATAAAAACAACGTTGCTAAGGCCGTTGTTAGGTAAAGTCATGTGATTAAAAATGCTCTATTGTTTTCTAATGATATTTTTGATACTAGTAATCCTGGTCGCCGTGACTTTAGTCGCTCGTGCGCGCCCAGCCTAATCTCCAATTAATCTGTTTTGTAATTTGTAATTAAATAAGTTCTACATAATCTGATATAAATCATAAATAGTGAGTGGCATAGCGATAATAAAAATTAAATAAATTACCTCCTCAGAGCCTCTATATAATCCTTTATTTTGTATTTGTAATGTTTTTCGTTTGTAATTTGCATTAATTTCAATTTAATTATTTATAAATAGGAGATTTATTTATAATTTTCCTATTTATAATATTTTAACTATACATAATTAATATAATCATAAAAAAATTTCGTACTTTAAAAATGTCATAAAATTATTTCATTTTTATATAAATTTGCTCTTACAATTAATTCAATATCAATTTTATCAATAACAGAGAGTGAGTAATATTATAAGTATAATGTGTTATACTTAATATATAAGTGAATGCTACCATGTTCAATATTAGTTAACAAACTTATTATTTAACTCTTTAGTGAATGTAATTATTAAAACACAATGATGGTACTGACAATTGAAAAAAGGGGTTTTCTTAGAATAGGGAGGTCAATTTATATCGATTGATGAGATGATCGTTTACGAAACAGAGGGATATTCCAGTGTAGGGAAACAAGACAGCCTGCATGTCTAGAGTGAAAGTTATGCTTCTGACCTGAAAATCAGGAAGCGATTACCTGTCATATCAGAATCACTCTATTTAGTACAGAAAAAAATGATGAGGTCATTTTCTCGTAATCACACAGATCACATCACATTTTGGTTTATGAGGGTAAGCTATGTTGAAGTATCAATTTAACTTTAATCAAATTTATTTTGTTTCCATCTTGACTTTTCATTCATTTTTCAATATGGATTTCCTTGGATCAATGGATTTCCTTGTTGTTTTATTGTTTAAGATATTAAAGTTGATCAAATTATTATTTAATAATGTTAAAAATTCAGCTAAATCCCGTTTAATCAACCCATTTAATAAAAATATTTACATTACTTTTACCATTGAAAAGTAAAGGGAAAACTTTAATGTTTGTGAGGGCAGATTTGAAAGATTCCGTTCTTTAAGGTTCTTAAGATTTCACTTCTTATTTCTGCCATAGGAATAAAAAAACAAAATTTCACTGCCCTTAATTACATATGATTGTAGTTAATATTTTTGAACTCAAGTAAAGAGAGGTTTCAAGATATTTAAAACAAGAAACTAGAAAAATGAATGTTTTTATTATATCCTCCTAGATCTTCATACGAAGTCTACATTCAACTTTTTAAATTATTAAAAAAAATTAGAACCCTTAATTATAAAGAATTTATTATTACAACATTTTTTTACCATCAACACAGGTATACTCATTAGATGAAATATAGTACTTCTAAAATAGGAACCAAGATTTATTTTAAGATTAATTGTAACAGAAACTAGTTTTATTATAAGTTATAACTTTTAAATGTTAAAAAAAAGAAAGAATTTTCAAAGCTCAAAAGAATTTTATTATTCGGCTTATATTGTTTTTAGGTTATTTTTCATGCTTTAGGCAGTAAAATAATTTTCGTACACACAGGTTTGGCATCATTTCTTTTACAGGTTAAATTCAATAGGTTTTTTCCAACTCAAATAACAACTGATGTGAGAAAAAGAGGAGAAAATGATTGAAAAGAAATAATGAAGTTATGATTATGGGAGAGTGAAACTGAGTAGAATGTAATTAAAAATTTTATATGAGAATGCAAATGAAACAGATGAGGATTAAAATAAGTAAAATGGTTCAAAGAAATTTAATAATCTTAAAAGGAAGGAAGCATTTATACGTTATAAACAAAATTAAGGAAAACTGTAGCCAAAGATTACTAGGACCTGAAAAAATAAGTGAAATTGTGAAATTCAGGAAATCATATGCACTATATTTTTATTGTTAAAAGCTTAATATTCATGAATTAATATTTGCACTAAGTTAAGCCAGAAAAATAAGCCTTTATTAAATTGAATATACTATAAATTTTATATGATTTTATGTTTAATATATTCTGCAAACCGTGCAAAGTACTCAAAATCAGCGTCCCCATAACAAATATCTACAGCAATATCTTAACATTTTCAAACTTTCATATTTTCTAAAATAAAATAATATGGTTTCTTAATTTGTGCATTTGATCTACTGATAGAGGATAGTTAGGGGGTGTAAAGAAGCAAAAGCAACACAAGCAGAAAGAAACATAAGTTCACCTCAGTTGTTTCTCCAGAATCGTTGACTGTTTTTTCCTTTTCGAGTTTTGTTTCTCTCAGACGCTCGAATTCTGTCACCGTTGGTTCGGCAAACGTTTGTTCGTTCGGCTATTCAAACACAATACTCGGTTATTGAATTGCTGATTTCAACTAAATTTTCCTTTTGCCCATCGTTTTTTATACAAAAATATCTGCCATATTTAGTTGCATTTCTCATTCAATAAAACTATTTATAAATATAGTGCATATCTGATTTCTTTTACCATTGAAGGCATTTAAAATTTCTTTTGCGATTTTCTTCTATGAGAGTAGAGAAAACGCAAGTAAATATGATGTATCAGAATTAGTTTTTTAATTTTTCAATTCGTGTTATTAACTATGCAACATAGAAGGAGAACTAAGTTGTAATCAACTATACTAAATAAATATGCCCAAACTAACATTTAAATTTTATTTAACATAATTAATGCTTTTTTAATTTATTTTACTAACCATACAATATAATCAAAACCCTCTATATACAAAGCCTGACAACTACGTCACTGTGACGTCAAAGGTGGCGGAAAATCTCTAAATTTCCCATGTTAAGTCTATGGAGCATAAAAACTTACTTTCTTAACTCCTCGCGTTATGTATGCCTTCAAGGCTGATAATACTGTTCTGGAAACTCAAAATCTTTCGTTTAGAATCAAAATTTTGTCCCTTTTGTACAGTTTTTTTGTATTTTCATTCAGTTTTTTAGCCTTAGGACTAACATGGCTTTTAGCTCAGTTTGCAAATAATGAATGCATGTCATGTAGGTTTTTCTCACAATATTAAGTTTATCTAGGTAAATAAAAAAAATCACTAGTAAAATAAAAAGTAAAATCTATTAAAAATTAAAACAAATCATTGAATTTTCGAATTCTTCCAACAGTAAACAATTTATTTAATTACACTAAATTCTTTAATTTATTACAAGATTAAACTGATGAGAATCAAGCATTATATTTATTGTTGCGGGAAATGCACTAGTAGCACTAAGTTCTAGTTAATTCTTCTGATTTGTATTTTTACATTTTTCCCAGATGGCATCACGTTTTTGTTTGTTGTTCCACCAATTTTGCTAAATTAAAAGACATTTTAGATACTTTATGCTTATTTCAGATTTCTACTGATTAAACTCTGGTTTGAATAGCGATAGCCATTAAAAATTAATATCACGGCGTATGTTTTTACATCGATACATTAATGTTAATAACAAAAACACGAATATTCCTTGTTCAGTGTTAAGAAGTCAAAAAATATAAACATGGCGTCGTTTTGCATGTGACGTCAAAGGTGGCGGAAAAGGTGACGTCACCCGTCCGAGTTGTGAGGCCATTATATAGAGGGTCTTGATATAATCCCACATTATAGTTAACCTAATAAATAGTTCACTACAGCCTATTTAAATAAAATGACCGTAATATGTGATTTGTTTCTCTTTCTTTTCCCCTGCCCAATACTTACTTCCGTCTTCCGTAGAATTCAACTAAATATATCGGATAATATTTTTTTTTCTTCCTACCACTCAGGTAAGAGAGAAGCTTTAAGACACTTAATAGCACCAAGTCATTTTGCCATTTTTGGCTTTTTAAAACAAGGGATTTAATTCGAACGGAGGGGAACACACCCTTACAAATTAAAAATCCTTCAGTTTTTGAAAAATATCAAATCGATAATATATTTTTCGTATGTGTTTAAGTGTAATGGTAATACTGGATAGAAAACATCTTGTATCCAAGTATCGAAAACTTAATATGATTTTTATTAGTAAACCAAAATATAAAGTCAGTCTAAAAAGAGAAAATCCTTGTCAAACTCCTTTAAAATGTATGAGACACAAAATTAGGGTTAATCATTTCTTTTTATAAATCCAGCTACCCACCCATGCATCTACCTGATGAACTCCCTCTTTGGAATAAAAAAAAGAACAACTTGCACACACATCTCCTATATCTGCTCCATTTTACGATTCCCCCGTCTAGACAACTCGCCGCCGAATTCTCCCGATTCCCGGAATGACTCACGTAAGAGCGCTTTTTCACTACACGATAAGACAGCGATAATTCCGTTCCGATTATATCGGGGAACGCAAAATGCATTCAGAAAGCCGGAGCGCTTTTCACTTACCGATACGATAGCGATTATGTCGTTTCTACGGAACCGATATCGGTTATCGGAACGATTTACCGTTGGGTATCTGGCAATCCCAATGTATCGTGACGACATTTCATGTTTGTTTTGATCGTTTGTTGGTTTTCTTGTTCAGTGTTCACGTTTTTAATTTGATTTTATTGTTTTAACATGGTTATTAAGTTTGATGTGATCAATTTGTGCGAACTGGTAGAAAATAGGCCATGTCTGTGGGACAAAAGGCATGACGATTATCGTAATAATATTTTAAAAGAAAAGGCCTGGAAGGAAATCTATAGTTTCTTGGACGATGAGTTTGAAAACAAAACAAGTGCTGAAAAGACCGAAATAGGTAAATATATTATTTATAAATTCAAATTGTACATTATTTCTGAATTTATTGATCAGTTTAGTTCACATAATGTTTTGTTTTCAATTGTTTTTCAAACTTGATTAAAGCGACAGGTACCTACACTGTAAATTCAATATTTGATCTTGTTGACAAAATAATGAAAAGTTTCCATTCAAATCACGAATGTGATTGTCATTAAGTACTTAAATTGATTTTAATACTAAAAAAACAAAGTATAATCGAATAATTATGCATAGAATAATTCGACGAAAAAATGCACGTGGTTTCTACAAGTTGGTTATTTTTATTGTATTCTCTCAGATAGTTAATTATCCCAAGATTTTTTTCTAGTTTGATGTTCTTAGAAGAGTCTTGTACAATAATAAAAAACTTAATATAACTGAAACTTAATATAAAAATATCCAATCTTTATAAACAGTTCTTATAACAATTTTGAAGATCATATTGTTTAATTAAACAGGCACAATGAAGAACAGACTTGAAGTTGGCTGAGGGCTAGTTTTTTTTTACAAAAATCTCAAATAAACATTCTTTGCCTTACTCCACATCTCTTGTCATTTTATTTCCGTAAAAATTTCAAGTTTTACTTAAAATCATTTTCATTTTAGGTAAGCAAATCACCCAGAAATGGACCAATATAAGAGACGCATTCATCAGAAGTCTTAAAACAAAAAGTGGGCAGAAAGCGAAGAAACCGTACCTATACCAAGATAGCATGCTCTTTCTCTTGTCCATACAAGAGCCTAGCTCAACAGAGTCGAGTGTTCTACTAACAGCTGAGGATGTAAGTGACTCACAAGCAGTGGAGGCTCAGGTGGACGAGGTTGTAGAAACTTCTGAGCCAGTTGCTGCCAGTACCCCTTCGCCTAGCTTTAGTGCTCGGGCCGGGCATAGTAGAAAAGTGAAAAGGTCTGATAGAGATCTTAGTGAACTTGAACGAGAAATTATGGGTGAACTTAAAAAATCAAAATGCGAAAGTGAACCGTCCTTTTTTGGTTCATTTGAACAATATGTCAGTGACATGACTGAAACTGAAAAATTAGAATTGCACTCAGCTGTGCTACAGTCAATTATGGATATAAAGCGAAAACGTCTCAATACTGTGTACATTGTAAATAATGATAATTACCAAAATGAGTTTTGATATACTAATATTGTTATTAAAAAATAATTTCAACTTATAGAATTTTCTCAGTCAGTTTCTTTCTTTTTACAGTGAAACCTCTGTATGACAGTCCATACTGATACTTTTTCAAGGTCCCTATAGTGAAAAAAATATTTAAGATCCGTAAGATATATTAATCCGTATTAATATCGGACAGATAGAACAGCACTGTCTATAATAACCTGACCATATCAATACTTTCTTTAGGTCCATAGAGTATCATAGAGAGGGTTCACTGTAATCTGCCTTTTTACAGATTATTTTATTATAAAAAAATAATAAAATACTTAAGATTTTTATTTCTGCTCTTGACATAAAAAAGATGGGTCTCATTGTTTTGAAGCTGCAGTTATTGAATTTTGGTTTTGTCTTTCATTTTACACAATATAGAATGTGAGGAAGAAGTACACCAACTTTTCACTGTCATTGTAAATATATTTTTGTGAATTAATTTTAAACATGAAGAATTTAAAAAATATTCATTCGTGTTAGACAGCTGCCAATGAGTTAACCAGCTTTTTTCATGTCATGAATTTTGTTTTTAATACAAACAAGAATTTTAAAAAAACTTAATGATTTTAAATAATAAGTAATTAAACTCTACTGCTGACATTTTTAAAAAAAAGTAAATAGAAGTTTTATGAATGTAGAGACCAAAATTGGAGTTTCCTTTTGTGTTAATAATCATGAATGTGTTATCAAAGACTTTTTTAAAATACAGATTTACTATTTTCTTTGGCCTCAAAAGCACCCTTTAAATAAAAGTTATTACCTAGGATAGGTGTGGATAAAATGAATTTAAATACAGCTATTTTCAAGTTAAGCTCAGGCAATAAGCTCAGATTTTTGTTTTAACACATCTTAAATATAAGTATTCCTCTGAATACAAGTCGGACAGATGATCTATTTAAGCTTTAAACAATGTATAAATCTTTATCTGTAATATTAGTTTGTATGTAAAATTACCAGCGTAAAACACAGTAGCATGTAAAAAAAGTACTCTTTAAATAAAAACAAACTTTATTTCTAATTCTAAATTATGCAAAAAATTGGTATAGATTGAAAGGAATATATAAAAAAATGATAATATAATTATTTGTTTTATGTAAAGAAAGAAGTAGCAGCAACATCAGAATCATTAAAGAAAAATACAGAGTAGACAAAAGAAACACAATGAAATACTTTTAAAACTTGTGTTATACAAAATCATGAATATTATACTGCAGAATGATAAAAATTATTATAAAATTGCTGTGTAAACACAATATTGTACGTGAGGGAGGATGTTGATAGTCAGTCTACAGGGGTCCCACCCCCTAGACTCAATGAGGCAAGCCCTTGCAAAAAAGTGTAATGACCTCCCCCCACACTTTTTGTTCCACCCATTTAAAAACTTAAATTGTTATATGTCCCCCTCTGTGGGCACCCCTGCATTATAGACATACATTAAATTTGTTATTGAATGCTAAGAATTTTAAATATTTTATTCATTAAATTTTAGACAGCTGCCACGGCAATGCACCCTCATTACTTACAAAATAATTAGCAAAAGAAGTACGAATACCCCTCCCAGTTTTTTTTGTAGTTAATGTGTCGTTTGTCATGGATTGTAGAGTACAAGGTACTAAGTCCTCTGGACGGTATCCGTCTCTCTCACGTACAATATTGTGTAACATTACACATGCCTTAACAACATCAATTGCAGTTTCACGAGACAAATTTAGTGCCTTATGCAAAATTCTCCATTTATTCGTCAAAATACCAAAAGCACATTCCACATATCTTCTGGCTCTACAGAGCCTGTAGTTAAATACTTTTTGCTTCTCTGTCAAATTGTGGCCCCCATATCCACGCATAATATTTTGATGCATGGGAAAGGCATCATCTGCCACGAACACATATGGTACTTTAGTGTTTTCTGGCGGCAAAGGAGTTGGACTTGGAATGTTCAGTTTATTAGAACACAGTAATTTCCAAAACTCAGTTTGTTTTAAAATGTTGGAGTCACAGTCTTTGCCATAACCCCCAATGTTCACATAAGTAAACTTATAATCAGCATCTGCGACTGCTAACAATACAAACGAATGAAACTTCTTGTAATTGTAGTTCATAGAACCTTCATTAGGAAAATTTTCTATCCGCACATGCTTGCCATCAATTGCACCGAGACAAAGTGGAAAGTTTGCAAATTTCTCAAAATTCTTTGAAATGGCAATCCAATTATTTTGAGTGGCTTCTGGGAAATGTTGCTGATGGAAAACTTCCCATATTTTGCTACATGTGGTTTTTACTACCTTGGAAGCAGTCGTAATTCCTACTCGGTAGCTGTAATAGATATCGGTGAAGGAGCATCCAGAAGCTAGATATCTGTAAGAAAAAAGGCATTATATAATATAGTTATACACAAAAAATTCCTATTAGGGATTGTCAAATAATGCATATTAATTATTGTGTACTAGACCCCCATACACCTATTATTATTTTTCAAAGACTGAGCTACCAACTAATTTTCAATGTTGTTAACATATTTTAACCCATTACAGTTATTATTTTAGTTTAGTAAAATCAAACTATAAAGATGCACAATTTTTTTAAATTGCTTTCTTGGAACTGTACCTAGAAAAATTTACAATTTTTAATAATCTCAGTTGTCTCACTTCAATATAGCAGTTCTACACCACTGATATTTTCTCAATTGACACTATATGATGCAATGTAAAGAATCTTTTTACAAATTAAAAAACTAATATTTTAAGAAATTACAAATTTTAACTAATATTCACATGTATCCTTTTAAAGTAAACTGATGTAGAAACAGCGAAAACACTACATAGATATTTCTACTTCTGACTTAATTTTTAGTGTCAAGACTATTGATTAAAATTTTTTAATTTATCTAATGATGATAATAAAGATTGGAGTGTAATATATAAGAAAATAGATAACTTACCTTAAAGTTATTGCCAGCATTTCCTTTGGTGGAATACACATTCTCAAATGTGTATTCTGTTTTTGTATTTTTTCCTTTATATGGAGCAGAATATAGTTAAACGTTTCCTCACTCATCCGGAAATAATTAAAAAACTTGTTTGGATCTTTTTGCAGTTTTTCAAATAGCGTATAAAATGCGCCTTCCGTTGGTCTCGATTTAACGATATCATGTATCCAAAATCTTTTAACTACACCCCTCTTCTTTCTTCGCAAATATAATAAATATAACAATCTAAGTTTGTTATAATGGCGGTGATTGCAGTGGGCCATTTCAGAAGATGTTTACTGATTGAACTTCTAAATCGAAATGAGAGTGGAAAAAACGTTTTTCAGCGAACGATATCGGTGCAATGAAAAAACGTCTCGCGAACGACACGATAACACTTGTGTCGTCCTTCAAAAATCGTGTACGATTTTATCGCTCAGTGAAAAAGCGCCCTAACTCTTTGCGTCCGATATTTCGAACGCATCGTTATCGTCGATTAATGAAACAAGAAAAAAAAATTCCCGAAGTGACCACCACCATCGATCAGCCCGCAAAAATGGAAGGATAGGGGTTTTTTTTCTTCCCTCGGGTGATCCTGAGTCACGTTGACCCAGCGAAAAGGTCGGTGTGTCGGAGTGCCTTATCGGCGCTGAAGGATGACTTCTCCGAGGAAGATGGTGATGAAACGAATTTTGGACATATTTATGTAAACAAATTAACCGTGAACGTCTGTGGGATGATACGACATTGAAAGATGCTATCCAGTTGAAGGACATAGTATCCTGACAATGTAGGAGCAGTGTTTTCGGCTATTTTTAGTCGTGTTTTGAATTTCGAATTATTGTTTTTACTACAGTTATAACTACTATTTTATTTCTTTTTTTGATAGGATCTTCGGTTACATTAAATTTTTAATGAAACTATCAGGCGATTCAGTCTTGTTCCATTTTTTAGCTTTTGGCAGTTTAACTTCTGTTGTTGCTACGGTTTAGTTAAAACTATAAAACATCGATAAATCAATGAATATAAATGAGGATAAATTCTAACTTAATTTTATGTTTATACCTATATACTTAGACATAGACATAATTTTATTGTATTGGACTGATGCCCGTTTAATTTTATACAATTTTTTTTATATTAAAAGTCAAGTAAGAACATTTTACAGTTGTATAACCTTACTTTTTGTTCTATATATTTTTTATTTAACTTGGTTATTTAGATTCTAAAACTCTTAATTTTGAAAGCTAAATTGAAAGGGGAGGGTCAACGTAGACTTGGGGTTCACACTGGATAAAAGTTATTGAACTTTGAACAGCTTTCAGAAATAGTTATTGCAAAAGTTAATATTCATAAAAATATGTACCAAATTAACAATGCAAAATAAAAAAAAAGTGTAAAAGTATTTTTCAGTTTCACCTAACAAGGAGATTAATAATACCAAACCCATTATACTTTCTGTATTTATATAAAGCCCCTTTACCTTTGGACAATGATATTTAAAAATATTAAAGTCTAATAAAGGTATAAGGTGGCTTACTTTATCTTCCGTTTCTTCAAGTTTAACATTGTCGACAGAAACTGGTTTTTCATTTTCAGCTGCTTTGCTGGGCAACTGAGAAAAAAAAGTTTTTACTTTTAATTTCAAGATTATTGAAAAGCATTATTAAAATTTAAATAAACGTTTCATATCAAAAGCGAAAGATATGTGCTGAATAACAAACGTGCAGAATATATTAGGGATGTCTCCATCTGGATAAACATGCAAAACATAGTGAGTCATACAAAGAGTAGAAAAATTCTCAAAAGACAAAATGCTTAGCGTTTGAGATAAAGCATGTATGATAAATACGCTTCAAAATTATTCGATACAATGGGAAACGGGGAGTAGAATACTATTAAGGTAAGTTACAAAAGAGTGTTGAATGAACACAAACCGTAATGCAATGTAGCTGTACTGTAATGTATGGTTTGAGTTTGCTTCAAAAAGGAAACTGTTTTGTATTAGAAAAATATGACTTTATAACTTTAAAACTTGTATTAGTTTACTTTATTAAACTTGATACAAATTTCTTCTTCTCTTAAATTATGCGATTTATAAAACAATGTAAGATAGGTAATAGACTGATAAAATAATGAAGATTGGATAAAACAAATGAAAGTGTATGATTTATGATTTTACAGTTAAATATTGCATACCGTAAAAGATATTTAAAGCTAGTATTTATGAATAAGTTTACGAAAATATTCAACTATAAAACTTTTAATTGTAGTCGAATATATTTTTTGCTATTAAAATAATGATAATGTAATTATGAAACACTTTAGTAAAGTAATATACTTCATGCTCCTACATTCATCATGCACCCTAATTATTCTACGTAATATTATTTATAAAAAAAATTCGTCACAATTTTTTATGAAACGGCCGAAGCCTGTTTGCTCAATTAGTCAACAAGGCACCCGTAGTGGTCACCCATAACTGAGTGGGATAAGAGGCGTTTCCATAGTAACGCTTCGGGGTGTGTCCATTTCTCCCAAGGTCTGAAGAAGTGTCATCTGATTCGGGAACATAATGATCCGTTTACACACCAAAAATAGTTCAGTTCCCGGAAAAAAACGGCCTCTCCTAAGGAATGGCGCACTGTCAACTCTAAGAAGGAGAATCGTGTAAATTATTCAATATTCCCATGACTAACGGCGGGATGAGGAAGAATGGGAATTTCTTGAAGCCGTATTTAATCGATTTAACTATAGTTTAAATTCTTTCATTTTGAATAGAATTAAGCGGACGTAAAAGTTTTAAAATAAATGCCAAGACAAAAAAAAATCGTTATGTATAAACCGCATCTTAATATTCCAAAAAATGGTTTGATGATACCGCAGAAAATGCCGTTTTATCCTCAAACAGCTATGTGATAAAAGATATTTACTTGCTCTAAGAGATATTATTAAAAATTTGATATCCTTATAATAATAACGATCATTTTATAACAAGAAGATACTACAGGACTTGAGTAAAATAGAAAATTTTCTTTGTTTGAAATGAAAGCTCAAGTTCCACCGTTGTAGTCAAAGTAATTTTTTTGCATACATAGGCATATTGAACTTATATACAGTACAATAAGAGGGCAACAACATTTATTCTCAATTTGGATTAAAATAGATAATTAATAGTTTAAATTTTCTTTCCATCTCAATTAATATGTTTAATTACATTTAATATGTTCATAACTTTAAAGAAAAAACTAAGAAAATCGTATTAAAATATTAAGAAAGCTTAATAATTTTTTCATGCTTCAAAAATATTCCGCAAGATTTAAAGCAGTAGATAATATTTACTAAGCATTCATAAAATATAAAGAAACAAAATATGAAATATCGAGGAAAAACCGGAGAAATAGACATTAATACAAATACTAAGCTTTTTACCATTTGAAAATTATGCTATAAAGATAATCCGTTTTAATAAAAAATATATGGGTTAGAAACATAAGGTTAAAAATATAACTTGCGTTCCAATTTAAGGGCAAGGGCGGTTCCAGACCAGATTTTCGGGGGGGGCCATGTCAAAGTCGGAGGGTATTACATTCGAAATTTTCAGTGCCTCCAGAAAATGTTTTGAAGAGTGCTTGCTTTCAAGCAGCTTTTTAGGGGTTTATAGTAACTAGAGGATATCCAGGGCCCGCGCCATTGTTTTAGAAAGTGGCGGGGTGAAACATTTTTGTAAGGCCATAATAATACTTGTGTTCGCGAGGTGTTAGGCTCCCAAATTTCCAAGTATAACATAAATAAAATGCGAAACTTTGTTAAAGTTATAAAGGTTTCTTCAGATAATGCTAGCTCGAAAGCAAATGTGGGGGGGTCTGGGGGTCCTCCCCCAGAAAATTTTGTGAAATTTGGCTTCAAATAGAAGTTTTTCTACTCATTTTTGTACATTTGGTATCCATTGGATAACACCTAAAGAGGGTAACTTCTTGTATACTCCTAAAAGGAGAGGAGAGAAACAAGTTCAAGGAGAAAACAGTAAATAAGTAACCATGAGAAATTAATAGGGGGTCTGGGGGGTGCCCCCTAGAAAAGTTTTGAAAATTTGCCTCTAAAAATAAAGTTTCAGCTCATTTTAAAAGCATGTAAACCAAAGAATTTTCAAGGATGAAATTATAAATAATAGATGCCCAATTTTGAAAAGGGCCGGGGGTCGGGTCCTCTTCTGAAAATTTTTGCAAATACGCCCATTTAAACTATAGTATTACCGGTTTGAGAGGGCTTGAGCCCCATCCAATGTTAGCTGAAGGGGGGCTAAGCCCCCCCCCAATATTTTGTGATGTTTGGATATTTTCTAGTTTGGAATCCCCTTTCAAGAGCGGTTATTTGGGGAGAGGGTAACCCACAAAAGGTCTCAGAATGTGTTAAAAATTTCTTTTAAGGGTCAAATTTTAAAAATTTTCTTGGGGAGAGCCCCCAAACTTTGGAATTAAGCTGAAATGCTACTTTTAACAGAGAAATTTCTAAAATTTTTCTGGGAGAGATCCCCCAGACCCCCATCTTATTTCGAGCTCGCATTATTACACAAAACTTTTACATTAAATGCACCTCAAAATATTACACCTTGACGATATTCAAAGGGACATGTAACGAAATTTAATCTATACATCTGATACAAAATTAGGTAATTAGGCACGTAAACTTAATGGTTGTTTCTTTTAATTTTATGTTTTTTAATGTCTTGTACTGGCCCTCCCCCCCAACATTTTATAAAAGTTGGCGCCTATGGATGTCAAAATATTAAAGGGGGGTTTGGGGGTTCTCCCCCAAAATTTTTTTTGAATTTTAACATTAAGAAAGTGTTTTTTAAGCTATTTGTTAGGGTTTCTCGGGGGGGGCCATGGCCCCCAGGGCCCCCCCCCTGGACCCGCCCCTGTTTAAGGGGGTTTTTTTCTTGCTCGAAAACAATCTTTTCAACAATCCTCAAAGCAAACAGCTGAGTAAAACACAAAATAAATTTTTAAAATACTTACTTCTTGAGTAGATGGAACATCACCTGTTGCTGTGTCGTTGTCTTCTTTACCTTCAGGTGCAGCTTCTACAAAAGAAAAAAACACTTCAATAATAATACCGGGTGATTTTTTTTTAAATAATTTTACACTAAGCATTTAAATCTTAATAAAAAGATAGTAACAAACAAGAACTGCCTATAGATGCAGCATTTAAAAGTGTTGCTCAATAGATATTATCAAATATTTTATCAGTCTTTACTTTTTAAAGTAGCAGTTCGTAAAAAATTTAAAACTTAAAAATTTTAAATTATTAATCGCAGTTTCTCTCCATATACATAAATATAATATACATACTCCATGTAATATACATTCTCTATAAAACATGAAAATTTAAAGTATAATGTAATTCCATCCTGTTAGTTGGAACAAATATATTTTTTAAAACAATTATTAAAAGTTTTTTTAATATTTAATTTTACTAAATATCGGTTTTAACAATCATATACACTTTTATTATACCTACTGGTTGAAAATCCGTTTTAGTTTACACAATATGCAAATATTATCATGTAAAGATTAATTCGTTGTATGTGATGATGAAGACTTCATTTTTGTTGAACACAAAATTAACTTCATATTATGTTATGCACTTTAGTAATAAAACCCATAATTTTTTTAATATTTTGAATATTTTTTAAATCTGGAGAATCGATTTTTATCAATAAATGTAATTAAGCAATGTTCAAATATTTTATTGATATTTTGTAAAAAATAATAACTTTCAAGACACACATAATAACACATTTTACAATAAACTTTTTGTAATATCTATATTTTGTGCTACTTATCGATACATTCCAGCGCAGCAGTACCTCGTAGGTGAGGGTAAATTTATACAAAACATCACAATCATTATTTTTACAATAACATTTGTAACTTTGTTGTTTAAACAAAAAAAAATATATGTTTTTATGTGTAAATAGTAAAACTTTGGCAATATAGTTCGATTGTAGAGTAGAGATTTGCACCCGGACAATCCTTAAGTACCATTTAATTTAACGCAAACTGTATTTAACTGTACATTAAGCTATAATTAAATTGATAATTAAAAGTAATAAATTATTTTTTTTAAATTGAAGAATTATTACATTATTTAAAAGGTAATGAGATTATTTTTAATACTATATCATCATTGAACTATTTAAACTTTTTCAGGTTTGCGAGGAAAACTTAAGGTAACAAATATATCAACAAATTGTAAAAATAAATAACTTAATCTTTGTTTTGATTTACATTATCCAATATTTTAAAATTATTAAAAACTACCTATATTTCATGAAACTAAACTGTAAATTAAAGTCACTTCTAATTAAAACAACATTTCTAGGCACTAAATGTTTCAGAAATTAAGAATAATTAAATTTGATGAAAGTTATTAAAATTATTTTTAGAAATATTATTGCATTTGTAAACTTTTTTATTTTACAGATTTACAGGGAAAATATAAGGTAACATCAACACACATGGTTTAACCTTAAGTTCATTCTTTTAAATTAGATTTGTAATTTATCTGTGTCCAATAATGAAAACTGCCTTTATTATAATATTTTCTACATTGAACTATTTTTACAATCACCATTAAATAAGTAATAAATCCTGTTTAACAAAATAAGAAATATTAGATTATGGAAGAAGGTAGATGATTATTATTTACATCATTGTATTTATAAACTTTTCAATTTCATTTATTTACAAGATACGTATAATAACAATAGGAACCTGTAAGTTCATTTTTAAAATAGTCCAAGCCTGTAGAAAAGTTTTATCATTTCTTAATTTTTATTGGTGTATTATAAAACTATGCACATTTCGAAATAAAATACCTAACTTTTGAGAGTAGAAAAAAATCTTCCATTCTTTATTATTTTGTCCTTTGTGACTGATGGAATTTTATACTAATTTATAACGGCTTTAGTATCTTTTTATAATTAATAACGTTTTTATATCACTTAAACTAAGATAATATTTAATTATACAGTAATAATAAGAGAATAATAAAATACAATATAGGGTTTTTCGGAATTAAAATTATGTATGGGGTTAATTTTTCACTACTTATAAAAAGTAGAATTATAAATTTGTGTGATATAGGTATATTTTATATTGTGTGATAATATCTATAAATTCTGAAACAACGTTTCTTAAGTAAGCAATGTTTTCATACATTCCATATTTATCTTTTTTAGAACTATCGTTGATCATATGTAAATTGAATGGGATGTGATATTCAGGTTTCTTAATTATCATTAATTATGATATATTGACATTATCTAAGAAAATTTTATGAACGGCTAAAAGACCTTTAGTTCTCAAATTAGTTTAATAAAACTATAAACTAATTTAATATTATTGGAAACTAAATCAACGCAAATTTAAATCCATATAATTCACAATATACTTTATAAAGTACAATCAATCATAAATGAGCTTTCTTGTTTTATTTAAGAAAGCTATCAGGATGTTAAGTTTAAGCTGCAAAGAATAAGCAAGATTTGATAACATCAAAATCGTTATACACATTTTCTTTTTGTTATTCCTTTAAAATATCTTTAAAAAACTAATGTTAATTGTTAACTCTTATGTTAATTGTATCATTTATATTTGAGTTATTCAATCATTAACTGCTTATAGTTATAATTGTTATTAATTTATTATTGTTATTAATTTTGTTGTTGTTGGGGGTTAATTTTTAGATGATAAAAAGGTAACAAACTTTTAAAGAAGAAGAATATTCCCTTTTTCATTAAATAGTGAAATTAGTTGCATAATAAATGCATAACAAAGTATTTCAATTCCTACCACTTTAACAAGAAATAAAACTGAAAATCATGAAATATCTAATATTAAATTTCTTGAGGAATTCAAACATGCCAATTAATACAATATGTTTCCGGTGTAAAGTCCACAAATAATTTAACTAGACTTTTCTGATACGTATCAAGAGCAAGTAGTTAAAGATAAGATATTCACAATAGGGATTTTCATGATAAGATAAGATAAGTTTCCGGAAGGCGCTTAAAACCTTTAGTGACCTTTCAGTTGACCTCTATCAGTTTGTAAACGTGATGGAATCCAAGTAGTCAGTACATAGATAACAAAAATAAAGAACTCTTTTTGATAAATTAGACTAGATCTATACGAGGGAATTATATTTATATGCAATCAAAAGCCGATTATAACATCTGTATCAACTATTTTTTCTTATAAAAGCCTTTCATAACTAAAAAGCAATAGTTTAATCCTAGCAAAACGTATTTCTTTTTTTTTTTTACTTTAAGTATCGTTGAAAAGTTTTCTCCTTTAGAAGGCGGAAGGGAATGATATTAATAAAATCTGTATTACTTTTCGTAAAAATTTTGTTTGTACTAACATTCTTATAAAATGGAAAGTAAAGAGATTTGTTGAGTCTAAAAATTATAAAAGGGGGAGTTGCATTATAAGTTTTGTAATAAATATTCCAAAGAGGAACATCATTAAATTCATTACTCTCAACTTTAAGGAAATTAGTTTTGGTTTAGTTTATAAATTATGTGAATTTATAACATACTTTATATTAAATACTAAATTTTATAAGAAATATTACCTAAAGCGTGGATAAACAACACGATTTAATATCCAACTATTGAAACCTAATAAGAAACGAATAAGTACTTCTTTTCATCATATGAAATTTATGCTTAAAATTATAAACAACGCATTCACCTAAGAAGGTTTTCAAACTTGTTTATGTTTAAGTAGTTGTATCCTTTTTAATTTTCTGCCCGAAATTAATTAAATTAAATTCAATTCAACTATGTATTATATTAACTTAGATTTAAAATATAAAAAGATAATATGGCAGAGAATTAAAATTAAACTAAAGAATGGTACAATTTATCTTGCTGTATTTTAGATGTTTCTATTTTTAATTACTAAAATATTTTTAATACATTATTTTCCACCAATTATGTACAAAGGGAAATTAAAGTAGGGTATGAAATTTTTGGGAAAAATAATTCACAGCACATTAAATAAAGTGGACAAAATGACTGACAAAAATGAAGGTTTCAATTTCATTAAATTTTATACTATAGTAATTAAAAGTGAAAATATGAAAATACAATTTAAGGAACATAATTTGAATAGTTGTTAGAAATCAAACTTTTATAATAAGGTCTAGAAATCAATAAGCGTATAGATCAAATACATGAAAATTCAATACTTTTTATGCAAAATATTGCAAAATGTTAGTTTAAGTTCCGGAAGATATGTTTTAAAAGGGTTTGATGTGCAATTAAGGGGGTTGTTAGATTTAACAAACTATCCTTTCATCTATTTCAATGCCAAGAACATTTTCACGCAACCAGTAAGTAATTGCGCAAATGAATCCAGTAATTAGAGAAATGACAAACCCAGCGAGAAAAACAACCATTAAACTATTTATCCCAAACCACCTGCAACTCCCTAAACATATAAAAATCGTCACAAAAAACTCCCCATCCTGAGACTCTCCTCTTTTTCAATTAGACTCCAGTCCTCAGCGATGGGCAGTGACAGCTGCTGCGGATCACGAACTTCTCTAATTTCACATGAGCTTCTCTCTGAATCAGACGGAGGATCATGACCCCGAACTCTTTTTATTTCTCTATCCCTTCCTTCTCGCCTGTCAAGTGTCAACGCCGAGTCCTTTGCGTCCTCCGACGTTCGCAGATAAATGCGATCTGTTCTAATGTTATGCCCTGGCTTAATCTCTTAGTCATGGTGCTGCAGGCTTTGGTGCTTGTTCTCAATTAAGTCGCCCTTGGAATTAATACCGTTTTTATTTCCTTATTGTTCGGAAGATGGAGTTTCAGTGTACGAGTTAGCGGTTCTTGTCAGTTTCCCAACTTCTAATTGTCTTTCCGTGGCGGAAATTATTATTATTTTTTATGGAATGAGTGAGGGAGTTTTTCTGGGGTCATGCGGATTTTTCCGAATTGAACTTAACTTCCGGAGTTATAAATGCAAATTAAACTGTTATTTAGAAAAGTGTTTAAATAACTAAAGTGCATAAAGTTAAATTTAAAAGTGCTAGGGGGTAGTACATTCCAAAAGTGCTAGTACATTCCAAACTTTTGGTTTCTAATTGTTAATAAAAATATAAATTGATTCAAAAACTAATTAGGTATTTAAACTTATGTATAAAGATGTTTGAACAAAAAAAACCCACAAAATTACTTTTAGAATAAATAAGTGTGATGATAAGTGAAATTTGTGATGTATAACGCAAAATTATCGAACCATTTTGTTTTTATACATTAAGCTTCAAATTCCTCCCTTACAACTTCATCCCTACATTTTTTTATCCATTAAGTATTTTTTAGTTTTTATTAAATAGTTTTATCGTACAGTAAAAATAATGTGTGCAGCAAATTTATTTATCATTCAGAGACTTAGCTAGAGTAAATATTTATGATATGTTCTCCTATTCGGATAATTTAAAATACAAACATTTCAAAGGATTAACATTGTAATGAGATTCTACTATAATAACTTAGGAGAACTTGCTTCAAAATTTAAATTTGTAGGTAAAATAGTTTTTTTTTAAGATAAGTAAATGTTGAACTGGTATTTCAAGAGAATGTATTTTCCTTTACTATAAAAATATATGAACAAGAATATACACAAGTCCTTTTTGGAATATTTTTTAAAATTTTGTAATGAATCTATATTTAAAATCTAATCAATATAAATTTTTAATTGTGCTTTTGGTTTTTATTAACTTAAACTATTTATTATAAATAAATAGCTTTATTGGGGACAAAACCCCACAAATGTAGCGTAAAATACATTAATTGAAAAACAAGTGTGCAATATACGCATTCAAAAATATAAATGCAGAATTTGTTTGAGCTATTGAGTTATATTTACTATATCCCAAAAATATATTTGTAAATATAAAATTATTTTTTGAAGGCTTTACAAAATAAATGTAGTTAAAGCACATAAGTTTATCAAGAGATTTTTTTTTCATTTGCTCTAGTTGGAACGAAAAAAAGTGAGACCACAAAAAAAACATAGATTAAGAAAAGGAATGTTTGACACTTTTCCAAATCGTACGTGTGCAAGATAGACCAAATGTCTAGAAGATGTTTCAAAGTATCTTAGTTGTCAAATGCCATAGCAACTAATGAGAGAAAGCATACATTAATACCTACGCTAATTTAAAACGATCAGACGCATTTGTGGTTTGACGCCATTGCTATTTTCGTTCCTGTGTTACTCCATGTGTCAAAGTTCTGAGATATCTATTAAAAGACCCGTTTTTCTAACACAACTTTCTTCCATTCAAAAAATGGTTATACGTCAGGCTTAGGTGGGGGGGGGTTCAGTTCTTTTTTGGCCTTAGCATCGTTTAAAGGTTTTTGAAGAATAATTTTAAATAGTACGACGGACGAGGCTCCTTAGGTAGGTTGTGTCCTTGAATATTCCTGTCCTGACCCTTGAAATGAATTAAAACTGATATCCATGTTAATCTATTTTTCAGAAAATGGAAATTTTTCCTGTATTTTTATAAAACTTTATTAAGCCACATAACTATATTGTGTCATTATTTATGTGATTTAACCATTTACATGCTAGGTAGTAAAAACTTCATAGAGCAGTAACAAGAATAATTAATATTAATGAAATTTATGTAACTCTACATATGGATAGTTAAACAAAATCTATCCGTTGGATTAGCTGGATTCATAAAAAAGTAAAATAGAAGAACAGGGGGAATAAAAAAGAATCACGATTGAAGTTGATAGTAACTTCAATTTTAAAGAAGGTTGATAAAAACTCTAGATAGCTGTATATTACATTTTTCTGTGAATTTACAGCAGTTTTTTTATTTTTAGTGGTCAGTCCTAAAGGTATGCGTGAAATGAAATGTTTTATCAACTTCTATATCAATAAATAATTTTCTGAATAATATAATTGTATTACATTTTGTAACATATATTTTGATGTCACAGAATGCAAACTAATTTAAGATTGTATTAAAATTATATAAATTAACAATTTAATTAGTTTTGAAAAAAACAGGGCATTGGAAAGAAATTTCAATTACACATTTGGTGGTAACATTTCTTTTGTTTTCTGGGTTGTGAAAAAGGTTAATAAATTCAAATATTAGTTTTATCAACTATTTTGAAGGTCATCAAATTTCTTTTTAAAAAATTATTCAATCCCTTATTCATTTAATGTATTAGTTTTTATGAAATAGCCAACCTTAACTTATAGTTCCGATTAAATAAAATAGAACCTCTTTGCAACGACCCCATTATGTAACAACCGCTGCGTTACAACAACCGGTAAGAAAATGAGGGATTGTTTTATCATAGTGTTTACTTTATTCAATATAACGTCCTTTCCTTAAAACAACCTTAATCTTTTGGTTCTATGAGGGTTCGCTTTAACAAGGTTTTAGGACGCTATAAAATAAATATTGTATTGTATTGTAACGGTATAAATTCTCTTTTATTTATGCGCACTTTGAGAGTTTCATCAATGTAAATTTGCATAAGATTTGGACATTGATTGACAATGACAATTTAGAGTGTAAAGTTAAAGTCTAGAAAAACTACAAATCAACAAACAGAAAATTTTGCAGAAATTTTTCAAATCTTCCGAAAACAAAACCCCAGAAATCTCCCTTCAAACTCATCGTTCTAAATTTCAGCAATTAAAAAAAAGGGACTTACTTTCATCTACAAGGTACGATCCATACTGGAACACAGACGATACACATCCCATGGTTACAACAATACACACATACAAAAATAAAAATAAAAAAAAATATTCACACTAAATCTCCTCCACCGATTTAATCCGAGGGCAACTCAACTTCACATCGCAGCGCACGCAGAAGAAAACCAACAACTGTGATCCCTCCACCCAGCTACAAACTTCTTCCAAGAGGCTCGGGAAGGAAAAAAAAAGAGTCTTCTTCTTTTCCGGACTGCGTACCCTGATTTGTCTGATATTTGCGTTCACTCCGCCTACCAGAAAGCAACGTCAGACTGTCTTCATGCGGATTCCTTAGCTCCAGGAAAAACAACAAACGGAAGAAGAGGAGGGGGTTAGCAGAGATAGTCCTCTGGTGCATGTTTCCTGCGGATGGAGTGACGGCGCTCCAATTTGCAACAGGAATGAAGACAGAAATATGAGGCTTATTAATTTTTTTTTCTTTACTACTTGTGGAGACAGAGAGAGAGAGGCGTTGAACCCGAAGGCTAGTTTGCGCCGGTTGTTGAGAGCTTATGATAAACTCGTTTGAAGTTGTGACTACTACCTACTTATAAGTAAGGCGGGATATATGACATATAGAACAGTTAAGAAAGTAGTAGGATCAGTCTTAAGGGAATGAAAGAATGATTACCTGTTTTGACGACATTTTTTTTTTGCATAAACATTTATATTCGCATGATATTAGTTGATTTTGTTCCAAAAGGATAAAATTTATCTTTTAATGAAATTTAGTTAAAATGAATCGATAATTTGAATATTGAAAACTATGTTTTCTGAAGATTTTTGACAGTATAAACATTTTTGTGGTTTTCTTTCATTTTTCATTAAGATAATGATTGTAGTATTGTCAGTTTGCGGCTGTTAAAAAAGAAAATATCAAAGAAAAAGGAATTGTTCCTCCTAAATTGTTAAAAATTTTTACGTTATTTGACTTTGTTTCAACAAAAGAAAATTTCATTAGTATTGGGTTCAATCCATCAAATTTAAGAATATTATGATGTGATGAATCACTTGATTTTAGATACCGAAAGACAAAAATTAATGAAAAACAATGAATCTATATAAAATAAAAGATTAAATGGATATGGATATTGTATGTACAAAGAATAGATAAAAATCATGAAGTTCCAATTATGTAAAAATATTACAGGTATCATTTAAATAGAATTGCAGAAAAGCACTTTTTGTACCACCTAAAAAAGTGCTCTGAAAAAATTATCCTAATTAGCAAATGCTTCTGCTAAAAATGTATCAACTTTTTTAGCCTCCTCGAGGGAGAAAGTGTTTTACGATAGCGTGTTTCTCTCTCCCCACGTGAGCCTCTAACTTTCTTCCCTTTTGAAGCTTTATGCCCCTAATCCAACTGCTTTCAGACATGAAACACTCTCTCAAAGCGCAGTATCAGCTCTTTTTCACGTGAACTTTAGCCTTTTAAAGGGAACAGGAACACTCCGGAATCAGATAGTACTAAAAATAGCGTGATTATTAAGAAAAAGAAAATCGCTTTCTTAAACTGAATATATAGTCTTTATAATAAAAATTAATTACTATATGTAATTTATAGTTCAATGTACATGTGTAAGAGTTTATATTTTTTAGGTATCAAAGTGGTGTGACTTGAGTCACACTATCATGGCGAAGTTACTAACTAGATTGATAATGAAGCGCAGATAAACATACCTTAGTACTTAGTAATACCAAATCCTATTTCCATGAGAAACATTATCCATCATCTTATCATCCAGTTCTTATATCAACAAACGATAAATCCGTTTCATGTTTAACGTTAGTCAGTTATCATTTAGGGAATTTTGACTCAACAAAAACTCTCACAGAATGAACATTATCATCTCTTTTCATTTTTATCAGTATTAAGTAACTTTATTAATGCTGGTAATTATGCTACATATATTATATGTAATTGAAAGAAGGAATTAGCATAAGAGTCAAAATAAATTACATTTTAAAATCAGTTTTGAAAGTTTTACTAGCGATTTAATCCCTTTGATTTCTTTACCAAAACTTTTCACCAAAGAGACTATGGAAAAACAAAAAATCTTGTCAGAGTCGTTTAAACATGACATATATATGTTTAACAAAAAAGTTTCCAAGGCAAAAATACGACATATTAATTGAAAACTGCCCCTTCCTGTTCCATTTTGTCCATATAACTATTCCATATAACTGTCTTCACGTTAAGTCTACATAAGGTAACTACTTTATCTTATCTACATAAATAGTACATTCTTAGAGATGAAATTCATCCTCGTAAGACTAAATAAGACGGAAATTTATAAAATCCTTTAAAAATGACATCTGTGCGAAAAACCTGCTTGGGGTCGAACTACATTTACACTATCCAGAAATAATTAAAGACCACACTGAGTCGACAAATTGAATCTCCCTTTGCCAGAAAGGAACTCTTTAATAAGCCGCCATGTGTTTCACTCATCATCAGGAGAAAAAAAACTCCGCTCTCTGCCAGCATCCGATCAACGATACTCCTCGCGTCCCTCTCTCTCTCTCTTCTCTCTTCCTGCTCCCAGTGTTGACGTTCACCCTTTCTTGTTTTCGCGGCCGACTCACCTCCCCATCAGGGTAGCATTAACCTACTCCCTCCCTCTACGTCCCAAAATAAACAGCGCGTCTGGAAGGACCCTCGACACGTCGTCGGCTAAAATTAGAGCTGGGGCCTCACTCAGAGGAAAACGAAAGCGAAGGGCGTTTGCACCTCATGAGGTTTGTTTTTAAATACCAACCTCTGTTTCAGTCGGTTGTTATCGCAATAAAGACTTGATTTCTACTTAATTGTCATTGCCAAAGAAATCACCGATTAATGGATCGGTGGTCCTGAAAACATTCGGAAGTGTCTCTTATTCTTTTCCTCTCTCACAATTATTCTTCCTCTATTTCTCACTATCATTATCCGTCATAAATTTAGATAAAATAAAATAAAACAACTTTCCCCACACAAAATTTTCTTTGAATATTTTATTCAAATTAATAAAGCATTTTAGTCCTTTAACCCTTTTTGTCCTAACTGCCCCAAAATTCCCATAGAATTTAATGGTAATTTCGGGAGCTCTCCCTATTAGCACAGCTCATACAAAATATGTCGTTTACGTAACTGCAACTAGAAGTAAAAAAAATTTGGCCGTACAAGACGAAAATTGGACAGATATTAAACGTTTATGCTGCTTGGGCTAGGACTGAAAGGGTTAAATTTTGACTGTATACCTAATGACTGACACATTGTTCGCCAAAGCACTTTGATATAATGCTTCTTTAACAACAGTGGAAAAAAGGCTGGGTAATTTTACTAACAAAAAAATTAAAATTTTAAAAAAATTCACAAAATCTCTAAGTTTTTTGCGTTTGGCGTACTACTTTTATGCGTCTATATTTACAACGCCTAGTCATACCATGCAAGTTTAAGGAGGTTAAGGAAAAGGGATTGAAATAAAAAAATCAATTCCCCAGAAGAGACGTATGGGAAGTTTTCTTTTCTACACAATACGAATTTTTAATCTTAAGAAAAATTTAGCACGCAAATGGAGCATTATGAAAATAATGTTTCGTAAATAAATCCCAAAGACGACATGCGTTTATAGGAGTTGGGAAAAAACTTACTCCTTAAACTAAATTAAATAAAAAAAGAGATAAATTTAACCTCCAAAAAGGCGATTACTTAATTAGACAGACAATGTTGTCAAGGTCGTCTTGTTTTCATTCACTAACTAAAGTCCCTTATTCTCCGAGGAATTTTTTTCTTCCTTAACAATGAAAATTTTCTTCCCTAAAACTTCAATTCTTAAAAGTGTCGAACTTTATTTTAAACGTACACATTTTCAGTGATTCAACTTTGATACAATTTAGAACTAAATTTTAACCTTATCGTGTGTTCTCTTTAAAATTATATCTAATAATTTTTAAAAACAATTTAATATTTAATACTTCTGTATAAATTAAGTGGAAAAAGAATTCCAAGTGAATTTTTTTTTTTTAAGAATCTGGAGAGAAGGTGTAATAAAGAGTAAATGGAACCATGCTTTCATAGAGAAAATGCCAATGAAAAAATTCAAAAAGGAAGATGACATTTTTTTATTATTGCTTTTCAAGCTTCAGGACATAATACGAGTAAAACAACAATGGAATGGCATGAACACGATCTCATCGATTAGTAAACACAATATAAATGGGAAAAGAAAAATTTAATTTAATTAAAAAAAGTTTATTCAATATTTAATGAGCTTAATCTCTTTTACATTTGAGAAAACGCAACGAAGTCCTGATATATAATAATGAATAAGAAAATAAATAATCTGAACCGTCAAAAGAACATAATCCTCCTCTTTAGTACTTATAGGTTAACTCATACAAGTTATTTTCATTACGAATACACAAGGAATTCAAATCATAATAATTCAATTTTTTTAAAAACAATCACCAATCAATACAATTAATAGCGATTCCCCTTCGCAACAAAACAACAGATCCGCAACGAGTAAAACACAATAAAAAACTTAAGCTCTGAAGGTTTTCCAGGACATTAAATTGGTGATTAATAGACTTCACGAGCGAAATTCTAATACACGGTTAGATCCGTGTATTTCTCAATAACACTGTGGGCTCAGCGCCGGCGCATGTAATAAGGCACGTGATGTTGTGTCATGACCAGAGTCAAGGTTTTTCTTCCCATTCCGAGTTCCGACTTTCTGAAGATTCGAGATGGCCACTCAGTGTCATGCAGCAAAGTATACATCGGTTTGAGTATGCAGTGAAATCAGTATGTCACGGGTAGGGGAAAAATAAATTTGTACTTAAACTTGAAAAAAAGTTGTAAAAAATATATTATACTCTTAAGATTTTCAGAGGCTTTAAATCGAAACCGTCAATTTAATACAATAGAGAGAAAGTCTTTTGGAGGTTAAAAGGTTTCCTTTTCGTTTATTTAACATTAACTATTTTATAAAATGTATGTTGGTAGTGTACCTCGATTTACATCGAATTAATTTCATTTTTAAAATGTAAAAAGCTCCAAAATTTTCTGCTAAAAAAACTGGGACAAGTATTACATAATTATCAAGGAGAAATAAATTAAAAGTTGGTATGTTTTGATAATAATTATATTTGAAAAGGAAACGAGAAATACACCTTCGTTGCATGTATTGAATTCGGTAGTCATAAAAGAATTTTATAAACGAAACACTAGTTATAAGATTTTTTTTTAATAAACGTATTTTAAAAATAAATTTGTAAATCAAAAAAGTATTTTTCTCTAAAAAGCGCTTATTGTTTGAAAACTTTTCATAAAAAGTGCAACTTTTTTATTTGAAAGAAAAAATGTTTTAAATATGAACCCCCATCAAATTATTCTTACAGCTATTTCAAAAGGACTTTAAAATATGTAGCATAAAAACTCTTTTTTCTAATTAAACATTCTCGAGAACCATTTTTCTTAAAAAAAAGACAAAACATGAAAATAAATTAAATAGATCTACGCAGCTCACAGTGTACGCTAACACCTCAGAGAATTCCTTGTTTTCTCTTCATTCCCTACTACACTTAATTGGTGAGACCGTCCACTCAAAACTCACTTCACAATGGAAAGAGATGGACGCACACTAAAACAACAGCACTTTGATGCGTTGACAACTTTTTTTTTCTCTCTAGTGGAGTAGAGAACGTAGAAAATGCATCTCGTGTTTGTTCCATTACTTCAACAAAGGAAGGAGAAGGGAAATGTCATTAGGCGAAAGTGTGGCAGAAAAAAAACACTTTTGTAAACAGCGAAAGAAATTGGATATAGGGGTGCATACTGCATGGCCTTGACCTACTTTAAGGAAAAGATATGTGTGTCAACAGAATATGGTACTTTTATGAATTGTAGATTTAGATCATAAAAAAAATTCTTTTTTTGTGAGTAAAAAAACTATCGCAGTAAATTATAATATTAGCTGGGAACAAAAAAAGAATAATTAATTAATATTAAATGCTTAATTAATTAATTAATAATTAATTAATATCAATTTGATATGCTTGAATTATTTGCCTATAATTAACTTCCAAATAGCATGAAGTGATTATAAAAAGTAAACCTCCCTCTTATCTGTCTTAATAACAATGCAGAAAAAGCATGTTTCTCAATTTGTTAAACATTAAAAATTAATAAGCTTAAAAATTATTTAATTATGTTAAACGGATATTTTTATTTAAGTTATTTATCATTTAAATCTTTATATTATGTTCTATGAATTAAAACAAGTACTAAGTCCTAGGTATATTAAAATTAAAAACGCAAAGAATAAAACTATTCAATGGTTGCAGTTTCATATTCAGTTCATGAAAACACCACAAAAGCCCCTTACTTGCATTAAAATTAGAAGATAAGATCTCATAAGGTAAGACCAATTATAATCGAAAAAATAATTTACCTTATCAGTATGGTAACTTCTGATCACAGATCACGCATCATCAGTGCAGAGCGAAATGTGTTGGAAACAATGGCCTATGGCGCCCCTCGAGTCTGACTAATGTATTTTTTTTTTGGCAAAATCCCATTTATCGATTTTCACTTTAATTTGTGACCTAATTTTAATGCCACAAAAGAACTCGGACAGTCAATATTACACGCGAGTTGACTTTTTAACTCTTCAAGAAATGCAATATTACGCAAAATATATAAAAAATAATAATTTTTATGAAGTGATAAATAAAAAATGAATTAAACTGATCTTCTGATTTTCTGAAAACTTCAGAATTACCTCTTTTCTAACTTTTCCTCCAGAAATTAAGAACGTCTTTTCTTTATTTAAATTGGTAATAATTTCAGAAATACCAGAGTATAATGTTTAGTTATGATTTTGCAGATGGGCGTTTTAAGTTTTACAAGGGTCTGTTTAAATTTACGTTTTTCCAAACTCTAACAGTGACATAATAATATTTTTAACACTAATATATACAAAATGGAAATTTTGAGGGCAATAGAAGAAGAGAAGTTCTCTTAAGTGCTGCCATCTATTGAAATTTCGAAAGATGTTCAAGCCCCAATCCAATCCTTCAAAGCTTACTCAACCCATGACTTAACCAGAATTTATATAATTTATCAACATTAATTTATTAACTCCTTTAGGAGATGTAACAACTCTCCTGGAGAAACTGAACGGACTCCAATCAATATCTATTGATAATATGAATAAATGGAATTGGAAAAGCAGGTTTATTGTTAACTCTCAGAAAAAGATAAATCTTAAAACCACTTCTCATTCACATCAAGGAGAATATTTTTTGCACAGCGTGGATATCCCTCTCAATGGAACATTCATTTTTCATTCTAGGGTTCGATATTCAGCTTTTTCTGGTGAATACTTAAAAGTCAACAGAGTTGAAGCTACAATGAGCTTTTAGATAAAACTTTCAGACCCCGCGGATTTCGTTTATAGGTTTCCTTAAAAATATTCCTATTATACAATGTACCAGATAACTGGGCTTTTATCCATGCTAACCACCAGGCAAGTACCTAAACTTTTGTTTCGGGGAGAGCGGTCGCTCATAATAATTTGGAAATTATTGGTTATTTCGTTCATTATTAGTTGTAAATTTGGTTATTTAGAGCACTGACAGGTAAGGTTTGAATCTTGGCATACTTAAAATCTTAAAATTTTGTATATGATAATGATTTGCAGGCAAATATAGGGTGTCTGGGTGTATTCCTGAAATTTTTTTTTGAAATTTTAAAAAGTAGTGTTTCACGAAGAAAAAAAGTTTTGTGCTGTCCTTTAAAAACAACCCACTGTTTCATATTTTCTTCATTAAAAGCTTAATAAAAAGGATAATTAAATCGAACAAAAAACTGTACTAGCGGCTCATCCTCCCTAACATTTCAGTGCTAAGCATTTTTAATTCCAACTATCCATTACAAATTGGCAGCCGATTAAGTAAGAATTTGAAAAAAAACCCACTTTTTCCTAGAAGGACGCTAATTGGCGGACTGAGCTAAAGCTTTAATATTTTATTCTCATAGTAATGGGATAACATAAAAACGAGCGAAAATGCTCTAAGGTCTTTATAACATACATTTTTACAAAATCTGTAAATCTGAAGCACATTTTTTGTCAAAAATCTACACTTTCTCAGCTTGTTTAAAAAATAAGTAAATAAACCGTTCTTTGACCAGGTTTTACACCCCTGACACTCTAAAGGGCATAGAAGGACAGGGTATATGAGATGGTAAAATTATTTTAATTATTTAATTAAAAAATCTTAATGGGTTGTTTTTAGGGTACAATTTGGAGTGGGTTGCTTTTAAAGGACACGTAAATATCTATGAAAATTTCGGGGAGAGTTGGAACCCCTTAAATTCTTCATTATATGTAAGTTACTTTCTTTTCAGGGAGAAAAAATTAAAGAGGGGGAGAAGGGAAAAAAAGAAAAGAGAAAGATAAACCTAAATATTAATATCTAAAAATACCGCTCCATTGATCTCCAGCTAATCTAAACCACTTACACAAATAGACACTATTTCTAGTTTAAAAATATCAATACCAACGAATCTCTCATCGTTTAAATTCCCGAATACCGTGAACTAATCGTACACATTCCCTGATATCCCATCACAACAGGGCCAAATTAATCTCTCCCCTGTGATCAGCCCCTATCTCTCGCCCGGGACCGCCAAGTCCTCACCTTTCGTCGTCCCGCATGACGAACGAGAGCAGCGCCCCGGCGCCAGGGCTGACCTGGGTGGGGCGCACATATTCTGCGGGACGAGACGGTTTATTTCGCAATAAATTCGTGTTTCGAGGGCATGCAGGGTTGAGATGAATTGCTGTAGGTGTAGCTTGCTTCTTTTCAGGTAAAGGTTTAGTGAATTGATGGGAGTTTATTTGAAATAGAATGCCCTTTCAGCCTGGTATAAAGTTTTGACTGATTCCAAGCAGCTAAATAGAATCTTTAAAATTGTAATTGTGTCTTGTGAAGGGGTTAGTAACAATAGTATCACAGATAGACACAAGTAAAAGGAATCCAGTTAAATTATTTAATATGAAAGTATAAAGGTAATCACATAAACTTAGCTTTAAATACTTTTTACACATCATTTTTAAAACTATTCAATAAGATTTTAAACTACAATGAAGCTTTATTTCATTTACTAATAAAATCCTCCTTGGGGTAGTTTTTAAACAATTTTGTTAATTATATAAATATATATTTTTTAAACTAGTAAAACGTTATTTTAATAAATGTACTTTTATAACCTACTTAAGAACAAGTAAATTATTAAAGTATTATGAAGTTATTTTTAAACGATTTTGTTTATTATATAAATGTAAATGTTTTTAAACTCCTTCAGTAAAACGTTGTATTTTTATCATCCAATTAAGGACAAGTAAACTATAAAAGTACCTTTTTATATATTTTTTCGTTCTTATTAAATATGGAGTGGGATAAGCAATGTAATCCTGTTAATTTTATAAATTTCTTGAAACGTTGTTAGGGATGACTAACACTTGTTGGGCAAGTTTTGCAAGAACACTTTTTGGAAAAATATTTCTAGTTTGTTTATAAAATATAAAAACAACGAAAAAATATCAGAAAATGTAGAAGAATAAAACAAAAAAATCAGACACCCCAAAGGAAAAAATATATTCCCTAAATCTTTCCCTGAACACTTCAAATACCGAACCAAACTTTAAAAAAAGAACCCCCTCTCTCAATATTTAAAATATGTAACCCATTCAACAAAACAAATATTACTTTCGCATAAACTTCTGTTGGAGAATATTTTTATCGAAGCCTTTATACGGGTCATATCTCGCGGGAAACGGCGACCAATTACCGGCTGATGTCCCTCTAAAGGCTTGAGCAGCGACGGGACATTAAACTTCCCCCGCAAAACAACAAAAAACACGTTGACGAGTTCGACATTGTCAATTGACCCACACGCACACGGGACTGGGGTCTTGCATTAGCTTAGGATTTTATCGATCTGAGGAGGCCCCAGGATCAGTGGCGCCGGAGAAGAGTTGCATCTACGGGTACTTTTTTTACTGGGTCACCGAAAGCACCGGCCAGATAGATCGCTTGCCAACTTTTCGAAAGGGCTGAGTTGTTACCAATTTACTAGTGAGAGGAGTTGGAGTGTTGCTAGGTAAAGTTTTTGCAGCTTTGAAAATTGCTGAGATAGCGTCGAGAAAATATTTAGAAAGTCTCTCTTATTATTTATGTTATTAGTTATAATGGCACAAAGTGTTTTTTTATAAAATGAAACTTCTTTCATATTTGTGATTTTGTCAATTTATATAGAAAAATAGTGTGCATCATTAGTTATTAAAAATTCGAAAGACCTACGATCAAAATATGGTGGCTAAAGGCAAGCTTAGAATAGAGGGTCAACGAATAATTAACATTTGTATTATAGAGATATAAAATTAATGAACCAAATTGTTAATTGTATCATTAATACTTTCCTATGTAATTGGTAAACGGAGAGTTTTTGTATGTTTTAATAATAAAAAATAATTTAAATATAATTGTTTAATCATCATATTTTCAAGAATTCTTATACATCATTTTGAAATCTTCAAGCACTGACTGAAATAGAAAGTTCTAAGCAAATTAAGTAATGGAATTCAAATTTATTTAAATAGCTTGAACTATCATCAAATAATTCTTTGTTCAATAAGCTTGAATGATTAAATTCGCATACTATGTTAATTCATAAAAACATAAAACCAAGGAAATGAGCTTGATAATGACAAATGACGATATACGAGTAGTTTTAAGTCAAAAATTAAACTATATAGGTTAAATCGCTTTATAATCAGCCAATATAATTTAATATACATAAAAAATGTATACCTTAAATTACATTACATGAAACCATAAACAAATAAGTTACTTCAGAATCAGCTCTTTTTTTAAACTAAATTGGGACGAATTGGGAAAAGTATCAGGACATTTTTAAAAATAAAAAAAAGAAAATGCTTTTATTTATTCACGCTTTTCTTTTGTTTCTAAAGTAGCTGAATCTCACAATGCGTGTTTATTCAAGTAATAACATTTAAACCAGCATGTGTGTGTAAGTGTACAACATGTAGTGTTTTCTTTTTAGCACGACACGTCGCATCAAGGAAAAGATACTAACCAAAGACATAATAAAAATTCCTTCGGTTGAGTTTTAAAACATAAATTCTACTTGTTTTAAGTAGTTAACTATTTTATAAAATGTACAAAAGTTTTTTTTTAATGATGATAACATATTATTTTGCTAAAAAATAATCAAGTATTCATTGAATTCAAAACTGAATTTTTTTGTCAAACTCTACTTTTTTTAAAGTTGTTTACTATTTTAAAAAGTATACAAAAAGTTGTTTTAGTGACATCACTTTAATATTTTTATAAAATCCCAGTATTCATTAAAAAATTATTGTCAAATTTTAAAATAGTACTTTTTTAAAGTAATCTAAAAGTGAAGTAGAATACTAAGAGTAAAGTTTAATTATATTTCAAAATTCGTTACATTAAATTAAACACAAATAGCTTAAACAACAATGGAAAATTTATTTATAGTGAAGATACTAAAGCACGATAAAAAATAAAAACATCGATATTGAAAAAAGGGGTACAGATATTTTTTGCGTACACGTTATTATTATAATTCAATTGACAGTTCAAAACTAAATTTTTTGACAAAAATAACAGCTGATATTGATATTAGCTGATATCAGCTGATGCTGATATTAAAATATCGATGCAAATTATTCTTAAAGCAAATTATTTTTGACAACTTTAGACAATCAATTGTAATACTCTTAAGAAGACGTTCTGGATTTCAGAAACGAAATCCCTAGGTATAAATATTTTTCTTTTGAACTTGGATAAAGTCCATTTGGCGTTGATCAGGATTTCCAGCAGGTGTTTTTCAAAGCCAAGGATTTCTCCAGTTTATAAATTGGTAGACAGACGCACATTCGGGTGGTATTTAAAACTCTGGTTTTAATTCGTATTTAAAAGATGACTAATGAGTTAAAATGTCAAGAAGTGAACCTAATCTGAGTGCAAGTACCTTATTTTGGCAGACAGATTTTTAAATAACAAGGGGGGGGGGTAAAATTGAATGAAAGCCTAACAGTTGAATAAACCGGGAAACGCAATAAGCTTTGAAGAGTTTCATTTCAACGAACTAAATCACATCACTTTCTCCCCATTAAATTGATAATACGTCTTTTATTGATTCCTTTTTGTATCACAAAACCGAACAAAGCTTAAATGTTCCTTTTTTTCTTCTGACTTTTTTTAGAAGAGAACGTGTTATTTCATTGGTATAACTTAATCTCAAGAAGTATTATGATAAAACATAACTATTACGTTACACACCGTACCATGTTGTACAATAAAAATATAAAAAGTTAATACGTTACCATTTTCATTATATTTTTATCCCTGATTTCTTACTTTAATACTTACACGAAATATATTTTTAAAAAGTTTTATTTGTGTAAACAAGATTAAAAGCCTTGAGAACATTTCGAACACTTGTATTAGAATAAATTTAAGTATGACTAAAGCATGCACATGTTTATTTATTGCCATTAATATTCAGTGTATTTATCTGCATGTTATATACTTATTCTAAAGCAATTTATCTCATTTTTTAAAAATAAATAAATATAAATACTAATACTTAAGAATCTTACAACGTTTTCGGTAGTTATTAAACAAGAATTACCAATTTTACTCTAAGACTCACTGAATCCCGCCTTTCACATAAAAATCAAGACCAACAAAGATCGCACAAAACGCAAGGTAACATGGTGATTTTCTAAAAATAAGTGGGAACGGTAGTACAAGCGTTCATTTGAGACTGGTGCGAGTAGTATTTTCGACAGTCAAGTTTAGCGACCGAGACAAAATTGTGATGAATTTCACTTTTTCAGGATGTTCTCAGTAATGTCACGGCTGTTTGGGGGAGTGATTTAGGTGCATTTCGAGTGCCTGCTCTATTTTTGTTGCTCTCGCAGGAGTTGCTCTTAAGAGAGTAAACGTTTTGGGAGGACCTTGTTGTTCTGCCAGTAAAACAGTGAACTCAAAAACAAGACGGTTTGTTTGCAATAAACAAATAATAAACCTTATTTCTAGCTCGGTGGGTCATGGGCAAATAAATACGCTTAAAAATCATTATATACGAGTCCATTATTAAAATTTTATTACTGATGCCTTTACTTATAGATTTTATCACGAACCATATTTATATTTGCCTTTTAAAAAAATATCGAATTGGATTAAAATAACATGATTGAAATTTATATCAATGATGCATGTATTATGCACAATACATTTCTAAGAAGAGTATGCTGTGAACTCTACTACACGCATTTGGTAGAGAATTCAAATTAAATAGAACACGATGGTTTATGAACTAGAAGTGTAGTTTTAGTTTTACAGCTTCTTTATAAATTTTCAATCACATATGTTTCATTAAAAACTACTACAAAAGCAGGAAGGCAAAAATAAAATTTGTCTGGAGCATACTTCAAAAACTACAAGTTTTAAAATTATAATAAAACATTATTAGAACTTTTTTATATTCAATAAGAATTCATTAATATATTTTTGTATTATTGCCTCAAAAGTATTTCTATAAAAGAATTAAAGAGTTTCAATATTTTATCGAGTGTTGTACTCGTAAAATAGACTTTAGCTAAAAAACCAAGTAAAATTTTAAAAAGTGATCCGTAAAATATAATTTTCGTATAAAACAATTTTGAAGTTCTATTTTACCGTTCTTACTAATTTCTAGCAATAGTTTTTAAACTTATGAAACACTAATAATTAAAGCAATTAAAGTGTACAGAACTGAAAGTAGCCAACCTAAAATTAATTTTTACTATGTTTGACATAATCAGGAAAAAGAATCTCAACCCACATTGCGGTACGCAGCGTTCAGCAGTGACATTTTCATCAAAGAACTGTTACAGAGTAAAGGTCCAAAGCCAAAAATGAATGACATCAGACATTCTTTTCTCCATTGAAAAATCACACCACTTATTTTATTAAGAAAGAATTTGCCACTTGACCCTCGACTGTTGGAGAAAAAAAAAACGTCACGTCATCAAGTCATTTTTACTGGGATTCTTAAAACATCTAGATCTAGAGAAAACCTATTTAACTGGCATTAAAATCTTATATTTATAATTTTCAATGATTATTTTTAATTATCTATGATTTTAACAAAAATTGTAGAATAAAGAAGAAAGGTAGGATTATAAGATTACATGAGTCTTTAACATAAAATATTGCGAAATAAATGTTATATAAAAGTTTAAAATAAAATATCTTAGTAATAAAACAAATAAAGTTTTGTTTAAAAAGAATTTTCGTGATGTGCTATGGATATTTGACATCTTTTCTTTTAAATTATTAAAGCATTCTTTTTAGTTATTAAAAGTAGGATTTTTTAAAAAACATACAACTTAAAAGTTAAACATTTTAAACCTATACAATTTAAAAGTTAAACATTTTAAAACCTATAGAATTTAAAAGTTTAACATTTTAAAACCTATACAATATAAAAGTTTAACTATTAAAAACCTATACAATTTAAAAGTTAATTATTATAATTATTTAAAGACTTCATATAGTTGGATACTATTTCAACAACCAGAAAAACTATTTTCCTCGTAATATTGATATGAATTGCTACTTAACTAAGATATAAGCTAGTTTAGATCTTTGAGTTAAAGATCCCTAACACAGAAATGTTCATGCTTTTTCATGCGCATCTCTTCACCACCAACATCATACTAATACAAAAACGGGAGCTTTGTGGCAGCTGAATGCACAACAGGTGCAATTTGTTTGCTTACTGGTTTATGTCATAAACCTCTGTATTCTTTACTTTCAACACACAGCTTAACAATGTCATCCATAGGAATAGTCTAGATCCGATTTAAGACTCGATAAGTGACAATAAAGTTCCCTTTCATATTGTTAAATTTCATGCAACCACACTATGTTCTAGTTTACTACACGCAGTGTAGTATATACCTAAGACATATTTTTTCATTTAAATTTCATTGAAAATCACATTGTTATTAATTTGCCTAAATTTTAGTTTCACACAATCAGAAATTTTAAAATTCCAAGCACGTAAAGAAAACAAGTAGATATTCTTTAATTAGAATTTAACTTCTTACAAATAAAATATTTGCAACAGATTTATATAAATAAAATATCAAATGAAACTTTTGAAATGAACAAATGTTTACACAAGTTTCTTAAATTCATTTTCAAATTAACAAATACTGAAAAGTTAGTTTAAATATATTACATACTAAATTTAACTGATGCTAATAGTAACATTATTTTAATGCCGGAAAATTTTATTCCATAACGACTTTCTAAAATCAAAATTTTTAACCTGCAAGAGGTCATATTGTTGGAGAAAGTAATAAACTGTAAAAGTAATAAATAAAGTTTTACTGTTTATCACTGTTTTTTATACAAAATCATATATTTTTTTTTAAAAAAAATATGTATTTAACTATAAATAAAGATTTGATAGTTAAGTTTATACATAACTATAGAATAAAGATTTGATAGTTCTGAAGAAAATCAAAGAATGACATTGAAAACTAGTTATTGTAATTAACTTTCGGTGTAGAGGCTCTAGAAATTTTTTATTGTTTTGATTGATTTACGCCGATAAAACTAAATTACAGGGAGTAAAGAAGAGATAAATAAGTTAGCAATGAATGTAAAAATGTAGTTTTTATATTTTTAATACATAAAATAATTCAATAAACTTTTTTATACAAATTTTAACCAAACAAATTAAAAGGTCACTATTAAATCGGTACAAAAACAATAAAAAATATTCCCTTTAATTCGTTGTAATCAATTATTACGATTTAAAATAAAATCCAGATTCCCTAAAGGTTGCCAAAAAAAATCCGCACTAATTTAAACATTTTTCAAACTTTCAAAATCTTAGTTATATCTAATCTTAGTTCAAAGTTTGAGGGAGACCTATGGGATTCCAAACTACTACTTCAAGAAGATTCTACTGCTACGGTATGCAAGAAGATGCATATGGAAAAAGGAGAGAGATACGTAGAAATAGGAAAATAGGTTCAAACAACACGCAAGAAAAAAAAGCTGGAGCCCTGCGGAAAACATTTTCCAAAACAAAGCAATAATTTTCACGCTCATCACTTTAAGACTTCAACACCGCTCTTTTCGGGTGTATTTATTGGAATTCTCAAAGCACATCGCCCGTCGTATTGTCAGAGTCGGCATCAGATAAGCAACTCATTCCGTCCGATTTAGCGCCAAATTGAGCACTCGCATTTGTCGAGTGAGAGAGACAAGTCACCCCATCTTTAAAAACCTGTTACGACACAAGAAAGGGTGAGGCCAAGGCCAGTTCGGCGAGTGGCTCTATTGGTAGACGATCCTTTCAAGCATTATTATGTTCTTTTTTTTTTTCAAATGCGCAGCAGCTCAATTCACACGAATAAAGAACTCTCTACAGTTTGTTCTGTCTTTAGCACCGGCGCTCAAATGGGAAAAAAATAGTTAAACGTAAAACACGATGCGATTTTAATGGTTATTGCCATTTCTTCAGAGTCAGTCACCTCGTCTGACTATTTTAATAGTTAAACTAGTTTCTACGAAGGTTAAATTCCCATTAAAGATGCATCAAAATATTGAAAAGAGCGAAATTCTTTGACCGCTTACGAGTACCTATTGATAGTTCAATACTCGAGCGTAATCAGTTCTATTAGAAAATTGCATAAATCAAATAGAATACATTCATTGAACATTGAAATTTTCCCTACAAATATCCAAAATTATCTACGGAAGTAGAAAAAGTTGAGATATTCCTTCTCCACAAAAGATTAAAAAATGCACTTTACAAATACCCACTTTCAATATTAAAAATGTCAGAAGAGTTTATGATTAATTACAATAAATGTATTATTTGAAGACTTTCAATACGGTCGGACTATTAACCAGAAACTTTATTACGCAAGTGACAGAATTTATTCCCAGTCACAGCTTGAACGAGATTCTAATTAACTCCATTCGTCTTGTGAGATGAACGTTTACTTTCATTTAATCAAGCTCAATATGACAAGCCATCCTCGAACGATTTCCGTGTTAATTAAGATAGATAGATTAATATCTTTTCGTAAATAAAGAAATATTAGAATGGAAGTTTCCGGCTACATGAAAACAGAAATATTATGAAAAGAAAAAAAAATGTGTTTTGTAACATAATAAAAATCAATGAAAGCGCTAATTTTTTTCAAATAAAAATACATGGAATTTCATTCAAAGGAATTATTATATATTGTAAATTTTACTCCCTATTGGAAAGTATGGGAAAATTATTTTTTAAAAAAACTTAATTTGTTAGATTTGATGTTTTGGAACTAATATTTGGGCTTTTTTTCATTCCTTAAATTTTAGTAGTTTCTAATAAAAAGATTTCAAAATCTGAAAAGTTCTAAACCATCCGACACACGAAAACCTTTAAATTTTGCCGGCTGATTTTCGATAAAAATTAAATGTCATTGATATCCAAACAAATGCGAATAATAAACAAACTCTAAGATAACCCCGCCCAGGAGCAGAGCCCCAAGATAACACAAGTTATCACGGGCGAATCATTGAACGACAGAGGAAAAAAAGGCAGGGAGATATTATCAGGGGTAAAAAACTCACCTATCGCCGGAACTTTTTTCCCGCGGAATTTAGTAAGCAAAGCTCCCATGATGTTTTCACAGTTGAGGGGCTCGTACCTTTTTCACTCACTTTCCGTCCACTTGAAAACGAACCGTCTAGCACACAGCGCACGGCTTTTCCAACATCGCAACAGAACTGTTTCTCGCCCAATCGGCAGGGCGCAAACGATTGCGACGCCACACGCGCGCGGGTCACGTGGTGCCCTCCCGCCCGCCGGTTTGTATTTAGGTCGCTGGCTCAAGCTGAAAATATTCGGCTAGAGAGAAAGGGATATATATTGCTGCTTCAGGGATTTTTCCCACATGGATGCAAAGGATTCTCTCCATTTAATAAGATGAGGGTCAAAGGTAAACTAGGGTCGGGCTGGCTTATGAATGAAAACGCGAGCTGGCTGGCTCCAAACGAGCGAATGACTCATGCGGTTTCGCATGACTCCCCTTCCATTGAGAAGGGAATTTTTTTTTTAATTATAAAGCGACTGTGGGAACACGATTGTGTAAGGCTATAGAAAAAACCGAGAGATGCCCTTTAAATCATGTCCACGATCCACGTGCCTTTAGTTTTTCTCAAACACTTTGAATTCTCTGGAAGCATTTGGAGATAAATGATGAGCTCAGGACGCAATCAATGTGTTTATACAATGTTCGGCAAATACGTTCCAGAACAAAAATCGAAGAGCTTGAATCTAAAAAAAAACTTTCTGTTTCCATACGGAAGCAAAGAGACCGTTCTTTCATGCATAAGTAAAGATACTTTTTGAATCTTGAGGAACAATCTTGGTTTTCGTCTAGAGTTTCAATTAAAAATATTTTGAATCATGACCAAATACATAAGGAACAGTTCGGATTAAACCTTCCTTGTGAAAATCAAAATGATATAGAAGGGGTGAACAAGATGGGATGCATTAAGCAAGAAGATTTAAAGGTGAAAAAAGTTTTCATCGGAAATAATTTTGAATTTTAAAAATAATAAAAAAATTTTGATTTATCAATAAAAACGTCAAGTTTGTGAAATATATTTTTTCCATTTTTTTCTTATAAAAAGCTATACAAATTAAAAGGCAGGTTTTTCATATACTGAAGGAATTTTTGGTAGAGACACACCTTTGTTTTTTTCACCTAAAAGTATTCTTCAATTGTTTTTTTTTTCAAATTCTACGTTTTTTTAATTTTTTAAAAAATTTCTCAATTTTAGTTAATAGTCATTGCAACAAGGAAAAGGGGTCGTTCTTATGCAGTGGTTACCAAGGTGAGGTACTCAACTTCAAAATATTAGGGGTCACCCAGAGAAATTAAAATATCCTTGCAAGGGAGGCTCAAGGGAAGCTAAAGAACATAGGATGCTCAGGTGTAAAGGGATGCTCGAGAGCAAAAAGAAGCTCAAGAGCAAATGGATGCTAAGAAGCTAAGAGAACACCAAAAAGATGCTGATGGTAGTGGTGCTTAAGATCAAAGAGATGCTCGGGAGTAAAGGGATGCGCAAGAGCAGAGATGATCAAGAGCAAAGGGATGCTAAGAAGAAAAGTGATGACGAAACACTAAAAGATGCTGAAAATAGTGGTCCTCAAGATCAAATCTATGCTCAGGACTAAAGGGATATTCGAGAGCAGAGAGAGGCTCAAGAGCATAGGGATGCTTATCACTCCTATTATTCAGAGGGGAAATATCTTCCCTCCCTGTCCCTGATAGTTAGTTGTTAGTAAAATTAAATTTCCTTTTGGGGGGACCCTCTCCGTGTACCTGCCCCCTGTCAAAGTTTATTTAAGCTTCTGAGTTAACTTCTTCAAGAAGTATCTAGGATTTAGATCTCTATCGTCTATCCAATGACATGAAGTTACTGATAGGCCTTCAATAAAGCTCAGAACATCTTCTCACCCTCATCAATTAACTGAAACCATACGCGATAGGAGAAACTGAGAGAGTGAAAATTGGAAAAGTACCCGATTAACCTTCTGACACAGAGACCTCCGGAACGAATCTCGCTTTTTATCTGTTGGATAGCTTCCCCTGCGCCTTCCGCTGCGTTTTCCTGTTGATCTCATCTGCCTGGGAGCTATCCAAAAAGCGCGCTTTCTTCCAAGGCTCTGACCACGACGAGGACTGGCGGAACTCGTCGGCAAGCGAAAACAAAGTACGAAACAGAAAGGTTAACCGCAAGGTGATGTTCCATTGCCTGGCAACGCCACTTCACTCAGACAGTTAAAAATGTAGCCTTCGCAGCGTTCGTCGGCGCTTTCAAGTGTTTTTCTTCGCACAAATGGGAGCACATCCCCACCTTCTGAGTGCCCCATTCGCTTGAATAATTAGTTCCGTACTTTAATAAACGCCAGAGTTCAAAAACAGAAAGGAAAGGTGATTTTTGAGAAAAGACAATAGGAGAGAAAATTTCGAAATCACAGGTGTTGTGTATTAGGTTCAGCAATGAGCACACAGATGAACTCGATAAACAATCGATAGGTGTGCCTACCATAATTTTTTTTTCAAATAAAAAAAACCTATACTACGTACTTAGAACCTTATACTAAAAATTTTACATAACTAAAAAAAAATAAGTACTGTGTATCTGGGATACCACCCTTTCCTTTCGGTGTCAGGGACACCATACCCTTGTGGTCACAGTGTTTGGGACACTGCACCCTTCGCCCCCTTGAAGTCTCTGGAAGACTAAAACTGTCATCATCTTCGATAGTTTTGACCTTCTTCTGGTTTTTCGGCTTTTTCTCGAAATCAACTTTGCCGACAAGAGGTCCCTTTTCGCTTTCCGCCTCACATATTGTGATTGTGCGTGGTTTTAATTACAATTTAGTCTGATGTTTCTGTTGATTTAGTATTGTTCCCCCTTGTATAAACCTGTGTCCCATAAATGTACATAACATATGACTGTATTCTTGTACTTTTTTGTATTGTGTATTCTTGTACTTTTTTGTATTGTGTATTCTTGTACTCTTTTGGTTTGTAGAAGTAGTTTTTGTGAAACACAGGTTCTTGTATGATACTGGTTCCGGCATCATACTGGTTCTAGTATATACTGGTTCCGTTACCATACCCGGTATGATAACGGAACTAGTATATACTAGAACCATTATGATACCGGGTTATGAAACACCGGAACTAGTATGATACTAGAACTAGTATAATACTGGTTCTAGTATCATACTAGTTCCGGTGTTTCATAACCCGGTTAAATTTTTTTTTCGGAAATTTTTTTTCCAATAGGAATAGGGTAACGTCATTAATAAATTACTTTAACTTTGGAAAAATTAATATAAAAAATCAGATGCAATAAAATTGTTTTCAAAGTCAATATTGCAATTAATTAATCACGTTTTTTTATCTTTTCATTGCGAGATTCCTGTTTAATATTGATTGATGGACAACAGTAAAGGATGCATTTTTACAAGAAAAATTGAGTATTAGGTATTATGTACATATTTTAATACACGTTGCTGACGTACAACTTGTCAACTTGAAATAATGATGGAAACATGATACAGAATTTAAAAACTCTCCTAAGTCTCAAGAGAATTCTCATGACATCTATGCATCTAAGCTATCTATTTATAAACTATTTATGGAGTTTTTAGTTTTGCAAAAGAAGGGCAAAAAACTTAACCACTGGCCGGTATTACATTAACACCCCTTCGAAATTATTTTTTTAAAAATACGACGCTCTTGTAACTTTGCGAATGACACTTCATTTTTTAATAAATTAGACCTAAAACCTTTAACAAAACATGCATACACACAATCTTACTGAATCCCTATCATAATTTGAAGAGTACAAGTTTCCATTTATTATCTTTAAAAAAATCTTCACCTTTAAACATTTTAATCCCTTTTAAATTGGTACTTTAGTTATTCAGAAAATAAATAAGGAAAATGAAAAGACTAAATTAGTTAAATTGGGGAGAAATTTAAAACGGTTTTTACTTCTACTTACCCAACACCTCCTGCTTTTTAAGAAACGAACGTAAGAAAGACCTGCTCATTCTCGAATTACTTCTTGCGTCTAACAACACTGAAAGAATGCCTTTATAATTCTGACCGGATGCCAAAAGGTGTGCGCACCTAAGTGTGACCTTATCGAATCTAATTGAATTTAGGTAACTTCAAACCAATAAGAGCCAAGGACAGAGCCATATGTTTTTTTCACGAAATTTAAAAATGACTCACGATTTTTTTTCCCTTTATGCTTTAAACGACGTGTGCACGATTCTGTTCCTCATTCTTCTACAATTATTGCCAAATAATATTTATGATGATGCGTATAAACATCTCAAGTCCCCTCTACAGCTACCGTATAGTTTTTGTTGTGTAAGAAAAACAGAGGTATAAATATAACGTGACCATTTATTTTTTGACTCAAAACGGGACATTGGTTTATTTAGGTTAATTAACAGGTAGTCAATAAAAAAAACACTTTTTTAAAGTTATTTATTCAGAAAAAGTCAGTTATCTCAAAAGTTACGAATTAAAAAATATATATACCCGAAACGTTTAGTTATATTTATCAGAGGAACAAATTTGCTTTAATATAGCTGGTGATGATTTTAAGTAAGAATGAAACTCTTGGCACTTTTTTTGTATATTCACCTTAATTATCAACATCGCTTTTAGAACTGAAATTTGTAACTGGGTCTTCTCAGATGGCCACAATTTGTTCATTATAGAAAATAATCTTTCTACTGGAGCATTTGTGGCAGGCAAACATAAAATATATTCAATTAAAATAGAAAAGTTTTCATGCTGAAGATTGTTGGCTTGAAAGTGTTTTAATACTTCCACCCAACGAGTTTCCGTGGAAACATTTAGTTTATTACATTCGGTTACTTTCTGCGATGTAATGTAGTCAGTGGCGGATTTCCAAATGTGCCGCCTATAGGCTGAACCAAAAATTGCTGCCTATTCACAGTAAAAAATTCCTGTAAAATTTACGGTTTTAAGCTTGAGCGCGCAGAGTGACTAAAGTCACGGCGACCAGTATCACTAGTATCAAAAATATCGCTAGAAAACAATAGAGCATTTTCAATCACACGACTTTACCTAACAACGGCCTTAGCAACGTTGTTTTTATCCTCCAGTGATGTCATGTGCGAATGCTGCTATTGGATGCTTCTATTTCCCGCCCCCTAACAACAGCCTTAGCAACGTTGTTTTTGTCTTTGTCACCGTGACAAAAGTCGCCCGTGCGCGCTCGCCCTAAACTGGCAGCTGGGTTGGTTGTGAAAAACCGTAAAAATTACGAAGTAAATCCATAAAAACAATGGTGTTTTACCATTTTAATCCATGTTTTTTGTTTAACAAGGTAAAATACCGTTGTTTTTATGGATTTACTTCGTAATTTTTACGGTTTTCCACAACCAACCAAGCTGCCAGTTAAAAATCGTAAATTTTACGGGATTTTTTTTACAGTGTGCACATAATGTCAAAATTTTACAATCTTAGCTGCAAGTAAAAATGGGGGTCTGTGGGTCAGCTCCAGATTTTTTTTTTTAAATTGGCCTATTAAAGTAGTGATTTAGTTGATTTTGATACCCTTTGGGTAACATTTGAAGAGAACGGTTCCTTGTAAACCGCACAATTTTCAAGGTAAAAAAATTATAAATAGAGGGCTGGGGGTCCTCCCCCAGGAAATTTTTTAAAATTTTCCCCTTTAAACTAGTGTTTTATGTCATTTGGAACCACTTTGGGGAACACGCAAAGGGAACCGTTTCTTGTAAGCGGCAGAATTTCCAAAGGAAAAACACTATATGTAACAGACTTCCAAATTGTGGAGGGGGGTTTGGGGTTTGGGCTCCCTCAAAAAAAATTTTGAAATTTGATCCTCAAAATTGTGTTTTAAGTCCTTTTGAGACTTTTTGAAGTCTATTCCTCTCAAAAATCTGCCGCCCCTCAAAAATCTGCCGCTCTATCCAGCCTACTCAGCCTGCTGGTAAATCCGCCACTGAATGTAGTTACAAATTAACGAAAATTCGTCAAAAACTTCTGCATCTTTATTACAGTCAATATATTCCTTTTCAATTAATGCTACTCAAATTTTCGCGCGGTTTCAGAAAACGGGACAATTTTGCGTCCCAGAGTTCATTTCGGGGAAACCGGGACTCGTAACTCTAAAAAGGGACAGTCCCGTTCAAAACGGGACGTCTGGTCACGTTATATATAGATAAGGAGTACAATGTTTAAATTTTAATTTTTATAATTATGTTAGGTATAGTGGATAACATCAAAGTACTTTAAAAATTTTGAAATTTTTCACGTTTATATTTGAATAAAATCAAGTTTATATTTAGGCAACATTTCTACATAAGGTTGGTTTCCTAAGTACTTTTCAAGAAAGTTCCAATACAAACATTTTCTCAACTGAGAGGGATATCAAGGAAATATTTTCTTAAGTGAGTGGGATAGAATTTATTTTTGTTATTTTCTGCGATAAAAAAAGAAAGGGTTTGAAATTTGGCTAGTCTGGTACATTCTTTTAACTGTTGAAATATGGACAAAATAACCCCATTTAAAATATCAAAATAATAACTGAATTTAAAATATCTTCACCAACCCTTTTTCATTGGCTACACTCCAGCATTTCCGCGTTATATTTAAACTAACTACCACATTGCTCTTTTGATTTCAAAACCATTATTCCGAAAATATCCAAAGTACAGCCACCCCTCCTCCCCCCCCCCAACAGTGTACATTGAGGTCCAACGGCTGGGTTAAGGATTATGATTTAAGTACCTTTTTGAATGGCTTAGTGTCATTGTCAGTCTAGAAAACTAAAATAAACTATTTTTCTTAGAAAGGCAATCTTACTTTCTTACGTAATGCAACGCAATCTCCTTTTTCAATACCGATTCGAAATTTGTATTTCATAAGTACCATTTTTCTAAGGCACTAAATAGTAGTAAAAGCCGTAGAAACTCAAAAAATTAACATAGAAAGTGAAATTTAAAAATTTTTTCTCTTTCTATTTTAAATTTATGCAGCTCATAATTTTTTACATAACGTCCTAGGAAACGTCCTTGCGTTGTGGCGGTTCTTCAGTTGCACTTTATGATTATTTCGATTCATATACAAAAAAAACGTCCCTAAGATAAGTAAGGGTTTGGTTTATAAGTATTATTTTTCATACCTACACTGTAATAAATAGTCGTCAAAAAAACGGCAGCAAAAGTTACCAGAGCTTTTCTGTACATAGGAATTTCTCTGTCGACTTTAACATTTCTGTATACAGGAATATTCTGGCAACTTTTTCTGCAAAGGTAAAGGCAAATTCTGCAATTTTTTCTGCTTTTTCTACAAATTTTAATGTGTTTTGTCACAAAACCCACTAAAATTTTCCGAAGTTGGGTAAAAGAGAGACACTAATATGTAGAGAGACAGTATGGAGTTAAATAAATATAGAACATTTCCGATGGATGAGTTCCCAAAGTTGCGATAAGATCGTAGCATACAGGAAAAGTTTAGTCAACAGAGAAACTCCGTGTAAAGGAAAGCTGTGGCAACTTTTGCAGCCAGAGCTTTTCTGTTTCTTGACGATTGTTTTTTGCAGTGTAGAAAAACTTTAAAAATGGAACTACCTAGCCCACAGCCCAGAACCAAAGTTATATTGGTTTGAAATATATGATCGGTTCAGGTTGGTTTAAATCAGGCATGCACCTAAATTGTGATGTGGGCCTAAATATGCCACAAGCCAAAAGATCAGTCGAAATTCTCTAGTATTTCATCTTGACTTTGGTATGAATTATGATAAGCAGTCTTCTGCAAACATTATGGATATTCATAAAAATATCTTTTAAAAGTTTAGAATCATTCAAGACAGGATACACCACAAACAGCTCATGGGCAGCATACAGCCCACATGTTGCACACTGTGCAAGTCTGATTTAGATTTATTGACCTGATATTCGTAATGAAGAAGTAAATCCAGAGTACTCATTTGAAATTTTAAGATACCATTAAAATACCTTGAGAGAGATGCTGAACTTTCACCTATCCATCTTATAAACTAAGAAAAAAAACGCCTTTGGATAGAGTCTAGTAGACTAGAGCTTTGGATACAGACAGAGCATCCATCTGTTTAATAAAGAAAAGGAGCTCAACATGCAGATCCATGTCATGGGTGATAACCAGGGATTCTGCTAAGGCGGCTTTTATCCCAAAGTGCGAATGAAAAACTAGAACATTATAAATACTTGAAAATGTTGAAATGCTATAAAAATTAATGCTACTGTGATATTACGAAGATTTTAAAGAAATATACTATTTAGCATTGAGTTTTTACATTTAGTACCTAAAAACTGATGAATCCAATATCTAACCAATTTGTTATTTTAGCAATTATCTATGAATAATTTAAGAGAAATTAAGTTAAAAAAATTTATTCACAAAAATAAAATCACAAGTAAAAACTTCATTCTTTTGTAAAATCATAGGGTTCAAATTTTGCCTTAATGGTTTCAACTATATGTTCTTCTTCAGAGAGAGGTAATTTACAATTCTTCCAATCCACTTTATCTGGTGCATTCATAATAGCTTCATCAGCCAATACCATTCTATAATTGAAAATAATTATAAGAAATCATGCAAGATAGCAAAGCAGATATAAAAATATACAGCATGTTTCAAGATAAGTGTCAACTCCCTTAATTTTTGAACCCCTACGGAAGTGGTGTCTAGGTATAGTAAAGTGACCATTCACTATCCTATGTGGTAACTTTCAATGCCTCCTAGTGGCAATGTTAGGAGTTATAATTTTTATTTTTATAACTTTCAAAGATATGCTAAATTAGTCAATTACAAAGTTTTAGAGCAGTATTGATTTATTATTATTATTATTAGTATTGATTTATTTACGAAAATATACCTAGTGCAGAGAAATGCCTTGAACAGAACCCCTAAAACGCACACTCAATTAGGTAGAATTTCCCAAGTTTTTACCTCATAAAACACTCCTCTTAACCCAAAAATTAGAAATTTTCTTTTTAATGATCTAAGAAGATTACTTTTAGTGATTTACTTAAGTATAGATATTCAATAGAAAGATAAATGTTTCATCTATTATAGAAATGATTGTAGAAAATTTAGAAATGAATAGAGAAATCTATTACAAAATTCAATAAAAATAATTTAAATTTGTACAGTGCATGCCAATTAATTGTCTAGATATGAAGTCCCAAGAGAATTTGTGAAGCTTTCTTTAGAACTGAAGGAAACTAAAACAAACATTGTATTTCTGGTTTATCTGATTGTACTGGTGAACTTCAAATTATGAATAATGCAAAATAATTTATATGCATTTTTTCAAAAGAGCCGAGGGATAAAAAGTTTAAGGTTGAACAGTTTAATTTTGAATTCACTACTTACCTTACAAATTGTAAAGGAAATTTCCTTTTGATAAGATGCATAAAAGTAGCAGTGGTTTTCTTGTTGATAACTACTTCCAAATGAAAGTAAGAATCCTTAGATGATACAAGCTGAAAATAGTAATTAATATTATTATTGTCATAAAATTTTAGGCAGATTTATTTTAATATAAAACCTGTCTAAAAAATCAGATGTTTTTTTTTCCCTTTTTTTAGTCTTTTAAATTCAATATGAATCTCTAATGAGTCAAAAACTAAACATCTTAATAGATATCCATAAAAATAAATCTAAATTTTTACTGAGAGATCAAAAGTTAATGCACAGCACAAATTTTTGAATAAAGTGTTAAGTATTAATTTTATTTTAATATGCTAGCATATTAATCTAAACAGTTTGCATCCTAAGACCATTTTTGATACATTTTAGTTATTTTTATAATTTATTGCTTTAAATCACATAGTGTTTAAGTTTTCCCAAAATACCAGTGTCAAATGTTTAAGCACAAAAAATTCTTTAAACAAATTTTACCACTACCATCTAACCAAAACAACTTCTGTTAAAAATGATATTTGAGTAAATAAGAAGTTCAGACGTTACATTTTGGATTCAATATGGGAGGCCTAAGTGATCAGAATTCATCAAAGAAGAGGTGTCATGAAAAGCGGATATTTAAAGCATGAAATTCAGTCTAATTTTGTTCATTTCAACAATTGTGGTTGCATTTAAAAGATTAAACCCAGTGTAGTTATAAGGTTTTGCCTCATGGAGATTTTTTTATAGAACATACTATGTTCAGAAAGGCCCTAGGGACCACAAATGGTTGAAAAAGGCACTTAGGAAATTAGGCTTCTTCAAAAAACATTGCTTTTTCTCTCAAATTAAAAGTGAAACTATAGGATAAAAATACAGTCATGACATATTTATAATCTCTATGTCACATGAATAAAAGCTTAAAGCCCATTCTTCAAAATTAATCAAAAATTAAGCATGAATACTTTATTAATTCATTCTCTAAAGTTATATATATAAAAAAAGTCTGCTGTATTTAAACGTCTGAAATTTTATAATATAAAACAATAAAAATAACTAAATTGCATAAAAAATGCTCTTATGATTCAAACAGTTTTTATAAATATATACTAGCATATTAAAATAAAATAAATATTTAACACTTTATTCAAAATATTTGTTTTGTGCATAAACTTCTGACACAGATTGTATTAACCATGAAGGTTACCCTTTTAACTTTTTAAATTCTAGAATTAGTCTAAAGTTTTAAGTGCTCATGATGGTTCACAGAAATGTACTTCACAAACAAGCTTATGATTTTTAAAACATACTTATAGAATTATAAAACAAGTATACGGTTAAAAATATCAAGGTAAAAAATTACAATGATTTTAAAACCAAGCTTACTTCTTTGATGCTTGCAAATGGTGATAGTTCAGTGAATTCCAATCCATTACAAGAAGCTAACTCATTTAAAACATCTGGTACTTTTGAGGATTTGGATTTGGAAACAGGGATTACCTAGAAGTAAAAATTTGATAAACACATTAGAGAGGACAGAATGCTGATACTGTGAGTTATTTATTTAAAAGCAAATTTAAATACCTAACAACACCTATAAAATCAATACAACAACAATATTCATTAATAAGTTGTTTCTAACAAAAAAAAACAATTTACATAAAAATTGCAAAAAAACTATTTTCCTGTTTTTTAAAATAATTAACTGTAGCTTAAAAAAATTGAATTTCTAATAGTTCTTTATCCATTTAGAGCAGGTGCCTCCAAAGTGTTAAACCTTAGAGACACATTTGATTCTCCAAAAATATTCTAGTAAGCAACACCAAACAACACTTTTAAAACCCAAGGGCCAAGACATCCAAATCTTGCATATGGGTTCATCATATGAATACAGTCTAGTCATGAGAAAAATTTTAAATTGAAATTGTAATTTTAAAGGTTAATAAGTAATTTTATTATATTAGAGTAAATTTTTAAGATATTTGAAATTTTACCGCAAGTTTAACTGCAGAGGGTGACTATTAATACAAAAAAGACAGGCCTGGGTAATTCATTCAGCTTCTACAGGACAGATTTAAGGAGATAGATGGCCAGTTTTGGTCTGCGGGTCATACTTGAGAGACTCCCAATTTTAATAAAAATTGGATTACCAAGTTTTATTTTTTGTTATAAACATTTGTAAACAACTGCAAAGATATATTAAAAACAAATACATACATTACAAGTTAGTAAATTAACAACTTTAAAAAATTAGTTACAAACCTGAAGTTGTAGATGAGGACTCATATAGTTCCTCTCTGCGAAAACTACATCTTTGTTTGAATCATGAAAGTATCTCACAAGGGCTCTTTTATAACGTTGAATTTCATCTTCAGCTGGTCCTTGCAAATCCCTAGTAGCTTGAACATGCTCCAATGGAATTATTAACAAATGATCTTTTGAAAGGCCACCTTTAGCAATGGTAATATAACTCTGAAAATTAAATACATTCAATATGTAAAAGAGGATTATGTTTTAAAAATATTTATCAAAGCAAAATAGTAAGAGAAAACTTACATAGTCTCCAATACTAATTATTAGCTGCTTTTCAACCTTAGGATTTGTTAGACAGAACCAACAATCATCATGTGTAACTAAAAGGAATTTTGATAGAAAATTTATAAAAGTAACATTTGTTAACTATCAATAGAATTTAAAAAAAAAGAAACAAACTTTGATGTTATGAATCATAATCATATACCCTGTAATCTCTGCTTCTTGGAGTCGGATCCATGGTTTTCATTGTTCTGACGTTTGGACTTATTTGAAGAATTCATATCATAGAAGAACTGGAAACAATCATAAAATTTAAAGAAGACTTTTCATGTATATTTATAAAAAATAATAAATAACTAGTGTGGCATCTAGACACCCCTTTTATGACAATAGCTTCAGGCGTTCTGGAAAAAGGGTGCTACTGACTTCAACTCAAAATAACGGAAAACTATTTATTAGAGTATCTTTTATCCGGAATCCCAAATTCTGGAATGCTCCAAAATGCAGAATGTGAACAGATTATTTTTTTTTTAATGTTCTGCTGCTATTTTTTCCCACAAACCTTATGGCCCTCCAATGAATTGTTAAAACAGAATGGCCAGGAATGTTTTAACTACAGCCGTATGTAGAACATGATTCGATTGGAGCTACGCTGGCGAAATTCTTTCGTAGCTACTAAATTATGTTAGCGTGCTTAGGACTAACTGATGGTGGGACCAGATTCTTTATAAAAGATGTTGCTAATGCTGAAAGTCTGTACACATTTCTTAATTGGACTTAATTTTGTGTTTTCTCTTTGAGCACAAGATTTTTGAAAATTTCTAAACAACCTGGAATTCTGGCCTTCTGGGTTTCATGCAGTTAAAAAAACTGGATTTCCAAGGCTACCCCAGAAAAGTAGCATCCCTGCAACAGTTAAGGCCATGATAAGTGTTAGCACTGGACACAGTGCTAACACTTATCATGGTTCATTCAATTTATTTCAGAAAGAACAAAGATTAGAAACTTCACCAGTTCAAATTTAAAATATAATGCATTAAGGAATTTCATAATGGTGATCTAGATAACAACTACTGCAACCATGAACTCTTTTTTTGATGAAACAACATGCTTCTTAAATATTTTTTGCCTTTAGCTTTTTCATACTTCATTTTAGCATCTTTAAATCCTAGGATATACTGAAAATATAACTCACTTGATGTTCTACTTCTTCATCATAAGGACATTCTGTCACAAGATCCGATTTCTCAACCTCTCTGTCAGCAGATTCAAAAGGGACGATGTTAAAGGCATACAACCACTATGAAATGAAATGAATTGCATGAGTGAAAATAAAACTGAAAAAACGAAATTCATACTTCATTTAAGTACTAAACCTTTTGTTCTATACTTAAATGCAAAAAAACTGTCAAAATCATCACAAACTTTTTTAAAAGAAGTAGCTGATATCTATATTTTAATTGTCTCTTCATCTTTTAATCATTAAAGCAGTAGGAAACATGTAAGTCTATAGATATTTGATGAGTCTAAATGTATAATTTTCACCTATAATGAGGGAAAATGAGTTCAAAAATAGTATATGTACATACCTTTTGCTTAGTTTTGTTGTCCAGAGGAGCCAAAGCTATAAATCTTGTTGAATGTAATGGCTTTTCTATCAACACTTGGTGATTTCTAAAAATAACAAAACTATTTTTAAAAACCTTTTTTATTTGGATGGCCATAATATAATTCATGTATTTGTACCTTTTGGGAAATAAAGCACATCTTATGATTTGAAAAATCATCACTATCATAATGAAAATTTAAATATAAAAAAATCTAAACTTTTTTCTACTTTAAAATTCTTAGGATTAAATAAACAATCATACCTATAGGGTAGACGTTCATAAAATATCTGAGAGTAGCCACAAAAATGGTACCGAGGTTTAAGTTTTTTAGCCAAGAATGCTATAGATTTTGAACCAACAACTTTGGAATCATCCTATAAAACAGATAAACATTAATTTCTGACAGTTAAAAGCAAATATGATGGAAATGATACAATAACTAACTATAGAACTTTTTGATTAGCCAGGAGAAAATCTTGCTAATCAGACTTTACTGGCAACATTAGACAAACTATAAACAATTTAAATTTATTTAAAGCAATATAATATTAATTAGTTGATACATTAAGATTATTTTCAACATTAATATTTAATATTTTGGTGATGTGATTTATTAGAATATTTGGTGCTTGTAAATGACTGATAAAAGTACATGAACTTCTATGGAAATCAGGTAAGGAAAATCTCTTAAACTTACAATTTCAGCAGCATGCTTAGTAACACCTTTGGGCCATTGAGAGGTTAATAAGATATCAACTGGATTACTAGATGAAGAATTAACCATTTCAGAAATATCTTTCTGGGTGAAAGAAAATCTTGTTGATTCATTTTTTTCCACACCACTCACATAAGCTATTTTTAAACCAGTTGCCCCAGTAAAAATACCTCTTGATCCTTTAAAAAATAATTCACAAATAAATAAACTACTTTAACTAAAAAATTTATAATTTGCAAAAAAAACAACTCAATTAAATTGAAAGAAAAAAATAAAATGTAACAAGAAAGACTTATTACCCAAATAAATCACATCGGTAGCTAGTTCACTTCCTTGTTTTGGATAAAATTTTACATGCTCAGTTCTGTTGGGTCCCAATACATATGTAACTAAAGGAACTATAAAAAGGAAAAGATGTTTTAGAACAGCTATTTTACTTAACCCGTAACAGGGGAGGTGAGAAAATGGAACATACCAGGGGACGTGGGGTCTCACAGACCGCGCAACATTATATTTTTTAAAAAAATTTCTAATTAAGATATGATTCTGATATTTCAGTACATAGTTCTTGGAACATTTATCCCTTCATAGAAAAATATTTGTTAACTTTATGATAAAATAAAAGTTTTCACAGACAATTTTCCAAGAGCCTTAAATTTTTCGATAGAAACCACATGGTGCAGTAAATTCTTTATAATTTAAAATAAAATGCATCTATTATGAATTAATTGTTTTGCTTTTATTATTTAATATGTAATGCAAGTTTTAATTGGAAAAATATCATTATAGAACAATACAAAAAAATTTTGACTCTACCTGAAGTATCAGTTTTTCACCAGTGTTTTAGAAGCAATTTATTTAAAAATTTAAAATTTTTCATAGAAATCTTATTAATAGTAATCTTTACCACTCTAAAATCCCTCCCAACTTCATATAATATTTTTTAACTCTTCCGCATAACCCGGATCAGAAGGATAAATTAATCTACGCAGACCGAGCTTCAAAGCCATGCGCTTACTAAGTCTGGACGAAAACCGTTACACTGAGTGGGACCTGAGGTCTGCTGGACCGCGTGGGAAAGAATTTGTGGAATTTCGAACGGATGTTTTTGGAAAAACTTGCTGATAAGAAGGGGTCAGTCTCAAGGTCATGTAAGGGGAAGGTAGGAGAAAATTCTATTCAATTCGACCCAGCATGTGGTAGGGGGAAGGGGAGGGAAATGTTGCACGGTCTGTGAGACGTCACGTCCCCTGCTACGGGTTAAGTAAAATATGAATGAAAAATTTTTAGCATTAAGATCATCTGAATTAAATTTGATGTTTCTCATCACAAATATGGCTATAATTTAAGCCAGAGGTATCAAACTCATAACCTGTGGGACACACATGGCCCTCGATGAGATTTTTAATAGCCAGAGGCTTCAATATACTTAATAAAGCTGGAAACGCCAAAATTCAGGGTTATATTCTAGAACTGTTCAAAAATGTACTTAAAACAAAGATTGAATTAAAAAAAAACACTTTTTTTGGGGAGGGGCTCAGTTCCCTTAAAAGGGCAAGTTTTCTAATTAAAAAGCACATTTTTGTCTAAAAATTCAAATGTTACATTAAAACTTAGTTACTGTGAGCTTCTTTTTTTCTTGCTTCATAAGAATATCGTAAGAAACATATCATAAGAAACATGCCCTCTTTCGTATTTTATTTCTAAAATGTTTTTCAATCCATAAAATCAAAAATTAAGAAATATTTTATCTGAATCAAATTCCTTTACTTTAAATTACAAAAAAATATTTAATAAAAAAAAGCTAATTTATTTTAAATTTAAGAGTTATAAATGTGGACATAGATTAAATGTATGGTTTTTGTTATGTCAAAACAAGGTATATAACATTAGTAATCACTAAACTTCCTATTCTATTTACATGGTTCCCACTCTTTGAAAACATTGAAAATCAAGGACTTTCAAGGACTTTTCAAGGACCTCAACAAAATTTTTCAAGGACCTTTTTTCGTAGACAATTAAAAATTATAATCTTTCTAGAGAAATTGGAGTTGTTTTTAAAATGCCTACTGACTCCAACTTAATTTTATACCTTGTTTGTTCACTTGCAGAACTGATGTAGAGGGTTTTTACTATCATAATTTTATGGTTTCAAACATTGCCATTAAATGCGGAAAGGAAATTTAGATAAATCAGCAAAACGCGGCTGGAGTGGATTCAAAATTCAAGGACTTTCAAGGACCTAGGCCATTTTTCAAGGACTTTCAAGGACCTATTTTTAGCAGAAAAAAATTCAAGGACTTTTAAGGACTTTCAAGGATCGTGGGAACCCTGCTATAGTATTTTAATAACCCTAGCAGCATATTTTATATTACTTTTAAGAAAATTCTTAAGATGAATGTGGCTTGCATGAATCTTCAGTTAAAAAATGGCCTGCAATTAAAATGAGTTTGATACACCTGATTTAAAGAATTCATAGTATAATTATAATTAGCAAATTACTGTTTCTTTTGATAATTTGCAGATTTATTATCAAACATTTCATTTATAGACTAGCACTTTACAAAAATTGGATTGATGAATAGGTGAAACTAAAATTCATTTAAAACAAATAACTAAAACTGGCTTTGAACACAATTACCTGATATTTTTCCAGATACTACATCTTCCCATTCTTCATTGTTTGAACTGAAGAAGTCTCCCACACATAACAAAAACTAAAACAAATATAATTTGGTAGTAAAAGATCTCTTTTGGGCTTTTGAAAACAAAAACAATCACTTTTGGGGATTACATAATAGTTGAATTCACAAACTGTTACCAAATCTAATGCAATAAATAAGCAACCCACCTTAATCTCTGGTGAAATTTTGACAACTTGCAATGATTTCATTCTGTGAATCCTGCTTATTAAGGACTTCCTCACTTTCCTTTCCAACCTGTTTTAGCAAAATTATCTGGCAGTTTTAATTTGGCATTAAATATTTAGGGAAGAGCTTTCGTTTGGGTCCTATATAAGGATTCCTTTACATGGGTGTCATTTTGGGAGGGGGGGCAGGGGGAGATCAATTGCCCCAAAGGTTTCCGCTTGACTAGACTCTCTTAACGCCTAGAGGTGCATGAGGCTGCTAGTGTGGTGTTCATCCTGTCCAGTTTAATGCCGCCTCCCTGGCACTTCCCCAACTCTGCCAACCAAAGGCATTTCTTTCTTATTTTTTAGGGTCCATCCATTAGGGCACCATGTGAAGGCTATTCTTGTTGGGTCTATTGCCTACATTCTTAGAACATATCCTATCCATGACCATCTGGGCTTTTTTACTATAGCAGTTATGGGTTTGCAATTGGTGTGTTTATATAAGTCTGAATTTGATATTAGGGGACATCCATAAATTACGTGAGGTAAAAAGGGGGAGGGGGTCCAGGGAAATCTCACCAGGGGGGAGTCAATTAAAATCTCACGTCAACTTTTAGTTTAGAAAATATACGCTTTTTTTCATTAATATTTTTTAGCACAAGTTCAGAAAAAATGCTCAGATTAGTCAAACTAGCAGATCATTAGCCAGTGAGTCGTGATAATTACAAGTTAGAACCATGTTTTCGATTTCAATTTGTTTTTGTATCAAAATTTTGCGATCTGGATGGTAATTTTTATGCCGATAAAATAAAACTAGTGGTTGAGAAAATCTCACATGGGGGGGAGGGGGAGTCCAGCAAAATCTCACTAAATCTCACCAAGGGGGGAGGGGGGTCCAGATTTTGGAAAAAACACCTCACATAATTTATGGATATCCCCTTATGTGTTAGGCCAGTACACATTTTTAACATTTTTCTTAAACATTTGGTTTGAAAGGCATCAAGATCTTTTCTCGCTGTTTGGTTAGCTTCGTATTTCTGCCATAGAGTAGGACTGCTCTAAGAAATGAATATTTTCATTTTTAGATTTGCATTTTTAGTTTTGTATTTATATGTTGTTAGATCTTCATATTTTATACAGGGATTTGAAGGTTGTGCTTTTTTTATTCTTGTTATTATATCACTAGGTAATTTGTACCTCTCTCGGTAGAAATATAAGCCCCTGAATAATATAGGCTCAATATAATTTTTTTTTTATTTCCAATGGCAGAGCACAACACACACACACTGTGACCGGGGTCATCGCTCCAGACATGCCGAAATCAGTACTTACTTCTTGTTACCCAGTGGGCACCTGTGGACCGAAGTCACGGAGGTGAAGTACTGTTGCCCACGCCACACACACACACATTCGCAGGCACAACCCCTTTTTACAGGGGGGCCACATTCATTCATCACACAACACACACAAGGACAGAAACTAACATCCATGCCAAACGGGGATTCGAACCCCAGACGTACGGCTTCGCAATCAGATACTCTAACCACTAGGCCATACGTCGGCAGGCTCAATATAATAACAAGGGTCATTCCAGACTTTTTGTAAAGGTTCAGGTTTTCGTAAAAATTGTGAAAATCTACTCATAATTTTGTGAATTTGAAGTTAGCATAAATTAGTTTTATCAGGCAGGAGCCTGTTTTTGTGAAAATACGGTCCAATATTTGAAGTATTATGAACAAAAGGGTCTGTTTAAAGGCAAAAATACTTTGTGAAGGGTTTGTTTTTGAGGTAAAATGTTTTGTGAAGGGTCCGAAAACGGACCCAAATTTCTTCTAAACAGACCCCTGAATAATAAGCTCGAATAGTTTGAATTACCGATCTTCACTTTTAAACAAAGATCTTTCGAAGAATTTAAGGTAAATCCAAACAAACCAGGCCTGGGCGACATTTTCTATTAATTTTGTATATTGGCAAGTAAACAATTCAACTTCTATAGAACCGTGTTGCCAGAATCCACTATTCTACCTCCATTTTTAGAACCAGGCCCAAATTCTTTAGATTACCCAAATTTAATCATTTGGAACTTACATATTATCCCTTCGACCTTTCAGCAAACGTCAAATTCAGCAGCACAGCTATTGAACAATCATTTGAATCTTTATTAATGTTTTTGGATTCATCAGCATAGTCGACAGGATAATACGTAAGAACCAATTATTTTTTAATTCTTTTAGAAGAGATAATTAGTGTAAAATAGTAGATATTTAACAACACTGAGTCTCACTTCAAATGGTCCTTTCTTCTTATGAATTGTTCCAATTTTCGAAAAAAGAGTTTTAAAGTTTCCTTCTACATCTCCACAAACTAACCTAGAGCAAAAAAATTTCCAAAATTACTTTTGCGAGCTCAAAAACTATTTGGTTAAAACAAGGAGCAAATTAAAGTACGAGATGATTAAAATTGTTTTGAAAGATCCTTAAACTCTTAATAATTTGATTAATTAAAAGTTTTCTTACACTTTTAGGCTGGACATAGTTAATAATATAGAAAAACCTGAGCATCAAACTTTAGGTTTAATTCATGATCTTGACATCTTGACTTCTCAAATTCAAATCTATTTTTGTTTATTTTGATTTGATGCTCTGGAGCTGTACTGAGTTGTTTCCTTACCGTCACGAAAATAAAAGAAGGCTATGAAAGAGTTATTAAACTGAAGTGTACCTTTAAAAGATGCTTTAGTATATGATAAAAGATTTGAATCTTTATAAATGTTGAATTTTTTCATTACAAATGCTTTAAAAACTGTAAAATTCAGCATAAATATTTTTACGCAGGCATTACGGTTCCATAGTTTTTAACTGCTGTCGAATGCGCAATTCTATTGTTTACAAACAATGCTCATGGCAGGAGATTGCGATTCGGCTGTATTAAAATCCACCTTTGTTATAATCGGAGGTGGAATTGCCGGTGTATCATGCTGTGAACAAGTAAAATTTTGAAATCTCTCTATCCAAAATCTGAGTTCTTACTTTTAAATTATTGTACTTAAATTTTGAATCTATATCAAATAGTTTACAGACTACTGTAAAATAACACATGATGTTTAACTAGTTATTTAATTTTATATCGAGAAAGTTTCATTGTTTGATATATATATCTATATTTCTGTCTAAGACACTCCTGATAAAAACTATTCCAATTTATTCCTGATAAAAGTTAGGTACTCATATTTTCAGCTTGCAATCGAGGATCCTACAGCCACCGTAATTCTAGTTTCATCATCTCCTCTGGTAAAAGCAGCTAAGAATGTCAAGAGGGTAAAGTTTATTCTTTTCATGTCTTCAATATCTACTTAACACTTAGAGGACCTGGTACCACTTGATTTTTTATGGCTCCAGCTACAGGGATAACTTATTTTCTAGCAACCTGGTGTATATATCCGATATAAGGATATGGGTAAGTGTAAATAAAGAGTAGCATTTAAAAAGTTGCCAAGAAGCATGCCACCTGATTATAACATAACACCAAAATGTATTGAAATATCTTTCTTATTGTTGTCTAAAATTTGATTTCAATGTTTGAATTATGAGATAATGTGGAACAGATTTGGAAAAGGTCCTTAATGGGAACTGCTAACTAGAGCAGTAGCTAGTTTGGCTACTACTCTAGTTGGCAGTTCCTGTTCCAAATCTGTGCCAATAATGTTAAATATCCTTTTTACTTTCTGCAGCTTTCAGAAAGATCTGAAGAATTTGATGTTGAAGAAGAATCTTACATATCTTTGGAGAAAAGGCACGGTAACTGTAAAGTGATAGCAGGTACTGCTCTGGAAATAGATGACAAAAATCATGTAAACAAAATTTTCTTTTAAATTTGGGTGAAAACATTTTCAGTATACCATATATTTCTGCGTATAAGCCGAGAGTATTTTTTAAAATATTAATTTTAATGAGAAAAATTTACCATAAAATCAAAACCTGTGTATTAATTGAGTTAAATTTTTTCACTATTGCTTTCATCATTAACATTGTGGCCTTAAAAAGCTGATTTGGTTTCAAACTTCATGAGTTACTGCCCATCTGAAGCACTTATTCACACCAATTAGTCAATCCCTGTTAGATTATGGGTGATCCTTATCAGGTTACAGTGTTGATACCCCTTACTTTGAAATACCATAGCTGTATTGCAATGCCACAAGAAACACACGATGTCTAACTTTGAAGGAATGTGATGGAGCTGAATGACAATGAGTGGAAAGGACATTTAAAAAGATTCCCCTTTACAGAGGGGGAAGAAAAGAATTTTGAGATCTGCACTCAAGCCAACCCCCTACTTTAGCATTAGAAATTTTCCCAAAAGTTCTCAGCTTATACGTGGAATAGTACAGTAAATGAATTGACATTAATTTCATTTAAATTTTCTATGTCTTAGTGAACAAATTATCTGAATTTATTACTATATTATTTGTTTTAGGAGTTGCATCTTTCTAGGGAAGTAACTATTTGTTATGAAAAGTTGTGTATTTGTATTGGTGCTGTACCAAAGGTTAGATATTTCTCATTGTGTAGGTATTCATGATTTGAAAGTACATATTTTAAATTTTTTATATTAATGAATCGTATTATCTTAGGTAATATCTGCAAATAATCCAAATATACTAGGTATTCGAGACACTGAAACAGTTGAAGTAAGCAAATTTAATTTACATTTTATAAAATACTATTTACTTTGTCTACTATCTACCATACATTAAATTTTATAACTTTACTTCATTTTTTTCTTATTCAAAATTTCATCTACAGGTATTCCAAAAGAAAATTTCAAATGCAAAACGTGTTGTTATTATTGGAAATGGAGGAATTGCCACTGAACTGGTGTATGTTTTTATGAAAAGATCTCTTAACTATCAATAATTACTGTTTAAACCAAGTTTCTTTTCTTGTAAAGAATAAAAACTGTTCCTAAACCTAAAAATATTTTAGGTATGAAATTGAAAACTGTGAAGTAATATGGGCTATCAAGGACAAATCAATTGGCTCTACATTCTTTGATTCTGGTGCTGCTAAATTTTTTCTACCGGCCCTCAAAGAATCTAAACAAGAAGAGCCGCCAGTGTGCAAACGCAAGAAGTATAAATCAGATGGTAAATATTACAGTTTGTAAGATTAAAATCAGGATATCTCCAAACTATTGTATGCAACAATTTGTGTACCCCACAAATGCAAATATACATGGAAATCCATTACTGTTAACAAATATCCCTTATTTCCAGAAAAGGCTAACTGCCAGCCTGAAACTGTTATGGGCAGTGCGCTAGGACCTGATTGGTCAATTCAAATAAAACTAAAAGGTAAAACTAAGGTATGTCCATTTTTATACTTATTAAGCTTGTTTTCATTTTGTGAAATTAATATTAGCCTTAATTTTTTTTTAAATTAAAGGCTTTTTATAAGTGTTTATTGATTAGTCCAAGTTTGTTTTTTTAGTTTTTTAAGTTTAGTTTTTATAATGCATTTCTTCACGCCCTTTAGCCTTTGACGGTGTTGCTAGAAAAAATATGATAACCTTCTATGATATGGGCCAGAAAATGGATTTAATCAAAAAAAAATTATCAAAATTTACTATATTGCTTGTTTATGACATTAATAGAATTACAAATAGCTGAATGTTTGAGATGGTTGAATCACTTATTATGCATCTTCAAAAAATAATGCAATTTTTTGCACTAAAACTTCAATGAATTAAATAAAAATGAAATTTAGTAGTTTAATGTTTTTATGAGATATTTCTTTTGAATATTCCTTCTAGTTTACAAAAAATGTATCTTTTAAAATAAATTTTTTTTATCACTTAATTTTGAATTGTTCAATACCAAGAGGCTGGCTGGTAGGCTGTATGTTGTATAGGCCTCTGTTATACTATGAATTTTTGTATCTGTGAACTATGTTATTCTTTTGTAGTTATTTTAAAATTAGGTGTTATATCGATATTATTGTGTTATGAAGATGTTCTTTGATTTTAATTCAGACTGTTCTGTTTTAGGAAACTCGTAGAGTTTTTGTAGAATATGAATGTGAAGTTAAAGAAATCTTAGAAAGGAATGAGTTTGTGAAAAGAGGATTACCTATTCAACCTGCTGAAAGTATAAAATAGTTATTTATAAGAAACTCTTCTTTTTTAAGTTAATTAAAAACTTTTAATATGATAAATTTTATTGCTGTTCTACAAATATTATTGCTGGAACAGTGTTTTAATTTTTGTTATTAAGATGCAGCTAGCATATTTCAAAAGTTTCTTGATTGATTCTTGATGAAGTTGAAGCCAGTAGCAAATGCATGCTAATTATTAAATTACTTATTTCTTTTTAGATTTATGGCCAATATATGTGGAGTTAACAAATGGAAAAATATATGGATGTGATTTTGTAATTAGTGCAACTGGAGTTACTCCAAATACCTCCTTGAATCATAAAAACCAAGTGAGTATTCCTTCTATGCATTTTGTAAGGGAATTTTCATGATTAATTTCTACATTTTATTCTTTTAAATAAAAATCCTTTTACAAAATCTTAAGGTGGTCTGTCACCCCTCAAAGAAAAACTTTTACTGTAAAATGTCAGCCAGAGTTACGAGACACTATTTAGCTAAGATTAGAAAGAAACCCATCTTTGAATTTTTAAACAGTTCCATTTGTTATAATCTTACATTTTCTTCGATTTGCAAAATGAACCTATCATTTTATGTAAGACTTAGTATATGTTATGTATTGGACAAAAAAAGATTATTCCATCGTTTTTATATTTTTAATAAACCTCAATACCTGAAAAGTTTTAACATCCTGTCAGCTTTAAATAAGTATTTTTGGACATAATAATTGAATAATTTTCAAAATAAACCTACCTTAGATTTTTATTTATGTTTTTTATCATGGTACCTATTTTTTCCTTCTAAACATACAAATTAACAAATTTACCTTCTTTTTTATCAGTTTGCAATAGCTGAAGATGGTGGAATAATTGTGAATGATCAAATGAAAACAAATTTACTTGACATATTTGCTGCCGGCGATGTTTGTACTACCTCGTGGCCTCAATCACAGCACTGGTTTCAGGTATGTCTTAAAAATTACTTCCAATTTTTAAATACAATTTACTTTTGATGTTTTACTCTTTAAACAAAAATGATCTCTCTCGCTACTTAGTCATTATCTTTTGTAGATGAGACTGTGGACTCAGGCAAGACAAATGGGGGCTTATGCTGCAAAATGTATGACAGCTGACATTAGAGGAGAAGAAGCTTTGTTAGACATTTGCTTTGACCTCTTCACTCATGTTACTCGCTTTTTTGGATATAAGGTAAGCTAGTTTGTCTACTGTCTACTGGGAAAACTTAAAGTCTTTGCTGGAAACTTTGGACCAACCAATAGAAAAAACTCTATGTCTTGTATCTTAATTAAGAGACACATTTGGAAACCTTTACATCAACTATTATAAATGGATTGAATCAGTTATATCAGAGCCAAGCAAATGCAATTTTTTTCTCAAAAGTTAGTTATAGGTGTCATATGATTATTTAGGGGTTAATGCCCATTTTATTGCAGATCCAAGTCAAGGATCATGCTTTTAAAGTAATTGGTAACACATTAAATTTTGCCATCCTTCATAAACTCTAATTTTTTTTCTTAAAACAATATAGGGTTGTACTGGTTTTTGAATAAAATAGTTCTATGATATTGATTATTCAATTCATTATAAAGGTATTTTTATTTTTAAGATAAGTTTTAAACTTGAAGAAGTTAGGTTGATGAAGTAACATAACTTTTTTTGTAAATAATAAAAATTTTGTAAATAATCAATGCATTAACTTTATAGCTTAAATTACTCTTATAATTTTTTTTCCTTGTTCTTTATTTATCTTTTAATAATTTGAATTCTTTGCATTTACAGGTGGTACTCTTAGGACTATATAATGGTCAAAAACTAGGGACCAACTATGAAGTAATAGTTAGATCATCAGAACGAACTGAGTATGTCAAAGTAATTTTGCAAGAAGGTAAAATGCAAGGAGCAGTTTTGGTTGGAGAAACAGATTTGGAAGAAACTTTTGAAAACCTCATTTTAAATTGCTTGGACATATCTGCTTATGGGGTAGATATTCTGAACCCTGATATTGACATTGAAGATTATTTTGATTAAAAGTAGGCACTTTTTTTTTTATCAAATTGTGATATATTTATTTTGTGATGTTAGCTCAAATTTATAGCTATCCATTTTTATCACTTCCATTCAAGCTTGAATATTTGAATAAACCAAGTTTGAAGTTTATCTTTAAAAAAAGTATTCTTTTTTACATTTTTCAGTTCTATCTTGAAATGATACAAATATTATTTATTCACCTGTTGAACTATATTACCTTCTGATTGAAAGCATTGTAGATTTCATATCCATGTGCCATTTTGCTGAAATATTTCCTGTTTTGGTGAGGGGATATCAAGCTATAGTTTCTGTATATTTATTTGCAAAATATGGGAAAATGAATTGAGATTTCTTCTTAAAAATGTTAGTTCCGGTGGTGGTTCTTATTCTCAAGAGACCAATTTAATAGTAAATATTTAAATAATTTTTTGTAATAACTCATGCTTCAAAAAAGAAATTTATTCATAATTATTTGTGTCAAAGCATCAAACAAATACATTTGATCAATAATATAAGCACAAATCCATTACTTCTCAAAATCACTGAAGATAATCTTCAAGAATTTATAAAAAGTTTCATTTATTTAACAGACTTTCAGATAACTTGTAATACATTTTCCATGGTAAAGGCATTTATATTTGAAGTTTTTTCTTCAAAGAGTTTGAGAAGCAAGAATGTTTTTGACTAGAATACACTTACAGTAATTTAAATGCTAAGACCCTATATGCTTAACATATACAATCTAGTCTTTTTAAATACTGTTACATTTAAAATTCTTTTAAAAAATATCTATGACTCACTCACTTAAAATATTTTGATTATATTTCGTTCATACAACATAATTCTAAAATAACCAAAATTATTAAATGTTGTGATGAGATCCCCCATTGTTTACATCTAGCATATATTACAACTTGATGAAATACTTCATCTTAGAATTTATGTTTTATTTAATTTACTCTTCTTTAACTTGGATTAATGCAATTTTCACCTTTGTTATAGTCATAGGTGATTTTACTCGGGAACCATGGGGGACAAACTGTCCCTGAAAGTACGATGGAAAAAATGGAATTTCCACAAAATGTTGGGGGACATTGCCCCCTATGAATCCCCTAAATTGGCTCATGATTATAGTATGACTAATTATAATTTTTATATTCATTCTATAATGTTATTAAAATTAATCACATATTTACAACTATTTTGTATTCCTCTTCTTTAACTCTTTCAATCCTAGGCGCCTGAGATTACCATTGAATCCCATGGAGAATTTAAGGGCGCCTAGGACTGAAAGAGGGTTAAAGTGATGTAATCAGTGGATGATCTCCGAGAAAATAATAATGCTTCCCATTTCATTCCCAAACATAAAATACTACATATCCTTTTAAAATGTAACTAAACATTTAAATTGACAAGCATACATATTAAAATCATTATAAAGCCCACACATATCAGTCTTATTCCACTGGATTTAAATTCATTCATTCATATAAACAAGTTCACCTATTTCCACAACAAAATCTATTTATACATTCTCTAGACATAACTTTCCCCTTTTGAAGAATGTGCCAAGAAAGCATCCCACAGGCGAGGTTCAACCAATTCTTGAGCACCAAGTTTCGCAAACTCCTCTTTCTGTCGCACTGCAGCTATCTTTCTAAGAGCCGCCTGTGAAAGAAATTTTCCAAAAACCTTTTACTTCCTAGTTCTTTAAAAGTGTGGTTCTAAGGTACAATTCCGTTAGAGTCCCAGCTAAATATAGCCAATATCCAAATTGCTAAATATATCCAAATATCAACAAATTTTTCTGACTTTTATTAATAAACTGAATAGTTATTGATCTAATTAAACATTTTAATTCAGAAGTTTGAAATTATTTATGAATATTTCTCCTTTTTCTTGTCTAAAAGAACCGGGCGATATTTAGCGGGGACTCTAACGGAATTGAACCAGTTCTAATACTATAGTAAGGAACTTCATTGAGAAAAGATAAATGCTTACTGCTTAATTCTTTAAAAGTTCTAAAAATAATTTAATACTTATTGGAAATTCAATTAAAACTTGATTACTTACCAAGCATGCAACAAGAACTGAATCACTATCATTACGTTCTCGTCTATCTTTACATAATTTCACTAGTCTTTGGATTCCTGTCAAATGAGTAATTAAGAATTAAACAACTTAGAGAAACATCATACATAATAAATATTGTGTAAAATTTGCTTTGGGTTATGTGAAGTTTATAGAAAGATAAAAACCTGGGTCGAAAAAGAAATTTATGTTTTATTTGATTATCTAAACAATTTTTATGAGATTTTCTTGAGGTTTGTCTCTTACCTTGCATCTCTGCAACGACGTTAGAGGTGTGTGGGTCTGTGCACAGCCTGGCAAGTGCAATTGCAGCTTTCTGCTGACTGCGCTCACAAGCTGCCAGCTGCGGCTCCGCTCGCCCAGTCGGACGTAGCTGGAGCAGCCCCAGCAGCAGAGAGAGGCTGCCTCCAGGACAGGAAAGTTCCTCTCGGAACTCTTCCTTGGCTGCCATGTTGGCCAGGACAGTGGCCACCTGGAATGAACAGTTTGATTTAGAGATCCATTTTCTTTATGATTTATTGATTAAATTTTTAAGTACTTTGAATGGAGGCAAAGTAGCAGATTATGTTTTGCTTCTTACTTTATTTGTTATTATTTAAACTATTTAACCAACAATAATATAACAAAATAATAAGTATAACTAAGGTGTGCACTTTTTCATTTTTTTTTAAAAACCTTTTAAACTCATTTTTTCTTCACAATTTGAACATGAAAGATGAAAAATTCATATTATGGGGAAATTTATTAGTTAGGAGAGTGTTTTTTAATATTTTAAAATAATAAATATATTATATTAAATAATTAATTATAACTATATATCATTTATAATATTACATAATTTTAAGTAAAATTTTAGAAGATAAATGATAATCATTCTAGAATATAGGGAGAATTGGGTTTCCTTCTATTGGATAATGATTAAGAAGCCTGAAAAGGCTATCATTATAATGACCTCTGCAATCATTCTTTTACCATCCAAACAAAACTATCAACAGGTATTCTTACCTGGTCTTTGATGAATAGAGAAGCTGCATGAGATTTGTTCTGGCAGGCTGTTACTAATATATGAAGGACATTATGAAGCTTCATTTTCTTGAGAGCAATATCAGCAAAAGATAAGTTCGCAAGAGCTGCTGACGAAAGTAGAAACACTTCGCTGTTTTCTGTTGTGGAAGCAAGACCTAAAAAATATTATCTTATAAATAAAGCTTGCAATGCTTAATATTTTTCCTTCATATAAGAGATGCAAGTTTATGAACTACTTATTGGCTTTTCCAGTTAATTTGAATTCATATAATTTAAATATCAGCAAACAAGCAGAGTACACAATTAAAGTCAGTCACTGGAAATGCCAATGTATCACTTTAACTATGCCAGTCATTAGCAGCTTTGGTTGAATATTGCAAGATGATTTTTCTGTGGAGGTCTAAATCTGAGTTTTTCTCTTGAAAAGTGGTTATTGACAAATTTATCTCGTGAAAAGTACTTTTGAAAAGTAAGAAGTTTTGGAACCACGTCCTTAATTTTGTTCACGCCAGAAATATTTTTGCTTTTTTTTCTAGGTACATAAAAAACTGGACACCTTTTTAGAGTGTCAAATAAAAACTAATAATTCTTCTGTGAATACGAGTCACTTATTAAGAAATTTCATCTGCAGAACCTTGCAGGCTGTGATCATTCCAATGGTTCACTAGTCTGGCATCCAGTGACTGAAACTTCGTCTACCAGGCTTACTGACAGCATGTAAATCAGGCTTGTGTGCTCACTTGCAAGGGCCTTGACTAGTCGGTCAGAGTTGCTGGTGATACTACGCAGAACGTAACCACTGCCCTCTGTCCAGGGGGCCGTGATTTGGGCAACGAGCCCCGCAGCCTCACTTCGGGCCCCCTCCTGAACGTTGTCATCGCAGAGAACGTCACATACACAGTCAACGCCACCACTCTAAAAAATAAAAATAGGGATTTTCACATAAGACAACACAAACAGTGATAATACACTTTCAATACGAAGTTAGAATTGATGATGAGTTGAAAAATTTAAAGTACGCAAAGAACTGGGACCCTGAAAGGTTGTTAAGGGAGCCGAGTGCCCTTTGGGCCTCCCTGAAACATTTCCAGATCACCCATACTCCCCGCCTGCCGTGCTTTCTGGACCAATCGCAACAGCCGTAGTTTAGGTTTCGGTTCAGAGAGACGTGCACCTCTTTCCCTCTCTTATCGCGGGCCCCCTTCTCATTCTCTCCCAGTGATACAGACACAATAGAGCATTCGCCCATGACGTCACACTTGACGACGTGTAGGACAAAAACAACGTTGCTAAGGCTGTTGTTAGGGGCGGGAAATAGAAGCATTCGCACATGACGTCACTGGAGGACAAAAACAACGTTGCTAAGTCCGAGTCATGTGATTGAAAATGCTCTATATGCTTCGCTGTCAATAAATTCTTTGTTAGGTTAAATCCCTTGTTTCCCTTGTTAAATTTGAATTTTTATCTTCATTTTTCGATTCGGAAAATTTCGGGGCGCGAAGCCTTCTAATAACAATTGAGTTAGCTTATTTATAATAGGATAAAAATAAATAGGCCTAGCAGAGTAAATTTTACAAAGCCCCTATTTTGTCTAGCAACGCCACCGGGTTTTAAATAAAATACTTAAATATATAAATACAATTTGAATTAATTATACTTACATCTTCGAAGTTTCTGATTGCTGATGGAACGCTACTGAGGACAGTCAGACCCCTCAGGACACAAGGATGCATTTCTCGCCATTTCGTTTCCACACAAATTGAAAGTAAAGACCTGACAGCTCCTAACTGCAAGAAATATAGCGATCTAAGAAAACACCCTTTTATCTTTCTAAACCCTTTATAACTCACTACGTTTTTTTCTATAAACTATGCTGAGAGATGTTTTTGGACCTTACCTTTGTCATAATTTCACAGAAAGTTGAGTGTAGTCTGCCAAGCAGAATAATGGCAAACACACTCCTCTTCAAGTTGTTGATATTTTCTGCTTTCTCTACGCAATTCACTATCACCTGTTGAATAAATTATTATAAAGTTATGTAAACAACCATTAGATTATTAAGTAACACTTTGGAGACACAATTATTCCTTTATAAAATTTTTGAATGATTCACCTTAAAGTAATATGCGTGTAAGTAAATTTCATAATTTTTAATATCAAGTTAATACATAATTTTTGAAACTTGTTTTCTGTCTTCCAATTTACCATTACTTTTTTTTTTAAACTGGCTATAGAATTTATGGTTTATGTTTCTTCAAAAATATATTAAGAAATTAAAGCAGTATATGACTGGTTATAAAAACTTACATGCAGCTCTTTCATAAGCATTTGTTGAACAATAGCTTGAGACACTTTTTGGAGTCCTTCTAGTTCTGCTTTTATTTTGTCCTTCCATGCCTTTCTATTCCCGTTATCACCTCTAAATTATTAAAAAAGCAATTATAGTAAATAAATTTAATTACATTGTCTCTTGCATTATGAATTTTATGGAATAAGCTTATGAACTTACTTATTGACGTTAAGTAAAAGCTCTGAGCAGGCTTGACGTATTTTTGCTTCAGCCTAAAATAGATATGTTCAATAAGTTAAATTATTTTTAATGATTCAAACAAACATTCAAGATATATTTTAAGAAAAGGGTGCAAAAAGTAACTTTGTATCTTGAAAAAGTACAAACAGGTTATTTATAATTGCAAAATTATCGTGCAAATGTTTAATTATTATGTAAAAATTATTTTGTAAACATTTAAATATATCTCTTCAAAACAAAAGAATTAATCAAATTTATTAGTTTTTACCTGTGATACTTGTTTAATGGCATTTGTCATCTTTAGTAGCTCTATTATGGAAGAACAAAACTGTGCTACTTTCAGAGACAATGGTACGCTTGTCGGTTTGTCAGATTTTAAAATTTCTAACATTTCTTCAACATGCTCATTTACAGTATTGCCTACCTCCCAAATTTTTTCCGAGGTTTCTGTAAAAAAATTTAATGATTTTCAGTAACTTTTATAAAATATTGGAAAGCATCTTAAATGGAATGGCACTCTAGTTTACATAAAATATATCCCACCCTTTAAAATGTAAAATTATTTACCTTGCGCATTTCCAACTGCTAAGGCATTTGGAATCCAGTCTTCTTTTAGTAGTTCTTTGGCTTGTAATGCATTCAAGCACTCGTTGTCTGTTAATAAACGTATCTCTCTGAGCCAACAAGAAATAGGGCTATCCAGGGAGGGACGTTTTGCAGGCCTAAAGGGAAAAGTGATTACTTTTATAGATAAATCCATCTGCAATTTGATATGGAAAACGCAAATTTATGATAATAATTAATTTATAAGAAATTTACATACGTGAGTGGTGAAAATGTAACTGTTGAGTCATCAGGGCTGAGAAGAATCTTTGCGGGTTGTTGGTTTAGAGATGTGTTCTCTTCTTCTTCCATAGGACTCATGGGAACTGTTTCAAAGTGACATGTCTCATTAAAGCTGATGGCAGGCTCACTAGTAGAGATGGTCTTCTGTGCTGGAGTCATTACAGTGTTTGGGGACTTCAGAAGCGGAAGACTTCCCGTTTCCTGTTTAAGAGAGTTGTCTTTAAAAGACGAGGCATTCACATGTTTCGCCTGTGCCGCCTCTCTCTGTTTCATGATTCTCCTGGTTCGTCTGTCATCAAACGAGACATCCTCGTCAGAATCGGCATAAGGGATGTCTGTGTTGGAATTGCTTGGGTGCAGACGGTTTTCCGGTTTCTTGGCGTGGCTGTCCCCTCCCAGCTTTTCGATGGAGTTCCTCAGGATCTCGGATTCGATGCTCTCTTCCATCGCCTTCGACAGGTAATCCGACAGCACTGTACTCGAAGATCTCTGCAGACTGGCGCTGCTTTTGCTCTTCTCGTCTTCCCTGGATGCTTGGGTGGGACTGAAGCAACTCGCCGCTCGTTGCAAATGCCGAGGTTCCTCCACCTCCGGTAGACTGTTCTTAGAACCCGAATAAGGGCTCACCTTTTTAATGGGGCTCAGAGGCATATCCAGCTTAGGACTTGTTTGGTGCGAGTCCTCCGCAAAGGCATTGAGGAGAACTTTCTGCTGAGGACTGAACACCGGTGTTTTTGCCGACGATTCCGACCTCTGATCTGGGGACATTTCGTCGTACGGCAGTCGTCGTCGAACTGAGAGTCTGGTGTCGAGCGGTCTGTAGGGTGTTCCATTTCTTCTAAGAATCTGTAAATCGCTGTCCGGCCTGCCTTTAGGAGTGCTCGTTTGAGGCCCGTTGTCCAGAAGGTCTTCTCTCGATCCTAAAACAGGTGTCATGTCTTTTATAGGAGTGTTCTGGTGAGGAAATTCCGCGATTGGTGGTGAAATTACGGGAGAAGGCTTGTTAGGTGGTGAAATCTCAGCCACTCTCATCTTTTGAGCGGGTGGGGATGAGTCGATTGATTCTGGAGATTCGTCAGTGTTGCTGCCGGTAATCAACGTCGCTTCTTCTCCAGTTCCATCTTTCGGAGTGCGATTCTTTCCTGGGGTCCTCAATTTTTTCAACCAGTTGGTGGACTTTTTTCTGTTTACACTAAAAAAAAATTTAAAAACATGAAAATATCATCTTTCTCTTAAAGTACTTCTAAAGAAGTCTTGTTCATTTTCTTAAAATTTATTTGATCTTAATTTTTTATTTTTAGCAATCTGTAAAGTTTTATACCTTTTCAAGTATTGATTTTCATTTGGAAATATTTAAGAATGTTAAATACTTAACAACTGGATAAAAAATATATTTGCATATTAACTCAAATCGCGTGGTATTGTTATCACAGTATATAAAATTAAAAATTTTAAAGCTCTTAAAAGTTTTAACAAACCTTTTTCTTGACCCAGTGGAATTCAGCTCTCTTGGGTTTTGTCCTTTCTCTGTGGGCGTATCCTCACAAACTGGAGGGGGGCTGTAGCGGGTAACTTTGGGTTTAGGATCGTTTAATGAAACAATCAGCTTCTCTTCTTTCCCCGAGTCAACAGGATTTGAGGTAGTGATGACGAATGTGACATCATTCTCGTTCTGTTTCCACTTATCTCCATACTGCTGTTCATACAATAAGCTTTATTAGATAATACAGCATCAAAAAATATTTTTACAAAGTATAAAGTTTTGCAGAATAAGTGAAAATATGTAAAGGATATCTTTATACGAGGAAATATTCAAAATGCGGATTGCTAAATTAACGTTATGTTCTTACCTTTGGAACAAAAAGGATCAGACAGTTGTTTGTTCTTTAGAAAGAAATTAACGAGTCAAAGGGTTTTAGGGTATTTTATTTCTAATCGGCAATTTTTTACTGAGCTTTCACGCTTTCAGGTACATGATAATATACTCATATTTACCTGTAGTCAATAATATAAACTGCGTATAAAAGCAAGGAAATCATTTATACCTGACAGGTAATATAATTTCATGCTTCGGTGAATTTTAGATGAACTGCATGTTGCGCATACTATGAACCCTACATATTAAGTAGTTTTGCTGTTAAAAAAATCAATACATAACAGGTGTGCTCGTGACTCATTTTAACTGGCTTTTGGGTGTACGCAGGACTGTGAGAACTTTGCCAGCCATGGCCATTGGTGATCAGTGTTCACTATCAAGAATGATACTTTTAATTCAAAAGTTTAATTTCGTAAACCTGAGAATCCAGGTTCTCCCTCACAAAATATCATGTTGTGAAAAAGATAGGCGGGAAAATATTAAGGACACCTTGAGAACGCTATATTAGTGGGCAATAAAAGCTTATAAAACGCCGAACTAAAGATATGTTTTAAAATAAGAATTAAAAATTTAATTACAATAAATTTATTTTTATAAATATTTTAATTTAAAAAGTTAAGTTCTGCAGTTGACTGCAGGTTTGTCGCTTTAAAAACATCAACACTACCAAATAATAATTTATCATATCGGTGAGAAGCGGGATCGGGAAATTAAGGACCGCGGACTTTTTCTAAAACGATTTGACCTTTTAATTCGTTGCTTCAATTAAAAAAAAACAAACAATATTTTAAATTATGATTTGGATTTCTTTAACAGTAGGTAGTATTTGAAAATTTCTAGTTCATGTGGATCAAACATATTATGTATATTATGTTAAGATGTTAAACCATAAATTTACTCAGATACATGAAAGAATATTTAAATAATTTTAAACCTTTCCCATTACTTGAAGCCTAAAAGTACAATACTCGTGATTTACTTAAGAAATTTATGCAATGTTCATTATAGTAAACAATGTACTACATTTTATCACGTGTGCTAAAATGATACAAAGAAACCAAAACTCATTCTATCATAACCATAGCGAAGCTTTTACGCTCCGTTGGAGACGGTTTCTTTTACTGCTGAGCATGCATGTGTAAAAAACGCCTTTTATTGTTCACTTTAATGATGCAATGATAAAGCAAGTGACTCCTCGCGCAAGTTTCTAATGACATGTGGACCTGAATGTGGTCTCCTCAAGAGCATTACTAATTCCCGCAGTTGCATTGTCAGAGGAAACTAATTGTTGGCTCTTTAGAAAACGATTGCTTTTTCACTGAAAACTTACTATGGTTGAAAAAATGTGAACTGAACTACGGTTGCGATTTTCGGGATGGATACTCTAAAAAATATCAATTAAGCGGGGTTGCTTTAACAAAGAAAGATTGTATTGATTTTGGTTCATCCTTGATTTGCAAATTTAAAATTAGCATTCTTAAGAAACATTTTTATGGATAATTCATTAATTACGTCACTCCAAGAGTAAGAGGTTCCAGATGTTAATCAATTTTAAATGAGTTGATTCGTTAGTTGAATTCGAATCAATAAATAATTTATTGACGGTAACAAGGCTGGATCTCTGACAAGGTCAATTTGCTATATTTAAAAAAGAACCGAGTTCACTATTATATACTTTTAAAAAATAAACTACATTGGATACAAATTCATGGAATGACAACAAAATGAAAGGAAGTGTTAAACCAGAGAGAGGAAAGGATGCCTGAATGTCCTCAAAAATTGTTTTATATATTTTTTCAATGAGTGAATTAAGCAGGAAGATCCTGGGGACACTCTGTTCCAACTCGCTATAGAAGCATTCTTTATCATTAAGATCAATAGAATATCTCAAAATAGGTAAGGGAGCTAAGTCCCCTCATTCCTCCCCGATCAATTCACCCATGAATGCACTGATGGATTGAAAGTATCACTTTTTAAATCCCGGACGGAGTGAATCAGAAGTTGAATCGTTGAATGCAATACTTATGGATGTCCCAATTGTATTGTAAATAATTTGTTGGGTTTTTTTTAAGGATAGACGAGGTAAATTTAATGAGCTTAATTTATTTTGTTGATGCATGAACATGTGAAAACCCTGACTTACCTGTTGATCTGATCCAGTAATCCCAGAACTTCCATTCCTGATGAAGACATAATTGTTGTTCTTGAAGCACGCGTGCCATCCTGTGTCCACCAGTGTGTTCTGTCTCTTTCTTTGTCCGGGAGTTGGATAGCGGCTATCCGGAGCTAAGGGAGCCATAGGACTGCTGATTATGCTGAAATCCGGGGACCTTCTGCTGACGTTGACTGGCGAGTAGTCCACCTCTTTAGCCAAAGACTTGGCCAAAGAATCATTGCTGCATGACGGTCTGAGGTTTGGATAGCTGCGGCCTTTCTGGGTGGCCACTACCATCACACAACTGTCCCAATCTGGGTCCTCTTCCGCCTCCCAGTACGTGGCGTTGTTCAGGGGAGATGTGCCCTGTAAAAGAGAAAATGTTATTTAGACTACAACAGCAAATTTTCCTTTACCAACTATACACCACACCTACATACATCAAAACGTGTTTATCAGATGGTAATGTAGGAATTTTTTCTTGGGATTCTTTTAAATGCCATATATTGTTGCTTTGTATTTGCGGTATTAGGGTTTTGAACATAGATGATCGTTTCTTTCCACTGAAATACACTCCTTTAGAAAAAAAATCCCAGTTATTCCGGGTATCAAACAAACATTTAATAAGAATTTGAAGAAATACTCCCGGATTCATATGTATCTGGATCGTTTTTATCGGTGTTTTAGTTCATCTTTGCGGTATACCACGTGAAAAATGCAATTACGTATTTTACAGATCTACTACCTACGCAGTGATATATAAGAGCTGTTTACACAATTTTTTCCGACTGGTGATGGGTAAATTAAATAGATATAATCTTTAGATGCGGACATCGGATAGTATGATAGTTTTTAGGGTTAAATTAGTAGGCGTGATAGCTGGGGTTACCAGTCACTGAATGACAATGACTAGTTAAGACCCTTAAGCAGCGGATCAAGAAAAATGACATTCAGGTTTTTTTATTAAAAAAAACTCAAGTGCGTTGTTGGCAGGGGCGTAGCCAAGGGGGGGGTCCCCGGGTCCGGACCCCCCCCCTTTTGGGACAGACCCAAAAATTTTTAGACCATATTTTAGGTGTTACAATTACCAGTGGCTACTCAAGAGAGGGCGTTTAGGCCCTTTTTAAAAGTGCCTGAAAAACCTTTTTTTTGCATGTTAAAAATCTAAAATTTTTCGGGGGGTAAACCCCCGATCCCCCCCTTACAACATACTATTTGAAGGGTTGGCATTGAATTCATGGCATTTTTGATTTCATGCTGAATTATTTGGTGAATTAGTTCTGAATTTTAAATACTATAGTATTTTTAAAGTTGTGTAGTTTTGAAAAAGTATGGTGCTAATGTAAATTACCTAATGGGTTTAGAGTTACATCAATTGATATTTTATATCTTTGAATATTCACTTTTTTTAAGTAAAATAATTGCTCTAGTTTCTTGCGTTAATTTATTCATATTTTGAAAAATAAAGTGGACTAAGGAAATATTGCAAAAACATTTTGTTGTTGGAAATTTTGCATTGAATCATGCTAATAAATCCCATGCGCTTTCAAGATGCCTTTTGATGTCGTCAGTGACTAGAATAGCCGGTTTTAATCGATAATTGGCAGTAGCAAAATTAGCGTCACGTGTTTCCGCTGAATGAGTAACAATACCCTATGTTGTAATAGAAGAAAACAATAACATAGATGTGGAGAAGGATTATAAATTATCCGCATTGCATTGAAAGGGGTTCAAGGATGGGGACTGTTTTTCCATAACAGTACGAAATCCTAGTCTTTGAAGAAGCATAAAAGTGAAAAATACAGTTATAAAACTGTTTCTCAATATAAATGTACTTTTTGTGGGAGGGTCCCCAAACTACGACTCGCTGGCCCTACAGAAGCTTTCATACACCCCGCTGACTTTGACGATTTATTATTTTCCTAAAACTGCAGACACAATGCTGCTTCTCACCTTCTAACAATTACAAAAGGACGATATCTATTGAATTTTTAAACTTTAAAGGGAAACCTGCCATTTCTGGTTCTAATGCCTTCATTTGGTAAGCTAAAATGCTAATATTTACAATGCATTTTAAATATTAACGAACATGGAGTAAATTGTGTTTGTTTTTAAAGCTCTACTGATAAAATTTCCAGTTATTTAAAAATGTGGAAAAGGTAAATTGCAAATAAAAAAAAACTCAATTTCACTCATTGACTTGATCATTTTCATAATAAACTTTGTCCCCCTAAAAAATATTTTATGCAACAAATAAAGAGGTTACACAATTGCACATAATGCATGCATTTAATTTAAGCGCAACACATTTAGAAAATGCAAAACATTTCAAAGAGCTGCATTCGTCCCGATTCCTGCGTTCTCATTTGCACGGGACAAAGCGAACGAAATTAGAACGCATCCCGGGGCGCAAACCCCTCCATGAGAATGCGGCCTAACGGTCCTATGCAACGCAAACCGAAACATGCATCACTTACCGAGGATCCCGGGCTCCGGGGATTCCGCCCCTTGGGTTTCGATCCCTTCTGTCCCATACCGTTTCATTCGATCAAATGCCGATCCCCTCGCCCGGGCCCATGGAACCAACGGTGGGACATCTGCTTTCCAACCGACGTTCGACATCTGCCACGCGACCCCATGATTTCGAGCGCGTGCCGCCTCCCCCCCTCTTTTTTTGTTATCTATCAAACGATGAAAATATTCTCTCCCCCTTTCCCCTTGTAACCCAAACAATGAGGCGTAGAAATCGAAGTTGCCTGCAGGGATGGTGCTTATAATGAGTGAGTGCTTTTGCAGCGAAGAGAAAACTTTTACTAAGAACTAGCATGTTGAAATTTCATTTTGAATGCAGTTTACAATTTTAAAGAGAATTCAAAAATAGGTGTAAGAAACAGTATTCAGGTTTAGAGTATGTTTTATGGGGTTCAAGTCAAGTCATCCACTAATTAAGTCACACATTTAGAAGCACAGGTGTAAGGAACCAAAAAATAAGGGGACTAATTAAGTAATTAATATTAAATAATTCTAATTAAACAATAAATTTAGTTATGTAAAACCTATACTAAATTTAATAATGTATTTACTTAATTTTAGCAGTTAATATTCTAATGATTGGTATAATTAAAACCAATTAATTTAAAAATATAATTAACAATTATAAAATATACTGTTTTATTTAATTATCATAAAATTAACTACATTTAGCAGCACACATACAAAAGCACAAGGGGTAAGAAAAGAGCGTGTATAGGGGTGTTCGAAAACGAGTTTTTTAGGGTCAAATTTCCAAATTTGAATTTGATACAGATCCAAATTTGAAATACAAATTTGACCCCAGACCCCCTCTTGTACTTCTATAATTCATTTTTTTTTTCATATTAAGTTCATCAAGATGAAAATTTACCCAAAAAATGTATTAAAAAGCTACATTGAACCTAATAAATATGCATGGTTGGGGGAGGGGCTAAGGAATAATTTTGGGTCCTCTACCCCGATTCAAAAATCGAGTTTTGATAATGACTAAATTTTTAGAGGATATTTAAGCCCTTCCCGAAATAAATTTCAATTTACGCCATTTATAGCTATTGTTGCATTGACCTTAAAAGATTTGTGTATCATTAACTTTAAATTGAAATAACTTTAAAGAGAATTTAAAAATATGTGCACGAAACAAGTTTGTGGACAATTAAATTAAAAAAAAATTATTTAAATGTTAAATTTATCTATTTAAGTTAAGAATACTAATTTATTTACTTAATGTTAGCAAATTATAATAAAATAACTTACATTAAAATTAATTAAAAATATAATTAATATTAATCATAAAAATGACTACATATAGCATACATACAAGGGGTAGAGTGTCACAATGATAAGGGACTAAATTAACAATTAAAATTAAGTATATAAAATAATATTTTAAGAATGCATATAAGTAATCATAATTTATTTACTTAATTACAGTAATAAATAGTCTAATAACTGTTAGTATTTAAATCAATAAATTATTAACTCAATAGTAGATAATAAAAAATTGATATAAGAATTCATTATAAATAATTATAAAATTAAATACTCCTACTGTAAATATATTTATTCTCACTTAATATTTTAATAAAATGTTTTAATATTAACTATGTTTGTAATAAAATAAAGTCGTCAAAGTTTATGTTCAAATTTAGTTGAAATTATGTAATTAATTTATCACAATTATACAATAATACAAGTTCACATAATTAACATTATCAGATATGGTTCCAATTTCTGATAATTATATGCATTAATAATTGTAAATGATACGGGTGCATTAATTTGCAAATGGATATTAGTTTATTCTATATAATCAGTTATAATTGAGGTGGTTAGAAACTGTATGTTAGGTATTGGCGCACTTTCTCATGCTAATTTAGACAGTAGGGGAGAAGGGGGCACATTTGAACAAAAGTACATTTTTGATTATTTCTCCCATCTATATGTGTAAGATATTAAAGATATCATATAATTACTCATAAGTTTACAGGTTTCTTAAAATTTTGGTACCCTTTTTAGGTGAATTTATCAAAAATTTCCAACATGTATCATCGTTTCAAAAATTGAGAAATTCTGTTTAAATGTGCCCCAGTGGAGGGGCACATTGAACATTACCAATTGAAGTTACTAATAGTCAATTATGTAGTTTAATAAATTTGAATCTGTCCTTACGGGCAACCTGGTACCCTCTTAGAATGAATAAGATATTTTTGAGGGTGTAACAACTGAGCTTCATAGATTTCGGGCTAATGGGAAAATGGAAGTAAAATTTAATTTTAAAAAAATGAAGAAAAAAAGATAAAATTCCCTTTTTTCCCCTTTTTTTATGGTTTGAACAACATCTTTTATTAATATGTGTAATTGGCTATACAAAATAATGAGATTCTGCTGAACGTTTTTAACACAAATATTAAATGCGATGATGAACACTTTGACCTCGATCTCTTGTGAGTGCGGATGCGCCAAATAGCTCACTGTTGTGCATCTTGTTCTCAGAAAATCACCTCAATAAGAACGTCTAAAAAACTCCTCCGTTATGAATTTATCCTCTACTTAACTCAAAACTGATCTTATCCAACTCTTTTATAATGCTATACTCAACAGCCTCTCACGCGTTCTAAGTAATAGGCGTGGTGAAGATCGCATGTAACTTATTCAGAGAGAATAAGGAAGTATATTACTTGTTTCCGGATGACTTCAGCCAAAAACATCACTGATGGAATATAATGAAGAACCCTTGATTCGGTAAGTGGCGTTCTTCAAGTTCAGCTTGGTGATTTGTATAGTCATTGAAGACAAAGAAAACCTACTTCTCGCATCTCTAAAGGCTATTTGCCTTTTTGTTGGCTATTTATATGAGGCTTTATGGGGTAATGAGAATCATAAGTTACTATTTTTCTCAATAGATAATATCAGTGCTTAAATTTCATTCATAACGTATTTTACTCAACTACCTACTTTTCTCTCCTATTCCTTCCAAAGTTAAACAGTTTTTTTAAAGTAATATCGTTTATACATGATGTTGGGAAATTTTTCAAATTTTAGGAAGACAATTTTCTATTTATTAAAACGTAAACCCTTAAATTTCAAAACATACTTATAGGCCAATGCGGTTGGATAAGTTTAGAAAAAAAAAGATTTAGAGACATCTTGTTTTTAGATTTTGTGCATCTCGGTTAACTTTTAAAAACGCATCCACTTTTTAAAGTAACGTAATGCATAAAAATCTCGGTATTTCAAAGTCTGGAGGGTGTCAAGAAAGCATTCAAACTTTTGAGATAGATAAAAGACAAAACATAATACGAAAAGTTCAGAAAGGGATTTTTTTAATATGGTTTTGAGTTATCGAAGTTGGAAAAATCGAGATCATACAGTATCAAAAAATTCTTTAAGATCTAAAAATCTATCAATGTTTACAAGGGGGTATTAGGAACATTTGGACATCGCTAACAATAAAATCATAAGGAGTCCAAGGGTGGAGCGTAGAAACCTTTTTATTTTTTTCGAAATCAGTCAACGGTTAGTGCTTAAAGCTTGTGGTTGGGGGTCCTTATAACCCCCAAAAAATTTCAGTTCCATGGGACAATATCTTCAGTCTGCGCTTTTCGTTCAAAGTTTCAACTTTTTACTAAAAAAACATCGAAAAAACGTAAAAATTTTCCAGGATGTTTCTAGGTGCTCCAAAATGGTTTTTATGGTAATTAATTACATATATTGCTTCTATGTTGCTTAATAATATCGATTGCGTGTGTTCGATTAAAGCAAAATGGTTTTGTACTTCGTCAAAAGTCTTCAATACAATCCAAAAATAGAGCCTTGATACGGATTTCGGGAAAGCAATAGTCCGCTGTAAGCGCTTCTTTATTTTCGGCTTTTCTTCCGCAAGAATAATATCGCAGTGAAACAGTTTTACAGGTATGATCGTTCGGGTTTTGTGCTTCTCTGCAACAATCAAATCTGTACAGTAAAACAAAGTTTACTGAGCATTTTTTTCTCATTGTGTTAATTGCTTTAATTAAGGTCCGAATTCATTGAAAAAAAACATTTGCAAGAAATTCTTCTGTTTTGTAATTATAGTTTGATCCTGCGTAAAATTTTTAAAGTTAAAATGACAATCACTTCGAAAATTGATATATTTACCAATTTACAGTTATCTTCTAGAAATTCATCAGGATTTTCATTGTAAAGAGTTTAAAACTATTCATAAAAATATTTTGTTTTGAAAATCAGTTAAAGATTTCAATGCATTATGTGTTGTGTATACTTAATTGCACATTTTTAATGATCTTGATATTATTTTCCTAAAATGCTTACTGAGTGACTTTGCATTTAAATGATTTTGTGATAGGAAGGAATGTTTGTTAAGCTTTAAGTGTATTTTTTGTAAGTAGCAGCATACCTAAATAATTGAAATCTGATTGACTTCTTATCAAAAACTGAGTTTTTCTATTCGGATTAGTATACTATGCAGCTTCAGGAAGGAAAGGATTAAAATAACACTCAATAAGACTTTTCGAATGACCCGTAACGCATGACTAAATGTTTACGGATGTTTTGCGATTAAATAATGTCTTTCTCGTAATTCTAAATATCTTCATAAACATTAAATGTGTTCTTGAACTCGTATGGGAAATCCATTCTTAGTAAACAAAGCAGCTTAATTTCTCCCGGCTATAGTATTAGATCATTTGGTATAAATAATTGTATTTTTTTTTTAGTTTGTTTTTCTCATGCCTCAACCACCAGTGTAAATCAGTTTCAGGAGACTGAACTTTTTTCAACGATGTTTCTCTTCTAAGGTATATAAAAGAAACGGATTAAAACTATATTCTCACGAATTTAACAGTGCATGTAAATGTTCTCAAGAGGAAAGAACGATCGAATAAAAAATACCAACTTAGGAACATCAATTGACACAGATTTATTACTTTGAAAACAATCTTGAAAGATTGCGCTGTCGGGTGGATGATTCGAGATTCCTATCATCTTGTGTAGATGCTTTACTCTTCTAAAAATTATTTTTTTTTAATGTATTTATCCTTTGAAACTACTTTTCTATAAATATTTTGCATATCAATACAATATCACCTAACAGTTCGTAGTTTGAAAGTAAAAAATAAAGGTTTAACAGCTTCAAAAATTTTTAACATTTTATCCTTTCTTATCAATTATAGTTAAATTATCACGACAGTTTTACAATTTTTTTAAGTTATGTGGTTAATAATTTCAATAAATAAATAAAATTTTAATAAATTCAATACTTAGTTTAAATATAATAATTGCAAATTTAAAAAAATAAATATAAAAGATTACGTAATTATTATTATTTTTTTAATTTTTCAATATTTTTATTGAGTCTAAGTAAAACAATATTAAATATCTCAATTTTAAATTATCAAACAGGTGTTTTTATCTGAATATAGGAACAACCCCCTATCACGAATCTTGATGACGTACGTAATGTGTATTTTCAAAAGCATATTTCTATTTTTCAAAAATATGCCTAAACTTACGCATTAAATCAAATCAAAGTATAACTTTGTTTTCGTCTATAGTAATTATTACTTGCCTAGTTATGTTTTATTCATACACCATAAAAAATACAGTTAATTTAACTACGTCATAATAAAGTTTTGTTTTAAATCCTTAGTATTAATTGGAAGATTTAATTAAGAGCCGTTCAAATATATTGTAAATAAGCATGTTTTGGTGATTTTTAATCCACCCCCTTTTAAACAAAAATAAACAAATTGTTAACCCCTATTACTACGTAGTAATACACTAATTTTTAACCCCTGGTAAATTTAGAACTTAATTTTTATGAAAAACTAGATGGCTTCAAATAAAAGTGCATGCTTAATTCCTTAATTAAATTATTTTTAAATTGAACTTTTATGTTAAATTATTTTTGAAAAAGGTTTTTCGAAAATACTGTGTATTTAACGTCATTATTTAACTGTGTATTTAATGTAAGCATTATTCATGCATTCCTTCCCCCCTTCTCAGAAAATATAAGCAAATAGCAAACCTCTCCTCTTTAGGTGCTTGCGTAATATTTGAACGCCCCCTTACGTATTTTTAACCTTAATTTTTTTTAACGACGTATTTATTTTTTTAAATCTTCTTATATTTATTGAAAGATTTAATACCGTATTTTATATAAGTGTACAAAACTCCCTACCACATCCATAACTACCTGAAATAATTTTTACAATAAATAGCGATAGTACACGTTGTTCCGCAGAATACTGAAAATACTCCATACCTTAAAGTATCGATTCCTAGATACTCGATACCTAAAAGTATCGATTTTGCCCATCGCTAGTATTTATATCTTTAATTTTCTTTAAAATGTTCTTATATTTATTGAAAGATTTAATCTCGAGTTTTATATAAGTGTACAAAAATCCCTACCCCATCCACAACTACCTGAAGTAATTTTTACAATAGCGATAGTATATTGACGTTCCGCATAATACTGAAAATACTCGATACCTAAAAGTTCCGATACATAGATACTCGATACCTAAAAGTATCGATTTTGCCCATCATTAGTATTTATAGCCTTAATTTTCTTTAAAATCTTATATTTATTGAAAGATTTAATTTCGCATTTTATGTAAGTGTACAAAAATCCCTACCCCATCCACAACTACCTGAAGTAATTTTTACAATAGCGATAGTATATTGATGTTGTTCCGCAGAAAACCGTAACCAACGCAGGTGTATCGTCTTCCCCGCAATGGAACGCATAAAAAAGGACCCATCCTTCCTCTTCACCGTTACCGCTTACAATTACCTGGTGGCTGCGGAATTGGTTTCCGGACAATTGCACATCAGCACCTTGAACACCAGCATTCGTTAACCGTTATTCCCGGAGGCAAAAAGCACGAGCCAGGGGTTTTCTCAGGGTGCTTGATGCTCGAGAAACTTAGAAGCTGTGTGGGAAGATGGCTGATGTTGATAAAGGTGTTTGTGGAAGGTTAAATTCTTGATGGAAGACGTGATTGGCATTGTTTAATTGTCTATTAAACCCTTCTTCTGGATGGGAGAGTTTCGGTCTAAGTTTGTCGCGGAAGGAGTTGGTGGCATCCGTTTGTGATTGCTGGAATGAAAATGTTTGGTTCTTGAGAACGCTCTTTGATGTGGTTTTTCAGGTTATTTGAAGTGAGCGGACCGTTGTGGTATCAGAATTGTTTAATCGTTTCACATTTTTTGTTTTTCTCCATGGTTTGGTATTAATTTAAGATCCCCCCCAACTCATGCATTTACGAATTAAATAACCCGGAATTTATAAATTTGTGGTGGGGGGGGGTATCCAAGAAAAAATGCCCCCCCTCTTGAAATTCCATTATATCCTCCTCAAAAGATGTCTGACTAGGAAAACCTTTGGATCCTCCCAATAGTCGAAAAAATATTTGGTGGAATTTTATTTGGAATCTCATAGATTTATTAAAATAAGTTTTAAAAGTTGTTATTAATTTTAAAAATTATAGAACATAAACGGAATAAATATTTAGGTCTGCACAAAAAAAAATCATAATTTCTTTCTATTATCAATTATCTTACAAATGTTGATAATCTAAAAAAAAAAAACCTAGCTGTTATTTAAAGGGGACAACTTGAAATGTTTGGGGGGAAATATAAATAAATGGGAGTTAAGTAATAGCCGAATGACACCTGGTTGGAGGGAGGGCAACCAACAAGTTACGATGATGTAATTGACGAATAACCCTACATTATTGGAGGGTAACCTACCAAATGGAATGAAGCAAATTAATGAATAACTCCATAACATTTTTTTTTTATAAATGACAACATTTTAAAGATTCTTACCTGCATGACAGACGACCATGAAAATACGAAGTACCTGGGGCAAAAATCTCTCGACGTGTTTCTCTCAATGGAAGCGAACAAATGAAAAAAAAAGAGTTGGTCGGATATCCGGCGGCGTTTGCCCTATTATCCGTCTTTTAGGAGGAGATGGAAGTTTTTTTCGCTTTTTTAATTTTTTATGCGATGGGTTTCCAGGACGCGAATGGTTTTCATTCATTCCACCGCTTCCCTTCGATTGTGGCTTCTGTGTATGTTTTGCCACTCCGTCACAGTTGAAGGGAACCTGTAGCTATACTGTAATTGCGCTGTCGCTCCGAATGTGTCCATTGCAGTGTATTTATAGACGGAATGGGACACTATGGCATGCAAATAAAAACCGACTTAATTACCGAGATTGGTATTTGGCGTCGGAGAATAGGGCTTCTTCCGGACACTGGACATTCAGTCCATTGGGAGGAAGAGATACTAGAGACGCTTCAGATGGTTCATTTAACGGAGTTGTCTCATTTGTGCCAATTAAAATGTATTCGGTCGTGAAATTGATAGAATGTCACGCAAGATTTGTTTCGTTTTTCTTTGTGGGATAGTCTATAAATTGCGTCACTTTTATCCATCTTAGATTGTCGTATTTATAAATGTTTCTTCCTCAGGATATGGTATTTTTAATTAACTTGGCTTCATCTCTGTTAAAGAATTCTTTTCAAAATCTATAATTAGTTCTGAGTACAATGAGTTTTAAATTTGCCTTTGTTTTTTTTTTGTTTGTTTATAAGTGTAACTTATGAATTAAAGTATAAATTTTAATAAAAAAATATTAAAAACAAAGACAAGGGCGTACGCAGGATATGATCTATGTGGGAGCTACCTTAACTTCCAAGGTGAAAAATGTAATAAGTAAGAAAATGTATATTTTTAACAATCATTTTTATTAACTGTATGATATTGGTTAGAAGGTAGTCAAATAAATATTTCCTTAGAAGCAACGTACGTCAGAAATTTTTTATGCATGTTATATTACTTCCTCCTCACCCTGTCACAAGCTGACACATTCCTGTGACTCCTTCTCCCATTTTGATATCACACTCTTAAAAATTTTACTAAAATTAAACATTTAAAATTTTCCTTTCTAGGTATTTTCATTACCTCAGAATTTAGTAACTCATTCTCAGAACTAAATTACTAGTTCTGAATTATTAATTATATACTATGTATTGATTAACTATTTATTAAATATTTCACAGTGTGCCGCACGTACAGAATCTCCCTTTATCCCAAAATTATACACGTAATTTTGTGAATGATCCCTTATCATAGTAAAAAAAATACCTATCATCTATCACAAAATCAAACTTCGATTTTCTCTGTTATCCCCCTTCCGCTACGCCTCAAACCAAGACATGATCCAGTTACACTGGTGAAGCCCTCGAGTCGGTATTAAAGCTCTCTAGTCAAATCCGGAGATTACCGTCCTGACCGCAAATAATACTCCAGCGTTTACCGATGCAGCAAGTAGTAATTTCTCTCCCAGGAACAACCGATACCGGCTGAAAAAAAAAGCCGCAGCCCTTCAAAACAGAAGCCCTTCCTGCAAACGTGCTGAGGAGAGCAGAACTGCCCCCCTCACCTGGAGAAACCCCGCAACTACTGTGAATCATGCCGCCAGGTGAAGACGACCACAAAGGGAAGGAGCTTCCTTTCCTTCCGTGTTTCGCTCTTCACTTTCGCCGCCGTGCGTCGCGAGCGGCACGCGTCGCCACGTGTGTGCCCCCCAGGGGCCTATGTGCGCTCCGGTGAACGTGGTTCGGTTGCCCCCCTTCGAGAAAGTAGTTCACGCAGTGCGGGTGGATTGAGGAGGGTAGGTCGGTGTTGTGTCCTCGGGAATTAATTTGCTCTTGTTTGTGTACATAGTAAGCTGCGAGAGGTTATGGCCAGGGGCAGATTTAGATTTATTTCTAGTGGGGACACTAGGAGTGTTTATAATAAAATATAAACTAAACGCGGTAAACTAAGGGATTGTTTCAAATTGGAAGACTGCGCTTCTTCATCCATTATCTATTAAATTACATTTCATAGAATCCAGAACGTAATTAATTAAAAAAAACCGCAAAGAAATTTTTGTAAAGTAATTTAACATTGACCTTTTTTGGAACCTGTGCCCTCCTACCCCCCATCTGCCTCTGGTTGATGGCAAACGTTTGGATTCAATGCAATGCCTTTCTGATAGAAAGGTGCAGTCAAGGGCTCAGGGCCGTAACCAGACTTTTGTTTCGGGGGGGGGGGGGGTTGGCTCAAATATTTTCTGAGGTACCTCCTTACAAGTACTTTTAGGGCGAACGCGCACGGGCGACTTTTGTCACGGTGATAAAGACAAAATTGTTGCCTTGGCTATTGAAACAAGTTCAAGTATTGGTAGAGTGCGCCCACTAGGCGACGTGACAGTTGGCCGATTGCCAAGAATTTCCTCATAGAGATCCATTGTTTTCTAGTGATATTTTTGATACTAGTAATCCTGGTCGCCGTGACTTTAGTCACTCGTGCGCGCCCAGCCTTATATGTTAATTTTTGGATGACAACACTGGATTGAAATTTTGATGCACTAAATTTCAAAATTGTATAAACAATATGAATTCCAAGCAAAAGGGGGGTCTAGGGGTCCTCCCCCAGAAAAATTTTGGAAATTTGACCCTCAAAAGAGTGTTTTAGCTCATTTTGAGAATTGAATTTTTTGAATTTTGCCCCTAAAAGTGGCATTTTAACTCATTTATTTAACTTGTGTAAATCACACAAGTTTGAAGGAAAAACAATACTTAATAGATTTCAAAATTTCGAGGGGGTTTGGGGGTCCTCCCCCAGAAAAATTTTGGAAATTTTACCCTTAAAAGTAGGGTTTTGACTCATTTTGAGACCCTTTGGGTTATACCCGAAGAGGATCGCTCCTTGTGAGACATAATTTTCTAGAAAAATAGCAGTATAAAAATTGATGTCAAAATTTCGGGGTGAGGGGGGGTTGAACCCCTAAACCCCCCCTTGGATACGGCCCTGCAAGGGCTTACTCAAAGGGGAGGGATTTGGGATACATACTCCCTTTTTCTTATTTGAGCATAGAAAACGGCTAAAACTATCACTAGCTACGCCACTGGGTGCAGTTCTCACTCGATACTATAAAGAAGCAGAGCAAGAATCGCCAAATATTTTAAACTAATATGAATTCTTGAAAAATTCCCTGAGGTTGATACAAATAACATTTTAACAAAAATTTTTTTTTGTTCTATCACCTTTGGATTTTCAATTATTTTTTAACTTTCTTATTTAGCCGCTAAGGGCGCTGTAAGTCATCTCAATGAATTCTCCAGGGTCACTTACCTCTAGCAGTAAACCTTAATTCCATGTCCCTACTAGACGTTAGTTCCAAATAAAAGCCGTGAAACGGACTTTTGAAACACCTTGTATATTCTATTCGTTATAAAGTTTATAAAAATATTTTTTAAATATCCATTTGGTTCATTAAATCAAAGATAATTGGCTAACTCTTTATAACGTTTTTCATAAATAGATCAAGAAAGAATAATTATAGACTGAGAATATTAATGGAAAAAACATACTTTTTTACGGTTAAATAATCTCACTACTTTTTAAAAAGAAATAAATAGGGTGTATTATTTTGTGATTTATTATCTATACGTTTACAAGTTTTAAATCTTTTAAAAAGGTAAATCAAATTAATTTTAAAATATCATCATAATTTACGAATATAGAATACAAATTTTTATAGAAATACGAAAATTTTACCAAAAATTTTAAACAAACAAAAACAGATTTAATTTTAATATAAAAAGAAGAAAAACCCAAAAAGAAAGATTTGTGAGTCTATTTTTTTTATTCTTAAAAATTCCAAAATTCTTCCAGGTGTAAAGCATTTTATATTTTGGACAATTTCAACAAGTACCAAATAATTTCCACGAACATCCAAACAATGTTATAAGAAAGAAAATATCTCACAAATTATTTAAAACTGCTCCCATTTGAATACCATAATTAATCATGTCTTAATGATTTTAATCACGATTTTTTGGTGAAACTATTCAGTACATAGAGCATATTACTACCTGCAATTTAATAAAATACAGTATTACTTTTGCAGTTAAAAATTTATAAAAATAACGTCAATAGATTTTGGTTACTTTAAAAAAAACACACACAAATTTTACTTCTCTGTTTCCAGACTATTTTCACAACAATGTTTTCCATAAAACATTTTATTTCAAAATTAGATAAACTATATAAAATTAGGATAATAGTATTTTTATAGAACGTATAGGAGTTAGTTTCTAAGGTATAGTGATGAATTCTTTCCCATTTTTTAGAATGTATACAGACGGTAAGTGACTAAAACCACACATGCTTACCACAAGACCTCGTGCGTGCCCTCCTTCGACTGTCAAAGTGGATGCGATGCGATCACAGACTTTTTCTCGTTTGGTGCTCAAACAGTGGAGTGCGGTCAGGGATGACTGATTAAGCATTGGAAAAGAATCTCTCGCATCACAAAAGCAGCGCTAGAGGGCGCCGATTATGGCATCCTTCACGTTACGCAACATTCTATTGACAATGTTTCGGGTTTGAAGAGATGTTAATGTCCACTGAAAGCTTGTCTACACAGGAAGATTGTTATCTACAAGTAGGAGTAATCAAGTCAATGAGAGCCAAATGGCGTCATACTTTTCTCCTCATTTTATCCCCTCCTTGTCATAGAGTCAGTGGCGGATCCAGGGGGGTGGCACTCTGTAAAGTGGACCCAAAAACTCACTCATAAGTACGAAAAAAAGTCAAAAAAAGTACTCAAAATGAGTTAAAACCCTACTTTTACGGGTCAAATTTCAAAATTTTTTCTGGGGGAGGACCTTATACCCCCCAGCGGTTCCAAAAGGGGATCTTGAGGAATACTATTTAGAAAATCCCCAAAATTTTGAAATTTTTCTCAAAATGTAAAGGTGATAGTCTGAAAAAGTGCCCCCCCCCTTTGGAGCAGTGCTGCATCCGCGCCTGCATAGAGTGTCAATTTGGTTCCCCTATACCCCCTCTTTTGTCACATGCCACGCTCTCCAAACCTGGGACAACACTTTTTGATTCAAGCTGAAGCCGCAAGTCAAGCCGAAGAAGTTTCTATCTAAGTTAATTCATAAAATGTTTTACATACATTTCAAAACCTTAAAAATATATACCGTAATAGGAACTGACTTTGCCCCTTAGACTTTGCTCTTTGCCCACCTGTGTAAAAGGTTTTCCATTTATGAAAAAGACCACAGTTTAAGGGTTGCAAATAAAGTTTTTAGTTTCTCCTCATAATATCTGACAATATTGCTTTACTTGATGAAATATGGATTAATTAAACTTTTCTTATTAACTGCAATCACATCGGAAACATAAAAACATGTGCAATAGTTGTTTATAGTTCTCGTCTGGGAGCAAGATAGGTGGGCAAGACATTACCTTCAGAATTGACTAAGCTTCTGATTATGAATCTTATATTATATTTTGTTTACCACATTGGGTCACTTGGGGTAAGTGGGTCACCCCCCTCAAAATAAACTATGTAAAGGACATTTCACACTTATTCACATTGATCATGTTACTTGTGTTTTCTGCAATTTGAATTTTCACAAAATCTCTTATTTAAAAATTTTTAAGAGGGGGGTCCCACTTACTCCGTAATTTAAGCATAGTAGGGGTAAGTGGGTCCCCTCATTATGGGGTAAGTGGGACAGTGGCGGATCTAGAACATGAGCAAGGGGGTGGCTAACTTAATCTATAATTGAGGATGATAATGAAGTAACAAGGCGTGCTTTTTACAATATTCATTAATGTCATTATTCATTCAAAATAAAGACGGGGTGACCCACTTACCCCTTCCTATGGGGTAAGTGGGACACCCGTCTCATTTTTTACAAAAAGACCTGTTAAGAAAAATGTAGAACATTATTTTAGAACCTAATTATAAATTTTTGTTTATTAATAGTGTCTTAAGTAAAATATGTCATTAAGTTCAAATTGAACCTCTTCAAAAAAATTTTATGAAGCTTCAAAAAATTTACTGTTCCAAAAAGGGGTCCCACTTACCCCAAGTGACCCTACCCTTTTCCCAAAATTAACATTTTAACTTCAACTCAACCTTTGAGTATTTCTTACGAATTTATAAACGAAACTTTTGAAATTAATTTCATCTGGCCTTTTTAGAATTTAGATGCTGATAAATTAATGAATTCCTCCCCGCTATGCTAATTATTAACGATAAAATAAAATTATATTTTATGTTATTGAAACATCTTACTGACGATGTAAAACCAAATTAATAACACACTTTATTAATTTCATAAAATTATTTAATTATTAAAATAACTGTTATATGGAGTCAGAAACAACCCAATTTTGAAAATATACTTCAGATTTTTTTTTAGGAATTCAAAAAACCTATTGATAGACATAGACAATGAAAAAATAAACGTTGGAAATGGAAATTATCTGGGTAATTTACAAAAAGGACGCCAACCGACCATGACTTCAATTAGTTATGACAAAATGTTGTTAAAAGTTTTCAACCCTTATGAAGCATTCCAGTTAAGTTCGTATTCTCAGTCTTCTCACGCCTCTAAAAAAAGATGTACGGTACGCTAAATTCGATTGACAGAATTGCTTCTCAGATTAACTTTCATTGAAATTCAACAAGTGCTTCTTCGTCATTCGGTGTCGTTCCCGTCGCACCGATATTATGTAGATTTTTTTAATGATGCATGAATGCGCATTGCGCAACTTGAAGGATAATAGGACATGGGTATATTCCTTAATTATTTCATTCGTTTATAATTATATCATAAAATATGGTAGAGTGGAGTTAAAAAAATTTTTAGAGGCAAAATATTTTTCGAGGCTTGTATTTAATCATTGAATACAATTACACTATGCAACAGTAAAATTTAAATTGATGAAAATTTTAAAATATTATGTATGTAATTTTTGCCTGCTAAACATGAATATAACAATAAAAATTCAATCTTTGTTCCGTTTTTATTTTTATTTTTTTATTCAAAGTCTAGAATTTTTCTAAAATTGTCTAGCAGTTGTCCGTCACTGCAAGCATAGACTATCAGATCTTGTTTTAATTACTTTGCTAAACCTCATTTGTATACTTTTGGAAATACTCCCTGGGCTTTACCCTAAGATAAACCCCCTCCCTCCCCTCCAAGCAGGACATCATTTATGGTTGGCCTGTGGCACTTAGACAAGAGGGTGGCATAAGAACTGTGACATTTGACTCTGCAAATCTAAAAAAATTCTGGAAAATTAATTTCTTAAATAGCTTATAAACGACATTATTATAAAAATTATACAAACGAAATAAGAGTTCAGTTTGAAATTATAAAGTGGGGTGTACTTCATCGTGAAAAAAATATTGTGTCCCAGATTCTTGCCAACCTTGTTCTAACGGTTCTAACTAAACAAAACATACTCAGGGCCGTTCCGGCCGGGCGTGCTGGCCGTGCCTGCACGGAGGCGCCGACCGATGAAGAGGCGCCTTAGAAAATTTTTTTGACCCCTAACTTTAAGGGAAAAATATTCCGTTACGTCCTGACTCAAAAGAAACAAACCTAAGTAGTAAGCTAGATCTCCTTTCCTTTACAAAAAAAGCTTCAAAAGGCGCCTACAAACGAGTAAAGAGCGCCCTTACTGGGCGCCTTAGAAAATTTTTTTGACCCCTAACTTTAAGGGAAAAATATTCCGTTACGTCCTGACTCAAAAGAAACAAACCTAAGTAGTAAGCTAGATCTCCTTTCCTTTACAAAAAAAGCTTCAAAAGGCGCCTACAAACGAGTAAAGAGCGCCCTTACTGGGCGCCTTAGAAAATTTTTTTGACCCCTAACTTTAAGGGAAAAATATTCCGTTACGTCCTGACTCAAAAGAAACAAACCTAAGTAGTAAGCTAGATCTCCTTTCCTTTACAAAAAAAGCTTCAAAAGGCGCCTACAAACGAGTAAAGAGCGCCCTTACTGGGCGCCTTAGAAAATTTTTTTGACCCCTAACTTTAAGGGAAAAATATTCCGTTACGTCCTGACTCAAAAGAAACAAACCTAAGTAGTAAGCTAGATCTCCTTTACAAAAAAAGCTTCAAAAGGCGCCTACAAACGAGTAAAGAGCGCCCTTACTAGGCGCCTTAGAAAATTTTTTTGACCCCTAACTTTAAGGGAAAAATATTCCGTTACGTCCTGACTCAAAAGAAACAAACCTAAGTAGTAAGCTAGATCTCCTTTCCTTTACAAAAAAAGCTTCAAAAGGCGCCTACAAACGAGTAAAGAGCGCCCTTACTGGGTTATACACACCCGTCCCCTTAAGAGAACTAATATAGGCGTCTTTTAAGAGAAGTACATTTTGAACTTTTTGTATGGGGCGCCCTCATCTAGTGAATCTATTAAAGGGTGCCAACTCTTAACAAAAATTTTAACATGCCCGACTTTGAAAGCTATAAGGAAGACTCCTTTTAGCTTTCAAATTGTATGGGGCGCCCCATCAAATAAATATATATTCAAAGCGCCCACCCTGAGAGAAAAATTGAACACACCGACTTTGAAATATGTAAGGCGTCTTACTTATAGCTAAACCAAATTGTATGAGTTGTCTTAATTAAATGGATTTATCAAAGACCGCCAGACCTGCGAGTGAAAATTTTAATATTCCCAACTTTAAAAGCTATACCATATTGTATGGGCGCCCCCATCAAATGAATCTATTCAGGGCGCCCAGCGCGCCCATTCTGAGTGAGTGAAAATTTAAACACTCCGGACTTGAAAGCTGTAAGGCGTCTTAGAAAAACCGAATTGTATGAATCTATTAATATAGGCGCCCTCCTTGGATGAAGATTTGATTCACCAGTTATTAAATAGCTATCAAGCGTTTGCCTCAAATCATATTTTAATAGATGTCCCTTAAAAATTTCTATATAATAGGCCCTTGACTTGTGAAAAATGTTTTGAAGAAGACTATTGTAAAAAACCGAATGGATATCTCTTACGTAAATTTATTAGGTGCACCTGCTCTTGAATATCTCACACAAATAAATTTGTTGGAAGTACACACCTGAGGAACTATTTTTTTTATTTATTAATTTTGATTTAATTGTATTTATACATATGCTTTCAAAATAAAATACAGTTACACCAAAAAATAAATATAAAGGGATTTATTATGCTTTTAATTTGGAGTATAAATCTAGGAATTTAAATTCATTTTCAATGAATGGTCGGCCCGAGGCCCGGTACCATTTGATCCACGGACCGGGGAATGGGGACCACTGCTCTAGATCCATCCATACAAATATTTGGAGATGGAGAGTGAGGGAGAGAGAGAAGAGCTATTATTGCGACTTAGTTCTCTGGAGACGGGAGAAGATGATGAAAAGGTGTTCTTATCATTACATTAAAAAAAAAATTAGTGCTTTCAAGTTCAGAAGCGTCCTAGTTTATTTCACTCAATATACGAGGGGGCAGAAAACATAAAAAGTTCCCGCCATTTTTGTGAGGGTGGCGACTGGGGGACCTCCGGGCTTTTGCCCGAGCACGGAGAATTTTTACTGGGAGGGTGTTGTACCGCCGGGATGAAGTACATAGTTGAGTTTTTGGTGTCGTGCTCTTTGGTTTAAAAATGGCATGGCTGCAGAAAGTGAAAGGAATCAGATTAGTCGCTAGTGACTCACTCCATTTTAATTCTCTCTCCCTCTCACTTTTTAAAAAATAAAAGTTAAACTATAAAAAAGATAATTAAATGACAGACGTGTTTAAGAAAATTATTTCTGAATCTCAAATAAAAACAAAACAAGCTAACTGGACTAGCTGGATAACATATAACATCCAGTATCATTCTGAAGGTAAATGGTCAGCGGCATGGTCGACGGCATAATACGTAATACGTGAATGTTCTAAAAAGTTCTCCTTATTGGATTTTTAAGATTGATATTTTGCTTTCTTTGTATCAGCAGCTGTTTTTCATTTATACCTAATTATAAACTTAATTTATTAAAGGTATTTCAAATTTTGAGTTATTGGTGCCAAAATTTCTCGGGGTGTCGGTTACTGGGTGCTGCTACCATGCCAACTTAAAAATATTTTAAAAATAGAAAATAATTACTTTTTCAAACAAATTGTTCTCTAGATAAATATTGAAACTTCATTTAATTTTTCAAAACAAAAAGTTTTTTCAGGATAGTTTTATTAAGTAGCAATAGCTAATTAATTTTTTATTGTTCTTAAAGTGTCAATTACCGGTAACCATCAGTTACTGGTTAGATAAATAGCCAAACCATACAGCCTCTATCGAGAACTAGGCGAAAATTGAGTAATCCTAAGTGAATATTTTTAAGTTTATGGCCCAGGGCCGTATCCAAGGGGGGTTCAAACCCCTCCCGAAATTTTGACATCAATTTTTATACTGTTTTTCATTGAAAATTCTGCAAATTTATAAGGAGCAATTCTCTTCGGTTGTTAGCTAAAGGGTCTCAAAATGAGTTAAAACACTACTTTTAGGGGTCAAATTTCAGAAATTTTTCTTGGGGGAAAACCCCCAACCCCCTCCCCCCACCACCAAAAAATGAGTTTATCATTATTCTTTAAACTGTAAAAATTCCCCACAATATATTGAAAAAAGCTTGATTTATTTTAACTGAAAACTAATTTTAATTAAATAAGTAATGCCAATATTATTTATTTATTAATAAGTAGAACCCCTTTACAACGACCCTCTGTTATAGCAACCCTTGCCTTACAACAACCGGTAATAAAAGCACCTTTTTATTACAATATTGTTAATTTTATTCGTTAAAACGTCCGCATTTTATTGGCACCATAAGGAGTCGCTTTATCAAAGTTCTTGTATCATTAAGTTAAGTAATATCAAATTTGTTTAAAGTAATTATTAATTAGTTAAAATTAACAAATAATTTAAAATAAGTGATTAATTAATTAAAAATTAATTAAAAGTAAAAATTAATTAACTTAGAATTAATTATTAATGGGGGTGAGGTGTAAGGGGCGCCGTAATTTATTGGCACGGAGGCGCCTTCATACCCAGGAACGGGCCTGAACATACTTTAATACGAGAGATTGACATATATGACAATAAGGAAGGCGAAAAGAAAACTAAAATGCACGTGATAAAACAAATCTGGGGTGATGGAGAAAAACAACTTACATATTTTAATTCAACTAGTTCTGTTAGGATAACCCTTTTTTTTTATCTTGGGCCAAAAAAATCTTTAATTTTGATAAGTGCTATTTTGTTTTAGTGGCAATTAAAAAGATCGTTAAAGAAGGACTTTACTATAAATCTGTCTGATATATATTTTTCTAAATTATGGAAAAATCATCATTAGATCTCATCAGATAGATAAGAAGGACAACGAACTTACTCTCTTCCAGTAAGATCATCGTCCATCATTTGGGCAGCATCGTGAATGGCAGGTGGTCAAACAGACCCAAAGATGAGGAAATACGATGTTCGGTATTTACAGAACAAAGTTGTCGAAATTTTATTTTTATTTTTAAATTCAAGGTATGGAAGTCAATAGACGACATTAGTCATTACGTCACTTGCTTGTTTGGAAACGTTGATTCCATCCGTGATTGGTTCCGTACGGATCCGTACGGATTTACTTCCAATCACGGAACCAATCACGGATAGAATCAACGTTTCCAAACAAGCAAGTGACGTCACACTAATGTCGTCTATTAAAACATGAATAAAAAGGTTGTGGGTTACAATTAAAATAGGTGATCTTCTTTTATTTGTGAGCAGGGGCGCATTTCGATTTTGGCTGAAATGGGAAAGATTTCGCAGGGTGTACTTTATTGTGAATAGACGCCCCGCTTTCCTCCCACTGTCCTGCTAACCAAATTATTGTTCTGCTTAAATTATTATGTAAGTAGTACCTAATAAGGGGGAGGAGGTCGTTATTTGCATATATTTCCTGGACAAGGGGGGAGGGGGAGTATGAATGATGCTTACGTAACAGTGGCGTATATAGGAATTTATTTCGAGAGGGGCCCAAAATTACTCCCCAGCCCCTCCCCCACATATTTAATAGGTCCAATGTAGCTTTTTAGGTGATAACTTAGGTTCTAAAAACTTAATATAGGAAAAGTTGTTAGTAATAAAAATACAAGTACCAAAGGGGGGGGTCTGGGTGTCCTCCCCCAGGTTTTTAACTAGTTTTTGTACACCAAGTCCGAATTTTGGATGTATATTTTTATGAACTTAATATTTAAAAAGTTATTAAAATAGAGTTCCAAGTACAAAAGGGGGTCTGGGGTCCCTCCCCAGAAAATTTTTTGAACTTTACCCCTAAAAACAGGGTTTTATCTTGTTTTTTGAACACTTAGTCCGAATTTTGGACATATATTTTTTGGTTGGATTTGGATTTTGATGAACTTATTACAATAAAGTTGTTAATAATAAAATTCCAAGTACAAAAGGGAGGTTTGGGGGTCCTCCCCCAGAAAATTTTTGGAAATTTGACCCTAAAATACAGTGTTTTAACTTGTTTTGGTACACCTAGTCCGAATTTCGGGGGGGGGGGGGCAGGGCCCCCTCGCCCCCCCCCCTTATATACGCCACTTACGTAACATTCTACAAGCACTGCATTTTCGAAAATCTCTTATTTTTTTGCATAAATAATTTCAAAATTCAATCAAAAATAAATTTCACAAAAAACTGGTCTGCTTATTTTGGCTGACAAGGGGGGGTCATAAAATAATGACAAAAAACTTCATTTTTTAACCTGAAGTCAGTACAAAAATTTAGGTATGGGTCTAGTCTTGTAGTATAAATTACTAAATTTCTTCACAAGATATTTGGGTCCCTCCCAAAAAAAAATTCTTTGTCCGCCACTGGTGTGAGATAGAGATATCGAAATTCACATCAAGCCTAATGGGGGACCAGACCAGGAGTGCCATGTATCCCTGAGAAACGCCAAGAAATAGCTTAAAATTGCATCACTCACACAAATTGAAAAGTGTGTTGATTGCATTTAACACACTTTTCAATTTTAAAAATTTTCGGGGGAGGACCCCAGACCCCTCCTATTCCCTTTGGGCAGTAACCCTGACCAGTGTTCTTCAGAGCAAAATTGGTATGAGGGCTTCGAAGGCAAGGCACTGAGCTGTAAACAAACTGGAGTGACACAACCTCTGATGATATAACATGCGACCGAACGTGCCGGCGCGGAAGGTCACAATTGCCCGGTTCGTCACTCCAGTTTGTTTATAGCTCAGTGAGGCAAGGTTCTTCATTTATCCATCCTAGTCAGGGTGCCATGCCAACTCGAAAAGTGTGTATTGGAGTATGTATGGAATTTTATGACGGTTTCTGGTAGTTTTGATGGTGTAGATTTCAGAACCGATTGATGCCACTCTGCAAATATTGAGGGTTTTTTATAAATCAAGATGGCGTCCAAAATGGCCTCCATTGAAATCAATACTTTTCAAAATAAAAATACGGCATGCGATACATCATATATGGTATTTTTTAGGTCAAAGAAACTAAATATAACGTTATTTTTTACTTTTATTAAGTTTGAAATAGGTTTTTTTAATAAAATAAACATATTTTGTAAAAAAAGTAGTGTTTTTTAATACTGAGGTTTAATCTCTATATTTTGCTTATAAATTTATATTTTGCATGAATTTAAAATTAATTGGGTTTATAATAATTATATTAAAGCATTCAAATAAATAAATAATTAGTTCAAGAGAATTTATCGCCTTTATTTCATTCAGAAGTAACCATCAGTAGGAAATGTTCTGATTAGTTTTTTATATAGCTGAAGAAATAAAACAAATTGAAAGAATTTTAATTTGCTTGAAAAAAATAGTTATCAGAAGACCAAAAATCAAAAATTTCTGGCTTTATCTATCTAATCTAATATTCTTAGGGGACGTCCTTAAATAACGTGATGGGTTTCTTTTTTTCGAATTTCGTACCCCTCCCTCCCCCTTTTGGTGTGATTTTGCTTGACCCCCCCCCCTCAATATCTCTTTTCTCAATAACTTTTTTAAAAAAAATTCATTGATTTGTTCTAGCCACTTTTGTTTCACCTTGTCAACATGATGCTCAAAGCACCCACCCCACATTGCATAAATTTTGATACAAATGCATGTTGAAATTAAAACTATGGTATTATACTTGTAATTATGATGACTGACTGGCTAATGCTTCCATGTTTGAACTAATTGCGCATTTTCATAAACTTTTGCAAACATAAGAGAAAAAACGCATATTCTCTAAACTAAAAGGAGATTAACTAGGAGGAGGAGGAGACGGGAAATTCCAATTACTCCCCCCCCCCTTGGTGAGATTCTGCTTGACCCCCTCCCCCCTTTTTGACCTCACGTAATTTATGGACCTTTATAATTTATTGGATAGGATATAATTGAAAAAGCGACCATCCAGTTGAATTCTACATTATTGAATTCCAGAATTATTGCCCTTCAGGCAAGTAGAGGAATTCAAATGGTTGATGTTTTAAAGTTACTTACAGATTACTTTTATATGATTTAAATTTGAATTGAAACTTCGTTTTAGGCTTCTGTAATTTGTTCTATAATATTTAAAATATTTGATTGAAAGACATGCTATTCAATGTTACTTAGGTATCAAAGGCAAATTATAGTATTAATTAACCTTTGTATTAAGCATGTTTTTCTTTAAAAATTTATGAAAACTGAACTAAGAATGGTCTAAATTCATCATGGAAATATTTTATCATGTGTAGTTCGTAAACTGTGGCATGATATTTCTGGAAAAATCAGCTCCTTCAACGTAAAATAAATAAGGATTTGTTTTACCCAAATTATGTTTTCATCATGATAATTTTCAAAATGAAGGTATTTCAGATCAACTTAAACTTTTTATTTGTTTAAATAAATGTTTCCCTATTGAAAAATAAAAAGAATTATACCCCACATGCCATAATTTATTAAATTTAAATAGAAGATCCCATATTGTGACAACCATGGACGCCATCTTGAATTCCTCAAAATCCTCAACATTTACGAGGTGGCATCAATCGGTTCTTTAATCAAGACATCATAACCTATCAAAATCAGCAATAAAATTTCATACATACTCTAATACACGGTGGACCCCTTTTTTGACATTTGGCACCCTGACTATCCAAGAAATTAAAATCTAATAAATTATTTTTGTACTAGAATCAAAAGTCTTGTTAAAAAGTTTGATATCGAAGCACTGTCCTAGTGTGTGTGTGTTTCATGAATAAAATTTATTTCTCGTGTAAAAATTCCACGTGAATTTCTGATTAGACGATATTCCACAGTTTCACGTGTTATTTGTGGTATTTTATTTGGCGGTCTTTCTCTTTTGGGTTACCATTTGCTCACTCCATCACTATCTCTTATCTCTCCTCTATGGTCCATTCGGTTATTCGGTAACAATTTTAACCTATGGTCCTTTGAAGATGCTCTTTTTTTTTCCTACTTATTAAAACGCACAATAGAGCATTTTCAATCACATGACTCTGCCTAACAACGGCCTTAGCAACGTTGTTTTATTCCTCCAGTGACATCATGTGCGAATGCTGCTATTGGATACTTCTATGTCCCGCCCCTAACAACAGCCTTAGCAACGTTGATTTTGTCCTCCAAGTGACGTCATGTGCGAATGCTCTATATATCATACTTTGACTTTGAATCATCACAGCAACAGAGGCGTGTGTGTCACTAAAAACGCCGCAGCGCTTTGTCTGTTTAATCTGGGAATTGTTAGGGATGGAATGGCAACACTTGTGTTTGTTTTGGTTTTAGATCGCGCTCTTGTCATCACAGTTTTTTTTAATTGAATGGTAAAATTATGTTTTAATTCTTTCTTGTTAATATAAAAGTAAGTATATTCATTTGTTCTTTTAGTTTTTGGTTAGGTTTTTTTATGTAGTAGTGTAATTTTCCCTGTTCTAGGGTAATATTCCGTAATCGAGGTTTTCGCCAAATGTCGCCAAATTTGGGCGATAACCAGGGATTTAGATGTAGTGTTATTAATAGCTTGGCGAGATCCGATTTCGCCAAATTTGGCGAAAACCTCGATTATGGAATCTGTCCCAGTAAAGACTTTACAGGGTTCCAAAGAGTCACAGAAAACTGGAATTGTCAGGGAATTTTAATGTGAACGTTTGATTTAAACCCTTAAAAGTCAAGGTAAATTCCTGATTTTTGCCTTGCTTGGAAATGTTGGTCAGCATCACATAGCTGCCAAGTACTCTGATTTTATCGGAGTTACTCCTATCTTTGGTTTCTTCTCCGATAATCTGATTTTTTAAAAATACTTTTTATGCAATCGTAAAAGACAATTTTAATTTCTAAAAGCCTTTAAAGTTATTTCAAGGTGTCTACTGATTATGTGAAAGTCCTAAAATCGTATTACAGTCCGAAATTTCAATAAAAGAATGCGAATTTTCATTTATGCTTCCGGACTTATGCCTTTAAAGTTGGCTTTTTGTATTACTATGGCAGGCTAAAAAAACAACTTGACGGTCGCGATCGCGTTTTTCTTTCTTCGGGCTTTAAAAGCTTGTTTTTGGAGAAAGTGTTCACTAATAGCTGGCAAATTGAAATAGTAAAAGAAAACAAAGAGGGAAATGTATCATTTGAATAAAACTAATGTTCTTAAAAGTAAAATGAGTTAAATATATCGTGACTGAAAAATAGGTGGTTGTGCTTTCATGTGTAGGCCGTGAAAGTTCTCCTATTTTTTTCTCCATCAGGTTGGCAGCTATGGCATCATAAGCTAGCTCTCCAAGCATCCACCCCTAAATAAAAACCCCCTTACTAATAACCAGCTTTTAAAGAGGCAACAATTTTCCCCCTATTCACTTAAAATTTATTTTAACATTAGAGAGGCAAGCAGGGCTAGATGCTACAATTTTAAAAATTATTTCTTTAAAACTAAGTTATGCTTTTTTAAGATTTAAGTATATACCTATAACATCTTGAAACATTTGACATTTATTTCAAAAGTAGTTCAACCCTATAGGTAAACTAGATTATTGTAATTAAAATTTTAGGGTTATGAATTGATTCAAGTACATAACAAGGAGAGGGTAATTCCAGCTAACTAGTCACCCGTGTGGAAAAAAATAAACTGTTTCAAAACCCCAAGTGTTATACATCATTGAAAAGCTTAAAGTCTATAAAATTCGAAACTAACATGGGTTTTTACAAATATTATCTCTATTTTGTAAAGGAAGTCATCAAAAAGCATGCATTGTAAAATTTTTGTTGCTACTGAAATTATCGATTTTTTACCTATATGTAAATTATGCCATTATAATTGTTCCAGAGAAGTTTATTATTGATGTTAGATCTCTAAACGTAAAATAAATGTATGTTTACTACTGATTTAAATAGACTACCTAGCTGGGGTGGGGGTCCATTTCTTATAACAGGTTGAGCATGTAACGTCTGTTACAAAATTTACATACGTTTCTCTCACATTGAGAAAAATAATTTTTTGAATTTTCTTCCCACTTTCTACCTTAATTTTAAGGTAAAGAAACTGAAAACATCAAAATTTGTTAGAATAAAGTAAATTATACCTGTAAATACAGGTGTAACAAACATTACATGCCTGGTGTTGTAATGGACGTAATGGTGTTGTAACAAAAGCTTATTGAGGAACCAAGCTATTAATTAATTAGTTTATTTAAAATTTTTCAATTAATCAATTATAGAATTAATTGGAGTCGTAAATTTTAATTAAAAAAATAACTGTCATAAATTTTATATTTATTTTATTAAATGATAACCAAGAACTTCCAATCTATATTTGCGAATCAGAGGCATTTAGGGGGCCAGGTGACCACTTGACTTAGTTAAATTGACTTAATTTTTCAGGGCCTAAATAGTTGGGGAGAGTGGGGATGAATGGGACAAATTTCACATTTTGATTAATATATCCAAAATTAAATATTTTTTAGTTCTGTAACAACTTGCATACCAATATTTCAACTGTTATTTACTTATATTTACTTGTATTCAATCATTTAACCATCATTATTAATAGCAATAATAGTTTTTATGAGTGCATGTTGTATTTTGTCCCATTCATCCTCGTGATGGGGATGAATGGGACAGTTAAAAAAAGGTAAGAAATTTTCAAAATAACTAAGTTATTATTGATATTACGCATTGTTTAACATTTTAAAGGAACAACACACTTATATTTTCCAAAGAAAAAAAATAAAAAAAACAGCCTAATTGATTTAACTCCATGTCTAGTAAAATTCACATATAAACTGAAGCAAGTTCTTTTGTTCTTTCAGTTCAATGGGCAAGGCTTAATGTTATTTCTATTAAATCTACTCACTCTTGATGGGTTTGTAGTGCAAAACGATCATTTTTATTGACTGGCGAAACCCTCCAGAAGCCATTTTTTTCCTGCGGTTACATTTTCTGGCAATTCTGAAGGAACTTTTCTTAAAAAATGAGCTTAAAAACCAACCTAGATTGAATAATTGTTTAACAATAACATATTTGAGATGAAAGTTGCAATTATTTGCACATTAAGAAGTTGCATATTTGCACATAAGTTTGAAACAAAACATTTAAATTTTTGCACCCAACTTTAGTTACCTTATCAGAAACTACTAAAATAAGTTGAATATAGCCAGCTATTGATAGAAAGTTTTAAAACCAGGAAATGAAGGGAAGATTGAACTGTCCCATTCATCCTTACAGCTGTTGTCCCATTCATCCCCATACCCACTTATTTTAAAAAAACTAAAATTTGGCTAGAAAAATAACCATGAATTTTCTCCATTCAAATTGTAAACTACACTAATATAAGTACATTTTCAACACACAGTAAAATATTTAGCTTTAGTTAAATTATTTTTAAGTAACTTCTTATAGAAGTAAAACAAAAAAAGTTACTTTAAGTATTTTAAGTACTTAAGTACATTACAATTTATACAAGAATGGAAGCTGATGTTAATAAACACATTTGTTTAATAGGATATGTACCAGGGTTGGAAAAAAACCAGGTTTTTTTCAAAAAAACCTAAAAAACCCGTTTTTTTTGGTTTAAACCAGGTTTTTTTGGTTTAAACCGGGTTTTTTACTAAAATTCTTCCCTAACACATAAATACAAATATTTCTGATTGTTTTCATTTATAAATACATTGAATAAATAGTTCATCAATTCAGCTATTAACTAAGTGACTTAATTAATTAATTAAAATTAATTTTATTTAATTAAAAAAAGTTAAAATTATACATAACCATAAAAAACCAAGGGAGTCTGTTTAGAGCATTAAGAAACCATCTGGTTTTTATAATGCATATTATATTTAAAAATCCAGTGCTTATTTGATTAAAAAAACCAATTGGTTTTTATTATGCATTCAAATATCCAGTTCCTTAATGAATTAAAAAAACAAATAGTTGTTTTTTATAAATAAAACCAAGGCATTATTCATAAAAACCAAGGCCAAGGATTCTTTTTAGAGCATTTAAAACCAACTGGTTTTTATAATGCACATTTAAAAATCCAATGGATTAAAAAAAAAACAATCGGTTTTTATGATACATTCAAATATCTAGTCTAGTTCTAAATGAATTTAAAAAAAAAAAAAAAAATATTGGTTTTTTATAAAAAAAAAACCAAGGGAGTCTTTTTAGAGCATTAAAAAACCAAGTGGTTCTTTATAATGCAAATTTTAAAATCCGGTGATTAGTTGATTAAAAAAACCAATTGATTTTTATTATGCATTCAAATATCTAGTTCTTAATGAATTAAAAAAAAACAAGTTTCAAAACCAAACCACTCCAGGTTTTTTATAAAAAAACCAGGAGTCTTTCTAAGAAAATTTCAATTGGCTAATTGTTTTCAAAAAATTGCATAGCTTTACAGCATTAATGTCAGAAGCATTCAACATATTTTGTTCAAAAGACAATATTTGAATCAATAAATGACTTTAAACCCAAGAGTTTAGCTAAAATTTTTTTGGAAAAAAACCAAAAAAACCATTTTGGTTTTTTTATGAAAAAAACCATTTGGTTTAAACCGTGATTTAAACCATGGTTTAAACCAAATGGTTTAAACCGTGCCAACCCTGATATGTACTACTATCCTCTGGGTGAAATATCAAAAATTTAAAGTGAAGTTAAGGTATAAAAAAGTGAGCTGTCCCGTTCATCCCCTGTCCCATTCATCCATACTCTCCCCTATGCATTTCGTACGATGTAACTTCCGTTACACCCAGTAACGTTTAGAATTACCGTAATTAGTAACCCAAAAGTTTAGAATTTTTTTTAAAAAATACAAAAATGACTAAATTTTTTAGTCAATGCTGTGCTGTGATAGGTTGCATACAATACACATGGTATGTAATGTTATTTAATTTTTTTTAAACAAAATTCCTAATTGATTCACAGACTTTTTAAACTGATGACACCAAAGTGGAAATAGGCTTCCATTTGATGTAACATCTGTTACACACAAACAAAACATTTTCCCCCACTATTAACCCCGGGAAATAAATTTTCAAACATGCATATCTTTTCTTCAGAACTAGTTTTACTAGGAAAAAATATAAAATCATTAATATGAGACATTTTTATACCCTTAATGTTCAAACTTTCGTGTGATTGTAAGTCCGTTACATTGGAATTACCCGAAAGTTCCATCCTACCCCAATGTGAGAAGTAGGATGTAACATGTATTTTTGAAATAAAAAATTTAATATTTAAAAATATGTAGAGAATATAAATAGGTACACTACCTTATAATAATTTTCATTCCAGGCATGGCAGAACCAGATTTTGAAAAGGTGAAAAAAGTTGTACGCAGTGTCCTCATTCCCTGTCAAAGGGGCTGCACACTCAGGGAATTTCATAAAACTTACAAGGAGCTCAATGGGATCAATCTTCCATATGGAAAATTGGGCTTCAATTCTGACCTACACATGTTACAAAACATGCCTGATGCAGTAAAAATACAGCATAGCAGGTCTGGAGAAGTAATATTATGTGCTGTGGCTGATGAAAGTACTCAGCACATCCAAAATATGGTCAGCAAACAGAAAGCACCTAAAAAGAGGATTCCAATTGTTGCTCCAGTGTTCAGCAAAAGATATAGCATTCCTCCAAGGTTTATTCCAAAGTCCGTGACACCTGCACCTATGGTATGTCTTTATATGTTTTATGGTTCAATTCTGCTAACTGTCCAGTTAATTACACAAGTCTGCTCCGTTTTGTGCAAAATCCTGACTTGTAGGAATTTTTTTATTATTTTTCCCTTTATCAGCACACCGAAATACATAGGAATTTGATGAAATTACTCAAACAGCTTTTTCGTCGCATACCTGTGTTATCACCAAGCTGTTTTGTACGTCAAAAATAAGAAATATTGCTAATACTTACAAACAAACCAATAAAAATATACTGTTACATCAATTAGAACCATAAAAATCTGGCAATATTTCTTTTTGATGTGCAAAACAGGTTGGCGATGATTAATTGGATCGTTAACAGAATTGAACCTATTTTATAGGGTTATATTTTTAATTTTTTATAACTTGATACATACAGGCACAGGTCATTATAAATTCAATGGTTTAGAACTTTGGTTCTCAAACTTTCCAACATCACAACCCACTTTTTGTACACAAACTCTAACGCGACTCACCTCATCTCCAGTTAATTTCCACATACCCCCTACAAGACTTTAGCTCCGTGAGCATGGGGTTTGGTCATCAACTATTTTTTTACTATAGTAAATTACATGCAAGTATTAGAGATTATATTAACTCTATAGAAATTTAAAAAAAAAAAACTTTAACGTAAGCATATAAAATAGTTTGATTGTGGGAGCAACAATGAGGTCCACAATCAAAAGGGGGGTCTCCCCTAGAGAAATTTTTGAAATTTCACTCTTAAAAACAGGGGGGTTTTTTTGGTAATCAGGGATGAATTGCAATTACAACATCATTTCCTAAGGAAATTCTTAAATTCAAAAACTTGTCGCGACCCCCCAAAGAATGACTGTTTTGCGTCCACAGAATGTCGCGACCCACAGAAGAAATCTTGTTTAGAAAATCTCCAAGGAATTTAGCCCATGGTTCACCACTTTTCCAAAAGGTCCTTTTAAATGAATTATGAGGTTCTCACTATTACCCAAAAGACAGGCACCTGTAGACCAAAGCCACAGAGGTGAGCTACTGGTACCAGTGCCACACACATTCATTCCTACAACCCTTTTTTTTTACAGGGAGCCACATTTATTCATCCCACAAAGACAGAAACTAACATGTAACAAAAATGGGGATTTGAACCCTAGACGATAGTTTCACTGTCATTTAGGGGGATGTAAACGGGAAAATAATTTATCAAGAAATAAAGGGTTTGAATGTAACGAAGTTCATCATATGTCCATATGATGAACTTCATTACGCCAGAAACTGTATTTATGACGTAAAAGTTTAAATTAGTAACATATAGTACTTGATATTAAGTATATTTTTATTTTATAGCCATCATCAAATAGCCAAATTCCAAAAAAAGTTGCTCCATTTGGACTTCAGCACAAAATAAGGAAGCTGGTTGCAAAATTTCCTTCTGGTCTTAGTCTTTCTCAGTTTTTAACATCTTTTGAGCAAGTTAATGGACAAAAGCTTGCATTCAGAAATATTGGATTCTTTACCTTAGAGGAGTGCTTAGAAACTGTTCCAAATATATGTATGAAGACTGTAAGGAATGAAATTTTTGTCTTCGCAAAAGAGCCTGAAAACTCCCGTGGGCTCCCATGGGAGACTGAAAACTCCCGTGGGACACAATATCCTGCTTCAATTAATGGAGGCTCAGGTTTGTTTCAACTTCTCTCATAAAATTAAGGTATTTGGCCTAGACATATTAAGATCTGATAAAAATGTCCAACTCTTCTCTCATCTTAGCTGGTGGTAAGATTAATTTATGTTTAAAAGCTGAACTGGTGCCCCTTAACCATCCTTTCTTGTAAACCTGTATAGATAAGCTCTGTTTATTGAAATTGCTACACCATGAAGGAATTACCTGATCAAAGTAACATTTTCAGAGTGTGTGTTTATTATTGTTTGGTACTTAATTTACATTAAATTCGGCGTTATACCACGTGTGGGATAAGCAGTGTCTCTCAACCACTGATTAATAGTTGTATTGGTTCTGAATCATCACCACTTTCAGATATACGGTTAGAAAATTTTTACTTTCCTTTATAATATGAAATAGAAAAGGCATGTGTTTTCCTCTTTAAAATATTTCACTGCATTTAGTTAATCCAGGAAAAGTACCTTCTTTACCATCAAAATGCCCAACACTTAACCTACAAACAAAACATTCTCAATTCATTTTATTTACTGTTAGAAGACTAGAAATTATTTGGACTATGCTGTTTTGTCTATTGTAGTAAGATTTTGACTTTTTACTATAACCTATTCTTGAGAATATTCTTCCATTTCTATTAGTATTTATGAACTAATCTCATCCGTTTCTTTTATTTTGTTACTGTTTAGGCAATGTCTCTTACAGTCCAGTAGCACAATCAAATGTCCAGAAAATTTCAACTGAAAAACGTTCAATGCTTGGGAATACTCAAGGTAAGTGTCAAATGTGTTGCAGACATTTTAGTTGGTTGTAATGTCATTGCTTAAGATCGTGCATGTTAAATGCCACCCAATTTTTTAGCTTGTATTGTTGTTTTCAAAAGCTGTAAAACAACATTTTTAAGTTTTTATAGTAATTTTCTAGTAGATAGAAAACATTTTTATTTTAAACTTATGAAACTGAAATTTTTTTTCGAAATAATATTACTCAATATGAAGAATTTTTGAGTAAATAATACTAAATAGACCTTTTAAAATATTCTTTAATAAAAAAAATTTACCCTTTCAAAAAAGTTTAAAAGATTGGAAAACTCAAAAAACTTTTGAAAAATTGAACCCTCAAAAACCATTTAACTATTTATATGCAAACTTATTCGTCTTTGCTCTACATTTTTGCTTGATTTTTAAGAATTCATAACTTTTTTTTTAAGGCAATTCCTCTTATAGTCAAGTAGTGCAATCAAATGTCCAGAAATCCAGAATTGAAAATAGTGCTACGATCAAAACTAATCAAAGTAAGTAATTAAAAACATTAAAAAAAGATAATCATCAAATAGGTTTCAAAACATTTTGCTAACTTTTGGTTTTAAGATGGTATTTTTATTAATATGATTTGTAATTTTCGTTAAAACATTTTCAAGCCAAGTTAGCGGTACGGAAGTTAGCGGCACGATTAGTTATAGTGTCCAGTTGGCAGTATAGTTGGCGATCGCGACGCGATCGCCAAATGGAGGACTCTTATTCCAGCTGATCCTTTCCTTCATATGCATGTATTTAAAATACAAATAATCCCAGAAAAAGTGAAATTTTAATTAACATACAGTAAACCTCTGATGTGACCACCTTACGTTCAGAGAAAAATCTGTTGTTAAGAGAAATGGTCACTGAGAAGGGGTAAATTTAAATTCAGAAGGAGATTGCGCTTTACAACTTTTTCAAACTATTATTGGTAAAAAAAAAAAACTGCAAAACAACTGATTTCTATACCAAATGTTGAATAAAAAGTTATATTACATTAAAATAAGAAAAAGTATCTTTTCCTTTTTTTTGCTGAACTCTGCTCTAGAGTTAGAAACACTATCTTCTTATACATGTTGAAGGCTTTTAGTAAAAGCCTACCATACCAACTAAACCAAGGTACTGGGTGACCATAAAATAAGTAACCCGACTTTAGAAGCCAAACCGTTCATCCGAATTGGATGAAATTTTGGTGGAAAACGTTTGAGGGATGGTGAGGGAAGACGTTTGAGGGAATGGTATGGGGTTAAAGTTACGGTTAAAGTGAAATTTTTTTTTGAAAATTCTCAATAACCCCCCTTTTTTTATTCTCGCTATGTGATCTCTAAAAACACAAATGGCGTTGAAATGATGCCTCTAAGTTGTAAACCCGCCCTTAGGGAGACAAATGAAAACCGCTATGGAATCATTGGTTTTGTATAGGAGCTGGACTAGTGAATCATTAAGAAAATTACTTGAACCTACAGAAGCAATAATTCCATAGCTGTATTTATATTTATACTTATTTTATGGTCACCCTGTACAGTAACTCAACTAAACAACTCACTTTTTCAAGCCTCTGGGATACACACCAAACAAAATTTACTGTCCAATAACATACTTGTAAATCTCTCTCAGGTACTGTCACTTGTTGACAGTCTTGTTGTTTTGGCGGGAGCAATAAAACCAAATGTGTTAAGGGAAGGGTGGATGCAAAGCTCTAAAATCTTCTGAAGTAATCTTACAATAAAGACCGTTTAGTATATGTACAATCTTATTAAACGTTTCAATGTCATCTAATGATGGGCCTTTCAATGGTAGAACAAATGTTTTGAATGCGAATTTGAATGGGTGGAATAAATGTATTGAAAGCATTTAATGGGATACCGTGTTTTTCCATTCCCAGTTTTAAAACAGCTGGAGAAACGTTTTGTGAATTAGGAAAACTGATTCCTAGGAGGGGTTTGGGACTTTTACTAGTCATTATTTTGAGGTATTTTAACATTAATTATATAGGGGAAAAATTGGTGCCTTCAAAAAGTGATCATTAGAAGAGGTGGTTACTCAGTAAGGTTTACTGTAACTAAAACCAACCAATTGCAGTCCCTTATATAAGCAGAGTTAAAAATTTCCACCATTGCTCCATGAATCACCAGCATCAAGGCCTCAAAAACCTGATTCTGCCACAAACCTTGTGAGCTGCCATACAGTGGACCAAAATGGTGTTTCTCTGGACATAGTTCTTCCATCCGGTCAGACATCCAAACAGATGAAAAAAATTATTTCTTGCATGTTGTCCCGTTGACTGTCAGTTTCTGCCGCACTGTTAATGGGCTTTGACTATACACTTTTGTTTTCAGCGGCATGGTTGACAGGATAATACGGAAGTACCCAATTTTTTGTCTGAGCTAAATTCTATTTCTTTTGCACTGAATTAAATGGTGAAGATTGTTTAGTGATTGGAAGATGCAGATCCCATTTGGGTGTTACTACGGCATCAAATGCAACCATCTATATCACAATCTTTCACCCTGAAAGCATCATTTTCAAACATTAATTTTAAATTGAATTTAGCAATATGACTTTTTAAACTTATTTTTTATGTTAATTTTTTACAATTTTATTTTCAGAACAACCTGAACCTCCTCTTCACGAAATTGATAATGGATTAAAATGGAAAAGTATAAGTTTCATACCGAATGGTGGTGAGTTTTGTATATTTTTAATACATGTACTTAAACTTGAGTAGCAAATTATTTTGTTTTCTAATTTTATGTATGCTTCAGCTGAAGCATCAGGTGGAAGGGAGATTGCATCTAAATGTGTTTCCCGCATGAATTCCCAAGAGTTTGAAGAACCCGAAGACATTCCACCCTTTATTCTTAAGAACCTTCATAAGGTAATCCTTATTCAGTTTACTTCATCATGTAAGAGGTTTTGAAAACATGGTTATTACCTTATAAGAGAAAAAATTATAAAACTATATTTCATGTGACTTATATTTTCAATTACTCATAAAATATCATCATTTAAGAACCAGCACAACTCAATCAAACATTTAGAACAAGTGTAGTATAATCCCTCTTTGATGATATTTCAATTGTCATTATAGTTAGTCACCAAACTATAGATCCTAAGCAATGAAAATGCCCGATTAAAATTAGCTTATCGCAGTACGTTTCAGCCTTATTTTTTTTTTAATTCTAAAAGCAATTCGGATAGTTGGAGTTCAGATAATTGGAGTTCTACTGTAGTCGTAAAGTAAATCTTAGTCAGTAACAAAATAATAAAGGTTCTTACATATATTCCCATCGACCTTCAGTAAATGAACTTTGGCTATTTATTTTCGTTTTCAGTGGCACGGTTGACTGGATACTATTGAAGCACAATAATAAAATTAGTATTGATCAAACTATAGATTTAAAATAACATTTCTTGATTTTAGCTTGCTGATATGTATCCTGATGGTATAAAAGCTACTGAGTTCCCATCTATTTATGAAGTAAGGAATTATTTTCTGTTGTAATAACTGTTTGATCAGTTACAAAAAAGTGATTATTGTATCCATTGTTCTTTAAGCATTTAGTGAAAAACCTATTTATTCTCTAAAAGGCTTTACTGATCCTTGTTTTATTTGGGAAGTTTTATTAACCCTGATTTATTTTCAAAATCAACTCTTGTTCTAACTGCATATCACTGTGTGTACCTTATTTAAAGTATTTATTTTACCAAGCATTAAATAATAAGTTGGTATCATTTAAGGAAAATTAATTACTGTTTGGCCAACACATGCTATATTTCAATACATATAAATTTAATCTATCAAGTTTTCAGTCCATGAAACTTTTCTTAAAAAAAAATGAATTTTAATTATTCTGTATTTCTATCGAAGTTTCGTCATAAAATTTAAAACGTGTATTTTAAGATTTCATCAAACTTTGTATGGAAAAATCAAGATTTTTTTTTTATTTTATCAGTTTTGTAATTTAACTCATGTTAAATACCTAATTTGAACCTACTTGTTAATTTTATAATATAAATATATGAAACAATAAACATGATTGAGTTAAACTACTTCAGTTAAAATATTTCAAGATGAATGAGTCATATTTTTTAACCTAGGTTTATTATTTCATTGTACATAAGGATTTTAATTTTTGTGTTTCAGAATGTCATTAATACTGAATTTGATTTGCATAGTCTTGGCTATAATGATCTATCGGTGTTCATTGATGCAGTGCCTAATATTTTTAAGAGAGTAGAAATTTTTGGTACAAAGAGAAATTGGCTTATAGTTCCTGCTGGTAAAAGAATATGTAAGTATTAATTATATTAAGTAGTGTTTTCAGGGTTTGTGTAACAAGTTATTATACATTCACTCATTTTAATTACACAGTAAACTTTTCTTAATGTGATCACATTTGTCATAGATTAAACTGATTACAATATTCAATTGATTATAATAAGTGAATTAAACCCTAATTAAACCTCTTGGAAGCCAGTGTTTTTAGTTGTCATTGGTTTAAGAAGCCCGAGATGGGAGAAACCTGAGTATTTGTGGGCTGGAAGGCAGGAGGGTTAAAATACAGTCAAGCTACCAAAAACCAGAATGGACACTTTTGAACGGCTTGGTATTTTTTATCGAGATGTTGCTGAGTTTATTCAGACCTTGCTACCCAGATTTCCTCCATTTTGAACCTTTTCCTAAACGTCATATCCAAACATGGTAGGAAGAACAGAAAATGGTTCAAATTGAGAGGTTCCTTAATGACAACAGATTTTACACTTGTTAAATTTAAAGATAAAGTTTTTTTGGTGTATTATGTTTTATGTTATGTTATGATTATGTTTTCAATTTCTAAATGTTTCATACATTTGAGACTAGGTTGTAATTTATATTTCTTTTTCATGCAGGTGAGACGCCAAACAAAAAGGCTTTATTGCACGACACTATCATTTCAAATATTCGAACACTATTAGAAGGCAGCCCAGAAGGCATTAGTATTGATGATTTTCTACATGTATACAGTGTAGGTTTTATATATATCGACAAGGTTTTTTTCCACTAAACATGTATAGATAATTGGTTTTTCTTACTAAATGACATTTTGGAAAAAAACCCTACAAGTAACTTACTTTTTTACCTTTGAGGTTGAATACTATATATTTCCAAATGTAAGCTTCTTTCTTATGCGGCACTTTATGCTCTAGTTTTGGTGTCTTTTGCCTTAAAATTCTATTAAATTAAATCATATACAAGTCCATCCTTTTTAAAAGACAAGTTAAGAATTTTCTTACTAAAATTTTATCTAAACTTCAAAACTTGTATATCAGCCAATATCAAATCATTTGATCCATTATAGTTAATTATTATAGTTCAAAAATGGTGTGTTTGTTACAATATTTTGTTTCAGTATTTTTCTGTAAGATATGTTCATTTCCCAAACTTAAACTAATTCCTCCATTAAATGATTTCTTTATCTCTCACATTGTAAACAAGATTCATTCTATTATTGATTGATAGGGATATTTTATGCTCAGTCAACCAAAAAATACCTTCTACTTTTGTTAGATGGACAGATATGAGACCTCATAGTACTAGAAATATTGCCAAAAAATTCTTATCTTATATTCACTACTATAAATGTATGTACACTACATAGTTTTAAAATTTAAATAGCTTATACTTGAATTGAGATGCTTGCAGCAACAATGAGCCAACTCCAACAATTTTACATTGGTTTCAACAGTTAGCTCATTGTTTCCGCAAACACCTCAATTTGGTGTGCAAAGCTAGATTAAAGGAAAAACTTACTGTACACAAGAATTTAAAATATATTTTAAAATTGTTAATGTAGAGCGAAAATATTACAGATAAACTGCTTGGAGCCTTTGTGCGTTGGTGAATTTGGGTTTACTAGCCTTGAAAGTTTTCTGATGAACAATGCCAAACAAGTCCCTTTGATGATAGCTTCTAGTGACTGTAAGTAATTTTAAAATAAATTTTTATTTTATTTTTAAGCAAAGGGCTGGAAAATAGAAAGCTGTTGGCCTATTGCCAAAGACTACTTTTTCATGGATAAAACTTGGTCATATATAAATGTTTCCTTTTTTTGCAGATGGTAAAAAGGTGCATTTAGTGCAAGCACCAGAGTTAAGGAATCCTGAACCTCAGTTGAAGATAAGTTCAGAGGTAGTATTATTTCATTGTATTCTAATGAGATTTATTTAAATTTTGAATATTAGTGTCTTGAACCAAGCAGCTTATTAAAAAATTATTATCTTCTATACCAGGGGTTTCCAATTTGCAGCCCAGCGGGTCATTTTGTGCAACCCGCAAACCTTCCTGAAAACCTCCCAAAAAAATAGCTTCTGAACACTTTTTAGCTTACTAAAATTTTGGGGGGGGGAGGACCTCTAAACCCCCTTATTTACCTCGTAGATTTTAAAACTAAAATAAAACCTAGTATATGTACAATCAAAAACAGTAAAGAAAAATTAAAATTTAATGCTTAATAATTTTAAAACTAAATGAAATTTTAATAAAGTAAACCGTATTTATTTCCTTAAGAAATAAGATTAAATTAGTATAAGATCTTTATGGTTTCAAGAGATTTGTTGAGTGAAATTTTTTAGGCTGAGCTTAAAATAATAAAAGACAATCAGTTTTCCAATATTTACCAAGAAATACCACTTGGAGACTTTAGAATACTTTAAAAAAGAAAGAAAATGTGTTTTGAAGTTTAAAATTTTCTTCTTCTTCTTCAAAAGCTCAACAGCCTTTTACAGGCCAAGGTTGACTCGCAGATTCTCCTCCATCTGGCCCTGTTTGGTGCGACGGCCCGCCATCGATTACTTCTCAGTAACTTGAGGTCCCCCTCAACATCATCCATCCATCTTGTAGGTGGTCTTCCCCTTCGTCTAATCCCCTCAATTCTGGAGAAAGACACTTTTTTGGCAGGGGCGGCATCGGGATATCTGAAGATATGGCCCAGCCACCTAATGCGTGACGCCTTAATAGTTCTCACAATGTCGGTCCCACCAAATTTGTCATATTTTTTGTAAATTTCATGATTGTAAAGAATCCTCCTCACGTTGTTTTCTTGAATAGATCCAAATATTTTCCTCAACATTTTTCTTTCAAAAATCAGCAGTTTTTCCACCTCTGTTTTATTGAGGGTCCAACACTCACTTCCATACATAACTATAGGCCTGATTAAAGTTTTATAAATGCTTAACCTTGTCTTCACACTGATGAACTTAGATTTGAATTGGTTTTTCAGGCCGTAAAAGCTTCTATTAGCCATGAAAATTCTGTTATTTATTTCGATTTTTAGGTTGTTGCGACTTGATATCAAGGTTCCTAAATACTTGAACTGGCTTACAGTTTCAAAAGACTAGGGTTTAAAATTTTGGGTTAAATAATATTCTAAAACAGTTTATCAGTTTGAAAATTATATTTAATTTTGAATACTTTTAAAATTAGGTATACATTCTTAATAAAAAATACAAATTCAGAAACCTCTCCAATTTTATTATGCAATTTCTTTGATGTGGCATTCATCTTCGTAACATCGGAGAAGTTTCCAAATGTTTGAAAATTCTAACTTTGATCACTAATATCACCTTGAATATTAATAATAATAATAAGATATCATGAAACTTTTCCTGTATGCTTGTTATGATATTGCTCACAATTTTCTAAACTTATGTTTTTGTCCTATCTCCTTTATTTTTTTTTTTTTAATTTCTTATTTTGCTGTTAAAAGTATTCTAAGCCATCTCAATGCATTCAGCATAATCACTCAATTATCATTACACCTTACTTCGAAGATCCTAAGAAACATTGTTTCAAAATAAAAGCCATGAAACAGACTTTTAAAACACTATTTTCATTGACGAAAGGGCCACAGTCTGTGCAAAAACTTATAAGTTTAAAAAGAACAAACGAAAAATATATATGCACATGAATTTATTAAAAGCCATACGGCGTTTCGGGGATTCCTTGGATCCCCTTTGTCAATCAAATTGTTTGTGATTGACAAAGGGGATCCAAGGAATCCCCGAAACGCCGTATGGCTTTTAATAAATTCATGTGCATATATATTTTTCGTTTGTTCTTTTTAAACTTATACTATTTTCATTGCCATATCATATTTAGTATAACCATGCATGTTTTGTATCTAAAATGGAATATGAATTTGAAAGCCTTGTTCTTCACTCTTTTTTAGTCTCCATCTGATGTTGTTCTTCCTGGCACAGAAATATTTTGTGCTCAGCTGCCTTCTGATTTAGACATCTCCCAATTTTTTCCTGTCTACGTGTCTTCAGTTGAGAATCCTTCTACATTTTACATACAGTTAAAAATCTATGTTGATGAAATGAAAGATCTATATAAGAGAATTGAGTAAGTTACAACTGTTTAATGAATTAGTATTACTAGCTTACTCTGATATTTCATTTCAATTTTTGCCAAAATAAATCAACCAAAATGTCTTTAATTCTTATACCGTGGCTTAACCATTATCATGCATCTAACAATCATTCATTACCAAATTTAAGGCCCTTCATGCATGGTCAGTACTTGGGAGTATGAAAAAAATGTTCCCAAAATCTTTCAGCAGTTGCAACTTAGCCTCTAAAAACAGCATCTCCTTGTCTTTTAGTCATAATGCAGAAAAATGACTTATTGGATGATTGCCTTTTTACCTTTCTAACAATGCAACCCAAAGGTGAGAAGAAGCTGACTTTGTGAGCCATCAGTAAAGTTGGCTTCTCGTATTTGTTGTATTGTAGGAAAATGGACTTAAATTTATGGGAAGATAGATATTCTTAATTTAAAGACTTGCTTATGGAGTTATTTCTCATTGTTATTGAAGTTATTTCTCTCATAGTGCTTGAAAAAAGAAGTTTTAAACATTTAAAGATATATATATATATATGTTACGGGCAATGTGATAAATCCAGGCATTATTAATAATGCCCGGGCAATGTGATAAATTCTGTGGAATTTATGAATGAAATTTATCACTTTGCCTGCCTCCACTTTGGGCATTATTAATAATGCCCGATTAATCACTTTGCCCATAACATATATATAATAAACATTTTTTTGCAATATTGATTTCCAAACAAAAATGAATGGTCTTGGGATCCCCAAAAATTTTTTTTTGGAATTAAACCCTTAGGAGTAGTTTTTATGATAACATTAACAAAATGGATTATTGAAACAAATCAGGTCAAAATATAAAGACTAATTAATTTTATTTTGGTTACTTGGAATATGAAGATAAATTAATAAATTGATCATTAAATTGGATTGCTGTGTCTGAATCACTTAAAAGGTGGGATAATTGTAATTTATTTTGCTGTGTAACCCAAGGGCGGATCCAGACCAGATTTTCGGGGGGGGGGGCATGTCAGAGTCGGAGGGTATTACATTCAAAATTTTCAGAGCCTCAGAATTTTTTTTGAAGAGTGCTTGCTTTTAAGCAGCTTTTTTGGGGTTTATAGTAACTTAGAGGATATCCAGGGCCCGTGCCATTGTTTTAGAAAGTGGGGGGGATGAAACCTTTTTGTAGGGGCATAACAATACTTATGTTTGGCGAGGTGTTTGGCTCCCAATTTTCCGAGTATAACATAAATAAAATGCGAAACTTTGTTAAAGTTAAAAAGATTTCATCAGGTAATACTAGCTCGAAAGCAAAAGGGGGTCTGGGGGTCCTCCCCCATAAAATTTTGTGAAATTTGGCTACAAATAGAAGTTTTTTTACTCATTTTTGTACATTTGGTACCCATTGGATAACACCTAAAGAGGGCAACTTTCTTGTACTCCTAAAAGGAGAGGAGAAAACAGTAAATAAGTAACCATGAGAAATTGATAAGGGGTCTGGGGGGTAACCCCCGAGAAAAATTTTGAAACTTTGCCACCAAAAATAAAGTTTCAGCTCATTTTGAAAGCATGTAAACAACAGAATTTTCAAGGATGAAATTATAAATAGATGCCAAATTTTGAAAAGGGCTGGGGGTCCTCTCCCAGAAAATGTTTGCAAATGCAAGGATCCAAAAAAATTATTGCATCGAGTTTTCGAGATGCACAATCCTAAAGGTTTTAGGTTATCCCAAAAATTAAAATTAGAGATTAGCCAGAAAGAAAAAATTAATATTTGAAATACAATTATTGTAAAATAAACTTGAAAAAGTTTGAACTATGACTTAAAAAGGTGATATTTTCTACTTATAAATACCGCAGTACCTAAAGTAAGGGAAATTATTTGTAAGATAATGCTTAAACTTTATTTTTTTTATCATCAGGAAGTTCTACAATAGTTCAACTAGTGACTTATACACAATGAAGACTAATCATGTCAAAGTAAACACAATATGCATAGCATTGTGGCCTGAAGACAAACTCTGGTATAGAGTGATAATTCTATCAATAAATTCCTTAGAGGAAGTACAGGTAAATCCTCGAAACTAAAATTTTCTCATGAATATTTCCTGTATACTAGTATAGGATTTATGTCTTTTTAATCTTTTAGGTTTTTTATTTTGACTATGGAACAAAAGCAACCATTCCAGTTACCTTGTTACGTTACATGAAGTAAATATTCAACTTGTTTTGCTCTTTTTTAATTATTTTTATTTTTCAGTGATAATAAATAAATCTTTTCAGTTTGCATAAGTTGCTTTCCATAACAAAGAAATCTATAAAACACATGCATTTCTTATGAAACTCATGTTATTTTCTTTTAAAAGCTTTCGAAAATCAATATTTGCTTTTATATTATTTTTCCGTCTGGCAAATTGCAGAGATACCAACCATTTTGAACTAATAAATTTACATTTATATTTGAAGACAACCTTCTACATGTTTGTTAAAACCACTCAATCTATATAAGGATTTAAGACTGAATATGCTAAGGATAGGTGCTAAAAAAGCCATTCTGTTCCACAAAGACCGTGTCAGATGTAATGTAATAAGGGTTCTTTAATCCATGAGGTATGAATGCAAAAGTGCAAACTTAATACTAATTTACTATACTGAAAACAATCAAACTAACACACACCTCTCCGAACCTAACAAACACCTCTCCAAGGCAATGCAAAATGAAATTGTAGTAACTTATTAGCAGTGCACTATTTATCGGCAATTTGAATTATTAAAATTGCACCATAGTTCCCTTTGTTGAAATTAAACTATGTCTTTAAATGGGTCTTTTTTATCCCAAGATTGTGCTGTTTGTCATTTAATAATTATATTTCTATTGCTGAAGCAAAATAATTTCTAGCATCTATCATATTTTTATGCACATTGAAAATAATCTTCAATTACCTTATTTGCACTTCTATAATCCTCATGTGTATGCTTTGTGTGTTTTAGACTTAATTAAGTCCATTTATTCTTTGTTATTTTCATGTGAAGAAAAGAATTTTCAATTATGCCTGCACAAGCACTACTTTCTAATTTAGCATGTCTCAAGCCTGCTCACAATGTATGTACTTTGTGCCTCATTCTTGATCTGTAGAAAATTTATGTAAAAGTGTTTCTTTTAAAGATTACATTAAAAATAGATTTCTGATGATAGTTTTACCTTACCTATTATTAAATCTGCTAGTATAAAGTTACTAAAACCACGGCTCACTAGATACTTATACAGGCTAGCCGAGTTTTAAACAATGAAAACCATTTGACAACTTTTCCCGCTTGGAGCGCTACAAGACCTACCTATATCATCCACCACCTTCAACACTGTGAATATGCTTTGACAGTTTGTCCAATAATGCCATCTGGATTTGCAATGATTTCCGTACTCGGCTAGCCTGTATTGAGTTAGTATACTGCCTGTATCTAGTAAGCCGTGCTAAAACTGAGATCATTGACATAACAGCCAAGACTTTCAATGCCCATATTTCATTTTACGACTTAATGTGGTCGCTAAAACGTTAAATTAACTTTTTTTTTACACCTTTGATGTATTATATTTATACTCAAAATAATTCTATCATAAAAACCCTAATACGCTATTATTGTTTATCTATCCATAATATGTTCTACCTTTTCCATGAATTTGTTTTTATTTCAGTCTAGGCATTGGAGTCCAGAAGCATGTATCAAAATGCTGAGTTTGTGCGAAGATACCCTATTAATGGCTCAAGTTCATAGCTTCTCTGTGAGTTATTTTTAGATTTGTTATTGAAAATCTTATAATTTCTTGCAATTTTTAAGGAATGCTGGCATTAGGTATTCAAAGTTTCCCAAATTCGCTGCTTAAACCGCTAGTTGAGATGCAGAACCGGGAGCAACGAACATGTGATCAAAATTTTGTCATTTTCACTCTGCGTCATGGACTGATCAATGTTAGTTGGGTCGCTGCATCACATTTCCCACCATAATCACATCAAATTCTGTCATGTTTGTAAAATGAAAAATGCAGTTTGATGATATTTCACTTATTGAAATCAAATCACAATTTTAAACATATCCATTTTACATTTTATTTGTGTTTAAAATGTCTGAAGATAGTTTTAGTAAATAAATTCTTCTTGTAAACAAAAACTCTAAAAAAGTTATTTTTTATCTCATTTCTCCAGTAAGCTTGATGGAAGTAAAAGAAACCTGTTCCACCGTGCGAAAAAATGCATTGAAATATGATCCATTTGTGTTCTTGATTGGATTTTATCGCACAACCTACTGTTCTGAAATCCATTGCTCTAACAACTATTCTATAAAATCCAAATAAAAATAAGTAATCAAAGTATTGATAAAACATTGTTAACCGTTTTTAGTAAAACGTTTTCTGTATCTTGGTTTTTTCTCTTTTCTTTGCTCATTTGCCGATTTAATTTTCTTAAGATTTTTCTTCGATTTTAGGATCTCAGAATGTAACTTTCCTTTTCCTTGTGAATTTCCCTTTATGTTCGCTCTCTTTCTTTATGGTTGGACATGGACACTTGGTTTTTCAACTTGCAATTCTAATTTTTCTTCGTTTGTGTATATTTATTTTCTTTAATTTCTTTTCTATGTTTCTGTGTGTGTTTACATTTTCAGTGAAGTCTAACGACCTTTTACCTCTTCGCTTAGTGTTCTCTGCTTCCAGTTTCCTCCAAGTATCCAACTAAAAATACGACTGCTTGTCGTAAAAACTTTGTAAGTGATTAGAACTCAAAACGAAACAGGTGTCTATCTTGACTTGTACTGAACTTGGGTTAAGCTTCCAACCATTGCCTACGTGGCTCCTTCTTGCAGATTTTTATGGTTGTGTTTTGAGAATATTTAAAATAGTCATTTCCCTTTTAAAGCAATCAAATAATTCTTAATAAAATAATCATATTTAATGCTGAAAAACTCTTTTGAAAAAAGTTTTGGTTTCGTGTATGTGCTCCTGTTTTGTCTAGAAAACTGCCTCCAGTAGACTGACTGCATAGCTTCACATCTGGTGCACAGTTCCTGTGTGTACTGCAGAAGTCACGCTTAGCTTTTGCTATCAGATACATTGCTCGCAAAATTCCTCTGTTAGTGGCTTGTACCTTGTTAGTTGTGTCTCAACTAGTGGTCAACTAAATTAATCTATTTATAGTATTTAAAAATATTTGTGTTTTATAAATAGTGCATTATAAACTGATATGTGAGTTAATAGTTTTTTATATGTAAACATTATGTTTCAGGATGATGATAGTCTGTCACTGGTCCTTTGTGACACAAATGCCGTTGAAGAAATCTTCATCAATGATGAGCTTATACATTTAGGACTAGCAGTAGCAGTTAATGAGCCGGTAAGATATTTTCCGAGAGTACGTCATTTTTTAAAAAAATATCCTTTAAAAGCTGTTTAATATTACATAAACACTAAGGGCAAGGGGGCTTGCAATTTATGTGTTTTTGCACAGTGACGTAACTAACCTGGGTGTCACCTGGGGCGGAAGTTGTGGTGTCACCCCCTTATATTTTTGTCCTTTTGTGATGCTAGTTTCTTAAAAATAAAAGTGGCTAGTCTGCATCACTCCCTTTTATAGTCATGTTATAAGAAGTATAATTTTGTATTTATGTATGAGTAATTGAGTATGTTATGTTGTATGGGTATTAGGGTGGCCCTTATTTTTCAAAGTCGGAATTTTTTTGGGCACCCCCCTTAATTTTTTTCCTTTTACCATGAAATGAAAGTGTGCAAAAGGATTTTCCGATATTTTAATATTAACCCGTGCCGCACGGCGGTTGAAGTTTGAATCCCATAGCGCGCCATAGTAACTATGACTTAGTGTGGGAATAGCTTCTCCGCTCGCTTCTTCAGATCAGTATGACAAAAAGATGAAATAGGAGACACAAAATAAGCATGTGTGATGAAGATAGTTCATTAAAATACATGGAAACATGGTAAAAATTGATAATTTTACCATCATTTAAAGTTAGGAAAATTCTCTGTTCAGACACCATCACCAGTTCTCACACTGGATGGGTTAATGGTGCTGTTAATCTTTTAGAACACTATGCGGACCGAGAGCTTGTACATTTTACATGTTGCCACCACATATACTAATTGATATTAAGAAGTGTGTTTGAGCAAGAACTGACCAAATTAAAATAAGTCCAGATGTGATCTTCTTTAAAAAATTAGGGAAAGATGGAATGATATCAATAAGGAAGACGGTGAAAAATATTTGATGGAAATATCAATCAAAGATGAAAGTTTGATAATACATATTGTGAATACATATTATTTTGTTAATGCCATAAAAGAACTGAAAACACGATTATAAGGAGATAATTGAATTGTGATTAATTTTTATGGGGAAATTCAAAAGCATCTTTTAAAATTAGACCACTAGGAGCTCTGCATCATGCCAGATAGATGGCTAAATAAGCCACTTATTCCATGAAAATATTCAAGTTTAGATTGGTTGGTTCACTTTATTTTATGGGGAAAGGTCATGGAGGTCCATAGCAGGACATATTGCGCCAGACACAAGACTGAAAAAATACTTTTAAATGGGCAAAATCCTTAGTCATTCATGTTTAGAAATCGTTTGGCTTCAAAGGAACAGGATTTAAAAGTTTAAAAAAACAATTGTTTATTTCTTGTGATGATCTATGTGATAGAATGGATAGAAAGTCCCCATCGGCCGGTGTTAAAAGATTTAAATTTCTCTTACAGGCTTTAAAGAAATATAAGACCATTTACAAATATATTTCTTTGGTTGATGTAACGAAATTTGTCAATCATTTGTGGTACCTTAATGAAGAATATGCATTCTATCCATTTTTACTGAAAACGTTGATGCGAAATCAAAAAAGAGCATAATCGAGAATTTCAAACGTGATACTCTTAACGTCTTAATACTGCAAGAAAATGCATCTTTCATTTTATCTTAATGAAGTTGCCCGCTTCAGTTTATTTAAAATATCTTAATAGAATTTACCTCATTTTATAACAAATTATTTTTAACTTAAGTATAAATATGATTTTTGATTATCTTAGGAATATTTACTCACATATAAAATTTTTACTTTTCCTTATTTCGGATTGATTCCTTATTTTTCAGGAAAAAATTGAGGACTTTATTTCCCAAAAAAGCTTGAATTTTATTAAGAGATTGAACGTTGACATTAGTTTCTTTAACACCAATCCAGAATTATGACTTTTCATACCAGAGACATTTCAAAATTTGAATGCTGTCAATGACACAGCTGAAAGGGGTGTAAAACTAATTCGAGATTTTAATGGACTTCTCACAATAGATGAGTAGCAGAGAAAGTGCCTTCTGCAATGTGTCGAAGATCATAGAAAACAATACCCCGATTGCAAAAATTATAATGTTTAGTGTAAATTTGAATAATTGGTCCTAAAAGTGAATAAGTTATTCATTTCTTTTTTATGTTATGTTACATAGATTTTAATAAATGTTATAGATAGTACAAGAATGTTTTATATTGAAAATGTGTATAAAATATTAAACGGAATTTTTAAAATTATTGTATGCTATGTGAAATAATTTTATTGAGCGTTTTTACAATTTATTTTCAAGAAATACTTTTTTGTTAAATTTACTACTTTTATCTACTAATAATATTCTTAGGTAGCATTTTCATCTTTCTTAACCTTAATAATGCTGAAATTATTAAAATCAATTGTCATTCTGAGGTTCAGGAAGCGAGCGGAGAAGCTATTCCCACAGAAAGCCACAATTACTATGGCGCGCTATGGGATTCAAACTTCAACCGCCGTGCGGCACGGGTTAATATTAAAATATCGGAAAATCCTTTTGCACACTTTCATTTCATGGTAAAAGGAAAAAAATTGAGGGGGGTGCCCAAAAAAATATTGAAAAAAATTTTTCTCCATTATAATAAGGGCCACCCTAATGGGTATATATGTATGTTATTTTGTGTATGTATGGGTACAAATTGAATAAGACACATTTTAATCGGGATCTAAGGAAGTACTACTTTAATAGGGTAATTGACATATTGAACGCGTTGCCAGAAAATATAGTTACTTCGAAGGGTGTGTATGAGTTTAAGCTAAAATTGGACAGGCAGTGGGAATTGGTGAATTAATAAACAAAGAACCAGCCTTGTTAAGCTTTGAGCCTGTAGCTGGACGACAATATTTGTATCTTTAATTTTAGAAAATATATTTGCGATTGAAATTAGTGCTTTTTCAAGCTTTAAAAAAGTGCATGATTACACCAGAAAAACTTCCCTATTTATTGCTGTAAAGTTATCTTACGCAAAATACTTATTTTGTGTGTCACTTTCAGATACAATCCGACAACATTCAAGAATCCTGGATGAATCCTGTTGCAGCCGATTTCCAAACCCTTTCTTTAAACAACTCCCCTTTCATCCCTCCTCCTGCTCCTATTCCTGCTCCTATCCCAGCCTTGCACCTTCCCTTAGTCTCTGATCACTTTTCATCAACAGCATCTTACTCAAATGAAGCATCTAATTCATCCCCTACTGACAGGTGTGTTGGTTTCTTAAACTTATGCTCTTATGCTCTTAAGTACATTTTGTATAAGTCTTGTGTGTTAAAACTCTGAGTCAACTTAAGTTAAAATGCATAACCTTTTTAAGAAGACCTTTATCTCTGACTATCAACGCCTCTAGATTTAGAAAATTCTTTTGAGACTCAAAAGCTCATTTTTCCTTTAGCCTATTGTGAAGTCTAGTGCTGCTACTACTAAACATAACTTGTGGTTATATTTTTAGTTTTTAATGATCAATTTAGTCTGAACTCTTAATTACTTAGTAAAAAACTTTTCTAGATATGCTTTTGAGTATTAATTCTTTTGTTTATACATAGCGATGTGTTTGATGATGATGATGCCATGTTTGAAAAGTTTTGTGAAGAAGTGCTGTCTGTTATGAAGCGTTATGTTAAAAGGTATTATATATAAATCTTAATCTCTAAAAATTCTTTACGAGTTTTTCTCACTTAAAAATTTTTAACCAGGAAGTTCTCTTTTAATCCTTTTATAGATTTGACCTATAAAAGGATTCTAGTTCAATTCAAATCAGACTCAGTTTTATTTTATCTGTAATATGTAGACTACTTAATTTTGTATTAAAAATTCTAAATTCTTTCAAAAATCTAGCTAAATTTTAAAGTTAGTGAAACTGATATTTTTTATTTAAATCAATAGAATTTCTCTTTACAATTAATAAATAATTATCTATCGCGTTGTCAACAATCACATTTGATTTGCATTGTTGATATCAGATACTAGCTTTTGCTCTCATATAATACAGACAATATTTTTTTTCCATTTGGATTATTTCTTTTCTTTTTTTCATGTTTTATTTATTTTTCTATCTTTTAAAACTACATTTTGAGTTATTTTGTACTTTGCATTTTTCTTTGATTTTGTTTAGTCCTTTTTTGAGTGTGTTGTGTTTGTTTCTATGAATTTGAATTTATTTTATTGATCAACTCTGAAGCTAAAATATCTTTATTATTAATCTAATAAAAATCATCCCTTTTTAAAAGAAAGCCTGCCACACCATATATTTCCAATTATGAGCCAATAAATTTTAAATATATTTCCATCACTAAAGTTAGTGATCAGTTTATATTCAGATCTACTAACTTATTAAAGTAGCAGATATTTTTGGTTGCCTGAGCATTAAATATTTCATCAATAAGTTAAAGTATCTTTTCTTGATGCAAAAGATAAACTGATCATTTTACAAATAGGATTAAGATTTTCAAAATTTTGGAAACTTATGTAAATGAAGTTAAAACATCCCTACTTTGAGGTAAATTCTAATATGATATAATGTGACTAATGCAGCATTTTTTTTTAAATATTACTATAATTGATAAGGTAATTTAATATAAGCTTATGTATAAGGGAGTAATTTTAGATAAACTTAAAAAATCATACTATAATGGATCAAGTAATTTAATCTTGGCTTATCAGTGGTTTTGAATTTAGATAAACTTAGGGGGAAAACTGTACTTCTGGCTTACAGGGATGAAGCTATTCTGACTTTTAGAGGAATTTTCTTTCTTTTCCCAATTAAAATTTCTGACTATTATGTAATAAACACCAGCTTTACTGATTTTTTTAACAGAAGTATTTTCAAAGTAGTATATTTATAAAGTATAATATTTAGTAGTATAATATTTATAAAGTTTATTAATAAGTATCAATATCTCTGCTCGATGTCCTTAATTATGGTCCAAATGTCATTTGCACAGTGCAGACTTTTTTTTTGCCAATCTCATCCCTGTCTTTAGTGATGGACTTATGTTCTGAAATATACACTAATTAACTAGATTTAAAAAGGGGAAGAAAGGAAAATGTTCTTATGATTTAATTATTTTAAATGTTCATCTTATTTTATTCATATAAATGGTAAATATTTTCAGAGTTAGAACTATTGATGCATACATTTTTCATATAATTTGTGTGGAGGGAGATCCTTTTGTCTCTTGTGGAGATATTTCTGCCTTGATTTGGGATAAAAAGGATGTTGATTACTTAATACAAAGAGTGAGTATTTGTTTAACCATTACATAATTTATTTCCAATGTTGAATGATTGTAGGTAATTCCTTTATTTGTATTCAGTTCTGTTTTTCATTTGTATGTATCTATTCACATTTTCCTTTTAATTGTTTTTACTCATGTGATGAATATAATTGGCCTTTTTTAACTAAACTCAAATGCTAAGAGTTGAAAACCCCTTGGATGTTAAATATAAATAACATTGACTATCTCTAAAAAGCCTTTAAAGTTGGTGGGATGAGTAATTTGTTTCCCTCCTATTTTTGCTTTTTAGTTGCAAAACAGACAGTATCATCTTCCATCAATGAAAATATTACAAAATAAGGATAATAAAGATTTATTTTATCAAATAAAAAGGTAAGTATTTTTTGTGTGTTTCAATTCAGTGCCATCTAAAGAATTATTTTAAGTGTTGAATTCCAAAAATTGGTTTCATTTATGTTTCCAGTATTTGCTAATTTTCAAAGTTAAATTAAATACATAGTATAAATTTCATGCATTCAAAATTCTTCCCAAAAATTTGATTACAAAAAGAATTTTTTTTAAAACAGTGCCTCATAAATAAAAAGTTAAAATACTAATAATGAAAACAGTTTAAAAAATACTGAAAGAAAATACTTATAACCAGGGCTCGTTCTCTAGAAAGAGAGATGCAGTATCAGTATCCTTCTGTAGGGTGAGGGTATTTCATATTATTATGAAGTGAAACATTTTGCACCTCCCTTCTAATATGAACATTTTTTAATATAAACTCGGTATTAAGTACTTTTTCAATATAAGTATATAGAGTGATTGATAATATATATTTTTAGTGTAATAAGCTGTTTAAAAATCAACATGTGTAACACAATTTTACACCTTGCATTTCGTTGAACATTTTTATAAAATTTCAGAAACTTCTGGGTTTTTTTTAAAGGAAAACTGCATAAAATGTAATGAGTAAGTTTAAATTTTTTTTGTGTGTGATAAAGCTAGTATCTACCCAGCGGTACCCAGTGGGCACTTGTGGAACGGAATAATGGAGGTGAAGTACTGCTACCCGCGCCACACACACCTTCTCTCGCACAACCCCTTTTTACAGGGGGCCACACTCATTCATCATACAAAAACAGAAACTAATATCCGTGCCAAATGGGGATTTAAACCCCAGTCGTACGGCTTCGCAGTTGGATGCTCTAACCTCTAGGCCAGTACTTCGGCAAGAGCAGTGGAAGTGAGTCTCTGAAAAAAGGGGTAGATGATTAATTGTAACTACAAAACTGTAAAAATTGGCAGTTTTTTGTTGAGAATATGGACAAATTTTGATTACATTGAACAATGTGTTCATCACATAAAAATATGCATTTTAAGTTAAGTTCTATAGAAGAGATTGGGACACAATTGTCAATTTTGAAAGTATTATCTTTGATCAAATTAAATCAACTTTACAACGAACATTTTATATTATATGTATAAATTCATATTTATTTTTTACCTCAGTGTTTATTTTGAATGCCTTATTAATTCAGATTGGTTTTCTCTTGTAGGTTCTTTGTCAAAGGATGTCTGACAATAGATGAGGATGAGTCTCAAATTTTAGTCTGCCCACTTAGCAAGTAAGTAAAAGGATGTTTTAGAACTGTAATAATGAACTATTTTAGCCCTAAGTGTAGTTTATTTTAATTCTTTAGTATTATGTTTGTTGTGTTATATTTAATGGTTGGGTTACCTTATAAATTCACTCACTTAAGCTTGAATATGGAGGAATAATACATAAATATGGAGGAAACTTTTTATTAGAAAAGGAGGAGGTATTTTAAGTTTTAGAAGAGCATTGTTTATGCTGATAAACAGGGGGGGGTGTTGTGGTTTGGTGAGGTGCACAAGCGAGCTTTGCTCGTTGAACTGGATGAGCTCCGTAGTATCTTAAGTAATTATTTAACTAACTTTTTTGCTTGCATTTTGTATTTTTTTATTTCAATATCTATTTGGTTGTCAGCTCAACTGTAGATTTGAAAAGTGTGTTTTCTTTTTACTTTAGTAAATCAGTTAGATGTTAAGGCTTCAAATTTTTGAATATTTTAAGCATTTTTTGATTAAATGTATTTAAATGGAATAGTTAATTATTTATTAATGTTTTACAATTATTATATTTCTCTATCCTTAATTTTATAACTTTTACTTTCTTTATTTTATTATTCTATTTTTGCCCTCTTGTGGAAAATGTGCTAATGGAAATGCTAATGCTAATGGAAAATGTGGTTTTTACAGCTTAAAATTTTCATTTCAAGCTCCCAGTTAAAAATCAAATAAAATCTTAATACTCTCGACACCCTATTTGCCTTAATTTAGGTCATAAGATTGCTTGTAATAAAAAACTTGGTTGTTACAAAGATTCCAGATGACTAATTACATTCTTTTTCTTTTTTCACAGTGTAATTGAGATCTTGAACTTGTTAGGGCAACCATCTGCTGAACTGCGAAGGCAAATTCAGTATGAACTTGAAAACTTCAATCCTTCAGATCCAACTTGGATGGTAAGGCTTATCAAATTAAGTCTATGAATCTTTTCAATCTTCAAAAAATGTTTGTTCTCATGCTTGACTTTTCTTTTGTGTTTAGTAAATACTAAATTGTATTTATAAATCTTCCAACTAATGATCTCATGTCATCACTGATATGCTTTTCTCGGTTAGTCTCCTCTTCATTATTTTGATTTTAACATGAGAAAATTAGTGTAGCGTGATTTTTTTTTCATATAATGGATTTTAATCTACCCTACGCAATGTTGGCCTGAGGAGATATTTGACTGTAATCCCAAGCAATAAATTAATAATTTACTTTTTTAGATATGATAAACTCCCCTGTGAAAACTCCAGTTAACTCCTGGATATTTATTTGCTGTTTGAGGGCATAGGTTGAAAATACTAACCAGTTCTAGAAAAAAACATCCTAGACTTGTGATTTAGGTTGTTTAATGTTTTAAACACAATATGCTAATTCAATTTATATATTTTGCATTTACAGGAACTTTCTCAAGGTCAGATACCTGATATGGAAGAAGTAATTATTTCTACTGATGATGATAAACTGAACCGCCTTTGCCTGTATGACTTAATTGCTATGAAGGAAAGCATTCGATTGAGGTTGCTTGTATTTGTTTTTATCTTCCCTACATTTTTTTAAAATCTTATGGGATATTTGTTTGATTACATTATAAATATGACATGTGGGCCTAGTTTTAAAATGATTATAATAAAAGTAAATCAGTCATTCTTATTTTTTTCCCCCTTTAAACCAACCTTTCCTGACCTGTGTGTACTCCTGGGGGTTAGCAAAAAATGCTATTTAGGTTTGCAAATATAATTTTGCAAAGGCTGAAATTAGAATCTTAGAAGTATGAAATACTGTTAGAATGGGTCCTCCCTATATAAAATGGTCTGTACCTGCAAATGTGTATATGGTATTGGTCAGTGGTGAATCTAGGATTTTTGTTAAGAGGGAGTGATGGTCCAAAACGTTTTTTTTTTCATGAGTTTTCAAACTTTAAAGAACTGGGAATTTTTTTTTCGAAAAATACCCTTTGTTCCCTGTTTTTTTCCAAGATAATGAGAAAATAAGTTGATAAAATTCTTGTTTATGAAAGAAATTCTACTAAAATAAAAAAAAAATTAATTCTATAACCATAAATAATTCGAAAACCATAAAAATTTCAGCAAAATCAAAAAATGGTCACTAAAGCAACCTGCCTGCATCTTATAAAATCTGCCTCTTAATTTATCTTTGAAAGCATTTATTTCTAGTGGTAATGCATTCCTTTATTAACCTTTCAAAGAAAAAAATTATTTTAAAAATTTAACTCTTTTCATATTGAGGAAAATGTGTTAGTCAAAAAAGCCATGATCAGTACTGTGTATTTAAGCCAGTGGTCTTTTCTATCCTCTCTTTCATTTAAAAAGATAACTATTATAAAAATAAATATTATTTTCAGAGCTGAAAGAGTTCAGAATAACATAGCTAGAGGGGGATCTGGTATGGAAGAAATTATGAAGATGGAGCAGCTGCTAACCAGGGTAGTTTACCGTATAAATCAAATCAAAGAAGTCTGTCTAGAATTCAATCGGTGTAAGTATAATAGAAATGGGAAAATGGTTGTATACATTTGTTTCTAGGTTTTCTTTGTAATGCTCAGTGAATTTTATTCTTTTTATAGGAAAGACTTTTCCAGTTGGGCTTCTTCCACTTCATTTATGTGAAGGCATACATTTCATCAGTGGTCTCATGTTCATCATTTGAAGGCTGTGTGATATTTTGTGATAAGCTGAAACTGCCAATCCATCCTTAGTTTTTCATTTTGACTAAAGACTTGTTGATTTTAATTTTTGATTTAATATTCATTGGTGAAGTATTTTTATCTGAGTAAGCTAGCTCACTGAGCTGAAAACAAAAATCAGGTGGCGCTATCCCCTGCCTAAAATCAGGCATAGTGCTTTATGTAAATAAAAACACTGTTTTAAGCCACATTGAGTGTTGCAGAGCGTGTACCATGTTGCAGAGCGTGTTTTTAATATGGTGCTAAATGTGTTATGTTTTACGTTTTGTGCTTGTTTACAAACTGTGCATTGATATTTCCTATTATAATCCAGGTATGATTGTTCCAAAAGTATGCAAGATTTCCAAGTTTTTTTTTTAATTGACCTAATTTTACGGTCTCTTGTATTTCCTAAAATATTGCCATTTTTATTTTCAGAAAATTATCTGAGAATATATGTAAGGATTGTAATCTCGTTGAAAATTATTAATTAAACTCACAGCTTTTTTTTTTTGCAATGTGATCGGCTTCACCAACAACTTTTTATAGCAGGTGCATGGTTCTTGAGAAGAAGTAGATAAGTAAGCTTCTCTGATTTTGATTGCAGTATGGATAATTTGACAAGCTGGATCAGTTGTATACATTCATTGTAAGTTTCCTGGTTTTGTAGGTATTTTGGCTGATTTTTTAGGTTTTTCCCTCTTGTTAACACTCAGCCCTAATAACCAAAACTACTATTTGGCGCGAGACGTTTCGGGGCCAGATATTTCCATTATTAACTTCTCCAGAGTTCCCTTCCAAATTTGGAAATAAAATTCCTTGATCATTTATCCAAAAACTAGAAGAAATTTTTGGAGAATTTAAAAAATAAATCTATTATTAAAATAATTTTAAAGAAGAATGAAAATAGCGGAGCTAGCCATCGGCGACCGCCGACGGCCTCGCGTCTCGGAAAGGCCTCGCGCCCAAGAAAGAAAACCTAAGAATCAATGAATTTTTTTCTATTTTTAAAAAGTATATTTTTTTAGAAAAGTTTAGAAATTCGGACTAGGTGTACCAAAACAAGTTAAAACCCTGTTTTTTAGGATCAAATTACAAAAAATTTTCTGGGGGAGGACCCCCAAACCCCCTTTTGTACTTGGAAAATTCAAATTCAATTCAAATCAAAATTCAAATACTACCTTAAAATGCATGTCCAAAATTCAGACTAAGTATACAAAAACAAGTTGAAACCCTGTTTTTAGAGTAGTTTTCAAAAAATTGTCTAGGGAAGAACTCCCAGATCCCCTTTTGTACTTACAAATACAAATACAAAACTGACGTCCAGCTACAGGCTCATAGCCCAACAAGGCTGGTCCTATGATTATGAATTCCCCAATTCCCACAGCCTATCCAGTTGCCTCTTAAACTCAAACACTCCCCTTGTTCTGTTATCCTTGCTGAAACTTTTGGAACTGTATTACTTATAACTTTTTTAATATTAAGTTTATCAAAATGTAAATCCTATATAAAATATACTATATCCAATATTCGGACTAATTGCACCAAGACTAATTAAAAACCTGTTTTTTGAGTCAAATTTCAAAAAATTTTCTGGGGGAGGACCCCAGACCCCCTTGGTTACTTGTAAATTTGTTTCTCACAACTTTTCTTATATTAAGTTTTTCAGGGCCTAAATAATCACCTTAAAACATATAAAAAAGCTACATTGGACTAATTGACTTAGTGTAGGATGGGCTGAGGAGTAATTTTGGGCCCCTCCGGAAATAAATTTCTATATACGCCACTGATTTATTTAGTTTTTGTAACCTAATGGACAATTCCCTCATTTCTTAAAAACAGAAAAAGTGTATTTCTTAGTACAAATAATGATTCCAAATATCGGCGTTTAAAGTTTAGAAAAAGTAGTTCAAAATCTTTAAGTTAAAATTGACAAAATTCGCATGAATTCATTGTTTGGGATACAATTGTCAAGTTGAATCTGGCCCTAAATTATATTATTTTACAAACCGTAACTTTATTTAAATACTAGTGCCCTTTGAAAAAAATTTCGTATGAAGGGCCTCACAAGAATGTTTCGCCGACGCCTTCTTATGGTCTTGCTCTGCCACTGAAGAATGAAACTCAGATAGGTAAAATAAGTGTTTATTTCCTTGTACGCTAAATAAATTTGAGAAATTCTGTAATTTTGTTTACATTTGCAAACATTACACAGATAGTCCGGTCTAAATAGACGAAAAAAAGGCGAAAGTTCGGAAAAATTCGCAGAAAGCTGAAAATTGGTACAAACCTAGAAGACATCATTGTAAGTGATATGCCAAAAGTCCCCATAGATCCCGTTTAAGCTAAATATTTTATAGAGGTTTTAATTACGCCCCGTTTTCACTTCGTATTCCTATGGGGAAACCGGCTCCGACAGTGGCGCCGCGCGCTACTCTACCGTAGGATGACGAAGCGCCGAAAAGAGGGAGATGGTGAAAAACAGCTCCTTTTTGAGGGTTTTTGCTTAGGGATTTGAACTGAACTATCCAAATTTTTTTGTAAGAGCGTTTTTAACCGTTCAGGAATGTAGGAGTAATGAAACGGACAAAATTTAAGTATTTTCCGTGGTGAATTTATTATTTTTCCTAGTCATTTTGATTCATAAAATGCTAATAAGGGTATTGATGTTCTTTAAAAATGCTAAAAGTAGTTTCAGGGGTCAGAGTTGTCCTATATATCCTATATTTCCTATATTTTTCCAAAAACCTTAAAAAACGTCCTATATTGTCCTATATTTTTGCAAATGCCCTATATGTCCTATATTTCTCATCTCAGACCCGAAGTTGAAGCAATCCTGAGCCATTAATATAAATTGTGTACAAAAGTAATGAAAAATGGGTGAAATGGAAAAGTGGGCAAATGGTTGATAGTAGTAGAAAAATAAAATTCCAGTGACAATTATCATGTTTTAACTTATTTATAAAAACTGTGTAAAGTTCTTGTAAAGAGGTCATCTTCAAAGTTTAACAACAAAAAAGAAAGAAAGTTATTGTCTCTTCTTGAAGACAATCTCTTAAGATCAAAAACTTCACACAGTTTTTATAAATAAGTTAAAACATCATAATTTTATTTCAGCCTCCAATTGTTTGCCCCCACAATAACTCATTTTACATTGGTTCTGGCAATTTTCATCAGTACCCTAGCACCTTAGAATTGCTTCAGGGTCCATTTTCAAGGATAATTCTGAATTATATTCGAGTAGTTCGATCTGATCATGACCGCAGTGGTGTAGTGGTCAGCGTGCCTGGCTACGAGCATTACCGACCCAGGTTCGATGCCTTATGCTTGGGTAGCTGGTCATGGGTCAACTCAGCCAAACTGAGGGTCCAGCGTCAGGCTAGCCACTCAGCCTGGACACAAGCTAAGTAATTAGCACCCCAGGCCCAAAGGCTAATGAAACGGAGATAGAAACCGCCTGTTGGGCCACTAGGCCTGGGCAGAATTTGATTTTTTGATTTCGATCTGATCTGTCTTTATCCCTCTATCATTTTTGCCCATGAGTTTTGAATCACCCTGTGTTATGTTTCAATCTGCATTTCAGAACATTCAATGAATGTTTTTAGTTTTATCTAAAAAAAATCATATCTTTATTGTTTATCAAGTCTAAATTCACTGAGAGGTATCAGTTTTTAAAGTTATAATCTGGAAAAATGTAAATAAATATAGTTAACCCTTTTCCGGAGGGTCCTATATTTGTCCTATATTTTTTGTATAGAATGTCCTATATTTAGTAAAACAGTTGCTCCTACCCCTGTAAGTTTTAATAATCGAAAGGGCTTAAGTGAATAGCCTTTCCTTTACAAACCAAATTGATTTGTGTAATTTCTTTAAGTAATTGATTTGTGTAATTTCTTTAAGTAATTGATTTGTGTAATTTCTTTAAGGCATCAAATGAAAAACGAGTACATTATATCGTATTATTTTTTAATTTATTCAGACCGTGAGGAGAAAGGATAAGTGATGAACTTGAAAATCTTTGACTTCATATAGAGAAATATTCAACTCCCGAAAACTCGTAGAGTTGAAAACTCATTCCAGACCTTACAACAATAGAATATACCTTGTGTCTCTCGAGGGAACTCTTATGCTAAAATATATTTATTCGAGTTCAAACAAATTTTTTTCTTTTAAATCTAAAGGAACGTGGTTTCGAAAATTATTGAGATAATCAAAACTAGCTTAAAAGGCCCCCTTTTCATCCAGTAAGAGCTAATCGGAGAATCTTTACTTGTTTCGTAAAAGTCTGGTCACATACAGAAGGTCTACAGAAGAAATTATAGTAGAATAATAAGTTATAAATTTTCCTAAACATGGGTGAACGTACCCGTAGATAATACCAACAAGCATGTATAAACACTTATAAAATGTTAATCCAGAGTACTCTCCTCCGGTGTAGAAAATAATGCTTTTTTACGCAAAATATTGAATTTTTCTATTTTTCAAAATTTATGCTTTCAGACATCATATTCATAGCAAAATATTATAGCAACATTATTTTCTGGAGAATCGTATAGCCGATAAACTTATTTTTTTTTTTTCAGTTTAGTGCAAGATATCAAGTACAATACAAAAATGAGGTCTGGTGCGAGTTTTTAACTCCACAAATATTCTAGAGAATACGGGATCAATGGGGACTTTTGGCATATCACTTACAATGATGTCTTCTAGGTCTGTACCAATTTTCAGCTTTGTGCGAATTTTTCCGATGTTGAATGTCTATTTTGACTGGACTAAGAGTGGTCAACAATAAAAGGTTATATTAAGAGGGAATCTTGCTCTACTGTTGTGTTTACTAGCAAGTTTTGCTATTTTTTCTTGTCTGAGGAAGAAAAATCAAAGCTCTTTGACTAAATATATGAACTTTTTTATGTATTAGGTTTTTCAATTTGTACTTTTATAGTTATAAATAAATGGTATATTTTTGGGAAGTATACTTGAATTCAATGATCCAATTTTAAAGCTGTCCACTGGTAAAACTGTAGTGAAAGATAGTAAACTTGATTGATAAACTTTTTGATAAGTCACACAACACTATTTTGAATTTATATCTAAATATATTTTTTCATGATGTCTACGAACGTAATTTGGGCTTTATAAAATTACATTGGTAAACAAGTTTTTTTGAACCAAGATACTTTTCTAGTGTTTTTATTGCCCAGTAAATTTAGGGTTTTTTAAAAAGTAAGAGTCTGTGGAATGAAAACTGGAAACAGCTATCTGCATTATACCACCTCTATTACTGATTGCCGTTTTATTTTCTATGTATTAACTCATAAACGATATTTAACATAACGATTAACATTTTTTGGGGGGGTCCATTAATCCATTTTTTGATGGAAAAAGCCCTGGAGAAAAGTAAGGAATGGAATTTTGAAGATCAATGAGTGAAGAGCTCGCACACTAACCTTAGCTCGCACATATCATACATACTTATCATCATATCGCACATATCATCATAACCTTTTTCTTAAACCTTTCAACGCACTGGCACTTTTATATAGTGGAGAAATATCTCCCAGTGAAGAATGTTTGATAAAATATTTGGTAGAAAGGTAATTTTGACGAGTAAGGATAGCAGGTTGGCTGGAAATCTGTCTGAATCGGTGTCCATTTTTGTAAACCCAGAGCAACTCTGAGGGCTTCGTTGGAAACAGATTCTAGTTTTAGACGAGAGTAGTGGCAGGCGTCTGTAGTAATGATGCTTTCCAAGCTACTGCGAACTACAGAGTTGACAATCTTGATGAGATCCGTCGTATGAGCACCCCATTTGTGCGCAGCCACAGCTTTAATCCCATTAATTTTCTTGAACGTTTTCCTCTTGATAAAACGTGTAAAGTGGTGAAAGGTTAAATTAAAAGAGTAATAGATGCCTAGGAGTTTTATGTGTTTTATAAAGGGACAGGGTTTTTTTTCCCAGAAAAATTGATTGCTGGGTAAAACTTTTAGCTTGTAATAACTGCACAATCTCTGAAAGCGGTCTAGAGCCCCTTATTGCAACTTGGATAACGTTCCTAGGGAGGATTTCCCGTTAGCATATCGTCAGCATAGCACGCGTCTGATCTCTATTATAGCCTCGAATACGTCCATCATATAGGCGGTAAACAGAAAAGAGGACAAAACACTGCCCTAAAGGAATTCCCCTGGTGATGATGACGCCTTGTGACATGGTATTACGCCATTTAACTTGGATCTTTCGGAAAGAGATGAGATCGTATATCCATTTACACGTTTTAAGCCCTGCTTCGAGACATTTAACGATCAGCCCGTCCTGCCAGACGGAATCATAAGCAGCATTGATGTCCACTGCCACAAAAAAAAAATTATCGGTATCTGAAATGGTATCTGAAACCATTAATATCTTCATAAATCGACTTTAAAGCAAGTTGACAGTCTTTAAAAAGTAAAAAGCCAAAACGATAGTTGTGAAATAACTATCTTCTTAAGAGCATCTTTTAACAATTTTACACGTAACAGAGGTTAAGGAAATGGGGCGGTAGGATTCTTTTCTTTCGGCAAGTCTTCCAGGTTTTAAGATTGGAATGATGGTAGAAACTTTCCATAATTCAGGGGTCTTACCAACGGTCTAAAGTTTGTTAATTATTTCAACGAATTTTCTTTTGTTTAATTGTTAATTGCGAATTTTTGAGTTGCTGTTTAATCTTCGATGTAAAACCGTCTTCACCAGGTGTTTTCGCTTTGGTGTGTTTCATAGAATTATGGAATTCTATTATAGTGAACTCGGAGTTAAAGAATAGTGAAATGGGCGAGAATTCTCGTCAGTGCTGAAATCAAAAGGTATGTTTTCCAGACTGTATCAGAAGATGCATAAGGCACTTTCCCTGAACAAAAGGATTAGAGGTCTTGTTTTGGTGATCCCTGTGTTCGTTACTTTGCTGACAGTTATTGAGGGATTTAACGATTTAAAACATTTTTCCAGATTTTGAGGTTTCCTCGCACGTTTTCTCCCAAAAAACACGTTTAGCCTTCTTTATAGCTTTTTTTTTAAATTTGACGGAGTATTTCTTGTAAGCTATCCAATAGTCAATAAGGACAAATTTTTTGTGGTACCTTAGGAAGCGTCTTTTTTGTCCGAGTAAGAAACTGCACTTAGAATTCCACCAAGCAAGGTTTGTGTTTCCTTTAATGTCTTGTTCAATTTTGTTGGCTTGGAGATTCCTTTGGCACTTCCTAGTTGTGCCTAGTTTGGCATTCCATTCTTCCTAGTTGTCTTCCCTTCGTAGCTTCTTTTATCCTACTCCAGTGGTACCTAAAACGGGAAACCTATGACAGTGATGGCGAACCTATGGCACGCGACCGGTTTTTCGGTGGCACGCGACATTCACTAAAATAAACATAAAAAAAACTCGTTCATAACCTGATATTTCAAACTGGCGACTCGCGAAGTCCCCTGAATACTCCCCAAAAGCAGCTTCAGAACACTCTGCATTATTAATACGCATTATAATAACACATTATAATAATGCCCGATGTGACGCGGGCTAAATTTTACGGGCTGAGGATAAATTTAGTGGCATTTATGAATGAAATTTATCACTTTGCCCGCCTCCACTTCGGGCATTATTAATAATGCCCGATTAATCACTTTGCCCGGTGGTTTCAGGTTTTGTAGTGTCAAACTTTCAAAAACTTTCTGGGGGAGAACTCAAGACCCCCTCTGTTGCTTTGGAACTTTATTATTATAAGTTTATCAAAAAATTTAATCTTACCTAAATATTTATTAAATTTCTAAAAATGTGTCCAAAGTTCGGACTTGAGGTGAACCAAAACAAGTTGAAAACCTGTTTTTAGAGTCAAATTTAAAAAAATTTTGGGAGACCCCCTTTGGTACTTGGAATACATTTCTTTTATTATGTTAAGTTCTCCAAGACGCATATTCTAACTAAAAATGTACTAAAATGGCACATTAAACCTATTAAAAATGCATGGGAGGGGCCGAGGAATAATTTTGAACCCCTCTCGAAATAAATTCGCCACTGTTGAAAACCCTTGTGAATATCGACTATCAAATGCGGATTTCATATTTTTAAAGGTTCAAAAAGATTTCTAAATAAATATAACAAGTGGCACACTTGACACCTGAAAATCTAAAACCGTAATAAAATGGCACACTAATCGAAAAAGGTTCGCCATCCCTGCCTTGTGATACTGAATTCTAAAGTTTATAGTAGTTAACAATGATTAGATAAATGAGTTTATAATGGAGTGTGATCTATCGGCCGAGACTTCCCAAAAGATATCAGAAACGCTTTCGGAAGAGTGTGTATGGCACTTGGTAATTATTATACATATATTATTTTCTTCAATCCAGTCCACCAAAATATCTGCATCCGAGGAGCCTTTCTCTGCACCTCAGTTTTGGTGGTGCACCGTTGAAGTAACCCAAAATCAAAAACGGTGGTTTAACCGAGTCCAAAATTTAATTCAGCCAAGCTTTTGTAAACTTCCCTCGTGGAGAATACATAGTGAAAATTGATAAAATAGACCTTTTGAATTCTATTTTAATGCCTTGAATTTCATTTCGACTTGGAGGAAGGTTTAAAACAATTGTCTGAGATGAAATGTTATCGTTAATGGCAAGACCGCCGCCGGAATATCGACATCTGTCTAACCTATAAACTTTTTTTTGTGTACTTTAAAGGTACATTTGTTGTTTAAAAAAGTTTCTTGGAACATTAAAGCAGCCGGTTTCCCTGTTGGAATACGTGAAAAGTGAAGATACGTAATTAAAACCTGTAGTAGGATCGATGGGGATTTATGGCAGTTTCATTATTCAGTTTTTTCCTATGTTGGATGTCTATTTTGACTGGACTAAAGCTATTTCCGCAAAATGACAATAAAAACGATCGAAAGAAGATCAAGGGGTCGTAAGGGCCACATCCTCCCTACAAAAAAAAAAGATATGAATGAAATGAATAAATTATATCCACTATATTCTCGATATGACGAACATTATTATACAGAAAACCTTTTTCTCTGAAAATATTTTCATTATTCCCTAGACATTTCTTATTTCTCTTATGTCAAATACCATTTTTATTTCTAAGACTTTTCGATAAAACCCTTGTTTTAACTTTTTTTTGTAACCAAAATTGAAATTTTTCAATATTTCTACATCTGTAGCACTATTTGGCTAGGGAGCACACTATAAGTTCTTACACTTACACTTTTATTCAACCATGCATTTCTGGTGAGGGGTGAGCTGGCATTGGATAAATATCTGTGTTCCATACTATCGCTGGATAATGAGCTCTTAAAAAGCTATCAATGCAAATCTTTCTTCTTCTTCTTCTGTAGTAGTATAAATAAGTGGGGGGCGATGAATATTCAAAGGGGGAAATTAAAACAATAGTATAGTAAGGTTTACTGCTCACCTTGACCAGTTAAAACTGACATGGAATCAAGATTTGACCAAGTTACAAATCCCGGATTGGATTCTAGTTCCTATCTAGATCTAGATCTTCTTGATGCAGAATGAGTTTCCAGACTTGAATTATAACTGTGAGGTGAAAATCATTTTCAAGAAGGGTAGTTACGAGTTAGCCTGGGTGAAGCTCATTGACAGTTATCCATCAACTGTGTGGAAAAACTGAACCATTTCTCATCTTGTTCCTGTCAACATTTTTAGTTGAAAAAGGGTTTAATTCTGTTGTCCAGCTCCTCACAAAACAAATAAGTTGGACATTAACCTCAAAGGAGATTTGCGCCTAAACTTGACGAACATAAAGGATAGGATAATTTGATAGGAATAGGATAATAATTAAAAGGATGACAGCCATTGAAAGGATAATTTAAATTTCCAACAATAAATAATACAATAAAATATCAAATTTTCATTTATTTATACAAATTTTAACAGTCAACTTTCTAAATTTTTCGAGGTTCAAATTTAAGAGTGACCTGATAAAACTGCTTTGGTTGTTTTTATATACGGTAATAAAATTGCTTTATTATTTACACTTTACTTCAAATTAAAATTAGACATACAATGAGAATGAAAAGGGGGCAATAGGTGTTAGTCAACCTCCAGAAAGGGGGCGATGGGCCACAAAAGGTTGGGAACCACTGTTCTAAGGTCTTTTAGAACATTGTCCAACCATCTCATTTTGGGTCGCCCTATAGGTCTATTGCCCATTGGTTTCCAATTTAACGTCTTTTAACTCTGTGTTTATGTTATCAATCCTTCTCTGTGTCCCAACCAAGCCTATCTCTGTTCTTTAATAAAACGGGATATAGTTTCATTTTTTACCAAGATCTTCAATTTAGAATGCATTATCATTCATAATCGGGCTATAAATTTTTCTGATAATTTCCTTTCAAAAATTTCCGAATTATTTAAATCTTTTTGAGTTAAGGTCCAAGTTGTAAATTTTACTTAAACTATCGCTGATAAGAATCTAAATTCTGCTGTTGCTAAATCGACTCGGATTCCGCTTAAAACTCTAAACGTACCAACGCATGATTAAAATCTCTCCTGTAGCTTAATCGACTGGAATTCCGCTTAAAATTCTTTACATACAAAAACGTCCAAATGTCCACTTTATGTTTCTTATCGAGAGGAATGCCTCTTTCCACAAATATTACATGAGAATAACCGTGAGACATTTAACACAAGCAGCTGTTGGCAATAGTCGACCAACCCTAAGGAACCAATCATCCAAGAATTACCAAGTACAAGCATATTTTATTACACCAGAACAGACCTCCCAGGAGCCAACAGATGTCCAAATAAGTCAACCAGATGCAACAATGCAGGATGATTGCTCAACACTTCAATCAGATGGAAGTGAAGTTCTTCGTCTGAAACGAGCATTAGAGGAAACAGATACTTATGCAAATGGAGAAGCATTGGCGACAGGCTCGGCATTGCAAACAAACTAAAGATATACTCTTCGCATAATGACTTTCATATACAGTGGATACCCTCCCATGTAGACCTCCACTTCAATGACTTGGCCGATGAAGTGGTGGTCTATTTACGTATATGAAGGTCAGAGCCGAAAACAGCAAGACATGGAGGATCCCACCTACTCATGACTGGTACGAACTAAACCATCCTGGAGCTGAAGGGCAATAGGAAATTGCAGACCAACATCACCAGGCGCATTACTGGACATACTCGCACTCTTACATACGTTCAGGGACAAAAGGTGCCTCAGGTGTAATTCCTACCAAGCTCCTCCGGACCATCTGCTCTCCTGTTTGGGTCTACTGGACTTGGTCTAGATCAGATATGGGCAAACTTTTTAAGGGGAGGGAGGGCGAGATAAATAAAAAAAAATATCTAGGCAGGCCGGAAACGGAATGATAATTTTCAAAGTATATATTATGTGCTACAATGGTAAAAAAAAAACTTGGAACAGTTACAAAATTGATTGTTCTTTAGAAGAGTATGAAGGTGCATGTGACAGTTGAAACTGTGATGTAATACTGAGTTTCTAAAAAATTTCTGGTAGAAATTGTGATGAGCTGATTCGCAGTAGTGAAGGTAAATGGATGGTTAAATGAAAAACATTTTGTCCTATGTGTAATTGTGCTATGCGGATTGGACCTCATCAATGCTATACGGCAGGGGTTCTCATACTTCTAAGCATCGCGACCCACTTTTTATGAACAAAATCTAACGTGGCCCACCTAATCTCAGTTAATTTTCAAGTTTTTTTTAATAATTAATATACAAGACTTACTTTGTCCGTGTGGTTCACCAACTATTTTGTTACGATAATAAATTACATTCGTGTAATGGAAGTTGAATTAACTTTTAAAAAAGAATAAGATAAGGTTAAGATGATAAGATAATCCCCTCTTAATCACCGCTTAAATATTTAAATAATTAATCAAAAGTTCTTAAGTCAAGCATCTTTCCTTTCCACCTTACGCTACTTTTGGGTTCTACACTTTTCTGACAAGGAAACGATTAGGCTAAACTCACAGAAATTGACTAAAATTTTACGGGCATAAGAAGATTAATCAATGCACTTATCGTGAAAAAAGGAGAAGATAAAATTAATGTCGAGAGAGAATTGGGTTCTGAGTTTCCAAACCCATTCAGTTAGCACCACTTGGCGTGCATTTGATGCACCTTTTTTGATTGGCCCATTTAAACTGCTTCAGAAAACGCGGCCAGTTCATTTAAGAATTTGATGTTTTCTCTACATTTCTCGCCTATACTTGGTTGCAATGTTTCTTGTGACCTGCTAGTTGTTCCCTGTAGGGTTGCTAGGAGGAGTTTCGGTTACGCAAATTGTTATAATAAGACTCTATATACGTATACGCGTGTGTTTAACAAACTAATCATATTTCTAAATTGAAATTCTTAATTTCACTCATAATAAGACACCGGGCAGGGAACTACTTTGTTTGTTTTGTTTTTCCAGGGTCAAGTAACGTTGCAGTTTAGTATTGTATAGTGGTTCTTAACCTTTACATTTTCAATGAGGTGGTTATACGGTTATACAATATACATGCTTGAGAATTTCACTCAAACGAATTTTTCTGAAGAAATTCCCCGTCACCGCTTAAATAATTAAATAAAAGTTTTAAAGTTAAGCAGCTTTCAATCCACCTAACGGTACTTGAGTTCTCCACAATAACAAGGAATCAATCAGGCTAAACTCACAGAGATGGTCAAAAATTTACAGGCATAAGATGAATCAAAATACTAAATGAAATTACAAATCGTTACGCTTAACCGTAATGAGATAAACTTGATATAACCTAAGTCCGGTCAAAATCGACGAAAAAAAGGCGAAAGTTCGGAAAAATTCGCACAAAGCTGAAAATTGGTACAGACCTAGAAGACATCATTGTAAGTGATATGCCAAAAGTCCCCATCGATCCCGTTTAAGCTAAACATTTTATAGAGGTTTTAATTACGCCCCGTTTTCACTTGGTATTCCTATGGGGAAACCGGCTGCGACAGTGGCGCCGCGCGCTACTCTACCGTAGGATGACGAAGCGCCGAAAAGAGGGAGATGGTGAAAACAGCTCCTTTTCGAGGGTTTTTGCTTAGGGATTTGAACTGAACTATCCAAATTTTTTTGTATGAGCGTTTTTTACCGATCAGGAATGAAGGAGTAATGAAACGGACAAAATTTAAGTATTTTCCGTGGTGAATTTATTATTTTTCCTAGTCATTTTGATTCATAAAATGCTAATAAGGGTATTGATGTTCTTTAAAAATGCTAAAAGTAGTTTTAATAATCGAAAGGGCTTAAGTGAATAGCCTTTCATTTACAAACCAAATTGATTTGTGTAATTTCTTTAAGTAATTGATTTGTGTAATTTCTTTAAGGCATCAAATGAAAAACGAGTATATTATATCGTATTATTTTTTAATTTATTCAGACCGTGAGGAGAAAGGATAAGTGATGAACTTGAAAATCTTTGACTTCATATAGAGAAATATTCAACTCCCGAAAACTCGTAGAGTTGAAAACTCATTCCAGACCTTGTGTCTCTTGTGTACCTTGTGTCTCTCGAGGGAACTCTTATGCTAAAATATATTTATTCGAGTTCAAACAAATTTTTTTCTTTTAAATCTAAAGGAACGTGGTTTCGAAAATTATTGAGATAATCAAAACTAGCTTAAAAGGCCCCCTTTTCATCCAGTAAGAGCTAATCGGAGAATCTTTACTTGTTTCGTAAAAGTCTGGTCACATACAGAAGGTCTACAGAAGAAATTATAGTAGAATAATAAGTTATAAATTTTCCTAAACATGGGTGAACGTACCCGTAGATAATACCAACAAGCATGTATAAACACTTATAAAATGTTAATCCAGAGTACTCTCCTCCGGTGTAGAAAATAATGCTTTTTTACGCAAAATATTGAATTTTTCTATTTTTCAAAATTTATGCTTTCAGACATCATATTCATAGCAACATTATTTTCTGGAGAATCGTATAGCCGATAAACTTATTTTTTTTTTCAGTTTAGTGCAAGATATCAAGTACAATACAAAAATGAGGTCTGGTGCGAGTTTTTAACTCCACAAATATTCTAGAGTATTCCACAAATATTCTCTATGTGAAATCAAAGATTTTCAAGTTCATCACATATCCTTTCTCCTTACGGAATGAATTAATTAAAAACAAATACGAAGTATACTGTCAATATAATATACTCGTTTTTCATTTGATGCGCTAAAGAAATTACACAAACCAATTTGGTTTGTAAATGAAAGGCTATTCACTGAAGCCCTTTCGATTATTAAAATTACTTTTAGCATTTTTAAAGAACATCAATACCCTTATTAGCATTTTATGAATCAAAATGACTAGGAAAAATAATAAATTCACCATGGAAAATACTTAAATTTTGTCCGTTTCATTACTCCTACATTCCTGAACGGTTAAAAACGCTCTTACAAAAAAAATTGGATAGTTCAGTTCAAATCCCTAAGCAAAAACCCTCAAAAAGGAGCTGTTTTTCACCATCCCCCTCTTTTCGGCGCTTTGTCATCCTACGGTAGAGTAGCGCGCGGCGCCACTGTCGGAGCCGGTTTCCCCATAGGAATACGAAGTGAAAACGGGGCGTAATTAAAACCTCTATAAAATATTTAGCTTAAACGGGATCGATGGGGACTTTTGGCATATCACTTACAATGATGTCTTCTAGGTCTGTACCAATTTTCAGCTTTGTGCGAATTTTTCCGATGTTGAATGTCTATTTTGACTGGACTACTAACCTAAGACTTGTGAGGTGAAGAGGTTGGTATATATTGTTATATACGTTTTTGTCAGGAAGGACAAGAAGTTGGTAATTATAATAGGATAGGATTTATTTGATGATGATGAAAATTATATACAAGATGAAAAGTTCTTAGTTACACTATTTACAAAATGGAGGGTGCAACACAGGTATGGTCGAATCAGTCCCTTGTCAGAATGGTACACCGAGCAACAGTTCAACGGACGAGCTACACTCGCAGGGCCGGAACAGATTCAAACAGAGTACTGGTCGAGGGCAATCCAAACAGTCCACTCCGCACAGTCGCCGGAACACTATCTCGAAATGACTCACTCTTCTGCCGCGGACTCTCCACAGGGAAACTAGAAGACAATCTCCAAAACGCTGACTGTGTGCTTGTGAATTCTGGAATTTCTTCTGGTTTTAGATATTTTAATAAAGTTGTATTTGTTTTAAACTTAGTGTAGTTTCTTGAGTAACTATTTGCTGAATCTGAAGTTGTTTTTTCTATTGCAATTTTCTATTTTCTATTGCGAATTTGGGTTTTTTTTTTGGAGCTTTTCACTGTCATCTTTTTCAAAATTAAGGAAAATATTATGCATTCATTATCCTTATCTCTATTATTTATATCGTGACTGCTTTTTCCCTTATTGGATGAAATGTCATGTTAGGAACGGGATTATTCCTTATTGTGAAGTTAGCTTAACGGTGTATACTTGAAGAAATTTAGTCACCGCTTTTAAAATAAAGAAAAATATTACAAGTTAATCGATCTTCTCTACTAAGCCTAACGGCTTCTTCTTCTCCATAATCACAATTAATAGTAGACGGAAGAAAAGATTTCCCTCTCTGCTAATGGTACCGCGCTGTCATCTAATCTGAAACTGTTCTTCTCGTTGGTTGCAGTCGATTGAAAAGTTATTATAATATCAATATATAGGCCCATTGGATTGCTTTTAAAAATTTTTCAAAATCACCACTAAAAAAATTGAGAAAAATTTAACAAGTAAAATGAAACCGCAGGGGTAGGTGGTCGGGGGGCTGTGGCGGGAATTCTTCACCCACTATTCTAAGACTCTTAAATTCGTCGAGTTCTCTGCGTAGGCGAAAGAGAAATATTTAAAAAAATAACATAAAAATCTAAGAAAAATAGTAAATTTTCAAAGAATCTTACTGATACGGTTACAGTTAAGCGCCGAGAGAAAAACATTAAGACCCCCCTTGAATAAGCAGGAACTAAATTTATAAATACCCAACTGTATTTATTTCCGAGTGCTATACCCGCTGAGAAGGCTCAGATTCGATCTGAGGGCCTTTTGGATGGGATACTGGCGGGCGAACCCACCAAGCCACCCGTTCCTGCACCCAGTCAGTTCTTCTAATTAATTTGATGTTGATACTCCACCATGTTAAATATTTTATTTTACTTCTAAGAGTTATAGATGGCGGCAGCATCGTGTGACGCATAGAGGTTAAGCTGCTGCGCCGCGTCTACTGCACATAATTTTATTTATTCTATGTTACGCTTACGAGCGCCTTTTTACAACATAGTCCGATCCGCATGCGTGTGGAAGCTGTTTTAAGAAAGTTTAATATTCCGATTCGGTCTGAGGGCCTTTGGGATTGGATACTGGTGCACCAACGCACCAAGTCATCCATTCCTGCAGCCGGTATGTTCTTCTAATTAATTTGAAGTTAATACATCAACAATAAAAAAAAGAGAAAATGTTACAGATTCCTGGGACCGAACCGTGAACCTGCAGAACGGCATACCAGGGCATTAACCAACCATGCCATTCGGCCCGACACTTCACCAGGTTCTCTAATAAATTTAAAGTTGATAAAAAAAAGTTAAAAAAAAATAACATTAAAAATGCTACACCCATATTTGAAATAGATGATGTAAACTAAATTATACCACGCTGATATTACTAAGTGGAATGGTTCCTAAATAAGCCTATTTTAACATTCACCTCACATTTTGTAACGTTTCCAGATTCCTATATTCCGTCGAAGACAGAAGGAATAGACTTTGATTATACAAATTTCAACTAACAAAATTAAACAAAAACAATCTTGGAAAATTTATAATATATTAAAAAATCTGACCGATACTGTTACAGTTAAAAGAAAAACGTAAATAACCCTCTTGATTAAGGAATTTATATAAATGTCCAGCTGCATTTATAGCTTTGCTGTACTCGGGGAGGGGCTCAGATTCGATCTGAGGATTCTTCAAAAAATTGAATTTTTCAATAATTTTTTTGGAGTATCCCTGGTATTTGGTCTGGGACTCCCAAATCCTATGTGATTCTGACTCGAACTAAGTACTCGAACTGACTAAGGTGTCTACTATCGCCCTAGACTTGTTGTGAATCTTGTTTTCTGAAAAATTCAAAATCTTGTCGCGACCCACCGATGGGTCGCGACAAGATTACTAATCGAACTAAAATTGAATGTTTCGCATTTTCTGCGCCGTCGATCACCTTCCCCGGTCTCGGATCCCAAATTCCACCATCGGGTGACCCATTCTAGGGAGTATAAGGGGGAAAGCTGACAGTTCTGAAAAGCTTATAATATGGATATTTATTCTTTTTCTCAACTTTTTTCTGCCCCACATTTACTTTCACATTTCCAGTTCTATACTGTAGATGGAACCAACTCATTTCAAATATAGGCAGGCTATAGACCGACCAAGGAGCCAGCAATATTTTGTCAGTCATTTTCTCTCAAGCGATATTTGGTGGAAAATTTCAGGGAGTTGTATCATAAAGCCTGGTGAGCGTCAGCTGCTTGTCCGTGGGTGGGTTGAGCGGTGGGAGCACCCCAAACACTCCCCCCCCCCACAAAAAAAAATTAAAATTTTCAGTCATTTCCTCCCGGCTAAAACGGATGCATTATAGTAGACCCAATATCTAGAAGAAAAAAATTCGTCAGCTGATCAATGCTGAATATTTTTTCCATGTTTATTAAGATATGTTCAGTTGTTACAAAATTAAAATTTGGATTTTTAATTAATTACATTTTTTCTTAATTTAAAGATTTTGTTTACTTGGTTGAAAGGAAGTTAGTCAAGATACATACCATTTTAAACAAAATAGAAATATGAATAGAATGGTCCAAGTTTCAGTTATGGCTATTTTAAGAATGCCAGAAAAGAAACTTTAAGGAAATTTTAAAACTTTCAAAATTTTTTTCATTTAAATAATCGGGCATAAAGAAATGAAACTAAGCGCATACTGTAGATCAGGGTTTCCCAAAGTGGTCGGTACCGACCCCCTGGGGGTCGATGGGGAGTCGACGAAGTTTTGGGGTCGATGAAGCTTTCGGGGTCGATGAAAGTAAAACAGTCATAAAAAAAGAAAAGTGCAGAAAAGACAAAAAACCAGCCTGTGTGTTACTAATAAAATCTTTAACTAATAATGTTGTAAAAAAATCGGAAAATCAAATTTTTGTAATGTAATTTTTGAATGTAACATTTTCAATAAGGTCTATAATTCTGCCAGACAGATATTTTTACGTAATAAAAATTCAAATATGACTCGTATATGCAAGATAGGGATATTATTTGATAATTTCATTGATTGTTTCATTTTTAACAGGTATATCTGTCTTTTATAAAAAGAAGTTTAAAGATTATGATTATGGGTCAAAAATACTTTTGCTGGCAAAAATCTAATTTTTTTCATTATTGCGTTTTTCCACTTGCGACCGAAACTTGCCAACCCTGTGGTTTTTATACATAAAATACTGTTTTAGAAATTGTTATACAAGTTAAAAAGTTTTTTAAAACAAAAAATTAAATTTTTAATTAATCATCAGCAGACATTTCAAAGCACTATAGTGGATAGCCACATTTGGTTTTGTCATTTTTTTTCGGAAACGTGGTATAATCCCGAGTATAACATCAGAATGTTATTTTAAAAAGCTATAGAGCAGTTTGAACTTAGTGAATCTTTTTTAAAGCAAAAAAATTGCAATTTATTCGTAGATTAAATTATCTCAACTGCGAAAAAGAATAATAATACGTAATAAGTAATTTTAAACCAAATACCCTCTTTGGCAGTCCAACATCAGGCACACCCTTCCCATTGAATCTATTCGTAATTACCCATAATTGCATTGTAATATCACAATTTTAATAAATTTGTTTCTGAATTTAATAATTAAAATTATTTACTTTTATTGTAATTTAGTTTATTTCGAGTGTTTCAAAATTTCTTTCTTCTTTGCAGTGTTTTTTTTTATTTTGATAAAATTTTGCTATCTTATTGTAAAATGCAATACTGTGGATGATTTCAAAGATTTTTCCTGATCCTTTGAACTTTCTTTACATACTTATTTTTATAAATTATTTACATACTTTACATACTTATATTTTTAAGTTTTGAGTGATTAATGCTTTTCAGTGGTCTTATATAGTTCACCAATGAATTTTCCCAGGTTGAACAGTACATTACTAGTGAATGAGACCGGCTGTTAAATTTTCATTTTTAATTTATTTTCATAAAGAATTTAGATGGATTTTTGAAAGGGGGTCGATGGCTTGGGTGAACTACTCCCAAGGGGTCGATGCATGAAGAAGTTTGGGAATCCCTGCTGTAGACAATGAAAGTACACAACCATGAAAAAATTGAGGAGAATAGAGCATTTTCAATCACATGACTCTGCCTAACAACGGCCTTAGCAACGTTGTTTTATTCCTCCAAATGACGTCATGTGCGAATGCTCTATATTTGAGCACGTTATTTAGGGACTTTCGGCCAATTTCCCCGAAAATGACCGAAACATTAAAACTTTGACCGCGTTGCGCGAGGGTCAAACGTTGACCGATTTCAAAAATTTTTGTTGCATTATGCTTGTATTAATGTGTTACAACCTTCGTCTTTTTCGACCCGGCCTACTGCGCAGTAATAGGATTTTGTTATTACGTGTTTTATAACATTAAAATTATGTTTTTGAACAATTCTATCTTCAGCTCCGATGGCCCAGTGGTAGAGTGAGCGTCTAGTAACCTAATGGTTTCGTTTGAGTATGTTGCTTTAATTTAAGACACTCTCTTTTTTAGACGGTAAATTAAGGTACCTGACTAGGTTAAAAACCCGATTTTTGACCAAAATTTAAGTCATTATCTATATCTTCTGATAGGAATAAAATTCAGCTTTTAATCAGGATCCCATGGTAGCTTATATATTTAGGATGTTTGATATGAAATTTTATATTAATAGCATGAGTAGTTTTAAAAATAAGAGCGTTTACCGTACATGCTGTTTTTAATGTAAAAAAGACAATTTTTAGCATTTTTTCAGAAAAATAATTTCTTTCCCTACAATATGTTTTCTAAGTTCATTTAACCATTTTATGGGGGGAAAATGTTGTCATATCACTTGGGGAAAAAGGCCTCCCAACCTAGTCAGGTACCTTTAGGCTCTTATTTATATGGCAATAGTTCTGTTTGGACCACGAGACCTGCGGCGCATGGGCGAAATGACGTTCAAATAGACACTTCTTTAATGGTAACTTGTAATTTTTCAAAAATAGCGGGATGAGTAGAGTTAAAATTGATTCAGATTAAAGCAGTGGTTTCCAACTGTACTATAGTGCCTTAATATCACTATGTACGTCGCAATGATGTCAGTTCTAAGGAACCAATGAAATGAGCTTCTCCAGCGATTGCTGGAGTACTATGCACATTTCTCAATAGAAAATGATAGTTAGTTTACATTATTTTCAAACTAAAATAATTTCTTTTAATATAAGATCCACACCTTTCATGGACCCCTCCGAAGTGTATCTCACACAATTAGTCCAGACCCACTGACTTAATGAATCAATTTTATCCACCAATAGAGAATGAATCCACAACTCTGAGGGTCTTCCACCCTCGCTTCCTCATAATTTATTGGTATTTTCTTTGTTAATATTTTTAAACAAAATTAAATTTATAAATTGAATAATCGTACATAAAATATTTTTCAACAGAAGTTTGAGCAGTCTTGAACTTCAGTCCTACTTATTCATTACTCGCCTCTTTATTCTGCTGATCTGGAATGAAAAGAAGTTTTATTATTACAATAGCAATAGATATTTTGTATAAATAAATCTTTCTCCTTCTCTCTCGAACAATTTTATTTTATCACTCCACTCCCAAACTCAATTCCTCAATCCTCAAATTTTATTTCTCATCATACAACTCTTGTCTATCTCTTCCCCTCTAATACAATTCCCCATAAAAACGTTAATGAGAAGCCCGGTGGCGTAGAGGAAGCGCTTTACGCTCCCACACCACAGGCCCGGGATTCAAATCCCGGTCCACGGGCAAGGCAGACTCAGCCCTTCATCCCTTCGGGGTCGATAAAATGAGTACCAAGGTTACTTGGGGAAACCAAGAGGGGGTTAGCATCAAGCTAGCCACTCCTCAGCTGACTGTGACTTTCAAGTCACACGTTCTGTAACAGTTCAGCTCATGGCCTCACCCAGTGCGGCTAGTTATACTGGAGTTTGAAGGTCCAACGACCTAGGTACTCCCTCAAAAATCCCCCTTGATTTTTTAAAAACGTTAACCCTCAGACATTCACCAGCTCTCCCTTTTTAGCATCCTAACTCCCTCTAAACCTCCCCAATTCCCTCCTCAGCATAGTATGTCTCCCGTGCATACCTGCTCTAGTTTTTCCACCCCCTTCTCACCCCCCTCCTGAATATCAATCATCATCTCTAGCCGCGTTCACATCAACCAACCTGTTCAACCGGAGAAAGAGCTAAAGAAGAAGGGGGAAAGGGATCTCCGAAAACTAGCCGTGTGGAAAATTGAATAGCCCGTACACAAGAGCACTCGTCCTACCAGTAGAAAGAACATGACAAGAGAGCGGGCTCGTAGAAATGCATTATGGGAAGCGAGCACGAGAGCCGTCTACAGGAGGCTGATCCAATTAACACATTTCCTCCTGCTATAACCCTGGGGAGAATTTCAAACCGATAGTCAGGTCACTTTTTCCCTAGCGTAGGGAGAGCGGTGGAAGAAGAACCAGTTTTCTCCTCCTTGCCTCCGGTAGAATGGCTGCTGTGAACGCGGCTTCTGTCGTCCCCCTCTTCAACATCATCTCCCCTATCTTTTCCATCAATATATTCTACTCGCTTCTTCCTCCTAAATTAATTTCTCTCCTCATCTTCTTCCACCAATCTTTCTCTCATCCCTCTCCTCAAAATACTCTTTAATAAATCACCTCCTCATTACCCCATATCTCCCAACTAACTCCTTAGTATCTTAACTTCAGCCTCCACATCCAAACCCCACGCACGCCTATGTTCCTTCACCATCCTTTTCTCTTCCCTTCTTCAGACTCTCCTCTCATCACCGTCAACAACTTTTTCCTTTCCATCCCCAACCTTAACATCTTTTGCATCTCTTCTTCCCCTCCAAAACATCATCTTGTCTCATTCCCCTCAACATCAACTGATTTCCTCCTACCTCCCCAATACACTTCTCTCAGTATATTTTGCCCTTATCTTTTTATAGCATCATCTCCTCCCCATCCTTAACGTCCATACTTTTCAAATCAAATGCTCAGCACACACTTATTTCTCATCCCCCTCCAACACTTCATTTCTTCTCTTATCCTCCTCAATACCCAAAAATCTCGAAACTCACTTCTCTGTATCTCAACTCCTTGACATCACTCAAACTTCACCTCCGATTCCGAACCCTCTTTCCAAAGTATCCACTAGTCTCATCCTCCTCCCAATATACTGATCTATCGATCCATTTCCCCAATCTCATTTTAACATCCCCTCTTCCTCCACATATATACTTTTCAACTTACCTTCTTCATTTCTCATCACCCAAAACTCCCAACTCTCTTCTGCATCCATCTCTCACTATCCATTTCCCCATTCTCTACTCAACATCCTCTCCTGTCTCCTCCCCCTCCACAGCCTGCATTCTTTTCTCCTCCACTCATGGACATACTCTTTTTCCTGATCACTCTCCTCAGAATCATCCCCTCTCTCATCCTCTTCCTTACCCCAAAAAACCAACTCTCTCTTCTGTATCCTTCTATCAGTATCCATTTCCCCAATTTCTACTTAACATCCTCTCCATCCTCAGCCTTCATTCTTTTCTTCAACAACTCCCAACTCTCTCTTCTGTATCCATTTCCCCAATATTCTCCTGTTTCCTCTCCCTCCTCTATTTAACTTTTCCCCTATCTCTTCTCCCTCTTTAGCCTTCATTCTTTTCCCCTCCACTCCTAGAAATACTCTTATATCTCATCACACTCGTCAGAAACATCCCCTCTCTCATTCTATTCCTTAAGACCCCAAAACTCCCAACTCTCTCCTCTGTATTATTTCTAATCACAATCCGCAGATACCTCCCTTCTCATCTTCTTTCTTTATTCCCCAAAACTCCCAACTCTCTCTTCTGTGTCCTTCTCTCCTTATCCATTTCCACAATTTCAGCTTAACATCCTCTCCTGTCTCCCTTCCCTCCTCAGCCCTTCTTTTCTCCTCCACTTCTAGACATACTCTTATTTCTCATCACACTCCTCAAGTTTAAGCTCAATCTTAGCTTAAACTTTCTTAACTTCTCTCAAAGCTCTTATATTCTATGTGTGAACGTAGTATGACAGTCCCCTACTATACTCAGCGGTGCTATACAATCTTATTTTAAGGGGTAGACGTAGAGTAATCATTTTTCTTACCCACTTAGATCCTTTCAGGAAATTCTTCAATCAGGGTCAACTACGAAGAACTTGAGACTTTTCTGACCTATATCATTAGAATGTAATTATAATTAATTTTTCTTGATACATCAACAAGCACTAAGGGGTATAGTATTTCAAAGGATATAATGATAAAAGTAATAACAATGCTCAATGGATCAACAATCTGATCCTCTGATGATCCTAAAACTCGCAACTCCCTCTTCTGTATCCTTCTCTCATTTTCCCTTTTTCTTCTCTCAGTATACATTTCCCCAATCTCTATTTAACATCCTCTCCTGTCTCCTCCCCCCACTAAGCCCTCATTCTTTTCACCTCCACTCCTATACATACTCTTTTTTCTCATCACACTCCTCAGAATTATCCCCTGTTATCCTCCTCTTCCTTACCCCAAAAAACCCAACTCTCTTCTGTGTCCTTCTCTGGGTATCCATTTCCCCAATATCTACTTAACATCTCCTCCTGTCTCCTCCCCCTTCTAAGCCCTCATTCTTTTCCCCTCCTCTCCTAAGAATACCTTTCTTATCGCACTCGTCAGAACCATCCCCTCTCTCATTATCTTCCTTAATACCCCCAAAGCTCTCAACTCTCACTAATGTACCCTTCTCTCAGTATCTATTTCCCCAATATCTACTTAACGTCTCCTTCCCATCCTCAGCCTTCATTCTTTTCACCTCCACTCCTATACATACTCTTATTTCTCATCACACTCCTCAGAATCATCCCCTCTCATCCTCTTTCTTACCTCAAAACCCCCAACTCTCTCTTCTGTATCCTTCTCTGGGTATCCATTTCTCCAATATCTACTTAACATCTTCTCCTGTCTCCACCCTTTACTAAGCCCTCATTCTTTTCCCCTCCACTCCTATATACAGGGTGATTCGAAATTACGTGGACAAACTTCGCATGGGGGTAGTGGGGACCTAGACAAGCATATTTCGCATAGGAATGGGGGGGCGCTTATGTACCGCTAAAGAGCTAGGACCTAATGTAGTGCGAGGACGTTACAAAAAGCGGTTTTCCCAAGGCCCGTGTAACGAAACAAAACATAATAAAATGAAAAAATTATTGCATGAGGTGCAGCAGTATCCATTCTACTTACTCCATAAATTTGATAGAAATTGGACCATTTGCTAAACCGTGGGATGAGTCTTAAAACGTGCAATATTAATCTTTTAGCCAAACAATGGAGTTCCCTTAATGGTATTCAGAAAAATGATGATCGGGGAAGGAATTTTCAATGATCATACATTGATCATTGAAACTGTATGATTGTTGAAAATTCCTTCCTCGATCATCATTTTTCTAAGTACCATTACACTAATGCAAGGGAACTCTATTCTTTGGCTAAAATATTAATATTGCACGTTTTAAAAGTACCCCCACAATTTAGCAAGTGGTCCAATTTTTATCAAATTTATCATGTATGTAGTACGGATACTGCTGTACCTCATGCAATAAATTTTTTTCATTTCGTTATGTTTTGTTTCGTTAAACGGGCCTTGGGAAAACCGCCTTTTGTAACGCCCTCGCACTGCATTAGGTCCTAGCTCTTTAACGGTGCATCTGCGCCCCCTCTAGTTTTTCAAAATATGCTTGTCTAGGTCCCCTCTACCCCCATGCGAAGTTTGTCCACGTAATTTCGAATCACCCTGTATACTCTTAATTCCCATCACACTCCTCGGAATCATCCCCTCTCATCCTCTTCATCCTTACCCAAAAAAACTCAACTCTCTCTTCTGTATCCTTCTCTGGGTATCCATTTCCCCAATCTCTAGTTTACATCCTCTCCTGTCTCCTCCTTATCCTTCATTCTTTTTACTCCAATCCTAGACATTCTCTTTTTTTCTCATCACACTGCTCAGAATCATCCGCTCTCTGAACCACTTCCTAAATATCCCAAAATTCCCTACTCTCTCTTCTGTATCCTTCTCTCCAGTATATATTTCCCCAATCTCTACTTTACATCCTCTCCTGTCTCCTACCCCTACAAAACCCTAATTCTTTTCACCTCCACTCATAGACATTAGACATACTCATATTTCTCCATCACACTCCTCAGAATCATCCCCTCTATAATCCTCTTTCTTAATACCCCAACACTCCCAACTCTCTTCTATATCCTTCTCTCCTTATCCATTTCCACAATTTCAGCTTAACATCCTCTCCTGTCTCCCTTCCCTCCTCAGCCCTTCTTTTCTCCTCCACTTCTAGACATACTCTTATTGCTCATCACACTCCTCTGAACCATTTCCTTTCTCATTCTCTTGCTCATTTCACCAAAACTCCCAACTGGCACGGAATGGCCGAACAGGGCCCTTGCACCATAAAACCCCACCAACCAAGGAACCAACCAACCAAAACTCCCAACTCTCTCTTCTGTGTCCTTCTCTCAGTATCCCTTCCCCAATATCTACTCTACATCCTCTTCTGTATCCTCCCCCTCTTTAGCCTTCATTCTTTTTACCTCCTCTCCCAGACAATCTCTAATTTCTCATTACAATCCTCAAAATCATCCGGTCTCATCATCCTTCTTTATAACCCCAAATCTCTCTTCTGTATCCTTCTCTCACTATCCATTTCCCCAATATTTACTTAACATCCTCCACTGTCTCCTCCCCCTACGTAGCCCTCATTAATTTCACCTCCAATGCTAGACATACTTTTATATCTCATCACACTCCTCTGAATCATCCCCTCTGTCTAATCCTCTTCCTTAATACACCAACACTCCAAACTGCCTTGTGTACCCTTCTCTCAGTATCCATCATAGACCTTGGAATACTGATAGACGGAGCAAGCGGGCGAGGCCGGGGATGAAACATGTTCGGCCGTTCCGCCAGGCGAAACCCACGTAACCCAGCCGATCGCTCCTCTCCTCTTTTTCAATAGGAGAGAAGCAGAGTGAGGTCCTACCCCACTTGACTCTCGAGCGGGAGATCTTTCATCCCAGACACCGGCTATGAGGATGCGCGGGTATGCTCCGTCTATCTGTGTTCTAAGGTCGATGGTATCTATTTCCTTAATTTCGACTTAACATCCTCTTCTGTCTCCCTTCCCTCCTCAGCCTTCATTCATTCCACCTCTACTCTTAGACAGTCTTATTTCTAATCACACTGCTAAGAATCATCCTCTCTCTCATCCTTTTTCTTAATACCCCAAATCTCCCAACTCTTATCCTCCCCCCTTTAAGATACAACTCATAATATCCTCTTCCCCTACCCAGCATATCTCCTTTCAACTCTTCCAATCCACACTCCTCTTTGAAATTTTAATATTTTTTAGCACCTCCTCTATTTTCTCTCCTCATCGTTTTTATATCATTTTTTCTCTCACATATACCACCTCTTCATTCCCCAAATGCTTTTCATTTCATCCACTTTCTTCTTCAGTCTACGTCATACTACGTACACACATGAAAAGCTATACTAGTTTGAGAGCTAATCCATCTCGAGTAAGAGTATGTGTGTGTGGTCATTCATATAAGCTACCTTAGCCAATTGGACAACCCAGAAGTGGAAAAATAAGTGTTCTGTAAGTATAAGCACGGCTTACTAGATACTTATACAGGCTAGACGAGTTTTAAACAATGAAAACCATTTGACAACTTTTCCCGCTTGGAGCGCTACAAGACCTACCTATATCACCCACCGCCTTCAACACTGTGGATATGCTTTGCCAGTTAGTCCAGTATTGCCATCTGGATTTGCAATGATTTCCGTACTCTGCTAGCCTGTATAAAAGTATCTAGTAAGCCGTGGTATAAGTGAACAGTAAAAAAAGCTTTAAGAAAAATACAAGTGTTTAGGCTTAGTCCTGAGCTCTTACACGCCGACCATTGATTTTACTACGTGCCTCATCAGGGTTTGGAAAAGTTGTATTGTGAACGGATAAAAATTAGGCATCTTAGCTTAAACTTTCTCAACTTCTATCAAAGCTCCTATCTTTTTATGTGTGAACGCAGTATGACAGTACCCTACTATACTCAACGGTGCTCTACAATCTTATTTTAAGGTGTAGAGTAATCATTTTTCTTACCCACTTATGTTAGTTACTTTCAGGAAATTCTTCGATCAGTGTCAACTATGAACAACTTGGCACTTTTCCAACCTATAACAAGATAATGTAACTATAATTAATCTTTCTTTATACACTTGCCCCGCATGCGTAAAGAGGCACTTAGGGCTATAGTACTTCAAAGGATATAATGAAAAAAGTAATTAACAATGCTAACGAGGCAGATGCGGACAGAAATGCAGGGGTCATTATAGTGACCATTTCTGATTTTGCTGAAATTTTTATTGTGGGTTCTTCTAAGGATTTTAGAATGATTTTTTTGGGGAAAAGAAAAAATAGGGGTATTCTAAAATCAATAGAAGAACCAAAATTGTAGCTAATTAAAAGATGGTCACTATACTAACCCTGGTAATCCTCTGGCGACCCTAAACTATCGCAACTCACTCTTCTTTATCCTTCTCTCAATATCCCTTTGCTGCTGACAACATCCCTCCTCATCCTCTTGAGACCCTAAACTCGCAACTAACTCTTCTGTACCCTAGTCTAGAGATCCTTTTTTCAATCTCCCTTTAAAATCCTCTCCTACATCCTCCCCTTCTCAACATTTATTACTTTCATCTCCTCTCCTATGCACTGGTAATTTTCATCACCCTCTAACAATCATCCCTTCTTTCGTCTCCCCGCTCGGCATTCTTTACTTTCTCATCCTCTTAATAGCCTAAATATCACACCTCACTCTTCTGTATCCTCTTCTAAGTATCCCTTTCCCCAATTTCTATTTAACATCCTCTCCCGTCTCCTTCTCCTTGTCTGCATTCATTCTTTTTATCGCCTCTCCTATGCATTGCATACCCTTATTTCTAATCACCCCCTATTAATCATTCTTTCTTTCTGCATACTGCACGACATTTTATTTTTTCTCATACTCTTATTAATACCCTAAAACTCCCAACTCACTCTTATGTATCCTTTTCTTAGTATCCCTTTTCCAAATCTCTATTTAACTTTTCCCCTGTCTCCTCACCCTTCTCAGCATACTCTTATTTTTCCTCTTCCTCTCTCCGTACCCCTGCTCGACATTATCCTTTCTCATCCTCTTAATATCCTAACACTCGCAATTTACTCTTGTGTATCCTTCCCTCATTATCCCTTTTTCTAACTCTATTTAAAATCCACTGTATTTCCTCCCCCTCCTCAGCATTTATTACTTTCATCTCCTAGGCATTCTCGTATTTCTCATCACACCCTCAAAATCATTCCTTCTTTCGTTCCCCTGCACACGCTATTCTATACTTTCTTATCCTTTTACTACCCCAAAACTCCTCATTCGTCTTTCTGTATCCTCCTCTCAGTATCCATTTCCACAATCTCTATTCAAAATCGTCTCCTATCACCTTCCCCTACTCAGCATTTATTACTTTCATCTCCTCTCCTATCCCTCTTATTCCTCATCACCCTTCTCAGAATCATGCCTTCTCTTATACCCGAATACTCCCAACTCACCCTTCTGTATTCTCTCAGTATCACTTTTCCCAATCTGTATTGACCTTCCTCTCCTATGTCCTCTGTATTTATTCTTTTTAACTCTTCTTCCTAGGCGTTCCCTTATTTCTCATCCCCCCCCTAGATTCATCCCTTTTTTCTTCTACCTACTTGACATTCTATACTTTCTCATCCTCTTAAAACCCTAAAACTCCCAACGTCCCTCTCTGTATCCTCCTCTAACTATCCCATTCCTCTATCTCTATTTACATCCTCTCCTGTCTTCTCACCCTGTGCATTTGTTATTTTGACCTCTTCTCCTAGGCATACTCTTATTTGACATCACCCCCTAAGAATCATCCCTTCTTTCGTCCCCCTGATTGATATTCTGTTCTATTTAAAATCCTCTCTTATCTCCTCCCGGTCCTCAGCATTTATTACATTCACTTTCTCTCATTCATTCATTTATACAATGAATATTGCACGTTTTAAAACTCACCCCACGGTTTAGCAAGTAGTCCAATTTCTATCCATTGAGGATTTAAGTAGTACGGATATTCCTGTGCCTCATGCAATAATGTTTTTCATTTTATTATGATTTGTTTCGTCACACGGGCCTTCTAAAAACGGCCTTTTGAAACGCACTCGCACTACATTAGGTCCTAGTTCTTTAACGGCGTATCTGCGATCCCCCTTCCTATACCAATTCTTGTTCGTCTAGGTGTACTCTAACACCCCTAGAAGTTTGTACCATGAATAGGACCACCCTGTATATCTGCTTTTGTCACCTCCCCATACTAAGCCCTCATTCTTTTCACCTCCACTCATAGACATACTCACTAGTCACTCCTAGACACTAGACTAGACTCCCGCACCTCCTAACTCATTCCTTCCCTGTCCGTCCCATTTCCTCCAAACCCTCCCTCAGAATCCCAACCCTTTCCCATTCTTCCCCTAAACTTCTACTCCTTTTATCCTTCCAATTTAATATACAAAGCACAATATATTTTCCCCAATCTGTTTTTAGCATCCTCTCCCCCTACCCAGCATACATCCTTTTCTCTTGGAAAGGCTGAGAAAACCGGTTCTTCTTCCACCGCTCTCCCTACGCTAGGGAAAACCTCACCGGACCATCCGTAAAACATTCTCCCCTGGGCCATAGCAGTAGGAAATGTTTTAATTGGACTAACCGCCTGTAGAGGGTGATCTCGCTCGCTTCCCGTAATGTATTTCTACGAGCTCGCTCGCTTGTCACGTGATTCTTTCTACCGGTAGGACGAGTTAGACGAGTGCACTTGTGAACGGGCTATTCTATTTCCTCTCGGTTAGGTTTCGGAGATCCCTTTTCCCGTACTTCTTTAGCTCTTTCTCTGGTTGAACAGGTTGTCTGTTGTGAACGCGGCTTTTTTCTCACACATATCCCACCTCTTCATTCCCCAATTTCTTTCATTTCATCCTCTTTCCTTCTTCAGTCTGCGTCATACATCGACCTTAGAACACAGATAGACGGAGTATGCACACGCATCCTCATAGCGGTATGCAGGTGCCTGGGACGAAAGATCTCTCGCTCGGAGAGCATTCGAGAGTCACGTGGTGTTGGCCTCACTCTGCTTCTCTCCCATTGAAAACAAGGAGAGGAGGGGAGAGGAGCTGGGCCTGGAGAAACTGAGCGAAAACTCGCACGCTTGCTCTGTCTATTAGTATTCCAAGGTCTATGGCGTCATACTACGTTCACTTATGTAAATTTATACCAGAATGTGTGAACGAACACTGTCATAGATTTAAGCTAGTTTAGCGAATTGGACAACCCAGAAGTGGAAAAATAGGTGTTCTGTAAGTATGTGAAAGGTAAAAAAAAGTTAAAAGAAAAATACAAGTGTTTAGGCTTAGACCTGAGCTCCTAGATGCCGACCATTGATTTTACTCGGTCTCGGTGTGTCATCAGAGTTTGGAAAAGTCATATTGTGAACGGATAAAATTAGGCATCTTAGCCTAAAATTTCTTAACTTCTCTCAAAGCTCTTATCTTCGTATGTGAGAACGTAGTATGACAGTACCCTACTATACTCAGCTGTGCTTTACAAAGTGTAGAGTAATCATTTTTCTTACCCACCAAGATCCTTTCAGAAAATTCTTCGATCACTGTCAACATACTTCGCCTTTCTTTCACACTACGAAGAACTTCACACTTTTCCAACCTATATCATGAAAATGTAATTATTATTAATCTTTCTTGATACACTTGCCCCGCATGCGTAAAGAAGCACTTAGGGCTTTAGTACTTCAAAGGATATAATGATAAAAGTAATAACTGCTTAATGGATCAACAATCTCATCCTCTGGCGACCCTAAAACTCGCAACTCACTCTTCTGTATTCTTCTCTCATTTTCCCTATTTCAATCTATTTAAAATTCTTTCCTACCTCCTCCCTCTCCTCAGCATATTATACTTTCACCTTCTATCCTAGGCATACTATTATTTCTCATCTCCCCCCGCCCAAGAATCATCCTTTCTTTCGTCCACCTGCACGACATTCTATACTTTCTCATCCATTTTACTATCCCAAAACTCCCAACTTGTACTTCTGTATCCTCCTCTCAATATTTATTTCCCCAATCTCTATTTTAAATCCTCTCCTATCTCCTTCCCCTATTCAGCATTTATTACTTTCATTTCCTCTCCCCTATGCCTCTTATTCCTCATCACCATCCTCAGAATTATACTTCCTTTTGTCCCCCTGCTCGAAATTCTTTACTTTCTCATCTTCTGAATACCCAAAAAATTGACATTAACTCTTCTGTATCCTATCAGTATCCGTTTCCCCAATCTCTATTTACCTTTCTCTCCTATCTCCTTTATATTCATTATTTTCTCCACTTTGTAGGCATACTCTTATTTTTCATAATGCCCTAAGAATCGTCCCTGATTTCGTTCCCCTGCTGGACACCATCCTTTCTCATCCTCTGGAGACCCTAAAACTGGCAACTCACTCTTCTGTATCCATTCTCTTATTATCCCTTTAGCAATCTCTATTTAAAATCCTCCCCTATGACCTCCCTCTCCTTTGCATATTATTCTTTTACCTCCTCTTCTAGGCATACACTCATTTCTCATCACCCCCTATGAATCATCCCTTCTTTTGTCCCCTTGCTTGACATTCTATACTTTCTCATCCTCTTACTACCCTAAAACTCCAAACTCACCCTTCTGTATCCCTTTCCACTACCTCTATTTAACATCCTCTCCTGTCTCCTCCTCCTCGGCATTCATTCTTTTTAACTCTTCTCCTAGGCATAATCTTATTTCTCATCACTCTCCTCAGAATCATCCTTTCTTTCAACATTCTATACTTTCTCATCCACTTAAAACCCTAAAACTCCCAACTCACTCTTTGTATTCATCCTCTATCTCTATTTACATTCTCTCCTGTCTCCTCCTCCCCAGCATTTTTTACTTTGACTTTCAAGTCCCTGTTTTGATTCCCAACTCCTCCAACCCTTCAAAACTCTCCCTTAAATCTCCAACCCTCTTCCATCTCCCCTGTAACCATCATATCTCTCTCCCTACATCCTCCTGTTTCCTCAACATCCTTTTATTTCTTATCCCCAACTTCTCAGCATCTTCCCCTCTTTTGTCTGACTGCTTGATATTCTTTAATCATTCATCCTTCTCCTTAATTCCCATTAACTTCCAACTTACTCTTTTGTATTCCTACTCCTCCAACCCATCCACACTCCCCCAAAATTCCCAATCCTCCTCCCATCTCCCTCTAAACCATCCCTACTCCTCAATATACAACGCTCAGTATCTTTTTCCCCATTCTCTGTTAAGCTTTCTCTCCTATCTCCTCAGCATTCATTCTTTTTTCCTCCACTTCTCAGAGTACTTTTATTCCTAATCCCCCTCCATCAACATCATCCCGTACCCTGCTCTACATCCTTTCCTCTCTCAATCTTCTCCAATACCCAACTTCTCAAAACTCAATGCTTCTGTATCCCAGCTAACTCTTCCACAACATCCTAACTCCCCTTCAGACTCCCAACCCTCATCCATCTCACTACCAACCATCCCATATCTTTCTTTGGCATCCTCTAGTCTCATTTCTTCCTCTCCCAATGTATTACACTCATATCCTTTTCCACAATCTCTTTTTAGCATCTTCTCCTGTCTCCTCCCACTCCTCAGTACCCTTTACAGATCGACCACGAGGTTGAGTCGCTTGAGCAACCCCAAAAAAACCGGAATCTTTTCTTTTTTTTAGCTACCCCGAAGCGGCGAGCTTACGCCGGATGCGTATTTCCAATCGCGCACGTGGAGGAAGCCGCCAGAGGCAGCACTAGCGCTCAAAGAGGATCCGGATAATTTGGCGCAAATACGGTTTGATGCTTTAGGCTCTTTATCGCTCCATTTGCGGTTTTGGCGATAAGTCTTTCAAAGAGGTTTTACGGTATTCTTTTTATAAGGGGGCGAACAAAAAATAATAAACAAGGATAAAAAGGGCAACTAAAGGTGATTTTATGTAATTATTATTTTTTAACTTTAGTAATGTTCAATTTTCATCTGAAGTTGTAATTATTTAAATAAGAAAATGTGCAACATTCTGTTTGTGTGTTATATTTTGCCGTTATTAATCTAATTGTCTTCCTAATCTAATCTAATATGTCTTTAATAGGGTTGTTTCCCATTTTTCAATCTATTTTTTTCTATGAAGAACAGATTGAAAAAATATGTTTGCAAAAAACCCGAAGTCTCTAGGACCTCAATTTATTTTTTAATTAATTTTTAAAGGTGATGTGCAGATGCGTTCCTTAAAATCGGAGCACTGCGCAGTGACGTCAAAATATCCACCGCTATATATCCAGGGCTTTGATAGTTCTAATACTGGTAGATATAAAGAATAATTGAATCGTTTATTTCAGAAACAAGTTAAACGCTGTGTTAATCCAATGGGCTCTAACTTGTTTCTGAAATAAACGATTCAATTATTCTTTACTAGCTGATTTGCCCGGCCTTGCACGGGTGAAGTATATAAAATTATTTTTTATGCTCTCTCAAGTTGCGAATCTAATTTTCTGTATCAGCAATTACCAATCATCCCGGTGTCCCTGGTGCCTTTTTCCTCCCAGTTTCCCAGTACTTTTCCTCCCGGTGTTCCCGGTACGTTTTCCATCCCGATGTTCCTGGTACAATTTTTATCCCAGTGTTCCCGGTATCTTTTTCATCTCCGTACTCCTGGTACCTTTTTCAACCCGGTGTTCCTGGCACCATTTCATCTAGGTGTTCCCGGTGCAGTGCATCACGAAAAAATTCTTGGAAAGGAATTCATTCAACAACTTCCGAAAATATAGATACTACTCCCATTTGTCTATTTTGACGAATTTCCCAGTAATTAATAAAAAACAACTGCATAGATAAAAACATTTAACATTCCCCTGTTTAAATTGAAAAAAAATATCAGTAAGCTATCATGGAAAAAATAATGATGGAGAATAAAACTTGATCTAGTTTTTATTACCAACTTTTTTAAAAGCTACACTAAAATAATTCAAGTTTAAAGATTAATTTCAACATTTCAACAATCTAAACTTTCAGTTTCAACATAAAATTTCAAGGAAAATGAAGTTTTTAATATGAAAATACTGTCATAAAGTTTTTTATAAGGACAGTTTTCAATTTCTTTAATTATTAATAACGTTCTTAAAACAATTTCAGTCCAGTTGTATCTTTAAATACTTTGTTTATGTTCAAAATTGTTTTTGTTGTATTATTTGCAACAATGCGAGTTAAACAGATCTTCTTAAGTGGAGAAATAAGGCGAATTTTACAAAAAGGCCTAAAAGGGGGTGAAGGGGTGGTTTTAGGAATTAGAAATTGATGTCATTGTCTTTCCCCCGTCCCCATACGTATGTGTACCAAGTTTGGTTAGATTCGGACGGGTAGTTTTGGAGAAATTGAGCCAAATCTGTTCCGGACAAACCCAGGCAGGCAGGAACCCAGGAACCCAGGGACACCTTCATTATATATAGAGAGATATCTACCAGTATTAGAACTATCAAAGCCCTGGATATAGAGCGGTGGATATTTTGACGTCACACGAAGCCACGCCCCGATTTTGGGAGCTTTGATTTTTAAATCGTTTTAATTAATTAATGAAGCGTTTTAAAAATTTTCTTTTCTTGATTTTCTTATTTTTTGGGGGTTTCCTTCGTTTTTCAATTGTTGAAATACGAAAGTTGAGTTGATGGAAACAACCCTATTGTCTTGAGCTTTCAAGTAATACATTTTAGCTGGATTTTAATTGTCTTTCAAGCGTCAATTTTTTTTTTAAATCTTTTTTATCTTAAGTAGTTTCCAAGTAATAAAAACTTATGAAAATTTATAGCACGATTTATGTATAATAATATTTTATATAATACTTATTTTAAAATATAACAACTTTTAAATAAATATTAAATTTTACACTTTATATTATTTTAAAATTCAGGTAAAGATGTAATAACATTTGTAAAAATTGACCTTCTAGCACAAAGAGAGCCGAAAAATATTTTGAGATTTGATATCACCATTATTTAAGCGTTTTAATCAACTATTGGCCCCTTTAAGTTAAATTCTATGAGGACAAAAAATTTCAATGAATAAACATATGCATGTGGAACTGAGAATAAAAAAAGAAAGAAAAGCTGGCTTCCTGTTCTATTTTATTTGTTCTGAGCATCATTTTGTTTTTTTTTTCCTTTCACGCGTTCTTCTATAATCGGCTGGGAAGAAATTTTGGCCCAGGCATTTTAAATCAAAGACGGAAAAGTACTTAATTTTTTTATAATGGGGATCATGTTGGAAAGGATTTTCCTATGCTCGAGTTCGTGAGGGGAGAATAAATTTCTAAAATTTGTTGGTCTTGAAAAACTTATGTAGCTGTCGGCGGCGCTGCAGCTCAAAAAACCGCCTTCGACGAACAGCTGCCCACCACAAGATCAGCCCTGTCTGATTGTTTATTTTATTTTTTTAATTTGTTCTTCGAAATTTCTTTTAACACCACATGCTTAAAAGCTATCAAAATTGCGTAAAGCTAATTCGTTGCCTAAATGGAATAAAACAATAAAATAAAATGTGTACTCAGCTCTGAAAGTTTTAAATTTTTCTTTACTACGTTTTGTCAAGTGTGTGCCTGTAATTAGCTGAAAAGCATCCATGTACCTTTTCACCTCTTCCTCATTCTTGATTGAGCCTCTGATGCATAGAATATTGTTATTGGTCTTCTTATCAAAGACCAAATTGAAATCTTTTGGCATATCTTTTAAAATAAAAGACAAATTTTCCTCCATCGTGCATAAGTTATAAAAACGATGAAAGAAAGATTCATAAGAACGCAGATTCGTATTGAGCGCCAAATCGCCTAAGAACATAAACAAATTCAAACCTACAGTCTTCAATTCGTATTGGCTCCTCCACCGAACGTCACACTTCCGCGCTAGTGCTGCCTCTGGCGGCTTCCTCCACGTGCGCGATTGGAAATACGCTCCCCGGATCAAAAAAAGGTCAAGCGACTGAACTTCGTGGTCGTACTGTACCTCTCCTGAGTATACTCTTATATCTTATCCCTCTTCACCAATTTACTCTTTCGTCCCACTCATCACCATCCACTCCCTTTTCCCCCTAGTAGACATCATCTCCTTCCTCAATATCCTTCTGTCACCCTCCTCTTTTCCTCCACCCCCTTTAACTGTCTCATCTCTCTCCATCGTCCCATTACCTTCCTCAGCATCACAACTCTGTACCATCTCTCTTCAAAAAAATCTAACTTCTTTCATAAAATTCTCTACACTTTCCTCATGAATCCATTCATTCTCTAACCTCTCTTGTCTGCTTTTCAACTCCCATCTCAATATCAAATCTATGTCCCATTGCCTCTCTGAATTCCGACCCTTTGCCATCTACCCCCTCTGCATCACAGCTATATATATATATATATATATATATATATATATATATATATATATATATATATTTCCTAAGTATAAAAACTCACTTCTCCGCACCTCTACTCTGTCCCATACAATATAGTAGTAAATTACCCAAGTTCCTTTTTCTCTTCCAGACATCCCACATTGCAGAATCCTATCGCTCTCTTCTGTATACTATACAATCTCTTCTTAGCATCAACTCAAACCTTTGCATTCCATTTTCTTTCTTTTTCTCTCCTAGCACCACTCCCCATCATCCCTACTTCCACCAATCTCTCTCCTAAAATCCCAATTCAATCCCATCTCCCTACACAGCACTCCAACTCACCCCTAAGTATAGACTACCTCTTCAGCACCCTAACTTACTCCTCAACAGTATAATACTCTGGAAACTGGGAACTCTCTGGAATACTCTGGGAACTCTGGAAACTCCGACTCTCAAGCGTCACCTCCAGCCATGGACCGGTTTCGTCCTTGTTAGGACTCATCAGCACGGCATAGGAAGGTATGCTGATGAGTGCCGTGCTGATGAGTCCTAACAAGGACGAAACCGGTCCATGGCTGGAGAGTTGGAGTTTCCAAACCTTTCCCGAACCAGTGGTTATGGTGAAAAATACTCCTTTTCTCAGTATAATACTCTCTTTATTATCCCTACTTTCTCCTATTATCAGCATCCCAACTCTATTCTCTGTATTCTTAATCCAATCTCTTCCAATCTCTCTCTTGGATTTAATCTCTTCCAAACTGAATTTCAACTTCCTCTTCAAAATCCCAACGCCTTCAACAGCATCCAAAATCTTTCATTCGCATCTCCTATAATTCTCATTAAATCTCATCAATATCCTTAATCCATATCTCAAATTCTTCTCTATACCCCCTCTGCTTTCATCACTCACCTTATCCACTCTCCTTCCATCCCTGCTCAGGATCCCTACTAAATTTTACGTCTATTTTTTTCGTATCTCTTACCTTGCTACAAGATTTCTTCTTAAACTCAGTCCTCTTATCAATCCTCTAAATCTAAATATTAACCCTCTTTAGATCGTCCATTATATTTCAACCCCCTCTTTTCCATTTCCCCTCCTCTACCTTCTTAGCACCTTTCTCTTATCCAGCTCCTCCCTCTCCTTTTAAATTTTAACATCTTTTAGCACTTCCTCCTCCATTTTTATCATACTCCCCTCCTCCTTTTCACATAATTTTTCCTCACACACATCTCACCTCTTCAATCCCCAATTCCTTTCCATTTTATCCTCTTTCCTTCACAGCCTACATTATACTGTCTGTCTGCCACAGGATGACCTCTCGCCTATTGTCTGGTTGTGGCGGTTGCTATAAAAGTAAGACAGGTTCATTTTAAATAGGTATAAACCATATTATGATTTGGCGGGGATTAAAACCGACGGAGGATTATTGGCAGAAGTTTTTGAGGTCACAAACACGGTCTTCTTCTTGGAATTGATGCAGTTGCACGCATATGTTAGAGGTTGGAATTAGTGAAATGTTAAAATAATAAACAATGTAGACTAGTGATTCAATGCCCCCTATGAAAATGAGGAGAGTCATGTTGCCTTGGTAACAGAAATGTAAACAACAGCTCAACATGTGACAGACAGTACTACGATCACACATGAAAAGCTAAACAAGCTTTAAGAGCTAATTCATCTTGAGTAGAGAATTTGGAAACGAACCTGTCATAGATTTAAGCTAGCCTAGCAAATTCAAACTATCTTAAGCTAGTAAGCCTGGATTGAGAAGAGAGATGACAACAGGTTTGAACTGGATTGAGTGTATGCGCGGCCGCCATTACTTTACCAAGCCAAGTATATTGCCAAAGTGGCACCGTTGCATGCTATTCCGCCTCAATTTAGCCTACCTTGCTTTTTTTGGCACCACTTAGAAGATATTTTTGAAAAAATGTTTGCAACGCTAGTATAGGATTGGCTCTCTACGTGAAACAATTGCGGTTTTACGGAAATAGCCTGAGGCGGTAAAAGCTTTCCTCTTGGCCAATCAGAAACGATTAGTGCGTTGTCACCTCTCTTCTATTCTAGGCTAATCTTAAGCTAGTTTCCCAAACTCGCGTAAATCTTAGAAAGTTTAAGTTATCATCTACTTATAGGAAAGAAAAGTAGGGGAAATGAAACAAAACTTTCTTTTCTTTGATATTACATGGATAAAGTCGTTTGTAAATTCAAATATACTTTTAAAATGGGGAAGAGAAAAAGGAATTAGACAACCCAGAAGGAAAAATAAGTCTTCTGTAAATATAAGTGAACAGTAAAAAAAAAAGGTTAAAGAAAAATACAAGTGTTCAGGCTTACTTAGAGCCGAGATCTTATTGACGCCGACCATTGGTAATATTCGGTGCGTCATCAGGGTTTGGGAAAAGTCATATTGTGAACGGATAAAAATTAGGCATCTTAACTTAAACTCATCTTTTTATGTGTGAACGTAGTATGACAGTAACCTACTATAATCAGCGGTGCTCTACAATTTTATTTTAAGGTGTAGAATAATAATTTTCTTACCCACTTAGATCCTTTCAGGAATTTCTACATCCGTGTCAACATACTTGTCAACATACCTTTCTCTCACACTTCGAAGAATTCGACACTTTTCCAACCTATATCATGAGTATGTAAACATAATTAATCTTTATTGATACACTTGCCCCGCATGCCCAATCAGGGCTTTAGTACTTTACTAAATTATTTTTATAATTTATTTATACCGTTATATTTTTTCAAAAGCAGCTAATATGTTAAATATAGTCCTTTGTGCATCTAATAAAAACGTTTCCAACCAATTATCCCTTTTAGGGAATTCATAAAAAATTTTAAAAAACCTCTTTTAATGTCCCAAGGTGCCCCACTAGTGGTGCCTTGAGACACTTCCAATAATAACAAAAACTTATGTTATTTTAAAAAATATAAAAATAACACATTAAATTATGACAAAACTTTTCCTCCGACTCTTTATGATGTTGGCAGTCTGGAAAATAGAAAACTAACAGTGGCGGCTCGTCCATAGGGGCTGCAGAGCTGCAGCACCCCCAACCAAAATTTCAATTTTTATTAGCTTTAAAATATTTCAAAAAGGACATATTTTTCCCCTTTATTCTTCCTTATTATCCCTTTTTAATTTATAATTCTCTTTTATTAGTCATAATGCTGTAAGCAGTCAAAACACTCCGCCGTCTCGCCAATAATTTCTTTACGGCTCGATCAGCACCCGGAAATATACCAAACAATGTATCAAAACTTTGCTCTATCATATCAAATCAAAATATCAAGAATATACGCGAAGAAATCATATTTGCTTTTTAGCTTTTCTTACTTAAACTTAACACTGTTTGCATTTATTATTTATAGCTTTTTTTTTTTCAAGAGTGAGGATAGGATAGGATTTTTGTTTTACTGGCGCTAAGGTCCATTTTTGGCTATACTGCGCCGTATCATATGTTTTTTCTTATAAAGTGAAAATTAATCTAAATAATAAGATGCTTTTCAAGAGTGAGAAACAATTCTGTTCAGCGGTTTCGGCTATTCAATAAACATTTTTGTTTACTTTTTTTGTAGTCAGGGTTTTTATCTCTTTTATCTCTAACATATTTTATCTCTTTAGCATAACAAATTGAATTCGGAATTTCTCAGCGCGCTTGGAGGTACTGTATAAAATAAACTTCATCTTTTTAAGATGTAATTTATGAGTTACACATAGGTAAGTGACATGTTTTTGAATGTTAATTAAGTGTAAAATCAAAATTTTATATTGCTCCCATCCCTTCTATTTGATTTTTTCGATGTTATAGAAAAAATTAAGTATGATAATTGTATCGCCAAGAATTGAGTTTTGTGACAGTAAGCATGATCACTACAGCATGGTCAAGGATCACAAATCCAGTACCAGCTCATTGGTTAAAAAAATATCTTATAAACACAGATTTCATTTTTATTTCTAACTTCTTTTTTAAACAGTAATAAATAAATCTATTCAGGGAATTTGATATTAGTAATATATCTTATTTTTTCCTACCTTTTTTATGTTATTCTTTTTTTACTTCAAATTTGATTTTGGATAATGTAATTTTTCAGTCATTCTAGTGGAGTGCGAGAGGAACTCATCGTATATGGATGGTATAACGTGTAAGAATTTAATTTTAAAGTTTTATTAAGAAAAAGGTGTGTTTTGTTCTTTTAGCGTATCTGTTGTGAATTTTAAACTTCAAAATATAGAAAATAGAGTAAGTAAAAGAAAGTGTGATTTTGATCTTCGATCTTTTGAATGGAAAAGTCAAATAGAAACGATGATGCTTGGTGATTACATCTGTAAGCGTTTTTTTCGTATGATTTCTGTTAACTCTATCCACGTTTTTTAGAGTTTTATTTGAAATTTTTTTGTTTAAAATCTGGCCTAAAATACGGTGTCAACTTGGTGAATCAGCACCGGAGCAGCACCCCCAATAATTTTAGCTACGAGCCGCCACTGAAAACTAAACAAATTACCGACCCGTAAATTTATGCTATTTTTTTAAGAGAAAAGAAAGTTTTCCCTTAACTCCCTTGTGTTTCGGCCAGACTGTAAATGAATTGATGAACTAATATCATCAATAATTACACCTTATTAGTTTCACAATTATCTTACGAATCATTATATTTAAGAAATCTAGACCAGAGGCAGGTTCTCAAAGTGTGGGTCGCAAGTTATCTTTTGTTGAGTCCCTACAAGTTTTGACAAGACGCATACCCTACGTTGGGAAACACTGCAGAGCGTTCTCGCTGAGACAGCCAGTGGTTAATCATTTTCTCTGCCGAATTTTGCAGAAGCGCCAGTAGTCACTTTTTTTATTTACTTTGTTTACGATGCGTGGGATTAATTATCTGTAAATGTTAATTTTGTCAGCGTAATTATTTTTGAGAACATTCCATATTTTGCCCTTTTGTGATTTTTATGGTTTAAGAATATAGTTCATGAATTTTTAAAAATTACTTTTTATTTATGTTTGAAGTTTAATTGTTATAATAATATAATTAATTTTGAAAAACGATGTTCTTTGATTCACATTTTATTTGGAAAAATTCCACGTTTTTCCTTTTTTGGATTTTTATGGTTTAAGAATATATTTCATTTTTTTTTTTTAAATTACTTTTTGTTTAGATTTAGAGTTTATTTTTATAAAAATTAATTTTTAAAAATGATCGTAGAAGCTCTTTGATTCACATTTTTAGTTTGAAAATTTAAAACTTTGAAATTTCATTATAATTGTTTTTCTGTCCTCCTACAGCAAAACCAATATGTACTATTACTGTTATTATTATTACTGTTCTAGACCAGATATTTCCACTTGGAGGCCCATGATATCTCCTGAAAACTCCCCAAAAGTAGCTTTACAGCACTATGTAGCATGCTGAAATTCAAAAATATTTTTAGGGGGAGAACCCCCGAACCCCTATTTACCTCTTAAGAGCAGTTTTGGTCGTTTTCTACGGTAAAAAATTAAAGTTTGCTATTGAGGGGGAGTATACCCTGAAATTCCCTCTTACAGTGAGTGCATCAAGGGTTTATGAAAGTCGTATCAACCTTAGGAGCTAGTATCCAAAAATGAGGTTTAAACATTATTTTTAGGGAGATTTACAAAAATTTTCTGGAGAAAGACCACTTTCACATAAAATTTACTATTTAGAGAGGTATTACCAAACATCAATATAGGTATCCCCGATTTTTTTGAAAATATAGTATCTTCACACCATGTAAATAAACTTCGTCCCTCTCCCGAAAAAATAGGAGCCTGGGGCCTAACCGCGATCCCATCGCCTGTAGACGAAACCAGTCTAGGCGAGCTCGTGACGTCACATTACGATAGTTCGGCAAATGGTCGAACCGCGAAGCATTCGTCTACTTACCGAAACCTCGCCTGCGGCAAATTTTCCCTCGCCTACGAAGCGACTGCTTCGTAAAGGTCTTTTCGCAATTATCGTATACGCTATGTATAGTTTTTTCGCTATTATTTCCTTATATTATGACGTTTCTTTTAGTTTTTAACCTAATCATTCTTTGAGGTATGCTTAAAAATCTTCGATTGTACTTTTTAAAGTATTTTATTTAAGAACTCTTTCTCTATGTCTGCGCACGGTTTACTTTGGGAAGAGTAGTGATGCGGTGTAGTGGTTTGTTTGCATTTTCTAAATCCGAAGACAATTTTTCATTATGTCTGGGACTTTAGGGATGCATTCAGAAACTTTAACACGATTAAGAAACGAAAACAAATTGAAAAGTATAGCCCTTCCATTTATAATTTGATTTATTCATTAGTGTGATAGTGGAGCCATCTATGAAAAAACGTCACAAGTAATTCTACACTGATCCTACAAATTTGTATAAACACTAATGTCCATTACTTTCGTACTAGATTAATATCTGAGGACTTGCTTTGGAAATTAATAGCTGTTTTATATTTTTTGAACTATTTAACGGACCACCAAAAGTGTAAAAGAAATCCGAAAACGGTTCGAAACTTAATACAAGATGGCGGACGATATTGCAGCTCATGCGGATGAATACAACACGACACGAAAGCGAGGTGCATCAGTAAATCCTTTTCTACAACCGGTTCGCGGTCGGGCCAAAAGCGCGTTTTGGGAAGGTCTCGCATAGAGAAAAATGTGTTCTCGCCTATTCCAACTCGCCTATTGTCGATAGCAACTATAGGCGATGAGATCGCGGTTAGGCCCCTGATTAATTAGCGGCCCGGCACTAGACATGTGCTTTCAATTGCGGCCTTCGAGTATTTGTAAGTTGGAAACCCCTGTTCCAGACTATCAGTCATCAAAGGTGGATTTCATTTTCCAAGGGTTCACAAAGATGATTTTTAAAAATAAGAATAACAAGTGGCACAATAAACACCTTAAAATGATAAACAGTAATATAAGTGGCACATTAATCGAAAAAGAATCCCCATCCAAAGAAAAAACGTGACTGTCTGTTCCATGGAGGTCTGTTTTCACACCTATGGTTCGCACATCTGCCGAAAACTGAATCAATATCTATCTAAAACAAAGATGCACGTGTCTCACTGACTGAAAAACCCTAACGAGGGCATAAAAGAAGGAAGTTAAATGACAAAAAATTTAAGTGACAGCTGACGCATCAACGAAATAGCATTTTGTTCTCCGAGCTCTCACGCGGGAAGCGTATTTACAAACCCTATCCACGCCAGCGCCTTGGCGCGTTCAACAGCTCCGAGGGTTGCAAAGATGCAAAGTGTTGCCACATTTTTCTATTTATTGCCGATTTGGCAATTTCTTTTAAGTCTTCTTAAGAACAGTGTTGTTTTATTATTTATTATTTTCGTAGATGGATATAAAATTCAACTTGCGCGATTTTTTATGTGATATTTTTATTAATGTTTGCTTATGAACTGATTCTTTTAATTAATAAAAACCCCTTTTTATAGCAATTTATTTTTAGAAATGTTAAATGAAACTATTCATTAATACATTCTAGTGTAATAATAATAATAATAATAATAATTAATATAATAATAATTTAACTTAGTTTAATTTTTTAACTATTTTATTTTTTGTTGATATTTTTAGAAATTATTTTTTTTTCTCATTATGCCTACGTTTTACTATAAAATTTATGTACATCTACAACTTTGATTAGTGAAAGATGAAGAAACTACCCAAAAATTTTCTTATAGTCCAACACAACTTTTTTAAACGTAAAACCGAATTAATTAGGAGTTTGACTAGAAGGATTTTAAGGAATCAAGCATAACCTATAACTTTAAACTATCCAAAATTTCTATTTCAACCGTTTGATGTATAATTTGATCTATAACAATATAAGTATAGTACAAATTCAAAGGTGGTCATAAAATAATGACCCTACTTTAAAATTCTCTACTGACAAAACTATTGGTAATAAAAATAATCTGAAATTTTAAAGGGATGGGATTTTTTTAAACAAAAAAATGTTTAATTTAAGTTTAAATTATTTTAAGAAATGTGAAATTAGACTTAACAATCCTATCAAAATTAATCAAAATGTTTGCACTTTACTTTGAAATTATTTTTTTTATAAATTTTGAATATTTTCCTTCTGAAAATATCCTTATAATTTAATTTAATTACATTTCTTATAAAGAAGTAAAATATGATTTTAAAAAAACAACTGAAATTTAAGATCTTTAATTTAACCATTTCCTTCATGGCTCCATTTCTTCGCTACTTCTTAATATATAAAATAGAAATACCGGAAATGAAATTTGAAATACGACGGTGGTCTATCGTTTGAGCATTTCATTGGTCGAAAGATCTCTTTCCTACTCCCCGCGATTGGTTGTTCCTTGAAAGATTTGTCCTCTCAGAATTTCCTTATGTTAAGAATAATCCTGCCTGTAGCGGCTGTTGTTTACATCCGGTTTACTCGGCGAACGGTGTTATTTCGTCATTTCGTGTTTATTTTGTTTGAGTGCTTCTTACTCATTCTTACTCTTGCAATGATTGATAATTTCATTCTGCGGTTTTGTTCATAGGTTTTATTTATTCTATTTAACGCCGTCTGTAATGTTATATTTGGTTATATTTCACTTTGTTTAGATTTACGGCATTGCGACGCGCCGGTGCATGATCTTGCTGATGTTCGTCGCTTCTTTGTGTTATGCTATCGCTTTCGCTATCCTGTTACTGATTTTTATTTCATTCTTTGAATCTTAGTACTTTAGTCTTACTTTTGTGTGTGCATTTTTAACACTTAAGAAAATCTATGTAGCTGTTTACTTTTGTTTTAATACAGTTGTGCATTTCTTCCACACTTTCAAATTCAACATTACTTGCTTTTGTTTTGAAGTAAGTCTTACTTTTGTTTGAGAATTGTTTATGTTTAGTTACATAATTTAATTTAAGTTATTACATATTACATCAGTGGCTTTTTAAACACTTCCTGAGCTTCACTGTAGTTGTGAATTTTAGTTAGTGCACCGAAGGTTGCTTATTTACGTTTACTGATTTTCGCTATTAGTGAGTTGAGTTTACGTGGTTTCTCTTACTGTTGTTTGTGTATTCATAACTTTGTTTACGTCGTTAGATACCACTTTCACTGCAGTTGTGAATTTTATTTAGTGCACTGAAGGCTGCATTTTTGCAATTACTGATTTTTGGTATTATTGAGTTAGTTTTACGTGGTTCTATACCACTGTCACCATACTTGAAAACAGCTTGGCAATATTTAACGGGACAGATAACAATTCAACTGTTTGGTTTTTGAGGCAGCTCAGGCTTACTTTGGTTTCAGTATTATTTGTACACTTTTCATACACTAACTGATTTTTGTTTTAATTCTTCGAATCAAAATAGTTTCATTTAATTCTTTGAGTCCAAGTACTTCAGGCTTGCATTTATAACTCTAACAGCAATCTTATGCAGTTTGTTTACTTTTGTATGAACTTGGTTTTGCATTTCTTCCACTAGCAAGTTATCGCGGTTAGTTTCTTAATTCATTTTATGGGTTTCCTTGCAGTGCCAATCACAAGAGAGGGGGCAGAGGGAAATTTAGATTTCGTCAGATGCGTTGTGCAGGCGAAGCCTGCACAAATTTTCCAACCAGAATAGGACGTTAACTTTTAAATGCGTATAGATAGGTACATATATATGTTATACTGCGCCCGGGCAACGCCGGGTCTAGCGCTGAAAGCGCTAGTTTTTAATAAATTACCTAGCGAAGTTTTCAAACTGAATCAAATATCCATCCGTTGCTTCTGAAAACTTTGCGTTTATTTTTTAATCTCAAAAATATTACAATCAATTGGATGATTTATTTTCGTTTATGGTGCCATTCGTTTCCAATTCTTTTTAATATATTCCTTTTCTTTTGTGGCGAAAGTTTGTTTCTTTATGTGTGAACAAAAGTTGCAGATTTTTTGTTTATTTTAAATCAAAAAGCGCGGAAGTCGAAAACATCAAATCGCGAAAAAAAAAAAACAGACGAAAGAAAAAAACCAGACGGTGAAAATGCCAGCTGCGTGCCTAGATCAGAACTAACGTCGCGCTGGCGTGGATAGGGATTGTAAAGACGCATCCGGGAAAGCTCATCAGCTTTCTTTCTTGGGGTCAGGATTTTTTTCGGCTAATTGGAAAATTAGATATTTTTTGAAAAGATAATTATAATATTCTCATAAACTAATTTTTAATAATTAATCATTTTAAAAGCTGTTTGTGTGGTATTATGTTATGGATAAGTTTTATGAAAAATAAAAGGTTTATTTCTTATTCAAAAATGTTTGCTTATTTTCATTAAATGCATATTTTTTAAAAATGAAAGGGCATGTCGTGAAGAATTTAGGTATTTAAAATTATTCCCATGCGAAAGAAAAAATTTCTACTATAAGAAGTTTAATTTATGTATTTCCCCTCCTCTTTCTAGATCTTGGGTATTTTTTAATTTTTATATATAATGGGAGTGAACCCACTGTTAATCAACTCACGAGCCGCCACAGCCTATATTGACAGTACTAATCAATATTCCTGTGCTAGCAGCAAGCTACTTGCTATTCTAGATACAAATTGAAATAGGATATTTACTTACATATTAAATTCGAGATCCCCCGTCTATTTCTTATCAATTCTCGTGATTCCGAAGATACGCATCAGCAGCTCACATCAACAAGTTGATAAACACTTTAAATAAAAAGAGCATTAGAGAACATACAATTTCATGGGATAAACTAGTAAAGAAACCGAAGTAACATAAAAGCAAAACAGAACAGGGGTGGCCAAACCGTAGCACATTGGATAATTACTATACTCGACAGCAACGTTTCCTGACTGACCCCTATAACGTCACTAATAAACATTCCCAGCGCGGTGTCTAAATTTTGAGGGAAATGTAGAATGTCAATTTAAATATTATTATTTTATTTTGTTACACCAATGTGTATATATAGCGTCTTTCTATCACGATTTGCGTACCTAGCAACCCAAAAGGCTTTCTGTTTACTTCCGCGTAGTGACTCCATATGGTCAGGACCCATTGCTGTCGTGTATAGTGGCGCATTATTATTTAGTAATTAGCATAATTTTACATTTGAAAATAAAATTCGGCTATTCATAATTTGAATTACACCGTAATTTCATTTGAAAACTGATAATCTCTTATAGTTATATATGGATGACTTGAACCCATTTCCATGTTACTTCTTAAAAAGAGTAAACGAGGAAGGAGTAAGTAAAGTATATAGAAATTTAATCGGAAAATTAAAACGGAGAATCATTCAATATACCTTACCAACTGTAAACATGGACGTAAAAAGCTGTATTTAAACTTGTCTGTCAAAATATTAGCGCGTGATATGCAAAAGTTTGCCACCCCAGCAATAGATCCTCGATTATCCGATCTTCCATTCACCAACTTATCAAATTATTCGACCATTATAGGATGTTATCTGTATCCATAGATTTTACACCTGGCTCAATAATAACACAGGTCTGCAAAAAAAAAAAAAAGAACTTTCTAAAAGCTGTTTTGGATATTGCAACTGATTTTTATAAAATTTGGTGCGCTGAACCCGAATATGACCTCCATTTTTCTCCTACACGTCAGGTTTTCTGACAATTCACGTTTTATGTTAATGAGGGAAATACCTCAAAATCATTGAATATAGACTAATAGAACCAATTATTTAATTCAGATTATTCCTTAAAACATGTTTTTATGTATTTTGGTGCGCTGAATCTAAAAATGACCTTTGTTTTGCCCTAAAATATCACGTTTGCTTAAAATTCAGGTAATATTAAAATAGGTATCTCAATAAAAATTAAAATACATTTTTTATTAAAATTTCTTATCGAAATTATTTTTCTTATGGTCTTGGTGTGCTAAATCCGAAAATGCCACCGCTTATTTTTAAGTCGTCGCGTTTTTTTTACAATTTAGCTAAATATGTAAAGAAATCAATCTCAATATAAATGAAAATTGATCACTGAAATTTACGTTTATTGCATATTTTTCATGATAAAAACAACTCCTGTAGTTTTCTTTAGCAGCTCATTAAAATATAATCCATCATTGGAATTAAATTTGGAATTAAAGTTAATTTGTCTTTCTGTTCTTATTCTTTGTGCTGCAAACTAAGCCAAAAAAAAAATTTAGAAAGTGCTTTTAATTTTTTTTATCAAATGAATGTTTGACTCCATTCATATTCACTTTCACCATTGATACTGTCATAATGACCCAGTTTCATAACAATTTTCAATTTTATTTGTCTTGGTCTGTCTTATGTCTATTTCTCACTTTTGTGCTGTGAACTAAGCACACATATAATTTAAACAACGAATTTAAAGGTTTTAAAGGTTTTCCTTCACAAGGTTGAAAAAGTCCATCAACTTTTTTCAACTGCAAAATAATTTTGAATGCACTAATGTTTTTTCCGAAGATTGCCCTTATTTCTAAATAAGTTCCTGAATTTCCAGTAAAAATTTGGTGTTTATACAACAAAAATTCCCATATTTATGCAGTTTTTTTTTTCTCAAAACTTGGTTTTTGGAGGCAATATGATTTGCTGTGGCAATATGATGAGTAACCAAGTAAAAATAAATTACTCACTTGATTCTGATGGGGATTCTCTCTCTCTCTCTCTTCCTAGTCTTCTTTCATTTCTCCTACTGGCAAACTGCAAGAGCTGGACATCTCTTTGTAGATCCCCCATCTGATGGTCCTTGTCCCGGTTGAAAATCTTGTACAAAGAGAACTCAAAAACAAAAACAGATTAAAAAGAATACAGTACAGCACAAAAATGCTGTATAGAAGCTGTTTCAAAACATTAAACAGAACGCTACCAATAGAGAATTTTGTCGTGAAGCTCAATATAAATTTTCAACAATTTAAGGATGAAAATACCTTCATGGAAAAATTGAGGTGTTTGCAGTATAACAACGAGTTAACTCCAACAGCTTTATATTAGAGTTAGCTAGTTGTTGCTGCAAGCACCTTAATTAGAGAAAACAGTTAATAAAAAAAATAGTTAATTTTTTTTACCATGGAGTTGAATTACTTGAATAGAAAAATTACTAAAACCATATTAAAGAGTCATTTGTAAATTACGTCACACAGTTTCAAGGATTTAAAATCCCACCTTCCATTGTGATGCCACTTTTGAAACTGTAAAATTAAACCAAATTGATGAATTTAAAATTTATTTCACTATTTATTTTAATTCTTGGTACTCTTATCACTGCTAAATCAAACTAAACAGTGAAGTAATGTCTCTTTTAGAATTTTAAAAGCAATGACAAGGGGTTATTAAAGGGTGATGCCACTTGCCACAAGTTTGAACTCATTCCTTCAAGCCTATCATTTAGTGTCGTTACAAGCTATCCCTCTCCTAAAACGTGTGACGTAATTTGTAAATGGCTTTTAAATAAGTTATGATTTGTTAGATTAATCGCAGAAACCACCTATGTTGAAATTTTCCCACAACCATGATTTTCCATTTTTTATTATTTTCCTTTCCATCGTAAACTAACTAAAACTTCAAACTAAACATGCCATGGCAATTTATATAATGCATGTGTGTAGTAGAAATTACATGTATTTTAGATGCATATGGTCTATTGAAACACATAAAAAATTGGGTAATAACGGTAAGAGGCTTCTTGTTCCTAAATCGATAAAAAAAAGACCCATAAAAAAAAAAGACCTACAACATGATTTTGAGAAAATTTTGACACTTTGGTTTTGCTTCGTTTCAAGTACCGTAAACTACCCCAAACTGATATTGATGCCAATGCAATGTGTAAACTGGTCAAACTTTACAATTACACCTAAATATACAGAAGCTAACACTAAATTCAATGCCATAGATTTGACAATTTTTGAATCTGGAATCAATAACTTAGGATTTTTTAGGTACTTAAAACTAAATAGTACATGACATGTACATAGTACATGGACACACATGAAAAAGTACTACAGAGCATTTATTCTATCAATTTTTCAAATGGTCGGTCTATTAATAACTAAGAAATAAATTGAAAATGAATCAATAACAACTAAAATCAAATCAAATGCTATTGACTCATTTACAAGCTTTTTCTGGACCAACTGATTGAGAATTCAATTGAATAAATGCTCGACACTAACGGCCGTATTATCTGTTACCTGACAAGTGGTTAACCAGCAGCCAAAGAAGGAATAAGTGACTCTGAATGGCAGAATCCTTCTTTGATTAATGTTTAACCGCGGGTCAAGGAGCAGAGAATACCTTATAAGAATATACGTAAAAGGGGTACACCATTATCCGACAATGCAACCAGTTTTTAACCACCTCAACTATTCATGTAACTAATACAACTGAGATGGTTAGAAACTGTCATCATTGTCAGGTAAAAAGTGGCACATTCATTATGAGTATCAGCCATATTTTTCCTTCATGAAAAAATGTTCATGGGCATAACAGTACATCAACCACCTCATTCTAACCACAAGAAAAACGAGAAGTTCTGTTTTCCCCAGACACATCAGTGATTGTCTTTGACAACGAGCAAAGAGTCTATCGGTGTAGTACGCGGACGGCGTATTCCCAAAAGTGCCCCCGAGTTAGGACCGCTTGGCGATGCGCCGGAGGAGAGGGGAATAACCTATGGGAATAACTCGCCATTCTGGGAAACTTTGGCGCAAATCCGTAGAGCTCAGAAAGCGGGAAGCGTAAACAAATAATCTGTCCACCGATTTTCATTACGCAGGTTTGAGTTAGTTTAAAAGTGTTCCTCTTGATATATAACTTCTAAATATACTAAATATAATTATAATACTTATAATATTACTTTTTTTATAATGTCCACGTTGAAGAGCGGTTAAAAATTTTCTGGTAATTTTGCTCATATTGCGTAAAAAGAAATTTATGATACAGTCAATAATTTGTTCAAACAGACTTGCGTGTACATAGTGCTACGTTTTGCTCTTTAGCAAGTAATTGTTCAAATGGACTTGGCAGAACTTTATAAACAATCATTCAATTAATTTAATTTTAGTTTTTAATTAATTTAGTACTAAATCATTATAATGTTTTTACTAAACAAACATTACATATTATAATTATTTAGTTCTAATACTTGTTAAATATTTTAAAAAACAATAGTTTAAATTTTGAGTTGGTTTTGTTAATTTTTGTTTTCTTTCCTTTCTTTATTTTTAAGTCATATTTATAGTTCAAGGAATGAATGAATGGCGTAAAGTTCATAAGCTTAATTTATTAATTTAAATTTGGTAGTTACTACATTAAAACCTTTTCCCAAATACTTGGTGTCTGATTTTACTAATTTGCAGTATGGTCAATGAGCTTAGTACATAAATACCAAATAATAAAGTTAAATATTTGTTCAATAAAATTTATTTTAAATTCTAAAGCACAGCCCTAAAAATGTAGTGAAAGTTGTTTGTAATTAAATACTGTGAGTGTGAGGACCCTGAACCCTGAAAGAATATTGTTATAAGCAAGTCATTGTTATACTGAAAAATACTATGAAATTGTATTATAAGCTTATACAATAAAGAATTTTTATGTTTTCATTTTATATTATCTCTTATTTATTTGTGAAAAAAACTAGTAAATTGGCATCCTTTAATTAATTAATACTCTTTAAATAGAAACTTTGTGATTTTAATCCTTTCCTTTGACAGAATTCAAGCACTACATAAGAAAAATTAGCCATTATTATAGATAGGTGGAGCCACATGAGTCCACACTTACTATAGATTTGTTTACAAACACACTCCGACCACTCTCCTTCCGCACATCGCCAAGCGGCCCTAACTCGGGGGCACTTTTGGGAATACGCGCACGGACGATTTAATTGCGACATCGACGGATTCCGCCTTTAGAGAGCGGTGGGCGAAATGTACGCTAGGGTCGGCAGTTCCCGAGACATGCGCGGAAACGGTTGCAGTAGGGCCGCGGGGTTGGAGAGAGAACGACGAGGGCAACCGAGATGGAAAGGTTGCGTCGCGCTTTCTCGTACCGAGAAGTTGATTAGACAATGTTGAAAAAAAAATGATGGCTTCTTCTAAAGCCGATTGCTTGAGAGGAAAGACCAGACTTAAAAGCATGTAACAAGTGGGGAACGTAGGCAGATGCTCTAGCAGGGTGGCCACGGAAAACTTATTTCAAAATTCCCTGATAATTCCAGGTTTTCCCTGATAATCTAGTATGATATTCCCTGATATTTTATAAATATAGTACATTCTAATCTTAACAGGAAAAGTACTGTGTAATCGGAAAAAAGAAGGAATATAAATGAAACTATTTCTAGACCTTCATCATACAAAACAACCCTTTTTTTGAAAATTTGCTTGCAACCACACTAATTTATATGCATCCGAGAACTGAAATGCACATTTAATGATTTGAAAATCCAAAAAAATGTTGAATATATATTTTTAAAACAACTAATGCAATTTTCAAAATTTCCCTGATTATTATCAGATTTTCTAAAACTCCCTGATAATTCCAGGTTCTTTAATTTTCCCTGATAATTCCAGGGGTTTTTTTAAATTTTCCATGATACCAGGGTTTTTTTTTAAATTTTCCCTGATAATTCCAGGTTTTTAAGGTTTTCCAGGTCTGTGGCCACCCTGTCTAGTCTAGACGATACATAAAAATTACGAGGTAAAATTTTTTGGTAGCCAGGTCTCAATTTATTTATTCCAATTTTGTTCAAAACAGGTGATGTCTAGATTTTTCCAATGATGCCCATCACTTACCCCGTACATAAATTTACGCATGACCTAAGTATAAAATTATACTTCTCATAAAGTTCAGACTCTTAAAAATCACAAAGAAATTTCAAAACAAAGAAACAAAATCTAGATTAAGAAATTTCTCGATGCAAATTTGCGTCTTCATTCAATATTACCATCACTTTTTAAAACAATTAAAAACTTAAAAGTTCTTAAAAAGCACAACGTTTAAAATTATTGTGTCAAGACTTAGACAGTTAGGTCACTTGTAAAGGGAAAAGTGGGGTTGATCCAAAAATAATTTAAACGATATTTTACCTTGACAATTAGGTTTATAAACAGTTGGAAAATGTTTCTTTTACGTATACTTTACTATCACTATTACTTTATACGGGTAGCTGAATTTTTTTAAATACATTGTAATAAAATATTTTGCTTTCATCTCAAAAGGAGTTCAAAATTTTTTTCCGCAACCAACTGTAGATCTAAGGATAGCATTTTTAACCATGACGATAGTTAAGATTGAAAATACTACTTCTTCACATAAAAATTGAATCATGTTGGGAAAAAATTTCAAACAATTAGAAACTTTTCTTGATAATTTAAATCTAAAAGGCTTATGATTTCCAAGAATTACCCATAACTTGTTATGATAATTTGCAAAACGGACACTAATTTTGCAACAAATGTTCCAAGAATGAATTCACGAACACATTTAACTTCAAGGGTTTATTTCAACTTCAGTGGATTACAAACAACAAATTATTTTTTTTAATTTAAGTCTCAGCAGTTTAAGATTATTTTGAAAATATCAAATGGTAGGGGTTTACAAAACTTTTAACTTCTAACAGAATAATATGTAGAAAAGAAGTTCAGTGTTCAAATTTTTAATTAATAATAACATTGAAAAGGTCCTAAAATTTGGTTAGGAACATTAGAACACTAGATTATGCATTTGGAACCTCAAATAATGCTTAAATTTAAAGAGTATTTAATTTCTCCCCTGAATTTGAAGTATTTTGTAACACAAGGGAGCTAAATAGGGCAATGCTGAAATCAATGAATTCTAAAACAGGTTTTTGAGTGTACTTGCACTCTAGAAAAAACTCAATTTGCTTCAGCTTCGAAGTTTTAAGCAGATTTGATACTTTAAAAACTTCCCTTAAAACTGGGTATGCGAATATGATTGCAAATAGCTGCAAATAGTGGCTTGGAAATTATTTTTTTTATTACCTTATGTTTAGTTTTACAAAATGACAGTTAGGCTCTCCAATGAGTAGGAAATTTTTAACTGAAGACATTTTTTAGAACAAAAAAAAAATCAATATTTTAACATAGTAGACCTTGTAATTTTTGTGAAAACTAAGACGATTTATATAAGTAATTTTAATCATTTTATATTAACTGATTAATTAAATTGTTATGGCATACATTTGCGTAAAGAGAAAAAGTAATATGTAATTGTAAAAAAGGAAAGGACTTAGGTATTCAATTAACTTTTAAACTGTGCACCACTCAAAAGTTAAAATTGAAGAAAATATGATTATACGAACATGAATAAACTTAATTTTTGACATCCATTTTAACCTGAAAAGTGCAGACTCCACTCTAATGTAAATTACAAAGAGAGAAGAAAAAAAAAAGGAAAGCAATGTTATCACTTTGTATGATTTCTAATTATAGTCAGACTTTAAAGATTTTAGGAATTTATGCATAGATATCTATAATATTAACTAAGTATAAAATTAGACTTTCACTCTCACTTTGTTTTTTTTTACCCAAATCAAGTTTTCCACGCCTTTATTGGGGAATATTTTAATGATCCTCTAAGCGAACTTAATTTACAAGTTTATGTTCTAAATTAGTTATGAATTTGTTTTCAATTTTTTTTAAAGTAAAATTTTCAAAATAATTTTATCATTTTATCTTGTTAAAAAAAACTAGAAGAAAATCAGCAACTTAAAAAATATATATATCCTTCTACGTTTGGAGCTTGGATATTCCAAATGGCATTAGGCACAACAAATATATTCTTAAAACATAAAAATTGGAACTATGTCTGACATTTATTTAATTTTGGTCACTCTAATCATACTCAATTTAAAAATTTTAGTTTCCATCAGATAGGGAGGGTGAGAAGGGGGGGGTATTGGGTAGTGTAGTGGTACTGGACACAGGCTTCTGTTAAGGAGTCTCCACCCCTTCGCAGTCGCCAATCTCCCTAGTCTTCGTGCTTGAAGGATTCTGAAAAAGAGTCTCCACCCTTTCGCAGTCTCCAAAGCATCGTTTTCGCGAGATGCCCCCACTACACATAGGGAGGGTGAGAGGGGGGTATTGGGTAGTGTAGTGGTACTGGACACAGGCTTCTGTTAAGGAGTCTCCACCCCTTCGCAGTCGCCAATCTCCCTAGTCTTCGTGCTTGAAGGATTCTGAAAAAGAGTCTCCACCCTTTCGCAGTCTCCAAAGCATCGTTTTCGCGAGATGCCCCCACTACACATAGGGAGGGTGAGAGGGGGGTATTGGGTAGTGTAGTGGTACTGGACACAGGCTTCTGTTAAGGAGTCTCCACCCCTTCGCAGTCGCCAATCTCCCTAGTCTTCGTGCTTGAAGGATTCTGAAAAAGAGTCTCCACCCTTTCGCAGTCTCCAAAGCATCGTTTTCGCGAGATGCCCCCACTACACATAGGGAGGGTGAGAGGGGGGATAGTTGAGTGGTGTAAGGAGTGACAGGGCACAGGCTTCTTCTCCTCTTCTTTACAGTGGCTAATATTCGTGCATTCACCCACTACACCAGGAAATACTAGTAGTCCACTGAAAATAGCGAAAAAAAGGGCCGAACCTCAAACAAATTGCAATAAAAGGTTTCTCAACGGTTTTCACTTAGGAATTACCCCAATAATAACATACTAAAAATCGGACAAAATCGGACCATGGGAAATTTAATTTTTTTTAAATTTTTAAAAAATGGCCGAAAAAAAATTTCGAAAAAAAACAATACACAAATACAGACATGTGATACATGTTTATAGGTTATTTTTGAGTGCTGAAACCGAATACAGCCTTTAGTTTTGAAAAAAAAATTGAAATTTCAATTTTTTAAATTAATTTGAATAATTAGCTATATGAAAACATTAAAACACCCCTAAAAACCTAACTAAAAGGTCAAAAGAGATAAATCCAACGGTTTTCATTTAGATATGACCTAAGTATTAACATACTAAAATTTGAAAATTTTACGAGTGAAAAAAGTTAATTTTTTTTTAAAATTTCAATTTTTTTTTTCGAAAAATGCATTTTTTTTTCAAAATGGTGCCAAAAACTTTTGAGGCTTTTGAAAAGGTCATTTTTCAGTGGATATTGTCCACAGATAGTTATATAATGGAAAACCGGTGGAATTTACTTTTAACTAATTAGTTAAGTAATTAATTTCATAAATTGAAATTGGTGAAATGTAGGTCTAACTTCCAAACAAGTAAAAACAGGTGATACTTTGGCATACTTCTATCAAAAATTTTTGAAATAACAATTACATACTATTAAAAGCAAAAACCTTTCAAAAAAATTCAATTTTTTAAAAAATTCAAAAATTTTAAAAATTTAAAATTTTAATAAATTTTAATATTACTATATACACTTGTAACACATGTTTATAGGTCAATTTTTAAATGTGATGCCGAAAAATGTAATGTTTTTACAATAAAAATTGAAACAGAGTTTAAAATTTAAAACTTTTGAAAAAATTTTTAATTATGTAAAACTAGTCCCTACACCTGTAACAAATTGCAATAAAAGCTTTTTCAACGGTTTTCACTTAAAAGTAGCCTAAATAACAACATACTAAAAATCGGACAAAATCGGATTATGGGAAATTTAATTTTTTAACTTTTTTTTATAAAAACAGCCATTATAAAGCAAAAAATTTAATTTTTTTCGTAAAGGTATGTAATGCATGTTTATAGGTTAATTTTCTATCAGGATGCTGAAAAATTAAATATTTTTGCCATAAAAATTGAAAGATAGTTGAAAATTTTAAAATTTTAATTTTTTTTTTTATTATGTTAAAAACTAGCCCCTACACGTGGAATAAATTGCAATAAAAGCTTTTTCAATGGTTTTCACTTAGAAATAGCCTAAATAACAACATACTAAAAATCGGACAAAATCGGACTGTTAGAAATGTAATTTTTAATTTTTTATAAAAACAGGCATTATGAAATAAAAAAATTTTTTTTTGAAAAGACATGTAATACACGTTCATAGGATACTTTTCGATTATGATTCAGAAAAACATCATATTTCTGCAATAAAATTTAAAAAAGAGTTAAATACTTTAAATTTTTAACAAAGATTTTAAAATTTTAAAACTAAATTTCTTAGTTTTTAAAATAGTCCGATTTTTTCCGATTTTAAATATGTAGTTATTTAGACCATTCCTAGGTGAAAACCGTTGAAAAAGCTTTTATTGCAATTTATTCCACGTGTAGGGACTAGTTTTTAACATAATAAAAAAAATTAAAAATTTTAAAATTTTCAACTATCTTTCAATTTTTATGGCAAAAATATTTAATTTTTCAGCATCCTGATAGAAAATTAACCTATAAACATGCATTACATACCTTTACGAAAAAAATTAAATTTTTTGCTTTATAATGGCTGTTTTTATAAAAAAAAGTTAAAAAATTAAATTTCCCATAGTCCGATTTTGTCCGATTTTTAGTATGTTGTTATTTAGGCTACTTTTAAGTGAAAACCGTTGAAAAAGCTTTTATTGCAATTTGTTACAGGTGTAGGGACTAGTTTTACATAATTAAAAATTTTTTCAAAAGTTTTAAATTTTAAACTCTGTTTCAATTTTTATTGTAAAAACATTACATTTTTCGGCATCACATTTAAAAATTGACCTATAAACATGTGTTACAAGTGTATATAGTAATATTAAAATTTATTAAAATTTTAAATTTTTAAAATTTTTGAATTTTTTAAAAAATTGAATTTTTTTGAAAGGTTTTTGCTTTTAATAGTATGTAATTGTTATTTCAAAAATTTTTGATAGAAGTATGCCAAAGTATCACCTGTTTTTACTTGTTTGGAAGTTAGACCTACATTTCACCAATTTCAATTTATGAAATTAATTACTTAACTAATTAGTTAAAAGTAAATTCCACCGGTTTTCCATTATATAACTATCTGTGGACAATATCCACTGAAAAATGACCTTTTCAAAAGCCTCAAAAGTTTTTGGCACCATTTTGAAAAAAAAATGCATTTTTCGAAAAAAAAAATTGAAATTTTAAAAAAAAATTAACTTTTTTCACTCGTAAAATTTTCAAATTTTAGTATGTTAATACTTAGGTCATATCTAAATGAAAACCGTTGGATTTATCTCTTTTGACCTTTTAGTTAGGTTTTTAGGGGTGTTTTAATGTTTTCATATAGCTAATTATTCAAATTAATTTAAAAAATTGAAATTTCAATTTTTTTTCAAAACTAAAGGCTGTATTCGGTTTCAGCACTCAAAAATAACCTATAAACATGTATCATATGTCTGTATTTGTGTATTGGTTTTTTTCGAAATTTTTTTTCGGCCATTTTTTAAAAATTTAAAAAAAATTAAATTTCCCATGGTCCGATTTTGTCCGATTTTTAGTATGTTATTATTGGGGTAATTCCTAAGTGAAAACCGTTGAGAAACCTTTTATTGCAATTTGTTTGAGGTTCAACTCTATTTTCAGTGGACTATAGTGGTATTGGACGCCACTGGTTAAAGATATTTAATTTTAAGTTTTGGAATATATTTTACTGTTGGTGTAATATTTTTCTTATTTTTAACCCAACTTGATAGATAATTTTCACGAGATAAACATGCAGACTTAATAAAGAACTATTATATAGCCAATTAGTTTAGATAACTCTAAATGATTAATTTTACAAGTAACATTGTTCCAAAATTTGTCATGAAAAGAACATAAATAAAATTAAGGTGCCGCGTGATGTTCCTTTTACTTACAATCCGTAAACTAGATAAAGTGCTAAAAACTAATATGGTTTAATTTTAATATCTGAAATGAATTTATATATAGTTTGTTTGAAATTGTTACAATTACTATTGATGCTTTCTTTAGAGAATAAAATAAAACAATACGGAACACAAATTAATTAAATAACAAGTATTGCACTCTAAAGAAGGAAATTATAACATTTTTATCGAGTGTTTCAAGATCTTGATGAACCTAAATTAAAAATTAATATTATGGGGACGGGAAAACTTGATTAAGGTATGAGAGAACTTTCTTTTTGATCATAATAAAATTACATTAACACATTGTTCGATTTATTTTCTGGCCTTGATAATGTACACAAAATTGAAATTTTGTACTTTCTACTCACAAAAGAAACACAGTATAACTATCTTACGTAATTTACAAAAATCAGCTGGCAATAATTAAAAGGTCTCGATTTTAGAAATATTCTCCCACACAAATTAAAATTATTCTTAAAAAATCCAATATGCTTAGTTTTAAGAGGTATTAGTTGCATAACGGCGTGAAAAAATCTAATTGAAAATTAAATGCAATGAGATAATTTTGAAGATTTGAGACTAAAAATTCAAATTTAGCTGCACTTTTCATATTTAAATAGAAATTTTAACGTTAGTTCCCTCCCAACATGTTTAACGAAAAAAAGTTTTTAAATTTTAATAATATATTGATATAGTTAGTGCACAATTTTGTAACATTTATAATGTTAAGAATTTCTAAGAATATGATAAAATAAACAGTAAGATGGAAGAATTTTTTACGTCTCAATATTATGATATCCAATTGATTTCTTATATTTGAACTCGGACGTAAAACATGTGAAATATTAAAGCAAAATTAATGTTCAAAAATTTTGCATCTAAACATTATTCAAATTTGACTGAACTTTTAGTTTCATTTCAGATCTGTACTCAGTTACATAAATAAATCGTGCGGTACTCAATTTACTTTCAATATTAGATGGTTACATAAAATTTATGGTGCAAATTTCAGTTTATTTATGGTTATTTTGTGGTGTAAATTTTATGAATTAAATTAAATAAAAAAATAGTTACCAATAGTTGCCAACCCCCATGTTTCAGTCATTGTTTTTATCAAAAACTTGGCTATAGGGAATTATAGATGAAATTTTTAAGAAAAATCCTTAATTTAATCTATTTAATCAAAATATTGGGATTCTAGAAATCGTCATGCAAAAGTTCCGTGGAGTTTAGACTAAAAATAGGTGATACAGTGAAAGCGCACTATCGTATTAATTTACACAATCGTTGTTTTAAAGCAGCTATCACGTATCCTCAAAAAAACCATCCAACCAAAATCAAATTAAACTGATTTGATTTGCACCTGGACATTGTTCCCGGGAAAAAAGCATCTTTGCTTATTGACTCATCCTCATCGTAACATGATGGTAATAGCTGAACTAACCTCTATGTTTAATAACTCCTTATGTTTTTTAAAACACTCAAATTAAATAAGGTGAAAAACATTTCAATGAAAAATATGTATATTTAAGTTTCATGCTTTTAACTCTGTTGACCACTTAAATCCTGACACTTATTTGGAAACAGAATAAAACCATTGAAAAATTTAGTTTCTTTCAGAAAATGACAAAAGTAGTTACGAATAAAAGATTTGTAAAAATTTAAGAACATAACTTAACTTAATTTAAGGATATCATTCTTTCATCACATCCTCAAAATTCCACAAAACGCATAGATTGAATACCTTTAATTTTTAATCAAGTTGCTGAATTTTGATTAACTCAGTACCCTGATGAATATCACCCTTATATTCAGTAGTAACTATCAAATTTTTACTAACTTCCTAACTTTTAAATTTTTTATTATGTTACTTGACACCAAAATAATTAACATATTGATATGGTGACAAAATTTAAAGACGTGCGTACCTAGCGTACAAGTGAGGGAAATTACAAATATTGGTGGCCGCCAAAAGACACTAGACCATTAAAATTTCTATTAACTTTTAAATCATGTCATATTTTAACTTTTTAGCTCATAATTCTCTTTTTTATTAAATACACCGATCCATTCTATACTACCTCTCTACTCCAGTGACAATATTTCAACAGATCACTTTTTTCTTTTTTTGTAGAATTCACAAATTAAGTTTCGACAACAATATTTTTTTTAACTCCTGTAGACATCATAAAGTAAAAAGAATTTAAAAAGGTGAAAGTTCATTTTAGTCTTATTTCATAACTTTCCGTTATCATACAAAACAAAGTTGTTACATTTGAACATGGTCTAGTGACTTCAGGGCCACCCTGTGACATATTTAAGCATACCGATAGGTCAACAATGCATAAAACCTTCCCCTCAAACAACTGAGCATATAAAAATATAATTTTTTTTTTCAACATTGTTTCCCCAACTTCGCGGTTTTGAGAACCCGAGATGCAAACGTTCCATCTCAGCTGCCCTCGCCGTTCCCTCCATAGAGGTTCCCTCCCAATCAATCCCTGCAGCCCTCGCAACTGTTCCCGCAGACGACGGGAGGAAACTGACGATCCTCGCGCAACATTTCGCACGCGGCCCTCGAAAGACCGAACCTCTCGATGTCGAAATCAAATCGTCGCGTCGCGCACCAATCCGACAATCTCTTATACTCATTGTCAAAGGCAAGAACTGATGGGAGTCTAAAGAAAACCGAAATTCCCGTAGTCCCTCTGATAGGAATGAGATTATTGATCATTGTACTGAGATTTATACCCATGGACTTTCGTTAGGAAAAACATACTTTATACACATAACGAAATTTCAACCACTTATTATACTCTGTGTAAATAGAATCGGCGGTTGACCTTGAGTTTTTTCTCAATGTATTTCTTCTGCGTTGCCATGGTAAAGAATGACGTGAAACCGCCTATTTTATTTACACAGACTATAGCAGGACACTAATAAAAAAAAGGAGTAAAGAAACAGGTTCTTACGCTACAAGGGTATTTACAAATCCCACTTGGTAAGATGTCCACGAGAGATCCAATTGATACATCGGAAAGAAGTCATTACTGATATGGAATTGTTAGTCGCTCAGCAAACATTTTGACTTGGTCCTTAAAAATCTTCCAAATCTTACCAAGTAAGATTTGTAAGTATGCCCCTGGGGATGGCAAAAATGCTCTATCACAGGGGTTCTCAACTTTTTAATTATTGTGACTCCCTTGTTAGGTAAAATATTTTGCAGACCCCCCTAAATTACTTGTTTGTTGTAAATTCTTGTATAATGCTTAAAACTAAAGAATTCCACGTAACCCATTGAGAAACATAATTACATATCACTAAGAATATAAAACAGGTAAGTTATAATCAGTCTGTAATATTCCACCTCCCGTATACGAGAATAATGGCTGCAAGCATTGTCACACCTCCCCTCTCTTTTCAATGATGAAAAATGAACAGGTTTCTCCTCCATGACACAACCCTAGATTGACTCTCACAAATTAGTTGTTCTTCCTATTTTGCGATTGTACCCTTTGGATCCACACATCGGTGGACCCATCTTCGGGAAATATTAATGCTAGAAGGAAGAATTGTCACCAGTGCTCCACGTTTCCATGGAGACAGATACAGAGTTCCGAGAGAACCAGAGGGAATCGGAAGGGCCTCTGGGATGAAATTCCCCAAAATCTCCTTGTCCCGAAATAGTGAGATTGGGAAAGGTTTCTGACTGGAAGTTGGTTCCAGTGTTCTGATTGAGAACTACGAGGTTTTTTTTTTCCAACTTCCGTTTTGCTCCTGAAAAAAAAGTAGTAGGAATTTCGAAATAATTTTGGTACGGGTAGTTAGGTACATCATTCAGGATCAATTTGCATCTTTACTGCATAAAAATCGGACATTTTTTCTGTTATTTTTTTTGGTTATCGAATTTACAAGCGCGCTTCTCGAACTTATTTCCCGCCAACCCATAGAGAATTTCGCTTTCTCCTTCGCGCGACCGCTCCGTTTGCCCAGCATTTAACATTAAACAATGGGTGGAATGGGTGAGCCTGAGCAGGTGAAAATCGCAGGAGGGGAAAGCGAAATTCTCTATGGGTAGGCGGGAAATAAGTTCGAGGAGCGCGCTTGTAAATTCGATAACTAACAGAAAAAATGTCCAATTTTTATGCAGTAGAGATGCAAATTGATCCTGAAGGATGTACCTACTAACTACCAGTACCAAAATTATTGTATTGTATTTATTCTTTTATTCTATTACCGAGCATTGTATTTATTCTTTTTTTTATTTTAAAGATTCTTTGAAATCAAAGCACATTTTTAGAATTAGATATTTTAATTTATATACATTTTTATTATTCAACAAAGTTTAGAAACTAAGAAAAATCCATAATTTCAAAAAAGACTGGTACTTTTAATTTTAGAAAACTTTCATATACATATTCAAAGCTTGTAAAATTTCATTGCTATAAAAGAATAATTTCTTTTATCCTCGTTATATCGCCAGTTACGACAGCTGTTAATCAGCATAACTAGAGTTTTTTTGCTCCTTTTATAGCACCTATTATGAAAATTAATACATGTTCTATTAGTACAACATAATAAATCTTTCTTCAGCGGGAGGTCTTTATATGACAATTTAAGACTTAGAAATAAAATATTAAAAATTAAGGTATGTTTCATGTTAAGGCATAAATTTTATGGGGTTATTTGCTCCCATTCTAGCTCAAACCAACTCATAATATTAAAACGCTGAACACATTTTCTGTAATTATCAATGCTATTTTTGTTTGTAATCTTGGGTAAAATCAATTTTGCGAACTCAAGTAAAAATATCTCAACTAAGGATTAAGTTTTGAATATTCTCTTATTCTGTTTTAAAAATCCCGTCAGATAGAATAAAAAAAAAGTTCATTACCGTGGCCATATTAAATTAAATCGTAAAATATTAGTAATGGTCAAAAGTAAATGTTTTAATTTAAAAAAAATTAGTGAACACTGTTTTAAAAGTAAATCATCCTTGAAACTGTCCACAATCAAACTTTACATAAATAATAGTAAATCAAATCTTTAAACATTTATTTTGTTTCCAGATATACATAGGATTTGGATAATTTGGATAATCAAATAGCAAAATCACAGTAAATAATATTCAGAGAAATTTAAACAAAAATTTTCTCAGTTTAGAAGTTAAGATAGAATATATTGTATTACAATAATTATCTTGAATAAAAATTGTAAACTTTGATTGTTTTTAAGTAAATCATTGAAACTAAGAAATATATGGCACATGCGTATTTTTATAGTGTAACCCAAGCCTACATTAAAGGCAATATGATGTTAACAAACTAGTGCTGAATGAAAGACTATGGACTTCTATGGACTTGGATACATTTCGTATAGAAAATAATATAGAATATCGGCTCTTAACATAAACTTTAAAAAATTTAAAAAGAAAATTTTTGGAAATTTGCCCCTCAATAGAGTGTTTTAGCTCATTTTGAGACCCCTTAGATTACACTCAAAGAGCACCACTTATTGAAAGCGGCCGAATTTTCGAGGTAAAAAGAAGGTATATTGTAATAAATGGCAAAATGTTGAGGGGGTTTTGGGGTTCCTACTCCAGAAAAATTTTTGAATTTTTCCCCTAAAAATGACATTTTAACTCATTTTGAGACACTTTAGGTTACATCAAAGAGGACCACTACGTAAATCACATAAGTTTGAAGGTAAAATCGTACTTAATAGATTTCAAAATTTCGAGGGGGTTTGGGGGTCCTCCCCCAGAAAAATTTTGGAAATTTTACCCTTAAAAGTAGGGTTTTGACTAATTTTGAGACCCTTTGGGTTATACCCGAAGAGCCACACCTCACCTCTTTAGCCACACCTCACCCATCCTCCTTTACAGATTTTCAATCTGTAGATTTTCAGTCAAGAGAATCGTATCCCCGGGTACAACGTGCCAACTCCCCTGGAAGTAGGAGCCGGACACTAACCATCCGGCATTTCGAGGCGCTGAGACCTGTCGTTAACCCGGAGGCGTCCCAGGGTGTAGTGGTCTATTCTCTATTATCTAATTTACTACTAAAAAATCTACTATTGGTGTAAAATTTTTTTTAATGATTACTTATACAATAACTAAGCAACTTTTTCATATCCTTAACATATTTTTAAATTAAAGTTTCCTGAACAAAAAATTTCCTGATTAACTCTAGTTACCATGGCAACGAGAATTGAGGATGGGGCCCCGAAATCGAGTCAGTGAGGGCTTCCAGATTTCTACGAAGAAGCTGTCGCTGAAGATTTAGCCACACCTCACCTCACCCATCCTCCTTTACAGATTTTCAATCTGTAGATTTTCTATCAAAAGAACCGTATCCCCGAGTACTACGTGCCAACTCCCCTGGAAGTAGGAGCCGGACACTAACCATCCGGCATTTCGAGGCGCTGAGACCTGTCGGTAACCCGGAGGCGTCCCAGGGTGTAGTGGTCTATTCTCTATTATCTAATTTACTACTAAATATCTACTATTGGTGAAAAATTTTCTTAATGATTATTTATACAATAACTAAGCAACTTTTTCATATCCTTAACATATTTTTAAATTAAAGTGTCCTGAACAAAAAATTTCCTGATTAAGGCTGGGCGCGCACGAGTGACTAAAGTCACGGCGACAAGAATTACGAGTATCAAAAATATCACTAGAAAACAATAGAGCATTTTCAATCACATGACTTTACCTAACAACGGCCTTAGCAACGTTGATTTTATCCTCCAGTGATGTCATGTGCGAATGCTTCTATTTGATGCTTCTATGTCCCGCCCCTAACAACAGCCTTAGCAACGTTGTTTTTGTTTTTGTCACCGTGACAAAAGTCGCCCGTGCGCGCTTGCCCTTACTCTAGTTACCATGTCAACGAGAATTGAGGATGGGGCCCCGAAATCGAGTCAGTGAGGGCTTCCAGATTTCTACGAAGAAGCTGTCGCTGAAGATTTAGCCACACCTCACCTCACCCATCCTCCTTTACAGATTTTCAATCTGTAGATTTTCTATCAAAAGAACCGTATCCCCGAGTACTACGTGCCAACTCCCCTGGAAGTAGGAGCCGGACACTAACCATCCGGCATTTCAAGGCGCTGTGACCTGTCGTTAACCCGGAGGCGTCCCAGGGTGTAGTGGTCTATTATCTCATTTACTACTAAAAATCTACTATTGGTGTAATATTCTTTTAATGATTATTTATACAATAAATAAGCAACTTTTTCATATCCTTAACATATTTTTAAATTAAAGTTTCCTGAACAAAAAATTTCCTGATTAACTCTAGTTACCATGGCAACGAGAATTGAGGATGGGGCCCCGAAATCGAGTCAGTGAGGGCTTCCAGATTTCTACGAAGCAGCTGTCGCTGAAGATTTAGCCACACCTCACCTCACCCATCCTCCTTTACAGATTTTCAATCTGTAGATTTTCTATCAAAAGAACCGTATCCCCGAGTACTACGTGCCAACTCCCCTGGAAGTAGGAGTCGGACACTAACCATCCGGCATTTCGAGGCGCTGTGACCTGTCGTTAACCCGGAGGCGTCCCAGGGTGTAGTGGTCTATTCTCTATTATCTCATTTACTACTAAAAATCTACTATTGGTGTAATATTCTTTTAATGATTATTTATACAATAAATAAGCAACTTTTTCATATCCTTAACATATTTTTAAATTAAAGTTTCCTGAACAAAAAATTTCCTGATTAACTCTAGTTACCATGGCAACGAGAATTGAGGATGGGGCCCCGAAATCGAGTCAGTGAGGGCTTCCAGATTTCTACGAAGCAGCTGTCGCTGAAGATTTAGCCACACCTCACCTCACCCATCCTCCTTTACAGATTTTCAATCTGTAGATTTTCTATCAAAAGAACCGTATCCCCGAGTACTACGTGCCAACTCCCCTGGAAGTAGGAGTCGGACACTAACCATCCGGCATTTCGAGGCGCTGAGACCTGTCGTTAACCCGGAGGCGTCCCAGGGTGTAGTGGTCTATTCTCTATTATCTAATTTACTACTAAAAATATTATACTAAAAATATTATCTATTAAAAATATTGGTGTAAAATTTTTTTTAATGATTATTTATACAATAACTAAGAAATTTTTTCATATCCTTAACATATTTTTAAATTAAAGTTTCCTGAACAAAAAATTTCCTGATTAACTCTAGTTACCATGGCAACGAGAATGGAGGATGGGGCCCCGAAATCGAGTCAGTGAGGGCTTCCAAATTTCTACGAAGAAGCTGTCGCTGAAGATTTAGCCACACCTCACCTCACCTCACCCATCCTCCTTTACAGATTTTTAATCAAAAGAACCGTATCCCCTAGTACTACGTGCCAACTCCCCTGGAAGTAGGAGCCGGACACTAACCATCCGGCATTTCGAGGCGCTGAGACCTGTCATTAACCCGGAGGCGTCCCAGGGTGTAGTGGGGTGCCCTTGGGAACAAGTGACCAATGCATCGCTTTCACACGACAGATTTTTTGAAATTAAATGAAGCTGATGGGATGGTAAGGAATTATTTATTTAAAAACTTGAGATAAATTTTTAAACGTTTAAACAAAGTTGTTATTTACTTTTTGTCACAATTTTTACTAAAAGGAGACTGTAAATATGACGCATTTAGGAATTGTTTTATTCAATTTTTAAATTGGTTCTTATAAAAATTCTAAGCCCCAATGAGATAAAAATTTGATTGGGTTAGATGGAATAAAAATACCCATGTGCCCTTATAAATCTTAGCAAAAGCTTGAATAAAAAGCACTGACTTTTTGGTTCTACGAATTCATCATAGAGAATGCAATGTGGACAAAAATCATGTATTTAAAATAATACTTAATATGCACAATATAATATGCACAAAATTTTAAAAAGAAAGTTTACAAAACATCTAAATATAAGCCCAGACAGCACACATTCTGGATTCCAGTCTGCTTTTTTCTGTATATTCAGTGGATGTTTCAAGCTTGCCTAAGTGCAGCTATACTCAAGGAAACTTCCACGTTGATATTCCTAACTTGACTAAATCAAGTAAAAGTCAATTAAAATTCAACCCTCAGTGCCCTTCAGGATTTAAGTTGGATTTCAATCTGGGATATAGCTAGATCAAGCCAGATTTTTACTAGTGGTCCAACCCGACTCAACTTCGGCACTTGACGCACATCCAGATGGAGTCCAGCAAGATCATTGACTTGATTTTAACTGCCATCGGCTGGAGTTTTTCTTGATTTACATGCTGGATTAAATCAAGTAAAAGTTAGGGGAAATGCAACCTTAAAATTTCTCACTTGGGTTATCGTGGTTTGGATAAGGTAGAAAAATCCTTGAGTGTTCCACGAAAATTTAAGGCTGATTAGTTTAAGTAAATATCTAGCGAAACTCAACTACGAAATTTCTCATTGGAAACATGCTGGTTTTATCAAGGTTAAAGAGTCATTGAGTTATCCTCGAAATTTTCAAGGTAGAGTAGTTTAAGTAAAAATCGAACAATACTCAACTTCTGAATTTCTCATTGGAAACAAGTTGGTTTTATCAAGGTAAAAGGTCCTTGAGTTATCCTCGAAATTTTCAAGGTAGAGTAGTTTAAGTAAAAATCGAACAATACTCAACTTCTGAATTTCTCATTGGAAACAAGTTGGTTTTATCAAGGTAAAAGGTCCTTGAGTTATCCTCGAAATTTTCAAGGTAGAGTAGTTTAAGTAAAAATCGAACAATACTCAACTTCTGAATTTCTCATTGGAAACAAGTTGGTTTTATCAAGGTAAAAGGTCCTTGGGTTATCCTCGAAATTTTCAAGGTAGAGTAGTTTAAGTAAAAATCGAACAATACTCAACTTCTGAATTTCTCATTGGAAACAAGTTGGTTTTATCAAGGTAAAAGGTCCTTGAGTTATCCTCGAAATTTTCAAGGTAGAGTAGTTTAAGTAAAAATCGAACAATACTCAACTTCTGAATTTCTCATTGGAAACAAGTTGGTTTTATCAAGGTAAAAGGTCCTTGAGTTATCCTCGAAATTTTCAAGGTAGAGTAGTTTAAGTAAAAATCGAACAATACTCAACTTCTGAATTTCTCATTGGAAACAAGTTGGTTTTATCAAGGTAAAAGGTCCTTGGGTTATCCTCGAAATTTTCAAGGTAGAGTAGTTTAAGTAAAAATCGAACAATACTCAACTTCTGAATTTCTCATTGGAAACAAGTTGGTTTTATCAAGGTAAAAGGTCCTTGAGTTATCCTCGAAATTTTCAAGGTAGAGTAGTTTAAGTAAAAATCGAACAATACTCAACTTCTGAATTTCTCATTGGAAACAAGTTGGTTTTATCAAGGTAAAAGGTCCTTGAGTTATCCTCGAAATTTTCAAGGTAGAGTAGTTTAAGTAAAAATCGAACAATACTCAACTTCTGAATTTCTCATTGCAAACAAGTTGGTTTTATCAAGGTAAAAGGTCCTTGAGTTATCCTCGAAATTTTCAAGGTAGAGTAGTTTAAGTTAAAATCGAACAATACTCAACTTCTGAATTTCTCATTGGAAACAAGTTGGTTTTATCAAGGTAAAAGGTCCTTGAGTTATCCTCGAAATTTTCAAGGTAGAGTAGTTTAAGTAAAAATCGAACAATACTCAACTTCTGAATTTCTCATTGCAAACAAGTTGGTTTTATCAAGGTAAAAGGTCCTTGAGTTATCCTCGAAATTTTCAAGGTAGAGTAGTTTAAGTAAAAATCGAACAATACTCAACTTCTGAATTTCTCATTGGAAACAAGTTGGTTTTATCAAGGTAAAAGGTCCTTGAGTTATCCTCGAAATTTTCAAGGTAGAGTAGTTTAAGTAAAAATCGAACAATACTCAACTTCTGAATTTCTCATTGGAAACAAGTTGGTTTTATCAAGGTAAAAGGTCCTTGAGTTATCCTCGAAATTTTCAAGGTAGAGTAGTTTAAGTAAAAATCGAACAATACTCAACTTCTGAATTTCTCATTGGAAACAAGTTGGTTTTATCAAGGTAAAAGGTCCTTGAGTTATCCTCGAAATTTTCAAGGTAGAGTAGTTTAAGTAAAAATCGAACAATACTCAACTTCTTAATTTCTCATTGGAAACAAGTTGGTTTTATCAAGGTAAAAGGTCCTTGAGTTATCCTCGAAATTTTCAAGGTAGAGTAGTTTAAGTAAAAATCGAACAATACTCAACTTCTGAATTTCTCATTGCAAACAAGTTGGTTTTATCAAGGTAAAAGGTCCTTGAGTTATCCTCGAAATTTTCAAGGTAGAGTAGTTTAAGTAAAAATCGAACAATACTCAACTTCTGAATTTCTCATTGCAAACAAGTTGGTTTTATCAAGGTAAAAGGTCCTTGAGTTATCCTCGAAATTTTCAAGGTAGAGTAGTTTAAGTAAAAATCGAACAATACTTAACTTCTGAATTTCTCATTGGAAACATGTTGGTTTTATCAAGGTAAAAGGTCCTTGAGTGATCCTCGAAATTTTCAGGGTAGATTAGTTTAAGTAAAAATCGAACAATACTTAACTTCTGAATTTCTCACTGGAAACATGTTGGTTTTATCAAGGTAAAAAGTCCTGTAGTGTTCCTAGAAATTTTCAAAGTTTGGTAGTTTAAGTAAAAATCAAAAAGTAGCTTTTTGATATTTCAAAATATATTTTGTAGGCTTGGGAGCAATGTCTGAAATTTTTTTTTTGTTTTGAAAAACTCCAAAACAATTTTAGTTGCAGCTCTCTTGGAATTTTCAATTCAAGTATCCCCACCCAGCCAAAAAAATTCTGCAAAATTACTTCAAAAAAGTGAAGGGAATTGAAACACTTTATCCGACTTAAAACTATAAAATTATTGGATCAAATATTCTAATGACAAGTCACCATTTCCTGAAACAATGGGGCTTGTATTCCCAATGTGTGCAAAACTAATGATCATGTTAATTAACTTTCTGAACGAAAATTTTCGCCAAACATTACTAATTTTGTAGTATTCTTTACAACTGTCTTTGCGTTGTGAATGTTTAAAGAGTTCAAAATAAAAATTTCTTGAACAGCTGTGACGGTGACAGTAACTCTTTTAAAAATCGATATAGTTTTGACAATAAATTTATATATTTTTTAAATAATTTATAAACAGTGCTACCACTTTTATTTTTAGTACAAGGTCTTGCAGAATGTAAAAGTACCCAGTCCTGAATAAAAAGAAGTAGTCATAAAGAGACTATTATTTATAATCGAAGAGAGGAAGTAGTTTTTGAAAAATATTAGTTATAAAATTGTAGGTCTTCGTAGAAAAATTTTTAAAGTTTTAAAAAATTTCTGTAAAACACATTTTTTATTGATTTTTGATAGAAAACATCTGTCTTGAAAATAACTAAAAATTTCTCTACTGAAGTTGAAGTTGAATAAGAGTAAAAAAATAGAATATTGAGAAATCATCTTTGAAAACTCGGTCCAGTCTAAATGAAATGCAGTTTATCGTTCATCTGCGACACTGACGACTGACAAACCAAACACTATCCCCCCCGAGGTTTCGGACATTCCTTCTTCCCCGTTATCAACGGGAAAAAATCCTGTTTTGCCTCCCCCCTCGCTTGGAGCAGAGGTCGTTATCTCAGTCCTCAGCTGTCCATTTTCGAGATTGGTGTTGCTAGGTTGCGGAAATTTGTATTCTCACCGCTCATTCAAACTACAAAACTCAAACTCTACTCAAACAAAAATAAGATTATTAGAAAAATTAGTCATATAATTGACAACATGGTATTTTGCGATACATGATCTAAAAATAAGAGTTGTGTGTTTTTTAAATTACCGAGATACTTTTTTGTACCTAAATTATAACAATTTGTTTTAATCAGAATTTATTTCCAAAATATGACCTAAAATGTCGTGCTTCAGGGACAGGAAGATTTAAAATTGTCAAATACTCTGAATGGTTCTGAATATTTTATGCTTTTGGAAATTTCTAGCGTTTTAGTGAAGTATACTATAATTATTTTTATTTGTATCATTCAAAAATGAATATTCTGTATTCTGCATACAATCCATAAATTACACACTAACCTTGTTTTCCTATTTATTTTGATAGAATTCGTACAAGATTAATCTGATCATTGATCAAATGTATTTCTTAGTTCCCCTCTTTTGTACGTAAGTAGTAATACTAGATAAGTGTTTTTCAACTTTTTTTAGTTCACGACACACTAAAATTACCTGTATATATATTTGCTAACTAAATATATAAACTTAAAGTTATTTATTTACTTATTAGTTAGTTATAAACTAAAAGTGAACAGATTAACTCGTAATCATCATCTATTCAAAAATTAACAAACGACGTATTCAGCAAAATTCAATTGATTCATATTCCTCAATTATGAATCGAGGGCAACCATTTTTGAAAGAGAATTTTGTCTATGTAACAATATTGTTTGATGTGACGATAGTCTCAGATGGATGAGGAAAAACTTTAATTGAAAGATTTCAAATTTTAAACACTTCAATTAAGATTTAAGAAATCTAAAAAATTATGATGAAGAGATGTTATGATGAAATGATGATGTTATGATGAAGAGAAAATTCATGATATTTTTCCTTCCTGCCTCCGAGAAAATTACAATCCTCCTGGTTGTGATATAGTTGAAATAACTGTTTTGAAGTGCTGTACTACATTCTTTTTCAATATTTTAATGTATATAGTAACTTCCAAAATTTGTAGCATATGGTGACATTCTGACACATATCCGCTTATAGTCGATTCTCCACCTTGAAACGTTTTGATCATAACACTATCATGATGTACTTTGATGTGACAAAATTTCAAATTTTTATCTTGGGATATCTAACCATCAAAACAACAAATAGTCTGAAATGGCAAAAAGTTGACAAATCGTTGATTTTGGAACTTTTAAAAGAAAGAAAAATCAAGTCTCAGGAAATCTTTGCATGTGCGTTTATGTATTCTTCGACTTTTTGGGAAAAAAATTGTGTTATGTTGACAGGTTTCCTTCCAAGAAAAAAGTCCTCTTAAAAACGGACACATTTTTAAAAACACATTTACTTCCAAGTTTTGTTGGATTTGTTGACATTTTGTTGTTGTCATAACTCTGTTTGTAATCAAATCTCCATCTTGAAACTTTTTGAGCACCATACTACCTTAGAGGAAAATCGGATGCCAAAATTTAAAATTTTTATCGTCAATTTTGGGTTTTTGTTAAAAAAAAAAAAGGGAAATCGTTGATTTTGGGATTTTTTTAAGCAAAGAAAAACCCATGTGTCAGGTTTCAAATTTTGCGTGTCACTTGAATTACATTTGGACTATTTGTACAAAAATATGTGTTGTGTTGAAAGGTTTCCTTCCTATAAAAAAGTCCTCTTGAAAACAGACAAATTTTGTAGAAATCCTTAACTTCCAAATTTTGCGACATTTGGGGCACCTTGTAAATGTCATACCTCGGCTTGTAGTCAAATCTCCTTCTTGAAACTTTTTGAACTTTACACTAATAGACTAATATATAGTACTCTAGAATGAACCATTTTAAAATTTTTAACTGGTCCCCCACCAGAGATATTTAACCCTCAAAATTGCAAATTTTGACAAATCTTCGACTTTGAGATTTTTTTAAATAAAGACAAATCAAGCCTCAGATCCAAAACTTTGCATATGACCTAAAATGTATTTGGACTTTTATTAAAAAACATATTGGTGCCTTGACAGGTTTCCTTTCTATAAAAAAATCTTCTTAAAGTGGGCAGATATTTTTTAAAAAATTTCAACTTTAAACTAAACTTTCACCCCTAAGGGTTTATTTTAGAAAAATATACTTGCTCTAGCCTTTTAGACCGTTTTATTCAAACAATTTTGCTTCAAACCCCATTTGATTTGGAGATTTTAAAGGGGAGATATTTCCAATCCCATAAACGCTTAAATTAGCAAAAACCGCTAAAACGTCGAAATTTGCATGGCTGCTGCGGAGAAGCAAAATAGGTAAAATTAAAAATAATGGTTGCTTTGATCTTCTTTTAGGTTATGGTTGATGTACAAAAAATTTCAGATTTTTTTAAAAATGGTGGAGCAACCAGTGCTGGACCTCTTGAAATGGAATGACCCTGCTATGATTCATAGGCTCGGAATTTCCTGCACTACCGTACGCTGCGTGTTTGTGCTTTCCCTCCCCCCTCGGGAAGGAAGACCCCCCTACAATTCTCTGAATCCAGAGATTGTGTGTTTGTGACTAACGACTAAGTGAGAGGGAGAGGAGAGCTTTATCTATATCTATAAAAGCCAAATACCACTGACTGACTGACTGGTAAGTGACAAACACTCAACACGGAATCTCCGAAACTACTGGACCCAGAGGCTTGAAATTTGACAGAGACGTTCCTCTCAGCTATGCGACGCGCACTAAGAACGGATTTTAAAATCCAACGACTCCTTCCCTGTTTTTCGGCGCTTTTTCTACTCCGTTTTCCCCATTGAAATAGCATTATGCATTGTTGAAATGCGTAAATTGCAGTAGGTTTATTTCTCTCTTGAAGTTTCGTCTGGCCTCATGTGATAAAATATAATTTCAAAAATTTCATAATTTATAACAAATTAAGACGAAAAACACAGTGTAAATTTCTTTTTCAAAATTATAACAATTTTCAGTAAACATATAAATTCAAATAATTAATTTTGAAACAACATTTTCCTTCATTTGTAATTTTAATTTTTTTCTAAAATAAACATATTTATGGAAAGGCTAAAATAAATGGTTTCCATGGAAACAGAGCTGAAATTATTTCATTGTTTCATGCGGCATGGTTTACTAGACTTATACATTCACTAAATTTTTATTGTTAAGTACTAGAAAACCGTTTTTACTAAGAAGTTGGCTATCATGATAAAAGGAAAATGAGATTTATCAAGCATTTTATTATTTTGATAAAAATGTTTTTATTTTTGGAGATGTAGGATCATGCAAATAAAAATGGATTCTTTATCATTTTTTAATATAAATTAAATTAGGTATAGTTAAATATTTTACTTTGCCGGCGGGGGTTGTTGACTGAATTACACATAGGGATTATTTTTTGATTAAATTAATATCATTTTTGGAAAACGATAGAAACTTCATATACGGTTTGTAACATCCTGTAGGAAATTATTCCCAAGGGGCTCAAAGAGGGTTGTGATTTTTACTTCCTAAGTTTTTATCAAGTGATTTATAAAAACCGAAGCGTAATTTTTGAAAAGGACATCGGAAATTCTTCATAGAAATTTTGTTTAAGATTTTAAACTATAAATTTCTAAAGACTGATGATTTCAATTGGATTGTTCTTTTACAGCCATAGTAAAATGCGGGACGGGATACGTTAGGGTATATTTTCACAGTAAGAAACCGGGATGAAAAAGACGACGGGGACGATGGGATGATAAGTGATTGCTAACCAGGAAAAGAAAAACCATATAACTCAAAAAACCTGATGATTTAAATTGGATGGTTCTTTAACAGCCAAAGTTAAAAGCGGGGCGGGATGAGTTAGGGTGTATTTTCAAAGTAAGGAACCGGGAAGAAAAAGACGACGGGGGTGACGGGATGATAAGTGACTGCTAATCAAGACAAAAAAAAAAAAAAGACATATAACTTGATAAACCTGATGATTTCAATTTGATTGTTCTTTACAGCGAAGGTAACAGCCAAATTTAAATGCGAGACGGGATGAGTTAGGGTATATTTTTACAGTTAAGAACTGGGATGAAAAAGACGACGGGATGATAAGTTCCAGAAAAAGAAAAGACATAACTTGAAAAACTTTTTAAAATATTTATGAATTAACTCAACCCGTGCAAGGCCGGGTAAGTCAGCTAGTGTATAATATAGTCGTAGTCGTTAACCCATTAAGCGCCAAAGCTCCCATTTTGGGAACATTTTTAAACGATTTTTTTCACCAGAAAGAAATGAAGATACATATTTATAATTTTTGTCCATTAATAACAAGAATATGAATAATTGTTGGTAATTTTTACAAAACGTTTGCAACTTAAATTATATTTTTAAAAATTCTTTGAACTTTGACAAAATTGGCACTTTTTTCTCCACCACAAAATAAATTCACTAAAAATTATTTATTCAAATGCGGGAGTTTTAAACCAGTGAATATGGAAGACAATAGCTTTGTCTTTAAATCAAAACAAACCGGGGGTCAAAAAAATAATTTAGAAGGATTTTACAGCTGTTTATTTACAATGTTCCCAAAATGGGAGCTTTGGCGTGAAGTGACTATGGAACTCTCTGGGATTATTACCTCTTATCTGTCAAGGGGTACAGCCCCCCTGTTTCCTGCCTTTTGTTGTTCAAGAACAGGTGTGTTTATCAACAAAGAAGTGATTTATTGCTTACCAGGTGTTGAATTATTTACGGTACCACCTCCTTTATTCTGAAGAATGGACAAGGAATGCGTGTAGAATTCTCTATCTGCATTGTAAACTATATATCCAATAAGTGCAGATGAGAAACTTTATTTAGATTATGAAGAATTTTCATTTGAATGTAAAATATCTGTTCATTTTAGCTGCGCAATGTGTTTTAGACTATAAAAAAATCATCAGATTTGCGTGGATTTTCAGAAGATTAACGGGTATTTCATGGGTGACACCAAATCTTGTTAAAATAATTTAGAATAAGAATTTTTAATGTAAATAATTTTGATTTAGAGAAGCTAGAGAATAAATTCGGTGATGTCTAATTTATATTAGAACGGATAAAAACAAGGACATTTCAATAATGACTATTACATAAAAATGGAAAAGGGTGTCCAAAAGATAATTGTTCGTAAAACGACTAAAATTCAGAAACAACATAAAAATATTAAAAATCGGTAAAAAAAAAAAAAGAAAGAAAAGAACCATTCAAGCTAAATTATTCTATTTTTCAAACAAAGAATATAATATGTTTTGAAAAAAAGCCCTTTGAATTTACTAACAATTCAAATAGATAATACTCAAAGTATAGTATGCTATAGTTTATTAATCATATGAAAAAGATTTTCGGAACTTTAAACTTCATTTAGCTAGCAACTAAAGTTCAACCCGTAACACTGCGGTGGAGAAAACGCCCACTTTACGTTACCCCCACTTTACGCCAAAGCTTCCATTTTGACAACATATCATATCTCCGGTCGAAATAGAGATATTTTGAAAATTTAAACTGTATATGATTTGAGACACATATTGAATCTCAAAACACACAAAAAATTAATTTTTTTTCATAGCGGTTCATATTGCGGCGTTTAATGGGTTAAGGTTAGCAGAGGAAAGGAATTTTGGAACTTTGTTTCTAATAGCTTTTAATTAAAATCTGGTTGTGGGATATAGGGATGTGTAAACCCTTAAATGAACGAGAACTGTTAAAAAGGACGAAATACGGAGGGCTGCTGTGACCTAACAAAATGTAGGTTAAATTAAAAATAATGGTGGTTTTGATGTTCTTTCGGGTTGATGTACAAAAATTTCAGATTTTTTAAAAATGGTGGAGCAACCAATTTTACTTTTTTTGGACCACTTGAAATGCATTGACCTGACATCTAGTTATGAAAATAGTACCACACTGCAACATTTTATCTAAATTTATAACAATGCAACTCTTTAGCTGAATTGATAATTTCAAATTCAGTGAGTGAAACGAAAATAACCGGTTTTCTACTTTTTAGTCATTAAGTTTTGCCAAAAATCTTAAATTTTCTTCCAATTGTTTGTATATGATCAGTAGAACCCCCAAATACGTTAATGCTAAAAAAATTAAAACATTACACCTCTTATCTTATACTTTTTTTTTCAAAAAAGTGATTTGTAAATAATCCAAAAACCAGAGATGCATATTACTGGGGGAAATATTCCAAAATGAAGAGATTTTATCTTAAGAAACTCATTTATAAAGATACATTGGATACATTAAAAAAAAAAACATATCTTAGAAAAAAACCCCACTTAATTTCATTTTTACTGAACGCGTAACCGCCGTAATGCACACAACACGCGAAGGAAATATAATTCCTCAGAAATCATTAAAACATTGTTAATTTAAGTACAAAAAATACAAACTATAACTATAACAATAAAAAATACAAAATAATTAATGTATTTTAATCCCCATTCTACAAGACTTTCAAAAATTTCTGTTTGAGCAATAAATAATTCCATCTGAACGAAAGCGAAATCTAAAAGAAATAAATACCAAAATACCCATAACTGTGTCATAATAAAACCATCAAAACTCCCATTCATCCATCAAATGAGAAATGAATGAAAGTATATTTCCAAGCATTTAGAACATTATTTCCAAGCACTCTAAATTCCCATTAATAACTTCGTTAATAATCTTAATTTAAAGATAATATTTCCAGTTTTGAAGATTGAATACGGTTCGAATATATATGTTACGGGCAAAGTGATTAATCGGGCATTATTAATAATGCCCGAACTGGAGGCGGGCAAAGTGATAAATTTCATTCATAAATTCCATTGAATTTATCAATTTTGACCATAACATCGTTAATTACTCGTAAATATTCGATTTTCGAACTTGGAAAAGTTCGTGTTGATAATCCTCCTCTCAGAATACGTCTATATATCGAGTTTTGTGTACGCCTGCGGCGTATTTTGGGAGGAGCTGTAACACATACCCACACACACAGCCACAAACAGTTTTAGTTATATATAGATAGACTAGCTGATATTAAAAAATGTATTCCTGATTCCGTTTTGCCATCCACTTGAGGCGCAGGAAGCGAATATAACCATAAAACACGGACGCACGCCCCAAACGCGGATCCATACGGGGGAACTGGTCAATTTCCCCCCGTGGGCTCAGCTGCCCTTTTAAAATGCAGAACAAAAAGAAGGAAGAGGGTAAAAGGAGAGTGTCCAATCTTTCGTGAACATAGCAATATTATTTTAAGATAGTGTGGTTGCAGTAGTGGAATGTTGAAAGGGTCATTTGGTTGGGGGTGTGACATGTCTTGAAGGATTTACGATTAGCCTGGGGCTCACTATCTTCGTTAGTCCAGGCAATCTGTGTATTTTTCTTAATACTTTTGCTTTAAATGCTTTAATTTTTCCACACTTATTCTAAATTTTATTGAAAAGTTGGCCTGATATTCGTAAACAGCACTAAAATATAGCCTATAGACATGTATCACATGCCTATACTACAAAATTTTAAAAAATTTAAAATTTTTAAATTTGTTGAAAATTTTAATTTTTTAAAGGATATTTTGTCTCTTTCAAATTTAATTATTTTTAGATGATTAATCATTGAATGTTGTTAAAATATTTTCTGTTATATTTGATTGAATGATTTTACCTGTATTTTTAATGTTTATCTTAATAAATTAATTAATTAACTAATGACTTAATCATCCATTGGGCTCTTTTTATGTAAAAAAGCTATATGACTACAATATCCATGTAAAAATGACCTTTGCAAATGCCTCAAACGTTTTTAACGAGCATTTTTAAAAAATAATCTGTCGCCGAGGTAAGGTGTTTTTATAAATGTCAACTCCCGTTACGCTAATTTTTAATATTAAATAAACTTTATTTGAAATTTTAAGCCCAGAAATATAGTTATTTGCTGACATAAATACGATATATGGAGATTTATTTCAGTTTCCAACAACGCAAGTATATGTTTTATTCTGTTATTATTTTATTAAAATGTCAACTCCCGTTACGATACTATTTCTATGGTAAGAGATTTGACCATTTCCGAGCCGTTGACCGAGCCGTTGCTAACATCTCAACGAAGATTCCAAACCGTGAAATTAGTGTCTGGTGTCAACACGTCAGACTGTAAATTGGTACTGTAGCCACCTGCTTCAAGGGATCATAAATAAATGGAATACTATAAGGATTCGCAACGCCTCTTCTTGATCTCTTCATCAGCTATTGGTTCATTGTACGAAGGCCCAATCCTGTGTGAATGATGAGTTCGGGGGGTTTTCACAACCTTTCATTGAATGTTTTCACGTGACCGGTAAATCTCCACAAGCTCTGTTTTGCATAAAAATTGGTTTGACGATAGCTATAGTACATTAAATTACAGAGAATTTACTCAATTTGAATAAGCTGAAAAACAAAAATTAGAATATCTTTTTCTGGTAAGTTCTAATTTGTTTTACGTATTTTATTGTAATCAGTTAAATTTCCTAAAGGTAATTGGATTTTTCAAAGACAGTTTTCTTTTTGAGGTTTATTGTGGGTTGTTAAGACTTTTTGAAGTGAAATTAATAGCATTTCTGCCTTTCTATAGAGTTTATAACCATGTAATAAATACCTACGGTTTTTTTTTAAGTTTAAATTTTACATTATATTTAATTGAGACGTGTATATTCCCTTATTAGAAGCAGAAGGGGTTTATTAGTGTAGTAAATTATTACATTGTAAACATTTCTTATCAGGGGATATTTTGCTAAACTGCGGGTTGTACCGATTGCACTGCAAAACATTTGCGTTCCACTGTTTACGACCCCCATTTCAGACCCCAGTGTGAAGAGAAACGGGTTTGAAACACAACACCATCACCCCCTGGCGTTTCTTTCCCCCACTGACCGAACGCAGCGAGAAAAAGAGGCTTCTGATTGAGAGGCTTCTGATGGAGATTCCACAATGCTGCAAAGTTTCAGGGCATAATATCATTTAGAAGTATCTGAAATTTTATGTACAAGAATCCAAAATGCATTCTTAAAATTTGCGATAATTCATCGTTAATTAATTTAATTACTTGAAAATTCCCGTTTTGATAATTGAATATAGTATTACTATATCCATTACAGTATTGTCTCTATTTTAGGAGCTTAAATGTTATTTTAAGGATCTCAAAATCGAGTTAATCGGATAATCAAAAGAATCAATTTTATTAACAGGAGCTAAAACCACAGAAAAACCAAATGTTTTCAAGGTATAAGAAATTTTGAAAGTGATTTTAGAAAGAAAAGGTAAAACTATCAAGTTAGGGATCTCATGTTTAATTTTTCCTTCGGGCGTTTCCTCGTAAACTTATTAAAAATGCGGTCTATCAAGGTGTGGTAAAACCCACGATCAATAGCAACCGCCTTACTATAATTAATCTCGGTTTCTAAAAAAGTATTATTACTACAAACATTAATGGCACAAAAAACTAAAGTATTAAAGGTAGCTATTTTTTGGTTATAGGGATGATTCGTATTTCTAATGCGAAAATAATAATTGTATTATATTGTAATAATAATTTTTGTTGAAAACAAAAGTACTTCGTTTAAGACAGGTCTTAGTAAGATTAATTAACATTTCAGATTGTTTAAAAATGGTCGAGCAGCCAATTTAACTTTTTTCGGAATTTGAAAAAAAAAAAAAAAAAAAAAACCGAACCGGTTAAACCGAAGAAAAAAATAACCGGTTAAAATCGAAAACCGAAATAAAAATCCTAAAAAATCCTCGAATTTCTCTCGGAAACTCGAAAACCTCTGTTTCCGATTCCCGACACAAAGGACCTTTCTCACAAAATTCCAAGCCCATATGGTATCTCTCCCCCAATAGGGGGGGGGGCGTTTGTAGTGTTGGAGGACCGCCGGTTTCCAGATAACAAAAAGAAGGAAGCGAGGCACTCCTTTGCTTGGTAAACCAGATGTGTCCATTGCAATGTTGTTTTAAGATAAGGGTCAGAAACACAGCTACTGAGAAGGAAAGAATTCCCAGGCCAGGTGGTTAGTTTTCTGAGTGTGAGCTTGGGGTTATAAAATGGCCCCGCGAGTCCCAACATGAAGTGTTGCACCTCGTCGCCTTTTTTTGGAATTTCGAATTAGTTTTGGAGTAATTTAAATTTCAAAATTCTGACGCTATTTCTTTTTTTTTTCTCGATATACAATAAAAAAAAGTGAAAGTAAATGATGGGCAAAAATTTAAAGAGGACACGGAGGAATAATTTTTTATTGAAGAGTGGGCGGTTGTGTCTAAAATTTGGGAAACTATGGTGTCGGCAACGAAGCAAGATTATTATATTAAAGCAACAAAAATATAATTTCTTATAGTAATTAGGATAACTAACGACAATTTTCTGCATGTTTTGAATATCTATTTTGGATTTGGGAAAGTATAATTATAAATAAGAAATTTTAATGCATCATTTTATTAATTAAAAACATATTTTTGAACCCATTTAGAAACATGCCTTCTCGAAAACAATTTTATCTACTATCACGAGAAGGAAAAAGAGTAAGGCGGATGAAACGAGAAGATTCGTGCACTTCAAGTTTAAGCGGGAAAAAAGCTAATTCAGTTGTTAGAGATAGTTTACCCCAATCCAGTGAATTAGAAAAGAGCGATTTGATATTTGACAGACGGATTAGCGACGGGTCTGATTCTGAGGATGATGAAAATGATGTTGATGAAAGCTTTCAGTCAAAACTTAAGGATTGGGTGAATAAGAACAGTATCTGTCATGATCATGTAAATGCATTGTTGGTAATTTTAAAATTACATATCTGCTTCATGCAGTTACCCTCAGATGCAAGAACTTTGCTTGAGACCCCAAGATCTGTTGACACCAAACCTATACAAAATGGAGAATACTTCCACATTGGTGTGGAATACAGCCTGAAGAAACTCCTATCTGAAGGTTTTAATACTTGTATTAAATCTATAGAAATAATGATAGGTATTGATGGGATATCTTTATTTAAGAGTAAGGCAGGCGAATTGTGGCCAATTCTTGGATCCATCTTTAACATCCAAGATTTAAAATCCAAAGTTTTTCCAATCGGATTATATTTTGGTGAAAAAAAACCAAGTTCCACTTCTGAATTTTTATCAGATTTCATAAAGGAAATGTCCCAATTAATTAAGAACGGAATAGTCATCAATGGAATATCCCTTCCCGTAAAACTTCGGGGGATATGTTGTGATGCCCCTGCAAAATCCTTCATTTTAGGAATAAAAAACTTCAATGGGTACTCTTCCTGCACGCGATGCAAGCAGAGAGGTACCTATATAAATGGAAGAATGACGTTTCCTCATGTCGATTGTGACCCTCGAACCAATGAGGGATTTTTGTCCAGGGAAGATGAGGAATTTAATATATCCACTACACCCCTAACAACTATTCCTGAGTTAGATTTCGTAAAATCAATACCACTCGATTACATGCACCTAGTATGTTTGGGTGTAGTGCGCACTATATTAAACATGTGGGTGTTTGGAGATGCTTCAGTGAAACTTCCACCAGGAACAAAAGATCAAATCTCACTAAATCTAATATCTTTAAATCACTCTTTTCCATCAGAATTCAATAGAAAACCTCGGGGACTTGGTGAGCTGAAACGTTGGAAAGCAACAGAATTCCGTACGTTTATTCTGTACAGTGGACCTATTGTGCTGAAAGATGCTCTTATGGAGAATAATAAGGACACATACATCAACTTTTTATGCCTCCATGTTTCTATGAGGATCTTACTTAGTGAGAAAGATAGCAACAAGCATTGCAAATTTGCTAAAAATCTCTTAATTTACTTTGTCAACAGTTTTAAGGAATTGTATGGGTCAATGTACATCACGCATAATTTTCATGGTCTGACACACTTAGCAGATGATGTCAATACTTATGGCTCTCTTGATCATTGCAGTGCGTTTAAATTTGAAAATTTCCTTCAGGTGCTTAAAAAATTAGTGAGAAAAGGGGAAAGACCTCTCCCACAAATTGTTAAAAGAATTGCAGAAATGGCAGCGTCTAACGTTTGGTTTAACTATTCGGCAAAAAAATCAGTTATCAATAACCCACCCGTGTATTCAAAACAACATTTTTCACAAGTGCCTGAAGGTTGTGACCCAAGTAAACAATATAAAGCTGCCCAATTCAAACTATTTAACCTGTCAATAACCTTTAAAAATTCATGTTGCAGACTCATAGATGATAGTATTGTAATCATCACAAATTTTGTGTATTCAAATCAACTTAACACCATGGTTGTTCTATGCAAAAAATTTGAAAGTGTTTCTAATTTTTATGAACCCCCTTTTCCCGAAAGTTCCATATTAGGAATATATGAATTAAAAAATCTGTCCAAAAATATTATTATTAGAAGAGTTTCGGAAATTTCAGAAAAACAAGTTTTGCTGTATTTAAACGATCGTTATGTATCATTTCCTTTACTTCATCATGATGAATAAAAGCCTGATCAAGGAAAATAGAGGGGAAGAAAAAAATATATTTTTAAAATCAATAGAAACTATATTAAAAGGTAATTAAGCTTTAAAAACTTGTTGAACTCAAACAGAAATTTTAAACAATTAACCAATTTCTTGATAACAATTTTGTGAATTTTGAGTCAATTATGCTTGACTGATTTATTTTATAAGAATTTTTTTCATTATTTTTCCATGAATCAGCATAGGAATGCACAACTTTTGATCCTGATTTGGAACCGATATTCAAAAAATATATTTTACTCCTATATTCCATAGTCTTTTTCAGTGGTACGCGCCCTTACAATGCGTAACAAAGAAGAAAATATCTCAAATTCTAGGTCCATGAACTGTTATAAACTTTTATTTTATTATGAATTCAACCAGTCATGGTTTTAATATCGATTTAAAATGGAGTAGAATTATTTTACATCTATTTTTAGGTTTTTAGGGTACAATTTGGAGTGGGTTGTTTTTAAAGGACAGCACTATAGTATATGCTTGCTGAGATGGATTTTTTTGAGATATTGAAGGACACTGTCTTTAAGAGAAGCATTTTATCAAATTATTGTCATAAATACAGTAGTCATCAAAGAAAAGTGGGTATTGCTTGAAGGGGGCTTTTCTTCGTCTTTATAAAAGTTAAATTTATCTAATAGATAAAGGAGATAGTGATTAAATAGAGTGTAATTTACACATATCTGTATATTATGAATCTTGATTATATAATAGAAATTAATATACTACATTGATCACCTTAAATATATACATTCTGCATTATACTTGATGTTCATTATAGAAATTAAGGTTATTTTCATCAACAATATTTTAGAATTCCAAGGATAATTTGGCATAATCAGGAAAAACAAAGATGATTTTTCAAAGACAGGATAAACAAAAAACAAGTTTTACACTTTGGACATTGGGCGCCAACATCTCAAATCTAAAAACTGTTAACGGTCAGTGGGGGATTCGTTGTAGTAACCCAGGAAAACGGAGTGGTCTATTTACTTTGTTTTGTTTGGACAGCGGACACATCTGGAGACGAAATGGCATGGAAGACGAAATGAGGAATCGTCGGCGGAGCGTCAAACGGTTTCTATGAGATCGGGAGATAAGGCACATCCGCTTGCTGCTAAGAGGAGGATTGTAATTACAAAGCCGGGCCCTGGGATAGTTTGTAATTCTGTAGATATCTAGAAACCATTTTTAACTTTTTGGATTTTTAGGTAAATGACATTCACCTCTACCCTTTAAAAATGAAAAATGAATAAATTTTTACTTAGAAATAATTGATTGTTTATTTTAATAAACAATCAGTTTCATGAAGCACTAAAGGTGAGTTGAGAAGCACACTTTCATTATATTAAAGTGACTGCTGAATAACAATGAAATGCCTTCCAAGGGATTTAGAAGATGCATACAATCTGTGGTAAAAGATTTATATTTTGATTGAAATTATAGCACTGTGTTTCAGCTAGAAACCGAAGGTTTGATAGCATAAAACTAGACTGACGATGTAAACTAGTAAGTTCAATACTGATTTTGCTTTGCAATAGTCGAAATACACATTCAGAAGCCTCTAAACTGTATTTAGTTTATGAAATATGCTTTGAGTGTCTGGGATCACTTGAACGGAGTACTTAAATAAGAATTTACAAAATTTGGCTGTTTCTATGAGAATGGAACAATTGGTTTACTCAGTATCCAATAAAACCAATATGCGTTTGACTTTTGAAAATATAATGCCATAAATATGGTAAAGACTCTGAATACAACCTCCACACTGTTAAGGATATAATCTTACCAGCTCAACCCATACGATGTCATCTCTAATGTTCTAAACACTTTTTTGTGAGCATCTGATTAGTGAAAATTAAAGATCATGTTTACGACAAAAATTAGCTTTTCATCAGAGATCGAAAGAGTGAATTACATTTTCACTGTTCCCAGTGACATTAGGGCCACTCGTCTTTCACAAGGTAAAACGAAGAGAATAGATGGCTACCAAGTCCCAGAGAACACAAATCGTTTTTAGTAAAAAAAGAAGGCTTAATTGTTTACATTTCGTTTATAAATAATTTCTGAACAATTCGCTCAAGATAAGGTAACTCTCTCTTTCAACTCGCATCAAAACTTCATCTGTTTGTCAGCAGTCCAACTCATATCGTCCTATACATGTAAGTGGAATTTCAAATATCTAATGGTTGATTACTATGCTTTAAGAATTAATTTACAATATTTAGGTTTTAAACATTTTCATTACATCTAACTTACTAATTTAATACAGGCGTCACTAAGCTTATTTCGCCACCAGACCATCTTCATCAACTGTGAAAATTCAGGTAAGTTGTATTACACTGATGGATTTTCTTAAAATTTTAATTTCGGCCCGAAATGACGTATTGAAATGAAAAAAAAAAATAGAATATTTTAAGACAGATTTATTTAACTTACTTATAGATTTACGTAATTTATAATTTTCTTTAGATGTTGGAACCCTCTCCCTCAACTTACAGCTAAATGGTTGAATAGTATGCTTTAATTACTGCCTCCGCCGTTCGTATCTTATATTTTGTACAGCTCGAACTAGGAGAGTAAAGTTCTTTTATTTCTCTAACAAAAAGATGTTTTACCATTAATTTCATATGGAATATTCACAACAGTAAGGAAAATATTTTCATATTAAGACATATTAAGACTTTTGGGTTTAAAGTAATTTATTTATTAAAATATTATCTTTTGAACGAAATATATTAAATGCTTCTGAAATTAATGGACACTGCAAAGCTATCTATTGAAAAAAAATTATGCAATTTAAATTTTCCTAGACAGACACCTTGTTTTTTTATATAAAAAAACTATTTGTTTTTTTAATTCCTTAAGAACTAGGTATTTAATGCATCATGAAAACAAATTGCTTTTTTTATCCATTAAGCACCAGATATTTGAATATGCATTTAAAAAAACAGTTGGTTTTTTATTGCTCTAAAAAGACTCCTATGGCTTTTTATATTTTAAAGAAAACCTATTGTTTTTTTTAATTCATTAAAAATTAGATATTTAAATGCATCATAAGAACCAATTGGTTTTTTTATCCATTAAACACCGGATATTTAAGTATGCATTATAAAAACCCGTTGGTTTTTATCCATTAACACCAGAAATTTAAATATGCATTATATTCATTAAAGCTAGATATTTGAATGCATCATAAAAAACAATTGGTTTTTCAACCATATAACCACTATGTCTTTTCCATGCTATATATGATAGATCCAATTATAGAATGATGCACCCCTTCCCCGTCGTATATCTTTTGTCACTAATTTTACCTCCCACCCGTGGTATTGCCAGTGGGGATTAGTAACACATCTCAATAGAGGTCTTTTCTTGGAAAGTACTGGGGGGGGGGGTCAAAGCCCATCCAAACCAGTCAACGCCAATGACCATAGCTTATGTGATACCACCTGCTGACAGTTGTATTTATTGGTCGAGCAGGGAGAGGGGCGGAGGGAAGCGGGGAAATCCAAGTTCGAGGTAGGGGTGCGGGAAATTAGGGTAGCTGACTTGGCTACTTAAGCACCCCATTGGCGATAAGATATTTCTGCTCCTTGAGAGGGAAAGGAGGTGGAGTACTTGGCGAGAAGTAACTGGTTTGGCGCTCTCCCCCCGTTTCCTCCTTCCCCGTTTGGGTTTACCATTCTCGCCTAGCCGCGGCAGACAGAGACAGACCTCAACTTCACTCAAACCACTTTGGTCCTTACTACAGTTCCCGCTCTCTCCTGAAACTCGAATCTCCTGAATCATCATGGCTAGCACCCGATTCGCCGTTGTTGAGTTTGAAGAAGACGAATCCGTTGAGTTGGTCCTTACGAAATGGCTGAATAAAGCAGGAACATGCGTAAGATTCCCGTCCAAGTATATGAAGCAAAATGCGTACGAACGCTTAATCCTTGCAGGAACTCCTGCTGAACCGTCATGGGCAAAATACACTGTTAAAGTTATTGAATATAGTAGTAAGTAGTATTTAATCTAAGTATTTCTTTCCTTAAAATGGTAATGATTATTAGTTTTTATGTACTAATTACCCATTAATTACCTATTTTTTATATTTATGTGAATTTAACGTTCTTACTTAATGTTAAGTCATGCCATACCCGTTTTTATCAGTGCTTTCTTTTCAAAACGGTGCATATTTCTCATGGATATTTAAGATGTGTTCTACGTTTCGCCAACAAAATATTTGCTTCCCCCCGGGTTTCTAGTTTAATCTTCGCTTTAGGGATTAGTGAGTGTAAGGCCAACGAAATGGGGGTTGGAAATTTCCGTGTGGGCGAAATGAAGTAGCACCATATTTAATAGCCTTTATTAACATCATATTCCATTTCTTTTTTATGCTCCTTTTGTTTAGAAAGTTTATTATTATGCGTACGAGGGAAATGTGGATGTCGCCAAATTTTCCTATTTTTTGGTCAAGTGGCAAACATTCTGTGTGCTAAAGCTTTAAACTTACCTAATTTAGTATACTAATCAGGGTTGAAAAAAAAAACAGTTTTTTTATGTTTAAACCAGGTTTTCTTTATTTTATAAAAAAGCCATCGGAGTCTTTTTAGAGCAATAAAAAATCAACTGTTTTTTTAAATGCATATTCAAATATCTGGTGCTTAATGGATAAAAAAAACCTTCTTAACGCTTACACAATTTTATACATGTGGAAATACAACTCTTTAAGCTCATTTTTTTGTTTTAGGAACATACCAGGATGCCGCAGCGCGCGTCAAAATTTTGCTGGAAACAACGCAATCTTTTAGAGTAGAAAATACGGATAATGAAGAAAACAAAAGAAAGAGGATTGAGGGAGAAGATCAGCTGGAAGAAAGCCAGCTGATTTTTTCAGACGAGGGGGATGAAGACGATAATCGGTTGCCGTCACCGAAGAAAATAAAGTTTCCGACAATGACTTCCACCCCAATAGAAGCCTCCAGTCACCTCCAGCCTCCGGTGAACGAAGGAGACATAAAGAGTAAGTGTGCATAATTTTAATTTCTACAAAAATATAAATTCAATATCTAAGGAGTGATATTTGATGGCTATTTGAGTTGGCGAGCGATAGCGAGCAGGGGACGTAGCCCCCTAGTATATATTATATAAATTTAGGTTTCGAGTAAATGAGCTATGTTTATTATTACTTGTTTTTAAAATTTGAAAATAATGAGTGGTGGATCTACTATTTTATAATGAAATTCAAATTCTATAACTAAAACGCTCTATAAACTTAAATTGTTTTAGGTAAGCTTCATCTAAAAGGAAAAAAAATCTAACCAGGCATTAAAAAACGTTTCCTTTCAGGTTTCAGAAAAGAGATATCTGGGATTCTGTATGGGCTTCAGAGAACCGTGGCCGACCTCGCAAATGAGGTCAGAGAACTAAAATATAAGATGGAGGACATCAACAACAGGACAGAAACAAATGAAAGCCCCGACATAGCACTGCTCCAGAAACTACCTCTAAAAACGGAAGAGGAGTTTCAAGAACTGGAAGGCTTACTTAACAACGATACAAAGTTAACAAGCTTATTGGTAAGTTTTACCATATTTTTACTGCTAATTTTATTTAAAATATTTTATTAATTTCACTATAGAATTTAAATAACAAAAGAAAAATGAGTTCAACGAAGCTAGTTTATGACACATAGAATATTCTTGCAGTATGCTATCTATCAGTTTAGTTAGTTCATTAGGAAAAGTTAGCTTATGAGGATTAGTTTGTTTATTAGGGTTATTTAGTTTTCAGTTAGCTCATTAACTTTAGTTAGCTTAGTTATAGTAGGGGACGAAGATATGATCAGTGTAAAATAATTTTCTTCTCCTTAAAACGTTTAAAAACCTAAATATTATTTATTAATTGGATGCGTATTGAATTGAACAAAATTAAAGATATATTTTAAGTACATGTAGTTTTTATGAATACTTACTTTTTATACTAACTTCGAAAACAAAAAATCTGTTCAAACTAACCCACCTTAGATGGATTTTAAAAGACAGAAAAATTATAATTAAATTTTAATTTATCTATTACTACTTTAAAGAATGAAACGTTTCCTTCTAAAAAAAAAACACCAAATTTTCAGTGCTAAATATAATACTACCAAATTTAGTACTTTTTTGAGCCTTGAAAAAGGGGCCGTCCGCCAATTTAGAAACTTCTTCGATTTCATGTCGACAAACTTCAACGAAAACAAAAAAAGAAATTTTATTTTTGAACTGGAGATTTTTAATTTTGCACAGTCCCTTTTTCAGGGTTCAAAAACATGCTACTTGACTGTTAATATTTCCTCTATATTTTCATGAATTGTTTTTCTGTGTGTTTATGATTTTGCCAACAATTACAATTTTTAAATTGACAATACTATTAGATTTCACCGAACCTTTAACTAGATTTGCTTCGGACACAGATTATACTTTTCATAGATATTTTATTTTAGGTTTTCGAGCATTTCGTTTTTTGAGTTACATATTTGTAAGTCTTATAACAATTATAAATAAATTTATCTCATAAATTTCAACTAAGTGTAATACAGAAAAATGTTCGAGTGTGCTTTGCAGCAATGTAATTTGTTTCTATGTACTATATTTATTTATTTCAGACAAATATTCTGGCTGCAGTTGGTGGAAGGGATTCCCGAACCATGACTTACTCTTGTATGAAAAGAGTAATAACATCAGAACTAGCTCAAAAATTCTCTTTTACGGGGAGGCCCCCTAAAGTAAAAGATGCAATCCAAAAAAGGAAATTTGGATCATCAAATTTGAACAAATGTGTAATGGGTAAGTAAAAATTGCAATTTTTCAACTGTCTCTTCTTTATCATCCCAAGTGAAAACCGTTAAAAAACCAAATGTATCAATTTGTTACCGGTTAAGTCACAGATTGCATGACCTAAATACTATTTACTTGTTTAAGTAACCTTGATACATTAATTTTTTTTAGCTGCTGTAAGGAAGTGCTACAGTTCTCAAAAAGAGAGTGAGACCCAGATGAATATTTCGTCTTGGCTTCAGCAAGCGAAGCGCAGGCTTCAAATAAGGTAAAAAATTTATGTATTGTGATATCATACCCCTCAAATGCCCACAACCAGGAATTAGGAATTAGTGTGTAACGAAATCATCTTTCTTTATATATTTAGATGTACGTAAAATCAAATTTAGAAAAATACTATAATTTGAATCACTCATTTTTAAATTTCACCTTGATAAAAAGTTTAATTTTCTAATTTTCATAAATTAAATAAAGTAAAAGTGAAATTATTACTGTAAAAGCTTTTAAAAATTATTTATTTATTAATCATTATTTCCCACATAAATTGAATAAAATCAAAATTATGATAGAGCATGTTATTAGGTTCTGTTATTAGGCTCAGCAGAAATATTTGCTAACAAAATGTTTCCTCTTTTTTTTCTATAGAAGCCAAGAATCCTTGGATAATGAAGAAAATGTAAATACAGTTTAAAATTTATTGTAACATTGTAAATGTGTAGAATAAAATGTACATTTGTAGTAATCTAGTTGTTTTTTGCTCAATTATATATTACTAAAGTACATTATTTGTCTGATTTATAGTATTCTATTTTATTTATTAAGAAACTAACCATTTTTATGACTAAAGATCCTTTTAGTTACTATTTCATATGCTTAATTGAATTTTTTATATTTGAGGAGACTATTTAGGAGAAAAATTTTCATATTTGAAGAGATTATTGCTACTTCTTTTTAAATATAAACTAGCTTCAAGCATCAAATCAAGGAATATTCCAAGCTTAAGTTAAGTAATGATCCAGGTTAGGCAAATTTATTTCAAGGTAGAAATTTCAATCATAATGACTGGAATGTAAAGTAAAAATCTAGAAATGATAACTGGAATATTAAGTAGAAATCAAGGTAATGATCCAGGTTAGGCAAATCAATTTCAAGGTGAAAATCAAGTTAAATTCAATCAGATATATTAACTGGAATATTAAATAAGAAATCAAGGTATAAATGATCCAGGTTAGGCAAATCAATTTCAAGGTGAAAATCAAGTTAAATTCAAACAGATATATTAACTGGAATATTAAATAAGAAATCAAGGTATAAATTATCCAGGTTAGGCAAATCAATTTCAAGGTGAAAATCAAGTTAAATTCAAACAAATATTAACTGGAATATTAAATAAGAAATCAAGGTATAAATTATCCAGGTTAGGCAAATCAATTTCAAGGTGAAAATCAAGTTAAATTCAATCAGATATATTAACTGGAATATTAAATAAGAAATCAAGGTATAAATGATCCAGGTTAGGCAAATCAATTTCAAGGTGAAAATCAAGTTAAATTCAATCAGATATATCAACTGGAATATTAAATAAGAAATCAAGGTATAAATGATCCAGGTTAGGCAAATCAATTTCAAGGTGAAAATCAAGTTAAATTCAATCAGATACATTAACTGGAATATTAAATAAGAAATCAAGGTATAAATGATCCAGGTTAGGCAAAACAATTTCAAGGTGAAAATCAAGTTAAATTCAATCAGATATATCAACTGGAATATTAAATAAGAAATCAAGGTATAAATGATCCAGGTTAGGCAAAACTATTTCAAGGTGAAAATCAAGTTAAATTCAATCAGATATATTAACTGGAATATTAAATAAGAAATCAAGGTATAAATGATCCAGGTTAGGCAAATCAATTTCAAGGTGAAAATCAAGTTAAATTCAATCAGATATATCAACTGGAATATTAAATAAGAAATCAAGGTATAAATGATCCAGGTTAGGCAAAACAATTTCAAGGTGAAAATCAAGTTAAATTCAATCAGATATATCAACTGGAATATTAAATAAGAAATCAAGGTATAAATGATCCAGGTTAGGCAAATCAATTTCAAGGTGAAAATCAAGTTAAATTCAATCAGATATATTAACTGGAATATTAAATAAGAAATCAAGGTATAAATGATCCAGGTTAGGCAAAACAATTTCAAGGTGAAAATCAAGTTAAATTCAATCAGATATATCAACTGGAATATTAAATAAGAAATCAAGGTATAAATGATCCAGGTTAGGCAAAACTATTTCAAAGTGAAAATCAAGGTAAATTCAATCAGATATCTTAACTGGAATATTAAATAAGAAATCAAGGTATAAATGATCCAATTAGGTTCAAGGATGATTCTAGCTCGATCAAGCTAAATGCAATGCCAGCAATCTAACTGGAATCAATCTGGATGTGCGTCAAGTACCGAAGTTGGAGCAACCTGGATTTCTAGTTATAATCCAGGTCGAGCAGGTCAATCTCAAGTCGGATATCCAGCTTGATTCTGACTACCTGTGCCGTCTGGGAGTATATTAAATATCATGAAACAAATATTTGTAAAAACTCTATTCGAAATTCAGTTATTTATGATTGTTTAATTTAAATAAAGCAGACTATTAGTGCTTCATTATAATACAGTGTTTTTTTAAGATTGTTTAAGATTAAATCTTAAATTAAGATTAAGATCGCCAAATTAAGATTTTTTTTCTCAAATTTTTGTTAAAACTTAATTTAGAATATAATCTAGAAGATTGATATTTAACTTGAACTAAAGCAAGCTAATGTTCTATATTACTGTTGTTTTTAATTCCTTCCAAGCCAGTTTGATTTGTGGACAGTTCGTATAAGAAATAAAAGCTTAAGCATAGGAAATTTAAGAAAGCTTTCAAAACATCCCAGAATAAAAATATCGACTTTCTTAAAATCTTAAATCAAAACATGTTATGCAATTTAGTTTTACAGAGAAAACTATACCTAATAAAATTTTTGCAAACTAAATAAGTTACTAGCGTAGTTTCAATAATTTGAATACATTATACATAATTTTAATAGCATTCATAAGTACAAACATTTAGTACTTTTCACACAGTGTTTCTCGTAAAAACTCGAATCAGACTTATTACATTTAGTTAGTGAGCCAATAATGAACTTCGATTATCCATCAGATTCATATTTGAGATGTATTTCAGGTAAACTTAATTTAGATTACTCTAAAACTTCCCATCATATTACTGAAAAGAATGAGTTGTCAGGGTTTCTCAAATACTACTAAATTTTGACTATTACTATTAGGTTTGGACGATCACCATACTAACAAAAATCGGAAAAGAATTAAAGATAATTTTACATTTTGTACCCATTGCTTGTAACCATATTTTGATTTCTAATTTTCAAAAATGAAAACTAGTTTTTCGCAGTACCTTTTTTTAAAACTATGAAATCAATCTTTTTACATCTACCCCTATTAGTACTAATAGTTTAAGACTTATTTTCAAAACTTTAAAGTAACAGAAATTTAAACCTAAATTTAAAAGATAAATCTGAGGACTCGCTACAGTGCTGAACTGTTTCTGCTACCGGGCATAAAACGATAAATTTTTCACTATCATGTGGAAAAAAAATATTGATTGATTTTTGACCCACTATATCGGCTCAGATTAGTGTCAATTGCTAGACAGATTGCCGGGGAAAATCAAATTGTTTGCCCCGCATTTCAGTCAAAGTTGTGCAGACCTGGAATACACAGAAGTGCTTAGTGTTGACTAGTAAATGAGTGTGTTAAGGTTAACTTATCTTTCGTAAACATAATGTAACTAAGCATTGAAATTAGTGTCAATAGTAAATCCGCAACTTGTTTCACGCGTCTGAACACCAATGCTGGGAAGGTAGTTCTCAATTAGTGCACTTAAATTAACTTCCAATCAGCAAACCTGTCTCGATCTCCCGATTACGGGAAAAGGAGATTTTCGGGAATTTCATACCAGAGAAGCCCTCCCGATTCCCTTTGGATCGCTCAAAACTCAGCATCCGTCTCCATGGATACATGGAGCACTAGTGCCAACCCATCCTCCGAGCATTACACTTCCCAAAGATGGATTCACCGATGTTTGAATCCAAAGGTACAAGCGCAAAATAGGCAGAATAACGCAAATGTGAAAGTTAATGTAGTGATGTGTCAAGGTGGGAGAAATCTGTTCGTTTATCATCAGTGAAAAGAGTGGGAGGTGTAACCATGATTCTAGCCATGATTCTTGAATAGGAGAAAGGAAATCTTTTACACTTATCACGATTAAAACTGAATGCTGAAAATTTCTAGTTCCTTAGATATTAATGCATGAATGCGTGAAAGTCTTGTATTCTAGGAAGAATCGTACAAAGAATCGATCTAGTACTTTTCTTTCGATACTTATCATGATCGAAACTGATAATACCCCGATATATCCGAATTTCTTTCCAGTAATTTCTGGTAGATAAGCCGCACAGTCGTATCATTCTAAATTTTTTCAATTTGAATTTTAAAAAATGAAATTTTATCGGATAAGCTGCCCTTTCAAAAAGACACCTCAACATCACACACATTCAAATACTAAAATTTCACAAAAGAAAACATGTTTCTCAATAATTAAAAATATTGATCCTCAGACATTGAATTATCATTATTTTTAAATATTAAGTTAAAAAATACAGTATACTCTCGATAAAACAAATCTGAAGGGACAGTTAAAAATGTTGTGACAGTTTTCGTGATAACACGATATTTTACACAAGTTTAAAATTACCAAATATGGTACATAAATGTGTCATAGACATACTTATTTATTCCACTTGATTATCATTTTTACTACTGAAACATTTTTTTTGGAAAAATAACAGAAAATATTTAATTGATATAATTTTTTTAGAAATTAAATTTTCGAAATTTAAAGATGAAATTATGCGTTTTTAATTTCTTTAAAAATAGTCTGTTTTATGAAAATAGTCTATTTTTTATTCAAAAAATAACAGAAAAGTCATAATTTTCTGTCCATTTTCAGATTTACAGTTCGATTGTGGGGAAGAAAACATCTGCTAATAGGACGGATGTCCAGTAAAGTTTCGATAGCACACTATACATTTATGCACCCTTGACCTTCATGAAAGTCATGGACCCATTCTTCTTAACAAAAAAATTATCACCTGGCCCTATTTTAATTACAAAGTAGAAAAATCATGGAGCTAATAAATGAGAAAAATTCATTTTTGAACCGAAGAAATTTCATAATGACAAGGGTTTTAGGGAACAGTCTTCGTCATAAGAATGGAAATCAACATTATAGGAATACCTAATTTTAAGGGGGATATATTTTTTTCGATAAGTAGAGGTTTTAGGCTTATCGAAATTCGTCATACCGAGAGTATACTTAATGTAAAACTAGGAGAAATTGCCCCACAACTGCCTTATGTTGGCTGAACTGAACTTGGTTATTTCGTAATTGCTACTGGTTATTTCATTTTTTTAATTGATACTTGCTTATTTTAACTGTCAAATCGTTTTGATGGCTAACTTAAGTTTTTCTTCAATGTTTAAAAATATTTAAGAAAGAAGCAATTCACAGGTCAGCAAAAAACTATCTGAAAACTGTTTGGGTTATTCCTCTTGATGTTTAAGTTTTTTGGTGAGCTAAATTCGAAAATCACATCCGTTTTTCCTGGGACGTCATATTTCAGACAAATTCCTCAAAATTTTAGAAAGGGGAAATACCTCAAAATTTTAAAAAGGGGAAAACCTCAAAATTTTAGAAAGGGGAAATACCTCAAAATTTTAGTAAGGGGAAATACCTCAAAATTTTAGAAAGGGGGCTCATTATACATAACCTATATACAAATTATTATACAAAAATTATTTTTAAGAACATTTTGAAATTTTCTTAGTGTGCTGAATCTAAAACTGGCCTCTTTTTATCATAGGACATCACCTTTCTTGACAATTTGAGAAATAAGGCAATTTTCTGATTTCAACCAATAATCCAAAATGTTTTCAATATTTTTTTTGTGAAAAGCACTCCAAAATACATGGAAATTTGATAAAAACTTTTAAACAGCTTTTTCATTGCAGACCTGTGTTTATTAGCCATGTGGCTTAGTTAACTTACAAATTTCTCCAATTCATAAGGCATAAAAATAAAATTAAACAGGTAGGTCTCCCTTAGAAAATAATCTGAAGACACTAAATTTCAACTTTTTAACACGTATAAGGCACGGCTTATCTACTCGAAATTACGGTAATTCAATTAATTATGAATCATGTCCCCCTCCTTAATTAAAGACAAAAAATATAGACCAAATGACAAGTCCTCCCTCTATCTTAATACTATTGCATTTTCTACTGGTTAACATGCATTTCTAAAACCTCATAACAAAATAAATCAAATTTAAACTTTAAATCAAGCAACAATATAATTTTCCAAACACAATAGTTCCTTCCAAACAAGGGTGAAAGTTTCAAAAATTTTCAAGGTAGAATATTTTAAAATAAAAATGAGATAACTCGAGATTTTAAATAAATTAAACATATACTAATTTAAAAATAAATAACCAAGTTCTGTAAAACAAACTGTTCTAAACTAAGAAGTTTAAAATTACTGGATTATCATTAATGTTTTACTGATATACAACTACAAATTATAGTATCAAAAGTTTTCAATAAAAAATAATTTAATTATCTAAGATAGAATTCTTGCAAAATTTGTTTAAAAATACTTAATTTTTACTAAAGACGAAACGAAGATACCTCATCTCATTATTTCAGAATGAATAACATTTTCTCTTTCAAAATTCAGATTAATGCTACTCTAAAATATAACACTTCTAATAGCGTCTCTCAGATTTTAAAGAGAATGAATGAATGAGTCAATGAATATTAGTACACAAGATTTACAATCAATACTCTGAAGTTTAAATTTTTTTTCATGTCATTTAGTTTTTTAGTCCTTTAAAAAAATTAAAATCCCTCAAAAATTTAAAATTTTCACCCCTGTGTCTGCTATAGAAATTATAAGATACCAATACTTTAACGACTTTAACAACTAGTCACTCGGTAAATTTTGTTCAACTACACATATGGATAAAAATGTTAAACAAGACTAGTTTTAAGTTCTGATGTTTATACACGGATTACTTTAAGATCATAAAGTTTGTATTTAACTACTTAAACCATTCTAAAACACAAAATAACCAAATACTTATATAGTTTCATCATTCGCTCTCACGCATTCCATTCACCAGAGAAGTTTGACAAATTAAAAATTTCCCTCGAATTTCAAAGGAATGATTACAAATAAAAAAAAAACATTACATATTATTCAGCACGAATCACTTGTAATTTGGATGGAAGGATTAGTATAAAGGGCCAAGCAGGGATAAAACAATGGCATTCCAAACTCAATGGTGAACAAAATGGCGCGACCGGTTATAATGGTATCCATTAAGCTTATGCCATTGTGCTATACATTAAAAGAAACTATTGTGCAGGATTTATGACAGAAATAGGTACTCACATAACTTTAGAATCCTCTGGGGGTCGAATCACCAAGGTGGGCAAGATGTCTCACAAGTCCATAATTCCACAGTCGAATGTTCTAAAATCCAGCGTAAATTTCCGGTTAAATCCTGGGCTTGCACACAAATTATAAGGACCACAAATTATAAGTTAGTAACGCTGCGAGTCTTTCTTAAATCACTTTTTTTAAGTAAAAACATGAAATATCGAACGAAAAATGGAATAGAAGCGACGTACAGCAAATGCAACGCTCCGAACTCGCTAGTCTTAGAAGTTTTGATCTGATGCCAGATGCGTCCGTGGTGGTAAACGATATTCGCATAATTAAAAAAGCAGCTGCATAATTAGATATTAGACGAAAGTACAAATGAAAAAAAAAAACTCACAGAGTAATCACACCTGGTGATCCAGATGCCAGCCTCATTTCAGTTACCTCATAGCCTTTTAAAATTTAAAAAAAGTCCTATTATATCCAAGCATTTGAAGACAAGATTGAGGCAAATTAGAACCGGGTAAAATAGAATTACAAAAACAAAATCTCAAACCAGCTACATATGGCGTTGGGCTGCGGCATGATCCAAAAACTGTGATTACTCCTCCTCAACTCAGTTACGACGTTGAACTCGGGATCAGAAGTTGTTGGATTCTTTATAGTTCTCATGTTATTTTGAATTCGCTGCGTTATTTCAGTTATCCCCAGCTAATTAATAAACAAGGCATATTTTAAAAACGTGATTAAAACGATTTCACCAAAATGAATTACGGAGACATGTAGACTTCAAAAAGATGGCAACGTATTGCCTGAAAACTGCCAACTTCCGTAGATTTGTCAACTTATCGTACCCATCACGATCAGTTAAATTTTAACTCAATGTCAAATGCCGATTTGATGTTTTCAAATTATAAAGGTTTTAAATTACTAAAATTAAATTATTTAGTTCAATTAATTGATTCCTACAAAAATTCGAATTAAAATATAAATTGTTTGTTTTTCTTCCCTTTTTTAGAAACTAAGGACAGGAGCTTTAGGGTCTGCGGTAGAGAATTTTTGGAGAAATATTTATGCTTTAAATATATTATTTTACCGCATTATTTTTAAGCAAAAGTTAGAGATTAATGCTACAGTGGAAGCTCTTATTTCGACCTGCTCTTATAAAAACACTCTCTTATAAAGACCCAAAAATTAGTAACTAGTATGTAAAGACTAATCTTCGAATCGATTCAGCTTATCGAATATTTTTCTGGATCGGTTTGTTTGCGTTTGAATTAGCGAATAAACAAATATCAGAGTATGACAAACAGCACCAAGTAACGATCGCATCTTCTTCTCGCTTGCTTTCGCCCGGGGCAACCGGCTACAATCCTTGTTGATTTTAGACTTTAAATTTATTAGCGTATTCATTTATCTTTCTTTATTTCAATTTTTTGACTTATATTTAAGACATAAATTTTTCAAATTGCATGCAGATGCAGGTGAAATTGATGTAATAAATTTTGTTAAGATCAGACCTTTCTAAGGAAGCTAAGCTATGCAAAAAATTAATATCAAAATCAAAATTTAAAAAGCAAATATTTATACTCTGTAAAATATTGATCTTAAACTTTATATCTCTCTATATTAAAAAAAAGTAACAGTCGCCGCCGCCGCCGCTGTTTCAGAAAACTATGGAACGGAAATTATTGAAATTTTGACCATTTGTAGACAAATGTATGAGGGTCCTTTTCGTTCCAATAGCTAATTAATGAGATAATTAGTTCTGGAATTATTTGATGTCAAAGTCGAAAATTATTTTTTTCTGCTGCGAGTTCGCCCCCAGCAAAATCTATTCGCAGCAGAAATATGATTTTTTGCAGCCGCATTCTCTTAGATGTGAAGTTTTGCACCTCGTCGCCCTTTTTTCGAATTTCGAATTAGTTTTGGAGTAATTAAGTTTTAAAGTTTCGAAATTTTTGACGGGTTTTCGGTTTTTTCGTAATAAAAGAAAAACTAATCACAGTAGAACTATGATATTTTAAACACACATACAATTATTTTTTATAAAAATATTGGCGTTTTGTTTTTCAAAAAATTCTAATTAGTTTTAGAGTTATTAAGATTCAAAGTTTTAATTTTTTCTTCTCTTTCTGTTGCCGTTCACTAGAGAAACAGGCGAGTTTTATGATGAGTCTAATTTCTTTTATTTTCAACAATGTTTTTTCTACAAAATGATTGATGATTATTAGTAGACTTTCTGGGTATTTCTTAACATTTCGATTAAATTATTGATAAGCTAAAAAAGGAATGTATTTCAGCAACATTTTTGTTGTTAATTTAGGGGAATGATACGAATTAAATTATTTATAAGCAAGAGAGAGGTATTTTCGGTATTACAAGAGGCTTAATTAAGTCGAGAAGAGTGTTAGGCTGGATTGTTGAGATGAACAAGCGAGCTCTGCTCGCTAACTGCGAAGCAGTTACGGGGGTTGGTGAGCGATAGCGAGCAGGGGGCAGGCCCCCTAGTAAATTAAAATAAAAGCAAAAAATAAGGTAATATAACATGAAATTGGAAGATCAAGACTTCATAAAATAAGAAATAATTGTTTAAAGTGAGGAAAGATCAATTGGATGATTCGAACTGTGTTCTAAATCCCAATGATATCGTTTTCAGGTTGAGATTTCCTCCAGACTTTATAAATTAGTCTACTAAAAATACATCATTGAGGGAACCACCTTCCCGAAAAGCATCAAAATTGATAGATTGATAGTTTAGCTTAACGAGTTTATTGCTTTTAAACGAGTGATATTCTACACTCGACGTTTGCTCTTATAGCGACAAAAAACTCGGTAAGGATTAATTACGCTATAAGAGCGTCCACTGTATTATAATCATTTTTAAACTATGCCCACATGTGATATTTATAATGTAATCAAACAAATATCCCATAAGATAAAAAAAATGTAGGGAAGAAAAAACAAATACAACCAACCTCAATCGAATGCTCTCCTTCATAGCAATTAAGTCATACAGGCAAAGGCGGTTCAGTTTATCATCATCAGTAGAAATAATTACTTCTTCCATATCAGGTATCTGACCTTGAGAAAGTTCCTGTAAATGCAAAATATATAAATTGAATTAGTATATATTGTGTTTAAAACATTGGGGTAAATCACAAGTCTAGGATGCTCTTTTTCTAAAACTGGTTAGTATTTTCAACCTGTGCCCTCAAACAGCCAATAAATATCCAGAAGTTAACTGGAGTTTTCACAAATACTAAGTTTATCAAATAATAAGTTTATCATATCTTGAAAAGTAAATTATTAATTTATTGCTTGTGATTACAGCCAAATATCTCCTCAGGCCAACATTGGGTAGGGTAGATTAAAATCCATTAAATGAATAACAATCACGCTACACCAGTGGTTCCCAAACTATTTTGCTCGTGGAACAACCCTGAATATTTTTTGGCTGTGAATTTTGGCTCCTTTTTATTGGCTCACCTTTCGAGTTTTTCTAAGTTCTACGATTAATATGATTTTGATTTTTTTTCTAGCCGCGATCTGGTGATAAAAAACATTTTAGTTAAAACTCAAACTTAGTAATACTATGAAGTAGTACTTCAGCTACTACTATGTATATTATGAATTGTGTGAAGTAGATTCAACTTTTAGCTATATACTACTTCCATCTACTTCTACTTTTCAGGGTTGATAAAAATGTTGTACACACAGAAAAATTTTCATTTAATATCTTATTATCATTCAATTTTTTATAAAATTGTAGGGTAAAAAGTAAAAATAGGTTCGAGGTACACAACCTTCCGCTAAAATAAAAGTTAGTCCCTTCTGTAACAAGGGGTACTAACTTTTACTACAACTAATGATTCTGACTTCAGCGTATTTCATATAATACGCACATATTCAAAAAGAGTACATACTTCTGTTCTCATTCTCATGTATTTTTTTTTTAGTTTACAGACCTTCTAGTTTTTCTTTACGATTCATATACGATTTTCTATACGAATAAAAGTTAGTCCCTTCTGTAACAAGGGTCCCTTCTGTAGAGGTCTGTAGGGTAACAAGGGTCCCTTCAAGTAGTCCCTTCTGTAACTTTTACTACAACTAATGATTCTGACTTCAGCGTATTTCATATAATACGCACATATTCAAAAAGAGTACATACTTCTGTTCTCATTCTCATGTATTTTTTTTTAGTTTACAGACCTTCTAGTTTTTCTATACGATTCAGTTCTTTGTACTATTTGAGTAACATTACTGAACACTACAATCCTTAAAATTATAGACCTTAATACCTTAATGTTTGCATCTCTACATTCAAATTTTATGATTATCATCTATTTTATATACATAATTAATTGTATTTACTAAAGTAATCCGGGCCTGAGTTCAGCTAGATTGTACCAAGATCATTAATTTGTAAGTGAAAAAAAGTTAAGGTAGAGTATTTAAAATTTCTCAGCCTAATTACTTTATAATACCCCGTAAGTTTCTAATTTTGAAGTATAACATATACGGCCGTATTCACTGCATCCGAGTGAACATCAGACTCATTCAACACTAGTATAACGCGAGGTCGTGATAGCACCGTGTCAGCAGTGGATCCGTATTCATAGTACTCGGATCAAGTGAGTCCGATCCTGGCTTTGGCGATTGCTTGGCGAAGGTGTTTCGCGCTGAAAAGGTCTTCTCTGATTGGCTAGAGAGAATCACATCACTCGTAACTAGTTTGTTTAGTAAATAAAAACACATGGCAATGCCTTACGCTGGCCGATCGACTGAAATAAAAATACTGCTATGTTTAATACAATCGTATAGCTATTATATATCAAATTAAATAAATTGCTGAGTGTATGTAACTTGATGATACATTTATAAACTGGCTTATACCAATACATTTAACTAGTAATTTGTACTTTTACTGAGGTGTTAAAAATTATTAAATTCAAAGGCAAAAACCTTAATCAAAGTGTTTCTATCGTTTATGATGAACAATTTATTTTGCTAACTATCATCGAGTAATGAATTTTGGGGTATTATTCTGGGAATTGAATTGATTTTACATGTGCTCATGTGCTGTCATAATTTTAATCAGTGAATTGTAGGGTTTTCTTTCTCCCTATACCTTATATGTATGAGTCCTTTGCAACATTTTAATTTTGCATTATTTGAGATCAAATTAAAAATAAGGACATTCTAATTTATTGATAGATACTAGATTAATATGAATAAATTGAAATGAAAACCTATGCAGTAAAAATGGCTCAAAACAAACTATGAAGAGAAAAGTGAGTGGCAAAAAGAAGCAACGAGCAAAATCAGCTGCTCTCTTGGAGCGAAAAAAAACAAAAACATTGATGTAGAAAATAATTAAATAATGAAAGGTGCTCTATGAAGAATAAATTTATAAAAACGATGGTTTTACTCTTAGGAGCTTAAGCTTTGTTACATAAGTTTATATTAGGTACCTGACCTATATAAATTAGCATTGATTATAATCTCAAATTCTAAAACACAAAAGCAGTATAAAGTAAGTCTCAAGAGATTTTGCAAAGCTGTTCTATAGTAAACCTGCACAAATTTTTGAAACTCAATTGAACAATAAATATTAAAACTATCTAAGATACTATTATTATTACTACCTATCAATTTAAAATTTCTCCCAACCCTTCCTTGATGTGAATAATAAATTCTGAAGCTATTAAATGAAGCTAGATTGTTTAAAAAAAAGGTTTTTTTCCTTAGGATATTGACTATAATAAAAGTTATTTAATGATTTACAGTTATAAAGGCCCATACTTTAATAACACTACTAAATACTAAAACAGTAGTACCTATTATTTTTGCATCATGTATTTATGAAATAAAATTTAAAATACTTAAAATGGTCACTCAATCTTCCCTTTATTTTTTTATTCTTGAAAAAAAAATATGAATAATTAAAAATGAAAAAAATACTTATTAAAGCTATGATAGTATATCCCAATAGTAATGGCTAATAAAATCATTAAAATGCCATTTCAACTTTATACATAAGAAAAAAATACAGAGAAAAAACCCAACATTCTTTATGAAACAAAAGAAAGAAAACAGTTCTGCCAGAACACATTAAACTTCCATGCAAAAAATAAGACATTTTGAAAAATAATTCAGTTTCTTTTGAATCAAAAATTATATTCTGATTTGAAGAAAGTAATGAAAACTCTGAAAAATATTACCACTGTAAGCTACCATAATATACATTTACAAACTCATAAACAACATTAATTAAAGTGGATTTTTTATTCAATAAAAAGTAAATTGAGCAACTTTTTGTACATAAAAAGGAACAATTCTTGTATGCATAATAAGAAATGTATAATAAGAAATACATAGAAATTATTACATTACTAATACAGTAAAATATTTTGTTTCACAATTTAAAAAGAAAATTAAAACTATATCAATAATTTTCAAATGAATTTTCAAGGCACAAATAAGCAGCTGTTCAAAAGCAACTGTTTCTGAGGTCAATACCTGTAATAAAAAGAAAAATCTAAACCCTCAAATATGTAATATCGAGATTAAAATTGATTTTAAAAAAATTATCAATTAAATATATTTAATCTTCATGAAAAAGGCAATATACATTAAATAAATGTTTTGCTTTTAAACCTCCAACAAAACAGTTCATTACTCAATTAAAATCACAGAATACAGAGAATTATAATTATAAATGAGTGTTCTTAAATAAACAAATGCTTTTTGGATTTCAGAAATTCAATTCCTTATGTAATATTAATTATTGTATTTAGGTAGACAACTTTTTAATTAAAAATATAGCATAATAGAATTCACTAAAATCAAAAGTTCGCCTGAGAACATAATATAAGGATATTGAATAAAAAGTTTAAAATTGATTCAAAACATAACGTTTAACAAGAGGAAAATAAATATTATAGATAGGAGTTAATGACATCGCGTTTCATTTTAATACACAATCTATTTTGTAGTTCGCTCATAGCCATGTTTACATTGTAGTATCAAGTAGTGTAGTATGCATGAACATTGAGCAAGTACCAGATAGACATTTTTATTGGTTATATTTATACAGAACCTACCTCTCTATTCTTCATTCCATCATAGAAATCATTTCTCGACAAGGATCTGCTCAATCGGAAGCCTAAATATCCGGATCGGATGTTACAATTTCTCAGTCGAAATGGTCGGGCGGCATCCATTTTATTTGAAGCTTTCTCGTCTCCGTGGAGAAGTAGCGACTGCGCATGCGTCGATACCGAGTCAGAGTTTGACACCTCCAGCTTCGAGGTGCTATCGTTAGGACGATTATAAGCTCTGATTCGGATGCTGTGAATACGGTTTTTGGACTTAACACTTCGTCGCCAAGGTGATAACTCTGATGCTGATGGCTGTGAATACGGCCGATAATGTTTTAACATACCGATATTTATCATTAAAATTTAAATTATGTTACGGGCAAAGTGATAAATTTCATTGATAAATCCATCACATTGCTCGTAACATGTATACAATTTCAAAAGTTAGGATACGTTTTTATGATTCTATTTATTTTATCGTTCTATTTTGCAAAAGTATCATCTTTTTATCAATATTTTTCTCAGTTCTTTCAGATATCTTTATTCTGAGTTCAATACAATTATGGTATTACACGAGGTATAAGCTTGAAGACTTATATATTGGAAAGGAGGGCAAGAGAGCAGAGCGCAGTCGGGTAAAAGTAGGGGGGAGCAAGTATAAGGGGTATAAGGGGGGAGCAAGTATGATCACATGGACACATGTATCATAAGCTACTCTATAGTATGTTTAAATAGAATCGGCGGTTGACCTTATTTTATTATAAAAATTTTTTATTGAAATGATTTTTCTTATGGTCTTTGGCCCAGCGCTTATTTTTAAGAATGTTATTTTTAAGAATTATAAGTAAAAAAATAAAAAAGAAATCAAAGCCTCATTGTTTCTATAAGAAAATGTCTAATCCTATTATGCAGTACAATTATTTCATTATTACAATTATTTCAAATGACCAACATTAAGTTTTAATCATTATAAGTCTGCAATATTCCACCTCCCGTATACGAGAATAATAGCTGCGAGCATTGTCATACCTCCCCTCTCTAGATTGACTCTCCCTGGATTGACTCTCACAAATACGTTGTTCTACCTATTTTGCGCTTGTACCGTTTGGAAACATCGGTGGACCCATCTTTGGGAAATATAATGCTAATTATTGCCACCAGTGCTCCACGTTTCCATGGAGACAGATACAAAGTTCCGAGAGCACCAGAGGGAATTGGGAGGGCCTCCGAGATATAATTCCCCAAAATCACTTTTTCCCAAAATCGGGAGATCGGGACAGGTTTCGGACTGGAAGGTAGTTCCAGTGTACTGAATGCTTTCCAGCATTGGTGTTCGAATGCATGAAACAAGTTGCGGATTTACTTACTTACTTATCCTCTTCGCGCCAGCTGGCACATAAGGCCTCGAGTCTCTTTCTCCACACACCCCTGTCCTGGGCCAACCCTCTTGCCTCCTCCCATCCATTCAATCTTGCCTTGCACAGATCTTGATGCATATATTTCTGCCAAGTAAGCCTCGGCCTCCCTCTTTTGCGTTTTCCATCGGGTGCCCAATTAAGTGCGATGTTAGCAGGGCAATCCCTTTCTGAACGAAGGACATGTGTCCAGTCCATCTCCATCGTCTCTTCAGAATATCTTCTTGAATGGGCGATAATTTTGCCCTTTTTAATAAATCTTTGTTTGATATGGTGTTAGGCCAGAAAATCTTCAATATAATTCTTAGACATTTGTTCTGGAATATTTCTAATTTTTCTATTTCAGTTTTACGGAGATTCCAATATTCAGCACCATATAAAAGTAATGGAGCGAACAGTAGCTTTAAAAACATTTAATTTTGTGTTGATTTTTATATTTGAAGCTCTCCAAAATTTTGCGAATTTACTATTGACACTAATTTCAATGCTTCTCACTGTGGTTATGAAAGATTATGAGAACTATTTCTTTAAATATGGCAAATAGTCCATAGAAGATAAATTGTATGTCAACCACAAAAATTAGATTAAAATGCGTAGTATTTTTTGCATCCTCAAAAAGGCACTCTCTATCTCAACTCTAAGGTTGTTTTCTTATTAATCATTAAGCATTAGGTGTTTTTACTCCTTTTCTAGCACATGCCACAACTGTCCCAACATGCACCGTACCTCATTCTTCGTCTGAGAACATTATAATAGTCAACAACTTTTCCTGGTCTGGGGAATGTCTACCGAACCCAAGACCCCAACACTGTATTTCTTTGGCATCAATATTGCGTTCTTTCAGTTTTACATGTCAGTTTTCTTTCAGTTAGTCACATGCTGTTCCCCACTATATGTGATGTCATCTATATATGCCCGTGCCCTAGGGTGGGTAACCTCCTAGAACCACCACAGTAGACAAGCAAAATACAACAAAAACTCCCATAATCAACCAGAAATCACCCCAGCGCATCAATCCCAACTTTTCCTTACTACCGCTTAAACGTACAAAAAACGACTGAACGCAACTTCTCCTGTAGCTAAATCGACTCGAATTCCGCTTTAAACTCCTTACGTACAAAAACGAGCGCGTACATTTTCTGAAGCTAATTCGACTCGAATTCCGCTTTAAACTCTTTGCTTAAGACAACAGCGCAACTCCAGTCTGGAATCTTGATCGCCCCACCCTTTACAGCCTGATTGGTCTCCCTCAATTACGGTGAAAACGTCACTTAAAAAAGACACACCGACACACGTGCCGAATATTTCAGAAGTGAGAAAGAGATCGCGAACCTCAAGTTGATTCCGTGCTCTATTATAAACAATTTTATGTTGTGTAGTTTCGTTTTGCAGAATGAAAAAGAGGTTTCCCTTAAGACCTGAAAATGGTTTTAAGATTAATGGTTAATATTAATGGTTAATGGAGTTATGGAGTAATGGAGTTATTATGGTTAATGGAGTCATATTTGATCACTAAAATCTGGTTTAATGATTGAATTTTGAGTAAAAATCGGTAAATTGTAAAAATCGGGCCTGGTTTAAAACTCATGATCGGACATATTTTAAGCCTTCAAATTTACGATTACAATGGAGGGGGGGGTTAAATATTAACTGGTGTTTCCTCTTTTCGATCAGTTTTATGTTATCAGTTTTATGTTATGTTTTATGTTGCTGGTTTTAGGTCCGAATTATCCATTTTAACCAACCCTATACTGTAGTTTTGCATAGTAAATATATAATTCAATTGAAAAGCAAAGCTCTAACAAGATATATTTAACTTTTATAAGATATATTTTTTAAAATATAGCCACAATAAGAAGGCACAATCTGGGAGTGGTGGAGGCAAACCAAAGCTCAAGCCTTGGTCGGATCTGGATGAGAGGGTGAAGGGTCTGATGGGCAATGATTTGCTGAATGGGCTGGACTCATGCCTCATGCGATAGCATGTCTCCTCCAAGGGTAAATATTTCTTTTTCCTGATAATTTGAACGAAATATTTTAGAGAAACTGAGGGTTACATGTTACTGTGAAATTTCGACTTAGTGTGATAGACAATATTCATAAAATAATCTTCTAATTTTTTAAATATTTTCTTATTTACTGTTTCAATAAATTTATTAATGGTACATTTGTACTCATGAATTGGTGTAACTCTTAATACTTGGTTCAATTTGTTTTCTTAAAACATAATTTTTTTTTAGCCTGGTGATTACTTGCCCTCAGACCTTTCATCCACCTTCATGGACACAGAATCTACCTCCGTGGACCCTACAAATTCTGCCTCCGTGGTCCCAAACATCCCCAACCACCTTCCATCCACCTCGTTCCTTCCACAATCTAGCAGCTCATTTATTGCTGCAGAGACAGAGACACAAATTCTCAATGATGCTGAGGCAGTTGATGAACCTGCGGAAAGATCAACTCAACCGCTCCATTCCATCCTAAGGTCTCTCCGTCGTACCCGTGTCAGGGGCATGACTATTGGGAAAGCCTGTTGTGACAAGTTAGTTACAGGATCCGCAGAAACCGCTCAAGCCTTGAGAGCAATCTCAGCAACAATGCATGAAAAATTGGAGCATTGCATTGTATCGGGGTAGGGCAATAACATCACTGACCAGGATGTTAAGAATATTTACATGCATTGAGGTTAAGTGATGACCCATGTTTATAATGAGCATTGTATATTTTTGTAAAGCATTGTTATATTTGAAGAGAAATTTATGATAACCAAGAACTTTAAATAAATCAAATTTATTTACCATAGAGGATGATTTTCTTATTCCACAAAAGGTAAGCGAAATCAATATAAACACTTGATAATTTGCTTGATGATATTTAAAAATAGTAATAATTTATTTCTTGATAATATTTAAAAATAGTAATTTCATGTTTCATAGTTCACTGATTGCAGGAATGTTTTTTTTTATTTCTAAGGCCTGTGATGTAGCTAGGGTTGCTGATTAAAAAAAAAAAGGATGGTTTAAGATTTTTTTTTATTTTTCCTGAAACTGGTTAATTATACACTGATATAGTAATTTCAATGATATAATAATTTAGTATTACTGAATATCACAATTTTTATCTATTTTATGCAGAATTAATTAAGGAAAGCTGTTCACACTGCCGAGATGCCGGCCTGTGAATAATCAATTACTTACCCTATCGGTTACTAACTATAACTATTATAGTCTATAACTATTTTTTTTCCAAATTTTAAGATTTTAAAACAAGGTTTAAAAAAAATAAGAGTGATATTACTAAAAAAAACCCTGCCTCAATTTATCTATAGAAATCAAAATTTCATTGCCAATTGTTTTATTCATAATCACACATTTCACTTTTTAGATTACAAAATGTAAAAGTCACAAAACTGCAATACAATCAATCTACTATACAAAATATAATAAAAGTCAAATCTTGTGTTTGTCTTTAATACAAATCCTCTTGTCTTTAATACATATACAAATACAAATATAGTCGATCAACTACAGGCTAAAAGCCCAGCAAGGTTGATCCAGCCTATTCAATTCAACCCCCCCGATTTCCAGTATTCGTCTACTTTTCTTTTAAACTCGTCCACCCCACTTGAGTTAACTACCGATTACAAGTACTTTAAATAAATCAAATTTATTTACCATAGATGATAATGTTCTTATTACACAAAATGTAAGCAAAATCGATATAAGCACTTGATAATTTGCTTCAAGAAATAATTTAAGCACCAAATTTTCTTAGTAAGTTAATTAAAATCTAAAATAATATTTAAAAATAGTAATTTCATGTTTCATAGTTTACTGATTGCAGGAATTTTTTATTTTGTTATTTCTAAGGCCTGTGATGTAGCCAGGGTTGCTGATTTAAAAAAAAAAGTATGATTTAAGATTTTTATTTGAATTTCGTAAAAGAGACTAGTGCGTAGAAGGGAACTTTTAACAATTCGCATACTACGGCCTGCGTCAAAAGTTTATTCTGTTATTGAAAAACCTAGAGAAATTTCAACCAACCAGAGTAGGCTCTGTTAAAAGTTCCCTTTAGTTCAAGATTTGACAGATATGTGGCGCTTTACTCGTAATGATGCGAAACAAAATAAGTTGGATTCTGTTGTGGCACTCTTGGTTTAAAGCCTATCCACCAACGACAAGGTGGTGCCACGGCGGAAAGGAAAAATGGTCGGTTTTTTAACTGTCCCGAGGCCAAAAACCATATAAAAAGCATGTACTAAATCGGTTTTTAATTGCCTCGGAGCCAAAAACCGGATAAAAAGCGCCTAAAAAAAAAGTCAGTTTTTAATTGACTTTCGGCCAAAAACTGCATAAAAAGCCGCTCGAAATGGAATCGGTTTTTAATTTGACCCAGCCAAAAACCGCATAAAAAGCGACATAATCGGTCTTTGCACCAGGATAATTAAATCCTCATAAGCTTGGACAATCTCTCCTTAGAACTTTTCCTGAAAATGCAGAAAGGAAAGAAAGAAAATACATTAATTTACATAATCCCTACCACTTCCAGTATTAAATGGAAGGTTATCTTCATCCAGAGGCTCATGCTCCCACTGTAGGTTGTTTTCTGTGCAAATATTATGGAGGTATTACGCAGGCTTTTATAATTTTACAGGCAGTTGTCGGAGCATAAATTAGAGTCCGCTCCTTTTTCAGGCAGCGAAATTTGGACTTCAGCACCCCCCATTTAATCTTTCAATAACCGATCTCCCTCTAGATTGAGAGACGTTATAATTTCTGTCAGCTGCCGCAGGATTCAAAATGGGGGTTTTCAGCCACGGCTCCCTTGGGTAGCCACTGTCTCCTATAGAAGAAAAACATAGTACAATAATCTTAATCAACAAAACCTTTATAGGTAGATTTCATTCAACGATTTGTCTTCAAACTTGAATTGAAAAAAATTAATATAAATATTAAATTCCACTCTAACTCTTGTGATGGTATCTTATTAAATTGTAACTGTACAGTGATACAATAGGTTAATAGTCTTAAATATTTAGGAGTTTTTATTGACTCTAACCTTAAATAGAAAACTTCAGCCTAATAAAACTTCGTCACTGTAAAAACAAAGTCAACACATAATTTTTGATCAGCCTATATTATTCATGGTTTTATTCTTTGCTTGACTATGGAATTATCGTTTGGGGTGGTGACTATAAAACTATAATTTTATTTTTATACCTTAATAAATATAATCATAATATTTATAACAATATCTCTGCGAGAAGGCCATCTGAAATCTTTCAAATCAATTCTCATTTCAAGCATTTCTTTTACCTTGCCCCCAAATTATATTACTCAAGTGATTCGGACCACAATTGGTTGCTATTAATACAATAAAATAATTATTACCCAAGAGCCACCCATTGCCATAAATTAGTCCTTGCTCTAAATGTGCTCCTAAATTGCTGGTTCTCCAAATGTATGCGTCATGGTTGGAACCTGGAAATCTTGCAACAACATTTAAAATTTTCAGCTTCATGTCCCAAACCTAAGGATAAATTTTACAAATTGACATCATCAAAGAGTTAGTAATTAAAGTTAAAATTAAACTTAACATAAAAGGCAAACTTAGGGGCAAATATAGGCATTCCACTTTTGGTGGTCCCTTAAATTGTTCCAATAACACTACAACAGCTACTTATTATCAACAAAAAATTTTCATTTATTAAGTATTTCATTTAGCCAGTCAGCCAAATCACTTGTTTTGGGGGAGACTGTCAAGACACGGCAAAATTCTGTGGGCCTGCCGTCTCAAATCTCTTGTATGAGAGATTTTTCCGTGCTTAATCATCATTCTCTTCTCGTTTCTTCTAGTAGGGTTCTCAAACTTTTGAATATCGCGACCCACTTTTTACATACAAAATCTTACACGACCCACCTCATATTCAGTAAATTTTTCTATTTCCCCAGCAAGACTTGATCTTCGAGTGTGTGGGGTTTGGTGACAAGTAATAAATTACATGCAGGTATTAGTGATATTATCTTTTCAGAAAATTAGAAGGGAATACTTGAACTTCAGTGTATCCAATTGTTTTATTGTGGAAAGAACAATGAGTTTCACAATAAAAAGGGGGGTCTGGGGGTTCTCCCCCAGAGAGGTATTTGAAATTTTACTCTTAACACCACAGTTTGAGAACCTCTGGCCTAAGCCATTCCATAAATTCAGGAGTTGAGTTAAAAAGACTAGAAGAGTACAAGGATCGAAAAAAATTTTAATTGCCAATTAAATATTTCATTAGTTGTAACATACATTCATCTTATATGTATTATCTAATTTATACGCATATTTATTTCACAAGGATTCAAATCCTATTACGAAGAGTTTCATAAAGCACCATTTCATGGGTGCACCATGGAGGTGCAATATGAGTTGATATTTAGATCGAAATAGAAAATAAAAACAAACTTGCCAATTGAACATTGATGGAATGAAAACCTTTGCGGTTTACAAAGTCGCACTCATCGTGTGCTCCTTCATTTGGTGCAATGATTGCAACATGAGTGCAATCTATTGCCCCAACCACTCCTGCCATCCCGCAGTACTGGGAAAACTCCAGTTTGATCATCTCTTGAACTCTTAAATAAAAATAAAATAAAACATATCAAAGCTTTCGCAAAGGCCACAGCAATCACTTTCTTAATCAGTTGCCGAGATAGCAGTAGTAATATAAAAATGGCTAGTGGATTTATTTAGAAACTTGGTGACTGATTAAGGAAAGAGTTGTCCCTTACTAAAGCAGAGCAGTATATTTTTACTAATTGAGAAATTATTTACTGTTTTTGCAATTGCATTGTTGGGAAAATTCCCCTTTCAATTAGGACTTTTGTTTTGAAAGTTCAAAAGTGGTTATTTCTTCTCTGTTTTGATATTGATGGATGTTACATTTGCAACACAACCCATCATAAAATGTAGAATGGAATATACCACAATAGCTAATGCTTCCAATTTTTCAGTGGTAAAGAATTGTCATTATTATTTGAATTTTTCTAAGACTAAATGGTTCTGTGAGAAGCATGAATCTCTTACATATATAAATTTTGGAAATAGAAAGACTATACCAGCATATGTATTCCTATACCAGCAGTGTTATCTCATACCTATACCAGCTATATATACCAGTATATATACTGGTATATACCAGTATATATACTGGTATATACCAGTATATATACTGGTATATACCAGCTATATACCAGTTCCTATACCAGCAGTTGATGATAAACACACAAAAAAAGAAAGATTTCATGAGACAAAAATACGGCCCACAGTAGAGTTAACGCCAAAAACACTTGCCTTCTATCCGTGGAAAATTTCACACAAGTTCTTAGCAAATGTTCCATTGCTTCGATGACGGAGCGAATATTGGCCCCGTTTACATGGACCATATACCCGGGTATAAGTGGCCGATATACCCAGCAATAGGGAAAAATGCAGGGTATAAATAAATCCACCTATTTACTCGGGAATTTGAATACCCGGCTTTCCCATGATGCATTTCGGTCTCACTCAAAGCAAAAAGTCATCCATGTTAGGCTTAAGTGAGTACTTGTTGGAAAGTAAGTTGTTCTTTGTTATTTCAATTGGATATTTAAGATTGATTACTATCTTAAATGTCGAAATAACTTGAAAATAATCCATTATGAACGCAAAATTCCAAGACGAAAACAGATAACAGAATGTAAACAAACTCAAATCGCAATGAATGATGGGAGCAGTGACGTCTATACCCGGGATTTGAGGACTGGTCATGTAAACGGGTTTTTAGCACGGTTTTCAATATCCCTTTCTCCTGCATTATACCCGGGTATAAGAATGGCACATGTAAACGGGGCCATTCTTGCTGACGCTCTGTTGCGACATGCTAAGCTTTAAATCATCAGGTATGGCTCGCTGATCAGAGCCCGTCGCAAAGAATCGCAGAGCGCAAAGAACCTGGAGAAATAAAAATTTTGGTTAACTATGTTAAAACTGTTAAGTGGTTAACTGTTCGTGATCATTCTGACGTTAAAATTTTACCGATATCTATTTTTGTGCATAAAAGTTTACATTTCAACAAATAGCTGTAAGAACTGTAACAATAAAACTAAGAAATTATGCTTACTTTTATTTCTACACTAAAAGCCGTTCTCTTGGCTGTTTTTGGCTCAAGGTCAAGGAGTTGAGTCAACGTGAGGAGTCAAGTCAAGATGAGGAGTTGAGTCAACTCCTCGATGGGTTTAAGGGCCAAACTTTTGGTCAACCTGTACGAAGAAATGAATTCCACTTCAGGAAGATCAAAACTCTTGGCCCTTTCAACCCGAAAATTCCGAGGGATACGGTGATTTTGCTGAGCAAGGGCTAACAGTTGTGCCGCAGGATCCATGACTAAAACATGAGGAACAAATTTACACATTTTTTCAAATATAAAATCACTACTATGGTTCTTACCAGTGGCGTAGCCAGGGAGGAGAAGCCCGGTGGCGTAGAGGAAGCGCTTCGCGCTCCCACACCACAGGCCCGGGGTTCAAATCCCGGTCCGCGGGCACGGCAGACTCAGCCCTTCATCCCTCCGGGGTCGATAAAATGAGTACCAAGGTCACTTGGGGAAATCAAGAAGGGGTTTAGCATCAAGCTAGCCACTCCTCAGCTAACCGTGACTTTCAGTCACACGTTCTGTACAGCTCAGCTCAAGCCTCACCCAGTGAGGCTAGTTATACTGGAGTTTGAAGGTCCAACGACCTAGGTACTCCCTCAAATATCCCCCTTGATTTTTTTTTAGCCAGGGAGGTTTGGAGATATATATCCCCCCGAAACTCAGAAATTTTCTTCTTTTGACCATAGAAATCCATATCCCCTCCCAAAATATCAACATCCCCCTGAAATTTTTTTTGGCTACGCCACTGGTTCTTACAGTCGACTATTCTGCTGAATCAGAACCCAGATTTTCTAAGATGGTTAGCTGGTGAAGATTTGACAATATAATGTGTGTGTACACTTTCTTAAAATCAAAAGTATAATTTTTCCCAGCTGAATTGCCATTAATTTAGTTGTTATAAAACTGGAAAATGGGAAACTTTTCAACCAGCTAATTGCTTTCCTCGTGTTTTTTTACACAACAAGCATGATCACAGCTTATTTTAAGATAAAAACAACCAATCTAATGGTTATAAATGTAGTACTTTATAAATGTAGTACTTTATAAATGTAAGATGTTTAATCAAATTTTTCCTGCCCCATTAACTTAAGAATATCGAGAATGTTCTCAGTTAGAAATGTAATGGCACATTAAGAATTAACAAAAAGTAATACTTGAAAGAGTGTAAGGAAATTTTAATAGGTAATTAAATTTTTAAATGTTTATAAAAGAACTATAGCACATACTGTTTACTTTCGTTTCAATCTCAATTATTGTTTACAATTCGTCCTACTCTACGTACCTTTTGTAGGTTTTCAACAGAACATTTAATTGACTCTTTTCAAATCATTTTAGTAATTTACAAAAAATAATAGCTTTCCAAAAGAAATAAACTAATTTCAAGTTCGAAATCAACGATAAAGTAAACCAGAAGTTGCAAATTCATTAGACTATTTTAATCCTCTAGGGTTGTAATAACAGCGTATTTCTTTGAAATATCAAATTAGATTTTGTTCAATAAAGGTATATAGTTATATCAGTGAGTCATAAAGGATGAAAAATCTCTTACCTTAATGTTTAGGTTTTTAGTTTGAACTGTCCGCCGTGTTAATCCGTCGTGGGATTGCCATTTCACCTAGTCAAGAGGTGGTGGGTTGAAACCCGTCGGCCAACTCTATTTGGCGGGTATATTTAACCACTTTTTGTAGATCGTAGTAGTCCTAAGGGGACAGCCGTCGGGTTAGACCACGTGACTCGCAAAAAAACCCTATTCCGCACGAACCCACATGGAAACCACTATTGGACGATTGTCACGATTTTTAAAATTTCAAATAGATATAATTCGTCTTTACCTGATGGCATTATGCTTGGTCAACTCCAACTGCCCACAAGGATGACACCTGATTCAAGCGGTGACTAAAATTACATACAGAGAATGTCGATTTCCGCCATTTTCATGATGGGAGGGTTCTCAGTGTCTCGATCTCGTTTTTTGATGACTTAATGACTTTGAATTCGATTTTCAGGGTCAAAAAGCATTACTTAAATCTTTAAATTACTCCCAAAGGGACAAGGAGGGTTGACAGTTCTTAAATATGAAATTTTGTGGCAAATGGATAGGTTTAAGGGGTTATTACCCCCCTAAAAAGGCAAAAAAGTAGCTAAAAATTATAGAAGTTTTTATGCGATATTTTTTCCTCTTATTTTTTACTCAATTCACCTTTGAAGGGTCCTAACCCTTCCCCATGGACCCAAATTTGATGCCAATATGCAGCAATAATTTTTACTAAAAGCGGTTGAGGTGTTAGAGCCCCAGAAGCCCCCGCGGAAGAGTCCGAAAGACTCTCCATTGCGTTGTCACTCGCGCGCTCAGGAATTAACATTTATGCTTTGAGAAGGTTAAAATAGACATAAGGACATATAAATGCATGGTATCTTGAACCATGGTATATTAACACTTGGCCCCTAAATCAGTCAAACAGTGAGTTGGGATTACGCGGGCGGAATAGAACTGGCGTAGAGTTACACTGTATATGAAATTTTAACTTCAAATTTTTTCGAGATGAAAATAGTCATTTCTTACAGATTTTGGGTCTCTAAAGACAAAAATCACCCTTAAAATGCTTAATTAACTCTGCATCTTGGGTAATTCAATTTTATTATATTAATATTTATCTACCCGCTACGTGAACTTTGTTTATCGTAACTATAACGCCCCATAGCGTAATAAAAAAAATGAAAAATATTGAATTACCCAAGAAGCAGAGTTAATTAAGCATTTTAAGGGTGATTTTTGTCTTTAGCAACCCAGAAATGACTATTTCCAATTTGAAGTTAAAATTTCGGGTGTGGGTCAAAATCCCGACAGATCAGGTTCCCGACGCGACGGTCGAAATCCCGACAGGATCAGAATCCCGACAGTTCAAAATCCCGACAGGGTCAGAATCCCGACAGGTCGAAATCCCGACAGGTCGAAATCCCGACAGGGTCAAAATCCCGACAGGTCAAAATCCCGACAGTATAATGTCACTATTGAGCCGTGAGAGCATGAATTATTGAATTTTTTAAAAATTGATTAAAAAATGGTTTAATACTACACTCCTGCCCGTGCAAGAAGTTTTTCTGGGCAGTTTTTCAGTGCTGATTAAAGATGTTTCTTCAATACTGTGGTTCGAAAGATTTTAAAATTTTAAATTTTTTAAAATTGATTAAAAATTGGTTTAAAATTTTAAAATCTTTCAAACGTCAGGTTTGATGAAATATCTGTAATCAGCACTGAAAAACAGCCCAGAAAAAAGTCTTGCACGCGCAGGAGTGTAGTATTAAACCATTTTTTTATCAATTTTAAAAAAATTTAAATTTTAAAATCTTTCAAACGGCAGTTTTGATGAAATATCTGTAATCAGCACTGAAAAAAAGCCCAGAAAAAAGTCTTGCACGCGCAGGAGTGTAGTTATTAAACTCATTTTTAATCAATTTTAAAAAAATTAAAATTTCAAAAAAATTCAATAATTCATGCTCTCACGGCTGAGTGACATTACACTGTCGGGATTTTGACCAGTCGGGATTTTGACTTGTCGGGAATCTGACCCTGTCGGGATTTCGACCTGTCGGGATTTCAACCTGTCGGGATTTTGACTTGTCGGGATTCTGACCCTGTCGGGATTTTGACCTGTCGGGATTTTGACCCCGTCGGGATTTTGACCTGTCGGGATTTTGACCCAGTCGGGATTTTGATCTGTCGGGATTCTGACCCTGTCGGGATTTCGTCGTCGGGAACCTGATCTGTCGGGATTCTGACTGTCGGGATTTTGAACGGAACCCAAAGTATGAAAGAGAGGGTATGAAAGAGAGGTTATAGAAAGGAAAATACAGATATTGAAGGAAACACTGCAAACGATTATTCTAATCAAATTACTATTGAATAACCCCCAATCTCGGGATATTATCCAAGCTTTATTTAAAAAAAAATGAAGGTATATCAGATGTATCTTTTTTATTGGAGTAGAATTAAGTTAAGATAAAAAATAAAACTGTTGAATCCATCACAAAAGTCGAAACAAAATAAAAAAAAAAGTGTGAGGAATCTTGATAAGTTTTGGTTTAAACTTTTTTTTGTTGATAATTTTGTTTAGTAATTTATTATTTTGAAAAACGAAATGGAAGAATAGGGGGAGGGGTTTTAAAAATCTTACGTACCCTTATATATAGGGGTGGGGGTGGGGTCAAAATTTGCCAAAATCACCCTTACGTAATGAATGAATGGCCCCTTACCTGTTTGGAAGTCAGTCTTACATTTCACCAATTTCCTCGTTCCCTATTAAATTAATTATAATTAATTAATCTACGGTTTCAGTTAAGCCACCGGTTTCCCATCATATAACTATCTGTGGATAATATTCACGGAAAAATGACTAAAAGCCTCAAAAGTTTGACACTAATTGAAAAAAAAAATTGAATTTTTCGTAAAAAAATGGACATTAAAAGTTGAACTCGTATTTTTTTACACAAATTTCAGTATGTTATTATTACGTGCATTTCTAAACGAAAACCGTTGTACTCGTATTTATCTCTTGATGTTTTTGTAAGGTTTTGATGGAATTTTTTCATGTAGCTAATTATTCAAATTAATTTTAAAAACTGAAATTTCAATTTTATTTCCAAACTAAATGCGTTATTGGGTTTCAGATTTCAACAATAACCTATCAACATTTTCACATGTCTGTATCATCGTTTTGGTTTTTAAAATATTTCAGACATTTTTAAAAAAATTCTAAAGAAATTAAATTTGCCATTGTCCGATTTTTAACATTTATTGAGTCATTCCTAAAGTGATAATTGTTGATGAAACTTTTATAGCAATTTGTCCGGGGTTAACTCTATTTTCAGTGAACCAACATGTTAAAATAAAGTATTAAAAATAATAAAATTTGAAAAAAAAAAAAAATAGTGGAAAGTTTTAAAGAGTTTTAATGCTAATAAAAGAGATGAATTTAATTTTAAAAGGATTAATTTTTAACTTTTAAAAATTTTTGTTGACTAAAATCTTTTTACAAAACTTATTCTTTACCTCATTTAATTATTTTTTTACTTGAAAATATATATTATTAAAAGCAGGTAAGCGATTTGCTTGTTCAGAAGAAGGAGAGAGAGTGCTAAAAATACCCTAAAACATGTTTACCTAATATTTGAATGGCTCCTCAATAACCTAATTCTTAACCTTATGTTTAAAATTTCAAATGTAAATACAATAATGTTAATACAGAACGGTTTAAATTAACTGTCAGACAACACTCTGGACTCTTTGTGCGTTTGGAAGATCACTATTTGGATACCACAGACTACAGATTTATTAAAGGTCATCGCTTCATACAGGGCTTTTATCGGATCCAAAAAATGGCCATGGCGAAGTATTTAGCTGCACCTCGACCTAAAGGCAAACTCTCAGCACCCTATGACCTTGGCCTCACTCAGCCCCGGTAATTAATACAATCATCAACAGAGCTGCGAATCGGTCACAAAAGCTCTCACCCGAGTGAGACAAATATCACCCTCGACCGAAAGTAGTAAACATAACAGCGAGCTAGAGAAAAAAAAGAAGAGCTCTCTTTGTTGGTTGAAAAAACAATGACGGACTCTTCCTCCGATCAAATTGGTCAGTGTAGCGTAGAGACAACAAGGCCAAGCGAAAGCCGACTCGTTTCCCCCCACACCATAGATCTTCGCTTTCATTAAAGAAACCACCTTTCTCGAAGGGTTAAACGGTAGAGGGGAAGCGGTTTACCGGCATTTACTTGAATAACCGCCCGCATGGTGCTTCGCTTCTTCAATGCATACGAAACGGGCATGTCATGTAAGTTGTTTGTAAATATTGATCTTACCCGAATGGATTCCCTCTTCGCGAACTTTAGAAGGTTTCTATTCTTTATGTATTCTTATATTTTGTCATATTCATATATTTTATCATTTTCGCAAAAAACTTTGTTAACTGATATAAAGGCCGATAAGCGTCGTAATAAAAAGTTATTAAAATTATCAATAGAAAAAATTAAATTTTTTTGCGAGGAAGCAAGTTAAATTTGTGGATGAGCCCTAGTTTGCACTCCAAAATGATGTTATTAAGTGGCGTAAGTCACCAATTTTAAATATTTAATATCTCAGTGAGTTTTGAAGGTATTCTATGTATTTTTTGTGCCTTATTCAGGAAATAATAAAGAAAATGTTGCTAATTAGAAATTTTGGTCTATGGGGTCCGTATAAAAATATGTGTTGGAAATATGTGTATAGGAGAAACATGTAAAAACACTCAAATTAAATCACCCTGTATAGTATATCACCTTCGCAAATTTCATTCTTTTCATTTCGTGAACATTTCATTTTATGTAAGATATTATTTTATTAATTAAAATTTCATAAAGTTAGAAATTTAATGCAGTTCCGCTTTTAAATTATAATTCGGATCACTTGGTTGATTGCCTTAAAATGAAAAAATTATTTAGCTCAAAAAATTCACCATTTTTTCCTGCATTATTCTTTAATTAATCCTATGTTTAACCCTTCCAATCTTTGAATGCTAGACCTGCTATTGAGTCCAATACAAAATTTGTTGCGAGGAGGAATAAAAGGGTTAAATAGCAATCATTTTATACTGCTATATGGCAAGTTATTCATGTAATAAAATGTTTTAAAATCTAAGGGTACGATAAAAAGTTGCATATGATTAAGATTAATTAATTAGTAGCAGTTTTATATCCAGAAAAAATTCAGTTTTTGTTTAGAGTTTTGACTATTGAGAAAGAAATTTGAAGCGAAAGAGTTTTGAAGTTAAAAATGAATATAATTGCTTGCATAAATTAAATTCTTATTGAAATTATGAAACTTATATCATTATCAATCAGCATCATTATAAATGTTACGGGCAAAGTGATAAATCGGGCATTATTAATAATGCCCGACGTGGAGGCGGGCAAAGTGATAAATTTCATTCATAAATTCCATTGAACTTATCACATTGCCCGCCTCCACGTTGGGCATTATTAATAATGCCCGATTTATCACATTGCCCGTAACATAAATATGTATTCGTGTTTAAATGCAATCGTTACAACGCTTTCGCTTAAAATCCGAGTTTAAAAAGGTTACCAAAGGTCCGAGGTTACCAACTCGAAGAAATTCGAGCGGAGCACTTGTATCATCATTTACTAACCACCTATTCAATAAACTGTATGTTACTGCTCCTTTGCTCCATAACTTTGCTCTTTAGCCTCTTTATTTGCTCTTTAGCCTCTTTATTTGCTCTTCAGCACCCTTTCCCCCTTGAGCATCTTTCTTTCTTTAGCAACCTTTCTCCTTGAGGATCTTTCTCCCTCAGCATCCTTTTGCTTATAAACATCTTACTGCTCTTCAGCATCTTTTTGCTTTTGAACAACCTCTCACTGCTCTTCAGCATCATTTTGCTTTTTAATATTTTACTGCTCTTTAGTATATCTTTGCTTTAGAATTTCCCACTTCTCATCAGTATCTTTTTCTATTCACTATTTTATCTCTTTACTCTAAAATCCCTTTCTCTTTAGCATTTTTGATTTAGTTTTGTTCTACACATGCACGATTTATCACGCAGATATCTTAACTTCTCTAGGTGACCTCTTAATTTTTTTGAAAGTGTAGGAACACATTACCTCGTTATAGGAACCAATTTCAACGATCTCACAGACCACCAGTTGGGAACCAGTGGTTTAAAACGAAAATATTGTTTCCTTTCACTTTTCGTTCTTGCTGCCATGTCTAGAGAGAGTTTGTTTATTGCTCATTTAAACGAATAATTTTTAAAATATGGGGTAAATTTTTAGAGATGATGTCTCATGTAACTTTCAGACTAAAAGAAAAAGGGGAAACATAGAAAAAAAAACATAGGTGAAAATTGAGAGTAAAATCTAGTGTTTGAAAATTGTCTAGCTATTAATAGTAAACATTCAAGGAGTAGCCAGTGTTGTGAAAATTTTTTACCTAATTAAATATGCGCTGAAAAAAATATTAAAACAGAAAAATATTTGCCATTACCTATAAGAGAAAAATTTTTATTACTGCAACATTAGAAAAATGTTCAGCTATGGATGGTATTAATATAAGAAGATAAATCTTAAGAAACAAGTTCATACATGAGAAAATAAAAGTGTAATTAATGTTATTGATTCTTCAATTGACATTTGTAAAAAGATAATGTATTAGTGCAAAATAATTTTCGTTGATTGAAGTCGAATTGTACCTTAAGTTTAAAAGTTGTTTATTCTGCATACTTTCTACTATCTAGGAAAAACTCGTTTTACAGAAATCAATTGTTGACTATAATATGAGGTTTACCAAGCAAAAAGATGGGAAAACCTGATAATTACAAATGAAAAATGTATACATAACTAAATGTTTTAGTTTTATGTAACGTTTTAGGTGTTCTTCCTTATTCCTTTAAGTAACTAATTTTTTTTTCTAGGTTCAACTTTGCATGCTTCTTTTACTTACTTTTAACTGCATTGAAAGTTCAGACCAATATGAATGGGTCGACGACATGGAAGATGCATTTGCAACTGAAGATAAACAAGGTAAGAATGTGTTCTTGTACAGTACAGGGTAAAGTAATGACAATTTTTTTAACCCTTTTTGATATCTTATATCTAAACTCTACATAGTTTGTACTAAAAAGTCGCATACTTTAAAGGGTGGCTGTTTAAAATTTATAAATTATTATAAAAGTTAATATTTATAAATAAAAATTATCAACACATAGTAGATGATCTTAAAAAAAAAGAAAGTTTTAGAATTGTGTGTTACAAGAAGAGTAACGATATATGTATAGTTAACTAATGTTAGCTTTCAATTACAATGAAAATAAATTTTGCTATCGACATACTGACATACTATATGTTAAAAATATTTTTACAAAATTTTGAATTTTTAAAGAAATTTTTCTAGTATTTTAGCTGTGAGCTATTAGAACTATAAGTACAAGTATACAATAAAATACGATTACAAATAAGCGTTAAATTATGCGTTAAACAAAAGTTTATGGTTAGTATTTATGCATTTAAACAATTTTTAGTGCTAATGCTCGTATGCTAGTATTGCAGTAGAAAGTGAAATGCGTAGAACCTCGTATTAAATAAAAAGAGCTTTAATTTTGAAAAAAATTAAAATCACTGTTTTTAAATTTTTTTATGTAACGATTTTTCTGTTACTAATTTACTTATTTTCTCTGTGAAAATCGTTAATCGTTTTTTGGTATTTTAACTCTTGAAATCATTTTTTTTATCAATGGAATGTATAAATTTTTATTTATTTACAATTTTTACCATGAAATTAAGCAAGAATTAAGAATTCAAATTACCATGTAATTAAGTTAAAATTTCAAAGTGATTTTGACAGAAGGTTATTATTTAGTTATTTGTAATTTATACTCAAAAACGGTTCAAAGTTCCTTTGTTATTATTTTTTTTTAAGTTGAGATCTTTGCTTTGATGTTTTCAATTGTATCGACGAGTTCAACCGGAACATTTTACTTTGACCGGAAGTTGACCACCGCCCGTTGTATAGTTCATAACATTGATTTCACAGCAGTTGTTCCAAATGAAGCTAAATTAAGCTAATAAAATTTTTAAGAGCTAAGAATTTTTAAGATTGTCTTTACAATACTGTTATTTTCCAGTGACGATCCGTATTAAACCAACCTTGATATTAAATTCAAAACCCGTCCTTGTACGCCGAATGTCAAGTTTCATAGTTCGCGATCTCCAAATAGCACATCCGTTTTGCAGACCACTCAATTCGTCGATGACGCTAAAGCTTGAATGGCCATAGCCCGAGCTCAGCCTTGGACTGCCTGCGATCCCGTTAGACCACTTGAGAATCCATACCTTGCTACGGAATATGGGTCGTTATGTCCGTTAAACAACGACCTCTGGAGATGAAAAGCCGTAGGTCACGGTTTTACACGCATCGAAGAGTCTACCACTCATTTGTGGAAGGCATTCTTCATGAAAAATTAAGGGTAGTCGGGGATTTCTAAGGTTTTGCAATAACCGGAAATATATCCACCATCGAACGGGGCCTCTCCATTCAATAACTTGTTTGCGGGAGAGATTAGTGATGTATCCTGGTTGACCTCACCCCAAGAAGACATAAGATTTGCATAAAAATGAGCAATTTAGAGAGGCGGAATGTGTGTCATTAATAATTTGCGCTGCGTCAAAATGGCGCCTGAAATGTTAAAACTTGGAAATTTAGAAATTAGTGATTGAAAGCTGAGGAAAGTGAGGGAGGTACTGCTTAAAGGAATAAGAAGGAAGTGATCATGGAAGGGTCATGGAAGAACGCCCATGATGGATATTGATTAAAAAAATAGTTGGCAGACTGTTATATGAAGCAGGAAAGGTTGTTATGGCTTTGTTTCGTGTAATTGGATTATTCTGCACTGTTATTCAACTGGATACAAAACAACATGGCTCGAAAAATAATTTTAAAAATCAGTCAGTTCTTAATATGTATATTGTTACATTGTTGTAAAGGGTTTTGTTACATATCTTCTTTAACGCTCTCAATCTAAACGCTATATAAATTATTACCTATTACCCACTCATCCTAAAACAAATATTAATAGAGCGGGGGTATTGTCAAAATTGTTTATAACTGAGGGAGGGATTTCATGGGTGTCAATCCAGGGTGACGAAGGGGAACGCGTGCCCCCAAAATTCAACTAAATAAATAAAGTCCCCTAATAATAAACTGTTTTCAACTGGAATACAAAAGGAAGGAACCAAATTCAAAATGGTATGAAATATCAAGGACACATAGTGGGGCGACCAATTTAATTTTCGCAGATAACATGAACTTAACTTATTGTTAACTTAACTAAAGTTATTCATACAAAACCATACCAATGTCCTTGAGGTGACACGATAATATTTAAATTCAATTATGTATCTAATTTCAACATGACCCGATAAATATGCTGGTCTCATTAATATTCAACTAGAAATTATTTACTTCATTTTATTATTATAAGAATAGTTTCGTTTTATATTTACAGAACCTAAAAACTATAAGAAATAATAGAAATTGTAAAAAATAATGGACACGCTGTGTCAGCCTAATTATTTCTCATTTCCAATTCCTAAGTAAAAAAAAATTACATATGAAAGTTTAAAAAAATTATATGAATGATCTTAAATTAGCTAGATTTTTTATCCATGTACAAATTCATTGACTAAGAATAACTAAACCAGTTTGTCTGTTAGAAACCTTATTAGAACCTTATAAAAGTACTTTTTATTTCAGAAGATTTTTGTAAAAGAGGACCAAAAGAGAAGGTGATTATTTGTAGGGTAGAAAACAATGAAATTTTGTTATCATTAAATCCCTGTATCTGCTCACACATAGTGTTCTTGATCGACCCTCTGACTCATCCCAACAGTAAGTAAAAAAATTGCTTCCCATTCAGAATCAATAGATTGCTTACACCAGGGAATGCAACCTGGTTTTGAGGCTAATTTAATGGTAAAATAAAATTAATTTTCAATCAAAATATTATGTTTATATACATTTTGTTACACATTTCATTATCATATAATATCCAATTAGTTATTTATAATTATTATTATTTATATTTAATATTAATATTAATGATTATTTAAAAGTCTGAGTAGTGAGTCGGGGATGTTACCTTTTAGTTTATTGGATTATACTTTCATATTTCAGGTGACTTGGTAGCTTTACAATCCCACAATGCTACCAACATTTTACCATCCATTATCTTGAATGAAAATCATATTTTGAATAGTGATTTTACTCCTGAAAACCTAATTGCCTGGGTGCTAGACCTACAGTTAGATGGAATAGACATTCGATTGCAACAAAAGAATTTCCAGGAAAACTTTTCAAAGACACTTTTAAACGACTATCTTCAAGTAAGTATTTTAAAAGGTTTTTCTCTGTGAAATAAAAGGATATAAATGAACTACCTGACTGATAGTTTTTTTTTTTTTTTTTTTTGTAGATTTGACATATTTTTTTAAAGTCTAGATTGCAGATAGTTCTAAGAAATAAATATCTAAGTTCTAAAGGATTTTTTTTTTAATTTCAGAAAATCGATATTTTATTGAAAACCAGATCTAGAAATAGCATTTTTATGCTTACTTTTGTGGGATCCAGTTTATCTTTTGTTGGTGATCCTGTATTCAAAAGAACCCTAAGGTAATTATGTTTCAATATTCACGGGGGACAAATATTTTTTCTTTCAACAACTAAAAATCTAAATTTCTCTAATCTTAATCTAAACTTCAAAAACATTTGACTGACCAAATACTAATAAATGTTTAAAGTAAATAATACTTTAATCCAGGGGTCTCCAAAAAAGTATGGCCCGCTGGCTCCTAAAATGTGGCTCACGGTAGCTGACACTACTCACTCTATGTTTTTTTTTCATCATTTGCAGTCAATGATACATTAAATTAAACTTCAAAGGAAGTTCGACTCAATAAATAACAGTATTTTTGGCCGTTTCCTCAGCAATTTAACTAATGTTTAGAAATAGTTCTTACTTGCACTTCTAGTATTATGTTCTAGTTCTCTGTTCTAACGATGACAAATTTGAATAGGATTTTATTAAAGTTAAAAATTTTAATATTTTTAGAGTTTATAATTAAAATTTAACTTTTCCTAAAAGCTTCGCGTTTATAATTTAAGTAGAATGAGGCTAAAGAAAAAAATCTAAATCAGATATAATAAAAAAAAAGCATCGTCGAAGAATTGACAATTTCCGAGCGTAAGACTGGGAGAACGTACCGCTTAATTTGTGGACAACAGCATAATAATGACTAATGAGTAACAACTTTGAAGACCCCTGCATTAAGTAAATATTAAAAGAACAAATGAAACTTTTCTTTGATAACAATTCATAAATTCTTTTCGAATATCATGCTTAAATATTGTTAATTTTCATTGCAGTAATGTTGACCTATTAAGCATAAAGACTGAAAATACTTTACAGACTTCTGGAAATGATCGGAATAATTTTGTAAGTATATAATATAAACCTTCTTATGTGACCTAATAGGTTTTGTAACCAAAAGTGTTGGAAGGAAAAGGAAGTGTCATTAAATAGTAAAAATAATAACCATTTCCCGTTGTAAAACTTGTTAAAATAACTTGCTTATCATATTAAATTTTCACATTTATTTCTTCATTAGAAAATTAATGATAAAATAATAAGTTATAGTAAATATATAAATTACAAATATACAGTAAAGAAAATGACAGAAATTGGGTAAAGGAGGGTCGCAAGCTATCCGAAAAGACAGTCAGTCATTAGTATTTTCATACATTCTGTATTTCATTTATCAAGTAAAATATGGTTTCTTGGTGTTTGGCATCTAATTTTTAAACGAAGAAATTATTTTGTAAGAACTAATGATTGGTTCCTTTCTGAACAACTTAGCATCGTTAGAATTTAAGTGAAGTGAATTTTAGTATTGATTCAAGGACAACTTATATAATTTATACTTAGGTGTCAGAATACGCACAGACAAGATAATTCAATAGATATGATTCAATATAGATGCCTAACATCCTGCGTACTTTTACCTGCCACGTCAAATAGAAGTATGCGTTCAGTTTTTTTTTTTTTTAAACTTTTACATATTTTTGTTGGAGCGTAGGACTTTAATTTTTTTTTGAAGGTTGATTTGTGAGTCACTATAAACTTACGTTCAGTAAATTTTTGAAGCTTTACCTTTCAAATTTTCGATTTTATAGCGTACTCTTACCCTCCTTTCCCCTACTAATGTCACAGTAAACGTTGTTAAAAGGGCATAAAAAGAAAAAATATTGTTTACTTTTCAGTCATATTAGAAAAGGTTTACTCAGACGAAATAGAAGAGTTTTCAAATTTATATATATTTTAAATATTAAATAAATAATTAATAATAATTAAATACATTTATTTAAATTATAAAACGCATTGGTTTGATTACCCTTTATAATCCACTATCCAGTATAACAAACAAAAAAACAACTGGCACCAGTTTGTATAATGAAACCTAATTTTGTATCAATCGGTTTATTGTACTATTTTGTGCTATTACGTATGATATAAATATTCTGATTTTACTGTGTAAACGTGGTTGTGTGACGTCTGTGGGAGATAAGTTTGCTTAAATTAAGTAAACAGTTGTAAAAATAATTAAAATCTTTTTTTTTTTCTATATTGCAGAATTATGATGGTAAAACATGTAGCGATGGTGGAATAAATTTTACTAGAAAAGGGACTGTTTTTCCTATTACTCTCAAGGAGTCAATGCAAAACGCAATAAAGACAAATCTTCAAAGAGATATATTTCCACAAGTAAGTTTAAGTTTGAGAAGGTATGCATTGAACTGGTTTAACTCTTTCCATACGGGGGCTCTGAAAACCACTTCTCGAGCATCATACGGGAACGGCATTTTAACGGTTGGAAAAGCAGTCGTCCGAGACCTGACCCGGCCCGACATTCCCCCTTTTGAGCGGGAGCTCCCCTTCGGATTTATGGCGCCCCTAATGACTTTTTTATCTGGACTCCTCCGGCTTGGGTGGGCAGCGGTCGGTGTGGGCTTCTGGTGTTTATGTTTTGCTCGGCCGCATGGTTTTGTCAAGTTTCGTTCACGTTCACACTTTTACTTTGCAAATTGATAATTATAATTTATTTAATATTAGTACTTATGAAATAGAAAAATTCATGTGAAAAATACAAGTTTACTCGACTAATTTGAACTTTTCGACTAACTTTATCACAGTTTGAAAGACAACGAATTTGAAATGATATAAAAAAAATTATGTATTGCTTTAAGGTACTAAAAATTTTCCGATTGAAAAATCTTTTTTTAAATTAAAATTTGATTAATTTAGATTTTTAAAATTTACAGAAAGAAAGTTCAAATAGCGAGCGAGAAGGACTTTTGAATATAAACGATGAATGGTAACTTGTTTGTGGCAATTTAAAACAAATAAAATTATAACGCGTTTGAAAAAAAAAACTCAAGAGCTTTCTAAAAGTACATTTCGTAAATAATGTTTTTAAGAAATTAATTATAATTTTATTTTTAATAGTTTTTATAATAAATACGAATATATTTGTAGAATATTTATAGAATATATTAGCCATTAACCAAAGTAGATAAAGAAAGTTTTATTAAGACCTAAAAAAATCGGATTTTTAAAAACCTGATAAAAAATTCTTTACAAAGTATTAAAAACTGTAAGGAAAGTTTTAGATGATTTTAGAACAAAAGTTTATGTAATTATGTTCCCAAAACCTTGTTTAGGTAATGGGTAATTGGGTTAGTAATGATTCTAAGTGAAAACAATTGTAGTTTGTTGCTAATAAAAATCATTTACTCTTTTAACAAGTAGAAATAATTTTAATCGATTTTAATTTTTTTGTTGTATTATTATCCATTTAAAAATCTGATTAAAACGATTGCTTTGATTTTATTCTTAGAGGTTTTATTGATTTCTTCTTTTTTTGTTGTATTTTGAAGTAAACTAATTTCCTGCAATAAAATAAGATCACTATAATTTCTTAAGTTTTATGAAATTAAAATCTTCATAAACGATCTCATCTTACTATAGAATCCGAAAACACTCCACAGTCAAAACAGAGCCTACTGGCCCACCCCACGGGGAAAAGTGATGCCGTTCTGAGATAGTGACCACCGCGACAAAAAGGGTAATAAAAGAAGGAGGGTTTGAACCGGGGGGTCGAGAAAAGCCCGGCCGACCAGGAGTTTGGAGAACAGGTTTTCGGAAGGGCCCCGTAAGGAACGGTGGTGCATTTGCTGTACGGTTGCTGCCGTTCCCGTATGGAAAGAGTTAAATAAGAAACAAAAATATAACAGACAAAATATATTTTATTTAGGAAGCCTTTTAAGGAAACTGACTGACTTTGAAAGGACACTTTTAATTGGAAAGAATTTACTAAACTTTGAAGAACCCCCCCTTACTTTTAGTATAAACTCCCTTCATTTTGAAAAAATCCAGACTATATCTAAAAAAAACCCCCCATGTTCTAGGTTTTTCAGGGCTTTATTGACCCCCAAAATTACCCATCCCACTTGGGTTAAAAAACAACACAAATTTTTGCCAACCCTGATACATAAACTAAGCATATGGATCTGTTGTTACGAGTTAAGAAAACTGTACAGCATAAAATAAGCTTGCCTTTTTTCGCACCATAAGATTAGATTTTTCAAGAGGAATAAAATAAATGAAATAAAATCAGGTTTTTATTTCTAAATTTATTAAGCTGTTCGAGTTTCTTTTATCGGTTCATTAACTGTTTTCTCCCTAGGTTTGTATACTTTTGAATCCTCTGAGTTTTAAAGAAGAAAGAAAAAGTGAACAAGATTTATGGAATATTTTGAAAAATCAAGTAAGATGTAGTTGCATTCTTAACTATAAGTACAAAATATTGAAACTTTAACTATTAAATAATAATCGATAAAATAATAATTATCTTTAATTAAAGTTCTCAAGTACAATTCTAAAGATTATTTCATTATACTACTTTGTCTGAATAAAGAATACTAATCGCTCTATTTTTTGCTTCCTAATTTAAAAAAAAGAATAAATTCTTAATCCCGCATCTTTAATTTGATACTATTTGGTAAGAAAATATAATGCTTTGATTGTATATGTAATTAATAAAATTCTAACATTACTATTGGTTACTCCAGATTGACTGCTCCTTATCAAAAGATTTTGCCGGTATCGACATATGGTCATTGGATGACGACGACAGCAAAAACGTGTGCGGAAAAAATCCCTTCCCTATCGTCCAGCACATTTCCGACGAAGTGAAAGAAGAAAAGGTCTCTTTCGATTCCTTCACGGATCTCGACATTATTCTATCCACCGGAGAGTCACAAGTGAGTGAAGTCCAAGTGTTATACGAGGCTAATGCCACCCCCGATGAAATGAAAAAGTTCAAATGCAAGCGCATCGGGTTTTTCCGTCATCCAACGGACTGCTCCAAGTTCTACCATTGCTCCGAGTACAGGCCAACACCTGCCAATCATCAGCCAGGGATGCAGTACGCCGTCATGGTGTACAAGTGTCCGAGAGGCCTGGTGTACGACGAGGTCCAAGGTTCGTGCAACTGGCCATCCCATACGGAGCCCTGTCAAGGATCGGACGAGCTGATGCCAGTAGCACAAAAGAAGTTCGTGTGCAAAACGCCTGGGTTCCACGTGGATCACGTGGACTGCAGATGGTTTTACTATTGTTCCGATTTAGGAGATGGCCAGTTGGCGGCTTTCGAGTTCTTGTGCCCGTCACATCTTTTGGGATACGACGAGGAACGCCTGTTGTGCAACTGGAAGTGGTTGGTTCCGGCATGCTCCAATGCATCCTATTTGATAAATGGAGAAGAAAACGCATCTCCAACTCCGGTGGAAAGTTTGGTGAGAGCGTCCAATGCGGATGTTTTCATCCCTAATGTTGTTTCGTCCACAATTGAAACGCGTAGACCCCGTATTGAGTTAGAGAGAAGTGTAAACCAGGACGTCCACCAAACATCGAATCCATACCCAAAAGAACTTGATTACCACAGACCATTACTTTTGCCCCCTGTTGTATCAGTAAATTCGAAACATCTGAAATCATTAAACTCAACTCACCCGGATACTCATAGGAAAAATTTAAATGTTGAAAGAACTAATACACAGTCGACACAAGCAACTGACCATCAGACCACCAATAAAGGAGAAGGAATTCCTTCCTTGGAACTCAGCGGAAACCTTGACTTGGGAAACAAAACGAATGTCAGTGACTCCCTGAAACTTCAAGGTCGAAACATCCCTGAGAAAAAACTAGGTACTGCCTACTGGCATCGATCTATGATAACGGACCGATCACGCAACGGTGGGCACACAGAAAAGATAGGGCAGTCGAAAGAAAACGTCAGAGAAAACAATGAAACAATCCACAGGTACGGAATTGGTTCAGTGAGAAGAATTAATTTAAAGGAGCCTTCGACACTCATCAAAAGCATACCCCTAGATGACGATTTGCGTTTGAATGTGAGATCAGAGCATCACATTAATAAGGATAAGGATCAAATTCTCAACTCTTATTACGATGTTCCTTCTCAATCACAAGGGAGGTCGGTTAACGGAATAATTTTGCCTAATGAGTTTCAAAACAAAGTACAACAAGCGAGTACAAAGAGTCCTTATGCATCCGTAAAATGCTCCAAATCAAGAGCAAGAAAACATGCTAGAGGAGATGCATATGAGTCAGAAGAGAGTGATCTTGAATGCGTGAGTGAAGTCAGTTTAGTAATTAATTTGAAACCAGGAAAACAGTTCGAAAAATACATTCTCAGAACGGACAGGATTTCCAATTCAGCTTATCAAGAATCAAAACAAGTCCCATTTTCTGCCAATGAAACTGTTCCTGTGCGATTGAAAAAAAATACGGGTATTGCGAATACAGGATATTTTGGAGAGAACTTGGCAACAATTAATGAAAGCAAAGAGAATAAAAATAAAAATTATTCACCCGAATCTTCACGTACAGAAAGTGAAACTGAACCCGTTGTGATCTATTCAAGTACGCAACACTACAAAAATAGAATTGCAGAAAGTAATCCAAGAGCTGCTAAGCTTTTAGGACATTTTCCAGAAAATCAGTCAGTTGCTCTTGATGTACGAACTCCAGACAGAACGAAAGAATATCTCTCAAGTGCTTTTGAATCAATCAATAAGGATGTAACTTCAGCTGTAAAGGATTCCAAAACGCCATTTCCTTTAAAAGAAAATTTGATGCCATTGAAGTTTTATCCTCAGGGCGTTCTTATAAATGTTAACTTAGATTATATCAATGAAATTCCTCCGCAAGTTCTTTTGGAGGTTGATAGAATGCTTAAGAAGTTTATGAATGACGGTAACATAGATGTTAACCTTTTGATGACTAAACTAAATGCAACATCAGAGAAGATGTCAGAGGTAAATAATGAAGCAACTGCAGATGACAAAAAAATTATCAAAATGATATCAATGCTGGAAGAAATGTTACATTCGTCTCCAGTGGAAAATCCTACGGAGGGAAACCTTGAAAATAAATCTACCTTGCCGCCAGCAACAACTGAAGAAGAATACATAACAACCGAAGAAATACTCTATGAAAACGTCACAAAGTCGAATAACGCACAAGACAAAGATAATACTGAAAAGTCCTCGATTGTTAAAGATAGTGGACGTCCTGAAAGCAGTCCTATTATTGATGTTAATTCATTAAAAAATATCCCCACAGGTGATGGCGAAAACGTTTACTTTGGAAGAAGACGCTTGTTCCGGAAGCCCAAATTTCCAAGTATTCGAGAGCAGTTGGAGATTCAAAAACTTCGACAATCCCTTAGCACTTCTACCGAAGTTATCATACCACCCTCTGCTATACATGCCGTTCCAAATCGTTTCAGGTATCCATCACTAAGATCGGAAGTTAATTTGGATGTTAAAACTGAATCAAGACATCATTCAATATCAAATGATAGACTAAAGATGGAAACAGAAACCACTCCCGAAGAAGAGAATGATAAAGATATGATCCCCCCGGTTCGGTCACGACAGCTTGATGACCTAGAATTCAGCAGTCCAGTTAGGTTTAAATACCCTTCAATACGGGAACAACTGAATCAACAAGCAAATGCTACCCCAAAGAGAGAAACTTCAAATGGAGGACAACCAATCCACCGGGAAGGATACGATAGTGGATTTTCATCTGTTCATTCGCAACATTTCGGAGATAGAGTCAGATACAGTGACTTTAATCAATATGTTTCTATAAATAAACCTGAAACTCACCATCACAGTGACTACACGCCTGGTGTAAGGTATCCTGAAACCAACACCAACAATCATATCCGTAATCTGCCTTCTGGATCTTCATCTTTTTCAAATTCAGATAAAAGACGATTTAATAATCCTTCGTATGATGAATCTGCCCCAGGATCCGGAGAAACAAAGAAAGAATACGACTCAAATGCTCGTAAACTCTTTTCTCCTGATGGATCTCAATCGGACAGATCGAAATTGCGATATACCTTTCCCCTTCAACCTATTTTCCCTTTCGGAAACGCTAATTCTCCAAGAATACAGAACCCAGTATTGCACACTATTGGGAGAAGCATGGATGGACAGGAAAGTCATTTGACCAGAACAAATAATGATCCTTCCATTGTTAGGCCAGGAGAAAACTTGAGTTTTGATGGTACAGAGAAAAGCCTTGCAATGAATAGTGCCCCAACTACTCCGAAGGAAAAACCACATTCTCATTTGATGAATGAAGACTCTAGATTTAACTTACATAGAGACGCCTTAACAAGGTATCATAAGCCTGACTTGGGGAGAGAGAATTATCCCAGAAGTTTGTCCCATAACACAATAGCTGAAGATAGTTTTCCTCAAAACAGATCAAGAACACCCTTAAAAGAAAGAACGAGTGCAAGAAGAGAAATGACGAATTCTAACGGTCGAAGAAGAAGAAGAAAGGGACGTAAACTAAGAATTCTGGTAAAGAAATTGCCTAACAACCAAGAAATTACTGGTGAGAATCCCGAAACTAATCCACCAATTACCGGAGAAAGAATTCCAGAGAACTTGTTGTCAGAGATAAGAAGCAAAGTGTTCAAGAAACTTGCTGTAAACGGACAAAGTGGAATTGAACTACAAATTAGGTACCAAGATCATGTTTGGAATGTTCCTTTCGTCAATAGTCGAAACACTTTGGACATATCCCCTGAAATTTGCACTCGAGCTGGTTTGTTTCAGCACCCAAAAGATTGCAACATGTTTTACGAATGTTTTTGGGATAAGTGGCTTACGAAATTTACCTTGCATGCGTTTTCTTGTCCAGTTAAATTGGTTTACGATGAAAACATCAGGGGTTGCAGTAGGCCTTCTTTAGAATCGCACTGTAGAAGTGCTTAAAGAAGATGGTCCACACAAACAAAATTTTGGGTTACGATATTTTGGGTGTATAGCTACTTTAAATAATTGGTTTAGTAGCCAAGGGGCACAAGTGATGGTACTTTTTTATAAGAATTTAGTTGGCTAGTTCTTTTCCTACCACGTGTTGTTCTCAATAAGATCTTTCACTTTCACCTGTAAGCTCGATTTTTAAGGCATATTTCCCAAGGCAAGTTGGTCTTGCCCTTTAGTAGCATAGTCATGCCTCGGTATTTTTGGTTAGCTAGGAGGGAAGAATGCTGAACTTTTAACCTTTTTCCTAATACTTTTAGAGGTGACTATAAAAACCTGCAAAAATATTTAACTAAATCTACAAGCATGTAATATTGTAAAGTCCGACCGCCTCGAAAAAAAAAGTTCGACATCGTACAATATTGTGTCGATTGTTATGGAAACGGGTTGTTCTTCTTACTTTTGGGGCTGATGGTAATTCATAAACACTGAAGAAAAAAAACGTTTTGAGCAAAATCTGTGCGACTGTATTTTAGATTTGAACTTCTTTACAAAGTTTTTCTCGTGGCGGTCGCACTATATGTCTCTCGTCAGTTATATTATACCTAAGAAAAAAGCTTCGGTTTTAGATCAGTTGACAAGTCAGACACCGTAAGGTAGGTGAGGGAAATGAATATCTTCAACTGTTATCTATAATTTTTTAAAGTTGTGATTCTGAACTGCTTAAAAAATTCATTTAATTTTATTCTACACAGATTATAATAAAGAATTATATCAAATAACACCCCAATTTCACTCGCAGAATGGTTGACTGCCTGAATATATGCGGGTGGGAAGCATGCTGAACTTTTTCCAAATATGTACTGTAAGTTGTGATAGTTTAAATTTATAATTTTCATATTTAAATTTTCCTAATTAATTGATGAAAAAGAAACCATATGGTAAAAAACAGGAATAAAAATCCACAAATAACTATTATTCTAAGCTTTGAATATAATAACTAATTACGTAAATAATCTTGATCTGGGAGCAGAATTTTGGGGAAAATGGTTTCATTGCGACATAAGAGCTTTTTTGCATGCAATATAGGGAAAATTCTTGTTTGTTAAGCATATTCAAAAAATACTTTTCAGAAATGGTATTGAGGTGCCATGCAGCAAAACTCTCAACACCTTTACATTCGGAGTTAGCTCATTGTAGCTAGCAGCAAGTGCATCAATTTCTTTATTTCAATACATTTACGTGCGTGTTTATTAAAGAAGTAATTATAATTTAGTCCAAAGATACTTTGAATAGTAATTTTGATATAGAAGTGAATTTTGAAGTTGGTTCTTTCATAAAAATTGTTTCTTTTCTTCAAAAAAAATATGGAATCTTATCACATCAATATAATAATTCACTCAGAAACTAAGACTGAATGTAAGATACTGAGTAAATAATGTATATATATATATTTGTTTAGTGTTTTGAGTTTTATATTCACTAAGTTATTACATGTATATAGAATAAATACTATTTGTTAAAGTATGTCTTATTCTTGTGTCATGATAAATACAGTATTTTCTTGAGTACGCATGACGGTACCGAAATCATAGGGGGACCCTGACCTTCTTTCTGATTATAAGACAGATTTTATACACCTATCAAATAAGAAAAATGAAATATCTGTAGTGAATCTTTATAAAAAAAATCTTCAAATTGAAGAAACAAAAATTTAAACAAGTCATAAATTAATAACATTAAATTTTTCTGTAACAAAAAGAGCCAGGTACAAAAGCCTAACAATCCAGTTTTACCATTCCTTTTAAATAAATAGTGATGTCAAAGAAGAGAAATGTAAAATTTCTGCCTTAAATATAATAATTTGCATACCTTTGTATTCCTTATATTCTCTGAACTGGCCTGGGGCATGGATTTTATAAAGATTTACCAGAAATAAGGAGGTCAAGGTGCAACTTTAGGAACCCAAAGCCTTTAATTACTTTAAAATCTCCATCTTTTTTACCCAGTCTACTGAAAAATAGAAACAGCACCCAAAAGGAGTTAAAATACGTAAACAACTTAGGTTTAAAAATTTATTAAAACAAAGTTTAATATAAAATTACGATACAAATCAACAATTCTGTAATGCTTACATAATTTTTTGATATTACACTATTATCCCTTACATCACAGCACATGCAATCATTAGACAATGTGTGGTCTATAGTACCGAGACCCATGAAAAACACTAACATATCACAATTGGAAGTCATTCATTTATTCATGCTTTTAAGAATTGAGTGTTCTCCAAGCCGCTGCCTCTACGTTTATTTATAAGAAATAACGGGCATCTATCTAAATTGAACATAAATACCCTGTTGAGGAAGAAGTATAATGAAAGAGAGTGGATAAGTTTTGAGTAACAAGCACACACAACCCAGTAAGCTCATCATGATATAATAGCATAGCTGAAACGGTGAGTTTTATCTTTTACGTTTAGAATTGTAAATTATTTGCATACAGTAAGGTAATTTATTTCTCCCGTATTATTTCTCCTTTATAACAGCCATTAAAAATACTTATGGTGAATTAACTTGTTTTGAGTTAACTTTCCCCAGTTGAAGAGTACTTTTTCAAGATCCAACCATTGAAACAATCTACGTTATAAAATATTTCTTTGCATAAAAGGAAGAAATTGAATCCATAATATCGCAGAGGCAAAATAAGACATCTTTCAAGCGATTACTGTCTTTCAGTAATGAAATAATAAAAGATAAAATTTGTATGACACACCTTATCTGCACAAAAAAAAACACTAATTTTGAAATTATAAAAAGAAACAAAAAAGCTGAAAAAAATGAATTAAAAAATTCACTTGAGGTATACTAACAATTCCAAGATCTTCTATACGTTAATGTGGGTGTCATATCGGATTAAAATTTCTTTACAGGCGTAAAAAATATTAACTGATTATGAGTTCAATCAGGACCGCAGGTTGGTTGGTTGGTTGGTGGGGTTTTATGGCGCAAGGGCAGGACCGCAGGAAAATTTCACTATAGTCGCGTTCATCAGTATTTTGAAATTGCATATTAGTGATTTTTAATAAACTCATTAATTTACAACCTTTTTTTACCCAAAGTATTATTATCAGCAGTTATGGATAAACCATACCAACTTTATCTTGCATTAGGTTATCAGAATTATTTATTAGCAATTCAAAATCCAGTATGCTTTGCGGATGGAGCTTCAATATTCTAAGTGGCATTAGAAACAACAAGGAGAAACAAGGCACAACGAAATTTACTTATCTAAAGTTATCCCAAATGTAGCAATTTTTTAGCATGGGAGCGTCATATAAAAACATTGTTAAATTTGTCCTAACCTCGTATAGTATAAATCGACCATTCCTGACTCGGTGACTTAGTCCTGTAAACCGATGAAATGTATCAAATTTAGTCTAAAAACTGTCTTTATAGTTCAAAACTGGCTTAAGAACGACCATTTCATATTGCTGAATTTATGACTGCACAAACTAATAAAATGCACGATTTCCTTGCATGTATCCTCAGTGAGGAATGTAAACTATTTTGTCAAAACCATATCAGGGACTAAAGACAAAACATTTTGAGCACTACTACAGCTCAAAGTTAGTAGCCTTATGAGTTAGTTATTAGTGGGCAATTTAAATTTTGAAAACATCTATTAGTATAATTAGAACTTCCAGCTCATTTGAATATAGCAAAAAGGAATTTATGATAAAAAAACAACTTGGTAAACCCTAAAAATTTGAAAGTCATTACAAAAAACATTTTTAATTCAGCATTCTCACACTTGCTAGTGTTTTATACACCACACTGACTTAACGTACTTCATTTTACTTTACCAAGGTTTCAGCCTTGCCACTAAACATCTGTATCTTTAATTCTTTGATAATAGGGTGTGTGTCACCCTACTCATCTCTCATTCTCTCTTGCATAAATAGATCATGCATAAAAAAAAACACATTTTAATTTAGATTATGTAAATAGTGCTAAACATTAAGGTTGTAAAATATTGTTAGTATGTACTATGTTTGATTTTTGTTCAAAGAATATTTTTATATATTTATTACTTAATATTCAGAAAGTTATTATTTAATATTTAATGGATGCTTTAAAAATGTTTTCTAAACAAAAAGACAATGGAATGGAAGAATAATAAAAAGAAAATTGAGCAATATAAATAGGAAAAAAGATTAATAAATAAATAAAAATAGTGTGAATTAACTTTTTTTGAGAGCACCTCCATCAAACCAAAAAGGAATATAACAAGAAAATAATGATATAAGAAGGTAATAATACAAAGAAATCTTCTTTAAAAAATATAAAATACTTAAAAAAATTTTTTTTTTAAATTTTATGATTTTGTACTAAGGCTAAAATAAGATGAGGCAGTTTATGATGCAATAAAGTCCTTAGTGGTTAAATCACAAAAGACCACGGACTTTGCCTGTCTTTGTGAATTAACCACAAGTCCTTCACTGCTTCACAATTACTAACTGCCTGCTAACAGTAGAATTAAATCCTAAATTTGCCACTGATTTATTATTAAATACTGGGCCTTGCACAAATCAAAATATTCTTTTTTATTTAATTTACTACTATGCTTATTGTACAATCATGCATAAACAGTGCAGTTAAAAATAGAAACTAGTTGGCAACGTCATAGTATTGGTAAAATCAGATCATATATTACAAAACCACAAAATAATAGCTGCCAAAACTCACAGAGCACTCTATATCACAGGCAAACTTAAGAACTTTTCTAGGATTTAACAGAAGCCCATAACAAAAGTTTTAGTACCACTTATTTCTTGTCTCTTCCTCATTCAGCATTTGATTAACCAAATAAAATAATTTCTTTCTTAAAACAAATTAAAAATTGATTAATATTGCACATAAAGATAAGTATTATAGCTGATAAAGACATATAGGCACCAAATCACACTAATCATAGGAACAAGAATTTAAAACATACTGCATTCCTTTTCCGATACAAATACATAAGCATAGTTCATGAGCTGCAATAGTGTTTAGCAATTGAAATTATAACATTTCATGCTTTGAAAAAGGGCAGTCTACAAATTCACTAAAGTTCTCAACTTTTATCATGCAGTTTTTTAATTAAATTATGATTAGAATTATGATAATTTTGAAAAAAGAAACTTCATGATGATACCAAAGTTTTTTCTTGTTTCATTATGATATATTAATTTCATATCCTTTAGTGTTTTAATTAATCTATTTAACTTTTTTTCACCACTAGAAATAATGTAAGTTTTCTCAATAAATTTAATATGGCATCCTTCCATTACTTTTTAGACTATGCAAGATATATTTTAGACCTAAGTGCCTGAATAACTTTTACAATCCTGTCTTCCCAGCAGCTTCTCCCTACTATCATTAAAAACACTTCTCAAAATCATTGACTAGTGACTAACAGCTCCTGCATAAAGAAAACTCTATTTAGACCTACAATAAATTAGAGTACTCCAGTAATTGTTAAAAGAGGCAAAAAGAAATTTTTGGCTTAATTTTAATTTTTCAGTTTCTATGCAAGAAGTTATCTCACTAATGGAATGAGATCATTACTTTACTTTAATAAATAATATTTTTTAAAAAATATCTGGAGAAACCTTAAAAAGAACTGTTAACTTATTATATGCCTTTTGGTGATTTATTTATGAAATCATAAGTTTAGGTGTAATGATGAGAGTAGTTGTCTTGACTGTAGCACAGAGGATTCCAAACATCTTTAAGTTACAGTGCCTCTATAGAATGAAGAGTTTAAAAAAAGTGTGACTGGTGTTTTGTAACTTATAGGGTTTTTATAAATTCTTTGCTCTTATGCCGAGTAGAGTATTAGATCAGGTACATATAGTGGTGAGATTGGAGATGGATGTGGGAGACACCGTCCCCGAAATATTTGGATCTCCCAAACGGGGGCAAAAAATGGGGGAGGGGGAAGGAGAAATGAATCCCTTCAAATACTTTTATCCAGCTACAGTGCTGGGTACATAGGCCTAGTGAAGTTATTCAATGTTGCTTTTGAAAATGAAGAGTATGGCCTTCAAGGAGTCTTTCTTTTTAAGTGATTGATAAGCTATCATTGGGGCATGTTTCATTTCTTTCCAACCATTTGCATTAGAATATTGATAACATTTTACCAAATTTTTGGTTTAAAGAAGACAACCCAGACCATTCCTTGTGTGAAGCATAGTTTTAGTTTTGGATGTCTGGCAACAGCAACAGATTAGATGTATTGTACACACACTTATTTAATGCTTGATTATACTATTTTAGGTTTGTAGTTTTCTCTTAAAATTAATGTTATTTTATACAAGAAAATTTATGTAATAGTTTCTATAATTTGTTTGATATAATGGTTAATTAGTTAACTTTTGGTTAATTGGGAAAATTATTTAATCAGCACAAAATGTTTCAATTAAGCGGAATTCACTGTATTATTAGAAATTCTTTGTTTTCATGCAATTTATTCTTAACATGTATCTTTACTAGAAAATATTTAATATTGCTTTTTAAAAGTAAAATGATGATGTTGATAAATCAACAGTTTGTTAGCTTTAGGCAGAACAACTTTCCTTTTTAAAATCCATAAATTCCTAGCATAAAAACTATGATTTCCATTTAATTTTAATATTTTATTTGCTAATTCTTTTATGCTATTATTTTTATTGAAATGTAATGAAACAAATAATGTTTCAGCCAATATTAAGATCAAATTTCACCATTGAACCATTACCTCATAAAATATTAAATTGGAAAAAATTTAAAGGTTTCTCTAAGAAGGGATTAATTTACAAGAACATTGAAAACAGAACTTCGTAAATCTTCGAAAATGTTTACAAGCCTTTTCAGGCATGTTTGTCAAAATAAATAAATAAAAAAAAAACATGCCATAGTAAACTTTTACAAACCTGACCATTTTATCAAATTACAAAAAGATAACAAATTAATTATCCTACAATTGATTTATTCATAAGAAATCTATCTATAAATGAAATAGTATAAAGGTAGTCTGGATCACCACAGTAGGTAAAATCTAACTTCTCCATTAATGAGGACAAAATTTATACAGGACCAAGCAAAGATAGCCAGATTTGAATTTTGAAAACTGTGCCATGAACCTTTTTAAAGTAAAAAAAATTAACTTTATTTCTCTTAAGTAGATCTGCTTTAAAACAAGTCCCCCAATTCATTGTTCTAGAAGAATTCTAAACATTAAAATATAATACAAAGAAAAACCTTTGAGGTAGATGGAAAAATTATGTTGATGAAAAAAAAGATTAAAAAGTAAATTATTCAATATTCTACCTACATTTTTTCATTTAAATAAAATTTCACTTTTCTTTGAAAGCAAAACATTTTGTGGCATAATATGAAAACAGCCTCCAAGGTAACCAGATTTTAAATACAATTTTTGTGGTTAATAAGCTGTAAAGGAGAGGTGGATTTAAGACTTTCTTAAATTAAGATAATGTATACCAAGAGAAATTTTATAAAGGATGTTATAGAAGTTAGATTTTATTGGAATGGGTTTAGTAGTGACCAGACTATTACCTGATCATTTATTATAAAATTGGCCTAAGATTTGATTGGAAGACTGGGGGAATGCTAGAGACCTTGGGGTTTGGAAGTTCCTGAAGACTCTAAAAGCCTTTTTAAGTAAAGGGGGAAGTAATAGCAATGACCCCCTAAGACTGCCTATGAATTGGACTACTTTAATGAATTGCTTGGGTTTTCACAAAAAATATATTAAAAATGAAAGTATCATAGAAAGGAGCATTTAATAAATGAGGCTACAGAACATAGTTTTGTGAAGTTAGACACACACATCTCCTCAATTATTATTTTTCTAAGGTCACTTCAAGGGAATATGGATTTTATACAGTTATAGACAAGAGTATGCTGAACATAGATGACTTCATCAATGTTTTATAATGTTAATAAAAGAACTATTTTGATAAATATTGAGGGTTTGTGAAGAATACTCTTAATAAAATTGGGATTTGTACAAAGCAAGTTTGGTCTTTCAACAGTTCTTTCTTTTGAAGGTTTGGATTTTGAAAACAAGAGAAAGGAATTAAGTTATTTCCTCATATTGCTAGTTCATCAAGAGCAGATACCCTAAGAAAAGCAAATGTGCATGCCAAAACTACCTAATAAATGTGATTATTGAGCGTTTTTATAGAAATAAAATAATAAATTAAAGGTAGTATTTGACACCAATAATAAGACGCTGAAAGAAGCTGTTATTAATTTTTTACATGTTCATCTAGAAGTGATCCAAAATACTGTTTAATATCATTTTTTTTTATAAAAGACTTAAAACTCCACAGTCAATATTGGCCTTACCAACATTTTACTTATGTTGGCTTGTAAGAATCAATTGGTAGCATATCTTTTTCTTTCATGCTCTGCATCCAGTTTAGAATAGAAAGAAATACATATCCACCAATCCAGACTTACTGGAAAAGTAAGCAGTGAGACCCTCACTGCAGCATCAACTGAGTGATGTTTTTCTGCACTATGCTCTCCCTAACTGCATTAAAAACTACCTTGATGTTCTCTGTGTCAATGGCAGTTGTGAAATGGTGGAAGATTGACTTGTTAGCATCTCTTCGTGTTGACTCGAACAGTCCCAGGATGAATGCTTGCACCTGTGTAAGGTCATGGGGATCCCCCTGGAACTCAGGGAAGTAGTCCTTGATGTTCGAAGAGCGAACTTTGTACCTTAAGAGATCTGTCTTGTTGAGGAAGAGGATGAAGCTGACTTCGGCAAAGGCCCGGTGGTTGATGATGGTCTCAAAGATGGCTCGTGATTCAGTGAGACGATTTGTGCTGCGATCTTCCAGCAGAACCTGGAAATATTGGGAAACTTATAAAAGGATCAAAAACTTAAATGATTAACTAAATTAGCATTAACTCTTTACTTACATCTTTAACATTTAATTAATATTTACATTAGGAGGACAAAGAATCAATGGCTTAAAGAACAATTTCTGAGTTCTATTTTTAAAACAATTTTGAAATTTTACCAGGTGATGATAGATTATTACAAATATTACACTGATAGAAAGAGTAGAGCGAGAATTGTAATCATGTGTGGTGGAAGGTATTTAAAATTATTTTTAAGTTAGAAAATGTCTGCACCTCTTTCTATTTCGAACATTTCTGAATAAAATCATGCTTAGTTTTCAATTGATATTTTGACTTTTTTTGCAATAATGACTATATTACATGCTATAATAATAATATATGAAACTCAATATGTAGTGACAATAAGTTTTATTAGAGAGTGATCAGCACTTAAAAAATATATTAATTAATCTTATAATTCAGTTCTGTTCACCACAAGCATTTGTTACGAAATATCTTCAAAAAAGATTATTTAAAGTCAATCCATAAATACCTAATAGAATATGGTTTATGAAATCAATAAAAAACTAATTAATAGAGCTTGAACTAGAACAAATCATTCTTCTCAAAAGTATTGTTATCATTAAAACATGTAAAACCAGCTTGATTTCTTTCAATGCTGGACGACGGTTTCAGTTCTTTCTATCATTCATAGCTCAATTGAAAGGATTGACTGATGCCTACTCTGTGAGGTTAGATCAATCAAACTTTTCTATGTGATTTTTTGGTCAAATAGAACAGCATTTCATTTGCATTTTGAGATCTTTAAGAATCCCAATGTAATATTATGGCGAAAAGGTTTTCTAAAGAACATAATTGCTAATTAAACGTTAAAAAGCAGAGTATTTTGTAGTTTGGAAGAGCAAGCGGATTCACTGTTACAAAACAGAAAATCTTTGGTCAGACAGTAGCAGTTGGAATGTCCGTATCTTAGTTCAATTTATACCAATGACCCTGTTAATCTGATGTTAAAATTAATAGATTTGTGATATATTTGTGATATACAAGGGAAAAAAATTGAATTCCTTTGGATACTCACCAACTTGCTATTGGCAGGCCAATATTTTGCTAGGAAGTTGGAAATAAATTTTGTCTTATAAAATGTTGTTCCTAATCAAACTAAAGATATATATTCTAAATCTTAATTTTAGTAGTAGTAGGTGAGAGTAGTAATTTCAGTTTGTCAAGTACCTTCAGAATTGAAATTTCATGCCCTTTAGCAGTATAACATTAACAGCCTCTGATTGGCAGAGAACTAGTTTTGCTGCTTTAACTGCCAATCAGAAGTTTGACTGCCGGTCAAGTTACCACTGCATTTAGAGAAATGAATTCTGTCTATATAGTTCCAAAATTTCCACATAAAGAATCACATTTTTAACATAAAACAATATTCTAAAGTAGTTATCTAATTTGTTTGCAATTAGATTACCAATAAAAAAAAGAAGAATATCATGAACATATAATTATCTTGTACTCTACCTGGTCAAACTCACTGGAAGAGACTAAAAAGAGAATAGAGGTAACACAATCAAAGCACTGGAACCACTTTTGCCTCTGTGAACGCTGCCCCCCAACATCGACGAAGCAGAAGGGCACATCTTGGATGGTGATAGTGAACTCTGTGATGCCTTTCGTGGCTTTCCGGGCATGCAGGATGTCCTGGTGGCTCGGAGTATAGTCCTAGTTCATAAAAAATTAAAGCATTTCCAGTAACTGTATACTATCTGTCTTCACCAATGTTTAACAAAAATTAGATTAATGTCATGTAAATATATTACAACATACATTTTAAAGAAAAAAATTTAAAAGTTGTTCCTTTTCACTATAAAAAACTTTTAAATATTATTTGGACCACATCTATTTAATTTAAAAATGAAGGACTAAAATAATTTGAATAGAATGGGATTTTTTTCAAGTAACAAGTATTTTCACAAGTGAAATTGCAAAACAATTGAGGATTGGTTTATATCAAAACTCAACATCTTCAGCAAGACAAAAAAAAAATAGTTGTTTTGAAGTTTAGTTTTAGACTGAGGTTCCCAGGTTTACACATGAGGTAAAAACCGCAACTTCCATAAATTGATATTTTTACTCAAAAAAGCAAAAACGCATGTGATTTCATCAAAACCAAACATTTCAAACAGCCCAAAACGCACTGCCGAAAGCATGTTTCAACTTGTTTGAACTTAACATCTCTTCACATTTTAACACAGCTGAGCAAGAGCATGTTGCATCTGCAATAGGTAACTAAACTGCATGCCCTTGGACGATAGACTACATTGATTTGTTGTCTATAACACCAAATGATGTGGTATTTGTTACGTCACTCAGTTTCAAAATTGCAAAAAGCAATTGTTCCACGTGAAACAATTCATGTTCTTCAGGAAACATTCTTATGCTTAACTCATATAATTCTACAAAGATTCCACCATAAATGTCGCCTAGGCCCAGTTTCTTTGGATTTACCAAATTTCTGAAAGTAGAGATGTTGAATTTAAAAAAAAAAAATAAACCTATACATAATTTCTCCAAGCCCCAACTGCTGTTTCTTTGACAAACTTGAATTAAAAAGGTATTTACAATTTCAAGGAATAAGTTGAATATTTGTCTCCCTTATATAGCTTTTTCTAAAAATGTAGTTTTTACAAGTTTTTAACAAAAAGAATCATAGAATAACATACTTACTGATGAAGCAATTCTGTCTAGATTCTCAAAAAAATATTGGACACTATCACTCTGAAAATAAATATAGGATTATTTAAAATTAAAATATGAAAAAATTGTGAGAACTCTGGATAAAATGGAAAAAAAAAAAGAGTTTTTAATAACAAATTTCAATTACAGAAGAACCTTGATTATATCTGACCTTCAATTAACCGACTCATCCAGATTATCTGACCATCCATGTGTCAGCTTTATCAATCAATGACTGTTTTAGTCCCAGTATTATGATTCTAATAAAGGGGAGAGTGGGAAAGGGATGTCAAGTCTTATGAAACTTACGATGATAACTTAAACTAGGTACTTTAAACAATAAACTTCTTATAATGAATGAAACATACAGTATTTCCATGATTTATGGGAACTAAGTTAGTTAATTTTCTGGCTTTCTGTTATAATAGTGATTTTTTTAAATGTTCCCTTGTAGGTGCGGATCCAGCAAAGCTCCAAGGGTAGGGCACTTTTTGAGAATTACGTCAACCTTTGGACATAGACAAAATTTCACTTTTTCTACAAAGATCCCTCCAGATCCCCCATGAAATTTCTCTCTCAGAAAATTTTTGGGGTTTTGACCCTAAATAACTAATTTTTGATCAGGGCAAGCATTTAATGAACAAAAAAGTTTGAACAATGTGGGGAAAATGACCCCCTGGGCATTAAAAAAGGGGCCTAGAAAGGAAAAGAAAAAAGGGTAAAAAGAAAAAGTACATAGCTCAGAATTTTTCAAGAAAAAAAAAACTGTACAAACTAATCACCAAAACTTCGGGAGGGGGTTGAACCATATAAGAACACCTCGTGGATAAGACCCTGAGGTACACTCTTCTGCAATATTTTATGAGACAAATTGTTTTCAAAATTTGAAATTAACAATAATAAATGAGTAATAATTCAGCCTTAAATAATAGCCTTCAGTATAATTCAGCATTTTAAAAACAAGATGATGCATTAACATAGTTTAATTATTGTTTTGTCACCACACTTATTGCATTTTTGTAAAAATCTTGTGTATGTGCTAATTGAATTTATTTCTTAAATTCTTTCGCCATATGCAGGGTATTTTATCGAAGCTGTGCCTACTTTGCTATTTTGGCAGTAATTCTAATCTTTCGCATTCAAAACAGCTTGGATTTATCTACAACTCTGAATAGAAAATGTAACATCACAGTTAAATTTCAAAAAAGAATACTATAATGTAAAATTATTTTCAGAAATGGATCTTTAGGGTCAAATTCACCACTAGTGAGCATATCACTCCCCGATTTGATCATAGTATGTAAAAAAAAGTTTACATACCAACTGGTATTCTCTTCTCCTGTGATAAGCAATCTTAATACCACTATCTTTCCACAGTTCTTTAACAGAAGTTGCATATTGAGCAAAAGTTGGTTTGTCCAAGAAAGAGTTAGTGTATTTCATCACATGCTCAGCTTGTGCTTCTCTTCTAGGGTCTTGCCACGGAATGTCTAGCTTATCACGAGCATCGACTAACACTTTCATGCCTTTGACAACGTTTTGATAGATAGTGACACGGTATTCTGCTATAGTTTCGTCATCGAAACTTAGCCCGTGGATTATTTTCATCTGTTTGAGGAATGTGCTTTTGCCGCTTTCACCAGCACCTAATAGCAGAAGCTTAACTTGTTTCCGACGGGAACGCTTATCCATTTCTAGCATTTTGTCGATTTTTCGACTGCGTTGAAATTGTTCTAATTCGTCTGGGCCATATTTTAATCGCTCAAAACATGAGCAAGGCAGACACAGGCCTGCCATCTTTTCTATTTTGTTTTGACAACTGGAGATAAGATTTGGTTGATGCCAGACCCAGACGTCTAGATGGTGAGGAAAAATATAGTTAAGCACAGAGGGGGTGATAAAGGTGCGTCCAAGAGCGCTGTTAGTGGCACAATTTAAAACTAAAAGTAGGGTAACAAAGCAACCGCTCAGTGAAGCTGACTATAATCGACAACTTGCACGTTTTTCAATTTTGATTTTATCATATAGAAAATCTCAAATTATGAGACGGAAAGCATCTTCTTTTTTAAATTTTTAGGCCTGAACACATACAATAAAAGGGTTTAAATTGCGCACTATTTACTTCTATACCAAAACGCTATTTTTCCTACGCTGAGCCCCGTGACGTCACTGCATCGATCGTCGCTTCAAAAAAAACATTTTTTTAAAGCATTTTTCTTCATAGAAAACTTTTTAAGTTCTTCAACCAATCATTTCAACTTACCTTGATCACTTGTGCGATACCAAAGCTCCTGTGAACTAGCGATGAACTTTTGTATCGGGCCCAGAAACGTCAAATAGCGTTTTGGGGTCAGTGATTTTTAGGTAATTTTAAACTTAAATGATAAAATATTTAAAAAATAAAATTAGTAAAAATTGATGTTTTCCAACATTTGAGAAGACAATCTATCGATATGGTACAAAATAGGCGGGTGCAGGGGGGATCTGGCCAAGACCCTAGAAACTCTAGCAAATATTTTTTTTATTTATTTATCACATAAACGACAATAGTAAAAACCAGTTTTGTTAATGCTATAATTAAAAAAATTCTGAGAATTCTTAAAGAAAACATTAACAAGTTGAGAATTTAGGGGGGGAGCTGCCCCTCTCTGCACCCCCCTGGCTACGCCCATGGGTTCTTGTCCTCCAGTGACGTCATGTGCGAATACTCTATTGTTAAATTTAAGATTTGCTGGAAATATTTAAATTTTGAAGGAATGGATAAATTTTATAATTTTTAAAGTAGAAAACTTTTTCAAAAAACCCTTCTTATTAGTGCGGGTATACACCACATACCAAGTTTTGAGTCTTTAGCGTTGGTAGATTTTGCTGTGCGTTGATGAGTGAATGAAGGGTAAAGATCTTTTATTACTATAGAATGCTATTAATTAATTTAATGAACTAACTGAAAACACAAACCAAAGGCCTAATTTCCAAACAAGTGGAAATAGGTAATATTTTGACTTCATTCAGCCGGAATTTATTTAAACTCTATTAATGTCGCAAAAGTTTTAAAATAATTAATTACCGTAAAACGGGGGGAATCGGATCAGTGGAGTGAATTGGATCACTGTTGGAAAAAGTTTTTTAAACCATCATAACTCCGGTTGTGTTAGAGTTATAGAATCAGGATTAAAAGTGACTGATTCTACACATTCTTTGGAAGTTATTTCAGTCATTGAAAAATATTTTTCGACAATATCTTGGGTCATACACGACTTTGAAGTTGAATACAAAAAATGTCAGAAAAACTTGACTGTCAAAACTTTGCTAATTTCACCTGAAAAATAACTTCTTTACCACAATTTTTGGTGCCTCCCGTGTGCTCCCAATCCTTGCAAGGAATTCTTTTCAATTGAATTTTTAATAAGTGCTAATTACGATTTTTAATGAATTTTTTAGTGAAAGAAGTCGATTCCGACTACTAATGCGGGGTGAATCGGATCAGTCATAAAAATGCTTTGTTTTCTTCCTTTAGTCACTTTTTCTGGATTTATCAGTTATTATCAATACCTACATTCATGGACCGATATAATAGGGGTCATGAGAGAAAAAAATTGCCCCTTATTGTTAAGAAAAAGTCGATTTTTTAAACCTTTTTAATGGCAAATGTTTTTTTAGAGCAATAAGGGACATTTTACTACCTAAAGGTATCTCCAAGGGTTTGTCAAAGCTTATAGAATTAAAAAATATATTCAGAAAAGCAACTGACAAACTAGCACATCGTTTTGATAAAAGATAATATCTTTTCCTAATTTATTTCGCAATTTGTATAGGAAAACTATCATTCTTATGATGTATGTATTTTATGAAAAAATTATTCATTGTTATAAATAAAAGTTATCCATTTCACCTCACCTTATTAAACTATTAAAAACTTCATTTTTTATTCCCATGTCATTTAAAAACGTTAAAATTGCTATTTTAGGACAAAAACTGACAGTGATCCGGATTCACCCCGCATTACGGGTAAATCGTATCACGACACTTAAAAATAAGTATAAAATCAACCGTTCATAGTAGAGTATTTTTTTCAACGGATTTTTAAAATATAGCTTGGGACTCGAAATATGCTTTTACAGCATTCCAAAACCTTTATTTGGAAATTTTTGGCAGCAGCTCAAAGTTCAAAAGTGATCCGATTCACCCCATTTTACGGTATTTTCAAACTGAAAACAGTTGAAAAAGTTTTATTGTAATTGGTCCCAACCCCAAGTGGGACCAATTACAACCACTCTTGTTACTACAAGAGTGTTTAAAATTAAATCAAATGTATCCAAAGAAAGGAAGTGCAAAGCCCTCACGTGGTTCACAGAAATTCTGATTTATTGCAAAAATATGGATAAATTCAGTTTATAAGTACATGTAGATTGGATATCGATTTTTTTGGTTGTCTGGTTAATGGAGAGTACTTTCTTTCAGGTAAGCCTTGAATGCCTCCTCGAGTTTTAAGGTTCTACGGAGTTCAATTTCACTCATTTCCTGTATTTTCCTTTCATATTTTTTAATCTCGTTTTTGAAGTTCTGAATGATTTTGATGTCAGCGTCTTGCACTTTCTTGTGCTTTTCTTCTAGCTCTAAAAATGGAAAAAAAAATCTGAATGGTTTAATTTTTAAAATATATGGAGATCAGAATGAACTCGAACTTTCAAAGGTGGCTCTGCCTTTACCTGCGACGATGTTTTGCAAGCCTTCGTTCTGTTCAGTGAGCTCTTTAATTCTGTCTTTGGCTTTCGTAAGTTCTTCTAATGGGAGTTTCATTTCCAGTCTTATCTTTTTTTCCTGAGCTCTTATTTCGACATCTTTTTCAGCAAGGCACTAAAACAGTTTGCATTTATAGCTTAAAATTGTTGATTACCTCAGTTACTGAAAGGACGTTACAAATAAAATTATTATAAATTTAAAAAGCGATATTTCGAAAATTCATACCCTATGGATGGTATAGGATAGGCTACGGGCAGTGGCAAAGCGTGAGTTATAAACAGGGGAAGTGCTACATTAACACCAAGACCCAAATTTCAAATATTTCAAGAAGAAAAATCGAGATTAAACAGAACCAAATTGGTGATCAAACAAACAATTGCTTATAATGTTCATGTAACATTTTTCATTATTTTGTTTTACGGTTTTGCTTATATTTGTCATCTACTCGCAGTGCTGATATTGGGGGTGGTCGTGGGGGATACGCCATCCCTCAAAATATTTGGACCATCCTGCCGAAATATCGAGATTTTTGGTTAAAAAAGTTGAAAAAAAGTGATAAAAGAAAAGTTGAGTCCCCAAATTCTTTGTTCTAATTACAGCACTATCTACTCTGATTTAAAAAATAAATTAGATAATTTCGAATATTTTTCCTTTGGGAGAGTTGTTGATGGAATTCCTGACCAGACCAGGATTATTTCCTAATGACAGTGACATGGACAGAGTGGTATAGATGGCGCTTACAACTTAGAACTTTATAAGTTGTAAGCGCCATCTATCGAAATAATCACGAACTCAAAACGTAGTCCAGACACAAGCGGGCGGGCCAGATGAGGCTAGCCCAGGCTTATTCAAACCGCGGTATATAAATTCAGCTTTAACATAAAATGAACCCATTTAAGTTTGGACCTGCTTGAGCCGTTGAATTTCGTGAGCATGTTCTGCCAAATCCAAATCCAAGGAAGTAATATCGGTTTTTAGTTGATGCAGTGCTTGGAGATCGGATTGCAGATGGTCCTGAAAATATATTAACTGCGGTTGGAGTTCATTCAAATGAATATCATTTGATTAAAAATATCATTGTAACTTCTTTAAAACTCTTAAAAAACACATACATTTTGTTCTTTATTAGATTCTTCAAGCATTTCAATTCTCTCCTCCAACTGTTGCTTAATTAGTTCCTGAAAATAAAACAAAGGTTGACCAATGGACTATCCAATACAAGATGGTTTGGTATAATTAAACTTCAAAAATTTCCCACTAAAGAAAATTGTCGTTGTATGATTTATAACCAGACGAAAGAACAAGGATTCGAACTAGGATTTTTTCCAAAAACACATGAACACAAAATTTTTTGATATCGTGTTTTAAGACTGACCACAACTCTCTAATAACAATTTATGTAATGAGCATACAATTTGCGATTCAAGATTTGTGTTTATAAATTTTTATTTAAATTCGGATCAAAGCTCTCTTTTGTTGGAGAACATGCGACTATCACCATTTTCCCATTGAGGTGAATTTTTGAATTAAATTTTTTACGGAAAATAAAATCCTGCAACCTCTTTTGACCTGTGACCTATTTGAGAACTGAAGTAGTTTTCTTTTTATATAGTAATCTCTAAGTGTAAATTCAATTATAACCACCCTGTACGTGGTCAAAAAGAATAGGGAGGTATTTGAGAATACAATAATCAGAAACAGCACAATGCCAGAAGTGCAATGAAAACAAAAGCTTATTAATTAAGACTCTAAACTTTAACTTACATGTTCAGCTTTCAGTTTTCCCTCCTCTTCAATCAGTTTCTCTTCAAATTGGGATCTTAAAGTTACCAATTCTGAGCTTTTGGTTTTCAACTCCTATAAAACGAGCTAGACTTTTTAAAATTTATAGTAATATAAATAAAAAGAATTCAGAAATATTGTTTTTATTTAGATGGTGATTTTATTTAGCATGTCCTTATAAGCACATCTTCAAATTGTGCCAATAGCACATATGTTCTTATGGACAAAAACTTTATCCAGTTTTTATAAAAAAAAAAGTTAAAGCAGGATAATTAACACTGTCCAAAATATGACAAACTAAATACAGGGTGAATAAAAAAAACGGGCAAAAATGATACGGGTTGTATATACTACCAAACAGGATTCTGCTATGGTGTCTTTTTTTTTACTGCTGCGAGTTCGCAGCACCAAAATTAAGTCCTTTTGTAGAACGGTTAAAGGAAGTTAATGGTTAAAGGAAGTCTGCACAGTGCACATTGTATAACTTCATTTGGAATCAGGATCAAATTATGCATACATTTATTTACCAAAAACTTTGTAGGTTTAACATCCTATCCGTAAAACTACCAAACACTATATGGTCTCACCTCTTTTAAATTATCCTTTTGTGTTTCCCACTTGGATTCCTTGAACTTCAGAATTTTTTCTAATTCAGCATACTCTTCTTTCATTTGAGAAATCTAAAATAAAGCTGGGTGTTTCAATGAACTTAATTCAAATCTGTACAATTAATTTCAATTGAACTGTTGTATTATTTGAACACAACTGTGCTTCCCTAAACAATAAAAAATAAGCGGAGGAAAGAAGAACCAAACAGTATTTTATCAGGAACAGACCTTTAATCAGATTATAAAATATATGAGCTTAAAAAATTTCATGAATCAATTTTTGTTAGGGCAGTTTATCAACCGACATTGCAAAGGGTCCATATTTTATACTTTTTAATCCACTTGAAAAACATTTGTTTAAAGTTTTTTTTATTTCATTAATTATTTTGTGCTTTTATTCTTCAGTGAGTGAAATTTGGAAACTATTTAAACGATGGAGATTCCTTTCTTTTATTATTGAAACTAAAAAACGCTCGTTTTCTGATTATTTTACAGGTGAGCGTGGTCACGCGGGAGTTTCATTATCTTCAAAATTCGAATATCAAAAGTCTGTGAACAATCTTTTAAGATATTATACCTATAGCAAAGATCTTGTACCTTAGACAGAGTAAGAAATTTACATGGGCAGATATAGGGTGTCCCAAAAAAGACTAGACACATTTTAAAAATCAATAACTAATTACTCAATACCTAAAAAAGATAAAAATACGCGGTTTGTTGCTTCCTACTCATGAGAGTTTCAGGAATAGTATGCAACAAGTAGTATTAATATTCTAAATGTATAAAGCTGAATTAACTACCTGGTTTTGATGTGCAGCATAATTCTCTTTTTCAGTTTCTGCATACATTTTTTGCAAACTTGAAATTCTTTCTGCAAAACAGATATAAATTGAATGATGAATTTCATAATCATGATGTGTATTTAAAAACGGAAAAAAATCCTGAAAAATTCAACTTTTCCTAAATATATTTTTTTGGTACCTTCTAGCAAGTATTTCTCTTTTTTGGAGGCATCCATAATCATAGAAACTTTGTCCTGCAGTTTTAAGATTTCCTCTTCTTTATTTAGTTGTAAAACCTGTAGCTCTTGAACCTAAAAAGGAGAAAAAGCCTCAAACCCCAAAATAAGAAAAATTTAACATCAAAAGTAAATTCTTTTTGAGCTATGGGTCGGCCTGTCACCAAATGACTAAATTCAGAAGAGAAAAAAACGCCCAATGTGGACGCTCCCATGCACTAGTTAACGCCCCAGATTTGAAGTCACAGAAACCAAACTAAGGTCAAACAAAGCTGTTCATGTGACCACGTATATTTTGATTTGATACCCAGCCTAGCAAAAGTAGATTCCTTAACCATTATCTTTCCCCCTTTTCCAAACCAAATCCATGCTATTCTTCATTTACTGAGTTTCTATCCTGGTAACTGGTAACTCGAATAGATTTCTAGTTCGCCATGCTGACTCCGAAACTTGACGATATAGGAAGGATTTTTACTAGTCTGAATCCTTTGCGGTACCGGCAATATAGTGATGTCTATGGACGAATCCAAGAAAGACTAAAGTTAGTAACAAATGGAGGATTCTTATATTTTAATCCTTCATCTGCATAATGCCAAGGTTAGTAGTACTTAGCTGTGGATCCAAGCCACGGAGGTGAAGTATTGTTACTGCACCACACAAACATACGCTCGCAGAACCCCTTTCTACAGGGTTAAATTTGTAATATTTACAAATACAAACATACAAAACAGAGTTCAGCTACCTTTATTTACAATATAGAGGTGGGCACATTCCAAAATTAAGAGACCACTTCTAAGGATAACTTATAGGATAGGATAACTTATGGTCCACAGACCACCGGTTGGGAATCACTGCTGTAAAGAATTTAACTAAGGCAAAAGGCTAGGCCTTAAGAATTTGCACAACATACTTGGTTCTTCAACACAAGATTTTCTTCTTTCAGCATACCAAAGTTCTCACGCAATTCTTTCTCAGCACTTGTTCTGGCCTAGAAGAATGATGTTTTAGTATATCAACAAAACAAAAGTTACAAGGTGATTGTAATATAAGTTCTTATTTTAAAATATTATAAAAAGTGAACCACTGGTCAGAATGACTTTATATTTCACCTGAGCAATTCCTGAGTATTTTTTAAAAAGAAAGATAAAAAATAGTACCAAAATTCACAGATAGGGGGCGTTTTACTAGACCAAATTTAAAACAGGCAAAATAGTTCTATTTATTCAGTTAGCCATATTTTGGTTCGGTCTCAAAATTTAGGACTAGTCTTGTTATTAAATAGTTAAAAACGTTTTAGCCTTTAAATATTTGTACCTTTTCGTTAAATTGTGAATCATAGTAGTCCGTTTATAATCCCTTATCCGTCTACCAACGAACATAATTTCGATTCACTGGGCGATTTTTGTGCTCCCCTTAGGACCGTGTTCCGTTCTCATAGTAGAATACAGGAACATGCTAAATATTTTTCTTATAAACATGGACACATTCATTTATCAATTACAAACAGAGATCTGCCGCAGTCAGACACTTTATCCACGAGGCCAAGTACATCGGTGGAGGGATAATTTGATAGAACCCTAAACTTTCATCAACCTCTTGATCTTCATCGACCACTTTTGGAATCTCTGGGCTAGATGCAAACTGTCCAAAAAAAATTCCAGTACTACATTGTTTTGAATGTCGATATGAAAGAGCAATATAAAGCTAAATGACAAAGTCAAAATACCATACTTTTAGTTCACGGTCCATAGTCAATTGGTGTTCTGAAATAAGCTCTTCTTTTCTGGTTTCTAATGCACCGATAAATAAGGTGAGGTTCTTTATTTCGTCTGATTTTGATGAAACTTCTCTTTCAATTTCTTGGATTCTGTAACATATAAAAAATGTTTGTTGCATTTTCAACACTATTTATATGAAATAATACTTCTGCCCTGTGCTGCTATCTTCGCTTAACAATGTTATTACACTTTATGTGACCAATTTAAAAATCAGGACATTTCACTGACGAGGGGAGCTTATAATTTTTTTAGAGGTCCCAATAAGTAAGATTTTTAGATCTCACATGAGAAATAAATTTTGCATGAAACTAAAGTGCTGTGGAAGGGAGTTACCTGAAATCATTTTTAAACACTGATCCCAAACACATTACATATAGGTACCTTTCGAATCCTAAAAAGATATGAGTTTTTTAAAAATAACTCTACTACAAGAAAAATTTTAAAAAATATAGGTTTTTGTTTATATTTTTCTTGTTTGGAGGAACTTAGTCAAAAAAACGGGACAATAAGGCGGGACATTCAGTCAGCGGGACAGAGAGGCAAAAAGCGGAACAGTCTCATTTTCCACCATTAAATATGAAAATTTATAAGATATTATAATTATTTTAAATAGTTTTAAATCTTGTCTTTTAATTTAAAATACATATTTTTTTTTGGTAACTCAAGAAAATTTTGTCATTTCAAGCGGCTCCGAGCAATATACTTAAAATATTATTGCTTGCTAACAAGATTGTAATGACTGTTACCACATAAATTCAACAACCCATAGTCATTAATCAGCACGGGTATATTCAAGCTATCCCATTTAATGCACACTAGTCAAAATCCCCATTTAAAGGTAATTTTTTAGTGTGCTACACGGATATTTCAAAAACCAAACACTTTATATTCACCAACACTTGGATATTCAAATCCACTCACTTTAAAGTGAAGTTTTCCAATATTCTTTGCTTTTCTGCCAAGGCATCTCCAGCTTCGGATAGTTTTTCGTTGCACAACCTGAAAAAATTATAACATTTTCTTTGCCTCCAAAAAATTAATCATAATTTCCGCCATAAAAGAAACAGGGTAGATGCATTTTATCAATGTTGAAATAACATGTAAAGAAATTACTTCAGACTTTTTGGTAGTTTTCAGACTTTTTCCATAGTTAGATAAATCAAATAATGTTATAATGTTTCCCTTTAATTCCATGTGATTAGCCAAGTACACAATGATAGAAAAACATAGACATTCTTGCACCAAAAATACGAAATTTAGGTTTTAAATTACTAGAGAGCTATCTTAATATACATAAATCCACCTTATTACTCAAAACTGATTAATTCTAATTGCACTGTAGAAAGGTTTTGCTTACCTCTCACTCATTGTTGCATCCTTTTCTTTCCTGTCTAGCTGAACCATGAGGGTCCTAACCTTTATTAGGAAAGTACACTGCTTTAACAACTTTAACAATTAACAAGGAATCCCTAGGTATCAAATCATAAAGGACTGGGAAACCATCAAAAACTATTCAGCAAGTAGAATGGATACCACTGTAAATTTGTGGAGATCACTTTTTTAAGAATTAAAAATTTCATAAGATTTTAAACTATCAGTCAGGAATCGCATGTGAAAATGAAAAAGGTTTTCTTGTGTTCATTTTTCAATGGCCACTATACAGTATATTCATATTCAGATATAAAAACCTTAAAACTCAAGCCGTTACTTGAAAAAAAAAACTATTTCAGTAGGTATCAGTTCTATTCCAGGGCACTTGTTAATTTCACGCGAATAAAAATAACTAGTTTTTAACATATCCTCCTTTTTGAAGATATAACACCATAAATACTTGTCCATACCACTTTTTCAATATAATCAAATGTAAAACTTTAACTTTTGTTTAAGATGTGGACCTTAACTTTTATGATACTTTACCTGTGTGACTCGCTCCTCTTCCTTCTCTAGTAGTTTGGAAGCAAGGAACTTGGATCTGGCAATTTCCTCATTAGTGTTCTGGTTTCTCAGAGCAGAAGCAGATGTAGCCAGCTCTAAGGAAGTAATAGTTAATCAACTGAGATTTATCTTTGAACGATTGATCTCTTTGTTCACAACTCTTTTTAGTCCTTTTGGAGGTTGGTTTTGATGAAAAGTCGTACTTTTGACCATATGGGTGGGTATAGACTAAAGCCCTCAGTTTTATGGCCCCTATCTCTTTATGTGGTTTGGGGGTTTCCCTCGAACTCCCCTCAGAGGAGGGATTTTCTTTTGTTCGCTAATTGACCACACAAAGAGACCGGGGCCATAAAACTGAGGGTTGTAAAAGTTTATACCCACCATGGGCGGATTTAGGACTAAGATCCTGGGGGGGCAAGGTTTAGACTTTAATTACCTAAACCCTGTTACTTGGAAATACATCTTCAAGGGACTTTTTTTAAAGTAATATCATAAACCCTACATTATCATACTATTTTTGTTGGACCTATGTTTACAATTCGTATTTATGGAAAGAATGTTTAGAAACTTAAGAAATGTCTTAAAACTAAAAAAACTAAGAACACTCATGGTTGTGAAATGAGAAATAATAATTTTTTATAAAGCATTAGTCATCAGTTGGACAAATCAATGGAGCGCAATTAATTGTAAACAATTATTTTTAATTTCAGTCACAAATTATTTAATTTAAAAAATATTTAATCCGAATTCAACTCTTAAATAAGCTGTAACAAGATTCATTAAGTAAGGAACAACCTATTACATGGTATAAATCAAATGGTTCTACTGATGCGTAAATATAATCTCACATCTATCTATTTAAAAATCAGGGGATCATAAAAATAAAAATCTAGAATTGCAACTATACACCAGTAGCAATATATTTTTTAATAAGATTAATTACAATATTTAACTTAAATAGGAAAATGGAATGATTAGGAACTTTTTATTCAAATATTTGGTAAAAGTAATTTTTAAAATACTTTAAGTAGGTATTTTTCAGTTTGTAAAAAAAGTATAACAATTTAATATAAAGAGTTAGCATATAATTTCATTATTATTATTATGAACAAATAATTCAATATGAATTACAGATAAAAAATATTCATAGCAGTAATTATTTTAAATTACTTCAGAGTGTTAAACTTTACTCCAGACAAAAAATAATATTTATCTAAATCTTTGTCAAAATTGATTATTTTTAAATCAATAAATTAAAGTTATGTATTTATATCAAACTAGTTACGGGAAAAGAATGTTAACATCTTACAGAAATAATACTTTTTATTAGGAAAACTTATTAATATCAATCCACTGAAGCAAATTTTCAATAAGAACTAAATTTTTCCAAGTACAGTAAACATTGTAGTTTTTATAGATAACTTGATTTCTTCATTTGTATTACACATATGCAAAATATAATAATGAAAAAATAGAAACATTTACATTTAATGTTTTGAGGTCTGTTCAAATTCGATGTATAGGTAAAACCTCTTATCAGCTATTTTTTTGCAATCCACGCACAATCCTTATTTCTAGATTATAAATAAATTTATGTAACATGATCACTCACATAGGGATCAGGTGAAATAAAATAGAAAGACATGTATTTAAATATAGTTTCCTCAAAAATATAGTAAATATTATTTTTTGTAAATTTCTGTAAAGCATTGTGAAGTACAGGTTCACTCACTTAAAACTTCTAGTTTTATCATTTTTTAGACAAAAGTTATAATCAATAAAATGGGTAAATAGAATTTGAAAACAAAATTATTAAAATTGAACGATTTTACTAATTTTTAGCATCAAATAATACAGGGTGCGGCAAAGGTCTGTGCAAATCATAAAAATTAATTATAAGAAACAGAAGGGCTGCAGCTACAACAAATTCCAGCATACCACCCTTTCCCCTTATCTATAGGCTGCCGTAGTTTGGTCTCAAATTTCAACAATCTGAGCTCCGGGCGAACGGCCGAATTGGGAAAAACAAATGCACAACTCTGGCCTCCTCCAGCCGAGGACGGCTCTGCTTTTTAGTGCACTTTTGCCTTTTTTTAAAGTTAATCCACAAAAACTATTGTCACTACGGTGCAAGTGAAAAATAAAGCAAATTCACAAGATTTTCTGTAAATATTTTTAATTGAAATTTTAAAAACATTTTCAATACTTTTTAAAAAATAGAAAAATCCCCAAAAAAGCCACGTCGGAAATCTTGGGGGGGCAGAGCCCCCCCTTGCCCCCCGTAAATCCGCCCATGATACCCACCCTATGGGCCGGTAGAGACGACTTTTACAACCCTCAGCTTTATGGCCCCGGTTGATAGAGGAGCTCTTTGGTTTGGGTGTTTCCCCTAGCAGTCGGGGGTTTCTTTTGTTCGCTAATTGACCGCTAGTGGCCTTTTCTCTGTTGACTTATCTCCTCCTTTTCTCCGAGGCATGCTTCTGCGCCGGCTGTAAAACTCTCTACCGCTCCTATGGGTGATGACAAAAGAAAGGCCCTCCCAACCCTTTCCTCCAAGTTTCCACCTTGACTCCGACTGACCTTGGGAAGCCTCACTGGTCGTTTTAAAACTCTAACATCCCCTTATGTTACAGCAACATCGACTGCAGTGATCAAAAGTGTCATATTTTTAAAACTTCTTTGGTTTATGTAGTGAAGTACATATACAATACAATAGGTTTCGAAATCCCTACTAACTTTCACTTAAGGTGCATAAGAATGCATATTTTCTCCAATGAATAGCTTCTTGAAGAATAATAAACAAACCTATAGATTCCATCAACTCTAAAGGAAGATTATTTCCTGTTAAATCCAATGCAATGATGGACTGGTTTCTTCGTAAAGCTTTTAAAATACAGCGGCCTCCAATCAAGCCAAGGTTATTCCATCGTAAGTCTGAAAAGGTATAAACATATGTAGTTAATAATTGTTATACATAATAGGATAAATTATTCAAAACTTTAGGTACATAATGCTAGAGGTTGATGGGGGGACACCTAGACAAATAGGAAATACATAGGAATGGGGTTGGAAATGCACCCCTAACTAACGTTAGGCTGGGAGACTACCTAATTGTTAGGGTTGGTAATTTCTCACTGTACTTAGCGACTCTAGTTTTTGGTTTTTTCATACGAATTCTCAGTTTTAACAAGTAAATAAGTACAAGTAGCATCCTAAGCTTTGAAATACTCCCTGTTTACCTTTTCAGTACCATGGCAATTTTTCAATTTTTATCATTGTAGGTAGGTAGGACTTATCCCACCTGGTGTAGGAAGGTCTACACCAGGTCCAAGACACCATGCTGCTGTAACAAATTAAAAACCCTTGCCTGCTCATCCGAAAATTGGTCCGGAGTGGCACCAATATAAACAAGAAGGTGAGCAGGGGTATAGCTGGGAGGGAACAAGGGCAGGAAACAAAACATATTTCTTTGCCATTGAACGTTATGTTCTTTAGATGGCCGGATCTAAGTCTAGATAGACTAGTCTGTATTTATCATTGTTTGGCATCTATATGCTCAAGGTCAATTCACCACTAAAATGGTCACAGCAGTGAGAGCTTACCTCCAAATTTACATGAATTAATGGGTGTTGAATCATAATATTAGTGTTCGGCAACTAGTGGTCAAAAAGTAGTTAACTACCAACTACAGTAACGGACCCTTTATCCGGCAAGCTCGGGGCCGACATCGTCGCGGATTTCGGAATTTTCCGGATTTTGGGTCCGGTCCGGAAAAAACGCCAGTAAAGACGCAGTAAAGCCAAAATACCCGCTTCTCAGGCCCTACTATCATTTTCCATTCTTGTAAATCTAAATTTCCGATCATATAAACGGGAATTAAAATTGCGTTAACATCGTCTGCGTTGTTCTGATCGTCCGTTTTAATAGTAGAGGATCCAGCAAAAAAATTCCGGCGAAGCACGTGGGTCGTCGCGGAACCGATAGCGAAGCAGCAGGAGGCGAAGAGAAAATTAGAACAGAAGAGAAGGGCCCTTCCAAACTTTTACTACGGCCGGAAAAACGCCCCGTCGCGTCGCGGAGTAGCGGACAACTCCGAACTCCGCGAAGGCGCGTTTCTCCGGCCTTCGTAAAAATTCGGAATGGCCCGAAAGCTGCACGCCTTGGGGGTCTTTTATACCCCCAGGCAAAACAGTCATGGTGGCAAGGCAGGGACAACGGAGCCAACTCATTCACGGAGACGATGTCACAAAAGGCGCGTCGTAGCAGCATTTGCTCACTAAAAATTCTTTTAAAATTTTTTTGAATGCGAGCCGGATTTCGGGTCCTTCCGGATTTCGGGTTTCCGGATAAAGGGTCCGTTACTGTACTAACTAGTCTGGGAAAATCTAGTTGCAACTAGTAGTTAACTATTTTTTCCTGGGACTAGTTGCAACTAGTAGTTAACTATTTCCCAAAGTAGTTAACTACTAGTTAACTAGTCTATTTAATTTCATAACCTATTTTTTGCCCAAATTCTAATACATCTTTCTTATCTATATCACAAAAAACTTTATGCTTCGCTCAAAACGGCGCTTTATTTCTGGTTATGGTATTTAAGTACTCTACCATGACATTGTAGTTATAAATAGCAGTGTAATTTTTGTATATTTTGAAAAAATTTTTAAATATTTTTGAAATTTTAAACAAAATTTTTTTTTAAAGTAGTTGAAAATTTGAAAGTAGTTTCAACTAGTAGTTATTAAAAAAAGTAGTTCAACTACTAGTTAAACTAGTTTAAACCAAAAGTAGTTAAACTACTAGTTAACTACTAGTTGATCAGTAGTTAACTACTAGTTGCAACTAGTTCTAGTTAACTAGTGCCGAACACTACATAATATAAAATCCTCCAATAAACTATCAAGTTTCAAAACGTTTTAAAATTTGTAAAAAGAAAGAGTATATATTTATGTGACACAGATAGGTTTAAAGTGTAAAAAACTTGTGAAGACGAAAGTGAGGATAATAAGTGAGGACGAAAGGTCTGATACACTTCTGGTACGAGAATTTCAAAGTTAACTATTTTCCCCCAAAGTTCAACCACTTTCCCCTGTATGCAATTACGGTCATTTCGATATAAGAATAATTATTTTAAAATATGTCTGAACTGAAGACTCTTAATGACCTACCTAGATTTTGCAGATTTGAATTTTTCACGATCACGTCAGCTATGGAGTGAGCACACAGATGGTTTAACTGGTTGTTGCGCAAATCTATAGACTGGAAAACAGAAATGAGGGTAGAATGAGCAAAAGAAAAAGTATAGATAATTTTAACAACATAGAGTTCACAGAGTACCAGAACAGAGGGTCTACGGCCATAGGTGGTAATGGAAATTGAAAAAACCTGAGATGTGCCTTGTGATAGGGGCCCTGGTGGCGCTGGGATCGCATTTCTACTACTCATGAAACTCACGCCTCCCTTGTCTTGTTACGAGAGGCGGAGAAAAAGAACCTCGATCCTCTAATGCCATTACGAAAGTGACAGATTAAGTGAACACACTGCCTACCCCTCTGTCAATCAGAGCTAAGATTGACATTTGCAGAGAGCTTCCTTCTACCATGAGATGACATTTGAAAATAGGGTTCTTGACTCTCCTTTCGACTTTTGCTCTGTGATAGTTACTTCTGCGTGAAGTGAAGAAAAGAGGTGTGTGAGGAAAGCAAAGGAAAAGTTAGGAAAGCAAATAAAAGCGGGCAATCTTCTAAGGCTTTTAGCAAGCAGTGGATAGATCCTTCTAGAGATAAAAATTAGACAAATTATGTTGCCAATCAAACACCTACTTTTAGGGAGTGGTTGGTACTTAGTCCTTCACAAAAAACTGCAAATTTCTCTGGAAACACTCCCAGCCCATTCCATTCTAGGTATAAACTGAAAAAATAAATATTTTAAAAAGAAAACTAAAATTTATTTTCAATTAGAAATTTAAGAAAGTTTTATTACTTCAAATTAAATTACAGAGTGTTCCAAAAATGGCCTGTCCCATTTTTGTCCCATCATCTCATTCTTTTTGCTAAACTTCGATCCTAGATAAACTCTCTATAATTGTTTCAAATCTATAATTTCCGATAAAAAAAAAAGTTGGGGTAGAAATATTTCGAATAACAGGCATATATTTTGTTTTCTTTTGGTTAATAATAAGGCCAACTGTTTTAGCCTCCTTCTCAATAGTTTCAAATGCCTCGGCTAAAAATCTTTTGCTTCTGGCCACCAGAGCTATGTTGATTTTGTAAAATAAAACTATTTTGTCCTTGCAGATTTATCTTTGTGATTATGAACCACGTCAACCAAATTAGTAAATTAAGTCGAATCGAGTAGTATAGAGCGGAAATTTTTTTCTACAGTTACAAATTATTTAAAGTTTTCTTTTGATTTACCTCCAATTATTTATAATAAAGAAAATTTCAAACAAAATCAAAATTCTTACTTTTGGATATGATTGTTATGGCGAAACAGTTTTCCTAATGCAACCACTGAAGGGCCTCTTATGTCATTTCCCTAAAAGAGTTAATTGAAAAATCAGGATAATCACATCGTTGACTTACAGGACAAAGTCACCTCTGTCTAAAACTATTAGTACAAGGATGAGGTTACGCCAAACCAACCAATCACATTTTAGCTTGGTGAGATCTCCTCGTTCGCTGACACTTTTCTACCGGTTTTAAAATATTCACCAATATTGATTTAGCTCTTTTCTCCTGTAAGCCAACGCAGATGCCAACTTTTGAAACAGCCTGCACTCAAATAAGACTTTAATTGGCATATAAAAAAAAAGGTTTCAATAAATTTGAGATCTAAAAGCTAATACTTTATTTATAATAATATTACAATGACACTGAAAAATAAATGGTATTTAAAATCACATAATTTATTATAAATATTTTTGTTATTTTTATCCAGCTTAATGAATGTTCCTAACCTATTAAATTATTGAAAAAAATCATTATCTAAGTACTAATTTGATAGAATTACTGTAGTCTAGCTAGGCAATCTGTGACTTAAACGGTAAAAAATTGCAACATTTGATTTTTCAACGGTTTTCACTTGGGAATGACCTAAATAATAACATACTAAAAATCAGACACAATCAGTTGATCCTTAAATTAATATCCTGTTTTACCTCATTTTTGGACCTTTTTGGTTACACTAAAAGAGTAAAGCTTTCTCCCCCAGAAAATTTTTTGAAATTTCACCTTAAAAAGTAGGGATTTAACTCATTTTTGGTTCAAGGGGGGCCTGTCCGGATTGCCCCCCTTGGATCCACGTCTGGTTGAACATGGGCAAGCTATATATTGGATAAATATCTAAGCCAAAGCAGCGACAATCACAATCGAGCGCTAAGGTGAAATCATATTAATGGAAAGATTAAAACAGAGGTAAACTGAATACGTTTAAGGATAAGTTACATGCCCAGCCCAACAGTGGATAAAAATAATACCTAATAATGAGCAAAATATTTTATATCAACATCAACACAACTTAGGGTAATAAAAAATAACTGATTTTTTTAGTTTCAACCCAACTTACAATTAATTTCAAGGACACTAGAAACTTGTTTTTCTCTAATCCACAAAGAATATGAGAGAAACCTAAAATAAAGAAAAGATATCAAGTAGAAAGAAGTACATAATGACAAAGCTGGTAGAGCAAATAAAAAGAGATTTCATTTGAAATGAATTCATACAATGAAAGCTCACACGGCCTCCTGTCAATATAATCCAAGGAGGGTGATTTTAAAACAATTTCCCCTATTTAAGAGCCTCTATAATCTATAGGTACCATACCATTCATAGAAACCGAAAGAAATTTTAATGGAAGATATTTTGATGGTTGCGGACGAGAATGATATGGAGTAGATCAGTTAATCTCCATCAGTTACGATTAAAGTGATTTTTTTATTAATTCCAAATACAACCCCCCTTTTTTATTCTCGTAATGTGATCTCTGAAGAAGTGCAAAAACACAAAAAGTGGTGGAATAGTAGTACCTGTAGGTAAAAAAAAAAAAACGCTTCTAGAGAGACAAATGAAAACTGCTATGGAGCCCAGTAGTAGCAGGTAGTCATTGGTTCTTAAAAGGCTTAGAGAAGTGAATACAATCAATAATGACAGAAAAGAAACAGAGTCAGACATTTTACTATGTTTAAAAATTTTCCATGTGACCTCCTTCACACATGATGACATTTAAGGTCTATGGGAAATGCTGGTTGATGAAGCTCGTGTGTGGGTGAGGAAAAGCCCTACAGGCACACTACCCTTCAATAATGGACCGGATACCAAGGTGCGATGCTTCAAATGAAAAAATATCCTATACCTACCTATAATTTTTGGTAGAGTTCTGAAACACACTGTATACTGCCTCAAAGTCAAGAGAAGGTGAAACTTTTCCCAAAGGTACACAAATGGTAAAAAGAACTTTTCAATTTTGTCAACCATACACAGATAAGAACATACAGAAGATATTCTGCACATTCAAATGTTCCTCTTTTTTTTCAAACCCATTCCTATGGCTGGTAAAATACACAAAAACAATTTGAAAATCTACAATATAATAACCATACCTTCAGGAGATAGTCGACAATTGGATAGAACCAATTCTTTGATATGAATGTCTTTTTCTAATGCTTGTCCAATGGCTTTGCAGGTAATACAACTAAATTGGATCCCAGACAAATTCAAGACGCTGGAGTAAAAATCTCTGAAAAAATGTTTTTAAAATTAAAAAATATCTTATTGGTAAGAAAAAAATACTTCATTACTGCCTAAGAATAAAACCAAGGGGAGATACTTAAGGGAGTACCTAGGTCATTAGACCTTCAAACTCCAGTATAAAACCAGTCTCACTTGGTGAGACCATGAGTGAAGAGTGACTAAAAGTCACACTCAACTAAGGCAAAGCCCCTGTGAATTTTAACAGCATTTACTTGCCAGCAGGAGGATACCTTGAATGTGAATGTAAGCAAAATTTACCAAAAATTCAAAACCCATGTATATGCCAAGTTATAAATTTCACCAAAGCTCCCATGAATATAAATCACCAACATCGAAAACCCAAAAAAGTGACCTGTCGCACACTTTGCAAGCTGCTGTCTGGTCGAAAGGCTTCCCTTTCCAACAGAGAGCAAAACCTCATAATTTTATAGCTTCTCTATGCGAGGGGCTTCTGCAAAACTTTAATTCCATTTATAATATTTTTCAAACTTTTAATATCTGCATACAAGAAGCCTCCCTCCCCACTTTAGAATTGAAAATTTTCCAAAAATGCTCAGCTTATACGCAGAAATATAGGTAACATTAATCACTATTATACTAGTCAAATATTTGTTGATGTAATCTTTCCTTAATTTGAGAAAAAGAGAAACTTTCTCATGAGGAAAGACAGTGATGACTGATGACCCTCTGAATTTCTTACAAAAATTAGTAATTCACACACATATTTAAGAAATATCAATTTAACTGGAAAACATTAACTTCACTTCATGTTTGCCAGACATAACCAAACTCTGATTAAGTAGTATGCTTTCATGCACACTTCATTCAATAATTAACAGCCAGGAGATTTTTATAAATATTATCCAGGTTGCCAAAATCCATTGAACTCAGTGATGAACCATTTTTTGCAAATCATAATTTCGTTCAATTCTGTTATCTGTTCCGTTAAATACCATCAAAATGTTTTGGGTAACAAATATTCAAGAAAGACAAATTTTTGTGTTGTTATTCATATAAATCTATATCTCAATTGGATAGTTAGAGATTTTCAGAAACATTTCTGTATTTTTGCATCTAAAACAATTTGGCAGTATTTAATGGGTCAGATAAGGAAATTAAAATCACATAGCTAAATTTAGTGCTGTACCTGATAACGGAATATTACCTATGAAGTTTGACACTTAGGGCCCTATAACAACCACATTTAATAAAACCAACACTACAGTTGAAATAAAACAAACTAATTTGCATTTATGCAACGTCCTAGCTTAAAGGAAATTGGTTATGATTTCGTTCTTATGGGAATGAATCGCAAGTATACAATTGAGCACACTCAATCGAATGTGTTAGTTGAATACTCCATAGTCACTGGGGCAGATAACGGAATAGGCAAGTTGAATATTTGATACAATTTCATTAACTGTCTAAACATCACCACATTGTTATATGAGCCAAAGATTAGAAATAATCATCAAAAATTACAGTTCTTATATCCATTGAGGATCAGTTTTATTCCTTTTCTATGGTCAAAAAAGGTAAGTTTCTGAATTTTAGGAGGGGGGATATATCCTCAAATCCCTCAGTGATAGTGGGTGTAAAAGTGTGATCAAATTCTGAACTGTCCCTTAAAATATTGATAAGCTTGTTTGGTCACCAAATTTTTATGGTTGTTTTATTTGGCTCAGCTGATCCAGATGCAATTTTTACCAATACGTATATTTCTAATCTTTGACGACGAACACAGGTTGACGATATTTATCTGGACAGTAAAAAGGGGAATTGAACCAAAATCTCTCTCTCCTGTATATTTGTGCAACTTGAAAAGAGAATAAATGATTTAAAAATATTAGGTACTTAATAAAATATCGATTATTCATAAAATTCAAACATGCAGGAAACCAATAAAAATATCTTACTCATCAATCCGAGACAAAAGTTTATTGCAAGGTGGAGTTCTCAAATTATTGAAAGCTTCGAAACAGAGAAATTTAAATGTTTCCATTCCATAACAATCGAAAGAAAAGTTTGTTTACGTTTCTATGACAGCCGGATGGCGGAGAAAAATAAACAAAAATTTGTGATGTTGCCATACTCATAAAATAAAGTTTAAAATTTTACATCTTTAAAAGGCATAATTATTTTGATGAGTATAATATTCTTGTCACTAGGCCATTTTCATCCGAAAATCAAATATAATATATTTTTACATGGAAAATCACAAAGAAATAAGTGATAGGTATAAACCACGTTTATTTGGCTGATTCGTTTTGATACTTGGTTGGTTATGAATATGAACTATGAAGCTGCTCGGATTTTTTACAGCTCAACTCCATTGTTAGTATTATTGAGGTTGAGCAGTTGAGCTTGAGATCAAGCGAAATCATAACAAAACAAATGCCTACTAGTCAATAGAGTGTTGAATGAAATTTAATTAACCGCCGAAATTTTAACTAAACACTCCAAAATGTCTTGCTCGGATACGACTTCGACAAACAAGACATGGGAGTTGAGCTTGTATGAGCTGCATCGCACTCCACAAGAAGTAATCACCGACGCGACAGAGATCGCCGTCTCTCCTCGTAGCCTGCACAGCGAGCTAATGTGTCCCATCTGCCTGGATATGCTCAAAAATACTATGACGACCAAAGAGTGCCTGCACCGATTTTGCCAGGTAATAAAGCTAAGTAGACTCCTGTACAACCCGAGGTTATACTGTGCAAGAGTAATATTGTGATAATTTTTTAGTAGTAGTATACAGAACTTTATACGACGATACAGCTATTTATTCAAGCAATTTCTAAACTATAAGAATAGATGTAGGAATAGAGCTGTCGTTAGCATCATCAATGAACAAATTAAAGTTCAAATTATTAAAGTGTCGGTAAAACCCCAAAGAAATGGCTTGGGTGACAATTTTTGGTGAAATTTGCTTTTAACAATGCTGTTTATTGGTGAGTAAGTTTCAAATTCTATAGAGCTGAAGGTCTAATTTTACAACGAAGTTCAAAATTTTACATCTGCCCTTGCATCTGGCGCTTTTTTTTTCTGAGAGTCAGTTGGACTGTTGCGCTTTTATGGTTCTTTACTTTAATTCCAAGAAAAAGAAAACATTCACAAAGCTCTGTGTACATTTAAAGAGAAGGGTTAAGGGGGACCCGAATCCCTGCGTCTGATTGGTGAAGGGATTGATTACAGCTGCATGCACCTGGTAGAGGTTTTAGTTTGCCCCTTTGTTTATTGGAATTCAGATTAATTTGGGTGGTGAGCAGTTTAATGGAGGAAGCAGAGGTTAGGGAGCAGTGGAGGTGATTTTGTCTCCAAAGATAAGTTGAACATAATCCATCGTTTTCATAAGGCAAAGAAAAAAATAGGTAGTACTTATGTATTATCCCGTCAACCGTTCAGTGGTCGTCTAATTCAGCGGTACAGTTAAATATTAAAGTCAATGGGATTTGATAACGATTTCGGATTAAGCGACACGGTCGACAGGATAATATGTAAGTACCAAAAAATATATAATGTAGTGATTATTATATTTTTTCAACTTTACTACTGTATATTTTTCAAAAAAAATATTAAGTTGCATAGTGCATAATGTAAAATTGTTTTAAATACCTACAGTAATTGAGACTACATCTTTTTGATTTTAAAGCAAACACTAGTTATATTGTTGGCCACTTATTAGGAAATCGCTTATTATTATCCATTAGATTAGATATACGTATTATCAGTTTTATTTCTGTAAAAGCCATCACATTAAGAAGTCGACTATAAGAAGCATTGTAAAATGTCTAAGTTGGCACTTCTTCCAACAATTAGTAGTCAATAATTTATCAGTTTAACTATTTGCATTTAATATAATAATTCACTCCATTGCTCTTTATACCCAGATATTCAAAGCTTGGTATAACACAGTGTTAATCACAATTACAGTTTTCAAACGGTGTGTCATGATCCCTGGGGAATAGAAGGATGTGAGGGGTCGTAAAGTAAGGAAAATATAAATAATCTATCAGAAATAAATTTAAATATTTTTAATTAGTATATTGTCATCATCATCCATGATGCTACAGCCCAGGGTGGGCCAAGGCTTTCTGAACTAGACGTTTCCAGCCTTCCCTGCTAGCAGCCAAACTCTTCTAATTTCTAGTTTTAAGGAACAGCATCCACCCATCGGAGCTTAGATCTTCCTCTTCTTTGTGTTGTGACTGGCTTTGCTGCAAAAATTTCCTTCAAAACGCTATTGTTTATACAAATGACAGGCCCTACCCAATTGAGACAGCTTATTTTTTTGTAATGAACAACAAATAATTCAATATTAAATCGTCTAGACTATGTTATCTGTTATAAATAACTGGATTTATTATTTGTTTTACTTTACTTTCTGTGATATGAGATAATATTATCTTTAATTGAAATTGATAACAAGTTAAAAATTACAACTATTTTAACTTTAAAATATTTTTTTAACATTACCTATAATTAAAAATGAAAAAAGGCAGCGGTTTTGTATTTGCACGTTTAATAAAATGTTAAAATTGTACAATTGTTTCGGGGATACTTAAGATCCCCTTCGTCAGCAGGAAAGGCGTTGTTTCCTGCTGACGAAGGGGATCTTAAGTATCCCCGAAACAATTGTACAATTTTAACATTTTATTAAACGTGCAAATACAAAACCGCTGCCTTTTTTCATTTTTGATTATAATCTTGCACGGAGGATTTTTATTCTTCATTACCTATAATTATTAAGAGTGGGTTAGGAAAATCAATACCCAACCTAAAAAGGGGGTAGCCGTACCTTAAAGGTTATAACTTCCTGGCTTAACACAAAGAACTGTCTTGTCTAGTTTTGTGATATTTAAAATGAAAAAAGGATGTTGAAATGAAAATAATGTAAGCTTACTCCGTTATGATTGATGGCTTTTTCCCCTTTAATCATTGATTTTGAATCCGCTTTTCAGGATTGCATCATCACTGCACTGCGTAGTGGCAACAAGGAATGTCCTACCTGCCGAAAGAAGCTCATCTCGAAGCGTTCCCTGCGTCCTGATCCAAACTTTGATATGCTCATATCTAAGATCTACCCATCCAGAGATGAATACGAAGCATTACAGGAGCGAGTGCTTGCCTCTTTTAACAAAAAGCATAATCAGTCACTGGCACACAGCATTGAGGAGGGAATGCGCATTCAGGCCCTGAACAGGGCACAGCGGGTGCGCAAGAACCAAGCAGAGGAAGGTGGCACTGCGACTGGGGCTGCCCCACCGCCCCCAAGCGAGAGGACTAATTCTCCCCCACCTCCACCTGTTCAGCCGGTAAATGAGAACAGTGGAGCTCCCTTGACCCCCAGACAGACCCCTACACCAGGTTTGTCACTTTAAAAATCACTTATGGAAAGTACATTCAACTTGAGGATCCTCTTAAGGGTCAGTTGGAATCATTGCGCATAAGCGTGTTAAAATTGCCGCATACAAGCTACAAGGTGATGTAATTGTTTTTAACAGGAATTAGTATAAAAACTTCTACAATGTCTATTGTAAATGGCATGTTGAAAAGAATGACCAAGTATACTAAGAACAGATTGAAACAATTATTTAGATTTTAAAGTAAATCTCACTTGGTGAAGCTTAGATGGTGTTGGGGTCACACCACATCAGACTTGGATAAAACTAAAAACTTTCCGCACATAAAATTTTTTAAAAATATTTTCTGCAGGTTAAATAAGCGCCCCAAGTTCTTTAAATTGTGATTTAATGCACATTTACTTACAGTCACATTATTTATCTGGGTACTGTGATAATGCTTTTTAAGTTACAACAGAAAGAAAAACTATTTATTAAACAATTAAATTATTTAAAAGGATGTCCTGCGAAAATTTGGTGGGTGTGTCTATATTATCCAAGTATGCACCACATCTCACTAATGGGATGGGGAGTCCAAATAAAAAATGAACACCTGATCTGGCTGTATTGCAATGTTTTATTACCCTATGTCAAGGATTGGGGAGCAACCATAAGCCCTCGGAAAGCTCAATAAAATTTAACCTTTGTAAAGTTGTCATTCATGAAATACAAAAAATGTCTCACAGCTTGTCAAATGTAAAAAGTTCATTTCTTCACCCGATGAGTATAAAATACAGCCTGGAGGTGTTTGTTCAGGTAAACAACAGGACATAAATTAAGTAATTATGTCCTGTTGCAAGTCTTAAATTTGGAGATAAAAACTTGTGGGTGATAAACAATCACATTGGGATGGGTGTTGTCAGCAGGGTTTCCTACCTCCTATCAGTCGACACTTGTTCATAATTACGTCTGAGGTAAAAGTTGATTTTCCTCCTTACCTCAGAACTGAATTGCTGAAAAAACACAGGAAACATTGGTTGTGGAGCAATTTACTACCATTTTTGGCAAGGAGGTCAGCTTTTTCGTTCCCAGGTATGTTACAATGGCTAGGAATTCACTGGAGAGCTATTTTCTAGGCAGACATAATTGCTCTACCTGTTCAGAAATAAATCTGTTGATTATATTGCAACGTGGTGAAGCAGAACTTCCATGCATGCTTAGCTACTGTTTCTAAGCATTAAGATATTATTCTTACTGCTGGTAAAATAACTTGTTCTGGCAAAATGCCTGCATTCAAATCTTGGTCAGATTTTTCCTACCCAATTTATTTGATACATTTAAATAGATCTTTGGTATAATGTTTTCAGGTGGAAGCTCCAGTGAAGCAACTTCCTCTACTATCCAGCCACCTCGAATGAAGCGACTCAAGACCGCTTTGTCAGAGAATGAGTCCTCCAGCAACATGGAACCAGACACCATGGACATGGATGGGGCTGACCAGGAGACAAGTGGGCCAGATGAAAGAGGGACAGAGAGAGCTTCAGAGGCTTCGTCTCTTTCTGAAGCTCCTCCTACTGTACATGAGGTGGAGCTGGTCTTCAAACCTTATCCTTACGACAGAGAGGAGAACTCTTATTCACAAATTCGATACATAAAAACCACAGCTAATGCCACAGGTATATTAAGCAATTTTTGGTACCTTTCATTCAGCCAAGTGCAAATCTCTCCATTCAGTCTTCATTGGAGATGTCTTATAAATTGCAAAAAATACAGTGTTAGTTATGAGGTTTTTATTTCGAGTTATAAACTATTTTAATCACTTGTTCAAATGATTTTGTTCAGAAATTTAAACAGATATTTTTGTTTACTGTTATGCCTTAATATTTAAAAGAGTTGATGCCCTAGTCATGCACTACTCACTTACGTAAAAATTGAACCACATCGGTGAGGTCAAGTACTGGTGCTCTCTTTGTTAATCTTAAGTATTATACTAATATTAACTATTAATTAACACAGATAAATAAATACAAATAATGAGAAATTTATAAATTTATTTATTTAATTATAGAAAATTAACTTTCAGTGATACATTTTTAACAAATGCATCAAAATAAAGAAACTGTTTAGTGATTAAGGCTCAATATATACTTCCTCCTACCAGCATTTGTAAGAAATTCCATCTCTTTCAGTGGACCACCTGTCACAGTACCTGGCAATGCGCTTTGCACTTGATCGTCAGCAGGACGAGGAACTCTCTGGCCTTGACTCTTCAACCCCTCCTCCCTTCTCCATTTATATTGCTCCCAACGGCCACTTCTCTCTGCTGGATGGATCTGTCACTCTGGATCAGGTCAATGAAAAATTTTGGAAAGTCAACAAACCACTTGAAATGTTCTACGCCTTCAAAAAGACATAGTGCTGCAGCATTTTCTATGGACCTGGCCAAATGGTTGAATCTCCATATATATTCTTTAAAACTTTGGTTTTGCCATATACATTTCACAATGACCACCTGAAATTTTTTTTCCATTACAATTTTTGATTTCTTTATTATAAAATATCATTTATATATATATTATAAATAATTTAAAAAGGAAAAAGTAGTTTTACCTGTCATTTTACATCTATTTATTTGCATATAGTGTGGAAATGAGTTTATAATTTTTTTTGAAAATATTACTTTGTAAATGGTATTAAAAAGTACCATTATGTCTATAGAACAATGTTTTGGGCCTGAATGCTTTTCTTAAAACCATTAATGTTTGTGAAATCGGAGGATTTGTTAAAACTTTTATCAACTTTAGGATTTACTATTCAAGTAAACTAAAGAACCTTACATAAACAACAGTTTCCAATAGACATGGGTGCCACTCTTCATTCATAAGGATGGAATTCCGTCTTCTTAAAAATTCTGTGAGCAGAATTCTGTCTCGGGCTTGATAAAATCAGCAGCGATTTGTACTGAATTTCAGTTCTAATTTTGTACATTTAGCCTAGAAAAATATTAAGATCCTAACTTATTATTTCATACTTTTCAATTTTCTTACTTTTTTTAATCCTTTTTGTGTAGATTTCATAATGCATGCTGTCACCCTAAAAGTTGTATTTTCACATTCTAATTGTAATGTGCGGGAAAAAAACCTTACATAGATTAGAATCGTGATTTGATTACTATCGTATCATTCTCAATTTCCATCAGATATATCAGCCCATAAAGTTTGGCTTGTTTATGAGCAAATTTTATGTTAACCGACAGTAAAAGATGAAAAAAGTGTTATGGATTTAATACAAATTTATTTGACAATCTGAAGTCTAACATCTTAAGTCATATTTAACTTTTTGTCTAGCAAGATTAGATGAGTCTTAACTAGATAAGGATAATATTTTTCAATCAAACCAATTAAAGACGTGAATGAATATTATTTACTTATACTGGAAGTATTATTCTTTTATTAATTGCAATATTTTCTTTTTTCTATTTAAAGTTAATCTACAAAAAATAAATATCTTTAATAAAAGCTTTTAGCCTTGATTAACTACTAGTTAATATGCCTGGTTTTACACAGATGCAGGTTAAAGTAATTATTAATAGTCCTAATTATCCTTTAAAAAAGTCACTAGACTGTGTAAATGATTATTAAAAAGGTAGTTCAGTCTTTCAATTTTTGATGTGTGGCCCCCATGCTTAGAGACATGTTACATAAACAAGTTTAATATCATAATCAGTAGTTTAATTAAATATTTTTCAGTTAAGCTATTTTAATCCAACTCATCATTTATAATAGGCTTTGCCATATGAAGGTTATTCATAATTATACCACCACTATTAAAAGTTCATGCTTTTATTGAATTCCCTAGTTTTAACAGACTAAAACTAATTGAACAATGTATAAAAATCATACTGAAGCGAAGTTTGAAATTTCCACTCGTCATTAGTGAGCATTGAGCAAATATTTGAGGCTGTCAAGTAAATTTAATTTTTAAATGTTCTGTTTCAAATCATGCCTTGTACAAATAGAATATTTTTATTTTAGATTAGAATTTCTCTGTGAATATAATTTTTTTCAGAATTTTGTTTGCTATGGGATAATATTCCTAGAGGGAAATTTGTTAGGAAAAATCACCACTAGTTCAAGGGCATTGTTTTCCCACACTAGTGTGTGTTATTTGACCACAAAACAATCATTCTATCCTGTGTCTCAAACAAATGAGATTTAATTTATTTGCCAAGTTGTACTTTGAAATGATAAATAGCAAACTATCCAATTGGCTTTAAGCAAAGGGTTTAACAAAAGCATAATCAAACAAATATAAAAAAACCTTGATAAGCACAAAATCTTTGGTGATTAATCATTGGCATAATAATATGTAAGTACCAGGGTTGGGCATTTTGCCTGCAAAAATTGCAATATCTGATTTTGAACCTAAATTTGCCACATAATAAATGCAGTAAACTCTATGGTTTTCGTCAATATAACTGTATATTTTAATAGGTTAGTTAGCAATTTTTGGCATTTCTAATATTTATTGGAATTATGGAATTGAACCGGATAATGAAAGTGTAACTAAGTGTTAAATATAATTTGTTGTAGTATTAATGTGATAAATATTAATTTTAAAATTTTTTAGATTCCCCTAAATTTAACTTGCTTGCTTCATGTAAATTGATGGGTAAATGATTATAATTAGATTTAATATGTTTATAATTTTAATTTTTTTTTTATTATTTAATAAATTTATTATTTAATTATTAATTTAAACTAAGTTTGTATTTGAAAATATTGTGTTATCTTCTTATATATATAATCTTCTAAATGCCTAAAACTGCTACACTGGGATTCTTAATTTATTGTTACACATAACAGAAGTATAAAAGTCAATTTGCAAAAATCTTTTGCTAGTTTTTTTTTCAAACATACTGTTTTTTTTATTGGTTTTACCACATGCAGCAAAAAATTGTATTGATTTTGTTTTTCAGAATAATTAAGATGAGGTTATTGTGTAGTCATTTTAATGAATTTTAGTGTTCTTCTGTGATAGTTCAGTTGAGAAAAAAAGTGTTGAAAAGTAAATTGATGCATCAGACATGTTTCCAGCAGGTTTTTTCACCTCTGGGCAAAAACTGAAATTTTGTTACATTAATGTAATGCAGTAGGAAATTTAAACCCAAAATTTAAAATAGTTTTTCATTAAAGAATGAAAGATATTAAATGATCATAATATATTTTTAATTTTTTCACTAATATTTAGGCTTCTCTCAACAGAATTTTCTAGATTATGATGGTTGAAAACAATTAAGTTCCCAAGTCTTTAAAATTGTTGAAATGCAACATCTGTTTTTCTCCTTTGCAAACAGATCAGCTCATTAAAAAAAAAAAAACTAATTGCATTGGAACAGTACATGTATGGTGGAAATTCACCAAGTAAAAATTTGTTTAGGGCAATGTTAAGGACTAAAGACAAGTTTCCCACCCTTACCTTAATTCCCTTGGATGTTGTTTTTAACGGAAGTAACCACAGTTGTTTCTATACCAGAGGTTCTCAAACTGTGGGTCACCAGTCAGTTTTTGGTGGGATGGGACAAGAGTTTGAATTTAGTTGAATATATAGTATCTCATTAAAAATTTTTACAAACATGTTTAAGCTTTTGAAATTTATCAAATTACCAATATAGTACAAAGAATAAAAAGAGCAATAAGAAAAAAATATGCTACTTGGTGTAGAGTGAAAAGGATGATTAAAGTAAAATACAAAAGTATCACTTTGATGTGCTAATACAAATAAACCATAAATCAGTGTCTAAACAAAAGGCTCCCCACCATGGGGAGCAAAAAAATTTAAGAAATTTCTTAGGAAATGATGAAACTGCAATTTATCCCAGATTACTAAAACAAAGTAGAAACCCAGTTTTTAAGAGTCAAATTTCAAAAATATCTCGGACGAAGACCCCCAGACCCTCCTTTTTATTGTGGAGCTCATTGTTGTTTCCACAATTAAACAATTTGGTACGCTAAGGTTCAAATACTTCCTTTTAATTCTCCAAAAAGTTCATTTCACATCTAATACATGCACGTGAGTCTTGTAGGGGGAGGGGAAAATTAACTGAAGATGAGGTGGGTCGGGTTAGATTTTATTCATAAAAAGTGAGTCGTGATGTTCAAAAGTTTGAGAACCCGTCCTTTACCTTCTGATATTTAGAAGAATCATGAATGTTCAACATCACAAGCCTAATAACTTATTAAAAAAAATTGTATTAAGGTTGACAACTATTGTTGTAAAGGAATTAGACTAAGAACACTTTGAAGTTTGCCAAGAATTTATAGAAAATCAGCTAATAAAATTTTTAATCATGCAACATACCTTTGTTTCCTGAAGCAATATGATGTTTCAATGCAACAATTTACTGTGATTTAATTTAACCTCATAAATAGACATTGTATTTTCTATTATTAATTTCAGGTTCAATTCCCTAAACTGCCCTGTTAAATATCACCAAGGTGATTTAGACAACAAATATTCAAATTTAGCCAATTTATATGGTTTAAATGAACCATTTTAATAAATTAAATAGTTCAATTCCCTTTCCTCATTTAATATCGCAAAGCTGTTTTGAACACCATATATTCAAATAAACGCATTTTTATGGATTTTATTGACATAACTGAACATTTCAATCTATGAGTTTGAAATTATTTAGCAATATTTCTAATTTTAGGTGTCCAAAAGAGCTTGGTGGTATTAAGCGGGACCATTAACCGAATTGAACCAATAAAATTGCAATTGTTGGCAATATTTCAAATATTTGGAGTCCAAAACAGCTCGGCAATATTTAGAACCTAATTTCTTAAAACTCTTTGCTTCATATACAGATAGCATAGAATCTCCTTTCCACCACAATTTAGTATGTTATAAATTGCAACAAAATTTAATCACCAAACAATACAATGACTGACAAAATACCAGGCTAATAACTAAATCCAGACGAAATCAGATATCCAAAATTCCATAGTATCCATCTAATAGAAGAGTCAATTGAACGTTGTGATGCTTTTATGGACAAATTCAAAAGCAAATAGGATATACCAAAGTAGATAGACAACATTTATTGTACAATGACAATGTGTGTAAAAAGGCAGACAATTAATAGTTTTGGGGATTAATGGATTCCCGAAACAAATGTCAGCTATTTTACCCACGGTTTTATTGTGCAACAAACAAATACAAATAGGATAAATTAATATTTTCACACTATTATAGTATGTTTTGTTACTTAAATGGATTTGAGGGTGTTAAATCTTGCCAATCAGACTTTATGTGCAAAATATTACAAAAAAACATTACAACTATTATAAGCAATACTGTCAGGTGAGATATTTTAATTGACATTCATTTTGATATTTGGGTATTTAATACCCAGCTTATCCTAAAATACCTAATTTCCCCTTTCACATTTGATTGCAGTGTCCTGTGTCCGAAGGTACAATTTTGATACGTAACCAGTTAGATACATAGAAAATGGTTAGGTATGTCTAACTTATTCAAAACCACTTAAATTTAATTTTACCCCAGTTGATTTATTTGTCATGAATCCTCAGGTGCCTCTTTAACAATCTTTTCTGTGTGAAGCCTTTGTTACATACCTCACAGAAAAATGTCTTCTCTCTAGTGTGAGAGGTGATATGCCTCAATAGATCATTTTTTCTCGAGAATTTATTTTCACAAAGCTTGCAGCCGTATGGCTTGATGCCTCGGTGAGTCATCTCATGCTTTCTCTGAATAGAGCGCTGGGCAAACATTCTACCACAAAAGTAACAAGACCAACCTATCTTAACATGCATCACTTGGTGATCCTTTAGCCTGTCTTTTCTAGCAAAACTTTTGCTGCATACCAGGCAAGTGAAAGGTTTATGTCCTGTGTGAATCATAGAGTGCTTTTGCAGGTGGTCTTTTCTTCTGAACTCCTTCCCACAAACACTGCACACATGGAGAGCTTTAAACTTGGACTGAAGCAAGGCATAGTTGGCAACTAATTGACTTTCAACCTTATTGGATAAGGATTCATTTCTGGAACAGTCAATTTCATAGTAACTCACATCCTCTAAATTCATAAATGTTGTAGTTTTTGTGATTCTCTCCTCACCTGCATGGTGTAAGAGATGCAGTCTCAGTAAAATTTCTTCTTTAAACTTCTCACTGCATATAAAGCATGTGTATTTCTGAAGTTCCATATCAAAACTCGAATAAACCTAAGCTACTATTTAAAAAGTTATCTTTTTTATAAGTTTCATCAAGTAAAATTTATTTCAAATAAATTATATAATACATATTGAATTCAGTAAGAAAAACTTCAGAATACCTCAAAGTTTAAATTAATTTCTTTTTTAAATTTAAAATCAAGGGACAGTTTACAGCCTACTCTGGTCCATTCTCAATTATCTGTGCGAAAAAAAACGCCTACCCCTGTTAAGAGAGAAAATGAAACTTCACTTCTAATTTTCGTGAACTATTTCATTTTTAAGTTGAGTTGTGGTTTTACTGGCTTTTAAGCCAAAAAACGAGATATCAGGAGCACGGATTACCAGAAAGCACAAAGGCCCCGTTTACATGGACCATATACCCGGGTATAAGTGGCCGATATACCCAGCAATAGGGAAAAATGCAGGGTATAAATAAATCCACCTATTTACTCGGGAATTTGAATACCCGGCTTTCCCATGATGCATTTCGGTCTCACTCAAAGCAAAAAGTCATCCATGTTAGGCTTAAGTGAGTACTTGTTGGAAAGTAAGTTGTTCTTTGTTATTTCAATTGGATATTTAAGATTGATTACTATCTTAAATGTCGAAATAACTTGAAAATAATCCATTATGAACGCAAAATTCCAAGACGAAAACAGATAACAGAATGAAAACAAACTCAAATCGCAATGAATGATGGGACCAGTGACGTCTATACCCGGGATTTGAGGACTGGTCATGTAAACGGGTTTTTAGCACGGTTTTCAATATCCCTTTCTCCTGCATTATACCCGGGTATAAGAGTGGCACATGTAAACGGGGCGCCTTGCGATAGGAGCCCTGTTGGATCTGGGTTCGCATCAAACTCACACTTCCCTTTTGTCACGTCACGAGAGGCGGAGAAATAGAATCCCAATCGTCGAATCCTCTAACACCCCTTTGAGAGTGACAGATTGAATGAACACGTCACAGCTGTGATCACCAAATTGACAACATTAGTCATAACGTCACTTGCTTGTTTGGAAACGTAGATTCCATCCGTGATTGGTTCCGCACGGATTTACCTCCAATCACGGATAGAATCAACGTTTCCAAACAAGCAAGTGACGTCACACTAATGTCGTCTATTGTACTGCCTGTCTACCCTTCTGTCAATCATAGACATTTGTAGTGCTGCCCTCTATCATACGATGGGATTTGAAACTAGCGTTTTGGATCCTCTGTTTGGCTATTTCTCTGTGGGATATGCCCTTGTGATAGGGGCTCTGCTGGCGCTGGGATCGCATCAACTCGCACTTCCCTTGTCACGTCACGAGAGGCGGAAAAAGGCAAGAAACCGGCACTTTATTTAACAGACCCGTATGCCAAGTTGTCAAAAGCTACCACCAGAGAGCGGGCTGGAATCGGGAATCTTTGGGAAGCAAGAGCACCCGGCCTTTGGTTGACGATAATTCAGTTGGTTGGATAGTTTTAATTTTGTTTTGAGAAATTGCGTTTGGCCCGCTCACTGTAACCTTCACCTATCATTTATTGTAAATAATAACAATAACATTTGCTTGTAGATCATGCTGTAATTGTTTTCACATTTTCTTTCAAATAATTTTTTTGAGTAATTATATGTAGCCGTAAAAGAACATTTTTAAACAATTTAATTTATATAAATTTTTTCATTTTCCATATCTTCCTCGAAAATGATAAGATTTGAAACCATTAATTACTTATTAAAACTATTAGAATCTATTTTTTAGATGGTTTTGTTGTGGCTCTTGGATACTTTCAGTGTTGTAAGTAATTTTGGCACAGCTGGAATAAGAGTCCTCCATTTGGCGACTCGCTTTGCTGTCGCCAAGTTAGCGGTACGGAAGTTAGCGGCACGATTAGTTATAGTGTATAGTTGGCGATCGCCAAATGGATGACTCTTATTCCAGCTGATCCGTAATTTTTGAGGGTTTTTTATAAGTGTATTTATCAATTTTTTGGTTTTGTTGCTGTAAAGTTTTTTGGTTTCATGCTACAACTGGGTACCACTTTTTTTTTTGGCGTCACTAACTGGGGCGATAATTTAATTCCTAGAAAACCTATGGGTATACCAGATGGTAGTTTATGCCACCAAGGGTAGCGGCATGGAAGTTTCCAGGAAGAGTGGCACTGATTTAAGGGAAGGGGCAATGCCCCCCAACTTTTTGAGAAAGTTCCTTTTTATAAGGGTAAATCATATTTCCAAAGCCATCAGGGACAGATTGCCTCCGCACAAGGTTTCCAGATTCCAGTTTGCCCCCCCCCTCAAGGGTCCACCACTTAAATCTGCACATGGCACTCTTACAGATTCAATAAAATAATGTGATGTTAACTCTGAACTTGTTTGAATGCAGGCATTCAAACAAGTTCAGAGTTAACATCACGGTTTGGGAGTGATGCAGTTCCACAACACCTATGGATGAACTGCCACTGCTTGTGACAGTTTCAGAAAGGCTATTTATGCGGTGTGGGATGTTGTATGTACATGTACCACCTGACAAGTGTTCAAAACCTCATACCATTTTTAAATTAAATTTCTTGAAAGCTAATGAAGGTTTGAATTTAATTTAACATTCCTTTCACTAAGAATATAAAAACATTTAAACCAATAAATATTTCGAATGAGTAATTTTTTTTTTGTACTCTTCAATTATTGTTTTTTCAATTTAGAGGTATTTCTTTTCTGTTTAACCTCGTCTTACTAGATACTATACAGGCAAGCCGAGTTTTGAATAATGAAAACCATTTGACAACTTTTCCCGCTTGGATCGCCCCATACCCTACCTATAGGTAACGTACCATACGTAATTGTATAATAGAATATTTTTAATGATTTCCGTATCTCGGCTAGCCTGTATAGTATCTTGTAAGCCGTGGTTTAAAACCTATATTCTTTAATTTTTTAATACATATATAGTAATTCAACATCATGGATAAGAAAGAAAAAAGTGTGCTTGGCTTTGTTGCTATTGGAACCTTTGGAACTGTAGCAGTGGGAATTATGGCTGGCTGCCTTCCATTCTTGACGCCTGCGTTCCGCCGCATCTGTTTGCCGTATGTTCCAGCAACTGACACCCAAGTTCAGAATGTACTGCAGCTACTAAAGAAGAGAAAAGGGAAACTGATCGACCTAGGCAGTGGAGATGGAAGAATAGTTTGTATTTTTGTGCACAGGGTTTCATTCTTAGCTAGTCAATTTCTGAAAACAGTAATAGTAAAGCCTAGAAAAAAAAAATCGATTCAATGAGATTTCTGGCGAACTGTTATGAAGAAGAATTCTTTAAACTGTGTAAAATTCAGGTTTTTAAGATGTAATCTTTATATTAAACGAAACACTAACTTTTTTTCCTACTGAGACCATCAAACATTATTCGAGATTCTGAAGGAGAAAAAAAACGCCCCTAGAACCAAATTAAAAATTTTCTGTGTTCACAATCTGACCCCTCAAAAGAGCCTGAGAAATTTGAAGCATCTTATGTTAAATTCCCTATTCCAAAATTTTTAGAACCTTTCCTCACCCAAGCCAAAAAATTTCAATAAATATGAGCAGGGAATTGCAATCAGAAAACGGTCTCCAAGTCACCAACCTTCAATTATTAGTTCAGGCAATCTGTAACTTAACCGGTAAAAATTGCACCAGCATTTAGTTTTTCTACGATTTTCCCTTGGGAATGACCTGAATGACTAAAAGTAGAACAAAACTGGTCCACGTACCACGCCATTTATAAAAAATGGCCGAAAACAATTTCAAAAAAATCAAATATTAGAGATTAAGACTTATGATACATGGTTATAGGCTATCTTTCAGTGCTGAATACGAATATTCCATTTAAAAATTTTCAAAACTAAAATATCAATTAAAAAAAAATTTGAAAAATTCGATAATTGAAAAAATTAAAACACTCCTAAAAACCACAAAAAAGCTGAAAAATAAATAATTTCAATGGTTTTCACTCAGAAAAAACCAAAATAATAACGTAAAATTTTCAATCAAATTTAAACTGTTAATATTTTAACAATATTCCGTATCAAATCATTTAAAAATTAAATTTTCAAAAGATAACAAATCTTTAAAAATTTTAAATTTTACAACAAATTTAATTTTGTTTTTTAAAGTTTAAATTTCGTTGTATTGACTTGTGATATATGTTAAAATAGGGTAACTTTTTATAGCTTAGAATATAAAAATATAGCTTATAAAAATAGCCAATTTTATTTTTAGATTTTTTTTTAATTTAAAAACAGACTAAATATAAAAAAATATGAGCTCAAAACTTCAGACAAATTGCTGCCAATTTCTTTTTTAACTAGCTCCTAGAATGTTTTTGTTCTCAAAAATTTTAATTTAAAAAAAAATTAAATTTTAAAACTTTTGTTAAAAAAATAATTTTTGAATTACAGGCTTGTAATACTTGTTTAAAGGCTAACTTTTAGTGCTCGGGTTGAATGTCAGTTCAATTTTGTAGTAAAAGTTGAAAAAGAGTGAAAATTGAAATATTAAAACGAGGACGAGTGATAGATTTTTCTCAGAGAAATAGAACTGGAGTTATGTAAGATTGAACAGCCAAAAATTAGATTTTCTTCCTTTTAAAAAAACTTTAATAAAGAAATTACTAAGAAAATTAAATTATAAAAACGTTTTCTCATGTATATAAGAGAGGGGCCGTTCAAAAATTTCGTAAGCACCTAATGGAAGGGGGAGGGGGTTGCTATTTGCTTATTTGTCCTGACAAGGGGGAGGAGTATGAGTAATGCTTACTTACGATGTTACAAACTGCATAAATAGTTTCAAAATTCAACCAAAAATAAATTTCACAAAAAATTGCTATTTGCTTATTTGTCCTGACAAGGGGGAGAAGTATGAGTAATGCTTACTTACGATGTTACAAACTGCATAAATAGTTTCAAAATTCAACCAAAAATAAATTTCACAAAAAAACTAAATTAGGTAAAAAATTTTAAGTATTTTTCTCAAGGAAAGTTTTGACGATAGGTTAAATGTTCATGGAGAACAATGAATTTCAGAAATCGAAGAATTAAAGATTTTGTACAAAAAAAAAGAACAAAGGGGGTATCGGGTAATTTTCTTACGTAATTATGGAAGGGGGGTTGCGGTTTGCTTATTTTTGCTGACAAGGGGGGAGGGGAGGTCAAAATGACCAAAAACTTGCTTACGTAATATCTGAACGGCCCCAGAGTACCATTTCTGAAAGTTTCATTGAAATCCGAGAATCAGGTTGAGAGCTTAGTTGATTTGACATGGAATGACCCATAAACACTCAGGAGAGATCTAACCTTTTGAAAATTTTAGTAGGCAACTGTGTTTACAATATGTTATTTCTTCAGGTTTTGGCAGCAGCTAAACTGGGTTTCACTGCGTATGGAGTTGAATTAAACCCTTGGCTTGTTCTCTTTTCTAAAGCCAAAGCTTTTTCTATGGGTCTTCGTGAGAGAGCTGTTTTTAAAAGGAAAGACATTTGGAAAGTTAGTATTAATTCTGACCTCTAGATCAGAGGTTAGTTAAAAAAAAAGTTTAAAATGAAGAGTTTTTACTGATGTATTTGTACATTTTTTTTCAGAATGTTGATTAACAATACTTATTAATAGACGTGCTGGATATTTTTTAAGGAAAACATTTTGATCAAAATATTGATAAGTTAGAGTAAAATATTCAAACTTTTAAAAGAACGTTATTCATGGAGATGACCGATGACGTAAATTTGAAAAGTTGGTTGACGGCTAATTATTTTTATTGTTTTATAAAATGAGTTAAGTTTAGTGAGCTGGGTTTTGTGAGGATTGCGAACAATCCAAAAGGTCCTGCGTAAGAAGATTACGGGGGTTGGTGAGCGATAGCGATCAGAGGACGGTAGCTCCCTAGTTTTTAAAATTAAGGGTCACCGTAAAGTAATTTGCGGCCGGACCACCAGCAGTTTATCTCCCCTATCTCCCTCAATCTCTTTGTATCTCCCCTCGCACTCGCGCCTGAGAGCTGTCGAAAATTGACCACATGAAGACACCGGCGCCATAAACTCAGGTTTCTTCCTGGAGATAATTGTTTTATTACATCCAGAAAGTCTACGGTGGCCCATACACTGCTGTGCAAAAAAATTAAGATAAGAAACTGTGTTTTCAACATAAAACCTAGTAGAATTATTTTTCATTTATGAAAATCATACCATGAGATGTTCAATAAGTAAGAATATAGGGCCCGAGAACAAATTTTCCCTACCAATAATTTAAGGGGGTAAATGGGCCCTCCATTGATAATGGAGTTCCATTGCACATTTGAAGCAGTTGCAGAAACGCAAACCTTGGCAGAAACGTCTTTGTTACGAACGTTTGTTTAAACGAAAATTTAGTGTTGTTTGTAAAGAATATGATCATTCCTGATCCCAACGCATGTTTTTAATCGTGTGTATGCTTCCTTTAAATGGTATTTTTTAGGTTTTATTGAGAGTTATCGGTCTAATCATCCTTTTTGGCAAGTTTTAGCTTCTGGGTCCTTTTTGGTAAGTGGTATCTGAGCGTCAACCTTGTTTTTTAGTAGTTATAGTTTTTTAGTACGCATGTGCTCGATTACGTTTAGGTCTGGGGAGTCGGAAAGTAACTTTATTTTTCCAATATAGTTGCTTATGGAAAACTTTGAGGCAGCCAAATTGTGATTTTGCGCAGCTTTTTCACTCATAAAGAGAAATCCTTGACCCGAAATGTCTTCTAAAAGAAGCAAGTCTATAAGGATAGTGCAGTTTCAAAGGAGAAATTCGATCTCTTTATAACTCATTTTTAAAAGAATGAAGATATTTTTTACAGATACTTGTTTCTTTTTAGACATGTATACGTCCATAAACACTAAAAATGCTTCTTTTTTCGAACATTAATAACACATGTCCTTCTTGTGAAACTAAGCAATTATTTTGAGCTGTTTTAGCACCCCCTATGCACCACAGATATTTTCACTGATGTCTGCAATTGTGTATCAGTGTTCTTATGTCCCATTTGCTTCTTTTAGAGGACATTTTGGGTCCATATTTTCTCTTTTTGAATGTGTAAAAGTTGTGCAAAACCACAATTTGGCTATCTCAAAGTTTTTCATAAGTAACGATATTGAAAGAATAATGTTACTTTCCAGGACCCCAGTCCTAAATGCAAATCAAGCAGATGTGAGAACTAGTATTAAAAAACATGGTTGACGGTCAGATATCACTTACCAAAACTGACCCAGAAGCTAAAACTTCCCAAAAACCATGATTAGACCGATATTTCTCAATAAAACCTAAAAAATACCATTTGAAGGTAGCACACACGATTTTAAACCATTATCAATGGAGGGCCCATTTACCCCCTTAAATTATTGGTATAGGGAAAATTGGTTCTCGAGCCCATATATTCTCACTTATTGAGCATCTCATGATATGATTTTGATGAAAAATAATTCTGCAAGGTATTATATTAAAAAAACAGTTCCGTCCTTAATTTTTGCACAGCAGTGTATATTAATAGAAATCTGTATGTTTTTTTGCTTGAAAATTCATTATGGTCATCAGTAGGTGATTTCTTGGAGCTATAGACAGAGGATTCACAAACAACTGTATGCTGGTTTTTGTTTCATTTTTGCTTTTGTCTTTTATAAGTTATGATTTTTCCTGTATTATTCAATATTTTAAAATAAAAAAAAAGACAATCGCTTTGCACTTGTTTCGGATTGAATGACGTCAGATCTTTTGTGGCCCTACTTTAAAGTAAAAATCAACAATGGCTTTGAATCCTAAACTATTGTTTAAACTTAAACCAATATTTCGTATTGAATGTCGTCACATGCTGTTTTTGCGCCCTTTTTAAAAGTCAAACTTTGAAATTATATTAAAAAATAAATAAGCATCGCAATTGAAAATTTTTTGCGCGTATATTCCTTTCTTGGATATCTCTATCAAATAAAAAATTGCGGGAATTGCCCATTTAACATTAATTAATTTTCTAATTGAGGTTTTGAAATGAGAAAAAGCCTCTCTTAAAAAAATGACTTATTTTTTTTTGTAATTTCAGACGGATTTGAGACATTTTGATAATATTGTCATTTTTGGTGTTGAACAAATGGTATGTATGGTTTTGTTGTCGTAATAATGCTAATTATATATACTATACAGGGTAATTCAAAACTCATGGGCAAATTTTTAACAAAATTTTAAATTTTGTAGTATAGGCACGTGATACATGTGTCCATAGGCTATATTTTAGTGCTGTTTACGAATATCAGGCCAACTTTTCACTGAAATTTAGAATAAGTTTGGAAAAATTGAAGCGTTTATCTTAATACTTTTGTTTTAAATGCTTCAATTTTTTCACACTTATTCTAAGTTTTATTGAAAAGTTGGCCTGATATTCGTAAACAGCACTAAAATATAGCCTATAGACATTTATCACGTGCCTATACTACAAAATTTAAAAAAAATTAAATTTGTTAAAAATTTTAATTTTTTAAAGAGTATTTTGTCTCTTTCAAATTTAATTATTTTTTAGTTGATTTATCAGTTAATATCGTTGAAATATTTTCTGTTATATTTGATTGAATGATTTTAGCTGTATTTTTAATGTTCATTTTAATAAATTAATTAATTAACTAATGATTTAATCATCCATTTGGCTTTTTTATGTTATATAGCTATATAACTACAATATCCATGGAAAAATGACGTTTGCAAATGCCTCAAACGTTTTTAAAGAGAATTTTTAAAAAAAGTCGATTTTTGAGGCCAAAAAAATTGAAAATTTGAAAAAAATTTAATTTTTTACTGTCCGATTTTCTTCCAATTTTAGTATGTCATTATTTAAGTCATTTCTAAAGGAAAACTGTTTGAATTACTTCTTTTGCAGTTTTGAGCAATGTTTTATTTTTTTCAAATATCCAATTTTTCAAATAATTTTTAAAAATTGATGTTTTAATTTTTAAAAATTTTAAATGGAATATTCGTATTTACCAAAGACGAGTTTTCGAGCAGAAAGTTTTCTTCCCCTACTGTATATTAAATTAAAAGTATATTATGAGAAAACGTTATACGTTTTCTTGTTTTGTTTTTGCATGTAAAATTGAGCATTCAGAGAACTAGTAATTCAGATTAATGGATGAAACTTCTTTAATTTGAATAATTAGTAGTTAATTAAGTCTTTTAATTGCTCTTCACCTTTAAAATATTTTATTTTAGATGCCACAGTTAGAAGTTAAGTTACACCAAGAGCTTGGCAAGGATGCATGTGTCATTGCTTGTCGATTTCCTTTGCCCACTTGGAGAGAACTCTATTCTACTGGATCTGGCATCGACACTGTATGGTTTTACAAAACCCCTTAATACTTCTAATAAAGTTCAAAGAGCTTAATTAAACTAATGCACTACTAAGTAATAGTTACATGAAAATTCTCATGTATTTTATTGTATATAAATATTGAAGTATTAAAAACCTTTAACTGATCGATGGTCTAAATGGGTATTGTGTTATGAAGTTGTGTTTATCACTTACAGATCAACCACGAAGTTGAGTCGCTTGGGCAACCCCAAAAAACCGGAATCTCTTCTTTTTTTTAGCTACCCCGAAGCTGCGAGCTCTCCCCCGGTCAAGAAAGGTCAAGCGACTGAACTTCGTAGTCGTACTGTATCTGAAATAATTTTCAAAACTTTCAGTTTACACTTACAGTATAAAATCACTTTGATTTTCCTCCCCTTTTAAGGAAAAAATATCAGTTTTGACGGTGTCGCGAAAAAAAACCGTTCAATGCAAAAATCGTTCAGAAGAAAACCGTTCAACAAAACAAAAAACTCATAGCTTTACACATGTAATAAATTTGTTTTTTATTGAACGGTTTTCGTCTGAACGATTTTTGTGTTGAACGGTTTTTTCGTATATCCGTTTGGACAAAGCCATATTTTTCTGTTTCTTCATTTTACAGGGTGTTCCACGAAGAACTCTCAATTGTAAAAATAAAAAACGAAAAAAGATAAAATAGGAATAGAGTTTTTTTTCCCTTTTCTGGCTGTTTATTAGGAGTTGAGAATTTTTTCAGTGGACTTAAAGGAACTCTAGGGTGTCCATTAAGTGTCCCATATTTTAAGTATTAAATATTTGTTTAAGTATTCTGTACTATGCTTTAATATAAAAGTTGAGCTCGACCGGGATTTGAACCCGGGACCTCTCGCACCCTAAGCGAGAATGATACCGACCTTCACCGAGCCTTGCTTTGCTTTGCCTGCCCACACAGCTATTCTATAAAGTACTAGCTGATATGCCCGGCCTTGCACGAGTGGGGGGGGATATGGGGTATTTTTAGTGGTTTTCTGTGGTAAAAAAAGAAAATTTCCAATTTATATCCCCAAATCCCCCCCCCCTGGCTACGCGCCTGACTTAATTTGTATGGTAAATTTCTGTATTAGCAATTAGGGGAGACTGGGGTCAAAAGTAACACGGGGCAATTGTAACACTTCGTATTCCCAGAAAAGTATATAGATGCCAAGCTGCTACAATGATAACAGTGTGTGCAGGGCTTGCAAACAAATAATATCCGAGAGCGCCAAGACTGACAGTTGAGGTATAGCAGTGTACTTGAGAAAAGAGTGTTTTACGAGCATAAAAGTAAATTTTTACTTTTGAGTTAAATTCTTTCTCCTGCACTACAGGTATGTAGCACAAAATAACTTTTTTTACAAAATGAACCTACATTTATCAGAGTTATATTCTGTTTAGTTTTAAGTTAATATTGTTTTTAGATTCTTTGAAAACGGGGGTTGAATTAAAAATGAACACATGGGGTCAAACGTAACACTCATCTGGGGACGATTGTAACATGTGAAAATTGACTTTTGGATGCCAAGATCTCGTACAAGGACAACTAAAAGGGGTCAGATTAGTCAGGAAAGAATGGAGGCAGCGGCTGCTGAGGTTTGGGAGTCTGGAAAGTCAGTGAGAAGTGTTGTTTGTGAGCACGGTATTTGTTATGGGCCATCAATTCTCAATTTTCAATCACATGACTCGAATCTAACAACGGCCTTAGCAACAGAAGGTTACAGTTTTTTGCCCTACAGAAGGTTAACAGTTACAGAAAACGACTGGCCGTGGAATTCTTCTATTGGAGCATTTGCAATCACGTGACCCCATACCTAAAAAACGCCTTAGCAACAGATACCTCCTTATATACCTATATAGCAACCGCCGTATCAACAGTTATAAGCCCTACAAAAGGTTAACAGTTAAGAAAATAGCTGGTCGTGCACCCGCTCGAAGTCGAGATGGGTAAAACTCTAGACTTAACTTTGAAGCTATACTTGAAAGAATAGGATAAAAAAAAATTATTATTCCTTTTAATGCTAACAAAATTTCATGAAAATCTGAGAACCTGGTGTGTAAAATTGATTATTCGCTGGAGGATTTGGCAAATGACCCCTCTCCACTGTTATCACCCCGCTATTGTTACATCTATTACCTACCCTGCCATCGTTTTTCCCTGCAGCAGTGTGAATCCGTCGTAATTACGTCGCTCCGCGTCATCATCTCGCTCGGATACATTTTAATTACGAGGCTCTAATGAAATACGACTCCCTCTCTCGCTCCACTACTATGATTCCGTCGCTCCTCCTTCTTTCCAATCTAATTACTTTTTTGAGAGACTCCCGAAATAAAAGTGGATGCCTTCTTTCACATCGCAGCGAGAATATGTGGCTGGTGATATACGCGAGAGAGAGAGAAACAGTCCTGCTCCCGCGGTTTACAAATCTATTTATGGGGAATGGGCTTTTTTTTTATTAATCTCTAATTTGCATATATAGTTCCGAAATCGCGATTTTTTTTTCTGAATTGGGCGTTTCTGCATTTTGTTTAAGAAAAGGGATGGATTCATACCTTTCATGCGAACAAGTCTGGTCTGATTTGCATTTCAGCTCTGAAGAGAGTGCTTCTTGCTGTGACAACGGGGTGTGAAAACGCATCTGCATAAAGGGCCATTTCCACTTTTCCGTTTGGTTGCGGTTCTTATAAAATGACGTCATTTCGTCTTTTAAGGATATACGTTCATTGATCTAGCCGGGCCGGATTGCTGAACAACCAACCATGTGCAAAAGAGAAAACAGTTCTTTTTATTATCATATGAGCGTGGTATCATCTAAAAATAACTACCTGGTCCGTGGTCGTTACCAAATCGAAAGATTTTTGTACATCCTCCCAAAAGTCGGAATATGTTCTTCTTTTGACAACACAGGAAAAAAAATCAATTATTCCTCTCTAAAATTCCATGTTCCCAGTGGCGGCTCGTGAGTTGATAAAGTGGGGGTTCACACCCATATATATATCTTAGGAGAGTAGTTTTAAATGCCTAAATTCTTAACTGCATGCGCTTTCATTTTGAAAAAATATGCATTTAATGGAAATAAACAAGCACTTATGAATATAAAATACTCCTTTCATTTTTATAATACCATTGAGGGGGAAAGTCATAATACTTATACATAACATAATACCTCACAAACACCTTTTATAATTATTAATTATTAAAAATTAGTTGACATGAAGATTATTATTTTCTTTTCAAAAAGTACTTTTCTCATTTTCTAATTAGCCTAAAAATTCCAGACCACAAAAAAACCAAGCTGAGCTTCAAAAACGCAACCCCCGGCACACAAAATCTGTGCTAGCGGGAATCCAAATTACGAGGCCGTAAGCTTAAAATTCCCCGGCAAGCAGTCGGGGTTTCTTCGGAATCCCATTTTTTTACGCTCACACGTGCGAAAAAGGAAAGAAAAATAAGAGTTCATTCTTTTTTTCGATTGCTTTCGTGTTTCCGGTAGTAAATTTTTCTTATTGAGTAGAGAAGGGTGGGGGAGGAGAAACATAATTCTGAGTGTAAAAAAGAAATCGAGAATATATTTCCATTAATATTTATTTATCTTTGTATTCGATTTTTTGTTCTACTTTTTCTGTGGATGTTCACGTGCTCCTGTGCTCCTATATGGACGAGCCGCCACTGCATGTTCCTCCTCCAAATTCCTGCTGAAAATCCTTTTCTTCTTTTCATTGTCTCCAAAAATAAAATACCTCAATATAAATTCAAAAGTTCTTATTAATATAACGGGGATTCCTCTGAAAAGGTTAGAGAGACTGGCGTCCTGATTTTGGCGGGACAGTCCCCTCCCCTCCCATCAGGCGCGGATCCAGCTCGGTTCCAAGGGGGGGGGCACTTTTTCAGACCATCACCTTTACCTTTTGAGAAAAATGTCAAAATTTTGGGGATTTTCTAAAAAGTATCACATAAGATCCCCTTTTGGTACCGCTAGGGGGTATTGAGGGTCCGTCCTCTGAAAAAATTTTGAAATTTGATCTGTAAAAGCAGGGTTTTAACTCATTTTGAGTGCTTTTTTGGGACATTTTTTGGTGTTTATGAGTGATTTTTTGGGTCCAAGGAGGGGGCACTTTCTCCTGAGTGCCACCCTCCTGACTGATTAAGCAAGCTGTATTGTATCCTGTCAGAGAAGGTCTGTGCATAAATTACAGGGATTTGAACAGGATAAATTAATTAACCAATATACTTATAGTTCAGTTAATTACAGTAAAACATAAATTTAAAAATAGCTAACGCAAAAAAATATACTTTTACTCAGAAAATATTGCATAATAGCCAATATATGCTACCCAAATCTCCATGCATGGATTTACCCCCCCACTAAACCTACCACTTTCACTTTTTTACTGCCACTTTCAGCAAAACATTAAAGAAAATTAGCTATAATGTACCACTCATCCCCATAAGCATTGGCTTTCCTATGGACACTGACATCCCTCAAACGGAACCGACGGACCACCTCCAACTTTTTAAATTTGGAGCTGGCGATGAATCTAAACTTCGTAAATTATATCAGATAAAAGTACAATTATTGCTCAAAAATATAATTATTTACTATACTGTAGTACATACTGTAGTAAAGGGTCAATACTAAAAACAAACGATACCCCCCAAGACCGACAAATTATCTTCCAGAAATTTCTGAGATTGCTATTTTAAATTCTTCATCTTAACTTTTTGTTCTAATTTAAAATTCCAATCATTTACTTAAGAATCATTAATTGTAAAAAAGAAAGAGAGAACACAATCACAATCATCGCCGACCCGACAATAAAAGAAAGAACAAAATCGGGCGTTAATTTTCCTGACCGCCGACATAGCCTTTGGGTAAAAACAAAAAAAAAAGTCAATAAAGAATCTTAAATCAGCTTCTAATGAAAATCCTCTCTATTTACACTCCTAAATGAGCTCCAACCTCTTTCAATTAGTAGCGCCTCGGCCGTCACTCAAAGCGGCAACTGGACTCCGCCCACCTGTAGGCGGGGCCCACTCCCATTGGTGGGTCACCAGGGCGTGCGGCGGCGGCGGCTCCGCCCGCAATGGCGGCCGCAGTCGGGCCCCGGCCGCAGCCATGTTCGCGTCGTCGGCGATCGCGCCGTACAGCGTGCCGCTCGGGTGCTACTCCCGCCTGCGCCACGGGGACTACAGCATCGAGGGCATCCTGGGGGCCCAGCCCCCCTACGTAGCCTCGGTCCCCGAGGGAAGCCACAAAGTGCAGCCGACGGACAAGCCCTCCCCTGCCTCCAAGAAAGGTAAGCCTAATTGCTACACAGCAGAGGGGGGAAAACAAACATACACTGCTGGGCTCCACACAAAAATAAACACATTTTAGGTTTGAAAAAGCGTTAGAAATGCGTTCCAAAAAATAGAGATGTAAAATATGTTTAGAATCTGAAAGTCTTCTTAAAATTGGAACGAAACACTTTTCGACAACATTTTCTGTCTCTGTAATTCTTCAGCAACTCTTTAACAACACTATATTTTCCTTGCATGACACAATCTGAATACAATCCAAACGCTTTTGATTAGAAGTGTTCATTCTACACTGCAAATGCGGGAAACACTTTTGCAACTTGCAACACAATAATTAAAACTTCTTCAAAAAAAAAAAAAAAACGTTTTGCTTGTGTTGCAGTTGTGTTGCGATTGCATTGAGAAAAAGATAGTGTTGTGAAAGTGTTGCTAGAGAAAGAAAATGTGTTCTTATGGGGTGTTGTGGTTTAAATTTAAGAACACATTCAGATTTTAAACATATTTGCAACACAATTTTTAGAGCACATTCCTGGATATTTTCAACACTTTTCAAACAGATTCAGAACACTATCACAACAGAATAAGGGGGTTAAGCTTAAGTGTTCTACCTAACAACACACCCGAAGTGTTGTTAATATATGGGAACAAAATAGTCTTCTTCAATGTATATAAAGTGTTTATTTTTGTGTACAGTGTTGTGTTTACTTAACGTTACAAAAGTATTTCACGCATTTGCAGTGTACGAATAACAAGAGCGCTGTTTATAGGGGGTCAAACTTATAAAAAAGTCTGAATGACTTCCAACCTCTCCTACAAAATTTTGACATAAATTGCTATATTGTTTTTTTCCTTTAAAAATTCTGCAACTTACAAGGAGCAATCCTCTTCGGGTGTGACCCAAATGGTCTCAAAATATAGTTAAATCACTTCTTTTGAGGGTCAAATTTCAAAAATTTTCTGGGGGACACCCCTAAACCCCTTCCAAAATTTTGACGTCTTTAATAAAGTGTCTTTCACTTGAACATTTAAGAAGCTTTGGGTGTTCCACAAAGAGTTTCAAAATGAGATAGAACACTATGATTAAATGTATAAATTTCGAAATTTTTCCTGTGGGGACGACCCCAGCCCCCCTCTAAATGATGTTTATTTGTAATTTTTTTGTTGTAAAACTAGTTCACAACGAGCTGTTCTCTTTGGATGCTGTAACCCAAAAGGTCTCAAAATGGAGCAAAAAAAACTAGTTTTAGAGGCAAATTTTTAAAAATTTTACTTAATTTTTACCTTCTCCACTTTTACTTGGAGCTCAAATTGTAAAATTTGGACACTACGTGTAACACAAATAAATACTACTTTTAAGTGATCTTACACTTAACGTATAAATGTACTTTTTAGGGAGTACCCTGACCGGAGGGATGACCTCCAAAAAGCTTTCTCAAGGGGTACCTTTCTCATGTGTACCTACGGGATACCTACAGCGCAAAATTATTTTTGATTGAAATTTGAAATAATGTGTATCAGAAATCTCCATATACAGGAAATTATAAATTACCGGCCTGAAACAATAACAACCGTTTAGGGATCTAAAAATGATACTTAAATGGTATGATGATACTTCGACACTAGTGAACTAGAACTAGTTGCAACTAGTAGTTAACTGCCGATCAACTAGTAGTTCAACTACTTTTGGTTTAAACTAGTTCAACTATTAGTGTTTTCAGGTGACGTCACAACCAGTTATTTTCTTTAACTGCTAACTGCTGTAGGTCAACGCGTCTGTTGCTAGGGTGGTTGCTAGGTGCGGTGGTATCTATTGCTACGGCGGTTGCTAGGTCCTAGTCATGTGATTGCAAATGCTCCAATAGAAGCATTCCACGACCAGTTATTTTCGTTTAATTGTTAACTGCTGTAGATCAACGCGTCTGTTGCTAAGGCCATTGCTAGATCCGAGTCATGTGATTGTAAATGCTCTATTAGTTGTTTTTTTAATAACTACTAGTTAAAACTACTTTCAAATTTTCAACTATAAAAAAATTTTGTTTAAATTTTCAAAATGTTAAAAATTTTCATCAAAATGTATCAAATATTATACTGCCATCTGTAATAGAGCATTTTCAATCACATGACTCGGACCTTAGCAACGTTGTTGCCTGTCCTCCACGCCTATCCACGTCGTCAAGTGTGACGTCATGTGCGAATTGGAGCATTTGCGATCACAAGACTCCGCCCCCAACAACCTCTATAAATAGCAACGGGTGAACAACAGCCTTAGCAACGTTGTTGCCTGTCCTCCACATCGTCAAGTGTGACGTCAAGTGCGAATGCTCTATTAAAATGTCATTTTATGTGATAAATTTTCAAATTTGGCAAGTTTTATATTTTTTCAACCCTTAAGTTCTAGTAAAGTGGTATTTAAGACAACTATTTTTCTGCTGTAACTACTGATCCCATGGCTGTCCCATTCTGTAATTTTCAGAATTTATACATATTTTAATATTCCAAAAAAATCCAAGGACCCCAACAATGTTTTTTAAAATTTCTTATAAAAATCATGAAAACTTCTTTTGTAGATATAGTCAAACTTTGTATTTAATTAAGCCTAATAAATTCTCTTTAAAACGATGGGGGATACATTTTCTCGGCCAAATAGGAACTGGAATTATGTAAGATTCAAAAATTTGATTTCCATCGAATTTTCAAAAAGATTACCAAACAACTTGAAGCAAAAAAGATTTTCTCATTTATGTCATATAGGTAAGAACAACTCCTCAAAGTTTCATTAAATAAAATCCGAGACGGTTAGGTTGAGTGTCTTGTTGATCAGACGGTTTTTAGTCTGGTGTCAAAGGTTAAAGCAATGGTCGGCAAGGTCACTTCCTAACAACCGAAAATTCTTAATTTGAAAAACAAAATCTTTAATACTTACATACAATTCCGTTCGAACTACATCAGTCATATCAATATTTATATTTTACAAGTAATTGAGCAATGAATTTTTATAGTGATGCTGTGATGCATATACTATAGAGTGTTTTCAGGTGACGTCACGACCAGTTATTTTCTTTTAACTGTTAAACTTTTGAAGGGCTTTTAACTGTTGTTAAGGCGGTAGCTAGGTGACGATGTATCTGCTGTTATGGTGGTTGTTAGGGGCGGAGTTTTGTGATTGAAAATGCTCCAATAGAAGAATTGCACGACCAGTTATTTTCTGTAGCTGTTAAGCATAGCATACCTTTTGCAGGGCTTTTAACTGTTGCTAAGGCCGTTGTTAGGTCCGAGTCATGTAATTGAAAATGCTCTATAGTTGCTATGATGTGAACAGCTTCGAAAATTTAACGAAATTTAATTAAGATGGTAGAGTAGGTACTAAAATATCATAACCAGAAATAAAGGCCCTTTTTGCGCGAAGGATGACCGTTTTTTGTGATATAGATAAGAAAAGATGTATTAAAATTTGGGCAAAAATAGATTCTGAAATTAAAAAGATTAGTTAACTAGTAGATAACTACTTTGGGAAATAGTTAACTACTAGTTGCAACTAAAAATAGTTAACTACTAGTTGCAACTAGTCCCAGGAAAAAAATAGTTAACTACTAGCTGCAACTAGTCCCAGGAAAAAAATAGTTAACTACTAGTTGCTACTAGATTTTCCCAGAGTAGTTGGTAGTTAAATATTATTTGGCAACTAGTTGCCAAACACTATAGAGCATTTTCAATCACATCACTTGGACCTAACAACGGCCTTAGCAACAGAAGGGTTACAGTTTTTTGCCCTACAGAGGTTAACAGTTACAGAATATGAATAGCCGTGGAATTCTTCTATTGAAGCATTTGCAATCACGTGATCCCATACCTAAAACCACCTTATCAACAGATAAACAACGGCCTTAGCAACAGTTAAAAGCCCTACAGAAGATACACAGTTAAAAGAAAATAACCGGTTGTGACGTCACCTCAAAACACTCTAATATTACATGGTAGAATTCTATTACAGACTACCGAAAATAATTCCACAAGTTCCTTAATTTGAATACATAAAGCAACTTATCGAAAAACTACCCACCATTATAGAGCATTTTCAATAACATGACTCGGACGGACCTAACAACGCACTAACAGCGGCCTTAGCAACAGTTAAAAGCCCTACAGAAGGTTAACAGTTACAGAAAATTACTGGTCGTGGAATTCTTCTATTGGAGCATTTGCAATCACGTGACCCCATACCTAACAACCGCCTTAGTAACAGATACCGCCGCATCTAACAACGGCCTTAGTAACAGTTAAATGCCCTGCAAAAGGTTAACAGTTACTAAAAGAAAATAACTGGCCGTGACGTCATCTGAAAACACTCCATACTCATATGTATACTAAAATAAGAATGTATATAATGTTATTAAGTGAAAATATACAAGCATCAAATATATTTTCAAAGAAAAAATACGCTTAGTATTATAAAAGATTTCTAGGATCGCTTCTCTCCTTATTAGTATATTTATTTTACACGACTTGCTTCTTTTCTTGCAAATAATATCAGAGTTTTCAAATTTTAGTGCAACAAGTAAGTACATACACTATTACCGTTAAAACTCTTCACTAGATAATTGTTAAACCATGTAATCGCTTTTTTAATGGTAATCGGTCGTATTCTACAATCACACTGCAAAAGATCATGCACAAAAATAAACACATTTAGGAACACTTTTTTGCAAAAAATGAAGACATCACTTTAGTAGTTAGTGTTGTTAGGTAGGTAGAACCCTTTAACACCTGATTGTGTTTTGATAATGTTCTGAATATGTTTGAAAAATGTTAGAAATGTGTTCTAAAATAATAGTGTAAAATATGTTTAGAATCTAGAAGTGTTCTAACTCAGTGTCTGTAATTTTTTAGCAACACTTTTAGAGCACTATCTTTTTTTTTCACACAACACAATCGCAATAGAGCATTTTCAATCACATGACTCTGTCTAACAACGGCCTTAGCAACGTTGTTTTGTTCCTCCAGTGACATCATGTGCGAATGCTGCTATTGGATACTTCTATGTCCCGCCCCTAACAACAGCCTTAGCAACGTTGATTTTGTCCTCCAAGTGACGTCATGTGCGAATGCTCTATGAAATGAAAGCGCTTTTGGTTATAGAAGAGTTCATTATAGAGTGTTTTCAGGTGACGTCACAACCGGTTATTTTCTTTTAACTGTGTACCTTCTGTAGGGCTTTTAACTGTTGCTAAGGCCGTTGTTTATCTGTTGCTAAGGCGGTTTTTAGGTATGGGATCACGTGAGTGCAAATGCTCCAAAGAAGAATTCCACGGCTAGTCATTTTTTGTAACTGTTAACCTCTGTAGTGCAAAAAACTGTAACATCTTCTGTTGCTAAGGCCGTTGTTAGGTCCGACTCATGTGATTGACAATGCTCTATTATATTTACTTATTAGCGTTGAAAAAGTATTTCACACATGTGATGCGGTGGGTAAAGTAGAAAAATTCTCAGGGAATCAGAACCATAAAAAGTCCTATTAAGATGTTCACATAAGAATAGAATATCACCTAACCCCTTTCAGTAATAAACATATTACAGTGTTTTTAAAAAGGGGTGGAAAAGGTGTTTTGTAAGAAGTATAACTGACTAACAAATTTGTTACAATTTATTTGCATTTTTACCTTAACAATTTACTTATTGCTATTAACTTATGCTCATACAAGTTTTAAATAAGCTCTATATTTAGGTAAATATAATTTTTATATTGCATATTTGTCTTAAGAATTCCCCCCCCCCCAAACAGTAGTTACTATATTAAATTCTTAGCTCCCATCATGGCGAATTTTAATTTTGAGCTCTCCATTCTATGAAAATCTAATTTCGTTTTACCTATAACACTGGTTAAATTAACTCTATAAAACACTTTTAGGAATACTTTTTTGTCCTCAAATTAACAACACACTTTAATTGTAGAACACTTTAACAGCTTATTGTGTCATGATATAGTGTTCTGAATATGTTTGAAAAGTGTTCGATCCAGAAATAATGTTCTAATAATATGTAGTGTTGTAAAATACTTATGTTTAGAATTTGAAAGTGTTTCTAAAATTAGATATAAACACAATTTCTATCTCTGTAATTTTTTGCAACACTTTTACAGTAAACTTTTTTTTTCCACAAAATCGCAACATACTCGATCAAAATGCTTTGGATTAGAAGTATTCATTGGATTAGAAGTATTGTGCTTGCATAGCGTTGCTAAAATGTTTTACGCAATATTTGCACAGTGTATGGAGGCATGGGGGGGGGAGCTGAATTTATTGCATGAGGATTCTGCTAGTTAAAAAAAATACAGTTAAAAAATCTTATTTTAAAAGTTTGAAAAAAGTTTAAAATTATTTTAAATTTACAAAATGAATCTAGAAACATCCATGGTACATTCGGATATGGGCAAATTTGTAAACAAATTGCTATATTTGGAAATTTCTGTGTTTTACGGTTTCATATATGAAAGCGTGCATCTATTTTCCGCAGGCAATATAGGAATATGATGACTTAATCACTGCCGTGCCGATCACCATTAAAGCCGAGTTTTTCACTAATGACCGTGCGTGATCCCCAATGCACTGATTAAATTGGATTGTGCATTGAACGCTCTATTCCATCATCTGCGAATAAGAGAGAAAGTTTCTTTTTGTCGGAAATTGAGTCATATACATATTGGCGAAATTTACCAGTAACTAAAAGATTTCTCTATAGATACTTTCACTTTGGGCCATTGTTATAGTTTTTTATTTTAGGAGGGGGGCTTGGATCAAAATTACTTTTTAGGCATCCCCTCACTCGTACAAAATATATTGATTGTAGCTTTTATTCATTTGAAACACTGCGGCCCGTTTAAGGGCCAAGCATCAGGGGGTTACAGCCAATAATGAAAGCAAAATAAACAGATAAACAAATAAAGACAAACAGAAAGTAATTTTAGTTTATTTACAAATGTAAATACCAACTCGACTGAGACAATATCGTTGGGCAACGGTTTCCATTCATCGATTATAACTCGGAGGAAAAAAAGAAAATTTAAAGATCCTGCAAAAATGTGGTACTCCCTGGAAGTTATTAGGTAATATAAAATTTGATGGCTCTCTGAACTGTAAACAATTAGAAGGAATATGATAATAACCCTTAATAATTAGGAAAAGAAATTTTAAACGAAGAATTTGAGCACTGATGTTTCCATTCAACCTCTTGATGCATCATTACAGATGGAGCAGCTGACAGGCTTTTTAATTATGATGCTTATTTTTTTTTTTACTTAAATTCAAAGTTTAACTTTTAAAAAGGCCGCGAAACAGTATGTGACGTCATTCAATCAGACACAATGGTTTTAAACAATGGATTAGAATATAAAGCAATTATTGACTTTTACCTTAATTTATAAAAAGAGCCCGCGTAAGCAGTATGTGACGTCATTCAATCAGACACAATGGTTTTAGGATTCAAAATTTAGAAAAAAAAATTTTAGTGAAAATAAAAGTTTTCCTGTTTTCAAAAAATGCGGGAATTGCCAGTTGTGAAGGGGGATTTGTTTGAAAGGATGACTTGATGTCACTAAGCACGCGAAACTCTTTCTTGGGGGAGGTAACATGATGCATAAATGGAATAGATGGTATTTCGTCAATGGAAGTCTGTAAAAGAGAAGGATAATATCCAAACTTCGTTGCAAAACCCACTGTGTTCGGAGCAGACAACGATAGACCTGCTGTATCCAAGGCTGTGTAACGATGTGAAAGCTGCCGAGAGGTCTCTCAGTGAACTGATGACACTGCATGTGACTTTTCGACATCCAGTCCAGGTTTTTCAACTCTCTTGTCCATCTTTAATCCACTGCTACCTCATCCATAATCACTGTTGTCTCCTTGCACTTCAATTTCAGCTGCGGTAACACGCTCTGTAAAAAAGTACTGCACACCAGTATACCAGTATTTTATGGCAATGTTCCTGTTATTTTCCAGGAACATTTTGTACTTGGAAAAAATGGGCAACCCAGCTGCCCAGGTATTCCTTGGAAAGTTCCAGAATATTTTTTAAAGTGCAGTGCGAAAAAAACCTCGGTGGCTTATTGTTTGTCCTCGTTTCAACACTGATGGTAAATGAACAAATGGCACCCTTTAACGTCTGAGGGGTATGGTATATAATCACAAGATTATCAATAGCAATAACAACCTTCTTACAACCCTTAAAGTCCCGCTTAAATCCCTCTATTTATACGCCTATATCATTAAAAATCTAAAAAAGTTAGTTAAAAATCTATATCTCTATATTTTTATGGTAAAAATTATGTATAGCAGTTTTCATTCCAGAAATCGTTTCCAGCAATCAATATTAATTTGTTGGCAAGTGAATTCACACAACGTATGTGATAGTGATAGAAGATGCGATTCGTTCGAATGGAACGACTGCATCATTGTTTCGTGTCGACACAATGTAACCACTTATGTCAATACAAGGGTTTACGACCTTTCAGGATGAATGGAATCACTTTATTTCGTGCTTCAACTTCAAACTTCTGCCCTCCTGAGGCTTTTGGGTTACCACTTAGTAAAAAACAAGGGGCCTTTTCTATGAGTAATAATAATCACAATTGTATAAAAGATTTCTCATATACTTCATTGAACGTTTCTTTAGTGAGAAATAAGTGTAACGAAAACGTTTAAAGTTTGCCATGAAAATTTGTTTGACATGCTCAGCAAAATTCAGTAAACTGGAACACTAAAATGGTTTTTAGAGAACCTTTAGTATTGTTCCTAGTCTAAAAAGCTTTAATTAGTTTTTTAATTTGTCCACTACTTCAATTTCCTGCCAATGGGAAATAGTACCACTTATATGAGGAGGTATTAACCTTATTGTGAGAAGAATTTGTGGGAGAGTAAGGGAAGAACAGAAATATTGTGAAGAACGGAAGATATAACGAAAGATTTAAAAGGGGAGATAGCGAAAAAAAAAAAAGAAAAGTAAGGGGATGATTAGAGAATTAAAGAGAGAGAGAGCTTCAAAAAAAGAGGGAACTTAAAAAAGAAGCAGAGACGTGAATTTCAGTCAGATAGAATGGGATAAAACTACGTTGCTAATATTATGTGAAATACTTTCGCAACGCTAAGTATAAACACAAAAATAAACACTTCTAACCAAAAGCGTTTTGATTACATTGTGCGGTTGCATTTCGATTGTGTTGTGTGAGAAAAAGATAGTGTTGTACAAGTGTTGCGAAAAAATTACCAGAGACAAAAAATGTATTCCTGTATAGTGTTTTCGACCCAAATTTAAAAACCAGATTCTAAACATATTTTGTAACACTATTTTTAGAACACATGCATCTCTGGATAAAAGACATTTCAAACTCTTTTCAAACATATTCAAAAACTATCACAACACAATAAGGTGTTAAAGTGCTAATTCGAGGACAAAAAAAAGTGTTCTATATGCTTTTATTTTTGATATTGATAAATCCTGTTTCCAGATCCATCAGGAACAGATTCCCCCCTCCCCCGAAGGTTTCTTGCCTCCCATGGTGTCACACCTAAATCCGCCCTTCAAGCTTTCGATTTAATACTTTGAGTAGGGATTTTAATAGAATTTCAATATCACTTACATTTAGCACTACTGAAACAAAAACAAGCAAGATTAAGCCAACAATGACCATGACACACTTATCACTAATTTCCCTTTGATCCGCAGCGAACCCTTTAGCTTCAAATTTTATAACATCATCATTTGTTATTTTAATGAACAAAGTAGTATCATAGATAGGTCAGATTTTGTGATGGTCAAAGGGTTATATCTGAAAACCAATTTTTTTCTAAAAAAAATATTTGATGTTTTTCTCATCCGGCAGAAATTTAATTAAAATTCTCTTTAGAGAAAAATTTAAACTAATTTTATTAGGCAACTATCCTCAGAGTTTAATTAGTGGACTCGAAAATTATTCTGAACCAACAGCCATGGACGGAACAATGCGTGAACAGCTCTCGAGCGATTCAATTAGCGGCTGTGCGATTCAATTGAATCTTTTCGCTTGAGCCGAAGGCTTAGCAATGGATCGATTGGGCAACGAATCGATTCACCCGCCACTCGAGTGGCAACCGCTACAAAGAGGAGAACCTCGTTCAATCTTCATTTAAGCTTATAAACGCACTGTAATTACTTAGCATTCTGTTGAAGAAACAATAGATCTACTCGTAATTGATATAAATTTGTTAGTCCCAATCAGTTTTTCTATATTCTCTCTTTAAGCTAGAAATGCAAAATACTTCTACGTTTTCGGTATCTTAGGGAAGGTTTCATAGAGATTCTTTAGTACCCAAGCAGCACAAACGTTCAAGAGTCGTTCAATTTTTGTCATGTATGACCAAATTTCGTTTACTTCTATTTGCAGTAACATAAACTTGACATATCAATTTGTGACACGGGAGAGGGGGAGGGGTTTGAAAAGTAAAGTTGTGACATCACATCCTCCAAAACTGAAAACCAACCAAAAATAACAAAAACATTTTTTCCCCCAAGATTTTTTATCCAAAAAATTAATTTTAGTTGCTTCTAGGAGAATGTTCTACAAAAAATTATTACCGAGAAACGTGACATGTGACATAGGGGGGGGAAGGGGTATGGGGAAGTGTGGCAGTTTGTGACATAGGGGGGGAGGGGGTCAAAAATGGGCAAAAAAAAGTGTGACATCATTCATGGAGGGCCCCATAGCTCATACCAAATATGTAGGGTATACTGGGTCCAGTGCCCAGAGGAGCATTAGGGCTCATTTTCTTCGACCTCTTATAATATTTCATTTAATGCACCTCCCTGCTATCATAATCATAGCTCATCCCTAGATACGTTGTAAGGCGTCCCATTTAAAGTGAATATTACAAACAATTGTATTTCAATATAGACGAGTCCAACTGTGTGCCGTCGCACAAAGACCCCGAAGATTTCCGACTGTACAGTTCAAGCGATCAACTTTCGATTGAACTTGTCTATACTAGAAATTAGAAATATTTATTACATATAGAGCATTTTTTCAATCACATGACTCGAACCTAACAACGGCCTTAGCAACAGAAGGTTACAGTTTTTTTCCCTATACAGAAGGTTAACAGTTACAGAAAATGACTGGCCGTGGAATTCTTCTATTGCAGCATTTGCAATCACGTGACCCTATACCTAAAACCCGCCTTAGCAACAGATACCTCGTTACCTAGCAACCGCCTTAGCAACAGTTAAAAGCCCTACAAAAGGTTAACAGTTAAAAGAAAATAGCTGGTCGTGACGTCACCTGAAAACATTCTTTACCTCCCTATAAATTAAGAGACCCTTTATATACAGAGACTTAACAATGAACGGTTCGCCTCCATTTTAGTTACTATATTATTTGCATGGCGATCGCCATATGAGTACAATACTAATAATACTTCCGCTTTAAACTCTTTTTATTGCTTCAAAATCACAGAGAAAACTAATTTTAAAATTTCAATGAAAAAACGTTTTTGACAACAACCAAACGTTTTTCTCTGTAAACCGTTCACCAAAAACTTTTTTAGAATAGAGAGAAAATGACACTGTAAAAAAAATCCTGTAAAATTTACGGTTTTAAACTGGCAGCTGGGTTGGCTGTGTAAACCCGTAAAAATTACGAAGTAAATCCGTAAAAACAACGGTGTTTTAACTTGTAAAACGAAAATCATGGATTAAAATGGTAAAACGCCGTTGTTTTTACGGATTTACTTTGTAATTTTTACGGTTTTCAATTTTTACGATTTTCCACATCCAACCCGCAGCTGCCACAGTTTAAAACCGTAAATTTTACGGGATTTTTTTTACAGTGGAGTTTGACGTAGAGTACTGGGGACCCACACAATACCCCTCTATTTTTTAAGAGTATTTCATTTTTAATTGTAAGTTATGTTCTCTGATGAGTAGGGGGACACAGCATGGCAAAGATCTATCTTGCACAGGAGAAAGACCTTAGAGGTGTTTTCCCTATATTTGTCCATGTAGCAAAACAAAGATTTGGGCTTAAAAAAACTACCTGTGAGAAGTATTACAGACAGTAGTTTTAGCATGCGCTTTTTGAAACCTCAGACCTCCAGGCAAAAATTTTAGTTTCGCTACTGATTGTTTTAGCATATGAAAATAATTAGTAATAAAATCATATGACCTTACAAAGTATCCCATATTTTATTAAAAATTCCTTTTTACAAAAATGCTTTGATACTATCAATGTGGTAATGCAAACTAAGCACCTAAAAGTATATTTTCGGTTCGGTACATTAGGGGCCGTTCAAACATTGCGTAACCACTTAAGGGGGATGGGGTTTGCTATTTGCTGATTTTTCCTGACAAGGCGAGAGGAGGAGGAATATGAGTGATGCAAACATCTGCATTTTAAAAAATCTCGTGATTTTTGCTTGATTTTGAACTTAAAAATTCAACCAAAATAATTTTCATTAAATTTTTCAAAAGGAAAGTTTTAATGATAGATTGTGACATTGTGTTCATGGAGCAAAATGAATTTCTGGAATCTAAGCATTACTAAAGATTTTGTACTAAAAAAGGGGGTAGGGTAGTTTTCTTACGTAATTATGAGAGGTAGTTTGAGGTTTGCTTATCTTTGCTAAAAAGGGGGAAGGGGGTTAAAAATGACCAGAAACATTGTTACGTAATATTTGAACGGCCCCTTAGCTCTTGGATGCTTCAAACCTGCGGAATCTTCAAGAAATATATACTTCAGAAATCATTCACCCCAAGAAAAGTATACAAAAAAAATCCATAAACAGGGTGAATTTTACTTTAAAAAAATATTAGACCGCATATATTTTTGGAGGGGTAGTGGTAAAAGTACAATCTGAAAACTTTTGAAAGAATCTTGGGTTTCATGATCGTATCTCGCCAATTTCAGTTACGATACATTACTTTCCATTAGCTTAGAACATGGAAATCCCAATCCTCATGATGACTTTTAGGATTAATGATTGTGGAAATTAATAAACGCACGATCTCAGTAGTTAATTTCAAAGCGATCTCGTTAAACGTGATCCAATGGCGTCCCTGGCGCGCGCCAATTCGCCCTGCGCGACAATAGCTGGCGCCGCCCATTCGTTGCCATGGAGACAGGTGGATCAATTAGAAAGCGGCGTAGGAGGAGGAGGAGGAGGCGGATTGTGCCGCCGATGTGCGAAGCTCACTCCATTTCCTCATGATGGAAGTCGCCGATTGTCAACATTCCCCCGCAAAAAGAGAAAAAATTAATGTGGATGTATTAATTCTAAGAAAAAATGTACCAAGAGTAAGATAAGGGTTATTAATAGTTTAATTATGGTATTAATTACTAATTGTTGCTGCTTTTTAACTTGTGCAACAAATAAATGGTAATATTTTTTTAAATATAATTTAGGTAGGTACTACTTATTTTATTATTGGGGTGATGAGATTTCATATAACACCTTCCCTATTATACTCGACAGCAACGTTTCCTGAACCCAATACGTCACTACGCGGAAGGAGAAAATGGGTAAACACAAAGCCTGTTAGGTTGCTAGGAAGAGTTTCGGTAAGCAAATCGTGGTAAAAAGACATTATATACATGGGTTTAACAAAATAATCATATTTTTAAACTGACGTTCTTCATTTCACTCAAAATTCAGACACCTCGATGGGAACTACTTTGTTTGTTAGTGACGTCATAGGCCATAGGGTCAACTAACGTTGCTCTCTAGTATAGTCATATTTAGGTAAGAATAAAAGGTATACCTACCTATCTACCTATATTTTTTGGTTAGTATTTACCGTATATAGAAATATAAAAAAAAACAATTTTATGCTCAATACAGTTTACTAAAATTTTTTACTCCATTTTAAAATAATTGTTAACGCTATATTAAAATTTATATAAATACATTGAAAATCTTCTATGTAGCTATATTGAAATTGAAATACATTGAAAATTCTTATATTACATAAATTAATCAAGATAATTGGAATAAAAATGAACATGTTATACAACACTTGTTTAAATAAGTGCACATTTTTTATCTACTCTTGAAATCTACCTAGTCCAATCAATCCAAATCAATTTCCGTCAACTAATTTTCAAATAAATTTTTTCAACAGGTCGTCTTGTTAGTGATGAAACTGGGGAATCTATTTTGTTCCTCTTGTTACTTTTCATATCATTGGTGACAACTTCTCTGTCTCCAATTTAATCCAGTATAAAATATCGGCGCACACAGTATGATATTTATTCTCCTAACTATTCTGGAAACAAAAAAAAATACTCTTTTTTGCATCAAGCTCATATCTGTTTTATATCAATATCAAGGCAGCTATCAAAGCCCATTTTTCGCAAAACTGTCTATATTTCAGAAGATTCGTTGTCAAATTTTGCTTAAAGATTGACTCTAAAGGATCCAAAATTGAGTCATGCCACGATGCACCTTAAGTTACGTTATAAATAGAAACGTAACACCATCAATGTCTATGACTGATGGAATTGAGACGCGCTTGAAATCTTGGAGCTCCTTTTGAGAGCATCGATTTTGAGAAAGAAGAAAAAAGCGCCCCTAATGAATCGAGCACATCGATTCGGAATTAATTAGGTTGGCCGGGGTCGGAAAGAGTCGCTCCATTAACGAGGCCCTAATAGAAATTCACGACCCGAGGAAAAAGGCAATTAAAACAATCGCCTCCTTAATCAAGGGACTCCAGCGCCATCTGCTGTTTGTTTGGGATGATGTCGATAATTGAAACGATCGGATGCTTTTTAAATTATGATAATTGGGAGATGCAAATGAGCTGATACGCAATTAACAGAGGTTCCCGTTCTTTCTCGAAGGGGAAGTGCGGAATGGGCATTTATTTTACATAAGGAGAAAGAGATAAAAGCTTAAGTGTTAGCGTATGCCGGAGCGTTATAAGAAGTAATTTGACCTACCCGATTATGTGGATTTTTCCAGGTTCCCATCACGTTAAGGTTTTTTTGTGGGTGTGTTCTGCTCACTTTTTCAACTCAAAATTTAAATCAATCAAGAATCAAAATTTTGACATTACTATCAGAACTCGTGAGATGTGCTTATCGCGACGATAGCCATAATGGAAATTAATTTCGTATTTGTTGCATCAAATATCGGTACAAAAGCGGTTTTCTGTTGGCTCTACGTCAGGGATGGTCCCAGTGTGGCACGACAGAGTTAAAAACAGTGGCACGCGAAGATTGTAAAATTTGGGAAAATAATAAGTTAGCAATGAGGTTTCAGTTCACCGTCAAATCTCCTTTTAACTTAGTTTTCTGAGAAATTAATTTTTTTTACCGATTTCCATTGAAGATTTTTAAGAAATACCTTAAGTTAAATATGATATATTAAACTTAATTGGCATTGGGAGCTAAGTCTCTGTTTGGATGCCTGAATGACAGTAGCATACCCCCCCCCCGATTTTTGCAGCTTTTTAATTAGTATAGAACCAGCTCTATTGAATATAGCTTAAAAGTGTTTATGATTCGCTTTTCATTGAGGTTTTGCAAGTAACTTTTCGGAGGTTTATTTTGGAGGCCAATTTTCTAGGAGTTGGATGTCCTTCCATTCATGGTCTTAAAGTACATCTATACTGCTTCCCAATTTTCCTAAAAATTTTGTTCTTCTTTTTTCATCCTAAGGGTTTATTTCCATTAATAACTAATTAGTAGCTAATGCGACATTAACGAGTTAGATAAGGGATCCATGCATAAATGACATCAATATTATCGTTGATATCTCTACTTTAACTGATCTGATTCTTTAAAGTCAGTGGATGAAGTTCGTCTGTTTCTCTTCCGCAGGAGTGGAGGCGGAGGATGAGGAGGAAGAAGAGGAAGAGAAGCGGAGGAGGACGCGCACCAACTTCAACGGCTGGCAGCTGGAGGAGCTGGAGAAGGCCTTCGAGGCCTCGCACTACCCGGACGTCTTCATGCGGGAGGCGCTCGCAGCCAGGCTGGACCTCGTGGAGTCCAGGGTGCAGGTACTCATTGCTATTATCACATATGGAAAGGGTCTTCTTCTAAGTACATGGCAGCCACCAGTTCCTAAAATGAGACCAATCATGGCCACCTACACTCATAAAAGGCATAAGGCCAGAGAAGCTCGAAATCGTGACGTGAAATAGTAGACAATAGACCCCTCATTATAGCTTTTTAGGACAACAGTGCAATTCCAGTCTGAAATCTTGTACCTTGCGCTGTTGAAAAGTGACGTCTTGCCTACTAGTTCGTGTCACGATTTCGAGCTTTTATGGTATTATGAGTCTAGATGGCCATGGACCAACACGGTTAGCTTATTGGATCCACAACCACCTGATGCCTTTTAAACTTAACTCCCAGTCAACCTACAACGCACACGGTTATAGTATATATAACATTACAGTAACCATCAGACTAACCATCAGTTTTTTCTAAGGCCTCCTTTTCCAAATATCTTCTTCTTCTTCAACAGCACTACAGCCTGGTACAGGCCAAGGCTTTCTCTGTCTGCCTCCTCCAGACGGCACGACTTTTTCCTTTTCCAAATATATCTTGGTTAAATGATACCCTTCTCGCACTTAATGACAAAGACTCCTAGAGATCCACCTCCAAGGGATCACTCCTTATATTCCTTGAATTTTATAGGAAAAATAGTATAGAAATAGAAATATAGTCAAGATAATCTCAGTAGATTTTAAATCCCCTATCCTTTTCAATTTTAGAGTGTCATCTCATAATTAAGAATATTTTTTGAAATAGGCCATGGAAAATCGCAATTCAAAATGAATATTCCCTAATATCTCTTTTTATGATGAACAATGACTTTTTGGCCCTTGAATTTTAAAAATGTACTCTAGTGTGGCCCTGTATTAGGACTTAATGAGGTAGTAAATAAGTGTATACGTATACCATCTCGGCCTTTGCCTAAGAACTATGGAGATCTTTTGTTCTAAATCAATTGTTCCAACCGATGGTCCGTGAGAATCTTGGAAATGGTCAGTGAAGAGACCCAGTAGCATCCAAGAAAATCTCCATTAAATAGAAATTTGAACGCATTGAACGAGAAAGGATTTGATTTTTAGCTGTTTAATTTGGGGGATATTAATATTAGTCACCATTTAATTGTTAACAATAATTTCTCTAACTATAAATATTAAAAATTTAATTTTTCTTAAAACATAGTTTTAGTTAAAAAAAAAAGCTACATAAATTTTCATGCTTAATAAGTGAAAATGAACTCTTTCATCTTGCAAGTTTGAGAGAGTGAAGGATTTTAAGTTATAGGGTCGGATGGGGTAAAATGGTTAGTGCGGGGTAAAATGAATATAGGGATTAATTAATTGAAAACAACGTTTTTATTTGCACAATTTAAAATAAACAGCATACAATTGTTTAGGGGGTCAACAGGACCCCCTTCGTCAGTGCTAAAAAGAACAATTTACAGCAATGAATCGGTATATATGCAAGGGAAGAAAAAAGTTTTCACTTCAACTGTAACCTTTTTCCTTCCCTTGCATATACCGATTCATTGCTGTAAATTGTTCTTTTTAGCACTGACGAAGGGGGTCCTGTTGACCCCCGAAACAATTGTATGCTGTTTATTTTAAATTGTGCAAATAAAAACGTTGTTTTCAATTAATTGCACAAGATTGTTTTCGCTGAATATAGGGATTTTAACAGTTTATATTTATAAAATTTAATGTTGCATGCTGAATTTTTTAATGAGCATTGAGCATACTTGTAAATGCTGAGAAATTCCAAATTCGTCAAAGTATCCGAGATTAAAATAGAAAAAAAACTTGATAAAATAATTGATAAAAGTGATAAAAGAATACTAGCTCCAATTCATCCGAGGCGCTATTGAGCCCAGTTCGCATCGCGAGAGAAGTCAAGTGATGTTTCCCCACCCCAATGAAACCCCATACTTTGAGTGGCGAACGCGATCGCATCTGATCAATAGAGACACTCAATAGATTTGATTTCGCCGCAGAGAGCAAATAACCATCTTTCCGCAAAGACCTTTTTCCCTGCTCTCTTCTTTTTTTATTGTATAAGGGGTGGGATGGGGGGGGAGAAGGTTGATCCCTCTCTGAGCAAAGGTGTCTCTTTTGTCAATAATGGACTTCTCGACCCCACAGCCCACAAAAGGGGCCATGCACAAAGTGAGGTCAGATTGTGAAGCATATATGGGATCATTATTGATATCGGAAAGAGCTAATGCTATGAAAGTTAGGTAATGGTATAGTAAGAGAAGAAAAAATTCGCAAATTTGCCAGTTTTTCAAAGTTACCATGTAGTTTTTGCGTATTTAAGTTAAATAAAGACAAATTTTAACTAATAAATTAAAAAACTTGCAAATTTACCAACTTTTTCTTTTTTGATGCCTAATAACGTGCTATTAATATTTCCTCGAATATTGAAAATATTTTCATGAAATTTTTTTCTGCGTATTTTTTAAGATAGTGACAACCACATTCACATTGAATTTTTTGTTTTATCTCCTCTATTTTTTAACTCTCTTGTTTCGCCACTATAGGGTCGCTGCTGTCGTTTCTATTAGGTCGGGCGTAGTGGCTTTACTATACCGTTACTTAACTTTCATAGCTTTAGTAAATTAATAACTCTTCATCAATTATGTCTTCGTTATTAATGAGCTATATTTTTCTTATATTTACGTTAATTCAGAGTTTAAGTCTTTATAAAATCTCCCTCAAATTCAAATATACCATCATTTAAACTAAATGATAAATCAGAATGTAATTATAATTTACTAAGCCTTTCTCCCCAGTGGCGTACTCAGAAAAAATTTTAAAGGAGGGATATTAGAATTTGGGGTAAATTTAGTTCATTTCTGTAGTAAAAAAATCTAATTTTTGGGGGATATATCCCCAAATCCCCTTCTGGCTTAGCCACTGCCCTTGTAGTTCTCCTGTAGCTTAAATGTATCGTTATGTATCAACAATAATTGTCACTCGCACAGTTCGATTATTTGTCTATCATGTAAATCAGCCATCTGGCTTTCACTTTTCGGGCGCAACCTTCCACCAAGTCAACAGCTGTTTTTGATGAATGAATCTATATTTAAAGAGGTACCACTTAATGGAGACGCTTCATCAACGACATTATACACGTTACATCTGTTTAATGGAAAGCGTGTGGTTTGATATGTTGTCTATATTCAATAGATAGTTGAAATCAAGCATGTGGGGTAGTGCTAGTGTATAAGCATAGCTTATCTCCCACTTTTACTATAAACCATCGAATATGCTTATTAATTCCTTTCCCTGTTATGTATAATCATAAAAAGTTATAAATATTTGATCTTTGTCAGTGAAAATAATATTCTCAGTATGATTTACCTTTTCTGATGCGATTTATTTAAATCTAATTTTTTTTTAATTCCGCTTAAAAAATTAATCTATTTCCTCAAAGATCTACCACTTTCAATTATTACTTTACTGTACCTAAATATAAAATTTACCAACAAATTACGTCCAATACATTACTTCTTTCCTCAAGAAATGGACTTCGGGGAAAAAACCCCCTAAATTCCCTAAATGATAACTCAGAGTCAGGGTAAATGGCTTTAAAAATTCTGGTAGCTCTAGTTCTAACGAAAGTTCCCGAGGGACAAAAGGGGACAATTCTTCCATTTAGTGCGGAAAAACCTTCCGAATCCCCGGAAAGCCGTATCGTTTGATTAGGATTAGGTGGACTCCACTCGGAAGGCGATTAGTCACGATAAAAGGGCATCTTGACACCTTTTGAGCTAATAAGAAGAGTTCTCGCGTTTCTGGCTCATGGAATCATGTAGTGAAAAGTGAAAAAAACTATTAATTATAAAAATATATTTTGCACACGAAACAGAATTTAAAATGCGAGAAAACGATTGTAAATTTATTTTCTTTCCACAGTTTAATTTTAGGCTCACCACGAAGAGGTGAAATTTCACAGAGATGAACTCTTGCTCTTAGAATAATATTCTAGGTAATCCCAATAATCAAACCAATTTCTTTTCAGCAATGTAATAAAAAGAATTAAAGTTAGACAAATTCTGAACCCTCAAAAGGTATTTTAACATTTTACCATAACCAACATATAAAATGTTAATGTTGCTCATTGGCTGATTTGGCCATCTAAAATATTTCATCTGAGTCTTGCTAATTCTTGATATATTATCATATTGTACTTTTATTCGGCATTAAATTTTCCCTTCACTAACAAACATATAAATTCGTCGCTTTATAAAGCACCTAAGATGTTTTGATAAATTATTTCTAATCATTAAATGGATCTCTATATATTCATAAAAAAATCTTAAATAAGTATTATTTAAGTGTGTAATTATTTATTTGTACTAACTTTATTTAACAGATTTTTGTACATTTAATTGATTTTTTCCATTAATATTTTCATACCGTTTTATCTTATCTAAAATGAATCAGGTGGGATTTTAAAAAAAATATCATCAAAAGAAAAATTAATATCTTAACAATAACTTTACTGGGCTCTAAGGAGCTTTTAAAATAGCTAATTTTAAAAAAATATCAAAAAAATCAATAGGATATAAAACTCATTACTATATTTTCTAATTTATTGTCAAATTGAGCTGGATAAAAAAATAACACATTAAAACGTCGAATTTCAATTATAAACTTTGTACCTAAGTCGTCGATCGTGCTGCTCATACTATAATACTTCGTATGTTCCCGTTTTAACAGCACAGGCTGGCGAATACAAGGCAAAAACATAACTGATTTTTCATAAAATTGATTCTGGATGAAAAATATTGGAAATGTGCATCCTCTCATCTCTATCTTATACGCTTTCAGGCACAAAACGTTAATCCATCTAAATTTTCTTCATATCCACCAAAATTTTCAACATCTCTGAGGGGACCTTTTGTTTTCCTTCTTCAGTCTTTTGCTATACCAATGCTTTCAAGGGAAGACAAGGGTCTGATGTTAAAATATTTCTTCCGGAAAGCCTCCTGGAAAAGATCCCGTCCCCCTGGGGAGGCCTACTTAGAAGCCCATTAGGCGCCTCCCCATTAAAACACTTTCGACGCTGACCAGTAGATAATGCTTAGCGCCTTTATTAGTTTATTGTGTTGTGCTCAGAAAGAACGGAGCTGACCAATAAACACTTATCTGACCGCTCGAGGCCTGTCCCATGGGACCAGAAGGAGAGAGAGGGAGAATGTTGGAGCGTCATCCGAGACCGCTCTTAAACCTCGCGCATAGAATTCTAGCGGGGATTGCTTTAAAAAGACTTTAGGACTAGAGTAAAGTTTAACGCCATTTGTACTCGAAGGCACCTCTTTAATGAAAATGTTATATTTTGAATCTTTCGTTTAAGGTATTAAATGGTCATTGTTATAAATGTTGAAAAATTCTGAAATTCTATATACCATTACCAAATTACCATCCTTTAGGGGGAGATCCTTTGTTTTTCGTTATTGTGAGAGAAATTAAAAAAGTATTTTAGATTTTGGTGTTTTTTTTATGGAAAAATTTAAGTTTTTAAAATATCCATGCTTTATTTCTGCGGTGCTCTAATTTGAGGTTACGCGATTTCAAGTTGCAAACAAAAAGTTATGGTATGTATTTTTTTTACCAAAAATCAATATAGCCTCTATGAGGATAAGATGAGGGGCATTCCAATATTAGGTATCTTTGAATTAATCGTTAATCAAATACCTAATTTCCTCAAAAACAAACATGGAAACTTCACGATCAAATAAAGTAGAAATTATAGCTTTTAGACAAATATTTGAAATCAACGGTTTTATTTATTTAGGTGCTTGCAGCAACAACGAGCTAACTATAATGAAAATATTTTTAGAATTAGGTCGTTGTTTGTTGCTATACAAGATTATATCCTTATCAATTTCTAAAATAACACACTATCGATAAACTCAAATAATTATCAAATATCCACATATATATGATATTCCTGGCTAACTGAAATAAAACCGGGAAAAAAGGAAAGAAAGGCCGGGAACTGGATCAAAAGGCTAAACAAACGAACAGCAAAAAGGATAGAGCACGGGTTCCGAATTCCGTGCGTTCTTTTCAAACGACTGTTTCAGCGCCAATCGATATTCAGAGAGCAGGGCAGATTGAAAAACGTCGTTTGGGGACCCTCGGCTCTCCTCTCCCCGCGTTTTGTGTTCTTCAACCCCGCAGAAAATGGAGAGGTATTGAATTCCTTTACACACCAAATCTCCTCATTTCAAAGGGATGTCATCAAAGAAACTCCTTGGTGTTATATCCACCCGATATTTCTATCCTGTTTTGGCTCTTAAACACATAACTAACCCACCAATCCTCTTGCTATCGCGTCTTTTAAAAAATAAAAGAATTTAAAAAAGTAAACTGAACTGCTTCCTTTCTTGCAAGCTTCATCCTAACTCTAAATTCCGCAAAAGTGTATTGAAAATTTTTTTTATTGGATAGTAAGGATACTTTAGATATTAAACAAAAACTTTAATTAAAATATAGATGGGTGCCCATAATTAAAATACAGAAGTTTTCTGTAATTAGACGGAATTATGGGTCAGGAGGTCTCAGAAGTTTGGGAACTAAGGGATTAGAATGTTAATAAGAAAAATAACGCCTCCCTGGTCGAGAAATATGAGCCAAATATGCAAATAAATTTACATTTGCTAAATATAAAAATTTTTCGTATTCGGAACTCCATACTACTTTCTGAACAATAGTTATTTCATTTGTTGAAACTTGATATGGTCATTTAGTTATTGAGTGGACTGTAAGCCAGGTAGGAATGAACATGCAATGAATGAGAAATGTATCTTGACTATATTCCCTAGGATAATAAATAAGGGGTAAATGCTTAATTTATGCTTGTGACAATTATTTTTTTGGGGTTCTTGTTTTTGTCTTATACCCAAGTGTCCTTGCATTCAACCCCCTCAAAAAAAAAAAAAACCCTGTTGATTTAACAAAGAAATCCTGTCAGCTATGATGCTCCCAGATAAAACCTGTAATTCATGCAGGGAAATCCTGTAATATTGATACAGACCATCAACGTATGCTTATGACATTTAATTTTTGGGGCGTCCTTGTTTTTGCCTTATTCCTAAATACATTCAACCCCCCAGAAAAAAAAACTGTTCATTTAACAAAGAAATCCTGTCAGCTATGATGCTACGAGATAAACCCTGTAGTTTATGCAGGGAAATCCTGTAATATTGATACAGACCTTCAATGTATGCAACAGATTCTCTCTGTAGGAATCCCGTTAACCGATACGGATTGTCTCTGTATAGTCTGGTCTGATTACGGAGTACGTATCAGTAGACTTACAACGATTTTCCTGCATAAATTACAGGGATTGTTATCTGGATCTGGCAATATACCTGAAAGGATTTCTTTATTAAATCAACAGGTTATTTAGAGTGTGGTATAAAAACCTGATGGAAACATGGAAACAGGGTTTGTGAAAGGGTTTAAGGTTTGAACGAATGTTTTACAATATACAGAATGTAGCACAGTCGACCCTTAAATCCCCCCAAATGAGTCTGAATATTGAATTATACCCAAAGCTCGTTGTTATTGTATTGTTACTTAATGCTATCAGTTATCGGCTCAAATCTATGTTAGCTACTCTCGTCCAAATTATTTATTTTGCCGGTGAGCACTCCATTCATGACTGCTTTTTCCCCTCTGCTAATTTAATCAACTCCATTGTCAACTAATAGAAGGGTCATTTGTCGGGGTCTAACGACGCAGAAAGAACGGAAACGCACAGCCAGCCAATCAGCGACCCCCGCACGCAATATGCAAATGAGAAGTGTTTCCTGCCGGAACGCATCGCGCTGATTGGTTGACGATGGAAGTCACGAGATATCGGTGGATAATTGTTTTCGGGTGGTTCGTTTCATTTAAGAAGAACATGCAATTCAAGAATGGTCTGGGAGGGAATTTCGGTGGAACGAAAGTGATAATCGCCTGTGGCTTTAATGAATATGAGTGTTGAATGTGGATCACACACAACCTACACACGAACGAAACATGAGAAAATTATTTTAGGGAAAATGTATTTAAGACTTTTCATTCAACCGTCATAAATCAGTGGCGAATTCAAAATAATAAAGAAAAAATTATTATCCTGAAGATAAAAAAATCCCAACCCGAACCATCTACCACAATATTTGAGATGTTTGATGAAAAAAGGGTTTTTCCTAACATAATTTTTTTTATTCTAAGGGGGAACATCGATAGTTCATGTTACTTTGCATTAAAAAAGGATAAATTAATTTGTATTTAGCAATAAACTTACTTTTACTTGGTTTTTCTAATTTTATGTTTATAAAATGTAGAATCAATCGCTAAGCCTAACGATAACCTATTTTACCCCACCACAATAACGCTTTTAAAATGGTAGCATTTAACTCTGCTTTAGTATAGCACAGCTCATACCAACTATGTCAAGTTTACGTAACTGCAACTAGAAGTAAACGATATTTGGCCTTACATGACGAAAATTGGACGAATCTTGGCTTGGACGTTTGAGCTGCTTGGGTGGTTGCCACAATAATTTGCTACAGTGACAAAATTTTTATTTTTTATTAATTTCTGCTCTTTTTGGAGCATTTTTTTTATATTTTACTCATTTTACCCACCCACCTTTCCCCTAAACTTCGGAAAAACCTCAAATTAACCTCTACGACGCATTTCATTTCAATACACGGGATGATCTTTGGCTCCACCTACTTCCTGAACTGAATGAACTAAACCAATTTACCTCGAACAACATCAAGTTTTTGTGTGTGTGTGTGTGTCAAACGTAATAAACCTTAACGAGAGTGTTGAGCAAAGCTCGTCTCATACTATTCCCTTAACGAGCCCGTCCACAAGTATAGAAAAGTCAACACCGCCCAGCTTTCTCTCCAACAAAAAAACCCCTTTCTTTTTTGGTGGTGTGTAACTGATTTATTCAATGTCGTGCTTGCTCACCATAACGACAATGAAAAGGAGCAAAATAACCGTCAAGTCCATTGATTACACGGAGATAAAATAGAATTACGCTCATGCAAACGATCGTAAAAGGAATATTCGCGGCTTCTAATGGAATTCGAACATGCAACCGGCGTTTATCGGACCGGCTCAATCGATGATGGAAAAGATCGATTCACTTCATTCATAATGAATCGTTTGTCCCTTTGCTTTCAATTAATTATTGACGACTTCCGTTTTGATCTTGATGGTTTTTTACACATACATAAAAATTGTGGAAAAATTATTACGGAGAATAATTGATAAAGTACTTTTTTAGATAGACTTAGTCGGAACATTCTACACCGCTTGGTCAGGGTAAAATTTTTGCTAAGATTTTACCATTGCATACGTTTGATAAATGAATTTTGGATATCAGGTTGGTGATAAAGGTGGCGCAAGGCCCATAACAGGACATAATGAGTTTTGAGGTGTATAAAATATTTCTCTCTTTCTCTACCCCAAGCAGCACAAACTTTCATGATTCGTCTAATTTTTAATCATGTACTGCCAAATTTCATTTACTTCTAGTTGCAGTTACGTAAATTTCACATATTTGGTATGAACTGTGCTACTAGGGTTAAACCCTTTACATATTTTTTTATAAAATTGGGTGGAAATTATTTAAATCTGCATTTAAATTGCCGTCAGAAAAAAAAAGATGAAAAGGTAATGTATGAGGGCCTGAATCGAATTATCTGTCCAGATCGATCTCTCAGCCTTCGTGCCCGTAACTGTGCCGCCCCCCGAATTATGATGCGAAGGAGAGGAAATGCGTGATACTCCTCTCTGTGAGCAGCAGGAGCACCGGAACGGATTTAATTGAAAGGGCTGAGAGATACACTCGCACACGGAGGTCAGCTAAAGGAGAGTAAATTGAATGTATTGTCCATAAAATGTATACAAACCCACAGGTAGTAAATTAGATTATACTTGCAGCTGGCAGAAACCTGTTTAAATTAAAAATATTACTGCTGATCCGTAATTAATTGCAATTGCCTTAATCAGTGTTAGTCCTAGGAAAAAGCTGGCGTTGTCACCTCCATTAGTGAATCCATTTTTAGATCATTAAGAAAACCTCTTGATGAATAATTTTGAAAACAATTTTTTCACCAGTTGTAAGAAATTAAAGCACCTTCCCCATAACTGTTAAAAAAAATCTCCAATCTGCTATGGAAAAACATAAAGTTATGTATGTTGATGCTCATGCTCAGTTAATTCATGAATAAGACCTATGATCTTATTTTTAAGATTATGATAAGCCCCTCCTTCAACATCCAACAAAGAAACAACATCCTCACTTTTTGTTAAATTTTGGTACTGTTGCATTTGAAATCTGAGCGGCTATATCAGTTTTCTTTTCGTGTTTTGATATGTAGTTCAATAGCTAACATAAGGGAGTCTGGATGTTGTCCTCCATCAAATTACATCCTTTTGAAGAAGGATTTTAACTCTATTTTGAACACTTGGGACGCTTATGATTGTTCAGGCAGGTGAAACCTGGCGTAGACCGCCATGTTTGTTGTTATATCACTGATCTTAAAACTTATTTAATTCCAAGTTTTTAATAATCTAAATTTATTTGTGTGTGGGACAAATACATTTATTACAAAAATATTTCAAACAGAAGAAAGAGAACTCCAAGTCAAAGAAGTGAAAGAGGGGGGCACAAACAACTATGTTTAAAGCTCTATCTTTCAACACATAAGTTAAATAAAAACATGGTTTTAAACCTTAATACTCTCGCCTGATGACCTAAAAAAATCTTAACTACATGAATAAATAATAAAACAAAAAATCAATTTATTGTAATTTAACCTTTTTAACTTTTTTGCTTTTATAAAGACAAAAAAAAGTTTCCCTTTCCTTTGCATTCCTGTCAACTTCTTGTATTGGCTCGTGGTGAAATTCATGAATATTTCAGACATTATTTTTTAATTAACTTGTTTTCAGTTTATAAGTTAATGTAAATCATTTTCAGAACTGCTAATGAAGCTATTAATGTTAATTATTAACAAGCTTCTCGCTTCTAAATGATGTCTCTTATCTTTCTTCCTTTTGATATTAGGAACTATGTATCACTCGATGCGATAGGCTTAATGGACTTGACGTCTCAATTAATAATTTTCGAACTTATCACTAAACCAATCAATTTTTCTCTGTAAATTCAGACACATTTCGAATAAATTAGTATGCATCTTTCATGATGGGATGGCGTTGGAATTCAACTCGACGTTCTCATTATTCAGACATTTACCACCATCAAGTATACCTTTCTGCCAACTGTTTTCAACCTGACAACGAACTGTCGTGAATATATAAGTCCGGAATTTAATTAAAATTTTTATTTCCTAGAAATTTATGATGAAATATAATTAATCAAAGATTCCTAATTAAGTTTTTGGATCGATTAGCTTGTTGTGAATGTTGTCGCGTTTTAGTGCGAATGAATTATTCAGTATACACGATGTGATTGAATACATGGGATTGACTAATGAATCTTCTGACATGCATAACCATATTTTACTAACTTTGCCGTTTGCCTTACGGAAAAGTACTTCATATTTTTACTGTCGAACCGGCGTAATTCCCGAAACTAACATCTGGAAATCAAATTTCTTCTGGTATGTTTCTATAAATTAATGAAATGTTATACTTTTAAGTTAGATGCATTTCCATTCCATCGATTCTAGATCTTCTATCGATTTTCATAACACGTGAGAGAAAAACATCACTAAAAGGAGAAAAACCTAAATTTTTGAAGTTACTTTTTCCACGGTCATTCTCTACAGCCTGAACTTTTTTATTGAAAAAAGTGAGGTATAAAAAAAAAACTAGTCTTAAAAAACTATCAAAAATTGTTATAAAAATCTAATGAATTAAAAAAGCTAAAATCCATGAACTAAGTTCAAATTAACCCATTCTTGAAAGTTTAAGAAAATAATATGCCATCTTAAATTTAAAAAAAAAAAACATTTTAGGTTATTAAAGAGTTAGAAAATTTTTGTTATTCATGAAAATGGGATGAGACTTAAACATTTCTTAAGAATGCGCCATCAGTAAAAAGCATATTTTTCACTTAAAATGTGTATTGATTACCCTCTAATATTTTGCAAATTTTGGAAAAAGGAGCATGAATATTTAAAGCTTTATATAGTATTTTATTGGCGATACTTTTCTTTAGGTACTGTAGAGATAATTTTCTTTAGATCAGATTAGATTTTCTTCCGATTTTATATTCAACTTTGAAGAATGTGGTCTTTTAACTATGGACGCCCTGCTTTCCAACTTCAAATGAACAAAAGTCCTTAAAAACCAAAGTTCGAAAGAACCCTTTTAAGAAATAAATTCCGAGAAAGCCAATTCCAAGGCTGTCTGTTTACACGTATTTAAGAGGTAATCCACGTACAGAGCGAAACGAACAAGTGCAGCGTTCTTTCTCTTTACCCTGTTTAATTTATACCCCGGGCACAACGTAAAAGGGTCTGTTCCGAGTTCAATTACTTTCAATCGAAACAATCACGATCGGGCATTCTCCAAACGGATTCTATTATTTGCCGATGGGGAAAGGGTTTATTCTATTACACCCTTTTAATTTCGCTCCAGGGTATTAGGGAGACATCACGCAGTCGCGCTTTCGCAGCATCGCGTCATAGTACTATACTCTTTAACACTTTTAAACGATCAGATTTGCATAAATGAAATTATATTGGGCCACGCATGTTTGGATTCCCTACAAGGGCAATAAATATATTAATAAAATATCGGTTGCAGTGAATATTTTTCTTATGAGTTTCGTAATGCTGTAAAAGTGGGGAAAGACGATTCTAGTACTACATTAGTACCCCTATGAAGTTATTTCTTAGAAGCTCTTTTCGTTCTAGTCATAGAAGAGTGGATTAGTTACTCAAAAAAAAAAAAAAGAACTTTTCTAAAAGAAAAACATTTTGTATTACATTGAACGAATTTTAATTTCTCTTTTCTGTGGATTTTTCCGCCTTATATGCTTTATTTATTTTAAGATCAAATGTATCTCGAAATTTTCTAGAAACAAGCTTAATGGGAAATAAACTTTATTGAACTCAAATTCAGATCTCCCTTTTTTCATTTAATAGAATAGAAAAAAAAACTAGTCTAGTCAAAGAAACTCAAGTCTAGACTTTCTATACAGTCTACAAACTTACTTAGGTCCACTCTCCTAAAGGAAAGACCTAATAGAAATTTGAAGTGACTTAGTTTTTCAACGTGTCATATTAGTTAACCCTCTTGAATCCTGGCCACGTTCACACATATCCCCGGGGGAGATTCCCTTTTTAAAATTTCAAGAGTGTCCGTGACCACAGCGCCGAGAGATCTTTTTTGGGGGGCTATTACGAGGATGCACCGTTTCTCCATTTGCTCTCCAACAGGTGAGGGGGGATAGATGAGGATTTATACTGCACCTAAGTGCACTCGGGACTGGGGTGCTCGTGAGCTCACTTTATGACGTCACACTCTGGATCCCCCAGTGCAGAGAAATAAATTCCCGATGAAGATCCAGCGGAAATACAAATGTGAATAGTCTTTTAGTGGGGTGTTCAACCTATGAGCTTTCCATTGGAGAAGTTTTTCATTTTTTCGTGTGGGTTATTATTATTTCATAGCAAATTTTACGTTAGAAAAATTTTGTCACAACTACTCTGTAAAATAAAGATTTACAATGTTTTATAGAAAAGGAAAATTTTAACATATACCTAAGTATTTAAACCTTTTGTACCTTTTTTTAAATTATTTTTTATAAGCATTGATACAAAGAGTTATTTATCAAAATCCCACAATTTTGCGATCAGAAAATATTGAATTTTTTCTTGCATATATCAGAAAATCAAGAGTTTTAAACATGACTTAGAGGAAAATTAGTTGTTATTACAGAACTTTTTTTTTCAGTGCAAAAGACTAAATTTTGAATTAGATATTATGTTCTTCGCAAATTACCTTTAAATCCCTAGAAAATGGCGGAGGGAGTTAGTTTCAAGGGAACACCTTCATTAGGAGATAAATCATAGTTTTGATAAAATAACATTCTAAAAGTATATCCTAATCACCTTTTCCCATTAAAAAACCTTAGCTATTTTACTGCAATTAATAAAATTCCTAGTCTCCTCTAATCAAAAATGTCGATTCTCTGTAGGCAATAATTTACTTACAAAATTCGACAGTGAAACATAACTAAGAATTTATATAAAAAATGGATATTTTTAAATTTAATTTCCCCCAACTTTTTAATTTTAAGAATCATTCAAGATTGATTTGGTTTTAAAAATATTCATGTTGTTTAAAATGTGTCAAAAATGAAAACAAGATTTTTAGTGTGGTAATCCCCCGGGTGTAATAGACGAACGGCCCCTTGCCACCCAGAGGAACAGGTGTTTGCAGAGAGAGGTCACGTTCTCCCCTCCTAATGGGGAGCGACACTCCTCTCCACGAGGCGCCGCATCACATATTTACACGCTCGCTCACACACACCATGCATTATTGACACAACTGTCAGAGGGTTTTTTTGAAAGGAAAAAAAAACACGAATTAAATAGCGGTGTCACTATCACTCCCCAAAGGTTTTGAAAAGTGAGCGCTTAGGCGGTATATTGCATGAGAGCTGAGGAATTATTCCTCGATTGATCGAAGATAACTTTGGTGGAGAAATATGAATAGGAAACAGAGGGAGGTGCTTTAAAGAGGAAAAGCATTGTATAATATTGAAACAATTTCAATTAGTTAAAAAAAAATGAAAAATCAAAATTTCCTTCAAAAATTTCCATGCCCCCCTCCTGGGCTGGAACTGTACTTTAGTTTTGTTCTTTGTTTCAGTTTTGTTTAGTGGGGAGATGGAATTTCGTCCCTTAACTATTTTTTAATTGATTTCACATATGCATATGAATGAGAGGTTAAATGCAGAGGTTTTTTAGTGATTAATTCGATTGAATGATTAAAATTTTGGTGCATAAATTTTTTAATTTTGTTAATAACACTAAGTCCTAGGAGAGAAAAAGGATCTGGGGGTCCTTCCTCCAGAATTTTTTTTTCAAAATTTGACTCTAAAAAAATTGGGATTCAATATCTGAGGTAATTTGCTGTACAATATTATTTTGAATATTCCCAAAATTTGTAATTGCTCCATCGCTGTTAATTTGTAACGCCCCTTCCCTAGTTGCTCCCCTGGGGGGGGGCATTCGGGCATTTACACCCCGTTGAAAAATACTATTGTACAAAAATTTCGGGAGAGATTCAGGACCATTTTTGTTATTCATTTTTGGTAACCATAAGCTCTTAACTTCTGAAAAATAACAAAAATATGAACCATCAGCTATCTAACACTTGTAATCTTTTAGAATTAATACAGGAATTCTCACAGTATGGCGTATTAAGCTACAAAAATTACATGTGTAAAAACTACTCATTCATCTATCTCGCCATTTTACGGAAGTGGTACTCATCTTGGAGTCATTAGTAGTATATTTAAGTTTGTTTGGGGTTCATTTACCATTATTTGCTGCCAGAAAGGCCACTTGACATCTTTCCTACTAGCCCTCTCTTCTGAATTTTTTTTTATGTCTGGGAAATACCACTAAAAACATTTAATGTTTAGCTCACTGTAAATCCATAGGGTCAAATTTCCAATAGATATGCCTTTATATCTCCGTTGTTTTCTCTCACTCAATAATAGAATCGAAAAAAAAAAAGACGAAGCGGTAATCGTTAACTGTAATTTTCCTTGACACACACATTCCGTGCTGCCATTCGCGGAACAGCAATTATTGACATCAGCGAACGGAAGAGGAATACATGAATAAATGAGAGGGAGATCGACCCTGCGACATTAATAGGCAGTTAGAAGCGGAAACGCAGACGACAAATTGCTCTCTGTGTTCTCGGGTGTTCGAATTAACCGCTGCTTGTATAGCAGAGAGGTTTTAATTTAGAGAGAATAGAGATATTAAAAAGCGCGAACTTCTTTAAAGAAAAGTTGGCAACACGAAAGTCTTGACTATTTTGTCGTGAATAATGGGGGAGTCTTTGAAAATATTTGTCAATGCAATGCACTTCTTATTGAAGAACCTTTTCATGGAACAGCAATACTTTCAAAATGGTTGGAATTAAGAAAAAAAAAACAATGTAAATTTAATGTTTACGTGTCTTTAATGCAATGAATGGAATTGAATTACATTTTTCATCTCATTTCCTTACTTTTATGGGAAGTTTAAATAGCTTAACTCAATAAATCAATGTGTACCGTAAAAAAAAATATTACTCATTTTCGAATGCAACAAAAAAATTTCATCTTGAGTACTGCATAACTCACTGATGTATTAAAGTTTAAACTTTTATGACTTACACCTTACAAACAGCACTAGGCCATCTCTCTGAGCGACAGAAGAGCTTATAGTCCTGATAAGTGCTAATATTGGGGGTGGAGGGATACCGTCGCCAGTAATATTATAGCCGTCCCTCCGAAAATCGGAATTTTTGGTTAAAAAAGTTGAGAAGATAAAAGTTGAGTTCCCCACAAATATTTTGTTTCAATTACAGCACTGGTCCTGTGGGATGGACACAAAGAAGCCATTTGGGACTTCGGTTCGGATGTGTGCAGGAAATTATGACTGGCCCATAGGGATCTAGTTTAATTTAATGGAAGAGAGTTGTGGGGGTGCCATTCACAGCCACATCATAGACCAAGTTGCATTTGCTGCATTGCGCCGTTAATTCAGAATTGGTAATCCAAGTGGCTCTTCAAGAAGGTCCTGACTGTCACTTGTATTGACATTCAGATGCCTCCTTTCTCATAGAGCATTCCTTTCCCCCACGTGTTGTATTTTGGTATCTAGAATGGTCATATTGAATTGTATTATTTTTATTATTTATAAGTGGTTAAAACTGTCTTTTTTTTTGTCGCAGGTGTGGTTCCAGAACCGTCGCGCCAAGTGGCGCAAGAAGGAGAACACGAAGAAGGGCCCTGGGCGGCCGGCGCACAACGCGCACCCGCAGAGCTGCTCCGGGGAGCCCATCCCCGCAGAGGAGATCGCGCGCAGGGAGCGCGAGCGGCGCAGGAAGAAGCTGCGGAAGCAGCTTGAGCGACAGGCCAGGCGCATGCAGCAGCACCACAAGATGGGTGAGTACATCGACTGCTTTTGCTGCACTTGAAGTACATTCGATACTTAAGAATATCTACGATGTTTTAGAAAGCGAAAAATCGGTTAATTTTAAAATTCTGTAAAAACTGTAAGGTGCTAGTCCAGCCGAAAAACGGGTCACGAGATTTTGAAAGATGTGCCTATTATTTTGGAAGAAGAAATAGGGGGGAAAGGTAGTTGAGGTAGCGGATGGGGGTCGTCACAAACTATATTTAGAGTTTTTTGGGGGTAAAGAGAAAAATTTAAAGAACTCAAATCAGTTCACATAAACTTTCTTTCCCATGTTTGTTACTTATATCGAATCCTTTGAATCTCCAATTTTAGGACAGGTGAATCATTTCATATAGTTTTGATGAATTTTAGATGTAAAGATTCTAAAAAGTTTTTTTCATCATTAATTTTACCCATATTAAGTCTATATAGAGAGTTCAATACAAGTTGAAAGTCAACTGTTAAAAAAAGACCTCTTCAGCTTTCCCTTTTCAGCAAAATACCAGACAGCAATCTCAAACTATCAACATATTGGATCCTAAATCCCACTCTTGACCCTTGTGGTACTTTTCAGCCATTTCCTAGCGAGACGCTGAAAAATCTATTTCTTCCTCTCAAGAAACAGGTCTGCCTCGGGACATCGTTTAAAAAGGAAACTAATTTTTTTTTCGCGCTCTTAATGACATAATGGAGCAGCACTTAATGCAGATTCGATGGGCGTTGCAGCAGAGGAGTAATTACGGCACTTAAGGGATTCCATTCATTTTAATTACCAGGTGATTCAATTCTCCGATCAATATTCAAGGACTTAATTCATTCTGTCTCTGGTGGATATTGCTATGCGCCATTGACACACTACACGAAATATCATTCACTCTGCCATCGGTGTAATTTTATGGGGAGTTTATTTATAAGAAGGTGCAAGATGTGGTAAAATTGATTGGATGTCAAAAGCAAAATTATTTTCTTCTTAAACTTTTTTACTGTAAAAACTTCATTTCCTTTTATTCATCTGTAAAAGGGTTTTTTTATTAACTAATTTAATACCCAATAAAAGAACCAAGTCCATTTTTAGTATACCATTTTAAAGCTTTTTACAACTAAGCAACTTTTTTAAGCTAAGAGGGTTAGTCAACTTCAGGAAGAAGTTGATAAGTCACACTTCTGACTCAACTACTTTGTAGAGTGGATAAATTTGTCGATATTCTATGGCTTTCTTTAACTCCATGTAATTTTCAACCAACTCATCACCATTCAGTTTGGCGAGTTATTGGGAATCCGATCGTTCATTGGCGTCGTTCTACCACTTTCAAAGGATTCTCATAAATTGACTTAGTATAGTACCTGTTTCTTGTTAGCAGATGAGATGTAAATTGTAGATGCTACATTGTTTATGAGCATAAATATGTAAAATTAAAACGGAATATATGAAATTAGCTTATTCTATTAAATACTTATGATTAGATTTAGAAGATAATCACTATACTTAATTACTACTGTGGATATGTTTATTTTAGCATGCGTATGTTATCTATATATTAAGTAACGATCTGTCCATGTTGTCTTAAACGTTTGATACAGAGTACAATTTTATACTGCTTTTGGGTAACTCTTTGGTCCATTAGGACGGTCTGTTGCTCATGCTTTACATTAGTTTTGCCAAAACTAAAACCATGACATGTACTTCACGGCCACTGCTCATCTTCTGCACCGTTGCATTGTGGAGAATCTCTCTTTTTACACTATCAATGATTTGGGGTAGTAGGTTCATTTTGCTACAGCATACAAATAGTACATGGTCCCCTTTCATGGTGGCAACACCTGATTAGTTCACCTAGGAACCCGTTCGAAAACTGGTGTCAATCTTAGATTAGATTCCCAATAATTCTACCTATGGACATTAAAGCATTGGATAAAATTTACACATCAAATGATTAGATGGATTATTCAAATGTTATCACATGCTACCAATGATATACCTCATTCATTTTGTCCATATTGAATAGGATTCTTTTTAGCAAATGTATAAAGATGTTAACAGGTGTTTTTCATTGCAGGAAAGGGAGGAGGTGGCTCTTCGAGTGGCATGGCGGAGTCCGTGAGGCAGACCTTGAGCGACCTTCTTCGGCTGGGGAGGGACGCTCGCTCCCTGCTCGGACACGAGCTACACAACATGCTCGAGGTGCTCGGCTTCAGAATACCCCAAGGTAAGAAAATAGTCTTTTATTCCGAAAAGCAAAAATCTAGTGTCTAACTTAGTTGCCGATGGAAATGCACCGTAAGAATTCTTTTACATAGGCAGTGAGACGTTGACAAATCAGAAGCGATTAAGATAGCTAAATACATCAAGACGTCATTGGTAATAACGTGAATTATATATGATTTGTCGAAATCAACATCGTTTTAGAGTCGCTTTGCCATTGTCAAGGCGCATTTTTCAAAGAAAAAATTTAGACCTAGCACTTTTTAAAAGAGAAATTTAAACAGAAACATATCTTCACGAAGCGCTGTTTGGGAACCACTGGCCAACAGATTTATCTGCAAAATTAGATCCTAGCACTGATTTTGATTAAGAAGTTGTAACCTCAAAAACTGCAGTATTTGAGTTAACTGTAATTTATTTACCTTTCTAGCACACGATGACCCGGTCACCCCAGATCACCCCTACACATTCGAGGAGGAGGACACTGGCAAGCCTGCCAAACACTCCGCCAACCCGTTCAGCATCGCCAACATCCTGTCACCATCTGTGGGGAATCCACAGCGACACCATCCTCCTCCAACCACCCTCTTCCAGCAACCCGCGGGGGGCTTTTTGATCACTCCCGACAGCAGCGCCCCCTCTAGCCCGTCCAGTCCCTCCTCCCTAGTGAGGCGGAACCCCGGGTAGAGTGACCTCTCTGTGAACACCTTGTAAATTCGTAATCGCCCGGACACTCGAGAAAAAAAAAACTGTTGCCTCTTGGTTTAAATTTCATTTTTTGTAAATTTTAAGGGTGTTTTCTCTAAGAAGTGGGTCATTATCACAGAGTATAAAACAGAGTCACTGAGCGTCCCTAGCGCCACCGATGAGAAGACATGGTAACCATAATATCCAAACGAGAGCCAAGACGATTACATTTGATTGGGGAAAAGCAGTTGATCAGTGTTAACATCTTTGTTTAGGGCTAAATATACATATTCAGAAAAACAAATTAAAATGTCCATCAACCAAATAGATGTGACTTTATTGTAATTTTGTTGAAACGTCCGTTCAAATATCTCAACACCAAAAATTGAATGTGAAAAATGTAAACAAACCACCTGAAGTCAAATTATTCGTAGCAATTTTTTTACGCTTATTTGGTTTTGAAGTTTAGGTTCCTTGGTTTACTCTTTTTTCAGTAGCTGTATCCTCTTGCACCAATCTGACTTGGCGAGTTATCTGGCGTCATACCCAATTTTTAACCATTTTTCGGCTCTTCAATCGAGTCCAGTACGCGCCCATTAATCGTTAGGATTTCTTTTATTTTGTGGAGTTACTAATAATGAAAATATTAATAATTCATTTTAAGCAAGAATAACTGAAACTAAAATCAAAATAATAATGGACATGACGTTTCATAGGATTCATTTTGTTAGTTCGGCATGAGTAATAAACACAGGGGGATTGGTGGGGATATGTCCTCCAAAAATTTCTTTTTTTAACCATAAAAAGCATATAAAAATATCCTATATCCCCCTCAAAATTCTAATGTCTCTCTTGGAATTTTTTTCTAGCTATGCTAATGCAGTTATTCAATTTAGTGAATTCTCAATGAGTATACCAAAGCCTGAAGATAAAAAATACCTGAAGTATTTTATCCTTTTATCTAGACACTAAACTTTTCTAATATCATGTCACTTGTGAAAGTTATCTAGATAATTTGAAAATTAAAAGAAACCATTGATATGGAAACTACATTTACAGCCATCAGGGTGTCAATATCAAATCCTTTTGGTGAAAGAAAGATTCCACCGATTAGTGTCAGCTTAAAGCTAATTTTTCTTTCTTTAGCTACTGGTTAACACTGATGGCTGATGGGAATGTGGCTGTTAGTGGATGATCAGGGGCCATTCATTAACTACGTAAGGGTCCCGAGGGGGAGGGGGGGGTGGAAAAATCTCTACATACCCTTACTTGGGGGTGGGGGGGGGTCAAACCCATTCTTACGTAAGATTTTCCAAGTTAATTTAAAAACTTACTTTTAAATCTCTACTGATAAATGGTATTCCTAAGACTAGAGATAATAATATAATGGGTAATATGTAGTTGACAGCAAGAATATTATTTATCTTTTGAAAAATAAAAATCTTCGACTTACGTCAAACTGAGAGTTTTAGTGTAACTGATCCTTTTCTAACATTTTGTTATTTTGAAAAACGAAATGGAATCTTACGTAAGAATAGGGGGGGGGGAGGGGTTTGAAAAATCTTACGTACCCTTACATGGGGGTAGGGGGGATCAAAAATTGCCAAAATCATCCTCACGTAATTAATGAATGGCCCCTCACCTGATACTAACTGTAAAAATGAAAGCAATCAACTTACTTTTATATATTTTTGAGGCTTTTAGGTTGATTCTATGAGTCCGGGCAATGTAAAAACTAAGTCACGATTTCATCTCATTTTTTTATTTATTAAACTGGAAAACAGTCACTTGATATCACAGTGGCGAGTCTTGTAGTTTTTCATCCTTTGTAAATACTGTATGTGTGCATCCTGTATAAAGAATCGTTTTGTGCTAAAAAGTCTTCTTGTGTTATTTTCATTTCATTCCATATATAATACACAGCTTGAACTTTCAATAAGAAACAATGGATTTGAAAGTTTTATGGTGCAAGGAATAACAGAGAATTTGCACCATTACATGTTTAAGGAGGAAAAAAGTTGACGATTTTAAGCAGATAATGGGAAACAATCAGTGATTTCTATAAAATATTTAAAGTATATTTGCAATAAAACTTTTTTAAACCATTACTACCACTCAAATTAGAGTTTGTTTTTTATTTAACGTATTGACATTTTGTATTTAATTCCTTGCATTAGCTTATTCCTTAAAGTTTTGGAACACATACTATGTTTATGATAAGTTTGGGAAGATACAACTTTGTAGTCGACGATGAGATTTATTATTTATATTCTGGGTAAGTTGAAGTTCTATTCAATGTGTATATTTTAGTTAGGTCACTTGCATTGCAATTCAATAAAAATACCTTAAGTGTTAAATTTTGAGAAAAACGTTGAGGTTTAACAATCCATGCAGGGCATCGCACAGCCAGTATTTTTTAGAAAATAGTTCCATAGTCCATAATCAAATGACCCGTATTCTAAAACAAAGAGTTATGGTAAAGGTATCAAAATGCTTACAAGTTTATAAGTATAAACCAGATTTTAGTTGTAAAAAACATTAATAAAAATTATGAGGCTGGTAACAATTCTTTGAATAATTTCTTGTTTTATTAAAAAGATTTCCAAATGTAATGAAGTTAAGCATAGTGCGTTTAGAATTTGGCAAGCTGTAGATTTGGTTGGTTATCTCTGGAAAAAAAAAAGACGTTTAAGACATTTAAAATAAAATTTGAACACATGGTTTGATTTCACTTAATACAATAAAAAAACAATTAACAGCAAACGAATGGTAACGACACCATTAGGAGTCAATATGTATGAAACAATTATTTCAGGAAACAAAACAAGAAAATGTCAATAGGGTTTGCCTCTCTTTCAGACTTCCCTCCTGATTTCATTCTGTGATGATTAAGACGGTTTAAGAGTTTTGGGTAAATTTTCCCACAAACACATCCACAAGGACTGTTTACATCAGGGTCTGGGTATAGTTCTTGCTGAGGGGTTTCAAGGGGGACTGCTCTTATATGATACCTAGGAGTTATTGTTAGGATGAAGTCTTTCCAGTGCAAATTTTCACTTTCCAAACAGTTTTTACCAGACCACGAGCTTTTTGTAGCCGCACGTTGTCGGTAAAGTCAGGGGCAACTAAAAACGAACATATACAGTGTTTCGAAAGTCCCTTTTACGGCTTTTATTTGGAACCAACGTCTCCTAGGGTCATGGAAGTAAGGTCTACCCCTAGGTAAGTGACCTTGGAGAATCCATTGAGAGCTCAATGAGAGTATTGTTGCCATCAATGTTATTAAAAACTTATACTCAAAAGAAAATTCATGAAAATATCGTGAATATTCGAGGAGATATTGGCATGTGAAAATACAACTCTGTTCCAGGCCTCAAAAAAGAGTTCTAAAAGTGCAAGTTTGTTTTATTAGAATTTGTCTTTATTTAACTAAAAAAACCCCACAAAACTACATAACATTAAAAATTTTAAATGAAAGCTTTTTCTTTTTTGAGGCCTGAAAAAGTTTTTTTTTCACATGCTAACATGAATATCGAGCATAAATGCCAAAAGTTTTGTAATTTAAATTAATTCTATGTTGCATCAGCGAATTAATTTAAATTACAAAACTTTTGATATTTATGCTCGATATTCATGTTAGCATGTGGAAATAGAACTTTTATATATTTCAGTCTGGATTAGTAGCCATAGCGCAGTCCAATTGTGATATTTTAATTAGAAACCTTAAAATTTAACATGCTAATATCTCCTCGAATATTCCCGATATTTTCATGAAATTTTTTCAGCGAGTTTTTCATAACATTGGCAACAACACTCTTATTGAGGTTTTTGCTCTATCTCCTTTAGTTTTTTAATTAATTTTTTAAACTTTATTATTTCGTCGCTAGGGGCAATGTAAGTCAACTCAATAAATTCGCCAAGTGTACCTACCTATAGGGGTAGACCTTACTTCCATAACCCTAGGAGACGTTGGTTCCAAAGAAAAGCCGTGAAAGGGACTTTTGAAACACCCTGTATAAAGCTCCAAGATTTCATCTATATAATTGTCTCTTTCAAAGGTATATGGAGGTATTTGCTTCTACTAAAAACATCTGAGAGTTATTAGAGATAAGAACCCTGTCAACCCTGTGGGCCTGTGGCGAACATTCACATTGGTGATTAATCCCACTAGGCATAGGCGTAACTAGGCCTGGGCAGCCGGGGCAGTGCCCCGGGGCCCCAAAGGGTGAGGGGGCCCCCAAGAATCAACAGAACAAATTTCGTCAAAAATTCTCGACTATTCTCTTTGGAGACGGACGGCCCCCAGGACTCTGCCCCCCCCCCAAGTGTACCATACCATATCTCACATGATGTAACCTGAGTGGCCGGTCCGCGCGCTAGTGTCCACTTGCCCCATTCATCTGTCAATCAACTGATAAGGTTTGTCTCCGCGCTCTGTCTAGCTGAAAACACGAAAACACCGACTCGTGCGAAAACGACACTGGGGGTGATAATGACCAAAACAAACATTCGGTGGAGAAACTTTTCCTTTGTTATTTTTCCGGGAAAAAATAGGGGTCCAACGGTGGCCCTAGTGGTGCACATGCGAAACAATCATTTTTGAACTTGTTGCGAAGGGGTTACGTAGTTGCTGTAAGCTAGTGAAAAAAAATGAAGCGCTCTTACAAAAGTGGTGCAGAGAAAAGAAAAGAAAAAAAAATGAAAGGAAGTGGATTCCAGTATATATCATCATGGTTACATCCTTTAACTTTCAGAAAGTGAAGGTAAGGCCTAAGATCATATATATTATAAGGGGAAAAAAGGGTAATAAGAAACTTACTTTAATCACAGTAAAATCGGCTCTATCGCTCTATAATAATTATTTCAGTTAAAATTTAGGTTCAAACAGTTTTTACCTCCTAAACACTTTTAAAATTGTAATTATAACTAAGCATAAGAATTATAAAATTCCTTTACTTCAAAAAAAATCTGCACTCTGTTTTTAAGTTAAATTTTTTAGTGAACTTCGTAAATTTACCTAAAATAGAAGTTTCTGTTTTTTACTACCTTAAAGTAGTTTGTTTTTTCGGTTTTGCATTTACTATTCTAGAGTATTTTAACTACTTTTTAGCTAAAGCTGTAACTCATAAAATGTGTAAAAGAAACCCCCTTGGTATAAATTTTTAATTGTTTTCAGTATATAGTGGACTGTTTTTGATAGCTTGAGGGGGAGGGTTGCAACCTTTTGCAATAACTCCTTCCCTTTTTTATTTAAGAAAAATCTTATTTAATTGAAAAGTAATGGCGATGTACACATTATATTGAAATCATATTTCAAATATATCAGCTTCATAAACTTATAAGAAAATCTTGGGAATTTTTTTTTCTATGTTTCTTATTACCTCTTCTACTTCCCCTACTGATTAAATTTTTCAATTTGTAAGAAAAAATTGTTTCATGGTTACAGGGTGTCCACTTAATTCTAAGCTAAAAATTCCCTGAGTTTTCCAGGTTTTCCAGGACAATTTTTTTGAATTTCCAGGTCTAGTCAAACTAAAACTTTAAAGCATTTTTTATACAGTTACCCCTTATCCAGCAATCTAAAAACTGGAATTTTTCAAAATCCAGGGTTCGTACAAATTTTCACAAATCAACTCATCAAATTTTTTACACAACTTAAAACGTTAACAGAATAATTAAATAATTACTTAAATAATAATTAAATTGCAAAAAATGATATTGATAAAAAATTTTTAGTAAAGAAAAAGAGTAATAAGTTAGTATTTTTGAAAGTTTTTTAGGATCTAAAACCATATCACAGATATCTAAAACAGGTTATCTAAAAAATTAAAAAAAAACCCACTGTATTATCATCTTATTAAGTTGCTTCAAAGCATTTTTTCAGTAAAAATTTACAATTTAGAAAATCCTCATAACATGGTTTGTACACTTTTTGAGGAAAAAAATTAAAGGACTTTCAGAATAAATGCATATAAGTTCCTAGTTTCAAAAAAAGGGATTTAAATAAAAATTGAAATAAGTTATATAGTAATCGTATATTAACAAAATATTTTTATGTAAATTTTAAATAAATGAACCTATATAGACAGAATTAATTTTAAAAAATGAAAAAAAAAACCCTACCATATACTTTCAATAAAATTGAAAATAATGATAAATAGAATTCTATAAAGCATTGTCTCAAAATGTATAAATTGCAGGATGAGAAAAAGTAAAACACTCTGACAGGATTAAAAAACTTTAGCCAAAGACTAAGAAGTTTAATTTCAACCCCCCAAAAATTACCCATATGGAACATTTTGTAAGACTTTCTACCTTATAAAAATTTAAATAATGCTTGAATAATATTATTCACCTTAAAACTTTCATACACCCTATTATCTACACACCTTGTAATTCTTTGTTTGATATTAAAATTCTTTTAAGTTCAAACTATAAATTTCTATTTCCCTTCTGGGAAACAACAAGAAATTCCTCTAATAAATGTTTTGATTTGCCAGCAAAATATTGGTCGCATTTGAACTACAATAAAAGAACCCTTTCTCCAAAAACAAGCATGACGCGAAGTAAGAAAAACGCGATCGCGAAATCGCGAACCGACCTCCAAGTTGTTTTTTCTACCTGCGTCCACGCCGTCAAAATGCCAACTTTACAGGCAAACATCGGGAAGCATTTCTCTTTTTTCCGGAATTTCTATTTTGAAAACGAAAACGGTGCAACCGGGAATTCAAACCTTAATAATGTCCTGATTTATAACATTGCCCGTAACACACACATATTTGGCTATATTGTGCAATAATATATATTTCTACAAAATTATTTCTTTTGCATTGGAAATGGTCTCAATTAGTGTCTTTATGCACATTATTAGTGTTATGGGCTGGTCACTTAGTTATATTTTGATAAAAGCTTGTTGCATTAAAATTTGTTATTTCTAATAGTAATTAAAGTAGTAATGTTAATTAAATTTTTAAACTAATTGTAATTGATATTTAATAAACTAATTAAATAATAAACAACGAAATTAGTTTAATGAAAGAAATAAAATGTATGAAATTTGGGGGGCCCCTTTTTTCTACCTGCCCCGGGGCCCCTGAAGGCCTAGTTACGCCACCCTAGGGTCATGGAAGTAAGGTCTACCCCTAGGTAAGTGACCTTGGAGAATCCATTGAGAGCTCAATGAGAGTATTGTTGCCATCAATGTTATTAAAAACTTATACTCAAAAGAAAATTCATGAAAATATCGTGAATATTCGAGGAGATATTGGCATGTGAAAATACAACTCTGTTCCAGGCCTCAAAAAAGAGTTCTAAAAGTGCAAGTTTGTTTTATTAGAATTTGTCTTTATTTAACTAAAAAAACCCCACAAAACTACATAACATTAAAAATTTTAAATGAAAGCTTTTTCTTTTTTGAGGCCTGAAAAAGTTTTTTTTTCACATGCTAACATGAATATCGAGCATAAATGCCAAAAGTTTTGTAATTTAAATTAATTCTATGTTGCATCAGCGAATTAATTTAAATTACAAAACTTTTGATATTTATGCTCGATATTCATGTTAGCATGTGGAAATAGAACTTTTATATATTTCAGTCTGGATTAGTAGCCATAGCGCAGTCCAATTGTGATATTTTAATTAGAAACCTTAAAATTTAACATGCTAATATCTCCTCGAATATTCCCGATATTTTCATGAAATTTTTTCAGCGAGTTTTTCATAACATTGGCAACAACACTCTTATTGAGGTTTTTGCTCTATCTCCTTTAGTTTTTTAATTAATTTTTTAAACTTTATTATTTCGTCGCTAGGGGCAATGTAAGTCAACTCAATAAATTCGCCAAGTGTACCTACCTATAGGGGTAGACCTTACTTCCATAACCCTAGGAGACGTTGGTTCCAAAGAAAAGCCGTGAAAGGGACTTTTGAAACACCCTGTATAAAGCTCCAAGATTTCATCTATATAATTGTCTCTTTCAAAGGTATATGGAGGTATTTGCTTCTACTAAAAACATCTGAGAGTTATTAGAGATAAGAACCCTGTCAACCCTGTGGGCCTGTGGCGAACATTCACATTGGTTTATAGCCATCAGCGTCAGTGTTAAATCCTAGATCAAAGAAGGATTCCACCAATCAGAGTCAGCGAAAAGCTAATTTTCCTTTCTTTAAATGTTGGTTAACACTGACTCTGATGGCTGTGAATATGGTTGTAAGGGGTTCATCGATGATGTTGATGAGAATAAATTTAATTAAAAATAAGTAATTTTGCACTTTATGCACACTTGCCCTCCTTGTTAAGTAAATCAGGAAAAGGATCCCCTTTTTTAAAAACATTTGAAGAAAAACTTGTTTATCATGATTGGTCATGTCATATTTAACCACACTAATTATTGATTATCTAAAATGGCAAAATTGCAACAATTGGGTAAAGATTTTCTTTTATGATATTTTTTTCTAGTTTTTAAATAACAGTCTAATTTAAGCACGCTTCTATTTCTTTTGATAAAATTTTCAATTGGCCTTTAATAATAGTTAGCCTGTGTATGGCAGGATGGAATGTCTTCACCCAAGTTAAAAGATCCAGAGAATAAAATGGCTTTTGAAATAAACTGCCCCGAGCTCTGTTTAAACTACCAATCAACTACAGTCAAGAAAAAAAAAACGTCTTTAGCCGACAAGATTTTGAAATTTACTTGTCCCCTGTTTTCAATAGGGAGGGAGAATTCCCTGAGTCAATCTTTTATCCGCCCCTTCTGCTATAAAAAAAAGCAGCCGATTCCCAATTAAATCAGCGAGTTGTAGAGCGATCGCGATTAATCAAGGCGCAAAGTGAAGGAAGTCTTCATTAGCGCGATTGAAATAGATGAGTCTGCTGCGGCTGTCAATTAGAGGCAATTACTCTCCTAGGCAGAAATTGAAAAGGAGACGCCGCCACAGGGATTTCGTACTACTCATAAGTAGCTAAATCGTGCCTATGCTTTAGTAAGCGTGCACTTTGGGATACACCTGGGATACTTTGCTCAGCTTTTTTCTGTTTGTCTTAATCTACAAGAGTGCTTTTAAGTAATTTACTTTGTTTGATTATGTAGAATTTGTACTAGGATACACTGTGCGTCCCTTACCTTTTTTTAACAGCTTCATACATTGTGAGGAACAAGTCTTCACCGGTTCCTAGTTCTCTTGTTATAGAGAACTCAATATATGTGAAGAATCAGTGGTTAGGCTGACCTAGTGGGATTAATCACCAATGTGAATGTTCGCCACAGGCCCACAGGGTTGACAGGGTTCTTATCTCTAATAACTCTCAGATGTTTTTAGTAGAAGCAAATACCTCCATATACCTTTGAAAGAGACAATTATATAGATGAAATCTTGGAGCTTTATACAGGGTGTTTCAAAAGTCCCTTTCACGGCTTTTCTTTGGAACCAACGTCTCCTAGGGTTATGGAAGTAAGGTCTACCCCTATAGGTAGGTACACTTGGCGAATTTATTGAGTTGACTTACATTGCCCCTAGCGACGAAATAATAAAGTTTAAAAAATTAATTAAAAAACTAAAGGAGATAGAGCAAAAACCTCAATAAGAGTGTTGTTGCCAATGTTATGAAAAACTCGCTGAAAAAATTTCATGAAAATATCGGGAATATTCGAGGAGATATTAGCATGTTAAATTTTAAGGTTTCTAATTAAAATATCACAATTGGACTGCGCTATGGCTACTAATCCAGACTGAAATATATAAAAGTTCTATTTCCACATGCTAACATGAATATCGAGCATAAATATCAAAAGTTTTGTAATTTAAATTAATTCGCTGATGCAACATAGAATTAATTTAAATTACAAAACTTTTGGCATTTATGCTCGATATTCATGTTAGCATGTGAAAAAAAAACTTTTTCAGGCCTCAAAAAAGAAGGAGGGGTTTGAAAAATCTTACGTACCCTTACATGGGGGTAGGGGGGATCAAAAATTGCCAAAATCATCCTCACGTAATTAATGAATGGCCCCTCACCTGATACTAACTGTAAAAATGAAAGCAATCAACTTACTTTTATATATTTTTGAGGCTTTTAGGTTGATTCTATGAGTCCGGGCAATGTAAAAACTAAGTCACGATTTCATCTCATTTTTTTATTTATTAAACTGGAAAACAGTCACTTGATATCACAGTGGCGAGTCTTGTAGTTTTTCATCCTTTGTAAATACTGTATGTGTGCATCCTGTATAAAGAATCGTTTTGTGCTAAAAAGTCTTCTTGTGTTATTTTCATTTCATTCCATATATAATACACAGCTTGAACTTTCAATAAGAAACAATGGATTTGAAAGTTTTATGGTGCAAGGAATAACAGAGAATTTGCACCATTACATGTTTAAGGAGGAAAAAAGTTGACGATTTTAAGCAGATAATGGGAAACAATCAGTGATTTCTATAAAATATTTAAAGTATATTTGCAATAAAACTTTTTTAAACCATTACTACCACTCAAATTAGAGTTTGTTTTTTATTTAACGTATTGACATTTTGTATTTAATTCCTTGCATTAGCTTATTCCTTAAAGTTTTGGAACACATACTATGTTTATGATAAGTTTGGGAAGATACAACTTTGTAGTCGACGATGAGATTTATTATTTATATTCTGGGTAAGTTGAAGTTCTATTCAATGTGTATATTTTAGTTAGGTCACTTGCATTGCAATTCAATAAAAATACCTTAAGTGTTAAATTTTGAGAAAAACGTTGAGGTTTAACAATCCATGCAGGGCATCGCACAGCCAGTATTTTTTAGAAAATAGTTCCATAGTCCATAATCAAATGACCCGTATTCTAAAACAAAGAGTTATGGTAAAGGTATCAAAATGCTTACAAGTTTATAAGTATAAACCAGATTTTAGTTGTAAAAAACATTAATAAAAATTATGAGGCTGGTAACAATTCTTTGAATAATTTCTTGTTTTATTAAAAAGATTTCCAAATGTAATGAAGTTAAGCATAGTGCGTTTAGAATTTGGCAAGCTGTAGATTTGGTTGGTTATCTCTGGAAAAAAAAAAGACGTTTAAGACATTTAAAATAAAATTTGAACACATGGTTTGATTTCACTTAATACAATAAAAAAACAATTAACAGCAAACGAATGGTAACGACACCATTAGGAGTCAATATGTATGAAACAATTATTTCAGGAAACAAAACAAGAAAATGTCAATAGGGTTTGCCTCTCTTTCAGACTTCCCTCCTGATTTCATTCTGTGATGATTAAGACGGTTTAAGAGTTTTGGGTAAATTTTCCCACAAACACATCCACAAGGACTGTTTACATCAGGGTCTGGGTATAGTTCTTGCTGAGGGGTTTCAAGGGGGACTGCTCTTATATGATACCTAGGAGTTATTGTTAGGATGAAGTCTTTCCAGTGCAAATTTTCACTTTCCAAACAGTTTTTACCAGACCACGAGCTTTTTGTAGCCGCACGTTGTCGGTAAAGTCAGGGGCAACTAAAAACGAACATATACAGTGTTTCGAAAGTCCCTTTTACGGCTTTTATTTGGAACCAACGTCTCCTAGGGTCATGGAAGTAAGGTCTACCCCTAGGTAAGTGACCTTGGAGAATCCATTGAGAGCTCAATGAGAGTATTGTTGCCATCAATGTTATTAAAAACTTATACTCAAAAGAAAATTCATGAAAATATCGTGAATATTCGAGGAGATATTGGCATGTGAAAATACAACTCTGTTCCAGGCCTCAAAAAAGAGTTCTAAAAGTGCAAGTTTGTTTTATTAGAATTTGTCTTTATTTAACTAAAAAAACCCCACAAAACTACATAACATTAAAAATTTTAAATGAAAGCTTTTTCTTTTTTGAGGCCTGAAAAAGTTTTTTTTTCACATGCTAACATGAATATCGAGCATAAATGCCAAAAGTTTTGTAATTTAAATTAATTCTATGTTGCATCAGCGAATTAATTTAAATTACAAAACTTTTGATATTTATGCTCGATATTCATGTTAGCATGTGGAAATAGAACTTTTATATATTTCAGTCTGGATTAGTAGCCATAGCGCAGTCCAATTGTGATATTTTAATTAGAAACCTTAAAATTTAACATGCTAATATCTCCTCGAATATTCCCGATATTTTCATGAAATTTTTTCAGCGAGTTTTTCATAACATTGGCAACAACACTCTTATTGAGGTTTTTGCTCTATCTCCTTTAGTTTTTTAATTAATTTTTTAAACTTTATTATTTCGTCGCTAGGGGCAATGTAAGTCAACTCAATAAATTCGCCAAGTGTACCTACCTATAGGGGTAGACCTTACTTCCATAACCCTAGGAGACGTTGGTTCCAAAGAAAAGCCGTGAAAGGGACTTTTGAAACACCCTGTATAAAGCTCCAAGATTTCATCTATATAATTGTCTCTTTCAAAGGTATATGGAGGTATTTGCTTCTACTAAAAACATCTGAGAGTTATTAGAGATAAGAACCCTGTCAACCCTGTGGGCCTGTGGCGAACATTCACATTGGTGATTAATCCCACTAGGTCAGCCTAACCACTGATTCTTCACATATATTGAGTTCTCTATAACAAGAGAACTAGGAACCGGTGAAGACTTGTTCCTCACAATGTATGAAGCTGTTAAAAAAAGGTAAGGGACGCACAGTGTATCCTAGTACAAATTCTACATAATCAAACAAAGTAAATTACTTAAAAGCACTCTTGTAGATTAAGACAAACAGAAAAAAGCTGAGCAAAGTATCCCAGGTGTATCCCAAAGTGCACGCTTACTAAAGCATAGGCACGATTTAGCTACTTATGAGTAGTACGAAATCCCTGTGGCGGCGTCTCCTTTTCAATTTCTGCCTAGGAGAGTAATTGCCTCTAATTGACAGCCGCAGCAGACTCATCTATTTCAATCGCGCTAATGAAGACTTCCTTCACTTTGCGCCTTGATTAATCGCGATCGCTCTACAACTCGCTGATTTAATTGGGAATCGGCTGCTTTTTTTTATAGCAGAAGGGGCGGATAAAAGATTGACTCAGGGAATTCTCCCTCCCTATTGAAAACAGGGGACAAGTAAATTTCAAAATCTTGTCGGCTAAAGACGTTTTTTTTTTCTTGACTGTAGTTGATTGGTAGTTTAAACAGAGCTCGGGGCAGTTTATTTCAAAAGCCATTTTATTCTCTGGATCTTTTAACTTGGGTGAAGACATTCCATCCTGCCATACACAGGCTAACTATTATTAAAGGCCAATTGAAAATTTTATCAAAAGAAATAGAAGCGTGCTTAAATTAGACTGTTATTTAAAAACTAGAAAAAAATATCATAAAAGAAAATCTTTACCCAATTGTTGCAATTTTGCCATTTTAGATAATCAATAATTAGTGTGGTTAAATATGACATGACCAATCATGATAAACAAGTTTTTCTTCAAATGTTTTTAAAAAAGGGGATCCTTTTCCTGATTTACTTAACAAGGAGGGCAAGTGTGCATAAAGTGCAAAATTACTTATTTTTAATTAAATTTATTCTCATCAACATCATCGATGAACCCCTTACAACCATATTCACAGCCATCAGAGTCAGTGTTAACCAACATTTAAAGAAAGGAAAATTAGCTTTTCGCTGACTCTGATTGGTGGAATCCTTCTTTGATCTAGGATTTAACACTGACGCTGATGGCTATAAATATGGAATATGGTCGTTAGGCTGCTTTATTGAACGGTTTTGCCCTTGCGCACACTATTTCCAAGTCTTCTACTAAGACATTGGTCGGCGAGAAGCACGTCACATTTGATAAAACGTATCGTTCTTGTCTCGTCGATATACATTCAACAATCACCTGTACGCGTCGAAGGAAAAATATCCATCGCGCGTGTCGGTCGCATCGGAAGAGCACCCTTTCATTATCAGGTAATAAGAGGTAATTGCGAGTGGCCATCTATTTATACAAAACTGACGCTCAATTATGAATCGATGATGATGATGAGGATCGTCATCGGATGGCCGCAAGCTCTGTTTGTCGGTAAACAGGGGGGAGATTATTTTTTTTGTTCTCACTCCGGAAGGAGAAGAAGAGAGGCGATTAAGTCGTGATGCAGATGTTCCTTGTGGTGGCAACGAATTAAACGATTTTTGTTTTGTTTCGCTTCCGAGTGCTAATCGGATCAAAGACGCACCTGTCTGCGCGGAGAAAGGTTTGGGGAAGGTGTTGATATATTAGGGGTTTTCTCCTCCCTAAAATAGTTTTTAGGATGCATGAAAATACGATAAAAGTAAAGTTTTGATGAGTCGAAATGAACAAAGTAGTTTTTTAACCTAAGAGAACGGGAAAACAATGCTAAAAAGGTTGTTAAGAAAAATGCATTTTGGGAATATGAGAGAATGACTTGAATTTGGGAATAATTTCGCTCTAAGTTTTCTAAAATAAATATGGTGTCATAACATAGAGAGTTTATGCTCTCCCAACTTTTTCAGGAAATTCCATTTTCTTATTGGTAAAGAATGTTTCAAGAAACCTTAAAGGGACAATTTGCTTCTCCAAGTTTACTAATATATCCTAAGTTGCCCACCCAAATACCCCCCCATGTGTGGAGGTTTTTTTTTTTTGCTTGGGCCTCCAATCCTTATTTCCCTTTCTATATTTTCAATTTGAATTGTTTTATCTTTAATTATTTGTTTTTTTTTAATAACAGCTCTCTCTATGTATCTAATAACTATATGTATCTAATTGATACGTTTTTGTATACTAAATATAAAAAAGAACTTTTTTTCTTCACTTGTATAAAGACAGATCCATGCTCGTCCATTCTCGAATCCTTTGAACAAGTTCTTACCAGCTTACCATATCTCTTGGGATGTCTCCAGTACACAGAGATTCAATTAGAGGTAGCACGAACAAAAAGACTCTTTTTTTATCTTTTGTTGAAAGGCTCCATTCGGAAACGATTAGAAAGATCCTTTGGGAACGCTAAAAATGAGATCAGGGTGGTTTCTTCTCCTCAGTGTTTGTACAAGAAACGTTAATGTATCCTAGTGTCGATCTGCCTCTATAGTAGGTCTTGTATTCATAGATTTCTAACAAATTAAACAAAAAAAGAAACTGTTCATTTAAAAGAAATTAAGTTGATTTCATATAATAAATTAAATTCTCATTATTATTAGTATAGGTAGTATCTTAACTTACATTTGCAAGCTGGCTCACGAGTGGCAGCATACTCAGATAAATATTGTAAATTAATATGAGTTTTTTTAGTTTAAGATAAATCATAAACGAATCTTATCATTCAACTATGGAACAAAAAATACAGTACAATCTTTTTTTCAAAAAACAGTCACATAATTCACTAAATTATTCATTAATATAGATATTATTAAATGATGTTATTGATTGTTATCTGTGTGAAGGCTTATACTTACAATTAATGTATATTGAACAGAAATTATAAAGGTAAAAATAAAATGAATCCTTAAAAATTATATAAAAATAGGAAAGATCACACAATTTCACAAAGAAAACGAAAATTTGTTTTATTCCTGAGCATCATTTTCATACTTTATGGAGAAATGCTAATATAATTTACAGCTTTTTTACATGAAAAAAACCCCACAGAGTTATTCTTATTTATGTTTTTAAGCTAATATTTTATCTTTACCTAAAATGTAAGTTTTTTTAAAAGAAAAATCATTTTTGCTTTTTTGGATTATTGATAATCGAAATGTAGTAGATTTTCATTAGAAAAATTTTAACTCATAGTGTAAAAGCGGTTGTGTGTGAATATAAAATTTTTAGAAGGTCATCACCCACCAGTTTTTTAATCAATTTAAATTAATAAAACAATTTATTTATGATGCTTTAAGATCCTCTATGATGATGTAACAATTTTTTTCAAGATGTGGTAGTGACTGCATCTTTGTGTTAGTCATCGGTCGATGTTTGTAAGTTAGTACTTTTTTAAGTCTCTATGCCAACTTTTAGGGTAATAGTTCTCTCTACGTCATTCAGTTCGGTTCATTTACAATGCCATTAAAATTAGACAAATATAGAAATTCATATTAAAAATTTGTAATTATAACGTGCAGAAAAACCAATCAAGCAAATATGAAATTGTCCATTTTAGATTAAAACAATTTTTGTCACATTCCTCATAAACCGTCGATTGTATATATACCCTTGGTGTTCGTTTGGTATGTCCACCATGCCGCATGCAATTCAATTGCATCAAGGCTCCGCCCCTGTCTACGCATGAATGCACGTCACGCTGAGGGGCGGTGCTTAGTTTATGGGGGATCCCTTTCATTGCAGAGCAGGGGCTTTTTTTTATTTAAAGTTGCTTGTGGAAGAATCATTCTTTGACTAATCATCCTTCGCTCCCTATAGACCCAATTAGGCTTCTAAAAAAACCCAATGTTTTCTGATTAAGAAAAGGGGTATAAAAAGGGTGAATTTTAGAAGAATTCGAACATTTACCTGAGTTACACTGAACAAGTTTACAATAAACTTTTTATGTATAACTCATTTCAAAACTATCCTCAACTCAAAACACAAGAATTTGTTTGAATCATTCGTCCCATATCATTCGTCACTATATCATTCGATAGAGTTCAATCCTCCCTAACCCCTTCTTAAAGTTTTACTGAATTATTTTTAATAAATTCAGGGGTATACTAAGGAAAAACTGAGAAAATAAATCAATTTTAAAAAAATATTGGAAAATTCAATAATAAAATAAAAACACCAATTTCAATTTGATAACAATTTGATCGATTCACTTCTTAATTGTGAATGTTGACTTCTGGAACGATCTTTCAAATGCCCCTAATTAGGTGCATTATTATAGTTATTTTAAAAAAGAAATTTTATAAAGTATTCTAAAAGAGTCAAGTTTAAAAATTTTCTGAAACATTAGCAAACTGCATACGCTAAGATTCCAAAACAAATAGGCTTAAATTTAAAAAATGACCAGTAAATTCAGATTTTATAAACTAAAATTATGCAAACGCGACTTCCGCACAACTTCTTGTTGAAAAACAAATATTTTCTCGGGATAAACCTATAAAAGGACATATAAATTAATCCATAATGACAGATTGAAATACACAAGAATCAATGCCAGCCTATCCTCTACTTCTGTCCCTTTAAGTAGCCTGCAGATCGGTGGCACTTGTACACAAACGCCCTTGATCTAGCCAGCGGCGGCGTGCAAAAAAAAACCTGAAGCACATTGTCCCAGAAGAATTTCCCGGAACTCCATTTCGGGTTCGATTTAACCACCATATAACCACACCGTAAACCCCCTCCCCACTGTTTCTCCTAATCAAAATTGAATCAGCGAACCATAAAATTCAATGACAAGCAGCCTCCCGACAACTCATATCGGATGGGTCTTTAGGGCACCTTGGGGACCTTCGATTTATGATGTTGAGGGGTGTTCCGGGGACGAGTTGATTGTTTCGGGAGTTTTATGCCCCCAAACGAAGCATGACTCCTCCGGATTGGGATTCGGACTCATCAGATGGTTTTTTTCCCTTTGGATCATTCTTTCAATCCTCTTCTAGGAGTTTTACTTTTCACAAAATGTTACTTTCATTACACTGACTAGTACGCAAAGGGTGGTATAGTAGAGGCTAACTTCTTTTCTTTACAAATAAGAGGCGTATCTCGTTTACATTGTATGCATAATTTTTTCCGGAGAAAAAAATGGTACGGGATGACAGTTACTTAATTTAAACTAGTACGGAAGGACCAGCTTTATTTTGATCCTCCTGCATGAGAAAGATAGAAAGAGGGTGGTAGTTACATTATTTTATACATTTTAGATGATTGACTGTAAAGTTCATGATAAATTGCAACAGAAAAGTTGCTCCATTGATGGACTGGACAATTAGCTACAAATTATAAGGATCTGCGATTAGTTTCTACGCAGTAAAGAAATTCAAAGACAGATGCTACCCAAATGTAGTTCTTGAGGTTTTTTTTATCCTGATTAAATATGGGTGATTCCAGATATTGGGAGGAAGCAAGTTTAAGGATCAGGATGTCAAAACCATGTAACTAGACTTATGGTGGATTTACACCACACGATTGCGACAGCGACAGCTGCAATTGCGACAGCCGCAGAAACTCAGCGTCAGTTTTCGAGGCTTCCTATTGGTTCTTTCGAATCGCGGTTGTCGCAATTGCAGCTGTTGCTGTCGCAAATCGCGTGGTGTAAATCCATTATTATATTCCTTGGAGACGAAATGTTACACACATTGTCCAATCATTTTCCTTGTCCCAAACATATTGCATTCTAACTAACCCAGGCCTTATACCGTTCTCCAGAACCATCGTTCATCGGAAATGTCTGGATTGGAGATCGGCTAACCTGGCATTCATTACCAGAGGGTATAGACTTTTTCTATGTGGAAAGACATCAAAAGATGGTATTCCCCAACAACACATTCAATTTCACTCAACACCATTCCATGTGAGAACAGTTTTTGAAAAATACAGAGACCACACTCATTGCCCGATTTTCTCCTCTCTCTTACTTCAAAAAAGCTGTATTTTCAATCAATTAACAAGAATACTTCTGAAACAAATTCGTCTTTTGATATCCATTTGCCCTCTTGGCGTTGCACCTCGGACTGGCAATAGTTTATTAGTGCACCATCCAAATTTTTTCCTTTGTTTTGAGGTTGCTCCGAATGCATTCATTTCCTGTCCTTGTTCACACCCTGCTGAAGGACATTAGCGACGCAAATAGCGGGTCTCCTTGCGCCACCGGACCCACCCATCGCCCATCAAGCTGTTCTGTGGGACGGAGGACTTTCTTTAACTACGACCGTATGCACCCAGGGGTGGTTCCGAAGCATGCCATTAGGGTCGAGCCCCCTCATTTCCGCGCGACCTAACTGTGACTGTGGGAACGCGGTCGTTAAGAACCAAATTTGCAAGAAGAATAGGGATTGTGTTGGTACTTAAGAGAAATGGTCATTGTCATTATGTTACATTCTACTATTCAAAGGTAGGATTTTTTTAAGGTGCCCTCTTACCTTAGATTTCGTATGAAATTCGATTTCTAATTTTTAAAAACATTTAGCTGTCCAGCTTAAGCGTATACGGGGTCAGGGTTGTAATTATAGACTTATGTTTCTAGAACTCAAAAATATCTTTATGCAGTAATTTCATGACCACAAATTGGTGAAATGTACCTGTTTAGAACATGTAACTGGTAGAATTTGAACCTTGGCTCACTTAATTTTTAGGAATACAGAAAATCAACAAAATGATACTTTTACAAGACCTCCCTTTAACAACAATTGCTTTGGAAAGTTTTTGAAGTATCGAAATGGTCACTCGAAGTTTTTTTTTAATTAACAAACTCTTGGACTTGGTCTAGCATCGACTAGCTAGACCATTAGGAATAAGCAAAAACAACAACAATAGTGTTAAGTACCGAAAGTGTCACTGTCAAATTGAAAAAATAAATGTGCATCAATTTTTTAAAAGGAACACGGGTAGAACACATTTGAATCTGACAGCTACTGTTTAAAATAAAAGAGTCATGAAAATTGAGCAACGCACCGCATCAACTACACTAAAAGATTGCCGCGATAACAAGCGGTAGTGATTGATGTGCCGAAACACGTGCCCATAAAATAACGATTATGTCTGGCCCATTGAGATTCTGCGAACAACTTCTCAATTAGGGCCTGATGAGGACAGCTGCCGCCGCATCGCACAACACCCCTCCAGCAGAAATGAGGCAGCTTCCCTTTGAATACGCAAGGAAGGTTCAACGGGTCCCCCAATACACCTGAAAAGTCAGAGAAAGTTCTCTATGAGCATAATGGAGATATTTTTAATACTCCGAAAAAAATTCCTTTATTATTTTTTAGGATAATAATAATTAACAATGTGTAATTTTATCTCACAGTGAAATTTAAGGGGATTTAGTCTTAGCCTCCAGGAGGAGATGGAGCTATTCGCATAACATATCTAGAAGAAACTTGGAGCAGAAATGCATTTAATATTCTTATAGTGCACTGTGAAAAGTTATACGAATAGCTTCTCTAAACAGGGGCGTCATTTCAGGTTTTGGTTGGGGGGGGGGGCACGGATTTTTTTTAAGCCGGGCTGAGCCACGCCGTAACCCAGACTTGTTTTTTTTTGGGGGGGGGGATGACTCAACATCATGATCGAGTTCTAATTAAAAAGGGGGGTCTGGGGTCACCCCCAGAAAAATTTTGAAATTTTGCCTCATTTCTACAACATTTAAGTTACATCCGAAGAGAACAGCCCCTTGTAAACCACATAATTTTCTAGAGAAAAAAGTTACAAATAAACGTCAAAGTTTCAAGGGGAGCCGGAGGTCCTCCCTCAGAAATTTTTTTGAAAATTTCCCTTTAAACTAGTGTTTTATCTTCTTTGCAACCTCATTGGGGAGCACCCAGAGGGAACCGCTTCTTGTAAGCGCATAATTTTCAAGGTAAATATACTGTATAGCATATATATTTAAAAATTTGAAAGAGGGGTCTGGGGGTTCTCCCCAAGAAAATGTTTTGAAATTTGCCGCTTGAAGTAGTGTTTCAGCTCATTTTGAGGCGCTTTGGGTTACATCCAAAAAGAAAAGAAATTCCTTGTAAAGTATGGAATTTTCAAGGGAAAAAAGTTATAAATAAACGTCAAAATTTCAAGGGTGGGCGGAGATTGTATAACAGACATCAAAGGTCAGGAGGGGGTTTGGGGGTTCTCCCCCAGAAAATTTTGATATTTGACACCCTCAAAAGTAGTGTTTTAACTCCTTTTGAGACTTTTTGAGTTAAATCTGATGCTCCTTGTGGAAGTTACAAAATTTTCAAGGGACTCTTAGCAATTTTTCACTTAAGAGTGGAAACCTTAGGGGGGGGGGCAATTGCCCCCCCCCCCTGCCCCCCCTAAATGACGCCCATGTCTCTAAATTTACCCCTATACTTGTTCACGTGCCTCAAAACCTGCCTAACATGCTTATTATGTCTGTAGTACTGTCTTGCTGGCCTTGATTTAAAATTGTAAGACAACGGATATTTCATTTTCCTCCACTGATTTGATTGATCTCCTTGGAGATGATTACCATAGGTATATATTTTTATTTTTGAACGACTCTAACTTGATGAAACACGTAACGAATTCTTAACAATGGGAGCTTCAATAGTTTTGTGTTTGGTGCAGAATGGCAGTTGGTCCGAATATGGCCCAGCGCTTTTCTATTGGAAAATTTTGGTACTTTTGTATCAGCCCGCCGAGACTGCGTGCCGCTGAATCTAAAAACGCATATAGCCAAAGCAAAGCCCATAACTAGCCGCTGAAACTGACAGTCCAAGGGGACATCCATAAATTACATGAGGTCAAAAAGGGGGGAGGGGTTTGGAAAAATCTTACCAAATCTCTCCAAGGGGGAGGGGGGCCGATTAAAATCTCACGTCAACTTTTTAAGTTAGAAATTATACGATTTTCTTTGTTTTTTAAGTATGAAAAAGGAAAATCATTTTTAAAAAGTTGCAGGTAAATCTCACGTAGGGGGAGGGGGGTCCAGCAAAATCTCACTAAATCTCACCAAGAGGGGAGGGTTAATTTATTACCTGCATGCGTTTTTATCGAAATTGAGATGGAATTACTCTACATCTTTTTTAAAAAAAATTCTTTAATTTTTTTAATTGAATTTTTTTATTTTTTTAAATTAAAAAAAATTCTTTAATTTTTTTTCAATACAGTGAATATGGGTTGATTTGTCTTCGGTTATTGAGCAAAAATAAAACAAAACCGTATAAACCGTCAGTTCTGATACGAAAAACCCTCTGGATTTGGCTTAGTTTTTGATATATCCATTATGAAAGCTTTCCGAAATCCCGTTTTTTGGCGGGTGCAATTAGCTCTGGTGGCATTGAGGGATGACCTTCCCTAATAGAGCCACTCAGAGCACGTGATGAATGGGACACCCCCGGACCCAGGAGGGGATCAGGGGTGAGATCAGAGGGCTGAATACGCTTAGCGGGGCACGAAGATGGCTTAATTATAGGGGAACTCAAAATTGTTCGATTTCAGCACCCCGAGGAGGATTTAGGTCGAAGTCCCCCTATTAATGTTTTCCCAATACTCGTGTGGAAACAAACATATCAACAGAGATGCCCCTCAAAGAATAACTGAAACTTCTGAAGGCAACTTCTTTATTTTATATCTTTCATTGTTCGTGTGCTGAATAAGAGTTATCGAATAATGGGGGGGGTGTATTACTTTTCAATTTTTTCTTTTTCAATATTAAAATAAACCAACACTCTCTTCTTTTCAAAATATAGTTTGCATGAGCAGTGTAAGGCTTGTTAAGCATATAAAATTTTCATAAGATTTAAAAAAATGTTCCAATTGGTGAAATTCGGTTTGAGAAGAGGCTGAAGATGTTGTGAAGTGAATGATAAGATGTGTTTTCTTAATTATTAGCTCAAAAGTTTTTCTTGAGATAATTTTTCCCTTACAGAAAAGAAAGTTATGCTAAGTAATATCTAATGTTCTTAATATCAAATAAATTTTACAAGGAATTCCAATAAGTAGGGCTACCTAAAAAAAAAACGTTGAAGTAAAGGTAGCTTACTAGATAGTATTTTAAAATTTTATAATAAAAAATGATGGTGGTACAATTTTATTTTACATAGAAAAATTACGTGTTTAATGATACGTCTGACTTTAAAATATTAAGCAGATTCTGAATACTATATGGCTACTTCTGAGTCACCTTATATAACCTTAAAATTTATCACCAAGCTTCTTGAGAACTTTGTTCGCCACACACACACACACACACACACACACACACACACACACACACACACACACACACACACACACACACACACACACACACACACACACACACACACACACACACACACACACACACACACACACACACACACACACACACACACACACACACACACACACACACACACACACACACACACACACACACACACACACACACACACACACACACACACACACACACACACACACACACACACACACACACACACACACACACACACACACACACACACACACACACACACACACACACACACACACACACACACACACACACACACACACACACACACACACACACACACACACACACACACACACACACACACACACACACACACACACACACACACAAGGGCCGCATATGATGCCAACCTAAATCTTGACAATCGATTGGACAACTAATGATCATTATTTGAACAACTTGGTCTTATTTTTGAACTTAATTACTGTACATGAGGGGTTTTTCCTAAAATCTACTTGAATTGATTATGAGTTAAAAAGTAAGAGAAATGATATTTTTCTTTACTCTCCTTCAGGAAAAATGCTATGTTGACCTTTGATGTGTATCCAAATCTGGCAACATTCATACCTCGTGGCATTTGCCTTTCCAACTTCCAAAAATAAAACAATCTTCTATGAGAACGAGATAATAAATAATAAATAAATAGCAGTTGTGAGAGTCCGGGACTCTTCGACAGACCGATAGAGCCCCTAACGACTCCGTCACGAGTTTGCACTCCCCCGTAACACCGCAGATGGCTTCATTTGCAGCAGGGTGATGCCTCAATCAAGGGCACCTGGAACACACTGTGTTAAAACGGGGGTCTGCTGCCCTCATAAGGATCTACTATAATATAGGATCCCCTTAAATATATCCTACACAGATAATCTTTAGATGAAGAGATACAAAACAATTTATTTTCTTGATGGAATTTTTCTCTATTGAAAAATACATTATTATCACCGCTACTAAAATTATAGTTTATGTACTATAGTAAAATTTTGCATTTCATTTCTAGAATTTCCTCCGATTTTTAAGCCGCAAGTCTCTCAGGAATTTATCTAGCAGGAAATTAGGAATAATCAAAGCATTCTATAGCATGCAACCGCGCAGTTAACTTTTTAAAGCTGTGGCTGAGTTAGGCATATTTCCCAATGTACTACTCGTATTATTTCTGTATAATTATTCCTAATCTGTTTGAGTTTTAATCATTCTATATCTTTTTTACATGTGAGTGTTGTATAATACTTCTTAATAGGTCACCTTCTAAAAAAATTTCATTTATTTCCGAGTTACCTCACATTTTTCGCCCACTTGACAAATAACCCGACTTAAAAGTTAAAACTATAGTAATACTATAACACATAAGACGGGTATTTCTTTGCAATATAGTTTCTATTATAGTCTGGTGTAGTATTCTTTAAAGATGCTCATTGCTCATTGCCCAAGTAAGTGTTATCTGATATCCGAGAAAAGTATTAAGGGTAAATAATACTTAACAAGGCGAGTATTGAGTGCCTACATAACTTGGTAATAAGTAGAAGTAAGAGAAAATTACTTCTGCTAGCTAATTCTTTCTATATCAATATGTATCATCACATTTTTTTTAAAATCCTCAGTTGTCAGTAAAACTCGAACCCAAAATCCCCCATTCCTGTCTCAGCTCTGCACACGACTCCCTAAAAATTGGTACACAAACTAGAATTTTCAAAAAAAAAAAAGAAAAGGACATGCGATTTCTCCTCTCTACATTTATGGCGTTTTCTGTATACTTAGTAGTTCATGAACTTCTTCAAAGACATCCGCCCATGCATCTTCCATCGAAATGCTCGCTTTTGTGAGGCAATTCCTCTCGAATTTTGCCTCGAATCGCAGTCATCGGCAGCCTCTGATTGCGGGCATAAAGCATCCCCTTTATGACCGCTCAAACCCGCAGCATTGCGGCCCTGATGGATGCGGGTGCGACGGCAGCCAACCGCTCGCGAGGCGGCCATAAATCTCTACGGCGAGCCGCGTTTTGATGGAGTGGGAAGCCACCGGAGCGTCAAATGATGCTGCCGGAACAGCCCTTGTTAGTGCCGGGTTTTATTGTGCCCCTTGCCTTCCATTTGAAATGCAGATGTTCTAAATTTTAAGGGGGCCTGAATAGAAATACCTGTCTATAACGACACTCTTGAGAAGTATTGTTATTGGGGGTGTTTTCCGTGGGTTCTCAGGATTGCTGCATCAATAGTTGATGGGTTTGTGAATTATGAAGATACTTTTGTAGGGAATGTAATTTAATCTTATTTAATCACTCATTTTAAAATTCAAATTTAAGATACTAATAATACTTAATCAGTAATGAAGCTAAAACTGTTCATCTCGGACTTAACGAAAGTGGCCGAAGCATGAAACCATGAGTGATGTTTTTTTTTTTTTTATAGAATTACGGAATTTTACCCTTATTTTTTACTTTTCCAAGGTAGAAAACAACATAGAATATGTTTTCTATAAAGTAAAACAGTTTTAAGTGTTGCAGGATGGAAGAGAAACATTCATGGAATAAATAATAGTATCATTCAAACCCAGACCACAGAAGTTTTTTGAATCATCAGTTTTTTGAAATGTCAAGGAGAAATTTTTTTTTGAACACCCAAACTTTTATTGCATTTAGGATACTGCCGTTTTTTCCTTTCCAATCTTCATTTTATCTTGCTTTGACTATCATTCATTTCGTGGCATAGCTGATGCATGCATGTCTGGTGTGACTACAAATCCACCTCTGGCCGCTTCTCCTGTAATTGTGTAAGAACTACATCTTGCAAATTCAATTTCTAGATCGGGAAGCTGATGTTTTTTTTTACAAAAAAAAAGAAAAAAGAAAAAAAAAGAGGATAGCGAAAAGAATTTTCCAAAAATCGGTCAAATATCAAAGGAATTCTCGCTTTCGCTTAAAGGAGACTGGCTCCGAATGGTTTTTCGGATGGGGTCAGTTCGGTCCCTGTCAAAGAAGCGTGTGACTCAGCCCTTATATTTCGAACCTTATCCCTTATTCTATTTCGACCGGACCCTCGCATTGTTTTATTCATGCAGAGAGATGACAGTTCAACATAAAATGGGAAATAAACTTCCACGCATCGGGAGAGAAAAAGTAATCAAAGGGATTTCGCGCTCCTTTGAACGGGAAATAGATTCCGGGAAAGGATTCCGAACTCCTTCGGGACGACGAGCGGTTTTTTTTTAACTCTCGGCTCACCATGACGTCAGCGCATCTGAATGTAGATTGCTCAAGGCAAATTGTCCACACTGTAAAAAAAAATCTGTAAAATTTACAGAAACACTGTCAGCCTCAACGCCAGTTCATTTGCGTTTATTTTACAGGTATTTTCTGTATTTTTTATTATAGACTTTACAGTCAATGTAATAGAACGAATGTCAAATCAGTTCTGTTTTATTTCCGTTTACTTTTCAGCTCTAAATTTTTTTTTTTACATATTTTCGTTTTCTAACATTACATTTCTTTGTCAATGTAAAAAAAACAAACAAAGGTTAAACCACTTTTGTTACATATTGACAGAAATGTACTGTTAAAAAACGGAAAGTCCAAAATAATTACTTAAAGAATTCATGTAAAGAAAACGGAAAAAAAATTTGGCGATTTGGTTGATAATTAAACTTTATGGACATATTCAGTGTACTACATAAAGTCTTAATTAATATTTTAAAATTTTAAACGTCAAACAAAAGTATTAAAACACATTGCTATCGTGATTTATAATAATTAGAATCTGGGATCTATTTTTTCGTCAAAAAGGGGAACCGTGTCTCACCCTGAATATTACCATCTCCTTAACCACGGCTAAATATTAACGATACTCTTATTTAAAAAGTGATAAAAGAATAAGGGACCTAGGCAACAGTATTTCAGCACACCTATAATTTTCTTGAGAATATAAAAATTGTCGACACAAGTACTCAATCAAAATTGCTTTGAGTTGTACCATCTCGAGGCTGCTTCTCTGATGGGTCTTCGACTGGGGTCTCCTGTAATTGCGTGTGGACCAACGTCTCCCCGATGTCGTCCCCCTTTTCCACCAGTTAATAAAATGACGCATTAGGGAGTTCTTATGTGGCATAACAAATCTGTGTCGGGGTGGGGGGAGGGACCCAGGGGAGGCGGGATCAGTGCTTGTCGATCCAGCGCATTCCGATTCAGTGCACTCTTGACGCAAAGGTTGTGCCGCCGCGATGAGCGTCGCTTTATTATAATTCAATCCGCTCTTGACTCGGGGAGGGGGGTTAAATGGGACGGTCAAAAAGGAAGTCGAAAGGGAAGAGTCAGTTTGTTGCTCATTTTTCGATGAACGTGTGTTGTGAATAAAATCTGAAACGTTGGTTATTTTCTTATTTATGGATTTGTTTTATGCACTCTTTCACTCTCATATTAGGGTAATTTGGTACAACCAATTTATTACATTTGAAAAAAAGTGCATAGGTATTACTACAAACTTTGATGTGATAGTTTTTTCACCATTTATACCACACCATATGGGGCAATGACATAATATTCGGAGTGACGGAAGGTATCAAAATTATTTCTAAAGCCCTAGTTTCAAGGAAAATTGGAGTATTAGAGGAGTTTCTCCAATATTTTTTTTAAAATTTGACTTTTGAAAGAAGTAGTGTTTTATCTCATGTAGGTTTATGTAGGGTTTTGGGAACCCTACATAAACATACTAGTTGTTTTTAACAATGGTCTGGTTCTTGGTTTACTGACAGCAGTGTTCCACACAAATGGTCTTTAAGAACACGAGCTATAAAAGTTGGTAATATTAAAAAAGCAATTCACTATCAAAACTTACGCCAATTTTTTTTTAGTGATAATGGTATTTAAAGACATCACTAAAAAAATCTTCAAATTCGTATGAATCTCGAATAGTTAGTTATGGTAATTTCTGTGTTTCTCTTGTATACATACGGTTTAATTACTATTTTTACTTTTTTAGATCGACAGTTTTTTAATTACCTGTTTCCAAATCTAATGCTTAGATCGGGCCAGAACATTGTTTTTGTACATATTTCCTAAAAAGTGAATATATTTGAGGAAGCTTAATTTGTTAAAATAGTGCCGAACAAATTGAGTTTGAGCATGTGAGACACCATTTATTAAATGACTAAAATACATAAAACTAATAGTACCCACATACGTACAATGTTAAAATATTAAAAACCAACCACGTTTTGCACGAAACAGGTTAATAATAATTACCATAATCTTTCCATTCTGACAATTCCTTCGAGTCGAACAAGTTCCAACTCCGGAATTCGTTTTTCGAAAAGGAGGCACGAAACCCTGAGAAAATCCCGCATTTCCATATAAGAACCCCGTCAGAAACTCCATTCAAATCAGGGCGTCATCTGAAGCGAGATTTAAATCAATGCGACCCGCGGCAGGTCGGAAGGAAAGCTAATCAAAACTCCCCCAAGTCAAAGCGAAACGGCACTTCATCAAAAGTCCCTCTGCCCGTCCCCCGGCGATTAATTTGTCACGCCTCCCTGACCCCCCCCCCTTTGCGATGCTCTTTTCTGCGTCGGGGGTGGAGGGGAGGTGACGCGGTCGGGGTGTTTGGGGGGGGGGGCTCACAATGTGATTCTCGTTACAGGTTGTAATCAATTCTGTGAGTTGCCATATTCACTAAGAACTCTTTCTCCGCAGTGAGCCCTTAGTTAAGTTTTCATATCCTTACCGTCACGCATATTTTTGCCTTAATGATTTACTGCACGATGAGTAAGAGGTTTGATTCAGAACAGAAAAACTTGTAAGAAATGTCATTCTTAATGACAATTTTAAGGCATCGATTTTTCCCTTAAATAATTTACGTGAATAATTTACGACAGTACTTCTATATTCCGTACGCATGTACAATTGTACTACATGTACACGCACTTGATATTTAATTGACTTTTAAAAGTTGCAACATTAAAATTAGATAACTTATTTTGAAAAATAATTAAAAAAACCCTATTACTTTACTTACCACACCCATATTTTAAAATAAAAGTTTGCTTCTTATATATAAGTCAGTGGTTCCTAACTCGGAAAAATTTAGAAGACCACTCAGATTAAAATATCATCATTATTAACGGACTAACCTCATTTAATTATCCTGTCGTATTACTTAGAACCGTTCACAGTGACAAAATTAAAAGAAATATTATTTTAATTGAATACTTCAAGAACTATATATTTTAATTTTGTCATCCTGCGAAGGCACACATTTTAAGAACATCTGGGAATAGAACTTAAGCAGAGCGAATTTTATGACCCCTTCTCGTTTTAACGTATACTCTGCTTTAAAATTTTCTCTCTGTTTTTTCTTTATGAGCCTCTCTACTCTCTTTACTCTTACCACTTTGCTTTTAACAACCCTTTCTTTTGAGCCTACCACTACTGTTCAATATATTTCTCTTTAGAGTCTCTCTCATTTTGAGCATCCCATTGCTTTTTAACCCTTTGCTCTTGAGCCTCCCTCTATTGTTCAATATAGTTTTGCTCTCGCGATCTTCAGCATTACTTTATTTTTATTTTCTCTCTACCCTTAATCTTTTCTCTGCTCTTCGTTACCTCTTTTGTCTTCATCAGCATCCTCATTCTCTTTAGTATCTCTTTGCTCTTTAGCATTTATGGTCTTGATGTTTTACATTGATTTTTATTTTTACTCATACAAGGCTTCCTTTCATACGGATACTACCTTAATTGACCCGTAATTTTTTCAGACTCTAACGATCTAACAGACCACTTTTGGTCCGCGGACCAACGGTTGGGAATAACTGAAAGGCATCTAACACACAATCTATTCACCATCAACACTATAAGAGGGGTCACTTCTTTGGTTGTCAGCTAGTGGGAAAGATCTTTGTAGTATCTATCTAAAAACCATTCTCGTTCGAATCCCCTGTGCTTAGTCAGTCCCTATCCTCGCCCACTTTATTCACGAGGGTTTGATTCTGGCGGGCAGTCAGATAGGCATCTCCGCCTATTTGCATGTGGGCCCGGATTAGGCATGCATGGAGCAATTGCTCCCATTGTATGAGGGGATCGATTCGGTGTAATTACAGTTGTGAAGGGCGTGCGAAAAGAGAGATAAGATAGGCGCCCTCCCGCCCTGGCAGCGCGTGCATCGATAGGGTGCAGCTGATACGCTGCATCAATCCGAAGCCGCTATATACCCGGCCTCATACATAAGCTCCCCAAATACGTGGCGATTCTCATACTGACACTTTTGGGGGAACATGTAATCTTTTATTTAAAAGGGGCATCGATAGAGAGATAGAAAAGGCAATCAGAGTAATAAAGGGCTATCTGAGTTTAAGGTTCCTAAAGTCGGTACCATGAGAAGTCAATAATTAGATTTGAGACATTTTTCCTCATTAATTCCAGTTAAGAATTGTGGGCAAATATCTATACCTTTTACGTATCGATATTTGTTATAAAATACCTTTGGTAGTTTAACTTTGTGTGTTTTATACCAAATATTATTTAAAATGTCTATAGTACTACCTGCAAGTATATCAAATCTTCCTCTTTATATTAAGAAATAAGGCATTTCTCAAGAAAATGATCAATATTTTAAATGGGCATTTCAGGTCCCAAAGCGTATTTGGATACATCTGACCGAAGCTAGATAGTAGCAATTTAAATTAAAACAGCCCTAGCCTGGTGGGCCACATAGGCGTAACGAGGGGGGGTTATTGGGGATGTAACCCCCCCCATTGAAAATCAGCTCAAAAACGAGTTAAAACCCCTGTTTTTAAGGGTCAAATTTCAAAATTTTCCTGGGGTTACCCCAGACCCCCGTTTTGTACTTGCAACTCTGTATCACCAACAATTTTTCACGTATCAAGTTATAAGGACGCAAATCCTACTTTACGATTTCATAAAAAGCTACATAAGGTTTAAGGATATTCATAGGCGTAACGAGGGGGGGTTATTGGGGATGTAACCCCCCCCCATTACGTCAACGGTTTCTAAAACATGAAAAACTGAAAAATTTTCTCTTTAAAAGGAAGGTCCACTTGCTATCCACCAGTCCACCCCCCGACTATGCGCCGCTGAGGGCATCACAGGTATAGGAAAAAGCAGGTGGTTCACAAGGAACTGTTCTTTTAGGAACTAACCCAAAGGGCCTCAAAATGAATTTAAACACTACATTAAGCGACAAATATTTAAAAATTTCTTGGGGAGAACCCCCAAACCCCCCTCAAAAATTTTTACGTCTGTTATACTGTGTTTTTCCCTTGAAAGTTAAGGCTCTTAGATAAAGTTTTCCCATCGGAAGTTCTGCAAAAAAAAATATTATACCTACATTATGAGAATATTTATAAAGGGAGTAATATGTTGGAGTGGTTGACTGGTCGAAGTAACACTCCCCATTAGTCAACTCTAGTTACGCCACTGGTGGGCCAAGATCTACGATGCCCATATTCGTTTTCGTGACCGATGGCCCTGGTGAGCAAGGTGTAAGGTAAGGCATATGTCCCAGTTAGGTGGTCAGTCAAACGTGAAATTCTACATAGTATTAATTTGAATAAAAGATTTTTTCAGTTAAGAAAGTATGATTGGAGAACAAAGTTTTTGCTGTACATATCGTTATTGCTTGGTATCCTAAAATAGCAGATGTGTGGCCGAATGAACCAGAAAGAGTCGCGCCTGTTTATGATTCAAGACCGAATCACGTCCCGGACATAAATTCGGGGCCCGGGGGCCCTCCGCGGTCAGCCCCGTTCCCGAGGGGGTCCGCATCTGCCGCCCCACTCTAATGGCCCCCGCGTAAATAATGGGCCCCAAACGGGTATTTATTTAGCTCGGTCGCGCTTTTTTGAAAGTGCGATTCTTTATGGTGATGTGATGCCACCCGCCCGCTCGTGAGGGGCAGTTTTGAGTGATTTCACGCATTCGAACGATATCGGGGAGGGGCGTAGTCCCCCCGTGGAAAGAGAGTCCTCAGACCTAAAAAAGTACAATAATATTCATGAAATTTCACGAACCATCTGAAAACAGAATAATTCGCATAAAATTGGCCACGTTAAATGAGAGTTCCAATTGTTTCGAGTTTTTTAGTAAAATCGACCTAATCCAATGAATCTCCAAATATCTCTATCACAAATCTCTCTATCCAACCAAATATCTCCTTTGCAGAATTTAAAGCCGAGGCAAGACAAGGGTTACTTCATTAGAAATGAAAAACATCATCAAAATCCAAAAGTCTTAATTTTCCTTACTGTCTATGAACATACTCTTAGCTTAAGTAAACACAAATTATACTGTATTAATGTACTAAACTCTAAAGTCAAAGACATATTAATGATTGTCAGACAAAACGCCTGTTTGAAGCTTTTAAGATTTTTGTTCAATTCCCAAATGAAGCTTGAATAAGAACTGACAGCAAAGGATGAAAATGGGTTTGTTTTGCATATTGTAAATTTTACTAAATCGCGGTAACGTTCTCTAATAATAATTGGTTGAGGCATATGGTTATACATAACCTTTATTATTCCGACGAAAAATTGGTTAAATTAGTCACATTAGACCTTTATGTAAATAATGTTAGCGGGAAAATGATAAGAATATGTTTCAGCTCAAATACTTTTATATTGCATTTTAAAAAAGAACTTTCCTTCTTGATATTAACGACAGTCTTTTGTGTGTCACACGATTTTTACTCTAAGCCAAATACCAAAAATAGAACTCTATAACACCCTCAAATGACAAATGTTAACACCCTTCTGATTCGAGTAATCTGTCCTTTGTCAGAACCAAGACCATGCACGGACAATCCATCTTGCTCAGAAATGTGTTCATTTTTCACCTCAAAATGTATCAATCTCTTTAACTATTGATACCCGTGGGATCTTAATCGAATTGTTCCCATGGGCGTAGCCATTAGAAATAAGTTTGAGTGTGAGTGTAGCTGCATTCTCACTGCTTAGCGCGTGCTGAATTTTACCAGTTAGTTTTAAATTTTACTTAATGACATTCTAAAAAAATTATTTGCGTTTATAAAATTCTTATTTAAACTTATTTAAAAATCTTATCATTGTTTAAAAATGTTTAACTTAGTTTATTGCTCCACAACTAATTGTAATTACCCAAAAAGAATATATTTATTTGAAATTTTCAGAAAAAATAATAAATAAATAAAGCAAGGGATATCATGAGTTTTCATTAATTACTCAATGTCTTATGTAATACTTTAGTCTGATATATCAGACGATATTATGAACTTCATTTAAGGTCGTCAAAATGTCAAGTAATATGTGCGACAAGGGACATGATTTAAAGAAATAGAACAGAGTTGTTAATATTTATGAAAGTTAGGTTTTCACATAATTTTATTAAAACAGTTAGTTTCAGTCTAAAAATATCTGTTAAGCCCTTTACTACAATGCAGAGATGGGCGCAATCAGATTACTTTTGTAATCTGATTAATAATCTGATTGAAGTAATCAGATTACATTTGTAACCATCAATCTGATTACATTTGTAATCTGATAGAAAGTAATCTGATTACATTTGTAATCTGATTGATGTAATCTGATTACATTTGTCAATCAGATTACTTTTGAAAATCAGATTGACACAACTTAATTACAGTGGTCCGCAATTCACCGGAAGTGGTTCTTAGCTAACCGGAAGTGGTTCTTAGCTGACCGGAAGTGGTTCTTAGATAACCGGAAGTGATCCGAAACTTCCCGGAAGTGAACCATAACTTACCGGAAGTGGTCAGTATCTTACCGGAAGTGGTTCGCAACTTACCGGAAGTGGTTCACAACTTACCGGAAGTGGTCCACAACTTACCGGAAGTGATCCTTAATCTACTGGAAGTGGGTCACAACTTCCCGGAAGTGGTTCGCAACTCACTTCCGGTAAGCTTAGGACCCCTTCCGGTAAGTTGTGAACCACTTCCGGTTAGTTGAGAGCCACTTCCGGTTAGTTGAGAGCCACTTCTGGTAAGTTGTGAACCCCTTCTGATAAGTTTTGGACCACTTCCGGTAAGTTTTGGACCATTTCCGGTATGTTTTGGACCATTTCCGCTAAGTTTCGGACCACTTCCGGTAAGTTTTGGACCACTTCCGGAAAGTTTCGGACCACTTCCGGTAAGTTTTAGACTATTTCCGGCAAGATGCGAACCAACAAGTACATTCTGTGTGCCTTCACATTATCAATCATAAAAAGTAATCAAGATTTATTATGAAATTACATATTGTAATCTGTAATCAGATTACAGATTACATTTGTAATCATTAATCTCCATGTGATTACTTTCTTGATTACATTTGTAATCAGATTACAAATGTAATCTGATTACAATTGTAATCGTAATCATTAATCATTAATCTGATTACATTTTGCCCAACTCTGCTACAATGCAATGTGTTTCTAACAGGTGTATTCAACTTTTTATCAAATCTGTCAACTGTGACAACTAGACATATTTGGACAAACTCAAATATAGATCCCCTAGTACTAATTTATTCATTTTAAAAATTTTCTTGAATTGGGTATCTAATGCTTCAGGCAAAGCAAATGAAAATTTATCTCAAATTTTGATTTTTTTTTTCATTTCACTTTTGAGATGAAGTTATAGTACCTATTATTTTTTTTTTGTCCAAACAATAGTAAACGACTCTAGAAGTGACTCCCTTATTTCACTTATCATAAATTGACTTCACATCACCTTAAGGCAGACACCGATTCAATACCAATGATAAAAGTAACAAATTTAATTCTTCTCTCCTTGCCATGACTCACGAGTCTTGAGTAGTTTTTGAGGTGAGTAGTGACTCTTTGAGTGATAAAACCTAAGAAATAAAATGTAACGATCATTAAAAAAGAGTGACGAATGAGTCGACTCACTCTGACTCGTTTCAAAAGTTTCAGCTGTTGAACTCTAATTGAATCAATAACAGAAAAGAGAGTTGAGAGCACACTCCTCAGATGGCAATTGAAAAAGCACGAGAGCACTCTATCCAGAGGTGCGTGCCGACTAATGATGGGCGTCGACCGATAGGGCCACACCCAATTTATGCGCTCTTTAATATCTTCATACAGGTTGTCAGCCACCTTGTAAGGAACAAGTAGCCGCTTGTTTTATTCATGAGGGATGTCTCAATTCTCTCTCTTTCATGAAATGGGCGAACAGAACAGTCCATTTTATAAGGGTTTCTTTCGAGCTGCACGAAGCTTGCTGGACGACTCTAATATCTTCAATACCTGTATCGGTCAAAAGTTGTATAATGTTGTACATAAAATGAGCAAGATAGAAGATAACAGAAGATGAAGTACTAAACGGCAGTAACAAAATTCCCAAAGGCAAACTAAATCCCTTACAAACCAAATAGATTACGTTCCCAGCTTCGTGAATTGGTGTTTAAGGTTGGTATAGTAATCTTTTGTAATATTTTCTTTAAATATATTGCTATAAAAATATTAATATTTTTCATTATCTTAAAAGATTATGAAAATTTTAAACTGGAAGCACTGGGTGTCAATCCCGGTACCTCTCGCATGCAAAAAGAGCGCTCTACCATCTGAGCTACGCCCCCTTCTCTGTTGAGGTTGGAAGTAATCTTTTGTAATATTTTTTTAAATATATTGTTAGGAAAATATTCAAATTATTTTTCACATCTCTTGTAAAATTATAAAAACACTTATTTGGAAGCGCCGGGTATCGATCCCGGTACCTCTCGCATGCTAAGAGAGCGGTCTACCATCTGAGCTACGCCCCCTTCTCTATGAACCTGTTGCAATATTTTTTTTTATTTCTTTAAATATTTTGTTTGAAAATTTTTATAATTTTTTACTTGTCTAAAAAAAATCATAGAAATTTTAAATTGGAAGTGCCGGGTATCGGTCCCGGTACCTCTCGCATGCTAAGCGAGCGCTCTACCATCTGAGCTACGCCCCCTTCTCTATGAACCTGTTGAAATTTTTTGTCTCATTTCTTTGAATATTTTGTTTGAAAGATTTTATAATTTTTTACTTGTCTAAAAAAAATCACAGAAATTTTAAATTGGAAGCGCCGGGTATCGATCCCAGGACCTCTCGCAAGCAAAGCAAGCGCTCTACCATCTGAGCTACGCCCCCTACTCTGTTGAGATTGGTAGTAATCTTTTGAATATTTTTTCAAAAATATTGTTAGGAAAATATTCAAATTATTTTTCACATCTCTTGTAAAATTATAAAAATACCTTTTTGGAAGGGCCGGGTATCGATCCCGGTACCTCTCGGATGCTATGCGAGCGCTCTACCATTTGAGCTACGCCCCCTTCTTTGTTGAGGTTGGTAGTAATTTTTGTAATATATTTTTTAAAAATATTGCTAGGAAAATATTCAAATTATTTTTCACATTTCTGGTAAAATTATAAAAATACTTAACTGGAAGCGCCGGGTTTCGGCCCCGGTACCTCTCGCATGCTAAGCGAGCGCTCTACCATCTGAGCTACACCCCCTTCTCTATGAACCTGTTGAAATTTTTTGTTTTATTTTGTTCAATATTTTGTTTGAAAAATTTTAAATTATTTTTCACATTTCTGGTAAAATTATAAAAGTACTTAATTGGAAGCGCCGGGTATCGATCCCGGTACCTCTCGCATGCTAAGCGAGCGCTCTACCATCTGAGCTACGCCCCCTTCTCTATGAACATGTTGCAATATTTTGTTTTATTTTGTTGAATATTTTGTTTGAAAAATTTTAAATTATTTTCCACTTGTCTAAAAAAATTATAGAAATTTTAAATTGGATGCGCCGGGTATCGATCCCGGTACCTCTCGCATGCTAAGCGAGCGCTCTAAAATCTGAGCTACGCCCCCTTCTCTATGAACCTGTTCCAATTTTTTTTTATTTCGTTGAATATTTTGTTTGAAAAATTTTAAATTATTTTTCACTTGTTTAAAAAAATTATAGAAATTTTAAATTGGAAGCGCCGGGTATCGATCCCGGTACCTCTCGCATGCAAAGCAAGCGCTCTACCATCTGAGCTACGCCCCCTTCTCTGTTGAGGTTGGTAGTAATCTTTTGAATATTTTTTCAAAAATATTGTTAGGAAAATATTCAAATTATATTTCACATCTCTTGTAAAATTATAAAAATACCTTTTTGGAAGCGCCGGGTATCGATCCCGGTACCTCTCGCATGCTAAGCGAGCGCTCTACCATTTGAGCTACGCCCCCTTCTCTATGAACATGTTGCAATATTTGTTTTATTTTGTTGAATATTTTGTTTGAAAAATTTTAAGTTATTTTTCACTTGTCTAAAAAAATTATAAAAATTTTAAATTGGAAGCGCCGGGTATCGATCCCGGTACCTCTCGCATGCTAAGCGAGCGCTCTACCATCTGAGCTACGCCCCCTTCTCTATGAACCTGTTGCAATTTTTTGTCTCATTTCTTTGAATATTTTGTTCGAAAGATTTTAAATTATTTTTCACTTGTCTAAAAAAATTATAGAAATTTTAAATTGGAAGCGCCGGGTATCGATCCCGGTACCTCTCGCATGCAAAGCGAGCGCTCTACCATCTGAGCTACGCCCCCTTCTCTATGAACCTGTTCCAATTTTTTTTATTTCGTTGAATATTTTGTTTGAAAAATTTTAAATTATTTTTCACTTGTCTAAAAAAATTATAGAAATTTTAAATTGGAAGCGCCGGGTATCGATCCCGGTACCTCTCGCATGCTAAGCGAGCGCTCTACCATCTGAGCTACGCCCCCTTCCCTATGAACCTGTTGCAATTTTTTGTCTCATTTCTTTGAATATTTTGTTAAAAAGATTTTAAAATTTTTTACTTGTCTAAAAAAATCATAGAAATTTTAAATTGGAAGCGCCGGGTATCGATCCCGGTACCTCTCGCATGCAAAGCGAGCGCTCTACCATCTGAGCTACGCCCCCTTCTCTATGAATATGTTGCAATATTTTGTTTTATTTTGTTCAATATTTTGTTTGAAAAATTTTAAATTATTTTTCACATTTCTGGTAAAATTATAAAAGTACTTAATTGGAAGCGCCGGGTATCGATCCCGGTACCTCTCGCATGCTAAGCGAGCGCTCTACCATCTGAGCTACGCCCCCTTCTCTATGAACCTGTTCCAATTTTTTTTTATTTTGTTGAATATTTTGTTTGAAAAATTTTAAATTATTTTCCACTTGTCTAAAAAAATTATAGAAATTTTAAATTGGATGCGCCGGGTATCGATCCCGGTACCTCTCGCATGCTAAGCGAGCGCTCTAAAATCTGAGCTACGCCCCCTTCTCTATGAACCTGTTCCAATTTTTTTTTATTTCGTTGAATATTTTGTTTGAAAAATTTTAAATTATTTTTCACTTGTTTAAAAAAATTATAGAAATTTTAAATTGGAAGCGCCGGGTATCGATCCCGGTACCTCTCGCATGCAAAGCAAGCGCTCTACCATCTGAGCTACGCCCCCTTCTCTGTTGAGGTTGGTAGTAATCTTTTGAATATTTTTTCAAAAATATTGTTAGGAAAATATTCAAATTATATTTCACATCTCTTGTAAAATTATAAAAATACCTTTTTGGAAGCGCCGGGTATCGATCCCGGTACCTCTCGCATGCTAAGCGAGCGCTCTACCATTTGAGCTACGCCCCCTTCTCTATGAACATGTTGCAATATTTGTTTTATTTTGTTGAATATTTTGTTTGAAAAATTTTAAGTTATTTTTCACTTGTCTAAAAAAATTATAAAAATTTTAAATTGGAAGCGCCGGGTATCGATCCCGGTACCTCTCGCATGCTAAGCGAGCGCTCTACCATCTGAGCTACGCCCCCTTCTCTATGAACCTGTTGCAATTTTTTGTCTCATTTCTTTGAATATTTTGTTCGAAAGATTTTAAATTATTTTTCACTTGTCTAAAAAAATTATAGAAATTTTAAATTGGAAGCGCCGGGTATCGATCCCGGTACCTCTCGCATGCAAAGCGAGCGCTCTACCATCTGAGCTACGCCCCCTTCTCTATGAACCTGTTCCAATTTTTTTTTATTTCGTTGAATATTTTGTTTGAAAAATTTTAAATTATTTTTCACTTGTCTAAAAAAATTATAGAAATTTTAAATTGGAAGCGCCGGGTATCGATCCCGGTACCTCTCGCATGCTAAGCGAGCGCTCTACCATCTGAGCTACGCCCCCTTCCCTATGAACCTGTTGCAATTTTTTGTCTCATTTCTTTGAATATTTTGTTAAAAAGATTTTAAAATTTTTTACTTGTCTAAAAAAATCATAGAAATTTTAAATTGGAAGCGCCGGGTATCGATCCCGGTACCTCTCGCATGCAAAGCGAGCGCTCTACCATCTGAGCTACGCCCCCTTCTCTGTTGAGGTTGGTAGTAATCTTTTGAATATTTTTTCAAAAATATTGTTAGGAAAATATTCAAATTATTTTTCACATCTCTTGTAAAATTATAAAAATACCTTTTTGGAAGCGCCGGGTATCGATCCCGGTACCTCTCGCATGCTAAGCGAGCGCTCTACCATTTGAGCTACGCCCCCTTCTCTGATGAGGTTGGTAGAAATCTCTTGTAATATATTTTTTAAAAATATTGCTAGGAAAATATTCAAATTATTTTTCACATTTCTGGTAAAATTATAAAAGTACTTAATTGGAAGCGCCGGGTATCGATCCCGGTACCTCTCGCATGCAAAGCGAGCGCTCTACCATCTGAGCTACGCCCCCTTCCCTATGAACCTGTTCCAATTTTTTTTTATTTCGTTGAATATTTTGTTTGAAAAATTTTAAATTATTTTTCACTTGTCTAAAAAAATTATAGAAATTTTAAATTGGAAGCGCCGGGTATCGATCCCGGTACCTCTCGCATGCTAAGCGAGCGCTCTACCATCTGAGCTACGGCCCCTTCTCTATGAACATGTTGCAATATTTTGTTTTATTTTGTTGAATATTTTGTTTGAAAGATTTTAAATTATTTTTCACTTGTCTAAAAAAATTATAGAAATTTTAAATTGGAAGCGCCGGGTATCGATCCTGGTACCTCTCGCATGCTAAGCGAGCGCTCTACCATCTGAGCTACGCCCCCTTCTCTATGAACCTGTTGCAATTTTTGTGTCTCATTTCTTTGAATATTTTGTTCGAAAGATTTTAAAATTTTTTACTTGTCTAAAAAAATCATAGAAATTTTAAATTGGAAGCGCCGGGTATCGATCCCGGTACCTCTCGCATGCAAAGCGATTGCTCTACCATCTGAGCTACGCCCCCTCGTCTGTTGAGGTTGGTAGTAATCTTTTGTAATATTTTTTTAAAAATAATGTTAGGAAAATGTTCAAATTATTTTTCACATCTCTTGTAAAATTATAAAATTACTTATTTGGAAGCGCCGGGAATCGATCCCGGTACATCTCGCATGCTAAGCGAGCGCTCTACCATCTGAGCTACGCCCCCTTCTCTATGAACCTGTTGCAATATTTTTTCGTATTTCTTTGAATATTTTGTTTAAAAAATTTTAAATTATTTTTCACATGTCTAAAAAATTATAGAAATTTTAAATTGGAAGCGACGGGTATCGATCCAGGGACCTCTCATGCAAAGCGAGCGGTCTACCATCTGAGCTATGCCCCCTTCTCTATGAACCTGTTTCAATTTTTTGTTTTATTTCTTTGAATATTTTGTTTGAAAATTTTTAAATTATTTTTCACTTGTCTAAAAAAATTATAGAAATTTTAAATTGGAAGCGCCGGGTTTCGATCCTGGTACCTCTCGCATGCAAAGCGAGCGCTCTACCATCTGAGCTACGCCCCCTTCTCTGTTGAGGTTGGTAGTAATCTTTTGAATATTTTTTCAAAAATATTGTTAGGAAAATATTCAAATTATTTTTCACATTTCTGGTAAAATTATAAAAGTACTTAATTGGAAGCGCCGGGTATCGATCCCGGTACCTCTCGCATGCAAAGCGAGCGCTCTACCATCTGAGCTACGCCCCCTTCCCTATGAACCTGTTCCAATTTTTTTTTATTTCGTTGAATATTTTGTTTGAAAAATTTTAAATTATTTTTCACTTGTCTAAAAAAATTATAGAAATTTTAAATTGGAAGCGCCGGGTATCGATCCCGGTACCTCTCGCATGCTAAGCGAGCACTCTACCATCTGAGCTACGCCCCCTTCTCTATGAACCTGTTGCAATTTTTTGTCTCATTTCTTTGAATATTTTGTTAAAAAGATTTTAAAATTTTTTACTTGTCTCAAAAATCATAGAAATTTTAAATTGGAAGCGCCGGGTATCGATCCCGGTACCTCTCGCAAGCTAAGCGAGCGCTCTACCATCTGAGCTACGGCCCCTTCTCTATGAACATGTTGCAATATTTTGTTTTATTTTGTTGAATATTTTGTTTGAAAGATTTTAAATTATTTTTCACTTGTCTAAAAAAATTATAGAAATTTTAAATTGGAAGCGCCGGGTATCGATCCTGGTACCTCTCGCATGCTAAGCGAGCGCTCTACCATCTGAGCTACGCCCCCTTCTCTATGAACCTGTTGCAATTTTTGTGTCTCATTTCTTTGAATATTTTGTTCGAAAGATTTTAAAATTTTTTACTTGTCTAAAAAAATCATAGAAATTTTAAATTGGAAGCGCCGGGTATCGATCCCGGTACCTCTCGCATGCAAAGCGATTGCTCTATCATCTGAGCTACGCCTCCTCGTCTGTTGAGGTTGGTAGTAATCTTTTGTAATATTTTTTTAAAAATAATGTTAGGAAAATGTTCAAATTATTTTTCACATCTCTTGTAAAATTATAAAATTACTTATTTGGAAGCGCCGGGAATCGATCCCGGTACATCTCGCATGCTAAGCGAGCGCTCTACCATCTGAGCTACGCCCCCTTCTCTATGAACCTGTTGCAATATTTTTTCGTATTTCTTTGAATATTTTGTTTAAAAAATTTTAAATTATTTTTCACATGTCTAAAAAATTATAGAAATTTTAAATTGGAAGCGACGGGTATCGATCCAGGGACCTCTCATGCAAAGCGAGCGGTCTACCATCTGAGCTATGCCCCCTTCTCTATGAACCTGTTTCAATTTTTTGTTTTATTTCTTTGAATATTTTGTTTGAAAATTTTTAAATTATTTTTCACTTGTCTAAAAAAATTATAGAAATTTTAAATTGGAAGCGCCGGGTTTCGATCCTGGTACCTCTCGCATGCAAAGCGAGCGCTCTACCATCTGAGCTACGCCCCCTTCTCTGTTGAGGTTGGTAGTAATCTTTTGAATATTTTTTCAAAAATATTGTTAGGAAAATATTCAAATTATTTTTCACATTTCTGGTAAAATTATAAAAGTACTTAATTGGAAGCGCCGGGTATCGATCCCGGTACCTCTCGCATGCTAAGCGAGCGCTCTACCATTTGAGCTACGCCCCCTTCTCTGATGAGGTTGGTAGTAATCTTTTGTAATATATTTTTTTAAAATATTGCTAGGAAAATATTCAAATTATTTTTCACATTTCTGGTAAAATTATAAAAGTACTTAATTAGAAGTGCCGGGTATCGAACCCGGTACCTCTCGCATGCTAAGCGAGCGCTCTACCATCTGAGCTACGCCCCCTTCTCTATGAACATGTTGCAATATTTTGTTTTATTTTGTTGAATATTTTGTTTGAAAAATTTTAAGTTATTTTTCACTTGTCTAAAAAAATTATAAAAATTTTAAATTGGAAGCGGCGGGTATCGATCCTGGTACCTCTCGCATGCTAAGCGAGCGCTCTACCATCTGAGCTACGCCCCCTTCTCTATGAACCTGTTGCAATTTTTGTGTCTCATTTCTTTGAATATTTTGTTCGAAAGATTTTAAAATTTTTTACTTGTCTAAAAAAATCATAGAAATTTTAAATTGGAAGCGCCGGGTATCGATCCCGGTACCTCTCGCATGCAAAGCGAGCGCTCTACCATCTGAGCTACGCCCCCTTCTCTATGAACCTGTTCCAATTTTTTTTTATTTCGTTGAATATTTTGTTTGAAAAATTTTAAATTATTTTTCACTTGTCTAAAAAAATTATAGAAATTTTAAATTGGAAGCGCCGGGTATCGATCCCGGTACCTGTCGCATGCTAAGCGAGCGCTCTACCACCTGAGCTACGCCCCCTTCTCTATGAACCTGTTGCAATTTTTTGTCTCATTTCTTTGAATATTTTGTTAAAAAGATTTTAAAATTTTTTACTTGTCTAAAAAAATCATAGAAATTTTAAATTGGAAGCGCCGGGTATCGATCCCGGTACCTCTCGCATGCAAAGCGAGCGCTCTACCATCTGAGCTACGCCCCCTTCTCTGTTGAGGTTGGTAGTATTCTTTTGAATATTTTTTCAAAAATATTGTTAGGAAAATATTCAAATTATTTTTCACATCTCTTGTAAAATTATAAAAATACCTTTTTGGAAGCGCCGGGTATCGATCCCGGTACCTCTCGCATGCTAAGCGAGCGCTCTACCATTTGAGCTACGCCCCCTTCTCTGATGAGGTTGGTAGAAATCTTTTGTAATATATTTTTTAAAAATATTGCTAGGAAAATATTCAAATTATTTTTCACATTTCTGGTAAAATTATAAAAGTACTTAATTGGAAGCGCCGGGTATCGATCCCGGTACCTCTCGCATGCAAAGCGAGCGCTCTACCATCTGAGCTACGCCCCCTTCCCTATGAACCTGTTCCAATTTTTTTTTATTTCGTTGAATATTTTGTTTGAAAAATTTTAAATTATTTTTCACTTGTCTAAAAAAATTATAGAAATTTTAAATTGGAAGCGCCGGGTATCGATCCCGGTACCTCTCGCATGCTAAGCGAGCGCTCTACCATCTGAGCTACGCCCCCTTCTCTATGAACCTGTTGCAATTTTTTGTCTCATTTTGTTTGCGTGGACGTGTTGATTCTTTGAAATGATTTGGATGCCAGTTGAAATTTTGGTAAAACGACTCAAGCGTTTATTGAGTTCTTGTGGTGAAATAAAGCATAATGTATTTACAGAAACAAATAAGCAGGACACAAATCTTCAGGATAGTTGGGAAGCGTGCTTGCCGGGCTTTCTCCTCGTTCGGAGCGATATCGTAAGTTCGTGGTCAAGCTGGCCGGCGGCGTCGTTCTCGTTGTCGTCTCGAACTCGATACTGGCGGAACGGAGCTCCTGTCCGTTTTCTCCTCCGACTGCGGTCCTGCTACTTATGCGTGACAGTCCCGCAGACGAAAATTATGAGGCGCCGGTCGCTGGCTATGGAGCAGTAGAAAAAGGAGGCGGGGCGAGGTGATCTCCAACATAATCCCCGCCATAAAACCTATACTTGAGGTTTTATCTAAATAAGAAACTTCGAAAATCTGTAAAAGACAAAAATTAGCAAAAGGGCAATTTACACAATTTTGTAATTGGACGTTTAAGCACAGTTTCTTTCGTCTTAATGGTAACTACACGGACAAGTCCATCGGGTCCTCTGTGAGTTTCTAGCACCCTGGCCAAAAGCCATTTGGCTGGGGGCAAGTTCTTATCCAGGACTAACACTAAATCTCCATCGGAGATATTCGGCTTTACATTGGCCCACTTCGGTCTTGATTGCAGGTTACTTAAATGCTCTTGATACCAGCGTTTCCAGAAGTGCTGGTGAAGGTGTTGTAACCTCTGCCATCGGTTTAAACGGTTCTCTTTCAGGTCAAGAAGGCACGGTTCTGGAGGTAAAGTGAGCACTCCGCCAACTAAAAAATGTCCGGGGGTTAGGGCAGTAAGATCATTCGGGTCGTCTGATAGTGGGCAAAGAGGTCTTGAATTTAGAGTTGCTTCGACTTGACTAAGGATAGTAGACATTTCTTCGTAGGTTAATTTTACATCTGAAAGGATGCGTTTTAGATGGAATTTGGTTGACTTCACTCCTGCCTCCCAGAGACCACCAAAATGGGGGGTGGCAGGAGGAATAAAGTGCCACGTTATTCGATCATTAGCAAGTGCTTCAGCTGCTTCTGGTTCAATCTCTTTAATTGTTAGTTCCAAGTCCTTTTGGAGGGCGTTCGAAGCTCCTTTAAAGGTAGTTCCTTGATCTGAGTAAATATTGGAACATAATCCACGTCTAGATACGAAGCGACGTAAAGCAGCTAGAAAAGCTTCGGTGGTTAGGTCGGTTACGAGTTCCAAATGGATTGCTCTCGTGGCGAAACAAATGAAGAGAGCTACGTAACCCTTGTAGGTTGTCGATTTTCGTTTCTTTTCTGACTTAAGTTCTATGGGTCCAAAATAATCAATTCCACAGTTGGAAAAAGGTCGAGAGATGTTAACGCGAGGAAAGGGTAGAATTCCCATTTGTTGGTCAAGTGCTTTAGTCCTTTGACGGAAACAAGGCATACATTTATGAATAATTTGCTTAGTTAACTTTCTAGCACCTAAAATCCAGTAGTTTCTTCTTAAAATACTTAAGACTAATTGAGTACCTCCGTGTTGGGTATCGAGGTGCGTTTCTTGTATCAGTAATTTGCTGAACGAATCCGAGGCTAGGATAATTGGATGCATTTCGGAAAAACTTAATGTTGAGTTTTGTAAGCGTCCTCCTAGTCGTAACATGTTTTTATCATCCAAAAAGGGCGCTAAAGGTAAAAGTTTGCTTTTAGCTGGTATTGGATTACCTTTTTGAATCGCTTTTATTTCTGAACTAAATGCTTGACTTTGCGCAAGACGTATGAGACAGGTTAATGAGTCTTCGATTTCTTTAACTTTAAGATAACTCACATTTCTTTTATCCTGAGGCTGTTTGCAGTTTCTAATGAATCTAAGGCAAAATGCGAGAATTCGAACTAGTTTATAGTACGATGAGAATTTTTCAAACAAGTTAAGATCGTGATTAACTTCGGCAACATGAACATTTTTTCTTTCGATTTCGATTGAGTCTTTAACTTCAATTTTGGGCCAATTTTCAGGAGGGAGAATTAGCCAAGAAGGACCTTTCCACCAGAGGGTACACTCAATTAACTTTCTTGCTTCGATTCCTCGGGTAGGAATATCCGCAGGATTAGAAATAGATGGTACATACCTCCAGTCGGCATTCGGTAACTTCTGATGTATTTCGCCAACACGATTAGCCACAAACGTCTTCCATCGGTAAGGTTGACCTTTGAGCCATGCCAGGACCACTCTGGAGTCAGTCCAGACAAAAACCTTCGAAATATTTAAACTTGTTTCCGAAAGAGTCAAAAGGATTAGTTTGACTGCTAACAATGCACCACAGAGTTCCAATCTAGGCAGTGAAACAGGTTTAAGTGGAGCGATCTTTGTTTTCGATGTCAATAGCTGGGTATGGCAACCTTCAGTACTTTGACTTCGTAGGTACACCACAGATGCGTATGCTTTCTGGGAAGCATCGCAGAAGGCGTGTAACTCAAGACTTGACACTTGATTTACGTCAAATCCTATCCATCGAGGTATTTTTAGCTTTTCGAGATCGATAATATTCATAGCTAATTTTACCCATTTTTCTTGAATGTCAGTTGGAACTTGGTCATCCCAATTTCTTCCTGAAAGCCACAATTCTTGCATCAGTATCTTACCCAAGACTACGATCGGGGAGATCCATCCAAGAGGATCGTATAATTTACTAATATCGGATAAGATTGTTCGTTTGGTTGGACTTTCAGTTGTGAATTTAAAGTTTATGTTATAACTCAATGTATCGGTTTCAGGGTGCCAATAAAGTCCTAGGGTTTTAAACTTAGGGTCAAAATCGATTGTCTTTGTTATGCCTTTTTCCCGATCATCCTCACGGATACTTTTCAGGATTTCAGCTTCGTTGCTAACCCACTTTCGAAGAGTGAATCCACCCGATTCTAGTATTTTGATCACTTGATCTTGTTTTTCAAGTGCTTTCTCGATTGTTTCAGCACCTGACATTAAGTTATCCACGTAGAACTCGTTTTCGATCGCCTTAGCTCCTATAGGAAATCTTTGTTTCTCGTCAGAAGCTAACTGTTTTAACGTGCGTATAGCGAGAAATGCTGAGCTTTCCATGCCGAAGGTTACGGTCAGCAATTTAAAATGTTCGATAGGGTCATTCTGCGATTCTCGCCAAATTATTCTTTGATAATCTGTCTGATCTTCGTTAATGAGAATTTGCCTGTACATTTTTTCGATATCAGCGACATATGCTACTTTATGCATTCGCCACCTCTGCAAAATAGCTGAAAGGTTTTCTTGAATGTTTGGGCCTTTAAGCAGCCTATCATTCAATGACACACCATTGTCGGTCTTTTGGGACGCATTGAATACGATTCTAAGTTTAGTTGTAGAACTTTCTTCTTTGAAGACTGGGTGATGGGGTAGGTAATAAGAACCAAATCCACCTTCGTTTTCTTTGGGACGGATCTCGTCAGGATTTAACTTCCGCATGTGATTTAAAGTTAGATATTCCTGTAAACAATTCGAATATTGTTCTTTTAACTTGGGATTCGAGTTTAATCTTCTCTCCAGACTAAGAAACTGAGATTTAGCAATAGGAAGCGATTCACCTAAAGCTGGGGTATTTTCTCTGAAGGGTAAATCTACTTGGTATCGATCACCAATCTTCGAACAAGTATCTTGAAAGATTTTTTCACAGAGGTCATCCTCGACGGTGGTACACCTCGTAGGGGGAACTTCTTCGATTTCCCAAAAGGAACTTAATTGTTCATGAATATCAGCGAAAGTGTGCATCATGGTGATTTCCCTCGATTTGATTTCAGGATCTAAATTAGGGTTTACTGGACCCGTTAAAATCCATCCAAATTTCGTATTTTGGGCCATGGGAGAATTATGGGGTCCCTTTAAGAAACCATCCAGTATAATTGAAGGGTATAGGTCGGCTCCAATAATTATATCGATTTTACCAGGATCCCCGTAATTTAGATCTGCTAATTTTAGTTGCTTTATGTGATCCCATGGGTGATCTTTGAAATTCAACTTGGGGGAATATCCTGTCAGATGCTTCAACACTAAAGCTTGAACCTTGGGAACTACAATTTCAGAGTTCATGGAACTAATCGAAAATGAAGATGTTCTAAAACAGGAAATTTGATTATTCCCGATTCCGGAAACTTTAGCGGTTATTCGTTCTCGCTTCAATTTTAAGCGCTGCGCTAAATATTCAGAGACAAATGTGCACTGGGAACCTTGATCCAAAAGTGCTCTTACTACTAGCTCATTTCCCCGTGAATCCGAAACTTTAACTACGGCAGTACTCAACAAAACTATGGTTTGGACTACGTTATTACGAGTGGCATGTGAAACTTCAACTTCGTGATGAGTCACCTTAGAAATTGGAGAATGGGCATTAGGATCTTTTGGACTGTTTTCATTCGGAGATTCCAGCTTCTGATTGGAGCTAGAAGACCGATTCTTCGAAAAAGCTTCATGCAACAGGGTATGGTGTCTTTTTCTGCAAATATTGCACGAGTATTTGCTTGGGCATTGCCTAACTGTATGATATGAAGAAAAGCAATTGAAGCATACATTTTTGCTTTTGACTAAATTTAATCTTTCTGAGTGGGATTTTTCGGTTAAAGCTGGACATTTATTTACCAAATGATCACCAGAACAAAACTTACAGCTTAACTTTGTGACGTGGCAATTAGATTTAGAGGGTGTAAACTTTGTTACCGATCGCGATTGATCTTTTAGTGCCTCTAAAGCTCTGAATCTACTCGTTAAGAAGGTTTTGAGTACTTCAAAGGACGGGAATTCCTTTTCATACGAAATGTGTTGTTCCCACAATTGAAGGGTTTCTTGTGGTAATCTTTGCGATACTAGATAAATCAAAATAGGATCCCAATTCTCAGTTTTGACTTTTAAGTTTAACAGTGCAGAAATGCATTCTTGAGTTGTATCTAAAAGACCTTTAACCCCTAAAGCATTATCAGTAGAAACTTTAGGTTGTGCGAATAGTCTCTTTAACTGTACGTTTACTAACACTCTAGTATTTTCAAACCGATCTCTTAAAATGTCCCAAGCTGTAGCGTAATTTGTACCCACAACATCGAAATGTTTGATCAATCTTTCGGCTTCACCAGAAACTTGAGTTTTAAGGTAATATAACCTTTGTACGTCGTTCAAAGATTCGTTTTGATGAATCATTGAAGTAAACAAATCTCGAAAAGAACACCAGTTTTCGTATTGACCATTAAATATCGGCATTTGAATGGGTGGTAACTTAACTTCGCAAGAAGAGTCTTTGACTAAAGCTTGCGTTTTAGTGCTGTCCCTCGGATCAGAATTAACAGTTCTGGAAGGAGGAAAACTTTGTTTCATAGCATCTTCCATTTCGGCATAACTGTCAATAAAGAAATCTTCGATAGTACCATACAGATCATCCTTTAAATAAGATTCACTTTCATCAACTGGCAAGATTTCAAGTTTATCGTTATTAACCTTAAACTCTTCCCAATATTCACTAAATGACTTTAATCGTTTCTCAAAGTAACTTAGAGTTTTTCTATCCTTTGAATCCTTTTTGTAATTACGAACAAAATTACACATTTTTTTTTGTATATTATACTGCTTAGCAATAAGGCACTCTATTTCTACTTTCTCAGTCATTCTTAGAGACTAAATCATAAACACTTGAATACAATATCTTCAAATAATAGATTCAATATGATTCAAAATTCAACTCACCCAAATCCCGGGTTTCGGCACCAGAATGTTTGCGTGGACGTGTTGATTCTTTGAAATGATTTGGATGCCAGTTGAAATTTTGGTAAAACGACTCAAGCGTTTATTGAGTTCTTGTGGTGAAATAAATATATAGGCATAGGCATATAAATATATAGGCAGTGAAACAGGTTTAAGTGGAGCGATCTTTGTTTTCGATGTCAATAGCTGGGTATGGCAACCTTCAGTACTTTGACTTCGTAGGTACACCACAGATGCGTATGCTTTCTGGGAAGCATCGCAGAAGGCGTGTAACTCAAGACTTGACACTTGATTTACGTCAAATCCTATCCATCGAGGTATTTTTAGCTTTTCGAGATCGATAATATTCATAGCTAATTTTACCCATTTTTCTTGAATGTCAGTTGGAACTTGGTCATCCCAATTTCTTCCTGAAAGCCACAATTCTTGCATCAGTATCTTACCCAAGACTACGATCGGGGAGATCCATCCAAGAGGATCGTATAATTTACTAATATCGGATAAGATTGTTCGTTTGGTTGGACTTTCAGTGGTGAAATAAAGCATAATGTATTTACAGAAACAAATAAGCAGGACACAAATCTTCAGGATAGTTGGGAAGCGTGCTTGCCGGGCTTTCTCCTCGTTCGGAGCGATATCGTAAGTTCGTGGTCAAGCTGGCCGGCGGCGTCGTTCTCGTTGTCGTCTCGAACTCGATACTGGCGGAACGGAGCTCCTGTCCGTTTTCTCCTCCGACTGCGGTCCTGCTACTTATGCGTGACAGTCCCGCAGACGAAAATTATGAGGCGCCGGTCGCTGGCTATGGAGCAGTAGAAAAAGGAGGCGGGGCGAGGTGATCTCCAACACATTTATTTGAATATTTTGTTCGAAAGATTTTAAAATTTTTTACTTGTCTAAAAAAATCATAGAAATTTTAAATTGGAAGCGCCGGGTATCGATCCCGGTACCTCTCGCATGCAAAGCGAGCGCTCTACCATCTGAGCTACGCCCCCTTCTCTGTTGAGGTTGGTAGAAATCTTTTGAATATTTTTTCAAAAATATTGTTAGGAAAATATTCAAATTATTTTTCACATCTCTTGTAAAATTATAAAAATACCTTTTTGGAAGCGCCGGGTATCGATCCCGGTACCTCTCGCATGCAAAGCGAGAGCTCTACCATTTGAGCTACGCCCCCTTCTCTGATGAGGTTGGTAAAAATCTTTTGTAATATATTTTTTAAAAATATTGCTAGGAAAATATTCAAATTATTTTTCACATTTCTGGTAAAATTATAAAAGTACTTAATTGGAAGCGCCGGGTATCGATCCCGGTACCTCTCGCATGCTAAGGGAGCGCTCTACCATCTGAGCTACGCCCCCTTCTCTATGAACATGTTGCAATATTTTGTTTTATTTTGTTGAATATTTTGTTTGAAAAATTTTAAGTTATTTTTCACTTGTCTAAAAAAATTATAAAAATTTTAAATTGGAAGCGCCGGGTATCGATCCAGGTACCTCTCGCATGCTAAGCGAGCGCTCTACCATCTGAGCTACGCCCCCTTCCCTATGAACCTGTTCCAATTTTTTTTTATTTCGTTGAATATTTTGTTTTAAAAATTTTAAATTATTTTTCACTTGCCTAAAAAAATTATAGAAATTTTAAATTGGAAGCGCCGGGTATCGATCCCGGTACCTCTCGCATGCTAAGCGAGCACTCTACCATCTGAGCTACGCCCCCTTCTCTATGAACCTGTTGCAATTTTTTGTCTCATTTCTTTGAATATTTTGTTCGAAAGATTTTAAAATTTTTTACTTGTCTAAAAAAATCAAAGAAATTTTAAATTGGAAGCGCCGGGTATCGATCCCGGTACCTCTCGCATGCTAAGCGAGCGCTCTACCATCTGAGCTACGCCCCCTTCTCTATGAACCTGTTCCAATTTTTTTTTATTTCGTTGAATATTTTGTTTGAAAAATTTTAAATTATTTTTCACTTGTCTAAAAAAATTATAGAAATTTTAAATTGGAAGCGCCGGGTATCGATCCCGGTACCTCTCGCATGCTAAGCGAGCGCTCTACCATCTGAGCTACGCCCCCTTCTCTATGAACCTGTTGCAATTTTTTGTCTCATTTCTTTGAATATTTTGTTCGATAGATTTTAAAATTTTTCACTTGTCTAAAAAAATCATAGAAATTTTAAATTGGAAGCGCCGGGTATCGATCCCGGTACCTCTCGCATGCAAAGCGAGCGCTCTACCATCTGAGCTACGCCCCCTTCTCTGTTGAGGTTGGTAGTAATCTTTTGAATATTTTTTCAAAAATATTGTTAGGAAAATATTCAAATTATTTTTCACATCTCTTGTAAAATTATAAAAATACCTTTTTGAAGCGCCGGGTATCGATCCCGGTACCTCTCGCATGCTAAGCGAGCGCTCTACCATTTGAGCTACGCCCCCTTCTCTGATGAGGTTGGTAGAAATCTTTTGTAATATATTTTTTAAAAATATTGTTAGGAAAATATTCAAATTATTTTTCACATCTCTTGTAAAATTATAAAAATACCTTTTTGGAAGCGCCGGGTATCGATCCCGGTACCTCTCGCATGCTAAGCGAGAGCTCTACCATTTGAGCTACGCCCCCTTCTCTGATGAGGTTGGTAAAAATCTTTTGTAATATATTTTTTAAAAATATTGCTAGGAAAATATTCAAATTATTTTTCACATTTCTGGTAAAATTATAAAAGTACTTAATTGGAAGCGCCGGGTATCGATCCCGGTACCTCTCGCATGCAAAGCGAGCGCTCTACCATCTGAGCTACGCCCCCTTCCCTATGAACCTGTTCCAATTTTTTTTTATTTCGTTGAATATTTTGTTTGAAAAATTTTAAATTATTTTTCACTTGTCTAAAAAAATTATAGAAATTTTAAATTGGAAGCGCCGGGTATCGATCCCGGTACCTCTCGCATGCTAAGCGAGCGCTCTACCATCTGAGCTACGCCCCCTTCTCTATGAACCTGTTGCAATTTTTTGTCTCATTTCTTTGAATATTTTGTTAAAAAGATTTTAAAATTTTTTACTTGTCTAAAAAAATCATAGAAATTTTAAATTGGAAGCGCCGGGTATCGATCCCGGTACCTCTCGCATGCAAAGCGAGCGCTCTACCATCTGAGCTACGCCCCCTTCTCTGTTGAGGTTGGTAGAAATCTTTTGAATATTTTTTCAAAAATATTGTTAGGAAAATATTCAAATTATTTTTCACATCTCTTGTAAAATTATAAAAATACCTTTTTGGAAGCGCCGGGTATCGATCCCGGTACCTCTCGCATGCTAAGCGAGAGCTCTACCATTTGAGCTACGCCCCCTTCTCTGATGAGGTTGGTAAAAATCTTTTGTAATATATTTTTTAAAAATATTGCTAGGAAAATATTCAAATTATTTTTCACATTTCTGGTAAAATTATAAAAATACTTAATTGGAAGCGCCGGGTATCGATCCCGGTACCTCTCGCATGCTAAGGGAGCGCTCTACCATCTGAGCTACGCCCCCTTCTCTATGAACATGTTGCAATATTTTGTTTTATTTTGTTGAATATTTTGTTTGAAAAATTTTAAGTTATTTTTCACTTGTCTAAAAAAATTATAAAAATTTTAAATTGGAAGCGCCGGGTATCGATCCAGGTACCTCTCGCATGCTAAGCGAGCGCTCTACCATCTGAGCTACGCCCCCTTCCCTATGAACCTGTTCCAATTTTTTTTTATTTCGTTGAATATTTTGTTTTAAAAATTTTAAATTATTTTTCACTTGTCTAAAAAAATTATAGAAATTTTAAATTGGAAGCGCCGGGTATCGATCCCGGTACCTCTCGCATGCTAAGCGAGCACTCTACCATCTGAGCTACGCCCCCTTCTCTATGAACCTGTTGCAATTTTTTGTCTCATTTCTTTGAATATTTTGTTCGAAAGATTTTAAAATTTTTTACTTGTCTAAAAAAATCAAAGAAATTTTAAATTGTAAGCGCCGGGTATCGATCCCGGTACCTCTCGCATGCAAAGCGAGCGCTCTACCATCTGAGCTACGCCCCCTTCTCTATGAACCTGTTCCAATTTTTTTTTATTTCGTTGTATTTTTTTTTGAAAAATTTTAAATTATTTTTCACTTGTCTAAAAAAATTATAGAAATTTTAAATTGGAAGCGCCGGGTATCGATCCCGGTACCTCTCGCATGCTAAGCGAGCGCTCTACCATCTGAGCTACGCCCCCTTCTCTATGAACCTGTTGCAATTTTTTGTCTCATTTCTTTGAATTTTTTGTTCGATAGATTTTAAAATTTTTCACTTGTCTAAAAAAATCATAGAAATTTTAAATTGGAAGCGCCGGGTATCGATCCCGGTACCTCTCGCATGCAAAGCGAGCGCTCTACCATCTGAGCTACGCCCCCTTCTCTATGAACCTGTTGCAATTTTTTGTCTCATTTCTTTGAATATTTTGTTCGAAAGATTTTAAAATTTTTTACTTGTCTAAAAAAATCAAAGAAATTTTAAATTGGAAGCGCCGGGTATCGATCCCGGTACCTCTCGCATGCAAAGCGAGCGCTCTACCATCTGAGCTACGCCCCCTTCTCTATGAACCTGTTGCAATTTTTTGTCTCATTTCTTTGAATATTTTGTTAAAAAGATTTTAAAATTTTTTACTTGTCTAAAAAAATCATAGAAATTTTAAATTGGAAGCGCCGGGTATCGATCCCGGTACCTCTCGCATGCAAAGCGAGCGCTCTACCATCTGAGCTACGCCCCCTTCTCTGTTGAGGTTGGTAGAAATCTTTTGAATATTTTTTCAAAAATATTGTTAGGAAAATATTCAAATTATTTTTCACATCTCTTGTAAAATTATAAAAATACCTTTTTGGAAGCGCCGGGTATCGATCCCGGTACCTCTCGCATGCTAAGCGAGCGCTCTACCATCTGAGCTACGCCCCCTTCTCTATGAATATGTTGCAATATTTTGTTTTATTTTGTTCAATATTTTGTTTGAAAAATTTTAAATTATTTTTCACATTTCTGGTAAAATTATAAAAGTACTTAATTGGAAGCGCCGGGAATCGATCCCGGTACATCTCGCATGCTAAGCGAGCGCTCTACCATCTGAGCTACGCCCCCTTCTCTATGAACCTGTTGCAATATTTTTTCGTATTTCTTTGAATATTTTGTTTAAAAAATTTTAAATTATTTTAAATAAAAATAATTTAATATATATATAAAAATTTTAATTAAAAAATATTGTTAGGAAAATATTCAAATTATATTTCACATCTCTTGTAAAATTATATAAATACCTTTTTGGAAGCGCCGGGTATCGATCCCGGTACCTCTCGCATGCAAAGCGAGCGCTCTACCATCTGAGCTACGCCCCCTTCCCTATGAACCTGTTCCAATTTTTTTTTATTTCGTTGAATATTTTGTTTGAAAAATTTTAAATTATTTTTCACTTGTCTAAAAAAATTATAGAAATTTTAAATTGGAAGCGCCGGGTATCGATCCCGGTACCTCTCGCATGCTAAGCGAGCGCTCTACCTTCTGAGCTACGCCCCCTTCTCTATGAACCTGTTGCAATTTTTTGTCTCATTTCTTTGAATATTTTGTTAAAAAGATTTTAAAATTTTTTACTTGTCTAAAAAATCATAGAAATTTTAAATTGGAAGCGCCGGGTATCGATCCCGGTACCTCTCGCATGCTAAGCGAGCGCTCTACCATCTGAGCTACGCCCCCTTTTCTATGAACATGTTGCAATATTTTGTTTTATTTTGTTGAATATTTTGTTTGAAAAATTTTAAATTATTTTCCACTTGTCTAAAAAAATTATAGAAATTTTAAATTGGATGCGCCGGGTATCGATCCCGGTACCTCTCGCATGCTAAGCGAGCGCTCTAAAATCTGAGCTACGCCCCCTTCTCTATGAACCTGTTCCAATTTTTTTTTATTTCGTTGAATATTTTGTTTGAAAAATTTTAAATTATTTTTCACTTGTTTAAAAAAATTATAGAAATTTTAAATTGGAAGCGCCGGGTATCGATCCCGGTACCTCTCGCATGCAAAGCAAGCGCTCTACCATCTGAGCTACGCCCCCTTCTCTGTTGAGGTTGGTAGTAATCTTTTGAATATTTTTTCAAAAATATTGTTAGGAAAATATTCAAATTATATTTCACATCTCTTGTAAAATTATAAAAATACCTTTTTGGAAGCGCCGGGTATCGATCCCGGTACCTCTCGCATGCTAAGCGAGCGCTCTACCATTTGAGCTACGCCCCCTTCTCTATGAACATGTTGCAATATTTGTTTTATTTTGTTGAATATTTTGTTTGAAAAATTTTAAGTTATTTTTCACTTGTCTAAAAAAATTATAAAAATTTTAAATTGGAAGCGCCGGGTATCGATCCCGGTACCTCTCGCATGCTAAGCGAGCGCTCTACCATCTGAGCTACGCCCCCTTCTCTATGAACCTGTTGCAATTTTTTGTCTCATTTCTTTGAATATTTTGTTCGAAAGATTTTAAATTATTTTTCACTTGTCTAAAAAAATCAAAGAAATTTTAAATTGTAAGCGCCGGGTATCGATCCCGGTACCTCTCGCATGCAAAGCGAGCGCTCTACCATCTGAGCTACGCCCCCTTCTCTATGAACCTGTTCCAATTTTTTTTTATTTCGTTGTATTTTTTTTTGAAAAATTTTAAATTATTTTTCACTTGTCTAAAAAAATTATAGAAATTTTAAATTGGAAGCGCCGGGTATCGATCCCGGTACCTCTCGCATGCTAAGCGAGCGCTCTACCATCTGAGCTACGCCCCCTTCTCTATGAACCTGTTGCAATTTTTTGTCTCATTTCTTTGAATTTTTTGTTCGATAGATTTTAAAATTTTTCACTTGTCTAAAAAAATCATAGAAATTTTAAATTGGAAGCGCCGGGTATCGATCCCGGTACCTCTCGCATGCAAAGCGAGCGCTCTACCATCTGAGCTACGCCCCCTTCTCTATGAACCTGTTGCAATTTTTTGTCTCATTTCTTTGAATATTTTGTTCGAAAGATTTTAAAATTTTTTACTTGTCTAAAAAAATCAAAGAAATTTTAAATTGGAAGCGCCGGGTATCGATCCCGGTACCTCTCGCATGCTAAGCGAGCGCTCTACCATCTGAGCTACGCTCCCTTCTCTATGAACCTGTTGCAATTTTTTGTCTCATTTCTTTGAATATTTTGTTAAAAAGATTTTAAAATTTTTTACTTGTCTAAAAAAATCATAGAAATTTTAAATTGGAAGCGCCGGGTATCGATCCCGGTACCTCTCGCATGCAAAGCGAGCGCTCTACCATCTGAGCTACGCCCCCTTCTCTGTTGAGGTTGGTAGAAATCTTTTGAATATTTTTTCAAAAATATTGTTAGGAAAATATTCAAATTATTTTTCACATCTCTTGTAAAATTATAAAAATACCTTTTTGGAAGCGCCGGGTATCGATCCCGGTACCTCTCGCATGCTAAGCGAGCGCTCTACCATCTGAGCTACGCCCCCTTCTCTATGAATATGTTGCAATATTTTGTTTTATTTTGTTCAATATTTTGTTTGAAAAATTTTAAATTATTTTTCACATTTCTGGTAAAATTATAAAAGTACTTAATTGGAAGCGCCGGGAATCGATCCCGGTACATCTCGCATGCTAAGCGAGCGCTCTACCATCTGAGCTACGCCCCCTTCTCTATGAACCTGTTGCAATATTTTTTCGTATTTCTTTGAATATTTTGTTTAAAAAATTTTAAATTATTTTAAATAAAAATAATTTAATATATATATAAAAATTTTAATTAAAAAATATTGTTAGGAAAATATTCAAATTATATTTCACATCTCTTGTAAAATTATATAAATACCTTTTTGGAAGCGCCGGGTATCGATCCCGGTACCTCTCGCATGCAAAGCGAGCGCTCTACCATCTGAGCTACGCCCCCTTCCCTATGAACCTGTTCCAATTTTTTTTTATTTCGTTGAATATTTTGTTTGAAAAATTTTAAATTATTTTTCACTTGTCTAAAAAAATTATAGAAATTTTAAATTGGAAGCGCCGGGTATCGATCCCGGTACCTCTCGCATGCTAAGCGAGCGCTCTACCATCTGAGCTACGCCCCCTTCTCTATGAACCTGTTGCAATTTTTTGTCTCATTTCTTTGAATATTTTGTTAAAAAGATTTTAAAATTTTTTACTTGTCTAAAAAATCATAGAAATTTTAAATTGGAAGCGCCGGGTATCGATCCCGGTACCTCTCGCATGCTAAGCGAGCGCTCTACCATCTGAGCTACGCCCCCTTTTCTATGAACATGTTGCAATATTTTGTTTTATTTTGTTGAATATTTTGTTTGAAAAATTTTAAATTATTTTCCACTTGTCTAAAAAAATTATAGAAATTTTAAATTGGATGCGCCGGGTATCGATCCCGGTACCTCTCGCATGCTAAGCGAGCGCTCTAAAATCTGAGCTACGCCCCCTTCTCTATGAACCTGTTCCAATTTTTTTTTATTTCGTTGAATATTTTGTTTGAAAAATTTTAAATTATTTTTCACTTGTTTAAAAAAATTATAGAAATTTTAAATTGGAAGCGCCGGGTATCGATCCCGGTACCTCTCGCATGCAAAGCAAGCGCTCTACCATCTGAGCTACGCCCCCTTCTCTGTTGAGGTTGGTAGTAATCTTTTGAATATTTTTTCAAAAATATTGTTAGGAAAATATTCAAATTATATTTCACATCTCTTGTAAAATTATAAAAATACCTTTTTGGAAGCGCCGGGTATCGATCCCGGTACCTCTCGCATGCTAAGCGAGCGCTCTACCATTTGAGCTACGCCCCCTTCTCTATGAACATGTTGCAATATTTGTTTTATTTTGTTGAATATTTTGTTTGAAAAATTTTAAGTTATTTTTCACTTGTCTAAAAAAATTATAAAAATTTTAAATTGGAAGCGCCGGGTATCGATCCCGGTACCTCTCGCATGCTAAGCGAGCGCTCTACCATCTGAGCTACGCCCCCTTCTCTATGAACCTGTTGCAATTTTTTGTCTCATTTCTTTGAATATTTTGTTCGAAAGATTTTAAATTATTTTTCACTTGTCTAAAAAAATTATAGAAATTTTAAATTGGAAGCGCCGGGTATCGATCCCGGTACCTCTCGCATGCAAAGCGAGCGCTCTACCATCTGAGCTACGCCCCCTTCTCTATGAACCTGTTCCAATTTTTTTTTATTTCGTTGAATATTTTGTTTGAAAAATTTTAAATTATTTTTCACTTGTCTAAAAAAATTATAGAAATTTTAAATTGGAAGCGCCGGGTATCGATCCCGGTACCTCTCGCATGCTAAGCGAGCGCTCTACCATCTGAGCTACGCCCCCTTCCCTATGAACCTGTTGCAATTTTTTGTCTCATTTCTTTGAATATTTTGTTAAAAAGATTTTAAAATTTTTTACTTGTCTAAAAAAATCATAGAAATTTTAAATTGGAAGCGCCGGGTATCGATCCCGGTACCTCTCGCATGCAAAGCGAGCGCTCTACCATCTGAGCTACGCCCCCTTCTCTATGAACCTGTTCCAATTTTTTTTTATTTCGTTGAATATTTTGTTTGAAAAATTTTAAATTATTTTTCACTTGTCTAAAAAAATTATAGAAATTTTAAATTGGAAGCGCCGGGTATCGATCCCGGTACCTCTCGCATGCTAAGCGAGCGCTCTACCATCTGAGCTACGCCCCCTTCTCTATGAACCTGTTGCAATTTTTTGTCTCATTTCTTTGAATATTTTGTTAAAAAGATTTTAAAATTTTTTACTTGTCTAAAAAATCATAGAAATTTTAAATTGGAAGCGCCGGGTATCGATCCCGGTACCTCTCGCATGCTAAGCGAGCGCTCTACCATCTGAGCTACGCCCCCTTTTCTATGAACATGTTGCAATATTTTGTTTTATTTTGTTGAATATTTTGTTTGAAAAATTTTAAATTATTTTCCACTTGTCTAAAAAAATTATAGAAATTTTAAATTGGATGCGCCGGGTATCGATCCCGGTACCTCTCGCATGCTAAGCGAGCGCTCTAAAATCTGAGCTACGCCCCCTTCTCTATGAACCTGTTCCAATTTTTTTTTATTTCGTTGAATATTTTGTTTGAAAAATTTTAAATTATTTTTCACTTGTTTAAAAAAATTATAGAAATTTTAAATTGGAAGCGCCGGGTATCGATCCCGGTACCTCTCGCATGCAAAGCAAGCGCTCTACCATCTGAGCTACGCCCCCTTCTCTGTTGAGGTTGGTAGTAATCTTTTGAATATTTTTTCAAAAATATTGTTAGGAAAATATTCAAATTATATTTCACATCTCTTGTAAAATTATAAAAATACCTTTTTGGAAGCGCCGGGTATCGATCCCGGTACCTCTCGCATGCTAAGCGAGCGCTCTACCATTTGAGCTACGCCCCCTTCTCTATGAACATGTTGCAATATTTGTTTTATTTTGTTGAATATTTTGTTTGAAAAATTTTAAGTTATTTTTCACTTGTCTAAAAAAATTATAAAAATTTTAAATTGGAAGCGCCGGGTATCGATCCCGGTACCTCTCGCATGCTAAGCGAGCGCTCTACCATCTGAGCTACGCCCCCTTCTCTATGAACCTGTTGCAATTTTTTGTCTCATTTCTTTGAATATTTTGTTCGAAAGATTTTAAATTATTTTTCACTTGTCTAAAAAAATCAAAGAAATTTTAAATTGTAAGCGCCGGGTATCGATCCCGGTACCTCTCGCATGCAAAGCGAGCGCTCTACCATCTGAGCTACGCCCCCTTCTCTATGAACCTGTTCCAATTTTTTTTTATTTCGTTGTATTTTTTTTTGAAAAATTTTAAATTATTTTTCACTTGTCTAAAAAAATTATAGAAATTTTAAATTGGAAGCGCCGGGTATCGATCCCGGTACCTCTCGCATGCTAAGCGAGCGCTCTACCATCTGAGCTACGCCCCCTTCTCTATGAACCTGTTGCAATTTTTTGTCTCATTTCTTTGAATTTTTTGTTCGATAGATTTTAAAATTTTTCACTTGTCTAAAAAAATCATAGAAATTTTAAATTGGAAGCGCCGGGTATCGATCCCGGTACCTCTCGCATGCAAAGCGAGCGCTCTACCATCTGAGCTACGCCCCCTTCTCTATGAACCTGTTGCAATTTTTTGTCTCATTTCTTTGAATATTTTGTTCGAAAGATTTTAAAATTTTTTACTTGTCTAAAAAAATCAAAGAAATTTTAAATTGGAAGCGCCGGGTATCGATCCCGGTACCTCTCGCATGCTAAGCGAGCGCTCTACCATCTGAGCTACGCTCCCTTCTCTATGAACCTGTTGCAATTTTTTGTCTCATTTCTTTGAATATTTTGTTAAAAAGATTTTAAAATTTTTTACTTGTCTAAAAAAATCATAGAAATTTTAAATTGGAAGCGCCGGGTATCGATCCCGGTACCTCTCGCATGCAAAGCGAGCGCTCTACCATCTGAGCTACGCCCCCTTCTCTGTTGAGGTTGGTAGAAATCTTTTGAATATTTTTTCAAAAATATTGTTAGGAAAATATTCAAATTATTTTTCACATCTCTTGTAAAATTATAAAAATACCTTTTTGGAAGCGCCGGGTATCGATCCCGGTACCTCTCGCATGCTAAGCGAGCGCTCTACCATCTGAGCTACGCCCCCTTCTCTATGAATATGTTGCAATATTTTGTTTTATTTTGTTCAATATTTTGTTTGAAAAATTTTAAATTATTTTTCACATTTCTGGTAAAATTATAAAAGTACTTAATTGGAAGCGCCGGGAATCGATCCCGGTACATCTCGCATGCTAAGCGAGCGCTCTACCATCTGAGCTACGCCCCCTTCTCTATGAACCTGTTGCAATATTTTTTCGTATTTCTTTGAATATTTTGTTTAAAAAATTTTAAATTATTTTAAATAAAAATAATTTAATATATATATAAAAATTTTAATTAAAAAATATTGTTAGGAAAATATTCAAATTATATTTCACATCTCTTGTAAAATTATATAAATACCTTTTTGGAAGCGCCGGGTATCGATCCCGGTACCTCTCGCATGCAAAGCGAGCGCTCTACCATCTGAGCTACGCCCCCTTCCCTATGAACCTGTTCCAATTTTTTTTTATTTCGTTGAATATTTTGTTTGAAAAATTTTAAATTATTTTTCACTTGTCTAAAAAAATTATAGAAATTTTAAATTGGAAGCGCCGGGTATCGATCCCGGTACCTCTCGCATGCTAAGCGAGCGCTCTACCATCTGAGCTACGCCCCCTTCTCTATGAACCTGTTGCAATTTTTTGTCTCATTTCTTTGAATATTTTGTTAAAAAGATTTTAAAATTTTTTACTTGTCTAAAAAATCATAGAAATTTTAAATTGGAAGCGCCGGGTATCGATCCCGGTACCTCTCGCATGCTAAGCGAGCGCTCTACCATCTGAGCTACGCCCCCTTTTCTATGAACATGTTGCAATATTTTGTTTTATTTTGTTGAATATTTTGTTTGAAAAATTTTAAATTATTTTCCACTTGTCTAAAAAAATTATAGAAATTTTAAATTGGATGCGCCGGGTATCGATCCCGGTACCTCTCGCATGCTAAGCGAGCGCTCTAAAATCTGAGCTACGCCCCCTTCTCTATGAACCTGTTCCAATTTTTTTTTATTTCGTTGAATATTTTGTTTGAAAAATTTTAAATTATTTTTCACTTGTTTAAAAAAATTATAGAAATTTTAAATTGGAAGCGCCGGGTATCGATCCCGGTACCTCTCGCATGCAAAGCAAGCGCTCTACCATCTGAGCTACGCCCCCTTCTCTGTTGAGGTTGGTAGTAATCTTTTGAATATTTTTTCAAAAATATTGTTAGGAAAATATTCAAATTATATTTCACATCTCTTGTAAAATTATAAAAATACCTTTTTGGAAGCGCCGGGTATCGATCCCGGTACCTCTCGCATGCTAAGCGAGCGCTCTACCATTTGAGCTACGCCCCCTTCTCTATGAACATGTTGCAATATTTGTTTTATTTTGTTGAATATTTTGTTTGAAAAATTTTAAGTTATTTTTCACTTGTCTAAAAAAATTATAAAAATTTTAAATTGGAAGCGCCGGGTATCGATCCCGGTACCTCTCGCATGCTAAGCGAGCGCTCTACCATCTGAGCTACGCCCCCTTCTCTATGAACCTGTTGCAATTTTTTGTCTCATTTCTTTGAATATTTTGTTCGAAAGATTTTAAATTATTTTTCACTTGTCTAAAAAAATTATAGAAATTTTAAATTGGAAGCGCCGGGTATCGATCCCGGTACCTCTCGCATGCAAAGCGAGCGCTCTACCATCTGAGCTACGCCCCCTTCTCTATGAACCTGTTCCAATTTTTTTTTATTTCGTTGAATATTTTGTTTGAAAAATTTTAAATTATTTTTCACTTGTCTAAAAAAATTATAGAAATTTTAAATTGGAAGCGCCGGGTATCGATCCCGGTACCTCTCGCATGCTAAGCGAGCGCTCTACCATCTGAGCTACGCCCCCTTCCCTATGAACCTGTTGCAATTTTTTGTCTCATTTCTTTGAATATTTTGTTAAAAAGATTTTAAAATTTTTTACTTGTCTAAAAAAATCATAGAAATTTTAAATTGGAAGCGCCGGGTATCGATCCCGGTACCTCTCGCATGCAAAGCGAGCGCTCTACCATCTGAGCTACGCCCCCTTCTCTGTTGAGGTTGGTAGTAATCTTTTGAATATTTTTTCAAAAATATTGTTAGGAAAATATTCAAATTATTTTTCACATCTCTTGTAAAATTATAAAAATACCTTTTTGGAAGCGCCGGGTATCGATCCCGGTACCTCTCGCATGCTAAGCGAGCGCTCTACCATTTGAGCTACGCCCCCTTCTCTGATGAGGTTGGTAGAAATCTCTTGTAATATATTTTTTAAAAATATTGCTAGGAAAATATTCAAATTATTTTTCACATTTCTGGTAAAATTATAAAAGTACTTAATTGGAAGCGCCGGGTATCGATCCCGGTACCTCTCGCATGCAAAGCGAGCGCTCTACCATCTGAGCTACGCCCCCTTCCCTATGAACCTGTTCCAATTTTTTTTTATTTCGTTGAATATTTTGTTTGAAAAATTTTAAATTATTTTTCACTTGTCTAAAAAAATTATAGAAATTTTAAATTGGAAGCGCCGGGTATCGATCCCGGTACCTCTCGCATGCTAAGCGAGCGCTCTACCATCTGAGCTACGCCCCCTTCTCTATGAACCTGTTGCAATTTTTTGTCTCATTTCTTTGAATATTTTGTTAAAAAGATTTTAAAATTTTTTACTTGTCTAAAAAATCATAGAAATTTTAAATTGGAAGCGCCGGGTATCGATCCCGGTACCTCTCGCAAGCTAAGCGAGCGCTCTACCATCTGAGCTACGGCCCCTTCTCTATGAACATGTTGCAATATTTTGTTTTATTTTGTTGAATATTTTGTTTGAAAGATTTTAAATTATTTTTCACTTGTCTAAAAAAATTATAGAAATTTTAAATTGGAAGCGCCGGGTATCGATCCTGGTACCTCTCGCATGCTAAGCGAGCGCTCTACCATCTGAGCTACGCCCCCTTCTCTATGAACCTGTTGCAATTTTTGTGTCTCATTTCTTTGAATATTTTGTTCGAAAGATTTTAAAATTTTTTACTTGTCTAAAAAAATCATAGAAATTTTAAATTGGAAGCGCCGGGTATCGATCCCGGTACCTCTCGCATGCAAAGCGATTGCTCTACCATCTGAGCTACGCCCCCTCGTCTGTTGAGGTTGGTAGTAATCTTTTGTAATATTTTTTTAAAAATAATGTTAGGAAAATGTTCAAATTATTTTTCACATCTCTTGTAAAATTATAAAATTACTTATTTGGAAGCGCCGGGAATCGATCCCGGTACATCTCGCATGCTAAGCGAGCGCTCTACCATCTGAGCTACGCCCCCTTCTCTATGAACCTGTTGCAATATTTTTTCGTATTTCTTTGAATATTTTGTTTAAAAAATTTTAAATTATTTTTCACATGTCTAAAAAATTATAGAAATTTTAAATTGGAAGCGACGGGTATCGATCCAGGGACCTCTCATGCAAAGCGAGCGGTCTACCATCTGAGCTATGCCCCCTTCTCTATGAACCTGTTTCAATTTTTTGTTTTATTTCTTTGAATATTTTGTTTGAAAATTTTTAAATTTTTCACTTGTCTAAAAAAATTATAGAAATTTTAAATTGGAAGCGCCGGGTTTCGATCCCGGTACCTCTCGCATGCAAAGCGAGCGCTCTACCATCTGAGCTACGCCCCCTTCCCTATGAACCTGTTCCAATTTTTTTTTATTTCGTTGAATATTTTGTTTGAAAAATTTTAAATTATTTTTCACTTGTCTAAAAAAATTATAGAAATTTTAAATTGGAAGCGCCGGGTATCGATCCCGGTACCTCTCGCATGCTAAGCGAGCGCTCTACCATCTGAGCTACGCCCCCTTCTCTATGAACCTGTTGCAATTTTTTGTCTCATTTCTTTGAATATTTTGTTAAAAAGATTTTAAAATTTTTTACTTGTCTAAAAAATCATAGAAATTTTAAATTGGAAGCGCCGGGTATCGATCCCGGTACCTCTCGCAAGCTAAGCGAGCGCTCTACCATCTGAGCTACGGCCCCTTCTCTATGAACATGTTGCAATATTTTGTTTTATTTTGTTGAATATTTTGTTTGAAAGATTTTAAATTATTTTTCACTTGTCTAAAAAAATTATAGAAATTTTAAATTGGAAGCGCCGGGTATCGATCCTGGTACCTCTCGCATGCTAAGCGAGCGCTCTACCATCTGAGCTACGCCCCCTTCTCTATGAACCTGTTGCAATTTTTGTGTCTCATTTCTTTGAATATTTTGTTCGAAAGATTTTAAAATTTTTTACTTGTCTAAAAAAATCATAGAAATTTTAAATTGGAAGCGCCGGGTATCGATCCCGGTACCTCTCGCATGCAAAGCGATTGCTCTATCATCTGAGCTACGCCCCCTCGTCTGTTGAGGTTGGTAGTAATCTTTTGTAATATTTTTTTAAAAATAATGTTAGGAAAATGTTCAAATTATTTTTCACATCTCTTGTAAAATTATAAAATTACTTATTTGGAAGCGCCGGGAATCGATCCCGGTACATCTCGCATGCTAAGCGAGCGCTCTACCATCTGAGCTACGCCCCCTTCTCTATGAACCTGTTGCAATATTTTTTCGTATTTCTTTGAATATTTTGTTTAAAAAATTTTAAATTATTTTTCACATGTCTAAAAAATTATAGAAATTTTAAATTGGAAGCGACGGGTATCGATCCAGGGACCTCTCATGCAAAGCGAGCGGTCTACCATCTGAGCTATGCCCCCTTCTCTATGAACCTGTTTCAATTTTTTGTTTTATTTCTTTGAATATTTTGTTTGAAAATTTTTAAATTATTTTTCACTTGTCTAAAAAAATTATAGAAATTTTAAATTGGAAGCGCCGGGTTTCGATCCTGGTACCTCTCGCATGCAAAGCGAGCGCTCTACCATCTGAGCTACGCCCCCTTCTCTGTTGAGGTTGGTAGTAATCTTTTGAATATTTTTTCAAAAATATTGTTAGGAAAATATTCAAATTATTTTTCACATTTCTGGTAAAATTATAAAAGTACTTAATTGGAAGCGCCGGGTATCGATCCCGGTACCTCTCGCATGCTAAGCGAGCGCTCTACCATTTGAGCTACGCCCCCTTCTCTGATGAGGTTGGTAGTAATCTTTTGTAATATATTTTTTTAAAATATTGCTAGGAAAATATTCAAATTATTTTTCACATTTCTGGTAAAATTATAAAAGTACTTAATTAGAAGTGCCGGGTATCGAACCCGGTACCTCTCGCATGCTAAGCGAGCGCTCTACCATCTGAGCTACGCCCCCTTCTCTATGAACATGTTGCAATATTTTGTTTTATTTTGTTGAATATTTTGTTTGAAAAATTTTAAGTTATTTTTCACTTGTCTAAAAAAATTATAAAAATTTTAAATTGGAAGCGGCGGGTATCGATCCTGGTACCTCTCGCATGCTAAGCGAGCGCTCTACCATCTGAGCTACGCCCCCTTCTCTATGAACCTGTTGCAATTTTTGTGTCTCATTTCTTTGAATATTTTGTTCGAAAGATTTTAAAATTTTTTACTTGTCTAAAAAAATCATAGAAATTTTAAATTGGAAGCGCCGGGTATCGATCCCGGTACCTCTCGCATGCAAAGCGAGCGCTCTACCATCTGAGCTACGCCCCCTTCTCTATGAACCTGTTCCAATTTTTTTTTATTTCGTTGAATATTTTGTTTGAAAAATTTTAAATTATTTTTCACTTGTCTAAAAAAATTATAGAAATTTTAAATTGGAAGCGCCGGGTATCGATCCCGGTACCTGTCGCATGCTAAGCGAGCGCTCTACCACCTGAGCTACGCCCCCTTCTCTATGAACCTGTTGCAATTTTTTGTCTCATTTCTTTGAATATTTTGTTAAAAAGATTTTAAAATTTTTTACTTGTCTAAAAAAATCATAGAAATTTTAAATTGGAAGCGCCGGGTATCGATCCCGGTACCTCTCGCATGCAAAGCGAGCGCTCTACCATCTGAGCTACGCCCCCTTCTCTGTTGAGGTTGGTAGTATTCTTTTGAATATTTTTTCAAAAATATTGTTAGGAAAATATTCAAATTATTTTTCACATCTCTTGTAAAATTATAAAAATACCTTTTTGGAAGCGCCGGGTATCGATCCCGGTACCTCTCGCATGCTAAGCGAGCGCTCTACCATTTGAGCTACGCCCCCTTCTCTGATGAGGTTGGTAGAAATCTTTTGTAATATATTTTTTAAAAATATTGCTAGGAAAATATTCAAATTATTTTTCACATTTCTGGTAAAATTATAAAAGTACTTAATTGGAAGCGCCGGGTATCGATCCCGGTACCTCTCGCATGCAAAGCGAGCGCTCTACCATCTGAGCTACGCCCCCTTCCCTATGAACCTGTTCCAATTTTTTTTTATTTCGTTGAATATTTTGTTTGAAAAATTTTAAATTATTTTTCACTTGTCTAAAAAAATTATAGAAATTTTAAATTGGAAGCGCCGGGTATCGATCCCGGTACCTCTCGCATGCTAAGCGAGCGCTCTACCATCTGAGCTACGCCCCCTTCTCTATGAACCTGTTGCAATTTTTTGTCTCATTTATTTGAATATTTTGTTCGAAAGATTTTAAAATTTTTTACTTGTCTAAAAAAATCATAGAAATTTTAAATTGGAAGCGCCGGGTATCGATCCCGGTACCTCTCGCATGCAAAGCGAGCGCTCTACCATCTGAGCTACGCCCCCTTCTCTGTTGAGGTTGGTAGAAATCTTTTGAATATTTTTTCAAAAATATTGTTAGGAAAATATTCAAATTATTTTTCACATCTCTTGTAAAATTATAAAAATACCTTTTTGGAAGCGCCGGGTATCGATCCCGGTACCTCTCGCATGCAAAGCGAGAGCTCTACCATTTGAGCTACGCCCCCTTCTCTGATGAGGTTGGTAAAAATCTTTTGTAATATATTTTTTAAAAATATTGCTAGGAAAATATTCAAATTATTTTTCACATTTCTGGTAAAATTATAAAAGTACTTAATTGGAAGCGCCGGGTATCGATCCCGGTACCTCTCGCATGCTAAGGGAGCGCTCTACCATCTGAGCTACGCCCCCTTCTCTATGAACATGTTGCAATATTTTGTTTTATTTTGTTGAATATTTTGTTTGAAAAATTTTAAGTTATTTTTCACTTGTCTAAAAAAATTATAAAAATTTTAAATTGGAAGCGCCGGGTATCGATCCAGGTACCTCTCGCATGCTAAGCGAGCGCTCTACCATCTGAGCTACGCCCCCTTCCCTATGAACCTGTTCCAATTTTTTTTTATTTCGTTGAATATTTTGTTTTAAAAATTTTAAATTATTTTTCACTTGCCTAAAAAAATTATAGAAATTTTAAATTGGAAGCGCCGGGTATCGATCCCGGTACCTCTCGCATGCTAAGCGAGCACTCTACCATCTGAGCTACGCCCCCTTCTCTATGAATCTGTTGCAATTTTTTGTCTCATTTCTTTGAATATTTTGTTCGAAAGATTTTAAAATTTTTTACTTGTCTAAAAAAATCAAAGAAATTTTAAATTGGAAGCGCCGGGTATCGATCCCGGTACCTCTCGCATGCTAAGCGAGCGCTCTACCATCTGAGCTACGCCCCCTTCTCTATGAACCTGTTCCAATTTTTTTTTATTTCGTTGAATATTTTGTTTGAAAAATTTTAAATTATTTTTCACTTGTCTAAAAAAATTATAGAAATTTTAAATTGGAAGCGCCGGGTATCGATCCCGGTACCTCTCGCATGCTAAGCGAGCGCTCTACCATCTGAGCTACGCCCCCTTCTCTATGAACCTGTTGCAATTTTTTGTCTCATTTCTTTGAATATTTTGTTCGATAGATTTTAAAATTTTTCACTTGTCTAAAAAAATCATAGAAATTTTAAATTGGAAGCGCCGGGTATCGATCCCGGTACCTCTCGCATGCAAAGCGAGCGCTCTACCATCTGAGCTACGCCCCCTTCACTGTTGAGGTTGGTAGTAATCTTTTGAATATTTTTTCAAAAATATTGTTAGGAAAATATTCAAATTATTTTTCACATCTCTTGTAAAATTATAAAAATACCTTTTTGAAGCGCCGGGTATCGATCCCGGTACCTCTCGCATGCTAAGCGAGCGCTCTACCATTTGAGCTACGCCCCCTTCTCTGATGAGGTTGGTAGAAATCTTTTGTAATATATTTTTTAAAAATATTGCTAGGAAAACATTCAAATTATTTTTCACATTTCTGGTAAAATTATAAAAGTACTTAATTGGAAGCGCCGGGTATCGATCCCGGTACCTCTCGCATGCTAAGGGAGCGCTCTACCATCTGAGCTACGCCCTCTTCTCTATGAACATGTTGCAATATTTTGTTTTATTTTGTTGAATATTTTGTTTGAAAAATTTTAAGTTATTTTTCACTTGTCTAAAAAAATTATAAAAATTTTAAATTGGAAGCGCCGGGTATCGATCCCGGTACCTCTCGCATGCAAAGCGAGCGCTCTACCATCTGAGCTACGCCCCCTTCCCTATGAACCTGTTCCAATTTTTTTTTATTTCGTTGAATATTTTGTTTGAAAAATTTTAAATTATTTTTCACTTGTCTAAAAAAATTATAGAAATTTTAAATTGGAAGCGCCGGGTATCGATCCCGGTACCTCTCGCATGCTAAGCGAGCGCTCTACCATCTGAGCTACGCCCCCTTCTCTATGAACCTGTTGCAATTTTTTGTCTCATTTCTTTGAATATTTTGTTAAAAAGATTTTAAAATTTTTTACTTGTCTAAAAAAATCATAGAAATTTTAAATTGGAAGCGCCGGGTATCGATCCCGGTACCTCTCGCATGCAAAGCGAGCGCTCTACCATCTGAGCTACGCCCCCTTCTCTGTTGAGGTTGGTAGAAATCTTTTGAATATTTTTTCAAAAATATTGTTAGGAAAATATTCAAATTATTTTTCACATCTCTTGTAAAATTATAAAAATACCTTTTTGGAAGCGCCGGGTATCGATCCCGGTACCTCTCGCATGCTAAGCGAGAGCTCTACCATTTGAGCTACGCCCCCTTCTCTGATGAGGTTGGTAAAAATCTTTTGTAATATATTTTTTAAAAATATTGCTAGGAAAATATTCAAATTATTTTTCACATTTCTGGTAAAATTATAAAAGTACTTAATTGGAAGCGCCGGGTATCGATCCCGGTACCTCTCGCATGCTAAGGGAGCGCTCTACCATCTGAGCTACGCCCCCTTCTCTATGAACATGTTGCAATATTTTGTTTTATTTTGTTGAATATTTTGTTTGAAAAATTTTAAGTTATTTTTCACTTGTCTAAAAAAATTATAAAAATTTTAAATTGGAAGCGCCGGGTATCGATCCAGGTACCTCTCGCATGCTAAGCGAGCGCTCTACCATCTGAGCTACGCCCCCTTCCCTATGAACCTGTTCCAATTTTTTTTTATTTCGTTGAATATTTTGTTTTAAAAATTTTAAATTATTTTTCACTTGTCTAAAAAAATTATAGAAATTTTAAATTGGAAGCGCCGGGTATCGATCCCGGTACCTCTCGCATGCTAAGCGAGCACTCTACCATCTGAGCTACGCCCCCTTCTCTATGAACCTGTTGCAATTTTTTGTCTCATTTCTTTGAATATTTTGTTCGAAAGATTTTAAAATTTTTTACTTGTCTAAAAAAATCATAGAAATTTTAAATTGGAAGCGCCGGGTATCGATCCCGGTACCTCTCGCATGCAAAGCGATTGCTCTACCATCTGAGCTACGCCCCCTCGTCTGTTGAGGTTGGTAGTAATCTTTTGTAATATTTTTTTAAAAATAATGTTAGGAAAATGTTCAAATTATTTTTCACATCTCTTGTAAAATTATAAAATTACTTATTTGGAAGCGCCGGGAATCGATCCCGGTACATCTCGCATGCTAAGCGAGCGCTCTACCATCTGAGCTACGCCCCCTTCTCTATGAACCTGTTGCAATATTTTTTCGTATTTCTTTGAATATTTTGTTTAAAAAATTTTAAATTATTTTTCACATGTCTAAAAAATTATAGAAATTTTAAATTGGAAGCGACGGGTATCGATCCAGGGACCTCTCATGCAAAGCGAGCGGTCTACCATCTGAGCTATGCCCCCTTCTCTATGAACCTGTTTCAATTTTTTGTTTTATTTCTTTGAATATTTTGTTTGAAAATTTTTAAATTTTTCACTTGTCTAAAAAAATTATAGAAATTTTAAATTGGAAGCGCCGGGTTTCGATCCTGGTACCTCTCGCATGCAAAGCGAGCGCTCTACCATCTGAGCTACGCCCCCTTCTCTGTTGAGGTTGGTAGTAATCTTTTGAATATTTTTTCAAAAATATTGTAAGGAAAATATTCAAATTATTTTTCACATTTCTGGTAAAATTATAAAAGTACTTAATTGGAAGCGCCGGGTATCGATCCCGGTACCTCTCGCATGCAAAGCGAGCGCTCTACCATCTGAGCTACGCCCCCTTCCCTATGAACCTGTTCCAATTTTTTTTTATTTCGTTGAATATTTTGTTTGAAAAATTTTAAATTATTTTTCACTTGTCTAAAAAAATTATAGAAATTTTAAATTGGAAGCGCCGGGTATCGATCCCGGTACCTCTCGCATGCTAAGCGAGCGCTCTACCATCTGAGCTACGCCCCCTTCTCTATGAACCTGTTGCAATTTTTTGTCTCATTTCTTTGAATATTTTGTTAAAAAGATTTTAAAATTTTTTACTTGTCTAAAAAATCATAGAAATTTTAAATTGGAAGCGCCGGGTATCGATCCCGGTACCTCTCGCAAGCTAAGCGAGCGCTCTACCATCTGAGCTACGGCCCCTTCTCTATGAACATGTTGCAATATTTTGTTTTATTTTGTTGAATATTTTGTTTGAAAGATTTTAAATTATTTTTCACTTGTCTAAAAAAATTATAGAAATTTTAAATTGGAAGCGCCGGGTATCGATCCTGGTACCTCTCGCATGCTAAGCGAGCGCTCTACCATCTGAGCTACGCCCCCTTCTCTATGAACCTGTTGCAATTTTTGTGTCTCATTTCTTTGAATATTTTGTTCGAAAGATTTTAAAATTTTTTACTTGTCTAAAAAAATCATAGAAATTTTAAATTGGAAGCGCCGGGTATCGATCCCGGTACCTCTCGCATGCAAAGCGATTGCTCTATCATCTGAGCTACGCCCCCTCGTCTGTTGAGGTTGGTAGTAATCTTTTGTAATATTTTTTTAAAAATAATGTTAGGAAAATGTTCAAATTATTTTTCACATCTCTTGTAAAATTATAAAATTACTTATTTGGAAGCGCCGGGAATCGATCCCGGTACATCTCGCATGCTAAGCGAGCGCTCTACCATCTGAGCTACGCCCCCTTCTCTATGAACCTGTTGCAATATTTTTTCGTATTTCTTTGAATATTTTGTTTAAAAAATTTTAAATTATTTTTCACATGTCTAAAAAATTATAGAAATTTTAAATTGGAAGCGACGGGTATCGATCCAGGGACCTCTCATGCAAAGCGAGCGGTCTACCATCTGAGCTATGCCCCCTTCTCTATGAACCTGTTTCAATTTTTTGTTTTATTTCTTTGAATATTTTGTTTGAAAATTTTTAAATTATTTTTCACTTGTCTAAAAAAATTATAGAAATTTTAAATTGGAAGCGCCGGGTTTCGATCCTGGTACCTCTCGCATGCAAAGCGAGCGCTCTACCATCTGAGCTACGCCCCCTTCTCTGTTGAGGTTGGTAGTAATCTTTTGAATATTTTTTCAAAAATATTGTTAGGAAAATATTCAAATTATTTTTCACATTTCTGGTAAAATTATAAAAGTACTTAATTGGAAGCGCCGGGTATCGATCCCGGTACCTCTCGCATGCTAAGCGAGCGCTCTACCATTTGAGCTACGCCCCCTTCTCTGATGAGGTTGGTAGTAATCTTTTGTAATATATTTTTTTAAAATATTGCTAGGAAAATATTCAAATTATTTTTCACATTTCTGGTAAAATTATAAAAGTACTTAATTAGAAGTGCCGGGTATCGAACCCGGTACCTCTCGCATGCTAAGCGAGCGCTCTACCATCTGAGCTACGCCCCCTTCTCTATGAACATGTTGCAATATTTTGTTTTATTTTGTTGAATATTTTGTTTGAAAAATTTTAAGTTATTTTTCACTTGTCTAAAAAAATTATAAAAATTTTAAATTGGAAGCGGCGGGTATCGATCCTGGTACCTCTCGCATGCTAAGCGAGCGCTCTACCATCTGAGCTACGCCCCCTTCTCTATGAACCTGTTGCAATTTTTGTGTCTCATTTCTTTGAATATTTTGTTCGAAAGATTTTAAAATTTTTTACTTGTCTAAAAAAATCATAGAAATTTTAAATTGGAAGCGCCGGGTATCGATCCCGGTATCTCTCGCATGCAAAGCGAGCGCTCTACCATCTGAGCTACGCCCCCTTCTCTATGAACCTGTTCCAATTTTTTTTTATTTCGTTGAATATTTTGTTTGAAAAATTTTAAATTATTTTTCACTTGTCTAAAAAAATTATAGAAATTTTAAATTGGAAGCGCCGGGTATCGATCCCGGTACCTGTCGCATGCTAAGCGAGCGCTCTACCACCTGAGCTACGCCCCCTTCTCTATGAACCTGTTGCAATTTTTTGTCTCATTTCTTTGAATATTTTGTTAAAAAGATTTTAAAATTTTTTACTTGTCTAAAAAAATCATAGAAATTTTAAATTGGAAGCGCCGGGTATCGATCCCGGTACCTCTCGCATGCAAAGCGAGCGCTCTACCATCTGAGCTACGCCCCCTTCTCTGTTGAGGTTGGTAGTATTCTTTTGAATATTTTTTCAAAAATATTGTTAGGAAAATATTCAAATTATTTTTCACATCTCTTGTAAAATTATAAAAATACCTTTTTGGAAGCGCCGGGTATCGATCCCGGTACCTCTCGCATGCTAAGCGAGCGCTCTACCATTTGAGCTACGCCCCCTTCTCTGATGAGGTTGGTAGAAATCTTTTGTAATATATTTTTTAAAAATATTGCTAGGAAAATATTCAAATTATTTTTCACATTTCTGGTAAAATTATAAAAGTACTTAATTGGAAGCGCCGGGTATCGATCCCGGTACCTCTCGCATGCAAAGCGAGCGCTCTACCATCTGAGCTACGCCCCCTTCCCTATGAACCTGTTCCAATTTTTTTTTATTTCGTTGAATATTTTGTTTGAAAAATTTTAAATTATTTTTCACTTGTCTAAAAAAATTATAGAAATTTTAAATTGGAAGCGCCGGGTATCGATCCCGGTACCTCTCGCATGCTAAGCGAGCGCTCTACCATCTGAGCTACGCCCCCTTCTCTATGAACCTGTTGCAATTTTTTGTCTCATTTATTTGAATATTTTGTTCGAAAGATTTTAAAATTTTTTACTTGTCTAAAAAAATCATAGAAATTTTAAATTGGAAGCGCCGGGTATCGATCCCGGTACCTCTCGCATGCAAAGCGAGCGCTCTACCATCTGAGCTACGCCCCCTTCTCTGTTGAGGTTGGTAGAAATCTTTTGAATATTTTTTCAAAAATATTGTTAGGAAAATATTCAAATTATTTTTCACATCTCTTGTAAAATTATAAAAATACCTTTTTGGAAGCGCCGGGTATCGATCCCGGTACCTCTCGCATGCAAAGCGAGAGCTCTACCATTTGAGCTACGCCCCCTTCTCTGATGAGGTTGGTAAAAATCTTTTGTAATATATTTTTTAAAAATATTGCTAGGAAAATATTCAAATTATTTTTCACATTTCTGGTAAAATTATAAAAGTACTTAATTGGAAGCGCCGGGTATCGATCCCGGTACCTCTCGCATGCTAAGGGAGCGCTCTACCATCTGAGCTACGCCCCCTTCTCTATGAACATGTTGCAATATTTTGTTTTATTTTGTTGAATATTTTGTTTGAAAAATTTTAAGTTATTTTTCACTTGTCTAAAAAAATTATAAAAATTTTAAATTGGAAGCGCCGGGTATCGATCCAGGTACCTCTCGCATGCTAAGCGAGCGCTCTACCATCTGAGCTACGCCCCCTTCCCTATGAACCTGTTCCAATTTTTTTTTATTTCGTTGAATATTTTGTTTTAAAAATTTTAAATTATTTTTCACTTGCCTAAAAAAATTATAGAAATTTTAAATTGGAAGCGCCGGGTATCGATCCCGGTACCTCTCGCATGCTAAGCGAGCACTCTACCATCTGAGCTACGCCCCCTTCTCTATGAACCTGTTGCAATTTTTTGTCTCATTTCTTTGAATATTTTGTTCGAAAGATTTTAAAATTTTTTACTTGTCTAAAAAAATCAAAGAAATTTTAAATTGGAAGCGCCGGGTATCGATCCCGGTACCTCTCGCATGCTAAGCGAGCGCTCTACCATCTGAGCTACGCCCCCTTCTCTATGAACCTGTTCCAATTTTTTTTTATTTCGTTGAATATTTTGTTTGAAAAATTTTAAATTATTTTTCACTTGTCTAAAAAAATTATAGAAATTTTAAATTGGAAGCGCCGGGTATCGATCCCGGTACCTCTCGCATGCTAAGCGAGCGCTCTACCATCTGAGCTACGCCCCCTTCTCTATGAACCTGTTGCAATTTTTTGTCTCATTTCTTTGAATATTTTGTTCGATAGATTTTAAAATTTTTCACTTGTCTAAAAAAATCATAGAAATTTTAAATTGGAAGCGCCGGGTATCGATCCCGGTACCTCTCGCATGCAAAGCGAGCGCTCTACCATCTGAGCTACGCCCCCTTCTCTGTTGAGGTTGGTAGTAATCTTTTGAATATTTTTTCAAAAATATTGTTAGGAAAATATTCAAATTATTTTTCACATCTCTTGTAAAATTATAAAAATACCTTTTTGAAGCGCCGGGTATCGATCCCGGTACCTCTCGCATGCTAAGCGAGCGCTCTACCATTTGAGCTACGCCCCCTTCTCTGATGAGGTTGGTAGAAATCTTTTGTAATATATTTTTTAAAAATATTGCTAGGAAAACATTCAAATTATTTTTCACATTTCTGGTAAAATTATAAAAGTACTTAATTGGAAGCGCCGGGTATCGATCCCGGTACCTCTCGCATGCTAAGGGAGCGCTCTACCATCTGAGCTACGCCCTCTTCTCTATGAACATGTTGCAATATTTTGTTTTATTTTGTTGAATATTTTGTTTGAAAAATTTTAAGTTATTTTTCACTTGTCTAAAAAAATTATAAAAATTTTAAATTGGAAGCGCCGGGTATCGATCCCGGTACCTCTCGCATGCAAAGCGAGCGCTCTACCATCTGAGCTACGCCCCCTTCCCTATGAACCTGTTCCAATTTTTTTTTATTTCGTTGAATATTTTGTTTGAAAAATTTTAAATTATTTTTCACTTGTCTAAAAAAATTATAGAAATTTTAAATTGGAAGCGCCGGGTATCGATCCCGGTACCTCTCGCATGCTAAGCGAGCGCTCTACCATCTGAGCTACGCCCCCTTCTCTATGAACCTGTTGCAATTTTTTGTCTCATTTCTTTGAATATTTTGTTAAAAAGATTTTAAAATTTTTTACTTGTCTAAAAAAATCATAGAAATTTTAAATTGGAAGCGCCGGGTATCGATCCCGGTACCTCTCGCATGCAAAGCGAGCGCTCTACCATCTGAGCTACGCCCCCTTCTCTGTTGAGGTTGGTAGAAATCTTTTGAATATTTTTTCAAAAATATTGTTAGGAAAATATTCAAATTATTTTTCACATCTCTTGTAAAATTATAAAAATACCTTTTTGGAAGCGCCGGGTATCGATCCCGGTACCTCTCGCATGCTAAGCGAGAGCTCTACCATTTGAGCTACGCCCCCTTCTCTGATGAGGTTGGTAAAAATCTTTTGTAATATATTTTTTAAAAATATTGCTAGGAAAATATTCAAATTATTTTTCACATTTCTGGTAAAATTATAAAAGTACTTAATTGGAAGCGCCGGGTATCGATCCCGGTACCTCTCGCATGCTAAGGGAGCGCTCTACCATCTGAGCTACGCCCCCTTCTCTATGAACATGTTGCAATATTTTGTTTTATTTTGTTGAATATTTTGTTTGAAAAATTTTAAGTTATTTTTCACTTGTCTAAAAAAATTATAAAAATTTTAAATTGGAAGCGCCGGGTATCGATCCAGGTACCTCTCGCATGCTAAGCGAGCGCTCTACCATCTGAGCTACGCCCCCTTCCCTATGAACCTGTTCCAATTTTTTTTTATTTCGTTGAATATTTTGTTTTAAAAATTTTAAATTATTTTTCACTTGTCTAAAAAAATTATAGAAATTTTACATTGGAAGCGCCGGGTATCGATCCCGGTACCTCTCGCATGCTAAGCGAGCACTCTACCATCTGAGCTACGCCCCCTTCTCTATGAACCTGTTGCAATTTTTTGTCTCATTTCTTTGAATATTTTGTTCGAAAGATTTTAAAATTTTTTACTTGTCTAAAAAAATCAAAGAAATTTTAAATTGTAAGCGCCGGGTATCGATCCCGGTACCTCTCGCATGCAAAGCGAGCGCTCTACCATCTGAGCTACGCCCCCTTCTCTATGAACCTGTTCCAATTTTTTTTTATTTCGTTGTATTTTTTTTTGAAAAATTTTAAATTATTTTTCACTTGTCTAAAAAAATTATAGAAATTTTAAATTGGAAGCGCCGGGTATCGATCCCGGTACCTCTCGCATGCTAAGCGAGCGCTCTACCATCTGAGCTACGCCCCCTTCTCTATGAACCTGTTGCAATTTTTTGTCTCATTTCTTTGAATTTTTTGTTCGATAGATTTTAAAATTTTTCACTTGTCTAAAAAAATCATAGAAATTTTAAATTGGAAGCGCCGGGTATCGATCCCGGTACCTCTCGCATGCAAAGCGAGCGCTCTACCATCTGAGCTACGCCCCCTTCTCTATGAACCTGTTGCAATTTTTTGTCTCATTTCTTTGAATATTTTGTTCGAAAGATTTTAAAATTTTTTACTTGTCTAAAAAAATCAAAGAAATTTTAAATTGGAAGCGCCGGGTATCGATCCCGGTACCTCTCGCATGCTAAGCGAGCGCTCTACCATCTGAGCTACGCTCCCTTCTCTATGAACCTGTTGCAATTTTTTGTCTCATTTCTTTGAATATTTTGTTAAAAAGATTTTAAAATTTTTTACTTGTCTAAAAAAATCATAGAAATTTTAAATTGGAAGCGCCGGGTATCGATCCCGGTACCTCTCGCATGCAAAGCGAGCGCTCTACCATCTGAGCTACGCCCCCTTCTCTGTTGAGGTTGGTAGAAATCTTTTGAATATTTTTTCAAAAATATTGTTAGGAAAATATTCAAATTATTTTTCACATCTCTTGTAAAATTATAAAAATACCTTTTTGGAAGCGCCGGGTATCGATCCCGGTACCTCTCGCATGCTAAGCGAGCGCTCTACCATCTGAGCTACGCCCCCTTCTCTATGAATATGTTGCAATATTTTGTTTTATTTTGTTCAATATTTTGTTTGAAAAATTTTAAATTATTTTTCACATTTCTGGTAAAATTATAAAAGTACTTAATTGGAAGCGCCGGGAATCGATCCCGGTACATCTCGCATGCTAAGCGAGCGCTCTACCATCTGAGCTACGCCCCCTTCTCTATGAACCTGTTGCAATATTTTTTCGTATTTCTTTGAATATTTTGTTTAAAAAATTTTAAATTATTTTAAATAAAAATAATTTAATATATATATAAAAATTTTAATTAAAAAATATTGTTAGGAAAATATTCAAATTATATTTCACATCTCTTGTAAAATTATATAAATACCTTTTTGGAAGCGCCGGGTATCGATCCCGGTACCTCTCGCATGCAAAGCGAGCGCTCTACCATCTGAGCTACGCCCCCTTCCCTATGAACCTGTTCCAATTTTTTTTTATTTCGTTGAATATTTTGTTTGAAAAATTTTAAATTATTTTTCACTTGTCTAAAAAAATTATAGAAATTTTAAATTGGAAGCGCCGGGTATCGATCCCGGTACCTCTCGCATGCTAAGCGAGCGCTCTACCATCTGAGCTACGCCCCCTTCTCTATGAACCTGTTGCAATTTTTTGTCTCATTTCTTTGAATATTTTGTTAAAAAGATTTTAAAATTTTTTACTTGTCTAAAAAATCATAGAAATTTTAAATTGGAAGCGCCGGGTATCGATCCCGGTACCTCTCGCATGCTAAGCGAGCGCTCTACCATCTGAGCTACGCCCCCTTTTCTATGAACATGTTGCAATATTTTGTTTTATTTTGTTGAATATTTTGTTTGAAAAATTTTAAATTATTTTCCACTTGTCTAAAAAAATTATAGAAATTTTAAATTGGATGCGCCGGGTATCGATCCCGGTACCTCTCGCATGCTAAGCGAGCGCTCTAAAATCTGAGCTACGCCCCCTTCTCTATGAACCTGTTCCAATTTTTTTTTATTTCGTTGAATATTTTGTTTGAAAAATTTTAAATTATTTTTCACTTGTTTAAAAAAATTATAGAAATTTTAAATTGGAAGCGCCGGGTATCGATCCCGGTACCTCTCGCATGCAAAGCAAGCGCTCTACCATCTGAGCTACGCCCCCTTCTCTGTTGAGGTTGGTAGTAATCTTTTGAATATTTTTTCAAAAATATTGTTAGGAAAATATTCAAATTATATTTCGCATCTCTTGTAAAATTATAAAAATACCTTTTTGGAAGCGCCGGGTATCGATCCCGGTACCTCTCGCATGCTAAGCGAGCGCTCTACCATTTGAGCTACGCCCCCTTCTCTATGAACATGTTGCAATATTTGTTTTATTTTGTTGAATATTTTGTTTGAAAAATTTTAAGTTATTTTTCACTTGTCTAAAAAAATTATAAAAATTTTAAATTGGAAGCGCCGGGTATCGATCCCGGTACCTCTCGCATGCTAAGCGAGCGCTCTACCATCTGAGCTACGCCCCCTTCTCTATGAACCTGTTGCAATTTTTTGTCTCATTTCTTTGAATATTTTGTTCGAAAGATTTTAAATTATTTTTCACTTGTCTAAAAAAATCAAAGAAATTTTAAATTGTAAGCGCCGGGTATCGATCCCGGTACCTCTCGCATGCAAAGCGAGCGCTCTACCATCTGAGCTACGCCCCCTTCTCTATGAACCTGTTCCAATTTTTTTTTATTTCGTTGTATTTTTTTTTGAAAAATTTTAAATTATTTTTCACTTGTCTAAAAAAATTATAGAAATTTTAAATTGGAAGCGCCGGGTATCGATCCCGGTACCTCTCGCATGCTAAGCGAGCGCTCTACCATCTGAGCTACGCCCCCTTCTCTATGAACCTGTTGCAATTTTTTGTCTCATTTCTTTGAATTTTTTGTTCGATAGATTTTAAAATTTTTCACTTGTCTAAAAAAATCATAGAAATTTTAAATTGGAAGCGCCGGGTATCGATCCCGGTACCTCTCGCATGCAAAGCGAGCGCTCTACCATCTGAGCTACGCCCCCTTCTCTATGAACCTGTTGCAATTTTTTGTCTCATTTCTTTGAATATTTTGTTCGAAAGATTTTAAAATTTTTTACTTGTCTAAAAAAATCAAAGAAATTTTAAATTGGAAGCGCCGGGTATCGATCCCGGTACCTCTCGCATGCTAAGCGAGCGCTCTACCATCTGAGCTACGCTCCCTTCTCTATGAACCTGTTGCAATTTTTTGTCTCATTTCTTTGAATATTTTGTTAAAAAGATTTTAAAATTTTTTACTTGTCTAAAAAAATCATAGAAATTTTAAATTGGAAGCGCCGGGTATCGATCCCGGTACCTCTCGCATGCAAAGCGAGCGCTCTACCATCTGAGCTACGCCCCCTTCTCTGTTGAGGTTGGTAGAAATCTTTTGAATATTTTTTCAAAAATATTGTTAGGAAAATATTCAAATTATTTTTCACATCTCTTGTAAAATTATAAAAATACCTTTTTGGAAGCGCCGGGTATCGATCCCGGTACCTCTCGCATGCTAAGCGAGCGCTCTACCATCTGAGCTACGCCCCCTTCTCTATGAATATGTTGCAATATTTTGTTTTATTTTGTTCAATATTTTGTTTGAAAAATTTTAAATTATTTTTCACATTTCTGGTAAAATTATAAAAGTACTTAATTGGAAGCGCCGGGAATCGATCCCGGTACATCTCGCATGCTAAGCGAGCGCTCTACCATCTGAGCTACGCCCCCTTCTCTATGAACCTGTTGCAATATTTTTTCGTATTTCTTTGAATATTTTGTTTAAAAAATTTTAAATTATTTTAAATAAAAATAATTTAATATATATATAAAAATTTTAATTAAAAAATATTGTTAGGAAAATATTCAAATTATATTTCACATCTCTTGTAAAATTATATAAATACCTTTTTGGAAGCGCCGGGTATCGATCCCGGTACCTCTCGCATGCAAAGCGAGCGCTCTACCATCTGAGCTACGCCCCCTTCCCTATGAACCTGTTCCAATTTTTTTTTATTTCGTTGAATATTTTGTTTGAAAAATTTTAAATTATTTTTCACTTGTCTAAAAAAATTATAGAAATTTTAAATTGGAAGCGCCGGGTATCGATCCCGGTACCTCTCGCATGCTAAGCGAGCGCTCTACCATCTGAGCTACGCCCCCTTCTCTATGAACCTGTTGCAATTTTTTGTCTCATTTCTTTGAATATTTTGTTAAAAAGATTTTAAAATTTTTTACTTGTCTAAAAAATCATAGAAATTTTAAATTGGAAGCGCCGGGTATCGATCCCGGTACCTCTCGCATGCTAAGCGAGCGCTCTACCATCTGAGCTACGCCCCCTTTTCTATGAACATGTTGCAATATTTTGTTTTATTTTGTTGAATATTTTGTTTGAAAAATTTTAAATTATTTTCCACTTGTCTAAAAAAATTATAGAAATTTTAAATTGGATGCGCCGGGTATCGATCCCGGTACCTCTCGCATGCTAAGCGAGCGCTCTAAAATCTGAGCTACGCCCCCTTCTCTATGAACCTGTTCCAATTTTTTTTTATTTCGTTGAATATTTTGTTTGAAAAATTTTAAATTATTTTTCACTTGTTTAAAAAAATTATAGAAATTTTAAATTGGAAGCGCCGGGTATCGATCCCGGTACCTCTCGCATGCAAAGCAAGCGCTCTACCATCTGAGCTACGCCCCCTTCTCTGTTGAGGTTGGTAGTAATCTTTTGAATATTTTTTCAAAAATATTGTTAGGAAAATATTCAAATTATATTTCACATCTCTTGTAAAATTATAAAAATACCTTTTTGGAAGCGCCGGGTATCGATCCCGGTACCTCTCGCATGCTAAGCGAGCGCTCTACCATTTGAGCTACGCCCCCTTCTCTATGAACATGTTGCAATATTTGTTTTATTTTGTTGAATATTTTGTTTGAAAAATTTTAAGTTATTTTTCACTTGTCTAAAAAAATTATAAAAATTTTAAATTGGAAGCGCCGGGTATCGATCCCGGTACCTCTCGCATGCTAAGCGAGCGCTCTACCATCTGAGCTACGCCCCCTTCTCTATGAACCTGTTGCAATTTTTTGTCTCATTTCTTTGAATATTTTGTTCGAAAGATTTTAAATTATTTTTCACTTGTCTAAAAAAATTATAGAAATTTTAAATTGGAAGCGCCGGGTATCGATCCCGGTACCTCTCGCATGCAAAGCGAGCGCTCTACCATCTGAGCTACGCCCCCTTCTCTATGAACCTGTTCCAATTTTTTTTTATTTCGTTGAATATTTTGTTTGAAAAATTTTAAATTATTTTTCACTTGTCTAAAAAAATTATAGAAATTTTAAATTGGAAGCGCCGGGTATCGATCCCGGTACCTCTCGCATGCTAAGCGAGCGCTCTACCATCTGAGCTACGCCCCCTTCCCTATGAACCTGTTGCAATTTTTTGTCTCATTTCTTTGAATATTTTGTTAAAAAGATTTTAAAATTTTTTACTTGTCTAAAAAAATCATAGAAATTTTAAATTGGAAGCGCCGGGTATCGATCCCGGTACCTCTCGCATGCAAAGCGAGCGCTCTACCATCTGAGCTACGCCCCCTTCTCTGTTGAGGTTGGTAGTAATCTTTTGAATATTTTTTCAAAAATATTGTTAGGAAAATATTCAAATTATTTTTCACATCTCTTGTAAAATTATAAAAATACCTTTTTGGAAGCGCCGGGTATCGATCCCGGTACCTCTCGCATGCTAAGCGAGCGCTCTACCATTTGAGCTACGCCCCCTTCTCTGATGAGGTTGGTAGAAATCTCTTGTAATATATTTTTTAAAAATATTGCTAGGAAAATATTCAAATTATTTTTCACATTTCTGGTAAAATTATAAAAGTACTTAATTGGAAGCGCCGGGTATCGATCCCGGTACCTCTCGCATGCAAAGCGAGCGCTCTACCATCTGAGCTACGCCCCCTTCCCTATGAACCTGTTCCAATTTTTTTTTATTTCGTTGAATATTTTGTTTGAAAAATTTTAAATTATTTTTCACTTGTCTAAAAAAATTATAGAAATTTTAAATTGGAAGCGCCGGGTATCGATCCCGGTACCTCTCGCATGCTAAGCGAGCGCTCTACCATCTGAGCTACGCCCCCTTCTCTATGAACCTGTTGCAATTTTTTGTCTCATTTCTTTGAATATTTTGTTAAAAAGATTTTAAAATTTTTTACTTGTCTAAAAAATCATAGAAATTTTAAATTGGAAGCGCCGGGTATCGATCCCGGTACCTCTCGCAAGCTAAGCGAGCGCTCTACCATCTGAGCTACGGCCCCTTCTCTATGAACATGTTGCAATATTTTGTTTTATTTTGTTGAATATTTTGTTTGAAAGATTTTAAATTATTTTTCACTTGTCTAAAAAAATTATAGAAATTTTAAATTGGAAGCGCCGGGTATCGATCCTGGTACCTCTCGCATGCTAAGCGAGCGCTCTACCATCTGAGCTACGCCCCCTTCTCTATGAACCTGTTGCAATTTTTGTGTCTCATTTCTTTGAATATTTTGTTCGAAAGATTTTAAAATTTTTTACTTGTCTAAAAAAATCATAGAAATTTTAAATTGGAAGCGCCGGGTATCGATCCCGGTACCTCTCGCATGCAAAGCGATTGCTCTACCATCTGAGCTACGCCCCCTCGTCTGTTGAGGTTGGTAGTAATCTTTTGTAATATTTTTTTAAAAATAATGTTAGGAAAATGTTCAAATTATTTTTCACATCTCTTGTAAAATTATAAAATTACTTATTTGGAAGCGCCGGGAATCGATCCCGGTACATCTCGCATGCTAAGCGAGCGCTCTACCATCTGAGCTACGCCCCCTTCTCTATGAACCTGTTGCAATATTTTTTCGTATTTCTTTGAATATTTTGTTTAAAAAATTTTAAATTATTTTTCACATGTCTAAAAAATTATAGAAATTTTAAATTGGAAGCGACGGGTATCGATCCAGGGACCTCTCATGCAAAGCGAGCGGTCTACCATCTGAGCTATGCCCCCTTCTCTATGAACCTGTTTCAATTTTTTGTTTTATTTCTTTGAATATTTTGTTTGAAAATTTTTAAATTTTTCACTTGTCTAAAAAAATTATAGAAATTTTAAATTGGAAGCGCCGGGTTTCGATCCTGGTACCTCTCGCATGCAAAGCGAGCGCTCTACCATCTGAGCTACGCCCCCTTCTCTGTTGAGGTTGGTAGTAATCTTTTGAATATTTTTTCAAAAATATTGTAAGGAAAATATTCAAATTATTTTTCACATTTCTGGTAAAATTATAAAAGTACTTAATTGGAAGCGCCGGGTATCGATCCCGGTACCTCTCGCATGCAAAGCGAGCGCTCTACCATCTGAGCTACGCCCCCTTCCCTATGAACCTGTTCCAATTTTTTTTTATTTCGTTGAATATTTTGTTTGAAAAATTTTAAATTATTTTTCACTTGTCTAAAAAAATTATAGAAATTTTAAATTGGAAGCGCCGGGTATCGATCCCGGTACCTCTCGCATGCTAAGCGAGCGCTCTACCATCTGAGCTACGCCCCCTTCTCTATGAACCTGTTGCAATTTTTTGTCTCATTTCTTTGAATATTTTGTTAAAAAGATTTTAAAATTTTTTACTTGTCTAAAAAATCATAGAAATTTTAAATTGGAAGCGCCGGGTATCGATCCCGGTACCTCTCGCAAGCTAAGCGAGCGCTCTACCATCTGAGCTACGGCCCCTTCTCTATGAACATGTTGCAATATTTTGTTTTATTTTGTTGAATATTTTGTTTGAAAGATTTTAAATTATTTTTCACTTGTCTAAAAAAATTATAGAAATTTTAAATTGGAAGCGCCGGGTATCGATCCTGGTACCTCTCGCATGCTAAGCGAGCGCTCTACCATCTGAGCTACGCCCCCTTCTCTATGAACCTGTTGCAATTTTTGTGTCTCATTTCTTTGAATATTTTGTTCGAAAGATTTTAAAATTTTTTACTTGTCTAAAAAAATCATAGAAATTTTAAATTGGAAGCGCCGGGTATCGATCCCGGTACCTCTCGCATGCAAAGCGATTGCTCTATCATCTGAGCTACGCCCCCTCGTCTGTTGAGGTTGGTAGTAATCTTTTGTAATATTTTTTTAAAAATAATGTTAGGAAAATGTTCAAATTATTTTTCACATCTCTTGTAAAATTATAAAATTACTTATTTGGAAGCGCCGGGAATCGATCCCGGTACATCTCGCATGCTAAGCGAGCGCTCTACCATCTGAGCTACGCCCCCTTCTCTATGAACCTGTTGCAATATTTTTTCGTATTTCTTTGAATATTTTGTTTAAAAAATTTTAAATTATTTTTCACATGTCTAAAAAATTATAGAAATTTTAAATTGGAAGCGACGGGTATCGATCCAGGGACCTCTCATGCAAAGCGAGCGGTCTACCATCTGAGCTATGCCCCCTTCTCTATGAACCTGTTTCAATTTTTTGTTTTATTTCTTTGAATATTTTGTTTGAAAATTTTTAAATTATTTTTCACTTGTCTAAAAAAATTATAGAAATTTTAAATTGGAAGCGCCGGGTTTCGATCCTGGTACCTCTCGCATGCAAAGCCAGCGCTCTACCATCTGAGCTACGCCCCCTTCTCTGTTGAGGTTGGTAGTAATCTTTTGAATATTTTTTCAAAAATATTGTTAGGAAAATATTCAAATTATTTTTCACATTTCTGGTAAAATTATAAAAGTACTTAATTGGAAGCGCCGGGTATCGATCCCGGTACCTCTCGCATGCTAAGCGAGCGCTCTACCATTTGAGCTACGCCCCCTTCTCTGATGAGGTTGGTAGTAATCTTTTGTAATATATTTTTTTAAAATATTGCTAGGAAAATATTCAAATTATTTTTCACATTTCTGGTAAAATTATAAAAGTACTTAATTAGAAGTGCCGGGTATCGATCCCGGTACCTCTCGCATGCTAAGCGAGCGCTCTACCATCTGAGCTACGCCCCCTTCTCTATGAACATGTTGCAATATTTTGTTTTATTTTGTTGAATATTTTGTTTGAAAAATTTTAAGTTATTTTTCACTTGTCTAAAAAAATTATAAAAATTTTAAATTGGAAGCGGCGGGTATCGATCCTGGTACCTCTCGCATGCTAAGCGAGCGCTCTACCATCTGAGCTACGCCCCCTTCTCTATGAACCTGTTGCAATTTTTGTGTCTCATTTCTTTGAATATTTTGTTCGAAAGATTTTAAAATTTTTTACTTGTCTAAAAAAATCATAGAAATTTTAAATTGGAAGCGCCGGGTATCGATCCCGGTACCTCTCGCATGCAAAGCGAGCGCTCTACCATCTGAGCTACGCCCCCTTCTCTATGAACCTGTTCCAATTTTTTTTTATTTCGTTGAATATTTTGTTTGAAAAATTTTAAATTATTTTTCACTTGTCTAAAAAAATTATAGAAATTTTAAATTGGAAGCGCCGGGTATCGATCCCGGTACCTGTCGCATGCTAAGCGAGCGCTCTACCACCTGAGCTACGCCCCCTTCTCTATGAACCTGTTGCAATTTTTTGTGTCATTTCTTTGAATATTTTGTTAAAAAGATTTTAAAATTTTTTACTTGTCTAAAAAAATCATAGAAATTTTAAATTGGAAGCGCCGGGTATCGATCCCGGTACCTCTCGCATGCAAAGCGAGCGCTCTACCATCTGCGCTACGCCCCCTTCTCTGTTGAGGTTGGTAGTATTCTTTTGAATATTTTTTCAAAAATATTGTTAGGAAAATATTCAAATTATTTTTCACATCTCTTGTAAAATTATAAAAATACCTTTTTGGAAGCGCCGGGTATCGATCCCGGTACCTCTCGCATGCTAAGCGAGCGCTCTACCATTTGAGCTACGCCCCCTTCTCTGATGAGGTTGGTAGAAATCTTTTGTAATATATTTTTTAAAAATATTGCTAGGAAAATATTCAAATTATTTTTCACATTTCTGGTAAAATTATAAAAGTACTTAATTGGAAGCGCCGGGTATCGATCCCGGTACCTCTCGCATGCAAAGCGAGCGCTCTACCATCTGAGCTACGCCCCCTTCCCTATGAACCTGTTCCAATTTTTTTTTATTTCGTTGAATATTTTGTTTGAAAAATTTTAAATTATTTTTCACTTGTCTAAAAAAATTATAGAAATTTTAAATTGGAAGCGCCGGGTATCGATCCCGGTACCTCTCGCATGCTAAGCGAGCGCTCTACCATCTGAGCTACGCCCCCTTCTCTATGAACCTGTTGCAATTTTTTGTCTCATTTATTTGAATATTTTGTTCGAAAGATTTTAAAATTTTTTACTTGTCTAAAAAAATCATAGAAATTTTAAATTGGAAGCGCCGGGTATCGATCCCGGTACCTCTCGCATGCAAAGCGAGCGCTCTACCATCTGAGCTACGCCCCCTTCTCTGTTGAGGTTGGTAGAAATCTTTTGAATATTTTTTCAAAAATATTGTTAGGAAAATATTCAAATTATTTTTCACATCTCTTGTAAAATTATAAAAATACCTTTTTGGAAGCGCCGGGTATCGATCCCGGTACCTCTCGCATGCAAAGCGAGAGCTCTACCATTTGAGCTACGCCCCCTTCTCTGATGAGGTTGGTAAAAATCTTTTGTAATATATTTTTTAAAAATATTGCTAGGAAAATATTCAAATTATTTTTCACATTTCTGGTAAAATTATAAAAGTACTTAATTGGAAGCGCCGGGTATCGATCCCGGTACCTCTCGCATGCTAAGGGAGCGCTCTACCATCTGAGCTACGCCCCCTTCTCTATGAACATGTTGCAATATTTTGTTTTATTTTGTTGAATATTTTGTTTGAAAAATTTTAAGTTATTTTTCACTTGTCTAAAAAAATTATAAAAATTTTAAATTGGAAGCGCCGGGTATCGATCCAGGTACCTCTCGCATGCTAAGCGAGCGCTCTACCATCTGAGCTACGCCCCCTTCTCTATGAACCTGTTGCAATTTTTTGTCTCATTTCTTTGAATATTTTGTTCGATAGATTTTAAAATTTTTCACTTGTCTAAAAAAATCAAAGAAATTTTAAATTGGAAGCGCCGGGTATCGATCCCGGTACCTCTCGCATGCTAAGCGAGCGCTCTACCATCTGAGCTACGCCCCCTTCTCTATGAACCTGTTGCAATTTTTTGTCTCATTTCTTTGAATATTTTGTTCGAAAGATTTTAAAATTTTTTACTTGTCTAAAAAAATCAAAGAAATTTTAAATTGGAAGCGCCGGGTATCGATCCCGGTACCTCTCGCATGCTAAGCGAGCGCTCTACCATCTGAGCTACGCCCCCTTCTCTATGAACCTGTTCCAATTTTTTTTTATTTCGTTGAATATTTTGTTTGAAAAATTTTAAATTATTTTTCACTTGTCTAAAAAAATTATAGAAATTTTAAATTGGAAGCGCCGGGTATCGATCCCGGTACCTCTCGCATGCTAAGCGAGCGCTCTACCATCTGAGCTACGCCCCCTTCTCTATGAACCTGTTGCAATTTTTTGTCTCATTTCTTTGAATATTTTGTTCGATAGATTTTAAAATTTTTCACTTGTCTAAAAAAATCATAGAAATTTTAAATTGGAAGCGCCGGGTATCGATCCCGGTACCTCTCGCATGCAAAGCGAGCGCTCTACCATCTGAGCTACGCCCCCTTCTCTGTTGAGGTTGGTAGTAATCTTTTGAATATTTTTTCAAAAATATTGTTAGGAAAATATTCAAATTATTTTTCACATCTCTTGTAAAATTATAAAAATACCTTTTTGAAGCGCCGGGTATCGATCCCGGTACCTCTCGCATGCTAAGCGAGCGCTCTACCATTTGAGCTACGCCCCCTTCTCTGATGAGGTTGGTAGAAATCTTTTGTAATATATTTTTTAAAAATATTGCTAGGAAAACATTCAAATTATTTTTCACATTTCTGGTAAAATTATAAAAGTACTTAATTGGAAGCGCCGGGTATCGATCCCGGTACCTCTCGCATGCTAAGGGAGCGCTCTACCATCTGAGCTACGCCCTCTTCTCTATGAACATGTTGCAATATTTTGTTTTATTTTGTTGAATATTTTGTTTGAAAAATTTTAAGTTATTTTTCACTTGTCTAAAAAAATTATAAAAATTTTAAATTGGAAGCGCCGGGTATCGATCCCGGTACCTCTCGCATGCAAAGCGAGCGCTCTACCATCTGAGCTACGCCCCCTTCCCTATGAACCTGTTCCATTTTTTTTTTATTTCGTTGAATATTTTGTTTGAAAAATTTTAAATTATTTTTCACTTGTCTAAAAAAATTATAGAAATTTTAAATTGGAAGCGCCGGGTATCGATCCCGGTACCTCTCGCATGCTAAGCGAGCGCTCTACCATCTGAGCTACGCCCCCTTCTCTATGAACCTGTTGCAATTTTTTGTCTCATTTCTTTGAATATTTTGTTAAAAAGATTTTAAAATTTTTTACTTGTCTAAAAAAATCATAGAAATTTTAAATTGGAAGCGCCGGGTATCGATCCCGGTACCTCTCGCATGCAAAGCGAGCGCTCTACCATCTGAGCTACGCCCCCTTCTCTGTTGAGGTTGGTAGAAATCTTTTGAATATTTTTTCAAAAATATTGTTAGGAAAATATTCAAATTATTTTTCACATCTCTTGTAAAATTATAAAAATACCTTTTTGGAAGCGCCGGGTATCGATCCCGGTACCTCTCGCATGCTAAGCGAGAGCTCTACCATTTGAGCTACGCCCCCTTCTCTGATGAGGTTGGTAAAAATCTTTTGTAATATATTTTTTAAAAATATTGCTAGGAAAATATTCAAATTATTTTTCACATTTCTGGTAAAATTATAAAAGTACTTAATTGGAAGCGCCGGGTATCGATCCCGGTACCTCTCGCATGCTAAGGGAGCGCTCTACCATCTGAGCTACGCCCCCTTCTCTATGAACATGTTGCAATATTTTGTTTTATTTTGTTGAATATTTTGTTTGAAAAATTTTAAGTTATTTTTCACTTGTCTAAAAAAATTATAAAAATTTTAAATTGGAAGCGCCGGGTATCGATCCAGGTACCTCTCGCATGCTAAGCGAGCGCTCTACCATCTGAGCTACGCCCCCTTCCCTATGAACCTGTTCCAATTTTTTTTATTTCGTTGAATATTTTGTTTTAAAAATTTTAAATTATTTTTCACTTGTCTAAAAAAATTATAGAAATTTTAAATTGGAAGCGCCGGGTATCGATCCCGGTACCTCTCGCATGCTAAGCGAGCACTCTACCATCTGAGCTACGCCCCCTTCTCTATGAACCTGTTGCAATTTTTTGTCTCATTTCTTTGAATATTTTGTTCGAAAGATTTTAAAATTTTTTACTTGTCTAAAAAAATCAAAGAAATTTTAAATTGTAAGCGCCGGGTATCGATCCCGGTACCTCTCGCATGCAAAGCGAGCGCTCTACCATCTGAGCTACGCCCCCTTCTCTATGAACCTGTTCCAATTTTTTTTTATTTCGTTGTATTTTTTTTTGAAAAATTTTAAATTATTTTTCACTTGTCTAAAAAAATTATAGAAATTTTAAATTGGAAGCGCCGGGTATCGATCCCGGTACCTCTCGCATGCTAAGCGAGCGCTCTACCATCTGAGCTACGCCCCCTTCTCTATGAACCTGTTGCAATTTTTTGTCTCATTTCTTTGAATTTTTTGTTCGATAGATTTTAAAATTTTTCACTTGTCTAAAAAAATCATAGAAATTTTAAATTGGAAGCGCCGGGTATCGATCCCGGTACCTCTCGCATGCAAAGCGAGCGCTCTACCATCTGAGCTACGCCCCCTTCTCTATGAACCTGTTGCAATTTTTTGTCTCATTTCTTTGAATATTTTGTTCGAAAGATTTTAAAATTTTTTACTCGTCTAAAAAAATCAAAGAAATTTTAAATTGGAAGCGCCGGGTATCGATCCCGGTACCTCTCGCATGCTAAGCGAGCGCTCTACCATCTGAGCTACGCTCCCTTCTCTATGAACCTGTTGCAATTTTTTGTCTCATTTCTTTGAATATTTTGTTAAAAAGATTTTAAAATTTTTTACTTGTCTAAAAAAATCATAGAAATTTTAAATTGGAAGCGCCGGGTATCGATCCCGGTACCTCTCGCATGCAAAGCGAGCGCTCTACCATCTGAGCTACGCCCCCTTCTCTGTTGAGGTTGGTAGAAATCTTTTGAATATTTTTTCAAAAATATTGTTAGGAAAATATTCAAATTATTTTTCACATCTCTTGTAAAATTATAAAAATACCTTTTTGGAAGCGCCGGGTATCGATCCCGGTACCTCTCGCATGCTAAGCGAGAGCTCTACCATTTGAGCTACGCCCCCTTCTCTGATGAGGTTGGTAAAAATCTTTTGTAATATATTTTTTAAAAATATTGCTAGGAAAATATTCAAATTATTTTTCACATTTCTGGTAAAATTATAAAAGTACTTAATTGGAAGCGCCGGGTATCGATCCCGGTACCTCTCGCATGCTAAGGGAGCGCTCTACCATCTGAGCTACGCCCCCTTCTCTATGAACATGTTGCAATATTTTGTTTTATTTTGTTGAATATTTTGTTTGAAAAATTTTAAGTTATTTTTCACTTGTCTAAAAAAATTATAAAAATTTTAAATTGGAAGCGCCGGGTATCGATCCAGGTACCTCTCGCATGCTAAGCGAGCGCTCTACCATCTGAGCTACGCCCCCTTCCCTATGAACCTGTTCCAATTTTTTTTTATTTCGTTGAATATTTTGTTTTAAAAATTTTAAATTATTTTTCACTTGTCTAAAAAAATTATAGAAATTTTAAATTGGAAGCGCCGGGTATCGATCCCGGTACCTCTCGCATGCTAAGCGAGCACTCTACCATCTGAGCTACGCCCCCTTCTCTATGAACCTGTTGCAATTTTTTGTCTCATTTCTTTGAATATTTTGTTCGAAAGATTTTAAAATTTTTTACTTGTCTAAAAAAATCAAAGAAATTTTAAATTGTAAGCGCCGGGTATCGATCCCGGTACCTCTCGCATGCAAAGCGAGCGCTCTACCATCTGAGCTACGCCCCCTTCTCTATGAACCTGTTCCAATTTTTTTTTATTTCGTTGTATTTTTTTTTGAAAAATTTTAAATTATTTTTCACTTGTCTAAAAAAATTATAGAAATTTTAAATTGGAAGCGCCGGGTATCGATCCCGGTACCTCTCGCATGCTAAGCGAGCGCTCTACCATCTGAGCTACGCCCCCTTCTCTATGAACCTGTTGCAATTTTTTGTCTCATTTCTTTGAATTTTTTGTTCGATAGATTTTAAAATTTTTCACTTGTCTAAAAAAATCATAGAAATTTTAAATTGGAAGCGCCGGGTATCGATCCCGGTACCTCTCGCATGCAAAGCGAGCGCTCTACCATCTGAGCTACGCCCCCTTCTCTATGAACCTGTTGCAATTTTTTGTCTCATTTCTTTGAATATTTTGTTCGAAAGATTTTAAAATTTTTTACTCGTCTAAAAAAATCAAAGAAATTTTAAATTGGAAGCGCCGGGTATCGATCCCGGTACCTCTCGCATGCTAAGCGAGCGCTCTACCATCTGAGCTACGCTCCCTTCTCTATGAACCTGTTGCAATTTTTTGTCTCATTTCTTTGAATATTTTGTTAAAAAGATTTTAAAATTTTTTACTTGTCTAAAAAAATCATAGAAATTTTAAATTGGAAGCGCCGGGTATCGATCCCGGTACCTCTCGCATGCAAAGCGAGCGCTCTACCATCTGAGCTACGCCCCCTTCTCTGTTGAGGTTGGTAGAAATCTTTTGAATATTTTTTCAAAAATATTGTTAGGAAAATATTCAAATTATTTTTCACATCTCTTGTAAAATTATAAAAATACCTTTTTGGAAGCGCCGGGTATCGATCCCGGTACCTCTCGCATGCTAAGCGAGCGCTCTACCATCTGAGCTACGCCCCCTTCTCTATGAATATGTTGCAATATTTTGTTTTATTTTGTTCAATATTTTGTTTGAAAAATTTTAAATTATTTTTCACATTTCTGGTAAAATTATAAAAGTACTTAATTGGAAGCGCCGGGTATCGATCCCGGTACCTCTCGCATGCTAAGCGAGCGCTCTACCATCTGAGCTACGCCCCCTTCTCTATGAACATGTTGCAATATTTTGTTTTAGTTTGTTGAATATTTTGTTTGAAAAATTTTAAATTATTTTCCACTTGTCTAAAAAAATTATAGAAATTTTAAATTGGATGCGCCGGGTATCGATCCCGGTACCTCTCGTATGCTAAGCGAGCGCTCTAAAATCTGAGCTACGCCCCCTTCTCTATGAACCTGTTCCAATTTTTTTTTATTTCGTTGAATATTTTGTTTGAAAAATTTTAAATTATTTTTCACTTGTTTAAAAAAATTATAGAAATTTTAAATTGGAAGTGCCGGGTATCGATCCCGGTACCTCTCGCATGCAAAGCAAGCGCTCTACCATCTGAGCTACGCCCCCTTCTCTGTTGAGGTTGGTAGTAATCTTTTGAATATTTTTTCAAAAATATTGTTAGGAAAATATTCAAATTATATTTCACATCTCTTGTAAAATTATATAAATACCTTTTTGGAAGCGCCGGGTATCGATCCCGGTACCTCTCGCATGCTAAGCGAGCGCTCTACCATTTGAGCTACGCCCCCTTCTCTATGAACATGTTGCAATATTTTGTTTTATTTTGTTGAATATTTTGTTTGAAAAATTTTAAGTTATTTTTCACTTGTCTAAAAAAATTATAAAAATTTTAAATTGGAAGCGCCGGGTATCGATCCCGGTACCTCTCGCATCCTAAGCGAGCGCTCTACCATCTGAGCTACGCCCCCTTCTCTATGAACCTGTTGCAATTTTTTGTCTCATTTCTTTGAATATTTTGTTCGAAAGATTTTAAATTATTTTTCACTTGTCTAAAAAAATTATAGAAATTTTAAATTGGAAGCGCCGGGTATCGATCCCGGTACCTCTCGCATGCAAAGCGAGCGCTCTACCATCTGAGCTACGCCCCCTTCTCTATGAACCTGTTCCAATTTTTTTTTATTTCGTTGAATATTTTGTTTGAAAAATTTTAAATTATTTTTCACTTGTCTAAAAAAATTATAGAAATTTTAAGTTGGAAGCGCCGGGTATCGATCCCGGTACCTCTCGCATGCTAAGCGAGCGCTCTACCATCTGAGCTACGCCCCCTTCCCTATGAACCTGTTGCAATTTTTTGTCTCATTTCTTTGAATATTTTGTTAAAAAGATTTTAAAATTTTTTACTTGTCTAAAAAAATCATGGAAATTTTAAATTGGAAGCGCCGGGTATCGATCCCGGTACCTCTCGCATGCAAAGCGAGCGCTCTACCATCTGAGCTACGCCCCCTTCTCTGTTGAGGTTGGTAGTAATCTTTTGAATATTTTTTCAAAAATATTGTTAGGAAAATATTCAAATTATTTTTCACATCTCTTGTAAAATTATAAAAATAACTTTTTGGAAGCGCCGGGTATCGATCCCGGTACCTCTCGCATGCTAAGCGAGCGCTCTACCATTTGAGCTACGCCCCCTTCTCTGATGAGGTTGGTAGAAATCTCTTGTAATATATTTTTTAAAAATATTGCTAGGAAAATATTCAAATTATTTTTCACATTTCTGGTAAAATTATAAAAGTACTTAATTGGAAGCGCCGGGTATCGATCCCGGTACCTCTCGCATGCTAAGGGAGCGCTCTACCATCTGAGCTACGCCCCCTTCTCTATGAACATGTTGCAATATTTTGTTTTATTTTGTTGAATATTTTGTTTGAAAAATTTTAAGTTATTTTTCACTTGTCTAAAAAAATTATAAAAATTTTAAATTGGAAGCGCCGGGTATCGATCCAGGTACCTCTCGCATGCTAAGCGAGCGCTCTACCATCTGAGCTACGCCCCCTTCCCTATGAACCTGTTCCAATTTTTTTTTATTTCGTTGAATATTTTGTTTTAAAAATTTTAAATTATTTTTCACTTGTCTAAAAAAATTATAGAAATTTTAAATTGGAAGCGCCGGGTATCGATCCCGGTACCTCTCGCATGCTAAGCGAGCACTCTACCATCTGAGCTACGCCCCCTTCTCTATGAACCTGTTGCAATTTTTTGTCTCATTTCTTTGAATATTTTGTTCGAAAGATTTTAAAATTTTTTACTTGTCTAAAAAAATCAAAGAAATTTTAAATTGGAAGCGCCGGGTATCGATCCCGGTACCTCTCGCATGCAAAGCGAGCGCTCTACCATCTGAGCTACGCCCCCTTCTCTATGAACCTGTTCCAATTTTTTTTTATTTCGTTGTATTTTTTTTTTGAAAAATTTTAAATTATTTTTCACTTGTCTAAAAAAATTATAGAAATTTTAAATTGGAAGCGCCGGGTATCGATCCCGGTACCTCTCGCATGCTAAGCGAGCGCTCTACCATCTGAGCTACGCCCCCTTCTCTATGAACCTGTTGCAATTTTTTGTCTCATTTCTTTGAATATTTTGTTAAAAAGATTTTAAAATTTTTTACTTGTCTAAAAAATCATAGAAATTTTAAATTGGAAGCGCCGGGTATCGATCCCGGTACCTCTCGCAAGCTAAGCGAGCGCTCTACCATCTGAGCTACGGCCCCTTCTCTATGAACCTGTTCCAATTTTTTTTTATTTCGTTGAATATTTTGTTTGAAAAATTTTAAATTATTTTTCACTTGTCTAAAAAAATTATAGAAATTCTAAATTGGAAGCGCCGGGTATCGATCCCGGTACCTCTCGCATGCTAAGCGAGCGCTCTACCATCTGAGCTACGCCCCCTTCTCTATGAACCTGTTGCAATTTTTTGTCTCATTTCTTTGAATATTTTGTTAAAAAGATTTTAAAATTTTTTACTTGTCTAAAAAAATCATAGAAATTTTAAATTGGAAGCGCCGGGTATCGATCCCGGTACCTCTCGCATGCAAAGCGAGCGCTCTACCATCTGAGCTACGCCCCCTTCTCTGTTGAGGTTGGTAGAAATCTTTTGAATATTTTTTCAAAAATATTGTTAGGAAAATATTCAAATTATTTTTCACATCTCTTGTAAAATTATAAAAATACCTTTTTGGAAGCGCCGGGTATCGATCCCGGTACCTCTCGCATGCTAAGCGAGAGCTCTACCATTTGAGCTACGCCCCCTTCTCTGATGAGGTTGGTAAAAATCTTTTGTAATATATTTTTTAAAAATATTGCTAGGAAAATATTCAAATTATTTTTCACATTTCTGGTAAAATTATAAAAGTACTTAATTGGAAGCGCCGGGTATCGATCCCGGTACCTCTCGCATGCTAAGGGAGCGCTCTACCATCTGAGCTACGCCCCCTTCTCTATGAACATGTTGCAATATTTTGTTTTATTTTGTTGAATATTTTGTTTGAAAAATTTTAAGTTATTTTTCACTTGTCTAAAAAAATTATAAAAATTTTAAATTGGAAGCGCCGGGTATCGATCCAGGTACCTCTCGCATGCTAAGCGAGCGCTCTACCATCTGAGCTACGCCCCCTTCCCTATGAACCTGTTCCAATTTTTTTTTATTTCGTTGAATATTTTGTTTTAAAAATTTTAAATTATTTTTCACTTGTCTAAAAAAATTATAGAAATTTTAAATTGGAAGCGCCGGGTATCGATCCCGGTACCTCTCGCATGCTAAGCGAGCACTCTACCATCTGAGCTACGCCCCCTTCTCTATGAACCTGTTGCAATTTTTTGTCTCATTTCTTTGAATATTTTGTTCGAAAGATTTTAAAATTTTTTACTTGTCTAAAAAAATCAAAGAAATTTTAAATTGGAAGCGCCGGGTATCGATCCCGGTACCTCTCGCATGCAAAGCGAGCGCTCTAACATCTGAGCTACGCCCCCTTCTCTATGAACCTGTTCCAATTTTTTTTTATTTCGTTGTATTTTTTTTTTGAAAAATTTTAAATTATTTTTCACTTGTCTAAAAAAATTATAGAAATTTTAAATTGGAAGCGCCGGGTATCGATCCCGGTACCTCTCGCATGCTAAGCGAGCGCTCTACCATCTGAGCTACGCCCCCTTCTCTATGAACCTGTTGCAATATTTTGTCTCATTTCTTTGAATTTTTTGTTCGATAGATTTTAAAATTTTTCACTTGTCTAAAAAAATCATAGAAATTTTAAATTGGAAGCGCCGGGTATCGATCCCGGTACCTCTCGCATGCAAAGCGAGCGCTCTACCATCTGAGCTACGCCCCCTTCTCTGTTGAGGTTGGTAGAAATCTTTTGAATATTTTTTCAAAAATATTGTTAGGAAAATATTCAAATTATTTTTCACATCTCTTGTAAAATTATAAAAATACCTTTTTGGAAGCGCCGGGTATCGATCCCGGTACCTCTCGCATGCTAAGCGAGCGCTCTACCATCTGAGCTACGCCCCCTTCTCTATGAACATGTTGCAATATTTTGTTTTATTTTGTTCAATATTTTGTTTGAAAAATTTTAAATTATTTTTCACATTTCTGGTAAAATTATAAAAGTACTTAATTGGAAGCGCCGGGTATCGATCCCGGTACCTCTCGCATGCTAAGCGAGCGCTCTACCATCTGAGCTACGCCCCCTTCTCTATGAACATGTTGCAATATTTTGTTTTATTTTGTTGAATATTTTGTTTGAAAAATTTTAAATTATTTTCCACTTGTCTAAAAAAATTATAGAAATTTTAAATTGGATGCGCCGGGTATCGATCCCGGTACCTCTCGTATGCTAAGCGAGCGCTCTAAAATCTGAGCTACGCCCCCTTCTCTATGAACCTGTTCCAATTTTTTTTTTATTTCGTTGAATATTTTGTGTGAAAAATTTTAAATTATTTTTCACTTGTTTAAAAAAATTATAGAAATTTTAAATTGGAAGCGCCGGGTATCGATCCCGGTACCTCTCGCATGCAAAGCAAGCGCTCTACCATCTGAGCTACGCCCCCTTCTCTGTTGAGGTTGGTAGTAATCTTTTGAATATTTTTTCAAAAATATTGTTAGGAAAATATTCAAATTATATTTCACATCTCTTGTAAAATTATAAAAATACCTTTTTGGAAGCGCCGGGTATCGATCCCGGTACCTCTCGCATGCTAAGCGAGCGCTCTACCATTTGAGCTACGCCCCCTTCTCTATGAACATGTTGCAATATTTTGTTTTATTTTGTTGAATATTTTGTTTGAAAAATTTTAAGTTATTTTTCACTTGTCTAAAAAAATTATAAAAATTTTAAATTGGAAGCGCCGGGTATCGATCCCGGTACCTCTCGCATGCTAAGCGAGCGCTCTACCATCTGAGCTACGCTCCCTTCTCTATGAACCTGTTGCAATTTTTTGTCTCATTTCTTTGAATATTTTGTTAAAAAGATTTTAAAATTTTTTACTTGTCTAAAAAAATCATAGAAATTTTAAATTGGAAGCGCCGGGTATCGATCCCGGTACCTCTCGCATGCAAAGCGAGCGCTCTACCATCTGAGCTACGCCCCCTTCTCTGTTGAGGTTGGTAGAAATCTTTTGAATATTTTTTCAAAAATATTGTTAGGAAAATATTCAAATTATTTTTCACATCTCTTGTAAAATTATAAAAATACCTTTTTGGAAGCGCCGGGTATCGATCCCGGTACCTCTCGCATGCTAAGCGAGCGCTCTACCATCTGAGCTACGCCCCCTTCTCTATGAATATGTTGCAATATTTTGTTTTATTTTGTTCAATATTTTGTTTGAAAAATTTTAAATTATTTTTCACATTTCTGGTAAAATTATAAAAGTACTTAATTGGAAGCGCCGGGTATCGATCCCGGTACCTCTCGCATGCTAAGCGAGCGCTCTACCATCTGAGCTACGCCCCCTTCTCTATGAACATGTTGCAATATTTTGTTTTATTTTGTTGAATATTTTGTTTGAAAAATTTTAAGTTATTTTTCACTTGTCTAAAAAAATTATAAAAATTTTAAATTGGAAGCGCCGGGTATCGATCCAGGTACCTCTCGCATGCTAAGCGAGCGCTCTACCATCTGAGCTACGCCCCCTTCCCTATGAACCTGTTCCAATTTTTTTTTATTTCGTTGAATATTTTGTTTTAAAAATTTTAAATTATTTTTCACTTGTCTAAAAAAATTATAGAAATTTTAAATTGGAAGCGCCGGGTATCGATCCCGGTACCTCTCGCATGCTAAGCGAGCACTCTACCATCTGAGCTACGCCCCCTTCTCTATGAACCTGTTGCAATTTTTTGTCTCATTTCTTTGAATATTTTGTTCGAAAGATTTTAAAATTTTTTACTTGTCTAAAAAAATCAAAGAAATTTTAAATTGGAAGCGCCGGGTATCGATCCCGGTACCTCTCGCATGCAAAGCGAGCACTCTACCATCTGAGCTACGCCCCCTTCTCTATGAACCTGTTCCAATTTTTTTTTATTTCGTTGTATTTTTTTTTTGAAAAATTTTAAATTATTTTTCACTTGTCTAAAAAAATTATAGAAATTTTAAATTGGAAGCGCCGGGTATCGATCCCGGTACCTCTCGCATGCTAAGCGAGCGCTCTACCATCTGAGCTACGCCCCCTTCTCTATGAACCTGTTGCAATTTTTTGTCTCATTTCTTTGAATATTTTGTTAAAAAGATTTTAAAATTTTTTACTTGTCTAAAAAATCATAGAAATTTTAAATTGGAAGCGCCGGGTATCGATCCCGGTACCTCTCGCAAGCTAAGCGAGCGCTCTACCATCTGAGCTACGGCCCCTTCTCTATGAACCTGTTCCAATTTTTTTTTATTTCGTTGAATATTTTGTTTGAAAAATTTTAAATTATTTTTCACTTGTCTAAAAAAATTATAGAAATTTTAAATTGGAAGCGCCGGGTATCGATCCCGGTACCTCTCGCATGCTAAGCGAGCGCTCTACCATCTGAGCTACGCCCCCTTCTCTATGAACCTGTTGCAATTTTTTGTCTCATTTCTTTGAATATTTTGTTAAAAAGATTTTAAAATTTTTTACTTGTCTAAAAAAATCATAGAAATTTTAAATTGGAAGCGCCGGGTATCGATCCCGGTACCTCTCGCATGCAAAGCGAGCGCTCTACCATCTGAGCTACGCCCCCTTCTCTGTTGAGGTTGGTAGAAATCTTTTGAATATTTTTTCAAAAATATTGTTAGGAAAATATTCAAATTATTTTTCACATCTCTTGTAAAATTATAAAAATACCTTTTTGGAAGCGCCGGGTATCGATCCCGGTACCTCTCGCATGCTAAGCGAGAGCTCTACCATTTGAGCTACGCCCCCTTCTCTGATGAGGTTGGTAAAAATCTTTTGTAATATATTTTTTAAAAATATTGCTAGGAAAATATTCAAATTATTTTTCACATTTCTGGTAAAATTATAAAAGTACTTAATTGGAAGCGCCGGGTATCGATCCCGGTACCTCTCGCATGCTAAGGGAGCGCTCTACCATCTGAGCTACGCCCCCTTCTCTATGAACATGTTGCAATATTTTGTTTTATTTTGTTGAATATTTTGTTTGAAAAATTTTAAGTTATTTTTCACTTGTCTAAAAAAATTATAAAAATTTTAAATTGGAAGCGCCGGGTATCGATCCAGGTACCTCTCGCATGCTAAGCGAGCGCTCTACCATCTGAGCTACGCCCCCTTCCTTATGAACCTGTTCCAATTTTTTTTTATTTCGTTGAATATTTTGTTTTAAAAATTTTAAATTATTTTTCACTTGTCTAAAAAAATTATAGAAATTTTAAATTGGAAGCGCCGGGTATCGATCCCGGTACCTCTCGCATGCTAAGCGAGCACTCTACCATCTGAGCTACGCCCCCTTCTCTATGAACCTGTTGCAATTTTTTGTCTCATTTCTTTGAATTTTTTGTTCGATAGATTTTAAAATTTTTCACTTGTCTAAAAAAATCATAGAAATTTTAAATTGGAAGCGCCGGGTATCGATCCCGGTACCTCTCGCATGCAAAGCGAGCGCTCAACCATCTGAGCTACGCCCCCTTCTCTATGAACCTGTTCCAATTTTTTTTTATTTCGTTGAATATTTTGTTTGAAAAATTTTAAATTATTTTTCACTTGTCTAAAAAAATTATAGAAATTTTAAATTGGAAGCGCCGGGTATCGATCCCGGTACCTCTCGCATGCTAAGCGAGCGCTCTACCATCTGAGCTACGCTCCCTTCTCTATGAACCTGTTGCAATTTTTTGTCTCATTTCTTTGAATATTTTGTTAAAAAGATTTTAAAATTTTTTACTTGTCTAAAAAAATCATAGAAATTTTAAATTGGAAGCGCCGGGTATCGATCCCGGTACCTCTCGCATGCAAAGCGAGCGCTCTACCATCTGAGCTACGCCCCCTTCTCTGTTGAGGTTGGTAGAAATCTTTTGAATATTTTTTCAAAAATATTGTTAGGAAAATATTCAAATTATTTTTCACATCTCTTGTAAAATTATAAAAATACCTTTTTGGAAGCGCCGGGTATCGATCCCGGTACCTCTCGCATGCTAAGCGAGCGCTCTACCATCTGAGCTACGCCCCCTTCTCTATGAATATGTTGCAATATTTTGTTTTATTTTGTTCAATATTTTGTTTGAAAAATTTTAAATTATTTTTCACATTTCTGGTAAAATTATAAAAGTACTTAATTGGAAGCGCCGGGTATCGATCCCGGTACCTCTCGCATGCTAAGCGAGCGCTCTACCATCTGAGCTACGCCCCACCATCTGAGCTACGCCCCCTTCTCTATGAACATGTTGCAATATTTTGTTTTATTTTGTTGAATATTTTGTTTGAAAAATTTTAAATTATTTTCCACTTGTCTAAAAAAATTATAGAAATTTTAAATTGGATGCGCCGGGTATCGATCCCGGTACCTCTCGTATGCTAAGCGAGCGCTCTAAAATCTGAGCTACGCCCCCTTCTCTATGAACCTGTTCCAATTTTTTTTTTATTTCGTTGAATATTTTGTTTGAAAAATTTTAAATTATTTTTCACTTGTTTAAAAAAATTATAGAAATTTTAAATTGGAAGCGCCGGGTATCGATCCCGGTACCTCTCGCATGCAAAGCAAGCGCTCTACCATCTGAGCTACGCCCCCTTCTCTGTTGAGGTTGGTAGTAATCTTTTGAATATTTTTTCAAAAATATTGTTAGGAAAATATTCAAATTATATTTCACATCTCTTGTAAAATTATAAAAATACCTTTTTGGAAGCGCCGGGTATAGATCCCGGTACCTCTCGCATGCTAAGCGAGCACTCTACCATCTGAGCTACGCCCCCTTCTCTATGAACCTGTTGCAATTTTTTGTCTCATTTCTTTGAATATTTTGTTCGAAAGATTTTAAAATTTTTTACTTGTCTAAAAAAATCAAAGAAATTTTAAATTGGAAGCGCCGGGTATCGATCCCGGTACCTCTCGCATGCAAAGCGAGCGCTCTACCATCTGAGCTACGCCCCCTTCTCTATGAACCTGTTCCAATTTTTTTTTATTTCGTTGTATTTTTTTTTTGAAAAATTTTAAATTATTTTTCACTTGTCTAAAAAAATTATAGAAATTTTAAATTGGAAGCGCCGGGTATCGATCCCGGTACCTCTCGCATGCTAAGCGAGCGCTCTACCATCTGAGCTACGCCCCCTTCTCTATGAACCTGTTGCAATTTTTTGTCTCATTTCTTTGAATATTTTGTTAAAAAGATTTTAAAATTTTTTACTTGTCTAAAAAATCATAGAAATTTTAAATTGGAAGCGCCGGGTATCGATCCCGGTACCTCTCGCAAGCTAAGCGAGCGCTCTACCATCTGAGCTACGGCCCCTTCTCTATGAACCTGTTCCAATTTTTTTTTATTTCGTTGAATATTTTGTTTGAAAAATTTTAAATTATTTTTCACTTGTCTAAAAAAATTATAGAAATTTTAAATTGGAAGCGCCGGGTATCGATCCCGGTACCTCTCGCATGCTAAGCGAGCGCTCTACCATCTGAGCTACGCCCCCTTCTCTATGAACCTGTTGCAATTTTTTGTCTCATTTCTTTGAATATTTTGTTAAAAAGATTTTAAAATTTTTTACTTGTCTAAAAAAATCATAGAAATTTTAAATTGGAAGCGCCGGGTATCGATCCCGGTACCTCTCGCATGCAAAGCGAGCGCTCTACCATCTGAGCTACGCCCCCTTCTCTGTTGAGGTTGGTAGAAATCTTTTGAATATTTTTTCAAAAATATTGTTAGGAAAATATTCAAATTATTTTTCACATCTCTTGTAAAATTATAAAAATACCTTTTTGGAAGCGCCGGGTATCGATCCCGGTACCTCTCGCATGCTAAGCGAGAGCTCTACCATTTGAGCTACGCCCCCTTCTCTGATGAGGTTGGTAAAAATCTTTTGTAATATATTTTTTAAAAATATTGCTAGGAAAATATTCAAATTATTTTTCACATTTCTGGTAAAATTATAAAAGTACTTAATTGGAAGCGCCGGGTATCGATCCCGGTACCTCTCGCATGCTAAGGGAGCGCTCTACCATCTGAGCTACGCCCCCTTCTCTATGAACATGTTGCAATATTTTGTTTTATTTTGTTGAATATTTTGTTTGAAAAATTTTAAGTTATTTTTCACTTGTCTAAAAAAATTATAAAAATTTTAAATTGGAAGCGCCGGGTATCGATCCAGGTACCTCTCGCATGCTAAGCGAGCGCTCTACCATCTGAGCTACGCCCCCTTCCCTATGAACCTGTTCCAATTTTTTTTTATTTCGTTGAATATTTTGTTTTAAAAATTTTAAATTATTTTTCACTTGTCTAAAAAAATTATAGAAATTTTAAATTGGAAGCGCCGGGTATCGATCCCGGTACCTCTCGCATGCTAAGCGAGCACTCTACCATCTGAGCTACGCCCCCTTCTCTATGAACCTGTTGCAATTTTTTGTCTCATTTCTTTGAATTTTTTGTTCGATAGATTTTAAAATTTTTCACTTGTCTAAAAAAATCATAGAAATTTTAAATTGGAAGCGCCGGGTATCGATCCCGGTACCTCTCGCATGCAAAGCGAGCGCTCAACCATCTGAGCTACGCCCCCTTCTCTATGAACCTGTTCCAATTTTTTTTTATTTCGTTGAATATTTTGTTTGAAAAATTTTAAATTATTTTTCACTTGTCTAAAAAAATTATAGAAATTTTAAATTGGAAGCGCCGGGTATCGATCCCGGTACCTCTCGCATGCTAAGCGAGCGCTCTACCATCTGAGCTACGCTCCCTTCTCTATGAACCTGTTGCAATTTTTTGTCTCATTTCTTTGAATATTTTGTTAAAAAGATTTTAAATTTTTTACTTGTCTAAAAAAATCATAGAAATTTTAAATTGGAAGCGCCGGGTATCGATCCCGGTACCTCTCGCATGCAAAGCGAGCGCTCTACCATCTGAGCTACGCCCCCTTCTCTGTTGAGGTTGGTAGAAATCTTTTGAATATTTTTTCAAAAATATTGTTAGGAAAATATTCAAATTATTTTTAACATCTCTTGTAAAATTATAAAAATACCTTTTTGGAAGCGCCGGGTATCGATCCCGGTACCTCTCGCATGCTAAGCGAGCGCTCTACCATCTGAGCTACGCCCCCTTCTCTATGAATATGTTGCAATATTTTGTTTTATTTTGTTCAATATTTTGTTTGAAAAATTTTAAATTATTTTTCACATTTCTGGTAAAATTATAAAAGTACTTAATTGGAAGCGCCGGGTATCGATCCCGGTACCTCTCGCATGCTAAGCAAGCGCTCTACCATCTGAGCTACGCCCCACCATCTGAGCTACGCCCCCTTCTCTATGAACATGTTGCAATATTTTGTTTTATTTTGTTGAATATTTTGTTTGAAAAATTTTAGAAATATATTAGAAAATTATAGAAATTTTAAATTGGATGCGCCGGGTATCGATCCCGGTACCTCTCGTATGCTAAGCGAGCGCTCTAAAATCTGAGCTACGCCCCCTTCTCTATGAACCTGTTCCAATTTTTTTTTTATTTCGTTGAATATTTTGTTTGAAAAATTTTAAATTATTTTTCACTTGTTTAAAAAAATTATAGAAATTTTAAATTGGAAGCGCCGGGTATCGATCCCGGTACCTCTCGCATGCAAAGCAAGCGCTCTACCATCTGAGCTACGCCCCCTTCTCTGTTGAGGTTGGTAGTAATCTTTTGAATATTTTTTCAAAAATATTGTTAGGAAAATATTCAAATTATATTTCACATCTCTTGTAAAATTATAAAAATACCTTTTTGGAAGCGCCGGGTATAGATCCCGGTACCTCTCGCATGCTAAGCGAGCACTCTACCATCTGAGCTACGCCCCCTTCTCTATGAACCTGTTGCAATTTTTTGTCTCATTTCTTTGAATATTTTGTTCGAAAGATTTTAAAATTTTTTACTTGTCTAAAAAAATCAAAGAAATTTTAAATTGGAAGCGCCGGGTATCGATCCCGGTACCTCTCGCATGCAAAGCGAGCGCTCTACCATCTGAGCTACGCCCCCTTCTCTATGAACCTGTTCCAATTTTTTTTTATTTCGTTGTATTTTTTTTTTGAAAAATTTTAAATTATTTTTCACTTGTCTAAAAAAATTATAGAAATTTTAAATTGGAAGCGCCGGGTATCGATCCCGGTACCTCTCGCATGCTAAGCGAGCGCTCTACCATCTGAGCTACGCCCCCTTCTCTATGAACCTGTTGCAATTTTTTGTCTCATTTCTTTGAATTTTTTGTTCGATAGATTTTAAAATTTTTCACTTGTCTAAAAAAATCATAGAAATTTTAAATTGGAAGCGCCGGGTATCGATCCCGGTACCTCTCGCATGCAAAGCGAGCGCTCTACCATCTGAGCTACGCCCCCTTCTCTATGAACCTGTTCCAATTTTTTTTTATTTCGTTGAATATTTTGTTTGAAAAATTTTAAATTATTTTTCACTTGTCTAAAAAAATTATAGAAATTTTAAATTGGAAGCGCCGGGTATCGATCCCGGTACCTCTCGCATGCTAAGCGAGCGCTCTACCATCTGAGCTGCGCTCCCTTCTCTATGAACCTGTTGCAATTTTTTGTCTCATTTCTTTGAATATTTTGTTAAAAAGATTTTAAAATTTTTTACTTGTCTAAAAAAATCATAGAAATTTTAAATTGGAAGCGCCGGGTATCGATCCCGGTACCTCTCGCATGCAAAGCGAGCGCTCTACCATCTGAGCTACGCCCCCTTCTCTGTTGAGGTTGGTAGAAATCTTTTGAATATTTTTTCAAAAATATTGTTAGGAAAATATTCAAATTATTTTTCACATCTCTTGTAAAATTATAAAAATACCTTTTTGGAAGCGCCGGGTATCGATCCCGGTACCTCTCGCATGCTAAGCGAGCGCTCTACCATCTGAGCTACGCCCCCTTCTCTATGAATATGTTGCAATATTTTGTTTTATTTTGTTCAATATTTTGTTTGAAAAATTTTAAATTATTTTTCACATTTCTGGTAAAATTATAAAAGTACTTAATTGGAAGCGCCGGGTATCGATCCCGGTAAATCTCGCATGCTAAGCGAGCGCTCTACCATCTGAGCTACGCCCCCTTCTCTATGAACATGTTGCAATATTTTGTTTTATTTTGTTGAATATTTTGTTTGAAAAATTTTAAATTATTTTCCACTTGTCTAAAAAAATTATAGAAATTTTAAATTGGATGCGCCGGGTATCGATCCCGGTACCTCTCGTATGCTAAGCGAGCGCTCTAAAATCTGAGCTACGCCCCCTTCTCTATGAACCTGTTCCAATTTTTTTTTATTTCGTTGAATATTTTGTTTGAAAAATTTTAAATTATTTTTCACTTGTTTAAAAAAATTATAGAAATTTTAAATTGGAAGCGCCGGGTATCGATCCCGGTACCTCTCGCATGCAAAGCAAGCGCTCTACCATCTGAGCTACGCCCCCTTCTCTGTTGAGGTTGGTAGTAATCTTTTGAATATTTTTTCAAAAATATTGTTAGGAAAATATTCAAATTACATTTCACATCTCTTGTAAAATTATAAAAATACCGTTTTGGAAGCGCCGGGTATCGATCCCGGTACCTCTCGCATGCTAAGCGAGCGCTCTACCATTTGAGCTACGCCCCCTTCTCTATGAACATGTTGCAATATTTTGTTTTATTTTGTTGAATATTTTGTTTGAAAAATTTTAAGTTATTTTTCACTTGTCTAAAAAAATTATAAAAATTTTAAATTGGAAGCGCCGGGTATCGATCCCGGTACCTCTCGCATGCAAAGCGAGCGCTCTACCATCTGAGCTACGCCCCCTTCTCTATGAACCTGTTCCAATTTTTTTTTATTTCGTTGAATATTTTGTTTGAAAAATTTTAAATTATTTTTCACTTGTCTAAAAAAATTATAGAAATTTTAAATTGGAAGCGCCGGGTATCGATCCCGGTACCTCTCGCATGCTAAGCGAGCGCTCTACCATCTGAGCTACGCCCCCTTCCCTATGAACCTGTTGCAATTTTTTGTCTCATTTCTTTGAATATTTTGTTAAAAAGATTTTAAAATTTTTTACTTGTCTAAAAAAATCATAGAAATTTTAAATTGGAAGCGCCGGGTATCGATCCCGGTACCTCTCGCATGCAAAGCGAGCGCTCTACCATCTGAGCTACGCCCCCTTCTCTGTTGAGGTTGGTAGTAATCTTTTGAATATTTTTTCAAAAATATTGTTAGGAAAATATTCAAATTATTTTTCACATCTCTTGTAAAATTATAAAAATAACTTTTTGGAAGCGCCGGGTATCGATCCCGGTACCTCTCGCATGCTAAGCGAGCGCTCTACCATTTGAGCTACGCCCCCTTCTCTGATGAGGTTGGTAGAAATCTCTTGTAATATATTTTTTAAAAATATTGCTAGGAAAATATTCAAATTATTTTTCACATTTCTGGTAAAATTATAAAAGTACTTAATTGGAAGCGCCGGGTATCGATCCCGGTACCTCTCGCATGCAAAGCGAGCGCTCTACCATCTGAGCTACGCCCCCTTCCCTATGAACCTGTTCCAATTTTTTTTTATTTCGTTGAATATTTTGTTTGAAAAATTTTAAATTATTTTTCACTTGTCTAAAAAAATTATAGAAATTTTAAATTGGAAGCGCCGGGTATCGATCCAGGTACCTCTCGCATGCTAAGCGAGCGCTCTACCATCTGAGCTACGCCCCCTTCTCTATGAACCTGTTGCAATTTTTTGTCTCATTTCTTTGAATATTTTGTTAAAAAGATTTTAAAATTTTTTACTTGTCTAAAAAATCATAGAAATTTTAAATTGGAAGCGCCGGGTATCGATCCCGGTACCTCTCGCAAGCTAAGCGAGCGCTCTACCATCTGAGCTACGGCCCCTTCTCTATGAACATGTTGCAATATTTTGTTTTATTTTGTTGAATATTTTGTTTGAAAGATTTTAAATTATTTTTCACTTGTCTAAAAAAATTATAGAAATTTTAAATTGGAAGCGCCGGGTATCGATCCTGGTACCTCTCGCATGCTAAGCGAGCGCTCTACCATCTGAGCTACGCCCTCTTCTCTATGAACCTGTTGCAATTTTTGTGTCTCATTTCTTTGAATATTTTGTTCGAAAGATTTTAAAATTTTTTACTTGTCTAAAAAAATCATAGAAATTTTAAATTGGAAGCGCCGGGTATCGATCCCGGTACCTCTCGCATGCAAAGCGATTGCTCTACCATCTGAGCTACGCCCCCTCGTCTGTTGAGGTTGGTAGTAATCTTTTGTAATATTTTTTTAAAAATAATGTTAGGAAAATGTTCAAATTATTTTTCACATCTCTTGTAAAATTATAAAATTACTTATTTGGAAGCGCCGGGAATCGATCCCGGTACATCTCGCATGCTAAGCGAGCGCTCTACCATCTGAGCTACGCCCCCTTCTCTATGAACCTGTTGCAATATTTTTTCGTATTTCTTTGAATATTTTGTTTAAAAAATTTTAAATTATTTTTCACATGTCTAAAAAATTATAGAAATTTTAAATTGGAAGCGACGGGTATCGATCCAGGGACCTCTCATGCAAAGCGAGCGGTCTACCATCTGAGCTATGCCCCCTTCTCTATGAACCTGTTTCAATTTTTTGTTTTATTTCTTTGAATATTTTGTTTGAAAATTTTTAAATTATTTTTCACTTGTCTAAAAAAATTATAGAAATTTTAAATTGGAAGCGCCGGGTTTCGATCCTGGTACCTCTCGCATGCAAAGCGAGCGCTCTACCATCTGAGCTACGCCCCCTTCTCTGTTGAGGTTGGTAGTAATCTTTTGAATATTTTTTCAAAAATATTGTTAGGAAAATATTCAAATTATTTTTCACATTTCTGGTAAAATTATCAAAGTACTTAATTGGAAGCGCCGGGTATCGATCCCGGTACCTCTCGCATGCTAAGCGAGCGCTCTACCATCTGAGCTACGCCCCCTTCTCTATGAACCTGTTCCAATTTTTTTTTATTTCGTTGAATATTTTGTTTGAAAAATTTTAAATTATTTTTCACTTGTCTAAAAAAATTATAGAAATTTTAAATTGGAAGCGCCGGGTATCGATCCCGGTACCTGTCGCATGCTAAGCGAGCGCTCTACCACCTGAGCTACGCCCCCTTCTCTATGAACCTGTTGCAATTTTTTGTCTCATTTCTTTGAATATTTTGTTAAAAAGATTTTAAAATTTTTTACTTGTCTAAAAAAATCATAGAAATTTTAAATTGGAAGCGCCGGGTATCGATCCCGGTACCTCTCGCATGCAAAGCGAGCGCTCTACCATCTGAGCTACGCCCCCTTCTCTGTTGAGGTTGGTAGTAATCTTTTGAATATTTTTTCAAAAATATTGTTAGGAAAATATTCAAATTATTTTTCACATCTCTTGTAAAATTATAAAAATACCTTTTTGGAAGCGCCGGGTATCGATCCCGGTACCTCTCGCATGCTAAGCGAGCGCTCTACCATTTGAGCTACGCCCCCTTCTCTGATGAGGTTGGTAGAAATCTTTTGTAATATATTTTTTAAAAATATTGCTAGGAAAATATTCAAATTATTTTTCACATTTCTGGTAAAATTATAAAAGTACTTAATTGGAAGCGCCGGGTATCGATCCCGGTACCTCTCGCATGCAAAGCGAGCGCTCTACCATCTGAGCTACGCCCCCTTCCCTATGAACCTGTTCCAATTTTTTTTTATTTCGTTGAATATTTTGTTTGAAAAATTTTAAATTATTTTTCACTTGTCTAAAAAAATTATAGAAATTTTAAATTGGAAGCGCCGGGTATCGATCCCGGTACCTCTCGCATGCTAAGCGAGCGCTCTACCATCTGAGCTACGCCCCCTTCTCTATGAACCTGTTGCAATTTTTTGTCTCATTTCTTTGAATATTTTGTTCGAAAGATTTTAAAATTTTTTACTTGTCTAAAAAAATCATAGAAATTTTAAATTGGAAGCGCCGGGTATCGATCCCGGTACCTCTCGCATGCAAAGCGAGCGCTCTACCATCTGAGCTACGCCCCCTTCTCTATGAACCTGTTCCAATTTTTTTTTATTTCGTTGAATATTTTGTTTGAAAAATTTTAAATTATTTTTCACTTGTCTAAAAAAATTATAGAAATTTTAAATTGGAAGCGCCGGGTATCGATCCCGGTACCTCTCGCATGCTAAGCGAGCGCTCTACCATCTGAGCTACGCCCCCTTCTCTATGAACCTGTTGCAATTTTTTGTCTCATTTCTTTGAATATTTTGTTAAAAAGATTTTAAAATTTTTTACTTGTCTAAAAAAATCATTGAAATTTTAAATTGGAAGCGCCGGGTATCGATCCCGGTACCTCTCGCATGCAAAGCGAGCGCTCTACCATCTGAGCTACGCCCCCTTCTCTGTTGAGGTTGGTAGAAATCTTTTGAATATTTTTTCAAAAATATTGTTAGGAAAATATTCAAATTATTTTTCACATCTCTTGTAAAATTATAAAAATACCTTTTTGGAAGCGCCGGGTATCGATCCCGGTACCTCTCGCATGCTAAACGAGAGCTCTACCATTTGAGCTACGCCCCCTTCTCTGATGAGGTTGGTAAAAATCTTTTGTAATATATTTTTTAAAAATATTGCTAGGAAAATATTCAAATTATTTTTCACATTTCTGGTAAAATTATAAAAGTACTTAATTGGAAGCGCCGGGTATCGATCCCGGTACCTCTCGCATGCTAAGGGAGCGCTCTACCATCTGAGCTACGCCCCCTTCTCTATGAACATGTTGCAATATTTTGTTTTATTTTGTTGAATATTTTGTTTGAAAAATTTTAAGTTATTTTTCACTTGTCTAAAAAAATTATAAAAATTTTAAATTGAAAGCGCCGGGTATCGATCCAGGTACCTCTCGCATGCTAAGCGAGCGCTCTACCATCTGAGCTACGCCCCCTTCCCTATGAACCTGTTCCAATTTTTTTTTATTTCGTTGAATATTTTGTTTTAAAAATTTTAAATTATTTTTCACTTGTCTAAAAAAATTATAGAAATTTTAAATTGGAAGCGCCGGGTATCGATCCCGGTACCTCTCGCATGCTAAGCGAGCACTCTACCATCTGAGCTACGCCCCCTTCTCTATGAACCTGTTCCAATTTTTTTTTATTTCGTTGAATATTTTGTTTGAAAAATTTTAAATTATTTTTCACTTGTCTAAAAAAATTATAGAAATTTTAAATTGGAAGCGCCGGGTATCGATCCCGGTACCTCTCGCATGCTAAGCGAGCGCTCTACCATCTGAGCTACGCCCCCTTCTCTATGAACCTGTTGCAATTTTTTGTCTCATTTCTTTGAATTTTTTGTTCGATAGATTTTAAAATTTTTCACTTGTCTAAAAAAATCATAGAAATTTTAAATTGGAAGTGCCGGGTATCGATCCCGGTACCTCTCGCATGCTAAGCGAGCGCTCTACCATCTGAGCTACGCCCCCTTCTCTATGAACCTGTTGCAATTTTTTGTCTCATTTCTTTGAATATTTTGTTAAAAAGATTTTAAAATTTTTTACTTGTCTAAAAAAATCATAGAAATTTTAAATTGGAAGCGCCGGGTATCGATCCCGGTACCTCTCGCATGCAAAGCGAGCGCTCTACCATCTGAGCTACGCCCCCTTCTCTGTTGAGGTTGGTAGAAATCTTTTGAATATTTTTTCAAAAATATTGTTAGGAAAATATTCAAATTATTTTTCACATCTCTTGTAAAATTATAAAAATACCTTTTTGGAAGCGCCGGGTATCGATCCCGGTACCTCTCGCATGCTAAGCGAGAGCTCTACCATTTGAACTACGCCCCCTTCTCTGATGAGGTTGGTAAAAATCTTTTGTAATATATTTTTTAAAAATATTGCTAGGAAAATATTCAAATTATTTTTCACATTTCTGGTAAAATTATAAAAGTACTTAATTGGAAGCGCCGGGTATCGATCCCGGTACCTCTCGCATGCTAAGGGAGCGCTCTACCATCTGAGCTTCGCCCCCTTCTCTATGAACATGTTGCAATATTTTGTTTTATTTTGTTGAATATTTTGTTTGAAAAATTTTAAGTTATTTTTCACTTGTCTAAAAAAATTATAAAAATTTTGAATTGGAAGCGCCGGGTATCGATCCAGGTACCTCTCGCATGCTAAGCGAGCGCTCTACCATCTGAGCTACGCCCCCTTCCCTATGAATCTGTTCCAATTTTTTTTATTTCGTTGAATATTTTGTTTTAAAAATTTTAAATTATTTTTCACTTGTCTAAAAAAATTATAGAAATTTTAAATTGGAAGCGCCGGGTATCGATCCCGGTACCTCTCGCATGCTAAGCGAGCACTCTACCATCTGAGCTACGCCCCCTTCTCTATGAACCTGTTGCAATTTTTTGTCTCATTTCTTTGAATATTTTGTTCGAAAGATTTTAAAATTTTTTACTTGTCTAAAAAAATCAAAGAAATTTTAAATTGGAAGCGCCGGGTATCGATCCCGGTACCTCTCGCATGCAAAGCGAGCGCTCTACCATCTGAGCTACGCCCCCTTCTCTATGATCCTGTTCCAATTTTTTTTTATTTCGTTGAATATTTTGTTTGAAAAATTTTAAATTATTTTTCACTTGTCTAAAAAAATTATAGAAATTTTAAATTGGAAGCGCCGGGTATCGATCCCGGTACCTCTCGCATGCTAAGCGAGCGCTCTACCATCTGAGCTACGCCCCCTTCTCTATGAACCTGTTGCAATTTTTTGTCTCATTTCTTTGAATATTTTGTTCGATAGATTTTAAAATTTTTCACTTGTCTAAAAAAATCATAGAAATTTTAAATTGGAAGCGCCGGGTATCGATCCCGGTACCTCTCGCATGCAAAGCGAGCGCTCTACCATCTGAGCTACGCCCCCTTCTCTGTTGAGGTTGGTAGTAATCTTTTGAATATTTTTTCAAAAATATTGTTAGGAAAATATTCAAATTATTTTTCACATCTCTTGTAAAATTATAAAAATACCTTTTTGGAAGGGCCGGGTATCGATCCCGGTACCTCTCGGATGCTATGCGAGCGCTCTACCATTTGAGCTACGCCCCCTTCTTTGTTGAGGTTGGTAGTAATTTTTGTAATATATTTTTTAAAAATATTGCTAGGAAAATATTCAAATTATTTTTCACATTTCTGGTAAAATTATAAAAATACTTAACTGGAAGCGCCGGGTTTCGGCCCCGGTACCTCTCGCATGCTAAGCGAGCGCTCTACCATCTGAGCTACGCCCCCTTCTCTATGAATATGTTGCAATATTTTGTTTTATTTTGTTCAATATTTTGTTTGAAAAATTTTAAATTATTTTTCACATTTCTGGTAAAATTATAAAAGTACTTAATTGGAAGCGCCGGGTATCGATCCCGGTACCTCTCGCATGCTAAGCGAGCGCTCTACCATCTGAGCTACGCCCCCTTCTCTATGAACATGTTGCAATATTTTGTTTTATTTTGTTGAATATTTTGTTTGAAAAATTTTAAATTATTTTCCACTTGTCTAAAAAAATTATAGAAATTTTAAATTGGATGCGCCGGGTATCGATCCCGGTACCTCTCGTATGCTAAGCGAGCGCTCTAAAATCTGAGCTACGCCCCCTTCTCTATGAACCTGTTCCAATTTTTTTTATGTCGTTGAATATTTTGTTTGAAAAATTTTAAATTATTTTTCACTTGTTTAAAAAAATTATAGAAATTTTAAATTGGAAGCGCCGGGTATCGATCCCGGTACCTCTCGCATGCAAAGCAAGCGCTCTACCATCTGAGCTACGCCCCCTTCTCTGTTGAGGTTGGTAGTAATCTTTTGAATATTTTTTCAAAAATATTGTTAGGAAAATATTCAAATTATATTTCACATCTCTTGTAAAATTATAAAAATACCTTTTTGGAAGCGCCGGGTATCGATCCCGGTACCTCTCGCATGCTAAGCGAGCGCTCTACCATTTGAGCTACGCCCCCTTCTCTATGAACATGTTGCAATATTTTGTTTTATTTTGTTGAATATTTTGTTTGAAAAATTTTAAGTTATTTTTCACTTGTCTAAAAAAATTATAAAAATTTTAAATTGGAAGCGCCGGGTATCGATCCCGGTACCTCTCGCATGCTAAGCGAGCGCTCTACCATCTGAGCTACGCCCCCTTCTCTATGAACCTGTTGCAATTTTTTGTCTCATTTCTTTGAATATTTTGTTCGAAAGATTTTAAATTATTTTTCACTTGTCTAAAAAAATTATAGAAATTTTAAATTGGAAGCGCCGGGTATCGATCCCGGTACCTCTCGCATGCAAAGCGAGCGCTCTACCATCTGAGCTACGCCCCCTTCTCTATGAACCTGTTCCAATTTTTTTTTATTTCGTTGAATATTTTGTTTGAAAAATTTTAAATTATTTTTCACTTGTCTAAAAAAATTATAGAAATTTTAAATTGGAAGCGCCGGGTATCGATCCCGGTACCTCTCGCATGCTAAGCGAGCGCTCTACCATCTGAGCTACGCCCCCTTCCCTATGAACCTGTTGCAATTTTTTGTCTCATTTCTTTGAATATTTTGTTAAAAAGATTTTAAAATTTTTTACTTGTCTAAAAAAATCATAGAAATTTTAAATTGGAAGCGCCGGGTATCGATCCCGGTACCTCTCGCATGCAAAGCGAGCGCTCTACCATCTGAGCTACGCCCCCTTCTCTGTTGAGGTTGGTAGTAATCTTTTGAATATTTTTTCAAAAATATTGTTAGGAAAATATTCAAATTATTTTTCACATCTCTTGTAAAATTATAAAAATAACTTTTTGGAAGCGCCGGGTATCGATCCCGGTACCTCTCGCATGCTAAGCGAGCGCTCTACCATTTGAGCTACGCCCCCTTCTCTGATGAGGTTGGTAGAAATCTCTTGTAATATATTTTTTAAAAATATTGCTAGGAAAATATTCAAATTATTTTTCACATTTCTGGTAAAATTATAAAAGTACTTAATTGGAAGCGCCGGGTATCGATCCCGGTACCTCTCGCATGCAAAGCGAGCGCTCTACCATCTGAGCTACGCCCCCTTCCCTATGAACCTGTTCCAATTTTTTTTTATTTCGTTGAATATTTTGTTTGAAAAATTTTAAATTATTTTTCACTTGTCTAAAAAAATTATAGAAATTTTAAATTGGAAGCGCCGGGTATCGATCCCGGTACCTCTCGCATGCTAAGCGAGCGCTCTACCATCTGAGCTACGCCCCCTTCTCTATGAACCTGTTGCAATTTTTTGTCTCATTTCTTTGAATATTTTGTTAAAAAGATTTTAAAATTTTTTACTTGTCTAAAAAATCATAGAAATTTTAAATTGGAAGCGCCGGGTATCGATCCCGGTACCTCTCGCAAGCTAAGCGAGGGCTCTACCATCTGAGCTACGGCCCCTTCTCTATGAACATGTTGCAATATTTTGTTTTATTTTGTTGAATATTTTGTTTGAAAGATTTTAAATTATTTTTCACTTGTCTAAAAAAATTATAGAAACTTTAAATTGGAAGCGCCGGGTATCGATCCTGGTACCTCTCGCATGCTAAGCGAGCGCTCTACCATCTGAGCTACGCCCCCTTCTCTATGAACCTGTTGCAATTTTTGTGTCTCATTTCTTTGAATATTTTGTTCGAAAGATTTTAAAATTTTTTACTTGTCTAAAAAAATCATAGAAATTTTAAATTGGAAGCGCCGGGTATCGATCCCGGTACCTCTCGCATGCAAAGCGATTGCTCTACCATCTGAGCTACGCCCCCTCGTCTGTTGAGGTTGGTAGTAATCTTTTGTAATATTTTTTTAAAAATAATGTTAGGAAAATGTTCAAATTATTTTTCACATCGCTTGTAAAATTATAAAATTACTTATTTGGAAGCGCCGGGAATCGATCCCGGTACATCTCGCATGCTAAGCGAGCGCTCTACCATCTGAGCTACGCCCCCTTCTCTATGAACCTGTTGCAATATTTTTTCGTATTTCTTTGAATATTTTGTTTAAAAAATTTTAAATTATTTTTCACATGTCTAAAAAATTATAGAAATTTTAAATTGGAAGCGACGGGTATCGATCCAGGGACCTCTCATGCAAAGCGAGCGGTCTACCATCTGAGCTATGCCCCCTTCTCTATGAACCTGTTTCAATTTTTTGTTTTATTTCTTTGAATATTTTGTTTGAAAATTTTTAAATTATTTTTCACTTGTCTAAAAAAATTATAGAAATTTTAAATTGGAAGCGCCGGGTTTCGATCCTGGTACCTCTCGCATGCAAAGCGAGCGCTCTACCATCTGAGCTACGCCCCCTTCTCTGTTGAGGTTGGTAGTAATCTTTTGAATATTTTTTCAAAAATATTGTTAGGAAAATATTCAAATTATTTTTCACATTTCTGGTAAAATTATAAAAGTACTTAATTGGAAGCGCCGGGTATCGATCCCGGTACCTCTCGCATGCTAAGCGAGCGCTCTACCATTTGAGCTACGCCCCCTTCTCTGATGAGGTTGGTAGTAATCTTTTGTAATATATTTTTTTAAAATATTGCTAGGAAAATATTCAAATTATTTTTCACATTTCTGGTAAAATTATAAAAGTACTTAATTGGAAGCGCCGGGTATCGATCCCGGTACCTCTCGCATGCAAAGCGAGCGCTCTACCATCTGAGCTACGCCCCCTTCCCTATGAACCTGTTCCAATTTTTTTTTATTTCGTTGAATATTTTGTTTGAAAAATTTTAAATTATTTTTCACTTGTCTAAAAAAATTATAGAAATTTTAAATTGGAAGCGCCGGGTATCGATCCCGGTACCTCTCGCATGCTAAGCGAGCGCTCTACCATCTGAGCTACGCCCCCTTCTCTATGAACCTGTTGCAATTTTTTGTCTCATTTCTTTGAATATTTTGTTAAAAAGATTTTAAAATTTTTTACTTGTCTAAAAAATCATAGAAATTTTAAATTGGAAGCGCCGGGTATCGATCCCGGTACCTCTCGCAAGCTAAGCGAGGGCTCTACCATCTGAGCTACGGCCCCTTCTCTATGAACATGTTGCAATATTTTGTTTTATTTTGTTGAATATTTTGTTTGAAAGATTTTAAATTATTTTTCACTTGTCTAAAAAAATTATAGAAACTTTAAATTGGAAGCGCCGGGTATCGATCCTGGTACCTCTCGCATGCTAAGCGAGCGCTCTACCATCTGAGCTACGCCCCCTTCTCTATGAACCTGTTGCAATTTTTGTGTCTCATTTCTTTGAATATTTTGTTCGAAAGATTTTAAAATTTTTTACTTGTCTAAAAAAATCATAGAAATTTTAAATTGGAAGCGCCGGGTATCGATCCCGGTACCTCTCGCATGCAAAGCGATTGCTCTACCATCTGAGCTACGCCCCCTCGTCTGTTGAGGTTGGTAGTAATCTTTTGTAATATTTTTTTAAAAATAATGTTAGGAAAATGTTCAAATTATTTTTCACATCGCTTGTAAAATTATAAAATTACTTATTTGGAAGCGCCGGGAATCGATCCCGGTACATCTCGCATGCTAAGCGAGCGCTCTACCATCTGAGCTACGCCCCCTTCTCTATGAACCTGTTGCAATATTTTTTCGTATTTCTTTGAATATTTTGTTTAAAAAATTTTAAATTATTTTTCACATGTCTAAAAAATTATAGAAATTTTAAATTGGAAGCGACGGGTATCGATCCAGGGACCTCTCATGCAAAGCGAGCGGTCTACCATCTGAGCTATGCCCCCTTCTCTATGAACCTGTTTCAATTTTTTGTTTTATTTCTTTGAATATTTTGTTTGAAAATTTTTAAATTATTTTTCACTTGTCTAAAAAAATTATAGAAATTTTAAATTGGAAGCGCCGGGTTTCGATCCTGGTACCTCTCGCATGCAAAGCGAGCGCTCTACCATCTGAGCTACGCCCCCTTCTCTGTTGAGGTTGGTAGTAATCTTTTGAATATTTTTTCAAAAATATTGTTAGGAAAATATTCAAATTATTTTTCACATTTCTGGTAAAATTATAAAAGTACTTAATTGGAAGCGCCGGGTATCGATCCCGGTACCTCTCGCATGCTAAGCGAGCGCTCTACCATTTGAGCTACGCCCCCTTCTCTGATGAGGTTGGTAGTAATCTTTTGTAATATATTTTTTTAAAATATTGCTAGGAAAATATTCAAATTATTTTTCACATTTCTGGTAAAATTATAAAAGTACTTAATTAGAAGTGCCGGGTATCGATCCCGGTACCTCTCGCATGCTAAGCGAGCGCTCTACCATCTGAGCTACGCCCCCTTCTCTATGAACATGTTGCAATATTTTGTTTTATTTTGTTGAATATTTTGTTTGAAAAATTTTAAGTTATTTTTCACTTGTCTAAAAAAATTATAAAAATTTTAAATTGGAAGCGCCGGGTGTCGATCCCGGTACCTGTCGCATGCTAAGCGAGCGCTCTACCATCTGAGCTACGCCCCCTTCTCTGTTGAGGTTGGTAGTAATCTTTTGAATATTTTTTCAAAAATATTGTTAGGAAAATATTCAAATTATTTTTCACATCTCTTGTAAAATTATAAAAATACCTTTTTGGAAGGGCCGGGTATCGATCCCGGTACCTCTCGGATGCTATGCGAGCGCTCTACCATTTGAGCTACGCCCCCTTCTTTGTTGAGGTTGGTAGTAATTTTTGTAATATATTTTTTAAAAATATTGCTAGGAAAATATTCAAATTATTTTTCACATTTCTGGTAAAATTATAAAAATACTTAACTGGAAGCGCCGGGTTTCGGCCCCGGTACCTCTCGCATGCTAAGCGAGCGCTCTACCATCTGAGCTACGCCCCCTTCTCTATGAATATGTTGCAATATTTTGTTTTATTTTGTTCAATATTTTGTTTGAAAAATTTTAAATTATTTTTCACATTTCTGGTAAAATTATAAAAGTACTTAATTGGAAGCGCCGGGTATCGATCCCGGTACCTCTCGCATGCTAAGCGAGCGCTCTACCATCTGAGCTACGCCCCCTTCTCTATGAACATGTTGCAATATTTTGTTTTATTTTGTTGAATATTTTGTTTGAAAAATTTTAAATTATTTTCCACTTGTCTAAAAAAATTATAGAAATTTTAAATTGGATGCGCCGGGTATCGATCCCGGTACCTCTCGTATGCTAAGCGAGCGCTCTAAAATCTGAGCTACGCCCCCTTCTCTATGAACCTGTTCCAATTTTTTTTATTTCGTTGAATATTTTGTTTGAAAAATTTTAAATTATTTTTCACTTGTTTAAAAAAATTATAGAAATTTTAAATTGGAAGCGCCGGGTATCGATCCCGGTACCTCTCGCATGCAAAGCAAGCGCTCTACCATCTGAGCTACGCCCCCTTCTCTGTTGAGGTTGGTAGTAATCTTTTGAATATTTTTTCAAAAATATTGTTAGGAAAATATTCAAATTATATTTCACATCTCTTGTAAAATTATAAAAATACCTTTTTGGAAGCGCCGGGTATCGATCCCGGTACCTCTCGCATGCTAAGCGAGCGCTCTACCATTTGAGCTACGCCCCCTTCTCAATGAACATGTTGCAATATTTTGTTTTATTTTGTTGAATATTTTGTTTGAAAAATTTTAAGTTATTTTTCACTTGTCTAAAAAAATTATAAAAATTTTAAATTGGAAGCGCCGGGTATCGATCCCGGTACCTCTCGCATGCTAAGCGAGCGCTCTACCATCTGAGCTACGCCCCCTTCTCTATGAACCTGTTGCAATTTTTTGTCTCATTTCTTTGAATATTTTGTTCGAAAGATTTTAAATTATTTTTCACTTGTCTAAAAAAATTATAGAAATTTTAAATTGGAAGCGCCGGGTATCGATCCCGGTACCTCTCGCATGCAAAGCGAGCGCTCTACCATCTGAGCTACGCCCCCTTCTCTATGAACCTGTTCCAATTTTTTTTTATTTCGTTGAATATTTTGTTTGAAAAATTTTAAATTATTTTTCACTTGTCTAAAAAAATTATAGAAATTTTAAATTGGAAGCGCCGGGTATCGATCCCGGTACCTCTCGCATGCTAAGCGAGCGCTCTACCATCTGAGCTACGCCCCCTTCCCTATGAACCTGTTGCAATTTTTTGTCTCATTTCTTTGAATATTTTGTTAAAAAGATTTTAAAATTTTTTACTTGTCTAAAAAAATCATAGAAATTTTAAATTGGAAGCGCCGGGTATCGATCCCGGTATATCTCGCATGCAAAGCGAGCGCTCTACCATCTGAGCTACGCCCCCTTCTCTGTTGAGGTTGGTAGTAATCTTTTGAATATTTTTTCAAAAATATTGTTAGGAAAATATTCAAATTATTTTTCACATCTCTTGTAAAATTATAAAAATACCTTTTTGGAAGCGCCGGGTATCGATCCCGGTACCTCTCGCATGCTAAGCGAGCGCTCTACCATTTGAGCTACGCCCCCTTCTCTGATGAGGTTGGTAGAAATCTTTTGTAATATATTTTTTAAAAATATTGCTAGGAAAATATTCAAATTATTTTTCACATTTCTGGTAAAATTATAAAAGTACTTAATTGGAAGCGCCGGGTATCGATCCCGGTACCTCTCGCATGCAAAGCGAGCGCTCTACCATCTGAGCTACGCCCCCTTCCCTATGAACCTGTTCCAATTTTTTTTTATTTCGTTGAATATTTTGTTTGAAAAATTTTAAATTATTTTTCACTTGTCTAAAAAACTTATAGAAATTTTAAATTGGAAGCGCCGGGTATCGATCCCGGTACCTCTCGCATGCTAAGCGAGCGCTCTACCATCTGAGCTACGCCCCCTTCTCTATGAACCTGTTGCAATTTTTTGTCTCATTTCTTTGAATATTTTGTTCGAAAGATTTTAAAATTTTTTACTTGTCTAAAAAAATCATAGAAATTTTAAATTGGAAGCGCCGGGTATCGATCCCGGTACCTCTCGCATGCAAAGCGAGCGCTCTACCATCTGAGCTACGCCCCCTTCTCTATGAACCTGTTCCAATTTTTTTTTATTTCGTTGAATATTTTGTTTGAAAAATTTTAAATTATTTTTCACTTGTCTAAAAAAATTATAGAAATTTTAAATTGGAAGCGCCGGGTATCGATCCCGGTACCTCTCGCATGCTAAGCGAGCGCTCTACCATCTGAGCTACGCCCCCTTCTCTATGAACCTGTTGCAATTTTTTGTCTCATTTCTTTGAATATTTTGTTAAAAAGATTTTAAAATTTTTTACTTGTCTAAAAAAATCATAGAAATTTTAAATTGGAAGCGCCGGGTATCGATCCCGGTACCTCTCGCATGCAAAGCGAGCGCTCTACCATCTGAGCTACGCCCCCTTCTCTGTTGAGGTTGGTAGAAATCTTTTGAATATTTTTTCAAAAATATTGTTAGGAAAATATTCAAATTATTTTTCACATCTCTTGTAAAATTATAAAAATACCTTTTTGGAAGCGCCGGGTATCGATCCCGGTACCTCTCGCATGCTAAGCGAGAGCTCTACCATTTGAGCTACGCCCCCTTCTCTGATGAGGTTGGTAAAAATCTTTTGTAATATATTTTTTAAAAATATTGCTAGGAAAATATTCAAATTATTTTTCACATTTCTGGTAAAATTATAAAAGTACTTAATTGGAAGCGCCGGGTATCGATCCCGGTACCTCTCGCATGCTAAGGGAGCGCTCTACCATCTGAGCTACGCCCCCTTCTCTATGAACATGTTGCAATATTTTGTTTTATTTTGTTGAATATTTTGTTTGAAAAATTTTAAGTTATTTTTCACTTGTCTAAAAAAATTATAAAAATTTTAAATTGAAAGCGCCGGGTATCGATCCAGGTACCTCTCGCATGCTAAGCGAGCGCTCTACCATCTGAGCTACGCCCCCTTCCCTATGAATCTGTTCCAATTTTTTTTTATTTCGTTGAATATTTTGTTTTAAAAATTTTAAATTATTTTTCACTTGTCTAAAAAATTATAGAAATTTTAAATTGGAAGCGACGGGTATCGATCCAGGGACCTCTCATGCAAAGCGAGCGGTCTACCATCTGAGCTATGCCCCCTTCTCTATGAACCTGTTTCAATTTTTTGTTTTATTTCTTTGAATATTTTGTTTGAAAATTTTTAAATTATTTTTCACTTGTCTAAAAAAATTATAGAAATTTTAAATTGGAAGCGCCGGGTTTCGAACCAGGTACCTCTCGCATGCAAAGCGAGCGCTCTACCATCTGAGCTACGCCCCCTTCTCTGTTGAGGTTGGTAGTAATCTTTTGAATATTTTTTCAAAAATATTGTTAGGAAAATATTCAAATTATTTTCACATTTCTGGTAAAATTATAAAAGTACTTAATTGGAAGCGCCGGGTATCGATCCCGGTACCTCTCGCATGCTAAGCGAGCGCTCTACCATCTGAGCTACGCCCCCTTCTCTATGAACATGTTGCAATATTTTGTTTTATTTTGTTGAATATTTTGTTTGAAAAATTTTAAGTTATTTTTCACTTGTCTAAAAAAATTATAAAAATTTTAAATTGGAAGCGCCGGGTATCGATCCTGGTACCTCTCGCATGCTAAGCGAGCGCTCTACCATCTGAGCTACGCCCCCTTCTCTATGAACCTGTTGCAATTTTTGTGTCTCATTTCTTTGAATATTTTGTTCGAAAGATTTTAAAATTTTTTACTTGTCTAAAAAAATCATAGAAATTTTAAATTGGAAGCGCCGGGTATCGATCCCGGTACCTCTCGCATGCAAAGCGAGCGCTCTACCATCTGAGTTACGCCCCCTTCTCTATGAACCTGTTCCAATTTTTTTTTATTTCGTTGAATATTTTGTTTGAAAAATTTTAAATTATTTTTCACTTGTCTAAAAAAATTATAGAAATTTTAAATTGGAAGCGAAGGGTATCGATCCCGGTACCTGTCGCATGCTAAGCGAGCGCTCTACCACCTGAGCTACGCCCCCTTCTCTATGAACCTGTTGCAATTTTTTGTCTCATTTCTTTGAATATTTTGTTAAAAAGATTTTAAAATTTTTTACTTGTCTAAAAAAATCATAGAAATTTTAAATTGGAAGCGCCGGGTATCGATCCCGGTACCTCTCGCATGCAAAGCGAGCGCTCTACCATCTGAGCTACGCCCCCTTCTCTGTTGAGGTTGGTAGTAATCTTTTGAATATTTTTTCAAAAATATTGTTAGGAAAATATTCAAATTATTTTTCACATCTCTTGTAAAATTATAAAAATACCTTTTTGGAAGCGCCGGGTATCGATCCCGGTACCTCTCGCATGCTAAGCGAGCGCTCTACCATTTGAGCTACGCCCCCTTCTCTGATGAGGTTGGTAGAAATCTTTTGTAATATATTTTTTAAAAATATTGCTAGGAAAATATTCAAATTATTTTTCACATTTCTGGTAAAATTATAAAAGTACTTAATTGGAAGCGCCGGGTATCGATCCTGGTACCTCTCGCATGCAAAGCGAGCGCTCTACCATCTGAGCTACGCCCCCTTCCCTATGAACCTGTTCCAATTTTTTTTTATTTCGTTGAATATTTTGTTTGAAAAATTTTAAATTATTTTTCACTTGTCTAAAAAAATTATAGAAATTTTAAATTGGAAGCGCCGGGTATCGATCCCGGTACCTCTCGCATGCTAAGCGAGCGCTCTACCATCTGAGCTACGCCCCCTTCTCTATGAACCTGTTGCAATTTTTTGTCTCATTTCTTTGAATATTTTGTTCGAAAGATTTTAAAATTTTTTACTTGTCTAAAAAAATCATAGAAATTTTAAATTGGAAGCGCCGGGTATCGATCCCGGTACCTCTCGCATGCAAAGCGAGCGCTCTACCATCTGAGCTACGCCCCCTTCTCTATGAACCTGTTCCAATTTTTTTTTATTTCGTTGAATATTTTGTTTGAAAAATTTTAAATTATTTTTTACTTGTCTAAAAAAATTATAGAAATTTTAAATTGGAAGCGCCGGGTATCGATCCCGGTACCTCTCGCATGCTAAGCGAGCGCTCTACCATCTGAGCTACGCCCCCTTCTCTATGAACCTGTTGCAATTTTTTGTCTCATTTCTTTGAATATTTTGTTAAAAAGATTTTAAAATTTTTTACTTGTCTAAAAAAATCATAGAAATTTTAAATTGGAAGCGCCGGGTATCGATCCCGGTACCTCTCGCATGCAAAGCGAGCGCTCTACCATCTGAGCTACGCCCCCTTCTCTGTTGAGGTTGGTAGAAATCTTTTGAATATTTTTTCAAAAATATTGTTAGGAAAATATTCAAATTATTTTTCACATCTCTTGTAAAATTATAAAAATACCTTTTTGGAAGCGCCGGGTATCGATCCCGGTACCTCTCGCATGCTAAGCGAGAGCTCTACCATTTGAGCTACGCCCCCTTCTCTGATGAGGTTGGTAAAAATCTTTTGTAATATATTTTTTAAAAATATTGCTAGGAAAATATTCAAATTATTTTTCACATTTCTGGTAAAATTATAAAAGTACTTAATTGGAAGCGCCGGGTATCGATCCCGGTACCTCTCGCATGCTAAGGGAGCGCTCTACCATCTGAGCTACGCCCCCTTCTCTATGAACATGTTGCAATATTTTGTTTTATTTTGTTGAATATTTTGTTTGAAAAATTTTAAGTTATTTTTCACTTGTCTAAAAAAATTATAAAAATTTTAAATTGAAAGCGCCGGGTATCGATCCAGGTACCTCTCGCATGCTAAGCGAGCGCTCTACCATCTGAGCTACGCCCCCTTCCCTATGAACCTGTTCCAATTTTTTTTTATTTCGTTGAATATTTTGTTTTAAAAATTTTAAATTATTTTTCACTTGTCTAAAAAAATTATAGAAATTTTAAATTGGAAGCGCCGGGTATCGATCCCGGTACCTCTCGCATGCTAAGCGAGCACTCTACCATCTGAGCTACGCCCCCTTCTCTATGAACCTGTTCCAATTTTTTTTTATTTCGTTGAATATTTTGTTTGAAAAATTTTAAATTATTTTTCACTTGTCTAAAAAAATTATAGAAATTTTAAATTGGAAGCGCCGGGTATCGATCCCGGTACCTCTCGCATGCTAAGCGAGCGCTCTACCATCTGAGCTACGCCCCCTTCTCTATGAACCTGTTGCAATTTTTTGTCTCATTTCTTTGAATTTTTTGTTCGATAGATTTTAAAATTTTTCACTTGTCTAAAAAAATCATAGAAATTTTAAATTGGAAGCGCCGGGTATCGATCCCAGTACCTCTCGCATGCAAAGCGAGCGCTCTACCATCTGAGCTACGCCCCCTTCTCTATGAACCTGTTCCAATTTTTTTTTATTTCGTTGAATATTTTGTTTGAAAAATTTTAAATTATTTTTCACTTGTCTAAAAAATTATAGAAATTTTAAATTGGAAGCGCCGGGTATCGATCCCGGTACCTCTCGCATGCTAAGCGAGCGCTCTACCATCTGAGCTACGCCCCCTTCTCTATGAACCTGTTGCAATTTTTTGTCTCATTTCTTTGAATATTTTGTTAAAAAGATTTTAAAATTTTTTACTTGTCTAAAAAAATCATAGAAATTTTAAATTGGAAGCGCCGGGTATCGATCCCGGTACCTCTCGCATGCAAAGCGAGCGCTCTACCATCTGAGCTACGCCCCCTTCTCTATGAACCTGTTCCAATTTTTTTTTATTTCGTTGAATATTTTGTTTGAAAAATTTTAAATTATTTTTCACTTGTCTAAAAAAATTATAGAAATTTTAAATTGGAAGCGCCGGGTATCGATCCCGGTACCTCTCGCATGCTAAGCGAGCGCTCTACCATCTGAGCTACGCCCCCTTCTCTATGAACCTGTTGCAATTTTTTGTCTCATTTCTTTGAATATTTTGTTCGATAGATTTTAAAATTTTTCACTTGTCTAAAAAAATCATAGAAATTTTAAATTGGAAGCGCCGGGTATCGATCCCGGTACCTCTCGCATGCAAAGCGAGCGCTCTACCATCTGAGCTACGCCCCCTTCTCTGTTGAGGTTGGTAGTAATCTTTTGAATATTTTTTCAAAAATATTGTTAGGAAAATATTCAAATTATTTTTCACATTTCTGGTAAAATTATAAAAATACTTAACTGGAAGCGCCGGGTTTCGGCCCCGGTACCTCTCGCATGCAAAGCGAGCGCTGTACCATCTGAGCTACACCCCTTCTCTATGAACCTGTTGAAATTTTTTGTCTCATTTCTTTGAATATTTTGTTTGAAAGATTTTATAATTTTTTACTTGTCTAAAAAAAATCATAGAAATTTTAAATTTGAAGCGCCGGGTATCGATCCCGGCACCTCTCGCATGCTAAGCGAGCGCTCTACCATCTGAGCTACGCCCCCTTCTCTATGAATATGTTGCAATATTTTGTTTTATTTTGTTCAATATTTTGTTTGAAAAATTTTAAATTATTTTTCACATTTCTGGTAAAATTATAAAAGTACTTAATTGGAAGCGCCGGGTATCGATCCCGGTACCTCTCGCATGCTAAGCTAGCGCTCTACCATCTGAGCTACGCCCCCTTCTCTATGAACATGTTGCAATATTTTGTTTTATTTTGTTGAATATTTTGTTTGAAAAATTTTAAATTATTTTTCACTTGTCTAAAAAAATTATAGAAATTTTAAATTGGAAGCGCCGGGTATCGATCCCGGTACCTCTCGCATGCTAAGCGAGCGCTCTACCATCTGAGCTACGCCCCCTTCTCTATGAACCTGTTGCAATTTTTTGTCTCATTTCTTTGAATATTTTGTTTGAAAAATTTTAAATTATTTTCCACTTGTCTAAAAAAATTATAGAAATTTTAAATTGGATGCGCCGGGTATCGATCCCGGTACCTCTCGCATGCTAAGCGAGCGCTCTAAAATCTGAGCTACGCCCCCTTCTCTATGAACCTGTTCCAATTTTTTTTTATTTCGTTGAATATTTTGTTTGAAAAATTTTACATTATTTTTCACTTGTTTAAAAAAATTATAGAAATTTTAAATTGGAAGCGCCGGGTATCGATCCCGGTACCTCTCGCATGCAAAGCAAGCGCTCTACCATCTGAGCTACGCCCCCTTCTCTGTTGAGGTTGGTAGTAATCTTTTGAATATTTTTTCAAAAATATTGTTAGGAAAATATTCAAATTATATTTCACATCTCTTGTAAAATTATAAAAATACCTTTTTGGAAGCGCCGGGTATCGATCCCGGTACCTCTCGCATGCTAAGCGAGCGCTCTACCATCTGAGCTACGCCCCCTTCTCTATGAACCTGTTGCAATTTTTTGTCTCATTTCTTTGAATATTTTGTTCGAAAGATTTTAAATTATTTTTCACTTGTCTAAAAAAATTATAGAAATTTTAAATTGGAAGCGCCGGGTATCGATCCCGGTACCTCTCGCATGCAAAGCGAGCGCTCTACCATCTGAGCTACGCCCCCTTCTCTATGAACCTGTTCCAATTTTTTTTTATTTCGTTGAATATTTTGTTTGAAAAATTTTAAATTATTTTTCACCTGTCTATAAAAATTATAGAAATTTTAAATTGGAAGCGCCGGGTATCGATCCCGGTACCTCTCGCATGCTAAGCGAGCGCTCTACCATCTGAGCTACGCCCCCTTCCCTATGAACCTGTTGCAATTTTTTGTCTCATTTCTTTGAATATTTTGTTAAAAAGATTTTAAAATTTTTTACTTGTCTAAAAAAATCATAGAAATTTTAAATTGGAAGCGCCGGGTTTCGATCCCGGTACCTCTCGCATGCAAAGCGAGCGCTCTACCATCTGAGCTACGCCCCCTTCTCTGTTGAGGTTGGTAGTAATCTTTTGAATATTTTTTCAAAAATATTGTTAGGAAAATATTCAAATTATTTTTCACATCTCTTGTAAAATTATAAAAATAACTTTTTGGAAGCGCCGGGTATCGATCCCGGTACCTCTCGCATGCTAAGCTAGAGCTCTACCATTTGAGCTACGCCCCCTTCTCTGATGAGGTTGGTAAAAATCTTTTGTAATATATTTTTTAAAAATATTGCTAGGAAAATATTCAAATTATTTTTCACATTTCTGGTAAAATTATAAAAGTACTTAATTGGAAGCGCCGGGTATCGATCCCGGTACCTCTCGCATGCTAAGGGAGCGCTCTACCATCTGAGCTACGCCCCCTTCTCTATGAACATGTTGCAATATTTTGTTTTATTTTGTTGAATATTTTGTTTGAAAAATTTTAAGTTATTTTTCACTTGTCTAAAAAAATTATAAAAATTTTAAATTGGAAGCGCCGGGTATCGATCCAGGTACCTCTCGCATGCTAAGCGAGCGCTCTACCATCTGAGCTACGCCCCCTTCCCTATGAACCTGTTCCAATTTTTTTTTTATTTCGTTGAATATTTTGTTTTAAAAATTTTAAATTATTTTTCACTTGTCTAAAAAAATTATAGAAATTTTAAATTGGAAGCGCCGGGTATCGATCCCTGTACCTCTCGCATGCTAAGCTAGCACTCTACCATCTGAGCTACGCCCCCTTCTCTATGAACCTGTTGCAATTTTTTGTCTCATTTCTTTGAATATTTTGTTCGAAAGATTTTAAAATTTTTTACTTGTCTAAAAAAATCAAAGAAATTTTAAATTGGAAGCGCCGGGTATCGATCCCGGTACCTCTCGCATGCAAAGCGAGCGCTCTACCATCTGAGCTACGCCCATTTCTCTATGAACCTGTTCCAATTTTTTTTTATTTCGTTGAATATTTTGTTTGAAAAATTTTAAATTATTTTTCACTTGTCTAAAAAAATTATAGAAATTTTAAATTGGAAGCGCCGGGTATCGATCCCGGTACCTCTCGCATGCTAAGCGAGCGCTCTACCATCTGAGCTACGCCCCCTTCTCTATGAACCTGTTGCAATTTTTTGTCTCATTTCTTTGAATATTTTGTTCGATAGATTTTAAAATTTTTCACTTGTCTAAAAAAATCATAGAAATTTTAAATTGGAAGCGCCGGGTATCGATCCCGGTACCTCTCGCATGCAAAGCGAGCGCTCTACCATCTGAGCTACGCCCCCTTCTCTGTTGAGGTTGGTAGTAATCTTTTGAATATTTTTTCAAAAATATTGTTAGGAAAATATTCAAATTATTTTTCACATCTCTTGTAAAATTATAAAAATACCTTTTTGAAGCGCCGGGAATCGATCCCGGTACCTCTCGCATGCTAAGCGAGCGCTCTACCATTTGAGCTACGCCCCCTTCTCTGATGAGGTTGGTAGAAATCTTTTGTAATATATTTTTTAAAAATATTGCTAGGAAAATATTCAAATTATTTTTCACATTTCTGGTAAAATTATAAAAGTACTTAATTGGAAGCGCCGGGTATCGATCCCGGTACCTCTCGCATGCTAAGGGAGCGCTCTACCATCTGAGCTACGCCCTCTTCTCTATGAACATGTTGCAATATTTTGTTTTATTTTGTTGAATATTTTGTTTGAAAAATTTTAAGTTATTTTTCACTTGTCTAAAAAAATTATAAAAATTTTAAATTGGAAGCGCCGGGTATCGATCCCGGTACCTCTCGCATGCTAAGCGAACGCTCTACCATCTGAGCTACGCCCCCTTCTCTATGATCCTGTTCCAATTTTTTTTTATTTCGTTGAATATTTTGTTTGAAAAATTTTAAATTATTTTTTACCTGTCTAAAAAAATCATAGAAATTTTAAATTGGAAGCGCCGGGTATCGATCCCGGTACCTCTCGCATGCAAAGCGAGCGCTCTACCATCTGAACTACGCCCCCTTCTCTATGATCCTGTTCCAATTTTTTTTTTATTTCGTTGAATATTTTGTTTGAAAAATTTTAAATTATTTTTCACTTGTCTAAAAAAATTATAGAAATTTTAAATTGGAAGCGCCGGGTATCGATCCCGGTACCTCTCGCATGCTAAGCGAGCGCTCTACCATCTGAGCTACGCCCCCTTCTTTATGAACCTGTTGCAATTTTTTGTCTCATTTCTTTGAATTTTTTGTTCGATAGATTTTAAAATTTTTCACTTGTCTAAAAAAATCATAGAAATTTTAAATTGGAAGCGCCGGGTATCGATCCCAGTACCTCTCGCATGCAAAGCGAGCGCTCTACCATCTGAGCTACGCCCCCTTCTCTATGAACCTGTTCCAATTTTTTTTTATTTCGTTGAATATTTTGTTTGAAAAATTTTAAATTATTTTTCACTTGTCTAAAAAATTATAGAAATTTTAAATTGGAAGCGCCGGGTATCGATCCCGGTACCTCTCGCATGCTAAGCGAGCGCTCTACCATCTGAGCTACGCCCCCTTCTCTATGAACCTGTTGCAATTTTTTGTCTCATTTCTTTGAATATTTTGTTAAAAAGATTTTAAAATTTTTTACTTGTCTAAAAAAATCATAGAAATTTTAAATTGGAAGCGCCGGGTATCGATCCCGGTACCTCTCGCATGCAAAGCGAGGGCTCTACCATCTGAGCTACGCCCCCTTCTCTATGAATCTGTTCCAATTTTTTTTTATTTCGTTGAATATTTTGTTTGAAAAATTTTAAATTATTTTTCACTTGTCTAAAAAAATTATAGAAATTTTAAATTGGAAGCGCCGGGTATCGATCCCGGTACCTCTCGCATGCTAAGCGAGCGCTCTACCATCTGAGCTACGCCCCCTTCTCTATGAACCTGTTGCAATTTTTTGTCTCATTTCTTTGAATATTTTGTTCGATAGATTTTAAAATTTTTCACTTGTCTAAAAAAATCATAGAAATTTTAAATTGGAAGCGCCGGGTATCGATCCCGGTACCTCTCGCATGCAAAGCGAGCGCTCTACCATCTGAGCTACGCCCCCTTCTCTGTTGAGGTTGGTAGTAATCTTTTGAATATTTTTTCAAAAATATTGTTAGGAAAATATTCAAATTATTTTTCACATTTCTGGTAAAATTATAAAAATACTTAACTGGAAGCGCCGGGTTTCGGCCCCGGTACCTCTCGCATGCAAAGCGAGCGCTGTACCATCTGAGCTACACCCCCTTCTCTATGAACCTGTTGAAATTTTTTGTCTCATTTCTTTGAATATTTTGTTTGAAAGATTTTATAATTTTTTACTTGTCTAAAAAAAATCATAGAAATTTTAAATTTGAAGCGCCGGGTATCGATCCCGGCACCTCTCGCATGCTAAGCGAGCGCTCTACCATCTGAGCTACGCCCCCTTCTCTATGAATATGTTGCAATATTTTGTTTTATTTTGTTCAATATTTTGTTTGAAAAATTTTAAATTATTTTTCACATTTCTGGTAAAATTATAAAAGTACTTAATTGGAAGCGCCGGGTATCGATCCCGGTACCTCTCGCATGCTAAGCTAGCGCTCTACCATCTGAGCTACGCCCCCTTCTCTATGAACATGTTGCAATATTTTGTTTTATTTTGTTGAATATTTTGTTTGAAAAATTTTAAATTATTTTTCACTTGTCTAAAAAAATTATAGAAATTTTAAATTGGAAGCGCCGGGTATCGATCCCGGTACCTCTCGCATGCTAAGCGAGCGCTCTACCATCTGAGCTACGCCCCCTTCTCTATGAACCTGTTGCAATTTTTTGTCTCATTTCTTTGAATATTTTGTTTGAAAAATTTTAAATTATTTTCCACTTGTCTAAAAAAATTATAGAAATTTTAAATTGGATGCGCCGGGTATCGATCCCGGTACCTCTCGCATGCTAAGCGAGCGCTCTAAAATCTGAGCTACGCCCCCTTCTCTATGAACCTGTTCCAATTTTTTTTTATTTCGTTGAATATTTTGTTTGAAAAATTTTACATTATTTTTCACTTGTTTAAAAAAATTATAGAAATTTTAAATTGGAAGCGCCGGGTATCGATCCCGGTACCTCTCGCATGCAAAGCAAGCGCTCTACCATCTGAGCTACGCCCCCTTCTCTGTTGAGGTTGGTAGTAATCTTTTGAATATTTTTTCAAAAATATTGTTAGGAAAATATTCAAATTATATTTCACATCTCTTGTAAAATTATAAAAATACCTTTTTGGAAGCGCCGGGTATCGATCCCGGTACCTCTCGCATGCTAAGCGAGCGCTCTACCATCTGAGCTACGCCCCCTTCTCTATGAACCTGTTGCAATTTTTTGTCTCATTTCTTTGAATATTTTGTTCGAAAGATTTTAAATTATTTTTCACTTGTCTAAAAAAATTATAGAAATTTTAAATTGGAAGCGCCGGGTATCGATCCCGGTACCTCTCGCATGCAAAGCGAGCGCTCTACCATCTGAGCTACGCCCCCTTCTCTATGAACCTGTTCCAATTTTTTTTTCTTTCGTTGAATATTTTGTTTGAAAAATTTTAAATTATTTTTCACCTGTCTAAAAAAATTATAGAAATTTTAAATTGGAAGCGCCGGGTATCGATCCCGGTACCTCTCGCATGCTAAGCGAGCGCTCTACCATCTGAGCTACGCCCCCTTCCCTATGAACCTGTTGCAATTTTTTGTCTCATTTCTTTGAATATTTTGTTCGATAGATTTTAAAATTTTTCACTTGTCTAAAAAAATCATAGAAATTTTAAATTGGAAGCGCCGGGTATCGATCCCGGTACCTCTCGCATGCAAAGCGAGCGCTCTACCATCTGAGCTACGCCCCCTTCTCTGTTGAGGTTGGTAGTAATCTTTTGAATATTTTTTCAAAAATATTGTTAGGAAAATATTCAAATTATTTTTCACATCTCTTGTAAAATTATAAAAATACCTTTTTGAAGCGCCGGGTATCGATCCCGGTACCTCTCGCATGCTAAGCGAGCGCTCTACCATTTGAGCTACGCCCCCTTCTCTGATGAGGTTGGTAGAAATCTTTTGTAATATATTTTTTAAAAATATTGCTAGGAAAATATTCAAATTATTTTTCATATTTCTGGTAAAATTATAAAAGTACTTAATTGGAAGCGCCGGGTATCGATCCCGGTACCTCTCGCATGCTAAGGGAGCGCTCTACCATCTGAGCTACGCCCTCTTCTCTATGAACATGTTGCAATATTTTGTTTTATTTTGTTGAATATTTTGTTTGAAAAATTTTAAGTTATTTTTCACTTGTCTAAAAAAATTATAAAAATTTTAAATTGGAAGCGCCGGGTATCGATCCCGGTACCTCTCGCATGCTAAGCGAACGCTCTACCATCTGAGCTACGCCCCCTTCTCTATGATCCTGTTCCAATTTTTTTTTATTTCGTTGAATATTTTGTTTGAAAAATTTTAAATTATTTTTTACCTGTCTAAAAAAATCATAGAAATTTTAAATTGGAAGCGCCGGGTATCGATCCCGGTACCTCTCGCATGCAAAGCGAGCGCTCTACCATCTGAACTACGCCCCCTTCTCTATGATCCTGTTCCAATTTTTTTTTTATTTCGTTGAATATTTTGTTTGAAAAATTTTAAATTATTTTTCACTTGTCTAAAAAAATTATAGAAATTTTAAATTGGAAGCGCCGGGTATCGATCCCGGTACCTCTCGCATGCTAAGCGAGCGCTCTACCATCTGAGCTACGCCCCCTTCTTTATGAACCTGTTGCAATTTTTTGTCTCATTTCTTTGAATATTTTGTTCGAAAGATTTTAAAATTTTTTACTTGTCTAAAAAAATCATAGAAATTTTAAATTGAAAGCGCCGGGTATCGATCCCGGTACCTCTCGCATGCAAAACGAGCGCTCTACCATCTGAGCTACGCCCCCTTCTATGGTGAGGTTGGTAGTAATCTTTTGAATATTTTTTCAAAAATATTGTTAGGAAAATATTCAAATTATTTTTCACATCTCTTGTAAAATTATAAAAATACCTTTTTGAAGCGCCGGGTATCGATCCCGGTACCTCTCGCATGCTAAGCGAGCGCTCTACCATTTGAGCTACGCCCCCTTCTCTGATGAGGTTGGTAGTAATCTTTTGTAATATATTTTTTAAAAATATTGCTAGGAAAATATTCAAATTATTTTTCACATTTCTGGTAAAATTATAAAAGTACTTAATTGGAAGCGCCGGGTATCGATCCCGGTACCTCTCGCATGCTAAGCGAGCGCTCTACCATCTGAGCTACGCCCCCTTCTCTATGAACCTGTTGCAATTTTTTGTCTCATTTCTTTGAATATTTTGTTCGATAGATTTTAAAATTTTTCACTTGTCTAAAAAAATCATAGAAATTTTAAATTGGAAGCGCCGGGTATCGATCCCGGTACCTCTCGCATGCTAAGCGAGCGCTCTACCATCTGAGCTACGCCCCCTTCTCTATGAACCTGTTGCAATTTTTTGTCTCATTTCTTTGAATATTTTGTTCGAAAGATTTTAAATTATTTTTCACTTGTCTAAAAAAATTATAGAAATTTTAAATTGGAAGCGCCGGGTATCGATCCCGGTACCTCTCGCATGCAAAGCGAGCGCTCTACCATCTGAGCTACGCCCCCTTCTCTATGAACCTGTTCCAATTTTTTTTTCTTTCGTTGAATATTTTGTTTGAAAAATTTTAAATTATTTTTCACCTGTCTAAAAAAATTATAGAAATTTTAAATTGGAAGCGCCGGGTATCGATCCCGGTACCTCTCGCATGCTAAGCGAGCGCTCTACCATCTGAGCTACGCCCCCTTCCCTATGAACCTGTTGCAATTTTTTGTCTCATTTCTTTGAATATTTTGTTCGATAGATTTTAAAATTTTTCACTTGTCTAAAAAAATCATAGAAATTTTAAATTGGAAGCGCCGGGTATCGATCCCGGTACCTCTCGCATGCAAAGCGAGCGCTCTACCATCTGAGCTACGCCCCCTTCTCTGTTGAGGTTGGTAGTAATCTTTTGAATATTTTTTCAAAAATATTGTTAGGAAAATATTCAAATTATTTTTCACATCTCTTGTAAAATTATAAAAATACCTTTTTGAAGCGCCGGGTATCGATCCCGGTACCTCTCGCATGCTAAGCGAGCGCTCTACCATTTGAGCTACGCCCCCTTCTCTGATGAGGTTGGTAGAAATCTTTTGTAATATATTTTTTAAAAATATTGCTAGGAAAATATTCAAATTATTTTTCATATTTCTGGTAAAATTATAAAAGTACTTAATTGGAAGCGCCGGGTATCGATCCCGGTACCTCTCGCATGCTAAGGGAGCGCTCTACCATCTGAGCTACGCCCTCTTCTCTATGAACATGTTGCAATATTTTGTTTTATTTTGTTGAATATTTTGTTTGAAAAATTTTAAGTTATTTTTCACTTGTCTAAAAAAATTATAAAAATTTTAAATTGGAAGCGCCGGGTATCGATCCCGGTACCTCTCGCATGCTAAGCGAACGCTCTACCATCTGAGCTACGCCCCCTTCTCTATGATCCTGTTCCAATTTTTTTTTATTTCGTTGAATATTTTGTTTGAAAAATTTTAAATTATTTTTTACCTGTCTAAAAAAATCATAGAAATTTTAAATTGGAAGCGCCGGGTATCGATCCCGGTACCTCTCGCATGCAAAGCGAGCGCTCTACCATCTGAACTACGCCCCCTTCTCTATGATCCTGTTCCAATTTTTTTTTTATTTCGTTGAATATTTTGTTTGAAAAATTTTAAATTATTTTTCACTTGTCTAAAAAAATTATAGAAATTTTAAATTGGAAGCGCCGGGTATCGATCCCGGTACCTCTCGCATGCTAAGCGAGCGCTCTACCATCTGAGCTACGCCCCCTTCTTTATGAACCTGTTGCAATTTTTTGTCTCATTTCTTTGAATATTTTGTTCGAAAGATTTTAAAATTTTTTACTTGTCTAAAAAAATCATAGAAATTTTAAATTGAAAGCGCCGGGTATCGATCCCGGTACCTCTCGCATGCAAAACGAGCGCTCTACCATCTGAGCTACGCCCCCTTCTATGGTGAGGTTGGTAGTAATCTTTTGAATATTTTTTCAAAAATATTGTTAGGAAAATATTCTAATTATTTTTCACATCTCTTGTAAAATTATAAAAATACCTTTTTGAAGCGCCGGGTATCGATCCCGGTACCTCTCGCATGCTAAGCGAGCGCTCTACCATTTGAGCTACGCCCCCTTCTCTGATGAGGTTGGTAGTAATCTTTTGTAATATATTTTTTAAAAATATTGCTAGGAAAATATTCAAATTATTTTTCACATTTCTGGTAAAATTATAAAAGTACTTAATTGGAAGCGCCGGGTATCGATCCCGGTACCTCTCGCATGCTAAGCGAGCGCTCTACCATCTGAGCTACGCCCCCTTCTCTATGAACCTGTTGCAATTTTTTGTCTCATTTCTTTGAATATTTTGTTCGATAGATTTTAAAATTTTTCACTTGTCTAAAAAAATCATAGAAATTTTAAATTGGAAGCGCCGGGTATCGATCCCGGTACCTCTCGCATGCAAAGCGAGCGCTCTACCATCTGAGCTACGCCCCCTTCTCTGTTGAGGTTGGTAGTAATCTTTTGAATATTTTTTCAAAAATATTGTTAGGAAAATATTCAAATTATTTTTCACATCTCTTGTAAAATTATAAAAATACCTTTTTGAAGCGCCGGGTATCGATCCCGGTACCTCTCGCATGCTAAGCGAGCGCTCTACCATTTGAGCTACGCCCCCTTCTCTGATGAGGTTGGTAGAAATCTTTTGTAATATATTTTTTAAAAATATTGCTAGGAAAATATTCAAATTATTTTTCACATTTCTGGTAAAATTATAAAAGTACTTAATTGGAAGTGCCGGGTATCGATCCCGGTACCTCTCGCATGCTAAGGGAGCGCTCTACCATCTGAGCTACGCCCTCTTCTCCATGAACATGTTGCAATATTTTGTTTTATTTTGTTGAATATTTTGTTTGAAAAATTTTAAGTTATTTTTCACTTGTCTAAAAAAATTATAAAAATTTTAAATTGGAAGCGCCGGGTATCGATCCCGGTACCTCTCGCATGCTAAGCGAGCGCTCTACCATCTGAGCTACGCCCCCTTCTCTATGATCCTGTTCCAATTTTTTTTTATTTCGTTGAATATTTTGTTTGAAAAATTTTAAATTATTTTTTACTTGTCTAAAAAAATCATAGAAATTTTAAATTGGAAGCGCCGGGTATCGATCCCGGTACCTCTCGCATGCAAAGCGAGCGCTCTACCATCTGAGCTACGCCCCCTTCTCTATGAACCTGTTCCAATTTTTTTTTATTTCGTTGAATATTTTGTTTGAAAAATTTTAAATTATTTTTCACTTGTCTAAAAAAATTATACAAATTTTAAATTGGAAGCGCCGGGTATCGATCCCGGTACCTCTCGCATGCTAAGCGAGCGCTCTACCATCTGAGCTACGCCCCCTTCTCTAGGAACCTGTTGCAATTTTTTGTCTCATTTCTTTGAATATTTTGTTCGAAAGATTTTAAAATTTTTTACTTGTCTAAAAAAATCATAGAAATTTTAAATTGGAAGCGCCGGGTATCGATCCCAGGACCTCTCGCAAGCAAAGCGAGCGCTCTACCATCTGAGCTACGCCCCCTACTCTGTTGAGATTGGTAGTAATCTTTTGAATATTTTTTCAAAAATATTGTTAGGAAAATATTCAAATTATTTTTCACATCTCTTGTAAAATTATAAAAATACCTTTTTGGAAGGGCCGGGTATCAATCCCGGTACCTCTCGGATGCTATACGAGCGCTCTACCATTTGAGCTACGCCCCCTTGTCTATGAACCTGTTGAAATTTTTTGTCTCATTTCTTTGAATATTTTGTTTGAAAGATTTTATAATTTTTTACTTGTCTAAAAAAAATCATAGAAATTTTAAATTTGAAGCGCCGGGTATCGATCCCGGTACCTCTCGCATGCTAAGCGAGCGCTCTACCATCTGAGCTACGCCCCTTCTCTATGAATATGTTGCAATATTTTGTTTTATTTTGTTCAATATTTTGTTTGAAAAATTTTAAATTATTTTTCACATTTCTGGTAAAATTATAAAAGTACTTAATTGGAAGCGCCGGGTATCGATCCCGGTACCTCTCGCATGCTAAGCGAGCGCTCTACCATCTGAGCTACGCCCCCTTCTCTATGAACATTTTGCAATATTTTGTTTTATTTTGTTGAATATTTTGTTTAAAAAATTTTAAATTATTTTTCACTTGTCTAAAAAAATTATAGAAATTTTAAATTAGAAGCGCCGGGTATCGATCCCGGTACCTCTCGCATGCTAAGCGAGCGCTCTACCATCTGAGCTACGCCCCCTTCTCTATGAACCTGTTGCAATTTTTTGTCTCATTTCTTTGAATATTTTGTTCGATAGATTTTAAAATTTTTCACTTGTCTAAAAAAATCATAGAAATTTTAAATTGGAAGCGCCGGGTATCGATCCCGGTACCTCTCGCATGCTAAGCGAGCGCTCTACCATCTGAGCTACGCCCCCTTCTCTATGAACATGTTGCAATATTTTGTTTTATTTTGTTGAATATTTTGTTTGAAAAATTTTAAGTTATTTTTCACTTGTCTAAAAAAATTATAAAAATTTTAAATTGGAAGCGCCGGGTATCGATCCCGGTACCTCTCGCATGCTAAGCGAGCGCTCTACCATCTGAGCTACGCCCCCTTCTCTATGAACCTGTTGCAATTTTTTGTCTCATTTCTTTGAATATTTTGTTCGAAAGATTTCAAATTATTTTTCACTTGTCTAAAAAAATTATAGAAATTTTAAATTGGAAGCGCCGGGTATCGATCCTGGTACCTCTCGCATGCTAAGCGAGCGCTCTACCATCTGAGCTACGCCCCCTTCTCTATGAACCTGTTGCAATTTTTGTGTCTCATTTCTTTGAATATTTTGTTCGAAAGATATTAAAATTTTTTACTTGTCTTAAAAAATCATAGAAATTTTAAATTGGAAGCGCCGGGTATCGATCCCGGTACCTCTCGCATGCAAAGCGAGCGCTCTACCATCTGAGCTACGCCCCCTTCTCTATGAACCTGTTCCAATTTTTTTTTATTTCGTTGAATATTTTGTTTGAAAAATTTTAAATTATTTTTCACTTGTCTAAAAAAATTATAGAAATTTTAAATTGGAAGCGCCGGGTATCGATCCCGGTACCTCTCGCATGCTAAGCGAGCGCTCTACCACCTGAGCTACGCCCCCTTCTCTATGAACCTGTTGCAATTTTTTGTCTCATTTCTTTGAATATTTTGTTAAAAAGATTTTAAAATTTTTTACTTGTCTAAAAAAATCATAGAAATTTTAAATTGGAAGCGCCGGGTATCGATCCCGGTACCTCTCGCATGCAAAGCTAGCGCTCTACCATCTGAGCTACGCCCCCTTCTCTATGAACCTGTTGCAATTTTTTGTCTCATTTCTTTGAATATTTTGTTAAAAAGATTTTAAAATTTTTTACTTGTCTAAAAAAATCATAGAAATTTTAAATTGGAAGCGCCGGGTATCGATCCCGGTACCTCTCGCATGCAAAGCGAGCGCTCTACCATCTGAGCTACGCCCCCTTCTCTGTTGAGGTTGGTAGAAATCTTTTGAATATTTTTTCAAAAATATTGTTAGGAAAATATTCAAATTATTTTTCACATCTCTTGTAAAATTATAAAAATACCTTTTTGGAAGCGCCGGGTATCGATCCCGGTACCTCTCGCATGCTAAGCGAGCGCTCTACCATTTGAGCTACGCCCCCTTCTCTGATGAGGTTGGTAAAAATCTTTTGTAATATATTTTTTAAAAATATTGCTAGGAAAATATTCAAATTATTTTTCACATTTCTGGTAAAATTATAAAAGTACTTAATTGGAAGCGCCGGGTATCGATCCCGGTACCTCTCGCATGCTAAGGGAGCGCTCTACCATCTGAGCTACGCCCCCTTCTCTATGAACATGTTGCAATATTTTGTTTTATTTTGTTGAATATTTTGTTTTAAAAATATTAAGTTATTTTTCACTTGTCTAAAAAAATTATAAAAATTTTAAATTGGAAGCGCCGGGTATCGATCCCGGTACCTCTCGCATGCTAAGCGAGCGCTCTACCATCTGAGCTACGCCCCCTTCCCTTTGAACCTGTTCCAATTTTTTTTTATTTCGTTGAATATTTTGTTTGAAAAATTTTAAATTATTTTTCACTTGTCTAAAAAAATTATAGAAATTTTAAATTGGAAGCGCCGGGTATCGATCCCGGTACCTCACGCATGCTAAGCGAGCGCTCTACCATCTGAGCTACGCCCCCTTCTCTATGAACCTGTTGCAATTTTTTGTCTCATTTCTTTGAATATTTTGTTCGAAAGATTTTAAAATTTTTTACTTGTCTAAAAAAATCAAAGAAATTTTAAATTGGAAGCGCCGGGTATCGATCCCGGTACCTCTCGCATGCAAAGCGAGCGCTCTACCATCTGAGCTACGCCCCCTTCTCTATGAACCTGTTCCAATTTTTTTTTATTTTGTTGAATATTTTGTTTGAAAAATTTTAAATTATTTTTCACTTGTCTAAAAAAATTATAGAAATTTTAAATTGGAAGCGCCGGTTATCGATCCCGGTACCTCTCGCATGCTAAGCGAGCGCTCTACCATTTGAGCTACGCCCCCTTCTCTGATGAGGTTGGTAGTAATCTTTTGTAATATATTTTTTAAAAATATTGCTAGGAAAATATTCAAATTATTTTTCACATTTCTGGTAAAATTATAAAAGTACTTAATTGGAAGCGCCGGGTATCGATCCCGGTACCTCTCGCATGCTAAGCGAGTGCTCTACCATCTGAGCTACGCCCCCTTCTCTATGATCCTGTTCCAATTTTTTTTTATTTCGTTGAATATTTTGTTTGAAAAATTTTAAATTATTTTTTACTTGTCTAAAAAAATCATAGAAATTTTAAATTGGAAGCGCCGGGTATCGATCCCGGTACCTCTCGCATGCAAAGCGAGCGCTCTACCATCTGAGCTACGCCCCCTTCTCTATGAACCTGTTCCAATTTTTTTTTATTTCGTTGAATATTTTGTTTGAAAAATTTTAAATTATTTTTCACTTGTCTAAAAAAATTATAGAAATTTTAAATTGGAAGCGCCGGGTATCGATCCCGGTACCTCTCGCATGCTAAGCGAGCGCTCTACCATCTGAGCTACGCCCCCTTCTCTAGGAACCTGTTGCAATTTTTTGTCTCATTTCTTTGAATATTTTGTTCGAAAGATTTTAAAATTTTTCACTTGTCTAAAAAAATCATAGAAATTTTAAATTGGAAGCGAAGGGTATCGATCCCGGTACCTCTCGCATGCTAAGCGAGGGCTCTACCATCTGAGCTACGCCCCCTTCTCTATGAACCAGTTGAAATTTTTTGTCTCATTTCTTTGAATATTTTGTTCGAAAGATTTTAAAATTTTTTACTTGTCTAAAAAAATCATAGAAATTTTAAATTGGAAGCGCCGGGTATCGATCCCAGGACCTCTCGCAAGCAAAGCGAGCGCTCTACCATCTGAGCTACGCCCCCTACTCTGTTGAGATTGGTAGTAATCTTTTGAATATTTTTTCAAAAATATTGTTAGGAAAATATTCAAATTATTTTTCACATCTCTTGTAAAATTATAAAAATACCTTTTTGGAAGGGCCGGGTATCAATCCCGGTACCTCTCGGATGCTATGCGAGCGCTCTACCATTTGAGCTACGCCCCCTTGTCTATGAACCTGTTGAAATTTTTTGTCTCATTTCTTTGAATATTTTGTTTGAAAGATTTTATAATTTTTTACTTGGCTAAAAAAAATCATAGAAATTTTAAATTTGAAGCGCCGGGTATCGATCCCGGTACCTCTCGCATGCTAAGCGAGCGCTCTACCATCTGAGCTACGCCCCCTTCTCTATGAATATGTTGCAATATTTTGTTTTATTTTGTTCAATATTTTGTTTGAAAAATTTTAAATTATTTTTCACATTTCTGGTAAAATTATAAAAGTACTTAATTGAAAGCGCCGGGTATCGATCCCGGTACCTCTCGCATGCTAAGCGAGCGCTCTACCATCTGATCTACGCCCCCTTTTCTATGAACATGTTGCAATATTTTGTTTTATTTTGTTGAATATTTTGTTTGAAAAATTTTAAATTATTTTTCACTTGTCTAAAAAAATTATAGAAATTTTAAATTGGAAGCGCCGGGTATCGATCCCGGTACCTCTCGCATGCTAAGCGAGCGCTCTACCATCTGAGCTACGCCCCCTTCTCTATGAACCTGTTCCAATTTTTTTTTATTTCGTTGAATATTTTGTTTGAAAAATTTTAAATTATTTTTCACTTGTCTAAAAAAATTATAGAAATTTTAAATTGGAAGCGCCGGGTATCGATCCCGGTACCTCTCGCATGCTAAGCGAGCGCTCTACCATCTGAGCTACGCCCCCTTCTCTAGGAACCTGTTGCAATTTTTTGTCTCATTTCTTTGAATATTTTGTTCGAAAGATTTTAAAATTTTTCACTTGTCTAAAAAAATCATAGAAATTTTAAATTGGAAGCGCCGGGTATCGATCCCGGTACCTCTCGCATGCTAAGCGAGCGCTCTACCATCTGAGCTACGCCCCCTTCTCTATGAACCAGTTGAAATTTTTTGTCTCATTTCTTTGAATATTTTGTTCGAAAGATTTTAAAATTTTTTACTTGTCTAAAAAAATCATAGAAATTTTAAATTGGAAGCGCCGGGTATCGATCCCAGGACCTCTCGCAAGCAAAGCGAGCGCTCTACCATCTGAGCTACGCCCCCTACTCTGTTGAGATTGGTAGTAATCTTTTGAATATTTTTTCAAAAATATTGTTAGGAAAATATTCAAATTATTTTTCACATCTCTTGTAAAATTATAAAAATACCTTTTTGGAAGGGCCGGGTATCAATCCCGGTACCTCTCGGATGCTATGCGAGCGCTCTACCATTTGAGCTACGCCCCCTTGTCTATGAACCAGTTGAAATTTTTTGTCTCATTTCTTTGAATATTTTGTTCGAAAGATTTTAAAATTTTTTACTTGTCTAAAAAAATCATAGAAATTTTAAATTGGAAGCGCCGGGTATCGATCCCAGGACCTCTCGCAAGCAAAGCGAGCGCTCTACCATCTGAGCTACGCCCCCTACTCTGTTGAGATTGGTAGTAATCTTTTGAATATTTTTTCAAAAATATTGTTAGGAAAATATTCAAATTATTTTTCACATCTCTTGTAAAATTATAAAAATACCTTTTTGGAAGGGCCGGGTATCAATCCCGGTACCTCTCGGATGCTATGCGAGCGCTCTACCATTTGAGCTACGCCCCCTTGTCTATGAACCTGTTGAAATTTTTTGTCTCATTTCTTTGAATATTTTGTTTGAAAGATTTTATAATTTTTTACTTGTCTAAAAAAAATCATAGAAATTTTAAATTTGAAGCGCCGGGTATCGATCCCGGTACCTCTCGCATGCTAAGCGAGCGCTCTACCATCTGAGCTACGCCCCCTTCCCTATGAACCTGTTCCAATTTTTTTTTATTTCGTTGAATATTTTGTTTGAAAAATTTTAAATTATTTTTCACTTGTCTAAAAAAATTATAGAAATTTTAAATTGGAAGCGCCGGGTATGGATCCCGGTACCTCTCGCATGCTAAGCGAGCGCTCTACCATCTGAGCTACGCCCCCTTCTCTATGAACCTGTTGCAATTTTTTGTCTCATTTCTTTGAATATTTTGTTCGATAGATTTTAAAATTTTTCACTTGTCTAAAAAAATCATAGAAATTTTAAATTGGAAGCGCCGGGTATCGATCCCGGTACCTCTCGCCTGCAAAGCGAGCGCTCTACCATCTGAGCTACGCCCCCTTCTCTGTTGAGGTTGGTAGTAATCTTTTGAATATTTTTTCAAAAATATTGTTAGGGAAATATTCAAATTATTTTTCACATCTCTTGTAAAATTATAAAAATACCTTTTTGGAAGCGCCGGGTATCGATCCCGGTACCTCTCGCATGCTAAGCGAGCGCTCTACCATTTGAGCTACGCCCCCTTCTCTGATGAGGTTGGTAGAAATCTTTTGTAATATATTTTTTAAAAATATTGCTAGGAAAATATTCAAATTATTTTTCACATTTCTGGTAAAATTATAAAAGTACTTAATTGGAAGCGCCGGGTATCGATCCCGGTACCTCTCGCATGCTAAGCGAGCGCTCTACCATCTGAGCTACGCCCCCTTCTCTATGATATTGTTCCAATTTTTTTTTATTTCGTTGAATATTTTGTTTGAAAAATTTTAAATTATTTTTTACTTGTCTAAAAAAATCATAGAAATTTTAAATTGGAAGCGCCGGGTATCGATCCCGGTACCTCTCGCATGCAAAGCGAGCGCTCTACCATCTGAGCTACGCCCCCTTCTCTATGAACCTGTTGCAATTTTTTGTCTCATTTCTTTGAATATTTTGTTCGAAAGATTTTAAAATTTTTTACTTGTCTAAAAAAATCATAGAAATTTTAAATTGGAAGCGCCGGGTATCGATCCCGGTACCTCTCGCATGCAAAACGAGCGCTCTACCATCTGAGCTACGCCCCCTTCTATGGTGAGGTTGGTAGTAATCTTTTGAATATTTTTTCAAAAATATTGTTAGGAAAATATTCAAATTATTTTTCACATCTCTTGTAAAATTATAAAAATACCTTTTTGGAAGCGCCGGGTATCGATCCCGGTACCTCTCGCATGCTAAGCGAGCGCTCTACCATTTGAGCTACGCCCCCTTCTCTGATGAGGTTGGTAGTAATCTTTTGTAATATATTTTTTTTAAAAATATTGCTAGGAAAATATTCAAATTATTTTTCACATTTCTGGTAAAATTATAAAAGTACTTAATTGGAAGCGCCGGGTATCGATCCCGGTACCTCTCGCATGCTAAGCGAGCGCTCTACCATCTGAGCTACGCCCCCTTCTCTATGAACCTGTTGCAATTTTTTGTCTCATTTCTTTGAATATTTTGTTCGATAGATTTTAAAATTTTTCACTTGTCTAAAAAAATCATAGAAATTTTAAATTGGAAGCGCCGGGTATCGATCCCGGTACCTCTCGCATGCTAAGCGAGCGCTGTACCATCTGAGCTACGCCCCCTTCTCTATGATCCTGTTCCAATTTTTTTTTATTTCGTTGAATATTTTGTTTGAAAAATTTTAAATTATTTTTTACTTGTCTAAAAAAATCATAGAAATTTTAAATTGGAAGCGCCGGGTATCGATCCCGGTACCTCTCGCATGCAAAGCGAGCGCTCTACCATCTGAGCTACGCCCCCTTCTCTATGAACCTGTTCCAATTTTTTTTTATTTCGTTGAATATTTTGTTTGAAAAATTTTAAATTATTTTTCACTTGTCTAAAAAAATTATAGAAATTTTAAATTGGAAGCGCCGGGTATCGATCCCGGTACCTCTCGCATGCTAAGTGAGCGCTCTACCATCTGAGCTACGCCCCCTTCTCTAGGAACCTGTTGCAATTTTTTGTCTCATTTCTTTGAATATTTTGTTCGAAAGATTTTAAAATTTTTCACTTGTCTAAAAAAATCATAGAAATTTTAAATTGGAAGCGCCGGGTATCGATCCCGGTACCTCTCGCATGCTAAGCGAGCGCTCTACCATCTGAGCTACGCCCCCTTCTCTATGAACCAGTTGAAATTTTTTGTCTCATTTCTTTGAATATTTTGTTCGAAAGATTTTAAAATTTTTTACTTGTCTAAAAAAATCATAGAAATTTTAAATTGGAAGCGCCGGGTATCGATCCCAGGACCTCTCGCAAGCAAAGCGAGCGCTCTACCATCTGAGCTACGCCCCCTACTGTGTTGAGATTGGTAGTAATCTTTTGAATATTTTTTCAAAAATATTGTTAGGAAAATATTCAAATTATTTTTCACATCTCTTGTAAAATTATAAAAATACCTTTTTGGAAGGGCCGGGTATCAATCCCGGTACCTCTCGGATGCTATGCGAGCGCTCTACCATTTGAGCTACGCCCCCTTGTCTATGAACCTGTTGAAATTTTTTGTCTCATTTCTTTGAATATTTTGTTTGAAAGATTTTATAATTTTTTACTTGTCTAAAAAAAATCATAGAAATTTTAAATTTGAAGCGCCGGGTATCGATCCCGGTACCTCTCGCATGCTAAGCGAGCGCTCTACCATCTGAGCTACGCCCCCTTCTCTATGAATATGTTGCAATATTTTGTTTTATTTTGTTGAATATTTTGTTTGAAAAATTTTAAATTATTTTTCACTTGTCTAAAAAAATTATAGAAATTTTAAATTGGAAGCGCCGGGTATCGATCCCGGTACCTCTCGCATGCAAAGCGAGCGCTCTACCATCTGAGCTACGCCCCCTTCTCTATGAACTTGTTCCAATTTTTTTTTATTTCGTTGAAAATTTTGTTTGAAAAATTTTAAATTATTTTTCACTTGTCTAAAAAAATTATAGAAATTTTAAATTGGAAGCGCCGGGTATCGATCCCGGTACCTCTCGCATGCTAAGCGAGCGCTCTAGAATCTGAGCTACGCCCCCTTCTCTATGAACCTGTTCCAATTTTTTTTTATTTCGTTGAATATTTTGTTTGAAAAATTTTAAATTATTTTTCACTTGTTTAAAAAAATTATAGAAATTTTAAATTGGAAGCGCCGGGTATCGATCCCGGTACCTCTCGCATGCTAAGCGAGCGCTCTAGAATCTGAGCTACGCCCCCTTCTCTATGAACCTGTTCCAATTTTTTTTTATTTCGTTGAATATTTTGTTTGAAAAATTTTAAATTATTTTTCACTTGTTTAAAAAAATTATAGAAATTTTAAATTGGAAGCGCCGGGTATCGATCCCGGTACCTCTCGCATGCAAAGCAAGCGCTCTACCATCTGAGCTACGCCCCCTTCTCTGTTGAGGTTGGTAGTAATCTTTTGAATATTTTTTCAAAAATATTGTTAGGAAAATATTCAAATTATATTTCACATCTCTTGTAAAATTATAAAAATACCTTTTTGGAAGCGCCGGGTATCGATCCCGGTACCTCTCGCATGCTAAGCGAGCGCTCTACCATCTGAGCTACGCCCCCTTCTCTATGATATTGTTCCAATTTTTTTTTATTTCGTTGAATATTTTGTTTGAAAAATTTTAAATTATTTTTTACTTGTCTAAAAAAATCATAGAAATTTTAAATTGGAAGCGCCGGGTATCGATCCCGGTACCTCTCGCATGCAAAGCGAGCGCTCTACCATCTGAGCTACGCCCCCTTCTCTATGAACCTGTTGCAATTTTTTGTCTCATTTCTTTGAATATTTTGTTCGAAAGATTTTAAAATTTTTTACTTGTCTAAAAAAATCATAGAAATTTTAAATTGGAAGCGCCGGGTATCGATCCCGGTACCTCTCGCATGCAAAACGAGCGCTCTACCATCTGAGCTACGCCCCCTTCTATGGTGAGGTTGGTAGTAATCTTTTGAATATTTTTTCAAAAATATTGTTAGGAAAATATTCAAATTATTTTTCACATCTCTTGTAAAATTATAAAAATACCTTTTTGGAAGCGCCGGGTATCGATCCCGGTACCTCTCGCATGCTAAGCGAGCGCTCTACCATTTGAGCTACGCCCCCTTCTCTGATGAGGTTGGTAGTAATCTTTTGTAATATATTTTTTTTAAAAATATTGCTAGGAAAATATTCAAATTATTTTTCACATTTCTGGTAAAATTATAAAAGTACTTAATTGGAAGCGCCGGGTATCGATCCCGGTACCTCTCGCATGCTAAGCGAGCGCTCTACCATCTGAGCTACGCCCCCTTCTCTATGAACCTGTTGCAATTTTTTGTCTCATTTCTTTGAATATTTTGTTCGATAGATTTTAAAATTTTTCACTTGTCTAAAAAAATCATAGAAATTTTAAATTGGAAGCGCCGGGTATCGATCCCGGTACCTCTCGCATGCTAAGCGAGCGCTGTACCATCTGAGCTACGCCCCCTTCTCTATGATCCTGTTCCAATTTTTTTTTATTTCGTTGAATATTTTGTTTGAAAAATTTTAAATTATTTTTTACTTGTCTAAAAAAATCATAGAAATTTTAAATTGGAAGCGCCGGGTATCGATCCCGGTACCTCTCGCATGCAAAGCGAGCGCTCTACCATCTGAGCTACGCCCCCTTCTCTATGAACCTGTTCCAATTTTTTTTTATTTCGTTGAATATTTTGTTTGAAAAATTTTAAATTATTTTTCACTTGTCTAAAAAAATTATAGAAATTTTAAATTGGAAGCGCCGGGTATCGATCCCGGTACCTCTCGCATGCTAAGTGAGCGCTCTACCATCTGAGCTACGCCCCCTTCTCTAGGAACCTGTTGCAATTTTTTGTCTCATTTCTTTGAATATTTTGTTCGAAAGATTTTAAAATTTTTCACTTGTCTAAAAAAATCATAGAAATTTTAAATTGGAAGCGCCGGGTATCGATCCCGGTACCTCTCGCATGCTAAGCGAGCGCTCTACCATCTGAGCTACGCCCCCTTCTCTATGAACCAGTTGAAATTTTTTGTCTCATTTCTTTGAATATTTTGTTCGAAAGATTTTAAAATTTTTTACTTGTCTAAAAAAATCATAGAAATTTTAAATTGGAAGCGCCGGGTATCGATCCCAGGACCTCTCGCAAGCAAAGCGAGCGCTCTACCATCTGAGCTACGCCCCCTACTGTGTTGAGATTGGTAGTAATCTTTTGAATATTTTTTCAAAAATATTGTTAGGAAAATATTCAAATTATTTTTCACATCTCTTGTAAAATTATAAAAATACCTTTTTGGAAGGGCCGGGTATCAATCCCGGTACCTCTCGGATGCTATGCGAGCGCTCTACCATTTGAGCTACGCCCCCTTGTCTATGAACCTGTTGAAATTTTTTGTCTCATTTCTTTGAATATTTTGTTTGAAAGATTTTATAATTTTTTACTTGTCTAAAAAAAATCATAGAAATTTTAAATTTGAAGCGCCGGGTATCGATCCCGGTACCTCTCGCATGCTAAGCGAGCGCTCTACCATCTGAGCTACGCCCCCTTCTCTATGAATATGTTGCAATATTTTGTTTTATTTTGTTGAATATTTTGTTTGAAAAATTTTAAATTATTTTTCACTTGTCTAAAAAAATTATAGAAATTTTAAATTGGAAGCGCCGGGTATCGATCCCGGTACCTCTCGCATGCAAAGCGAGCGCTCTACCATCTGAGCTACGCCCCCTTCTCTATGAACTTGTTCCAATTTTTTTTTATTTCGTTGAAAATTTTGTTTGAAAAATTTTAAATTATTTTTCACTTGTCTAAAAAAATTATAGAAATTTTAAATTGGAAGCGCCGGGTATCGATCCCGGTACCTCTCGCATGCTAAGCGAGCGCTCTAGAATCTGAGCTACGCCCCCTTCTCTATGAACCTGTTCCAATTTTTTTTTATTTCGTTGAATATTTTGTTTGAAAAATTTTAAATTATTTTTCACTTGTTTAAAAAAATTATAGAAATTTTAAATTGGAAGCGCCGGGTATCGTTCCCGGTACCTCTCGCATGCTAAGCGAGCGCTCTAGAATCTGAGCTACGCCCCCTTCTCTATGAACCTGTTCCAATTTTTTTTTATTTCGTTGAATATTTTGTTTGAAAAATTTTAAATTATTTTTCACTTGTTTAAAAAAATTATAGAAATTTTAAATTGGAAGCGCCGGGTATCGATCCCGGTACCTCTCGCATGCAAAGCAAGCGCTCTACCATCTGAGCTACGCCCCCTTCTCTGTTGAGGTTGGTAGTAATCTTTTGAATATTTTTTCAAAAATATTGTTAGGAAAATATTCAAATTATATTTCACATCTCTTGTAAAATTATAAAAATACCTTTTTGGAAGCGCCGGGTATCGATCCCGGTACCTCTCGCATGCTAAGCGAGCGCTCTACCATCTGAGCTACGCCCCCTTCTCTATGAACCTGTTGCAATTTTTTGTCTCATTTCTTTGAATATTTTGTTCGAAAGATTTTAAATTATTTTTCACTTGTCTAAAAAAATTATAGAAATTTTAAATTGGAAGCGCCGGGTATCGATCCTGGTACCTCTAGCATGCTAAGCGAGCGCTCTACCATCTGAGCTACGCCCCCTTCTCTATAAACCTGTTGCAATTTTTTGTCTCATTTCTTTGAATATTTTGTTCGATAGATTTTAAAATTTTTCACTTGTCTAAAAAAATCATAGAAATTTTAAATTGGAAGCGCCGGGTATCGATCCCGGTACCTCTCGCATGCTAAGCGAGCGCTCTACCATCTGAGCTACGCCCCCTTCTCTATGATCCTGTTCCAATTTTTTTTTTATTTCGTTGAATATTTTGTTTGAAAAATTTTAAATTATTTTTTACTTGTCTAAAAAAATCATAGAAATTTTAAATTGGAAGCGCCGGGTATCGATCCCGGTACCTCTCGCATGCAAAGCGAGCGCTCTACCATCTGAGCTACGTCCCCTTTTCTTTGAACCTGTTCCAATTTTTTTTTATTTCGTTGAATATTTTGTTTGAAAAATTTTAAATTATTTTTCACTTGTCTAAAAAAATTATAGAAATTTTAAATTGGAAGCGCCGGGTATCGATCCCGGTACCTCTCGCATGCTAAGTGAGCGCTCTACCATCTGAGCTACGCCCCCTTCTCTAGGAACCTGTTGCAATTTTTTGTCTCATTTCTTTGAATATTTTGTTCGAAAGATTTTAAAATTTTTCACTTGTCTAAAAAAATCATAGAAATTTTAAATTGGAAGCGCCGGGTATCGATCCCGGTACCTCTCGCATGCTAAGCGAGCGCTCTACCATCTGAGCTACGCCCCCTTCTCTATGATCCTGTTCCAATTTTTTTTTTTATTTCGTTGAATATTTTGTTTGAAAAATTTTAAATTATTTTTTACTTGTCTAAAAAAATCATAGAAATTTTAAATTGGAAGCGCCGGGTATCGATCCCGGTACCTCTCGCATGCAAAGCGAGCGCTCTACCATCTGAGCTACGCCCCCTTCTCTATGAACCTGTTCCAATTTTTTTTTATTTCGTTGAATATTTTGTTTGAAAAATTTTAAATTATTTTTCACTTGTCTAAAAAAATTATAGAAATTTTAAATTGGAAGCGCCGGGTATCGATCCCGGTACCTCTCGCATGCTAAGCGAGCGCTCTACCATCTGAGCTACGCCCCCTACTCTGTTGAGGTTGGTAGTAATCTTTTGAATATTTTTTCAAAAATATTGTTAGGAAAATATTCAAATTATTTTTCACATCTCTTGTAAAATTATAAAAATACCTTTTTGGAAACGCCGGGTATCGATCCCGGTACCTCTCGCATGCTTAGCGAGCGCTCTACCATTTGAGCTACGCCCCCTTCTCTGTTGAGATTTGTAGTAATCTTTTGTAATATATTTTTTAAAAATAATGCTAGGAAAATATTCAAATTATTTTTAACATTTCTGGTAAAATTATAAAAGTACTTAATTGGAAGCGCCGGGTATCGATCCCGGTACCTCTCGCATGCTAAGCGAGCGCTCTACCATCTAAGCTACGCCCCCTTCTCTATAAACATGTTGCAATATTTCGTTTTATTTTGTTGAATATTTTGTTTGAAAAATTTTAAATTATTTTTCACTTGTCTAAAAAAATTATAGAAATTTTAAATTGGAAGAGCCGGGTATCGATCCCGGTACCTCTCGCATGCAAAGCGAGCGCTCTGCCATCTGAGCAACGCCCCCTTCTCTATGAAGCTGTTCCAATTTTTTTTATTTTTTTGAATATTTTGTTTGAAAAATTTTAAATTATTTTTAACTTGTCTAAAAAAATTATAGAAATTTTAAATTGGAAGCGCCGGGTATCGAGCCCGGTACCTCTCGCATGCTAAGCGAGCGCTCTACCATCTGAGCTACGCCCCCTTCTCTATGAACCTGTGGCAATTTTTTGTCTCATTTCTTTGAATATTTTGTTCGAAAGATTTTAAAATTTTTTACTTGTCTAAAAAAATCATAGAAATTTTAAATTGGAAGCGCCGGGTATCGATCCCGGTACCTCTCGCATGCTAAGCGAGCGCTCTACCATCTGAGCTACGCCCCCTTCTCTACGATCCTGTTCCAATTTTTTTTTATTTCGTTGAATATTTTGTTTGAAAAATTTTAAATTATTTTTCACTTGTCTAAAAAAATTATAGAAATTTTAAATTGGAAGCGCCGGGTATCGATCCCGGTACCTCTCGCATGCTAAGCGAGCGCTCTACCATCTGAGCTACGCCCCCTTCTCTATGAACCTGTTCCAATTTTTTTTTATTTCGTTGAATATTTTGTTTGAAAAATTTTAAATTATTTTTCACTTGTCTAAAAAAATTATAGAAATTTTAAATTGGAAGCGCCGGGTATCGATCCCGGTACCTCTCGCATGCTAAGCGAGCGCTCTACCATCTGAGCTACGCCCCCTTCTCTGTTGAGATTTGTAGTAATCTTTTGTAATATATTTTTTAAAAATAATGCTAGGAAAATATTCAAATTATTTTTAACATTTCTGGTAAAATTATAAAAGTACTTAATTGGAAGCGCCGGGTATCGATCCCGGTACCTCTCGCATGCTAAGCGAGCGCTCTACCATCTGAGCTACGCCCCCTTCTCTATAAACATGTTGCAATATTTCGTTTTATTTTGTTGAATATTTTGTTTGAAAAATTTTAAATTATTTTTCACTTGTCTAAAAAAATTATAGAAATTTTAAATTGGAAGAGCCGGGTATCGATCCCGGTACCTCTCGCATGCAAAGCGAGCGCTCTGCCATCTGAGCTACACCCCCTTCTCTATGAACCTGTTCCAATTTTTTTTTATTTCGTTGAATATTTTGTTTGAAAAATTTTAAATTATTTTTCACTTGTCTAAAAAAATTATAGAAATTTTAAATTGGAAGCGCCGGGTATCGATCCCGGTACCTCTCGCATGCTAAGCGAGCGCTCTACCATCTGAGCTACGCCCCCTTCTCTATGAACCTGTTGCAATTTTTTGTCTCATTTCTTTGAATATTTTGTTCGAAAGATTTTAAAATTTTTTACTTGTCTAAAAAAATCATAGAAATTTTAAATTGGAAGCGCCGGGTATCGATCCCGGTACCTCTCGCATGCTAAGCGAGCGCTCTACCATCTGAGCTACGCCCCCTTCTCTACGATCCTGTTCCAATTTTTTTTATTTCGTTGAATATTTTGTTTGAAAAATTTTAAATTATTTTTCACTTGTCTAAAAAAATTATAGAAATTTTAAATTGGAAGCGCCGGGTATCGATCCCGGTACCTCTCGCATGCTAAGCGAGCGCTCTACCATCTGAGCTACGCCCCCTTCTCTATGAACCTGTTGCAATTTTTTTTTATTTCGTTGAATATTTTGTTTGAAAAATTTTAAATTATTTTTCACTTGTCTAAAAAAATTATAGAAATTTTAAATTGGAAGTGCCGGGTATCGATCCCGGTACCTCTCGCATGCTAAGCGAGCGCTCCACCATCTGAGCTACGCCCCCTTCTCTATGAACCTGTTGCAATTTTTTGTCTCATTTCTTTGAATATTTTGTTCGAAAGATTTTAAAATTTTTTACTTGTCTAAAAAAATCATAGAAATTTTAAATTGGAAGCGCCGGGTATCGATCCCGGTACCACTCGCATGCAAAGCGAGCGCTCTACCATCTGAGCTACGCCCCCTTCTCTGCTGAGGTTGGTAGTAATCTTTTGAATATTTTTTCAAAAATATTGTTAGGAAAATATTCAAATTATTTTTCACATGTCTTGTAAAATTATAAAAATACCTTTTTGGAAACGCCGGGTATCGATCCCGGTACCTCTCGCATGTTAAGCGAGCGCTCTACTATTTGAGCTACGCCCCCTTTTGTGTTGAGGTTGGTAGTAATCTTTTGTAATATATTTTTTTAAAATATTGCTAGGAAAATATTCAAATTATTTTTCACATTTCTGGTAAAATTATAAAAGTACTTAATTGGAAGCGCCGGGTATCGATCCCGGTACCTCTCGCATGCTAAGCGAGCGCTCTACCATCTGAGCTACGCCCCCATCTCTATGAACATGTTGCAATATTTTGTTTTATTTTGTTGAATATTTTGTTTGAAAAATTTTAAATTATTTTTCACTTGTCTAAAAAAATTATAGAAATTTTAAATTGGAAGCGCCGGGTATCGATCCCGGTACCTCTCGCATGCAAAGCGAGCGCTCTACCATCTGAGCTACGCCCCCTTCTCTATGAACTTGTTCCAATTTTTTTTTATTTCGTTGAATATTTTGTTTGAAAAATTTTAAATTATTTTTCACTTGTCTAAAAAAATTATAGAAATTTTAAATTGGAAGCGCCGGGTATCGATCCCGGTACCTCTCGCATGCTAAGCGAGCGCTCTAACATCTGAGCTACGCCCCCTTCTCTTTGAACCAGTTGCAATTTTTTGTCTCATTTCTTTGAATATTTTGTTCGAAAAATTTTAAAATTTTTTACTTGTCTAAAAAAATCATAGAAATTTTAAATTGGAAGCGCCGGGTATCGATCCCGGTACCTCTCGCATGCAAAGAGAGCGCTCTACCGTCTGAGCTACGCCCCCTTCTCTGTTGAGGTTGGAAGTAATCTTTTGAATATTTTTTCAAAAATATTGTTAGGAAAATATTCAAATTATTTTTCACATCTCTTGTAAAATTATAAAAATACCTTTTTGGAAGCGCCGGGTATCGATCCGGTACCTCTCGCATTCTAAGCGAGCGCTCTACCATTTGAGCTACGCCCCCTTTTCTGATGAGGTTGGTAGTAATCTTTTGTAATATATTTTTTAAAAATATTGCTAGGAAAATATTCAAATTATTTTTCACATTTCTGGTAAAATTATAAAAGTACTTAATTGGAAGCGCCGGGTATCGATCCCGGTACCTCTCGCATGCTAAGCGAGCGCTCCACCATCTGAGCTACGCCCCCTTCTCTATGAACCTGTTGCAATTTTTTGTCTCATTTCTTTGAATATTTTGTTCGAAAGATTTTAAAATTTTTTACTTGTCTAAAAAAATCATAGAAATTTTAAATTGGAAGCGCCGGGTATCGATCCCGGTACCACTCGCATGCAAAGCGAGCGCTCTACCATCTGAGCTACGCCCCCTTCTCTGCTGAGGTTGGTAGTAATCTTTTGAATATTTTTTCAAAAATATTGTTAGGAAAACATTCAAATTATTTTTCACATGTCTTGTAAAATTATAAAAATACCTTTTTGGAAACGCCGGGTATCGATCCCGGTACCTCTCGCATGTTAAGCGAGCGCTCTACTATTTGAGCTACGCCCCCTTTTGTGTTGAGGTTGGTAGTAATCTTTTGTAATATATTTTTTTAAAATATTGCTAGGAAAATATTCAAATTATTTTTCATATTTCTGGTAAAATTATAAAAGTACTTAATTGGAAGCGCCGGGTATCGATCCCGGTACCTCTCGCATGCTAAGCGAGCGCTCTACCATCTGAGCTACGCCCCCATCTCTATGAACATGTTGCAATATTTTGTTTTATTTTGTTGAATATTTTGTTTGAAAAATTTTAAATTATTTTTCACTTGTCTAAAAAAATTATAGAAATTTTAAATTGGAAGCGCCGGGTATCGATCCCGGTACCTCTCGCATGCAAAGCGAGCGCTCTACCATCTGAGCTACGCCCCCTTCTCTATGAACTTGTTCCAATTTTTTTTTATTTCGTTGAATATTTTGTTTGAAAAATTTTAAATAATTTTTCACTTGTCTAAAAAAATTATAGAAATTTTAAATTGGAAGCGCCGGGTATCGATCCCGGTACCTATCGCATGCTAAGCGAGCGCTCTAACATCTGAGCTACGCCCCCTTCTCTATGAACCAGTTGCAATTTTTTGTCTCATTTCTTTGAATATTTTGTTCGAAAAATTTTAAAATTTTTTACTTGTCTAAAAAAATCATAGAAATTTTAAATTGGAAGCGCCGGGTATCGATCCCGGTACCTCTCGCATGCAAAGCGAGCGCTCTACCGTCTGAGCTACGCCCCCTTCTCTGTTGAGGTTGGAAGTAATCTTTTGAATATTTTTTCAAAAATATTGTTAGGAAAATATTCAAATTATTTTTCACATCTCTTGTAAAATTATAAAAATACCTTTTTGGAAGCGCCGGGTATCGATCCGGTACCTCTCGCATGCTAAGCGAGCGCTCTACCATTTGAGCTACGCCCCCTTTTCTGATGAGGTTGGTAGTAATCTTTTGTAATATATTTTTTAAAAATATTGCTAGGAAAATATTCAAATTATTTTTCACATTTCTGGTAAAATTATAAAAGTACTTAATTGGAAGCGCCGGGTATCGATCCCGGTACCTCTCGCATGCTAAGCGAGCGCTCTACCATCTGAGCTACGCCCCCTTCTCTATGAACCTGTTGCAATTTTTTGTCTCATTTCTTTGAATATTTTGTTCGAAAGATTTTAAAATTTTTTACTTGTCTAAAAAAATCATAGAAATTTTAAATTGGAAGCGCCGGGTATCGATCCCGGTAACTCTCGCATGCAAAGCGAGCGCTCTACCATCTGAGCTACGCCCCCTTCTCTGCTGAGGTTGGTAGTAATCTTTTGAATATTTTTTCAAAAATATTGTTAGGAAAATATTCAAATTATTTTTCACATCTCTTGTAAAATTATAAAAACACCTTTTTGGAAACGCCGGGTATCGATCCCGGTACCTCTCGCATGTTAAGCGAGCGCTCTACTATTTGAGCTACGCCCACTTTTGTGTTGAGGTTGGTAGTAATCTTTTGTAATATATTTTTTTAAAATATTGCTAGGAAAATATTCAAATTATTTTTCACATTTCTGGTAAAATTATAAAAGTACTTAATTGGAAGCGCCGGGTATCGATCCCGGTACCTCTCGCATGCTAAGCGAGCGCTCTACCATCTGAGCTACGCCCCCTTTTCTGATGAGGTTGGTAGTAATCTTTTGTAATATATTTTTTAAAAATATTGCTAGGAAAATATTCAAATTATTTTTCACATTTCTGGTAAAATTATAAAAATACCTTTTCGGAAACGCCGGGTATCGATCCCGGTACCTCTCGCATGTTAAGCGAGCGCTCTACTATTTGAGCTACGCCCACTTTTGTGTTGAGGTTGGTAGTAATCTTTTGTAATATATTTTTTTAAAATATTGCTAGGAAAATATTCAAATTATTTTTCACATTTCTGGTAAAATTATAAAAGTACTTAATTGGAAGCGCCGGGTATCGATCCCTATACCTCACGCATGCTAAGCGAGCGCTCTACCATCTTAGCTACGCCCCCTTCTCTATTAACATGTCGCAATATTTTGTTTTATTTTAATGAATATTTTGTTTAAAAAATATTAAATTATTTTTCACTTGTCTAAAAAAATCATAGAAATTTTAAATTGGAAGCGCCGGGTATCGATCCCGGTACCTCTCGCATGCAAAGCGAGCGCTCTACCATCTGAGCTACGCCCCCTTCTCTATGAACCTGTTCCAATTTTTTTTTATTTCGTTGAATATTTTGTTTGAAAAATTTTATATTATTTTTCACTTGTCTAAAAAAATTATAGAAATTTTAAATTGGAAGCGCCGGGTATCGATCCCGGTACCTCTCGCATGCTAAGCGAGCGCTCTACCATCTGAGCTACGCCCCCTTCTCTATGAACCTGTTGCAATTTTTTGTCTCATTTCTTTGAATATTTTGTTCGAAAGATTTTAAAATTTTTTACTTGTCTAAAAAAATCATAGAAATTTTAAATTGGAAGCGCCGGGTATCGATCCCGGTACCTCTCGCATGCTAAGCGAGCGCTCTACCATCTGAGCTACGCCCCCATCTCTATGAACATGTTGCAATATTTTGTTTTATTTTGTTGAATATTTTGTTTGAAAAATTTTAAATTATTTTTCACTTGTCTAAAAAAATCATAGAAATTTTAAATTGGAAGCGCCGGGTATCGATCTCGGTACCTCTCGCATGCAAAGCGAGCGCTCTACCATCTGAGCTACGCCCCCTTCTCTGTTGAGGTTGGAAGTAATCTTTTGAATATTTTTTCAAAAATATTGTTAGGAAAATATTCAAATTATTTTTCACATCTCTTGTAAAATTATAAAAATACCTTTTTGGAAGCGCCGGGTATCGATCCCGGTACCTCTCGCATGCTAAGCGAGCGCTCTACCATTTGAGCTACGCCCCCTTTTCTGATGAGGTTGGTAGTAATCTTTTGTAATATATTTTTTAAAAATATTGCTAGGAAAATATTCAAATTATTTTTCACATTTCTGGTAAAATTATAAAAGTACTTAATTGGAAGCGCCAGGTATCGATCCCGGTACATCTCGCATGCTAAGCGAGCGCTCTACCATCTGAGCTACGCCCCCTTCTCTATGAACCTGTTGCAATTTTTTGTCTCATTTCTTTGAATATTTTGTTCGAAAGATTTTAAAATTTTTTACTTGTCTAAAAAAATCATAGAAATTTTAAATAGGAAGCGCCGGGTATCGATCCCGGTAACTCTCGCATGCAAAGCGAGCGCTCTACCATCTGAGCTACGCCCCCTTCTCTGCTGAGGTTGGTAGTAATCTTTTGAATATTTTTTCAAAAATATTGTTAGGAAAATATTCAAATTATTTTTCACATCTCTAGTAAAATTATAAAAATACCTTTTTGGAAACGCCGGGTATCGATCCCGGTACCTCTCGCATGTTAAGCGAGCGCTCTACTATTTGAGCTACGCCCACTTTTGTGTTGAGGTTGGTAGTAATCTTTTGTAATATATTTTTTTAAAATATTGCTAGGAAAATATTCAAATTATTTTTCACATTTCTGGTAAAATTATAAAAGTACTTAATTGGAAGCGCCGGGTATCGATCCCGGTACCTCTCGCATGTTAAGCGAGCGCTCTACCATCTTAGCTACGCCCCCTTCTCTATTAACATGTCGCAATATTTTGTTTTATTTTAATGAATATTTTGTTTGAAAAATTTTAAATTATTTTTCACTTGTCTAAAATAATTATAGAAATTTTAAATTGGAAGCGCCGGGTATCGATCCCGGTACCTCTCGCATGCTAAGCGAGCGCTCTACCATCTGAGCTACGCCCCCTTCTCTATGAACATGTTGCAATATTTTGTTTTATTTTGTTGAATATTTTGTTTGAAAATTTTAAATTATTTTTCACTTGTTAAAAAAATTATAGAAATTTTAAATTGGAAGCGCCGGGTATCGATCCCGGTACATCTCGCATGCAAAGCGAGCGCTCTACCATCTGAGCTACGCCCCCTTCTCTATGAACCTGTTCCAATTTTTTTTTATTTCGTTGAATATTTTGTTTGAAAAATTTTATATTATTTTTCACTTGTCTAAAATAATTATAGAAATTTTTAATTGGCAGCGCCGGGTACCGATCCCGGTACCTCTCGCATGCTAAGCGAGCGCTCTACCATCTGAGCTACGCCCCCTTCTCTATGAACCTGTTGCAATTTTTTTTTATTTCGTTGAATATTTTGTTTGAAAAATTTTAAATTATTTTTCACTTGTCTAAAAAAATTATAGAAATTTTAAATTGGAAGTGCCGGGTATCGATCCCGGTACCTCTCGCATGCTAAGCGAGCGCTCCACCATCTGAGCTACGCCCCCTTCTCTATGAACCTGTTGCAATTTTTTGTCTCATTTCTTTGAATATTTTGTTCGAAAGATTTTAAAATTTTTTACTTGTCTAAAAAAATCATAGAAATTTTAAATTGGAAGCGCCGGGTATCGATCCCGGTACCACTCGCATGCAAAGCGAGCGCTCTACCATCTGAGCTACGCCCCCTTCTCTGCTGAGGTTGGTAGTAATCTTTTGAATATTTTTTCAAAAATATTGTTAGGAAAATATTCAAATTATTTTTCACATCTCTTGTAAAATTATAAAAATACCTTTTTGGAAACGCCGGGTATCGATCCCGGTACCTCTCGCATGTTAAGCGAGCGCTCTACTATTTGAGCTACGCCCCCTTTTGTGTTGAGGTTGGTAGTAATCTTTTGTAATATATTTTTTTAAAATATTGCTAGGAAAATATTCAAATTATTTTTCACATTTCTGGTAAAATTATAAAAGTACTTAATTGGAAGCGCCGGGTATCGATCCCGGTACCTCTCGCATGCTAAGCGAGCGCTCTACCATCTGAGCTACGCCCCCATCTCTATGAACATGTTGCAATATTTTGTTTTATTTTGTTGAATATTTTGTTTGAAAAATTTTAAATTATTTTTCACTTGTCTAAAAAAATTATAGAAATTTTAAATTGGAAGCGCCGGGTATCGATCCCGGTACCTCTCGCATGCAAAGCGAGCGCTCTACCATCTGAGCTACGCCCCCTTCTCTATGAACTTGTTCCAATTTTTTTTATTTCGTTGAATATTTTGTTTGAAAAATTTTAAATTATTTTTCACTTGTCTAAAAAAATTATAGAAATTTTAAATTGGAAGCGCCGGGTATCGATCCCGGTACCTCTCGCATGCTAAGCGAGCGCTCTAACATATGAGCTACGCCCCCTTCTCTATGAACCAGTTGCAATTTTTTGTCTCATTTCTTTGAATATTTTGTTCGAAAAATTTTAAAATTTTTTACTTGTCTAAAAAATCATAGAAATTTTAAATTGGAAGCGCCGGGTATCGATCCCGGTACCTCTCGCATGCAAAGCGAGCGCTCTACCGTCTGAGCTACGCCCCCTTCTCTGTTGAGGTTGGAAGTAATCTTTTGAATATTTTTTCAAAAATATTGTTAGGAAAGTATTCAAATTATTTTTCACATCTCTTGTAAAATTATAAAAATACCTTTTTGGAAGCGCCGGGTATCGATCCCGGTACCTCTCGCATGCTAAGCGAGCGCTCTACCATTTGAGCTACACCCCCTTTTCTGATGAGGTTGGTAGTAATCTTTTGTAATATATTTTTTAAAAATATTGCTAGGAAAATATTCAAATTATTTTTCACATTTCTGGTAAAATTATAAAAGTACTTAATTGGAAGCGCCGGGTATCGATCCCATTACCTCTCGCATGCTAAGCGAGCGCTCCACCATCTGAGCTACGCCCCCTTCTCTATGAACCTGTTGCAATTTTTGGTCTCATTTCTTTGAATATTTTGTTCGAAAGATTTTAAAATTTTTTACTTGTCTAAAAAAATCATAGAAATTTTAAATTGGAAGCGCCGGGTATCGATCCCGGTACCTCTCGCATGCAAAGCGAGCGCTCTACCATCTGAGCTACGCCCCCTTCTTTGTTGAGGTTGGAAGTAATCTTTTGAAAATTTTTTCAAAAATATTGTTAGGAAAATATTCAAATTATTTTTCACATCTCTTGTAAAATTGTAAAAATTCCTTTTTGGAAGCGCCGGGTATCGATCCCGGTACCTCTCGCATGCTAAGCGAGCGCTCTACCATTTGAGCTACGCCCCCTTTTCTGATGAGGTTGGTAGTAATCTTTTGTAATATATTTTTTAAAAATATTGCTAGGAAAATATTCAAATTATTTTTCACATTTCTGGTAAAATTAATAAAGTACTTAATTGGAAGCGCCGGGTATCGATCCCGGTACCTCACGCATGCTAAGCGAGCGCTCTACCATCTTAGCTACGCCCCCTTCTCTATTAACATGTCGCAATATTTTGTTTTATTTTAATGAATATTTTGTTTGAAAAATTTTAAATTATTTTTCACTTGTCTAAAATAATTATAGAAATTTTAAATTGGAAGCGCCGGGTATCGATCCCGGTACCTCTCGCATGCTAAGCGAGCGCTCTACCATCTGAGCTACGCCCCCTTCTCTATGAACATGATGCAATATTTTGTTTTATTTTGTTGAATATTTTGTTTGAAAATTTTAAATTATTTTTCACTTGTCTAAAAAAATTATAGAAATTTTAAATTGGAAGCGCCGGGTATCGATCCCGGTACCTCTCGCATGCAAAGCGAGCGCTCTACCATCTGAGCTACGCCCCCTTCTCTATGAACCTGTTCCAATTTTTTTTTATTTCGTTGAATATTTTGTTTGAAAAATTTTATATTATTATTCACTTGTCTAAAAAAATTATAGAAATTTTAAATTGGAAGCGCCGGGTATCGATCCCGGTACCTCTCGCATGCTAAGCGAGCGCTCTACCATCTGAGCTACGCCCCCTTCTCTATGAACCTGTTGCAATTTTTTGTCTCATTTCTTTGAATATTTTGTTCGAAAGATTTTAAAATTTTTTACTTGTCTAAAAAAATCATAGAAATTTTAAATTGGAAGCGCCGGGTATCGATCCCGGTACCTCTCGCATGCAAAGCGAGCGCTCTACCATCTGAGCTACGCCCCCTTCTCTGTTGAGGTTGGTAGTAATCTTTTGAATATTTTTTCAAAAATATTGTTAGGAAAATATTCAAATTATTTTTCACATCTCTTGTAAAATTATAAAAATACCTTTTTGGAAACGCCGGGTATCGATCCCGGTACTTCTCGCATGTTAAGCGAGCGCTCTACTATTTGAGCTACGCCCCCTTTTGTGTTGAGGTGTGTAGTAATCTTTCGTAATAAATTTTTTTAAAATATTGCTAGGAAAATATTCAAATTATTTTTCACTTTTCTGGTAAAATTATAAAAGTACTCAATTGGAAGCGCCGGGTATCGATCCCGGTACCTCTCGCATGCTAAGCGAGCGCTCTACCATCTGAGCTACGCCCCCTTCTCTATGAACATGTTGCAATATTTTGTTTTATTTTGTTGAATATTTTGTTTGAAAAATTTTGAATTATTTTTCACTTGTCTAAAAAAATTATAGAAATTTTAAATTGGAAGCGCCGGGTATCGATCCCGGTACCTCTCGCATGCAAAGCGAGTGCTCTACCATCTGAGCTACATCCCCTTCTCTATGAACTTGTTCCAATTTTTTTTTATTTCGTTGAATATTTTGTTTGAAAAATTTTAAATTATTTTTCACTTGTCTAAAAAAATTATAGAAATTTTAAATTGGAAGCGCCGGGTATCGATCCCGGTACCTCTCGCATGCTAAGCGAGCGCTCTACCATCTGAGCTACGCCCCCTTCTCTATGAACCTGTTGCAATTTTTTGTCTCATTTCTTTGAATATTTTGTTCGAAAGATTTTAAAAATTTTTACTTGTCTAAAAAAATCATAGAAATTTTAAATTGGAAGCGCCGGGTATCGATCCCGGTACCTCTCGCATGCAAAGCGAGCGCTCTACCATCTGAGCTACGCCCCCTTCTCTGTTGAGGTTGGTAGTAATCTTTTGAATATTTTTTCAAAAATATTGTTAGGAAAATATTCAAATTATTTTTCACATCTCTTGTAAAATTATAAAAATACCTTTTTGGAAACGCCGGGTATCGATCCCGGTACCTCTCGCATGCTAAGCGAGCGCTCTACCATTTGAGCTACGCCCCCTTCTCTGTTGAGATTTGTAGTAATCTTTTGTAATATATTTTTTAAAAATATTGCTTGGAAAATATTCGAATTATTTTTCACATTTCTGGTAAAATTATAAAAGTACTTAATTGGAAGCGCCGGGTATCGATCCCGGTACCTCTCGCATGCTAAGCGAGCGCTCTACCATCTGAGCTACGCCCCCTTCTCTATTAACATGTCGCAATATTTTGTTTTATTTTAATGAATATTTTGTTTGAAAAATTTTAAATTATTTTTCACTTGTCTAAAATTATTATAGAAATTTTTAATTGGCAGCGCCGGGTACCGATCCCGGTACCTCTCGCATGCTAAGCGAGCGCTCTACCATCTGAGCTACGCCCCCTTCTCTATGAACCTGTTGCAATTTTTTTTTATTTCGTTGAATATTTTGTTTGAAAAATTTTAAATTATTTTTCACTTGTCTAAAAAAATTATAGAAATTTTAAATTGAAAGTGCCGGGTATCGATCCCGGTACCTCTCGCATGCTAAGCGAGCGCTCCACCATCTGAGCTACGCCCCCTTCTCTATGAACCTTTTGCAATTTTTTGTCTCATTTCTTTGAATATTTTGTTCGAAAGATTTTAAAATTTTTTACTTGTCTAAAAAAATCATAGAAATTTTAAATTGGAAGCGCCGGGTATCGATCCCGGTACCACTCGCATGCAAAGCGAGCGCTCTACCATCTGAGCTACGCCCCCTTCTCTGCTGAGGTTGGTAGTAATCTTTTGAATATTTTTTCAAAAATATTGTTAGGAAAATATTCAAATTATTTTTCACATCTCTTGTAAAATTATAAAAATACCTTTTTGGAAACGCCGGGTATCGATCCCGGTACCTCTCGCATGTTAAGCGAGCGCTCTACTATTTGAGCTACGCCCCCATCTCTATGAACATGTTGCAATATTTTGTTTTATTTTGTTGAATATTTTGTTTGAAAAATTTTAAATTATTTTTCACTTGTCTAAAAAAATTATAGAAATTTTAAATTGGAAGCGCCGGGTATCGATCCCGGTACCTCTCGCATGTTAAGCGAGCGCTCTACTATTTGAGCTACGCCCCCTTTTGTGTTGAGGTTGGTAGTAATCTTTTGTAATATATTTTTTTAAAATATTGCTAGGAAAATATTCAAATTATTTTTCACATTTCTGGTAAAATTATAAAAGTACTTAATTGGAAGCGCCGGGTATCGATCCCGGTACCTCTCGCATGCTAAGCGAGCGCTCTACCATCTGAGCTACGCCCCCTTCTCTATGAACTTGTTCCAATTTTTTTTTATTTCGTTGAATATTTTGTTTGAAAAATTTTAAATTATTTTTCACTTGTCTAAAAAAATTATAGAAATTTTAAATTGGAAGCGCCGGGTATCGACATCGGTACCTCTCGCATGCTAAGCGAGCGCTCTAACATCTGAGCTACGCCCCCTTCTCTATGAACCAGTTGCAATTTTTTGTCTCATTTCTTTGAATATTTTGTTCGAAAAATTTTAAAATTTTTTACTTGTCTAAAAAAATCATAGAAATTTTAAATTGGAAGCGCCGGGTATCGATCCCGGTACCTCTCGCATGCAAAGCGAGCGCTCTACCGTCTGAGCTACGCCCCCTTCTCTGTTGAGGTTGGAAGTAATCTTTTGAATATTTTTTCAAAAATATTGTTAGGAAAGTATTCAAATTATTTTTCACATCTCTTGTAAAATTATAAAAATACCTTTTTGGAAGCGCCGGGTATCGATCCCGGTACCTCTCGCATGCTAAGCGAGCGCTCTACCATTTGAGCTACGCCCCCTTTTCTGATGAGGTTGGTAGTAATCTTTTGTAATATATTTTTTAAAAATATTGCTAGGAAAATATTCAAATTATTTTTCACATTTCTGGTAAAATTATAAAAGTACTTAATTGGAAGCGCCGGGTATCGATCCCGGTACCTCTCGCATGCTAAGCGAGCGCTCTACCATTTGAGCTACGCCCCCTTCTCTGTTGAGATTTGTAGTAATCTTTTGTAATATATTTTTTAAAAATATTGCTAGGAAAATATTCGAATTATTTTTCACATTTCTGGTAAAATTATAAAAGTACTTAATTGGAAGCGCCGGGTATCGATCCCGGTACCTCTCGCATGCTAAGCGAGCGCTCTACCATCTGAGCTACGCCCCCTTCTCTATTAACATGTCGCAATATTTTGTTTTATTTTAATGAATATTTTGTTTGAAAAATTTTAAATTATTTTTCACTTGTCTAAAATTATTATAGAAATTTTTAATTGGCAGCGCCGGGTACCGATCCCGGTACCTCTCGCATGCTAAGCGAGCGCTCTACCATCTGAGCTACGCCCCCTTCTCTATGAACCTGTTGCAATTTTTTTTTATTTCGTTGAATATTTTGTTTGAAAAATTTTAAATTATTTTTCACTTGTCTAAAAAAATTATAGAAATTTTAAATTGGAAGTGCCGGGTATCGATCCCGGTACCTCTCGCATGCTAAGCGAGCGCTCCACCATCTGAGCTACGCCCCCTTCTCTATGAACCTTTTGCAATTTTTTGTCTCATTTCTTTGAATATTTTGTTCGAAAGATTTTAAAATTTTTTACTTGTCTAAAAAAATCATAGAAATTTTAAATTGGAAGCGCCGGGTATCGATCCCGGTACCACTCGCATGCAAAGCGAGCGCTCTACCATCTGAGCTACGCCCCCTTCTCTGCTGAGGTTGGTAGTAATCTTTTGAATATTTTTTCAAAAATATTGTTAGGAAAATATTCAAATTATTTTTCACATCTCTTGTAAAATTATAAAAATACCTTTTTGGAAACGCCGGGTATCGATCCCGGTACCTCTCGCATGTTAAGCGAGCGCTCTACTATTTGAGCTACGCCCCCATCTCTATGAACATGTTGCAATATTTTGTTTTATTTTGTTGAATATTTTGTTTGAAAAATTTTAAATTATTTTTCACTTGTCTAAAAAAATTATAGAAATTTTAAATTGGAAGCGCCGGGTATCGATCCCGGTACCTCTCGCATGTTAAGCGAGCGCTCTACTATTTGAGCTACGCCCCCTTTTGTGTTGAGGTTGGTAGTAATCTTTTGTAATATATTTTTTTAAAATATTGCTAGGAAAATATTCAAATTATTTTTCACATTTCTGGTAAAATTATAAAAGTACTTAATTGGAAGCGCCGGGTATCGATCCCGGTACCTCTCGCATGCTAAGCGAGCGCTCTACCATCTGAGCTACGCCCCCTTCTCTATGAACTTGTTCCAATTTTTTTTTATTTCGTTGAATATTTTGTTTGAAAAATTTTAAATTATTTTTCACTTGTCTAAAAAAATTATAGAAATTTTAAATTGGAAGCGCCGGGTATCGACATCGGTACCTCTCGCATGCTAAGCGAGCGCTCTAACATCTGAGCTACGCCCCCTTCTCTATGAACCAGTTGCAATTTTTTGTCTCATTTCTTTGAATATTTTGTTCGAAAAATTTTAAAATTTTTTACTTGTCTAAAAAAATCATAGAAATTTTAAATTGGAAGCGCCGGGTATCGATCCCGGTACCTCTCGCATGCAAAGCGAGCGCTCTACCGTCTGAGCTACGCCCCCTTCTCTGTTGAGGTTGGAAGTAATCTTTTGAATATTTTTTCAAAAATATTGTTAGGAAAGTATTCAAATTATTTTTCACATCTCTTGTAAAATTATAAAAATACCTTTTTGGAAGCGCCGGGTATCGATCCCGGTACCTCTCGCATGCTAAGCGAGCGCTCTACCATTTGAGCTACGCCCCCTTTTCTGATGAGGTTGGTAGTAATCTTTTGTAATATATTTTTTAAAAATATTGCTTGGAAAATATTCAAATTATTTTTCACATTTCTGGTAAAATTATAAAAGTACTTAATTGGAAGCGCCGGGTATCGATCCCGGTACCTCTCGCATGCTAAGCGAGCGCTCTACCATTTGAGCTACGCCCCCTTCTCTGTTGAGATTTGTAGTAATCTTTTGTAATATATTTTTTAAAAATATTGCTAGGAAAATATTCGAATTATTTTTCACATTTCTGGTAAAATTATAAAAGTACTTAATTGGAAGCGCCGGGTATCGATCCCGGTACCTCTCGCATGCTAAGCGAGCGCTCTACCATCTGAGCTACGCCCCCTTCTCTATTAACATGTCGCAATATTTTGTTTTATTTTAATGAATATTTTGTTTGAAAAATTTTAAATTATTTTTCACTTGTCTAAAATAATTATAGAAATTTTTAATTGGCAGCGCCGGGTACCGATCCCGGTACCTCTCGCATGCTAAGCGAGCGCTCTACCATCTGAGCTACGCCCCCTACTCTATGAACCTGTTGCAATTTTTTTTTATTTCGTTGAATATTTTGTTTGAAAAATTTTAAATTATTTTTCACTTGTCTAAAAAAATTATAGAAATTTTAAATTGGAAGTGCCGGGTATCGATCCCGGTACCTCTCGCATGCTAAGCGAGCGCTCCACCATCTGAGCTACGCCCCCTTCTCTATGAACCTGTTGCAATTTTTTGTCTCATTTCTTTGAATATTTTGTTCGAAAGATTTTAAAATTTTTTACTTGTCTAAAAAAATCATAGAAATTTTAAATTGGAAGCGCCGGGTATCGATCCCGGTACCACTCGCATGCAAAGCGAGCGCTCTACCATCTGAGCTACGCCCCCTTCTCTGCTGAGGTTGGTAGTAATCTTTTGAATATTTTTTCAAAATTATTGTTAGGAAAATATTCAAATTATTTTTCACATCTCTTGTAAAATTATAAAAATACCTTTTTGGAAACGCCGGGTATCGATCCCGGTACCTCTCGCATGTTAAGCGAGCGCTCTACTATTTGAGCTACGCCCCCATCTCTATGAACATGTTGCAATATTTTGTTTTATTTTGTTGAATATTTTGTTTGAAAAATTTTAAATTATTTTTCACTTGTCTAAAAAAATTATAGAAATTTTAAATTGGAAGCGCCGGGTATCGATCCCGGTACCTCTCGCATGCAAAGCGAGCGCTCTACCATCTGAGCTACGCCCCCTTCTCTATGAACTTGTTCCAATTTTTTTTTATTTCGTTGAATATTTTGTTTGAAAAATTTTAAATTATTTTTCACTTGTCTAAAAAAATTATAGAAATTTTAAATTGGAAGCGCCGGGTATCGATCCCGGTACCTCTCGCATGCTAAGCGAGCGCTCTAACATCTGAGCTACGCCCCCTTCTCTATGAACAAGTTGCAATTTTTTGTCTCATTTCTTTGAATATTTTGTTCGAAAAATTTTAAAATTTTTTACTTGTCTAAAAAAATCATAGAAATTTTAAATTGGAAGCGCCGGGTATCGATCCCGGTACCTCTCGCATGCAAAGCGAGCGCTCTACCGTCTGAGCTACGCCCCCTTCTCTGTTGAGGTTGGAAGTAATCTTTTGAATATTTTTTCAAAAATATTGTTAGGAAAGTATTCAAATTATTTTTCACATCTCTTGTAAAATTATAAAAATACCTTTTTGGAAGCGCCGGGTATCGATCCCGGTACCTCTCGCATGCTAAGCGAGCGCTCTACCATTTGAGCTACGCCCCCTTTTCTGATGAGGTTGGTAGTAATCTTTTGTAATATATTTTTTAAAAATATTGCTAGGAAAATATTCAAATTATTTTTCACATTTCTGGTAAAATTATAAAAGTACTTAATTGGAAGCGCCGGGTATCGATCCCGGTACCTCTCGCATGCTAAGCAAGCGCTCTACCATCTGAGCTACGCCCCCTTCTCTATGAACCTGTTGGAATTTTTTGTCTCATTTCTTTGAATATTTTGTTCGAAAGATTTTAAAATTTTTTACTTGTCTAAAAAAATCATAGAAATTTTAAATTGGAAGCGCCGGGTATCGATCCCGGTACCACTCGCATGCAAAGCGAGCGCTCTACCATCTGAGCTACGCCCCCTTCTCTGCTGAGGTTGGTAGTAATCTTTTGAATATTTTTTCAAAAATATTGTTAGGAAAATATTCAAATTATTTTTCACATCTCTTGTAAAATTATAAAAATACCTTTTTGGAAACGCCGGGTATCGATCCCGGTACCTCTCGCATGTTAAGCGAGCGCTCTACTATTTGAGCTACGCCCCCTTTTGTGTTGAGGTTGGTAGTAATCTTTTGTAATATATTTTTTTAAAATATTGCTAGGAAAATATTCAAATTATTTTTCACATTTCTGGTAAAATTATAAAAGTACTTAATTGGAAGCGCCGGGTATCGATCCCGGTACCTCTCGCATGCTAAGCGAGCGCTCTACCATCTGAGCTACGCCCCCATCTCTATGAACATGTTGCAATATTTTGTTTTATTTTGTTGAATATTTTGTTTGAAAAATTTTAAATTATTTTTCACTTGTCTAAAAAAATTATAGAAATTTTAAATTGGAAGCGCCGGGTATCGATCCCGGTACCTCTCGCATGCAAAGCGAGCGCTCTACCATCTGAGCTACGCCCCCTTCTCTATGAACTTGTTCCAATTTTTTTTTATTTCGTTGAATATTTTGTTTGAAAAATTTTAAATTATTTTTCACTTGTCTAAAAAAATTATAGAAATTTTAAATTGGAAGCGCCGGGTATCGATCCCGGTACCTCTCGCATGCTAAGCGAGCGCTCTAACATCTGAGCTACGCCCCCTTCTCTATGAACCAGTTGCAATTTTTTGTCTCATTTCTTTGAATATTTTGTTCGAAAAATTTTAAAATTTTTTACTTGTCTAAAAAAATCATAGAAATTTTAAATTGGAAGCGCCGGGTATCGATCCCGGTACCTCTCGCATGCAAAGCGAGCGCTCTACCGTCTGAGCTACGCCCCCTTCTCTGTTGAGGTTGGAAGTAATCTTTTGAATATTTTTTCAAAAATATTGTTAGGAAAGTATTCAAATTATTTTTCACATCTCTTGTAAAATTATAAAAATACCTTTTTGGAAGCGCCGGGTATCGATCCCGGTACCTCTCGCATGCTAAGCGAGCGCTCTACCATTTGAGCTACGCCCCCTTTTCTGATGAGGTTGGTAGTAATCTTTTGTAATATATTTTTTAAAAATATTGCTAGGAAAATATTCAAATTATTTTTCACATTTCTGGTAAAATTATAAAAGTACTTAATTGGAAGCGCCGGGTATCGATCCCGGTACCTCTCGCATGCTAAGCGAGCGCTCTACCATCTGAGCTACGCCCCCATCTCTATGAACATGTTGCAATATTTTGTTTTATTTTGTTGAATATTTTGTTTGAAAAATTTTAAATTATTTTTCACTTGTCTAAAAAAATCATAGAAATTTTAAATTGGAAGCGCCGGGTATCGATCCCGTTAACTCTCGCATGCAAAGCGAGCGCTCTACCATCTGAGCTACGCCCCCTTCTCTGATGAGGTTGGTAGTAATCTTTTGTAATATATTTTTTAAAAATATTGCTAGGAAAATATTCAAATTATTTTCACATTTCTGGTAAAATTATAAAAGTACTTAATTGGAATCGCCGGGTATCGATCCCGGTACCTCTCGCATGCTAAGCGAGCGCTCTACCATCTGAGCTACGCCCCCTTCTCTATGAACCTGTTGCAATTTTTTGTCTCATTTCTTTGAATATTTTGTTCGAAAGATTTTAAAATTTTTTACTTGTCTAAAAAAATCATAGAAATTTTAATTTGGAAGCGCCGGGTATCGATCCCGGTAACTCTCGCATGCAAAGCGAGCGCTCTACCATCTGAGCTACGCCCCCTTCTCTGCTGAGGTTGGTAGTAATCTTTTGAATATTTTTTCAAAAATATTGTTAGGAAAATATTCAAATTATTTTTCACATCTCTTGTAAAATTATAAAAATACCTTTTTGGAAACGCCGGGTATCGATCCCGGTACCTCTCGCATGTTAAGCGAGCGCTCTACTATTTGAGCTACGCCCACTTTTGTGTTGAGGTTGGTAGCAATCTTTTGTAATATATTTTTTTAAAATATTGCTAGGAAAATATTCAAATTATTTTTCACATTTCTGGTAAAATTATAAAAGTACTTAATTGGAAGCGCCGGGTATCGATCCCGGTACCTCTCGCATGCTAAGCGAGCGCTCTACCATCTGAGCTACGCCCCCTTTTCTGATGAGGTTGGTAGTAATCTTTTGAATATTTTTTCAAAAATATTGTTAGGAAAGTATTCAAATTATTTTTCACATCTCTTGTAAAATTATAAAAATACCTTTTTGGAAGCGCCGGGTATCGATCCCGGTACCTCTCGCATGCTAAGCGAGCGCTCTACCATTTGAGCTACGCCCCCTTTTCTGATGAGGTTGGTAGTAATCTTTTGTAATATATTTTTTAAAAATATTGCTAGGAAAATATTCAAATTATTTTTCACATTTCTGGTAAAATTATAAAAGTACTTAATTGGAAGCGCCGGGTATCGATCCCGGTACCTCTCGCATGCTAAGCAAGCGCTCTACCATCTGAGCTACGCCCCCTTCTCTATGAACCTGTTGGAATTTTTTGTCTCATTTCTTTGAATATTTTGTTCGAAAGATTTTAAAATTTTTTACTTGTCTAAAAAAATCATAGAAATTTTAAATTGGAAGCGCCGGGTATCGATCCCGGTACCACTCGCATGCAAAGCGAGCGCTCTACCATCTGAGCTACGCCCCCTTCTCTGCTGAGGTTGGTAGTAATCTTTTGAATATTTTTTCAAAAATATTGTTAGGAAAATATTCAAATTATTTTTCACATCTCTTGTAAAATTATAAAAATACCTTTTTGGAAACGCCGGGTATCGATCCCGGTACCTCTCGCATGTTAAGCGAGCGCTCTACTATTTGAGCTACGCCCCCTTTTGTGTTGAGGTTGGTAGTAATCTTTTGTAATATATTTTTTTAAAATATTGCTAGGAAAATATTCAAATTATTTTTCACATTTCTGGTAAAATTATAAAAGTACTTAATTGGAAGCGCCGGGTATCGATCCCGGTACCTCTCGCATGCTAAGCGAGCGCTCTACCATCTGAGCTACGCCCCCATCTCTATGAACATGTTGCAATATTTTGTTTTATTTTGTTGAATATTTTGTTTGAAAAATTTTAAATTATTTTTCACTTGTCTAAAAAAATTATAGAAATTTTAAATTGGAAGCGCCGGGTATCGATCCCGGTACCTCTCGCATGCAAAGCGAGCGCTCTACCATCTGAGCTACGCCCCCTTCTCTATGAACTTGTTCCAATTTTTTTTTATTTCGTTGAATATTTTGTTTGAAAAATTTTAAATTATTTTTCACTTGTCTAAAAAAATTATAGAAATTTTAAATTGGAAGCGCCGGGTATCGATCCCGGTACCTCTCGCATGCTAAGCGAGCGCTCTAACATCTGAGCTACGCCCCCTTCTCTATGAACCAGTTGCAATTTTTTGTCTCATTTCTTTGAATATTTTGTTCGAAAAATTTTAAAATTTTTTACTTGTCTAAAAAAATCATAGAAATTTTAAATTGGAAGCGCCGGGTATCGATCCCGGTACCTCTCGCATGCAAAGCGAGCGCTCTACCGTCTGAGCTACGCCCCCTTCTCTGTTGAGGTTGGAAGTAATCTTTTGAATATTTTTTCAAAAATATTGTTAGGAAAGTATTCAAATTATTTTTCACATCTCTTGTAAAATTATAAAAATACCTTTTTGGAAGCGCCGGGTATCGATCCCGGTACCTCTCGCATGCTAAGCGAGCGCTCTACCATTTGAGCTACGCCCCTTTTCTGATGAGGTTGGTAGTAATCTTTTGTAATATATTTTTTAAAAATATTGCTAGGAAAATATTCAAATTATTTTTCACATTTCTGGTAAAATTATAAAAGTACTTAATTGGAAGCGCCGGGTATCGATCCCGGTACCTCTCGCATGCTAAGCGAGCGCTCTACCATCTGAGCTACGCCCCCATCTCTATGAACATGTTGCAATATTTTGTTTTATTTTGTTGAATATTTTGTTTGAAAAATTTTAAATTATTTTTCACTTGTCTAAAAAAATCATAGAAATTTTAAATTGGAAGCGCCGGGTATCGATCCCGTTAACTCTCGCATGCAAAGCGAGCGCTCTACCATCTGAGCTACGCCCCCTTCTCTGATGAGGTTGGTAGTAATCTTTTGTAATATATTTTTTAAAAATATTGCTAGGAAAATATTCAAATTATTTTCACATTTCTGGTAAAATTATAAAAGTACTTAATTGGAATCGCCGGGTATCGATCCCGGTACCTCTCGCATGCTAAGCGAGCGCTCTACCATCTGAGCTACGCCCCCTTCTCTATGAACCTGTTGCAATTTTTTGTCTCATTTCTTGGAATATTTTGTTCGAAAGATTTTAAAATTTTTTACTTGTCTAAAAAAATCATAGAAATTTTAATTTGGAAGCGCCGGGTATCGATCCCGGTAACTCTCGCATGCAAAGCGAGCGCTCTACCATCTGAGCTACGCCCCCTTCTCTGCTGAGGTTGGTAGTAATCTTTTGAATATTTTTTCAAAAATATTGTTAGGAAAATATTCAAATTATTTTTCACATCTCTTGTAAAATTATAAAAATACCTTTTTGGAAACGCCGGGTATCGATCCCGGTACCTCTCGCATGTTAAGCGAGCGCTCTACTATTTGAGCTACGCCCACTTTTGTGTTGAGGTTGGTAGTAATCTTTTGTAATATATTTTTTTAAAATATTGCTAGTAAAATATTCAAATTATTTTTCACATTTCTGGTAAAATTATAAAAGTACTTAATTGGAAGCGCCGGGTATCGATCCCGGTACCTCTCGCATGCTAAGCGAGCGCTCTACCATCTGAGCTACGCCCCCTTTTCTGATGAGGTTGGTAGTAATCTTTTGTAATATATTTTTTAAAAATATTGCTAGGAAAATATTCAAATTATTTTTCACATTTCTGGTAAAATTATAAAAGTACCTAATTGGAAGCGCCGGGTATCGATCCCTATACCTCACGCATGCTAAGCGAGCGCTCTACCATCTTAGCTACGCCCCCTTCTCTATTAACATGTCGCAATATTTTGTTTTATTTTAATGAATATTTTGTTTGAAAAATATTAAATTATTTTTCACTTGTCTAAAAAAATTATAGAAATTTTAAATTGGAGGCGCCGGGTATCGATCCCGGTACCTCTCGCATGCTAAGCGAGCGCTCTACCATCTTAGCTACGCCCCCTTCTCTAAGAACGTGTTGCAATATTTTATTTTATTTTGTTGAATATTTTGTTTGAAAATTTTAAATTATTTTTCACTTGTCTAAAAAAATTATAGAAATTTTAAATTGGAAGCGCCGGGTATCGATCCCGGTACCTCTCGCATGCAAAGCGGGCGCTCTACCATCTGAGCTACGCCCCCTTCTCTATGAACCTGTTGCAATTTTTTGTCTCATTTCTTTGAATATTTTGTTCGAAAGATTTTAAAATTTTTTACTTGTCTAAAAAAATCATAGAAATTTTAAATTGGAAGCGCCGGGTATCGATCCCGGTACCTCTCGCATGCAAAGCGAGCGCTCTACCATCTGAGCTACGCCCCCTTCTCTGTTGAGGTTGGAAGTAACCTTTTGAATATTTTTTCAAAAATATTGTTAGGAAAATATTCAAATTATTTTTCACATCTCTTGTAAAATTGTAAAAATACCTTTTTGGAAGCGCCGGGTATCGATCCCGGTACCTCTCGCATGCTAAGCGAGCGCTCTACCATTTGAGCTACGCCCCCTTTTATGATGAGGTTGGTAGTAATCTTTTGTAATATATTTTTTAAAAATATTGCTAGGAAAATATTCAAATTAATTTTCACATTTCTGGTAAAATTAATAAAGTACTTAATTGGAAGCGCCGGGTATCGATCCCGGTACCTCACGCATGCTAAGCGAGCGCTCTACCATCTTAGCTACGCCCCCTTCTCTATTAACATGTCGCAATATTTTGTTTTATTTTAATGAATATTTTGTTTGAAAAATTTTAAATTATTTTTCACTTGTCTAAAATAATTATAGAAATTTTAAATTGGAAGCGCCGGGTATCGATCCCGGTAAGTCTCGCATGCTAAGCGAGCGCTCTACCATCTGAGCTACGCCCCCTTCTCTATGAACCTGTTGCAATTTTTTTTTTATTTTGTTGAATATTTTGTTTGAAAAATATTAAATTATTTTTCACTTGTCTAAAAAAATTATAGAAATTTTAAATTGGAGGCGCCGGGTATCGATCCCGGTACCTCTCGCATGCTAAGCGAGCGCTCTACCATCTGAGCTACGCCCCCTTCTCTATGAACATGTTGCAATATTTTGTTTTATTTTGTTGAATATTTTGTTTGAAAATTTTAAATTATTTTTCACTTGTCTAAAAAAATTATAGAAATTTTAAATTGGAAGCGCCGGGTATCGAACCCGGTACCTCTCGCATGCAAAGCGAGCGCTCTACCATCTGAGCTACGCCCCCTTCTCTATGAACCTGTTCCAATTTTTTTTTATTTCGTTGAATATTTTGTTTGAAAAATTTTATATTATTTTTCACTTGTCTAAAAAAATTATAGAAATTTTAAATTGGAAGCGCCGGGTATCGATCCCGGTACCTCTCGCATGCTAAGCGAGCGCTCTACCATCTGAGCTACGCCCCCTTCTCTATGAACATGTTGCAATATTTTGTTTTATTTTGTTGAATATTTTGTTTGAAAAATTTTAAATTATTTTTCACTTGTCTAAAAAAATTATAGAAATTTTAAATTGGAAGCGCCGGGTATCGATCCCGGTACCTCTCGCATGCAAAGCGAGCGCTCTACCATCTGAGCTACATCCCCTTCTCTATGAACTTGTTCCAATTTTTTTTTATTTCGTTGAATATTTTGTTTGAAAAATTTTAAATTATTTTTCACTTGTCTAAAAAAATTATAGAAATTTTAAATTGGAAGCGCCGGGTATCGATCCCGGTACCTCTCGCATGCTAAGCGAGCGCTCTACCATCTGAGCTACGCCCCCTTCTCTATGAACCTGTTGCAATTTTTTGTCTCATTTCTTTGAATATTTTGTTCGAAAGATTTTAAAATTTTTTACTTGTCTAAAAAAATCATAGAAATTTTAAATTGGAAGCGCCGGGTATCGATCCCGGTACCTCTAGCATGCAAAGCGAGCGCTCTACCATCTGAGCTACGCCCCCTTCTCTGTTGAGGTTGGAAGTAATCTTTTGAATATTTTTTCAAAAATATTGTTAGGAAAATATTCAAATTATTTTTCACATCTCTTGTAAAATTATAAAAATATCTTTTTGGAAGCGCCGGGTATCGATCCCGGTACCTCTCGCATGCTAAGCGAGCGCTCTACCATTTGAGCTACGCCCCCTTTTCTGATGAGGTTGGTAGTAATCTTTTGTAATATATTTTTTAAAAATATTGCTAGGAAAATATTCAAATTATTTTTCACATTTCTGGTAAAATTATAAAAGAACTTAATTGGAAGCGCCGGGTATCGATCCCGGTACCTCTCGCATGCTAAGCGAGCGCTCTACCATTTGAGCTACGCCCCCTTTTCTGATGAGGTTGGTAGTAATCTTTTGTAATATATTTTTTAAAAATATTGCTAGGAAAATATTCAAACTATTTTTCACTTGTCTAAAAAAATTATAGAAATTTTAAATTGGAAGCGCCGGGTATCGATCCCGGTACCTCTCGCATGCTAAGCGAGCGCTCTACCATCTGAGCTACGCCCCCTTCTCTATGAACCTGTTGCAATTTTTTGTCTCATTTCTTTGAATATTTTGTTCGAAAGATTTTAAAATTTTTTACTTGTCTAAAAAAATCATAGAAATTTTAAATTGGAATCGCCGGGTATCGATCCCGGTACCTCTAGCATGCAAAGCGAGCGCTCTACCATCTGAGCTACGCCCCCTTCTCTGTTGAGGTTGGAAGTAATCTTTTGAATATTTTTTCAAAAATATTGTTAGGAAAATATTCAAATTATTTTTCACATCTCTTGTAAAATTATAAAAATATCTTTTTGGAAGCGCCGGGTATCGATCCCGGTACCTCTCGCATGCTAAGCGAGCGCTCTACCATTTGAGCTACGCCCCCTTTTCTGATGAGGTTGGTAGTAATCTTTTGTAATATATTTTTTAAAAATATTGCTAGGAAAATATTCAAATTATTTTTCACATTTCTGGTAAAATTATAAAAGAACTTAATTGGAAGCGCCGGGTATCGATCCCGGTACCTCTCGCATGCTAAGCGAGCGCTCTACCATTTGAGCTACGCCCCCTTTTCTGATGAGGTTGGTAGTAATCTTTTGTAATATATTTTTTAAAAATATTGCTAGGAAAATATTCAAACTATTTTTCACTTGTCTAAAAAAATTATAGAATTTTTAAATTGGAAGCGCCGTTTATCGATCCCGGTACCTCTTGCATGCTAAGCGAGCGCTCTACCATCTGAGCTACGCCCCCTTCTCTATGAACATGTTGCAATATTTTGTTTTATTTTGTTGAATAGTTTGTTTGAAAAATTTTAAATTATTAGTCACTTGTCTAAAAAAAATTATAGAAATTTTAAATTGGAAGCGCCGGGTATCGATCCCGGTACCTCTTGCATGCAAAGCGAGCGCTCTACCATCTGAGCTACGCCCCCTTCTCTATGAACCTGTTCCAATTTTTTTTATTTCGTTGAATATTTTGTTTGAAAAATTTTAAATTATTTTTCACTTGTCTAAAAAAATTATAGAAATTTATATTGGAAGCGCCGGGTATCGATCCCGGTACCTCTCGCATGCTAAGCGAGCGCTCTACCATCTGAGCTACGCCCCCTTCTCTATGAACCTGTTGCAATTTTTTGTCTCATTTCTTTGAATATTTTGTTCGAAAGATTTTAAAATTTTTTACTTGTCTAAAAAAATCATAGAAATTTTAAATTGGAAGCGCCGGGTATCGATCCCGGTACCTCTCGCATGCAAAGCGAGCGCTCTACCATCTGAGCTACGCCCCCTTCTCTGTTGAGGTTGGAAGTAATCTTTTGAATATTTTTTCAAAAATATTGTTAGGAAAATATTCAAATTATTTTTCACATCTCTTGTAAAATTATAAATATACCTTTTTGGAAGCGCCGGGTATCGATCCCGGTACCTCTCGCATGCTAAGCGAGCGCTCTACCATTTAAGCTACGCCCCCTTTTCTGATGAGGTTGGTAGTAATCTTTTGTAATATATTTTTTAAAAATATTGCTAGGAAAATATTCAAATTATTTTTCACATTTCTGGTAAAATTATAAAAGCACTTAATTGGAAGCGCCGGTTATCGATCCCGGTACCTCTCGCATGCTAAGCGAGCGCTCTACCATCTGAGCTACGCCCCCATCTCTATGAACATGTTGCAATATTTTGTTTTATTTTGTTGAATATTTTGTTTGAAAACTTTTAAATTATTTTTCACTTGTCTAAAATAATTATAGAAATTTTAATTTGGAAGCGCCGGGTATCGATCCCGGTACCTCTCGCATGCTAAGCGAGCGCTCTACCATCTGAGCTACGCCCCCTTCTCTATGAACCTGTTGCAATTTTTTTTTTATTTTGTTGAATATTTTGTTTGAAAAATATTAAATTATTTTTCACTTGTCTAAAAAAATTATAGAAATTTTAAATTGGAGGCGCCGGGTATCGATCCCGGTACCTTTCGCATGCTAAGCGAGCGCTCTACCATCTGAGCTACGCCCCCTTCTCTATGAACATGTTGCAATATTTTGTTTTATTTTGTTGAATATTTTGTTTGAAAATTTTAAATTATTTTTCACTTGTCTAAAAAAATTATAGAAATTTTAAATTGGAAGCGCCGGGTATCGATCCCGGTACCTCTCGCATGCAAAGCGAGCGCTCTACCATCTGAGCTACGCCCCCTTCTCTATGAACCTGTTCCAATTTTTCTTTATTTCGTTTAATATTTTTGTTTGAAAAATTTTATATTATTTTTCACTTGTCTAAAAAAATTATAGAAATTTTAAATTGGAAGCACCGGGTATCGATCCCGGTACCTCTCGCATGCTAAGCGAGCGCTCTACCATCTGAGCTACGCCCCCTTCTCTATGAACATGTTGCAATATTTTGTTTTATTTTGTTGAATATTTTGTTTGAAAAATTTTAAATTATTTTTCACTTGTCTAAAAAAATTATAGAAATTTTAAATTGGAAGCGCCGGGTATCGATCCCGGTACCTCTCGCATGCAAAGCGAGCGCTCTACCATCTGAGCTACATCCCCTTCTCTATGAACTTGTTCCAATTTTTTTTTATTTCGTTGAATATTTTGTTTGAAAAATTTTAAATTATTTTTCACTTGTCTAAAAAAATTATAGAAATTTTAAATTGGAAGCGCCGGGTATCGATCCCGGTACCTCTCGCATGCTAAGCGAGCGCTCTACCATCTGAGCTACGCCCCCTTCTCTATGAACCTGTTGCAATTTTTTGTCTCATTTCTTTGAATATTTTGTTCGAAAGATTTTAAAATTTTTTACTTGTCTAAAAAAATCATAGAAATTTTAAATTGGAAGCGCCGGGTATCGATCCCGGTACCTCTAGCATGCAAAGCGAGCGCTCTACCATCTGAGCTACGCCCCCTTCTCTGTTGAGGTTGGAAGTAATCTTTTGAATATTTTTTCAAAAATATTGTTAGGAAAATATTCAAATTATTTTTCACATCTCTTGTAAAATTATAAAAATATCTTTTTGGAAGCGCCGGGTATCGATCCCGGTACCTCTCGCATGCTAAGCGAGCGCTCTACCATTTGAGCTACGCCCCCTTTTCTGATGAGGTTGGTAGTAATCTTTTGTAATATATTTTTTAAAAATATTGCTAGGAAAATATTCAAATTATTTTTCACATTTCTGGTAAAATTATAAAAGAACTTAATTGGAAGCGCCGGGTATCGATCCCGGTACCTCTCGCATGCTAAGCGAGCGCTCTACCATTTGAGCTACGCCCCCTTTTCTGATGAGGTTGGTAGTAATCTTTTGTAATATATTTTTTAAAAATATTGCTAGGAAAATATTCAAACTATTTTTCACTTGTCTAAAAAAATTATAGAAATTTTAAATTGGAAGCGCCGGGTATCGATCCCGGTACCTCTCGCATGCTAAGCGAGCGCTCTACCATCTGAGCTACGCCCCCTTCTCTATGAACCTGCTGCAATTTTTTGTCTCATTTCTTTGAATATTTTGTTCGAAAGATTTTAAAATTTTTTACTTGTCTAAAAAAATCATAGAAATTTTAAATTGGAAGCGCCGGGTATCGATCCCGGTACCTCTAGCATGCAAAGCGAGCGCTCTACCATCTGAGCTACGCCCCCTTCTCTGTTGAGGTTGGAAGTAATCTTTTGAATATTTTTTCAAAAATATTGTTAGGAAAATATTCAAATTATTTTTCACATCTCTTGTAAAATTATAAAAATATCTTTTTGGAAGCGCCGGGTATCGATCCCGGTACCTCTCGCATGCTAAGCGAGCGCTCTACCATTTGAGCTACGCCCCCTTTTCTGATGAGGTTGGTAGTAATCTTTTGTAATATATTTTTTAAAAATATTGCTAGGAAAATATTCAAATTATTTTTCACATTTCTGGTAAAATTATAAAAGAACTTAATTGGAAGCGCCGTTTATCGATCCCGGTACCTCTTGCATGCTAAGCGAGCGCTCTACCATCTGAGCTACGCCCCCTTCTCTATGAACATGTTGCAATATTTTGTTTTATTTTGTTGAATAGTTTGTTTGAAAAATTTTAAATTATTAGTCACTTGTCTAAAAAAAATTATAGAAATTTTAAATTGGAAGCGCCGGGTATCGATCCCGGTACCTCTTGCATGCAAAGCGAGCGCTCTACCATCTGAGCTACGCCCCCTTCTCTATGAACCTGTTCCAATTTTTTTTATTTCGTTGAATATTTTGTTTGAAAAATTTTAAATTATTTTTCACTTGTCTAAAAAAATTATAGAAATTTATATTGGAAGCGCCGGGTATCGATCCCGGTACCTCTCGCATGCAAAGCGAGCGCTCTACCATCTGAGCTACATCCCCTTCTCTATGAACTTGTTCCAATTTTTTTTTATTTCGTTGAATATTTTGTTTGAAAAATTTTAAATTATTTTTCACTTGTCTAAAAAAATTATAGAAATTTTAAATTGGAAGCGCCGGGTATCGATCCCGGTACCTCTCGCATGCTAAGCGAGCGCTCTACCATCTGAGCTACGCCCCCTTCTCTATGAACCTGTTGCAATTTTTTGTCTCATTTCTTTGAATATTTTGTTCGAAAGATTTTAAAATTTTTTACTTGTCTAAAAAAATCATAGAAATTTTAAATTGGAAGCGCCGGGTATCGATCCCGGTACCTCTAGCATGCAAAGCGAGCGCTCTACCATCTGAGCTACGCCCCCTTCTCTGTTGAGGTTGGAAGTAATCTTTTGAATATTTTTTCAAAAATATTGTTAGGAAAATATTCAAATTATTTTTCACATCTCTTGTAAAATTATAAAAATATCTTTTTGGAAGCGCCGGGTATCGATCCCGGTACCTCTCGCATGCTAAGCGAGCGCTCTACCATTTGAGCTACGCCCCCTTTTCTGATGAGGTTGGTAGTAATCTTTTGTAATATATTTTTTAAAAATATTGCTAGGAAAATATTCAAATTATTTTTCACATTTCTGGTAAAATTATAAAAGAACTTAATTGGAAGCGCCGGGTATCGATCCCGGTACCTCTCGCATGCTAAGCGAGCGCTCTACCATTTGAGCTACGCCCCCTTTTCTGATGAGGTTGGTAGTAATCTTTTGTAATATATTTTTTAAAAATATTGCTAGGAAAATATTCAAACTATTTTTCACTTGTCTAAAAAAATTATAGAAATTTTAAATTGGAAGCGCCGGGTATCGATCCCGGTACCTCTCGCATGCTAAGCGAGCGCTCTACCATCTGAGCTACGCCCCCTTCTCTATGAACCTGCTGCAATTTTTTGTCTCATTTCTTTGAATATTTTGTTCGAAAGATTTTAAAATTTTTTACTTGTCTAAAAAAATCATAGAAATTTTAAATTGGAAGCGCCGGGTATCGATCCCGGTACCTCTAGCATGCAAAGCGAGCGCTCTACCATCTGAGCTACGCCCCCTTCTCTGTTGAGGTTGGAAGTAATCTTTTGAATATTTTTTCAAAAATATTGTTAGGAAAATATTCAAATTATTTTTCACATCTCTTGTAAAATTATAAAAATATCTTTTTGGAAGCGCCGGGTATCGATCCCGGTACCTCTCGCATGCTAAGCGAGCGCTCTACCATTTGAGCTACGCCCCCTTTTCTGATGAGGTTGGTAGTAATCTTTTGTAATATATTTTTTAAAAATATTGCTAGGAAAATATTCAAATTATTTTTCACATTTCTGGTAAAATTATAAAAGAACTTAATTGGAAGCGCCGTTTATCGATCCCGGTACCTCTTGCATGCTAAGCGAGCGCTCTACCATCTGAGCTACGCCCCCTTCTCTATGAACATGTTGCAATATTTTGTTTTATTTTGTTGAATAGTTTGTTTGAAAAATTTTAAATTATTAGTCACTTGTCTAAAAAAAATTATAGAAATTTTAAATTGGAAGCGCCGGGTATCGATCCCGGTACCTCTTGCATGCAAAGCGAGCGCTCTACCATCTGAGCTACGCCCCCTTCTCTATGAACCTGTTCCAATTTTTTTTATTTCGTTGAATATTTTGTTTGAAAAATTTTAAATTATTTTTCACTTGTCTAAAAAAATTATAGAAATTTATATTGGAAGCGCCGGGTATCGATCCCGGTACCTCTCGCATGCTAAGCGAGCGCTCTACCATCTGAGCTACGCCCCCTTCTCTATGAACCTGTTGCAATTTTTTGTCTCATTTCTTTGAATATTTTGTTCGAAAGATTTTAAAATTTTTTACTTGTCTAAAAAAATCATAGAAATTTTAAATTGGAAGCGCCGGGTATCGTTCCCGGTACCTCTCGCATGCAAAGCGAGCGCTCTACCATCTGAGCTACGCCCCCTTCTCTGTTGAGGTTGGAAGTAATCTTTTGAATATTTTTTCAAAAATATTGTTAGGAAAATATTCAAATTATTTTTCACATCTCTTGTAAAATTATAAAAATACCTTTTTGGAAGCGCCGGGTATCGATCCCGGTACCTCTCGCATGCTAAGCGAGCGCTCTACCATTTAAGCTACGCCCCCTTTTCTGATGAGGTTGGTAGTAATCTTTTGTAATATATTTTTTAAAAATATTGCTAGGAAAATATTCAAATTATTTTTCACATTTCTGGTAAAATTATAAAAGCACTTAATTGGAAGCGCCGGTTATCGATCCCGGTACCTCTCGCATGCTAAGCGAGCGCTCTACCATCTGAGCTACGCCCCCATCTCTATGAACATGTTGCAATATTTTGTTTTATTTTGTTGAATATTTTGTTTGAAAACTTTTAAATTATTTTTCACTTGTCTAAAATAATTATAGAAATTTTAATTTGGAAGCGCTGGGTATCGATCCCGGTACCTCTCGCATGCTAAGCGAGCGCTCTACCATCTGAGCTACGCCCCCTTCTCTATGAACCTGTTGCAATTTTTTTTTTATTTTGTTGAATATTTTGTTTGAAAAATATTAAATTATTTTTCACTTGTCTAAAAAAATTATAGAAATTTTAAATTGGAAGCGCCGGGTATCGATCCCGGTACCTCTCGCATGCAAAGCGAGCGCTCTACCATCTGAGCTACGCCCCCTTCTCTATGAACCTGTTCCAATTTTTCTTTATTTCGTTTAATATTTTTGTTTGAAAAATTTTAAATTATTTTTCACTTGTCTAAAAAAATTATAGAAATTTTAAATTGGAAGCGCCGGGTATCGATCCCGGTACCTCTCGCATGCAAAGCGAGCGCTCTACCATCTGAGCTACATCCCCTTCTCTATGAACTTGTTCCAATTTTTTTTTATTTCGTTGAATATTTTGTTTGAAAAATTTTAAATTATTTTTCACTTGTCTAAAAAAATTATAGAAATTTTAAATTGGAAGCGCCGGGTATCGATCCCGGTACCTCTCGCATGCTAAGCGAGCGCTCTACCATCTGAGCTACGCCCCCTTCTCTATGAACCTGTTGCAATTTTTTGTCTCATTTCTTTGAATATTTTGTTCGAAAGATTTTAAAATTTTTTACTTGTCTAAAAAAATCATAGAAATTTTAAATTGGAAGCGCCGGGTATCGATCCCGGTACCTCTAGCATGCAAAGCGAGCGCTCTACCATCTGAGCTACGCCCCCTTCTCTGTTGAGGTTGGAAGTAATCTTTTGAATATTTTTTCAAAAATATTGTTAGGAAAATATTCAAATTATTTTTCACATCTCTTGTAAAATTATAAAAATATCTTTTTGGAAGCGCCGGGTATCGATCCCGGTACCTCTCGCATGCTAAGCGAGCGCTCTACCATTTGAGCTACGCCCCCTTTTCTGATGAGGTTGGTAGTAATCTTTTGTAATATATTTTTTAAAAATATTGCTAGGAAAATATTCAAATTATTTTTCACATTTCTGGTAAAATTATAAAAGAACTTAATTGGAAGCGCCGGGTATCGATCCCGGTACCTCTCGCATGCTAAGCGAGCGCTCTACCATTTGAGCTACGCCCCCTTTTCTGATGAGGTTGGTAGTAATCTTTTGTAATATATTTTTTAAAAATATTGCTAGGAAAATATTCAAACTATTTTTCACTTGTCTAAAAAAATTATAGAAATTTTAAATTGGAAGCGCCGGGTATCGATCCCGGTACCTCTCGCATGCTAAGCGAGCGCTCTACCATCTGAGCTACGCCCCCTTCTCTATGAACCTGCTGCAATTTTTTGTCTCATTTCTTTGAATATTTTGTTCGAAAGATTTTAAAATTTTTTACTTGTCTAAAAAAATCATAGAAATTTTAAATTGGAAGCGCCGGGTATCGATCCCGGTACCTCTAGCATGCAAAGCGAGCGCTCTACCATCTGAGCTACGCCCCCTTCTCTGTTGAGGTTGGAAGTAATCTTTTGAATATTTTTTCAAAAATATTGTTAGGAAAATATTCAAATTATTTTTCACATCTCTTGTAAAATTATAAAAATATCTTTTTGGAAGCGCCGGGTATCGATCCCGGTACCTCTCGCATGCTAAGCGAGCGCTCTACCATTTGAGCTACGCCCCCTTTTCTGATGAGGTTGGTAGTAATCTTTTGTAATATATTTTTTAAAAATATTGCTAGGAAAATATTCAAATTATTTTTCACATTTCTGGTAAAATTATAAAAGAACTTAATTGGAAGCGCCGTTTATCGATCCCGGTACCTCTTGCATGCTAAGCGAGCGCTCTACCATCTGAGCTACGCCCCCTTCTCTATGAACATGTTGCAATATTTTGTTTTATTTTGTTGAATAGTTTGTTTGAAAAATTTTAAATTATTAGTCACTTGTCTAAAAAAAATTATAGAAATTTTAAATTGGAAGCGCCGGGTATCGATCCCGGTACCTCTTGCATGCAAAGCGAGCGCTCTACCATCTGAGCTACGCCCCCTTCTCTATGAACCTGTTCCAATTTTTTTTATTTCGTTGAATATTTTGTTTGAAAAATTTTAAATTATTTTTCACTTGTCTAAAAAAATTATAGAAATTTATATTGGAAGCGCCGGGTATCGATCCCGGTACCTCTCGCATGCAAAGCGAGCGCTCTACCATCTGAGCTACATCCCCTTCTCTATGAACTTGTTCCAATTTTTTTTTATTTCGTTGAATATTTTGTTTGAAAAATTTTAAATTATTTTTCACTTGTCTAAAAAAATTATAGAAATTTTAAATTGGAAGCGCCGGGTATCGATCCCGGTACCTCTCGCATGCTAAGCGAGCGCTCTACCATCTGAGCTACGCCCCCTTCTCTATGAACCTGTTGCAATTTTTTGTCTCATTTCTTTGAATATTTTGTTCGAAAGATTTTAAAATTTTTTACTTGTCTAAAAAAATCATAGAAATTTTAAATTGGAAGCGCCGGGTATCGATCCCGGTACCTCTAGCATGCAAAGCGAGCGCTCTACCATCTGAGCTACGCCCCCTTCTCTGTTGAGGTTGGAAGTAATCTTTTGAATATTTTTTCAAAAATATTGTTAGGAAAATATTCAAATTATTTTTCACATCTCTTGTAAAATTATAAAAATATCTTTTTGGAAGCGCCGGGTATCGATCCCGGTACCTCTCGCATGCTAAGCGAGCGCTCTACCATTTGAGCTACGCCCCCTTTTCTGATGAGGTTGGTAGTAATCTTTTGTAATATATTTTTTAAAAATATTGCTAGGAAAATATTCAAATTATTTTTCACATTTCTGGTAAAATTATAAAAGAACTTAATTGGAAGCGCCGGGTATCGATCCCGGTACCTCTCGCATGCTAAGCGAGCGCTCTACCATTTGAGCTACGCCCCCTTTTCTGATGAGGTTGGTAGTAATCTTTTGTAATATATTTTTTAAAAATATTGCTAGGAAAATATTCAAACTATTTTTCACTTGTCTAAAAAAATTATAGAAATTTTAATTTGGAAGCGCCGGGTATCGATCCCGGTACCTCTCGCATGCTAAGCAAACGCGCTACCATCTGAGCTACGCCCCCTTCTCTATGAACCTGCTGCAATTTTTTGTCTCATTTCTTTGAATATTTTGTTCGAAAGATTTTAAAATTTTTTACTTGTCTAAAAAAATCATAGAAATTTTAAATTGGAAGCGCCGGGTATCGATCCCGGTACCTCTAGCATGCAAAGCGAGCGCTCTACCATCTGAGCTACGCCCCCTTCTCTGTTGAGGTTGGAAGTAATCTTTTGAATATTTTTTCAAAAATATTGTTAGGAAAATATTCAAATTATTTTTCACATCTCTTGTAAAATTATAAAAATATCTTTTTGGAAGCGCCGGGTATCGATCCCGGTACCTCTCGCATGCTAAGCGAGCGCTCTACCATTTGAGCTACGCCCCCTTTTCTGATGAGGTTGGTAGTAATCTTTTGTAATATATTTTTTAAAAATATTGCTAGGAAAATATTCAAATTATTTTTCACATTTCTGGTAAAATTATAAAAGAACTTAATTGGAAGCGCCGTTTATCGATCCCGGTACCTCTTGCATGCTAAGCGAGCGCTCTACCATCTGAGCTACGCCCCCTTCTCTATGAACATGTTGCAATATTTTGTTTTATTTTGTTGAATAGTTTGTTTGAAAAATTTTAAATTATTAGTCACTTGTCTAAAAAAAATTATAGAAATTTTAAATTGGAAGCGCCGGGTATCGATCCCGGTACCTCTTGCATGCAAAGCGAGCGCTCTACCATCTGAGCTACGCCCCCTTCTCTATGAACCTGTTCCAATTTTTTTTATTTCGTTGAATATTTTGTTTGAAAAATTTTAAATTATTTTTCACTTGTCTAAAAAAATTATAGAAATTTATATTGGAAGCGCCGGGTATCGATCCCGGTACCTCTCGCATGCTAAGCGAGCGCTCTACCATCTGAGCTACGCCCCCTTCTCTATGAACCTGTTGCAATTTTTTGTCTCATTTCTTTGAATATTTTGTTCGAAAGATTTTAAAATTTTTTACTTGTCTAAAAAAATCATAGAAATTTTAAATTGGAAGCGCCGGGTATCGTTCCCGGTACCTCTCGCATGCAAAGCGAGCGCTCTACCATCTGAGCTACGCCCCCTTCTCTGTTGAGGTTGGAAGTAATCTTTTGAATATTTTTTCAAAAATATTGTTAGGAAAATATTCAAATTATTTTTCACATCTCTTGTAAAATTATAAAAATACCTTTTTGGAAGCGCCGGGTATCGATCCCGGTACCTCTCGCATGCTAAGCGAGCGCTCTACCATTTAAGCTACGCCCCCTTTTCTGATGAGGTTGGTAGTAATCTTTTGTAATATATTTTTTAAAAATATTGCTAGGAAAATATTCAAATTATTTTTCACATTTCTGGTATAATTATAAAAGCACTTAATTGGAAGCGCCGGTTATCGATCCCGGTACCTCTCGCATGCTAAGCGAGCGCTCTACCATCTGAGCTACGCCCCCATCTCTATGAACATGTTGCAATATTTTGTTTTATTTTGTTGAATATTTTGTTTGAAAACTTTTAAATTATTTTTCACTTGTCTAAAATAATTATAGAAATTTTAATTTGGAAGCGCTGGGTATCGATCCCGGTACCTCTCGCATGCTAAGCGAGCGCTCTACCATCTGAGCTACGCCCCCTTCTCTATGAACCTGTTGCAATTTTTTTTTTGTTTTGTTGAATATTTTGTTTGAAAAATATTAAATTATTTTTCACTTGTCTAAAAAAATTATAGAAATTTTAAATTGGAAGCGCCGGGTATCGATCCCGGTACCTCTCGCATGCAAAGCGAGCGCTCTACCATCTGAGCTACGCCCCCTTCTCTATGAACCTGTTCCAATTTTTCTTTATTTCGTTTAATATTTTTGTTTGAAAAATTTTAAATTATTTTTCACTTGTCTAAAAAAATTATAGAAATTTTAAATTGGAAGCGCCGGGTATCGATCCCGGTACCTCTCGCATGCAAAGCGAGCGCTCTACCATCTGAGCTACATCCCCTTCTCTATGAACTTGTTCCAATTTTTTTTTATTTCGTTGAATATTTTGTTTGAAAAATTTTAAATTATTTTTCACTTGTCTAAAAAAATTATAGAAATTTTAAATTGGAAGCGCCGGGTATCGATCCCGGTACCTCTCGCATGCTAAGCGAGCGCTCTACCATCTGAGCTACGCCCCCTTCTCTATGAACCTGTTGCAATTTTTTGTCTCATTTCTTTGAATATTTTGTTCGAAAGATTTTAAAATTTTTTACTTGTCTAAAAAAATCATAGAAATTTTAAATTGGAAGCGCCGGGTATCGATCCCGGTACCTCTAGCATGCAAAGCGAGCGCTCTACCATCTGAGCTACGCCCCCTTCTCTGTTGAGGTTGGAAGTAATCTTTTGAATATTTTTTCAAAAATATTGTTAGGAAAATATTCAAATTATTTTTCACATCTCTTGTAAAATTATAAAAATATCTTTTTGGAAGCGCCGGGTATCGATCCCGGTACCTCTCGCATGCTAAGCGAGCGCTCTACCATTTGAGCTACGCCCCCTTTTCTGATGAGGTTGGTAGTAATCTTTTGTAATATATTTTTTAAAAATATTGCTAGGAAAATATTCAAATTATTTTTCACATTTCTGGTAAAATTATAAAAGAACTTAATTGGAAGCGCCGGGTATCGATCCCGGTACCTCTCGCATGCTAAGCGAGCGCTCTACCATTTGAGCTACGCCCCCTTTTCTGATGAGGTTGGTAGTAATCTTTTGTAATATATTTTTTAAAAATATTGCTAGGAAAATATTCAAACTATTTTTCACTTGTCTAAAAAAATTATAGAAATTTTAAATTGGAAGCGCCGGGTATCGATCCCGGTACCTCTCGCATGCTAAGCGAGCGCTCTACCATCTGAGCTACGCCCCCTTCTCTATGAACCTGCTGCAATTTTTTGTCTCATTTCTTTGAATATTTTGTTCGAAAGATTTTAAAATTTTTTACTTGTCTAAAAAAATCATAGAAATTTTAAATTGGAAGCGCCGGGTATCGATCCCGGTACCTCTAGCATGCAAAGCGAGCGCTCTACCATCTGAGCTACGCCCCCTTCTCTGTTGAGGTTGGAAGTAATCTTTTGAATATTTTTTCAAAAATATTGTTAGGAAAATATTCAAATTATTTTTCACATCTCTTGTAAAATTATAAAAATATCTTTTTGGAAGCGCCGGGTATCGATCCCGGTACCTCTCGCATGCTAAGCGAGCGCTCTACCATTTGAGCTACGCCCCCTTTTCTGATGAGGTTGGTAGTAATCTTTTGTAATATATTTTTTAAAAATATTGCTAGGAAAATATTCAAATTATTTTTCACATTTCTGGTAAAATTATAAAAGAACTTAATTGGAAGCGCCGTTTATCGATCCCGGTACCTCTTGCATGCTAAGCGAGCGCTCTACCATCTGAGCTACGCCCCCTTCTCTATGAACATGTTGCAATATTTTGTTTTATTTTGTTGAATAGTTTGTTTGAAAAATTTTAAATTATTAGTCACTTGTCTAAAAAAAATTATAGAAATTTTAAATTGGAAGCGCCGGGTATCGATCCCGGTACCTCTTGCATGCTAAGCGAGCGCTCTACCATTTGAGCTACGCCCCCTTTTCTGATGAGGTTGGTAGTAATCTTTTGTAATATATTTTTTAAAAATATTGCTAGGAAAATATTCAAACTATTTTTCACTTGTCTAAAAAAATTATAGAATTTTTAAATTGGAAGCGCCGTTTATCGATCCCGGTACCTCTTGCATGCTAAGCGAGCGCTCTACCATCTGAGCTACGCCCCCTTCTCTATGAACATGTTGCAATATTTTGTTTTATTTTGTTGAATAGTTTGTTTGAAAAATTTTAAATTATTAGTCACTTGTCTAAAAAAAATTATAGAAATTTTAAATTGGAAGCGCCGGGTATCGATCCCGGTACCTCTTGCATGCAAAGCGAGCGCTCTACCATCTGAGCTACGCCCCCTTCTCTATGAACCTGTTCCAATTTTTTTTATTTCGTTGAATATTTTGTTTGAAAAATTTTAAATTATTTTTCACTTGTCTAAAAAAATTATAGAAATTTATATTGGAAGCGCCGGGTATCGATCCCGGTACCTCTCGCATGCTAAGCGAGCGCTCTACCATCTGAGCTACGCCCCCTTCTCTATGAACCTGTTGCAATTTTTTGTCTCATTTCTTTGAATATTTTGTTCGAAAGATTTTAAAATTTTTTACTTGTCTAAAAAAATCATAGAAATTTTAAATTGGAAGCGCCGGGTATCGATCCCGGTACCTCTCGCATGCAAAGCGAGCGCTCTACCATCTGAGCTACGCCCCCTTCTCTGTTGAGGTTGGAAGTAATCTTTTGAATATTTTTTCAAAAATATTGTTAGGAAAATATTCAAATTATTTTTCACATCTCTTGTAAAATTATAAAAATACCTTTTTGGAAGCGCCGGGTATCGATCCCGGTACCTCTCGCATGCTAAGCGAGCGCTCTACCATTTAAGCTACGCCCCCTTTTCTGATGAGGTTGGTAGTAATCTTTTGTAATATATTTTTTAAAAATATTGCTAGGAAAATATTCAAATTATTTTTCACATTTCTGGTAAAATTATAAAAGCACTTAATTGGAAGCGCCGGTTATCGATCCCGGTACCTCTCGCATGCTAAGCGAGCGCTCTACCATCTGAGCTACGCCCCCATCTCTATGAACATGTTGCAATATTTTGTTTTATTTTGTTGAATATTTTGTTTGAAAACTTTTAAATTATTTTTCACTTGTCTAAAATAATTATAGAAATTTTAATTTGGAAGCGCCGGGTATCGATCCCGGTACCTCTCGCATGCTAAGCGAGCGCTCTACCATCTGAGCTACGCCCCCTTCTCTATGAACCTGTTGCAATTTTTTTTTTATTTTGTTGAATATTTTGTTTGAAAAATATTAAATTATTTTTCACTTGTCTAAAAAAATTATAGAAATTTTAAATTGGAGGCGCCGGGTATCGATCCCGGTACCTTTCGCATGCTAAGCGAGCGCTCTACCATCTGAGCTACGCCCCCATCTCTATGAACATGTTGCAATATTTTATTTTATTTTGTTGAATATTTTGTTTGAAAATTTTAAATTATTTTTCACTTGTCTAAAAAAATTATAGAAATTTTAAATTGGAAGCGCCGGGTATCGATCCCGGTACCTCTCGCATGCAAAGCGAGCGCTCTACCATCTGAGCTACGCCCCCTTCTCTATGAACCTGTTCCAATTTTTCTTTATTTCGTTTAATATTTTTGTTTGAAAAATTTTATATTATTTTTCACTTGTCTAAAAAAATTATAGAAATTTTAAATTGGAAGCGCCGGGTATCGATCCCGGTACCTCTCGCATGCTAAGCGAGCGCTCTACCATTTGAGCTACGCCCCCTTCTCTGATGAGGTTGGTAGTAATCTTTTGTAATATATTTTTTAAAAATATTGCTAGGAAAATATTCAAATTATTTTTCACATTTCTGGTAAAATTATAAAAGTACTTAATTGGAAGCGCCGGGTATCGATCCCGGTACCTCTCGCATGCTAAGCCAGCGCTCTACCATCTGAGCTACGCCCCCTTCTCTATGAACATGTTGCAATATTTTGTTTTATTTTGTTGAATATATTGTTTGAAAAATTTTAAATTATTTTTCACTTGTCTAAAAAAATTATAGAAATTTTAAATTGGAAGCGCCGGGTATCGATCCCGGTACCTCTCGCATGCTAAGCGAGCGCTCTACCATCTGAGCTACGCCCCCTTCTCTATGATCCTGTTCCAATTTTTTTTTATTTCGTTGAATATTTTGTTTGAAAAATTTTAAATTATTTTTCACTTGTCTAAAAAAATTATAGAAATTTTAACTTGGAAGCGCCGGGTATCGATCCCGGTACCTCTCGCATGCTAAGCGAGCGCTCCACCATCTGAGCTACGCCCCCTTCTCTATGAACCTGTTGCAATTTTTTTTTATTTCGTTGAATATTTTGTTTGAAAAATTTTAAATTATTTTTTACTTGTCTAAAAAAATCATAGAAATTTTAAATTGGAAGCGCCGGGTATCGATCCCGGTACCTCTCGCATGCAAAGCGAGCGCTCTACCATCTGAGCTACGCCCCCTACTCTGTTGAGGTTGGTAGTAACCTTTGGAATATTTTTTCAAAAATATTGTTAGGAAAATATTCAAATTATTTTTCACATCTCTTGTAAAATTATAAAAATACCTTTTTGGAAGCGCCGGGTATCGATCCCGGTACCTCTCGCATGCTAAGCGAGCGCTCTACCATTTGAGCTACGCCCCCTTCTCTGATGAGGTTGGTAGTAATCTTTTGTAATATATTTTTTAAAAATATTGCTAGGAAAATATTCAAATTATTTTTCACATTTCTGGTAAAATTATAAAAGTACTTAATTGGAAGCGCCGGGTATCGATCCCGGTAACTCTCGCATGCTAAGCCAGCGCTCTACCATCTGAGCTACGCCCCCTTCTCTATGAACATGTTGCAATATTTTGTTTTATTTTGTTGAATATATTGTTTGAAAAATTTTAAATTATTTTTCACTTGTCTAAAAAAATTATAGAAATTTTAAATTGGAAGCGCCGGGTATCGATCCCGGTACCTCTCGCATGCTAAGCGAGCGCTCTACCGTCTGAGCTACGCCCCCTTCTCTATGATCCTGTTCCAATTTTTTTTTATTTCGTTGAATATTTTGTTTGAAAAATTTTAAATTATTTTTCACTTGTCTAAAAAAATTATAGAAATTTTAAATTGGAAGCGCCGGGTATCGATCCCGGTACCTCTCGCATGCTAAGCGAGCGCTCCACCATCTGAGCTACGCCCCCTTCTCTATGAACCTGTTGCAATTTTTTTTTATTTCGTTGAATATTTTGTTTGAAAAATTTTAAATTATTTTTTACTTGTCTAAAAAAATCATAGAAATTTTAAATTGGAAGCGCCGGGTATCGATCCCGGTACCTCTCGCATGCAAAGCGAGCGCTCTACCATCTGAGCTACGCCCCCTTCTCTGTTGAGGTTGGTAGTAACCTTTTGAATATTTTTTCAAAAATATTGTTAGGAAAATATTCAAATTATTTTTCACATCTCTTGTAAAATTATAAAAATACCTTTTTGGAAGCGCCGGGTATCGATCCCGGTACCTCTCGCATGCTAAGCGAGCGCTCTACCATTTGAGCTACGCCCCCTTCTCTGATGAGGTTGGTAGTAATCTTTTGTAATATATTTTTTAAAAATATTGCTAGGAAAATATTCAAATTATTTTTCACATTTCTGGTAAAATTATAAAAGTACTTAATTGGAAGGGCCGGGTATCGATCCCGGTAACTCTCGCATGCTAAGCCAGCGCTCTACCATCTGAGCTACGCCCCCTTCTCTATGAACATGTTGCAATATTTTGTTTTATTTTGTTGAATATATTGTTTGAAAAATTTTAAATTATTTTTCACTTGTCTAAAAAAATTATAGAAATTTTAAATTGGAAGCGCCGGGTATCGATCCCGGTACCTCTCGCATGCTAAGCGAGCGCTCTACCGTCTGAGCTACGCCCCCTTCTCTATGATCCTGTTCCAATTTTTTTTTATTTCGTTGAATATTTTGTTTGAAAAATTTTAAATTATTTTTCACTTGTCTAAAAAAATTATAGAAATTTTAAATTGGAAGCGCCGGGTATCGATCCCGGTACCTCTCGCATGCTAAGCGAGCGCTCTACCGTCTGAGCTACGCCCCCTTCTCTATGATCCTGTTCCAATTTTTTTTTATTTTGTTGAATATTTTGTTTGAAAAATTTTAAATTATTTTTTACTTGTCTAAAAAAATCATAGAAATTTTAAATTGGAAGCGCCGGGTATCGATCCCGGTACCTCTCGCATGTTAAGCGAGCGCTCTACCATCTGAGCTACGCCCCCTTCTCTGTTGAGGTTGGAAGTAATCTTTTGAATATTTTTTCAAAAATATTGTTAGGAAAATATTCAAATTATTTTTCACATCTCTTGTAAAATTATAAAAATACCTTTTTGGAAGCGCCGGGTATCGATCCCGGTACCTCTCGCATGCTAAGCGAGCGCTCTACCATTTGAGCTACGCCCCCTTTTCTGATGAGGTTGGTAATAATCTTTTGTAATATATTTTTTAAAAATATTGCTAGGAAAATATTCAAATTATTTTTCACATTTCTGGTAAAATTTTAAAAGCACTTAATTGGAAGCGCCGGTTATCGATCCCGGTACCTCTCGCATGCTAAGCGAGCGCTCTACCATCTGAGCTACGCCCCCATCTCTATGAACATGTTGCAATATTTTGTTTTATTTTGTTGAATATTTTGTTTGAAAAATTTTAAATTATTTTTCACTTGTCTAAAAAAATTATAGAAATTTTAAATTGGAAGCGCCGGGTATCGATCCCGGTACCTCTCGCATGCAAAGCGAGCGCTCTACCATCTGAGCTACGCCCCCTTCTCTATGAACCTGTTGCAATTTTTTGTCTCATTTCTTTGAATATTTTGTTTGAAAAATTTTAAATTATTTTTCACTTGTCTAAAAAAATTATAGAAATTTTAAATTGGAAGCGCCGGGTATCGATCCCGGTAACTCTCGCATGCTAAGCGAGCGCTCTACCATCTGAGCTACGCCCCCTTCTCTATGAACCTGTTGCAATTTTTTGTCTCATTTCTTTGAATATTTTGTTCGAAAGATTTTAAAATTTTTTACTTGTCTAAAAAAATCATAGAAATTTTAAATTGGAAGCGCCGGGTATCGATCCCGGTACCTCTCGCATGCAAAGCGAGCGCTCTACCATCTGAGCTACGCCCCCTTCTCTGTTGAGGTTGGAAGTAATCTTTTGAATATTTTTTCAAAAATATTGTTAGGAAAATATTCAAATTAATTTTCACATCTCTTGTAAAATTATAAAAATACCTTTTTGGAAGCGCCGGGTATCGATCCCGGTACCTCTCGCATGCTAAGCGAGCGCTCTACCATTTGAGCTACGCCCCCTTTTCTGATGAGGTAGGTAGTAATCTTTTGTAATATATTTTTTAAAAATATTGCTAGGAAAATATTCAAATTATTTTTCACATTTCTGGTAAAATTATAAAAGTACTTAATTGGAAGCGCCGGGTATCGATCCCAGTACCTCTCGCATGTTAAGCGAGCGCTCTGCCATCTGAGCTACGCCCCCTTCTCTATGAACATGTTGCAATATTTTGTTTTATTTTGTTGAATATTTTGTTTGAAAACTTTTAAATTATTTTTCACTTGTCTAAAATAATTATAGAAATTTTAATTTGGAAGCGCCGGGTATCGATCCCGGTACCTCTCGCATGCTAAGCGAGCGCTCTACCATCTGAGCTACGCCCCCTTCTCTATGAACCTGTTGCAATTTTTTTTTTATTTTGTTGAATATTTTGTTTGAAAAATATTAAATTATTTTTCACTTGTCTAAAAAAATTATAGAAATTTTAAATTGGAGGCGCCGGGTATCGATCCCGGTACCTCTCGCATGCTAAGCGAGCGCTCTACCATCTGAGCTACGCCCCCTTCTCTATGAACATGTTGCAATATTTTGTTTTATTTTGTTGAATATTTTGTTTGAAAATTTTAAATTATTTTTCACTTGTCTAAAAAAATTATAGAAATTTTAAATTGGAAGCGCCGGGTATCGATCCCGGTACCTCTCGCATGCAAAGCGAGCGCTCTACCATCTGAGCTACGCCCCCTTCTCTAAGAACCTGTTCCAATTTTTTTTTATTTTGTTGAATATTTTTGTTTGAAAAATTTTATATTATTTTTCACTTGTCTAAAAAAATTATAGAAATTTTAAATTGGAAGCGCCGGGTATCGATCCCGGAACTTCTCGCATGCTAAGCGAGCACTCTACCATTTGAGCTACGCCCCCTTCTCTGATGAGGTTGGTAGTAATCTTTTGTAATATATTTTTTAAAAATATTGCTAGGAAAATATTCAAATTATTTTTCACATTTCTGGTAAAATTATAAAAGTACTTAATTGGAAGCGCCGGGTATCGATCCCGGTACCTCTCACATGCTAAGCCAGCGCTCTACCATCTGAGCTACGCCCCCTTCTCTATGAACATGTTGCAATATTTTGTTTTATTTTGTTGAATATATTGTTTGAAAAATTTTAAATTATTTTTCACTTGTCTAAAAAAATTATAGAAATTTTAAATTGGAAGCGCCGGGTATCGATCCCGGTACCTCTCGCATGCTAAGCGAGCGCTCTACCGTCTGAGCTACGCCCCCTTCTCTATGATCCTGTTCCAATTTTTTTTTATTTCGTTGAATATTTTGTTTGAAAAATTTTAAATTATTTTTCACTTGTCTAAAAAAATTATAGAAATTTTAAATTGGAAGCGCCGGGTATCGATCCCGGTACCTCTCGCATGCTAAGCGAGCGCTCCACCATCTGAGCTACGCCCCCTTCTCTATGAACCTGTTGCAATTTTTTTTTATTTCGTTGAATATTTTGTTTGAAAAATTTTAAATTATTTTTTACTTGTCTAAAAAAATCATAGAAATTTTAAATTGGAAGCCCCGGGTATCGATCCCGGTACCTCTCGCATGCAAAGCGAGCGCTCTACCATCTGAGCTACGCCCCCTTCTCTGTTGAGGTTGGTAGTAATCTTTTGAATATTTTTTCAAAAATATTGTTAGGAAAATATTCAAATTATTTTTCACATCTCTTGTAAAATTATAAAAATACCTTTTTGGAAGCGCCGGGTATCGATCCCGGTACCTCTCGCATGCTAAGCGAGCGCTCTACCATTTGAGCTACGCCCCCTTCTCTGATGAGGTTGGTAGTAATCTTTTGTAATATATTTTTTAAAAATATTGCTAGGAAAATATTCAAATTATTTTTCACATTTCTGGTAAAATTATAAAAGTACTTAATTGGAAGCGCCGGGTATCGATCCCGGTACCTCTCGCATGCTAAGCCAGCGCTCTACCATCTGAGCTACGCCCCCTTCTCTATGAACATGTTGCAATATTTTGTTGAATATATTGTTTGAAAAATTTTAAATTATTTTTCACTTGTCTAAAAAAATTATAGAAATTTTAAATTGGAAGCGCCGGGTATCGATCCCGGTACTTCTCGCATGCTAAGCGAGCGCTCTACCGTCTGAGCTACGCCCCCTTCTCTATGATCCTGTTCCAATTTTTTTTTATTTCGTTGAATATTTTGTTTGAAAAATTTTAAATTATTTTTCACTTGTCTAAAAAAATTATAGAAATTTTAAATTGGAAGCGCCGGGTATCGATCCCGGTACTTCTCGCATGCTAAGCGAGCGCTCTACCGTCTGAGCTACGCCCCCTTCTCTATGATCCTGTTCCAATTTTTTTTTATTTCGTTGAATATTTTGTTTGAAAAATTTTAAATTATTTTTCACTTGTCTAAAAAAATTATAGAAATTTTAAATTGGAAGCGCCGGGTATCGATCCCGGTACTTCTCGCATGCTAAGCGAGCGCTCTACCGTCTGAGCTACGCCCCCTTCTCTATGATCCTGTTCCAATTTTTTTTTATTTCGTTGAATATTTTGTTTGAAAAATTTTAAATTATTTTTTACTTGTCTAAAAAAATCATAGAAATTTTAAATTGGAAGCGCCGGGTATCGATCCCGGTACCTCTCGCATGCAAAGCGAGCGCTCTACCATCTGAGCTACGCCCCCTTCTCTGCTGAGGTTGGTAGTAATCTTTTGAATATTTTTTCAAAAATATTGGTAGGAAAATATTCAAATTATTTTTCACATCTCTTGTAAAATTATAAAAATACCTTTTTTGAAACGCCGGGTATCGATCCCGGTACCTCTCGCATGTTAAGCGAGCGCTCTACTATTTGAGCTACGCCCCCTTTTGTGTTGAGGTTGGTAGTAATCTTTTGTAATATATTTTTTTAAAATATTGCTAGGAAAATATTCAAATTATTTTTCACATTTCTGGTAAAATTATAAAAGTACTCAATTGGAAGCGCCGGGTATCGATCCCGGTACCTCTCGCATGCTAAGCGAGCGCTCTTCCATCTGAGCTACGCCCCCTTCTCTATAAACCTGTTGCAATTTTTTGTCTCATTTCTTTGAATATTTTGTTCGAAAGATTTTAAAATTTTTTACTTGTCTAAAAAAATCATAGAAATTTTAAATTGGAAGCGCCGGGTATCGATCCCGGTACCTCTCGCATGCAAAGCGAGCGCTCTACCATCTGAGCTACGCCCCCTTCTCTGATGAGGTTGGTAGTAATCTTTTGTAATATATTTTCTAAAAATATTGCTAGGAAAATATTCAAATTATTTTTCACATTTCTGGTAAAATTATAAAAGTACTTAATTGGAAGCGCCGGGTATCGATCCCGGTACCTCTCGCATGCTAAGCCAGCGCTCTACCATCTGAGCTACGCCCCCTTCTCTATGAACATGTTGCAATATTTTGTTTTATTTTGTTGAATATATTGTTTGAAAAATTTTAAATTATTTTTCACTTGTCTAAAAAAATTATAGAAATTTTAAATTGGAAGCGCCGGGTATCGATCCCGGTACCTCTCGCATGCTAAGCGAGCGCTCTACCGTCTGAGCTACGCCCCCTTCTCTTTGATCCTGTTCCAATTTTTTTTTATTTCGTTGAATATTTTGTTTGAAAAATTTTAAATTATTTTTCACTTGTCTAAAAAAATTATAGAAATTTTAAATTGGAAGCGCCGGGAATCGATCCCGGTACCTCTCGCATGCTAAGCGAGCGCTCCACCATCTGAGCTACGCCCCCTTCTCTATGAACCTGTTGCAATTTTTTTTTATTTCGTTGAATATTTTGTTTGAAAAATTTTAAATTATTTTTTACTTGTCTAAAAAAATCATAGAAATTTTAAATTGGAAGCGCCGGGTATCGATCCCGGTACCTCTCGCATGCAAAGCGAGCGCTCTACCATCTGAGCTACGCCCCCTTCTCTGTTGAGGTTGGTAGTAATCTTTTGAATATTTTTTCAAAAATATTGTTAGGAAAATATTCAAATTATTTTTCACATCTCTTGTAAAATTATAAAAATACCTTTTTGGAAGCGCCGGGTATCGATCCCGGTACCTCTCGCATGCTAAGCCAGCGCTCTACCATCTGAGCTACGCCCCCTTCTCTATGAACATGTTGCAATATTTTGTTGAATATATTGTTTGAAAAATTTTAAATTATTTTTCACTTGTCTAAAAAAATTATAGAAATTTTAAATTGGAAGCGCCGGGTATCGATCCCGGTACCTCTCGCATGCTAAGCGAGCGCTCTACCGTCTGAGCTACGCCCCCTTCTCTATGATCCTGTTCCAATTTTTTTTTATTTCGTTGAATATTTTGTTTGAAAAATTTTAAATTATTTTTCACTTGTCTAAAAAAATTATAGAAATTTTAAATTGGAAGCGCCGGGTATCGATCCCGGTACGTCTCGCATGCTAAGCGAGCGCTCTACCGTCTGAGCTACGCCCCCTTCTCTATGATCCTGTTCCAATTTTTTTTTATTTCGTTGAATATTTTGTTTGAAAAATTTTAAATTATTTTTTACTTGTCTAAAAAATCATAGAAATTTTAAATTGGAAGCGCCGGGTATCGATCCCGGTACCTCTCGCATGCAAAGCGAGCGCTCTACCATCTGAGCTACGCCCCCTTCTCTGCTGAGGTTGGTAGTAATCTTTTGAATATTTTTTCAAAAATATTGTTAGGAAAATATTCAAATTATTTTTCACATCTCTTGTAAAATTATAAAAATACCTTTTTTGAAACGCCGGGTATCGATCCCGGTACCTCTCGCATGTTAAGCGAGCGCTCTACTATTTGAGCTACGCCCCCTTTTGTGTTGAGGTTGGTAGTAATCTTTTGTAATATATTTTTTTAAAATATTGCTAGGAAAATATTCAAATTATTTTTCACATTTCTGGTAAAATTATAAAAGTACTCAATTGGAAGCGCCGGGTATCGATCCCGGTACCTCTCGCATGCTAAGCGAGCGCTCTACCATCTGAGCTACGCCCCCTTCTCTATAAACCTGTTGCAATTTTTTGTCTCATTTCTTTGAATATTTTGTTCGAAAGATTTTAAAATTTTTTACTTGTCTAAAAAAATCATAGAAATTTTAAATTGGAAGCGCCGGGTATCGATCCCGGTACCTCTCGCATGCAAAGCGAGCGCTCTACCATCTGAGCTACGCCCCCTTCTCTGTTGAGGTTGGAAGTAATCTTTTGAATATTTTTTCAAAAATATTGTTAGGAAAATATTCAAATTATTTTTCACATCTCTTGTAAAATTATAAAAATATCTTTTTGGAAGCGCCGGGTATCGATCCCGGTACCTCTCGCATGCTAAGCGAGCGCTCTACCATTTGAGCTACGCCCCCTTTTCTGATGAGGTTGGTAGTAATCTTTTGTAATATATTTTTTAAAAATATTGCTAGGAAAATATTCAAATTATTTTTCACATTTCTGGTAAAATTATAAAAGAACTTATATGGAAGCGCCGGGTATCGATCCCGGTACCTCTCGCATGCTAAGCGAGCGCTCTACCATCTGAGCTACGCCCCCATCTCTATGAACATGTTGCAATATTTTGTTTTATTTTGTTGAATATTTTGTTTGAAAAATTTGAAACTATTTTTCACTTGTCTAAAAAAATTATAGAAATTTTAAATTGGAAGCGCCGTTTATCGATCCCGGTACCTCTTGCATGCTAAGCGAGCGCTCTACCATCTGAGCTACGCCCCCTTCTCTATGAACCTGTTCCAATTTTTTTTTATTTCGTTGAATATTTTGTTTGAAAAATTTTAAATTATTTTTCACATTTCTGGTAAAATTATAAAAGTACTCAATTGGAAGCGCCGGGTATCGATCCCGGTACCTCTCGCATGCTAAGCGAGCGCTCTACCATCTGAGCTACGCCCCCTTCTCTATGAACATGTTGCAATATTTTGTTTTATTTTGTTGAATATTTTGTTTGAAAAATTTTTAATTATTTTTCACTTGTCTAAAAAAATTATAGAAATTTTAAATTGGAAGCGCCGGGTATCGATCCCGGTAAATCTCGCATGCAAAACGAGCGCTCTACCATCTGAGTTACGCCCCTTCTCTGTTGAGGTTGATAGTAATCTTTTGAATATTTTTTCAAAAATATTGTTAGGAAAATATTCAAATTATTTCTCACATCTCTTGTAAAATTATAACAATACCTTTTTGGAAACGCCGGGTATCGATCCCGGTACCTCTCGCATGCTAAGCGAGTGCTCTACCATTTGAGCTACGCCCCCTTCTCTGTTGAGATTTTTAGTAATCTTTTGTAATATATTTTTTAAAAATATTGCTAGGAAAATATTCAAATTATTTTTCACATTTCTGGTAAAATTATAAAAGTACTTAATTGGAAGCGCCGGGTATCGATCCCGGTACCTCTTGCATGCTAAGCGAGCGCTCTACCATCTGAGCTACGCCCCCTTCTCTATGAACATGTTGCAATATTTTGTTTGAAAAATTTTAAATAATTTTTCACTTGTCTAAAAAAATTATAGAAATTTTAAATTGGAAGCGCCGGGTATCGATCCCGGTACCTCTCGCATGCTAAGCGAGCGCTCTACCGTCTGAGCTACGCCCCCTTCTCTATGATCCTGTTCCAATTTTTTTTTTATTTCGTTGAATATTTTGTTTGAAAAATTTTAAATTATTTTTCACTTGTCTAAAAAAATTATAGAAATTTTAAATTGGAAGCGCCGGGTATCGATCCCGGTACCTCTCGCATGCAAAGCGAGCGCTCCACCATCTGAGCTACGCCCCCTTGTCTATGAACCTGTTGCAATTTTTTGTCTCATTTCTTTGAATATTTTGTTCGAAAGATTTTAAATTTTTTACTTGTTTACAAAAATCATAGAAATTTTAAATTGGAAGCGCCGGGTATCGATCCCGGTACCTCTCGCATGCAAAGCGAGCGCTCTACCACCTGAGCTACGCCCCCTTCTCTGTTGAGGTTGGTAGTAATCTTTTGAATATTTTTTCAAAAATATTGTTAGGAAAATATTCAAATTATTTTTCACATCTCTTGTAAAATTATAAAAATACCTTTTAGGAAGCGCCGGGTATCGATCCCGGTACCTCTCGCATGCTAAGCGAGCGCTCTACCATTTGAGCTACGCCCCCTTCTCTGATGAGGTTGGTTGTAATCTTTTGTAATATATTTTTTAAAAAAATTGCTAGGAAAATATTCAAATTATTTTTCACATTTCTGGTAAAATTATAAAAGTACTTAATTGGAAGCGCCGGGTATTTATCCCGGTACCTCTCGCATGCTAAGCGAACGCTCTACCATCTGAGCTACGCCCCCTTCTCTATGAACATGTTGCAATATCTTGTTTTATTTTGTTGAATATTTTGTTTGAAAAATTTTAAATTATTTTTCACTTGTCTAAAAAAATTATAGAAATTTTAAATTGGAAGCGCCGGGTATCGATCCCGGTACCTCTCGCATGCTAAGCGAGCGCTCTACCGTCTGAGCTACGCCCCCTTCTCTATGATCCTGTTCCAATTTTTTTTTATTTCGTTGAATATTTTGTTTGAAAAATTTTAAATTATTTTTCACTTGTCTAAAAAAATTATAGAAATTTTAAATTGGAAGCCCCGGGTATCGATCCCGGTACCTCTTGCATGCTAAGCGAGCGCTCTACCATCTGAGCTACGCCCCCTTCTCTATGAACCTGTTGCAATTTTTTGTCTCATTTCTTTGAATATTTTGTTCGAAAGATTTTAAAATTTTTTACTTGTCTAAAAAAATCATAGAAATTTTAAATTGGAAGCGCCGGGTATCAAACCCGGCACCTCTCGCATGCAAAGCGAGCGCTCTACCATCTGAGCTACGCCCCCTTCTCTGTTGAGGTTGGTAGTAATCTTTTGAATATTTTTTCAAAAAAATTGTTAGGAAAATATTCAAATTATTTTTCACATCTCTTGTAAAATTATAAAAACACCTTTTTGGAAGCGCCGGGTATCGATCCCGGTACCTCTCGCATGCTAAGCGAGCGCTCTACCATCTGAGCTACGCCCCCTTCTCTATTAACATGTCGCAATATTTTGTTTTATTTTAATGAATATTTTGTTTGAAAAATTTTAAATTATTTTTCACTTGTCTAAAATAATTATAGAAATTTTAAATTGGAAGCGCCGGGTATCGATTCCGGTACCTCTCGCATGCTAAGCGAGCGCTCCACCATCTGAGCTACGCCCCCTTCTCTATGAACCTGTTGCAATTTTTTGTGTCATTTCTTTGAATATTTTGTTCGAAAGATTTTAAAATTTTTTACTTGTCTAAAAAAATCATAGAAATTTTAAATTGGAAGCGCCGGGTATGGATCCCGGTACCTCTCGCATGCAAAGCGAGCGCTCTACCATCTGAGCTACGCCCCCTTCTCTGCTGAGGTTGGAAGTAATCTTTTGAATATTTTTTCAAAAATATTGTTAGGAAAATATTCAAATTGTTTTTCACATCTCTTGTAAAATTATAAAAATACCTTTTTGGAAACGCCGGGTATCGATCCCGGTACCTCTCGCATGCTAAGCGAGCGCTCTACCATCTGAGCTACGTCCCCTTCTCTATGAACCTGTTGCAATTTTTTGTCTCATTTCTTTGAATATTTTGTTCGAAAGATTTTAAAATTTTTTACTTGTCTAAAAAAATCATAGAAATTTTAAATTGGAAGCGCCGGGTATCGATCCCGGTACCTCTCGCATGCTAAGCGAGCGCTCTACCATCTGAGCTACGCCCCCTTCTCTATGAACCTGTTGCAATTTTGTTTTATTTTGTTGAATATTTTGTTTGAAAAATTTTAAATTATTTTTCACTTGTCTAAAAAAATTATAGAAATTTTAAATTGGAGGCGCCGGATATCGATCCCGGTACCTCTCGCATGCTAAGCGAGCGCTCTACCGTCTGAGCTACGCCCCCTTCTCTATGATCCTGTTCCAATTTTTTTTTATTTCGTTGAATATTTTGTTTGAAAAATTTTAAATTATTTTTCACTTGTCTAAAAAAATTATAGAAATTTTAAATTGGAAGCCCCGGGTATCGATCCCGGTACCTCTTGCATGCTAAGCGAGCGCTCTACCATCTGAGCTACGCCCCCTTCTCTATGAACCTGTTGCAATTTTTTGTCTCATTTCTTTGAATATTTTGTTCGAAAGATTTTAAAATTTTTTACTTGTCTAAAAAAATCATAGAAATTTTAAATTGGAAGCGCCGGGTATCAAACCCGGCACCTCTCGCATGCAAAGCGAGCGCTCTACCATCTGAGCTACGCCCCCTTCTCTGTTGAGGTTGGTAGTAATCTTTTGAATATTTTTTCAAAAAAATTGTTAGGAAAATATTCAAATTATTTTTCACATCTCTTGTAAAATTATAAAAACACCTTTTTGGAAGCGCCGGGTATCGATCCCGGTACCTCTCGCATGCTAAGCGAGCGCTCTACCATCTGAGCTACGCCCCCTTCTCTATTAACATGTCGCAATATTTTGTTTTATTTTAATGAATATTTTGTTTGAAAAATTTTAAATTATTTTTCACTTGTCTAAAATAATTATAGAAATTTTAAATTGGAAGCGCCGGGTATCGATTCCGGTACCTCTCGCATGCTAAGCGAGCGCTCCACCATCTGAGCTACGCCCCCTTCTCTATGAACCTGTTGCAATTTTTTGTGTCATTTCTTTGAATATTTTGTTCGAAAGATTTTAAAATTTTTTACTTGTCTAAAAAAATCATAGAAATTTTAAATTGGAAGCGCCGGGTATGGATCCCGGTACCTCTCGCATGCAAAGCGAGCGCTCTACCATCTGAGCTACGCCCCCTTCTCTGCTGAGGTTGGAAGTAATCTTTTGAATATTTTTTCAAAAATATTGTTAGGAAAATATTCAAATTGTTTTTCACATCTCTTGTAAAATTATAAAAATACCTTTTTGGAAACGCCGGGTATCGATCCCGGTACCTCTCGCATGCTAAGCGAGCGCTCTACCATCTGAGCTACGTCCCCTTCTCTATGAACCTGTTGCAATTTTTTGTCTCATTTCTTTGAATATTTTGTTCGAAAGATTTTAAAATTTTTTACTTGTCTAAAAAAATCATAGAAATTTTAAATTGGAAGCGCCGGGTATCGATCCCGGTACCTCTCGCATGCTAAGCGAGCGCTCTACCATCTGAGCTACGCCCCCTTCTCTATGAACCTGTTGCAATTTTGTTTTATTTTGTTGAATATTTTGTTTGAAAAATTTTAAATTATTTTTCACTTGTCTAAAAAAATTATAGAAATTTTAAATTGGAGGCGCCGGATATCGATCCCGGTACCTCTCGCATGCTTAGCGAGCGCTCTACCATCTGAGCTACGCCCCCTTCTCTATGATCCTGTTCCAATTTTTTTTTTATTTCGTTGAATATTTTGTTTGAAAAATTTTAAATTATTTTTCACTTGTCTAAAAAAATTATAGAAATTTTAAATTGGAAGCGCCGGGTATCGATCCCGGTACCTCTCGCATGCTAAGCGAGCGCTCTACCATCTGAGCTACGCCCCCTTCTCTATGATCCTGTTCCATTTTTTTTTATTTCGTTGAATATTTTGTTTGAAAAATTTTAAATTATTTTTCACTTGTCTAAAAAAATTATAGAAATTATAATTGGAAGCGCCGGGTATCGATCCCGGTACCTCTCGCACGCTAAGCGAGCGCTCTACCATCTGAGCTACGCCCCCTTCTCTATGAACCTGTTGCAATTTTTTGTCTCATTTCTTTGAATATTTTGTTCGAAAGATTTTAAAATTTTTTACTTGTCTAAAAAAATCATAGAAATTTTAAATTGGAAGCGCCGGGTATCGATCCCGGTACCTCTCGCATGCAAAGCGAGCGCTCTACCATCTGAGCTACGCCCCCTTCTCTGCTGAGGTTGGTAGTAATCTTTTGAATATATTTCCAAAATATTGTTAGGAAAATATTCAAATTGTTTTTCACATCTCTTGTAAAATTATAAAAATACCTTTTTGGAAACGCCGGGTATCGATCCCGGTACCTCTCGCATGCTAAGCGAGCGCTCTACCATCTGAGCTACGCCCCCTTCTCTGTGATCCTGTTCCATTTTTTTTATTTCGTTTAATATTTTGTTTGAAAAATTTTAAATTATTTTTCACTTGTCTAAAAAAATTATAGAAATTATAATTGGAAGCGCCGGGTATCGATCCCGGTACCTCTCGCACGCTAAGCGAGCGCTCTACCATCTGACCTACGCCCCCTTCTCTATGAACCTGTTGCAATTTTTTGTCTCATTTCTTTGAATATTTTGTTCGAAAGATTTCAAAATTTTTTACTTGTCTAAAAAAATCATAGAAATTTTAAATTGGAAGCGCCGGGTATCGATCCCGGTACCTCTCGCATGCTAAGCGAGCGCTCTACCATCTGAGCTACGCCCCCTTCTCTGTTAACATGTCGCAATATTTTGTTTTATTTTAATGAATATTTTGTTTGAAAAATTTTAAATTATTTTTCACTTGTCTAAAATAATTATAGAAATTTTAAATTGGAAGCGCCGGGTATCGATCCCGGTACCTCTCGCATGCTAAGCGAGCGCTCTACCATCTGAGCTACGCCCCCTTCTCTATGAACCTGTTGCAATTTTTTGTCTCATTTCTTTGAATATTTTGTTCGAAAGATTTTAAAATTTTTTACTTGTCTAAAAAAATCATAGAAATTTTAAATTGGAAGCGCCGGGTATCGATCCCGGTACCTCTCGCATGCTAAGCGAGCGCTCTACCATCTGAGCTACGCCCCCTTCTCTATTAACATGTAGCAATATTTTGTTTTATTTTAATGAATATTTTGTTTGAAAAATTTTAAATTATTTTTCACTTGTCTAAAATAATTTTAGAAATTTTAAATTGGAAGCGCCGGGTATCGATCCCGGTACCTCTCGCATGCTAAGCGAGCGCTCTACCATCTGAGCTACGCCCCCTTCTCTATGAACCTGTTGCAATTTTGTTTTATTTTGTTGAATATTTTGTTTGAAAAATTTTAAATTATTTTTCACTTGTCTAAAAAAATTATAGAAATTTTAAATTGGAGGCGCCGGATATCGATCCCGGTACCTCTCGCATGCTAAGCGAGCGCTCTACCATCTGAGCTACGCCCCCTTCTCTATGATCCTGTTCCAATTTTTTTTCATTTCGTTGAATATTTTGTTTGAAAAATTTTAAATTATTTTTCACTTGTCTAAAAAAAATTATAGAAATTTTAAATTGGAGGCGCCGGGTATCAAACCCGGCACCTCTCGCATGCAAAGCGAGCGCTCTACCATCTGAGCTACGCCCCCTTCTCTGTTGAGGTTGGTAGTAATCTTTTGAATATTTTTTCAAAAAAATTGTTAGGAAAATATTCAAATTATTTTTCACATCTCTTGTAAAATTATAAAAACACCTTTTTGGAAGCGCCGGGTATCGATCCCGGTACCTCTCGCATGCTAAGCGAGCGCTCTACCATCTGAGCTACGCCCCCTTCTCTATTAACATGTCGCAATATTTTGTTTTATTTTAATGAATATTTTGTTTGAAAAATTTTAAATTATTTTTCACTTGTCTAAAATAATTATAGAAATTTTAAATTGGAAGCGCCGGGTATCGATTCCGGTACCTCTCGCATGCTAAGCGAGCGCTCCACCATCTGAGCTACGCCCCCTTCTCTATGAACCTGTTGCAATTTTTTGTGTCATTTCTTTGAATATTTTGTTCGAAAGATTTTAAAATTTTTTACTTGTCTAAAAAAATCATAGAAATTTTAAATTGGAAGCGCCGGGTATGGATCCCGGTACCTCTCGCATGCAAAGCGAGCGCTCTACCATCTGAGCTACGCCCCCTTCTCTGCTGAGGTTGGAAGTAATCTTTTGAATATTTTTTCAAAAATATTGTTAGGAAAATATTCAAATTGTTTTTCACATCTCTTGTAAAATTATAAAAATACCTTTTTGGAAACGCCGGGTATCGATCCCGGTACCTCTCGCATGCTAAGCGAGCGCTCTACCATCTGAGCTACGCCCCCTTCTCTATGATCCTGTTCCATTTTTTTTTATTTCGTTGAATATTTTGTTTGAAAAATTTTAAATTATTTTTCACTTGTCTAAAAAAATTATAGAAATTATAATTGGAAGCGCCGGGTATCGATCCCGGTACCTCTCGCACGCTAAGCGAGCGCTCTACCATCTGAGCTACGTCCCCTTCTCTATGAACCTGTTGCAATTTTTTGTCTCATTTCTTTGAATATTTTGTTCGAAAGATTTTAAAATTTTTTACTTGTCTAAAAAAATCATAGAAATTTTAAATTGGAAGCGCCGGGTATCGATCCCGGTACCTCTCGCATGCTAAGCGAGCGCTCTACCATCTGAGCTACGCCCCCTTCTCTATGAACCTGTTGCAATTTTGTTTTATTTTGTTGAATATTTTGTTTGAAAAATTTTAAATTATTTTTCACTTGTCTAAAAAAATTATAGAAATTTTAAATTGGAGGCGCCGGATATCGATCCCGGTACCTCTCGCATGCTTAGCGAGCGCTCTACCATCTGAGCTACGCCCCCTTCTCTATGATCCTGTTCCAATTTTTTTTTTATTTCGTTGAATATTTTGTTTGAAAAATTTTAAATTATTTTTCACTTGTCTAAAAAAATTATAGAAATTTTAAATTGGAAGCGCCGGGTATCGATCCCGGTACCTCTCGCATGCTAAGCGAGCGCTCTACCATCTGAGCTACGCCCCCTTCTCTATGATCCTGTTCCATTTTTTTTTATTTCGTTGAATATTTTGTTTGAAAAATTTTAAATTATTTTTCACTTGTCTAAAAAAATTATAGAAATTATAATTGGAAGCGCCGGGTATCGATCCCGGTACCTCTCGCACGCTAAGCGAGCGCTCTACCATCTGAGCTACGCCCCCTTCTCTATGAACCTGTTGCAATTTTTTGTCTCATTTCTTTGAATATTTTGTTCGAAAGATTTTAAAATTTTTTACTTGTCTAAAAAAATCATAGAAATTTTAAATTGGAAGCGCCGGGTATCGATCCCGGTACCTCTCGCATGCAAAGCGAGCGCTCTACCATCTGAGCTACGCCCCCTTCTCTGCTGAGGTTGGTAGTAATCTTTTGAATATATTTCCAAAATATTGTTAGGAAAATATTCAAATTGTTTTTCACATCTCTTGTAAAATTATAAAAATACCTTTTTGGAAACGCCGGGTATCGATCCCGGTACCTCTCGCATGCTAAGCGAGCGCTCTACCATCTGAGCTACGCCCCCTTCTCTGTGATCCTGTTCCATTTTTTTTATTTCGTTTAATATTTTGTTTGAAAAATTTTAAATTATTTTTCACTTGTCTAAAAAAATTATAGAAATTATAATTGGAAGCGCCGGGTATCGATCCCGGTACCTCTCGCACGCTAAGCGAGCGCTCTACCATCTGACCTACGCCCCCTTCTCTATGAACCTGTTGCAATTTTTTGTCTCATTTCTTTGAATATTTTGTTCGAAAGATTTCAAAATTTTTTACTTGTCTAAAAAAATCATAGAAATTTTAAATTGGAAGCGCCGGGTATCGATCCCGGTACCTCTCGCATGCTAAGCGAGCGCTCTACCATCTGAGCTACGCCCCCTTCTCTGTTAACATGTCGCAATATTTTGTTTTATTTTAATGAATATTTTGTTTGAAAAATTTTAAATTATTTTTCACTTGTCTAAAATAATTATAGAAATTTTAAATTGGAAGCGCCGGGTATCGATCCCGGTACCTCTCGCATGCTAAGCGAGCGCTCTACCATCTGAGCTACGCCCCCTTCTCTATGAACCTGTTGCAATTTTTTGTCTCATTTCTTTGAATATTTTGTTCGAAAGATTTTAAAATTTTTTACTTGTCTAAAAAAATCATAGAAATTTTAAATTGGAAGCGCCGGGTATCGATCCCGGTACCTCTCGCATGCTAAGCGAGCGCTCTACCATCTGAGCTACGCCCCCTTCTCTATTAACATGTAGCAATATTTTGTTTTATTTTAATGAATATTTTGTTTGAAAAATTTTAAATTATTTTTCACTTGTCTAAAATAATTTTAGAAATTTTAAATTGGAAGCGCCGGGTATCGATCCCGGTACCTCTCGCATGCTAAGCGAGCGCTCTACCATCTGAGCTACGCCCCCTTCTCTATGAACCTGTTGCAATTTTGTTTTATTTTGTTGAATATTTTGTTTGAAAAATTTTAAATTATTTTTCACTTGTCTAAAAAAATTATAGAAATTTTAAATTGGAGGCGCCGGATATCGATCCCGGTACCTCTCGCATGCTAAGCGAGCGCTCTACCATCTGAGCTACGCCCCCTTCTCTATGATCCTGTTCCAATTTTTTTTCATTTCGTTGAATATTTTGTTTGAAAAATTTTAAATTATTTTTCACTTGTCTAAAAAAATTATAGAAATTTTAAATTGGAGGCGCCGGGTATCGATCCCGGTACCTCTCGCATGCTAAGCGAGCGCTCTACCATCTGAGCTACGCCCCCTTCTCTATGATCCTGTTCCAATTTTTTTTTTTATTTCGTTGAATATTTTGTTTGAAAAATTTTAAATTATTTTTCACTAGTCTAAAAAAATTATAGAAATTTTAAATTGGAAGCGCCGGGTATCGATCCCTGTACCTCTCGCATGCTAAGCGAGCGCTCTACCATCTGAGCTACGCCCCCTTCTCTATGAACCTGTTGCAATTTTTTGTCTCATTTCTTTGAATATTTTGTTCGAAAGATTTTAAAATTTTTTACTTGTCTAAAAAAATCATAGAAATTTTTAATTGGAAGCGCCAGGTATCGATCCCGGTAAATCTCGCATCCAAAGCGAGCGCTCTACCATCTGAGCTACGCCCCCTTCTCTATGATCCTGTTCCAATTTTTTTTTTATTTCGTTGAATATTTTGTTTGAAAAATTTTAAATTATTTTTCACTTGTCTAAAAAAATTATAGAAATTTTAAATTGGAGGCGCCGGGTATCGATCCCGGTACCTCTCGCATGCTAAGCGAGCGCTCTACCATCTGAGCTACGCCCCCTTCTCTATGATCCTGTTCCAATTTTTTTTTATTTCGTTGAATATTTTGTTTGAAAAATTTTAAATTATTTTTCACTTGTCTAAAAAAATTATAGAAATTTTAAATTGGAAGCGCCGGGTATCGATCCCGGTACCTCTCGCATGCTAAGCGAGCGCTCTACCATCTGAGCTACGCCCCCTTCTCTATGATCCTGTTCCATTTTTTTTTATTTCGTTGAATATTTTGTTTGAAAAATTTTAAATTATTTTTCACTTGTCTAAAAAAATTATAGAAATTTTAAATTGGAAGCGCCGGGTATCGATCCCGGTACCTCTCGCATGCAAAGCGAGCGCTCCACCATCTGAGCTACGCCCCCTTGTCTATGAACCTGTTGCAATTTTTTGTCTCATTTCTTTGAATATTTTGTTCGAAAGATTTTAAATTTTTTACTTGTTTACAAAAATCATAGAAATTTTAAATTGGAAGCGCCGGGTATCGATCCCGGTACCTCTCGCATGCAAAGCGAGCGCTCTACCACCTGAGCTACGCCCCCTTCTCTGTTGAGGTTGGTAGTAATCTTTTGAATATTTTTTCAAAAATATTGTTAGGAAAATATTCAAATTATTTTTCACATCTCTTGTAAAATTATAAAAATACCTTTTAGGAAGCGCCGGGTATCGATCCCGGTACCTCTCGCATGCTAAGCGAGCGCTCTACCATTTGAGCTACGCCCCCTTCTCTGATGAGGTTGGTTGTAATCTTTTGTAATATATTTTTTAAAAAAATTGCTAGGAAAATATTCAAATTATTTTTCACATTCCTGGTAAAATTATAAAAGTACTTAATTGGAAGCGCCGGGTATCGATCCCGGTACCTCTCGCATGCTAAGCGAGCGCTCTACCATCTGAGCTACGCCCCCTTCTCTATGAACATGTTGCAATATCTTGTTTTATTTTGTTGAATATTTTGTTTGAAAAATTTTAAATTATTTTTCACTTGTCTAAAAAAATTATAGAAATTTTAAATTGGAAGCCCCGGGTATCGATCCCGGTACCTCTTGCATGCTAAGCGAGCGCTCTACCATCTGAGCTACGCCCCCTTCTCTATTAACATGTCGCAATATTTTGTTTTATTTTAATGAATATTTTGTTTGAAAAATTTTAAATTATTTTTCACTTGTCTAAAATAATTATAGAAATTTTAAATTGGAAGCGCCGGGTATCGATCCCGGTACCTCTCGCATGCTAAGCGAGCGCTCCACCATCTGAGCTACGCCCCCTTCTCTATGAACCTGTTGCAATTTTTTGTGTCATTTCTTTGAATATTTTGTTCGAAAGATTTTAAAATTTTTTACTTGTCTAAAAAAATCATAGAAATTTTAAATTGGAAGCGCCGGGTATGGATCCCGGTACCTCTCGCATGCAAAGCGAGCGCTCTACCATCTGAGCTACGCCCCCTTCTCTGCTGAGGTTGGAAGTAATATTTTGAATATTTTTTCAAAAATATTGTTAGGAAAATATTCAAATTGTTTTTCACATCTCTTGTAAAATTATAAAAATACCTTTTTGGAAACGCCGGGTATCGATCCCGGTACCTCTCGCATGCTAAGCGAGCGCTCTACCATCTGAGCTACGCCCCCTTCTCTATGATCCTGTTCCATTTTTTTTTATTTCGTTGAATATTTTGTTTGAAAAATTTTAAATTATTTTTCACTTGTCTAAAAAAATTATAGAAATTATAATTGGAAGCGCCGGGTATCGATCCCGGTACCTCTCGCACGCTAAGCGAGCGCTCTACCATCTGAGCTACGTCCCCTTCTCTATGAACCTGTTGCAATTTTTTGTCTCATTTCTTTGAATATTTTGTTCGAAAGATTTTAAAATTTTTTACTTGTCTAAAAAAATCATAGAAATTTTAAATTGGAAGCGCCGGGTATCGATCCCGGTACCTCTCGCATGCTAAGCGAGCGCTCTACCATCTGAGCTACGCCCCCTTCTCTATGAACCTGTTGCAATTTTGTTTTATTTTGTTGAATATTTTGTTTGAAAAATTTTAAATTATTTTTCACTTGTCTAAAAAAATTATAGAAATTTTAAATTGGAGGCGCCGGATATCGATCCCGGTACCTCTCGCATGCTTAGCGAGCGCTCTACCATCTGAGCTACGCCCCCTTCTCTATGATCCTGTTCCAATTTTTTTTTTATTTCGTTGAATATTTTGTTTGAAAAATTTTAAATTATTTTTCACTTGTCTAAAAAAATTATAGAAATTTTAAATTGGAGGCGCCGGGTATCGATCCCGGTACCTCTCGCATGCTAAGCGAGCGCTCTACCATCTGAGCTACGCCCCCTTCTCTATGATCCTGTTCCAATTTTTTTTTATTTCGTTGAATATTTTGTTTGAAAAATTTTAAATTATTTTTCACTTGTCTAAAAAAATTATAGAAATTTTAAATTGGAAGCGCCGGGTATCGATCCCGGTACCTCTCGCATGCTAAGCGAGCGCTCTACCATCTGAGCTACGCCCCCTTCTCTATGATCCTGTTCCATTTTTTTTTATTTCGTTGAATATTTTGTTTGAAAAATTTTAAATTATTTTTCACTTGTCTAAAAAAATTATAGAAATTATAATTGGAAGCGCCGGGTATCGATCCCGGTACCTCTCGCACGCTAAGCGAGCGCTCTACCATCTGAGCTACGCCCCCTTCTCTATGAACCTGTTGCAATTTTTTGTCTCATTTCTTTGAATATTTTGTTCGAAAGATTTTAAAATTTTTTACTTGTCTAAAAAAATCATAGAAATTTTAAATTGGAAGCGCCGGTTATCGATCCCGGTACCTCTCGCATGCAAAGCGAGCGCTCTACCATCTGAGCTACGCCCCCTTCTCTGCTGAGGTTGGTAGTAATCTTTTGAATATATTTCCAAAATATTGTTAGGAAAATATTCAAATTGTTTTTCACATCTCTTGTAAAATTATAAAAATACCTTTTTGGAAACGCCGGGTATCGATCCCGGTACCTCTCGCATGCTAAGCGAGCGCTCTACCATCTGAGCTACGCCCCCTTCTCTATGATCCTGTTCCATTTTTTTTATTTCGTTGAATATTTTGTTTGAAAAATTTTAAATTATTTTTCACTTGTCTAAAAAAATTATAGAAATTTTAAATTGGAGGCGCCGGGTATCGATCCCGGTACCTCTCGCATGCTAAGCGAGCGCTCTACCATCTGAGCTACGCCCCCTTCTCTATGATCCTGTTCCAATTTTTTTTTTTATTTCGTTGAATATTTTGTTTGAAAAATTTTAAATTATTTTTCACTTGTCTAAAAAAATTATAGAAATTTTAAATTGGAAGCGCCGGGTATCGATCCCTGTACCTCTCGCATGCTAAGCGAGCGCTCTACCATCTGAGCTACGCCCCCTTCTCTATGAACCTGTTGCAATTTTTTGTCTCATTTCTTTGAATATTTTGTTCGAAAGATTTTAAAATTTTTTACTTGTCTAAAAAAATCATAGAAATTTTTAATTGGAAGCGCCAGGTATCGATCCCGGTAAATCTCGCATCCAAAGCGAGCGCTCTACCATCTGAGCTACGCCCCCTTCTCTGTTGAGGTTGGTAGTAATCTTTTGAATATTTTTTCAAAAATATTGTTAGGAAAATATTCAAATTGTTTTTCACATCTCTTGTAAAATTATAAAAATACCTTTTTGGAAACGCCGGGTATCGATCCCGGTACCTCTCGCATGCTAAGCGAGCGCTCTACCATCTGAGCTACGCCCCCTTCTCTATGATCGTGTTCCATTTTTTTTTATTTCGTTGAATATTTTGTTTGAAAAATTTTAAATTATTTTTCACTTGTCTAAAAAAATTATAGAAATTATAATTGGAAGCGCCGGGTATCGATCCCGGTACCTCTCGCACGCTAAGCGAGCGCTCTACCATCTGAGCTACGCCCCCTTCTCTATTAACATGTCGCAATATTTTGTTTTATTTTAATGAATATTTTGTTTGATAAATTTTAAATTATTTTTCACTTGTCTAAAATAATTATAGAAATTTTAAATTGGAAGCGCCGGGTATCGATCCCGGTACCTCTCGCATGCTAAGCGAGCGCTCTACCATCTGAGCTACGCCCCCTTTTCTATGAACCTGTTGCAATTTTTTGTCTCATTTCTTTGAATATTTTGTTCGAAAGATTTTAAAATTTTTTACTTGTCTAAAAAAATCATAGAAATTTTAAATTGGAAGCGCCGGGTATCGATCCCGGTACCTCTCGCATGCTAAGCGAGCGCTCTACCATCTGAGCTACGCCCCCTTCTCTATGATCCTGTTCCAATATTTTGTTTTATTTTGTTGAATATTTTCTTTGAAAAATTTTAAATTATATTTCACTTGTCTAAAAAAATTATAGAAATTTTAAATTGGAAGCGCCGGGTATCGATCCCGGTAACTCTCGCATGCTAAGCGAGCGCTCTACCATCTCAGCTACGCCCCCTTCTCTATTAACATGTCGCAATATTTTGTTTTATTTTAATGAATATTTTGTTTGAAAAATTTTAAATTATTTTTCACTTGTCGAAAATAATTATAGAAATTTTAAATTGGAAGCGCCGGGTATCGATCCCGGTGCCTCTCGCATGCTAAGCGAGCGCTCTACCATCTGAACTACGACCCCTTCTCTATGAACCTGTTGCAATTTTGTTTTATTTTGTTGAATATTTTGTTTGAAAAATTTTAAATTATTTTTCACTTGTCTAAAAAAAATATAGAAATTTTAAATTGGAGGCGCCGGGTATCGATCCCGGTACCTCTCGCATGCTAAGCGAGCGCTCTACCATCTGAGCTACGCCCCCTTCTCTATGATCCTGTTCCAATTTTTTTTTTATTTCGTTGAATATTTTGTTTAAAAAATTTTAAATTATTTTTCACTTGTCTAAAAAAATTATAGAAATTTTAAATTGGAAGCGCCGGGTATCGGTCCCGGTAAATCTCGCATGCAAAGCGAGCGCTCTACCATCTGAGCTACGCCCCCTTCTCTGTTGAGGTTTGTAGTAATCTTTTGAATATTTTTTCAAAAATATTGTTAGGAAAATATTCAAATTATTTTTCACATCTCTTGTAAAATTATAAAAATACCTTTTTGGAAACGCCGGGTATCGATCCCGGTACCTCTCGCATGCTAAGCGAGTGCTCTTCCATTTGAGCTACGCCCCCTTCTCTGTTGAGATTTGTAGTAATCTTTTGTAATATATTTTTTAAAAATATTGCTAGGAAAATATTCAAATTATTTTTCACATTTCTGGTAAAATTATAAAAGTACTTAATTGGAAGCGCCGGGTATCGATCCCGGTACCTCTCGCATGCTAAGCGAGCGCTCTACCATCTGAGCTGCGCCCCCTTCTCTATGAACCGGTTGCAATTTTTTGTCTCATTTCTTTGAATATTTTGTTCGAAAGATTTTAAAATTTTTTACTTGTCTAAAAAAATCATAGAAATTTTAAATTGGAAGCGCCGGGTATCGATCCCGGTACCTCTCGCATGCAAAGCGAGCGCTCTACCATCTGAACTACGCCCCCTTCTTTGTTGAGGTTGGTAGTAATCTTTTGAATATTTTTTCAAAAATATTGTTAGGAAAATATTCAAATTATTTTTCACATGTCTTGTAAAATTATAAAAATACCTTATTGGAAGCGCCGGGTATCGATCCCGGTACCTCTCGCATGCTAAGCGAGCGCTCTACCATTTGAGCTACGCCCCCTTCTCTGATAAGGTTGGTAGTAATCTTTTGTAATATATTTTTTAAAAATATTGCTAGGAAAATATTCAAATTATTTTTCACATTTCTGGTAAAATTATAAAAGTACTTAATTGGAAGCGCCGGGTATCGATCCCGGTACCTCTCGCATGCTAAGCGAGCGCTCTACCATCTGAGCTACGCCCCCTTCTCTATGAACATGTTGCAATATTTTGTTTTATTTTGTTGAATATTTTGTTTGAAAAATTTTAAATTATTTTTCACTTGTCTAAAAAAATTATAGAAATTTTAAATTGGAAGCGCCGGGTATCGATCCCGGTACCTCTCGCATGCTAAGCGAGCGCTCTACCATCTGAGCTACGCCCCCTTCTCTATGATCCTGTTCCAATTTTTTTTCATTTCGTTGAATATTTTGTTTGAAAAATTTTAAATTATTTTTCACTTGTCTAAAAAAATCATAGAAATTTTAAATTGGAAGCGCCGGGTATCAATCCCGGCACCTCTCGCATGCAAAGCGAGCGCTCTACCATCTGAGCTACGCCCCCTTCTCTGTTGAGGTTGGTAGTAATCTTTTGAATATTTTTTCAAAAAAATTGTTAGGAAAATATTCAAATTATTTTTCACATTTCTGGTAAAATTATAAAAGTACTTAATTGGAAGCGCCGGGAATCGATCCCGGTACCTCTCGCATGCTAAGCGAGCGCTCTACCATCTGAGCTACGCCCCCTTCTCTATTAACTTGCGCAATATTTTGTTTTATTTTAATGAATATTTTGTTTGAAAAATTTTAAATTATTTTTCACTTGTCTAAAATAATTATAGAAATTTTAAATTGGAAGCGCCGGGTATCGATCCCGGTACCTCTCGCATGCTAAGCGAGCGCTCCACCATCTGAGCTACGCCCCCTTCTCTATGAACCTGTTGCAATTTTTTGTCTCATTTCTTTGAATATTTTGTTCGAAAGATTTTAAAATTTTTTACTTGTCTAAAAAAATCATAGAAATTTTAAATTGGAAGCGCCGGGTATCGATCCCGGTACCTCTCGCATGCAAAGCGAGCGCTCTACCATCTGAGCTACGCCCCCTTCTCTGCTGAGGTTGGAAGTAATCTTTTGAATATTTTTTCAAAAATATTGTTAGGAAAATATTCAAATTGTTTTTCACATCTCTTGTAAAATTATAAAAATACCTCTTTGGAAACGCCGGGTATCGATCCCGGTACCTCTCGCATGCTAAGCGAGCGCTCTACCATCTGAGCTACGCCCCCTTCTCTATGATCCTGTTCCATTTTTTTTTATTTCGTTGAATATTTTGTTTGAAAAATTTTAAATTATTTTTCACTTGTCTAAAAAAATTATAGAAATTATAATTGGAAGCGCCGGGTATCGATCCTGGTACCTCTCGCACGCTAAGCGAGCGCTCTACCATCTGAGCTACGCCCCCTTCTCTATGAACCTGTTGCAATTTTTTGTCTCATTTCTTTGAATATTTTGTTCGAAAGATTTTAAAATTTTTTACTTGTCTAAAAAAATCATAGAAATTTTAAATTGGAAGCGCCGGGTATCGATCCCGGTACCTCTCGCATGCTAAGCTAACGCTCTACCATCTGAGCTACGCCCCCTTCTCTATTAACATGTCGGAATATTTTGTTTTATTTTAATGAATATTTTGTTTGAAAAATTTTAAATTATTTTTCACTTGTCTAAAATATTTATAGAAATTTTAAATTGGAAGCGCCGGGTATCGATCCCGGTACCTCTCGCATGCTAAGCGAGCGCTCTACCATCTGAGCTACGCCCCCTTCTCTATGAACCTGTTGCAATTTTGTTTTATTTTGTTGAATATTTTGTTTGAAAAATTTTAAATTATTTTTCACTTGTCTAAAAAAATTATAGAAATTTTAAATTGGAGGCGCCGGGTATCGATCCCGGTACCTCTCGCATGCTAAGCGAGCGCTCTACCATCTGAGCTACGCCCCCTTCTCTATGATCCTGTTCCAATTTTTTTTTTTATTTCGTTGAATATTTTGTTTGAAAAATTTTAAATTATTTTTCACTTGTCTAAAAAAATTATAGAAATTTTAAATTGGAGGCGCCGGGTATCGATCCCGGTACCTCTCGCATGCTGAGCGAGCGCTCTACCATCTGAGCTACGCCCCCTTCTCTATGATCCTGTTCCAATTTTTTTTTTATTTCGTTGAATATTTTGTTTGAAAAATTTTAAATTATTTTTCTCTTGTCTAAAAAAATTATAGAAATTTTAAATTGGAAGCGCCGGGTATCGATCCCGGTACCTCTCAAATGCTAAGCGAGCGCTCTACCATCTGAGCTACGCCCCCTTCTCTATGAACCTGTTGCAATTTTTTGTCTCATTTCTTTGAATATTTTGTTCGAAAGATTTTAAAATTTTTTACTTGTCTAAAAAAATCATAGAAATTTTTAATTGGAAGCGCCGGGTATCGATCCCGGTAAATCTCGCATCCAAAGCGAGCGCTCTACCATCTGAGCTACGCCCCCTTCTCTGTTGAGGTTGGTAGTAATCTTTTGAATATTTTTTCAAAAATATTGTTAGGAAAATATTCAAATTATTTTTCACATCTCTTGTAAAATTATAAAAATACCTTTTTGGAAACGCCGGGTATCGATCCCGGTACCTCTCGCATGCTAAGCGAGCGCTCTACCATCTGAGCTACGCCCCCTTCTCTATGAACCTGTTGCAATTTTTTTTTATTTCGTTGAATATTTTGTTTGAAAAATTTTAAATTATTTTTCACTTGTCTAAAAAAATTATAGAAATTATAATTGGAAGCGCCGGGTATCGATCCCGGTACCTCTCGCACGCTAAGCGAGCGCTCTACCATCTGAGCTACGCCCCCTTCTCTATGAACCTGTTGCAATTTTTTGTCTCATTTCTTTGAATATTTTGTTCGAAAGATTTTAAAATTTTTTACTTGTCTAAAAAAATCATAGAAATTTTAAATTGGAAGCGCCGGGTATCGATCCCGGTACCTCTCGCATGCAAAGCGAGCGCTCTACCATCTGAGCTACGCCCCCTTCTCTGCTGAGGTTGGTAGTAATCTTTTGAATATTTTTTCAAAAATATTGTTAGGAAAATATTCAAATTGTTTTTCACATCTCTTGTAAAATTATAAAAATACCTTTTTGGAAACGCCGGGTATCGATCCCGGTACCTCTCGCATGCTAAGCGAGCGCTCTACCATCTGAGCTACGCCCCCTTCTCTATGATCCTGTTCCATTTTTTTTTATTTCGTTGAATATTTTGTTTGAAAAATTTTAAATTATTTTTCACTTGTCTAAAAAAATTATAGAAATTATAATTGGAAGCGCCGGGTATCGATCCCGGTACCTCTCGCACGCTAAGCGAGCGCTCTACCATCTGAGCTACGCCCCCTTCTCTATGAACCTGTTGCAATTTTTTGTCTCATTTCTTTGAATATTTTGTTCGAAAGATTTTAAAATTTTTTACTTGTCTAAAAAAATCATAGAAATTTTAAATTGGAAGCGCCGGGTATCGATCCCGGTACCTCTCGCATGCTAAGCGAGCGCTCTACCATCTGAGCTACGCCCCCTTCTCTATTAACATGTCGCAATATTTTGTTTTATTTTAATGAATATTTTGTTTGAAAAATTTTAAATTATTTTTCACTTGTCTAAAAAAATTATAGAAATTTTAAATTGGAAGCGCCGGGCATCGATCCCGGTACCTCTCGCATGCTAAGCGAGCGCTCTACCATCTGAGCTACGCCCCCTTTCTTTATGATCCTGTTCCAATATTTTGTTTTATTTTGTTGAATATTTTCTTTGAAAAATTTTAAATTATTTTTCACTTGTCTAAAAAAATTATAGAAATTTTAAATTGGAAGCGCCGGGTATCGATTTCGGTACCTCTCGCATGCTAAGCGAGCGCTCTACCATCTGAACTACGCCCCCTTCTCTATGAACCTGTTGCAATTTTGTTTTATTTTGTTTGAAAAATTTTAAATTATTTTTCACTTGTCTAAAAAAAATATAGAAATTTTAAATTGGAGGCGCCGGGTATCGATTTCGGTACCTCTCGCATGCTAAGCGAGCGCTCTACCATCTGAACTACGCCCCCTTCTCTATGAACCTGTTGCAATTTTGTTTTATTTTGTTGAATATTTTGTTTGAAAAATTTTAAATTATTTTTCACTTGTCTAAAAAAAATATAGAAATTTTAAATTGGAGGCGCCGGGTATCGATCCCGGTACCTCTCGCATGCTAAGCGAGCGCTCTACCATCTGAGCTACGCCCCCTTCTCTATGATCCTGTTCCAATTTTTTTTTATTTCGTTGAATATTTTGTTTGAAAAATTTTAAATTATTTCTCACTTGTCTAAAAAAATCATAGAAATTTTAAATTGGAAGCGCCGGGTATCGATCCCGGTACCTCTCGCATGCAAAGCGAGCGCTCTACCATCTGAACTACGCCCCCTTCTTTGTTGAGGTTGGTAGTAATCTTTTGAATATTTTTTCAAAAATATTGTTAGGAAAATATTCAAATTATTTTTCACATGTCTTGTAAAATTATAAAAATACCTTTTTGGAAGCCCCGGGTATCGATCCCGGTACCTCTCGCATGCTAAGCGAGCGCTCTACCATTTGAGCTACGCCCCCTTCTCTGATGAGGTTGGTAGTAATCTTTTGTAATATATTTTTTAAAAATATTGCTAGGAAAATATTCAAATTATTTTTCACATTTCTGGTAAAATTATAAAAGTACTTAATTGGAAGCGCCGGGTATCGATCCCGGTACCTCTCGCATGCTAAGCGAGCGCTCTACCATCTGAGCTACGCCCCCTTCTCTATGAACATGTTGCAATATTTTGTTTTATTTTGTTGAATATTTTGTTTGAAAAATTTTAAATTATTTTTCACTTGTCTAAAAAAATTATAGAAATTTTAAATTGGAAGCGCCGGGTATCGATCCCGGTACCTCTCGCATGCTAAGCGAGCGCTCTACCATCTGAGCTACGCCCCCTTCTCTATGATCCTGTTCCAATTTTTTTTCATTTCGTTGAATATTTTGTTTGAAAAATTTTAAATTATTTTTCACTTGTCTAAAAAAATCATAGAAATTTTAAATTGGAAGCGCCGGGTATCAATCCCGGCACCTCTCGCATGCAAAGCGAGCGCTCTACCATCTGAGCTACGCCCCCTTCTCTGTTGAGGTTGGTAGTAATCTTTTGAATATTTTTTCAAAAAAATTGTTAGGAAAATATTCAAATTATTTTTCACATTTCTGGTAAAATTATAAAAGTACTTAATTGGAAGCGCCGGGAATCGATCCCGGTACCTCTCGCATGCTAAGCGAGCGCTCTACCATCTGAGCTACGCCCCCTTCTCTATTAACTTGCGCAATATTTTGTTTTATTTTAATGAATATTTTGTTTGAAAAATTTTAAATTATTTTTCACTTGTCTAAAATAATTATAGAAATTTTAAATTGGAAGCGCCGGGTATCGATCCCGGTACCTCTCGCATGCTAAGCGAGCGCTCCACCATCTGAGCTACGCCCCCTTCTCTATGAACCTGTTGCAATTTTTTGTCTCATTTCTTTGAATATTTTGTTCGAAAGATTTTAAAATTTTTTACTTGTCTAAAAAAATCATAGAAATTTTAAATTGGAAGCGCCGGGTATCGATCCCGGTACCTCTCGCATGCTAAGCGAGCGCTCTACCATTTGAGCTACGCCCCCTTCTCTGATGAGGTTGGTAGTAATCTTTTGTAATATATTTTTTAAAAATATTGCTAGGAAAATATTCAAATTATTTTTCACATTTCTGGTAAAATTATAAAAGTACTTAATTGGAAGCGCCGGGTATCGATCCCGGTACCTCTCGCATGCTAAGCGAGCGCTCTACCATCTGAGCTACGCCCCCTTCTCTATGAACATGTTGCAATATTTTGTTTTATTTTGTTGAATATTTTGTTTGAAAAATTTTAAATTATTTTTCACCTGTCTAAAAAAATTATAGAAATTTTAAATTGGAAGCGCCGGGTATCGATCCCGGTACCTCTCGCATGCTAAGCGAGCGCTCTACCATCTGAGCTACGCCCCCTTCTCTATGATCCTGTTCCAATTTTTTTTCATTTCGTTGAATATTTTGTTTGAAAAATTTTAAATTATTTTTCACTTGTCTAAAAAAATCATAGAAATTTTAAATTGGAAGCGCCGGGTATCAATCCCGGCACCTCTCGCATGCAAAGCGAGCGCTCTACCATCTGAGCTACGCCCCCTTCTCTGTTGAGGTTGGTAGTAATCTTTTGAATATTTTTTCAAAAAAATTGTTAGGAAAATATTCAAATTATTTTTCACATTTCTGGTAAAATTATAAAAGTACTTAATTGGAAGCGCCGGGAATCGATCCCGGTACCTCTCGCATGCTAAGCGAGCGCTCTACCATCTGAGCTACGCCCCCTTCTCTATTAACTTGCGCAATATTTTGTTTTATTTTAATGAATATTTTGTTTGAAAAATTTTAAATTATTTTTCACTTGTCTAAAATAATTATAGAAATTTTAAATTGGAAGCGCCGGGTATCGATCCCGGTACCTCTCGCATGCTAAGCGAGCGCTCCACCATCTGAGCTACGCCCCCTTCTCTATGAACCTGTTGCAATTTTTTGTCTCATTTCTTTGAATATTTTGTTCGAAAGATTTTAAAATTTTTTACTTGTCTAAAAAAATCATAGAAATTTTAAATTGGAAGCGCCGGGTATCGATCCCGGTACCTCTCGCATGCTAAGCGAGCGCTCTACCATCTGAGCTACGCCCCCTTCTCTATGATCCTGTTCCAATTTTTTTTCATTTCGTTGAATATTTTGTTTGAAAAATTTTAAATTATTTTTCACTTGTCTAAAAAAATCATAGAAATTTTAAATTGGAAGCGCCGGGTATCAATCCCGGCACCTCTCGCATGCAAAGCGAGCGCTCTACCATCTGAGCTACGCCCCCTTCTCTGTTGAGGTTGGTAGTAATCTTTTGAATATTTTTTCAAAAAAATTGTTAGGAAAATATTCAAATTATTTTTCACATTTCTGGTAAAATTATAAAAGTACTTAATTGGAAGCGCCGGGAATCGATCCCGGTACCTCTCGCATGCTAAGCGAGCGCTCTACCATCTGAGCTACGCCCCCTTCTCTATTAACTTGCGCAATATTTTGTTTTATTTTAATGAATATTTTGTTTGAAAAATTTTAAATTATTTTTCACTTGTCTAAAATAATTATAGAAATTTTAAATTGGAAGCGCCGGGTATCGATCCCGGTACCTCTCGCATGCTAAGCGAGCGCTCCACCATCTGAGCTACGCCCCCTTCTCTATGAACCTGTTGCAATTTTTTGTCTCATTTCTTTGAATATTTTGTTCGAAAGATTTTAAAATTTTTTACTTGTCTAAAAAAATCATAGAAATTTTAAATTGGAAGCGCCGGGTATCGATCCCGGTACCTCTCGCATGCTAAGCGAGCGCTCCACCATCTGAGCTACGCCCCCTTCTCTATGAACCTGTTGCAATTTTTTGTCTCATTTCTTTGAATATTTTGTTCGAAAGATTTTAAAATTTTTTACTTGTCTAAAAAAATCATAGAAATTTTAAATTGGAAGCGCCGGGTATCGATCCCGGTACCTCTCGCATGCAAAGCGAGCGCTCTACCATCTGAGCTACGCCCCCTTCTCTGCTGAGGTTGGAAGTAATCTTTTGAATATTTTTTCAAAAATATTGTTAGGAAAATATTCAAATTGTTTTTCACATCTCTTGTAAAATTATAAAAATACCTCTTTGGAAATGCCGGGTATCGATCCCGGTACCTCTCGCATGCTAAGCGAGCGCTCTACCATCTGAGCTACGCCCCCTTCTCTATGATCCTGTTCCATTTTTTTTTATTTCGTTGAATATTTTGTTTGAAAAATTTTAAATTATTTTTCACTTGTCTAAAAAAATTATAGAAATTATAATTGGAAGCGCCGGGTATCGATCCTGGTACCTCTCGCACGCTAAGCGAGCGCTCTACCATCTGAGCTACGCCCCCTTCTCTATGATCCTGTTCCAATTTTTTTTCATTTCGTTGAATATTTTGTTTGAAAAATTTTAAATTATTTTTCACTTGTCTAAAAAAATCATAGAAATTTTAAATTGGAAGCGCCGGGTATCAATCCCGGCACCTCTCGCATGCAAAGCGAGCGCTCTACCATCTGAGCTACGCCCCCTTCTCTGTTGAGGTTGGTAGTAATCTTTTGAATATTTTTTCAAAAAAATTGTTAGGAAAATATTCAAATTATTTTTCACATTTCTGGTAAAATTATAAAAGTACTTAATTGGAAGCGCCGGGAATCGATCCCGGTACCTATCGCATGCTAAACGAGCGCTCTACCATCTGAGCTACGCCCCCTTCTCTATTAACTTGCGCAATATTTTGTTTTATTTTAATGAATATTTTGTTTGAAAAATTTTAAATTATTTTTCACTTGTCTAAAATAATTATAGAAATTTTAAATTGGAAGCGCCGGGTATCGATCCCGGTACCTCTCGCATGCTAAGCGAGCGCTCCACCATCTGAGCTACGCCCCCTTCTCTATGAACCTGTTGCAATTTTTTGTCTCATTTCTTTGAATATTTTGTTCGAAAGATTTTAAAATTTTTTACTTGTCTAAAAAAATCATAGAAATTTTAAATTGGAAGCGCCGGGTATCGATCCCGGTACCTCTCGCATGCTAAGCGAGCGCTCCACCATCTGAGCTACGTCCCCTTCTCTATGAACCTGTTGCAATTTTTTGTCTCATTTCTTTGAATATTTTGTTCGAAAGATTTTAAAATTTTTTACTTGTCTAAAAAAATCATAGAAATTTTAAATTGGAAGCGCCGGGTATCGATCCCGGTACCTCTCGCATGCAAAGCGAGCGCTCTACCATCTGAGCTACGCCCCCTTCTCTGCTGAGGTTGGAAGTAATCTTTTGAATATTTTTTCAAAAATATTGTTAGGAAAATATTCAAATTGTTTTTCACATCTCTTGTAAAATTATAAAAATACCTCTTTGGAAATGCCGGGTATCGATCCCGGTACCTCTCGCATGCTAAGCGAGCGCTCTACCATCTGAGCTACGCCCCCTTCTCTATTAACATGTCGGAATATTTTGTTTTATTTTAATGAATATTTTGTTTGAAAAATTTTAAATTATTTTTCACTTGTCTAAAATAATTATAGAAATTTTAAATTGGAAGCGCCGGGTATCGATCCCGGTACCTCTCGCAAGCTAAGCGAGCGCTCTACCATCTGAGCTACGCCCCCTTCTCTATGAACCTGTTGCAATTTTGTTTTATTTTGTTGAATATTTTGTTTGAAAAATTTTAAATTATTTTTCACTTGTCTAAAAAAATTATAGAAATTTTAAATTGGAGGCGCCGGGTATCGATCCCGGTACCTCTCGCATGCTAAGCGAGCGCTCTACCATCTGAGCTACGCCCCCTTCTCTATGATCCTGTTCCAATTTTTTTTTTATTTCGTTGAATATTTTGTTTGAAAAATTTTAAATTATTTTTCACTTGTCTAAAAAAATTATAGAAATTTTAAATTGGAGGCGCCGGGTATCGATCCCGGTACCTCTCGCATGCTGAGCGAGCGCTCTACCATCTGAGCTACGCCCCCTTCTCTATGATCCTGTTCCAATTTTTTTTTTATTTCGTTGAATATTTTGTTTGAAAAATTTTAAATTATTTTTCTCTTGTCTAAAAAAATTATAGAAATTTTAAATTGGAAGCGCCGGGTATCGATCCCGGTACCTCTCAAATGCTAAGCGAGCGCTCTACCATCTGAGCTACGCCCCCTTCTCTATGAACCTGTTGCAATTTTTTGTCTCATTTCTTTGAATATTTTGTTCGAAAGATTTTAAAATTTTTTACTTGTCTAAAAAAATCATAGAAATTTTTAATTGGAAGCGCCGGGTATCGATCCCGGTAAATCTCGCATCCAAAGCGAGCGCTCTACCATCTGAGCTACGCCCCCTTCTCTGTTGAGGTTGGTAGTAATCTTTTGAATATTTTTTCAAAAATATTGTTAGGAAAATATTCAAATTATTTTTCACATCTCTTGTAAAATTATAAAAATACCTTTTTGGAAACGCCGGGTATCGATCCCGGTACCTCTCGCATGCTAAGCGAGCGCTCTACCATCTGAGCTACGCCCCCTTCTCTATGAACCTGTTGCAATTTTTTTTTATTTCGTTGAATATTTTGTTTGAAAAATTTTAAATTATTTTTCACTTGTCTAAAAAAATTATAGAAATTTTAAATTGGAAGCGCCGGGTATCGATACCGGTACCTCTCGCATGCTAAGCGAGCGCTCCACCATCTGAGCTACGCCCCCTTCTCTATGAACCTGTTGCAATTTTTTGTCTCATTTCTTTGAATATTTTGTTCGAAAGATTTTAAAATTTTTTACTTGTCTAAAATAATCATAGAAATTTTAAATTGGAAGCGCCGGGTATCGATCCCGGTACCTCTCGCATGCAAAGCGAGCGCTCTACCATCTGAGCTACGCCCCCTTCTCTGCTGAGGTTGGTAGTAATCTTTTGAATATTTTTTCAAAAATATTGTTAGGAAAATATTCAAATTGTTTTTCACATCTCTTGTAAAATTATAAAAATACCTTTTTGGAAACGCCGGGTATCGATCCCGGTACCTCTCGCATGCTAAGCGAGCGCTCTACCATCTGAGCTACGCCCCCTTCTCTATGATCCTGTTCCATTTTTTTTTATTTCGTTGAATATTTTGTTTGAAAAATTTTAAATTATTTTTCACTTGTCTAAAAAAATTATAGAAATTATAATTGGAAGCGCCGGGTATCGATCCCGGTACCTCTCGCACGCTAAGCGAGCGCTCTACCATCTGAGCTACGCCCCCTTCTCTATGAACCTGTTGCAATTTTTTGTCTCATTTCTTTGAATATTTTGTTCGAAAGATTTTAAAATTTTTTACTTGTCTAAAAAAATCATAGAAATTTTAAATTGGAAGCGCCGGGTATCGATCCCGGTACCTCTCGCATGCAAAGCGAGCGCTCTACCATCTGAGCTACGCCCCCTTCTCTGCTGAGGTTGGTAGTAATCTTTTGAATATTTTTTCAAAAATATTGTTAGGAAAATATTCAAATTGTTTTTCACATCTCTTGTAAAATTATAAAAATACCTTTTTGGAAACGCCGGGTATCGATCCCGGTACCTCTCGCATGCTAAGCGAGCGCTCTACCATCTGAGCTACGCCCCCTTCTCTATGATCCTGTTCCATTTTTTTTTATTTCGTTGAATATTTTGTTTGAAAAATTTTAAATTATTTTTCACTTGTCTAAAAAAATTATAGAAATTATAATTGGAAGCGCCGGGTATCGATCCCGGTACCTCTCGCACGCTAAGCGAGCGCTCTACCATCTGAGCTACGCCCCCTTCTCTATGAACCTGTTGCAATTTTTTGTCTCATTTCTTTGAATATTTTGTTCGAAAGATTTTAAAATTTTTTACTTGTCTAAAAAAATCATAGAAATTTTAAATTGGAAGCGCCGGGTATCGATCCCGGTACCTCTCGCATGCTAAGCGAGCGCTCTACCATCTGAGCTACGCCCCCTTCTCTATTAACATGTCGCAATATTTTGTTTTATTTTAATGAATATTTTGTTTGAAAAATTTTAAATTATTTTTCACTTGTCTAAAATAATTATAGAAATTTTAAATTGGAAGCGCCGGGTATCGATCCCGGTACCTCTCGCATGCTAAGCGAGCGCTCTACCATCTGAGCTACTCCCCCTTCTCTATGAACCTGTTGCAATTTTGTTTTATTTTCTTGAATATTTTGTTTGAAAAATTTTAAATTATTTTTCACTTGTCTAAAAAAATTATAGAAATTTTAAATTGGAAGCGCCGGGTATCGATCCCGGTACCTCTCGCATGCTAAGCGAGCGCTCTACCATCTGAGCTACGCCCCCTTTCTTTATGATCCTGTTCCAATATTTTGTTTTATTTTGTTGAATATTTTCTTTGAAAAATTTTAAATTATTTTTCACTTGTCTAAAAAAATTATAGAAATTTTAAATTGGAAGCGCCGGGTATCGATCCCGGTAACTCTCGCATGCTAAGCGAGCGCTCTACCATCTGAGCTACGCCCCCTTCTCTATTAACATGTCGCAATATTTTGTTTTATTTTAATGAATATTTTGTTTGAAAAATTTTAAATTATTTTTCACTTGTCTAAAATAATTATAGAAATTTTAAATTGGAAGCGCCGGGTATCGATTTCGGTACCTCTCGCATGCTAAGCGAGCGCTCTACCATCTGAACTACGCCCCCTTCTCTATGAACCTGTTGCAATTTTGTTTTATTTTGTTGAATATTTTGTTTGAAAAATTTTAAATTATTTTTCACTTGTCTAAAAAAAATATAGAAATTTTAAATTGGAGGCGCCGGGTATCGATCCCGGTACCTCTCGCATGCTAAGCGAGCGCTCTACCATCTGAGCTACGCCCCCTTCTCTATGATCCTGTTCCAATTTTTTTTTTATTTCGTTGAATATTTTGTTTGAAAAATTTTAAATTATTTTTCACTTGTCTAAAAAAATTATAGAAATTTTAAATTGGAAGCGCCGGGTATCGATACCGGTACCTCTCGCATGCTAAGCGAGCGCTCAACAATCTGAGCTACGCCCCCTTCTCTATGAACCTGTTGCAATTTTTTGTCTCATTTCTTTGAATATTTTGTTCGAAAGATTTTAAAATTTTTTACTTGTCTAAAATAATCACAGAAATTTTAAATTGGAAGCGCCGGGTATCGATCCCGGTACCTCTCGCATGCAAAGCGAGCGCTCTACCATCTGAGCTACGCCCCCTTCTCTGCTGAGGTTGGTAGTAATCTTTTGAATATTTTTTCAAAAATATTGTTAGGAAAATATTCAAATTGTTTTTCACATTTCTGGTAAAATTATAAAAGTACTTAATTGGAAGCGCCGGGTATCGATCCCGGTAACTCTCGCATGCTAAGCCAGCGCTCTACCATCTGAGCTACGCCCCCTTCTCTATGAACATGTTGCAATATTTTGTTTTATTTTGTTGAATATATTGTTTGAAAAATTTTAAATTATTTTTCACTTGTCTAAAAAAATTATAGAAATTTTAAATTGGAAGCGCCGGGTATCGATCCCGGTAACTCTCGCATGCTAAGCGAGCGCTCTACCATCTGAGCTACGCCCCCTTCTCTATTAACATGTCGCAATATTTTGTTTTATTTTAATGAATATTTTGTTTGAAAAATTTTAAATTATTTTTCACTTGTCTAAAATAATTATAGAAATTTTAAATTGGAAGCGCCGGGTATCGATTTCGGTACCTCTCGCATGCTAAGCGAGCGCTCTACCATCTGAACTACGCCCCCTTCTCTATGAACCTGTTGCAATTTTGTTTTATTTTGTTGAATATTTTGTTTGAAAAATTTTAAATTATTTTTCACTTGTCTAAAAAAAATATAGAAATTTTAAATTGGAGGCGCCGGGTATCGATCCCGGTACCTCTCGCATGCTAAGCGAGCGCTCTACCATCTGAGCTACGCCCCCTTCTCTATGATCCTGTTCCAATTTTTTTTTTATTTCGTTGAATATTTTGTTTGAAAAATTTTAAATTATTTTTCACTTGTCTAAAAAAATTATAGAAATTTTAAATTGGAAGCGCCGGGTATCGATACCGGTACCTCTCGCATGCTAAGCGAGCGCTCAACAATCTGAGCTACGCCCCCTTCTCTATGAACCTGTTGCAATTTTTTGTCTCATTTCTTTGAATATTTTGTTCGAAAGATTTTAAAATTTTTTACTTGTCTAAAATAATCACAGAAATTTTAAATTGGAAGCGCCGGGTATCGATCCCGGTACCTCTCGCATGCAAAGCGAGCGCTCTACCATCTGAGCTACGCCCCCTTCTCTGCTGAGGTTGGTAGTAATCTTTTGAATATTTTTTCAAAAATATTGTTAGGAAAATATTCAAATTGTTTTTCACATCTCTTGTAAAATTATAAAAATACCTTTTTGGAAACGCCGGGTATCGATCCCGGTACCTCTCGCATGCTAAGCGAGCGCTCTACCATCTGAGCTACGCCCCCTTCTCTATGATCCTGTTCCATTTTTTTTTATTTCGTTGAATATTTTGTTTGAAAAATTTTAAATTATTTTTCACTTGTCTAAAAAAATTATAGAAATTATAATTGGAAGCGCCGGGTATCGATCCCGGTACCTCTCGCACGCTAAGCGAGCGCTCTACCATCTGAGGTACGCCCCCTTCTCTATGAACCTGTTGCAATTTTTTGTCTCATTTCTTTGAATATTTTGTTCGAAAGATTTTAAAATTTTTTACTTGTCTAAAAAAATCATAGAAATTTTAAATTGGAAGCGCCGGGTATCGATCCCGGTACCTCTCGCATGCAAAGCGAGCGCTCTACCATCTGAGCTACGCCCCCTTCTCTGCTGAGGTTGGTAGTAATCTTTTGAATATTTTTTCAAAAATATTGTTAGGAAAATATTCAAATTGTTTTTCACATCTCTTGTAAAATGATAAAAATACCTTTTTGGAAACGCCGGGTTTCGATCCCGGTACCTCTCGCATGCTAAGCGAGCGCTCTACCATCTGAGCTACGCCCCCTTCTCTATGATCCTGTTCCATTTTTTTTTATTTCGTTGAATATTTTGTTTGAAAAATTTTAAATTATTTTTCACTTGTCTAAAAAAATTATAGAAATTATAATTGGAAGCGCCGGGTATTGATCCCGGTACCTCTCGCACGCTAAGCGAGCGCTCTACCATCTGAGCTACGCCCCCTTCTCTATGAACCTGTTGCAATTTTTTGTCTCATTTCTTTGAATATTTTGTTCGAAAGATTTTAAAATTTTTTACTTGTCTAAAAAAATCATAGAAATTTTAAATTGGAAGCGCCGGGTATCGATCCCGGTACCTCTCGCATGCAAAGCGAGCGCTCTACCATCTGAGCTACGCCCCCTTCTCTGCTGAGGTTGGTAGTAATCTTTTGAATATTTTTTCAAAAATATTGTTAGGAAAATATTCAAATTGTTTTTCACATCTCTTGTAAAATTATAAAAATACCTTTTTGGAAACGCCGGGTATCGATCCCGGTACCTCTCGCATGCTAAGCGAGCGCTCTACCATCTGAGCTACGCCCCCTTCTCTATGATCCTGTTCCATTTTTTTTTATTTCGTTGAATATTTTGTTTGAAAAATTTTAAATTATTTTTCACTTGTCTAAAAAAATTATAGAAATTATAATTGGAAGCGCCGGGTATCGATCCCGGTACCTCTCGCACGCTAAGCGAGCGCTCTACCATCTGAGCTACGCCCCCTTCTCTATGAACCTGTTGCAATTTTTTGTCTCATTTCTTTGAATATTTTGTTCGAAAGATTTTAAAATTTTTTACTTGTCTAAAAAAATCATAGAAATTTTAAATTGGAAGCGCCGGGTATCGATCCCGGTACCTCTCGCATGCTAAGCGAGCGCTCTACCATCTGAGCTACGCCCCCTTCTCTATTAACATGTCGCAATATTTTGTTTTATTTTAATGAATATTTTGTTTGAAAAATTTTAAATTATTTTTCACTTGTCTAAAATAATTATAGAAATTTTAAATTGGAAGCGCCGGGTATCGATCCCGGTACCTCTCGCATGCTAAGCGAGCGCTCTACCATCTGAGCTACGCCCCCTTCTCTATGAACCTGTTGCAATTTTGTTTTATTTTCTTGAATATTTTGTTTGAAAAATTTTAAATTATTTTTCACTTGTCTAAAAAAATTATAGAAATTTTAAATTGGAAGCGCCGGGTATCGATCCCGGTACCTCTCGCATGCTAAGCGAGCGCTCTACCATCTGAGCTACGCCCCCTTTCTTTATGATCCTGTTCCAATATTTTGTTTTATTTTGTTGAATATTTTCTTTGAAAAATTTTAAATTATTTTTCACTTGTCTAAAAAAATTATAGAAATTTTAAATTGGAAGCGCCGGGTATCGATCCCGGTAACTCTCGCATGCTAAGCGAGCGCTCTACCATCTGAGCTACGCCCCCTTCTCTATTAACATGTCGCAATATTTTGTTTTATTTTAATGAATATTTTGTTTGAAAAATTTTAAATTATTTTTCACTTGTCTAAAATAATTATAGAAATTTTAAATTGGAAGCGCCGGGTATCGATTTCGGTACCTCTCGCATGCTAAGCGAGCGCTCTACCATCTGAACTACGCCCCCTTCTCTATGAACCTGTTGCAATTTTGTTTTATTTTGTTGAATATTTTGTTTGAAAAATTTTAAATTATTTTTCACTTGTCTAAAAAAAATATAGAAATTTTAAATTGGAGGCGCCGGGTATCGATCCCGGTACCTCTCGCATGCTAAGCGAGCGCTCTACCATCTGAGCTACGCCCCCTTCTCTATGATCCTGTTCCAATTTTTTTTTTATTTCGTTGAATATTTTGTTTGAAAAATTTTAAATTATTTTTCACTTGTCTAAAAAAATTATAGAAATTTTAAATTGGAAGCGCCGGGTATCGATCCCGGTAAATCTCGCATGCAAAGCGAGCGCTCTACCATCTGAGCTACGCCCCCTTCTCTGTTGAGGTTGGTAGTAATCTTTTGAATATTTTTTCAAAAATATTGTTAGGAAAATATTCAAATTATTTTTCACATCTCTTGTAAAATTATAAAAATACCTTTTTGGAAACCCCGGGTATCGATCCCGGTACCTCTCGCATGCTAAGCGAGTGCTCTACCATTTGAGCTACGCCCCCTTCTCTGTTGAGATTTATAGTAATCTTTTGTAATATATTTTTTAAAAATATTGCTAGGAAAATATTCAAATTATTTTTCACATTTCTGGTAAAATTATAAAAGTACTTAATTGGAAGCGCCGGGTATCGATCCCGGTACCTCTCGCATGCTAAGCGAGCGCTCTACCATCTGAGCTACGCCCCCTTCTCTATGAACCTGTTGCAATTTTGTTTTATTTTCTTGAATATTTTGTTTGAAAAATTTTAAATTATTTTTCACTTGTCTAAAAAAATTATAGAAATTTTAAATTGGAAGCGCCGGGTATCGATCCCGGTACCTCTCGCATGCTAAGCGAGCGCTCCACCATCTGAGCTACGCCCCCTTCTCTATGAACCTGTTGCAATTTTTTGTCTCATTTCTTTGAATATTTTGTTCGAAAGATTTTAAAATTTTTTACTTGTCTAAAAAAATCATAGAAATTTTAAATTGGAAGCGCCGGGTATCGATCCCGGTACCTCTCGCATGCTAAGCGAGCGCTCCACCATCTGAGCTACGCCCCCTTCTCTATGAACCTGTTGCAATTTTTTGTCTCATTTCTTTGAATATTTTGTTCGAAAGATTTTAAAATTTTTTACTTGTCTAAAAAAATCATAGAAATTTTAAATTGGAAGCGCCGGGTATCGATCCCGGTACCTCTCGCATGCAAAGCGAGCGCTCTACCATCTGAGCTACGCCCCCTTCTCTGCTGAGGTTGGAAGTAATCTTTTGAATATTTTTTCAAAAATATTGTTAGGAAAATATTCAAATTGTTTTTCACATCTCTTGTAAAATTATAAAAATACCTCTTTGGAAATGCCGGGTATCGATCCCGGTACCTCTCGCATGCTAAGCGAGCGCTCTACCATCTGAGCTACGCCCCCTTCTCTATTAACATGTCGGAATATTTTGTTTTATTTTAATGAATATTTTGTTTGAAAAATTTTAAATTATTTTTCACTTGTCTAAAATAATTATAGAAATTTTAAATTGGAAGCGCCGGGTATCGATCCCGGTACCTCTCGCAAGCTAAGCGAGCGCTCTACCATCTGAGCTACGCCCCCTTCTCTATGAACCTGTTGCAATTTTGTTTTATTTTGTTGAATATTTTGTTTGAAAAATTTTAAATTATTTTTCACTTGTCTAAAAAAATTATAGAAATTTTAAATTGGAGGCGCCGGGTATCGATCCCGGTACCTCTCGCATGCTAAGCGAGCGCTCTACCATCTGAGCTACGCCCCCTTCTCTATGATCCTGTTCCAATTTTTTTTTTATTTCGTTGAATATTTTGTTTGAAAAATTTTAAATTATTTTTCACTTGTCTAAAAAAATTATAGAAATTTTAAATTGGAGGCGCCGGGTATCGATCCCGGTACCTCTCGCATGCTGAGCGAGCGCTCTACCATCTGAGCTACGCCCCCTTCTCTATGATCCTGTTCCAATTTTTTTTTTATTTCGTTGAATATTTTGTTTGAAAAATTTTAAATTATTTTTCTCTTGTCTAAAAAAATTATAGAAATTTTAAATTGGAAGCGCCGGGTATCGATCCCGGTACCTCTCGCATGCTAAGCGAGCGCTCTACCATCTGAGCTACGCCCCCTTCTCTATGAACCTGTTGCAATTTTTTGTCTCATTTCTTTGAATATTTTGTTCGAAAGATTTTAAAATTTTTTACTTGTCTAAAAAAATCATAGAAATTTTTAATTGGAAGAGCCGGGTATCGATCCCGGTAAATCTCGCATCCAAAGCGAGCGCTCTACCATCTGAGCTACGCCCCCTTCTCTGTTGAGGTTGGTAGTAATCTTTTGAATATTTTTTCAAAAATATTGTTAGGAAAATATTCAAATTATTTTTCACATCTCTTGTAAAATTATAAAAATACCTTTTTGGAAACGCCGGGTATCGATCCCGGTACCTCTCGCATGCTAAGCAAGCGCTCTACCATCTGAGCTACGCCCCCTTCTCTATGAACCTGTTGCAATTTTTTTTTATTTCGTTGAATATTTTGTTTGAAAAATTTTAAATTATTTTTCACTTGTCTAAAAAAATTATAGAAATTTTAAATTGGAAGCGCCGGGTATCGATACCGGTACCTCTCGCATGCTAAGCGAGCGCTCCACCATCTGAGCTACGCCCCCTTCTCTATGAACCTGTTGCAATTTTTTGTCTCATTTCTTTGAATATTTTGTTCGAAAGATTTTAAAATTTTTTACTTGTCTAAAATAATCATAGAAATTTTAAATTGGAAGCGCCGGGTATCGATCCCGGTACCTCTCGCATGCAAAGCGAGCGCTCTACCATCTGAGCTACGCCCCCTTCTCTGCTGAGGTTGGTAGTAATCTTTTGAATATTTTTTCAAAAATATTGTTAGGAAAATATTCAAATTGTTTTTCACATCTCTTGTAAAATTATAAAAATACCTTTTTGGAAACGCCGGGTATCGATCCCGGTACCTCTCGCATGCTAAGCGAGCGCTCTACCATCTGAGCTACGCCCCCTTCTCTATGATCCTGTTCCATTTTTTTTTATTTCGTTGAATATTTTGTTTGAAAAATTTTAAATTATTTTTCACTTGTCTAAAAAAATTATAGAAATTATAATTGGAAGCGCCGGGTATCGATCCCGGTACCTCTCGCACGCTAAGCGAGCGCTCTACCATCTGAGCTACGCCCCCTTCTCTATGAACCTGTTGCAATTTTTTGTCTCATTTCTTTGAATATTTTGTTCGAAAGATTTTAAAATTTTTTACTTGTCTAAAAAAATCATAGAAATTTTAAATTGGAAGCGCCGGGTATCGATCCCGGTACCTCTCGCATGCAAAGCGAGCGCTCTACCATCTGAGCTACGCCCCCTTCTCTGCTGAGGTTGGTAGTAATCTTTTGAATATTTTTTCAAAAATATTGTTAGGAAAATATTCAAATTGTTTTTCACATCTCTTGTAAAATTATAAAAATACCTTTTTGGAAACGCCGGGTATCGATCCCGGTACCTCTCGCATGCTAAGCGAGCGCTCTACCATCTGAGCTACGCCCCCTTCTCTATGATCCTGTTCCATTTTTTTTTATTTCGTTGAATATTTTGTTTGAAAAATTTTAAATTATTTTTCACTTGTCTAAAAAAATTATAGAAATTATAATTGGAAGCGCCGGGTATCGATCCCGGTACCTCTCGCACGCTAAGCGAGCGCTCTACCATCTGAGCTACGCCCCCTTCTCTATGAACCTGTTGCAATTTTTTGTCTCATTTCTTTGAATATTTTGTTCGAAAGATTTTAAAATTTTTTACTTGTCTAAAAAAATCATAGAAATTTTAAATTGGAAGCGCCGGGTATCGATCCCGGTACCTCTCGCATGCTAAGCGAGCGCTCTACCATCTGAGCTACGCCCCCTTCTCTATTAACATGTCGCAATATTTTGTTTTATTTTAATGAATATTTTGTTTGAAAAATTTTAAATTATTTTTCACTTGTCTAAAATAATTATAGAAATTTTAAATTGGAAGCGCCGGGTATCGATCCCGGTACCTCTCGCATGCTAAGCGAGCGCTCTACCATCTGAGCTACTCCCCCTTCTCTATGAACCTGTTGCAATTTTGTTTTATTTTCTTGAATATTTTGTTTGAAAAATTTTAAATTATTTTTCACTTGTCTAAAAAAATTATAGAAATTTTAAATTGGAAGCGCCGGGTATCGATCCCGGTACCTCTCGCATGCTAAGCGAGCGCTCTACCATCTGAGCTACGCCCCCTTTCTTTATGATCCTGTTCCAATATTTTGTTTTATTTTGTTGAATATTTTCTTTGAAAAATTTTAAATTATTTTTCACTTGTCTAAAAAAATTATAGAAATTTTAAATTGGAAGCGCCGGGTATCGATCCCGGTAACTCTCGCATGCTAAGCGAGCGCTCTACCATCTGAGCTACGCCCCCTTCTCTATTAACATGTCGCAATATTTTGTTTTATTTTAATGAATATTTTGTTTGAAAAATTTTAAATTATTTTTCACTTGTCTAAAATAATTATAGAAATTTTAAATTGGAAGCGCCGGGTATCGATTTCGGTACCTCTCGCATGCTAAGCGAGCGCTCTACCATCTGAACTACGCCCCCTTCTCTATGAACCTGTTGCAATTTTGTTTTATTTTGTTGAATATTTTGTTTGAAAAATTTTAAATTATTTTTCACTTGTCTAAAAAAAATATAGAAATTTTAAATTGGAGGCGCCGGGTATCGATCCCGGTACCTCTCGCATGCTAAGCGAGCGCTCTACCATCTGAGCTACGCCCCCTTCTCTATGATCCTGTTCCAATTTTTTTTTTATTTCGTTGAATATTTTGTTTGAAAAATTTTAAATTATTTTTCACTTGTCTAAAAAAATTATAGAAATTTTAAATTGGAAGCGCCGGGTATCGATACCGGTACCTCTCGCATGCTAAGCGAGCGCTCAACAATCTGAGCTACGCCCCCTTCTCTATGAACCTGTTGCAATTTTTTGTCTCATTTCTTTGAATATTTTGTTCGAAAGATTTTAAAATTTTTTACTTGTCTAAAATAATCACAGAAATTTTAAATTGGAAGCGCCGGGTATCGATCCCGGTACCTCTCGCATGCAAAGCGAGCGCTCTACCATCTGAGCTACGCCCCCTTCTCTGCTGAGGTTGGTAGTAATCTTTTGAATATTTTTTCAAAAATATTGTTAGGAAAATATTCAAATTGTTTTTCACATTTCTGGTAAAATTATAAAAGTACTTAATTGGAAGCGCCGGGTATCGATCCCGGTAACTCTCGCATGCTAAGCCAGCGCTCTACCATCTGAGCTACGCCCCCTTCTCTATGAACATGTTGCAATATTTTGTTTTATTTTGTTGAATATATTGTTTGAAAAATTTTAAATTATTTTTCACTTGTCTAAAAAAATTATAGAAATTTTAAATTGGAAGCGCCGGGTATCGATCCCGGTAACTCTCGCATGCTAAGCGAGCGCTCTACCATCTGAGCTACGCCCCCTTCTCTATTAACATGTCGCAATATTTTGTTTTATTTTAATGAATATTTTGTTTGAAAAATTTTAAATTATTTTTCACTTGTCTAAAATAATTATAGAAATTTTAAATTGGAAGCGCCGGGTATCGATTTCGGTACCTCTCGCATGCTAAGCGAGCGCTCTACCATCTGAACTACGCCCCCTTCTCTATGAACCTGTTGCAATTTTGTTTTATTTTGTTGAATATTTTGTTTGAAAAATTTTAAATTATTTTTCACTTGTCTAAAAAAAATATAGAAATTTTAAATTGGAGGCGCCGGGTATCGATCCCGGTACCTCTCGCATGCTAAGCGAGCGCTCTACCATCTGAGCTACGCCCCCTTCTCTATGATCCTGTTCCAATTTTTTTTTTATTTCGTTGAATATTTTGTTTGAAAAATTTTAAATTATTTTTCACTTGTCTAAAAAAATTATAGAAATTTTAAATTGGAAGCGCCGGGTATCGATACCGGTACCTCTCGCATGCTAAGCGAGCGCTCAACAATCTGAGCTACGCCCCCTTCTCTATGAACCTGTTGCAATTTTTTGTCTCATTTCTTTGAATATTTTGTTCGAAAGATTTTAAAATTTTTTACTTGTCTAAAATAATCACAGAAATTTTAAATTGGAAGCGCCGGGTATCGATCCCGGTACCTCTCGCATGCAAAGCGAGCGCTCTACCATCTGAGCTACGCCCCCTTCTCTGCTGAGGTTGGTAGTAATCTTTTGAATATTTTTTCAAAAATATTGTTAGGAAAATATTCAAATTGTTTTTCACATCTCTTGTAAAATTATAAAAATACCTTTTTGGAAACGCCGGGTATCGATCCCGGTACCTCTCGCATGCTAAGCGAGCGCTCTACCATCTGAGCTACGCCCCCTTCTCTATGATCCTGTTCCATTTTTTTTTATTTCGTTGAATATTTTGTTTGAAAAATTTTAAATTATTTTTCACTTGTCTAAAAAAATTATAGAAATTATAATTGGAAGCGCCGGGTATCGATCCCGGTACCTCTCGCACGCTAAGCGAGCGCTCTACCATCTGAGGTACGCCCCCTTCTCTATGAACCTGTTGCAATTTTTTGTCTCATTTCTTTGAATATTTTGTTCGAAAGATTTTAAAATTTTTTACTTGTCTAAAAAAATCATAGAAATTTTAATTGGAAGCGCCGGGTATCGATCCCCGGTACCTCTCGCATGCAAAGCGAGCGCTCTACCATCTGAGCTACGCCCCCTTCTCTGCTGAGGTTGGTAGTAATCTTTTGAATATTTTTTCAAAATATTGTTAGGAAAATATTCAAATTGTTTTTCACATCTCTTGTAAAAATGATAAAAATACCTTTTTGGAAACGCCGGGTTTCGATCCCGGTACCTCTCGCATGCTAAGCGAGCGCTCTACCATCTGAGCTACGCCCCCTTCTCTATGATCCTGTTCCATTTTTTTTTATTTCGTTGAATATTTTGTTTGAAAAATTTTAAATTATTTTTCACTTGTCTAAAAAAATTATAGAAATTATAATTGGAAGCGCCGGGTATCGATCCCGGTACCTCTCGCACGCTAAGCGAGCGCTCTACCATCTGAGCTACGCCCCCTTCTCTATGAACCTGTTGCAATTTTTTGTCTCATTTCTTTGAATATTTTGTTCGAAAGATTTTAAAATTTTTTACTTGTCTAAAAAAATCATAGAAATTTTAAATTGGAAGCGCCGGGTATCGATCCCGGTACCTCTCGCATGCAAAGCGAGCGCTCTACCATCTGAGCTACGCCCCCTTCTCTGCTGAGGTTGGTAGTAATCTTTTGAATATTTTTTCAAAAATATTGTTAGGAAAATATTCAAATTGTTTTTCACATCTCTTGTAAAATTATAAAAATACCTTTTTGGAAACGCCGGGTATCGATCCCGGTACCTCTCGCATGCTAAGCGAGCGCTCTACCATCTGAGCTACGCCCCCTTCTCTATGATCCTGTTCCATTTTTTTTTATTTCGTTGAATATTTTGTTTGAAAAATTTTAAATTATTTTTCACTTGTCTAAAAAAATTATAGAAATTATAATTGGAAGCGCCGGGTATCGATCCCGGTACCTCTCGCACGCTAAGCGAGCGCTCTACCATCTGAGCTACGCCCCCTTCTCTATGAACCTGTTGCAATTTTTTGTCTCATTTCTTTGAATATTTTGTTCGAAAGATTTTAAAATTTTTTACTTGTCTAAAAAAATCATAGAAATTTTAAATTGGAAGCGCCGGGTATCGATCCCGGTACCTCTCGCATGCTAAGCGAGCGCTCTACCATCTGAGCTACGCCCCCTTCTCTATTAACATGTCGCAATATTTTGTTTTATTTTAATGAATATTTTGTTTGAAAAATTTTAAATTATTTTTCACTTGTCTAAAATAATTATAGAAATTTTAAATTGGAAGCGCCGGGTATCGATCCCGGTACCTCTCGCATGCTAAGCGAGCGCTCTACCATCTGAGCTACGCCCCCTTCTCTATGAACCTGTTGCAATTTTGTTTTATTTTCTTGAATATTTTGTTTGAAAAATTTTAAATTATTTTTCACTTGTCTAAAAAAATTATAGAAATTTTAAATTGGAAGCGCCGGGTATCGATCCCGGTACCTCTCGCATGCTAAGCGAGCGCTCTACCATCTGAGCTACGCCCCCTTTCTTTATGATCCTGTTCCAATATTTTGTTTTATTTTGTTGAATATTTTCTTTGAAAAATTTTAAATTATTTTTCACTTGTCTAAAAAAATTATAGAAATTTTAAATTGGAAGCGCCGGGTATCGATCCCGGTAACTCTCGCATGCTAAGCGAGCGCTCTACCATCTGAGCTACGCCCCCTTCTCTATTAACATGTCGCAATATTTTGTTTTATTTTAATGAATATTTTGTTTGAAAAATTTTAAATTATTTTTCACTTGTCTAAAATAATTATAGAAATTTTAAATTGGAAGCGCCGGGTATCGATTTCGGTACCTCTCGCATGCTAAGCGAGCGCTCTACCATCTGAACTACGCCCCCTTCTCTATGAACCTGTTGCAATTTTGTTTTATTTTGTTGAATATTTTGTTTGAAAAATTTTAAATTATTTTTCACTTGTCTAAAAAAAATATAGAAATTTTAAATTGGAGGCGCCGGGTATCGATCCCGGTACCTCTCGCATGCTAAGCGAGCGCTCTACCATCTGAGCTACGCCCCCTTCTCTATGATCCTGTTCCAATTTTTTTTTTATTTCGTTGAATATTTTGTTTGAAAAATTTTAAATTATTTTTCACTTGTCTAAAAAAATTATAGAAATTTTAAATTGGAAGCGCCGGGTATCGATCCCGGTAAATCTCGCATGCAAAGCGAGCGCTCTACCATCTGAGCTACGCCCCCTTCTCTGTTGAGGTTGGTAGTAATCTTTTGAATATTTTTTCAAAAATATTGTTAGGAAAATATTCAAATTATTTTTCACATCTCTTGTAAAATTATAAAAATACCTTTTTGGAAACCCCGGGTATCGATCCCGGTACCTCTCGCATGCTAAGCGAGTGCTCTACCATTTGAGCTACGCCCCCTTCTCTGTTGAGATTTATAGTAATCTTTTGTAATATATTTTTTAAAAATATTGCTAGGAAAATATTCAAATTATTTTTCACATTTCTGGTAAAATTATAAAAGTACTTAATTGGAAGCGCCGGGTATCGATCCCGGTACCTCTCGCATGCTAAGCGAGCGCTCTACCATCTGAGCTACGCCCCCTTCTCTATGAACATGTTGCAATATTTTGTTTTATTTTGTTGAATATTTTGTTTGAAAAATTTTAAATTATTTTTCACTTGTCTAAAAATATTATAGAAATTTTAAATTGGAAGCGCCGGGTATCGATCCCGGTACCTCTCGCATGCTAAGCGAGCGCTCTACCATCTGAGCTACGCCCCCTTCTCTATGAACCTGTTCCAATTTTTTTTTTATTTCGTTGAATATTTTGTTTGAAAAATTTTAAATTATTTTTCACTTGTCTTAAAAAATTATAGAAATTTTAAATTGGAAGCGCCGGGTATCGATCCCGGTACCTCTCGCATGCTAAGCGAGCGCTCTACCATCTGAGCTACGCCCCCTTCTCTATAAACCGGTTGCAATTTTTTGTCTCATTTCTTTGAATATTTTGTTCGAAAGATTTTAAAATTTTTTACTTGTCTAAAAAAATCATAGAAATTTTAAATTGGAAGCGCCGGGTATCGATCCCGGTACCTCTCGCATGCTAAGCGAGCGCTCTACCATCTGAGCTACGCCCCCTTCTCTATTAACATGTCGCAATATTTTGTTTTATTTTAATGAATATTTTGTTTGAAAAATTTTAAATTATTTTTCACTTGTCTAAAATAATTATAGAAATTTTAAATTGGAAGCGCCGGGTATCGATCCCGGTACCTCTCGCATGCTAAGCGAGCGCTCTACCATCTGAGCTACGCCCCCTTCTCTATGAACCTGTTGCAATTTTGTTTTATTTTCTTGAATATTTTGTTTGAAAAATTTTAAATTATTTTTCACTTGTCTAAAAAAATTATAGAAATTTTAAATTGGAAGCGCCGGGTATCGATCCCGGTACCTCTCGCATGCTAAGCGAGCGCTCTACCATCTGAGCTACGCCCCCTTTCTTTATGATCCTGTTCCAATATTTTGTTTTATTTTGTTGAATATTTTCTTTGAAAAATTTTAAATTATTTTTCACTTGTCTAAAAAAATTATAGAAATTTTAAATTGGAAGCGCCGGGTATCGATCCCGGTAACTCTCGCATGCTAAGCGAGCGCTCTACCATCTGAGCTACGCCCCCTTCTCTATTAACATGTCGCAATATTTTGTTTTATTTTAATGAATATTTTGTTTGAAAAATTTTAAATTATTTTTCACTTGTCTAAAATAATTATAGAAATTTTAAATTGGAAGCGCCGGGTATCGATTTCGGTACCTCTCGCATGCTAAGCGAGCGCTCTACCATCTGAACTACGCCCCCTTCTCTATGAACCTGTTGCAATTTTGTTTTATTTTGTTGAATATTTTGTTTGAAAAATTTTAAATTATTTTTCACTTGTCTAAAAAAAATATAGAAATTTTAAATTGGAGGCGCCGGGTATCGATCCCGGTACCTCTCGCATGCTAAGCGAGCGCTCTACCATCTGAGCTACGCCCCCTTCTCTATGATCCTGTTCCAATTTTTTTTTTATTTCGTTGAATATTTTGTTTGAAAAATTTTAAATTATTTTTCACTTGTCTAAAAAAATTATAGAAATTTTAAATTGGAAGCGCCGGGTATCGATCCCGGTAAATCTCGCATGCAAAGCGAGCGCTCTACCATCTGAGCTACGCCCCCTTCTCTGTTGAGGTTGGTAGTAATCTTTTGAATATTTTTTCAAAAATATTGTTAGGAAAATATTCAAATTATTTTTCACATCTCTTGTAAAATTATAAAAATACCTTTTTGGAAACCCCGGGTATCGATCCCGGTACCTCTCGCATGCTAAGCGAGTGCTCTACCATTTGAGCTACGCCCCCTTCTCTGTTGAGATTTATAGTAATCTTTTGTAATATATTTTTTAAAAATATTGCTAGGAAAATATTCAAATTATTTTTCACATTTCTGGTAAAATTATAAAAGTACTTAATTGGAAGCGCCGGGTATCGATCCCGGTACCTCTCGCATGCTAAGCGAGCGCTCTACCATCTGAGCTACGCCCCCTTCTCTATGAACATGTTGCAATATTTTGTTTTATTTTGTTGAATATTTTGTTTGAAAAATTTTAAATTATTTTTCACTTGTCTAAAAATATTATAGAAATTTTAAATTGGAAGCGCCGGGTATCGATCCCGGTACCTCTCGCATGCAAAGCGAGCGCTCTACCATCTGAGCTACGCCCCCTTCTCTATGAACCTGTTCCAATTTTTTTTTTATTTCGTTGAATATTTTGTTTGAAAAATTTTAAATTATTTTTCACTTGTCTAAAAAAATTATAGAAATTTTAAATTGGAAGCGCCGGGTATCGATCCCGGTACCTCTCGCATGCTAAGCGAGCGCTCTACCATCTGAGCTACGCCCCCTTCTCTATAAACCGGTTGCAATTTTTTGTCTCATTTCTTTGAATATTTTGTTCGAAAGATTTTAAAATTTTTTACTTGTCTAAAAAAATCATAGAAATTTTAAATTGGAAGCGCCGGGTATCGATCCCGGTACCTCTCGCATGCAAAGCGAGCGCTCTACCATCTGAGCTACGCCCCCTTCTTTGTTGAGGTTGGTAGTAATCTTTTGAATATTTTTTCAAAAATATTGTTAGGAAAATATTCAAATTATTTTTCACATTTCTGGTAAAATTATAAAAGTACTTAATTGGAAGCGCCGGGTATCGATCCCGGTACCTCTCGCATGCTAAGCGAGCGCTCTACCATCTGAGCTACGCCCCCTTCTCTATGAACCTGTTGCAATTTTGTTTTATTTTGTTGAATATTTTGTTTGAAAAATATTAAATTATTTTTCACTTGTCTAAAAAAATTATAGAAGTTTTAAATTGGAAGCTCCGGGTATCGATCCCGGTACCTCTCGCATGCTAAGCGAGCGCTCTACCATCTGAGCTACGCCCCCTTCTCTATGATCCTGTTCCAATTTTTTTTCATTTCGTTGAATATTTTGTTTGAAAAATTTTAAATTATTTTTCACTTGTCTAAAAAAATTATAGAAATTTTAAATTGGAAGCGCCGGGTATCTTTCCCGGTACCTCTCGCATGCTAATCGAGCGCTCTACCATCTGAGCTATTCTTTGAATATTTTGTTCGAAAGATTTTAAAATTTTTTACTTGTCTAAAAAAATCATAGAAATTTTAAATTGGAAGCGCCGGGTATCGATCCCGGTACCTCTCGCATGCAAAGCGAGCGCTATACCATCTGAGCTACGCCCCTTCTTTTACCGACTTCAAAAAGGAGGAGGTTATCAATTCGTCGAATATAAATTTTAATCTTTGCCAGGCCTTTTTGGTATGTTCTGCTGAACCGATTTGGACGTTGTTTGTTGCATTAGATTAGAATTGTTTTCAAGTTGATCCCATTTTAATTTAAATGCCCTCTAGCGGATACCAGAGGAGTTATAATAAATAAATCAAAAATTTGTGGCCAGCTTATTAGAAAATTATTAAGAGTAAGATTATTGAAACGGGGAATAAATACCGACTGATCCTTATAAAACTTTGAAGTGAAGAATCTTTTCCTTAAAAAGAAAACTCCATTTAAACGACTCCGAAGGCGTCGTGGGTCGGGCGGATAAAATTTTTTTGTTTTGGCATGAAATTTCTGGAGCCGAAAGCGACTGTATATAAAAAGAATGAAATAAATTAATTTTTAACAAAAAAGAGACCGACTTCAAAAATGCGCCTAAAAGTGAGAAATAATTATTATCCAAAAAACAACAATACTACTTTTTAACATAATTTCACTTTCACAATTAACATTCCTCGCTAACAATGAAAATGTTTATTAGGGTCACTTGGGGTAAGTGGGTCCCTGGGGTAAGTGCCCCCCCCTCAAACTAAGATATGTACAGGACATTTTACACTTACTCACATTGATCATGTTACATTTTGTCACACTGAGGGGTTTTGCATAAATATTAGAGTTTTTTGTTACATTTCTTTTTAAGATTATAGAACTAATGTAAAAATATTTTCAGAAAGATTTGTTTGAATACAATACATATTACTAGTAGAGAGGTCTGAACTGCACTCTTTTCGTCATGTTTATGTTTTCCAAAAAAAGGCATTTAAGCCTTTTCTTATTAAATTAAGAAAAGAAAACAGTTAAGTACTTTATTGTGCCTTTAATTGTAAATCTTCTGTTGCCCTATGTTATATGCTAGTAACGTGTTCTTTATTAAATGTTAGCGAGGAATGTTAATTTATTGTGAAAGTGTTTCGACTTCAAAAATTATGTTGAAAAGTAGTATTGTTGTTTTTTGGATAAAAATTATTTTTCACTTTTAGGCGCATTTTTGAAGTTGGTCTCTTTTTTTTAACTCGAAGAAACATGTGATAGATATCTGTTTCTTGTGATTTTGAGACAAACATGTTTTGAAGTTCCCATAACTACAGATATGAATTGTAGAACATTGGAGTGAATATAAAAGCAATCGTAATGTTAATAACATACACATCAAATTTATTCAAAATGGCCAATATTGTAGGCTTAAAATTTTCAACTTTTAATTAATTCAATTTTTCTTAAAATTAAATTGATGAACTGAAGAGTCCATCCAGAATGGAATTAATGTAATGTGTGTAGCCAGAATGGAATTAATTTTGATTGACTTTTATAAAAATGAAAATAGTCAAAATTCGTAATACATCATGATATTAAACCCCTGACTTTGTCTATAAAGACAAATACCCTTTGTTAGAAATTGTGTTGCCTCTCTATAGAGCATTCGCACATGACGTCACTTGGAGGACAAAATCAACGTTGCTAAGGCTGTTGTTAGGGGCGGGACATAGAAGTATCCAATAGCAGCATTTGCACATGATGTCACTGGAGGAATAAAACAACGTTGCTAAGGCCGTTGTTAGGCAGAGTCATGTGATTGAAAATGCTCTATATCGCAAACAAAAAAAAGCAGCTAAACATAGTAGAGAAAACAATCAGAGGAAACATGGGGCTATTTTAATCCATTTTCTCAAATCTTTCAATCATCCAAGAAGTGAAATTAATTTGTACAAAGAGTGTTTCCTTCCCCTATTCCAAACCACGCCCTGAGTTGACATATTAAGCGTTTCCGAAGAGGAACCAATTAATATCAGTCGAATATGTTCCCTTCATGTCAACCAAGGTGTTCTAAGAATGACTTAAATAGAGACATTGACTCAAGTCACGAAACGGATGGTGGTATTCACTAACATGGGATGTTTAATGAAAAGAATTATTGATGGTTGTTTTGTAAACTTTTCCTGCCATCCCTGTTCAGGGCCGCCGATGAGAGCCAAGTCGGGCCCCGGTACCCCTACCGGCCCGGGCCAGGGGGTATCCTACCCCTCGCCTCCCTCTCTCGTCAGGCCTGTCTCTGTTTGTATTGTCTCTCTTTATAGTATAATCACTTACTGAAAAGTTTTCATGTTTCTTTTTTTTTCTTGTTAGAATAATTTTCATGCCTTAATTTACCATCAATGTTTGTGTGTATTCTCAGTGGTATCATTAACTTAAATTAATTAAATCATTAACTTATATTTACTATAATGTTTTTATCTCATTATAATAATTCTGAAAAAACTTTCAAATTGAAAAAAAAATTAAGAAAAAATTAAGGACCTATAGATATTTTAAAAATTTAGAAAATGTGCTTGTGATTAAGTAACTATCAAAATAAAATCCTGCAAATGAAGTCACAAATAATATGCATAGAGTTTATCGCAAATACAAGTTCCTAAATATTGCTCTATCTCTAAAAACATGAAAAATACATTTAGCTCCTATAATTTGGGTGAGAAACGTTGTTATTTTGCGAAATGCTCAACGCATCTCTAAAATAACTAATTATCATTAATATTATGTAAACCTTTTTTTTATTTTATTACCATTCAAATATGAATATCCTCATTTCTTACATTTCAGGAACTAATAATACTCTCCACCTATAGAGAAATTTAATTAGTGAAAAATTTTCTTAACTCCAGTTTGTTTAATGAATGCTGCTTTTAAAATTGCTTTAAAATCCCCTTGTTTCGTTCATGACTATGATCACTCATTCGAAACCCTTTCAATAAATGCTAAATGAAGACATAGATGTTCAGTGGACACAGAGCAACGGAACCCCGCCTTGGGCAAGACAAATGACCAAGGTGGATGTTCTGGGCTCGTGTCGAGGATTCTTGGACATAAAGTGAGCAGGGTATGAACAAGAGGGGCAATTGATTACTAATCTGAAGCACTGTTATTTATTCCAAAATTATTACAGTATAAAACACGTTTTCAACAGTACAGAATATGCATATTTCGCAATTAAATTCAAATTTCTATCTGAACAACACAGTGGACATATAATACATTTATTAGAAATAATGCTTCAGGATGTAAAAGTATTTAAAAAGGAAATTAAAAAAAGGGGAGCTACCGCCCCTGCTGTCCCCATAAACTGCTTACGTAGGACCTTTTGAATCGCTTCGCAATCCTCCCAAAACCCTGCACATTATTGAATTTACTCACTTTATAAAACATTCGTAAACACAAATAGCATATAAGAAGCGTCAACAAACTTTCCAAAAATAAGTCACAGGTCATCCCCATGAATAAAAAACACTCTCTTTAAAGTTAGAATTATTGGTTCTAACTTATCAATGTAATCAAATTTTTTCCTTAAAAATATCCAGCAAGTCTACTAATAACTATTGTTAATTAACATTCTGAAAAAAAAATTGTAAAAAAGACACAATGAATCTTTTAAATTTAAAATTATATTTAGTAACTCATTAATGCACCCAATGTTTTATCTTTCACATTTTTGGTTCAACCCAGTCTTGTTAAACAATACATTTTAAGCCATTGAAAATAATGAGAGACAGAACTTACATCACATTCAATGTTTACAAACAATTGATTTCGTTTATCAGACTAAAATGTGCAAATTTTAGTCAAAATATGTGAAAATCTTGAATTAAATAGTATATTTGTAAGTTTCTGTAACACTTTTATCAGTCTTTGAATGATATTTATTTTGAAAGTATTTCAAAGTACATTTTTAAAACGTGAAATTAATTTGTTTCATCATAAAATATAGCGTCAATTGGTCATTGTGATTGGATGGATAAGATGTCAACCCCTATCCAAAAATCAAATTGACGTTTTTCTTCCGTTTTTAAAGTCTTTAAAAAAGAGCTGGCCATCTGCAAATGCGGGGTCCGAAATTATTATTTTGAATAACGTCACCCTGTGCGATTTCGATGAGGAATGGGATGGCTGGCAGTAAAAATCCTTAAGAGCGGTCGTCACATTCAAAGCGTTGCGGCCGGCCATTAATGAGCGGCTCCCCTGCATTAGCGAGCCGCATTCTTTCAAATTAAGCGCTGAATATTAAAAGCCCTTTTTGCCGGCCTCGTAAATAAGCCTTTATCGCCTCCGGATCATAATGGGTGCTGGAAGAGGGGAAAAAATGGAGATGAAATACGCCCGCTTTTACACCAGGGAGGATTTTTAAGAGCTCGATTAAAAAATGCTGTGGGTGAAAATGCTTCTTATATAATGTTCAGTGGGTCCCATCTTCGTTGACGGGTTCTAGAGCGTTTGTCAAGGAAATGTTTTGAATTGGGTGGTGTATGTTTTATGCACGTGAGTGACACGAGGGAAAATTGGTGTGAGAGCTTATACAATGATATTTTTGTACATATAGATTCGATTCTTTTATGTGCATAATATGAATGATGAGTATCAACTTCTAAATTATGGAGTTACTTTTTATTTACTTTTTTATTATGGAGAACAATAGTTATATCAGTTAGGTATATGCTATTCAGATATTAATAAAAAGTTTAAGAGAGCTATGATAATTTTAGAAGTCAAGTCGATAGAGGCTTTAAAACTTTATTTAATCAAAGATTTATTCAAAATAATTCTGAAATTCGTCGGAGCTTAAAATTTCAAATTATATTTCCAAATTTCATTCACACCCATCCACGATTCGCCTCTCGACTTTCCTAATATAATAGTAGGGGAGCCCAGAGTGTTTTTGGGTAGTAACTCGAGCGCGTCAGATAATCATAAGGGGGATACCTTGTATGCTTTTGAGTAACTCCACCAAATATAAGCTCTCTATGTAGGGGGGTTTGTCTAGAACAGCCCGTCAGATTTGTAAAAAAAAATTAGTTAAATGGACATACTCGAGCGCGTCAGATAATGATAAGGTAGGTTAGTTACCAGCTAAAAAGTGTACATTTTCTAAAATCTGCCGATTTGAGCGGTGGGTAAGGGAGCGGGAGAGTTACAAAGTTGCAAAGTAAAGCCAAGACCGGTAAGACGCTTTCGCTCTTTTTGAGAAAAATGTACGAAACTAAATGTTTATAGACTAGTAGCCAGGAAACTAGGCTCAACTAGTTGTAAACTGTCTTGGTAGCCAATCTGACGCGTTCGAGTATGTCCATGTAAATAGTTTTCTTTCAAATTTTGACGGGCTGTTCTAAACAAACCCACCAACATGGTGAGCTTATATTTGGTGGAGTTACTCAAAAGCATGCAAGGTATCTCCCCTATGATTATCTGACGCGCTCGAGTAAATCCACATTTAGCATCATGGGCTCCCCTACTATAAACCATTTTTCAATTTTATAAAAAGAGATGTATGAATCTTTTATTGTAATTAAATACATGTTTAATTTAAAAACTTCCCAAATTAAACAAATTGTCTTATTTTAATCTAATTTACACCACAACCTATTCCTGCCATGCCACTTTTAAATCGTGTTGAGGTTATCCAGAATAAATCACACAATGTCTTTTAATGCTTTTCAATTTTAATTAAATCAATAACGTAATTACAAAAAAAAATACAATTCCTTTGTGTTTGAATTTTTAAAATGACCTCTAATTGCGTTTAAATAGTTAAATGACACTCCGTTTATTAAATTACCGGGGTTTTTTTATCATTTCCGTCACAAAACCTATTTTAACCTTAAAAGGCTTCTATCTTTAAAAACACGGCAATAAAAAATATTTACGATACTTATTTTTTACCGTCCCGGAAGACCATTTCGGTGGTTATCTTAATTTCCCAGCAACGGCCATTGGCAATGCGGGAAAGCAAATTTATCTCCAATAACTTTCCCTGAAATTGAAATATACTCCGCGCGGTTGCAGGTAATCCCGCGCACATGCGTTTCAATTTCGCGTGCGGTTTTTATGCAGGGATTTTAGCTCGAGGCGGAATGAATAAGTCACGAGTTTTGGGTGCTTTATGGGCGCGATTTATTAACGTGAGGTATGCAGATCAGAATGGATTGCGAGCATTTGTTTTGCGGTTCGGGCGGGAAGACAATAAAATCAGAAGAGGTCCCTCCTTTCATCTTACTACATACACACATCCAAGGAAAAATAAATAGCAAAAGCAAAAAAGGAGCTCATATTCGGAGTATAAAAAATAAACGGATATACGAAAATTCTGGTCAATGTAAAAACCGGTCAGTAAAACCGGGGGTGAAATTTTTTGGGTTTTTTTATCAGAATTTTTTGACCGATTTTTACATTGACCGGAATTTTCAAGACACCAAAAAAAGCGAGATCGAAAATACTTCAATCATATATCAGCAGAAAAACAGCATGGGACCTGTTCTATAAATCTTATCAAAATGTACACCAGACCTTAATTTTTGTAACTTACACAATTGGAAGGCGTGGATTCAGACACCTAATACTAAGTAACACAGGTTCCCAAACTTTAAGAACCCCATTTCCCTTTTTATGATGCATTTTTCTATTGACCTCCTAATCGAATTTTTCCACCCATTCACTTAATGTTTAAGGTGCCTGCCTACCTATGGAGGCTTTTTTTTTAAATAATTAAAATTTTGACCTAATTTGTGGTTTATACAATTAAATGCATCTAAAAACTATGAATAATATAAAAAATAATTAAATATTAATTTTAATTTTCATATTATTGATGAATTTATGCATAAAAATCACCAAAAAACAGCCTTTCCGCAAAACGTCATAACTCAAATTTATATGAAGATATTTTTGTTTTGTAAACTTTATTATCCTCATAGATACATGTTTTAGGAGGCCTACTATTTTTATGTCTAAATTTATTTAATATCAAAAGTTATAGAACTAAACTTGAAAAATTATTAAAAAAAAAACCAAAATTCAGTAAAGTTTTTAATTATACTATTCATAAAATAAAAAATATTACACCTATAACCAAAAAAATAGTAGGACTTCTAAATCATATTATGTCAAGTATTGTGCCCAAGTTTTATAGAAATTCACTTATAATATTTTGAGTTATGTTGTTTTGCGGAGAAGGAAAATAGCAAAAAAGTGATTCTGAGGAAAACGCGAATGAAGTATTGAAACATATAAACATACCCTTTACAACCCTATTTGGTACATGTGTAACTTTGGTTATAGGAAAGATAAACACAAAATTTAAACTGATTTGGAAAGCTAAAGATGTGCATTTTGAAATTAGGTAATAAAAAATAATTTGAATTTTTGGTCCAAAACGGCTTTTATAGGTAGGCAGGCACCTTAAGGATTACGGTAATTTACTCTTAGCCTTAAATTGGCAGTAATTATATATAATTACTGCCAATTTCTATAGAAATTATTTTCCTTCCATGTAGTAAAATAGTGAATACTTAAATAAATACATATATTGCAGGTCGGATTATGATAGTCCCGTAAAATATCTAAGTACTAACCTGTTAGGGTACCTAAAATCATGGAATGAAATCCTATGGGGACAAACTTAATGTAAAATAAGAGTGGTATTGTTAAGGTAACGAAAACTCTTGCGGTAATTTAAAAAGTAGTCTCTGAAAATTCTTATTTTCCTCTACGAATTTTGATTATGCCTATTAAGTAAACTTAATTGGCTTTTTAAGGGAATTAAACTTCAACTAAATTTCTTCTAGCAAAAATGCTTTTGGAACTTTATTAGCACTAAGTGTAAGACAACTTTTCTGTAAAATATAAAAGTATTTATCCACTTTTTATGTTTAAAAAAATATTAATTGCTTTTTTTTCTACTCTATTATAACTGCAAAAATCGTCTATCTTTTAAAAAGTTTCTATCAAGAACTGAATATTTAATACCCTTTGAGAAGCTGTATAATGAGAAAACATTTTCCATTTTATAAAAAAGAAAAAATATTCCATTTTGGCACATTTATAAATTATCGAGTAATCACTACATCAGTGATTACAAATTATATTCAAATATGTTGTTAAGTATAAAACTGTACTAACAACGGAAAACTAATTTTAAAAACAACTAAACTACCACCGTTCACGTTTTCACATAGTGATGCAGTAAAGAATTCATCTGAAATAAAATATCTACTGCTATTAAATAGCTACTGAATGTATCTTTACCTAGAGTTTTGGTTGTACAGATTCATAAAAATTATTCCAACTGAATTAAAAGAGATTACCAATTTTTCCATGCTAGTCATTTTAGTCCTCAACTTACTATCTCTCCATTTCATGTCAAGTGGCTGGCTATATTTTCTCCAGAACTACATATTTTTCTTTGAAATTGTCTCTATATTATTTCAAAGAAAAATACGTTTTACATCCATGGGGGAAATGTTTAATGTTTTAAAAAACCATCAGTAACAAATAAAATTATGCAATAATCAAATACACCTGCAACAATGAGTACAACACTGATCAAATTTTATAAATGTAATTTAAAACACAATATGAAAAGATTCTCAACAATATAATGAACTTAATCTTAAGTCGAGAATTTTAAATACTTGCAATTGAAGTTTTTGCACTTTGTTGCAACGTTTACTACTGCACTTTTAAATCGTTTAATACTGTGGCTTTATACATCTTTTATTTGTGAATCTTATTTTTCTTTGAAATTATACGGGGACTGTTTCAAAGAAAAATAAACATTCACAGCTTTTTTCAACAAGAGATAATAAAAAGAGATTGTTATAGCTCGTATTAAGATGGAAGATGGAGACTAAATTACAGAGTGCAGTAGATTATCCATTTTTCAGTTTGTTGGTGATAATTTTAATAAGTAAAACTAAAACGCTAGATTAAGACATGTTCAGTAGATGCTAATTACAGATTGTATTTATTTATATAGTGGTTTCTCTATTTGAACGGAAAAAGTATAGACAGTTGTTGTTTATTAATATTTCTCCTGATTTTTTATTTTGAAACACACAATAGAATGTAGTTAATAGATGCATTGCATACAGACGAAATGTTCATCTTTTTCACCAAAAAAAAAAAAAATTAATGCCTAAATTTCGGTAATACCAGTTTAAATGAGATCGAGTCTCGAGGAGCCCCTTTTTGCGCCTCGGGGACCCCCAAATTTAATATTTTTCATTCTCACAAATCACTTGAAATTATGTGTGAACTTCCTGGGGTCTTTGTTTGGACACTGCTGTAAATGTTGACAGTTATAATGAGCTACTGCAGTAAGATTGCTGAATAACAAATATAAATTTCAACAAATTTTAAATAAATTTTAACAATCAACCCTTCCAAAAGTGTTGAAAAAATTTTAGTGTGTTATATTTTTCTCGTTTGGTGGTTACTTTATAGAACAAAGAATGGAACATTTCGGCAGGGCATCTGGTCTCTTTGAATTTTTTATATCTTAATTATCTTCAAGGTCAGACTCTTCAAACTTCGATAGCATTTTTATGTCATTACTAACACAGTTGATTTTTTTGTGTTAAAACTACTCTTCAAGAACGATAGATATTCACACACGTTTGATCCACACAAAAACAATCTACCTTTGGGAATGACAGACTGCCACGACTTTAATCAATTAAAGACGTCCCGTTAATAACAAGAACAACAGAAACCGCCCCCTGGCGTCGTAATGGTCAATCCTCGGCTCGAAATAGCGGCCCTAAAGAGAGCCCCGCGAAGCGTAATCGAATTACGGTCCGCGGGGTTTCATTGGCTTAATTTCACACTTCATAAACAATATTTGTCGGCGGCCGAGATTCCATTAAAATTTTAATCATAAGCGGGGGTCGACACGTGTCGGGGGGGAGGGGCGGGCGGCGTGTCTAACGCCGAGCGACAGCCTCATCTATCAGAAGAGCAGCGGCCGGAAGGGAGATGGGTGGGGGGCAGCCGCAAAGTGCCGCAGACGATACTTACAGGCCCCCTCGCAGCCTCAACAAGTGATCATGGCTGTAAGTGGGCAAAGGATTGAGATTTTTTGTATTGTAAAAGAAGAGCTTGCCAAATTTACAGAGCTTTTTTCAGTCTCATGTGTTCCATACCCTGTTTCTTCTACACAGTACACTGCAAAAAAATAATCGTCCAGAAACAGAAAAGCTCTGGCAGCAAAAGTTGCCAGAGTTTTTCCTTCCACAGGATTTGTCTGTTGACTGAATTTTTTCTGTATTTAACGGTTCTTTCTTCGAAAATATTTAGGGACATAACCGACTAAAATTTCCCAAGTTGGGGAAAATGAGACACCAGTCTGGAGAGAGACAATTTGTAATTAAAGCCGCGTTCACAACAGCCATTCTATCGGAGGAAAGGCGGAGAAAACTGGTTCATCTTCCACCGCTCTCCCTACGCTAGGGAAAACGTCACCTGACCATCCGTTGGAAATTCTCCTCTGGGCCATAGCAGTAGTAGGAAATGTTTTAATTGGATCAACCGCCTGTAGACGACGCTCTCACTCGCTTCCCGTAATGCATTTCTATGAGCTAGCTCGCTTGTCACGTGATTCTTTCTACTGGTAGGACGAGTGCTCTTGTGAACGGGCTATTCAATTTCCTCACACGGTTGGTTTTCGGAGATCCCTTTTCCCCTACTGCTTTAGCTCTTTCTCCGGTTAAACAGGTTGGCTGTTGTGAACGCGGTTTAAATAAATAGACTATTTCTGATGGATAAGTTCCCGTGGCGAAATGATCGTAGCATATAGAAAATTTCAGTCAACAGAGAAATCCCGTGGAAAGGGAAACTCTGGAAACATTTGCTACCAGAGTTTTTCTGTTTCTGGACGATTATTTTTTGCAGTGTACTGTGTAGAAGAAACAGGGTATGGAACACATGAGACTGAAAAAAGCTCGCCTTGTATGCAGTACTGAGATTGGGGGTACGAAGGGCATATAAATATTTGGGCCTCATATAAGGGCCTCAAAATACTATTTTGACCGTCCCCTGGAATAATGTGTCTGTCCCCCTGATGTATGGTATAAAAACATAAAAAAAGTGAAAGACAAAAAGTCAAATCCTCCAAATTTGTACTTTTAGCGAAGTAAATACGTATGTAAAACCACGGCTTACTAGATACTTATACAGGCTAGCCGAGATTTAAACAATGAAAACCATTTGACAACTTTTCCCGCTTGGAGCGCTACAAGACCTACCTATATCACCCACCGCCTTCAACACTGTGAATATGCTTTGCCAGTTTGTCCAATACGGCCATCTGGATTTGCAATGATTTCCGTACTCGGCTAGCCTGTATAAGTATCTAGTAAGCCGTGGTAAAACTATAGCCAACTTTTCCATCTATAGTGCCTGATGTTCGCATCATTTACCCCATTTACCATTAAAAATGTAATTTCCTGAAAAGGTTATGAGGAGCATTGTAACCCATGATCCCCCTATATCTTACATTTAATGGATACAAACCAGACCTTGTGAAACTTTTAATTATCAAATAAATTTGAAGCTTTAAAAAGTCTGCAGATTTATTTTAAGGTAGGTGATAGAGCTAGAATTGTGTGTGTTTCTTTTTGCCTTAAAATCATGCATGGTTAAGTTAAAAAAAGAGGTATTTGTTAACCTATTTATGAGTGGTACCGAAGGAGTTTAACTCTTTACTATGATTCTCGTAAATAATCAATTCGATTTAGTAATCATCGTATGAGCAATTAGAACGATAAAGAGAAAACTGTGTCACAATCAATTTTAACTTTTTTCTCGAGCAAGAAGTCATACAAAAGTCCTTAGTAGTTTGAATAGAAACACATTATTTCCTCTTGCAAAGAAGTTGCAGTACCTCTCTGAATTCGTCGGTTCGTTGTTTCCAAATTCAGTTTGTGTCCGGCCCCCTACGTCAAGGAGCGCGCGAGGCGTTAAGCTCCCGCGAAATGGAAAAGTCTTCCTGATTGAAAAGAGAGATCTCTGATTATGGAAGAAGAAATCCTTCTTCTCGCCCCAAATTGTTTTCTCCTCCGCCTCTGATCCTTTTTTAATAAAACTCTCTCTCTCTCTCGGCCCGCTCGTTCTCTCCTAAGTGAATCAATACTAATGTCGCGATGATGGGCTCTTTTATGAGCAGGCACCTTCTCTGGAGAAAGCTGATGAATTTGGAGGATGGGTTTTTTTTTTCTTTTCGTGATGAAAGTGAATATCTGACAGCGTGTATCCCGACCAGTGGTACCAATGTGTATATACTGCGCTGAAAGTACGAGTGGGAGGTAGTACAAACATACATATAAAAGAGAGGAGAGGTAATTGGAATTTAATAGTAGAAAGTTTTTTAACGTGAAATTTTAATGAAAACTGATCGATCACGAATCTAAGTACCTACTAATAAGAGTAATGATAACAGAGCCTACTTCCCTACTTCTAAAATAGGAAAATCTAAATGCAATGAATAAATGCGGTCTAGCTTAAAATTTGAACTGAACACCTGTATGCATCCGTGTATTTCCCCATCCTTTAAAAAAATGCATTTAATTAAAAGGATTTTTCAATTAAGAAAAATTAAATGGAGTTATATTAGTTTTTATGAATTAAATTTTCTTAATTATGTTTTCTTAACGTTACTTTTTTTATTTCATGATAGTTTTTCACATTTTTTTAAACTTATTTTTGAGACCTATAGAGTGTTTTCAGGTGACGTCACAACCGGTTATTTTCTTTTAACTGTGTATCTTCTGTAGGGCTTTTAATTGTTGCTAAGGCCGTTGTTTATCTGTTGCTAAGGCGGTTTTTAGGTATGGGATCACGTGATTGCAAATGCTCCAATAGAAGAATTCCACGGCTAGTCATTTTTTGTAACTTTTAACCTCTGTAGGGCAAAAAACTGTAACACTTCTGTTGCTAAGGCCGTTGTTAGGTCCGAGTCATGTGATTGAAAATGCTCTATAGAGAGGTTTTCTCGCTTATTTAAGATAGATAGTAGATAATCTAGAATAGTGAACTTCAATTTTCAACTGTTTCAAATGAATTATCTACTTTGTCATTACCATATACCACCGAATACAACTTGCCCCATCATTCGTCGGTGTCGCCGTGTTTAGAGATTTTGTAGTATAAAATGCATCACATATATTTTGTTTCACTTCCTTCGTAAATATTTTATTTAAATATCTCTAAAAACGTGATCAAATTATTAATTCTTTAATATTCAAATTCCAAAAAAAAGTTATTTTCATCATTATATTGCTGTCTCATAGAAATTCCTTACTTCTACGTTGTTACTAATAACCCTTTAACATAAAATGTGAAACAATTTTCAATAATTTCCCCTCCCGTTTCAGAATATCAGTTACGAACTTTCCGCAACTTGGAAAACACTGAATCCATCTAAACTCGTCAATGTGCGGATCCTTGACAGCTCCTCCCTTCGACGGAGTGACAGCTTCTTAAACTCTTATTACCGGCTCTCATCGAATTCCGAAAAAATACGTTCCATTATTCAACAACCTTTCTCTTTCGAACAAGTAGGTAAATGGAAGCGGAGGTCATTGAGAATGAACCTCCTCCTCTTGAACAACAAGCCATGTCCCTTTTTACAATTTGCATTAATTATATTTTTCACTTGTGTGTGTTTTTGCATCACTTAACATCTCAGCAAGATTAGGAGATCATAGTTAGCAAGGGAGCATTTTCAATCACATGACTCGGACCTTACAAACGGCCATAGCAACAGACGCTTTGCCTTACAGAAGGTTAACAGTTACAGAAAATAACTGTTCGGGGAATTCTTCTATTGGAGCATTTGCAATCACGTGACCCTACACCTAACAACAGATACCTCGTCACCTAGCAACCGCAGACACATTGCCCTACAATAGCTGGTCGTGACGTCACCTGAAAACACTCTATTTCGTTTTGAAACTAGTGTAACTATGTAAATTGTAAATTATTCAACTACTATGAATTTCACTAATGATTTCAACAGCACTATGCAGCAAACATGAGTATGGAAGTTTTCAAACGCTTCACACAAATAAACACATATAATTAATACATTTTTAAACACATTTTTTGTCCTCAAATTAACAACACTTTTAGGAAGAAGAGGACGAAGCGGCCACTGACGGCAAGCACTTTAACACCTTATTGTGTGCTAATAGTGTTCAGAATATGAACATATTTCAGATATGTGTTAGAAATGTGTTCTATCCAGAAATGTGAAATGTGTTCTATCCAGATCCAGAAATGTGTTCTAAAAATAATATAAAATATAAATGTTTAGAATTTGAAAAAATTCTCAAATTTGGATCGAAGCACTTAAGAACATATTCTCCGACTCTGAAATTTTTTAATAACACCATGACATTTTTTATAGTAACAAAATTATCTTTTTCTCACACAACACATTCGCAACGCAATCAAAATGCTTTTGATTAGAAGTGTTTTAATTCATTATTGTGTTTACTTAGAAAAATTTCAGGTCGATGCTAAAATTCCTTCTTCTGCCTCATTGCACCCAAGTTTGGAAAAATAGGAATTTTAAATAAATTTTTGTGTATTTTTTCAAAATCTTTTCGTGGTTGGTGTTGAATTTTCTCTTAAACTGTAATTGTTTGCAAATTGTAATTGTTTGTGTCGGCTGTAATTGTCTTGCAAACATTTACAGAATTTACAGCAGAAAATATCTGTCATGACAGGTTTTCGCTGAGCATGAAAGGTTTCTTACTGTTTTCAACAAGCCATACCTATAGTATTAAATTTTGTAATTGATTTCATTTTGTAAGGATTTAAGATTAGTTTCATCTTATTTAAAGATTAGATTTTACAAATACTGGAGAATAAGAAAAAAATATTGAAAAAGTATTGAGTTGCACATGTAAAGAACTATTTCTAGAATTGTAAATTTCACATTTTTGGGGCTGGGCTAATGGGATATGTCTTGTGGGGGGGGGCTAATGGGACAACTTAATGTGGTTGAAAATTTCTTTAATAAAAATTTTTTTGTAGTGTTTATTTGATTTGCATACTTAATTAGGATGGATGGAAACAGAATTAGACAGTCATGTAAACAACATGTAAAACTAAAAAGAACTGAAATTTTTTTTGAATTGGACAAATTATAACATTTTAGACAAAAAAAAATTAGTAATTTTAATTATTCTTCAAAAATTTTTCTTATAGTATATTATATGTATGTAGACTAATCCTATTTAGAATTATCCTATTAGGATAATTCCAATTAGTGAAGAAATAGTTAGGATTAGTGAAACTAAACTATGGTCTCACTTTTTTGGTTTAATATGATCTTTAAAATTATCTTAAAAGTTTTCACTTTAAATTTTTTTCATTACTAAAAAAGTAAAAAAAAAATGCGAAAAAACTGCAATTTGTATTTCGAAATCCTTTCTTTTGATTGATGATGATGTCGTGTCCACGACGAGTCTTGACTAAATTGTGCCATGGGCAGAAACCACAGCCCTAGCAATTTCTACAATACTTTCTTTTGATTGGAAACGCTTGAGAGCCTGTTAAAGTCTGTTTTTTGCGTGCACCAGGCCACCGGGCACCCAGAAACTTAAGTCATTTGGCCTTGCATGCGTTTGCTTCAACAAAATTATTCGAAGTTTAGAAGTTATTTTTAACTACAACATGGGTACCGAACAAAAATATAGGCAATTGATGTTTTTTTTTAAATTAAAGAGAGAAAATGTTACAATTTAAAATTTTGAGAATCATCTGTTGGATCCGCGATTGCGCGCGATTGCAGTCCGAAGCTCGCCCTCTGGTGGTAGCTTTTGACAACTTGGCATACGGGTCAAGGCTCAATTTTTTCCCATAGGAAGTAGACTTAAAAAAGTGCCGGTTTCTTGCTATTTATGCATTAAAATTCTTATTAGAGCGGATTAAATTAGAGCGGTTCTAATTATATACTTTGGCAATATTTCTATGAGTAAAAGCTCCCCCTTTTGACTTATCCGTAAATAGTCTGTGATATAAATGAACTTTTTACGGTTCAACTCTTAACGCTCTTAACTGTAGACTGTGTTTTTGTTTGATAATATTTGTTTTTGTTTACATGGAATCGGGAACCGCGAAATTTATATTATGGAACGTTTCTGCAGTTTATTGTCTACATCGTTTATCTCAGGCTCATTAGAATGTCCGTATTTTAAGTAACCGAAAGTAAAAGGAATCCTTAACAATAATTCTAAAAATTATTTTCATTGCCAACCTAACTCCCTTTTTTATTTAGTAATTTATTCAGTAAAGAGTAGAATAATAAAAGCCACAGACCTGGAAAACCTTAAAAACCTGGAATTGTGTGGGAAAATTAAATATCCTGGCATTGTCAGGGAAAATTAAAAAACCTGGAATTATCAGGGAGTTTTAGAAAATCTTATTGTAATCAGGAAAATTTTGAAAATCTGCCTAGTTTCAAAAATAAATTATTATTTTTCTGATTTTTAAGTCTGTAAATGTACATTTTTGTTCTCCTCCATTTTTTTACCCAACATAATCTTGTATGACTCTGAAAATTGGTTGTCAAATTATGGAATTCATTTACAAATATTATTTCTTTGTGTAACCTTAATATGTGTGTGTTAATTGTCTGATAGAGGATTCAGTAAATGAAGGGAATCCGGGCTGCGGCTGAATTTGTTATATTCAAGCCAAGTATGATGTTGCAAGTTGTCGCCAAGTATGATGCCAAACAACTAAACCAAGTATGATAACGGTTGCCAAATTTGGCAATTAAAATCTGCAGCCTGGATTTGTTTCATTAACCGAGAATTCTTATAACTTACTCTTACTATTATTTTCTCTATCTCATCTTCCAGCAATGTTTTTAAAAAGCTGGTTTTTTTTTAGATTCCTATGGGACAAAGAACTATAAACGCAAAAAAATTCATTGCTGTAGCTTCTGTTCTTATGTAACTTACAAAAAGACTCACATGGATACTCATTTACGCATACATACAGGAGAGAGACCTTTTAAATGTTCAAAGTGTGACAAAGGTTTTGTTACCCAGTATCATTTAAATAGACATTCCATTTTGCATATGTGACAGAAGTATGCTTTTAAAGCATGAATGAGATAGTGTGTTTTCCTACTGGCTCAGATGTTCTACATTGCAAAAATCAGATCTTGTTTTAATCAAGTGTAACTTTTATGAGCCTTACTTACCAAAATGAATAGAAACTAATCATAAAGAGGATTTGATTCAGCATCAGGATTGCAGTATGACTACTTTCCACAACTACGTGGAAAAGATGGGAAAAAGAAAACTGCTTGATAGGTTATGGAAACACCAATACTATAAATCTTCATTGGAAAACATTATAAAGCTTACCAATAAGAGGAAAGCTTTTTATTTAGCTGCATTTTTAGCTCCCAATTATTTAATGTGTAAATGTTTTGTTATCATGGCTTTAATGCAGGCCTACACAACATATGCCCCGCCATCACTTTTTACGTGGCCCAATAAGTCTGAAGGATTCTAATTGTGGTAGTTTAATTAAAAACATGCATTTATTTTGTAAATCTTAACGGATTTACTGAAGAATTAAGTCGTGTAAAAATGTTGGGGTTCAACTATTTAATTTCCGGTTATACAAATTTAAAACAATAAAATTATGAAATGAATTTGAAAAAAGTTTCAATCAAGTTTTAATGCATTTTGTGGTTTCTTTTTAACATATTCTAGTTAGATGTGATTATATTTCAAATATGTGTAATTAAACTCAATGTCATGAGCAAGCAATAGTGAATTTTAATTAATAGTTTGGCTCGCTTACCAGATGATTTTTTGGCCTGCGACAAGGTCATAATTGACCTGCGTCACTTCAAAGTTGTGCAGGCCTGCTTTAATAATGTATTCTGAATAAAAAATGTGTGACATTTATAACTTTTTATCCTTGTTTGATAGATTTTGACATTTTGGTTTATGTTTAGTGAAATTTTCTGTTTTTTAGTGAAATTAATTAGATGTTCTTTTCTTCTTACAGCATTTATTGAAATCTTCGAAACAAATTTTGTTTAAAAAATATTAATTATGTTCTTTTACTGATTCAAAATGCCTGTACTTTGTTTTTCATTTTAGTAAAATGTACTTTTTAAAATTTCTATTAAATGCTGCAATTGATTTTAAAATGTCTTGAAACATCTTTTTTATTGTATTCATACTAGTACCATTTAATTTATAATTTGTTTACAAAAAATATGTAACACCACAAAAAAAATATTCTCAATATTCAGCTAAATTTAACTTATAAGAAAGTTTCCTCCTGTGGATTTTGTTTAATCTGTTACAAGTTTTTAAGCTTATGTGTTTCAAACTTTCTACCGTCTATTTCAGATTCCCTTGATGTAAGGAATAAGAAACCTTGGAAACTCCACTGCTGCAGCTTTTGTCCAAACAAGAGAAATTTTAATGTTCACATGCGTAAACATCATACTGGAGACAAGCAAGCCCTTCAAGTGTTCTGTTTGCTCCAAATGTTTTGCCACTGAAGGAAATTTGTGGACACACTTTCTCTTATCCACATGCCTACATTAGAATGTAAAACATATAAGAAAAACTGGATATGAAAGATTTATTTCAATTATTCAACTTTAAAGATGATTTATAATTTTAAAGATTTTGTTATGATCATAACACAACTTACAATAAAAGATTAAGAGTTTGCTGTAGAAGAAAAACTTGTACTTTAGGATTAGACAAAAGCCAAGGTGCAAAAGCCAAGTTGTATGATAAATTGCCAAAAAAGTTTTTTTCAAAATTAAAAAAAAAATCCACTTATATTCAACTTATTAGTTAAATGGGCTTGGTAGAGCTGAAGGTGAAAATTATCTTTTCTCTCCTTTGGGTATAATTTCCTAGTCTTTCACTCAGAAAATGGGAGATGATCTACAAAAAAAAAAAAGATTTACTGGCATTGAATATTAATTTTTTTTTAACTATTTAAGTCTACTAGCTAAATTGCTAATGTTGCTTTAAGAAATCATATATTATCTTTTTAGAAAGTCTAAATAATTTTTCTTTTGCCATTCTCCAAGAGAGTGCTAGCTTTATTGATGCTAGTATATCCCAGCCTACAGTTGTGAAGAAAAAGGTTCCTCCCCCTGCTAAAGTAACAACTTCACCAACCTCTCTTACTATGACAGCACCCAAGTTTTCTGTAAGTGTTTTCTTGACACTGGTGTTGATTGCAAGCTAAAATTTTAACTATGTTATTAATTCCTCGGCTAAATATTTCCTTGCCAAGATCGTAAGTGCTTTAACACATTTTATTACTTATGCTGTTAGACCTAAACCAACCCGTTATTTGCTTAGGGTAAATTTTTATTTCAATCCAGAAATGATTAAACTTTTCTTTCTAGTTCTATAAACATACCCTCAAAAAAGATGAGAGTGAAAAGGAAAATGTCACAGATACTTCTAATGAGGGTAGTCCTAAAAAGGAAGATGCTACTACAGAATTTACAACTCAGATTAAGGAAGAACCTATGGATACAAATGAAGATAGTGAACACACTTCTCCTAATAATGAAGAGGAGATTTCAGATCAGATTGCAGATAATGAAATTAAAGATGGTATGTGTTAATTTAATTGTCTTTGAATGCAGCAGTTGCCAACTTTTATTGCTCTCTCAGGCTTGTTTATATAATTATTTGGGTACTTGCATATTATCCCGTCGACCGCAACGTTTAATCCGAAAACGTTATTAAATCCCATTGACTTTACTATTACTGTGCCGCTGAATTAGACGGTCGATGAACGGTCGACGGGATAATACGTAAGTACCATTATTTGTATACATCAATAAAGAGTTTTGATATATTTCATCACAAATATTAAACAGCACTATTTTTAAGTTCTGTGATCTTGGGAATACCCTATAGCAGTGTGGTCCAACCCGTGGGCTGCATACAGTCCTCATAGGTATTTTTATATATATAGCCATCAGCCAAAAAATTTAATGCTCAGTTCAAACTGCATATGATATAATTAACTTAACACAACTATTTTAGGGGAAATATAATTATTTCCATTTATTTTACACCACAAAGCAATTCACTAACATCGCTTAAAAAAGCTAGGTTTACCCTAACAAAGGATTCCACACTGGCATAGGTTGCCCGTGTGGAATTGTAAAGCCATGATAAAAAATGGAAAAAATAAGGAGCTTATGATCTTTACTTTAAGTTTTAAAAAGTAATTAACTAATAATTACTTAATCTCTAAATTTTATTGCACTTGTAACCTTGTAATTAATTTTGTCCTTAAAATATACTTTCGTGTGTTGAGCTATTGGAGTTACATTTTCTTCTTATATAAAGAGACTAATAATTCCAAAATCCTATTTAACCTTAATTATCAAGAAAAAAAAAGTAATTGCATCTGGTTCAAAATGGGAAAATGCTCACTTGAAATGCTTTGCCTGAGTTTCTTCCCTCCCTTCATACACAGACTATTTAAATAAATATTTTTTTGTATTGTTTTGTTTTGGGACAAATTTTTGGATTTCTTCTTTTTGTCAGTCACACCCCTGGTATTATGGTGGTGCAATGAAAGGTTTGTTAAATTATAATCAACATTAAGTTATCCAGTTTTTTTACATGAATATAATTTCTTAAAGTGCTTATGTGTTATTTTGCTTTGAATTTAAAAACTTTACATAGGTAACTGTTTAATTTTTAAATTTTTGTATTGAGCCAATAGTGGAATATTGTCAGTCTGTTTTAAATTGTTCGAAGAGCTAAAGGTTGATAAAATTTTCTCCTGATTTTTTATTTTTAAGGAGGTTGGCAAGTATGTATGTGCTACTTTCTTTTCAGAGGTTTACAACCTCCAATTACTATTTCTTATGATAATGAGGAATTTAATATAAATTAAAAGGCTTTTTTTATACTGCTATTATTATGTATGTAGGTCAAACTTTTCCTCCTTATTTAGAAGTTAGATCGGGTTACAAACTTGTAAAATTAACCACCAAAACGTAGGCATACAATTTTTGATTTCCTCCTTTTTGCTGTTTGGTCAATCACATCCCTGAATTTTTGCAGTAATTGATAGTTTTGAACCTTTTAATAGAGGATCCTTATATCTGATGTTGGTTTGCTCCCTTTCAATCTTATTACTTAGCATACCAATAGTTAAATGACTGCAAAAATGCAGAGCTTGGTTTGAGGTAGAATGGGGTTCCATTACCTCTCTTTAAAACCTCTGTAATCACTTTAAGAATACCATCCAGGCTGCTCAGGAATCAGAAAGTTCTGGCACGTAGAAATTGAGCACTGCAAAAGTTCTGCCGATTACATAATTAGTTGTAAATAGTAATGGTTTAAGAACTATCTTGTGTTATTGCAACTTTTTTAGTGAAAAATCGATAACTTAAGCTTAGTTTATTAATAAATTTTTCATACTGGTTTAGATAGCTTCCTGCTTATGATTTCATTTTATTTTATTCAAACAAAGTATATTATTTTTTGTAAAATTAAATTAATTCTCTCTTTTTAGTTAATGTCTTAAAGGCACAAAACTCTATGGATCTGAAATCTATAGAATTGAAAAATGAAAGAGAGGCTTTAGAAAAAGCTAAGAGACAAGCACGTGATAGAATGACAGAAATGACTAAGGTAAGTTCCTATAACCATTTCTATTGTAAAAAAAAAAACTTTATCATCTACTATCTGCACACTTCTCATATTACATCTGGGCACTCTCACTTCCTTATAAAATATTAACTTATGATTTCTTATAAAAAATTTCTATAATTTATTAATGATTACAACGTATGCCATTGAAGACATTTTAATTTTCCTAATAGTTTTGTGTGGTTGAATTTATATTTTATTGACCTTTTTAGTGGTGGAAGGCTCCTATTCTCATTGATGCCCCTTCTCCCCTTATTGAACCTGGCTGTTACAGCCAAGAAAAAGAGCACGGACGACTTCAACAGCAGTCAACATTGCAGGAAATATATTTTACTCGGGAAATGTAAGCAATTAATTTTTTATCAAAAAGTCTTATTATATGTTTGAGATGCAAATAATTATTTACTTTTCGAAATTAAATAAAATTTAATTGACTTAAATTACAATAGTGTTAATGTAAGAATCAGGGAATAAATAAAGAACACTATAATGTCATTGCAATTTCATTTGGAAATAATTTAACTGTGTTCTTAATTTCCAGTTTATGGGCCATTTTTGATTATTTGCTAGATAATTGGAAATGTAAATAATTTGTTTGTAGTTATTCCTAATAACTCTTTTGTTTCTTTGAAAAATGTTAATAATGTTTTATGCTTTTAGGATACCTGATTCCCCCCATGAACCTGATTTAGAAATTGTTCCACCACAAGAACCTAAAGTAATTTCATTGGATGAGGTATGATAGATGTGTCTATTCCTGTCATCTATATACTGCTACTGATCTTTAACTATATCCATGTTGTTTTATTTTAAATTACTAAGTACTTATTTTTCAACGAGTTTCCCTGATAAATAACTTGTAACAGAGATCTAAAATTATTTTTAATTAGTATTTGTCTCTTTATTTACATAATAAGTGGAGATTTTATCATTATTTATTGGTGTCCATAAAATTTCATAGAGTACTTAGTATTTAAATATTTCATGAACATAGGATTGATTGTTTTATTTTTAAAAAAGGGAAACTTGATTTTGAGGGAGTTGAAAAATAATCCTGGTTATATGTATATCTACATATAGAAAATTTGAATCAATCAGTGAAAATTGAAGCTCCCTGACTTATATAATGTAATAATTTAATCAACATGTCTTTATTTCTTATAGGAGAATGTTGTTGATGACATCTCTGACTTTTCAAACTTTGTAGTGCCAGAAACACAACCTCCTATAAATATTGCTACCAGTCTGCCAAATTCACTGCCTTCTCATAACATCATTCATCAGGTATTTAATTACTTTACATATTTTCTGTAATTATAGTAGCTACAATGAGATAATTAAAATTTTTTGTATAATTTTTAAATTGTCATTATAATGTATCTAGTTTAGTAGGTAAAATAATTGTAATCTAAAAATTTCAGAATTAATTGTTTTGATTATAATTTCTGTATCAAATCAATAGGGTTGTGTAATGTTTTCTTATCTTTCAATTTTCAGTCAATGATTAATAACGTAAATCCAATTATGAACCACCAAGACCCTATGAATCAACACAATGATCCTATGTCTATGGCAGAACCCTATGACCCAGGTATGTTGTATTTTAGTCATTGTGAGATTATTTATCAAGATAAACTTTTTGAAGCCATAACATCTTTTACTATGAAATGAGCTATTTTTCCTATGTACATATCATGTTTTAAAATTTTCTTTCAGAGTAATAAAATCTAATACTTAACAAACATATATTTAATTAAAATTGTTCATTTACTTTTTATTTTTGGTTATCTGTTTTTTTCTCTTTAACTCACAACTTAAAGAAGATAAGAAGTAAAATATAATTTCAAAAAAAAATTTACCTGACCATTTTTTATTGAAGCTTTCCAGATTAAGTTGCAGTTAAATCAACCATTCTCAATACATTTGTTTTTATTAATTTAGACTGTTCTTCAAAGTTATTATTTTTTTTTCAGCTGAACCACTTCTCCCTATCCCTATGCAGCAGCCCCAACAACCAAACATGTTTAGTATGGGATCTCCTCCTTTAAATGAAGGAACCGACCTGTCCCATAGCCACACAGAATGGAGGGGGCCACCCCCTATGGAAATGGGACAGCCCGAACCATTCTTCCAACATCAGAGGTATCCCATGATGCCTCCTGATGGGTTCCTTGGACCTGTGATGATGAGACCAAGAATGATGAATGATATGTTTAGGCCGCCAATGATCCAGGGTCTTAGAGGCATGGGTGAGTAGCAATTACTTTTTTGTTTGATAAAAGTAGAATATTAATACTTAACAACTTTAGTGTCCAACTTGAGGGGTAGAAATTAAACAACAAAAAAAAAAATCAATATGTGTCAATTGTATCGGGATTCTTACACTGTGCTGTGAATCAATTATTCTTGGTAAGCGTTCTTAAAAGGTTTTAATATGATACAAAGGGATAAAAAGATTTATGAAATGTTATATGGGTAATTTATTATTACTAAATTAAGAAGAAACTATTAATCTTTATTACAATATGAAACTTTTTCAGGTACTATTCAAAATCTAGTGATTAAAAAAAAATTAAAAGAAGGGAATGGAAATGTGAACTATTTAATGATTTAAAAGCCATCAAACATTTGAAAATGCTTTTTAAGAAAGTGTTTAAAGATTGGTCAAACTATCTGGTTAAACAGTAAATGAGTTTAATTTACTTTTTATATTATAAAAAATAATTAAATATTGGATGGGAGTGACGGAGTTCAAATCTATAAATATAAATTGATTATTTGTAAGGTCAGGGAAAAGAAATTTAATAAAAAAAACCCAAGATAGTAGTACTGCATTGTCATCAAGATTTGAATATGTGTTAAGTTTCATACTTCTACCTCATGGGGAAATTAATTAAAAATTGATTGCAAAATTCCACCTAAACAGACAGACTGATAAACAAGAAAGTGGGCTAATGAAATCTTGGTAAAAACGAGACAATTCTCATTGAAAGGACAGTTTTTTTACGTCACTAGTATTCTTCAAAAATATATTTCTAAGCTTTTCGGTCTTTTTAAATTGCAAAATTTGAGACACACTTAAAATACAAATATTTGATCTTTTTAAGAGTAGGTACTATTTGCAAGCTTATAATTGAAAATGTGTTATAGGATTTTTTTTTGTTTTGTTAAATGCATCAAAGATTGACATTTTGCATTATTTTTCAGGTTTTCGACCTCCAAATATTCATACAGTACCCTGCCGTCACTTCCTTGTAGGCAGTTGCAGGTTTGGCATTCAATGTACTTTCTTACATCCCGGCATAAATGGACCTCCACTGTAGCATCTGCAGTTCTACTATCAACCATCAAAGCCTGTGAAATGTGTTGCTCAGAAATCATTTCTCTTTCATTTTCCTGCATCTCTTCATAAACTATCCTGCTATTTTTTATTTTAGTTGGGAAAAACACTTGAGGGTAACTTATTTTAAGGGAAAAAATTAAAGTACTAAATTGAGGTTGAAGATTTGGTTTCTTTCAAATAGTTTAAGTACCCTCATAAATATTCCAATATTGATTCAATCAACACAATGATAGAGATGTTGCTTTACCTTGCTGTGAAATCACAGATAAATAACCATGTATTCTGGTTATAGATGGTATTTCATGTTCTGTTATTTTATTATAATATAATGGGTGAAAGAACTTATTATTTTTGTTGATAGCTTTACTAGTTGTTTTCTAGTCTTGTTTTGTTTTCATTGGTTTTTAGTATGTGTTTTGATTTCAAGCTTTACTAAAGCTGATTTTTCTTTTGAGCTATTTTCCATTGAAAATTCCAAATCATAAAATGTATATTTTTCATAGGGATGTTGTTAGTGATACTTGAATGTATATTATAATTTGTTGATTATATTTCCATCTGGTACTATGTAAATACTGAATTATGTATATTGTGTACATTTTATAAATACTTCAAGTTTATAATAAAAATGTTTTGAATTATGCTGAACTAGGTGTCAGTTTTACTCTGGTTCCAACCCAATTTCTTTTATTTTGTCTTAGGATCTTTGCATGATTAAAGATTATTAGCTGGAAAGCAATTTAAAATATAATGGATCCAGCGATCACAGCTGTTCTATAATTCCTGTATTTTTGAAAAATCTGAAAAAATGTCGTTTATTCTATATTTTCTCTCCATGACAATTTTTAAAGGGATTTTATCAAAAATAATAGCTCCCTTTCCTAAAAGTTTTGCTTTTCTATTTTTCCCGATACAGGTTACGAATTTTCATAAAGCTGTCCTCTCCGCCCACGGATTCCTTTGGCAGATGCGGTCGCGTTCTGATTGCAATATGGAAAAAACAACTTTACTATAGTCGGAAACTTAAGATTCCGATGACCTTCCTCGGAATCGCCTTCATCATTTTCACTCTAACATTCTGCATTTGTGAATTGAAATTGCATTTGAAAATTTGTTGTATTTTTTATGTTTTAAATTTTTGTTAGATGCAGCTTAATTTAATGGTTCAGATTTGTCAACTCTCCCGATTTTTCTCATTTTTCGCAGTTTCCTGATTTTATCCGCTAGTTCCTCCTTATATTTCATTAATTTTTGCAACTTTTAGACTTCCAGCTGTAAATAAAAGAGAAACATTGAAGGGTTACTTAAAATGTACTGCTTCATCGGGAGTTTCCGAGACTCACGGCCGGATTGCATTGCCGAAAAAGCAAATTTAATGATGATGATGATGTGTCTACGACAAGTCTTGATTATCAATTAAATCAGTGGTTCCCAAACGGTGGTCCGTGAAGGGTCCGCATAGAAGTTCCAATAAATACAAATTTGAGCGAATTGAACGAGAAAAGATGGAATTATATCCGTAAAGAGATGACTCAACTGAGTAATTTGTGGGGATAATAGTCACCACTTAATTATTATCAAAATCTTGTGTACTATAAATATTTTTAAGTGAAGTTATGAGCTCTGTAAAAAAAAACTTGGCCCGTGGATTTAATTATATCGTAATAAAATAATAATATAAACTTAGAATATAAATAGAATAGAATATAAACTTTCATCTTGCAATTTTGAGAGGTTAAAGGATTTTAAGCTATAGTAAGGGTGGTCCGTGAAGGTTCCAATTTTAAACTTAGTGGTCCGTGGACTTTTCTGAGTTGGGAACCATTGAATTAAATAGTGCCATGGGCAGAAACCACAGCCCTAGCAATCTCTACTATGTTGTCCTCGCACAGGTTTGCAAATTTAATGATCCTGAGCTCTGTTCAGCCAAATGTGTAAAACGTAAAATTTTGTTGAGTATTTAAATTTTTATCCAATTAAGGGACCTTTTTCTTACTTTATCACAGTGCTTTGGAAATCAATGTGACTGTCATAAAATTTAAAGGACTTAAATTATTTGGAAAAAATATTTGTAGAAAATTTTCTGCAGATAATTTTTTTGTTTGATACAAGTCTGCATGAAAAGTGTTCTGCGGTTTTATGATATTGCACATATTTTTCTTCTTTTAGTTGTTGGTTTATCTTTAGTAACTTAGTTTATCTTAGTAGTTAACAGACCAACTTGTTAACTTACAAATGTAAAAAAAAATATGTTTTTGTACAGTTGTAATTTGGGATTCCGGATAAAAGGTTCGTTACTCTAATTGTCAGTCAGTAGTCAGTAGCTATCCATGCTGCAGTCAATGATAAGTCAATTTCCTACATGACAATCGTAAGAATATTTCCTACTTGAGAGTTTTCAAAAGATTTTTACTAAGAAACTTCAAATTCACCACTAAAAATATTAGGAAAAAGTTAATAAGTGAAGCATTCTTCCTTCCCACCTAACTGCACCTGGGCACTCTTGGTAAGCTCTTGGTAAAGTAACTGTTCTATTTGCTGACTAAAACACTCTCTGTTGACTTCCGTTGGATATATAACTACCTAACTAACCTGACACGTTCTCTTTCAGGGAGTGACGAAGTTTAATAATCTGGAAACTCTTCCCTTTCAGGGCATGTTTTTTTATTAGACTATCTAAATCTCTCAAGGCTTCATAAATACTTATTAATTGTTGTCTATTAAGTAACTAATACCTTCTTTACAGGATGCCATGCTGATCGTTATTCTTGGAAACTAATGACTTCATCCAATTGATTTTTCCTCTGGTCTTATTATTAGCTTTTAGCGGTCACCTCTCCAAGCCTTTTATCAGTATTAATCACAGGGCGGTCCTCTAGTACCTCTAGTCCTCTAGTACTCTCATCAGTATTAATAACTGGCGGTCCTTGGAGTATTTTTGTGTGGCCCGCGAAGCCCGCTAGTGAACCCCAAGAGTAACTTCAGAATACTTTTTAGAATAGAAAAATTTTTCGAGAGAGGACTCCCGAACACCCCCCCCCCCCATTTTCCTCTTTCTCGTGTTAGGGAGTAGTTTCTATGGTGAAAAAGGAGAAGTTTGAAGATTCGAGAGAAGTGTACCCAGAAATTCATCCTATGCGTAGCAAGGAGGTATGGGCTTTGGTCAACCTTATCACATGGGGTTCCAGTATCCAAAAATGAGGTAACACTGTTTTTTAGGGAAATCACAAAACCTTTCTGGAAGAAGACCCTTCTTTTAGGTAAACCCAGTATTTAAAGAGGTAGAGGTCCAAAATTCTATATTATAGCCTCTGAAATTTTTGAAAATACACTAGTACCTTCACACTAAGTAAATGACCTTCGTCCCTCCCTCGCCATAAAAGTTCCATACTAAAGGCCCTCCTCCAAAAAATATAAAACGGATACGAAAGGAGCCTGATTACTTTGCGACCCGCAATTAGACTTGTGCTTTTCGATTGCAGTCTCTGTGTACTTGTAAGTTGGAAACCCCTTATCTATCACCTGCTTGCGCCCCACACCTCTGTAAAAAGGGAGGTACCTTCCTCTCTCTCTACCCCCCCCACCCTTGGTATCTACCGCTCGATGATCTTACAAGTCCTTTGCACCTCCATAAAAGCGAGGTAAAGTTTGTAGTGCCAGACCTCCCTCTTCCTTATATTTAGTGCTATTTAATGTTACTAACTTTATTCTGTTTCAGACTAAACATATAAGCCGTCAGCTCTACTGGAGATTGAAGGCCCTTCGGTCTTAGGTGCTCCAACGCCGTTACCCCCCTTCGGTGTGTTTTTAGCGTAAAGTTAAGGATGAGATTATTATTATGCACCTGAGAATTTTCTACAAGTAGTGGATAATGGTGACGAATTTCACTGTCACCACTCAAAGAATCGTGAAAGTTTTAAGTTAAGGAGAAGGCCAGTGGCGGAGTGGTAGTGCATCTCGCTGCCACCCCACAGGCCCCAGTTCTGTTCCGAGGTTGGGCAAGGCAAACTCAGCCTTTCATCCCTCCGGGGTCGATAAAATGAGGACCAAGGCAACTCGGCAAAGTGAGGGCTTTGCATTAGCTGACTGTGACGTTCAGTCACACGTGTACCAGCTCTGCTCAGTAAGGTTAGCTGTTCTGGAGTTTGAATGTCTGACAACCTAGGTACTCCGACATGTATCCCCCTTGTTTTTTTTATGTTTGATTTTTTCTATTAATATAACAACTCTAAGGATGAAGTTATAGGTTAATATTTCATTTAATAGTTTCAAGAGGTTCAGGACAAGGTTGTTACAAAAATGAGGGCTCACCCACATTTTTTAAAAATAATTTCATGGTCACCGCTTAAACAATTGGGGAAAATATTTCAAGTCGAGCACCTTTTCATCTCATTTAACGGTACCTGTGCTTCTCAGTCACCACTTATAAAATAAGAACAAATATTTGAAGACTAATGAGATCGCAGGGGTTGGTCGGTCGGGGTTCGGGACGGTAATTTCATATAAAAATTAAAACTTATTTACTTGATTCTTAAATTTATTTCAAAAATAGTGTTATTTTTATAAGAATCTGACTGATACGGTTAGAAATAAATATAAAAGTCTTCAAAAATAGTGTTAGTTTTAAAGAATTTGACTGATGCGGTTACAGTTAACGTTGAAAAATAGAAAAGTTAAGACCCCCCTTGAATAAGCAGGAACTAAATTTATAAATACCAACTGTATTTATTTCCGAGTGCTATACCCGCTGAGAAGGCTCAGATTCGATCTGAGGGCCTTTTGGATGGGATACTGGCGGGCGAACCCACCAAGCCATCCGTTCCTGCAACTAGCCAGTTCTTTTAATTAATTTAAAGTTGATATTCCACCATGTTGTTAAATATTTTATTTTACTTCTAAGAGTATAGATGGCGGCAGCATCGTGTGACGCATAAAGGTTAAGCTGCTGCGCCGCATCTACTGCACATACTTTTATTATTTATTCTATGTTACGAACGCCTATTTACTATTACACAATCCGATCTGAATGCGCATGCGCGTAGATTTTTGCTGTTTTAGGAAAGTTTAATAAAATAATAACTGGGGATAGAACCCAGGAACTACCGCATGCTACGCAGGCACTAACGCACCAAGCCATCCGTTTATGCAATCACTCGAGTTCTCTAATTAATTTGAAGTTGATACTACACTATTTAAAAAAGAATAAAATTTCCGAGGATCGAACCCGCAACCTTCATGGCCAGAGCGTTAACCAACCATGCCATATTACCCCTACAACCACAGGTTTACGTCTTTAATTTCAGGTTAATATACATATTCAAGAATGAGAAAGAAATGCTTACAAAAATACCACTCCGCAGGTGACGGGGTTCGATCCACGGACCTCACGACTCGAAGCATTACGCTCCACAACTGATACACTTACACACCAAGCCATGCCTTCCTGCAACCACTCATGTTCTCTAAGTAATTTCAAGTTAATACTCTTTACCATTAAATACCCTAAAAAAGTTATAAATACCTAAAAAAAAAGTTATAAATAAACGTAAAAATTTTGAGGAGGACTGGGATTCCTCCCATAGAATATTTTTTGAAATTTAACCCCTAAAAGTAGTGTTTTATCTCAATTTGAAACTCCTTTGGGGAACACCCAAAGCTAACCGCTTCTTGTAAGCGGCAGGATTTTTAAGGGAAAAACACTGTATAGCACGTCAAAATTTTGGAGGGTGGTTTGGGGGTTCTCCCCCAGAATTTTTTTTAAAATTTAACCCTTGAAATTCAATCGATTTTAGTTGTTAAGGTCTATTTAATTTAAATTTCGAGTTTGTTAATTCTTTGGTAAAATTGAATATTTTAAAGATAGAATAGAACCTAAACCGTCCATCATGACACCAGATTCACTGTTAATAAGCAGCAGACTACCGGAGCTATCATTGATTTGTTTTTTACACTTCTTGGTTACATAATTTATTAAAATTTACAAAACATTCGTTGAAAAAAATACACTTTGTGATTCAGTACCGAACCTAAAACTACTGTCATTATAGCAAAGGTAAGGAGATACTTTAACGCCCAAAAAGTCATTTTTGGTCTTTATTTTCTTCACTTCAGTTATTGAACTTCTAAAACATGATATTTTTCAAAACACAGAAACGGAGTGTAAAATGGAAACACGAGTTTTAATCATTCTTCCACTCGGTACATCAACAACACGTTTGATCTAACAAAAAATGTAGATAATAATTGAGAGATATATTTTTTATTCGAAAAAAAAAAACAAATGTTCGTCATCATCTTCTTTAGAACTGGTGGTGGTGTGAGGAGGAGGAGGACTCCTCGGTGGTAGTGGTGGTGATCATCTTGACGGCCGCGGGTCCGGTGACGATGGTGCGGTGTCGCGAGCGCAGGAACGACAGGTTGGACTCTGCTTGCTCGGCTCGGTCCTCGGCGCACTCGAGCTCGCGCTGGAAGCGGCGCACGCGGGTCAGGTTCTGCTGGGACATTCCCTCCTGAAAAACCACGAAAGAACGTTAGTGAAGGACTTTGTGCGAACTGAATGTTAAAGAAAACGGAACAGTTTAGAAAAGGTCCGCTTGCCGCCATGTTTAACCACAGCTCCGACGACAACAAGATTGTCAGTATAGAGATCTAATCGCACTATTAGATGTCTAACAATATTATACTAATTATGTACTACTATTTTAGGATCTAATAATAATAATATTAATAATTAGATCTCAATGGTCGTCGGTCAGAAATTGAGCTGTGGTTAAACATGGCGGAAAGCGGACCTTTTCTAAAGCTGTATCAAGAAAATAAGTATTTTGTGAACAAATGAAGGTTTTGGAGCACAAGTGAGATTTCATATTAAATTTTATAGGAGTTTTGTTGGCGAGTTATTTACCTACCATGTTTTCTCGATAAGAACTTTCACTGTCAATTAGATTCCGATTTTGAGTAAGTTTTAAGTGCAATAAAGTTAGGGGAGAGTAAGGATAATAAGATCCAAATGGGGTAGTAACAAACATGCAAAATTCCACAGGATTTTCTCTTAGGTTTATGAAGCTGACTTTTTTTTACAGAATGTTTATGTCATTAATAACTGATTTTGTTGATAGTATCAACTTCACACGACTATATTTCCCTGAAAAATTATCGTAAAACGATAAAATTTTATGTGATGTAGGGGATAAGGCAAAGATAATGTGTGATTTTTTTTAGATTTTTAGGCACCTACACACTAACTGGCAAAATAAAAAGTTTCTTAATACCCATGTTTTTTGTGTGCGACTGGTTTATGTTTCCAACTGTCATTTATGTTCCAACCGACCACTCTTGAGAATCACTGATATAATACAGAAGTGGTTCCCAACTCGTAGGAGTCAGTGGACCACCTTTCCCTAATTTCATAATCATTTACGGAGCACCCTTACTCTCCATTCCTTAGAACTCATTTACCAAGAACAAATTTAATTTTCATGTTTAATTGCCCGTATTAAAAGTGCAAAGTTTAAATTATTATTTTCTTACTGCTACAGTTAAATTTCTTCACCACTAAATACAAAAACATTTTCTGATACAAACGTATAAACCTTGACCTTGCCTACTAGGTGAAAAGTCCGTGGAGTCCACAGCACCGGTCTACATACACATAATTGGTCAATAGACGACATTAGTGTGACGTCACTTGCTTGTTTGGAAACGTTGATTCTATCCGTGATTGGTTCCGTGATTGGAAGTAAATCCGTACGGATCCGTACGGAACCAATCACGGATGGAATCAACGTTTCCAAACAAGCAAGTGACGTAATGACTAATGTCGTCTATTGAGGGGTACCAGCAGAGAGCATAATATCCCGATTATGAGGAAATGAAGTGAGGGGATAAAAATACATGAATAGGTTTGAATGGGCGAGATGGTAAGAAAGAAATCTTTTGAATGTGAAATTAAGGGGGCGAAAAATGAAAAGATGAGAAATTAACAGAGAATATATATACAGCACCGGCCTTTTTTTAATATAATTTAATTATAAGGGAAAATATGATTTTTTCCAACTATTTAGTGGTGACTCTATTAGATGTAGATGATGGTCAGTCATCAAAAAGGGGCATTACCTGTTCGGAGAGCTGTCTCTTGTAGCACTTGACCTTCTCGGTGAGCTTCTCGACGGCGTCGTTGAGCATGGAGATGGTCTTGTGGTCCTCCTCCGTTGTCAGCAGCAGCTCCTTCACGCGGTGCTCCTTCTTGCGCATCATCTTCTGCGTCTCCGAGTGGCGGCGCTTCTCCTCCTCCATCTCCAGCTCCACGTCGCGGATCTGACAACGACACATTTCGATCAACAGGTGCAATTAAAAATATTCGTCTTCAGAGCGACTTACCGCTCGAAGTTAATAAAAATGTCAGAGGTGACGATTGTATTCATCTAGAACAGTGATTCCAAACCTTTTTCGGTCCATGCCCCACCAAACCCTTTTTAAATTTTCCATGCCCCCCATGTAGTTTTTCTTCCTTCTTGAAAAGTAAATAAAACTTGGTGATCCATGCCCTATCTGGGGGGCAATTTGGTTAAAAATTTTCAAATTGCCCCCCTAAAAATTCATATTGCTCCCTAGTGGTGCGTGCGCCCCACGTTGGGAAACACTGGTCTAGAAAGAACCGCTTCTTAAACGTGACAGCCTTTCGATTGATAGAAGGACAAGAGTCACATACTACACTAAATTAATGTTCTACCACCCCCTAATGCCAACTATGCGGGTGTCAGACAAAGAACGCAGAACATGTCAGAGCCTGTCCAGCAATGGCCAAATAGACAACAACAAGGCCTACTTATATACAGGAAGGATCGAAATTGTAACGTCATGATTGATATAGATCTTTCCTAAAAACTTGAATTCTTACTGAAATCGTCAATGCTCCCTTCATGTTTACACATTCCTCTCGGTAGATTTATTAAATACCTATCAGAATTTTTGCAGTGTGATTGGCCATATAAGAAGGAATGGCAACCTTCCCGAAAACCAATCAGAGATCTTGTCAGCATCTTATCGAGTAAGATCTTGGAGCATGGAAGATTTTAGTGAGAAATTGAGCTGTTGGCCATCAAAAACTATCTATCGTCAGGGCTTCTATCCCACATTACAGTTTGTTTCTTCATCTAACTAACAGTCCATGGCCCAGCCCTTGAACAAAGCCTGGCTATCCTGGACACCCCCAGATATTTCGATCACTTGAAGCGATTAAACCCGACTTCGAATCCCATAAGAGAGCGAAACAAAGATCTCACCCTGGCCTCGAGCTTGCTGACGACGCGGCGTCCTCCGGCCAGCGCGTTGGTCTCGATCTCCTCGATGCGCACTTGCAGCGTCCTCACTTCAACCTCCAGAGACTTCTTGATGGACTCGATCTTGATCACGCGCTCCGATTCCTCCACCAGAAGGTCCTTCACCGACTTCAGCTCCACTATGCTGCGGTTGTAGCGCTCGTCGCTCACCTGCAACATATCATCCCACAATCAGTGAACTCCTCAAAGATATTGTCGATGTTACTGTCTGTCTATCACAAGATGAACTAATCCTTTACATTTCTTACATCCATTCATTTAGTATTGTTTCTATAGCAACCGCCACAACCAGGCAACTAGTCCAGAGCTCATCTTGTGATAGACATAGTATGTTTCCCTTATACTAATATGTTTTTATATGGATTTATCTCCTGGAATGACTATGAAAGATAAAGGAAGGTTTTCGTTTAAAAAAATAATTACATTGAAAATTTCTTTATTACCATGGTTAAAGTCCCTCTTTAGTGAACCTAATTCTCTAAAAATGAAGAATGGAAAGGCAAGCTAGATAGTAGTAGGTACTTTGTTAGATACACCAATTACTAATTAGGTACTATAGAAATAATTTCCTGAAAAAGTTAGAGGGGAGAAAATTCGTAATACAGTGAAGCGATGATGCATTTTAAAACAGAAAATTCAAACGCTTTTAAAATAATTCCTAAAATTAAAATAACTTGAGGAAACAATAAAACACCCTATACTGCATATAGTTAGACGCAAAACTTAAAATTTTTTCCCTTACCCTGAGCTCCTTGGAGATCTCCTCGTAGTCGTTGTGTAGGGTGAGGTATTCGTTTTCCAGCTTGCTCTTGGCCGAGGTCAGGTTGACGTTGAGGGTGGTGAGCTCGCTCACCTTGGAGTGGGACTCGTCCAGGCTCTGTTCCACGGCGCGCTTGCCTCGCTGGGTCTGAAAACACATTCGTTACTATAACGTCGAGGGAATCCCATACATTTAGACGCGTTAATAGGTGACAAAAGACCTTTAATTTCGGAAAAGTCTTTATATAGAAGGGTAAGAGATTGTTTCCACTTCTATAGATGTCTTGCAAGACCGATGGTGGGCAAATCACAGAAAGACAAAAGTGATGTCATTTGGAGATTTATCCAATTGGTCTCGCAACACAAGGTGCACAACAAGTGGAAATGTCCCTTAAAAGCTCCAGGAGCCAACTGGCACCAGTTTTACGCTAATTCAATAAGCCATAAAAAGATAATAGAGACAATTTCAAACTTCACGCCAAATTCTTATTAAAGCATCTTAGTTGATTGCTTTATGCTTAAGCACAAGGATTAGTTAGTTGATCATGCTTAATTGGTTGGGTGTTGGTACACTTACGGGATTCTCACCAGCGGTTAACCAGCAGACAAAGAAAGATTCCGCCAGTCAGAGTCTTTCTTTAACTGCTTGTTAACTGCAGAGAATACGGCCGTTAGGGCGATGTCAGCTATAAATCCACTGATGCAGAGCACAAAGGGAAGGAAGCCCCTTCTTTCTATCGTATCCCTAACGCAAAACGACACAGAAGATATCTGTAGCGTTGGACTTTTAAAACTGACACCACGTTTGTTAGCAATATAGGTATGTATCCTTACCTGCTCCAGGGACACCCGGAGTTCCTCGAGCTCTGCCATGAGGGCCTGCACGCGGCGCTGGGACACGCCCAGTTGGTCGATGGTCTGCTGCAGGTGGCGAGTGCACTCGTCGTAGTGAGACTGCAGCTCCGTGATCTTGATGGACTGCACCTTGATGGTCTTCTGCATGTCGATGTTCTGCTTGTTGGACACGTCCAGAGACATCTCCAGCTCCGTGATGGTCACCTGCATCTTCTTCTTGATGCGGGCAACCTCCGTCTTCACCTTGGCCTCGGCCTCGGCCAGCCGCTGGCTCAGCTGGTCGATTTCCAGCGCCGTCTGCTTCCTGTAACCACACGTGCATTAAATTTCAGGAAGAGTCTTCGCGTAATAGTGGTATATTACTTTGATTGGTTAAATTTTATACCATATCGTCAGCTTACAGGAGAAGGCACTAAGTCACTTCTGGCTCAACTGTTCTTTACGAGGTTACCCCACGTTTATTGGCATTATCCGATCTCTTTCTTTTGCGCCATGTAATTTCACCAACATACGGATCGTCTTTAAGCTTGGCAAGATTTTGGGAATGCACTTGTTTGTTGGTGTTGTTGTACCGCTTTCAAAAGATTCTCCAAAAGTTACTTATAGCCTTATTGACTGCTATCTGAGCAGCGGTTTACTATCGGTTAAAAAGAATTCCACCAATCAGAGGGTCAGCAAAAAACCTCATTTTCCTACTTTAGCTGGTGGTTAACCATTGGTCAAGTGGCAGTGAATAAGACCGTTAGTGCCTTTCTCGTATAAGCCAACGAAGTGATAAATTGTACTCGTTTCATAAATTTCTTTTTCTTACTTATACCATTTTAGACTTAATTGTTATCTTACACTGATTTTACCACTCACCCAGATACAAATGTACAATAGAGGCCTTTCAGCAAGAACGAGCTTACTCCCACAACTTTACAATTGGAGTTTGCTCGTTATTGTTTCAAGCGCCTAAATTAATGATAATCACATACACATTGCTACACTAGACACCCGCATTACCCGAATAATGTGTTCCGCGTTCTATGGATTCAATGTGAACAAACTTGAGTCTCTCACAGTTCTCTTCAAAATCTGTCTGGCGTAAAAATTACGGGTCAAACCAATCACTTTTGCTAATCATTGATGCAGCATCGAAATACTAGTACATCCTGATTGAGTATTTCATTACCTGAGGGCTTCCAGCTCCTCTTCCTTGGCGGTCATCCTGCGCTCGAACTCGTGCCTGGCGGTGGAGAGGTCGGATGCGAGGCGCTGGGCCTTCTGCTCCTCCTGTCGCCTCAGGGTCTCGGCCTCCTTGTAGGCGATGCTCAGCTCCTCGCGCTCGTTCTCCAGCCGCTTCAACTCGATGTCCATGTCGTGCAGACGGCGGCTCGCGTCGCTCAGGTGAGCCTTCGCGTCGTTCAGCTCGTCTGATGAAACACAAAACAATCACTCATCTGAATTTAGTAAGAGGTAAACTAATATCGAATTTATGTGATACAGTAGCATCAAATCCTAGACACTTGGCACCTAGAAGATCAATTGGTTGCCCTCTCTAGTGACAAATTAAATGTCAAAAATTTTGAGTGGATGGGTCTTCATTTTTGAAAAAATGCACCTTTAGTACGTCAAAATATAAAACGATAATACAATACAACACAACAGAATATGCAATATTCACAAAATGTGTCAACTTGATAAAAAATATGCCACCAAATGGCAACAACTAGATATATATTATGGGATTTTAACTGTTTGAATGATTTAGAAACGACAGTTTATCTCTCAATTACAGATATTTTAATGGAGCCAAAAAAAATTTTAGTGGTAAGATAGGGCTATTTTACCCCCAATAGCATTACTTAAGTGCTATTTCAGTGTCACATACTTTTTAATAATTTGAATTGCCACCTTCTCGATCCGCACACAAATGAACCAGCCTTCCTAAGTTTCCCCAAACACATCTTTGATCAACAAATGAATTAGCTTCAGTTTAATCTTTAGCGAAATTGTCTTTAACATGGTCTAAGCTAAACTTTAATAAAAAAAAATTGCATTAGTTTCTTTCCATCATATTTCCATTCCTTCATCTAATTAATTAAAATGTAAGCAGACTTTATACCTGCTTCCCATAGCTGTTATGTTGGTCATTAGGGGATTTTCTGTTCAACTATCCGTAAATTCCTTAGAACAATTTTCAACTATTTATTGCCTCAACATCTACTTCATGATTTCAAATGTTTCTTCCAAGCTCAAAGGAAGTGTTTTAACAAACATTGAAAATATAACAATCTAAGTACAAATCCAGATAAATTTTTAGAATGTAAATTTCTAAATTTTCTGTGTGATTCCGATACAGTAAGAAACTAACAGCTTATTTAAAATAACACTTGTATTTCTTGCTAAAATATCTTAAATTCAAAGTAACAATTCCTTTTTTAATATCTTACCCTAAACGGCAAACGGATCGATTCAAGATCTGACTAAATTTTAAATTTTTAATTTGTTACATGATCAGACATTGGGCTTTGATCAAAACATATCCATGAAATGAATATGCAAAGTAAACAGATCCAACATAAGAATCTGTCCACGTAAACTTCTAATACATAACAGTTTTTTCCTATACTTATCACAAGAGAGATGCAAGTTCATAATATCAATAATTCACCGGGGTTAATTAAAGGAAGATATTCTGTTGTAGATCCATTTATCAATTAGAATTAGAGTAAAACATTTTGAAAATCCCCTTCCTTCTCTGAACCTTGAAGGAAATCCCTAGCGAGTCAAATACATTTTTTTTCCTGCCCGATGCATCTTCTAAAGGAAAAACGAGTTTTACAGGCGGCGGAGAGTATAGCAGGAAAACTGCCACCGCTACGGAAGCATGGGGAAACAGCGATGTTCCCTTCAGAGATTTATGTTATTTTTTTACTTTCACTGCACTGCATGAACTCATCAGAGTGTATTTTTAACTGCATATAGTTAATGATGCATAAAGAACTAATTTATATACTACCCCAACTACATTAGTAATCGTTATAAGTTATGACAAATAATGGTCTGATTTAAGAAGACAAGTGAAATTTATGAAAAAAAAAAACATCTTCTATGCGTTACTCTTACTATTTCCGCGTGCGTTTCTTTTTCATCAAAAACCATGCTAACTATTAAATTTATACAGATGAACCCGGTTATAAAGAGCAATCATAGGAATAAAAAAAATTCATAATCTATTTTGCATTTAGTAACTACTACTAAATTACCAAAGTAATAATAAAGAAATAAATAAAAAATAATAAAAATAGATAATAAAGTAATATTTAAAGAAATAATTTCATCAGCAGTAGCAAATTTCCTTTTGACGACAAGTGAAGCAAATTTATAAAGTAGCCTTTTTAAAACCCATAGTGCGTGCCTAGAACCCAAGAAGAAATTTCCAAATACAGTTTCTAGGTTTTGCAAGATGAGTTAAAATATCAGCATCATTTAGAATTTGAAAATAGAGATGCTATGTAAAATATCCCATTCTATAACACCCTTCTAAAATTCACATTCATTCTGCCACTGAATTTGACCGCTGTATTTCTTTAAAGCGCCATTACATGTAACAAATCGAGTTTGTTATTTAACAACTGAATAAAGTGCGAGGATTCAAAAACAATCTTTAACCATTTGAATACTAAAAAATGTTTATTTCCTCAAAACATATTTTAAAACTATATTTTTGATTGAATTAAAGTTTTAAAAAACACATTTTCATATTTAACTCTTCTAAAATATTTTCTTAAAAATGATGCATGACATATTTTCAACGCAACCATAATTTTTGTGATCAAGCATTAAATTTCATTTTCCCCCTAAACCAATGATCAAAACACACATCAAAACGTTTCGAAATGAACAGAAAATACGACCAATTGGCTCTGAGGGATACCTACCCTCTTGCTGTACCGTTTCGTCCACCTTTTGTCCGTTATACTCATTATTATCTTGTTCATTTGACTCATTGTTATCTTGTTCGTTGGGCTCATTGGAATGTTCCTCGTGGTCCGAAGTGGAATGTTCTGAATCGGATGGCACTTCCTCTTGGCTCTTCGCTATGGAGTTCGAGAACAACTGTCCCAGCTGAGAGAGGGGCACCACCCTCACTTCGGGGGACTCGGGACCGAACTCGGGGGAGGAGCTGGCGGAGGGAATGCCCAAGGTGGGACGCTCTTCTCCCACGACCATGGCTACACTTCAGACGATATTCAAATCAACAACACTTTTGACCACTTCGATTCAGTGAGTTCAGTTCTTCAAGGAGTCTATCTGGAAGAATTTCGTGCACAAAGCTATTGACCACTTCTCTTCAAAGTCAGTCTGGTTGAACGTCTGATTCGATATGGGAGCGAAGTAAGATCTGAACTTGCTCCTCAAAGTCGTCATCGATGTGTCCCAGTGTCAGCCAATGGGAGTAGAGAGGCGTGGCCTAGGCAATCGTCACCTCGAATTAGTTTTTGTGGGAAAACAAACGTTTGAGGGAAAAGCTATCTCCTTTTGAACTCTTTCCAAGCAAAGCACTCAGGCTTGATGCGTCCAAAACCAACGTTCGTCGGCTGTTCCATTGTTCGTTCTGGCAATTATAGAACGCGAACTTCCGGAGAAGCGTCCCATCCGTTACAGGAATAGAGCATCTGTCTCGGGCTCGAAACCCTACCCTGACAGCCAGGAATTGAGAGTCCATTCATAATGTAGCATTACATCGGGATTTCGCTAAGCGGTGCTAAGTCTCCTAATATACCGCTAGGCAAAGTTGGGTCGGGGGATTTGTTCTAGCTTTACTACTTCTGTTGATTTGAGCATTTCAAAAACATTTGTTCTTAAAGGGTTTTATTTGAACCTTTTCAGTCCAACCGCCCCAGATTGCCTTTGAGTCCTCAATTGCCTCAGACACTTATTTTAATATAATACGATTTAGAGCCTAAAATAGAAATTAATAGCGGGTAGTCAATAGAGAAGATTACCTTTAAAATATATACCCCCGCTGCATTTTTATTTCCATAGATACTCAGACACAAATATTTAAAAGCACATTAAATTAAAATTAACGGTTAAAAAGAACTTTTTGAAGAAACAGCCTGATTTTTATTATATTTTTTTTAAACTCAATTTTTTTTTTAATTCCGTCTTTGTGGCCTTTGGACTAGATGGAACTCAAAGGCCTTTAAGCTATAAACTTTGGAGGACTCATAGTGAACATATACTTTCCTACGAGTCCTCCAATTAGACTTATTTCTGCATAAAAACTTTAAGGGGGTCCGGGACACTTCGGGAAAAAATATTTTCAAGTTTAAAATTTCGAAAATGTTTGTGAAGATTAAGCATCAAATTCTAAAAATTACTACTCACAACTTTTCACACTACTACTAAATGAATAAATTTGGAGTTCTCTGACAACACAACTTTTCGCAAGGGTTTTGAAAAATTTTAAATTCAATTTTTGTTGAAAAAAGAATGGTTACTAATCAATTTTCAAAGTTTTTTCACCAAATCAAACAGAAGCATTATCTTTAATTCTGATTCAGCATGTTAAGAAATATTAATATTCTTAAAAACATGGTTAATTAAGTAGAAAATTCTTAAACTTTTCATGTGATAGTTTAAAAATAAATAGTATTTTAAAAAGTAAACAAATTTTCAAATTTGCTGAATATAAATTAAAGTAAAATATTTTAAATTTCAACTCTTTATCTTGAACGGTTTTTGACATATCAATTTAAAATAGAGAAAAAGTAAAAAAAAAATCCATCATAGAGAAAAACGCATTTGAATGTAATATGTAGAATGCTAGATTACCAAAGCAGCCGGCATTAAAGGATTTTATCTCTGCCCCCCCCACTATTTAGGATAAAAACGTTATCTAAACATCATTTTAAACAGAAAAACTGGGTTACCTTTTAAAATCAAAAAAAAAATTTTTTTAAACGGGGACTCAAACTGGTTAAGGTTACTCTCGTTAGTGAACTGAATTCTCTAAGAATAACTTTTAGTTGCTTGTGATTTAAATTTAAGGTATCTGAACTTAGGACAGGTATTCTTCTTGGTAAGTTGGTATTGAAATGTAGTCTCGAAGAAGAATACCTTTGTTGATTTAAATTTAAGGTATCCGAACTGAGGACAGGTATTCTTCTTGGTAAGTGGGTATTGAAAAGTATTTTTAAGGAAGAATCCTTTGTTGATTTAAATTTAAGGTATCCGAACTGAGGACAGGTATTCTTCTTGGTAAGTGGGTATTGAAAAGTATTTTTAAGGAAGAATCCTTTGTTGATTTAAATTTAAGGTATCCGAACTGAGGACAGGTATTCTTCTTGGTAAGTGGGTATTGAAAAGTATTTTTAAGGAAGAATCCTTTGTTGATTTAAATTTAAAGTATCCGAACTGAAGACAGGTCTACATCCGCTCCTGAATGTTTCGGATTGTTTTCTCGGCATCCATTGAACCCCGAATCGTTTGAAACAAGGGGTCGTTCGGGAGGGAGAATAAGATGGATGTTCCAGAATAGAAAAGTAACACCGCAAGGGGTGAACACACTGCTGTCTGGCGCTATGCCAGGCCGTTGAAGAATCGCTACAAAAGAGCCGATGAAGGGCCCTTCCTACCCGATGCACTCGTCGGGTATTTCGGAACAGACAAATGTCACCTTCGTTTTGCTTTGCTGCGAAAGAGTTGCTCTGACAAAACCGCATCATACGAAACGAGTGAGAACCTCCCACAGGTTTACGACCTCGTTTAGAGCAAAATCCTCTTATTCGTTCTTGCACATTGGGTAGGTTATACTAAGAAATACTGGGTGTTCCTATAGTAATAGCTTTACAACTTTAGATTTAGATAAATGAAAAACTATATACTGGCTAATAACTAAGTTTTGTAGTAACACGTAACAAGATAACTCGTATGTTGAGTTTTTTTAATCATTCACACACATTCAAATTGTGCATCAGCAAGAACATCATCCAGACTATTTTAAATTTTTCTCCCATGGAATTTTAGTGGGACATGCTAAAATGATTCATTCATTAAATGTGTATGATTGAGTATTCGAAACTTTAAGTTATCTAGCCACGTGTTTAAAACTGTTTATTATTAGCTATACTAGATAGAAACGTTTCCTAACCCTATAACGTCACTACGCTGAAGCAGAAACTGTGTAAACAGAAAGCCCGTTGGGTTGCAAGGATCAGTTTCTGTACGCAAATCTTGATAAAAAAGACGCTATATTTACATGGGTTTAACAAAATAATCATATTTTTAAATTGACGTTCTTCATTTCACTCAAAATTCAGACACCGCGCTGGTAACTACTTTGTTTGACAGTGACGTCATAGGGTCAGGAAACGTTGCTGTCAAGTAAAGTCACGGGTTTAAAACTGTTTAGTATTAGCTAGTGTAGTTTTGAAGTTATTGAAGTCTGAAGGCTGTAAGGCTAATTTATTCCCCAAACTTTGCCATACTCTACTTATTCAAAAAAAACTAAAAATTCTATAATTAAAAGGACTCCCAAAACGAATTACCATGAAACACAAAACCATGTTCAGCTAATTCTGACAAAAAAAAAACATAGTAGGTAAGACGGAAGGTCAAACTTTCTCTAAAAGACAGATGGAATCGCTAGAAACTTTTTATAGCAATGCGATATTTTATTCTCCAGAGTCAACTAATCCTTCTATTGAAGCACTAATGATTTTGGCTGAAGGCCTAAAAGAGTGGTGCAACGGGGCCTTATTTTGGGATCCCAAAACGGAACAATTATCCAGTTATTGCTGAGAAATGAGCCAACATCTTCCCACACAGGTTGGAATTGAATGATGCCTTGTGTAATATTCAGGTTAGACTATTTCCCGATGTGTTGTTAGTCTTGCCATTCCAGTTCTCAGTAAAGCATTGTTAAAATTAACCTAAATCTGAGCTCCCAGAGTCAAGTCATGAGACAAAGAGTTAGAATGTAAAATAACCAAAGGTAAAATTATAAAATATTTTTAAAACTTTTCTTATGAAGTACAGAAATCTAGTACAAAACCATCAGTTTTGTTTAAAGAGAAATACAAATCGTAAAAATATTGATTAGTTGCTAACGAGTAAGAAATTTCGAATCAATAAAAAATAGATGAATGGACTAACCTGGCAGTGCCTACATGGAATCAGTTAAAAATAAAACAATTTTATATCCCCCAACTTAAACATAGCTAAATTTTTCCGTACCCTAAAACCAAGACATTGAATTGTCATAAGAAGTATTTTTATAAAAAAATATATCTGGAAGTTCATTTGATGAATAATACTTAATAATAATATTTTAATAATTTATGTTTCAGCTTAATTATTCTAACTTCAACTAATTCTAACAGCTTAATTATTCTTCTTCATCAATAATTTTGATTCGATTGATTGAAATTTTTATCATTTTTATATCTCTTGAACACTTAAATATTAACATTTTTTTAAACTATGGTAAACGTGTAACACGAAGAAAATATAAAGATTTGAAGAATTAAAGAAAATATGTACGGTAAAACACACGTATGCCAATAAATTCTACCACATTTCTGTTTATTTATATTTTTTTACTAATTTCATCTAGTGAAACTAGCTTTTAATCCCTACCAAGAATAAATCTACCTAGAAAGATATCTTCCTCGTGTGTTGGCAGAGTTTCTGTTTACTCAGTGTGTATTTTAAGCTAATCATCACAATGGTAATTACTTCTGTGTGAATGAACTTAATTTGCATTCACATTCATGCCATCAGCAGAAAGTGGAGAGATTTAAAGATACTTTGCTTTCTTAAAATAAATTTTTAAAAGGCTTTAAAAACATTCCTTTAAATTTATAAGAGTTAAGTATGAAAAAACTATGGACTATGGTTTAATGGCCTATATTATTATCTGTATTGATTCACCAATGATGAATTTTTTCTCCTCCAAAATGTTCAGTCATGCATTCATACTGCAGTCTGAATTGCTTAGCTGTCTAAAAAAATGCTTAATTATCTTTGACTCCATTTACCGTCTAAGGGGAGCAACAATAGGACATAGCATTAGTTAAATGGAAATTAAACCTTCTAACGAGTTTTCTGTAAAGATATCATAAACAGTCTATAAGTTGTTGATTTTAAAACGTCTTTCTTAATTTGAAAAAGGGATGGAACTCTATATGAGATTAAATAAATTCTATTACTCAAATAAAAAAATAAAAAATCGTTCTCTTGTAAGAACATTATAAACATTCACTATATTCAATTGTACTTAGGGTTCATACATTGCGTTTTTAGACAGATATTACAGTACTTTCAATCAAAAAATTCCTACTGCATAGTTAAGGATTTTGAAAAGAGTTTTGAATTCGTAACAGAGGCTCTCAGCTAGCAGATCTCTACGAAAGCGGTTCCCTCCACCTGTTAAGGAAGATATTTTCCATAAGCCTCTGGCCCTCGGCCAGACCAAAAAGAGATCCCCTCCTTTGAGGTGCAATCGACAAGGGCTTTCTTGGAAATTATTTTCGTCTCCTCTTTAAACCTCTTGCCAAAAGAAAAGAGACCGATCTTACGAAAACATTAAAACTCTTGAAAGTAGATGTGGTCCACTTGAAGAAGATAGCGCGTCGATTGAACTTTTTTTCATTTATCATCTTGAATATTTGAGGGAACTGGTCAATGCCAAATTCACTGGTTATTCATTGTATGGAAGAATTTTTATGAAAGAGGTTATTTACATCGAAGTGAACTATCGTGGTTCAATGAGGCTCATTTGGGAACCAGATGGAAAGAACAATAATCAATGACACTTGAAATTGATTGGGGTAAATTGACGAAGAAACTGAAAAAAGTGTAAGTACCGAGAATTTTTTTTATGGTCCCATCCAAATAAAAATCAATTTGCCCTTATTTAATAATCAGTAATTTCCCTTTTAGGTTTTACGTAGCATGATGGATGATTCATACATACTTAAATAACGGAGACAAAATAACCTGTTACAACCTATTAAGCAATCGTTTTCAAAGGGCTAAAGTTAGAATCAATAAAGAAAGCAGCCTCGCTACAAAGAAAAGAGTTTGTTTAACGAAACTAAAGGCTATCCTCCCAACATAAGTATTATAAATGCAGACCTGCCAAAACTCTCATGCTTTTGGACTGAGTTTCCTGCCTTTATTTTAAATCTCCGGCCTCTGTTTTTTTTTTGGGGGGGGTGTTTTGATTGAGTGCAGGGTAAAAAGCCGGAGAAAAGACACAGAAAAAAAGGAGGCTGGAAATTCAAAGTAAAGGCCAAAAACTCCAGCCAAAAGCCGGAGAATTGGCAGGTCTGTAGAATCTCTATTACTTGGAAACCTGTTTACAAAGTCAAAGAAGGTCAAATTCTAAACAGGCCAAATCGGCCCATCTAAAGGTGCCCATATTCATTTAATTAATTTTATTATTTATTATTTATTAATTTTTTATTTAATTTTAGGACCTATAGTGCTAATTACTCGACAGTACCAAGGTCAAGTAGATATTCCTGCGCCTAAATGTCCAGTTAAAATTCCCCAAGCGAACTCGATGCTCGACTTCGAAAGTATGAAGTGTGATACGAGTGATCGGCAGTGAAGCGCACCCATAATCCCTTTAAGCTGAATTCAGCAAGGAATCGAACTTGGGTTGGCGGTGCCTACGAGCAGCCAAGCTGACCACCTAAACCCGAATCGCACCCATTCAAGCAATGAATAGATGAATGTCTCTCACCCGTGAGCTTCTTGTTCTCCCTGGTGAGGACGGCCAGCTGGTCCCTGAGCTTCTCGTTGTCGTGCATGGCCTTCTGCAGGTCCTGCACCTTCACCCTCAGGTCGGCTGAAGTCTTCTCGTAAATCAGCGTCACCTCCTCCACCTTGCTCTTCAGCTCGATGTTGATCTTCTCCACCTGGACAACGCGCTTCTCCAGCACCTGCACGTGGCTAGTGGCCTGCGAAAGAGAAACAGGTTCAACTTCCATTTATAGGAAGTTACCGGCTTTCAAGTCACCACGAATTACAAGTGCAACTTAAAGTATCAGATTCACAAACTACGTCACACGATGAAAAAAGGATGGGGGTTCTGTATGTGACACAATCTTGATGAAGGCGAGTGGGAAGTTTAAAATCCATGACATCACACCTTAATGGCCTTATTCACTGCTACCTGTTCACAGGCGCGGATCCAAGGGGGGCACTCTGGACAGTGCCCTCTTGGGCCCAAAAAAGTTCTCAAAATGAGTTAAAACTCTACTTTTATAGGTCAAATTTCAAAAAATTTCCTGGGGGAGGACCCCCATACCCCCCAGCGGTACCACAAAGGGATCTTGAGTCCTACTTTTTAGAATATCCCCAACATTTTGACATTCTGTCTCAAAAGGTAAAGTGATGGTCTAGAAAAGTGTGTCCCCCCTTGGAACCGTGCTGGATCCGCGCCTGCCTGACCAGCAGTTAACCTTTGGTTAAAAGAAGAATTCCACCAATCAGAGTCAGCGAAAAGCTCATTTTTTTCTTTAGCTACTGATTAACTACTGGTCAAGTGGCAGTGAATAACGCCGTAACAGCCATATTCACAGCCATCAGCGTCGGTGTTAACAGGCAGCTAAAGATCGAAAAATTAGCTTTTCGCTGACTCTGATTGGTGGAATTCTTTTTTGACTTGGGATTTAACACCGACGCTGATGACTGTGAATATGACTGTTAGTGTTCTTTCACTGTTGTTAAAATTGAGGCATTTCTTTCTCTCTGTGGTTTGACTAAGCAATAAAAGAATGTCTATTTCTAAGTGAGAGAAATAAAATTTGAATTCTTCGATTCGATTAAATTTCAAAGTTTCAGAACTGTGACATCACAATTGGGGGAAGGGGTATCACTGGAATGTGTTAACATATGACATGAAGGAGGAAATGGTGTAAAATACCTGAAAATTGTGTGACATAATTTGTGAATAGAACTCCTAAGTCAAAATTATCGGCTTTGAGATTACCTCATAACAAATTCAACCTACAGTATTGTTATGAAGTTGTAAATGAGAGTGTAAAGAACCGTATTCAAAATTATTGGCTTTCCAATACAGAAACAATTTTTTTAGGTAAATTCCCCTCATAATTGCAAAATATAGTAGCTCAAGCCACATTATAAAATAATTAAGTTTCTGTCAATTTTGAATTATGTATCAATCTTAATTTCAAATTTTACTTCGGATCGCATAAAATAAACAGTTGTACGAAGAAAGAAAACATATCGCTGTTATCGTCAGATTTGTTATTGCTACATCTAGAGAAATGTAAACGTTAAAATAAACTAATTTATTTTCATCTCCTGAAAAGTTAGAAAAAGCTTTTTAAGTTATTTATTACTTGAACGATTATAATATGGAGGTATACTGGTTCTGGCACTACCATGGAATACAAGGAATACTAAACTTGAACCTTATTTGAACTTTAAATGAAGCAAAATGTATGCTTAAGAATCATTTTTTGTTTTATCAGTTGTATTTTGCAAATCTAGTGCAATAAAAAATTAAAAATATTTTCAATTTAGTTATATTCATAAAATATTATTCGCATTCACATGTTCTTAATTCTTTTAGATGTGGCCAGATTTAGATGTCTTTTCGTAAAACAAATAGTACACTAGTACACGGTCCTTTTCATAGATGGCAGCATCACCCATGATTTGAGAGGAGCCCTTCTCCAGGAGAGGTTTTATCTCCACTCCAAAGGTCTCATTCCCTTTTGAAGCTCTTAAAAACCTTTTGTCGTTACTCAAACTTTTTAAAAGTTGAGGATATATCTCCCCGAAAGTCAGAAATTTTTCCCTTTTACAGTAGAAAATGGTTAAATTAAAAAGGGCTATTTGATACACTAAATTTCAAACCAATTTTTTGTGTAGAAAAACTTATTCATGTACTTTTTTTTTTCAAAAAATATCTAGAAATCCCTGAATTTTATGAAACCATTTACAAAAAATATATAAGTCTGATGAAAATTAAAATGCATGTATAACAACTTTTGTAAAAAAAAAAAAACAATATTTATCAATGTGCACAACAGGTAGATCAGAATGATACATTGCTTGGCGCACATTGATACACAGTGATTAATTTCTTCAAAAATAGTATTTAATCACAAAAATTTAGGAAAATTAAAAATGTTCTTACATAGAGAGAGATCCTAAGGAGTTTTTTACATTACCTTCTTTGAATATAAGTAATACATTTTCCATTAAACATTCAGGAGTCAAAAGATGAAAAAAAAATAACGAATATTTATATACGGAAATAAGATGGTAATTTTTAAGGGATTACTATCCTCTAAATTAGCTTAATAAAATTCAAAGGTATCTGCCTAAATCATTCCGAATTTTTTAAAATATGCGTCAATTATTTACGGGTTAGTTTTGGGCCATTTATTGTACTATATTTTTCTAGTAGTTAAAACTAATAGGTACTTTTAAAATACAGTTATTTATTAAATAAAAGCACTTAGAACTGAACTTCTCGAGGCGATGTTTCTAAGTTCAGTATAGATAATCACTTCGAAATAACTTAATTCATAGAAGATTTAACGTTATATTCAAGAATATTTATTCTTTTTTATTTAAGTTTGTAATTCTGACTTTTTAAAGTATTAATTGCAGCTATGTAAGAGATTGACTTCTGACAGATGTTTTTCACACAATTTATAAACACACAAGCAGTTGCCAATCTCAAACACTTGATAGACCCAAAGATTCTAAATTATTGTAATTTTATTCACAACATAAATAGACTATGGGTACCTACTGTGATATCTATCAATATACCTCACTAGTGTATCAAAGTACCCAACATTAAAGTGTATCAAAGTTCTCCATCGGTCGGTTATCTTTGAAAAAACTTTTATTTAAAAAAATAGACAAAGGTTATTTAATATTTAAGTACTATTAACCCCTACTGCTAATTAGAATTACCTAGCTTTTGGTTTTTGCAGATCTCTGTATTAAAAGTAGAACACCATCAAATATATTTTACATATTTCTTCAAAATTTACGCCTTTTTTTATGAAAAAAATAGTTTTTTTTCATTAAAATTTATGGACTAAACTTTTTGTAAAAAAAGTGACCTAATAACCTTTAAAAGCAATTTTAAAAATACTAGTTATAATTTAAAAACTGCGTACAGAGAAAGAAATAACTTACATAATAATTTTTAGTTTAGTCTTTCTCTTAATATTATCTACTATAAATCCTTTTATTTTAATCAGGGTTTCTGCAAAGTTTTCTGACAAATTAATAACCCCCTATGCCAGTGTGGTCCAACCCGCGGCCATCGAAGAGATTTTCCAGGCCCTCGGTCCAACAAAATTTATTGCTCATTCAAACTGCAGAGAATAATCCACTTGACAGTTTTATTTCAGAAACTTTTTAATAAACTTTTAATTTTACAGATTGAATTTTAAAATTTATTTCAGGGGAGAGCCATTGAACCCCCTTTGAAATGTTTTTGGCTTAAAATTCAAAAGAGACATTAAAATGGCATCAGTAAAAAATCCACTTAACAAAATTATTAAGTCTATGTGAGACCAGTGTTTCAAGTTGTAGGCAATAGTTTATACATTTTAAATTATGCCGCCACAAGAGCTTTATCGTTAAAACAACTTAAAGAGTTCTTCCTTACGAAGTACGCATATAATATCAAAAAGAAAGAAGGTATAAAATCAGTAGATTACTGGTTTACATTTATTAATAAATTGTAATTAACATTTTATCAACAAGTTTAATTTCAAAAATGTTAGCTACTAAGCTTTAGTTATCTGTCTATGTATTTAGAACCCAAATTCGAAAATAAAAATTTCCTAACCTCTTCAGAAAATAATCTCCAACTTCTTTGTCTGGATATTAACTAATTTTGAAACAACACTTTTATACCTGTAAATCACTAAAACCCTTAAACAATTCTAGCTCTTTCATTTTCAAAACAACGCTGTGAATAGCCTAACTTTTTAAGAAAGGTTTTCTCTTTATTATGGACTATTTCCTTTTAATAAAAAAAAATCTTCAATTTAGTAAAACAAGGAATAACTTGTTTTATGTTTCATTTTAATGAGTATGATAATCATATAAAATAGAGTTTAAATTGTGGTTATTAAAATATATTACCTTAAACAATTTATTAGCCCAGCGAATTTGCTTTAATTTTCTCTATTTACTGTCTCTGGCCCTCACCTCAAAAAAAGAAAGTTTGATTGGCCCCTGGGTAGCTAAAGGTTAAACCACACTGACTTATACCATTGTCCACATCGCGGATGTTTTTTTTAAACCTAATTTGTTATGCTGAGGGGGGGGGGTAAAAGTTTAATCAAGTTGAGAATACTTCAGGTTAAGATGAGCTCTTTTTTGTTCCAAAATACTTTATTTGAAAAATCTTACAACTTGTTTCTGTAGCACTTAGACATTAAAACTGATTTTAACTGAAACTGATTAAATCTGATAAGCAAATTAAAATATTTATTTAGCATTGAAATCTCCTATCAACCCCTTTTTATCTTCATCCATTCCCTATCTAATAACCTTATCCCCTCTAGGGGATCTGTATCTACTATTTTGAATTTTTGGCTTAAATTGTGTTTATGGTGTTTGATTGATGTCCCTCTTCACATACTTCACGGCGAGTAAAAGAGGTAGCATTCGCTTAAGGTACATCATGATGGCATAATTTACTTTGACTTACTTTTCAAACCACAAAAATACTACTAGATTTCTTTTGCATAATTTCTACTCATGCAGCAATACCATATACGATAGCAATGACCCAATCTTTTCTCTCAAAACCGTCTGTTGGGTGATTTGGTGTAAAATGCTGTTATAAAAACTGATATTTTTATAATTGATAGTAAAAATAAAAATTTATATCGTCGTTTAAAATTCCCAACATGACACAACTCAGCATGATATAACAACATAACATATTTCAGCCATTAAGTATCATTCCATATTCAAACTTTAACACTCAATTGCTTGAAATAAATAGTTCTGAGAAAAAGGTCCTAGAGAACCGCTACTACTCTGTTAATTTTGTTATCACTATGACCGTAGAAATAAATGCACTTTAAGATAGTTTTTCTCTTCTCAAAATTAAGTTATGTTTCGCCTTAAAATGCGCCTTGCGATATAAAACTATTCAACTGGCCAAAAAAGGAGTTATGTCATGATGTACCTAAAGTGACTATTTGCCTGTGTGCAGAAGGGTGTATGCTCACCTTCTCCAGGTCCATGACGAGCACTTCGACCTCGGATTGCAGACGAGACTTGGCCTTCTCCAGAGCTCCGCATTTGTTGAGGAGCACCTCCAGCTGTTCTTCGTACTCGGATGTCTTCTGGGCGATCTTGCGCCTGAGATGCGATGAAAAACGGATTAGACAGTATTGTAAATGTTTGCTAAAACCTTACAAAATGCAGTAAATAAATAAAAATCATCAAACTAAAAGTGAATAAAATTTCTTTTTATAAATTTCACTTAGGTTGAAAGGAAGTTGCAAAAGTTCCTTTACATCTAGTCAGTAAAATTCTTGAATGTAAATTTTAACAGGCTCTAGTGTGCAGTTTTTCTTAAGACATGAAATTCCTGAATTGTCATTCTTGACTTCTATGGTCTGGGCATACATTATGGCTTATAAAGTCGTTATATGGGCCTCTTTATACGGGTTGAGCTTTATTCTTTAAAAGTGTTACTGAATTCCATGTCTTTCATTTTGGATCAGATGTATTAAAACCCATCCAACTGTCGATCATTTTAATTTTTGAGTAATTTCTACAACTAAACATGACCCCCCCCCGTAAAAAAACTGAATATAAATTTTTCAAAAAAATTTTAAAAATTACAAAAATTAATTTTAGAATACTATTATTTGGAGTCCTTGTTTAATCACATTTTTAGGATTTTATTTAACATTTTCGGTGATATTATTCAGTACTCAGAGCATATAAATTCGTGCAATTTAGAAAAAAAAATCATAGCTATTCAAGTTGAAAGTGTACATAAATGACATTGTCAATAATTGTCTGATTTGTTTTATTAACTTACTTAAAAACTACAACATAATTTCATCTTTCTTATTTTAATTTTTCATTACACCCGTTTCCTTGGAGACTATTTTCACAACAATATTATTCCATGAAACTTTTTATTTTAAAATTTGCTAAAGGCTAAAGTATCAAATAAGGAAATTCTGTTTGAAAATTTTAAAATAGCAATGATTTAGATTCTTAGAATGTTAGTATAATTGTTGAATAAACTACAATCTAGTTTTTCTAATAAAAACTTGGTATTTAGCACTGTGTTTTCTTTGTAACTATGGAATGAGTAGTTTTTTTTTCTAAAGGAGGAATAAAACTGCTTCACCAAAACGACTGAAAAAAGGTAAAAAGAGGATTAAGATGTCATTTTAAATAATTGAAACGTAGCCTTTTTTCTTTTATATTTTTCATTTGTAGGTACTTAATCAGAAAAGCTGGACTTCAGTGAATGGAAAAGCAAAACATCTAGGGTAAGGACATTCAGCCAGCGGGAAAGTGAGACAAAACGCTCGTCTTGTTACTTTAGGCAAGGGGAAACACATATTTTTTTTTGCCACTACCAACCGTAAGGAGTTGTACAGGATTTTTCAGACTAGCTATTTTGAAGTACAATATTAGATGGGAAGTGAATATTGTTAAGAAGCAATATGGTTGCTGGAATCAGTTAAAATGGAGGAGGATCTTGAAGCACAGGGGTTTCCAACTGGCGGCCCGCCGGGTTATTTTTGTGCGGCCCACTAAGCTCCCTGAACCCCCCCCCCAAAAAAAAAAAAAACTAGCTTCATAACACGTATTAGAATACTAAAATTCAAAAATTTTTCGTGGGAGGACCCCCGAACCCCCTATTTTCCTCCTAGATTATGAAGTAGCTATGGTGAAAAATTAAAAGCTTGAGGTTTAGAGAGGGAGGTGGTTTACCTAGAAATTCTCCCTGAGCGTAGCAAGGGGTTATAAAGTCTTAGGTCAACCTCTCTCACTATGAGGGACAAAATGGAGTATCCAAAAATTAGGTGATACACTATTTTTAAGGAAAATTGCAAACATTTTCTGGAGGAAGACCTGTTTTTAATTAATATTCAGTATTAAAAGATTTATAGGGGTCAAAAATTTATATATCTTCTGAAATTTTTGGAAATACAGTAGTACCTTCACAATATGTAAATAACCTTCGTCCCTATTATTCGATCCATATTAAAGACGCTACCCCTGAAAAATATATCATGGATAAGATTACTTTGCGGCCCGCCACTTGACTTGTGATTTCGATTGTGGCCCTCGATTACTTGGAAACCCCTGTTGTAGCATATTAAGTTAATTTTTTGAGTAATTGAGTAATTAATTGTTTATTGTCACACACACACAGTATTACATAAAATACATTGAAATAACAATACAAAAGAAAAACAAATATTAAATATAAAAAGACAAATGTTAAAGAAAAAATAATTATAATTCGTAGACATAAGGCTTCTAAACTCAGAGGAGCGCTCTTTAATAACAAACGCTACTGGGTCGTTAATATTTAAGTAGAGGTATAGAAAACTCGCATGTTTCAAGAAGTGTCTCACCTGAGTTCCTCTACCTCGTCGTGGTGGGCGATGCACTCGGTCTCGTACTTGGTGCGGTAAGTGGCGCACTCTCCGTTGACCTTGACCAGCTGTCGCTCCAGGTCGATCCTGAACTCGGACTCCTCGTCCAGCTGGGTCTTGTAGCTCTCCACCTCCATCTCCAGGGTGTGCACTGTCTGCTCCAGCAGAGAGCGCCTCTAAACACACCAAACACATTCGTAAGTGCAATGTAGAAAATGTGTGTCTAGAGATCTAAGTACTTTTGTTACCATTTTCTATTATATCCAAATGATTTTAATTGAAATCAAAGAGGATACAGGTAATAAAAGGGTTTATCAATGTTTAACATTTTTAATAAATCAATCAAAATCTTATATTATATATAACAAGTTTTTGATATTATGGTGTCGATGTATTCGATATCTCTCACTCTTTGATTAGTGACGGTAACTTTCACACGCAAAGCAGGGTACGGAGACTTCCATGCTATGACAGCAAAATTGAAAGGTTTTTAAAAAATGCTCGAAAGGAACATGTTTTATTGCTTATTTTAATAAACATAACACATGTTTTATCTAGAATGTTTTCTACTTAAGTTAATGATATCTTTTCATAATCTTTTCCAGAATTTTTGAACTAGAAAATTTCAACTCTTCTTTAATCACTTTTAATTTTTTAATCTTGTAACATCACCATCTTCTTTAAAAAAACATGGTGTTACATGATAATAATAATAACTAATCTTAGTTAAACCGTTCCATAATTAACAAGAATGCAATGGACTCTAACCGTCTGACGTCACACGGAACCAACACGTGACCTACTGAGCTTGCGATTGGTTACCACAGATACTACACTAGTAGATCTACTAGTGTAGTATCTGTGGTAACCAATTGCAAGCTCAGTTGTAGGTCACGTGTTGGTTCCGTGAAGTCTCGAACCAGATAGGCGGTTAGAGTCCATTGTGGGGAAAAAGGTAATGTAAGCATTAAACGGTTTTGTTTTGTTGCGGTTTTATGTCGCAAGAAGCATTAAAAGGTTTGTAGAGTTAATTATATTGTCCAAGCAGCACATTCAAAGTAAAAAATAAAATTAAACGAGAACTAGTGTGTTTCTATTACCCTCTCCTCGTCCTCGTTCCTCCTGCGCAGCTCCTCGAGCTGCGTGGCCAGCTGGGACTTGATGTGAGAGGTGTTGTCCAGGGTGACCTTCAGCTCCTGCACGTCCTTCATCAGCTCAGAGTTCTCGGAGCTGAGCCTGGAGCGCTGAGCAGTGATCTCGGTCACCTGCCTGCTCAGCTCCTCCATGCGCACGTTCATCTCGTGGATGGTCACCTCGTACTTCTCCACCGTCTTCTGCGCCGACAGCTGAAAAGGGACGTCGGTGTGGGTTAAAGTAAAGTACACGGTGTTTGATAACTTTAGAAGTACTACAGTTAAGGGCCACTCACAAATGAATCGTCAGTTTGATAAAGGGAACAAGTCCAAAAACCAAGTTTTGAGAAAATCGAAAAAACTGAACAAGTGATGGAATTTTCGTTCTACAACCACCAATTTTTAAGGGAAATTTATGACCTTATTTATAAAACAGAGCAATCATCGAAACAAACATAAACATATTCAAAAAATATTTTGCAGTTGAAAAAGTCGACTTATTCCCTTTCTCAACCTTATGAAATTTCAACTTAAGAAATAAAAACCACTTAAATTGACATTTAAATTACATTTCTGCTTAGATCACAGTACAAAAGTGTGAAATAAAAAGACTAGGACAAATAAAATTCAAAATTATTATGAAACTGAGTCATTAAGGCGGTATCAATGGAGTAACATTAAGTGAATATGAATGGTGTCAAACATGCCCTAGATAAAAAATTAATTCCGAATTAAATAAAAGAATACAATGAATGGACATCGATTTCGAAAATTCAAGGGGCTATATCTACCTATATGGGGTAGTTATTTTTTCCCTTTTTCCCCTCATGTGTAGAGGTTGGAGATATTTTTGAGCACAAAAAGTCAATTTGTCATGTTTTGGACTTATTCCCTTTATCAAACTGGTTATTCAAATTACGTCACAATTTTAGGGGAAAGAGAGGGTCCTGTGTATGTGACTAGGAGGGGCTTAGAGTTTAAACATTTGTTACACATTCAAAAAATAACCTGTTGATTTAACAAAAAAAAAATCCTGTCAGCTGTGCTACAAGAACATCTCTGTAATTGTGCAGAGCTACAAAGAAATCGTATAACGTACAAAGACAACTGATATCGGTTACGATTTCTCTGTAGATTCTCTGTAGACGATTTTGAACAAATGTAACAGTATTTCTCCGCACAAATTACAGGGGTTTTCTGGCAGCATAGCAGACTAGAGTTTTCTTTGTTAAATTAACAGGGTATTTTTTTTAGAGTACATCACACTTTATAACTAATTTCCCACTGCTATTACAATAAAAAAAGGCATTTCTCCAGTTGATGTGACTGTTTTTTTTCTAATGGCAGGTAATGTTTGAACCGTTACGGCTGTAACTTAAGTCCATCAACCCATGTCATGCCGAAGCAGTACTTACTTTGCGTTACCCAGTGGGCACCTGTAGGTCGAAGCCACTGAGGTGAAGTTCTGTTGCCTACGCCAAACACACATTCACACTGGCACAACCCCTTTTTTACAGGGGGGCCACACATTCATCCATCACACACAAGGACAGAAACTAACATCCATGCCAAACGGGGATTCGAACCCTTTATTTTTGTTTACTTTGAAATTAGTTACACTTTTGTTGATGTGACTGTAATAAAAGTGTAACTAATTCCAAAGTAAACAAAAATAAGGTAGATTTTGAAATAGTGATAAACTTGGATTTAAATTTAATTTTAAAAGTGTGTCATCGCAATGGGGGAGGGGGAACATAAATGTGACAACTTGTGTGTTACAAACTGGAGAGAGAGGCATAAAGCCCTCGAAAATGTGTGATGGAATTTAGGAATGGCCTAAATGAAATTGGAAAACAAGGATTGGAGGAGTATCTCACTAAGATTTTTTACGTTTCAAAACTACACTTGTCAACAAAGTATAAATATTTTTGTAATAAATATTTCGAAATTGAAAAGTCTCATCAATATACCCAGTGTTTGGTGGGGTTGCGTAAAATTTATTCAAAGAGAAAACTTGGAGCATAAGAAAAATTAAATATTCACAATTTTAATAACAATATTACTTTCCAATTATAAATTCTAAAATTATAATTTACAAAATAAAAATTTATAAGAAAACATAAAGCTACCAAAACACTGAGTGGCCTGGCTATTTAACACTGTATTGTCGTATTGTTTACTCTCAATGTTTTTAATTTTTTAAAGTACGGATTTCATAAAGAGTTGTAATGGTCGTTTCCTTTTATTGCTATAATAATGCTATAAGTAATACTATCAGCTTAAGACGACTAGCTCTTTTTCGGTAAGTTAAACTGAGAATTTAGAATTTATTTTTTTTTTTATTCTGAACTATATAGGTACTGTAAGGGGATTAAGGCATTCGTTGAAAAGGATGAATATAACAAACGTTTTAATATAAAAATACAATTTTTTTTCTTGGTTTAAATTTAAGAGAGAACCTTTCAAAAATGAGCATTTGCACATTATTACATCAAAATTCTATCCTATATATATTCTGTATAATAATCTATCGTGTATATTATCTGAAACTTTCCACACACACCTTATACTGTAAGAGATAGGCTATATGATACACTTTTAAAATAGCAATTCTAAAATAGTTATAATATCATATTATTAATTAAATAAAATCTGTTTGAAATTTTCAAATTAACATACTATGATCAAACACTTTCAAGTATTAAGAGAGAGATAGTTTCAAGGATAAATATTATTTGTGAAGATTTTAAAATACATGGGAAAAGTTTAAACTTTGAACCATTATTTTAACTTAGTGAACAAGGACAACATTTATTATGCAATATTGTTTTAACAACATTGCGCCTGAAGAGAGGGGGAAAGTGTTCAAACCCAGCTCACCTTGTCCTTGTGCGCGCTTTCTACTTGAGCCAGCAGTTCGTACACCTCAGCTTGGAATTTCTGCTTTTCTTTCTCGACCCTGCAGAAAAGAGAACCTCAAATCAATAAATAGCTTCATCTATCACGATTGGTATGATTTCCAGTATACCTTTAAGTATCATTGTGATATGATAGCATCATTTTTAACTTATTACTGTTTGTCATTTGGATTGAATTGAATGCATTTTAGTGGGGTGTGTTCAAAGAGCTCAACTACTGAGAGTCACATTGGATTACACTTGAAAAAAAAATAACTATTTTACTATATGTTTATCAATTTTGTTCCAAAATACATAATCAATTAGAAAGAAGAATATTGTTAGAATAAAACAATTGAAAATTCTTAATAGGAAAAACAATAATGTCCTTGACATGGTCATTTGGTAAACTCTTTATAGAACCAATCCCATTTTAAAGTAAAATCATGTATTTAATGAAAGTTTTTTTGACTTAATAACAATTTAAAATTTAATTACTTTGTAAAATAATGATGAATGAAAATAATTTCAAGCCTTTTCATGGCCACAAGCAATAAAATCACCTTTTCTGATTAGGAACTTAATGTTGACTTTTATGAAGGGTCAAAAACCAATAAAATAAACACATTAATATTCAATGATCATGCTGTGGTCTTAAGAAAAACGTCTAAGAAAAGAGGTATAACAATTCATCGTTATTCAAGTATAACGAAAGAACTTTTTGATTGTTTTTTAACCCTCCTCACACCAAGAAAATTGTTTGCTAGTTAGTTTTCATCATCATAAATTAACACATGAACAGGATTTATATATTGTCAAAATCTTTATTTTACTATATTTATATTTAATTTTACAGAAAAGCGTCCACACAAACAATTTTGTTGCTTTTAAGTACAAATGATAGCAATAAAAAAATGCGTTATCAACAGCCGTAAAGCTATCCTGTGTGTGGATTAATGTAAGGAAAGTATAAATGTCTCCCTGTCTAACATAATAGTGGTAAGTTTGGCAATTGTGTATTGTAGTACTTGAGGTAGTACAAGTAGTATTATCAGCAGTATTAGATAGTACAGTAGCAGTATTAGTATTACAGCACATCCCAGAAAACTTTTTATACTCGACAGCAACGTTTCTTGAACCCACAGTACGTCACAAATGCGGAAGGAGAAAATCGGTAAACACAAAGCCTGTTGGGTTGCTAGGAGCAGGTTTGGTACGCAAATCGTGATTGAAAAGCACTATATATACATGGGTTTAACCAAATAATCATATTTTTAAATTGACGTTCTTTATTTCACTCAAAATAAAGACACCGCGATGGGAACTACTTTGTTTGTTAGTGACGTCAACTTAAGTTGCTGTCTAGTATAGTTGCTTAAAAGTACGGATGGGCACTGAAAAATTAATAATCAAACTGTCCCGTGTATAGATTCATGTCAGGAAAGCACAAATGCATAACATAATAGTGGCACGCCACTCGTGTACTTTTTTTTGAACAGAGCACATCCAAGTTGCTCTGCTGTAGTACGGGGGGGGGATGGTTACCTCTGCCTGTTCTTGTTGGCGATGTCCATCTGGTCCTGCATCTCCTGGATGGCCTCCTGGTGCTTCTTGCGCAGGTGGTGGGCGGTCTCCTCGCTCTCCAGATGCACGTCCTCCAGCAGCTTGCGCAGCTTACTCAGCTCGGTGTCGCGCTTCTTGTTCATCTCGCACTGAAACAGTATTTAACTACCATCAAATACTACCGCAAAAAAAGGACATTTTTGATTCATTATAAATTTAGTTTTCTTGAAATTTCGGTAATAGATGCATTTATCAAGAATTTCTAACCTATATCTAATCTATAAAAGGAGAAATTATGTTCAAATATGCCCCAGTGGAAGGGCACACATTTAATAATTTGAACGCTTGTATAAATAATGCAAAATTTAACATTGTTAAATTAATTAGCTTGTTAATGAGCTTGTTAATTAATTAACAAGCTACCAAATTCATAGTAGGTTCTACATTGAAGTTCACATTATTTATATCAATCAAATGTAACTGAAAATTTGGCACCTGAACGTTATTTCCTTAAATTTTAGGTTTTTCATTTAGAAAAATTTGAACTTATTTTTATTGTAGATCAAAGTTTTTGATCAGGGAAAAGTTATTACAGAGAAAAATCATAATGAATAAATAGCCAATTAAGAAAAAATTAGAAAAAGCTTAAATTATTATTTTTGCTCAGTTTCTAAATAAAGTGAGCAACTCACTACATTACCCACCTCCTGAAGTTAATAGTTGAGATAATCTTAAGTAAGATATCTCTAAGATATATACGGGAGAAATTATAATTAAATAACCACAAATATATTTCTCAAATTGAATAAAAAAATCCTTTTAAATTTTATTAATATTTAATCAAATATCGTACAACTACTTTTGAAAGGGTGTAGAAAAACGAATCCATAAAAAGCTGGCAAGTATTAAAGAATATCAAAGAAACAAATTACAATTTTATACTGAAATCCATTCAATTTTATACAGAAACCATCCCAATCTTACCCAACCCAATTCCTAAAAGTTAACCTTTAATCCTAAAAGAATTGATTTTTAAAGCTTAATATTTCGTATAATTTAACTAGTTAAATTTGTATCAACATAAATACTGCATTTAACGTATTTTTTAAATTTTAATTGTTCAGTTAGTAATGATTTTATCAATACAACACTTTTTTATAAAAATGACCGAAAAAACCATTCAGTCGGAGAAACGTGGTACCTGAGATTCTGATGACCCTTCTGCCTCGTCCAGCCGCTCGGTAAGCTGCATCAAGTGCACCGTCAGATCGGACTTCTCACGTTCCAGCTGCAAAAAAGTTTAGGATTCAATTCCTCGAATTCTTTAATGAGTATTTCATACTCAAAGGTAAAAAAAATTCACGTATATTTATGAACTTAAGTCATACCAAAGAGATTGCTACACAAAAAAATTCTTATCTTGAAATTCGGTTGACTTACTCGTTGTCGTAGTTCCCTTTCGAAGTCCAGATCCTCCTGCAACATGCGAAGCTTGTCCTGTAACAAAAAAAAATTGGGCATTAAAAAATAAGTTTAACATAATCCAGTATCTCAACTAAGAATATTATCATCGTAAAAGGGGAGAAATGATAAAAAATTTTCAGACCAATATTTTTTAAACATTTGTAAAAATTGGATAATTTACCATAAAATAAAGATTTGAGAAAAAAAAATATCAATACATCTAAATAAGAGTAAATGCTTTGTCATGTCTAAACACATCTTTTAGAAAGAATAAATACTTTAAAAAAGGATAAAACAATCTCTGTCAAAGGATTTATACCCTGACAAGATCAGACTTCAGAACCCTTTCTCGTAGGAATCTCACAATTTCAAATAGTTTTCAAAACTAATCCCAATTTTAAAAATAATTATTTTCATTTCGAAAATTTTTATTTTAGTTTGATGTCTGCTGTATCAAAACGGACACTGAACATTTCTTTACTGTAGCCTTATAGTAAACTTATTCCTTTTACCAAAATAATGGGAATCTCTTATAAGAATGTATATGTTACGGGCAATGTGATAAATCGGGCATTATTAATAATACCCGAAGTGGAGGCGGGCAATGTGATAAATCCAATGGAATTTATGAATGAAATTTATCACTTTGCCCGCCTCCACGTCGGGTATTATTAATAATGCCCGATTAATCACTTTGCCCGTAACATATATAAATTTCAAGAAGATATGAATAGCCCTCTCTCATAAAAATCTGTGAATACAATGTTTTTAGTGTAAATTTCCAGAGTTACTTCTTTGTTAGTTAAACATCAAACAACTTAAAATTATGAATTTTAGAAAAGTAAAGTAAATTATTTGTACTAATCAGGGTTTCTCAATTTTTTTATTTTCGACCCCATGTACGAATTTTATTTTTGCCATCGACCCTCAAAACTTTTTCTATATTTTCAAAATTTCTTAATGTTTGAAAATAGTATATTTTTTAAAGTAATGTTATTTTGTTTATTTATTACTTTAGTATCAGAAGAAATTGTCGTATCGAGCTGAAAACTTTTATATGCTTTAATAAAGTCATTTGACCCAACATCCACTTTAACCGCATACGGAATTTAAAAAAAAAAACTGATTTTACGTTTTTCACGTTTAATTGAAGCTATTTGATCAAAATTTCACACCCAGTCGCAAAGAGAATCGGAATATAAAAATATAGTGTTTTCCTATCTAAACATTGGGGCGTAATGCGGCAGCAGAAGTGATTGTCATATCAGGGTGAAATTTTTTTTAAACATTTTATTAAAGCCATTTGGACAAAATCCACGTTACCCGAAAGCGGAAAACTATTCCACCCTGAATATTCGAGGGCTAAGAATATCCATTAGAACAACAAATGCTTGTTCTAAGACATTGTTTCCCAACCTTTTTCGGTCCATACCCCACCAAAGCCTTTCTAAATTTTCCATGCCCCCCCTTGTATATTTTTGTATTAAAAATCATTTATGGAAAGTAAATAAAACCTGGTGGTCCGTGCCCCACCTAAGGGACTATTTAATTTAAAATTTCAATTTGCCGCCCTAGAAATTCATATTGCCCCCCGGTGGGTCGTGAGCCCCACGTAGGGAAACACTGTTCTAAGACATCAAAAAAAATAATTGAATAGCAGGGGAAAAGGGAAGCACACACTTTGCGTTTGTAAATCGGTGAACTAAAGAATAAATAACTTTTTCCATTGACGATTTTTTTATATATATTCCACAGTCTTTCACAAAAAAAAAAATGTTTTTTTTATTATTATTATTATTTATTTATTTTTAGAATTTTTAAAAACACACATTATTACAAAAGAGAAGTTGTGCAGGCCTGGAATAAAGGTTCTATTCAAGTAGACACATCATATCTTAAATATATTTTCTTGTTAAATTAAAGCCAACTTTTTAATAAAACAAATTATTTCACTATAGAGCATTCGCACATGACGTCACTTGGAGGACAAAATCAACGTTGCTAAGGCTGTTGTTAGGGGCGGGACATAGAAGGATCCAATAGCAGCATTCGCACATGACGTCACTTGGCGAATAAACAACGTTGCTAAGGCCGTTGTTAGGCAGAGTCATGTGATTGAAAATACTCTATAGAGCATTTTCAATCACATGACTCGGACCTAACAACGGCCTTAGCAACAGAAGATGTTACAGTTTTTTGCCCTACAGAGGTTAACAGTTACAGAAAATGACTAGCCGTGGAATACTTCTATTGGATCATTTGCAATCACGTGATCCCATACCTAAAAACCGCCTTAGCAACAGATAAACAACGGCCTTAGCAACAGTTAAAAGCCCTACAGTAGATACACAGTTAAAAGAAAATAACCGGTTGTGACGTCACCTGAAAACACTCTATATCAGGTTGAGATTATCATAAAATTATTATAGTGGTAAATTGGTGTAAATTGGCTGTATTGTAGTTTTAAATTGGCTGAAGAATTGTAATGTAAAAAATCTACCGACCTAGAAAACAAGAGCTGATGAGAAATACCTTATTCCATATTTTGATTCAATGCTCCCCCCTATGTATTTATTTGATTGATTTTTCTACGTATGAATCATATTTTTTTTCTCAAGAAATGGGTATCTTGTGAATAATTTAACATGTTAGTATGTAATTATTAGATTAACTGTATTTGGAGGCAGAATTCAACGGCATGAAAAATTATCTATTAATGGAAGTAAATATAAAATACACTTTAAAAATGTTAAACAATAGGAATAAACATGAACAATATGTTTTATGTATAAAATGTAGTCCATCAACTTACATCGTTCTTTTTTATTTTTAAATACCATTTTGTGTAATTTTCGAGGCACCGTACAAAACATTTCGATATGCGAGATTTTCTTCCGAATAAGCGAAAAATACCAACTCTGAAGAGGTATTAATTTCCCGGAAGTGAACTACATCAGCATAACTAAACATAGAAAAAAGTAATGCGGTTTTTCCATTCCCGCAGAATTTCGGTTTTTTTTTTCTATTATTAACGAAGTGACCCTAGCGGAGATTTCCGCGAGTCAGTGTGTGTTAATCCACCCCCTTGTTCGATATCCCCATAAAAAGCCCTGGACCGATTGCCCCGGCAGCAAGCGACTCCTCTATTTTTACCGAGCAGACACGAATCTTCTTCGAAGCGCTTTTTTCCCCATTCTCGATCCGCTTTATGCCCCGAAATAGCCCCGCGAGCGAACAAAACGCTGCAAAAATAGTCCTGCTCCTCTAGTGAACACTGAACAGTTTTGTTCACTGGGCTCTCTCTCTCTCTAGGTCAGCTGCTCCCAGAGAAACACACAGGATCCAGTGAAAACAAATCCGGAATACACACAAATTTGAACGAACGATAAAGGAACCACGAACCGTTCGTAAGTCGAGGAGGGTATCATATGCGTTTTACACTAATACGTTAAAAAAAGGTTATAAAAGTATAGGGTGCATATAGGGGGTATAGTATAGGGTATAGTATATATAGTATAGGGTATAAAGTATAGGGGGCTATAAAAGTATAGGGAATGACCGTGCAAAAATTTTAAAAATTGGTGAACATTTTCAGTTTGCGCATCGAGCCTGAAGTTTTCAAACATTGTTAAAAATGATGGGGGGGGTTTAGAATTTTTTAAATGTTACTTAAGGTGTTACGATTGACACATTATGACATAAAATGTTCTTTTCTATGGTTAAAATAAGTCATATATTTTTTAAGTTTTTGTTTGCATTTCCCCCAATTTGATAGGTTTAAAAAAAAAAACTTAAATTTTCTACGCCTGTAAAGTTGGGGGGTTTTTCAGATTATGTCCCGTTTTCTAAAGTAATAGAAAATATCCAGAAATTACATCCAAAAAAAGAAAATACGAGTTCCGCCTCCAATTTTCTTATGCCTTTTTTACGAATCAGAGTAGTTATGGCCAACGAACTTCCCCCTTCCCCAACGACAGTTTTTAAATACTCCATGGAAACTTGACAGAATTAAGAATGTTTTGGTTATTTTCCAAGAAAAGTTAAAAGTTCAATATCCTTTAGAATTAACCCTCTCGAGAGAATAACCTCTCTTATGGGAAAACTTACTTTTTAATTAAGCTATATTTTTTATATTTTCAAGTAAATTTTTTCATGAACATTAGTTTTTGAATATCATTGAGATTCGTATAAACTTTTGCAAATGACTAATATTTTATTTGAACACAATTTATGTTCATTTTTAGATGATAGATAAGTTTATGGATCATATCAACATAAAAAGGACATTTAGCATAAACTTTTTTAATCATAAAATTGGCATACTATTGATATTTATGTGCTGAGTTCCCTTCAAAAATACAAAATAGTGAGTGCAGAAGTGTACATGAATATCAGATAACGGTGGCCCAGTTTACACGTTGACAGACCAAGTGCCAAGAAACGGCAGGGGAATAAAAATTCCATTAGAAGAACGATTCACAAGAGATAGTTATATAATTAACAAATGTATCTAAAATGACCCAGAAGAGCACTGATAACATTGAGTGGTCGGATGTCTCTGTTTGCTCGTCCTTTTGAGGTTAAACAAGGTTAGAGCAGAATTCATTGTGGAAAGAAGAGAGCGCCATTTTGGGCACCCATGGAATGCGTTGGCACCATTGTGCTGCAGCAGGAAGAGTATTTTGGGAGCAGCCATTGGTGGAGGCCAAATGCTTCCTTCCATTTGCATTCGGATATCGGTTGCACGTGAGCTCTTTCGAACGGAAACTCATCCCCTCCCCCTTGGTTTGGATGAATCCTCTGAGAGAACATTGCAGGGGGGTCTTCACACTCTCCCTCCAAGGCCACCTCAAAATTTAGCATCAAATTTATACATCTCAATCTCAATGCTCAACACTTGACTAGTATTTTCTACCTAAAATGTGTTGAAGTTCTATCAGAGATTAAGTTTCTACGCATGGATAAAAATATTACAGATACTTGATTTAAGCAGGATTAGATATAACACTATTGATTCCGAATATCCAGAAATTTTACACAAGGTTGTAAAAATCGGAACGAAGAGAAAAAGGTGTGGGAAAAGTTCTCAACGGGTGTGAAAAAAAGACACACGAAACGGGTTGAAGAGAAGCTTCAGTAGTTACCATCCTTATCATTTGTTTTGAAATAATAAAAATATATTTTTTTATGTACTGAATAAAAAGCTTTCGTTAATTACATGGTTTTTGTAACTTAACACCAGAAAATATTGGAGAGAAGTATCAATAGTTTGATTTCGATAGTTAGTGAAATTTAGGTCACTTAAACTAATTCAACGTTAGATTAGATCCGAGTAGAATAAATTGCTTTTAATGGTAAAAAATAATTTAGCAATTCATACTAAATTTATAAAATTATCTTCGTACTAAATGAGCGAGCCTGCAAGCAAGAAAGTTTAGTAATGTTGATAACATGCCGATTTTCCAACTTTTAAAAACCAAGAGACTTTTTTCAAATCTTATCATGTTTAATTTACTCATTTTAATTTACTGATTAATTCAACGGAATTGATGTAGAGAAATACAAATTTATAATAAAATATTTGAATAACATATAGACAAAATTTTATTCATTAATTATGGAAACTTAAGAAACTATCTATTAGTGGGTATTTTACAATAAAAAAATGACGGAGTCAATTAAATCATGAATGATTAAAAAAAACTAAAGAAATTAAACAAAAAGAATGCCTAAAATTTAATAAGGAGGTCATATAGATTTTTATGAATCTTTGCAGCAAAACTTAAGCAAGTGTTCTGCAGGTAAAACATCTACTCTTTTTGTGCGGAAGTCCTTTTAAGAAAGCCGCGGCGTGAGTAGTGCGGAAAAAACAACTACAGAAGAGTGATGGAAGAGCGGAGTCACTTTCGGTATATTCCCTTCACTTTTCTCTCAATCAAACTTTGGTCCTCATTACGATAGGAATGACCGAGGGAAGGGAATTTTAAGGGTTTTATCCAAAAATGTGCACGGGCCCCAAATGCTGTTTGTTAAAAAATCCGAACACCCAGAAAACCAGAGGTAAGAAGTTAGACAAAAAAATTCGGGAAGGTGTTATTTTAAATGCTATGTTGTAAACTTTATAAGGAACCTATATATTACTAAAAATCAATCCTCAATCTTATCCTTAATGAGCAGTCCTTGCGTGTATAGTCCTTGCCAAGTCAAAAAGATAAACCATGCTTTAAGGGGATAAGTTCGCAATACCGTGGGAAAGGCGTTAGTTAGACTGTGTTTATTTACGCTGTCAACTTAAAAACATTTTCAAGTCAGTTCAAGAAAATAAATAGAGACGATTTGTGTCACTTCGTTTTGTCGGCACCAATCTTTCTCCAGACTTTCGCTTTCCACGAATACAGAAATGTCAAGGAAGGCGAGATTTGCCAAATTAAAGGTGTTTTACTTGGAGAGCACGATGATGTAATTGCATATTAGGGTGAGCCGAAAACCACTTTGTTTAAACATTCAGTTATAGGTAGTAACGCAATGCACTTAAAAAATTTAAAGTTCGTAGAAGAATTCCTGCATTTGCCGCAAATGCTTAGAAATGTCGAAAAAATGCTGCTTTTTTTAATACACAGTTAAAAAAGTCATCCCTCTTTTAATAGTATTTTTTAATGTTAAAGAAACTTTGAGAAGTTGTTTTTTCTTCATTTTAATAGGTAGTTTAAACCTCAGACCCTGGAGCCATGATAAATTAGGGTAATTTTGTTTATAATTTTATTCTCTTTAAATTTATATGCATCGTATGTACACGTGTTTATTTTAGAACATAATACGCAAAAAATTGTGGTAAAAAAAGGTAAGAATTTTAACATTTTTTATAATTTTAAAATTTTTTTAGAGTTAAGTATCAAAGCACATTAATTTAGGAAAATAAAATTACAAACAGAATTATTTTAATTTTATGTGTCTAGGTATAATAGTTCTAAAATTCCGCCAGTTGAATTAATTCTACTGGACAGAGATAGTCACTGAAATTTTCTTAAACACGTTTAAATAATTAAATTTTAATTAAATAATTAAATTCAAATTTTCTTCCATCACGTTTAAATTTTCACCGACTTCAAAAATTGGGTGATTATCAATTTGACGCATATAAATGCCTATTCTTCAGAATGGCCTTTTTGCATATTCACTGAACCAATTATGATGGGGTTACTTTTAATAAATGTTTTCAAGTAGGTCCTTTTTTTAATAAAAACGGCCGTCCCTGGCGACTAACAGCGGAGTTAAAAATTTTATCTCTAAAGCAATAACGAGAAATAAAGGGGGAAATATTAATTACAAAATTATAAAGAATTGTCAATTTAGTATTAAAAGTTATATGTAAACAAAATTTTCATAATAATTGAGTCAGTTTTTTGTTTATTATAGTAAGCTTTAATTATTAAATTGAATTAAATAATGGTGTTAAAAGGGTCAGTGACTGAAAACCCACAGTGACCAGGGGTATAGGGTCGTCTTTGATAAGTATGAATCAAATTAGTCAATTATTTTAAAAAATTAAATTTTAACTTGTTATGGGATAACTTAGAAAATAATTATAAATTCAGACTGGATACAAACGGATAGCATAAATACCTTTTTAATGAATAGGAACTTGAATGTGACATTAAAATCCATGTATTCTTTTGCATGGTCATGCCAAAAATTGGGGGGGGGGAATATCTTATGAGTTTTAAATTTCAGTAATGATACTTGTTTATTTTATTGCGTTATTACTTGTTTTGTAGGGTTTGTTTTCAAGTATTTAATTTTTTCCCATTATGTATTATCAATACAAAACTTTATCATGTAAATGCAAAACAGTGACTCTATCTTGTTTGTTTACGTATCATAAAGTTCATGATATGAACCATGACGTCATAGAGGCATTTTTACGTTCAAAAGGATCTTGGAAATACTTTAGAAAAATTGCTTAATCAGCCTGTAAGTTTTCATGACACCATGACAGCCTAGTTTTACTTAAGGAACCGGATTGAAGAATCAAAGTAATGCAAAACCAATAATAAAAAAATGCAAGTTCCTCATTAAAACATCTTTAAACCAGTTATTAGTTACCAGTTATCATTGCATATGTAAAGGGTATGAATAAAGTCTGTTCAGTTTGATTGTTTCCTTAAATTCTGTAGTTTCCAAAAAGTCAAAGGAACAGAATCCATATACATTTCGAAGATACGTGTTGCTTTTAAATTATTAAACGATAATTTTAAATACTTTATTTACCTCCAATGCAAGAAGACTAATGAAACTGAGATGTGTACTGCCTGATAGGCCACTAGGCGTGGGGATAATTTCATTTTTTGAATGATAATATTTTAGCACCTGTGCTTAATTCCATACCATAACACGTGTATTTCTTAAATTAAATCTTGATCTTACTATTAAATTAGTTACTGGTGAGCCACATTGGTAACTATCCCTGTGTTGATACAAGTTTTAAATCAAATTTATCTCAATGACCCCTCCCCCAACGGGCCCCCAAAATCCTTGTAGGGTCAAAAATACAATGAATGCATACATTAAGCTAAATGTAAAACATAAACCTGGGCTTAGAAGCTCGCAAATTACACTGGGGACAAAATTTCTAAAGGGGATAAATTTTTCTTGGATGAAGTATTTGGTTGGTGGTGTCAGAAATACAGTAGCTGATGGTGGGAATAGATACTGTAAATTTAAAAATTCATCTATTTATATTGTTGAAATTTTTGACAAAATTTCATAAAAAAAATGCTGGGGATATTTGTTTGAAGTTTTTTATCATTTGACTTTTTAATAAACTTAACGACTATTTATTAGTTTAAGATTGCATTTAAATTGAAATAAAGTATTGAAATTACAATTTTTTAAAATTATATAATAAATTATTAGGTTAAATAAAATTAATTAAAACGTAAAAAGGTGTATGGGAAAAGCGAAGGCGTCTTATAACCAATGAAGGACAGGCTAATTAACATCTTCCGTGAAACAATGGGGCTGTAGGAGAATGGAAAAATAGAAATTCTTAAGACTTAAAGAGTATTTAGTACTACTATGTAATTTCTTTTCGAAGTAATTTTTGGAAAATATTTCATTCCTCCTTTTTTCCTCCTAGGGATCTTTTTAATCATTACTTTCATTTCCAATTTAGACCGATTTTGTTTAGTACATATTTAATTCTTCTCTAGCTCGTGAGCTATCTTTTAGACTGGGACTGATTCAAGGTCGCCACCTAGTCTTGGAATGTATGAAGTATCCACTTTTTTACTGTGTCACAAAAACGCTTGTGTGTGCGTCTCCCTTTATAACTTACCAAGGTTACATGAACCTATTCTCGTATCCATTTAGTGTAATCCTTTTGAGTTCTCTACCTGAAATCTTGGAGGCATCAGTATAAATAAACGCAAAGCAATGGACCATTTTAGAATACATTTTCACACTTTGTCAGAAAAACACTCCCCTCAATTTTTAATTTATCTTATTCTTTTGGTATCTAGAGAGTTTAATCATTTCGGTTATTCTCTCTAGAACTTTAACAGAAAGCACACAGTATAACACTAACATCTAGCATGGACGGATTTATGGGGTCATGGGGGCACTGCCCCCAAAGGACAAAAGGACACCAATTTACCATATTTCCATTGAAAACCAATTTTTCCATCTTATCATAGAAAACCTATTAAAATATTACATTACCAATCCTATTTCCATCACCTACCACTAATTAACATAGGAAAATATAATTTTTTAGGATGGTAAAAGGTATTTTATAACCCTTAGAGATAGTATGTGCCATCAAGATCTCCAGCTTTACCCCCCAGGATTTCTCTCCTAAAATCACCCCTGACTTCTAAGTTTATTTGTTAGACTTGTGTAATTTCTATGAGGGATATCAAGATAATTGGCTCTAAGCCACAAATTTAATTGTTGTCATATCATCTGCTTTACTTTACTTAACAGAATTTAAACGGGACAACAAAAGCACAATGTTTAGTCACTCTTTATAATTTTGTAGGGTCGTATGTTATGTTCAGGAAATTGGATAAAACTGCTGGATTTTATTGAGAATATAAAACCTCCCTCAAATTGAAAATTTTGAAGAATTTTACGCTTTAAATCAGAATTCCAACACACTTTTAGAAAAATCTTGGACTTATTAATAATGACATACTGGTAATCAGTATCCCAAACTGGTTAGGGGAGCATATTTTCACAATCTTAACTATTTTTTAGTTCTACTTCTAAATTTATATTTTAGATTCACAGCACATTCTGCGTAAGGGAAAACCGAAACTTTTCAGAACCCCTTGCAACATGCTTAAAATATTGTCACTAACAATGATCAACTGACAATTATTTTTTATTTTCACGGATATTGCAAGGCAATTTGCCTAGTTTGGCTGGTTCCTACTCTAAAACTCACACTGAAGCCCCCCCCCCAAATGAATTTTTAGGTCATACAATTAAGGCTTACATGGTTGGAGTCAGTATTTAAAGATGAAGCTTGCGGGTCGTTAACAAGGAGGGGCCCAATAATCTGGACGTATAATCCTCAACATTCGATAACAGCTTGTTTCCCAGGAAACTTCATCTTTAAATTTTTGATCATTTAGGTTCTTAAGTTGACAATTTACCAGGCCTCCTCATAAGCCTAATTTCGTATCCGCACAGTGTAATCCTTCACGGTTCACCATCTTGACTTTACAAAGCATTCTGCCTCCAAGATGCCCATTTAGGGGGGAGGGGGAAAAGAGGGGTCACCACACTATAGACATGATTTCATCGTTTTTTAGAGAAAGGGAGAGATAGTGTACCTCGAGGCGGGTGAAGGCCCCGATGTCCGTGCCGTACTCCATGGTGACATCGGCGGAGGAGGCGCCCCCCGTGGAGGACTTGTAGGTGTACTTGGTGGTCTTGACGGTGGTGGACATGTCGGTGCGAGGGTGCTCCAGCGAGGAAGCGTCGAGCAGGTCTGGCGGACGAGCAGGCAGCGAGCGAGCGAGGAAGAGACAGCGCCGTTCTATTCTGGGCCGTTCTTGAGGATCGCTTGCGAACGCACATTTCGCCCGCGCGGAGAGACCTCTTGTTTATACCCCGAGCAGACAGACCCTGAATATTCGACAACTGTCATTCGGGAAGAAGAAAAAAAAAATTAAGACACATCACAAGCTATTATTTTCCGGGTGAATCTAATGGGTGAATTGTGAAAGAGAACTTCCGATAAAGGCTCATTCACACTCTTTCACTTTCACTGTTCAATGTTCATTGTTCATCCTGGGTGATTCAATCCTCTGAATCGCTAGTTTGCATCGAAAAGTGAAAGAGTAAAGAGTGATAAATTAAAGGCCCATTTAGACTTATCACTTTTTGTGTTCATTGAGGAGGAATCTTCCGAAGTGAAGAATTGGCAAATCCCTTTTTACTTCTTTACTTTTCTATGGAATCTAGCGATCCACACATGAGTGAACCACTCAGCCAAAGACTCAAGAGTGAATACAATCACTCTTCAGTAAACAGGGGGAATATCAAAAGTGATAAGTCTGAATTAGTCTTTAGGTATCGGTATACTGGGTTATATTTTCATAGGAAAAAAAAACATATTAGCGGGTGGCACATGCGAGTAATTAAGTTTTTACGGACTTTAAAAGACGATAATCAATTCGACACGTATGAATGTTTTACCTTTATGAAGTGTTCTTAGACATGTTCTACTCAAAAGATTTAAAACTATGTTTCAATGTTGGTCCCTTTGCAATAAAGAGACAGTACAAGGACAAGGGAACACCTTCCAGTTCACGAAAGGAAGAACTTTCACCGTATAAATTTTATAAATATAAGAAGAAAAAAGTTCTACTACAGTTGTAGAGGATCATCCATTTAGAGTGAACTAAAAAAGACATTTAAATTCCTATGATAAATAATTGAAATTATAATTATGGAAGGTGATGTTAATACAGCTGAAGAATAAGGCTCTAATGGTTTAGAGTTTTTTAGAAGTTGGGCATTTGATTTTGGGGCTAGCAGTCAAAGCCAAGCAGTGGCCTAGTCTGACATTAAACCCCTGTATACGTAGTTTCAAAAAACAAACTGACTGACTGAACATTACACTGCCGTGGTCAAGACATTTAAAAAGTTATGAGTTTTGATTTATATGTTGTCATATGTTATGCAAGCATGTATATTTTCGAGAGTTTCAATTTCAACATCATGTTAAAACAGCGGTTCCTAACTCCAAGGACCACTTAGCCTCAAACGGAAATAATTTAGGAACCACCAATGAAAATCACCCTTTCCAAAAAATGAGTCAATAATAAATTACAAAAAATATTTCCTGTTTTTTTAAAATAACTTTAAGATTACATACCATCATTTTGATACTCATCTTTTGAATGTACACTATTTTTCGTCAAAAGATTATTTACTTGTTTATAGAACAATATCGTAATAAAATGTTAAAGATAGTAGATTCTTATAAGAAACTACTACTACTACTACTACGTAAATTTAATTTTTTAGAACAAGATGTAAAAATTTTCATTTAACAATATTTTTCACTTCTTCATCTTACGTATATGATACAAATTTAATAATTAACATTTTATATCCATATTAAATTTCTATTATAGTTAATCTATTGACAATATTTATACAAACTATAAATACTAGAAAAACAAACAAATATTAGTTAGAATGTTTTTCCCAGATGTTTTTATTTGATTAATTAATTTGTTAGAGATATACAGAGAAGAGATGAAAGTAAATATGGGTGAAACTTATAATAGATGTTTAATGCATGCCTAAAGATCAGAGCAAATGTGCTGAAAAAAGAAAAAATTTTAAATAAAATTAAATAAATAAATATTTCATTAATTAATTAATCAGAGTAATTAATTAAACCATTTTCACCACAAACAATTTTGAGCAGACAGACAAAAATTGGTGCATGCGCCATGCTGAGAATAGCTAAAATTTTCTAAGAACATCACGTAATCAATCAATTAATTATTATTATTTTCATTAATTTAAGGCAGATTAATAAATTACAGTAATTAATTATTATTTTTTCATTAATTTAAGGCATATTAATAAATTACAGTAATAAATTAAAATTTTTTTCATTAATTTAATGCAATTTTTGGATTTTCAAAAAATTTCTAAGAACATCACGTAATCAATCAATTAATTATTATTATTTTCATTAATTTAAGGCAGATTAATAGATTACAGTAATTAATTATTATTTTTTCATTAATTTAAGGCATATTAATAAATTACAGTAATAAATTAAAAATTTTTTCATTAATTTAATGCAATTTTTGGATTTTCAAAAAATGCGAAATCCTAACGGACTGCGTAGCGCTGAGACCACTTTTTTGGAGTTGGGGGAGAAGCGCCCGCATCCGGCGGGATTTCGCGCGAAATCCTAACGGACTGCGTAGCGCTGAGACCACTTTTTTGGAGTTGGGGGAGAAGCGCCCGCATCCGGCGGGATTTCGCGCGAAATCCTAACGGACTGCGTAGCGCTGAGACCACTTTTTTGGAGTTGGGGGAGAAGCGCCCGCATCCGGCGGGATTTCGCGCGAAATCCTAACGGACTGCGTAGCGCTGAGACCACTTTTTTGGAGTTGGGGGAGAAGCGCCCGCATCCGGCGGGATTTCGCGCGAAATCCTAACGGACTGCGTAGCGCTGAGACCACTTTTTTGGAGTTGGGGGAGAAGCGCCCGCATCCGGCGGGATTTCGCGCGAAATCCTAACGGACTGCGTAGCGCTGAGACCACTTTTTTGGAGTTGGGGGAGAAGCGCCCGCATCCGGCGGGATTTCGCGCGAAATCCTAACGGACTGCGTAGCGCTGAGACCACTTTTTTGGAGTTGGGGGAGAAGCGCCCGCATCCGGCGGGATTTCGCGCGAAATCCTAACGGACTGCGTAGCGCTGAGACCACTTTTTTGGAGTTGGGGGAGAAGCGCCCGCATCCGGCGGGATTTCGCGCGAAATCCTAACGGACTGCGTAGCGCTGAGACCACTTTTTTGGAGTTGGGGGAGAAGCGCCCGCATCCGGCGGGATTTCGCGCGAAATCCTAACGGACTGCGTAGCGCTGAGACCACTTTTTTGGAGTTGGGGGAGAAGCGCCCGCATCCGGCGGGATTTCGCGCGAAATCCTAACGGACTGCGTAGCGCTGAGACCACTTTTTTGGAGTTGGGGGAGAAGCGCCCGCATCCGGCGGGATTTCGCGCGAAATCCTAACGGACTGCGTAGCGCTGAGACCACTTTTTTGGAGTTGGGGGAGAAGCGCCCGCATCCGGCGGGATTTCGCGCGAAATCCTAACGGACTGCGTAGCGCTGAGACCACTTTTTTGGAGTTGGGGGAGAAGCGCCCGCATCCGGCGGGATTTCGCGCGAAATCCTAACGGACTGCGTAGCGCTGAGACCACTTTTTTGGAGTTGGGGGAGAAGCGCCCGCATCCGGCGGGATTTCGCGCGAAATCCTAACGGACTGCGTAGCGCTGAGACCACTTTTTTGGAGTTGGGGGAGAAGAGCACTTAGCACTTAGCACTTAGCACTTAGCACTTAGCACTTAGCACTTAGCACTTAGCACTTAGCACTTAGCACTTAGCACTTAGCACTTAGCACTTAGCACTTAGCACTTAGCACTTAGCACTTAGCACTTAGCACTTAGCACTTAGCACTTAGCACTTAGCACTTAGCACTTAGCACTTAGCACTTAGCACTTAGCACTTAGCACTTAGCACTTAGCACTTAGCACTTAGCACTTAGCACTTAGCACTTAGCACTTAGCACTTAGCACTTAGCACTTAGCACTTAGCACTTAGCACTTAGCACTTAGCACTTAGCACTTAGCACTTAGCACTTAGCACTTAGCACTTAGCACTTAGCACTTAGCACTTAGCACTTAGCACTTAGCACTTAGCACTTAGCACTTAGCACTTAGCACTTAGCACTTAGCACTTAGCACTTAGCACTTAGCACTTAGCACTTAGCACTTAGCACTTAGCACTTAGCACTTAGCACTTAGCACTTAGCACTTAGCACTTAGCACTTAGCACTTAGCACTTAGCACTTAGCACTTAGCACTTAGCACTTAGCACTTAGCACTTAGCACTTAGCACTTAGCACTTAGCACTTAGCACTTAGCACTTAGCACTTAGCACTTAGCACTTAGCACTTAGCACTTAGCACTTAGCACTTAGCACTTAGCACTTAGCACTTAGCACTTAGCACTTAGCACTTAGCACTTAGCACTTAGCACTTAGCACTTAGCACTTAGCACTTAGCACTTAGCACTTAGCACTTAGCACTTAGCACTTAGCACTTAGCACTTAGCACTTAGCACTTAGCACTTAGCACTTAGCACTTAGCACTTAGCACTTAGCACTTAGCACTTAGCACTTAGCACTTAGCACTTAGCACTTAGCACTTAGCACTTAGCACTTAGCACTTAGCACTTAGCACTTAGCACTTAGCACTTAGCACTTAGCACTTAGCACTTAGCACTTAGCACTTAGCACTTAGCACTTAGCACTTAGCACTTAGCACTTAGCACTTAGCACTTAGCACTTAGCACTTAGCACTTAGCACTTAGCACTTAGCACTTAGCACTTAGCACTTAGCACTTAGCACTTAGCACTTAGCACTTAGCACTTAGCACTTAGCACTTAGCACTTAGCACTTAGCACTTAGCACTTAGCACTTAGCACTTAGCACTTAGCACTTAGCACTTAGCACTTAGCACTTAGCACTTAGCACTTAGCACTTAGCACTTAGCACTTAGCACTTAGCACTTAGCACTTAGCACTTAGCACTTAGCACTTAGCACTTAGCACTTAGCACTTAGCACTTAGCACTTAGCACTTAGCACTTAGCACTTAGCACTTAGCACTTAGCACTTAGCACTTAGCACTTAGCACTTAGCACTTAGCACTTAGCACTTAGCACTTAGCACTTAGCACTTAGCACTTAGCACTTAGCACTTAGCACTTAGCACTTAGCACTTAGCACTTAGCACTTAGCACTTAGCACTTAGCACTTAGCACTTAGCACTTAGCACTTAGCACTTAGCACTTAGCACTTAGCACTTAGCACTTAGCACTTAGCACTTAGCACTTAGCACTTAGCACTTAGCACTTAGCACTTAGCACTTAGCACTTAGCACTTAGCACTTAGCACTTAGCACTTAGCACTTAGCACTTAGCACTTAGCACTTAGCACTTAGCACTTAGCACTTAGCACTTAGCACTTAGCACTTAGCACTTAGCACTTAGCACTTAGCACTTAGCACTTAGCACTTAGCACTTAGCACTTAGCACTTAGCACTTAGCACTTAGCACTTAGCACTTAGCACTTAGCACTTAGCACTTAGCACTTAGCACTTAGCACTTAGCACTTAGCACTTAGCACTTAGCACTTAGCACTTAGCACTTAGCACTTAGCACTTAGCACTTAGCACTTAGCACTTAGCACTTAGCACTTAGCACTTAGCACTTAGCACTTAGCACTTAGCACTTAGCACTTAGCACTTAGCACTTAGCACTTAGCACTTAGCACTTAGCACTTAGCACTTAGCACTTAGCACTTAGCACTTAGCACTTAGCACTTAGCACTTAGCACTTAGCACTTAGCACTTAGCACTTAGCACTTAGCACTTAGCACTTAGCACTTAGCACTTAGCACTTAGCACTTAGCACTTAGCACTTAGCACTTAGCACTTAGCACTTAGCACTTAGCACTTAGCACTTAGCACTTAGCACTTAGCACTTAGCACTTAGCACTTAGCACTTAGCACTTAGCACTTAGCACTTAGCACTTAGCACTTAGCACTTAGCACTTAGCACTTAGCACTTAGCACTTAGCACTTAGCACTTAGCACTTAGCACTTAGCACTTAGCACTTAGCACTTAGCACTTAGCACTTAGCACTTAGCACTTAGCACTTAGCACTTAGCACTTAGCACTTAGCACTTAGCACTTAGCACTTAGCACTTAGCACTTAGCACTTAGCACTTAGCACTTAGCACTTAGCACTTAGCACTTAGCACTTAGCACTTAGCACTTAGCACTTAGCACTTAGCACTTAGCACTTAGCACTTAGCACTTAGCACTTAGCACTTAGCACTTAGCACTTAGCACTTAGCACTTAGCACTTAGCACTTAGCACTTAGCACTTAGCACTTAGCACTTAGCACTTAGCACTTAGCACTTAGCACTTAGCACTTAGCACTTAGCACTTAGCACTTAGCACTTAGCACTTAGCACTTAGCACTTAGCACTTAGCACTTAGCACTTAGCACTTAGCACTTAGCACTTAGCACTTAGCACTTAGCACTTAGCACTTAGCACTTAGCACTTAGCACTTAGCACTTAGCACTTAGCACTTAGCACTTAGCACTTAGCACTTAGCACTTAGCACTTAGCACTTAGCACTTAGCACTTAGCACTTAGCACTTAGCACTTAGCACTTAGCACTTAGCACTTAGCACTTAGCACTTAGCACTTAGCACTTAGCACTTAGCACTTAGCACTTAGCACTTAGCACTTAGCACTTAGCACTTAGCACTTAGCACTTAGCACTTAGCACTTAGCACTTAGCACTTAGCACTTAGCACTTAGCACTTAGCACTTAGCACTTAGCACTTAGCACTTAGCACTTAGCACTTAGCACTTAGCACTTAGCACTTAGCACTTAGCACTTAGCACTTAGCACTTAGCACTTAGCACTTAGCACTTAGCACTTAGCACTTAGCACTTAGCACTTAGCACTTAGCACTTAGCACTTAGCACTTAGCACTTAGCACTTAGCACTTAGCACTTAGCACTTAGCACTTAGCACTTAGCACTTAGCACTTAGCACTTAGCACTTAGCACTTAGCACTTAGCACTTAGCACTTAGCACTTAGCACTTAGCACTTAGCACTTAGCACTTAGCACTTAGCACTTAGCACTTAGCACTGGACCTATACATATCTGAAAAGAAACAAATATCAGTAAAAATCTCTCCATTCACCTAAAAATAAGTTTTAAAGACATCGAAATTTTAAAGTTACTTTCCGGGTCCACAGACCTAAACGCAGTCAAGCACAGGTGAGAACTACTGAAAATAAGGTTGACGGTCAGATACAACATACCAGAAATGACCCAGAAGCTAAAACTTGCCAAAAATAATGATTAGACTAATAGCTCTCAATAAAACTTAAAAAATACCATTTAAAAGTAGCACACACATTTAAAAAGATTCGTTGAGTTCAGGAATAATCATATTCTTTACAAACATAACATTTTCAAAACAAACAAGTACTACTCTCGCTTTCATAGTAAATCGATCCTCTCAACCACTCTCAACACAAATACAAATGAGATCAACATTGAGCCATTTGGAATGGATGCTGGATCGCTTCAAATGTAATTGCTGGATTTGAAAACCAAAGACTTGTAGAGTGACAAGTTCACAGACCTCAAAAGCAAGTTGGAAACAAGTTGGGGGGGCAACTGGTAAATTGCCCCCCCCCCCGTGGGCTCGGACCAAAACGAGTTATCCCCACTTGCGACCCCCTAACCTATACCGATTCTTGTTCGTCTTAATGTACCCTACCTCCCCTAGAAGTTATGAAACACTTAGGGGCCATACATTAATTACGTAAGGGTTCCGAGGGAGAGGGGGGGTGGAAAAATCTCTACATACCCTTACTTGGGGGTGGGGGTCACACCCATTCTTACGTAAGGACTCCAAAGACTAGAGGTAATAATATAATGGTAATATCACAGAGTACTAGAACAGAGAGTCCACGGCCATAGGCCCTAATGGAAATCGAAAATCATGACATCTTGTTACAGGTTGGGAGAATTGTGACGCTGGGATCGCACTAAACTCACTAGCGTCTGGATCCAGTCTGAATCGTTCGCCGGCTGCCTATGGGAGATCGAAAACACCTTTTTGCGCATGCTCTGAGTTCTAATTTGGCGAGAGATTTAAGCGGCCGGCATACGTTCCAGAATCTAGTGTGGCGCCCTCACATCAGTAACGCATTTGAAAACAGCCTCGTGGACCCTCTGTTAGGATATTTCTCTGTGGGTAATATGTAGTTGACAGCACGAATATTACTTATTAGTTAATTTAAAATCTTTGATTTACGTCGAACTGAGAGTTTTAGTGTAACTGATCCTTTTCTAGATTCTCTTTCATGATCAGACCTCTCCAAAAAAGAAAAAGTTCGCAAATATCCAAGACTATTATAAAATTTTTAAATATAAAATAGATATTAGCATTTCAACAAATTCAAAAATATTCTGCTAGGGGTTATTAAATCTACAAAAGCCTCTGAAACTTTTAGATTACCATTACCACAGAGAAATATCCTAACAGAGGGTCCACGAGGCTGTTTTCAAATGGGTTACTGATGTGAGGGCGCCACACTAGCTTCTGGAACGTATGCCGGCAGCTTAAAACTCTCACCAAATTAGAACTCTGCGCAAGCGCAAAAAGATGTTTTCGATCTCTCATAGGCAGCCAGCGAACGATCCAGAACGACTAGATCCAGACGCTAGTGAGTTTAATGCGATCCCAGCGCCAAAATTCTCCCAACCTGTAACAAATGTCATGCTTTTTCGATTTCCATTATGGCCTATGGCCGTGGACTCTCTGTTCTAATACTCTGTGACCATTACCATGTAAATTAAAGTCCAACCTTGAACGAAATTATTTCAAAAAATAGATATATACATTTATTTCATCAACTACTTTGCTAAATATACAGTCTAAATACTATTAGATTAGTAAGGTTTCATGGCGTAAAGGCCGTATTCATTCATTAAAGAAGAAAACTTCACAAGATTTGAAAAAGCAAAACAAGTTTATTCATAGAGAACGACAATTTTAAGTGTACATACGAGACAGATAGATACCCGAATTGAAAGCCAAACCCTTTCAGCTTTTATGCACTTTGACTGCAAACTCCATCGAGCTTGTTCAAGTAGCTTGGGTCGGTGAATTCATAATGGCAGGAATACCCTTCGGAGCAGCGATGGTTGCTTATAAGACTGCAGGCCTCACCAGGACACTGAAAAGTAAACTAGTTTTAGAGATTGAAATTAAAGTTAAATACTTTATCTAAGAGGTAAATTGTTTCCTAAAGCGATTTACTTTCGAGGCGACGTATTAACAAATATTGGCTCAAATTACAATCAAAAGGGTCAAACAAGGCATTTCTTTGACAAAAAAAAAACTTTCATGTAACTTCAATGAAAGAAGTTTAAAAAACAGATATAGTTTTATGTAAAGAAATCTTATTGGTAGCCATGATTAATATTTGAAATCCCATTTTAAATAAAACGAACTATAGGGGACACCGGAGCTAGTTTTCCAATGGACAAATTTTACAACCATCTCTTAATTTTTAAATAAGCAAAAACACTGGTTTAGCAATAACCTTTCTGGGAAAAATGAATGGTAAATGTAGGATAAAAATCATTACATCAGTTTAATTTTTGTCAACTCAATCAGTACGACAAATTAATTTTTCGGTCATAAAAATTTTATATTTTTACATTAATGACCAACCGCTTGTTAAAATATTAAAACCAAATTTCGTTCTAAGTGTTACAATACGAATTTAATGATACATATAAGAATTTAAATTTTTAACTTTTTAAATTCGCGATCTCATTTAAATATTACATACATGGACATTACCAACGTTTGTACTTGCTTTAAAAGGTACTACCAAAAGATGTACGTACGTAATTACAAAAATAAAACCTCCAGTTAAAACTAGTTAAGTTCCATTTTACATTCTAACTATATACTATTAGTACAAGACTATTGTTACAATGCAGTATGGTCTTAAGTTAATGTACAGGTGGTAAATAGGAAGCTAATGATTTTGGTAATCCTTTGATAATATTCCTTATTAGTAGCACATCATAGGCAATTTCAACTACTAAAAGAACATCTATTGTATTTAATTTTCTGGTGATTTCTGGTCGTAACAACATTATTAAGGAAATTAGTTCTTTTATAAAGCAACTCATTTGAGGTTTTTATCACAAAATAACCCAAATTTCTTTTTAGATTAGTGTGATCAGCAAAACACACATTATGGAAGTTATCAAGAATAATCTTTCCTCTTTTTAAAATGTTTTAGAAATTTATTATTATAGCATTGTTATAGTACGTCACCTTAATATCAAACTCTACTATTATCTCTATTCGGCAAACTTCGGGAGTCCCGATCCTCGCGGCGATCGGATCGTTGGAGAAGCTCATTTCATTGGTATTGATCTTTCCACCTCGATGATGCCAGTGCTTGCGAACCAATCATATTATGAGCTTCTCCAACGATTCAATCGCTAAGGATCGGGATTCCGGTAGATAGTAGGTGACGAGTATTTCTTATAATCTCTCTATCCATGGACACGACATCAATCAATCTAACTAACTAAGCAGCTCGGATTGAAATTTAAAACAATGCATTTTTAAACTCGTACAAGTCTCCTAGCACTAAACATATTTAAGTAGGAACCGAGAGTTTCATAAGCAGATCTTAAAATAGTTTTCATGTGCTGTTACATACACAGCACATCAAAAGGAATTAAGTTTGATCTAAAGGAACCAATTGAAAAAATTCTGATATTTAATAGCTAAATATGAAACCAATCTTAATTTTCATGGATACCCATTAGAAAATTATGATCAAGATATTTTTGAGTAGTATTCAATCTGAATAAAAAGGTTTACAATACATTTTGGAACAGCTTTAGAAAACGTCCGCTTGCCATAGAGATCTTGTACAATCGAATAATTTTCATTATTTTAGGACCTAATAATAATATTAACAATTAGATTTCAATGGTTGTCGGTCATAAATTATGCTGTGGTTAAACATGACGGAAAGCGGACCTTTTCTAAAGCTGTACCAAGCAAAAGAATCATCTAAAATATCAAACATATATTATGAAAATTGTAACATTTTAAATAGACGAAGACTAGAAAATCATGCAGGAGTAGTCGTGTACACTTGCAGATACTTATTCCTGAACTTCCGTACATCCCCACCCCCGATGCAGAAATATAGCCCGAAAGTTACTTAATTTTTAAAGGAGATTTGGGCCCCTCCCGAAATAAATTTCTATATACACCATAGTTATGACAAGAAAAAAATAGCTACAAAATTTAATTTATAGAAATTTTTACACTACGCAAGAGAAAATTCAGTTTAAAAGAGCTTGTGTAAATTTTGTCAATACAATATTGACATAAAATAACTCAACTTAATTAACTGAACTCAAGATTCTAACAGATTAAGCCTAACTTATATGCAACCCCTTATACGCCTTCAAAAAGACAAGAGAAATTCAATAAAGGAAAAGATCAGGCATCGATTTTAAAAAGTTTTACCGTGTTGCAGAAGCTACATCAGTCGCATCCTTGTAGGTGCCGCAGGCACAGTTCCCGAAGGCCAGACAATCGCTGGTGTCTCAGGTGCCAGGGCATCTCACCGGAGAGGCGGCCTCGCTCATCAGCCTGAAAGAATTTGAACTATATTAATATGCCTGCCCCCATACGAAGTGTCTATTTGGACGGTAAAACCGGCAGTTGGCACTAGTTGGCGCATGCGCCGTAGGCCTCGCGGTCCCGGCGCTCCAATCAGAACCGTTGTCGGGCAAGTGCCGGGTAAACAGGACTAGAGTTATAGAGTATATCTGCCGGCTAAATAGACAGTGCCTTTCCCATACATCAGAAATATACAGTACATTGAAATAATACTCGCAGTTTTCGCTTCAGTTTAAAATAAATAGGGAATTGTTTTTGGCACTTCTATCCATATTTTTTATATCAAGATGAAAATCCTTCCAGAACCTTTTTAAAAAGCTACATCGTACATCCCCACCCCCGATGCAAAAATATAGCCTGAAAGTTACTCAATTTTTAAAGGAGATTCGGGCTCCTCCCGAAATAAATTTCTATATACACCATGGTTATGACAGGAAAAAAATAGCTACAAAATTTAACTTATAGGTTCTTTTACACTAGGTAAGAGAAAATTCAGTTTAAAAGAGCTTGCTTAAATTTTGTCAATAGAATATTGACATAAAATAACTCAACTTTAATAACTGAACTCAAGATTCTAACAGATTACGCCTAACTTATATGTAATCCCTTAAGCGCCTTTCAAATGATAAGAGAAATTCAATAAAAGAAATGCTCATGCATAGATTTCAAGAAGTTTTACCTTGTCGCAGAAGCTGCAGCAGTTACATCATGCATCCTTGTAGGTGCCGCTGGCACAGCTCTCAACGGCCGAACAATGGCTGGTGTCGCAGGTGCCAGGGCATCTCACCGGACAGGCGGCCTCGCTCATCAGCCTGAAAGAATTTCCGCGAGATTAATATTTTCCCATATATCGAAAATATACAGTGCATTGAAACAATATTAGCGTACACCTCAAGTTGAATATTCTCTGAACTTTCTTTTTACAATAAAAAAGCATCGAAATTATTCTACCGTAATACGCATAGCCAAGAAGGTGGGCAGCAGCTAACCCCTAAAAATTGTATTATATAAATATGAAAAAAAAATCTAAAACACTCTTTAACTATTCAAATAACTTTAAACAGAAAGAAAAGTTACGTATTAGCCACTAAGGAGTCGGGGACTCATGCAGGTTACGGATAAAATATAGGGTCGGAAGGGGAGAAATAGGTGTACTATGGATTCTAATTGCTTACATTTTATAAAATTTAATGCTTTTTGGCTTGCTGATTTTACTTGAGTCTCAATAAAAATCTGCATGCCAAAAACATTAAATTTATAAAATATAAATTGTTAAAATCCCTATACCCATTTTACCCCACCCGACCCTATAATATATAAATTGCTCATTTATGAATATTAATTTATAAAAGTTCATAATTGTATTTTTTTACAATTTGAGTACTAAAAGCTTTAGCTACTTTTTAAGAAGACTATATTTTAAATCTAACCTAAAAATAGTGCAAAGTAAAATGTTACAAGTGACATGTAAAAGAAAGATGGGTTCCAAAGACTATACCGAAGTGCCCCAGCTTTTACGATAATTTTGTTTACATTCCTACTTATGCACACAAAAGTTATGCTCTGTTTTGGCAAGTTTCTATTTTATACCAATATTTCTCCTGATACTTAATTTTGTTGAAGCGCAATAAGTTTCAAATTAAATTTCACTTAGAGATATTACTTTAAAGTACAATTAAAATAAACAAGATAAAAGTTCCAAGACTAAAATAAAGCCATTCCCAAAATATACATTCTTCATAAAAAGAAAAACTAGTCAACTATATGCAATACTTATTGACACTGTTGTGTATCAGAAGTGTTAACAAAAGAACTAATTAACTTCTTACAAGCCTACCATTAAAAAAAGAAAGATTCAAGCGAGTCTTTGTGCGCAGTTAGGATCAAAACAATTCAAAGTTATTTACACCGATAAATTTCCAGATTTGAAAGACTATTTCAAGATTCACTCCAAGCTACACTCCCTTTATATTCATTAAACAAAGTATAGATTTCTCTCGTGTAATTAGAACAGAATGTAAATAATAATCATATATAAAATGCATTTGACGAAAGCAACTTAAAATTGAAGAAAACTTAAACCACGTATGATAATAAATAACACTATATACATGAAAGAAAAACACAAAATACAATGGATTATGAAATTCACTTAAAATAAAAATAAGCTACTTACGCAAGGCTGAATATGGCTACCCCAGTCAAAACTAAGACGATGCTCTTCATTGTGAACAGGAGATAGCTGGCAGGAACTATATTCAAGAACTCTAAACTGTTCAAAAAGCCCAATACCTTCAGAGGGCCAAGCCAGCTGCTACTACTAAATGAATACATTTAGAGTTCTCTGACAACATTGGCAAGCCAGCTGCTTTTATTGAGTACCTATCTCTTAACTACAACGTCATTGATAACGTCAATATTCCAAACTAGCAAAGGCGTATCACAAACTATTGCCATTCAAATGAGGACTAAAAATCTCAAACGATTAAGTGCGGCTCAAGTTCCAAGAAATATCCAGATCATGTTTTCAGATTGATGAAACGAGGAAATTCCCCAACAGATTTGCGGGGCAGGTTTGTGCTTGATAAGGTAGCATCTTTGTTAATCCGAAAGTTTCTAAACTAAAAACATTTTCCTCTATTTCTGCCAACATACTGTGTATATTAGAGATAGTATTTCTAGGTTGCTTGAAATTCGGAAGAGTAAACTAGTTTCTCATCAGCCCACTTTGGGGTGAGTTTAAGGTTCAAGAATTTCAGTCCTGTATCGCATTGCCTCATAAAACAGTAAAAGTTGTTTATCTTTGCCCAACTCACTGGAATATGGACTTTTGATACATTGTCCTTGTATACAACACTATTCCCCAAGGTTAATAGAATAAGATAAGGTTGGCTCTTCACATAGGAACGAAAATTCGTGTGACGTACTGCTCTCCAGCCGATTACGTAATTCGCGTGATACCCCAGCTTCTCCTTCGATTGGGTCAGATAGAATAGGGATTTTTTTGACAGGAGAGAGGGAAATTTAAACTTTGATCCAACAATTCAATTCAGTTTTGAAGCATTTAAGATATGAATCTAAAAGGGTTTTCGTTTTAGATTAAAATGATATTATAGATTCATGTTGATGAATATCTATTGTTAATTTGAAGTAAGAAACCGAAGTAGATCGTCCCAAAGGCAAGAGGAATCCATAGATTGGTTTTAGGAACATATTAATTTCTTTTAGATTAAAAGCAATTTTGATTTGGGAGGGACAATATATTTCTAGCTCCCTTCATGGAAACTGAAAAGAGTTGAAATAAAATACTAGAAGCAATTTATAGACTTAATGATTATATTATTAAAGCTTGGCAATATTTTTTAATTATTATTATTTATCATTTTTTAATTTGAAGACAATTCAAATTTTACACTAAAACAGGATCAATGTGACCTCACCTTGGAGATCTTATAAAATGATCATATCGTAACTTTGGAACACTGATCCAACTTCAAAACTAACCGTTTCAGTTCGAGTTTCTTTCGGCGATCGTATGTGGGAGTCGGCAAGTTGGTGAAGGTTTATACCCAATAAATTATCTCCTTCATGTTTGTCATGTTTAATCAAAATTGAATTCGAAATCAACAGATTATTTGATTTTTTTCTTCATATAATTATCACTTAGAATCTAAGTGATCATTTATTATCATCTGATTATGTGATTGTTTTAACACTGATCAATATGTCTTAGATAGATCAGTATTACTACAATCATAATCAGAATATAAGATACATTAGAATAATAAATTCAGTGAGATCAGATTAATTAGTACCTAATAAACTAACTTTGAATTTTAATAAATTAGTAATAAAAGCGATTAGTAGCGTAATCAATTTTATACAAAACATACAAAAGAAGAACAACCCAAAAATAGCTCACAATTTGAGGATTTTTTAGTGATCTAAAAGTATCGGATTGTAACTAAATACTGCTTTAAAAAACGGTATTTTCTTTGTATTTAGAATTTTCTAAAATACAGATAGTGGGAATTTGTTTAACTTTTAAAATATTGTTACAAATCGATCACTATTGATTTAAGTAATGAACCTCCGTAATTATGCATAGGAATCAGTTTTAAATTTCATAGTTAGTATTTAATCCACTATTTGGTAAGCTATAAACTTGTTCTTCAAGTTGCTTATGAGAAGGAAAACAAGATACTCATAATTTAATTCAATGAAAAATTTTCATCAGTTTTAACCCATCAGAAGTTAAAAAATTGAATGCACCCATATAGATCACAAGTATTGACATTTAAATATATGATTTGTTGCTTAGGCAAGTTCACAGGTCTATATTTTCCCTTCCGCGTCTTATATTACTCCCTTCTACGTAAGAAAATCCCTATAAGAAGGTCCGCGATTTCCCTATGTAACCCTGATTGGTCACTCCTGTCAAAACTTCAACGCCTTCCAGCCGATTACGTCATCCTGGCTGAAAGTAATCGGAGAGCCAGATGAGCCCCCCCTGACTATTCCCATACTTTTTAGCACAATTCATGTTTGAAAATTACATATCCTTAAATGTTATAGAGATGAACAAATTCTTTGATGTGGTATTCAAGAAAATTTATCGGTACTTGTTTTAAATCAAGAAATACTGATGTTAGGCTATGTTTCTTTGTAAATAATATTAAATCACCCTGTTTAAAGTTGAAACCTCATGAAAGTTTAAAATTTAAAATAATGACCTCATGTATTTGGATTATCCGCTTGATAGCCTAAATTTTAGATCTTTTTAATTTAAATATTGTCTTGCTCGTTTTGTATGAATGTCTTCTAGTTTGAGTATGAATGTTTTTTGTTCGAATCCTGAGCTAAACTAGGATTTGAGAAATAAATTGGTACTTTGCAATAATGATGAAAAGATTCTTTACAGATTCACACTTTTCAACGCCTCTGTTATAGTTTTTGCGATAATTTTTTTACATTGTTCTTTATTTCAAGATTTAGTCTAAATAATCAAATTCTATATTTTTGTTATATTACATATTTTAAATCAGGTTTCGCAAGTTTCTTACGAAATGGAAAAAAACGTGGAAGAAGCCTTAGTTGAAGAATTTGATGAATAATCTTTAATTTATGTTATATTAATTGCTTTTCTTATATTTCAGTCTAAGATTTAATTAAACCTTCCAAAATGTAATTAATTTATATGCAGGGACTAATTTAATAACTACACCAGTACTTAAAATTGGTTTCTTTCGGGAAAAGAAATTGGAAGAAACCTTTCATATGTTTCAATTTATAATGAGGTAAAATTAAGACTTTTATGTACGAAGAAAATTTAATTAAGAGTGATCTTAAAAAAATCATGCATTATATTCGTTATGCCCCTTTATATTTCAACAATGTAATAAATAGATTCCTATCTAAGACAAACTTACCTGCCGGGCAATTGAGTAATCGGGCAAACGACGCGACGTCGGGAATTTGAGTTGTCGGGATTTTGAACAGATCCCGTTGTAAAATGGTTGAATTATCAATTTATTAAACAGTGTTTACTGCTTTTGTTAAGCTTAAAATATAAAAACGGAAATGAATCCATCAAATTTTTAACTATATACCATTTTCTAAAAATTATCTCAAAAAGTGATTTTTGGACTCATCCCCTTTCTTAAACGGGAAATTCAATTAAAAGATAACGCACGTTCTCTTGATTTATCTCAATTTGATGCAAATATTTATGAAAATGTAGTCATTATTGAATCAACCAGGTTTAAAAAAAAATTTACTGAGAACAAGGTGATTCAACTATAAAGAGCCGGTTGCTCATTTGAGAGGATGTTTCATCTTCAGATTTCCCATAACAATAGGTCTCGCGGCGCTCTCCTGTCTCAGAGAAAAACTCCGGATATGTCACAACTATTGGGAAATTCAGGATGAGAGATACAAAATGACACACTATTTCCAATTCAAGCGTAGTACCTATTCAACAAAGATGTTGGAGACCAAAAAAGGCTTGATGGGATCTCATTGTCTGGGTTAATTTAATAATTATTTAGAATATCAAAATCATTTTAATGGCTAAAATTCGGAATACAAAGTTAGAGATTTAGCCTTCAACTCGTATGCATATTTTAGAAATTGGAAACGTATTCAGTTTCTCAGTATAATATCTCTCAGTATCAGTATCAGTATAATATATATCAGTAGTTTCTCAGTATTTCAGTATAAATGAATCTCCTAATTTTGAGAGTACTTTATTGTTTCTTGGAAAAGTAATGCACTGGGAAAAAATATGTGTAAGGCGATTGGAACCTGGTAGTAGTAATTTTTTATAAGTCATTGAAATCCACAGTTCCATATTAAAAAGAAGTGGGTAAGAATTCTGTTCTAGAAAAAATTTGGAAATTCGCCATTTAAAAACAGGACATTAACTTATCTTATGCCATCTATAGGAGCCCTTGGGTGCCCCAAATGACTAATGTGAGTGAACCATAGTGCACCCCTACCTCCGTTGCTAGTTAATTAAAAATATACATTGGTCGCTTCTTTTTTGGATTAGACTTCAGGCTTTGGTCGTAGTATATGCAATAGGTATAATGTGTCCGGCGGAGGAAAAAAAATATTTTCTGTGGAGCTACGAGTGTTTGAAATTGAGGTAAATAACAAGATTGTTTGGGGTATAACGTCGAGAATTTTCTAAATTATTCATCATCTTCATCATAAAGTCTTTTAGTGCCCAGTGGCACAAAAGGCCCTCAGTCCCGCCTTCCACCTTGCCCGCTGCAGCAACCGTCGCCTCCTGCCATCTGGTCCATCCCGCTCCTCTCTTTCCATTTGTCTTCTCCATCGTAACCTAGGGCGACCTCTTCTTCGCCTTCCCTCCGGTGTCCACTACAAGGCAACACTGATGGGGATTTCATTTCTTCTCATTCTTATAACACGGTCAGTAAACCGCCATCTTCTTATTTTAATTTCTTGGTCTATTGATTTTATTTTAATAACTTATCATTTGTGATAGTATTGGGACAAAAAAATCTTCATTATTATTCTTTAACAGTTGTTTTGAAATGCATTCAGCCTGTTAGTTTCTGAATTATTAAATCCGAAAAAAAAGTCAATGGGGAGCGTATCGTGGATGAAATGCAAAAATATGCTTTGTGACAAAGTGGACGCGTACTGATGTCAATAGAGGGATGGTGCCAGAGACAGAGGAGTCAAAGTTTGAATTAGAAGAAGGCGCAAACAGGAAAAGAATTTGGGGCTGTGAGTCAGTCACATTGTGCCAAAAGGATGACACAGCCTCGAACAATGCCTCCTTCTTGACGCGCTTCCAGGACCCTGGTCACGAGGCTATGTGGGCGGGACAAGGTTGGGTTTCATGCAAACGGATTCAATGAGCGTTGGACGGATTAGATCACGTGTGGACGATGCCCCTATAGCAGAAATAAACAGTCATTGACCTATCGAACAAGTTCCAGCCTCAATTCAAACAGTTCGAGGTGACAAACTAATTATAAACAAGTGCACTAGCATTGTCGTTTTCCTACATTTGTAAATGAGGATAAACCGACATTTGGGAAGAAATAGGCACGGGCGTCGAACTCGGGGGAACACGTCCCCCTAATGGACCATTTTTTAAAAAACATCTTCTTGAAACTTCTCAGTACATTTTTTACTTCTATGGGGAACCCCAAATTCTACTGACTATACCACTCAAATCTTTAAAACAGGAAAATGTTTGAAAGAAGAAGCGTTTCATATGGAGGGCGAGGGGTGACCACCCTCTAATTTCAAATAAGGCGGAGCCTCCCTTCAAATTTGGAAAAGGTTGAAGCATAAAAATTTATATACTTTAAAAATGAATATGCATTTCTAGCATACCAAAAATATATTGGACCCTGGTGTTCGCTATAATAATACTTTAGCTCTTTAGAATTTTTAAAGGAAATCCAGAATAAATAGTCATGAAAAAAACGTAGAGGGTTGATCCCCTAGAACCCTCCCTTCGTTTACAAATCTGATGCTAAGTTTGCATCTATTTTTCAGAACAGAAACCAATTTCTGAATATTTAGCTCCAAATTTGAAATACTTATTCTTAATGAAGATGATAATTTGTGATGCGAAAACGTGAGCCATATTTAGCTCTTTTTATTAATGAGACAATTTGCTGACAGTCGTGATTATTTTCAACCCATGTTTCCGAAAACGGAGACAGTTTTCCAAGAGAGAGTTTAGAGTAAAATTCCAATTTATTATTTTTCTATAAGAATTTGTCCTGCAGTCATGCCTGCATTTACAACTCAATCAATATCCTAAGTAATGGCACTTGGTTTTCTGGAGACATCAACGTTAATTGGGTATTAAGCAAAACTGATTTTATTTTTGAAAATCGGAGGTTTGTCACAGGAGGACCACATCGGGCCGCATATGACTTGCGGACCATAAGTTGGGCAGGGTCCTCCATGAATCCGTCCTGATGGTCAAGTGGGAGAGAGCGAGGTTACTCACCCGGAAAAGAGTCGGAAAGAACAACAAGCAGTTCCTCTCTGTCCTGGATTCGTTCCCTTTGTTCCTCGGATTTCAGGATCCTTTTTTAGCATCGGGATGGTTCCTTTCAAGAACACATTTACATTCGTTCCCATCCCATTCATCACAGGGCAGAACTCGCATCTTTTCACTGTCACGCGAGATTCGGGAAGGTGTTGAAGCGGACCTCAAGGCGGAAAAAATCGGGTCGTTTCGTGTGAGAGAATTTAATATTCATAATACGCTAAATTCTCTACAACCTGAAATTTTCTCCTAAAAATCAGATTTTAAATGCAAGAATTTTACTATTTTACTAAATGATGGTACCATTGAAATTAAGTTTGGGTTCTTGTTTGCCCCTTTTTGGAAAAAAACATTGAAAATATGAAAATTTCTTTTTTAAATTTATAGATATGATGGCTGGTTGAAATTTGACACTGTGGTCACATACGTATAAAATTTAGGGGGCCAGGTCCTTGCCTCATGGGTCCTAATAGTAATTAGGGGCAGAAGGAAATCAGCAGGTAGAAGGAGGAATTAAGTTATCTTTTAAGCTCAAGCTGTTAGAAATGTGTGAAGAATGGGGTTTTTCAACCTCTCGTCTTCTATTTGATGGGCAATCTTAATGTTTTGACAACCATCTCCAGTGTTATTTGAGTAATATAGGCAGGGGCGTCATTTCAGTTTTTGGTTGGGGGGGCAAGGATTTTTTTTTAAGTGGGGCTGAGCCACGGCGTAACCGGACTTGTTTTTTTTGGGGGGGGGGTGACTCAACATCATAAGTTCTAAGTAAAAATGGGGGGTCTGGGGATCACCCCTAGAAAAATTTTTAAATTTTGCTTCATTTTTACAACATTTAAGTTACATCCGAAGAGAACAGCCCCTTGTAAACCACATAATTTCTAGAGAAAAAAGTTACATATAAACGTCAAAGTTTCAAGGGGAGCCGGAGGTCCTCCCTCAGAATTTTTTTTGAAAATTACCCTTTAAACTAGGGTTTTATCTCCCTTGCAACCTCGTTGGGGAGCACCCAGAGGGAACTGCTTGTTGTGAGTGGCAGAATTTTCAAGGAAAATATACTGTATAACGTAATATATATTTAAAAATATTAAAGGGGGGTCTGGGGGTCCTCCCATAGAAAATTTTTTCAAATTTGCCTCTTTAAAGTAGTGTTTCAGCTCATTTTGAGGTCCTTTGGGTTACATTCAAAAAGAACAGTTCCTTGTAAAGCATAGAATTTTCTAGGGGAAAAAGTTATAAATAAACGTAAAATTTTCAAGGGGGGCGGAGATCCTCCCCCAGTAAAAATTTTTGAAAATTCCCCTTTAAACCAGACTCCTAGGGGCTTCAAACTCTTTGGTTCCCAAAGGGAACTGCTTCTTGTAAGCGGCAGAATTTTCAAAATTTTCAAGGGAGACAAATTGTATAACAGACATCAAAGGTCAGGAGGGGGATTGGGGGTTCTCCCCCAGAAAATTTTGAAATTAGACCCTCAAAAGTAGTGCTTTAACTGCTTTTGGGATGTTTTGAGTTAAATCTGTTGCTCCTTGTGGAAGTTACAAAATTTTCCAGGGACTCTCAGCAATTTTTCACTTAAGAGTGGAAACCTTGGGGGGGGCAATTGCCCCCCCCTGCCCCCCCTAAATGACGCCCATGAATATAGGTTAAAAGGGCCTCATTGACCTGTATAACTGGTTCCCAAACTGGGTGCTGTTAAGACACGTCAGGGGTGCCACAAGGAGCACAGAATATGTTGGATTTTTAATATTAAAAATATTCGGTTTCAATTGTGAGAACTATGTTAAGTTTTTGTGATTTTAATACCTGAAAAAAGGTAGTTTTCCTGAAATTACATTGGAGTTAATAGCAGAAGTTAAGAATAAATAGCCTCCATAAATTCATGTGGGAAAATACAATTCCCAAAATCTCCATCAATCTTTATTCCAAAATTCGAACATGGTAATGAAATTTTAAGAGACCATTCTTAGGTTTTCATCTTTAATAAGTTTCTAGGAATCAAAGGATCTTAAAGTCACAAAATCCTATGCCAGCCTTTAGGAAAATTATGTGCTGTCAATTTCCATTCTTATCAATCAAACCTTTTAAAACAAAAATAAAAATAAAACCATTTATATCAAGTAGTGTCCTTTTCTTATTAAATTGTAATTAACTTAAAATTGACGTCTTAATATGAAAAAGTAAATTAGGAGGGTAAAAAATAAGCTTACCCAAAAATGTGAAAATATAACCACGTATGCTGTATAAAAATATAGATAATACATCAGATAAATATTTTATGACTGGGATGCCATGATAAAGTTTTAGTTCTTTAAAGGGTACCATGATATGGAAAAGTTTGGGAACCCCAGAGTTAAGCTATTTTTCGTACTTTACGAAAGCCTTTTATCCCCAGGAAAAAACTGAAAAACCCTTCACAATTTTTCACTAGCAGCATAACTACCTATTAAGTTGTAAAATCCCTTAAGGTACATAAATCAACAGTTCCATTACATTCTGAAAAATTGCATCAACATTCAAATGAAAAAGGAAGAGAATAGACGAGTTGATTCGTTTTTATTGTAACGATATTCCAAAAAGACAAGAGTGCCCTGGCTGGCATGACAGGAAGACTTGGTTCACAGGGTCGACAACGACCCAGACACATCTACAGCTTGGCAGTGCTGCCCAACACCAATTTGAAGTTAGGGCCAAGTTCACAAGTATCAATTTTACAAAATGAGGGTTTTTAAGTTTAAATTTTATTAGATTTCTTTAGAATGAATAAAAGGTTTTATCATTCTTCACTGACAATTCAATAGAATGAATAGTCCCTTCTCTAATCCCTTTTAAAAAACTGCCCAACTTAAAATAATAAATTCTCCCTCTTCCAATAACAGTTTTAAAAAATACAATTTAAATATAAAAGTAAAAAGACTTATACATATAAAACATATAAAAGTAATTTGAAACAGTACATTGAGGATTTTAAGAAAACCAATTTTAATAAGCAGATAACTATTCTTAAGAGAATACTTTCTGTTGGTGGAAATTTGAGTTAAAAGAACAAACTATTAAAAAATAAATATTTAACTTATTAAAATGTCAAAAAGTAATATTTTGTAATTAAATCCGATTCAATATGACAAGTTGGATTTGAGGTAAGTATTTAAAGTTTGACGGTCAGTTTACTTCAACCACCTGGTAAAAGTCTTCAGTTATTCCTAACAAGAAGCTGGTGAATTTAAATAACTAGTGCTTATGTGACAGAAAGAGTCTTACAAGTATAGCCGGTAGACAGTTTGATTCTACCATTGACTAGTTGATAGTTACACCCAATGTGTTAAAAATATAAAATTGGATTTTCTTTTAAATTTAGAATGTTAAAATTTAGCTTATCTAAAAAAAAAATGTAACAACACAGTTTATAGTAGTAGTAACTAGTGTCTCGAGAATGTATGAATGATCAGGATTTGTACCTAAGGTGTGTGGCCCCTCTTGATCTTAAAATTAAAATATATCCTTAGCTTATTTCATACCAAAATCTTAAAGTATTTTTTTTTTGTTTTCTTCAATGTAAAATCTGTGAACATTTCCGGGCTTTTTCAGACGACATGGTGTTGGAAAGCACTGCATCAAATCAACAAAGTGCATTGAGAATGTGGCGAGGTTGAGCAGCATCCAACGATTCCCATTTAGGAAATTAACCCCATACAGCTATGCTATGCACACCACACTCTTCACATACAAATATGAACATTAATAGTATATCTGAGAGATTCAACACAGCCCTAGTTCTAAAGGTGAGTTGGATGCACAACTTACTTTTGTTAAGTTATACTAGTACTTGAAAGATTATACCAAATGCAAATTTGGGTAGAGATGAAAACTGAAACAAATACTAAATTCACCAAAATAACTAATCATTAAAATGCTGCAAAATATATTTAGGTGACTACTTGACTTGAAACAATTGGTTGAGTTTGTCAGTCCAAAAGTTATATTTATGCTAGTCCAACATTCAATATGATTGTTCAGTAAATAATTAAATCTTTCCAACTCGCCTTTGGAAATATGGCCATAGAGCAGGGTTTCTCAAACAATCATACATTCTATAATAATTGAAACAACTTTTACACAAATATAATGAGTGTTCAACATGAATATAAAAAATGGTGCTTCCTTTAACATTTTGTTATGTTAAAATAAAAAATGGGATAAAAATCATGAAAAACTTAACAAAACATATTTCCATAAAAGAAATCACTCTTAACAAACTAGATCAACTAGTTGAACTATCACAATACAAAAAAAAACCTTCCTACTGCAACAAACTGCTTAGCGTAATATATTACCCACTATTTACACTAGGTGGAGTATGCTCTATTTCTTTATATGTAAAAGTTTTGTTACCAATACATTCAAATAAAACTGTTTTCAAATGTTTGGTCTTGGATTATAAACACTCACTCATGATGCATTCGAATAAAATTGAAAAACCTTCTGTGAAGTTACAAATTTTTATGCAATAAATAAAGGTCAATGTGACTTATAAAAACTTATATACCCTTAAAAAGTAAGGGACAGAAAAAGCAAATCTACCATGCCTGTAAAAAACATCTACAAACATAAAATTAATAAAAAGGCTAAAAAACCTTTTTAAATTTTTCTTTAATAAAATTTTTCCCTCTAGTAGCATGCTTTTTATCTCAACGAGGGTTATTTTTCTTTCTCTCTAAATGCAGTTAAAAAATTAAACAGTTTGAGAAACCCAGCGACAGAAAAGATAGTTCTGAATAAATATTATCAAGTGCAAATACATTTGGTATAATAACTTGCTTAGAAGATCCAGCTTCTAGCTCTTCTCAATCGACTCCTATTGATGCAACTAAAAAAGCTGTCAGAGAGAGTCCTTAAATCTGAGATAGCATGGCTAGTGTTTATCACACGATTAAATGCAGTAGAATCAACAACAGAGTGAAGCAATGAAGGTGTTGCAAAAGGTCATACTGGAAAATCTCTCTTGGACCAGTGAAAAACCAAAATAGGTAATAGGAGGAGTTTCTTAAACAGTTATATTCTTAAAGGGAATACTTAAATTCTAGTATTTAATTTTTTTATAATATGATTTTGGCCCACACAAAATGCATTCATTAACTTTGAAAATGAGGAGATATTTTAGAAACTATAGGTAAACTAAAGCTCAAGTTTTGAAACGTATTCAGTTTTGAAGGAGTAAAAAGCAACATGATAAAAAATGATAGGAATGTTAAAACATTGAAAACAATGCACATGGTACAAAGGTAAAACTAACCTTAACTCAATAACCTAAAAAACAACACAGCCTTGTATATGAAACCAAGAGGTTTTAAAACTTTAACAATATAATAAATGGACTCAATACAAATTTTGTTTGAGGCATATTTTTCTATTGATTAGTTTAAATTATAATTGAAAATGTCAAACAAGTAACCTCAGGTATATAAAATTTCAAAAGATAACAGCACAATGTATATGACTAGAGTTCCAAGGAATAACTCTTGCATGCACCCAAAATAATATAAAACAATAAAAAAGTATAAAATTCAATAAATAAACTTGTAAAAAATATAAGGTAAGTAAAAGGAACTGTTTAAGGATATTTAACAATGTTAAAACAAAGCAACCAGTAAATCCTCTTGGGTTTAAAAAAGGTCAACTGGGTAAACAGTCAGCCATATGGAATTCATTCAACTTTTTATTACAAAGATTTAAACATACCCATGATATTTTTTATTCATTGCCCCAATAATGTACTTAAATGGCATTTTTTCCAAACACTCTGGAAAATAAAATAAAAAAGCTTCTGTTCATGATAGAAATTACCAATCAAAATGGATTTTGTAGAAAACTGGGTGATATCTCGAACAAGTAATAAGACCAACTGAAAAATAATAAAAATAAATCACTCATAAAAAAGAAATATCATTAAAATTATTAATTAAAATAAGAAACTCATAAAGTTGAAAAATGCTGGCATGCTTAGATACTTCTCATAAAATGAAATGTGCCTACTAAAGAAAAATGTTAATGCCATTAACTTGTATTTAAAATGTCTTCAACATAAAAAAAAAAAAAACATTTTATGTCAGGGGGAGGAATATACAGTTTAGATTATCATATTTTTTTTCTTCAAAATAAACTTTAATACACTAATTAAATAAAATAAAACAGTCAGGTTTAAATGCGTCAAAACAGGTGCTCAAACAATACTTGACAATAAGTAACAGAAACACTAATGTTGTAATAACAGAGTAATGCTTATTAACATTATGCTCAATAGATCAGAATAACTCTCACTCATAAGGCAAAATCAATTTGAAGCCAAGAGCAGACCTTTAAAGCTACTCCTTATGCAACAATTTCATTTTAAGAAAAGATTAAGTGGGGCCGACTTTTACACAGGACAATGTGTTTGGCACTTCCATTTGATCGCAACAGGCGGACCCATTTAAATTTGCCAAAAAGCTTATGTCGGCCCCAACTGACAGGGCTGCCTAGAGGGGATCCCAATTCATCTTTTTGTCACAGTTATAAAAGCTTAAAGTAAAGAAAAATGATTTGGTTGGTATTGACTTTTGAATTAAAGACTTTAAAAGGAAGAGTACATACATTTTTATGAAGCAGATTAACACTTTCAATAATGAAAAGTACAAGTAATGCTTATGCATTTGTTTTACCACAAGGGTTTTACTTGAGTAAAATATATACATAAATTTTTGCCATTTAGGTGCATGACCCAGTAGAGTTATGGTTAAAAAAGGAGCCTAACCCTCTTGGCAGCCCTGCCCTGTGGCATGCAGGCACATCGACATTGGAAGAAGTTTACACTGGCAGTGGCGCAAGCAATGGCAACAAGCTCCAATCCACCCTGGCTGCAAGATGGCGCTCAAAAAATACATTTGTTTTGCTTCGAAGACATGGATTTTAAGTACATTTAAATGGTACAGACACTTGGGTTTTCAAAAAGACGAAATTCATTCTTAAATTTAGTTTCCATTGAACAATCATGCATTTCATTCAAACTCTAATTCTATTTCAATTGTAATCAAGTTTTAAGTTTGATTGGAACATCTTGTTCAATAGACTAATGCAATTCTAAAAATGACAATTTTTAATTTTATGGAAGAAAACTACTTAATATTAGAGAGAGCATAGGTTAAGCAGTCTAGCATTATTACAAAATACATTTAGGCCCCTAAACATCAAACTGAAGGATCTTTATAAATTTGGAAACTTTAACAAAATAAATTTCTTCCCTGCCATATTAAAAGATTTACTTAAATCAACTTGAAAACTGTCTTAGGTAAAAGAAGTTATTTAGCTCTAAATTATGAAAGGGGAACAAGATTTGAGAATAAAAAATATTGTATAGGCCCTACTTGTAAGAAAAGTATTTACAATTTTATGTAAATTTCCAAAAAATCTATCGAAACTGGTTAATAGTTTTAAATTTATGAAGAACCTTTTGATTGCATTATACGCAGAATGACCATAAAGATAAGGAGCTTCCTGTTGATTTGTCAGAGTGAAACTGAATGAAATAATTTAATTTACACATATTCATTAATTCCCATAGCCTTTAACTCCTTGAAAACGAAAATTGTATATTTAGCCCAACAAAGTCAGGAAACATGTTTTCAACAATTAACACCTTAGCAATCTCTAAAAAATTTCCATTCCCTATAAAAAAAAAAAGATTTTTCTGATGATGAGTTTGAACAGCTATTGAAGGGGTTTTTTTGCTTAGTAGCTCTTGGATGAAACCCAGACAGGTTAGGTATCATAAGATAAAATGCAGAGCGATTGTCACAATGAAAAAATAATTGTTTCTCAAAAACTATTTGGAGAGCTAGATTTCTACGGTCTGTCTATCACAAGTTGAGCTCTCGTTTACATTTCAGTTGCCAGGGCAACAGGTCTCCTTTTCCAATGAGGGAAATTGTTGTATCGAAGTGATTATTTCCACGAAAGTTGAAGCATGCGCTGTAATAGGAGTTTGTTTACCATACTATTAAGTGTTTTATAACATTAAAATTATGTCATTGAACAATCCTATTTAACAATCCTGGCATCAGCACCGATGGCCTACTGGTATAGTGTGCATCTAGTAACCTTAATGGTCCCTAGTTAGAATCCAAGCTACTACTTTTGAGTAGTATTTTGCTTTTATTTAACTTGTAATTTTCAGAAGTAGCGAGATTAGTTAGAGTTGAGTTGCTACTTTCTTGGAGATAACAAGTGCCTTGTTGTATTGAATCCCTAGTCCTTTTTGTTTATTATTTTAATAGATCACTAATCCCAGTCTCTAACTTATGCGTGCAACTGCATCAATTCTGAGAAGACAGTGCTTGAGCTTGTGATTGCCAATAATCCTGTCAGCTTTAATCCCTGCCAAATCATAATGCGGTTTATCCCTATTTAAAATGAACCGGTCTTGTTTCTATAGCAATCAAATCAGGCAACTAGGTGAGAGCTCGACTTGTGGTAGACAGACAGTACTTTTTATGATCTTCCTCATAAAATTTATGGGAGCAAATAATCTGCAGTAATTCAATGCATGAATCCATGAGTGCATTTGTCTTAAATGGATTATCATGAATTTATATATAATGTGATTCTTGAAACCAGTTGTTTCAGAAAAAGGATTTCCAAATATTCAGGCCACTCTGGTATATTCAAATCAATAATTTTGTTTTATTTAAAATATCTATCTAATAAGATAAATATAACTTTAGATTTTCCATACACAGTTGAAGTTTGATGCATAAAGCTTGACTGTAAATTGAACTATCTAGATACTATTAATATCTAATTGTAAGCTTTATAAAGTAAAATTTTAAAATCTAAAGACGACTAGCAAAATTAATATCCTCAAAATCTTAAGATAAAGTTCAAATACATAAACTCCTTAAAATTCTAAAAATATTTTACTCTAGATTGTAGGTATAACTAAAAGCCTAATAATATTATTTTCATAAAAAATGTTACCAGCAAGGTAGAGAGTATTAAAATCTTTATATTGATGCTTCACAGAGGAACATTATAATACATTAAAAAAGGAAAAGAAAAAATTGATTTAGCATCAAGAAGTAACTTAAAATTAAAACATACTATAACTGAATTTTTAAAAAGATTTTAACAAATTAGAATAATTATCTTCAAGTATTGATATTAAAATAAATTAGAAATGCATTGATGACCCTGGTCTAGGGGATCCTTTTCAACACCAGATTCTCTACAGTCCTGGTAACAGATTCCCAAAAAAACTTTATTGATATAATAAATGTTATTATTGAACTTTTAAATAAAAGTTTAAAAAACTATTTCTAAATTTGTCCATATTACAAGTTATTTGAACAGGAATTACCAAAGGTATTATATAATCTATACAAATAACTTAATACATTTAAATAGATTTTGGTATTTTCTAGATTTAATCTTTTATACATATAGCTCCACATTAAATGCTGCATTTAATATCCATAAAAATACTTTTTATATGGTTATGTTCCAGACAAATTTTTGTACTTAAATAAATATGCAATACTATAAAAATATTTAGAGTCTGAAATCCCTCTAATGTCAACTTCAGCTTATTAAAACAAGTAACAGCAAACACTCAAGGAGAGCTCAATTGAAGGGTGTGGGAAATGACAAAAGGATCCTAGTGTAAGACACAGTTCTTCAGTCATAAATTTCCCCACTACATTTTTTAGAAGAAAATTGCAAAAACTAGTAATACTTATTACAATTGCAAACATATATTATGTTTTTTTTTTCTTTACGGACAGTCCGAAGTTATGGGAGATTTTGTTCAATTAAGTTTACCCTACTTTTTTGTAGCAAACGTAAATTAAGTAATCTAATAACAATTATCTCCCATAAAATTTTAGTAATTAAGTGGATTAAAACACTGTTTGTATTAAAAGGACTTCCATTATAACTTGAATCATCATTTATATTCCAATCAAATGAATGAAAATTTCTTGTTCTACATACAGATTCAATTAAAATTGTGGTTGGGAGCATTTATAAGCTCAAGAACAGTGTCATTCAAGAATTTAAAAAAGCACCCAAGCAAAGGAAAAACCAGTATCATCAACAAAATTGGAAGTAGTAAAAAGCCATAGAGTTAATATACACTAGAGGAGGCATGCTCATTCAAAAGCATCAGAATTGCAACCTGTTTTGTTCTATTACAGCTCGCTTTCATAAATCCCTCAGGCCAATATCTTAATTTTTTTACCTAAATTAGGTATTTCATATTATTTAAAAATATACTATCAGATGACCAGGGCAAAGCTGGGCACATAACAGATCAGTATTCCAGAAAATGTTTCAAGGCCCCAATATTTCCTCAGAACAAAATTTGTTTAGTCTTTTTTTAGCAACTACTAGAGTACACAGTAAAAACTCTCCCATTCTTTATAAATTAAAACTTTCCTCTATAAATAAACTTTAAAAGTCACGAATTCCAAAACTTAATATTAGTGCCCTATTATGAGGGAGGAACTATTTTTCACCCAACCAAGAAGCTCTCGTATAAAAGTTATTCTTACTCCATCCTTGTGTTTTAAGGTTGCATCCATGCTTCCTCAAGTATTATTGTAGCTCTATGTAAAAAGCCCTGTTTGTTTACTTTGAGACAGATTGAGAGCCAGAGTGGATGTGGAGGCAGTTGTCATACCAGCCACTCCTTCTTCGGGGGTCGAGGCCTCTGTTTCACTCTGCATGACAGTAGACCCCGCCCCTTGCCACGGCCACGACATGAGATTGGTGGAGGAAGGATGCGTAGGGCGGGGGCTTCTCCAGCTCCTCCTCCTCCTCCTCTTGGCTGTGGAAGACGGCTGGCGGGGGCCATGCATATGAGAGACAACGACAAGTTAGGAAAGCAAAAGCAACCAACTACAGGTCAACTTGGATAATTCAAAGCTGAAGGGACCATCAAAAAAAGTTTGAATTATCCACAAAACATGGAACTTGAAATTAAATTAAATACTAAATTTAACAATGTGGTCATTTATCTCTTGCACACCGTTATCAGAAAGATGCCCACATTTTTTGTTCAAGGTGAATGTTTTTGTTTGAATTTTTAATCTAAATAACACTTACTTATTACACAAAAAATTCTTTGGTTCAAATGTTCAATGAAAAAAATTATACGAGTTTGAAGTGTTTCTTTTGCATATGGGAAAGATAGTAATACTAACAGATGTTTATAACCAATGCTAATTTTACATTTTAAACCCCAATGCAAGAACTAAACTCCAAATACAAAGCATTTTACAACATTAACTAAAAAGACCTAATCTTAGATCAGTGGTTCACTTATTTCCAGTCACAGCACCCTTTTGGAAGTCTTTTTTCAATGCTTCCAACTTTTTTAAAAAGTATGCTTGATTCAAGAATCTTAAAAAATTACATACATTACAAGGTATTTTTTAAATATTTTCAATGCAAATTCTTGTTAAACAGTAACAAACTCCTAATCTAGCTACACAAAACCAGAATGCTCCAAAATCCAGCATGCTTTCCGAAAATTTTTTTTGCTCCAAATCCACCATGTTTGAAAGGTTTCAGATGACTTCTATACAGATGCAGTTCTGTTAATGGGGTCATTTTGGGCGTTTTTTTGGGAATTGTTCCAAAATACGGGTTGATGCCGGTCCCGAGATAGTCAGATAAGAGGTCCATTACTGTATATTTATTTTCAAAAAAGCAACCACCAAAAATTCAGTTTTTCATGATTTTAAAATGAAATATCTTCTGAACACTTGAAAAAGTGAAATTTATTCAGGGGAGAATGAGGCCAATAGTGAAATACCAAAAAAATCACCCCAAATATTGACAAATATCCAGAATAACTAAAATAATTTATCAATTCAAAACAGAAAATATCAAATGTAGAAGCATATAAAATCAAAATGTGAGAAACCAAACTTATAGCCAGACCCCCACCATGAAAACATGCAGGAGAACTCAGACATTTAAAAAAATTAAGAATATTAGCTAATATACTCAAGAACAATAGTTTTGATACTTCCAACAAGAAAATGCAAATACGAAACAGGCAGGCCAAATGAACAAAATTAAAAGCTAAACTAAATATAAATAGCATGGGGAAAAGATTTTCAGGGGTCTCACAAAAAATATTTTGAAAATCAAACCTTAAAAATGGAACAGTGTATTAAGATTTGGTTTGAATGAAATTTTTCTGGATTAGGAGCAAGAATATATATTAGTAATGCAGGGATCTCATTAAGATCACGCGGTACTGTAATGAAATTTGGGAACCACTGTCTAATCCAATTAAAATACAGAAGTGAAGATGTCAACAATGATAGAGTGAAGAAGAGTCATTCTGAGATGGCTTACTAGGGTATTGTGGTGGGGGAGGTGCAGATGGCAGCACAACAGAGCGTGGTGCCCCCTGGTTCTCACGGCGGAAGACGCACATGATGATGGCCACAATGCAAACACAGCACATCAGGAAGATTCCGAGCACAAGTGAAACAAACGTGCCAAAATTGACCCCCAGAATCTGTTGGGTGGCATTCTGGTCTGAAAAAAGCAAGATTGAAATATTAAGCACAATTCAGATATTTTGTAAAACTTAAAATAGAAAACAACAATTTTTTAAAAAAGAATTATATTGGTTTAAAAGGCAAGTTAACATTTGTTTTCTGAAATTAAATTTTTTAAGTTGTAAATTCTACATTCCACTATTTTAGTTCAATAATAACTTTTCCACAACCACCTTAAAAAAATGTTAACCAATGAAATAATAAAAACAAATATTGAATGATGCAACAATACAATAAAAGTTAACATTTTAGCATTAATCAATCAAACATTGAATTTGGTGCAATCATATAAATTTAATGCCCAAAATCAATAAATACAAAATCTAGTTTGATGCATATTAATTAGTTACCAGCGCAGTTCCCTTGACTTGTCTCATCACTGTTGTCCCCACAGTGGTTCACCCCATCACATGTCAGGTTGCGTGAGATGCACAGGTCATTGAGGCAACGAAAGGTTTGACAGCCCGTATCTGAGAAAAGACATTAATCAATCATTTACCTCCAAGACTTACACTTATATCATTACTAAGGTTCTATACCCTATTTACTTCCATTTCTTCTAAAAATGTAGTATATTGAGAAACTTAAGTTACTACATATTCCTGTCATCCATTCAGCGACCCTTAGTTTCAGCAGCAGTCTATGAAATTTGGTAATACTCTTCGAATTCAGCACCATGGTAGACAGGGTAATATGTAAGTACCAAATTTTATATTCAATTTAATTTCAGTACACAGAAATTTTGGTTTGGTACAAAAATAGAATTTTAGGTTTTCTTTTAAAATTTGTCTTCTTATTACAAAGGTTTTGTTTGCTTTTGGATAAAATTATACATCAAATGTCATGGTCATAAATTTTGGTTTGGTACAAAATTAGAATTTTTTTTAAATTTTGCCTTCTTATTACAAAGGTTTTGTTTGCTTTTGGATAAAATTATACATCAAATGTCATGGTCATATTTAGAAGAGAGAACAACAAGGGTCAAGTATTTTATGGCTTAAACTACAGCGTAGATATAAAATAATTTGAAATTATTTGAGGCTGTCAAACAAGTAATTTTTTAAAAAATTGACCTTCCAAAGAGGGGTTTAAAATCATTAGGTTGTGTTGAGAAAATAAGTACCATTTAAAAAAAAACATTCAAATAACTGGATCTCCATAAGCTCTTAAATTCATTTCAATGGTCAAATGGGTATGATATGGATGAACTTTTTTTTTTATCTTAGGAAGTAAATTATGTACATTTTTCTAATAACACATAGAAAGGCCTAAAAACAGCCACTTTAAATCAAAGAGTGCATATCTTTGCATCTTAAGTTATAGTCAGAAAAAACACTGATTTTTAAGAATTTGTAAATATTTTTAAGATTTTTGCCCAAATTGAGGATATTATCCAATTTTTAAAATTCATGTAGCTTTTCTTCTAATTACAACTTTTGTTTCTTATAAACATTCAAAAATATTTTTTTCAACCCACTCTAATAATCATTAAACAAAACTTACTTGGCTTCTTGACGGCTGTGATGACAAGTCTGAACCCATTGCCAGCATGGCTACGAGAATCTGTAATGTACTTGAGCGTCAGATGGTTCCCCTGTGTGAACACTGTACCAACATCTGCACGAGTACTGCGACATGACAGGTGGTGCTGGGGGAAAAAAAACAGGTAAACTACAAAACAAATAATGACTTGAATTGAATTCAATTCAATATAGTATTTAAGGTTTGTGTTAAATTAGAATTGATACATGGATTATACAGGGTGCTCAAAAAAGGACTAAGTTTTCAAAATGGCATTTAGGACAACAGTCACAAACATGGATGGATTTATGGGAGGTCATGTGGTAATTCCCTTATTTTTTAAAGTACTATTTAGTTATTGGTAATTCATGCTTTCAGAGCCATCAGGGACAGCTTTCTCTCAAAGTTTTTCTGTGCTCTAGGGTGTTCCTCTTGAATCTACCCATGGTGAGAAATATGCAAGTTGAAGAATATAAGGGCTCAAAGTGCTTATATTTTTAATAACTTAACTTAATTTGCTTATAACTTAATCTTTTAGTAAAATATTTCACTTGAAAAGAACACTAAGCATATACAGAAAAGGGCTGATCAGGAAACAATTTCATAAAATATTGCTCCATGCTCCTTAGTATATATATACCTACTGGTTATGACAAAATGCCTAGTGATAGGAAAGCTGAATGGTTATTTATCTATCAGTTATAGGCATACTGTCTGCTTTAGAAACATAAATGCCTACCTCATACTTCCCGTACTCTTGGGCCCCGTCAAAGATGTAAAGGTGGTCGTTGCAGTCAAGAGCGAGATGCTCAAAGCGCAACATGAAGCGCTGCAGGATGGAGTCCGTCTGGAAGGTGACTACACACCGCAGGTTCAGCTCATTTTCCGAGCTTACCACAGCACCATCCACCCTACGGTACAGTGCCTTATCTGTTGCTGGCAGGCACAGAGAAGTTGTGTGGACTGAAAAAATAATTTATTTTCATCTGTGTTTTTTAGCAGTCATACTTTTTAGATATTACATAAAACCGATTAATTTTGAAAACAAATTTGAATTCCATTTCAATCAAGAAATTCCATAAGGGGGCCATTCATTAATTACGTAAGGGTCTCGAGGGGGAGGGGGGTTGGAAAAATCTCTACATACCCTTACTTGGAGGGTGGGGGGGGGTCAAACCCATTCTTACATAAGATTTTCCAAGTTAATGTAAACAAATTCCAATTATTCTAATTAAATTACTGTTGAATAACCACAGAAAAAACGTCAAACTGACGTTTTAGTGTAAACTGATCCTTTTCTAACATTTTATTATTTAGAAAAATGAAATGGAATCTTACGTAAGAATAGGGGGGGAGGGGTTTGAAAAATCTTACTTATCCTTACTTGGGGGTAGAGGGGGTCAAAAATTGCCAAAATCATCCTTACGTAATTAATGAATGGCCCCTAATGAGGTAGAAAAACTTCACTATAAATAGTTACTTACAGTTTTCTTTTACTTTTAAAGAATATTTAACAACAGAGGTCTACATGCTCGCATTTTAAGAGGTAGAAAATATTTTTATAATAATAAAAATGGTGATAAATTTAAGCTAGTTCTATCAATGTAAATTTTCAAACATAAATTATAATTCATAAGGTGCCTCATCATAGTATATGTTTGGATGTCGACCATGTGGAATGACCTAACTGCCATCTGTATTGAACACCATATACTGAAATATCAACAAATTTTATGGTTATCATCGATATCTTAAAAACTTAATCTACGATTTCAAATTATTTAGCAATATATTTCTAATTTTTGATGTCCAAAAGCGCTTGGTTGTATTTGACGGGATCATTTACGGAATTGAACCAATGATTACTACTATAATTTGTCTAAATTTCATTGCATAATTTGTAGATGAGAAACAAGAACCAAAAATTTTGAAAAATTTTATTCCATGATAAATGTATATTAATTAATCTGTGTGTAAGATCAAGAGCTTTTAAAACAGATCCTTATAGAGTTGATTCAATCCTAATGGGAAAATTGGTTTTTTTTTTTTTTAAAGTTCATTATTTTTATTAAGGCCAGCAGCTAAGAAACAACAACAAAAAATTAGTTTCGGTGTCATGAAAGCTGCTTATAACTGAGTATTTATAAGTGCAAAAAGAAGTAACAATGTACAAAGTTCACTAAAGAAAATCAAACAATTTTAGCCTTTAAAGGCAAGGGCTCCTTGCTTACAGTATTTGTTATTATCGGCTAAGATCCCAATCCCGCAGAATAGCAGGCCGAGAATCAGGCACACTACGGTCAAGCAGACCGCCATTTCAAATGCAGTCAACTGTTGTCTGTGGAATAGGAGTTCGCATCTTGATTTTAGAATTCAAGATGGATTTATGAGTAACAGTAGATATTCAACCCAATTATTCACGACATTTCAAAGCCTTCTAAAAATGCATAACATCTTATATCCAAAACAACAAACGATCGGCAGACACGCCCACTGCAAAATAAAATCGTGGTTACAGTCAAAGCACTACACGGTGGGTACAGTTAACCAAAGGATTTAGTTAAACACAAAATCCCAAAAGGGCGGATACAAGTGTCTGTAGTCCTTATCAAGCCAATCCTTATTTTTCTTCTCATTGGTCAAAGGAATTAATTTGATGACGAGCTCTTTTTTTTTTTTGAGAACTTCAACCAATCTTCGTACAAATAAGGATTGGCTTGACAAGGACTACAGAAACTTTCAGGGCGGATAACACCTAACACCATGCTTGGTAAAGCAACGCTAAGGCCCCAGACCCCAGACCTCTATGCCCCGCCCCAGGCCCCAGACACATTGGACATTGCAGGAGTTTGCGTCCGAAATGATAAAAAAGCAATAAAGATGGTTACCTAAGATGGGAGACTAATGGGGACTCGAGGGGGTGATCCACTAAACTACTCCCGATGACACCCGTTTATCCTCCGCTTTCCGCTACGGGATACGGGAGTAGTCTAGTGCAGTGTTAACCCCCGGTCCGCTTCGAAACGGAAAGGAAAATCAAGAAATGAGTAATACTATAATCTTTCTATATTCAATATCAAAATCAAAGCGCTTTGTCCGAATCTTCTTTTTGTAAAGAAATGAAAAATCACGTGCATTTTAAACTTCTGAGAAATCTCAATACATTGTAAACGAAACCAAAATCTCACGTGAGAAGCTAGGGGGGAGGGATTTTGGTTTAGAATAATAAATCACTTTATATTTATTTTTTGGTGTAGCTGTATTTTATTTTGAAAGCATGTTTAAGTACAATTAAATTAAAATTAATAAATCAAAATAATATAGAATGTAAATAATCAAAGCCCCCCCCCTGCGGGCCGCGGTAAAATTATCAAACGTTGACCGGTCCGTGGTGGTAAAAAGGTTGGGGACCACTGGTCTAATGGATTGTCCCCTCGAGTCCCCATTAGTCTCCCGTCTTAGATAACCATCTTTATTGCTTTTTTATCGTTTCGGACGCAAGCTCCTGCAATGTGTCTGGGGCCTAATACCTATTCACACGGTTACGCATGAGAATCCGGTCCTCTTATTAAAAGACCGCTATCCCTAGGAGAGATCAAGAGAAGCCTGGTTCCTTTAGACTGGAATGGACGCATAGTCGAATGTCTTGAACGACGCGACTGGTTAAAACTTTCCTATAGATGCTGACCCTCACGCAGCCATAGCACCAAAAACCAATGGAAGGACCATCGATGAGCATGAGGATACTGATAAGAAATTTTTGACCGTTTTTGACGCTCCAGTCGCGTGCTCTAGTCACTGCGCATACCCCCCAGATATATCCCCTTCAATAACCCTTTGGGGGAATGACGAAAAGCAAGAGAAGCAAAGCATCTTGATCCTTAGTAGTCCCTATATTAAGGATCCTTAGAGAGGATTGAAAAAAAGCAATAACCCCCAAGCAAAGCAATAGAAATAATGATGGCGCAAGTTCAGAGTTGCGTATGCTTGGCGAGTTTTGGCTGTTTAGCGGCACTTTTAGAACATAGAGTAATTTAGAAGCCAAATCTTTCACTTAACATGAGTTAGGTTAGGGTTACCATAATAGTGATCTTTAACGCTAAAAACTTGGCGCTTACGCAAGTCTGAACTTGCACCATAATGATGAGGAAGATAATGAGAAGCCAATGGATGGACCGCACTCTCAAGGTTTGTAGAGAGAGAAGGTTGGCTCATCCGTGACGTCACCACATGGGAAGAGGGTGCTCTGCCAATGAGAGAACTCTACGAGCATTGCCATTGGCAGAGCACCCTCTTCCTATGTGGTGACGTCACGGATGAGCCAACCTTCTCTCTCTACAAACCTTGCCGCACGCTTTAATACTAAGAAAGTATGCAGAAATGAGAGAATACTTGGAAAGGATGAAGACGTTGCAAGATAAGTCTTACAATTAGATTCTTAGAATAAATGCAGGAGCAAGACAGAAGACAGTGGCAGAGCTAAGCAACGGCGACCGCCTTCAAGAAGTTTTTAAGTGACACGAACTATTCAGCATTTCAAACTCACATTTTGAATACTTTGAAAATTTATTAATATTCCTGAAAGGCTAAAAATGCGTTAATTTCCTGTTCCTATAAGGATCAAATTTCTTTTTTTCTTCAGTATGGGAGCTAGTGATACTAGCAATTCACTAAAACTTTACACAAAAGGTAACGCCAAAACTTCATTTAACAGGTGGTCCACCGAGCAGGGCCACCCATATGTTTCCCAGGCCCCCTGACAAAAAATAAAAAAAAAATCGTGCGGGCCCTCATATTAAAAATACTTTCCCGGCCCTCCGTTACATATCCAGAAATTTTTTCGGGGGGCCAAATATCCTATAAAGAAATTTAGTTCTAGATTTTCGCTGTACACTGAGAGAAATGACACAGTTTCAAATTTGAGTAAATCGATGCTTTTATCTTGTTATGATACAAATATAATTTATTCTCCCTCCATTCACGCATTAAAGGTCCCAAACTGTGCGCAGCGGGGCCCTGGGGCGCCAAGTCTTCTCAGGGGTGAATTTAGAACAACATCCCAGATTCCATACAATTTGAAACATTTTTTACAACCTCATTTTTGGAGTATTGTGTCCAAATAATTTTGAGAACTCTTATTGAAATTTAATGAGTGTTGTGTTTGTGTAGTTGTCCTAAATTTTTTAAGCAGTAAGATTTTGTTAAAAATTATCTTTACTCTCTAAAATGATGGCATTTCCTTGCATACATCCACTCCTATTCATGTCAACTAAAAATTTTTAGGCTCAATTTGTCAGTAGAGTTCAGCTGATTTTATTATCTTTATGCAAACTTATTTAAAGATGGTTATGAGGGATGTTTCATAAAAATAGATAAAAAAAAGTTAGAGAAAAGTAGAAGATATTTGAAAGTCTGTACATTTCATTTGCTTTTAATTTCATGGTATCCCCAAGTTAACTATGGAAAATCGTTTTATGACGCAGTCCAAATAATTTTTTAAAAAATTTTAAGTTTTCATTTTTCTGAAGTTTGCTTTTTTTATAAGAGGGGAGTCGTGGAAAAAAAATTAAATCAGTAGGGGCGCCGCAAGTCGAGAAAGTTTGGAAACCCCTGTTTTAGGTAATTTTAGGCAGGATTTTTTATCATGATTAACTTGATTTTAAAATATGTGGGGTTAATACAAAGTTCCAAAAAGTGAGGGTCTGAAATTTTGTCCAGAAATTTTTGAAATTATAATGTTTTCATTTATATAATGTTTAAATTCATTTTCGGACATTTAAGACACCTTGCAGGAAATCAACTGGGTTAGCCCGCTTCTTTTTTGCCATAAAATCTTCAAGGGAAAAAAATCTATATGGTATAATTAAATTTTAACGTTTTTCAAACGATGCAAAAGGCATAGAATTTATTTTAAGTTACCATCATACCATCTTTCGGACGGGTCAACTCTGCCGCACACATATGGGTCGCAGCTTCCTGCAAATGGCCTGTGAGGTGCGGCGCAGTTTGAGGCCCAGAAGATCATCTTGTGGAGCTCATCCTTCCTCTCTCAACCAAGGGACTCAACATGCTGGGCATGGAACTCGTTCTTTTGTAGGACTGGATAGAGGATTGGACAGATTTTCCTACTGTGCACTCCTTCAGTCAGGAATATTTTTTTGGGTCATATTATTCAGCGTCTAGTCCAGTGTTTCCCAACCTTTTTCGGTCCATGCCCCACCAAAGCCTTTCTAAATTTTCCATGCCCCCCATGTCCTTTATTTTTCGAAAATCCTTCTTGAAAAGTAAATAAAACCTGCAGGGCCGTGTTAAGGGAGGGGCGAAGGGGGCGTCCGCCCCCCGGGCGCAGTATTCAGGTATTCAAGAGAGGCGCTGAATTTGTGCCCGAATTTTTTTTTGCAATTTATTATTTTATAGTATTTTGCAATTTAAAATTATTTTAGCATTGGACTTCGTAGATTCTTCAATATGTTCCAACGGAACCACGATGAACGTGTTCAGGGGGCGCCAAATTTTTGCCCAAACATTTTTTTGCGAATCTATCTGAGAATAATGTAAAGAAATTATATTTGGGAGGGGGCGCAAAAAAGCCAGGGGGGGCGCCAAAAAGCCATCCGCCCCGGGCGCGATTTTTCCACAACACGGCCCTGAAAACCTGGTGGTCCATGCCCCACCTGGGGGGCAATATGGTTGAAAATTTTCAAATTGCCCCCCTAGAAATTCATATGGCCCCCCGGTGGGGCGTGCGCCCCACGTTGGGAAACACTGGTCTAGTCCTTCATAGGGGACTTTTCAGGAGTTTGCGGACAGGGACTCTTGGTTGGCACAATGGACCTTTTGGTCGAGGTGCCTGGCTTCTTAATTTTTTTTTTGACCCTCCTTCTAATTGTATTACCATCTTTAAAATCAAAAGTGTAATTTTTTGTGTCCGCTTTTCAAATTATACTACACCAAGAGAGGGGCTAGGAAAATTTTTAAAATCAACCCTTAAAAACGTTCTAACCCATTTCGTCTACCATGTGCAGATTTTGAGGAGGGGGCCCGAAACCTTAGGTTCGGGCCTCTTAATGCTTCGCCCCCCCCCCGACATTTGTCGTCCTTGCACCCGAGAGTCATGCAACCGGTACCAAAAATCTAGAAAATGAGTTAACACCCCATTATCAAAGTCAAATTTCCTGAAAATGCTTGGGGGAGGGGAGGGCCCCCGGACTTCCTCCATTTTGTTTTTCTCTTACTAATTTTTTTTACATGAACTACATTAAGATTAAATAAACTACCTCCAAATGTCTCTAAAAAATACATATAGAAGTATTATCTAATTCTAATACCGGTGGGGTGGGGTATACCTTAGGTTTTTAGATCCTTAGAAAGTTATAAGCCTGAGGCTGTGTATGAGTCAATGTCAAATCAACCAAAAATTCTCAATTCTACACCTGACCTTCTCGGATTTTAACAAAACTTTCAGGAATTGTTCTTTACTATGATATTACTGAGAAAAGGTTTGTATTATTCATTTTTCTTTGTAATTTTTTATTAAAATTATTTGAAATTTTGAGGAAAATCCAATTTTTGACTCTTTAATCTTACATAACTTCAGTTTTATTTGGACGGGAAAATGTATCTCCCCTTGTAATAAAGAGAATTTTACAAGGTTTAATTTGATATAAAATTTGACTATGTCCACAAAAACATTTTTGCCATGATTTTTTATTAAAAAAAGTTAACAAAAACAATGTTGGTTGCATCCTTGTTTTTTTTTGAAAATCATACATTTTCTCAACCAAATCAAACTATCAAAGATCTAAAATTGCATTTCCTTCGAATTTCAAAAAGTTTTAATAAACAAATTACAAAAAAAAGTTAATAATAAAAACATCTTCTCATTTATATCATAGGGAAGAACAATTCCTGTAAGTTTAATTGAAATCAGAGGGGATTAAAACCACACTGTTGTTTTCCCTCAATTAAGTCTTTCAGACTTGCAGCTTAAGAACCCATATAATAGCCTACCTATATTCTGAATGTGTTCCTTCAAAGCAATTTTTTTCAAACTTTAAAGGGTTTTTTCGAAGTTAAATGTGTTCTTTCAAAATTATGTGTGATTTTCTTAGTTAAGTGTTTTTTTTCAAAGTTAAGTAGTTTTCTTAATATTTAATGCTTTTTTTTTCAAAAAATTTAAATTGTTCATTCAAAAAATAGGCAATTTTTATAAAAATTAAGATATTTTTTCCACAGTTTGGTGTGTTTTATATGGGTTCAGAGGTTTTCTTCGAAGTTCCCAGGGTTTTTATGAGTCTAGTGATTTGTTTAAAAATTAGGTAGGTGCTTCAAAGTTCAATAGGTTTTTATGTATGAGTCAAATGGGATATTCCAAATTTAATTAGATTTTTTCAAAGTTCAGATAGTTTTTTTTAAGTCATGGTTTGTCTAAAAATTAAGTGTTTGTTTTCAAAGTTTAATGTTTTTTCTAATGAGTCAAGTTTAAGTTTAAGTTTAAGTCATTTAAAACATAAGTGGGTTGGGTTATAATCCCAAATATAGTTTTAATTTGGTTTTTATCTCTAACCCACCCAGATATTTAGGATTTTATCAGAAAAAAAATTACATTCTAATCCAGTGACTGCCAAACTCATGAAGCTTCCGAGTTACCATACTATTTTTAAATCCTACTGTGAGCTTCCAGCAAAAATAAGTATCACTATGGAAAAGTTATAATGCCTGTAAGTGCAAATGGAAATACGATTACCGTTTTCTCATTATTAAATGTATTCTTGAAAAACTTAAGTTTCTGAAAGGCTGTCAGCTTATTAAGCACAACACAAAATTTTATTTCTTATACTTTAAGAGGTTCAACCCCCTCTCCCTAGAAAGTTTCATTTCATTATGCCTTCAAAAATCCCAATAAGAAATCATAATGAGGAGTCAATATTTTTAATTTTCATGGTGAGAAAAATTGTATTTACCTAATGTTTCTTTTGCCTTTGTCAGGATAATTATTTCCATTTGGTAATTGAAAGATTTAGAATACATTCTGGAACTAGTAGTAAATTCCTCAAAAAGTTTAAAGTTAGATACATTTTTGATTGAAAATTTTTGATAGAAACTAATAGTTTTTGAGATAAACTAAAAATTTATTGGACAATATTAATTTGGTTTTCATAAAATTGTTATCTGAGATAATTTACACAAAAGGAAGCTATTCATCTTATAAAATAAAAACTGATTGTCAAGAAATGTATGTGGTCGTGTCACAGTCCCTATGACTGAAAGAAAAGTCAAGAGTTACTGGGGAAAGATTTGTAGAAATTGTGATAGAATATTGGTAGAAAACATAAATGGTCATGTCATATTCTCTACGCGTGCAAGGCTGGGTCAATCAGATAGTTGGATTTATTATTTGCTAATTGTTTTGTTGCTAACCATAAAATATTGACAAAGTAGATTTTGTATAGGAACAGTGTAAGAAACATTTGGGTAGATAAAAAGATGATTTTTGAGATTATTAGAAAAGTTTGGAAAAGGATTTAACAAGAGATAATTCAAATTTGGACAGACTACAATAATCAATGATACTGATTATTTTTAAACCAAACTTGGTTTTAAGGGGATTGGTTTAGGGTAGTTAGGGTTTAGGAATTATTTCATAATAAAGATGAATAAACATAGTTTCAGTTTTGGAATACCTAGATTCACATTTGGGTGAAGTGATTAAAACAAAATCAGCGATCATAAGGTGGGTCAGCTCAGCAGGGGTGGCAGACACTAGTGTTACCTCTGCTTAACCCATGCCTCAAGTTGTAAGCTGTAAGTAAGTAAGCTGTAATAAGCTGTAAGTTGTTAGAGATGTCTAATAGATGAAAATATGACACATGTAGAAAAATAATACAATATCCTTTCCCTCTTTGCTACCAATGTAACTTATAGATATCCCCTCAAACAGTTTATTACTTTTTTTATAGGTTTTACAAAATAGATGCTAAAGTGTGTTGTGCCAGAATAAATTATATTAGTTTGTTTCCAATAAACGGAATTTACAACACACACACAGCTCTTAAAAAAAGATATGAAAAATAAGGCATTAGAACTTAAATTAAAAAAATGTAATGGCACGCAGAGATATTTTTAACTCCTCTGAGAGAGTATTTCACTCCTTGAAAATCAGAAATACTCTTTAAAAAACTAGCCAGCAGTATTTTCACTCTGAATTTTTCACAAAGGTTTAGCTCAAAAAATGCACCATGTGCTCCACGGAAATTTTTTTTGCAGTGATTCCAATCAATTAGACTTTGCAAATACCTATGAAATTTAACTTTATATAAATGGTTTGTGGCCATAATGGCGTAGCCGGAAAAATTTGGAAAGATTGGATCTACTTTTGGTCGTTTTAGGAGAGGAATAGATTATATTTTTTTCACTTATTGTTCTGATACTTAAGGAATTTTATAACTCTAATATGAATACATATATCTGAATATTTAGTTTATGCTATTTCCGTATTTCACTCCTCTCATAATTGAATTTCACTCCTCTTAAAAAAGTCAAGGAATATTTTTACTCCTCCAAAAAAATCCTAGGAATAACACTGAATGGCAGTATTTGAAAAAACTTATTCCTGAAAAATAGAAATAAGAATGAATGAGCCAGCCTGAATGTAGAACTTAAAATAGCCCCTTCAGGAAATTATTTCTAGTTTCAAAATTAGCAGGAAAAGGGATTCTTTTAGACAAGTGACCAAAAATTATTGTTGCCATCTGATTTATATCATATTTGATCAAGACAAATTTGAAAACAGCTAAATTATGCTACCATGCAAACTTCTGACAGACCAACACAAACATGAAAGAAATAGCATTTTTTTTTTAATAAATAATACTTCTACATTTATACTACCACATACATTCAACTAATCCAGGTCTGGGTTAGTGAAAACTCTTGCCACTTCTTTACAGGCAGACTGTATGTCTGGGTACACAAACTCATAGCCCAGGGAAAGGGTCCTCTTGGGCAGTATCTTGTGGCCATGGGTCATCATACGGGCTCGCTCATCCCCAAAGGCCAGTTTAAGGGCGGCTTCAGGCATGGGCAGTAATGTTGGTCGCCACATGGCCCGGCCCAGGGCACTGGTGAACTGGCGGTTGGTAACCAACTCTGGAGCTACTCCATTTAGGACCCCTTCCACTGAGTCTGTGGTGACCCCATAGGCAAAGATGCCGGCAATGTCTCTGAGGTGCACCCAGGGGAGGTATTGAGACCCAGATGCAATGGGGCCACCAAGGCCGAAGTAGAAGGGCCAAAAGAGCTGTTGCACCATTCCCCCAGAGCGACCCAGCACCACACCTGGAATAGAGTGAACATCAATATTGTAATATCTTTCAGGGATCTAGAACAATTGGAAGAGTTAAATGCCTTGGTTCAATTCCGTTAGAGCCCCCGCTAAATATCGCCCGGTTCTTTTACATAACAAAAAGTAGAAATATTCATAAATAATTTCAAACTCCTGAATTAAAATGTTTAATTAGATCAATAGCTATTCAGTTTATTAATAAAAGTCAGAAAAAATTTGTTGATATTTGAATATATTTAGCGATTTGGATATTGGCGATATTCAGCGGGGACTCTAACGGAATTGTACCAATGCCTTTTAAGTGTCAGTAACAAACAACCAAATTAGGGGGGATATAAGTAATGTGAACTGAAATAAAATTGAAGTGTTGAGTGAAAAATTTTAAATTATTAATTCAATGTGTACCTGTGGGTATAATCAAGATTTGTGAACAAATGATTTAAAGGTGCAGCAAAAACTTAAGGACAACTAGTATAAGTGGAAGCTTAGCTCTAAGCAGAAACCAGTCATAAAAAAACAACCAAGGTGCAGCAGATGCTTTTGAGCAGATCACATATACATTTTTCTACTTGTCATTAAGAGAAGAACTTAAATTTTATGGAAGAAAAATATCTCACCTGATCTAACCACAAATCTGCGCACCCCAAGGCTGGAGGGCAGTACACTGGCATTCTCCCAATCAGAGCACAGCTGGGCTAGGTAGTCATGCTTTCCCCCAGGACTATCCTCAGTATAAGTCTCTGTTTCACTTGGAGGGTAAAAGCCTGGAAAAGAAGATACAACGTTTGAAACATATTCATTTGAAAAGAAGCAAGCTTTAAGGATGATTTTCTAGCTTAAAAATATGAATTCTAGACAAAATAAATGTTAAAATTAGTATAAGTACATTACCAAAATATTTGGTTGAGTTTTAATGATATAACGACCAAGATACATGATATTTGAAGTACAAAATAAACCTGCATGCATTTAACTGGATTGAATAAAAATGGCTCAAACCATTTGGTGGTGCTTGTGTTCTGATAAGTAAAGGGATTTTGCTGCTGTCCCTCCAGTAGAAATAGAATTGTGTGGCACAGGTAACAATACCTCACTTCTCTGGCTTTGGTCCGTAGGTGCTCTGGGTAAGGCAAAACAGGCACTACTCTTAGCATTTTTAAAGGATGAAGGACTGAGAATCTAGTATCTGCCATTGGTAAAGAAGTTGTAAAAGGCCGTGATTTTGGTACTTGCCTTTAAAGAGAATAATGCATGGTAGAAAATCAGTGTCGACTGATTTTGGGTCTTACTTTAGGAGTTTTATGTATGTTACATTATTTGGATACTGAACCAATACAGCAGATCTAGGTGCACTTTAAAAATTTAAATAGCTTAATGCACTTTCTAATTTCCAAACATGTATTATTTTTTATTTGAATGAACGGTTTTGCTAGGGACTTTTTGTAGTATAAATTTCAACTTCTTCCCATAATATGAGAATAAGGGAACCTACAATTTATGTTAGAAATCACTGGTATAGCAATTCATGGAAAACCATGGTGGGAATTGAAGATAGGGAAGCCAGGCAGGCACTATTTACCAACTCCAGAGATGACTCCAAAGACTTTAGGTGTCTGAGGGGCTTTTGTGATCAGTTCAGCCAGGAGGCGTGTTGTGCTTACCCGACTAGCATACACATTTTGCTTGAAACCAGAAGTCCACCTGGCAAGACACAAGCACTATTTATTCTACCCACTGAATAATATGCATGCTTTTTTTAAGGATTGATACTAAAAAGCATATGAAAACTATAAAAATAAACCAACTTGTGAAAAATTATTTAAATATTTTAAACAAATGAATAGCAATTGGTGCTTGGATTTTTAATTTGGATGGTTCATTTAAACCCTTAAACTCATTTATTGGTATACTATAAAATATTTTAATTTGGTTATTCAAATTTTGTACTTACTGTACTGAAGCATTCATAACACATATTGCTGTCATTATCAGATAACCTTGTAATATAATGATACGTAATAAGATGATTTGGTAATATACAGTACAATTCTGTGAAATTTGTTTCCTCGCCAAATAGATTTTCATGAATGACAGATAGAAATGCATTTTAATAAGCTGTTAGGGAAAACATCAGGTTTTTTAAAGGTTCATAAGAAGACCGATATGCATTTATTATTATTTTACTATCACCATTGATAGAAAACTGTGAAGTGCTCCACTTGCTTTACTCCCAGCTCACTCAGTTTAGCAGGTTTGGTTGTATTGTAATGGAATATTTTAACTCAGAAATGAAATTCATTTTATTTTGAAAGGGTTAATCCTTGCAGTATCACTGATGTGCCCAGGGAAACCACAACAATCCTCTTTTTTGGCATCAATGAATCAGGTTTTATTACTTCTCACTACTGTATGGCCAAGGTTCCGATCTGTCATTGGCATTGTTTGTTGGCATGAACTCACACAAATATCTCATACTGTAGATTCCTCAAATTAAAGATACGAGGTTATCCGATGACACCAGCGATATATATTTAATTTTTTTTTTAAAGTTTCTTTTTTTATTTTAAATTTACCTGTAGTTTGTATGCACTAGATTTAGTTATTGTTAGTAAACTATTTGAAGCATCAAAGTAGCATTCTTTTATCAAAATGTTTTAAGAAGAAAAAGTATGGAGGGACTCAGAGGTTACCTTCTCATAGGATCCAGAACATTTTGTCCAGCCACATTGATCACAGCTACACAATCTTTAGGTAACCCTTGATTAGAAACATCATTCTAAAAAATATTTTTGAAAGTATATTGTGCTGCACTAGGGAAAGTATTCTAATTTTGTTTATTTGGATGGTTGATCCACACTTTACCAAATTATCTAAATCTTAACTTTGTAAAAAATAAAAAACATGATGAAATATATGAAAGAAATATTAACAGCTATATTCACAGCCATCAGTGTCAGTGTTAAATCTTAGGTCAAAGAAGGATTCTATCAATCAGAGTCAGTAAAAAACTAATTTTTCTTTCTTTAGATGCTGGTGCCCTTAAGACAAACTCTGCCCAATGGCTATGAGCTTTAATTGAATAAACACTGAAACGATAGGGAGAAGGGATATTTGAACCCTCCACAAGAAATATCCTCCCAATTTTATTAGATGACTTTAAATTCAGTTTTCAAAAAATATAAGAGAAAAAAAATGAGAAGAGAAACATCATTACCCAAGACATAGCTTTTAAGGAAGGTTGTCTGGAGATAATGATAACATTGTAACCAAGTTCTGTAAGATGCCTGTTAATTGCTCTGCCAACAAATCCACTGCCACCTCCTGAAAACAAAATGGGAATGTAGAAAAGGATTTTTTTAGAAGAATGGATTTGATTAGTAACAGATGAACACAGTTGCATGCATTGTGTATTCTTAAAATTTTTCAAGGGCCGAAATCCTTCTCAAGATGGAAGAACTTTCATTCATGTTGTCACTTAATAATGACATTTTAAAGGAGATCTAGGTTTTGCAGTTTCTTTTTTAGAAATACACAAATAGTAATACTGAAATAATACAAATTGTTGTGTAATTGTAATATAGCAATTTTCTTTTTTCAGGTTCATATTAATTTTAAAATGTTATGGTAGGAGAGTAAGGATACTTGAGTCACCCCTATTTTCTCCACAGTATGGCAATTTTTCGTTCCAAAACTGGGGAGCTGGTGACATATAAACATATTAATAGTTTAACACTTGTAATAAAAAAAATTATAGCTCAGTACCACTTTGAAAGTACAGACCAATAGTTGCTTTTTACCCACCTGAAGTAAATATTTAGAAGTGTGTTTTTTACATTTTTTTGCAAAGTTTTGTTTCAAGCTAGATCAACATAGATAGAATTAATTGTTATAATATCTGGTTTATTTTAAATTTAAGTACATTAAAAAATATGAATGCATTATTTAGTAAAAGCCCCTTAAACGAAAACGGTGCTGGTAGGGCAAAATGGTGCTTGAGCCATAGCAAATCTTGATAAAAATTGTATGCAAAAAAAGTAACTTACTTTATTATACAATGCTATTTCCTTTTAAAAATGATTTTTCTTCTCTAACTCTACTTAAAACTACTTTTCAATGATTAAATAATATCATATGTATGACAACTGATGCAATACTTTTAATTTAATATGGTGTTAAATTGTCAATTTATAATTTTAAAAATATTATCATTAAAAAAGTTTTAGGAACTTTGTTTCAGCAAGCATATTATTTAGAGTTGTTTCAAGCATCCCTTTATTATGGCTATATGGGATAAGCAGAATAAAATTTCGAGTGCTATTAAACAGTCAGGTGCCACTTGTTTGATTTTTTGTTACTATTCCTGGCACCATAATTACTAGCCAGACTGCTAGAAAATAAATTATCACCCTAATTGGCATTTAAAATAAATAAATAATAATAAGTAGCACCCAACTGTTAAATGAAACCAAATTGTCAGTTTAGAAAATATTTAAACATTTCTTACCAAGAACTACAGTTCCAAAAGTCATTCTTCAGGCTGGAAGATAAATTGATCCATTGAGATAAGAAAACTAATTTATAATATGTTACAATGGTTCAATTATGTTACTTGTCCTATTAAATAATCACCAAGCTGTTTCAGATGCCTAATAACAGAAATATAGCTATTTTTATTGTTTTATCAAGGTACAGCTTCAGAAAGAGTCCTCCAGCCACCATGTTTACCCACAGCTCAAATTATGACTGACAACCATAGAGATCTAATTATTAATATTATTATTAGATCCGAAAATAATAGCAATTAGTATATTATTGTTAGGGATCTAATAGTACTATTAGATCTCTATACTGATAAAACTTAATCATGTTGCTGTGTGGTAATAGATAGTGACTGGAAGACTCTTTCCAAAGCTGTTCCAAAAACTTCAATTCTTTAATTATTACTTCTTTAAAATGAGGCCACATGAAAATTTTCACAAAATTTGAAGAATATTAGAAAGTTCATTTAAAATATAAAATTAGTAAGGACCATTGATTAAAATAACTAAAACTTAAGGTAACTATGGCAGTTCAATAAAGACTTATTGATAATTGATTTAAAAATTCCAGGGAAATATTGGTAACTTGCTAATCCCAATAAAAAATTTACTGAGCATTAAATATATTACCGGTAGATTTACCCACAAATGATTCTTTTCAGTGGGTTTTAATTAAATACTTTTTAAGTTCATTTATCTTGGTTTAAAAAAATGACATTGGTCTTTACTTTGTTATTTGTTTACATTTTTGTATTACAGGATTTTTCTCCATGCGTAGATGACAATTTTCTCGGCTAATCGCTAATCCAGTTCTCTACCTCTACATTTAATTAATAAAAATATTATAACATTTTTTAAGAGTTTCTATAAAATAGTCTAGCTATTATACATTGATCTTCAGCTTCCGAGATATTTTCTATTGAAAATATTTTGAGGGGAATTATGAGAAAATGAGAAAGTTGAAGATAAAAAAATATGTATACTATCATGTAATATTTTGTAGTTATTATCCCCCATAACTCAAAAAGAGATTATCGGAACTGATTGTTCGGTGTCGTTCGAATTCGAATATAAGATTTGTGACGCGTTGTGGTGATACTGAAATTTTTTCTGAGTCAGAGGTCGACTCGAAGCATAATTTGTTCCTGTTACTTATTATTTGACGAATTCAAAGCGTGAATAATAGTTTGTCTTAGTGCAACGTGATTTTTTGGAGATTGTTCGGTCACACCAACAAACTGGAGGTAGAGGGCGACGAAAACGTGAGCACGCATGGGGAAAGAGGCGGAAAAGAACTCAAACGGTCTGCTGACCACTTTGAAGAAGACAACGATGTAGAGTTTAGCAAAGACAAAAGGGCCAAGGAAGACAGAATTTACACAAATAAGCTACCGATTGAAGAAAAAGTTAGAATTGCCTTTGAAAATGGCGCCACGTGTATAAAGCTGGGCTTGAAGAGTGCCAACTCCGAAGAGCTTCCTATTAAGAATGAGGACCTAAACAAAGAGTTTGCTGACTTATTAAACCCAGATGATGAAGTCTTTCTTACAAGAAATAAAACAATTATTGTAACTGCAAACAGCTTGAAATCGGCAATCAACGTACTAAACAAAAGAGAAATAGTGGGAAGAGACATTGCAAGCTTCGTATTCGAAAGCTCAATCACAGTACAGTATATCATAAACGGAATAGATCCGAAAGCTTCTGTAAGCCATATAAACGAAAGGCTCCAGGCACACGGAGTAAGAGTGAACAAAATAGTTCGTTTCACCAAAAAAGGTGACAATGCGGCTTCTCCCACGATCTTATTACAAGAACTTGGAAGAACACAAAGGGATCAAGTCAAGTATGAATACGTAATTTACAACGCCCAAAAATTTATAGAGAAACCTAAAATCTGCCACAAGTGTCTGCAATTCGGACACTTTAAAGGTAATTGCAAAGAGCGAAACATAAAGTGCTCAAGATGTGGAGAAAACCACGAAGCTTCCGACTGTGATAAAGCATGCCAACGTTGCTTCAGATGTGGGAGTAGTGACCACGCAGCACTAGATATCATATAAGATGTCCGATCGTAAAGAGAGAAGGTGAAATCATAAACAAAGCAAAATCCGAAAATATTTCCATTAGGGAAGCCAAGAAATCCTTGCCTCCAAGGAAAAGTTATTCCGAAATCGTGAAGTCAAACGAAAATTCAAACCAAAGGAAAGCACCTACGATCGCGGGAAGGGAGCAAGGACACATAGAAAGCCTAAATAGAAGAATCGATCGACTAGAAGAGGCGGTTGAAAACCTCACAAAAATCATATCTGAGCTGCTACCTGGAAAGGTGTCTGATCAGTCAAAAGTTCAAGCTGATCACGCAAAGCTATTCGAAGAACTAGAAATAAGACTAATTAAAACGATATCTACCAAAGTAGAAGAAATTTTAGATCGGGCATTAGCTCAAACTCTGATTAAAGCCTCAAATGTAGGAAATCCATCCGATCCGGAAGAACATAGGAAAGAAAACCATAAGGAAGGAAAAGGCAGTGCAGTAAGACTAGAACAATTGAATGAAAAAATTGCTAACGTAGTATACCTACATAAAATTAAGGACTCGACCAAAAGTGAATCTAGCTTGAAGAGCTCACTCAGAAGGGATGAAAATCCAGGGAATATAAGTCAAGATGAAGACGATCTACACAAAATCAAAGACTCAACCAAAAGTGAATCTAGTTTGAGTGGCCCATCCCGGGGGGATGAAGACCCAGAGTACATAAGCCAAGACGAAGATGAAGAGGAATTAGTCCCAGAATCATTGGAATCGAGATTGGAAAAGCTGGATAGGAACTGCCGGAACATAATCAATACCTATGGCCAAAAATTGGAAGACATCATGGAAAAAACTATCTCGGAAAAGCTTTACGGGAAACAATATTAAACCAAAGACAAAAAGCTTACACTTGTTGAGTTTTCACGCCTGAGAAAGAAGAAAACTATAATAAAATAAAAATCGGAAGAAAAAGACACGGACAAATCACAGAGTAGAGACAAACTTGCTCGGTAACAAAAACTAAAAACAACAAATTACAAAAAAAAGGATACCTGGTATAAGCGCATAGCAAAAACCAGAGCAACTAAACCAACCAACCAACCAACCAACCAACTCAAAAAGAAAGGTTTTATTTTAGTAATGGTTGTTTTTATATTGTTTTATTAGATTTTATGAGTGGCTGAGATATTGAAATTAGAGGACAGGATATTTGCATAAAAGAGGACCAAGTTGTTAGAGTTCAAAAACATCATTTTTCGTTCTTCTAATCATTTTATATGATCATTTCAAAATAATTGCAGTCTAAAATACTACTCTTCACTTGAAAATTCAACTATTCTAACAAAATTTCAATGATACTTTGTTTCAGAGTTGAGTAGTGTTTTGTTGAAATTGGTAATTTTTTTTGTGGATCATCAAAGAGCGATTGGTACTACTGGTGTATTATCATTATTTGTATGATAACAGTTTAATAATGGAAATATTTACTAATTTCAACTATTTGACGTTGTTATGATCAATCACAATTTATTATTTGTGCTCTCATTACATAATATAGTTGGTTGAGGAAGGGGCGATTTTGAGGTTGAATTTCCGCACTAGTGGTAGCTCCCATTCATGTTGTTAAGAATATGGCTGGTAAGTTATCTGACCATCTTTCAAGAAATTGCGTGGTAATTTTTATTTTGTCGTTACTTTTTCTCGTCATTTGTGTTGTTACAATCTGTTTTTTCTTTGGCCAGATATCTTCTTGCCAGATTCATCTGACGATCAAGGATACATTTTAAGTGTTTATGAAAACTCCTTGACTGAAGATGAATCATCCAAAGGTGAGTGATTAGCTTATTTGTATTTTCTAGTTTTGTGCATAAATCTTGTTTAAGAGTTCTATTCTGGCTTTTACTGTTATCCTTAATATCTTAAGTAAATTTAGGTCAGCAGCTTGTTTGTCTCTACTGCTTGATTCTAGTCATAATTTCCTCTATTGATATTGTATAATTTAGTTCACAGATACATTGCTGCATAAAAATGTCTGGTTCAATTCCGTTAGAGTCCCCATTAAATATCGCCCGGTTCTTTTAGACAACAAAAAGTAGAAATATTCATAAATAATTACAAACTCCTGAATTAAAATGCTTAATTAGATCAATAACTATTCAGTTTATTAATAAAAGTCAGAAAAATTTGTTGATATTTGGATATATTTAGCTATTTGGATATTGGCGATATTTAGCGGGGACTCTAACGGAATTGTACCAAATGTCTGTCAAAGTAATTGTTTGCTTATTTTGATAACTTGAATTAGTAGTTGGATCCTTTATATGCATCCTTGAATCTGTTAACTGATGTGTAAGAGCTTTAAAATGAACAAAAACGTTCATAACATCCAAGCTGGATAAATTAAAAAAAAAATAATTTGGATAGTAAGAATTATGTAGTAAGTATAGTACATGTTTGACTTCAAGGCATCACCACCTTAAATATGCTGTAAGCTGTGAATTTTTATCACAGCCTATGAAACAATCTGTTAAGTTCCACAATTAAGTGTCAAAAAGTTTGGTGCTTTGGAACAACCGAGTGCTACTCTTCACAATTTTTGTGGCACTCTTTTTGGCATATAAAAAAAAGAATCTGATTGTGCCATGCGGGAAACCAGAAAGAGCTTGATAATTGATTCTAAGTTAGCACTCAATTCTTCACAGAATATTTCATTGTGAAAACAGACCCTTCACAAAATATTTTACCTTAAAAACAGACCCTTCACAAAATATTTTTGCCTTAAAACGGACACTTTACAATACTACAAATATGGGACCCTATTTTCATAAAAACTCCTCCTTTTTCAAAAGACTATAACGCTAACTTCAAATTCACAAAATTATGAGTAGATAATCGCAATTTTTACAAAAACCGGACTCTTCACAGAAAGTCTGGAATGACCCCTGAAATGTGATGGTGTATTACAGTTAAGCGGGGTGAATCAGATCAATGAGGTGAAATGGATCAATGTTGTCAAATTTTGTTAATTTCATAATTACTATGCAGGGGTCTGTTTAGAAGAAATTTGGGTCCGTTTTCGGACCCTTCACAACATTTCATTGTGAAAACGGACCCTTCACAAAACATTTTACCTTAAAAACAGACCCTTCACAAAGTATTTTTGCCTTTATTGATCCTTTTTTTCATAATACTTCAAATATTGAACCCTATTTTTACAAAAACAGGCTCCTGGCTGAAAAAAACTAATTGAACGCTAACTTCAAATTCACAAAATTGTGAGTAGATTTTCACAATTTTTACGAAAACCGGACCCTTCACAAAAAGTCTGGAATGACCCCTGCTATGTCTGTCAGGGTATTTGATATTAAAAATACTTTTAACACTTATTAGTTCATCCTTTGGGTTGTTTTCTGAAAATTAACCAATTTTCCTTTCTATCTGCATTTGTAGAGGTCTCTTCTTGTGTGACCACTACAAGCGGCAGTAGTGATGAGAACTCAAATGACACTCCTCTCCCCGACAATGCCAAACACATTGAGGATGAGCCGAATGGCAACACTGAGCAGTCTCCAGAGTCAGAAGAGTCACTTGAGGAGAGGAAAGAAGAGGGAATGGATGTTGATGACCCTCTCAACCCCTTTTCATCCGTAAAGGAAGAGTTGGAACACCTGCTAGGAATGGTGGAGTCAGAATACATACACCATAGGTAGGATACAGAAATAAATTAATTTTGGTACTTGCGCATTATCCCGTGGACCATTCAGCAACTGTCAAATTCAGTCAATGGGATTTTAAAACATTTTTGGATTAAGCGGTCGACAGGATAATATGCGAGGCTGGAACATAAATTTTACATTAAGTCTACAAATTCTGCTTAATGTGAATTCTTTTGGTAGAGGTTAAGATTAATAATACTATATGATTGATCATAACAAGAGATTCAGATTACAAGGGTTTGTATATGAAAATTATATCTGTAGTTCTGATAAAACCATTTTATAATTGTTGTACCTAAGTATATAAAAAAACTTTTTTAGAAAAAATATAACAGTAGTAGTATACAAAACACTTTCAACCTTTCATCCCCTTCAGTGGGTCGATAAACTGAGGACCAAGCGTGCTTTGGAACTAAACACTGGGGGGTCTCGCGTTAGGCTGACCACCTAACCGGGACATATGTCTTGCACCAGGGTTGCTGATTTTTTTGATTTTTTTAAAAAAATCAAAAAAAATCAGATTTATTTGATTTAAAACGGATTTTTTTTATTTAAATCAGATTTTTTTGATTTAAATGAATTACTAGTTCTGAACTTCCAAAACTAGTTAATAATTTACTGATATTGTAATATCCATGTTATATAATAGTTTAGCATTACTTAATATCCCAATATTTATCTATTTTAGGCATTAATTAATTGAATTAATTAAGGGAAGTAGTTTGCTACCATTTCATGGTGAGATGCCCAAACCCATCCTAAAATGGTGAATGAACAATTAATTGTACTATCAGATACTAAAATTTTTTATCCTTCTTTCTATAACTATTTTTACCCAATTGTGAAATCAATTTTTAAAAGAAATGGTGACGATTTCTAAAAAAAAATCTATGCATCAATTTTATGTAAAAATTTTAATTTCAATAATTCAGTTGAATTAATTTCACTAAATGTATTGTGCATTTATTTCTTTAAAATAATAATTAATTACTTATACAAACAAAATCAAATAAGCAACTAATTGACAGTCATGTACCCAGTTTATTCGCTGTAGTTATGTTAAAAAAAGTAATAGTTTGGAAAACATGACTAAAACTATGAAAGCAAGCTTTCGATAAAAATCAATCGCATGCTTGTATTTTAAAAAGGGGATGTATACCTGAAAAAAATTTAAAGATTCTTAATTCTAGTTTAATTTATCACAATTATTGATTCCATACGCTGCTATTTACCTCTTTTCATTGTAAATATTTTTGTAATTGGTAGTACAATTTGTTCTTGAAATTACAGGCAATTTTATGTAGATAGAGGAACCTAAACCTATCTCCCAGTTATTTTAAGCAACTGCAACTAGCAGAATTTAAAAAAAATTGAAATGCAAATAACCTCGCAAAGCATTTTAAAGCATACAACTATTTTTTTTATTTAAATTGTAGCAGTTTAACATTTTTGATTTAAATCAATGATTTTTTTTTTAAAAATCAAGTGATTTAAATCATGATTTAAATCGCGATTTAAATCAACTTGATTTAAATCAAGCAACCCTGTCTTGCACCCCAGGCCCCATGGTCATGAAAACGAAGATGGGCATCGTAGGCCTTGGCCCACTAGGGCTGTTGCGCCAATGAGTTTAGTTTATACAAAACACTTAATAAATTAATGACTGTGTAAAAGTTAATATTTTAAGTTGGAAAAAGATAGTTTTGTTGGGGGGATATGGACTAATTTTATTAACATTAAATGATCATGCAATACAATAAATTTTTCTTTAAATAGAAGGGACCTGTACAGTTTGATAACATTATCCAATTGATAATATTAAGTGTATCCCAGTAAGTCTAGGGATGGAAAGATTTCTGGGTGTTTCTTTCTTTCTCAAAGGCACAGGCCATACTAGAATCCCCTGAATATCTTATTTAGAAAAAGGTTTCTTTTCAGTAATGCTCATTTGTTCTTTTCCTCTGTGGTTTTTTGTAATTTTCAGTCCTTAATTAAGTATTAGCTTTAAATACAGAATTTATTATCCTAGATTAGAGGTTCTCAAACTGTGTCATGGATGGAACCCTGAGTCCTGTGCCAATAAGCAAGAATTGTTGGTTATCTCCTTTCTTACTCTCAATGCAACCAACTTTTCATGCAGAAAACCTAAAGAGAAAAATAAATTTTCCCTAAAACATATTTCCCCCCTTGACATTTAGGTATTCCTTTATGAATTTCCATTCATATGTTAAGACTTTGCTAAAACTCTTGAAATGACAAAATTTTTTCAAAATTTCATACACATTCAATATTTAGCAAGGGGATGATAGTACTTAGTAGTAGAGCTTGGGATGATAGTAGAAGTAGAGCTTGCACATTTTTTGTTTCTCATTACAAGGTATTCTTCATACAAATAAGACTCTTAAAAAAAGTTTTAATTTTTCTCAGTTACATTTCAAGTTAATCTCATACTTTTTGAGCCTTAGCTTAGCTTTCATGTTAAAATTTACTATTGTACCTAATATAAATTAAGTCATCAATTAAAATATTTTTAATTTTTTATTATTATAATTTCATAGCTGCCAAGTACTCCGATTTTATCGGAGTTACTCCTATTTTTGGTTTCTTCTCCGATAATCCGATTTTTCCCTAAAAACTCCGATTTTTTAAAAATACTTTTGTTTTGTTGCAATCGTAAAAGACAATTTTTAAGTTTAAAAAGCCTTTAAAGTTATTTCAAGGTGTCTACTGATTATGTGAAAGTCCTAAAATCGTTTTACAGTCCGAAATTTCATTGAAAGATTGCGAATTTTCATTTATGCTTCCGGACTTTTGCCTGTAAAACAACTTGACGGTCGCGATTGCGTTTTTCTTTCTTCGCGTTGATGTCTTTAGCTTTAAAAGCTTCTTTTTGGAGAAAGTGTTCACTAATAGCTGGCAAATTAAAATAGCAAAAGAAAACAAAGAGGGACATTATCATTAGAATAAAACTAATGTTCTTAAATGTAAGATGAGTTAAACATAAGAATTCAATAATACATTATTTTAAAGTTATTTTTTCTAGAAAAAGCATTAATTTCTGTTATGATAATAGAGCAAGAACCATGATTAATATTTAAACAGTTTTGGATCCTTTAGTTGTAACTTATGGCTGATTTTTTTTTTCATCTACTTTAAGACGGATGTTGTTTCTGTTTCTTTATAGGTTTTAGGTTTTTTTATCTGAATTATTTGTGCTTAGTAGTTCAACTATTAACTAAAAAAGCAGATTCGTGACTGAAAAATAGGTGGTTGTGCTTTCATGTGTAGTCCGTGAGAGTACTCCTATTTTTTCCTCTATCAGGTTGGCAGCTATGTAATTTGAAATAAAATCTAATCTAATCTCAATTTTTCACAAAAATAGGGCCCAAAAAATAAAACCCGGATTAACCTGTGTTGAGGTAATTATCAAAAATTTGCTTACAGTTGACTCCGCTTAATGTGATTGGTTAATGTTATCTTATCGAAACCGATCGTTCTTTTTTAATTTAATGTAAGGTACGCCGTTTTATGTGATCAACACCACACTAAATGTTATCAAAAAACTTCCATATTCTCTAAAAAACATCCACTTTTGATCCCCATTTTGTTTTGAAGGTCAATTTTTACAAGCAAACATTTGCCCCTGGCCCCACCCATAGAGCATCTGGCGCGTTTAGAGTCGGTCCCTAAGTCCCTAAAACTTTTTTAGGCCCCTAAAAGTCCCTTTATTAGCTTTTGGTCCCTAAAGTACCTTTTCCTCAAAAGTAAAAATGGAGATGCCCCCCCCCCCCCCGAGAAAGCCTTGCAAATAGCTAAAAAAACACTTTTTTAACACTAAAATTCAAAAATTTTCTAAATGCCTCTAAAATGTTGACACCTATGTTATTGTGTTTTCCCCTTGAAAGTTCTGCTGCTTAGAAAAAATTGAAGAAAAGGTCCTCTTTTGGGTGTTCCCTAAAGTGTTTTAAAATAGATAAAACACTAGTTTGAAAGGGCATATTTAAAAAATTTTCCTGGGAGAGGACCCCCAGCCCGCCTCTAAAATTTGGTGTCTATTTAAAGTTTTTTTCTTGAAGATTCTGTAGTTTAAAAGGCCTCAAACTGTGCTGAAATTTACTTTTAGAGAAAAATTTTCAAAATTTTTCTGGGGGAGAAACCATTTTTTACCCATCCCCAATTTTTACTTGCAGCTCAAATTGTAAAGTCTTGACATTATATGTAAAATAATTTGATGGTACTTTGAAGAGATCTAAAACTTTAGGGTACCTTCAGAAGTAAATTAACGTTGAGTCACAGGATACCTCCCCGTGAAAAAAATTTTGGTTGCAGCCCAGGTGGACTGTACTTTACAAAAATGTTACGCCCCCCCCCCTTTCAGAAGTGTTGGCACGTCCCTGGATATACTCACCAGGGTTCCCACGGTCCTTGAAAGTCCTTGAATTTTTTTTCGCTAAATTTAGGTCCTTGAAAGTCCTTGAAAAATGGTCCAGGTCCTTAAAGGTCCTTGAATTTCAAATAAACTCCAGCCGCCGCGCGTCGATTCATCTACGATTCCTTTTCGCAGTTCCCGGTTTTTGCATGAAATATTTTAATTCATCTTTGATTACTTTTTATATTATTTAAAATCTTATTATAAAACTTGTATTCTGTGTGCATAGTCAGAAATTGAAGCACTTGATCAATTTAAAAAAAGGTAGAGTAAGCTTGTTTCTGGAAACATCGCGATTGCTTCAGAAAAATAAGGATTTTTATATGGGTCTCTTAAAAAAGGTCCTTGAAAAATTTTGTTGAGGTCCTTGAAAAGTTCTTGATTTTCAATCTTTTCAAAGAGTGGAAACCCTGTGCTCACTGAGATAGGAAACTATTAAAGGTTACAGTGTATAATATTTTAAGTTACTATAAACCCCAAAAAAACTGCTTAAAATACTCTTTAAAATGCTAAAATTCTAAAAATTTTCTGAGGGCCCTGAAAATTTGGAAAGTATTACATGCCCTCTGATAAGCCTCCCCCCCCCTGAAAATCTGGTCTGGACCCGCCTTTTGTTTTAACCTTGATAAATGGAAATTCTGTAGTGTTAAGTAGGTGTGTAATTACAGATGTAAAACGTTGGTTTCAGATTAAAATATTGTTCTAATATGTGTATATTTTTTAAGTTTTTAATTACGTTTTTAGTATTTTTAGATTTGATTTTTATGTGTTACCAATAATTAATATTTGCATACATTAAACTAGCCAACTGAGAATTGAGTAATTTGTCATGTTTGAATTAGGGACTAGGGACTTTTGTCACAGTGACAAAGACAAAATTGTCACCATGGCTATTGAAACAAGTTAGAGTGTGCGCACTAGGCGACGTGACTCTTGGGCGATTGCCAAGAATTTCTTCATAGAGATCCATTGTTTTCTAGTGATATTTTTGATACTAGTGATACTGGTCGCCGTGACTTTAGTCTCCAGTGCGCGCTCAGCCTTACTGAAAAAAGTGTCTAGTCATCAAATTTTTGCAGCTAAAAATTTAAATTCACTGTTCATTATTTAGTTTTATCAAAAGAAAACATCTTTTAAAAGTTGGTCCCTAAAGTCCCTTTTTTTTTAAATTTGGTCCCTAAGTCCCTTTTTTTTTAAGTACCAAGCTGCTAAATGCCCTGAGAAAGTCAAGGAGTATTTTAACTCCTCCAAAAAAATCGTTACTACCAAGTATAGTAATAGAGTTCAGGTGGTATATTAACAATGAATCAAATGACAAATTATAATTGCAATCATATCCTTTTACTCTCAGCTTAGTAGTTGTTTCCCCTTGTTATATATATGCTTTCAAATAATTATGCATTGGACATTTGTATTTTCATAATGAGTTCTTTCCAACACCAGATCTTGAGTGTCTAAGGTCTTGTCTTGACCCTCTAATAAGGGACTGGAGTTTTTTCCTCACATTTCTTTTTGGTTCACAGGGAGATTATATCTTTATTTCAGAATGAGATCAGCATAGCTAAATAAGCTATTAGGTGCAATAACACTCACAGGTAACCTTTTTCCACTACTCGTATGTGAGAAAAATGTATTTTCAGCATCTCCTTGAAACTTCCCCCACAAAATGTCAATAAATACGGTTTCTATCCTCGAAAAACTATATTCCAAGGGTTTATTATAGGTTTTAAATTCATATGAACAACGTTAATGCCCATAGAAGAAAAGACAAAAAGAAATAAAATACAATCTGTTGCCTTACATGGTCTCTAGTTACATGAGAGTAACTCTTACATGGTTATCTAGAAGAAAAATGAGTCCGTTTTAGGACCCTTCACAAAATTCTAATCTTCAAAAAAGGACCTTTCACAAAATTCCAATTCCCAAAAATGGACTCTTCACAAAAGTCCAAAGATCAAAAATGATTTGAAAATTGTTTTCGTCATTTATAATTTTTTTTTGTGTTTTATCATTTTGGAATGGAATTTGCCTGTTTAGGACCCATTCCACAAGTTATGAATGATTGTACTGTGGGCCCTTCATTTTGTTAAAAATTCCATTTGATTTTTCACAAAATTCCTTACAATTTTTCACAAAATAGTTCCCTGTCAGAAAAACCTGAATGAACCCCTGCTTAACATCAATTTTTGTTAAATATAAAAAACTAATTTTGAGGGGGGCAGGTGTCAAAACATGGCCTAGAGACCTGAAAATTTGCAGGCAATAATGTTTCAGTAATTGGAACGATGAGGGAGGTCGAGGTGCACCTGGAACTTTTAAAAAAAATAATTTTGTAATGCCCTAGTCTACAAAGTACTAAAAAAGGGATTTTGGGAGGTTTTAGCTTGAAAATTGTTGATTTTGTTATTATATATAGTACTAGCTGACTTACCCGGCCTTGCACGGGTTGAGTTAATTCATAAATATTTTAAAAAGTTTTTCAAGTTATGTCTTTTCTTTTTCTGGAACTTATCATCCCGTCGTCCCCGTCGTCTCTTTCATCCCAGTTCTTAACTGTAAAAATATACCCTAAGGCTGCGGTCAGCCAGAAAATCAGTATGGTATTTGTTCAAAAAATCTGCAGTATCTGGTTATCGGACAATAGGAAAACCGCAATCAACCCCTTCAATGGTCCCTCCAACAAAAGACAGCCCTCGGGGAGGAGCGAGAAGTCACTAGTCACTATCGGGTGTCTGCTAATTGACTGGGGGGGTGACTTCGGACTCCTTCGCTATTGTTGGAGGGGTCATGAATGGGGAGATAGGGCAGATTTTTTGAAGAGATACCATAGGTTTTTTGGCTGACCGTGCCCTAACTCATCCCGTCCCGCATTTAAATTTGGCCGTTACCTTCGCTGTAAAGAACAATCAAATTGAAATCATCAGGTTTATCAAGTTATATGTCTTTTCTTTTTCTGGATTAGCAGTCACTTATCATCCCGTCACCCCCATCGTGTTTTTCTTCCCGGTTCCTTACTTTGAAAATATACCTTAACTCATCCCGCCCCGCTTTTAACTTTGGCTGTTAAAGAACAATCCAATTTAAATCATCAGGTTTATTGAGTTATATGGTTTTTCTTTTCCTGATTAGCAATCACTTATATCATCCCGTCGTCTTTTTCATCCCGGTTTCTTACTGTGAAAATATACCCTAACGTATCCCGTCCCACATTTTACTGTGGCTGTAAAAGAACATCCAATTGAAATCATCAGTCTTTTGAAATTTATAGTTTAACATCTTAAACAAAATTTCTATGAAGTATTTCCGATGTCCTTTTCAAAAATTACGCTTCGGTTTTTATAAATCACTTGATAAAAACTTAGGAAGTAAAAATCACAACCCTCTTTGAGCCCCTTGGGAATAATTTCCTACAGGATGTTACAAACCGTATATGAAGTTTCTATCGTTTTCCAAAAATGATATTAATTTAATCAAAAAATAATCCCTATGTGTAATTCAGTCAACAACTCCCGCCACCAAAGCAAAATATTTAACTATACCTAATTTAATTTATATTCAAAAATGATAAAGAATCCATTTTTATTTGTATGATCCTACATCTCCAAAAATAAAAACATTTTTATCAAAATAATAAAATGGTTGATAAATCTCATTTTCCTTTTATCATGATAGCCCAACTTCTTAGTAAAAACGGTTTTCTAGTACTACTTAAAAATAAACATTTAGTGAATGTATAAGTCTAGTAAAACATGCCCAATGAAACAATGAAATAATTTCAGCTCTGTTTCCATGGAAACCATTTATTTTAGCCTTTCCATAAATGTATTTATTTTAGAAAAAAATTTAAATTACAAATAAAGGAAAATGTTGTTTCAAAATTAATTATTTAAATTTATATGTTTCCTGAAAATTGTTATAATTTTGAAATAGAAATTTACACTGTGTTTTTCGTCTTAATTTGTTATAAATTATGAAATTTTTGAAATTATATTTTAACAAATGAGGCCATACGAAAACTCAAGAGAGAAATAAACCTACGGCAATTTATGCATTTCAACAATGCACAATGTTATTTCAATGGGAAAAACGGAGTCGAAAAAGCGCCGAAAAACAGGGAAGGAGTCGTTGGATTTTTAAATCCTTTCTTAGTGCGCGTCGCATAGCAGAGAGGAACGTCTCTGTCAAATTTCAAGCCTCTGGGTCCAGTAGTTTCGGAGATTTCGTGTTGAGTGTTCCTTACTTACCAGTGAATGAATGAGTCAGTCAGTCAGTCAGTCAGTGGTATTTCGCTTTTATAGATATAGATAAATAAATTTATCATTTGATATATATCAGCAAAGTGTTGATAATATAAAACAAAGCATTTTGCATTTAACTAAATTAAGAGTGATCGGGACCGGTCAATTTTAATAACATTAACCGTGGTCACACTAAGTGGCGTTGACTGTTCTAGATTCTCAAAATATTGTAGTTTATTTATACGAGTTAGATAACTCTATTAAGTAAAAAATCCATTTTTAAAGAAAAATTAAGTCTTATATACTGCAGCAACGAAATTTTGTCTCTTGACCTCCCCTGACCCAGGGGAGAGCCCACTCCGATTTGGGGACCGCGCGTGGAGCATTTCGGTTCGGGGTTCCTAGAAAGATCCCTTTTGCGCTTTTCTTGGCAAGTGAAGGGGGATTGTTTTACGTCGGAGTTTTCCGAGGGCTATGCGTGTTTCGCTGAGAATGGACGTTTTTCTTTCGTTTAAAGGGCCTCTTAAAAATAAAATTTTCCCTTTAAGTGAATACAGACCTCTATGTTTTTATGGGGGAGGTGGGGGGGGGCTTCACTATTGCCGTAAAGTTTCAAATTTTAAAAGAGTTAGCAAAATATATTTTTTAACTGACATAAGCTCTTTAACATAAAGTTTGTAAGTAAGTCTGTAACAACAATTTAATAAGTAAAACTAATAAATAAGTAAAATAAGTAAGTTTTTTAGTAAAACAATTTAATAAATGTATTAAAATCTGTAAAAATGTGGAACTCAAGAGGGACTGAGCGAAAACTCAAGGATTTATATCAGTCAGTATTTTTTTTAAAGTAGCATAGTCATCGAAATTAATTTTAAGAAAATTTTTTCTTTTAGACTGTTTTAAAATCTCATTACGCAATTTATTTATTTCTCATCACGCGAAATTTTGAACAATGGTTAAAAAATGTCTGACTGAGAGACATTGGTACAAAAATTTAATTACTGAGAATATTATAGGTCATTTTAAGTTAAAATTGTGATTTCATTACTCATTTGCTAGTACACCCAGCGAAAACTATTAGCAGAACAATTAGGACTTTTGCAGCCGGAGCCGGATATTCTTGTGCATGAAGATGCGCACAACGACTTTTTTTCGCATTTCAAGCTAGTCTGGAGTAATTAAATTTTCGAGTTTTAAATGAAAATATTAAATAAAATCATCATGATTATGGAAGTTTCAGTTCGGCCGATAGTGATATTTTAGGATTAAATAAATTTTGTTTTTGTTCTATTGCTGTGAACTCATAAAATCTATGCAATTGAAAGATAAGTAATGAATTTGTCAAATAAAAAAAGTCGAAATGTTATGATCAGTAATTATTAAAATCGTACTTTATAAGAAAATGTTCTCAATGTAAAGTTTTAGTTCATTCTCTGACGAAATTAAGTTTCACCATCAAGACACATCTCAAAGAAAAGAAACGCGAAACCCGCACTTCTTTTGAACATCAACTTTGGCATAGTTTCTGCCGTGAGGGATAACAAGTTGGCGTGCGTAGGCTAACCCCACCACCCCCCAAAAAAGTAAAGCGTCCCGTTTCTCCTAGGGCTGCCAAGCGACAAAATCTCGTTGCCGCAGTATACCTATTTTTATCTTGTTAAAACTTTTTATTATGAAAATATTTTTACCTTGTATGCCAGGGAGGGCCAAATTTCGGCACTAAAGGCATTGGAAATAGTTCGAAGAGTTAGAAAATATACTCTTGTGGTGCAACAAAGGTTCCTTAGTAAATGGGCCAATTTTTAAAGAGATTACAAATTGTTTCTAAACTTGGGATAGAAAATTTCACAGCTTCTAAGGGTTGGACACACCATTTCAAAAAGATACACAATTTATACCACAGATTTTATTTGTGGGGAATCAGCTGAAGTTAATTCTGATGCTGTTCAAGAGTGGATAGAGAAAACATTACTGTCTTTAATACAAGATTATTCTTGAAAAGATATTTTCAATGCTGATGAGCCTGGGACTGTTTTACAATCTCCTTCCTGGTAAAAGATGGAAACTGTCACAGTGGGAAACTATCTAAATTAAGATTGACTTTTTAGAGTCATAATTTTGTTAGAGTATTTGGCAGAGAACCTCTGAACCCCCTTATAGGAGAACAGAAAGTTTTCTAGCTGATTTGAATATACCTACTATGTACCCAAGGTTAGTAGAATAAGACTAGGTTGGGGCTCTTCACATAGAGATGAAAAATTCAAAAGGGGCGTGAAATTTCATCCAGTGACGTCAATTATAGCTCCTCCTTTGCCGTCATATTAACCAATCCCTTTCACTTAGGGAGGGGCTCTATGGATTAGGGACTTCTTCTTTGAGAGAGGGATATTTGATCTTCGGCCAAACAGGTTCAGCTGTACAACTTTTCAATGTTAGGAATCTTTCCCTTAATGATGCGCTATATCAGTGTGGTCCAACCCGTGGCACGCGGGCCACAAGTGGCACTCGAAGAAATATTCGTGGCACTCGGCCTCAAAATTAAATTCGTGTTCTAACTGTATTAACTATTATTCATTAATTATATAATTATTATATTATTAATTAATTATTATATTATTAATTAATTATATTATAACTATTATTATATACTAACTATTCTAACTATAACATGGCCCGCATGCGGCCCTCGAAGAGATTTTTCAGGGCACTCGACCACAAAATTAAAAGCTTATTCAAACTTCATAGAATATAATCCACATATCACTTTTTATTACAGAAATCAGCTAAAAAACTGCTTTTTTAGGTCTAATTTTCAAAAAAAAATTTCAGGGGAGAACCCCTGAACCCCCTTAGGAGTTTTCTTGACTTAAAATTTAAAAGGGACATTAAAACCCCATCATTAGTTTATAAGGCAATAGTTTATAAATTATATTTTATCTTCACTTATGGCTATACCGTTTCAATAACTTATTAGTTTCTTTTAAAAAGTACACATCAAATCGAAAGGAGTTATAAAATCAGTAGATGCCGTGAGTTGTAATTAAAGTTTAATCTATAAGTATTATTTCATAAGTGTTCATTGCAGGGCGACAGTTGTTTTATATGTCTATCTATGTGTTTACAACTCAGTTTTGAATTTCTTTCTAACCTCTTGAGAAAAAAAACCACCCAACCTATTCTAACCTTTTTTTACCAGTAAACTTAAAAAACACTTCTTGCTCTTTCATTTTCAAAACATTGTGAATGGCCTAATTTCTAAGAAAGGTTTTCTCTTTACTTTGGATTAATTATTCTTTTAACAACATATTTTCAATTCGATTAAGCAAGAAATATTTTTTATTTAAATTAAATTTAATAAATATGAACATCAAGAAAATAGTTTTTAAAATATCGCACCAACTATATCACTTGCATACATAAGAATAGTTTTAATGACCCAGCCAATATTTTTGCATTGCCTATTTAAAGTGAGAAAATCCTTAAATGAAACCAATCTAATCATAGTCGAAATAAATGTTCCAGTGTTGAAATAAGCTTGACTTGCCTGTGTTATATAAACTAGAGATGTGTAATTTTCGATTTTGATTGTCTGTGGCACTCCACTCCCTTTAAAAAGTTAAATTGGCTCTCGGGTAACTAAAGGTTGGACCACACTGCGCTATATAATACGTTGTAGATATCAGGTATAGACTCGAAAAACTTTAAAACACACACACACACAAGATGTATCCGGCATTATTTTTTGTAAATAAATTCAAATTATCTCTTTATTTTTAAAATCAATTTCTATTTATAAAAAACACTGATGCCAATAACTCAGTAACAATACGGTTACAAAAATAAAAAATAAAATAAGTTTACTAGTGAAAATAAAATTGTACAAGTTCCAATCACTAGTCCTGTTTCCAGTGTGACTATATTTAATTTTTCTATTTTTGAGCTCTTTCAACACCAACAAGACAGCTCAGTTTTTAATTTTTGAAAGAAACTACTTTGTTGGGAAACTTGCCTTAATCGTTTATTCTTTTTACTATCTAGAAAATTAAATAATCATCATTTGATGCAGATTATAATTTTACTAGTATTTAATTTCAGGATTTATTTTCATAAGAAGAAGAAAACTACTTTTTTTATTTTCCCTGTGTCTTATTATTCTCCCTTTCTGCGTAAAAGCAAAATCTCCTCGATTTTCCTTATAAATCCTGATTGGCTACTCTATTGAGTAACACGTCAGAACTTTCACGCCTTTTTCATCCAGTGACGTCACTGGATGAAATCAAAATGAGAGCCAGATGGGCCCCCCCCTGCTATGTACCAAGGATATAACACTATAACTGGGGCAGATTTGTCAAATTCCAACTCTTTCAGTTGATTGTTTTGTTAAGTAATTTAATAAACTCATTTGAATAAATAAAATTATTAAAGTATCAAAATGATATTTGTTTGTATTAAATTTTGATACTTTTATTTATTTGAAATCGTCATTATGTTTATTAGATCATCTCACAGTTAGTGAAAAAGAGGTTCTTAAAAATCATATTTCTATAGAATATATGAATGAATGAATCTATCTATTTAAAAAAACCTAATTTATGGGAATGAAGAACTTTGGATTGCATTAATAATGTCTTTTAATCTATTTTCGGAATTACAAGTGTTCAATGTTCATCCATTTTATTTTTAAAAAAATATTTTTTAAATACAAAAAACTCAATTAAAAAAAATAAGTAATAAAAATTGGCATCTCTGTTATTAATCGGATTTATTAAGGAATTCTCTTCAGAGTTCAGATGTTATTTTGTTGAGTGAATTTTTACCTATCTGAGTCTCCTATCATTCTATACAAAGTCAAAACATGTGTTATAATTTTTTTCAGGGAAGAAAATTACTCTTCCTTAATCTGATTATTTAAACAGGACCATATATTAACCAACAACAAATCTTATTAGGTTTCTTAGTTTAAATGTGAAGAGACACCTCTCTTTTTCTTCAATCCCAAGGTTTTTTTTAAAAGGAAAATGAGATAATATATTAAAGCCACGTATTGGGGGCCATTCATTAATTACGTAAGGGTTTCAAGGGGGAGGGGGGGTTGGAAAAATCTCTACATACCCTTACTTGGGGGGTGGGTGGGGGTCAAACCCATTCTTACATAAGATTTTCCAAGTTAATGTAAACAAATATTTAAAAACTTACTTTTAAATATCTACTGATAAATGGTATTCTAAAAACTAGAGATAATAATATAATGGTAATATGTAGTTGACAGCAAGAATATTACTTATTTGTTGAAAAATAAAAATCTTTGATTTACGTCAAACTGAGAGTTTTAGTGTAAGTAATCCTTTTCTAACATTTTATTATTTTGAAAAACGAAATGGAATCTTACGTAAGAAGGGGGGTAGGGGTTGAAAAATCTTATGTACCCTTACATGGGGGTAGGGGGGTCAAAAATTGCCAAAATCATCCTTACGTAATTAATGAATGGCCCCTTGGGCGATTCAAAACTCATGGACAAAACTAATAGGATGTAGAGTGACTTCACTTTAAAAAGTGACAATTAGGTCTTTTCTTGGGAAAAGGAGACATGAAACTTAAGTTTTTAAAATTAATATATGGTACATAATTTTTTTCAGAAATGTATGCATTTTTTTTTAATCTAAATATATTTTTTTCCTATTTACTCAGTGGGTTTTAGAAAATCAAGGTCAAAGTTACTTTTAATACTGGCATTGGAATAGAAAAAAAATAATCATTATGTTACAGGTTGGCTGTTATAGGTTCTTTAACCAAAAAACATCTATAACACCTCACCAAAAACCCTCTGGGTTTAGAAATTCATGTTTTTTATACAAAGTAGATTTACCTCACTTATTAATTAGAATCAGTTAGTTAAAATTTTACCTGGACTTAATTTTGAAAGCTTTTAAATGGTAACGGAAGGACATGTATCTATTATTTCATTTTGATTGAACTTTAAGAAGGATGCAAATTTAATTTAAGTTACGTAAATTTAAAATACGTATGAGTAATATTTTTATAAAAATTATATACTTTTAGTCAAATGAGCTTGTGAAAATCAATTTTCAATGTCTTTTCTCTAAATGTCCCCTAATCCAAGTTTAAACATGCTTTGTGTGGGAGCAGAGACTCTGAAAGCTGATTAAAATTATTTAAAGGTTAAATTAATGATTGCCTTCTGCTTCATCTGAAAGTACAAACTTACAGAGGTGTGCATATTGCTTAGACTCGAAAGCATAAAATTTGATATGGCCCGTTTTGATTACTCAATAAGAAAAATTAATTTATACTTTTTTAATGGATTTAATATTTATTTGGTTGATTTGTTGAAACGATTGAATAAGTAAAAACGCAAAGTGACACCGAGCCTTTAGCTAGTGTTAAAAAAAACGACATCGACAGCTGACTGCTCCTGTTTCTTTTGATAACGTGCGGTTGAAATTATGCCCTTAGCTGAAAATACCCTTCAATTTAATCAACTTGAGGTTGAAAAAAATTAATCACTCGTTAATTATTTCCAAAGTTTTAATTAAAACTGGTTAAAATTTGTGGTGATAGTGCAATCGTCGGGTACTCCCTCACTATGTTTGTGATAAAATTTCTAAATTTTTCCGACGTTATATATTTACCGCGTCTGTGTGTGGGTGAAAGCCATCTGTTGGGGCCCCATCTGGGTCTCTCCCCTGTAGCAGGGAGGCTCAGTTTAGAGCTGGATGGGCACTGGGCAGCTGTATCGATCTATGCGAAGCATGGTAAGCATTTTTACTGGTTTTTGCTCTAAGCAGAGAGGGGTTCCCCTAAGTTTTTATACTAAAAAGGCGATTAGGAAGTATTTTTTAAAAGCTTAGGAGAACTGCAAAGCTAAGTTAGAAATTCTAATTTTTTATTTAGCCACAAACACTGTTGTGCCGAATTTTCAGTGGCCTCAAATGACGTAGAAGCCCCTGATAATGTTTTATTTTGATTATGCAGATTTGAGCGCCCCTGGTTTGTATTATGTTCTTGCAATTTAAGTTGGATCGTTGAAAGCCGATTCTAGAAATGGTTGCATTCCATCGATATTTCTCTATAGAAAAGAGAGCGATATTATCGGAGGTTTCAAACAGACTGCTTTGCCCTCATGTGGCAAGGTGATTTTGCATTAACATTATGTTACTCAAGAGTCATCTTAAACTTTCGAACTTTTGTTCTTTGAACCATCGGGGTCAATTGTTATCAAACAATTTTCAATAATTTATCTATATATATTTTCAACTAAACTATATCGATAATTTCAAGCTATTTTTAATGAGCTCTCCGCTCTTCCCTTTTGAGTTGAAAAACTTCTATAATATACTAATAGAAAATGTTTAATTTTTTTTTCAAATCCAAACGTCTTATAAAATAATCCTTACACTGTAAAAAAATCCCGTAAAATTTACGGTTTTAAACTGGCAGCTGCGTTGGTTATTGAAAACCGTAAAAATTACGAAGTAAATCCGTAAAGTTCTGAGTTCTAAAAGGAAAACCGATATATATAAGATAAAATTCTGAACAATTTAGTAAAATATTGTCATTTTGTAAAACAAGACTTGTGAAATTTGGAACAAATGCAGAAAAATCGGAACAGTTGGCGGCTATATGCGTAAATCATAGCAATCGCATTATAAGGCGCGTTATTTAAATAAATTGAGCTAAATAAAGTATACAAAAAATGATGATTGATTACGTGGAGTGATAATAAAATTAGTTGGATCTATTCAATAAAAATCGTCTTTTTGCTGTTTTTGCATCGGGATGTTCGCATTAAATAACATATTTAGAGAATGCGTTTTATGCATGAACCTCTCCTAAAAGTTAGGTATTCTTACCAACAATTTGGTGTTGGTATACGTGTTGTGGCATGGCATGGCACCCCTGCACCAGCCACGTTTCGAACGAGAGCGAGCATACGCGCTATTGATTTGACCTTGGGGAGGGAGGGAGGTCGTTCTCCCCATTCTGCATTTTTTGTGGGGGCCGCCGCGAAAACAAGTTGACAGCTGCACCCGAACGGTCGCCCCTCGCATCGCGGTCCTCCTCTTCTTGCATTCGCTTCGAATTTCGAAACACTCGGTGTTTCCTAATTAGCACTACTCCCTTGAACGGGAGAACTAATAAACTTGGGTTTTTTCGCTTTTATTTGCAGTGGTGTTTTGATTAATGTCGGTTATCTGTCAATTGATTCGTCGATACCTCTAACCTAATGATGCACGTTTGTTAAAAAGGAATTTAATTTTAAAGGAACTAATTAAAAGATTTATTGTTTGTTATTGTATAAAATTAGATCTGGTGGTGCAACAAATATGCGAAAGAACTGGTAATACGCATCATCACTCCTAATAATTTAGGACAGGGCTGAAGTAGTCCAAAAGCCACATTTTTACACCTGATTTGAGTCAAAATGTCGTTATTTCTGTTTAAAAAATTTTATTAAAATTAGAATGAATATTTTAAAGAATTTTGAAGGTAGGGAGATACGTTTTAGTTGATCGAGCGAAGTCAATTAGACGTGGTTATGTTTGTTAGGGAGTAAGTGAGCAGAGGGGGGGGGGTCATCAAGATTTTTGAAACATTTTTTGCAATTAAATCTCCTGATATTTCAGAAAACATTAATATCTTTTTTTAGCCACAATACTACATATTGCTGCCTTTTATACCTTCAAAGTTCTGATTTATGTAGAAATTTATCTTCAGATGTTATAATTTTATCCTGTTAAATTTTGCTCTTCCAGCGGATACGTGCTCCCGTTCCCCTATAAACTTTAAAGGGATAATGTATCAGTTATTCAAGGAAGTTTTAAAAATTAGAAAAATTTAGTAAAATCTATCTTTTATAAGAAATTTTAGAAGAAAGCATTATACTGTCTTTGATTTGGGGGCATCGTTAATTTTTTTTGCCTAAAAAGTATTTCAACTTCAAAAAGAGTGAAACCTCTGATCATAGAACTTTAGTTACCCTCCCCTGCTCTTTTTGTCCGTTTTCTAGAAGCCATGTATTACATGCTGTTTAAGCAAAATAAAAAGCAGTGTATAATTTTTATTTTAAAAGAAAAAAATGTTGTTTATTAAATTTGACCCCTTTTTTCGGTTCTTTTCTCTCTATATTAAAAAAAAGTAACAGTGACCGCCGCCGCGGCCGCCGCCGCCGCTGCCGCTGCTTTTGAAAATTTTATTTTTGAACACTTTGAACTCTCACTACGCAAAAACTATTCCACGGAAATTTGTGAAATTTTAAACATTTCTATTCAAGTGTATGAGGATCGTTTTCGTTCTAAAAGCTAATAGATGAGATAATTAGTTCTAGAGTTATTTAATGTGAAAGTCGAAAATTATTTTTTTCTGCTGCGAGTTCGCCCCCAGCAAAATCTATTAGCAGCAGAAATATGATTTTTTGCAGACACATACTCTTAGATGTGCAGTTTTGCACCACGTCGCCCTTTTTTCGAATTTCGAATTAGTTTTGGAGTAATTAAGTTTTAAAGTTTCGAAAATTTTGAAGATTTTTCTGTTTTTTCGTTATAAAAGCAAAACTAATCACAGTAGAACTATGATATTTTAAAGACACATAGAAATAATTTTTATAAAAATATTGGTTTTTTGTTTTTTCAAAAATTCTAATTAGTTTTAGAATTATTAAGATTCAAAGTGTCAATTTTTTCTTCTCTTTCTCGCCGTTCACTAGAGCAACAGACGAGTTTTATGCGTGTTTTATTGATGAGTCTGATTTCTTTTATTTTCAACAATGCTTTTTTCTACAAAGTGGTTGATGGTTATTAGTAGACTTGCTGAATATTTTTTTAACATTTCAATTAAATTATTCGGAGAAAAGGCTTCTGCTGGATTGTTGAGATGAACAAGCGAGCTCTGCTCGCTAAGATCGCGAAGCGATCTGAGAAGAACTGCGAAGCAGTTCAGAGGGTTGGTGAGCGATAGCTCACTATGTGTGATTTCTTTTATTTTCAATTTAAGTTAGGAAAGTATTATTTCAGCAATAGTTTTTTTCGGGATGATTTGGATTAAATTATTTATCAGCAAGAGTGATAAGTAGTTTCGATTCGGTTGTAAAGGAGCATTAATTAAGCCGACCAGCGGGGTGATTGGTAAGATGGAACAAGCGAGCTTTGCTCGCTGAGATCGCGAAGCGATCTAAAAAGAACTGCGAAGTAGTTCCGGGGGTTGGTGAGCGATAGCGAGCAGGGGGCAGGCCCCCTAGTTTTTTAAAAATATGTTCATTTAAGGGGTTTGGTTTGTTTATACTTTTCATGCTGTGATATGATGATATCGTTTCTCCTATTTATCGTACCTATACTGTTCATAGTTATTGTAGTTTGTTTCCCTTTTCCTGACTGTATCAGATGATACCTCTATTTCGATGACGCTTTTCGTGATAGCAATTTTAAATAATTGAATTCAACTGCTTCTTTCATAAAATTTTTGAGCTGAGATTTCTTGAGGAATTTCTTCCGCTCATCTAGAAGAAATTCCAAAACAGTCCAATTCCAATCTTGTGTTTTTTCGGGATCGATTTTCTCCCGAACCCTTTGCGTTCAACCAATTAATAAAAACCGGACTCTGAGCGACGCCCACACCGGACGCCATTGGACGAGAGGCGTGGCTCTTGCCAGCCACTCGCAAAGGTGCTCCTTCGCATCCCTTTTCTGCCCGAGATTTCGGGGGGCTCCTTTCTTCTCGAGGGGTCAATTGTGGTCATGATGACCAGTCCTTGGGTTGGGTCTGTCATCACGGATTTTTATTGTGTTCTTCAAGGTTGAGTTAGTTTCTTAGGGGTATTTTTTTTTAGACGAATCTATAGATACATTTTGAGCTGCTTGATTTAGGTCACAAAATTATAAAAAAATTTAAAAAATTACCTAAATTTGAGTAATTAAATTTAAATATTTATTCTATAAAATTGTTTGTGCAGATCCAAACATTTTGGTTCAGATTACTTTTAAGCATAACTTAAAATAAATTTTGAAAAAAATTATTTAGAATAAGGGTTGTAAAATGACTAATTTTGATTAGGTATAAATTGTAGCTATCTATATGTAAAATTCTTTGTGTTCTATTTGAAATAACTGTATTCATGCAGTTATTAAAACTGATCCGATATATCGATGCTTTCCCCACAATTTTCTCAAGTTAATTAAATTAAACTAACCACTTTATAGTAAACCATCTACCCGGGAAAAAAAATCGCTGATTTTGTCGCATTTTACTCGTCGTACATTATTACATTGATATTGTATGGGTCAATTGGGCTGTTTAGACAGGTTTTATGTTATTTTATGTGAATTCAAAACTATTGTAAATTTTTATGTTTTAAACTAAGCATTGTTATTACTGAATTGAAAAACTAGCAATCCAGCAACTAATTGATACATTAAGAAAATAGTAAAAAATAATTTTTAAACATTGGGGTTAATCTAGAATGAAAATATGTTCGTTTTATGACCCTTCTCAAAATTCTGATATTCAAAAATGGACCCTTCACAAAATTCAAATTTCTTAAAAAAAGGACTCTTCTCAAAAGTGTTAAGATGTGTGTGTGTGTAAAAAGTGGTTTGAAAATTGCTTTCAGATTATGTTTCTATTATTTTTGGATGAAATTTGCCAGTTCATTCCAAAAATTACACTGGACACTGAGGTTGTACTATGGGCCCTTATTTATTTTCACAAAATTCCATTTGATTTTTCATTTACTTTTTACAAAATTCTTAAAACAGGACCCTGGCAGAAAAACCGGGGTAACCCCAATAAATGAAATGGTTCAATTTCCCTTTAATGGGTGGGGTAGCTTGAACACATTTGGATAGGCAGTTTTATCCTATTGCGATGATCACTACAAACTAACAAAAGTGATAAATGTCTTCTTTATAACTAAGGAATAAAATTGACCACTTCCACAAGGAAGTCAATTATGAAATCTTTCTGCAGGCAATTGTATAATGATTTATGAGCATAGAGTTATCCTAATTTCCTGTATTTTTACAAAAATTTCCTGAACTCAATCTTTTCATAATAGATCATTGTATTTTTTTCTTCAAAAGTTACTTCTCGGTAGGGTGTGTGTTTTCCGCCGAAACGCGCGTGCATGAAGGAGAAGCCCGCATGCAACCTAACTGTGATGCTGGAAAAGCAACTTCATCTGAAATGAGTGATTCTGATTGACCTTCGCTCTCGTAATCGTATCTTTCTCGATAAGCGTTTGTGTTATCGTTCTAGTTTACCAATTTTTGATTATTTCACATGATTTCACCACTGCTTTCTAAATTTGAAAATGTTTATGTAAAAATATATTATTAATATTTATATAAAATTTTCAGAATTAAAATGCCCCTACGATGATAAATTTGGATGCAGGGGATTGTAAAGGACGTTTAAAACTTGTAAAAAGATTCACTTTTTTTTGGAAAAATAAATTTACGAGCGTAATTTTCATCTTAAATTTACCGTTCCAACCTCTTTATGGTTTTTTCGATCTGTTGATCAGTTTACTTATCTGTAAATAAGTGTTCCTGCCTTTTCTTTTAAAGTCGTTTTTCAGCAATAGAACCAACACACAGAGAGAAGCCGCTATGCCGGCCGAATCTCGGTTATAGCAGATTGGTGCATAAATTTTAAAAATCAGTACAACATAGCTGCCAAGTACTCCGATTTTATTGGAGTTACTCCTATTTTTGGTTTCTTCTCCGATAATCCGATTTTTCCCTAAAAACTCCGATTTTTTTAAAAATACTTTTGTTGCAATCGTAAAAGGCAATTTGAATTTCTAAAAGCCTTTAACCCTGCTGTGTTGTTGGGGTCTATTTGACCCAAATTTTTTTTCATTTGCTCATAAAAAGGAAACCCCCGGAGATATTGTCATGAAATTGCATGACTTTGTTGATAAAGGACATAAATACGTAGTCACTGAAGGATTTTCATTTACAACCAAAATTTTTCATCATATTCTTAATGTAGTGTTGGGGTCAATATGACCCAATTCTAGTATTTTTTTCTTGTGCCTTCACACTTCCATATTTCTTGGAATCATTCAACGGAAACGAACAAAAATAACTACTCAAACATTCCTTTTCGAACTTTTTATGTTTTTTTTTTATTTTTTCTCGTTTTCTTTTGTGTTTGATCCCCGTGTCAGGAAGGCACGTGCAATAAACTCCTCTGGACCAAACGGTTGGGATATGTGAAAATGCAAAGTTTTAAGATGTTTGTTTTTTGTTATTTTTTTACATGTATGTTTAGTTTATTGCTTTATTCATATATTTTATTAAATATAATTTAAATTATACTTATACAACTGAAGATATAATCATATAATTATTTCCAAAATTTAACTTTTGATTTAAGTATTTTTGAGTTATTCATTTGTTTTTTATTTGTATGTTTAATTTATTGCTTTATTCATATACTATTTTATTAAATATCATTTAAAATATACTTATACAACTTTAGATATGATTATTTCTAAAATTTAACCTTTCATTTAATGGTAGAAGTGATAATATTTTGAATGGGGTCATATTGACCCCAACAGTACATGCGCGTAGCAAGTCGGAGCAGTGCAGCAGGGTTAAAGTTATTTCAAGGTGTCTACTGATTATGTGAAAGTCCTAAAATCGTATTACAGTCCGAAATTTCAATGAAAGATTGCGAATTTTCATTTATGCTTCCGGACTTTTGCCTGTAAAGTTGGCTTTTCGCATTTCTATGCCGGGCTCAAAAAATAACTTGACGGTCGCGATCGCGTTTTTCTTTCTTTGCGTTTATGTCTTTAGCTTTAAAAGCTTGTATTTAGAGAAGGTGTTCACTAATAGCTGGCAAATTAAAATAGTAAAAGAAAACAAAGAGGAAAATTATCATTTGAATAAAACTAATGTTCTTAAAAGTAAGATGAGTTAAATACATGAATTCAATATTACATTTTCTTTTATTATTTTTTATAGTTATTTTTACTAGAAAGAGCATTCATTTCTGTTATGGAAATAGAGCAAGAACCATGATTAATATTTAAAGTGTTTTGGATCCTTTAGTTGTAACTTATGGCTGATTTTTTGTTCATCTACTTTAAGAGGGATGTTGTTTTTGTTTCTTCATAGGTTTTAGGTTTTTTATCTGAATTATTTGTGCTTAGTAGTTCAACTATTAACTAAAAAAGCAGCTTAAATTTTAAATTGTGACCGAAAAATAGGGGGTTGTGCTAGCTAGTCCGTGAAAGTACTCCTATTTTTTCCTCCATCAGGTTGGCAGCTATGGTACAGAAAATTGTGATAAATTCAGAGATTTTGGGAATGTTTCCTTGCAAATAAATAATTAAAGCAAATTTTAATTTGTGAAAGGGGTATTTATCTGGATTTGAAAATTTTTGAAGGGGCCGTTTTTGAAAGGTGGAGCTTTTTGAAGGGTATTTAGGATAGTGGTTATAGCAGATTTACTGCATCAATATACTCCCTGTATATTGATGCAGACCTTCTCTGTAATTCATGGTTTACACAGACTGTAATTGTATTAGAATCAGTTAGTTTCATACTACTGTGTAATTAGGACTTCATTGAAAAAATTCTAAAGTCACCAACAAAAGTTATGTTTTTCGAAATAAAAAAAGTAATATAATTAAAATTTTAAAAATTTTAGTCATCACAAGGAATTAATCTTGTCTACTGAATGGTACACTCTAAAAAACCTGTTGTTTTTACAGATTTCCAACATACTTTTAACAGCATGCAAAATACTAATTTTCTCAGCTGCACTGTCTTCAATCTTCCCAAAATCGCGTTCTATCAACTAATAATAAGAACAAAGATAAAGTTCAAAAGATTATAGGTATAGTTAAGAACTGGACAAAATTTTGATGAAAATATTGAGTATTTAATTTGTCTTATTCAATTGTTTCCATAAAAATACAAAAAACTTTGCAAAATATTGATACCCTAAATAAGGTAAGAAAATTTAAGTTTTTCGAAATTTTCTCTTTGATATTTCTTGCATTTCTTCAATGAGTCTTTTTTTTTTTTTTGCACTTGAAATCAGTGGTATTGCGAAAAGCATGTGTCCCATCCTGAGTGCCACCCTTTTGATCATTAAATATATGACAAATAAGTGTTCCCAGATGTCCAAGAATGAAGCTAAAACCATGCTTTTAACATAGTAAATGGGTTAACTTTAAAGAAAAATATTTTGAGGTAGACATCTAATTCCTTTTTTAGAGAGGGAAATTCAATTAAACCTGGGAGAAGTTTGCCATCGTTTTATTAATTTCTCTAAAGCAAAAAATTTCTCACTTAGTCGACAAGTTTTTACTGTTGAGTTACTTTTTGGTAAAGTTATTTTGCAGTTTCAAAATGTGCAAAAAATATCAACGTGGGATGAAAATTTTAAATCATCATCTGAAATATGTCCTCTTGGAGCGACATTTTTTTTTTTACAAAAATGATGGTTAAAACTATACTACAAAAAAAGGTCATTAATGCTTTCCTCATGAACTTGGTAGGCACTCTGAATGCAGTTCTCTTGTATGACTGAAGTTTTTGTAGATTATTGGTAGTTTCATGTTTTGTAAATTTGTTTCAGATGTATATTTTTCTTCAACAATACCTTAAAAGATTCTAAATACTACTATTTAAATATTATATTAGGTATGTATATCATTGGTATGGTATATATTTTTTTATTTCGCGGTCCCTTTCTTCCCTCATCCTAATGGCTGAGTTTGACAAACATGCGCTCACCGAACGTACTTCACTTATTTCCCGCTCAATATTCAAGAATTTCCCGCCCTTGGTCCCCCCACTCGAAAGGAGTTCTTTGACCCCTCGAGAAAACGTTCTCATTCACAAAGTATCCCCTCCTCCCTGAGGTCTAGTATACGGTTTTCATTCATCCCTGAAATTTCAGGGAACATTAGGCTCTGCTCAGTACTCACTAAAATTGGATACGAACAAAGCCAGTGTCATTTAAAAAAGGATTCTCAAAGAATTTTTCTTAAGAAATTTGAATGTTTTTTTCCAAGTTAGTGGCGTAGCCAGAAATTTTTTCGGAGGGGGATATGGGGGAAATTTATTTCTTTTCTATTTATTATCAAAAGAAAAAACAATTGTGACATATAAAGGGGAGGATTTAAGGATATATCTCCTCCAAAACTTGGAAATTCTCTTTTTTTACGACAGAAAATAAAGTATTCCTCATCATTTCCCCCAAATTTCAATATCTCTCTCTACAATTTTTTTTCTGGCTATGCCTCTGATCACTGCTACTACCTATCACAATTTAAAAAAAAAAGCACTAATAAAGTTAAATGAAATACAGAAGTGGATCATTTTACGTTATAAAATACTTTTCGTAAATTTTTTACGACCTAAAGATTGTCGCTCTTCGCACTACCACACAACTCCACACCACTTGCCTAAAAAAAAGACACTCGTTGACAGACAGGGACAGCACACAGGACAGGACGATAGAAGAATCGGTCGAAAACACCACAACACCCCTACCATTTCTTGGAAAACACCAGCCAGAGAGGGGTTCGAGGGTGTGACAGGAAATGAAATGGGACACCAAGCAGTAAATTCCTGAAAAAAAGAAGGGGTCGTTCTAATCACTGCGGAAAAAATGTGCGAATTGGTTCTGAAGTGGTTAGAGGACCCAAAAGTGGTCTGCATAGTGAGGCAGACTGCTTCGAAGACACACATTATTGGAGGTTTCGATTAAAAAATCGATGTTTAGTTATAGTTTCCAATAGTTTCCGGCGCTCCACAATTTGGGAACCATTCTCCAGAGAACTGATTCTCGCAGGCTATTTCTTTGGGGGAAGCCTTTCCTTTTAATTAGTAATGTATCCACCTGAAACTACAGGCCTTTTTGAATGTTATTTAGGATCGGAACCTTTGAATTTTATCAAAACGTTTTGTGGATTAGCGTTCCCTCTTAAAAAAGGATCTAAAGCAGTGTTTCCCAACCTTTTTTGGTCCATGCCCCTCATGTAACATAATTTTTATAAGGTCAAAGTTTCAATCATGGGTTTTATGAAGGTTTTGTTTTCATTTCCATGAGGAAATTGATGAATTACTCTCAGCGCAAGTTCAGAAACGCGGATGGTTGACGATATTTGGTATTTTTTACATACTAAGCCAAGCCCAAATTTTGCATATAGCGTAAACTAAAAAACATTATTTATTGCTCAAAATTCAACTGCCACCCTGGCACATCCGCAATTCTGAACTTGCACCAATCCTTTCTCGAAAATCCTTCTAGGAAAGGAAATAAAACCTGGGTGGTGCAATTTGGTTGAAAATTTTCAAATTGCACCCTGGTGGGGCGTGCCGTGCGGCCCACGTTGGGAAACACTGATCTAAAGGAAAGGAGTCTATTAAAAAAACATTCAAAAATTTGATATTTCTTCATTTTTAAGGATTTATTTTCGTAAATTTTCTTGAGGAAACTACATTTTCTATTCTTGAGAGTTGTATATTGTCATGTTATACATTTTTGCGTTGTACTTATTATACAGTAAATATGCATATTTATAAACTTCTTTTTCAACCTGAAATGACATCGCATTTCTCTGCACTTGAACCCCCTGTTTATTCTCTTAAAATAAAAGTAATAAATAATTAACAATATACTTATTTCATCAAAATTGTTTGAAAGGGAGAGAACTTATCTTAGGGCTGAATTCGATGGATAGAGCTTAGCTGTTCCTAAAAATATATTTAAATGAATTGGAATTTATGCAAACAGGGTTAGGGGTCCTTGATTTTTGAAAACAAATGTGGATAACAATATGAAATAAACCGCCCTTTAGTTTGAAAAATTTGTTTGCATTCCAATTCATAAAATTATTTTTGTAAATTTGTCAGTATTTTTAAATAATTCTTCTCCGAGGGGGGTGCTTGGGTCATCCATCATTCATTAAGGATTAAGTAATAATTAAGATCTTCATTCATTGAGTGCTCCTTAACACGCGGAACCACTGCACTATCGTTAGTCGAAACTTAACACTTATGAATGAAACTACATCCGCCCCCGCACATTTTGTACAAGCAACATGGGATGTGTCGATGTGGGTGCCTTGGCATGCCACCGCGGTTTTGTTGAATGAAACGGAAAGTGTTTCCCGCCGTCGTGACCCCTGACTTGTTTACCCCTCGTGGTTCTTGGAACACTTCTCCCTACTTCTCCCCAACCGGTTCCTGTGGGATGCTTGGAATTTTTGCTTGCTTCTTGCTTTCAAAAAGGGCCGCGGAACTGGGCCGTTGATCTTGATCTGTTTTCAAATTTTTACTTCATCCTTCGACTCATTGGTTTCTTTTCACTACTAGTATAAATATTTCCTGATTTTATATCGGAGTTTCACATAGGAATGCAGAGTTGAAAATGCACTATTTTACGACATAGTTTTTAAAAGAGGATATCGGAGTTTGAATAACCTTGAGTACTTTTTACTAGTTTTCTTTGATTTAAAAAAAAAAAAAACTTTTAGTAATTAAATAGTCCCCACCGTCAAATTACCATACAAAATTTACTAAAATGCCCATTTTGAGTAAATATCTGGGTTTACCCTGGGTATTTACCCAAATTAGGTAATATCCCGGGTAATAATTATCCTGGGCATCCGCGCAAAAGTAAATACTCGGATATTTTACAGTCTGTAGTTAATGTCTAAACCCGCTCGATCGTAATTTTTCGGTGTTTAGGCTTATAATCAGCCTTCCGTGACCCCTTAAAAATCATATCGTGTGAGTGCATTTCCAAACCTACATTTCTATATCTGATTCCGAAACATATAGGATAGTTGACCATTAGTCCCGACTTTGACAGAAACGTCTCGCTTTTTGTCTCTGTCCCGCTTTTCCCACTGCAAGTCCCATCCAAATCCGCCAAACGAGGAAAATTTAAATGAAACTAAGTTTATATTTTTTTACTTTAGTGATCCAAAAAATATTTTTCAATTCATTTATTCTTTATTAGCTTTGATGATTACTACGTTGTACTGGCTCGATCCTTGAAAATTATGTAGCGTAACAAGAGGGTGGTCTGTCCTCAGAGAGTCTAAATCTAAAATGTTTAAAAACTGTTTTTAAGTATTAAATTCACAAAATTTTCTGGGGGAGGGACCCCAGCCCATACTATCTTTATTTGGCATTCATGGTACGTACATAAAGTAACCTTCAAAATTTTATAACTAAAACAACAAAGTTTTAGTTTAACCTGTTTACCATCTAGAAAGCTAAATTTATCTTGAATAAATTAATGTGTGTGGGGAGGGGGTCTAGAATTAATATTTGGCCTACCCCTCCCCTGAACTAAATGTTTTGTTGCGCCCCTTTTTGTAATAATGTATTTTATCGCCGCCATGAATGTCTGGAGGTAGAAGGGTTTGGGCCTCTTTGACTCCTTCATTTGAGGGGAAGGGGTTGATATTAACTCGTCCTTCAGTTTTTAAAATAAGGTGGATACATATATTTTAACTTAATCCCTCTTCTAACCTAATAGATAGTTTTACAGGCAGATCTTTCGCTACTAAAGGTATCTAAAATGTTTATATTTGTGAGGGACAAAAGTGCTATTGCCATGTTAATCTTCACTTGCAAAAGTATCAGAAAATTAGTATGTGTATTACTTTATTACTTTCTTGAGGATTAAAAAGTAGTTGGTACAAAATAGTCGAAGGTTTATAAATAATGGATGGTGTTCCAAATTAATAGATCCATTCACAAGTTAAGATTCCAAGTTTTTGGGCATGTTACCCGACCTCTTTCTTCCAATGTCATGAGTTGTCTCGGTTTCAGAGACTCCCTCTTCTTGTAATGTCTTTTTAAAACTTAGAAATTAAATTTTTCGAATTTATTTCTTTTATTTCGTTACTTAGGAATTTTTAGCTCTTTGTCTTTTTTTTGCTAAAAATGCAAACTCTGATAAAAGAAATGCCTCTGAGCGTTGTTAGAACTGTTTTTAAAATATGGTTTCTCAAAAAATTCTTAGTTTTTTATGGCCAAGAAAAGAGAATTGAGGTGCTTGCAGCAACAATGAGCTAACTTCAACAGCTTTTCATTGGAGTTATCTCCTTGTTGCTCCAAGCACCTCAATTTCTAAGTTTCTGAGGGGGATATATCCCCAAATCCCCCCTTTGTAACACATTACACCCATGCTCGGGGGGTGTAGATTTCGTTTTGACATCTTCCACTTCTTACTGAGTTTATTTAAAATTCTTTTGCCTTATTATGCTAAAAAAAATTACTAAATGACCTAAGGGTTAGATTGAACGAACATATCAATAGTATATGCAAGTCGTTATTTATTAATTGTTGAAAATGATTATTTACCTGTCAAAACTTTCAATAACCCGTATTTTTTTCGGTTAACCTTCTTATTCGTACGTTATGTTTCTTGTTTATTAGTTTTGTACTGAAATTTTTAACAATTTGAGTGTCATGGGGGTTTGGAAAAGGTGACCATGAAGGAATATGGAAAAAAATATCAGAGTTTGGTTTACTTTCAACGAAATCTTGTCCTTAATTACCCCTTCTATTTTCGAACAAGTATGATTCTTGTGTGAAACGTATTGACTATCCAAACATCCAGAGTGCGTCTTTCAATTCGAGCCTTCCAGGAAAAAGAATGGCGGGCACTACTGGTATGTTTTTTGGCGGGAAAACGCATTTTCCCTCCATTACGGAAGGTCGAAAGGAGGAGCTAAGTGACGTCATGACCCGAAGCTTTTTTGAATGCATAATTTTATGATAAGAGCAAAGGCACGAGTCATTGATTACGTAGTAAGAACTCAACCTCCACTAGGTGGCGCAGTTAAACTTGGCAAAGTGCCAGTTTTGTGGCGAAGCGCCCTCGTTTCAGCTATGGCGTTCACCCTTACAAAGTGTATGATTTTATTTCAGAAAGTTTTTGAAATTGTTTCAAGCATGTCACCGGCGATTCCACGTGAGTAATCAATTGTCCTTATCGTGGTCATTTCACCTTTTGGTCACATTTCTCTTTAGAACGTCCCTATAACTTGTTTCGGATTCGCTTCGTAGGAGTAGTGCCAGTGCAATAAATAACCAATCTGTTGGACTGCTGAATCGAAAGCTTTTTTGGCCCTTTTTGATAGGCGTAGTTCAGATGAACCATTTTCCGTCGTAGTTGCACGTTTACTATTATCTTTTCGGATGTTAATCGTTACTTTTGGATATCAAGGGGTACGAACTGCGCTGTGTTGGTTTTGGTATAGCATTATCCTTCATACCAATCGAAAATGGCCTTTTTTGTCTAGTTCGCATAAAAAAATCGAATTGATGCCAAAGGGCGTTTATTTGCTGTAGAGAAATAGTATTTTTGAATCGAAACATATTTTTAGTATTTAATATCCGATTCATTCTTCTTTAACATCGTAAAGGAAGTCTTAAATAATTAATTCCATTCAGATCCTAAATTGCCCGGATCTAGTTGATCGTTTCCGCTCAGCGTTCAGATTTGGGAAGTGCCCCTGATTAATAACTATCGGCCCTTTGTGGTCGTTGTTTTCTTATCGTGTTAGGATAACTGGACATTTTTCAACTTCAAACTGAAAGAAATGGCTAAAGTAGTGTATTTTAACTTGGGATTTTTTAGGTCTTATTATTCAAGGCGTATCCCTGTCGAAAAATAATTGTTGGCTGTGTACCCACCCGCCTGAACTTGTGTCCCAAATAATACTCTCCGTTATAATTTATTGCTTTTCATAATTATTTTTGTGTTTTTTTTTTATTTTGATGCCATATTATTACTCAAAATTTTCTTTTATTTTAAATATCTATAAAATTGATTGTAAAAGACACTTTAAATTTAATAATATTTGTATTATTATTATGGCATTAAAACTCAAATTTGAAACGTTCTTAAATTTGGTTTTGTCTTCTTAGTTTCTTTGATATAGTTTCAATTTTGATGGTGGTAGGAATCTATATTTAAGATTTTTTACATGTACTTTTTATTGTGTACCCTACCTAAATTAGCATAGTACTAGTTAAAAAGCTAAAAATTTCCACTCTCATCACCACTAAACACAAATTTTTTCCTTACGTTTTCAAATTTAAGTTTTCATCCTTAAAAACTACTCCCTGACCTAGTTAATTTTAGTATTGCATTTCTTTTAATAATTAAGTTCCTTTGATTTAATGCAATTCAATTGTTATCCATGGGCCATTAAGCATGCTTAGTGTTAAAATATTAAAAACAAACCTAAACAAGGAATTTCAATCAATTTTATTGGCATTGATCCTTTTATGTCCTAGTTGCCCCAAATTTTCCACAGGATTCAAGTATAATTGAAAGATTTTGTAAAGAAAGTAAATTTTTGGGTGATAAATCAGTGCCAGGAATAGCAACAAAAAATCAGCAAAACAAGTGGATCTTGACTGTTGACAAAATAAAAGGAAGTATCAAGAATAAATAACATATTGTGCAAGGATCTACCATAAAAATTTCAGAAATATACAACCCCTGTTAAAAAATGAGGTAACTTCCATATTATCCTGTACACCGTGCCACTGAAAATTAAAATGCACCCTAAAGCTTATTAATTAAACTATGCTGCTGAAACTGGTAGTCAACAGGATAATATGTAAGAATCAAAACCTTTGAAAGCGTGATTGTAACACAATGTAGGGTATATCCCAGCTAGCTTACTGAGAAATCTGCTACTGCATTCTACTCAGGGTTGGAAAAAAACGCGTTTTTTTTCTAAAAAATACAAAAAACATGTTTTTTTTGTTTAAAACGTGTTTTTTTTTGTTTAAAACGTTTTATTTGTTTTTTTTTTACCCTCGACACAGAAATTCTAAAAAAAAAACATGATTTAAAAAAATTAAAATTAGTTTTTAAAATTGAAAATGGATTAACAAAGCGACCCCTGACATCAGATGGCATCTTGAGCTTTTTAGCACCTGTTTCTTGGAGCTTGTCAATATATTTTGCTAAAAGGATTAAGATACGAGCTGAACATTTATAAGTTATTATATGCATATTCATTTCAGTCCTTTTTAGTTCATTGCATATTTTGACGACATTAGCAGCATTGATCGTTTAAAATATTAAAATAAAACAAAGAACAGGTCAATTATAAAAAAAGTATGATTTTCAAACAAGTTTATTTGTATTCTTTACTAAATAACTTTCTAGAAAAAAATCAAATAAAAATCAAAATCAGTTTTATATACTAATGCCATCTGTTCATAGAAAAAGAATTACTAAAAAGTACATGTGTTTTAAACAATGTTTTTTTTTGCTTTGTTTTAAACAAGTGTTTTAAACAAAGTGTTTTAAACGTAACAACCCTGATTCTACTCAAAAAACTATTTTGGGTCATCCAAAGTGGGTGCCAAAAATGGCAATAAAATAATGAAACCCCAAATATTCTGTTTCAATTACAGCACTGGTCCTCCTCGGCACAGCTGAAATAAGAGTCCTCCATTTGGCGATCACAACAAGAGTCGCCAAATGAAGGACTCTTATTCCAGCTGTGCCGGGTCCTCCCCCAGAAAATATTTTTAAATTTGTCCTGTAAAAGTAGGGTTTTAAATCATTTTGAGTACTTTTTTTGGGTTCAAGGGGGCCCAGAGTGCCCCTTGGATCTGCGCCTGAATGTGAACCATCTTTATTCCATTCAAGGAAACTTGGAATGTTGCCAAAAATAGCTAATGAGCAGGAATTTGGCAATATTAGTAGAATTAAGAAATATTTTTGGCAATATGAAAAAAATCTTGTTTTGGCTCCAATCAACCTGATAAGGCTATGGGATAATAAACATTTTAAAGTAGTATTTAATGTGATAGGAAAAAATATCGAAGTTTTCTAGGTATTATCACCTGTAAGTTCCTAATTTTAGAAAATTAAATTTATCTTGAAAAATTGTTGTTTCTTTATGTATTTGAAAAGTAGTTACTATAAACTTTCTTCAGGATACTCATGTAATAATTTTCTTTTGCAGGCAGATGGCAATTCGAAAGATGCTGGGCTGCCTGGAGAGGGCCAGCTCCAACCCAGAGAACCTCCAGATGGCTATCTCCATCATGTACAAGCTCAGTGAAGATGAAGGTAAGGTATCTAGTTCCTAGCAGATTAGGGTTAAGTTCATACCTCAAAGCAGAATCTTTATCCAACTTTTTTTTCAGAGAGCCTGGTACGCTCTGAGCTTATCCAGCATGTCCCTTCATTTGCATTGTTCTGCCAAGGACATTCCGATGAGACAAGAAGAGTTGTCCGACAACACCTGGTTCCTTACACAGTGAAGCTTCTCAATGATAGCCAGATAGGGGTAGGTCTCCTTTTTCCTACAAAAAAAATCTTAAAAATTCATTGATATTTTGTATATTTTGAAATTATAGCAGAACTCTGCGCATACTTGGATAATATAGAAGCACACGTGCACGCCGAGCGCAGCTAGTTTTAGAATTTTGCAGAAAATCTTTTCAAAGAATTTAAATTTTTGGTGAATAAATTGATTTTTTCTTGCTGTTGTTGCCTATGAAGCATTATTACAGTATTTAGGTAAACAATGAGACTCATTGTTTTAAGTCAAAATTCAAACGACTAGGGGCACTAATTAGTTTGCAGATAATATTTGATGGAATTTTTGTGCGCAGAGAGTTTTTTTGTTTTATCCAACTATGACTCTGCGATATGGCTTACATTTCTCCTTAAAAGCATTAAGTACAGTTTACATTTTTGGAAGTACATACTATTCAGTGGTCTATCCAGGGCAATATTACTATTTTTAGGTACCTTACACAAATTCATCATTTGATAAAAAGGTACTTTCAAAAATTCAGTTTTAGGAAAAAGGTGTCTTCACAAAATCATTTAAAAAAATGTGTATGTTTTTATGTTGATTTTGCACTTAAATTTTCTTAAATTTACAGAAATAGTTTCATAAATTGTCTAAATTTTCACAAAATAGGTACCTCTTAAAACATCCTAGACAGACCCCTGCTTTTATTAAATAATAGGTTCCCAAACTTTTTTGGACCACTGCTATCTTTTCAAGAAGAAAATTTTCCACTTTTTCCTTTCAAATTTTTTAAACAAATTTTTTTGTACTTAAAATTTAATTTGAAAGACCTTTTTGTAATTTTTTTTTGATAATTTATCAACATATGAATTACTGGTATTTTAAATTCTTCATTTGCAGAAGCTTTAAAATAAATCCTGGTATAAAAATTTTGTACTTATCATATCCGTTAGCGGGGCGCAAGCGAAAAATTGCCAAATAATGTAGAATGAATTAAGAAATTCTCTGTTCCAACCATAGAGCTAATACAAATAGAGACAGCTTTCCCCGCTCCGTACGGCAACCATGTATGTCAAAAACAGTCGAACCTGTTTGAGTGGCAAAAAGAAATCTTTAACATTGGAAGTCCCATAGGCGGGTGAATTTTGAGGCATAAAAACTGCTCTTTCTCCCAGAAAAATGATAGAAAAAAGATGCCGACAATTTATTACTCAAGAGAAAACAACGACGAATCAATTCAGTGAAGAAAAAAAGTACCTTTCTCGATTAGTTTTTTTTCTGTGAATTTTTTAAACTCCGCGGTTTTGGAAGAAAACGACTTTAAACTGCATTTTCGAAATGTTGTGGGGGAAATTTTTTTTAAAAAAGCTTCACATTATATAATATGAACCCTCCTGATTCGATCTGAGTCATTTCCGATTAGTTTAAACTAGTATTTAAGGGAGAAAATTGTGGATTTAGTGGTCGAGGTAGAAAATGGAAGTTGGCATAGCTTGGCGGTCTGACCTTGGCGTGCGTTTTTGTCGTAGTTTCTTTACGTGGTTCTTCGAAATAACTAAATAACTTGTTTTTTTTTTACATTTAAAATTGCCAAATCATCTGTAAGGCAGATATATTATGCTTCTGCATCTCGACGCAAAAATATTAAATTTCCTATAATTGTGTCAACTTTAAATTTAAGTATTTTTATTCTTACCACTGATTCAGGTTTTTATTTTTGATAGGGGGAAGTTTTCAGTAAAACAATCTTTGTTAATCTTTTCTTACCATGTAACAAGCCATATTTTAAAAAAAATCTATGAACACTATCGGATCTTCTTTTTTAACTTTAAAGTTAAACTAATAAAAAAAAACATATAAAGAGGAATTAAGTGTAGAACATTTGCGTCCAGCGTTTGGTTAATTTAAAACAGACGTATTATTAAAGGAACTTAAAGAAAGAAAGAAATAATTTACGACATAGTATATATTCCTTGAAATTATTTCTATGGATTTTCCCGCCAATCTAAGGTACAAAGAAGATGGGACAGCTGTAATTCTCTCCTAACGCCAGGTGGTGGTTTGAGACATCTGACCACATGACCAATCATCTGTATTTAAGATAAGAATCTTTGATATTTGTTTAAATGTATCACACTTTTCTCTCATATGAAAAAATTATGAACATGATTAAAAGTTGATGCGCCATCAATTGCTGTGAAAGAGCAACTAAAAACTCCACCGTTTCGTTTCATAGGTAAAATCTTATTTTTACCTTACTAATTTTACTAAATAATTAAATTTTAAATTAAATGATGTTAAAAAAATTTATATGTGTGTGTATCAAGATAATAAATGGTTTAAGTATAAAAATTTAAATAAGAAACTTAAGTTTAATATAATGAATACATGCACTTAATATTAAGTGTTTTTTATGAATAAAACTAATTAATTTGATAGTGATACCTTTAATGATGAAGGGAATTTTATAATGATTTAAATAAAAGTGGATTTTGGAATGGTATTAGTCACTAGAATATTTTAAGCAATTGTGTTGTAAGTGGCATTTTGAAGTATTAAAATATTTGTAATTATTAGTTGTCTGAATTAAAATTAAAAATACAATATTTCTTTAAGTGGACTCTTCAAACACCACTTAATACTTGAAATACCTGTTTTTGTGGGGGAAGGAAGTAGATTTCCTAAAGAAGAAAATTGGAGACAAATTTGGAGATAAGCATTGTTAATTGCTATGGTGAAACATCAACTAAAAATGAGATTTAGAACAAACTAGATTTTATTCTTAAAGCTACAGAAGATAAAACTTCCTTAAGAAGAAAAAAAAAGATAAGTTTAAAAAGGTCCTCGCGAGTCATCCACTGGTATAAAGTGATCGTAAAAGGCTGCACGCGAAAAAACCAAACACGCCAATAGTCCGATTTGGTCGCCAATCTGACAACCCAGCCCACCCCCGTTTGATGGTTTGAGTGGAAAAATCGAGGGAAAATCGACATACGAAGAAGAATGGAGCAGGTGTTCAAAGCTGTCTCCATATGTATTAGCTCCATGGTTCCAACGGTCACCTCCTGCAAAAGAACATCTGCCTCCGGCACATTCATTTCGTTTTCAGTTGTCTGTTTTGTCATTCGCTTGGCGAGCGTTTGGTTCACAATTGGCGACATTTGCACCTGGCTAAAGGATATAAGTACTAAAAATGTTTTTACTATATTGGTTAGAAATTTTGTTCAATGCAACTAGTGCATTATTTTAAGTATTAAAAGTATGAATAGTGTATTTTTGATTGTTTATTTGTATAACAGTTAATGTTAATAGTTTTCCCATTAAGTTTAAATTATATTTAAGAAGCCAATAAAAAAAATGTTGAGGTCGCAAAGAAAACCTAGTAAAATAGTAATTATTTGATAAGATCAATCAAAAAAATTTTATTATCCAAAAAAGTCATAAATTCATTGCATTTATCTTATACCTTTTTTTTTTTGTTTAAGGTGCGAAAACTTGGTCAGACTGCATTGGTCGGTCTTTTGCTTGAAGATGGAATGATTGATAAATGTAAGATTTCTTTTGTATCATTTCTCATGCAATGTAATAAGATAATGTAATCATAATGTAAAGAGAAAGGCAGACCATTTCTAAGATTTTTCTTTTTAGCTCAGTTGTCAGAGTGGATCTGTCCTCTTGTGTCTCAATTGGCATCATGTGACAGCAATCTAGAAGAGCTCAGAATAGAAGATGTGAATGTAAGCTACAAAAAAAACTGCAATGGCATGATTTTCTTATGTTGACTGTTGTTTATTTTATTTTACAAGTTATATGCCAGGAGATAAATATAAAGGTATCCAAACATGTCTAGTATATTGTTAGCTGTGTAATTTTTTTTGTACAATTTTCTTATGCCCTGACATACATTGCTAATTACTAATAATTTTGATTTTAAAATCTTAGAGTTTCAGAATGGACATACTGTGGGTGTTGTAAACCACTCGTTAAAAACAAAAATTTAACCATTTCTGAGGAGGAAAGGTTGCTGATGGGTCGAAAAATTTAGTTATCTTTTCAATCCTTCAGTAAATGTAAAATAACATGTGTAGAAGAAGAACTTCTTGAATTTGAAGTCCTAAATAATTGGCCCTTCAGCTTCGAGTTATCCAAGTTTCACTGCTTTCAATATTCAATATAATCCAAACTGACTTCTGAATCAACAGTCACCTGCTGTTTAAAAAGGAAGGCAACTCATGGAGCCTGCATGTTCCTTGAAAGACATGGGTAGTGAGATGCTGTACACAAGTGTCATCTCACTACCTTGTCTTTGACGGAAAAGTGGGCGATTCAACCAGAAATAAGTTAAGAGAAGCGCTCAAATGTGCTGTGAAATGTGTCATGTTGTCCTGCATATCACAGCCACATTTGATGTGCTTTTCTTAATTGCTGCTCGACTATGATGGCTTTTTCTGGACAGTTGTTCAGCAAGATGACTTAGTGGATGGGTTTTGAACTACAAGGTGAGTTTGCTCTAAAGTTGACACCTGCAGCGGTCTAGAAAAGATGAGATGAGCCCACACTCACAAAGTAGCTGATGCTATGTGCAGTCTGTTTCATATCACAGCTGCTTTGATGAGTGTGGTCTCTTCCTGTGCACTACCATCCCTGAAGGGTCCCTCTGCACCCATCAGAGTGGCTGTGGTGCGGCCCATGGTGCGTATCACAGCCAGCTTTGATGAGCGCAGACTGTGCCTTACAACTACTGTGCAAGAATCCAAGAATGGGTAAGATAGTATATCCTTTTTCCAGACTGGCTCTGTCAAATGTTTCTTTTCTTGAAGGTATTTTTTTAAACTTTTAATAAAGATAACAAATTTATTTATTAATGTTGATGTGACCCTTGTACAGTAGAATCCCGATTATCTGTCATCTTTGGGATCAGACTATGGATGAAATTTTAAACGGGCAAGATAATCAGGAAAAAATGAAACGATCTTATACAGAACTTAAGGCTATGTAATCGGCTGTAATAAGTATAAAATAATTTATTTTCTAAGAAATAAAGTTAAAGAAGTTTCAACTGACTTGTCTTTGATAAGTCTAAGCTTAGCACTGTTTAATAGTGCACTCATCAAGTTTCTTTTTTAAGATTTGAATAGTCTTCGTACTGATAACTAAACATTCGTATGGTGTTTGACTGATGAGAAAACAAATCTCTTGAGAAAGAGCAGAACTGATTGTTTAACTGTTTTTTGTTGTGATGGACAAAATCCATCCATAAAGCTGAGATATGGATGGTTGGATAATAGAGGTTCTACTGTATATACAAAAGCAGGGATTGTATGGAGGGTCAACTAAAAGTTAGCTGTTTGGATCTCTTTTGCATACTTGTGTTACATTATGTGTTGTATACATCACAATTTCAAAAATAGGTGTTTGCAATATTATTCCTCACATAAGAATAAAAATACCTACAAAGGTCTGAGCTTAGCTGAAGTACAAATTTTTTTGTATTGTAGTTAATGACCAAAATGATCCCTTTTGTTGGACGAGACATTACCATCAAGTTCTTTTTGGAGCCATTTACTACTCTTTGTGGAGACCCCTCATTTGGAATCAGAAAGGTCATTATCCTTTACTAAACTCTTTTTTTTTGTCAGTAAATATTTGTATCCTTATTATTACTTTTTATGTAGCAAAAGTTGGTAATGCTCATTGTATTTTTGAAATTTCACTGTATTGAACCATTACTTTTTATTAATTCCTGATTGTTTAAACATAGTTAGAGTTGACCACTTGGACTATCAAGATACCACAATTATAAGTTGATGAGAGGAGAAAAATTAGTAACTTAAGCAACATTCTTAAGCATTAATCAGAATTTTTAGCAAGAAATTATTTTTTGGTGTTGCTGTGTGCCATTTTAAAGTTCCAAGCTTTAAAAGAATTTGCAAATGAATGTGTCTCCTTAGAACTAGTGGCCCATAAATGGCAGGGGTTTGATTTATTATTAAAAAGTTTGAAATTAAATAACTAAACCTTTCAAAACCCACTAATAAAAATGCTTATAAAACTTAAGGTTTCTTAAAAATTGTAAAAACCCTGATTTTACATCAAGTTTAAGGGGATCATTTAGGAAAAAATTAGGTCCTTTTACAGGTCCTTCGCAATATTGCAATAATATTTAAAATTTTAAGTCGTAATTTCCCATTTTTGGTTTTCAGAATGTTAAATTTCTTTTTCTTTTAAAAAAACCTCTCACATATAAGAAAGTTTTAATAAAATCATCATAGCAATTAATAGTAGTTAAAGGAATTCTATTATTTTGCTAGTACTGCTATATTTTAAAAATAGTTAGAAATATTTTTTTTAAGAAAAAAGCATATTTTATGGTGGAAATTATTTTTACAAAATTTCACTTTATTTTTATAACTATTATTTACTTTTTTACATGTGTTAACCTAGCAAATTTTTTTTACAGATTTGTGCCATGGATTTTGGTGTTGTTTGTCGAGTTGTAGGAACTGAGACGACAGAAGCCTCTTTGGTGAGTAGACTGAAGTTATTAAAAAGATGTTATTGCATCATGAAAAAAATGTTTATTGAAATTTGGATGGTTTATCATTTGAACAGAAAACAGATTACCTTCCTCTTCAAGCAATTTGACTCAAGTTCTAGGGATCTAGCTAATCACATCTTTAATCACAAAAAAAATAATTTTTCTTTCCCAAAATTCGCAGACACTTGCCAAATTGACAGTTTTTTTCTTTCTGATTATAAGCATTTCAGAAATGACCCTTTCATTTTTCCTAGGTTTAAGGCTTTTAATATAACAATCTACTCCAAATAGTGGAAATTAAGGGGTCATCATCCATCATCCAAAATGTGTGTATGTGACCCCTTATTTTAAATAAGGATTTGATGTTCCATGTCTGAATCTTAAAATACTTTATTTGAAAAGGATGCAAGAATGTTTTATCTAAAATTAATTATAGATACATTTGTTAAAGTATTTTAATGTAGAATCACTGTAGAAATAATTGTTTTGAAAAAGGAAAATTTTAATCTTCAAAGCAACTTGTAATGTGTGATTATAATGTTTATATCTTATGGTAATCTCTGGACCAAGATCCTGCCATTTATTTGCCTTGACAATGACATTAAAAACTAGAAAACAAAATGTTGTCTCTCGGCTGTCATCTCTGCTTTCATATTGATCCTTTTGGTTAAATATATTTTGTGTTTCAGATCCGCGTGTTCACTGACTTGTGTGGGGATGCTGCCTGGGGCATCCGCAAGGCATGTGCTGATGTATTTGTGGATGTGGCCTCTATAGTGACCCTTAAGACCCGGAAAGAAGTCTTACCCCATCTCTTCATCAGCCTTCTCAATGATTACTCTCAATATGTAAGTGGCTTGTAATTTTGAACAGTTTGCTTCCAAATCATACACAAGTGCATTAAGCATTATGTTAAAATTCTGAAGAAGCTATCAGAAAGAATGAAACTGTTACCTTTTAGAGAAGTCTTAAAAAATCCAAACTTTGGATATTTTAACTTAATAACTTGTGTTAACACTGTTTAACAAGTTTACTATTATTCACCTGTGAATGAATCAAATGAATGGCAAATGGAGAAGCTTCCCTAAAGTACTTGTACTGATTATTTTTTCATAGAAAAATTGTATTTTTAATTCTATACAGCTACCCAAACACAAGTTTTTACTAAAACAACCTCAAATTTCAGTCAATTTCTATAGGTCTAGAACAGAAGAGGAAGGAAGGATATTGTGAGAATTTCTGATAGCCAAATTACTCTAAATATGATCTTAATGTTTTGAAACATTCTTATTGATTGCTTAACATTTTGCTCCATATTTTATTTCTTTATGATTCTGATTGAGTTTTTTCCCCCAAATTCTTTATGATGTCCCTTTGTTATAATGACCCTATTCATTGGTCCTGTGAGGGATCGCTGTTTTGAGATTCTACTGTAATTTCACAAACTGATCAGTGGACATTTGGTTCTAGGTGAAATACACAGCCTACCAAGCCCTGGGTAAATTCATCTTCACATTTGCTGACCCTGCTTCCAGTGGCCTTGCACTTGTCAAAGGCAGAGTTGTGCGGCTGCACCCTGTTGAGCAGGACAGCAACAACAACCAAGAGCAAGACCCCCCTTGCCCCACGCCTCCTCCCCCCTCCCCTCCCCACAAGCCCAAGGAGAGCGTCTCTGTGTCCAGCAAGGACGAGCATGTGTTTGTGCATGTTGGAGAGGGATCCTACAACGAGTTCCAATTCTGGCGCACCCCTCTGCCAGAGGTTGAGTTGGACATTGACCTGGAGGGGGGTAGAGCCACCAACATCCTTGTTCGAGCCAAGGCACCGTCAGGGGGCGGCACCTCTGAGATCAAGGTGCGCATTGCTCCTGCTCTTGGGGATGGGTGAGTGTCTATGAGTATCTTGGTATTTGTGTTGTGTGTGGCAGGATGTTCTCAGATAAGTCTTTGGAAAACTTAATTTTTCCAGGGATGTGAATTCTGCGCCAATTGCGCCAGAGAGCGCCAAAAAGGGTAACCTGCGCCAATCTGATACAAATACCTAATTTTGAACGATTTTGCGCCATTCCGCGCAAAATCACGATGTATTGCGGAAAAAAGTCGGAAAATCGCGACTTCGCGCGAAAGTTTCTTTTTGCTCACAGAGTGTTTGTTTTCTCGCAATGCTTTCTTGGACGGCCGCAGACGCCAAGTTGAAGTCGGCTTCTTTTCGAGTTGTTATTGCGATGTTGGAAAAACAACTTTACCGTAGTCAGGTCAGAAGCCAACAAGTCCGACGTTCCGGAAGTCGAAAAATAGCGATTTTTCGCGAAAGTTCCGTTTTTTCCGCGAATGCTTCCTACGGGCGCGTGTTTGTTGAAGTTGGCTTCTTCTCACGTTGTAATTGCGATGCAGAAAAAACAACTTACTGTGTCAGATCACTCTAACAAGTCTAATCGTGTGAAGAATCGCGTTTTTCTCGATTTTAGTTAGTATTTTCAACTTACGAAGTTTTTCTGAGTTGTAATTTTTTTTGAAAGGTCGCTTAAAAGCAATTTAATAAGATAATAATAAAGTGTTTTTTTTAAATCTTGTTAGATTATAACCTGTTTTAGATATCTGATATGATTTTAGATTCTAAAAATATTTTCAAAAATACAAACTTCTTATTTAGCAAAAATGATATTGGTCAAAATTTTTTTGTAATTTCATTATTATTTAAGTAATTATTAAATTATTCTAGTAGGTATTAACTAATTTTCTAAATTTTTTATTTGCTTTCAGTTATATTTTGGTTATTTTAATTTGGTTCTTAAAATCCTCCTAAATATAACCCACATAAATTAAAATATGTTCATTGTTAAAATTATCCATTAATGCTAAAAAAAAGTTACATATAATTGAGCTAGCGCGCTTTTTCCTCTTTTTTGGTCTTTGGGTAAACTTATCCCTGCATTAATCATAATTTTAGCTCCAGAAGTAAAATTGTGCTCCAATTATTGCGTGTAACTGCTACAAAAGTAAAATTTTATTGCTCCAATTTGGTGTGTTACTGCTACAAAAGTTAAATTTTGCTGCTACAAAATTTGCTCCAAAGTGAGTTATACCACTTCTCATCCCTGTTTTTCTGAAATAGTACAATTTAAGTAATAGCCATTTCTTTGGTTAGGAACATGGGTGAAAGTTTTCTGTTTAGAAATGATCTGTCCTAGCAATATCTTTAGGACGGAATGCAGTGATCGCAGTTGTCCTATAATTCCTATATTTCCTATATTTTTGGGAAAATCCGAAAAAATGTCCTATATTTGTCCTATATTTTCAAAACCGGCCATTTGTCCTATATTTTTTCCATTTCACAAAACCAAAAACTTAAACTGCCTAAACTTCTTTCTTAAAAATCGAGAAATAGTTTTTATTTCCAAGAAAAAAGACTAATTATCGTGGAAAAAGTCGGAAAATCGCTATTTTTCGTGTAAGTTTCGTTTTGCGTGCGGAGTTCCGTTCCTCCCGCGGCTTCTTTCTCGATCGGCCGCGGGCGCTAAGTTGAAGTTGGCTTCTTCTTGCGTTGCTATTGCGATGTAGAAAAACCAACTTTACAGTGGTCAGAAGTCAACAAGTCCGGTGTTCAGGATCACATTCTGTCACCTTTTTGAAAGCTTAAAAGACTCATGAAAAAGGTACTCATAAATCACAGCAGAGCTCAAGAAATAAAAGTCAACTTTATTAAATGACTTAAGACCAAACAACAGCCATCAACAAATCCTATTCAGAAGAAAAGTAAACAAAAAAGCATGTGACCAAAAAGGAAAGAAAAACATCCAGTAACTAGTAAACTGCCACTCTCAAGACCATAAACAACTTAAGTCAAACTGCATCCTGACTAGCAGGGAAAAAAACACCAACACCACAAAAACCTCCCAACACTGAAACAACTCTAAGCAAGGAAGAACAAGCCACACTCAGGGCTTTTAAATCTGAAACCATGTGATGTCACACACCATGTGATGACCACTGACCAATCAGAGATTATGACATCACAAATTTTAATTCACTTCAGTGACAAGGTCATCTGATGACATGGTCAGATGGATGACATGGTCACACAATCTCAGAACTTAAACCTAACTCCACCTCAGAAACTAACTCCACCTCTAAAAATCCAAACACACAAACAAGAATACAAAAACAAAGTTACAAGAGATACACTGGTCACAAATTGAGGTGAGTAACACTTTTAGTTATCAATGCCCCCCATCACCACAATTGTGATGTTCGAAAGAAATTAAACCATTCCAAAAAAAAATACTAACCAGTCCAGATTGGTCACAGCCTCACAAAAATCAAACAAACAATTAACTCTTGACACTAGTATCAAAAACATGAACAGATATATCTCCCCGCGGAGAGATCAAACATTTTAAAAACACGATGAGAATATTTACAACTAGTTGGTTTTACACTTATATCAATATTTTACAACAGAGAGCATTCAGTTCACAATCGGTGCCCCAGACACACATTTCACACAAACATTCTCCAACTAGGCATGAGTTTACAAAAAGAAATTCCTTAGGTCATAAAGTTGGTGTCCAATATCAATGAGAGATGAGAACCAAAACTTTCCTCCTGAGGGATTCTCAACCTCCATCAAATAATCAGGTTATCACCAAAAATTCAACGCTATTGCCTGAAAAATAGTTTAAATACAATTGAGAAAAGCACATCAATAAAAAAACAAGACCTAATTAAATCAACGTTTTCCAACCTCAAAAATTCTACAAACAAAAGAATCTAAAGCCAGTTTTGTAAGAGGTTTCGTGAAAATGTCAGACAAGTTATCCCTACTTCTCACATAAGACACAGAAAACAACTCCTTAAATACAAGATCTCTAACAAATAAAAGTTTAATGTCTATATGCTTCGACTTTGAGTTTTCTATTGGTGACTTAACAAAACTTATGGTTGCTTGATTGTCAATGTACATCACAGATTTTAATTTGTCTAAATTCAAAACACTTCTAGAAATACACTCGTTTAAAATATTGTCGAACCACACCAACTCTTTGGTAGCCTCCGTCATCGCTACGAATTCCGACTCCATCGTGGAGAGGCTAACACATTTTTCCTTGAAGGATCTCCAATGGATTGGCGAATTACCGAGGAAAATGAACTGTCCACCCATAGAGATTCTGTCATCTCGGTTTGCCGCAAAGTCGGCGTCAGAGTAAACCACTATTTGTGGGTTTTCACAGAAAAATTTTAACTTAAACTCACGTGTATTCCACACATAACCAAGCAAACCAATCAGACCATTCCAATGATCTAAGCCAGGGCAATTCTGAAATTGGCTAAAAATATTGACAGCATAAGCAATATCAGGGCGAGTTCTATTCGCCAAAAAAGACAAACAGCCAAGTAGGTTTCTAAAAGGATAATTTTTCATTTGTTTTTCCTCCTCCTCTGTTTGTGGGGACTGACTCTTTGAATAGACGCTGCCCTTAGATATTGGGAGAGACCGTATTGGTATGCTAAACGATCTATACTTATCAAAAACCTCATGAATATAATTTAATTGATGCATAAATAAAGAATTATCATATTCCTCAAACTCTACTCCAAGAAGTCTTTTGGTTTTGCCCAAAGCCTTAAGATCAAAATTACTACTTAACAACTGTATGACATTATAAATTTTCCCTTCTGATTTACTAAACACAACAAAATCATCCACATAGAGAAGCAAAATCACATCATTATTAAAACTGTAAACACAATTGCAATATTCAAACTTTGTAAATCCAATCCTCAAAAGAATCCTATCCATCTCGAAGAACCATTCCCTGCCACTTTGGTGGAGACCATAAATGGCCCTTTTTAATTTACAGACAAAGTTAACTCTATGACTATCAGAAAAACCAGGAGGTTGTGACATCAAAATCCTCTCTTTCAAAGGAGCATACAAGTATGCACATTTAACATCAAATTGATGATGAACCCATCCTAGATGGCATACCAACAAAGAGAAGAAAAACCTAATTATGCTAAAATTGACAACAGGGCTGTACGTTTCATCGTAACTCTCACCCTTAACCTGTTTGTAGCCCTGGGCCACAAGTCTAGCCTTAAACCTTACGATTTGTCCCTTGTCATCACGTTTAACTGTGTATACCCATCTACACCCTAAAATATTTGTGTCAGATGGTTTTGGAACTAAGTCCCATACTTCCCTGTCTCTCATTGTCTGCAACTCCTCCTCCATTGCCTTCTTCCACTCCTCCCTAAAATCAGACTCCATGGCCTGTTTGAAGGTGTTTGGGACAACCACTTCTAGTCAGGACGTAAGACTCGCTGAACTCTGGCTGACATTTGAAACTGGGACCGGGCCGACGTACTCATTCTTCCCAGCAAAATCAAAAATTGAAGGGTCGAATTTTACCTTATTTATCGAGCAATAGTCCTCCACTTCCCTCAGTGAACGTAGTCTCTTAGTTGACTCCTCCGGGTAAAAATAGATGTCAACGCGAGTACCGTCTGATCTTTTTACGGCGTCTCTTCTCCATGAGATGTCTTTGAGTTCAGGTTCAGTCTCCTTGTTGTCTTCGTCACTGGTTTCATCGCTGGTTTCCCCTTCCTCAGGATCTGGTCTGAAGATGTCAGGGCGCTGTTCACTTTCTAGAAGGTATTCTCTGGAATCATCTGAAAAACTTAACCCTCTATCAGAACATTCATCATTCAGGATGTAGGAAATGCCAAAATCTAGGGGTTCTTCTTTCTTACTAGAATCAACACAATATTCAGTTGTGTTACAGAAATTTTTGAAAATTTCCTTTTCATCAAAGTTAACATTAATTGTCTCAACCACCCTGTCCTCATCTGGTAGCCAAATTCGGTATCCCCTCGTTCCCAGAGCATAACCAATCATGACTCCCGGTTTGGCCCTATTATCCAGTTTACCCCTTTTTTGTTTGGGAATACCCACATATGCTTTAACCCCAAAGGGTTTTAGGTGTTTCACTGATGGCGTATTGCCACTAAACAACTCAACAGGTGTTTCTGTTTGATCCGAGTGGCAAACACGGTTCCACGTATAAGTGAAATGCAGTGCACATTCTGGCCAAAACTCTCGGGGTAGACCTGATTCCTCAATCATCGCTTTTACAGAGTCCATAATGGTCAGGTTAAAGCGCTCGACTGTTCCATTTTGCTCTGGTGAAAAGGTATTAGTTTTTTCATGGGTAATACCAAGACTTTCAAATAAATCAGTAAACTCATTGTTGCAAAACTCTTTTCCATTATCACTCCTTACAGAAACAATTTTTGAATTCAAAAACCTTTCATTTCTGACCAAAAACTTCTTAAAGACTTCAAAAGTGTTTGATTTACTATTAATTGGAAAAACATTAACCTTTTTGGAAAAATCATCAACAATGACAAAGAGGTACCTTTGACCATCTTTACCTTCTGGAACTATTGGGCCACACAGATCCATATGCAGAAGCTCTAATGGTCTCTTAGACCTTACATCACCAATAGGTTTGAAACTCTTCCTTTTACTTTTAGCTAGTCTGCATGGTTCACACTCAATAGGTAGATTAGGCAGATCTGGTAGTCCCCTCACACAATTATTATTCTTAGTTCTTAAGATCAAACCCTGGCTAATGTGGGCCAGTCTCCTATGCCACAGTTCCAGACTGGACCTTTGAGGACTGGATTTTTCAGAGACAGAAGTCTCAAACCTTACAGTTTTCTTAGGTTTTGACAAAACTGGTTCAAAGCTAGAATTTTTGATCACTTCAGGGAAGGTACAATAAATTCCATCCTTTAATTTAGCCGAGAATAAAATTCTTTCTTTGTTTTGAATTTTGATAATACCTCCCTCGCCTTTAAAACTTAAACCAGCCTTATCTATAATGTTACCAGCAATCAAATTCCTCCTTAAAGAAGGTGAATACAAAACATTTTTCAAAACAATATTTTCCTCATTAAACTTTAAATGAATGTTGCCCTTACCCTCAACCATGAAGGTTGAATCATTAGTAGCTACCTGGACTTTTTCATTATTAACTTTTTCAAAAGTTGAAAAATAAGACAAGTCTTTACAAAAATGATGTGACGCTGCAGTGTCTACGACAAATGCATCCGAGTCACAATCTGTCTCAGAAAGACAAGTCTGTACTAATAAACAGGTATACTTATCCTTTTGATGTCCGCCATGTACCCCTGGTGATTTATACCTTCTGACTGGAGAGAAACCGTTCCTTCGGCCCCTCGAGACGGACCTCCCTTTGGGTTCATTGCACCTCCGTGCGATGTGGCCTCCTTTGCCACATCTAAAGCATGTCAGGGTTCTTAGTCCTGATCTTGGCCTCCGCTGGTCAGATGACTGGACTTGGCTGCCCGCACTGGATTCGGTGTAGAGAGCCGAAATCTCCGATCGGTCTGCCCTTCGCTGATGAAGTCTGGCCTCCTCTGCCAGAACTGCCTCCTCGACCTTACTGAAATTGAAGTTCTGGTCGGGCCATGCCATAATGGCTTGTACTAGGGATGAGAAGGCCTCAGGGAGCCATCGTAGAATATGAAATATTACCCTGTCCTTATCCATCGGGTGACGAATTCCCTCCAGTTGGTCCACGATTTCCCTAACTTTTGCAAAGTAGATAGCCAAACCTTCCTCTCTAGCCGGCCTCACCCCTAAGAACCGATTAAACAATACCTGATGACGTACCCTGTCATCGGGCTCAAAATAGAGCTTTAACTTTTTCCATGCCTCAACAGGACCAACTTCGTTCTTAATTAGCCTTTTAAATTCTGGCTCTATATTCAAATATATGGTTGACAAAGCCCTATCACATTTGTCACTGAAAGCATCTTTCAGATCAGCAGTTGTCGGTTCCTTTTCCTTTTCATTTATTATTTTCCACAAGCCTCTTTCAATCAATAAAAATTTTATGTCTACCGACCAAGAGGAATAATTCTTTCCATTAAGTTTTGCAATATTTGGCGTGACTAAAGCCATGACTCAAAAGAAAAGAATCCTGAAAAACCGCCCCCCAGTCAACAGGGATTCAGAGCAAACATCCAAAAAGATCAAAAGTTACAACCAAACTATTATAGCTACAGGGTTGGGCTGGGCCCATAACCCTTGTCACCTTTTTGAAAGCTTAACACTAGAAAGACGGGATGGGCTTTTTTGGCCCATCGCGCTGTTTGCGGCTTAATAATTTCAACACTAATCAACCGAATGGCTTGAAATTTTCTGACTTTTCCTTATTTGGTTCTATTAAAGTGCATACCAAACCGTTTTCATTTTAGTCCCATAGGAGCAAAGATAGCGAACCGTATACCTAGAAAGACGGAGCGGGCTTTTTTGGACCGTACCACCTCTGCTGTGCTTTCCTTGCTTCGTTCCGCTCGTATTTCCATGAAATTTTCTTATAGAAAGGGGAGGGGATCTTCTTTTGTTTGTTATCTCTTACAAGTTCCATTCAATTCGATTCGGTTCGGTTTAGAACGCCCCTTTCTCAGTAGGGGTTGTGGTCGAGGGGAGGACATTTCAAAGGATGAATTTATGGTGCCCACCATAAAGATAACGGTTCTCACCATTGAATTTTGGCCTACAAGGTGACCAATAGGGTTTGTTTCTCATAAAAGAAATACATTTTACAACTTGAACTGTAACAGCTGTTTTCTTTGTATGGGGAAACTGCTAACCTTCATTACCTGTTGAGGCATTGAAAATGATGCGTTGTGAAGTGTACCCAGCCATACTTGGGAAAAGAAAGGAACATAACAACTGACAGCTACTTTACAATAGTAAAACTGTATGAAAAACTAAAATCCCAAGCAAAACTAGCCTGGTTGGAACACTTAGAAAAGACCGTAGAGGGGTTCGGCCAACTGCAAAATTAGGAAAAAAAATCTATATTCAACAATTGTTTATTTAAAAAAATAAAGACATAACCTTAACTGCAACACAACGTAGTTATCGACAACTATAAGGAAAAGAAAAAGCCGAATACTATAGCTTACTACAACAAAACTAAGTACGGAGTTGACATCATTGTGGATCAAATGATACGGCAGTATAACTCCAAATCAGGCTCTAGCCGTTGACCTATGCATGTTTTCTATTACATATTAGATATCTCTGCTGTAAATGTATGAATCTTATACAAGAAAAAAACCGGGAAAAAAGAAATTAAGTCGTAGAAATTTCATCTTGAGATTTTGTGAAGAGCTCCGTGCCCCTTTCGTGTCTACCAAAGAAACAACCATTTCTACTATAAAAGGGGAAAAAAGCATAAACAGAGAAGAAAGCAGTGACAAAAAGGGTTATATTATGTAGAATTATAGTATCCTGTAAAGGAAAACATACCTTAAAGACATGTTTAGACAGTAAGAAATCGGTTTGTGGAAAATGCGAATTTAGAGAAGTGCTTTGTAACCATTGCTCCAAATGTGCAAAAACACTAATAAACAGATCAGTTTTAAAAACTTTGCTTTATTTATTGAATGGGTTTTATTAATTTTTCGTATCAGTGTCATTTATCTAGAGTAGCAACTCATTTATCAGATCTATGGATAAAAATATAGTCAAAGCACTTTTGATGGCCATAATTACAATTTATTTTAATAGTTAAAAATTCTAAAATCCTATAGAAATCTGAAGATTGAGTCTCTATCTTATACTCTAACAGTTATTTATATGGTATTATTATATTTTAGATGTATAATTAGCTCCGTATGCAAAAAATCAAGGAGGGGCCAAAAAGGCCCACTCAGTCTTTCTAGGTATACAGCATACTGCCGTCTTTCTAGTGTTAAAAGACTCATGAAAAAGGTACTCATAAATCACAGCAGAGCTCAAGAAATAAAAGTCAACTTTATTAAATGACTTAAGACCAAACAACAGCCATCAACAAATCCTATTCAGAAGAAAAGTAAACAAAAAAGCATGTGACCAAAAAGGAAAGAAAAACATCCAGTAACTAGTAAACTGCCACTCTCAAGACCATAAACAACTTAAGTCAAACTGCATCCTGACTAGCAGGGAAAAAAACACCAACACCACAAAAACCTCCCAACACTGAAACAACTCTAAGCAAGGAAGAACAAGCCACACTCAGGGCTTTTAAATCTGAAACCATGTGATGTCACACACCATGTGATGACCACTGACCAATCAGAGATTATGACATCACAAATTTTAATTCACTTCAGTGACAAGGTCATCTGATGACATGGTCAGATGGATGACATGGTCACACAATCTCAGAACTTAAACCTAACTCCACCTCAGAAACTAACTCCACCTCTAAAAATCCAAACACACAAACAAGAATACAAAAACAAAGTTACAAGAGATACACTGGTCACAAATTGAGGTGAGTAACACTTTTAGTTATCACATTCTCCGGAAAAGTCGAAAAATAGCAATTTTTCGCGTTCCGTTTTTTCCGCGCCTAGTTGAAGTTGACTTCTTGTTTTTCAAAGGCCTTGCCCCCCCCCTTAAAAAATTTTTGAAGTTTCAAGAGTTGATAAAAAGAGGTCAAGTTAAAATTAAATGGCATCGGAAATGGAAGCTTAAATTTCCAAACTTTTTCTGAGGGAAGACCCCCTTTTGTATTTGAAACTCTATTATTTTATTCACAACTTTTTTCTTTATAAAGTTGCATCAAAAGGCAAAACTTACCTAAAAATGTATGCCCAAAATTTGGACTAGGTGTATCAAAACTAGTTAATACCCTGTTTTTTAGAGTTAGTTATTTCCAAAAATTTTCTGGGGAAGACCCCTAGACCCCCCTTTTGGTAGAACATATTTTAACACTGAATATATTGGTGGGATGTAGTTTGTATTTTAAAAATATTAAAATTTCTGTTACTTCTCTTTTGTTGCTACTAGATTATATGTAACAATAATTTGTTTCTTACACAAATATTCTTGTGACAAACATTCTTTAGTATTTTTAAAGGTTTGATCATTACTTTTAAAATTTTTTTATTTTTTAAACTATTCATAATATTATTCATCCTTAGGAAACTTAACCATTAAGAAACTTTTATTTATATGTTTTGATTAACTATTTTTCTGAAATTACTTAGTTTTTTAACAGCGATACGTAATTTGCTATTAGCTCTACTGTAATTTTTACTGTAACTTCTTTTGTGGCCCTCCATGTCTCAATCAACAATGAGAGTGGCCCTCCTCCCAAAAAGGTTGTGCATCCCTAAACTATTCACATTTTTCAAAGTCGCATTTATTTGTTCCTCTTTAAACAATTACATAACCTTTATTTTTTTACTTACTAAAAAGGTTCCCCCCATTTTTTCCAATAATAAAAGCTCCTGAAAGAATCTTGGTTTCCTGTGGGGACAGACCATTGCATAGTGCATTGTTTTGTTACCATTGCATGGTTTTAATAGTTTTATAATCTAAATTTTTGAGTCTGCTGGAATTTATTTACCATTTGTCAAATTTGTGAAAGGATTTTGAGCATTTTTAAAAGTAATTACCTTTTGGCCAAATATTTAAAATATTGAATTTTTCATAAATACTCTCTTAAACTATTTTAAATAGTGCTTTTATCAAAACTTCTCATTAATTTGGTTTTATTATAAAAGGCTTGTGTATTAATGCATATTAAAATTTTGTCGTTCCAATAAAAGGTATGATTGATTTAATTTTTATGTCCTATATTTTTTTGTGGGAAATCCTATATTTTTTCTTGAGCCTGCTGCTATCACTGGGAATGGGACAGAAAACGTAACACAGGTAATTAGAAGATAGTATGGCTATTGTTTTCAATGAATAGGTTAAGTTGAATTCTGTTGTGGAAAATTTTCTAACTTTCACCCATGGTTAGTAGCCTAACTTCCTATTTCTTAGAACTTTTTCATCTAACTTTCTATTATTTACTTAACTATTTTTTTCTTTATTTAACTAGTTCTATTTTTTTTTTCAGCAACTGATACCATGGGGGCAAACCTTAAAACATGCAACTTAGAGTTTAAAATTTTTAAATTGAGCTTATCATTTAACTAAAACATTTCTAAATTTCACAATTTATCTTCTTTATATGGTATTGGCATAAAATATTTATTCAAATGATAAACAGTTAGAGGGGTTAAAAATTTAGATTATCATGTAGTTAGGACACTGGGTCCTGGACCTGGGAACCTGGGAAATGCTGACTCGCACCGTAAGCAACATATTAGGCATATTTTGGCTGAAATCATACTGAATCATAGTTAAATCATTTACTGACTATCTGCATTTTCTTTAATTTTACATTAATTTAAATGCTGGATACAATGGCCTATAATAAAAATAAAAAACAAGCAGTAGGCTTATATTTTCTTTCCTCTTTCAGGGAAGTGCAGGTGCAGACAGCTCGCATCAACACAATCACCACCTCTCAGGAGCAAGAAGTTTGCAGTTCTCGTTATGAAGAGGCCACATACTCCTTCAGAGACAACCACCTGATGGGAGTGAACTCGGTTAAGATGATGGGTGAATATTGTTTTTTTTTTTTATATTGCACAGCTGCATAGAATTTTCGTTTTAACACAGCAAATTCTATGTGTAATTTTTATATAAAAGCAATTTGTACCAATGAAAGCAGTTTGTAAATTAGCTGAATTCTCCATTGTTTTTTCTCATTTTCCTCCTTCAAAAACAAAGGAAAAGAGCTGTTTTTGATATTGTTCTAGAAAATGCAGTTGGAGATTTATCAATATTACTGCAGTGATGAATTGACAGTTTTTATATTTTTTATGATGTTTCTGTTAGTCTACCCTGAATTTGAATTAAAACTCAAAACCATTACTTAAAAATACTCTAAACTTGTGTTAACTAAAATGTTATGTAATTTATAGAATTTAATAAAAGAATGTAATTATTTGATGAAATTATTAAAATTGTAACAAGGTAAACTTAAGCAAGAAAGTAATCAAATAGATGCTTTTACCTGTATTGGTCTGTTCTTTCTAATAAAGCTGACTAAGTAGCTATAGCCTGTAAATGATCTGGTGAATTAAAAGTAATAGAGTTGTTTAGTTCATAGAATGCATTTTCTAGGGCTGGTTGAACCCTTGACCACCCAACTACGGGACGACCTCTGTCCCCTTCTGCGGGCCAAAGAGGTGGAAGAGAAGCCCCTACTGATGACTCCATATGATCAAGTAAGTCATCTTTATTTCTTTAAATGTGTTACTTACAAAGTAGTACCCTGTTTGTTTTATGATCGGGGATGTACTGACTGGCATTTTTTTTTGCAGGACATAGTACCTCCCGAGCTGCTGTCTCGGTTCATCAGCGTAGCAGGTCAGCACTTCCCTGTGTACGACTTCAGCAGCAAGCAGAGTGAGGAGGAGCGGGTGGGGTGCTGTGCATACAGCTTCCCAGCAGTCGCCCTCACTCTGGGATCTCGGTATTGGCCCTGCCTGCAGCCCACCTGCGACAAGCTTGCCAAGGACACAAAGGTGAGCTGTGCTTTAGAATCATATGCCAAGGAAAATGTTCAGGAACTCAGTTGCTTAAATTTAGAATTAGACAAGGAGACTTGTTCAGATTTTTTCAAAATACTGCTTTTTATTTGCCATAATTTTCTGAGAATACTAGCTGGGCTGATTTTATTCTTTTAATCATTACACTTAATATCTCTTAAGGTCTTGAAAATCCCCATTACTTGTAACTTTTTAAAGTTTTCATTGGGGGAACCTAAATTCCTAAATGGCCTGTTCTCCTAGTCAATTTGTGCTGTGAACAACCGTCAGCCGTGTTTATTAATCTGCATTCTACTCTGAAATTTCTTCAGTGGAAGATCTAACTAGTCATTCTTTGTTTCATTTGGGGCTTATCCTTGACTCTGTTTCAGTGGACTATCCGCAAGACGATAGCCTCCTCTTTGCATGAGCTGTCCACTATCCTGGGCCCTGATCTGACGGCCAAGGACCTCCTTCCAATCTTCCTGGATCTGCTCAAGGATGTGGATGAGGTCAGGATGAAGCTTATACAGCATCTGCACGACTTTCTTGCGGTAAGATACATCCTCCTTCTGCAGTTAAAAGATTGTATATGGTTTAAGTTTATTCACAAATCGCATATAAAGATAAATTTTAAACCACTTAAAGATCTGATAAGTTTGTAATTTATACCGGAATAACCTTAAATTTGAATAAAGTGTGTGAATTTTTTGAAAATGCTGTTGTACTGTGTTATACTGCTATAGAATTTCTCTTTTTCAGCCTTTGCAACCGATATGGCGTAGGATGTTTCTTCCTATTATCGAAGAGTTCAGTAAAGTGGACAATGAGAGAAATTGGAGGTTTCGATGTACAGTGGCAGAGTAAGCAATAACTCCTAGTTCTTAAGTTTTTTAACAGTTTTTCTAAGTTTTACTGAAAAATTACCTATAGTGAAAACTCAATACTGAAGAGTTATTATCACTCTTAGCTACTATAGTCATTTAATTGAGAAAAACATATTGATAGGTGAGATTATTAGAATTCACTAATGTGAGCAAAAATATTTTGATACATTTTATAAGTAAAAATTTACTCACTAGCCTCAAATATATACTTGCTAATAAAAGTTAGTGAGCAGAAGTTTTGTTAAAAGTGGAACTATGGAAAAAAACATTTTTAAGTAATTTGTTATACTTGTATTTCAGGCAGCTGCGACTTGCTGTGGAGCTCTTTGATTCCTTTGAAGTGATGAAGTACTTCCTACCCATTGCCCTGGGTTGTGTAGAGGACAAAGTGTCTGCTGTGAGGGTTGCTGGAGTTCAACTTGTGAGCAACTATTGATATTTTTGTTAAGGACATTAAAAGCTTTTAACTACAGTGCAATGTGCTTACTTAATTATAAGGGGTTTCGTAATCTGCCTTTTTTGGTTTATTTTACCAAACTTATTATTGTCCAAGTAGCTGAAGGAAAATGTGTTGCAGGTGGCTGTGATCCTAAAGCACATGATGCAAGAGGAGTGCACCAAGAGACATGTTCATACCCTGTTAGAAGACCTAATGCACCATCTCGATTCCCCCAAGTGGGTGTGGAGGCAGACGTAAGTTTTAACTCTTAGCATCACCGACCACTGACACTTAATAACAATTACAAATATTTAGTATAGAGAAAGATAGTTTAATCCTTTGAATGAAAATGTGTTTAATTTTAAACTATTGTATTGGGTTAGATTATGAGAAGTTGTGTGTTCACTCTTGTTAAAGTAAAATTTTTGTAGGTATGTTTTGCTGTGTGAGCAATTTGTGGTTCACGGGTCCATCCCAGAGGAAATGTTTGCAGAGCTTGTAGCACCAACGTTGGTACACAGGGCATGGGATAATGTTCCCAATGTTCGGCTTGCACTCTCAAGATGTTTTGCCAACACGCTCAAACCCAGAGGTAAGCTGTTCTAATTTATTACTTTTTATCCTAGGTTATACAGGGATGGAACAGCTGCACCAACTCGCCAAAAAGGCAAATTTTGCCAATTTTTTTTAACTAGTTAAGTGAAATTTATTTATCCTGCTCTTGATATTTTCTCATACAAATGATTTTCTGACTATTAAAATAATATAGCAGGTTTTTTTGACTACACTAAGTGACTAAATTAGACTATTTTTGTCACTTTCTGTCCTGAACTTACCAGGGTTTTTTTTCCAGGTTTTCTGCCAAGCATACAAAAAGTAAAACCTGAACTGTTTAAGCAGGTGATGTATAAACTGGATGCTGACGTAGATGATGATGTACGCCACTTTGCAAAACTATTAACGACCACAGAGGAGGAGGTAAAGTATTTTATGCTTGTCTGATCCTAGCTCATTTACTGCCTGCTGTTGCATTGAGAAGGACCCTCGATTAAATATTAAACTGGCAGAATATCTTAGGAATTTACCTGCTAACAAAGTTTAGTCGATTGTAGTTTACTTAAGGCTATAAAATCTGACTAGTTCATTTTATTTTACATAACGTAGTAGTTTTGTAAAAACCAGTTTGTTGATTTGGATTATCAATCTGCCAAAATAAAGATTTTAACTAAAGAATATAAACTATGTCATATTTTTTCTAAGTTTCACTATTTTCATAGAATGCATAATTTTTAATGCTCTCACTTTTACCTTGCAGACTCCACTTGTTTGATAAAGAAGAACCTTGCAACAGCGGCCCTGTTTGGTAATGCCAGTTAAGTTTTGTTGAACAGAATCAAATATTTATCTCGGATGATGCAATCAGACTGTTAAGGGCTGCTTTTGCAAGCTGTTTTCTGGTGCTACTCCCAGAGTGTCTTATTTAAATACTAATCCAGTCTATTTTTCTAATGCTGTGATACATAGTATTTGCACATGAATTATCGAGATTTCTGATGTCAATGTTATGTTCATTGGATAGCTGCCACCATGGCTGTTTCCAGTACTGTATAAATCAATGTACATAAACCTATGAATTGTATAGTAAAATTTCTAAGCATAATTGAATCATACATATTTTGAAGTTTTTATTGTGATATTTAAAGCAATATCTTAATTTTTTTATTTAGAAATTTAGGAATTACCAATTTATTTTAAAGGAAATCACTAATCACACTATTAATCATGTATATTAATCAAGCCTCATTTTAAGGAAAAGATGTAAAATCTCTTAATTTAACCTTTCCATATTGTTAGAAGTTAATATTTAGATTCCTAGCTGATCAATGTAAATCAATTTAACTATGATCAATGTAAAGTTGACTTATCTACTTATTACCTTAATCCCAAATGTAAATATTCTGAAACTCAAATTTTAGGTTATTAAATGTATTGATTTTTATTCCTGTGTGTCTTTGATTTCTTCAGACCTCTCCAACTATTGGACTATCAATTCTCATACAAAATTCATTTTCTAACCTGTATTAGTCTTAATGCTGGTTCGCAAGGTCAATCAATAAAATATAAATAAAAATTTCACACCATGATTATGAAAGTATCTGTACTAGAACAACAAAAGGCAGGGACTAAACTAAGGGGCACAAAACTAATAGTTCAACTTGTTATATAACTCAGTACAGGGAGAATACTCAAATTTCACCTTAGTCATCTGCAGAGTACTAGAAGAGTCGATGGCCATAATGGAAATCGTAAAAGCCTGGATTAAGTCTTGATAGGGGCTAGAGATCGCATCTCTATGACTTCAACTCGCACCCTTTTCTTACATCATAAGAAGCGGAGGAAAAAAAGCTAGATCCTCCTACAGCCCTTAGAAAGGACAGATTGAATGGACACCTCACATCCAGTCAGCTGGAAATCACTAAAATGTACTGGCAACCTCTCTGTCAATAGTTTTGGACTGATAGGTTTTTTCTGTGGTCAAATCATGCCAAGTCAGGATTGTTAAATATCGGGTATTTATGGTATATCTAGTTTTTGATATTTTCAGATTTTAACTAGAGAAATACTGTTTATTAGAAGTGAATGCTAGTCAAAACCAAAGTATTAAGAGCACTTTTAATTAAGATTAAAGCTTAACACTAGAAGCTCCGGGTAGTGCCTCAACCCTCAAAGACGGTCATTTTGACGTTACGCTTTTCTATGCATAAAAGGTTCTTTTTGACTTTGCTATTGCTTTTGATACATTGAGAAAACATTAACAACAACAATTATGTGATTTATAAACATTTTTTTTATTTTATATTTTGAAATCTGTTGTTAAAGAAAGAAAAGTGATTATTCATTTACATCATTCTCACAATCAATGCGTTATTTCTTCTGTAACATTTTTAGCCCATTTTCCACACACATCTTTTACAATTACTGCACATATCAGATGTTTTATTCTGACCGCACTTGGTGACATGGCATGGGCGACGTTTTTTTGACATTATTAATCCACTAGCGTCAAGCTCGCGCAAAAGGGGTCGTTTGGAAAATATATTACATACCTGTAGGATTCTGAACATATTAGTTGCTTGAGGACTATCATCTTCACTCTCACTACTTTCACTTACAGTGGGTTTTTGATTTTGGGGAGGATCTATTACTCTTCTCTATGGATGCATCCGAGATACTACCCTCAGATTCTTTTTCAGAAATTCTATTTAATTCTGCTAAAATTCCCTCTTGTTTAAGATATCTTCTTATACGAGACATTTCGAACAATATTCTGTAGGCCATGTGAACTCAAAATTCAATCTGAGCGCGTTTCAATGAATCGACTATCATATATTATCACCAAAAGAAGTATCTTGACTGAATTATTGCGTAAATGTATCTTTCCCACGCAAAAAAACCCAGATAAATCGTGGTAGTTTGGATTAAAATGAATTTTATTTTTCTTTGAAAGAAGGAAGTAATAAATCTTTCCTGGTAAATAGTAAAAAGAGCCTGGGAAACATCAAGCTTTATATGTTTTTGCGAAATATGAAGATATATTGATCATTTACATCTGTCAAACCATGAAAAATAATATGAATTTGTTCAAGAACTCGTGATATAAATGTAAGAAAGCATAGAAACCATAATTTAAGCGATTACTGAAGAAAGAAACGCCTGAACGTCAAAATGACGTTCTTGAGGGTTCTAGGTAGTTCTCTCAATATCTCCGGAACGCGTTATGCAAACTAAACCAAATTTGAACGACATGAATAACAGCATAAGTTAGGAAAAGTCATAAAAGCACAAGTGCGCATCTCAAATACTTTTGAAAATATTTAGATTTAAAAATGCAAAACCGTCAAAATGACCGCTTCAGAGCTTCTAGTGTTAATTACCCAGTGATAATTACATGAAAATATTAATGCACCAAGGAATTTAAGCATGTATATTATAATTTCATTTCTGCTTCAAAGAAAATATTACCTTCATTAATTAATAAATTGAAGGACAATTTATTCATTCCTGATTTGAATAGTGTTTTCAGGTGACGTCACAACCGGTTATTTTCCTGTGAACCTTCTGTAGGGCTTTTAACTGTTGCTAAGGCGGTTTTTAGGTATGGGATCACGTGATTGCAAATGCTCCAATAGAAGAATTCCACGGCTAGTCATTTTCTGTAACTGTTAACCTCTGTAGGGCAAAAAACTGTAACATCTTCTGTTGCTAAGGCCGTTGTTAGGTCCGAGTCATGTGATTGAAAATGCTCTATAGAGCATTCACACATGACGTCACTTGGAGGACAAAAACAACGTTGCTAAGGCTGTTGTTAGGGGCGGGAACTAGAAGCATCCAATGGAAGCATTCGCACATGATGTCACTGGCGGGCAAAAACAACGTTGCTAAGGCCGTTGTTAGGCCGAGTCATGTGATTGAAAATGCTCTATTATATCAATAGTTTATTTAAACCAGCTTTCATTTTTAAAATTATGATGGTAGCAATTATTAAAAAATAAATAAAATTGGTGGTATTATATAAATAGGATAGAAATAAAACCTGTAAGCAAATAGGTAATGTCCCAAAGAAAAAAGTCAAAGCTACTTTTAAAATACATAACTTATCCTAACTTTATTATTTTACAGGTATTAAGTTGTAAGAACTAAATTATCATGTCAACTAAGTATTCAAAAATGAATTTTGGGAGGTTTAGCTTGAAAATAGTTGATTTTGTTATTGAATATCATGATATATGCAACCAACCATGTGCAATGGTTGTTCGAATCAGTGAACGTTCCCATTTTGGGAACATTGGACTGATTCAAAATTCCTTTTCGAATAAATATTTATGAACTAAAAAGATTAAACAATTCTAGATACCCTCATGATTAATGAAAAAAATTATAAATTTATTTGTGAAAAAATAATTAAACAATTTGCGGCTGGGCCACCAGCAGTTTATCTCCCCCAATCTCTTTGTATGTCCCCTCGCACTTGCAGAGGGGTCAGTAATTGACCACACAAAGAATACGGCACCATAAACTGAGGTTTCTTCCAGGAGATAAGTGTTTTATTACAGCCAGTGGAGAAATTTACGGTGCCCCTAAGCATTAACTTTAGTTGTGATACTATCTAAGGTGGGATTAAGTTAAAAGAATTAATAATTTGATGTACCAAGGTTCAAATACAAAAAGCTACACAAAACTTCAAAGGAATGCATGAAATTACTGTACGAAATTCTGGCAGACTCCTTAAAACATAATCTACTTAAATCCCTTTGGTGGAGAATGGTATAAGAAAGGTTGAGTAAAACTGTTATACAGTAACCTATAAAGGAGAATCAACTTAATGGGAGATTGACTTTATTTTATGAGGAACTGGATGACATACAAAAATCAATGTATTTATACAGAAATTGATTACTAAGAGGATAGTTTTTCTCATCTTCTGGCATAGCGCTGCACATAACTCTGCACTTTGCTTTTGAATCCTTCCTGAAATTTGGGAAAATAATTATAAATGCCAGTAGTACACTTCAAGCTAGTCTTTGAAAGGTGTTACAAAAGGACAAAAAGGAAAAGGACCAATTATGGAAAAAATGTTGGTATGAGGAAATTGCTAGGTTTTGGACTGCCAGTCAACTTATTGTGTAACTGACTGGTAAGTAAAGTAGTATAATTGAGTAAAACAGATAATATTGTTCAATCTACAAGAAAAAATAGTAACAGTGCATCAAATCTTAATCGATGATCTTTAAGAGCATTTTTGGTACACCAAGCATTGTATGGACTAGTAAGCAAAAGATTTGTACACAAACTTGTCAGTAGCATGCAAGATAGGTCTCAAATTTACTTAGGAATACAAGGGTTCAAGACAGGGCATTATAGAAAAAACCAAGAGCTGCTGAATCCCATTTAAGGTTGTACAGTGCAACTTTAATAATTCAAAGTTGAAGGGATCACTAAAAAAATTGGAATTATCCAAGACTTTGTATCAAAGAAGTTCTATCTTCTACTTATAATTTTAGATTCACAGAACAATTAAAAAGGTAACTTTTCTTTTTTTCTACCTATCAGCAACCTATCTGTTAAGGAATAATTAAATTCTTGTTCTGAATGCGGTGGTTGGCACAAAGACATGGAGAATATTCATTATGAAACTTCTATTTTAAAGGATCGTTATGATTTCAAAATTTTGTGAGAAAACTGAATTAGCCTCAATTTTTTAACATTGTTTTAATAGAAAGTTCAAGGAACCAAATGAAACTTTTGAACTACTTTAAATTAAAGATGTTCAAGGTATACCAAATGCACTGGTATGATGCAGATGGTTAAGTTGGCAAAATCAACATTAAAGAAAAGGATAACTATTTCAACACTCTTTCAAGCTGGTGAATGTAAAATTATGGTTTGGGGGAATCTTTTCATGGCATGCACTTTAGGATCTGTAGTGCATGAAAGTAAGAATATCCAACATACACTAACTTAGTTGCCAGATTTGATGTCTGACAAAGGAAGTATTGTTGGTAGCATAGATCATAGCACCCCACATCATTGAATCAAAGTAAATCCTGCAATGCTGATGAGAGGCAGGGCCGAATTTAAGTGTGCTGTTCAGAGTATACTGGTTGTGTTTGGTGTATATGCAGCTCAGTGGTCCTTGACATATAAGTGTCAGCTATACTCACCCTATCTTGTGCATAGTGTTCTGCAGCTTCATTATTAAGAGGGTCTTCAAAATTTAGAAGATCCTGTGTAAAATACGGAGAAACAAAATATAAATTAACAATACATTGTACGAAAAACAAGTTTCAAATTTCTCTAAGCAATTTAGCTTTAAAAAATTACTCGTACTATAAAATTTCAGAATGTATATAATTATTAGAAACACTTTTGCTTTCATCATGATAGGCTCTAAATAAATGTTTACCTAAACAAAATTGGTCCTTAATTTTAAAATGATACACAAAAGATTTGATTTCCATAATCAATCTAACTTTGAATTATAGTAAAAAATTAAGAAAAACTCTAATATAACACAACATAAGTAAAAGAAGATTATTAAAATCAGCATAATTCATAATAGTATATTAGTATCATATCAACATTTTGTCGAAAAATTACACAGGGATGATTGTAACTAAGGGTGAAAAACCTGGAAAAATGATTTTAAAATCAAACCCAGTAATATACAAATCCAGAATCCTTACATTTATATATATATTTAAGAGAAACTAAAAATCCAGATATCAGGGGTGTCCCTGGCATACAATCACCAGAGGTGCCAAGTTTCAAAAAAAGTTTTCAGTAACCAGAGCTGATGTAATCAGTAACTTTTCAGTAACCTTGCTGGTGTCTCACTGTCCTCAGGATCTAACTGCATTACAATTCTTGATTGCGATTCGGGTGATGTGATCCCAAACTTGAGTATTTGCCTGACCCACATTTTTATACACTAAAATTTGATTGGCTTAATTATTTGAATAATGATTTAGGTAAATTTAAATAATAAGTACCTAAATTGGTTTTAATTATATTTCATTAAAAAAGGATTTGTTTTTTCTGTTAAGTTTCAAGATTAGTATGAAAAATAGAAATTTAGGTAATTCATTAAAATTTATCTTATTCATTATCCTAAAAAAAATTATACTGAATTAAATAAATTTAGAGAGAGATATTTTATTAAAATATTTTGATAATAAATTGTAATCTAAACTATTTACATATTACCAATTAAATAATTTAACTGGCAAGGTAATTTTAGTTGAATTCTTGAAAACAAGTTTAATAAAAAAAAATTATGCTTAGAAATAAATACCTTATGAATTTAATTCTAAATATTGGAGAACCCCTATTTTCCAAAGCAGATAATTTAAGAATTATAATTTTAAATAATTAGAGTCCATAACAAGAGATCCTCTGCAAAGGAGTTTTGTGATTATTTCTGCAGCCGCGGCACAGAAGGCAAAACCCAAGGTAGAGAAGATTTAACCCAAACGCAATTTGGATACAGTCCCTTTATTCCCCGATTTGCGTCACGGATTTATAAAAAATCGCACATGGAAAAGTTCAGGGGCCGATTACAAAATGCGTATCGTAAGGTCGCGCAAACCGATGCGCGCCGTGAGCCGGTGATTTCACGAACAGCCGGAGAGGCAACCATGTACGGCCAATATATTTGCAACTTTAGGAAAGGGAGATAAATCTTCATTCTGATAAATTCATTATGAAAGTGAAAAAAAAATCACGAATCCACGAAAGAATAGGTATCCGTAATTTTACATCGATGTCCGTAACACCGTAATTTTCTATCGAATCCGTAACTATTACGGACATATCGTAATACTTGGCACCTCTGAATCACCCATGATTACATAGTATTTTGAAGTATTCCTTCCACAGCTTTAAAAAAAATTATACCATTTCACATATCAAATTCACACTAAATATTTCACACATCTTTCAAGAATATAATAATTTAATATAAAGTCAGTTTTATTTTTCTTAATGAATTGATCTATTTAATTATGTTTTTTAAGAATATATTTTTGATAAAGTAAGATTTTGTATTACAATTTTGGTTGATTCTTTGTGGCATACACATACAGATAATTCTTTAAAGAACTTATACAGCTGTGGATATACTCAAATTTTAGTCTTATTTTACAGATGACATGACACACAGAAAATATGAGAACTAGAATTGAACTACTTACAGTAAACAGTGAGTTTAAGCCCCAAACTACATCTTTCAGCCTCCGAGTAGGTGCCCAACCTGTAATAGATGAAAAAAAAAATGATTTTCAAATTCTATAAAATTTCCTACTCAGTAGTGTAGCTAGACAAACATATTAGTTTACTCCATGTTATTGTGTAATAATTTCAAGAAATGTTGCAAGCAACTGTTTGCATTGCAGAAATGGTAAAGAGAACATGACAGAATTTAAAAAGTCTGCTTCACAGCGAGCCAATCGATTTTTGAGAAAATACACACAACCATGCTAGGATCAGTGATTTTCAATCAAAATCTAGTTCTTGTTTGTTATTATCCATGTTTTTGACAATAAGTATTAAAGAGGAAAGATTTCACTGATGGTTTAAGCTAGTAAAAACACTGATAAGTCTAACTTTTTTGCAAAAGAAAAAGGAATTTTTTATAGGGTGATTATAAAATAACTTCACTTATTCAAGCGTCTCTAGCCTACCATACTATTCATAGGCACTGATTGAAATTTTGAGGGATGCGCATGAGAATGATAAGGAGTAGAGCAGTTAAACTATCAGTTACGGTTAAAGGGATATTTTTTAACCCCCTTTTTATTCTCATAATATCTCTGAAGTGAATAATCACAAAAAGAGCTGGTACAGTACATGTATGGTGTACCCCCCCTAAAGAGACAAATGAAAAGGGCTATGGAGTCCCCCAGTATCACATAGTCATTGGTTTTAAAAAGACTTAGAAAAGTAAAAAAATCAATAACAGAAAATCAACAGTCAAACATTTTATTACTTTTTAAATTTTCCACAGACAGTGATGACACTTTAGCATGTGTGAAATGGTGGTTAGCTATGTAGCTCATGTGGAAATTTCTTTAAACAGAATAAAATGTTTAACCCTAAACTGTCCAAAGCTGTTTCCATTTTTTCACCTCAGAGATCACAATACAAAAATAAAAAGAGGGTAAGATTGGGATTTTTTTTTCTTTTTTTTTTCACTTTCACCTTAACTGATAACACTGGGCAACAGTGAAAATGTAAAATTGATGAAAATGTCAAATTTTATGTAATTTCAGCCTGCTAAACACGAATATGGCAATAAAAATTCGATCTTGGTTCTGGTTTTTTCGTGAAGTTGAGATTTTACTATGTATAATAGAAGCAAAAGTACTCATTTAAATTGCCTTTTAAGTTATGTTTATCCCTTTAATTCTTAAAGAAATAACCATGAAAACATGAAGTAGTCTTTCAAAAATGTAATTGAAAGGTTTCTTAGCTCTTTTGATTATACTCAAAGTCTAAAATTGATCTAAAGTACGTCCAAAAGTTGGTTACAACGACTATCATAGATTATTTCATAGACTATCAGACTTTGTTCTGTTTACTTTGCTAAATCTCATTTATATACTCTTAGAAATACTCCAAAGCTTGTCCCTAAATTATCTAGTTATAGAATATGTGGCTTTTAAGATATTTACCGTTTCAATCTCTCTATATATAATGAAGGTGTCCCTGCCTGCCTGCCTGCCTGGGTTTGTCCGGAACAGATTTGGCTCAATTTCTCCAAAACTACCCGTCCGAATCTAACCAAACTTGGTACACATACGTAAGGGGACGGGGGAAAGACAATGACATCATTTCCAAATTTCTAAAACCACCCCTTCATCCCCTATAAGGCCTTTTTGTAAAAATCGCCTTACTTCTCCACTAAAGAAGATCTGTTTAACTCGCATTGTTGCAAATAATACAACAAAAACAATTTTAAACATAAAACAAAGTATTTAAAGATAAAACTTGGCTAAAATTGTTTTAAAAAGGTTATTAATAATTTAAAAAATTAAAAACGGCCCTTATAAAAAACTTTATAACAGTATTTTCTTATTAAAAACTTCATTTTCCATGAAACTTTAAGTTGAAATAGAAAGTTTTAAGAATTAGACTGGTTAAAGTAAAGATTACATCATGCAGTTTTTTTAGAAAGTTGATGATAGAAACACTAGATCAATTTGTTATTTAACCTTATAATTTGTTTCTTTGGTGTAGTTTAACGGGATTTTTTTTTTCAATTTAAACAGGGGGTATTTACAAATTTTGGGATTTCAAAAGTCTGTAATAATTTTAATGGATTTTTTTCACTTAGAATGGATAATTGGGTAACTGTCGTAATTAAATGTGCAACACCGGAACTGGATGGTTAGGTTAGATTTACACAGTTGGAACCAGGAGGGAAAAGGCACAGGGAGCACGGTGATGAAAATGCACCGGGAACACCGAGATGAAAAGGCACCGGGGACACCAAGATGAAAAAGGCACCGGGATATGAAAAAATACTGGGAACACCGGGATATGAAAAACTACCAGGATGATTGGTAATTATGGTTACAGAAAATTAGGCATGTAACTTGAGAAAATTTTAATAAATTGATACACTCCACCCGTGCAAGGCCGGGCATATCAGCTAGTCTCTGATAAAAGCCAATTTGTGTTGTGAACATGAACTTTGATTTACTCAGATCAAATGCTCCCCAAATAGTTTTGAAAACCTTATAGATGACATTTAATGTCTTGAGCTGGTAAGATAAACTATCTTAAGTGTGTAAGAGGGGGTATTTAGACTCTTTACGTTCATGTCATTTATATTTTCAAAAGTTGAATGCAGATTTGTTTTATTGAATACAGAGTTAGCCGACTGTTCTATTCTCAAAGAAACATCCAAATTTTTAAAATTCCTGTTGAAAGTGCTGGATTAAGTATTCCTTGAAGTGAGCAGACACTCAAATCATATTTCATAAACTAAATATGGTTTAGGAGCTTCTGAATGTGTTTATAAGTATCTTTCATGTGTGCAACCTATTGAAGGGGAATCGAAGGGAGTTTACGACTATTTCGAAGCAAAATCATTATTTGACTTAATTTTGACAGTTTTTTTTTGCAAAGATGCGACTTGTTTACATGGTCCGAGTCCATTTTTGTGCTATCAAACCTTCTGTATACACGTGTGAAACACAATGCTATAATTTCCATCAAAATAACAATAAAATTTTGTATGACAGTGACAAAAGATTTGTATTATAACATGTTTTCTTCATATGTTGTATGCTTGAAGACATTCTAAATAAATATTACTCATATTCATGCCTAAATTATAAATTTATCCTGAGAAATGTTTTAAAAATTGCAATATTTCTGCACTAATCACAGTATATCATGACCCCTCTGTATTTCTGAAGCAAGAACCACCTCAGAATTTTTATGGTGATATTTGTGTTTAGAACGTCAAAATCAATAGAAAATGGCAATTTTTTTAATTTTTACACGAACTTCGTCAAAAATTGTAGCCCAGTGTAATTAAACTTAACTCTGATCCATATCATTCTCAACTGCATCCTTAAAATGTCTTCCACCAAAATTTCTCTCAGTTCCTATGGACAGTATCGTAATTAGAGGATCTTGAATTAGTGAAGCTATTTTATAAGCATCCTGTATACAATGTTAGGTTTGTAAATTACATATGTGTCTCTTTAATGTGCTGAAAATGTGTTGATTATTCAAATAAGATTTGGAAAAAAAAATAATGTAGTGGCTAAACATAGAGGGGCAATTAAAAATATTGGGAATTTTCCTAACAAATGATGTTGTGATTGCAGTTCCCAGATATTTCAAGAGAAAGAGTTGAGAGTATAATAATGACATGATTTGTTTACAGATATTTGGGCCCTCCTGAAATAAATTTCTATATATGCTACTGTGTCTTACCTAATCCATCAATAGAACTTTGTCTTAGTAGACTCAAACATATAGCACCATCTTCATTGATATTTGGATGCCACAGCCGAGTCAAGCATTGGACTTTAGGAGGCTGAAGCAAACAGATATGATTATTAGCATTGGGAAACAAATGTTTCTATGAATTAAAAAAAACAGCTAGTAACTGGTAAGTAACTATTCCCTATTCATCTATTAAAGAAATTTTTGATTTCTTATTACATCAGATAATAGTCAATACTATAAGAAACACACACGTGTAACAATTATAAAAATATAATAATTGATAATTGGAAAAGAAAATAAGCTGATGAAAGGTTATAAAACTAAATCTCGTTGTATTTAAGTATACAACTGAGTCCCCTTTTTTAAAACATTGATAATACAAAACAAAGTGAATGATAAAACTAAACTTTTGTATTTTTAGCAAAGGAATAACACTAAATAATAAAAATTGAGAGCATATTACAGAAACAAAATACTTTATCCTAACTGTAAAAAATTATATGACATGTATTTTAAAGCAAATAAAAAAGATCACAACTTTACTCAAAGGTTTGACTGGACCTTACCACCATATTGTATTCCTCGGGCACTTCTATAAGGAACTTAAATTTTCCTCCAATCCAATACCCTTCATCGGGCGTGATAATCACCTCAAGGTGGTACATTTCATTAGGATTAGGATAGTGAGTCTTGCATGTACAGGGTAAGTTGGTCTCTAGCTCTTGGATTTCTGAAAACGACAGAATAATCACTTGCATTCATTTATAAACATTGGTAGATTAGTTCTTCCAACTGGGCAATACAGTCCACAAACAAAAATAATTAAGTTGGATGAAATTATAACACGAACAAACACCAGAAAGCCTATATTTTATAATTACCATTTGTAAATTGGTTGGGGTAAATAAAATTTAAGATAATGAGAGTTAATTTTTTTTTTAAAGGCTACAAGCTGCAATAAAATGTTAATGTCCACATCACAGTAGATACCAAATAACAATGTGAGGCTCAATAAGAAAAATAATTTTTTATAACAAAAGAGATGATGGGTCAACTCTAAAAAAATGTATGATAAACCTCTAAACATGATAGTTAAATTGGGAGTGTTTTAATTAATGAACAAGCATTTATCCAAAACTTCTACCTTTCACAAGAAGCCTATCCCTAATTGAAACCCTTGATGCTTTGGACGCATTTGTAGATTTGTTACCAGGTTCTTTTTTCACCTTCTTCGATAACGATATCATGGTTCCGGCTTTAAGCATAATACATTTATTCTATGCCTGGAAAAATAAAATGATGAACAGTAAGTTGGATATAATGGATTGAAATTTTCTGATTATGAAGAAATCTTTTAAAAAATATTTTAAAACTTAAGCACTTATGGTTATATTCTACCGATAAAAAATTGCAAATAATTGTGAATGCTAAGGAATGGAATTTTATTGCCAAAAATTGCAAACCAATTAATAGGGATATTTTAACAGGAGAATAGGGAAACAGGAAAAAGTAATACTACATAGTAACATTACCATGGAATGATCAACTTTCAAGTTACTGAGTTTTTTTCTAACTGAACTAAAGGAAAATACTTTGGAGAACTAAAAAAGAAAAAAATCATGCACTAAATGATAAATTACAGCTATACTTAAAAAAAAAGAACAAAAGGTGTACAAGTACATTGTATTATAGTGGCCATTCCAAGAAACTGAAGTTTAACATGCTTCATCTCGGCAAGAAAGAATATGAATAATAAAAATGAAAATGTAGTGACATCATTATAAAAATGAATAATAAGAGTCAAAGGGCTATTTGTAACATTTTTTTAACCCTTTATTCTAAAATTCAGCAAATTTGTATTCCTTGCAAAGGCCACTATAATGTAAACACAAAATATAATAAAAAGCCTATTTTAAGATTATTATTATTTGACTTAAAAAGGTAAAAGAAAATAGACCCTGAGAGGAAGAGTTGGGAGTTCATTACTTCATATGCAGTTTTTAACACAATACAGTTAGATTGTCTATTAAAAATATTAGCTTTCCTGCTTAGAAAAGTAACTCTTTGTAGGTTGTCTTATCACTTGTAGATATTTCCATTTTAATTAAAAACCTTTTTTAAATGAACAAGGTGTGATATTGAAATATTTATAAAAAATAATCTTTTTTTTTTTCTTTTTGGTAATATTTTAGAACTTTTCCATCTTGGTTTTGGCTGTTTCCAAACTAATTTTAGAGAAAAAATTTGTTAATTCAAATGCAAGTCTTATAAGAAGAATGCAGATTTTGTCCAATTTTTTGTCCATTCAGGAAAAAAGTAAATAATCCTAACCAGCACTGGGGGTCCAGAAGTTCACTCCTTTTTCCTTTTATGCAGCAGTATTTTCAAGCAAAAAGTATAGAAGTAAAACAGTAACTGGGGGTGAGGAGAACTCTTAACTAGGTTTAATTCTGTTATCTGCCATGTTTTGGGCAGAAGCTATAAGCACTGTGAATTACTGTAAAAATAGAAGCCCTACCACAGCTGTAAATTAGAAAACTCCATTTGAAGCATGGACTGGCAGAAAGCCGGATTTAAGCAACATGAAAGTGTTTCGATGTAGAGCATTCCATCACATTCCAAAACAACAACATAAGAAATGGGACAAAAAAGCAGAAGAAATATTTACTATAGAATATTAAAATGAAAGTAAAGTTACAGATTAATGGATCCAAAAGAACTCCAAAATTATTGAGGCTCGTGATGATATTTTTAGAAAAGGAAATTTCTTCTTAAATTGATGAAGTGGTAACTGAACCTTTAATAGATGATGGTATATTTCCCCCTCAGTACTCCTTCAGATGAAGCTGGGAAAACCAAATAGTTCAGTGATAAATCCTTCTGCTGATCCTGATAATGCAGATCTTAGTTCTACTTCAGAAGATGAGGCACCTAGGTGATCAACTCGACAGCTCAAAATACCATCGTACTTGAACAAATAACATTGAATAACGGTTCTTATCAGTGTCACGTCACTTTTAGTGAATATGAGGATGTATCAAAAGAAACCCCAAAGTTATATAAAAAGACTCTTCAATATGATAAAGCCTGTTAAATGGAAAGGGGCTATAGAGGAAGAACTCGTGTCCCATGAACAGAATAACACGTGGGAAATTAAACCTATCTTCCACTTGATAGAAAGCCAATTAAATGCAAATGAGCTTTTAAAATAAAAGTAAATGCTCAAGGGAAACCTGAGATATAAAGCCAGACTTGTAACTATGGGCTGTTCGCAGAAAGCTGGCATTGATTACAAAGAAACTTTCTCTCCTATTGTCCGTTATGATACCCTAAAAATACTCATGGCCTTCACAACCCTTTACAATTGGAATGTCCATCACATGGATAGTAGCTTTTCTCCAAAGTGATATTGATGAAAAAAAATATGATTCCTGAAGGCTTTAAATTCAACAAAGAAAGGGGAAAGGAAAAATGGGTTTGTGGACTTAAAAAGGGCATATAAGGACTTAAACAATCATGCAGAAATTGTCATTTAAAACTTGTTGAAACTTTAAAGACCATTAACATGAAATGTACAGACTTTGACTTTTGTGTTTATATTAAGACTTTGGGCACATACATTTGGCTTCCAGCAATATATTATGTTGATGATAAATTGATTATCTCCAATAGTGAATAACTAATAAATTGGATAAAAAGGCAGCTCTGCAAACAACTTGAGATGAAAGGCTTAGGTGACTTGCAATACTGGCTTGAGAGAGATTAAAAAAAGAGTGATAGAAAAGAAGGTATCTGCTTACATTGAATGTCCTCATGAAGTTTAAAATGCATGACTCGCAACCTGACTTAACTCCGTACGACATAAATCAGAAGTTGTAAAAATCTCAAGTCCAAGAATCAGAATATTTGAATCAATATCAATCGGCTGTAGGGAGTCTATTATATGCATCTAAAGCTAAGAGACCCGATATTGCATATGCAGTTGGAATCTTAAGTCAATACTACTCAAATTCCTTGTATAATGCATTGGACAGAATGTAAAAAGGGTTATGTGATATTTAAAATACATCAAAGCTTCAGAATTAAGATTTTTTAGAACTGGGAATGTTGAATTCTTAGGTTACTGTGATGCTGATTAAGCTGGATGATAGAAAATTAACCACAGGATTTGTTTTTAAACTCGCTGGTGCATCTGTCAAATGGCAAAGTAAAAAGCAATCAACTGTTTAAGCAGCTGCAACTAGAGGCATGGTTGAGAAAATTTTAAAATGAATTGAATCACCTATTCAGGAAGAACCCAATAAAAATTTACTGCAACAAAGGCGCCATAGATCTCTGTAAAAATAACCTTTTTCATGCGAGAACAAAGCATATATTGATATAGCATATCATGTGGCGAGGGATGCAGTGAAGATGCAACAAGTTTCTGTAGAGAAAACCACTATTGAGGTTATGGTAACAGACTCATTGACTAAACCAGTTCCCAAAGAAAAGCACAATTGGAACTCCAACAATATTATGGTGTGTGGTGGTGGGCCAAGGAGTAGTTATGGACTGAAGAACCAGGGGGAGAAATGATGAAGTTTTTTGATTCCACTAGTTTGCAATCTGATGTAACACAACTTACAACAAGTGCTTGTGCAGCACATGTTTTATTTCTAAATCTGTACTAGTCTAAAAGAAGTTGTTTAAAGTAAAAAGACGTGTCTAAATTCTGTCATTTAAACTAAATTTACTAAACAAGTTTATCAGCATATAGTATCTATAAATAGTTTGAAATAAAAAGAATATTTAGGATGGTAAAAAGTATTTTTAACATTGAAATTTCAAATACTACATCAAGAGTAGGTTTGGGACAATGAGCAGTTTATAATAGTATACTCATTTGAAAGTCCTAAAATACTGAGTAAAGATAAGGTAATGGTTTAACTCTCGATTAATATCCTAAATATCTTAAGAAAAATTATATTTCTTACAATTTAAATTAAACATATTTTCAAAGGCAGCAGTTTTTTGTGATTAGAATTATGAGGGATGGTAATAAACTAAAATATTTTTTTACATAAATGATAAGATTGTTTTTCTTAAAATATATCTTTGCTAAGTTGAAATAATTAAAATATACAGTCAGTAAATCATTTTACCTTATCAAGTATAAAGTTAAAATAGATTGAATAGAATTTTTGGTGCCTAGTTCTGACCGAAACACTTATATTTCGATATTTTATTGAATAAACGACAACAAAATTAATAAAAAACCAAAAAACAACAAATAAAATTTGTTACCCACTTTTTACAGCAATGCCAAAAGGGAATGAAAAACATTGTAGTGTGCGTAAATAATGTGTGGCAAGGCTTGGATGTGGAAAACATACATAATTTTAGACTGTAATTAAGAAAGTGATTGAATGAAGAGTTAATTAAACCTTTTACATATTTTCACTAATTATGGAGAGTAGAATACTGCTTAAATCAAAGGAAATACCTATTGTAAAATAATTCACCTATTGTAAAATAAAATAATGGGATTGGCAATAACTTTTCATGTTTTGTTTATTTTGGTTTGGCCGATTCCCCTTCCCTGCGCCCCTACTCCTTCTATAAAAATAAGTTCTCTGTGTTTTGTTTATTTTATTTAATATCACAAATGAGTATCTCTGATCAAATTTTGATTGTCCGATCGTACTTGAGTGAAACGGTAGATGTATCTCAGAAATTTTTTTAAGCACGTATGTAAATCATGTTTCGTTCAACATGCAAGTATTTATTTGACTTTTCAAAGACCAATTCCATCTCTTTCAAAGACCCAGTAAATATTTCTAAAACTTTGTTTCGCTCTGTAAGTTCAGTTTTAGATATATCTGGTATTTATCCGCCAATTACGACTTCGTTCAATCAAGATGAAAGCATAGACTTCGATAAAATAAACTTAAATCTCCAAAAGTGGAATTCCATACCGTTCAAAGGTAAGATTCTAAAAATTTGAAAAATTTTCGTTTAACCTATACTTATTCTACTCCTATTAAAATACTTCATTATTTGCTTCCATCCCATCTATTTAAAATTAGCATTGCATTAATCTATGGTTATTAATCCTAGACACTAACAAGGGGTAGTATTGACTCTTTGTCCTTTTATCTTTAAAAACTCATAGCCAAAATTATAAATGGGAAGCTTTGATATACCAAGGGGATTAAGTTTTGCTTTGGAAAGGCCTCTTTTTTTTTTTTGACAAAAAAAAAGGATATGTTATCAAAAATGCTTAGGAATTGATCAAACTTTTGAAAGCAATGTTTGAGAACATTTATCAGGTATTTGGGTAAAACGCGTGTTCGGAACAAGAATTTATCGACTGCTGAATGGAAAAGGCCATGGTCGTTTACAAGATAGAAAGTAAGTTATCTCTTCAATCATGTTTTTTTTCGAATGGCAGGTAATTTGTACAGTTGCAGCTGTAACAAAGTTCATTAACCCAGATAAAATGCCAAAGCAGTATTTACTTTGCGTTACCCAGTGGGCACCTGTGGACCGAAGCCACGGAGGTGAAGTACTGTTACCCACGCCACACACACCATTCACTTGCACAACCCTTTTTACTGAGGGCCCACATTCATTCATCACACAAGGACAGAAACTAACATCCATGCCAAACGGGGATTCGAACCCCAGACGTACGGCTTCGCAGTGATACTCTGACCACTAGGCCAGTACGTCGGCGCTCTTCAATCTTGTACTGAGCAGGAATTATAGTTAATAAATAAATAATAAACATGAGTAATACTGATTTTATGTACTAAACTTATTTTAGAGTTCTATTTAAACTATTCATTCATTCCTCTATTTTTTAGGATATGTGGTTTTGGGTTCAACAGGAGAATTTGTATCCCTCAACTTGGAAGAAAAAGTCAGTCTTGTAAAATGCATCAAGAAACAAAGTCCACCAGGGAAACTCATCATTGCAGGATCTGGGTGTGAATGTAAGGGTTTTTATTACTTTTCTATAGTCTGTGTAAATAAAGTAGGCGACTCACTCTAGTCACTACTTCGAGGCAGTACAATGGAAATGAAGTGTCCTATGGCACTAGTCTATACTATGTCTGAATAGTAATGATAGTAATGAGCCGTCTGTTCTATTAACACAGACTATATATTAATTATTCATACATATTACTTCAATGCCAGTTATACAAACACATGCCTGTGTTAGCATATCTATTTAAATACAGTAACACCTTTCTAAGTGACCAACCACTAACTCCTCTAATGACTGTTATTTTAAGCATGGATTTTCTCCTTATTCACCTGATTTTAAATTACCCTCAAAATTAACCTGGAAAATTCATCTCAATGTCCACTTTTCACAATTCACATAAAATTTTTATCTGTTTAATGGCTGAAAAAGGAAACAATCCCATTCAACCACTATCCATACATCCATTTCTCTATTGAAAGACTTTAGTGTCTTTTAACAATTTATATATTTTGTTACAAATGACATTTTTTTATCATAATAGTTGGTATGCCTGCTTACTTAAAGATTTGTTTTGCTAACTACCCATATTTTCCATTTTCCCGATTCTTTGGTCTACATTCAGATAAACTAGGATATACTGTATTCACATTTCAAAAATCTAAAATCTTTGATTCAAATTTTGCTTTAGTTGTATGTTTACTAATGGTTAACCTTTTTTATACAGCGACCTCACTAACCATTGATCTAACCAACCGTATGGCTGATGTAGGGAGCAATGCAGCTCTTGTGGTTTCTCCTTTCTTCTACAAAGGGAGGATGACAGAGGATACCCTTTGTGATCATTACGTGAAAGTGAGAATCTCATGGTATATAACTATGTTTAAGGATATCTGCACTACTTTTTCCGTTTAAGTTACTTTTGATTATTAGATTATTTGAATGACTACAACTCCAAAAGATGTGATGCAAATTTTAAATATTTTTAATTTTGAAATGTCATAGTTTAGAGTTATTATAAAATTAAAAATATACCATCACAAAAGAAAACCATTGATACTAAACTGAAATTCAAGCAGATTTCGTGACTACAGTGTAAAGTACAAGAAAATTGTACATCTTTGATCTTGGATATTGATTATGGACTATTACAGTGTAGTCTGTCCAGATTTTATGGAGTAGTGAATTTAGTCATCATGCCGGAAGAGGACCCCTGTTCTAGAATTACAAACTCATGTTATTAAGATTTTCTTGACCTTTATTTCAACTTTAGACAGAGTTTGAATAAAACTATGATAAACTTTTCTTGTTCAGTGCCATTCCTAAATGCTGTAAAACCCCGACAAGCACATGTGATTTCATAATTTAACCTTTTAGAAAACCTTGACAGATTTATTTCTATTGTTTTTTTTTGTAGGTATTATTGCTACAAAGTCTTTGATATTTCTACAGCCAGATGGCATTCTGTACACTTTGCATTAGTCACTTTAGCATAAATAGTTTGAATTTTACTAGGGATTTCTGGTTAATTGCTTTGAACTTTTACTACTAAACAGGGTTAAAAAAATTGAACTTTTAGCATTTAAACTTCTTAAAATCATGTGATTTGATTGGTATGTGGAAATGACTAAAAATAAATAACTATATTTTTTCTGCAGGTTGCTGACTCCAGTAAGATCCCTATCATTTTGTACAGTGTCCCAGCCAACACTGGTCTTGATTTAAGTGCCTCTCTTGTTGCCAAACTTGCTGATCATCCTAACATCATTGGCCTGAAAGACAGTGGTGGAGATGTATGAAGTATTTACATTTTCCCGTAATAATTTAGTTTTATTATAAATACATTATTATAAATACGAGAAAAAATAAAAAGTACTATTTCATACAAAAAGCAGTTTTTAAATACTAAAGAAATTTGTGTACTTATGTATTGTCCCGTGGACTGTTCAGAAGCTGTCTAATTCAGTGGCACAGCTATAGAACAGTCAAGGAGCTTTGATATGTTTTTGAATTCAGCGGCAAGGTCAACAGAATAATACATAATAATCAAAATTTGTAAAAAAAAAAGCGGAAAAGTGAAGGGTGTTATGGGTTTGCTTTTTTTGACTTGACTTCCTTTGTTCCTCTTTTCTTTTCTTATCTTTTATTCTTGTTTTAAGAAACATGTAGTTTGTAGAAATTTAAGTTAAATTAGTTCTTTTAAAGTATTTAAATGTTAATTTTTTTCTTCTTTTTACTGCACCTTTTAAATTAGCTTTTAAAATTTATTTTAGTAATTTAATTGATTATAGTTAAACCAAAATGATAATTCATTTCATTCTTTCTTTGATATTTTTTTTTGTTGCAGATCACGAAAATAGCATTAATTGTGCACAAAACTAAAGGAAAGAATTTTCAAGTTCTTGCTGGTTCTGCTGGTTTTCTATATCCAGCTCTATCTATCGGTAAAGAAGTTTTTCTTGTATCCTGGTATTATTGCACCTTCAGCATTTGAGACCTTAAATATTAATTAGTAGATTAAAAACAAAGCATGACTGATAATAATAACCCAAAATCATGATGTAAAAGTAATTTTTCAGCTTACATTTATTTGTACTTTAATTTTAATTGAGTTGGGGTGTCTACAAGTGGCTATGCAGGATAACCCTGTGGTAGATGCACAGGGGAGCAATTGAGGGATTGCCCCCCCCCCCCCCAAACAAATGACAGATCCTAAAATGATAATAATATGTAAACATTAGGGTGTTTCGAAAGTCTATGGTAAAATTTTTTTTTCGATTTTCCCAGATGCCCCCCCCTCAAGTTGTTACAAATACTAAAACATTATTACCTGCAAATTTTCAGGTCTCTAAGACGATTTTTGACCCCCGCGCCCTTCAAAAGTAGGTTTCCCATGTTAAAGTATAGGGAAAATATTGAAAATATCGTCATTTTTGGTTCTTTTCAATTCTACGAGCCTGAACGCAATCAATATCGAATTAAAACCTATACATCATCTTTGGGACATCATTGCCTCAAGATCCTATTGGAAAAATATTCCATGACACCTACTGGGGGGTAGTTACACGGGGGTGAAAAGCGAGCTTTCCCCGAAAAACGAGGATACTTGCCGCGGGTGCTGGTTATGCTCGCCGGCGTTTGCGGAGGGACCTGGATAAAAGCCTATTTAAGTGTTTATTGAACCTTTTTCCTAAGGTACCTGGTCATTTGGAACCCATCTGGCGGGAGTTGTGTCTGGACCCCCATGAGAGGCCTTCATCCAGCTCCCGCCGCAAGCGCCGGCAAGCATCCTCGTTTTTCGGTGAAAGCTCGCTTTTCACCCCCGTGTAACTACCCCCCAGTAGGTGTCATGGAATATTTTTCCAATAGGATCTTGAGGCAATAATGTCCCAAAGATGATGTATAGGTTTTAATTCGATATTGACTGCGTTCAGGCTCGTAAAATTGAAAAGAACCAAAAATGACGATATTTTCAATATTTTCCCTATACTTTAACATGGGAAACCTACTTTTGAAGGGCGCGGGGGTCAAAAATCGTCCTAGAGACCTGAAAATTTGCAGGTAATAATGTTTTAGTATTTGTAACAACTTGAGGGGGGGGGCATCTGGGAAATTCAAAAAAAAAATTTTTTGAAACACCCTAGTAAACATGTCCAAAACAGAAGTTCAAACTACATTTTTGAGTTAAATTTCAAAACTTTTCTATGATAGTACTCCCAAATATCCTTCTCCTGGTGTTCTCCATTTTATACAAGATTGTAACATTATGTACACCAAAATTCAAATCCTACCTGTTCTGTGAAAAGTTACTTTCACTTTGTTAAAGACACATAAGGGAGGACAGAAACAATTTTAAGTTAAGCCTCTGAAACAAAGTCTAGTTATGACCCAGAAGCATGCATAGAATTGCCCTATCCAAATCAAGTCTCTGAATCCGCTACTAAGATAACCTCTGTAGTTGAGATAGTTTGAATAACATGCCTTGGGTTTATTTTCCATGTTAGGAAAGATTCTTGATAGGATGTTTCACTTTCTCTTGACTTTCAAAATAGTAGTTTATAAATTAGACTGCTGAATATCAAAACCCATGATTTTTAAAATTTAACTGTTCTGTTATCTTCTTATCCATCATGAAAACATATCAATATTAAAATTACTCAATTTAATTTGCTTCTAATTTATTGCTTTAAATGAAGTTTAAAGGATTTTTTGTTCAACCATATTTAATTAAATTTAAAGCAGCTTAATTTTATAACATTTTATAATAAACATAATAATAAAAAATAAGAACAAACATGAATGATAATAAAAAAATAATAAATATTTTAAAATTTTATATTTAAACAACTGACTTTTTGAATCTGAATCTTTTTAAATTAGCTAATCCTAAATTAATATATGTGTTTGCTTTCTTTTTAAGGTTGTGTTGGTGGTGTATTGGCTCTGGCAAATCCTCTTGGCGAGCCTCTCTGTGCCCTTTACCAATATGCTGTGGAGGGAAAGCACAAAGAAGCATGTGATTTGCAGCACAGAGTGATTGGACCAAACTTGGGAGTGAGTTGTTTTTCATTTGCATGTTTAAAAAAGAGCTCTGACCTTTTGATGTTTCATTAGTTTTCTTACAATTGAGGTAGACACACAAGTTTTGACTTTTGAAAGAATTTTTTTTGTTTTTTGGAAGTACTAACTTTTTATTACTTACCTATTATGCATTATATTGTAAAATAAAGAGTATGACAATTTGACAATGATGTGTTGCATGCAACCTAAACTCTGTTGAATCAGAGCTTAATTAGATGATAACTTTTGTTTTTGAATTCTTAATGCATGCTACTCAAATATACAATTATTTCAATAGCAGTCAAACAAATTTTTATCATATCTTGGTATTTTTTAGTTTTATGAACTTTAAACTATTTGAGTGTTTCTCATAAGTTAGTATAAAGATCAACATTTACTGTTCAATTTTTTATTAGACTAGGAATCTTTTACATCTTGTATAACTTATAATAAGAATGAATGATTGAGTCTTCTTGGGTAACTCAACTCATTTGAGGTATAAGTATTTATAAATGTAACTGGGCTTTAGAGCCACATAACCTAGAGATATTTTTGTTCAAAAAATAAAACTTAGTAGTTATAATTTTCAAAGGTAAAATTACTTTACCTCAACTGGATCTTTTATCTTTTCATTTTTCATATTTAACTCTTATACTATTTTTCTTTATACATTACACATGTATTAATGAACTATTGTATTTGTTTAAACTAAAACAAATACTTAACTTTTCAATGAAACAACATTCTTTCTACATATGTTGTAAAGCTTGCAATAATGAATAAATCCCATGCTTAAGCTTAAGTTTTTCTTTCTTATATTTGGATAGGTCACCAAGAAATTTGGCATTCCTGGTGTGAAGGTGGCCATGGACTTTATGGGCCTATATGGGGGACCCTGCCGCTCTCCTCTTAAAGCCCTGTCCCCCAATGAAATAGAAGCACTTAAGAACGAATTCGAGTCCAATGGATTCTTGTAACAAGCAACAAAACAAGTTCCTTGATCTTTTCAAATAGTTTTGATTACCAAACAAAAAACAATAGTTTAACAAAGTTAGTAATCAAATCTTTTTTCAGTGACTAAACAAATGTTATTTTTTTTAAGTTTATTTGTGGCATTGTTTGTTTCTTTGAAATGTGTTTATTTTTTGTTATTAATAATGTAATTAATATATTGAAGAAACCTTAGTTATAATTACCATCATGTTGTTAAATGAGTATGAAGATAGGGTTTTGTGTAGTGATTAAATTTTGAGGATGCTATCATAATGGTGAAACTTTTCTTTGTTTTCCTCTTCAATGTGGGGGGATTTAGAATATGGTCCTTCACATTTGGTTCTTTGGGCTACTTGCAAAGTAGCTCTGTCATCATCTATAGGAAAGTTTTGACATTATGCCAACCTGTTCTAACCGCTCACTCTTAGAGATACTTAAGTTTAAGAATTTTATACACTAAGACATGCATGAGAATATGTGTGTATAAGATTATGACACATGTTTTTTTGGTATACAAAGACAAACTTTAATTGTGAAGTATGAATAATTGCCACACATTTTGAGAGATTATTTATCTGGTTCTAAGATTTTGTATTGGTTTTCTTTGTTTTTTATTATTTTTTTATTATTTGTTTCTGTGAATTAATTTTAAATTCTGAATTACATTTAATTTTGATGTTTACCATTGTTAAGTTTGGTATGATTAGAATAAAAAAAATTGCCTTATGAAATTGTATTTACAATGTGACTGTAGTGCCAAAAACCTTTGCTACAATGTACTGTGAAAAATTACTTTAAATATATTTTCTATCAGGTATAAAATAATACTTATTTAACTATTTTTCTAATGTTGTATGTTTGAATATATTATAATATTGTTATCAAAACCTATTTTATTAAAATATTTTATTTGAATTTGTTCAATTATTTTTATTAGTTCAAAAGTACTTCCATGAATATTATAGTACTTTGTTCCTTGTTTTTTTTTTTAAAGTATTTCTGTTATAAAAAGTCATAAAAGGGATGATTGACCTTAATTAAAACTACTTGCTACACATTAAATACAATATTAAATTGTAATTAAATACTGTATTTAATTTTTTTAAATAAAAAGGAGGTAAATAGATGTAATATAACAATGAAAATTTAAAAATATAACTATTGGGAAACTTTTCCTAAATGTCAGATGTATATGCAAAATGAGTTGCTTTTTCATATTTTACTGACAACATGTAAATGGATTGGATACTGTAATGTGATGAAATGTATTAGGAATTTACTCTGAAGAACAAAATTTTTTGAAAATTAAAAGATGTTTAGCTTAAAGATCAATTAATAAATGGAACACTGGTATTAATAGTGAAGATAATGCAACAAAATTGAATATCTTTTTTTATCTACAGCTGAAATTCTTTGGAGTGCTGTGACTGGATCTAAATTTAATACTAATAACTACTAGCTAATCAATTCCCCCTGATTCGATCCTTAATCTCAATTGATGTTCCCAAAGTGGTTTGAAGTTGAAATCTGTATTCAAATTGCATATTCTTAAATACATTACTCTACAATTAGTTGAAATTGGTGGACAAAAATTCAAATGTTCTTGAGGTTGCAAATTTTAATATTTCCATGGGCCATAACATGCTACATAAGCTAGAACAATCGAAATTATTAGACTAGAACTACTTCTTTATCTCTAGATGAGTACATAATTTGAAAATTGGGTCTGATTACTCACAGGCTAATGAGCATTCTCTGTTGAGTTCCAATACATTTTTAAATTAATAAAATGGTTACTAATGATGGAAATGTAGAATTTTATTTTATAGGAGGTTACTAACAATGTAAATGTAGCAAATTATTTTAAAGGGTTTCTTAAAAATATTGTTACTACCTTTAAAGGAGGTAAGGATAAGGATTGTTAATCATGCAGCTACCTATAATCATGGAAAATGGAATCAGAGAACAGCTTAGTGGCTCTCTGCATAAAAGTCCTGTATGTACCACAAGCCTAAGAATGTAGAAAAATGATGCTCTTTGGGGTAGTTCTAATGTAACTACCATTTATGCCAAAAATGCCCAATCTGCTCTTTTAGTCATTTTTAATTCGTGGAATTTTTGTAGTGCTTGGGTGATAATACAAAATCATGTCTGAGCCAGCAATCGTAATTCCTAATAGATTTTTATTGAAACATCAGCTGTCCATTGCACAGATCTGTATAAAATCCTATTCCTGCCAAGCTTTGCATGTGTGTTAAATTTAAAACTAGAAAAAAAAAACCAGATTGATGTTTTTGGTGTGATGGGGGAAAGAGAGACGTGTCCCCTTCAAGAATTAAGAACATTTTTTTCAAAAAACTTATGATATTTAACCCTTAACAGGACCTAAAATTCACAATATGAAGAGGGACCGTACCCTGATTTAATTTAAAATAGGTAAAAATAGCCACTGCCAAAATTTTTAGACCATCTTCCTGAAAATTTTAAATTTCTTCCAAAAAAGTTGATCCCCAAATATTTTATTATCTTACGTACAGAACTGGCTGAAGCATAAAAATTTAAGCATTTTGATAACTGGTAGTATGTATTCCTAGTACACCAAAATTTAGTTCTTCATTGTCAAATTTCCATAAATATTCTAGAGGAGAGCCTGCAAACCCCAAGTAGGTGCTAAGGGCTATAATTTTTTTTACAGTGAATCTCGGAAAAGTTATGTACAGTGCTACAGTTGTGGAACAAAAATACAGATCAGTATTAATCGTTAAAATGTCTAAAACCTTTTTATAAAAGGACACTAGGCTCCACCTGTTCTTTTTTCAGGCATAAATTAACTGTGTTACGTTTACCTAAAAATACTTTAATTTTTAACCCTACTTCAGGGCCTATAACTTTTCATTTTAAAGATGCTATTTTATTAAGTTCTTGATTTTAAGAATTTCAAAAAGAAATATTTTCCCTTTCAATAGACCCCTTTCCTAAGAATTGAAAAACATATGCTGTACAATTTGATGTAACAAATGGTGATTTATAGTACGTTTTATAAGTATGAACGTAAAGTGTGTTTGTTCTAACCATGGAACTAGAAGATTGGTTCCAACTTATAAATAAGTTTTATGAAAATTCGTAGGTGTAATGCGGCTTGAAAAATCACTAGTATCACATTAAAAGTCCCCTCTGATTTAGAGCAACTACTAGGATTTTCTAATGAATTTGTGTTGCTTTTGTAACTTTTAGATGAAGTTGTAATTAAAACTGATGTATGCCGATCAAGTTGTGTTAAAATCCTGCTCCAGAACTAAAGCTTAACTGAAAATAGACTCAATGAAAGAACCAATTTACGATCTACGCGATAAAATTCCTGGAATTTCGTAATTTGATTCCAACAACAGAATTTCCTTTATTATCAAAATGGATTGTTCCTAGCGCATTATTCTCCAAGAGGAGGAGTTCGATGAATCGGCATTAACTCATTTTGACGCGAAAACTCAACGCAATTAATTTACTTCCTCCTCATCGCTTTTTTCCCGACCAAAGAAGGCTTTTTTTTTCTTCCCTTCTCGTTAATTAAGGAAAACAAACAGGAAAAAATTAATTAAGTGTGGACACCCCGTTAATTGCTTTCGCCTGTTCTGCTGCAGAGAGAGGTTCTTGATAAAGATGATTAACGTCACTTTCATAGACACCCGGGTTTAAGTGTCATCCAAGGAGGGGCAGGTTCACCCTCTAGCTACGAAGTTTTTTCCAAGATATTTTTTACTGGTATGAATAAGTAAAAAATATGCACTGATGTTCAAAAATGTGTAACCGTATGGCGCTCAAATTTCTGTGTAAAGGTTTTTTAGGATCAATTGTGTGCTGTCCTGTATTATTTTGGAGGTAAAGAAATTTAGTTTAAATAATTCATAATGAACGAAGTATGTAAAGGTTACTTGAAAAGTTTTGAAGTAATAACCAGGTGATTTTTTTAATTTAATTTTTAGTGATTCAATCTACACCTCAGTCCTAGTCTGAGTAACACAAATCCATTCAGATTATTATGAGTAAATAAATTGAATGGGATTAAGTGATACATTTGTGTATACTATTCTATGGCATAATTATTTTTCTGACGCATACATTTTGTACCAATTAGGCCCTACTTACACGTTGGGCAGTGTCCTATTTTCACACTTTTCTCTATTTTTTCTCTAAAAAATCGTTAAAATTTGAAATTAACAATGAAAACTTTTATTTGGTGGAAATTTACTGTGTGTGATTTAGAATTTAAGAAAGATTGTAAGGTTTCTCCGTTTGGATATGAATTTGCATGAATGCAACATAATTTTTACAGTACTTTCATACATATACCCAATGAAATAGGAAAAATTCAAATTATGAGAATTGGGTATTCCCGCGGTTGAATCCCCCGTGCCAAAGCGGTTGATAAAATGAAGTTTTCTCCTCTATAAAACAATGGTTTCTCTTGAATTCGAAAATAGTAAGTCGTATCTACCACAAGAAATCGAAGATATTCTAATATACTTTAAAAGGATTTCTTGCCAAATCCTTTGGGCAGAAAGTTCCTGCGACATATTTGCGACACTGCGAAAAGAGGACTTTCAAACGAAAAACCTTCGAAACAACTCGATTACTCCACATATACACAGCGGGGTGAATAAGTATCCGACCAAATGCACCCAAGTCATTCGGTTCAGCATCAACGAAAACTCATTTTCCTTCCTTTTGGAATCTTTTTTTTTTTTTATTTTTCGAAGGGCGCAACAGTCCCTCCCGTGATTCGATTGTTCGCGGGAAGTGTCGGTTTCTCCGTAATTTCATTTGGAAAGGTTCGGTTTCGAGAAAGGACCGATCGCGTTGGAATTATTCCATTTCGGAACGGTTTCGAGTTCCATTTTGGGAGAAGAATGTAGCACGGAGCACCTCTCAAAACATTCCATTTGCATTTTTGAATAGAGGAGAAGTCATTTCCTGGAAGAGGGGATTCTCGAACGTTCTTTATTCCGAAAGTCGAAAACGACTCCGAAGAGAGAAAGGTTTGTTTAAGTTATTTTGATCTTGAATTTTTAAGATATTCTGGATTTCGCTCTCTCGGAAATGATGGCTCGGCTCACGGTTCTTTTGATGGTTTTATTTCTCTTTGAAACAGATCTAGCTAAGTATGAAAGGTCAGTTCAAAAACCCATCCCTTTTAGAGGTACTGTTAAGCAGAGATTTAGTCCGTCTTAAACGTACTGGAACTGAGCTACGGGAATATATTTGAGATTCTTTCTCTCTCTCCTTCACATTCTCCAACTTGTATTACCTCTCCCTTCTCTTTGTCCCATTCCTTCCTTATCTGTCTATCCCTTTCTTCCTTTTCCTCTCACATATGAGCTGCTCAGGATGAAAGGGGTTTAAGTCCAAAAATACAAGATTTGAGAAATGGATTTGGATTTCTTCTATCCTTTACCTAGTGTGGTAATCGCCTAAGTCAAAAGCTCGATGATTGGCCCGTAAGAGCTGCCTAAATAGTGTCGTCTCCATAGGAACAACACGGGCGCCGTTACAGAAAATCTTCGATTACTCAAAACTACATTCAGTGGACGTATACCACTATCATTATAACCAGCTCATATCCTTCTAATTATCTCACTCCTTTTCTTGGTATTGTAATCTCTCCTTCTCTCTTTCTTATTTCTGCCTTATCTATGTTTTTCTTTCTCAACTGTGTTGTCTTTCTTATTCTCTCACTCACTCTTATCATCTCTACTTCTCTTTTTCTTCGTTGTCTCTCATTTTCATCCCCTCATTCTTAATTTTTATCCTTCTCATTCTGTCATTAACGCCATAAAATCACTCCTCCTCTCTTTCTTATTTATCTATTTTATTTTCTTCTCTCTTTTTTCATTTCTTTTCTCCTTTTCATCAAACCTCCTAACTTCAGAGTGTGCAAAAAAGCTTAGGATGTAAGCTTAGTTTAAACGAAAAATAAAAAATAAGTTTTACCTTCCTAGTCAAATTCTCAAACCTTACAGAAATTCTTTAACTGAATCAGCGTTCAGATCATATTTTTTTACAACTGAAAGTTGCATGATAATAAAAAATGTATAAAAATTTCTATCAAGCAGAGTATTCATTAAACGATCACACTTCCTTGTTAGATAAAACACTAAACAAATCTGGAATGCTAAAAAGGATTCTTCTGTTATCATACAAAGCAAGGAATTGTTGTTGGGTGTTTTTTTTAAGGATCGGACCTAAATAAATCCAGAAATACAATATTCTTTGATGCGTATTTAGGCTGCATTGATCCTGCACAGACCCTCAAGTCGGAATCTTCTACTTTAACCAGTTGGTTATATCAAAAGAAGAATCTTAAAGCTGTCCCCATTCCTTTTTTTTTAACATTGCAGTCATCTCAAAACATCTTTAGATATAAACACATTAACGTTAATTGACTGATATTTCACTAAAAAAGTTCTAATTAAAAAAAAAGTCCCATTCAATAAAGACTAATGGTTGCTTAAACTCTTTCAAATTGAAAATAAATGGCGTTATTTATTTTAATTAGTTCTTTTCTAATTGAAAAGAAGTCTTAATGATAATGAAGGGTCCATATTTTAAAATAGCTCCGAGTCAATTATATCTCTAAGAACTATCATTAACAAAATGAACCGTTTGAAATGGATTTTGTGTAGACATATTAAGGTATTTATTCTTCGAAACGTTCAGTATAATGATAATTTGAATAGAAATGGTTAACTTTGATTATAAGAGCAGAAAGAGAAGCATCAATTTATTTAATTTCTATTCAAAATTTTTATGACAAATTTAGAAAAAAATAAGTTAAACAAACTTGCTTATAAAAAAACTATTAAAAGAGTATTTTACAGTTTATTTAATACAATAATTATTAACAGAATTTTAAATGAGAAAATTATTTTTTTCATCCTTGTTAAAATAAATTCAACGAAATTAATGAGACATAAATGCTTTGAAGCTTATGTTGACTTGAATTTATGTAACGAGTTTCTAGTCTTCTCCGTCTCATTTCTACACAGTATTTTTTTTTTTTATCTAGTCTCTCTATTCTAAAAAAAAAGTTTTTGGTAAATGGTTTGTAGCAAGAAACATTTTATTACTGCTCCGTACAACACATTTTTGGTAATAAAGTGAATAATAAGTTTGAATTATTTTGAGGATTCCGAGTAGGCTTTTGAATTTCTAAAAAAAAAAGTCTCAATTTTAAAATATTTCCATGTTTTTAGATTACGGATAGGGTTGCATATCAAGCAACTGTGAAACAACTTATCCATCCAATCACAGACCAATGGACGCCATATTTTAAGATGAAACAAATTCCTTTCACGTTTTAAAATATTTTTCAAGTTTAAAAATTTATTAATCACATAAAAATATCATAATACAAATATTTGTAGTTACGGATTTTCCCACTCAATATCAGGGGTGACGGTAATTTTTTAAAAGCTAAGAACAAACGTTTACTGCAAAATTTCCCGTAGCTATCATTTGACTTTGTACTTCTTTTCAGAGTTTCGTTTTTTTTTTGTCAAAGGTTTTCCTCCTGGAGGTATGGCTCTACTACATTTTTCTTCTTTTTAATTATCTTCAACTATTACCAAACACAAATCTCATGCTATTTCTCACTCTATTGCTGTCTTCTGGGAAAACTGACCACAGCATCCGAACTGATGAGATTACCCCCTTCCCCATATCCGGTCCAGTTTTGATCCATACAAAGAACCTCATCCAGATAGAGTTGGGAGTAAACACGCATTCCTCCCCCGATTGCTTTCTCTCGTGAAGAGAACTTTTTCTCGTCTGTGTTCGATCCTCCCTCCTAAACCCGTTCGAAGGAAAATAATCGGAAAACCTGGATTAGGAAACACAAAGAGAACATTTTCTGGAACCTTTTGGCTACCTCTTCACGTCTCCCTAAAGGAAAAAAAAGTGAAATGGTCGTTTTGAGAACTTCTGTTTTCAGCTTTCAAAGCTTTATAAACTTGAGAAATAAAATTAATTAAACTGTAGAGAAATCTATAGTTTCTGGAGGAGACCTTAAAAAAAGATAGCATTATAAGGATTTAGATAGTAACAGAATTGAATGCTTATGCGAGAAAGAGATTATAATTTATCCCATAGGGGACATTTTATTTTCTTCATAAATTTAATAGATTGAATGAACAGCCGTGTGGATCTTGAAAATGCCTACTTTTCAAATATATAGCAAAAAATTTAGGTACATAATAAAATCCAGCTAAGATCTGTCAATTTTTATTGGGTAAGAAGGTAAGACTTTTCAATTTGAAGATTTTTCTTTGAAGGAATTTTAAATTAGTTTATTTTACAATACCTCCTATTTAATTTATGTCCAAGTATTTTGTTGCAATAATTACTGCTAATATATTCGTAACTCTTTTAGTCATTCTACCGTGCGGCCTCTTTCTTTTTAATCTTTTATTCTACCTCAGTTTATTCGTTAAAAGAAAAGGACATGAGATACATTTATTCAAAAGTCCATTAAATGTTATGGCTTTATATTTTGCAGAGTTGTCAGAATTCGTGAAATATTGTAAAAACATATTAATGAATTAATAATAAAAAATAAAGACTCAAATTAAACTTTTGATTAATGTAAAAGTTAGTTCTGTTAGATTCAACTAATAGCCGTACTCTGGCGAGAATAACCTTGTATCTGAATCTCAGTTTGCCAATTCTATTATGGAGTGTATCACACGTCACATACTTTTTTTTCTGTTTCAAAAGCAAGAAAAGAAAAAAAAGAATCGAAAAGGACATTTCTATGCTAATTCAATTTGCGTTTTTGATAAAGCTTGTTTACCAGATTCGTTGCATACAAGCTCGAGATCAAAGGCTCGGGCCGGTGGTTTTTATTGTTGCTTGGATCATCAAGTTAAAGCTCGGAATGAAATGGGAAGGGGGGAGTGGGTTTTTTTCCTATTTTCGGTGTCTTTTGAGGTTCTTTTTCTGTGTTATCTCTTATGGAAAGTCATCATTTGCGTATTTGTAGATGATGGGCTATGGCAGATTTGAGATTATCCGGCTATTTTCTTGTGTTTAGGTTGTTCCGTTTATGGTTTTCTGATGTTGCGGAAAATACTGCGGTTTATGCGTTCTGTTAAAATGGAAATGATATTAAAAAGCTTTTTTGCTCATGGTCTCTTTGTGAAGTCACAACTTTCAAGTTAACAAATTAAGAGTGACGCAATTAATTAAAACGCGAAAAATGAGAGGTGGGTTATTAAAACATTCTTTAACGCGCTTTTCTATTCCCTTTAACTTTATAAAGAAAACTTTACCGACTGCCTAATTTTGTATGAATAGGATGTCATCTTGTTTCAACTACTTACCTTTTGCATAATCTTGAGTTAGATGACAAAAAAGTGCAGAATCTTTTTATTAGTAAAAAAATTATGAGTATAAAATCCTTGTGTGTAAATCCCTTTCATTAGAATTTTATGTACCTACTCTTTTATTTATTTGACAAAACACTAAAATAAATTAATAACCTAAATTACTAAAATAACATACAATAAATACTTTATATTATGTATTTCAATCGGGATTTTGTCTTTTCAACTCATTCAACCTCAATCTGAAATATTTTCAAAAATATATGTAAACCAATAAATAAGGAACTTAAATTAAATGGAATAGCCATTTAAATAGAACAAACGGGCAGTTTAAACACATAAAACGACTTAGAATTCAAATACCAATATCCATTCAAACAATACTACGCATCGAGTAGTAGTTTGTTTTTCTGCATACTGTTTACTTTAAAGGAAAAACTTGTTTTACAGGCAGGATTTGAGTACTACGGTAAAAACTACCCTAACCCTAACTTAGGTCACGGGCATTGGACGGGTTTATAGAGGGCAGGCTAGTTAAAAAAAAAATTCATTTACTCCCGAATGAAGAAACGCACATTATTTCAATGAAGATTTTTTAGAGTGAATTTCTTTAAACCTTTTAAATATTGAAGTTGTGTTTTTTTTACTCTGTATAGTAGGTTGGTTTTTCGGAGTAGTGGAATCATGTATCCTAGCATTGAAATTAAAAAAAAAAAAAAAAAAAAATACCACAATTTAACGCAGCTATTCTGCATTCAAACTTTTCTCTCGTACTTATAATGGACGATACGTGGACTTTGTTCGAAGCGGCTATCCAAAGAAGTCGGGTCATTATTCGAGCTGCCAGAAGCACTGCCCTCTCTTCTGTAAGGCCAACAGAGACAATGCAAACGATTCTTCACCGGAGCAGGTGCCGAGGACGCTGATGAACAAAAGTCGCTTTTCCTCCAGAGAGGAACAAAGATTGCCACCCGGGGCACTTTTTTGTCGCACCCCTTTTGTAATCCATAAATGGTCAGTGAGAATTTCGGCCGCGGGGACCGGTTGAGAGAAAAAGCATTTTTGACATCTACTTTTGAGATGTAGATGTCTGTAAATGACAACTGGTGCTTAAAGTTCAGCATCTATAAATGCAAAGGCAAAATAGTTACTATGTAGAATGTTAAATCGAAAGCTTTGTGTCTTAAGAGAATTTCTTTTGATAACACACACAAATGGGAACACTAGTTTAGAAAGGTGTTCTTGTCCCCTTTCATGAAATTACATTTTGACCATCTAAGAAGTAAAATTTTCTCAGAGAATTAAGGATGGTTCCACTTATGCATTTTGTTGCGGTGCAACAATCCAAATTTACCAAATGACGAATAGCAGACTGAAAAAAATGACGTCATTTCAATCGGTAAAGAACCAAAACTAAATGCAAAAGTGGACGTACAGATATTAAGTCGCCTTGGATACTTTTGGATCCTCACCGGATTGCCGTACCGCAACCAAACTTATAAGTAGATACGCTCCCTAGAGTTTATGCAAAAGCATGACACATAATAATCTTCTAACTAAATACCACTTCTAATCATCCTAGTATTATATTATTTGTGTTCCTCTGTGTATGTCAAAGTGACAACGATATTTTTGTAATTAATTGTAAAGTTCCGAATCAAGCTATCATAAAATTCCGTAAAAACAAAACAATGAGAACACAAATCATATCTGACTGTGATGATCAGTTGTGGTATTTAGTTTAAAGGTTATTATGGAGTGTTGATACTTTTGCATTATTTTTGACTTACGTACTAGCAACAAGAAAAATTTAGTGTTCACCTTTATTCGATTGTATCTTCACCAGGTTGATCACGCGTACTGGAAATTAAGTAAACTATTTACTCCCAGAGAAAAACCACCTCTCTTTGTGATTGGCCACCTCCACCGACAATGGATGTTCCGCCTTTCCCCTCCCTCGCTTGGGGGTCGTTCGAACACGAATGTTCAGTGGCTTAGATTTACGTCCTCGCGTAGCAGGGAATAAATCGAAGGAGAGGTTTTCGCGGGGGTATCTTTTTTTTTAATTAGCTAAGGCGCACGGCAGTTAAATTTATACGAGGAAGTATAGTTGTGTGTGTGTGTTGCTTTTCTCCTCACAGAGTGGAAATAAAACTAATTCTCCCAATGTAAACTTGGTTTGTGAGAGGTTTTGTTCATACGAAGGGGAAGGGAATAGCAGTAAAGGAATAGAGTGCATTATTCGAGAACATTAGAACTAACTTACAAATCTTTGCGGATACGAATTTAAACAACGGTCATTCAAAAGGGAATTTGATCTAGTTCTTTGAAAAATAGCACTTACTATTTTGATAAATAAAAGGTGATTTAAAATTCATTTTACAACTTCTAAAAGACCCAAAGACATTCCTGAATCACATAAAAATGATCTCGAACGCAATCCTAAGGCATTCGAGTGCGAAGAAATATGACCACATGAGATGCTATTGTGGGGAAATGGCCACGGGCCTTTTATGTGCTCCTTCAGAATGTGAAATAAGCTTCGTTTGAACTAGTGATGGGCGATCCAACTCTTTTTTGGGATCAGATCTCAGCAACTCACTCACCAAAAAGAGTTAACTCTTTTATATAACTCACTTACCTTGAAATTAAACGCTACGTTTAAGGAAATTCTCCTTAGGCAATCCTTTGTAATCGTAAAATTTTTAAATGTTAATCTTAATTTTTCCAGATTTTCTTAAACTTAAGGATTGAAAAAATAAACATTTTATAATATTTTTCCAAAAGCGTAAATTAATTCATGATTGTTATCTGTTAAAAATGTGAATAAAAAAACGGCGAATGCCATTACACATAAACTCACTCTTCAAACATCAGAGCAGAAAAGTGTTCTGACTTTATTTAAATTAATAATCATCTTATTAATTCTTAAGTAAGAGAATTACTTCAATACAATTTTTTAAAGTACAATTAAAAATTATAACGAGTATTAGCAGTATTCACTGCTAATACAACGCCATCGTAGCTGGTAGACTCCCGTTTCGATTCTCAAAATTAGTTGGAAAGAGACTTTTCAAATCCAAATCCATCGCCTCATTAATTATGTAAAACACTGCTAAACCATTAAAATATAAACCTATACTGCATAACTTTTGATAAAGATAAATTATTTTTCAATTATCAACAAATATTTAAATAATAATAATACCCAGTCAGAAATAACTACATGCCTTTCAATCCTGACAGCGCGTTTAACAAAATTCTTATTTTCTCAATCTTTTTTAATCGTCGAAATTTTTAATTGAGTTTCTAAATATTCAAGGATTACTTGAACCTAAGGATCATAAGAATATAAAATCATACAATTTTTTTTATTGTGAGCTGTAGATTTTATTATTCATCATCATAAACTTAGTGATTAAGATAATGTGTAATCTCGCTCAATTTCGTACAAATTTAAACGCTACGCCTAGACCTATTTTACCCCACTAGACACCATCGTAGCTGGATACTCAAAATTAGTTGAAAAGAGACTTTTCAAATCCAAATCCATCGCCTCATTAATTATGTAAAACACTGCTAAACCATTAAAATATAAACCTATACTGCATAACTTTTGATAAAGATAAATTATTTTTCAATTATCAACAAGTATTTAAATAATAATAGTGCCTCGTCAGAAATACGAGCGCTTATTTAGGAAATACTTTGATCCAATGCGCATGCCTGTGAACGTCAGAAATAACTACATGTCTTTCAATCGTGGAAGCTCATTAAAAGAAATTCTCATTTTCGCAATCTTTTTTAATCGTCGAAATTTTTAATGGAATTTCCAAATATTCAAGGATTATTGGAACCTGAGTATAGAAAGAATATAAAATCATAAAAATTTTTTAATTATGTGCTTTAGATTTTATTAGCCATCTTCATAAACATAGTACTTAAGACAATCTGTGATCCCAAAAAGAGCTACCTAACTCCTTTCCACTCTTCGATCCCAAAAGGAGTTATATAGTTCTTTTCAACTCAGGAGCTATCTACTCCGAGGGAGTGAACAACTGAACTATCAAGAGAGCTTCCCGGATCGAAAGAGTTAAGATAGTTCCGATCTCAACTCATCTGATCCAACCACTCCGTAAACTACTCCGTTAGTAGCTCTTTTGCTCTTTTGATCCCTCCCAAAAGAGTGAGTAACTCTCTTTTCATCGTAATCGTTTCAACGTTCGCAGCGAGGAACATAGAGAAAGGAAAGGCCTGAGTGAGCGTTGATGCTGAACGGTAGTGGCAGGCGTGCTCTCGTGTCTCTTTGCGATTTTCAAGGGGCAGTATCACAAATTAAAACTTTTGAAAGGAATTTTTTAAAATTGCAACTGAGTTACCACTCTTTTTTTCTCGCTCCTTGATCCTTCACTCAGTTTAAGGAGTTAGTTCAATGAGTTAACTCCTCAAAAAATCGCCCATCACTAGTTTGAACGTTATTCGTGGAAAACCTATATTTTACAGGGTATCCACTCCGAACGTGGTCTGAGAACTAATTTCTGAATCGTTTGTTATAGGTGCATAATTCCAATTTTAAAGTAAAGTTTAAGTCCGTTTTTGAAAACAAAATTTCATAAAGATGATGAATTCAAATTTTTATGACTTTCCACAGAATGCTAGGGATTAGAGCTGGTGACTTCTAATATCAAAACTAAATTGTCAATATCTCGGGGATTCATCACGTATATTCTATTTAATCGTATCATCATTAAAGGGGAAGAAACATATTAATGTAATAATGCTCTAAAAGTAACTTTAAGCATCTAAAAACAGTAAATTTATTATATTCATTTAAAATTTTAGTTTAAAGAGCTGATTTTACGTCAGCATCTAGATAGCTTCTGTTTACGTTCAATATCGACCAGCAATTCAATTTTCCGTATATTTTCTAATTTTAAAGTTCAGTGTCCGTAGGTACAACAGTCTCCCCCTATAATATAACTTGAAATAATGTTTCTCAACTCAAAACTGAAATCTTACGTTTTGCCTTAGATTTAAGTTTCATTCCATATAATTTTCAATACTTCCCATTTCTAGTTCATCCAATATAGTATTTCACATTCTAGTTCATCCAATTCACTTTCAAAATGAAAATTAACAGCTTTTTCGCTTTTTCTTTTATTTCTGTTGAAATTAAAGAAATGAATAGGACGGTGCTTTATTTTTAAGGCTTCTTACGATTTAAAAGTGGGTTCTTAGAATTTAATGTCAAAACATTTGAGGCTAAAACAATCTCGATTTTGATTCCAGATAAAATTTATGAAATTTCCACATAACTATTAAATATTTAAAACACACAAAGAACATTAGTCGTAGAATAATAGTGAGCCGGGCTAGCAACGAAATTTCTCGGCTTTACTGACTGTTGAAGGGCACCACCCATTTGTCGCCAACTCGTGTCGCAAAAGCCACCTCAGAACAAAGAGCGATTATGTTTTGGGATATTTCCCCCTGGAAAACTATCGGCAAACAGTGACAGTTACAGATGACGCTCTCCCTTTCAATTCTGTTCTGTCGGGACACTTTCGGCAAAAGACAAACGATCGTCACAGTCAGTATAAAAAGTCTCACTTCTGGGTCTTGCCTCGGGTGACCTATACGGAGAGGAGGAGCAGAAAAATGAAATTATTTATCGTTCTTGTTGTTTATAGTGGTTATATGTATTCCTCCTAAAAACTGTTTTGTGTATAACAGGGGAGTTAACTATCATGGGCTCAAAAAACTAACGTTTGAACTAGCTATGCTGAATTCAATCACACTGAGTAGAGTAAATTATTTTATCCTCCAATAGATAATACTAGGTAATTTAATTGTTCAATCCTTTCAGTCCTAGCCGCCCTAAATATTCCATTGGATTCTATGGAAATCTCGAGCAGACTGGGGTGATAGGTTTAATATAAATTACTAGAATAGAATGCTAAATATTTCCTGAAAGATTTAATGATTGGTAGAAAAATTTAGTTTCTTCTTTCTTTTTTAACTAAAATGTTTCTTTCGCAATCATTTCTCAAGGTTTCTTCGATCCCTTAGACCCAATTCCTCTCATTTGATTCCTAAGGAACAACTCTGCTGCGGAATCTCCCAAAAGAAACGGCATCCAGGGATTAAAACATCCGAGGTGGATAAATCACACTTTGGGATAAGCGTCACGGAAAAAGAGAAACTGGACAGAAAAAAGACGTCATTTGGAAAAAGGCTCCAGCAATTAGGTAATGATTAATCCTCTACCGGAATCCATAATCGTGATTCTTATCTGCTTCTGAAAAGGAGAGGGAGCTCTAATCTCTAATGGGAGCGACTTTCCAAAAGGATTAACCAGGACGAAAAAGTGGGTGCGCATTTTAAAACCAGCAGCAAGACGGAGATAAGCCGACGGGGAATGGGAGGGTTTTTCTCTCTTTTGATAAGGAGAAGAGTTTTTGAGATAGACGAATGGGTGAGTGAATCGGGAGGGAAAAGTTTTCGGATGGTGTTTTTCAGTTGGAGTTTCCTCCTTTTAATGGTGATTATATGAAAAAGTTTTTGTATGTATAAGACCTTAGGAGGATATCTTTTGAGGATATGGGAAGGAATTAAAGATCGGGTTTACTGAGATGGTCTATGGAAGTATAGAGATTGATTCGGAACGAAAATCCAGCCTTTTCAGTTGGAGTTACTACTTACTGTGCATATACTTTTAAAAGTGATAAACCTACACCTATTTCACTAGAGCCTAATAATTTACAGTATGAATGACTAAAGGGAGGGGAAACATACTTTTAAAAACTAACTTATGCTAAGTAAAATAAGTATTGTTTTGTGTTAAATAATGATACATTTCTATATGAATAATTTTGAGTTACTTCCATTTAAATGCAATACGCACTGCGCATAGATATTAAAAGTGTAAAATGTATGAGGTGTGATAAGGAAATAACATCATGACATTTCTTTTTTGGTAGCAACTGGATATAGCAATATTTGAATTTCGTATTTTTTAGATGGTTCCATTCAGATAGATTGATTAAGCCCGTTTGTTTCCTTCTAAATGTGTCTTTTATATTTGTTTTCAAGTTAAGTTGAGCGTACAAATATTATAAAAGACTGAAAACGAAAAATGTAAAAATTATATTCATTTTCAAAAGTTTAGTTTCCTCTGATAAAATACCTTTCAATAATCCAATGTTTAGAGTTCCTAAAGAAAGAAAGCCTCTCCAGAAATCGTGTTTATTAAGCAAAACTCTTCAATTGATTCCTTTGAGTGGCAGAAAAGGCGCCCTAGCTAGAACCAACCAGTCCAAAAAAGAAAAATGCATCTTTTAAGAACGATGGTCCTTATTTCTTCCGCTTCCATTCTTATTGAAAAACATTCATCCTCTGAAACGCCGCCTTCTTATTAGACTTTTATCGATTCACTTTGCATTCACCTGAGCGAGGGAGTTTTATAGGATGTTCTTCGGAGAACTTTTTCGGGGCTTTCCTCACGAGGGAGGGATCTTTCAAGGATTCGGAGGAAATATAAAGAACCCAGGGCTCTATTTTTTCGCGTGTCTTCCATAAAAAACGTCCTAAATACTCTCCGACTTGAATATTCCAGGTAACCTGATCCTTCTAGTTCCTTTTTCACAAAGTGACGTATTTCAATTCCAATTTAATCTTAAAAATTGGAATCAGGCTCCTGTTCGTAATATTGCCAAGTTTCTGATTTTACTAAGATTTGCATTTATAATTTTGAGAAGAATATCCTAGGTAAAAGAAAAACTTTCTTATAATTTATAACTTAAGAAAATATACTTAGTCTCATTTTGAATGACTTTAACCATATTAAATACTGAAGTGCTAAATTATATTTTATCCAGAAACAAAAAAATGTCTTTAATATTACTGTAATCTTTATAAACACGCTTTTGTCTGATGGGAAAAAACGCACAAACTAACTCCTATTACTTTAAGGTTTGTATTGATCCTGTATTGTTTTGTTGTTTTGTGTAAGTAGCTCTGTTAGGAATTTTTCGTAACGTACTTTATAAAAGTCTCCATGACAATGACTCCAATATTTAATTTTTTTTTCTAAATTTTCAATACAAGGCCCGATCTTGTCCTTTGAAATAAAAAAAAAAACACTCCCATTAAATAATTTTAAACCTCTTAAAAACTTTCGTTCGAGCAATTAACATGGCTGAATTCTACATAAACAATCTCTAAGACTTGAACACAAACAAAACTTCACCCCTCATTCTCAAAAAGTTGTTAACCATTTAAAATAAATTGTGTTATTACTAAACATAATGTTTTAGAAATTTTTGAACATAAAATAATATTTTTAATGCACTTTGGTCCAAAAATCAATTAGGAAAACAATGCTCAAATGAAAGAAAATATATCTAAGTAACAAAATACCTCCGAAACGGGTATATAATGGATCTTATATCTTTCTATCAACTCCTATGAACTCAAAGCAGTTCCAAGTCGAATATTTTTTGAAGTTCTCTTTGCGAAAGCTGCGGAGGGGATCGTATTCACCAGAAACAGGGGAAAAAAATCTACCCTGTTTTAGAACCCACAAAAGAATCCCTCGGAAAAAGATTCTAGAACAAAACCCGATCGGAATTCGGCGGGAGATTCTCATCTCTCCCGCAAAAAAATTGTTCGGAAGGGGGGTTGGGCAGAAAGAAAAGGAACGGGTCATTAATTTTTCGAATCTGCCCCGGAATCAATTCCAAAATGGAATTTCCGGAGGGGGTGATCTCCCCTTTGGGAGTTCTTAAATAATAATCCGGAGCGAAGCTTTGATTGAAAAGTATTTGCTTGTTCGATACCAGGGGAAAGAGTTCTCAGGATTTTTTCACCACCCTATGCTCATTGTCGGGGAAACGGGAGCAGTTCTTTAGCACAAATTTTCGGAAGGGAATGGTGAATGCCGAGGTAGAATCAATTCTTTTTTTCATCTGATGGAGTATTGTATGAAGTGAAATATAAGTTTGAGTGCAATGCATTTTTAGGTTTTGCAGAGTGTTACATTTCATTGCTGAAATCCCTTCTATTTAAAGAAATTTGTATATTCTATGAGGATTCTTTCTCTCTACAATACAGGAAATCAAAATTTCAAGTACGAGTTATTAAGATCATTAAAGTTCTTTTAAATATGCTTAATTTTAGAACCAATAATTTTTGGTTAAAGCTGCTTTTTTGGTACTGATTATAACCAGACTTAAAATAAAATAGAGAACATTACTTGATAATACATAAATGGTTCACAATCTTTAAATTTAAACAATTAAGTATCTGTCTTCATGTATCGTGTGTTTCACGTATAATGATCACTTTTCTTTATATTGAGGAATTAGTATTGATATTTTAGGGTTCGTGTTGCTTCCGGATACAATAATGAATACGGAGAATATGTTTTGAATTTATAATGCTGTTTAAATAATTTTGCATAGTTACACATTGCAGGCCTGTCATAATATGCAATATTTATTTAATTTAATTATATATATATATTTTCCAATTATTTGCAGATGATAATTAAATATTTCTAAAGATTTTTTATTCTACTTCTTTATGAATGGCCTAAAGTAAAAAAATATTTAATTCATTTGATTGTAATCTTTTGAAACATTTTCTCGTATTTGTTATTCTTTTTACATTTTAACCTACTCAAACAAGAAAGAGGCAATGCTTATTTTCATTAAGTTTTCTCATCTGACTAGTGTTACTGGAAATAAAACGAAAGAACTCGGAAAGAATGCAAACACAACGATTGACCACCTCAAGTTAATTGGAGTCAGAGATGGCTTATCCCGATAGAAAGCACAGTCCTGAATGTGGGGGGGGGATGCGTTCATTTCGGTCAACCCTGTCCCCGGTCATCGATTTGCCTTCACCCGGTGACAACAGCATCGGAACGAACAGATTAAATTCCTGTCCTTCAACGGGTTCGATTGACGTCACTTTGGGAGCAGCAGATGGCTTGATCGCGCGGACCCACTTGCGGAATTTTTCCGCAGCCATCTCCTCACGAAATGTGCTTACGAGTCGTCGTTTCCCCTCTTGCAAGGATCGTAAGTTTTCAAAAGAAAGGAATACGGTTTACATTAGTTATTGATCACAATTTGGTGTTTTGGTATCATGAAGATTTATGTTGATTTATACAGTTTTAACCATCCTAGATTAACTTTCTTTTTTATTTTTGAAATGAAACGTGACATCAACGAAATAAAATTAATTTTAAATCATGAGTTCAAATTATGACCAACTAGACAAATAAGGTCAAGGAAGTCTCTGAAATTATGACCTATGATAGACGACACGACAGATAGTTCGTTTGTTCTCAACAACTCAACTTCAAACTGAGATCTTCCATTTTCCACGCATATTTTAACATTATATTCTACTTGGTAAGATGTTGGCTAAAGCTCTGATTGATCTGCCGGAAGCATGTCGTTCCTCCTAATTCGGGCCGTTCATCTGAAACGCTCTGATTCGTCCTTAAGAATCTTATCGAATAGTATTTGTAAATATGTGTTGATCGATGGAAGTTTTCAGTTTGAAGTTGAGAAGTTGGGAAAGAGTTACCCATCGTTACAGTAGTAGAACATCAGATTTCGAGCTTCTCTGGCTTTATTAGTCTAGTTAGCCATGGCTGAAACTGTGTGGAATGGATTTACGGTAATTTTTCTCCCTTTTCCTTCTCCCTTTTTCATTTCTCCCCACTTTCTCTCTGTCTGTCCATATTATCTCTTTTTCTTCGTCTCGAACAACGGCAACTCGAGGATAACCCGATGCTCACTTCGAGGAATACAATAAACGATCAAGGTTAATCTACAATAGTATTTTAGACCTTGATTGCTTATCCAATTTGTTGAAATCATCTAGTTGCTTTTCCTCTAAATATAAACTCATACTACGGTGAAGGATGATATGATGATGCCTAGTCAAGGTTTATAAACTCATAATTAAGTTTTAATATTTGAAATATTCCCATCATTTAAAGAGCTCCTCGATTTTGTGGTAAAGGTATTATTTATAGCTAGTTTAGTTAATTTGTGTTTGTGGATACAGACGGATTCCGAAGAACTCTTCGGTCATTGTAATCACACTCAGCCAGTGGCCCAACAGTGCGTTGCAGGGACGTAATAAACGAGACAAGGCTTGGGTTCTAGGGGTTTTGAAGCCCCACCTTTCCCGCGAAGATTGATATGGGGAAAAGCAAATCATCCATCGAGGTAAATGAGAAAAGCACCGATTCAGATCGAGTTCTTTTGTTGGAGATCGAACAATGAGGAACGCCGAATCGATCCCCCAGCCTTTTCTTTACACAGATTGCTTTGTTGGAAATCTCCCCCGATTTTCGAGTGGGAGGGAGGAAAAATTGCCCCGATCCCTCCAACCATAACTCCTTGGCTTTTCTTTCCACTTCAGGGCACCCCTGGTCTCGTGCAAGTAACCAGTCACTTATGTAAGCCAGCGAATATTGTCCAGATTCCAAGATGCCAGAGCCCCTAGGTTAGGAAGCCGAATAACGATAGAAAGTACATGTGTCCATGCAAATATAAAACCGAAATTAATGCCTCATTTTACAGTTACCCATAAGAATTTAAAATATCTGGATAGTTCACACTACTTGTAACACGCCTTGTTTCGTATTATACCGGACATACAAGGTAAATCTATATAATGAGATTTTGTAAAATGCTTTTCCATTTTAAAACCATTTCCCTTTCATTTTTTTATTGCAACCTCAATGAAGTCTAATATCTTGTTGTTGATGTTGCTGCGGCTGTCCTGGATACTTTCGATCCTATTTGACTCCTCTGCACCAATTTCTTGGACACGACAACAACAACAAGAAAGTCTAATGAAGTCAAAGCCAGAGTACTTGGAGGCCAAGCATTTTGGAATGCTGACTACGATATGCATGAATGGTTGAACGTTAAATGAAAATCCTGAAGGAGTTTCCAAAACAAAGAGAAGCAGTTTCTTAATTTCTAATGGATTATGGCAATCATTCATTGCGTTTGGATACTTTTAGCCCCAAGTCCCTGTGAAGTATTTAGTAATATTTGTTTATTATAAATACTTCCTGTTAAACCCATTAACGCCCATTAGAAATTCCAATTTTATAGAAACGACTTTCTTGTTTAGCTACCGTGTTAATCTTACCCAAACTTGCTATGAAAGAGTCTTAACAACGAAAATTTACAGCACAATAGTTTTAGTTCAGCAGGGATCACCGAATTCGGCGATTTCTTTAGACGACGGTTTCGTTGGGGGAAAAAAAATAGTGAAAAACCGGGGTGGAGAGAGAAGGGATGAGCAGCCGTCACATCAGTGGAACGATCATCTCACTCCAGTTCTCGTCCCTCACGCTCCGGCGAATGGATTTCTAATTAAAACCCATCCTAATTGCAGCAAGCGATCGTTTTTCGTTAATGACCCCCCTCTCGGAGAGAATCGTTTGCGAGGAGGGGCTGGCCGCGCGAAATGGAGCGGAATTCGAACATTCCCCAGTTTTTCGTTCGAACGGGCCCTCCTTCGGTTTCGATTTTAACCGCTAGAGGGCGTCGGCCTTTTCATTAGCCGGAACGGAATTTCCGCCCTCCGTTCGAATTAGTGACGCTTTGGGGGTCGAGAAAGAATGTCCGGGTGTGAGAAATAATGGAACGCGAGCGACTTAATTACGACTCGTTCCGAATAGTTTTCGAGGGTGGAGAAAAAAACACTCGAACTGAAACATTGATTAGTTTTCCATTCATTAGTGTATTTACAGCTCCATAACAGTGAGACGTTATAGTCCAATAACCGATAAGCAAAATAAACAGCGTCTGATTAAGTCGTCAAGTAAAGAGGAAGCGCAAGAGCTCGATTTGGGCGTAAGTTTTAGTGAAACTAAACATGAAATGGGTTTTCAGTTATTTGTTTCCAAGCTAATTGTCGTTTCAATACACTTTTATTGAATAAAATTGGATTTATGCACTCTGTTTACGCCTATTGTCAATTATTGCGCCTTTTTATTCAATGCAAAAGGCAGTTTTATTTATTAATTCATTCATGGAAATGTAAGTATTCTTCTCTAAAATTAAAATATATTTCCATGTAAATTAAATGCAAAAAATAACGAACACGTGTCAGTGAAAATTAACTATAATATTTTTTTACATTTTTCAATACTTGTTAATGATAGTGTGAAATAAATTCAACTTTCTTAACAAAGACCTCTAATGTTATAATTAAAATTTAATTATGAGTATTAAAAAGATAATCCATAAAGTAAAGGCTTAACAGAAAGCCTGATAGCCTTTCCCCTACATTGGTGTATTGGCATTGGTGGCATTGAAAGTCTGAAGTCTTTCCTCTACTTTGGTCTTCAAACAAATTAAATAAAAATTTATGGGCTAATTTAACAAAAAAATCTAAATTCAGACTAAAAACCTGAAGATGTTTTTTTAAAAATAATAAGTTTTACAGTCTAGTAGCCTACACAAACACTTCACAAAACTATGTAAATAACAAATTTCGCACTTGCTCCAGAGTAGATGGATGAACTGATAATTTTCCTCAACATCAGGAGGGGCAGCCATATTCGATACCTCCCGCAGATGGTTTTACTAACCCAAGACCTTTCTTTCTGGTCATGATTGCTTCTAAATGACTGTAACCAAGAAAGGGCGAAACAGAATTTCTTTCCATCTTTTGAGATTGAAGTTGCATAATGCATGAGCAATCTTCTGCCAAAGTCGATAGATTTAATGCTCTCTCTCTCAGGCAAATGCAATCAGATCCACCAATAAGGTTCGAGTCTCTTTGAAGGGAGTTGGTTTGCAATCGGTTGGAATGGATGACTGCATTGCGCTGCCATTGACTCGGCATTAATATATATTTTCTATAAGAACTGTCTGCTTTTGGCATCTAAGGGATGGGACCCTTCAAGTCATTTGTGGGAAGTCACGTGTGAAAATACTTCAATGCTTTTCTCATATTCCGGAACGTTTCATTTCAGAAAATCAAACAATGTTCTTTTTTTTTTTGCTTTTGTCATGGCAAATCCCTTTTTCAGATCGATGATTGGATTTAACGGAATAAACGGGTAGATTTAGACCGAGAAAGATGATATTTTTACTTATAGAATTGCGGTGTCAACAGTACGGAAAATGCAATCCTTTCGGTATCCTTATAGATTGTAGCTTTTTTTAAAAAAGATATAGGATGCTATTTTATTTCTTTGAAGGTAAAATTCTTACCGAGCTTTTCAAGCCTAACGTATGATCTTTCCTGATTGGCTATCACAAGGTTCACCAAAATTATGATGGTATCAAGGCATTTTACCTTTGCTATGAACATCGTAACTAACTATTTTTCTTAAGGAGTCTTACTTTAAATCGAATTGGAATATTTTAAGGGTTGTGACCCCTTCCCAAAACGGACAAGACATCTATAATTTTCTCCCACCTTAAAAAAAAACCTTGAAATGATTCGGACAGAATCACACTTAGGGTATTTTGCACAGAACAATTAATTATAAAAAGAATAGGGCTAATTTTTTCTTATAACATCTATAGGAGAACCTAAACGTTCGTTAACCATTTAAACCTTATCGATTGTATTTGAAGACCCCCCATTGACCCCTAAGGATTTTATACCACCATTTTGAAATCCATAAGCACTTGTTCATTGCAAATTAATTGACTGCTTCTCTGCTAGATGATAGTTAAAATATAGGAAGTGTTCGTTTATGGACCCCACTTCATTTACTAGAATAAAGTTCATGAACACCACTTCCCTCTATTAACCAACTTGTTCTCAATTAATTCTAGTTTTTGGGTCCTTTTGCTTAGAGATGGGATAGAATGTTCAGAATTGAACTAGAATTAACTATATGCAAATCGGATTATTGGAGATGGATTTAAGAATATAGAATTAATAATAAAGCATATCCGTCAAAAATATCTTGAGTTAATTAAATAAAAAAGAATAAATTTCAAAAATATGTATAAAACCCCTAATAAATGCCTAATAAACGTGGGTAAAGGAATTTCAGGTACTTATTATAAAAAATGCTTAAAGTGTGTAAAATTTTATTCAATATTTAAAAATTTTAATATAAAAAGCAGACACATCTATGAAAAACTATGAGAAAATGCCAAACGCGGATATATCGAACTTTCCGTCATAATTGTCCTTCGTTTCGTAGGACTCGCGATTCAAAATAGGAAACCTCGAGTAGTTGGAATCTAAGAGGGGAAATATCCCCGTCAATTCAAGAGATCCCAGGGGATGCACACTGCATCGAATTTTTCTATCCAACCCCTTTTCGGTCTAAATCTTTTTCCGATGTCTTCCGTGGGATGCAATTACAGTGTCGAGAGGGGCATCTTTGCGAGGATTGTTTGAGAGATCCTTGGTTTAATCACCAGGTCGAGCGGCAGCGATTCCCTTCTCAGCCAAAGGGATCTCTACCACACTTTGCATTCAGTTCATCTTTTTTTTTATGGTAAAAAAAATATTGATTGAATTCAAATAATGTGTTTGGTGCACGCGTTTGGAGTTTTATAAAAATACTATAAGTATTATGTGCAGAAAAAAAAATAAGTGAATTTTGCCGGCATTATGAAATTTCTCCTATGTAATAAGTAATTTCAGTTTTAGCTATACTGTATTGCTTCATTATATCAGAATAAGAGTTTTGTTAGAGATAATGCTACTTAAAAATGTATTTAAAAACCCCCATTGCCCCCCATTGCTTCATTTTATCAGAATAAGAGTTTAGTTAAAGATAATGCTACTTAAAAATGTATTTAAAAAAACCTCAAATAACTGCCTTCCTAAACGTGTGTAAAGGAATTGAAAATTTAAGGACCATGGTGAATTAGATTGTAAACAAACTCAGATTTATCCTTCTTAAAATTTTATCATTTAAAAAAATATATTAGAGTCGAAAGCTCATTTTCTTTCTTGAGCTGCTGGTTAACCACTCGTCAAGTGGCAGTGAATAAGGCCGTTTCAAAACAAATCTTTACTATTTTTTCCGAATATAATCCTTTTAAATGTCATGAGCTGTTTACTTTAGATTGTCTCGTATTTTTAAAGAAATTTCCTACAGGGTCCATAGTTAACTCTACGAGTTCATATGATCTACGTTAGCAGAACTACTATCTAATACCTAAACCCTATAAATAAATTTGCAAAAAGCTGTTCCCATATCTCTCTGTCGAGTTTTTTAATAAACTACCTAACGAAATTCAAACAGAATCAAATATCTGTCTCTTCATAAAGCTTTGCATTTCTTTCATTATTAACTTAACAGAAATATTAAAATCAGTAAGGTGACTTCTTTTTTGAGTACGAGTACGTACTCTAATTTTTTTTTAAAATAATTTTCTTTGCCAGCTTAGCCCCCTTTTTTAGTTTTCTATTTTTTATTTTCGTAATGATGATTTCTCGTAAGGAAAATCTATGAGCATATGGAAGAGACTTTTGCTCCTTCGGGAAATTACAAGGAATTTCTTTTTTTTTCCCCTCCTTTTTTGTTCTTCTGTGTCCTTCATGTCTGTTTCTGTGTATTTTGTACTGATTTTTCTGTTAATAAGTATAAAAAATTTTAAATTTAAGAAACCAGTATAGTAGGTTCTTGATGCTGTAGGAAATTCGGGCTTTATTTTAATTCCGTTCTCGATTTTAAGTCCCTCTTTTAATGCAACTCATTCGATTATTGATCTTTCACAAATAATTTGAAATCCTTCTTTTTAGTTGAATAACCATTTAAAAGTGTAAATAGCTACTATTGTTTTCTAGAAAAGTTAGTTAGTAGAATTTTATAAGTTTAATTATCAAATCACTTGGGATTATATTTTTAAAATTATGAATTAGTTTTCATTTATGGCTTTTTCTCCAAATGGACGTGGTGAAGGGTCTACTTTAGAAAACTCTGGAATACAGTGCTAAAATAATTCTATCCTTAGATTCTGTTTCAGAAAAAAAGGTGAAAGATAAAGAAATTGTAATAAAAACATATAAAACTACTTTTTAAAAAAACAGGCTATCTTTAAATATTATTTTCTTCAAGTTAAGAAGTTTTTAAGAAGACTTCTCCTTAATTAATTTGTAAAAAAACTCCTAGTTTCAATAAACCAAATGCAGTAGTTACTTAGGAACGATAAATAATTTAAGAAATCTCCAAGGGGGTTCAAACTCCAAGCAGGAAAAATATTTTTTGATTGAGAACAGATAAGTATTAACAAGTGAGAGATGTTAATGAACTGGTTAATAAACAATGTAAATAAACAAGTAGTGTGAAACACAGAATACTTTTCATTGTCAATTACTTTTATCCATGAAGTTAAAATCGTTAAGTGCTCTCTTTTAAATGTTCTAAAATTTATAGTTAAGAACTGTGTATTATTAATTTTCAGGATTTTTTATTTCAATCATTTTTTGTGTGGCCTTTGTAAATTGCACTTTTGTAGTTTTGGGAACTTTGAAAAGCGTATTCTCTTGCAACTTGGAACTCTCTCCACCTATCGTTTTGTGAATTAATTTTCGTTCAAAATTCTCTTCAAAAGAGTATTTTGCCATGTCGGACTGCATGCAAACTATGCATTCAAAGTTTTTTCCCGACACCCTCCAATTTCAAGTCCGATAATAATCGTTCCCTGAAATCATCCATCAACGTTATCTTAAGTAACCTCCATTCGAGAGAACTCATCGCCGTGGCAAAGATGAGGGCTCATGCATAATGCATCGGTAATCAAAATAGCGGAAAGAAAGGAAACAATATCTCTATCTCTGTTTCTATGTTTTCGAATGAATGCACTGGGATGATTGAAATCGAACCCTTTGAAATGCGGGTTGGAATGTAGTATATTGATTTTTCAGGATTCCGCCAATAATAAACCGCATAGCTCGTTAAGATGTTAATTTTGCATTCTAAAGATGCTTATACGAAGTCAACCACTGGCACAGACCAAGGCATCAGAATGGGTGATGTTTTTACCCAAAAAGAAAATTTATTGGGATATGCGAACTCATTGGCACCACAGCACATGGGGACCATGTCCTACGATGCCCACGTTCGTTTTCATGACCAAAGGATATGGAGTGCGAGGCATACCGTCCAATTAGGTGGTCATCAGTCTAAAGGGAGGCTTTGGATGTGTACCTATACCCTTTTAAAAATATCGTAATTTTCACAAAATAGTAAAAAGTGCATACTTTTAAATTTTAATACTGTGTAAAAACAAATATGTATATAATCAATAGTTTTATTTATTTTATATTCGGATGTTTACATATCGCCTCTCCGGTGCAACAATGACGCAAATGTAAAAATTGAAATTTCTACTACACGGGAGCTTGGCAGCAAGGCTTCTAGATTGGCCACGATATCGCGCGAAGTCGAAAAAGTCGAGTCAATCTTAGGTGATCATTTTAATTGTCGCAAAGATAAATCGCCAAAAACGGTTTGAAATGCCTAAACGCTTAAATCATGGCCTAACCACAGTATCGCACGCCTTCTAATATTCTTCTCTAAAGTTAAGCACCTTCAGGCGCAGTCAGTATTTGGGAGGGTGACCACCACCAACCATCGGACTTCACAGTGGTGTCGAATGAAAAAAAAATTGAAAAATCTCAGTAGTATTTGTATCTAACCACTTTAATTTTTTTTAAATATTTTGTTTTTGTGCTGGTTATGCAGCTGTGTATTCTATGTTCAAACTATTAAAACAATGCTTTAATATAAATAGGAAGGATTGCAGATTTCAAACGCCTCGCGAGCAGATGGAATTTTTTGGGTTTTGGCTTTATTGTTTTCAGTCTGTTTTCTGAGTAAATGTCGGGGCAAGAATTATTTATTTCTCTTATTTTATTTATTCCTTTTGGAAGTGAAATTAAGTTTGCATCTAGAAATACTTCATATAAGAGATCTACAAACTGTATTAATTTTAAAGTAGGGTCGTTATTTTATGACCACCATGTATTTGGAGGAACTTACAATTGTTATTATTTCTAATTTTTTGGTTAAAATCCATATATTTTGGGGGACTGCGTAACCCGTGGAACCCTACAATCTCAGCACTACCACCATCGGTTTTATCCAAAACAATGGACATGTAAAGTAAAACGCACGTAATTTAGTATTAATTTATTTAAAAATTTAAAATTGTTCTCTGATCGGATCGTCATAATTTAATTTCAAAGACTGATTATAGTTCCAGTGCACCATTATAAAAAATATTTGTCATTAGCATATTGGCATAATTCTCAAAAGAATGCACCGATAAACTATAGGAAAAAGTTTTTATTGAGAATTTGCCTTGGAAATATTGTACCACTGAAATCGGCGATAAAAAAAATCGTAATTTAATAATATATATATACTCATTCATTATTTAGGGTAGAATATTTCTGATAACAGGTAGATCTTCTAAAAAATAAAACCAAATGTGAGCAAAAAACGAAAGAAATGATTGATATGGTCACCCTCCCAAATACTGACAGCACCCGAAGGTGCTTAACTACGGTGAAGGAAGTTAGCTAATCGATATGCCAGCTAAACCATGATTTTTTGGGGACTTTTTTTTAGCGGCGATCGCCAAAGATCACACTGTTGTTTCTTGGCTCGACTTTGATTTGGCTACCAATCTAACTTGTTGTCAAGCTACCAAACGGTAAATATTTACCAAGTTGCATTTGCGTCATTGTTGCACCGGAGCGGCGATATGAGGAGTTTTTTTTTTTTTAAAGAAAAACTATTAATGGTGTGATTGCGACTGGGGAAATACTGATTTTGAAAATATTAGAGAAATAAATACTGAAAATGCCAAATTATCCAATATACAAATTAAATATAAAGAAATTTCACCATATCCTCTTGAACACTCCAGCTTTAAAGGATTGAAACTTTTAGGCCCTTGATTTTTGAATGAACTGAAAGAAAAGGATTTTAAGTAAACACTATTTAATTAATTCCTAGAATGAGGGAGTTTTGTTCAGAAAAGTCGCTAAAAACAAAAAAGTTTGTGTACTTTTTGACACCCGTGTCACAGTTCCTCAAATGAATCTGAATTTTTTTTTAAAAAGGAATAAATCTCAGTCGTTGAAAATATTTCTAGGTACAGAAATTCCGTTTCTTTTTAATTCATTTCAATTTTCATTGCAACGCAAACATTCATTGTTCAGTCCCATTTCTTTCGATACAGCAGTTTCGAATTCTTAAAGCGCAGCCAATGTTTTTGCTCCGGTTATGAATGAAAAGCTTCTTTCGTCCCTCATTTGAAAGGAACGAAACAAGAGCTTCTCCCTGAAAAATGTTTTCGCAGCAGAGAGCAATTTGTTCCTGCCTCCCCCTCCCTCATTCCGGAATGAGGAATGGAACGCGCAAAGAAATATTCGAATATCCTTTATTATTTTGGTTCCACTTTTTCGCCGTTATTGTTGCCATTCATCTCAGTTCGGTTAAATGCTGACGCAGTTTCGAGAGACAACGACGGAGAAATAACTGGTTCAGCGACACTGTAGAGGTAGCTCGCATTTCGAACTGTGTTTTTTTTTTCAAAAGAGGTTTTTTATCGTAACATATTGAGAAGCTTTACATGAATATTTACCATGTTTTTTTAAAGCTTAATGGACACTTTATATGAAAAGAGGAATGTTCTTTTATTTCCGCGGATGAAATTTTATGAACTCGTGTTTTTCCCTGAAAACACGCCTTTTCTATGAACTACGACGAGACTACAAATAATTTTCCTACTATCGATTTTTTCAAAAACAATACGACAACAGGAAACTTTAACATTTTCACTCTTGGACGCCCCAAAGTTTATATAGTATAGGATCCAATGGTAATCTCGGGTGCCTAAGGTGTGAAAGGGTTAAAAAAATTACGTTTAAATATCAAATAACTGTACAATACAAGTACAATTACTGTAAAATACAAGTAAAATTTCGAAGTAGTATTAGTTTAAGAATTATAGTTTGTATTATTTGAATAGTGAATTTTTCTATTAGTGAATTATATTTATAGGTAATGTTATTTTTTAAAAAAAATACCTTATTAGACGAGTTCAACCGGAAGCAGGGGCGGATTAAAGGGGGGGGGCGGAGGGGGCGACCGCCCCCCCCCGAGAAAATTCCCCTAAAAGCAGTTTAAGAACACTTTTTGACATGCTGAAATTCAAAAATTTCCCGGGGGAGGACCCCCCTCTTCTTTCTTTGCCTATAGAGTAGTTTAAGTCGTTTTCTATGATGATAAGATAAAAATTCCTATTCAGGAGCGTATCCAAGGCGGGGGCCTGGTCCGCACCCTCCATTAGGCCTGACCTAAAACTTTTAAGACCCTATTTTGGGTGTTATGATTATGATTAGCCACTCATCAAAAAACGTCTATACCCCTCAAAAGTGTCTGAAAAACACTTTTTTGCTTGTTATACCTTAAAAAATTTAGGGTAAAATCCCCAGTATCATGGCATGGGCCAGAGGCGTATATAAAGGGGGTTAAAGGGGCCTGGCCTCCCTTTCGAAAGTCGGACTAAGTGGATAAAAACGAGTTAAAATGCTGTTATTAAGGGTCAAATTTCTAAAATTTTCTGGGGGGGGGGACCCCCCAGACCTTCTTTTTACTTGGATTTCTATACTGCCCACTAATTTTTTACGTCCAAATTTTTTAAAATTAATGTACCCTTTCCCCAGTATTTTTAAACTTATTTTATATCAGTTTTAAGTCTCAAAACACTTAACGGTACTAGTTTTAAGGATAATATTTTGAAAAAAATTATATCCCAGGGAGGACCTACTGTAAATTGAATTATTCCATTTAACCGCCCCCTCCCACAAAATTGCATTAATCCGCCACTGACCGGAAGTTGACCATACATTGAAAATAAATTGAAGACTCTGGACTTCAAAAACAAGCTAAGTGCTAAAAAGTAAATTTCCCGTAATTCATAATTTTAAAGTTGATTCTCCATAGGAATACACATAATAAAAGTCATCTTTCAGGCCGTTTTTGACCTACTAATCATGGTTTGGCATTACACAACACTACACACAGCATAGGGTGTTGGTGATAGTACTTATATTGGTTTTTCGGGTCTAACTATTTCTTTTTTAGTTTTTGCACTTAGCTTCTTCTTGAAGTCCAGTCTTCAATTGTATTTACGGTTTGAATTACATTAATGGAAGTCTTCGCTCTGTGACGTCACACAGTTGAACTCGTCTATAAAACCTGGAACACATTTTATTAAAAATATTTTTTACCTATCTCTCAATTTAATAAAAGAGGCCAAAACATGTATACAAAATTTTTCTCTGAAGAAAATGTGAAGTATATTCCCAGTTTTATCCAATAACGACAACAAAGTTAGAAAAGTTGCTAACTATAAATGCACACATATTGCAATAGACCAAACACTAGAAAGTAATAAAACTCAATCGTCTTAAAGTTACTTTATATTTACCAGATCTACACCTTAACCATGTCTAAAAAGCCAGAAAAACACAAGTTTATGAAAGCAATTTAAAAGAATACAAAAAGATATTCCCTTCCAAACACTATAGAGACTATTTGAAAACCAAGCACTAGACTAGATTTTGATCGTCAAGTCGCTATTCCATTGAAAAGAAACAGAATAAGTGTCGGAAAAGTACGGAGAATTCTGTCGTCGCAGATTTGAAGAGTAGAGGAACACATTCGCGCAAGAGCCATTAAAGAGTTACCATTACGCAAACGAGGACAGACTGTAAAACCGACTTTACAGCTGCCCTGTAATAATGCGAGATCATTTCAGACGGACATTATCTTCCCTTATCATCCATCATCATTATCCATCATCCTAATAGACCTCCCCACATCCCTTTCTGCTTTTTCTTGGGGGAAGAGGAATTCCGTTGGTTGGGGGGTTCTTTTGCCGCTGACCACTATAGATGGGAAGTCATAGGGGAACGGTTTAGGGAACCAAGGATTAATACTTTAGTTTAATGAGTTTAACGGTGATGTAAATCGGAAATATTTATTTTGTAGAAAAATTAAACTTGTTTTTTGATAACCTTAAGCATAAGCACACAATACCAAAAAAAAATAATGGTTTTTAAGGATGAATATGTATGCATTTCTTAAACAAAACTAAAATTACATTAATAGTAATAAATAATTAAAAAAAATATTTTACAAGTTTATATCTTTCTAAATTGGAGTTTTTTTTAGTTTGAAAAATTTAAAAAACTACATTTGACTATAATTTACATTCTTTTGATCTCTGGTTATTTCATATCATATTTCTCTTTCTCTATCTCATACTCTCACTATCTTATCATTATTTCCGTCTGTAGTTTTGTCTCTCTTTCTCTCTGTACTAAATAGAATATTAATATTAATCAAAAGATTACGGAAGATAAAAATGGGGTAATTTGGAGATAATCATCAGTCATCTTCCCCTCATTATTATAATTGGAACTAAATTCCATCCCTTTCCCTTGTGGCCGATGGGGATATTCTTAGATAAAGGAAAATAATAAAGAGAATTTAGTAATGTGGAGAGAGAATCTCCAACACATCTATTGATTCCCTAGTTAAAAAAAAGGAGAAATTCAATCAAGATGTCAAGACTCGCAAATACATCGTCGGTCTACTCGGTACACTGCCATCCGATTCATGCAAAAAGCCGCTCTGCTAATAGAGACACTTCGTTACCCCTTCGCTCTTTTTCCAGGGTTCGAAATCTCGAATCGTCGTGGATTGTTCGAAAGAACAAACAACCGTTCCCTGTTTGTCCTCCTGATTCGATTCCGGGCCGAGCGGACCCCGGGGCGTGACACGATTAGGGTCGAGGAGGGCCGAAATCGGAGGGTAAACAGCGATTAGGGCGGGAGAAAGGATTGGAATGAACGTGTCTGTGGGGGCATGCGTATGTTATAATTCCGTAGATCTTCACATGAATCTTCTATTCTCTAAATTGAAAAACTTGATACGTGTTTCAAGCGCACATGAAAAACAGTTTATTTTACACTTTTTCAATGAATTTAATACTTTGTGTGGTACTCTTTACTTGAAGTGATTTATTTGATATCTACTGAAATGCTTTGAATCGGTGATTTGTAGGATTTTTATATTTATAATGCAAAATTTGCATCAGTTCATCGTGACAAGTTAGTAATTTTGTTTTAAATATTGTTTTATAAATCAGATCAAAAATATACAAACATTCTGTAATCACACATCAATATTTCAATAAACTGATTAACATGTAGTGGCGTATATAGAAATTTATTTCGGGAGGGGCCCAAAACTACTCCTCAGCCCCTCCCACACATATTTAATAGGTCCAATATATCTTTTTAATACATTTTAGGTGATTATTTAGGCCCTAAAAATACTTAATGTAAGAAAAGTTGTGAGGAACAAAATTACAAGTATCTCAAGTATAGAAGTAACTCAGTTGATCTCTTAGAGCTTGGGAACCATTGAAAAGAACATTAAATAATTGTAAAAAATGATACTTTACTTTTAGATATAAGTCTACATAAGAAATCTTATCTACAAAAATTAGTTTTCAATCGTTTGTTAACTCATATTGGGAAAAACGCAAAGGAATGTTGAAACTCTTTCAATTTCTATTTTTACCCTTTTTCAGTAAGTTCATTAAGTTTTGTGCATATTCATACCATTCACTCTCTTATGTATTTTATTTTCATTTCCCCCTCTGAAACTTCAAATTTTTTAGAAAGTACAAGTCAAATTCAAAAATCATCACAGATTTTCAATGAAGTCATCAAGCCCTATTCACCTGTAATTTGGTAAGTGATTTCTGAGTACTTTTAAAGTAAATATTGTGCATATATACGATTGAAATATATTCTTTAGTGTCATAATGGGCTCCTAAAATGTAAAATGTATCACACGACTTCAGTTAATTCTGAAACAAAGCAAAATGTTTCCAGATTACTGAAATTTCTTAAGGAAATTTTAAATTCCGTTTTAGTAAGGAATATTCCATAAGAAAAAATAAGCTCTTACATAATCTTAAAAGAGTATTTCTAATAGTTAACACAATTTATTCAAATAAGGAAGGGCATAAATAACCCCTCTTAAAGAAACTGGAACTTGCAACAGATGTGATTGAATATTTCCGGTTAATGATCCATAAAATTTTTGGAAAGCAATGAAAATAAACATGTTGCGTATGATAATATTTAATAAGTTTTAGTTATTTTACATAAGAAAACATGCAATGAGTGATTTAAAAAAATCATAATAAAACTACATCACGACAGCACTACAAAATGATAAGTAATATCCCGTATTAGATAAATAACGTAAAACAAACAATTGGGATTCTCTCGGTCATAAATCATACAAACAGCCATACAAAAATTTAAACAACTGAATAAACTAAAATATAAAAATTTGTGTTAAAGAGAGAGCAGAGCATCTTTTTGTTCCTGTTAATATGATCACTTGCTGTGGATTTTGTGGTGACAACTGCCATGGCCACCTAAACTAATAAGGCCGTAGAAGCTTGAAATCTGAGTGATGTCATGCCTTCTCTTCCACGTCATCGACGCGTTTAAGACAACAGCGCAACTCCAGTCTGGAATCTTGATCGCCCCACCCTTTACAGCCTGATTGGTCTCCACAACTACGGTGAAAACGTCACTTGAATTAGCCACACCGACACACGTGCCGAATATTTCAGATGGGAGAAAGTTTGATCTGAATTAGGATTGATTTGACTTAGGATTTCTAAGAATTACTCTCCTAATGACAGATGGGGTTAAAGAGCAGAACAATCCTGATCTGAAATTTGCACACAATCCTTTGATTGGACACCTTAGATTGGACCTAAAACCAGCAAAATCTTTCTGTTGATGATAACATTGTAAAACTGATCGAAAAGAGGAAACATCAGTTAATATTTAACCCCCCCCTCCATTGTAATCGTAAATTTGAAGGCTTAAAATATGTCCGATTATGAGTTTTAAACCAGGCCGATTTTTACAATTTTATTTAAAATTTAATCATTAAACCAGATTTTAGTAATCACTGATCAAATATGATCATTAAAATTAACTCTGCATAAAACCATTTTCAGGTCTTAAGGGAAACCTCTTTTTAGTTCTGCAAAACGAAACTACACAACATAAAATTGTTTATAATAGAGCACGGAATCAACTTGAGGTTCGCGATCTCTAATTCACTTTCTCACTTCTGAAATATTCGACACGTGTGACGGTGTGGCTAATTCAAGTGACGTTTTCACCGTAGTTGTGGAGACCAATCAGGCTGTAAAGGGTGGGGCGATCAAGATTCCAGACTGGAGTTGCGCTGTTATCTTAAACGCGTCGATGACATGGAAGAGAAGGCATGACATCACTCAGATTTCAAGCTTCTACGGCCTTATTAGTTTAGGTGGCCATGCAACTGCTATCTTAGATTTTCCTTTCCTTGCATGTTCTTGACGCTTGACAACTGTCGTCAGCTGTGTTCCTTTTTGGGCTGTCAATCACACCTGATCTACACATCTTTACTTTGACGACAGACATATTAAAATCTTTTGCTGATTTTTACTCCATTTCATTGATTTCCATTGGCTTTTTATTGTTTCAAAAATTCTGTTATTCAGTTTTTGAGTAGACGAAGCTCTAAAATTTACCGATTGATTTTTATAAGTGTACTTACTTTTATGAATAATTTAAGAAACAGTATATGGGTGTGTGGTAAGATTTCTAAGTACATTCAAAATTCCTGGTTTTAAAGATTTAATTTGATATCAAAAGTTTTGAAGTTATATGATCAACCAGAGAATTTAAGATAGCTCCAGTTATTTTGTTAATTGAACAGTTTGATGTTTATCTCTGATGAGCTAAAAATAAGTATATTTTTATTTATTAGCTTATCGGTGATTAAAAACTGCTTCTGATTTTTTCTGGCTATTAATTTTCTCCACTGATGTTCTTTAAATTGGGGTTTAAAATTTTTCAAGGTATCCCTTCATATTCTAGTATCTGTTTCTAGTTTGCAATAAGTGAACAATTAAAGAGAAAATTTTAATATGCTTAATATGAATTCATAACATTTGACAATAGTTTAATTTAGAACATCAGCCAATAACTATTATGGGTTACAAAGTCAATGGTTTTAAATTCTTTGCTTCCAAGGTAATTAATTATTTACAAGTACTCCTGATTAGAATCCCCTGTCCTAGATCACAGTACAATCAGTAATCGTTTTCATCAATAATGTGTATTTTATACTTTATATATGTTATCTCAATTGATTAGTGATATTCAATGTCTGGCGCATGTACGACAACCATCTACGTATACAGACGCCATGTTAACCCTCAGAGTACAGTTGATATGGCACGATGACCCCTTTCGATAGTGTTTACGGAGAAGGGTGGCCAATAGGCGCTTTGGCATAATTTATGACAGGATCGATGTCTCCATTGAAAAGCCATCAGTGCCGCTGTCCCTGGAAATAGATAGGCGACATTTATTATCAGGGAAGTGAGTAATGGAGCCGAAGCCATGCATCACTCTCTTTGTTGCGCGAAGGAACATCGGTTTGTGGACAGGCTTCATCGCCATTGTAACGAATTATCTCCGCTGTTGTCGGCCCAGAAGATGGAGAGTCACGAGTGCTTTAACACGAGAGATTGTTCATGTTCAACCCATCCGAAGAAGGAGTTCGACACGGGAAGAATGATGCGGAAAATGTAGGAAAGAATGATAGGGAAACAAGCGCTTCCTTTCAAGACTTCGGGATATTTTACCAAGGAATGATGTATATTAAGAGTGATCAAGTATTTTTTTTTCTGGATCGGAGTAGTCTTGCTAAAATTTGGGTGGGGAATAGTCGCGCATAATTTGGGAAGAACTTATGTATGACTTTTTGAATAATCCTATTTTAAGTAATGGGAGATACGAAGATGTGGAAATTCACTCATCTCTGAATGTTTCAATTTCTTACTTTATGTCATGACTTTACGTTTTACAACTTTAGTTTTTTGAGAACTGAAAAATTTTGTAGGTGATATACTCGATTCTTTGTTTTGCAACCTGCTTTTCTTGTCTTTGCTGTTTCTTTTGAACAATTTATTCATATCAATCTATTTGGAGAAATATCGAAAAGTTTATTTTTAATTTTATCTCAAACGATATTTAGGGCAATATATGTGTGGCAACGAACTCACATAGATTTTAAATTTTGAAGAAAGAAACTAAAAAAAAAAGAGAAAAAAACTGCAAATCACTAAATAAAAGTATTCCATAACGTATAAAATGAAATTTACAGTAAAGATACCACACGAAATACTAAATTCATTGAAGTAGTGTGTAAAATAAGTTTTAATGAGCAATCGAAACGACCCTTCTCAACTTATTTCACCCAACGAGTATAATAAATTGGCACGGCTCTGTAATTTACTCACCCATCACAGTACCGCATTAGACATTTTGATTTTTTTTAATTACAGATAACAATCCCATAAACCTTCTCTTAAGCTATGTGTTAAATAAATTAGGTAACCATTTGTGACACAGAGGATATAGCAGGTCACAAAAAATCACAATTTGTGATACAGGATAGCGGAAGCAAATACCATTCACTATACGTGACGTGCCTCAAGAACAAGCCCAAAAGGGTCCTTTGCGTAAGAAAGGGATCTTGGAAAACGCTCCCTCTGGGGAAAACGCGTTAACGTCGCCACAATTATGACCCCCTGGAGATAGCATTCCGGGGCAGAGTTTTAAAATGCAAATCAAAAGGCGAACTGCTTATCGTTATTTAATGAGGAAGGAACTCGCTGCAATCTCGTTTGCGCCTCCTCTCCGAATTATTTACGTTATTTTTTTTTCACTTTTCCGCACCCTCGCGATACCCCATTATTTTTTGCGCCCTGTTTGTTGTTGTCGAGGTGTTCTTTTTCGGGGATGAGCTGAATTATTCATGTCGCAAGGGAGGAACACGCGCAAACGATATTAAGGCGCGAAGGAACCTAATATGTTTGGACCAATCGGATGCCTCCTCGCTTCGGGTCGCGGGATCACGGAATGGGAAGAGGTTCCCAGAATTAAAAGGCGCGTCGAGGAAGAAAAGGGAAGGAATTGGGTTCCGAATTATGACATGATCGTATAACATTTCCGGTAGAGCTGTTTGCGAGATAGGAAACAGGGCAAAAATGTCGCGTATCTCATTTTGGTGCCTTTAACTCCAAAAACGAAACGTAAAAATTAAAAAAACTAAGAAATTCTAAAATAAACATTTTTCAAGAATTTTGTAACAGAATTCTGAAGATTTTTTTTCAAAGTTTTGTCAATTTAAATAAAACTAAAGATTTTAATATTTTTTTATTCATCAAAATAGTAGATGTTACCTTCAGTAAGTGCAATGTATTTATAGGAGCTAAAAATGTATCGTGCCTAATAGTAAAAAAAAAAACTTTCAGTTTATTTTGTATAAAATAAACAGTTAGTAGGATCTACTTGGTTTTATCGCTAAGAAATATTCTGTAAAATATCACAAAATAAGAACAATTAGAAAAATATTCGATTCATTCAAATTATTTGACTGATAACTCACCGGTAACTTGACCCGTGGTTAACCAGGTTTCAGACCTCTGATTTGTAGAGAACTAGTTTTCCTCCTGTAACTACCAATCAGAGATTTGAATCCTGGTTAACCAACGGTCAAGTTACCAGTGAATACGTGGCTGTAAGATATTCCGTATCTTTTAGAATCTAGTAGTTGATAACTAAAATTGATTCAGTTTTAGTCGTTCCTGGGTAGATAGTGCTTTATTTCTGCATGTATGGAGGGATCTTCCTTTAAGTATAATTTTTATACGTAGTAATTATTTCAAGGCCGTAAAACATTTCTCGAAACAAAATAAATTATTCCAAATACCTCAGTATAACGAATAAACCAAACAGAAATTAAATATTTACCTAAGCTTTGGAATTGAAATTCTTGAGTAACAAAATAAGTACGAAATTTCGATAGACGCCTGGGCACTCTATGTCCAAGTTGACAATAATAATAATTAATAATGAACATAAGCGGATAGAAAAGAGGAAGGAATTATTAAATAATAATAAATCTTTTGTCCTTAAAAACAGATAATTTTTATAAACAAATACAAAATTTCTAAAAACACCAAAGAAATTAAATTCTTAATTAAACAGTCATATTAGGCTATGAATATAGTACCTACACTTCACTTCGAAATTTCGTATTGAAAGCTTTCTACTGAGAAAATAAATTTTTCATAGTGTTATTTCGTGAGATTACATAAAAACTTGTAGTTCTTTGATATCTTTGGTTGAAGGGTTGAAACACCTTTAGGTTTCCCCCTCATTCTCACAAAAAAAAAATCTCTTGCTCTGTACAAGTTTACGAGAGCTTTCATAATAGTCTTAGAACCCCCGCAGAAAAGGAAAGACTATTTTGTAGATGTAGACTCTGGAGTATAAGAACTTCAAAAGATAGAAAAGTTTTTCAAAGCTTATCAAAACCTTCCGCTAAGAGGATTTAAAGAAGGTGTTTTCGTAACATATACCTATATAGAAGTTGAGCTTTTCAATTTTATAGACAACGAAGAAGTTTTTCAAAACATCAAAAATAGCTCTTAACGAATAAACATATTGAAGATTAATTGACTTGTTTATACGCACTGTGATATTACTACATCACCCACAACCTTTTTCACACAATGATATCGCTAAAATTATTAGTTCTTTGTTCTTTAATTCTACAATTGTTTATCATGAGCTAGTTTCTAAAACGTAAGAAAAATATTACCCATTAATGTTTTAAGGAAAATTTAGTTGTTCTAAAGCAGTAGTTCGAAACATTTTTCACCTAATTTTCCTCTTAAGCATCATTAAGGTATGTTAAACGAATGCGACATTATCACCTGAATTTAAATACAGATTTGCCCCAAAACTTGAGTTGTTGTTGTTGTTGTCGTGTATGACTTAGTGCATAAATTACAAATACAAACAAAAAAAAAAAAAAAGAATACAGAATACAGATAAAGAAATACAAATATCAATAAAACACACGAGCTCACAATAAAACATAAAATAACTCAAACATAAAATAATCAAAACTTGAGTAAATTATAAAAATGAAAAACAACCAATCGAAGAGAAACATTTCCTGTTAATTATGCACCAAACAGAATAATATTCCCTTTCGTTAAAAAATAATATAAATAATTGTTTATTCTGAAGTAAATTTTATGAATCCTGTTAACAAGTTAAACAAAAAGTATTGAAAATTCTGCTAAACTGTTGGCAATTGATATATAGTAATTTAAAAATAATTAAAAATATAGTTTGCTTATTAAAACATGTGACATGATGAGATAAAGGATGGTGGTAGATCCCATCTTTACTTTTACTTCAAATTTTATAATATATTTTTTTCTGCTAAAACATACGTTTTCGTACGGGAGTATATACCCTTAGACGAGTATATTTGATCGAAGGTGTTTTTAAGTCTCTTCTCGCCTGGTAAAGGGATACCCACTTCTTTGAGAATAGGATCAAACACAACAGAGGAAGGTAACCGTGCAGCTTTCAAGCTAACAAGATGAAGCGCGTGAGACTAGAAACAGAACACAAAGCAAAGATTTCTTCCACTGTTGCGGGAGGAAACCAGGTACAAAATGGATCAAATGGGGTACCCCCTTTAACAAGATGTGAAATGAAACAGGAAAATGTGTGTTCCTGAAAGCAATTGTGTGAAAACTAAGGGTAGCGAGAAATTCCTCGACAAAGCCATGCTATGTAATGGGTCTCATTTTTCTCTAACCTAGAAGAAGTCTACAAAATTATGAGCAATATCCTATGAATAATTTTTCCCAGAAAAAGTTTGCGTATATTTAATTTTCATAAAATTGCAATTCTTTGATTGCTAGTTTTATGGACTATAAAAAACAACTGCTGTCAAAATTGTTTCCTCTCATCGGGGGTTTCTAAATTTAGGTTTCCCTCCATTTTACGTAGTGGTGTATCGACCTTAGCTGCCCTAAAGAAAAAAAAAACGCTCTAAATGTTTTCTTTCGGCAGAAGACCCCTCGTAATTACCGTTTGGAAAAGAAGAAACTCGAAATGACATCATTGTGCAAATCTCTCCCTCGGCCGTTCGAAAAGAGCTTAAAGCATACTCAGTGGGGTTAATTGGGTTATTTCGAACCTTAACGACCGAAAAAGAATCGAAAAAGGAAGGTCGTAAAAGTGATCTACTTAGCGAAAGAACATTTTGTTAAACACCGATAAAAAAGCGTTTCTTGAAAAGGGGCGGGTAAACACATATGCCGATTGCCCTCTCGGGCGGATTTAGAGGATAGATATCCCAGGGGGATGAATCAATCCGTTTTGAAGAATACCCTGCCTATATTCCTCAAGTAGATGTCTTCCCTGAAAATTATGGTGTGAAAAGGAGGGTAGCCGTCACTTACGAAATACATGGCCTTCTAACTCGAGTTTGTGAAGTCACAAAAGCTAATTCACCAATTACTTACACATTTTCACCTTTTTTGTAACCAATAGTAAAAAATTAGCCTAACATGTTAGGTATAATTTTTGATGAGTTATGAACCTACTGCAGTAGGTTCATAACTCATCAAAAATTATAGTATGATAGTATACGCAGCACTGATGTGAACTCAACTGCACCTGTGTACCTGTAAGTTTTGCTTTTCTGCCTCACATTCATTGGTTCTGTAAAACTTGTTTTTCCTTTATAAGCCATACCGTGCAAAAAAGAAAACCATTGCAAAAACCAAAGCATAGAAACTGGTTTTTGCGCTGCCCGGATCAATATAGGGTTTAAAGCAGGCCTGTACTTTACTATGAGTGTAACTTTGCAACACTCATTACATACTTTAAATATTTAAACTATAATTTTGAATAAAATATTTGCACATTTCTATTTTATAAAAAGATAATTTAGTTACTATTTAAATTTTTAAAATCCAGATTTTTCCTTTATTAATTTTCAATTAGTCTCATTTCTTGTTTACCATACTTTCCGTAAATTTTTTAACATCGAAATTGATATACAGGGCGTTTCAAAAAGTACGCCCAAACTCGGCACAAAAAGATTCCTCGCGTGTAATAGTAGATAAAATTTGCCCAGAGAACTATACCTCTTCAAATATTTTATTTTTAGAAAAATGTGATGCCATACCCAATAAAAACCAATTGCTTCATTCCACAGTGCACGCATGCATGTCCTTGCCGAGTGAATATTTTAACCATCCTAGTATGCAAACATATCTAAAAGACCATGGTCACGTTTTCACATAAACCTTCATGTAAACAGAATGTAACATCATACCATTCCCATCATGATTTTCTCGAACACTGTGTGCCGTAGAAGTAAGTTCTTTGGGCATTTGTTATGTACTTCACGCAACGAATCTGGCCGTGCACAGTTTTGGCGGACTTTTTGAAACGCCATGTAGGTCAAAAAGGCCTTTTTACAGAACATCTTTATATAATCCATTTTCATCTCCTTCTGTATGAGGGAAGTGGAATTTATAGATTAAAAAACCCCTGATAAATTATGCCCATAACAGATGATTGAGGGAGAGCCCACCCCATTGTTGGTCCCCTAGAACCAGTCAAGCTTCCGTTACGAGAGGGAGATGCCGCTGCATGAATTCCTCTATTTTCTCAAGGGATGGGAAATATCCCCGAGGAATGGATCATCCTGACGGTAGGGGTCGGGCAAAAAGAACACGGATCTTCATGTAGGGAAACGAGTAGCTTTGTTACTATTTTTTAAAAAATGTAATACAATTTAGGATAAGAAAGATTATGGGAAGCATTGGAGCGGGATCTGTTTTTAAAGGGATAAAAAGGAGGATTTTGTGATTTGTTATAATTATTTTATAGGTAGTTTTAACCTTTTTTAAGCCTATTTTTACCTTGTTATATGTTATTTTTTACTTTGTTATGTTATATTTTATAGACTAATCATCATCTCAGATCAATATATGTAACTTTTCGTATAACCTAAATTAAAGAAAACTTCAAGGAGCATTACGCGAAAACATGAAGAGATCATATTCGTACTTTGAGGAAGGATATAGAGTACTACGATCAAAAAACGAAATTTTCTGAGTTTTAGGAGGACATATTCTCTATGTAAAATTCCTTTCCTTTGGTTGCGTCTCAGTGCGAAAATAAGTTTTGCAGTAAAAGAACTAATATGAAATTATCTCTGTTTTAGGCTTTACATAAACCTTTTTATGAAATAAATAAAATAATTAAAATGAATTTCTATTTAATCTCTTTATTCTGTTGTATTTATGTAAATAATTTGTAGTTTGTGAAAGTCTATTCTTGCAACAGAGAAAAAGGCCAGGGTGTTAAGATACCTGTATCCAAAAGAAAAAAAAATCGTGAAATTTAAAGTGAAAATACTATGTTATGAAAATAAAAAATTCCAAATAAATCATTTTTTCTCCTTTACTACTTTAATATTGACATTCTGTTAATTTTTTCTTTGATAAAAAAGAATAACCCCAATACGTTTCAGAACAACTCATTTATTTATATCTAATGTATCTGGAATGTCGCAAGTGAATACTTCATTTGTTCTTTTCTTCATCTACTGTAGTGAATATTCAGAGACAACACCAATCGCGCACTGTGCGGACGGCCCCTCGAGTCAAAGTTACAGTTACACGGGCGAGCGGCTCCCTGAATCGGCTCCGTCCGGGTGTGAAATAAATATGTGACGCGTCGCTCAAAAGTCGGCTCAAAAAGTTTGGCGCAGATGGCTTTGCGTCCTCTCGACCGAGTGGAATCGAATTCGGGGGAGCGACCCCCGACAAACATGACGGGAATGCTCTCCGAGTCTTCTCCTTCCCTCCCTCTCTCTCTCTCCCGTCCACTTGTCTTTGGGATAATGTGGGAGGGCACCGGACAAACCCCACATCACCGTCTGGAGAGGAGACGCAACTGGGGGGGATTTGTTTGCGAAGGAAGAAATATACAAAATCAAACAAATACGTACATACAACAGTGACTGGGTATGTTTGAGATGGAAAGAGAAGAGGTTGTGGAGAACTGTGATGCTTTTTAATACTGTCGACTCCGCTTAATGTGATCACTTTTATCCAAGAGTAGAATGATATCGATATCCGATTGATGATAATAATAAGCAATTTGATATTAGAAAGTTTCAAACAGTGTAACTCGAGTGTTTGCTTTAAAATCACAACTATGTAGTCCTAATTGAAGTATTTAAAACGATTACCTAGTATGCATTTTGCAACTTTTAGATTCTTAAAGAAAAATATGAGAATTGAACGTATAACACTAATAAATTAATGACTCATTTTGTAGGATTATATATTAAAATTGGCCTTCAACGGGAAATAAAGGAGCTTTTTACTGGATTTCAACAGATTTTCATTAAATTAAGCAATAAAAACCATACATTTTGCGTTAAGTTAATAGGAGTGATCGGGACCGGTCAATTTTGATGACATTATTCAATTGATAACATTAACTGTTATCACATAATAAGCGGAGTCTACTGAACTGTTGTTTGTACTTCTTTTTTGAAGGTAATGATGATAAAGGTGTCTTATTTTATCTCAGCACCAAACATACAATTTGAAATAACTTTAGTGGTTTTCATTTTATGTAAATTTTCTTTTCTCTAAATGTTCGTTGAGATCATTCAACACACTCTAATACAAGGGGTATATTAATATAGATGAAATACAGTATCTAATAGGTATTCAATTATTTAATATTCAATACTGTAATGTAGTGTAGCAGGGCAGGTGTCTATGATAAGTAATGATTGAACACGCAATGCACGATTCCCACAACAAAAATAAACATCTGAAATGTGTCACACAGTTCTCAAAGAAAGAAATACACCTACCCGAAAACATGTTTTTCATTTACCGAGAAACGATTTGGCAACAAAAAATCAGTTTCTTTTTTTTAAAGGAAAAACTGGGATTTTGTATTCACTATCATCGAAAAGATAGGCGTTTATTTAAAAGGCCATGTTTTACATTTGCCGAAATAAAATTTCCAAGGTAAGAGTGGTTATATGTAAGGAGTCACATGCAAGAACTTCATAGAACCTTGAATTAAAGTAATGAATAATTTTATGTTTTTTGTAGTATTTTTTTTTCTTTTAAGAGATAGGCTGCCCAGTACACAAAAGAATAAGCTGTTCCTTCCCTTTTATAAGCCTAGCGAAGGAATGGGTCCTCATAAAACTAGTTTTGTCGCTCGATTTGGTTTCATGTTCCTTATTTCGCATGACTATCCCTGGAGAACAATAAAACAATCTGACAAAAACACAACTTTTAAGAGGTGGGTGAGCTAGTGTTTCGGGGATGAAACTAGACGAAAAGGATGATATTTTTTGTTTGAAAACGTTTTTTCTTTATATTTTTATAAAACATTTTTTATTCTTAGAGTCATAAATTTTCATTAGATGCTGAGCATTGTATTTTAATATAAACTTAATATTCTCCACAATTTTCTCTTAACTTAGACTGACTGCACAATCTATGACCTACGATACGACACTTTCGGTGGACAGTCAATACCATAGATTATAGATGTCCAAATACTAAACTGTATCCAGTAAATTAGTTGAATAATAGTATCAAATCTATAAGTCAATAACTTATTATTAATATCAATAACTTAATTAACATATATGTAAAACATTTTAACTGGAATAAAAATAGTATAATATCTTTAACTAAAAAGATCATTTTTAATTAAAATTCTGGTGTAGATTTCTCAGTAACCCGAACTGATGAGATATTGATTTTTGTTTCTAGTAATTACTGTTTTAATTTATGTAAATTATAAAACTTTCATTTCCTCTTTTAATTTTTAAGTACAAAAGCAACGTAGTATATACAAGTATCGGGAAATACGTATGATAAAGTTCTTTTAAAAGATATATTCAATTTTAAGGTTAGCCAAACGTACGTATGGGTATACCTTAATTGTTTTTTTAAATCCGACTGAAAAATTGAAGAAACACACCTACTTATTATTCTACCTAATTGAAATGTAGATTTATTCTCTTACATATTTTTTGCTACCCAATAGTTTGTAAAGAGTTAATTAGTAAGATTTTTTTATTCAAATCGAAAATCAATGTCACTGTAACAACCTAACATAAAATTATTAGCGCAAATATCTTTGTAAGTCAGTCTCCTACATACAAACGTATTCAACAACGATATGTCTATTAAATCAAATCAAATTCTGTATAAGCCTATCATACGGAGCCCATCTCCGTTAATAACGATATGTAATTCAAACTATTTCCTTTTTTTCATGGAATAAAACTTTCTTTTTTACCAATGACAAATACTTGGATCCTTGCTTTTTAAAAGGCTTGATAAATATGTTGTCTCATAAAAATAAAGAAATAAAGCATTCTCTGAAATTGTTGCATCCAGAGAAGAGAACACCGAAACTGTTCATGAAAACTAATTTTAACAAGAAACCTTTTCCTGGCTACGGAATTTTGTGGATCGTTTATAAGCTTTACGGTATTGATTTCTGTAGAACTGGCCCTGAGAACGAACACCTACGTCTGTTTCCGTTGAAAGCAATCATTCCATTTATCCTACATGCAGTCCAAGCATATATTTTGTTCGCATCGTTTAAAGTTTTCTACAGTAATCCCGAAGAATTCATATGCATAATTCCCTTCTCAATATCCAGCTTGATGTCGATACTACTTTGGCATACCCTGTACAGGAAACGAATCCATCAAAAGAGACTGCTTAAAAAATTTTGCAGCATCAAAATGTTATTGCACAGCAAGATTATCGGAGAAAAAAATCGAGATTCGGTGTACATTAACATGTCTGTCGTCGTTGGAATTCTCGTTCCAACAAGCGCTACTCTTTATTTTGTGATAAATTTTGCCGATCCCGGATCACCAGTGAATCTCTATTACAGCTTGTTCATCCCCTTTTCAAACAAAACAGCCACTGCTTTTCTAGTCCGAACTGCAACTTCCCAGTTGATATGCAATCTTCAGTACATTCTCCCGACTTTAACTTGCGTTCTGTGCAGCGCCATTTACTACAAGTACAGCAACCTATTGCGTGATTTCAGCCTTCTTCTGAAGAACCTCGGCTTCCAGAGTTCTTCAGATTCAATCTCTTACATTTTGAAAGTGCACAAGATGATCTACGATGTCGGATATGACCTAGAAGAGTTGCTAGCGCCAGTCGTTTTCCTCCTTCTCTGCAACCAAGTGTTACTCATGTACGTCGCTCTAGCGACGTTTGTGTCCAAAGGAAAAGACACAGACCCCTCTTTGGTGTGGGAGTCCTTACCAGCTATGACGGTGGTACCAATCTGCGTTGTACTGCAGGTGCTATGTGCTTGGAGAGTGCCTAGAAAGTTTTCCCAAATAGGTCTAGTTTTGAAGTCAGCGCAAGATGGGGTTGTGGCTGAAGGAAAATTGCAAAGCGAGGTTCTGAAGTTCATAAAATTAATGAAAGATGAGCAGAACCCGCAGATGACTGCTTGGGGAGTGGTTGAACTCAAGCCCAGTATAATTTTCACTCTCTTTGGAGCACTCTTCACTTACGGACTGCTAGTGGTGAACCTCTACACAGGGACCTCGGAAGAAGTTTGAATATGAAAAAAAAGCTATGCATACATATTTTGATAAAAAAAAGTTCCGTCAATGTAATTCGTAAAGTTTAGGCGTGCGTTATTTAGAATATAAGTGAAAGAATTTTGCACAAAAGGTCTCTTAGAGTTAATTTAGTCTTTTCTGATGGCTAGAGACAAACTTGATTGAGAGGATTCGGATAGATGGTAGCTGCGAGAGGCCTCGAGAGAGAATTTCTCTAGAATGAAAAAATATTTTTCTAAGACTTTCAGAAAAGGAAAGAAGGTCTTTTCAAAACTTTTTGTGTGCAAGGCTGTAATCTCTGTAAATATTTTTAGGAAGATTTAGTTTAAAACCTATAGAGTAAAACTTAAATATATTGTGTACTTTTGTATTTTATAAATAAAAAAAAAATATATTTACTATCTGGGTTCACCAAAGGTTCTAAAGCTCATCGAAGAGTAAATATTAGTGTCATTTATTAGAACTTGTAACCACAAATTCATACATGCAAAGTAAAGTCTGAAAATTGAGCCGTCCAAAGATGGACCTTACATGTCTTACCTTTCCTTTTTTTTCAAAGATAATCTTATTAGAAAACTAAGGGAGTCGGGGGTTTCCCCCAAAAATATTTGAAAAAATTAACCCTTTAAAAGAAACACATTTATGAATATACTTGCAATACAAGAGGTTTGGATATTAGAATCCATTTAAATACAGATTTTCTGTGCCACTAAAAATCTCATCGATGGCCGTCTGACAACCCTGGTATAGTGCACTCTCCTTGGTCATCTATCTGTATCGACTTTTCCCCAAAGATAATATACCTCGCAGACACAATAACCTGACCGTTGAATAAAAACAACACCATATTAAAGGAAAAGAATGTTTGTTCCTAAAGAATTCATTCCCCGTACCCAGGAGTAATCCCTCCGCTTCCAAAAAGCAAGAGGAACAAAAAAAGTTTCGAAAACACCCTCTGTTTATTCTTTTCGACTTTATTAGTCTTTGCCTCTGTTTTCGCGTCTCCGATATCCATGCAGAAACAGTAATAAGCCTTAAACAGATAGCAGCCCCCTGCTTCCTTTCTTTTAATTCCTCTTTGTTCTTTTGGAAAAAACGGAGAGAGAAGAGAAGCAGACGATTAAAACTCGTTCCCTGGAGGCTCGGATGTTCTTTCGAAGCCACCTCTCGTTCTCTCTGGGGAGGTTCGGAAGGAAAGTTGGAATTCGAATGTTTTGTTTCCAAAGTGTTTAATGGTCCTCCTTTTTCGGAGGAATTCATTCATTCAGAGGCAGAGCCTAAAGTGGGAGGAGAAAACAGAAGGTTTCTGTCATTGCATTAGAACTCTATCGCTCCTTTCAAGAATTTTGAATTTCTTTAATAGGGTTGAACCAAGCTGTAAAAAGAACATTTCGTTTTGGGGATGTTTACCGAGTTCCAAATGAATTGAACTCCTTTTAACTATAGTCATCACATCATACACTAAGTTAAGTGAAACCCACGTTAATGAATACAATGGTAATTTTTGTTTAATCAACCACAATTTAAATTTTAATTAATGTTGCATTTTAGTAGGATTTTAATTTGACCAATTTCCAGTCAGATTGTTGTTAAGATAATATTCAATTTTTAAAAGCATTATTTTCTACGTACTAATTAAAAAGTAAGGAGTTTTTGAATTTTTGATACACACAGATTTTAAATTAAATTGTTTCAGTTTTATTCAACACGGGTTTATTTAGGGCAGTACATAATCACCAGTGATTTTCAAAATGTTCGGCACATTGGTCTTGTAATCAAATGCCCTTTAAAATTATTATTTCCCTTTGAGTCTTTTTAAGTAAAATTTTAATTATTTTGAGCCACATAAGCGAGTCTGATAAAGTTGTTAGGGGTTTCTATTCTTCTGATAAGGGCTTTGATTAGTCTCACTATCTTGAGATTATCTTTTTCTTTTTTTTTTTCAAAGTTTGTATCCTTGAAAGAAACTTACGAAGGTCAAATAAATTGTATTAACAGCCATACACCCATTTAAAAAAATACTGAGGATCATATTTATTTATGACACAAATTCAAAGGAGGGCTGTTCCTCCGACCATCAGTGGCGCTGATGTTGTTCGTCTTTAAACTCCACCGTATGTTACAATCTCCTTCCATCTTAACCAACAGTTTGCTGTTTGCAGGTCAACATTAGAATCGATTGAAGCTCATCGCCAGGCCAGGAGCCAAATCCCATCGCCAAAAGCTCCGATGACGCCAAGGCGCGTTCGGCCTCCCGCCCTCCCTCCGGTCACTTTTGGGGTGACCGACGACCCTTGTGACGTTGGTAAGTCATTTTTTGGGATGCTATGGTTTTCTCTTCTCATCTCCAATGATGCCACCGATGTAGCATCCGAGATAAATTTGATAGAGGAAAGCAGCGTCATACTTGAAAGAGCATTTCATATCTCCAGATATATTTGTGAGAGATGAAACCCGGCAAACTTTGAGATTGAAAAAATTAATTCTACTTTTCAGTTATGAGCAAAATCTTTTAATGATATTCAAATCCAACAATTTGGCAAAGAACCTAAAAAGTAAAAACATCCATGATGAATGAGTTTGATAAAATCTTTAGAAATGTGAAGTATGAAAACGGTATTCAATTTAACACAGAAATTTTCTTTGGGTGGTCAGTTCAGTTACGAAATTATCTTACTTTAAAAAAAATATTTATAAGGTTTTGAATTTTATTACAAATTGTGTGATTTGATTCATTAAGACCATCTACGATTTTTTTAAAAAGGAGGTATACTGTCGAATTTGACCCTAGAACATACTTTTAGGACAGTTTTTACCTTTACTAGAAACAGTAACTTTGTGTAAGAACTCAATACACATTGTGTGCAAAATGAAATTTTACTTTAAGTACAATATTTACAACAACAAAAAATCTTTGGATACATATATCATGAAAAGAAGATTAAATAAAATAAAATAGTTATTTTTAGCGTTATGAATGTTTTTGAAAAACATAGAGTCAATGCATTAATCAATATTTTTTTACTTAAAGATTATGTACATATTTGTGGATTGATTTATAATTCATTTTTAAGAAACTATTTTGATCTTAAGGCATTTTAATTTACAATAGTAACACGTAACTCGGTCTACTACTATTCGGCGCGGCCGTTTGGGCGCGGCCGATTCGGCGCGGCCGTTTCGGCGCCGGCCGATTGGGCGCGGGCCGTTTGGGCGCCGGCCGATTCGGCGTCAGATATTTTCATAGATATTTCAGAGAATTAAATTTTCATGGTGTTGCCATATTATGAAAAGTGGAATAATTATTATCATAATTTAAATTTAATTTAATTATCAAATTAATATCTTTGTTAAATGATTTGAATTAATACTTTGGTCATGGTTAAAAAATTTAAAAAATTATTTATTAAACAGATTTTCTCCTCTCCGAAATCCATGCACTGTAATAAGTTTCGCGCCGAAACGGCCCGCGCCGAATCGGCCCGGCGCCCAAACGGCCGGCGCCGAAACGGCCGCGCCGAATCGGCCGCGCCGAATCGGCCGCGCCCAAACGGCCGCGCCGAATCGTCCCATCCCGCACGTAACTCTAGACGTAAGAAAATATCTCATTGAATAAATGCAGCCGTATTTCATGGTAAAACTCTTAAAAACTCTTATTTATGTTCCTCTTTTCGGCATTTTCCCCATGAATCAGCAAAGAAATCCAGTTATTGAAGATACGTGAAGTCAACAGCTTTTTTTACAGCTTCCACAATAGCACCCGAACTCTATTTTACCTGACATAAACCTTATATCATCCTTTAATCAAAAGACATATCTTAAATGGGCTCTTTTTTATCATATTTAGAATGCGTGATATGATAGCATAGGGTTGCCACATCATTCACAAAGCCTTATTTTGGCGACTGTAGGTTATACTCTAAAAATGTCTACTGTTCACACTAACTTAAGGAAAGTAATAGTTTACCTTAAATGTTGATATTGAAAAATGAGTGTACTGTAGGGTAAAATGGGTTATGTGAGTCACAGACGGGGGAAAACTGTTGAGCTTACATTTTAAAAATCGGACACGAAAAGAGATACGAGGAGGTCACAAGCTGTGGACCCCTCAAACGAACCAGAACGAAGAGATTAAATAAGTTAATTGCAGTATCCACCCTCCTTGTATCAATAATTTTGTTTCGATTTGAAGAACTCACTAAAGGTTGCCAAAAAAGCGCCGATTGGCATGAAAGTTCCAGAACAGAAAAATATGAGATAAGCTTGACAGATTTAGACTCCATTGAAACGAAAGCCATAAAGAGGAGGCACATTCATAAGACATATTTTATAGCATGTTGCTTTAGTAGGTAGTCTTTTGAAACCGACTTTTCAACCGCAAAAAGGAAGCCATATTTTTGCATTGAAGTATAGATTAAGCTTTAAATAAAAACCTAGAAGTTGAAGAATCATTGTAAGGTACTTATGATATATTACAACTGAAAATAAAAATATATTTAAAAAATGGATACCAAAATATTAATACAATATTTTAAAGAGGTATTATTTTTTATCAAATCCTCGAAAGTCATGTGTAACTTTTTCGACAGTATAAATAATCCTATAAAATTAATCTATAAAAAATATTTATTCTACAAAAGAATACTTTTTTTCATTATGAAAGTGGCTTCAAACGGGGACAAAAAGGCAATTCCCTCCGAATCATCAAAAGGGTTTCCATTTAAATTTCAATAATTGCATTTAACATTTCAATTGGTATTAATGCGATTTGGAATACTCAGAAAAGTAGTAATAATTAAAATTTTGAGGGTTTTTGCTTTTTATTTATAATTTTCTTAATGAATAAGGCATTAACTACAAACGCTTTATTTAAAAAATTAGTAAAAAAATTTCTAGTGGTAAATTTACATTTAAAAAATAATTCATAACATTAGTTTGCATGCACAAATCTAGTATTTTTTGCATGTGCAAAATAAATAGAATAATACCTTGTATGTATATTGTATACTTTTAATTTAAGAATTCTCGGTGAAATGCCGATTCAAATAAAATTTTTCTTAGAAATCGAATGTTCTGAACGCTCTGATAAATACCCATAATCTTGTAAATAAATTTGAAAACTCAGCAATGAACCAAAAAGTTTGTTAGATACTTTCTCTTACAGTAAATTCATCGTATTACTTAAGGGTTTCTTTTCTAACTGATGGGGAGTATTAAACAAATTTGACGTGATGCCATTCTGAGGATCCGAAAATCGAGTTTAAATCCATAAAGAAAACTAAGTCACGATGAAAAATAAAGGGAAATGACCCGAATGAGGCTTATTATAACTCTCTCTTATTGCCAAACCTACCAAAAAAATATGACCATAACTTAAATGCCGCTGATTCATTCATGAGTAAGTTTTTTTTCCAAGAAGGTACCCAGTCGTTACAGAAAGTTCCATTTATATTTTTAAAGCCAAAAATAATAAGGAAATATCCCTGACTTGGTTGAAGTCTATGAGCCTCTTGTAGAAGCTGGGAGGAAAAATGATTTGAATTGCTCCTTTTACATTTCTTAAAAGAAGTTTTATTCTCATCTCACTTTTAACTCCCTTTTTCAACTCCCTTGTAAGTGTGTTTTTTTGGGGAAAGGGATATGTTATTTGACACTCTCGTCACATTTATTGAATGATACATTTGGGGTTTTTACATAAAATGATAAAATGTTCAAATATTAATCTTTATAAAAAGTACAAGTCAACAAATCTATTTATAAGAAAAACTTAACGCTGAGGAATATTTAATGAAACATAAAGTAATTACTTAACAGTATCATTGTTTTATTATTCCGCCTATTTTTTTTCTCGCAAAATAGTAAAAATGTTGGTTTAAAACATGCTCAACCAAATTAATATTTTTTAATTCAATAGAATAATTCATTTTTCCATGAGGAAATTTCGTGTTATATTTTTCAATTTTGAGGTAGATAAAATCATTGGTAATTAGAAATTTTTAAATCAGAATATAGTTAAATAATAATCTAATTCTAGTAACTAATAAGTATTTTTAAAGTTTTTAAAATGGGTCTTAAACCATCTTAATGGTATTAAAGTAAAATAAATTATTTTTATATACTAAACACTTGAAATAGTTTACTAAATCCGTAGTTTCCCCTATACTAGTCAATAATCCTCCATTTCAAATACCCGAAAAAAAAATGGCAATTTCATTTGAACTAACTATCAAAGCGACATTAACCACCAGAAGGGTTATTCGAATGAAAAAAAAAAGAGCTTTTTCTTTTCTGTTCGAAAGCGATCTTCAAAGGGGGGGGGGTTCTGGCCACCCGCCAGCCCCTTCTTTTCAATGTTATGTTCCATTCCTAACGATAGTGTGTGTTCGAAAGGAGTAATGGGGGTGGAGAACACACCAATGGAACGAAAAAGATTTAGAATCGAACGGTTTCGGAGACGTTTCGGAAGGAGGAGAAATTAAATTTTAAATATACGCGGAATGGAAGAGTTGAGAGGAGGATCGAGGTGTAAAAAAAAGAACATGCTGAAGAAGAGGAAAGAAGAAAACTTTCCTCGTTCGTTCGTTTGAATTTTGTTCAATTGCGCTTTTTTCATAACACGATTCATGAAAAATAAATGTTAATGCATCGTATTTTTGGAATGGGAAAGATAACTTTCTAGGTATAAAGTGCTGCTTGTTCTGAGATAGTTTCGAGAAAAAAAAGTGGGAATGTTTGTTTGAAAGACTAATTTCTATTACATGTTTCTTAAATTGTTGATATCGGTTGACGATTACTCGAGCAAACAGTCTTGTTAAATGTACTTTTTTTTAATAAACTGCTGTATTGATTAGATGATCTATATTCTGTTTCGTTTGAATAAATATATTCATACGAAGTTGAATATATTTTGAAGTTTCTTCTGCTAATTGTTTTTATTGTTTTATAAAGTGTTTGATAAATTTAAAAAGAATTTGTAGGCTCCAGGAAAGATTAATAAAATTGATATCACCACAAACACCTTCCGTCAACAGCTTCAAACTATTGAATATCTTACCTATTCGCTACCTCTTTTTCTTTTAAACAAGTATCTATCTTTACTTAAATTCAGAAATATGCAAAAGGCGTAACGTAATAAACCCTCGAAGACCCAATATAATATATGAAATACCTAAACCTGAAAAAACTATTTTTTGTAAACATTTCTTTTATTTAGCTCCTAAGTTCTTTAATTAACTACCTTTAGAAATACAAAATAGTTCATCCAAACATGTATTTAAAAAGAAATTAAAAGAGTTTTTGTTTTCTATGGAAAATATTGAAATATTTCTTGCTTAATTTTTGTATCATTGTATAATTCAACTATCTTCATTTTTTATGCGCCACCCCCTTATGACAGATATTAAACCCGTAATTTAAGACACCCTGTTTGCCACCCCTGTTTATACTTATATTTATGCTGTTCCTATATTATTTTTATGTATTGTTCACTTTATAGTTTATAACTTCTTCACGTTTTAGTTTTTGTAATTTATTCTACGCATGTTTTGTTCACCTACATGGATCGTTGCGATCCCAGGTGATGTGGATATTTTTCTTGTTCTGTTTGTTTTGACTGATTATAAATAAATAAATAAATAAAAAAAAAAGTGAGTTAAGTCCAGTGAGTTAGGTTTTGTGAGGATTGCGAAGCAATCCAAAAGGTCCTGCGTAAGCAATTTACGGGGGTTGGTGAGCGATAGCGAGCAGGGGGCGCCAGCTCCCTAGTTTTTGAGTAAGTGAAACGCTTTGGAGAGTGACTCAGCACCATTGCATCTGTTGACAATGGAAAAAATGCAGATATCGTGTGTGTAGTGTATGTTTCAACAGACCTTACCGGGTTCAGTAGTCTATTTACTTCATCAGGTTTTTCATTTGCTAATAAATGTACAAGAAATATAGTGCTGTTCATCTATAGCTATCCTCCTGAAAGTGTTCTCCCCTCTACGATTTGAATCTCTCTGATTCTCGGTCTCGTTCCACCTTTTCCCGTTTATTTCTCTCCTCCGCTTTGGCAACGGCCGATGATCTTTTGCACGGTGTTAAACGACGTCATTAGGAGATAATGGGGATGATTGAACGAGGGTTTTTCGAATGGCAAGAGAAGCTTTCGTGATCAGCCCTTCTCTCAGACTTAGACCGTAGAGAGAGTGACGTTGTTTCTAACGTCACTGAGGTATGGATTAAAGGGGTTTTCCTTGATTTTCAAAGATATAAATGCAAAAAAAACTTCTGCGTTAAACTGTTGTAGATTTATTTTTTTAAATTTTAAAATATAAAAATATAAAACTTCAAAATTTAGAAACTTATTTTTATGATTATTTTCCGAACTACTTTCTAAACTACGAGGATTCACATTATGTTTCAAAAGCTGGTTATTATAGTTTTTTTTTTAAATTTTTGCTCGAATTCATTGATATCTATATGAAAGTAGTTAAGGAAAATTTATCCGATCTTTTATTTGACTCATTTATACAGATGCAAAGAAGTTTGTGGCAATTTTTTATTTAATAGTCTACGAAAATGACCAAATGACCCCATATTGAGAGAAAATTCTAACTTTTACAAAATATATTAATGCGAAATGATATATCATCGCTATAGTATTATTGAATTAATTGTCGATTAATAATGTGGACTTATTTTATTTATCCATCTTACAACCAACATAATTTATTAATTTGTTATAAGTAGTTCATTTTATGTGTTTCTTTTATGGTTAAATTATATTTTTTGTATATTTCGTAATCTTTATTTCTTATATTCTTTCACAATTTTAGCTAAACCTATCTCCCCTTATCCAGAGAAGGAACTTTTAAACATTCCACTTACACTTTCACATTCCTCAAACATTATAATTTTAAACATAAATTTAATATAAAATCTTTAAAATTAATATCTACTCTGAAATTTTGGAATTTCGCTTTTAGAAACATCTTTATCATAATTTTTTTATTTTGAACAAAGAAATATGTTGAATTGCGTAAAAGTAGCTAAGAGATAACAACTCGTCTATTTTAGAAAAACGCCATAATTTTTTATTTTTCATTTTAATTCCAAAGATATTTACAACAATGCCAAAATATAAAAAGTAAAAGTTAATAATTAATTAAAGTTAATCTTAAACACTAGGTCGGTCTACTAGTTTCAGTGTTTCACTAGTATTTGAATGTAAATCATGTCTGGCGTGCAACATCCTCCCCACCCTGGTCGACCTCCAGGGGGATGACCAGCTGCACGGGCCGGGAGATCGTCAACCCAATTATGTAATCGGCGAGAAATAGTCTAGTTTCGGCGTGCAACATCCTCCCCACCCTGGTCGACCTCCAAGGGGATGACCAGCTGTACAGGCCGGGAGATCGTCAATTCCAGTTGTTTCAACAGCAGCATACCATGAAGTTGCCAAATTTGGGGGAAGTATTTCATCCCATTTGATACCTAGGATCCATGTATCTTGAAACATAATTTTTCCAAAGACCACAAAGGGAGAAAGCAGTCCTAAAGGGTCGTAGAAGCTAGCAATACAGTGGAGCAGCCCTCTCTTTGTAAGTGGTTTGTCTTGAACGGCGCAGAGAGAGGTTTTGTAAGTATTTCCTAGGGTGTCAGTTTCAGTATTCCACTTTATGCCTAAAACTTTCACAGTTGTTTTCAATCCCTCATCTTGATCTCGCAATTGGTTCTGAAGAATTGTGGAATTAGCAGCCCCTTTTCCCATTGGAATTTCAATCAATTGCATCACTTCATTGACTTCTCTATGCATATGCAGTGTGGTGATTTCAGATTCTGTTTCACTAGAAACAAAATCGTCCATGTAAAGATGTTTATCGATCATGGGAGCAGCAATCGGGAATTCATGTATGTGCTTTGAAACGTCATCTCTACGATTTCCTTCAGTTTGGTAGGTTTCGTGAAATTCTCTCGTAATCTCTCCTTCAGTTTGGTAGGTTTCATGCAATTCTCTCGTAATCTCCTTCTCTCGAACAGTCTTGTTCTTAATTTGAGTGTCTGTGATTCCAATAGAATCCAATTCCTTTTCAATTTCACCTCCAAATGGTTCTAACTTAACCGTTGATAGTTTCACTGTGTAAGTTGAGGTAACAGGTGTAGTCTGGCAAGCAGGTAGTGCATAAGTAACCGGATTAGACATCGAATTGGTATTCTCAGTGTTCAAGTTGGCATCAGTAGCAGCAATGGCGTTATCAATACCCACATTGGAATTATCAGTACCCAAATTAAGGTTATAGCTTGCATTAATAGTTGGCAATAATTTATTTTGGATGCGTCTGGCATTAATAGTTAGCGATAATTTATTTTGGATGCTTTCTCGGGCTTTAAAAATCGCGCGCTCAGCAGTTTCCATATAAGTTTCACATTGGGTTACGTCATCTTCGTATTCATCATCCGTAAAAAGAACATGGATTTCATTATCAACCGTTTTCATTGCATCCAAGGTTTGTGTTAAGCGACTTACCGCATATTTCAGGTCTTCATTCAAAGTATCTTCTTTCATGTTGTTAATCTCATTAGCGAAACGAGTTAAGCTACATCGTATAAGTTTTCCGTTTCCGTTTCAATTGTGACACTTGTTCTTCTTTCGTTGTCATCCTTCCTTCAAGTAAAAGAGATCAAAGTAAAGTAAGGATATTCAGTAGTAAAGGAGATCAAGTAGTGAAAGGTTCCTTGATTCGTAAGAGTATTTCGGCACCAGATGTTGACTCCCGGGTTTCGGCACCAGATGTTGAATTGCGTAAAAGTAGCTAAGAGATAACAACTCGTCTATTTTAGAAAAACGCCATAATTTTTTATTTTTCATTTTAATTCCAAAGATATTTACAACAATGCCAAAATATAAAAAGTAAAAGTTAATAATTAATTAAAGTTAATCTTAAACACTAGGTCGGTCTACTAGTTTCAGTGTTTCACTAGTATTTGAATGTAAATCATGTCTGGCGTGCAACAAAATATAAACGAAAACGCGTATTGGCAAAAAAGAAAAAGATACTTTTTCTAAAATAAAAACCGGCGTGCGTAGAAAAACGAATGTGTGATTGGCAAGAGAAACCAGGCTCAGAAATCGCCCATTAGGGTGTGACGTCATTTTTCCTAATTGTCGGTTCCTGTCTCCGCCTCGTTAAAGCGTTCTTTTCTCGTGCTGGCATCAGTCGGGAATCGTTTGCATGGCCTTAAATGACGTCATTAGGGGAATACCTGATATAGCGGAGCGGAGGTTTCGATGGGAGCTTTGCCTTCGATTTTCGGGAATGGATCCCAAAAGTTTGGGTTGATTAAGAGGTACTCCCTTCTGATAACGGGAGGGGTCGAATCGGGAAGTTAACTTAATATAGCAAAGATATGGTTGGCCCCTCTTTCGACTCTACGTGATCTCACAATGCGAACTTCCTTCGCATTTTATTTTGTGGGGCTTTAAAGCGTGATTTCAGCTGGAAGCTAAAAGTTTCCATTCCCTTGACTTAAAACTCGTACTTTAACTTGAGAACCTTTTGCTCATTTTATGCTCGTAGTTGGGACTTTCTGTTGAATTGGTCTTCTTGCTACTAAAAAAGGTTTACATGACTCTCTTTAGTGATTTCGACCGCCAAAAGTGTTTATATTTTAGAATTTTTAATAGAAATTTCATTAGTGTAGTTTTTTTAAGTATGCAAAAGGTGAATTCTTGCATTATTATATTTAAGCACCTTAATTTAATAGGGATTTCATACTTAGTACCTACACTGTAATAAAAATCACGTAAAATTTACGGTTTTAAACTGGCAGCTGGGTTGGTTGTGGAAAACCGTAAAAATTTCAAAGTAAATCCGTAAAAACAACGGCCGTAAAAATTACAAAGTAAATCCGTAAAAACAACGGCGTTTTACAACAATTTTAATCCATGATTTCTGCTTTACAAGGTAAAACACCGTTGTTTTTACGGATTTACTTCGTAAATTTTACGGTCTTCCACAACCAACCCAGCTGCCAGTTTAAAACCGTAAATTTTACTGGAATTTTTTTTCAGTGTATGACTGTGGGGAAATATCCTCAATAATTCTCAATTATTAAATTGCCCATCTCTATTATCCAATACAATCTCGATTATTAGCATTAAGTTTGTAATTATTAACATTTTTACATTAATTGAACATTTTTCCAGAAAAGGTATCCCACCCCGTTAACATCTTAATTTTAAATAGTCCTATGAATTTCTATTAATTTTAAACATTTTTAGTAATAAGAAAAGGTAAGCAAAGAAAATGGCCACGATAAAAATTCCATTGCAACAAGCTTACTTTTTGCAAATATCCACCATTTATTTCTCGGCCCATTTTTTATCCTTTCTTTCCGGATAAAAAAAAAATAGAATATGTCCTCCAAAAATATATTAAGCGTCAATTTTCCTTTCACAGTAGCCTGTATACCTTACATATCAATATTTGTTTTAAAGGTTTTTTGTTTCGATGCAGTTACATCCATACTTCGGTCTTTTGTGAAGATTTCCTCTTCGACGGCCCGAATGTCGCCAATAGAACACTGATTTCTTCTCTCCATCCATCGTGCAAACGATATTCGCGGCTATTAACGGCCTTTCCAAAGGTGTTGCCACCTGACCCTAACGACTGTCACGTGATCATCGATCCGGGGGCCGTCATTAAGGTCTTCTCATCGATAGAGCGGGTTTATTATCGGTAATCAGATCGCATCTATCGATAACTGTTGCTCCATCGATTCAGAACGCACACAGGGAGTGATGGATGGATGTTGAGGGAAGTTCCCTCCCGACAAAGGTAAGGTTATTTTTTTTTAGAAAGAAAAAACGATATTTTTTTGCACCATTAGACCTTTTAAAAGTTTAGGGTTTTTTTAAAAATACTTTTTCGTAAAAAGAGCGATTCTTTAAGTCTTTAGTGGCAAGATTTTTTTAAGGGTTCATGTGAAAATTCTCCAAATTCTTTTAAGCGCAAAACCTGAACTCAGGTATTTTGATTGTTAGCTGAAGATTCCTTTGCTTATACTGAATAAGTAAATATTGGTACAGTTTAAAATTTTGGAAGAAACGAAAAGTCGTAATATTATTTAAACAGATGCTAAATGCGTTACTTTTTAAACCAGCCGGAAAACATCGTTTGGCTTATATGTGCTTCCAAATCGTGTGTTCCCTCAAACAATATTTTTTTTAAAGTTAAAGGTTGTTATGTTAAAAATATGTTGGGCGGTTCCCCTTTTTACATATATTTGAATTTTTATCTTATCCTATTTATGGAATGTTAAGGGAAATTTTAGTTCTAGATTCTGGTGATAAACAGACAGGTTGCTAAGTAAATCAACTCAAAAAGTGTGCTCCTAATTTAGTTACCTAAATGTTTAAACATATATTTTTATAAACCAATCATCATAGTGTGTTTAACTTTTTAATCCTAAATAAAAATTTCTTGTAGTAGTATCAGTGCCATAAAAAATTGCGTCATGACCTCATAGAAGTGAGCCAAGGTTTCAAATGCTTCTATTATGTTATGCTTCTTTTCAATCTGTCATACACTAAATTTTTAAAATAAATTATGTTTCAATTTTAATATTTTTATGAAACAAAAATGTTTGTCTGAATTAATGTTATAAACGTTGAAAAAAATGCCTTTAATATTGCGATAACTTTTTTCTATTTAAATAACATTATTAGATTGAAAACGAATCGAATAAATCATTAAAAAAATTTCTGATTAAAAGAGTTTAAATTGAATATTCAGTGTTATTGTTGAAACAATTTCAAAAAGGGAAGAATAAGAATAGAACCCTCTTTTATAAGATTATACAGTCTATATTTCCTTTTTAAAGAGAAATACCACATTTTAACAGTAAAGAAACAAATATCCATGTTGTATTAAACACACTTTAATTTTATAAAACTTTACATGTGTCTAAAAAAAGTCATGAATTTTCTCTAATTTTTATTGTTGATTAAAAAATGAACTCTCCATTTGTTCAATACGTGAAACGTGATACTTCTTTTAACCATTAATATCAATATTTTTGTTAGTTAAATTGAAGATAAGTTAGTTAACTATATCGATTTGTTCTTCCCTTATTCCAGTTACTTTATCTCAGCATTAAATGACTCTGATGGCCCGATAACAAACGATATACGTGTTTATTATCAGTAATCATATTGCTTATCGATAGAGCCCAGAAAACTGTTGCATCGATTCCTTCGCATAATAATCTAAAGAAGGGACAAAAAACGCTCTTCCAAGTGATGGATGAGGAAGAACTCTTTGAAACGCTTTATTTATATTTTGCAGCGATAAAGGACTTTTTATGCAGCTTCTTTTGAGAGGTTCTTTAAAGAGATTACGAGAAAAGAAGAGTTTGTTTTCTAAAGAGGATAAGCCTGCTATGCAATCGTTGTGCTTTAAACAGTTTTCTTCCACTTTAACGGTGTCTACAATAGACAGGATGTTAATTGGTGGCTTAAAGATTACGACGTAGTTTGCAAGTCAAATTTGAGCCATTAAGCATACTCGGTTTGGCACAAGTATCAATAATAACGAATTTATTTTTAAGCTTCCTCTCAATTCTCCTTTAATGTTTTGAATAATAGCTAAAGATGCTTAAAAATGTATAAAAGTAGGGGAGACCGGGGTTAGTTGTCATACTTTTTTGTTTTTTGATGCATAACTCTTTTTTCTGTAATACTTAGAGAATTTGTTTTATGCTGAGGGTAACCTTTCCTTTGTGAAACCTCGTAACCGACTGAAATTTTGGTGGAAATTTAATTTTTATATACTCTACTTACCATCGAAATTCCAGTGCTCTAGCTGCTTTGTGAAAAAAATAAAGGCAGAATGCCAACTAGCCCCGAGTGCCAACTAGCCCCGATCTACCCTATTGTATTACAGAATTATATTACAGAATATTACAGAATTATTGTATTTAATTACAGAATTATAATCAATATACTTTTCTAACTATTCCCATTTGTATTGGGTTTATTTTGGGATCTGAAACTCTGGTTTTTCGAAGAAGTAATAAACATATGCATTAGGATGGATCGAAACAACTTTTTCAGATTTTAAAAGTAAATGAGCTAAAAACATAACTTATTTTTTATACATTTAAAACATTATTTAAAAAACTTCATATTACTAAACTTACTCATTAAACTAAATATTAATATTCAAGATAAAACAGTATAAAATATATGTGAAAGGTATTTTGGGATTTTTCAATGTGACATGATAGTAGTTTAAAGTCATAAACCACATCATTAAGTTTTCAGAAATTATGTCAACACTTCAATCTTTAAACGGAACGAACATGACTAAACTTCCTGACACCAAATTTTTGGCACGTGATAGAAACAGTTAAAAGATCCCTTTCACCAACATTTCAAGTGAATTAGCTAATCCCTCCAGCACTCAACTTCATTTCCATAAAAATGCCACTTGTACCTCAAGGGTTCTCAATCCCTCATTCCGAAACGCGCTCAACAAACCGTCTGCAGTATAAGTGACGGAACTTCCTTTCACAGAGGGTGGTCCGCACTTCCATAATAGATACCCCCCTCCTAAAAAGAACGCTCCACGCAACCTTCTCTCTTCCTTCCGAACCTATTAATACAAGAGCATGCAAATCAGCCGACTCCGTCCATAAAAAGAACATTCCGGTTCCATTTCGAACGGGAGCAGCCGCGGAACAAAAAAAAAATAAGTTCGATCGATTGTGCGAAAAAGCGCGGGAGGAAATCGTTTGCATGGGGAGGCGTGAGAAGTGGCACTCTCTCGGGTGGGTTTCCGTTCGACAAATTCGAACATGACACGCGAGCAGTTAGGAGAGAGGGGGTCACGAGATACGCTGGAGAGTTCGAAGAACGATTTCCGTCCGCGTCGGCGCCCATCACTTCTGGAGCGTGTGGAGTGGACCCACCCTTTTGACGGCCCTCTGACGGAGTTTTAATCCGGGAGACGTAACACGGAATATTCAATTAGTTTGCTAATTTCAGGTTTACTATACATTTAGGACAACGAGAAACATCTCCACTGATTCAGTATGAGTTTTTTTACAAGCATCTGGAACCAAACACACATATTTGCATCGTGTTATCGTACGTTATTTGTTTAGAAGAGTTTTGAAATTTCTCTCAATTGTTTTTCACTTGTAAGTGCTGCTTTCCATTTTTTTTGTTGTCCTACAAGAGGCTTAAATGACTTATCCGCTTTATTTACACTTCGACCAGAAATTTTAAAGTGTAATTCTGAAACCTGAATTCCTTTTTTTAAGGGAAATATCGTTTTCTACAAATTGTTTATTATATTTTTGGTTATTTGCTAATAACAGCATTTTGGATCCTATAATGAAGATTAGAAGTGTATTGGTTAAATTTAGGGGGGTAGTGGATAGTTACATTGTGTAGTAATGCAATAACCTCAGGATGAAAACCCTTGTGAATTCGTATTTGAAACTACATCAGTAAATTATTGTAAAGGGAAGATTGGCCGTTAATAAATTGTGGGATGGAGTTCTATGAAGAATATGGAAAGAGAAACTTTTTAACTTACATTGGTTGAACTGCTGAGCAATACCTGAATGATGAAAGAGCTAGATGTAAACTGGAAATTAAGGAAGGCACTCACAAAGTCAGTCAAAAATGATGACGCACAGATCTTGAGGCATAGTTTCTTTTTTATTTATGTATCGGGGCACATTCTTGATACATCACATCCATTGGTGAGAGCTGAGAGCGGTGGCGGGGGTATGGGCATTTGTACCCAGATTTTGACATACTACACAAATTTTGAGACGGTTATGACGGGAGCACACAAATAATCTTTAAGTGCGGCACAGTAACGGCGCGAATAAAATCTCTTATGAACGGGATTACTTTTCGGATGCACAACATCACGGAAACGCGCACATTATCTTATCGATGAAGGTGTAGAAGGAGAAGCAACGTTGGTTTTACGGATCCGGGTTCGGTGGTGATGACAGATGATGACTCCCTCATCTGCCATTTCTGGCTATGCTGGTGGGGCCAGGTATCGCATGGAGTCCCGCGCTGGCCGGACGGGAACATCGCAGCAAAGGTGTGGACCCGGGAGGATCATCTCGAGGTGTGTAGAAGCGGGGGCGGCGAGGCACCCCAGCGCTTGGGCAGCAGCCCGACTTGATCAGTGTAAGTGTGGGGGACCGTGTGACGTGTGTCTGTGTTTTTAAAAAAACAAAGGGAAGCCGGTTTTATAGTACCTCGGTCAACAACCCAAAGGGGGCCAAAATCCAAGAAAAAAGAGCCAAATGCGGGGGAGATGAGAACGTCAGAAGCAGAGGTCAAAGGTTCCCAAGAGGGATTATGAGTGTCTAAAAACGTCTAGGCTAAATATCAAATGAAGGGTTTAAGTTAGAAATTTGGTTCTTGAATTTTCCGACTCAGGGCTTCAGGCTGAACAAAATGAATGGAAGTTTCACAAGTTTATTGTTATTATTTAGGAATTTAGAATTTATCATACAGGGGTTTAATTTATTGAACGTCCCTGGAAGAGATGGGGAACTTTTTCTCACCCGCTGGATTTTGACCTGGGGTGTCGGGGCTTACGAGTGAGGATGGATTTTATAGTTTCGGTCTGGTATTTGAGAATCTCGTGGTATCTGTTACAGTTTTGCGGTAAACAGCCTCAAAGGAATGGACTAGCCGCGTGAACTTTTCCCTAATAAATATGTCCAAGTTGGGAGCCGTTGGAGAGGGTCTTTGAAATTATGGGACATTTCCGTCGTGAGAAAGAAGGGGAATGGATATTTTTCAGTAGCAACAATTCTGCAGGTGGTGCTTTCGAGTGGAAAAGGAATTTTTGGAGAGTTTAAGGGAATGTGCTAAATTGCAGCAGTAAAAATTAGATCGTGATAAGAAATGTGATGGATCTCCATCACATTAGATCCACGTGTGAACGCAAGTGACAATGTTAGCTGTTATTAACTTTAACACTTTTTGACCAAAAAAATTTAAAAATTTAACGCAATTTTTATTACACATTTAACATTAACGAAAAATGTATAGGATCGTCAATTTTTTATGTTTAAAAGAAATAGATAAAAATTCCGAAAAATCATTACAAGTTTATTTCTCCTTTGCTTTGAAATGATAATTTCCAAATTTTTGACGACACAAAATATCAAGTTAACTAAACCCCGGTGAGTAGAAAAACGTATCACATAAAGCTTGCAAACCCCCTCCATTCGCCCTCCTATGAAATAAAGCAACGCGTTTCCGAATCCCAGTTTATTTGCACTCCCTTCTAGCAGTAATTGGAGGATATTCGTTCCTAAAAGCCATCATTGCATCAGGGAAAAAATGTAAAAACGACCCAAAACAAACCAGCGTCGGCCGGATCATCCGAGACAAAAGTAGAGGGTGCATCCGAATGCGAGTGCTGCTAATGACATCTAACGAGGATCGTCAGCAAAAGGGGTGTTTTCGAACACAGCCATTAAAAGTTCTCTTTGGGTTGGGGGAGTGGAACAAAAGGAACGCTATCGCTCACTGCTGAGAGAATGTCGTTTGCAGGCAGGCAGAACACAAATGTTTGGGAAGTGCTTAAATAACTCTGAAGCAGTGTTTTCTGTGTGTCCGTGTATAAATTGATTTGTAAGTTTATTCAAACTAGCCGTGCCGTGAATACGTCATTTGGATTAGGAGGTTTGCTTAATCACTTTGTCTCCTCGCTAACGATGTGTCGGAAATAATTTTTTTTATTAATTCAGTTCGATGTTTAAACTTAAAAACCAAATAAATCTGTTGTTTACTTTTTATATAGGACCTTACGGTTCATTTTCTATACTAGACAGCAACATTAGTTGACCCTATGACGTCACTAACTAACCAAGTAGTTCCCATCACGGTGTCTGAATTTTGAGTGAAATGAAGAACGTCAATTTTAAAAGGTGATTTCTGGTTATACCCATGTATGTATGTATAGTGTCTTTTTTATCATGTTTTGCGTACCGAAACTCATCCTAGCAACCCAAAAGGCTTTGTGTTTACCCATTTTCTCCTTCCGCGTAGTGACGTATTGGGTTCAAGAAACGTTATGACTTATCCCAGTTGAGTAGCCATAAAAATTTCAAAATAAAACATGAGAAAATAAAACGTTCTCAGTCAATGAAAATAAATTTATTTTCATTGACTGAGAACGTAGCATAAATTTTTAATTTGAATAGAGAATTGTCAGAAAATTTATATTTTCGGCTACGTTCATAAAGAAAAAACGAGAAAATTTCCATGTTAAAATACAATATTCCTTTCCCATTTTTTTTGCAATTTCAGAGCTTCTGCATGTCATACTACGTCACACTTCCTCGATCCCTAACCCTCCTTTAATTTATTGACGACTTTTTTTTCTGCTTTCTTCTCAGCAAAAAAAAAAAATTTTTGCATTCAGTCCTAGAGTTTCACTGCTTTATAGTGCGGCGTCAAGATTTCTTCCGAGGAAGTGAAATAAAAAAAAAGTCCCCTCTAATGACCCTGCCCCCGAGATGTAGGTCACTTTTTCCATTTCCTCGGGTGGGAGGGTCCCCGATTGAGAAACGACCTTTTTGATTAACGATAGGATCATTTCTAGACTCATGCGGATCCGTCCAACGGTATTTTTATAGAGAGCGAAAAGCGAAATTAATTATTCCCGGGTTCTTTCGCTCTCTGCGGGAGAGGAGTGATTAAGCCTTGCAAGACTGGTTTTTGTCGTTTCCTGGAAACAGGGCGACTGTGATATCTTTTCGATCGCAATGAAAGATTGCGTAATTGTGGAGAAGATTTAAATAGGTCGTATAAGTTGACTCTATAAGCACAAAACAAGAAGTTCGATTCTGTTCAAATCCGTTATCTGTCCCGTTAAAAATCGCCAAGCTGTTTTGGGTGCCAAATAACTGACATATTGCCAATATTTATTGTTGCTATTATGACAGTAGATTTCAATACGTTAGTTTGAAATTTGTAGCAATATTTCAGTCATTTGACGTTTAAAACAGCTTGGCGATTTTTACAGAGACTGATAACAAAATCGTGCAAATGAGTCGCCGTTCTGGTCTTGTGGTTAGAGTAATACGGAAGCCGTACGTCTGGGGGTTCGAATCCATGTTTGGCATGGATGTTATTTTCTGTCCTTGTGTTTCGTGAATGGAAGTAAAAAGCCCTTTAAAAGGAGTAAATGTGTGTGTGGTGCGAGTAGCAGTACTTTACCTGTTTGGCTCAGGAATATAGGTATCCGCTGAGTAACGCTGAGTAAGTACTTCTTAGGACAACTTACAGGTCAAGGATAACTAATCCAAATACAGCCCATTTGTTAAAAAACTATTTTGAATGAAAATACCCACCGTATTATATAGTTTTTTCATATATTCGAGATTGAATAATTAATGGTAGGAAAATCAAACCAAATTACATTATTTACATTCAAGTTAAAATGTACAATAATAAAATATTTTTCAAAAGAAATTCAAAATTTAGATATAAAGAAACTTTTTAGCGTACAAATTATTCATTTGAAAAATAACCTCTTCTAAAAGCAGTATTTCCTAGATAAATAGTCTAGTTACCTATGTATCAAAAATTCTCCCAGATTTTCAGATCTTTAAAAATATTGATGCGAGCGAAAGAAATCAAATGGTGTTTACAACTTCTCGTCTAGAGTCTCGCAACTCTACTACTTCAGGTGGACGGATTCTTCGGCAGTCCATTAAGAGGCCCGGGAAATGGCCTTGAGCAAACAAAAATTTACCAAAATGTTCGAACGATCCGAAAATGGTGTCCAGAAGATAAATAGAAGAAGTGGATATCCCGTCACTGACAAATACTTGGAGAAAAAAATGAGCACTATGATCGGAAAACTATTTCTTTTTTTTTGCAATAAAAAGTACATACATGCAAGATTGTGGATAGAATGTCAACATGTGCTTGAAATGGTGTATAATATTTATCCTTTTCGATGTTTATTTATTCTGTTTTCAGTTCTATTTTCCAGACGTTTAAAAATTAATCAGAAATATTTAACCTTTTATTTTTTTAAAGTTATTTCCGGTTTAAAAGCAAGTTTAATCCTCTTTGTTACAAAAGCTTTAGAATAGCTGATTCAAATGGTGCAGTTAGAGCAATCTGAACTAAATAGTTAAGGAAAAGCTTGAGGATTGGTGTTGTTGGGTCCGAAATTGTTGTCAAGTTTGTTTTCTTCACACACAAAAATTTCTCTGTAAAACCCGTTTTTCCTTTAATGTTCTTTGAATGTAGCAAAGCAAACATTACATGACATGTTGCGTTCAGAATCTGGTTCAGCCTGTCAAGTTTGTTTTCTTCATATACTAGAGTTTATCTGTAAAACTAGTTTCTCCTTTAATATTGTTTGTATGCAGCAAAGCAAACTTTTCATGGTATGAGTTTCTGTTAATCTGTGGTTCAGACAACCAAGTTTGTTTTTTTCTACTGTAGTATTTTTTTATTTTTTGAAAACCCGTTCCTTCAATACTATTTTGGTAAGGTAGACTCTACAACCCTGAATGGAAAATTAATTTACTTGAAAAATTTATTCTGGATTCGCATTACAATTTTGTTGGAAACCTGCGCTATATTTAATAATCCTATTCTATGTTTCATATTCTTCCATTTCCGATTTGAGCCTTAAAACACTTCGTGTGTTGTAATCTTATGTGCCGAAATAATAAATTGAATAACTTTGCCTAATTATTATAAAGCTGATGCATAAAATTAATTTCTCAAATAGAGTACATTTCAAATTATTATCAAGTTTGTAGTTTTATATCTTTGGATTTTGTTTCAAGGAAAATATTTTATTTTGACTGAATATTTATAATTTAGTTTATTTCCTAGTATTAAGTGGGGAATTTATGTTCAACAGAACAACAATCCAAGGTATTTTTGTGCATTTACATTTAATACGAGCCTTTTAAATGTGTACGAGTTACTCCCTTTCAACTGGCTATGCATCATGTTAGTTAAAGTTATGCATTTTGCCTAGGAAAATTTCAAGCGAAATGAAAGGCCGACCCGGCAAAAATTTAAGCCAGAAGATAAATAGAAAATCTTCTGAGAGGGGGAGAATATTTTGGTCTCTGCTCAACTTTTCCGCACAAATATTTGTCGGAAAAAGACGAATTCCTTCTGAGAAAAAGAAGCGAAAGTTTTTAGAGGGAAAACAGAAATAGTGTTTATACGTAGGTTTCACTTTTCGGGTAGGAAAGAAAGAAAATTTTGTTGAAGGGATCAGCTAGATACAATAAAGTAAAGCGTATTGGGTCAAAACAAGGAGGAATTAACTATTATTACGGACATCACCATTACAAAAATTCTGTTAAGTTTATAATTGTTCTTATCAAAGATTTTTTAATGCTAAATAGGATCTGCTTTTATTACGTCATTAAACATTCTTTAGCTACCTTTAAATGTCCATTGTGCTACTTTTTAGTTTTTGTGTTCATCAGCAATAGAAAAAGTGAATGATATTTTTGAAAGGAAACTTCTATCTTTTTTTGTTCTGGGTTATGCCAGACAAAACAAAAATTCTTAAAGAAAAAATTTCTCATTTCTTACATGTTTTTGCATTTATCATACTTAGCAAGGCATGATATCAAAGAAATTAAGTTATAATCTTTAGAATAATAAGCAGAATTTTTGTTGTTTAAACATTTAAATATGTGACTCACTGTTTAAGTAATAGATATTTCTTAAGTTACTATAAAAATTAAAAGTAAGTAAATTTATTAGTTTGCATGGTTGGTTTGAACTGAAAAAGGTAATATTATTTAATAAATAAACAGCATTAAAAAGATTTCGACGTAGTCAGCCATATCTTAAAGAGCAATAAATGTCTTACATCCTCGTCACATGTTCATAAAACTAAATTTTTCTAGAATGATAATATGTTAGTTTTGAGAATATTATATGCATCATTACAATATTACAGAAATGAATAAGAGTTACTTTTGAGAAATTAACACCATTAGATATAGAGTTATTAGATTTTAGTTTATAGAGAAAAAAAAATATTTCCTTTGATGATTACATACATTTTCTTCAAAAACAAGGAAATAGCCGAAAGAAATGACAAATAAGGGGAGTGAAGATTTATTCTCTCTTCTAATCCAGTCCGGTTTTTTCGTCCTCATCCGGAGAAAGGGAAGGAACCCTTTTCACGCGCTGTGATTCGAATGCAGATAGGGGCGGAGATATTCCCTCCACATTCTCCAGGGGGTTCCCGGGAAAGAGTGCTTCGTAAATATGCTCTCTTCCAAAGTAGATAGGGTGGCCTTTTTATACAAACGCAGAAAAAACTCTTGAATTAACGATGCGTATTCCGGTATGCTTCGCTCGATGCCAGGTTGGCATTCTTTTCTAAAGATGGTGTATTTTGAAGTTTTTTTTTCCCCAAAAAATATTTTAATTTACGCTGTTTTTACAGAATAAAAAATAATACTTAGTGATGATTCTTTGTTTCTTGAACAAAATAACTGTTGGCTAAGTAAACCCCAACATAAAACTAAAAGTTCCTTCTATAAGAACAAATATGTTCCTCTTTGATCTACTTCCCATTCGTTTTTATTACCTTCCCAACTAAATTTTATTTCCATTCTGCTTCCTTGAACGAATTTCTGAAAAATTTTAATAAACAGTTCATGAGCTTTAAAGGCGAATTTCCTTTGTCAAAAAACGTCTATGTAAATTTCACAAACTGTTTTCTTTAAAATTAAAAGAAGAGACATTGATCTCCTTTATAAATTAAATAACTAAATAACAGGACTTGTAGCCTTTAATATGTAATACTCGTAGACAATCCTAACGAAAAATGCAATACCTTAAAGTTATGATAAATATTTCTTTAAAATAAGAAAATATTCCTATCGTATTTTACACACCACTTGCTCTACCACAAAAAGAGTGGTTGGCAAATATACTTTCCTACCGACGGTGTTTGTACAATGGATTTACTCGCTTGCTCCGATTCAAGCATGGAACCAAAAGATATAACTTCCCTTTGATTTTTGGATCAAGATGACGAGTAAAGTTCATGCCACGTAGGCATTTAGTACCTAATAAATTTAAAAGATTATTCATAGAATTGTTATACAGATTTTAAAACTTAAATGGCTGATAATTGATTTTTTTCCTTTTTAAGGCAATCTGGTTGGTGAATTTTAATTTCTATAGTGATTGTTAATTTCAAAGTGTTTGGTTGGTCAAAGAGAAGGATCTATGCTGGAGACTGAGGTGAGACTTAAACTGGTTTTGTTGTTAGATTAAGTACTGCCTATACTCTGTTCCACCATAAGATGGCACTGAAGAAAAGGCTACGGTGACCGAATTACAGCCAGGAAACCGGTTCCCAGCCAATCAGCCGGAATGGATTGCCCGTTCAACGCTGTCCTACTCGGCTTTACCCTACGCACTATATTCATTCGCTTCGGTTACAGGCTATTAACATATGATTAAATTGAGTTATATGACAAAAATATCAATCAACTATAATGTATGTTACATATTTACAAATATGTCTGCGTATTCTTTATTTTAAATTACAATACAAGCTAGTACTATTTTTTCGGGCGGATGGGTACAACCTCTGCCTTTCCCAACAGTGCCAACTTAAGGTGGAACAGAGTATAGGTAGTTTCTCTTTTTGAGAGTTTCCATTTCACATAAAGGACCATAATTTGAAGGTATTATTCTGTGATAGATTTGTCTTTGATGTTTAAAATATCAGTACCAAATAGTACCTAAATACCCACTATTGCCTGAAGTTTGAATGTATTTGAACATGAATTTTGAAAAAAACATTCAAAACAAAGAGATGCTTTGTCATAAAAAAATTCCTGACAAATACTACCAGAATTAATACATTTGTCTATTACTTCAGGCTCTTTTGAGAGTGAGTAGGTCACTGACAGATAAGGTGACTAAATTGCTTCCCTCTACCCTGACATATAGACACATAAAGTACATCGAAAGAACTTTTCCAGAACAGCTATCAACTGAAAAAACAAAAGAGCTCGTGATATCACGAGAGACAAGATCGACTTCGGATACTTCTCCTCACATTCTTTTTCTTTATCTGATCCCCGTTTAAACAGAACTCGGATCTTTTGCGCGTTCTTCTTCAAACAGACAAACTGTTCTCTTCGGAGTAACGCCCCCCTCCAAAAAGCCCTTCCGTGTCATAATTTTTCTTCATTCTGTTCGGAAAGGGGTTGAGCGAAATGTAAATCCGCCCTTCAGACGGGGAGGATCGTTAGCCGTGGAGCGGAAATCGAATAGGTGGTTTCGGAAAATCGTTTGCGTATGACGGCTCTCTTCTTGTATAAACCACCCTCCTTTTGATGTTTTTTTTTTGAGAGACTGCCAGATATGAGAGAATCTTTTTTTTTTTACCTAGAGGTGTATTAATTCTGGGTTCTATCAAAGGTTTTTATGAGCATTCCATAGTTCTCAGTTATTCATTTTTATCGCTATCCTATGGGAAGACTCGCATTCTTCCAATTTTTTAAATGTGTACCTACTTTATTGACTCATACACCCAGCGAGAGGACTTGAGTGTCGTTAAAACGCTTTTGAAAACGTAAAAAAAATTGTAATTTTAGAAAACTGTCTAGTTGAGTGAAAAAGGAAAGTTAGTATATATTAAGGTGTGTTCAACAGAACAATGCAAAAATTTGAAAACTTATTATTTACTGAATATTATTCAATTTTGAACATTTAATAGCCATAATGTTTTGTGCTTTATTCTCGTTCTTTTCGTGAAAATGAATAAGATCTAATACTCTTCAGAAAACACCTTAATAGTGTCTTAACAAATTTTATCATGATGTTATAAAACAACTTTGAAAGTATTAAGTTGTGTCCGAATTAAAATTTTTGTATGGACTTTAATGAGTTTCAAGTTTATTCATCTGTTAATTTTTCCTCTTCGAGGAAATTTCATGCTGTTGCTGCTCTATAAATGGGAAAAATCCTCCTGAACTGACAGAAGGCTTCCATGTTGAATTTTCTTAAGAGTCAATCTCTCTATATATAATGAAGGTGTCCCTGGGTTCCTGTCTGGGTTCCTGCCTGGGTTCCTGGGTTCCTGGGTTTGTCCGGAACAGATTTGGCTCAATTTCTCCAAAACTACCCGTCCGAATCGAACCAAACTTGGTACACATACGTATGGGGACGGGGGAAAGACAATGACATCATTTCCAAATTTCTAAAACCACCCCTTCATCCCCTATAAGGCCTTTTTGTAAAAATCGCCTTACTTCTCCACTAAAGAAGATCTGTTTAACTCGCATTGTTGCAAATAATACAACAAAAACAATTTTAAACATAAAACAAAGTATTTAAAGATAAAACTTGGCTAAAATTGTTTTAAAAAGGTTATTAATAATTTAAAAAATTAAAAACGGCCCTTATAAAAAACTTTATAACAGTATTTTCTTATTAAAAACTTCATTTTCCATGAAACTTTAAGTTGAAATAGAAAGTTTTAAGAATTAGACTGGTTAAAGTAAAGATTACATCATGCAGTTTTTTTAGAAAGTTGATGATAGAAACACTAGATCAATTTGTTATTTAACCTTATAATTTGTTTCTTTGGTGTAGTTTAACGGGATTTGTTTTTTCAATTTAAACAGGGGGTATTTACAAATTTTGGGATTTCAAAAGTCTGTAATAATTTTAATGGATTTTTTCACTTAGAATGGATAATTGGGTAACTGTCGTAATTAAATGTGCAACACCGGAACTGGATGGTTAGGTTAGATTTACACAGTTGGAACCGGGAGGGTAAAGGCACAGGGAGCACGGTGATGAAAATGCACCGGGAACACCGAGATGAAAAGGCACCGGGGACACCAAGATGAAAAAGGCACCGGGATATGAAAAAATACTGGGAACACCGGGATATGAAAAACTACCAGGATGATTGGTAATTATGGTTACAGAAAATTAGGCATGTAACTTGAGAAAAATTTAATAAATTGATACACTCCACCCGTGCAAGGCCGGGCATATCAGCTAGTTAAGTTATAAAAAAAAATTTCATTTGACTAAATTTTGAACTATGACTTAATTAATTAAAACATTATAAAATTTTCAAGTACTAAGCAACTAACGATCTAAAAGTATATACACATTTTTTTTTGTTTTATTATTATTTTTTTATTTTATTTTATTATTATTTTTTTTAACTAAGTGTTCTAAGAGAAAAGTGAAGTGAAGTTAAACATTTGCTCAACTCTCTTCAGAAAACAAATGTACTACATCCACTTTTCTAAAATTCATTTTATAAAATGGTTGGAAGTGTATCAAATTACTGACCTTTGCTCAAAAATATACTTTTATAAGATATATCCGTTTCTTAATGGGATAAATTGGGAAAGTCCTTTAGATAAAAGCATCGACTAAAAAGTGTAGCTGGTGTATATTGTAAATCAGGGCTCGAATTTTCCACTCCCCAACTTGCTTGCGAGCAAATATTTAAGATGGGGAGTAAATTTTGTCTTTTACAATGTTGTGTTTCCGATCAAGCTATAGTTAGTCTGTTTTGTACCTTTAAAACTAAAATATCATGCTCTGATGTAAATTATTAAACCCTTTTCTTGCTGCTTATTTCTTTTTCCAACTATTGTTCAAAAGCTCTTCTTCCATTCCGAAAAATGCTTGTTTTTTTCTAAGAAGGGGTTGAGCAAAATGTAAATCCACCCAGTATTGCAGACGATCGTTAGCTTCGAAGCAGAAACCCGATAATCTGGGGGGAGGGACGTTTTTGGAAATCGTTTGCTTTGCATTCCGAAAAGGAATTCTATGGGGTCTGGATGCGTTTCTAATGGACTCCTTCGGAAGGAATTGGGATTCCAAAGACGGTTCTTTCGACCTTTAAAGAACCCCCTAATGTTCAACGCTGGGCCTTTTGACAGACTTCCAATACGATGTACAGGGGAAGGGAGTAGCTCGACCCCCCTTTCAAAAGCGCAGCATACTCATTTAGGGTTTGAAACCAGGCTGTTACTTCGAGAGGGTTAGGAGATTCTAGAGGGTTTATGGTGGAATATACAGGGCGTTTCAAAAGTCCCTTTCACGGCTTTTATTTGGAACCAACGTCTGCTAGGGTCATGGAAATAAGGTCTACCCCAAGGTAAGTGACCCTGGAGAATCCATTTAGATGACTTACAGTGCCCCTAGCGTCGAAATAAGAAAGTTAAATAAAAAACTAAAGGATACAGCAAAAGCTTTAACAAAAGTAACAATGCTATTAAAAACTCATTGAAAAATGCTTCCAGAAAATATCCTGAATATTCGTGGTGATGTTAGAATGGGAAAATAGCACACCTCCAAAAAAAGTTCGTAAATTTGCAAGATTTTTTTTGAATAAATTTGGTCTTTATTTAACTAAAAAAACACAAAACTACATATAATAACACTGAAAACTTGCAAATTTGCGAACTTTTTTTTTTTTGAGTCCTTAAAAAGTTCTTTTTTTCACGTGCTAAAATCAGTTTTTTGTTATACAAAAGATGTATCGTCATATATCATACGTTATACATTTGTGGTAATCCAAATCTCAAAGGGTTTTTTCTTTCGGTTTGATTGGAGCATGTTTTACAGGTTTTAAAAATATTCCATCATTTTTCTTTATGCTCATTCACTTAGAAATAAAAAAAGGTAAAACCTGAGACGATTTAAAAAGTTTTGATACTTAAATATAAAAAGCGTCATAATTCCTACACTAAAAATGCCTTTTTTTTCTAAAAATTAAATGAAACAAGCATTTATTTTAAACAAGTTTTAAGATAGATCACATCAAAGAATTTTAATCTTCACATTCATCAGTGAATCTCAGTTTCCCTTTTTTTTTATTCAAAGTCCTTAACAGGTTTCGCAGCATTGGGTCGCAAACAATCCCCGTGACAACCTAAAAACAATTGATCACGATCAAAAGATCCGTCGCTCTCTCCTAATGAAATGTGTTGGAGTCCATTGATCAGGTGCGAACCCATTTATCTCTGGAACAGTTGCGGAGGGATACTGCAAAAGGGGGTGACAGCGAGTGATAGGGTTTTGGGGAAATTCTCCCATGACATTGAAGCAAACCAGAAAGCATTGGCAACGAAGTAACAAAACTTTTGTTTATATGAGACTAAATATTAATTTGTAACGCTTTTTCTTTACTAATCTTCAAAAGATTTAAAAAGTCATAGTATAGTCGACTCCGCTTATTGAGATCACGGTTAATGTTATCGAAATTGACCGGTCCCGAGCACTTCTATTTAAATCAAATTATATCGTTTTATGCGATCAATATATCGCTTTATATTATCAAAATCTGGAGAAATCACCTCTAAAACCCTCCTTTTTCCCGTTTGAAGGTCAATTTTAATACATAATCATACAAAAATGAGTCATTAATATAATAGAGTTAAAAGTTCTACTCTCATATTTTTCTTTAAAAATGTAAAAGTTGCAAAATATATTCTAGATAGTCACTTTAAATACTTCAATTAGGACAACATAGTTATGATTTTAAGGCAAACACTCGAGTTATACACTGTTCACAGTTTTAAACTTTCTAGTAGTATCAAATAAATCAATTGGATATTTTTATCATTCTACTCTTGGGCAAATGCGATCACATTAAGCGGAGTTGACTGTATATATTATATCATATACAAAGTAGAGATTAAAATTAGTTTGGAATAACGTAGTTGACAGTTCTTCCATGGATCTTATCCGTACGAGAGTTTTAAAGCTCTTATTTTTTATCGAAAACGTAATTTAAAAAATACTTCAAATACTTTATAATTTTTCCGTACGCAGTAGGAGAATGGCGGCTTGTTATTGCATATAACCTGATTTCAAACCATTCAAATATAGATTGAATTGATGAATTGCTAAGTTGATTGTGAAGAATTCAACACTTTTGTTAGACTATTATATCTACTAAATCTTTAAGGACTTTTAATCTATTTTTCATTTAAGTGATTAAGGAAAAAATAAGGCATAGAGTCTTTCAACTTTTACCAAGGCATAATAGGAAGTCAATAAGAATAAATGTTTCAAATGAGAAGAGATATATCGACCTTTGCCCTCGGAAAAGAAGCAGTTTCCCTACTTGGGAGATAAAAATATTCTTCATAAACTTCCATTAGTCTGGAAGGAAAACATATTCAACGAAACTAGACGAAAAAACTCTTTCGCGATAAGTAGGAGGGAAAAGTGCTTCTTCTTCGAAAGACGTACTTTGTGTAGTTGGAGGAAGACACTTTTCTTTTTTTACCAAACTTCTCATAATATGATTCAACGATGTGAAAACCTTTACGCCCTAACACTGCTATTAGAATAAAAAGTTCGTTTGTTGCAGACTAATGTTTGGGAAACAATTTTCATTCGGTTAAAAGGCCACATTTAATTTTTTTAATTTTCATTACGACAAATTAATCTTTTAAAATACGTTCTTTTAATTGGTAGTCAAAAATTGAAAATAAGAGGCTTTTATAAGAATTAAATTGGTATTACATGCATTCAGAGAGATATTTTTCGCTTAGTAAATTAATGACTCTAAAAAGCATTTCCAGGTGAAAATTTCAGTTACAGAAACATTTTTTGAGAGATATTTGGATTGCTTTCGAATTTACTTTTGCTTTGTATGCCTATGTCTTACTGAACTTAATTTATTGACAAATAAATATCGCAAAAAATATTGAATTTTTTGTTACGATGTAAAGGGGGGATTTGTTAAAGTTATGTGTTCTTGGAAAAGGGATAGGTACAAAAGAAACCTATTATTATGCTTAATTCCTTATTTATATTGTAATAATATTTGTATTTTTTATTGGGGTATGTGTATTGTCTAAAGGCTACGTTGATAAACAGAAGGAGCTTCCAAGGTCTTTTACCAAGCACGGCAAAAATCATTTCCACTTCTTAAGAGGAGAAAAACAAAAACCCTCTTTTTCCATTAGGGATAGAAAAAACAAACCCCAAACTTTACTGTCGAGTGAAAAAAAAATAAGAATCGTTCTTTTTTCTAACCTAAAGTCGCTCAGCTTTGCACTTTTAGGAATTGAAGTCGGAAACTTTTCGCTAATACAACTTTACTCTCGACTCATTTTAAAGAAAGCGACAGAAGCTGCCATATAAAACCACCCCAAAAACAACCTCCTGGACCGACCCACCCGGGAAAAAAAGCCGTTTCATTTTTTCCGTTTGCGGCTTTTTGTTGGGGTTGACTGTGACCGCCGCGACGACAGGGATGACGCAGTCGCGGAGCGTGACGTCGCTTCGTCACGTGACAGCCGTACCGTGACGTCGCCAGCGGACCGTGATGAATGCCGGGAGCTTTTAAAAGCTTTTCTGAGGAGAAGAGAAGTTTCCGCAAACAAACTTTTTCCTCAGGAGTGCTTTATTAAGAAGGGAGGAATGGTAGGTGAATTAATCTTACAATCTGTCACTGCAGCTCAGCATGGCTCAGTGATTGGGATTTCTCTTTGAATCCCAAGGGGAGGGATTTTCGATAAAAAAACACGGATTATAGATCTGGTTTTTTTTCTTGGTGTTATTAAATCTTAATCCAAAATGATACATAAAAAGGGAGTGTATAAAAAAACTTTTTGTAGCAACACTAACCTATTCGAATCAATTCCTTAGACTTTGAAGAAAGTTAGAGTTGTTAATAGTATATTGAGATGAAGACAACTTAATCATACTCATAGGTGGTTCAAAGTTTAAACTTACTTTCTCTCAGTTTACCTTCGAAGTAACCCTTTTTATTGAATATTGATTATTTTTGTTCGTTTTTGGAGTCAAATTTTATAACTAATGTTCCAAAAAACCTTGTTGGTTTATTTTAAGAACTCGTCATTTGCTACCTTAATTTACACTACGATCGTAGAAATATATCTTTCGTGATACAAAATGGAAACAAAAACTTTGAAAGATTTTTCTCTAACGAAAGATCGTGTTCACTTAAGAAGGACAAAAGTTTTCTATCAGAAAAGAATCCAATAGTAGTGTCAAGGTGGAAGAGGTACTCATTCTTTCACTCCGCTTTCTTACTCAACGTTTGATGTTTGAAAAGTTTGTTAAAATATTTTCTATTATATAGCTTTGCCAGTTTTCTATCACCAAAACCAGAAAGTTTGTTACTTAAGTTTCGGCGTTACCATGCAGGCTTGGTACGGCTGCAATAAATAAAAATTATTTTCCAAACGTTGTAGATTCAATTAAATTGTTTTCTCATCAAGCATCTGGTTTTTTCATCACAATACTGACTTCATCAATGATATCTTAAAGATAATGAGGAAAAGGATCCTTTTCACTCATCCGGCGACTTATGTTACGCCAATCCGGTGATACCAAATGTCAATTGAACAAACCACAATGATACATTTCAAACGGATGTCAATTTCAACCATCAGTCCATTGATCTCATGCAAGATTGCTATGGCATAGCAGATAGGATAACGCCTTAAGGCTACGAGAGTCTGCAATGAAGGATGAGTTGGCGACCCGTGGAGAAACGCGTCCCTAATGAATTGCTCGCTTGTTATGAATTTGCGCATTTGGCGTCACACGAAACGAACAAAGTGCATTTGACACCATTCGTAATGAGCTCTGGTGATGCTTAATGATAATGAGGAGGAAAGCCGTGATTGAGAGTCATTACATCCTTATTATTGCGAGATGGATATACACTCTTTCTGCCTAATGGAGAATCGATGCAAAATGCCCGCATATCAACCTCTGTTAGATGCCCGATTCGTTTCGGGAAAGGTCGAGGGTATCCTTATAGAGAAGTCCCCTCAATGCAAATGTTAAGGTTTAGTACTACTTAAAAGAGTTAAAACATCTCTGTGAAGAAATGTTATGTTCTTTACTATTCCGGAAGTTATTAATTAACTACTAATAAACCTACTTGGTTACGACAATTGTATAACTTTGAATTCGGGAAAACGTTTTTAGCAGTTGAAACTTTTTAAAGGTTTTAGAAACAGTTTTCCAAATTTATACTGAGCAAAAAGTCATTAGAAAAATTATTTGATTCAGCTTTATGAACTACCATAGTTTTTTCGAAAAAGTATAGAGCATCTTCTTGCAAGCAAGCTGTCCTGCAAAGGAATAAAGGGAAATGCAGTGGATTTACTAGAAGTTATTTACTCCAAACTGTTATTTAATAACTGTGAAGTAATAACTCTACTGCGGTGAAAGAATTTAAAAATTAACTTTATAAGATAAGACAATAATTATCTCCTCCATATCACAATAACATAATACAATAAAAATGTAAGTATATTTGTGTGATTGAAATCACTTCCTCTCCTGTTATGAAATACTCTTAAAAACCAGTTAATAAAGGAGTAAAGGTCCCTCCCTAAATTAAACCCTCTAGGCGAAGAGCCACTTCGCTTTTTCAGAAATCACCCCACGGGAGAAGGAAATGAACCACTATAATCTCGTAGCACTCGTCCCGGGCTGGTCAAAACAATTAGAAGCTTGGTTTGGCAACTATCCCCTAGGCACGTGACTCATTTGCTTGGGAACGTGCTCGCTTCACGTTCGATTTACCCATCAGTTCGACTTTGTCGTCGCAAGTGCTTTTCTCCCGTTGCGTGAGGGGATGTCCAAACGAGAAGTGATACCCTCTTACATTAGAGGACTTCTGCCTTTGTTAGGATATACAATTACTTGCGTTTTGAGGGAATTGTTGCACTAATTAGTATATGGCTTTCAAATAAATTAGTTTAGGTCGAATGTATGATGCAAAAGGGGTTAGGTATACCTATAATATACAAAAATAATTTAAAGTAGATAACATTAATTTTTTCGAAAAGTTTAAAAGCAGAAAAATTTGAAATGTTTAAAACAATTCAAAAATTAGTTAAAAGAAATAGAAAGAAGCGTCACTCTTATTACAACTATCTTTCTTTTATTCCGGAACTAAATTCAAAATCAAAGTATGACTATTGTAGTACCTAATCGAAATTAATATTTCTAAGTGGAGTTTAATTTATTTCTGGAATAAAACTTAATGCTGAAATTGCAGTTTATTTTTCTCAAGAACAAAATTAAAATTTCGCAGAGCTTTGAGTTTTGTTCCGGAATAAACACAATAAATAAAAATCACAAACTTTAAGTTTAATTTAGGTTCTCTTACCAGCCCTGTTTTGTGTAATTTGCTTTCAAACTAAAAAACTCAAATGATTTCCGTTTTTGTGAACAAGGTTTCTCTTCAAACATTTTATTTTAATTCTAAAGGGCTTCAATAAAGTTATTTCTAAAGATTTACAAAGAAACGAAAATAAATCTCCACTTTATAAATTCAGTCTGCTCTTCAGCGCTTTGGTGTAATTTATGTGTTCCCTTAACAGTTACTTTAAGCCTTTCCAAAACCCTTTTGATGCCTTCCTATTTCTTTTCTGTCGTTAAAAACTGACCAAAGCAGTTCAGAAATTGACCACAAAGCCATTCCTTTAGATAAAGAAAACAATACCGCATCCAGGAGCTGCTTTTGTTGAAGCAATAAATCTCCATCATCGTTTGTCAGCGCTCCAGGGGCTTAGTAGAACATGTTGTGCTACAATTTTTAAGGTATTAATATTGGTTTTTAAAAGCAATTACAACCTCCCTTTGTCATAAACAAACGCTTTTGAAGCCTTGGAAGGATTTTTGCTTGTTTGCTGTCAGTTAAATTTTTGAGAGTTGTTTATTTTGTTTCATAACAAACATTTATTAATAAACGACGAATGATACAAGCCAGAGATTTTCAAAGCGATCTCTTCCAATGGGGCTCGAGGTATCAAACGGTCCAATGTTTATTATTTTAACTTCAATAAACATCCTAACTCAGTTGAATTATGACAACTAATTTCTTAGAGGATTTGGCTGGAATATAATATTTAATTATAAATTGTCAACGCATTTATAAAGCTTAAGTTCGCGCATAATTCACTACAATAATGGCTTGTAAAATTAGTTGGTTTGGACTTGGTATTTTTTTTTCTCCTGGAGGCTTTTTCTTTTGGAAGCTTTAGACAACGAACTAGAAGCTTTTAGGAACGCAAAAGACAAACCAAAGCAATTCGTATTAAATATTTAAAAAAAATAAACTACAACTTATAATTGGAAACTATATCAACGAATTTTGTTTGGGATAAGTTTTTGCCAAAATAAGTTTTTATTTGTGTGTGAAATCCCTCTAACCGAATTGATGATGGGGAATGACATTTTCAAGTGAGAATTTATAGGGGTAAGAAAATGAATCTCATATATTGTCGTCTTATAAGAGAAAGAAACTAAGTCACTTTTGGAGAATCTTTTGAAAGCGGTAAATTGACCCCAACAAACAAGTGAATTCCCAAAATATCGCCAAGCTGAAAAGCGATCAGTTGTTTGGTGAAATTGCATGGCGCAAAAGAATGCGAACGGATGTCCCCAAATTTTGCATTACAGAGTAGTTGAACCAGAAGTGACTAAGTGCCTCCTGTAAACCAACGATACGTAGTAGAGAATGTAGATACAGAATAAATAAATTAAATTATTATGGAAATTGACCTTAAATGATTGTAATAGTTTGGAGTATGTTAATTTCCCCATAATATAATTTATTGACCTGAATATGTAAAATAAATAGAAATAATGTAATTAAGACAGGAACCCACCATTCCTAGAATATATCCCATTCCACAAAAAACAAGAGGATCAAAACACTTTTTTAAGATAATTTAGGTAAGGTTTAATACTTAAATACTTAGAATACATTTATTACTACAATAACATTCATCAGAGGTTCGAAAACCTCAGTAATTTTAAAATGGATTTAAATTTCGAGATCATTTAATTAGTTTCGTACTGAGAAAAAATTAAGCACATTGCATTAAACTGTTAAATGCTCGTTAGAAAATATGTGATAATTAATCTGTTAGAAAATTAGCTCCACTTTTATTTAAAATCAATGGAACAATTCATGCTTAATCTGGGATATAAAAATGGTGTTTCATACCTTCAAGAAAACGAGAAAATATTTAAAAAATATAATAATAATCAAACAACCTTCGACATTTTTTACATCTCAAAGCCTTAAGTTAAGCAGGAATTATTTCTTTTTTTGAAAAAACTGCTACACAATGATCTTTTCAGTTAGATTTTGTATTAACTAATTAAATTAGTTAGTAATTAAGTTATAATAAAGGGAGATTAGAGTTAATTACATTATAGCAGAATACCTATTTTAAAACATCGGTAGATTTATTCATGGTATAATGTATCCCGACTGGAGGAGTGTAGCAGTAGTGAGACTAGCACATTCGGCTTTAATCCCGAATTTTCTTTCTCGCCAATAGAAAAGCCTGACCTACAAAAGCGGTCCTCGAAATGTGTTGCCGATAAAGCGGACGGGAGCAATAAATCGCCACAACTGCTTCGGAAAATCGGCCCTTTCCGTCGCGCAACAAGCAATTGTCCTTTCTTTCGGGCGACAAATGCGTGTCCCGACATGCCCGGGACATTTGGAAGGGGCGAAGATGTTTGGCTTTTGTCGCGTCATCTGCTTCCAAATGGGTTTGTCTTTCGACAGGAGGCTGAAACCGGTGACAAGTGGTGTGAGGCACGAAAAATATTTCCAGAGAAAACAGATAAAGAACACGAAATACACTACTTGAAATACTATACGAAGTATCTTAGAACTTGGTGTTGGAAAGAGTCAAATGACCGTTATCACTATAGTACTCAGCTTGAGGGTTATGAAATTTTTTTTGTTTGTTGTGAAGTAATTTTTTATGAACCGTAAATAAATAAGAAATATAAATAGCTCCCTTCAACTTCATTCAAGTTAAAAAATTTCAAGTGCGCAATATTTATTAAATTTAAGGTAGGTAGATATAGTAGATACCGAATATTATTTTATTTATCTTAATTATTTTTTTCATCTAAAGTTATTTGGCCTTTTTTATACTTATAATGCGCTATAATTAGAAGTTGAGTTTTACATTTTTGTTATGCTATCCAAGAAATCAAAATTTGCAAGTTAGATTGTTAAAAAATTACTGTTGTTATATGTATAAGTAATTTTAAAACACCTATTAAGTTAACTGCAAGGTATACTACCTACAAGGTATAGCTGTTAATGAACAACTTGGTTTTAGTTTACATAACTAAACTTCGCCTTGAAGTGCCTAAGTAATATTTTAGAGTAGTTTCTTACTTTTTAGATGAATTTAATAACTATTCTTCGTACATTAAATTTTAGTTTAATTATTACACATATCTTTTATTTTTATTTTAACAGCAATTCATTATGCATGGAATACAATGGAAATTACTTTTTAAAAAGCATGCAAAAGTCTGTGTTATTTAATACAACATGTTGTTTTTATAAATGTAGATAATCAATAGATTTTAGATACAAAAAACCTTACCAAATGCGCCGTCATAAAATTTAATATTATTTTGAATAGTCGTAAGCATTACTCTTGTTTGATTTCAAAATTTATTACATCTTATTAATAAGTCACATTTTCAAATTCTTTAAGCTTAGTTTAAATTAGCTTACTTAAACTTAGTTTAATTATTACACATATCTTTTATTTTTATTTTAACAGCAATTCATTATGCATGGAATACAATGGAAATTACTTTTTAAAAAGCATGCAAAAGTCTGTGTTATTTAATACAACATGTTGTTTTTTATAAATGTAGATAATCATTAGATTTTAGATACAAAAAACCTTACCGAATACGCCGTCATAAAATTTTATATTATTTTGAATAGTCGTAAGCATTACTCTTGTTTGATTTTAAAATTTATTACATCTTATTAATAAGTCACATGTTCAAATTCTTCAACGCTTCATTAAACACAATATTCTATTGATAGTTCTTTAAGTAATTTTGGTAATGAGTTTTTTCTTGCATTGTTCTACCCTAAACGAAGAGACAGTATACGACGCTGAAAGAAAATAATTTCCCCAAGAAAAGATAAAATCCTAATTATGGAAGCAAATGCAAATGCCTCTCGGATCACTCCGGAGATGAGTTGCACTCTTCCTGATAAGCGGTGTAGGGTTTTTTTTTCAGCTTTTTGCGATCGCTAATTGTTTCGAAGTCATCTATGAAATGGCTACTTAGTTAAATGAAGCAAGGGGATCTCTGTCGTTGGGCATAAAGGAGTAGGGAATTGTGCTACTATTCCCTGTAATCGGAAGCTTGTAGAAACAGAATACCAGAAGGGTTTCACCAAACCTTAGATTTTTCAGTCTTGGCACATTATTATGTGCTACTTATTTGTGTGTAAATTCTTGTTCATTTTGATTGGAAGATACTGGATATTTTGGATAATAACAATTTTCTATCTATTGCTTTGCTTATCAAGAAATTATTTAACGTTAAAATATTAAACATATAGAAAATTCCTCCTAACTTTTCTAAACGGAATTAAAATTTCAATTTGACAGTTGGAGAGTTTTAAGAGAATTGATATAAACACAAAGAAGACCAAATTTCTATATTAAAAACAATACTGGCTTCACAACTGGCTAGGATAACATGTTTTAAAATTACTGTTATATCAGCAAGTGCTTTGGTATCTTTGTCGGTAATTTTTAATACCTATAAATGTTAAAATATAGGAACGCTTACTACACTGTTAACCACTAGGATTATTCTAGGAATATTATCTTTCTTTTAAAAAAGAACCACCTGAAAGAAAATCCCTTTTACAAATATCAAAAAGGTTTTTGATTTAAAAATATAATGAAAACTCAATTATTTCCATTTTGTAATCTCCTTGTATTTGGATTTAAATATTTACATTACTTTGAAATAAAAAAAACCGTTGATTTGGAGCGGATGTTTTGACAAAATCTTAAGTTTGCTTTTCCTTTTTACATAAATTGCCTGTAAAACCCTCTTTTCCTTTAGGTTTGTTTATATGCAGCAAAGCAAACAAAAGCATAATCACGAACAGAGATTGATAACTGCAGATAGAAAATATAAACAACGGGGAATGCAATTAAGACATTATTAGAAGTCATAGTTATAATTCAAAATATTGGCTAACTAGTAGAAGTAAATGAATAAGTGGTAAATAGAAGAAGCATTAAAGCGCTAAATTCTAAATATTAATTTTAATGGTAATTTTCCAGAAACATGAAAGAAAATTTTCGTTCATTAAAAATTGATGTATTCAAATTAATATTTTCCATTAAAGTGATGATAAAAATGAAGAAACATGCTTTGATCTTTTCCTTGTTTAATGCGTATTTAGCTTTAAACTTTTATAAGAAATTTTTAATAGTGATTCATTTAAATGCATTTATTTTTTATGCATATATTTTCTCATAAAATAGAACTTAATATCATAGAATATATTACACTCTGAAAACGACATTTTCAAAGAGAGTAAAAAATACATAAATCTGAGTAAGTTACACAGTCAAACTGGCTCCGAATCAAATTTTCTCATGTATAAACTCATTTTTGAAAATATGCAGATACTCAAAAATGATACATCATACAATCATTTTAGTAAATTCATGTTTCAGACGTATTGGCAAGCATCCATCTGACAATACCAACTTTTGTTAAACTAACCTCCCCAAACTTGTCCAGCCAGAATTGGTTCAGAGTGTGATCCCATACTGTGACGTCACATGTTAATATAAGGTGTCTCAAGTTCTCACAATTTCCAAATATAAAATAAAAATAACAATAAATATAAATATTGTGGTCACTAATGAATCGTTTGAAACTGAGTATTTCTGGTTGTTTAAAATTGAAAGAATTGGACAGTCATATTTGAAACAAAAAGGTTAATATCAAAATCATCTATTTACTCCGATTTAAATCTTTCTCTTAGTGTAGGTGTGACAGAAATCCAGATAATTAACTTAGATCTTCGTGCGGAACATGTTAGTGAGTAGCATGAAATTGCCTAACATGTATTTTAGTGTAGTAAAAGTGTGTATTTTTTTTTGGCACTAACAGCGTTTTCCATCTCACATCTTCGTCAATTCGACTCCCTTTTCCTTTCAATAACCATCCCTGCGCGGATGTGTTCCCTTCCGAGGCAAGTGAAGTGAAGAATGGTCCTCCCCCTAAAGTGTCACCGCGAGGGGTCTCATTCCCTCCCACCAGACGACAATTGAACGCGTTCTTCGGAAGGGAAATAGAAAAGATCGCGGAGAGATATAGAACATCCTGTAATGCATCGACGGAGGATACGGGACTAGGAAATAGAGCCGTTTCTATAGGAATGAAATCCCATTTTTTTTATATCCGAAGAGGTTCTTACGGCTGGCATTGGTTGTTTTCCATTTGACTTCCTGGTCATACGGATGGAAACCGTATTTCTATACTTAGTTTTTAGAGTTTTTTTAAATGTTCAGTGTAAGGTGTAACTGGGAGAAATTAAGTAGAAATTAAAAGAAAAAAAGGAGGAGGAGCATTTAGTTTTATCAAATATACGCATTAATTAGGATCTTTCACATCATGAGCTTTGGATTACTTTCTCTACGATAGTATTTTTTCTTAAAGTATTCATCTTCATGCATTCATTCATTTATTAAAAAAATCTTTATTTTCACCAACTTAAAAAAAGTTTATTTTTAGTCTTTTATGATTACATATTTTAACTGATTCGGGTTTTTTAACCTATTATGCAAGAAAAAATGATATCCATACAGGAGAAATTGAAGTGGAGTGAGTATTCCCATTGAATCGACACCGAAAAAGTGTGCCCTTAAGAAAAGGTAGGCTATGACGTTCTTGGTGGTTATCAGTAAAGCTGCAATTCCTGTCGAAATTCTTGGAGAAACTGGAATACTATTACCACAGAGTACTAGAACAGAGAGTCCACGGCCATAGGCCATAATGGAAATCGAAAATCAGGACATCTTATTACAGGTTGGGAGAATTGTGGCGCTGGGATCGCACTAAACTCACTAGCGTCTGGATCCAGTCTGAATCGTTCGCCGGCTGCCTATGGGAGATCGAAAACACCTTTTTGCACACGCGCTGAGTTCTAATTTGGCGAGAGATTTAAGCGGCCGGCATACGTTCCAGACTCTAGTGTGGCGCCCTCACATCAGTAACGCATTTGAAAATAGCCTCTTGGACCCTCTGTTAGGATATTTCTCTGTGTACTATACCTAATATAAGAGCTAATATTTCAATTTTGTAACTTCTTTTTGTTTTTCAGCGTAAAAATTTCATGAAAACCTCTCCATCCTCTAAATCCTTGTGTTCTGTACTCATATTAAAGGAAACTCTTGTTTAATTCCAGTCATAAAAATCAACGCGTAACTTTACCACTTACAGAAATTCCCCTTTCTTAAAAGCGAGAACGCATCACAGATTCCTTCACAAGTTAAAACTAGACGTCGCCGCCTGCTAAAGCCTTTATCCCCACAGACATACGCTTAAAAACTCAGCGAACATTTTCCCACTTAAAAGTGTCTTCTTAAAAGTAAGTTCAGCGAACTTTTTTCCTATTCCCCGGCCGGACTCTATCGTTACACCTGCCCTCAAATTCGATGCAAATCCGTTCCATAATGCAAAAGGAAAGGAATGACATCCCCCTGTTATGCGAAATCGATTCGCTCCAAAAGGAACAAATTGAATAATCCCATCGAACGCTGGGATCATCTTTTTGACGTTCCGAAGACCCCTCGGTCGGGAAATATCGAATTACTCCCCTCTCTCTCTCCCCTCCTAAATGAACTTGCCTCACTCCTTTTAGGGCCAAAAGAACGTTTGAGAACGTTTTTATAGAACTCGTAGGAAACACTCAAGTCGTTCGTAAAATAAAAACGCGCTTAAATTTTTAAAAATATTTCAATATCATACTAACTTTTTAAAAATGAAACCTGGGTAAGTACTCCAATACCCGACCGACCACTGCTTCAGTAATCAACCATTCGTATTTATTTGCACAAAAATTTAATATTTCACAATAAATATTCCGACATGTATTTAACACATTACATGTTTTACATGTAAGATCGTGACATTAAGGTTGTTGGAAACACAATCTGGTGCATTTTCCTTATGTATATTGCAGAATAAAGTAAATCATTGCTTTTTTTCTGTTAAAACGTCTTAAAAAGTACTTATAACTACCTATTACATTCCTCTTGAAATAAAACTATTTTCATTGTTTTTGTAGTCTTAACAATCAGTGATTCAGGAAAAATTCCTGTTATTTTCTTCTCGTTTGAATTCTGAAGACAGGCTGAACTCTTATCACCATTTATATGAGGTTGACATTCCTGGTACAAGCCATTCCAGACTGACGAGTATTCAATCTAGAAACCATTTCCTGGTCTTTATAGATCGGAAGACAGGGTTTATTGCTTGCATAACAGAGCAAGATCGAGGAATTTACTGATGAAACATAGTTGCAGAGGATACTTTAGTGAACTTTACTTACTTAGTTTACTTACTTTTTTACTTTAGTTTACTTAGTTAAGATACTTTAGTTTTGTAGTGAACGCATGAACAGCAGTTTTTGAGGTAGGCAAATCCGAAAGTCGTATAATTCAAAAGTATACTCCTTAATTATATCATTTATTAAGGCTCAACATGACATTATTTATTGCGTTGACCCACACACATCAGTGAAATAGTCAGAAATAAGAACTGCTCTATACGCATAAACCAACTGTGAAGGTATTCCCTTCTGAAGCAACATCTTTCAGTTGTGTTTCCCCAAACCGGTTCCTACGGATCCCACAAGATTTTCAGAAGAGATAATAAACTAAAACTTTTTCCCCCAAAAACCATTTTTTTTAGTTACGTCATACAGCGCCTTAAGCGGCGGTGCGTTTCAGTTGACCTTAACATACATCAGTTAAATTTACTAAACTCTTGAGCGGTGAGTGCCATCACCACTGCTTCGGTTTTCGATCTCGAAATGTGTAGTTCTCCACATAAATCGGAGTGTTTTTTCGTCACGCGACGATTCTTTCCGAGAGGACCGGCTGCGAGCGATCGCGCCTCGTAAATCCGCCCCCCCCCCCACTCGTGAGCGTGGATGATGTACGACGTTGATCCTTCACGATGAGTTATGTGCCGCGCGTGCTTTCGACACTCGCCTGATTTACGGTTGCAACTAAACTCGGCCACTCTTCATTGTTTCGAGAGGGAAATTATTTTTGGCCGAGAACCGTGGTGTAAAAAAACAACGAGCAGATGCGGTCGACGTTTGGAGGAGAAAGTCTCGAGAGTCAAGTCTCGCATTTTCTTATTAGTTGAGAACTGTTAGCGAAGATGAATACCACATGGGAATTTTAAACGAAACATTCGGCAAAGGAATATTAATCAAAAATTATATTTAAGGAAACATGATATTAATCAGCTGGGTTTAATTAGTTCATGACTTGGCTAGTATGATGCTCCAACAATGATGTTCAATGATATTATTATAATTCCTCCATCTGCTATGCAACAGACAAGCCCTAACTTCAGAACTATAAAGACCTGGAAATGGTTTCTACATTGAATGTTCGCTGAATATAAGTTCGCTGAATGTCTGAAATAGTTTGTAATGGCAACCCAACCTCATCTAAATTCATATAAGATATATATATTCATATAGTTCAGCTGGATTCAAACAAGAAAGAATAACAATACCTACTGTTTGCTAAACAAGCAACCGAATGATTGTTAAAACTACGTACTTTGAAAAAACAATGAGAATAATTTTAGTTAAAGGGTAAAGTAATAGTTTTAAGTACTTTTTTCAGAATATTTTAGCATAAAAAATCAAGCATTTTGTAATATATACATATTATGATACAACAATGAATGTAACAAAGATTTGCCTGTTCGTGATTCATTATTCATTTCTCAAAATGTCGGGTAAACCCTTCTTTTGGGGGAAACGAAGCATATGAAGTAAAGGGGAGCACAGAACTGACCAACACCTCCTTCTTTTTAAAATATCTAAGGTGAAAGTTAATGATACACATATCCAAAGCATATTACTTAAAGTGAATGTTTATGTTTTCAAAAAGGCATTTGTGTAATCGCTTTTTAATTTTAACAACCTTCACATAGACTAATATATGATGGAAGCAAAAATAACCAAATCAGTCTAACCTGGAGAAGTAGAATTCCTCAATAACTGAAAAGAAAGTGGTTCCGACTCTTAAAGCACCAAAAACGTTTTTAAGAGGAATTTCGAGTCATGTTATAAGTGGAATTGAAAACTTCTCCCCAAAATCAAAAATTTACCTCTGATTGTTTAAAGTCATAAATGTCGGTGAACAACATAGTATTACGACCAGGATTGAGCAAAAAGAAAGGTGTTTTATCCGCAAGATATGCTGAATTCCAATTTGGAGCTACATATATTATCTTCCCAATGTCACATTCTTAAAGATAAACGTTCTCACGTACAAGACGCCAAATCCACCACACAAATTCAGAAGCACCAGCCAACTTTCCCTACAAAAAAAAACTCTTTCGCTTCCTCACTAGATAACAAACGATATGAGAAAGACAGAAAAATGAAAATGGGGCCTTTTCAGCACCACACCAAACGGTTTTCCTCTTTTTTTTCTTCTTCGGTGGCAGCAGCTCATTAAAGAGGCTGCTAATGAGATTCCCTCTTATCTGGAACTTTTGTTCACACTTTTGAATGACGGCCACCCCTCGGCGATACAATGGACCCGTCCATCGTTAGCGCTTCCGATAAGAGACGTCTTTTTGCCCCAAGTTCCGGAGAAGACGACTTCTTTTCGGAGGGGGAGAGGGGAGTGCAGATGATACTCCATGTTAATTTCCATCGGAGACACTATCATGTAAAAGATTATCAGATCATCATTACATGAGACGCAATACAATTCCAAAAGACAGCTCATCCTTGTTTTAATTTTACTTTCTATAAATGTATAGCAAATCTATCAAGAACCAGAGCTATTACTAGCTTGATTATCTAAGATCTCTATATTAAAAATAATAATAATATCCCAGATCGTGTAGATAACTTTAAATAGCTTTTAATATCAGATATACTTAATGTAATAGATCATATCAGATTGATGTTTTTCATGGGGTAGGAAGGATTTTCCCACAAAGATAATCATTTTTGAAGTTATAGTCATATAAATTAATCATCATTGTAACTTAAAACAGCCTAGTTACACAATCAAAAAGTTTTAAAAATTAAATTAAAACATCTGACCAAAGAGCATAGATTAAAGATCAATACTGGGTCATTTGGAAAGAAAGCCTTTAATTGTGTCGATTTTGAAAAATGTTTCGAAGCATTAGAATGTCAGAAAAATGCAGCATTTCCCCAATACACTTCTCTTCCCTTCTTCAAGTTCAATTGGATGCTTCTGTTTTAGTAGCCCCTGTTAAACCAACTGTAAAGGAAAAGAGGTTCTGATTTAATTACAACAAAAGAGGTCATTAATCTTCCTTGATTAAAGGAATTCAATTTTTGAAACTTTTGGAAAAACTTTTCAGTCATACTTTTATACTAAACGCATTTAAAAATTGCATAAAGTATTTCAGCTAAAGTATTGCATAAAGTATTGAAATAAACCAATGATTTGAATGTTCAGTTCATGGTAGGAGAAGATACATAAGTGCCAAATGTTATTTAAATATGACGTTCTTACAACTCATGCACTCATACGTGGTAGAAAAATTAATGGATGCATAAAACCAACTAAGTCATGGAGGGTGTGAAATAAAAAAAAACGGTTGACGGATAGACTGCATTAGAGTTAATTTGTTTTCAATCTTTTATCATTATTTCTAATGTTGTCCCTTCAAATTGTAAGCTTTTCTGAGTTCTTCACTGTTTTTTCAAGTGACGGCTGTATTTCTCAATAATTTACTATTGAATAGTGGGTATCTCTTCACGTGTAACTTGTGTTTGCCAATCCGATACTGCGATGAAATTTGCACGGTCCGAAAGAACTAATCGCATCCAAACGAGCAAACCTATAAGTATACACAGCTGGCTTAAATATCGAACTTCTTCAACTCCTTGAGGTATGTTTCCTACAGTTTTTTTCTCCCCTAATCGATTCCCACAAAGAAACAAAACCAACCATTAATCGATATCCCACAATATGAAAAACTCCTCCACCCTCTATCAGGCTGCATAAAAACGGAAGCCGAAAAAAAAACTTCAATCCCGGGGGTAATTAAGCGTGACCGAAAACAAATTACCTTCAAAATAAATAGCTATTACTTTCAGAGGGATGCGCTTTTCTTTCGCTTTACCTTTCAATTAGACGAATCGAACGTTTTTTGGAGGGGGGCTAATTAGAGGCGAGGGGGTGTGACGGATGGCCCTGGTGGTCATTTACCATCCTCGGGTGACACTTAATTGGGTGGTTCGAAATTCGATAGAACCTTTCTCTTGACCGATTGAACGTGGTTAGATTGCTTTTATTAGAAGATTCGATTTCGATGGAGCTTGGCGAAAGTGGGTCTTGGCGTGCATTCCTGGGGGACGGAAGAAAAATTAAAGTAGGCATTCATAAATTACATCGGAAAAGTTTCGTTGTGTACCTTCTTCTTTTCTTCTAAATTGCTATGTTTTTGTAACGCCGTTTCCTTGTTTGAAGGCTCCTTTTTCATCAGAGTAAATACTAGTTACAGATAGTGTAATTTAATCCTGAGAAAGAATAATTTTGAGAAAGGAAACTCATGAAGTTCATCTAGAAAGGGTTTATTTTATTTTTCATTTTTAATTTTAGTGGTTAACCAAAAAATTTTTTTTCCGAAAACAATTTTCCTTGAAGCTTCTGCTATTCTTTCGTATGCCAGTCATTTTGAATTGTATGATGAAACCTTCAAATACACTACCAGCAATCTCCCCATACTTCATCTACCATATTTAAAAAATTTCCATTTAAACAAAGAGATTCGGCAATCCGTATTAAAACAACATTTCTTGGAAGAAAAACCCACATTGAACAGTTTTTCATTAATTTGAGAAACCAAGGAAATATTTTTCTTGATTTAGACACAAACTTATTTTTTATTCAGATTCAAACGAGACAAAAAATAATTTGAAAGCTCAAGAAAAAAAAGGAGCATTCACGTGTCCTCAAATGTGGGAAAACTTATTTTGCAAGCAATTTCTGCAAGCATGCACACGCCACATTCTCCCGCGTGTCTCAAGACAGACATTACATAATTTAAATTCCGATACAGCTTGTCGTACACCCTTGGAGTGGGGTGCGCGGTACCCGCATTGCATTATTCCCCCCTGCAACAAAATCCCCATAGAGAGTTGTCCACAGCATGAAAGATGCATGAGTATTTGGCATGCATATTTATAACCAAATCATTTTGTCGGCTCTATTCGTCCTGATCCATAATGGATGAACAGTTCCCCTGCTAGATTGGTTGCTTATTTATGTCCATGTGGCATACATACGAGACATTAGACACCTCTGCCACTAATCGGTGCAGCAAAAACGGTAGGATGACATAACAATCAAACTGGATTCTCCATGTTTTAGAATAGCATATAGAGTTACCTTCTTGGATGCTAGAATATATAATATAATTAATGCATGCATGTATTCAAATTGAATTGATGAGGTCTTTGCATTACACACATACCTCTTTAATGTGTTTATAATTTCAAATATTTAGAATTACTAGTCTAGACCGATTGAATTATTAGATTGAGAATAGTTGAAATTACAAGTGAGTATTAAAATAAAATATTGACCTATGATAATCAATGCATTCAATAAAAGTCCGTTTGTCAGCACCAAAAAGTCCCATTGGCTGGCAAAGTCATGGTGTAGGAATTCTGGGATTGAAGGAGAATTTTGTCAATAAATGACCTGGTGAAGGTATAAATAATTGGAGAGTACTTATCCAAATTGTTGATGAAAAAATCCAAACAAAAAAACCCAGTTTGCAGATTAAAATGTCAATTTTTCATGAGAACAGTTCTCATGCTTTCTAAAGTGTTTTGGCGGTTGGAAAATTGAGGGATTTGCATTAAAAGTTTTAAAACACCCATTCTGTCACTCAGATTTGGTATGTTCAGACTTCCATCTTTTCCCCAGATTGAAAATTTTTCTCTCTGATCTGGGTTTTCCTTCAAATTAAGAAGTAACTGCAGGATAAAGAGTTTTTTTAGAACTTCCAGAACAACCCCCAAAAGAAGGTAAAATAAGACAGGACAGTCGTTCAAAGAAGAGAGGTAGCTTAAAAGGAGGCAATGTTTAAAAATAAACCGTTTTGTAAACCATAAGTTACCATTTTCATCAACAGGCCGACTGTTCAGACTACTCTCCAATCTCATATTGTTGACTTGTTTTTTTTTTAAATTAGCTAGACTGAGAGCTCTGGTTGTAAGAATGCTATCTACATGTGTAGTGTTGCCATACTACAAAAAGTTTAGCGTAAAACAGTGGAGAACCGAGGTATAGTTAACGTCCTAGGTACAGCTGGGAGGAAAAAAAACGTTACAGTAGACTTTGCGAGCGAACGGGTGGGGTTAGAAAGATGCTTTTGGTATCATTTTTCAGGATTTAGTGTATGCTTGAAAAAATTAATTGACTATTTTTCTCTCAGAGGTCGTCTTCTGGTGCAGCGCAATAAAAACTGCATCTTTTTTCATGGCGACCCTCAATTTTTATTCGATTTTATGAAAGATCATAGTAATTTAACCCTCATCACCGAGTTTCATTTTATTTGGACGTTAAACAAACCCATGGCAGACCGTCAAAATCTGAAAAATTCATATTAAAAGCTTGAAATTAGTCGCCAACACCCGACTGCCAAACACGGATTTCTGACAACCTACCAGTACTAGTGAACCGATTTTCATTAATTTTCAGTTTTAAATTGTCGAAACATGAGATAATGTTATTTTTTAAATTTTTAAGCTTTAATAAGCATATAAATATTATGATTAAATTATTTTAATTTTGTTTATTTATATTAGTTTATTAGTAATTTCAAAGTCAAAAATCGCACTGAGCTAATTTTCGTGTTGTTTGAAAACGCGTAAATAAAAACAAAAACGCAAGAAGCGCCAAATCATCGATAAATTGCCAAGCCTAAAAAATAACTGTAACGTTTTTTTTTTTCCTCAGCTGTACAAGACTTTCCCCTGGGTATTTGCATCCAAAATGTCTCCATTGTGTTCCGCTAAGCCAAAGGTTCAGGCCAAAACAAGACTATAAAATATATAAACAGTCAAAAAATTTTGGGAAGGGGGGTTAAACCCACTCCTTAACCTCCCCCTAATATACAGCTCCGAGAGGCCTCAAATTACTGTCCAAAAGAGATAGTTTTGACTAAGGGGGTGGACGTTTACTGTAGGCTGGAAAACCCTGCCCTTACTCAAAAGATGGAGTGAGTGAAACCACCCGACAGCCAACCACTCGTAATGGATAACCAGGTGAAGTTTCAGACACACCCGCGCGAAACAGTTTCTGGGGAATTGCCTGAAAGAAGCCCTCTCGAATCTAATCCTGCGAAAGTTGTGGTAAGTGGATTTGCAGTGTTTGTCCGTCCTCTCCAGATGTTTGCATCAGCACTCTCCCGTCAATTACCTTCACCCCCGGGGACCCCCTTCTCCCGAATATTCGCCCCGGAATATATCTGGATAGACTCCTCTTATTCCTCTCTCTCCAGTCAGCTGTGTTTCATTGGCGGTCTTTCTCTTCTTCTTCTTCGGCCATCTTTTTTTTTCCTTCGCGTCATTAATAGATGCTGTCATTATTTATGGATTAAAGCTGTCACATTGGCCGAGATGGAAGGGGGTTGATGATGGTGCGTTGTGTTGTTTTGTTTCTGATAGCTGATAGGAGGGTCTATTATTCAAAACGGTGTTTTCTCTTTTGAAAGAGATATTTTGCAACAATTTTGGGTATTTTGTTTGAGTTTCGTGAAGGAATGTGTTTGAGTATTTCCTTAATGGATAGCTTAGTTGATTTAACAAGGTTTCATCTCGGTTTCGCTGTTTTAAAAGTCTTGATGAGTTGAAAGCGGGTGCCCAATTTTAAATTTTTGTGATAGCAAAGATATTTGTGAGGAATTAAATCACTGATTATTTCATCTTTGTGTAATGACTTTTTTTAATGCGCCATCGATTGGAAAATGTTCTTCAAACCACAATACTGAGATGTAATTATATTATAAGCTAAAGTAGAAGTATATTAAATTTGATTATAATAAAATATAAAAAATATTGAACGAAATATTTTAACAGTACTTAGTGATTTTCAGTACAAAACTTTGAAAGAGTTAGCTCCTTATAAATATCGTCAATAAATTTAAAAAATCAATAAAAAAAAGTTACTTTTTTCGTTTTTATTGCTTTGGATGTTTTGTTTCTTTTTTTTTTCTAAAAAAATTGACAATTCAAACAAAAAACAACAAACAAACTTATCACTTCAAAACTAGCTCATTAAATTTCAGTTGCAAAGTCAAGTAAAATACTTTGATATAGTAGTTGAATGTGGGGTTTAACACAAATAACAGGTTAACGAATAACATGCTGCTTAACACTGTTTTCCTCTAAAGCACTAATGGAAAATATCAAATTTTAAATTATAATTTGACTGATTATGATGGATTACGCGTAAATAAGAGATTCATTTCATTAGATTCAATACTCGCGACGCTCATTTCACTTGAAAAAAATACTAATTTCATCACTAACGTAAGGTAAACGTTAAATCCATGCATGCGATTTGCAAAAAAAAACTTTTTGCCTCTTCCGTCACTATCTATTTCAGGATTCATTAACTTTTCTAATATCAGCTTCCCAAGTAATTCCCCCACCAAAACACGAAAACCGAGAGTTTTAAGAGACATGCACCCACTTCGAGCCTCTCTACAAGGATTACCGTCAGAAACAGTCTCTGTGTTTTCCCGAAAAAAAAAAAGGAAATCAGGAGAAACAGGAAACCGGGAGACGGAGGAGAAGGGGGGAGGAAAGACGGATTGGATGTTCGGACATCCGGTTGATCGGAGAAACAACTCAACTCCGCCGAGAACAAATTGAGGGCCTCTTCTGTGGGTAATCTGGGGTCTTCCGAATCATTGGCTCCGCGTGGATTAGAACGCACAAGAATCGTTCGATCGAGTGTTTGTTCGAGTGCGAGAGGACACAAATCATAAGCGAGGGATTTGCGGATTATCTTTTGGGATTCTTTGAAATGGTTTCGGGGGAAGTTTTGGAAGCAAAGGGAAAGTGGGCGTGAATATCTGGTCGGGAAAGCATAAAAGGAACACATCTTGGTTTCTTTTGTAGTACGAAGTAATAAATATGATCCTCCTAAGCTTTCAAATAAGTGAAGCTTTAAGTACTACGTATGTATAAATTGTCATTATGGTTAATTGCTCAAACAGTGTACAAGTATTCATGTCTACTAGTAGTTTCCAAAGCCGCACAAACGTTCAATATTCGTCCAATTTTTGTCATGTATGGCCGAATTACGTAAACTTGACATATTTGGTATGAGATGTGCTACTAGGGTTGGTTTGATTGTTGTTTTATGACGCAAGAATCAAGTTAGATCATATTGCGTCAAGAGAGACATAACCAGAAAAAGATAATAAGCTAACGAGAATTGGGAAGAGTCAGACGAAGAAGCCACTGACGAACGCAATCTATGCGTAATTATAATCAACAATTATTATTACAAATAATTTTTTTAGAGACACAGACTTTTTACGATAAGGACAAAGTATAAATATGTACGTGATAAATTAATTGAATTTAAAACATTATAGTAATTAATTCAATAGTGATAAATAAAGGTTTAAATAGTCTTTATAAAATATCAAATATCAAGTCTAATCATATTGCTTTCATAATCCGCCTTTCGAATTGTTTACTGGCAGTTATGAGCAATGCTAAACATAAGTGGGATTTACTAAGAGAGCTTATTAATATTTTTAAAAGATGATAATTACTAGATACTAATAACCCTTGTATCAGAAATCAGGCAGTACTGCAGAGAGTGCAGCATATTTATTCGAAGCTTGCAGATTAATTTAACAATATACAACTCATACAATAAATATATTTGAAAGATTAAAACTGTGTTAAAGTTACTTTACTTTCAAACATTACTTTTCTCTCAACTTGCATTCATTAACTGCAATATCAATTTTAAACCGTATGCATATTTATCTATTGTTTGCAAGTATTATTGGTGACTTCCACACATTTTTAAATGCAAATTTTGCTTTAAAATTTTCTATAATTAATTAAGATAGTAAGCTTAGCTACGTATTGTTCGGAGTTGTAGATAAATTTTAGCTTTTGAAAATGCTGCTACAGATTAATACAAAAGAATGAGCCCCTATAGACTTAAAAAAGAACTAGTTTGTTAGTGTTTTAACTAATTAATGATTTAATTTAATGATTCTTTTATTACTATGTTTCACAGTTTTTAAATAAATTTTTATTTTATAAAAATGAGTAGGAGATAAATTTTGCCCAAGTAGCATGCCTGATAAAACTATCGGGGTTAGATTTCTTTACATATAGTAGTAGTATAATTTATCTTCTGATGCGTAAAACTATAAATATTTTCTTTATTTTAACTCTTAGAAGAAATATGAATTTGGAATAAAACGGCAGAAACTTTTTGAGGCCCGTTCTCTTGGGAAAACTAGAGCGATAAAGATCCTAATCTATGCAGTGCACAGATGAACCTTTTCCGTTTTCCCAATACAAATCTGCGCACACAGCCGAGTTTTATTGCAAACAAGGGGAATGTGCTACAGATGTTCCTCCACATTTCGAGTTTATTGATCCTTTTCTTGAATGCATAAAACAAAGAAGGTTTGCGATTGAAGGCACGCCTCTGTATACAGGATCTACCTGAATGTTATATATATTTTTGCAATAACTCAGTCGGGTTGGTTGGGTTTATAAGAAAAAATACTATATTATTTTTCAACAACTATAAACTATCAATATTTCTTATACATATATGGATTTTTGCGAGATATCCAATCGTCCTTTTGAAAAAGGATCCAAACACCAACTTTTTAAAAAAAAAAATAAATAAAAAAAAATTAAGACATTGAGTTTTTACTGGACAATCAAAAAATTTTTACTGTAAATTCAGAATGATATTATAGACTACGGAGCATAAATTGAAAACATAAAATTCTTATCAAAAAATTTAAGGAGTCAAAAAATATTGTTGGATTTATTGCCTTTTTTAAATTTATCTCTCTATATTAAAAAAAAGTAACAGTGACCGCCGCCGCCGCGGCCGCCGCCGCCGCCGCCGCCGCCGCTGCTTTTGAAAATTTTATTTTTGAACACTTTGAACTCTCACTACGCAAAAACTATTCAACGGAAATTTATGAAATTTTAAACATTTGTATACAAATGTATGAGGATCGTGTTCGTTCTAAAAGCTAATAGATGAGATAATTAGTTCTAGAGTTATTTAATGTCAAAGTTGAAAATTATTTTTTTCTGCTGCGAGTTCGCCCCCAGCAAAATCTATTAGCAGCAGAAATATGATTTTTTGCAGACACATACTCTTAGATGTGCAGTTTTGCACCACGTCGCCCTTTTTTCGAATTTCGAATTAGTTTTGGAGTACTTAAGTTTTAAAGTTTCGAAATTTGTGACGGTTTTTCTGTTTTTTCGTTATAAAAGCAAAACTAATCATAGTAGAACTATGATATTTTAAACTCATATACAATTATTTTTTATAAGAAGATTGGCGTTTTGTTTTTCAAAAAAATCGAATTAGTTTTAGAATTATTAAAGATTCAAAGTTTCAATTTTTTCTTCTCTTTCTGAGTTTTCACTAGGTAAACGTCTGATTTTAAGAGCGTCTGCTTTCTTTTATTTTCAATGATTCACTAGATGCACACCACATGCGTATTATAAATATAAAAGTTTCTTAAAGGCATATTTGTAAGATGGTTGATGATACTTTTCAGTAGACTTGCTGTGAATAACCTTTTTTTTTTGGGGGGGGGGACATTTTGATTGAATTATTGGTGGAACGATTCAGATTCAATTATTTATAAGCTAGAGTGATAAGTAGTTTTTTGGTATTAAAGGAGCATTTATTACGCTGAAGAGCGGGTTGTGCTGGAATGGGGAATGCGAGCTTTGATGGACAATTTTTTCTCCGGACACCATGTTTTATAAGGAATCGTTGAATTTATATCCGAATTATGACTTTATATACGCAACACTTTTTCCCCCATAGGAACAATCTTTTCTAAAACGAAGTATCCGAACACAGTAAGAACACTAATTATTTTCTATAATAGAACTAAACTGCGCTTTGGCGCTATCGAAACAGTGTATTCTTATTCGTTCTGGGGGGTCGAAAATTGTTCGTATTGGGCAGCTGGTGTTTCTGAAGCCATTTGAATCCAGTCCGGTTCCAGTGTCTACAGCTTGCGGTACCTCCTAAACGCGGCTGGACAGGGTGAATAGTGATTTAAACAGAGAAACCAAAGAAGTTCTCAAAGTTTTCCATGAGAAAGTGATTTCGGTAAGTTATTATATTTACATTTCATTTTTAAATTTACATTTATTTAAGGTTTATATCTTATTTTTTATTTTCTATTTTTATAGAAATTGCCCTAACGGGTGACCAAAACTAGCAATTGTTGAATGTTAAATATTGTAGATTTATTATCTTATTCCGACATTTAAAGGGTTGTCCATTACTGTAAATAAAAAAAATTGCCTGAAATCAGAAAAAGTCACCGGAATCCGAAAATGCTGCGGTCCCAGCGATTCCGGATTTGAGACCGAACTGTATTTTATCTTTTAATTTATCAGTGTTCTTCTTGGATTTAACTAATTAAGTTAAAAATATAGAAAGTTAATTAAACCATATTATATGAATAAAATCAAATTATATTTTCAATTCAGATTTTGATTTGATAATAAATTTAGATTTCTATTCAGTTTTAAGGGGCTTCAAGTGAGAAGTGACACTTCGGTCAAATTTCGAAGAAGTAAGTTTCTATTCATCTTGATTAATAAAGTCTTCAAGTGGTAAGTAGACTTTTTCTCTCTTTTAGGAGATTTTATTTAAACTCATTAGTAGTGAGTCGTTCCGGAATGGCGGGAATTTAATTTTTATCGGAACTTAGCTTCTCACTTGCGTTTAGCTGAGTATCTTTAATGCATACTTGAGTAATTGACATGGAATTGACTAATCAAATAAATCAATTTTCAGAAATGATCATCTATAACTGATCCACAGTAAAAATTAAGTCTTTATTTTAAAGTTTCAGCCTTAATTTAACAAAATCCTCTTTTTCTCAATCACATTCGTATATCGTTAAAAATATTTTGTTCGTTAGAATCTAAACGAAAGGTAAACGTGCCAGTAGCAGACCAGTCTCCAATTTCCGTCATTGACTTAACTAAATCCTAATAAGAAAATAAAAGGACTTTTTCCCCTTAGAAATATTTTAATAATTTTTATTAATTAATAATAAATTTTCATCGATAAAAAACCCTTTAAAATGAAAAAAAAAAAAGTTTAGAAAAACTATGTACGTAGTTTCACTTTTTGGTTGTTTAAAAATTAAGATTTGTATGCAAAAAAAGGTTGAAGGAATATCAGATGAGCTAGAACCACTCACGTGATTTTCCCTGTAGCAACGTTTTCCCTGCCAAGCTGGCCAAGCCATACGAGGTTGCATTTGCATCATCTTCGATTTTCCGAAAAATTTGGTTTTTTTCCCCAAGGAAGTTTTTTTCGTTTTTATATGTGATAAAACCATGTATTCAGCAGCCAAATCTTTTAAAGAATTCAAAGAAGCTCTGAAAATCATGAGGTGGAGACATTTTCCAAATTTAATGTATTTTCTGATCAAGAATAAGAATTGATATTCTTTTGAAGCTCCATTAATAATGAACACTTACATGATTTTTTTTTAAATTCATAATTTATATTTTTTAAATTTAACTTAATTTAAGAAATATATTTTAAATCTTTAAAATAAAAGTTCATTTTATCACGACCAATGTCCAAAATGTGATCACAATTTAAATATTTTTTATCAGGCAATGAATGATGATAAAAAATATCTTATATAATTTTAATAATTAAAATGTGTTCCATCTAGAACTCTATCCATCCATTCTTCTAGCTAGGTAATAGAACTAGGGGGCACATATTAAAACTGAATAATAAAATTCTGATAGTCTGATAAATAAAGTTATACTCATTCAGACACTTATATCCTGATAATTCCAGTTTTAAAAATTGTGTACAAGCTATAATCTATATTTTGAGTAACTAAAAACATAAATTAATATAGAGATTTTAAAATCTGGTAAATTTCATTTAATTTTATTTCTCTCCTATCATCAAATACTGTTTAATTTAATTTACAAATATTTTCAGCCAGTTTTCTTAACGAAAATAACTAAGTCCATTTTACGCAGCACAGCGCATGCGCGTCGTCTCTTGTAAGCGCGCCTCGTACTTCGTATAGCTTGGCAGGGAAAACGTTGCTACAGGGAGAATCGCGTGAGTGGTTCTAGCTCATCCGATTCCCTCGACCGTGAAAAAATGTAGAATTTTTCAATTATTTTCATCTAGAAAAAACTCCTTTAAAATGAAAAAAAAGTTTAGAAAAACTATATACGTAGTTTCACTTTTAGGTTAATTAAGATTTGTATGTGAAAAAATATAGAAATTTTCAATTTCCAAAAGTGATTTTCAATCTGGTCAGATATCGGTACATGAATTGGTCAAATATTGGTTAAGATGAAGATTTCTGGTGAAATCAACGTAATTTTATAGATTGTAAAATTTCATGGCTAAATGATTTTTAAATAATTTTTAAAAACAAGTATATTTATAAGGATAATTTTAGGTAGGTATAAAAAGGCGTCAGTAGTCAGAAATTCGATCGTTCTTCCGAAGAGTTATTACAAAACTAAATGTTAAATTTTTCTTAACTGATCGGTTATTGGTACGTTCACCCTAAATCAGTTAGTATTTCTGTTGTACTAATTACATATTTAGTATAAAAGGTTTTCAAATTTCGTTGAAAGATGAAAATAAAATTCGATTAATGGTGAAAAAATGATCAAAAGATTTTTAAAATATATCAGATTCTTAAAGTTTAAAACGATGTTATTAAAAAAACGACAAATTAATTTTGAAATTGCTAGGGCATTGAACTTCTTTTCTCTCCTTGATGCCGTTCATCAGCTTCCGGAAGGCTGTTCTTTTAATATAGTAGTTTCGTGATTTTGGCTCGCTTTGAACAAGCCCAATTTCAAGATTACGGATCTGGATATCCCAATGCGTGTTCCAGTATATATTTTCTGTATCAAAATACCAACAAATAAAAACGTGTAAATGCAGAATATTGAATGCAATAATTAGTAGTAGAGTAAAATAATACGTATATTACCACAGTTATGGATTTATAAGTGTTTTAAAACTGAATGGTACAGAATATGACTATAAAGTAGTCTGAGTTTTCATAACACATTTAAGTACTTGCATTTTATTTTGATAAAATGTAAAATAATTTTTAAATTTTATGATTACTGTTTCTTTATGTGATTCGAATAATTAGTTATTCGGATAGTTAAAGTTCTACTTTGTACAGTTGGTGAAGATTTATTGTTGTTATTGTGACTAATCTCGGAATTGTCTAGCAGGGCTAGACAATCCCCATGAATCCAAAAATATCTTAAAGATATATAAAAAGATATATAAATATATAAAAAGATAAGTAAAGATTTTTTTTTATTTATTGTTTCGGAAAGTGCGTGTTCATTTTTGTGTTGATTTCCAAGTGAAATTGTTTTCAGTTGCTCACTTCATATGAAGTTAAACATTATATTTTTAAGCTTTTGTTTCATCCTAACTTTTTATTAACGTAGAGAAAGGCATTATGCCTCTTCCTAAAAGGAAACAATCAAGAAGGAGAAAGAATAAAAAGGATGAAAAGTTAAGAGAAGAAAGTAAAGATAAAGAAGAAGAAAAGAAAATGGAAGCTCATAGGTCAGCTAACAGATCTGTAAATATGTCTGCTGAGAGGTTGGAGAAAAAAAGGTCAACTGACAAGACATCAAATATGGATGTCGAAAGGTTGGAAAAGAAGCGCTCATCGGACAAGCCGTCAAATATGGATGCGGAAAGGTTGGAGAAGAAACAGTCTTCCGACAAGCCGTCAAATATGAATGCGGAAAGGTTGGAGAAAAAACGGTCATCAGACAAGCCGTCAAATATGGATGCGGAAAGGTTGGGGAAGAAACGGTCATCAGACAAGCCGTCAAATATGGATGCGGAAAGGTTGGAGAAAAAACGGTCATCAGACAAGCCGTCAAATATGGATGCGGAAAGGTTGGAGAAAAAACGGTCATCAGACAAGCCGTCAAATATGGATGCGGAAAGGTTGGGGAAGAAACGGTCATCAGACAAGCCGTCAAATATGGATGCGGAAAGGTTGGGGAAGAAACGGTCGTCGAACAAGCCGTCAAATATGGATGCGGAAAGGTTGGGGAAGAAACGGTCATCAGACAAGCCGTCAAATATGGATGCGGAAAGGTTGGAGAAGAAACGGTCGTCGGACAAGCCGTCAAATATGGATGCGGAAAGGTTGGAGAAGAAGCGCTCATCAGACAAGCCGTCAAATATGGATGCTGAAAGGTTGGAGAAGAAGCGCTCATCTGACACGGCCTCAAATATGGATGCTGAAAGGTTGGAGAAAAAACGTGCATCAAGGTCGGTTGAGAACATGCCTGAGGAAAGGCTACGGATCAAACGTGAGGCTTCCAGGAGTAGGATACACTGTGAAGACAAACCAACGGATGGTGCGATAGCTCGATTGGCTGCAAGAAGAGAAAAGGCAAGAATAGCCAATAAGCTGTATTTGAAGAAATTAGAAAAAGGAAATGATGTTCAAGAAATCTTTGTTGATGGCAGATATGATTATCAATGTGCATCGACTTCAACAGGTGTTCCAGCGTTAAACATTCGTCGAAATTCCTTTGAAGAAGAGGATATGGATATCTTTACTTCCCAGAGAAAAATATCAGAAGAATCAACCACAGTAAAAGAGTGTAAGTCACATGAAGTTGTTGAAAGGAAGAAAAAGAAATCAAGAAAAGATTTTGAATTGGCTGCAGATATAACTAAGGGTGCTTATTCCACGGTTGAAAAGTACACAATGGGAGAAATGAATGTGGAGTGTGCACATTGTGGAGCTGTTCGTTTCCCTGGACAGAAGGGAAGGAGTGTTAATTCATGTTGCCACAACGGACAAGTGAGGATTCCACCTCTTAATGAATATCCACCTCTCTTACATTCCTTGCTGACATCAGAAGACGAAGAGGCCAAACGATTCAGGGAACGCATCCGAGCCTACAATTCATCGTTCGCGTTCGCAACTTTTGGAGCCCGTTTCGAAGACTTTCCTGGAAGAGGTCCACCATTGATCAAGATTCAAGGGCAGGTGTATCATCACGCTACCACTTCTTTGGACAACGCAGAAGGAAATGCTCCGAGGAACGGCCAAATCTACATCTACGACAATGTGGAAGAAGCAGCGAAGATGAGGGTAGATTTAGAGAACCCGGAACTGAACATCCAACTGGAAAACCTGCTGCGCGAAATCAACCCGTACGCACAGAAGTACAAAATGCTGCACGAGATGACAGTTTCAGGAGAGGAATTCCAGCTGTATTTCGTCAAATATGGCTTCGACGACAAGCGTAGATACAACACGCCGACATCTTCAGAAGTGGCCATGATCATAGAGTCCAAAGATGGAAGTGTCCCTTGCGCCGATTTGAAAGTTTATCCAAAGCAGGAGGATGGACGCGAAACTACTATATTGCAGCAGACATCTCAGCATGCTGATCCGATGACCTTCCCTCTTTTATTCCCTCACGGTGATTTCGGATGGACGTACAACATGACCACGGAGAAAGGGAAGAAGATAACCCCTCTGCAGTATTATGGTCATCGACTGGCTTTGCGTCCCAGTGGAGCTTTCAATCCCTTGCTGAATGCCGGAAGATTGACTCAACAGTACGTCATCAACTGTTACGTAATGGTGGAACGTCAACGCTTGGACTTCATTCGTCACAACCAACAATCTCTGCGTATGGAATGCTACCAAGGGTTAGTCGACCACGTAGAAAACAACGCTTTGAACACGGCCAGTGAAGTACGTCTCGGCACAGCTGTAATTTTGCCTGCTACGTACATCGGATCTCCAAGGTGTTTACAGCAACTCTACCAAGATGCCATGGCAATTTGTCGAAAAATCGGAAGACCGGATTTCTTTATCACCATGACCTGTAATCCCAAGTGGCCTGAAATAACCAAGACTTTGGAACAGAATTTCCCTAAAGGCACGACTGCGAACGACATTCCCACGATCGTGACGAATATTTTTCAAAGCAAGGTAAACGAATTCATTGAGGATTTAGTTGAGCGACAAGTGTTAGGACCGATAGTCGCATATGTCTACACCATCGAGTTCCAGAAACGGGGACTTCCCCATGCACACATCCTGGCTGCTCTGAGAACGGACTGCAAGTTACTGACCCCAGAAGAAATCGATCGGTTCATCACAGCAGAATTGTCCGATGAAGACGCATCTCTTCGATACTACCAACTTCGGCACATGATGCACGGGCCACACACGGACGGTCTTCTTTGCTGGGATTCGGAAAAGAAAACTTGTTCCAAGAATTTCCCCAAACAGTTTTGTGACGAAACCGACATGACTGAGGACGGATTTCCAAAATACAGGAGAAGAGATAACTCAGACAAGCTGTACGCGTACCACGGAAAGGTCAAAGGAAAAGTCCGTTACGTTGACAATCGGATGGTCGTGCCACACAATCCGTACTTACTGATGAAGTACGACTGCCATCAAAACATCGAGTACTGCACATCAGTAAATGCGGTGAAGTACATCCACAAGTACATGCACAAAGGACACGATCGCGCAAGGATGGAGATGAAGCACGACGAATCGAACGAAGTCCAAAAGTACATCGACAGCAGATACGTGGGACCGATGGAAGCAGCGTGGAGGCTCAACTCGATACCCTTGCACCATCGGAGTCACACAGTCGTCAGACTTCCGGTCCATCTAGACGGACAGCAGTACGTCACCTTCGAAGAGGGTCTGGAAGAGAATGCCGTCGAGAAGAATTGTACGACTATGTTGCTGGCTTGGTTCGAGCTGAACAAACAAGATCCGGATGCGAGGAAAGTTCTCTACGGTAACTTGCCAGAGAGTTACTCTTGGAAAGCCTCAGAAAGAAAATGGATTCCTCGCAAGAAAGCCTGCAAGGTAGTCGGACGGATTGTCAACGTGTCACCCAGAGATGCCGAAAGATTTCATCTGAAGCTGTTGCTGAACAGAGTACCTGGTGCCACCTGCTACTCGGATCTTCGAACGCACGAAGGAGTAGTCCATTCCACCTACAGAGAAGCTGCGATCGCCATGGGGATAACCGAAAACAGCGACGAAGCTACTGCCGTTCTGCAAGAAGCTGCAACCACCCTGATGCCCAAGCAGTTCAGACGTTTCTTCGTGTACTACCTGGTCGGGGACGAACCGTCGGACGCTCTGACACTGTGGAACAGCTTTCAAGATCAGATGACCGAACGAGACAGCAACACCTACAACACCCTCTGTGAAATCGAAGCGCAGCTCAACTCCGAGAACAGGTCCTGCTCCGATTTCGGTCTTCCGACACCGAACGACTTCGCTGTACCAACCGAAAGCGTAGATATCGAACATCATGCTACAACGTGCCGGGAAATGGAAGAAAAGTTAAACCCCGACCAGAAGGCTGTGTACCGCAGAATAATCGACTCTCTGACTTCCAACAGCTGCAAAGATCCTTCCCGATGTTTTTTCATCGATGGACCAGGCGGAACAGGCAAAACCTTCCTGTACAACGTGATTTATCACAAGCTTCTGAGCCTGAATAAGAAGGCAGCCTGCGTTGCGTGGACAGGAATAGCTTCGATTCTACTACCTGGGGGAACGACATCTCATCGCTTCTTCAACCTGCCCATCGAGTTGAACGAGGACGGCATCTGCCTCTTGAAGAATCGCGACAAAACAAGACTTCAAAACATCGAAGTCGTCATATGGGACGAGGCCAGCATGATACCCAGGAAAGCCCTCGAGATCATCGATCGCACTCTTCGTGACGTCATGGCCAACGAGACTCCTTTCGGCGGGAAAAGTTTCATTTTAGGTGGAGATTTCCGTCAAGTCCTTCCCGTCGTAAAGAAAGCATCACGAAGGCAAATCATCGACGAGTGTCTCAAGTCTTCTCACCTCTGGCCTCTTTTCGAAGTTCACCATCTCTACGTTAACATGCGAGCAGTGGAAGGAGAAGAAGAATTTGCAAGCTGGCTTTTGACGTACGGAAACGGAGAGTCGGACTCGCTTGTCGTCGAGGAATCTTCCGCTTTGGCCTGCAAGGATTTGATCGACTGGTTTTTTGAAGACGTGACGGACGTAACCAAGGATCTAATCACGAGAATTATTTTATCACCACAGAACGACGAAGTCAACAGAATGAACGAGAAGATCCTTTCCAAAATACCAGGAGAAGAAGTAACTTGTCACAGCATCGATAAAGCGACCATCAGCGGAATTGATAAAAGCGACGCCAGAGAAGAAGAGGCAACATTGAGGTACGCGGACGAGTATCTCAACTCACTCACCCCGTCCGGAATGCCACCCCACAAGCTCAAGTTGAAAGTCGGGTGCATAGTCATGCTTATAAGGAACGTTTCGATAGCCGACGGACTCTGCAACGGTACCCGCATCTTGGTGAAACGAATAGGTTGCAGAGTGTTGACAGGACAGATTATCACAGGAGAACGAAAGGGCACTGTAGTGGATATACCTCGCATTCAGCTCAATACCTCGAGTGGACACTCCCAGTTGCCCTTCGTGCTTTACCGAAGACAGTTCCCAGTTCGACTGGCCTATGCGTTGACCATCAATAAAAGCCAAGGACAGACATTCGAACGAGTCGGTCTTTTCATCGAGCGACCCATCTTTGCTCACGGTCAACTGTACGTCGCTCTGTCAAGGTGCGTATCCGGAAAACAGATCAAGATTTTAGTCAAGAAAGGCGACTCTGTCAACAACATCGTGTATCCCGAGGTACTTGCATGAAAGAAGAAACGTCCGAAGATTCTCATCATTTTCTTGTAGGTTTTTACCTGTGTTCCTCAACCCACGCGTGTCGTGTTATTGTGTGTTTCAACAGGTTGTCAAATGTATCGCGAGTATTTCTCAGAGAGGTTTAATATTAATATTTTAATAGTTTTTTTAACTTTGAAATAACGTTAACGCGTGAATTACGCGAGAGACCTTAAAAAAAAATATTTTAATAAATGTGAATTTTTCTGGTAACTTTAATCTTGTTTTATTTGTCTAATTGGTTTAAACATGTAATCGATTTAGAGATTGTAAATAATTGTTTTTTAATCATATAATTTAATTTTTCCTTTATGGTCCGCCTCCAACTGTTTCAGATATTTAATGTGTTTTTAAAACCTTTATTATCAAGTAGCCCTCTCAACGGAACTTATGACAACCTTTTTGTTTGCAAGTTTTGTGTTACTCACACAATCCGTCACTCGAGGGACATCTACCATGAGTTTGCTTCTGGCCGACATTTCTTATGTAGCCACCCTAACGTGTCAAGATATAGTCAAGATATTCCAGTCTCATGAAATTCTCCTCCTTGCCGATTGTGTCCACAGACCTCCTTACCTGTCTTTTAGTTCCGGTGAAGCTACGTCCTAGGGAGATTATTATTCTCAGCCCTTTAGGAAGCCTCTCCCGGCCCAAAGCTAGCCTCCTCTGCCAAGACTCAAGACAACAAAGAAAGATCGAATGAAGAAAGAAGAGAAATGCCCCATGTCTTTCAGGTGTTGGAGCAGTCAATGATTCACGCTTACAGTTTAGGGAAGGGGCTGATACCTGGGTTAACAAAAAACACCCTAAACAAGTGTAAGTGATGATGAGACTCCAGGTGTCAGGCAATTGCCGCCAAAAGCCCATTCCATTAAGAATTAAAAAAAGATTTGAAAAAATTTCTTTCCAAATTTCAAAATTTCTTTTTTTGCTTTTTTCCTGCTGAAAGTTACTCTTCGTCATTTATTTTTTTGAAATACCCTGGCGTATGAAATACCCCGGATAAAGCAGATGAGTGAGTGATGACTACAGTGGTTGGAGAGAAGGAAGGAAGAAGCGAGTAAACCGAAAATTGAAAGAAATTGAAAAAACCGAATGCGGATATTGAAATTCCCATAGTTATCTCATTTTGAATAAAAATTTTAAATTTCGAAAATTAGTTTGAAAATTAGTTGAAAATTAGTTGAATTGAAAAAACCGAAGGTATTTTCGGTATTACAAGAGGCTTAATTAAGCCGAGAAAAGGGCTCTGTTGGATTGTTGAGATGAACAAGCGAGCTCTGCTCGCTAAAATCGCGAAGCGATCTGAAAAGAACTGCAAAGCAGTTCCGGGGGTTGGTGAGCGATAGCGAGCAGGGGGCAGGCCCCCTAGTATAGTTTAAAATGAGTAAAAATGGTGGTACTATTATACAACCGGGTGCCACTATTGTTGGCACTACAATAAACATTATAATAAATCCACTATCCAGTATAACAAACAAAAAAAAACAAGTGGCGCCCGTTTGTATTATGAAACCAAAATGGGATAAAAATAAAAACCTAAGACAGAATAATTAAGAAAACTATATTAAAAAGCATTTTAAATATTTAAATCCCACACAGGGTTCTCAATAATGAACTTCTTTCCATTGTTGCAGGATTCCTTAAACTCTCTAATAAAGACACGCAATTTATTCGAAAAAAAAAATATGTTTTATAACAATGCTTTAGAGAATTAACTGTTAAAACAATGAATTTGAATGATTTTTAACCATTTTCGCTCTCGCTTCTGTGAAGTGAGTGTCGTTTCCAAGATTTAGTCGTTAGCTTGACACAAGATATGGGATGTGCCAAGCTAACGACTAAGATGCATGGTGGCTCGCTTTCGAGTGAACACCAAGGTAAGATTATCTGTTGAATTTGTAGTTGTAACTGTTCTAACGTTATTGACAGTCCATCTGATTTAACCTCCGAAACCGTCCTTGCTTTTTAAGGCATAGACATAGACAACATCCATGGCTGGAGTTTACTATTGAGTTTGCTTTTAATCGGTAGAATTATAAGAGAGACCATACGAAAAATAAGTTCTTACATTTAACAACTCTACAATATATCCAGACTACGATGCATTATACTGTGACTATGGAAAGCTCAAATTTAATGTTAGGAATACTCTCTAGAATTTATTTATTTATATTATTTTTTTTGTTTTGACTATACTTTTTAAATGATTGTCTATAGTGTAAGATAGAAAAGGTTTGAATTAGGATACAATCAAAGGGAATGGATATTATGAACACACCATACCCTAGTAGCACAGTTTACATAACTGCAACTATAAATAAACAATATTCGGCCATACATGACAAAAACTGAACGAATCTTGAACGTTTGTGCTGCTTGGGTAAACCATCTATTCTGCTTGACATTTATATTTGTTGCAATTATGAAGCGTTCTTTGAGAAAAAATATGTAACATTTTATAAATAACAAAACATAAACTTATTAACTTTGATTTTTTTTTTCAAATCCTGTTTTTGTACCATAATTAGTTTAATTATGGTTAAGGTAGAGCATATACATTTTCCAATCATACTTCCCCTACTTCGTCCTATCGTGTATGATATACTTTGTGAAACATTTTATTATAAAAAGCTAGATACTACGACACTTATAAAAATATTAAGGACATTTCAACCCCCTAAACAGGTTCCTTCTTTGAACGTAAACTGGAAAGAACTGACAGCATCAATGGAGATAGTTCTGGAAAAATCTTTCCTAACCGATGTTGCCGCTACATTGGGCTGTCGGGAAATAAACAAATCTATGCGGAACCGTGATGAAAAAAAACCGACTTATATCGCGAGCATAGAAAAGAGGGGAAACATCTAGGCTTTATTGATTCATGTTTGCAACAGGGCAAAAGATGTTTTCGGCGGAACACGAAGAAATTCAAGTTGTGTTGCAAGTTGGCTTGCCTGCATAACGAGAAAGAAGGAAAAGCGTGCTTTAGGGGAAACAAAATAAAAATATATCTCAGAGCTTGGTTCAGTTATCAAGTGATGAAACAAGGAAATAAAGTTTCACACTCAGATTCGATGAATGGGAGTGAAAAAGTTTGGAAGTAATTTGTAATAACATATTCTTTGGGACGTATTAAAAGCAATTATTAAAGGACGTTTGATTGAATTTATGTCAATGGGATTTATTAATAATTCTACCATTTATTTGTAACTGTGGAAAAGGAATTACAAAATTCGGATTCATTTAATCTTTTTCTTTTTTATCGATAGATAAATCTGGGTAGGTTTAATTAAAATGTAAATTTCTGAGATTTTTTAATAACATTCCATTTAAATGGGATTGATTGCACCAACTGAGTTTACAATTAAATACGAAAAATTGTATTACAAAGAAACATAATGGACAACTTGCACATGTTAGGAAAAAGCCCAAGTTTTGACAAGTGATCAAGGTAAGTTGAAATGGTTGGTTTAAGAACTTAAAAAGTTTTCTGTGAAGAAAAATGCTTCAAAAAATGGTTTTTCGAAGCAATTATTTATGCAGTGACGTCACAGGGCCCCGGCGTAGGAAAAATAGCGTTTTGGTATAGAAGTAAATAGTGCGCAATTTAAACCCCTTTTATTGTACCTGTTCAGGCCTAAAAATTTAAAAAATAAGATACTTTCCGTCATAATTTGAGTTTTTCTACACAATAAAATCAAAATTGAAAAACGTGCAAGTTGTTGAACTTTTTTGAACATGTCTTAAAATTGAATATTTTTTTGAACATGTCTTTACTGTATGGGATTTTAATCTCACTTGTTTGTGTGTATAATAAATAAAAAACAGTTTCGAAAACAAAATCAATGGCATATACTATAATAACTCTTCAAAAGATTGAAAAGCTTCAAATTAAATACAGTTTAATGCCCTTTCAATTGCACCCAGCCTATTTTAATCCGGCTCTTATTCCCTCTTTCACCAAAGGCGGTGATTAAAGACTCCCTCCGATGATGACAGTTAATAGCAATAATTTGTTCGAATAACCTTCCAGGAATTTCTTCTGTGATCGCCGAAGGTCCAAAACGTTCGATTTATTCGTTCGAATGGAAGGGGACGGAGGGTGCTGCGTACAGACGATAAGGGGATGAAATCATCTGTCAGGCGGAATGCCGCCATAAGCCGAATGGAACGTTTGATAACATCTTAAGAGCCCCTCGCTAAGCCTATTTCCCCGAATCTGCTCCACCAGAGGTGGAAGAGACCCCTTCCCTAGGTACGCAGGTATGTGGCTTATGAAAAATTCACAAACGATATTTATTTGTTGCAGAATTTGATATTTTATTTCGGTTAAAAACTAAGAATCAAAATGTATGTACAAGAATACAGATTAAAACATCAAATGTTGAATACATTTTCAGGGTTCGTTAAGGTGTTCTATAAATTTTAAATCATTAATATAGAATAAATATTAATTTTATATATCTTTCTTGCTTTTTAAATCTAATAATATTTTATTATTTCAAAAGTAAATTAAATATTTTGTAATTATTTTTTAACAAGAATTTCAATCTTAAGTAGGTATTTATAATTAAATATTTTGATATTGAATGTTAATAATTCTAAGGCTGAAAATCATAATATTCTAAATAGTGAAAATGCATTGATTCAAAGATTGGAACAGTTGCCTTCTGTGACTGAAAATCTAAATTTTGCAAATACTATTTTTAAACTAAAAAAGGGTTTTTTTTTTACAATTCTAAGAGCATATTAAAAATTTTCAAAAGAATCTGGATGTTTTGATACAAAAAAAATATTTTATTTTTGACCGATAAAAATTGTTTACTGGAAATATTCAGATAAGACGGGAGTTTTGAGAATTCAAAATTTCGTCACTAGTAAGAATTTTGTTACAAGAACTGTATGCAGTTGAATTATTATGGCAACAGAAATTGTTATGTACTAAACGGAAAACATGAAAATATGTTCATATGTTATGTATTTTTGAGTAAACAATATGCAGCTTTACGGAATTTTATGAGAATTCAAGAAATGGAAAACGTGACCACTTATGATTTCAGTAAAAAATAACCTTTCATCGTTCTGTTCCTGCTGATATAGCTCAAATACTCAGACGGTTCGGTTTTTTCAACCAAGATGTATAATAGCTTGTTTCTTATTTCAAGTAATTCTTATTTTATTCATTTGAATTTTTGTGCAAGAGTTTAAAAAGGGTTTATCGCACCATTACAAAAAAACATATGTTAATTTTTTAACACATCTTATGTAATAAAAGTGAACAAGATTGTTTCTATTGTACAAAAATAGCTATTGTAAAAAAACTACTTAGTACTCGGCCTAGATTTTGACCTCCCCCCTGAACAAAATTTTACAAGAAACGCCCTAAGTCTGATTGAAATTCTCATGAAACGAAACCTCCTTTTACATCAGGAGCCAGTCATGAGCGGTTAGTTCTTTCTTACTTAAAACTCGGCTTCATTACAAGGTGCCATTTGTCAAATAAAAAATCCCCCTCAGTAAAAGTGGTGGTGCATCGATTGATCGTCTGAAGGGGTTTTTGATGAAGCCCCGGAACAGCTGCCGGAATCGATGCTCCGGATTAAGTCCCCGCACCCACTGGGCCGGATATCGGGATTCAAAGATTAATTTCATCTGACCATGCGTCATGCCGAAGCGAATTTCGTGACACTTTTGCCAATGAAAGAAGCCCGATATTGCGTCCTTTCTGTTCTTTCAAATGAAACTTGCTCTCCTTAACCCAATCCGATAGTATTTTTTTAATCAAACTTCTTTACAAATTCTTGTATTCGATTCTTATTTTATTTTTCTTGTAAGGAAGTCTGTCTCCAGATCAATCTTTTCATATCGTTTTTCTCGCACATTGCAACTCTCCATCTCCAACCCCGGGTACTCCACTCATTCACATAAACAAAATAGTATCTTATCATGATTTCTTTGAAAGCTAGAATATTTTACATCTCAGACTGATTGATAATTTTTTATCAATGTTTTCCCCGATGCAATGTAGCTGGGAATATAATTTTTTTCGTTCCTATTATGTATATGAAAAGCTTTTTTCATTGTGTAACGTTAAACAGCTGGTAATTTTTATGAAATTTGAATTTTTTCATCGAAAAAACAATGGAAAAAGGTATGTAATTAGAAAGACATTTTTAAACACAAGAGTAGTATGTTTTGTTGCCTTCTGGGATAAATTCTTTCGTATAAAAAGTTGTTGAGAGCTGGAATAAATCGATCGGTAAAAAGATTCCATCTGTGTTTAGACCATCTGGTATATTTTTTTTTTCGAATGAAAAGTTGTTGATAACTGAGATAATTCGATCAGTAACAAGTTTCCTAACAAAGAATATAATCACTTTCATACAAATGTAAAATTTATCGTTATTTTAGTTAGACCCTTTTTCCTTCCAATAGTCATTCACACATGGTGTAGCTACACATCATCTATGTTTAGATGAAACAAAAAAAAAATTACTGTGTATATTTTTTGTTTTAAACTTAATGTTATATTTAAAAAACTATAACTCTTAATAATTTTTATTTTTTATAGAAAATAATGGATTTAGTTTTCGTAATCCTTTAATCACTAGATGGTGCCATGAAAAAGAAACTTTCTTTCATCGCTTATCATAATGCGGTTTTTATCGAATTCACAAATACGCGATTGAGAAAACTTGCTACTGATCGAATTATCTCAGTTATCAACAACTTTTCATTCGAAAAAAAAAATATACCAGATGGTCTAAACACAGATGGAATCTTTTTACCGATCGATTTATTCCAGCTCTCAACAACTTTTTATACGAAAGAATTTATCCCAGAAGGCAACAAAACATACTACTCACAAGAGAACGTGGATGTGAAGGGAACTACAGCTAGAGTAGAATTTACGCCGCTCAAAAATTTATTCAACTTTAATATAGCATGACTCCAAAACTTATTTCATATCAACTACATTTATTTCCATACAAGAAATATTGTAGGGGAAAATAGGATAAGAGCAAGCACAACAAATTATTTTGGTCTATAAAATCGAGAATTTAAAAGCCAGAGCCTCAAAAATTTACTGAATGGATGTTTATTAACTTACATCTTAAACTACTACAAAAGAGGAAAGTTTTAGCTATATTTTCATTTATTATTTATTCCTTTGGCCATTATCTGGCTTTACCAAAATCAATTTAGAAAATGTACTTCGGGGATAACCTTTTTGACCGGAAATAGATGCGTCATAAATACAAAATACTAATACTAAGAAAATATAAAAACTATCGAACATAAATTCAAGACTTGAAACGAATTGTTTCTGAAAACTTTTTTGGGTATCACATTATTTTCATACTTTTCTCTACCCCATTTAAGTATCATGTTCATTTTCCTATTGAAGGGTTTTGTTTCTTAATAACCATTATCTCCATCGAATCCGATACCTCTCGAAAAGCGAATCCCTCGCGAGAAATCTGACCGGTTCTGTCCACTCTTGAGCCACCTCCATCCCTAATCCCTCCGCCGGCCGGACCGTTCGGAACAGTCCCCTTTTCATGTTCGAATAACGCCCCTGATTAATTCTGCTGCAGGGGAGGGTCATTGGAGCCTCCGTTTTATTAAATTCTGCACCAACCCTTAATTACGAGGGCTTATTTATCGGCTGCCTGACAAACGGTTTGCGGACGCTCTCGGTGATTTAATGCGAAAAGCGGAGTTTCAATAGTAACAGCGAAGAAAGTTTGCTTTAGACATGTATTCAATTCAATTCAACCTTTATCAATGGTTGAATGCTTTTTTTGTGTGTCCTGTGTAGTAACTTAATTTTGATTAGTCAGATATTGAATTGGTTACTTAAATTTAAGTTTAAATGACTATTTTTCCCGGAAAAGGAGAAAAAAAACAAAGAGAAAACGAGAAAATTAGAAGAGAAAAAAAAAATTCTCAGCCTGTGCTTTTGTATTATTTAATTTTCTTTGAATACATTCCTAAGCAAAAAAAATGTATAACTACACAACTTAAGCTGATGTTAAAGTGCAAAAAAACTTTATGAGAAGCTCCATTAACATATCGGAATTGAATCTGCTTTGTTTATGAAATTGATAATATTCGATAAAAAGAGAACTAAAAGGTGCTGTGAAATTTTTACTCTGGGATTTAAAACATGAACAAAAAAAACTGTTATGTTTATTACTATTTATGGAAAATGTGTTTAAAAATGTAAAACACAAAGTCTAAAAATGAAGCATGTTTGTGTTTGAAATAATGAATAAAATATTAAGAAAACCGAATTAAGTTAAATGAAGATTTCCGGTTAGTTCCCCAAAGTAATAAATCACTTGCAATTAAAAAGATGTTGGGTTTTTTTATTATTTATTTTTCTCCAAATTCTAAAACTGAGTAAGAAAAATAGTTGAGTCCATTCGAAATATCTAGACTTTCTAGACTAAATTCAAGACCTCAGACAGGAATTTGACTTTCAAATTCTTTGAGTAGTAACTCGGTGGTAGACATTAATGAAATTGGACATAATCAAATTAAGTAAAATTTCTCAATGTATAGAAATATTTCGTGATACCCTTAAGTCACTTTTTTCTCACACTCCCGTCCTTTTATTCTTCTTTCTCACGCTAAAACCTCGTAGAAAACTTTCTCTACTGGATCAATGCAGTATCGAAAACCTTTTACTGAAAACTCTTTTAAAAAGTCAGACAGCACTTAGTATTATCCATTGAATATATATAAATCAGATACCATCTTTTCCTGAAGAAAAAAATTGAATATTCTTTCTAATACAGCAACCCTGTGTTGAAAAGAAAAAAGTTGTTTAATTTTTCAGTCAATTTGTAGGTTAATTTTTTAGTTTTTTGAAATTTGTTTTAAAATTATATTATTTTGTTACATTGGTACGTAGGTAGCAATACTTATAAACATTAGGAAAAAAAACATTTTTACCAAGGAAAACCCGTTCAGGTAACTAAGAAAACTTATAATTAGTAGCATTTTTATTAGTAAATATCAATATAATTATAAATATTATAATATAATGTATTACCAGAAACAATTTCTTTTGCCTTTTATCTCTTACATCAAATTATATCATTTGATAAACCGTAAAAAATTTTCCTTAAACTAAGAACACTTTTCTGGTTTCTATTTATCTCGTAGTATAAATAGCAACACAATTTTCAGATAACATCTTCTGCGTTTGATTTTCTCTCCATTCATTACAAGCTCAAGTCTGCTAACTTATAGCAGTACTTTATGATTCCGAGTACACTCTTTGCTGTCTATCCACCACTCTATGTGTCACCCAGTGTGGCTCTGAACAAAACCCAGTTATTGATATACCACGCTATCTCTATTCTTGCACGGATGATCCGCAAGGGACGTCCCTGTCATCTCCCCCCTGATCTGGACCCCAGAGGGGGAGTACCCCCGGAGGTCAACGACTTCCATCTCGAAAATTGCTCATTTCGGACCGATGGAAAAAGTCTATTTCACAGAAAATAGAATTCCTTTCCGTTCTGTGGTTCACTTCGGGGAAGAGTGGTCTTCAAAATATTCCTCCTGCTACTTTAATCCAAGAGTTATAAAGATGTAATGTAATAGATTTTCCTTGTGGTATTGATAATAGCATAGATTGTATTTTACCAAAGGACGCTATTTATTCTACAAATTCCTTTTAAATCAACAGCGTACTGTAGCATTAGTGAGGAGTAGGAAATTTAATATGAATTTATATTATCTTGACTAAGGGTGTTTAGTTTGTTTCATGTAATTTGTTTCTTGAGGTTCATGAGTTTTCATCAAAATATTGTTGTGTGCTGAGATTTTAGAATAACCACGAGATGAGCTCCTTGAATGAGAAATGTAAACAACTCCTCTTTGATATTTTCAAATGAGTTTTCAAGCTGTCACAATATCGGTTTCTGTTTTCAAAACTTAACTTCCAAAAAGTATTACTTCCATCCCAAAGCCCAAATTTCTCGACGAATGTTTTTTTTTACAGTCTGTCATATAATGATTTCTTGATAGAAAATTTCTCTACTGATTAGATTAGAAATGCACGCCCTACTGATTGTATTAAAATGATGGACGTATACCTTTAAAGAAGATACTTTTTGGTGTTCTTTGTTCTTGTTCTTAGAGTAACTCTACGAAAAAAAAAAAGACAATGGAAAAACTATGGGTAACTAAAAATATCTTGGAGATAAAACGTATCAGGAATAATATTTCCAATTTCGTAATTTATTTTCTAGATTATGAAGTAAAAAGGTGAAGCTCAACAGAATATTTAGTGGGGACATACAGGCTTGCGATGGCAGTATAAATTAGACTGATAAACGCCCAGTTTAAGTTTTAAATTTAAGAATCATTATTATTTCGAAGTTCCAAACTGATTTATTTGAAATTTCCGTCCCTATTTAGCCTAATTAGATACCAGTACTTCACCTAAATTAGAAATATCATGCGGGTACTCCTTATGTAAATAAATTAAACGGGGCGCTGCAGCATGTTCAAACACTTAGCATATTGACAAAGTCTCTTTTAAATTGATGTGAATCCATAAGCGATTTCGCTTGAACGGTCGGCAAGTAGTAATGAAAGAGCATTCTTCTATATTTCTCTTAATGACCGAAGAAAGAGAGAGCTGCAGTCGGATGCAATAACTTCAAATTCTCTGTCCGACTTCCAAATCCAATCATCCGTCCATTCCCCGTCACCATAGCAACCTGCCAAGCGACGACAACACAACTTTATTTGTCTCGAGAGTTTTTTTCACATTGGTAACAATACTTCTAAGACTTTTTTCTTATCGCCCTGCATCAGTGGGATTAGCCTTACATACCAGCGGCGCTTTATAGAGGAATTCTAGCACGTCTCTGTTTAATATAGATGGTATTGTTGATTTCATGCTTTTTTGAGTGACCTGAATTATCAAATACCATATCTTTAATAATAGTAATACTATTGATCTTTTCATATTATTTATGCATGCTCTTAATATTCCCTTTTAAGTTATTAACAAGTTATCCTTGAAGAAATCTTAAATGGGGTGAAATATGAATAGGTCATATCGACCAAGGGATGTGTTTTGTGTTTGATTTGAAATATTTTGACTCCAAAAGAAAAGGTGAAAATTTAACTTCTTAACTTTTAATTAAGAATAAAAATTTTATGCACAAAATTTACAAGGTTTTTATTAATTAAACTTAATGCTTAGTATTTTCTGGTTAGCAAGATTTCAGATAAATAAAACGTAAACAAGACTGTGAATATTTTATTGGAAAATTAAACAGTAGGTAACTACACAAAAAAATATAAAAAAAGAAGAGATGAGAGAGGAAAAAACTCACATAGGGGAAAAATTGGATACACATGGTTTGTCTTTGGGACCTCTAGAGATATCCATTTAATTAAGGCAGCAAAATATATCGATTTCTTAAGCATCTTTATTCCATTTATCAAAAGGTTCATTCAACTTTAAGCCTTGAGGATATTTGAAAGATATCCCCAAGGCCACGTAGTATTTCTTAATTTGAATACGTACTAGAACCAATTATTTTAGGGCTACTATGTACATTATCATTTGCATTATAAGGCCCCTATAGTTTGTCAGTTTCGTCTACTCGATCAGATTTATGTCTATGTATGCAGAGGAGGTCTTTAAATTGATTTTGTTCTTGCTTCATAATGTTAACTGTATTGAAAACAAAATACAACCCTTTCAAGTGCAAAACGATCACGGTTGCGCTTTTTGAAAGCATGCATCCTCCCTCCGGCAGCCCATCATCAAGTGAGGGCCCCCAATGCTCGCCGTGAATCGCTGCATACCGCAGGGGAGCTTTTTATTTACCCATCGGCTCAATCCGACTCCATTTTCGTTTTAATCGCTGCGGCGCCGGGGCTTGGCGGCAATCGATGGGGTTGGCGGTCGCCGATGGGTTGCCGCGCGGCTCCGACCCGCTCCCGACACTCTCCGGAGATGCCCGAACGGATTCGCACGCGCCCCCGCCCCTGCTCTCCGACTCCCACTCGTAAGTGCATCCTCTGTTTCTTTTTTAGAGGGGTCGACTTCGGGAACCAATGAATATCCGCGGGCTCTTCGTGTTCTTTTCTATCCCCGTGTGAGGGGCCCCGTGTGAGGAAGACTGACTTTGAAATTGGTGTGTGAAACGTCAAATGAGGTATTTCTGGGTTATCCTTCGAAACTGCTCAGTCTTTAGCTGCTGTAGATAAAGCAGTTTTCTTGTAATGATTCCCTGTATGGTGGGTGGGATGCTTTGGGAGTGTGAGGAACACATGGTAATATTCAATCAAAGTTATAACATTATGAATAAATTAAAAGATAAATCTTTTGGGCTTAATAGCCGTGGTCGAGTTGGAATAAAATCAACAGACGTTTCTTCAAAAACCGTGTTTGATTCAAACACAAGCACAGTTTTTGACGAAACGTCTGTTGATTTTATTCCAACTTGACCACGGCTATTAAGTTCGGAAAATTTGTATTTTAATAGTAACTCCGGTCGTGAAAGCCTACATGTTTACATTATCGATAAATGTTTAGAAAGAGATGCTATACATAATACAGATAAACAGGTGGTCTTACAGAGTAATCTTTATCAATATCTGAGTTAGTATGAGTTAAAGAGAAGAGTTAAGAGAATAAACCTTATCTTCCAACACTCTAAAAGGTATTAAATTGTACTGAAAATAATCAACATCATGAAGATTCTCTTGATTTATAAATATCAGTTTTAATAACTAAACTCGTTTTCTCAAAAAATTATGTCAATTTCAGTATTTTATTTAGTTTTTAGTTTGTTATTTACTATGGGGTTTGTTAAAAAATAACGGTCCTAGAACTCTATTATCATGGAACACTCTACTATCATGGATCTCGACCAAAAATTATTGTCTATTTTTCTCTAGGTTATAAGGAAAAAATACATTTTTAACAATTTTGTTGTAAAAATGTTCTTTTTGGTGTTACCTTCTTCTACTTATAGATTAAAATAAATCACCTTAGTCTGTCTTCAAAAATTCTTCCCGTAGTAAGGTCGTGGATTATTGATTTTTTTTTTATTTTAGTCAATGGTTTGTAACAGTGAAAAAGAAATTACTGCACCTATGTCGAGATGTATCACAGTAACACCCTATTAAATACCTTTTTATTTCGACTTAAGAGCGTTTTGGAACTTGTTTGTAATTTGACTGTAACTATGCGAGAAATTTCTTTAAGATAAAGGGAAAAATCTTTGCTAAAAACAAATAGGTAAAAGGTTTTTTTTAGCACTAAAATAATTATTTATTGGAACATTAAAGTATTGAAAGAATAACCTGAAAGATAAACAAGTAGTGAAGTCGTTAGCTAGTTCGTGGCTCTCTACACATTCTTCTGATCCGTCCAGATTCCGATGAATATTTTCACTGTATTAGAATGCACCCCCAACCAACTTAAAAAATAGTTGTTGTTTTTTCACAATAGTGGGTTATTTTGTGTCTCCCTTTTTTTAATTTAATATTTTAACTATTTCAAAAAATATCACATATTTTTCCACTTCTGTGTTAATGGAGATATCATAAAAGTAACCTTGCAAGAAAGTGTTCAAAGATGTAAAAACCACGTTGTTTTTCGAGGGGTTAAACTTTTTTATCACTTGACATTTTATTTAAGGTGCAGGTGTGTTGCCGATTAGAACTAAACTGATGTATATGCTACTTTTTCTCTACAACTGAAAAATCATGTTTTTTTTAACAATTCCTGTTACAGTCACCTCCGCTTATTGTGATCAAGTTTAATGTTATCAATCGGATAATGTTATCAAAATTGACCGGTCCCGATCACTCCAATTTAAATTAACACAAAATGTATCATTTTATGTTATCAATATATCGCTTAATGTAATCAAAATCTGGTGAGATCCCCTAAAAACCTCCTTTTTCCGTTTGGAGGTCAATTTTAATACAAATAATACAAAATAAGTAATTAACTTATATATTAGTGTTATATGTTCCACTCTCATATTTTTCTATATGAATGTAAAAGTTGCAAAATACATACAAGTTAAACGTTTTAAATACTTCAATTAGGACTATACTAGACTGCAACTTAAGTTGACCCTACGACGTCACTAATAAACAAAGTAGTTCCCATCGCGGTGTCTGAATTTTGAGTGAAATAAAGAACGTCAATTTAAAAATATGATTATTTTGTTAAACTCATGCATATATAGTGCTTTTCAATCACGATTTGCGTACCAAAACTCCTCCTATCAACCCAACAGGCTTCGTGTTTACCGATTTCTCCTTCCGCATTTGTGACGTACTGGGTTCAAGAAACGTTATAACCAAGTATACATAGTTGTGATTTTAAGGCAAACACTCGAGTTACACTGTTTGAAACTTTCTAGCATCAAATCGCTTATTATTATCAATCGGATATTGCTATCATTCTACTCTTGGGGGGCAAAAGTGATCATATTAAGCGGAGTTGACTGTATAATGAAGTGGAGTTAGGCATAAATGATTGGGTATGAATTTTTTTACTTTTTATTGCTGACTCTAGTTAAAATTTCAAAAAATCAGCTTGCTGGTAAAATTAAAGAGCCATCAAAGAAAGGTGCTAACAAATTTTTTTAATTGGAAGATTATAAAAATTCCCTTTCTTTCTTTAAAACTTTCATTTTTTTCGTTATTTCAAATGTAGATTTAAACAGTTACAAAATACACTGCTTAAATGCGGATTATTCCAGTTTCATTTTATCGGGATATATAGCGGAAGGTTTTCATGTTGGAACCCACTATCAACAAAACGATGATAAAATTTTTTTGCATCCCTTTTCTGGGTATAAGACGTTAAACTACTGTCTTAAACCGTGCATTTTATACTAGCTGAAGTGGTGAGGAGTTACGAGTGTTTACACTACTTGAGACATGAAAGTTAAGGAAAATGAATCTTCAGCATTTTTAATAAGAGGTACTTGTGATATAATATTGCTTAAATGGGGTTTTATTATCCAACTGATGTTGTACTAACACTTTAAGATTGTCTGAAAAATTTTATGAGAATGAAAACAATCATTCCTGAGGTTCTCTTAAACTTTTAGTCTGCTTACTTTTTCCTTGAGTAAGGAAAATTTAAATTAATGTTAGTGATAAGGTTATAAAAAATACGTCAAAGAAAGATAATGATAATTTCCTTTTAACTATATTTTTTAAATAGTATTAGGGATGCCACTTGGGTAGCTATGACGTGAATAGTAGTTTAACCTGACCATGAAAGTTTCAGAAAGCTAATTAATAAATTATTGTTTCATATGGCAAAATTAAACTAAATGGTACTATGCTTCCTTAAAATGGATAGCTTATTTCACTTGCACTTTTCGCTTTTTAATTTGCTTGTTTTTTTTTAATTTATAAATTAATGTAGCAGAAAGAAGCATGCTCTACTGTCTTTTTATTTTTGTTTTACGTAAGCACAGAAGAATTCAACTGTGTTACGTCACGAAGCCTAAGAACACTACAGCTTATACTATAATAGTTTGAACAGGAAATAATAGCCCTCTTCGATGTTATGGAATACAGAGGAAAACATTTTTACAGACAACTTGATATTCTTACTAGTAAGAGAAGGATATCATTGAGAAATTTACTGAGAAATGAATATCGAAAAATTTACACTTGGGATTGTTCACATATATTCTCCGGTTTGTGATCTCAAGGATCCTCTTCGTCAAGTAAGACAGACACTAACAGAACTTTTACTGGCAGAGATAAAAAGAAAGAGAGAGAGAAATACACTCAGGGCATAATCCCACTAGACCACCCCGGTCCATTTACACTTCTATGTCACTTTGTACAGAAAATTTAATAAAATTTAACACAAAAATTACAATTAATTATAAATGGTTTCATGATTCAATAGAAGGTAATTTGTTATTATCCTAATAAGTAAGGGTTTAGTTTAATAATTGAGTTTGAAAAGGTATCTTTTAAATATTATCCAAGATCACTGTTCCATAAGGGGAGGCGTTCATTTTATCACCATCTCGTGTCTCTCATTATCGTCCCTCGGGTCGGAAACTGTCGGTGTCACTCCAACACGTGTCTTCAGCGATAAGGCTCGCTTTTTAATTCTCTGCCAGATAAGGGCGTCATCCATCCCCATCTAGGGGAGATATTTACGACCCTTCTCTTTGTCTCTCCTTTGGGGGAGGGGGGCTGATGGATGTTTACAGCCCCGGGAATGCGGGTTTTTGCTCTTCTCGGCCGGGTGCCCAGTTGGATGTGGGTTTGTTCAGGGAGAGGTTAGTGACTCGCTTCTTCAGCCGTAAAACTGTCACCCACCCCCAGAAGAGAATCTTTTCTTCATGTTCTACTGGGCTCAAGATAATTTTGCACTTGGGTGATCTCAGTTTAATTCCGTTTTTAAAGCTTTTCTAGTATGAATGTATACGTTATTTGTTTCAAAATTAATGGCCATTTACTTTTGTGTACTTAAAAAATCCTCCAAACTAAAACGCTTTTAAATGAAAGAGATATGGCGCTTGTGTAATGAACACTTTTCTGCATTGAGAAATTCATACAATTAACTTTATATTTTAGATACGGAACTTTGTAGTGCTATACGCCTATACTTTAAATTAAATTAAATTTGTATAAACGGATGCCGAGAAAGCAAGTCCTACAGCTGTAATTTTAAAAGATGATGTGATGACCACAATAACTGGGATTAAAAATATATACTAAAGATTTAGCTGTCTTCATTACGAGTAGTAAACATTTCCTCGGGGTTAAACTAACCATTTCAAATTAAATCTACATTGAATTTTAAGGGCTGTTACCACTATACGAATGAATGCGTTCATTACCATTCGAATAACGCATGTGCTGTGTTTAGAGATTTAATAGTTCACTGTGGTTAGAATGAATGCACCCCTTTAGAACAAATGCGGTTTAATTCTTCCTAATTAATTCACTTCCCTTCTTAAAGGAAGTACTTACCCCATGTCCTAAAAGCTGGATGCTCAGGCTTGCTTCTAAAATTCAGTTGAATTGCGTACAAAGAATAAGTAGCTAAATTGCTTGTTGCAGGTTCTCCCCGACTATAGGATAAGACTTTACCGTTTAAAATTTATGATTCAGGTAAAAGAACTAGAAATTTTTGATAAGAAAATGTAGGCTGAACCTTCCCTCTGAATATTTGTTATCTAGGATCAAAAATATTAATTTTCTCTAGTATATCTGATAGGTTTTTACCTTCATCTAGTGGGAGGATTCCAAAATTTCTCTGTTCCTTTCAATCTTTTATTGCATACGACGTCAATTGAGTCAGTATAGAAAAAGGTTGTTTGTATACCCTGACGGGGTGAACATGATATGTAAAATTCAGCAGCACCACTATGCATACAACTTTCCTACTATGCTAACTTATCCTACTGATGATGAATTCCTTCGCAGACTCTTACAAGACTCTTGGTTTTAACAAACCAGAACCCCGATCTATTGACCCGAAAACACCCTTCTTCACAAATTACTTAGTAATTTGATAACATCTTAAAATACCCCCATACATTACTCCAAAATCAGTATCTGGCAACGAAGCTATATCCGAGAACCCCCCGAAGCGTTGCTATGCGGATAGCGTGTGATTTTTAAACTCGGGCGACGACAGGAGCAGATAACCATGGCGTTCTCTTTTTGTTTTCTCTGGGGGTGACACCTCGACACGTTCCTTTCACACTTGACTATCTTCGGAGAGGGGGGACATTATTCTTGTCGCAGGGAGAGATACCTGATATCGTTGTCTCCTGCATGCTCCTCCCAAAAAGGAATTTTTTGAAAAATCTGTTATCTAAGTACAACAGAGTTAAGCCAGAATCTCTTGCTTCGTCATTTGAAAGTAATTAGTAACTTGGAAGCGCAAACCTCGGATATAAACTTTGTTTTACTTTCTTCTTGTTGATATTTATTTTATGTATGACTTAACGGAGGCCCGTTTCATTCATAAAATAGAGACTCCTAAAACCTTACTTTTAGCAGATTTTTTACAAAAAAAACTCTATCATTAACTTCTTTTAAAGGTAAAATGTGCGCATTCGTACTTCATTCATTCTTTCATCATCAAATCTTATATCTTACGTAATTTTGTTTCATTTTATTTCTTATTTACGTTATTTGCATTACGTTCATAGCTATCAGTGTTAAGAAAATACACATCAGTAACAACAAAATCTAGTTTACAAGTAAAGCATTATACTTCAAAGAAAGGTCATACTAACTATATTCTTGAAAGCAATGAAGAAATTCCAACTGTCTGCATTTGAGTATCTGAGAGAAATTAGAAGAATAGAGGGATAGAGAAAAGTCTGGAAAAAAAGAAAAGTATAAAAAATATTCGGGTCTATTAAGAGGCCCCTAGAAGAATCTAACTGGTTATGGTTTTTTCAATCGAACCAAGAAGAAGGTTCGTACTTTTTCTTGTTAAAGAGGACTTACAGCTTTTGTTTAAGTGACTAAATTATCTTTAAATGGAAGTGATTAACATGAATAGAGCAAAAAACTTGTTCATTAGGTAGAAATTATATGGTCCCAACTTAGAAAATCCTTTCTCAGTCATTTGCGCCAATTATATTTTTTTACTTCCATTCGAACTATTTTCACCCCTAATTAATTTTGAAATGTGTACCTAAATTCATATTTCACTACTTTTTTTCCCCCTCGAATAGATAATAACTGAACGGAGTGCGTTACAAAAACAACACAACTCAGCTCTTCATCGCGTATTTTCCCACTCAGCTTTCAAATTTTTACACACAAAAAATACTCTTTTCGTTGTTTTGCTCTCATCAGCAAACAGAAACGCCTTCCAATTACCCGGATGAGAAAGCGGCTCGTTTAGGCTTATTTATCGGACCAATATTTTAAAGGCCTCCCCCATTAGAACGATGACGGGGGTCGAATACAATGGCTTCCATTTCGAAGGAATTTATGCCGCGGGCGGAAGCGCCATTTCTCAAGAGGAAGTGAATAATTCGAGAGCGGGTGGCAGCGCCTCGAGGGAGCCCTTTAATCAAGGTGCGCTCACAAAGTGATGATCCCGCGAAACCGGTGAAAATATGCTTTTTAGAGGGGGAGATATGATCCTGAAAGAACTGGTCCTAGGCTGCATAAAAAAGTTTTGAAGCCTCATAGGCTTGGTTGCATAAATTGTTACCCCGTTTAAAGCTTGATGTGTGTATGAGTGTCTATTTGCATGTTTTTCTTATATTTTGATTGCTTGCGAGCCCGAATTACACTTTGTTTGAAGGAAAGGTGATTCCAACTCTCCAAGATTGGTAAAAACGCTTTAAATAAATCATCTGCCGTGGTTATTTTTTCATTATAAAAGCGTCATGAAATCGCTTTTTTTTTCGAAATTTTTACCGATTTCTATTACTAGCTAGACAAGCTATTACTAGCTAAAGACAAGCATAGAAACGAAACGAAAGATAGCTCAACGTGTTTGTTCCAGCCGCGTATCGAGGGGAGGCACTCTGGACACTGCCCCCCCCTTTGAACCCAAAAAAGTTCTACAAATTAGTTAAAACCCTACTTTTACTGGTCAAATTTCAAAATTTTTTTTTTCTGGGTGAGGACTCCTATACCCCCCAGCAGTACCACAAGGGGATGTTGAGTGATATTTTAAGGAAAATACCCAACATTTTGTGTCAAAAGGTAAGGCGATGGTCTGAAAAAGTGCCCCCCCCCTTTGAGTTGTGCTGGATCTGCCCCTGGTTTGTTTGCAACTTGATAAGACCTTAAGACTACTGTGATTTATTAAAAAATATTTTGATTTCAATAACTTTGAGCTACATAAGTTTAAAAGTTGTTACTACATGTTTGGGGGCTGATTCTTCTCATAATTTGACTGCTTATTCTTAAAAATAACTTTATTTACCCTTAGAAGGAGCAGAATGGACATTTTATACGTTCAATAAGAAATCTAGTGAAAACAGTGCTAAAGCAAATATTTATTTAGACTGTTTCTTGAAATATAACTTCTCAACCTAACTGTATTTTTCTTCTTCTAAGTGTATTTTGTGAAAGATTTACTCTTCTCTTAAATTGCTTAGTAACTGTGTACTAACTAATGAGAAAAAAGTTAGAATGAATAAAAAAAATTGAAATATCTGAAGGCTTTGTTAAAATATTACTCTTAACTTCACTAATGGTATGTGTTGTCTTTAAAGGCTTTATTCAGGTTTGATTTATTTGAATTTTACTTTATTCTTAAATCTCCTTTCTCTGGATTTTCATAACTGAAAGAAAATTCATTATGAAAGAAATCCATCATGCATCATCATTTTTAAAGATGAACAAATAAAAAGCGGCTCCAAAAGAAAACAATATTTTCCAACAAAGCTGCTTATTAAAAACTCGCGGAAAGATTATCATTAAAATTTTAATCTTCCAACTTATCACTCAATTTTCTTGAGGGTGATAAAGCAATTAAGAGTTTCCATGGAAACGAAAACAATCTTGAAATTAGCGCACCGTGCATCTTAGGCTTAACCATCTGGTTATATAATTAAAGATCCCTTCTAATTATTCTTAACTTGAGCCTTCCAATTAAAAGCAGTCTGGTTTGTTAAACACAAAAATTTCAAAGAATAGAGATCAGACCATTTCAAAAAACAGGTTTTTTTTTCCGTAAAAGAAAAGAGGATGTTTTTGTCTTTATGATAGTTGTAGCGTTTTGCACATTGTAAAAATGGAGTAATTATTCATTCAAAACAAAGGCACTACTCGAAAGGTAATTTGTTATAGTTTAAGAAGCTTTAATATGATTCTATGTAATACTACTTATCTCTTTATCATCTGTGTTCCTTCAAGAATGAAATTAAAAGTTTCTTTGAGAATGATTTTATGCACTAAATTCAATCTGCTTTTGATGAAGTTAGTGTGTATTAAATCTGTTTCAATATAACAATTTTTCTCATTAGAGTTCGTAATTATCTTTTTAGAAAATCACTTATGGGTTTGTTTGAAACATTTACATTTAATTTTTACTTTGACCAGTCTAACCTCAATAGAGTGCTTAAAGGAATCCAGGACAAAACAATTTCTAAGTTTTACCAACTTTCTTTCATTTAAAAACAGTTCTTTTCCTTAAAATGCTGTTTGAATTTTAATTCAAACTTAAAAGTTTTTGATACTAGTAATCCTGGTCGCCGTGACTTTAGTCACTCGTGCGCGCCCAGCCTAACAAGAATCATTCAAGAAAACGAATAAAAATTTAAAACAAACACTTATCTTAATATTGTACTTTACTTAAATTTTAATTTAGGAAATCAGAAAAAAAATTAATATGATTCTTTTAAAAAGCTACTTGAAAATTTCGAGAATTTTTCACTTAAATTTTTATAACATATTTCATTAAAGTAATATTTCTTAATTTTGATCCTCAGAATTGTACTTTAGGGTAAATAGTGCATTTTTCAATCACTTTCTGTATTAGCTCAAGCAAGTTTTTTTTTTTTTTACTTAAAGATTTCATCATTTTTTAGTTAAAAATTTCTATATTTTTATAGATATTTTAGAATATTTTATAGATATAATAGAAAGATATTTTATGAATTCTACCTATCCAAATTGTTCCTGTTTTAAAGAAAAACTAGACAGTTTTAAATGTTCAAAATTTTCGTTACGATTTAATAATTGAAGGGATAACTATAAACCTTAAACATTCTGATGTTATTTTTTTTTCCTGTGAGAGATATAAATTATATTTTTATTGTTAATAGACTGAATTTTCAGTTTTGTGGGTAATGAATAATTTTCAACTAAAGTTTTCATAAAACATTTCAAGGAATTACTTCGAGAAAATGATATTAATATGAATGAGCTCTTATTTGCATGAAACATAAATAAGATTATGGGGAAAAGTTTTAGAAAGAGGTGGGGCAGAATATTTTCTCAAACAAATATTTAAAGTTGAGTATCTGTATTCAAGGAGAGTAAGGATATCTCTCTTTCCACTATATCCTTTATTTTGAATTCCTAACTACTTTTAATAGGTTAATGCAAAATAACGTCAAAATGTGTTGGTTCGGGGTAAATTTACCTCCTGTATAAATTATAATTGATTTTTGAATGAAACCACCCCGATCCCAATGTGGCTGATTCTTAAGAGAAAATCATTTAACGAAAACCTTTGTTTGACGTCATTAAACTTATATCGCAAATTTCAGAGGATTCATTTCTTAAAAGCTGCTTTTGGGACAATAATTTTGACTGATACATTTCTGTAAATGGTCATATTTAAAATTTTGAATTTTTTATTCTTGAAAGGTTAGTAAAATTGTATGTAAAACAGTGTTAGTCAACCTTCTCCCTACTGCCCACTAGTGGGCATTCCAACTTACAAGATGGGTGGTAGGGATTTCGATCGATTTAACTACACTAATCTGCTCAATAAGGATTTATTCTACGAAAGCATAGAAAAAGTTATACATTAAGTTTTGATAAGGATTATTTTTTGCAGTAACTTTAATGTTAAATAGTAAAATTAGTACTTCTCTATAAATTTGATTCTGTGTATCCGGTGAATGGTGGAAAACTTTCACAACTAAGAGATACAAAAGTTGCCAGTATGTATAAAAGATTAAACTACACCTGATGTAAAATTTGAGATTTTCACAAAAATATAGAGGAGTTAAACCGGAAAAACTTGTTACTTTGACCAATAATCCCTTTAGCCCTTCCGGTACATTTCATAACATTGAAGATAAATCGTTTTTCCGGTTTGAACTATATAAGTGGAAGTGTTCTTGAGATTCACGACGCCCCACATCCGAACTCGTCTATTACTAAAAGCAGTAGAATAACTAGAATCTTAGAAAACACATTTGAAATGCTTTGGAGTTTATGATTGTGAAGACTGATAAACACTTGACTATGACGTCACTAAGTGAAAGGAAAAACTGAGACAACAGAAAGCCCGTTGGGTTGCTAGGGAGGAGTTTCGGTACGCAAATCGTGATAAAAAGACGCTATATATACATGGGTTTAACAAACTAATCATATTTCTAAATTGAAGTTCTTAAATTCACTCAAAAATTCAGACACCGCGCTCCGAATTACTTTCTTTGCTTTGTTTCTCCTTTCTCCAGGGTCAAGTAAACATTTCACTCTAGTATAGTGTGCTTTCTTAAGTACTTTATTTCTTAAAACGTCGTTTCTAACTCGTGAACACAAGTTCAAGACCATGCGGCACGCTTTTCTTCGCGGGTATAGTGTTGATTGGTGTCGCCCAAGAGTAAATAAAGCGCCCCTAATCCACCTGAGAGACTCAACAGGAGGCTCCGCACATCTGTCTGACGCCAGCCTCTATCGATCCCTGCTGCTCTCCATCCTCCCGCGGCAAAGGGTGAGAGAGATCCGATGAATTCATCCAGATAAAAAGAGAGGATTTCGGGAAAAATAGAGTGTGCGAGTTTTCACTTACGAAATTAGTAGCGTGGTTTGGGATGAATATGAAGTTTTTTCAAGTCTTCTGCTCCTCTTGAATGAAGTTAAAACAATCCTAACGTTAAAAACTGAGCACGCTGAATATTCAGATATAGGTTTAACTTTTGGTGTATTGATTGATTTCTGAGAGGAAACTATAATTATCTACAATGTACGCGTTTTGCTTCGGTGGTTTAAACTTAATATGAGCCTTCAAACTACAATTCAATAATCTTTTACAAAGTGAGGCATTAAAAATTGGAGTTTGGGAAGAAAGCAAGTGTCGAATATCAAAGCTCAAAGGGACAGACTTTCTGTCATTTATAAGGCAATTCTTTTTTATTCCAATACTTAACTCATTTTAAGGGCGAATAGTTTTCTCAGTGCTTGCACCTTAAAATGTAGCCTCATTGCATCACGTGCTTAAATATTTGATACGATTTTCCTTACTTTAAGATTAGAATTGTAGCACAGTAAAGCCCATGCATAAGTTTTATCAAAAGTTTGGTTCCTAAAATGTTGAGATTTGCATATTTTAGCGTACACGATTCAACCAAAGTAATAAAATGATCTTTGATGGAGGTTATTGTAATTTTAGGGCTGTAATTATAGGCTAATGGTAATGAGTCTAGTTTGAATACCTCTAATTTATAAGTGGCTTTTATTGGCTGTTGGTTGGTTGGACCTCCGTGGAGGTTGTTAGAGGTATTTGCTTGCTCTATTGAGCCGCTTAACCTTCTTTCCGTAACTACGATGTATGATGTTTACGATTGATTTTGTTTGATGATGAAAAGTTGGATCGAGTATCCGACCCTTCCTTGTTGGTTTTTGTTTTCACTTTCTTAGGTCTGAGAGTTTTGTGTTTTAATTATTTTCCTTTTTTTTTTACTTTTTTTACTTACAACTTTTATTGGCATAGCCCCACACCACGCAGGCGTAACTAATTATTGGTCTGAGTATTGACCTGTAAGTGAGCAAAGTATTTTGTAACGATAAACTTATTTCCTGGGAATTAAGAGGTGTAATAAAATTTGAAACACGAGAAACTTGCATCTAGTGGTAAGATATGCGTGGAGGACGACATTTTGGAATCCATCGTGACACCCAAGTATAGTGCTGACGTACTCTATTATACTTGGATGATAGCGATGAACTGCAAACAGAAAAATTTAATTTCAGTACGGTAACATAGATGTTTAAATTTAAATTCAATGACAGTAAGAATGTCCAAGTAAACTTCGTCAACCCCTTTCGAAAACCGTACATCGAATGCAACCTCTAATAACTAAAGCCTCCCATAGGATTATCCGTGACGTACATTAACATTTTATAGAGCCCCCGATGTGTGACGCTCAAAATCTAAAACACATCAGAGCGATAACAAAAGCGAGTGGGACAGATCGGGTTTTTTTATGAGGCCTCATAAAGCGGGCTGGGCTGAACTTTGAGTTCAGGGTTGGACAGCATGAAAAATATTCCAGGGGGTGCTTCGAACTCTAAAGGGCTGTAAAAGTCGTCCGATCGTAAAAAAGTGGACGTGCCTCGACTCAGGGTGGATATCAATAACCCCCTTCTCCCATCCCCCTCCTTTTTAAAGGCGTTTTGACCTACAGAGGGCACATCCATACCTCGGCCCTTGTCCCAATTTTTTATGGCTAAAAATCTTGAAATTGGGGCCTAGGTATGAGCTTGCTTCGGGTATTGTACAATGCTATAAAATAAGCTGGTTTAGCCTTAGCTTGAAATTTTACCTTTAACTTCGAAGTGCGTCATTTAATGCCCAGGTTTTAAATTTTTTGGAAATAATTGGAAAAAATAACATGTGGCATTTTAGAGTAGAAGTGATTGTTAATGTTATGGCTCACAAGAGAAGATTTCATAAAAAACATATTGGTAACGCCATTTAAGTGGTATTCAAATATTTATAATGATTGTTCTTTTTTTTAACTCATTTGAGTGCATAAATTTTAATTTTAATCTAAATGAATTTAAAATTAAAAAATACTAGCTTATTATTAGTACCTTTTCGATAAAATATAATGACATATTACATATCATTTCATTACTAGAGGTTTACCGTAATAATGTAATTTCTTTTAGTAGTCCAGTTTTTACTAGAAAAACTCATACGGGAGCTAATTTCTTTGCATAATTCAAATTATTAGAAAAAAATAAAAATATTTTATTAACAAGTGTTTTTTCAAAAATGGGAGGTATAACTTAGGCCTCACCCGCCACAACTTTAAGTGCTTTATTACAACGAAAAATAAGTTTAAGAGGTATACTTGCCCAGTTGTGATAACAATTTTCGAATATTTTTTTCTTACGAATCTTCCTAATTCAAAACGTTTTTCTAGCTTGGATAAAATGGGATAAATTCCTTTATAAATGCCTAACTTTCCTGTCCAGGATATAAAAAGAGTTTTAACAAATTCCTGAGAATGGTTACACAGATAGTTTTTCTCCAAAGAAAATTATTTGTGAATGACCCCTTCGAAAAAAAACCTAGACTTTTAAGTTTTTCACCCAAAGTTCATCCCATCGTGAAGAAAGTTCTCCATTTTGACGTTTCCAGGACAATTAAGAGGGCCCTGCACCCCGTTCTGGAATTTCTCAGAATCTCGGAGATAAAAAAAAAAGAAGGCCCAGACACCCGAGTTAATCATCCCCCTTCCCATATCAGCTCCCACTTCACTTCAATTCCTACCTCCGAAAATATCGAAATTGCAATTACGCCCTCCCCTCTCAGCAATTCGATTTCCAGGCAACAAGCGGGATGAAAAAATTCCGTTCGAATGAATAAACGAACGGAATCGGAATAAAAAGGGAGGGAAGGAACAGTTTTTCGTCCCTTTGGGAGGAAAGGTGGTAATAGGAGTGTAATGACGTTTCAATTCCAAAGGCGTCAATTATTTTTCCACAAAGGAATCGGATTCGGGGAAAGGAAGATATTAAGAAGGGAGAGTTTTTTTTCCAGTTATTTTCTTTCGAAAATTATTCCTTTATCTTCCTTTTTTTTACCCACTTTTGTTTTCCCTTCTTAATTTGAATCAGGAGTCTTCTCTTATTTAGTGGAAAAGTGTGTGTGTGTGTTCGGGAAAGTTTTGATTCGCTGGAAGAAACCTCGTGCTTTGGGAGATAACTAGTTATTTTGGTCCAACGTACAAGAGATTTTACTCTGATTACAAAGAAGTTATCAAGCTTTTTTTATTATTATGAACAGTATTGTAATTTTGAAAGCCATTTAACTTGCAGTTTTATTTATGAGCTTCACTTTATAATGAAGTTTGAAATGAGAACAAGAGTCTTGGATCAGACTGGAACCAGACTGAGATTTTTGTTGATGAAAGCATGATAAAAGTTTAATAGAGTCTTAGACATTTATACTGTGCAAAATTATGCATTAAAACATAATCATCTGCTAACTTCCAAACTATCATTTATAGTTGTCATTTAAATTTTTTGTTTATCATATTTTATGGGAAAAGTAATAGGGCACGTTATTAAAATTTTCATACAATACTCTATCTGTTCTAGGCTTCATTTTTATAGAAGTCTAACAAAAAAGTTCCAACTTGTAATATATTCTTAGGAATACAACTTCGAAGCATTTAGTTAGTTTTAGTTAGTTTTGGTTGCATTTAGAGTTTATTTTTGTTAGATTGTCTCTCAAATCCTTTTATATCTACCTCCTTCATTAAACTACAACTTAAAACTAAGGAAGTTAAGAATAAGAAAATTAATCGAAAGAGAAAAGACTGTAAAACAAAAATTCCAATTAGATAAATGTATGCAGTGTCGTATAATCTCAGTAAAATATCATGAAATTAATTGTATTTGTAATATGCGAAACATCATGAGATTGAACATATTTACTTTATGTTTGAGGTAAAATTTATTTAGTTTAAGTTAAAAGAATATGCTCATACCACCCAGATGAGTTTCAGACTACCTATTTTAAATGCATAAAATATTGTTAGAAAAATAATGGCAAAAAACCCGATTATTACAAATACTTTCATTATTTTTTGAGCTTTTATTATAATATTCCACAGATTTATTTTACTGAAGGTTTTGTTTTATTTCTTTTGATTTTAAAATACATTTTTTAAAATTTCTTTATTTTGCTCTAAAAGCTACATGAATGAAAAATCAATTCTTTTTACTTAAACTGAAGTGAACAATGATTTCCAGCACTTTGTTCACTCGTTCAACTTCGATCAATTGAAAACGGTACAGGAAATAAACACCCCACGCGTTAAAATAAAACAAAACGTCTCATTCGGTTATAGTTTGACAGTTGTTCATACATCGTCAGTGATTACCAAAGTAAAAAAGATCTAGTGATAAAAGTGAGCTAGCTTCCAGTCGACTGCATTCTTCTTTTGTGCGGATCCAATAATAAGAAACAATGGAAGCACCAGATCAACTCAACTCCTTTGAGGATGAAGGTAGGCGATGATGAAAGCGTAATAAGGTTTCAATTTCAAAGACGACAATTATTTTTCCCGCTAAGAATGGTTTTCTAAAAAGATATGAAGAAAGGTTTTTGTCCCGGGTGTTTTTCCTCCCGAAATTGTTCTTTCGCTTTCGTTCAATTTTTTCCTTTGTTTCGGTTCTTTTGAAATAAAGAATCTTTTGTGGCTCGAAGAATTTTCTTGAACTCGAATCAATTGTGGTCGGATCCCTTGTTCATTTATTCATCAAAAGTTACTCATGTTTTATGGAGAAACAGAGGAGAGAGTAGTAGAACTTGAACAAGTCTAGCCAAAAACATTAAAAGTTTTTGCCTTAAAATGTTTTAAAAAGATTATTGTTTGGATGGCACCCCCAAAGAAACTCCAAAAGAATATGAAAGATTTATAGTTTAGGGCGTGTTAAAAGATATTATATTTGATTTAAAATTGTAAAAAATACGAGACAAAATTTGGGGTATGTAAAAAATTACTATTCCAGAATATTATTAAATTCAGGTAGGAAAGAAAATCTACAAAAATGGACATCTATTTTATGTTGTTGGTTTTCCCCCCATATTTCTATACCTTTATTTAATTTAACGTCTTTGGAAAGGGATTTGAAATGGCAAATGTATTAACTATGTATCAAAGTTTTGACGATTTTTTTATGTTGAAGGCACTCTACTATGGGAGACTTCAATTGAGTACATTTATTGTACTTATAGTATAAAGCCCAGAGGCTTAGTGGTAGTGTATCTCAATGCCACACCACAGGCAGACTCAGCCTTTCATAGCTCCGGGGTCGATAAAATGAGGACCAAGCTCGCTTGGGGAAACAAGGGACTTTGCCTCAGCTGACTGTGACTTCAGTCACACTTTCTGTTCATGGGCTCACCCAGTGAGGCTGGCTATGCTGGATTTTGAAGGTCTAACGACCTGGGTACTCCATCAAGTATCCCCTTGTATTTTTTACTTATATTGTATGGCTAGCAAAATATTTGTTGATTAGTTTAGAGTAAATTGTCCAATTTTCCCCTTCTTATTGAAATCCTCAAAAAAGTCTATTGTCTCTGACGAGAACTTTTCTCCGTATAATTCACTGTTTATTATTCATACCTTTATTTTTTTCTCCTATGACCATGTTCCAAAGAAACAATGAAACTCCTCATAGTTAGTACCCCCCCCAGTTCTAAAGTTCGTAGCGCGAGTGTATCCGGATGTCCTAGGAATAGATAAAACTTTTTGAAGTAATATTTCTGAGGTATATGGTGTGTATGAGTTCTCTATTGTTGAAGGTGATATGCGAGGCTAACTCATTTTATGTCACATTTAACGTCCTCTAGATGCGTCGACACGACACCAATAACCGTTTACGAAACAATGGGAGGGTTATTTAAAAGATTTACTTCTACAATCATCACGCCTTTGTACGTTTTATTATGCTCTTCACAGGTCACTTTAGGCTTTCCATAAAGTTTGGAGGAAGTAAAAAAATTGTAGAGTTTACATAAACTTTTTAACGACATGGAACTTCTGAGAAAAGTTTTATCACAACGTTAAAAGATCTTATTTACATAGCATGGTTAACCTTGTAGTGGAACAGAACCTTAAATTTGCATAAGTGCATAATGGAGATTCTAGTTTATTTTACTTTCAAAAAATGTTTCCTTTTTTTCCCTCTTTGAATATTAATTGATTACGTTACTAAAAAAGTGTTGTTTAACTTGTTATAGGGCACAACTCCTTGTCTTGACAAACATGTTTTATTACTGTTTCTTTTGAAATGAAGGCGTTGAAATTTCTACAGTGCTAAAACTTTTATAGATATTAATTATGATTCATAAGCGCTTAGTAATTGAGGGTTTGGAATGCTGCGTAGCTATTCGAATCGTGATTCCGTCTTTAATAATGTTTCCTGCAGTATACTTACGAAATGTTTTTTTTTCTGTAAAAAACGTCCCCTTCTTAAAATTTACCTCTAAGTATACTGAATAAGCCCCTGGATTCGCTTTTAGATACCTTTCCGCTAGAAATTTTCCGCTTTTAAAACACATATGCCAGGGCAGTCATTAGTTTTATCTTCGCCCCCACTACCTCAATGCTGACCCACATAATACCTTTCACTGCAATACTCGTCGCACCTGTAAAACTGTTTTTTCCTTGATAGTTGATACTATGCAGAGAAGGTTACTCGATTTTCGCGCGGGCGGGCGGCTTCATTCATGCCTTTCAACTCATTCAGAAAATAGTGTGGCACATTTAGGAAGTGAGTGGGGGTAATGTAACTAATGGGTAATGTAATTTCGAGATTAAATAGATAATTATTTACGAAAACACAGAAGCGTGGGTGAAAGTAAGAGATTTTCTTCGGCAGAACTGAATTAAACCCCCTCCGCTACACACATTAGTATATTATTATCCTTTTATTCGACAACCTGTTTCGGCGCTTTGAAGCATCTGGTCTTAGATAAGAAAACTGTTTTGTCGAACAGTTTTAGGCTAATTCTTCTAGTTGGGAACTACTGTGTTAGAGTTTCTGATGTAAATAGCTTGAAAATATGACATTTCCGTTGCTAGAAGTTCTTTACAGCCTATCACAATATCTGATAAATAGATAGAACTTTTATTTCGTGCATTTGTAAGAAAAGAATCGAAAGAAAAGAAATCAGATTGAGTAAAATCAGACAGGGGGTCTTTCTTCCGTATCCAATGATCTAGGAGGAGCAGCGAACTGATACCTCCGAAAGGTCATTCGAGAGCATAAAAAGCGGGAAGAAGAGATTAAGACTTAATTCCCGAACGCTCTTAATTATTTCCAAAGAGAAAAGAAGAAAACGAGGAGGGGAAGAGAATAAAAAACATAATCGAGTGAAAGAGGATTAAGAGCGAATCGAAAAACAGTTTTCGGTCGGAGTGTTTGAGATTGAAGCTTGGCTTGCGAAATCGAAGCCCGTGGCGAATTTTTTCCCCCTTCAAATTGGAGCAAATACACGATTTTGCAGTTCTGCATGACAAAGCAAAAAGACATCTGTCTGATAATTTTGTTTACCAACCGTAAAATGGAGGTGAACACCTGTGAAAAAACTGAAGGGTAGAATTTTAAAAGTCACTTTGTATTTTAAGGGGTCGAGGAGATTCCTGTTCATTTTCATGGAATTCGAGTACTTAGGTCTCGAATCAAAGGTACTCTCAAGATCTCTTCAAAACCGCTTGCCTTGCAAAAGGATTCGAGAGTTTTTCACCAGTCGGACTCTTTTTGCCGGATTTACATTTAAGCACTTTCAGTTAGTCCATATCCTAAAAAAATTGAATTGTCTCTGAACATTAGATATCGTAAGGATATTTAAATTATGATCGTCGATCGAAATTACATCGTAAAGAAATAAAATTATTTCAGCCTAGTAAACAATTATAATAACTTGAAAGAGTTACCTTTGCATTAGTCACTTTTGTGTTTTTCAAAATTTTTCTATACCATGAAAACCGAATTATTTTTAAAGTAGAGAGAGTATTTAAAGAACCATATATTTTAAACTAATTAAAGTTTCATCTTAAAAATTATACACCTCATCAACTACTCTGAAATTTTCCACACACAAATAAACACATTATTAACACGTTTAAGAACACTTTTTCGTCCTCAAATTAACAACACAACTAAAGTGTTTATTTTTGTGTTAAATAACTGATTTGAATATTTTTGTTAATAACCGATGATTCTTGTATTACAAGGGTTAGATATGGAATAAAAAAGATCCTTAGCTATACACTTTTTTCAAAATTAATTCTACAGTCACTACCAAAAATATTGGGAGATATATTAATTTGATGTTATGGTTTAATACTACGGGATAATGTCGGTAATCCTACTCTAATTAAGGCCTTCACGTTAACGAAGATAATAATTATCTCGCAAGTTAATCAGTGATCCCTTGCTTTTTGAGGCTCCCACTACGCTCACACGTGAAAAGTTTATGAGCGCAAATATAGCTTGAGTAAAGTATGTGTGAACAAACTGTCTTGGATTTAACCCAACACCTAGATTCCTCCAATCTGACGTTACCTGCACCGTCAACTATTTTTGGACTGAAACGGTTCCGTTAGTTGGTTAATATCAATACGGACATTATTACATCTTATAGAGCTTGTTCGTGATTTTTTCAAACAATGCACTATCACCACTGAAAGAAATAAGAAAAATATTTCAAGTGAAGCACCTTTCCTTTCATTCTAAAGATACCTGTACTCTCTGCTTTACCGAACGGCTCTGCACTATAGTTTTAAGTAAATGTTGAGATTATCGCATAGTTGAGTTTCACGGGGAGTTTTAACGTTTCTTTTTTTATTTAAGTTATCTGTTACGATAATATCAGTCTAAAAATTAAACGATTTGTCATGTTTGTTTAGCTTAATCCTAGTCTATCCCATCTGTCTTCGACGGAAACAATAGTGAATTTAATAATCTTAACCAGATGTTTCTACAAAAAATAGTTTTCCCAATCTTTGGGGTTTACTTCAACTTCGTATATTGTTCTAGTTTTTTTTTAAGTGAAGACAGAGACACAGGTACCATTAAATGATAGGGAAAGTTGTGTGTGATTTAAAATATTTTTCTTGATTCCTGAAGCGGTGACCATGAAATTCTTTAAAAAAAAAACATGCTGAGTGAATTCTCATAAGACTTTCAACATTAGATGAAACAGTAAGATGCTTCGCTTAAAAATCTTTTCCTTAGTTCAACAATGAATTTTTGGTTACTACGTGTTAAATACTCCTTAATTGTCCGGTAAATTTTTTTTCAAATTTAATTTTTCCTAATAGATATTAATTTATGAAGATCATCAGTGAAGAAATTTTTTACATCCGATCCACACATTTGCTATATTGGGCGCTCCTTGAGTTTTGAGGCAATTACCTTCAAAGCAAAAAAAAAAATCTTGAAATGATTAGGATTTTAGAGCATTCCGGAATTTCAGATTCCGAATAAAAGTTTCGTTGCTCTAATAGTTTTCCGGGATTTTGCGTTGAAGTCAGTAGTACTCCGGTTGCAGTCAATGATAATTTAATTTCCTACATAAGAATCGTGAGATTATTTCCTACATGAGATATTTTTACTAAGTCACCACTAAAAATATTATGAAAAGTTTTTATGTAAATCATCCTTCCCTCCACCTAGCCGTACTTGGCTGTGAAAGAAACTATTTTATTCTAAGACCCTCGATTGACTTCCGTTGGATAATTAACCTCACAGGTTCTCTTTTAGGCAAGTGACGAAGATTAATAATATAGAAACTCATCCTTATCAGGACATGTTTTTGACTATACTATCTGAATCCCTCAGGTCTTAAGAAAAACCGTATATTTCCGAGCACTTTGGAAACCTCTGATCTATCAGCTGCTTGCTCCGCACACCTCCGTAAAAGCGAGGCTGGTTTTTACCTTCCTTTCTCTCTACTCCCTTCCTTGGGTATCTACTGCTCAGTGGGCGTCTTTTGCACTTCCATAAAAACGAAGTAGATTTTTTAGTGCCCCTCTTTCTTATATTTAGTGGTGTTTAATGTTTATTTGCGCTTTAATCCCCACTCAAAATATTTAGAAAAATATAACAAATTAAATTGAACGGGTAGGATCAGGGAGCCGGAAAACAATAGGAATGTGTAATAATTTTTTCTATTACTATAAAAATTCATCTATTCAAAAGGTGAGGTTCTAGATCAGTATTTCACCTAATCATTTCAAAAGGTTCGGGATAATTTTGTTACAGAAAGGAGGACTCGCCCACATTTTAAAAAAATAATTTCATGGCCACCGCTTAAACAATTGGGTAAAATATATTAAGTCCAGCAAATTTCCATCTCATCTAACGGTACATCATCGGATCGGAATAACACTATGCGATTGTGTGGTGAGAATTTCTCTCCTTCCTTCTGGGGATAACGTCTAGTGCAGGGGATCAGGAAACAAGAGTAACATGTAGGATTTGTTTTCTATTAATGTAACATTTCAAAAGGTCAATTTCTATATCAATATTTCATCTAATCATTTAAAGATGTTCAGGTCAAGGTTGTTACAGAAATGAGGACTCACCAACATTTTTTTAAAAACATTCATGGTCACCGCTTAAACAATTAGTTAAAATAACTTAAGTCAAGCATCTTTTCACCTCATCTAACGATACCTGTGTTTCTCAGTCACCACTAATACAATAAGAAAAAATATATGAAGGTAAATGAAATCGCAGGGGTTGGTTGGTTCGGGGTTTGGGATGGATAACTCAAATTCTATTGATCATTAGTTAAATATAGCAATTGAGAGTTTCTCAAAAATATTCAGTTTCCGTCGAAGACAGAAGGGATAGAGACTTGGGTTATAAAAAATAAACATGAAAGTCTTGCAAAATAGTACTATTTTTAAAGAATCTGAGAGATACGGTTACAGTTAAGAGTTCAAGAAAAAACAATAAAACCCCCCTTGAATAAGCAGGAACTAAATTTATAAATACCCAACTGTATTTATTTCCGAGTGCTATACCCGCTGAGAAGGCTCAGATTCGATCTGAGGGCCTTTGGGATGGGATACTGGCGGGCGAACCCACCAAGCCATCCGTTCCTGCAACTAGACAGTTCTTCTACTTAATTTAAAGTTGATATTCCACCATGTTGTTAAATATTTTATTTTACTTTTATAGATGGCGGTAGCGTCGTGTGATGCATAGCATTGAGGTGAGGCTGCTGCGCCGCATCTACTGCACATACTTTTATTATTTATTCTATGCCTATGTATTACTATTACACAATCTGAATGCGCATGCGCGTAGACTTGATTTTTGCTGTTTTAGGAAAGTTTAACAAAATAATAACTGGGGATAGAACCCAGGAACTACCGCATGCTACGCAAGCACTAACACACCAAGTCACCCGTTCCTTCAACCACTTGAGTCCTCTAATTAATTTAAAGTTGATACTACACTATTTAAAAAAGAATAAAATTTCCCGAGGATCGAACCCGCAACCTTCATGACCAGACGACTTCATAACCAACCATGCCATATACCCCTGCTACCACAGGTTTAGTTTACGTCTTTAATTTCAGGTTAATATACAAATTCAAGAATGAGAAAGAAATACAAACAAAAATACCACTCCGCAGATGACGGGGTTTGATCCACGATCCTCACTCTCCACAACTGGTGCACATACACACCAAGCCATGCCTCCCTACAACCACTCATGTTTCTAAGTAATTTGAAGTTGATACTTCATTTAAAAAAATAAAAACAATTCCGAGGATCGAACCCGCAACCTTCAAGACTATATGGCAGTGCGTTATCCAACCATGCCATATATCCCTGCAACCACTGGTTTACGTCTTTAATTTAAAGTTAATATACAAATTCAGAAATTAGGGAAAAATACTAACATAATTACCACTTAGTAAATGACGGGGTTCGATCCACGGTCCTTTCGACTCGAAGCAATACGCTCCATCACTGCCTGATGCACTAACACTCCAAGCCATCCGTTCCAGTAACCACTCAAGTTCTCTAGTTAATTTGAAGTTGATACTTCATCTTTTAAAAAAAAATAAAACTTCCTAGGATCGAACCCGCAACCTTCAGAACCAGATGATAGTGCTTTAATCAACCATGCCACATATCCCTGCAACAACTGGTTTACGTCTTTAATTTAAAGTTTATATAAAAATTCAAGAATGAGGGAAAAAAACCCCACTTAAATACCACACAGTAGATGACGGGGTTCGATCCACGGTCCTTACGACTCGAAGCATTACGCTTCATCACTAGAGCACTTACACACCAAGCCATTCGAAGTTCTCCAATATCTCTTTCTCAGTGTAAGTTTTGTGAAAAAAATACCTTCAGAACAAGAAAAATTTAAAATCTGTAAATGTTTCGGATAAAAAGTTTCGCTACTCTAATAGTTTTCCGGGATTTTGAGTTGAAGTCAGTAGCACCCCTGGCTAAATGTATAAATGTACTTTACTCGTTAGGGGGTAAATTAGAAATAACGTTGATTCAACCCCAACCTTTCGAAACAAAAGTTTGGTTACGGCCCTGCATGAATTACAATAAATCCGCTAATTTGAGACTGAGGTTTACGGAAGTGTTGTAACCTCTTTTTCGTCCTCCAATCCTATTATTTTTTTTAATTCTTCTGATTAGATCAAAACGAAGTGTTTGAATTGTTCTTAATTTTGTTGTAATGCACTAATAAAGTTAAAAATATAATAAGTTTTTTTTTAAGAAGTGTTTTATTATGAGATTTACCTTGGTGTTTTTTTACACCTTGAAAATTTAATCTTCGGAAAAAGTGCTTCGCGATTTAAAAAGTTTGGGAACCCCTGCCCTAACTGAACGTAAGATTTCTCCTCTCATTTATAATACTTGTAGTTACAGAAATGCAAATGCAATTTTATGAATGATATTAAAATGTGATTTATACTACCTAAATTGCCGCAAAGAAAAGGGAAAGATATTTCAAGATGTTAATCAAAGAAAAATTTGTTGGGTTCTTATTTATGTTTTAAAAGTCCACTAAATAAAGGTACCAATATTTCGTTTAATTAATTAAACTCAATGCAAAAATTTCCAAGCCATATGCATGTCAGGGCATAGACATCTTATTTCTGCCACAAGATATCAAATGATAGAGATTTCCATGAAACCTAATGAGATAGATTTTTCACGAAGAGATAAAAATAACGTTGACATACATTATTAGAGACTTTTAATTTCACCCAACGTTAAAACTTTTATCAGATTCCACTCCTACTTCACTTTTAGCACACCTCTCTCCGTTAGTAATTTTAAAGAGCGCTCACCCTCTTCTACCGTTTGGCTTTTTTTTATAAAACGCGTGGGGCTTTATTGCCCAAGACTTCACTCCGAATGAGTCAGATGTGTTTAAGTTTCAATTTGAACGATCGAAGAACTCGACGAAATCCCCCCCCCCAACTTTACCATGCCTATAATTAGAAGAGGGCGAGGAGTAATTTAATTCCAACCCCCCCCCTTCTCCCCCGTCAAAACGGGGGTGGGTTGGAAGAGAGGGGGGTGGAAAGAAAAACAAACGAGGAGGAGAGAAAATGTAATTATTTCCATAATCCCCGCTACCGTGATTTCTTGTTTTGAGAGAGTTGTTGAGAGGAGACTTTTTTTTACGCTCCGGGAAATTCTTGACGGCTGAGGGGGGATGTGTGTATCAGAGCCAGCTGCAGCTTGGCTCGTTTCGAAAAATACAAGGTGTTCGTGTGTCCAAGGCTAACTCTATGTAGAATATTTTTGCGCAATACAAAGTATGGTGGATTTTCAAAACTCCCCCCTTACATATTGCACGTTTGGAACTGAATGGATTTTATCTTTTGCAATGGATCTAATCCGAAAGAGACTTCTGTGGGAACTTGCTTCTTTCACAAGTAAGAAAGGCACCAATTTAAAAACAAATTATAAGGTTTAAATTTCTATTTTCTCTAGTCTGTGTGGTTGTTCTACCTTCAAGAAGTCCTCCTCCAAGCAACCTAAACACTGAGTTTTCCTGACGTCACAAAATGTTACATGACGTTAGTTATGGCGTACCATTTAGTAGCTAGTTTTTAATTTGTAATTTTGCACAGAGAAATTTCAGTTTGATTAGATCTTCTTTACCACATCATTTGTTCCAGTATGTTGCTAACAGAGCTACCCCTTTTTTTTCTTTTGACAAAGCGATTTTTTCAAGCTGCATTAACGGTATTGTCTCATTTTAGATTTACAGGAGAAAGGCACTAAGTCAGAAATAACGAAAATTTACTATCCGAGGTTATGCTAAATTCGGCGATTTTCTTTATTCAAGTCTATATAAAAACATCGTTAAAAATAAGCTAATTTAGATCTCTAATAATACATTTTTGGCATTTTTCATGTAAGTGCTTTTCTCCTGTAAGCTGACAAAGGAATTACCAAGTGTGCATTTACGATTTACAAAATCCTTTTTTTTAATTAGTAGTTGGTTTCTAATCATTTTTCATAAACATGATAAATCAGTGACTAGAATCTTGTTCTTATTGTTATTTCTTTTCATTTTAGGTTGAAGGTTTAATTCACATTTGAAAAATGGATTTACCTAGGCTTAGAGTTCACAGTGTAGATGATATGTGATGAGACTTCAGCCCCCTCAATTTTACGAGAGGAAGAATTCCAAGACTCAAAAAACAAACAAGCTTCATATTTTGTCAACATCTTTTCTTCGTTTCATCTAAAATGTGACCATTCATCCCACCGATCTATTTTCTTACTAGCTTCTGTGAAGCTCCGAAATCTTTATTCGACCCTGCCTATACTTTATCTAAAGCCACTGTACAAAACATGTTTAGGCTAATAAAAAACCTCAAATGTGTTAGATAAGAAATAGTTTTACAGTTAGAGCAGATGAAATAGACTTAGTGATGTTGATTTGTGCTTATCATAGGAAAAATTGTAGCTCTCATACAAGATAAAAGTAAATATCAAGAAAAAAAATGAAGGGGACATAAAAAAGTTTGACATAAACAGTTCTGTTGTAAGATCTCACATCATCGTCATCAACTCAAAGAGTTATCTGTCAATATGGTGCTATTAACAAACAAGTCTATTCATTCCAAAGTCATTCACAAGAATCGTCGACCATTATTGTTGAACCAGTATAATGTAACATAGATTATCAAGTTATTAAAAAGATGAATTTTAGTTTGAAAAAAGAAATATAATCTTATCAGAGGTCGTCAAAGATATTTATACATGAACAAAACATATTTGACTAAAAAGGAGAAGTGGTTGATAAAGATGCATCTGGGATGAAAAGGGAACATAAGATTGATCAGTGTCGAGCAAATATTTGCAATATTAATGTTTGCAAATATTTTTGATACACGCCTTTTGTTCATCACATTATAGCGAAGATGTTAAAAAGTTTCAATTCTTCGTTAGAAACTTCGTGGTTTCTCTTTCTTCGCACGATGCTTGCAAGAACACTATTGCTCACCTATTTCCTCCTCTTGCCTTCAGACGCCCTGCCCTCGTGTCCCCACCCCTGCCAGTGCGACGGTGGCAAATACGTCAGTTGCCAAGGCGACCGAACCCAAGGGCTGCCCCCAGGGCTGACCAACGCTTCGCCTCAACGGCTGCAACTGAAAGGCTTCGAGAACCTCTCCATGTCCTTAGACCTGAAGCCCTTTGGGAAGGGGCTGAGAGACCTGCGGGTGACAGAGTGCGGGTTAAAGAAGCTGGATCTGACACCCTTCCCGGATCTGGAGAGCCTGGATGTCACCGAGAATGACATCGAGTCCATTGAGAGGAATGATTGGGGACAGTCTCCCCCGCATCTCCACAGCCTTGTAGTCAAGGACAATCACCTCGCGAGTATCGAGGACAGCGCATTGGAATGTCTCGGAGGGTTCCTGGAACACTTGGACCTGAGTGGGAACCATCTGGAGCGGCTCACTACCAAGACATTCTCGGCCCTGACACGGCTCCAGACACTGAACTTGGACCGTAACGACCTGAAGGTGATCGAGTCTGGGTCCTTCCAGGACCTACACGACCTGAATCGGCTGTCGCTGAGCGTGAACCCCCTCTACGACCTCCCCCGGCTGGATCTGTTCGGCCCCAGGCTGAGAGGGGTGGACCTGACCAGCACCCACCTGGAGAGAATTCCTCAAAGTTTATCCCGCTCAGTGACTGAACTTCGGTTGCCTGGAAACCGACTGAAGCGGGTGAGCGCTGGGGACCTTGACAGTTATCCCCTGCTGTCCATGCTGGTGCTGGACGACAACGGCCTCGAAGATATCGAAGACGATGCTCTAGGGAGGCTCGAGGGCCTGTCGAGACTCTGGCTCAACAATAATCTCCTGTCACGTGTGCCGGCTGGGCTGCCCGCCAATCTCAACATCCTCTACATGGAGCAGAACCATCTGGAGCAGCTGCCGAAGGGCGCTTTTGGACAGTTGAGCAGCCTACAGCAATTGTTCCTGCAGAGGAACCAGATCCAGGAGGTATCTCCATGCGCCTTTTGCGGGTTGGACGACCTCAGGAACCTCGATCTGAGCCGGAACTGGATCCGAGTCTTGCGGCCAGGGGTGTTCTCTAATCTCACCCGCCTGCTGACACTGGATCTGTCGCAGAACCCTCTGGTGAGAATAGACAGCGGCTCTTTCGATGGCCTGCCCCACCTAGTCTCGCTGCATCTGTCCAGGGTCTCGAGTCTTTTGGAAAGCTGGAACGACACAAGTGAAGTCAGTGCAAGAGCAGGAGACGAAAGTATCCTGGACCCTGTCCTTCTGGAACCGAACGCTTCCCGGGAAGCCGACCCAGAGACACTGACGGGGCCATCGAATCTTAATGAAAGTCGACCAGAAGAGTTCCGCATCTCAGAAACGGTGCTGGAGAACCTGGAGTCGCTGCGGACGCTGGAGATGAACGACAGCCCTGAGCTGGCCCGCGCCGTGCTGTCGTCCACGCGGCTGCTGCACACGCTTCGCGGGCTGCGGGAGCTATCTGCGGAACGCTGCGGACTGCGCAGTCTGCGCGAGGACTTCCCCTCCTTCCTGCCCTCGCTGCAGCGGCTGCGCCTCGGCGGCAACGGCTGGCGCTGCGACGCGCGCCTGCGCTGGCTCAGCCAGTGGCTGCGCCGCGGCGCGTCGGACGACCTGCGCGTCGAGGGCGACGTGCGCTGCGCCGATCCTCCGCAGCTGGCGCAGAGGCCGCTCGCAGACCTCACGGAACTCGACTTCGAGATCAGGCCCAGGTCCACCCTGGTGGTCAGGCTGAACAATCTATTCCCGGCGACGACGCAAGAGTGGGACGAGGACGACCATTCCACTGAACAATCACAAGCGAGAGCAGACTCTGAGGGATTTGTATCGGAACTCACTCCTCAGACAATAGGAGGTGAGACCTCTTCATCCACCAATCCAGTAGAGGACACTTCATTCGCTGAGAGTCCTCGAACTTTTCAAGGGGAATCATCCTCGACACACATGGGTTCACCCAGTGCAGCGACTATTCCTCTCCCGGAGGACAGTTCTCCCCAATTATCAACAGAGGGTGTATTTGCTCCTCGAACGGTATCCTTAACCACTGCCCCATCGAACCAGCGTGCGAGCTCTCCCCCTACGAACCACATTCAAGCGTCGGCTAGGGTGTCTCGTCACGGGGGTGATTTCTCCACCCCCTCGGGGGTCCTCCCTCTCCTGCTGGGGGGCATTGCGGTGGGGGTGGCGGGGCTGGTGGGGATGGCTGTGTGGTGTCACAGACTGTCACACTCCTCCAGGAGGCGCAGCGTGGTGACATACCATCCTCAAGGGGATGAAATGTCTATAGTGACTATGGCAGAGGACCGGCTGTACTACATAAGGGAGAACGAAGAACTGTTGTCAGACAATAGCAGCAGCCAAATGTATTGAGATCAATTCCACTCGAGTCAGTGTTTCCAAACAGTTGAGAGCATTTTTTTTTCATTTTCGGTACTACTTTCAATCTCCAATACTGAGCATAATAAAATTGAAACACGTTTGCACAAAAATATACTAAAAATTAAAATTAATTATTGTAAAATGAAATGTACTTTTCTTCTTGTCCTCCCGATATTGTGTGCCAAACATACAAAAATCCTTTTAAACATGACATAATTTATCTCTGACCTTTCGCCAGTAAACATAAAAGCATAATGAACTAAAATATAATTTATAATGAACTAGAATAAAATAGTTTCTCAGTTTCAATAGTTAGTAGTTTGATAATAGTTTCAATAGTTAATTTAGTCTCAGTTAAAATTATCAAATTAGTGTGGGAAGAATCATCACGGCTACAAATGAGATAGCTTCTAAAGACTGCATTATCCAGAGCACTGACATAAAAGAATGAAAGAAGTTGTTAGTTACTTTTAACTAATTATTTGTGGGAAAATTCATGAAACTATAGCCTCATTTTTAAAACAAATGCATACACAAATCTAAAGCTTGATAAAAGTAATACATTTTTCACAAGGATATCTATTCTTAAAATGAATGAATAGCCTCTAAATATGCTCTTAAGTCGCGAAATGCTTTACACAACCTCGAAGCCTAACAAGCTTATTTTAAGTTTGGAAACACTGAATTTGGGTAATTCATTATATTACTGATGCCAAATCTCATCGTGGAACATATGGATATCATAAAACTCATCCTAACAGTCAAATGAAACACAGTCATTATATAAGGCATGTCTTGTACCACACTAGGTAGTCTCAGCAGAAGTGGGGTTAGGACTCCGAATTTTGAACTATTATCAGCTTGTTGCAATGCAACCAACCTTGGAAAACACAATCTCATATTCAAAACAGATTTTTGTATGAACATATGGTTTTAATTTTATTTATGGTTAAAACTTTAAATTAGATGTTTAGAGGTTTTAATTTATTAAAAAGTTGCATTGCTCATACATTATATTTTAAATCCTATTACTTTCAAAGAATAAAAGCCAAGATAGACAATTGTTACATGGATACTAATGCATACTTGGTTGTCACTATACATTATGATAAAAGCTTTCTCAGATTTAAATCATAAGACTTTGGCGAGAATCAGAATCTTAACCAAGAGGTGTGGTACAAATTGGTCTTCCTCATTCTTTCATTGAGAACATGTTTCAAAATCACGTATCATTACACCATTACACTCTGTATATATTGTACGAACTACCTTTGGTTTCATTTTCGAAAATTCCGTTAAGGCATGTGCTTGCAATCAGAAGGAATGCATAATAAAGAACCATATTAACACAGTTTTACTAACTCACTTTGTTTGTCTTTGGATTTTAAACTACTAACTTCTTGGTGAGCTAGAGACTTGAAACTCAAAACATAGCTCACATCTGGGGCATCGAGCAGTCAAGAACAATCCTTTTTAGTTTTAAAAAAATAAGGAAACAAAAATCTTATACAATTAATTTTTTACTTATTTCCTATTTCTTTTTATATTTTTAGGAGAATAACAAGTAAACAGTTTGATAAATTATTGATAGATAGGAACTGAAAGAAAAATTTGCCAAATGTCTGGGCATACTTTCATCAAGAGATGTTTACGTTGATTGCACAATTACACACAAGGTTGAAAAACAGAAAATAATTATTGAAATAAAAAACTTTAATGTATACCTACGTAAAGTTTTTTTTTAAAACAGTATAAACTTTAAAAATATGAAACAAACCAAAGGTTCAGTAGGATTACGCACAATCAGAACAAATGAGAAGCTCTCCACTTATCTGCATGGTGTGAACAGCACTGAATGCATATGAGAATGTAAGCCACTCGAGCAAGACCATTTGTAAGTCAGGTCCTTACTATTGAAAGTTTATTTATTCTTTCTTATTCATTTTCCCTAAATTCTCATAAAACATCTCAGGTGTACAAAAAAATATCCACAGTTGAATTTTCTTTTCCTTTAAAATAATTTTTTAAAAACTTCATTAATACCTCATAGGGGATTTTTAATATAATCTAAGTTCTAAATCGATTGTTTCTTGTTAAAAATATTTTCCATCAGCTCAAAATGAGAGTGTTTCATTTTACATAAATATTGGAATCCATTAAAAGCTAAATAAACTGCACAAAAATTATCCAAATCAATGCTATTATAGATGATTGGTAACCTTTTTCTTTATCAACAAATTCTAAAAATTAATATGCTAGATTTTGCAAATATTTTCATTTTAAAATTATAGTTCAAATATGTTGAAGTAATATTTTTATTTTAGCAAGCTGAAATTATAATTACTATATCCATTAGAATGACCATGGTACAAAAAAATGAACATGCCCTCTACTTTATAGATTTTGATAAATTTAAAATAAAATTCAACAAGAAAATAAAAACGTTAAATTAGGTTGAATGACATTAAAATAGATTCACCAATAAGTTGGGGTTTTTTTTTTGCATTTTTCTTACAGAAGCGGTCTTGCAAACATGGGATTGATATGATAAACTGTGCTAATATGTGCACCTGACTTTGATAAATTGCTGAATAAAGCAAATGTATGGATTGTCTTGGAGGTCATAAGTGAGCAGTCATTTTAGTGAATACTATCAGCATGTCATTCCTTCTTTTCCTGTATCTATTTTCTTGAATTTTAAATAAAAATCTTTTAACTGCTACAAGTGTTATTTTAAAAGTGTTGTTGCAAGAGGAAAAAAGTTGAGGGTCAGTAAAAAAACACTCTTTTTCTTATTGATTATTGACTGAAGAGGATGTGGAACCCCTGAAAATTTTGATGTTATTTTGTGCATACCCCTAACCCTACAAAAAGCAAAACTAATTATGGAAGATAGCCAATGAACAAGAGTTTAGAAAGTAACAAAAGTTAGCAACTTAAAACTAAAAATTTTTATACCATCTAAGATTTACAACACCAGTAATGATTTGATAGCTAATGTACATGCTTTATTTTAAAAATCAGTACAAAAATATAAATATTCTATATAAATATAGAGCTTAGGCAGGGAAAATGGGAAAATAGTTCTTTGCCAGCTGTATCAGGTAGAAAGCATTTTCCTTGATATTGACAGACATGGACACCAGAAAAGTTTTTGTGGATTGCAGTGCAGACATCCTAAAAAAGACATTGCTTAAGACTAGAGAAATTTTCTTAACCCATTTTAGCTTTTTGGGTCTGTTTAGAAGAAATTTGTGTTGGTTAACACACTTTACAAAATTATGTAAACCCTTGAAAATGGAACTTGAAATATATTTTCCCTCCTAATAACATCCTTTTTGTGGTTTTCTACCATTACCTTTGTTATTCTTATTTAGAAAATCATCAAAACAAGACCCTATTTTCACAAAAATAGGACTCAGGCCAAAAGAACCTGATTCAATGGTAATTTTAATCCTACTCATAACATTTTAAAATATGAATAGATATTCACTATTTCACAGAAAGTCTGGAAAACCCCTGGCCTATTCAGTAAGGTAGTTAGACTAAGGGAATTGACAGTGGTCTTCGTATAGCATAACCAAAATGTATCATATTTTAAATCAGGAATATCTCCAAAGTGCACAGTTCAACACCTCAATTTGAAAAGAAATTGTTTGAATGATGTTATAATTGACTAATGGATACACTAAGACTCTTCCCTGACCAAGAGATATTTTCTCTGACTATTATCACACTTTACTGAACAAGCTTCCCTTTGAACAAAATAAAATAAAAACCATTAAGTTATCCCCACATGAACTGTATTTTCCATGCTCTAAATTTAATATTCTGCAATCAATTTTACTTATAAGTTGAGCTTGTTAACACAAAGAGGAGAAAAACAAACTTATTTTCAAATAATTTCTTCACTCTTATTTTTTATTTTAAAAGGTTTACCAAAAAAAAAAACTTCAGTAAACAAAATAAACCTTAAACCTAGAAGCAAAACAAGACTCATAAGATTACATACATTTGTGGACTAGACTGTACCCATGCAGCAAAGGTGTTGGCGCTGTCTAACAAGTGGGACAGAACAAACAAAGTCCCTTTGGAGACCATGACAAGAGCATATCTGGACCAGGTTAACACATAGGCAAAGTACAGGACAAAGTAATCTTCTAACTGTGGATTAAAATTGAAGGTTGTAAAAACTATATAAATATTTTTATTCATTAAAATAGACAAATAAAAAATTATCATATTAAATCAAAACATGAGAGCATTTAATTGGAAATATAAAAATGGTACAGTAACGGACCCTTTATCCAGCAAGCTCGGGGCCGACATCGTCGCGGATTTCGGAATTTTCCGGATTTCGGGTCCGGTCCGTAAAAAACGCCAGTAAAGACGCAGTAAAGCCAAAATACCCGCTTCCCAGTCCCTACTATCATTTTCCATTCTCGTAAATCTAAATTTCCGATCATATGAACGGGAATTAAAATTGCGTTAACATCGTCTGCGTTGTTTTGATTGTCCGTTTTAATAGTAGAGGATCCAGCAAAAATATTCCGGCGAAGCACGTGGGTCGTCGCGGAACCGGTAGCGAAGCAGCAGGAGGCGAAGAGAAGATTAGAACAGAAGAGAAGGGCCCTTCCAAACTTTTACGACGGCCGGAGAAACGCCCCTTCGCGGAGTAAGCGGACAACTCCGAACTCCGCGACCGGCGGACTCCGCGAAGGCGCGTTTCTCCGGCCTTCGTAAAAGTTCGGAAGGGCCCGAAAGCTGCACGCCTTGGGGGTCTTTTATACCCCACATGATAAAACAGTCATGGTGGCAAGGCAGGGACAACGGAGCCAAATCATTCACGGAGACAATGTCACAAAAGGCGCGACGCAACCATTGCGCGTCGTAGCAGCATTTGCTCATTAAAAATTCTTTTAAATTTTTTTTTGTATGCGAGCCGGATTTCGGGTCCTTCCGGATTTCGGGTTTCCGGATAAAGGGTCCGTTACTGTATTTATTTAGGCTGTAAATTGTATTGCATAAATGCATTATATGAGTTTATGGCAAGAAAGGGAATAATTTCTTTGATAAGTGTCCTTTATGAAAGTAGTATAGTCCACAGAACATAGCTTTGGGTAATAGACAGTTTTCTCTAACGGCACCTGTGTTGTTTCTATGGAGAGACATTTTTTAGATAGCACTGAGCTTTTGACTTAGGCTATTACCACACTAGGTAAAAGAACTTAAAAGAAATTCAAATCCATGCTTTTCTCAAGTTTTGTATTTTTGGACTTATACCACTTTTATTCTGAGCAGATCATATATTTCTACCTCACAGATACACAACAGTTTTAAGGATGCAAAGCTTAAAATGTAGATACAGTTTCAAATAAAAAAATTAAGTGGAATTTTAAATTAACAGTCACATCCCTGGGTGCCACTTTTTGAAAATTGCAAGACTGAACTTTGAACTATCTTTTTAATCATTTTCCCTAACTGTAGCAGATTTTTTTAAAATTGCAGAAAAACAATAAAATATCATATAAACAGTTAAATAGGTCTTTAATTTTTAAGTTAAAGCTGTATCTGTGTAAAAAAACTTATAATTTGGCAAAATGTCCAAGGTTAGTAATGAAATTCAGTATAGATCACTGTTGATCTGTCGGACAATTAAATTTCATATTAAACCCGGGATGGAATTTAATGTGGAATTCCATCCCCAGGACTGAAGAGTGGCACTCATGGTCACATCAGACCTTTAGTTAACTTTTAAACCTAGAGCCAATACCACATTGTCAGCAATTAAAGATTAAGGCAGACTAGCAGGGGGTAGAAGCAAACTAAGGATTTCTTTGTTTTCTTAACTACATGAAAAAAACATTGGAAAAATATTTGAAGAATTCTGAAAGCCATTCAAAATTTGTCATAGTTTATATCCAAGCTTACCACTTGTAGTATAGGAGGAATATTTTGACTGCACCACACTCTGAGGCTATGAGTGCTCTTCCACATAAGGCCTGCAATTTCAGACATTTTTGCAACAGTAAGTTCCAGGAAAGGCAAAAGTGTACCTTTGCACCAGGAAGTCACAACTGGGAAATATTTCTGACATAACCTATGAAAACATATATATTTTTATTTATGCAAATAAGAAATCATGTGAACACAATATTTTTTTTCAAAGAAAACATACAATTGCAAGGATTTAGAGAGGTATATTGATAAATACTCCTGGAATAATTTGAACTTTACAATAGTATATGCTGGTTCAAAATTAATTTTCAAATTTCTTTGTGTTTCTACAATTTAAGAATTTATCACATCACGTAATGCTTTGAAAACCATGAAAAATTATAATGAGACACTAGGAAGTATTGGTTGAAGAATTTATGAAGTTTGAAGCTTGTGAATCAAATACATAGGCTAAATGTTTCAGCTAAAAACAATAAAAATAATTCTTCATTGACACAGAAGAATACGATTATCAATACAAAAGTATTCACTTACTTGCTAATTTTTCCATAGAAATACTGCAACTTTTCACCAGCTTGAGCACTAATGGCTAAAAGTCCAGAGTCTTTCATAAACTTGCCAGTAACAGAAGCTGTAGGAAATTAAACTTTTACTCTCAGTATACAAAAAAAAACATTCTGAAGAACACAAATTAAGAACACTATAAATAAGGAAATACTTTACTTCTAAAGTGGTGTAAAATTATAAGGAAAGACAAATAAAATAAAACATTTTGAGTTTGGAGGCTGCCTACTTTTGAAAGCATGTAGATTAAGTTTTAAAATATTTTTAAATGTACTTAGTTAAGGCAAATTCAAATCAGTGCACTTAAATTTAAACATCTTTCTTTAAAAACCACATTAAGAAAACTTTAAATTCCACTAATCACGCCTCCTTTGCAGCATCTTACCAAAACCTCTTTTTACACCATCCCTGCAAAAACAACCAAAACTGAACATACTGAAAAACAATAATGGAAGTTTATCTTTACCTGCAAAAGTCTTGTGGAGCCACATGTCATAAGCAACCACAGAACCAACAGCTAATATCAGAAAACAAACCAGGCGTACCCATGAAAAAGAGCCAGCATTCAGCTTGGAGAGCAGTTCCTATATAAAGAAGTGTACAAAGGATTGAGCTAAGTTAAATGCAACAATTTCTTTCACATAAAAACTCCAAACTAATTGATTAAATTCTTAAATTTAATTAAAAGTTTAAAAACTAAAAAAAGGAAAATAACATTTAAATAAGGTTTGTCTGAAAAGCCCCATAAAAAACTAATGTAAAAGAAAAGGTTGGATTAGTTTGGAAATGAAATCGAAAAGTTTCTTTAAGCTCAAAACAGTGATGAGTAAAAGAACCAAACATATTTTTTACCTTTACAACCAGAGTATTTTCTCTCACACCGGGACCTGACTTATTAGAAGCGCTAAGTTCTTCATTGGTCACTTGGAAAGCTGACAAGGTATCTCGCAGGTACCTTTTGGGAAACTTGGAAGGTACATTTTCCCACATTTCATTCATGTGAGATATTAGCCTCCTACACAAAGAAATTCATTTTTGAGAAAATAGGTTGATTAAATTAGGTTGGGTAAAAATATATAATTTATTATTAAATAAATATAAAGACAGAAAAACTTAGAAACAATTAATAGATCTATAACTTTTATTAAATTGTATTCTTGTTGGAAATTGTAACATTTTCAGAACTATCTGTGTCTATAGTGATACAGTTTAATAAATATGGAACAGGGATTCCCAAAGATTTCAATGAAACTCTGAAAGGGGGAAAACTGAGTTTACAGAGTCAAGTGACACTAAACTGTAGATTCATACTAAATTATCTTTCTATCAGCACTTTATGTAGTGAAAAATAAAAATCAAGGCATATAAACATCATTTCTTGTGATTGATGACAAATCATTATAAAATGAGGTCAACCCTTAACAATGACAAACAGGATTAAATAAAAGGATATATTGTAAAAGGGGGCAATGCCTGAAAAGTTTTTTTGGAAATCTTGATATCGACCACTGAACAGTCTCACAGATTTAAGGGTAAAGTTTTCAAAACTGCAAAATTATAACTTTCAAATTTTAATCTATAAAAGTTCAAAACACAAACTTACGCTGACTCATTATACTGTTTGGAGTAAAGCTGTCTCCAAATACTATAGCAGCGAGTGTCCTTCTCAAGGCAATACATCAAGCTATTAAGGATCTAAGGAGAAAAAAAATTGAATGGCAAAACCAGTTGATATACAAAATTTTGTTTTTTAAAACCACTGTCCTTTAAAAAAAATCTTGTTTTAGTCTCCTTTTTCATAAATATTGGGACATATTGGATTTTTTCCTTTGGGATAACCACCAGATAATATCCGTTACATCAGGAGTGTCTGTATTTTTCAGGGACTATAATAACCATAACTACAGATTTAAAGATGTATGGAATTTTAAAATTCATAAGGGGTCATGTCATGTTTGCCACCCGTGCAAGGCTGGGCATTTCAGTTAGTTAACCTATATTTTGATTATTATGATTCAATTTAAGATTTCTATAAAAACTTTCAAAGCAAATAATATTTAGTAAAGCAAAATATAGTATGAACAACATTTTTAAAATTAAGTTATTAATTTATTCTTTAAATCTAATTTGAAAATTTAGGATAATAATTTGTACTTTTAACTAGTGCAAATGCAGAATTTTGACGTTTTAATTTTTTTAAAGAGGGGATAAAAAAGTCTGAAAATATTTAATTCTTAACAAGCAGAATAAATGCTAGAATGTGATTAATTTGATATTTTCATTAATGATATTGTCAATACAAATTCCATAACATGTTTCCTCACATCACTTAAAACCAAGATTCTTGTATCAAAACATTTATATACTTCAATGAATTATGAAAATGCACAAAACTGATTCAGCCTTCTTCAGGCTCAGGGACTAAAAGTACATATTTCTTTTGAAATAATTCAAACTCAGAAGGGAAGGCAATGTTCTATACATCTACATTCTACAAATGAAAACATTTGATTCAAAAGCTTTTTAAAAGAATCCCCAGTTATGTATATACATTTACTAATCATTAAAATTAAAAAAAATAATCAATGCACTTTTCACTCCACCATCTCTTGATTTTCTAGAAAGTTTCAATGCCCTCTGGGGACTTAGGAACTATTCTAGTAGCCTAACTTTGGCTACTTTGAAAACCCCTGCTATATAAACCAAGAATTAATTAAACACAAAAGTAAAAAAAAATGAGAATGGTACTTCAGCAATATTACTAGCCTCATGGGCATCACAAAATAAGATGCAAAAATTTATCATAAGAAAATTTGCTCACACAGCCTAGCCCCTTACAGCTATGAAAATTGCTTTGGCCATTTAATAGTGTGAGTGCAGCTCTAAAAATAAGCTTTCTTTAAAGACATGACAGGCTTTGCTCATTCCATCTCCTGAGCTTGTCATATTTGAATAAAACACAATTACAAAAAATTAATGGCACATATTAATGAATATATATTAAAATAAATAACTCAAACTCAGTACTTTACCTCTTCCTTCAATGGTTGAGGAGACTGTGGTCCAAGTCTGTGCAAATAAGAAGGAAAGTAGTTCCTCAGCACATTCTCTGGTTCTGGACCATAACTCAGTGCCTGAAGAAAGTACAATGCAGTCAGAGATACTACTTAACATAGATTGATAAGTCAATGAATGCACAAAAAAAGAGACTAAGCCCCTATCTCTCAGCATTACAAAAAGTCTGCAAAAAATTTCTTTATTTTACTACTGTGAACAAATTTATAATAACACATCTAATATTTTATTACAATATTTTAATAAAATTTAAAAAAGTAACTGGAAATAGAACACAACAAATCTTGTAACAAATTGTAATAACATAGTCTAGCAAATGATTCTATGGAATATAAGGTGATCTATGCAACAAGGGTGAATCTGCCAGTCCCTTTACTGTTTTTTGTCGCTTTAAAACTAGTTTCTTTTTCTTTGAGGGGTTTTTCCTTAAATAAAGTTTTGCCAGATTCACCCTTGTCACATGGAACGCCTCATATGATACCAGTTATCAAATCTAGTTCTAAAATAAGCTGCCTTTCCTTGTGAATGATAAGATATAAAGAAAACCTAAAACCTTTTCTACCTTATAGTGAAAATTAGCTTGGTTTGATCAAAATGACAAACTAAATTAGAGGAGAAAATGTACCTTTAGAGATGGATAGAGAGCAAGGAGCCGCTTCTGAACATTTTTCGGCAAGTCCTTGGAGTAGATAAAATCCAAGATGGGAAACAGGTCTCGAACATCAAGTAGACTCTTGTTGCATTTCATTACATCATCTCCACTGAAACATCATAATAGGAATGAAAATAAATATGCATAATGAAAAAAAAAATAGAAAAAAAAACCCCATTATATTTAGTTTCATTTGGAAAATGCTAAAACTTCATGCTTACATTAATACCAAAATACATTATTGAAATATCATCTGATAAAATAGAAATGATAATAAATGAGTAATAATAATGCATTGTTCAGTTCAAAGATACTGGATTTAGCTAGTTGAAGCTTTCAATATTGTAATACAATTAAACACTGCATCAGTGAACTGTCAAATGAATGGAAGCAAATAAACAGTTTACAAAAATTAGAAGTTTATTTTACTTTGACAATGTTAGTTATTCAATTTGAGTTAGTGTAAAGGTTGAGAAATTCCTTCAATAGCCTAAATAATCTTTCCTGAATATTCCTCCTAGCTTAGAATTTTTTTTCAAAATCTTATGCTTTTCTCTCAATAATTTTTAAAACTGTAAAAGGAATTAAAAAGGAAAGAATTACCTGAGAAGTTTTTCAAGGAAATCAACAGCAAAGGCAGTGCAGTTTTTAGAGCCAATCAATGGAAACATCAAATCTACCCACACTAAAGATGAGACAACACTAATCACTAAGACAATACAGACTTTTCCCAAAGTAATATAATGCATACATATTTTAATGGATAAGAAGTCAAGGGGTGCAAGTGAAAATGTGTGAAAATATTATTAAGTATGATGAATAAATGAGTCACCAAATCTATGCAGTTTGGCAATGCATCAAAATCTTCAAAAGTTAGCTTTAATTCTTCTAGCTTTTAATAATTCTATCTCAAGTATCTAATTTTCTGGAAATCCTTTCAAGCCCTCTTCTAAGTTTACCTGTTTCCATAATTTATGAATAAATATTATGAACTCAAAATTTAGTGATTTAAAAAATTTTACTTGGTTAAAATTGTTTTACTGGTTTTAAAATAGGCTTTCTTCTTTATTCCTTATGTGTACTGTGCGGAAGTAAAATTATAATTATAAAGACATGACAAAATTAAAACAATTTGTCTTAAAAAACAAAAAACCCCTTAACAATACTTTTTAAACATTCCTATTAAAATTTTTTTAAACGTAGAATGAAAGAAATGCAAACCTCTGAATCCAGCTTCTAGGTTGTTGTTGGCTGCTTGACCTGCTGCCCATAGAATAGAGAGACAAATGTTCTGACGATTTTGATGAGCATTGCAAAGTTCAGAACACTAGAATGGGAATAAAAATCAAAATTTAATTGGTACCTCATCAAAACAATTATTGAAAACTTTAAAAATTTTTTTGTTTGTTAAGGTTATACTAATAAAATTAATAACAACATTTCTTGTTCAGCTAACTATTATTTATAATTTTGCAAATCAAAAATCCTCTATTCCAAGTAGTTTTAATCGGAATGCAATGTGAATACTTAAAAGAACTTATAACTCTTGAGGAGTGATATAAAATGAAAACAAAAAAAATTAATTGAAAAAAAAACTACAACTGATTGTTATACACACCCATATCACCAAAAACTTCATTGACAACTTTATTCATTTGTCTCTATCCAAGCAAAAATCAAAAACTTGACTGATCAGTTGTTTTAGTCTCAATTAGTCAGCTCATTCTTAACTCAAAAGTATAGAAATTTAATTGAAATTACATTTCAAATCATACACTTGCAGTATATTGGAATATGCATAATATGTGTAATCTTATCTTATTTCTCTATTATAAACTCTCAATGTCCTAAATAGCAACAAATACAATAAACAATTGTGAATTTCAATTTTGGCCCACGAGATTGGTCCAAAGAAAATACTTGGCTTGTGCCAAGCTAGGATGCTATACTTTGGTCTGCATCACCATCAGTTATGCAGGTCAGCCTTAGATTATTAAGGTTTAAAAGAGAAAGAAAAATAACCTTTGGAAGATTAGCTAAAACTACAGATGGAACTTCATGGGCAAGACATTGGAGCATCACTCGATAGCCTATAGTATGCATTCCTGAAACAAGATATACATTGTTGTGATTAAAAAGAATTTCTAAGTGAATGGTACAAATATTTTTTGCATACTATGAATCCACACAAAAGAATCATAAGAGTAGGAAACTGGTGAACCTCATACCATTCAAGGTAAAATAAAGGAAATGAGAAATTCAGTCTTATATCAGTGTCAGGATTAGACATAGTATGTGTAAAACTTTGAAGGGCTAGGCCTTCAAAATAATAAACTTCTAACTATTTTAAATGTGCTTTGAATTTTCAGTTAGCTTTATACTATCCAACTAGGCTATTCCAAGGTTGGACACAAGAATTTAGATATCACAAGTAAATATTTTTATCTACAATGTGATTCATATTAAAATAGATTTTATTTATTTAAAATTGTGTCAAAAATAGTAATTAATATTGATTCAGAAAAACATATACTGGATATTTGATTATAGATATTTCAAACCAGTAATTTATCAGAGCTTAGTGACTAAACTGGAATATCTAATTGAATACACAAATGAGTGTGTTTGTTAACAAAAATAGTGTCTCATAATTACTATGAAAATAAGTAATAAAGTATTTTGATTTCATTAAAAAACTGTTTTCATAGTTTTACCCTTCAAAGTATCTTGCACCATGTTTTGTAAACAGAACTCGTAGAAAATCTGCAATGTCTGTGGGGAACATCGATTGAAAAGCTTGATGATCACTTGGTTTGCCTTCTTAGGAAGCAAAACAGAAGGATACCCTAAAAACATAAAAGGAAAATACAATTAAACTCTACAATCAAATTGATATTCCATAGTAGCACAAAGATTTAGAAGGATTTAGAGAACTGAACTGATCCTTTTGTTTATTTAAGGACAGATTTGAACCAGCCTATTATTTAGAAAAGGCAATTGAAAGAAGATACAGAAGAATGATATTTTAATAATTTACTTTACAGGTTACAAATAAGCTAAAAACACATAACCTGAATGAAAAACTGGAAACTAGAACCAAAATTAGAAAATTAAAGTACAGCTTTGAATAACTTAAAATAAAAAAAATCTTCCATTCAAGTGTCATACCTGATTGTAAGAGAAAGTCAGCAACCATAACATAAATTGATTATCTATTTCAAAAATATTAAAAGCATTAAGATCTCAACAGGGGTTCATCCAGGTTTCTCTGCAAGGGTCCATTTTAAGAAATTTTGTGAAAAGTTAAATGGAACTTTGTGAAAAATCATATGGAATTTGGTAAAAATGAAAGGCTTGTAGTACAACCACAACATTCATTACTTTTGGGGAATGGATCCAAAATCTTCCGGAAAATTCCATTCCAAAATGATAGAAAAACATTTTGAAAACAATTTTCTAACAACTTTTGATCTTTTGTGAAAAGTCTGTTTTTGGGAATTATAATTTTGTGAAGGGTTCGGTTCTGTTATGAAGATTAGAATAATGTAAATGGTCTGTTTTTAAATATCAGAATTTTTTGAAGGGTACTTAAACAGGCACATTTTCATTCTATATGAACCCCTACTTAATCCTATTTGAAATAACAAATAAAAACTATTCCATTTCAAAGATTACATAGCCTCAATACCTATGCATAATTAATAAATTATTAAAGAAGTACTTTGAGGGTTGGTACTTTTTGAAAAAAAGTCTTAGGAAATTTACTCAGATTTTCTAGGAATACAAGGAGGAAGAACTCAATAGTAGTTGTGATACTCATTCGTAACTCAAAATTGTAGTAACATTCGATTTTAAGGTTTGCAGTCTTTTCAGAAATTTCTGTATTTTATGAGTTTTATATATTTTCTGCTTTAATTTAATCACTACAGAATGTTTAGAAGTGAAATAAAGGAACAAAAATTTTAAAGTTTTAAAGAGTAGGTTTTTGAAATATAAAATTTTATAATACAAAATATTGAATTAAGGGCTTCAAAAGGAGCATACTGATTTGGTTTGTTGTATCAGAAAAACTAATCAAACTACAGAAACATCATAAATCAATTAAATCTTGGTTAATATGCCCAACTTTTTCAGAAATACACAGTAAGAAACTAAGGGGAAAAATACAGCCGTATTCCAGCCTCACCTAGTGGTTTGGATGCAAATGTCAAATCCTCTATTGGCAAATCCAACTTCACATTGAGGTAAGAGGCCAAATCTTTGAGATAAAGAAGGGGGGAATTGGGATACAAGACTTCCAAAGTGGCAATGTGATTCTTCAGCTCATCTTCTGTTACCTGCAAAAATAAATGAGTGACTTTAAAGAAAGTTTACTAGCAAAAGGTAAAATATTCAGGTAAACTGACATATTTCATATCATACAAATCCTGCGACTTTATCATACTCGTGAGTTTGTGGAAAAAAGTCCTCCTCCCAAATCTAACCATGACCAGATAATGAAATTGAACCAGATGTTATAAAAAGTTTGGGGGTCTCCTCAGAGATAAGATTTACTAATTATATTTAAAAATACTGTTTTAACCTATTTTTTGTATTGTGTAGTGGTTTGATTTATGCAAAAAAGGTTGATGTTATAATAGGAAGAGGGGGTTGAGGGTCTCCCCATGAATTAAGAATGAATATTTTCCCAAAAAAGTACTAGCATACGTAGGGTTTTGTTCTTATTTTTTTTAATGCTCTAGTTTTCTGGTAATTTTTTTTAAAGATCACAGGTGATATCGGGTTATAATCTGCTTGGATTATGATTAATTTTGTACTGAATGAAGAATGTTTGATTTTCTGGTTTATTTGTTGTAGTGTTGATTATTGCAATTATTTTTTCTTTTTCATCTCTATTAAGTTAAATAGATACTGGTTAAACTTAATTTACAGTTTCAAATGAGCAAAATCTGTACTTCTTGAGACCAGAAACCACTTGTGATTATCGCAAACAGGAAAAAGAGAGGACTGTGGTTTAACCTTATGTCTAGCTTTTAATATGAATGAGACAGATTAATGCTGAGTAGAGACACACTTCTTACCTGTTTGAATGCTTCTTCCATTGAAGCTTTAGGAGCATGAGGTTGCTTTTTGTCCCCCTTGTTGTTCTTCTTCTTAGCTGGGACAGAATTCTTCTCGGGAGGTTTGGAAACCTCTTTAGGCTTGGAAACAGACACTTCCTTCTTTTCCTTCTCCAAGAAAGCATTGTAAAGAGTTTGGCTCTCTACTATAGGACCTACAATACCATTAAGTGTTATGATAAAGTATTGACTGATAATATGGTTCTCACAAATCATCCCATCGACTATAAGTTTGAGGGGCACAGTTAATGGGCTTCGGCTATGCATTTTTGTTTTCGACAGGGTTGGCTGATATATATCATGATATATATATATATCAGTCTATAACAAAATCAACAATTTTCAAGCTAAAATCTCCCTAAATTAATTTTTGAGCACTTTGTTAACAGGTTAATTAAGTTGTGAAAAAATTTTAACATAGTAATTATAGTAAAAAACCTAAAAAAATTTAAAACCATTAAGTTAAACTACCTTATTTCACATACCTTAGGCACATAGCATTTAACATTGTCAATGCTTACAAGTTTGTATTTTCAAATCTTATTATTTTTATCAGTTAATTTTAAAAGAAAATTACCATAATGTTTTATCTGTTTTGTAATGATCCAATTTATATTAATTATTTATTTCATTATTTAAACTTTCATAAGTAAAAATATTTTCTTAGAAGAAATGGAACTAATGCATGCATATAATTCATGTTACATTGATATTTTCTTGTACTAATTATCAGCAATTATACTCTGGGTAATTAAGATTTAATTAAAAATATTCCTTAGTAGTAATATTTTGGTTCAGACTAGTATTTACTTCTAAAGAACAGTAATTTTCTACTTTAAATCTGAAAATATCGGATATATATCAAAAATATCTGATATTTTGATATTTATATAAATATCATGATATTTGCCAACACTGGTTTTCAATGGCACAGTCTATGGGATAGTACTGAAGTACCGATAATTTTTATGCAAAGCAAGGGTTTGGTAAATATCAGGTAGAAACTTGTAGGGTGATTGATTAACATCACACCTGTTGTTATAATTATAAACATAAAATTCCCATTAAGTTAGAAATGAATCCATGTAATATGTAGCTTTTTTAAAATTTTTTTCACCCACACCCAACAACAAAAGTAAAAAATAAAAATTAGTAGATTTATAATTTGTTACAAGACACTTAGCATAAAATTCAAACAGAAGGAAAAATGAAGCAATCAAAAATGCTGCTAGCCAAAAAAATACTTGTATTTTGCAATGTATTATTTTATAAAGAAAGCAGGAAGTCCCATTTAAAAAAATTCCTTTTTGTATTGCATTTCTTAACCCTACCCTTCCTGGTCGTCCTACTTGTAGTTGCTAGTTTGCGCCAACCCTCTCTGCTATCATGGGGGGAAATGTTATCATGCTTAATCTGCTATCATGGGGGGAACTTAATTAAGACAAGGGTGGGTAGAGAGGTCAACCTAATGGTGGACTCTTGAAAAAATACTTGGAAAATTAAGAGGAATGAAATAATGTTGAAATTCATAGGTTTACCCTAGAACAGGGGTTCTTAAACTTTTGAACATTGCGACCCACTTTTTACAAACAAAACGTGACCTACCTCTTTTCCAGTTAATTTTCCCAGACCCTACAAGCCTTAAGATTTTTTGGCACAGCTTCAGTAAGCACGTTGCTGTGGAAGCTGTGTGTAAACATGGCGGCTAGAGGACTCTTATCGAAGCTGTGCAGGTTTTTTTTTTTTGATAATTAAAAGGAAGAATTTTTTTGAACCTGGGAGCATTCAAATATGAAATTATGGGAAAAACAATGAGCTTACTAGAAAAAGGATGTCTGAGTGTCCTCCCCCACAGAGATTTTAGAAATTTGACTTTAAAAACAGGGTTTCAACTCGTTTTTTAGAAACTGGGCTAAATAGCAGTTACAATATCATTTCCTACGAAAATTTTTAAAATTTGTAAAGCTCCCCTCCTGTGGGGACCCCTACGTTTGATGCAATGATTTTTTTTCCAAGTCTTATTTGAATAAATGACAATTTTGCATTATCAGCATATTAAAGTGACACAAATCCTATGTATTTTACTATAATTGTCCTTTGTTTTCAACACTAAATAATATATTATTTTCTTTTTGCTGTTTTTAATTTTCTTACTATATGGTAATTTGATAATGAATTTCACCCCATCATGTCTACTCTACCTCTTTACATTATTCCAACCAAGTGTCCACTAGTGTTGGATCATGCCAACATTCCCCCTTTTTTACCTTACGACTAATCTACTATATTCCATTAGTAAGCAATGTTTCATGTGGATATTTTGAAAACAAATTATCTTAATTTTAAGTTTTTGACACATGTAGTACCTCCAATCTCTGCAACTTCCTTGTGTTTGTCTTTAGTTGGAATCTTTGAAGCGTTTCCTTTATTTTTAGCTTTCTTGGTTTTGCCAACAACTTCCCATTGACCACCAGCCATTATTTTTATTTTAATTAATTTAGGAATAAAGTCATAAAATTAAATAAATATCTTAATAGGACAGAGTTAACAAATGAATAATCAAATCGGTATCGGTAATTCGGTGATGTCACACGAAACAAACCACTTCGATGACAAAACAAAAGAGCTTTTGCCATTAAAAAAGCTTAAACTATGGACTATGAAGCGAAAAATAGAATTTATATTTTTTGTGTTACACCTTTTTATGATAGTTTTATAATCAGTTTAGTTGAAAAATTGGAAGATATTTAAAATCTAAAAAAAAAGTCCCGACTCCCATGAAAATATTAAGAAAAGCCTCAAAGTACTCACAGAGTAACACTAAGCACTACGCTATATGAGTTATGGAACTGGCAATGGTTTTTTAGCTTTGTTAATGTTTGTATACAATTTGAAAACTTGAACTTGAATGCGCCAATGTTTATTTCGCTCTGTCTCATCACTAATCCTTCAAGAAAATAATGGGTGTAACTCACAAAGGAGTAAAATTTAAGTTTATAATTAATGAAAAGGTTCTGTGTTATGAACCAGATCCAACAAAGGCCAAAGTACTGTATGAATCAAAAGTAAGTTGACATAATTGCTTTTGTGATCTCTTTCCTGGTCTTATATGTTCTTATTACTGTTATTTTTAAAATTTTATAAGCAAATAGTTTTTTCTTTTGAAACTAATTTCATTTTGGTGGTTTTGTATTGATGTTTTGTGGGAAATTAAGAAGTTCCAGATTTGGTTTTATACTTTAAAAAGTGAAAGTTCAATATATAAAGGCACTCCTGAAAATTGATTTTACTGCATCATAATAAAGGAAAACCAGTTTCATGCCACAACCGGGTGCCATTTGTTTTTTTTGGTGTTGCCTACTAGGCTGATAAATAATTTTCTAGCAACAAGGCGGATATACTGGATTGTGGATTATGATGCAAAGATTAGTGCCAAAAAAAGTCGCCAAGGAGAGTGAAACCCGGTTGTAATATAGCACCAGAGAACCTATACAAAAAGAATATATTTCAATTAAACATTTTTATTTTTAAGAAACTACATGCTTTTGCATGCTTCACTTATTTTACATGTGATATATTTTAAGGTTTTGGAACTCGTCATAGGAAAAGATGAAAATGGTAGGAGAATTCCAGAATATCGTATTCATTTCCTTGGGTGGAACAGCAGGTAAGGAAACAGAATTTCCTTTGTAGAAGAGGTAGTCCTTGTATAGGGATAGGTCTCTCACTAAAATTTTACTGTTTTAAATTTAATGTTTTGTTTGTATTGAAGGTTTACATTGCTTACCCTTCTACCAAAATGGGATGTAATCTTCCCATTTTACATGATTGTGCAAAAGAAAATTCTTGAGTTAAATTTTTGAAAGAACTATTAGCCTACAGTAAAATCTGATACAGATTTTCTTCAACTTGCTGTAATATTTGTGCCCACCAAAAAAAAAATCTACTGCCCTGTACTATGACACATTTATTGCAATGCTATATACTATACAGCCATGGCCCAAAATATTGAGGTCAGATCCAGCCTACTATAGTTTACAGGCCATCTGACTATAGTTTACTGGCCTAAGGGCCGAATTAAGCTTCGAAAAAATGCAACACTGATATGCTGAAACAAAACTTGGGTCACCAGTGAGCAGTTTGCTTACTCTTTTCATAATTGTGTGATAGTTCCACAAACTTTAGAACAGCTACCTATTATAAGATTCTTCAGTCATTAATTATTATGTAAGTAATAGTCATTTAGTAGCTGTTCTGGGGCTTAGGAAACCATTAAACGGGACATTGTTATTTTATAACCTTTTAACTTTTCACCCAACCAGAACCAACCCATTTTGTAAAAAAAGTATAAGCACAGAACCCCCCATCCCATACCTAATCATCTGTTATGTGTTTGATTTATTTACTTGTGTTTTTTATTCGAAAGCTCAACTGGGCCTAATTTTTTTTTCAGTTGGGACAGGTGTGTTAAAGAGGCATTTATTTTGCCATTTACAGAAGAAAACAGACAGCTCCAAGCAAAACTTTTAGAAGATGCTGCATTGTCTGTGTAAGCCATTTAAAAAAAATAGCTTTCTGTAAAGAAATCTTGCTGATCTTTTGATTTTCTATTTTTAAATTGCAATTTATATTTGTTTATAAGGAAAACTTCTTATTTAATGAATTATTTTATCTGATGAATGATTCCAATGTTTAAAATATTTATCACCATTATTTTACTGAAAGTTTCTTGGTTTTTGTTGTTTTGTATCATGTTCTTTATAAAGCAATGTTACACATGTGTGAGTAGGAATATAATTTTTTTTCTATTACAAATTACAATGTTGGCTAATTACAAAACCATAATGGCAGCATGATCCAAGTCTTATTTTATTTGAAAATGTGTGAAAAAGATATTCTATCTACATTACCAATATACAATGTAATTTGGATAACTTGAATGCTTTTAACTCAAAGTTGTTGATATTTCAAAAATTTCTCTTAGTCCTTTAACTTCCTATTAATTGAATTTTACTTTTAATTTAAAGCTTAGACAGTTTTAACTTTTCTGTGGTTTTTTCACCATTGTCCTAAATGCTCCATCAAAGTGATGCTACTAAATTTCCTTCTCCCTTGTGTTTGTCTTTCACCATTCCTAATACACTTTAAAATTTAGAAACATGGTTTGAGGTATTTTATTTCTATTCCAGAAAAGGTAAACGAAAGGGTAAACTTCCTCCTCTCATCAAGGAAACACTCAATAAGAGGCTATGTTCTGAAAGCGTAGGCGAATCACCCTCAGAACCACAAAAAACGGAGACCAAATCAGACTCTAATTCATCAGAGGTAATCTGAGTGTTCTTATTATACAGTAGAACCTCTTTACAATGACCTCCCGATGTAGCAACCAACTATTTCGATGACTGGTAGAAAAATTATCAATTGTTTTATAATGGTGATAAATTTATTCATTATAATTACTTCCATTAAAAAAAACTGTACATAGTTGGTCCTTGAAGAGGTTGCTCTATCTAGGTTCTACTGTATTTGTGAATGGGAGTACTGGGGTTATCAACTGGAATAATAGTAAAAGAGTTACATTCTTTATGTTTGCTACTTCTCCATGACTTAAGAAATTAGTATTATAATTAAAACATGTCCTGGAAGGGAATAAGCTATGCTAATTAAAACATTTATTCTATGTTTTAAAACTGAATTTGTAATGAACAACATTCTCTTAAAAATGTTCAAATCTAAATATTAGTTCAAGTATATAGTTAGAGTTAAAAGCAGTTTTTATATTTCTGCTGTTCTGCTAAAAGTTGTGTGAGTGGTTAGGCCTACAACACCAGTGACTTGTGAAAAAGAGGTTTAGCATGCCATTAAGTTTCAGTTATAAAAGTATACTAGCCAGACCAAAACTTTTACTCGTCACTGAATTGAGTCAGTAATCTGAGAATATATGAATTAATTAGAAACACAACATTTTTAAAGACAAAATGTATTCACCAGCCTTAAATATGCGAGTCGGCAGGCAAAAGTTTCATGGCCAGGTTTCAGTAGTACACATCTCAGTTAGTTACAATTCTCAAGAGAAATTACTTTTTAACATAAAGATAGTTTTAGGTGTTTGAATATTTAAGACTTTGATTATTGCTCATTCTTCTTAGGATGAAGTAGAAACTGATGTTCGCATAGACATTCCTGATGTATTAAAAAAGCAACTGGAAAAAGACCAATGGCTTGTTACAAAGAATAACAAAGTAAGGTGATCTCTTGTTGAAACACACTGAATAGAAGAATATTCTTCTACCTCCAACTCTTGTCTAATGGAATGATTAAATGAAATGGAAATTTATTTTTTTAGCTAGTACAGCTACCCTGTGATCCCAATGTCATTCAAATCCTTGAAGAGTTTGTGAGACACTTGGCATCCAAGCTCCTGTATGTTTCTCCCCCCAAGAATTCAAGAAATGGAGAGCAGCTGATGCCAGGGGATGTCAAGAAAAAGTAGGTGTCTCTCAGAAGAGTTATGATTGATTTTTTATTTATTTATTAACATTTATGTTGGAGTTACTCACCAAATTCCTAACTCACAGTAGATAATTGTTGTCAGAATGAATAATGTGAGGAATGAAAATTTCAATTATTAGAAATGAGTATAATCATTTTATTGAAATTAAAGTCTGTCACTCACTACTTTTGGAAGTTCTCTAAATGGTCATAAAAAATTGCCTTAACAGAGCTCCTTTTCTTCCAGACTGGACATATGCAAAGAAGTTGTGGACGGCATTCGCATTTATTTTGACTTCACCCTCCCCTACCTGTTACTCTATCGACAAGAAACTAAGCAGCTGCAGCAACAGAACTTCTGTTTACCTACACTTAACTCAGTAAAGTGAGATCATTGTATGATTACTTATAGGTTACCAGAAAAGTCCCAAATAAATGTTTGAGTGCTGAAATCTTTATTTAAGAAAAGTCACAGTTATTATTTAGTTTAAAGTTTAGTTATATATTTTACAAGTAACTTGTAAAATATATAACTAAATTTGAACTTGTAGTTGAAGATACTTTATGAATTGTTTAATAACCCAAAGTTTTCTGAACCTGGGTCCCAAAAGAGACTATTGCAAACCACTGAAAATGCCTCATATTACATAGTACCAAAGTTAATAATGGGCACCATGCTTGTACAACCTCTTGAGACCCAACTAAGAACAGGCAAAATGGATCAATAGAACTATCTGGCCTGTTTTGATTGTTCTGAAGATGTTTTATGTGTTTATATCATCCTCTATCGGTCAATTTTGGTACATTGTTTTATGCCAAAAAAATTCCCCCTACATCCGGAACACAGGTGAAATATCAAGTCCTTCTGACCAGTGGTTCTCGTTTTACAACCTTCTAAAATTGAAACTAATAATTATCATCCTGTGTACGATATTTAAGGGGTTATGTTATGGATGTAATTAAATATATATATATAAGAATTTTGTTGATTGATTCATGTTGTTGATTTAACATGATTTTATTCCCATGATATATTTAAGGGATCCAGATGATAACGCAAAAGCAACTTCAACTGTAGAGGTCGGAGCTATAATGCCCTCCCCCAATGTAACTCCATGCACCAATGACTGTCCAACCAATCAGCTACCATCTCCTCGACCTGGACCTGGACGGCCTAGGGGGCAGCCTAGTGGGAGAAAGGTTGGGCGGCCTCCTAAATCAGAAGCTAGAAATGGCTCCCTTGTGAAACGAGTTGCTGATCGCAAGACAAGTGAGTTGGGTTTTATATTTATGTATGATGTTTTGAATTGCAAAGAAATCAATGTCCCTTTCATAATTTCATTTCATTGCAATGTCCCTTTCATAAGTTCAAAAGATAAAAAATTAAATTGTAAGAAAGCAAAATGTGTTTTTAAGAAGCATATTATAAAATCATCATTTATTTAGAACCTTTTCTCACTTTGTTCAATTTTTAACTTAATTTCTTTTTCTACAAAATTATCCTCCAGATCTTGAATTTTTCTATGTCTACTATATTACCAAAGTTTTAGCTGTACAGATTGTCAATAGAGAGAACGTGTCACCGAATAATATCATTTTCAAACTTTTCAGATACTCAGATTAGTGCTAGCACCAGGGTACTACGTTCAAGTGACGACTCCTCAGAACTCAAAAAAGAACCTGTCAAAACTGACGTAACTCAACCCTCAACTAGCTCTTCCATTGTTCCCGATCCTGTCGTTCCCATGGAAACTAGAGGGGCCACCCGTAAAACCCTTGTGCCTAAGGGTAGTCTGTTGTCTAGTAGCGAGTTCTTCTTGACCAGTGGTGTGGGGTCATCAAATTCTTCTGCTCATTCCACAGTTTCGGATTCAAAAGGATGCTGTCAGTCACAGTTGAGGAAGAACACAGCTCTGTTGAAGGAGCTAGAGAACTGGAAACTGTTACCTAACCAAGTAGGAGAAAATCTACCCTCAATGATATATGGAGCTCAGCATCTACTCAGGTTATTTGGTAAGAATTGTTTTTCTATTCATTAAGCAGAACATTTTTTAAATTTTTATAAAATTAGTTGTTAACAAAAATTTTAAATCTTTATTTGTTTTATATTTTTAGAAATCATGATTTTTTGTAATTAAGTTTTTTTAATGCATTACATTCATTTTATTACTAAATAATTAGTTAATGGTTTTAAAAACTGGATTGTATTATTCAACATTAATTTTGAAATTTGAAGATAAGTTTAAAACATTATTTAAAGATACATTTTGTTTTTAATTTAAGGCTATATGTTTTTTCATGAAATACTTAGTTCTTGATGAGTAGAGAAAAAACCAGAAAAGTTGACTACTGGATAATTTGAACATTTCCATTTATTTTACATAAAACAAAATATCTACCCTATATTTCTGAATATCAACCAAAGGTGTTTTGAAAATGTTTCTAATGATAAGGTTTGGGGAGTCAGCTTTTAAACAAAACCACCAATCTCATAAGAATCAGGAAATAATTCAATTTAGTTTATGATGCAATGAGTTAAAAAAATTTAAGTTATTGTGTAAAAACTATGTTGAATTATTTCTTGCTAATATAATGGCAGCTATCTTTCTTTCATTAAAAAATTATAATTGTGATTTCAATTTACCAATGCTCTGAGAACAGATATTTTATTTCTAATGCACTATACCTATATCTTATTACCAATACTCATCTTACAACAATAATAGTCTTATAAATTTATAGAATGGCTTGTTAATGGCTAATAAATTTGATTGCAAATCTTTGAGATTGTTCAAGACCCCTTCTATGATTTGTGAACCTGACCCTTTAAAATTAAGATTGACTATTGTTTGGCTTTAAAAGAATGTCCTATTTATAAGTGAGTAATACTTATGCATTTTCTAGTCAAACTCCCAGAGCTGATCTCCAAAATGAAGATCTCTAAACACAAAGTGGAAATGTTGTTGGATATTATTGAACATTTCTTGATGTAAGTGTGCCATCTTTAAGTAATTTAGAATATTACAGATTATTCCATGAATTCATTTAACTTCTATATTTTGTCTCAGTGAGCACTTTAAGCACACATAAATTCAATTTAAGCCAATAAATTCAGCATTCTTTTTACTGATGGTACTCATTGCTTTCATAACTCTACAAAATGTTTCAAACCTTAACGTCTAAAACAAACTTTAGAGATTATCTTGTATGCTATGTTATTGTTAAAATCTATATTAAACTATGAAAAACCCATTTATTGTAAGTAAATACCCAGTATAATATCTGCAATTATTCAGTGGTCTTACAAGAAAAAGGAACTGAGTCACTCATAGTGTATCTTATGATGGCAGTAATTGGGCATCAACGAATGGGTAAAGCCTTGGGAGCAATCCCAAAATCTCGCCAAGCTTATACTACTTATAACAGCCCCACTAATAAAAATTGCCAGATTTGCGGTAACCATATTTCAGTGTTGTTGAGCTAGAAGTTGTTTAGTGCCTTTCTCCTGTAAGCCTATGATATATAATTACCCATACAAAATTTTAGCATTTACTTAATGGATAGAATACAATATTGAACTCACTCTGACATTTTAATCTTAAAACTTTTGAATTGGTTTCTTGCTAAACAAAACTTTTTCTCTTAAGGTACCTAATAGATCAGTTGGACACCCTATTCTCCTCATCTCATTATGTAGACTTCGATGCCTTGTCACCTGTGAGCTCTATGGACGTATCCTAGAAAGAAGGTGATTAATTTTATTTGCCTTTGAGTTAATGAAGTATAATTAAAAGGCAGGACAGACAGGGATGTAATTGCACAATCCAATTAAAAATATTTTTGTTTCACCTAGTCTTATAAATTTTCTTTGATTTAGCTTAAATTTTTGATTGAAATTGGAACTTTTTTATTTTTGAGGTCTAAAGCCTCTTTTATCTGAATTTAACAAATTAATGTCTAAAATCCAATATCTTATAGGGGTTTTTTTTTACATTTTAGAGAAACATCATTAGTATTTACTTGTTTCTAGAGGTAAAGGAAATAGTCATCTTATGTTCAACTTACAAAACAATCCTATGTTTTACCAAATTTAATTATCTGAATTTTTTGGTCAGGAGAAATTTGAGGGTAGTTTTGGAGGGAGTTTTTTTAATTTGCTTATTTTCACTGACAAAGGGGGAGATGGGTCACATACATGTCTGGGTTTTGATTAATAAAACTAAATCACAGCTAAGTCAGTTTTTATAGTTATTGTGAAAGTTCCTCAAGCATAGTTTTCAAATCTAAGTTTTACTTTAAATCATACTAATTAATTCTCTTTTTTTTTTCAGTGAATGTTGAGAAAGAAATCTTGACAACTCACTAGTGTTGCATTCAAGCAACTCCATCATCGTTCACTTTAGGTTTAGACTGGACAGAATATTTCTTTTATGGTAGTCATTCCACACTATCAGTTTCATGCTTCATGGTAGTAGTAGTCATGCCCTCATGCCTGTACACTTTACTAATTGAGATTTGGATCTCAAACACATTAAAAGTGAACTAAGATATTGGCTCTTAAAAGGCAAATTTAAGGCTGAATGACCCATGATGAATGTATTAAAATGTTAAAACCTTTTATTGATCAAAGAAAATAAAACATTTCAGTGTACATAAACATGAACTTTTCTATAATTTCTCAAATTATAGAATAACTCATTAGGTAATAGAATCAGTAATATAACTGGGGTAAAGCCTGATCCATTTTTACAATGAACTTAATAAGCCATCTAAAATAAGTACTTAAAAGTGTTTGTTTACAAAATCTGGTTTATAAGATATCAATTTGACACTGGCAAATAAGTGATTTATATGCCATATAAAAGCAAATGACGCAAAGTTTATCATCTCATATTGAGATATATTCTTAATAGCATGAAAAATTAATTCTAAGTAAGCTGCCTTGAAGTATAAGTGGAAAATACTAGTAGGTTTTTAAAACAACAAAAATGATTCTACTTCTGGAAGATTGGAGTTTTTTGAGTGATTTAAGCATGCATTGATTACTATACGGTAGTGTTGTTTTAGTTCTCTTTTATTGCATCAAGAAATTCATGTCGATTTGCTTGATTAGCATGTTTTATCCAATTCAATACTCTTGCTCTTAAGATCTTGACATGTAAATAAAAACTGTATTTTATTCAGAAATAACTACTTGAATATTCTTACTATTATTTAACATAATTTTTATAAAGGTTTAACTGGTACACTTATATTTTATTCTATTACTGTGTTTACCTGATTTAACTAGAAATAGAAATTTGGATTCATTAGTATTGTTGAATATTTTGACATTTATCTGGCACTTTGTAAAAATAATCATTTAACATGGATATTGTACTTTTTGAGATATGAAATAAATATCATGGAATGACTAATTATGAGTTTTTGGAACATATTTTTCTATATTAGCTTGCTAGAATAATACATTCTTAATAGGTGCAAAATGTGAAGCAATCAATGCAAACATTCTGAAACATTAAGAACGTGATGATTTGGGGTTAATTGAGATGGTGTCACGGACGTTTCGCCTACTCTGAAATTTCCTACCCCCAGTTTCTGTTTTGTGTTGTGTAAGGCCAACGAGTGGGGGTAGGAAATTTCAGAGTAGGCGAAATGACCGTAGAACCAATTGAGATATCAGAAATTATCCCAATATCCCTTCTCTTCTGTTCTAGCCTCTTAATAAGCAGATTTTTGAATTCTGACTGAAATTTGGGATTGCTATAACGAACAACTTCTGTGTTTGAGGTCACTGTAACAAATTAAAAATAACATTATTCCTATGATGAAATAATTGGTACTTTAACTACCGGTTGTTGTAACAAAGGGGTAGTGATAAAATGGTTCTACTGTACTTCTTAAGCTGATTTGATTCTTTTTACTCAATTTCAAAAACAAGTGCTAAAAATTTTTTAAGGCAGCATCTCCAATAATTTTAGCTAGGAGCCACCCTTGAGAATGCACTTGGTAATTCCACTGTACCCTTATACATTTTCTCATAAAGTTTAGTGCTTTTTATTTCTTACATTTTTTAGGAGGGCAATCATAACTATAAATTTGTCAAATTTCTGTCAATAAAAGGAGAATTTACCTGTTGTGCTGTATGGGAGCAAGTGCTGGACCCTAAATAAGACTGAAGACCTTCTACTGATTTTTGAGAGGAAGATTCTGAGAAAGATATTTGGACCCATAAAACAAAATAACATCTGGAGAATTGCCTACAACCACTAAATCTACCAAAAATTTGGCGAACCGAACATCATCAAGATAATAAAGGCCTCCCGTATATGGCTGGGTCATGTATTTAGATATGAAGACAAAATACCCACAAAGAAAATAACCTTCTCCAAAATAGAGGGTATGAGACGGAGAGGAAGACCCCCAACCAGATGTTTGGATGGGGTGGAGAGAGATCTCTAAGCGATAGGAGTTCCTGGGATGTCAAGCATCCAGCATCCATTTTTCTGTCGGGGTCCTGTTATAGGAATTTTATGAAAATGAAAATTGAGGGCCTTTAGTACAATTACTAAGTTCATAACTTTTAGAATAGATCCAAAATCTTCCAAATTCCATTCCAAAATTATAGAAACACATTCTATCATCAGACCAAAAATGGCAAAATCTCCTAGCAGAATATTTTGGGAATTCCTTTTGTCAGTGCTTAAAGATGGTAAAAATAAATTAATATATTTAAAATTCAGTTTTCCTGGAAATTAGAACACTGTGAATGACATCCATATTACACCACACAAAAATAACAAACTCTTAAAAAGCAATCCTACTTTATCATCTTCATAAATAAGACTATATTACAAATAACTCTTTTAAGCACCCTTAATTGTAGTTTGATCCTCATCTTTTGATTTGTCTAGCTCCCGCTGCATTAATGATACGTAGCCTTTTTCCCTTAAAATTGCTTGTATGGTTTTTGGGGGGTGATCTAAATTGGGAACAGGAAGCTCCTTGAAAAAGGCCATAACGTACCTAAAAAGAAAGCAACAATAATTATACCTACAAATTTTTAAATATTTTGAAAAAACTCTTTTAAACCTTGAAAACTTAGGATTAGTTTTAAGTCAATTGTAAAGATTTTAATTTATATACCTAACTAATGTTTATATCAGGGGTTCTCCAACATCACGACCCACTTTTTATAAACTAACTCTAACGCGACCCACCTCATCTTCAGTTAATTTTCCCCATACCCCCTACAAGACTTCAGCTCCGTGCGCGTGGGTTTGGTCATCAACTTTTTTGTTACTATAATAAATTGCATGCAATTATTAGAGATAGGTTTACCATATTTTCTTGGGTCCAAACCCAGGACATAGTTTTGAAATTACTGAATAAGTACCAGTACCATATCAATTCATCAAAGATTAAAATATGAGTAAAAGACATTCAAACTAAACAATATTTAACAGAAATATTAAATTATATTTCTTATTTGTACTTTTTATTTGACAGTACTTTTTTCAAAAATTGTTTGTTTGACTTAATTTCATCCTAAAATTCACATAGTAACAGTAAGCCACAAAATTAAAACATCGCAATTTCAACAGAATTTTTTATAAAAATGTTTCGCAAATGAAACCCAGGACATTTTTGGGAGAGAAATTTGACTCTTAAAAACAGGGTTTTAACTAGTTTTTTTGGTAAACTGGGATAAATTGCAATTACAACATCATTTCCTAAGGAAATTCTTAAATTCAAAAACTTGTCCCGACCCACCAAAAACTGACTGGAGACTCACCAGTGGGTCACGACCCCACAGTTTGAGAACCTCTGGTTTATATCATTATTTATTTGGTTGTTAAATCAAAAAGCACATGAAACTTACTAATATTTTACAAGTATATTTACACTGCTGGTTTTTTTTTCTTTAAGTGCAGGTACCATGTAGTAAGGTGAATTCAGTCCAGTTAATCTTGGCATCACATGTAATCAAAGTTTAACATACAGGATACCATTGGTTAACCTCCCCAGATGAGGTTTTTGATGGGAGAGGAAAGAAAGGGATGAAATTAACCTGGGTACTTAAGAAATCCCTTTCCCCTCCATTTATCAGGGTTAACTAGTTAGGCCATATGAATGGAACTTATGCTTAATATATTCTTGCTGAAAAATTTAACTGTATCTTCTAATTGCCTGATTAAGTAAGCAGAGTAACAACTATTGGAATAAAAAGCACAAGCTAACTTTTTCAGGGAACTAAATAAAATCTTACATAAATATTTCAAGGAAAAGTTACAAAGATAGAAATCCCTAAGTACAATATAAAAAAGTGTAAAATAAAAATATTGAAATATTTTAATTAGAATAAGCACAAGTTTTTTACCCTAATCCTAGTGATACCACAAAACTTCCCAAAGTGATGCCCAAGCAGAACCTGTGGCGTGCTGTTTGGCCAGGGGTACCTCTGAGTTGTTGGAACTTGGCTTTTTTCATAGCACCTAAAAGATGAATTTTATTCTTGAAATACACTTTAAAATTCCCCATTGTTTACATACTTGATTTAAATACATCACCCCTCTTAAACTAATAAAATAAAACAATGTACTAAAATTAAATAGTAATAAATACATATAATGACCAACCAAGGCTTGAAATCGAACAAGATTTATCCATTTATTTTAAACTCCAATTACTATTTGAACTGAATTTCAAATAAATTTCCGTATTTTTCTCAAACTTGTACACTTCTTGTGGCATATAGCCAGAAAAATATTTGGGATGTGAATATTAGACATGGGGGATATGGGGTAATTTTTTTCTTGTCTCTTATTCTTAGTATTGTAGGGGTCTCTTTCTACGCTCAAAAATGAAATTTTTCTGACTTTCCGGAGGGGCATTATATCCTCCATGGTTCCCACTCTTTGAAAACATTGAAAATCAAGGACCTCAACAAAATTTTTCAAGGACCTTTTTTGCAGACACTTAAAAATATAATCTTTCTAGAGCAATTGGAGTTCTTTGTAAATTGCCTATGACTCCAACTTAATTTTCTACCTAGTTGGTTCACTTGCGGAACCGATGTAGAGGGTGTACCTATCATAGTTTCATGATCAGAGCATTTCAAACATTGTCGGTAACTGCAGAAAGAAATTTAGATAAATTAGCGAAAGGCAGAATTCACAATTCAAGGACCTTTCGCATTTTTCAAGGACCTAGGCCAATTTTTAAGGACTTTCAAGGTCCTAATTTTAGCAGAAAAAAATTCAAGGACGCTGGGAACCCTGTCTCAAATCCTCCCCTGACAATACATTCCGATGTATTTACTACCCTGCTATAAAAAATCATGCTTTCTGCCATTAAACTCTACCTTGCAATACAAACCCTTCTGTGCCCTGCTGTTTGATTAATATTTAAAAAGTTGAATCAACCCCCCTAATCATTCTTTTTTCAAGTCTGTACAGGGCTTTTTGTAGAAAACTGGAAATGCTTTCAACCATTTTAGAAGCAGGTTCAAAAATGGTAAGGTCTAAAGATACTGACTTTTGCTTCCCATCACTTAAGACCTCTGTGAATAGTTACCTTAGAATTCCACTCTTTGTTTCTTACCTATTAAAAAATTTTAATCCAAGTAAAATTTCACCTCCAATCCCAAAATTTCCCAATTTAAAGAAAAATACTCAACCAAAGCTGGGCTGTAAGTGTAAGTTTTCATTTAGAGCTCTTACTACGCCATAGCTACGATTTATTGGTTTTTTAATTAAGGAATTTGAAGTTTTCAGGAGATTTTTTTTATTCTAATTGAGATAAATATAGTAAGAAGAAATAACACAGAAAAATTAAAACCCGCATAAGAACCTAAAGATACCTTCTATTTTGGTTTTTAATATTTCTATTTCATTCAGAGAAAAACTATTTATTTAACTTCTGTTCTGTTCAGGAATCACATAGCAAATGTGAAAATTCCAAAATCCCACACTTGGATTCGGATTGTTTATTTATTTTCAAACCGTATCTAAGGTTTTTGTATTTAGTTGTTTCTTGCCTGCTTCCTGAGGAATGGATACACGGATGACACGGGCGCTTTACAATCTGCAATTAGTTTGTTTTATAGCTCAGTAACCTTGGCTCATCAGTGCTAAATGCAGGCTAACGCTAAATGATTAAAAAAGCATGCAAATCGAATGAAACATTGGATAGAGTTGAGAAAAGATGATTAGATGCTCATTAATAATTTAATCTATCGATATGAAAATATGCATTTTGGTTTTGGCAACTTTAAAACGTAAACTATCAAAATGTCCAATATTAGCAGCCGGCTGTAAATACGAAATTGAAAGTAACTAAAATACACGTATATATAATCGACATCGGTACCGATTGTTTTACAAAATACAAAGAAAGAGATGCTGACAACCAGAAAGCAATATTAATCATAGAAACTCTTAAAAAATGGCAAGTTTAACTAAAAATAGGCGCACAACATTGGAGCGTATAGAAAAATTCATATCACCCTTATATTTCACCGATATAAATTTATATGGAAGGTTATACCCCCTTAAAACGTCTTTACCCACTCTACTCCACTTTGATTCTTGTGGAAGAGTTCCATTTAAGGAAGCAATGGAAATTGGAAATTTTACTGCCACGAAGGTTGGAGCATCTTTTGGACCCACTTGGACAACTCACTGGTTTAAGGTTAGTGCTTGTGATAGAAAATTTGATTTCCTTGCTGGTATTGGGGATTGATTAGTCTCAAAGCAGTGTTTCTAACTCTCCTTAATAAAAACTTAACTTTAATTTAATTTTCAATTTTAAAATATTTTCCAAAAACTTCACGGAAATATAATTTGGAACCACGAGTGATGGTTGTTATGATGTGGCATAGCCAGTAAAAATTAAATAGGGGGGATATTGGTATTTTGGCAGAGGAATATGACTGAAGTAGTTTTAAATGTCTTCTATAGTAAAAAAAGGTATTGTTTGAGTTTCTAGAGCAGTGTTTCCCAACCTTTTTCGGTGCATGCCCCACCAAAGCCTTGCTAAATTTACCATGTCCCCCATGTCCTTTATTTTTTCGAAAATCCTTCTTGATGACGATGAGTAAATAAAATCTGGTGGTCCATGCTCCACCTAGGGGGCAATTTGGTTGAAAGTTTTCAAATTGTACTTGAGCATTTTTTCAATACCCTTCTGTATGTATCTGAGTAGTGTTGTGAACCTTAAATTCAAATTTCCCAGGATTTCTCTCTCAAAGGTCTTGTCTAAAATAATTCGTAAAAGGTGACCGAAAAAGTTTTGATGATTTAAGAAACTTTTATTGGTATGTGGTTAAGTTAGTTTCTTAAAATAACTTACCTATTTTTGAAGCTTGAAATAAAATTACGGATAGTAAATCTATTTGTTATTGTTGGTAAAAACTTGAGATGGTCGCAGAATTGTCGATGGGATAATACGTAAGAACTATTATTTTATATAGGTAAGAATTGACATTCCTGAAAGTTGGTTGGGTAAAGAAGTTCATTTGCGATGGAGTACTGGTTGTGAGAGTATGATTTGGACATCTGATGGTATTCCTCTTCAAGGCTTAAATGGTGAGATCTTTTTCCCTGCTTCATATATTTTACCACTGCATTTACTATGCTAAGATCTGCTTTTTTAGTTTTTTTCAAAATAAAACTTTTTTGAGTAAAACGATGCACGCCCTCACACAGTACACAATCATGGACGGCATCCACTCCTGAAAATTGGGGATGGGGTATCAAAGGATTTGGGATTCCTCCTCAGAAGAATTTTACAAAACGATACTTAACTACCCAAAAAATATTTTTTTTTTTAACTCCCGTTCAATGATTTTTAGGTGATTTCAAATCAACTAATTAATTTTTGTCCCAAGTTTTTGTGAATTGTTTGTAACTTTTCACTATAAAAGTGAGTCTGGGGGTTCTCCCCCAGAAAAATTTTGAAATTTGACCTTAAAAAACAAGGTTAAACTCATTTTCAGTGCTATATGATTAGACAATTTCAAAATGAATTTTTCTATGCTTTAACCAGTGCTGTAGCTAAATTTTTTTTTCTGAAATTTTTTGTTAGAAAATTTTGGTCTTCTGAGTTGAAAAAATTGTTTTTAAAGTTCTTAAATATTGGGGGGGACGTGTACCCCTATAAACGACGCCTGTGTACTCAATAATAAAGTAATTCCAGATTTTTTGAAAATTTAGCAATCTGTTTTATGTTAACTGCAGAAATGGGGGTTCTTGAGACCTAAATTTAAATGTGTTTCCTTCTGGAAAATGTGAAAAAGCAGATTTGCGGTTTCAGCATGGTGGTAATAACATGCCTTTTTGTGTAGACATTTTGAGTTTTATTTATTTAACTAAATGTTCCTTTTTGTCAAATATACCTTAATAGGTACAGATAAGCAAAATTTCATCATTTCAAGTAATGCAACCCTGGAAGATCTCAGGCAGACATTTTATATTGAAATGGCGTGTAACACCCTTGTTGGAGTTGGATCTCCGACAATGATCTCTCCTCCTGATCGCAAAAAGTTTTTCACTTTAGCGTTAGCAGACATAGCATGTTTTGACAGACAGGTAAAAATTGGGCTTATTTTATTAAAGTTAATCAGGATAGCCTGAATAAGATTGTATATAGCAAATAATTTTTGCTCTTCTATTGCAGGTATTTGATTTAGTAATGGACTTGGAAGTGCTTCATGATATAGCAAAGCACCTCCCTCAAGATACATCAAGGGGGTTTGATGCATTATACACTGCCAATGAAATGATAAATGTTATCCAAAAAGGAGATTTGTAAGCCTTTTTTTTTTAGTTAATATTTTCAAATACTGCACACCCATTTAAAAAAAATTAAAAAACAATTTTTTTCTTTTAAGTGTAAAATTTAAGTCTCTTGCTTAGGTTGGTGATGAAATGTAATCAAACCACAAAATATATCTGCAACATATAGTTAGTAAGGTTATGATTAAATTTATTATAACTATAATTTAAGAGGGATCACAGGCACTCAATTAAAATAAGAGTTCTATAAACTTTTGGAACTGTGATAGAAGCATCCATATTCTAGGAATTTAACACACAATTACAGTCTTGATTAGGATTAGGGAATCTGATCATCATAGATCTCAGTCATGATTAAAAGTAGAAGTTTCTGAACTTTTTGTTAGTCTTAGCACTTAATTCTAAGAAATTATTTTTTTAAGGTTAAATTCTATTATCAGACTTGTGTTTCTCACTAAGCTGTTTAGAACCACCAAATATTTATTGTTATTGATATAACTTGTTTGCAAATTTTGATGATATTTTTCTAGTCTTTGCTGACCTAAACAGCTTAGCGATGTTAAACTGGATAGATAACTGAATTTTACCTTTTTTAATCAAAATTTTAACATGTTTTTCCTTGAATAACAAAAATGACCATGGAAAACAAGGATTTTTTTCTTATTCATTTATGTGTTGCATTGGTAAAGCACTTCTCACTTAGTGAATCAAAATTATTTTCTTAAAGTAGTTAATTAAAAAAGTAGCTTTGGGTTAAGTAGTAAGGTATATTGCTTATCTCAAGAATATCACCTCTTTTGCAAGTAAACTAGACATTTTTAAAATTTCATATATTTTATTGACCTTAACAGTCAAAAGAGAACTGGTGGGAAAAATGTAATGAAACACAAATGGTATTGTTTTAAATTTATTTAAAATAAGTGGATAGTTTGGAATAATTTCTGCTACTAATAATTCCTGCATTAGCATTTCAAGCAAAAATCAATTTTTAAGGAAGTGAGGAAGCTTCCATAAGCAGAGCAACAACAACAAATAATACCTCAATCATAAATTTATTTCATAGAAAAGTAGTACTATTTGGAGTAAAGCTCAATTTAAATCTGTAAATTTTTATATTATTTATGGTCATAAAACTAGGGATTCATTACATATTATCCCGTCAACTGTGCCACTGAATCCAAAGAGCATTACCAAATCTCATAAACTGAGCAGCTGAATCTGATGGTCACTGAACGGTCAACAGGATATTACTTAAAAATCCAAATTTTTTTAGTTTCCTTTTTTGATTTTTCACTCATACATATCTCCGAAATATAAGCTTTTTATATATTTTTTATAAGTTTGAATATAACAATACACATATTTTATATTCTAGCTCTAGAGACAGCTATGCTAGTGCCAAGGAGCTGAGTTCAAAGTTTCTTTCCCAACACAATGGGGAAAGTCAGCACAAAATAGTTGCAATTGGAAACTGCCATATTGATTGTGCATGGCTCTGGCCTTATGAAGAAACTGTTCGTAAATGTGCTCGAAGTTGGTCCTCAGTGGTTCAACTCATGGAAAGATACCCTCATTTTCGATTTGCATGCTCTCAGGTAAGGCAATAAAGCTTTTACTTTCAATTTTTTTATTGCTTTTTTTAAAAAATATTGTCTGTAAAAATAGCTGGTGGTTAATTTAAAATTTTTATTTAGTTTTTAAAATTTGCTGTTTTTTTATTACTACATCATTGAAGAGGATTTTGAATTTTTCACTCTAAGCAATGTTTTTAAAAACCACTCTTGGAATTTAGGGTTTTCCATTCTTTGTCACCCTTAAATGTAGAGTTGTTTTGTTTAAAACATTGAATCTTTTGTTTGTTTTTTTTTGCAGGCTCAACAGTTTATGTGGGTAAAAGAAAATTATTCTGCCTTATATGAAAAGGTAAAGTATTTTGTGGCTAAAGGACAGTTCATTCCTGTTGGAGGCACTTGGGTGGAAATGGATGGAAACCTACCTGGGTAACCCAGTTTTTTATTGTTACTTTTCAAATTCTGAGGTTAATGTAGTTAAGTTGTTTTGAAAGGGTTGCTTTAAAACAGACTCTTCTAATATTAAGTTCTGAATAGTATTGTAACATTAAATACTTTAAGTTCTATGCTAGAATTAATTAAATGAAATTGTATTCATGCAAATAGAAAAAAAAATGTGTATGTTTTACTATTAAAGCAGCATACCATTTTAATTGTATAAGTTTTTGCATGCTAATGAAACTGTTATTTGAAGGCTTTAAATGAAGTGGAATTTTTTGTTAATTTTATTGTGGTTTTTCATATAAAGTTTGTCATTAATATTTCAGAGGAGAATCTTTTGTTCGTCAATTTCTGTATGGACAGAGATTTTTTCAGCAAGAATTTTGTAAACGCTGCAAAGAGTTCTGGCTTCCTGACACTTTTGGATATTCTGCTCAAATTCCACAAATAATGAGGTTGAACAATGTTTCTCTTTCTCTGGTATCATACAATGTCATCATTTATATAAACTTGAAGTATAAATAACATTCTGAGCTGTTATAATTTCATTACATTAACTTTACTTGGATCCATTTTTTAACAACATTCTTGAAGTATTAAACATATTTTTTTTGTAGACTTTGTGGTATTGAAAGATTCCTCACTACCAAACTCAGCTGGAATTTAGTTAATACTTTTCCACATGACAACTTTTTATGGGAAGGCATTGATGGATCTAGTGTTCTTGTGCATTTTCCTCCTGGGAAATCATACACATCACAAGTTACAGTTGAAGAGGTAAACTTTTATGTTAGTTAATGTGTACTAACTGTGTACATGTTTATATGTTAATTAAGTTACCTATTTTGTTTTCCTTTCCTGACATCCCTGATTTCAATGCTAAGGTAGAAATAGAAAAATATCAAATTTTGTGAAACAAAAGTTATAAATAGACCTGGAAATGTAACTTTAAATATTTTAAATGAACAAACGTTTTTTAATTTACTTTTTTTTTTTAAATTTACTTTTCTTAAAATCAACACTTTTAATGTTTTTAAATGAAGACATATAAGCAATGTTAATATTTGAATCACAGTATTTAGTTGAGTTTTATTATTAATACATTCTTTAAAATTGCAACCATTATAATTCTCATGTGACCTCAACTGGTCATGAGTGTACTACTTGTTGGGGACTGCTGTCTGTAGTTAAGAAATTAATTTTAACACCCCATTTATCTGTTAAAGGATATGTGGTGCTAATATTGGAAGTATTTTGCTTGCCCTGTATGTTTGAACTCTGCCATTAAGGAAGATGTTATTTTTTACTCATAAATTTGACTTTTAGGTTGTCAAAGCTGTTCAAAATCTGCAGGACAAAGGCCGAGTCTCCTGTAGTATGATGTTGTATGGACATGGAGATGGTGGAGGGGGCCCTACTGAGGAAATGTTGGAAAGGATAAAAAGGCTGACAAATGTAGATGGATTACCCAAGTATGAATGAAAAACCTTTTCGTTACCTCTAGCAGATGATACATCCTCTAGTTTTCATATTCTGAAGAATAAATAAAACCTCTAGAGTTACTTATTGTTAAAACTAAATGTCTACATTTATCTACTAAGTATTGAGCATTTATGGCTTTTAAACTCTATTTTTAACTATCTTTTTTTACTGCACTTCTTATTTTTAAATATTCTGAAAACAGAAATATCTTCTTTTAAGTAACCTTCTTTACATTAAAATGACAATATTTGGGAAGACAATGACAAGTTTGACACATTTTTAAATGACAAGTTTGTTCATTCCATTAATTTTAATTTGAAATAATTATTTTATATGTTCTATTTCATTATCTGTCTTTTCAAATATCACCATACAGCTTCAGCTGTGAAGTACTCGAATATGGTGAAATTTTTGTTGCTGTCATAGTTATAACTATATTTTAATCAGTTGGATGGCAAAGTCAGGCGATATTTCTTAGAAGAAAATATTTATAGAGATTAAAAATCAAATTGAATAAATTTTCTTAATTCATTTTATTGTCATATTTAAACTTAATCACTTTATATTATATTTTATAGAGTGCAACATGGTACACCTGACCAATTTTATACAACAATAGAAGAGAAGCATATCAACAAGCTGTGTAAATGGTCTGGCGAACTGTACCTTGAACTTCACAATGGTACCTACACTACTCAAGCCAAAATGAAGTTTCTCAATCGACAGTGTGAAATTTTGCTGCGGGACACTGAATTGTTGCATAGCGTGCTTCTAGCTGCTTGTAGGGATGAAGACAAAAAAGCATATCCAGAACTAGAGCTTGAAAGATTGTGGAAAATTATGCTTCTGAATCAATTCCATGATGTTTTGCCTGGGTCTTCCATTGAAGATGTTCACAGAGAAGCTTCTTTCTATTATAAGGAAGTTATCAAAGGAGCTGCTGGTTTGATGGATACAGCTGTTAGGAGGCTTTTTGGTATGAAACCTTTAAATACTAGAGAAATTTATATGTAACATTATCATGGTTTTGGGGGTCTAGTTGAGAGCATATTGTTTGAAATTTTTAGTTTATAGTTTTTTTATAGTTAACTCCGTTTATATTTATACATTAGGCTATATTTTCAATACATTTTTTCTATTTTTCAATCCATATTACTTCATTTGAAAATGGTCTGTTTGTTTTTAATTATGTTGTTAAATTGATGGTCCTTAATTAATTTTAACATTTGTAGATTCTGAAAGTCTACCCTTTCTGTAGGTGGAATGTTTTCCCATAATTGAAAAAAAACCCCTGTAAACTGAAGCAGATGTCCCAGGCAAGAATTCCAAAATCTTAACTATGGATCTAAAATTTTAAAAATATCCTCACCTGTCATAAAATTAACATAACATGGATATTTATCTGAATACACTATATAAGAAACGCAGGGCAGCCTGGGGTCTTCCTAGGTGTGTTTTTAAACGAGTACTCAATTTTAATTTAACACAATTTGTAGGACTTACGGATGGCTGTATATGCTCAGTGTGAGACATGGTTTAACTTATAAAAAACAGATTTTAAATTTTTTAACAGAATTTTTTTTCTAAATTTAGAAATTGTTACCGTATACTTTGTTAACTTTGAACTAGTTTCCAGAACTTATCCCAGTGATAATTCATACATTTTTTTTCTGCATTGAAGATACTGGAATCCCTAATGCATGATAATTATTCAAACACTACCTGGTTGTTTGAAAGCATGAGCCTTTTGTAAAACTGAGCCTTTCTCTTTCAGGTGTTCCGGAAGGCAGAGGGGAGGAGGAGGAACTGGTTCTTGTGAATGTTCTGTCTTGGCAGAGAACTGAGCTTATTCGGGTGCCTTGGTATAAGGACGAGATCTCTAGGCGCATGTGGATAGAAGGGGTAGGCAAAGCAATGCAGAACATCAGCAATGAGGCTGGAGGAGGAACTCTGGTGCCAGTCATTGTTGTTCCTATGGGCTATCAGCTTCTTCGGGGATTATCTGCTGTCAAAGCCCCTGTACAAATAGGTAAGTTCTTGCACTTGTTGCCTAGTTAAGGGGCATTCACATATTACAGCATCCATTTAGGAGAGAAGGGGGTTAGGTATGGAAGATGTTATACAATAAGGATAGTTCACATTTTATGACATCACACTTCAAAAGTCCTTTCTATCAGCTCCCTAAAATTAAATTATTATAAAAATTTGAATGGCGTTCATTCATTTGGTATATTATGCATTGTGTTTGCAAATATTTTTCAAATTGAAAGAAATTAAAATACTGTAGCTTATAACTGATTTATGCATATTTATACTGTAGGCTAATCTTTAACACTAATAACCTCCATTGAATAATGTAATTCAATGAATGTTAGATTTTGTCATAGTATGAAAAAAAAATAGAATAAAAAACTTTATTTTAAACCATCTTTTTTAAAACAAAGGATTTTATCAAAGAAGGGTTTTTTTTACTTTCAACTATTTATGCTGTTCAATAGAAAAGTTGGCATTGTATATAATTTCCCTTTTAAGTCTTAAGTCCAGATTATAGTAGTGTTTTGGGTAAAAGACTTATCTCTGCTGATTTTAGCAGAGATTGTTGCTATTTTATCCCTTAAAGAAATTTGTGTTTTTGAAACTTATTAATGATTGTCAATTTATTGATGTAGAGCAAAAGAAGGATGGAACATTTTTCTTGAAGAACCAATTTTTGGAAGCAGTCATTAATCAAGAAGGATGTGTATCTTCCCTTGTCCTTTCTGAGTGTAGAAAGGATGCCATTGCCACTGGTTGTGTAGGGAACAAGTTCTTAATTTATGATGATGTTCCTCTTTATTGGGATGCCTGGGATGTCATGGATTACCACGTGGAAACTGGACGAAGTGCAATAAAAGAAGTAAGTTTAGCATGAAAATATTCTTAGATACTTGAATGTTTGCAATTAGAATAGCAAATTTTGTTATGCTGCATAGCATTTAATTAGCCATGAATGAACCATGTTTGTCATTATGATTATGCATTTTTCACTGAATATTCATATGAAGATTTGTTACTCTAGTTATTGGTCTTAACTGTAATTTTTAGTGAGTGAACTGAGGTTAATCTCTTAAGAATTAGATGTGTGGATCATGAGATATTACAAATAATCTGAAGTTTTCTTTTCACTTGTTCAATACAGGTCAATATATTTTGATATCCCATGAATGAAAACTTACCTATAAATTTTATTTATGATCAGTTAAGTCATGAATTGGGATATTGCTACTTAAAATTGGAAAGTGGGAATGAATTTTCAAAGTAAAAACTCAACTCACTAAGAAATATTTTTGTTGCTAATAAATCATTAAAATTGATTCTTTTGGAAAAGCTCAAATTAGTTTTCTTAGAAATTCTACTACAATGCTTAATTTATCCTTAAATATATCAATACCTTTACAGATTATAGAGCCTTTGAAAGTTGTTGAACAAGGTCCTCTACGAGCTTCTCTGACATTCCGAGTCAAAATAGGCAACAACAGTGAAATGAGGCAGAAAATATCTATTGATGCTGTTCATCCTTACCTCTTGTTTGAGAGCACTATTAACTGGGAAGAAAATCACAAGTTCTTAAAAGTAACTTTTTTTATGCATATAAAATTTCACCTTAAGTTTCTTTTTAATGAAATAAATTCACATTAATTTCTTGTTTCAGGTGGAGTTTCCTGTTAATGTTTTGTCTTCTCATGCAACCTATGAAATTCAGTTTGGAAGTCTGCAAAGACCTACTCACAGTAATACATCTTGGGACTGGGCTAAATATGAGGTTGTGTAATTGTTTTAAAATTTAATGTTGATATTAAAACTGGTTCAGTGTTAAATATTGGCAAATTGTATTCCAACATTACCTATTAAAAGCTGTTATACATGTGTGAATATTCTAATTCAAATTCTCTTTAAGTCTAGTTCTTAAAATATATTGACTGTTAATTTTCCTTTTTTTTATTATTGAGAGTAAAGCACACATGTGTTTTGGTTGGCAGTTTTTATTAAAAAAATAAGTAATAAATGTTTTAGTCAACCACCTATCCACCATAAGTCAAATGTTTTTTCATGACTGCCAGAGGCTTAAATTAATTTTATTATCAATCCTTTTTAAAATTCACTGTAATTTAATTAAAAAATATAATATATATAAAAACTTGCCTAATTAGTTAAAAACTTTCGTAGTTATAGTATATATTTAAAATGTATTGAGGAGTAATAATGTTTATTATGTTCTCATTCTTTAATTTTAATCAATGTGATTTGGGATAGCTTCTAGAATGTACCTTTAAAATATCCATTCCTTTGTTTTAGGTTTGTGGACACAAATGGATTGATGTAGCAGAATATGATTGGGGTGTAGCTCTTCTCAATAAGAGCAAGTATGGCCACTCAGTGCGAGACAACCGAATGTATCTTTCCCTACTACGTTCACCAAAATGCCCAGATCCCAAAGCTGATATGGGAAAGCATATTATTACATATGCTATCATGCCCCATTCAAGTAAACACAATTTTATGTTTTAAAATTGTAGTTTCATTATTTTCTAAGAATAGATGTTTACCTAACTTTGAATGAGTTAGAGGGAATCTTAACAGAATATAATATTGCCCAAAAGTTGTTATCCCAGACTTTAGCTAGGTTAAATCATTATTTTTTTTTGGGAGCTACTTGCAATCCGGTGGTCAGGGCTCTCAGTGCAAGGAATTGAATCCCAGTTCCATAAAAGGCTGTCAGTACCATCTATCATCTTAATGGTCTTTAAATAATTATGAAAACTATAAATTAGATGCTGGCTTAAAATCTGTAAGAATATTTTTGACATTCATGACCTAAAATGCATGTATTTACTTTAAAAATCTCATTAATACTTTCAGAATTTATAGGGATAAGGATTTTTACATGTTATAATTGTGGTAGTGAGATTAAACTTTTAAAAGTCTATATTATGAAGTAGTATATTGTTTTGAAATGAAAGTTTTTCTTGTGTTTATTTTAGAAACCTATCAACAAGCTGGGGTTATACAGCAAGCCTACCAGCTGAATTACCCTCTTCATATATTTCCTACTAGTCATCTAGCTAAACCTGGAGCCAGCCATTATGTCACCAATGCCCACAGAGTTCTTCCATTGGAAATGCATGAATCATTAAGCTGGTTCCAGGTTAGTCATTAGATAATTTATTCAGGTGTCTTACTAATCTTTTGTGTTTTAAGTGGGTTTTTTTTCAGTCACGGGTGTGGGTGTATTTTTTTTTTCAAACATTTTGGATGTTGTTGGGTGACTGCAATGTGTTTGACTAACTATGGCATTCAAAAGTATTTTGACAAAAATATTTTTTCCTAGATTTAAAAAGAATTTCCTCTTTTGTTATACAAAAAACAAGTTCTAACAAGTAACCTAAACATATTTTAATCAAGTTTATAAAAACTCCATAATAATTCCTTGCATTCTAAAGTATATTTACATCAATAAATTTAAGATATTTATATTGTTTCTATGAAAAAAACCCTCTTAAACACTCCTAGATGTAAGTAACTAAGTATTAGAGCTTTCTTAAGATCAAACAATAAATAAAAAAGGTTTCCTTGCTATTTTAAAATGTTTTAATAAATAAATTAATTTTAGTAGCAAATATTTAAAAGCATGTGTCATATATGAACTTGAAAAGTATTTAAAAAACTTAAAATTTGATGAGAAATTAATGTAAAAAAATCCCTTATTAGGTCAGTGATCCAGCGATTGTTATTGAAACTGTCAAGAAAGCTGAAGATCGAGACGATTGCCTAGTCGTGCGAATGTATGAGTCTTTTGGTGGTCGAGTACATGTCGTTTTAAGAAGCTGTCTTCCAATCCACAAAGCAGTCTTATGCAATGCCCTAGAAGATGTTGTAGAAACTCCTCAACAGAAAGTAAAGTGGAAGGGGAATAACCTGGAGTTGAGTTTCTCTCCTTACCAGATAATTTCAGTTCTGTTATATGTCGAAGTTTAAGAAGGGTATGTTAGAAACTTTTTGTGCAAGTGGAAAGCATTATTTTCTTACCATTTTAAATTTCCATTGTTGAAGGTGATTTTTGTGATAAATAAAATACTAGCCAGATTAAACTGAATTTATTTCATACAGTTGGTTTTATGGGTTTTAGCTAATTAATATGATATTGTGTGAAAAAATCACTTATTTACTTTAATAAGGAAAGGAATTTTATGTAGTTATGTGGATTGCAGTTATTTTTCTCTTTATTTTTTTATTTGATAACTAACATGAAACTGACTTTCATGTGGTGCTTTTATGAACAGTTGTTGGATAAAATTCATGTTTAAAGCTGTTATAGTTATTATAATGTTATCTTATGAGTTTTATGTGTGTATTTATTATTTTATTCTGTTATTTGTTACCTTTTAATGATGTACTATGAATATTTGTTTTTTAAAAAAATTAATGGATTTTTAGCCATTTAGAAAAGGAATGCTAATAATTATTTTAGTTCAGGAACACTAGTTTTATGTATCACATTTTGTAGGTACCCTTAAACATTACACGGTTTTTTAACTTAAAGCAGAGGTTTCCACCTTGCTTGAAAAGCTTAGGACAAAATTTAACCAAATTTTGAATATCCATAACAACAAGTTTCAAATGCAAAAAGCTATAAGAGATTTTATACCTTTTTTTATTACACAACTGGACAAAGCTAGGTTTTCAGAACTTGCTGGATATGTTTGGAAACATCTGCTTTAAAGTAACTTTATCAAAATCACAACTGACATTAAATTGCTTTGCATTTTAGTAATACTTTGGATTTGTTGATGATGTTGTCTGACAATTCAGTCGTGTAATGAAAGTACTTGCATAAAGCCTCAACTGGTTAAGGTATATAGAAGTAGTAATTAGTTTAGTTAAGTTTTATTCAGGATTTTTGGTATTGCTTTTAGTTTTCAGAACTCTTGCATCTACTGCTTTCTGCTCCTTAAAGTGACAAAGTATGCACAAGTGGATTAAAAGTTCTTCGCTGTAAAATTTTTCTATACATCCTTGTTGATTGGATGACTTTATATCTTCTAAAACTATGCATACAATTTGTAAAATAGCACCAAGTTGTTATTTGTATGCACTGCTTATGGGTTTTATCTTTACATCCCAAAAATATTTCAAAAATGTATATACTCAATTCCTTCTTGCAATTTTTATATCCATCCCACATTTAGTGTGACCTGTGTAAAATTTTTACCTGTATTTTAAAAGGTGGGTATTCCTCAAAAGTTATCCAATTGGTCTTAAATGTTATTAAATGCAGTGTTTGTGACTATTTTTTTCTAGTTAAAATATTTTTGTAACAGTTATTTAGATTGTTGTCAATTGTGTAGTTGTCATCTGGTGTATTATGTTCTTTATTTGATCACTGTATCACTATTCGTGATTACTGTATTTTTACAGTAAATAGTTAATATATTTTGTATAAAAAAAAAGACTAAAAAGTATGCAATAGCTGTGCAAGAAAAATATGTACTTATTATGAATTAAACATTTAAGTAAATGATTTACATATATTAAAAGTAAAATTCTTACTGTAAACAATTAGAATACATCTTTGAAACCACAGATTAATATTATCTGATTTTAATACAACTAAAAGAAATCAAGCACAAAAATATTGTAGCAAAAATTTATATGGGGTTTAACTGAAGTATATAATGTTTTGGAAATTGCTTAGTACTTAACATAATTAATTTATCAAATAAAGTTTTTATTAAAATAAAAAAGGGAAAATAATTGTAATTCAATTTTTATTTTTTTAAAAAGTTTTGCTGATTCTATTTTTAGTCATAAGCTCTTTATAAAGGAGTATTTACCAGTATTAAAATATAGATAAGGTCACTCATAGCTAATCTTAAAAGAATTTGTCTAATAGCCTATTAGTAATTATTTTAAGATTGCTTTTAGATAAAATTTTGGATAATTAAAAAAAAATTCCTTTTACTGAGAAAATTTCTCATTAGTTAGTTCTGGGATTTTCCCCATTTATAATTAAAGTTCAAAAAACAGTTTATATCCCTGATAGCTGGCATTTAAGTACAAAATACAGTTTTGCATTTACAATAGATGCGAAATGATACATTTTTATATTGTAACCTTGCTTTATTACCATAATTTGTAAAAAAAAAAGAATCATGATTTCTTTTTTACCTTTGTCAGATTGATGCTTTGGGAAATAATTTTTTGACAACCCTCCAAGGCATCTTACTAATTAATACAGTGCAACTGTATTAGCCTTTTTCTATGTATATTCCACTAGCTCTTTATGGAAATTTATATTTTTATCATGCAAAAGATAAGCATTGAGGTTATTTTTTACAAATTTGATAGCTTATTCAAAATTATATTGAGAATAAATTATGCCTTTTTATGTAGATTAGAGTGATTTTGATTAAAAGTTTTACATTCTGTTTGTTTTATTGTTTTTAAATGTAACATTCCACATTGAGTAGAAGTCTGTTACTAGCCTATTAGAAAATATTTTGTTCTAGCAGTACATAAAGTCCTCCAGTATGTACAGTTAATGAAATTAAAATATGTATGTTGGAGAATAATATATTTTTTGCTAAATTATTTAGCACATATTGTATTAAATTATTGTGCACATATTTAAAATATGTGCACAAAAGTTTTACCAAAATATTTAGTTTTACTCTTGTTTTTACCAGCATAATTTATTTGTTATGTACCTTTTTTGTCAATTTATACATTGATTGTTTGTTATGTTTTAGATTTTGTTTGTATACTTAAAACAGTTCTGTTGGCCATTGAAAAAAAATTATTAAAATTAGTTATTCAAATCAGCTAGGTTTCAGATAAAGTTTCACCATTATGGATATTATAAAAAAAAATGCTCTTGTTGGCTGTCCATAAATTCTGTCATGGTAGAAGGGAAGGGGTTCATCAATGTTTGACACTTTGTGACAAGAGGGGGTCTGAAGATTCGGAATATTGCATACAGCAATTCAACAAAAAACACCTAACAATGGCACTATTTTTCTCTTTTTGATAGGTGTAGCTTACGCAGAGGTAAATAAACAATATTTAAAAATTATAGTATTTTAAATTAAAAGTTCGCATAGAAATTAATAGGTAGGGTTAATAACACTTCAGCTTGAATGTGAATGGGGGGTCCAAGATTCTTACCTACCTTTTGCTTGATAAATGTTTGGTCATAGAGTGTAAAACAGATGGGAAGGGTGTCAAAAATGTAAAGAAAGTGTGACATTTATGGATGGCCCTTTGGCCAACTTGGGTTAGATATATTATTGATTATAATAATTATTTAGTTTTTTAACTAAAATATATTTTGATAGAAAGAATTTCCAGTTCTGTGTTAAGCAGTATTATTACCAGTTAATATGTTAACCACAATACTGGTTTCTGCCACTTTTGAGACATATCAGGATAACCTATATTTTAGTAATTATACTAGGAAATTGTTTTCCATCTGTGAAGTAAGTTATTTGGTAACTTTAAAAGTTTAATTTTTTCAATAAAAATAGTCATGTTACAGATTACTCATGAAATAATCTGAAGTAATTGGATTGTAGTTGGTAGCTAAAAATGTATGTGTACTTTGTGTTAACCTTATTTTACGTAGTAAATTTCGTGTATGTGTATTGTAAATATGTAAAGCTATCAAATTACATGAAGAAATCTTTGATACTACTTAAAAATTTAAAATCAGTCTATGTTCATAACATATGAATATTTAGTAATATTTTTTTTCTAAACAACCAACTCAAGTTGGAAAAGTATTGATAGTTTCAAGCACCTTGTTGCTTTTTTAAGAAATCTTTACTTTAATAATTAAATTAGAAGGCATTATTAATAAGAATGGTTTTAAACTCTATTTTACTGTAGAACATACAAAATTGGGGAAGCAAAGTTTTTACTAATAATATGAGTGTTTGATGATTTCTTTTTGATTTTCTTGTGAAACTCTACATTTTAAACCTATATGCACTTGCAATTGTCACAAAGTAACCTATTTAAATTCAAATATTTGTACTTCCAATGTGTAAAGATACTTCTAAACTGCTTATTGTTACATTGTTTCATCAAGCTTTGTTATTTTTATAAAAAAAAAATTGAGTTTTGTTAATCATAATTTGCAATTAGAAGCAATATAGACTTTGTAAAATTATATTTGGCTGAGAAATCTGCAAATAAAAGTAAACTTTCTTTAGAATATTCTCTTAAATATCTTATTAAGTAGTGTTTGTGTGCTTTTTTGAGTGTCCTTATTTAAAAATTATTGCTTTGGGTGACAAAATACTTTCTTGAACTATAAAGTTTTTTTATTGCAAATCTTTTGAATTATCTACCTTTTCTTACCACAAATTGGGTAGCATTTCTTATGCATTTCTAGTGTAAATGCTTCAGCACCTATACTATTCATAGTACAATACTAATATGGAAAGTTGAGAACATGTCCTAGAAAATCAGATGTTTCTAGAAAGTAAATGTGATGGTTTTGCAGATTATTTTATGTAATATTCCAGGGTTGAAAAAACTGCAAAAAATAATTAAGTGAACGTCAGAACAATATTAATGGTTCATTATTTTTAAAGAAGGCAAATATCTTGTGCAGAACTAAATATTATCTTATTTTTATAAGCCCAGACATACAGTTCACATGAAGTGAGAAAAAAATGCCTAGTATTCTTGTATAATATAATTTATCAGGTATAATTTCAGAATAAAATGATAGTGTTCTATAAATTTTGAATAATTTAGAAAATATGAACAAATCTCATAGTAGCCTTAAAATAATCATTAAAAATAATCATTTTAAACTTTTTTTTACTTACAAAATTATTTTAAAGCTTAAAATACATTTGCTAGCAAAAAACTTATATTACCTTAACCTTACTTATTAAGGAAACATTTTTAATCTGACTACTCTCTCAATAATAAGTCAAAGCAGTAGACAATTTGAAAATCGTCTGTAGTATGGGATGTTGCTTGTTAAACAAACTCAACAAACTGTGAGATGTAATAAATAATGTATGAAAAACACCAGTCAAATTAGTCGCCAAGGTTTAAGTATAAATCTGCTTGAGAGGGAATATTTGGTTATATTTCTTTGAAACTAAATTGTTTTAAAACCTGAAGCCTGTTTCGTTAACCTCTTCTTTTTTTAATCGATTTAATATCACTTTGCGCCTTGAGCTTAAAATTTACAGAAAAAAAAAACATTTCATACTGAATTATTTGAAATTTTGAATTATTTATAGATAATATACAAGAAACTACTTGATACCTTTAATAACAGTGTAGTTTCCGACTCTCGTATTTTTAGGTAGTGACTTTTACACTTACAAAAAAAAAACACTCATATTTTCATTTTTCTAAGTTTTAATATTAATTTACGACGAAACATGATGTGCTTCTTGTAATTTATAAGAGTGCTCGCTGACCACGTATTCACTTGGCTGATTTTCTGATGTGTATCAGTCATTCATGATTTGAAAAAGCCACTGCTCATTTAATTTTATGACATTTCATATGAGATATTGATTATATAATTATACCCGCCGGATCAGTGGTAAAGCGTATTTTCCGTATTCAACAGGTATTTGGTTCTAACCTTGCTGCTTTCCATCACAAGTTCACGTAATTTTCCAATACATACTCATAACCAATGGAAATTGTCTGATTCCGCTTGTATTTTCCGTGTCCTATTAGTTTGAGTGAAATATTTTTAAACATAATTACGCCTATTGTGTTTCATTGGCTATAAGATTGTTTAATTTGAAAAAACACATGACATAGGTACTAAAATCTTTGTAAATGGAAAAAAAAGAGTTTAAATCGTAATTTTGTCACACCAAAATTTGGGACCTAAAAAGTTTTTAATTTCTCGACCGGGACTTCAATTTCATAGCTGGGTTAGTCTGTAGCTTTTAGAACCTCATAGCCATTACTCAACATAAGTTCACAAGAAGTTCCCCCTACCAACGTTTGTTTTATTAAGCCCTTCTCGCGCAAGATAGTTTGTAAACAAACTGTTGTTATAACGATTCAGAAACTTCATGACCCAGGGTTACTTCTCGCTCTCGTTTCTCCCTCCAAGCTCAAAAGCTAGTAATTAAAAGTTGTGCGTGAGGCTCAGCCCTTAATTTCCATGGAGATACTTTCTGTGTTGAAGGAGTATAGGAGAGTAAACAACTTACCTACGGCGCTGTTCGATTCTGGTGGAACTAGTGAATCGCTCAACAGTTAGGAGAGCTTACTCTCGAAATATTTTTCGCAACCAAGGTAAGAATAAGTTTAGTTTACACTAGATCGGGAGGAAAATACCTATAAAAATGGTATTTTGGAGTAGTATAACGGAATAAATCGTATTGATTTTATAAAAAATTATAGAATTGTCAGAATTATTAAAGCTGAAGGAATTTCAACTACCAAAGTGGCATGCTTACATTTATTTTTATTGTAAATAATACGAAGGAGACCTTATGTAACAGTTATTGGATTATATATTTACACTTGGTATCTCAACTTACGATACTCAAAATTCTTGTTAATATGTGGAGAAATATTTCCTTTTCACATTTTGTTATGTAATAACCATTTCTCGTCTAAAATTCAACGACTAGAAAATTTTTAAATTTAATTTTAACTTTATGATGTAAGATAGGGGTTATGTAGGTACTATTTAAAATTAAGGATTTATTTAATAAGAAAACGCGCGAAATAAGTATCTCAATTAAAAAAATCTAAAAGTGAATTTAAAAACTTATTAGTTTAATGTATTAGCAGCTTTTTTTTTAGCGTTTTTGGATGTTAGTTTCTGGGTTTCTGTTCATATTTTAGTTTATATACCTTGAGTTACAATACATTTAACTTTTGATGACAAAATTAAAATTATTGTTTTGAAATTTCGTAACCTATTGAAATACATAATTATTAGTTTATTAATAAAAGAAAATGTGTTTTTGTACAAAAATTTAAAATTTTCTCTATAAATGAGAAATATTTTTAGATTTTTTAAAAAACATGTTCCTGTTTGAAAGAAAATTCATTAAAGTTTCTAGAAAGAAATGAAAAAAGTGAACTTGACACTCTCAGGTTCATTAACATTTGTAAAGAATTAATTACTTGAATTATGCACTTCAATTTTAACATTTCGAAATATTAATTTAAAAACCCTGTCTCAAAAGTCATTCTTATAACGACTCTTATTACTCTCAACCAGCATGCTTCTCTACTAATGAATTTTATAATTTTTTTTGCTGTTTAAGGATTTACTGAAACAGGTGGTTAAAATGAACATTTTCCAAATAGTTTTGACTTTGGGAGTTATTCTTTTTACTGATTACACAAGTGCAAGTGATGAAGAAGTAGGTAAGTAATTTTTGATGAGCAAACGAAATTCCGATGAGTCAAATAAAAAGTAAATACGCTGTGCCTTATTACTATCATGTTGTTTCCCCCCCACCTATAATGTTTTTTATATTGAAAATTTTCATAAACTTCCTTAAGTGTTTTAAACATTCTGAAAGTTAAAATAATTATTTGTGAGTGTAACACTTGTACGAGTGAGATTTTGATGCACCAAATGAAGAGTAATTAAGGTGTTTATCGTTACTACTACTAAGGATCTTAATTTATTTACCCATCTGTAATATTCATATTGAACAATTTCGTAGTTTTACCGTGGAAGATAATACCGTGGAAGCTAAATTATTACAATATGAAAATCTTTCAGTTCTGAGAAATTTCATAATAAAAAATAAATGAAATCCTGCACATATTTTTTCCCCTAAACCTAAAAGATAAACTTGCTTTATGTCTAATCAGCTTTTGTAAAACAGTTTTTTCCTTTATAAGAAGTTATGCAGAAAACTCAACACTTGCCTGTAGAACTACCTTTTCCTTCATAAGAAGCAGTATGCAGTAAAAACAACACTCGTGTCTACTATTTCTAAAAACAACTTTCTCTCCCAACTATCCAGAAATGTTGTAATTTTGTGGAGAAGGCCTTTTTCCCTATTTAAAGGTATAACTAATAAATTTATTGAATACTTAAAATACATTTAGGTAGGTAAAAAGTCGAGGAGTAAAAGTGACGATGTGTCTTCACTTTAATACCAGTAATGGATAAAATTTCTGAAATTTTAATTTAAAATGACTTCTATGGGTTCGATATTTTATACTTTTATTTGTTACTGCTACGTAAAAACCTTTTGATGCCATGGAAAAGTAAAATTCTTATCATATTGTAACGAAATCCCACACAAGGTAAAAAGAGCGATCTTTTTTAACACTAAGAACAATAAAATAATTAATTATTGCATAGATATGATTTTTGAATACCATTACAATTAAGTTTACTCCTCAGAATGGTTGAGTTGGAAGTTGTTTAAATCCATGCTTGTGGGAAATAAAATAGAAACAAAGGGGTAATGTAGATAAATAATTTGATACAACTAATAAATTCTAGCGAAGGTAGAGCTACTAGATGTTTTGAGGAAAGGTAATGAATATTTTTAATGAATAAAATTCAGTTCTGAGGAAAATATTATTTAAATTGTAATTTTTAAAATTTACACGCGGGCTATATTTATAGCGTTACAGAAAAAAAGAAACAGAAAATTCTAGTATACTTATTTTTTTTAATTTTATATAACCACCAATTTATTAGTACAATACTCTAATAAATGTAATTAATACAACTCAATTAACCATTGAAGCCAACCCTTTGCCAGAATTATGGTATTTTGCAACAGAACGAATAACTTCTGAACTATAGAGAAAATAATTTCTAACAGTTTTTGTTTTCTTATCCCGTTCGGGAATACTTTCTCCCTTTTTAGTGGATGGAGGGTGGACGAAATGGAGCATTATGTCCGATTCAGAATGTTCGGAACCGTGTGGGGGTGGAGTACAGACGAAAGTCCGCACCTGCACCAATCCCAAGCCTCAGAATGGCGGCAAGGACTGCGAAGGCGATGACAAAGCAGAAGTCAAGTGCAACGAAGAGTCTTGCGAAGGTATATATGCTCATTCAATAGATATTGAAAGGGTCAATTGTTCACTTATTAAACCACTAAATATAAGTTATCTGGAAAAGAATTGAATATAAAGTAAACGTTATGAACAAAATGAAACGTTGCCAAAATTAACTTTAAAGAACTATAAAAACCAGACGTATTTTAATGTTAATGTTTTTTTTTTTTATGAAATCATAAGGGAAGGTCTTCAAAAGTGTTTTAAAGCTTCGATTGATTTATTCTTTACAAAAGTTTAGAACAAAACTTTCTTGTGAAAGCTGATTAATCAGAAAAAAAATATGTACACATAATCATCATAAAAATTAGTAATAAATGATTATTAATAGTTTAACTCAGTTATTTTTCATTTGGATGAATGCAATAGTTTGTACCTTAATACACTTTCAATTTCTATAAAAAATAACTTAGAAATGTTCATATATTTTAAAATTTTATTAAAAGATAGGACACAATAATGAAAGAAGGTATATATATAAGTATAGGGAAGGTATAGGGTATATATATAATGTAAGATTCCTTATCTGTATTTTTAGAGTAGTATTCAGAACCCGGTCAAAACTAATTTACTAAACTAACTAATAACTTATAATTTGAAGTGTTTTTTCTATCAAAGTTCCCATTCACAGTTTTTTCCCTATAATTAATATCTTTTTAAAACCAAATATTATACCACTTGAATGCTAATTTAAGAACCTAATGTTTTCCAATACACATTATTTTCAGTTCTTTTCACTTAATTTAAAAAATAAATTGAACGCAAGTTGATTTATTCAGTTCATCTCATAGAAACAAATGAAGTGTATTGAAAAAAAAAATGACCTCAAGATAAATAAATAATTTTCTACTTAGTATTTCATTTCATTTAAATTTTTTCCTTGAAACCGAACCCTCTCAGTTCAATTAATCTCATTTTCTTAGAGATTTACTGTTCCCAAACCCAATCCCTCTCTGATTGATTGAAGAGATTTTTTGAGCGCAAGAATCTTCACTGAATTCAGGATTATCGCTTAGACTTTACTGAAAGAAACAATATTTTCTTACGTCATTAATTTTTACAGGATAAAAAAAAATCACCACTTCCAATTTCGTGTTTTTTTAATAGTGAAGAGTCTTTAAATTAAGTTATATTCTTTCAACTGGAAAGAACCAAGTAATTTGACATTTTATGTATTTTTAAGATATTCATAGTTAATTGATCTTAACTATATTTTTAAATTGTAGTTTTTAACTATATTAAAAACGATAGCTAATACAATTTTATAGGGTAAATGACTCTAATGATGTTTAAGTTTGAAGATGAAAGTGTGGGAAGAGACAGCTTGTGTTACACGTAAACAAATTATCAAGATATTTTTAGTTAAAAATTGTAAGAAAATACATGAAGTTTGAGATGTTTACTCCTAGAGTTAAAATATAGCAGTATATTCTTCTTGTGCAAGGCAAACTGTTTGAATAAAGATATCTTTTACCTGAATTATTTTAAGGATTGCGTAGTGAATTTTTTTGTGAATTGTTAGAATAAGTAAATTAATAAATTTTTCTCAGTGACAGTTAAGCAATAATGTTTTCAGAGAAAATGTGTTAGCTTTTTAAAAAAATATTGATAAAAATATTTCATGTAAAAAGTAAGGAATCTTGTTCAGAGCATTCAACAGGTTAGCGTACTTGAGAATTTCTTGTTATGTTATTGAAGGAAAGTATTTAAAAACTTTTGGATGTAATGTAAAATTTTGAAAATGTTAACTCAAATTTATCTCATGAAAATGAAACAACGTTTTTCTTATAAGATATGTCGATTGTTTCTTTGTACTTTTTTCACAAAACTCTTCTTTATTTTAAAACGGGGGAAATACGTTTCATACATCCAACTATTTCTGTTTTTTTCTGAAGAGCATACCAAACTTTTTTGTGACAGACGTATAATTTTTGCGATTATAGTATTCCTCTCATCGCTTCAGGTATGCGACAACATTTTTTTATGTTCGGGAAAAATTGACATGATAAATACAGAGTTTTTGTTGTGGCATCACTATTGCTGTGATGTATGCGGTGTGACGTGTCTGATGATGAACTGCTGTACGCTTGGTATAAATTGAAGATTCGCAGTTGTGATAAAAAGAAGATGCTAGACCTTAATCTTTACATTTCTATTTAACTTGTACTAATAAATTATTGTTTTTTGAAATGGTTTCTTTTGTCGCGCATCACAACATAATGGCGACGGGTTACTTATGATCGAATCTACGAAGAATAGCTGTTGATCTACAGTGCTGTATGGAATTGCTGTGTGCAGTGGTTGTTTACTGAAGATGAATCTCAGTTTGATTCAAAACAACAGGTGTTGCTGCGTTCTTCCCCTCTCATCTCCCGAGTCTTCCGGCACTGGTATCTTTTTCTTATTTCCATGAGCATCGGGTAACTTTTGAAAGTGTTCTTGTTAGCATTGTGTGTAATGTGCAAGCTAGTCATTTGATTTCTAATTATGGCTGTGGTAGGATCTATCCGAGAATTTGATATTTCTCATCCAAATTCTTTTGAGTTGTATGCTGAGCAGTTAAAATTTTATTTAGAGGCTAATTCGATCACTGATGCAGGGAAAAAAAGGGCTACACTTTTAGCTGTTTGTGGAATGAAAACTATTGAAGTGATTCGTACTCTTGTTTCTCCGGATCCGATTGCCAGTAAAACATATGATCAAATTATGCAGTTGCTAAAAGATCATTTTTGTCCTAGATCCTCGGAGATTTTTAGGCGGTTTAAGTTTCACAAAAGAGTACAGGGTAAAACCGAATCAGTTAATGCATACGTAACTGAGCTAAAAAAGCTAGCAGAGGATTGTGGATTTGGTAATAACTTGTCAGAACGTCTTAGGGATCAGTTTGTGTGTGGTATGCGCGATGAGGAGGTCCAACGGAAATTGTTGGCTGAATCAACACTGAACTTTGGTACCGCGGTTGCTGCCGCAATGGCTGCTGAGGCTGCAGCTTCTCAATCTAAATTCATGCACTCGGACCCTCCAAGTTCGAGTTTTTCTGATTCTGTTGATCAAGTAAGACGTAATAGGACAGGGTTTAAAAAAGAGGGATACCCTAATCCTAAAGGTACGCGAGAAAATACGCATCCACGAAACAAAGCTAAATATTGTTACAGTTGTGGAGGTGATCATGAGAGATCGTCTTGTAGGTTTCGAAACGCTGTATGCTATTATTGTAAATTTAAAGGTCACATTAAATCGATGTGTCGTAAGGTAAAAAATCACACTCGCACAAACGAGGTTGAGACACATGAAGAGTATCTGAATTCTGTGACCCAGTTTAAATCTAAATTTAAACAGAGTGTAGATGTTGAAATTGATGGTAAAACTGTTAAAATGGAAGTTGATTCTGGATCGTATTACTCTATAATGTCAGTTCAGAGTTTTGGGAAAATTTTTGCTTCAAAAATGCCTGCTGTTGAAAAAACTAGTGTAAGATTGAGAGACTTTCAGAAAAATGATATTTCTCTAGAGGGTGTGTGCAAAGTAACTGTTAGGTACAAAACATACAGGGCTAGTTTAGATTTGCTGATATCTAAATGCAAATGTACTACTATTTTGGGGTTTTCATGGTTTGAAAAACTGGGTATAGCTCTTACGGGAGTGAATAAAATTGAATCGGATGTTGTGGGAAAAGTACTTGAGAAGTATTCTGAAGTGTTCGATGAAAACTTGGGTACTTACAAAGGTCCTAAAATATCTTTACCCATAAACCCTGATTTTCCTCCTATCAGGTTTAAAGCTAGAAACGTCCCTTTGGCCTTGAAACCCAAAATTGAAGTGGCCCTTGAAAAGTTACTCAAAGAGGGTGTCATTGAGAAAATTGATAATCCCAAATGGACGACCCCTGTTGTTCCGGTACTAAAGCCCTCAGGTGAAGTTAGGCTCTGTGGCGACTATAAAGTCACCTTGAACAAAGCAATGAATGCTCACCCTTATCCAATCCCAGCTATAATGCAGTTACTATCAAATTTAAAGGGGGGAGGATATTATGCGAAAATTGATTTGGCCCAGGCATACTTGCAATTGCCTGTAGATGATGTTTCTGCTGAAGCTCAGACTATCATAACACACAAAGGTGCATTCAAGGTAAAAAGGTTGCAATTTGGTGTGAACGTGGCACCAGGAGTTTTTCAAAACTTAATTGAAGAGTTGATGTCAAATCTCGAAGGGGTAGTACCGTACTTCGATGACGTGTTAATAAGAGCTGAATCTAAAGAACAGCTGGCTTCTCGGCTGGAGAAGGTTTTGGAACGGTTAAAAACAGCAGGGTTAAAAGCTAACAGGGCTAAATGTCTGTTTGGTGTTACTGAGGTAGAGTTCCTTGGGTATTGTGTGGATAAAAGTGGGATCCATCCTTCCAAGTCTAAAGTTGAGGCAATCCGGGCTTTTCCTGTTCCAAAAGACAAGACGCAGTTACAAGCGTTCTTGGGGTTGATTAACTTTTACAATGTGTTTCTGAGGGATAAAGCAACTAAAGCAGAAATGTTGCATAGGTTACTGGATAAAAATTCTAAATGGGAGTGGACTGAAACCCATACAGAAGTGTTTGATGCTCTAAAAAATCTTCTAAGCTCAGAAGATGTTCTAGTTCCCTTTGATGAAAAACTTCCAATAGTTTTAACGTGCGACGCTTCGCCATTCGGTGTTGGCGCAGTTCTGAGCCATGTCCTACCGGACGGGCAGGAAGCTCCAATAGCTTTTGGTTCACGAACTCTAACTTCAAGCGAGCGAAACTACGCTCAAATAGATAAAGAGGCACTTGGAATAGTGTTTGGTGTGAAAAAATTTCACCAGTTCTTGTATGGGCATTCCTTTACAATAGTTACAGACCATCAACCCTTGCTAGGTATATTCACTAAAGGTAAACCAACTAAGGAGATCTTATCTCCCAGGATGCTTAGGTGGTCTATACTGCTTAGTGCCTATGACTTTTCTTTAATTCACCGGCCTGGTAAGAAAATTCAACACGCTGACGCGTTAAGTAGATTGCCCTTGAAAGTAAAAGATTGTGAAGTTCCCCAACCTTTAGAAGTTTTGTTCACAGAGCAGTTAGAGGATCCACCCTTGCATGCTTCTGAAATAGCAAGGTTAACTGTTAAGAGTCCAGTACTTTCTAGAGTACTTACATGGGTTTTAAAAGGTTGGCCTGAAAAAGTTCATGATCCAAAGTTTAAAAAGTATTTTGTTAAAAGGAATGAACTCTCAGTTCATAGGAACTGTTTATTGTGGGGTAATAGGGTTGTAGTGCCAGTGCCGGGGAGATTGAGGGTGTTGAGGTGTCTTCATATGTGCCATCCAGGAATTGAGAGAATGAAGGCCCTTGCCCGCTCGTATGTTTGGTGGCCGGGAATAGATGAGGATGTTTCAAGTTTCGTTTCAGGTTGTCAAAGTTGCCAGCTGACCAGGCATTCTCCACCAAGAGCTCCAGTACATCCATGGGAGATACCGAGTAAACCCTGGTCTAGATTGCACGTTGACTTTGCAGGTCCTTTTCAAGGAGAGATGTTCCTTATCCTCATCGATGCCTTTTCCAAGTGGATTGAAGTTCGGAGAACGCCTTCAACGACTTCTTCTGCCACCATCAACATACTACGCGATATTTTTGCAACTCATGGCATTCCGAATGTTCTCGTTTCAGATAATGGGACTCAATTCACATCTCAGGAGTTTAAGCTTTTCCTTCAACGAAACTCCATTCGCCAGGTCCTGATTGCTCCACGTCGACCTGCTGCAAACGGACAAGCTGAGAGGACTGTACAGACGGTAAAAGACGCTTTGAAGAAGGTAATACACGGTCCATGGAGGCAAAGACTAGCAAGATATCTGCTACAACAACATGTCACTCCATCCACGCACTTAGGAGCCAGTCCAGCAGAACTGCTGATGGGGAGGAGACTTCGTACTATACTTGACGACCTACATCCCGACTTAACGGAGGAACGGAGAACGAAACAAGAGGTTGATTTTGAGCAGAAATATGGTAAGAAGTTGACAAGAATTTTTAATGAGTCTGATTCCGTTTTAGTAAGGACTTTCGGCCAAGGACCTAAATGGATTCCTGCAACTGTCACCAAGGCAACCGGTCCAGTGTCTTACGAAGTTCTCACGGATGATGGAGTCACTCTTAAAAGGCATGTAGACCAAATGCTTAAATCCTCTACCAGGTACGACCCTTCAACGTCCTTTCAAGAACCACCGTCCTTCCTCGAGGAACCTCCCACTCCAGTGCAAGAACAGATTACCCAAGAACCTCCATCCCAAGAACCTTCTATTCCATTCATCCCTGAGAGACCACCTGAAGTTCAAAGTCAAGAGCCTGAGTCCGCCCCGACACCACCACCATCTACGGCCAGTCCTACTCCTGATGTCACCATCCCGCGCCAGCCGCCTACACTAAGAACTCCCAGACCCAAGCGAAACGTCCGACCTCCTAAGCGTTATGGAATCGACGAGTATACTACGTTTAAGAACTAGGAGGGAGGAGTGTTGTGGCATCACTATTGCTGTGATGTATGCGGTGTGACGTGTCTGATGATGAACTGCTGTACGCTTGGTATAAATTGAAGATTCGCAGTTGTGATAAAAAGAAGATGCTAGACCTTAATCTTTACATTTCTATTTAACTTGTACTAATAAATTATTGTTTTTTGAAATGGTTTCTTTTGTCGCGCATCACAACAGTTTTCAATACCTCGAATCTGAATCTTGAATTGTAGGGAAATAGATAAACTTGTATTTTAGACCTTCGAGCTTGGAAGTATCGTAGCTAATTCTTGGTAATAAACTAAGTTCTAAACATAAGGTACCAATAACTTTACAGTTCATGTTTTCTTAAAGCTTTGTACTATCAACATAGCAGGCTACTAAATTCAACCATACCTCTTTGTAGTGGATACATTTAGTTCTTTGTAAAATAAACATTAATTTTATTGATTGTCCATAAATTTACTTTTCAAATTCTGATTTTAGCTATGGAAGACTACATTGTTCAAAACTGTTTTTAAAACAACATAATTTTTGTTTTCTATTACTATTTAGACAGGTTTGAGAAGTCCCCATGGAAGGATTGGTCTCCGTGTTCCACAACCTGTGGTAAAGGCACGAGGGAAAGAGTAAAAGAATGCGTCGAAGGGGAAGACGATGGCTACAAGTGTGACAAAATAGAAGACAAATCGCACGAAGTCAAAGAGTGCAAAGAGTGGTCACCTTTTCAAGTGAAGGAATGTCCAAGTAATACACTCTCTTATTGACAATCCTCAAGTAACTATTGTTGTGAAAGTACTAATGAGTTGAAGCCTTCAGAATATTAAATTTTTTCGTAAGAGAAATATGTATATGATGATAACTTACGAAGCAAGTTTTTTTTTTCTGATTTCACTCAAAGTCAATTTTTTCATATCCCATTTTTTTTCTTGTTATTGTTCTTAAATCTAAACGTGCTCAAAAGTGCTTCCCCACAAAGCCATTGGATGGAGACAATCGCGGTACGAATTGGCCGTCTAGGCCCCCTCCCCAGTTACATTTCCAAATACAGCACTCTAGACTTGAAAAATCGGTGCTACGATTTTGATCTTCTTTTGGATGAGAATAAAAATCGAAGAGTCCTTTGATAATTCTATGTATTATTGCTCTCAGCGAATTTCTTAACATATTTCCAGGTCCGTGCGACAGGGAATCCGACGAATACGGCAACATGGAAGAGCTTCAGCATTGTCCTGATAGGGCGAAATGTGAGGACCAGAGTGAAACCACTGGACCCAAGAGGAGATGCAAATGTGTCATGGGATATGAGTTGGACGAAAAGAACTGGAAATGCATAGGTAATAGATTTATACTATAAGTACCATAGTTGTTTATCTACACAAATTAAATCGAAAAATCAAACTTTGTTATTTTTTTAGTCCATATATTGGTTTATTTATTGTCTGACACGTGAATAATTTCGTTTTGATTTTACGGTTCTATAGTTAGAAACAGTTCTTAAAAACCATATAAAATCCAACATTTGTCACTTGCAGTGAAAAATACCCGGTTAATTTATTTACGTTTGTTTATTTTTTTTAAATTCATCTTCAATTCACACAATAGAATAAAATATCTTATTTTTTATTTTCAGATAAACCACCAGAAAAACCAACACCCCGCCCAATACCAACGCTTAGTCCAGTAAGTTGAGATTTTAATAATTAAAAAAAATTGCTTTAATCCAGGGACCCGTAAACATTTTGACTAGGACGAAGGACCCCAAATTTATTCACAAAAATTTAATACCCAGTAGGCCTCTAGAGAAATGCTTGGAGGGCAGATTAAATTCTGATTTTCAAGTTGTAAAAAAAATATTATAGAAGTTTTAGGTTTTTTGATTTCATATGTTCTTTTGTTTTAACTACAGCCTAACGCGACTTGCAGTAAACTGTCTTTCTGTCTGTAAAATGTCTTTCAGAGTGACGTAGCTACTACGTAATCACGCCGAACCGAATTCTTCATAAAAAATGCTGTTTATACTAACACCTTGAATTTATTTTTTAATTGCACCTAAGTTTGACTTTCTTGTTGAGCTCGAGGTTTACGAAAATTTTGATTAAACCAGGAATTCCGGGATTCATGCTGTTAAAAAAATAGATTTACGGGACTACCTCCGGAAAAGTAGCAACCCTTATAAATGTAGATCAAAGTATTCATTATACATCTATACTTAACATTAAAAAATTAAATAACTTTCTAAGCAAATTGCTTACTATCTATACCTAGCACTCCGTCACTTCAAATATTGTCCTAAAGAAACCCGCTAAAAAGTAATTCCGAGTAGTATTCCAGAACACCTATCTTTCCTAGCTGATGGGTTCCATCCTGCTAGAGCAAGATAGTGTCAGCAGGACTTTCGGCACTTCGCGGCATCGCGAAGACTGTTTTAAGAATTTTTGAGAGGAGGGTTCCAAAGAATGTGCTTCATAAATATTCAAAAGGACGAGGTTTAATTTTCGCTTCGCCGGCGCGATTTGTATTTGCCAAAACTTCCAAGAAAAGTGCGCGCTCTGGCGACAAATGTAGCAGTTGTTTCCAGCTTTAAGGCTGGGATGAATATGGATGGTCTCTCTCTCTTTTCTGTAGTTACGGAAATATATTTGATTGCTGCTGTACAAATTAATGAAGTTATTTGCGTATGCGAACCTGATTTTGATATCGAAGGATCGATGGTGCATAAAAAGTGGATTTATTCCAAAGTGATGGTATCTAACAATTTATTATACATTGAGTGGAATATAAAATGAAAACATTTGATCATTTATCCTTATCATTAATTAAAGAGTAACTTCTAATCAATGCAGAAAATAAAGATTCAAAGCAGCCTTATGATACAAATTTTGTTGAGTTTTTGAGAGTAGGTTAAGTATACACAATTTTTTTTAACCAATGGGCAGGTATTTGGATTTATCACCCATACACAAAAAATTAAAAGGTCATATTCATATAATAATACTTAAAGAGAACTTATTAATTTAGCTGTTCGATTGGTTTTTGTTGGCTATTATTAATATGCGTAAATATGATTAGAAATGGTAATTAATTAGAAATATGATTAATATGCGTATGCAAAGAATGCATAAAAATGGCCCAAAAATATTCCATTTTATATTGTAGGAATTAATCCTCCATATAACGTAAATAAGTTCGTAACCCTAAAAATTATTTTTTCGAGCTCATAGCATGAAAAAAAAATACTTTTATAGGATTTAAAAGGATGTAAGAGTCATAAAAATTAGCTTCCAGAAATGACGCTCACGACATTCTTGGAGAAGACAAAGAACCAAGATAGTATTGGAATTTCAATTCAATTTGAAGGCATTGCGTGTACATTTTTCAATTAATGGAGAAATGCGTGAAAGTAGTTTTTATATATATATGTGTACAAAAAATGCTATTACTAAGTCTTTAAAGCAATTACTAAAATTAAGAGAAATAAGAATAAACCAGAATTATAAAAAATGGTCTCGCCTGGCATTTGACATTGAAAAGTGAAATTACATGACTCACCGACAGTCTTAAGGACATCACTTGAAGTCCCTAAACCCATAGAAATTCTTTCTGGACTTCCAAATTCCACGCCCTTCTCCTTAGAATTAATCAAGCCTTCACCAAAGCACTAAATTTAGTCCTGAGATTTCAATTCATTAAGATCGAGAGTATTTTATCAAATGATTCCATGTGCGTGTGTCTGATTACTTTGAAATTGGATTATTTCACTTCATTTCAGGTTGAGAAAGTCGTCGCGGTCGTAGTGACGAAGACAGCCAGCACAGTTCTCCTTATTATGGTGTCACTCACTTTGGCCATTTTTATCATAATGAGGTTCGAAGCTGTCTTTTTTTTGTTCCTTGTGGGTCGGATATTTTATTGAGATAATCTGTTTTAATTATCTTAGGGATTCACAGCTCTTTTATTTTCTTTGGAAGATAAATCGAATTCTTTCAAACATTCCTATGAAGTAATCTTTCGAGAGGAATATTTTATTCTTTGCTTAGTGGATTGATTTATATTTTTTCCTTCAAGTTTTGAGAATTATATTAAGAATATTTTAATTCTGTAGGATTTTGTGTGGACAATTTTTTATCGAGAAACCATTCAATTAAAAGTTTTATCGTTTATGAATATTTTAAATAGGTATTTCTTAACTCTCAATCTTTATTTATGTAATTTTTGTTTTAGTTGCGATCTTATTGTTTTTCAAACCAAATTTAAGGATTACTTTAAAATTGTTATGAAAGTAGTTTTGCTTCATTTTATAAGTTTAATGGTTAAATACAAGAGTGAAAATTTTTATATAGAGCAATGCTGTACCAAAGAATATATATGTTACGGGCAATGTGATAAATCCGGGCATTATTAATAATGCCCGGGCAATGTGATAAATTCAGTGGAATTTATGAATGAAATTTATCACTTTGCCCGCCTCCACTTCGGGCATTATTAATAATGCCCGATTAATCACTTTGCCCATAACTAGTGTTCGGCAACTAGTAGTCAAAAAGTAGTTAACTACTAACTAGTCTGGGAAAATCTAGTTGCAACTAGTAGTTAACTATTTTTTCCTGGGACTAGTTGCAACTAGTAGTTAACTATTTCCCAAAGTAGTTAACTACTAGTTAACTAGTCTATTTAATTTAATAACCTATTTTTTGCCCAAATTCCAAACATCTTTCTTACCTATATCACAAAAAACTTTATGCTTCGCTGAAAACGGTGCTTTTTTTCTGGTTATGGTATTTGAGAACTCTACCATGACACTGTAGTTATAAATAGCAGTGTAATTTTTTGTATATTTTGATAACATTTTTTGAAATTTTAAACAAAATTTTTTTAAAAAGTAGTTGAAAATTTGAAAGTAGTTTCAACTAGTAGTTATTAAAAAAAGTAGTTCAACTACTAGTTAAACTAGTTTAAACCAAAAGTAGTTAAACTACTAGTTAACTACTAGTTGATCGGTAGTTAACTACTAGTTGCAACTAGTTCTAGTTAACTAGTGCCGAACACTACCCATAACATATACACATGGCTGTAATATGATCTTTTTATTATGGTTGGCAGGGGAAAAAAGGTTTCCAAAATTCTTAATGTTCATCATAGTTCTCACTTCTCACACTTAATTTTAAATTTAAAAAGAAATACTTAAGTTATTTAAAATGATTCATATTAAATTTTTAAAGTAATTTTTGTCATGTTTATAATTTGATTTTATAGTTATTTTAAATTTACATAAAGAGTCTTTTTATAAACCGTTATAACTTATACAATGGTGTTATTCAGAAATGTGTACCTACATATTCATTTAAAATAATAATATATGACTTTGTTTGGTTTAAAAATGTTGTGTTCTAGTCAAAACATATGAATATGTAAAAATATGTTTACAAAACTTATACTATAGGTATACATACATACAAGAAATTTAAGTTTCATAAAAAAAGAAGGGTTTTTTCGAGTTATTCCAAATGAAAACAATGTCCTAGACAAAAAAAATTATGAAGCTATGCTTATTTTATTTTAAACATGTTCAAAAAAGTGTAATCGTGAATGTTACTTTTAATTAATTTAAGTAATACATTTATTTATTAAATTTAATATTAATTTCTATAAAAATTAGTCACACCTACTCATTAAATTACTTCATCATAATTCAAAAAGCATTTGGTAAAACAAAGTTATGTTATCTTTATGATCTTTGATGTCCTAATGACGCTAGTTTAAAGTTCATAGTTAAAATAAGCTGTGATTATTTCAATGAATTTACACAATTAAAAAATGTTTCAATGGAAATAATTAAAAACAACTAACTTTTACTAAAGATTATAAAACTGAATTATTTTTTGTAAAGCAAAGGGTTTTTTAAATTTAATTTCATATAGTTTCATAGAATTCATTGCAAATATATCGTTTCTTTATAGAGTATTTACAGTAGATCGTGTGATACAGATGAACATGGAAATTGCTTTAGTTATCGCTCATCTATTTCTTCTCTTCCCTTATGAAATATCATCAGACAATGCTGTGAGAATTTTATGCGTATTATTAGAGCATTTTTGACTTATTAACTTATTTAAAATTAAAATAAGTAATTAATTAATGAAATCTTTAAGAATAAAAGCTGTATTTCAAGTTTTTGTCCTGAAAAAAAAACCCAAGGAATATTCAACAGATAATAGCAAGTTAAAGCACTGTGAAATTTTTATTTTGTTTCAAACCAGTTAAATCGTGCTTAAAAATTCTATAACACCGAATCCACAATAACAATTTAATTAACTTAGGATTTAACTTACACTTATCTGAAACAATATCAAGATTTATTACTTAATTACTGAACTTAATTATTATATTTTTGGGTTCAATTTTATTAATATGTGTATCGTACATCGGATTTCTTGAAATGAATTGGAAAAATTCAGACTAGGATCTTTTAATTAATTTCACATCCAGCATTAAACTGATATACATCCTAAACTAATCTCAGTTATTCAAAAACTGATTTCCTCTTGAATAAATGTTTCAGAGAGTACCACTAACCACTTCAAATGTTAATTTTGAGATTATTATGCAGATGAAGACATCCTTTTTTTTTTCGTTTTAGAGTATTGAATGCCCACTGGAAAAAATAATTTCTTAATATTATTTAATTTTTCTTCATTTGTGCCTGGTAATTATATCGCTTCACTAATTCCGTAAAAACCATACCTCACTTAAAGTTTAATTAAATAACGGAGTTTTTTTAATATTCATTCATTTTTAAACTTTAGAGAGAGAGAAAAAAACTCGAGTGAAAAAACTTGCTACTTTGAGCGCGTATAAAAAGTTTTTTAATTAATTCTAGGATCTGTGTCAGGTCGTTTCGGTGGCGCTTCATTTGTTCTTCACGGCTTGCTTCATGTTCCTGCTGTTGGAAGCGCTCCACGTGTATAGCATGGTGGCCTTTGTGGTGCCCAGGAACGGGATTCTCAACAGGTTCCAGAACATGCTCGTGGGGTGGGGTAGGTTGAAGAAACATCATAAAGGAAATTTCATAATAATTACTTTTCATTTTGTTTTACGTACACACAGAAATTGACCATCATAAAAAATTAAGGTTGAATAAGTAAACTTTTTTAATTGAAAAAAAAATGTTTTTAAAGATTTTCTTTTCAGAAACGCGCAAAAACGCCTGAGGTGTAACGATTCATGATATTAGTTGACCCACTTTGTTTGGGTTAGTAAAGTTTTTAGATCGATAATTCATCATGGAAAGAAGTAATCAAGTTATGAAAACCCATTCCTTAACGAGTAAAAATGTAATAAAAACTAAAAAATGTCATAATTGTAATAACATATTTCACCCCTTTTTCTAAGTCACTTTTTTCTTAGACATTTAAATCTAAATAAACATTAAGAAGTATTACTTTAAAAATTTCGTATAAATTTTCTGTATAAGAATGCAGTGAAATTATAGTTAGATAATCTAGATCTCTATAAAAATCTGACGCATGCAAATTTTGTATTCAAGAATTTTCCAATGCAACAGCAATTCTAAGAAGTAGCTAAGAAATATGGAATTGGGTTAGTATTAAATAAAAAGATTTTTGAGTGTTTTTTCTGAGAAGAAAATTGAAAGAACATGATTCACTTTTTTCAATCACTGCGACACATTGTTGCTTAAGGCGTATCACGACATAAATCAATCCAGAAGTCCCTTAATTGTACACTTCTATGCATGCAACGCAACGATAACAAAACTGGCAATAGAAGCAATCCAGATTATTTTATAAAGGAATTTTTAAAATGATCCTCTATCTAATTTTGAATGCCCCTTAAGCTATATATATATATCACTTGTGACCAAATTTTCATTTTATAAAATTGAGAACTAATTTTTTAAAATGCAGTCAGTGTTAAAATAAGAGTTTATTAATTTAAGGAAGTATAAACGTGGTTAGAATAAGATACATGCATGAATTTAACTTTGTAGGTAGCACTGACCCAACATGTTGACGTGAAGAAACCCAGGAATATGGGTTGGTTGAAAATTAGAACTTGACTATAATCTTGACAACCGTGTTTTAGTTCTCAGGAATTTTTATACATTTTGCCTTATTTCTGCCATTTTTAAATGTGGCACCGAGTACTATTTATTATTAAGAAGAATTTTAAACACCAATTTGATTTGTTAAGTTTTAAAATCAGTAGTTGAAATAATTTTAGAACTTTACAAAATAACATTTATCAAGAGAACTAGTTTTACTGTTTGATGACTGACGATCTTTTTTATAAACAGGCATTTCTGTCTTAATCGTGATAGTTAGCGTTTGTTTCTTCTTGGAATACTATGGATCCAAATATCAGTGAGTATATTTACACATATAATTAAAAAAAAAAGTAAATTTTCAATTTTACGAATATAACATTTTCTTTCTCTTGGGAGAAACTGATACATTTTTGAGTAACTTGACCAGCTTTATACAACACCAGTCAAAACTATAAACAAAAGTATTTTTCTTTCATTTAAAAATTTGTAAAAGATATTGAATCTTTTAGATAGTATACATTAAAAAAAGTTAACTTTTAGTTGCTGGCTACAGATGGACAAACCTCTTGTGTACCTTGTTATTGGGCCTATTATATGCATATGCATAATGGACTTCATAATGCTGGAGGCAACAGGAAACGCTAACTACAAACCCTTGAAAGTTATTGATCACAGACAGCTTTTGAGTTGCAAGTAAATATTTCGATTATCATTTGTGTACACACTGCCAGTATTTCATACGCAAATTTTCCAAACCGAATGCATTAAAATTTCTGATTTATTTAATTTTTATCAATAGTCAGTTTCCTTCAATTTTTCTATTTATCGGAGATGTTTTACTACAGACTTTCACATGGTATATTCCAATACAATTTTCCAATATATCCTAACACTTTTAAACTTTTAAGTATGAAAAAATCCATATCCCAGACTACGACAAATAAAGAAAGAGCGGGATGAAAATTCCTAAAAATGTTTTATTATATAGTTAACTTTAACTATTGCATTTATTGAAAATAGATGAACCATGTTCTAATGGTTAGAATATAATTGACATTAGTCACCCGAACTTTGAGTTACGAAATGTTTTTATTATACAGTGTCTGGTAGTGTTCTTTGAGAAGACATTATTTGGACTGCTATTAAAAGACATTACTGTAGATATGTTTCAGTTTGGAAACTACCGCACTAAAAAGAAGAAGTAAAATAGAATCTAAATCTAATCTAAAGAAGAGAGATCCACTTTTATTCCGTATAAGTTTCCGGGTATTATGATTCTTAAGGTAAATGACTGTTATAGCTTTAAAAAAGTAAAACCCTTTTAGGAGATATATTCCCATTATAACCTTGAAAATATAAGAAGGTGATAAATATCTAATAAAAAGTTAATGAATAAGGTTAGAGAATAATAACTCCCATTATAAATCAAGCAATGTCTAGCAAAGATGACACGAAGGTCTTTCTTTGAATCTATTGGCCTCCAGGGAAAGACATTGTGTCAAAAGACAGTGTCAATTTTGACACTTCCTAAGACGAAGATAAGTAACGTCTTTCTCGAGCTCAAAATGTAACCTGTCCCAACAATGGGGGAAAGAAGAATGACCTCCTCTTGATGAATTTTCTCGAATCACTGTTTTGGTTGTGAGCGGTGAACAGTTTCACATCTATCAAGGCTTAGGAGGCTGATGATAAATTTTTCTTGGCTTTCCTCTTTTGTAAAAGAATATTTGTTTCATTTTAGATGATGGGTAATTTTTACCGGTTTTTTTTTTGTGGGGTTTCGTGAATATTTATGATGTTGGTGTGCTTTTAAAACGCTGAGCTCCAAGTAAATAAATGACTAGACCTAGACTGTGCAGGATTAAATTTCATTTTCGTTGAACAATTTTTTTTATCGACTGCCATTTTATACTAAGGATAAAATGGTAGTGAAACACATTTAATAGCATTAAAAACTCGTATGATATATTTGCAGCTTTAATAATTTTAGCATACAACTAACTGAATGGAGTTTTATCTATGACAGTGGAGTGCTTGTATTATCCATCACTAAAAACGAACCAAAATACTGCTTTACTCTGGTACTCCACTCTCTTTATTTTAAATTTTAATGATTATGCTCATTATTGCACATTCTTATAATAGTCAGCAAAACATTCTGCAGTACACATACCAAACCAGTATTAAACAAACTGGTCTGAAGTGAAAATATAAGGTAAACGTTTTAGCGAGCTTACTTAGTAGGGGATGTATTGCCTACTGTATTTTAGAGGTGTGTGTAATCTCTAATAGTAAAGAGCTTTAAACAAACGCCTCATAGAGAAATAGTGTAACTCTGCTTAAAATTTAAAACATTCAATTGCATAAATTAAAAACCAGAAAATTGCATGCATTTTACTTTGAATATGATTTTGTTTTTCTGTAATAAACAATTACTTGAACTTGGGAATTCATATAAATATGCTTCATCATATGTTAATAGTGTTCATAATCTTATATATTAAAAGATTAGAACAGCTAACTCATAATGAGAGTAGACGTTATGGTAGCGCAACTTTAATTTTCTCAACAATAATTAGCTTCCTCAAGTTACTATCAAAGAGGTAATTTATTTATCTCTAAGACAAATGGTAAAATGGAATCTCGAAGCACTCGCGAAGACTTAAGTAGAGTTTTACGATTTTAACCTTTTATCATGAAAAGGACGAACGGAAATTTAATCATTGTGTCTTATTCATTTCATTTAAATTATAAACGTTGATAAGAACTAAAAAGCAATGAATTTTTATAAAATATAAATAATGCAAGTAGAAGTACTTATCAAAAAATTACAAATAAAAGAATAAACCTTTTTTTCCGAATTAGTTTTAAACTTTGATTAAACATAATAAGCAATTAAACACTAGAAACGGGTTAAAAATAGTTACTTAAAATTTAATATAATTTAATTATTAAATGAAGCTGAATACATTTACATTTTTTAAATTGAGCGAAATTTGGTTTCAATGTTTCCCTTAACATGTTCTTTTTACTTCAATTGTAGGAATTTTACTTTTTATAGTATAAGAGGTAACATTAACCACCTAAACTTAAAGCAGGAGCTTTTAGGTGGACTTTTCTTTTTATGTGTAATAAAAGTCTTTCTTCAAGTTATTTCGCAACAAACTCGTATGACATGAAAGCATGCAGAATAGATTTAATTTTAATTGCAGAATATTGTTTCTGGTTTTTTGAGTACTTAGCGAAAATTAATACAATAGAAATGCTTTGTTTTCTGAAGAAATTCAATAGAACAATTTGAACATTTAAACTAATAACGAAACATATATATCTATTATCGATGCATAATTTATATCGTTATTTTAAATCTTTAATGGAAAGATTATATCAACAAAAATTTTATTTAGTGAATGTATTTGATAGTTGAATGGTCTTCATGAAAACTTACAATATTCTTATTCTTTCTAACAACTATACTAGACCGCAACGTTTCTTGACTCTATGACGTCACTACTGGGAAGGAAAAATTGAGTAAACAGAAAGCTTGTTAGGTTGCTAGGATAAAAAAAGACGCTATGTAGTATACATGGGTATAACGAACTAATCATATTTCTAAATTGTTCTTATTTTCACTCATAATGCAGACACCGCGCTGGGAACTTGTTTTGTTTTTATAGGGTCAAGTAACGTTGCAGTCTATTATAGTCAGACAATAAAGAAAACAAAAAACAACAGGTAAAGTGTGTTTCAGAGAATATATCAATTAGAAGTGGTCAAACTTTCACCATGATTGCTTTCCCTGTCGTTTAGATTAATTATACTTAAGAAACCAATGAGATGAGGAATGTCAAGAAATTGTCTTTAGCTAGATTGGAATTTTTCAAAACTACAGTTCTGAGCCATCTGTTGCTAAGTATTCATCTAATTATCAAAAATTCAAAATACTTCTTACTACTAAAGTCCATCAGTGGAACTGCTTTGCTTAAGTTTCAAGAAGTTAATGATGTCATTATTCCAAAAACCCACATCGTTCAATTAGATTACCATACTTTAGCTTCAAAGAGATGGCTGCTATGGAAATATCCCTGCTTATTTCCATTTTCTGACTGATTATAACTTTAATTGTAGTTCTTAGGTCGAATTGTTTGAAATTAGGATACCATCAAGCCTATTTTTAACTTTTAATTTGCATTCCTATATTGTGCGTTTTTTCAAAATTAGGATGAAATGAAAAAAATTAATTACTTTCTAGTGGAAATCTTCCCTTCTTTTGAGAGTTTTTTTATGTTTTTTTTTTCAAGATCTGAAAATGTTCATGAACATAACCTGAACAATTTTAAAAGAAAACTATTTTTTCCCATTAAAAAAATAACCCCTTGAATAGTCGGCTGTAGAAAGGGAATAAGACCAAAAAGGACCTTGAATGGAGTGCATATACCTAATTCAAACTAATACTACTTTTAATAGGTATCAGCATTTTTTTTTCAATTTCTAAGGTACTTGAATTTTGGACAATTCCCTTCTTAAAAATCCAACGATTCTATTTATGTAAAGTTAGTAATTTGAATTCAAATCAATATTAATTAAATCGCCTTTTAGAAAAAGGGATTAATTCTAAAAAAAAAATGAAAAATTAGCTGTTTGTGTTCAAAAAAGTATCTACTCAGTTTCACACATACCTTATTTGAACCTTATTTGTTTCAATCTATCTATTTTTGTGCTGTGAACTAAGCAGAAATATAATTTGCGTTACGTTAATTAATAATACAATTTACGGGATTTTTAAGATTTTTTTAACTTTCAAAATCAACATTTTTTTTTAACTGTAGAATATTTTTTTAAAATTATTTTTTTCCGATGATATTTTTCTATTCTAAATAGGGTCCTAAACTTCAAGTAAAATTTTAATGGTTAAACATTGAAAATTCCATTACTTATTCAGTTTTTCCCCTTATTTTCTCAAAACTTTGACTTTGAACTTATGTTAAGTCATGTGCAGAATAAATAAGTCCATGATATATTGCCTAAAACAACTATTTTACGATTGTAATAATGGGAAATTGTAGAAATTAACTGTGTCTATGATTGGATATAGTATATTATATTGGACAAAATATAATGTATATTAAATATGTGAATTAATATGTGTAATAAATATCTAATGAGTAATCTAATATAAATAAAATAACTACTATTATGTGTAATAAATATTTTATTCTTTAGGATAAACCAGAGATCTAATTTGATTCTTATGCCCCTGATCTTGTCTTCTTACATAATTGGGACTCTTTCCGATTATGAGCAGAACCTCGCATTATACAGTGTGTTCTCCATTTTAAATACGATCATTGGTGTTTTGGTTTTCTTCTTTCACACTCTTGGGAACGATGAGGTATGAAATATTTTCTCAAATTAAAAAAAAAACCCAAAGTATTGAAATAACTTTAAATTTAATAAGAAAATAAATTTAATATTTAGTAAGAGACACGGTTGAAATAATTTTAACGCATTAAATTTTTTTTTTTCAAATGTGTGATACATGGCACATAATTCATGTAAAAATAAAAATCCAAATAGTTTAAAATATTGAATTTATGGAAAAATAAATACATCCAAAAAAAAAAAGTTTTCAATATTTTGGCATCGTACATTACTAAGAAGCCTATTTACAACTTTTAATTTCTAACTTTAAAAAAAGATAATTACTTCTCTTGAACATTCTAGATAATGTTTCCAAGTAAAGCCCGAACTAATAAAAATAATATATTTTTGTAATTCATAATACATGAGAAGAAAATATTTTTGCTTCACTTTTATATTGTTAAGGAGATAAATAAATTTTCATAAAGATGATTTGGTTGAAAATATTTTATTTTACGATTCCCAAAAACCATTCTTGAAGAATATTTTATAATAAAGTAAAGTTCCATGAATTGATCATGTTTTCTATTAAGAGTACTTTCATACCAATACTTTGAAATTATTTTAGAAAATATTAAGAAAAGTAAAAATAGGAAATAAGATTATTTTCTTTGATGGAACGTTAGTTTTGTTGTTTTGACGAACAGTAATATGTCTTATTTTTAATGGAATCATAATCATAATTTTTAAATCAATAATTTTAGGCTTATTGTATTGATGCTACAATAAATTGCTATATTTTTTAAAAAATATTTCTATCCTTCTGATAACTTATCTTAGTTTCATTTTATACATTTATCTTGTAGGTGAGGCAAAAGGTGAAAGGAATGTTGAAGTGCTGCTTTAAATCTTCAAAAGAAAAATAAGGACATGTGTTTGTGTTATACATGATAACGACACAAGATATATTTAAAAACTTTGTGAATATTAAAATGTTAGTTTCAGCAAATAAATATATTTCTTAGAGTACTTTCAATGCTTTTTATTTTGCTTCAGGATTTTTTTTATCTCTCGGAAAGAACTAGGTTAAACTTAAAGATTGTTAAAACGAATAAGATAGTACATTTGTCTACTTAAAATGGAAATTAACAACATGAGTCTAAAATTTGACCAGCATGATATTAAAGTGTGACCTATATACTATGTTGAGTATGCATACGAGTAGGGGTTAGGTCTTGATGAAATCTGCATATCAATATTGTTGATAGTATTTACATTTATACTTTTGATGAAATTTTCACTAAAGCTGGATACGTTATATACCAATTATTTTAATTATAAATGCATAATAAGATATTACCTAAGTTCATAAAGTATATAATTTTTTTTATAAATTAGTGATAAGAATACACTTAAATAAAATAAAATTCAAAAGCACGTTGAAAATATTGCCATAAACAATTTTTTTGAACGATCATAAACACAATTAACTTTTAATTCCCTTAAGCCAAATCATCTTATTCTCCGAAATTATAAGTTTAAATAGGGGGGGGGGGTATGTTAATAGTATTTCAAAATATTTTCCAGGTATTTTGTCATAAAAATATGTATAAAGGATAGTTTAAATTTATTCTCAACGATTTATTTTGTAGATTCAGCTTCTCTGCTAGAGTTTTAATTCAATTTCGGATAAAAAATTTCTTTATTCGAGCTATATTTTATCCAAGATACATTAAATGCTTTTGTCAAGGCATTCAAGTACAAAATTAACTCAGGTTGTGGAGACGGGTATGGCTGTTAAGGGGTTTTAAATTAATGCATTTTAACCTCAAGACCATTAGTTGCTCCAAGGATCCTCATCTATTTTATGTTTTAGTTTTTAGTCAGACTTAATTTATTTAAAGGGTAACCATGTTTGAAATATTAGGTTTGTGTATCATTTATAATAGTTAACTATTCAAGAAATTATTTATCATGTCCGGAATATTAAGAACTCCATGGAAGCATTTATCTTTTTATAAGGTGCAGTTATGGTTTTAATGGTAGTTGTGCGAAATATTGTTTTTTAATGTTTCCCAAATGAATAAGTAAAAATAGAATATTTATTGATAAAAGTGCGCAGAGTTCATTTTCTAACTATTCCAAATGCTATATTTCAATAGATTTTTACTAGTTATCTAGATAGTTTCTTTGGAAAACCTTTAATCATTCTCAATTTAATAACAGAGTTGTGGTACTTTTTGAATTTACGTCTTTTAGGTTCTTTTGGTTTAGGTATTTTTCTTAGGCTTACTAAAGTGATCTATTTCGGAAAATTAGGTATGTGAAATATTTCCTTTATAAATCACCGTTAAAATTTCTAAGTTTAACAAAGCAGATTCTCTAAAGAATTAACGACTTGTATGATTGAAAACTTTAATCTGATGAGCAGAACGGCAGGAAAATGCAGGAATAATAAAAATGATAGTAAGTATCAATAATTGACAATACAATTTTAATTATCTTCTGCTAAAATGTGTATCCTTTATAATAGGAAAACAAGTTTTCCAATTTTTTTTTTATTCACAGTCATGTATACTTCCCAACGGTGAAATATTCTCTGTTAAACCCTTTAAAATTTGCTGGCATTTCGTAAACATTCACAGCTGTGACTGACAGATTCTAGCTTGCGAAGAGTCAAGGTGGATTGATATGGTACGTTTACACGCGACGCGATTCACGCGTCAAGCTCGTTTTGGCGCTGAGATTGGTTCTTACTGCTCTAACACAAAAGCGTTTAACTCCAAGAAAATAGCACACCCTAAACCTGCTTAACGTATGAATCGCATTGCTTGAAAGTGTACTATGTCGGTTTACCCCTCTTTTTTTAAATTATCTTTCTACTAGTTTAATTCATTTGTAATTTCCACCCGTTATCAGATTGAGATTTTTGCACTTGTTTTTATCCTTTAACTAACTTATCAGATTTGGGGAGAAGATTAAGGTGATATATTCCTAAGGTTTTTATTTTAGGATTTTTCTTACTTTAGTTTTTTCAAAAGCTGTACATTTGAAAATTAACAGATGTTGTGTTTCGAATTTATTTTACTTGTACACAGATGAATGTTTCTTTAGTTAAAAAAGTACCGATGGTGGATACCGTTCGTTACACGTCGTTACACATACATATATGTCAACAGAATATTTTACCTCAAAGTTAAGCACGAAAAGCGTTAATTAAAAGGGAAACTAAAAGAAAAAAAAATAGGGGAATATTTTCTCCAAAAGGAGAAACAGTTATTAGAGAAATTTAGACGAAAACTCTGCCGTCTGAACAGTTGTAGAGCCAAGTCGAGTTTTTCAACGTCGCCTCTTTAAAACTCCGTTTAGAGAAGTTTAGCTGAATGGGATTGAGAATGACATCTTTGACATTTTGTCTCAAGTTATTTTTCAAATTTTATTACAGACATCAGTTAAACTCGCTTGGCCACGAAATTCCACCGAAAGCTTTCGGGTAGAAAAACTGTTTTGGACGTCAAAGCTGTTTTAAGAGGTTGTAATGAATTTTCTTTCAGATCAAGGAGTTGGACAGGTGTGAAATGGGGCTCGCTTATGCATGTGGAATCATTCGCTTTATTGCTCCGATTCGACGGTTTAAATCTTATATCAAAGATTTTGTTATTGAAGCTATTGCAAGTAGATGGTTACGATAACAAATTGGATTATTATAGCTTCTTTACAGCTAACCATAAAACTAGTGATTTCACCAGCTTATTGATTTGTTAATTTTTGAGTCAGCGACTAAGAATCTCATGAAGAATTGTTTTTGTTTTGTTTTATTTGTTTTGTCATTGTTTTTGTTCCTTTTCTCTCCCATAGTTTTATGTAATTATGATTTATGAAAATAATAAATTTATTTGTTTGTTTGAATACTTGAATCTATACTAAACAGCAACATGAGCCTATGACGTCACTTACAAACAAAGCAGTTCCCATCGCGGTGTCTGAATTTTGAGTGAAATTAAGAACGTCAATTTAAAAATATGATTATTTTGTTAAACCCATGTGTATATATGGCTTTTCAATCAAGATTTGCAAACCGAAACTCCTCCTAGCAACCCAACAGGCTTTGTGTTTACCGATTTCTCCTTCCGCATTTGTGATGTATTGGGTTCAAGAAACGTTGCTGTCGAGTATAGTTGATAAATATGAACTGACTTTTTATGGAAAAAAGGGTAGATATTTTTTGTTTAGCAAAAATGCATATTCTTGTTATGAGTGTTGGTCGATTAAACAAACCATAAAATACCGTCTATATCCTCTAGAAAATTTAAGATTTTTGAAGTATTAGGATATTGTAACAAATGAGTGACAGTTAGGAAGTTATTTCAACTAAAGCTAGAACAAGTTTTGCTACTGCGAGATTCTTAGAAATAGGAGAGGGTATTTTTTAAATGTTAAAATATTGTATGATCATAACTTCTTGGAAGTACAAACATTTTCATAATGAAATTTTGAATCAAATTATTTTACATCAAGTCATTTCTGCGTTACGATGATAACTGGAAGACATTTAAATTTTAAATAAATTAGGTGTACCACTTTACAGTACTATTCATAATGAATTGTTTTTATTCTTTCCAACTTATAGGTGTGAATTGTTACCTATTCTAAGTATTGATAGGGAGTAGTTTCTAAGTAACGATTGTTATCACATTAAGTATAAGTTGTTGTTTTTTCTTTACAACTTACAAGTGTTTTTCCCATTTCTGAGTATTGATAGAAAGTTGTTTCTTTTTATTTATTGAGTGATAATTTACAACTTCATAGTATTGATAGCAAATCGTTTCTTTTCAATTCAACTAACAAACGTTGATTGTGACCATTTCAGAAGTTATGGTGAGTTGTTTCTTTTGATTTCACCTTGTAACATTGTTGCAATTCCTGAGCATTGATAGGGAGCTTTCTGCCCAACTGCTTAGAAACGTAGAAACGAGAGATTCGAGTAGTAGTATTCAGAAACTCCAAAAGGAAGACGTTCGAATCGGAACCTCTAAACATCGGCTCACGCCGCGTGGACTGCCATAAAAAAACAGGTGCTTGCCTGCTCGTATAAAAAGGGAACAATCCGTCTTTCAATTTTTCGAAGCTCGGCCACAACTTTTTAGAGGGGCAATAAAATTACGGAGCTACCCTCCGGATGGCTTTCCACCCTATCGGAGACGAAATTCGTTTTTTTAGTGGCCGCTCGCCGTTCGAATGCGCAAGCGAAAGTTAGCGGGGCAGGCGAGCAGAAAATAAGTCCCCCGTCAGAGTCAGGCAATCAGGCGTGGAAATCATTTCTGGGGGCGAGGCGCATTCAGGAAGCCGTTATTAAATAAATCTCTAACTTTTACTCGATTTTTTTTCCCTCCTTTCGTTTATGTTTCCATCCTACCTCCTTTCCGGGGCTCTCAGGGGGAAGGATTTTCATACGGTGTGTGAGGCGGAGTGGATGATTCGTTCTGGATCGGATGTTTTTTTGATATCGGGAACAATTAAATGGAAAGTCGTGTTGGGGGATCGGAGCTCTGTATTGGAACGGTGATTGGGGAGAGAAACGAGTTTTAAACTTGTTTCGTTGGACTTGGTACAACTAGAGCTCTAGATGGCCATGGTTAGGCTCGGAACTGATCTAGTTCAAATCTAAAAAAAAAGAAGAAAAAAAAACCGTTTTTTTTCAGTGTTAAATAAATTTTTTTTTTTTTCGGGAGTTGAAATTAATGATCACGCTTGATCACCAAAATCTGGTTTAATTATTAATTTTGTGTGGTTTCAGTTGTAAAACTCATGATTGGATTTTGATCGTAATTGTGGTTTAGATTAAAATACTATATTCAACATATAGAGCATTCGCACATGACGTCACTTGGAGGACAAAATCAACGTTGCTAAGACTGTTGTTAGGGGCGGGATATAGAAGTATCCAATAGCAGCATTCGCACATGACGTCACTTGGCGAATAAACAACGTTGCTAAGGCCGTTGTTAGGCAGAGTCATGTGATTGAAAATACTCTATAGTCTTCTTTTAGTTTTGTTTAAAAATACTAACATTTTACATTCCTCTTTTTCCCCTCACTTCATTCAATTAATTTATTTTGTTCCTATAAAAATGGGTATCATTTTTTTGGTCTTTTAAAAAAGTTTTCTTCGATCTTTTAAAAAAGTTTTCTTCGATCTTTTAAAAAAGTTTTCTTCATATGCAAATGTTTATAAGAGGTACTCCTGAATTCAGGATTATTTTATTTAACCATTGAGTTTTTACTCTAATTATTTTTACCTTGCTCTCATTAAAAAAATGTATTCTATTTGAATACATTTGAATTCTATTGAATACATAAAACACTATCTTAAATAGCAGGAACCTTTTACTTTTGCGTGTAAAGAAAAATGTTAAAATCAAAAATATCACTGAAATTACTTCCTATCTATAATGACCTAAAATTTCAGAATTTTTTTTATAGTTTTCGTTTCTAGAATTCACTAAAAAATATTAAAGTGCATAATATCTTCCCATCTTCCCTATTTTTTAAGTCATATTTTGCACGTTTTATTACATACTTTTCTTTACTTTTTTACTTTTAATTAATGGAAATCAAAGCCATATGTTGTTATGATGCTTACATAAGAAACATAGTATATTTCAGAAAATATATCTTTCAACTCACTAAAAAATATTAATTTTGAAAAGTAAAACAATTTGCAATAACAATAACAGCAATTTGAAAGTAAAATAATTTATTTTGAAAAGGGCAATTTGTATATTAATTAAATATATTCAGTACAAGTGTGTTGCCTTCCTTCCTTCTTCACTAAACCGGGATACTTTCTCCACAGCAAAGTGTTCCTCCCGTGAAGGCATTCCATCTGGGCCAGCTATAGGAGGTGCTGTCTGGGCTCCCTGGGTTTTCTCACACCCTTCGAATTCGACAACTTCGAGGAACAAGTCACCACTGTTCTAGAAGGTAAGTAAAGACTCTCATCAACATTTTTACGAATCAGTTCACTTTATTTGATACTTCTGAGGTACGTATAGATTTCTTAAAAATTAGATGGGACTACTTTCAACTCCATGGGGGGGGTCTACTTAATATGCCTGTTTATATATTTAAGATGTCGCCGCAAATGAATTGGTAAAATCCTAGTATACGCGTAACACGCTTGGTACGATTTTGAAATATGTCACCAATCACACCATGAACATTCTTAAATTCAAATGCAAAATGGGTAAAAAGCAATAAAATTAATACATACTAATTAATAAAAATAATAAATAAAAGCAAATAATGTGTATTCAACACCACCAAAATTCACCGTGTTACGTATATTAGGATTAAGCCAATTTATTTAGGGAAGGATTTTTAAAGTTATTTCTATCACCGCATAAAAACAGATTTAACTTAAATTAGTGAATAAACCCTATTTTTCACTCAAAAAGGTTGTTATAAAATGGTGTGAGTCACCAATTTTAAATTTTTAAGTGAGTTTTGAAGATATTGAGATCGAACTCTTTGCGTCTATAATTCAAGTAAAAATAAAGAAATTTTTGCTTTCTGGAAATTTTAAACTACAGGAGCCGTACAAAAATTTTTTTTTTTACGTTTTCTTAAGTAGACCACCATAGAAATGAAATTAGTCCCAATTTATTTTTCTATTCTTAAAATGAAAATTTCCAATTGGAAGTATGTGTCAAGGTCTAGGAGAAATATTTAAGAAAATTGCCTATTAATACACTCTATTTGAAACACCCTATATCTTCTAAGGACAAAGTAATATTTAAAATTTTTTAAAACACTATTTCACCAAGATAATTTTTAAAAATATATTACTTGTTTGTTTTCATCATAAGTTTGAGCGACGATGATTTCCAAATAACTTTCTCAATGTAGAAGGTGGGTTTTCGGGAGACTATGGCTGTTTGACCCGGTGTATTCTCTTCTCGGGGCAGAGAGTAGCGTGTTAGCGGGGAACATAGCCCACACGTCCATGAGCGAGATCCCCGACTCTCTCTGTCCCCATGGCACTGAAAGAAAAAGAGAAGGGAGGGATGGGGGAGGGACGGCCGAAATCTTGACACGGTGCAAACTCTTCTCGGGGCAGAGAGTAGCGTGTTAGCGGGGAACATAGCCCACACGTCCGTGAGCGAGATCCCCGACTCCCTCTGTCCCCATGGCACTGAAAGAAAAAGAGAAGGGAGGGATGGGGGAGGGACGGCCGAAATCTTGACACGGTGCAAACTCTTCTCGGGGCAGAGAGTAGCGTGTTAGCGGGGAACATAGCCCACACGTCCGTGAGCGAGATCCCCGACTCCCTCTGTCCCCATGGCACTGAAAGAAAAAGAGAAGGGAGGGATGGGGGAGGGTCGGCCGAAGTCTTGACACGGTGCAAACTCTTCTCGGGGCAGAGAGTAGCGTGTTAGCGGGGAACATAGCCCACACGTCCGTGAGCGAGATCCCCGACTCCCTCTGTCCCCATGGCACTGAAAGAAAAAGAAAAGGGAGGGATGGGGGAGGGTCGGCCGAAGTCTTGACACGGTGCAAACTCTTCTCGGGGCAGAGAGTAGCGTGTTAGCGGGGAACATAGCCCACACGTCCGTGAGCGAGATCCCCGACTCCCTCTGTCCCCATGGCACTGAAAGAAAAAGAGAAGGGAGGGATGGGGGAGGGTCGGCCGAAGTCTTGACACGGTGCAAACTCTTCTCGGGGCAGAGAGTAGCGTGTTAGCGGGGAACATAGCCCACACGTCCGTGAGCGAGATCCCCGACTCCCTCTGTCCCCATGGCACTGAAAGAAAAAGAGAAGGGAGGGATGGGGGAGGGTCGGCCGAAGTCTTGACACGGTGCAAACTCTTCTCGGGGCAGAGAGTAGCGTGTTAGCGGGGAACATAGCCCACACGTCCGTGAGCGAGATCCCCGACTCCCTCTGTCCCCATGGCACTGAAAGAAAAAGAGAAGGGAGGGATGGGGGAGGGTCGGCCGAAGTCTTGACACGGTGCAAACTCTTCTCGGGGCAGAGAGTAGCGTGTTAGCGGGGAACATAGCCCACACGTCCGTGAGCGAGATCCCCGACTCCCTCTGTCCCCATGGCACTGAAAGAAAAAGAGAAGGGAGGGATGGGGGAGGGTCGGCCGAAGTCTTGACACGGTGCAAACTCTTCTCGGGGCAGAGAGTAGCGTGTTAGCGGGGAACATAGCCCACACGTCCGTGAGCGAGATCCCCGACTCCCTCTGTCCCCATGGCACTGAAAGAAAAAGAGAAGGGAGGGATGGGGGAGGGTCGGCCAAAGTCTTGACACGGTGCAAACTCTTCTCGGGGCAGAGAGTAGCGTGTTAGCGGGGAACATAGCCCACACGTCCGTGAGCGAGATCCCCGACTCCCTCTGTCCCCATGGCACTGAAAGAAAAAGAGAAGGGAGGGATGGGGGAGGGTCGGCCGAAGTCTTGACACGGTGCAAACTCTTCTCGGGGCAGAGAGTAGCGTGTTAGCGGGGAACATAGCCCACACGTCCGTGAGCGAGATCCCCGACTCCCTCTGTCCCCATGGCACTGAAAGAAAAAGAGAAGGGAGGGATGGGGGAGGGTCGGCCGAAGTCTTGACACGGTGCAAACTCTTCTCGGGGCAGAGAGTAGCGTGTTAGCGGGGAACATAGCCCACACGTCCGTGAGCGAGATCCCCGACTCCCTCTGTCCCCATGGCACTGAAAGAAAAAGATAAGGGAGGGATGGGGGAGGGTCGGCCGAAGTCTTGACACGGTGCAAACTCTTCTCGGGGCAGAGAGTAACGTGTTAGCGGGGAACATAGCCCACACGTCCGTGAGCGAGATCCCCGACTCCCTCTGTCCCCATGGCACTGAAAGAAAAAGAGAAGGGAGGGATGGGGGAGGGTCGGCCGAAGTCTTGACACGGTGCAAACTCTTCTCGGGGCAGAGAGTAGCGTGTTAGCGGGGAACATAGCCCACACGTCCGTGAGCGAGATCCCCGACTCCCTCTGTCCCCATGGCACTGAAAGAAAAAGAGAAGGGAGGGATGGGGGAGGGACGGCCGAAGTCTTGACACGGTGCTAACTCTTCTCGGGGCAGAGAGTAGCGTGTTAGCGGGGAACATAGCCCACACGTCCGTGAGCGAGATCCCCGACTCCCTCTGTCCCCATGGCACTGAAAGAAAAAGAGAAGGGAGGGATGGGGGAGGGACGGCCGAAGTCTTGATACGGTGCTAACTCTTCTCGGGGCAGAGAGTAGCGTGTTAGCGGGGAACATAGCCCACACGTCCGTGAGCGAGATCCCCGACTCCCTCTGTCCCCATGGCACTGAAAGAAAAAGAGAAGGGAGGGATGGGGGAGGGTCGGCCGAAGTCTTGACACGGTGCAAACTCTTCTCGGGGCAGAGAGTAGCGTGTTAGCGGGGAACATAGCCCACACGTCCGTGAGCGAGATCCCCGACTCCCTCTGTCCCCATGGCACTGAAAGAAAAAGAGAAGGGAGGGATGGGGGAGGGACGGCCGTAGTCTTGACACGGTGCTAACTTTTCTCGGGGCAGAGAGTATTGTGTTAGCGGGGAACATAGCCCACACGTCCGTTAGCGAGATCCCCGACTCCCTCTGTCCCCATGGCACTGAAAGAAAAAGAGAAGGGAGGGACGGCCGAAGTCTTGACACGGTGCTAACTTTTCTCGGGGCAGAGAGTAGCGTGTTAGCGGGGAACATAGCCCACACGTCCGTGAGCGAGATCCCCGACTCCCTCTGTCCCCATGGCACTGAAAGAAAAAGAGAAGGGAGGAAAGGGGGAGGGACGGCCGAAGTCTTGACACGGTGCTAACTCTTCTCGGGGCAGAGAGTAGCGTGTTAGCGGGGAACATAGCCCACACGTCCGTGAGCGAGATCCCCGACTCCCTCTTTTCCCATGGCACTGAAAGAAAAAGAGAAGGGAGGGATGGGGGAGGGACGGCCGTAGTCTTGACACGGTGCTAACTCTTCTCGGGGCAGAGAGTAGCGTGTTAGCGGGGAACATAGCCCACACGTCCGTGAGCGAGATCCCCGACTCCCTCTGTCCCCATGGCACTGAAAGAAAAAGAGAAGGGAGGGATGGGGGAGGGACGGCCGAAGTCTTGACACGGTGCTAACTCTTCTCGGGGCAGAGAGTAGCGTGTTAGCGGGGAACATAGCCCACACGTCCGTGAGCGAGATCCCCGACTCCCTCTGTCCCCATGGCACTGAAAGAAAAAGAGAAGGGAGGGAAGGGGGAGGGACGGCCGAAGTCTTGACACGGTGCTAACTCTTCTCGGGGCAGAGAGTAGCGTGTTAGCGGGGAACATAGCCCACACGTCCGTGAGCTAGATCCCAGACTCCCTCTGTCCCTATGGCACTGAAAGAAAAAGAGAAGGGAGGGATGGGGGAGGGACGGCCGAAGTCTTGACACGGTGCTAACTCTTCTCGGGGCAGAGAGTAGCGTGTTAGCGGGGAACATAGCCCACACGTCCGTGAGCGAGATCCCCGACTCCCTCTGTCCCCATGGCACTGAAAGAAAAAGAGAAGGGAGGGATGGGGGAGGGTCGGCCGAAGTCTTGACACGGTGCAAACTCTTCTCGGGGCAGAGAGTAGCGTGTTAGCGGGGAACATAGCCCACACGTCCGTGAGCGAGATCCCCGACTCCCTCTGTCCCCATGGCACTGAAAGAAAAAGAGAAGGGAGGGATGGGGGAGGGTCGGCCGAAGTCTTGACACGGTGTTAACTCTTCTCGGGGCAGAGAGTAGCGTGTTAGCGGGGAACATAGCCCACACGTCCGTGAGCGAGATCCCCGACTCCCTCTGTCCCCATGGCACTGAAAGAAAAAGAGAAGGGAGGGATGGGGGAGGGACGGCCGTAGTCTTGACACGGTGCTAACTCTTCTCGGGGCAGAGAGTAGCGTGTTAGCGGGGAACATAGCCCACACGTCCGTGAGCGAGATCCCCGACTCCCTCTGTCCCCATGGCACTGAAAGAAAAAGAGAAGGGAGGAAAGGGGGAGGGACGGCCGAAGTCTTGACACGGTGCTAACTCTTCTCGGGGCAGAGAGTAGCGTGTTAGCGGGGAACATAGCCCACACGTCCGTGAGCGAGATCCCCGACTCCCTCTTTTCCCATGGCACTGAAAGAAAAAGAGAAGGGAGGGATGGGGGAGGGACGGCCGTAGTCTTGACACGGTGCTAACTCTTCTCGGGGCAGAGAGTAGCGTGTTAGCGGGGAACATAGCCCACACGTCCGTGAGCGAGATCCCCGACTCCCTCTGTCCCCATGGCACTGAAAGAAAAAGAGAAGGGAGGGATGGGGGAGGGACGGCCGAAGTCTTGACACGGTGCTAACTCTTCTCGGGGCAGAGAGTAGCGTGTTAGCGGGGAACATAGCCCACACGTCCGTGAGCGAGATCCCCGACTCCCTCTGTCCCCATGGCACTGAAAGAAAAAGAGAAGGGAGGGAAGGGGGAGGGACGGCCGAAGTCTTGACACGGTGCTAACTCTTCTCGGGGCAGAGAGTAGCGTGTTAGCGGGGAACATAGCCCACACGTCCGTGAGCGAGATCCCAGACTCCCTCTGTCCCCATGGCACTGAAAGAAAAAGAGAAGGGAGGGAAGGGGGAGGGACGGCCGAAGTGTTGACACGGTGCTAACTCTTCTCGGGGCAGAGAGTAGCGTGTTAGCGGGGAACATAGCCCACACGTCCGTGAGCGAGATCCCCGACTCGCTCTGTCCCCATGGCACTGAAAGAAAAAGAGAAGGGAGGGAAGGGGGAGGGACGGCCGAAGTCTTGACACGGTGCTAACTCTTCTCGGGGCAGAGAGTAGCGTGTTAGCGGGGAACATAGCCCACACGTCCGTGAGCGAGATCCCAGACTCCCTCTGTCCCTATGGCACTGAAAGAAAAAGAGAAGGGAGGGATGGGGGAGGGACGGCCGAAGTCTTGACACGGTGCTAACTCTTCTCGGGGCAGAGAGTAGCGTGTTAGCGGGGAACATAGCCCACACGTCCGTGAGCGAGATCCCCGACTCCCTCTGTCCCCATGGCACTGAAAGAAAAAGAGAAGGGAGGGATGGGGGAGGGACGGCCGAAGTCTTGACACGGTTCTAACTCTTCTCGGGCAGAGAGTAGCGTGTAAGCGGGGAACATAGCCCACACGTCCGGAAAACCCCCCTTTACACACTTAAGAAATATAATCTTACTATCTCAACACTTAAAATTACATATATAAGGTTTTTAAAAACTATGTTCGTCAATTTTACATTTTTTGTGTTTCCCAGTGTAATAAGTAAAACAACATCACTTAACTCCTAAAGTAACCTGATTTAATGTTAATTTAGTTTTAATATAATTGAATTTATATTTTCATATTTGTATTACTCAATACTCATCATTACAAAATACGTTTTCTTTTAAAAACCTATTAGGTTTTTAATAATATTTAAAAAGGCTTTTCTCAACCTGATATATTATATAGGATACATCTTAGTTGAAGAAGAGTTTAACTTTTAAATCTCTATCTTAGCATTGTCACTTTGTTTTTGCTTTAAGAGTTTTTTGGCATTTTTAAATTTTCAGCGATTGTTATTTATTTATAGATTCTTTCACCGTAAAATGTATTCTAAATGTGTTAGTATTGCATTCAAAAATATATTTTTTATAACTAGTGAACTAATAACAATGGACTCTAACCGTCTGACGTCACACGGAACCAACACGAGACCTACTGAGCTTGCCACAGATACTACACTAGTAGATCTACTAGTGTAGTATCTGTGGTAACCAATTGCAAGCTCAGTTGTAGGTCACGTGTTGGTTCCGTGAAGTCTCGAACCAGATAGGCGGTTAGAGTCCATTGAAATGGACTCTAACCGTCTGACGTCACACGGAACCAACACGTGACCTACTGAGCTTGCGATTGGTTACCACAGATACTACACTAGTAGATCTACTAGTGTAGTATCTGTGGTAACCAATTGCAAGCTCAGTTTTAGGTCACGTGTTGGTTCCGTGAAGTCTCAAACCAGATAGGCGGTTAGAGTCCATTAACATTATTTTTCTAGTGATTAGCAGAAACAATAATTTTAAATGAAAATAATAGTATGATCTCGAGACCGTCGTTCAAAATTTGTTTTGTTTTGTTTTAGAAATCTATCTTAATTAATTAATTAATATTTTACTAAAGTATAAGAAATTTTAAATTTAAATCTTATTTTTATACAAAAATAAACATTTGTTACCATATTGAAAACGTATGTTAAATTATTTAGTCGTATTTCCGTACATTGATTACATATTTTAAATTAAATATAATTTTTTTTCCATATCTACGTATTTTTTCACATTTGATGTTTTAATTTTACCCATAGTATATTAATACAAACAGGCAATCTTATATTTTGATAGATTAGTTAGTTTTATGTAATTGCAATAGAACATTTAACTATTTAAATTCAGTGTAAAATTATTTAAATATATGTATTTTATCCCAAATAATTTAGGTACTTTAGGCCAAATTGCAAAATATAATCAAACTTCAAAGTTAAAAAAATTAAAATACCTCCACTACCTGCGTTACTTTTAATTTTTGTTATATTTGACAAGATTTGCTCCCGGATAATCCTAAATTACCATATTGTACCTATAAATATAAACAAATTTATCTTTTAAAAGAATTGAGTGAAGTTGTGCATTACAATGATATACATACATACATTACATCATACATTATAATTTTTCATTTGAGAAATAATTGACACAACTTGAAATTGACTTCTGAAATGAATGTTTTCAGGTAATAAAAAATTATTATTGGAGTTAACTTTAAATGAATGATTAAATTTGTGAAAGTAAGAGTAATTTAAATAGTACAGTGATGTCAAAGTAAAACAAACTATTTAATAGTTTTAACCGAAACAATTATTAGTTCTCTTTTTAGCTCTCTTTTGGTAATTATTTTAGCGCCGATATATATAATCACCAAATTTCTCTACCTTAAAGCTGTATTAAAAACACCAAAACGGGTTTACAAGAAAAGATACATATCTAATTCCTAAGAATTTCTTACATAATATTTTTTTCTGAAATAATTAATCTTAATAATCTATAAAAAAATGTACTCACATTTGCGTTTTCCATCGTCTTTGTACGTTGATGCGCACACATCCAACGAATCTTGACCAAGGGAACACACTTTTTGAAGAGATGAGTTGAGTCTGGTGTCCTTTGCTGCAGGAATGACCTGACTTTTTTAAGAGCTGGGGCCGTGAGATGTTTCATTTTTGAAAGCCAAGTCAGAACTGAAAAAAAAATCTTTGTTGCACTTTTAAGATATTTTTTAACGCATTGTTGTCGCTCAAATTCAATTGTTCGCAACAATAACCTGAAATTACATTGTTGCAAAACTGAAATTGTTGATACATTGGTCGCCATTTTGATAGAAAATGGCTTTTGGAATAAATTGGGTTCAATTTTTTAGATATTTTAAATGTTGCTGCTAAAAGATTGCTCTTGAAAATAGCTTTCAGACGGTGGTTCTCAAATTTTGTAGAAATAAGCGGAATTTATAAAGCTGATTAACATATACAATAGAAAACACTCGCTACTGACATTCTCGTAGTTCTAAAAATAAGCTTTTGGAATTTTACTTAAATAAATTTCTTAATAATTTAGAAATTCAATAATAACAACTACATTTAGTACAAATCGTTAATGTTGAGTGAATTTTACCAAAACATTATTTTAAGCATCAATAACCGCGATCACAATAGCTTAGAAAGTAACTCATTTATATCTGATTTTGATATCTATTTAATATTTATTAATTATTTTTAACGTGTCTTTACAATTTATTACACTTACAACAAATTTTTTATTAATAAATAAATGACAAATTATGATTATTTTAATTTTTCCATTATAAGTAGGATAATTTCTTCTTAAAACTTTCTAAAACCCCCTTATTTGTATTATGAGATATATACGATAGAAATTTGGCTGTTTAAACGTAAGAAAATTAAATGTGACCCTAGAACCTGACCTCCGCATATTATTGAATACATGATTGAATTATTTTAATAAGTATTTCACTAAAGTATAAGAAATCTTAGATTTAAATATAATTTTTTGAACTAAAATAAACTTTTGTTCCCGTGTAAATTTATAGAAATCCCAAACCCAATGTAATTTTACATTTGAGAAATAATCCTTTACACGACATTAAATTGACTTCTGAAATTCTTCTGAGATGCCTGCAGATGATGAAAAATTATTATTAATAAAGGAATTGACTTTAAATGAATGATTAAATTTGAAAGTAAAAGTAATTTAAAAAGTACATTGATGTCAATGGAAAATTATAAACTTATTTGGTTTGAACCAATATGATAATATTTTGGTATATATCAAATCACTAAATTTCTTTACTTTAAAGCTAAATTAAAACCACCAAAACGGGTTTGCTAGATAAGATACATAACACCATATCTAATTCCTAAGAAGTTCCAACTAAATATTTTTCCCAAAATTATTCTTAATCACTAAAAAATGTACTCACATTTGCCTTTTCTATCGATTCTGTACGTTAATACACACACATCCAACGATTCTTGAACAAGGAACCTGACTTTTTGAAGAGCTTGTGCGTGAGCTGTTTCATTTTTGCAAGCTGAGTCAGAACTGACAAAAATCTTTGTTGGACTGGTAAGATATTTTTTAACGCATTGTTGTCGCTCAAATTCAATTGTTGTGTTCCTAACAATTACATGAAGTTGCATTGTTGAAAAACTGAAATTTTTGATTTGGCCGCCATTTTGATAGAAAATAACGTTTTTTCGAATAAATTGGGTTTTATTTCTTAGATATTTTATACGTCGGTGCTAAAAGAGAAAGCTCTTGAAAATACCTTTCAGACAGTGGTTTTTAAATTTTGTAGAAATAAGCGGAATGTATAAAACTGATTAATATATAAAATAGTACACACTCCTACCTGACTATCTCGTACTAATAAAAACTATATTTTATTGTAGAAAAGATTATTTATTTATCATGTCTTAAGAATTTAGAAGTTCAATTATAACATTGTATAAATGTTATAGTTGGGTGAATTTTACCAAAACATTATTTTAAGCATCAATAACAGCGATCACAATAGCTTAGAAAGTAACTCTTTTATATCTAATTTTGATATCTCTTCATCAATTATTTTAAACTTGTCTTTACAGTTCATAATTTACAACAATTTTTTATTAATAAATAAATAACAATGTATGATTATTTTAATTTTTTCATAAAAGGTAGGATATATAATTTCTTTTTAAAATTTTCTAAACCCCTTTATCTATATTATGAGATGTATACGATAGAAATTTGGCTGTGCATAAACAGTTGTAAGAAATCTAAATGCATAACCCTAGAACCTGACCTCCGCATATCATTGAATACCTGATTGAATTATTTTAGTAAGCAACATACCAAGAAGGATTATGGTTAATTTAGCATTAGCTTCAAACGTCTATTTACACTGATGTAAATCTGTTTCCATAAAAACCATCATCCTTTCCCTAAATTACTTCGCATATTTAAGAGGGAAAGGAGTGGTCTTGTATGTGGGAGAATAAGTGACAAGGGATTATGAAGTTCATAAACTTCTGACATCAAGCGTTTTCTACTAAAACACTGTTTTATTTGTCACTGCTGTTACATAAATAGGTTCGTTATAAAAGGATAACTAATTTAGGTTAAAAAAAGAACACGCTGAAAGTCCAAAAGAGGGGGGGGGGAATTTTCAAGAGAGCAAAAATCTACTGTTACTTCAATGATGCTTTTAATCGCTGAGATCTTAATACTTTTTGTAAAAAAAAGACGTTTATAAATTGATAAGATTGATAAGATAAATTGAGGTTCGATTTAGAGTTTTTCTACATGTATGAAGGTACCAAATAACTATTCTCAGGTAGCACGGGAATATCGATTACTGTTGTAACACGATTCGCTAACATTGCTGATATTAATAAAGGTTGAATATTTTTTTGGGAATTTTCAGAGGTGCAGAAAATGTTTTAGGGCCCAAATCCCCAGAACACAATTTGTTCAGCTGAAAATTTCCCAAAATTGAGCTAAATATTATGCAAGAACATTGATGTGATTTTCTTAGTCAAAATCACCGGCCCTGTCATGCATGGGGTGTTTTTTCTGTATAATATCAATCAAAGCAAGGAAAAACCAACTTCTAGGTATTTCACCTAGGAAACTCGGTTTTTTTTTTTGTTATAAGTTGCTTCTTAATTTTGCATTGAATTTTTGTTTGACCTTCCTTAAAATTGCTATAACTTTGGCAATATTCCCAATCATTGTGACCTTTGATTTTATCCATCTTCACGTTATATAGAACGTAAAAAAATAACATGAAAAAATGTAAGAAAAAAAACATTATATTATGAGCAAGCTCATATTAATATTTTCCTTTTTGTAACTTTCACAAAGCCAGACACTCAAGGAAAAAAAAAACTTCTCCCTTTCTCCTGGGTTAAAATCCTTGGACGGGGCCCAACTTTGTCTGAAACAATAGGCTAATTTTTTTTTGGTCTGTGGTCTTAACGTTAGGGTGTAAAAACAAATGAGTCTACGCCTGAAAGTTAATGATTTTATTGGAAAGCACAAACCCGACATTAACAGTCGGTAAAGATTTTTATGTCCAGAAAAAAGTTACTTTTTTGCAAGTTCAACAAAAGAAGCATCGATTTTCGGATATTGTTTGGTTTTGTAAGTCACAAAATGTTTCTTTATATCTTATCAAAGACAAAGGGATCAAATAAAAAGCTTTTACGCGTGTATTTGGGAAACACAAATAAGACTTATAGAAAATTTATGTTTTGGATTTTAAAAAAATGGCTTATGTTGTTTTTAAAGTGTTTTTTGTTGGAATGGCAGAGAATAATAAAAAGGTTGATGAGAAAAACTAGGGTAAATGCTATACGACCAATACGACCTAAATTTTACGTCTTTTGAAATTGTATGCACACGATATAATCAGGCAATATTGACCAATATCGTATGCTATTAGGTATAAATGATGGAAAATGTATGGATATGTAGAATAATTATTGTAAAAAACTCAAAAATATAGTAAAAATAATTACATATTTATGCCTTTAAATCAAGATAAATATGGAATGAACTGGTGATGTGGTGCGCTAATCCTTCATATTATTTTCAAGTTATAAAACAAAGTTCATAAAAATAAAAGAAAATACAGAAATGTAAGTGTTCAATCGATGAATAAAAACAGAATAATTATAAATTCGAAACTTTCATTTTTACTCTGATTTTTCGTAAATAAATCAGAGAGAGGAATTCTTACGCAACTTTTGCGCCTCAGTTTGACAGTTTTAAGTTTTTATTTCAAAACATTTTCGAGATTTTTCACATCGCAAATCTGTAACTTCAATTACAAGAATTAAAGTACACAAAAAAACGAGTTTCGCTCGAAAAGTGTAATGAATATTTTCTCGAAACTCTAACCCCTCGGACATCTACCACATAGAGGAAAAATGGATGTGCTTGGATTCATTAAAATTCAAGGCATTAAGTATTCCTTTAGATGTCGGCAGGTTTCTTTCATAAAAAATAATTCTCGCACAATCCAATTTTTCCATGAACACTACGACGAGAATAAAAGTTAAAAAGTTAACGAACCAGCTAACACACATCGACGTATCTGGTCACAAAGTTAAAAGTTAGAAATATTTGCAGTTGCAGTCCAGCGTTCAGCGAAAGACAGAAAATCTATACACTCCCTTTGATTTATTCATTCGAAATATGCATACGAGTCATAATGAGTTTTTTTCTAGCTCCATCCAAACTATTTTTCATTCAAAATCGACGATATTCACCTCAACCATTTAGGGTAATGCGTTGGTAGTACAACCCAGTTTAATTTAATTTATGCGCGAGTTCTTACGGTCCAATCAACAGTCGAACCACACCGCAAACACTACAAAAAAAAATACCCGCCAAAAGCATTCTTCATTAGCCCTTGCTCGCTAAAGTCCTTTTGATGGATTTAATTTAGTCTGTTATTAAACCTGGCAACACGAATGTTAAACTCACCGCAAGAACAAAAAAAAGCACAGATCACGAGTTTAAAATTAAAAGGATCAATAACTTCTCCATTAGATGGTGAAAAAACGACATCTATATTAGCGAAATACTTTTAAGAATTCTGGAAACTTCATTGAAAAATCGCTCTTTTTCCCCCAGCCTTTTATGTTAATCGAGAGCAGTTTATAGTTTTTTCTGCGAGCATTAGGTTCATCTCCTCTAAAACCGCTCTTTTAATTAAAAATCTCATTATACTGATAAGGGAGATAAGTCAACGGAGAGACTTTAGAACAACATTTGCATGTCTGGTCTGGTTGGTCGTAATTGCCTGCGGAATCAATTGAAATCGCCGGATATCACATGACTGTTTTTACTCTTGTTCCGCCTTTCTCTGCGTAATTAAAGACAGCTTTAGAGAACTTGTTCAAGATCATTCAAGTTGGGATGTGGATTAAAGTTTGAAACAGGCCTTAAATTGCTCACGAGAGAGGATTTTATTGTGTTGAGTTTGTCTTTGAGTCATGCAATATAGACCTTTATACTTGTGTTTCTGGAAGTATTTTTTTTTATGTTGTTTGATTTTAAATGTTACTCCAAATGAATGAATAGCAAACTGCTGGGTTTAGTTACTCTTTAAGAAGTGGTCCTTTATTAAAGCATAAAGCAAAAACCTTCAAAACTTTGAACATGTACAGAAATCTATACAATGTGTACAAACGATACTAGAAGTATAACGAAACGATAGTAGAAGTGACTTCGTAATTGTTCAGTGAAGCAGTATTACTTTTTGAGACCGGGATATACTATGAAATGGTTAAATATTTTGCAAAATATTAAGAATTTAAGGATACGGTAGTAGATATACATATTTCTCTAGATAGAAATCGGACCTATGTCCTATGTCCAGGTAAATGAAATTTTGTATCTTAGGGTTTTTTGGTGAGCTCTTTCAGAATATTGAATAAAAATTGGGCCTGTCATAGATACAGGAATATGTTGCGTTGTGTTACCGTTTGAAGTTGGCCTCTTTAATAAAGTCTCCGTTCATAATAAACGTTCATAAAAAATAATAAAATAACGACTAAAAATGTTTTTTTCCCAAGACTATGCCTAAAAGTAGCGACTATATCGATTATTAGTTTATATTAATCATGTAAAAACAAGGATAAGATAGCTCATAGAAATCCATGATCTAAATGTTTAAAAAATGGTAAATTGACTTTTTGTGCTAAAAAAAATCTCTAAAAGCTTTGCTTTACAGATGAGGGAGAAGAGTGAAAAATAACTACCCCCTTTTGGTAGAAATAGCCGCTTGAATTGGGCGAAATCAATATCCATTAATTGCATTTTTTATTTCATTTGAAATTAAAGTTACTTTGTTTTTTTTTGTTATTCTTTGTGCTGTAAACTAAGTGAAAACAAAATTTGTTTTTAATTTGAAAGTTCTGTTACCTTTTTATCCAGTGAATGTTAGATTCCATTGATACTCATTAAACTGTCTTAATGACATAATTTCATAACTTTCTCAAAACTTGGTTTTTGAACTTATTCCCTTTTCTAAACTGACAATTCAATTCATATCGCCAGCATACCTTCTCGACGCAAAAGAATTTAAGAGTCACATTTAAACAGCCAACGAAATCTAAATAGTATATTCCCTAGTCTAGTAAAAAATTCCATTTCTCCACAGTATCATTGTACTTTAAAAAAAAGATATGAATGAAAAACATTACACCTACCGTATTTATAGCACTGCAAAACGCGCAGTTGTTTTTATTCAATTTCGCGTAGGGCAAAATACGCGTTCCTTCCAGAAAGCGTCGGGAAGATTACTCGCAACTTCCTTCGAAAATGCGTTTGTTCCTTCTTAAAACCGTCATCAGTCTACACCTAGAAACCCAATAAGTTTTTCCGGGAGTGGTGTGATCCCCGGGATTGTTATTTTTCGCTCTGCATGGAAATCGAAGGATTCAATCAGCTTCTCTGCTATTTCGGCGGAGCAGACTTTTTAAGGACACGGCATCGCTTAATTTCCTTTCGGCTTACCGTTTGTTTCAAGAAGCGAAATTTGGAAAGGAAAAGAATGTTTAGAGAATCGGAGAACTAGGAATAGGTATTGCACGGAATGGTTTCTTGCTGATTTACAATGTTTTTTTTAGAAAGAAAATGTTCCTACACAGAGAAATATTACTACCTATAAAATACAATATTATGTGCTAAAATTTATAAAATATACCTACTTATTAGAAATATTTACTTAAGATTGAATAAAAATGACTAGTACTACCATCACAATCTATCAACCGTCATAGTGATATTCGTGATTATGAATAAGGAAAATGTATAAGCTTTAAAATTAGTCTTAACTAATCTAAAAGTTCTTTAGTTAATTAGTGAAAAGATGCATGGTTGCTATAAATATTGTGGAATATTATCTGTAACTGAAACATTTTGTTTTTTCTTCCCCCTAACGGAAAGCGAAAGTATTTAGAAATGAACCACCGAATAAAGTTTTAGTATTGAATTTGTGTTTCATGTCGTGGATCGCTTTTATCAGTGATTCCCGACTTTTGTCTGTGTCGTTAAGAAATTAAATAATTATTCGCATTCAGTCCATTTAACTTATGTCAACTTAATTTTCTTAGAAAAGATGCACATCTTGGAAGTATTACAGCGTCGATAACTTCTCTTTTCGTAATATTATTTCCTTCAAATGGCTCTTTTAGTTTTACCCCATTTGGGCTAATTTATTTCATTATTTTAAAAATGATAGTAGAACCTTTGAGCTATTCCTCGTTTTTGACAGGATTTCATAACCCGTTTTGAATGAGACAAATAACATTCTGAGAAAATTTAGTTCTTTTGGCTTTTTATTTGATAAGATTTTTTAGCTATTTCTCATGATTTTGAAACGGAAAATGTAGTAAAATAGAATTCTTTTAAACTTTCAAAGTTGAAAAACTTCACTTTTCATTTCATTATTGATAAAACACTTTTTATCACTTTTTTTTAAACATTTTTGGAAAAAAGAACCAGTAGAATTATTTCAGATAATTCCTTACAATTGATAGACATTATAAAAAGTTGAAATTCTTTGAATTGGAATGCAGATGTTTTCTTGAGAAATCCAATTAAGAGTAAATGTGTTTACAGATTTGTGTATTGTGAGACGTTTCCAATCTATTGTGTTTTACGACGAAAATACAATGCAAATATAAATTCAAAGTGTCGTTTTTGTAATGTTTGAATAGCTCTTTTGTGTTGTTCCTTGCCTTAAATTTTCTCAACAAAACCCGAAGGAAAACTATGAAATGATGTAACATTGGCTGCGAGGATGGATTTGGAATAGAATTTTCTGGCATGGGGATTTGAATACTTTGGGACACATACAATTTAAAAATCAAAAATGAAGAATGATCATTCTGTTTACTTCCATGTTAATAAATTCTGAAATTCCGTTTATTTTTAGTTTTGTGACTTATTTACTGCAAAACATCAGTTGAAGCAGGACAGTTTAAAAGGGAATAAATTGCTGATTTCAAAATTTCTCATGTTTAAAAAACTTTTTAATTACAGTTTCCTTTGTGTTTTTTTTTTCGAAACGTTAGTTAGACAGTGCAATAAATAAAAAAAAAAAGAAATTATTCCATATATTTTAAAATTTACACAGTTGTACTGGAACAGAGAGAATAAACAGTATTTACTTTACTAAAAAAGAAAATGCACAGGTTTCCATGTCACAAATTATGCACCAAATTAGAAAAGAAAAGACAAAACCTATTAGCATTCGCTCTAGTTGTAGTATCATTTCTCAAATCGCCGAAACAGTTCCTCGGCTTTCTTACTGAACCTCTCCAAACGACGCCTGCCGATCACATCTCCTCAAAAGCGAACATGAAATCGAATTAATCCATTCCCCCATCACGGGAAAAGGACCTAATTACTACTGCCTCTTCTAAATCGCAAACCAACGCAAGAAATCGCGACTGACTCGATCTCGAGAAAACGGATATATCGATGACGAGATCGATCCTCCAGAAACATTCATTAGCGATACTTTTCTCACGCGCTCAGCAAAGCAAATAGGAGGGATATTTGGTTAAAAATTATGGCTGAATATTCATCCGGAGCAAAGCGCTCGTAAACTAACGAGTCCGGATGCTGTTTGAGTTGGATGGAACTGGAAGTTTGATGTTTATTTGCGAGGGGGTGGGGAAGACGGTTCAATTTGCTCTTTAGCAGCACGCTCCGTTTGTTTTATGTAGCGATTGAGAGTGGGTCCGGATGTTGATTGATTATAATAACTCGCCTAATTCTTCAAATGCCACCGATCTCTGTCGTCAAGGATTGTTTTTTGGATAATGAAGTTGAGACGGAGTTTGTGTGTGAAATGCAGAGAATATAACTACACAGTGTTCATATCCTTTCTCGATAAGGGCTTGAAATGGTAAATATTTTTCAATGACAGTTTGCTTTGTGTTCTTTCGTAAAACGTTAATTAGACAGTATAAAAGAAAAATAAATTATTCCATTAGTATATGCATTTTTAAAATAGAGGCATTTTATAATGAAGGTAGTCGTGGGTATAGTGGCCACTTAGCTGAATAAATTTAGTAAATAATAAGAGTTAAAGGCTTCAAATAACGAACGTTATTGGAACGGCAATATAACAATGATGGAATTCATACGTAAAATCAGCTATGGCGTTGGTTATGGGACGGAAACTGTCAGAACAAGATTTGATTTTCGTTTTAATTCCACTAGGCCAATTAAAAATATAATAGTACTACTAATATACTCGACAGCAACGTTTCCTGACCCTATGACGTCACTAACAAACAAAGTAGTTCCCAGCGCGGTGTCTGAGTTTTGAGAGAAATGTAGAACGTCAGTTTAAAAATATGATTACTTTGCTAAACCCATGTATATATAGCGTCTTTTTATCATGATTGGTGTACCGAAACTCTTCCTAGCAACCCAACAGGCTTTCTGTTTACGCAGTTTCTGCTTCCCCGAAGTGACATCATAGGGTCAAGAAACGTTGCTGTCGAGTATGTTGATCAGATTACTAACTCTGTGGGGATCTTTGTTCTATTCATACGGTAGGTAGAATTAGAATCGTTCATAATAATACCTACTCTCCATCAGCATTTTTGAAGCAGGAAAAAATTTTAAACTTTTTATAATTTAATAAGTTTTTTCGAATTAAAAAACACATATAATGTGTTCTTAGAATAAAATGTCCTATAATTTGTAATTTTTTATGGCTTTTTACCATGAAAAAATTTTTTTCCTGGAATAATTTTTTTGGTATAAAAATGTTTGGATTCTTTTGAGGATTCCGAGAACGCTTTTTCCGAGTACGCTTTTCTTTAGAACTCTAAGAAATTTCCAATTAAAAAATTATTTTCGGAGTAAATTTTTTTTTTTTTTGTTCATAAAAACAAAATTTACTGTGCTTTCTTCATTGGGAGTTATTCCAAGAAAACTGAAGTCTGTGAAAGCTCTCTACTATTTTTTTTATTCAGGTGTAAATAAAATTAGAGAAAAGATCTCCGTATAAAAGATCTTTACTCCATAACTGTTATTGTTATAATAACTTCAAATTTAGTCAAATAGTTTGATCCAGGTTATGGTAAATTTCTTAACAATTTTAAACGAGATGAAGGTCAAAGTACAAAGTATAATCGTGGTGGGTTTTTTTCTAATAAAATAAAAATCAATAATCCTTCTACAAAATTCGGTCTACCTAACTAAAAACGTTTTTATCTGAATTAGGAATTTTCGGGTTGGACTTGACTCAATGCCAACACCCCCCATCTTGCCCTGGAATCCAGAAATATCTGATTTCCGACAACTCCACTAGGGCCGAATTTCTTACAAATAACCACCCACTACCAGTTCAGGAACAATTTTCGACTCAAACATCTACGCGAAAATTTCGTGTCAGATTTCTAAACAACCGCAAAGGCTTGCATGGTATTAACCTTCTCGCACGAAGTTCTCCATTTATCATGAGTACGCAAATCGTTTGATCAAGGCATGGGCCAAACACCCCCACGAACGTAAAGCTTCATTCATCCCTCGGAAAGGGGGCGTTCTGCACCCCTCTTTCGCATTCCACGTGCGTCCCTCACCCCCTAATCTCCCCCTTTCAGACCCCGAATTGTTCCAAAAGAGGGCAGTTTAAACTTTGCCCATTACCGTGCCGGGGCGTGAGGCTTTTAAAGCTATGGGGTGTCTCGTGTAATAGTAAGCGATGAGGTTTTGGTGCCTTTTTTTGAGGACTTCTGTGTCGTTGGTTCTTTTTGTGTCGTGGAAATTGTGGCTTGTGACATTTGGGGTGGGATTTGTTTGAAAATTGTGAAATGTGTATAATGGGGTTCAATTTCTTTAGTCATGTTGGATCAGGGGTGATCACTCAAAACTGAAAAAAAATCGAGATTTCATGGGCTATTTATAAGAGTTAACACCATTCATTTTTTAATTTAAAATTCCCATACGAAGACTTTGTAATGTATGAAAGGAAAAGAATTGGCATAAAAGTTTAAAATTATTACTTTTGTTATTACGAGGAGTCTAGTAATTGCAAACGTTTTAAAATTCCGTTATATCTGCTGCGTTAAAAATTATTAAAAGAAATTCATTAAAAGAAATATCGCCAGTCTTTATTGTTAGCAAGTTAGATACCGGAATTAAAAGTTACTTGGATCACCAGGATATGAAAAATTACTTGAAACATCGAGATTGGAAAAAATACTGGGAACACTGGGATAATTAGTAATGTTTGATACAGAAAATTAGATTTGTATCTTGAAAGAACTTCAAAAAATAAATTAGTACACTCCACCCGTGCAAGGCCGGGCATATCAGCTAGTAGTCATCTCAATAAAACAGTTTTTTGAAGAAAAAAAAAATAGTGTATATTAAATAGAAAAGGTTACTCAATTGAAAGGATGATATCGCCACACAGGGGTCATTAATATTTTCCACAAGAATCCTCCATTGGCGGAATTTCCCTGTTGACATTCATTTTCGGCCTGTATTCCTTTTCCCAACTGGTAATTCAATTGTAAATGAACGAAACTGTCATTGACCGCAACTTTCGGTCTCTCTTTCTTGAGGAATGTGGAAAGACGCAGTATAAACAGCACCTCCTATAGAAAGAAAGCCTTCCAACGGCAACCATAAAAGCTCGTGACGTCACCACCGATAGGCCATCGCGATTTTCGACATGGTTGCCAGCGAGAAGGCTTTATCAGACGGTTCGCCAAATACTGGAAGAACGAGTCATTGGCGAAGTTTCTTTTGAATAGTACAACGCCAAATTTGGCTGCATTCTTGCGTTTCTTTGCCATTCCTTGTTTTGACTGATCAGTTGGAGTACTTACGCACGTGTTTTGCTTCGCGTTTGTTGGATTAATTCGTGCTTACAATTAATTATATTAGTTTGAAAATAATGGTTTATAAATGCTCGGTGCCGAAATGCAGAGGCAATTATGCCAATGGACCTAAAGTATCCATCTTCAGTCTCCCTAAGGATAAAAGATTAATGAAGCAGTGGCTGAATGCAATTCCACGTGAAAATATTAATCCAAATAAGTATTTCAAAGTAAGTTTCTTTTCAATATTTTTTTAGTTTATAGTGCTGTCAATTATTTATTAAAAGTTTTTCTATTTATTCACTAGTATAAAGTAACAGTTCTCGAAGTTATTTTGGTTTTAATAATTCCTTTCAAAAATTATACTATGTCTTCATATTGTTATTTCTATATTTCATCTTTTGTGATGATAATTACCATTTTTACTATCATTAATGTTAGGAGAAAAATTTATAGGGTTAAACATAACTCATACTATCTATATTGTTAAAAATAATGAGTGCCAACCTTATAAAAATAATTAAGAAACATGCTGAAATTGTAATTGTAAATAATTACTATTCTTAAATTTAAAAAAAAAATAGTTTAAAGTTTCTATTAATACTGTATGGAAAATTTTGGTTATGATTCCTTTGTTTAACAGTGTACTTGTAAATGCCTGGAAAAATGGATAGAATAATTTTTTCATTAATAAGTAGCATTAGCATAATATTTCGAACGAAAAGTGACGAACTCTTAAATACCCCTTCGTCAATGTTGAATTACATTATTTACGGTGACTTTTTTTTAATATTTTCATTTTTTAAAATATTTTTTTTATGGTTACAGGTTTGTGAATTACACTTTAAATCTAGTGACATCTTAAAGGAATCTGAATACTTTGATAGTAAGAGAGGGAAACTAATAACAGTTCCCTTAACTGTGCCTAAATTGAGAGATGGAGCTATTCCATCTATATATCTTGGATGCCCATCTTACATGACGAAACATGGATCTGAAAGAGAAAACCCAGAGAAAAAAGCCCAGCGTAAAGAAAATGAGCAAGTGGACAAAGCTATGCAATTAAGTGCCAAAAGTTTTATGGAATATACATCTCGGACATCTTATGAGACTCTTGAAGAACTGACTACTAAAATGGATAAATTCAAGTTTCCGGATGCATTTACAGTCATAAAAAAGGACGATTCAATATTATTTGTAAAGATTGATTCATCTCCAATTCCAAACCTATCCCTCTCAATAGTGATTGACAGTAATTTGATGGTGAGTGCTTTTTATAACAAATTGCCAATAGTTAATTATAACAGTTTTACATTTCCTTTAAAAGTATCCACTGTCCCTGAATTGATTTCAATTTTAGAACAATTGTATAATTTTAATGGTGATGAATCTGATAAGGTTAAAATTTAAAGCTTCCTGCTCTTGTATTTGTTTCCGGATATTGTGTGCATTCAATTCTTAAAAAAATTAATTGTCTTAAATGCAAAAAAAATCTTCTCTTAGATAAAGACATTGTAGTAGATGATGATTCCTTTTCACTAATCAAAAGTTTAGATAGGGGGGGATTAAAATATCCTATTGATAGTGTGACAACCATTATTACATATAATTATGTGGTAATATCAAAACTTGTATCAGAAAATTATGAAAATATATTTTTAAAAGTTTTAAATAAAAGGGCAGTGGCTTGTAAGCTAACAATTAATGAATTAAATGTTACAGAAAACTATCTAAATTTGGAAACATGTATAAACAACCACACTTCTGAATATTTGTTGGATGAAATATGTAAAAAATCAACCAATATATTTCTTAAAAATTATTGTAAAAAGATTAATGACGATTTAAGTTTTGCTGCTTTGCAAAATAAAAAACGAAAACTAATGACTCTAAATCCTGTGTAATAATTTTTATGAGTGATATTTCATGCATCATCTTTCTTACGTATGATGAAAACAAATGTACTACTTATAAAATGTCTTGAGATGAAATTTTTTCTCTTGTATGAATGAAAAATGTTATGTTTATGCAAAGTTATGCTTTGAGGTGAAAAAATAAAAAGTTTATATAGTTTTTGAATATTAGTGTTTTATTTCTGTGTGTAAAAAAATCAATGATATTCAGAATAATAAAAAATGATATTCACTAGAGTAACTAACGATATAATTGAAGATATTTATATAAATGTGTTCAAAATAAAACGATTTTTTATTGAGAGAGAAAATATATATAAGTTAAGATAAATTTTAGTTTGAAACTTAATTTTTTCTTATCAAATGTAACTAGATTTTCATGAAAACAATCTTTTAAATTAAATTTGGATGAGAAATAAGAATTTTATAAAAACCAAAAATGTAAATCATAAAACAGCTGACGTAAGATAAACCAATGCTAGAGAGATCGGTACTCGCTCGCGGTGAGACGAGACTGTTGGCCTATCGGTCGTGACGTCACGACCCCCGTTGGAAGGCTTTCTCTCTATAGGAGGTGCTGGTATAAAGCGCATTCGGAATGCAATTTAGTTTTGCGGTCAATCTGTCCTCACAAAAGACGGAATTAGCGCTTTTTGAAGCCTCTGAAAAGCGGTCGTAAAGATGAAATGATTTTGGAGTAACTTTACGAGAGTTAGCACAAAGTCTGGTAAACGCCGTACTATATATATAGAAAACTCTCGGAGTTATTTAAAGATGCTTTTGTTTGCTACCAACATGCAACGGTTTTAATGTTTGTTTTAACAACTTTTCAAACTGCATGTATTCCAAGAAATTTTGATTTTTAATTCTTCTGCTTACATAAAAGGCGGGGGAGGATTGTGTATGTAATATGTATGATATAATGCGACAAAAAAAGTTTATTTCATGTCAGAAGCCGTAAGTTTCATAAAATTCAAAAAAGTATTTTTTTGGGTACCTACAAAAAAAAAGTTATTTTGTTTGACTATTAGCAGTAATAAACGTATTTAAACCAAATTACTTAATATTTTTTTATTTTTAAAGCAAGTTTTCTCAGTTTAAAATAATAATCTTTGCTTTTGATTTAATTTTGAAACCGCTTTTTATCAAGATTATAGTTTTTTGAACTCAAATTGGGTACGTCAAATACGGGTAACTTTTGCATTTAAAGCAAATAAAATATGTGTTCTTTGAAAAACATTTCAGTTACTAACTTATGACCTTTTGCTAGGAAATATATTTAAAGGTTTCAATTTAATTTTAAATTAATAATATCACATAAGTTTTGAAATTTGAGCCTAATAAAACTGAAAGAAAAACCCAGTGTTTTCTAGATTAAAAGGGTTAAAAATAAAAACATTTTCAACGCCAGAATGGTTAGAATATAATTTAATCTTTTCCTAAAAGTAATTTGAGTAAGAGAAAAAGTCCTCTTGCCTTCTTTCAATGAAATAATTTTACAAATAGTTTTAAATCCTGACGCTAAATCCTAATAAATGTAAAAACAACTATCTACCTCAAGTACTTCTCCTTCTTTTCAATACAAAGGAATAACTTTTTCTGACTGAAATTTTTTAACACTTCTAAAAAAACATTTTCTAACACAATACATTTGCAACATAATCTAAACACTTTTGGTTAGAAGTGTTTATTATTTGTTTACTTAGCGTCTAAAAAGTGTTTCGCAGTGAAGTATTGATCATGTTATTAATTTAATAATATAGAATTGTTCATTAACACACTATAAAACACGTGTGATTAAATGATTTAATAAAGTAATTATGATATAGTTAGTCTGAAAAGTTTCAAATATTTAAAGTAATTTATAGTTAAAATTCATTTTCTCCACTGAAAGAAAAGTTACACATAAAATATAAAACTTACTTATTAAAAAACTAAAGCTCTTAGAAATTAATATACTATTCTCTAAGATACCATTAAGCAGCTTTTGACATTATTTTCACAGGGAGACAAAACCAAAAGTGGCGAATTCCTTTCATTTTTCAAGCAGAGCCAGATAAAGTATAAATGAACGAGACGTTGATAAGTATTATTAAGAGCTTTGGGGGGATTTTGTTTCTTTCATTTAATGGAGAGAGGTTATTTTGAGTTGAGCCTTTTTGATACTTACCTGAGGATTACCGGGGAGATAGGTGTGGTTGTATATCAAAGAACAGGTAAGAATGAAACGAGGTGTAGCTCATACCCTTGCTATTACACGCACACCGCTTTTATTATTCAGGATATAAGACGAAAACTTCTTGGAAAAGCTTGTTATCAATCATGTGCTGCGTGAGATTTATCAAACGTTTAGGAGAAATGAGATTGAAAACAATTCCAGGTTTTTAGAAAGTTGTTGTTTGCTTGGATGTTGTTGTTGGGTGTTCATCAAGCATTTTTTTTTTTTGGAGGAAGTGAGGTTGCGAAATAAGATTTCATTTTGAGCAAACATTTCATTTGGCACAAAAGGAAATCCTACTTTTTACGCAGAGAATTTCTACTGAAACAAAAATCCAAATGAAATTCAGTTTTCACATAGAAAACATATATGTTCTATTTAATTCCTTAAAAAAATTTGTTAATTATTTTAAACTTTTCAGAAAATATTGACAACTAATTTTGTTTAAAAGTCCTTTTTTGAATTTTAAGTAAGTTATTAAAAATTGTAGAAATGATATTCATCTAGTTGAAGTTTTTACCTTTCAAATCGCAAAAGATTCTTATTATAAAAAACACATTAATACTGAAAATAACCTTAAAAAATGAATAATTTTAATGTTTGAAATATAACTGTGTCAATTAAAACCTTATTGATTAAAAGCTGAACAAATTTAAATGAGAGCTTGCATAGTACAGTTTTAACAAACTTTTCACGGGTAACAGAGAGCTGAAAGGAGTGCTAATTGATCTAGAGTTCTAGACACCTTAAACTTAAATGAAATTTTCCTAAAAAAAAATTAATAATTAATAGTATAACCATCATAAAATTAATTCAGTGTCAATATCCTCACTTTCGTATTAATTTGTAGAAATATAGTTCAGTAAGTTTAAAACTTTTGAAAATTGTTTCCAAATTTAAATTATTTTTTATTACAAATCTCGTAACCAGAATCCCTCTATAAGTTCTGCACCATGTGCCTAAACCACTATGTTTTCATTTTTTATATTTTATTTCCTTTAGAGTGCCTTTGGTCATCTTAATTCTACTGTGCTCAGTTGTATTTTTGTGAGAAACGCTGAAATGCTGAGAATTAAGGACGTTAAGGTAAGCTTTTATTAGCGCTCTGCATTTTTTTTTTTACAAACATTTAATTTTTCACAGGCTTTGCACTTATTTTAAAATACGTATAAAATATAATACACCAATCCAGATGTCCCGGTAAGAATGAAATACAAAATGAATCTTGGTGTCCTTTTAAGATTCTTGATTTGAAAGCCTGATGAAAAGAACCAATCAAAACCAATAGTTTCTTCCTCTGACACCCTTCCAAGAAAAACGATACCTTCACACTTCTCAATGATTGTCACATTTGCCCAAACAAACAATCTCTCAAGACTCATTCAAAAGTGGATTTCAATTAGATTTCAAAAGCAGCTCTTCAACATCAGCTGCACCCAAGAGATCCGATAATTAGTGCAACACTGATTAAAATCCACGCGCCCGCCTTTTCAAAACGCGTATATATTTATTCAAGTTAAAACGTGAAGCACACTCGCTGCTGCTGCTTTCCATTACGAAAGGCAAACAGCAGCTCTCTTTTCTACCAGTTTGTTTTCTTAATAACGGAATAGAATCGGGTGGAATATTTCGATTTCATTCTTAACAACGCAATTCCATCATTGAGTGCGTTTGATTGCTTTTTTAAACGCGCCTTGTTTCCCTTGTTTGGATGGGGGGAAGGGAATTCTAAAGATACATCGGGTTGAAGTGACACCTCAGGGATCATCCAGAAATTGCAAAGCGAGTCTTTGAAAAGAGGGCATAGAAATGAAAAAAGAGCAGCCAAGTGGGAGTTCAATTGCAAGTTGCAATCACTTTGGCTGTGATTCCATTACAACAGACTAATATTACATTCGTAGAAGAAAACACTCTTATTATACGGGAAAATGTGATAAAATATAAGGTGTCTATAAATCATTATAAACCTTCTTTCAAGGCTAGAAAAGGTGTTCAGTTGTTTGGTAATTTTTATAGATGAAAGCTAATGAACCTCAAGAGGGCAAATACTTTTCCAGATTGTCTAAATATCTAATAGTCTTTAAATAAAGTCAATGTTACCCCTCAATTACGATTAACTCCATTGTTATCAGTATAGCTTCCTTTTCTAGTGTTTACTTGTAAGACGTAGAGTAGAGTGTTACGTATTTAATGTTGTTTGTCTACCCTGGAAATAAAAAAGTGGGTTTTTTTTTACGCACAGTACTTATACCTATGAAATTTCATTGTGACCGGAGTGACATTTTATGTGAAATGCTTATTTATTAACTCCTCTTAAAAATAAAAATGCATTCGTTTTATAAATTTTATTTTATTTTCTAATTAATATTTTATATTTCAGTTCTTTTGTTACCCCAATACCATTTCTCAATCATAATCATTAAAGTTAAATTACTCATAATAACACTAACAAATACTTTTATCATACATTAGTTATTACAGTTAGTAAAACCTCCTTATAACGACCATCCTGTACAATGATCCCTCCGTTACAACAACCGGTAGTTAAAGCACCTATTATTTTATCATAAGAAAATGTTATTTCTAATTAGTATTTGTTATATTGTTATGACGACCGAAAACACATGAATTAGTTTTTCATTACAGCGACACCAAGTTTAATCGTGCTTATTAAGAGCTTATCTTACTTAAAATCTGCTTATTAAGAGGTTATAACAGAAGAGAAGGGATATTGGGAGAATTTGTGATAGCAAATTTACCTCCAAATGATCGCGTTCTTATATGTTTCGGAATGTGTTATTCGAGGTAGTGTATCCATATTTTATTTCTCTGTTGTTCTGAAGTTCTGATTGTTTTTTTTTTCCCAAATTCGTTATAACATTTCTTCGTACAGCGACTCTATTCGTTGGTTCTTTAAGGGGTCGCTTTATCGAGGTTCCTTTCTAAACTTTAAGATTTTGCTATAGAAGTTTCCAAAGGAAAAGGTTAGAACATTTTAGTTCACCTATTTTAAAATGCAAGTAATTGAGCCGGTCATTCACACAAATTTTATGAAAATCCAGAAATTGTGGGAAGATATAGAAATTTCATTGAACTTTATAATGCACAAATTGCAGTATGCTTTGAACGTCACAATACTATGTGATCTCATTTTCTTTATTCAAATCTTTAACATTTCTATCAATGAACAACTATAGTGAGCTGTGCTCGATTGTTATGCCCTCGGCAAGTTAAGTTGGCACATTTTTTGTCTCGCATCTCAATACAAGTTGTGTAGGCCTGCTTTAATAGGGACGGAACCCACATTTGAAAAAAAAACCTATCAACTAGTTAAACATGTTCTTTTTTATCAATCCCACTAAGCTTATATGTTATTGAATTGTTTGAAATATCCCTCTCCAAAAAATCCTTCAGGTTATCTTACTGCCAATGCTACTAAAATATCAAGGAGGTAATTTAGGAATGTTCCCTATCCAACGAACACACCGAATTGATGTATAACGCTACTCAGTTATTGCTTACAATTTTCAATGGGGCGAACAACAAACTGGGGTTTGTATAGGATGTATTATTTACCGTTTTTGGTAGTGCTAGTTCAATGGGACTCAGAAATCATTGCTCCCGTATCGGAAAAGCATTATATCGCGGATTTCAATCAAATAACATTTAAATGCATTCGCGTAGGGGGTTTCTCCATTCGATAACTCTTTAGGGCGCTTTCGAAAAGGAATAATTCGATACAAAAAGAAATAAGGGACAATGGATTTTTGCGACTGCGAAGTATCGATTGGGAAATCACTGAGGAATATCGATGAAGAGAGCGAGAAAGGGTGAACGAGGGAAACGCTGACCTGTTGGGTTTGTCTTTCAGTCCTGGACGCCCCAAATTTACCATATGATTCAATGGCAATCTCGGGCGGCAGTGGTTCCTTTCATGTAGACCATTTACCTTATTTACAGACAACACTTACCCTCTATCAATTACAAATTTTCACCATAACCAAATTTAAAGGTGAAAGTTTGTCACAATTAATTATGTTATGAAAATTTATTGTATTCCAATTTTAAATATGTACTATGTTTTAATTCCTCTGAAGACGCATATTTCTCAATTTCACTTCGAGAAATGCTCTGATTGGTTTGTTAGATGATTGTCATTCGCATTATCGATTGTCGCTCAGCAAACACTCACTCAGATAGGTTCTCAAGTAGAGGTCGAAAGAAATATTATGAAAGCGGAATTTGGAAATATGCTCTGAAAATTATCATCTCTGAGGGACTGTGAGAAATAGGAAGGACACAAATTAGGTACAGAGAAACTGAAGGACTGACAAGGAAATGTTCAACTCACAAAAACGGACGAAAATTTTACAGGTATAAGAAGATGACTCAAAACACTTTACTGTCAAAAAATTAGCTGCGGAATTTCATTAAGAGAAGACTAAATTAATATTGAAAATTGGTTCTGAGTTGCCAAACCGAACCCATTCAGTTAGCACCACTTGGCTTTCACTGGATGAACCTTTTTTGATTGGCCGATTTAAACTGCTTCAGGGAAGACACGGCCAGTTCATTTAAGCATTTAGCGGTTTCTCAGCATTTCTCACCAAGTAAGGCTGCATTTGGCGTTAGAAATGATGATTTTTTAAGAATTTTTATACAGTTTTTCTACTGTAATTCCGCAGCTAAATTTGTCACAGTAAGTGTATTGAGTCATCTACAGGTAACCCCAGTAAAATTTTCGTCCATTTCTGTGAATTTAGCCTGAGAACTTTTCCTTGTGAGAAAAATACATAATAAAAGGATTGAGAGAGTGAATAAGAAGAGAGAATTCAAGATTTGCAGTGAGAGAAAAGGAGACACCCAATTATTTTTGGGGAAGGCGGTTCTAAACCGCCGTTCATTTCAAAACCCAACTTTGGAGGCACTCCCAAATGAAAACAGAGAACTCCTGAGCCGATTCCAATTCAGAGCGAGGCGTCGCATTTACCGGCAGACTGCCTCTATTAGCAGAGGATCTCATCGGGAGCAGCGGGCCCGGAAGCGAGTCCCGGGAAACAACGGAAATGGGATAGTTAGGAGTGAAGAACGGGAAATAGATTTTCCGGTTTTCCCGCCTTATCGCTCGACTCCGGGAGAGGTCGCATTTGAATGTCTTTTCACTCCCACGTGTTTGATCCTAACGATGGATTAAAGGGGGTGTCTTTAGCTATGGTGTTCAGAGGAACTCTCTAGTAAGACAGTTCAGCATGCAAAATCTCCACCAGGAATACAGGTCCTTGCGTTCTTAAAAACTAAAAGCTTTTAAACAGTTTTTGTTTACATAGTGATAGTTATTACCCCAATAATTCTTCATAGTTGAATGCTGATTTAATTATACCTCTTTGTACTTTTAGTAGACTTTATGGGATTTAAAATGTAATTTACCAATTCAATCAGCCCTTTTAATAGTATAGGATTTATATAGATTTGAAGATTTGTTTAATTATAAAAAATATCTAATCTTTCAGTATCTAATAAAAACTTGGTAATTCGAAAAATACTTATTAAAATAATTTCTGTTGATTGTGAATTTTTAGACTTTTACATCGTTGAAAAAAATTAATTTTGACTATGAAGTAAAAATGGGATCCGTTTATTTTCCCAAGACTCATTTGCCCGACAACGGAAATTTTCGACGCCGGCGCCGTTAACCCGACAACTTCTTTTGATGTCTAACGCTAAATCTATGGGAGAATATTACAAGCGTAATACTTAATCACAGAGTGATGATATACCATGACATGGGCGCACATACATAAGGGCAAAGGGGGGCCAGAGCCCCCCTTGCACCGGAAAAGATACGTAAAATCTTCCTTTGACCATTATAAATCGGTTTATATTAAACTTTTTTTTTTCATTTTAAGTTTTGAACTGTGTTAATCTTTTTATTATGATTGTAAGCTAATTAAAAAGCAAAATGTAAATAGTTTGTAATAATGTTAACCATTAAGTTAAATGAAATTGTTTTTAAAAAACAGAAATTTCCAATATGATCTTAAATTTTTTGATGACACTTATTACATTTTTCACGAAGACCTTTTCTAAACATGGTAATTAATACTCAAAGGAAATTGAACTAACAAATATAATTACGCTCGTAAAGGAAGTTCACAAAGTAAAAGTAGTTTTTGTAATCAAGAAAATGACATTTTCGAAGAGAAGTTATATTAAGAAGATATTAATATTTCACATCACAAATAATAACGCAAAAGAGAATGAATGGCGGTAAAATGAAAATTCATTACAAACAAGGAAATGGATATTAAAAAAAGAGCTGATTTAATAAGGATAACAGTTTTATTTCGTGCAGCTTAATTTATTAGTTATATGCTTTCCCAATTCAATTAGACAAGGAACAATCGAGTAATAAGTATATTTTTGCATTAATATGAGGTCTAGATGAATATTAAAAAGTTTAACATAACTCCAAAAACAAACAAGGGGCCATGGCCAAACCATGGCCATGAACTAACGCGATTTTCACGGGATAAATAGTAAGATATCTAATTAAGATACGCATACTAAGTGTATTGATCTATCTTTATTCGAGGAAAAGTACTGATTAGTTTTTCTAAGATATTAATTTTCTTTTACATTTTTAATAATTTTCACGCTATATCTATGTGCACGTATATTACATCCATTAAATACTGAAAATCCAATAAAATTATATATATTTATTCTGTTCATATTAAAAGCCTTTTACAATGATATTACCTATACTAGTCACTAGTCATTACTAGTCATTTTGTCAGCTTTTAAAACCCTGATATATTTGTACTGTTTCAAATGATTTTTTTACATGTTTTCTGATTTTAGCTTTTACTTAATGAAGAAGTAATTTACACTATAAGTAAATTACTTATGCAATAAATTAATTATTAATTAAGTAAAATTATGAATTAAGTAAATTAATTATTAATCTACTACACTATCCAGGAAATAGAGTAGCTTGGTTATGTTTTCCCTAAATTTCTGAGGTTTGAAAGTAGTTGTAGCGACAGGCCGAATTATAAAAAAAGGTCTTTAATTACTTAGGTTCACACAGTGTGAATAGTAGTGTTCGGCACTAGTTAACTAGAACTAGTTGCAACTAGTAGTTAACTACTGATCACAACTAGTAGTTAACTAGTAGTTTAACTACTTTTGGTTTAAACTAGTTCAACTATTAGTTGAACTACTTTTTTTAATAACTACTAGTTAAAACTAACTTCAAATTGTCAACTACTTCAAAAAAAATTTTGCTTAAAATTTTAAAAATATTTAAAAATTTTTTATCAAAATATCCAAAAAATTTGTTCTGCCATCTATAACTACTATGTCATTTTATGTGAAAGCATAAACGTTTTTGGGATATAGATAAGAAAGATGTATTAGAATTTGAGCAAAAAATAGGTTATGAAATTAAATAGACTAGTTAACTAGTAGTTAACTACTTTGGGAAATAGTTAACTACCAGTTGCAACTAGTCCCAGAAAAAAATAGTTAACTACTAGTTACAACTAGATTTTCCCAGACTAGTTAGTAGTTGGTAGTTAACTATTTTTTGACCACTAGTTGCCGAACACTAGTGAATAGCAGTTTGTCAAACATCATCTTGCTATAGTATACACGTATATTATAACCAATTCTACCATCACTGCACCGACCGAAGTTAATAACTATCAGGGAATTCCGCTACTTAATACAAATGGACTCCCCAATGCGATAACAGCAAAATTTCATTAAACCACCTGTTCAAACCTATTACTCACGGGCTTAATGACGGCACATTACGAAGCCTGCGTAATAACGCCGGTTGTGATTCGAACTAGCAGCTTTACATTGTCTTTGAATAATTGAGCTGTAATACATTATGCAATTTTGATAGAATATTAAAGTCCCTTTTCCTGGTCCTTAATTAGTCCGTGACAATTAATTTTAATACGTTCGGTTCTCGTGCGCCGTTGGAATTGCGGCAGTTCCAAAGTTCATTGTTCCGCAACTTGGAATAGGCGCAGCAGCCGTTGTTTCGGTGTTCAGCTACACACGTAATCCTATGTGTGATATTTTAAGGTTCGAACAGAAATTATTCTAAAGGAGTGATTTTGAGTTAAATACCTTGTATACCTGAAGCCAAACAAGCGTTCCTACGCTAAAGATTGTTTATTCTTACATAATTAAAGAGGGATCGTGTTCCTCAAAGTATAGAAATATTTTAACTACCTACTAATTATATTTTCGTTATGATAGAAGGATTTTTTGTAACGTTTTATAACATTTAAGCCCAATTCCCATGGGATGCGACTGAAAATTCGTCGGCGAAAAACGCTTCCCTACTTTCCCTACATTTTATGAGGAAGAGCAATCCTTTCTTTTAAAACTAGATTCACAGGATCACATGCCATAAAGGGGCCAATCATAGGCCTAGAAGAAATTTGGGAAATTCGCTTGCGGTTTTAGTCACATGATTTTCTCCAACCAATAAGAAAGCCCTTAAACAAAAACAGCATCCATTTTATTTTGATGGTTCAAAGCAGATCATAATCGTCTATATCACCGAATTTAAATTGTGGATCCTAAAATGAGAACTAATTAAGATGAGTTAACTGCTCACAAAGTTAATAAAATTATAAAAAGAAGCCTCTTTGTTAGAATGAGCGGCTTCTAGATTGCAGGAATTATTTTTAAAAGAACAAACGGCATGGGAGGTAGGCAGGAATTCAGGAGACAAGCGGAGAGTTAAATATCTTAAAATGGTATAGTTAAATTCGTAAAGAGAACTATAGTTCGAAACAACTTTTCATATGCTTTACTGAAATTTTAGACTCCATACAGATGTACAAAATATACAAATAAAACTTTGGTAGAACTATAATAGTCATTTAAAGTAATAATACAAATACATTTTAATCATGATTTGGATATATACTGAGAAGCTAATATTTTCATCAGAACATGTGCAATCAGAAATTATTGATGTTCTTCCTGAATAATTTTCAGTAGGATTTTTTTTTATTTAATGTTCTTAAACCAGCTTCTTTCATTTTTTACAACAGCTTATGTACTATAACTATATGAAACTATATTTCCACCTCCGAGCATCTCGATATCTTATTATGAACTTTAAAATTTTACAAGTGATGCTTTAAATTGATTTAATTTTAGTGAATTCTACTAACTTTATGAAAAATGCCTGCTTATAAAACTTAATAAAGTTGTTTAAAGTTGCTGTAAGTTTTGGCGCCAATACGACAGTAGGCAAAAGTCAGTAACCTCTAGCGGGCGAAATAAGAAACAGAGCGGGCAAAAAAGCTAGGGATAAAGATCCTTCAAAATTCGCGAGCGAGTAAATTCGCTTGCGTATATATTTTCAAAAAACGCATCCCATGGGAATTGGGCTTAACGGAAAATAATTCACATAAAAATAAAAATTATTTGTTTCCCGGTGACTATTTTTAAGGTGCATTTACGAATTGCTTTCTCCTTCCCAAAAAGTTATTAATTATTATTAGCACATTTATTGCGAACTTAATTGTGCTTTCAAACATTTTATTTCAAAACTTATTTACTCATGATGCAAGCCACATTTCTAAAATTTTTTTTTTAAATTTCGGCGATCTTTGAGGTTATATTCCTGAACATTTTACCCACAAAACGCCTTTTCCTAACCCTTTCCGCACCCCCAAGCTAAAGCAATAAACACCCAAACCGAGCAAACTGCGATATCCCCATAAAATACATCAAGCGAACGCTTGTTCCTTCCGACTTCACCAGCTACCTTCTTTGTTCACAACATTCGTAAATTTATGGGCGAATCACTTTCCCTGGCACTTTCACTACCAAAAACTAATGCCCCCATCTCTCACCCAGAACCAGAGACACACAGTTCGAATCCCGGGCGACCCCCCAAAAGACCCCTTATCACTCTAATCGTTTGCAGATTTTTATCGCCCCGAAAAACACTCCCCTTTAAATACACCCCCGGGTGGTGCATTCGGATTCCACCACCCGTTCATGCACGGAATAATAAATTTATAACTCTTCCTTCAAGTCAAGGTGTCTGGAATTCGGAAATACAAGCTCCCCTAATCGCGTTTCTTCCTTTTCCGGGTTCGATTCCTTTTTAGTGTGTTCGGAGGGGTGTATCGCTTGCTCCTGGAATTCCCCGGGGTTCCATAATTTATTCCGGAGTCCGGGAAGGCGTTTGCGCTTTTCCAGTTTTATTGGCCGCGATTTTGTGGAGGCGAAGTGAAAAAGATAATCGAGCGATCTGCAGGGAGGGGAAGTGAAAGAATTTGTGTTCTGTTTGGGTCTTGTGAAGAATAAGTTGATCAAGGTTTTCCTTTGTAATCTTTTGAATATACTAAATCTATAATCGGGATATTTTGCATGAATTTTAGTAAGTTAAATACCTTATTTCTGGTAAACAAACGGCATCAACGGAACAGCTTAAGAAAGAGTCCTCCAGCCGGCATGAGTAACCATAGCAACATGCTTCTAACCTAAGTGTTGTCATCATCACTGATGAGCTATATATAAATTTGGAGTGATAACTTCCTATAGTACTTTAATGTTATGAAAATTGTTGTTTTATAACTCATTAAATAGTTATTATAAGTTGTTTATTATATAACTCAGTTGCCATCATTTGAGCTGTGGGTAAGAATGGCAGCTGGAGGACTCTTTCTAAAGTTGTTCCTCATCAACTAGAAGTAGAATATACAATAGTATGATGACTTTTACTTCATATTGTATTTTAATCTATCCCCCCTTAGAGAATATACTATTTACTTCTTATACAATTTTAATAGTAGGTGCAAAACCACTCAAAATATGGTTACAGATTATATTCAACAGGGGGATCCTAGATTCAGGGTAATAACTTAAATGGGGCGTAAACTACCTACAAACATTTCAGAATCTCATGGGAAAGTGGGGCACGGCACTCCTGACTCCTGAGACGCAAGAGTGTGATAAATATAAATAGGGTCGGGTAAAATGGGTGAAGGGATTTTAACAATTTAATACTCATAAAATTTAATGTTTTTTGGCATGCTGATTTTTATTCAAACTCAGGTAAAATCAGCATGCCAAAAGACAAAATTTTATAAATAAAACTGCTAAAATCCCTATCCCTATATTTTACCCCACCCGACCCTATGATAATAATTCAAATAAGACTCAAGATAAAATTATCATGCTCTAAATCATTTATAAAAGCTGTGTAAAGCTTTTATTATAAGAGTTGAACAGGATAATTTTCATTTGAATTTATTTCTACCCCCAGCCGTCTGTGATTTCTTCTGTTAACTTTGCGATTTTGTATTTTCTTCTGGTACTCTACCCAGTCTATACCTCTTTAAATTTGTACCATGAATGTAGGATCACCCAGTATCAATATAAGTTGAGATTAGTTTCAGTATAAAATTAAAGCTATGTAATTTAATTAACTTAATCAGGTGTTTGTTCAATTCAAAGTTGTATAATAACAATTAGTATTTTTGCTATTTGCATGATACGATTTTAGAATGATGAATTTTTATTTTCTCCAGTATCTTTTTAAATGTTTTGATAAATATCTATGAGGACAAAAACATTTTTTATTCACCTAGCTGGAACAAAACTCCTAAAATTATGATTTATAAAAGTGTAAAACTAGTGTTCGGCACTAGTTAACTAGAACTAGTTGCAACTAGTAGTTAACTACCGATCAACTAGTAGTTAACTAGTAGTTTAACTACTTTTGGTTTAAACTAGTTTAACTAGTAGTTGAACTACTTTTTTTAATAACTACTAGTTAAAACTACTTTCAAATTTTCAACTACTTTAAAAATATTTCTTTGTTTAAAATTTTGAAAATATTTAAAATTTTTATCAAAATATACAAAAATTACACTGCTATTTATAACTACAGTGTCATGGTAGAGTACTCAAATACCATAACCAGAAATAAAGTACCGTTTTGAGCGAAGCATAAAGTTTTTTGTGATATAGATAAGAAAGATGTATTAGAATTTGGGAAAAAAATAGGTTATGAAATTAAATAGACTAGTTAACTAGTAGTTAACTACTTTGGGAAATAGTTAACTACTAGTTGCAACTAGTCCCAGGAAAAAATAGTTAACTACTAGTTGCAACTAGATTTTCCCAGACTAGTTAGTAGTTGGTAGTTAACTACTTTTTGACCACTAGTTGCCGAACACTATGTAAAACCTTCGAAACTCTTTGATAACGCCATTTTGAGAATGATGATCATTGTTCTTGTTCGAATTCAAAATTTGCAGAATCGGACAGTTTCCCACCTGCTAAAAAAATACGGTAACCCTAAAAAACAAATAAAAATTAGCTGAACACTTTTTTCCGCCTTCTTTTTCTCTGAAACGATTTTGTTTTCATTACGCAATCTTTGTCCTTGAATGGCAACTATAGTTTCGGTTTTGATTTTAGGCTACTTCATTCTTCCCGCCGGTGAATTGCGAACTGATCGAACTCGCTGGTGTTACTAAGCTTATTAGACGTTGTCTGGATCATTAAATAACAGCTCATTTTGGAATATCCGATTAGTTATGAGTTTGACGAGTTCCGATTTAATAAGAAAATTGGATTGTATCTCGAAAAGCAGAGATGCGGAAACAACTTTGAATGTTTTTTTCATGGCGGCTTTCTTCGCTCCTGAAGACATTCGAATTGACTTGTTCTCCTTGTTCCATTCGGAACCTCCTGAACTACAAAACGCCATCGAGTTCCTCCGAAGGCTGGAACTTATCAAGTCCTCCGATGAGTCTTCTTTCTTCATTCCTATGGATGTTAGACAGTATCTGAGAATATATCTCACCGTCTCTAGCATGGAAGAAGATGTATTGACACGAACTGTCGCTTTAGTGAACAGGTCGAAATCGGTGGAATATCCTCACCTCCAGTCGGTGTACAACAGTGCCCAGTCCCACTCTTCATTGTTTGGAGCTATTGAAGATCTTCCAAATAGAATCCTCTTCGGCATGCTCGGAGATAAGAAATACCAGGAGGCTTACTCATTCGGAACCGATTGCGTCAAGTTCCTCACCAAGAGTATCGGAGTGGGTCACATCGTTGTTCTGGAGCTGAAATCCTTTCTTGCTATCGCGCTTTTAGTGAGGATCCAGAAGAGAGAAGAAGCTATAACCATGCTGACGGAGGTCTATAACAATCCTCGTCACGTTGACTTGGACGAGGAAGACTGCAGCGTGCTGGTTAAGCTGGCCACAGTTGTCGTCGAAAGCAACGCTGCGAATTCCGAGGTTCGTTTGAGGCGGATCGTCTTCGGCAGGAAGACGATTTCCGACACTCGGGACCACTCGGTTTTTGCGAAGTGGGTGGTGTACTCGGAAATCCTGATACGTTTGGGGTTGATGAGGGAAGCAGCGTCGATACTCGACGAAGTCATAGAAAGGCGAAGAGACTTCTTTGGACGGGACGATGAGGGCATACTGAAGGCGATGCAAATCAAAGCCCATGCTTTGATGGAGGAGCTCCAGTTAAATGAAGCTATGAAACTTCTCAAGAGTATCTTACAGAGAAATAAGGATGACTTGGAGATGTCTCTCTATGTTCAAATCGACATGGGGAGAGTTCTGATGCTTATGAAGAGGTACACAAAATCAATCAAGATATTGGAAAAGGTGAAAAAACAGGTGAAGAAAGAATTTGGTGTTTACCATGAATTGCATTTTGTAGCAAGGAGTAATATAATTGAGGTTTATAGGCTACAACACGACTGGAGGAAAGCTCTTAAATTCTCCTCGGATCTTCACGATACATACGAAATTTACTATGGAATAGAACATCAGAGAACTTTAGAAAATGAACTGAGAATGGGGGATATTTTACTAGAGCTCGGGAAACTTCAAGAAGCTCGCGAAATATTTAAAGAAATGTTGGAAATCGCTGAAAAGAAAACATTTCAACCAGATGCTGATATTCTGTTGCTTCGAATGAGAATATTTTTAACTGAAAACATTAACCTCATGAACGCTCAGACTTCCTTGCATCTGTCTGCAAAAGAAGGTGATTTAGGAAATATTATTTCCTTATTAACTCTTTCCATACGGGAACGGCAGCAACCGTACAGCAAATGCACCACCGTTCCTTACGGGGCCCTTCCGAAAACCTGTTCTCCAAACTCCTGGTCGGCCGGGCTTTTCTCGACCCCCCGGTTCAAACCCTCCTTCTTTTATTACCCTTTTTGTCGCGGTGGTCACTATCTCAGAACGGGATCACTTTTCCCCGTGGGGTGGGCCAGTTGGCTCTGTTTTGACTGTGGAGTGTTTTCGGATTCTATAGTAAGATGAGATCGTTTATGAAGATTTTAATTTCATAAAACTTAAGAAATTATAGTGAACTTATTTTATTGCAGGAAATTAGTTTATTTCAAAATACAACAAAAAAAGAAGAAATCAATAAAACCTCTAAGAATAAAATCAAAGCAATCGTTTTAATCAGATTTTTAAATGGATAATAATACAACAAAAAAATTAAAATCGATTAAAATTATTTCTACTTGTTAAAAGAGTAAATGATTTTTATTAGCAACAAACTAAAATTGTTTTCACTTAGAATCATTACTAACCCAATTACCCATTACCTAAACAAGGTTTTGGGAACATAATTACATAAACTTTTGTTCTAAAATCATCTAAAACTTTCCTTACAGTTTTTAATACTTTGTAAAGAATTTTTTATCAGGTTTTTAAAAATCCGATTTTTTTAGGTCTTAATAAAACTTTCTTTATCTACTTTGGTTAATGGCTAATATATTCTATAAATATTCTACAAATATATTCGTATTTATTATAAAAACTATTAAAAAATTATAATTAATTTCTTAAAAACATTATTTACGAAATGTACTTTTAGAAAGCTCTTGAGTTTTTTTTTTCAAACGCGTTATAATTTTATTTGTTTTAAATTGCCACAAACAAGTTACCATTCATCGTTTATATTCAAAAGTCCTTCTCGCTCGCTATTTGAACTTTCTTTCTGTAAATTTTAAAAATCTAAATTAATCAAATTTTAATTTAAAAAAAAGATTTTTCAATCGGAAAATTTTTAGTACCTCAAAGCAATACATAATTTTTTTTATATCTTTTCAAATTCGTTGTCTTTCAAACTGTGATAAAGTTAGTCGAAAAGTTCAAATTAGTCGAGTAAACTTGTATTTTTCACAAGAATTTTTCTATTTCATAAGTACTAATATTAAATAAATTATAATTATCAATTTGCAAAGTAAAAGTGTGAACGTGAACGAAACTTGACAAAACCATGCGGCCGAGCAAAACATAAACACCAGAAGCCCACACCGACCGCTGCCCACCCAAGCCGGAGGAGTCCAGATAAAAAAGTCATTAGGGGCGCCATAAATCCGAAGGGGAGCTCCCGCTCAAAAGGGGGAGTGTCGGGCCGGGTCAGGTCTCGGACGACTGCTTTCCCAACCGTTAAAATGCCGTTCCCGTATGATGCTCGAGAAGTGGTTTTCAGAGCCCCCGTATGGAAAGAGTTAAAAGACGGAAAGGACATCGAAGCTCAAGACGGTACTGGCATGACGCCCTTGCATTATGCCTCAGCGTTCGATCAGGTCCAAGTGGCCAAGACGTTACTCAAAAGAGGCGCAAGATTCAACTCAGAAGCCCACAATTCGTCGACCCCTCTTCAGGTTGCGCAGGGAGGTCTGATGAAGGTACTTTTAAGATCCCCCTATTTCTTTTTCGAAGCGGCGATGGGTAACAATATCGACCAAGTAAAAGCCATCGCATCGAAGGAACCTTGGGTTTTGGTAGCGAGGGATGTTAAGGGCTGCACCCCCTTCCACTGGGCAGCCCTGTGTGGACACGCGGACGTTCTGAGGATGTTGCTGAAACTCGGCTGCGATCCCACGGTGGTTTCCGACAAGGGCAACTCTCCCCTCCACATCGCCGCTTCTAAAGGCCACGTCTCGATCGCCGAGGCATTGCTCCAGGTCTTGGGGCCGGCCAAAGCGTCCGTTCTGCTGAACGGCAAGACGAATTCCGGGGGCAAGACGCCCTTGCACGTAGCTGCCGAGAAGGGGTGCTTGGCCATGGTGAGAATCCTCCTGGCGCACGGGGCGGTCTGCAATGCCAAGAACGCTGCGGGGAAGACGCCCCTGGTGTTGAGCAAGGACGAGGGCTGCAAGAACCTCCTGGGTCTCGTCGAGGGGTTGTTCCTGGACACCAGGGAGGGGAACGTCGAATCTGGTTGTGCGAAGCTGAGGGGTCTGGAAGCAGAGGACGTCCCTGCAGTGATGAGGGCAAGGAACGAGGAGAATCGAACTTTGCTGCAGGAGGCCAGAGAGATGAAGCATCTCGAGTTGGCAGAGGACATGCTTACGTACATAATTATGGAACTGTGAAGATTTCAAATCTTTCGTACTAAGTTTTTTTAGAGTAAAATGACGATAGCATTAGATTTTCGGTGCTGTTAAACAGTCGGGTGCCACCTGTTCTAAGCAATTTTTTGGCGAGACTCCTGGCGCCATAACCTGCTAGCCGGACTGCTAGGAAATTAATAATCGCCCCAGTTAGCGCGGCGCCAAATAAAAAATAAAATAGTGGGCACCCGTCTGTTAAAAAAAACTATGTTTTGTCACAAACATTTATTATTTGTATTATAAACCTTTTTGTTACAATTATAATTTAAATTTAACTTCGATAACTCCTCAGTTAATATCTCTTGCTAGTTTTATTTTGTAGGGACTTTCTTGTTTTTATTTCAGGGGCCGTTCAAATATTACATAAGCACCTAATGGGTGGATTGTATGGTTCATGCTTACGTAAACACTGTATTTTTTAAAATATTTTGTTATTTTTAATACTAACGTAACTTGAAAAAATTCAACTTAAAAACTAATTGTTAGTTTATCGTTAAAATTATGTTTTAGGTTTTAAAAATTAGATCATTACCAAATGTTTTGTATTAAAAAAATCGGGTTGGGCAGTTAGTAACTCTTAACGGAGGGTTAATAAATTGTTTATTTTTTCTGACAAGGGGGTGTTAAAAATCATAAATACCCTGCTTAAGTATTATTTTAACAGCCTTCTTTAAATATTCAGTACGTCATTCTTTTTAGAATTGTATTGATTTCTTAAATACCTATAAACACGTTAAATTCATTTAAAAAGGATGATTTTTAAAGTTGATTTCTTGTACAAAGGGGCTTCCTCTTCCATTACTTCTAAGATGTTTCAATGTTCTTAAAGGTAAACCGTAATTTCCTTAAATATATAAGGTTGTTCCAGGTTCCTCAGGGTGCTCCCTTACCCTTTTTAATTCACCCTCATTAATTCTAGTGTATTTATTGGTACTATTTACTGTTCTTTTTAATTTAAGATACTAATGAAAGAATTCCTTCTTAGATACTACTGTGAATTCTTTTTTAATAATATTATTTCTTCATATAAATAAACAAGATGTGTATTTCACATATTGCTGGCAACATCTGATCGCTTGGAATCTCGGATTTACGGAATATACAATTAGCGATATTAGTGCGCTTGTGTTCACGCTAAACCAAAAATGCAAAACTTATCGGAACCACGATAGGAACGCGATGCGTACCAAAAAAAAAATTAGGGCTGTTTTCTTAGGACACCAGTAAACCTTTTAGCAAAAATTATTTTAGTTTTTTCGTTTTACTTCTACGATGTCAAAATGAAAAAAAATATTCATTTCTCAAATGAAAACATTCTATTAACACCACCTGCGGAATTGTGCATGTGGATTGAAACACCTGCTCTTTTATTCATTGGGAGCGATCGGTAGTGTACGAAAACTGTCTTTTGCAAAGAAATTAATTGCAGATTATACTTATCTGATAAATAATGTATAATGCCAGCGATATGTTGATGTAAAAAAGGGATTTTGTTTTGTCCGGTTTTGCGTGTTTAGGGTAACATTTGCAAAATCTGTACAATAAAAAAATAAAGTTTTCTATTTTTTTATGTGTTTCTTTATAATTTCAGTGTTTTTAAGACTATTAATTCATGAGTGACAGTTAGTATAAAGAATAATTTAATGCGATTGTTTGCTAAAATTTGTCCATGATACACAGTTCAAATTTATTTGATTTCAGTTAAACTTACTTTAAATCAAAATTTTTATGTGTAATTATAAAATGGTCCTTATACAGTAAATATCTATCTTTTCAATCCCATCACAATCTTTTCTACTCAGGTAACGTATAATTCTTGTGAAAAAATGCAGAATATTCATTTTGAAACTATTGGAAAAGTCGTGAGTTTTTTCTTGTGATTCTGGTAAGAATTTTATGACAAAAAATCTTTATGATTTCAAAAATTTGTCAGAAACCTTCGATTAAAGATGATGAACTTCAAATTATGCACGATTTTTTAAAAAATGGACTGGACTTAATATTAAGTTCAAAGGACCAAGAGAAAACTTCGAATTATTCCCGGTATCGATGAATTCTAGTATCAAAATGTTGAAGGATAACAAATAACATTTCAAAACCATAAGAATTTATTTAGTAAATAAGCTTTTAAAAATAGTTTAACCATTGCTTATTTAACCTTCCAGGAAGGACACGTGCTCTCGTTTCTCCCCAGTGATCCATTGCTAGCGAAGAAACTAAATCTAACAACTTTTAAAAAAATCAATGCGAAATCAAGTTAGATAAATCAAGTGCTTAGTATAACAGGGCAATCCCCTCTTTTCCTCCAACACCTTTTAAACAACTATTTCCTTACCTCCCATAAAAAACCCGTATCAAAAATTTCATCAGCCACCCCCATAAACCACCTACTCCCTTAAAAAACAGCCTAAAATTCCCTCCTCCTCCCAAATTAGCATCCCCAAATCAATCCCCTCCTCCCACTACGGACACTTCTCGCCTCATAAAGGGGGCAAAAAAGCAAAATTGCCCCAAAGTCAACCCTGGCGGACCTCTACCCCGTAATTTCGCCCAGCGGGACCCGATGGCTGATTTGTCGGCCACTATCGCCAGCGGTCTCTCTCTCTCTCTCTCTCTCCATAAAATGCGGGACTGTGGACCGATCGCAATTATGCCCAGAGACTCCGAGGCATAGAGTGGGAAGATGTAGAGTGCGCATCATTTCTCTTCTCCTTCGGTGACGATATACTATCGTTTTAACAAGGTTCTAGCGTAAACCACAGAGTACTAACTAGAACAGAGACTCCATGGCCATAGGTGATAATGGAAATCGATAGAGTATGGAATGTCTTGACATAGGGGCTATTTTGGCGCTGGGATCAAGTCACGAGAGGCGGAGAAAAAAGCTTGATCCTCCAATAGCCCTCCGAAAGGACAGATTGAATGGACACGTCACAGCCAATCACAGCTTTGACTCCCTAACCTCTCTGTCAATTATTGAATTTCCCATGCTGCCCTTATACCTTATACAGAAATTTGAAAATAACCTTTGGACCCTCTGTTAGGATTTTTTTTTGTGGCGTAAACCGCCTTTAGAAATGCAAACAGGGCACTTAAAAAGTGGAATAGGTTTTCTAGGACCTCTAAATGCATTGGAACAAATTTCTGAACATGATGCTTTAGAAACTTTTTTTCTTAAGTTTAATCTTCCTGAAGTTGCAGACCTAACCTGGTTGGAGATTGCCTGTATCCAGCTTGTGTTATTTCTCCAGCTTGTAATATAACACAGCTCCAGCTTATAACACAGCTCCAGCTTGTGTTATTTCAGTGACCTAGTATATGCCGGCCATTTTCCGGACCAAATCAAGGTTGTAGTTCCTTGGAGCATTTCTAAATCCATCACTAAAGGTAAAAATCTACATGGAGTACGTTTCAAGAAAGTTTGTGATATTTCGAGAGAGATTCAGAACAAATTTCTTCCTGCAGTGCTTGAAAAATGTTTTTTTTTTTTGGGGGGGGGTTACATGGCTCAGTACAAAATTTCGGCGAAACATTTCTCTTATAATGTCTGACCTACTGTGAAAAAACACAAAGAACCATTTTTTTTAACTGGAGCGAATTTTACTGTCACTATAGAGCATTCACACATGACGTCACTTGGAGGACAAAATCAACGTTGCTAAGGCTGTTGTTAAGGGCGGGACATAGAAGTATATAATAGCAACATTCGCACATGATGTCACTGGAGGAATAAAACAACGTTGCTATGGCCGTTGTTAGGCAGAGTCATGTGATTGAAAATAGTACTCTATTTTAATTGAGGATAAAAAGAGGAATAAAAATTTGAATTTTTAAAAATTGTCATAAAAATAGCATCGCAGTGCCATTTAAATTTGTGCTAAGTTGGCGAACAACTGCTTTCAATCATTGCAAATAAAAAACCCGGCTATAATTTTTTCCCCCACAATATGACCATAATCATAGAAAATACCCACTCCTTCGATAGTTTTTATGGACGAAAGAGCAATTTTTTACCCATGAATCCTTTCGTGTTCTCCACGATCAAAATCTATGACTACGATGCTACAGATTCTACATTGAGGGTCAACAGCCAATGCTCTCTCTAGTGAAACCATCTCTAAGCTCTGAGCCGATAAAGTAGCGTTTAAGGCCCGGGTTCCCTGGCGCGAAAATGGATTTTCTGTGGTCATCTGCCCGGGTAACTGGAAGTTATAAACCCGGGTTTTCTTCCCATTCTGCGGGTTCGTGTGCCCCGGTCCCTGAATTTGATAAGGGGTAGGCGTTGTTTTTATGGAGGGGGCGAATTGGGTTCTTTGCTAGGGAGTAAAAACTGTTAGGATGACGCGTTTAATTCCTTGTTAGGTAATGCCTTATCGGCAGGAGGAAAACTAAATGTTTGGGTTGGATCTCCCTCTATCGTGTTCCGAGAAAATGGAGTTTGTGTTATAAGTTTTGGAAATTGGTTTTCTGTTTTTTTAGGCCGGAGTGATGTTGTATCAAACTTTGATAATCGGTTTTCCCCGTTTTTTATGCAGCAATAAAGTTATGATTTCGGTATCTTCTGCTTGAACGTCTTGGGTTGTTTTTTTTTAAATTAAATTATAAATTTTCTTTTATCTGGAACACATTTATAATTCCATATTTTACACCAAACTTTGATAAAAATATATCGATTCCTAAGCAGCGATTAATTTATTTTACTTACTTTTAGGCTATCCCAGATTATTTTAATCTTAAAACAATAAGTAGAGAATTTATACATAAAATAAAACCATATTGACTAGAAAAATCCAATGTTTTGAAAACGTAACTTGCAAAAAATAATACGTATTTAGAATATTGTTATACATGATTCTAAATGCCATTGTTTTATTGAATTAAATTTTAGAAAAAAACTTGTAGTACTTCGATCATTATTACTGTAGATACATTTTTGTGAGATTATCGCATTATACTTTAAATAGAAATTTAAAATAAAAATGTTAACAGTAAGAAACGTGGCTATGGAGGGGTAGATTAAGTAAAAATTGAAAGGGGTCAAAATCTTTTAATGAGCATTTATTGGATTCTTACAATTAAGAAATTTCATTACATAATTACCATGCATTTAATGAAACTTCAGAATCATTTTTAGAGTTGTACAGAAATGAACCTGAAAAAATATATAAGTACCTTAAAAAATTGTAAAGTTAAAAAAGTTGCTGCATTTTTAAAACAAATGATGAAGTTTTAATTGTGTTGAAATCGTAAAACACTTTCAAATTTATAATTAATTATATATTTTCGCTTATTTTACAGAAAAGTATGAGAAATAAAAGACTATAAAGACAAATTAACTTTTAAAATAAAATGGAATCTGTTTATAATACATTTCAAAGGAATTAATCATCTTTTGGATATAAAAATTATATTTTCGCATAGTTTTACAGAAAGAAGAAGGATTAATTCGTTAAGACTATAGAGGTCAAGGCAAGTTAAAACAAAACGAAAGTAAGTCATAAAGCCCGTTGTGGACGGTTATAAGAAGAAACCGATCAATGAAAAAAAAAACGGTCAGTTAAAAAGGAAATTAATTACATGGGTAAAGCTAAAAATTGTTTTTTTTTTTTTACACTGACCCATATTTTAGCTACACCTAACTGCAGAAGTGTTCAACTCAGATATATTGATAGTCCTTTTTCTAAAGTACTTCTTTTTCAGTAATTTTCAATTTACTGACGCAGTCTCTTTAGTTTTTTAAAAAGCAACTGTAAAAGCTATTCATTCTCTTAAAATTTCTAATGAAAATAAAAACAATCAATAATTATTGTACTAAAGGTGCCATTTTCAATATTTTGCAACAAAAACAAAATGAGTACCTAAAAAAACTTTTTTTTTGACCAAATACATTTATGTTTTATGTATTGAATATTTTTGGGACACCAACATCATCTGTGGTAAAGGAAGGGAAAAATAGTTTTTCACAGACTAAATTTATGTCTGACTGTTTTTGTCAAGATACTTTACCTAAGACGGCTTGCTAAGCTTCAAGCGGAAAAAAAACTAGGAATTTAAAAAACTCATTAATAGAGTGTGGACGATAAAATAGTCAGAGCTCAGTGAATTTAGCTTTACTATTTGCACTTTAATGAATAATATTTTTCTTTTAAGCCATAACAATTGAAACGGATTGGTGCGTCATTTATTTACTAAACCCATGGTGTAAAAAAAAGCTGTGCTTTGCACTCAAAAAACAAAACTCAGATGAAAATTGGGCGCAAGTTTAGAACTGCTGATGGTTGGCGAGATTTGGGTTTATAACGGCACTTTTAACATTGTTTTAGGGTTGCTTTTATCGCTAAAAATTGGCGCATCAGCAGTTGTGAACTTGCGCCGAAAATTGTCTTTTATGCATCTAAAAATCGTAGCATTTTTTTGTGTAGTAGTGTAGGAAATAATAATTGAAATTCTCCGAAACTCTAACAACACCATCTATACAAGAATAAAAAAAAAAGTCCCTTACTATTGATTTTATTAAATTCTGGACTCTTCCTGTATTCATTATTAAAATTTATTTTTTAAGTTTTATGTTGTTAAAATTCTACTAAATTAATTATACTTACAAGGAAATGTATGAAAAAACACGAGCATTCATAAGTGAACTAAAGTTTATTTTTAATTAATTTTCCCTTACTGTAATTTCTATATTTTCTTCTGATCTATTTATTGAATCCACATTACACAACCCAAATTAAAATGCTAAGAATTTTTAACATAAAATGAAATTAGGAACAAGTTAAGATTAGCAGATGCTTACTAAGATATCTTTGAGGTAACTTCTTGCATGTTAATAAGAGATATAATTAACTATTACCGCTTTTTGGTTTCGTGGTACCAAGTAATTTTAAAAAATGTGCTGTAAAATACACAATATCACCTAAAAATAATAATAAGTTTCCAGCATTGGATTCTTAAAGATTGAAGAACAATTTAAGGTTAAACTTTAAAAAATAAGAAAAATATTGAAAAATTTAAGTAACTACTATGTTGAATTACTTTTTAAAACAACATTCAGATTGTATTTGTTAAAATATTAAATTAATAAAAACACAGTCAGGAATACACAAAAATGTTTATTCAAGAAAACTTTTAAGGTGATTAAACTTTAAGCACAAAAAAAGTATGGCAAAATAATAGCTAATGATTTCACTTATTCTTACATTTATAGAGATAAGCATTTTTAACAATAGATTTTAAGAAATAAAAAACAATTCAAATAATAACCAATTTAAGTTAAACAAAGAAATTTTAATTTCATACACAAAACATATCAGTTAAATGACAAAAAACTATGACAATTGTTAATTAGAAAACAGTCACAGTAAAAAAAAACAAAAACAGACATCTGAAATTCAAAAAATAAAAAAGATACATTTATTCATTATTGTTTAGCAATTTTTAAAAGGTCATATTGTCATAAAACTTTTTAAAACTAACTTTTGGTGTTATCCTAAAATGAAAAGAATTTTAAACAAGAGAATAAAAATACCTCTGATTGTACTGACTACATAACTTAATTTTCCTTTATCAGTAAAAAATTTCTGAATTGTTGGAAGTAGTGTTCAATGACAAACTAATTTCAAAAGAAACCAAAACTAAAAAAAAAATAGTTCTTCCCCTAAATTAAATAACATGTAATAATACCTTTTAGATAGTATTACCTAAAAATATTCTTTTATAAAAACACAAAATTAACTGATAATTAAACTAAAATTTAAGGAAATAACATCTGCTCCAGCAAATTTTAACCAGAGAGAGAGATAAAAAAAGATAAACATCACGAAAATATATTTTAGCAATAATGCAAAATATCAGAAATTTAACACAAAAAGTATCACAATTTCTGAAGAAGAACCTACTTCCTTAAATTCTGGAGAGTTTTAAATCTTCACAGATCCTTTATTATGAACATCAGCAACTCATTGGCCAATTCGAGACGCTTCATCTCTCTGGCCTCCTGCAGCAAAGTTCGGTTCTTCTCGTTAGTTGCCCCCATAACTGCAGGGACGTCGTCCTCTTCCAGACCCCTCAGCTTCGCACCAACAGATTCGACGCTCGTGTCCAAGAACAACCCCTCGACGAGACCCAGGAGATTCTTGCAGCCCTCGTCCTTGCTCAACAACAGAGGCGTCTTCTCCGCTGCGTTCTTGGCATTGCAGACCGCCCCTTGCGCCAGGAGGGCCCTCACCATCCCCAAGAACCCCCTCTCTGAAGCAGCATGCAGGGGGGTGTTGCGCTTGACGGTCTTGCAGTTCAACAAAGAAGCTTTGTTCGGTCCCGCGGCCTGAAGCAAGGCCTCTGCGATGTCGACGTGGCCTCTCGAAGCGGCGATGTGGAGAGGAGAGTTCAACTTCTTATTAGAAACTACCAGGGGATCGGAGCCGAGTTCTAATAACCCTCTCAGGACCTTCGTGTGGCCGTGCAGAGCTGCCCAGTGCAAGGAAGAACAACCATTGACATCCCTCGCTCTTAGATAGACAGAATCCTTCAGGGCTAAGCCAGACACCCGTTCTATGTTGTTAGCCTTCACCGATTCGAAGAACAAATGAATGGTCTTCAACAGCGTTTTCACCTCGTTCTCCTCCGCTAAGTTTAGAGGGGTCGAAGAATGAAGTTCTTTTGCGTCGAAACTGGCTCCCTTCTCGATTAGTACCCTGGCTATTCTGACGTGACCATACTGGGAGGCGTAATGCAGTGGCGTCCTACCAGTGCCGTCTCGGACTTCAATGTTCAATCCGGAACCGATTAGAAGAAGAAGCTTTTCTAAATCGTCTTCCTTTGCAGACAAATGCAGGGAAGTAGGAGCATCGGTGCAATCTGCAATTTGGGTTAAAAAAATTCTCGTTTTGTACAATTCAATTTCGTGTCTTGGAGAAAATGACTTTTCAGCAATTTCTATCAGTTCTTGATAAATATTTCGTGATGCCTCAGGTCTTCCCATTTCCAGCAACATCTCTGCATAGGATAATTTATATTCGATAAATTTAGGATGAAAAACTCCATAGCAGGATTTTAGTTTGTCCATGAGGTTGGAAGAAAGTTCAAGAGCTTTTTCAAAGTCATATTTCAGACCATGGATTTTAACTATATTTATCATAGCAACTAGGTACAGTTCATGGGTTTCACCTACTATTTGCTTCACATGTTTCTCTATCTCCTCAAATAACTTTAAGGAAGCGTCGTATTTTCTGTTATTTTTCAAAATTCTTCCTGTGTCGATTAGAATGCTGAGAGTTTTCAAATTCATCGGCCCTGATTTTTTCAATCTCTTTTCGAAAATATCCTTAAGAATTTCCATGGCTTCAGTGGACTTAAATTCTTCTATCAGACCACGAGCTTTGATATGCATAGCGTTGAGTATAACGACGTCATCATGTCCGAAGAGGTCTCTTCGCCTTTCTATGACCCGATCGAGGACACCTATTGATTTCTTGAACAAAGAAAAACTAAAAAGAATATCACAGTACAGCAGCCACTTTTCAAAATCCAAGCTTTCTGTAGTATCGGACACTTTTTTACCGTGAAATATAATTATTCTCAATTGGGCCTCACATCCAGAAGCATCGAAATATTCGTTTTCAAAAACATCCGTTACCAGTTTGACAAAAGCACCATAGGACTCGCCCATCATTTTACACCACTTGTTGTACATTTTCGATAGTGCGGTCATTATTTGCTCCTTGCGCTTCATAATCGCCAGTAAAGCAAGAGCCAAAAATATTTTCAAGTCCATCACCACAGGGTGAAACTCACTTAGGGTCCTGTTGAGAAATTCGTAGCAAATTGTTCCAAATTCGTAAGCTTCCTGGAATTTCTCAGCTCTGAGCATACCGAATATGATCTTTCCCGGTAGTTTACAGACTTCCTCAATCAATGAGGGATAGCGCTTCGAAGAGAAGTACACTGACTGGAGGTGGGGATATTCCATCTGTTTCGACCCATTGGATAAAGACACAACTCGTTTCAAGACATCTTCTTCCATTCCCGCTTTACTGAGATGTTCCCTGAGTTTAGACCGAGTTTCACAAGGAATTGAGAACGAGAACTCGTCTGTGGACTCTATTAGCGATAGCTGTTGAAGAAATTCAATGGCGTCTTTCAGTTCAGATGGTACCGAAAAATTCGAGGTAAACACATGGTTTCGAATGCTTTCGGGAGCGAAGTAAGCCGACATATAAATAACGTCCAGAGTTTTTCTACCATTCTTGCTTCCTAGAATGGTTTGCACTTTTTCAGATAAAACGGGATCCATGGCTAGAATAGGATAGGCGAACTGATTAATTCAAAAGCCGTGGCCGAAACAACGTATTCACGCCAGCAGACAGAACGAGGGCGAATGTTTTGATCGTTCGACGTTCGATGGCGGTTACGGTTTGATCAGGGCGCCTTTCTCGCAGCGAAAAAAAAATATTGGCAAGTAGAAAAAACAAACAAACCGCTTGTGAGTAACCTTGGCTTGTGAGTGATCTGGGTTCTTTCATTTTTTATGCATTTTATGGTTACCATATTTTTTCACCGGAAGAACCGTTGAGGGAGAAAAAAACGCTCAAAATGAATTGAGTCGCCATTCGCCATGTCGCAAATTTTTATTAGACTGGAGGCATAAAAACGCATCCCACTATAGACTCATATGGACGAAATACAAAACCTGCCAAAATAGACTAATTTGTCCATTTTCCGCTAATATTAAGAAAAATACCATACAATGAGGTTTTTTTTTTAAATTTCTGAAAGTATGAAGTGTCTTTGTGGTTTATTTCGAATGAAATTGATTTCGTTGGAATGAGTATTTCATTCATAAACAGGGTTCAGTTAGGTAGAGAAAATATTCGTTAAGCAAAAAAGCTAAAATGGAGAAAAAGAACAAATTGGTAAGATACGGCAGTTTTCTTAGCTGCAAAAATTTAAGTAATTGAAACTGTACAAAAAGCCAACTTAGTAGGTATTAAATATTTAATAAATTTTAGCATTTCTATGTTTATTTTCGCATTTAGGGAAAATAGCCGCAATAGAGAGCAGAATCCTTGACTTTAAACCCTAGACCACAGGTCAATTTCCCCTTTTTTGTCCGACTGAGTATGTCTTTATTTTTTGACACACTAGAGCAGTGTTGACCAACCTTTTTACCACCACGCGGACCGGTCGAAGTTTGGCAATTTTACCACGGCCCGCTGGGGGGGGGGGGCGTTGGTTATTTACATTCTAGATTATTTTGATTTATTAATTTTAATATAATTGTACTTAAACATACTTTCTTTCTAAAATACAGTTACACCAATAAATAAATATAAAGTGATGGAAGTGTCTATTTGGGACGGCAAAAATGGCAGTTGGCGCATGCGCCGTAGGTCTCGCGGTTACGTAGCAGTCAAAACAACAACAACAGCAGAGTAGCAACAGAAGCGCTCCAATCAGAACCGAGTAGAGTTGAGTTGTATATTTGCCTGCCAAATTAACAGCGCCTAAAGTGATTTATTATGTTTTTAATTTAGAGTATAAACCTAGGAATTTAAATTCATTTTCAATGAAATGGTCGGTCCTCTGCCCGGTATCATTTGATCCACGGACCGGGGGTTGGGGACCACTGCACTAGAGGTCTGTCCTATTAGATTAGACCAGGGGTCGGCAAGTAATTTTGCTTGGGGTCCAAATAATTTTGAAAATTTTTGTCGCGGTCCGGAGAAAAAAAGATACTTATTATTAATTTGAATTCTTATTTTTAGATACACATATTAACAAAAAAAAAAGGTTTTAATTTAAGTACGCTACCCGCTTAATTATGTTTCTAAATTTAAAAAACTGTTAATTTCTATTAAAATTGTTTCGATTAAGTTACTTATAAAATATTTAAGAAAACATTGATAAGGCTATCGCTCAAACGATTGGCCGACCAAGAAAAAACGACGTCAACAAGAAAATGTTGAGAGTTATGGGCAAGGAATTTGAAATTCTTCCCGCAAAAAATTTGCAAAAACTTAATTTATTGACTAGAAAAGTACTACTTCAGCACTCCTCCTAAATTATAAGACTCAAAATCATTGAATGCACCTGTTATTATTAAGATATTTATGTTTAAAAAAAAGGGGGTCTGGGGGTTTCCCCAAGGATTTTTTGTTTTTAGAAATTTGACCATTAAAATGCGGGTCAAACTAATTTTTGTTGTGCAAGAATACTTATATACGATTTTTCAAAATGTTTTGGCGGTCCGGGAAATAACCTCTCGCGGTCCGGATGCGGACCGCGGTCCGCTAGTTGCCGACCCTTGGATTAGACAGTCAGTTATGTCAGTCAGTTAGACTCAGTGGCGGCTCGTCCATAGGAGCACAGCAACACGTGAACACTCACAGAAAAAGTAGAACAAAAATCGAATATAAAGATAAATAAATATCAATGGAAATATATTTATAATTTCTTTTTTATACTCAGAATTATGTTTCTCCCTGTTTCTCCCCCCCCCTTCTCGACTCAATAAGAAAAATTTACTACCGGAAACTCCAAAGAAATCGAAAAAAGAATGAACTCTTATTTTTCTATCCTTTCTCGCACGTGTGAGCGTAAAAAATATGAGATTCCGATGAATAAAGGCGTTTAATGATAAAATAATAATAATAATAATAATAATAATAATAATAATAATAATAATAATAATAATAATAATAACAAGGTGTTTTCTTAGGCAATCATGCCCGGAGGCCAATAAGCGAAATTCAGCCACAGTAAACTTGTAGGGTATCTAATTTACCTGCAGGTTCTTTTCTCTATAACAAACTGCCTTCATATTTAACATTAAATTCCAATAAAATTTCATTTAAAAGGGATTTCTCCTCTTGTTTATTAAATTTGGAAAATTCTAGTTTTTTCTACAGTCAGATTCTCTTTAATCTTTTTTTATTTTTATATCTATGAATTTTGGCCTGGGCTGCTTAGCTTTTGCTTCCATTTTCATATGGCTTTGTGTCTATACACTTGTATTGTATTTTTTGTCGCTTTTTTTTGTACAATCTGCATAGAATAGAGTATATTTACATTTTTGTAACTTACGTGGAAGAGTATCGGACCCTTGGTGAAAAATATTGTATTTTTTAAAAATTATAATAGATTCTTCTTCTTTAAAAAAATTTGTAATCCTTTTTAAAGTCTAAATATGTATTTGACTGCTTGGGGGTCATATATGATTCGGTTAAACGGTGTTCATTGGCTCACGTCAGAAGATTATCTCAGGAATCCTCCAGGAAAATGAAATGCATAATTCGAATTATTTATTCAATAAATTGCTTTTGGAAAAGAAATTCAGAGTTTTTCATGTATAAAAAGTTGTTACTTACTGAATCACCTTCTCTTCAAACAAAAGAAATTTTAACTATTGTCGAAACGGGTGAAAAAAAATTATTGCGAACTAGAATGACGGTTTTAAAAACAGGAATAAAAAACATAGAGGAGAGGAGGGTATTATGGAATAGTCGGGTAATATGGAATACCGAAGTTTCAGCCCTCTCCCGAGCTGCCATCACGTGGGAATACCATATGAAACACTTAAGAAATACTCCAATGATGCAGTGAATAAAGATTTAACACCTTGTTGTTGTCGTCGTTACAATCGTTTCGAAACAAAGTGTGTTTTGGGATTTTCGAAAGTTTTTGCCGGTAAAGGTTCTAACATTTTAACGAACCAGTAATTATGAGATTTAAATTTTGTTGTTAAGCATAATGTGTACTAAAAGAATAATAGTTTCTTATGCTGTAGTCGTTTTTTAGCTATCAGTGTTTTATCTGACAGTAAAATAGTTCATAATCGAAGATGGCGTGTCGGGTATTATGGAATACTAGGTCCACTCTGATGTATCATCTGAAATTGACTTAAATCCATCAAATAAAGAACCGGAAAACATAGATGCTAAATGTATATTTTGTAACAGAAAATTCTCCAAAGATCAACGAGGAGAAATTTAGATTCAATGCATTAACTGTTCTCTATGGGCTCATCTTGACTGTACTGGAGCAGAGAAAGAAGATCATGTTCGTGACTTTTGTAAATAGACTCAACAACAAAACTATTTGAACGTAATTTTATAAATATTGTGTTTATAGTTAAAAATTAACTGTTATCCAAAGTCTAATCAGTTTTTCAATAGTTGTAAACAACTATTCCATATTACCCTCCATTCGTGATTTTTTTTAAAGTACCCTTTTTCATAACAACAAAATAAATAATGTTTTATTTCACCATTGACACTTCATTATAATTAGTTATAGTATGTACTTAAAAACGATTTTGTGGCCTTTTCTTTAAGATCAGTAGGGTTATTCTTAAAGATATAAAGGGTATTCCATAATACCCTCCTCTCCTCTACTTATGAAAGAATAGAGCTTTAAGTTTTAAAGAAAATACATATTCTGGACTAGAAATCTACTGGACTAGAATCTACTCTGGATTCTAGAAAATACATATACTTATTTTTTATTAATAATTTTGTAATAACGAATTACGTACGCTTGGTTTATTTATTCAAATCATTAAGCTTTTCCCTTGCAAAGTAACGTATATTGATTGCAAAGAAAACTTAACACACGGCGATGCTAGACGTTCTTTTTATCCTTTTGATTGCTTACTTTACTCTAATAAAATTTTATATGAATGAATGAATAATTCATGAAAGTGCTATACCAACCTCATTAAAATATCATTGCATGCCTAAAAAAGAACGCAGTTTATAGTAAAGTAGGATCTCCTAACTTTCAAAATGTACATACAAAGCAACAACGCCACACGTTTTAATATTATTAGAAGGTAAAAAAAAATATTCACTCCAGGATAAAAAATTTAATACTACTCGGGATTTTATAGGCTTATTAAAATGTCTAGTTGATATGATCTTAATTTTAACAGTTTTCCATTTACTTCTAAATCTTTTCTCAAACCCTGACTGACTTTAAACAACATAATAGAGGTTACTCTATTCAACAAAGATTTTAAGAGTGAGCAAACATAATTTAAATGACTTTGAATAAAAATAGAGCTGCATTACTGCATAAGCATAATTAAACGTATTAAACTACTGCACAAAATAGATATTGTAGTGTTGTTGCGTAGAAAGAAAAACAATTTCAAAGGGGCTTTGGTGTTTCTGGGGAATATGGGTTAGTTTAGGAAAAGGAAATTTCTGAGTTTCGGGGGGGGGGGAATATATCCCCAAATCCCCCTTGGAATGCCATCGCCACTGTAGTGTATTCGTTACTAATATTTTTTCATTAGCAAAAAGTTATGAACTTTTTAAGTCAAACTCTTCTGCTCATTCAATTTTCAAGGATTTATTTATTTATTTTATGTTAATTCATTACATTTGTTAAATTATTTTGATTTAATCTTAATTTAAATGATTTTTACAGGATTTTATTGGCACTTTTTAACGATTCGAGATATTCTCAACGGTCAGACAAATAAAAAAAAAATTAAAAAATAATAATTGAAAGCAGCACAAAACATGGTTCCTGGCATAACATTGAGATACCTTTTGTTGTGTTAAAGTACTATGTTACAAATCTTTTTCAGCGAAAAGCGAATCGACCAATACTTTTTTTTCGTCCTTGGGCAGAACCATGGAGCAAAACACTCCGAAGCTACTGCATTCCTTCATATTCTTTCGGTATTGCCAAACCCTTGGGGAGGAAATATGATTCCTTGTTTATAGAGAAGGGCTACAAGAAATGTTACTCGGTTCACAGGCCAAAAGAAATTCACCCTAAGTGCTCTCTTGATACGTCAAGGATGGATTGGGTTTTGCTCTTCTTTATATTGGAAAAGAATGTCCAGGAATATTGGTTTGATTGTTAATGGGATTTTTTTTGTGGAATTCGTGGAGTTTATGGCTGGACATATTGGGATTTTCAGTATCATAAAATTCTGAGGGGTTTAGGAGTTGGGAAACACACAATTTAAAGTGCAGTTTAGAGAAAAAGCAAATGAATTTGGGTTTCATGTTAAGAAAGTATTTTTGGTACTTTTGCATTAGACCGTCGACCATTTTCGCCAAGTTGGCGAAATTTTGCTAAAGTGTTCACCGCAGTGGGGCAGGGTTTACCATACATGGCAACGAATCGCTCTATTGGGGGGTCGACGGGCTAATGCGAAAGTACCGTGTTTTTTCTGGTGTAGCACAAATCTGTTTCGATGATCTCAAAATTAAGTATACCTAATACAAATACAAATACAAATACAAATATAGTCGATCAACTACAGGCTAAAAGCCCAGCAAGGTTGATCCAGTCTATTCAATTCAACCTCCCCCCGATTTCCAGTATTCGTCTACTTTTCTTTTAAACTCGTCCACCCCACTTGAGTTAACTATTATCGATTCAGGTAATGCATTCCATTTATCCACTACTCTATTAAAAAAAATAATGCTTCCTACAATCCCGTTTAAAACTTGCCTTATTCAATTTTAAACTGTGACCCCTCGTTCTATTACCCGTACAGAAATCTAGTCCCTCTGTGTCTCCTTGTTTTAACATTTTAAAAAGTTGAATCAAATCCCCTCTAGCCCTTCTTTTCTCTAAAGTGAACATATTTAACTTCTTAAGTCTTTCCTCGTAACTAAAACTAGATATACCCTTGACCAATTTAGTAGCCCTATGCTGAACCCTTTCAACTAAATCTATATCTTTTTTTAAGTATGGAGACCAGAACTGAACAGCATATTCGAGATGAGGCCTTACCAAGCCTCTATATAATGACAAAATAATGTTTCCGGACCTTGAAGAAACAGTTTTTTTAATGTATCCCAACATCCTATTAGCTTTTTTACTTGCAGCTGAACACTGATGTTTCATTTTAAAGTCTTCATTTAACCTATGTTATATTATTATACCTATACTATACTTCTGTATACTCACGATAAGAAGTTGAAGGGACGGGTAAAAATTTCGAAATAACAAGAAAAGTCTTCAAAAGTAAGAAAATTATTACGAAATATGTTGTATAAATGCTTTATAAGAATACATATGTATTCTATCCTGTGTATGTGTATGTATATGTATTGGATAATATTATCCTATAGTGAAACATTTAAATTCAGCTCAAATTTTATTTTTAAAAACAGTAAAATTTTAAAAAAATTAAAATTTCAAAACTTGGAGCTTAATTTCTTTAAAAAGATCAGCAAAGTAATCTGACAACTTTTTTCTGTGCTTTTTTCAGATTTTTTAGAACTTATTTTTGATACAAAAAGTAGCGGCCAATCCCGAAGTCAACATTTTCAGATCTGCTGTTAAATCGAAAAAATAAAATAAAAATTATTAAACAACGGCAACAATAAGTTGGGAAGAAAACATCTGCCCTACTGGCAGATGTTTATAGATTTTTTTATATCGCACCATACTTTTGTGAACCCTTCTTAAAAGTCATGTAGCCATTCTTCTATATAACAAAATTATCATCTGGCCACTTTATGATTACCAAGTAGAAAAGTTCATTAGTTTTTGGTTCGGAAAAGTTTCATCATATTGAGAGTTTTGGTAAACAGTCTTCCACATAAAAACGGTTATTAACATTAAAGAGTTACCTAAGGGAAATATATTTTTTTTCGAGCTATAACGATAACGTCGAGATATAGACATAACGTTAGGATTAATAAACCGAAGGAAACAGTGTCTTTTTGTATACAACTTTAATTCTTTTAAAATTATCATGACCAACTTCCTTTAAAAAATTTTAAAATAAAGAGGTGAAAAAAAATTGTAATTTTCTGAAATTTAATTTTTTTTATCTACTAACTTCTAAAAGAAACATTTCTACCAGTTTGAAATCAATTTTAGTCATATGGAAGAAAAAAATTAGTTAGTTTCCGAACACCCTCTCAAATGCAGTAAAAGAACAATAAACGCATAAAAAGTTCGTGAAATCCCTTGACGATTTTTATATGATTCAAAACTAATAAAAAGTTTATTTCTCTCTATATTAAAAAAAAGTAACGGTCACCGCCGCCGCCGCCGCTGTCGCCGCCGCTGCCGCCGCCGCTGTTTCAGAAATTTTTATTTTTGAACTCTTTGACCTCTCACAACGCAAAAAGTACTTGACAGAAATTTATGAAATTTGAAATGTTTGTAGAGAAATGTTTGGAGAACATTTTCGAATAAAAAGCTAATTGATGTGGTTATTAGTTCTGGGGTATTTTTAAGGTCAAAGTTGAAGTTTTTGTTTTTTCGCCGCGTAATCGCGTTCAGCGAAAACTATTAGCAGCAGAACTTTGATTTTTTGCAACCTCATACTCTGATGTCTGAAGATGTGCACTACGTCGCCCTTTTTTTGAATTTCGAATTTGTTTTAGAGTAATTAATTTTTAAAGTTTCGAAATTTTTGTTACTTTTTCGGTTTTTTCGATCTAAAAGAAAAACTAATCACAATAGGAGTATGATTTTTTAAACACTTATGCTCTTATTTTTTAGAAAAAGATTAGCGTTTAATTCTTTGAAAAATTCGAATTAGTTTTGGAATTATTAAGCATCAAAGTTTCATTTTTTTCATAGTTTTACTAGGTCTTCATCAGACACGTTTAATGTTTATTGGAGATTGTTACGAGCACACGAGCACATTATAAACTGAAATGTTTCTTAATGATATGTTTTTTCTACACGATAATTGATGATTATTAGTAGACTTTCTGGATATTTTTTTTAACATTTCAATAAAACAAGCGAGCTTAGCTCGCTGAGATCGCGAAGCGATCTTAAAAGAACTGCGAAGCAGTTCCGGGGGTTGGTGAGCGATAGCGAGCAGGGGGCAGGCCCCCTAGTGTACTTAAGAAAATGTAACTCATAATTATTTTCCGTACAAATTCTTATAAAGCTCCCCATTTCCAGATAAGGCATCACTATTTCTCGCTAATATCCCTTAAAATTATGTTATTATTTCATTCCTTTACATTTTAAAATTTTTCACCAATTCAAATAAGGTACTATTTGAAGGTAAAAGAATAAAAGAAGTATGAACATTATTTTCAAGGAATATTAGGGAGAACAAGAAACACAGTCAACACAATTTGTACTAATAGTTATTGTAAGTTGTTTCGTACTGTAAAATGGTTTGCTTTTGTTTATGGAATTTAATAATTTTCAAAACTAAATTTCACATAATCTGTCTTTCAGTCAAATCAGAAGTAAAAGTACTTTTCTTCAGTTTGAGTTAAAGTATTAGTATTTAAAGAAACAGTAAAAACAAAGTCAGTTTACGCGTTTAACTACTATCCACCTCATAAAAATTCTGCCTTTATTTTAACAACGTATTTTTTGGAATGCTGCTCTTGGTGATCAAAGAAGAACAAGGTTATTCCATAAAATTTTCAAGTTGAGAATCCTGTTGAACACTGGACTGCAAATCGGTCTCGTGGGATCCGAAACATTTTAACTCCAGAGAGGAGTTAAGAGAACTTCGTGTTTAAAGAGAAGTAAACTGGGAGTTCGATTTCTAATTATGGGTTACGTGGTACATTTATGCCCCCTTTATGGGGTCACGTGTGGATTAAATTACTTCCATCACCCTATGTTTCATTATTCCTGGTCAAGAAGGGGAGGAAGAGGTAAATAAAACTTTCAGCTACCTAGTGATTGGCGAGACCTTCTACTTCATGAAATATCTGAGGGTAAATGATTCTTCGAATATTTTTAAAGTTGTAATTAATTTTTTTTTGGATTAATAATTATTATGATCTCATATTTTTAGGATTTCACCAGTATCATTTTTCTTGTTTTTTAATAATAAATTATTCAAAATTCGGAGTCTAGGTAAAGAGAGAAAATTATCGTGTGATATTTGAATTTCCGTTTTGATAAGAGAAAATATATACATATACCTGTATTTCTTTTATTACTAAGGGTATAGCAATAGATATTACACTAAATTTAAGAAAAAATTTTAAGAATACCCTAAGAACCCTAATGTGCTGAGGTAATTATCTATGACAAATATTCTCACTTGTTTTTTCCCTAAGATATTTCAGTTTTAAAATGTTTTAAAGCTTCAAATTTGGGGGTTAAAATATAACATCTTGTTACGCTAATACACATGTTTAACCGGTGAATCATTACTATTTTGATCCGAAGATTAGTGAAACAATTTAGTATATTATTAGAGTAAAATGGATTTTCAAATGTTAAAATTTTTTCTACCGAACCTGAATTATTTTGGATTTGTTATTGCATATCAAAAAGACGAAGTCATTCAATAGAATGGCCACTTTAAAGGAAGTATGCAGAACAGTTGAGTAATGCTCAAACAAATATATAACCTTAGTTTGATTCGTAATAATACATTCCCTACCTTTGAGAGCTTTTTTGTGAAATTTAAACACATTCCAATTGAATAGAAATATTTGAAAATAGGTTGCCAAATGTTTTCCTAAAATTCTAAGAAACCATATTAGTTGAAAATTTAAGTTAGTGCATTTGCAAACCTGGGAAATTTCAGAAGTTCAAATCTACTGTGCTAAATTCAAATTTTAAATGAAACGGCAAATCTTTAAAACAGTCTTTCTCAAGTACCTATTTCATTATTTAATAAAATGCAAGTTTAAATCTATAAAAAATGTATCACCTTTCAATACGAAAAATGGAGAAATTACAAATTATTCTTATTGCTAGTTAAACGTAAGAATTGTATCACTAATTATTTATAAACTCTTAAAATATTTAAATGATAACTTATCTTTCTATCAAACATTTATTTCACTAATAAATTCGTTAAATGTAATTTCAACATAACAGTAACAACGTATTTGTGAATCGTTCCTTAGAGAAAATAAATCAAACTTTAATGACTCCAAAATAGTCAATGTTTTGCCCTCGAGAAATAAAAACTTATTACTCTCTAAAGGACGCAAGATCATCAAAGAACGGATACCAAATACGATATTTCAAAACTATCACAAACAACTGCCATCCAAAGATTTTCGGATTCAATAAATTAATGAAGAATGTTCAAGTATCCTTGAAGAGAGGAAAAGATTCATTATTCCTACACAAAAAAAAACGAGTATTCCCAATTGTCTCTAGGTCATTATTTATTCAAATAAAACCATTTTTTCTGTCCTAATCTTCAAGCAGCACATGGAACCGCAGAAATCCAAAATTTTAACGAGAAAGAATGATGGAACGGTTTCTACTGGAATATTTTCTGGATTTGAAATGGCAACAGGGGTATCATTAATATTTCAACCGAAATCTATGGTATGAAAAGTTTAACCACGAAACATTCAATAAGAGGGGGGACTGGATAGTTCCTCATTCTATCGAACGTTTCAGTAAAAGCTTGTTCGAAGTTAAATGCAATATTAATGGGCTGCTTACTACAGTGGATAGTTCGGGAAAGAGGGCAGAATGAAATTTTAGAAGGGGTTCCATGGTTTGATACATATATTGCTCGTTTTAAATGAATAAAGGAATGTCAGCTGGTTCTGTTTGAACAGTTTTTTAAATGTAACCGGAACAAAATTTGATTCCCTTGGCACATGCGAATTTTGTTTATATTAAACGACTGTTTTAAATAAAATAAAAGTTATCATTAAATCTAATTTTATGATAATAATAATTATACATGATAAAGGAAAAACTTGTATAGGATTGTTTTTGTATAGTTCATTTAAAAATTAGAGTGAAAACAATAATAATTGAGCTGGTTGGAATGAAAGTGATAAAAGTCCACTGAACGTCGTAGTTTTGAGTAATCGAAGGTTTTCTCTAACGGTGCCCGTGTTGTTCCTATAAAGAAGGGATTTTTAGGTGACTCTTACGGGTCACTTATCGAACTTTTGACTTAGGCGACTACCACACACAAGGTAAAGGACCTAAAAAGAAATCCAAATCCACACTTATATCAAATTTTGTATTTTTGGAGTTATTCCACTCTCATCCTGAGCAGCTTAATTGCTTCTCGCTAATTACACATGGAAAGTTTGTTTAATTATTTTTCGTACCCGTACTGCGTTTTCGGTGACATGTTTTGTGTATGGTCTTTAAAATTACAAAAGGTTAGAGCCAATCCGGAGATTTAAAGAAAAAACTCATTATAGTAAATGTTATGGCTATTATAAAGTGGGATTTGGGGAGGACTTTTCCGCAGTCTCTAGAGCTGCAACTATTAATTTACACGAGGCAGAAGCAATCAAACCCTTTAAACCCATGCAACGAAAGAAACAAATGTCAACAGCGTTTAACCTGCCCGAAAACACTCACCCTATCGATTTCACACCCCGTCGGCCAGAACCATAAATCGCGGTTCCCTGAACGAATTAAAGGCCTCCCAAAGAGCAAAATTATTAAAAATTACGGTTTTAAATTACCCCAAAGAGCGATCTGCTGCCAGAAAAGACGGAGCTTAAAAATCAATCTCTCTCACACCAAAAGAGCGGTGTCAAGATCCTCACAAGGCGCCATCACTTCACCCCCAGAGAAAAGAGTCCGGAGCACCTTGTGAGGATTGATTTATCATTAATGTCACCCCAGTGTGGAATGACGTAGTACTCAGGACCTTCGCCAGGGGAGAGTTTTATTCCTCTTCTTTTCGCCCCCTTCATTCTTTATTTTATGGGACTTTGCGAGAAAAAGAAAAATGGCGCCGAAACTTTTCAGGGAGAGAGGTCCCTTTAACGAATTTTTATGGAAATGGGTATGGATTGTGGACGCCGTTATTCTTTATGGGTTGACAAACGGCGGTTGCGATTGTCCAGGTTTCCCCCCCCCCTCCGTTTGAATAATTCTATTAGTGAAGGGAATCGGCTTGATGTCGTTTAGGTTTGGATTTGTAGGATGGCTCTCATTGGAAATTAATCTGATTTTAATGTTCGAAACGGGAGGGAAGAATAATGGGGCGTATTATTTTGTGGTGAAGTCCTCCAGGGACGTATTTTTCAGACATTCAGCCAAATAAATGGGATTACCCTCTCAAGAAATGAAATTTTCTTCGATTTTAGGTAGCTACCTTCATTTTAAGTACTTTTAAACTATTACTTATTGTATTCTAGTATGTAACTAACGGTTTAATATACGTATTTGATCGAAATTCGCTTAAAGTATTTGAAAAGAGACAGTTCTTTTGAAAAAAAGGAGCATTTTTCACCATAACCACTGGTTCGGGAAAAGAACCACCAGTAGAGAATCCCGAACCAGTGGTTATGGTGAAAAATACTCCTTTTCTCAAACTTGCCAATATGGAAATTAAATCTGTCCAGGGAATGCGCAGTTCATTCCGGCAGATAGTGGTAGACTAATCATGGTCACAACTTTTTCCATTATAGTCGGCTTGACTAGAAGCCTTCCTCCACACTCTTGCGTTACCTTCCTATGCCGTGCTGATGAGTCCTAACAAGGACGAAACCGGTCCATGGCTGGAGGTGACGCTTGAGAGTTGGGGTTTCCAGTTCTTTTGAAGTTTGACCAGATTTTACACTTATCAAAACATTTATAAAAACGAAAACATTAAAACATGTATTACTTTATACTTATAAGGCGTCTGCACATGTTGCTGGGCGGTTCCCAAGTTTTATGATTCATATCATGAATAAACAACACACCAACACCCAGTATTTTTCAATCAATATCTTATTCTTTTTATTAAGGAATCAAGTTGTTAGCTGAATAGCTAAGTGACAAATTTCTAAGATTTGAACGTCTAAGGGTCTCCTTTACTTAAATATCAACAATGTTTTCGGCTATATAAACGAATTTCTATTTCTTATGAAGTAAAATACCATAAAATCCCAACTAAAAAGTTGAACAACAGTTTAAAGTACGCCAATGTAGCATAAATCCTTTAGAAATTACTGCAAATGATAATGAGATCACCCTTCACTAACACTCTACCGGTAAGCACTTTAATGGTAGAAGATAAAAAAATGCAAACCTCCTGTCTTTCAAAAGTACCATGATTATTAAGCGGTTAAGTACTATTAATCATAAATAATTATAAAGGGTTTTTGAATACTGGGAATAGGTAAAAAATAACGATATATATCCTTCACAAGCGGTATGAAATGGGTCGATATAAAACATCTTAAACTTGGGGGAAAATATAATGCAAGGTAATTGTCAAAGTATTAAAAGTAAGGCTGCTATTTTCCTACAAAATAATATCTATTTATATTTTTTCTTCAAATACAGAACCGAAGTGGACAGGGAACTCTTTCAGTCTTATAAAGATGAGATCAAGCAAGTAAATTATTCTAGGATTATGCAAACTAAAATTTGTATGAATATGACATGAGAACACGGGATTAAATTCTAGTTATTTGGGGGAAAGTTTGGAATATTTTAAGTTTAGTGAAAGAGACAGTTTTGTTTTGAAAACTGAAAAGGAGCTGAGGATTGAGCAAACTCATAAAGATGAAGGAGCTACGTATTTTTGAATTAAAATAATACTCAATCTAAGAAAATTTTAAGGGAATAAGACGCTTGTATTCTAAAAGGGTATGAATTGTGGCGAAAGTTATAAACGTTTTTCATAGGTACTTTTTTTATTTTAATTTTCAATTTTTATAAGTATAGCTTTGTAGTAAAGTAGTTTCATTTGCATGATCTTATCTTACAACTCATTAGTGAAACTAGGACATTAATACATACTAGGACCATAATAAGACACATACATACAAGAGAAAAATGTAAAAAAAATACATTATTAAGAATAAATAGAGGGTTTTTGTGCAGAGTGAGGAATAATGAGAAATTAATGGTATCTATAGCTATTCTAATTAGAAATTTTGTTTTGTCAATAGCAAGCTGTACGCAAAAGTGGGACACTGATCTAAGAATAAATTTAGCGATGCAATCTCATCGACGGTTATAAATTCAGATTTACCCCATCTGTCATTTAGTAGGAAAGTGCAAGGTAGAATAAGAAGTTCGGTAGCGAGGTAAGAAGTTTTAAATTTTTTAGTCTCTTCAAAACTTTTTGTTCTTACATTTTTTTTTCTCATTTCACTATCCCACAGAAAAAAGCTTTTGAACTTGACAATTTCTACCGAAGGCTGAATCATAGAGCTTCAAGACAAGAATGTTGATAAGTTGAATAAAAAGTTAATTTCTAATACTTTTATAATTTATCAATTGATTCGTCAGTTTCAAAATGTTAATAAGTCCAAAAAATGGCAAATTCATCTTTTGTGTTCAGAAATTTTTAAGTTTCGCTCTACACATGAGTGGGAAGAAGGAAAAATAACTACCCCCAATAGGCAGATAGATATATTTCCTTGAATTTGGCGAAATCGATGTACTTTTTATTTAAATTGAGATGTAAGTTAATTTGCATTTAGTTTCTTTGTGCTGTATAAACTAAGCCAAAACAAAATTTGTCTACAATTTAAAATCGTTTTTACCATTTTATCCAGGGAATATTGGACTCCATTGATATTCATTAAACCCAGTTTTATTATAGTTATGATTTTTTTTTTGACTTAGTCTTTCTATCTCACATTATTTCTCTCTAAGAAGAAATATAAATTTAATTATTAATTTAAGATGATTTTAAGATTTTGTTTCAGCTGAAAATTTATTAGTTTAAAAAAGGGAATAAATCCATCAACTTTTTTCAATATAATATACTTATACTTTTTCGATGATTGTTCTGCATTTTAAATAGAGTTCTGAATTTCCAGTAAACATTTAGTGATTATATAATGAAAATTCCATTTCTATACAATTTTTCGATTTTAATCGGTTTTTGGACTTGTTCCCCTTTTTCAAACTGACGATTCTATTGACCTTAAGCTTTTCATCAATAAACCGCCAAACCCACAACATACGATATTGGTAGACATAATCTAATATTATAAGATTCTTATTTCACCATCTTATGAATACGTGTTGAAAGTAACAATGAAGAAGCCATCTTCCTTCTTCCATGCAGTTCTTTTAGCAAAGACACGTTGCTAAATGTATTGACTTCTTTTTCCTGCATAAAAACTGATACAAAACATCCTGTAACAAGTCTTACCCAACGAAGTGAGCCCAGGAAATCAGATTAGCATGCAATAACTATATTTATAGTTTTGCTTCCTAAGAATAGGCACATGATGGAACCTTTTAGGAAGATTACTTCCGAAAAGAAGTATGAGGACACAGTGCTCGCTGGTAAAAGGGAAGAGGGAAGCGAAAGTTATAGTCTAAACCAGTGTTTACTAACTTAATGTAGTTTTTGCTCACTAGAAGAACCCATAATCGCCCTTAAGTACGTGCTTTGAAGCTTAACTGTCAACCAGACAGTGTGGAACTTTGTGGTATTAGTTTGTTTAAAAGAAAGTAAGTGAAACAAGTTTGAATTGTCAAAGATATTCCGTATTATACGAATTTAGAGTAAAACACCTGTTGTTGTTGTTACTTATTCTCCCTGATCTAGATAAAAAAGACTAGAACAGGTCCAAAAGATTCCACACCCTCAAAAACCTGAAACCTACACCTAAAACACCTTAATTGTTTAAATGTTGTGTTTTAATTGTATCCCCTGAGAGTGTTTCTGAATTCACATATATTTTAAGTATATTAACATTAAAAAAATAAAACTTTCAAATCTTGAATACATCTTTTGGAATCTAGCTGATGGTCTTTATTTTGTAATTTTTCTGTACCTCTTTAGGTCTGTTGATTGTAGTTTTTCTGTATCTAGGAAAACCAGAGTCCATATTTTTTAGTCTTGCCATTTGAAAGTATGCTTTTGATCAAACACTCAAATAATTTTTCCATATTTCTAAAAACTTTAAAAACAAAAATTTCTAGCCTTCCAGAAGAGTAGTTGTACAGTACTAAGTTTTTGTTTTATGCATATTTTTTTTCATATTTCTAATATATTGTTTAAAAATGTAAAAAACACTCCAAAAATAACAAATTTCCTAAAAGTAAAATTGTTTTTCACAGGTGTACGATAGTAAAAACCTGATAAAGCATCCATTCCTCTCCAAGGATGGAGTCGTTCCAACAATTCAAATTAACTTTTACTTCCTCAAACGTAAAAATCGAAAGAATTCCATGTAGATATACGTTCTTAACTCGTTTGATTTCGTAGTTATGTGTATGAATAACAGAATAAAAGTACTTAGTTTTCAATTATTGCTTGGCTAATAAGTACTGCCTTAGTAACTATATAAAAACAAAAGCGTAACATTTTTAGTCACCCAAGCAATTCACTCTTACAAAAGTCAGCAAACACGGTAAACTAATCATCTCGTTCTCGCATTTCCTTTTCTTCATCGTCTCCTTTGAATAAATTACTCTGTCTCCCGACGTTTAACGTTGTCATCACTTTTTCCGGAAGTCTCAAACACTCTTTGTACTCAAAAACAAAAGCTTCGCAAATACCCCTCCAAATTCTCCGTGCCAGAATTTTCATTCCGAACACCCCGGAACAAAGAAGGAGGGACGACCACGCGTTGTTCTATTTACTTAAGAGTTCCATCAGATGTGGGAAAAAGAACGCTGATGACGAAAAAGATTAGGAAAAAAAAACCCTCTGACGATCGATGCCACCCGTGTTTTGTAAAAGCTTTAAAAGTTCCGTCTTTAGAACTAATATTAGAACGGAGAGCCCCCAGGTGGACTACAAATCCCACAAGCCCGGTTGAGGTGTAGAGATATATATATATATATATTATTTTATTCAGAATAAACGAGATTTTGTCGGTGAGATCTTTTGAGTCAAATTAATTTGAAGAAAATTCACTAAATATTAAAGATAAACAAGAAATAATTACTATTTTGATTTAAGAGGTATTATAGCCGGGTATAAGAAGCCATGACCTCGTTCTCGTGTAAGCGGGGAGTAAGAAAATAATTATTTCGATTTAAAAAATAATAATTTCTCCGAAAAAACACCACTTGATTTGTTTGAAATATTAGTATAACCATATTTATTTTGCCAAATTGAATTACATAAGCTTGTTTCTTAAGTAGAACAAATAATACCTTGGTATCATCAAAATGGGTATAAAACAGGTGTTTTATGAATTATAAAGGAAAGATAAAAATAATCCTAGTTACTATAGAAATTTAGTTATGATTAGTTTCCTATGTATGACCCATGGCTAATCAATGCTGTGTCGGGATCATCTTAATTTTATCAGATTTTCCAGGAGAGACAGAGAACTGTTTAATGTCTGTGCATTACTTGTTTGGTTAACATGTTATTTATAATTTTTTCAATGCCTGATGAAATTTTTTTTAAAAAATTGAAGAGGTGGCCAAAGAAAAAAAATTCCAGAAGAGATTACTCCTTTTTAAAAGGAACATGCATTTTAAACATCACATCAACACATCATAATATTTGTCATACCACTGCTTAGGTGTAACAAATATGCATGAGAAACTAATTGAAAGAGTGAAGGAAAAAGTTTGAAAACATATTCTTCAGTTGTTGTGGTGCACCATTAGTTGACTTCATCATAAAAATATCTGTAAAAGTGGAATTGATGAGTTGACGGCGCTCAGAGAACAAGAAATCCCGACAAAACGCCCCAAATCAAAATCTGACTCCACAAACTCATTTTCCTCTAGTAAAAACACGCTCTACAAAATAATCTCAACGGACATTACATTTAATACGGTCTTACCTTACCTCCCCCCAACAATCTCAAACTTTCCACAACATTCGAAAAACGACTCCAAAAGACCAAGGAAAAGAACAGCATCCACCCAGACGGGAACAAAAAAAAAAATACCCCAACAGAACAACAACAAGGACTCTAAAGAAAATTGAATCTACCTGCCAGCCCCAGTCAAAACGTCCGGTCAAAATTGCCTCGGGATCGATGCCGTGGGGGCGCGCAGGTCCCGACCATCCGGCACGTGGATCCGACTCGTCCGGGAAAAGTCCGTCAGAATCCGGCGAGCGCGTGAGCAGTTCGGTCGCTTGCATGGGAACCGAGTCTTCAGTCGGTCCGGCACGCTAGAGACCTCATCCCCATGGTCCGGCCAGGACTCCCCGGGGTCGCCGGGAGGTGGCTCGTGGCCCTGCTCGTCAACCTCAGCGGTGAGTCCGGCTTTTGCTATTGTTAGAAGCGTGAGAAAACGTAGTTGTAAAGTTAAAAAAAATGCTTTTTAGCATCCATGATATTCTTTAGTCATCTACTACAGAGAGATGCCCAAACCTTTTACTTAACTTCTGCGTTGCGTTTGGAAAAAAAAAGTTTTATAAATGCGTTATAAGGTAAGAAAGTACAGAACAACGTTGTTATTTGCACAAGTTTATATTTTACAACTTAAAAAAAACCATGTACAAATTTGTTTCGGGGATTCATGGATCCCTTCGTCAGTGAAGGATGGAACTAAAAAGCATGACATCAGTTAATATATGACGTGTTGATTAATGATATATTTTAATAAACAAATTCAAATGATAAGAAAGAAAATATGATTTTATTTTACTATTATACAGGTACAGTTCCGTTATATATCCCGTTAAAAATGAGCAACAATCCTTGAATGATAACTATTCAAGCAGATCCACAAAATTTTTATGGTTGCCACCAATTTAATTTAATCGGTTAGTTAGGAATACTTTGGCTAAATTTATAATATGTTGCGTTTAGTTTGGTGGTTTTTAGCGGGATGAATACAGTATCGTTCTTTCTTAGCGGTTTCCTGATAAAACTATCAAACTCTCCTAAGAAAAGAAAAGAATTTTGTCATCGAACGAAGCGAAAAAATATCTAATCCTTGAAATGTATCCTTTGAAGAAAGAGGAATTTAGACTGTAGAGACGATATACCATCTCGTCGAAGTATTTACGTGACTGAGACAAACTTTTGATGTAATTGATATCTCTCTCTCTCTCTAGGATTCTGAGAAGTCCAGAACACAATTTTCTCAAAGTTTTTGAGTGTGTGTTACTAGTGGTTCCAATATTAAAGTTAGTAATTTTTCTAAAATCATGAAAGGGAAAACTACTGGACTAAATTGAAATTACTACCTAAAATTTTGTTAAATTAATTTTTCACATTGTCGCTTAAAGCGCATCAGACGTTTCCGATTTTCTTAAATTTTAGAAACTGAAAAACTTTTTAAAACTTTTCTGTGGATGATAAAACTAGCCATACCATTGATACGAGTGTTTTTTGTAGTAAAATAGTTGTTTCAGGTGATCCGGCTACGAAATTCGATAAAAATATTAATGCAGAATTGAGAAAAAGAACAAGACTTATAGATTTGTCACGATGTTCCTTAAGCAACATCATTTTGAATTTATTTGATTTTCATGGACGAACTTTTTCAAAAAGCTTGTCTACAGCATTACTTTATCACAAGGAAAACGAAACGAGAACTTCCTTTATATTTGTTTCCTATCTTTAAACATTAGAGATAGGAAACTTTCTATCCTAAAACTTTTTTAGTGTCTCCGGTGAATTTTGTTCAGCTATTAAGACCTTTGCTTCCACCTTAAATATTTCCTTCTTTCTACCTTTCAAGTAACTCATGCTGAAAGATAAATAGGAGTTTTGGTTATCATTCATTTGATATTAAGAGCTCGAGGGAAGTTTCTGCATAGTTAAATCTCTCTAAAGAACGAAATGCGACCCGTGGGAAATTCGGTTCCGTGTCATCTGTGGAATGTAGAAACGTAGAATGACTACATTAGAGTGTTGTGAATGTAATGTAGTTTTAACATTTTTGGAAACTCATTAAGTTAATTTTTTCGAAAACTATGAAGAAACCGAAACTGAATGATTGCTTGAATATTTTTTTATTTAAATGAAGGATTTAAGTAAATAAGTCCTGATATTTTATCTAAACATGATTATTTTGTTTGACTTAAAACTAATCTTATAAAATATTGATATTTGTTTTTATCTCTGTGACTATTTAAGGAAAAATTGTTAGCGGACTTAGTTAAGAGTTATAAAAAAAGTTTGAACTAATAGCTAAACAAAATTATAAGCCTGATAAAAATGAAAGCAGCTAATAATTCGATCCAAATAATTTGACCAGGTACTGAGTTTTGTAAAGCCTTTTGTAAACGTGCAATTATAAATAAAAGTAGTGCAACAGATATTTTTCATACTACTGTATTTAAATTTGAATCATAGTAACTTCTCAAGTTGTCATATTTTATATATTACACAAAATATAATTTTTATTTTTTTATCTCTATTCTAAGTTGAATATTTATTATTTTTCATTAAAAATTTGCATGACATTTTGTGTTTGGGTATGATGACTATGGTTCATTATTCCCAAACAAAAGCATAAAATATACCTTTATACACACAATTAAACTAACCTACTTTATAAACCAAATACAAGTATATGCCTACTTTGCCCTACATATGAAATCCATTTAGTTCGAGGAATAATTAACCTCCTCAGTCCCCTTTTAATAAAGTAAAGTAAGTTTCAGTAATAAAGTACGCATTCCTCATATCCTGAGTTCATATAAAATGTGAAGGACCTATTTTTACATGTACTGCCGAAATAACTAAATTGAAATAGTGACAAATTATTGAAACTTAATTGTTAGTCAGAGTTTCCATATGTTCTTGTCATTTATCTCAAACTTTTCTGCGGATGCAATTATGTAGTTTTTTTTAAAATACATTATGATTATTTTTTCTCCAAGAATCGGAATTCCAATAACAAAATTAGCATTTTTTTCTTCTTTACTGTTCAAAAACACGTCTTTACATCAGTGGTCATCGATGTGAGAGATATTGCCTGAGAAGCAGTTGTGAGTGATTTAGAAAATTGAGCGGGTTCAATACAAGAGGGCTTGCTTAAAATATTTTTCAATAAATGATTACGTTAATGATTAATTTTTTGTTAGAAGAACATTCAAAATAAATATTTTCTTTGATTGAGAATGAATAAATACTAGCTTCTTTTCTAAATTTGATTAATTTCAATTGAATTTGTAGTTTTATTTACTAAGTATATAAAACTTTTTCAACAAAAACATCGATTTCCAGTCATTTGAGGAAAAATCATGAAATTGAATAAACATGTTTAAAAACATGTTGAAAACGTAGGCTCAAAAATGTTTCATTTTCAGCTTAAATATCCATAAATGAGTGTTGAGTAATATTAGATGTTAAAAAGTTGTATAAATTTAAAATTATTATATGCTGTAATAAATATTTGAAAAACGATTCCAGTATTATAGTATAGGTACACAAGATGGAAAAATTTATAACGCAGTGAAAAATATTAAGGCGAATGGTTAAAAAGATTGCTGCTTAAAATGTTTGGGACCTTATATTTTAATCTAGCGTAGTTTATTAATGTGTTACTAAATAAACTACGTTTAACTGACTAACTATGTAATAAACTGAGTGTGTGTAAAAAATGTGTTACTGCCATTACTAAAAATTTTATCCTAATATTGATTGAATTTCTATTTTATAAAACTATGCATTGATGTTGTATATGATTTTTAGGTTTCTCGAGAAGTATTTTTCTTGGTTAACGATAATTTGAACTTTTCTCGTACATTGGTTATCCACTCAAAGTATGTAAAAAATATTTATGAAATATCTAAATAGAAAACATTTATTTTTTTTAATGTGTAATTTTTTTGACGGTTCAACTCATGAAATTTTGTTTACAAATTCATACATATTCAATGAGTGCATCACCAATCACCAGTAAGTAGTACGACCGCATCCAATTGTTTTTCTATTCTATTTAATTCGATCTGGCAAGAATAGCATCGATCTAACTCCTGAGGTATCCACATTTTTCGTCAATCTTCGTCGCTGGAAAAATCTTCTGTGTTATATCGTCACATATTGAAAACAATTTGTTTTCTTCATATAATTTTGAAGTTATTAAAGACTTTATTTGGTAAACTAATATTTGGACACCCTGGATACAGACCGCTTTATATGTATATAGGATATCTGATCTATGGGAGAAATTGTAATTGTGTTGTAACATTTTGTTCTCCCATAAACAGTTTTTTCAATATCATTTAACTTAAACGTCAGAATCTAAACAATAAAATATCCATATATCTCATTAATTCTCTCATGTGTTTACGAAATTATATTATCCGCCTAATCATATTAAAACGAAACAAAATTTTCAGTTCAAGTAATTCGAAAGTTATTTTGTAAAACAAATACTTATTAACTCTCTTGTTAACCTTCGATTCAACTCGAGAATTATCCCATGATAACCATAAAAAACAGTTTTTAATTGCTTTTTATTTTTCAAGCGTCTTTTAAAACTCTTTTATTTTGCCTCTTTTTCTTTCTTAATAGCAATTGGATTTAAATTTCCACTGTTCTGTTTTCATTAGCTGCTGAGATAGAAGCTTGGTTTTGGGGGATTAAAAACCAATAGTGAATACAAATGAAGAACCAGTCCATTGTTTTAGTAGTTTAATAGGACTAAGAACGTTTTCTTTACTACTGATATAAATACTGCAATATCAGCTTATATTGCATTCGAAACTGTTGATACGAAGAAATTTAGTTTTGTTTAAATTATGACTAATGAATAAGTGGTAATTTTAAAATGTTGTATTAACTCATTTCTCGTTATCTCATGGATTTAAAATGTGATGTGTATATTTTGAAGAAAAAAATGCTTCTAGCTTTTAATACAAGTCTGTGTTTCCGGAGTAAGTTAACTGATAAATAATTACTCTGTAGGTCTATCTTACGTTTACTACCAGAAGTGAATTCACTTACTTAACCAGGATAGAAAAATTCTTACACCAAAATTAAACAGTTTATTATTAATTTTCACACACCTTAAATGTAATAAAAGTATTTTCAGTCTTTTATATTTCAGTACCAACGTAACTTCAAAGTCTTCTAAATTGAAGTTTTGCGTTCTTGAACTGTTTTGAAAGTTTTCCTTCGATTGCGTTTTCTTTCACGATTTGCTCTTAAAAAATAAATATTTTAAGGCCAAACAATTATGAAGCTAAACTATTTTTTCAATTTAGAATGTTTACAAGACAGAGTTTATTATTTTCTCAAACTTTCATGCAATACTTACTGGAAATAAAAGGAAATATTTTTGACGAACAAGTTCTTTCTATAGTTATTAAAAGAATAGAACTCTTCGCAAAGAAATTTCTTTAAAATTTTCAAACTTATTGGTTCATAATATAATGTTACATTTCTTAACCTTCTAGAAGAGATTCTATATGTCAGAACTGTTTGATAAATAAAAATAATTACACGAAAAACTGCGCCAAACATAAAATGTAGAAATTTAAGAAAAATATATGAAAACAATTTAAAAGAAAATATGAAGGTAATATATAAACGAATTTTGATTCGACAATAGCATAAATTCTTTCGTAGATCAGCTGAAAAAAAACATAAACAAGAACCGAAAAGCTGTAAAACTAATTATGCATACACTTTAGCTCTAGTTTTATTTTGGTGTAATGCAAATATACAAAGTATGTTGTTTGGTATATTTTAAAAGAACTGCATATTTTTATGCATAGTAATAAATTTATTTTATAGTTTAAAATAAATTAGAAAACATTGCAATATTTTGTAAAATGTTTTATGTTCATTTCAACATCTCGAGTTTGTCTCAAATTTTGAGAGACTCTCTGAAGGTTAGGAAAAATTGTTTACATAAACAAAATTAAAAAAAAAAAATGCATATAAATTAAAAAGTTTTAACTCAATTTTGTAAGCATTAAAAAATGTTTTTTTTTATATGTGACTTAAAATTCTATACCAAAATATTTGAGGATGATGGAAACTACAACGGTTTTATCTACTTATTTATGTTAAAAACGTTGTTTGTGATATTCTTTTATGTTACCGAATAAAATTAAGACTACTTCAGAGATTTTAGGGAGAAATAGTCCTGTATACGTGACAATATGTGAAATTTCTCACTACATTTTGAAAAACTATTTCCTTTCAATGAGTTTAAAGCAAAATTAACATTATTTATAATCGCTTTAACATTTGTAATGATGTCTTGTATGTTAGAAAATGACGCAGACGTTTTTTAAATGCAAAAAGACTATATATTCAACGATATACAATACTATCAACCAATATCTTTCTACGCACTAGTTTTCCCTACCGAAAAGAATGGAACAGTTGGTCTCTTACTTGTTACTTTTCTCGTGTCGCCGCTAAGTGCCTTGGAGTGAAAACAGTCGATTCAATGAATAAACGGATGAACTTCTTTCCTATTTCCACATTGGAACGATTAATTCTTCCTTCGTGAGGAGGAGCGAAAATCCATCAAACTGGACAGACGACTTCCAGCGAACTCAGCGCATTTCGAGTATGTTCCATCAAAAAAGGGGCGCATCAGGGGTCATTCACAAATCAAAACTATTTTTTTGAGTCCCCCTTCAAACTGATGAGTTTTCACTCATCTGATGAAGAGGCTTAGTTCATGCATAAATTAGGAAATGCAATTTTTTGGGAAAATTTTTACAATACTGCAGAGTTACAGTTAAAAGTGAGTCAAATAAGATGGAATTGTTAAGTTTAAATTTTATTAGGTTTACAAACGTAGTTAGAAGTTTTCGATACCCATTCTATGGAGCCATTCACAAATTCCGACGTCACATTTAAAGGAAAGGAAGAGTCATGTATGTGCGATACAATGCGACATGGTGTGACAATGACAAAATTTATGACATCACTCTTAAGAACTTTTTTTTCTCTGTTTTGCAATGCTATAAGATGAATTTATCCCACTACTAGTTCTGATAGATGTAGAAGAAATAATCATTCTCAATTACTACCAAACAAAAGTAAAGCAAGATTTGAAATTTATTAAAATTTGAGTACAATTTTAGTTTTAAAAGAGAGACATCCCAATGGTAGAGAGGGGTAACTTTTTTATGTTACGTCGAGGAGAGGGTCGCATTGTTAGGTCACCCGAGTTGTTAAGGGAGTTTTTGAGAGAGGGGTAGCTAAAATGTGACAACTTGCGCCATAAGGGAAAGAGACGGAAAATTTTAATTTCGTTGTAAACTGTGCATGGATCACTATACGGAAATACGATTACTCGTAATGTATTGCAATCTGTAGAAGCAGCCAGCTTTTTATATTCCGCCATATCTACAGTACCTATAGAGGGATCAAAAATATAATTGCTAGCTATTTTAGTGATGAAAATGCCTGTAATTTGCGAAATGATAAGTATAAAACAATGAAAACACCATACTCAATTTATGACCGCCCCCCTCATCCCCGAAAAAAAAATAGTTCCCGCGCTTTATTACGCCGGTGGCGAAAAGTGTGGCGCGACAATCAATAACATTCGAAAGCCAGAAACTTTCTTCTGCGGGAGGATTGTTTAGAGGCCGCTGACAAATGCGGCGGAAAAAAATGGGGGGCCTCCGCCGCCGTCGCCAAGATTTACGGGGGAGCAAATCCCTCACGCGCGGAGGGATTTCCTGCCGACAAAAAGGCCCTTTTCCCGCTGATTCAGGAAGGTTCCGAAAAGTCACTTCTTTTGCTGCGGACGATAAGGGCTTTGTTTTCCGCAATTGCGTTTGGTGTGTCGGGTGGTTCTGTTTTGGGAAGGATTTGGGGGAGGTAGAAATGGCTAATCTCTCTTTATGTTGGCGATTGAGAAAGGTGTTTTTGTCAGGGTTGGGCTTAAGGTTTGTGAAGTCATCTTTAAATGTATTGAAACATTTTCGACCTTTGAAATTTATGACTTCATTTCGGACAGACTGTCTGTGAAATTAACAATTATAAAGTCAAACCAGCTAATAAAAAATGTGTTGAACGTCACAAAAAAAAGCGCGTTTAGGATTGAAACTGAAAATTATGGAAATCTCATGGTTGAGAGAGTTAATTATCCTTCTGGACTGTCGAGTGAACAGTCCCCCTTTAACACTCTCAACCCCCTCTCTTGAATTGGGAAAGCGTGCCGGACACCTGTTTTGGATCTTGTTTCATGTTGACGAGAAACTCTGAAATCTATTAAAAGGCCCTAACGGTATTTTTAGAACAGTACTGACTTTAAAAAATGCAATGGTAAAGATTTTAAATGTAATATTTGTAAATGTGAAAACCCAGTTAACTTGATGATGAAAGAGATAAATCGAAAAATCTTACATAAATCTCCTTCTAAAGAAATTTTACGTGTTATAATTTTAGTTTTGCCTACCTGATGCACTTTGTAAATCCATTCTCGTTGTGGAGCAGATTTTTGGTAATTTTGTAATTGATAAGAAGATAAAAACATTAATTTTCTCCAATAACTGGGCTATTATAACTTAACAACACATAAAAATTTAACTTTTCATCTGCCTTTTCTTTTCTAAGACTATTTAAAATTACATAAAGACATCAGGCCACAAAATGGTGGTGCCTTACGGAAATGACATGATATAGCAATCACGAAAAGCCTTATTACATTACTTCTATTCCGGATGGAAGTTAACTCAAATATTATTCCCCAGATAATAAAGCACTTACCAATGGTTTATTAATGCACTAGACTGGATCATTTGTTTGTATTTTATCGCAGTGATATAACTCTTTCACTTTACCTTATAGAATAATTTTCAATCTCTTTTGTTAGTGGATTTTCTTTCAATATTTGAGCTGGTTAGGATGAAAGTGGTATAAGTCCACTGAACTTCGTTTTGCGTAATTGAAGGTTTTCTAAAAACCTGTGCTAAAAATTCAGGATTGCTTATATTTTTACTTTGTGGGGTGGATTTGTCTTTAGGCAGGGACACAATTTTTGCTGCAGATCAACTTTTATCAAATTTTAACTGAAAGTGCTTTAAATTAGCTTTAATGGACTTATACCACTTTCATCCTGACAGATTGATGGGTTTCGGGAAGGAAGATGGGTATTGGAATGTAGTAAAATATAGCTTTCTGAGCGACTGGTTAGTACAAAGTTAGATTTTAATGTTCTGTTCCACAGATTTTGATGCATAGAATACGAATATTTTGGTGTAAAATTTTATATAACTCATTTTGGGGGGTCATATTCAAGATGGCGACCGAGAAACGTTCTTCGCTTGATATGTCTCTAGTTTATATTTTCTATTTGCCTTAACTAAAGCTAAGGTTTAAATTAAAATAGGTTTTCGTTTTTTTTAAAAAACTTGCTATCGATGTGATTTTTAAGATGGCGTCCAAGATGGCCGCCGATTATTAAGTTTTGCAGTTTTTATGATAGATAGTTGAGCAATATATCAAATTGATTGATTTTGAGTAAGGAAATGGAAATTAAATTAAAATGAAATTATTTTTAACAACAATAAACGCTTTTTAACCATTAATTTTAAAAATTTTTAATTAAAAAAATAAATTTAAAATATTTTACTAATTTTTATTTATGGCATTTGATATAAAGTACGCCACTGTTTGAATTATACTAGGTTATTAAATTCATTTTAACTTGTTATTAGGGTGATTTTCAAGGTGGCGTCCAAGATGGCCGCCGTTTATAAACTTTTGCAGTTTTTATGATAGATAGTTGAGCAATAAATCAAATTGATTGATTTAAAGTTAGGAAATGAAAATTTCAATAAAATTAAATTATATTTTACAACAATAAAAAATTAACCATTAATTTTTATTTTCAAAAGTTTTAAATTTTAAAAAATAAACTTAAAACATTTTACTATGTTTTATCCCAAAACCAATATCAATACCTTAAGTTACTAGCAAACTGTAATTTATATAGAATGGTTGTTAAAATACATACAAGATATTGACTTCAAAAAGGCGTCTGTATTAGCTATGACGATTAAGGGATTAAAGCTTTCCCGCCTAATCTAATAAAGCGCGGATTTTATTTTCGGATATTTATTTACAAAAAGGGGTCATCCATAAATTTGTAATTAAAGTTAACAAAAATAAAATTTTCTCCAGTAAGACGCTTTTTCATAATCGCACGGGCCCCGCCTTTGCAGTTGTGCGAATGTCCTTGGGGTTTCTCTTATCAAAACCAATTCACTGAACGAAGCGGAGCAGTGGACTTATTCCACTTTCATCCTGACGAAAACGGCCGTTCGCGTTAGTAGTCATTTTTTGAGTCGCTCTCACGGGCCAACAAATCAACTTTTTCCTTTGCAAACAGCTACACTAAATAAAGGACCTAAAACTCTATCCAAATCCACTCTTAACTCAACTTTTGTCATTTTTGGACTTATACCACTTTCATCCTGGGCAGCTCATTTAAGCTAGTTTGTTAATAATTCAAGATTTTTCCACCAAATTAGAAACTGTCCTCTAAAATGATAAATTTTAAATGAAGGAAAAACTTTTATAGTTTTGATGTACTGAAATATAAAGGTAATTTGAGTTATTCTTTTTTTGTACATTACATAGTGAACATTCTTTTAAAAATCCACGTTGTAAAGAGTTGTTTTGAGTAATAACTCATTATATTTGCATTTAAATTTAAGACTTCAAAAAATTAATAACCTGACTTTATCATCGACTATATTTTACTTAAATATGCATTATTTCAGATAAAGAACCTTACTTTGCTATGATACTCCTACAATCTCGTATATTTTTCGAACTCAAATGACTATTTTAAACTATCTAAAAACCTTTTTTTAGAAAGTCAATACCAAGATTCAAAGCTGTTTTTAGGTATGTAATCATATGGTTTATTTTCTTTGGTCTTTATTTTTTAATTACAGGTTGATATTTTAGTTATCAATTTGCGGTTTGTGGTTAGTTTGCGATAAAGGAAAAAACGTGGGTTTAAATAAAATACCATCCTGTAGATTGTAGATGGAAGAAAGTCAGTTGGTGAAATAAATTGAAAATTGATATTTAATCCTTTTCAAAGAGTATTTTTTCTACATAAGGAAGGATTTATACAACAGTTCGATGTAACGGATATATTTTTATGGGACCAAAATGAGAAGGCGTGGGGTAGCTGATGAGGTAAGAGTGATATTTTGGATTACCGAATTGACTCGGAGAGATTGTTACCTTTTCACTTCCCCATCTTCCCCCAAATTCTAGTACGAAAACTTTTGTGACTGCGTATATGTTATTCAATGTTTTGAACAAAGTTGTATTTCTATTATAACCTTGCAAAAGATCCGTGCCAATCGCGTCTTAAGGTTTACCTCTAGTCCTTTATTTCATGTTCTTAGATAGAAGCATCTATTCTGTAATGGAGCAACCATTAGATACTCAGTCGCCTCCCCAGAACTGCTTTTACACGGTAGCTTCGCACAGTCTCTCCTAAGCCTCAAATCACCACCTTAATCTCGATACACCAAAACAAACCCGCTCAATTTCTTTCCCTGGTTGCAATTACAACTTCCCGGCATTACTCGTAAGGGGGCGTGTCCCCAGGGGTCACGACGGTCGCAGTTAAATCGCAGTGTCCCGGCAATTAGGGAAGCGACCCCTCGGAGACATCTCTGGGGGTGTCTGTCGATAAAAGGGACCCCCTCTGTGGCATTAACTGGACTCGCCCGTTAATTTCAATCCTGTAATTGGAATTCGGAGGCTGTTATGGAGTCCGAGACTCCTTCTAAAACGAGGTTCTTTTCCCTGTTAAGGTCCACGAGAGGCGTCTGGGTCCGGGGAAGTAGTTTGCGATGTCAATTTGGCTGCCCGGTAATGCGATTGATTCCGGACGAACGTGTGGGGGGAGATTGGCTTCTGGAGTTTTCTGGATGGTTCTAAGGGGTGATGCGGAAAACTTAGGGAGTTAGAAGATCGGGAGAAAGCGACTCCGTGTGTTGCCATAATGGAAACTATACTTTGAAATAGTTCTGAAGTTAACTTTTTACAGTCACACAGAGTTAAATTAGGAGATGATTAATTTTTTTTGTAGAACCTTGGGAATTAGATGTAAAGAGCAAGGCAATAGTATGCATACTGCCAATCGTTACACTCAAAAATAACCCATTATAAACATTACGAACACTTTTATGTCCTAAAAATTACAACACTTTAGTTATGTTGTTATAGGTAACACCTTATTGTGTTGTGATAGTGTTCTGAATATATTTGAAGAGTGTTAGAAATTGTTCTATCCAAAAAAGGTCTAAAAATAGTGATGGTAAAATATGTTTAGGTTCTTAAATTTTCATGGAACGCACTGTAATCTTTTAGCAACACTTTTACAACACTATCTTTTCTCACACAACACAATCGCGAAATAATTGCAACACAATAGTGTAATCAGAAGAACACTTTTCACTTTTGGAGCGTTCATTACTGTGATGACTTACCACTGGAAAAAGTTTCATGCATTTAAAGTGTTTTTATTCCGACGCTTTGTGAGAATGGAATACTAAAATAGTGAGTTTAAGAGGTGACAGGGACTGGTGAAGAGCGACGAGAATAGAGCATTTTCAATCACATGACTCGGACCTAACAACGGCCTTAGCAACAGAAAGGTTACAGTTTTTTGCCCTTACAGAGGTTAACAGTTACAGAAAATGACTAGCCGTGGAATTCTTCTATTGGAGCATTTGCAAACACGTGATCCCATACATAAAAACTGCCTTAGCAACAGATAAACAACGGCCTTAGCAACAGTTAAAAGCCCTACAGAAGGTACACAGTTAAAAGAAAATAACCGGTTGTGACGTCACCAGAAAACACTCCATAACTAGATAGAAATTTGAGTGGCTTTGTGATAAGATTTTTTGCAGCATTTAGAACTAAATATGCCAATTTGAATAAGTATAGTAGTTGAATACTTTCTTTTTACATTCAAAAGTGAAATATAACCTCCCCAGTGGAAAACACTGCTTTCAAGTGATTGGTAATGTAAGGAATACGAAAAACCTTGGGGGAAATAGTTGTATGAATGTTTGGAATTTAGTGCAGTTTTTGTGATAATTTTTTTAGACATTAAACTGTAAATACAAAATTGTTACAAAATAAAATCTTTTTTCGTTCTGAAATACTGAGTAATTTCTCTTGAATTAAGTCCCCAGGAAAAATAAAAATAGAATAAATTGTGTTTTTTTTTTAATCTGACAACCGAAGAAATTTTATTCAGATTGTTTTCTACTTTTATTTGCCTCTTCAGACGACACAGTTACAAGTTATCTTATCGCTTAATCAATAATGATAAATGCTGTAAAAATAAGCAAGGAAGATTTAAAAATATGGTAAAAAAGGGTTTCCCGGAGTATTTCTTTAGAAAAAGTATCTCGTTGGCACTACGCACACAATGAATAAATATACATACCCCATTCCCCCTACTTCTTTTTCCTTCATTTTCGTTACTAGAGATGCTATTATAAAAACTTGTTATTTGCAAAAGACTTTAAATAAGACTGAAATGGGGCCTACAGAAGGAGAGGGTAGATTGAAAAACATCAGTTTTAGATTAAAACGAAGTACAAAAAGGTTTCTGGGCTCAACAACTTTTTCCAGCCCTGCATGCTTTATATCGGGCCTAGCGAAAAAAAAAATCAACTCTTGGTTATAAATTTTTTGTGTTGGAAAAATACCCTCGAATTTGTTAATTAGAGAAACGCCGGAGTTGTTAGAATTCCCTTCTGAAATTAAATATCTAATTAATGTCATTTACACCAACGCCTATACTGGCGTCGGAGTTAAATCGAGTTAAAAGAACGAAGAAACACTGTTGAAAAGAACACCATAAAAAAGCACCGCTTCCTTCTTTATTAGAAGCTTCTTCAGACTCATCTTCTTGATTCGTAGCTCCCCACTTAATTATTTAATGTATGTTTGTCAAGGTTTGTAAAAAGCACTAACCGGCATGTGCTTTCCTTAACGCTTTTTTAAGCTTGATGCCAACCTGCTCTTGAGTAAACACTCAAGTGCGTTTTAAATTAATTGAAGCGTAGCTTGTGTTTCGTCAAGTAGACCCAATCGCTTTTGATAAACATTATGGAGTTCTTAAAAAGTTTTTTTTTGTTTGGGATCACTTTATCGCACTTTAGATTAAACAGTGCAGTGGGACTTCGGAAAAAAAAGTTTTAATACTTATTGCTTTAAGTGTCTTCTTTATATTAAAGACTAGCTGATTTGCCCGGCCTTGCACGGGTGAAGTATGTAAAATTATTTTTTATGCTCTCTCAAGTTGCGAATCTAATTTTCTGTATCAGCAATTACCAATCATCCCGGTGTCCCTGGTGCCTTTTTCCTCCCAGTTTCCCAGTACTTTTCCTCCCGGTGTTCCCGGTACGTTTTCCATCCCGATGTTCCTGGTACAATTTTTATCCCAGTGTTCCCGGTATCTTTTTCATCTCCGTACTCCTGGTACCTTTTTCAACCCGGTGTTCCTGGCACCATTTCATCTAGGTGTTCCCGGTGCAGTGCATCACGAAAAAATTCTTGGAAAGGAATTCATTCAACAACTTCCGAAAATATAGATACTACTCCCATTTGTCTATTTTGACGAATTTCCCAGTAATTAATAAAAAACAACTGCATAGATAAAAATATTTAACATTCCCCTGTTTAAATTGAAAAAAAAATATCGTTAAGCTATCATGGAAAAAATAATGATGGAGAATAAAACTTGATCTAGTTTTTATTACCAACTTTTTTAAAAGCTACACTAAAATAATTCAAGTTTAAAGATTAATTTCAACAATCTAAACTTTCAGTTTCAACATAAAATTTCAAGGAAAATGAAGTTTTTAATATGAAAATACTGTCATAAAGTTTTTTATAAGGACAGTTTTCAATTTCTTTAATTATTAATAACGTTCTTAAAACAATTTCAGTCCAGTTGTATCTTTAAATACTTTGTTTATGTTTAAAATTGTTTTTGTTGTATTATTTGCAACAATGCGAGTTAAACAGATCTTCTTAAGTGGAGAAATAAGGCGAATTTTACAAAAAGGCCTTATAGGGGATGAAGGGGTGGTTTTAGGAATTAGAAATTGATGTCATTGTCTTTCCCCCGTCCCCATACCTATGTGTACCAAGTTTGGTTCGATTCGGACGGGTAGTTTTGGAGAAATTGAGCCAAATCTGTTCCGGACAAACCCAGGCAGGAACCCAGCCAGGCAGGCAGGCAGGGACACCTTCATTATATATAGAGAGATTAGACGCATTTGTTTTACTAGCTAATGTTTTATATCTTCTCATCAATTACAAATGAATGTTCATAAAATTATTCGTTTCCATGAATAATTCCAAAAAAAAAGTATAATCAAACATATAACCAGGAATGTAACTATTGTATCAAATAATTTTCGATGATTTAATTAGTGCGTTGGTAATGTTATTATATACCTAACAAATACATAAAAATTAAGTAAAAACTTTAAAAAATTTCTAAATATATGTAGTAATGTACTATTTTGTATCAACTTTGTGCATGTTTAAAAGTATCTAAACGGGCATTTTACGGTATTTGTGATATTTTGTAGAGTAACATAATTTGTAAAATAATTGTAACACATAAATTTTGTTTCCTAATGAAAAAGAAATATATTTTGAAATATTTTTTTCTTGTTAACAGGAGATATTAATACTATAAACACAACAATTTTGAATAAAAATTCAAATAAAATTTAATTTTTTAATGCGCATATGTCATGTAATATCAAAATAGAAATTCAAAATTGAGTAACATTAAAAAGCAAAAATTATTAAAAAAAAATGTCAAAACATTATTTAAAACCTAAAACACGATTTAACGTCTTTCAGTGCAAGTGTATTTGCAAAAAAAAATGTAGAATAGAGAATTTAAGTTAAACTTTGTGAATTCAAGCTAGTTTCAATTTACAACTTCGAAAAGTTTTCACCAACCTTTATAATAAGTACAGTGGTGTTCTTATGTACAAGAAAAATAGAATTTTAATAAATGATTTCTTTTTGTTATTGCTTCCGAAAACAGTTCTTGCAGAGTTGTATCGAAACACGTACAAAAAAAGTTCCCCAAAAAATTCAATCATTCACCGCAAAAGAGAAAATGGATGTGAAAACATGTTAAAAATACTGATTTCATAATAAATAGGAGAAAAAAGAAGAGGAAAACTCTCTAAATTTTCACTCTAAAAAGCCAACTTTTTCAGAAACCTGTCGACTTTTACTCTTCATTAAATACGGCGAAATGCCTTCAATCCGAAGTACATTTAGGAAATTTTAAACTCCCCAAGAAAAACCATAAAAGATCCCTGCATTACGCAATCAGTAGAAATTCCGCATTTAATCAACACCGGTTCGAACGAATTTGTTCCATTTTCTCTCCACCCCAGGAACGAAGTCATCAATCACTATTTTCATATGCAGGTGACATGAGAACGTCTTTTAAAAGTGTCATTGCCCGGTGATATATATCTCCTAAAGTCAAAATCCCCCTCAGCGCAAAAACTTGCGTTACATTTAGAAATCAGTACGAAATGCTTTGTGAGGAAGCCTTTTTGTTTCAACACACCAAATGTGCAGAGGAAATGTTATTGAATAATAAGAGGAATGGTATTCTCACGACAGATGATGTTTGGAAATGTGTTTGTAATTCTCTTTAAAAAGATGAAGCGCAAATGTATGGACTTTCGATGTCTGTAAGAAATATTTGAAAAGAATTGAAAATTTTTCATTCAACAATTTATGTAGTTCTTTTTTCTTTAAAGAATTGAAGAGATAATATTTGTCCATCGAAGTTGTTTTTGAATAATTTTAAAGCTAAAAGTAACTTTATGTTTATGTTTCATACATTTATGATAAGTAATATGATGAAAGTACAGCTTTCATTGATTAAATTTTTACGATGAAAGCACAAATAAGATATTAAAATAGCGGGAATCTAAAATTTAAACTTTTAGGGTTAAAGGAATTTTATTAAGTTTATTTTGTTATTAATAAGTGATATTTTAGAGCATATTATATTTTAAAGAAAATATTATAATGTTAATAAAGAAATTCAAACGAAAACTATTTTGAGAATTTTTATCTTTTTAAAATCATTTGGATAGTACTACCTATTTAATGTAAAATCTAATGGTGTGCTGATGTGATTAACTAGTGAAAAAGAAAAAAATATTGAGACTATAAGGTTTCCAATAGTTTTGAATGTTTCTTATCTCTAAAAAAATATTATGGTTTTTCGAGACGCTTAGTCATGTATTGATATAAAAGTTGTGAATTAAAATATCAATATCTATCATGATTTTATTATCAATATTATAAGTATAATTTTTATAAAAATTGATTGACTACAATTTTTTATTTTATTAATAAATTATTATTTAAGTACATTTTATAAATTATTAAAAACCGGTTTCCAGACATTGAATTATTAAATTAATTTGTGTGCACAGTTCTCTAAAATTTAAAGGATTTAAGAATGAAATATATAATATAATCATAATACACTAGAATATTTTAATATGCATAATATACTAGAATATTTTTCACTTGATTGGACACTAAACAATTTCGAGGTTATTCTAGGTAAAATATGGCCATAAATTATATTATCAAAATGCATTTTTCTAGGTTTCTAAAGGCTTTTGAAATGCAGATAAAATATAATAAAATGTAAGTGGAGTTTTAAATTCAAAAATATGGCATGCACTTTAAGTATTGCTTAAAATTTTAAACGAAAAAAAAATACTGCATTTCAAAGAAAACACTATTAATCAGTTCACATCTCTTCCAACTCTGTATCAAATAGTATCTTTCTACACGAGAAGAGTTTTAAACACATCCAAAACGGCAACTCAATAACTTCCTTCCAGAACGCGCTAATTCAATGTTACTTTCTGACCCAAACAAAAGGAACCGGAAGTTTTCATTCCATTAATCCAGCGCTACACAAAGAGTCGCAGTCACACAATGGACGCGAAAAATAGAAACCGAAAAATGTCACCATCAGCAGCTGATGAAAAATAAAAAAAAAGTTTTCGATAACTCTCTTATCGAAAATATGAAATATGAATGCTTCTGATAGATGGTTTCCGGCCAACACTTTCCCTTGCACGCCGGGGAATGCGCCATTTTGCATTTTGTTCTAAACGTTGCATAGAAGCCGGGGGAAATTGCAGTTCGAAAATCCGTGGAAGAGAAACTCTGTAGCTTTTGAGAAAGTGGGGATCTGGAGCTTTTCCGAGCGTGAAAATGTCTTTTTAGGACTACCTTGCTGTGGAGTTTTATTAAAGTTTTTACTGGATTGGGCTTGGAAAATATTCATACGCGTTTTTGTTTAGTTAAAGCGACGTGGGTGTTGATAAATGGGAATGGCGGAGTAACATTTTAGGGTAGTTTGAGTTTGAAAGTGAAAAGTGTTTGAAAAGTTTTAAATAAAAACGGTATTTCATTCATACCTGTATACAGAATCTTTTATGCCACTTAATTTTATTTTAATAGAATGAGTTAAAAACAAAAACAATATTCATCATTAGTACGATAAAAGCACCAGTACCCGACCACTTCTCCAGTAACTGGACATTTGCTAGCTACAGGACATGTGGCTAAAAAGTTTTATGGATACACTTATTTGCATGTCTTTATATTGTTTTATGGATATTTACATAAAACTATGGGTGTTTATACATATCTAAATTTTTGATCATTTCAATACTTTCAAAATTGTAAAATTGAGGGAATGGAGCAGTTACCCTATACCATACTCCTTTAATCATTTTAAAATCGAAGATTAAGTAGTAAATTTATTAATAAGTAAGAAAAATATTAAACTCCGAAAATATCTTGTTCCCAGAAGTAAGGAAGAGAATCACTGCTGCCAACCGATGCTTTTATGGTGTAAGAAAATTTCTGAAATCTGACTACATTAGACGGAACACCAAGCTGCTGATGTATAAAAGTTTAATCAGATCAGTTCTCACATATGCTTCTGAAACGTGGACGTTGTCCCAGGCTGATGAGAAAAACCGTCTTTGGTGGCTTTTGCGATAACGGAGTTTGGAGAAGGAGGACTAATTCTGAACTTTATGGGCTGTTCAGAAAACAGGACATTCTAAAATATCAAAAAAATACAACGCATGAAATGGGCCGGGCACATTTTAAGAATGAATGATGATCGAACAACGAAAAGAATCTTTTTGGCAAAGCCAACAGGAGTTAGAAGAAGAGGCAGACCCAGACTAAGGTGGGGAGACTGTCTCCTAAGTGACTTTTGCTTTAATAAACGTAAGAGACTGGAACGCTGTGGTACGCAGAAGGAAGGACTGGTGCCGTCTTCTTGAGAAAGCGAGGGTCCAACCAGGACTGTCGAGCTACTGATGATGATGGTGAGAAAAATATCATTGGCTTACATAGGAAAATATAAGTTTTACTGATAGTATGTGTGAAATGAATTTAACAACCATCAATATAACTTGAACAATAAGGAATACAATTTATTAAAGACATAAAATTTGTATTGTTTAATTAATGTTTTACCTATTAAGCCAATTCGTTTTTAAAAATAAATTTGAGAAGTTAATCATCTTACGAGTACTTTAAATCCGTACGATAAGTATTTTAATCTAGATTGACAAATAAATAGTATTCTTCATCTTCAACCATTATTCTTCCCAAGGATTTAACGCTTAACCTATTTAATGATAGATTTAAAATGGAATTCCTATGAGATTCTGGAGTGAAAGTCCATGCGTTCTAGGGGATTTAGGAGATTTGAATTATTTGATTTCGATGGATTTAAGGAAATATTCTAGATAAGTTCATTTATAATACACTTAATTTAGGATAATTCTCAACCATTTGCTTAAATTAAAATCTGTACAGTGCAATTTGTATATTATCCTAATAAATAAAATATCTATAAAAATAAATTAATGGAATGATAAGGGAAAGATTAATCAGCTCTAAATACATCGAGAGAAAAGTCTACATAAGTCTATAAAACAACTAGTTTGTAGCAAATAAAACTTTTAACGTAGAACTTACGGCTTAGAATTGTTCCCTTAACCCCCATTAATTCAGACCAACTAATAAACCAACAAACCAAGAATTGTTTATAAACAAATTACTGTCCATCCAATTAATTGTTTTATTACTTGAAGAAAAACGTTTCATAACAAGTTATTATCATAATATCATTTAAAGTCAAAAAAGAAAAATACTACTTCAAAAGTTTTCTTCAAAACAAAGCATTGAATATACTTATCCCATTTTTAAAAACTTTTTCATGTTACACTTACTTCATTAACAAGGAAATAAAATGAATTAATTAAACGTAAGGTAGCTTTCTCTAAAATTATGAAAGGTTCACAAATTAGAAAAATTGAATTAAAGTTTTTATGGTAAAGAATTAACAGGAAAAAAGATAAAATCATTGATGCGCAAAATGTTATCCTTTTTCAAAATAATCTGAACAACATTGTTTTTTTTTAAACTAGATTTCAACTCCACGTTACCTCTTTTAAACTAACGTTTACAATGAGTAAACCAGAAAGCAGCATTAAAAATCGCCATAAATCCCTTTTTCACGCTTTATGGTCTTGTCCCTAACTTTCCGACTCATGGCAAAGAACCGGCAATAAATAATAATCCCTTTACACCACACTTAAACAGCAACATTTTTTACCGCACCGAGTTTTTTTACGAACGAATAAATCTACCTACAACCAATGCATCGGTGATTTTTCCCGCGCTTTTTACTGCAAAAAACCCGAACAAAATCATCGCATATTTTTCGGAAAGAACGTTTTAATGCGGTTACCTCTCAACGACAACAGTTGCCAGATTTGATATGTCTCCTTGTGAAAAACCATTTTTTGGACTTTATTGCTTTTTCTAGCGTTCGGTAATTTCGCTAATTAGAGAAGAGATAGTTTTTCTTCCGTCAAGGTAGTTTTATGCTTTGAATTTAGTGACCAATTAAAAAGAATCAACGAGTCTAATTCAAAAGACGAGACACTCCTTTCCGAACAAATAGTTGGAACTTTTTTAATGAAGTGAAATAATTGGACTGGGGAGGCAGCGATTTTAACGCGTCAGTTCTTGTTTTGCTTCCAGGCATTTTTAATCCAGGTTTCGGAGTTAATTTGGTTAAACTGGTAGTTAATCATCGAGTTCGTAAAACTGTTATGTCTCAGTCGTGTTTGCATGATTCATGGTGCCTCTGAAAAGGATTTTAAAAGAATATTCATTATCTCTCTAATTAATTCCTTGATAAATTTGCAAAGTCTGTCTTGGAAATTGAATTTTTAAATTGCCTTACTGTAAATTTTTTTTATATCTAAAAGTAATCCAAGATGAAATATTCATTAATGATTCTCAATTTTTAATTTGGAAAATTAAACCGTTCTTCAAATTAAATATTTTCTTAATTGTTACTTTTAAGAATAATCACAATAAGCCTACAAAAATTTCACAAAAATTCTGAAGATTAAAAACTTTTTATTAATTCTGTATTTACACTGTTAATTATTCTCTTTAATAAGGGAGCAGTATAATCATCTTGTTTCCTGCGCTTAAAATTTCTTTAATAACACTATTGCATCCCATAGGGTTAATATCTTGTTTTCTTTTCTTGGACATGTATGTAACAAGCGATGTGTTTAACAAACTATGAACTAAAGTATTATGAGAATTTATAATTTTATATTATATCCCTGTTGTCTTTATATTAAAATGGAAAACTAAATTAAAATTTTGAGATTTTGTAATGTTAATAATTTGTTATGAAAAAATTCCATCTCAAATTTATTTTTAGAGACAATACAAAAAAGAGTGAAAGTGAATAGGACACTTGATGAACATTGCAGGGTGTTCTTTTTACACTGTTTCTCAAACCTGTGGGCGACCTCTTGATAATAACTTAATGGGGCTTAATAATTACACGATTAATCAATATTTGTTCTATTTGAAATTGGAATAGTCCTTAACTATTTTTTTGTGTTGCTTGCACTAACCCGTTTTGTAGTTAAGCTGTTGGAAATAATGAAGTTGGGTTTCCTCTTATTATAATTACCTTTTATTAACTCTTTACGGCATTTAATACCTCCATATTTACAACTAACTAACTCCCTGGCATTACAGCCCTAGCTAGAATATGGCCTCTCTAACAATCTTCCTCCAAACCATTCTGTCTCTTGCCTTTTGCTTCCAATTACGGACCTTACAATTTTTAGGTCTTTTTCAACCTCATCCAACCATCTTTTAACTAGTCTTCCTCTCTTCCTTTGTCCCTGGCACTGGCCTTTGAAAATCTTTTAGGTGCCTCTATCTTCTTCCACTCTTTACATAATTAAGAATATCACGCTCATAAATTCGTCTGAAAATAAATATAATTTGTATAAACTCATAAATAATTTTAGAATTGACTGAAATTCGAACCAAAAAAAAACTTTCTTTGGCCGCATAGGCATTTATATATTTCGTGGCTAATCCTTGATCACTATAAAGGGCACAAAAACCAATCGCACAATCCAATCATTCCACGCACAAGAGTGGCATTCTACGAAGCAGCACGGTTCCAGCAGCCGGGCAAACAACGTGCCCTGGGCCCCACTGTTTACCCCGTCCACTGCGTTCTATTGACACTTGGAAATCGAACAACTGCCAAGAGAACATGCGAAATCAATCGCGAACGGCGTTAACGCGCCGCTGTCAGAACGATGGATGCCCGGAATCCCGCCGCGTTGTGTGTGGGGGTTAATCGCTCAGATGCAAACACTGATGGCCCGTTGTTTGGTTAATAATATCAAAGGCATCTGTACTGCTGGGCTACGTATGGCACAGCTCCTAATGTATTGGTAGAGGGATTTCATTGCGATTTGTGGGGAGTCTGTTTTATTACATGGATGATGGTAAAAAGCTTTGTGATGAATGAGAATGGCGTTTTGCAGACTTTAGTTTATAATTCGATCTGTTGTTGGTTCGAAAAGGTGCACTAAATCGGAGGAACCACAATTCAGAGGTATCATTCAAAATAATATTGGTTTATTAGAGTGACTGAACTTTTGAGAGTAGTCACCCCCAAATGAAGAACCTTCTCAACTTTTCTGTGTGTTATATTGAAATTAGTTCGATGAAAAAGAGGTCCCATAGCAATGCACAGTGATTTAGCTGAATTTTATAATGTCCTCAAAATTGGGTGCCGTAAATTTGATAAATTCTTTGAATCGCCGTAAGGAGATAGAACTATAGATAAGATGGAGATAGATAAGAATTTTGAGAATAATAATTGATAATTTTATTATTAGGAAAAGTGTTTATTTTGTAAGTTTTCATTACATATAAATTTCATTTTATTCGATGAGAGATATTTTGCAATCTGACATACTACCGCAAGAGACATACCACATTCAAAATTACCCTCTCCTATTTGATTTGTTGTTGTTGTTTTCTCTTATAACGACTATTTTTAGAAAGATAATGTTAATATGTGGGTTTGATTAACTTTAGATAATTATGTTTTATATGTAACCGTTCCAACATTATACGAGCAAGAGAGAGTATTGTATACATTTTATGCAAGCAAACTAGGAAAGTGGTAACTTATTTTTTATTCTCTCTTACACATTAGATGGTGGAGAGCTGCAAAATTCAAACCTTTCAAGTTGAATATTTTTGTTAAGAGACGTATGGATGATCTGAGATGGGTTTTCTGGATAAAATCTATCCAAACACATGAACCTAAATAATGAAAATTTTAATCAACTCGTATACGGTCGAAGTACTCAATATTTCCTCTTGTATCAGTTGGATGCGCCCAACATATAGCAGAGTAAATCAAGAAGAAAAAGATGGGATCAAATAAATGGATTAAGCCAGCTTCTAGTTCCAAGATAAAATGTCTGAGGCGGAAACTTATTTTTATTAGAAAGAGGCTTAGAGAGAAATTTTATTAAAGGAGAAATAAAAAAAGAATGGTTGGCAAACACAAAATCTACCCTAAGTGGATCAGCCTTGACTGATTTTATCTTACCATGATTTCAAGGAAAAAGATCTTACAGTCGGTGTAGAAATAGAACTATAGCTTCAGGGTCTTTTCTCCCTGAGTTAAGATTTTTCAGATACTTTAATTTAATGCAAACACTCTTGTTCAATATGTCTTCTATATTTATAAATTTCTTTTAAGTTTTTTGTTAGTATGTTTTTAAGTGTTGTTTCTTGTGTGATTTTATTGGAAGTATTCTTTATGTGGAGTCGTGGGATGATGTGAGGTATACATTTTCATACATATATTGCTTTCATGCACATTTCCAGACGAAATGTATGTGCATTTTAAAGTGCATTAAGCAACTATTGCTGAATCAATATTCTGAACATGATTTCAATGTGCGAGAAAAATGTAGTGTCTTTTCAATAGAAGTTAGGTATGTACTATCTGAAGAGATCTAACTATAAATTTCACAATCATTACAAAAACAACAATTTTGGGCAGTACAAGGGACTTTTAAGTACTTAATAATTAATGCTAAAGTAGCACAATTGCTAAATAGTACATTGAACAAAAAGTAACAAGTTATAGGGGAGACCGGGTTTAGTTGGCATGGTTTTTGATTTTCGATGCATAACTCTAGAGATAATTTGTTTTATGCAGTGGCTAGGTTAACCTTTGGGCTAAAAATATACGCCGGGTTTATAATTTTAATACGTGTTTAATTAGACTCAAATTAGTTTAAAAATTAGCTCTGGACTGTGCCAATTAGCCCCGCACCCGTGAATACTTGGCATAAGCTAATTTGCATATTAATACATCGATAAAACATGGCAGGTTTTGCAAGAAAATTTTGTTATGCCATATTTTTTGTGGTTTCTTCTCATTAAACGTTACCGAGAGAGACCCTTCAACCCTTCTTGATCCCTCCACATAGCTTTTAAATTAAAACAGTAAGTTTTTTGGATGTACTTGAGAGTACCTAAACGTCTTACACTATCAACTATACACTAAACATACATTTAAGAACTGAACGGTAATAAAGTATTTAAACAAAATTCAGTACACGGTACTTACACGCTATCAGATCGTTTATACTTTAGAGTACAATGATAAAATTAAGTCAGATTTTCAATTATTAAAAAAAAGTATATGAACGTTGGCAGGCACCTTATCAATAACCCTTTCCGCAGTCAAAAGCTACGGAAATCCACTATCGGTTTCCCGCATATTCCCATAAAAGGAAATAAAACTCGCCCTCCCGACTCAAAAAGCGGCGAATATTCGGCATTCCGGGAAGCCATCTGGTGACTCTTGCCTCCCTCTGACATACACCTTTTTATTCCTGGCTGCCTGCGAGGTAGAGGTTGTCATGCCCATTCTTCACGCAGGGAAAAGCCCCAGTTGGCGAGCCAAACGATAAATAAAGAATAAAATCCACCATAGAAAATACACGGATGGGGAAAAAAATCTAATATCTGGGAGCCAGGGAAAAATGTCCCCTTCTGTACAAGGTGATGCAGGTCTGTCCTTGGGCGAACACGGTTCAAGTTAAATCGACGTTATACATCGAATTCTTAAGGCGCGTACATTATTTCGAGACCACAATGCTGTGTTATGAGAAATGTATCATATTCCAGTTTTTATCTCCGGGAGCTTTGTGGACACCGAAGTTAGCCAGGAAATGTATCGAATTCGACTTTTCCCGGATGTTATGGAAATTGGCAGGGTAAGAGAAATCCAGTTATGTTTGGTGGTCACGCAAGTAAAATTGAAATATGATGACTGGAGTTTTTATGTGGGGATAATAAGGTTTCGTTCGACATCCATATTTGATTGCATTGTTTCATTGATATAAAATTTTCAAATGCGATATTTTTGATGGAGTAGAATTGGGAAATATCTTTTTTAATTCGATTTTATTTTTCCGAAATTTGCTCTTCATTGCTTTTCCTGGCTACTCCACGACCAAGATGATCATAGACGAATAAAGCCAAAGGAGCTCAAATTAGTAACGGGAAACGGGCAATAAACGATTAGTATAACTAACTCTTTGCCAGCAACGTGACTACCATCTGAAAATGTTTATGTTACACCCATATTTACGGATCCTACTTGATTAAATATTGGCGCAGGCTCTGATTGGTTTTCTGAATGGAATATTTAACAGGATTTGTAAATATGCGTGGAAATTCATATGCGTTTTTAATATATGCGTTTTTATCAAACATGATTAGTAAGTATGCATGGATCATGCATACTACATAGCATAGAAGATTTCGGAGTGAAGTTGAATTGTTGACAAAGAGTTATCAATCGTGACGTCATGATGTCTATGGTACGTCACAACTTTGAGCTTATCTGGCCCCATTCACACTGTTTCTCTTTCCCTGTTCATCCTAAGTGATTCCTTCTCGTGACTCTCTAGTTTTCATAGAAAAGTGAAGGAGTAAAAAGTGAAACGCCAATTCACACTTTTCACTTTGGATGATTCCTCCAAAATGAACACAAAAAGTGATAAGTCTGAATGAGCCTTAAGACAAGACTTCATTTTCAGATGTTCATCATTTAAGTTTAGATTAGTTAAGGTTAAGGTTAGATATTTTATTAAATTTTAATATTTGTTAACATACTTCACGTGCTTGTCCTTTTACGCTTTGATAGCCAACTCAAAGATTGCATCACGATATAGTACACCTACTGCCTAACTCTCAACTTACTGGTCAATCAACATTTAACATACATCTAATTTAGTGGATTCTCAACGGATGATGAACTTACAAACGATTCCACTGCGAAATCCTTTTGCACACGCAGCCAAGAAAATCCTCCGATACCATCTCTAACAAATCCAAATTAATGAGAAACTCCATGTGAAACCGCTCTGATCATTACACTACCCTCTCTCATTCGATCCAAAGCAATGAATCCATCTACAACAATCAGAGCATTCATATTCTTGGTGACTTAATTTCGCGGCCATTCAAGGAAATATGGCCAGTCCGTTCCCGAAGACGACGAAGCCCCGTTTAATCAAGTTGGCTTTAGAATTTGCATGGCCCGCATCATTCCTCCACAGTAATTAAACTTTGCCAATCTGGATATCCGATTCGCCCCCAAATCTAATTTTAAAATAATATCCTCATAGTCTAATAAATGCTTGCTTATTCATTGCACGGCTCAAAACTTAGGGGGGGTCGATATGGAAATGAAGTAGGGTAATTTACATTTCAGAAAGCCCCCCCCCCAAAGTTCCTTGTGTAATAAAAGTCCCCTGTCTTAGGATGGTTCAGTTGAGATATAAGCTAAGGATTGCGTATGGGGAGATTTCTGGTGTATACGGATCTCTATCCCCTTGCATTTCTCCATCTAAATAATACATTCATTGATGAGGCATTTGTCTTGAGTTAAGAAGTTGGAGAAAGTGCTTAGAGGTAGATTTGTTGAGAGGGTTTGTTTGTGAGTGACGAAAGTTTTGATGAAAGTTATTTGAAACCACCGATTTTTCACGAGACATAAATTCTGGGGGGCTTTCGCGATTTATTGTATTGCACTTCGATGAAAGTGAAATAGATTTAAGTGGCTTTTAGAGGAAAGATTACTTTGGAGTATGAGCTGGTACTATATTTGAATCTGATGCTTAAATGAAAATTTGATGTAACTTCGAAATAAATTTCTTCGTTGAAAGATTTTCTAAGTCTCGTTATATATATGATACCTAAAAATCTTAAGAAAAATTTGCTAATAAAAGTTTTGAAATTTTTAGTGACTTTACTGGCAAGTTAAGTAACGAGAAGTTGTGTGTGTATATTTTAATAAAAATAACTTAATTTAAGTTAATTAATAATTAATAATAATTGTGATGGTTTATTATTATTAATATCTGTTATAATTATTTATTAAAATGCAAATTATCTGTAAAGTTTTGCAAACATAAAACCACAATATTTTTTAATTGACTGTTTTTCTTCTTTAATGTGATACTACTTAGAAAATGTGCATTTCAAAACTAAAGCTCTAAACGGTTTCTAAATCATTAGCACAGTTTCTTATATTCTAGAAATATTTTTTAGAAAGATATATAGAAGTGGAATGGAAAATTTAATTAAGACTTCAAAACGTTAAAATAAATGTGTTTGTTCGCAAGAATTAATTAACGTTACTTTACTCTTTACATTGTAGGGATTTAGGGCCGTATTCAAAATTACGAAAAGACGGGAAATGTTGATCTTTTTCAGTCGCCAAGCGTCTATCGTGACTTTTCCGGTATTCAAACCTCCACCAAGAAGAAAAAGTCCGAGAGAAAAAGACACATCCCGACAAGTCAAGTCCGCAGCCGACTCGTATCTTTTTTTCTCCTTCTTGTCGGGATCTGATTGGCCGAGCAGGTTGGATGACGTAACAGATTGAAGAGCGAGGAAAGAGACACAACAAAATGGCTGGTGCCTTCGGCGTTATGTGTGTGTACAAACACAAACCAAAGCTTCAACTATCTCAAGTATTTTAGTATCATTTTGTTTATTTTTATGATTATCAATTAGAACTATTCCATTTTAATGATTCATGCAGAGCTTTATAAGTCGTTATTTAATTTTAGATGTTTATGTTGTGTGTTAGTGAATACGATTCATAGCTACTTCTTTTGACATTGCATTCTTATGATAGTCTTGATTTCTTTCAATCCCAAGTTTTATTTACGCATTATTGTATTACTTAAAGGGGTTTTATGAATGTTTGAATTGATGGCGCGTTCGTGTCTTACTTGGGAACCTAGGTTTTTCTAAACTACCCAAACCGTATTCAATGGCTCACTCAAAACAAAACAGTATACAGTTTTATTTCGAACTACTCGAACAATATTAAGTAATAATTTATTAAATATATATTCCTAAAACATGAATTTGGATTGTATTATGATGTGATGATTAATAGTAGATTAAGTACAAATTTAGTTGAAATTATCCTATACAGCCCCTTTGTAGATCCCCTTTTGATCTGTAGGTACTTATTAAAATGTTATAATAATATTTACATGACCTTTTCTATTGTACTTTGTTATGGAATCCCATACCCTGCACTATTCCATTCATTTTCGAAATTTTTACTTGATGTTCAGTGTTATAAATCAAATTATTGCACGTGCACGCCTAGTATCGGGCAGTGCTATCTTCGTTTCATTAGCCTTCAGCTTGAGATGCTAATTGCTTCTAGCTTATGTCAAAGCCCCGTAGCTATTCCATGCTGTACCTTTAATCAATTCTCCAAGCAAACTCATTAACATATTAGCTGTCACAGTATAACACAGAATACCCTTGTTCTTGTTTATCTCAAACTTTGATAAATAGTTCCGCTTTGAAAATAATAATGTTTATATTTTATTATTGTAATTCTTTTGTTGATAAATGATGAGTTTTCATCCTAAACCTTGACAACTCAAATTTTTTGAATCTCACAAATACTTTGAAAAAATTGAGCTTTTAGCTCTTTTGGGATTTAATAACAATTCAGTGTTTTTTATCCCTTTTGCTTTTTGTGTTCCCCCCCCCTTGTAATTTGTTTCCCTACTGAAATTGTTCGTGTTATTGTATGTATTAAAAAAAATACTACTTGTTTTGAGAAAACGCTGTGTTTTATTTAAACTAGTCACACACATTCAATCACTTGCAATACAGTACCAGTCTTTGCTACCTTGCAAACATGAGGCAATGTTTTTTATTTTTTTAAAGTTACTTAATTACATACAACTTATAAATGAATGACTGTAAATAAATTGCCTACCTCTGTGATTCGCTGTTAAGAAATTGTCCCGGGGAATCTCCCGTCCCAAATCAAAATTTTTTCTCTCCTACATTTAGTTTCAATGTTGAAAACTAATACATTTTTCTTTTCAGATTTTTTATGAAGATTTGATTGTGAAGTACTATGATTTATTTTTTGTTATTAAATTTGCATGATAACTGAAAATTTTGAGAAAAGACCTTACAACTCTCAGGGTTTGTATTTATATTTTTAAGTATAATAAAATATAAATTTTATTTCTTAATGCAGTGTACTGTTTTATGATTCATTCTTTTCATAGCTCAATAATTATTAATTTTATGATTATGGATGTTTTAAAACCTTGTAATAGTTAGAATTTATTGACAAAAAGGGTTTTATTTTGTGTCAAATAAGTTAATTGTTGAATTTTTGACCATTTCACAACTGTTGAAACTATAACTGAAAGTTGAATAGGCATGTAAACATAATGCTAAAACAATTCATAACAGTTAAGATATTTGGGGAATGGTCAATTGCCCAATAGTTAAGTAAGTACCAATACATTTGTATAATAGATGCTAAATTATAAAATAGTTAAGCCAACCTGTATTTAAGTAATTCTTAGGTTTGAAATTCAAGGGTGTCTCATTTTACTGAAATCCACATTACCAACAAGCCAAATATGATGTTTCGCTAACAAGATCTTACACGGAATTCCATGGCCCTAATACCAACTGGATGTTTCACTGAATCAAATATTACTGTAATGGGCCATTCGGTGAAACGTCCTGTTGTCGAAAAGGACTTACTGTGATATGGCTTTCTGTTAATGTTGATTTTGGTTTGATGGCCACAATTAATGAATCCACTACTTCATCTGCATGTTATAAGCAGTTTATTTACAATATAAATCTTGAAATATATTTTTTTAAGAATTCTGAAAATTGGTCATTTTTCAAACTTTAACTTCCTTGAGCTAGCAGTAAATATCAATTGAAAATGATAAAATTGTACCAGAATTATTTTTATATATAATGGAACAAATTTAAAGGGTGAGAGCAATAAATTTAAAAACTTCAAAAATAAGGACCACCCTAGTGGAGGTGTTCTGAGGCTTTGTGAAGTCCCACAGTTAAACTTGCCCAAAAAATGAATTAAAGCAGTGTTTATTTAGTATAAGGATTTCGTGCCATTCAAATTTATTAAGCCCAATAAAAATCTATAGTTTAGGGTTTAGGTCCAGTGTACGTGAATTTTTTTTTCTTTGATTGTCAAAGGTAAGTTAAGTGTATATGTATAATGTTACGGTGATGTTATAACTCAGGACATTATTAATAATGCCTGCATATTTTAGGCAAAGTGATAAATACTCTTTGAATCTTTCACATTGCCCGCTTCACTTCTGGTGTTATTAATAATGCCCAGTTTAACACTTTTCCCATAATTATTACTTTTAGTTTTTGAAATATATTTTTCTATTCATAGATAATCCTAAAAAAATATCAAATAAGGTTTTTTGAAGTTTTTTTATTTTGGGAGTGTTTAACTGAAAAGAAAAATAAAGCGGCTAACTTGAAAATCATCCCATGTAAGAAGTTTACTGCACGCAGATAAAATTGTCAATGCTTAAGACTTATTTAATGAACTTAAGTTAGATATTCTGTTATAATTTATCACTTCTACTATTTAAAGAAACTTATAAAAAATACCCCCCTTAAATCAAAATAACTTACACCTTAACTTGCACCTTAGCAACTAAATCACATTGAAGTAATGCAGTCTTGCCCTGATACATGCACCCTTTTTAGACTCTAATCCATAAAAATAAAAATCCAAACTTTCTAGGCATAAAATTTTTAAATTGAGTAGTTGAAAAAGTTTTATAATTGAGTAGGTTAAGCTGTTAAAAAGATTTTTTGGGATGTTGTCATAATTAGTGTTGCTCTTATGTGTAATTAAAGCAAACATTTTTAATTTAAAAAAGGATGAAATAAAAAATTCATGTAACAGTTTAATTATGATTTAAAATCAATAGTTGAATTAAAACTAATGACAAGGTGTTAATAAATATGAGCCATTTTGTGTGTTACCAGACCACACTTTGTAAGAATCAATAGCTATTAATTTTTAACATTTCTTGGGGATTTTTTAAAAGAATCTAACAACTTATAATATCTGAAAACAAATAGTTGATGGTATTGTAGTGACCAGAATTCAGAATGCAATCTAGATAGTGCTCAATTAATAGTATAGTAAAGGGACTTTCATGGTTTGAAAATATTTTATCAGAAGTGAAAAACTAGAATTGGGCTAAAAAAATTCTCTAATTTAAGGTAAAGATCGCTAATTTTAAAAACGAAAGCAAAATAATGTAGTAAAACGCATGAAATCCATATTTTCATAGTTTCTCATTCAACGTTTTCATTTTTCAACGTTTGTTTACGTCTCACTGCGGTACAGGAGCACGTTTCCAGATCATAACATTGTCGAAAAGACATCCACAACAGTTAACGGTTACGATCAAGTTCAGCCCTGCAAGAGTATTTTTTGTAATTTTCAACCAAATATTGCCGAAAAGACGATGTAACCTTCCTTCTCATTGGTTATAATGGGAATTTCGGTGGACCATTCAGGTAGCGCGAATGCGTGACAGCCAAGACTTTCAGAAGCTCCTCCCCACAAGATATGCCGTTTGAATCGCTCGGACAAGTCAAAAGAAAAAAGATGATCGCGGGAAGACGAACTCGCCAAAGCATATCTTCTGAAGAAAAAGTCATAATTTTGAATACGGCCCTTAAATTACGTTTCATTAAAACACTAGTCGTTATTGCTTTTTTGAAACCGAATAATCGTTTTGCTGAGAAACCAGAATTATTGAACATCATCGGTCCTGTCCTATGGTTTTTGGTCTTTTGACATAAAATGAATATCCTCTATATCATTCAACACGGTATTGAACACGGTAAGTACGGTCAGGTTACCGTACTACCTGAATAACTACTCTTATTGGAAAAATACATATTTATACACTCAATGAATTCTGTGAAACGTGGGAATCTTTATTTAAAAATTAAGTTTTCTATGGATAAAGACTGTGATATGTGTATTTGAAGAAAATATTTAAGAATACTTTCATTGTTTTCAACTTTTTCCCAGTTAGACATCATTTTAAACTTCCTTTTTCTCTGATAGATATTCTAAGACATCTGAAAAGGACTAAAACTTTACTTTGTGCAACAATAAATGAAGCCATTGAGTAACTTTGGTGAATAGAAAAGAACATACTTTTCGATTGGATGTTTCTACCATTGTCAATCAGTTGCCCGGTTTCATAGAAGGAAGCCATTAAGGAGAATTAATTGAAAACTTTTCTTTGAAAGTAACTCCATTGTTGTTTTGACTGACTCGATATAATATAAATTAGGGGAAGTGGTACAATGTGTTTGACTTGACTCATATGAGTTACATCAGTTCTTTAAACAATAAATTGATAAAATTTTAAAATTTATGTAATTAAAAGGTATATAGATATACACTGCACATTTTTTTTGGAAATATTAATAATTTAATGAATATTTTAAGTTCTTATTTGGGATTTATTTTGGAAAAAATATTTTTAAGGGATATTTACAGAGCATTTTCAATCACATGACTTTGCCTAACAACGGCCTTAGCAACGTTGTTTTATTCCTCCAGTAACATCATGTGCGAATGCTGCTATTGGATACTTCTATGTCCCGCCCCTAACAACAGCCTTAGAAACGTTGATTTTGTCCTCCAAGTGACGTCATGTGCGAATGCTCTATTGGGGATGTTCAAATTGAAGTGAATAAGAAAATAAACTATTTATTTACTGAAATTCACATCTTTTTATACCTCTACCACGGCTTACTAGATACTTATACAGGCTAGCCGAGTTTTAAACAATGAAAACCATTTGACAACTTTTCCCGCTTGGAGCGCTACAAGACCTACCTATATCACCCACCGCCTTCAACACTGAATATGCTTTGCCAGTTTGTCCAATAATGCCATCTGGATTTGCAATGATTTCCGTACTCGGCTAGCCTGTATAAGTATCTAGTAAGCCGTGCCTCTACCAAATGTGAAATAAATTTTTCCTACCAATAGTTTCGTCTATACTAGAGAATGGTACATAAGACCAACCTTCATATTTTCATCCAAGTACAGATACCTTCGTCTGCCCAAAGTTTAGGAAGAACGGATTTCCTTCGCATCACTTAACGCACCCGGACAACGCGGAACTTCGCGTTACGGTTAACTTAATTCCTTCGCACCTTTGGCAAGCAAGGTGAGGAAGTAGGTCATGTTCCAACATCGATCTAGGACTAGAGACACGTTCCTTATCGAAGAAATCCATTAAGAACATTTCCAAGTGCTCTCTCTTTCCGAAAGCAAAAGCGACGGTCAACGTTCTACGGACATCATCATCATCATTATCTTCTTTCGAGCCGTCCGAATGTGTCCTGCTTATCTTTTTTCTTCCCGAAATGTCTCTGCTTCAGATAGCTCTTTTTCATAATTTCTTTCATACCTGGCTCCTGTATCTAGCAAATGACCCCTAATGAAATAAAGTGCCTTGACCGAAAGGGGGGTTTTACGCCTTTTGCACCGAGGAGAAATGTGACTCGACCTTTTTTTCTCCCCCTTCTCATTTCAGATTAGTAGGGCGTTCTTTTGCGAAAGGTGTCGGATAAAAAGTCACCGTTACTCTCATTTATTCGAGTTTCATTTTGAAAGAAGTCAACAAGTTCATGCTATCTGATTTGAGTACGGAGTGAAACTCTTATTCAAACATTTTTTATGAATGAAATATTTCTTTCTCTCATTGTCTCTAAAAAGAAAACGCTTGCACGATTTCTCTTCTGAATGGCTTATAGGATAAAAAAGAAATGAAATAAATCCATTTTTGATATGGGTAAGGATTTATCAAATCTTAAGTTCACTTATCTATTTATCTTTAGTTCACTGCCACACAATATATAATATAATACCAATACTCTTAAACTTACATAAACTCTTATTGACTTCTAAAGTTTTATTGAGCACCCAGATGCTCAATATAGATCACTTAAACAGTTCTTAGGTTGAAAGAAAGTATAATTCTCAAAACATCAGATGCTTCTCCAATGGACTCTAACCGCCTATCTGGTTCGAGACTATAAAAGTCAGGTGAGGGTGGTAAACAAACTCTCACTATCAAATCATATCTCACTACAAACTACAAACTCTACTATTGTAGTATCTGTGGTAACCAATTGCAAGCTCAGTAGGTGACGTGTTGGTTCTGTGTGACGTCAGACAGGTTGAGTACATTGTTTTATTGCAATTTATTTATTATTGTGTTTTTGAAATTTTAAGCTTTTACCACGATTTCAAATTAACAAGTTAAATTAAATATAGTATTAATCAATGTATGATGTATCATCAATTGTATACACAAAAATAACTGATTAAAGAATTATATTAAAGTTTTTAAAAGATTTTTACCCACCTAAATAACTGACAACAAATTATGAAGAATGAATTTATTCCACGCAAAAAATATGCAAGTTAAAATACACAACTATAATTTAAAAAAACTTTCATATCCAAGACCTAAAATAAAACATTGCTGTATTTTTATATATGCACATATTTAAGTATTGAAATAATTCGCATAAAGCATACATACATTGCATAATCAAATACGAATTTTCCTGTAATGTTCACTTGCTTCGAATAAATTAGCCTGCGTTTCATAATTTCAAAAATATTTCCATTTGTTTTTGTATTGATTTTAACATCTCACAGTTTATAATAACCGATGATACTTTTTGAGAAGACTCGAACTTTGTAAAACTGTATACTCACGCATTCTCTGTAATGGTGTTATAATGGCTATTTTATAGACCAAACTTAATAAAGGACAAGTCGTAGGAATAAACTTTAACAAATACCTCTTCATGTTTTTTTGAGACTAGTAAAAGCCAAGACTAGCTAAGAATGTTTGAATTTTAAGAGAGTAGTTTTGGAAATAAAGCTTAAGCCTCATTCAGATTTTTCACTTTTAATCTTCATTTTGAAGGAATCATCCAAAGTGAAAAGTGTGGATTGGCATTTCGCTCTTTACTCCTTCAGTTTTCTATGCAAACTAGTGATGCACAGGATTGAATCATTCAGGATGAACAGTGAAAATGAAACAACTTGAATGAGCCTTTATGCACTTATTGAACCTGGATTTAAGCATTTTAGGGGAATAGCTGGGGGACTAAAGTTTTTACTCTTGTTTTCTAGTTAGAGCCTAGCCACACCGAGCTCGTCGTGCGTGCTGTCCCATTAAGATCGTTATCTTGACAGAGGGACTCTAGGTTCCCCATGCAGCCTTCCCAATAGAAGAGAGGGGGTCGAGAGTGTCTTGTTTACTTGACTGTCCAGGAGGTTAATTAACGTTCTCTTGTATTGGGAAGGCTGCGAGGAGAACCTCGAGCCCGTCTGTCAAGACACGATAAATGTTTGAAAATTTATAAAATGCAATAAAATAATCATTTATTTTTGTATTAATAAAATGCAAGGTGATCATTGAAAACCTATTGAAGAGCCTCTATCTATTATTGTTTGAAGAAACTGAATGAAATTTTGATGGAATGTACATATTTTGAGATATGGGAAAGAGAATAACATGCAGAAGAATAATTAAAATTTTGCAGTTACGGTTAAGAGAGGGAAAAGTTTTGAAAAGTTCAAATGGCATGTAATATCCCCACTTCTTTAAAACCAATGATTGTATTGTGTGTGTGCTTCAATTTCACACTTTGGCTTTTTTTTTTCAATGGTGACTTTAAGTGCTACAGTTATCGTTTCTACCCACTGAGCCATATATAAACCAGTAGTGCAAATTGCCTATACTTTGATATTAAACTTTAATATTTATTTAACTCTGTTGTTTTTCATCGTTTCTCTAAAGAAATAATGTAAATGTATCATTCTATAGCTTTTGCGCTCCATTTCATCAAATAAATAAACGTATTAAGTTAGATTCGGTTACCATAGGACCAATACGAGGAACTTGACCTTCAAATAATCTTTTCCCCCATGGCGTAATGATTCATTTTCATTTTAGCACGCTGAGTTTGCACTGCAGGCTATTTTATAGCTCAGTGTTCCTACCATACTTAGGTATTTTTTTTTAATTTCAGAGATCTTATTCCGAGAAAAATATACGTGTTGCCAATAAATATGAACTGTAACTGTTAGAATTTTCATTGGTTTTCTTCATATGATGCTCTTCTCCATCTCATGAAATAAATTCCATCAAATTTTATTCAATATCTATAAATGGTCTGATAGAGGGCGTGATAGAGCCTCTCGAATAGGTGAAAATATTTTTTATCCAATGGACAGGTACTGGATAGAGCATTTTCAATCACATGGCTCGGACCTAACAACGGCCTTAGCAACAGAAATGTTAGTTTTTTGCCCTACAGAGGTTAACAGTTACAGAAAATGACTGGCCCTGGAATTCTTCTATTGGAGTATTTGCGATCACGTGACCCTATACTTAAAAACCGCCTTAGCAACATATACCTCGTTACCTAGCAACCGCCTTAGCAACAGTTAAAAGCCCTACAAAGGTTAAGGTTAACAGTTAAAAGAAATTAGCTGGTCGTGACGTCACCTGAAAACACTCTATTCATCAACATGCATCATTCAATCTCAAAATATTTTAATGATCCCTGAATTTTTATTACTTTTATGCTAGTAGCAGGTAAAATAAATGAACTCTACGGGTAAAACATGTTGGTTTGAATTTTTTGTTTTGAATATAACCAGTCTTATTTTAAAGGAGTCAAAATCGTCAAAATTATACACTTTAGTTCATTATTTTGTTCCTAAATTTTGGTCTTTGGAAATCACATGTAAATTTGCTATGGAGGAATTTTCGATTAAGGATGTGAGTTTCTTTTTATTTATTTAGATAAAAATTTATTTTGGCAAAATGAACCTAAAATAGGCCAATGCTTTCAGATTCAGATAGCGTGATTTTTGGATTTTTCGAACCATTTCAAATTTTTAAACTGTTAAATGGGAGATAAGCTCAGTGTGGTGACTAAATGTAATTTATTAGGTAGGTTTGATATATGTCTAGACACCTTTTATGCACATATTGCATCACCACTTTTATATTATCTTCATATAGGGTCTATATACTATGTAGGTTAGACTCCGTATTGTGCCTTCGGTAGCTGTTATTATATTGAAGTTTTCTGAATATCATAAATAAGGTAGCTTAAAGGTATTGCTTACCTTTGTGAAGATCTAGTAGTTGCTTTTGATGATGGGAACTTAAGGATAGATTGCAGAAGAAGACTCGAACAATATTGGAAAGATTAAATTTAGTTTAATTTGATTTTAAAACATATAAATCTGTTACATTACGGGACGAGACATAAGAGTGCTTATTAGATGAAAGAAGGAAAAAAAAAGAGAACAAAACCAGGAACTAAAATAGATACAAAACCTTAATAATACAGTTCCATATAAGTGGCGATGTATCGCCTGTTATGCGATTTTACAAAGGCTTAAAATAATATTTTATAGCTAACAATATGTATATTATTTGAACAATTCTGTTCAAATTTTTCTATAAAAATGGGGGGTACAATTCCGATAGAGTCCCCGCTAAATATCGCCAATATCCAAATAGCTAAATATATCCAAATATCAAAAAAAATGTCTTACTTTTATTGATAAACTGCATAGTTATTGATCTAATTAAACATTTTAATTCAGGAGTTCGAAATTATTTAGGAATATTTCTACTTTTTGTTGTCTAAATGAACCGGGCGATATTTAGCGGGGACTCTAACGGAATTGAACCAAATGGGGATTACCTAATAAGTGACCAACTTCATCTTATAATATTGGTTGGAAACGGACATGACTTTTAATTTAAATATATTTTTAACTATTAATCTTGTGTTTGGCGCGGAATGTCCGATATAGGGATCTTGCGCCATAAAACCCAAAACAACCAACCAACCCAATAAGTGACCAAAGCTAGCTACTGACATGACATGGTTCGTCGCGATGGTTACTTATTTGGTTAATGGGGAAAATCAATTGTTTCTTGAGTTTTTTTAATGAATAGAGGAATCTAAGTAAAAATAAAATATTAACATTCATACTTTTTAAAATACAATTCCACAACTAATAGTAAGTTTGGCTCTTTAGGATTACTCGGGCGCAAATCGGGATTGGTAACGTTTTATAAACTACACGTAAAAATATTTTTTTTTAATTTTTTTTTAATGGCAGGTAATTTGAACATTGTTCATTAACCCATGTCATGCCGGTATCAGTACTTTCTTCCCGTTACCCAGTGGGCACCTGTGGACCGAAGCCACGGAGGTGAAGTACTGTTCGCCCACGCCACACACATTCACACAGGCACAACCCCTTTTTACAGGGGGGCCACATTCATTCCTCACACACAAGGACAGAAACTAACATCCATGCCAAACGGGGATTCGAATCCCGGACGTACGGCTTCGCAGTCAGATGCTCTAACCACTAGGCCAGTACGTCGTCACACGTAAAAATATAGAAACATTTCAAAGAAGCTTTGATAGTTGAGAGTTATCTTAATTTGAGTGTTATCTTAATTAACACAAAAGAGCCAAAACAACTTGTCCATATGTCGAATAACGTATACACTGTACATTTGAGCCAATTTGCATCATCTCAAATTTCAATGCTAGCATCAAGAGTCGCACGTCTGTCAGGATAATAATTCCCTTCAGTCGTCGTTGGCTACTTTCTTTTTAGATCTTTTTCAGGCTGTAACGATATCAAAAATTCAATGTTTCAGAGGATTTTTGATGATTTAGGTTCACTCTTGAAATGGTTATTGTGCATGAAAATTCAAATTTTATCTCTACCGTTAAGAAAAGATGCTAGTTTCAACATCTCGTGCATACCGTCCCCCCTATATGGATTTCTGACTTCCCTATGGACTGCCCTGTCAGATTTATGGTATGAATTTTCTCCAGGATACTTTCAGAAAATAATAGAGTCCATGTTGCAATGTTTTGTGCATGTTGCAATGTTTTGTGGCACTCTGCATGCTGGTAGGGCTGCATGCCCTACCCGATATTCGACAGGTGTACCAGTTTTTTTTCTTTTGGCTCTTCAGTGTTCTTGATTATTTTTGGCGACTAACCATGACACTTGTCACTTGCGCCGGCCAACCCTAAGTTACTTTTCTTTTGTTGTGTAATTTATAAGGATCCAATTATTTAAAATTTTTGAACAAACGCATCGAACCGATATCTCATAGCCAATCCCAAGAATCGCACACTAAAAAAAATCGATTTTCCAACCGAAAGTTCCATGTTTCTCCCACCAGGCGGAGGACCTATCGGAGGACAGTCTGCTGGACGTTCTTGGAAAGTCCGCAGAAGCCTTCGACCAAGAAGCTGCTGAGAACGCCACCGCCGAAGAGGCCGCTCGCCACCTCAAGGTCCTCAAGCACTACATCCGCGTGGTCTTCAACTCCTCGAACGTCAACAGAGACCTCAAGTCGTTCCTCAACCTGTGCGGACTGGAGCCGGAGGTCCCGGGCTCAGTGGTCGGCGGCTTCAAATTCGTCATGGGCATGCTCAAGAACGGCCACCCTCGCTGCAGCGGAAAGGAGTGCGTGGAGCGGTACCGAATTAGGAGGAGAGTCCCCGTGATGAAGCCGAGGGGTCCCGAGCCCGTCGTGGTGACCGCGGAGACACGTAGTTCCGTGAAGGTGCCGCACGTCACGGTGGCGAAAAAGAAGGGCGGTCATCCGTCGTACGTCATTTGATCGGTCGAAATCCTGAGGCGGGGTCTGTGTTGATGCAATAAAGCTGAGTTGCATGTGATGTTGATCGTCGTTTCGTTTGTTTTTTCCTTAGGAAAAGGGAACACAGAAATAAAAGGGTTGGTTCGAGTGAAAAACCTAATGGTGAAATTTTTTCAAAGCCACAGAATCACTAAACAGATATTGAAACTGTTTAAAACCAAAAGCGGATACTTGATTTCCCATCATTGATTCATGTATGGCTCATCATTCTTCGGAAGGCGGCTGAGAACTGAGTATTGTGGAAGGCACAAGGCACGTTTCCGCTGTTCCCACTAGGAAACGTTCTCAGGCTAAACTCAAAGAAATGGACGAGCATTTTACAGGGGTTTGTAGATGACTCAAAACACATACTGTGAGAAAATTAGCTGCGGAATTATAGTTGAAAAGCTGTAAAAAATTCTTAAAAATCATCTTTCTTAACGCCAAATGCGAACCTACTAGGCGAGAAATGCCAAACCGCATGAAGAGAAACCGCCAAATTTTTAAATGAACTGGCCAAGTTTTCTCTGAAGCAGTTTACCGCCAATCAAAAAGGTTTCCATGTCGCCAAGTGGTGCTAACTGAATGGATTCGGCAACTCAGAATCCAATTTTCAATATAAATTTACTCTCAATGAATTTCCGCAGCTAATTTTTTTCACAGTAGGTGTTTTGAGTCATCTTCTTATGCCTGTAAAATTTTCGTCCGTTTTTGTGAGTTTAGCTTAAGAACGTTTCCTTGTCAGCCGCCTTCCGAAGAACTCTAGCTGTACATAGAGTGGGCATCACGTGACCCAGTATATCGTATAGAACAATCCGTTAAAACCCACAATTCCGAGTGTGACGTATGAAAGTGTATTATAATAAGGTGCATGTTATAATAAGTTTTGAAGTTTATGAGTGCCCGCTGGAGCAGTGGTAAGATACTTGCGTAGCATGCGGCAGTTCGTGGGTTCTATCCCCAGTTATTATTTTATTAAATTTTTTAAAATACAGCAAAAATCAAGTCCACAGGCATGCGCAATAAACTCTGCTAAGGAAATTGACTCAGACGTCACACTCGGAATTGTAGGTTTTAACGGATCGTCTTATAGAGACTTGTCTATCGATGGAAAAAAGTCTTAAAAATACGGAATTCTTTGAACTAATTTTTACAGGAAATAAAATCCCATGACTTTTCTGACCAGCACAGCTAAGAATGAAAACATTTATTTGGTCTAGTTGTTTTATTTTTATAGCCATTTCTAAGTGGAAGCACCCGAACATATAATACCGGGGGACGTGGGGTCTCAGAGACCAATCAACATTACATTTTTTTTAAATCTTCTAATTAAGATATGATTCTGATATTTCAGTACATTGTTCTTGGAACGTTTATCTCAATGGAAAAAAATAATTAATTTTAACTTGGGGGTGAAGGGGCCCTGCCCCCCCCCCGAAATTTGGAACTGGTGTACCAAAACAAGTTAAATCCTGGTTTTTTAGGGTCAAATGGACAATTCCAGTATTTTTTAAAAATAGAAATAAAGCCATTTTTCCTGTAAAACAAACGGTTCTAATTTCAAAAATCAGTATTAAAAGTTTCAAAAAAAAATTATTTAATTAGATATTTGAAAATAAAAATATCAAAATTTGAGTTGACCTCGAAACGCTCATGACGTAATGTGATACAATCAAACGTAACTAACTAGTAACAGCCAATCAAGAATGTTCTTGATTGGCTGTTACTGGTGGCTAGTCTTCTAGATCCCCTTTGGCCTTTCGCGATGACGTCACGTCAACCATTTGACGGACAGATATTGTTTTGGCAACTGTAGCTTGGCGTCATCAACATGGCCTCTATGGGGAGCCTAATGTTAATAAAAATGGCAAAGGATAGAGAAGATACACCCAGGGCAAGACCGGAATCGAACCGACGGCCGTTACAGTGCGCAGACTGCTAGCGTGGTTGGCTGCACGTAACCCAACCAGGCCACACGGCCCCTCAATTTATAAGAAAGAAATCGAATGTTTATGAACTTCTCAACTCAACTCAGGAATAAAGAGGATAATACGATGCGAACCAACCGCAGTCGGCAGCTGGTACATTCGCTACGCAACAAGTAAGCTGATCAACATTTTAAAGATGGCTGAAGGTGATAACCCTACATGCTTACTAAAAGTATGTACTAAAAACTTTGTTTTTTTATTCGAGTTTTATTAAACTTTTGTACAGTAAAATTATAGGTTAAGAGTATTGACGTCTTTTGGAATACTTAAGGATTTCTAAGACAATGTTAGGTTAAAACATTTATCTATGCGAGAAAATCTAATATTCTGTAATAATCTAAAATTAATCTCTAGTAAATATTTTAAGCATACGGTTATGTTGATGATTATCCGTATTTATAAAATGGCTTTACTTTTTTTTTAAAAGTAATTATTAAGAAAGTGTACGATCTTAACATTTTATGCTAAATGGGGAGCATATTGTGAGGTAGTACGTGGTGTGGAAGGTAGAATGGTACAGCTTCTATAAGAGTCCTCCAGCCGCCATGTTTACCCGTAAGCTCCAATCCAAATGATGACAACACTATTACGCATATTGCTGTGGGATCTGTGGAAAAACATGACGGCTGGAGGACTCGTATCTAAGCTGTGCCGGTTGAATTCTACTACATAAAAGTGCTTTGTGTGGTTACTTTGCCCTTTGCTTATGAATGCCATAAAAATCCCTATTTTGACTACAAAGATTTAAGAATAGGACATTACTGTCGTTAAAATGTGTTTATTTCAATGTTAAAAATTATACTTTAAATACCGTGTGTTCGATCAAATACCTTTAGCCATATAGCACATACTTTTTTGTTGTTTAAAAGGCAAACTTCTGAGTGTTTAGGGTGTATACATGGGTTTAACAAACTTATATTTTTAAATTGACGTTTTTCATTTCACTCAAAATTCAAACACCGCGTTGGGAACTGCTTTGTTCTGTTTCTCCAAGGTCAATTAACGAGTAACGTTACCGTCTATACTCGACAGCAACGTTTCTTGAACCCAGTACGTCACAAATGCGGAAGGAGAAATAGGTAAACACAAAGCCTGTTGGGTTGCTAGGAGGAGTTTCGGTACGCAAATCGTGATTAAAAAGCACTATATATACATGAGTTTAACTTTAACCACTATATATACATGGGTTTAACTTTAACCAAAGCGGTTTTACAAAATAATCATATTTTTAAATCATGATAAAAATACGCTATTTATATATACACATGTAACAAACTAAACATATTTCTTAATTGAAGTTCTCAATTTCATTCAAAATTCAGACACCGCGCTGGGAACTTTCTTTTTTTTTCTCCAGGGTCAAGTAACGTTGCAGCTTAGTATAATTTGAACATGACATGAAAATCAGTGGCGTTTTGTGATTATCCGCTAAGGATTTTAAAAAATAAGAAGAAATTTTCGCCCAATAAAATTTATTGATATTATGTGTAATATGTAAAACATCGCAAAAAAGATTAGCAAAAAATACGTCTTGCAAAAAAAAGATTCTAAAATCATCCATCCCATATTGTTTTTGGTTCAATGAAATCTTTCCATACGGAATTTTTGAATATTTTTTTTTCTTATCAAAGTGGTTATATTCAGGGGAAGTTTTTGACAAGTTAAAAATGTGTTCGCTTTATCGGTAGAGAATTACCATCGCTTTCAGCTTTGGTCTAAAATCCGGGCCTCTTTTTGGAGAGTAAAGAACTGCATTTTTTAAAACTATTAATCTCCGATCTGTTCTTTCGTTGCACGGTTTCACTATGTTTTAGGGTTTATGGAAAAGTGCCGAAAGGGTTTTTCTCAATTAGTGCATATTTAAGTAGACTATTTCGACTCGCTGTCATTCTATTGTTGACTAACTGAAGATTTCCCGACAGACGGAATCATCGTTCAGGAAAGATTATGCCTCTTTGAAGAAGATGTGGGAAAAAGCCTTCGACCACAGCGAGGCTAAAAAAGTCACTCCTCAGACTCAACATGCTTACATCCTCGAAGTCTTCCGTCACAACATCAGTGTGATCTTCAACCCTACGGATGTCGAAAGCGCGGTAAAGGAGTATTTGGAACTTTTCGGGATAGATGTCACTCAACCGAAATCTGTCCTCAGCGGATACAAGGTGGCCATGGCCCCTCGGTCGCCCACCCCTATTGCCAAGTGCCGGTTCAGACTCATTGCACTGGGTCGGGGAACCTGCGGATGAGGCCTGTAGATCGAAATGTCGACATCTTACACAATCTGATTGCAGATTTCTGCAAACAGTTAGAAATGATGATTTGCATTGGGAAATATCTTTTCTTAATATTAAAGGTGCTCTTAGCTGTGGGTGTATTCTTGTACTTTTTGAAGGGTTGTATATTTATCCTGGACAACTTGCCTTAATTCTTTTCTGTTACTGTTATTAATGTTTTTTACGTTTATTTAAAATAATTTGTGCGAGTTACGAAATTGTTCACTGGGACTAACTAAAATAAAATTTTGATTAAATTGTTTTGTAAAGATTTATTTATAAGTGATAAAAGAAAGAATGTGCATGTAAAAACTTTTGATAATGTTAAAAATTAAAGGAGTTAACTTTTTCTCCTTGTATATTAACTTTAAGATATACTGGGCTTTATAAAATTAGCATTTATTAAATAAAAGGCCCTAAATGAAAAGAGGATTTTCTGGTAAAAAATTTCCAACGTGTTCTGTAAAATAAAATTTTTTCAACACAAATTCTGAAAATTTAATATTGGAAAGGTTTTGGTAGAACGTTGAATAAAAGTTTAATTCAATTTAAAACTAGATTTACTTACGTCCAAAAACTAATTGTTTAAATTGGATGTCTTATAAAGAGAATAAGAAAGTTACAAGTATTATCGATTCGATAGCTTTGTATGACCTTTCACGGTAGTTATTACAAGCATGGCATGGCCAAGAACTTACTTAGTCTAAATACAGATCATCCTATCCTAGTTTAATTTTTACAACATTCAAATATTTCATACCTACGTTACGACCAAAACAAAAACAAGTCTGGACCCCTCGTGAACTTTGGCCCTTACCATAAGAAAAATCAGTTCAGCAAAATAATTTATTTTAAATTTGAACAGAAATTTCATTATTCACACATCGAGAATAAAATAATTAAAAGTGGAATTTCACTTACCTTTCGAGCGAGACTCTAAATGGATTAAATCTTCAACAATAAAACCTCTCTCCTCAAATCCGTTTTTAACTTCCCGAATTTCTTTTCAGCGCGCAACTAAAAACTGGAACAAGAGCTCTTTTCGGGAACTTTTAACTTCCCCGCAGAAACTGAGCACTCCGTAAACTCCCCCTGAAATAAATGGCCATGAAGAGGGATAGATACCGAGAGCCCGAGATTCATAAAAGTTCCAACTTTATGAGAAATTCCTTCTGCCAAACAAGTTTAACGAGTGGGGCTCTGAAGTAAAAAATAAAGATATTGTCTTTTCGCCCGGCTCTTTACCGAGAGTTCATTTTTTTTTACTTGATAGGAATGAAGGGTTAAAAGAAACAAAGGGAGAACCAGAAAGAAATTCGAGGTACTGAAAGAAAATCATGCCTCGTGCCCAATTTGAGGACTTTTGCCGCTTTCGTTGTGCATATACCTTTCCTAACACAAGCGATTTATCGATTGCTTTTATACGTATATACCCTTGTTTTTTCTCCGATGCACAATAAGAAGAGTCCTCTCTCAAGAAAGATCCCAGATTCATATTCAAGAAGCTGTTAGCCGTAGAACGGAAGGAAACGCGGAATGAAAAAAAAATCTGGAGGCGAATCCAAACGTATTTCGGAACCCCAAACGGAAAAGAACAATGGGGGTAAAAAATTGCGCGAGTATCTCCACGAATCGTTGACTCTTTTTATACCTAGGGAATAATTTCGTTCCCTTATTGTTTCTTTTGCCTTCCGTATCAAGCATCCAGTTCCCATTGTCTGGGACTTGTAACTGGCTGGAAATACCGAGAAGAGCCAACGAAAGAGGGGGAAGTAAAGCTGCAAGGACGGTTGGGCTTGTTATCCCTAACGAGCGTATCTCTGTGGGGAAGAAAAATGTAAATTAATATGTGTGGGGTAGCGTGTTCTTTTTTTTCCCGAAGTAAAATTCGAGTATTGGATTCCTTTAAAAATCTATCGAACTCGAAACCCGACTTGAAAAGTTTGAATTTTTAGCTAGCATGTTCTGTGTATTGACAGAAAATTCAATAAGAGATTAATGTGAAAACGTTGGTTTTTATACGAACATAGTGCAGACATCTAAATCAGTTCTTAAAAAGTACTTCGAGGCTTATTATTATGGTTAGTAATTTGAATGATTTTAATCCTACAGCTTTGCTTTACATCGTATTTGTACATTATTAATTTCATATTAAATCAGTTAGAAAACGTGTAAGTAGAGTGTATTATAATTGAAGTGATTCCAACTTGTAAAGCTTCAGTTCTTCTATTTAAGTAATTATGTTTCGCGCTGATTCTATATTGTAATGAGAGAGAAATAAGGGAATACAAAGCTGGGTGAATTTAAAAAATCTAAACAAGACAGAGGAAAGGAATTCAAGTTGAAGTAAATTTAATACCTTACTAATAAGAGGGATGATAGTGTTTCATGAATTTTATTACTACTACAAGATATCAATTTGACATCGCTGCATTTCTGACATTTTGTTATGATTGTACTTCGATCCTTGTTAAATTGGTTAGGATATGTCCTGTCAACCAAGTCATTCATCTTAACTATAAATTCTATAAAGAGAGATTATTCTAAACATGATATTAATAGGTATATTGATGGGAGCTATCCGTTTAGGGGGCACTGAATTCCATTCCATTAGATTGAGCTTTCCAAAGATATAGCTTCGGGCAATTAGATACATGCTAGTCGAGTCCCAAGTAGCATGAAACCTTGCGGCTAACCTTTTTCTTTTATTGTTATTGGGACATTACAAAAACCCAACAAATGGTTGGGTTGCGGAACCCATCCTCAATATTACAAAAAGGCCTATTTTTTGAAAACCAAAGAAAAGCCGTAAAAGCCTTTCTGCGCATGCGTCATGTTCACTGCGCGAATCCCGCCGAAACAAAATGGATCCCGGAACGCACGATGACGAAGACTTGAAGAATGACCGATACATTTTAAATCCAAGTTCAAGTGAGTTAACTTTTTATTTTATTTACTTTTAACCGCGATGAGGATTTATGATCGCCGGTTCATTGCATGAAAAATATCAAGCAGTCAAACCGGAAAATGTATGTAAACAATCCAATCCAATCATTGGATGGATTTGTTATTTGTTTACGATGCTGTTTAATTCGTTTTCAGCAAAAGCATTTTGGACGAGATTTCTCTATGTTCCCGCTCTATGTTTCATATCTAATCGTAGCTTTTAATGACATTTTAAAATTTGAGTTGAGACATTAATATTCGGTAGACATGTTGTGCTTTCTGTTGTGTTAATGACCTATTATGTTTAAATTTCCTTCTCAAAATCTGATTAGTTTTTGTTGCAGTGTATGTAAATAACCTAAGAACATAAATTACATGCTGTACCTAACTAGCGTATTTACTACACATTAGGTAACTCTTGATATCTTTAAAAACCTTTTGTGAAAACTTAATGTGATATCTCCCACAATGCAGAATTTTTTTCTACCAAGCCACAGGATCTAGGTTTAAATTCTCACCCTCCTCAGATGGTTCATAGACTGAAAACCAAGTAGGATCTGGAATGAAAACTGTGGTCTTGTGTTATACCACATAACTAGGACATTACCTTGAACACCCCTTGGTCACAAAAATATGTTAGCTTTGTAGGCCTTGATGGTCATTATAGGCTAGTGCGCTAATGAGCTTATTGTAATCTTTTCATAATTCAATGTTTTGATAAGTTATAACATCCCTTCGACTGAAGTAATCTAGGTCGACAAATGGTGAGGCTTTTCATTTGCCATTCATTGTTAACTTCTTGTTTTGAAAATCTAACTATAAAATAGATTGATAATAACTGATTTGATACTAAAAAGTTTCAAACAGCGTAACTCGAGTGTTTGCTTTAAAATCACATAATGTAGTCCAAATTCAAAGTAGGTATTTAAAATGATTACCAACTATGTATTTTGAAACTTTTACATTCTTAAACAAAAATATGAGAATTGAACATATAGAACTAATACATTATTGACTCATTTCGTATGATAATGTTATAAATTTGGCCTTCAAATGGGAAAAAAAAGAGTTTTAGGGGATTTCACCAGATGTTGATAACATTACGTGATATATTGATCACATAGAACAATGTATTTTGTGTTTTAAATTAAATAGGAGTGATCGGGACGAGTCAATTTCAATAACTTTATCCGATTGATAACATTAAGCGTAGTCGACTGTAATTGCATTTTATGAGAACTTACCTGTTATCTTTTAAACACGTTATGTGCCGGTTGGGACAGAGAATTCCTTAATTCATTCTAAAATTTTTGGAGATTTTTTTGGAGCGCCCGGCTAACGGATAAAATAAATATGGAACCATATATCGGATATAAATACGGAACCATATTAATTATTCACCCCTTTATGGGAACTGATTTCATGTAGGTTAAATGGTCACCAGTGGTGGATCCAGGGGGGTGGCACTCTGGAAAGTGCCCCCCCCTTGAACCCAAACACACTCATAAGTATGAAAAAAAGTACTTAAAATGAGTTAAAACCCTACTTTTGCAGGTCAAGTTTCAAAATTTTTTCTGGGGGAGGACCCTTATACCCCCCAGCGGTACCAAAAAAGTTATCTTGAGTGATACTTTTTAGAAGTCCCCAACATTTTGACATTTTTCTTGAAAGGTAAAGGTGATAGTCTAAAAAAGTGCCCCCCACTTGTAGCCGTGTTGGATCCACACCTGATGGTCACTGCTATAGAGCATTCGCCAAGTTGGCAGTCACTGTGGAGAACCTATACGAAATCTGTTCCAATTTATGATATATATATTCGTTATATTTTTTATTTTTATTATGTTTTGTTTTAGATTCTGCAATAGGATGAATATTATGCTCCTGAAATTTGAAGGAAGTTATGTTCCACCTCCATCTACCATTTTGCTGGTCATTGGCCATAAGTAAGTAAATCAAATTATATAACTCCTAATTTTAATGAATTAGCTAACTCAGTTATTATTTATTTGTTGTTTTAAAAGTTATCTCATGTCACCTTAGATGTAGGTGAGGGAGGGGGTCAGAAATGTTGGGGGAAAGTGACATCTTATGGACAGCTCTTTAAAAAAATATCTGAAAATTTATGATTGGGTTTTGCTACGTTAAGATTAGAACTTTTCATTCATTGGCGGAACTAAAAACAGCTGAACACCAAGTAGCATTGTTCTTTAAAGCACCATTTGTTTATCTGATTTTGATCTGATTTGTTTATCTGACAACCTAAAAATATAAATTATGTGCTATATCATATTTACTTAACACTTTAGTTATTCTTGGGGTCCTACCCAGAAGTGGGTTCAATCGTCAAGCGAAGTAGCAGTGCTAAAGATCAGTTGCCAAACCCATTGATTGCAGATTTGAGAGCTTACGCGTTGTGATTTCATCATTGCCATGGTCATGTACCCCTACGCCGCTTGATTATTGGGTAGAAAATAAAATATTAGTTTAAAAGATCATAATTGCCGAAAATTTTATGATTGAATGTTTTTAATTTCAATTTGAAGGTTTAAGTAATTTGAATTTTTTTATAGTACTTCCTTAAGATTTGAGTTATCAAAGAGCAATTACTGCGGACTAAGCATTATCTTTCTGGGCTATTCAGTATATTATGTAATGGGTTTATCGTTGGGTTGTAATTTTATTAGGATTCCGTACTTTATTAGGAGTTAAATAACTTTTTTTATCTCTATTTTCTTCTAATAATGAGGCATGTTTGTTTATTCTACCTGTTATTTCTTGTAATTTCAAATGAATGTAATAATTTTGTTTGTTACCAAGCGGGTCATTCCATTTCAAGTGGTCCAAAAAAAGTAAAATTGGTTGCTCGACCATTTTTAAAAAATCTGAAATTTTTTGTACATCAACCCTAACCTAAAAGAAGATCAAAACAACCATTATTTTTAATTTAACCTATTTTGCTTGTCCGCAGCAGCCATACAAATTTCGACGTTTTAGCGGTTTTTGCTAATTTAAGCGTTTACGGGATTGGAAATATCTCCCGTTTAAAATCTCCAAATCAAATGGGGTTTGAATCAAAATTGTTTAGAAATAAACGGTCTAAAAGACTAGAGCAAGTATGTTTTTCTAAAATAAACCCTTAGGGGTGAAATTTTAGTTTAAAGTTGAAATTTTTTTAAAAATATCTGCCCACTTTAAGAATATTTTTTTATAAAAAGGAAACCTGTCAAGGCACCAATATTTTTTTTATTAATAGTCCAAATATATTTTAGGCCATATGCAAAGTTTTGTATCTGAGCCTCAATTTGTCTTTATTTAAAAAAATCTCAAAGTCGAAGATTTGTCAAAATTTGCAATTTTGAGGGTTAAATATCTCTGGTGGGGGACCAGTTAAAAATTTGAAAATGGTTCATTCTAGAGTACTATATATTAGTGTTAAGCTCAAAAAGTTTCTAGGAGGAGATTTGACTACAAGCAGAGGTATGATTTTTACAAGGTGCCCCCAAATGTCGCAAAATTTGGAAGTTAAGGATTTCTACAAAATTTTTCTGTTTTCAAGAGAACTTTTTTATAGGAAGGAAACCATTCAACACAACACATACTTTTATACAAATAGTCCAAATGTAATTCAAGTTACACGCAAAATTTGAAACCTGAAACTTGGTTTTTCTTTGCTTAAAAAAATCCCAAAATCAACGATTTGTCAAGAATTTCACTTTTTTTAGAGTGATATCTCTCTGAAGGAGCAGGAGATAAAAATTTGAAACTTTGTCATCTTAGAGTATATTATGGTAGTGTTATGCCCTAAAAGTTTCAAGATGGAGGATTATTTGGCTACAAACATAGAAATGGCAAGGATGATATTAAACTTTTTTTTGTTGAAGTGATTTTTTTTTTACTTTACAATTATTTTGTAAATTTTATTAATGTTTCATTACTTTTTAATTTTAATTATACAAAATTCAACATTATAGAAAAGCTTAACAATGAACTTTATGAATTAAAATATTTATCTCTATTTTTTACCAAAACATATAAGATATAAGTAATTATATTAACTACTTGATATAAGTTATATATTAGCTACTTGATATATACTTAACCTTAGCATTCAGCCATTGACAATCTTTGCAACGTGAGAGACGGAGAGGGAAGAAGAAAACCGCGATGAGAATTGTTTTATTGCATACTGCAAACCTGCACCAAGATCGGAAGAACATTTTCATTCACCAAGGTGTTTTGTTGTTGTACCCATGTTTTTTATTAGTCGCAAGTTCATGTTAAAAAATGGATTGTGATGTGGGTCAACTTATCAGAGAAAATTGTCACAAGTCTGTTTAGGGGTAGGGGACATCCATAAATTACATGAGGTCAAAAAGGGGGGGAGGGGTTTGGAAAAACCTCACCAAGGGGGGAGGAGGGTTGATTAAAATCTCACGTCAACTTTTTAAGTTAGAAATTATTCGATTTTCTTTGTTTTTTAAGTATGAGAAAGGAAAATAATTTTTAAAAAGTTGTAGGTAAATCTCACGTGGGGGGGGAGGGGTCCAGCAAAATCTCACCAAGGGGGGAGGGGGATCCAGATTTTGGAAAAAACACCTCACGTAATTTATGGATGTCCCCTTATGGCCCAGTAACTCTTGAGGTTAATCGGTTAATTGAACTAAGTGAAGATCATCAAAATTTGATTGTTCTAAGGATCAATAAATCTGTCAAAAATACATGCAAATATCATGAGAAAAAGTATTTGTTAAAATATCATAATCTCTTTGGCAATACATGTTCGGATCCACTAAAAATTCATAAAAAAAGTTATTACCAAAGGACTTAATGAAATTAAAATAGAGCATTTAAAAAAGAGAAAAGATACCAGGATAAAGATATCCTCCATCTTGAAACTTTTAGGGCATAACACTACCATAATATACTCTAAGATGACAAAGTTTCAAATTTTTATCTCCTGCACCTTCAGAGAGATGTCACTCTAAAAAAGTGAAATTCTTGACAAATCGTTGATTTTGGGATTTTTTTAAGCAAAGAAAAACCAAGTTTCAGGTTTCAAATTTTGAGTGTAACTTGAATTACATTTGGACTATTTGTATAAAAATATGTGTTGTGTTGAATGGTTTTCTTCCTATAAAAAAGTTCTCTTGAAAGCACACAAATTTTGTAGAAATCCTTAACTTCCAAATTTTGCGACATTTGGGGCACCTTGTAAAAATCATACCTCGGCTTGTAGTCAAATCTCCTCCTAGAAACTTTTTGAGCTTAACACTAATATATAGTACTCTAGAATGAACCATTTTCAAATTTTTAACTGGTCCCCCACCAGAGATATTTAACCCTCAAAATTGCAAATTTTGACAAATCTTCGACTTTGAGATTTTTTTAAATAAAGACAAATTGAGGCTCAAATCCAAAACTTTGCATATGACCTAAAATGTATTTGGACTATTAATAAAAAAAATATTGGTGCCTTGACAGGTTTCCTTCTTATAAAAAAAACCTTCTTATAGTGGGCAGATAATTTTAAAAACATTTCAAATTTAAACTAAAATTTCACCCCTAAGGGTTTATTTTAGAGAAACATACTTGTTCTAGTCTTTTAGACCGTTTTATTCTAAGCAATTTTGCCTCAAACACCATTTGATTTGGAGATTTTAAAGGGGAGATATTTCCAATCCCGTAAACGCTTAAATTAGCAAAAACCGCTAAAACGTCGAAATTTGCATTGCTGCTGCGGACAAGCAAAATAGGTTAAATTAAAAATAATGGTTGTTTTGATCTTCTTTTAGGTTAGGGTTGATGTACAAAAAATTTCAGATTTTTTAAAAATGGTCGAGCAACCAGTGCTGGACCACTTGAAATGGAATGACCCAAGCGTCATGATTTGGGTGGTTTACCAGGGTTTGTTTGTTGATGTTTATTCAAGTTAGTATTGGGTTAATTTTCAAAATATCCATGTTATTGATATTTGATTTAAACCACTTTTAAAAGAATAGCAGTAAGACACAGTATCATGAAAGAAGTGTTTATTTATTTTTGTAAATTGCATACTGTTTGTTTACACCCCACAGCTAGGATGTTATAATTAAGTAAATACAAGAAACTATTTAAATCAAAAGGAATTCATTGTTTTTAAAGCATTTGCTTCTTCTTAATTACTGTGGATTCCCTTTTTGAATCTGTTAGAGATAATTAATCTTCAACGACTTAGTACATTTCATCTTGTGTTTTATTATTAATTTACTCACCCCTCTATGAGAACAGATTTGATGTAGGTTGAATGATCACTGCTTTAGAGCATTTGCCAAGTTGGTTGTCGCTTTAGAGGACCTCTATCAAATCTGTTCCAATTAATGATATTCAAAACATTTATTACATATTTTTATAATTTTTTTTTAGATTCCGAGGTTTGAAGGCTTAGAAGAAATGTTCCATCACCTACCATTTGCTGGTTATGAGTAAGTAAGTCAAATTAAAACTAAATTTAATGAACTATCTTTCTAAGTTGTTATTTAAAGGACTCTTTTTATTTTAAAAGTTTTAATCTCAAAGTGACAGGGGAGGGAGGGGGTCAGAAATGTTGGGGGGAAAGTGACATGTTTTACGGACAGCCTCCTTAAAAAAGTTCACTGAAAATTGGTGATTGGGCTTTGCTACGTTGAGATTATAACTTTTCATTCATTGGCAGAACTTAATATCTGAACACCAAGTAGCATTGTGCTTTAAAGCATGTTTTTTTCCCAGGTAGCAGCCTTCCCCGTAGCGATTCCACCTATGGCTCACCGCCAGTCGCTCCAGCCAGCGCCCTATGACATCAATGCCCGGACCTCTCCTGCCACCCCCGAGTCTGTTTCCACCCAATTCCATCGTAAGTTTATGTTTTTTGAATTACTCAATCCATACTGTCACATAGCTGCCAAGTACTCAGATTTTATTGAAGGGTTCTTATGTATTATCCCGTTGACAGTGCCGCTGAATTCGAAAAGTTCGTTAAAGTTTATTGTTTGTTCTATACTTGTGTCGCTTAATTTAACAGCTGTCGACAAGATATACGCAAGTACCTAGTTACTGAGTTTTTCATCTTTACTCTGATAATCAGATGTCACCCTAAAACTCCAGTTTTTTTAAATTGCAATTAGCATTGCGTAAAAAGAAGATTAGAAAATGCAGTGCCCTACGAGTTTTTTATTGCTACATGTTGAAATTAATTTTTTTTTATTCATTGGCGGAACGTGCATCATGCATTAAAACATCTTTTTCCTTTGGCAGCAAGAGCAGCAGCTGCTGGTATAGCGCCAGCAGGGTATGATGTGACAGCATGATCCAGGGATGCACTGTCGGAAAAGTAACAGCTCTAGAATGTAGTCTCAGTGGACAAGAAAAGCTGACGGGTGAGTTAAAATATTATTTTAGTCGCATTGCTAAGATTATGACCCAGTCCAGTAGTAAGAATTTAAAAGACAAAAACTAACGTAGAAATTTAAACCATTTGAGCCTGAACTAGGGTCCTTGGCTAAAATCGAAAACAGCCAAAAGTCTTTACCACTGGGTCAACTCTTAGTGAGCGCGGCTCTCAGGGGTGTCTTGCCTCTGAGTTTCCTGACTTCACACTGGAATACAATACAGAAATATTGCAAACACATGACCCAGCCACAAACAACACCGATTTTATCGGTGTTTGCAAATTTCATATTTACTCCTATAATTAGATTTTCCCCTTAAAATTGCTATCAATGTTGTGTAAAGGAAATTGGGGTTAGAAAGATTAGTATACTTTAACCGGATTATCAGAGAAAAGATGGAAGGAAATAACTCCGTTAAAATCGAGGTACTTTGCAGCCATGAGGTTGGCAATTATGCTGTCATATGTGACCCAGTGAACAGTAAAACCATTTTACATAGCTTTATTTCTTGTATGAGCTTAAAAACTGAAATGCAGCATTAAAAAATAACTCACTGGTCCTGCAAACTATTACTTTGCAAATCGTACTGGTCCTCAACCAAAATGACTGGTCCGCCAAATTAAAAAGAACAGGTTCCAATTTATTTAAAAGTAGTTACTCCATTTAAAGTGAGTACCAAATATTAATTTTAAAAAACTAAAAATATATATTTATTAAGTACACTTTTCTTGATGAAATGTTAATATTTCTCTAATTGACATAAAATTTCTAATTAGTTACACAGCTAAAAAAAGAGACTAGAACTGGAGAGTGAGATATTTTTTCCTCACTGGTCTGCTGGACTAGTGATTTTCTGACTAGTGGCCAGAGCCTATTTTCAGTCGTCTCAGACCAGTGCGAATTTTGATCGCTGCTGATATGCTATCTCTCAAATGTATATGTTATGGGCAAAGTGATTAATCAGGCATTATTAATAATGCCCGAAGTGGAGGCGGGCAAAGCGAAAAATTTCATTCATAAATTCCACTAAATTTATCACATGGCCCGGGCATTATTAATAATGCCTGGATTTATCACATTGCCCGTAACATATATGTTATAATGTAATTATAGTAGGTTCACAGTTTGGGGAAATGGGTACAATTTGCACTAATTTTTTCATTGAGGGCTTATTCCCACTTATAAGAAATTTTAAAATTATATTTGTAAATCTCTATGCAAATGGATCAAAGAGTATATAATGAAAATCATATTTGTTTTAATTTTTTACATTATGATATTTACTAATATTTTGCAGTTAATGTTTTCCAGAAGTTTTTTAACACATTGAAAAAGCTTGTAAAATTTCTTATTTTAAAAACTGTGCATTTTACCTTGGTTAAAATATAACTATTGATTTGTCAATAGTACATTTAACATAAACATCAAACCTTTCTTTTTCCCCATTTCCCCCACCTGGCTCTACAAATTATTTTTCAAAATGAAAATTTTGGTAACCAAGGAATTTACATAAATTGTTTGGACTTCAGTCCACCAGTTGCCTACCATTAGTCTATAATTTTTTAAATCAGTAACCTTAATTTAAACTTTCGGGGTTGGCACTTTTATGTATTCTCATTCTCTTATCTCTTGAGATGTTTACGATGCAGTGGCACATTCAATGGGTTAATGCAAAAGTACTTTTTTTAATAGTTTAAAATAAAATTGCTACATTTTTTTTGCAGGAGCTGTCAGTTGCATTTGATGTCCCCTGAAATAGTAGTATTTGAAGCATTTTTTAAAACAAATTTTAATTATATTACATTTTTAAGTTATTACCTTCACAGTTTATATTTAATCTATATTTTTTTTATAAGTACACTTTTACCTTGATCCCTGTGATGCTAGAATGCTGTTTGTAAAATTTGTCCTGTTTGTATCAGTTGTTCAATAAACTTGATTTTTCTTACATTTAATGTGTTGTTAAATAAGTTTTTTAAATAAAAATGTGTCCATGTTTCTCTCCAATTTGAATTATACTTCTGTTTAAAGGTAAGTTTTTTCATTAGTGCTTTAAGAGCCTAAATTAAACAAAATTTTTGTAGAAATTAAAATATATATGTATATTTTGTTTTCATGAATTTTAAATTTATTTTATTACTTCATTTTACTGTATTTACTTAATAATTACTTTGAAATATTCTGTAATCATACAGCATAAAATTCGAGTTACTTTTTGTTAAAAGTGGTGTGTTGACCTAGCTAAAAAGTTGTGATAAATTATTTTTATCTCCAGAGTTATAAGTTCAGTATCGCATTTTTTATTTTTTCGGTGTTTCTTTATTGAATTATGATATAAAATTTTCCCTGAAAATATGTATCATATACTGTGCAATATTTCGGGGAAAATTTTGCGACATCATAATAATTCAACAAAGAAACTCCGAAAAAAATAAAAAATGCGATATTGAACCTAAATATCAATAAAGAATCAAGATTTTTTGGAAACCTTACAAAAACCAATATCCGCAATAATGAACGAAGGTTTTTTGGCATTGGTTTCCGCAGTCTACACGAAAAAAATTTTTTATAAGGTTGTTATGAAACCTTTCAAAAACCTGGCTCAAGAGCATTGAAACAGGGTTTTCTTGTGTATCCTTGAAAAAACCTGTGCTTCTAACCTTGTAGAAGGTTATTCCACGAGGTTACGCAAAAGGTTGGAAATGTTTACTAGCGTACCTTTTTCTTAGGTTGCCTTGAGGTTTTTTTGGGGTTATCGGGTTGCAAATAAAACCCTCAAAAAACCTTTTTCGGGTTGCAATGCAAGGGTAAAAAAACCTTCAAAAAACCAAAAAATGCTATCTGGGTTAGTACTTGAGAGATGCTGTATCTCGGAATCGTGAGGCTTAACCTGGAGTGCAGTATATAGAGCAGATTGATGTATGGGAGTACTTGAATGAGCTTTTAACTTCGCTGTATTCCTAAGACACTTGGTAAAGTGTAATATAATATAACTTACCATATTCAAGGGCCTCTAACAATCAAACCGTTCATCGATGCGGACGAGAATGGTATGAGATGTAGCAGTAAAACTTTATCAGTTACGGTTAAAGTGATTTTTTTTTTTTGAAAATTCTCAATCCAATCCCCCTTTTTTATTCTCGCAATGTGATCTCTGATGTGAAAAAACACAAATGACGTTGGAACGGTACATCTAAGTTGTAAATCTGCCCCTAGAACACAAATGAAAACAGGTACGGAATCGTTGGTTTTGTAAGAGCTGGACTAGTGAATCGTTAAGAAAATATGACTAGAACCTACAGAAGCAACGATTCCATAGTTGTTTTCATTTGTCTATCTAGGGGCAGGCTTGCAACTTAGAAGTACCATTCCAACGCCATTTGTGTTTTTTTAGAAATCACTTTGCTAGAATAAAAAAAGGGGTTGGGAATTTTCAATTTTTTCTCACTTTAACCTTAACCGATGAACTTGAACAGCTCCAACCCCTACAATTCTCGTCCGTATCCCTCAAAATGTCTTCCACTATAATTTCATTCAATTCCAAAGAATGGTTTGGGCACTAGAGGCCCTTGAATCGGTTAAGTCATTTTATGGACACCCTACTGTACATAATAAGTACACAAGTTTGATCTTCAAGATCATCTCTCCCTGAAAAAATAGAGAGTAAATGCTCTTCCTAGTAATTCCCATTCAACAGGAAGTTTTTAAAGACTCTTGAAATATTTAGTAAGTACTTTATTTCAGCTAGGTTTATGGAGTGCACTTCCCACCCCATTTTTACTTCTAACTGCAACTGTTTACTTCATGCAAGAATGATCTGCAAAGTATAGAGGAGTATAAGAGAAAATCGATACAATCAAAATGACCTCTTAGAACAGTAGAAAACAAAACAGCTGTTTCCCGCATTCGAAATTTACATTCTTCCATAAACAAAATCCAATAAGTTGAACACTTCGCGCAATCGGAATATTGAATTTTCGCCAGGGTGAAAGCATCATAAAACTCGTCTTGGAGTCCTCCAATCCATCTCTGCCTCAAAGCAACAACAAAACTGCATTAAATATACCCCAACCCTCTAAATAAATAAACTGAAAGCCAGGTACGAGCAACGCACTTCCAGGGTAGTCAATCACATTTAAATAATGGACAAAGTTCCAGTATTGAGATCTGGCTGCAGCTATTTTTCTTTTAAAAAGCCTCCTTTGTTCTGGGGCGTAGGAATTTGTCACTCAGGAAGAGGTGGTGAATAATAGACACATCTGAATTGAGGGAAAAGATTTTCCCTCTTTTTTTATCCCTGTTGGTAGGTAGCCCTTAGATCCGCCTTTTGTCTGCTACAAGAACAACTAATGGATGATCGATGATGATGAAGTATTGCCAGTGGAGAGTTTTGGGGTGAATTTTTATTATCCACCTTTCTTAGGATTATGAAAATATTCGGGGAGATTTTTATTGGTTTCAATTAAAGGAACAGCTTTAAGGGAGGAGTTGGTTGGGGGTCTTTAGAGCGGGCTTAATGTTCCGGAATAATGGAAGAAGGTCTTGAGGAAAATTTTGTTCGAGGGCTTGAGTGCTTCTTTGTGTTGTTTCGAGAAGATTGGTGTTAGTTAAAGAAGGTTTAGTGGTTTTCACTGATGGAATGGGTTTTAGTTTTTTAGTCATTAATGGTTAGAATGCATTTTTTAAAAATTAAAAATTATGAGACATTATAATAGAACAGTTCAGTAACCAGGATCAATGCTTGAAAATGTAGTTTGAAAATAGCATTAAAATATATGAAGAAATATTTTCATAAAATCAACAGGAATACCGCTCTGTTTATTAAACTTTTATTATTGTAATTATGCAAAAATAATCTAGCCAGTCATGAATATGTAAACAGTCTTCTTTTTCTACTTTTCTTTGATCATAATTTTGCATTATAATAGAAAGTAGTATCTGAAGACTTAAATGGGAAATTTTAATTTGCATATTTTTGGTCGTTGAATATTTTAGCTTATAAATATTTATATTGGATAGCTATAGGAACTTCTTTTGTACAGCAAGACACATTTTACAGGCATTCCAAAAACTGAATTAAATTATAACTAATAAATTAAATAATTGAGCTATTTATTGTAGAAATATTAACAAAAAAAGTGAAACATAAAAATAAACTGACATTGCAGGGCATTAAATTGAATTTATTCTATAAAAATGTTTGATGCATCAAAAGAAGTTATTATCATCAATTAATATGTTTGTTTCATACTTAAGTAGTTACAGAAAGCTGATTTTATAAAGAGAAACCCTTTTATTTGCATGACAGTTCAAACATGAGAGAGCACAAATGTTCACATATGCTTTGCTTTAAATATAATCAACAACTTTAGTTTGCTTTATCATAAAACCAGTTTTAAACAAGAAATTCACCTGACATAAATGGCAACAAGAAAGCAATACTAATTAAATGATGAAGAGCTATTTCTCAGTGTTAATTCATCGTTTGTGTCTCTTTTAAAGAAACATTTTTACATATCATCAATAACAAACAAAGCACGAAGAAAACTTCGAGGTATTATTTCCACTCAGAGATTTCACAAATGCAATCCCAGCCTGAAAATGTAATAAGATTACGAGTTCCTGCGATATTTGCGATTCGCACCGCATTTCTAATTTGCACCGCCTATTTCATATTTAAGAGAGAGACGGGTCGTTCTTCCCTAGAAATGCAAATGGATTATGATGAAGAGAGTCGCTCGAAAGTATGAGAGAGTGAGATGGACAAAATGCTCTTCGGGAATAATCAATAGTGCATCGGGAATAATAATAATAATAATCCAGCGTTAAAACGGAGAAAGTGAAAACGCGCAAATGCTTGTCGTTGGAAGTCATATTTCAACATACTGAAAGACATGAGTGATAGCTAATGTTAGGGAAAACTCTGGAGGGAAATTTAAGTATAGCAATCGCCAACGCTTAAAGGAATATGCATCCACATGGGGGTTGGTTGGGAAACTAGTCACGATGTTTGCATTTTGGAAAGTTGCGATTCAGGTCAGAGGGTACAAATCCTTTCATGTACTTTTGACCACTTGCTTTCTATTTTTTCAGAAGGGGAGAGTTGTTTTTTCTTCAGATTTCTTTTACTCTTTCGAAGGTGGAGTGCTTCTATGCGCTGCTTTTGGATTTAGATGGAAGGGGATGTTTTTTCCCCCATCTAGAGCATGTTTATTTTTTCAGAATGTGAGGGGAATGGGCTATGTAGAGATGGCTTGAAATACTCGGAGATGGATTTTTTTTTAGGATGTTTTTTTTTTAAATTTGTAGTTGTCCAGGAAATATGCTTTTTTGTGTTTGACTAAAAGTCATTTCCCAAGATTTTGAAAAATATTTTTTTGAAAAGAAAAATCATATTTCGTTTTTTTTAGATGCATGCTTTCAATATTTAAAGGTTGAACTACATTGCTTTTATTAATGGAATTTATTATTTTTTCCCCATGATTTAGATATTTAGATGACATTTCTATTGTAGGGGTATAAAGTTCAAGAAATATTATATATAAGTTATTTGGTTTACTTAGCTTAAGGTATTTTAAAATTTCAATTTTTTTCTAATTGTGTTTTATATTAAAGACTCCACTGTTAAAATCACATTTTACATCCTAATCTGAAAACAGAGGGTTCCTTCTTGAAAAAGACTGTAAACTTTTCATTCCGATGTTGAAGTATGTATGAGGCACCATACCAGTTTTAATATATCTTGTAACAGAATTTATTCAACTTCCTTTTGAAGAATATCACGCATAGTATTTTGTACATTTAAAGCGATAAGTTTAATGTAGTTCGTGGGGAAAAACCAATGTATTTTCATGTAAAACGCCGTCTGCCATTTCTCCTCCTAAAATCTATACCTCTTCATTATCTTCTACTCAAAAATTTCCGGAATTTTTTAAAAAAACAAGTTGTTTTCGTAAAACAATTTTATGATGGGGTTATTTAAATTAATTAATACCGTCTATGATTAGGTCCCATATAAAAAAAAAAATTGAAACATTTCCAAAAAGTCATCTAATGAAAACTTCTCTTTTTATGATTTAATAAAACATTATCAACCCAAATAGCATAAGGAATGGTATAATTACGGATATGATTGATGACCTATATTTAGTATATTTAAAAACATCTAAACTACGAATTTTCATGACTTAACTCAAAACACAAAAGAAAAGAACTCATAAAACTGGTTGCCACACAGAGTTTATAAAATGTAAAAAAAAAAAAATACTAGTTAAGTATACTCTCGTAAGCAGTCAGTTTCTTAAAGTCTGAATGCCGTGTACACTATAGAGCATTCGCACATGACGTCACTTGGAGGACAAAATCAACGTTGCTAAGGCTGTTGTTAGGGGCGGGACATAGAAGTATCCAATAGCAGCATTCGCACATGACGTCACTTGGCGAATAAACAACGTTGCTAAGGCCGTTGTTAGGCAGAGTCATGTGATTGAAAATACTCTATACATTGCCACTAATCACGCACCATGTAATACACGCATTAAAAAGAAATAAGATTAACCACAATACCACTCTAATCCAACCTTCCTTACCAAAACCATTTTTTTCGATTACCAATCAAATCTATCTTCCTATCAGAGCCACCCCCTCCACAGGTCTTCTGATCCATCAGCGCGACGTCCCTGTGACAAGCCCTTTGAGTGACAGCCCTGACGGCACTGTCAATCCTTGGACGGCTCATTATCCTTTTAGGCCTATTCGGACTGTCCCCGCCTGAGGGGGGATGTCGGTCTTTATTCCGATGGAGATGGGACTTTTTGGGTGACGGATCGTGGCGAGATAGTGATTGATGTGTTCGTTCGATCAGCAAGTGATCAAGAAGTTCCTGTATTTTCAGATTGGTTTCTCAAGAAAATAAATGATGGAGGATAACAAGGAGAATAGTAATGCAGTGATTTCCATACGCGTTTTATTAGTATACTTGGGTTGATATAGTACTAAGGAAATTTCTTATACAGTATGCTCTTGTTATTTCGTACTTTGATACCACGAAAAACTTTATGTCTCGAAAAAATGTAAGTTTGGATTAATTTTATATTTGGAGTAACCTTGTTATCCCGAAAACTTAATAATCCCTTCTTGGATCCCTTCGATTTCAAGATATCGAGGTTATACTCTATCATAATAATCAATCGTATGCATCATAATAATATAATGATCATAATATCATAATAATATGTATAATATCAAAAGAATATAATAAAATTAGTCAATAATACCCTATTTATTTAATGTTATTATACCTATATATACTTATTATATTTTCCCCGTATTGTTATGAGTATGAAATACTCAAAAATTAACTTTTTATCGATGAATTATTTAATTAAGGTCTGATATTAATGATTTTGATATTAATGATGGGAATCTTGTAAAGATGAAAACTGCCCTCGTTATTTCCCATGTCTACTTTATTGGCAGTGTTTCTTTAAATTTATAAATAGTACCAAATTCAGCATCTCATAACGAATACAATGAAAGAAATTAAGAACTACTCAACCTTGCTAACAAAAAAAAAGTATCATACGTAAGTGCTAAAAATAACAACCAAACAAAACTTCCATCCAAGACTTTTTAAGACGTTTTCATAAGAGAAGGATTACGTAAGTTTCATTTCCACCAAGAAAGAAACTTGTAGGGAAAAAAATCGAATCTAAAAGGGAAAAGAAGTGAGAAAAACAAGAGCTCTCCAAGTAATCCCATTGCTTCATAAAGTTCTCCGAAGAACAAGAAAACGGGATCACATAATGAACAGCGTTTTTGCGAACGGGTGGAAGTGGGGAAAAGCGTCAGTCTTGTTCCCACACATATTCGCTGCCGGGTGAAATGACGGGTATGAATTTAATTACGGGGCTTTCTCATTAATTTCGCAGCCCGAATGAATGAGAGGAGCTGGAAAGAAAACTTTTCGCGAAAAACTTGCGAGGAATTCTTCCGGATTCTTTTGCGGAGGTGATAGTTTGTACTGGGGGATTGGGGCGGCTGAAAACACCTTTTGCTTGCGGAGTGCGATGAATTTGTATCGATTTGGTTAATGAGGGAATCGGTAGTTTTTTTTTTATCGTAGTACTAATGTAATTAATGATGGTGAAAGACTAAAAAGTCGATAAGAGTAGGCATAATTAATATTGGGATTATTTGGTTAACAGATTGTTACGTTACGGAATACACAAGGTATAATGAGTGTTGTTCACCTATATTTTAAGAAAATTCACCATACAAAACTACTGGAAGGTAAACTTTTTTTCTAAAAACGTTAGTTAAATTAGTAAGTTAATTATAAGTTTATACCCAAATTAATTACTATAAGGGTAAGTAAGTGATAAGTGATAAAAAAATTAGTAATTACCTAGATACACTCATAGGCCAAAAAAATTGTAAATTTAGGGGTTTTTGTTTTTGAAATTTCACACTAAATTTTGATAAATTTTATGAGAGAACTTATGAACTATTGATAAGCCTTTTCCGCATAAACTCATAGGCCCATAAGCTCATAGGGATTTTATATTTTACACTTGGGTACTCAAAAGTTTATTGCTTTTCTTGTAAGATGATTAGGGACAGTATTGATGGATTTGTATTTAGTAAATTGTTTTAAGAAAATTTGTGTTTTTATTTATTTAGTAAGCATAAAATGTCTTTGATAGATATTTTTATAGCTACTAATATTTTATTTTTTGAAAAAATGTTGGGTTTTATAGGTATCGAATATATTGAAATCGGACTTAACATAAATGATCTTTTGATTGATAACTGAAATTAATCAGAATATATTATTAATAATATTCTATCCTTATAATATTGGTGAGTCCAAGATTATTATAAGACGCTATTTATTGTGCTCATGGGGGATAAAAAAAAGCAGATGGTTAATTAAAAGCAGCAAAGTATAAATTGGAAGCTATGTAACCTACTAGATCGCATTTCCATTTCAAGAATTGAAATGTAGAACAAATACGGAAATATCCGAACAGTTGGCAGGTATGGATGCATCATCAATATTATCAAGTGATTATACTTAAAATCATAAAGTATCAAACATCGTTGTGAAAACCAAGTTTTATGATAAGATTTGCATAAAACACCGGAAACTGAATATTAAGTCCTGTATAACAAGCATTTTTCATTCGTGCCAAAATTTTATGAACGTATAAAAAAAGAGTGAACGCTATAAGAAATTAGTGTACTACAAGACTTCACCATAATAATGGACGTAAGAAGCTCAATTCCAAAAAAAAGTATAATCCAAAAAAGAGGCACGTTTCATCCAATTATTTCAGAAAGCTTAATCCAGTCTCTGCATTACGTAGCGTGTAACGTGGAAAAAAAACAGCTATAAAAGTGGAAGAGATCGTAAAGCGTAACTACTTTCTATACAAGGTCCAAATATGTTGAAAGTATGTTTCCCTCATTGAAAAAGAACATTTAATGGCAACAAAGACAAGGCAAGTAGGTTACAAGTCGCAAACTGTCAGTAAAAACCCGTGCTAAGAGAAGATTAAGCTCCGTGGTCCCCCCTGAAAAGAAATCAAATCCATATTTTGGAGAAGATACTTAAATACGATATTCTTGCTTTAAACAGAACTAATGAGGAAGACCGGTCCGACGCACCATTTTTTATATTTTAATTTTAAGCATAGATCCCCGAGGATAGAGTTTTATTCGGCGTTTATTCCACCGTGGAATAAGGTTCGGAAAGATTTTCGAATAAAATGTTCCGTGAGTGCTCATTACTGACTTCTTTTCCGAGTTAGATCCGTTAAGAAGTTAAAACCTGATCAACTCATTGAGAAATGGACCCGCGTTTAACAACTTGAGAATGTGACACCGAGGATTCACTGTGTTCGAAGAAAAAAAATCCGTGAAAGAACCTCGGAAAAAGAAAATGGCTGCGAATCGAAGATAATGATATTTCAAGTGTGCTCATTATGGAACGATTTGAAATGAAACGATGTCGAAATGGCGTTCCTGGGAATAATTATAGCTGCGTTTAGAAGAATGGATTTATACGGGTTAAGGAATCTGGGATGGTAAGTTAATCAAGTTCTTGAAATTTTATTCTTTATTGGTTCAATGCAATCAGAAAATGCTGTAAGGTAATATTGATCAGTGGGAGGGGATTTTTTTCTCTTTGTTAATTTTGTTGTATTCTAGCACTTCATGAAAGTTTCTAATCTATTTGCTGTTATCACATTGGTGTATCACCAGATTGTAAAAATATATGGGTTGTTCTCCTGACTTCCTTTGATTGGAATACTTACTTAACTTTGTGATAATATATAAGAAAAACACGAGATTTCCCACATGTATATATGCTTTAGAGCAGTGTGGTCCAACCTTTAGGTACCCGAGTGCCAATTAAAATTTTCATGAGGAGGCGAGTGCCAGAGACAGGAAAATTTACATTTTACTATTTTAAAACAGGCAAATCAAGCTTATATTTCAACACTGGAACATTTACTTCAACTACAAATACTTACTAAGACACATTTTACTTAAGAAATATCTTTCCTACATTTAAAATGCAATGCAAAAATATTGACTGGGTCTCATTAATATATTTTTTATTTACTCAAGGGGATTTATTTTGTGCCACAACTGAAATACTAATTTACTTGATGTTCAAATTCATGAAATTAAAATTTAACAAATTATTTCTTAGATATTTTTTCAAATCGATTATTTTTTGTTAAAAGGAAAATTAGTCTATTAGTAAGGAGAAAACCGTTCGTAGAAAACAGGCGATTCTTTTCCTCTCTGTGGGGGGTGTCTTGAAGAAAATTTTTTGAAAATTAGACTCTAAAACCGGGTTTTTAACACTTTTCTGCAATAAAAATTGAAATGTGGATTATATTCTATTTAGAATACGAATTTAATTTTGAGGCCGAGTGCCACGAATATTTCTTAGAGTGCCACTTGTGGCCCGCGTGCCACGGGTTGGACCACACTGCTTTAGAGGATATGCAAGGGTTTATCTTAACACACGCAACTGGGTTATCTTAACTGGGTTATCATAGATTTCTCCTTCTTACTAATTTGCGTATAGTTAAAACTATGACGATATCATCGTCACACTGTTTATCATGAGATAAAAAAATATAAAACTGAAATATAATTTGATAGTGTATTTATCAGATTTTTTAAAATATATTTTTTCACATAGTTTCAGAATAGTTATTATATCCTTACCTAATATTTATCTTGATGTAAGAAAATTTGAAATGGGTGAAAGGACCAAAAAGTTTTTACACGTAACAAGCTTTGTTGAAATGTTTATTCTGATAAAAGTTTTTCATATTAATTTACAAGAATTCAGTTTTAAATAATATGAAACAAGTTTTGATTAAAATTTCTTATTCTAAAACTAATTTCAGTATGGAATTGAAAGGGAGGCTTTGAATAATATTTTTAACTAAAAGCTTTTGACCGCCCACTCAAAGAAGCTTCTTAAAATTTTTTAAATATTATATTTTTACTTTTATAATAGTGCCTAATAGAACAAAAATGTTCAATAAAGGAATGCAAGAACAGTAAAAGCCAGTAATTTGTCGAGGGCTATATAATATACATATTTTTAGAACAGTATGAAAGTCGTGCATATAGGAAATTATTTATAATGATAAAAACTCAGCTATTTTTATTTTTCCCATTCAATTCATTTGAAGAAATTGATTAATGTAATAATCTTTTTCAATTTTTAAGTTCATACAAAAGATGGACTAACTTTGGTTTTTATAATAAATAAATTAAAAAAACTAATACTCTTACTGTGCAGTGACGCTTGCAAACCCACAATGTCGCCGACCTATGATATAATATTTCAGTGATAAAATAAATATTATTGTGAGATTTTTATGCTGTTGGAAGGGAGAAAGTATTGGGTAGACTTCGTACACTGTGATGTGTGTACGTAGACTGTGAAAGAGGTTTTCTTGAGACCTTAAAGTACTCGAATGTGCTTTCATAGTAAAAGAATAAGGAATTACTCGTAGCAATGAATAATTTTATACGCTAAAGTGAAATTTCATTTAAACTTTTAGTACTAAAACTGAAAAAACTGCTATTAAAGGAAACCATAGGGAGTACGTCTCTTATTCAAACACAACCGATTTCCCACACTCAAATGAGCAGACGCGTTGGGGGAGTAATTAATCCGCACAAAACTTTATGAACCTCCTCCACAATTACTTCGCAAACAATTCGCGCAAAACAAACTACTAATTCCCCAGTAATTACAAATCTGTGCTTCATAAGAACCCCTCCGCGTTCTCTTGGGGGTTGAGGGAGAGACCGGATAAATCGGGTCCGATTTAATTGCCCGTAGGTGTCCGTGCGCAGGGCAAGACGAATGGCCGAATTTAATTAACGATTCTCATTTAGCGGGCACGCTCGGAACAACGCGTATTAATCGCAATGCGAGAGCAACACAATGTGATGGATTTCTGTTTGATCGATCGCTGCGTGATTTTGAAGTGCTGGGGGATCTTTTGCAAGGATCATGTGGGGACGTTATCTTGGTTTGCTATTATTAGTTTAGCTAACTAACGGCTATTAATCCTGGTGAGAAGGGAAGGTCTAATCCTGGGGAAGGACATTTATCAAAGTTTTCTTTGTCTCGCGTCTGGGGGTTGTCTCTGGTTGGGTGTGTAAATACAACTTGTGATGTGAGGGGAAATTAAGTAGCGCCCAATTAAGTAACGTGTCCTTAGTATAGGAATTTTGTATTTGAAGTATAAGTTCTTTCAAAAATATTATGTTCAATACCTCTATAAAATATTTGAAACAAGGAATATTATCATTCCTAAAGTTTCATTTTCAATGGTATTTCAATGAGTATAAATCCTAACAATTAAATGTAAGTTTTACACTTTTTATAATTATTTATTGAATTCTTATCTTAGCAGCTTGAACAGCTTATCTTAGCAGATTGAGCAGCTTATCTAAGCTTGAGTGATTCATTTTCTTAAAATAAAAAAAAAATTATTTACAAATCAACCCAAGGCGCGAGTGTTATGCAAGAATTACATCTTATGTAAGAAATTTAAATGAGTAAAACTTGTTTTGTTAACTCCCAATTAACTGTTGTTTTGTTACCTTAATTCCCGAACATTAAGTATCATAATTAAAACTTTAAATGTATTCCATCTTATATATTCAAAAGTTTTAAGGGACGCTTAAATAAGAGGAATTACATAAAACATTTTTTTAGGCAAGAAAAACTTAAAAAATATGAGAAAAAAACTGAATTTTAAAGCTTGGAAACTAGAAAATTTGTTGAAGTCTTTTAACTTACATTTTACCCTGGGATTTAAGGAATAGAACAAAAACATTAAATATTCTTCCTGATGAAACAAATTCTATCCAAACTCTCTTATCTTTGCATGCTATCTTTGTTAAAAGGACTGTAAATCCCCTGCAACATGAATTACTCTGAAAGCATTGTTACTTCTCCAAAAAAAAAGTTCACAAGAGCCCGCATTCAATTTTACCTCAAAAACTGAATAATACTCAACTGAAGTAGCCTACGCTAAAACTCACGACTGCGTAAAAGGAAAAAAAGAGCCTCTTCCCAGTGTACGTAATTTAAAATATTCACTTTTAAATAAGAGACCTGTGCTGAGTCACCGCTAAAAAGTGTTCCAGTCTTCTTCCGTATTATCTCGCAGAAAATGCCTCCCTCTATCCTTTTACAAAGTAATATGACACTTGAGTGAAAGAATTTAGAGGTATATCGCACGAATTTTTTCCTCTCTGGGGTTGAAAATATTCGTAGAAAATAAGCCGCCTTTGTGGTTTCTTCTTTTAGCAGCGTTCGGAGGTAAGAACAACAGCTTGGTTGAAAACGTCGGGTTCCACACACACTTGCGCCGGCTTAGATTAATTTTCATCACTGGCAAAAATGACGGTTTTGTTTTCTGGGTTATTAAGCTTTTGAGAGTTGTGGCGCTGTGAGTATTTTGTTTATGCTATTTTCTCTCACCAGTCGTGTTTTGGGGATTTGAATAGTTAATTATTTTGGAATTGAAATGGGAGAACTGTGGGAATTAATCACCTTGGACAATGACTCTTTTCTGCAAATGAACTTGGTTTATTGTAAGGAGAAACAAAACGTGGCTTGAATACTTTTCCATTTAAATTATGTTGTAATTTTAAGTCATGGTTGCAACTGTTGCGGAAGGTTTTTTGGCCCTTTATTTTTAGATCAATACCAATATTCACGAAGAAAAAACTTGTAAAAGTAATGTTAGTTTCACGTATAAAATCAACTTCAATTACTATTAATAATTATAAGTTTATAAGTTTTATTACAGAAGCTACGCAAAAGGGGGAAATTTCATTAAAACGTATATTTGTTAATTATTTCAGAACATTATTTATTTGCACAAATATGAGGTCATAGGATCCAGGCTATGGGCTACCAAAGAGTTACATATTCGTACTGGTAGCCAAGTGTAAACATATTTCTAGAAATAAAAAATGGATCACAACTGAATCTTATTTCAGTTATATGAAAAACATTTATGAATAATTCAGTAAAGTCTAAGTACATAATGAATTCTTTATTAAGTTAAAAACTAATGAATTGAATGAATATAATTGGTGAATCGTTTCAATTCATAAAATAAGAGATTTAAGATATGTTCATACATATTAAAAGGTGCTTACTTTGAATGGTTTGTTTTTGCGTTCAATGACTGTAAATGTATTCTTTCACTTCTCACACATGTTTCATCAGAGCTTAAATTAAATTCAGACATTTTACTTTCGCAAAAACATGTTGTTTATAAAGTATTCAAAGATATAATGATATTTTAATGCTTTTCAAAACATGAAAGTAATTACATTTTGAAAAAGATTAATCTTAAAGTAGTATCCTCTTTAACTTCTCTAGTTCTTATTTAAATTTTTATTTCCAATATTTATACTAGGGACCTTGCGCCATAAAACCCAAAACAACCAACCAACCAACCAACCAACCAACCAACCAACCAATATTTATAGAAAAACATTTCTCAATATCAGCACAGTAAAACGTGCTTAAATAGATTTAAAATTTTAGTGTGATTTAAATTTAATTTTGTGTACGTGAGTACGGCTCAACCAAAGTTATTTAAAATACTAAACAACATCCTTATTCATTTTTTTCCCTACTCCGAATGTTTTAAAATAGTTTCTCACTGTGTTAAAGTGACTAAATAACATTTCAGTTCAATGAAGTGATATTTCGTCTCATAAATCCTATTGGAAACAATTTTTTCTTGCAAATTAAAAATAGACTGCAATAAGTCACAAAAATTCTAATAATCCTTCCAGTTCCATTGTCATGAAGCAACCATCTTGGGCGATGACTAATACCCAAAATGAACAAGGCACCATCTTTCGTTAAAACCAGAATGGGAGAAAATAAATCAATGGGAGCAGCTGACACATTTCATTTGGAACATCTGTCTGAGAGGACGCATGGCTGCCCTTCACCTTCCTTTTCCAATTGCAATTGCATTAGTTCGAAACTCGCTTTCTTAGTTTTGTGATCGAAAAGAAAAAAACACAGTTCTCTACTGTATCATTTGCACTGTTGAAACCCCCGTTCCGAGAAACAAAATGTTTGACTTAATTCAATTTATAATAGTCTTGTTTCTCGGTTTTTACGACAGCGTTGCTTTCCTTTTCGTGCTATCTATTCCAGTTGTCTGCATTCGGTGAATTATCTCTCAGGATTTCACAATGGAAAGGAGAGAGTACACAAAGTGTAGATGAGCTTCTTTTTTTAAAGGGTTCGTTTTAAAAGATTGTGTAATGGAATCTCTTCGTTTCGGACAGTTTAAATTGTGTTTTTGTTGAGTATATTTTTCTTGGCGAGAGATGACGTCTTATTTTTAAAATGACTTCATATTCGTGAAGGAAGAAAGTAAGGATTTGAATGAAAGGATTGGCATTTTATTTGACGAAATATACGAGAATATAATTGAGTATAACTTTTTCTGTGCATGTTGATTATTTTTTGAATAAAAGGGTGAGGTTTTAATGTTTCTTTTTTTTAATCCGATGGGATAGAATGGATACTTTGAATTCCAATTGATAAAATTTTGAAAATATCACGTTTATGGGTTTTGCATATTGATCTAATACTAAAATAGATTGTATCGGAAATACGAAACACGTAATTTATTATATGCTTTAAGAATATTTTTCTTTTTAACTAATTAATAGTATTTATTCATATTAAACAACTAACTGTAGTTAGTACTAACTGAATTCGATCTACCTTTGAACTTCAGGAAAACTTGACAGAATCATTTGACCCATATTTTAACTGAAAGAATGTTTACAATATAAATGAGGCATCCTGCCAGACTGAGAGCTCTTGCCGTTATGGAATTGAATTTTGCTGTGTTGGCAACTTTTCTAATTTCTATTATTTTTCGAAAAATAAAAGTTCCTTTTAGGTTCCAGAGTCAGTTACATTTTGACCTTCCCTCAACCTCCTCCCATTAAGCCCAAACCGACCAATCATCTCCATGAAGCCATTTCCATGATGGAACGACCGAAAAACAAAAGAAGAAAGGAGGGCTCCGAACATAACCGATTACACCCCCAACTCTTTTTCCCGAGCAGCTATTAAGAAACAGTTTCCCTGCCGCCTGTTGGACACAATTAGCACAGGCAGCAAGACGAATGTCCCTGCGGATGGCTTTTTCCCGGGGTCGATTGCCTCTTGTCAAAAACACCGCCCGCTTTTATTAGTTTCTTCCCCCCCCTGTGGTAATTGCTACATAAACGCCCTCCCCCCTCTGGCGAAGAAATGGCCTCGCCGTTGTTGACATGGCTTGAATCCAAACGGGCTTTATTAGGCCTTTCAATATTGGACAGAACTTGGGGCAGGAGAAAAAAGTTAACCAATAACGGGTGGGTGAATTTTTTGTTATTGCTGGATGTAAATGGGGGGGGGATGTCTGCAGTAAAGGTGTTTTGCGCTTTTTTGAATCCCTGGATATTTTATTTATTTGTGGGTATATTAATGATAATTTCTTTGTTTACGATTAGGTGTAAAAGTTTATGGCTGGACAAAAAATTGAACCAGGAGAACATTTTTATTTCAATACTAGAGGGCAAACATTGCGGATTTTATTAAATTATCTGATTTTGCTTAAAAAATAATCCAATTGCTTGTGCTTTCACCTTTTTTGATGTAATGTAGAGGCGTGTAAGAAGTCTAGGTACACTGCAGGTTTACTCTTTTACTATTATCTTCAGTAAGAACGCTGTTTTGAGTAATAAGAAATCAAATCACCTCAACAGAGAAATATTTTTTAGCCAAGAACAATGCAGAAATCATTTTTGTATTTTAATTTTTACTATTTATAATGTTATAGTTGTAGCACCTGTTCCACCCTGTATATTTTGGACATCCGGGAAAGTTCTGTCTATAAACCTATAGTTGTTAGACAATGGAATTTTTCATAGTTAGGAATAAATATGCTTTTTGCAGTAGTTTTTTTTTTCAAATAAATGTTCAGTTCTTTTAAACATTTTCTTTATATATATATATATATATATATATATATAACTCATCTTAGAATCTTTGAATTTAAACTAGATAAATAATGCAAACTTTGAAAAACATTCATTGAGTGTTTTCTCATTTGAGTGGTTCATTTGAGTGGTTATTTTAATTATAAAAATTTATTTTGCCTTAATTATATATATATATATATATGCTTCTGTTGTTATTATATGCTTCTGTTTGGTACCCCTGATGAAGTGACAGAGGTATGGTGGACTTTATTAATAATTATTAATAATTGTTGTGGGTTTTGTTTCTGGCTCATTTAAGTGATTATTTTAATTATAAAAATTTATTTTGCCTTATTTATATATATATATATATATATATATATATATATATGAACATTTCTTTTATTTCCATGAATTTTCTTAATTAAAATATTACACATTTTCCTTTTAAAAAGATATTGAATTGGCTGTACATCCAAACTGCAGTTCATTTTAAGAGCTTTAAAGCCACTTTAAATCACTTATTCATTGAAATACTGTTCACTAATAATAACTGTATTAAGAAGAGCTGCCTTAAAAAATTCAACTCACTCCAAAGAGTACTTTCCCTTAGCTATACGGGCAAGTTACGATAAATTACCCCAATTTAACCAACAACATGCCCCGGGCAAACCAAACAGAAAAACCCTTCTTTCACAAAAGCAGAGAAGCATCATCTAAACTAATTCAATCACCAACTTCAAAAGAGAAAACTGCTCCAGTCCGCTTTTAATGTCGAAACAGAACTCTCCTTTCCGGCTCCTCAATTTGCATTAGCGGTCGCATTCCCATTTCTAATGAGATCTCCACAAACGAAAGAGTCCGACCAAATCCTAAAAGCCGGAATCCCGATTCCTCAGGGTACGGAATATCCAGATATCCACTCAATTTGTCGCAGGGATGTTGGCTTATAAGCCGCTCAAATGCGCGCGGGGAGCCCTACCGTAGAGGGAAGGGAAAACTAGAGTGCTCATAGCTCCCTAATAGAGAAAATGTGCCACCATGTTTGCGGCTACCACACTCGCCACTCAAAACTACTTTTGTTTTGAATTGTATGACCTTCGGTTCGGCTTCACTGAATTGCCTCTACACTAAGTCAACACTAAGGTTTCTTATTTATTTATTTAATTACAGTCATATAAATAAAATACATTTACATGTGACACGTACAAGGATAATACTGAGAAAACTTTATCTTCTAAAAAGACAGAAAATTTATAAATACATGATAAAGAAGCACAACAATAAAATGGTAAAAATATCGTCATTAAGCTTTGAAAATTTATCTAAAAAATTTTGCTTTTGTAAGGTAAATTGTTTATTATTCTAATATTAATTAGTATTGAAGGTAATATTTTAAATTGCTGGGTTCATGGAATACAGTTTTGATACTGGTGACAGTTCTTTGAATAAGGACTGCTAAATCTGTTATTCAAAGTATTGTAAATAAATTCCTGTCTTTTTCCGACAAATGGGCCAACTTCCAACGATTTCCCGGACTTTTCTTCTCCCCTGGAAATGCTGTGAAATCTCATGACTCCCTGGAAAGCATTAATGTGAAAAATACTTCCCATTATTTATATTTAAACATGGGAAATTCATTCCTTGGTTCCAGGAATGCATCAACAATTTTTAAACCTATCGATATTAACCATTTTATGCTTTGTTAGTCTATCCCGAGAATGCATTAATGTCTTAAAACTGGTAACTGAAACATGGCAAACTTATAAATCTTTCATACTTTGCTTATATCTTTTTTAATCAACATTTCTCTTTTTACAAAGAAAAAAGTTTTCTTTTGAAATAATACACAAAATGAAGTTACATACTTATTTTTATACCTTCCATTTTTTTTCTTTTCCAGGGGTGAAATCAACTGGGTGTGGGAATTATATATATATCTATCTCTACCAAAACTTCAAACTTTTGTTTCTCGATAGTCAAAAACCTATACCTAGATACCCTTATACATCCTACTTTTTCTGGCTATGCATCTGGGTCCTTTAATCTGACTTATTTTGTGTGAGTGATCAGCCTCTTACACAGAAAAATTTCCCATATGCCTACTATAGGGGACTTCCATATATCAGACATCTTTCTCACCGGTCTCATATTCACACGAAGGCATACTGCTGTCGCACTCTCTATCGAACCATCATCTCTACGAATCCGATGGATAATTCGGAGTGTCACTTTCCTGACAAAATAACTTTGGGTCCCCTCCCAGTTCACAGGACATTAAGCGACCGAGATTGTTTTGACGTTTGGGAGAGACCGGTCCATTAAATTTGCCGGTTCCGTCTTTAATGGCGCTCTAAACGCCGCCGCCGCCCGCTTGAAGGACGTTTTCTCGGGACAGTGGGTCTTTTTTTTCTCTCTATCTTTTCACTGCGTCTGTTTGGAGACCTCGGCTGTTTCGGAAGGTTGGCTCAAGAGGAGGTCGTGTTTGGACGGAAGAAGTTTTTGAGGAGTTTGTGTGTGTGCTCTGTTTGGCTGTGTGTTTGTGGATAAGTTCCTTTGAACAAATACAGGTGAATTAACTGGATTTAACGAGCTGTTAGATTTAAAAAGTAATGTGATACGGGGGAACAGACACAAAGGAAAAGGATGTAACCCTTTGAATGAAATTTCTCTATTTTCAAAGTTAAATAAAGTCTTATTTATTTGTTTAGTGTCCTACATAAAGGATTACAGTTTATATAAAACACAGAAAACTCATAAAAAACTAAAAACACAAAAAACATTTTTAAAAGAGTTCTAACATCCTCTTTAAACTTAAAATAATTATAAAAAATATCGCTTGTAAGGTAAATTGTTTACTATTCTTATAAATTAAACTATGGGTTGTTTCTGATGGTAATATTTTAAATAGAGATGGGTTTATAGAACAGTTTTATTACGGGTGATATGTTTAGGAGCAGAGAAATTAAATTTTTTCTTTTAAGGATAGAGAGACAATCGAATCTTTCCTCATATGTGGTTGTTATCACTTGTACTTAAATTGCACTAAAGTTAACAAAAAGGTAAAAAATAAGAGAAATTCTAGAACAATAGAGAATCAACTAATTAAATATTGTTTAAGGAGTTAACACACACGTAGAATTTTTTACTGGATAAGTAAATTTTACGAATAAATGAAAGTAATAGAAATGTAGAGAACAAAATTTTACATTACAGCTTATAGCACTGATACATTAAAAGTGGTTAAATATTTATGCATCGAATTTAATACAAATATCGAATAAAGCCTACACTGCATGAAAACGTAGGTAAACTGTCGAAAGTTGCTAATTTTTTACACAGTAAACACAGAGTCAAATGTTTTTACTAATTTATCTTTCACACCATATTTTGTGTGATAATATTTTAATCACAATGAAAATGGATGCGAAATAATTATTGTTACACGCAATAAAGGTCAATTGGCACGTTTCTTCTTTTTGTTTCGTATATTAGTTTATCTAATTAAAAATTTACGGTATTCATATGGTGTAATGTAAACATACGTTTGCAGCAAGGTCTCATTCAAAAATCGGTGTTTATTTAAATACGTATCTTTATTTGCAACTTTGAATACATTGAAAATAATTAAATGAGCTACATAAACAATGCAAAAATGAATAAAACGAACATTAATAAAAATATTTGAATCTCATACCTCTAGAACTGAAATGAAAAAATTATAACTAGAGTAATAATTTACTTGATTTATTAAATCTATTTTTATGGAGTCTATATTTATTTTATTAGTATATCGCATTGAAAGCTTTTCTGTTTGAAAAGACAAATAAGTAATCTTATTCAGAATGAAAAATAAAAATGTAGCACAATCTAATGTATATAGTATTTCTTTAAGTATGAGCAGATTTTGTGAAAAAAGAATTTAATTACTATATATTAAATTTTAACAACACATTTTCACCTGGTAATAGCACATAGAGCATTTTCAATCACATGACTCGGACCTAACAACAGAAAATGACTAGCCAGTGGAATTCTTCTATTGGAGCATTAGCAATCACGTAATCCCATACCTAAAAACCGCCTTAGCTACAGATAAACAACGGCCTTAGCAACAGTTAAAAGCCCTACAGAAGGCACACAGTTAAAAGAAAATAACCGGTCGTGACGTCACCTGAAAACACTCTATTACATCAAAATACAAAAGTTTTTAAAGCAAATAAAGAAATCAATGTGGTAAATAATAAATTGCTAAACTGAGTCGAAGAACTAGGAAAACAATTACAAACAGCACTTCAGTAATAGTATTGCTGTTTATTCCCTAAAACTTCGATACCACAAACAAAAATATTCGTTACCGAAGTATCATTACAGACTAAAGCAATAACAGTTCAATAAGTCTGTGTAAGAAAGATATTAACAACGGTTTCAACCTGTAATGGTCTCTTAATTGACTTTGGACTCGATTGCTTTTTCTCGAAAAACTTGTCTTCTTTCTTACGAAAAACAATATGATAGATGGCATTCGAAATATTTCGGGGTATTAGATTTCGAACTCAAGTAGGCGCAGTTTGGTTGTTATTCTTGGAAATATGCTTCGTAGTTTGGCTTGTATTACGGAGATTGACTTCTGAGAAAATTTTGTTTAGTTTCTCAAATTAGGAAACTCGTTAAAGAAATAGTAGGGAAAATACGTTTAATAAGTATAAACCACAATTACATGTTATTCTTTATTTGAATCCTACCATGAAATATAAAGTATTATGAGGTTCAAATGGTAACTTAAAAAAAAATGTTAATTGACGCATTTAGAAATGGCTTTTTAATTATGAAAAAAGTGTACTTCCATCAATTAAGGGAGTGGAATATTCAGTATTCGCTAAATAGCCTTTAACTGCATTAATTACTTTAATATTATGGATAATCATTGTTTTTATTTCCTTAAATGAAAAATATTACATCTTTTCATAGAAAATATTTAAAACTTTCATAGTGTGGGCCTATCTAGAAACAGAAATCTAGCATAACAAGAATATCTAGAAATAGAAAACATTACATCTTTTCATAGAAAATATTTAAAACTTTCATAGCGCCGACCTATTTTTGAATATACCTACCTATCGAAAACAATAATAGAGATGAATGTTCTTTCTCGCTTTGCAATATAATTCAAGAATCCTTTTCTTTCATTAAAAAAAAGGTATTTAAATACCTTTTATGCCCATAAATGTCACAAAGATTTCTCCATTTCATTCTCATTCTATTTTGGTATCCGTTCTTTGCATTTTCCATCCTTTTTTCCTTCCTTCTTCCGCCAAACTGTCGCTTCTCATAAAACCCAGGAATCAGAATTTCCGGTCTTCTGTCAGAAACAAACGAAGGCTGTTTCCACGCTCAGTTGACCTTAAGAGTATAATTTATCGTATTCAACGAAATTTAAAGCATGATCTGTGAATGTCTTTTGGATTACAACTTAAAATCCGAAAAATTCTCGAAGTACTACTCTCGTGTATATTCATAATAAAATAATTTGCTTTTCCTTTTCAAGGAAGCACAGAAAAGTGTTCAGTTTTATGGCTAAGTTATTTTTCAATCTTGATCCGGTTTGTTTAACATATTACAAGATCGTTTAGATTTGTGATTGCGAATAAATATTTCATATATTTGAAACGCAGTCGAGTAAGGAAATAATCATGTAAGTAACAAACCTTAAAATAAAGTTTTCCCCACAAAATCTGTATGTTATTAAAGTGGGGTTGTATGCTCATAAATACTAATTTATGCATGAGACTTGATATGATTAATATTTTTTAAACTATGCATTTTATGCTTTTTCTTCGACTTTATACTTTGACTATTGATGAAAATACAAAATATGTAATTATATAACGTAAAAATTAAGGGCTAAAAACGTATAACATACTGTTTAATCATTTTTCAATTACATTGTAGGACGTATCAAAACCTTACTTTTTAATTTTAAATGTGTTTATAATGTTTAAATGTCTTAATGTTTTCATGAAAAAGTTGCCATTTTTTAAAGGGAAATTTAATGTTACCAATGTTTACAACTTTTTAAAACCAAATTGAAAACATTTTGGCCGAGTATTACTCCTTTTAAATTTAGTCCTTTTGGACGGCTAGAAAATACTCTCATTTTAATATATAATAAAATTTCTTTTCACAGTTATCGTAAGATGAATGTATCCCTCTATTCTAAAAAAGTTTTTGGTCGAGACTTTTCTGAGAAAATCTTTTTAATTAAAGAACCGAATGATACATTTTTGGTATAAAAATGTTTGGAATCTTTTGAGGATTCCAAGTACACTTTTAGATTTTATTCTCATAAAAAATTATCTATTTTAAAATCTTTTCAATTTTTTATTACGTATATAGTTGCATTTATGGCTAGAAAATATCCTACAACTTATTATTATTCGTCCAATCAAAACACCAAATTAACGCCTTACTTTACTATGAAAAATATTCTTTTTACGCAGAAAAATGTATACTTTATAAAACATTCTTGATTAAATATCTAAAACTGATAAAAGCGTTTCAGAAATTCAAAAATAAATTATTTAATACAAGAATTCATAATTTCATTGATTTTACCTAAATTTTTAGTATGATAATAGATGCATGGACGTTACAGTTGTGTAGTTGATTAAAATAGAGAAATGTGCGGACTATGGAGGGTCGTTTTAGAGAGAATAAAAAAGCCATTTTTTTTGTAATTCTCGGTTTTTTTGGTCAACTCAAAATGCAATAAAAGAGTTATTATTTAAAACTTTAACATAATAAATATGTTAAATTTGCTTGCTTTTATTAAAAAAAAATATCACACAAATACATAACTAGCTCTAATTAATTAAAAATCAACTAAAATTCAGAAAACATTTGTACCCGTGACGAAATTTCCCTGCATCACTTTTTGTTCCTGTAAAACTAGTTTTTCCTTGATAGTACTCAGTATGCAGAGAAACGGAAAACCACGACGCATTTAGCTGTCATTTCCATGGAGTCTTACCAAACCAAAAGATTCAGTTTATATTGAATCAATAATGGTTTTAAAATATTTTAGGTTTAATTAAATTTTACCCATTACCAAAATTACCCATTATGTTTTTTTTTTTTTTTTTTTTTTTGCTTTTTCTCTGTTTTTCGCTACGTAAAACTTACGCTTAACACCGTTATTTTTATTATTAAAATCATATTTTAAGCGTTTAAGCGTTATTAAGCGTTTCAGAAATTCAAAAATAAATTATTTAATACAAGAATTCATAATTTCTATGATTTTACCTAAATACTTAAGCTACTCATATCGATTGTCGCCAGAAACTTCAGTTCTTAACTCCCATAACATTGAAAGTGCTCGAAGTCCAATAGAAGCCCCAGACATCCTTCCTACTTTATTAAGCATTTGTCCGGGGCAGATATTCGAATAAGCGAGCACCGAAGGGTTCCCGTTGTCAACAATGGCTGTGGCGTAATTAGAGGTTTGATTTCCCTGTGATTGCGAGGGCGGGCCATCACTTAGTCCTGTCTCTAGCATTTCTGAGGCAATGCATCTCGCGATGATAGGACGGTTCCTACGGTTTGGTTCACATGGAAGATCTATCAGTCTGGGATTCCTTTTGGAGCATTCGTGATATTTTTGCCTGTTTGTGAAATTATTCTTATCATGATGATCTGATGAAGAGGAAAATCGAACATTCAGAAGAGTACCATTTATTAAGCGCATTTTACAGTCATGGGTGTTTACCATTGACATACACATTATACGCTATAGTACACTGTGTAACAAAACCGTCAAATGATATTTGAAAATAATATCTCTTCTGAGGGGAAAAAGTTTGATGCAATAGAGTGTTTTCAGGTGAAGTCACAACCGGTTATTTTCTTTTAACTGTGTATCTTCTGTAGGGCTTTTAACTGTTGCTAAGGCCGTTGTTTATCTGTTGCTAAGGCTGTTTTTAGGTATGGGGTCACGTGATTGCAAATGCTCCAATAGAAGAATTCCACGGCCAGTCATTTTCTGTAACTGTTAACCTCTGTAGGGCAAAAAACTGTAACAATTATGTTGCTAAGGCCGTTGTTAGGATCGAGTCATGTGATTGAAAATGCTCTATTTCAACATGACCCAAATGTCACGTTTCGTAACAAACAAAACATAAAAATGGCTGGTGTGAGGAAACATATTTTTTTTGTAATATTAGCGAGATTTTGTTCAATTCTGGTTTTGTACAAATACGTATTATAGCCTTTAATCTATATTAAGGATGTCAATTACTTAGCATTGAATTAGAAACACATTCTGATCAACTGGCGTTAATTTAGTACGCGGGCATCTTCTGAGAAGACCCAATTTTGTTTTGGAGGTATTTAAAGCGAACGATCTCATGAATTTATCTGATTCATAGAGAAAAATCTGTACAGAGGGTCCGAAACGCTATTTTTTAATACCATGTCATGGTACAGGGCAGCGCTGCAAATATCTATGATTGAAAGAGCAGTACACTTTGGTGGTCTCAGCTGTGATTGACTGTGAGATGTTCATTAAATTTGTCACTTTCGGAGGGGTATTAGAGGATTGACATTCTTTTTCTCCGCCTCTAGTTACTTGACAAGGAAGGCGTGAGTTTCATGAGTAGTATATGCGATCCCAGCTTCACCAGGGCCCCTATCACAAGACATACACCCAATGTTTTTTTTTCATTTCCATTATCACCTATGGCCATAGACTCTGTGTTCTGGTACTCTAATCTGATTCAGATCAGAAGGAAAAGCAGGAAGAAGACTAGAAACAGAATATATATTTCCCTTCTTTTTCAAATTTCACGACGAGATCCTAGGCGGAATTTTATCTAAAGAAAGCTCTATTATATAAGGGGTTTTATTTGAAAATTTGGTATTAGCATGAACATCTAAAAATTATTTCGTTAACGAAAACAAAGATCAGCAGCCGCCTATTCAACTCAAAGCAACAGAAAAGTCAATGCTTTGAGCCGCATCTCAAACCACGAAATTTTTCTGGATTGACATTAGCATACAGACTACCCACAAGCGTTTTAAAAGCAATATTTCCGCATTGGAAATCTCTTAAGAACCACGGACTTTAATCTTAAGTAACGAGTAGCTTTTCCCCTCTCTTTCACTTCTTTTCGAATTTACATTGATTACTCAGCCCAGAGACATGTCCCATTCACTAAACCTCGCAGTTTACGCCGAAGGATATACATCTATATTTGTTATTCCATTTGCATAATAATTGCAGTAAAAACGGGTGCAGGGAAATCTTCGAATTTACGACGCCGAGAAACCTTTTTGATAAGAAGTCAAAGTTAAACACGTTTTCTTTGCGGAGGATCCATTTGCATTCGTATCGCAGCGCTACCATTACAGAACGGGAAAAGCTATTACTTCTCTTGTTTCCGTTTGTTCCTTTTCCTTTTTTTTTTTTCTCTCTTCCGAATTTCGTCGTTAGAGTGAGTGTATTTACATTCTTCGCATACATCAGATTTTATCGTTTGCGGGGAATGATCGGCGGTGTTGCCATTCTCGTAAAACAAAGAAAGAAGGATGGAATGGAAATTTGACAAGGGTGTGACAGATGCCTTTTTTGTTCGTGGATTTCGCTTCGACTTAAAAGGCACACAGAAAGGGAAGAAAAAAACGATTATTTTTTTACTCTCTTAAAAACCTATTTGCGCATTGTTTTATCGTCGTATCTTTTGACACACTTCAACGAAGCTTCTTACATTTCATACTTTAAAGTGAAGAATCAACATTTAGAGTGAAAAATGGAATAAAATAGAAATATTTCTCTGCAGGTTTTCCAGGAATGATATAAATTATTTTTTAAATGTTTCTTTAAATTTTAAATTTTAGGTAAGTATTATATTAAGGTGTTATTTTCCTCCTGAAACTAAAGACCAGAGGACGAAATATTCTACTAATTACACGATTAAGTAGGAAATATAGGTTTAATATTTTTTGAAATGTTATTAAATTAAATAAGTGTATGTTATAAAGTGTATTAAGTGTATGTAAAAGTTATTTATGTACTTATAATGTATGAATATATTATGTAGAGGATATTATTTCGTATTCGTAGGTTTTTTTTAGATTAGTTCAACTTCCTGTTGAACTTAAAATAAACGACACATGACTTCCGAATGTTTCGTTTTTCATTACTTCACAATCGAAAATTTTCAACGAAAAGTTCTTATATAGAACCATTGTTTTTACTTCAAAGAAATATATTTAGAACGTTAAAAAGTATTTTTAGAAAGTATTCGATAGAGAAAACGGATATCAAACGGGGGAAACATATCAGAGAAGTAGAAACTAGAACTTTACTATATCAAATGTAAAAACACGAAACCTAAAAGTATTGTATTGCGATATGGTTTTGTTACTTTACAACCTTTATACAGTTTTTCCATTTGTTACTTTTGATCAGTGTTAGATGGTTACCAAGGATACCTTACTAACTTCAAGCCTTAACATACTTTATGGTTTTGAAATCTTCATTTCGTGGTTGTAAGGAATTAAGAAAGGTGATCAACTTCAGAGCAACGACATATTGAATAACTTTTTTTTACGCTAAGGGAATATTTAGTATCCTGTGTAATATAAAGTTTATAAATTATGAATCCAATAAGTTTCAATTTCAGTTTCTATGGCAACAAACAGTAGGAAGTTTGTCATTGATTTTCATTTTAAATATATATAAAGAAAATAATATACACGACCCAATTTATTGTTCAAATAATTATAATATACAGTTTATACAAGTTGCAGTTAAAAGAAAAAGAATACCCTGGTATGAGTTTATTTAATTTGAACATTTTCTGATCATTACAAGTTCTTGCCTTAATTACGAAATTTAAATAATTTTTTCACGACAGTCTCATCTGCATTTGAGATTTATTCATTTAAAAATCATCTGTCAGACACTCGTTTAAATAAATAGTAATATTAAATTGGTTATTATTTTTTAAAAGGAAATCATATTCCATAAGGCAAATAATACTCAAAAGCATATTTATTCCATTTTTCGGGATTGATGATCGTGTCGATTGGAATTTTTCTCCAAACGACCATCAATCCCGGAAAATAGAATGAATATGTAATCTTCAGATCGTGGAAGTTTTCATTATTTTATAAACACTCAAAGGATTTTTTTAAATCTGCAATTATTATTATTTTAGAACTGTTGATGTAATGGAAATTTAATTGTGTACTTAAAGATTGAACTGTCATTTAAAGTTAAGAAAAAGACTGCGTTTTGTGGTCATATTGTGGATTATTTCCATTGAAGGTATAAAGACATTAATACTTCTTGAAATTGCAAAAAGGGTGCTGAACTAAATATATTTTTTCATTTAAATTTTTGTTTGTAATTCTGTTTTTCTTTATATTATTAGACCATTCACTGAATCTTTATTTAGTTCGTTTCCACCCTGCATGTTACAGCGTGTAAATAAGCTTCCAATGGAGCATTTCCACTCATCCGATCTGTTGCGTTACGGAAATCTGACGAGACCAATCAGACGAATCTCAGTGACAGCTCAAATTGACGCTACTTTTGCGATTCATCCAATTAGTTCACCTTAAAGGCTCATTTACTCTGTTTTACTTTCAATGTTCATTCTGAGTGATAAATTCCCGTGAAATTCATAGACAATCGGAAGAGTGAAATGACAATTTATATTTTTCACTTCGGATGAATTCTCCAAAACAAACAGCAAAAGTGATAAGTCTTAGGACCGTATTCAGAAACTCAAGCACGTAGAAGAAACGAGATGGAAACGGTGAAAAATCTCACGTAACATGAAATTTGAAAACGGGCAGTCAAAAGTTGCCGTGTCTCTCTTAGGCTGAGCGCGCACTGGAGACTTAGTCACGGCGACCAGTATCACTAGTATCAAAAATGTCACTCGAAAACAATGGATCTCTATGAAGAGATATAAGAAATTCTTGGCAATCGGCCAAGAGTCACGTCACCTACTGCGCGCACTCTAACTTGTTTCAATAGCCATGATGACAATTTTGTCTCAGTCACAGTGACAAAAGTCCCTAGTGCGCGCTTAGCCTTACGTGCGCTGCTGGTGACACCTGTCAGAAAACCTTACAAGTAATTATACACTGATAATACAAATTTATACATACAAACACTAAATGTCCATTACTTTCGTAATATATAAATTTCAGAGAACTTTTTTTTGGTAATTATAGCTGTTCCAGATTTTTTAGAACTAACAGACCACAAAAAAGTGTAAAAGTAATCTGCATACGGTTCGAGTCTTGGAACAATATGGCCGATGAGAGCTTCGTACGACAGGTTTTTCACCGTTTCCGTACCGTTCTCGTTTCTTCTATGTGTTTGTCTTTCAGAATACGGCCCTAAACGAGCCTTAACGCAACTATTTAGTGTAAACGCCGCTTAACTCTCTTCTTTTCCTTCCGCAGTGTGCCTGGGGGTGGAGATCCGCCGCCTGTCGGTGCCCCGGTGGGTGGAGAACGGTACTGCCGCTTCGGTCACCCTGGACTGCGAGTACGTGTACAACGAGAACGACATCCGGCTGGTGGTGAAGTGGTTCTTCGAGGAGAACCTGGAGCCGGTCTACCAGTGGATCCCGGAACTGGGGGTCCGGCACACGTCCGGCGTGCTGTCCGGCCGGCTGGACCTCGACTACGCGGTCAACACGGCGGACGCGTATTCGCGTTACAGGGCGCTCAAGATTTCGCAGCTCTCGACGGCGCTCAGCGGGAAATACACCTGCCTGGTCACGTCTCTCGCCGGCCAGGATTCCAGGGCGCAGCTCATGACCATATTCGGTAAGAGCCTTTTTCTATTTGTCCAATGTCCAGTTTGTCAGTGCCTGTTTGTCAGTGTCAGTTTGCAGTTATGCCCAATTTGTGTCATGCTAGTATAGCTTTTCAGTCAAGGCATGGTAATGACTAGCCGCGTGTTTACACGAACTGGACTGACAAGCGTTCCAGCTACTAGACGGTCCAGCAAATATGACTATTTCTATTTACGGACTCGATTGTCATTATGGAAGTATACGCAAAAACTATCCATGTGTGTAATCAGTGCGACTTTCACCTCCTATTTATGTAAACTTTGAGACATTTCAAAAGGTTTTTCTTAAAGCTAAACGGAAAGAAACTTAAAGCCTTTCTAACAGGTAATAAGCATTGCTGAGTTAAGGTTGAAAAATGTTCGTATATTTGCACGTAACCACATAATTATTGGCGTGCTAGGGCTAGTATCGTGCAATTTGGGCATTATCTTGAGCAGTTTTCTCTATTTTATGTGTTTCTTGAGGAATATCCAATCTGTTGTATCTTGATCGGGTTTCATGTAGGGGTTAATAATGTAGTTATTGTAAGTTCTGACAATTCAAAAACAAGCTTACATCATCTAATGGTCGAATCCTTGGTTGATAGTCCTTGATTTTTTTATTTTATGACAAATCAGCACCATCTATAGGTCAATTTTAGAAATATTTTCCCCCTCAAAAAATCCTCGTATAAATTATCTGCTCATTCTAACAAGGGATTATTTTTTACAGTCTTTCGAAATTGCAACCTTAATTATAACCACAGAATATCCTATTACCACTTGGTGATAATTATTTTACACTTAAAATAATCTTTAATAATAACTTTAAAGTGGATAAAAACCTAAAGTTTTCGTCCCACGATTCTCTTAAAACCAATGGTAATGTAATATGTTTTCTCCTACAATTGTATCCATTACCGTTTAGCACGACAAAATTTAAATCAAAGAACTTTATACATTTGTCTAAATTAAAATCATATTATACGAAATTAATGTTGAATGAACTAAAATGAATCATTGTAGAGCTGCTTTTTCCTGCTTTACCTTAAATGAGAACATTATTAATGATCTTCCCTATTAAAGCTCACTTAATTACAAATTTCTCCAAATATCCTATTTCAATTAACAAATAATTTTTCAGCGCGTTTCCAATTGTCATGGCCTCCGTGACATTTAACGGCGTTAATTTCAGGGAATGAAGATGACAGTTAAATGCTTGACCTTTTGGGAAACAGAGTTTAATTAGTGAGGGGATCTTTTCTTTCTCTCTCTCTTTAAAGATAACTCGCTGGAATTTTGACGCGTTTATCTGTATTCAACAGACCCAAATATCTCAGGAATACAAAAAAGCTTGAGCAATTAAGGATGATTTTTGACTGTCTAAATTTGCTTTCGAGGGAAAATTTTTTCGAAGACGAAAGAGGTGCTTTTTTCTTTTTGTAATGCGAGTAGCCAGTCAGTTTTTTTTTTGTAGTTAAGATTAAAGCCTTTTTATAGAGTAATGTTAGTCTCACGTTTGTAGGAACAGTTCTCATGTAATTAGTCGTATAAAAACTGAAAAAAAGAAAACGAGTTCAAATATTCATAGGAAGGGAATTGGGCCATTTAGGAGATAATTAGCACTTTGAAGTAGTTTGGTAGAAACGGTGTGTGAATACAAATTTATTTTTTTCTTTGTATTCGTATATCCCACTTAGCACGTTTATTGAAAACTAACTTTTGAAAAGTACAAAGAATATAACATGCTTTACAGACACCTTTTTTGCTAGTAAGTAAAACCTTTTTATTTGACACATAAAAAGGAATACGCTGAATTTTAATTTTTGACTGTCCTTACAAAATCCTTATATTTTCAAAATTAATTTTTTGAATAGAATGTTAAGATTTTTAAGAACTCATATACACTTTGACCAGATTAAAAGTAATAATTAAGAAGATCTTGTAAGAAAAAAATATTTCTACCTGTTTTTAAAGATTTGAAACGATTCGATAGCATTATTTGTATTGAGAATTTTGTAATCAAGACGTAGGTTCTGCTAGTAGTTATTACAATGAGTACCCGTATTAATAGAAAACCCTAAAGCCCCGGACACTGGTTCAATATTTAAAACGAAATTACTAGAGCAGTTAGCTAAATTTTAATCCGCTGTGCGTTAGTATTTTTTATAACTATTGTAACTCCGTATCTTAACCCGCGAGGACGAGTACCGGGGCACTTAAATGAACAATCACAGAAACTCTCCTTTTCAACACAAACGGATGAAACCACGTGTAGCAGCTCTTAAAGTTTCAATCAATAACCACGTAAATTTTCAAGAATAGAATCATCTTATTTTTCGAAATAAACTATTTTGCTTCCTAATTTGAAGTAAAAAATAAAAAAACTCGACGCATGAAACTGTTTGATCACTTTTTGACCTTGACAGACATATGAATTCAGTTTTTACCACATAAATATTCATAACACTGCATAAAATACTTATACCTTAAAATGTTTAATTAGATGTTTAATACAATTAATTAAAATGTTTAATTTAACGAATTGTAGATTCTCAAAAAATGCAGTCTAATATTTCCCCTTATTTACTTCCAAGTCTAATATTCATTCTTTTATTATTTATTCTAAGTTATTTTCTTGCTTTCATAAAATTTTTCATATGTGCTACACTTTTAGTGGGGAGATGAACGTGTACGTGCGTCTTCCCGGGTTAAACTGAAAACAATTAACATTAAAAATTCAAATCAACATCAACTTCATATCCCCAATATTTACCTCATTTCTGATTGATACTTGCATTCACTATGATCTCTATCCTAATGGTAAGGCTGTTCTTATCTATGCACAATTGTTTGAATGACTCATTACATCAGGATGAGTATTTCCAGACAAGGCGATTGACAACACAATTAGAGAATTAGCATACCCCGTATATTCAAAATCGATTTACATATGAAGTCTTCTTTTCAAATGTATTGAATGAATGGACTAACATTTTGCGTAAAGCTTATAAAATTTTACTATCTTTTATATTTTTCAACTAATTAGCTTTTCATGAATGCATACATTCATAGTTCCTAATTTAATTTCATAATTCAAAGCTACAGTAAATTGAGTGAGATGACTTTTGATTGTTAACAAATTCAGATGAAAATGAGCACAGAAAGATTTGAAGAATGTTTAGTTATTGAATTAATTGTATTAATTCGTTTTATTTTTTGAGGTTGAAACAATTTTCTGGAGGAATTTTGCTGAACTAAGTAGAAGCAACCAAGTAAAAATATTCGAATGAACTTTTCTGAACATTCTATTATCTCTATTAACTGTATTCTAGAATCTAGATAAACCATTATATGAAACTATTTACAGTGGGATCGGATACTCAATGCTCAGCAACAACGATCTAACTCCAAGAGGGGTTAGCTAGTTGATGCTGCAAGCGTCTCAAATATGTTATTTCTACGACATAATTCAAAGAAATGCAATCCCCCAAATAAATCTGCATTAAATTGCAACATCATTCATCTATAAAATTAGAACTACCAATTTTTTTCCTGCAATAAAACACATAGTCTATAAGCAACTCTTCAAACCCTATTTCAAATTACCTACTCCTTTCCATGATTTTATTTAATACACATCTTTAAATTCATTCAGCAAACTTCCAGACTAACATCAAATGCGCATCTTTAATTTGTATAACGAAAATAAAGGTAAGATGGAACTACCATTGTGTGTTTATCCAATGACCCGTAGTTTGTAAGAACATGATTGTTATTACTCCCTTTAGATCTGCTTCAAAAACCAATTAAAGAATAATATCTATTTAAAACACACATTATTAGGCACTAACTCCTGAGAGAGAGGGAGAGGGTACTCATTTCAAACCCAAACTCAGATTCGCCATTTTGTTTTCAATTTCCCTCAAAAGAAGAATACGACACACTTCATTCCAACTCCTCTCCCCAGCATGAAAGCCCCTCCACAAAAAGACAACGAATGTATATTTCTCTTGGGCAAAAGAAAATGGTTATAAGGCTCCATTCCAATATCCCCTCGAAATGGAAGTTTTTTGATAAGTCATTCCTCTAAAATAACATCCCGAGTAACACAGTCTCAGTCGGCCGCAATAAGAGCGTTTTGTTTTTGCTGTTGTTGCGCTATCTATTGCTGCCGTGTCTCTTTGAAAGGGTCCCTTTCGTGGGGATGATTCCGAGTGCGCTCCGTATACCTGGGCCGAAAAAGCAATCACGGGCATTCTCTCTAATGGATTAGCTATCATTTCGAAATGGAATGCGGAGTGGGGTGTGGTTTTCGGTATGGGGGAATAATCATGCTTTCTGTCTGAGGTGAATAATATCTGAAGGGGAGATCAAAGCTCTTGATGTTAGTAAACGTGGGAGACTGTATTTTAGGGTTCGATTTCTTGTTCTGTGTTGTTTTTATTTGACAAGAAGGATAAAATTAATGTTTTTCATACATCACTTGCTAATAAAACATGGTGATACAATAAGAATTTACATCAATAGAGACTGATCTAAACACAATGCAAGAAAGACAATATCAACCTTTACTTGGAAATGACAGACTGAAGTCATTTCTAAAAACGGCACAAAATTACTCAGAGAAAATTAATTAAAAATAGCTTAATTCATTTTAGGTTTCTAACTCGAATTTTTGAAAATTTCTGATTATGACACATATTTAACAAGTTATAATTTAAGTAGTTGGGTATTATAATTGTTGAAAAAGAAGGTAAATATAATTTAATTTGAAATAATTTCTTTAAGAAGGTTTGGCACTGAGAAATTTTTCTTTATATATAAGATTTTGAGTTAAAATTTTACATTATGAGATATAATTTCTGAAATAATCTTTGTACCTTCCTTCACACGCTTCCATCTCACTCTTTTATATCCAGTCCATACATCCAGGTAGTCACTAAATTCAAACAAAAGAAATAGTCTTTCGGGACCGTAAAAGTGTTATGATCCAATCAAAAAGGCTCTACTATCAATGAAAATAATTATTGTAAAATTTGAATAAAATTATATCCAGTCGTCCAAAATAGGGGGGGGGCGAGGAATGCTTTCTGGAGTAATCGTGTTTTCTCACGATAAGGCTTTTCGTCATACCTCTGCAACTCACACACAATTTGCAACACACAAGTCATAACACTCCTCACACTCTAAGTTAATTTTTTTTTATTATTTTGAAATAATTAAAACTTAAAAGCTTTTTATATTAGATGAAAAACTCAGGAAACACGTGAAAGCTTTTAAAATTTCACAAAACTAATTATGTATAAAACTATTTTATTTTACTCTTAATGTGAAGGAATTTATTTTTAAATTTTAGTATATAGGTTGTGAAAGTGCTATATGTATAATATTAAGAATCAATATTGTATTACAAAATGTTCTACAATACAATTTTGTCTTATTATATATTTGTGTCAGTTTCTCTACTTCTTTGAATAGTTCTAAACCTAACCCATAAATGTTACGAGTCGAAATTTCAAAGATATTGAATTTAAATTATATACATGCAACAGCTTAGTCGAATGAAAAATGTATTTTTAAACCAACTGTTTTATGTATGCACACGCAGTTTTCATACATTTATCAAGTAAATTATCAACTGTATTAAAAAAATAACTTAACTTGCAACGAGTTACATAAGAGAATTCTTTAACTATTTAACAACTATTATGTTTAATTTAAAAGTTTAATTATAACTAAACACGGTGTAGTATTTAGAATAATGTTACTCCTCCTTAAACCTTTATGCAAAAAAGGTATTATGCAACACATTTCGCTAATAGTTTCATAATTAGTTTAAAATTAATTATTGTTCTAAAATGCCTTAAAATTTTTAGTTTCAATCTTGCCAAATAATTCTTTCTTTGAAACTCTACTTTGTTGGAACTATGATTACCTAAGAAAGATTGAAAAAACTGGATTTCGTTCAGTAATAATTACAGGTTTATGCAACATTTTCAAAATATTTCCTCCAAAATATTCTGCGTCTCTTGAATATGTTTTTGTTTTTATAGAAAAGTTTTGTATAACTGATGGATTCCTTTTCAGATTAAGTTTCCGAAGATATTAATTTATATAATTAAGGTTTATGAAAGTTTTTGACTTGAGAAAAGTATTATGCACTAGAAAATAATAGTATAGTTAAATATGCTTATCGAGTACAAAGTACGGATAAAGACATTTCTGAACAGCAAAAACGACCTTTTAATTAAAATTTGAATGAAATATTTGAGGGACTTCAAAATGATATTTCTAAGATGACAATATAAAATTTATTTCAATGCGTTGACTGTATGTGAAAGGTATATCCTTCCCAGCAATTTGGGATATACCTGTTTAAATTCTAACGTATAAGATCTTCTATAAACTTATGAATAGTTTATATTTCAAATTTTTTGAGCGTCTATAACTCTTACATTGCAGTACATAAACCCCCACCAGTAGCACGATGTTTTTTCATGAATAAAAAGGAGCAGACTAAAAAGGTAAAACCATGCATTAAAATCAAATATTTACTGTAAACACTATTTATTTGAGGAATATATTAATTTTAATCGTGTTCTGCTGACAAAATTTCCATTTTATCGGAAAGTTAGTGTTCACTTTATTTATCTTTAGTAAACAGATATACGTATTTTCAATGAATGTTTAAGACGATTTCTTTCCAGCTCACTCTATTGGCGCAATATGATTTAACTTGATTCTTGCGTCATAAAACCACAACTAAACCAAACTATTGCAGCTCAGATTTTAGAAAGTTTCAATGCTATCCGAATGAAAGCAGAGTTAAAGCTCTTGGTTCGGTTCCCACGTAATTCTCTCGGTCAAGCAACGGGAAAACATTACCTTCTTAGAGCTTTATCAGCAAGAAGGTATGACTTTGTATGCCCAGGTCAAAATTTTATGCTGGAACTAGCAAACAAATATGCTAGATTTTGCTAGTTTTTGCTATGTATGCTAGATATTTATGCTAGGTTATGCTTTTTTATGCTTGCCAGCATGGGATGCTATGGAGAGCTAGGTAGCTTGATCTGCTATTTTATGCTTTTTTATGCTTTCCAGCATGTGATGCTATGTAGCTAGCTTACGAAATAATAGCATGACATGCTAGGTAACAAGTATGCAATGCTTTTTAGCAAACCAAGCTATCTTCATAGCATGGAGAGCTAGGTAGCTTGATCAGCTATTTTATGCTTTTTTATGCTTGCCAGCATGTGATGCTATGTAGCTAGCTTACGAAAAAATAGCATGACATGCTAGGTAACAAGTATGCAATGCTTTTTAGCAAACCAAGCTATCTTCATAGCATGGAGAGCTAGGTAGCTTGATCAGCTATTTTATGCTTTTTTATGCTTTCCAGCATGTGATGCTATGTAGCTAGCTTACGAAAAAATAGCATGACATGCTAGGTAACAAGTATGCAATGCTTTTTAGCAAACCAAGCTATCTTCATAGCATGGAGAGCTAGGTAGCTTGATCAGCTATTTTATGCTTTTTTATGCTTGCCAGCATGTGATGCTATGTAGCTAGCTTACGAAAAAATAGCATGGCATGCTAGGTAACAAGTATGCAATGCTTTTTAGCAAACCAAGCTATCTTCATAGCACGGAGAGCTAGGTACCTTGATGTGCTATGTTATGCTTTTTTATGCTTTCCACCATGGGATGCTATGTACCTAGCTTACCCCCAACAATAGCATGGCATGCTTGGTAACAAGCATCCAATGCTTTTAAGCTGTAAAAGCTACTTTCATAGCATGGAGAGCTAGGTCGAAGGAATATCGGATGGGAGAGGCAGTCACGTGACTTTCGAGCCTGTTGTAGAGAAGCTTTTCCAGCCGATTTTTGATACAGCCATCTAGCGGGAAAATTAAGAGTTATTTGTATGGATTTATTTAATTATTTTTAAAAGAGAATATTTAAAAAAAAAACTTTTTTAGTAAACCTATTTTTTTGTTTAAACGTAGTTTAAACTAAGGGTTTTTTTTTTTTAATTTTTTCAGAATAAGTCATTTTAGCAGTGATAGTAGTAGTAGCAGTATAATTGAGTTGTAAATGTGACATTTATTTCAGGGGTTAATTATAATTGATTAGTGTATTTCAATTAGTTAAATAAAATTATATTAATTTGTTTAAAAAAATTTTCTCTAAAAATAAAGAAATTTTGATATCAATTCCAAAACATACTGGATAATTCGATATACCTGTATGAAAATTTTTGGAAATATTGATGCATACCTATGTAAAAACTTACACAAATTTGTTTCGGACAATATAATCTGCCTTATAATATATTGCAATAAACAGTGCAAATGTATATACTCGATCGGTATTTTTAGAGCTAACATAAGAGGCGAAAACCGTAGTGTTTGGCGGGAACAAACCCCTCGTGGTGCGTTAAGCCTAACACATATGCTAATTTTAACGCTGAATAGCTACGGATCTATTATGACCACAGCTTAGTGATTTATATTTTATGAAAGCATTTAAAGTGGGCTTCGAACAGTATGACATACTAAGAAGTGGTGTAAAAATTGCGTGATCCAGACAATTAAATTCATTGTTTGGTTTTCCAAGACGGTTTTTCACAGATTTCTTTAGAAATAACTGTCGAAAAGCTTAGCAGTAACCAGATTCTTGAAGAACTCTTAAAATCCTTTAAGAACCATGTTAGAAAGACCGGAAAAAAAGAACCAGGGGTGTTAGATTAAAATTTTGGAAATATTGATACCAATGTAAAAACATACAGATGTGTTTCAGACAATCTAATCTGGCTTAATGTATTGCAATAAACTGTGTAAATGTATACTCGATCGGTGTTTTAGAGCTAAGTGATGAAAACCGTAGTGTTTGGCGAGAAAGGACCCCTCGTGGTGCGTTAAGCCTAACACATGCTAATTTTAACGCTGAATAGCTGCGGATCTATTATGATCACAGCTTAGTGATTTATATTTTATGAAAGCATTTAAAGTGGAAATTCGAACAGTATGAATCACTAACAAACAGTGTAAAAATTGCGTGATCCAGAGACAATTCAATTCATTGTTTCGTTTTCCAAGACGGTTTTTCGCATATTTCTTTACAAATAATTGTCAGAAAGCTTAGCAGTAACCAGATTCTTGAAGAACTTTTAAAGACCTTTAAGAACCGTGTTAGAAGAAAGACCGGGAAAAAGAATCAGGGGTGCTAGGATTAGAAAATTAGAACGAGCACATGGACCCGAAACCTCTAAATATGGGTACTACCCCTTAGTGTGTTCGATGGTTCAAAAGGGAATTTTGAGGAAGTAAAAATACTAAAATTTTAGACCTTTAGCTTTAAAACTCCGGGCGTGACGCCCATATTCAGTTTTTCAATAAAACCGGAAAGACTCCCGAAATATGGGACCCACCCCCTCATACTTTACATATTCTTAATCTACTAATCAAAGGGAATACCGTAATGTAAAACACTTGGGGGTTCATTCATATTTTTCCCCTTTCCCCCTTTTTCATATACCTCCAAAAAATGCAATGGATTCTTACAAAGACAAGTAAACCACTTTTGTGTTTGAAAATTCCTGGATGACGTCAGAATCACCATAGCAACCCGAATTTCTGGAAAAAGCTTACCACATTACTTAACTACAAAAATAAAAATTGAAAAAAATTCAAACTTATTATTAAATACCAATTATTGGGCTTTTTCGGACTTGTGTTTTTTTACTCAAAATACCGTTTTCTTTTTCGACTTTAAAAAACCCTAAATATGTAACAAATCGCTTGAAAATTTGAAAAGATGTATATTTTGAAGTACTCTTTAAGATTATATCAAAGAAAAATATATGAAAAGTATTTATTGGGTTAAAAACGAGAAAAATGCATTATTTCGACAGTGAAATGCCTGTAAATAATATATTTTCCCCACAATAAAATAAGATACATGCATGCATTAGTGTATAAATTAAAGCGAAAATAATGTCATAATGTGAACTATTAATGAAGTTAAATAAGAATAAAGCAGAGCGAGGGTAAATGAGAACCTAAAATTACGAGCGAGAGATCCCCACTGAGCGGAGATACCCCACGCATTAACCAACAGAATGGATGGGCGATAAAGTTTATTCTTGTCATTCGTTATACCTTCACAGCTATCTAAAACTATGAAAATTTACATTTTCATCAAGATTCCTTTTGAAAGCTTGATGATTTTTCCAATCGAGCATAATTTTTATTTTATAAAATGAGCCACACGTAGTTTTGGAATTTATTGGATTTTACTACTTTCTGAAATGGCAATGCCTAGTTTGTTTACCATTACGTCACCATCACGAAGAAGAAGAAATGAAATGGCGGAATGGCGCCGCATCGCGTGGCGTCCTTATTTCCAGTAAGTTAAATGCTTGATATATTTTATTTAGATAAGTTATTTATTTAGTTTATTTTTCCACCATTTAAATGCGTAGATACATATATGTTGTCTAATAAGATTTGGTGGATTAGCCGGCGGGCTGTTAAGACGATGTCCTACTACTTTATCATCTTACAATGAACAAAATAAGTATTTAAAAGAGTACATAGTAACTTTTAATCTTTCTATATTTTGACTGATGCCAGTAGCGGCTCTTCCATAGGAGGAACCCTCAGTGAAAATGAACTGAGTTGATATATGAAAATTAAAAAATATATTTCAAACTGTACAAACTTTTAATTGAGATATTTTAATGGTGTTTTATTTTGATCTTAATTGTTTTTAGCAATTTAGTTTAAAACTGACCACCTTCCACCTGACTAGTCCACCTTCTTCCTGACTAGTCCTTAAGTATTAGAAACATCATAATCAAATTTTTTAGGGTTTTTCGTGCGTTTCGAATATTTTACTTTCTATTATAGATTATGTAACTGAGAAAAAGGCTAGTAATTAAAAGCTGTATATGTGTGTATTTTTTTTATCAAAATACAAAAAGATATATGAACTAGAGTATCTAAATAAGTCTTCCTGTTTTTTTTTGTTTGTGAATTAAAAGGCTACTTTGTTGAATAAGTGAAAAGTCAGTACCTATAATTGATCACCTATAATTTTATTTTAAGCCATTAATATAAATAATTATAATTGGGATTTAATTGTAAGATTTTTCTCTTAATTCTTATTTTCAGTTAATATTCATTTTTATATCTGAATTTGAGTATGATACTTGATACCACTAGCTTCATTAAATTTAAACAAACTTTTAAAACCCTAATTTACTACTGTGGTGGATTCAAACACAATACCCTTATTCTAGCCTGGCCACGAGAGGAGCTTGGAACTTTCATGTTTCGGAGTTGGCAGCGAGAACAGTATAAAAAGGAGTTGCTTCAATGTTAATAACAAACAATTTATTCAACATTAAAAATAAAAGGTAGGAGCTAAAATTGCAAAAGGCAAGTAAAAAATAAACATTGAAGCAACTCCTTTTTATACTGTTCTCGCTGCCAACTCCGAAACATGAAAGTTCCAAGCTCCTCTCGTGGCCAGGCTAGAATAAGGGTATTGTGTTTGAATCCACCACACTACCAACAAAGCTTTTTTTTACAATTCAGCCCCCCCCATCAAAATGGTAATATATTCATAACTATTGAATCAACTTTTGTCTTCTACCTTCAGGCCCACCTCCCCTGTATGAATCTGGCTGCTCACGATGACTCTTCAATATTTCCTACAACTGGACACTAGGCCAGCACTAATGCCCTGGATAGGCGTTGATAAAAGTAAGTAACTCGTCTTGAGTGTTTTTATAATTAGTTATTTTATTAGAAATTGGGGTTCTGGGTGAAATTTGTTTTAAAAATTTACCTTATCAACCTTATTTATTTTCATATTCATGTAATTTGAGTATGCTACCACTACATTCTTAATTAAATTTAAACAAACTTTTTAACGGTTAAAACCGTTTCACAACACAACGCGATAACTGTATAAGATTATGAATGAGATGGCCCAGGAATTCCTGCCCGAAAGATTTACAAAACCCTAATTTACTACCAACAAAGTTTTTTTACAATTCAGCCCCCCCATCAAAATGGTAATATTCATAACTATTGAATTAACTTTTGTCTTCTACCTTCAGGCCCACCTCCCCTGTATGAATCTGTCTGCTCACGATGACTCTTCAATATTTCCTAAACTGGACACTAGGCCAGCACTAATGCCCTGGATAGGCGTTGATTAAAGTAAGTAACTTGTCTTGAGTGTTTTTATAATTAGTTATTTTATTAGAAATTGGGGTTCTGGGTGAAATTTGTTTAAAAATTTACCTTATCAACCTTATTTATTTTCATATTCATGTAATTTGAGTATGCTACCACTACCTTCTTAATTAAATTTAAACAAACTTTTTAATGGTTAAAACCGTTTCACAACACAACACGATAACTGTATGAGATTATGAATGAGATGGTCCAGGAATACCTGCCCGAAAGATTTACAAAACCCTAATTTATTACCAACAAAGTTTTTTTTTACAATTCAGCCCCCCTTCAAAATTGTAATATTCATAACTATTGAATTAACTTTTGTCTTCTACCTTCAGGCCCACCTCCCCTCTATGAAACTGGCTGCTCACGATGTCCCAACAGGAAAATGAAAAGCCCTGGATAGGCGTTGATTAAAGTAAGTAACTTGTCTCAGAGTTTTTATAATTAGGGGTTTTTTTATTAAAAAGGTTGTTTCTGGTTTCCCCCAGGAAATTTGTTTCAAAATTTGACCCTCAAAATGAAAAATGTTAACTACCACAATTTAAAGAAATTAATTAGTTGTGTGTTTTAAAAATGGCTTGTAAAATTATTTGCATTAAAATTTTTAAACTTTATTTTTATACTTAGTATACATTTAGCATCTATACAATTGCCTGCAATTTCAAAAACAAGTATTACTACCATATTGACCCTTGATTATGAAAATGCTGTAAATAGCAAGGGTTTGGAATCAATAATTTCATAAACTAATCAAGAATTAAAATCCTATACTTTTTTTTACCTGTTATCAACTTTTTAAAATGTTTAGATGATTTTTACCAAAAGCTTGTTTTTATATTTTTAGTTTTGTTTTCCAATCCAATTTTTTTCTTATTCTACAAAAATATCAATGATTTATTTTTTATCACTTATTATTTATTGTTTTAAAGAAATAAACATTACTTTAATGGGTAAGAGTGATTTAACTAATCAATAAACTCAAAGATTGATTTCAATTTTTACACAAAAAATATCATGATTTTTTCAGTAATGTATCAAATTATAATCATTGTCTTGATTTATTTAGTAATGTATCAAATGTAACCATATTTATGATTGCAAAAAATAATTATTGATATCAAAATTTGGTAAGTATAGTAAGTGAAAGAAGGATAAAAATTTTAATAACTAATAGTACAATTATTCATTCACCCTTTCAGAATGGGCATCTCACCGATGAGATGGCAGTGAACTTCTTCCCTTGATTAGTTAATTAATTATATTAAAAAATTATTATATCACACAGAAATTATAATATCAATACATTTTTGACCACTTTCAGAATATACAGAACTGTTAATTCATTTAAATAAAAAAAATTAGCTTTACATTAAAAGTGGGTTTTTGTGTTTCCCCAGGATTTTTTTTGAAATTTGACTCTTAAATATTCTAATTTTTAAGCCTCAACTAATGTTTTTTGAATAAATACACTTTTTTTTTACCAGAAATTAAATATTTCAGGGGAACACATTTAAATATTCCTTGGGATGGGCCCAGGAATTTACGATTCCTTCCTGGAAGAATTAACAAAACCCTGATTTATTTATAAATTTTTTACATTTCTGCACACCGTCTAAATAATAAGGTTTGTAACCATTTAATTAACTTTTGTCGCAGGCCCACCTCCACTGCATTGGGATGGCTTCTGATGTGCCCCCCTGCCTGTCGTCCAGTTCATTTGCTCGAAAAGCCACGGATGGACATTGGATAAAGTAAAGTAAGTAACTTTTGTCATTAGTGTTTGTAAATTATAATTAGCTTTACATTAAAACTGGGTTTCTGTGTTTCCCCAGGATTGTTTTTGAAATTTGACTTAAATATTCTAATTTTTAAGCCTCAACTAATGTTATTTTTTGAATAAATACACCTTTTTTTTTTTTACCAGAAATTAAATATTTCAGGGGAACACATTTAAATATTCCTTGGGATGGGCCCAGGAATTTATGATTCCTTCCTGGAAGAATTAACAAAACCCTGATTTATTTATAAATTTTTTACATTTCTGCACACCGTCTAAATAATAAGGTTTGTAACCATTTAATTAACTTTTGTCGCAGGCCCACCTCCACTGCATTGGGATGGCTTCTGATGTGCCCCCCTGCCTGTCGTCCAGTTCATTTGCTCGAAAAGCCACGGATGGACATTGGATAAAGTAAAGTAAGTAACTTTTGTCATTAGTGTTTGTAAATTATAATTAGCTTTACATTAAAACTGGGTTTCTGTGTTTCCCCAGGATTGTTTTTGAAATTTGACTTAAATATTCTAATTTTTAAGCCTCAACTAATGTTGTTTTTTGAATAAATACACCTTTTTTTTTTTACCAGAAATTAAATATTTCAGGGGAACACATTTAAATATTCCTTGGGATGGGCCCAGGAATTTATGATTCCTTCCTGGAAGAATTAACAAAACCCTGATTTATTTATAAATTTTTTACATTTCTGCACACCGTCTAAATAATAAGGTTTGTAACCATTTAATTAACTTTTGTCGCAGGCCCACCTCCACTGCATTGGGATGGCTTCTGATGTGCCCCCCTGCCTGTCGTCCAGTTCATTTGCTCGAAAAGCCACGGATGGACATTGGATAAAGTAAAGTAAGTAACTTTTGTCATTAGTGTTTGTAAATTATAATTAGCTTTACATTAAAACTGGGTTTCTGTGTTTCCCCAGGATTGTTTTTGAAATTTGACTTAAATATTCTAATTTTTAAGCCTCAACTAATGTTGTTTTTTGAATAAATACACCTTTTTTTTTTACCAGAAATTAAATATTTCAGGGGAACACATTTAAATATTCCTTGGGATGGGCCCAGGAATTTATGATTCCTTCCTGGAAGAATTAACAAAACCCTGATTTATTTATAAATTTTTTACATTTCTGCACACCGTCTAAATAATAAGGTTTGTAACCATTTAATTAACTTTTGTCGCAGGCCCACCTCCACTGCATTGGGATGGCTTCTGATGTGCCCCCCTGCCTGTCGTCCAGTTCATTTGCTCGAAAAGCCACGGATGGACATTGGATAAAGTAAAGTAAGTAACTTTTGTCATTAGTGTTTGTAAATTATAATTAGCTTTACATTAAAACTGGGTTTCTGTGTTTCCCCAGGATTGTTTTTGAAATTTGACTTAAATATTCTAATTTTTAAGCCTCAACTAATGTTGTTTTTTGAATAAATACACCTTTTTTTTACCAGAAATTAAATATTTCAGGGGAACACATTTAAATATTCATTGGGATGGGTCCCCAGGAATTTGATTCCTCCCTGGAAGGATTAACATAACCCTGATTTATTTATAAATTTTTTACTTTTCAGCACAGTGTCTAAATAATAAGGTTTGTAACCATTTAATTAACTTTTGTTGCAGGCCCACCTCCACTGCGGCTTCTGATGTGCCCCCCCCCCTGCCTGTCGTCCAGTTCATTTGCTCAAAAAGCCACGGATGGACATTGGATAAAGTAAAGTAGGTAACTTTTGTCACAAGTGTTTGTAAATTATAATTAGCTTTATATTAAAAAGCAAGGTTGGCACGGTTTAACCCATTTGGTTTTTTATGAAAACACAGAATTTTTTTTTTTAGTTAAACTTTTGGGTTTAAAGTCATTTATTGATTATCTTTTGAACAAAATATATTAAATGCTTCTGACATTAATGCTGTAAAGCTATGCAATTTTTTGAAACAAGGCAATTGAAATTTTCTTAGAAAGACTCCTGGTTTTTTTTTAATAAAAAACCTATTTGGTTTTTTAATTTATTAAGAACTAGATATTTGAATGCATAATAAAAACCAATTTTTTTTAATCAATTAAGCACCAAATTTTTAAATATGCATTATAAGAACTAGTTGTTTTTTAATGCTCTAAAAAGACTTGTTTTTTTATTAAAAACCCATTTGGTTTTTTAATTCATTAAGAGCAGATATTTGAATGCATAATAAAAACCAACTGGCTTTTTTAATCAATTAAGCATTGGGTTTTTAAATATGAATTATAAAAAAAGTTGGTTTTTTAACGCGCTAAAAAGACTGACTCCCTTGGGTTTTTTTTTATAAAAAACCCTTTTGTTTTTTTTTAATTCATTAAGAACTAGATATTTGAATGCATAATAAAAACCAATTGTTTTTTTAATCAACTAAGTACCAGATTTTTAAATTTCCATTATAAGAACCACTTGGAATGCTCTAAAAAGACTCCCTTGGTTTTTTTTTTTTATAAAAAACCTATTTGGTTTTTTAATTCGTTAAGAACTGGATATTTGAATGCATAATAAAAACCAATTTTTTTTAATCAATTAAGCACCGGATTTTTAAATATAATAATTATAATATGCATTTATATAAAAACCAGTTGGTTTTTTAATGCTCTAAAAAGACTCCCTTGGTTTTTTTTATGGTTTATATATAATTTGAACTTTTTTAACTAAATAAAATTAATTTTAATTAATAAATTAAGTCACTTAGTTAAGAGCTGAATTGATTAACTATTTATATTTAATGCATTCATAAATGAAAACAACCAGAAATATTTGTATTTATGTGTTAAGGAAAAATTTTTGTAAAAAAAACCAGTTTAGACCAAATGAACAAAAAAAACCATTCCCCCCCCCAACCGTGTTAAAAAGAGCGTTTCTGTGTTTCCCCAGGAATTTTTTTTTGAAAAATTTCTCTCCTAAGGTAACCGACTGGGTTAGGAAGCATTTTTTAAAAATATGAACTAAATAAATAATTGTTTTTTTCTGAGAGCTAATATTCTAAAACTGAAAATCCTGCAAAGTGTGTTTATTAAATTTTTTTTTAATATTTAGAAATTTGAATAAAAATAAGGCCAAAATTTAAACTTCTGCCAACAACTACAGAAAATGTTCTTTTATTAAATACAAATGAACTTTTTGAAGGATTTTAAGCTTAAGACAGAAATGTGTTGGTAACTAAAAAAATCTGGGATTTTGAAATAGAAATGAAGTACTGGTGTTTGAAATTAAATTAGAATTCAATTTAATTAAGTGCATTTTCATTAATCATTTATAGTCATATTTTGTTATTTATTGTTCTATTTCTATTTAAGATCAAATGAGAAGAAAATTGATGAAATATGAAAAGGACCTGCCTGAGATGAAAAAAAAAAAAAAAACAAGATGCAAGATCTTTTGAAATGTTGAAGCTCTAAAAATAAATATTTTTAAATGTTAAACTTTATTCTTTTTTTATTTAAAAAAAATAAATTTATTTAAATGGTTGAAAAAAAGTTAATAGAATAATAAAAAATTAGAACAACTGCAGGTAATAATGGTAATATACATGCTCTTTTAGAAAAAACTGAAATTAAAACTGAAGATTTAGAAAAGTATTGCTATAGCCAGCACTATAATAGGCTATGTAAAAAATAAAGGCAACTCATGGCAAAAAAGTAATGCTAAACTAATATAAAAATAACAGCAACTGATGCTAGAAAAATAATGCTAGAATAATATACAAATAAACAGCATCTGATGCTAGAAAAATAATACTAGAATAGCAAATATTTTCCAGCAACATAAGCTAGATTTTGCATGCTATATAGCATGCGTTTTCTAGCAACACAAGCTAGATTTTGCATGCTAGCATGGCATGCATTTTCTAGCAACACAAGCTACATTTATATGCTAGATTAGCAATCTTTTTCTAGCAACACTTGCTAGGACGGCAAACTTTTTCCAGCCATACATGCTAGAATAGTGGTCATTTTCCAGCAATACATGCTAGATTAGCAATAATTTTCCAGCATCACACACTAGAATGGTGGTAATTTTCTAGCAAAATATGCTAGAATAGCTGTTCTTTTCTAGCAACACATGCTAGAATAGCGGTCATTTCCAGCAACACATGCTAAAACAGTGGTCATTTTCCAGCAACACATGCTAGAATAGTGATAATTTTCTAGCAATACAAGCTGGATTTTTTATGCTAATTAGCATAAAAAGTGGGCCAATACACAGATAACCATGCTAGGTGATTATGCTGGAACTAGCAAACAATTATGCTAGTTTAAGCTATTTTCCTAGCTTAACATAGCATACTATGCTTGTCTAGCAAAGAAATTCTAGCATAAATTTTGACTTTTCTAGCAAACCCATGCTAGAATAGTGATCATTTTCCAGCAACACATGCTGGAATACCAAATATTTTCTAGCAACGCATGCTAGAATAGTGATCATTTTCTAGCAATACAAGCTAGATTTTTTATGCTAGTTAGCATAAAAAGTGGGCCAATACACACATAACCATGCTAGGTGATTATGCTGGAACTAGCAAACAATTATGCTAGTTTAAGCTATTTTTCCTAGCTTAAACATAGCATATTATGCTTGTCTAGCAAAGAAATTCTAGCATAAATTTTGACCTGGGTGCTGTATAGCAAACCGGATATGAAAGATAGAAGATGCTTGGTGTTTTATATGTTGTATACATAGCTTTGTGAAATTTAAGGAATTTTTACTCAGAGGACGTTCAAATATTACGTAAACACCAAGGGGGGAGAATTTTGCTATTTGCTTATCTTTCCTGACAAGGGGCGAGGGGGTAGTTTGAGTGATGCTTACGTAAGATGTTACAAACACTGCATTTTAGAAAATATTTTGTTTCTTGCACAAATAATTTCAAAATTGAACCGAATATAAATTTCACAAAAATTTATTGAACTAAGAAAAAAAATTCAATCATTTTTTCACAAGTAAATTTCTAACGATAGGTTGAAGTGTTCATGGGAAACAGTGAATTTCAGAAATCTAAGCATTACTAAAGATTTTGTACAAAATATGAGCAAAGGGGGGGGGGGTCGGGCAGTTTTCTTAAGTAATTATGAGAGGGGGGATTTGCAGTTTGCTTATTTTTCCTGACAAGGGGGGAAGGGGAGGTAAAAAATGACCAAAAACATTTTTGTATTGTGAAAATATTTGAACGGCCCGTCATGTAAAATGAAGTTGAGACAAGTTTTACTATAATAGCTGATTTTAATCTTAAATAAGAGTAATGATGGAAGTTTGAGTTCTGTCATGCTGCGCTTTAAGCGACGAAATATCTTTAACTGAAGACTAATATTTTTCCATTTTACAGCAAGCTTTTAACTCCAAAAATTACAATCAGTTGTCCCTTATATTGCATTTGAATTCCCAGGACATTATAGGGTACGGTCATCCAGTTTTTCAGGATGGTATCAGTTCAACCCTATTGGAAAAATTTTCCCAGTGTTCCATAAACCAGTATCAAATGATACTGGATCCAGTATAAATGATACTGGATCCAGTATGATTTGATACTGGTTTATGGAACACTGGGAAAATTTTTCCAATAGGGAAAATATCTGCCCTTTCTCCCCATTCATGACCCTTCCAACAATAGCGAAGGAGACCGAAGTCACCTAATTAGCAGACCCCCCGAGTGACTTCTCGCTCCTCCCCGAGGCCTGTCTTTTGTTGGAGGGACCATTGAAGGGGGTTGTTTCCGGTTTTCCTATTGTCCGATAACCAGAAACAGCAGATTTTTTAAACAGATACCATCCTGAAAAACAGGGTGACCGAACCCATAGAGTGGTGAATGCGACCGAAAACTCTCCTAACAACATTCCGTCTGTTTCAGTGCCAGCCCAGACGATGGCCGTCAAGTTCCACAGCGCGCCGCACCAACTGAACGTCAGCTGCGAGGCCACGGGGCTCTTCCCTCGGCCCCAGCTGCGGCTGTTCCGGCTGCTGTCGGGCCAGCGGGCCCCGGCAGTGGTCCGCGACGCGCGCTCGGACACTGCACCCCACAAGGACGCTTTCAACGCCTCCCTCTTCCGGAGCTTCGGCCGCGAGGAGCTCTCTCGGCCCCGGGGCACCACGGGCTTCGAGTGCGTCGTGGAGATCCCGGGCACCAACTACCAGCGGCGGAAAAGAGTGGCTTACAATGCAGGTACGTCTCAAGTAAGTATGGGTTCGTGTTTAGATACCTAAGCGGCTTCATTTTGATGGCGGATTTACACCCCTACGTCAACAAGTGCGGCAAAGGTGGTAAGCGGCATTTAAGGCGAGGGAGTTTTCCATGTTGCTTGACGGCGAAAAAGGAACAATTGGAAGCATTGAAAAGCGCCGTAGTTGTCTGACCGTTCTGGCCGGAGCGTCCATTGTGGTTGGAAATACTAAGTTTCGTGTTCGGATTTCTCCCATAGAAATGTAAAAACGATGAAATGTAAAAATATCTATTTCATGCTTCCTTAGGGCGAGCGCGCACGGGCGACTTTTGTCACGGTGACAAAGACAAAAATAACGTTGCTAAGGCTGTTGTTAGGGGCGGGAAATAGAAGCATCCAATAGAAGCATTCGCACATGACATTACTTGGAGGATAAAAACAACGTTGCTAAGGCCGTTGTTAGGTAAAGTCATGTGATTGAAAATGCTCTATTGTTTTCTAGCGATATTTTTGATAATAGTAATCATGGTCGCCGTGACTTTAGTCACTCGTGCGCGCCCAGCCTTACTATTCAAGAGCATAATTAGGGTGTTCCGATTGAATATCTATAATAATTACAGAAATCAACTCGCAAATCCGGACTAGATGGCTGTTATTTTGACTGAATACAGTGCTGAAGTTAAAATGAAACTATTTAATAGTATTTTGTTTTTCTTATCAGGTTCAAATAATTATATAGGCTATTTGTAAATATACAGGCTTGATTTTATATGATAAAATACAATTTTAAATATTCTATTTAATATAGAGTCATCCAAAATGTGGGAGAAACAAAAAGAGAGCAACGAGAAACATAGACAAAGGTGACAAACCGCTGCAGACACTTTTGACGGATCGCTCTAGAGCTCTCTGTTGGCAGGTCTGTAAGCTCCAGCCGCTACCCGATCTCACCGTACTTGACGTAGGAATGTAAATCCACCGGGGCGATCGCATGTTGGTCTTAGGTAGTAGTTCCCAACTGTTGGTTCGCGGACCATGAGTAATCTTCGAGATACTCGAATGTGGTCCGCGAAAGACTGAGACAGGACGCAAAAAATAGCCAATGTATTGATATTTTAAGTAATTTGTGTTAAAAAGGATGGATAACCACTAAATTAAGGCACTAGCAGCAACTATGAGCTAATTCCAACAAGGTTTATATACCTTGTTGTTCAATTGGTCAATTTTAATTGTAAACTAAAAATATTGGAGAATCCCTAATAAGCGTGGGTTTATGGAATGAAATCGAGTCAAGTATACGAGTTTTCCACCTAAGACCAAGGAAGGTTGCAATATAAACCTCCCAAAACTAGATGATAATATCAAGCACCATCAGATTTAATCATTTATCACTTTGGCAATCTTTTTCAGTTGTTTAAATAAGTTAAATACAATCAAAAAGTGTCACTACCTGTTAGAGGTAAAATAACTATGTATAAAATGTCATTAAATTTTTACAGGATGTTTAAAATAAGGTTATAATACAGGGGTGATCCACGGATTATGCTATATATGGTAAGTTATTCTCGGATTCAGTCGAGTTGGGAACCACTGGTCCTAAGCCACTATGCGGATTGACAGTTTATTGCAAAATCTTTGAAAGGAAGTCATAAAAATCCTATAATTGTATCAAAAATATAGACTCTTCATTGTAGTTAATAAATTTTAAAGCATAAATAATACATATATGTTCCAACTATCTCTATTACTCAAATATTTATAATTTCTCTTAATTTCATTATCAAACTGTACCTAATGAATTTTAATCGATCTTTTGGCCAACGATAATTTAGGATAGTACAATTTAACCTCCTCGTAGTTAAAGTTGTACAATGTTCAGGCCTGACTAAAGGGACATAATCAGAATTTTAGACTTGAATAGAAAATATTGTAGATACGTATTTCAATACCATAAAACTCAATTATACATTTTTGGCAGCTATTTATATCTCTACTTTGAATCGCGCAATAAATAAAATCCAATCAATTCAACTTTTACAGTACGTTTTTTTGTTACTATAATGGGAGAAAACATTGCGAAAGTTCTTTCTTTCAAAACCTAAGATTAAAAATTCCACCTGAAGAAGTTTTCTCAATAATTCGTTTACAAAATTTCTTTTTTATATACGCGTTTCAAACACTTTAAAAAATTGTATTAAATTTCTGAATACCCTGAATTAAAGTAATAACATCTGCATTATTATTAGTTCTGACTGTATCAAGTAAACAGTTTAATTCTTGGATTTCTCTTTCTTCAAGTAAACTGGCGTTAAAGAGATGTGTGTTCACAAAGGGATGCTCTTCCGTTTCTAGCTATGCAAAGAATCATTTTCCCATTATTATCTTTATAAAGCTTACTTAAAATAGCACATTTTATTGAATTTGAAATAGTTTTCTTGTGTGTCGAAATAAAAGGGATGTAACTAGTGTTTTATTCAGAAAGAGAGAGTATAGTATTCAGAATTCATTCCTATTCAATCCAGGTAAATTATTGAAATAGAATTTATAAAAAGTGCATATTAGTATTTTTAAAAAAGTATTATTTTGCATTTATTTTTACGACATCTGACTTTTTAATCTAGCTTTCAAAGATGTTTTTTATTATTAAGAATAATTGATGATATATTTAGCCTCGTCTTTTAAAATGCTGTAAATTCTTTTTTATGAGGTCTAAAATGTTTTTTTGGGGTTTTCATTCGAAAAATTAGCAAGAAAAGGTAGAGCCTAATATTACGGGAAAATTAAAAAAACTCCGTTAGATAGTAATCTAAAATCACATTAATATATCAAGCCAATACAGTATAAAATCGAAGAAAAATTAGAAAAAACACAAAAAAACTCGAAATAAACTTTTATAAGGTATTTTTTTAGAAAATGTTATTTCATTATTCTCAAATATTGTAAATACTTATAATTATAATGTCTGCAAAGGTAGAAAAGTTTGGCATATCATCTTTATTCTTATATTTTATAAAGAAAATTAAGTGGGGTAGATCTTTCCAAATGAGAAACTAAATTATGTATAATTTAGTTCATCCTTTGGTGGGTCATTCTTTTTTTATATAACCTTTGTAACACTGACGCAATTTCTAATTTTTAACTCGATTCACGATAACCAATCATTGAGTTCTACTTTTGAATTGAATAAAATCAAAATCAATAATTTTTAAGACTGCTTAGAAGCAAGGAGTCTCTATTCGTAAAAAATCGAATATTATAAATATCCGTATCAAAAGGCCTTACAGTGAATAGTAAAGCTTAAAACGGATTTAGTTCTGATAGATAGAAGTATTATATAATTTACCTCCAAGTATATATGAATACTTTGAATTTATGTCCCTCTCAAAAACCCAGTCCATAAAAGCCTAAAATAATAAATAGAAACATTTCAATCTTTCCCCTTTTTAAAATTGAAACCTTCCATGGCCTCCATAAAAGCCACCTAAGCCCGCATGATTTAATAGGCGTACGGAATAAGTTACTTTTCAATATAAGCTTTTCCAAGAGTGCAGAAATATGTTCCAGGAATGGACGTAAAGTCACCAAATATAAAAACTCTTACAACTAAATAAACACGAATGATTTCGATTTTCCATAAGAGCTGCCGGATGGAGCTGGTCGATCAATATATGAAGTTATGATTTTAGAGGAAACAATGTTGAATTTATTTGTGATGGAAAGGTATTGAAGTTTTAGTTATAGTTCTTTGTTTTCAAATTTATAAAATAGATTTTAGGGTGATCCTACTTTACAGTTTTACTTTTTTCAGTTTGATTTCAGTTTTTTTACAACCGTTATTTATTTAAGTTGGTTTATATAATACGGTCGCTTACAAACTTATTCGAGCCTGCTCATTCTTTACCTGTTAATTAATTGCCTTTAATTATCATATCCTTGACTAAATGCATAATATTTATGATAATAATATAAATGCAACAAAAATGCTTTTACAACATAATTTAGCAATAATTCTTTTTAACTTTATTCAATAGTAATTAATTTTATCAATATAAATTATAAGTTTTTATAATAAAGTTTCCTGTTTGGTGTGAATTTTCTATAACTGCGGAATCAAACTGTTAATCAGTAGAGTAAGTATGCCATTGATGTTTTTTTAAGATAACATTTAATTTATTGGCCTTATATTGGCGTAAAAATTTTCAGATTTTTAAAAATGGATAGCTAGAAACTTTCCATAAAGCAAGTTGGTTATCTCAAAGCGTAAGGAGCGGTCTCATAATATCCTTCTTGTAGTTCATGTAAAATCTTTATGTTTTCATGTAAAATGATTTTCAATGGGCGATACTAGACATTTTATGGAAAATGTGTTCCTGAATTATAACATGCCATATTTATAGCATAAAACATCAGTCAAAAGTGGACTATTAAATCAAATAACTAAATGTATTAGTTTAAAATACACTTTGGTATAACGTTTATAAAAAAAAGATGCATGAATTCTAGGAAACTGATGTAGTATTTTTATAGTATCTGAAAATACATTTAAATGCTAAATTTAAATGACCAAGCTAAAATTCTTTATTCATGCAGCTTTTTTACGACAATATAATGTTTTATAAAATGTTAATTGAATTAGGCACATAAAATGCATTTAAGCGTATAGACTGTTGCAAATTTGGGATAAATACTCTAAAAAAATTATGTTTTTAAATTCTTAAAAAAATCTTTAAAAGTCTGCAATTTTGATTAGTAAAACATTTACGTAAATCATGAACCTGTAATTCCGGTTAACTTTATAAGCGTTTTACATATCCTTCAATATTTTATAGGTTTATTTTAAAATAAGTATAGAATTTTAAAAATTAAAACTTAAAAAAATTGATATTTTTTTATTTGTGTGGTTTTTTTTTAATCTCTTTAGTTACTTTTTTCATCGTAACATTTTTTAAACTTAAGGAAGTTTTCATAATTTGAAACAAATCTAAAAATGAAATTAATTAAATTCACACTAAAAAATAACAATTTACCTATCCACCTATTGCTGTTGCATCAAGAAATTAAATTGTTCCAGATTTATTATATTTTATCAATCTGCATTTGTATTTATATCCAGCAACTTTTGTGAAGGAAGCGTAAGACTCAAGGTTTGTAAAAGGGAAATCTTGTTGCTTTTATACAAACGTTTTTTGCTTTAAATCCTCTTTTCGAGTTGGAAGAACACAAAAGAAAGCCCCCCAAGTGTTCTTTAAAATAGAACTGTCACCAACGAGTTGTATTTGGGGTTTAAATTTCGAAAAATGTAGGTTTCTTAAAAGGACATTTTATCATAAAAAAATATGTAGGAAAAATCACGAAAGTTAAGATTTGTGAACTCAAAATAACATTTATGACAACAGCAAAAACGAATGGGAAGTTTTGTACTAAAATATTTCTCAAGAAAATACCTCTTTCTACCTGAGCTTTTTTCGAGTTTAAAAAGGTAGTGTATTTTACAATTTTTGGGGTTTGTTTCGTTCTTTCTACCCTTATAAAGATATTAAAGTTGAATGATAAAAAAATCATGAAGAAATGAGAAAGGTAAAGTTACATAAAAATCTTGTTTAATTATGCATATTATAAATGGCTCTGATTTTATCCAGTCCAAAAACCAAGATTGCTTGTGGATTGGAAAATCTTTAATGCATATTTTAGGATACTTTTATGAAGATCTACTCAACATCTAGCTAAAGACACCCCTAATTGGCAATGTTATTTAATAAAACATATCATGTTGCGACCACAATGAAATTAAGAATTAAAATTGAATTTGAAATACAATTATAATTGATATTATTTTTCTCATTTGTAGCATCCTGCTTTTCATTGCATATGCAAATTTAAATAGGCTCATTCAGACTTAACCACTTTTTGTGCTCCTTTTGGAGGAATCATTCAAAGTGAAAAGTGGGAATTGGCGTTTCATTGAACCACTCAGCATGAACAGTGAAAGTGAAACAGTGTGACTGAGTCTTATACCACTTGTTACTCAACACTGTCACTCCATACTTAAGCAAAAACAACTCTGTGTAATAAAAAAATCATCGAAGACAATCCTTCTTCTATTTAGCATATTAAAATTCCTTCCGAAATTACGTCATAATATTTTCTGCGTTTAGAGCCGAGGAAACAAAACCGAAATCCCGAAAAAAAAAATCCCGAATTCATCACACAATAGAAGCGCTCTCCAGAGAGATACCATTCAAAACTCCCGCTGCAAAGAAAACGAAAGAAATGCAATTCTTCGAATCAACTCATCGTGATTATTACCCCGAGACGGGAGACACTGGAGTATACGCACCGCAGCGTGAATAAACATGAGGTCTTATTTTCACTTTTCGGAGAGAAGTGCTAATGCAATTGGATCTACGCTAAAACTCGCGCGAAGAGAGAGAAAGGGAGGGGATATTTTTAGGGATTTTCGCTCCGGTGACGTAATGCTTTTTCTCCGCACCTTTTTATTCCTATTCCCGAGATGGGCATAATTCTTTTCGGTCCTCCCGCACTTTTTTTGTGTTCTTCTGCCGTTTTTTTTATGTGATTTGGTTCTTACCACACGGAAATCGAGTCTAGAGGGAGGGATGAATTGAATGTTAAAAAGATCGATTTGAGAGAAGAGCTCCTGCTAAATATTCTGGTTAATCGAACAGTTAACGTACCAGTGAATTAAGATAATTACATTTTCATTTGTTGTTTAATAGTTAAAATTTTTTGTCGCAAGTTATTCTTAACTTTGAATACATTTAAAGTTATGTGTATCAATATGATGAACTTTTTTAAATTATTCACCAGAAAAGCATTTAAAATAACTAAACTTAACACATGCTTTAAATCTTCCTATAATTCAAAGTTCAAATATGTTCAAAAATAATTTACGTTTAATAAGTACTAATTAATGTTAGCAAAGAATGCTATAAAAAATTCTTGTAAATAAATTGTAGGAATGGATTTTTTAAGCAGTAATTTCTGTAGAAAATCTTAACAAGTGGGACAAATTCTTTAGTTGAATTTAAACTATTTTTCTTATAATATAGAAAAACGTCTTCGCATCCGAACATTAGTGTTTTCAAAGACTGTTGGTAAGTTGCTTTATATTTTTTTAAATTCCTTTTGTTCCATATTGAACTTGCTGAATCTGTAGCGTAGTCATAAAAAAAACTGGACGTAGGTATTGGAAATTTGGGGGGATATGGGATAATTTTTTCTTTTTTATAGTAAAAAAACAACTCCTAGAAAATTTCTGGGTTTCGATGTTATACATTCCAAAATCTACCCTTAGCCTGTGCCGAATTGAAAATAATATTTGAAATTTTGATACCTTCAAGTTCGAAAAAAAAATTAGAAATTTTGCGATGCATTAACATATCAATTAATATATCAAGAAACAGTTGAATGGATCACATAGGAAGAGATAACACCAAAAAGCAATTGAGTAAATGAAGATCAATATTGAAAAAATCGATCTTTACCATATAGATCCACTCGAGAATCGATTCTTTCGCGGGGTCAAAATGCAAAAACCTTTTATTCCTCTCTTCTCCTGGCAGAAAGAAGTGGAGTTGAGTCGAATTTATTGCTGTCGGGAGTAATAAGATCCGAAGAAGTGTGGAAGGAGGGGGTGGAGTGGAATAGGTGTTCTTCGTTATCCGGTGCTTGCCTGTCTGAAGGGATAAATAGCCTCTTGTGTGAAGGGAGAAAGAGAAAGGCAGAGATGTAAGTGGTTTCCTATTGCATAATCCATGAAAGAGAGGACGGCAAGACTTTGAGGTGGAAATACGTGTTATAGAGGGGTCTAACAAGACAATATGTGATTTATGAGGGGTTTTCTGGAGGTCCTATCAAGAGGACGTTTTTCGAAGTTAGTTTTGCACGTACTTAGAAGCTCCTTTTTTTGTGGAATTTAAATTTTTTTCTGGTATTAAAGAGGGTTTTTTTTGTAATTAATGTTTTCATTCATGTATTTCTCTCCTTTTTATAAAAAGCACGATTAGTTCAAAAATAATTTATATTGGATTATTATGAAACAAAATTATGGCTAATTGAGCTTGGTATTACGTGGTAAAATGCTATCTGTGCTAAATACTAATTAGTTGCGAGCAAATGTGCCTGTACATTTTGTTGTGTGAAAATTTCCAGTGAAGGAATTAATTTTCTTAACTTGTTCTATAATTTTAACTAGTAATGCAATTAGCTTACAGTGAAATTTATTGCAGTACACAATCATACAGTAGTCTCTTAGTACGTGCAATTATACAGTAGTCTTTGTTAAACCCATTAAAGTAAAGTAGTTTTCTCCCAACTCACAGCGTAGGCTTTTGGTGTAATTGGCAATGAGTCCTAATACTCAAAGAATGAGAGATTTACATGCAATAAAACAATTATTTTGATGTACCAATATTCGTCATGACGTGGTTATTTAAACATAATGAAATAGTTTGAAGCACATAAACAGGTTATTGTACTATACTATGTTAAGCAGAGGGGATTGAAGAGCAAAATTTAAACTGGCAGTTTGTTAAACTTTATTATAATTAGGGTTCAGTTTGGATAAGATAATTATGAAAGTTAGTTTCCCTCACTTTAAATCTTTATAACAGACCAGCACAAAGGCGAGATAAACTTGTTTGGATTAGACTTAAATTAAATGAGTGAAATCTCGTAGGGTGGTATTCTGAAGACGTTATGTTGAATTCAAACTAATTTACACATTTTCTGAAGAGTAAACATGCTAACGGGTGAGTGTCCGAGTCTTTCGAAGAGCAAGAATCATTAATGATGACGATATTTGTTGATTGATGATGATGAACTATGGTAAGTTCTTTCTTCGAGTCTCCAACAAATTTATTTATCGCCGTTCGCTTTCACCGCTTATCCTTATTACCTTCCATGGGCTACATGATAAAGGTTTATATCCTCAGAGCTGCTGCAGCTTCATTGTTATAGAAACTTATTTCACATCGTGCTATTCTTTTGTGTCATAAATACTAATTTACTCAGAGAGTAAAGCTTTTGGGCTTTTATCATTATCGCCCATTGTGTGGTATGACCTAATATATTAGATCGGACCTATGTTTACCATTAGGGGCACTTCAACTATTCTTACGTAATACAATTTACTATACTTCTTGTGTTTTTTTCTGGAATTGTTGCATTTAGCATGATCTGATATAATTTTAGTTTTTTTTTATCAAATTCAAAGGCTTTTAAACAATTTTTTTTTTTAAATTTAAAAACCATACATTATTTAATGAGTTAAAGGTTGAGAGGAAAAAAAATCTCCCACAGTTTTTACTTATTTTTTTAGAAACAGAACAGAACAGAAATTAATTAAACAGAAATTTAATGGCATTGCCATTTCTGTACAATTGGAAAATAATCAAGTTTACAGCAAACGAATTGCCGTATATTGACATACTTTAAAATCCAAACCTTGCTGGGACAAAAACAACAATAGAATAGAATATTTAATTCTTATGATTTTAAGAGAACCACAATGTTAAAATTTAATATGTATTTTTACTTTAAATGAATACTTACTTAATACTGAGGAAATTAGTATGAAGAAACAGAAAATAATTACATGAAACATTGCAGAAAATAATAATAGTTTTGGCTAAATTTATTAGTTAGTAGGTACATAGATATCAAGATTTTTTATAATTTTTATAATCGATGCATCATGTTATATAGTTTTTTATTTTTTGCCACACTAAATCATATAATATTTGGTTTTAAAACTTTTATTTACCTTTATATACTACTTACCTTGAAATAGAAGAAACATTTTTAAATTTAATTTTGAAAACAATCGAGAAATCACTTTAGTTCTGAAGAAAACTCTAATATGGATACGGTAAAAACATTGAAATTATTAACCAAAGCTAACACATATACTTAGAGAGGTTATTTGAATCCTTCTTTCACCTAATAGCTCATCTATGATAAGAAAATATAAACATGAAACGCGTTTGGATACTAAAAAGCAATGCTAATCTAAGTTACCGTCATAATGAACATAATGAAACAAAATATCAAGTTTAATGATAGCCTATAAACGGTCAATAAAACATTCAGATATTCAGCAATAACAAATGAGATCCTAAAAAACCCGTTAAATCAACTCTCAATGATATAGGGACACACATTATTGCAAAAGAAGTGTCGAGAAAGAACTTATCTATGCAAAAACACACGATATAAACATAATCGAACAGAGTGATAGCGCACATTTTATGGAGCGAAAACTCATCCTTATACCTCATTTAAAGCATCTCCACTTTGCTTAACTTTTATTCTGCCCGTGGAAGATTACGGGGGCTGGAAAAATATTTAAGAGTTTTCGGAATACATTTAAAAACTTATTTTTATTCACAAATCCGTTTTTCTCGTCGCTGGAAGATTAAATTACTTTCAAAGACAAATACTTTGAAAGTTAGTCTCTCTTTTTATGAAAGCAAGGGAATGAGATTTTGTAAATTTATTTATCCTTAGAAGGAATCCAGAGGCGGAGAAAAAACCGAGGCTGTAAAAATAATAAGAGGGTAAGAAAAACAACTTTGGGATCAACTTCCTCTTAAAATCCTCGCTTGATGTTAAAAAGAACTAACATTTCTCGGAGTATGTGAAGAGTCTTCATTGATTTTAAAGAAATTGAAGGCTCTTACGAAATGAAGTGAAATACTGTTTTTAATCGAAGCAGTTTTATATTATTTTAGTTTAGTGTTGAATTTTCTAGGATTATAAGATTATTAAAAGGTAAGTTTTCATGAATAAATGCTGATACCCTTTTACAGTCTTCAGTATTTTTTTTAAAATTCCAATTTAATGTAAAAAAAAATTGAAATAAATTTTTGGGTTCTCAAACTTTATTTTGTTTTAGCCTCACATCAAAGCTATATAAAATACGTAGCGAGTTTTTATTTTGCTCTCATCTATTTTTCTGTACTTAATAACAGCGTTTCAATATGATAAGAAACAAAATTTAAGTTAAATGAAGGGAAACTTGAAATAAAAGTATCCTGATATTATTTGCGATTCCATTAACTAAGATAATTTAATTATAACATAAAAACTATTTGTCTTAAAACTTAAATATGAAGTAGGTATTATATAAAATTTGTAGTAATTCTAATTCGTCTTAGTAATTAGCAAGTTGTTTTAATGCATGCAGTGAGGGATTTCTTTTATGTTTTTTTAATATCACTGAACAACAATTTTTGACGAAGTTCGTGCAAAAATAATAAAAGTAGTCATACTTTATTAATTTTGATGTGCTAAACATGAATATTACCATAAAAATTCTGGTTAGTTCTTGTTTCAGAGATATACAGAGGGGGACATTGTTTATTGTACTTATACTGAAATATTGCAACTTTCAAAACATTGCTCAGAATAAATTTATAGTTTAGTCACAATATTGAGTAAAATTTATTTAGAATCCCATCAAGCATACAACTCATGGGTAAAACTTGTTAAGATACAAATGTTTCGTTGATATCATAAAAACTTTTATCGTTATTTTGATGAAAATTATAACATTCTCTTTCGTTTATTTACAAAAGTTTTATTAGTATAAAAATGTACTCAGACGATGTAAAAAAGTAGAATCTCTGCATGAAAATTGTTAAAATTAAGTCTAATAATTATTTTGATTCGCAATAGTGGTAAGCTGTCTTCCATTCCGATTGAAATCTGGCTACGATAATGAAAGATAGGGTGACTTGCTCAGTGAATGAACACTTAACATTAGATTTGCGATTTGCCCACTTTAAATATCATTTTCAATTCTTTAAAATAAGGTATGTTTCCATACTGGCTTTTTCACAACAATGTGGTGAAACTACTTTCAGATAGCAGAAATTGATATTTTTAAAGTTATTTTGATTTTAGTGAGAACACTGCGATCTATCCAGTAAATAAACAATGTTTGACCTAAATATGAACACCGTTTTCCCAATGAATGAACTCTGAAAGTAGTCACCGGATTTAATATTTTAGAAAAGTTTTTTTAAGATTTAGACATCGTTGAATAAACCAAGCAACTCTTATAAACTTTTTCAAAATATTAAAACTGATGACTATTACTTCCAGAAAATTTTTTATCATAAGGGTTTTGGACTATCGTCTTTAATATTTTAAATAAATTTTTATTTTGGATGCTAAGAAACTTGAGGTATTAGAAAACTAAAGGGACTGAGAAGATATTTTAGATCCAACAAACTGAAGGGTAGTGATAGTAGTAGTGGAGTGGAAAAACTGTGAAAACCAAATTGTAAATTGTAAAAAATGTAATCGTAAAAAGTAAAGAATCATAAGAAATTACATCTTAATTCAAAACTTTTAATGCAATAAAAATTCGAGTAATATTATTACTCGACCCCAAATCGGCTCCAATTAAAAAAAAAAAGATTTTCATAAGATAAGAAATGAAAGATTTTCGTAGTGACAGAAGTTTAAATATTAAAACCTAATACCGCACAAGAAAAAAAAATCTATAAAAAATACAAAAAGTAACATTTAATGTTACATTTAATGTGTTATTTAATGTTAAAAGGAACTAAATAATTACACTATAAAGTTTTCTAATAACTACTAAAATTTCTAATAAAAGTAAAATAAAAGTTTTAAACTGCTTTAAATTTTCTAATAATCACAATTTGAAATCAAATATCTAAGTTTGTAGCGTTTTGAGTAAAATCTTTGTTTCATCCATGTTATATTAATTTTACTCTAACTGTGTGATGGGAACTGTTTTTATATCATTTTCTAGTCCAAAAAAGTGAGTTAACTTTTTCTTTAGAGTAAAAGTTAATTTAAAAAGTAAAGCATTCTAATTTTTATCTAATTTTGAAATGGTTTTTAGGGGTTTCTATCTTTTTGTGATTTCAGTTGGAAGTATTATCAAATACAAAGTAAGTAATTAAAAACTCGTTCTCCAAAACGAAAATGTTTTACTCTATTTCATTAAGTTCCAAATTATTATTTTTTTACCTGTATTTCTGTTGAAAAGAACTGTATTTAACCTCATTGAGTATATCTTTATTGACTATTGAAAAGAAAGTTTATAAACTTTTGTAAAATGGTTGTAGAAGTTTTTTATTTTTACGTACAAAATCCAAAGTTTTTCTAAATTGTCAAGCAAATTTTAAAGTACTAAGTTTAAAACTTACTTAATTTTGAAATATTTAACTCCATTTTTAAACCGATTTCTCTTGGTTATAAAATTTTCTCAGTTGACCCGGTTCGTAGTCAATTTTTTCTTTTTTTTTCCTTTCAAAGAATATTTCTCCTGTTTCACCGAAACTTGATTGACGTTTCGTTTGTTAGAATGTCGTGGCGAGGTGAGATCGAATCAACAGGTTGCATAAATAAACTTCTAGATCGTGCTGCCATCTAACTTCGTACTTTGATACCAACTTTAAACTGATTGTATTAAACTAGATGTATAAACTTAACTACGCTTTAAGAAAGTAACCTACAGATAATGAAATAATTTTTAAAAAATAGTTTTTTTTAATTAAAGAGCAATGGTTTTCTTTCTTGCATTTTGACTGCATTATCATAAACAAATTTTAGGAGTGATTTTTTTACAAAACGCTTTAAACTGATGCTAAAAATATAAAAATAAGAAAAAAAAATTGATATCTAATCAATATTGATGATCTCTTCATTTTTGCATACGTAAGCTTGAGAAATAAAAAAAAGTGCATTTAGGTTAAAGATATGATAAAAATAAACTTTTAAAAGTTTAAAAAATAACTGTTTAGAAATTAAAAACAATGCTCTTAATATTTTGCACACTGTATAAATTAAGAAAAATGTCCATTTTAGCTGTTATTATAAGTTTCTCCACAAATTTCTCCTTCATCCCCTAGGTGCTGCCATCTATACGTGAACTTCAGTACCCACACTGTATTAAATATCACTGATATATCACTGCCTTATAGAATTTTGGTTATTAAACCAAGTATTGTTAAATATTTCGTAGAAATCTTTCTTCTGTGAAATTTTCAGTTAGGATGGTTTCTGTTTGATTTAGATTTTTTATTTTGAATAACTATAGTAATAACATCCTTTTGGGATTTCACCTAGTATGAAACACAAAAATAATCTTCTATTATTTACAGAAAAAATGCATACATTAAACAAATTCATCTTACTCCCTCTTTAAATTGCAAGCTTTTACACCTTGATTTGTTTTATTAAATAATTGTAAAAAGGATTATTGAGTGAAATAGAAAGATTTATAGTCGATTCCGCTTATTGTGATCACGATTAATGTTACCAATCGGATAATGTTATCAAAATTGACCAGTCCCGATCACTCTTATTTAATTTAATGTAAAATACGCCGTTTTATATGTGATCAACATTTCGCTTAATCTTATCAAAAGTTTGTGAAATCACCTTAAACATATTTTTTTCCCGTTTGAAGGCCAATTTCAATACATTAACACACAAAGAGAGCCATTTATTCATTAGTAATATAAGTTCTACTCTCATTTTTCCTTAAGAATGCATAATTTGCAAAATGCAAATTAGGAAATCGTTTTAAATACTTCAATTAGGACTACAAAGTTGTGATTTTAAAGCTAACACTCAAGTACTACACTGTTTGAAACTTTTCTAGTATCAAACCGTTTATTGTTATCAATCGGATATTGTAATCATTCTACTCTTGGAAAAAGCTGATCACATTAAGGGGAGTCGTCTGAATTAATAAGTTTTCTAACGATCTTTCGTTTTATAAAGATGAAAAAATAATTTTTCAAATATTGTGAATTACTTCCTTCAGATTAATTTCGAAATTTTAAATTTGAAAACGTTCTTTTTTAATTGTAATTCATTCTTCTTTCCATTTTTCCTTGTTTTTATAATAAATTTAATAGTAATTCAAGCCTTCAAAAATTTAAACCAACCGTTTTATTAATATTGATTCAAAATGAAGTGAATTTATGAAAAAGGGTTTAGGATAATAAAAATAGTTGAATATATAATTTGATGGTTTATATCATGATACATTAAAAATAAATCCGAGAAAACATCCGATTTATCTAGTTTTTGAAAATATCTGATTTTATAAACATAATTCGTGAAGAAGCTATAAAATTACTTTATTAGCATATGGATTAAATTAAAATATTTTGCAACTATTAAAAGATTTACCGAGAGAAAGATTGAGTAGTTCTCCCCCTGCAAGGATGTAAAAATTATAATATTTTTACTGGTAAAAAGTTCCAATGTTCAGTTATTTTAATAATCAAATAGTAATCTAAATTTTTTATACCAAGATTCACGTCTTATCAAATCACAAGTATTTTCTCATACTTCCTTTTGAACTGCTTCTTGTTAACTAAACTAATTAAACCGTCTCACATTTTCATAAATTTTTAAAACTTCTAATTACGCTAGAACGCTAAAAAGTAAATACAAATTTACCTGTATCCCAAATACTCATTTACAGTTCATCACATAAAGCATAGTTTGATCGCTACACTCTTAAAACAACTATTTCAAAACTGAGTAAAAATCACTATAATCTGAGTATGTCATATACTCAAATATGAAAACATGCACATTACTTAAAAATGAGATATCATGTTCTAATTTTTGAGTAAGTGCTTGGCATGGCATTCTCAAAAATCGGAGTACAACTTTTACTATAATGCAACGTCACTATGACGTAGCAAGTGAATTGGGCGTGCCCTCGCAACTTAATGTCTCGCGCTAGCACTCCGAAATTGAGGTAGTATTTCAAATAATTTCCAGTATCCAAACATAAATTAAAAATAAGTATAATATGAGTGATGACTATTGAATTTTGTATGAAACTGAGTATCTCTGATGGTGTTTTAAAATTGAAGGCATTGGGTCGCGTCATATTTGAAACAAAAAGTTTCTCACCAATATGAATACACTGATTTACTCAATTTTGAGTCTGTCATCTCTCAGTGCACGAGAAAAAACTTTTGACGTCATACTGTATTGTGGTGGTTTTTATGAAAAAAAAAAGATTATTCTACTCAATATCGAGGGTGATGGTAATTTATAACCGCTGAAAAAAACATTTTGTGACAAATATGCGAGGCTTATCATTTAGTTTTGCATTTTTTTTTCAGGTTTTGTTTTTCTTTCAAAATTTTCTCATGCCGGTCAGACTATAGAATATTCCGCTATATTTTATTAAAAAAAACCTTTCCCTTTAAAACTGTTTTTGCTTATTTATATTTAAAATAAGGACATATTATACAACCAGGAAGATAAAAAATTAATTTAACTTTAATTGAGCTATGAATTTTGAAATATCATGAATTTACTTTAGATTAATTTACATAATAGTTAGATTTAGTAGATAATAGGTAGATATTTAGGTAAATTTTACTCTACCCTGGTATATTCCAGGAAAAATTACAATAAAAAAAGAGAAATATAAAAAATCCCCAAACACACAAAATTTACAAAAATGTTTCATGAAAAGCTCTTATTTATTGATTCTTGATATCTATGTAAGACTTTCAATATTAAAGAGAATAGAGAGCACCTAAGAGAAATTGTTCGAATATTTGCTTTTAAGTCCATCCCGAACCTTAAACCCTCCATTATTTCGGTATTGAAATTTACACCTCCTCCTAGCATCCAATCCCCATTCCTCCTGATAAAAAGCAACCATCCGAAACGGTTAACGACACAATACTACTTAATCACTTTTCTCCTCCAGCAACGAAAGAGTCGTCGTCGTCGACGACGCTTTTTCCGTTTTCTTCACGCCTTCCATTTCTGCAGCCGATCCGGAACTGGACGACCCCCTTCGCACAATAAAACCATTCTCCGGCAATGAAAGATCCTGAATCACATCGCCCCCATTGTGTTGCCAAAGACGGAAATTAATCTCGCTGCGACAGTGTCCGCTGTTGACACTTTTAAAAGCTTTTTGTGCCCTTTTTGTTGCCATTACGGGAAGAGAAATAAGAGTGGGGAGAAGGTTTTTTTTTTATTTTTGTTTGGACTGTGAGCGCTGTGGAGGGAGTTTGTGAAATTCGTTTGAAAAATGGTTTTGATTGAAAAAATGGTTCAATTAAATAAAGGAACTGTTTTTTCTTTATTGTTGCTTGGGTCGTTTTAGTCACGCTCCGTTTTTGAGGTTTGAAAGGATCTTTAACTAGCAAAAGGGGTTAACTATTGAAGATAATGTGTTTTCCGATGGCTCATTTTCATCGATTGAATCGTTTTTATATTATAATTTTGGTATGATATGGACCAGAGTTTTTATAGCATCAATGAAAAGAGTGGAAAGAAAATAACTTTAATGAATGAGAAATAAAGTTTCTTTTCATTAACAAACTTTTGACAATAGCAGTAAACGTGAAAACCACTTCTCACAGAGTAAAAAACCATACTTCCGGAAATGTAATTTTTTTTTATTGAATAAACGTACAAAAGTTCAATTTCCTAATTATAAAGACTGATTCTTGAATAGCTAGTAATTTTTGCATCATATTGACGAGTTGAAGCGGAAAAATATGTTACTTTGACAAAGAATCCCTTGAGAACATCCGGTGTATTCCATAACATTGCAGATGAATCGTATTTCCGGTTTATATATAAGCTATATGAGAGGAAGTGTTCTTGGGATTTTTGTGAAGTCACACAGTTAAACTCGTCTATTATCTTAAACTCGTTATCTTTGATAGACACAAAATGAAGTGAATTTTTTTCATCATCAATCAATTTTTGCTTTTTGTATTTATATTTTTTCTGTTTTTGCTGCTTATACTCCAGTTATCATCAGACTCTGTATGTTTTCTCTTTTCTACTGTTTTAAAATTGCCCTTTTCTTAGTTCTCTAATTGATGTAGTTTAATTTTAATTCCCACTTTACTTAAATAATAAATTCCAACTAAAAAAAACCATTGTTTTGTTTAACCAGCTATAAGGCTCCTAAGGCCAATAGTTATTTTCACAAAACATACAACAAATAAACGGCTCCTGACATCCCTAGTTTGAAACGAACACCATGCATGAAAGTAGAAAACTGTAACATCTCTTCGATCACAAATCGATCGTAAGTCGGCAGACACTATAATGGTTTTATAACAAGGCATACACGGCAATCCAACATCTCCCCCTTCTTACAAGACCCCCTCAGGTACACACAACCCCCATTGATCGAACTTCCCAATTTATTCATGAGTTCAATATATTTTTTTCTCTCATTCATTGGATGGCAAGTGATTCACCTCCGCTGTTTTAAACGGGAGCGTGTTCCTAATGACCGAGAGAGAGACAATCGGCAAAAAGGAGGAAGGAATAAGGGACGGCTGAGAAGAGGCAGGTGCGTGGGGACAGGATGACTAATGAAAGCGTTTTCCCGCTGATGGGATGCGATAATGTGGGTGAAGGAAGGGGCTACCTGAGCCCGCAGGTGGGGATTAAGTTGTGCGAATAGCTCTACTGTGTTTGAAGTGTTTGTGTTTTGGTAAATACAGGGCTCGATTTAGAAAATTCACTATAGCTGGCACACTGGCAGGATGGGGCTCCCATGTTAAATGTTATCATCATGTGTGTTCATCACAAAAGCAAATTTCATCGCACAGAGTAATTGGTGGATACGTATTGGCCTGTAGATTATTTCAAAGATTTCACCAAACAAAGTGTGTTGAATTTTATTTTGCCCCCTTTTTGGAAAATAAGAAGTACTATTGAAAATGCTCTGATCAGGGTTAGAAGCTCCAATAAATTTTCCAGAAATTTTAAAAAGTTATTTGTTTAAAAATTTTTACTTACTTTTGAGATTTTAGGGCCCCTTAAATAACGGGCCCTTTGGTTCGGGCCTCATAGGCATAACTGTAAATCAGGACCTTGGTAAATATAGGAAGGTATTAGATAACAACGGCATGTAGTTTCTCAGTCGTTGTTGGAAGTAACTGTACTCATGAACTTAACCCCTCCCCCAAGTAAAGGGCGAGGAAGTACAGTGTAAACACAAAAAACTCATTAGCTCATCCGTTCATAAGCTGAGAGTACCATTTCTTTCTTCCCAAAAACTTGCCATAAATTCAAAATTCCTTTATAATCCAATATCAAAAGTATCCTGCATGAATGAGCCTAATTTTATATTTGCCATGAGGGATATTTTAAAGCTTTCTTTACGTAATAATTTCTAAAAAATACCTAAATTAAAAATTAAAAATTAACTTATAAGCCAATAAAAAAGTCATTCTTTATCTTCCCCATGAATCATACTAATTCTGTTTTGATATTACTACGAGGGATACGTTTAAACTTTGTTTACGTTAATATTTCCTGTTTTTTTGAGGTTCGTGGACTAATTATTTATTATTGTTTTAACTATTTAAGTATCGCATCTTAACTTTCTCGTAACTCCATCTGAGGTTATCACAGCACACGAAAAAAACCTGTGTGCTTTTTTTTTTGGAGATTGATGAATCCGATTATAAGCCTACTCATACTCAACTCATTCTATAGAAATGGAAATACTATTATAGACTACAGGCCCGTGTCGAAAAATGATGGGTCATTTGAACCACCAGAAGACCTATATAGAATGATATAAGGGCATAAAATAATAAGATTCAGCACTATGCCGTCACTTGTAAGCTGTCCAACTGAGTGCAGGTGAGAATTCAAAAGCACAGGTAGAGTGAGTAAATTTTGGTCATGTATTTTTGTACGGCATTCTTACCATCAATAGATCCATGAAAAATAATGAGAAAACGCGCAGTGCCGTACAAAAGTAGTGCGCCACAAAGTCGGAAATTTTTGTTGATTTTCTGGCGATTTTTAGGGTAAATTTGGTCATTTGATTGTGTACGGCATCGGTTCCATATCGTTTCAATACCTCTTCTAATCCATAATTCCGCAACGCCGTACAAAAAATCAAGCGACAAGGGGGAAAAATCGAGGGTTGCAACCCCCTCCCTTTCAGTGGTCTGGGGGGTGATTTGAAAAAGTACGGCATCGGTTCCAAAACATTATCTAGCACTCAAATGTACTATTAAAATTAATGCCGTCAAAAAATTAATGTCCATTTTTGAATGTATATCAATAATTATCTCCATTTCATCATATTCTTGATTTATAAAGCTGGAAGGTCATTTGATCCTGTACGGCAACTTTTTTTTCAACATGATATAGTTAAATACAATTGTTATATAATATTGCCGTTCAAAAGAAACTGTTCTAAAAAAAATTATAGAGAAATACATAAAGTGAAATTTTTCAAATTATTTCTAAAGTTTCAATAATCATAGATTAATGAAATTTTGCAATTTCTACATATTATCGTGGTTTTAAATAGTTTTCAGGTAAATAATTCAGAAAAAAATGATGCCGTACATTTTAATGCAAACCATATTTTCAGGCTGATGAAAATGGCACAACCATTTCAGGGGTACTTTAAGGTCATCTGATACAATACGGCATTCACATATTCTTGAAGAGAACAATTGATAATATGCATTAATCATTATGCCGTCTACCTGAAGTGAAACAGTGTGTATAATATATTCAAAAATTGAAAACTGTCAATGTCAGTATCAACAGTTTTGTATACTCCTGGTCCTATACTCCTACTGACCTTTGGACCAACAAAATTGTACGGCATGTGAGAAATTGTTATCTATGCATAAAATACTTTCAAAATAAATTAATTTTATGTTGTGTGTCAAATCACCCCCCAGACCACTGAAAGGGAGGGGATTGCAACCCTCGATTTTCCCCCCTTGTCGCATGATTTTTTGTACGGCGTTGCGGAATTATGGATTAGAAGAGGTATTGAAACTGTATGGAACCGATGCCGTACACAATCAAATGACCAAATTTACCCTAAAAATCGCCAGAAAATCAACAAAAATTTCCGACTTTGTGGCGCACTACTTTTGTACGGCACTGCGCGTTTTCTCATTATTTTTCATGGATCTATTGATGGTAAGAATGCCGTACAAAAATACATGACCAAAATTTACTCACTCTACCTGTGCTTTTGAATTCTCACCTGCACTCAGTTGGACAGCTTACAAGTGACGGCATAGTGCTGAATCTTATTATTTTATGCCCTTATATCATTCTATATAGGTCTTCTGGTGGTTCAAATGACCCATCATTTTTCGACACGGGCTTGTAGTCTATTACTGAAAACTTTCAGCTTCCGAAATGCACTATAGTACAATACTTATTATTTTGTCCTCCAAAATCAAGGGGAAGGATGTCTATACTGTATAGGCATAAAATATATAAAACGGTGGTTAGTAGAAGTCTTAACATTATTTCTTTAAAATTTAAAGCAAAAGCACATTTCAACTATTCAAAAAGTTTCCTTATAAATAAAAATACTATATCCACATAATTTTAGCTTATTAAAAAATCATAATCATAGTGAATGGAAAACAAATAACCGGACACTCTTCGAGTGAAAGTCATCGTAAACTCATCGATAAACTCATTGTACCCTAAAAATACAACAATCTCGACACATCCAATAATACAATGGCGCTACAAGGGACGAATTCAACTTCCCCATTACCATAAAGAAGCATCTCCCTCGTTACTTTAAAAATCCAATACCGTAAAAATTTATAACATCCATTCATTTTCAAACGCGACTGGGATCGCAATGGATATTGGAACAAGCAAGCAGCTCCAACTCCAATTCCTTCAGAACACTAATTCTCATTACGAATACGCGCCAGCTGTAACGAGTTTTCACTTCCGAAAAGCCCAGTATTAAGATTTACCCCTCCTCTCCTTCCATCGATACATTAGCCCTCCAATCGATATTCACCGCGTTTTTATCGTTCGTTTTTCGTTAAAACGCCATTGACCGCTCCATTCGATCCCGCCATCAGTGCTTTATTTTAAAAAGCGGGCGCAACAGTCATTATTGTTACCCCGCGAATAACACGTCAAGAAACGGGCGAGAAAAACGATAAAAAGCATCAGAATAAATATTTCCGGTGGCCACGAGGCTGCTTTTAACCGATCGGGAATCGATGGAAGCCGGCTGATTTTCGCGCCGTCTATTTTAGTCAATAGTTACCGCCATTTTTTTTGTTGTTGAAGAAAAGGCCATACATCATTTCTATAAGCGTAAACACCGATGTAGTATACACTTAATGCTTTATTATGCCCTCGGCTTAAGGACAGAAGACGTTATCGAGAATTATTACACACATGCCATTGATTTTTGAAAGGTTGGAATTAAAACTTGTTGCGATATCGAGGGTTGAGTTTTTCCAGTGTTGAGTTTTTGAAAGGTTGACTTTTTTTGTTTCGCGCCGATGACGGATTTGTTTTTAAAGTAGTGTGGATGTGTCAATGGTTATTGATGGGTTGTACTTGTGAATGGATTTTCTGTCAACCTTTCAAAAAGGTCGCGTGTTTGTGTTTTTATGTTGAACAAACTTCTTATGAGATTTATTGAACATCTTTAGACAGCTACGGTGATGATGAAATTCAATTTTCTCACTGAGTTATAAAACTAAATAAAGTTTACGGAATTCTATTTAAATACACAATAAATGTGTTCAATGAAATAGTGATTGACAGTTAAGGATAAAAATAGGATTTTGATTCTTTAAAAATATAAAATGCAAAGTTATTTAAGGTTCTGAATAATTCACTAAACTTGTCATCGGGTTCTTAAAATTTATTTAGGTATAAAACGTTTCTTCCCACTTCAACAAACTAAGTTTTAAAATTAAAATTAGTCCATCAAAAGAAATCTGCGTATCATAAACAATAACGCAATTAGTGACAAGATGGGATTCCAAAAGCATAAATTAATCATTAATACGAATATTATGATTTTTCATCATAAAAGTATTTTTTTCTATCTGAATTTAAATAATATTAGAGTATTATGGTATAACCTATAGTTTAGTGTTAGGTGTAATGTTTTTATAAAATTTTATGGAGAACAATATTTAAGAATTATTATTTGTGTGATGAAAAAACATACCTTAAGTAAAAATAAGAATAAAAGACAAAAATACATTCAAGACTATAATGATCTTAAGATTGTAAAGTTCTTTCATAATAGTTTTATGTATTAATTCTTAATGGAATGTGTCTTACATTTCATTTAAAATAATGAAAGGATGTTATAAATTTAAAAAATTACACATGTCTCTAATTTTTATTGTTTTGACCCTTTGTATAATTTTCTTAATTTGTATACAATTTTATTAAACGTATAAAAATTATATTTTAGAGACGAGTTCAACTGCTTGACTTCACAAAGACCCCAAAGACACCGACTGTATAGTTCAAATCGGAAATACGATTTATCTTCAATGTTATGGAATATACATTACAAGTGCTTGGGGTCTTTGGTAAACTGCCGGTTGAACTCGTCCATATTTCACATATTTCATTTCATGTATGCATAAGTGGTTATCAAAACTTTTATTTTGTTTTCAGATGTGACGAATGGAGAAAAATATCACTTATCAAGATGTATGTACTACGTGTTAATTGTTTCTACAGCATTGTGTATGTTTCATAGGTAATATAAAAGTACATCTTAACAAATATACTTATAAATAAAAGTAAACGTTATTGATGTAGCGTGTGCACCTACCACTTTTTAGCTAATTATTTTCACACTGAAATTAACCTACGATATTGCAATTTACTAAGTAATCAATCAGGCAACTCTTGATGAACCAATTTTGCAACCAAAAACCAAAGTCTGAAATACTAAAAGTGGTACGCCTCACACTACATCAATACCAAATGAACTGTAATTAAAAGTTATCAAAAAGCTCTCCTAAGATCCTTAATGTATCCTTCCTTAATGTTCCTTAATTATGTATGACAAGAAAATTGGAGAATCGATCAAACATTTTATAAATTGATTTACATGAAATATTTTCTTTTGAAGTTAAAAATTGAGAGAGATAAAAACAATAAATGATAAAATTTTTGTTTGGAAATTATCCATGTCATTTTATATTTAACAAAAATAACTATCATTCTTATAATTTCAAACTTTTATAATAAATACATATTTTCAATTCAAAATGCTCATTTTGTTTTAGAATTTATAAAACCTAATATGTTTTATATTATCACTATCATTGATAAACAATAATGACAAACTTTCTGAGAAGTGGTTAGGAAAAATTCTAGGAACATCAATTTTTAATTTAAAGTAGTTATTATATGCGTTCGCAAATTATATTCAATCATTTTTAATGATGTAGAAAGTATTATTAGTTCCGAGAAAAGGACCATGAAACATGTCTGCTTATTGATTTCAGAGTTTTCAGCTTATTAAAATTTGCTTGGCTATAAGGTTGATATACGCATTGTAAAATTATACTATATTCGAAATAGCAATTTGCTTATTAGCTATTATGTGGTTACTACTCTAAAAATAATGCAATTTATAACAACATTGCATTTTAATGTAATAATTTCTTCTTCAATTAAGAATAATTAAACCACCATTATGGTGTACCGATACACTTTGTTAATTGGCAATGCGTTTTCCTTTTATTTTAACATGATGTTTTCTATTGTAGGAGTCTTTAGGTCATTTACCCATTGGTGAGAGCGGAGAGTGTCTTGGTGGACGAACTTTAGTTGTGATGCGACTTCATCTTATATCTTCCCAAGTTTCATATCACTGTCTGGAATCATTCTCTCATCGTTTTCGGATATATCATTGTTGGTACTTGACTATTTGTACATATGCATGTGTTGTTGTTTATATGTAATAAAAGTTTATGAAAAATTCTATTGTACTTTTTAAAGCAAACTACAAGTAAAAATATTACTTAATAGCTATATTTTATCTTTAAAAACTTAAAAACTATGTTTAGAAATTTTAACGTTTACATTTCTTGATAATATAAGTTAGTAAATTTGATAATGTGCAGATTATAAAAAGAATCAATTACAATTTCAAAATTCAAAGTCTTAGGTAGTTTTTAAAATTCATAGTAGCATGAGACCGAATAGCCTAGTGCTGTGGAGCGTGTTGCTTCGAGTTGGAAGGTCCTAGGTTCAAACCCCGGCAACTGCTGTGTGATATTTTTATCACTTCTTAATTTATATATTAACTTTAAATAAATTAGGTAACCCAACGGGTGCAGGAACGAATGGCACGGTTGGTTAATACACTGGTCTTCCAATCTGCAGGTTCACGGTTCGGTCCTCTTGAAGGTTGCGGGTTCAATCCTTGGAATTTTACTCTTTTTTTTTAAATTGTAAAGAATCAACTTTATATTAATTAGAGAACCTGACCGGTTGCAGGAACGGATGGCTTGGTGGGTTCGCCCGCCAGTATCCCATCCAAAAGGCCCTCAGATCGAATCTGAGCCTCCCAGCGGGTATAGCACTCGGAAATAAATGCTGATTGGCATTTATAAATTTAGTTCCTGCAAATTCAAGGGGGGTCTTAACGTTTATTTTTTTTAAAGTTAACTGTGACCGTACAAGTAAAATTCTTATAAAATACTACTATTTTCCAAGACTTTTATGCTTTTTGGTACAGTAAAATTCTCAATTTTTTCAGTCTTCGACGGAAACTAAATTATTTAAGGGTAACGTATTCCAGCAGAACTACCACCATCTACCCCGACCCCCTGCCCCTACAGTTTGTTTTAACTTAATGAATTTTTCCTAGTTTTTTTAGTGGTGACTCGAAGACAGATACCGTAGGGTAAAATGGAAAGATGCTTAACTTAAAATATTTTCCTTAATTATTTAAGTGGTGACTGTGAAATTCTACAAAAGAAATAATTTTGGCTAATTAATGTCAGGTAAATTTCTCAGCCTTTACTTCAGTCAACATGCTATGCCATTTAGTTCTCGGAATAGCTGACATCACAGATTCCGTTAGATAATAAATTTTTTTAGTAGGATAGAAACCTTCGACCGGTCGCAGTACCTAAACACTACTGATGGGCCTGGACACTTTACATCCCATTTAAACCAGTCGTGAAAGGCTTCGTACTTATATTAAAACTTTTTCCAAATTTTTTGAGTGGTGAATGTGAAATTATTCAAATATTTCTAAGGAATTTCTACAAATAAGAAAAATCGCATTACACTAAACTACAGTTTCTTGACAATGGATAAATACGTTGAGAGCGAGCAAACGAAGGAAGTAGTTCCCAGCGCAATTTCTGAATACCGTGTGAAATTAGGCACATTACTTTAGAAATGGGATTAGTCTGTTAAATTTATGTATTTATTGCGTTTTTGGGTTGTAATTTTTGAAAAACCTTAACTATTTTCGATTTCGTGGTGTACTACATCCATTTAGAATTGAACGCGCTAGCCAATGAGAACTCATAGACGCTCTGTTAACTCAGTTTTTCTTCCGCTCGTCATGACATTATTGTTAAGAAAGTAGTCGTGTTGTAATCTAGAATAGATATAAACTGTGTAGTCTAGTTGACAGACAGGAGTATAAGATGCTGGACTTAAAATCTTTTTAGTAATTTTGAAAGTGGTGACTATAAATTTCTCCAAAAAAACCCTCATTTAAGTTTATCTACTGATAAGAATAATCAACAATCACGTTTTATAAAAAAACAACCCTTAGGCTGGGCGCGCACGAGTGACTAAAGTCACGGCGACCAGGATTACTAGTATCAAAAATATCATTAGAAAACAATAGAGCATTTTCAATCACATGACTTTACCTAACAACGGCCTTAGCAACGTTGTTTTTATCCTCCAGTGATGTCATGTGCGAATGCTTCTATTTCCCGCCCCTAACAACAGCCTTAGCAACGTTGTTTTTGTCTTTGTCACCGTTACAAAAGTCGCCCGTGCGCGCTCGCCCTTAGGCTGAGCGCGCACAAGTGACTAAAGTCACGGCGACCAGTATCACTAGTATCAAAAATATCACTAGAAAACAATGGATCTCTATGAAGAAATTCTTGGCAATCGGCCAAGAGTCACGTCGCCTAGTGCGCGCTCTAACTTGTTTCATTAGCCAAGGCAACAATTTTGTCTTTGTCACCGTGACAAAAGTCGCTCGTGCGCGTTCAGCCTTATAGTTGCAGCATATTTTTAGAGGCTTGGGAAAAGATGCTGAAATGTTATATCAAGGGTCGGCAAATGGCGGACCGCGTGAGGCTATTTCCTGGACCTCCAAAACATTTTGAAAATCAATTAACGTGATGTATTCTTACGCAACAAAAATTAACTATAATACAAATATCATGTGTTCGGGGTTACTGTAACGAATTAAAAATAACATTATTCCTACGATAAAATAATCGGTACTTTAACTACCGTTCGTTGTAACGAAGAAGTCGTTATAAAGAGGTTATACTGTATTAACAGGACGATTTAAATCTCGGAATTGTTAACAGCCTAGATACCGTGAAACGGGAGGTAATGATGCTGAATTTCATAATTTTTCTCAAATTTTAAAAGTGGTAATAAATTACGTCCTATAAAAAAATAACGAAACCATTTCAGTTGCAGAACATTCCACAGGCTAGTTAAGGTATGCTGCACTCTGATGTGTTACAGGTAATTTCAAACAAATGTAATAAAAATTCCAGCAAGATAAATGTGGATACAGTGGCTACTTTTAGGAAAGTTTTCGCTTAAATGCTCAATAAATAATATCAATCTATTTGCACTTTATCATTGTATACAGTCTCTTTATCTTAAAATGAATTTAGAAGTCTTTCAATAAATACAAAAAAATCAGTACCAACGTACCCGTTTCTTTACAAGATTGAATTAATAAGCAGAATCAAATTTCAATCACTCGTCTGATGGTTTTATTTTCAAAGACTTTAATTTCCTTTCCATGCTGATCTGTGGTATCGATTCTTATTCAACTTCTTACCCCCCAGCTAGCAATATCTTCTATGTCTATGAATTTTAACGCTATTATTGATGCCTCTAACTCGTATTACTTAAAATTATGAACTAGGTGGCCATCACCATTCCAATATTTACTTTGCCCTTTCAAAAGCATAATATTTCACCGGCCAAAGTATGCTGAACTGTTATGGAACAAGAATAAATGAACGACTTCATATGATAAGAGAAAATTGTGCTCAGTTTAAAATATTTTCATAACTTTGAAAGTGGTGACTATAAATTGCTAAAAACATTGCACAAAATCTCAGACATTCATCTTACACACAATAGTTCAAACTTTAATAACGTCAGAACTACCAGTTTAGCAACTACCTTCCTATGCATGGAAACTAAATTGAAAAGATTAGTTCTAAGGATTCAAGGAAAATATAGAACTAAAAATATAGTTTCATGCATAAAGTGAATATTGATAACTGAGCATAAGTAGTTTCATTTATCCATTTGTAAGCAAACTATTACAATTTGTTATTTTTAGAGAAATGTGGATTAATATTTCAAAATATTAAATTTTTTAAAAAATACTTTCAATTAATTTTCATGAAAACTTCCAAATATATGTATGCGAAAAAAAATTGTATTATATCTTAAAGTTAGTTATAATCTGATACATTTTTCGAAATTCTGTTTAATCTGATAAAAATCTCCATTTTGAAATTCTTTAAAAACACTATAAACTTCACGATCTCGCAATCCCCTGGAGATTCCCGGATATACACAGAAAGGATTAATTATTCCAAAGATGGACTTATACTTAAGATAAAATGCAAGTGCAGCTCATCCCTCTGGGGCATTCAAAATGCCTTTTCCCACTCAAATAGAAATCTTTCGAGCAGCCTGAATTTTCTTACCAAATCCTTAAAAAACGGTCTGAAGGATTTAAAAGTACTCCGATACCGATTACGGCTTTTAAAAGACTATTAAGGAAAAAGTTTATTCCAATTCTCGATGCAGATGAAAGCAAGAAGTGAGGGTTGGATGTTGAGTTTGGGTTCTTCTTTTTCAATGGAGTGGGTCTGAAATTATCTGCCCATCATCGCTGTTCTTTTCAAGCGGTCTTTCTGAGTGAAAATATTCTTTAAAATCGTGGAAGAAAAGGAAATGCTGTGTTTAGTTTTAGTAATACTTCATGGAATGGGTAAGTGAAATGGTTAATTCTGAAAGAAAATGTATTCGTCCCAATTTTATTTTATTTTAATTATATGTAAATAATCATTTGCAGTTGACGAATAAAACATTTGTAAGTGAAATTATCTTACCTCTAGAGCTAGGATATGTATATGTTATGGGCAATGTGATAAATCCACTATTTAAAGAAACAATAACTTACTCTCATGGTAAAATAAAGCACTAAGATAAAAAAAGTTGGTTATATTCTTTTTATCATACAAAAATACCTACCTATGAATCATCAGTAATTTTTTAATGGTAGCTCAAATCAAATTAAATGCATTGTTTCAAATACTATCCATGAAATAATGTTTATTTGTTCAAACTGGTTTCACGATTTTTTTTTTTGGCTCGAAACTTTAGTAATAATGTTAGATTAACAACAGAATATCTGGTGGTCATCATGAGTGCAGTTTTAGGTTCTCTTCAAACTTTGAAAAAACTAAATTTTGTTCAAGAATTAATCTTATTTCAAATTTTAATTAAAAATTCCTTAACATCAATGAAACTAACAAATTAAAGGTGACTGTTTCCTGATAAACTCTGTTGGCAAAGTCTATTACTACTTAATAACAGTATCTAATGGTCATTCTAATAGTCCTGGGTAAGTATACTGTTCTAGCTTTAGGGATTTACATTTACTAAGATGTTAAAATAAAAATATTTCGTAACCACAAATTACCAAATAAATACGGAGTTCCTGTACTCTGATTGACCAGTTTGTAGAATCTGTTGCTTGTTGGCAGAGTATCTGGTGCTAGGTAGTATTAAATTAAAGTAATTATTAAAGTAATTACTAGGTTCTATTAAAGCTTTTCGAATTTACTTTTGCTCAAATGTTAAACTATTTATACATTAAACTTAAAATATTCTATAATTTCAAATAAACAAATGAATCACGAGTGTCTGTACCCTGGTGGCTCAGTGATGGGATTTTGAAGGTACTCAGTTCAAACCTAATTGTCAAAACTATCGTTACATGATACTGTAATCGCCGGAATTCAATATAACTGAACTTAATAAATTATGCATAGATAATTTAATTTATTTCTTCTGAGTATCCGTATGCCCAGGGATGGAATGCGGCGACCAGTTGAATCGCCAGTTTAAAAAAGAAAAAATGTCCAAAAAATTAGAACTTTTTGTGAGCAAAAAATATTATCCAAGTGTCGCTTTACACATGAGTGTAAAGAGGAAACTAATTTTCCTCTATCGGCAGATATGGTCCCTTGAATTTGGCGAAATCAATGCCCATTCATTGTATTTCTTTGATTAAGTTTGAAATTTAAGTTAATTTGCCTTCTTTTCTTATTCTTTGTACTGTAACCATAGCCAAAATAAATTTGATTTTAATTCAAAACTGTTGTCTCCTTTTTTTTTATCCAATCAATGTTTGAAAGAAGTAAAAAAGATCTATCCGGGTACTTTGTGAAATCAATATTAAAAATTTCTTAATGGAATAATTAAAACAAAATCAGTACCTACATTTTTTATAATTTTGGAGCCATTGGATCAGACATTTCATAAAGATTTATCTTTTGAAAAAAAATTAAATTTTGTTAACTTCATTTCATTGCATTAATATTATAATCCTATGATCTTTTAAATCAATTAACTTAAAATTCAAACCTATTCTATCTACGAAGCTGGAATACGCTTATTCACACTTTATTTCAGAGATGATCACCTTAAAATTCCGTTTCCGAAAAGGCACGCGCTGGTTCTCATCCCTTTACAATTCACTTAGCAACTCACGCAGACTCCACACAGAATAAATTCAAAACCCACCCAATCTCCGGGTCTCGTAATTGGGAAAGAGAGAAAGCCCCCACCGCATTAAAGGGAATCCGGGACAAAATAGGAAATTAAATTTCACGTTATTCCCTATCGGCTTCGAGATTGCGAACAGTCGCCACTGTTTACTTATTAGATTAGTAAAGCAAATCCCGTGTTTACATGTGGTTCGATAATTGAGAATGGAACAAACAAAAATCGGACCGCTTCTTTTTCCGTCCGTCTTTTTAAAACTCCTTCAAATAGTAATTTTTTAAAAGCCCGAGCTTACGCCGACTCCATTGCCTGGGAATTAATGCAGGAGCTGAGGCTTTCTCGGATACAAATTCATTTAATTCAATTTGAACCGAGGAGAAAATTGAATTCGTTGAACGAAAAAAAAAAGCCGAGACATTATCACACAGAAAAGTTTATTTCCTCCCAGAATGCAGAACCGTTGCAAGCTGTGAATGTGTGTTCGTGAGGTTTTGACGATTCTAATAATGATTTCTTTCGGAGGAAGACGCTTCTGGAAACAAAAATATTATCTTTTAAAATTAATCTTTGAGAGGCCTAATTAACATATTAATAACTTCTTTTTTTAGGTTGTTTTACATGAGCGTGTTTGTTTACCAGTTTATCAAAACGAATCTTGCAAGAGATTCCGTTGTGAAAGAGAAACATTCTAATGAAAGCAAGATCTTCGTACTTTTTTCTCCCAGAATTTTGAATATTGTGTTAAAATATGAATTCCTTTTTCTCTAAAGACAACCATATACATTAAAAGAACTAATATATAAAAAGGCAACTATGATATCTCCTTTTAAAATTACTAATGATTTTTTGACGATATTCTTTACGTTCTCTATTTAAACAATGAAAGGACCACAGAATAAGTAAAATTAAAAATTTTATTAATAGTCTATAGGTAGTTATCAAACCATGTCCTATGTTTAAAGAATCATTTAATTAAAACAAATAAAAACGGTATTCAGTAAAGGGCAGACAACCAATTTCTACACCTAACTATTTTAAAGCCAGTTTAAATTAGAAAAAGATTGAGATATTACAGAATAGAAAGATTTACATAATACCTATCTGAGATTAGATTCGAAACACTTTTCTATTACCTGAGCAAGGGTGATAAAATTTGTTACGAAAAAAAAAAGACCCACAAATATATCATCTGAATTCAAAGTTATGTTTTAAGGAATAAATCTATACTAAAAAGATGTATCGGTTAACAAAAAAATTTCTGTGGAAGAAGTCTGTATCTGCGTAAAACTGAGAAACCCTTTTCCACAGAGTACTAGAACAGAGAGTCCACGGCATTAAGGCGGTAATGGAAATCGAAAAAGCATGGAATATTGTATAAGTTAGGGGCTATTTTGGCGCTGGGATCGCCTCACGTCACGAGAGGCGGAGAAAAAGCTTCATCTTCGGCCCTCCGAAAGGACAAATTGAATGAACACGTCATAGAGAATCACAGCTTTGACCACCAAAATGTACTGCCTACCTCTGTCAATCATTGAATTTCCCGTGATGCCCTCTACCTTGCACGGAAATTTGAAAATAGCCTTGTGGACCCTCTGTTAGGATATTTCTCTGTGCCCTTTTCATTGTTATATTCTGTCAAAAATGTCAACCAATTAATCTCAATAATTATATAGACGACATTAGTGTGACGTCACTTGCTTGTTTGGAAACGTTGATTCTATCCGTGATTGGTTCCGTGATTGGAAGTAAATCCGTACGGAACCAATCACGGATGGAATCAACGTTTCCAAACAAGCAAGTGACGTAATGACTAATGTCGTCTATTATAGGTAAATTTAGAAAATTCTGATGACATTTATCAGCCTCAGTTATTTCAGCTGTCACAATTTAATAAGGATTGTTAAATTAAAATACGGGCTAAATGATAAAATTTGACAAATACGACATAACTGCAAAGCTGATGAGAAAGAGAACTTACAACCATTTATTGCGTGTGTAAATTCGAACCATTTCAAGGACTTATTCAACTAGGGGAAGTCACAGGCCTTATCTTAAAAAATGTAAACAAACACAATATGCTTCCCTCTAAGATAGTCCGACGAGTGGTTTTGATGGATTAGTGAGATATTACTGTCTTTTATGCCTTTGTATTCCCAGATACTACATGTGTTGTTAGTTTTTTTGTTGAAACCTTTGAAGCAGATTCTGCTGCCATTTGTTTGGGAATCAGAGCACTTTGTTTTTCTTTTTAAGTCTTAAATAAATTTTCTTAAATTGTTTTCAAAGTTTTACAGCAGTCCTAATATTTAGCATCAACGCTAAAACAGAGTCCGCATTTATCCCAAATCTTTATCATAAAATTTATTTTTAAAGTTTTATTCTCATTATTAGAATTTTATTTTTCATGCAATTCCCGAACGAATCTTTTTGAAATTAGACTCTTCAACTTGTTAAACACAACCCCTTGCTTTTATTTCTTTTTATTAAATCAATGACCGTAAGCCGACGGAAAATGTATGGACTTATTCAATTAATGTTTTTTAAGTTCAGAGAGCTATATTTTAATAAATAAAAGTTTATAAAATTGTATCTTTTACTCTGGGATTTTTAAAGTATCAGTGTTTCAGCACTAAAACATTTAACCTAAAAACTACATTCCAAGTATATTACAATTATTTTTTTTTACTAAATTGAAATGTGATTATAATTGCTTTTTGACCAATTTTTAGTATGGTTCTGTGCTTAGGCCTTTTATTCAGCCTAAAGCCATTATTTCTTAAGTGTTTGTGATACACCCTATTAGACTGTTTTCTACTCTCATTCACATGTGGGAGGTAGACGTTTTCTTTCTAGCTATAAAATTACATTCAAGAAGAAAGTTCTTTTGATACAATCCACATTTCCTAGAATTAGGTTTTGTAGCCCAAGAACTCCCATAAAGGAGAAAATATCTCGAATTATATCGACTTCAATAGCATATTTTCAAATGACCCATCGTAGAATGTGAGCGAGAGCTGTATGTCCGTTTTCTGAATATTTAAAACAAGGTCTTATCATTGAGTAACTAAGATAAATGCATAGAAAATTCTCAAAACACATCTACTTGCTTAATTTTTAACTCAAAAAGCAAAGATAAAACTATATTTAGTTAGAAAAAAAGCAATGCTATGTAAAAAGCATAAGAAAGTTATTAAAATGTTGTTTGTGATTTTTAGATTGAAATTAAAACAATTATTAATGGCAACAAAGGAGTATTGAACAAAATATGACAACTAAATTTAAATTCTACCCAAGGACAAAAGCTTTAGTTTTTATGATAAGTCATAAAAATTGACTTCAGAGTTTATTTTATATCCTTGAATCAAATAACATCGCATTGCTCCTAGCAATTTTTCTCGTTTTAGACTATACTCGTTTTCAATTTTTAGACTATACTCGACAAGAACGTTTTTTGAACCCAGTACGTCACAAATGCGGAAGGAGAAATCGGTAAACACAAAGCCTGTTGTGTTGCTAGGTGGAGTTTAGGTACGCAAATCGTGATAAAAGGACACTATCTATACACGGGTTCAACAAAATAATCATATTTTTAAATTGACGTTCTTTATTTCACTCAAAATTCAGACACCGCGATGGGAGCTACTTTGTTAGTGACGTGATAAGGTCAACTTAAGTTGCTGTTTAGTATAGTGTTTTTTGGGTAGTACACACCGATAAAATGTTTTTCGCAATATGAAGACCCTTATACCAAGTTAAATAGATCAATATATTTATTTAAAAACAAACCAACAAACCAACCAACCGCATAGTATATAATTCAGCTTAACATCTCGTAGCACACATTTGGGGCTCAATCAGTGTTGTCTGGTCCATCAAAGAGACCAACACTTCTTTGCATCTTCCAGACTCTGAAGAATTTTCCGAAATTCGATTTCATCACACATGTCTAAAGAGGAGGTTGATCCAGAATGGTTTATGGTGGGTTTCTTTCGCACAAAACACTCTTCTTCGTTCTTACGTTTGGGAGAAGTCGATTCCTTCTCTTCGACAACAACTGTCTGCATACCGCAAGTTAGCAAGTCAAGTCTTTTAGAGTAGTCTTCTTTAATCGCCAAAGAAAGCGCTTTTAAGGTATCTTGCATCGCTTCACTTAGGTTCAGGGTTACTCTTAGGGTAAACTTCTTATTCTTTATTTGTTGGGTGGAATCTAAAAAATAAAACAAACACATCATGAGAGAATGGCTATGCTGCCATCCTAAATGAAAGTACACGTCAGTTTTCTTGAATCTTTTCCCCTTGGCACGTTTTTTAATGGGTGAAAATGTATCTCGCTATATTCCAAGTCACTTGAATAGTTGTCGAAATCATGAACAAACACTCTAACTATCAGAATCGAAAGCAAACTAAAATTATTTTGTAAAATAGAAATGCTCGTCAATTGAAATTGAAAATAATAATTTAAGACATATTTCTGTGTAGACCATTAATGTCGTACAATAGAATTTTTATAGAAAGAATAAGTCGTAACTTAAAAGATCAAAAGTTTAAGCAATGACAAATGAGGTGCTTGTTGCAATATAAAGCCAGCCTCAACTGCTTTACTTTGGAGCTATACTAGACTTCAACGTTACTTGACCTTGCTGACAGCAAACAAAGAAAATAGTTCCCAGCGTGGTGTCAGAATTTTGAGTGAAATCAAAAACTTAAATTTAGAAATACGATTAGTTTGTTAAACCCATGTATACAGGGTGATTCAGATGTGTTTCATAACTTCTAGGGGAGGTAGGGTACATCAAGACGAACAAGAATCGGTATAGGTTAGGGGGTCGCAAGTGGGGTCTAAGGGGTTAAAATCAAGGGTGAAAATTAGAAAAAAAAACCTCGCATATCTGGGCAGAAAGAGATACAATTGTTCGATTCCGACATTTCTTGCATTCAACCAATTCAAATTTTTCATGTAAAAAAGAGATGCAAGTGTTTATTCTAATCAAAAACAGACCAATAAATGAAACAGGCATGCGTTGTAAGTTGATAGACTGCAGAAGAATGTGTCACGACAAAAACATCTTAATACTAGAGTTTTGTTGGTTGTTTGGTTGGTTGGAGTTATATGGCGCAAAGAACTAAAATCTGACCAAGGGACAATTGTAACTTTAATCTACCTACAACGCATGCCTCATTCAATTATTGGTCTGTTTTTGATTAGAATAAACACTTGCATCTCGTTTTTACTTGAAAAATTTGAATTGGTTGAATGTAAAAAATACCGGAATCGAACAATTGTATCTCTTTCTGCCCAGATATGCGAGGTTTTTTGCTAATTTTCACCCGTGATTTTAACCCCTTAGACCCCACTTGCGACCCCGTAACCTACCTCAATTCTTGTTCGTCTTGATCTACCCTACCTCCCCTAGAAGTTATGAAACACTTAGCTGAATCACCCTGTATATAGCGTCTTTTTATCACGATTTGCGTATTGAAACTCCTCCCAGCAACCCAACATGCTTTCTGTTTACTCAGTTTTTCTTTCTGCGTCGGGACGTCATAGGGTCAAGAAACATTGCAGTCTAGTATAATGCATCGTTGAAAGTGTTTTTTGATTGTGGTGTTTTGTACTGATTACTGTTTTATTTGAGCTTGTAACTTACTTCTGTAAGCCTCATGTTATACTTTGTGGAGCATGGGGAGATTTTAAATTTGTTTCAATAAAAAATATATATATATATAGAACTCCACTTACGGTCCATCTTAAAGGCAAATATAAAGGCTTCAACAAAGGTTTGAAATGTCACTATCCTAGACCCATTAACCTTTTTCGACTTCAATTTCATACCAAAAGACGGAGCCATGTGTTTCAGCCACTTCTTGCCCGTGCCCCTGTGTCCATGGAATTGCAAGACCACATCGGTTTTGTGCTTTACGCTAGGATCAATGGTGTGCAAAGTGTGGACGAGGGCTTTCAGACTGTATGCCGCCAACTCAGGGTGTATCGCCCTCAGTTCTCTCAGCACTTTGCATATACTCTTCTCTCGATGAAAGCGGATCACCGGAATTGCGTATCCGTGAGGTTCCATAAACCTGCAACAAAATGTCTTCAGTCAGTTTTATTCATATTCAGTATAAAGAGAGTTATATTAGATTATTTTGCGTTGTATTGTGGTGCAGGTTCAGATATTGTTCAGCTACTCCCACAAGGCAATGGGCTAGAAAGACTAGTCATACCGCCTACAGAAAAACTTTTGACGTCTTACAATATTGTTGTGATTATTATGTGGGAACGGATTTTTTCACTCAATTTCATTGGTGGGGGTAAATTAAAAGCGATGAACAAACTTTTGTGAAAAATCTGTGAGGCTATCAATTGGCTTTGTATTTCTTTTCAGTTTGTTATTTTCGCAGAAGTTTTTCTCCTGGTGGTATAACTATAGTACGTGTGCTCGGATAGCTTAAAACTCTTAAAAGGGCTTGCGTATCAAGTTAATTAAGATTTATTATCTTTAATTTATGAATTTAGATGACACATTATTTATTTATAATCTAAAGACCTTTTAGTAAAAGAAAAATTATGTCACAGCAATGTTTGGTACATATTTGAAACAAGTCCGATCGCCGCTGCTATAGAGCAGGCACCTAAATTGGCAACTGCTCCAGTTGGTGGTTGCCCACAAGTTTCAAATCTGTTGACAAATCAAAAGTGGACAAGTTTCAAATCTGTTCCCAATGTAATTTTTCGGTTTTCAATAAAGGTTGAAAAGGCATTATGTGAGCCTTTATACTAATGACTTTTTTTTTTGAAAATGATAGATGCTAGATTCTAAATTCTTAATTCCTGAAATGCCAAAGAGTAGATCCTACTTTGCGTTACTCAGAGAGAACTTCCATATACCATAGCCACAAAGTCAAGATATGTTAATGTAAATAGTAAAAGTGCAAAAAGTTAAATTACTTGTTTAAAAAAATATGCTATCACTTAATAGTTAAGTACATAAATTTTGAATTTACTCTTTATTACAATGTATAAAATAAAAAAATAATGCAATTTTAAATTGATTATGGCAAACTAAAAATAAGGGTATACTTACGTATTATCCCGTCGACCGTGACGCTTAATCCGAAAACGTTATCAAATCCCATTGACTTTACTATTACTGTGCCGCTGAATTAGACGGCCTCTGAACGGTCTACAGTATAATACGCAAGTACCAAAATAAGTATTTATAATGAACTTACCTTAACGATGAGTGACTACTCCTTTTTATCTCGTTAACTATAGACATCACAATGTCTGGTCTAGTGATTTGTTTGGGGTTCCATGCCACTATGGCATTTGGAATAAGTGATGGGGATATGAGCCTCTTTGGCAGCTCTGGAGCAGGCATCAGTAGAGACGAGAAACATGAATCGCCACACAAACAGCCGTTAGGAAAACTCATCGTTGTATAAATCACAAAACTGCCCGATAGAAATAACAATGGAACACTCTGTAGTACACAGTTTTTCTCTAGCACAAGATCAAAGCGCTACTCTATACTGATGAATAACGCACAATTTAGTACTAACTACTAAGGAACCCACTAGTTATGCTGCAAAGTTTGAGAGGAATGTAGCTTTGAAAACCCCTTTCTTAGGGTATAACTGGTTTTCAATGGTGTTCTATTCAAGTTCACTTCACAGATGTAGTATTATGCTTGAGAAAGACAAAAATACTCGTCAACAGATCAACAAAGTCAATTTTATCAGACATCCTATGCACAAAGGGCAGTCTGAAAAGCTTATCCAAGATGACAGGATAGGGGAATATGCGATCACCTGCATTTATCGTTTGGATGCAATATTTGGATCCAAAAATATTGAAATATTTGAATCCGCCGTTCCTAATAAATAAAACTCAATAAAATACTAAGCTTTAAAATTGATATAGGAATAAAAATTCTTCCAAAATATTTTACAAATTAGAGTTAATTTCATCAAAGGTGATCTTGTATCTGTAAAATATTAGTAAATAAATTGTAGTTGGTATGCTTTACAGATTTAATAAAGAATATCGTGGTGCCCTAAAGTCAACTTAACGGCCAGGCAAAGGGAATCTGCTGTCGAGAAAGCAAAGAAATTTTTCTTCCCAATTAAAATCTGAAAAAGGTATCAGAGCTCATTCTCAAAATGGGTAACAGGCCCAATGTTTCGAATAAAAATGTTAAGTTGATCTCACATCAAAACTACCGCATAATAACAAATCAAAGAGGTTTTGATAAAAGTTTAAAAGATAACACTAAAAGTATGCGGTGAATACAAATTTAAAATATATACTTCACGGAAAAATTCCCCCGTTTGATTATGACTAGCAAAACTTGTACTATTACCCAAAATAGAAATAGTCTCTAGATGCCAAAATGCTTCAAAAAGTTTATAGAAATCCCCTCTCAGGAGGCATATACCCGCATCTATCCGAAATCGAACATTGTGACAATATTTTAAGGCGCAATAAATTGTAATACAGGGTGATTCAATACTTGAGGAAAATGATAATGCTGGAGAGGGTAAAGCACACCTAGAGGATTCGGAATCACATAGAAAAAGGGGAAGGTCGAAAATGCACCCTTAACGACTTAGGGGTTTTTATAGGAGGGCATGGGAGGTTTTATTATCCCCATCGAAATTTGACTCTTAACCTTTTTGAGATTGGATTAAGGGAATTAAAATAGTTCGATTCCGGCATTTACAACATAAAACTAATTTTAGAGCTGAAATTTCAGTAAATATTTAACGAGACTAACGGTAATTTTTCATTATCTTAAAAACTTGTAGTGGTCAATGCTTATTTTAAGCTTAAAAACTGAAAAATAGTAGTGCAATTGAAATGGGCCGAAATATGCTCTAAAATTTAGTCTTAATCAGGCTGCAATTTAGCACAAAAGTGGAAGACACAAAATTATCCTTAATGCCCTCCTCCATACATGTATGGGTTTTGGAAGATCTCACATACGAGCAATAATGTTTCAACGCTCCGATTCAGAGTCAACACTGATGTCTTTAACTCGGAGTGAAAGTTTTATCGAATTTCTTATCCTAATAAACATTTATAAATAAGTTTTTCTCAACTGAGGGGTCAAATTAATTGTTTTTTTTAATTTCTTAAAAATTTTTGTATTACCCCAGGTTTTTAAAAATAAAATTTTAAACACCCTTTCTTATTTGTGATTTAGTGTTTCAAACAAAATATAAAAATTTGATGCTCCAAGATTTTAATTAATTTTCTAAATAACTAATGGGATCAGTGTCAAAAACAATTTAAACCAAAAAGTTATATTTTTCTTACATTTCCTTAAAACATAGTCACTCCAGAAAGTATTCTTACACCCAACAAATTTGCACTAGTATTCCTCCTATTAAAGCTAAATTCCACGGGCAAAATCCAAGCAAAAATTATCCTAACATTGTATATGTTATTCTTCATTATAATCTACAAAAAAGAGCAAAAAAATATCAGAACAGTTAGAAATAGGTATTTTAAAAATTGAAGCGATTTGAAATCCCAAACAAATATTCGTACAGCCTTAGACTTAACATTGGATCATTTCATTGCTAAAAAGCATATTTTGTTCCTAATCGTCATTTAAAAGCATTTTTTTCTTGAGGTTCATAATACCAATAGCTTTCAAATCACTTAATTTTTTTAAATAAATTTTTTCTTAACTGTTCTGATATTAAAATTACTGCCTGTGTAAATAAGAGTTGCGTCAAAAACTCCCATTAGACTTTTTAATGTGAAGGTCACCCGTTTATAGCCCATTTAGCACGCTGTATGTCCAGTTAGCCAGACAGTGTCAACACACAGTTCCATTTATAACGCTCTTCCTCGTTTCCAAATACAATACGGTACTATTTTTTCTCTCGTTATGAATGGGGGGTGACAGAAAATTTATGACTTGTATGCTTAAAAACCATTTATAGATTATAACTATAGTGTGGAACTGTAAATGTTGAATTTACAATCAAAATTTAGAACACAAGATTCTAAATTTTGTTTGTAAACTCAATTTTATAACTATTTCACAGACGTAAGATGTAAGTCTATATCATTAAACGGGATTTAGTGTATGGTAAAGTCATGAGGCATGATTCACAGAAGATATGTTTCGTGTCTTCATGTAATTAATTATTTTTTAATTTGTGCACAATATAAAATGAACGAAAGCTGAAGAAAAAGTATGAAGAAAGTTAGTTAATCAATGAAAAGCGCATTTGTTAAGATTTACATTCAATGGTGCCTTTCTTTTGTAAGTGTTAAATTTTATATTTTCCACTGAAATTCACATAGTTTAGGCCTCCTGCCCGGACTTCAAAAATAAAGTAAAATTTTAAAAATATTTTTATTTCACTTCAGACAACTACAAGGATATACCTAGTACTTACGCCTACTTTGAAGTTTATAAACATAATTTACGAAATTCGGAATTTTTTTCAACTTAAGTTTATTTTTGTCAGTTTTCTCAAACTTTCAGCCCGATGCTCTTCAGAGAAATTTTTAGGGTTTTTTTATTATTTTTCAGTTATCAGCATGCCAAGACGCAACTTTTGAGACCTAAAGCGTTAAATTTGTCTTTTTCGACAAACTGAAGTTCACTCAGAATTCAGACACCACGCTGGGAACTACTTTGTTTTGTTTTTTTCTCCAGGGTCAAGTAACGTTGCTGTCTAGTATAGTCAGTTTTTATTTGAGAAATTCGTGGGCAATGCGTTTGTAAATTAAATATATTTTATTATCTTTGTAATCATACATCGAGCAGTTTCGTTCATTCCTCCTTCGAGAGCCCCCTGAAGGCTTCCATGATATAGCTGACGTGCGGCACCTCCGAGTCCTCCTTACAGGCCTCCATAAAGGCCTCTCCTCCCGAGCGCTCCACCGCAAAGCCCAGCGCCATTTTAAAGCACATCTGGCAACAAAAAGACAATTCTAAACATTTAATTTGTAATTATCTATGCATTCCGCATATATCCATTCTGTAGCAGGGAAGAAATCTGGGCCCATTTTTTTAATGTGCTTTTTTTTCTCGTGGATTTTTAGGAAACTTCTTTGTTTGAAAAAAATTGTTTTTTCCTATGTAGAGCATTCGCACATGACGTCACGACCAGTTATTTTCTTTTAACTGTTAACTGCTGGAGTACAAAGCGTTTGTTGCTAAGGCCGTTGTTAGGTCCAAGTCATGTGATTGAAAATGCTCTGTGACATAAATGAGAAAATATTTTTTACTTCAAGATTTTTTGGTAAATATTTTACATGAATTTTTTGAAAATGCGTTGAATTAGCAGAATAAAAAGTATCCCCTCGTTATAAAGAGAATGTTATTAGGCTTAATCTCTCATATAAAAGCCCACGTCACTCACTGACTCACTGACTCACTGACTCACTGACTCACTGATTCTGGAACGCTCGCACACTATGATGCCATCTCGCAATAATAATCATAATCATCAGAAAAATATAAAAGCCCACGTCACTCACTGACTCGATGCCATCTCGCAATAATCAGAAAAATAAATAAATAAAAGTAATTAAAATTTTAAAATAATATAATAGCTTTTAAATAAATATCTTTCAAGAAAGTTGGTTTACTTAATAAAGGTTAAAAAGTTACTTTTAGGGAAGTTGGTTTCTAATTCAACAATAATAAATTATTAAAGTTAAACTTCTTATTTAATGTATAATTAATAGGAACTTGAAGTAGTAACGAGCGAAGCTCGCATAAAAGGCTAGCCTAGCTGTAAGACCCGGCTTTGCCGGGTCGTAACAGCTAGTTAAATATAAAGTTTGACTAAATTTTTATGATTCTTTTTATAAAAATTATGAAAAAATGTTTTTGTTTTTGAATGTTTTGAAATGTTTTGAAATGTTTTTGAGAAAGATTTCTAATAAATTAGTGATAAAAAAATAAATATTTTAGATCGTATGAGTGTTGTCATTAAACTTGGTAAATGTAACAAGCGAGCTTTGCTGACACAGGTCGAGAAGCAATCTATACGGGGTTGGGGAGCGATAGCGAACAGGAGGCCGAACCCCCTGGTAATTGAAAAAGAAAAACTTCACATGGAAAGGGCATTTCATGGTAAATACTCACCACTGTCTCCTCCGTCGGCCACGACAGAATAATCATACTAAAGTACTTCTTCACCTGAAGAAAAAGAGTTCCCATATTATGATAAGTGATATTATGCGGCATTACAAAATATCTCTATTCTAGAAAAAAAACACGTGTTTTGGTGAACGGTTTCCAGGTAAAACTTTTTAATTACTGATCCGTATAACTATAACACGTTTTTGTTATCAAACTGTTCGGATTCTTTCGAGGATATTAGGATTCTTATGAGGAAACTTGCTTTTTGACTTATTCCCTTTTTCAAACGGACGATTCATTTTTTTTTATATATTGTCACAGCGTGTTATTCTTCTTACCTTCATGTTCTGTAAGTTTGAAATTTTCCATGCTAATTTTTTCCACGCTAAAGTCTTGTTAACAGATTATCGTGTAGAAAATTTGTTTCAAACGTTATTAAATTAGTTTAGATTCAAAAGCACAACATGTTATTTTGGACTCCACCAATTTGCCGTCAAGTAACCCATTTCGCGAAAGAAAAAAAAAGGAAACCAGAAGAACTCAAAGGTTTGATTTAAGTTAAAGTTAACTTCAAAAAAGAAGTCGTGACTTACGTCGTTCTCCTTTGTACATTCGGGCCCATAGCCAGCTTCGAACATTCCTGAGGGGAACAAAAGGAACTTTTAATATAAAACTATTTATCGTCTTAAAATATAATATAATAAAAGTCAATGTGTGGGTTTCTTTTGATTTGCACCAAACTTGGTACACATGCGTAAAAATTTCAAGGAAAACATATAGACTAGTTCTAGAACAGGGATTTCCAACTGGCGGCCCGCCGGGTCCATTTGTGCAGCCCGCGAAGCTCACTTAAAACCCTCCAAAAAGTAGCTTCAAAACTCTCATTAGCATACTAAAATTCAAAAAATTTTTGGTCCCCCCTCTTTACAACTTGCATTATGGAGTAGCTTTGGTCGTTTTCTATATATGGTGAAAAATTAAAAGTTTGAGGTTCCGAGAGGGAGGTTGTATACCCAGAAATTCCTCCTGAGCATAGCAAGGAGGTTATGTTATGAAGGCTTAAGTAAACCTTTATGTAGAGGAGGGACAAAATGGAGTATCCAAAAATTAGATCAAACGCTATTTTTATGGGTATTTACGAATATTTTTTCTAGAGGAAGACCCCCTCTTTAATTAATATTCAGTATTAAAAGATGTATGGGATCAAAAAGTTATCTATCCTCTGAAATTTTTGAAAATACAGTTGTACCTTCACAATATGTAAATAACCTTCGTCCCTCTTTTGCTGGAAAAGTTCTGTTGTGTCGTGCTTTAACATTGATTTTGTAGCGTTCCGGAGTTAGGGAGGGATTCCGGATAAAAGATCCGTTACTCTAGGTGGTACAGAGTGTTCCAAAAGCCGTGAGGACTCACACACAGAAATCTACGACTCGTGATGAAATAAAAAGATATGAAGAAACGTTCGAGAACCATCGGGTTGTGCGTGCAGAAGGGCTCTACTCACCCTCGTAAAGTCTGTCTGCCCTAGCAAGGCACGAGTGGCAAACCTAAAATCCGTACCCACAGCAGAGAAAGCAGTGGCGGGTGCAGGGTATCGGGTATCTAATAGAAGTGAGATAACCATCTTTATGGCTTTTTTAGTGCACTCGCCACTGTTTTTTCTGCTGTGGGTACTGATTTTAGGTTTGCCACTCGTGCCTTGCTAGGGCAGACAGGCTTTACGTGGTTTGAACGGCTTGCAGGGACTCGGCGCACTTCTCGTCCATCTTTCCTTTGACGCACGTCGCCAGAGCGATCGCCACCACCACCGCCAATGTCGCCAACTGCCTCATCGTATGTTCTTTCTGTGGGAAGAAGGAGGAGCGCGTCCCCCTATATGCCACTCGGTCGCGTGACTCGGCAAGGAGAGACTTTCCTCGTGCCTTTCGATTTTGTCGTGAACGATGACTTTTTTTTAGTATAGAGGTGGGTATTATATAATACTATTTATATTCTTAAGAATAACCCTTTTGGTTTTAAATAAAAATCCACGATATCATTTTAAGTACTACATACTATAACTAATGGTATGAACTATAGCGAACAAAGTAAAAGGAGTTGTTTGCTTTTGCCGCATAACTACACTGTAAAAAACTTGTTTTAACAGATATTCTACAATATACTTTTTCACAGAATTTCTATATTTGTTGTAAAATATAAGTTTTAACTGTAATCCGGCAAAATATAAAAAAATTTCGTTATTTTTACAGACATTCTTTGACAAAAACAACAGTCCTGAAACAGCAAATCAGTCGGGAAACAGAAAATCAGTATTTTATTTAAAATACAAATATCTTCTGCAATTTAGGTTTACGATCTTCGGGAGTCATGTTTTCCATGATTCCTATCCACGAATAATGAGAAATGCTAATAAAATGAGCTAATGCTGATAAGTACATCAAAGATATTTGCAATTTACAATCCCAGATAGAATGTATCATGATTCCTATTCAAGGTAACTGTACGATGCATCATTCCAACTTTTTCGACAATGTGACCTTGAAATGTCACACGTGTATAAAAAAAGGTTTTCAAACAGCTTCCTTTTAAATGAAAAGTAGATAGCAACCGGGAGGGATAGCAATTCGGAAAATCAAATTCAGGAGTCAAATGCTGGTTATGAATGCTGTAGTTAAATTTAAAAAATATACTTTGTTAACGAGTAAAGAAATTTTTAAAATAATAATATCGAGTTGAAGAGATCTTTGTCACGCATTTAAATATTAATGAATTTTATTGAGAAATCCTCATAAATAAGAAAAAAAAAACACATGCAATTTGAAGGGATGGATATAATAGGATTCTAGCTTTACGTCTAGCATAAAATCCACATTAGGGGAGACTGTTGTACCTTCGGACAAAAATCACGTTTTAATTTTTCTAAGACAGAAAACATCGCATTTCAAACATTTAAAGTACTCAACCTTTAGTTAAAACCTTAGTAAAAAGGGTGATATTTTTTATTAGCTAAAATTTTAAAAATTGGATTTTTAATCAATTTTAATAATTTGGCAAAATGTATCCATAGGTACAACAACCTGCTCTCCCTATGGACTCCCTATGGACCCGGTTGTGTACAGCTCCCACAACAAAAACCGTTACGGTGGACTTTGCGGGTGAACCACTTGGGTTATGAAGACAAATTAGGTGTCATTTTTCATGTAATAAAGTATTCATTAAACATAAAAAATTTCGAATCCTTAGGGGGTCGTCTTCATATTAAACGAAACATTAACTTTTTTTCCCATATGGGGATAAATTTAAGTAAAATTCAATTAAATACTAGAAAAACATACACAAAAACAATATATATTTTTTTATGATAAATATTTTTTTTAATCCATTTGGTGAAAATTCCATTCGTTGTTAGGTCTTGTCGATGTAACACGTAAGGGTCCCGAGGGGGAGGGGGGTTGGAAAAATCTCTACATTCCCTTACTTGGGGGTGGGGAGGGGGTCAAACCCATTCTTACGTAACATTTTCCAAATTAATATTAATAAATTCCAATTATTCTAATCAAATTACTATTGAATAACCCCAGATAAACTTAAAATGCTGACGATCTTGGTATATTATCGAAGCCATTTATTTATTATTATTATCGATTATTTTATTATTTTGAAAAACTAAATGGAATCTTACGTAAGAATTGGGGGGAGGGGTTTGAAAAGTCTTACGTACCCTTACATGGGGGTAGGGGGGATTAAATATTGCCAAAACCATCCTTACGTAATTATTGAATGGCACGTAATTCTACTAAAACTATATTTATAGGTAATTTCTTAACATTCTGTTTCTAAATTTTAGAAGTTTTAAATAACAACAAAAAGAAAAAAAATATTAGTAAAAACAGCCCCCGAATTTATTTGAACCCCCCCCCCCGAATATTTATTAACCCTGTAGGCAGAAATCCATATCAAAGGGATTTCAAGAATAATACTTTTAATTGATAGCTTATCAAAGTTTAGTCCAACCTTTATTAAATTTTTTTACTCAATGTATTTGATAGAATTTTTGAGATTAAACTGCAACAGTAAATACCAGAAGAGTTTTTAAAAGATACTTTGGATTTCTCTTTTCCCTTTATACTAATATTCTCACTTTGAAATAATTCATAATAATGAATCAGATTCATATACTTAACAATTAAACCCCCCTTTCGAAACAAATATGATTACTTCATAAGTACATTTATTATTTTCGTTACATTAAATAAATATATAAGTTACCCTTTTCAAAAAATATAATGTTGAATTTTCTGAACATAAATGAATTATTTATTACTTATAATCATGGACGTAACTCACAGAATTTTCACGTTTCTTTAAGAAAGATTTTCTAATAAGAATGAAGTTTTGAAAGTTAAATTAACTAAAGCTGGCTGCCTTACTCTATTCATGAATATTCAATGATCATGAAAATAATATCCTAGAATAAATAAGCTGATAAAGCAAAGCCAAATGCAATTTTATGGAAAACTTCCTACATCGTGATCTCTTTTGGAGTAAAACAAATTTGAATCGCCCTTAATTTTTGAAGAGGACACAAACTTCAAAAAGGCATAAATTTGTAGTTTCTTTTCATTCAAAATCGCGGAATAAAATTTACCTTTCTGGAAAGCCAGAAAACTACTCGATTATTGCATTCGTAATGTGAATTAATCCCTCTGAAACAAAATAAGACTGTTTATAGGGATCTGAGATCAAACAAGAAAGTTATTGTTTAGTGTGTGGCTATAAATGAGGTATATCGTATTCCACCTAGATCTTCAAATCGTGACTAATCCTATCTTGGGAGAAGCAGCAATTTCAAGTGCAATAAGGGTATAAGTCCTGTTGACTTGATCAGTCTCTAATTTTCTATCCCCTTCTACGAAAGGACCTTCAGAGAATTTATAGCACATACTAAATCATGGAATTCTCTGGGGGTTTTCTTCGAATGGTTTATTTGATGAGGGCTTGGAAAACCTAAATTGCCTATCAATCTTTAATTCTCTAAAGGTGATAATATGGTTATGTACATGATTTAAGATTCATTAAAGTCTCTTTATAAGGTGTATTGAGAAAATAATGTGGACAGTCCGTAGACATTTAAAAATATTCATAAAAACTATGAAAATGAACGAATTAAAAACTGTCTTCAGTTTTCGCATCGGTTGGTTGGGAGATTTTTTTAAGACAGTAAAAAAGTTAAAAATGATGTTAATATATGGGGCTAACATAATTCACGGGGTTACATGTTAGTTTTAGAAAATAACCCACCGTGCTGTCCGGCAGTATGACCCACAAATTGCAATGAAAAGAATGATTGATAAACTGATTTAATTGAAAACAATCTTTAATTTAAAAGAAATGAAATATCCTGAAAAACATTTTCCGTAAATCCCCTCATGACAATGAAATTAAGTTTGTAGGACCTCACCCAAATGTAATTTCCTGAAATTTGCACTATACTTGTTTTTTTTTTAAAAAGCAAAAAAAAAGTGTTAAAATAAAACTCCATTATTTATATCACGCCCTTCCCATTTAAGTATCAAAGGCAATTTTAAAACAATAGCATTTCAATTTGTTTTTCTTATTAATTTAAAAATGATTATACAAAAAGCTAATATTTATCATTTTTGTTTGAAAAGATCAAGCCTAAAACAACAATATTTTTCTTTCATATATTTTTTTTAAAATAATTTAAACACTTAAACGCAGTTTATTTCCGAAACACCTATTATTTACACTTCCATGTATTTAAACTTTTATTTAAAAATGTTCACAAAATAGAATCCACACAAAAATATAACAGAACTACCACAAAATCTTACATCACTTTTAAGTTAAAAGATCTAAGTTTAGATAAACATCTACAAACTAAACTCTAGGAAAGCTTAATTCCATTAGCGAATATTAATCAAACAAATGACTTTTGTCGGTGTTTATTTTAAACCTTTGGTATTCTCTCACTTGAATAAATTTGGATTATGGTTAAAGTTAAGAAGAGAACAAAAATCGTTCGTTAAAAGTCACTTAGTGATAAGCCTCTTTCATAGAAGTGGAATTTAAATACTAAAATTTGACTTTAGCATCAGCTATAAAAGAGTAGTAGTCATTTCAATTTGTAAGAAATGTCATAATGCATACTATAATATGGAAATAAAATCACTTTTCAACTCAGAACTTTACTTTTTGAATTAAATTAGCTGTTTTCATCTATAGTACTGAAGTATTTGAAGTATCTCTAGACGTTTATCTCTTCATAGTTTTTGGATCATTTAAAAATATTTATCACTTCTAATTTGAATTAAACTCGTATAATGGTAGAAAAAGGCATTGTTTTTAAAGATTTATAGTCACCAAATTAAACTTTAAAATTCCGCATTTGTTTTACCTATTAATATCTCAGTGATACCAAGGTTAAAGTCAAGTTTATTATTTTAGATATAAAACTTTAAAATGTGTTTTAACTTTATTTATTTAATTTATCTTAAAATATGATAAAATTGATTATTCATTGGTTAAAATGCCTCATTAGTCAAATCCCTATTTTATCTGATCAAAATAATTATAGATAAATTAAACAAAAGTGTTGCCTTGAATGTCATAAGATGTATTTTGCAAATAAAACCCCAATTATTTGCAAATAATTTTTTAAATTTTCCTTACTGAACTATCAATTTTAATTTTTTTATAAAGTCATTGATATTGATTATAAGAATTCAGAATCACTTTTCCCCCAGCAAAAATAAAAGCATTTTCCATTTGACATAATATCTTTATTAAAACTTTAGAAGGACTACACTCTCACGTGTATCTCAAACTTAAAAAAATCAAATAAACCGTGTTATTCAAATGGTTATTAGGGTTTTGAACTAAAAGAGGAACTGTACTTCAATAAAAGATTCACAGTGTAAAGGAATTAATATATCTTATGCTATCGAAAATTAATCTCTCTATATTAAAAAAAAGTAACAGTCGCCGCCGCCGCGCCGCCGCCGCTGCCACTGTTTCAGAAAATCTTCACTTTGACAATTTTGAATTGTCACTATGCAAAAACTATGGAACGGAAATTATCGAAATTTTGACCATTTGTAGACAAATGTATGAGGGTCCTTTTCGTTCCAATAGCTAATTAATGAGATAATTAGTTCTGGAATTATTTAATGTCATAGTCGAAAATTATTTTTTTCTGCTGCGAGTTCGCCCCCAGCAAAATCTATTCGCAGCAGAAATATGATTTTTTGCAGCCGCATTCTCTTAGATGTGAAGTTTTGCACCTCGTCGCCTTTTTTTCGAATTTCGAATTAGTTTTGGAGTAATTAAGTTTTAAAGTTTCGAAATTTTTGACGGGTTTTCGGTTTTTTCGTTATAAAAGAAAAACTAATCACAGTAGAACTATGATATTTTAAACACACATACAATTATTTTTTATAAAAATATTGGCGTTTTGTTTTTCAAAAAATTCTAATTAGTTTTAGAGTTATTAAGATTCAAAGTCTTAATTTTTTCTTCTCTTTCTGTTGCCATTCACTAGAGAAACAGGCGAGTTTTATGATGAGTCTAATTTCTTTTATTTTCAACAATGTTTTTTCTACAAAATGGTTGATGATTATTAGTAGACTTGCTGGATATTTCTTAACATTTCGATTAAATTATTGATAAGCTAAAAAAGGAATGTATTTCAGCAACATTTTTGTTGTTAATTTAGGGGAATGATACGAATTAAATTATTTATAAGCAAGAGAGAGGTATTTTCGGTATTACAAGAGGCTTAATTAAGTCGAGAAGAGTGTTAGGCTGGATTGTTGAGATGAACAAGCGAGCTCTGCTCGCTAAGATCGCGAAGCTATCTGAAAAGAACTGCGAAGCAGTTACGGGGGTTGGTGAGCGATAGCGAGCAGGGGGCAGGCCCCCTAGTTATGTAAAAAAAAAAATCCATCCAGATAAAAAAAACATTGACAACTTTCTTCATTCCTCTCTTCTTTCAGAAAAATAACTGAAATTTGCGCTATAAAGTGTTTTCCTTTAAGGGCTTAATAAATCCATTATATCATATTTATTTATTTATATGAGAGGAATACCTTGACTATTAGGATTTTTTAATAGATTCCTTTGTGATGATACTCTTCTGAGAAAAAATTTGTCCCTGGAACTTTTTCAAAAATTTATTATTTTGTGTAAAATAAATTAAAATCCATAATTGCTTGGAACTTAAAACGAAAATATCACCAATACAATTATAATACTGACAAGTTAAGAATGAAAACTTAAAGTTCTAATTAAAGGGAGGAAACGAAACGTTTCTAGTCTAAGTAATTAATTAGTTCATTAGTTTTCCCTTTATATCAATACAAAGTTACTAAGAAAAATAAGTGCAACTTGAAGTTAAAGGACTCAGAAAGTACCGTTATAGACTGAACAAAAATTAAATAACTCTCGATGCTATTTTCCACAAGCTGTAATAAAATCGACAACTAACTTAAGGACAAAAATCCGATTATAAGACTTGAAAGAAAATAAACAAAACTTGACACCTGCGTATAACAGTTGATCTTATGTTTCTATGACTAGCGTTAATTATTAATTACTTTACCCAAAAGTAATGCTTATTCAGAGAATTAATTAGCTGTCGGTTAAACGTGTCACGGTTACACTTTTTGAAAGTAAACTTAAAAAAAAATAAGAATATTTGCTGTCTCGGCAACTTGGTTCAAGCTGACTTCTTATTTTCACTGCTGCCAATCGCCAAGTTCTTAATTACAGCCAGGCAATTTGTCGATAGCCACGCGGAAGAGAGAAACTCAAAGGGTGTTGGCAGCGTGGATATAGGGTTTTAATTTAAAGAGAATAATTGAAGAGTTTCCTATGGCAGAAAGTTAAGTAAGATTAAAAGAGCTTTAACTAGAGTAGTTTTCATTTTCTCAAGTGTGTTCTATAATTATAGTTATATGTGGCTTCTTTGGTAACTGGAGATTAAGAATACAATAGAAAACTGTAATCTATAACCTTTATTTCAATGAACGCGATTGAAAAAGAACCTACGACTGAATTAAAAAAATAAATAAATGCTTAGTAGGTATTTCTAAATTATTATTCAAGTAAAATTCTTCTGAATGCTTTTACTTTTCATTTAAATTCAAATACGGTCTGTACAAATTTTTATATAAAAAACGGTTTTAGTTCTAAAATCCATGTATTAATAATTTCTACCGAATGTAATGAAATTAGAAAATAAAATATTAAATAACACTGCAATTGAATTAAATGCCAACGCTAAGTAAAAACAATAATGAAAACTTCAAACCAAAAGGATTTTGATTTTATTGCGATTGTGTGAGAAAAAGGTAGTGCTGTAAGAGTGTTGCTAAAAATTACAGACACAGAAAATGTTTTCTTATAGTGCTTTGATTCAAACTTAATATCACATTAAGATATTTTATACATATTTTGCGAAATTATTTTTAAGAACACATCAAAAAGTGTTCTTAAGTGTATGTTAATGTGCTTATTTTTGTGTGGAGCGTTTGCAGGGAGAGAAAATAATATAAGACAAATTCTACAAACTCTTAAATTTAGTTAATGTATTTAAAAATATAAACTTAAAGTTAAAATATAAACTTTTTTTTTGTCATCTAAATGGGTTTTAACCCCCAGATGACTCATATGTTTTGTTCTTTTCAAATTTTCCCATATGTACTGTCCAAATTGAAATTATAAAAAAATTATTATTATTATTATTAAGTACACTCAAAAATATAAAAAATCATTATTATTTCCTAAGAGAATGATTTTATACTTTAAAAATAGGTGCTTTATTTGTAAAGAAATCAATAATTTTTTTACAGGTTTGGAAATGTAAATTATTTAATTTTTTAAAATGTGATGTGTTCTCAATAATGTAAAATTGAGCAGAATCAAATAGGATGTTGGTTTATATTTATTTTTTAAATATTTCAAATAAAATATTAACTTAGCTAACGAGTGTTGCTAAAAATTACAGACACAGAAAATGTTTTCTTATAGTGCTTTGATTCAAACTTAATATCACATTAAGATATTTTATACATATTTTGCAAAATTATTTTTAAGAACACATCAAAAAGTGTTCTTAAGTGTATGTTAATGTGCTTATTTTTGTGTGGAGCGTTTGCAGGGAGAGAAAATAATATAAGACAAATTCTACAAACTCTTAAATTTAGTTAATGTATTTAAAAATATAAACTTAAAGTTAAAATATAAACTTTTTTTTTGTCATCTAAATGGGTTTTAACCCCCAGATGACTCATATGTTTTGTTCTTTTCAAATTTTCCCATATGTACTGTCCAAATTGAAATTATAAAAAAATTATTATTATTATTATTAAGTACACTCAAAAATATAAAAAATCATTATTATTTCCTAAGAGAATGATTTTATACTTTAAAAATAGGTGCTTTATTTGTAAAGAAATCAATAATTTTTTTACAGGTTTGGAAATGTAAATTATTTAATTTTTTAAAATGTGATGTGTTCTCAATAATGTAAAATTGAGCAGAATCAAATAGGATGTTGGTTTATATTTATTTTTTAAATATTTCAAATAAAATATTAACTTAGCTAACGTGGATTTTTGGACTGGGAGAGAATTGTTCTTCTACTCCCGATTTCTAATGCATTGATTAGTTTATTCCGTTTCCAATAGATGTCGCTTTCTGACTACAAAGGATGGACTAAACTTTGTCTCTACGACCAATTTAAAAAAAATATTGGTTAGATCAGATATGAATTGATTAGTGTTCGGCACTAGTTAACTAGAACTAGTTGTAACTAGTAGTTAACTACCGATCAACTAGTAGTTAACTAGTAGTTTAACTACTTTTGGTTTAAACTAGTTTAACTAGTAGTTGAACTACTTTTGGTTTAAACTAGTTTAACTAGTAGTTGAACTACTTTTTTTAATAACTAGTAGTTGAAACTACTTTCAAATTTTCAACTACTATAAAAAAAATTTTGTTTAAAATTTCAAAAATATTTAAAATTTTTATCAAAATATCCGAAAATTACACTGCTGTTTATAACTCCAATGTCATGGTAGAGTACTTAAATACCATAACCAGAAATAAAGCGCCGTTTTGAACGAAGCATAAAGTTTTTTGTGATATAGATAAGAAAGATGTATTAGAATTTGGGCAAAAAATAGGTTATGAAATTAAATAGACTAGTTAACTAGTAGTTAACTACTTTGGGAAATAGTTAACTACTAGTTGCAACTAGTCCCAGGAAAAAATAGTTAACTACTAGTTGCAACTAGATTTTCCCAGACTAGTTAGTAGTTGGTAGTTAACTACTTTTTGACCACTAGTTGCCGAACACTAGAATTGATAATTACCGATTAAAAAAATAATGATTTTAAATTTCATGAAAGAGATAGTTGGTCAGACAAATTTTCATTTGATGCGCAAATGCTTATATTTAATATGATATTATAAAACACATATTTAACGCAAATGAGTAACAGAGAAAAGTTCAAAATTGCGAAGTCTGATAGAAGTCCTGAGGTCACTTTTGATATCTCTTTGACAACTCAACTTCAATCTGAATTAAATTAAATTAAATTATAAGTAATTTCGTCATTGATATGATATTTAATTCAAAAGGACTCTAAAGGAGCCCAGTCATTTACTTTGAAATTAGCAGTAGGAAGATTAAAAATAGTAATACAATGAATTGAATTTCTGTTAAAATGAAATGTATAATTTGCGTTGAATTACCGAATTTTTTTTCTAAATTATGATTTAAATAACATAGATGTTAAAGGAAGAGTAATTTTAGAGTATCTACATTTGTCATAAAATTCAGTAAAGCCTCATAAATGCATACATTGCATTAGTTCTAAGGCATTTAGGTATTCGGTTAAGCAGTTAAAACCGATGCGCAAATGCTTATATTTAATATGAGTTTAGACGTTTAGAGCCTATTTAATCTGAACTTTTTATATTTATATTATAAAACACATATCAAGTTTTATTTAAAAAAAAAAGTATTTCCGGAATGGTGTTTTTGTTCTAAATATTGAAGAGGAATATTTCTGAAGCAATTCTCCAAATGCAGGAATTTAATTAAAAATTATTTCTTCCTATATTTTCCTGCTTAGTAACTAAAAGAAAATCCAATAATTTAAATGTGAAAGCAATAAAAAAATCTTTAAGCTAGTTTTTGATTGAATATCTGGTTTATTTTCTGAGAAAATTCAATATCTTACGATAAACGTTTTTCTTTTTAAAAGATGTTTTCGTTAAAAAAAATGATTAAAATTTAATTTCAATGACTGACTAACAAAAAAAAAAAATTGATTCATATTACACATGCTTCCAAAAAAACACATACCTAATATACAGAAATACCTTTGAAATGAAATTTTTAAAAACATGGTTTTAAAAGAATAAAAATAAAACTGAGAGTAACTGAAAATATTTTACCCCATTAGTTTACTTGCGGAATTTTATTTTTCTACTTTATTTTCCATTTGGCCCTTTTATTGAAAATTCTTCTGTAAACAGTCAATAAATAAACTCGAGCACCAAATACCTTGAGTCTGAAAAACCACTAATATAAAAAATAACTTAAAAAAAAAGAAAAATCCCGAAAATAGTTCTTATCTCTCTAAAAGATCACTTTCATTCTTTTAACTCGTTAAAAACAGTAGAAAAATGGATTTCGCTAGACTCTATAAAAAATGCGATCTTAAACGGTAACTAGTGCAAAAATTCCATTTCGCAGATCTCATAAAAACACATATTGAAAGCTGGAAAAATCTCTTTGTCAGTTAATGTTGTGAATTACGCGTTAGCGCTCCGAAGTGGAACGTGTTCCTGGAGACTTCGGAATTCCAATTATGCAATCAATTATGCTGATGAGATGCGATTATGGTGAAAAATCTATAACAGCGAGCGATTCTAGGGAGGGAATCCTTTGCTGACTAGGAATTCCAGCAGTTTGTGGAAAGAATTCAATTTGGTGGAATGAGAAATCCAGTATTTGTGAGCGTTTATATTGGAATGTTCAGTTGTCTGGAGGGGGGAAGTAAATGCAAAAGCGATTTTTCCGAGTCCTCTCCGCTTAGGCTTTGTTACGCTTCCCTGATAATTACACAATCATCGATGAGATGGTTCTATCCCGAGGCTATTGTCAAACGATTTTGTGTACCATTTTATGAGTTCACAGAATTATTAGATCAAAGGGATTCCAAATAAAGGATTTCATAATTAAAAATGAAATGTTCAGTGATGAGTTGTAGGATTTATACTTAATTTCCAAGGAGTTGCGTCTTAAAATAAGAATGCCTTTCCTTTTAGAGAAACGATCGATTAGAAATCAGTTTTAAGTACCTCCAGCACATAAAAAAAGGTTAATGAGTAACTAAAGTATTTTAATATAATTTAAATAATCTAACCCAAGAAAACTTAATGCACATTGTGTTAAAAATTCATCTAACATATGATGATTAGGAAAATGAATTTATTAAATCAAGCATTACAATTTTACAAATTTCTATACTCATGAGCCTTTTAGTTGGATAATATTGAAGTTTGAAAGGCAAGAAAGATACTAGTAAGAGTAAAGAAAGAGACTAGAGGAAACTAAGAACTCTAGAACTAACTATAGAGGAAAGAAAGAATGATTTTTTTTTATTTCATATTAGCTCAGTTGTTTCTATAAAAGTACTAGATGAAAGTGGTTATTTAAATAATAGTAAAAAGTATGTTAGTAAAACCACAATGGTTGAGATCCAGTTAGACATGGTAAGTGCTCACATATTAGATGTAAGGTTTTTTAAACACTTTATTAGTTGTTTATTATTCTTTATTAATTGTAACCATAACTTTTTCAATAATACTCTACATTTTTATGAATCATCATTAATGCCTGTAAAAATTTTAGATTGCATGTAGACAAAATAATATTTATTAAAATAATCACCAAAGTATGTAACAAAATATATAATATGTATTTAATAGCTTAAAAATTACGGGTTATTTGGATTTTCCGATTTGGAAAATGGTTTAAGAACAATCAAAATATTTTCTTTAAAAAAGTAAAAAAATATTCCTCTAATACTATTTTATAAACATGATTTACGTTCCATTATAAAGTTTCGGCTCAGTTCATGTTCTCAGGTAAGAAGTGTGATTTACCGAAATTCTTTCACAAAGTAAGCTTTGAGTTTTCAAGTGAAACAACAATTTGAATTTAATTACATTTTTTACAAGGAAATATGTAGTTGAAATTTCCATCAGAGTCTCAAAGTAAAACGGTGTATTGAACTTTTATCACTTTTCCATTAACAGCAATTCACATTTCGCTCTCTAGAGAGAAACCAATACATTTCCAATAAAAAAAACCCGCAAATTTCCTTTGAGAAATAACGCATTCCAAAAGAAAAAAAAAGCAGCCTTCCCATTTCTAAAATCCGATACTTTTAAAGTAGCCTGTATTGATAAAAAGCAAAACACAAATCCAGCCGAAGAAAAACACGACAAACACTACTTCAAGAACCGCGGGAATAACCTATCCGATATACCCCAACGCACGTTTTTGTAGTTTTTATTTCTTCTTCTTAAAGGGAAATATTTTCACTGGGAATAATAATCGAGTTAAGTAGTGGCAGAAATAACGTCGGAAAGCGGTCTTTTATTCATACAGCATTGTCAGAGCAGAGATTCTAAATGGTAAAATCGATGTTTGGAAAATGACATTTTTCAGAACGCACACAAGCTGGTTTCGAACAAGGTGGGTCACAATATGTTAAATCCCCGTTGGGATATTGTTCCGTTCAATTTCTTTTAAGAAAAACACAAAGAAAAAGATGGAGGTTGAAACGAAAGCCAAAAAGTCATAGCAGAAGGAGTGAGAGGGAATTTTAAGGGTCTATTATAGAGAAATGTTGTTGCGAAATGGTTATTAGAGAAGATATCTAGATGAATAATTGAATTTTGTTTCGAAAAATGTTTAGTGAAATTCTGCTGTTATACTTTGCCATGTTTCACATTATTATCTTGACTCATTCGTTTTTGGTTCTTTCCACTATAAATTGTAAATTCATTGCTTGAAACAATACGTTTCTTAATAATAGAGTAGTATGTTAAGGAATATATAAGAGAAAACAAAAATAAAAGAATAATAATAGAGTGCATAATTGACATGCATTAGGACGAATCTTACTATATTTGTTCACAGGTAGAAGTTTATATATAATGTTTATATGGATTTATTGAGTTTTCTCTGTGTAACAGCGGTTGTTGTTTTTGGCAATAAATTTATTTCTAATGGTACTTACTCACATTTTACTGTTTGATAACTATTGATGAGAATTATTGAGTTTTTTAATAACCTAACCTCTACAACTAGATATATAATGGAGTAACAAGAACTTTACCATTTCTATTGTTGTGGACTCGAACCCTCGAGCTGTATACCAGAAATTGCCAATAAATCAATCTACCCAATGACTGTTTTATTTATTCTTTTTGTGGCAACATGTAACTTGTATTTTCATTTTTAACGACATTTATTTCAGCTGCTAACTTTTTTTTATCTTCTCTTGCTCTGTCGCCCCTTTTGGCTTTGTTTTCATATTAATATATTTTTAAAGATTTTATAATAAAGAAGTTTATTCAATTCTACTGTTGATTGTTTTCTAGGTTTAACGGAGTCCACTATACTATTAATTGAGATTATTAGAATTGAACATAATTTAGGTGACTCAATCAGTGCTTCATTTAAAAAGGATTTTTTAATAGTTCTCGCGATATTTTTACACACTTATTAAGATATAAATGAACAATGGAAGGAAAGTTGTATCAGAAAGTTTTAGGGTTATAAAGTTCAAACTAAAATCAAATGACTACTTAAAACTATCGTAGGGGCAGAGAAATGAGGAAACAATCGATTTTTCTGATCGATTAATTCATCAATTTTAATAGGCATTCGATTAACGCCTATTCAGGATAGGACAATGAAAACGAATTGAATGTGCAAGACGTGCACTAACAGATTAAAAGTGCGATGGCTCACAACCGTTACAAAGCCTGTCCATCAAACTAGTCCCCGAATTCTTCCGGTAGCACTAATTCTTTTGCGAAAAATGGATAGTTATTAAAACTTTGAGGTTCATTATTCTATCCATGAGCCTTTATGGATTCGACAATGGGGGAAATTGATGAATGTCCCGATATTTTTTGCGGACATTGACGCGAAATGTATGGTGCGGGAAGTCATTTGTTAAGATAACTTCATTAGCGTCGCGAGGGCCGTTTTTAAAAAGTTGGCATAAATCTTTGTTAGAGACGAAGCAAGAGGAAATGTAAGTTTTGATGGTTTTGTTCATTTGAGGTTTGAATGTGATATCGAGGGGTGTTTAAAAGGTTTTAAAAGATTCTGCAACAATTTCAGTTTTAAAGAATTTATGAGAGATTTGTAGTTTAGAATTTATAATATATATATTTATAATGGCTTTATGATTTGGAGTTTTAATAAAATGCTATTTGATCCATAAAACTTCCTCCAAAGGACTTAAGTTTAGTTTAACGCAAATTTGAATTTCCTAAAATTATCATAAAGTTATATCCTATCCCAAAGCATGAGTTAAATATTTGGTATTGATGTAGAACAACCTACAACTTTTAGTTAATTAGATTTTGTTGATAAATTGGTTGATTACTTGATAAAGAAAAATATCTGATTTGTAGTCATCTAACAAAAGTACAACTAAAAAGTGGTAGGCCTTACACTACATCAATACTAAATACTTTGCTTTAACCAGTAGATTATCTGACCTTTTAAATATTAATACTTTATTTCTGTTTCAAAACAAATTTACTCATTAAAACACTTTTATGATATTGTTTGGCCATTCCTATTAAAGTGTGTCATGAAACTGTGTAGCTAACAATGGAAAATTATAGAACTAATGATAATGTGGCTATGAGAAAAATTTAAAGTTAATGAGTTTTAAAGTTAATTATGAGTTTTGTCGGTGTTATACAATTGATAACTACTAATCTGTGTTCATGATTTCAAAGAGTATTAATTTATCACTGGTCTGGAGTATTAGTTTTAATTCTATTGTTTCTTACTCTGGGTACTACCCATTTGATTTAAATTTAATTTAATTTACCATATAGTTCTTATCCTTGGTCAAAGTTATAGGTCTCGAGTTAGAGTAATATTATTTCTACGGTTTTCAATTCTAGAATAAAAAATTCATCACTCAACAATCTCAAATATGACGAGAAAAAACATGCATAAAATATTGTTCTTTAAAACTTTTGACGCCCCTCAAAATAAACTGCTTAATACAGAACCCAAAAGTTTCTACTTTAAACGGATTTTTAAAAAAATATTTTTGTACACTTTAAGGTGAATGCACAGTAGTTTAAGAAGGTAATTTACCTTTCCTCTTAAGACCGGCTTAAGTGTTTTTATAATGGAAAGAACACCCGTGTTTCGTTAGCTTTCCAAAGGAATGGAAAAAATTGCACCCACCAAACGATTAAGCACTTGGAACATTTCGAGTGCCATTTGAGAATTGTGTTTTTGCCTCGGTTCCGAAAACTTTTGAGCAGTTGTTCTTCTCGAAGATTTTACTTTGAAAACAAGACAGAGGGAGGAAATTTAGTTCCAAACGTCAGAATCCCCCGAGTTTCACTTGTGGGTTTTGCTCCGTTTATTTTAGCGATTTCTGTTTGTTTTAGTCTCTGAGGGTTTTCGTACTTTTTTTTCTTCTCTCTCACATAGACGAGTTTTTTTTTTTGCGCTTCGAAAAAGCAACGGTCTTCTTATTGAAGCTGCCTTTCCCTTTGTAAACGAGGATGCTGTTTGCTCTGATGGCCCAACAAACAAAGCACTGACGAAAATTGTGCGATTCCGTTTTTTTTTTTTTTTTTTGTGTTTTTTGTTTCCTAGAGCGCTAGTTTTTGTCCTTTAAATTGAAACAAAAAGATTTTTTTACGCATTCCGCATGCTTGGAAACGCAGTCAGTTGTGTCTGGTAGTTGATTCTTTTTTGTTGAAGAAAAGAAGAAATACAGTGTTTGTCTACAGTTTTTCCCTCTGTGCGAATCTGCCATGTTTTTAGATCCTGTTATTTTTTTTTTACTTTTTACTCTTTACTGATTTTAGTGTGAAATATGTTTTTAAAATAAATGGATGTTTTCAAATTCAGTGTTGATGATCTTTTAATTCCACCTTAGTCATTGTCTTAAAGATTTTTTTTTCCAGGTTTTTACGGCGTATTTCAATATCAACAGGTAAAAAGACATTTTGCAAACGCAGTACCATAAAAAAAATTACAGCTAAGAATTTTGTCTAATGCTTATAAACAATGCTGTCAAAATACATTTAAAGCAGATGGAAATTGCAACTAAACTTTATTTCACGTAAATACAGACAACTCAAGAACACTGAACAATAGAGTTTTGTTAATATTTTCCTTTTTCAAAACGATCCCATCAAAAATATCAGCAAATATCGACGACATTGTTATTGGTCTTTGCTAGCATATATCGCTATTAATTATAAAATATATGATTCAATTTTTCTTGTTTATTTCATTCAAATAGTGTTACTAAGAATGCTTTTAAACCCTGATTTCAAAAATGAAAAACTCTACAAAATATGAAACATTAATCGATATTTATGATTTTGGCCAATATTGTGAAAACATTGATAGATGTTCCAGCACCACTTGGGAAGTAAATCATAATATAGTGGTAAATGTTAGCTGTTGTTTCTTTCAATGTCGAAGTAAGTTTTTAGACCATATGACAGTTCAAGTTTAATAATTTTGAAAGTAATTTCAAGTTGTTAATAGTTTATCAAATTGTTAGTTAAGTCAACCATCCAATGCTTAATATACTATTAAACTATCAAATCTAATTAACTACCATCTAATGTTTTATGCTATTAAATCTTGATACAAGTAATATATAGTTGAGTGTTGAATTTTATACATTGAAAAGTTTTGATATGCTCTATATTTGAAACGACAGATTGAATAGGCCTTATATCAGTCCGAAAACATTTCTTCGGCAGGCGCTAAAATTAACAGATGTTAGAGAAAGCCAGCAGAAAAGACTTTCTAGGTTTTAGTGAAGGAAGAAATACTATTTCGAAAGATTACTTTCGCAAGATAGCGTTTCACAGAAAAAAAATAATAGCACTGCTGGTCCAAAACTTTTTTGGCAGTTGAGTGAAAAGAAAAATCTCCGTTATCACAAACGTCTTAAGAAATGAGATTTGTGTCAAATTTAGGTTAAAAGAGAATCATATCTCCCTTTCCCTTTAAATTTTTTATGATGCCCTTCATACTTTCTTTAACGGGATTTCGTAACAGAAGCTTCTCTCTTACATTTATTCCCAGTGTTTTCTAAATTTTAAATCTTTCTCTCTGGAAACTATAAGCTTCAGCCGGAGGCTATATTTGCTACAATGACTCAATGATTTATCCTTAGTCTTTGATACGTGTATACTTTTCTAGCTGTATAAAATATAGCCGTTTGTAGGGTACGCAAGATAAACTGATGGATATGAGTTTATGTTTAAATATTACATACATTTTGTCTTGAAACTGTTTTAGTATAGGATAATACATTTTATCTTCAGAATACAGTGGAGATATGAATATATTCTTGCTCCTATGTAAAAGATTTTTGTAGAAGTTTTTGGCGAGAATCACAAGGGAAACGAAGTAAGTGATAAGATATTGTGTGACATGGAAAAATGAAAATTTTAAATGTGGGACAGTACACAACAAACGTAAAAAAAGTTATATACACGTGTTACAATATAAGTGTCGAATTTCAAAATTGTTTCCAAGAGCAATTCAAAATAATTTAAACTAAGTAAGAAAAAAATCTTTGTTAATATTTTATGTAATGTATTCGAAGTGGTAGAGACTAGAGGTGAAACTCCCTTTGTGGGCCATTGAAATGTGAAGGAAAATAAAACAATTAAAAAATAGTAAGTAGTCACCAGAAGGTGTGAACCTTACAACCCACTGTATACGGCCCTGATATTATATTATTAACAGGAATATAATAATAACACAGAAATTACTACTGTCTAATTTCTATTAGTTTTAAATACATGTGAATTGCATGAACTATTATCCTTTATTTTTTTTTACTATTTAACCTTTTTTCAAAACTATATCTTCTCTTTGAATCACTGCATTCCAATTAGTTAAAACTTGTTTGCTTTCAAAATCCAACCTGACTTGAATGAAATTTGAGCGTCCTTAATATCTTCTTGCAAAAATCAAATAAATTGAATGAAGGTGCTCTCTTTATTTTTTCAACAAAAAGAAACACTTAGTAATTGAACTCGGCGCATTTTCCCTTTTCGAATCGCTTCCCTGCTGGAAACAACAGAAACGTTTTATTGAAAGGAGCTCTCAAGAATGAATGGCACTATTTAAATTATCTTTCGATAGAAGAACTTATTTTCCGACGATTCTGGTATTATTCCAAATCTTTCGTTTGTTTTTCTCACTTGCGCGTGGTTTTCCTTTCACTGAAACTGAGGACGATTGATTCAACATATAATTGATTTCTCGAGTAGTGTATATTTTTGTGAAAGAGAAATGGCGTTATTAAACGTTCAAGAATGCCTTGCGTTATAACAGGGTGATATTCAAAACCATTTATCAATCTTTTATGGAAACAGATAGGTTCAAATTTGAGAGAGAGATTTAGAACAATATTAAGATATTTTAAAGGAATACTTGCCTATTTTGTACAAAATACAACTGTTTTGACAGAATAAATTATAGCTACGAGAATCGTTGAACCACATTTTTCGGTACGTTTCCATCATTTATTCGCCAAAGATTGTCAAGTCCGATTAGAAATATATCAACAACACTTGCAATCACATCGATTAAAATATACAGTTTTATTAATGGCAACAATAAATATTTGACAGTTATTAAATATTTAGTGATTAAAATAGTTTTTATGGAATAGTTTTGGGCATTTTTAACGGGATTTAAATCGGAATTGTACCTTGTTTCATTATCAAAGTCATTTAAATCATTATTTTTAAAAATTGGTAAAAATAAATTGAATTATCCGGATTTCCGTTGTTTTTTTTCTACCGAGTTGCTGCGTTTTTGCTGGTTTCCCCAGTTATTATTACTTATTATTGCATCATAGTAAGATGTACCTCCATAATTCAAGAAATAAAGAACAACGCCCATACTCAAAGCTTCATCACAATCCTCAGAGAATCAGGGCAACACCCGCACTTAGCATTTCCCCTCCAAGTGCTTTCTCCCCCTCCCTCAATAAAAACTACTGCGGCGGATTCTCTGGGAAACAACCGTAGAGATGGAAATATATAGAGGGGACATCGTACTTAAAAAGAACATGAATAAAGCATCTATCTAGTTTAAAGTGTAACTTCAATAGAAACTATTTGCAACAAAATCATTCATATGAATTTCCAAAACGCATCTAAAGATGCTCTAGATAGGAGGGTAAAGTTAACATGGAACACTAGGTTTGTTAAATAAAAAAAAAATATAGGTCTAAGAGGCGTAAAAGTTGCGATACATCAAAAGATTTTGAAATTCATAAACTGAATGAATGAATTTCACAACGGAATTTTACACCACTTTTCTTATTCACAACAATTTTCCATCATCGGGTTATGTCTATTTCATAGTACGGCTGTTCCTTGTTGCTTAACCCTTGAAGTACCCATACCAGTTTAGGGGGTGTCCGGTTCGGAGTGTTCTGGTTACCCCTTCCCCCTTCTTTCGCAAGCAAGCGACCACCAAACTGCAGTGGACTCTTCCATGTTTAAGCGAAGGTCAAACTACAAAACTTAAGAACCAGACAATACTCCCTATATCTTTATTTCAAGAAGTTACTCAGATAAAATTATAGCACTGAATTTTATCGAATAAGGCTTCTAGTTAACTTTTTTTAAATGTCAAACATAATATTTCATAACTAAAATTACAAATACCAATAACCTCCTAATTACAAAGTGGAAAATCCAGAGAATCCAAAAGTGTTTTCCTAAGAACCATTTTAATCCCATTCCCATGCATTTTATACGACATTTACTTTTTTATTTGTCTGAGGTTGAGGTAGTACCAGAGTTGGGCAAAATTCAGTTGTGCAATTAACAATTGACGATTGACGATTGAATCAATTGCAATTAACCTACGATTAACAATTAAATCAATCGTGAAATGATTCCGCAACTGATTCCACAATTGATTCAATCGCGGTCGAATTTAATTGTACGATTGAGGATTGAAATTTCAATCGTGTGAATGCCCAACACTGCCTTCTGCAATCAATTTAATTGTCTGGTGAAATTAATTACAATTAAAAAATTAATCGCCATCCACAATTAAAGTTAATCGCGATTGAATTTTCAATTGCGATTGAAAATTCAATTGTCGGTGACAATTTAACTTTAGTCGCAATTGAAATCAATCGTGAAATGATTCCGCAATTGATTCCACAATTGATTTAATCGCGAAATGATTCCGCAACTGATTCCACAATTGATTCAATCGCGGTTGAATTTTTAATTGTACGATTGAAATTTCAATCGTGTGAATGCCCAACACTGGGTAGTACATCGAGTTCCACCGTCGAAATCAACCAATGTTACGGAAATTTGGATGATATTGAGGCTTTTTGCCCCACACTGACGTTGCTTTCACATGGTTGCAACCTACGCTTCGTCTAACTTTTCTTGTATCTCTATGGAAGCAACCGCAACCCGACGTCCCGTCACTAGGACTTTTCAAAAAGGGGAAAGAAACACTTCTTTGGCGCGCTCTCCAGGGTGCAATCAATAAAACTCTGCGAGGAAGATAAACAAGGGGGAATAAAACCGGGCGATAAAACTGTTTTAGCCCCGAGTTTGAAATAATAGCCCTGGCGCTGAGCGGGAACGAACAACAAGGGGACGCGAAATTGGGCACAACAAGATCGCCTGATGTGTTTTTCCGCGGTTTTATTCAATTTCTTCTGTGTGGGCGGGGGATTCTCTGCGGGTAATGCTGCAAACTCGATGAGGGTGAATATTTGGGTTTGATCAGAGCTTTGACAGGTTGACATAGGAAGAGTTGAAAGGATTTGCGTTTTTTTTTTTAATCAGCATGTGCGTTTGACTTTGAGGAGAATGGTGAGCTGAATTGGATTTGTGTAGTGAGTTATGGGAAAAGAAAGGGTGTTAAGAGCCGAGTCACAGATTAATAAAAAGTAGTATTGAATCTATGTAAAACAGCTATTTATTCTTTTAAACCGCCTTTTAAATTTGGGGCAACTTTTTCACTTCCATTTTTGTCTTTTACAAGAAGATGTGTATGTATTTAAAAAGGATAGAAAAAGAGAACAAAAAATTATATTCTTAATTAAGTTCTTTATTTTATGTTTTGCAGAATAACAAACAGTTATATTTATTTTCTCCATAAAAAACTATGGATTCAAACTATGGATATGAGGTTTAAAAGTGGTAAACGTAAGATAAATTTAAAATTACCTTTTAATTAAATTATTATTTAATTTCAGAGGATTTTTAAAAAAAACTGAATGGAAAATTTTATGGTTATAGATAGAATATAAAGACTTAAATATGCCAAACTGGGAATAATTGTAACAGTAGTAAATAACATTGTCAATATGTTTTTATATTAAGTTAAAGAGTTATTTATTATAAGTATAAAACATAAAGGAGGGAATGAATGCAATATAAATTTAATTAAAATTTTATTAAAAATGATGTTTTTAGGAGTTATATTTATTATTTTTTTAGAAACTTTTATTAATATTCTTATATTTTATTTTAAACCTCGATTTTTAAAGTATTTCATAAACACTTTTTACTGTTCTTTCACATGAATCAGGTCTAAAATGATTGATGATACTATAAAGAAAAAAAATTAATTGTTTTACTCCTTTGTTCATATAAGCTATTTAAACCAACTCCTTTCGTTGAAATACAGATTCTATTCAAAGAACTATTATACTACTTCCCCTAACGATTCACTTTAGCTGAAAAATAATTCATTCTCTCTTAAATTAAATTTTACAAAATGAATCGATTTTTTTACATTATTTCAAAACTCTGGGCTTGAAAAAGGTATCGAAATGGGTCTGTATTTAAAGTGCCGCTCCATATCCAGACAACAGCTGCTTCTAACGTAAATGGAAGAGAACTTCAGCATAATTACTCTGCTCTGATTTTTTTTAAAACTTCGCTTTAATTCTTTTTGGGATGGATTCGATTAAGGAGACGATCCACTCAAAATTGCAAATTGAAATCGATTTTTCCATCTCAATCAATTTAAGAACTTATCCATACTTATAATTCTATTCACTTTTGTAAAGCTAAATATATTCGTGGATTCATTTATATTAATCTATATTTATAGCTTGATTCATTCTTCTTTAAGTAGTTTTGAATGAATAATAATTTCCATAAATGTTATTAATCAAATCATTAGTATACAATCTCGAAACTTTTGTTTAGGCTTTTCTGATACATCATTATTTATTAAATTTTTGATTAAGGATACTTGTATTAAATGAAAAATGTAATAAAATAGATATATAAGTTGTTTAATTCATTAATAAATTAGTAATATTTAATTATAGGTAATTATACAGGTAGGATTTACTAGGTTAATACATATACTTATTATTACTAATATAATAAATGAATGAAATTAAAAAAGTATTAAATATTTTTTAGACACTTATATACTGTTATATTCATGTGCAAAATACATTTTATATAATCTCACTAAATTTGTGAAACTGTGTAAAAAAGAAAGAAAAATAAGAAAATACTAAAATATAAAAGTAAAAGAAAAAGTCGAAACAAATTATGTTCTTGATTACTATCAGGACGTATTTTTATTACATTGTCATAATATTTTTCAAGAAAAATATTCATAGTTTACTTTTATTATAAGAATTTAAATTTTATTACCTACACTATTTTATATTATTAGAATGATATTACATTAACCTGTAGATTTGTAGGAATTAAGTTATTCAATTAGCTAAACAATAAATAAATAAATATGCTTAAACCAATATATTGGATATAATTACAGAGGTATATACCTAATATATTAATAAGCTATATAAGTTTCTTAAATATAGTGTACTTCCCCCATATTAAAATTCTTCAATCTTTTCTTTAAAGAAGAAAGAAGATTTCCCCTAGAAATCATATGGCTAATCATCAATTAAAAAATCATTATTAAATTTGTAATCTACAATCCACTTGTAGTTCCTAATTAATTACAAACATTGTTCTCTTCACCTTCAATTATTTATTTCTCTCAAGTTAGTAATTGACTTACTGGAATAATCCCCAAGAAAAAAAGTATTTCTCAATTAATATAATTAATGAAAATCCTTCCAAGCAGTTTTTATGCTCTAACGATAAATCCTATCGGTCTTTTTCAATTAACCTTCTCAACATCGAACAAAATTTGACTTATTATATTTGGTAAAACTATTTCCGTTCCTTAATTGGAAAGTTTGAAACAAATACCAGAGCAATAAATTTTTAGATAATTTTGATTTCTTACAATTATCTTCAAAATCATTCATTTGCCTAATCTAATTTAATATTATTGAGAAAATTACATTAATTTTATTAAACTCAGTTAATAATTTCTAAACAGTCTTTCTTCAACCATGTTCCATTTTCTTAAAAATTAAGCGAATCAATAGTTATATTAATTTACCTAAATGAGTTTGTAATGGAGTTAAAAGCATCTTGCCAGTAGAATGATTAGCATGAGTGGTTGTTACGGAAAAAAAGTTATTTAAATCTTTTAAGAAAGGTGTGAAACAATGTAATGAAATGAAAAGAATTGTGAAACTTCATAAGTTATTACACAGCAGTTTAAAATTTAAAAAGGAGGTAAAACTAATTTTTTACCACTAATGAATTTTCAAACTAGACGTCAGACAAGGTTTATTAAACACTTCGGTGTTTTTTTAAGTTTAAATTTAAAAGTAAAATAGAAAATGAGAAGGTTATTTAAAAATTTCCTGAAACTGCAGCGGAAAGTTTTGTGAAAGTTTAAAAAGAGGATGTATTGTGTTGAAGAACATGTAATACATCGTGTGATTACCTGAAACTTTTTACCTTCATCAACTGCGAAAAAAAATCCATCGGATTCCTAATCAACACTGGGGGGAAGCAAAACTTTTCTGAAGGAAAAAAAATCTCTCCTCACAATTCATTTAATCTATCACTAAATTAGACAAACTCCAAAAAGAGGATGGAACTAAAAACAGCGCAAAAAACATCTTTCCAAACTCATCAGGTGTTGCAGCAAAGAGTGAAGGGGGAAAATTAGAAATGAGAGGTCGCACGAGCTTTGAAAATGATGTGAGCTAACGGGGAACAACATAACCAGAAAAAAAATGCAGAAATACATATGATTACGCTCAAAAAACGAGAATTTTCGCCAAAAAAAAAATGGAAGAGAAAAATTCTGTAATTGAGCGTTGTACATGCTCTGAGAGGCAGTTTCATACACAAAAAAGGGAATGCCGGCATTCGTGAAATTGCTGCTTCTTTCTTTAATCTAGAAGGAAAATAGCCCAGATAAAAGGAAAACACGACCTTTTCTGGAATTTTTATCTCGCTTTTTCTGGACCTGAAGAGCCCAGTATTTTGCTGACTTATCTTGACTTTGCGAGTTTTAAAAGGATGGTACGACTCTACTGCTGTCCCGTAAAAAGTTCTTTTTTTCTTTTTCTTTTATTCGCCTTTCTTTTTTGGTGGGATTGAAGGAGGAAATTGCGACCTTTCTTGAACTTCTCAGAAATTTAGAAAGACGTTTTTTTTTTAAATTTTATTGCAATTAACCCTTGTGGATTCATTTAAATCGCTGCACTCAAGCATGTCATGAAGAAATGAATGAAGAAAGAAACTAACTACTCGGTGGTTTTAATTAAAATAAAAAAAAAACTCATTTACATTTTTATTCTTTTTAACTTTTTATAGCTTAGTAGTATTATAATAGAGCATTTTAAATCACGTGACTCGGACCTAACAACAGCGTTAGCATTAGCAACGTTGTTTTTGTCCTCCAGTGAAGTCATGTGCGAATGCTCTATTCAGAGTTTTGTTAAAAAGAATAAAATCTCTAGTTTTTCAAATTTGATATCCAATTCTCTTTTGACCATAAAATGGACAACTATCCTCTATATAGTGTGGTTTTGGTTTTAAATCTGTTGATTGAACTGTGGTAGGTACTATATTGAAAAAAAAATCGATGAAATTTTAATAACACATATTGACACTTACTTGTTTAAACAAGTTTAAAATAAAATTAAACTTTATTTTTTTTAGCTATTTTTTTAATTCATATTTTTAATATACTTTCATTGCAATAGTTTTGATCTAAGCATTTTCATAACAAAATCTGTTAGGAATAATTTGAGAAATCAAAGTTAACAAACAAAAATCCAAACCCACTACCCCCAATCGATCTAAAAGCTTATCTTATTTAAAATCCAAAATCTTACCAGAGAAATCTCAAATATCTTCAAACAAATTTTTCTTTGCACTCTAAGCAGGCTATTAGGTAGAAGGTGCATCAAAAGTAGTTGGGCCTGAAATTGAATACGCAAGTCTCATTTAATTTATTTTTATAAAACAGATTTAACATATTTGAAATGCCTCTCAAATGATCAAAACTTTTACAAAACTCGATTTCAAATTCAATTTTCGGAAAATAAAGATGTAGGTACGTAGTGAAATCCAAGAAGTTCCATTTTGAAATTCCTAATTTATTAAATGGAATGAAGAGAGTAAGTAAGCATGCATCCAAAGAACCGAGTATTTATGAATTTAATTTAACTTTTAAGTAATAGACTTTTACTTAATTTTTGGCTCTAATTTCATTTTGCCTATTTCGGTAGCAATCTAATTCCTTGAAACATTAAGAACATCAATGTAATGGTTTCCAGTTGCCATCATGCTAAGTCTCTCATTAAGAGAATAACTCAATCTATACCAACTTTAATGGAAAGACTTGAGAGTAGAAAAGTTAGCAAATTAAGGTTTCGTTATGAGACATTTAAGAGTCTTAAAATTGAACATACTAAATAAGCGTAATATCGTAATATTTCTTTTAAATATGTTATCTAGTTTAAAATTCCTAATAGTTCCGGTAAATGCTTGTTAATTATGAAGTAAAATGCTATGGGGTTGGAATTTTTATTCATGTATTTTTGAGTAAATTTTAATCTTCCAAAACTCAAACTATTAATTTTTGAACTCTTAAAATATTAAGTGGTCCGGTATATTATGAAATGGGGTATTCTTACTTAATTCAAAATATCCAAAAACATTTAAAAGTAACAGTTATGATATGCAATAAGCATTTTTAATGTTTTAATCGATAAAATAACTTTGTTTTCAATAATCTACCTTTAAAATGTGATCATTTGACTAAATATTCCTGTGTTAATACTCATGTAATTTACAATAAATTTAGGAAGAAATTTTATTTATATTACGGTCATTTTGAAAGTATTTACCAGCAAGCATATTAAAACATGGAATATTCAAATCGTATCACTTTCATAATACAGTAATTATTTTTAAACAGATAATTAATTTTATTCCTAAAAAGGATTTATTTTTAAGAGTTTTTAATACTTGTTATTTATAATTTTATTTCCATACTTCAGTTATCAAAACTTTTAAATGGAAATATAATAATTCTTTAATTCATTAGCAAAAAAGATAAAAGGGATAAATAAGATTAATTTTAATTTTGAATAAAATCTAAGTTTTAAGCATGCATTTATATCGCTCCTCTCCATCCATATTGGGATCTTATTTAACAGAGTCACACTTCCACTCAAATTTTTCTACTTTATACACTACTTTAGATGATAATTCCAACTGAAAATGAAGCATTTGTAATTTTAACTGATAGTAATTTTAACTGTAGCTATGAAAACTTTCTACATGCGTTTACATTGTAGTTTTACTTAATTGCGGCTTACTAGATACTATAAAGGCTAACCGATATACTGAAATTATTAAAAATCCAGATGGCAATACCTGACAAACTGGCAAAGCAAATCCACAGAGTTGAAGGTGGGGCTTAATGGCTCAAAAATTCAAATCAGCCACTAATGGCCAACAGTCAGAAGTTTGCATCATGAAAACACGCCTTTATTTTTCCTTATTTGTCAGTGTGTTATCCTCACTCAGTATCGAGTAACTCAGTGTGTTATGGTTGGGTGATATAGATAGGACTTGTGGCGATCCTAGCGGGAAAAGTTGTCAAATGGTTTTTACCATTAAAAACTCGCCTAGCCTTATAGTATCTAGTAAGCCGCGACTCAATCATACACATTTAAGTGATTCACCTGCGTTTTTTCAAAAATCAATTTTATTCTAAAGTATTATATTCCCCTTATCTCTTAAATTTTCATCATATGACGTCTACCACACATCAAACAAACAAGAAACTAATCAATACAAGTAGCCATAAAAAAAACCTTCATTCTGACCCCCGAATAAAACTCCAGTTCCTCCCCTCTCCCACCCATCACAATTACCTGGAAAATATGACCCCCTCAGCATTATGATTCCCCTGCACCTCCGCAAACAAAGTGATTTATTCCCTGCACGCGGGTACCTGATCCTCTCCCCAAGAAGTATCGGAACTTTGATGAACTGATTTGTGAAACTAATGGAGGCACATTACTGCACCTTCTCCAAGGCGACGCATCCTTATTGCTCTTCAGGTGGGATGCGGGAGAGAAAAAAATAGAAACCGGGAAGAAAGGAGCTTAAAATGATGCGAAAAACTATTTATTTCTTTTGCATATCCCATTATTTGGAATGCGCGTTGGCCTTAACTTTCTTCACACAGGTACGGAAGGGAAAAGTTTTATTTATATATTTATCCCCCCCCCCTTTCTACACAATTTATTTGATAATAAAGTTTTTCGGGCGAAAAAGGAACTTTCGATAAAGCACGTTCAAAGGGAGAAAGTTCGAGGATTTTTTTTTTCGTCCGCTCCTCGCGTTGGGCGTGAGATTTAAACATCCGTAGACTTTAACATATGTTGCTCTGATCTGAAAACCTCCGTTTTTTCCGCTGAAATACGACTATATAGACTTTGCATGTTTTTTCTCATACTCGATGGAATAATATTTATGTGAAAGGAAGAGTTCTTACCTATGTATAAATTTAGATTATATGTAGGATGCTGGGTTCTTCAAAAGAAAAGTGTATTAAAGAAAATCTTAGATATGATTTTTGTATGATGGAAGAAGCTCGTTATTTTTTTTTCTATGCTCACCCTTTCCCTTTTTAGAAACTTGTTCGAATTTTTTGCGAATATTGACGAATAAAAAATATTTCCTTACTATAAAAAAATTGAAAAATAATCCATGTTGAACAGCCAATTCCACAACTATTTTAGATCATTCTGGAACCTGTTTTTAAACTCAACTTCGAAATAATATTCTTTAAATTTATTTATTTAAAATAAGTTTTTGTAAAAAAAACATCAAGAGAAGGTTTCCTCTTTCTATAAATAAGTGGAATGGAATCATCTAAAAAAAATTTTAATTAAAATGTTTTAAATATCGTCGGCTTACAGTCGAAAGGCACTAAGTCACTGTTGGAAGATATTTTGAAAGCGGTGGAATGTCGCCAACGAACGAGCGAACTCTTGGCTCATCTCTAAAATCTCCTCAAACTGTTTTAAACCAGAAAGAATTCATACAGTAAAAAGCTTAAATGTTGGTCCGCGATTAATAATTTATTAAGTTGAAATTATTTTATCATATTTGAGTTATTTTAGGGATTATTAAAGATTTTATAATTTGATTTTTCAAAGGTTTTATAATAATATTTTATTTTTCATACACTATAACTAGAATGGCAACGGTAAAATGATAGCCAAATTTGGCATAACCTCGTACAGAGTAGTTGAGCATAAAGTGACTTAGTGCCTTTCGACTGTAAGCCGACGATATATAAAGGGTTTCTAAAAATTACTATATTCTCAATATTATCCACTCCCTTTTATCTTTACTGTATAAGTAACTGGAATAAGATAGAATGTAAAACAATTGTACAAGGTTTGACTCAAGGGTTTACAACTGTATTTCCATGTTTCATTCACAATAATAAACGCATTTTGTATTTGTGTGCATGAATTAGGGTTTTAAATTTTTGTGTTTCTTCCAACAGTTCTTAATTCAATTTTTTTAACAGTTTACCAGTTCTTTCGGGAAATAAGCTAGAGGCTGGACTTCAAAAAACTGTTTCTACCGTGATATAATTAGGAAGAGATGCGACATGCGAATCGCTTAACATTTCAGGATGGAATTCTGAACTCTCTATTCTAAGAAAAAAAAGTAGTGAAAGATAGTTCCTTAAAAAAACTTTTTAATTCCTAATTTTAATTCGTATAGCACATTTTTGTTACCAAAACGACCGGATTCTTTGAGGATTCCGAGTTACCTCTTTGTTTCATTAAGAAATTTCTCAATTTTAAAGTATGTATTTTAATTTTTTTAGAATACGGATAAGGTCGCAGTTACATAGTCACATATTCAAACAATTTGTTATCCACCCAACCACAATAAGAGAGAGAGATTTTATTTTTTTAACATTAAACTATCAAATAATATGGAGGGAGTAAAAAATACTAAACAGAGTAGATAAGGCATACTTGATTTAAATGTCCGTCCTGCACGTAACTTATTACAATTTTCTGAGCTAATAGCGGTATTAATTATAAAAGTAGAACCTGAAAAATATCATAAAACGATTAGTGCAATAAATACATATTATACATACATATAAATACATATAATAATGTGAAAAAATGTATAGACCCTAACAACGGAAAGAGGTTTAAATCCTGATGTCAAAACACTTTCTAAAGAGCGTGTTATAAATATTTAATTTCGTGCTCATCTAAAACGCTGAGTGTTAATGTATTAGCTTCGGAGATACTAAGTACATAATTATGCGCTTGGTGTTAAGGTTCCGAAGCCCTCTCCATTTTTAGCAGCATGATTAAATGCCACTAAAAGAGAGCTTTTTGCATGTAATTGCCACGATAGAGCAATTCATCCTCCTTAATTAGCTCTCGTGAACCTGCTTTAAAATCGTAGATGATGAACAATGCCCCGCATTTCAAAATAAGTCTTGATGTATACCTGGTTCTTTAATTTTATATTTCTTAAACTAGTTTTTTATAAAGTGGGCTTCTGAATATACTGCCATGTAAAAGTTTTGCAAATTATTTTCTTTAGAATATTGGGTTTGATTCTCTACAAGGTTTTTATGGCGTATATTTACAAAAGAGAAACTTGGAAATATAGTCAAGAGGTAGAAATATCGGCTAAAATGACGATCTCTTAAAATGGAAAATACTGATGTGTGAGTTAAAAAATCATAAAGATGGGTTAATTTGTGTGTATATTAGTTTAAGTTATACTAATATCTGTGTAATGTATAGGAGATACTTTTGTACCTATGGACAGTTGTACCTTCGGACACCTAATAATTCAAAAATAAATGGCATAAAAAATTTTGGACCCTCGCCTGCCTTTCATATCAGGGACATCGAGCTATCGGCTACAATTAGCCGGACGCTCGTAGCAAGAAGTAAGAAGTAAGTAAGTAAGTAAAAATAAATGGAAAATTGCATTAGTGGTCAATATTGTATGTTTGTTTCATTCACAATAACTGTAATTGGAAGATAAACGCATTTGTATTTGTGTGCATGGTTGTAAGGTTTTAAATTTTTGTGTTTCTTCGAACTGTTTTTAATTCAATTTTTTTAACAGTTTACCAGTTCTATTGCGAAAGAAGTTACAGACTGAACTTTAAAAAACTGTTTCAAATTCCTGTTGAAAATATAATTTTTTTTGCACTTGAAATAATTACGAAAAAGAACGTGGCCCTGTACCGCTGTTAACCTCGTGTTTCCATGTTTCTTTACAAGTGTCTTGCCAACTTTGAGGTCGATTCAGAATGAAGTTTGTATTGAAAATGTATGCAAGTGTAAATACGTTTATTGTTTCATTAAAGAGGTATCTGAACGTTAAATGTGGAAATATTTCGTTTTTTCAATTAAAAGAATAAATAGGTTCGTTTTGTTAGCAACGCTGTTTATAAAATATTGTGTAACGTATGGTCAAACTATCTTGATTCGAACGGATTAAAAAAAAAGCGGAATGTGTCCGAAACCGTCACTCGCAGACGCAATAACGTATCTTGTCTCTTTTCGCATCACATTACTGCACATTCCATTCCTTTCTTTTGTTTCAGCAGAGAGTCTAAGATAACTAGAGAGAACATCGTTCATTCGATAGTATTGCAGTGCATAGCTGATATTTTGTTCAAAATAGTTTAGTTCGATTTAAAATTAACAGATTTGGACAGGAATAAACCGCTTTTACTGTGTTTAATCTAAAGCACCATATCCACTTATCCGTTCTGTTACGTTTCGTCAATACTGCGAAACCCCCAATGAGCAAATAATAGAGGAACAAAAATGACGTCATTTAGAGATTGCTTACTGTGATTAGTCAAAATAATATTGCCGGATTTTCAACTCTGAAGATTGTATGTACTAAGCGTAGATGTTGCTTTACCCTAACAGAAATCAACACAGTTATGTTTCCATCCCCTTTATCAGATTACCCATTATTTACTAGATTACACAAGTTGTTATTCAAAAATATTTTCTCTTTTGATATCTTTTTGATGTTTATAGTTTCGTTTAGTTTCATTCTGTTAAATATCTAAATGAAATTGTGTAGTTAAGTTAATAGTTATAAAAAAGTTAAACCTCTTTTAAGAAAGAGTAGAAAGTGTGTAGAAGAGAGTGTGTTAAAGACAACAAATTGGTTACAAAGGCCTACATAGTCATATTTACGTGTGCTGTAACTCGAGCCATCCACTTGGAAGTCGTGTCTAATTTAAGCACTGATATATTCTTACTAGCACTACAACGGTTCGTATCTCGACGTTCCCTTCCTCATACTGTGTACACAAATAACGCAAGAACATTCTGCGCTGCAGACAAGGAGTTGAGGTCCTTGTGGGATAGCATATCATCTTCCAAAGTACACCAATTTTATGCTCATCACAACATGCAATGGAAATTCATCGCCCCACGAGCGGCTTGGTGGGGAGGGTGGTGGGAGAGAATGATTGGTACGGTAAAACAGTGTCTACGGAAGACCCTTGGGAAAGCTTGCTTAGACACCACCGGTCTGATCACAGTTCTGTGCGATATCGAAGCCGCCCTAAACAGCCGACCCATCGTTCACGAATATGGGGTAGCAGACGATCCGGAGGAAGCACTAACACCCTCACACTTTTTAATTGGAAAACGACTTACAACTATTCCTTCTGGCCCATCAAGTTCAGACTCCGACTTAGCCCGTATATGGAGAAGCCGTCGATGTTTAATGGACTCCTTTTGGAGAAGATGGCAGAAGGAGTATTTGATGGACTTGAGATCCTTCCACCATGTGAGAAACCCACCAAAAGGAACCGAAATCCGAGTCGGTGATGTAGTCTTGCTGCAGGACGACGTCCGGCCTCGCCACACATGGAAAAAAGCACTCGTCGAGGCAGTGATCTTAGGCCGTGACAACAAGGTCCGCACATGCACACTACGAGTAAATGGATTGACGATCTCCCGGCCTGTACAGCTGGTCATCCCCTTGGAGGTCGACCAGGGTGGGGAGGATGTTGCACGCCGAAACTAGACTATTGCTCGCCGATTACATAATTGGATTGACGATCTCCCGGCCCGTGCAGCTGGTCATCCCCCTGGAGGTCGACCAGGGTGGGGAGGATGTTGCACGCCAGACATGATTTACATTCAAATACTAGTGAAACACTGAAACTAGTAGACCGACCTAGTGTTTAAGATTAACTTTAATTAATTATTAACTTTTACTTTTTATATTTTGGCATTGTTGTAAATATCTTTGGAATTAAAATAAAAATAAATTATTATGGCGTTTTTCTAAAATAGACGAGTTGTTATCTCTTAGCTACTTTTACGCAATTCAACAATGAGTACCTAATATATAAAAGCTGAAGTTATTAAAAGATGATCCCACTAAGTAAGAAATATTTTTAATACCGTCTCTAAATTAAAAGATGTAAATATATCAATATTTTTTTAAATAAAAATACTGTGATTCACCCATTTCCCTTTATGGGTCAAAACGGTTCAGTTCTTTAAATCTAGTTTTTATATGGTGATATAGTGATTATTCTCCTTAAAAACAACACAAAATGACACAAGTTAGTTAGTCGTTTCAGGGCTACTGATGGCGTTCCCTCTATGCCCCTTCTACCTCTACGAGTTGCACAGGCGGCGACCAAAGATATACAGCGGGAATCTAATTTCAGTCATATTGTCCACGTCAGAGAAACACGCTCCCCCTTAAAAGAATGGATGCGCCACACGTGTAGGTAATATATAAAATAGAAACTTCTCGAATTTTCAATCTCCGAGAAGACGCCATTGTTAGGAAAGGAGGTGACATTCTCCCACTCACAAGTGGGGAAATATATTTTCCTATCCCTCCCTGCCTGGGACTGGAAATGGAAACTGGAGTACCTTGAAGTTGTCAAGATGCCCCCCGTTTTTTTCCCTCCTGTCCCCCGATTCCGGCCAATTGTCGGTAAACAAAAAGACCGCTGGAGAGATTCATATTGGGAATAGGCTCTGTCTTAGATAAACGTCGTTTCTGTTTCTGCCGGAGAGGACCTACTTTAAGCAGAAGACTCCATTTCCGATTTCCCTTATTCTTCTGAGTTTTTTTTGTGATCTTTTATAAGACTTTGCTCTGAGATGGATCTGGCAGTGCTTTTAGTTCTTATTGAAAGCAGTATGTTTTGTAATCAATGACTTTTTTTGTGAAGGATGTGGAAAAAGTTGATGGAATTAGATGGATGGGAGTTCTTTTTGGCATAAAAACTATTTATTACATTTTAGCATTATATATTTTTGCATAAATGAAGATTGTTTTGGTTGCTAAATTGTATTTTACATTGCAAAGAAAGTGTATGTGTTAAATAAACTGTTTATATGACATTAAGAAAAAAGTATTTTCTTACTTCCCCTTGCAAAAAACAATATTGTCAATTTTAATCCAAGAAAGTTTCCACTGTTTTTATTTTAAAAATGGTGTGAAATCAGGATGAAAATAAAAAGTAAAATGTAAGTAAAAAAAGTTAAATATACTTATCAATGTTATAGTTAAAAACTATTTATATTTTGAAACACAAAAATAAAAAAAAAACTCTTTCCCAAATCTATTCAAAGAAATTTTACTTTTACAAATGCATCTTTTTCTCTTTAAAATTCATACAATTAGGGAGTGTTTAAGTAAAAATATTAAAGATTTTTGTTAATTAGTAAAACAAAACGAAGGTAATCAATGGAAACATGTTATTTATAGATTAAAAATGATTTTATAATTTACTTTTTTCATCATGTGACTTTTTTAAAATAAATGTATCAAAGATAACCCAATTATTTTACTGTTAACAACTGAATTAAAAAAACAAAAATATTCTAGATCGTATTTTATTTATTTTAAAAACCATGAAAACCGTATTCAATTTAGTTTCTAGTTTAAAGCTTCATTTTTTGAATTTATTTTTAATAAACCAATTTATGAATAATGTTCTTGAAAAAGAAATCAATTCTAAGCTCTTTTTGAATTAATTAGGACACTTAAAATAAATGTTTAAGAAGGAAAATAACTCATATATTTTTATGAGAAATGGTTACAAAAGACTAAAAATACAAAAGTAATGAAAGTCAGTTTTAATGATTTTCATTCGTAATTATTGGAATTCTTACACAGTTTAATTTTCAATTAGTTTTTATACAGATATAATTAATACATACTTTAAGTTTCATGACTCCAAAAAAGGAAGTTATCCTTGAAGTTTTAATACAGTGTTTATCTTTTTCACATTCATTTTCATTAGGTATTTTCAGACACGAATAAATTTTATTATTCATATAATAAAGCTACCTATATATTTGATTCCTGTTATAAAATCAAATAAAACATAAGATACATTTTTTTGAAAAAATTAGTTATTGCGTACTCTGTTTATCTTTTGTAGAATCCAGATGAAGAGTTCCACATAAGGTCATAGTAAACAGGAATTGGTATAAATTTATGAGATTATTGCTTATCTTAAAAATTATCTTAATATTTTTTATAGAAAAAGAGTCATTAGCAACTTTTAATTAATCATTTTACTCTATAAAAACAACAAACTGGCAAAACAACTGGATTACAAAACAAAAGTCATCGCTTTTTAGTACGATTCAGATATGACTTAAACACTGGGTGTTTAACAACAGCATCAAATCTTAAAATATCAAAGATCAACTCAACACATTGGTACACTACACACATTCCTAAATCAAACCAGACAAAAAAATCATACTTTTAATCATAACCAATGGATTTATAACTAGTATTACAGCAGAGCAGTATAAAAACTTTGTATTTTCCCCCGATAAAAAACAGTTCTCAGCAGAATCCTCCCTTGGAAGCAACAAAATAAACGACGCTTCATCGCTTCCCACACCACCGTTTGTAACAGAGAAATGAACCCGTTTCACAAATGGTTCCTCTAAGAACCGAGGAGTTTCTGCAAGCGAGTCCGGGTGATTCCAGCTGTCCGTACGGAACGAGAAAGATTGCCCTCTGGCGGTTCCTCGGCTCCCTTGAGTAGCCACAGAAGCAATGCGTTACTTGCACTGGGCTCATCAAAATGAACTGGAATTCCGAGGCGTTCTTTTGGTTCCTAAGGACCCATAAAACATTTTCGATGCGAATTATGTGAGAATTGTACGGTGTATTGTTTTGTAGGATAGAATGTGTTGATTTGGATTTCATGCTCATGTTCGTTGGTTTAGATAACAAGATAGGTTTGCGGATAGTTGTAGTGTAAAAGGTTGTTTTACAGATGCTGAGGCAATTCAAATCCACGAATTTTTTATTCAACTTGCGTAGTTCATTATTTCATTCCGTGTGTTTATAATGAAAAAATACTGTAAACTGATCACTTAAAAAATTTTTAAGCTCTTTTTCATTTTTAACTCTTGCGAATTTTCTAAAACTAATTTCATATATTCATAAATAAAAAAGAGAGATCTTTGAGTAAGTAAGTTTTTAAATTATGGGTTAAACTGTTGTTATTTAAAAATAATGAAATTAAGGTTTAAGTGTAATTTTTTATTTTTTTTTGCTATAAAAATAATGATGACTATATGCGATATTAAATAAACTATTTCATACATATGATTATGAAGTACTATTTTAAAAAGATTGACTTGTGTGAAAAAGAACTATCCTTCATTATTATGTTAAATCAAAAGAATGTTTACATACCAAATGAATGTTAAAATGATAGAGTAATTTTTAAAATTAAAAACTTATATAATCATATATGACGTGAAAGAATTGACCAGAAAAATTTTTTTTAAATCTAACAATTTTATATTAGTTTTTTTTTGTTTAATGTCATAAAACATACAAGGTTGAAATGTATTAAATCATACTTCAATCATGAAACTTTCAATTTTAATTATTTTAGATTTCAAATATTTTAAGAGTTAAAATATTAAACTTTTACTTTTAGTTATTTTTAAAATAATATGATAGCAACGATAAAAAATAACAATAAAAATAATATATTGAGTAAAAGAATAGAGAAATACATAATTACTGATTAGATGTGTGTACTATTTGAAAAAAAAAATAATATTATAATGTATGTTATGAATTATTAAAAATTTAATGAAAATCGATGCATATAGTTGACATGAACAATAAAAATATATTTTACATAAAATAATTATAATTAGATATAAAAATACTGAAAAACAAATTTTTGCTAGTGTATTTCCTAAAGCTTTTCTTTATCTAAGAACTATGTGATCATAAAAAAAATACTTAATCTTTATAGTCTGAAACCTTTCAACAACACGAAAAATATTTTTTATCTCATACAACCTCATTTAATACAATACTTTAAGAAATACAAACGACGACGCATAAAACAACAAATCCATTCGAATATATATCACCAAAAAGGAGAGTTTTGTCAAAACTATTGTCGTCAACAAAAAGCACAGACTACTCCCCCAACTATCATTTCAAAGCTAACGATGATAGAACGAGCCATGTGTAATTTGCTCAAATATTCCTAATGACTTGGGAAAGAGCAACACAGGAGACATCTTGATAACCTGGAGCTTGACATCATTATCTCCATTTTTCTGGTCTGGCAGTCCAGTTTCATTACGCTAAAGAAATGTTCATCCCTTATACCTCGCGCTGTATTACCTTTTTCTTCGTGTTTTTAATGCATGGATTTCCCTCGCTGCTGCTTATTTTCTGGCCTTTTGTTGTCTGAAGGGGGAAAAAGGGTTTTCAAGTTCTCGGAATATTGTGTCGTTTGTTATAAATGGTTTCGTTATTTTCCTGAAGGCCGAAGAAGAAAACGAATGCACTTTCCTTTCGGGTTCCTTGGGGTTTAAACTAGTTCCATGACTGTAATTATTTTTGATAACGGTATTGATCAGGTTAGAATTTTTAAAACAGTCGACGTTAAGTTTTTCCTTATTCAGCTTCGTAAGATATCTCTAACACGATGAAACAAATAATTGCGTTAAATTGGGAAACTAGACACTTCCAAATCCAATAGTAAGACTAATGGATTATTTAAAATACCAGGAGAAATATCCGAAACAGTCTCTGGTTCAAATAAAAATAAATGCCGGTTTTAAATTCGTATGAAACAGACATTTTAACTTTATAAATTAAATCGTGTCTTAAGTTACTACTAGATAAAAGTGGTTACATAATATGTACCCTGGTTGAAAATTAATGAGTCTCAATTTACTAGACAGTTTCAAAGGAACATACAGGGTTAAGTTATTAGATATTTGCCTAAAGTTTTAAGATTACTCCCTTTTTTAAAAATTAATATTACTGTAACCTTATATATAGTTAACTCATAACTATTAAATTAACTAAAATATAAAATGAAAAGAAACTAGAAAATTAAGCCTCTTACATAAAAAAATAAATAATAAAAAGGAATAGAATATATATTCTTATATTCCGATATTCTTCTTTAATGCATACACATAGGTATTGAGAAAAGTAAGTTTTAGTAACAAAAACCATTGGTAAATTAATATGAACACACAAAACTATTTAAAAAATACAAAGGTACTAATAAAAAACGCATAAATATTAAGAAACAATAATACATATACTTCTATAAGTACATGGGATGTGTACTGAGAAGAAAAAATAGCTCACAATTTTTAAATGTAAAAAGTTTTAAATAAAAACTCCTCTATTGTCTTAGTCCCCCAATCCATCCTCTTTAAAGTTCTAGAAAAAAAATCTGCCTCGGTTTTTTTAGTAAGCTGTTGAATTAGAATGCGATCTTCTTTTGTTTGCTCTTCACTTTTTGTCTTCGAAAGTAAAAGATTACTTTAGGCGTTTTAGGGGTGAATAACTGAGAATCTAGCCTTTTCCGTTTAAATAAGACACTTCTTTCTTAAGTCTTCTCAATACATTTTTCAGAAAAAAAAGTATAAAAGAAACTTTAAACAAAAGACTTGAGAAGATAGAAAAAATGCCGTCATTATTTTTACGTTCCCCAATTTTATTATTTCATTCACTGAAAGCAGAGACAATCTTTGCAAATACCACATTTAATTTTAACGTTGGGATCTTTCTTTTTAAAATTATCCTTGATATTTAAATAGGAATGGCATTTACATTTAGAAGATGGACATTGCAAGGAAGTAAGAATACTAATTAATACTTATTTTTAAATGAAAGAGAGCAAACATACTGAGAAAAACCTTTATATCTGTCAAGCAAAATAATTTTTTGCCTCACAAATTAATTTTGAGATTTTTGATAAAATGTTGAGATTTTTTAAAAAAAATATTTCATTCTTTTCAATAATCTCAAGGATAGCGATTGCTATGATTATGTGACACAGTTAAGTTTTTTTTTTGTGATTTTTTTCCTCTCCACTTATTTTTAGCAAAAGTCATCAAAAACAATAAAAGCTAGAGGAATTACTATAACATACAAATTAACAGTAAAAATAGTAATCTAAGTATTAAAAAATTATGATAATTTATGAATAAATTTTTCTTTATCATTAACTAATTTTGATGTGGTAGTTGAAATAAGAAGTTTAGAATCCTAGTTAAAGGTTAGATTCAAGAATATAATATTTTTATTTCCAAAAGAAACACTGAATATAACACAAAAGCTGAAGTTTTAGTTGAAATGTTTGATTCAGAACTTTGATAATCACAACATTAATCTTAATTTAAAATTTAAGTCTGTAAAACAAGATCACTTTAAAGAAGCCTTTTTTTAATTAAAAATAGGGATAAAAATCTTACTTTCAGGGGAACTTGAATCTAAAGCATAAGTTAGACGAGATGTTCAGTTTGGATCTATACATTGTGAAAATATTTCAAAGTGGCGAATCTGCATTGGATAGTTTCACAAAATTTTATCATTATGGAGAATCCTGAGTATTACGTACTCAGGATTTAGATTAATCATTTGTTTTTATTTCCCCCAGGAATGGTTTTTAATTCATTCCTTATTTATAGATCAATATGACTTTACTTACATTTACGTTTACTTATACATATTAAATTTTTTGAAATTATTTAACAGGAAAAAATATATATGTTACGGGCGATGTGATAAATCCGGGCATTATTAATAATGCCCGGGCAATGTAATAAATTCAGTGGAATTTATGAATGAAATTTATCAATTTGCCCGCCTCCACTTCGGGCATTATTAATAATGCCCGATTAATCACTTTGCCCATAACATATACATACTATACTATAACTAAAATTTGCCTCCTTTTCGTTTATATGTGCTTAAATTATAATATACTGATCTGGTCTAAATTTCATACGTTCAAATCAAAGTAACTCATATCTATACAATTTCAATACTTTTTATTGATCCGAAAACTAAACAAATGTGTTAAGTAAGGATTTTAAGCAGAGTTGAGGTATATATTGCTCAATTTCATTCTGGTAATGTCCGAAACAACAGGAATCACCTCGAAACACTTATCAAATCCCGAAAAGGAGTCGGGAAAGCATTCCTGGCACCCCAGGGATGCTTCAGGCCCGTTGCCAAACCGAACGATTAATTCGGCACGTAGGCAAATTTTTATCCGGCCAGCCCATTGCTTCTGTTCTGACAAGCCACAGAAGATGCATCTTGTCAGGCACTAACCGCATTCTTTGGATAACGCACGCTGTAAGGCGAGTGACTAATGCTGAAGGATGCGCTTTTGCTCGAGCTTAAGCTCTGCGATTGCAGTTGGAATTATCTGAGGGTTTGCTTGGCGTTGGAATTAAAAGTTTTATTTGCACTGCGGAGAATTAAGCGAGGATCTGTATCTTGAGGCAGTTAAGAATGCTTTGTTTTGCTGCGGATCTGTTGGCGAGGGCTTTCCGAAGATTTGCAGAATCGGGTTTGGAATTAAGAAGATGGCTCTTTGGGTTTAGAGGATTTGTTTAATTGTTTTGAGAAAGCCTGGTGTTAGCTGCTTTTTTGTTTATTCTGTGCTTTTAGAAAGAGTGGGTGCGTGTAGTGTAAACACCTTGTTTTATTTAACGTTAAAACTTGAATCTTGGACGAACAAATCAATGAAAGTATAACGTTCTTTGCTTTTTAGATGAATTGATTGATGTATCTGAAAGTCCTGTTTGATGCGTTTCCCTTCTTTTATTTACTTATTGATGAAATTTCCAATTATAACAATTATTAAAAAGCCTCTCGAATGTTGCATTTTCGATTATCAAAACGCTTATTATGGCGCAACAAAGTTGTTTTAAAACGCTAATTGCCATTGGTTATTAACTCTTTGGAATACTCTATATTTAAGAGAAGCAATATTGCACACCAAAAAAAACATACCCAAAAGTAAAGCAACATAACGATGGGTTTTGTCACACAACTTTTGCATTTCAGTATTTTTAATGCTATTTCTAATTTCTATTAGTTTTGTAAATTTTTTTATTCCATGAAAGTTACATATTTAATTAACAAATATAGGGGACGATATTTAACTTAAAGGAGTACTTAATTTTTTTTCTTCTAAAAGTATAAGCAAAAATATGGTTTCAAAAAGTTTAATATGAGATGTTTTCAGAGGATTTAAAACATTACTAACTAAAAAGCTATAAAAATTACTTATTGGCTGGGATATCTCCAAGAATTTGACTGCTTTGTGTAGGGAAAATAAAACCCCACTGCGCCTATATCTCACTCCGAACTCCCTGTCATTCCAATGTAGGTCAAACTCAGGAGACATCCAAATGAAATACGCAGAAAATCATCCCCCCACCCACCAAAACGAAAACCATTCCAACCCCTTCTCTCCTCAAAGATTAGAAACCGATGAGCACTCCAGCCCCCCTATCAGAACCCACCTCCCCCCCAAACCATCCATTTAAACTTGTCACTCTTGGACTGGATTCTCCCTCAAACGGAAATGGAAGAGACTCAGAGAACATTTATCCCTTTTTAAATGGCAACGCTCTTCCCAGCCGAGAAAAAAAAACCTCTCCGTCCAGATCTCCATCTCGAAAGAAATCAATAATTTTCTAAACGAATGTGTTTTCCACTTTCTTGACGTTCCCCCTTCCCCAAGCGTGACGGATTCCGGTGGTGACGGAGAGACAGCAGGAAATAGGATTCCGGACAATAAACCTAAAATACCCCACCACCCACATACACACTCCGTATGGCGAAGGATGTACAATTTTTTTTTATGGTAGCCATCGGGATCGATTCTGGAGAGATAGAAGAATCGAGTGTGAAGAAATCGACTCTTAGAATATAGGATTAGTAACGAGATTTATTATTTTTATGTCAGTTACTAACCTTACTTTCAAATCTATTTTTTATCGCTATTTTTTATCTAAACCGAATATAAACTAATACAACTTGTACTTAAAATGAAGACAAGGTATTAAATTAAATACCTACGTAAAATCAAAAAGAAGTATATTCCTTTCTTTTTTTGGAATATAACAATTTCCGTTAAACTATACCATGAGAGGGAAATGAGCCATAAAACAAGGAGCACTATGACAATGCTTGGAAAGTTAACTTAACGTGGTGCTTAAAATTTATTGTAAGTATTGAAAATTATATTTAAGTTATTTCTGAGTTTTGGTATTCTGTAGATTTATTTGTGTACTCTTTGCTATATTAAATATCCGAAACTAATGAAGGATTTTCACCAGTTATAAAAGAAAATTATTCCTCTGCACACACAATACACTAGGATATTCAGTTTTCCCATTTGTTTCGTTTGATTCTATAAAGGCCGAAACATCTCAAAACTTATTTTCAACAACAATTAAAATCACCTAAATGGCGTTAAGAAATTGGTAGTGTTTAATTATCATTAAATTGTGGAACTGAGAAGTTTATTAAAAGAGCCTAAAAATTTCCTAGATTTCAGAATGTAAGCTCCAAATGTTATCTCAATATCTCATCAAACTATTTACCTTGGACTAACTGAACTTCAAAGGGAACCTTAGACGTCTGTTTGATTTGATCTCATTATACTCCTATCCCATCCCTTTCTAGTAGGTAGCTCAACTCAATTATATAAGCCATATTGGAAAATTTCTATTTGTGATATTTGAATGATTGGATGCACTTGTTGTTAACAACAAAATATAGTATGTATAAATTTGAAGAAAGTAGACTAGAAATTGTATTTTTTGATTTGCATAGGGATACACTGGGATGGCTAATATACTATGCTAAAAATATCAAAATTTGGTACTTCTTATGTTTGGAATTAAGATTTGTTAATCCCTGTTTTAAGTATAAGTTTTCATAGCAATGGAAGGGGTTTTCATAAAAAAGTACTTAATTACCAAGGGAGTGTGATAAATAATACACTCATTTTAATTCTACCCCATTACTTTCTTCAACAATTTTTCATTTAATAACTGCCCTTTTGAGAAAAAAAACCTACCCAACTGATATAACCCACAATTATCCATTACAATCTATACGTATAGTACCTTAAATTAATGTTTCACAAACTGAGAATAAATTCTCCATCGTCGAAATCATTGAATTAATCACTCCGAACCAACATCCATATAGATAATAAAACAGTATCGGCTGTTGTAGACCCGAAAGTGTTCCACGAAAAAACAAACTGTATGCAACCCCCAAGAATAAATTAAAGAGCAACAAAATCACCTAAAACAACCTTTTTCATCTCCCCTCCCTCAAACGTCCCCGCGTTCCACAGCCCCAAATGGATGAACCGTGTCGATGTCGAGAGTCGGATGAGTCGAACAGCACCAAAAACGCTCCATCGGTGACAGAGGAAGGATGGGAGTGGAATTACACGTCGCCTGGAACAACCAAACAGATCCGGCCACCCTATAAATAATTCAACTACCTAATGCAATTTTAACAGTTCTTTTTGAAAGACGCCCTAACAGCAACAGTAGGCTAAAAACGACGACTCACAGAAAAACGGAGTAGTTTGTAAATAATGGCCTATGGTAAAATGGAAGAGAAAGATTTTTTTCTCTATGCTATCTTATCGGGAAGTGTCTACTTAACCCTATTTTTCCGTCTCTCTGATCTATCTGGGAGTTTTTTTTTTATTTTATCTGGATTTAGGCTCCGATAAGAATTGGATTAGACGGTAAAAGCTCTATCGTTCTTAAGGAAATGAACCTGAATGTATATACCCGAATAAGGTGTGTGTGTGTTTGCAGTACCGTGTTTGGTCTGAAATGGAGAGGAGAGATTAAGGGAGAGAAAAAATGGGCGATGTCAATTATTTATGACTGCTGAGATGTCGCTGTGAGATAACCCCCTGTGAAATTGTGGGCAGTTGAAACAAAGAAATGCTTCTTTTTCTGAATGGACCACACTTCCAGAGAAGTACTTTTTTTGGGGGCAGAAAAGGAGATGGAAGTGTTTCTTTTTTGGGGGGAGAAAGTGGAAGAGGTTTAGATCTTTTTGTGGTGTAAAAGTGAGAAGCTATGGTAGAATAAAAGTTCGATTGTAGAACTTTACCGAAGTAGATATCAGTTGGAAATTTTCAACTACCATCGTTTGGTCTATTCAAGAGGATATTTTAAAATTAACTTTTATGTCCAACAATTTATATAGAACATCTATACCATCTAAACCTCATCTATACCTAGAAAATCATTGGGATACATTAGAGAATATTTTTAGAAGTGGGTATTTTTATCAGTGTCTTTAGCACTAAATTTTGAATATTTTTATTTAGATCAAATTACAAAATAAGAAGATTAAAAAATGTGTTTCCACAAACAATTCTTTCATAATTACAAACAGCTTTACAGAAGTAAAGTTGCATAGTAATTTGGTCCAATAAGCCTATAAATATACTAAAAAAATCATTGATATATTTAACAACCATTTGGACTAAAATTTTGTGTAATTGATTTTTCATCTGAATAACTATCTTAAAACGTGTTTAGCAGGAAAATGTACAAACAGTGACGTCATTATTCATTTATAGGCCATTCCTGGTGGGCGGTGTAGTGTAAGTGAAGTGTTCTTTGAGATGAGAATAGCTAAAATCAATGTGTTAAATAAGCATAAATATACTATTGTTTTACAAAATGGTGTGATGATACAGTTAAATTTAAAAAGATATTTTACTACCAATATCATCCCAACTCTGACCGATGTTTCTTTATAACCGGCATCCACCACATCACAAATCCTTTCAAAAATAGATCTTCCCCTCACCCAAATAAACTCCTCCAACCACATTAAAAGCAACCCATGCACTTCCCTACCCCCTCTAGACAGGGACCAGAGGCCCGAAACGCACATAACTGTAATCCGGAATTATTTGTAGAGCGATCTGCCATTAACCCGCAGCCAGGGACCAAGCAACCGTAAATAAGGGGAGAACGTGACCAAGCCACACCCTTTGGCTCTGTGAACTTTTATCGGGTCTCTCCCTCCAAGTGGGGTGCTCCAGGCAGGGTATTTCGAGACGGGGGAGAAAAGTTTGTGGGATTGGATGCTTAATTGATTTGTTGGAATGTTGTAGTGATCTTAGGGGTGGGTGATTTGTTGGTAATTAGGGAAGGAGATGGTGTTTCGGGGAAAGGCAAGAATTGGAGGGTGAGAGGGTTATTTCGTAATGGAAATGATGAGTTGGATATGGGCGTTATGTACTCAGATAAAGTTAAAAAGTTTATTTTTATAATAGGATAATTAGAGTGTCGGTCAAACTTTATTATAACTTGTCATTATTAATATTTTCCTGATGATTATTTTAATGTTTCTAATATAGACTGTTTTCAGGATATTTTCGCTCTGCTTTTCATGATTTTGATCAATGAAAATTAAAATGTGTATATTGATGAATGATATAGTCTTGCAAAATAGGTTGGAATTATGTTTAGTAAAATGAGGTTGTGTTGGAAGGATTTCGTTATCCTGATTCAAAATACACTTATGATTTGAAAGATGGTCAACATCCTAGTTTGGTTCGTATTCTCTAGTAGACTATCATATGAAAGAATTTGAGACTAATAACTATTATATGTATATATTTGTGTGGTGAAATATTGAATTGATGATGTAGTTCAGGAATTCTTTTATTCCCCTTTATTTACCACTAATGCATCGAACACCCTTATACAGTTTCTTTGCATGCTTTTTAAGAGAAATCCGGAGTATATTTTATGAGATTTTACATTTTCGGTAAAAGTGGGAATGTAAAATTTGGATGTCTTGTTATAATTACTGAGGTAGTACAAGTTCAGTTTTCTTAAACTCATTGTTCATTTTGTTTTTGCTTATTTGATGCATAACTTTCTATAAGTGTGATTACTTGATGATGTTTTTTATAGAAAGGTTACTATATATGTAACAAAAATAAAGGAAACACTCTTACGTAAGAAAAAATATAGCTTTTCTCATTACTACCTTTTTGTAGGTTTTCTTTTAGTAATGATTTTAATTTCTCATAATCTAAATGGACTTATGGAAACAAAGAAATATAAGATATCGAAAAGAGATTCTTTTATTCAAACTCTGTTAAAATTAACCCTCCCCCGAATCAATACAAAAAAAGGAATTAAATCACTAGAACTAGTAACCCTTTAAAGCTACATAAACGAATCTATATTACCATTTATTAACAAAATCCAATCTCTTATTGTCGTCAGGCATTAACAACACCTAAGCGAGACCGAAAAAAAATCCCTGACTCCTCCAAAAAAAAAAACCCTCTTCATCCACTTGAAAATCCCCTTGAAATTAACCCCTCCCCAAACCAATATCCGGGGCGATCTGTTGACTTTCCAGCCGCACATAATAACGCAATCGGCGGCCGATGACGCATCGCCCAATTTGCCCCTCTCAAAAAACCGCCGTCTTCTGCCGGAATGACGGATGGAAATTACGGCCCGCGGATGACGGCGATGGATAAGCCTTCTGCCATTGCCTTCCTCTACTCTAGAAGGCTACATGATTCTACGCGGCCCGCCTTCGTTCGAGTTCGTTTACTGGGGAGATTGGATGGCTCCCGGAATTTGTCTCCGGCATATTCGTTCCGGGGGTGGTGGGGATAAGAAGTGAAAAAAAAAATTGGGATTATGGGGTGTTTTGGAGTGGGGGTTGATGTCTCGGTTGGGTGGTAAGTGGTTGGGATGGGGTGATTTTCGCGGTTAATATTCGTTGGGTGTATTATAAGTTTTGGGGAGGGGTTTTAGATTGAGTGGGGATTACAGTGTGAGGTATGGATGAGTAGGTGAGCCATTGAAAATTTGTGGATGTATGTGATAAGTTCGCTATGGACCGTTTAACGTTATTGGCTTAATTTTTTTGTCGAGTATTTGTGAGTCTTGTATCTAAAAATTGAGCTGTCGATTACAATGTGCATATGATTCCTAGTTAAATAGAAAATTTAAGCAGCAATAAAGAACTTTACAACACCGTGGAATAAATACCCTTATTAATTTAAGAACTACCCTTTTTCAAGGCATATTATTGTTCAAATTTTGATCCTGGACATTTCCCTGATTATTGTAGATAACTTCTTTAAACATTTTCTGTGCTTTTAATTAAACATTGCTTATAATATATTTTCATCATTGTAATCTGACTCGGTGAATTCACCATGTTCACTTTGTGCTGTTTAGGTGCACATAAGTTGTTTCAAATCTAAAGACTTGAAACTGACTTTAAGTTCAACTTGTATAATTAGTCAAATACGATAAAGATGCACTAAAAGTGCTGTACCAGGAAAAGTTATATAACTTCCCTGTTAATCTTAGAAATAGCCCCGTATCCCTAGATTCCACGCGTCTGATCCTTCAGACGGCAAGGTAAATAAACATCGGTGGTCATTCAATGGAACCCAAGTAGATTGATTTTGACCAAGAGGGTTGAAAGGAACGCAATCACTATATTAAATTCTGGAGATTGTTGGGAATGTCACTCGTCGTGTGATAGACATATGTGCTAGAGATGAGTACAGTTTAATTAAATGTTTTTGTTTGCTGTTTTACTTTTTTTGTGTAATCCTTCATTCTAAAAGAAATTCTTATCTTTACTTTAATAAGTAATTGAGTATTGTGTTGCTGTTTAAAAAAATATTGAATTTGATACGTATTCCTCTGGAGTTGCTTCTAAAATTTCAAACTCTTTGGTAGAAAAAAATCTGGTTTGAAGCAAAAACAATTTGTTTTTACGCAAAGATGTAATCATTTCATTCAGAAGAACACAGAAAATAAAATTTTCAAATCAATTACATGAATACACATGAATGAATTTATCCAGATATATTAGGTATTATTACTTAGCAAATCATTTTCTTTTCTAAGTACGGTGATAATAGCTTTTTAAAACCAAATTGCAGTTTACTTCTAAACTTAAAGGGGTTGTGAGCATCAATTTGCATATGACTGCATTCTAAAGAAGTGAGAAAAATATCTAACCTTAAATTCCTCCTTTAATTCCGTCCCCTTTCCAAAATGCATCTCAAACCTTCAAAATATGAAATTCGAAAACAACAACCCCAATCCGTTGCTGAGCCAACCAATTCACAACCAATCCCGAGAGAAATATATAACACTCCGCAACGTCCCAAAACCATCGAGTTCAATCCCAAACAATCTACACAAGATGCACTCCTAAACACAGCCGCCGCTTATAATCCAGACAAACAGTTCTCTTCCAGAACAACCCCTATTCCGGCACCGAACGGTTTCGCGTTTAATTCATGCCGGTCTAATCCCGAGCAGTTGCGGTGAATCCCAAATGCGCCCTGTGCGCTGTATCCCCGTTATTTAGAATCCGATCCGCACAGACAATTCCGATTGCCCCAATTGTGCGAGATCGTAAACAAGGTAAATAGAGCGCTCTAACGCACTCGAGCGTGATTTGTTGGTCAGGAGATGCCCGCTCCGTAGAATATGAACGAATAGAACGCGCATTGTGCATCTTTCTCTCATGCAGTATCAAAGGATATTGCAATATTATGGAGTTAAATTACCGATATGATATCGGTTGACATCAGAGAAATATGGTTTAATGGCGTGTGTAAGTAAGATTTTGAAACAAGAGTGACATCTTCAGAATATTGACGGCAGAATTGATCCTTAGTTGTTTGTGATTTTCGCTTTTGGTCGACTTGTGATCTTCCGGACAAAAGAGGTTTGAAGAAAAACGCGTTTTTTAAATGTCCCGATAAGGATAATGGTGTCATTTATTGCGTAGTTGGAGGTAGGAAAAGTTACAACATACCCGTAAAATCCCTAAAGGGTTTAGTTTCAAATTGCGAAAAAAAACATAAGAGTTAAGTTTTTCAGTTACGCATATTTCTTACATCATGAGTAATGACATGAAATGGAAAGTTTTTCTACAAAAGAGACTACTCTTAAAACTCTTTGATTTTAAAAGACTTGTTAGTTAATTTTTTTTCGTTACTTGAAGTGCTAAGACTCACTTATGAATGAGTGAGAGTCCAAAGCATTTATAGAGAAAAAAGTTCAATTAGTTGTACCTTTTCCCCTTGACCGAGAGCTACATCATGTTATGTTCACATATATCCGTGAGATTTGAAACACCCTGAAAAAAGTAGCAAGTCCTGAATACGTTTGGATCTTCTTGAGGCCAATGCGGGTTAAAATATGGGAGCGAATCACGTTTGATAGGTATAAATGAAGTAAAGTTTCAGAAGGTTCAGCACCAAAAGGTATATTATGTTTGACCTTCAATGCTCTAGCTGGGGCATAATGGAAGATCTTAACGCCTTGGTTGAATCTTCAAGGAGAGTATTCACTCCCTAGCTATTTCATCCAATTCGCCCAGGAACACACCCCAGCCATTAAAAGGCATTAGAGCAGGATCTTAGGGGATAGTTGCAATTACTGAAATGCTTACATGTAAGGTATAGATGACATTGCAAGTACTGACAGTTTAATTTAACAATCTTTTGGGTAGTTAGATTTTCTATATACTATGATTTTCACTGTTATTTAACTACCTATGAAAAACAAGATAAAATGAAACTTCCATTTATGAAGTAGTGAAGTTTGCAAATTCATTCTCATACAGTAATTGTATTGATTTGTCTCTTTTGACGGTTTTCTTTTCTGAATTCTATGATAAACAAATTGTTAATAAATTAGATAAAAGATTGTATTTTTAATATTTCAAGCTTTTGAATATTAACAGTTTTTAAAACACTGAAAAACACTCTTTGCAATGCTTTCTTCCCGTAATCTATATTGTTTTTAAATCGTCATGTCTATAAAAACGACTTAGAAGAATACACATTTTCTTTTACGAGATTATTTCGCATGTAGACATATTTATTCACTTATAGTATACCTAGTATAGGTTATTATGTGTTTCTTTTTCAAATTTGAGATTTTTTTTGAAATCCTTCCGCATATGGAACTTTCCAAATTACAGACTTAATTCACCTCGTTGGGCATGCAGGGTTTTAACCAATGAGCGGTCTAGCCACTTCCATCTCTGGGATGCGGGGATGCTAGTTTCTTGGAACATTTTGTTCGGTATTACAGTTTGATGCGAAAGATTCAATCTCTCTATTTAGAGAGTATAATTTTGGAGAGATTCGGCATTCCTTTGTTTTGTGAATTATGCATCTATTTGAAGTGGTGAATATATGCAAATCTGGTTCGGGTTACAAATGCCATGTTGAAATTCGATCGCTTGATGTTTTGATGAGTTCATTGGTTAGGGTAGTTTTTGAAACTATTACATATTCTGATGGTTTGAATTTAATACAGTTGAGGATTTTAATGAAATTTAGCATGGATAGGTAAATCGAAGTTCATTCACTGATTTAAAATGCTAATAGAAATTTAATAGCATCGTGAGTATTCATTTAAATTTTATGGATGTTGCAACATAAATCTACCAAGCTATCTATTGTTTAAAACCTAAATTGATGTCATTAAATAATTAATTGATCGGAACATGTCCCATAATACACTGTATAGTATTTAACTTCGCATAATATGACTAACTGACAGTTTTAAGTTATTTGATCCGTGGGTGCCACTTGGTAACGATGGAGAGCTATTCAGCTATTTTCCTTTTAGCTTATCTAAGGCTTCCAGTTTGCCAGCTCAGTTGGTATTTAACGTTTTGCTGATAGTTCTTTACTCCACACTTTTACTCCATTCCTTTTACTTACCAATTTTCACGTTTTAACTGTTTACTTTTGTAGTCATTATGATTTAAATAACTTAAGATACTTTCCTACACTAGGCACCGGGCTCCCTACTAGCTCCGAATGAGCTTTGTAAATAAGGTGTTATTTCTGTTAATATTTTTATTATTATTGTTATTTTAATAAACTGTTAGTTTTCTTTTTCTTTTGACCTTCTCCCAGTGTAAGGACACGTACCACTTTTTCACCTCGTTACAATTCTTTGACCTGCGTAACACTTATCGAAGAATTTTTATGAATAAAAATGGGTATAAAAATCATAATAAAAGCTAAAAAAAATAATACGAATAAAAGAAATTGCTATTGAGCTATGCATCATTTGCTGCCGATTGGTCGGGAAAGTACAGGTATCATTTCATGTAATTATTCGTATTCATTAATTTAAATTTGAACTACTCTTATTTCATTCCTTTAATTATTTCCTTTCATGTAAGCAAAAAGATAATTAAAAGAATGTATGTAATAATTCATATATTGGAGAGAAGATTTTTATGTTTGAAAAAGAGAAATACAAAATTAGAGCTACCAAAAATTATGAGAGAGGAATCATTTTATTGAGTGAAAAAACGTTAATCTTGTTCATAGCAAAGTTTGATCCTTATGCTGCTATCTCACTTAATTGTATATACCCTAAAATTCCAAAGGTATGTGTGGTGTATGCGTTTTAAGCAGAATAATGATTGTCTTCCTATTCTACAAGAATTAGGATAGTTGTTGGTGGCCATTGGCCACTAGGACCTATCAGGGACACCGAGCTATCGAGGCAAACAGCCTCGGATGCTCGTAATAAGAAGTAAGAAGTAAGTTCTACAGGATTTAAATTTATATGCTCCTAAACATATTATTTCACTAAATAAAATTTTCATTAATGAACCTTTTGACTTAAAACAACATCCATTTTATTAAATAGGTATAAAACATTACACATCATAATAAAACGTTCTTCAGTGAATTTTTCAAATTATGTTTAATTTTTGATTTTTATCAGTGTTTTTGTGCTTATCTTATTTTTGTTAAGTTGATATATGTTTTTCAGGTGGGAATGTAAAGAAATGATTCATAGTAGAAAAACATTTAATAAAAAATAAAGAGATACATGGGTTGTTTTTCTGGGAAAATGGTCATTAGATAGCTAGACAAAGTTTATATACCTAGAATGGAGAAAGGAGAAATATTTACTCAGTTCTATTAAGGTTTCAAAGGACTCAATTGCTACTAATACCCTTAAACAAATATTACCTATAGGATTCACAACACTTTAAAGCTTCTTTGATCAAGACCAATGCATTATAATCTTAAGTTAAAAAATAATTTTAGGAATAATTTCTTTTTCATAGTAAAATGGTGTAAACTGTGTTTATATAGCTATTGTTTAAACATTTTATTACAATCAAGCATTCAAAAAATTTTTATCTTCTGACTAAGTTAAACATTTTATTGTTATTATTATTTTCAATTAAGCCTTTAAATAGAAATAATCACACATGGTTACCAAAAGAGCTCTTTCAAATGAATAACCTAGAACTAACCATTAGGGTGTCCCGAAAAAATCGAAATTTCTCTGATCGCTTAGCGGTAGTGCGGAAAAGTTGTGAACTACCATCACTATGAAAGGTGTGAAATCTTAAAACTCTGGGTTAATATCTTCTGTTGCCCCAAAGGGCCTAAAGTTCTGAAAATTGGCCTATAAATGACCAAACTTCAAAAATTAATAGAAAATTCCAGATTTTAGTCATAATTTTGGGGTTAGGCTTAAAAGTTACTATTAATATGCAACTACATCTGCAAACAGTTTTAAACTTATTGGCCAATATCTTCTCCCTCCTCATTAACTTTAAAATTTGGAAAATTGACAAAACTTAAAAAAAAAATACAAAACAATTACCTCATTTTGATGGAAGAGAAAACTTTATTTTTCACAGGAACAGAGAAATAACAGCAACAATATTGCTTGTTATGATTTTTGGTATTAAATTTTAACATTTGCTTTCTTGATTCTATTAGTGTCGCTCTAACAAAGGAATCCCTGTTCTGTGGGCCAACCGTTTTTCCGGAGGCTGCAGTGATTAATTTTACGATACGCTCAACAGCTTGTGTATGCGAAGGGAATTTAATAAATTCCTGCATTCTGTAGGCATACCGTCCTGAATCATCTTCATAAGTTCTTGAGAACTAACCTCTCTGAGAACTGGAGGGGATGTCACATAACAAGATGCCCAGTCAATGAAATCTACCATAGTCTTTGGCTTCAAAGTTAAGTACAGGAACGAGATAAAATGTGCGAACACCTTCCCCATCTCTGGTGCCTTCTCTAGCCTTGATAATACGCCGAGCTGCAAGGGTCCTAATGTGACATCTATCATCAGTTAACATGGCCAAAAGCATGTTTTCTGGAGCAGCAAAGTAGGCGTTTCGAGAAATAACTGGATCGATTACGTCACGATACTTTTTAGGCGAGTACCGGGATGAATTGATGAAGTGCCACAGATTCCAAGCACCGTCTTTTATGGACTTATGAATCTTTATACGGAACCATGAGGGTGAGTAGACTCGTAGAATAAATCCAACTAAAGTAACCAGCTCGTGTGATGGTTCTGAGGCAGATATGTAAAACCTGATAATTATATTGGCAGTTGTTAACCAACGATTGGAAGCTTTTCACATCCTTTGAGCTTTTGTCCGATTTCACCTGTGTAAGACGTGGAGCCAGATGATTTGCTGTCAATGGACTCAACCAGGTGTAAAGGTAACTCATTGAAATGTGGCTTTGAACTTAGCCCGTTGGTTAACAACTGCCAATAGAATTCTGAGGTTTTACATATCTGCATATCACATTAGGACCCTTGCTGCTTGGCGTATTATCAGGGCTAGAGAAAGTACCATGAGATGGGGAAGGTGTTCGCACATTTTATCTCGTTCCTGTACTTAACTTTGAAGCCAAAGACTATGTAGATCTCATTGACTGGGTATCTTGTTATGCGACATCCCCTCCAGTTCTCAGAGAGGTTAGTTCTCAAGAACTTATGAAGATGATTCAGGACGGTATGCCTACAGGATGTAGGAATTTATTAAATTCCCTTCGCATACACAAGCTGTTGAGCGTATCGTAAAATTAATGACTGCAGCCTCCGGAAAAACGGTTGGCCCACAGAACAGGGATTCCTTTGTTAGAGCGACACTAATAGAATCAAGAAAGCAAATGTTAAAATTTAATACCAAAAATCATAACAAGCAATAATGTTGCTGTTATTTCTCTGTTCCTCTGAAAAATAAAGTTTTCTCTTCTATCAAAATGAGGTAATTGTTTTGTATTTTTTTTTTTTAAAGTTTTGTCAATTTTCCAAATTTTAAAGTTAATAAGGAGAGAGAAGATATTGGCCTATAAGTTTAAAACTATTTGCAGATGTAGTTGCATATTAATAGTAACTTTTAAGACTGACCCCGGAATCATGAATTTAGGCCCCGTGAGGCAACAGAAGATATTAACCAAAAAGTTTAAAACTTTTTGCAGATTTAGTTGCATGTTAATAGTAACTTTTAAGCCTAACCCCAGAATCATAACTAAAATCTGGATTTTTCTGTTAATTTTTGAAGTTTGGTCATTTTTAGGCCAATTTTCAGAACTTAGGCCCCTTGGGGCAACAGAAGATATTAACCCAGAGTTTTAAGATTTCACACCTTTCATACTGATGGTAGTTCACAACTTTTCCGCACTACCGCTAAGCGATCAGAGAAATTTCGGTTTTTTCGGGACACCCTCACCCTACTAACCATCTAGAAAATATCTAGATTTTTAAATTGATTGATAATGGAATTATAAAAAAAGAACAATGGAGACTTTGACAAGGGTATTCAACCTTTTATACCTACCTCCCACTTCTCTGTGAAGTTTTCCATCTAGCCACCAGATACATATAATCTCTCTATATATAATGAAGGTGTCCCTGCCTGCCTGGGTTTGTCCGGAACAGATTTGGCTCAATTTCTCCAAAACTACCCGTCCGAATCGAACCAAACTTGGTACACATACGTAAGGGGACGGGGGAAAGACAATGACATCATTTCTAAATTTCTAAAACCACCCCTTCATCCCCTATAAGGCCTTTTTGTAAAATTCACCTTACTTCTCCGCTAAAGAAGATCTGTTTAACTCGCATTGTTGCAAATAATACAACAAAAACAATTTTAACATAAAACAAAGTATTTAAAGATGAAACTGGACTAATTTTTTTTAAAAAAGGTTATAAATACTTTTAAAACTTGAAAACTGTCCTTTCAATTTAAACAGGGGGTATTTACAAATTTTGGGATTTCAAAAGTCTGTAATAATTTTAATGGATTTTTTTTCACTTAGAATGGATAATTGGGTAACTGTCGTAATTAAATGTGCAACACCGGAACTGGATGGTTAGGTTAGATTTACACAGTTGGAACCGGGAGGGAAAAGGCACAGGGAGCACGGTGATGAAAATGCACCGGGAACACCGAGATGAAAAGGCACCGGGGACACCAAGATGAAAAAGGCACCGGGATATGAAAAAATACTGGGAACACCGGGATATGAAAAACTACCAGGATGATTGGTAATTATGGTTACAGAAAATTAGGCATGTAACTTGAGAAAATTTTAATAAATTGATACACTCCACCCGTGCAAGGCCGGGCATATCAGCTAGTTGAATTTATAAAGTATAGAAGTATAATTTAATACTTATAAGTATTATTTTATATTTATAAAGCAGTTACTGCATAAAAAGGTTACCAAAATTTTACTTGGACTTTTGCTAGGTTTAGTAGTAATAATCATTATAGAGCAGCATACTATACAATAGTAGTCAAAGCTTTCTAAATCCCGCAGTTTGATTACGTAAGAAAATTCGCTAATTTGTTCCCTAGGAAATGAAAGAAGGGATCATAAGCTATCTAACATATTCTTACGTAGTATTTGAATGTGCCCAAATAGGTAAAACTCTTCCGCACTTAAAGTTAAAGATAGATTGAAGTTTAATAAAGACATTTTCCCATTTCTGTGAGCTTCTCTTCGGATATTCCTCAATCACGATGATGATAGAAAAGGGAAGTAGATGGTATAATGTTCCTTCCAAGTAGCTCTCTTCAAGTGTATGCGAAGACAGACTCGCCTCGAAGCCTCACCGCTGCGGCCTATTGATTGCACTCCAGAAGCCCTTCGTCGGAGAGCTTCGTGGAAATGAATGACATTAATCCATTTACGGATTATCGAAAATTTTTACCGGGAAAACCGGGGACCTGTTCCCGGGAAGGGGTGAGAGGGCCGGACACTTGACCTGCTTCTCTTCCTCCTCCTTGGGTTCTTCCGGGAAGACCGGATCAGCCCACGAGAGGTCTTGGTTGTTTGGTTGGAAAGAAAGAAGAACCTGTGGAATCACGGAGCTGTTAAAAGGAGGTCTGCACAGCACAAGGTTGAAAGTGAAAATCAGAGAGTGATAAAAGGGGAACAGGTTGGTTGGTTGGTTGATTTGGGTTTGATGGGGCAAGAACCAGTAATGCACAAAAAATGCCAGGAAAGTGTTTAGAATTTTAAATATAAATATTATTCAAAAGTCATCCTTGTATTCAACCAACATTAAAATGCAGAGAATGTTGATGAAATTAGTTTGGTTGGCAGAACAGCAGGCATAAAAAGTAACCTGGGGTAGTCAATATACCAATTTTAAAATTATATAAAAGAAAAGTTGATAAATGGATTGAATAAAATCTTCAGTTTATGAATAATCATTATGAAATCAAAGAATAAGAAGACTGCAGGAATATGAGGATGTGTTAAAATATCTTGGAGATCAGGTGAGGATGATTTAATGAGCTAGATAAATAGAAAGTAGTAATAATAGATTAATAGGTGATAGTTTTTGAGAATTGTATGAAGAAAATAGAGAAAGAGGATATAAGTAAGAGAGAAAGGGGGAATAAGTGGGAAAAGAAAGAAAGAAAAGAAAAAAATATCAGGAGGAGAAGGAAAGGATATGAAAAGAAAATAGGAAAGAGAAAGCTAGAGGTCTAAAAAAAGGATTTAAGTGAAAAGATAAAGAGAAGGGTGGATATGAGAAGAATATTCAAAAAAGAGCTATGCGAGAGAGAAATGAACTGAAAATTCTTGAAAAAGAAGGTGAATAAGAAACATATATCAATACCAGGCATGGATCAATTATTCAATTTTTAGTACACTACCATTTAGAACGCATTTTCTCTACAACACAGTATTATAAACATCATTGCAATTTACAATAACAAATAACCTTTTCTGAGTAAAACAAATCCCTCAAGATAAATATTTTTAATCAATTCATTTTAAAAACAGCAAGCAACACTACTTCTGTTCTAACGAAGGAATCTTATTTCCTAAAACTGCTAATCCATCACCGAGAAATAGAATCGAACTGCCTAAAAAAAATCAATGCACTTTGCATGCGTTTTCTCCGGAATTATCTAGAATCGTGCGACCAAATCTCATTGGGCGAACAGACCCTCAGGAGACACGAAGGGTGACACTGTTTAGGGATTCTTTCCGGGAAGTCTTGAGGGGTGAAAGAGGGTAAGGCTGAAAAAAAAAAGAGAGGAGGTGTAGTTGTGTTATTTATTTACCCCTTCTTCTCGGAGAGAAGTTAGCGAACCGGGAAATTAAGTTAGGGAAGATTTTTTTTTTCGGGAGGAGGTGCCTTTTTTAGACGGTATCCTCAACTTTGCAAGATACTTAGAGCCGCTTGTTTGGTATGATTTTTAGTGTTTCCCTTTTTTTTGGGATTTAGTAATCCAATTCCTGGAAACCTAATGATAATTCTCTTTTGATTGACTTTTCTTTGGATTAAGTTGTAAAGCACTGAGAGGAAGTGCTTTATGTTAAGCTGTTGATGATATCCACCTGTGTTGATGCAGTGAATCGGTATTATTTTAGGAAACATGTTAAAATATTTTTTCAATCGCATAATACCTCCAACATTTAAATTTTCAAGCGATTGATTTTTTTAAAGTAATAGATGTAGTGTTCCTTAAATTTAGTTATTCCATATACGTATGTACGTACATGATATATTTCTCCAAAAAGAACAAGGATTTTTTCTTGTGTATCATAATTATAGTTTAATAAATGAGGATGAATATATTTACATAAATAAAGGTATTTTCTACTAGTAAATTAGTGAGTTAATAAAAGTAGTTGTTTATATAAATTTTCAAAATGCCGGGTGAAAAGTAGAACGCAAATAGCGAATTTCGTAATATTTTACTCAATAATAACTTGGAAGATGGTATAATACGAAGTTTTGGTGTATATTTTACAATGTTCACAACAATATCATATCATAGTTTTAAGATAATTTATTTCAATTACATATTCATTAACACTGCAATCACACAAAATCTCGAAATCAATTGGTTATTTTCAAAAATTGAGACCCCATGAGTAGAGCGCATGCTATAAAAACAACACACATGATCCATAAATTTATTAAAAACAGCATCGAGAATAAAAGCTTACAAAACAAGCCTCAAAATCAGCTACTACTTCCGATGATACTTGTTTTAGAAAATCAAGAACAAGCCAATGCAATAAACCCCATCCAAAGCAACACAAGCCTTAGCTTAATGCCTGCTTCTGATTCCTACCTTGCAAGACAGAGTAACTGCAACTTTAATGCAACTTTATTAACGCAGGGAAAATCATTAATTTCCTCTATCTCTCCCGCAGAGATGAAGTCTTCTTCGCAGTGCCACTGATCCCCCAGGAGAGTCATTAAAAGGATCATTATTACTGTCTGTAAAGCATAAAAATCAATTCGGTAAACATGTGTTTCCCTTCGGTTTGAGCCACCTCGCTCGTATTTATGGCACGGAGAACCTTATGGCGAAGGGGACCAAAAATAAACCCTGGCATGAATATGGGTTGCTTTTCCTTTTGCTATGAATATATCAGATGGAAGTGAGGCTCGCAAAAGAGTAGGGTTTGGGACTTTTGGAACGTGTTCTTGAAAGTTTGTTAATATTTGTTTGAATACTTCAGTGTAGAATTGTTGGAGAAGAAGCATATAATACAGGGTGTCCATAAAATAACTTACCCTATTAAAGAGCCTCTAGCAACCAAACCGTTCATCGGAATTGAATAAAATTTTGGGGGAAGACATTTTGAGATGAAGAGAATGATAAGGGGTGGAGCAGTTAAACTTTATCAGTTACGGTTAAAGTGAAAAGAATTAAAATTCCAAATCTAAGACCCCTTTTTTATTCTCTCAATGTGATCTTTACCTCTAAGTTGTAAACCCAACCCAAGGGAGAAAAATGGCAGCATGAAGGGAATCGCTGTTTTGGTAGGTTCTATTCATATTTTCTTTAAGATTCTTTAGTACAGCTCCTACAAAACCAACGATTCAATATCAGTTTTCATTTTTCTTCCTAGGGGTACAAGCTAGAGGTACCGTTCCAACGCTAGATGTGTTTTTTCACACCAGAGATCACATTGCGAAAATAAAAAGGGGTATTTGATTGGGAATTTTAAAGTTTTTTTTATCACTTTAACCGTAACTGATAAAGTTTAACTGTTCCACCCCATATCGTTCTCGACCGCATCCCTCTCAAAATGTCTTCCCCCAAAATTTCATTCAATTCCGATGAATGGTTCGGTTGCTAGAGGCCCTTGAATAGGGTAATTTATTTTATGGACACCCTGAATATTATTTATTCTCCTTTAAATAAATAAAAAGGAATAAATATGAAGGCTCAAGTGGGAGAGGTTGGGTTCAATTTGCCCTTTTTTGTGATCACTTATTTCATTCTACTGTAATGTTTTCACTATCATCGTTCACTTCCTCAGGTAAAGTTGGCTTTGGAGCGGGCAACTCTAGTCTGCTGATGACATCCTTCTTGATCACCAAAGAAAGCTTCTCCAAAACTCTCTGTATCTTATCATTCACAGGCAAAGTGATCTTTAGGCTGAACTTTTTGTGGTCTTTCAATACCAAACCTTAAACAAAATTGCAATAACAGAATTACTTATGAAAACAGTGAATCAAAACATTACTGATTTAGTGATAAAGACATTAAATTTAAAGACAATCCTGAAAGATTATTTGTCATTCAAGAACCCTTTTTTTTTAATTTTCCAACAAAACTAAGTGAAATCTATTAGCAGTATACGCCGCGGCCGCTGATTCTGAAATTTTAATTTTTGAACACTTTGAACTTACTCAGTAAGCAAAAACTATTGAACTGGAAACTATGAAAATTTTATCTATTTTTGTTGAAAAACCTAATTGATGAAATAAATAATTCTGGAGTTGTTAAACGGCTAAAAAGCGATAGCGAGCAAAGGACAGAGACAGCATCAAAATCTATAAACTCATTATTAGATTTATAAAAAGATTACCTGAAGTAAAACACAAATAAAATATTAGTTGTAACCATTTTTCAACCTACGAGGACGCCCGTGGGGTCTGCGAGACCCCAGCGCTAAAATAAACTCTCACAGAAACTCTCATTTTCAACCAAAAGAGCTGAAACCCCGATAGCTTCCTAAAAGACTTACACCAATAACCTCCTAAAGTTTTAAATAAAGTAGTTCATTGTTTTCTGTGTTAGGAGGATGTCATTTTTATTAAAGCGTTTCACAAACAGAGGGTAATATGAACTATAGTTATGACCAAATATATACTACTCCAAAAAAATGACCCATCTTATAATTGTTTTCTTACAAAAAAGAATAATGGATATAAACTAGTACTCCTAAGTTAACATTGTTATTCCTTTTTTTCACATTTTTTCATAGAATTGTTTTTAAATGTGACATAAAATTTTACAGTATGAAATAGTCTAATATTGTCTTTTTACAAAAATATGTAAACTTAAAAAAAAGTGTTTTAAACGATTACATGATGTTTTTAAAAGTTCCCTGATAAAGGTTTTGAATGTACTGAATGTTTAAAACGGTGGAGTCTGACAGATACCACGCGCGAAGTATGAAGTAATCCAAAATAAAATTTTGCTACATATAGGGTTTCCTACTTTGTAAGACATTTAAAATATACTTCTTAAAACGATAGAAAAGTGAACATACCATCGAACGAGAATGCAAACTTGAAAGCTTCCACAAAAGTCCTAAACCGTACCATCTGGGAACCATCTGACATAGCTTGTAGGATGGTGATCCCCCAGATCTTGGCGACCATTCGAAGCCACTTAAGTCCCTCCTCACTGGAGCGACGGAAGGAAAGGGAGACCTCAGTTGGATCCTCCTCGAGAGGGTGCAAGACGTAGAGTGTCATAACCAGAGCTCTCAAGCTATATACAGCCATATCAGGATGCCTTGACTTTACGGCATGGACAACTTGGCATACCTTATATCCTCGGTTATAGCGTAGAAATGGTACTGGCAATCCATGAGGTTCCATAGCTCTGCAAAGGGAAAAGTTTCAGTACTTCTTTGTAAGGTACATTAAAAACGGGGGAATAATATAAACACACTATTTTTCGCATTGTTATGTAGAGTTATTGATTATAAATATAAAATTATAGGTTAACTAAGGTAAAAAAAAATTAGGATCTCGTTTGAGATTGGCATCATTGGAGACTTCATTATTATAATTATCTTTATAGAGCATTTTCAATCACATGGCTCGGACCTAACAACGGCCTTAGCAACAGAAATGTTACAGTTTTTTGCCCTACAGAGGTTAACAGTTACAGAAAATGACTGGCCTCGGAACCTGTACCAGTATTTTTTTTATAAATCCAATATGCCTAGTATCCTGTTGCGATAAATCTAGTAAAACGTCAAAACATTAAAGTTTGATAATTTCAAAGTAGATTTTCTTCACGCTTTTTAAAAGACGTTCTGCCTGTGTTGGTAAAAAATATTAACTGAAAACAGTGGGGCAAATTGAAATAAATTTATAATATAAAAATGGAATCTTTTGAAGGAACGTGACATATTATTGGCTCATCTAGGGTTGGAAATCTTTCGATCAAGACCGAGTTTGTCCAAATCCGTTCAGGGGTTCGGGCTGGCGGCCGGCCGAACGGAACCTCCCCATAGAGTTAACATGGGGGCAAAACGAAAAAAACGTAAAATTTAAAAATGGAAGGTTTTGGAGGAACGTGGTATATTATTGGCTCATCTAGGGGTGGAGAGCTTTCGATCAAGACCGAGTTTGTTCAAATCGGAACGGGGGTGCGGCCTGGCGGCCGGCCGAAAGAAAAACCAAATTATTTTAATATATAAGACTAGCTGGTTTGACCCGGCAAAGCAGCGTCTTTCCAGCTAGATTAGACCAAGACCGAGTTTGTCAAAATCGGTTCAGGGGTTCGAGCTGGCGGCCGGCCGAACGGTACCTCCCCATAGAGTTAACATGGGGGAAAAACGAAAAAACCGCATAGTTTAAAAATAGAATGTTTTGGAGGAACGTGATACATTATTGGCTCATCTAGGGGTGGAGAGCTTCCGATCAAGACCGAGTTTGTCCAAATCTGTTCAGGGGTACGGCCTGGCGGCCGGCCGAAAGAAAAACCAAATTATTTTAATATATAAGATAATTTTATTTAGGCTTAGGCCGGGCGCGCACTAGCGACTTAAGTCACGGCGACCAGGATTACTAGTATCAAAAATATCATTAGAAAACAATAGAGCATTTTCAATCACATGACTTTACCTAACAACGGCCTTAGCAACGTTGTTTTTATCCTCCAGTGATGTCATGTGCGAATGCTGCTATTGGATACTTCTATGTCCCGCCCCTAACAACAGCCTTAGCAACGTTGTTTTTTTCTTTGTCACCGTGACAAAAGTCGCCAGTGCGCGCTCGCCCTTATTCGCATTATTTGGGCACGGCTTACTAGATACTTATACAGGCCAAGGCTAAACTGGATCGGTTAACTGTGTTATATCAGGCTTGGTCACTTCCCAAAAGATCAAAGAAGCCGACGTTACTGGAAGTTTTCAGATCTTACCGCTTGAAAGCGCTGGCCACGTATAAGGAAATTTGGTTGATTGATTGGGTTGGGTTCTTGGTGCTTTTTGCCTCGGCTCTTTAGCCGGTATATACCTCGCATGGATGAGAGTTGAGAATCAGCCACCCGGAGATAAAATCTTGGGAGAGAAGGAATCTTTTGGTTTGAAGAGGGAAACGAATTCGATTTGTCAGTTCTGTTTGATCGCTAATTTTTTGTAGGTTTCTAATGATCAATAAAATTGGATAATAAAATTGGAGGTTCACTACTAGTCATTTTCCACTAGTCACAATGCACTGCCACATCGTTGGTCATGCGCGAGTCTCAATGGACTCTAACACTCTAACCGTCTGACGTCACACGGAACCAACACGTGACCTACTGAGCTTGCAATTGGTTACCACAGATACTACACTAGTAGATCTACTAGTGTAGTATCTGTGGTAACCAATGGACTCTAACCGCCTATCTGGTTCGAGACTTCACGGAACCAACACGTGACCTACAACTGAGCTTGCGATTGGTTACCACAGATACTACACTAGTAGATCTACTAGTGTAGTATCTGTGGTAACCAATCGCAAGCTCAGTAGGTCACGTGTTGGTTCCGTGTGACGTCAGACGGTTAGAGTCCATTGCAAGCTCAGTTGTAGGTCACGTGTTGATTCCGTGAAGTCTCGAACCAGATAGGCGGTTAGAGTCCATTCAAGCGTGACGAGTCGGCAATTTTATTAAAAAATGCCATGATGACAGATAGATGGCTCTGGCCACGTATGGCTCACTAGAGACATAATCCGTAACATCGCTTTTCACTCATTGTCCAAGCCTGATATAACACAGTTAACCGATCCAGTTTAGCCTTGTACAGGCTAGCCGAGTTTTAAACAATGAAAACAATTTGACAACTTTTCCCGCCTGGAGCGCTACAAGACCTACCTATATCACCCACCGCCTTCAATGGCCTCACAACTCGGACGGGTGACGTCACACTTTCCGCCACCTTTGACGTCACATGCAAAACGAAGCCATGTTTTATATTTTTTGACTTCTTAACACTGAACAAGGAATATTCGTGTTTTTGTTATTAACATTAATGTATCGATGTAAAATCATACGCCGTGATATTAATTTTTAATGGCTATCGCTATTCAAACCAGAGTTTAAAAAGTAGAAATCTGAAATAAGCATAAAGTATCAAAATTAACAAAATTGATGAAACAACAAACAAAAACGTGATGCCATCTTAGAAAAATGTAAAAATACAAATCAGAAGAATTAACTAGAACTTAGTGCTACTAGTGCATTTCCCGCAACAATGGACTCTAACCGCCTATCTGGTTCGAGACTTCACGGAACCAACACGTGACCTACAACTGAGCTTGCGATTGGTTACCACAGATACTACACTAGTAGATCTACTAGTGTAGTATCTGTGGTAACCAACCGCAAGCTCAGTAGGTCACGTGTTGGTTCCGTGTGACGTCAGACGGTTAGAGTCCATAAATATAATGCTTGATTCTCATCAGTTTAATCAAATAATAAATTAAAGAATTTAGTGTAATTAAATAAATTGTTTACTGTTGGAAGAATGGACTCTAACCGCCTAACTGGTTCGAGACTTCACGGAACCAACACGTGACCTACAACTGAGCTTGCAATGGACTCTAACCGTCTGACGTCACACGGAACCAACACGTGACCTACTGAGCTTGCGATTGGTTACCACAGATACTACACTAGTAGATTTACTAGTATAGTATCTGTGGTAACCAATTGCAAGCTCAGTTGTAGGTCACGTGTTGGTTCCGTGAAGTCTCGAACCAGATAGGCGGTTAGAGTCCATTGGTTACCACAGATACTATACTAGTAGATCTACTAGTGTAGTATCTGTGGTAACCAATGGACTCTAACCGCCTATCTGGTTCGAGACTTCACGGAACCAACACGTGACCTACAACTGAGCTTGCGATTGGTTACCACAGATACTACACTAGTAGATCTACTAGTGTAGTATCTGTGGTAACCAATCGCAAGCTCAGTAGGTCACGTGTTGGTTCCGTGTGACGTCAGACGGTTAGAGTCCATTCAAAAATTCAATGATTTGTTAAAATTTTTAATAGATTTTACTTTTTATTTTACTAGTGATTTTTTTTTAATTTCCCAGATAAACTTAATATTGTGAGAAAAACCTACATGACATGTATTCATTATTTGCAAACTGAACCAAAAGCCATGTTAGTCCTAAGGCTAAAAAACTGAATGAAAATACAAAAAAACTGTACAAAAGGGACAACATTTTGATTCTAAACGAAAGATTTTGAGTTTCCAGAACAATATTATCAGCCTTGAAGGCATACATAACGCGAGGAGTTAAGAAAGTAAGCTCCATAGACTTAACATGGGAAACTTAGCGATTTTCCGCCACCTTTGACGTCACAGTGACGTAGTTGTCAGGCTTTGTACAAGGTTAGTAGAGAGTAAAGCCCTGGATGAAGACGTTACTTAAGTAGCGACATGAGTTCAATCGTCCGCCATTGTGGTGAAATGCGCTTTTCTCTCATTAAGTCCGCTATGAGGGAAAGGAGTTGAAATAGTTGAAAAAAATTGTTTCTTTTCCAACCTCTGCGAGAAGTTGGTTATTTTGAAAGAAATAATAATTATTACTCAGACTGTTTTATAACTTTAACTTTATTACTGAAAACGATTTTAAGCATTGTTTATAGCTTTGATTTTAAAATACTGGATGGATATTATTGTTCAATTTGTATTTTTAAAGATATTTTGAATTAGTTTTTTGAGGCCACGACATGCATATCAAATCTGCTACATATGTAAGTTAAAAAATTAATCAAAAACGATTAATGAAAACTGTGTTGTTTTTTTATAATGACCTGATCACTTTACAAAATCAATACGGGTTGATTAATTTAACGAGTGAGCATGATAAATGCAATACATAATTTGCGCATCATTACAAATATAATTCCGTAAAACTTGATTAGGATAATTAAATTATTTTAAACTTACCTCACAAGGTGTATTAGTAAGAAAATCTATCGCACTGGCTCTGGGCTTAAATACCATATTTCACCACAATGGCGGCTGTTTACATGCGTGACTGTTAAACGTCCAATCAAAATCAAAAGCGGCAAGATCAGCAAGATCAAAGTATGCCGCTACTTAAGTAACGTCTTCATCCAGGGCTTTAGTAGAGAGAAGGTTGGCTCATCCGTGACGTCACTGCTTGGAAAGGGGGTGATCTGCCAATGGCAATGCTCGTACAGCTGTGAATCACAGCTGTAATTGGCAGAGCATTCCCTTTCCAAGCAGTGACGTCACGGATGAGCCAACCTTCTCTCTACCAAGGCTAAACTGGATCTGTTAACTGTGTTATATCAGGCTTGGTCACTTCCCAAAAGATCAAAGAAGCCGACGTTACTGGAAGTTTTCAGATCTTACCGCTTGAGAGGGCTGGCCACGTATAAGGAAATTTGGTTGATTGATTGGGTTGGGTTCTTGGTGCTTTTTGCCTGGGCTCTTTGGCCGGCATATACCTCGCATGGATGAGAGTTGAGAATCAGCCACCCGGAGATAAAATCTTGGGAGAGAAGGAATCTTTCGGTTTGAAGAGGGAAACAAATTCGATTTGTCAGCTCTGTTTGATCGCTAATTTTTTGTAGGTTTCTAATGATCTATAGAGTGTTTTCAGGTGACGTCACAACCGGTTATTTTCTTTTAACTGTGTATCTACTGTAGGGCTTTTAACTGTTGCTAAGGCCGTTGTTTATCGGTTGCTAAGGCGGTTTTTAGGTATGGGATCACGTGATTGCAAATTCTCCAATAGAAGAATTTCTCGGCTAGTCATTTTCTGTAACTGTTAACCTCTGTAGGGCAAAAAACTGTAACATCTTCTGTTGCTAAGGCCGTTGTTAGGTCCGAGTCATGTGATTGAAAATGCTCTATAGTCTGTGTAAATAAAATTGGAGGTTCACTACTAGTCATTTTCCACTAGTCACAATGCACTGCCACATCGTTGGTCATGCGCGAGTCTCAATTCAAGCGTGACGAGTCGGCAATTTTATTAAAAAATGCCATGAATGACAGATAGATGGCTCTGGCCACGTATGGCTCACTAGAGACATAAGTGCCGTTTACATGAGCCAATTACCCGGGTAAAAGGCGGCTCTTACTCCTCTTTTCTACCCGGCATTCCCTACGAAGGGAAAAAGATAGGAAAAAGCCGGGTAGGATTCAATCCTAGTCAATTGCCGGGTAGTACCCTCCTTTCCCATGATGCATTTCGTGTCCCATCCCACACTACCTTGCGTGTTGTGTAGTCCGCCATTTAATTGTTTGTGTGTGCTCTGTTGATTGTTTTGATATAATTTGTAATGGACATCAATAATGTAGAAAGTAGCAAATGCAGTTTGAAATGTGAAGATAAAACGTTAAGTTTAATAAACATCCATTTATTTTTTAAGACAAGCACAACTTACAAACATGATGAAAAACGGAAATCAAAACAATAAACATTGATGGAATTGAAACAATGCTGCCAACACAATTTTGTATAATTGTATAAGTGTTACTAGTAAATAAACAAAATATTCAACAAATAATACAAGATTGCTTTCATACATCTTCGCAGGTCTTCGGTAAGCAAATCTGCTATCATCCGTTGATTTTTTGCATATATCGCCAACGCTCTTTTAAAATTCATTCTGATGCTCTCTTTCAAAAACAAAAATGAGATATTTGTTAACAAACTTGGAAACCATGGAAACAGGCAGATCACTTTTCTTACCACGTGACCGAGAAAAAGCCGGGTTAGATCATAGTGCCGTTTACATGGGAAAAATATTACCCGGGTAGCTACCCGGGTAAAAAGTGGGTTGAAGGGAATTTCCAACTCTACCCGGGTAACGAAATTTGAAGGCGTTTACATGAGACATGATCTAACCCGGCTTTTTCTCGGTCACGTGGTAAGAAATAAGGGATCTGCCTGTTTCCATGGTTTCCAAGTTTGTTTACAAATAGCTCATTTTTGTTCTTGCAAGAAGCATCAAAAGGAATTTTAAAAGAGCGTTGGCGATATATGCAAAAAAAATCAACGGATGATAGCAGATTTGCTTACCGAAGACCTGCGAAGATGTATGAAAGCAATCTTGTATTATTTGTTGAATATTTTGTTTATTTACTAGTAACACTTATACAATTATACAAAATTGTGTTGGCAACATTGTTTCAATTCCATCAATGTTTATTGTTTTGATTTCCGTTTTTCATCATGTTTGTAAGTTGTGCTTGTCTTAAAAAATAAATGGATGTTTATTAAACTTAACGTTTTATCTTCACATTTCAAACTGCATTTGCTACTTTCTACATTATTGATGTCCATTACAAATTATATCAAAACAATCAACAGAGCACACACAAACAATTAAATGGCGGACTACACAACACGCAAGGTAGTGTGGGATGGGACACGAAATGCATCATGGGAAAGGAGAGTACTACCCGGCAATTGACTAGGATTGAATCCTACCCGGCTTTTTCCTATCTTTTTCCCTTCGTAGGGAATGCCGGGTAGAAAAGAGGAGTAAGAGCCGCCTTTTACCCGGGTAATTGGCTCATGTAAACGGCACTCATGTCTCATGTAAACGCCTTCAAATTTCGTTACCCGGGTAGAGTTGGAAATTCCCTTCAACCCACTTTTTACCCGGGTAGCTACCCGGGTAATATTTTTCCCATGTAAACGGCACTATAATCCGTAACATCGCTTTTCACTCATTGTCCAAGCCTGATATAACACAGTTAACCGATCCAGTTTAGCCTTGTCTCTACTAACCTTGGGCTTTGTATATAGAGTGTTTTGCTTCAACACTGTGGATATGCTTTGCCAGTTGGTCCAGTATTGCCATCTGGATTTGCAATGATTTCCGTACTCGGCTAGCCTGTATAAGTATCCAGTAAGCCGTGATTTGGGCTATTTCTAAGTGAAAACCGTTGAAAAAGCTTCTATTGCAATTTGTTCCACGTTAAAACTCAATAATTTCAATTTTTATTGGAAAAATGTTATATTTTTCGGCATTACATTAAAAATTGACCTAAAAACCTGTATTACAAGTTAATACGTATAGAGCATTTTCAATCACATGACTCGGCCTAACAACGGCCTTAGCAACGTTGTTTTTGCCCGCCAGTGACATCATATGCGAATGCTTCTATTGGATGCTTCTAGTTCCCGCCCCTAACAACGGCCTTAGCAACGTTGTTTTTGTCCGCCAAGTGACGTCATGTGCGAATGCTCTATAGAGTGTTTTCAGGTGACGTCACAACCGGTTATTTTCTTTTAACTGTGTATCTACTGTAGGGCTTTTAACTGTATCTAAGGCCGTTGTTTATCTGTTGCTAAGGCGGTTTGTAGGTATGGGGTCACGTGATTACAAATGCTCCAATAGAAAAATTCAACGGCCAGTCATTTTCTGTAACTGTTAACCTCTGTAGGGCAAAAAACTGTAACATTTCTGTTGCTAAGGCCGTTGTTAGGTCCGAGTCATGTGATTGAAAATGCTCTATAGTAATATTAAAATTTTAATTTTTTTTATTAAAAAATGTTTTTAAAAGTATTTACTTGTTATTTCAAAAATTTCTGATAGAAGTATGCCAAATTACCTGTTTATACTTGTTTGGAAGTTAAACCTACAATGAGGGAATTGCACATTTTTTTTTTAAATTTTATTGTGATAGAGGATGAAAATCCATGAAAAATGACGTAAAAATTATTGAAATCGGAAAACTATTCCCCAAGATATTAATTTTTAAAATGTCGTTTCCAGTATTGGCGGGAAAAACAGTAATTTCGTTATGGCTGCTGTGTGACGTCACAGCGCTTGGACCCACTTGGACTAAGACCCTCTATATAATGGCCTCACAACTCGGACGGGTGACGTCACACTTTCCGCCACCTTTGACGTCACATGCAAAACGAAGCCATGTTTTATATTTTTTGACTTCTTAACACTGAACAAGGAATATTCGTGTTTTTGTTATTAACATTAATGTATCGATGTAAAAACATGCGCCGTGATATTAATTTTTAATGGCTATTGCTATACGAACCAGAGTTTAATAAGTAGAAATCTGAAATAAGCCTAAAGTATCAAAAATGTCTTTTAATGTAACAAAATTGATGGAACAACAAACAAAAACGTGATGCCATCTGAGAAAAATGTGAAAATACAAATCAGAAGAATTAACTAGAACTTAGTGCTACTAGTGCATTTCCCGCTACAATAAATATAATGCTTGATTCTCATCAGTTTAATCTTATAATAAATTAAAGAATTTAGTGTAATTGAATAAATTGTTTACTGTTGGAAGAATTCGAAAATTCAATGATTTGTTTTAATTTTTAATAGATTTTACTTTTTATTTTACTAGTGATTTTTTTTTAATTTCCTAGATAAACTTAATAGAGCATTTTCAATCACGTGTCTCCGATCACGTGATCAAGCTGGCTTGGAGGACAGACAACTTTACTTTAACATTAGGCTCCCATAGAGAATACGCGCTGCATTTAGTTTTTATAAGAAAAGTTCATTTAAAAAGATTCTTTAGGCTCGGTTAAAGACCGAAACGAAAGAATAATAGTTATTGAAGGTAAGTGCATATGTTTTTGTGTTTTAGTGGTAAGCTAAATTTAGAAAAAGACTTATTACGAGGTGACATGTTTTTGTTTACATTTGTTAGAACAATATGCGAGTCCGACACATCTGTAAAATACTTATAATATGCTACTGAAACTAAATATTGAATAATTAATAAATAATTAAGAATTTTAAAATATGTTAGTAGCATTGCGAACGGTACTTGCAATTAGAACACTGGCAGAAATGGTTTCAGCAATTAGAACACTGCTAAATATAAAATGTAGTGTTATTGAATGACTTATAATATGCAGAGATGCCATTTTAAAGTAAATAAAGGTTACTTTAAAGTAAACTTTGGAGAAAAACATAAAACATCCTTATTTTTTAAAATTCACATCAAAAGTAAACAAATAAACGATGTGCATCCTATAGTTTTCCATCATACTGTCTGTCATCCAAGCCTCTGACGTCACAAGCCTGTGACGTCAGAGGCTTGGATGACAGACAGTATGATGGAAAACTATAGGATGCACATCGTTTATTTGTTTACTTTTGATGTGAATTTTGAAAAATAAGGATGTTTTATGTTTTTCTCCAAAGTTTACTTTAAAGTGACCTTTATTTACTCTAAAATAGCATCTCTGCATATTATAAGTCATTCAATAATACTACATTTTATATTTAGCAGTGTTCTAATTGCTGAAACCATTTCTGCCAGTGTTCTAATTGCAAGTACCATTCGCAATGCTACTAACATATTTTAAAATTCTTAATTACTTATTAATTATTCAATTTTTAGTTTCAGTAGCATATTATAAGTATTTTACAGATGTATCGGACTCGCATATTGTTCTAACAAATGTAAACAAAAACATGTCACCTCGTAATAAGTCTTTTTCTAAATTTAGCTTACCACTAAAACACAAAAACATATGCACTTACCTTCAATAACTATTATTCTTTCGTTCCGATCTTTAACCGAGCCTAAAGAATCTTTTTAAATGAACTTTTCTTATAAAAACTAAATGCAGCGCGTATTCTCTATGGGAGCCTAATGTTAAAGAAAAGTTGTCTATCCTCCAAGCCAGCTTGATCACGTGATCGGAGACACGTGATTGAAAATGCTCTATACTGTAAGAAAAACCTACATGACATGCATTCATTATTGCTTATTTTCGATTCCCACATGAAGAACGCAGCAGTGTACCGATCGACCAATAGGAGTGTGCTTTAGCTCCTCCTCCTTCAAAAAAAAAGAGACCACAACAAGAACACGTTTTAGGTTTATGCTTTTTTGTTTGTTCAAATACCTATTTTTTATTATAAAGATGGAGAATGAAATGGAGTTCTCTTCAGATACAAATTTCATTGAAAAAAAGAAGATTTGGTAAAAGTAAGACTTAAAGATAAAGAATTTATGGTGTGGCTAAAGGTATAATATGATTAATTCTGAAGTTTTTATCATTCATTTTTAAAGTGAATTCATCATTTGAGTAGATTGAGATAATTCAGAGTAGGGTTTTTTTTGCGATTTTTTAAATAAGTTATTACACAAAATTTTTCCTAATTTAAAAATAAGATAATATTTTTTCCTATACATGCTTGTCTCTGCATTTAGAGATGCTCAGCTAGGCATGTAGGAAGCAAATTAGATGTAAATTAAAAGAAATCATGAACATATTTTAAATATAGGGGAGAGATGGGTACCTGAAACATATTTTAGTAAATTATTTTTCTATTCAATGATATTATACTTATTCAAACACACCTAATGTATATATTAAATAAAACTAATTCAAATAAGTTCCTGACTTTCATGAAATGTTCCTGTTCAAGTGACTGATTAGTTGATTGTTTGGCAAGTTTTATTTCTTATCAACATTTTGGTAAGGGATTTAATATTGATTTGATACTTAAACAAATCTTAATTGTAAAGCTAACATCACAGATTTTTCTTTGTGTTACATATAGTTATGTTTTAAAAGTCGCACGTAGACTACTACAGTGGAAGCTCTTATAGCGACCTGCTCTTATAAAAATACTCTCTTATAAAGACCCAAAAATTAGTCTCTATAAGAGCACTTTTGTGCTCTTATAACGACTAATCTTCGAATCGATTCAGCTTATCGAATACTTTTATGGATCGGTTTGTGTGCGTCACACAAGAATTAGCCAATAAACTAATATCAGAGTATGACAAACAGCACCAAGTAACGATTGCATTTTCTTCTCGCTTGCTTTCGCCCGGGGTAACCGGCTACAATCCCAAACGAAACCTTTCGCTACCTTATGTCCTTGTTGATTTTAGACTTTAAATTTATTAGCGTATTCATTTATCTTTCTTTATTTCCAATTTTTTGACTTATATTTAAGACATAAATTTTTCAAATTGCATGCAGATGCAGGTGAAATTGATGTAATAAATTTTGTTAAGCATCAGACCTTTCTAAGGAAGCTAAGCTATGCAATAAATTAATATCAAAATCAAAATTTAAAAAGCAAACGCAAATATTTATACTCTGTAAAATATTGATCGTAAACTTTATATAAATTAAAATAAAAGCAAAAAAAAAAAGGTAATATAACATGAAATTGGAAGTATCAAGACTTCATAAAATAAGAAATAATTGTTTAAAGTGAGGAAAGATGAATTGGATGATTCGAACTGTGTTCTAAATCCCAATGATATCGTTTTCAGGTTGAGATTTCCTCCAGACTTTATAAATTAGTCTACTTAAAATACATCATTGAGGGAATCGAGTCCACCTTCCTGAATAGCATCAAAATTGATAGTTTAGCTTAACGAGTTTATTGCTTTTAAACGAGTGATATTCTACACTCGAGTGTATCACTCGAAGTTTGCTCTCATAGCGACAAAAAACTCGGTACGGATTAATTACGTTATAAGAGCTTCCACTGTATATAGTACAATGTGTATTTAGAAAAAAAGTTTCATTTAATGCTCATTTATACAGGGTGTCCCACGAAAAGTGGCCCAACCCCTATAACTTTTGAACCCCTACAGATATAGTCATGAAAGTGGGGTCTAATTATAGTAAAAAGACCATGCCCTATTCGATGAGACAACTTTCGACGCCCTCTAGCGGAAACTTTAGGAGTTATAATTTTTATTTTAAAAACTATGTGAGGTATGTGGAAAAAGTCAATGACTAAGTTGTAGAGCAGCATCGATTCATTATAAATCGACACCTTCACCACAAAAATGTCTGCAATAAAACTCATTAAACGCCCTTTTATTTAATTGTGATTTGGAACACTCAACCTCACGAAGAGCTTAAAACGCTTTCTTGTTTATTTGAGGTCTCGAACACTTAACCTCATGAAAATAAACTTTTTACATTTACCGCTCATGCTGTATGTGCTTCCCGTCCGCGACAATGCACATTTGGACTCTAGATTGAATATCGAGTTGCACATTTTACACCTCACACACAATTACGCATAATTAAACAATAATACCCAAAATTCAATAGCCTCTTAATTAGTATATCCAACAAGACAGAGCGTTTCAAGCACCAAGTTACTACATGCAAAAACCTTTCGTGAGGTTAAGTGTTCGAGACCTCAAATAAACAAGCAAACGTTTTAAGCGTTTCGTGAGGTTGAGTGTTCCAAATCGCAATAAAATAAAAAGGCGTTTAATGAGTTTTATTGTAGGCATTTTTGTGGTGGAGGTGTCGATTTATAATGAATCGATGCTGCTCTACAACTTAGTCACTGGCTTTTTCCACATACCTCACATAGCTTTTAAAATAAAAATTATAACTCCTAAAGTTTCCGCTAGAGGGCGTCGAAAGTTGTCTCATAGGATAGGGCATGGTCACTTTACTATACCTAGACCCCACTTTCAAGACTATATCTGTAGGGGTTCAAAAGTTATAGGGGTTGGGCCACTTTTCGTGGGACACCCTGTATAATACTTATGAAGTCTAGTTTTCTCTTAAAAAATGCTAATTTATAAAGGAAAGTATGTGTCAAGATTTACATTAGTTGTCTGATATTATAAGCACTTCATTATTTATATTGTACCTACTAACATTATAAAGTTAATTTTCACTTAAAATGATTGTTCTTTTGAAAATTGGTCACACTGAAGTTGTGGGATGAGCGTTATTAAGCATTTTGCCTCAATAAAATTATTAAAATTAATCATTACTTGGCTACTTTCTCTTTCAGTTTATTCGGTTCAATTCCCTTAACGTTCCCGCTGAATATTGCAAAGCTTTTTTGTATGCTATACATACAGATATCAAAAAATTATACTGATTTTTATTGATAAACAGAATAGTTTATTGATTTCACTAAACATTTTAACCTATGAGTTTGAAATTAGTAATATTTCAACTTTTTGGTGCTCAAAAGAACATTACAGTACTTAGTAGGGACGTAAATGGAATTGAATCCCGTTTATTCATATCTAACTCTCAAATAGACGACATTAGTGTGACGTCACTTGCTTGTTTGGAAACGTTGATTCTATCCGTGATTGGTTCCGTGATTGGAGGTAAATCCGTACGGAACCAATGACGGATGGAATCTACGTTTCCAAACAAGCAAGTGACGTTATGACTAATGTCGTCTATTCTTATCTTTGCATGAGAAGAAACAAGAAACTAACATGGCATTGATTAAAAATAAATGAAGCACAAATGTCCAGGGTATCTTAAGAAGGATCTTTATTAAATTAACAAGTCATGTTTTTTACCCATAAGCCCATTAATTCATAAAATTAAAAACAATCAAGACATCTCAAGTTTTATAAAATGTAGGGTTAGACTTCAGTATGTCCTGCCAAATATTGCCAAGCTGTTTTAAAATTTAAGTATTAGAAAGATCTCAATTCAAAGCTAATCAATTAAAATATCTACAATTATATCAATGAAAGTCAAAAAAGTTAGAAACATTCGAATATTTTTCATCTAAAATGACTAAGCAATATTAAACAGGACAGTCTACATAATAAATATAGGGAATGATGAAGTTTGCAGTGTTATTGGTACTTTAAAATAAGCCAGACACAAATCTAGATCACTGGATTTATTGATAATCTTTCACTGTTAATGTTAAAACATAAAACAGTTAAAAGCTTCCTGCTAGTTAAGATATTTACATTTATATCATCATATAAAATACTTACAGTTAATAACTTTCAGCAGAAAACAAAGTTTTAGTTCCCATTTTCTATTTAAAGTCTTTACTGCGACAATCCCTGAGCTGCATATTAACATTACTATATTATTTTGAGTATACTTTTTACTGTTTATAGCGCTCAATAGTGTGATCCACAATGTAAACAAAAGTCTCGACTTCGAATAGACTCGTTTCCTCGCGGCGGCTTTGCCCTGTAGATGTAGTGAAGCAGTGGCGTGCCGTCCATATAAGCAATGTAAGCATTGCTTGCCTAAAAATATGAAGCTTTTCTTTAAAATTCCACACCAAGAATATAAAATTTTATTTTGCGATAATTTATTTTTATATCCACGCTCCTTCTGTATGTAACCATACGGTGCCGGGTTGTCTCGAGGAGAGTTCACTAAAGGCGAGTCACCGTCTTTTCCACCGCGCGGGAGAAACAGCGCAGTGCCCCTCTTCTCCTTCTCCCCTTACATTGTAAGCATTTCGAGAATTGCTTCTGCCGTCCCGTGGTTTTCTGTACTTCAGATCTCGGTAGACTAATTTTTTTCGAAGCTTTTAAAGTGTGAATTGGAGAAAACTTTTGGCAGAATTTGCAAGTACTTGCTGTTTAAACTCTAATTTATCTCGATTGAGTTTTTAAATGAGTGTTTAAGGGGAAAAAGTCGTCATTTTAATTTTTCACTTGTAAGCAATTCGGATTTTGCTTTCAATGATTTGCATAGCCATCTATCGGTTGACCAAGTAAACGTTAAACGATGTCTAGCTGCATTGACAAGGGACCAATCTAGGATTTTAAACTTAACCCCCCCATTTTTCTGAAATATTTTCACGGCAATTTAATTTTTGTGAAAAATTATAAAATTTTTTTAATTTTTGTGAAATTTTTTATATAGTTAATATTTTATTTTGGTTTCATTATACAATAGGGTGCCCCTTGTTTTTTTGTTTGTTATACTGGATAGTGGATTATAATGGCCAACAATAGTGGCACCCTGTTGTATAATAGCACCAATATTTTAATGAAAACTATAAAATTAATGAAAGCTGCTTTAAATTACTTTTTTTCTTCAATTTTATGTAAACTTAAATACTCAATTAAATACAAGATATTCATATAATTTAATAATAATTTTTGTGAAGGTGCAGTTTTTGTTAGTACATTTTTTGTGAAGGTGCCGATAAACGGCGCCAAAATTGACCTGTATTAGTCCCTGTGAAACTGCAACAACCATCCGAAATTAAAAAAAAAAAATACAAGAAATATACCCGATTGCTTGCCCTGGGAAAAATGTCACCGCACGCCACTGTAGTGAAGGGAGGAGCTAAAACGAGCAAACAAGCAATCCTATTGGTCGATCGGTACACTGCTGCGTTCTTCATGTGGGAATCGAAAATAAGCTTCATTATTTGCAAACTGAACTAAAAGCCATGTTAGTCCTAAGGCTAAAAAACTGAATGAAAATACAAAAAAACTGTACAAAAGGGACAAAATTTTGATTCTAAACGAAAGATTTTGAGTTTCCAGAAATGTATTATCAGCCTTGAAGGCATACATAACCCGAGGAGTTAAGAAAGTAAGTTTTTATGCTCCATAGACTTAACATAGGAAATTTAGCGATTTTCCGCCACCTTTGACGTCACAGTGACGTAGTTGTCAGGCTTTGTATATAGAGGGTTTTGCTTGGACCCGCTATGTTATTGTATGCTTAGCTTGCTTCATTCTGCTATTCTTCACAAAGTTTTAACTAAAAAACTATGATATTTTAAAGACACATACAAATATTTTTTATAAAAAGATTGGCATTTTGTTTTTCAAAAAAAATATTAATTGGTTTTGGAATTATTAGGATTCAAAGTTTTAATTTTTTCTTTTTCTGGCCGTTCACTAGAGAAACAAACGAGTTTTATGCGTGTTTTGGTTTCATGATAAGTCTGATTTCTTTTATTTTCACACTAGTTTCGACGGCGCTGTGACGTCAAATACCGTTTTTTGATCACATGACTTTACTACTGTTTTGGCAAAAATAAAATCGAATTTTAAGTTATTTAAAACATATTTTTGAACTTTAAAATCTGATATTTGAGAGTTTTAAACTATAACTTATCAAAAAAGTGTAAAATTAAGCAAATCCCTCACCTATGCAATTCCCTCATTCACCATTTTCAATTAATTAAATTAATTAACTAACTAATTAGTTAAGAGTAAATTCCACTGGGTTTTTCATTATATAACTATTAGTGGACAATATACACTAAAAAAATGACCTTTTAAAAAGCCTCAAAAGTTTATGGCACCAATTTAACCTAATTTCTTTAACTCATAAAATAATAATAATAGAGCATTTTCAATCACATGACTTGGACCTAACAACGGCCATAGCAACAGAAGATGTTACAGTTTTTTGCCCTACAGAGGTTAACAGTTACAGAAAATGACTAGCCGTGGAATTCTTCTATTGGATCATTTGCAATCACGTGATCCCATACCTAAAAACCTCCTTAGCAACAGATACCTCGTTACCTAGCAACCGCCTTAGCAACAGTTAAAAGCCCTACAAAGGTTAACAGTTAATAGAAAATAGCTGGTCGTGACGTCACCTGAAAACACTCTATACTACTTAATAACTAAATTTTTTACATTTCTAACATTTTTTAACATTTCTAAATGAAAACCGATGGGGATTTATCTCTTTTGACCTTTTGTTAAATTTTTAGGTTTTTTAAATTTTTTCATATAGCTAATTATTCAAATTAATTTTAAAAATTGAAATTTTAATTTATTTTTCCAAACTAAGGACAATAAAAATAATCTATAAACATGTTTCTCATGTCTATAATATTATTGGGGGGTATTTTCCGAATTTTTTTCTCCCAATTTTTAAAAAAAAATGAAATTTCCCATAGTCAGTATGTTATTATTGGGGTCATTCTAAGTGAAAACCGTTGAGAAACCTTTTATTGCATTTTGTCCGAGGTTCAACTCAGTGGACTAAAATTAAGTACAACCAAGTACAGCAAATAAAAATAAACTTCAAAGTTAAAACATCAATGTCTCTGTAGTGGGGGGAAAAAAATGGGACACCTCTCATTGTGGGCGAACCGCTCGTGGTAAAGGGCCAACCAAGGTACCGTTCTTCAAGGTTTAACGAATTCTATTTAAGGGAACATACAAAATTTTCTTAGGGGGTCGTCTACATATTAAATTCAATACCAAGTCCAGATTTTTCTATGGACACCCCCAAATTTTATTCGCTTTTTGGAGAGGGCACACCTCATTTGCCCTAAATACCAAGTTTTGTGACAATATCTCCACAATTAGCGGAACGGGGGTGGTCGGAATTTCGAAAATTTCGGTATAAAAATGGGGTTTAAACTTTTCTATCCTACTCTAAAACTACCTTTCGCATCAACACGAAATTTGGAGGATATATAAATGAAATGTTTCCAAAGACAAATAAAATTATTTTATTAAGATATTCCATGTCTAATTATAAAATAATTCGAAATTAATTAAGGGATAAAAAATTAATCATTATTATTTTTAAAATCGTTTATACCATTCAATTAAGAATAATTATTTAAACGGAAAACCAGAATTTAGTGAAATTCTAATGAACAGTTATAGAGAAAATTAAATAATTATAAATTTAATTGCTTTAAGGGACCGTATACTATTACAGAAATTTCACCCTTTTATTTTCATTTAATCTGTTGCATTGTTGTATGAATAATGGTAACAACAATGTGCTCATTTCTTTATCTGATAGCAAGTGAGTATATTAAGATATGAATAAAAATTAAAGGTTTATCCTGCTTTAAGGAATAAAAGAGTAACTGCATTCCATCACTTTGAAAATTATAATTTATATGATAAAGATGAGTTTAAAATGTTTTTTTCAGGATCCGCATTTGATGTGCTTTTTTATTTTACTCTGTCCCCTTTCTTACATTTAATTGAAGAATTCCCAAAAAATACTAGTCTTGAAAACAAACCGGAACATAAAGTCGAATTCTTAAATTAATTAAAATATTTTAATTTTTAAAAAATTACGAGTAATTAGAGTATAAAATCACTGAAAAACTTTATCGAGTAGAGTGCGACATATTCTTGTAGGATATAATCCCACATTATATCCCTTTTTTTAATCTAAATACGATTTTTAGAATAGTGCATTGTAATTTAAAAATAAGTAGCATTCACAATTTTTAATTTAATCACATAAAAAGCTTAAAGGAATTCAGATTACCGATATTTAGGCTCAGAACAATTGGGTTGTATGATGATCTATCTCATCAGTGCTACGGTCGTTTCGTCAACTCTGAAATTTCCTACCCCCACTCGTTGGCCTTACACAACACAAATCGCTAAAGCGAAGATTTAAACAGAAGCCAGGGGGGTAGGAAATTTCAGAGCTGGTGAAACGTCCGAGACACCTTTTCATCCATGCTATTTTGTTTGTTTTTTATCTTCCTGGGGTTTTTTTGTATTGTTAATTTTAAAAACTTTTTAAGCTATTTTACTTCTAAAAAATAAAGAATTAAAACTTTTTAGTAATATTCTACTTTAATTTATCTTTATTCTTTCTGAACTTTATATTGTAAATATTTTTTAAACCTTCTTTATATAAATAACTAATCAATTTTATACAAAATTGTATGTAACTTTAATTTTTTTTTTATTTTATTTGAAATTTTAAATTCATAAATTTAAATTAAAGAGAAGATTTAGGAAAAGGAAGATTGGATTTTTTAATAAATTAATTTTTATTCTTGAGATGAAAATGGTAGACCAAGAGGTATAAACGCTCCAGACTCCTCCCTTACGGCTAGGATGGTTAGTTTCCTCAATAAATGGAAAAATTTTAATCTAAAATAATTTAATGAAAAACTCGAATTATATAGAAATTTGTCAAATTTGTGGATGAAATAGAAATAACTAGGACATTAGATGTGATTAGTTCCCAACTCTGTAAAAAAAAGTAAGAGGAACACAATTAAAAAACTGGTAAAATATGATAAATAATTTTAAAACAATATAATTTTAAAAAATATTCTATAAAAAGACATTCATTATTTATGTTTGCATTTTTAAAATTTGCTCTCTTCTCCGCTTTAGGGAAATTTAGTGACCCTCCCCTCCATCCTCACATGGGATTTACCACGTAATAGTATCTTTTAATAAAAGTAATGGGTACTCATTAATATTTTTATGCATTCGCATTCGGAACTCTTATGTAAAAAAGTGGCGGACCGCGGGAAATTCTTGGAATATGCTCTAGATTCTAGAGATTGTCTTCTATCAGAAAATACCACTTCCGGAATACTTAACCCTTTATTCTGATGTTTTCAAAAATAGATAAACATTAAAATTTGTTTTCGATATTCTTATATTCATAAAGTATACAGGGTGTCCCGTAAATGATGTGTCACACTTCTAGGGGGGGATAGTAGACACCTAGACGAGTCAGAATCACATAGGACTTAGGGGTCCCAGACCCAATCCCAGGGAGTTAAAAATGGAGCGACACCCCAAAACTTACTATTATTGAAAAATTCAATTTGTAGAAGAACTGCTATTGGTAAAAATGTAATTATGGTCTCAAATTTTGCGGTTTATTATGATCTTCAAAATTATCTTGACAGTTTTCAATTTAAAATTTTTTTTATTACGAAAAAAGTTAAAAAAACAGCAAAAAAATGTGAAAAATATGCCAAAACTTTATTTTGTTTTCCGAAATCCTTTCTTTCGATTTGATAATCTGAAAGAGCATAATTAATTAACCTTAAGTCCAAAGTTTCACGTAAATAGCATCAGTATTAAACGCTTGAGAGCCTGTTAAAGTTAGTTTTATGGGAGCAAAAACGGCTTCGGAAAACGAACGTTCAGGGACAATCTACAAGTTACGGATAGATGTCTGCCAACTTTCATTCCTCGCCCGATTTGGCGAGACAGGAGATGAGTATGAAAATATCTGAAATGCGCCAATTGAACAATTTGGTGGGATGAAAATTTCAAAAGCGTAAAATGTTGATTCTTAATTCTTATTATTTTTAGAAAACAAGAGATTAATTAATTTAATTAAAAAAATTTTTGAACATAAAGAACAAACATGATTTTACTACTGATTTTTAGGAACTATCGATCTTAAACATCAATAGTATGAATTGTTAGAAATTATCTGATAGTATCGATAGTTTTTTATTCAATCGATAGTTGTGCTAGTTTTACAAATGTATCAATCATGCAAACAGCATTACTACTTATTGCGTTTAATGAGAAAAACTGTACATTTGATAACTTAGGTAAAAAAAACAGAAGAATCTATTATTTACAAACATGGTTCGTAAAATATCTTTTGTACATAGTGGGGATACGTCAGTCGGTGGATCCTCAATCGCTAGGTTCCTGATTTCGGGTTGCGATACAAGGGTGGTTCTTATTAATTAAAGAATGATATAAATAAGCAAGTGGGTATGCAGGGTCTCCCCTCAACTTCCGATATAAGAAATTTGCAAAATAAAAGAATGCAGGTTATTGAAAGTTATGACAAACCTAAGATATTGCTTATCGGACGGTGAGTGGATAGCCCCCATACACTTAAGTGTATGGGGGCGAGTGTATGGGGGTATGATTAATCGAGAAATGTCAATGGGAATAAGCAAATTTGCTTATTCCCATTGACATTTCTCGATTAATAGAAACCAATCTTGTATCGCAATTCGAAATCACGAACCCAGCGATCGAGGATCCGCCGACTGACCTATCCTAAAGCAGGGGTATAATGAAAAATAACGACAAAAACTGTTTACAAAAAGTGTTCAAAGTTGGCATGGTGGCTCACTTTTTTATGGGATGGGAATTATTTTGAAAAAAAAATTAGTAAATTAATTAATTTACTTAAAATTTTGCCTTCGATTTCAGACCGTCACAGAAGTCTAGAAGATAAATGTTTATTGAACTTAACAAAACAGAGACTTAAGAAAAAATAAGTTGTAACTATCCCTTTTGCTAAACAAACATTGCTTATTTTCTTAGGTATAGTAACAATTTTTTCTTGAGTGTCTGATTTGATAGCTTGAATACATTTACCTTTTAGACTTCTAGTGACGATCCGAAAACTAAGGCCACACATCGCCAAGGAAGTTTGAACTATCTGTAGAAGCGTAGGTTGGCGAGGAATCTCGTATCGCAAATAATGTTGGGAAATTTGGCGAGCATCTATCCGTAACTTGTAGATTGTCCCTGAACGTTCGTTTTCGCTCCCATAAAACTAACTTTAACAGGCTCTCAAGCGTTTAATACTGATGCTATTTACGTGAAACTTTGGATTTAAGGTTAATTAATTATGCTCTTTCAGATTATCAAATCGAAAGAAAGGATTTCGGAAAACAAAATAAAGTTTTGGCATATTTTTCACATTTTTTTGCTGTTTTTTAACTTTTTTCGTAATAAAAAAAATTTTAAATTGAAAACTGTCAAGGTAATTTTGAGGATCATATTAAACCACAAACTTTGAGACCATAATTACATTTTTACCAATAGTAGTTCTTCTACAAATTGAATTTTTCAATACTTGTTTTGGGGTGTCGCTCCATTTTTAACTCCCAGGGATTGGGTCTGGGACCCCAAATCCTATGTGATTCTGACTCGTCTAGGTGTCTTCTATCCCCCCTAGAAGTGTGACACATCATTTACGGGACAACCTGTATATCTACTACTATTTACTATTAATTAAAATGAAAATAAAATTTCTGATTTTTTAAAGACTTTTGCGGGTCCTTTAAAAAAAAAGGTAGAATAAATGTATATTCTCTGATTTTAGAGCTCTAAATATATTTTTTTCCAACTTCCTTCCCAGGTGGAAATAGTATTTGTTGATATTTTGGGTTGTCCATTGACTATTGTCCGATACCAAGAAACAGCAGATTTTCTCAACTGATACCATCCTGAAAAACAAGGTGACCGTACCCTATAAGAGGAAGAAATTATGATCACATGGACACGTGTATCATGAGCTATTCTCACAGACTGTCATTATTATTTTCATACATTCTGTATTTTATTTATCAGGTAAAATATGGGGGGGGGTTCTTAATAAGAATTGGGGGAGGGAGAATGGGGGAGGGGGTTCTTAATAAGGTTCTTCTCCCTCTCCCTCATGTCACCTCCCTTTAAGTATGATCCAAACAGGATTAAGTCATTTTGAAAAATCCATGAAAAAACACAATGTTTCTTTTCCAAGAATCATAATGTTAATTTTTCAAGATGAGCTAGTTTTCAGCTTTAAAGGGGTTGTAAGCTTAAAGTTAAATTAAGCATTTATTAATCAATTGTAGCACATAACTCTCATGTGCTAAAGAATATACTGAATTATATGAGTTTTGCTACTTAAATTTAAATTACCTTGTCCGTGCGTACTCTTAGATGCCGATGTATTGATTACATAAATTGTCCTTGAATCAACCCTGTAAATTTTCTCCAGTTAAATTCCAACGATTCCAAGATGTTCAGAAGATGGTATACCTCACATTGGTATTCACTTTTAAAGCATCATTATTCTTTATTTTCAAAACAATTAAGATTCCTTCACAGAAAAATTAAGGATCAACATAAGTTAATTAATTTTTTAAAATTCCATAGTAAGGATCTTTTGTGTGAAACTTCGAGGAATTTTAATAATTTTTGACTGTGGCAGGCCCTGAAACCGGTATACCATTTAAGCCCCCCTGGGAATTCAGAGTAAGCAAAATTAACAAAAAACACTAAAAAGCATTTTATCCCAACTTGAAGCATCTAGTTCATTGGGAAGTTTAAAACTGATTTCGAAATCCCAACGTAATAATCAAGAAAGAAAGCGATTTAAAAAAAAGTGGTAATAATAATTAAGTTGTGATTTTAAGTTGACTGTAACCCAGAAAAAAAAGTTCGAAAATCCTACAGCAAGAATAATTGAGATATAAAGGTTTTTAACTTTCGGGGGTCCTACACTAATTAAAGATAAAAATTATTCTCTTAAATTACAACGGTATAAAAAGTATATCCACAGTAACCACAGTTTTAAAATATTTCTCAAGACCATATAAAAATTTAAATTTCATACTTTTTATGTGCGTTTGTTTTAAACAAAAAACCTTCAAACATGGTAATTTACTTAAATTTACAAATTATGGTTATTAGATGCATCTGGAACACATTTTAGAAGTTAGCTATTAGTTCACTTTAAGAGTAGATAGTAGATACCTTGTATAATAAAGACCAACAACAAAAGTTTCTAAGAATGTGAAATGGATAAAAAAAGCAGAGAAAGCAAACTACTAAAAAAGGGGGTAGAAATAAAAAAAGGCTTTAGTTTTAACATCATTTCGAAAAAAAAAACCCTTGTAAATTTATCAAGATTTAAACTAAAGTAATTTATTACAATCAAAAATCAAAGACTACAAAGCATAATTTCCAAATTATACTTTTCTATGCCTCTTTTCATCCCCCAATCACAGATACTTTCCCTTAACTCAAAATTTCACGTCCTTTTTTTATTTTTGTTCGATTAAAGTAAAATTATTAACACCATTCACTAGTCCTTTCAGTTAAAAAGCACGTATAATAATGATAAAGCTGCAACAATGCGATTTACAACAATGTCCTAAAAATAAAATTATTTTTTTTGGAGACGGCCCCCTAATGCTTAATTGCTTGTGATTCTTCTAATTGGGGAGATATTAACACAAAATTTGGTATTTATGGCAAATGAGGTGTGCCCTCTCCAAAAAGCGAATAAAATTTGAGGGTGTCCATAGAAAAATCTGGACTTGGTATTAAATTTAATATGTAGACGACCCCCTAAGAAAATTTTGTATGTTCCGTTAAATAGAATTCGTTAAACCTTGAAGAACGGTACCTTGTTTGTCCTTTGTCCCTTTACCACCAGCGGTTCGCCCACAATGAGAGGTGTCCCATTTATTTTTTCCCCCACTGTACATCAATCTGAAACACAAACACCTCACATAAATAGTTCTTTATAAAATTACATTACTCCATAACTTTTTTTTGCCCTCAGTTAAGTATTTCCTCAAAAATGGATATTAATAAAATTCGGACTAAGTGTCACTCATTGTGTAAAATAACACTTGATAACAATTACGCCTTTTTATAGGTTTTAGCTACAATTAACAAAACATTATAATTGAAATAGTACAAATACATTGAAAAATAAAAGCGTTAAAAATTTGTAAAAAAAAGTTGCTAACTATTTAGATAATTAATTTAGATTTAGTTTACATGTCACTTAATATTTTTAAAAAATCAGAAAATCTATCATTTAACAAGTTGATTTAGTAATTTGAAAAACATCGTTAACTGAAATTGTTACATACCGAATACTATGACCATAATCGGAGGGAATAACCATGTTTACATTTCTAACAGCAAGATCCGGCCGGTTCATCTGCCTGGGATACCACGCAACAACAGAATGAGGGATGACGGGCTGTGTATAAATTCTCCATGGTGGAAGTGGGCCACTTTCTAATGATGCCCGGCAAGAATTATCACAATCATGCATATTTGCGGTAGCTATTTGAAAATTTACTAAGCACTTTAACTGTACTTTCAAGAGCACGTGTACTACTGAAACTCTGAAACTGTTACACCGAAAATACTAGTACAACTGCGAGCGAGAATGGAATGCTGTGGACAGCCAATGAGCCAATCAGCCAACAGCTGAGGAGGTGTTGTATGGGATTCTCCACGTGTTTACATTCCTTTTCCACGGGGGGAGGGAGGGGAGGTCCAATTTCGCTGGACAAGATGGGTCTGGAAACAGCTGGAAAGGAGAGAAAGGACCTCCCAAGGTCAGAGGGCGGTGTAAAGCACTACTCTTGTAAAGTGTAAAAAAGGGGTAGGGTCCATACTATCACCCCTTATCGCCGACATTTCCCCCCACGTTCCCTCGCCTTTCTTTTTTTTTCAAATCAGTGTAAGAAATCGATTCCGGAGTAGAATCGAATGCAATATCGCAATGCAAACAAAGCACTCGCTAGACAATCTTCAAACTTATCCGCTAAATGGCGTATCAAAGTGGCACTAAAACAATGAAGTTCAAGTTCAGACACAGCCTAACAAACACACATGGTTAAAGTAATTAGTGTTTTTTTTGTGGTGCGGCCTCCAACTTTCTCTCAACTCCGGACTTTCCTGAAAATTAGTACTTATAATCTTAACTATTATACTAATTACTAATAAATTATTAACCATTAATTAATACTATATAGGGCTAATTTGAGAATAATTAATTCCACTAATTACGGAAAAACTATTCATATTCAACAAATTTTTCATACTGGACCCCCCCCAAGGGAAAATCCTGGCTACGCCCTTGTCTTATGCACCCTGTATACGCTCCTGGATAAGAGAAGGCAGTAGCTATAATAAAGGTATTCTAGTTTCATGCCAAGGGCGCATATCGTTCGGGGTATAAGCCAAACACGCGACTAAAAACACCAACAGGGATCTGTTGATGTTGGATCCACGTGCTTTGCAAGTTGACTCACCGCAATGGAGATGCGCTCGCATGCTCTGATATCTTTTGAATTGAAAGGGAAGGGAGGAGAAATATTCCATAGAACTGTTTGACCTCTCCGGGGATTCCTAGGAATGCCAGGAAGGGTCTTTTCTTATCTATCCTCTGGTCCGGTCTAGGACAGGTGGCTACAGGTCCGTGGACATCTAGGAAATGCATGAAATAGAGAAAACTGGGAGTAAATAAAGATCAGTACGAAAGGGATCAGGGTTTTAACTAGACTTTTGTTTTCGGGTATACGTAAAATGGTAGAAATCTTATTTTAGACTGTAATTTCATTAAATTATTGTTAAAAGTAACAATTGTTGTCTAAGTTGAACTTTCCTTACCCCCCCCCACCGAAACAAAAGTCTGTTTACGGCCCGAACCTTGACTTGTTACATGTAATACTGAGTTCTATAGCAAAAATGGGTAAGAGGAACCTTTAAAAATTTCGCATATTGTACATAAAAATTGCGTTTTAACTTATTTTAACCTTTTAAATCCCTTGGATAATAACTGAACTACAGTCTTCTCACTACACCCAAAGGGGGTGGATGGAGTATATTATATCCCCCTAAAACTGTTACTATAAATATAATACTATAATATATAAAATTACTATAACGATATAATTCTGAATATTATTCAAGAGCTAAACTTCGCTTCAACGCCCTTAGAAAGCTCTTTATTTACCAAATAATATACTACCATCCAGAGATGGGCGCAATCAGATTACTTTTGTAATCAGATTAATAATCTGATTGAAGTAATCAGATTACATTTGTAATCTGATTACATTTGTAATCATCAATCAGATTACATTTGTAACCATCAATCTGATTACATTTGTAATCTGACCGAAAGTAATCTGATTACATTTGTAATCTGATTGATGTAATCTGATTACATTTGTCAATCAGATTACTTTTGAAATCAGATTGACACAACTTAATTACAGTGGTCCGCAATTCACCGGAAGTGGTTCTTAGCTAACCGGAAGTGGTTCTTATAGCTAACCGGAAGTGGTTCTTAGATAACCGGAAGTGATCCGAAACTTACCGGAAGTGAACCATACCTTACCGGAAGTGGTCCAAAACTTACCGGAAGTGAACCATAACATACCGGAAGTGGTTCGCAACTTACCGGAAGTGGTCCACAACTTACCGGAAGTGATCCTTAATCTACCGGAAGTGGGTCACAACTTACCGGAAGTGATTCGCAACTCACTTCCGGTAAGTTAAGGACCACTTCCGGTAAGTTGTGAACCACTTCCGGTTATTTGAGAACCACTTCCGGTATGTTTTGGACCATTTCCGCTAAGTTTCGGACCACTTCCGGTAAGTTGTGAACCATTTCTGATAAGTTTCGGACCACTTCCGGTAAGTTTTGGACCACTTCCGGCAAGATGCGAACCAACAAGTACATTCTGTGTGCCTTCACATTATCAATCAAAAAGTAATCAAGATTTATTATGAGATTACTTATTGTAATCTGTAATCAGATTGCAGATTACATTTGTAATCAGTAATCAGATTACAATTGTAATCATTAATCTCCATGTGATTACTTTCGTGATTACAAATGTAATCATTAATCTCCATGTGATTACTTTCTTGATTACATTTGTAATCAGATTACAGATGTAGATTACAATTGTAATCGTAATCATCAATCATTAATCTGATTACATTTTGCCCAACTCTGCTACCATCCATTCTTGAACTAAGTTACCAATGCATTTATAAACCAATCCTTTTATTGTGGGAAAGATCCAACCAGTGGTTTTGTTATGTGAGGTCTTTACTTCCGTGTTTTCAAAGAGGAGAAAACTGATTTAGAATGGGAGAGGGCAAACTCACAATGGAGAGAAATCCTTTCGGAAGAAATTCTTCAAGTGTGAATAGAGATAATGAAATTGACTGCTCCTAGTGGCGTAGTCATAAAACTGTCACGGGCTTTCCATTGAAAGCTCTTGCACCTGTGTTTTCCTTTACCTATCCCCTGAAATTCTATAACCCCCAACCAGTTATTTAAAATTTTGTGTACACAGATGTGCTGGACCCCTTATCTATGGTCTGAATAGAGGTCAACATCGCTTGAAGGTCAATCACAATTTTCTAATGCAGGTGTATTGCAGGAAAAATTCCAGAACAGAAAGTGGATGTGTAATTTATACTTAAATTTTCATTTTTTAAAGGTAGATAATATTTTTAAACACCTCAGAGAATCAAATATATGATTTCACATGAAAGAATTACATTTTGTTAAAATAAATTGTAGAGGAAATGTAGATTTTAGAAAGTGCATTGCGGGGAAAACTGGAGTTCAGCAAGTGAATTCTCAAGTTTGAACACTTGTAAAGGGCCCAAAAATCGCTCGAGGACAAAAATCCACTGAGACACTGGGCGCCAAGGTGGGCTGGGAAATAATATAATAGGTTGTTTTGAATGAATTGATGACTAACATGTTCAAAAAAATATATTTTTTCAAATTTATTTACGAAATAATATTAGGTATTTTAGGCGGAAATTAAATCCACTTTTTAAATTCATATATTAAACTAGCTGACTTACCCGGCCTTGCACGGGTTGAGTTAATTCATAAATATTTTAAAAAGTTTTTCAAGTTATGTCTTTTCTTTTTCTGGATTAGCAGTCACTTATCATCCCGTCGTCCCCGTCGTCTTTTTCATCCCAGTTCCTAACTGTGAAAATACACCCTAACTCATCCCGTCCCGCATTTAAATTTGGCTGTTACCTTCGCTGTAAAGAACAATCAAATTGAAATCATCAGTTTTATCAAGTTATATGTCTTTTCTTTTTCTGGATTAGCAGTCACTTATCATCCCGTCACCCCCGTCGTCTTTTTCATCCCGGTTCCTTACTGTGAAAATATACCCTAACTCACCCCGTCCCGCATTTAACTACGGCTGCAAAAGAACAATCACTTTTATAAATCTTTTATATACCTTTTTATAAATCACTTTAAAAAACTTAGGAAGTAAAAATCACAACCCTCTTTGAGCCCCTTGGGAATAATTTCCTACAGGATGTTACAAACCGTATTTTATGAAATTTCTATCGTTTTCTAAAAATGATATTAATTTAATCAAAAAATAATCCCGATGTGTAATTCAGTCAACAACTCCCGCCGCTAAAGCAAAATATTTAATCTATATTCAAAAATTATTAAGAATCCATTTTTTATTTGTATGATCCTACATCTCCAAAAATAAAAACATTTTTATCAAAATAATAAAATGCTTGATAAATCTCATTTTCTTTTTATCATGATAGCCCAACTTCTTAGTAAAAACGGTTTTCTAGTATTTAACAATAAAAATTTAGTGAATGTATAAGTCTAGTAAACCATGCCCCATAAAACAATGAAATAATTTCAGCTCTGTTTCCATGGAAACCATTTATTTTAGCCTTTCCATAAATATATTTATTTTAGAAAAAAATTTAAATTACAAATAAAGGAAAATGTTGTTTCAAAATTAATTATTTGAATTTATATGTTTCCTGAAAATTGTTATAATTTTGAAAAAGAAATTTACACTGTGTTTTTCGTCTTAATTTGTTATAAATTATGAAATTTTTGAAATTATATTTTATCACATGAGGCCAGACGAAACCTCAAGAGAGAAATAAACCTACTGCAATTTACGCATTTCAACAATGCACAATGCTATTTCAATGGGAAAAACGGAGTAGAAAAAGCGCCGAAAAACATGCAAGGAGTCGTTCGATTTTAAAATCCTTTCTTAGTGCGCGTCGCATAGCAGAGAGGAAGGTCTCTGTCAAATTTCAAAGCTCTGGGTTCAGTAGTTTCAGAGATTCCGTGTTGAGTGTTTGTCACTTACCAGTCAGTCAGTGGTATTTGGCTTTTATAGATATAGATTATGGGAATGTTTTAATGAACTAATTTATATTGTTTTTGCATTGTTGTATCCGAATTTCCAGTTTATTTCCATTGTTTAAAGTCACCTTTACATCAAAAAATATTCGTTTCCTGAAAAATAGCAGTACACAAAATGAAAGTACTACGTAAAATTTCCTGTAAGATTCATTTTTACGGTTTTATTTTGCGAGGAGCGGTGTAAGTTTTAGAGCGTTTTGATGAGCAACGATTTTTTTGCCTTTCTACAAAAGAGTGAAGAACGCTCGCTTTCCCCCACAACAGCTCTAAATATATACACGTTATAGACAAATAGTTTATACCACACATGAAAGTACATTTAATTTCCTACAAAATGGTTTACTCAACTTTTATTTTATAATGATAGGTTCCTTCTTTATATTACCCCTTAAATACTCCCGTGCCGTGGACACAGCTTGAGGCAAAGAGGGCCCTGGCTCCCCCCGAATTTCTGAGTAGGTGTATCAAAACAAGTTAAAACCCTGCTTTCTAGGTCCAATTTCCAAAACTTTTCTGGGGGAGGACCCCCAGATCCCCCTTTTGTACTTTGGAATTATATTAATCACAATTTTATTTTGTTCATCAAATGCCAATTCTACCTAAAAATGTATTAAATTTCTAAAAATATTGTCAGAAGTTCGGGCTTAGTGTACAAAAACTAGTTAAAACCCTGTTTTTTTTTAGAGAGAAATTTCCAAATTTCCGAATTGGCACTTGGAACTCTATTACTCACTACTTTTCTTGTATTATTATTCCTTAAGATGCAAATTCTGCCTAAAGATGTATAATATTCAACGTTGTATGGGTTTTTTTTTCTAAAATTCGTTAAAATTTGCTGAAGGATTTTCGACAGAGCCATTTGTTTACTTTTAGCTGACGAAAAAGAAATGGTTAATAAACCAATTTCTAATTAGGAAGACCTAGTTTTCAAAAGAACAATAAAGTTAAATTTTTGAAAATTGGAAAAGTGCATTTTCATGGTCATAAGAATTTTAATTTTCATCCTCCTCTCGGCTCCTCAGTTTTTTTAGTATCTAAGGTGAACAATTCTGATTATTGTAATTCAGAGTTTTGATAAAATTTTAACACTAGAACGACGGGATCGGCTTTTTTGGCCCATCGCGCTGTTTGCGGCTTAATAATTTCAACACTAATCAACCGAATGGCTTGAAATTTTATGACTTTTCCTTATTTGGTTCTATTAAAGTGCATACCAAACCGTTTTCATTTTAGTCTGATAGGAGCAAAGATAGCGAACCGTATACCTAGAAAGACGGAGTGGGCTTTTTTGGACCGTACCACCTCTGCTGTGTTTTAGTACAAGTTTCGTCCCGCTGGTATTTCCATGAAACTTTGCTATAGAAAGGAGGATCTTTTTTGTTTGTCATCTCTTACAAGTTTCATTCAATTCGATTCGGTTTAGAACGCCCCTTTCTCAGTCGGGGTAGTGGTCGAGAGGAGGACGTTTCAAAGGATGAATTTATGGTGCCCACCATAAAGATAAAGGTTCTCACCATTGAATTTCGGCCTACAAGGTGACCAATAGGGTTTGTTTCTCATAAAAGAAATACATTTTACAACTTGAACTGTAACAGCTGTTTTCTTTGAATGGGGAAACTGCTAACCTTCATTCCCTGTTGAGGCATTGAAAATGATGCGTTGTGAAGAGTACCCAGTCATACTTGGGAAAAGAAAGGAACATAACAACTGACAGCTATATTTTACAATAGTAAAACTGTGTGAAAAACTAAAATCACAAGCAATACTAGCCTGGTTGGAATGGAATACTTAGTTAGAACAGACCGTAGAGAGGTTCTGCCAACTGCAAAATTAGGAACACAAAATCTTTATTCAACAATTGTTTATTTAAAAAAATAAAGATATTACCTTAACTGCACAACACCGTAGTTATCGAAAACTAGAAGGAAAAGAAAAAGCCGGATACTATAGTTCACTACAACGAAACTAACTATGTAAAAATAATCATTTTTCTCATCAACTCTTTTTAAATTTCCTATTTTTATTATGTAGTTAATTAATTAAGCTTAAATAACTATCAGATTTAAGAGTTAATTCAGTAGTTATGTAATTAAGAGTGGCTGGGGCATTGCATGAAGGTTTCGAAACAATAAATCAATAATTGAAATAAATTTGATTAGAGTACACATTTTTGGCACACAGAGTAACCTTATGTATGTTTTAAATTTTAGAATCTGCCCAATTTTCAATAAACACAAAGGTAATTGACGATTGTTTTATGTATCTCCTGCTCTTAGCCTGATTACGGTTATCGGGCTTTTGGGGATGAAGAAGAGTTTTAACAGTAATATTTAAATTTATGTCATGTAATTAATAAAATTACTAATTAATTATAGTTGGTTAATATTAATTGTGTTAATTGTTAGTTTATTATGTTAATTGTTAATTAATTATAGTTGGCTTGATAAAATTTAATATCTTACATTTAAAAATGGAGATGTTTTTTATAAACATATAAAACATTGTGTTTTTCGGTTCGATAAGATATGATATTGTTTTAATTCCGGCTCTCTTCATGAAATTTGCAGTCATAATCTTTTTTTACCCCAATGGATTTTTCAAATGAATACTTTAACTTAAATTAAAATGTGTCAAAAATTATTGACATATAGTTGTCTGTGAAAAACTTACCTTCTCTTTTTTCCGTTTTGGATTCAATGTAAATTCTTCTAAAATAATTACCAACATGACAGGTTCGTGAGTCCCCCAAAACAACTTAATTTTCAATTTGTAAAAATTAAATGGTTTTGTACTAACACATTTTCATGTGAGGGTGTCACCCTTACCCAAGGGGCTCATTGTTGCTCACTTTGTCATGCATGACGACAGCAAGCAAATTTTCTTTCTTTTGGAGAGTCCAATACCTGTTCTAACAAACCCTACAAAACGTAAAAAATCAATATAAATTACACTCCTGTAGTAAGTCCTGTGTAAGTAGAAATAATGTTACATACCATATCAAGTCATTTCTCCACCAGATTTCACTACATATTATTTTCCAAAATGTGTGGAAAGTTACAGGATTCTCAGTAGCCTCTTAGCCGCTGGGAGCCAGCGTTTCCAGGGAACACCACTTGGAGGTGGGCTACCATCGTTCCCCAAGGGGCTGCGCCCCGTCTCGCCCTGACGGTTTTGGCGGCACAGCCCCCCACCCTCAGATGGTGGTTGAGGGTAGTTTATGAGCGATTCCAATTTGAAACCAGATGTTCACTTCTAGACAGAACCATTAGCATCCAAGAGCATGACCTCACATATCAATCAACGCGGAACCTCTTGTTTGGTCCGAGCTCTTCTTCGCTCTTCCTTTTCCTGGCAGAAGAGGGGTCGTTCTCCTCACCGATTAACGCCGCAGGTAAAGCCAAGGGTAGAGATGGGTTCCAGAGTTCCTCATCTGGATGCAGAAGAGAAGACGCTCTTCTATTGATGAAATTCGTACGTATAAGAAATGACAGCTTCTCCAAAGTTTCCCGGATTTTCTCAGTATTGGGCAAAGAGATCCTAAGACTGAACTTCAAATTTTCATCCTTCAATCTTAAGCCTAAAAGAAATTGCAATAAGAGAATGGTTCGTGGAAAAGAAATTTAAGAAACTGATTATTTATGATTTTTGTTTTAACTCGTAGGTAAACTGAATTTATGTATGTGTAATAATATTACAACCTCCTAAATTCTTTGCTTAAAAAAGAAATTGGTATCAAATAGGTTGAAAACTACAGGAAATTAAATATCATGTGTGTTATTTTTTTTAGGTAATGTTAATAGAAAGTAACGTTTTTTAATTAAAACATTTTGTTGCGCATGATTTCAAGAAAACTTAATAGTAATGAAAATAAATGTTTTTACCGAAAAGGCAGAAAAGTCAACTTACCCTCAAATTGGAAAGCAAACTTCAAAGCTTGGACGTAGTTCCGAAATCTGACCTTTTTCGATCCATCCGGCAAGTCTTGTAGTATAGTTATGCCCCATTCTTGAGCAGTTTTTCTCAGCCATCGGAGTCCTTGTCCCTTGTTCCGAGACCGTCGAAATGAAAGAGTTACTTCCGTATGGTCCACCATACTGGGGTGCAGGGCATAGACGGTTTTCAGGATCGTTTGCAGGCTATAAACTGCCATGTCCGGATGCTTCTTCTTCGCTTGTTGAAGTACGTTGCACACAATTGAAGAACCCATACACCCATATTGTAGAAAAGGAATTGGCACTCCATCGGGTTCCATAGTAGTTCTGTAAGAAAAATATTTCAGTATGCCTTGGAAAATTACGTTAAATAAATTGAAAAATATGAATATACACGCCTTTTTCAGTGTTATGAAGAAATTGTTTAATGTTTATTTCAAAATAAGTGAAAATGATCGATAAAAAACTAGAATTCTAACTATTTTAAATTTTATCAAGAAAATAAATAATATAATTTCAATACCAAGAAAATAAAAATGATATTTGTTAAGATATCACCTAAGAATGATTTTTTAAGGTTTTAGCACAGTAGTAATTTTTATTGGAATGATTAAGAAATTTTATTTTTCATAACATTAGAAAGCTATTTGCGTATAACCATCAATATCTAAAATATCATATAAAGATTTGTTTAAAATATCTATCAATTATATTATTATTTTAAGATATTTTTTACATTTTCTAAAGATAAAGTTAGGAAATTTAACACTGAACCATGCTTACCCAGGCGTTCACTACTATTTAGAATTACTATCGACTTCACACTCAAAATGATTTTTAATTATTTTTATGAAAAAAATTAGCTAACAATAACTTTTCAACCATATTATAAATAATACTCGGTAATTTTTTCCCAACTAAATAAAATAAATTTTATACTAACTTTGAGTGTTAAATTTGAATTTAGTCATATTTTTTTGAATAAAAAATTAACGCGGTTATTTTAACATAACAACTAAAGAGACAAAACTAGGACATTACCAAAATGTAATATTCTGCTTTATATTTGATGTTATTAATGAACAGTTTTCACAAGAACATGAAAGAACTGAGAAAATAAGATAACTATAACTATACGCAACCAATAACTTGACAAAATCTCGAAATAAAACAAGGATGCATCAATTTATTTCGTTAAAATATCTATTGATATTGAAAGCAAAGATACTAAAATATTTATGAAAAGGGAAAACATATATTTCACTTCTGATTTTCAGAGGAATTGATATCATGAAAATAAAATTTAACACAAAAGAAAATTCAGAACTTCATATATAATTTAGAATAACTTATATATTCTCGGTATTTAAGTATGTTAATTTTAGCATTATTTAATGTTCATCAATAAATCTTTCACAAAAATCGAAATGAAAATAAAAAAAACTGCTTATGCACATCGACACAATATACTTCATCACAATATAAACTAACCCTTAACTTTTTTTTTCTCTAAGTTAAATTAAAATTGTTTAACAAATGAAATTCAAAGAAATGAGACTAAGTAGGTAATTATTTAAAATATCATTTGATACCCAAAACCACGTCCTTTTTTTAATTTCAATCAACGAAACACAGTAACTGAAATAGCGATGCATAAAACTATAGAAGTGTAAATGAATATCATAATAAGTGGTTAATTATTAAAATCATTAACCTATTTTTCAGAATATTGTCACTCAACATTTATAAAAATTCGTTAATTCTTCGCTTAAATAAATGAACGAATTTAAAGAACTTCTAAACTCTAAAGTATCTAAATCAAAACATAAAAGTTGTACATACCTAAAACTTTGACTCTCGGATTTTTCAATCAGATTTAAGTTCGTAAACACTACATCAGGACGGTTAATCATTGCCGGATACCACGCAACTATTCCATGGGGAATCGGGGGCTTCGAGAGAATCCACCGTGGTAAAGGTGGAGCAGGATCCACGAGTGAAGAAACACATATGCCTCCACAACTACAACCGAAAACCATTTTCGATGGGAGAACACCACTAAATTTAAACTTTCTCACAAATAAAATACACCACTAGCAAAACTTTCACTTCACTTGTTAAAGCACCAAGCACAGTGTACTAATCTAACTGCAGCACTGAATACTATAGCCGCACTCACAAGAGCACACGTCTTACCAATAGAAAGAATCACGTGACAAGCGAGAGCGCCCCCTTGAGTGAGAGCGCCTTTTTAAACGAGAGCGCCCTCTACAGGAGGTTGATCCAATTAAAACATTTCCAACTACTATTGCCCAGGGGAAAATATTCAATTATCAGGTGATTTCTTCTCTCTGTGTAGGGAGAACGGTGGAAGAAGAACCGGTTTTCTCTGCCTCTCCTCCGATAGAATGGCTCTTGTGAACACTGCTAACAAAGTGCCGAACGGAATGTTCTGGACAGCCAATGAAATGACCGTGGAAGATATGGTACATAGGGTTGATCACGAGACGCCCCTTTTCACACAAAGGCCATTTCCTAAAATGGGTGCTAAACAGGCAGGGCCGTGTTGTGGAAAAATTGCGCACGGGGCGGATGGCTTTTTGGCGCCCCCTCCCAAATATAATTTCTTTACATTATTCTCAGATACATTCGCAAAAAAATGTTTGGGCAAAAATTTGGCGCCCCCTGAACACTGTCATCGTGGTTCCGTTGTAAAATATTGAAGAATCTACGAAGTCCAATGCTAAAATAATTTTAAATTGCAAAATACTAAAATAATAAATTGCAAAAGAAAAAATCCGGGCGCAAATTCAGCGTTTCTCTTGAATACCTGAATACTGCGCCCGGGGCGGACGCCCCCTTCGCCCCTCCCTTAACACGGCCCTGTAAACAGGTGTCCAGACAGGTTAACTGGTGAACGAAAGGGGGGTTGCAGTAACTCTGTAAATATATCTGCAGTCTCTGATTCACATCCATGAATATTTAATACTGATTTTGAAGATTCGGTACCATTATTATGTATATCATAAGTTTAAGTTCGAAGAACTTATAAATACAGAATTAAGTCGATAATTTTTGACACATTTTAATTTAAGTTAAAGTATTCATTTGAAAAATCCATTTCGGTAAAAAAAGATTATGACTGCAAATTTCATGGAGAGAGCCGGTATTAAAACAATAGGATATCTTATCAAACCGAAAAACACAATGTTTTATATGTTTAGAAAAAACATCTCAATTTTTAAATGTAAGATCTTAAATTTTATCATGCCAACTATAATAAATTAACAATTAACATAATAAATTAATAATTAACATAATTAATATTAAACCAACTATAATTAATTAGTAATTTTAATAATTACATGACATAAATATAAATATTATTTTTAAAACTCTTCTTCATCCCCAAAAGCCCGATAACCGTAATCAGGCTAAGAGCAGGCATGAAACGTTCGTCAATTACCTTTGTGTTTATTGAAAATTGGGCAGTTTCTAAAAACTAAAACATACATAAGGTTACTCTGTGTGCCAAAAATGTGTATAGAGCGTTTTCAATCACGTGTCCCCGATCACGTGATCAAGCTGGCTTGGAAGACAGACAACTTTTCTTTAACATTAGGCTTCCATAGAGAGTACGCGCTGCATTTAGTTTTTATGAAAAAAGTTCATTTAAAAAAATTCTTTAGGCTCGGTTAAAGACCTGAAAGAAAGAATAATAGTTTTTAAGGTAAGTGCATAAGTTTTTGTGTTTTAGGGGTAAGCTAAATTTAGAAAAAATACTTATTACGAGGTGCAGGTGACATGTGTTGTTTACATTTGTTAGAACAATATGCGAGTCCCATACGTCTGTAAAATGCTTATAATATGCTACTGAAACTAAATAATTAAGAATTTTAAAATATATGTTAGTAGCATTGCAAATGGTACTTGCAATTAGAACACTGGCAGAAATGGTTTCAGCAATTAGAACACTGCTAAATATAAAATGTAGTATTATTGAATGAATTATAATGCAGAGAGATGCCATTTTAGAGTAAATAAAGGTTACTTTAAAGTAAACTTTGGAGAAAAACATAAAAATCCTTATTTTTCAAAATTCACATCAAAAGTAAACAAATAAACGATGTGCATCCTATAGTTTTCCATCATACTGCCTGTCCTCCAAGCCTCTGACGTCACAAGGCTGTGACGTCAAGTGCGAATGCTCTATACTCTAATCAAATTTATTTCAATTATTGATTTATTGTTTCGAAACCTACATGCAATACCCCAGCCACTCTTGATTACATAACTACTTAATTAACTCTTAATTTCTGGTTATTATTTAAGCTTAATTAATTAACTACATAATAAAAATAGGAATTTAAAAAGAGTTCATTTAAGTATCTTTACCTTAATTTAAGTAAAACGATGTAAAAAAAATCCTTATTTTTACATAGATCGGAAATACAAAAAAAGGTTTGATTCAGTTAAGCCGTATGTATATTAAGAGAATTAATTAATTGTGTTAGTAATTAATATAATGAATGTATAACAAATTTGAATTTAAAACCTAATGTGTAAAACCTATTCTACCTACACTTTCAAAAATTACAAGTGTTTGTCCATTGATTTATAAATGTTTCCCGAATTAAATTACCTTATTGAAATTGAAATATTTTAACGAATTACATTTCTTTTAAATTTCTATAAAGTGAAGTTTTTAAAACTCAAAACTTGCATTCGCATGCGGCTTTTAGATTCTGGGAAATGAAATCCCTCCAAGGCACCCTACGTTTTGCCTGAGAGAATAATAGAGTACTCTATGCAGAGAAATGCTTGTAAATAAGCGGTTTTGCACATGTGAAACCGCTCAAGTTCAAACATGCACTAGCATATGAAAAGGAGTTTCAAAATAGTGATTGATGTTATACAGTGGCGTAGTCAGAAAAAAATTCCCAGGGGGATATTGGAATTTAGGGGGGGATGTGGGGTAAATTTAGTTCTCTTCTACGGTCAAAAAATGAAAATTTCTACTTTCGGGGGGATATATCCTCGAATCCCCCCTCTGGCTACGCCCCTGATGGTATAGTTTGAAGACATCGGTGTCTCGGATGTTGGTGTCCAGGACCCCGCTATTGTACTCGACCCCGACGATCCTCCCTTTCTCATCCATCACAGCTGTCAATTAACGAAGGGTTTGGAGTCGTTCTCTATGCCGTTTGCAAATTTACAAAGGCTCAAGACTGTGGAACCTTTGGCCAAAGCCTTGGCCCGGAGTCGAGGAGCGCCGCCACACGACGAGAGAGTGTTGGAACTGGTTACCTCTTGCTGTCCCTCCCTATGCGATTACCCGTATGTTTGTGTGTGAGGTTGGATTTGGATATGCATTACCATTAAAGCACGTGCTATGGACGGTTAACCAATGTAAACAACAACACAAAGTCCGACATTTTTAACTCTAGTGCCACTTCCAGTGTATCCTTCCGCTTATGTTATGTTATGTAGAAAAGGTGTAAACAGGCTCATTTCCTCAAATGATTTTTAAATAAAGTACAGTTTTAAATGTTTCACGAATAGTACCATCCATAGGATAATGATGAACTAAGTAATTTCGTTCAGCTCTCTATCTATCTACTAAATCACAAAAAGTATTATTAAATTAACTTTAATACGAATAGGTTGCTAGATTTTACGATTATCGCTCGATTTGGCGGTATTTACGTTTTGTTTCTGTAGGTTCGTTTCACAAGTTTTTTTGGTTATTTAGTTGATATCTTGATTTTTAACTTGAAATATATGCTGACCGATGTAAAATATCCTGTAAATATCTTAGTATATATGCAAGAAATAAGTTTTTACATATATAAATAATAAACACTGGCGCACATTGGCGGTTGCTGGCGCTCTGAAAAGATGCCAAAGTGTAACCCGGAAGTGCTTAAAGACTCATTTTCACTACCGCCCTCTATACTGAGTTTGATGGCTGCTAACCATCCATACGTCGGTGAAGTCGTGACGTCATCAACATGGCGCTGGGGAATAACAAACCCAATCTCTATGGCGTTTAACATGGGAGTGTTAAAGAATAATTTTTAAAAACATATTAATCGTCATTTCTTAGGGTATAGAACACCTTTCCCGCATAGTTAAAGGTATGGCAATCATTTATAAATAATCGGAGTATTTTTATTTTGCTTTTCTGTTTGAAAATTCAACGATAACATTTCAGGTCCATTGGTACCAATGGAGTCTATTACGATAGTGTGAAAAAATATTAGTTTTAGAATATGGTCCTTCGTTTGTTAACTTATAAAGCCACTTTACAGTATATATTAAGGTATGTTAATCATTTAGTAACAAGTATAATTTAGATTTTCGGTCTCATTTTTTAAGATTGTAACAAGAAATTTCATCTCCATTTGTTTATCATGCGAGTGTGAAAATATATGTTTTTATATAATATTCAACATTCTTTGGTATATCACACCACTTTTGAGCATAGTTAAAGGTATGTTAATCATTAATTAATAAGCAAATTTATTTCTTGGGCTCCACTTTTAAAGATTTAAATAAAAATTAGTATCTCCATTAATGTTATTAAGTGAGTGTGTAAATAGTTTTGTTTTAGATATTTATCATCGTTAGCTACACTTTTATTATTTCATTTTAGTATTATATTGTTTTGAGGCTTTGTAAAAATAGTACTATACTGTATTTTCCTTAACTTTTTTGTTTGATCTACATTTCTACCCATTTATGTTATTATTGCAGAAATAGAAGCATTTTAGCAACAATGAGTATCAATTAGCTCAAAATTGTTTATTATAGACAAAATAAGAGTTAACAAGTTTTTTCCCATTCTGTTTTAGGTTCTATTTATTTATATTAGAGAATTGAATCACATTATCCAAGTTCCAGCTCACAGGACATTTTACAAATGTAATGAATGAACCTTACTAAATGGTGCTTGGTTTTGGTGACCACTTTTGTGGCATCAATTCTAAGCGCTTTTTGGTTGATCATTTATATTTGTAAATCTATTTCTGTCTATGGTTTAATACCTGAATTAAACCAGTCTGCCAGATGTTTTAGGAAATGGTGACTTACAGTGGAGTTGAGGTAAGCATCTTATTAAACATCCTGTGCTCTTTCAAGGATTTGCTATTGCATTCCCTCTTTACCTATCTGTTATCCTCTAGATTAAGCAATCAGATTTTCTTTTTTAATATCTATGCAGTTTTGTGTATTTTAATTTATCTGATAAGTTTCCCACAAGCTCCTAAAATGTGGACCCCAGTAGCTGAATGGATTTTCTCAGTAACTGCCCATCAGTGCCCATCCTTTTCAACCAGATTTGTTGTCAACCTTTCATATATTTTTCATGAAAGTTTTTAATATTTTCTCGATCAATAAAGAAGGTTTTAATTTTTTTCTAATGGCACGTAATTTTTAAACAGTTACCTACAGCTTAACTAAGTTCATTAACCCAGACGATGCCGAAGCAGTACTTACTTTGCGTTACCCAGTGGGCACCTGTAGACCGAAGCCACTGAGGTGAAGTACTGTTGCCCACGCCACATTCACACTACTATAACTATATAATACTATAATATATAAAATTACTACTATAACGATATAATTCTGAATAGTATTCAAGAGCTAAACTTCGCTTCAACGCCCATAGAAAGCTCTTTAATTTCCAAATAATATACTACCATCCATTCTTGTACTAATTTAACAATGCATTTATAAACCAATCTTTTTATTATGGGAAAGATCCAACCAGTGGTTTTGTTATGTGAGGTCTTTACTTCCGTGTTTTCAAAGAGGAGAAAACTGATTTAGACTGGGAGAGGGCAAACTCACAATGGAGAGAAATCCTTTCGGAAGAAATTCTTCAAGTGTGAATAGAGATAATGAAATTGACTGCTCCCAGTGGCGTAGTCATAAAACTGTCACGGGCTTTCCATTGAAAGCTCTTGCACCTGTGTTTTCCTTTACCTATCCCCTGAAATTCTATAACCCCCAACCAGTTATTTAAAATTTTGTGTACACAGATGTGCTGGACCCCTTATCTATGGTCTGAATAGAGGTCAACATCGCTTGAAGGTCAATCACAATTTTCTAATGCAGGTGTATTGCAGGAAAAATTCCAGAACAGAAAGTGGATGTGTAATTTATACTTAAATTTTCATTTTTTAAAGGTAGATAATATTTTTAAACACCTCAGAGAATCAAATATATGATTTCACATGAAAGAATTACATTTTGTTAAAATAAATTGTAGAGGAAATGTAGATTTTAGAAAGTGCATTGCGGGGAAAACTGGAGTTCAGCAAGTGAATTCTCAAGTTTGAACACTTGTAAAGGGGCCAAAAATCGCTCGAGGACAAAAATCCACTGAGACACTGGGCGCCAAGGTGGGCTGGGAAATAATATAATAGGTTGTTTTGAATGAATTGATGACTAACATGTTCAAAAAAATATATTTTTTCAAATTTATTTACGAAATAATATTAGGTATTTTAGGCGGAAATTAAATCCACTTTTTAAATTCATATATTAAATTATGGGAATGTTTTAATGAACTAATTTATATTGTTTTTGCATTGTTGTATCCGAATTTCCAGTTTATTTCCATTGTTTAAAGTCACCTTTACATCAAAAAATATTCGTTTCCTGAAAAATAGCAGTACACAAAATGAAAGTACTACGTAAAATTTCCTGTAAGATTCATTTTTACGGTTTTATTTTGCGAGGAGCGGTGTAAGTTTTAGAGCGTTTTGATGAGCAACGATTTTTTTGCCTTTCTACAAAAGAGTGAAGAACGCTCGCTTTCCCCCACAACAGCTCTAAATATATACACGTTACAGACAAATAGTTTATACCACACATGAAAGTACATTTAATTTCCTACAAAATGGTTTACTCAACTTTTATTTTATAATGATAGGTTCCTTCTTTATATTACCCCTTAAATACTCCCGTGCCGTGGACACAGCTTGAGGCAAAGAGGGCCCTGGCTCCCCCCGAATTTCTGAGTAGGTGTATCAAAACAAGTTAAAACCCTGCTTTCTAGGTCCAATTTCCAAAACTTTTCTGGGGGAGGACCCCCAGATCCCCCTTTTGTACTTTGGAATTATATTAATCACAATTTTATTTTGTTCATCAAATGCCAATTCTACCTAAAAATGTATTAAATTTCTAAAAATATTGTCAGAAGTTCGGGCTTAGTGTACAAAAACTAGTTAAAACCCTGTTTTTTTTTTAGAGAGAAATTTCCAAATTTCCGAATTGGCACTTGGAACTCTATTACTCACTACTTTTCTTGTATTATTATTCCTTAAGATGCAAATTCTGCCTAAAGATGTATAATATTCAACGTTGTATGGGTTTTTTTTTCTAAAATTCGTTAAAATTTGCTGAAGGATTTTCGACAGAGCCATTTGTTTACTTTTAGCTGACGAAAAAGAAATGGTTAATAAACCAATTTCTAATTAGGAAGACCTAGTTTTCAAAAGAACAATAAAGTTAAATTTTTGAAAATTGGAAAAGTGCATTTTCATGGTCATAAGAATTTTAATTTTCATCCTCCTCTCGGCTCCTCAGTTTTTTTAGTATCTAAGGTGAACAATTCTGATTATTGTAATTCAGAGTTTTGATAAAATTTTAACACTAGAACGACGGGATCGGCTTTTTTGGCCCATCGCGCTGTTTGCGGCTTAATAATTTCAACACTAATCAACCGAATGGCTTGAAATTTTATGACTTTTCCTTATTTGGTTCTATTAAAGTGCATACCAAACCGTTTTCATTTTAGTCTGATAGGAGCAAAGATAGCGAACCGTATACCTAGAAAGACGGAGTGTGCTTTTTTGGACCGTACCACCTCTGCTGTGTTTTAGTACAAGTTTCGTCCCGCTGGTATTTCCATGAAACTTTGCTATAGAAAGGAGGATCTTTTTTGTTTGTCATCTCTTACAAGTTTCATTCAATTCGATTCGGTTTAGAACGCCCCTTTCTCAGTCGGGGTAGTGGTCGAGAGGAGGACGTTTCAAAGGATGAATTTATGGTGCCCACCATAAAGATAAAGGTTCTCACCATTGAATTTCGGCCTACAAGGTGACCAATAGGGTTTGTTTCTCATAAAAGAAATACATTTTACAACTTGAACTGTAACAGCTGTTTTCTTTGAATGGGGAAACTGCTAACCTTCATTCCCTGTTGAGGCATTGAAAATGATGCGTTGTGAAGAGTACCCAGTCATACTTGGGAAAAGAAAGGAACATAACAACTGACAGCTATATTTTACAATAGTAAAACTGTGTGAAAAACTAAAATCACAAGCAATACTAGCCTGGTTGGAATGGAATACTTAGTTAGAAGAGACCGTAGAGAGGTTCTGCCAACTGCAAAATTAGGAACACAAAATCTTTATTCAACAATTGTTTATTTAAAAAAATAAAGATATAACCTTAACTGCACAACACCGTAGTTATCGAAAACTAGAAGGAAAAGAAAAAGCCGGATACTATAGTTCACTACAACGAAACTAACTATGTAAAAATAATCATTTTTCTCATCAACTCTTTTTAAATTTCCTATTTTTATTATGTAGTTAATTAATTAAGCTTAAATAACTATCAGATTTAAGAGTTAATTCAGTAGTTATGTAATTAAGAGTGGCTGGGGCATTGCATGAAGGTTTCGAAACAATAAATCAATAATTGAAATAAATTTGATTAGAGTACACATTTTTGGCACACAGAGTAACCTTATGTATGTTTTAAATTTTAGAATCTGCCCAATTTTCAATAAACACAAAGGTAATTGACGATTGTTTTATGTATCTCCTGCTCTTAGCCTGATTACGGTTATCGGGCTTTTGGGGATGAAGAAGAGTTTTAACAGTAATATTTAAATTTATGTCATGTAATTAATAAAATTACTAATTAATTATAGTTGGTTAATATTAATTGTGTTAATTGTTAGTTTATTATGTTAATTGTTAATTAATTATAGTTGGCTTGATAAAATTTAATATCTTACATTTAAAAATGGAGATGTTTTTTATAAACATATAAAACATTGTGTTTTTCGGTTCGATAAGATATGATATTGTTTTAATTCCGGCTCTCTTCATGAAATTTGCAGTCATAATCTTTTTTTACCCCAATGGATTTTTCAAATGAATACTTTAACTTAAATTAAAATGTGTCAAAAATTATTGACATATAGTTGTCTGTGAAAAACTTACCTTCTCTTTTTTCCGTTTTGGATTCAATGTAAATTCTTCTAAAATAATTACCAACATGACAGGTTCGTGAGTCCCCCAAAACAACTTAATTTTCAATTTGTAAAAATTAAATGGTTTTGTACTAACACATTTTCATGTGAGGGTGTCACCCTTACCCAAGGGGCTCATTGTTGCTCACTTTGTCATGCATGACGACAGCAAGCAAATTTTCTTTCTTTTGGAGAGTCCAATACCTGTTCTAACAAACCCTACAAAACGTAAAAAATCAATATAAATTACACTCCTGTAGTAAGTCCTGTGTAAGTAGAAATAATGTTACATACCATATCAAGTCATTTCTCCACCAGATTTCACTACATATTATTTTCCAAAATGTGTGGAAAGTTACAGGATTCTCAGTAGCCTCTTAGCCGCTGGGAGCCAGCGTTTCCAGGGAACACCACTTGGAGGTGGGCTACCATCGTTCCCCAAGGGGCTGCGCCCCGTCTCGCCCTGACGGTTTTGGCGGCACAGCCCCCCACCCTCAGATGGTGGTTGAGGGTAGTTTATGAGCGATTCCAATTTGAAACCAGATGTTCACTTCTAGACAGAACCATTAGCATCCAAGAGCATGACCTCACATATCAATCAACGCGGAACCTCTTGTTTGGTCCGAGCTCTTCTTCGCTCTTCCTTTTCCTGGCAGAAGAGGGGTCGTTCTCCTCACCGATTAACGCCGCAGGTAAAGCCAAGGGTAGAGATGGGTTCCAGAGTTCCTCATCTGGATGCAGAAGAGAAGACGCTCTTCTATTGATGAAATTCGTACGTATAAGAAATGACAGCTTCTCCAAAGTTTCCCGGATTTTCTCAGTATTGGGCAAAGAGATCCTAAGACTGAACTTCAAATTTTCATCCTTCAATCTTAAGCCTAAAAGAAATTGCAATAAGAGAATGGTTCGTGGAAAAGAAATTTAAGAAACTGATTATTTATGATTTTTGTTTTAACTCGTAGGTAAACTGAATTTATGTATGTGTAATAATATTACAACCTCCTAAATTCTTTGCTTAAAAAAGAAATTGGTATCAAATAGGTTGAAAACTACAGGAAATTAAATATCATGTGTGTTATTTTTTTTAGGTAATGTTAATAGAAAGTAACGTTTTTTAATTAAAACATTTTGTTGCGCATGATTTCAAGAAAACTTAATAGTAATGAAAATAAATGTTTTTACCGAAAAGGCAGAAAAGTCAACTTACCCTCAAATTGGAAAGCAAACTTCAAAGCTTGGACGTAGTTCCGAAATCTGACCTTTTTCGATCCATCCGGCAAGTCTTGTAGTATAGTTATGCCCCATTCTTGAGCAGTTTTTCTCAGCCATCGGAGTCCTTGTCCCTTGTTCCGAGACCGTCGAAATGAAAGAGTTACTTCCGTATGGTCCACCATACTGGGGTGCAGGGCATAGACGGTTTTCAGGATCGTTTGCAGGCTATAAACTGCCATGTCCGGATGCTTCTTCTTCGCTTGTTGAAGTACGTTGCACACAATTGAAGAACCCATACACCCATATTGTAGAAAAGGAATTGGCACTCCATCGGGTTCCATAGTAGTTCTGTAAGAAAAATATTTCAGTATGCCTTGGAAAATTACGTTAAATAAATTGAAAAATATGAATATACACGCCTTTTTCAGTGTTATGAAGAAATTGTTTAATGTTTATTTCAAAATAAGTGAAAATGATCGATAAAAAACTAGAATTCTAACTATTTTAAATTTTATCAAGAAAATAAATAATATAATTTCAATACCAAGAAAATAAAAATGATATTTGTTAAGATATCACCTAAGAATGATTTTTTAAGGTTTTAGCACAGTAGTAATTTTTATTGGAATGATTAAGAAATTTTATTTTTCATAACATTAGAAAGCTATTTGCGTATAACCATCAATATCTAAAATATCATATAAAGATTTGTTTAAAATATCTATCAATTATATTATTATTTTAAGATATTTTTTACATTTTCTAAAGATAAAGTTAGGAAATTTAACACTGAACCATGCTTACCCAGGCGTTCACTACTATTTAGAATTACTATCGACTTCACACTCAAAATGATTTTTAATTATTTTTATGAAAAAAATTAGCTAACAATAACTTTTCAACCATATTATAAATAATACTCGGTAATTTTTTCCCAACTAAATAAAATAAATTTTATACTAACTTTGAGTGTTAAATTTGAATTTAGTCATATTTTTTTGAATAAAAAATTAACGCGGTTATTTTAACATAACAACTAAAGAGACAAAACTAGGACATTACCAAAATGTAATATTCTGCTTTATATTTGATGTTATTAATGAACAGTTTTCACAAGAACATGAAAGAACTGAGAAAATAAGATAACTATAACTATACGCAACCAATAACTTGACAAAATCTCGAAATAAAACAAGGATGCATCAATTTATTTCGTTAAAATATCTATTGATATTGAAAGCAAAGATACTAAAATATTTATGAAAAGGGAAAACATATATTTCACTTCTGATTTTCAGAGGAATTGATATCATGAAAATAAAATTTAACACAAAAGAAAATTCAGAACTTCATATATAATTTAGAATAACTTATATATTCTCGGTATTTAAGTATGTTAATTTTAGCATTATTTAATGTTCATCAATAAATCTTTCACAAAAATCGAAATGAAAATAAAAAAAACTGCTTATGCACATCGACACAATATACTTCATCACAATATAAACTAACCCTTAACTTTTTTTTTCTCTAAGTTAAATTAAAATTGTTTAACAAATGAAATTCAAAGAAATGAGACTAAGTAGGTAATTATTTAAAATATCATTTGATACCCAAAACCACGTCCTTTTTTTAATTTCAATCAACGAAACACAGTAACTGAAATAGCGATGCATAAAACTATAGAAGTGTAAATGAATATCATAATAAGTGGTTAATTATTAAAATCATTAACCTATTTTTCAGAATATTGTCACTCAACATTTATAAAAATTCGTTAATTCTTCGCTTAAATAAATGAACGAATTTAAAGAACTTCTAAACTCTAAAGTATCTAAATCAAAACATAAAAGTTGTACATACCTAAAACTTTGACTCTCGGATTTTTCAATCAGATTTAAGTTCGTAAACACTACATCAGGACGGTTAATCATTGCCGGATACCACGCAACTATTCCATGGGGAATCGGGGGCTTCGAGAGAATCCACCGTGGTAAAGGTGGAGCAGGATCCACGAGTGAAGAAACACATATGCCTCCACAACTACAACCGAAAACCATTTTCGATGGGAGAACACCACTAAATTTAAACTTTCTCACAAATAAAATACACCACTAGCAAAACTTTCACTTCACTTGTTAAAGCACCAAGCACAGTGTACTAATCTAACTGCAGCACTGAATACTATAGCCGCACTCACAAGAGCACACGTCTTACCAATAGAAAGAATCACGTGACAAGCGAGAGCGCCCCCTTGAGTGAGAGCGCCTTTTTAAACGAGAGCGCCCTCTACAGGAGGTTGATCCAATTAAAACATTTCCAACTACTATTGCCCAGGGGAAAATATTCAATTATCAGGTGATTTCTTCTCTCTGTGTAGGGAGAACGGTGGAAGAAGAACCGGTTTTCTCTGCCTCTCCTCCGATAGAATGGCTCTTGTGAACACTGCTAACAAAGTGCCGAACGGAATGTTCTGGACAGCCAATGAAATGACCGTGGAAGATATGGTACATAGGGTTGATCACGAGACGCCCCTTTTCACACAAAGGCCATTTCCTAAAATGGGTGCTAAACAGGCAGGGCCGTGTTGTGGAAAAATTGCGCACGGGGCGGATGGCTTTTTGGCGCCCCCTCCCAAATATAATTTCTTTACATTATTCTCAGATACATTCGCAAAAAAATGTTTGGGCAAAAATTTGGCGCCCCCTGAACACTGTCATCGTGGTTCCGTTGTAAAATATTGAAGAATCTACGAAGTCCAATGCTAAAATAATTTTAAATTGCAAAATACTAAAATAATAAATTGCAAAAGAAAAAATCCGGGCGCAAATTCAGCGTTTCTCTTGAATACCTGAATACTGCGCCCGGGGCGGACGCCCCCTTCGCCCCTCCCTTAACACGGCCCTGTAAACAGGTGTCCAGACAGGTTAACTGGTGAACGAAAGGGGGGTTGCAGTAACTCTGTAAATATATCTGCAGTCTCTGATTCACATCCATGAATATTTAATACTGATTTTGAAGATTCGGTACCATTATTATGTATATCATAAGTTTAAGTTCGAAGAACTTATAAATACAGAATTAAGTCGATAATTTTTGACACATTTTAATTTAAGTTAAAGTATTCATTTGAAAAATCCATTTCGGTAAAAAAAGATTATGACTGCAAATTTCATGGAGAGAGCCGGTATTAAAACAATAGGATATCTTATCAAACCGAAAAACACAATGTTTTATATGTTTAGAAAAAACATCTCAATTTTTAAATGTAAGATCTTAAATTTTATCATGCCAACTATAATAAATTAACAATTAACATAATAAATTAATAATTAACATAATTAATATTAAACCAACTATAATTAATTAGTAATTTTAATAATTACATGACATAAATATAAATATTATTTTTAAAACTCTTCTTCATCCCCAAAAGCCCGATAACCGTAATCAGGCTAAGAGCAGGCATGAAACGTTCGTCAATTACCTTTGTGTTTATTGAAAATTGGGCAGTTTCTAAAAACTAAAACATACATAAGGTTACTCTGTGTGCCAAAAATGTGTATAGAGCGTTTTCAATCACGTGTCCCCGATCACGTGATCAAGCTGGCTTGGAAGACAGACAACTTTTCTTTAACATTAGGCTTCCATAGAGAGTACGCGCTGCATTTAGTTTTTATGAAAAAAGTTCATTTAAAAAAATTCTTTAGGCTCGGTTAAAGACCTGAAAGAAAGAATAATAGTTTTTAAGGTAAGTGCATAAGTTTTTGTGTTTTAGGGGTAAGCTAAATTTAGAAAAAATACTTATTACGAGGTGCAGGTGACATGTGTTGTTTACATTTGTTAGAACAATATGCGAGTCCCATACGTCTGTAAAATGCTTATAATATGCTACTGAAACTAAATAATTAAGAATTTTAAAATATATGTTAGTAGCATTGCAAATGGTACTTGCAATTAGAACACTGGCAGAAATGGTTTCAGCAATTAGAACACTGCTAAATATAAAATGTAGTATTATTGAATGAATTATAATGCAGAGAGATGCCATTTTAGAGTAAATAAAGGTTACTTTAAAGTAAACTTTGGAGAAAAACATAAAAATCCTTATTTTTCAAAATTCACATCAAAAGTAAACAAATAAACGATGTGCATCCTATAGTTTTCCATCATACTGCCTGTCCTCCAAGCCTCTGACGTCACAAGCCTGTGACGTCAAGTGCGAATGCTCTATACTCTAATCAAATTTATTTCAATTATTGATTTATTGTTTCGAAACCTACATGCAATACCCCAGCCACTCTTGATTACATAACTACTTAATTAACTCTTAATTTCTGGTTATTATTTAAGCTTAATTAATTAACTACATAATAAAAATAGGAATTTAAAAAGAGTTCATTTAAGTATCTTTACCTTAATTTAAGTAAAACGATGTAAAAAAAATCCTTATTTTTACATAGATCGGAAATACAAAAAAAGGTTTGATTCAGTTAAGCCGTATGTATATTAAGAGAATTAATTAATTGTGTTAGTAATTAATATAATGAATGTATAACAAATTTGAATTTAAAACCTAATGTGTAAAACCTATTCTACCTACACTTTCAAAAATTACAAGTGTTTGTCCATTGATTTATAAATGTTTCCCGAATTAAATTACCTTATTGAAATTGAAATATTTTAACGAATTACATTTCTTTTAAATTTCTATAAAGTGAAGTTTTTAAAACTCAAAACTTGCATTCGCATGCGGCTTTTAGATTCTGGGAAATGAAATCCCTCCAAGGCACCCTCCGTTTTGCCTGAGAGAATAATAGAGTACTCTATGCAGAGAAATGCTTGTAAATAAGCGGTTTTGCACATGTGAAACCGCTCAAGTTCAAACATGCACTAGCATATGAAAAGGAGTTTCAAAATAGTGATTGATGTTATACAGTGGCGTAGTCAGAAAAAAATTCCCAGGGGGATATTGGAATTTAGGGGGGGGATGTGGGGTAAATTTAGTTCTCTTCTACGGTCAAAAAATGAAAATTTCTACTTTCGGGGGGATATATCCTCGAATCCCCCCTCTGGCTACGCCCCTGATGGTATAGTTTGAAGACATCGGTGTCTCGGATGTTGGTGTCCAGGACCCCGCTATTGTACTCGACCCCGACGATCCTCCCTTTCTCATCCATCACAGCTGTCAATTAACGAAGGGTTTGGAGTCGTTCTCTATGCCGTTTGCAAATTTACAAAGGCTCAAGACTGTGGAACCTTTGGCCAAAGCCTTGGCCCGGAGTCGAGGAGCGCCGCCACACGACGAGAGAGTGTTGGAACTGGTTACCTCTTGCTGTCCCTCCCTATGCGATTACCCGTATGTTTGTGTGTGAGGTTGGATTTGGATATGCATTACCATTAAAGCACGTGCTATGGACGGTTAACCAATGTAAACAACAACACAAAGTCCGACATTTTTAACTCTAGTGCCACTTCCGGTGTATCCTTCCGCTTATGTTATGTTATGTAGAAAAGGTGTAAACAGGCTCATTTCCTCAAATGATTTTTAAATAAAGTACAGTTTTAAATGTTTCACGAATAGTACCATCCATAGGATAATGATGAACTAAGTAATTTCGTTCAGCTCTCTATCTATCTACTAAATCACAAAAAGTATTATTAAATTAACTTTAATACGAATAGGTTGCTAGATTTTACGATTATCGCTCGATTTGGCGGTATTTACGTTTTGTTTCTGTAGGTTCGTTTCACAAGTTTTTTTGGTTATTTAGTTGATATCTTGATTTTTAACTTGAAATATATGCTGACCGATGTAAAATATCCTGTAAATATCTTAGTATATATGCAAGAAATAAGTTTTTACATATATAAATAATAAACACTGGCGCACATTGGCGGTTGCTGGCGCTCTGAAAAGATGCCAAAGTGTAACCCGGAAGTGCTTAAAGACTCATTTTCACTACCGCCCTCTATACTGAGTTTGATGGCTGCTAACCATCCATACGTCGGTGAAGTCGTGACGTCATCAACATGGCGCTGGGGAATAACAAACCCAATCTCTATGGCGTTTAACATGGGAGTGTTAAAGAATAATTTTTAAAAACATATTAATCGTCATTTCTTAGGGTATAGAACACCTTTCCCGCATAGTTAAAGGTATGGCAATCATTTATAAATAATCGGAGTATTTTTATTTTGCTTTTCTGTTTGAAAATTCAACGATAACATTTCAGGTCCATTGGTACCAATGGAGTCTATTACGATAGTGTGAAAAAATATTAGTTTTAGAATATGGTCCTTCGTTTGTTAACTTATAAAGCCACTTTACAGTATATATTAAGGTATGTTAATCATTTAGTAACAAGTATAATTTAGATTTTCGGTCTCATTTTTTAAGATTGTAACAAGAAATTTCATCTCCATTTGTTTATCATGCGAGTGTGAAAATATATGTTTTTATATAATATTCAACATTCTTTGGTATATCACACCACTTTTGAGCATAGTTAAAGGTATGTTAATCATTAATTAATAAGCAAATTTATTTCTTGGGCTCCACTTTTAAAGATTTAAATAAAAATTAGTATATCCATTAATGTTATTAAGTGAGTGTGTAAATAGTTTTGTTTTAGATATTTATCATCGTTAGCTACACTTTTATTATTTCATTTTAGTATTATATTGTTTTGAGGCTTTGTAAAAATAGTACTATACTGTATTTTCCTTAACTTTTTTGTTTGATCTACATTTCTACCCATTTATGTTATTATTGCAGAAATAGAAGCATTTTAGCAACAATGAGTATCAATTAGCTCAAAATTGTTTATTATAGACAAAATAAGAGTTAACAAGTTTTTTCCCATTCTGTTTTAGGTTCTATTTATTTATATTAGAGAATTGAATCACATTATCCAAGTTCCAGCTCACAGGACATTTTACAAATGTAATGAATGAACCTTACTAAATGGTGCTTGGTTTTGGTGACCACTTTTGTGGCATCAATTCTAAGCGCTTTTTGGTTGATCATTTATATTTGTAAATCTATTTCTGTCTATGGTTTAATACCTGAATTAAACCAGTCTGCCAGATGTTTTAGGAAATGGTGACTTACAGTGGAGTTGAGGTAAGCATCTTATTAAACATCATGTGCTCTTTCAAGGATTTGCTATTGCATTCCCTCTTTACCTATCTGTTATCCTCTAGATTAAGCAATCAGATTTTCTTTTTTAATATCTATGCAGTTTTGTGTATTTTAATTTATCTGATAAGTTTCCCACAAGCTCCTAAAATGTGGACCCCAGTAGCTGAATGGATTTTCTCAGTAACTGCCCAGTGCCCATCCTTTTCAACCAGATTTGTTGTCAACCTTTCATATATTTTTCATGAAAGTTTTTAATATTTTCTCGATCAATAAAGAAGGTTTTAATTTTTTTCTAATGGCACGTAATTTTTAAACAGTTACCTACAGCTTAACTAAGTTCATTAACCCAGACGATGCCGAAGCAGTACTTACTTTGCGTTACCCAGTGGGCACCTGTAGACCGAAGCCACTGAGGTGAAGTACTGTTGCCCACGCCACATTCACACTACTATAACTATATAATACTATAATATATAAAATTACTACTATAACGATATAATTCTGAATAGTATTCAAGAGCTAAACTTCGCTTCAACGCCCATAGAAAGCTCTTTAATTTCCAAATAATATACTACCATCCATTCTTGTACTAATTTAACAATGCATTTATAAACCAATCTTTTTATTATGGGAAAGATCCAACCAGTGGTTTTGTTATGTGAGGTCTTTACTTCCGTGTTTTCAAAGAGGAGAAAACTGATTTAGACTGGGAGAGGGCAAACTCACAATGGAGAGAAATCCTTTCGGAAGAAATTCTTCAAGTGTGAATAGAGATAATGAAATTGACTGCTCCCAGTGGCGTAGTCATAAAACTGTCACGGGCTTTCCATTGAAAGCTCTTGCACCTGTGTTTTCCTTTACCTATCCCCTGAAATTCTATAACCCCCAACCAGTTATTTAAAATTTTGTGTACACAGATGTGCTGGACCCCTTATCTATGGTCTGAATAGAGGTCAACATCGCTTGAAGGTCAATCACAATTTTCTAATGCAGGTGTATTGCAGGAAAAATTCCAGAACAGAAAGTGGATGTGTAATTTATACTTAAATTTTCATTTTTTAAAGGTAGATAATATTTTTAAACACCTCAGAGAATCAAATATATGATTTCACATGAAAGAATTACATTTTGTTAAAATAAATTGTAGAGGAAATGTAGATTTTAGAAAGTGCATTGCGGGGAAAACTGGAGTTCAGCAAGTGAATTCTCAAGTTTGAACACTTGTAAAGGGGCCAAAAATCGCTCGAGGACAAAAATCCACTGAGACACTGGGCGCCAAGGTGGGCTGGGAAATAATATAATAGGTTGTTTTGAATGAATTGATGACTAACATGTTCAAAAAAATATATTTTTTCAAATTTATTTACGAAATAATATTAGGTATTTTAGGCGGAAATTAAATCCACTTTTTAAATTCATATATTAAATTATGGGAATGTTTTAATGAACTAATTTATATTGTTTTTGCATTGTTGTATCCGAATTTCCAGTTTATTTCCATTGTTTAAAGTCACCTTTACATCAAAAAATATTCGTTTCCTGAAAAATAGCAGTACACAAAATGAAAGTACTACGTAAAATTTCCTGTAAGATTCATTTTTACGGTTTTATTTTGCGAGGAGCGGTGTAAGTTTTAGAGCGTTTTGATGAGCAACGATTTTTTTGCCTTTCTACAAAAGAGTGAAGAACGCTCGCTTTCCCCCACAACAGCTCTAAATATATACACGTTACAGACAAATAGTTTATACCACACATGAAAGTACATTTAATTTCCTACAAAATGGTTTACTCAACTTTTATTTTATAATGATAGGTTCCTTCTTTATATTACCCCTTAAATACTCCCGTGCCGTGGACACAGCTTGAGGCAAAGAGGGCCCTGGCTCCCCCCGAATTTCTGAGTAGGTGTATCAAAACAAGTTAAAACCCTGCTTTCTAGGTCCAATTTCCAAAACTTTTCTGGGGGAGGACCCCCAGATCCCCCTTTTGTACTTTGGAATTATATTAATCACAATTTTATTTTGTTCATCAAATGCCAATTCTACCTAAAAATGTATTAAATTTCTAAAAATATTGTCAGAAGTTCGGGCTTAGTGTACAAAAACTAGTTAAAACCCTGTTTTTTTTTTAGAGAGAAATTTCCAAATTTCCGAATTGGCACTTGGAACTCTATTACTCACTACTTTTCTTGTATTATTATTCCTTAAGATGCAAATTCTGCCTAAAGATGTATAATATTCAACGTTGTATGGGTTTTTTTTTCTAAAATTCGTTAAAATTTGCTGAAGGATTTTCGACAGAGCCATTTGTTTACTTTTAGCTGACGAAAAAGAAATGGTTAATAAACCAATTTCTAATTAGGAAGACCTAGTTTTCAAGAGAACAATAAAGTTAAATTTTTGAAAATTGGAAAAGTGCATTTTCATGGTCATAAGAATTTTAATTTTCATCCTCCTCTCGGCTCCTCAGTTTTTTTAGTATCTAAGGTGAACAATTCTGATTATTGTAATTCAGAGTTTTGATAAAATTTTAACACTAGAACGACGGGATCGGCTTTTTTGGCCCATCGCGCTGTTTGCGGCTTAATAATTTCAACACTAATCAACCGAATGGCTTGAAATTTTATGACTTTTCCTTATTTGGTTCTATTAAAGTGCATACCAAACCGTTTTCATTTTAGTCTGATAGGAGCAAAGATAGCGAACCGTATACCTAGAAAGACGGAGTGGGCTTTTTTGGACCGTACCACCTCTGCTGTGTTTTAGTACAAGTTTCGTCCCGCTGGTATTTCCATGAAACTTTGCTATAGAAAGGAGGATCTTTTTTGTTTGTCATCTCTTACAAGTTTCATTCAATTCGATTCGGTTTAGAACGCCCCTTTCTCAGTCGGGGTAGTGGTCGAGAGGAGGACGTTTCAAAGGATGAATTTATGGTGCCCACCATAAAGATAAAGGTTCTCACCATTGAATTTCGGCCTACAAGGTGACCAATAGGGTTTGTTTCTCATAAAAGAAATACATTTTACAACTTGAACTGTAACAGCTGTTTTCTTTGAATGGGGAAACTGCTAACCTTCATTCCCTGTTGAGGCATTGAAAATGATGCGTTGTGAAGAGTACCCAGTCATACTTGGGAAAAGAAAGGAACATAACAACTGACAGCTATATTTTACAATAGTAAAACTGTGTGAAAAACTAAAATCACAAGCAATACTAGCCTGGTTGGAATGGAATACTTAGTTAGAAGAGACCGTAGAGAGGTTCTGCCAACTGCAAAATTAGGAACACAAAATCTTTATTCAACAATTGTTTATTTAAAAAAATAAAGATATAACCTTAACTGCACAACACCGTAGTTATCGAAAACTAGAAGGAAAAGAAAAAGCCGGATACTATAGTTCACTACAACGAAACTAACTATGTAAAAATAATCATTTTTCTCATCAACTCTTTTTCAATTTCCTATTTTTATTATGTAGTTAATTAATTAAGCTTAAATAACTATCAGATTTAAGAGTTAATTCAGTAGTTATGTAATTAAGAGTGGCTGGGGCATTGCATGAAGGTTTCGAAACAATAAATCAATAATTGAAATAAATTTGATTAGAGTACACATTTTTGGCACACAGAGTAACCTTATGTATGTTTTAAATTTTAGAATCTGCCCAATTTTCAATAAACACAAAGGTAATTGACGATTGTTTTATGTATCTCCTGCTCTTAGCCTGATTACGGTTATCGGGCTTTTGGGGATGAAGAAGAGTTTTAACAGTAATATTTAAATTTATGTCATGTAATTAATAAAATTACTAATTAATTATAGTTGGTTAATATTAATTGTGTTAATTGTTAGTTTATTATGTTAATTGTTAATTAATTATAGTTGGCTTGATAAAATTTAATATCTTACATTTAAAAATGGAGATGTTTTTTATAAACATATAAAACATTGTGTTTTTCGGTTCGATAAGATATGATATTGTTTTAATTCCGGCTCTCTTCATGAAATTTGCAGTCATAATCTTTTTTTACCCCAATGGATTTTTCAAATGAATACTTTAACTTAAATTAAAATGTGTCAAAAATTATTGACATATAGTTAGTTGTCTGTGAAAAACTTACCTTCTCTTTTTTCCGTTTTGGATTCAATGTAAATTCTTCTAAAATAATTACCAACATGACAGGTTCGTGAGTCCCCCAAAACAACTTAATTTTCAATTTGTAAAAATTAAATGGTTTTGTACTAACACATTTTCATGTGAGGGTGTCACCCTTACCCAAGGGGCTCATTGTTGCTCACTTTGTCATGCATGACGACAGCAAGCAAATTTTCTTTCTTTTGGAGAGTCCAATACCTGTTCTAACAAACCCTACAAAACGTAAAAAATCAATATAAATTACACTCCTGTAGTAAGTCCTGTGTAAGTAGAAATAATGTTACATACCATATCAAGTCATTTCTCCACCAGATTTCACTACATATTATTTTCCAAAATGTGTGGAAAGTTACAGGATTCTCAGTAGCCTCTTAGCCGCTGGGAGCCAGCGTTTCCAGGGAACACCACTTGGAGGTGGGCTACCATCGTTCCCCAAGGGGCTGCGCCCCGTCTCGCCCTGACGGTTTTGGCGGCACAGCCCCCCACCCTCAGATGGTGGTTGAGGGTAGTTTATGAGCGATTCCAATTTGAAACCAGATGTTCACTTCTAGACAGAACCATTAGCATCCAAGAGCATGACCTCACATATCAATCAACGCGGAACCTCTTGTTTGGTCCGAGCTCTTCTTCGCTCTTCCTTTTCCTGGCAGAAGAGGGGTCGTTCTCCTCACCGATTAACGCCGCAGGTAAAGCCAAGGGTAGAGATGGGTTCCAGAGTTCCTCATCTGGATGCAGAAGAGAAGACGCTCTTCTATTGATGAAATTCGTACGTATAAGAAATGACAGCTTCTCCAAAGTTTCCCGGATTTTCTCAGTATTGGGCAAAGAGATCCTAAGACTGAACTTCAAATTTTCATCCTTCAATCTTAAGCCTAAAAGAAATTGCAATAAGAGAATGGTTCGTGGAAAAGAAATTTAAGAAACTGATTATTTATGATTTTTGTTTTAACTCGTAGGTAAACTGAATTTATGTATGTGTAATAATATTACAACCTCCTAAATTCTTTGCTTAAAAAAGAAATTGGTATCAAATAGGTTGAAAACTACAGGAAATTAAATATCATGTGTGTTATTTTTTTTAGGTAATGTTAATAGAAAGTAACGTTTTTTAATTAAAACATTTTGTTGCGCATGATTTCAAGAAAACTTAATAGTAATGAAAATAAATGTTTTTACCGAAAAGGCAGAAAAGTCAACTTACCCTCAAATTGGAAAGCAAACTTCAAAGCTTGGACGTAGTTCCGAAATCTGACCTTTTTCGATCCATCCGGCAAGTCTTGTAGTATAGTTATGCCCCATTCTTGAGCAGTTTTTCTCAGCCATCGGAGTCCTTGTCCCTTGTTCCGAGACCGTCGAAATGAAAGAGTTACTTCCGTATGGTCCACCATACTGGGGTGCAGGGCATAGACGGTTTTCAGGATCGTTTGCAGGCTATAAACTGCCATGTCCGGATGCTTCTTCTTCGCTTGTTGAAGTACGTTGCACACAATTGAAGAACCCATACACCCATATTGTAGAAAAGGAATTGGCACTCCATCGGGTTCCATAGTAGTTCTGTAAGAAAAATATTTCAGTATGCCTTGGAAAATTACGTTAAATAAATTGAAAAATATGAATATACACGCCTTTTTCAGTGTTATGAAGAAATTGTTTAATGTTTATTTCAAAATAAGTGAAAATGATCGATAAAAAACTAGAATTCTAACTATTTTAAATTTTATCAAGAAAATAAATAATATAATTTCAATACCAAGAAAATAAAAATGATATTTGTTAAGATATCACCTAAGAATGATTTTTTAAGGTTTTAGCACAGTAGTAATTTTTATTGGAATGATTAAGAAATTTTATTTTTCATAACATTAGAAAGCTATTTGCGTATAACCATCAATATCTAAAATATCATATAAAGATTTGTTTAAAATATCTATCAATTATATTATTATTTTAAGATATTTTTTACATTTTCTAAAGATAAAGTTAGGAAATTTAACACTGAACCATGCTTACCCAGGCGTTCACTACTATTTAGAATTACTATCGACTTCACACTCAAAATGATTTTTAATTATTTTTATGAAAAAAATTAGCTAACAATAACTTTTCAACCATATTATAAATAATACTCGGAAATTTTTTCCCAACTAAATAAAATAAATTTTATACTAACTTTGAGTGTTAAATTTGAATTTAGTCATATTTTTTTGAATAAAAAATTAACGCGGTTATTTTAACATAACAACTAAAGAGACAAAACTAGGACATTACCAAAATGTAATATTCTGCCTTATATTTGATGTTATTAATGAACAGTTTTAACAAGAACATGAAAGAACTGAGAAAATAAGATAACTATAACTATACGCAACCAATAACTTGACAAAATCTCGAAATTAAACAAGGATGCATCAATTTATTTCGTTAAAATATCTATTGATATTGAAAGCAAAGATACTAAAATATTTATGAAAAGGGAAAACATATATTTCACTTCTGATTTTCAGAGGAATTTATATCATGAAAATAAAATTTAACACAAAAGAAAATTCAGAACTTCATATATAATTTAGAATAACTTATATATTCTCGGTATTTAAGTATGTTAATTTTAGCATTATTTAATGTTCATCAATAAATCTTTCACAAAAATCGAAATGAAAATAAAAAAAACTGCTTATGCACATCGACACAATATACTTCATCACAATATAAACTAACCCTTAACTTTTTTTTTCTCTAAGTTAAATTAAAATTGTTTAACAAATGAAATTCAAAGAAATGAGACTAAGTAGGTAATTATTTAAAATATCATTTGATACCCAAAACCACGTCCTTTTTTTAATTTCAATCAACGAAACACAGTAACTGAAATAGCGATGCATAAAACTATAGAAGTGTAAATGAATATCATAATAAGTGGTTAATTATTAAAATCATTAACCTATTTTTCAGAATATTGTCACTCAACATTTATAAAAATTCGTTAATTCTTCGCTTAAATAAATGAACGAATTTAAAGAACTTCTAAACTCTAAAGTATCTAAATCAAAACATAAAAGTTGTACATACCTAAAACTTTGACTCTCGGATTTTTCAATCAGATTTAAGTTCGTAAACACTACATCAGGACGGTTAATCATTGCCGGATACCACGCAACTATTCCATGGGGAATCGGGGGCTTCGAGAGAATCCACCGTGGTAAAGGTGGAGCAGGATCCACGAGTGAAGAAACACATATGCCTCCACAACTACAACCGAAAACCATTTTCGATGGGAGAACACCACTAAATTTAAACTTTCTCACAAATAAAATACACCACTAGCAAAACTTTCACTTCACTTGTTAAAGCACCAAGCACAGTGTACTAATCTAACTGCAGCACTGAATACTATAGCCGCACTCACAAGAGCACACGTCTTACCAATAGAAAGAATCACGTGACAAGCGAGAGCGCCCCCTTGAGTGAGAGCGCCTTTTTAAACGAGAGCGCCCTCTACAGGAGGTTGATCCAATTAAAACATTTCCAACTACTATTGCCCAGGGGAAAATATTCAATTATCAGGTGATTTCTTCTCTCTGTGTAGGGAGAACGGTGGAAGAAGAACCGGTTTTCTCTGCCTCTCCTCCGATAGAATGGCTCTTGTGAACACTGCTAACAAAGTGCCGAACGGAATGTTCTGGACAGCCAATGAAATGACCGTGGAAGATATGGTACATAGGGTTGATCACGAGACGCCCCTTTTCACACAAAGGCCATTTCCTAAAATGGGTGCTAAACAGGCAGGGCCGTGTTGTGGAAAAATTGCGCACGGGGCGGATGGCTTTTTGGCGCCCCCTCCCAAATATAATTTCTTTACATTATTCTCAGATACATTCGCAAAAAAATGTTTGGGCAAAAATTTGGCGCCCCCTGAACACTGTCATCGTGGTTCCGTTGTAAAATATTGAAGAATCTACGAAGTCCAATGCTAAAATAATTTTAAATTGCAAAATACTAAAATAATAAATTGCAAAAGAAAAAATCCGGGCGCAAATTCAGCGTTTCTCTTGAATACCTGAATACTGCGCCCGGGGCGGACGCCCCCTTCGCCCCTCCCTTAACACGGCCCTGTAAACAGGTGTCCAGACAGGTTAACTGGTGAACGAAAGGGGGGTTGCAGTAACTCTGTAAATATATCTGCAGTCTCTGATTCACATCCATGAATATTTAATACTGATTTTGAAGATTCGGTACCATTATTATGTATATCATAAGTTTAAGTTCGAAGAACTTATAAATACAGAATTAAGTCGATAATTTTTGACACATTTTAATTTAAGTTAAAGTATTCATTTGAAAAATCCATTTCGGTAAAAAAAGATTATGACTGCAAATTTCATGGAGAGAGCCGGTATTAAAACAATAGGATATCTTATCAAACCGAAAAACACAATGTTTTATATGTTTAGAAAAAACATCTCAATTTTTAAATGTAAGATCTTAAATTTTATCATGCCAACTATAATAAATTAACAATTAACATAATAAATTAATAATTAACATAATTAATATTAAACCAACTATAATTAATTAGTAATTTTAATAATTACATGACATAAATATAAATATTATTTTTAAAACTCTTCTTCATCCCCAAAAGCCCGATAACCGTAATCAGGCTAAGAGCAGGCATGAAACGTTCGTCAATTACCTTTGTGTTTATTGAAAATTGGGCAGTTTCTAAAAACTAAAACATACATAAGGTTACTCTGTGTGCCAAAAATGTGTATAGAGCGTTTTCAATCACGTGTCCCCGATCACGTGATCAAGCTGGCTTGGAAGACAGACAACTTTTCTTTAACATTAGGCTTCCATAGAGAGTACGCGCTGCATTTAGTTTTTATGAAAAAAGTTCATTTAAAAAAATTCTTTAGGCTCGGTTAAAGACCTGAAAGAAAGAATAATAGTTTTTAAGGTAAGTGCATAAGTTTTTGTGTTTTAGGGGTAAGCTAAATTTAGAAAAAATACTTATTACGAGGTGCAGGTGACATGTGTTGTTTACATTTGTTAGAACAATATGCGAGTCCCATACGTCTGTAAAATGCTTATAATATGCTACTGAAACTAAATAATTAAGAATTTTAAAATATATGTTAGTAGCATTGCAAATGGTACTTGCAATTAGAACACTGGCAGAAATGGTTTCAGCAATTAGAACACTGCTAAATATAAAATGTAGTATTATTGAATGAATTATAATGCAGAGAGATGCCATTTTAGAGTAAATAAAGGTTACTTTAAAGTAAACTTTGGAGAAAAACATAAAAATCCTTATTTTTCAAAATTCACATCAAAAGTAAACAAATAAACGATGTGCATCCTATAGTTTTCCATCATACTGCCTGTCCTCCAAGCCTCTGACGTCACAAGCCTGTGACGTCAAGTGCGAATGCTCTATACTCTAATCAAATTTATTTCAATTATTGATTTATTGTTTCGAAACCTACATGCAATACCCCAGCCACTCTTGATTACATAACTACTTAATTAACTCTTAATTTCTGGTTATTATTTAAGCTTAATTAATTAACTACATAATAAAAATAGGAATTTAAAAAGAGTTCATTTAAGTATCTTTACCTTAATTTAAGTAAAACGATGTAAAAAAAATCCTTATTTTTACATAGATCGGAAATACAAAAAAAGGTTTGATTCAGTTAAGCCGTATGTATATTAAGAGAATTAATTAATTGTGTTAGTAATTAATATAATGAATGTATAACAAATTTGAATTTAAAACCTAATGTTGAAAACCTATTCTACCTACACTTTCAAAAATTACAAGTGTTTGTCCATTGATTTATAAATGTTTCCCGAATTAAATTACCTTATTGAAATTGAAATATTTTAACGAATTACATTTCTTTTAAATTTCTATAAAGTGAAGTTTTTAAAACTCAAAACTTGCATTCGCATGCGGCTTTTAGATTCTGGGAAATGAAATCCCTCCAAGGCACCCTCCGTTTTGCCTGAGAGAATAATAGAGTACTCTATGCAGAGAAATGCTTGTAAATAAGCGGTTTTGCACATGTGAAACCGCTCAAGTTCAAACATGCACTAGCATATGAAAAGGAGTTTCAAAATAGTGATTGATGTTATACAGTGGCGTAGTCAGAAAAAAATTCCCAGGGGGATATTGGAATTTAGGGGGGGGGGGATGTGGGGTAAATTTAGTTCTCTTCTACGGTCAAAAAATGAAAATTTCTACTTTCGGGGGGATATATCCTCGAATCCCCCCTCTGGCTACGCCCCTGATGGTATAGTTTGAAGACATCGGTGTCTCGGATGTTGGTGTCTAGGACCCCGCTATTGTACTCGACCCCGACGATCCTCCCTTTCTCATCCATCACAGCTGTCAATTAACGAAGGGTTTGGAGTCGTTCTCTATGCCGTTTGCAAATTTACAAAGGCTCAAGACTGTGGAACCTTTGGCCAAAGCCTTGGCCCGGAGTCGAGGAGCGCCGCCACACGACGAGAGAGTGTTGGAACTGGTTACCTCTTGCTGTCCCTCCCTATGCGATTACCCGTATGTTTGTGTGTGAGGTTGGATTTGGATATGCATTACCATTAAAGCACGTGCTATGGACGGTTAACCAATGTAAACAACAACACAAAGTCCGACATTTTTAACTCTAGTGCCACTTCCGGTGTATCCTTCCGCTTATGTTATGTTATGTAGAAAAGGTGTAAACAGGCTCATTTCCTCAAATGATTTTTAAATAAAGTACAGTTTTAAATGTTTCACGAATAGTACCATCCATAGGATAATGATGAACTAAGTAATTTCGTTCAGCTCTCTATCTATCTACTAAATCACAAAAAGTATTATTAAATTAACTTTAATACGAATAGGTTGTTAGATTTTACGATTATCGCTCGATTTGGCGGTATTTACGTTTTGTTTCTGTAGGTTCGTTTCACAAGTTTTTTTGGTTATTTAGTTGATATCTTGATTTTTAACTTGAAATATATGCTGACCGATGTAAAATATCCTGTAAATATCTTAGTATATATGCAAGAAATAAGTTTTTACATATATAAATAATAAACACTGGCGCACATTGGCGGTTGCTGGCGCTCTGAAAAGATGCCAAAGTGTAACCCGGAAGTGCTTAAAGACTCATTTTCACTACCGCCCTCTATACTGAGTTTGATGGCTGCTAACCATCCATACGTCGGTGAAGTCGTGACGTCATCAACATGGCGCTGGGGAATAACAAACCCAATCTCTATGGCGTTTAACATGGGAGTGTTAAAGAATAATTTTTAAAAACATATTAATCGTCATTTCTTAGGGTATAGAACACCTTTCCCGCATAGTTAAAGGTATGGCAATCATTTATAAATAATCGGAGTATTTTTATTTTGCTTTTCTGTTTGAAAATTCAACGATAACATTTCAGGTCCATTGGTACCAATGGAGTCTATTACGATAGTGTGAAAAAATATTAGTTTTAGAATATGGTCCTTCGTTTGTTAACTTATAAAGCCACTTTACAGTATATATTAAGGTATGTTAATCATTTAGTAACAAGTATAATTTAGATTTTCGGTCTCATTTTTTAAGATTGTAACAAGAAATTTCATCTCCATTTGTTTATCATGCGAGTGTGAAAATATATGTTTTTATATAATATTCAACATTCTTTGGTATATCACACCACTTTTGAGCATAGTTAAAGGTATGTTAATCATTAATTAATAAGCAAATTTATTTCTTGGGCTCCACTTTTAAAGATTTAAATAAAAATAAGTATCTCCATTAATGTTATTAAGTGAGTGTGTAAATAGTTTTGTTTTAGATATTTATCATCGTTAGCTACACTTTTATTATTTCATTTTAGTATTATATTGTTTTGAGGCTTTGTAAAAATAGTACTATACTGTATTTTCCTTAACTTTTTTGTTTGATCTACATTTCTACCCATTTATGTTATTATTGCAGAAATAGAAGCATTTTAGCAACAATGAGTATCAATTAGCTCAAAATTGTTTATTATAGACAAAATAAGAGTTAACAAGTTTTTTCCCATTCTGTTTTAGGTTCTATTTATTTATATTAGAGAATTGAATCACATTATCCAAGTTCCAGCACACAGGACATTTTACAAATGTAATGAATGAACCTTACTAAATGGTGCTTGGTTTTGGTGACCACTTTTGTGGCATCAATTCTAAGCGCTTTTTGGTTGATCATTTATATTTGTAAATCTATTTCTGTCTATGGTTTAATACCTGAATTAAACCAGTCTGCCAGATGTTTTAGGAAATGGTGACTTACAGTGGAGTTGAGGTAAGCATCTTATTAAACATCCTGTGCTCTTTCAAGGATTTGCTATTGCATTCCCTCTTTACCTATCTGTTATCCTCTAGATTAAGCAATCAGATTTTCTTTTTTAATATCTATGCAGTTTTGTGTATTTTAATTTATCTGATAAGTTTCCCACAAGCTCCTAAAATGTGGACCCCAGTAGCTGAATGGATTTTCTCAGTAACTGCCCAGTGCCCATCCTTTTCAACCAGATTTGTTGTCAACCTTTCATATATTTTTCATGAAAGTTTTTAATATTTTCTCGATCAATAAAGAAGGTTTTAATTTTTTTCTAATGGCACGTAATTTTTAAACAGTTACCTACAGCTTAACTAAGTTCATTAACCCAGACGATGCCGAAGCATACTTACTTTGCGTTACCCAGTGGGCACCTGTAGACCGAAGCCACTGAGGTGAAGTACTGTTGCCCACGCCACATTCACACTACTATAACTATATAATACTATAATATATAAAATTACTACTATAACGATATAATTCTGAATAGTATTCAAGAGCTAAACTTCGCTTCAACGCCCATAGAAAGCTCTTTAATTTCCAAATAATATACTACCATCCATTCTTGTACTAATTTAACAATGCATTTATAAACCAATCTTTTTATTATGGGAAAGATCCAACCAGTGGTTTTGTTATGTGAGGTCTTTACTTCCGTGTTTTCAAAGAGGAGAAAACTGATTTAGAATGGGAGAGGGCAAACTCACAATGGAGAGAAATCCTTTCGGAAGAAATTCTTCAAGTGTGAATAGAGATAAGGAAATTGACTGCTCCCAGTGGCGTAGTCATAAAACTGTCACGGGCTTTCCATTGAAAGCTCTTGCACCTGTGTTTTCCTTTACCTATCCCCTGAAATTCTATAACCCCCAACCAGTTATTTAAAATTTTGTGTACACAGATGTGCTGGACCCCTTATCTATGGTCTGAATAGAGGTCAACATCGCTTGAAGGTCAATCACAATTTTCTAATGCAGGTGTATTGCAGGAAAAATTCCAGAACAGAAAGTGGATGTGTAATTTATACTTAAATTTTCATTTTTTAAAGGTAGATAATATTTTTAAACACCTCAGAGAATCAAATATATGATTTCACATGAAAGAATTACATTTTGTTAAAATAAATTGTAGAGGAAATGTAGATTTTAGAAAGTGCATTGCGGGGAAAACTGGAGTTCAGCAAGTGAATTCTCAAGTTTGAACACTTGTAAAGGGGCCAAAAATCGCTCGAGGACAAAAATCCACTGAGACACTGGGCGCCAAGGTGGGCTGGGAAATAATATAATAGGTTGTTTTGAATGAATTGATGACTAACATGTTCAAAAAAATATATTTTTTCAAATTTATTTACGAAATAATATTAGGTATTTTAGGCGGAAATTAAATCCACTTTTTAAATTCATATATTAAATTATGGGAATGTTTTAATGAACTAATTTATATTGTTTTTGCATTGTTGTATCCGAATTTCCAGTTTATTTCCATTGTTTAAAGTCACCTTTACATCAAAAAATATTCGTTTCCTGAAAAATAGCAGTACACAAAATGAAAGTACTACGTAAAATTTCCTGTAAGATTCATTTTTACGGTTTTATTTTGCGAGGAGCGGTGTAAGTTTTAGAGCGTTTTGATGAGCAACGATTTTTTTGCCTTTCTACAAAAGAGTGAAGAACGCTCGCTTTCCCCCACAACAGCTCTAAATATATACACGTTACAGACAAATAGTTTATACCACACATGAAAGTACATTTAATTTCCTACAAAATGGTTTACTCAACTTTTATTTTATAATGATAGGTTCCTTCTTTATATTACCCCTTAAATACTCCCGTGCCGTGGACACAGCTTGAGGCAAAGAGGGCCCTGGCTCCCCCCGAATTTCTGAGTAGGTGTATCAAAACAAGTTAAAACCCTGCTTTCTAGGTCCAATTTCCAAAACTTTTCTGGGGGAGGACCCCCAGATCCCCCTTTTGTACTTTGGAATTATATTAATCACAATTTTATTTTGTTCATCAAATGCCAATTCTACCTAAAAATGTATTAAATTTCTAAAAATATTGTCAGAAGTTCGGGCTTAGTGTACAAAAACTAGTTAAAACCCTGTTTTTTTTTAGAGAGAAATTTCCAAATTTCCGAATTGGCACTTGGAACTCTATTACTCACTACTTTTCTTGTATTATTATTCCTTAAGATGCAAATTCTGCCTAAAGATGTATAATATTCAACGTTGTATGGGTTTTTTTTTCTAAAATTCGTTAAAATTTGGTGAAGGATTTTCGACAGAGCCATTTGTTTACTTTTAGCTGACGAAAAAGAAATGGTAAATAAACCAATTTCTAATTAGGAAGACCTAGTTTTCAAGAGAACAATAAAGTTAAATTTTTGAAAATTGGAAAAGTGCATTTTCATGGTCATAAGAATTTTAATTTTCATCCTCCTCTCGGCTCCTCAGTTTTTTTAGTATCTAAGGTGAACAATTCTGATTATTGTAATTCAGAGTTTTGATAAAATTTTAACACTAGAACGACGGGATCGGCTTTTTTGGCCCATCGCGCTGTTTGCGGCTTAATAATTTCAACACTAATCAACCGAATGGCTTGAAATTTTATGACTTTTCCTTATTTGGTTCTATTAAAGTGCATACCAAACCGTTTTCATTTTAGTCTGATAGGAGCAAAGATAGCGAACCGTATACCTAGAAAGACGGAGTGGGCTTTTTTGGACCGTACCACCTCTGCTGTGTTTTAGTACAAGTTTCGTCCCGCTGGTATTTCCATGAAACTTTGCTATAGAAAGGAGGATCTTTTTTGTTTGTCATCTCTTACAAGTTTCATTCAATTCGATTCGGTTTAGAACGCCCCTTTCTCAGTCGGGGTAGTGGTCGAGAGGAGGACGTTTCAAAGGATGAATTTATGGTGCCCACCATAAAGAAAAAGGTTCTCACCATTGAATTTCGGCCTACAAGGTGACCAATAGGGTTTGTTTCTCATAAAAGAAATACATTTTACAACTTGAACTGTAACAGCTGTTTTCTTTGAATGGGGAAACTGCTAACCTTCATTCCCTGTTGAGGCATTGAAAATGATGCGTTGTGAAGAGTACCCAGTCATACTTGGGAAAAGAAAGGAACATAACAACTGACAGCTATATTTTACAATAGTAAAACTGTGTGAAAAACTAAAATCACAAGCAATACTAGCCTGGTTGGAATGGAATACTTAGTTAGAAGAGACCGTAGAGAGGTTCTGCCAACTGCAAAATTAGGAAAACAAAATCTTTATTCAACAATTGTTTATTTAAAAAAATAAAGATATAACCTTAACCCCTTCAGTCGGAATTTTGAAATTTTAGTATGAAAATATTTTCTTTTGGTACATAGTATGCTATGATGATAAATATATCTGTCACAAATTTTGAAGTGTCTGGTGTAATATTTAAAGAAATTACAGACAGAAAAAAGTAACATTTAAAATATCAAAAATCACTAAAATAAATTATTTTTTAAATATAATAAAGCAATAAAATGAGAAAACTTGCATTAATACAGGTGTAAGTAAGTTTAAAACATGTTTCGTCCATGTAAACAAACTACACGATCACAAGTAGCTTTTACTTACGTCCAGTACGATGTCCGGTATAGCGGACATCCATTTTAAAAAAACATTCAGCGCCTTAAAAAGAACTTATTGGTAATCAAATTTTATGTTTAAATAAACCTTGAACAATAGTACAGATGTGGAGCATCAACTACAACAAAATCGGTGTTATTCTAAAGTATTTTAATGAAGTTAGTAGAGTTTAAAGTTGATGTCCGGTATACCGCACATCAGGTCCGAAGGGGTTAACTGCACAACACCGTAGTTATCGAAAACTAGAAGGAAAAGAAAAAGCCGGATACTATAGTTCACTACAACGAAACTAACTATGTAAAAATAATCATTTTTCTCATCAACTCTTTTTCAATTTCCTATTTTTATGATGTAGTTAATTAATTAAGCTTAAATAACTATCAGATTTAAGAGTTAATTCAGTAGTTATGTAATTAAGAGTGGCTGGGGCATTGCATGAAGGTTTCGAAACAATAAATCAATAATTGAAATAAATTTGATTAGAGTACACATTTTTGGCACACAGAGTAACCTTATGTATGTTTTAAATTTTAGAATCTGCCCAATTTTCAATAAACACAAAGGTAATTGACGATTGTTTTATGTATCTCCTGCTCTTAGCCTGATTACGGTTATCGGGCTTTTGGGGATGAAGAAGAGTTTTAACAGTAATATTTAAATTTATGTCATGTAATTAATAAAATTACTAATTAATTATAGTTGGTTAATATTAATTGTGTTAATTGTTAGTTTATTATGTTAATTGTTAATTAATTATAGTTGGCTTGATAAAATTTAATATCTTACATTTAAAAATGGAGATGTTTTTTATAAACATATAAAACATTGTGTTTTTCGGTTCGATAAGATATGATATTGTTTTAATTCCGGCTCTCTTCATGAAATTTGCAGTCATAATCTTTTTTTACCCCAATGGATTTTTCAAATGAATACTTTAACTTAAATTAAAATGTGTCAAAAATTATTGACATATAGTTAGTTGTCTGTGAAAAACTTACCTTCTCTTTTTTCCGTTTTGGATTCAATGTAAATTCTTCTAAAATAATTACCAACATGACAGGTTCGTGAGTCCCCAAAAACAACTTAATTTTCAATTTGTAAAAATTAAATGGTTTTGTACTAACACATTTTCATGTGAGGGTGTCACCCTTACCCAAGGGGCTCATTGTTGCTCACTTTGTCATGCATGACGACAGCAAGCAAATTTTCTTTCTTTTGGAGAGTCCAATACCTGTTCTAACAAACCCTACAAAACGTAAAAAATCAATATAAATTACACTCCTGTAGTAAGTCCTGTGTAAGTAGAAATAATGTTACATACCATATCAAGTCATTTCTCCACCAGATTTCACTACATATTATTTTCCAAAATGTGTGGAAAGTTACAGGATTCTCAGTAGCCTCTTAGCCGCTGGGAGCCAGCGTTTCCAGGGAACACCACTTGGAGGTGGGCTACCATCGTTCCCCAAGGGGCTGCGCCCCGTCTCGCCCTGACGGTTTTGGCGGCACAGCCCCCCACCCTCAGATGGTGGTTGAGGGTAGTTTATGAGCGATTCCAATTTGAAACCAGATGTTCACTTCTAGACAGAACCATTAGCATCCAAGAGCATGACCTCACATATCAATCAACGCGGAACCTCTTGTTTGGTCCGAGCTCTTCTTCGCTCTTCCTTTTCCTGGCAGAAGAGGGGTCGTTCTCCTCACCGATTAACGCCGCAGGTAAAGCCAAGGGTAGAGATGGGTTCCAGAGTTCCTCATCTGGATGCAGAAGAGAAGACGCTCTTCTATTGATGAAATTCGTACGTATAAGAAATGACAGCTTCTCCAAAGTTTCCCGGATTTTCTCAGTATTGGGCAAAGAGATCCTAAGACTGAACTTCAAATTTTCATCCTTCAATCTTAAGCCTAAAAGAAATTGCAATAAGAGAATGGTTCGTGGAAAAGAAATTTAAGAAACTGATTATTTATGATTTTTGTTTTAACTCGTAGGTAAACTGAATTTATGTATGTGTAATAATATTACAACCTCCTAAATTCTTTGCTTAAAAAAGAAATTGGTATCAAATAGGTTGAAAACTACAGGAAATTAAATATCATGTGTGTTATTTTTTTTAGGTAATGTTAATAGAAAGTAACGTTTTTTAATTAAAACATTTTGTTGCGCATGATTTCAAGAAAACTTAATAGTAATGAAAATAAATGTTTTTACCGAAAAGGCAGAAAAGTCAACTTACCCTCAAATTGGAAAGCAAACTTCAAAGCTTGGACGTAGTTCCGAAATCTGACCTTTTTCGATCCATCCGGCAAGTCTTGTAGTATAGTTATGCCCCATTCTTGAGCAGTTTTTCTCAGCCATCGGAGTCCTTGTCCCTTGTTCCGAGACCGTCGAAATGAAAGAGTTACTTCCGTATGGTCCACCATACTGGGGTGCAGGGCATAGACGGTTTTCAGGATCGTTTGCAGGCTATAAACTGCCATGTCCGGATGCTTCTTCTTCGCTTGTTGAAGTACGTTGCACACAATTGAAGAACCCATACACCCATATTGTAGAAAAGGAATTGGCACTCCATCGGGTTCCATAGTAGTTCTGTAAGAAAAATATTTCAGTATGCCTTGGAAAATTACGTTAAATAAATTGAAAAATATGAATATACACGCCTTTTTCAGTGTTATGAAGAAATTGTTTAATGTTTATTTCAAAATAAGTGAAAATGATCGATAAAAAACTAGAATTCTAACTATTTTAAATTTTATCAAGAAAATAAATAATATAATTTCAATACCAAGAAAATAAAAATGATATTTGTTAAGATATCACCTAAGAATGATTTTTTAAGGTTTTAGCACAGTAGTAATTTTTATTGGAATGATTAAGAAATTTTATTTTTCATAACATTAGAAAGCTATTTGCGTATAACCATCAATATCTAAAATATCATATAAAGATTTGTTTAAAATATCTATCAATTATATTATTATTTTAAGATATTTTTTACATTTTCTAAAGATAAAGTTAGGAAATTTAACACTGAACCATGCTTACCCAGGCGTTCACTACTATTTAGAATTACTATCGACTTCACACTCAAAATGATTTTTAATTATTTTTATGAAAAAAATTAGCTAACAATAACTTTTCAACCATATTATAAATAATACTCGGTAATTTTTTCCCAACTAAATAAAATAAATTTTATACTAACTTTGAGTGTTAAATTTGAATTTAGTCATATTTTTTTGAATAAAAAATTAACGCGGTTATTTTAACATAACAACTAAAGAGACAAAACTAGGACATTACCAAAATGTAATATTCTGCCTTATATTTGATGTTATTAATGAACAGTTTTAACAAGAACATGAAAGAACTGAGAAAATAAGATAACTATAACTATACGCAACCAATAACTTGACAAAATCTCGAAATTAAACAAGGATGCATCAATTTATTTCGTTAAAATATCTATTGATATTGAAAGCAAAGATACTAAAATATTTATGAAAAGGGAAAACATATATTTCACTTCTGATTTTCAGAGGAATTTATATCATGAAAATAAAATTTAACACAAAAGAAAATTCAGAACTTCATATATAATTTAGAATAACTTATATATTCTCGGTATTTAAGTATGTTAATTTTAGCATTATTTAATGTTCATCAATAAATCTTTCACAAAAATCGAAATGAAAATAAAAAAAACTGCTTATGCACATCGACACAATATACTTCATCACAATATAAACTAACCCTTAACTTTTTTTTTCTCTAAGTTAAATTAAAATTGTTTAACAAATGAAATTCAAAGAAATGAGACTAAGTAGGTAATTATTTAAAATATCATTTGATACCCAAAACCACGTCCTTTTTTTAATTTCAATCAACGAAACACAGTAACTGAAATAGCGATGCATAAAACTATAGAAGTGTAAATGAATATCATAATAAGTGGTTAATTATTAAAATCATTAACCTATTTTTCAGAATATTGTCACTCAACATTTATAAAAATTCGTTAATTCTTCGCTTAAATAAATGAACGAATTTAAAGAACTTCTAAACTCTAAAGTATCTAAATCAAAACATAAAAGTTGTACATACCTAAAACTTTGACTCTCGGATTTTTCAATCAGATTTAAGTTCGTAAACACTACATCAGGACGGTTAATCATTGCCGGATACCACGCAACTATTCCATGGGGAATCGGGGGCTTCGAGAGAATCCACCGTGGTAAAGGTGGAGCAGGATCCACGAGTGAAGAAACACATATGCCTCCACAACTACAACCGAAAACCATTTTCGATGGGAGAACACCACTAAATTTAAACTTTCTCACAAATAAAATACACCACTAGCAAAACTTTCACTTCACTTGTTAAAGCACCAAGCACAGTGTACTAATCTAACTGCAGCACTGAATACTATAGCCGCACTCACAAGAGCACACGTCTTACCAATAGAAAGAATCACGTGACAAGCGAGAGCGCCCCCTTGAGTGAGAGCGCCTTTTTAAACGAGAGCGCCCTCTACAGGAGGTTGATCCAATTAAAACATTTCCAACTACTATTGCCCAGGGGAAAATATTCAATTATCAGGTGATTTCTTCTCTCTGTGTAGGGAGAACGGTGGAAGAAGAACCGGTTTTCTCTGCCTCTCCTCCGATAGAATGGCTCTTGTGAACACTGCTAACAAAGTGCCGAACGGAATGTTCTGGACAGCCAATGAAATGACCGTGGAAGATATGGTACATAGGGTTGATCACGAGACGCCCCTTTTCACACAAAGGCCATTTCCTAAAATGGGTGCTAAACAGGCAGGGCCGTGTTGTGGAAAAATTGCGCACGGGGCGGATGGCTTTTTGGCGCCCCCTCCCAAATATAATTTCTTTACATTATTCTCAGATACATTCGCAAAAAAATGTTTGGGCAAAAATTTGGCGCCCCCTGAACACTGTCATCGTGGTTCCGTTGTAAAATATTGAAGAATCTACGAAGTCCAATGCTAAAATAATTTTAAATTGCAAAATACTAAAATAATAAATTGCAAAAGAAAAAATCCGGGCGCAAATTCAGCGTTTCTCTTGAATACCTGAATACTGCGCCCGGGGCGGACGCCCCCTTCGCCCCTCCCTTAACACGGCCCTGTAAACAGGTGTCCAGACAGGTTAACTGGTGAACGAAAGGGGGGTTGCAGTAACTCTGTAAATATATCTGCAGTCTCTGATTCACATCCATGAATATTTAATACTGATTTTGAAGATTCGGTACCATTATTATGTATATCATAAGTTTAAGTTCGAAGAACTTATAAATACAGAATTAAGTCGATAATTTTTGACACATTTTAATTTAAGTTAAAGTATTCATTTGAAAAATCCATTTCGGTAAAAAAAGATTATGACTGCAAATTTCATGGAGAGAGCCGGTATTAAAACAATAGGATATCTTATCAAACCGAAAAACACAATGTTTTATATGTTTAGAAAAAACATCTCAATTTTTAAATGTAAGATCTTAAATTTTATCATGCCAACTATAATAAATTAACAATTAACATAATAAATTAATAATTAACATAATTAATATTAAACCAACTATAATTAATTAGTAATTTTAATAATTACATGACATAAATATAAATATTATTTTTAAAACTCTTCTTCATCCCCAAAAGCCCGATAACCGTAATCAGGCTAAGAGCAGGCATGAAACGTTCGTCAATTACCTTTGTGTTTATTGAAAATTGGGCAGTTTCTAAAAACTAAAACATACATAAGGTTACTCTGTGTGCCAAAAATGTGTATAGAGCGTTTTCAATCACGTGTCCCCGATCACGTGATCAAGCTGGCTTGGAAGACAGACAACTTTTCTTTAACATTAGGCTTCCATAGAGAGTACGCGCTGCATTTAGTTTTTATGAAAAAAGTTCATTTAAAAAAATTCTTTAGGCTCGGTTAAAGACCTGAAAGAAAGAATAATAGTTTTTAAGGTAAGTGCATAAGTTTTTGTGTTTTAGGGGTAAGCTAAATTTAGAAAAAATACTTATTACGAGGTGCAGGTGACATGTGTTGTTTACATTTGTTAGAACAATATGCGAGTCCCATACGTCTGTAAAATGCTTATAATATGCTACTGAAACTAAATAATTAAGAATTTTAAAATATATGTTAGTAGCATTGCAAATGGTACTTGCAATTAGAACACTGGCAGAAATGGTTTCAGCAATTAGAACACTGCTAAATATAAAATGTAGTATTATTGAATGAATTATAATGCAGAGAGATGCCATTTTAGAGTAAATAAAGGTTACTTTAAAGTAAACTTTGGAGAAAAACATAAAAATCCTTATTTTTCAAAATTCACATCAAAAGTAAACAAATAAACGATGTGCATCCTATAGTTTTCCATCATACTGCCTGTCCTCCAAGCCTCTGACGTCACAAGCCTGTGACGTCAAGTGCGAATGCTCTATACTCTAATCAAATTTATTTCAATTATTGATTTATTGTTTCGAAACCTACATGCAATACCCCAGCCACTCTTGATTACATAACTACTTAATTAACTCTTAATTTCTGGTTATTATTTAAGCTTAATTAATTAACTACATAATAAAAATAGGAATTTAAAAAGAGTTCATTTAAGTATCTTTACCTTAATTTAAGTAAAACGATGTAAAAAAAATCCTTATTTTTACATAGATCGGAAATACAAAAAAAGGTTTGATTCAGTTAAGCCGTATGTATATTAAGAGAATTAATTAATTGTGTTAGTAATTAATATAATGAATGTATAACAAATTTGAATTTAAAACCTAATGTTGAAAACCTATTCTACCTACACTTTCAAAAATTACAAGTGTTTGTCCATTGATTTATAAATGTTTCCCGAATTAAATTACCTTATTGAAATTGAAATATTTTAACGAATTACATTTCTTTTAAATTTCTATAAAGTGAAGTTTTTAAAACTCAAAACTTGCATTCGCATGCGGCTTTTAGATTCTGGGAAATGAAATCCCTCCAAGGCACCCTCCGTTTTGCCTGAGAGAATAATAGAGTACTCTATGCAGAGAAATGCTTGTAAATAAGCGGTTTTGCACATGTGAAACCGCTCAAGTTCAAACATGCACTAGCATATGAAAAGGAGTTTCAAAATAGTGATTGATGTTATACAGTGGCGTAGTCAGAAAAAAATTCCCAGGGGGATATTGGAATTTAGGGGGGGGGATGTGGGGTAAATTTAGTTCTCTTCTACGGTCAAAAAATGAAAATTTCTACTTTCGGGGGGATATATCCTCGAATCCCCCCTCTGGCTACGCCCCTGATGGTATAGTTTGAAGACATCGGTGTCTCGGATGTTGGTGTCCAGGACCCCGCTATTGTACTCGACCCCGACGATCCTCCCTTTCTCATCCATCACAGCTGTCAATTAACGAAGGGTTTGGAGTCGTTCTCTATGCCGTTTGCAAATTTACAAAGGCTCAAGACTGTGGAACCTTTGGCCAAAGCCTTGGCCCGGAGTCGAGGAGCGCCGCCACACGACGAGAGAGTGTTGGAACTGGTTACCTCTTGCTGTCCCTCCCTATGCGATTACCCGTATGTTTGTGTGTGAGGTTGGATTTGGATATGCATTACCATTAAAGCACGTGCTATGGACGGTTAACCAATGTAAACAACAACACAAAGTCCGACATTTTTAACTCTAGTGCCACTTCCGGTGTATCCTTCCGCTTATGTTATGTTATGTAGAAAAGGTGTAAACAGGCTCATTTCCTCAAATGATTTTTAAATAAAGTACAGTTTTAAATGTTTCACGAATAGTACCATCCATAGGATAATGATGAACTAAGTAATTTCGTTCAGCTCTCTATCTATCTACTAAATCACAAAAAGTATTATTAAATTAACTTTAATACGAATAGGTTGTTAGATTTTACGATTATCGCTCGATTTGGCGGTATTTACGTTTTGTTTCTGTAGGTTCGTTTCACAAGTTTTTTTGGTTATTTAGTTGATATCTTGATTTTTAACTTGAAATATATGCTGACCGATGTAAAATATCCTGTAAATATCTTAGTATATATGCAAGAAATAAGTTTTTACATATATAAATAATAAACACTGGCGCACATTGGCGGTTGCTGGCGCTCTGAAAAGATGCCAAAGTGTAACCCGGAAGTGCTTAAAGACTCATTTTCACTACCGCCCTCTATACTGAGTTTGATGGCTGCTAACCATCCATACGTCGGTGAAGTCGTGACGTCATCAACATGGCGCTGGGGAATAACAAACCCAATCTCTATGGCGTTTAACATGGGAGTGTTAAAGAATAATTTTTAAAAACATATTAATCGTCATTTCTTAGGGTATAGAACACCTTTCCCGCATAGTTAAAGGTATGGCAATCATTTATAAATAATCGGAGTATTTTTATTTTGCTTTTCTGTTTGAAAATTCAACGATAACATTTCAGGTCCATTGGTACCAATGGAGTCTATTACGATAGTGTGAAAAAATATTAGTTTTAGAATATGGTCCTTCGTTTGTTAACTTATAAAGCCACTTTACAGTATATATTAAGGTATGTTAATCATTTAGTAACAAGTATAATTTAGATTTTCGGTCTCATTTTTTAAGATTGTAACAAGAAATTTCATCTCCATTTGTTTATCATGCGAGTGTGAAAATATATGTTTTTATATAATATTCAACATTCTTTGGTATATCACACCACTTTTGAGCATAGTTAAAGGTATGTTAATCATTAATTAATAAGCAAATTTATTTCTTGGGCTCCACTTTTAAAGATTTAAATAAAAATAAGTATCTCCATTAATGTTATTAAGTGAGTGTGTAAATAGTTTTGTTTTAGATATTTATCATCGTTAGCTACACTTTTATTATTTCATTTTAGTATTATATTGTTTTGAGGCTTTGTAAAAATAGTACTATACTGTATTTTCCTTAACTTTTTTGTTTGATCTACATTTCTACCCATTTATGTTATTATTGCAGAAATAGAAGCATTTTAGCAACAATGAGTATCAATTAGCTCAAAATTGTTTATTATAGACAAAATAAGAGTTAACAAGTTTTTTCCCATTCTGTTTTAGATTCTATTTATTTATATTAGAGAATTGAATCACATTATCCAAGTTCCAGCACACAGGACATTTTACAAATGTAATGAATGAACCTTACTAAATGGTGCTTGGTTTTGGTGACCACTTTTGTGGCATCAATTCTAAGCGCTTTTTGGTTGATCATTTATATTTGTAAATCTATTTCTGTCTATGGTTTAATACCTGAATTAAACCAGTCTGCCAGATGTTTTAGGAAATGGTGACTTACAGTGGAGTTGAGGTAAGCATCTTATTAAACATCCTGTGCTCTTTCAAGGATTTGCTATTGCATTCCCTCTTTACCTATCTGTTATCCTCTAGATTAAGCAATCAGATTTTCTTTTTTAATATCTATGCAGTTTTGTGTATTTTAATTTATCTGATAAGTTTCCCACAAGCTCCTAAAATGTGGACCCCAGTAGCTGAATGGATTTTCTCAGTAACTGCCCAGTGCCCATCCTTTTCAACCAGATTTGTTGTCAACCTTTCATATATTTTTCATGAAAGTTTTTAATATTTTCTCGATCAATAAAGAAGGTTTTAATTTTTTTCTAATGGCACGTAATTTTTAAACAGTTACCTACAGCTTAACTAAGTTCATTAACCCAGACGATGCCGAAGCATACTTACTTTGCGTTACCCAGTGGGCACCTGTAGACCGAAGCCACTGAGGTGAAGTACTGTTGCCCACGCCACATTCACACTACTATAACTATATAATACTATAATATATAAAATTACTACTATAACGATATAATTCTGAATAGTATTCAAGAGCTAAACTTCGCTTCAACGCCCATAGAAAGCTCTTTAATTTCCAAATAATATACTACCATCCATTCTTGTACTAATTTAACAATGCATTTATAAACCAATCTTTTTATTATGGGAAAGATCCAACCAGTGGTTTTGTTATGTGAGGTCTTTACTTCCGTGTTTTCAAAGAGGAGAAAACTGATTTAGAATGGGAGAGGGCAAACTCACAATGGAGAGAAATCCTTTCGGAAGAAATTCTTCAAGTGTGAATAGAGATAAGGAAATTGACTGCTCCCAGTGGCGTAGTCATAAAACTGTCACGGGCTTTCCATTGAAAGCTCTTGCACCTGTGTTTTCCTTTACCTATCCCCTGAAATTCTATAACCCCCAACCAGTTATTTAAAATTTTGTGTACACAGATGTGCTGGACCCCTTATCTATGGTCTGAATAGAGGTCAACATCGCTTGAAGGTCAATCACAATTTTCTAATGCAGGTGTATTGCAGGAAAAATTCCAGAACAGAAAGTGGATGTGTAATTTATACTTAAATTTTCATTTTTTAAAGGTAGATAATATTTTTAAACACCTCAGAGAATCAAATATATGATTTCACATGAAAGAATTACATTTTGTTAAAATAAATTGTAGAGGAAATGTAGATTTTAGAAAGTGCATTGCGGGGAAAACTGGAGTTCAGCAAGTGAATTCTCAAGTTTGAACACTTGTAAAGGGGCCAAAAATCGCTCGAGGACAAAAATCCACTGAGACACTGGGCGCCAAGGTGGGCTGGGAAATAATATAATAGGTTGTTTTGAATGAATTGATGACTAACATGTTCAAAAAAATATATTTTTTCAAATTTATTTACGAAATAATATTAGGTATTTTAGGCGGAAATTAAATCCACTTTTTAAATTCATATATTAAATTATGGGAATGTTTTAATGAACTAATTTATATTGTTTTTGCATTGTTGTATCCGAATTTCCAGTTTATTTCCATTGTTTAAAGTCACCTTTACATCAAAAAATATTCGTTTCCTGAAAAATAGCAGTACACAAAATGAAAGTACTACGTAAAATTTCCTGTAAGATTCATTTTTACGGTTTTATTTTGCGAGGAGCGGTGTAAGTTTTAGAGCGTTTTGATGAGCAACGATTTTTTTGCCTTTCTACAAAAGAGTGAAGAACGCTCGCTTTCCCCCACAACAGCTCTAAATATATACACGTTACAGACAAATAGTTTATACCACACATGAAAGTACATTTAATTTCCTACAAAATGGTTTACTCAACTTTTATTTTATAATGATAGGTTCCTTCTTTATATTACCCCTTAAATACTCCCGTGCCGTGGACACAGCTTGAGGCAAAGAGGGCCCTGGCTCCCCCCGAATTTCTGAGTAGGTGTATCAAAACAAGTTAAAACCCTGCTTTCTAGGTCCAATTTCCAAAACTTTTCTGGGGGAGGACCCCCAGATCCCCCTTTTGTACTTTGGAATTATATTAATCACAATTTTATTTTGTTCATCAAATGCCAATTCTACCTAAAAATGTATTAAATTTCTAAAAATATTGTCAGAAGTTCGGGCTTAGTGTACAAAAACTAGTTAAAACCCTGTTTTTTTTTAGAGAGAAATTTCCAAATTTCCGAATTGGCACTTGGAACTCTATTACTCACTACTTTTCTTGTATTATTATTCCTTAAGATGCAAATTCTGCCTAAAGATGTATAATATTCAACGTTGTATGGGTTTTTTTTTCTAAAATTCGTTAAAATTTGGTGAAGGATTTTCGACAGAGCCATTTGTTTACTTTTAGCTGACGAAAAAGAAATGGTAAATAAACCAATTTCTAATTAGGAAGACCTAGTTTTCAAGAGAACAATAAAGTTAAATTTTTGAAAATTGGAAAAGTGCATTTTCATGGTCATAAGAATTTTAATTTTCATCCTCCTCTCGGCTCCTCAGTTTTTTTAGTATCTAAGGTGAACAATTCTGATTATTGTAATTCAGAGTTTTGATAAAATTTTAACACTAGAACGACGGGATCGGCTTTTTTGGCCCATCGCGCTGTTTGCGGCTTAATAATTTCAACACTAATCAACCGAATGGCTTGAAATTTTATGACTTTTCCTTATTTGGTTCTATTAAAGTGCATACCAAACCGTTTTCATTTTAGTCTGATAGGAGCAAAGATAGCGAACCGTATACCTAGAAAGACGGAGTGGGCTTTTTTGGACCGTACCACCTCTGCTGTGTTTTAGTACAAGTTTCGTCCCGCTGGTATTTCCATGAAACTTTGCTATAGAAAGGAGGATCTTTTTTGTTTGTCATCTCTTACAAGTTTCATTCAATTCGATTCGGTTTAGAACGCCCCTTTCTCAGTCGGGGTAGTGGTCGAGAGGAGGACGTTTCAAAGGATGAATTTATGGTGCCCACCATAAAGAAAAAGGTTCTCACCATTGAATTTCGGCCTACAAGGTGACCAATAGGGTTTGTTTCTCATAAAAGAAATACATTTTACAACTTGAACTGTAACAGCTGTTTTCTTTGAATGGGGAAACTGCTAACCTTCATTCCCTGTTGAGGCATTGAAAATGATGCGTTGTGAAGAGTACCCAGTCATACTTGGGAAAAGAAAGGAACATAACAACTGACAGCTATATTTTACAATAGTAAAACTGTGTGAAAAACTAAAATCACAAGCAATACTAGCCTGGTTGGAATGGAATACTTAGTTAGAAGAGACCGTAGAGAGGTTCTGCCAACTGCAAAATTAGGAAAACAAAATCTTTATTCAACAATTGTTTATTTAAAAAAATAAAGATATAACCTTAACTGCACAACACCGTAGTTATCGAAAACTAGAAGGAAAAGAAAAAGCCGGATACTATAGTTCACTACAACGAAACTAACTATGTAAAAATAATCATTTTTCTCATCAACTCTTTTTAAATTTCCTATTTTTATTATGTAGTTAATTAATTAAGCTTAAATAACTATCAGATTTAAGAGTTAATTCAGTAGTTATGTAATTAAGAGTGGCTGGGGCATTGCATGAAGGTTTCGAAACAATAAATCAATAATTGAAATAAATTTGATTAGAGTACACATTTTTGGCACACAGAGTAACCTTATGTATGTTTTAAATTTTAGAATCTGCCCAATTTTCAATAAACACAAAGGTAATTGACGATTGTTTTATGTATCTCCTGCTCTTAGCCTGATTACGGTTATCGGGCTTTTGGGGATGAAGAAGAGTTTTAACAGTAATATTTAAATTTATGTCATGTAATTAATAAAATTACTAATTAATTATAGTTGGTTAATATTAATTGTGTTAATTGTTAGTTTATTATGTTAATTGTTAATTAATTATAGTTGGCTTGATAAAATTTAATATCTTACATTTAAAAATGGAGATGTTTTTTATAAACATATAAAACATTGTGTTTTTCGGTTCGATAAGATATGATATTGTTTTAATTCCGGCTCTCTTCATGAAATTTGCAGTCATAATCTTTTTTTACCCCAATGGATTTTTCAAATGAATACTTTAACTTAAATTAAAATGTGTCAAAAATTATTGACATATAGTTAGTTGTCTGTGAAAAACTTACCTTCTCTTTTTTCCGTTTTGGATTCAATGTAAATTCTTCTAAAATAATTACCAACATGACAGGTTCGTGAGTCCCCCAAAACAACTTAATTTTCAATTTGTAAAAATTAAATGGTTTTGTACTAACACATTTTCATGTGAGGGTGTCACCCTTACCCAAGGGGCTCATTGTTGCTCACTTTGTCATGCATGACGACAGCAAGCAAATTTTCTTTCTTTTGGAGAGTCCAATACCTGTTCTAACAAACCCTACAAAACGTAAAAAATCAATATAAATTACACTCCTGTAGTAAGTCCTGTGTAAGTAGAAATAATGTTACATACCATATCAAGTCATTTCTCCACCAGATTTCACTACATATTATTTTCCAAAATGTGTGGAAAGTTACAGGATTCTCAGTAGCCTCTTAGCCGCTGGGAGCCAGCGTTTCCAGGGAACACCACTTGGAGGTGGGCTACCATCGTTCCCCAAGGGGCTGCGCCCCGTCTCGCCCTGACGGTTTTGGCGGCACAGCCCCCCACCCTCAGATGGTGGTTGAGGGTAGTTTATGAGCGATTCCAATTTGAAACCAGATGTTCACTTCTAGACAGAACCATTAGCATCCAAGAGCATGACCTCACATATCAATCAACGCGGAACCTCTTGTTTGGTCCGAGCTCTTCTTCGCTCTTCCTTTTCCTGGCAGAAGAGGGGTCGTTCTCCTCACCGATTAACGCCGCAGGTAAAGCCAAGGGTAGAGATGGGTTCCAGAGTTCCTCATCTGGACGCAGAAGAGAAGACGCTCTTCTATTGATGAAATTCGTACGTATAAGAAATGACAGCTTCTCCAAAGTTTCCCGGATTTTCTCAGTATTGGGCAAAGAGATCCTAAGACTGAACTTCAAATTTTCATCCTTCAATCTTAAGCCTAAAAGAAATTGCAATAAGAGAATGGTTCGTGGAAAAGAAATTTAAGAAACTGATTATTTATGATTTTTGTTTTAACTCGTAGGTAAACTGAATTTATGTATGTGTAATAATATTACAACCTCCTAAATTCTTTGCTTAAAAAAGAAATTGGTATCAAATAGGTTGAAAACTACAGGAAATTAAATATCATGTGTGTTATTTTTTTTAGGTAATGTTAATAGAAAGTAACGTTTTTTAATTAAAACATTTTGTTGCGCATGATTTCAAGAAAACTTAATAGTAATGAAAATAAATGTTTTTACCGAAAAGGCAGAAAAGTCAACTTACCCTCAAATTGGAAAGCAAACTTCAAAGCTTGGACGTAGTTCCGAAATCTGACCTTTTTCGATCCATCCGGCAAGTCTTGTAGTATAGTTATGCCCCATTCTTGAGCAGTTTTTCTCAGCCATCGGAGTCCTTGTCCCTTGTTCCGAGACCGTCGAAATGAAAGAGTTACTTCCGTATGGTCCACCATACTGGGGTGCAGGGCATAGACGGTTTTCAGGATCGTTTGCAGGCTATAAACTGCCATGTCCGGATGCTTCTTCTTCGCTTGTTGAAGTACGTTGCACACAATTGAAGAACCCATACACCCATATTGTAGAAAAGGAATTGGCACTCCATCGGGTTCCATAGTAGTTCTGTAAGAAAAATATTTCAGTATGCCTTGGAAAATTACGTTAAATAAATTGAAAAATATGAATATACACGCCTTTTTCAGTGTTATGAAGAAATTGTTTAATGTTTATTTCAAAATAAGTGAAAATGATCGATAAAAAACTAGAATTCTAACTATTTTAAATTTTATCAAGAAAATAAATAATATAATTTCAATACCAAGAAAATAAAAATGATATTTGTTAAGATATCACCTAAGAATGATTTTTTAAGGTTTTAGCACAGTAGTAATTTTTATTGGAATGATTAAGAAATTTTATTTTTCATAACATTAGAAAGCTATTTGCGTATAACCATCAATATCTAAAATATCATATAAAGATTTGTTTAAAATATCTATCAATTATATTATTATTTTAAGATATTTTTTACATTTTCTAAAGATAAAGTTAGGAAATTTAACACTGAACCATGCTTACCCAGGCGTTCACTACTATTTAGAATTACTATCGACTTCACACTCAAAATGATTTTTAATTATTTTTTGAAAAAAATTAGCTAACAATAACTTTTCAACCATATTATAAATAATACTCGGTAATTTTTTCCCAACTAAATAAAATAAATTTTATACTAACTTTGAGTGTTAAATTTGAATTTAGTCATATTTTTTTGAATAAAAAATTAACGCGGTTATTTTAACATAACAACTAAAGAGACAAAACTAGGACATTACCAAAATGTAATATTCTGCCTTATATTTGATGTTATTAATGAACAGTTTTAACAAGAACATGAAAGAACTGAGAAAATAAGATAACTATAACTATACGCAACCAATAACTTGACAAAATCTCGAAATTAAACAAGGATGCATCAATTTATTTCGTTAAAATATCTATTGATATTGAAAGCAAAGATACTAAAATATTTATGAAAAGGGAAAACATATATTTCACTTCTGATTTTCAGAGGAATTTATATCATGAAAATAAAATTTAACACAAAAGAAAATTCAGAACTTCATATATAATTTAGAATAACTTATATATTCTCGGTATTTAAGTATGTTAATTTTAGCATTATTTAATGTTCATCAATAAATCTTTCACAAAAATCGAAATGAAAATAAAAAAAACTGCTTATGCACATCGACACAATATACTTCATCACAATATAAACTAACCCTTAACTTTTTTTTTCTCTAAGTTAAATTAAAATTGTTTAACAAATGAAATTCAAAGAAATGAGACTAAGTAGGTAATTATTTAAAATATCATTTGATACCCAAAACCACGTCCTTTTTTTAATTTCAATCAACGAAACACAGTAACTGAAATAGCGATGCATAAAACTATAGAAGTGTAAATGAATATCATAATAAGTGGTTAATTATTAAAATCATTAACCTATTTTTCAGAATATTGTCACTCAACATTTATAAAAATTCGTTAATTCTTCGCTTAAATAAATGAACGAATTTAAAGAACTTCTAAACTCTAAAGTATCTAAATCAAAACATAAAAGTTGTACATACCTAAAACTTTGACTCTCGGATTTTTCAATCAGATTTAAGTTCGTAAACACTACATCAGGACGGTTAATCATTGCCGGATACCACGCAACTATTCCATGGGGAATCGGGGGCTTCGAGAGAATCCACCGTGGTAAAGGTGGAGCAGGATCCACGAGTGAAGAAACACATATGCCTCCACAACTACAACCGAAAACCATTTTCGATGGGAGAACACCACTAAATTTAAACTTTCTCACAAATAAAATACACCACTAGCAAAACTTTCACTTCACTTGTTAAAGCACCAAGCACAGTGTACTAATCTAACTGCAGCACTGAATACTATAGCCGCACTCACAAGAGCACACGTCTTACCAATAGAAAGAATCACGTGACAAGCGAGAGCGCCCCCTTGAGTGAGAGCGCCTTTTTAAACGAGAGCGCCCTCTACAGGAGGTTGATCCAATTAAAACATTTCCAACTACTATTGCCCAGGGGAAAATATTCAATTATCAGGTGATTTCTTCTCTCTGTGTAGGGAGAACGGTGGAAGAAGAACCGGTTTTCTCTGCCTCTCCTCCGATAGAATGGCTCTTGTGAACACTGCTAACAAAGTGCCGAACGGAATGTTCTGGACAGCCAATGAAATGACCGTGGAAGATATGGTACATAGGGTTGATCACGAGACGCCCCTTTTCACACAAAGGCCATTTCCTAAAATGGGTGCTAAACAGGCAGGGCCGTGTTGTGGAAAAATTGCGCACGGGGCGGATGGCTTTTTGGCGCCCCCTCCCAAATATAATTTCTTTACATTATTCTCAGATACATTCGCAAAAAAATGTTTGGGCAAAAATTTGGCGCCCCCTGAACACTGTCATCGTGGTTCCGTTGTAAAATATTGAAGAATCTACGAAGTCCAATGCTAAAATAATTTTAAATTGCAAAATACTAAAATAATAAATTGCAAAAGAAAAAATCCGGGCGCAAATTCAGCGTTTCTCTTGAATACCTGAATACTGCGCCCGGGGCGGACGCCCCCTTCGCCCCTCCCTTAACACGGCCCTGTAAACAGGTGTCCAGACAGGTTAACTGGTGAACGAAAGGGGGGTTGCAGTAACTCTGTAAATATATCTGCAGTCTCTGATTCACATCCATGAATATTTAATACTGATTTTGAAGATTCGGTACCATTATTATGTATATCATAAGTTTAAGTTCGAAGAACTTATAAATACAGAATTAAGTCGATAATTTTTGACACATTTTAATTTAAGTTAAAGTATTCATTTGAAAAATCCATTTCGGTAAAAAAAGATTATGACTGCAAATTTCATGGAGAGAGCCGGTATTAAAACAATAGGATATCTTATCAAACCGAAAAACACAATGTTTTATATGTTTAGAAAAAACATCTCAATTTTTAAATGTAAGATCTTAAATTTTATCATGCCAACTATAATAAATTAACAATTAACATAATAAATTAATAATTAACATAATTAATATTAAACCAACTATAATTAATTAGTAATTTTAATAATTACATGACATAAATATAAATATTATTTTTAAAACTCTTCTTCATCCCCAAAAGCCCGATAACCGTAATCAGGCTAAGAGCAGGCATGAAACGTTCGTCAATTACCTTTGTGTTTATTGAAAATTGGGCAGTTTCTAAAAACTAAAACATACATAAGGTTACTCTGTGTGCCAAAAATGTGTATAGAGCGTTTTCAATCACGTGTCCCCGATCACGTGATCAAGCTGGCTTGGAAGACAGACAACTTTTCTTTAACATTAGGCTTCCATAGAGAGTACGCGCTGCATTTAGTTTTTATGAAAAAAGTTCATTTAAAAAAATTCTTTAGGCTCGGTTAAAGACCTGAAAGAAAGAATAATAGTTTTTAAGGTAAGTGCATAAGTTTTTGTGTTTTAGGGGTAAGCTAAATTTAGAAAAAATACTTATTACGAGGTGCAGGTGACATGTGTTGTTTACATTTGTTAGAACAATATGCGAGTCCCATACGTCTGTAAAATGCTTATAATATGCTACTGAAACTAAATAATTAAGAATTTTAAAATATATGTTAGTAGCATTGCAAATGGTACTTGCAATTAGAACACTGGCAGAAATGGTTTCAGCAATTAGAACACTGCTAAATATAAAATGTAGTATTATTGAAGGAATTATAATGCAGAGAGATGCCATTTTAGAGTAAATAAAGGTTACTTTAAAGTAAACTTTGGAGAAAAACATAAAAATCCTTATTTTTCAAAATTCACATCAAAAGTAAACAAATAAACGATGTGCATCCTATAGTTTTCCATCATACTGCCTGTCCTCCAAGCCTCTGACGTCACAAGGCTGTGACGTCAAGTGCGAATGCTCTATACTCTAATCAAATTTATTTCAATTATTGATTTATTGTTTCGAAACCTACATGCAATACCCCAGCCACTCTTGATTACATAACTACTTAATTAACTCTTAATTTCTGGTTATTATTTAAGCTTAATTAATTAACTACATAATAAAAATAGGAATTTAAAAAGAGTTCATTTAAGTATCTTTACCTTAATTTAAGTAAAACGATGTAAAAAAAATCCTTATTTTTACATAGATCGGAAATACAAAAAAAGGTTTGATTCAGTTAAGCCGTATGTATATTAAGAGAATTAATTAATTGTGTTAGTAATTAATATAATGAATGTATAACAAATTTGAATTTAAAACCTAATGTTGAAAACCTATTCTACCTACACTTTCAAAAATTACGAGTGTTTGTCCATTGATTTATAAATGTTTCCCGAATTAAATTACCTTATTGAAATTGAAATATTTTAACGAATTACATTTCTTTTAAATTTCTATAAAGTGAAGTTTTTAAAACTCAAAACTTGCATTCGCATGCGGCTTTTAGATTCTGGGAAATGAAATCCCTCCAAGGCACCCTCCGTTTTGCCTGAGAGAATAATAGAGTACTCTATGCAGAGAAATGCTTGTAAATAAGCGGTTTTGCACATGTGAAACCGCTCAAGTTCAAACATGCACTAGCATATGAAAAGGAGTTTCAAAATAGTGATTGATGTTATACAGTGGCCGTAGTCAGAAAAAAATTCCCAGGGGGATATTGGAATTTAGGGGGGGGATGTGGGGTAAATTTAGTTCTCTTCTACGGTCAAAAAATGAAAATTTCTACTTTCGGGGGGATATATCCTCGAATCCCCCCTCTGGCTACGCCCCTGATGGTATAGTTTGAAGACATCGGTGTCTCGGATGTTGGTGTCCAGGACCCCGCTATTGTACTCGACCCCGACGATCCTCCCTTTCTCATCCATCACAGCTGTCAATTAACGAAGGGTTTGGAGTCGTTCTCTATGCCGTTTGCAAATTTACAAAGGCTCAAGACTGTGGAACCTTTGGCCAAAGCCTTGGCCCGGAGTCGAGGAGCGCCGCCACACGACGAGAGAGTGTTGGAACTGGTTACCTCTTGCTGTCCCTCCCTATGCGATTACCCGTATGTTTGTGTGTGAGGTTGGATTTGGATATGCATTACCATTAAAGCACGTGCTATGGACGGTTAACCAATGTAAACAACAACACAAAGTCCGACATTTTTAACTCTAGTGCCACTTCCGGTGTATCCTTCCGCTTATGTTATGTTATGTAGAAAAGGTGTAAACAGGCTCATTTCCTCAAATGATTTTTAAATAAAGTACAGTTTTAAATGTTTCACGAATAGTACCATCCATAGGATAATGATGAACTAAGTAATTTCGTTCAGCTCTCTATCTATCTACTAAATCACAAAAAGTATTATTAAATTAACTTTAATACGAATAGGTTGTTAGATTTTACGATTATCGCTCGATTTGGCGGTATTTACGTTTTGTTTCTGTAGGTTCGTTTCACAAGTTTTTTTGGTTATTTAGTTGATATCTTGATTTTTAACTTGAAATATATGCTGACCGATGTAAAATATCCTGTAAATATCTTAGTATATATGCAAGAAATAAGTTTTTACATATATAAATAATAAACACTGGCGCACATTGGCGGTTGCTGGCGCTCTGAAAAGATGCCAAAGTGTAACCCGGAAGTGCTTAAAGACTCATTTTCACTACCGCCCTCTATACTGAGTTTGATGGCTGCTAACCATCCATACGTCGGTGAAGTCGTGACGTCATCAACATGGCGCTGGGGAATAACAAACCCAATCTCTATGGCGTTTAACATGGGAGTGTTAAAGAATAATTTTTAAAAACATATTAATCGTCATTTCTTAGGGTATAGAACACCTTTCCCGCATAGTTAAAGGTATGGCAATCATTTATAAATAATCGGAGTATTTTTATTTTGCTTTTCTGTTTGAAAATTCAACGATAACATTTCAGGTCCATTGGTACCAATGGAGTCTATTACGATAGTGTGAAAAAATATTAGTTTTAGAATATGGTCCTTCGTTTGTTAACTTATAAAGCCACTTTACAGTATATATTAAGGTATGTTAATCATTTAGTAACAAGTATAATTTAGATTTTCGGTCTCATTTTTTAAGATTGTAACAAGAAATTTCATCTCCATTTGTTTATCATGCGAGTGTGAAAATATATGTTTTTATATAATATTCAACATTCTTTGGTATATCACACCACTTTTGAGCATAGTTAAAGGTATGTTAATCATTAATTAATAAGCAAATTTATTTCTTGGGCTCCACTTTTAAAGATTTAAATAAAAATAAGTATCTCCATTAATGTTATTAAGTGAGTGTGTAAATAGTTTTGTTTTAGATATTTATCATCGTTAGCTACACTTTTATTATTTCATTTTAGTATTATATTGTTTTGAGGCTTTGTAAAAATAGTACTATACTGTATTTTCCTTAACTTTTTTGTTTGATCTACATTTCTACCCATTTATGTTATTATTGCAGAAATAGAAGCATTTTAGCAACAATGAGTATCAATTAGCTCAAAATTGTTTATTATAGACAAAATAAGAGTTAACAAGTTTTTTCCCATTCTGTTTTAGGTTCTATTTATTTATATTAGAGAATTGAATCACATTATCCAAGTTCCAGCTCACAGGACATTTTACAAATGTAATGAATGAACCTTACTAAATGGTGCTTGGTTTTGGTGACCACTTTTGTGGCATCAATTCTAAGCGCTTTTTGGTTGATCATTTATATTTGTAAATCTATTTCTGTCTATGGTTTAATACCTGAATTAAACCAGTCTGCCAGATGTTTTAGGAAATGGTGACTTACAGTGGAGTTGAGGTAAGCATCTTATTAAACATCCTGTGCTCTTTCAAGGATTTGCTATTGCATTCCCTCTTTACCTATCTGTTATCCTCTAGATTAAGCAATCAGATTTTCTTTTTTAATATCTATGCAGTTTTGTGTATTTTAATTTATCTGATAAGTTTCCCACAAGCTCCTAAAATGTGGACCCCAGTAGCTGAATGGATTTTCTCAGTAACTGCCCAGTGCCCATCCTTTTCAACCAGATTTGTTGTCAACCTTTCATATATTTTTCATGAAAGTTTTTAATATTTTCTCGATCAATAAAGAAGGTTTTAATTTTTTTCTAATGGCACGTAATTTTTAAACAGTTACCTACAGCTTAACTAAGTTCATTAACCCAGACGATGCCGAAGCATACTTACTTTGCGTTACCCAGTGGGCACCTGTAGACCGAAGCCACTGAGGTGAAGTACTGTTGCCCACGCCACATTCACACTACTATAACTATATAATACTATAATATATAAAATTACTACTATAACGATATAATTCTGAATAGTATTCAAGAGCTAAACTTCGCTTCAACGCCCATAGAAAGCTCTTTAATTTCCAAATAATATACTACCATCCATTCTTGTACTAATTTAACAATGCATTTATAAACCAATCTTTTTATTATGGGAAAGATCCAACCAGTGGTTTTGTTATGTGAGGTCTTTACTTCCGTGTTTTCAAAGAGGAGAAAACTGATTTAGAATGGGAGAGGGCAAACTCACAATGGAGAGAAATCCTTTCGGAAGAAATTCTTCAAGTGTGAATAGAGATAAGGAAATTGACTGCTCCCAGTGGCGTAGTCATAAAACTGTCACGGGCTTTCCATTGAAAGCTCTTGCACCTGTGTTTTCCTTTACCTATCCCCTGAAATTCTATAACCCCCAACCAGTTATTTAAAATTTTGTGTACACAGATGTGCTGGACCCCTTATCTATGGTCTGAATAGAGGTCAACATCGCTTGAAGGTCAATCACAATTTTCTAATGCAGGTGTATTGCAGGAAAAATTCCAGAACAGAAAGTGGATGTGTAATTTATACTTAAATTTTCATTTTTTAAAGGTAGATAATATTTTTAAACACCTCAGAGAATCAAATATATGATTTCACATGAAAGAATTACATTTTGTTAAAATAAATTGTAGAGGAAATGTAGATTTTAGAAAGTGCATTGCGGGGAAAACTGGAGTTCAGCAAGTGAATTCTCAAGTTTGAACACTTGTAAAGGGGCCAAAAATCGCTCGAGGACAAAAATCCACTGAGACACTGGGCGCCAAGGTGGGCTGGGAAATAATATAATAGGTTGTTTTGAATGAATTGATGACTAACATGTTCAAAAAAATATATTTTTTCAAATTTATTTACGAAATAATATTAGGTATTTTAGGCGGAAATTAAATCCACTTTTTAAATTCATATATTAAATTATGGGAATGTTTTAATGAACTAATTTATATTGTTTTTGCATTGTTGTATCCGAATTTCCAGTTTATTTCCATTGTTTAAAGTCACCTTTACATCAAAAAATATTCGTTTCCTGAAAAATAGCAGTACACAAAATGAAAGTACTACGTAAAATTTCCTGTAAGATTCATTTTTACGGTTTTATTTTGCGAGGAGCGGTGTAAGTTTTAGAGCGTTTTGATGAGCAACGATTTTTTTGCCTTTCTACAAAAGAGTGAAGAACGCTCGCTTTCCCCCACAACAGCTCTAAATATATACACGTTACAGACAAATAGTTTATACCACACATGAAAGTACATTTAATTTCCTACAAAATGGTTTACTCAACTTTTATTTTATAATGATAGGTTCCTTCTTTATATTACCCCTTAAATACTCCCGTGCCGTGGACACAGCTTGAGGCAAAGAGGGCCCTGGCTCCCCCCGAATTTCTGAGTAGGTGTGTCAAAACAAGTTAAAACCCTGCTTTCTAGGTCCAATTTCCAAAACTTTTCTGGGGGAGGACCCCCAGATCCCCCTTTTGTACTTTGGAATTATATTAATCACAATTTTATTTTGTTCATCAAATGCCAATTCTACCTAAAAATGTATTAAATTTCTAAAAATATTGTCAGAAGTTCGGGCTTAGTGTACAAAAACTAGTTAAAACCCTGTTTTTTTTTAGAGAGAAATTTCCAAATTTCCGAATTGGCACTTGGAACTCTATTACTCACTACTTTTCTTGTATTATTATTCCTTAAGATGCAAATTCTGCCTAAAGATGTATAATATTCAACGTTGTATGGGTTTTTTTTTCTAAAATTCGTTAAAATTTGCTGAAGGATTTTCGACAGAGCCATTTGTTTACTTTTAGCTGACGAAAAAGAAATGGTAAATAAACCAATTTCTAATTAGGAAGACCTAGTTTTCAAGAGAACAATAAAGTTAAATTTTTGAAAATTGGAAAAGTGCATTTTCATTGTCATAAGAATTTTAATTTTCATCCTCCTCTCGGCTCCTCAGTTTTTTTAGTATCTAAGGTGAACAATTCTGATTATTGTAATTCAGAGTTTTGATAAAATTTTAACACTAGAACGACGGGATCGGCTTTTTTGGCCCATCGCGCTGTTTGCGGCTTAATAATTTCAACACTAATCAACCGAATGGCTTGAAATTTTATGACTTTTCCTTATTTGGTTCTATTAAAGTGCATACCAAACCGTTTTCATTTTAGTCTGATAGGAGCAAAGATAGCGAACCGTATACCTAGAAAGACGGAGTGGGCTTTTTTGGACCGTACCACCTCTGCTGTGTTTTAGTACAAGTTTCGTCCCGCTGGTATTTCCATGAAACTTTGCTATAGAAAGGAGGATCTTTTTTGTTTGTCATCTCTTACAAGTTTCATTCAATTCGATTCGGTTTAGAACGCCCCTTTCTCAGTCGGGGTAGTGGTCGAGAGGAGGACGTTTCAAAGGATGAATTTATGGTGCCCACCATAAAGAAAAAGGTTCTCACCATTGAATTTCGGCCTACAAGGTGACCAATAGGGTTTGTTTCTCATAAAAGAAATACATTTTACAACTTGAACTGTAACAGCTGTTTTCTTTGAATGGGGAAACTGCTAACCTTCATTCCCTGTTGAGGCATTGAAAATGATGCGTTGTGAAGAGTACCCAGTCATACTTGGGAAAAGAAAGGAACATAACAACTGACAGCTATATTTTACAATAGTAAAACTGTGTGAAAAACTAAAATCACAAGCAATACTAGCCTGGTTGGAATGGAATACTTAGTTAGAAGAGACCGTAGAGAGGTTCTGCCAACTGCAAAATTAGGAAAACAAAATCTTTATTCAACAATTGTTTATTTAAAAAAATAAAGATATAACCTTAACTGCACAACACCGTAGTTATCGAAAACTAGAAGGAAAAGAAAAAGCCGGATACTATAGTTCACTACAACGAAACTAACTATGTAAAAATAATCATTTTTCTCATCAACTCTTTTTAAATTTCCTATTTTTATTATGTAGTTAATTAATTAAGCTTAAATAACTATCAGATTTAAGAGTTAATTCAGTAGTTATGTAATTAAGAGTGGCTGGGGCATTGCATGAAGGTTTCGAAACAATAAATCAATAATTGAAATAAATTTGATTAGAGTACACATTTTTGGCACACATAGTAACCTTATGTATGTTTTAAATTTTAGAATCTGCCCAATTTTCAATAAACACAAAGGTAATTGACGATTGTTTTATGTATCTCCTGCTCTTAGCCTGATTACGGTTATCGGGCTTTTGGGGATGAAGAAGAGTTTTAACAGTAATATTTAAATTTATGTCATGTAATTAATAAAATTACTAATTAATTATAGTTGGTTAATATTAATTGTGTTAATTGTTAGTTTATTATGTTAATTGTTAATTAATTATAGTTGGCTTGATAAAATTTAATATCTTACATTTAAAAATGGAGATGTTTTTTATAAACATATAAAACATTGTGTTTTTCGGTTCGATAAGATATGATATTGTTTTAATTCCGGCTCTCTTCATGAAATTTGCAGTCATAATCTTTTTTTACCCCAATGGATTTTTCAAATGAATACTTTAACTTAAATTAAAATGTGTCAAAAATTATTGACATATAGTTAGTTGTCTGTGAAAAACTTACCTTCTCTTTTTTCCGTTTTGGATTCAATGTAAATTCTTCTAAAATAATTACCAACATGACAGGTTCGTGAGTCCCCCAAAACAACTTAATTTTCAATTTGTAAAAATTAAATGGTTTTGTACTAACACATTTTCATGTGAGGGTGTCACCCTTACCCAAGGGGCTCATTGTTGCTCACTTTGTCATGCATGACGACAGCAAGCAAATTTTCTTTCTTTTGGAGAGTCCAATACCTGTTCTAACAAACCCTACAAAACGTAAAAAATCAATATAAATTACACTCCTGTAGTAAGTCCTGTGTAAGTAGAAATAATGTTACATACCATATCAAGTCATTTCTCCACCAGATTTCACTACATATTATTTTCCAAAATGTGTGGAAAGTTACAGGATTCTCAGTAGCCTCTTAGCCGCTGGGAGCCAGCGTTTCCAGGGAACACCACTTGGAGGTGGGCTACCATCGTTCCCCAAGGGGCTGCGCCCCGTCTCGCCCTGACGGTTTTGGCGGCACAGCCCCCCACCCTCAGATGGTGGTTGAGGGTAGTTTATGAGCGATTCCAATTTGAAACCAGATGTTCACTTCTAGACAGAACCATTAGCATCCAAGAGCATGACCTCACATATCAATCAACGCGGAACCTCTTGTTTGGTCCGAGCTCTTCTTCGCTCTTCCTTTTCCTGGCAGAAGAGGGGTCGTTCTCCTCACCGATTAACGCCGCAGGTAAAGCCAAGGGTAGAGATGGGTTCCAGAGTTCCTCATCTGGATGCAGAAGAGAAGACGCTCTTCTATTGATGAAATTCGTACGTATAAGAAATGACAGCTTCTCCAAAGTTTCCCGGATTTTCTCAGTATTGGGCAAAGAGATCCTAAGACTGAACTTCAAATTTTCATCCTTCAATCTTAAGCCTAAAAGAAATTGCAATAAGAGAATGGTTCGTGGAAAAGAAATTTAAGAAACTGATTATTTATGATTTTTGTTTTAACTCGTAGGTAAACTGAATTTATGTATGTGTAATAATATTACAACCTCCTAAATTCTTTGCTTAAAAAAGAAATTGGTATCAAATAGGTTGAAAACTACAGGAAATTAAATATCATGTGTGTTATTTTTTTTAGGTAATGTTAATAGAAAGTAACGTTTTTTAATTAAAACATTTTGTTGCGCATGATTTCAAGAAAACTTAATAGTAATGAAAATAAATGTTTTTACCGAAAAGGCAGAAAAGTCAACTTACCCTCAAATTGGAAAGCAAACTTCAAAGCTTGGACGTAGTTCCGAAATCTGACCTTTTTCGATCCATCCGGCAAGTCTTGTAGTATAGTAATGCCCCATTCTTGAGCAGTTTTTCTCAGCCATCGGAGTCCTTGTCCCTTGTTCCGAGACCGTCGAAATGAAAGAGTTACTTCCGTATGGTCCACCATACTGGGGTGCAGGGCATAGACGGTTTTCAGGATCGTTTGCAGGCTATAAACTGCCATGTCCGGATGCTTCTTCTTCGCTTGTTGAAGTACGTTGCACACAATTGAAGAACCCATACACCCATATTGTAGAAAAGGAATTGGCACTCCATCGGGTTCCATAGTAGTTCTGTAAGAAAAATATTTCAGTATGCCTTGGAAAATTACGTTAAATAAATTGAAAAATATGAATATACACGCCTTTTTCAGTGTTATGAAGAAATTGTTTAATGTTTATTTCAAAATAAGTGAAAATGATCGATAAAAAACTAGAATTCTAACTATTTTAAATTTTATCAAGAAAATAAATAATATAATTTCAATACCAAGAAAATAAAAATGATATTTGTTAAGATATCACCTAAGAATGATTTTTTAAGGTTTTAGCACAGTAGTAATTTTTATTGGAATGATTAAGAAATTTTATTTTTCATAACATTAGAAAGCTATTTGCGTATAACCATCAATATCTAAAATATCATATAAAGATTTGTTTAAAATATCTATCAATTATATTATTATTTTAAGATATTTTTTACATTTTCTAAAGATAAAGTTAGGAAATTTAACACTGAACCATGCTTACCCAGGCGTTCACTACTATTTAGAATTACTATCGACTTCACACTCAAAATGATTTTTAATTATTTTTATGAAAAAAATTAGCTAACAATAACTTTTCAACCATATTATAAATAATACTCGGTAATTTTTTCCCAACTAAATAAAATAAATTTTATACTAACTTTGAGTGTTAAATTTGAATTTAGTCATATTTTTTTGAATAAAAAATTAACGCGGTTATTTTAACATAACAACTAAAGAGACAAAACTAGGACATTACCAAAATGTAATATTCTGCCTTATATTTGATGTTATTAATGAACAGTTTTAACAAGAACATGAAAGAACTGAGAAAATAAGATAACTATAACTATACGCAACCAATAACTTGACAAAATCTCGAAATTAAACAAGGATGCATCAATTTATTTCGTTAAAATATCTATTGATATTGAAAGCAAAGATACTAAAATATTTATGAAAAGGGAAAACATATATTTCACTTCTGATTTTCAGAGGAATTTATATCATGAAAATAAAATTTAACACAAAAGAAAATTCAGAACTTCATATATAATTTAGAATAACTTATATATTCTCGGTATTTAAGTATGTTAATTTTAGCATTATTTAATGTTCATCAATAAATCTTTCACAAAAATCGAAATGAAAATAAAAAAAACTGCTTATGCACATCGACACAATATACTTCATCACAATATAAACTAACCCTTAACTTTTTTTTTCTCTAAGTTAAATTAAAATTGTTTAACAAATGAAATTCAAAGAAATGAGACTAAGTAGGTAATTATTTAAAATATCATTTGATACCCAAAACCACGTCCTTTTTTTAATTTCAATCAACGAAACACAGTAACTGAAATAGCGATGCATAAAACTATAGAAGTGTAAATGAATATCATAATAAGTGGTTAATTATTAAAATCATTAACCTATTTTTCAGAATATTGTCACTCAACATTTATAAAAATTCGTTAATTCTTCGCTTAAATAAATGAACGAATTTAAAGAACTTCTAAACTCTAAAGTATCTAAATCAAAACATAAAAGTTGTACATACCTAAAACTTTGACTCTCGGATTTTTCAATCAGATTTAAGTTCGTAAACACTACATCAGGACGGTTAATCATTGCCGGATACCACGCAACTATTCCATGGGGAATCGGGGGCTTCGAGAGAATCCACCGTGGTAAAGGTGGAGCAGGATCCACGAGTGAAGAAACACATATGCCTCCACAACTACAACCGAAAACCATTTTCGATGGGAGAACACCACTAAATTTAAACTTTCTCACAAATAAAATACACCACTAGCAAAACTTTCACTTCACTTGTTAAAGCACCAAGCACAGTGTACTAATCTAACTGCAGCACTGAATACTATAGCCGCACTCACAAGAGCACACGTCTTACCAATAGAAAGAATCACGTGACAAGCGAGAGCGCCCCCTTGAGTGAGAGCGCCTTTTTAAACGAGAGCGCCCTCTACAGGAGGTTGATCCAATTAAAACATTTCCAACTACTATTGCCCAGGGGAAAATATTCAATTATCAGGTGATTTCTTCTCTCTGTGTAGGGAGAACGGTGGAAGAAGAACCGGTTTTCTCTGCCTCTCCTCCGATAGAATGGCTCTTGTGAACACTGCTAACAAAGTGCCGAACGGAATGTTCTGGACAGCCAATGAAATGACCGTGGAAGATATGGTACATAGGGTTGATCACGAGACGCCCCTTTTCACACAAAGGCCATTTCCTAAAATGGGTGCTAAACAGGCAGGGCCGTGTTGTGGAAAAATTGCGCACGGGGCGGATGGCTTTTTGGCGCCCCCTCCCAAATATAATTTCTTTACATTATTCTCAGATACATTCGCAAAAAAATGTTTGGGCAAAAATTTGGCGCCCCCTGAACACTGTCATCGTGGTTCCGTTGTAAAATATTGAAGAATCTACGAAGTCCAATGCTAAAATAATTTTAAATTGCAAAATACTAAAATAATAAATTGCAAAAGAAAAAATCCGGGCGCAAATTCAGCGTTTCTCTTGAATACCTGAATACTGCGCCCGGGGCGGACGCCCCCTTCGCCCCTCCCTTAACACGGCCCTGTAAACGGGTGTCCAGACAGGTTAACTGGTGAACGAAAGGGGGGTTGCAGTAACTCTGTAAATATATCTGCAGTCTCTGATTCACATCCATGAATATTTAATACTGATTTTGAAGATTCGGTACCATTATTATGTATATCATAAGTTTAAGTTCGAAGAACTTATAAATACAGAATTAAGTCGATAATTTTTGACACATTTTAATTTAAGTTAAAGTATTCATTTGAAAAATCCATTTCGGTAAAAAAAGATTATGACTGCAAATTTCATGGAGAGAGCCGGTATTAAAACAATAGGATATCTTATCAAACCGAAAAACACAATGTTTTATATGTTTAGAAAAAACATCTCAATTTTTAAATGTAAGATCTTAAATTTTATCATGCCAACTATAATAAATTAACAATTAACATAATAAATTAATAATTAACATAATTAATATTAAACCAACTATAATTAATTAGTAATTTTAATAATTACATGACATAAATATAAATATTATTTTTAAAACTCTTCTTCATCCCCAAAAGCCCGATAACCGTAATCAGGCTAAGAGCAGGCATGAAACGTTCGTCAATTACCTTTGTGTTTATTGAAAATTGGGCAGTTTCTAAAAACTAAAACATACATAAGGTTACTCTGTGTGCCAAAAATGTGTATAGAGCGTTTTCAATCACGTGTCCCCGATCACGTGATCAAGCTGGCTTGGAAGACAGACAACTTTTCTTTAACATTAGGCTTCCATAGAGAGTACGCGCTGCATTTAGTTTTTATGAAAAAAGTTCATTTAAAAAAATTCTTTAGGCTCGGTTAAAGACCTGAAAGAAAGAATAATAGTTTTTAAGGTAAGTGCATAAGTTTTTGTGTTTTAGGGGTAAGCTAAATTTAGAAAAAATACTTATTACGAGGTGCAGGTGACATGTGTTGTTTACATTTGTTAGAACAATATGCGAGTCCCATACGTCTGTAAAATGCTTATAATATGCTACTGAAACTAAATAATTAAGAATTTTAAAATATATGTTAGTAGCATTGCAAATGGTACTTGCAATTAGAACACTGGCAGAAATGGTTTCAGCAATTAGAACACTGCTAAATATAAAATGTAGTATTATTGAATGAATTATAATGCAGAGAGATGCCATTTTAGAGTAAATAAAGGTTACTTTAAAGTAAACTTTGGAGAAAAACATAAAAATCCTTATTTTTCAAAATTCACATCAAAAGTAAACAAATAAACGATGTGCATCCTATAGTTTTCCATCATACTGCCTGTCCTCCAAGCCTCTGACGTCACAAGCCTGTGACGTCAAGTGCGAATGCTCTATACTCTAATCAAATTTATTTCAATTATTGATTTATTGTTTCGAAACCTACATGCAATACCCCAGCCACTCTTGATTACATAACTACTTAATTAACTCTTAATTTCTGGTTATTATTTAAGCTTAATTAATTAACTACATAATAAAAATAGGAATTTAAAAAGAGTTCATTTAAGTATCTTTACCTTAATTTAAGTAAAACGATGTAAAAAAAATCCTTATTTTTACATAGATCGGAAATACAAAAAAAGGTTTGATTCAGTTAAGCCGTATGTATATTAAGAGAATTAATTAATTGTGTTAGTAATTAATATAATGAATGTATAACAAATTTGAATTTAAAACCTAATGTTGAAAACCTATTCTACCTACACTTTCAAAAATTACAAGTGTTTGTCCATTGATTTATAAATGTTTCCCGAATTAAATTACCTTATTGAAATTGAAATATTTTAACGAATTACATTTCTTTTAAATTTCTATAAAGTGAAGTTTTTAAAACTCAAATCTTGCATTCGCATGCGGCTTTTAGATTCTGGGAAATGAAATCCCTCCAAGGCACCCTCCGTTTTGCCTGAGAGAATAATAGAGTACTCTATGCAGAGAAATGCTTGTAAATAAGCGGTTTTGCACATGTGAAACCGCTCAAGTTCAAACATGCACTAGCATATGAAAAGGAGTTTCAAAATAGTGATTGATGTTATACAGTGGCGTAGTCAGAAAAAAATTCCCAGGGGGATATTGGAATTTAGGGGGGTAGGATGTGGGGTAAATTTAGTTCTCTTCTACGGTCAAAAAATGAAAATTTCTACTTTCGGGGGGATATATCCTCGAATCCCCCCTCTGGCTACGCCCCTGATGGTATAGTTTGAAGACATCGGTGTCTCGGATGTTGGTGTCCAGGACCCCGCTATTGTACTCGACCCCGACGATCCTCCCTTTCTCATCCATCACAGCTGTCAATTAACGAAGGGTTTGGAGTCGTTCTCTATGCCGTTTGCAAATTTACAAAGGCTCAAGACTGTGGAACCTTTGGCCAAAGCCTTGGCCCGGAGTCGAGGAGTCGCCACACGACGAGAGAGTGTTGGAACTGGTTACCTCTTGCTGTCCCTCCCTATGCGATTACCCGTATGTTTGTGTGTGAGGTTGGATTTGGATATGCATTACCATTAAAGCACGTGCTATGGACGGTTAACCAATGTAAACAACAACACAAAGTCCGACATTTTTAACTCTAGTGCCACTTCCGGTGTATCCTTCCGCTTATGTTATGTTATGTAGAAAAGGTGTAAACAGGCTCATTTCCTCAAATGATTTTTAAATAAAGTACAGTTTTAAATGTTTCACGAATAGTACCATCCATAGGATAATGATGAACTAAGTAATTTCGTTCAGCTCTCTATCTATCTACTAAATCACAAAAAGTATTATTAAATTAACTTTAATACGAATAGGTTGCTAGATTTTACGATTATCGCTCGATTTGGCGGTATTTACGTTTTGTTTCTGTAGGTTCGTTTCACAAGTTTTTTTGGTTATTTAGTTGATATCTTGATTTTTAACTTGAAATATATGCTGACCGATGTAAAATATCCTGTAAATATCTTAGTATATATGCAAGAAATAAGTTTTTACATATATAAATAATAAACACTGGCGCACATTGGCGGTTGCTGGCGCTCTGAAAAGATGCCAAAGTGTAACCCGGAAGTGCTTAAAGACTCATTTTCACTACCGCCCTCTATACTGAGTTTGATGGCTGCTAACCATCCATACGTCGGTGAAGTCGTGACGTCATCAACATGGCGCTGGGGAATAACAAACCCAATCTCTATGGCGTTTAACATGGGAGTGTTAAAGAATAATTTTTAAAAACATATTAATCGTCATTTCTTAGGGTATAGAACACCTTTCCCGCATAGTTAAAGGTATGGCAATCATTTATAAATAATCGGAGTATTTTTATTTTGCTTTTCTGTTTGAAAATTCAACGATAACATTTCAGGTCCATTGGTACCAATGGAGTCTATTACGATAGTGTGAAAAAATATTAGTTTTAGAATATGGTCCTTCGTTTGTTAACTTATAAAGCCACTTTACAGTATATATTAAGGTATGTTAATCATTTAGTAACAAGTATAATTTAGATTTCGGTCTCATTTTTTAAGATTGTAACAAGAAATTTCATCTCCATTTGTTTATCATGCGAGTGTGAAAATATATGTTTTTATATAATATTCAACATTCTTTGGTATATCACACCACTTTTGAGCATAGTTAAAGGTATGTTAATCATTAATTAATAAGCAAATTTATTTCTTGGGCTCCACTTTTAAAGATTTAAATAAAAATTAGTATCTCCATTAATGTTATTAAGTGAGTGTGTAAATAGTTTTGTTTTAGATATTTATCATCGTTAGCTACACTTTTATTATTTCATTTTAGTATTATATTGTTTTGAGGCTTTGTAAAAATAGTACTATACTGTATTTTCCTTAACTTTTTTGTTTGATCTACATTTCTACCCATTTATGTTATTATTGCAGAAATAGAAGCATTTTAGCAACAATGAGTATCAATTAGCTCAAAATTGTTTATTATAGACAAAATAAGAGTTAACAAGTTTTTTCCCATTCTGTTTTAGGTTCTATTTATTTATATTAGAGAATTGAATCACATTATCCAAGTTCCAGCTCACAGGACATTTTACAAATGTAATGAATGAACCTTACTAAATGGTGCTTGGTTTTGGTGACCACTTTTGTGGCATCAATTCTAAGCGCTTTTTGGTTGATCATTTATATTTGTAAATCTATTTCTGTCTATGGTTTAATACCTGAATTAAACCAGTCTGCCAGATGTTTTAGGAAATGGTGACTTACAGTGGAGTTGAGGTAAGCATCTTATTAAACATCCTGTGCTCTTTCAAGGATTTGCTATTGCATTCCCTCTTTACCTATCTGTTATCCTCTAGATTAAGCAATCAGATTTTCTTTTTTAATATCTATGCAGTTTTGTGTATTTTAATTTATCTGATAAGTTTCCCACAAGCTCCTAAAATGTGGACCCCAGTAGCTGAATGGATTTTCTCAGTAACTGCCCAGTGCCCATCCTTTTCAACCAGATTTGTTGTCAACCTTTCATATATTTTTCATGAAAGTTTTTAATATTTTCTCGATCAATAAAGAAGGTTTTAATTTTTTTCTAATGGCACGTAATTTTTAAACAGTTACCTACAGCTTAACTAAGTTCATTAACCCAGACGATGCCGAAGCAGTACTTACTTTGCGTTACCCAGTGGGCACCTGTAGACCGAAGCCACTGAGGTGAAGTACTGTTGCCCACGCCACATTCACACTACTATAACTATATAATACTATAATATATAAAATTACTACTATAACGATATAATTCTGAATAGTATTCAAGAGCTAAACTTCGCTTCAACGCCCATAGAAAGCTCTTTAATTTCCAAATAATATACTACCATCCATTCTTGTACTAATTTAACAATGCATTTATAAACCAATCTTTTTATTATGGGAAAGATCCAACCAGTGGTTTTGTTATGTGAGGTCTTTACTTCCGTGTTTTCAAAGAGGAGAAAACTGATTTAGAATGGGAGAGGGCAAACTCACAATGGAGAGAAATCCTTTCGGAAGAAATTCTTCAAGTGTGAATAGAGATAAGGAAATTGACTGCTCCCAGTGGCGTAGTCATAAAACTGTCACGGGCTTTCCATTGAAAGCTCTTGCACCTGTGTTTTCCTTTACCTATCCCCTGAAATTCTATAACCCCCAACCAGTTATTTAAAATTTTGTGTACACAGATGTGCTGGACCCCTTATCTATGGTCTGAATAGAGGTCAACATCGCTTGAAGGTCAATCACAATTTTCTAATGCAGGTGTATTGCAGGAAAAATTCCAGAACAGAAAGTGGATGTGTAATTTATACTTAAATTTTCATTTTTTAAAGGTAGATAATATTTTTAAACACCTCAGAGAATCAAATATATGATTTCACATGAAAGAATTACATTTTGTTAAAATAAATTGTAGAGGAAATGTAGATTTTAGAAAGTGCATTGCGGGGAAAACTGGAGTTCAGCAAGTGAATTCTCAAGTTTGAACACTTGTAAAGGGGCCAAAAATCGCTCGAGGACAAAAATCCACTGAGACACTGGGCGCCAAGGTGGGCTGGGAAATAATATAATAGGTTGTTTTGAATGAATTGATGACTAACATGTTCAAAAAAATATATTTTTTCAAATTTATTTACGAAATAATATTAGGTATTTTAGGCGGAAATTAAATCCACTTTTTAAATTCATATATTAAATTATGGGAATGTTTTAATGAACTAATTTATATTGTTTTTGCATTGTTGTATCCGAATTTCCAGTTTATTTCCATTGTTTAAAGTCACCTTTACATCAAAAAATATTCGTTTCCTGAAAAATAGCAGTACACAAAATGAAAGTACTACGTAAAATTTCCTGTAAGATTCATTTTTACGGTTTTATTTTGCGAGGAGCGGTGTAAGTTTTAGAGCGTTTTGATGAGCAACGATTTTTTTGCCTTTCTACAAAAGAGTGAAGAACGCTCGCTTTCCCCCACAACAGCTCTAAATATATACACGTTACAGACAAATAGTTTATACCACACATGAAAGTACATTTAATTTCCTACAAAATGGTTTACTCAACTTTTATTTTATAATGATAGGTTCCTTCTTTATATTACCCCTTAAATACTCCCGTGCCGTGGACACAGCTTGAGGCAAAGAGGGCCCTGGCTCCCCCCGAATTTCTGAGTAGGTGTATCAAACAAGTTAAAACCCTGCTTTCTAGGTCCAATTTCCAAAACTTTTCTGGGGGAGGACCCCCAGATCCCCCTTTTGTACTTTGGAATTATATTAATCACAATTTTATTTTGTTCATCAAATGCCAATTCTACCTAAAAATGTATTAAATTTCTAAAAATATTGTCAGAAGTTCGGGCTTAGTGTACAAAAACTAGTTAAAACCCTGTTTTTTTTTAGAGAGAAATTTCCAAATTTCCGAATTGGCACTTGGAACTCTATTACTCACTACTTTTCTTGTATTATTATTCCTTAAGATGCAAATTCTGCCTAAAGATGTATAATATTCAACGTTGTATGGGTTTTTTTTTCTAAAATTCGTTAAAATTTGCTGAAGGATTTTCGACAGAGCCATTTGTTTACTTTTAGCTGACGAAAAAGAAATGGTTAATAAACCAATTTCTAATTAGGAAGACCTAGTTTTCAAAAGAACAATAAAGTTAAATTTTTGAAAATTGGAAAAGTGCATTTTCATGGTCATAAGAATTTTAATTTTCATCCTCCTCTCGGCTCCTCAGTTTTTTTAGTATCTAAGGTGAACAATTCTGATTATTGTAATTCAGAGTTTTGATAAAATTTTAACACTAGAACGACGGGATCGGCTTTTTTGGCCCATCGCGCTGTTTGCGGCTTAATAATTTCAACACTAATCAACCGAATGGCTTGAAATTTTATGACTTTTCCTTATTTGGTTCTATTAAAGTGCATACCAAACCGTTTTCATTTTAGTCTGATAGGAGCAAAGATAGCGAACCGTATACCTAGAAAGACGGAGTGGGCTTTTTTGGACCGTACCACCTCTGCTGTGTTTTAGTACAAGTTTCGTCCCGCTGGTATTTCCATGAAACTTTGCTATAGAAAGGAGGATCTTTTTTGTTTGTCATCTCTTACAAGTTTCATTCAATTCGATTCGGTTTAGAACGCCCCTTTCTCAGTCGGGGTAGTGGTCGAGAGGAGGACGTTTCAAAGGATGAATTTATGGTGCCCACCATAAAGAAAAAGGTTCTCACCATTGAATTTCGGCCTACAAGGTGACCAATAGGGTTTGTTTCTCATAAAAGAAATACATTTTACAACTTGAACTGTAACAGCTGTTTTCTTTGAATGGGGAAACTGCTAACCTTCATTCCCTGTTGAGGCATTGAAAATGATGCGTTGTGAAGAGTACCCAGTCATACTTGGGAAAAGAAAGGAACATAACAACTGACAGCTATATTTTACAATAGTAAAACTGTGTGAAAAACTAAAATCACAAGCAATACTAGCCTGGTTGGAATGGAATACTTAGTTAGAAGAGACCGTAGAGAGGTTCTGCCAACTGCAAAATTAGGAAAACAAAATCTTTATTCAACAATTGTTTATTTAAAAAAATAAAGATATAACCTTAACTGCACAACACCGTAGTTATCGAAAACTAGAAGGAAAAGAAAAAGCCGGATACTATAGTTCACTACAACGAAACTAACTATGTAAAAATAATCATTTTTCTCATCAACTCTTTTTAAATTTCCTATTTTTATTATGTAGTTAATTAATTAAGCTTAAATAACTATCAGATTTAAGAGTTAATTCAGTAGTTATGTAATTAAGAGTGGCTGGGGCATTGCATGAAGGTTTCGAAACAATAAATCAATAATTGAAATAAATTTGATTAGAGTACACATTTTTGGCACACAGAGTAACCTTATGTATGTTTTAAATTTTAGAATCTGCCCAATTTTCAATAAACACAAAGGTAATTGACGATTGTTTTATGTATCTCCTGCTCTTAGCCTGATTACGGTTATCGGGCTTTTGGGGATGAAGAAGAGTTTTAACAGTAATATTTAAATTTATGTCATGTAATTAATAAAATTACTAATTAATTATAGTTGGTTAATATTAATTGTGTTAATTGTTAGTTTATTATGTTAATTGTTAATTAATTATAGTTGGCTTGATAAAATTTAATATCTTACATTTAAAAATGGAGATGTTTTTTATAAACATATAAAACATTGTGTTTTTCGGTTCGATAAGATATGATATTGTTTTAATTCCGGCTCTCTTCATGAAATTTGCAGTCATAATCTTTTTTTACCCCAATGGATTTTTCAAATGAATACTTTAACTTAAATTAAAATGTGTCAAAAATTATTGACATATAGTTAGTTGTCTGTGAAAAACTTACCTTCTCTTTTTTCCGTTTTGGATTCAATGTAAATTCTTCTAAAATAATTACCAACATGACAGGTTCGTGAGTCCCCCAAAACAACTTAATTTTCAATTTGTAAAAATTAAATGGTTTTGTACTAACACATTTTCATGTGAGGGTGTCACCCTTACCCAAGGGGCTCATTGTTGCTCACTTTGTCATGCATGACGACAGCAAGCAAATTTTCTTTCTTTTGGAGAGTCCAATACCTGTTCTAACAAACCCTACAAAACGTAAAAAATCAATATAAATTACACTCCTGTAGTAAGTCCTGTGTAAGTAGAAATAATGTTACATACCATATCAAGTCATTTCTCCACCAGATTTCACTACATATTATTTTCCAAAATGTGTGGAAAGTTACAGGATTCTCAGTAGCCTCTTAGCCGCTGGGAGCCAGCGTTTCCAGGGAACACCACTTGGAGGTGGGCTACCATCGTTCCCCAAGGGGCTGCGCCCCGTCTCGCCCTGACGGTTTTGGCGGCACAGCCCCCCACCCTCAGATGGTGGTTGAGGGTAGTTTATGAGCGATTCCAATTTGAAACCAGATGTTCACTTCTAGACAGAACCATTAGCATCCAAGAGCATGACCTCACATATCAATCAACGCGGAACCTCTTGTTTGGTCCGAGCTCTTCTTCGCTCTTCCTTTTCCTGGCAGAAGAGGGGTCGTTCTCCTCACCGATTAACGCCGCAGGTAAAGCCAAGGGTAGAGATGGGTTCCAGAGTTCCTCATCTGGATGCAGAAGAGAAGACGCTCTTCTATTGATGAAATTCGTACGTATAAGAAATGACAGCTTCTCCAAAGTTTCCCGGATTTTCTCAGTATTGGGCAAAGAGATCCTAAGACTGAACTTCAAATTTTCATCCTTCAATCTTAAGCCTAAAAGAAATTGCAATAAGAGAATGGTTCGTGGAAAAGAAATTTAAGAAACTGATTATTTATGATTTTTGTTTTAACTCGTAGGTAAACTGAATTTATGTATGTGTAATAATATTACAACCTCCTAAATTCTTTGCTTAAAAAAGAAATTGGTATCAAATAGGTTGAAAACTACAGGAAATTAAATATCATGTGTGTTATTTTTTTTAGGTAATGTTAATAGAAAGTAACGTTTTTTAATTAAAACATTTTGTTGCGCATGATTTCAAGAAAACTTAATAGTAATGAAAATAAATGTTTTTACCGAAAAGGCAGAAAAGTCAACTTACCCTCAAATTGGAAAGCAAACTTCAAAGCTTGGACGTAGTTCCGAAATCTGACCTTTTTCGATCCATCCGGCAAGTCTTGTAGTATAGTTATGCCCCATTCTTGAGCAGTTTTTCTCAGCCATCGGAGTCCTTGTCCCTTGTTCCGAGACCGTCGAAATGAAAGAGTTACTTCCGTATGGTCCACCATACTGGGGTGCAGGGCATAGACGGTTTTCAGGATCGTTTGCAGGCTATAAACTGCCATGTCCGGATGCTTCTTCTTCGCTTGTTGAAGTACGTTGCACACAATTGAAGAACCCATACACCCATATTGTAGAAAAGGAATTGGCACTCCATCGGGTTCCATAGTAGTTCTGTAAGAAAAATATTTCAGTATGCCTTGGAAAATTACGTTAAATAAATTGAAAAATATGAATATACACGCCTTTTTCAGTGTTATGAAGAAATTGTTTAATGTTTATTTCAAAATAAGTGAAAATGATCGATAAAAAACTAGAATTCTAACTATTTTAAATTTTATCAAGAAAATAAATAATATAATTTCAATACCAAGAAAATAAAAATGATATTTGTTAAGATATCACCTAAGAATGATTTTTTAAGGTTTTAGCACAGTAGTAATTTTTATTGGAATGATTAAGAAATTTTATTTTTCATAACATTAGAAAGCTATTTGCGTATAACCATCAATATCTAAAATATCATATAAAGATTTGTTTAAAATATCTATCAATTATATTATTATTAAGATATTTTTTACATTTTCTAAAGATAAAGTTAGGAAATTTAACACTGAACCATGCTTACCCAGGCGTTCACTACTATTTAGAATTACTATCGACTTCACACTCAAAATGATTTTTAATTATTTTTATGAAAAAAATTAGCTAACAATAACTTTTCAACCATATTATAAATAATACTCGGTAATTTTTTCCCAACTAAATAAAATAAATTTTATACTAACTTTGAGTGTTAAATTTGAATTTAGTCATATTTTTTTGAATAAAAAATTAACGCGGTTATTTTAACATAACAACTAAAGAGACAAAACTAGGACATTACCAAAATGTAATATTCTGCCTTATATTTGATGTTATTAATGAACAGTTTTAACAAGAACATGAAAGAACTGAGAAAATAAGATAACTATAACTATACGCAACCAATAACTTGACAAAATCTCGAAATTAAACAAGGATGCATCAATTTATTTCGTTAAAATATCTATTGATATTGAAAGCAAAGATACTAAAATATTTATGAAAAGGGAAAACATATATTTCACTTCTGACTTTCAGAGGAATTTATATCATGAAAATAAAATTTAACACAAAAGAAAATTCAGAACTTCATATATAATTTAGAATAACTTATATATTCTCGGTATTTAAGTATGTTAATTTTAGCATTATTTAATGTTCATCAATAAATCTTTCACAAAAATCGAAATGAAAATAAAAAAAACTGCTTATGCACATCGACACAATATACTTCATCACAATATAAACTAACCCTTAACTTTTTTTTTCTCTAAGTTAAATTAAAATTGTTTAACAAATGAAATTCAAAGAAATGAGACTAAGTAGGTAATTATTTAAAATATCATTTGATACCCAAAACCACGTCCTTTTTTTAATTTCAATCAACGAAACACAGTAACTGAAATAGCGATGCATAAAACTATAGAAGTGTAAATGAATATCATAATAAGTGGTTAATTATTAAAATCATTAACCTATTTTTCAGAATATTGTCACTCAACATTTATAAAAATTCGTTAATTCTTCGCTTAAATAAATGAACGAATTTAAAGAACTTCTAAACTCTAAAGTATCTAAATCAAAACATAAAAGTTGTACATACCTAAAACTTTGACTCTCGGATTTTTCAATCAGATTTAAGTTCGTAAACACTACATCAGGACGGTTAATCATTGCCGGATACCACGCAACTATTCCATGGGGAATCGGGGGCTTCGAGAGAATCCACCGTGGTAAAGGTGGAGCAGGATCCACGAGTGAAGAAACACATATGCCTCCACAACTACAACCGAAAACCATTTTCGATGGGAGAACACCACTAAATTTAAACTTTCTCACAAATAAAATACACCACTAGCAAAACTTTCACTTCACTTGTTAAAGCACCAAGCACAGTGTACTAATCTAACTGCAGCACTGAATACTATAGCCGCACTCACAAGAGCACACGTCTTACCAATAGAAAGAATCACGTGACAAGCGAGAGCGCCCCCTTGAGTGAGAGCGCCTTTTTAAACGAGAGCGCCCTCTACAGGAGGTTGATCCAATTAAAACATTTCCAACTACTATTGCCCAGGGGAAAATATTCAATTATCAGGTGATTTCTTCTCTCTGTGTAGGGAGAACGGTGGAAGAAGAACCGGTTTTCTCTGCCTCTCCTCCGATAGAATGGCTCTTGTGAACACTGCTAACAAAGTGCCGAACGGAATGTTCTGGACAGCCAATGAAATGACCGTGGAAGATATGGTACATAGGGTTGATCACGAGACGCCCCTTTTCACACAAAGGCCATTTCCTAAAATGGGTGCTAAACAGGCAGGGCCGTGTTGTGGAAAAATTGCGCACGGGGCGGATGGCTTTTTGGCGCCCCCTCCCAAATATAATTTCTTTACATTATTCTCAGATACATTCGCAAAAATATGTTTGGGCAAAAATTTGGCGCCCCCTGAACACTGTCATCGTGGTTCCGTTGTAAAATATTGAAGAATCTACGAAGTCCAATGCTAAAATAATTTTAAATTGCAAAATACTAAAATAATAAATTGCAAAAGAAAAAATCCGGGCGCAAATTCAGCGTTTCTCTTGAATACCTGAATACTGCGCCCGGGGCGGACGCCCCCTTCGCCCCTCCCTTAACACGGCCCTGTAAACAGGTGTCCAGACAGGTTAACTGGTGAACGAAAGGGGGGTTGCAGTAACTCTGTAAATATATCTGCAGTCTCTGATTCACATCCATGAATATTTAATACTGATTTTGAAGATTCGGTACCATTATTATGTATATCATAAGTTTAAGTTCGAAGAACTTATAAATACAGAATTAAGTCGATAATTTTTGACACATTTTAATTTAAGTTAAAGTATTCATTTGAAAAATCCATTTCGGTAAAAAAAGATTATGACTGCAAATTTCATGGAGAGAGCCGGTATTAAAACAATAGGATATCTTATCAAACCGAAAAACACAATGTTTTATATGTTTAGAAAAAACATCTCAATTTTTAAATGTAAGATCTTAAATTTTATCATGCCAACTATAATAAATTAACAATTAACATAATAAATTAATAATTAACATAATTAATATTAAACCAACTATAATTAATTAGTAATTTTAATAATTACATGACATAAATATAAATATTATTTTTAAAACTCTTCTTCATCCCCAAAAGCCCGATAACCGTAATCAGGCTAAGAGCAGGCATGAAACGTTCGTCAATTACCTTTGTGTTTATTGAAAATTGGGCAGTTTCTAAAAACTAAAACATACATAAGGTTACTCTGTGTGCCAAAAATGTGTATAGAGCGTTTTCAATCACGTGTCCCCGATCACGTGATCAAGCTGGCTTGGAAGACAGACAACTTTTCTTTAACATTAGGCTTCCATAGAGAGTACGCGCTGCATTTAGTTTTTATGAAAAAAGTTCATTTAAAAAAATTCTTTAGGCTCGGTTAAAGACCTGAAAGAAAGAATAATAGTTTTTAAGGTAAGTGCATAAGTTTTTGTGTTTTAGGGGTAAGCTAAATTTAGAAAAAATACTTATTACGAGGTGCAGGTGACATGTGTTGTTTACATTTGTTAGAACAATATGCGAGTCCCATACGTCTGTAAAATGCTTATAATATGCTACTGAAACTAAATAATTAAGAATTTTAAAATATATGTTAGTAGCATTGCAAATGGTACTTGCAATTAGAACACTGGCAGAAATGGTTTCAGCAATTAGAACACTGCTAAATATAAAATGTAGTATTATTGAATGAATTATAATGCAGAGAGATGCCATTTTAGAGTAAATAAAGGTTACTTTAAAGTAAACTTTGGAGAAAAACATAAAAATCCTTATTTTTCAAAATTCACATCAAAAGTAAACAAATAAACGATGTGCATCCTATAGTTTTCCATCATACTGCCTGTCCTCCAAGCCTCTGACGTCACAAGCCTGTGACTTCAAGTGCGAATGCTCTATACTCTAATCAAATTTATTTCAATTATTGATTTATTGTTTCGAAACCTACATGCAATACCCCAGCCACTCTTGATTACATAACTACTTAATTAACTCTTAATTTCTGGTTATTATTTAAGCTTAATTAATTAACTACATAATAAAAATAGGAATTTAAAAAGAGTTCATTTAAGTATCTTTACCTTAATTTAAGTAAAACGATGTAAAAAAAATCCTTATTTTTACATAGATCGGAAATACAAAAAAAGGTTTGATTCAGTTAAGCCGTATGTATATTAAGAGAATTAATTAATTGTGTTAGTAATTAATATAATGAATGTATAACAAATTTGAATTTAAAACCTAATGTTGAAAACCTATTCTACCTACACTTTCAAAAATTACAAGTGTTTGTCCATTGATTTATAAATGTTTCCCGAATTAAATTACCTTATTGAAATTGAAATATTTTAACGAATTACATTTCTTTTAAATTTCTATAAAGTGAAGTTTTTAAAACTCAAAACTTGCATTCGCATGCGGCTTTTAGATTCTGGGAAATGAAATCCCTCCAAGGCACCCTCCGTTTTGCCTGAGAGAATAATAGAGTACTCTATGCAGAGAAATGCTTGTAAATAAGCGGTTTTGCACATGTGAAACCGCTCAAGTTCAAACATGCACTAGCATATGAAAAGGAGTTTCAAAATAGTGATTGATGTTATACAGTGGCGTAGTCAGAAAAAAATTCCCAGGGGGATATTGGAATTTAGGGGGGGGGGATGTGGGGTAAATTTAGTTCTCTTCTACGGTCAAAAAATGAAAATTTCTACTTTCGGGGGGATATATCCTCGAATCCCCCCTCTGGCTACGCCCCTGATGGTATAGTTTGAAGACATCGGTGTCTCGGATGTTGGTGTCCAGGACCCCGCTATTGTACTCGACCCCGACGATCCTCCCTTTCTCATCCATCACAGCTGTCAATTAACGAAGGGTTTGGAGTCGTTCTCTATGCCGTTTGCATATTTACAAAGGCTCAAGACTGTGGAACCTTTGGCCAAAGCCTTGGCCCGGAGTCGAGGAGCGCCGCCACACGACGAGAGAGTGTTGGAACTGGTTACCTCTTGCTGTCCCTCCCTATGCGATTACCCGTATGTTTGTGTGTGAGGTTGGATTTGGATATGCATTACCATTAAAGCACGTGCTATGGACGGTTAACCAATGTAAACAACAACACAAAGTCCGACATTTTTAACTCTAGTGCCACTTCCGGTGTATCCTTCCGCTTATGTTATGTTATGTAGAAAAGGTGTAAACAGGCTCATTTCCTCAAATGATTTTTAAATAAAGTACAGTTTTAAATGTTTCACGAATAGTACCATCCATAGGATAATGATGAACTAAGTAATTTCGTTCAGCTCTCTATCTATCTACTAAATCACAAAAAGTATTATTAAATTAACTTTAATACGAATAGGTTGCTAGATTTTACGATTATCGCTCGATTTGGCGGTATTTACGTTTTGTTTCTGTAGGTTCGTTTCACAAGTTTTTTTGGTTATTTAGTTGATATCTTGATTTTTAACTTGAAATATATGCTGACCGATGTAAAATATCCTGTAAATATCTTAGTATATATGCAAGAAATAAGTTCTTACATATATAAATAATAAACACTGGCGCACATTGGCGGTTGCTGGCGCTCTGAAAAGATGCCAAAGTGTAACCCGGAAGTGCTTAAAGACTCATTTTCACTACCGCCCTCTATACTGAGTTTGATGGCTGCTAACCATCCATACGTCGGTGAAGTCGTGACGTCATCAACATGGCGCTGGGGAATAACAAACCCAATCTCTATGGCGTTTAACATGGGAGTGTTAAAGAATAATTTTTAAAAACATATTAATCGTCATTTCTTAGGGTATAGAACACCTTTCCCGCATAGTTAAAGGTATGGCAATCATTTATAAATAATCGGAGTATTTTTATTTTGCTTTTCTGTTTGAAAATTCAACGATAACATTTCAGGTCCATTGGTACCAATGGAGTCTATTACGATAGTGTGAAAAAATATTAGTTTTAGAATATGGTCCTTCGTTTGTTAACTTATAAAGCCACTTTACAGTATATATTAAGGTATGTTAATCATTTAGTAACAAGTATAATTTAGATTTTCGGTCTCATTTTTTAAGATTGTAACAAGAAATTTCATCTCCATTTGTTTATCATGCGAGTGTGAAAATATATGTTTTTATATAATATTCAACATTCTTTGGTATATCACACCACTTTTGAGCATAGTTAAAGGTATGTTAATCATTAATTAATAAGCAAATTTATTTCTTGGGCTCCACTTTTAAAGATTTAAATAAAAATTAGTATCTCCATTAATGTTATTAAGTGAGTGTGTAAATAGTTTTGTTTTAGATATTTATCATCGTTAGCTACACTTTTATTATTTCATTTTAGTATTATATTGTTTTGAGGCTTTGTAAAAATAGTACTATACTGTATTTTCCTTAACTTTTTTGTTTGATCTACATTTCTACCCATTTATGTTATTATTGCAGAAATAGAAGCATTTTAGCAACAATGAGTATCAATTAGCTCAAAATTGTTTATTATAGACAAAATAAGAGTTAACAAGTTTTTTCCCATTCTGTTTTAGGTTCTATTTATTTATATTAGAGAATTGAATCACATTATCCAAGTTCCAGCTCACAGGACATTTTACAAATGTAATGAATGAACCTTACTAAATGGTGCTTGGTTTTGGTGACCACTTTTGTGGCATCAATTCTAAGCGCTTTTTGGTTGATCATTTATATTTGTAAATCTATTTCTGTCTATGGTTTAATACCTGAATTAAACCAGTCTGCCAGATGTTTTAGGAAATGGTGACTTACAGTGGAGTTGAGGTAAGCATCTTATTAAACATCCTGTGCTCTTTCAAGGATTTGCTATTGCATTCCCTCTTTACCTATCTGTTATCCTCTAGATTAAGCAATCAGATTTTCTTTTTTAATATCTATGCAGTTTTGTGTATTTTAATTTATCTGATAAGTTTCCCACAAGCTCCTAAAATGTGGACCCCAGTAGCTGAATGGATTTTCTCAGTAACTGCCCAGTGCCCATCCTTTTCAACCAGATTTGTTGTCAACCTTTCATATATTTTTCATGAAAGTTTTTAATATTTTCTCGATCAATAAAGAAGGTTTTAATTTTTTTCTAATGGCACGTAATTTTTAAACAGTTACCTACAGCTTAACTAAGTTCATTAACCCAGACGATGCCGAAGCAGTACTTACTTTGCGTTACCCAGTGGGCACCTGTAGACCGAAGCCACTGAGGTGAAGTACTGTTGCCCACGCCACATTCACACTACTATAACTATATAATACTATAATATATAAAATTACTACTATAACGATATAATTCTGAATAGTATTCAAGAGCTAAACTTCGCTTCAACGCCCATAGAAAGCTCTTTAATTTCCAAATAATATACTACCATCCATTCTTGTGCTAATTTAACAATGCATTTATAAACCAATCTTTTTATTATGGGAAAGATCCAACCAGTGGTTTTGTTATGTGAGGTCTTTACTTCCGTGTTTTCAAAGAGGAGAAAACTGATTTAGAATGGGAGAGGGCAAACTCACAATGGAGAGAAATCCTTTCGGAAGAAATTCTTCAAGTGTGAATAGAGATAATGAAATTGACTGCTCCCAGTGGCGTAGTCATAAAACTGTCACGGGCTTTCCATTGAAAGCTCTTGCACCTGTGTTTTCCTTTACCTATCCCCTGAAATTCTATAACCCCCAACCAGTTATTTAAAATTTTGTGTACACAGATGTGCTGGACCCCTTATCTATGGTCTGAATAGAGGTCAACATCGCTTGAAGGTCAATCACAATTTTCTAATGCAGGTGTATTGCAGGAAAAATTCCAGAACAGAAAGTGGATGTGTAATTTATACTTAAATTTTCATTTTTTAAAGGTAGATAATATTTTTAAACACCTCAGAGAATCAAATATATGATTTCACATGAAAGAATTACATTTTGTTAAAATAAATTGTAGAGGAAATGTAGATTTTAGAAAGTGCATTGCGGGGAAAACTGGAGTTCAGCAAGTGAATTCTCAAGTTTGAACACTTGTAAAGGGGCCAAAAATCGCTCGAGGACAAAAATCCACTGAGACACTGGGCGCCAAGGTGGGCTGGGAAATAATATAATAGGTTGTTTTGAATGAATTGATGACTAACATGTTCAAAAAAATATATTTTTTCAAATTTATTTACGAAATAATATTAGGTATTTTAGGCGGAAATTAAATCCACTTTTTAAATTCATATATTAAATTATGGGAATGTTTTAATGAACTAATTTATATTGTTTTTGCATTGTTGTATCCGAATTTCCAGTTTATTTCCATTGTTTAAAGTCACCTTTACATCAAAAAATATTCGTTTCCTGAAAAATAGCAGTACACAAAATGAAAGTACTACGTAAAATTTCCTGTAAGATTCATTTTTACGGTTTTATTTTGCGAGGAGCGGTGTAAGTTTTAGAGCGTTTTGATGAGCAACGATTTTTTTGCCTTTCTACAAAAGAGTGAAGAACGCTCGCTTTCCCCCACAACAGCTCTAAATATATACACGTTACAGACAAATAGTTTATACCACACATGAAAGTACATTTAATTTCCTACAAAATGGTTTACTCAACTTTTATTTTATAATGATAGGTTCCTTCTTTATATTACCCCTTAAATACTCCCGTGCCGTGGACACAGCTTGAGGCAAAGAGGGCCCTGGCTCCCCCCGAATTTCTGAGTAGGTGTATCAAAACAAGTTAAAACCCTGCTTTCTAGGTCCAATTTCCAAAACTTTTCTGGGGGAGGACCCCCAGATCCCCCTTTTGTACTTTGGAATTATATTAATCACAATTTTATTTTGTTCATCAAATGCCAATTCTACCTAAAAATGTATTAAATTTCTAAAAATATTGTCAGAAGTTCGGGCTTAGTGTACAAAAACTAGTTAAAACCCTGTTTTTTTTTAGAGAGAAATTTCCAAATTTCCGAATTGGCACTTGGAACTCTATTACTCACTACTTTTCTTGTATTATTATTCCTTAAGATGCAAATTCTGCCTAAAGATGTATAATATTCAACGTTGTATGGGTTTTTTTTTCTAAAATTCGTTAAAATTTGCTGAAGGATTTTCGACAGAGCCATTTGTTTACTTTTAGCTGACGAAAAAGAAATGGTTAATAAACCAATTTCTAATTAGGAAGACCTAGTTTTCAAGAGAACAATAAAGTTAAATTTTTGAAAATTGGAAAAGTGCATTTTCATGGTCATAAGAATTTTAATTTTCATCCTCCTCTCGGCTCCTCAGTTTTTTTAGTATCTAAGGTGAACAATTCTGATTATTGTAATTCAGAGTTTTGATAAAATTTTAACACTAGAACGACGGGATCGGCTTTTTTGGCCCATCGCGCTGTTTGCGGCTTAATAATTTCAACACTAATCAACCGAATGGCTTGAAATTTTATGACTTTTCCTTATTTGGTTCTATTAAAGTGCATACCAAACCGTTTTCATTTTAGTCTGATAGGAGCAAAGATAGCGAACCGTATACCTAGAAAGACGGAGTGGGCTTTTTTGGACCGTACCACCTCTGCTGTGTTTTAGTACAAGTTTCGTCCCGCTGGTATTTCCATGAAACTTTGCTATAGAAAGGAGGATCTTTTTTGTTTGTCATCTCTTACAAGTTTCATTTAATTCGATTCGGTTTAGAACGCCCCTTTCTCAGTCGGGGTAGTGGTCGAGAGGAGGACGTTTCAAAGGATGAATTTATGGTGCCCACCATAAAGATAAAGGTTCTCACCATTGAATTTCGGCCTACAAGGTGACCAATAGGGTTTGTTTCTCATAAAAGAAATACATTTTACAACTTGAACTGTAACAGCTGTTTTCTTTGAATGGGGAAACTGCTAACCTTCATTCCCTGTTGAGGCATTGAAAATGATGCGTTGTGAAGAGTACCCAGTCATACTTGGGAAAAGAAAGGAACATAACAACTGACAGCTATATTTTACAATAGTAAAACTGTGTGAAAAACTAAAATCACAAGCAATACTAGCCTGGTTGGAATGGAATACTTAGTTAGAAGAGACCGTAGAGAGGTTCTGCCAACTGCAAAATTAGGAAAACAAAATCTTTATTCAACAATTGTTTATTTAAAAAAATAAAGATATAACCTTAACTGCACAACACCGTAGTTATCGAAAACTAGAAGGAAAAGAAAAAGCCGGATACTATAGTTCACTACAACGAAACTAACTATGTAAAAATAATCATTTTTCTCATCAACTCTTTTTAAATTTCCTATTTTTATTATGTAGTTAATTAATTAAGCTTAAATAACTATCAGATTTAAGAGTTAATTCAGTAGTTATGTAATTAAGAGTGGCTGGGGCATTGCATGAAGGTTTCGAAACAATAAATCAATAATTGAAATAAATTTGATTAGAGTACACATTTTTGGCACACAGAGTAACCTTATGTATGTTTTAAATTTTAGAATCTGCCCAATTTTCAATAAACACAAAGGTAATTGACGATTGTTTTATGTATCTCCTGCTCTTAGCCTGATTACGGTTATCGGGCTTTTGGGGATGAAGAAGAGTTTTAACAGTAATATTTAAATTTATGTCATGTAATTAATAAAATTACTAATTAATTATAGTTGGTTAATATTAATTGTGTTAATTGTTAGTTTATTATGTTAATTGTTAATTAATTATAGTTGGCTTGATAAAATTTAATATCTTACATTTAAAAATGGAGATGTTTTTTATAAACATATAAAACATTGTGTTTTTCGGTTCGATAAGATATGATATTGTTTTAATTCCGGCTCTCTTCATGAAATTTGCAGTCATAATCTTTTTTTACCCCAATGGATTTTTCAAATGAATACTTTAACTTAAATTAAAATGTGTCAAAAATTATTGACATATAGTTGTCTGTGAAAAACTTACCTTCTCTTTTTTCCGTTTTGGATTCAATGTAAATTCTTCTAAAATAATTACCAACATGACAGGTTCGTGAGTCCCCCAAAACAACTTAATTTTCAATTTGTAAAAATTAAATGGTTTTGTACTAACACATTTTCATGTGAGGGTGTCACCCTTACCCAAGGGGCTCATTGTTGCTCACTTTGTCATGCATGACGACAGCAAGCAAATTTTCTTTCTTTTGGAGAGTCCAATACCTGTTCTAACAAACCCTACAAAACGTAAAAAATCAATATAAATTACACTCCTGTAGTAAGTCCTGTGTAAGTAGAAATAATGTTACATACCATATCAAGTCATTTCTCCACCAGATTTCACTACATATTATTTTCCAAAATGTGTGGAAAGTTACAGGATTCTCAGTAGCCTCTTAGCCGCTGGGAGCCAGCGTTTCCAGGGAACACCACTTGGAGGTGGGCTACCATCGTTCCCCAAGGGGCTGCGCCCCGTCTCGCCCTGACGGTTTTGGCGGCACAGCCCCCCACCCTCAGATGGTGGTTGAGGGTAGTTTATGAGCGATTCCAATTTGAAACCAGATGTTCACTTCTAGACAGAACCATTAGCATCCAAGAGCATGACCTCACATATCAATCAACGCGGAACCTCTTGTTTGGTCCGAGCTCTTCTTCGCTCTTCCTTTTCCTGGCAGAAGAGGGGTCGTTCTCCTCACCGATTAACGCCGCAGGTAAAGCCAAGGGTAGAGATGGGTTCCAGAGTTCCTCATCTGGATGCAGAAGAGAAGACGCTCTTCTATTGATGAAATTCGTACGTATAAGAAATGACAGCTTCTCCAAAGTTTCCCGGATTTTCTCAGTATTGGGCAAAGAGATCCTAAGACTGAACTTCAAATTTTCATCCTTCAATCTTAAGCCTAAAAGAAATTGCAATAAGAGAATGGTTCGTGGAAAAGAAATTTAAGAAACTGATTATTTATGATTTTTGTTTTAACTCGTAGGTAAACTGAATTTATGTATGTGTAATAATATTACAACCTCCTAAATTCTTTGCTTAAAAAAGAAATTGGTATCAAATAGGTTGAAAACTACAGGAAATTAAATATCATGTGTGTTATTTTTTTTAGGTAATGTTAATAGAAAGTAACGTTTTTTAATTAAAACATTTTGTTGCGCATGATTTCAAGAAAACTTAATAGTAATGAAAATAAATGTTTTTACCGAAAAGGCAGAAAAGTCAACTTACCCTCAAATTGGAAAGCAAACTTCAAAGCTTGGACGTAGTTCCGAAATCTGACCTTTTTCGATCCATCCGGCAAGTCTTGTAGTATAGTTATGCCCCATTCTTGAGCAGTTTTTCTCAGCCATCGGAGTCCTTGTCCCTTGTTCCGAGACCGTCGAAATGAAAGAGTTACTTCCGTATGGTCCACCATACTGGGGTGCAGGGCATAGACGGTTTTCAGGATCGTTTGCAGGCTATAAACTGCCATGTCCGGATGCTTCTTCTTCGCTTGTTGAAGTACGTTGCACACAATTGAAGAACCCATACACCCATATTGTAGAAAAGGAATTGGCACTCCATCGGGTTCCATAGTAGTTCTGTAAGAAAAATATTTCAGTATGCCTTGGAAAATTACGTTAAATAAATTGAAAAATATGAATATACACGCCTTTTTCAGTGTTATGAAGAAATTGTTTAATGTTTATTTCAAAATAAGTGAAAATGATCGATAAAAAACTAGAATTCTAACTATTTTAAATTTTATCAAGAAAATAAATAATATAATTTCAATACCAAGAAAATAAAAATGATATTTGTTAAGATATCACCTAAGAATGATTTTTTAAGGTTTTAGCACAGTAGTAATTTTTATTGGAATGATTAAGAAATTTTATTTTTCATAACATTAGAAAGCTATTTGCGTATAACCATCAATATCTAAAATATCATATAAAGATTTGTTTAAAATATCTATCAATTATATTATTATTTTAAGATATTTTTTACATTTTCTAAAGATAAAGTTAGGAAATTTAACACTGAACCATGCTTACCCAGGCGTTCACTACTATTTAGAATTACTATCGACTTCACACTCAAAATGATTTTTAATTATTTTTATGAAAAAAATTAGCTAACAATAACTTTTCAACCATATTATAAATAATATTCGGTAATTTTTTCCCAACTAAATAAAATAAATTTTATACTAACTTTGAGTGTTAAATTTGAATTTAGTCATATTTTTTTGAATAAAAAATTAACGCGGTTATTTTAACATAACAACTAAAGAGACAAAACTAGGACATTACCAAAATGTAATATTCTGCTTTATATTTGATGTTATTAATGAACAGTTTTAACAAGAACATGAAAGAACTGAGAAAATAAGATAACTATAACTATACGCAACCAATAACTTGACAAAATCTCGAAATTAAACAAGGATGCATCAATTTATTTCGTTAAAATATCTATTGATATTGAAAGCAAAGATACTAAAATATTTATGAAAAGGGAAAACATATATTTCACTTCTGATTTTCAGAGGAATTGATATCATGAAAATAAAATTTAACACAAAAGAAAATTCAGAACTTCATATATAATTTAGAATAACTTATATATTCTCGGTATTTAAGTATGTTAATTTTAGCATTATTTAATGTTCATCAATAAATCTTTCACAAAAATCGAAATGAAAATAAAAAAAACTGCTTATGCACATCGACACAATATACTTCATCACAATATAAACTAACCCTTAACTTTTTTTTTTCTCTAAGTTAAATTAAAATTGTTTAACAAATGAAATTCAAAGAAATGAGACTAAGTAGGTAATTATTTAAAATATCATTTGATACCCAAAACCACGTCCTTTTTTTAATTTCAATCAACGAAACACAGTAACTGAAATAGCGATGCATAAAACTATAGAAGTGTAAATGAATATCATAATAAGTGGTTAATTATTAAAATCATTAACCTATTTTTCAGAATATTGTCACTCAACATTTATAAAAATTCGTTAATTCTTCGCTTAAATAAATGAACGAATTTAAAGAACTTCTAAACTCTAAAGTATCTAAATCAAAACATAAAAGTTGTACATACCTAAAACTTTGACTCTCGGATTTTTCAATCAGATTTAAGTTCGTAAACACTACATCAGGACGGTTAATCATTGCCGGATACCACGCAACTATTCCATGGGGAATCGGGGGCTTCGAGAGAATCCACCGTGGTAAAGGTGGAGCAGGATCCACGAGTGAAGAAACACATATGCCTCCACAACTGTAACCGAAAACCATTTTCGATGGGAGAACACCACTAAATTTAAACTTTCTCACAAATAAAATACACCACTAGCAAAACTTTCACTTCACTTGTTAAAGCACCAAGCACAGTGTACTAATCTAACTGCAGCACTGAATACTATAGCCGCACTCACAAGAGCACACGTCTTACCAATAGAAAGGATCACGTGACAAGCGAGAGCGCCCCCTTGAGTGAGAGCGCCTTTTTAAACGAGAGCGCCCTCTACAGGAGGTTGATCCAATTAAAACATTTCCAACTACTATTGCCCAGGGGAAAATATTCAATTATCAGGTGATTTCTTCTCTCTGTGTAGGGAGAACGGTGGAAGAAGAACCGGTTTTCTCTGCCTCTCCTCCGATAGAATGGCTCTTGTGAACACTGCTAACAAAGTGCCGAACGGAATGTTCTGGACAGCCAATGAAATGACCGTGGAAGATATGGTACATAGGGTTGATCACGAGACGCCCCTTTTCACACAAAGGCCATTTCCTAAAATGGGTGCTAAACAGGCAGGGCCGTGTTGTGGAAAAATTGCGCACGGGGCGGATGGCTTTTTGGCGCCCCCTCCCAAATATAATTTCTTTACATTATTCTCAGATACATTCGCAAAAAAATGTTTGGGCAAAAATTTGGCGCCCCCTGAACACTGTCATCGTGGTTCCGTTGTAAAATATTGAAGAATCTACGAAGTCTAATGCTAAAATAATTTTAAATTGCAAAATACTAAAATAATAAATTGCAAAAGAAAAAATCCGGGCGCAAATTCAGCGTTTCTCTTGAATACCTGAATACTGCGCCCGGGGCGGACGCCCCCTTCGCCCCTCCCTTAACACGGCCCTGTAAACAGGTGTCCAGACAGGTTAACTGGTGAACGAAAGGGGGGTTGCAGTAACTCTGTAAATATATCTGCAGTCTCTGATTCACATCCATGAATATTTAATACTGATTTTGAAGATTCGGTACCATTATTATGTATATCATAAGTTTAAGTTCGAAGAACTTATAAATACAGAATTAAGTCGATAATTTTTGACACATTTTAATTTAAGTTAAAGTATTCATTTGAAAAATCCATTTCGGTAAAAAAAGATTATGACTGCAAATTTCATGGAGAGAGCCGGTATTAAAACAATAGGATATCTTATCAAACCGAAAAACACAATGTTTTATATGTTTAGAAAAAACATCTCAATTTTTAAATGTAAGATCTTAAATTTTATCATGCCAACTATAATAAATTAACAATTAACATAATAAATTAATAATTAACATAATTAATATTAAACCAACTATAATTAATTAGTAATTTTAATAATTACATGACATAAATATAAATATTATTTTTAAAACTCTTCTTCATCCCCAAAAGCCCGATAACCGTAATCAGGCTAAGAGCAGGCATGAAACGTTCGTCAATTACCTTTGTGTTTATTGAAAATTGGGCAGTTTCTAAAAACTAAAACATACATAAGGTTACTCTGTGTGCCAAAAATGTGTATAGAGCGTTTTCAATCACGTGTCCCCGATCACGTGATCAAGCTGGCTTGGAAGACAGACAACTTTTCTTTAACATTAGGCTTCCATAGAGAGTACGCGCTGCATTTAGTTTTTATGAAAAAAGTTCATTTAAAAAAATTCTTTAGGCTCGGTTAAAGACCTGAAAGAAAGAATAATAGTTTTTAAGGTAAGTGCATAAGTTTTTGTGTTTTAGGGGTAAGCTAAATTTAGAAAAAATACTTATTACGAGGTGCAGGTGACATGTGTTGTTTACATTTGTTAGAACAATATGCGAGTCCCATACGTCTGTAAAATGCTTATAATATGCTACTGAAACTAAATAATTAAGAATTTTAAAATATATGTTAGTAGCATTGCAAATGGTACTTGCAATTAGAACACTGGCAGAAATGGTTTCAGCAATTAGAACACTGCTAAATATAAAATGTAGTATTATTGAATGAATTATAATGCAGAGAGATGCCATTTTAGAGTAAATAAAGGTTACTTTAAAGTAAACTTTGGAGAAAAACATAAAAATCCTTATTTTTCAAAATTCACATCAAAAGTAAACAAATAAACGATGTGCATCCTATAGTTTTCCATCATACTGCCTGTCCTCCAAGCCTCTGACGTCACAAGGCTGTGACGTCAAGTGCGAATGCTCTATACTCTAATCAAATTTATTTCAATTATTGATTTATTGTTTCGAAACCTACATGCAATACCCCAGCCACTCTTGATTACATAACTACTTAATTAACTCTTAATTTCTGGTTATTATTTAAGCTTAATTAATTAACTACATAATAAAAATAGGAATTTAAAAAGAGTTCATTTAAGTATCTTTACCTTAATTTAAGTAAAACGATGTAAAAAAAATCCTTATTTTTACATAGATCGGAAATACAAAAAAAGGTTTGATTCAGTTAAGCCGTATGTATATTAAGAGAATTAATTAATTGTGTTAGTAATTAATATAATGAATGTATAACAAATTTGAATTTAAAACCTAATGTGTAAAACCTATTCTACCTACACTTTCAAAAATTACAAGTGTTTGTCCATTGATTTATAAATGTTTCCCGAATTAAATTACCTTATTGAAATTGAAATATTTTAACGAATTACATTTCTTTTAAATTTCTATAAAGTGAAGTTTTTAAAACTCAAAACTTGCATTCGCATGCGGCTTTTAGATTCTGGGAAATGAAATCCCTCCAAGGCACCCTCCGTTTTGCCTGAGAGAATAATAGAGTACTCTATGCAGAGAAATGCTTGTAAATAAGCGGTTTTGCACATGTGAAACCGCTCAAGTTCAAACATGCACTAGCATATGAAAAGGAGTTTCAAAATAGTGATTGATGTTATACAGTGGCGTAGTCAGAAAAAAATTCCCAGGGGGATATTGGAATTTAGGGGGGGGATGTGGGGTAAATTTAGTTCTCTTCTACGGTCAAAAAATGAAAATTTCTACTTTCGGGGGGATATATCCTCGAATCCCCCCTCTGGCTACGCCCCTGATGGTATAGTTTGAAGACATCGGTGTCTCGGATGTTGGTGTCCAGGACGCCTATAAGCATACTGTACCTGCGTCGTGGCACTTTTCCACTTTTCCCTTTGGAGCGTTTTCGCCTCGCCAGCCGCCTGTCAATCATTTTCTTTTTCCTCTGCCGAATTTCGTGGAAGCGCCAGCTGTCACTTTTTTTTATTTAGTTTCTTAACAATGCGCGGGAAAATATTGATAGTATTAAAGTATGGCGATTGATAGCGCAAATCTTCCCCCTTCATTTTTTAATGAATGTGTTGAAAGTGGAGAGGAGGCATCAGTAATAAGAAGCAACATTAATAATGTATCCGATACTTTTTCTACTTGGAATCAAAATGTAAATAATTTTAAATTATTATTATTATGTGTAAATGTTAAAAGAATATATTTCATGGTTTTTTTAGTTACTTTTTATTTACATTTAGAGTTCAATTGCTTTTTTTAATAAAATTAATTCTTAAAAATGATTGTAGAAGCTCTTTGATTCATAGTTTTATTTTGAAAATTTAAAACTTTGAAATTTTTTATAATTAAACAATTATGTATATTGTATATATAATTGGTTTTCCCACACAGCAAAACCAATATGTAATTATTACTAATTTCAATTAGTCATTTAAAATTTTTTATCATTGAATTTAAATTTACAATGATTTAAATATTAGATTCAAACTTAGCAGTGTTATTTATAACTTGATATTTACAAATTTTTTGCCTTTTAATGCTTTATGACAGAAAACAACATTTGCTCAAATGGTTAAAAATATGAAAGATGTTTTAAATACTTTAGCATAATAAAGAATGAATAAAAAATATAAAACATTGAATAGCTATCATCTAGGAAGCTTTGTTATGTGATCATAATGTTCTACCATGAGTTAAGATTCTTTAAACCAACCAATTATTACAATTATTCATCAGTAAATTGTCTTCTTTCAGTAAACAAAACAGTTATTTATATTTCAAGTATACAGCTATTTATATTTCATCAGTTCAAGCAAAATTTAAGTTATTATTTAATATTGTTGCTAACATTTACTTCCTAAAAGAAGTTAAAAAGGTATATTGCAACAAATTTTAACTATTCTATTAATTGCAATTAATTATTTCTTAATATTTAAAACTAACAATCGACGATATTCTATAGCAAAGAAAAAACGTGACTGCATGCCTATTCGCACATCTGCCGAAAACTGAATCAGTATATTTCCAAAACAAAGATGCACGTGTCTCACTGACTAAAAAAAAAATTAACGAGGGCATAAAAGAGGGAAGGTAAATAAAAAAAATGAAATGACAGCTGGCGCATCAGCGAAAAAGCGGCAGCAGATGAGAAAAAGAATGATTTCGAGAACGCTTCTAAGTGAGAAGTGCCACGACGAACGTACAGTATGCTTATAGGCGTCCAGGACCCCGCTATTGTACTCGACCCCGACGATCCTCCCTTTCTCATCCATCACAGCTGTCAATTAACGAAGGGTTTGGAGTCGTTCTCTATGCCGTTTGCAAATTTACAAAGGCTCAAGACTGTGGAACCTTTGGCCAAAGCCTTGGCCCGGAGTCGAGGAGCGCCGCCACACGACGAGAGAGTGTTGGAACTGGTTACCTCTTGCTGTCCCTCCCTATGCGATTACCCGTATGTTTGTGTGTGAGGTTGGATTTGGATATGCATTACCATTAAAGCACGTGCTATGGACGGTTAACCAATGTAAACAACAACACAAAGTCCGACATTTTTAACTCTAGTGCCACTTCCGGTGTATCCTTCCGCTTATGTTATGTTATGTAGAAAAGGTGTAAACAGGCTCATTTCCTCAAATGATTTTTAAATAAAGTACAGTTTTAAATGTTTCACGAATAGTACCATCCATAGGATAATGATGAACTAAGTAATTTCGTTCAGCTCTCTATCTATCTACTAAATCACAAAAAGTATTATTAAATTAACATTAATACGAATAGGTTGCTAGATTTTACGATTATCGCTCGATTTGGCGGTATTTACGTTTTGTTTCTGTAGGTTCGTTTCACAAGTTTTTTTGGTTATTTAGTTGATATCTTGATTTTTAACTTGAAATATATGCTGACCGATGTAAAATATCCTGTAAATATCTTAGTATATATGCAAGAAATAAGTTTTTACATATATAAATAATAAACACTGGCGCACATTGGCGGTTGCTGGCGCTCTGAAAAGATGCCAAAGTGTAACCCGGAAGTGCTTAAAGACTCATTTTCACTACCGCCCTCTATACTGAGTTTGATGGCTGCTAACCATCCATACGTCGGTGAAGTCGTGACGTCATCAACATGGCGCTGGGGAATAACAAACCCAATCTCTATGGCGTTTAACATGGGAGTGTTAAAGAATAATTTTTAAAAACATATTAATCGTCATTTCTTAGGGTATAGAACACCTTTCCCGCATAGTTAAAGGTATGGCAATCATTTATAAATAATCGGAGTATTTTTATTTTGCTTTTCTGTTTGAAAATTCAACGATAACATTTCAGGTCCATTGGTACCAATGGAGTCTATTACGATAGTGTGAAAAAATATTAGTTTTAGAATATGGTCCTTCGTTTGTTAACTTATAAAGCCACTTTACAGTATATATTAAGGTATGTTAATCATTTAGTAACAAGTATAATTTAGATTTTCGGTCTCATTTTTTAAGATTGTAACAAGAAATTTCATCTCCATTTGTTTATCATGCGAGTGTGAAAATATATGTTTTTATATAATATTCAACATTCTTTGGTATATCACACCACTTTTGAGCATAGTTAAAGGTATGTTAATCATTAATTAATAAGCAAATTTATTTCTTGGGCTCCACTTTTAAAGATTTAAATAAAAATTAGTATCTCCATTAATGTTATTAAGTGAGTGTGTAAATAGTTTTGTTTTAGATATTTATCATCGTTAGCTACACTTTTATTATTTCATTTTAGTATTATATTGTTTTGAGGCTTTGTAAAAATAGTACTATACTGTATTTTCCTTAACTTTTTTGTTTGATCTACATTTCTACCCATTTATGTTATTATTGCAGAAATAGAAGCATTTTAGCAACAATGAGTATCAATTAGCTCAAAATTGTTTATTATAGACAAAATAAGAGTTAACAAGTTTTTTCCCATTCTGTTTTAGGTTCTATTTATTTATATTAGAGAATTGAATCACATTATCCAAGTTCCAGCTCACAGGACATTTTACAAATGTAATGAATGAACCTTACTAAATGGTGCTTGGTTTTGGTGACCACTTTTGTGGCATCAATTCTAAGCGCTTTTTGGTTGATCATTTATATTTGTAAATCTATTTCTGTCTATGGTTTAATACCTGAATTAAACCAGTCTGCCAGATGTTTTAGGAAATGGTGACTTACAGTGGAGTTGAGGAGTGGAGTATTGCATCTTATTAAACATCCTGTGCTCTTTCAAGGATTTGCTATTGCATTCCCTCTTTACCTATCTGTTATCCTCTAGATTAAGCAATCAGATTTTCTTTTTTAATATCTATGCAGTTTTGTGTATTTTAATTTATCTGATAAGTTTCCCACAAGCTCCTAAAATGTGGACCCCAGTAGCTGAATGGATTTTCTCAGTAACTGCCCAGTGCCCATCCTTTTCAACCAGATTTGTTGTCAACCTTTCATATATTTTTCATGAAAGTTTTTAATATTTTCTCGATCAATAAAGAAGGTTTTAATTTTTTTCTAATGGCACGTAATTTTTAAACAGTTACCTACAGCTTAACTAAGTTCATTAACCCAGACGATGCCGAAGCAGTACTTACTTTGCGTTACCCAGTGGGCACCTGTAGACCGAAGCCACTGAGGTGAAGTACTGTTGCCCACGCCACATTCACACTACTATAACTATATAATACTATAATATATAAAATTACTACTATAACGATATAATTCTGAATAGTATTCAAGAGCTAAACTTCGCTTCAACGCCCATAGAAAGCTCTTTAATTTCCAAATAATATACTACCATCCATTCTTGTACTAATTTAACAATGCATTTATAAACCAATCTTTTTATTATGGGAAAGATCCAACCAGTGGTTTTGTTATGTGAGGTCTTTACTTCCGTGTTTTCAAAGAGGAGAAAACTGATTTAGACTGGGAGAGGGCAAACTCACAATGGAGAGAAATCCTTTCGGAAGAAATTCTTCAAGTGTGAATAGAGATAATGAAATTGACTGCTCCCAGTGGCGTAGTCATAAAACTGTCACGGGCTTTCCATTGAAAGCTCTTGCACCTGTGTTTTCCTTTACCTATCCCCTGAAATTCTATAACCCCCAACCAGTTATTTAAAATTTTGTGTACACAGATGTGCTGGACCCCTTATCTATGGTCTGAATAGAGGTCAACATCGCTTGAAGGTCAATCACAATTTTCTAATGCAGGTGTATTGCAGGAAAAATTCCAGAACAGAAAGTGGATGTGTAATTTATACTTAAATTTTCATTTTTTAAAGGTAGATAATATTTTTAAACACCTCAGAGAATCAAATATATGATTTCACATGAAAGAATTACATTTTGTTAAAATAAATTGTAGAGGAAATGTAGATTTTAGAAAGTGCATTGCGGGGAAAACTGGAGTTCAGCAAGTGAATTCTCAAGTTTGAACACTTGTAAAGGGGCCAAAAATCGCTCGAGGACAAAAATCCACTGAGACACTGGGCGCCAAGGTGGGCTGGGAAATAATATAATAGGTTGTTTTGAATGAATTGATGACTAACATGTTCAAAAAAATATATTTTTTCAAATTTATTTACGAAATAATATTAGGTATTTTAGGCGGAAATTAAATCCACTTTTTAAATTCATATATTAAATTATGGGAATGTTTTAATGAACTAATTTATATTGTTTTTGCATTGTTGTATCCGAATTTCCAGTTTATTTCCATTGTTTAAAGTCACCTTTACATCAAAAAATATTCGTTTCCTGAAAAATAGCAGTACACAAAATGAAAGTACTACGTAAAATTTCCTGTAAGATTCATTTTTACGGTTTTATTTTGCGAGGAGCGGTGTAAGTTTTAGAGCGTTTTGATGAGCAACGATTTTTTTGCCTTTCTACAAAAGAGTGAAGAACGCTCGCTTTCCCCCACAACAGCTCTAAATATATACACGTTACAGACAAATAGTTTATACCACACATGAAAGTACATTTAATTTCCTACAAAATGGTTTACTCAACTTTTATTTTATAATGATAGGTTCCTTCTTTATATTACCCCTTAAATACTCCCGTGCCGTGGACACAGCTTGAGGCAAAGAGGGCCCTGGCTCCCCCCGAATTTCTGAGTAGGTGTATCAAAACAAGTTAAAACCCTGCTTTCTAGGTCCAATTTCCAAAACTTTTCTGGGGGAGGACCCCCAGATCCCCCTTTTGTACTTTGGAATTATATTAATCACAATTTTATTTTGTTCATCAAATGCCAATTCTACCTAAAAATGTATTAAATTTCTAAAAATATTGTCAGAAGTTCGGGCTTAGTGTACAAAAACTAGTTAAAACCCTGTTTTTTTTTAGAGAGAAATTTCCAAATTTCCGAATTGGCACTTGGAACTCTATTACTCACTACTTTTCTTGTATTATTATTCCTTAAGATGCAAATTCTGCCTAAAGATGTATAATATTCAACGTTGTATGGGTTTTTTTTTCTAAAATTCGTTAAAATTTGCTGAAGGATTTTCGACAGAGCCATTTGTTTACTTTTAGCTGACGAAAAAGAAATGGTTAATAAACCAATTTCTAATTAGGAAGACCTAGTTTTCAAAAGAACAATAAAGTTAAATTTTTGAAAATTGGAAAAGTGCATTTTCATGGTCATAAGAATTTTAATTTTCATCCTCCTCTCGGCTCCTCAGTTTTTTTTAGTATCTAAGGTGAACAATTCTGATTATTGTAATTCAGAGTTTTGATAAAATTTTAACACTAGAACGACGGGATCGGCTTTTTTGGCCCATCGCGCTGTTTGCGGCTTAATAATTTCAACACTAATCAACCGAATGGCTTGAAATTTTATGACTTTTCCTTATTTGGTTCTATTAAAGTGCATACCAAACCGTTTTCATTTTAGTCTGATAGGAGCAAAGATAGCGAACCGTATACCTAGAAAGACGGAGTGGGCTTTTTTGGACCGTACCACCTCTGCTGTGTTTTAGTACAAGTTTCGTCCCGCTGGTATTTCCATGAAACTTTGCTATAGAAAGGAGGATCTTTTTTGTTTGTCATCTCTTACAAGTTTCATTCAATTCGATTCGGTTTAGAACGCCCCTTTCTCAGTCGGGGTAGTGGTCGAGAGGAGGACGTTTCAAAGGATGAATTTATGGTGCCCACCATAAAGAAAAAGGTTCTCACCATTGAATTTCGGCCTACAAGGTGACCAATAGGGTTTGTTTCTCATAAAAGAAATACATTTTACAACTTGAACTGTAACAGCTGTTTTCTTTGAATGGGGAAACTGCTAACCTTCATTCCCTGTTGAGGCATTGAAAATGATGCGTTGTGAAGAGTACCCAGTCATACTTGGGAAAAGAAAGGAACATAACAACTGACAGCTATATTTTACAATAGTAAAACTGTGTGAAAAACTAAAATCACAAGCAATACTAGCCTGGTTGGAATGGAATACTTAGTTAGAAGAGACCGTAGAGAGGTTCTGCCAACTGCAAAATTAGGAAAACAAAATCTTTATTCAACAATTGTTTATTTAAAAAAATAAAGATATAACCTTAACTGCACAACACCGTAGTTATCGAAAACTAGAAGGAAAAGAAAAAGCCGGATACTATAGTTCACTACAACGAAACTAACTATGTAAAAATAATCATTTTTCTCATCAACTCTTTTTAAATTTCCTATTTTTATTATGTAGTTAATTAATTAAGCTTAAATAACTATCAGATTTAAGAGTTAATTCAGTAGTTATGTAATTAAGAGTGGCTGGGGCATTGCATGAAGGTTTCGAAACAATAAATCAATAATTGAAATAAATTTGATTAGAGTACACATTTTTGGCACACATAGTAACCTTATGTATGTTTTAAATTTTAGAATCTGCCCAATTTTCAATAAACACAAAGGTAATTGACGATTGTTTTATGTATCTCCTGCTCTTAGCCTGATTACGGTTATCGGGCTTTTGGGGATGAAGAAGAGTTTTAACAGTAATATTTAAATTTATGTCATGTAATTAATAAAATTACTAATTAATTATAGTTGGTTAATATTAATTGTGTTAATTGTTAGTTTATTATGTTAATTGTTAATTAATTATAGTTGGCTTGATAAAATTTAATATCTTACATTTAAAAATGGAGATGTTTTTTATAAACATATAAAACATTGTGTTTTTCGGTTCGATAAGATATGATATTGTTTTAATTCCGGCTCTCTTCATGAAATTTGCAGTCATAATCTTTTTTTACCCCAATGGATTTTTCAAATGAATACTTTAACTTAAATTAAAATGTGTCAAAAATTATTGACATATAGTTGTCTGTGAAAAACTTACCTTCTCTTTTTTCCGTTTTGGATTCAATGTAAATTCTTCTAAAATAATTACCAACATGACAGGTTCGTGAGTCCCCCAAAACAACTTAATTTTCAATTTGTAAAAATTAAATGGTTTTGTACTAACACATTTTCATGTGAGGGTGTCACCCTTACCCAAGGGGCTCATTGTTGCTCACTTTGTCATGCATGACGACAGCAAGCAAATTTTCTTTCTTTTGGAGAGTCCAATACCTGTTCTAACAAACCCTACAAAACGTAAAAAATCAATATAAATTACACTCCTGTAGTAAGTCCTGTGTAAGTAGAAATAATGTTACATACCATATCAAGTCATTTCTCCACCAGATTTCACTACATATTATTTTCCAAAATGTGTGGAAAGTTACAGGATTCTCAGTAGCCTCTTAGCCGCTGGGAGCCAGCGTTTCCAGGGAACACCACTTGGAGGTGGGCTACCATCGTTCCCCAAGGGGCTGCGCCCCGTCTCGCCCTGACGGTTTTGGCGGCACAGCCCCCCACCCTCAGATGGTGGTTGAGGGTAGTTTATGAGCGATTCCAATTTGAAACCAGATGTTCACTTCTAGACAGAACCATTAGCATCCAAGAGCATGACCTCACATATCAATCAACGCGGAACCTCTTGTTTGGTCCGAGCTCTTCTTCGCTCTTCCTTTTCCTGGCAGAAGAGGGGTCGTTCTCCTCACCGATTAACGCCGCAGGTAAAGCCAAGGGTAGAGATGGGTTCCAGAGTTCCTCATCTGGATGCAGAAGAGAAGACGCTCTTCTATTGATGAAATTCGTACGTATAAGAAATGACAGCTTCTCCAAAGTTTCCCGGATTTTCTCAGTATTGGGCAAAGAGATCCTAAGACTGAACTTCAAATTTTCATCCTTCAATCTTAAGCCTAAAAGAAATTGCAATAAGAGAATGGTTCGTGGAAAAGAAATTTAAGAAACTGATTATTTATGATTTTTGTTTTAACTCGTAGGTAAACTGAATTTATGTATGTGTAATAATATTACAACCTCCTAAATTCTTTGCTTAAAAAAGAAATTGGTATCAAATAGGTTGAAAACTACAGGAAATTAAATATCATGTGTGTTATTTTTTTTAGGTAATGTTAATAGAAAGTAACGTTTTTTAATTAAAACATTTTGTTGCGCATGATTTCAAGAAAACTTAATAGTAATGAAAATAAATGTTTTTACCGAAAAGGCAGAAAAGTCAACTTACCCTCAAATTGGAAAGCAAACTTCAAAGCTTGGACGTAGTTCCGAAATCTGACCTTTTTCGATCCATCCGGCAAGTCTTGTAGTATAGTTATGCCCCATTCTTGAGCAGTTTTTCTCAGCCATCGGAGTCCTTGTCCCTTGTTCCGAGACCGTCGAAATGAAAGAGTTACTTCCGTATGGTCCACCATACTGGGGTGCAGGGCATAGACGGTTTTCAGGATCGTTTGCAGGCTATAAACTGCCATGTCCGGATGCTTCTTCTTCGCTTGTTGAAGTACGTTGCACACAATTGAAGAACCCATACACCCATATTGTAGAAAAGGAATTGGCACTCCATCGGGTTCCATAGTAGTTCTGTAAGAAAAATATTTCAGTATGCCTTGGAAAATTACGTTAAATAAATTGAAAAATATGAATATACACGCCTTTTTCAGTGTTATGAAGAAATTGTTTAATGTTTATTTCAAAATAAGTGAAAATGATCGATAAAAAACTAGAATTCTAACTATTTTAAATTTTATCAAGAAAATAAATAATATAATTTCAATACCAAGAAAATAAAAATGATATTTGTTAAGATATCACCTAAGAATGATTTTTTAAGGTTTTAGCACAGTAGTAATTTTTATTGGAATGATTAAGAAATTTTATTTTTCATAACATTAGAAAGCTATTTGCGTATAACCATCAATATCTAAAATATCATATAAAGATTTGTTTAAAATATCTATCAATTATATTATTATTTTAAGATATTTTTTACATTTTCTAAAGATAAAGTTAGGAAATTTAACACTGAACCATGCTTACCCAGGCGTTCACTACTATTTAGAATTACTATCGACTTCACACTCAAAATGATTTTTAATTATTTTTATGAAAAAAATTAGCTAACAATAACTTTTCAACCATATTATAAATAATACTCGGTAATTTTTTCCCAACTAAATAAAATAAATTTTATACTAACTTTGAGTGTTAAATTTGAATTTAGTCATATTTTTTTGAATAAAAAATTAACGCGGTTATTTTAACATAACAACTAAAGAGACAAAACTAGGACATTACCAAAATGTAATATTCTGCCTTATATTTGATGTTATTAATGAACAGTTTTAACAAGAACATGAAAGAACTGAGAAAATAAGATAACTATAACTATACGCAACCAATAACTTGACAAAATCTCGAAATTAAACAAGGATGCATCAATTTATTTCGTTAAAATATCTATTGATATTGAAAGCAAAGATACTAAAATATTTATGAAAAGGGAAAACATATATTTCACTTCTGATTTTCAGAGGAATTTATATCATGAAAATAAAATTTAACACAAAAGAAAATTCAGAACTTCATATATAATTTAGAATAACTTATATATTCTCGGTATTTAAGTATGTTAATTTTAGCATTATTTAATGTTCATCAATAAATCTTTCACAAAAATCGAAATGAAAATAAAAAAAACTGCTTATGCACATCGACACAATATACTTCATCACAATATAAACTAACCCTTAACTTTTTTTTTCTCTAAGTTAAATTAAAATTGTTTAACAAATGAAATTCAAAGAAATGAGACTAAGTAGGTAATTATTTAAAATATCATTTGATACCCAAAACCACGTCCTTTTTTTAATTTCAATCAACGAAACACAGTAACTGAAATAGCGATGCATAAAACTATAGAAGTGTAAATGAATATCATAATAAGTGGTTAATTATTAAAATCATTAACCTATTTTTCAGAATATTGTCACTCAACATTTATAAAAATTCGTTAATTCTTCGCTTAAATAAATGAACGAATTTAAAGAACTTCTAAACTCTAAAGTATCTAAATCAAAACATAAAAGTTGTACATACCTAAAACTTTGACTCTCGGATTTTTCAATCAGATTTAAGTTCGTAAACACTACATCAGGACGGTTAATCATTGCCGGATACCACGCAACTATTCCATGGGGAATCGGGGGCTTCGAGAGAATCCACCGTGGTAAAGGTGGAGCAGGATCCACGAGTGAAGAAACACATATGCCTCCACAACTACAACCGAAAACCATTTTCGATGGGAGAACACCACTAAATTTAAACTTTCTCACAAATAAAATACACCACTAGCAAAACTTTCACTTCACTTGTTAAAGCACCAAGCACAGTGTACTAATCTAACTGCAGCACTGAATACTATAGCCGCACTCACAAGAGCACACGTCTTACCAATAGAAAGAATCACGTGACAAGCGAGAGCGCCCCCTTGAGTGAGAGCGCCTTTTTAAACGAGAGCGCCCTCTACAGGAGGTTGATCCAATTAAAACATTTCCAACTACTATTGCCCAGGGGAAAATATTCAATTATCAGGTGATTTCTTCTCTCTGTGTAGGGAGAACGGTGGAAGAAGAACCGGTTTTCTCTGCCTCTCCTCCGATAGAATGGCTCTTGTGAACACTGCTAACAAAGTGCCGAACGGAATGTTCTGGACAGCCAATGAAATGACCGTGGAAGATATGGTACATAGGGTTGATCACGAGACGCCCCTTTTCACACAAAGGCCATTTCCTAAAATGGGTGCTAAACAGGCAGGGCCGTGTTGTGGAAAAATTGCGCACGGGGCGGATGGCTTTTTGGCGCCCCCTCCCAAATATAATTTCTTTACATTATTCTCAGATACATTCGCAAAAATATGTTTGGGCAAAAATTTGGCGCCCCCTGAACACTGTCATCGTGGTTCCGTTGTAAAATATTGAAGAATCTACGAAGTCCAATGCTAAAATAATTTTAAATTGCAAAATACTAAAATAATAAATTGCAAAAGAAAAAATCCGGGCGCAAATTCAGCGTTTCTCTTGAATACCTGAATACTGCGCCCGGGGCGGACGCCCCCTTCGCCCCTCCCTTAACACGGCCCTGTAAACAGGTGTCCAGACAGGTTAACTGGTGAACGAAAGGGGGGTTGCAGTAACTCTGTAAATATATCTGCAGTCTCTGATTCACATCCATGAATATTTAATACTGATTTTGAAGATTCGGTACCATTATTATGTATATCATAAGTTTAAGTTCGAAGAACTTATAAATACAGAATTAAGTCGATAATTTTTGACACATTTTAATTTAAGTTAAAGTATTCATTTGAAAAATCCATTTCGGTAAAAAAAGATTATGACTGCAAATTTCATGGAGAGAGCCGGTATTAAAACAATAGGATATCTTATCAAACCGAAAAACACAATGTTTTATATGTTTAGAAAAAACATCTCAATTTTTAAATGTAAGATCTTAAATTTTATCATGCCAACTATAATAAATTAACAATTAACATAATAAATTAATAATTAACATAATTAATATTAAACCAACTATAATTAATTAGTAATTTTAATAATTACATGACATAAATATAAATATTATTTTTAAAACTCTTCTTCATCCCCAAAAGCCCGATAACCGTAATCAGGCTAAGAGCAGGCATGAAACGTTCGTCAATTACCTTTGTGTTTATTGAAAATTGGGCAGTTTCTAAAAACTAAAACATACATAAGGTTACTCTGTGTGCCAAAAATGTGTATAGAGCGTTTTCAATCACGTGTCCCCGATCACGTGATCAAGCTGGCTTGGAAGACAGACAACTTTTCTTTAACATTAGGCTTCCATAGAGAGTAAGCGCTGCATTTAGTTTTTATGAAAAAAGTTCATTTAAAAAAATTCTTTAGGCTCGGTTAAAGACCTGAAAGAAAGAATAATAGTTTTTAAGGTAAGTGCATAAGTTTTTGTGTTTTAGGGGTAAGCTAAATTTAGAAAAAATACTTATTACGAGGTGCAGGTGACATGTGTTGTTTACATTTGTTAGAACAATATGCGAGTCCCATACGTCTGTAAAATGCTTATAATATGCTACTGAAACTAAATAATTAAGAATTTTAAAATATATGTTAGTAGCATTGCAAATGGTACTTGCAATTAGAACACTGGCAGAAATGGTTTCAGCAATTAGAACACTGCTAAATATAAAATGTAGTATTATTGAATGAATTATAATGCAGAGAGATGCCATTTTAGAGTAAATAAAGGTTACTTTAAAGTAAACTTTGGAGAAAAACATAAAAATCCTTATTTTTCAAAATTCACATCAAAAGTAAACAAATAAACGATGTGCATCCTATAGTTTTCCATCATACTGCCTGTCCTCCAAGCCTCTGACGTCACAAGCCTGTGACGTCAAGTGCGAATGCTCTATACTCTAATCAAATTTATTTCAATTATTGATTTATTGTTTCGAAACCTACATGCAATACCCCAGCCACTCTTGATTACATAACTACTTAATTAAATCTTAATTTCTGGTTATTATTTAAGCTTAATTAATTAACTACATAATAAAAATAGGAATTTAAAAAGAGTTCATTTAAGTATCTTTACCTTAATTTAAGTAAAACGATTTAAAAAAAATCCTTATTTTTACATAGATCGGAAATACAAAAAAAGGTTTGATTCAGTTAAGCCGTATGTATATTAAGAGAATTAATTAATTGTGTTAGTAATTAATATAATGAATGTATAACAAATTTGAATTTAAAACCTAATGTTGAAAACCTATTCTACCTACACTTTCAAAAATTACAAGTGTTTGTCCATTGATTTATAAATGTTTCCCGAATTAAATTACCTTATTGAAATTGAAATATTTTAACGAATTACATTTCTTTTAAATTTCTATAAAGTGAAGTTTTTAAAACTCAAAACTTGCATTCGCATGCGGCTTTTAGATTCTGGGAAATGAAATCCCTCCAAGGCACCCTCCGTTTTGCCTGAGAGAATAATAGAGTACTCTATGCAGAGAAATGCTTGTAAATAAGCGGTTTTGCACATGTGAAACCGCTCAAGTTCAAACATGCACTAGCATATGAAAAGGAGTTTCAAAATAGTGATTGATGTTATACAACTGCGTAGTCAGAAAAAAATTCCCAGGGGGATATTGGAATTTAGGGGGGGGGGATGTGGGGTAAATTTAGTTCTCTTCTACGGTCAAAAAATGAAAATTTCTACTTTCGGGGGGATATATCCTCGAATCCCCCCTCTGGCTACGCCCCTGATGGTATAGTTTGAAGACATCGGTGTCTCGGATGTTGGTGTCCAGGACCCCGCTATTGTACTCGACCCCGACGATCCTCCCTTTCTCATCCATCACAGCTGTCAATTAACGAAGGGTTTGGAGTCGTTCTCTATGCCGTTTGCATATTTACAAAGGCTCAAGACTGTGGAACCTTTGGCCAAAGCCTTGGCCCGGAGTCGAGGAGCGCCGCCACACGACGAGAGAGTGTTGGAACTGGTTACCTCTTGCTGTCCCTCCCTATGCGATTACCCGTATGTTTGTGTGTGAGGTTGGATTTGGATATGCATTACCATTAAAGCACGTGCTATGGACGGTTAACCAATGTAAACAACAACACAAAGTCCGACATTTTTAACTCTAGTGCCACTTCCGGTGTATCCTTCCGCTTATGTTATGTTATGTAGAAAAGGTGTAAACAGGCTCATTTCCTCAAATGATTTTTAAATAAAGTACAGTTTTAAATGTTTCACGAATAGTACCATCCATAGGATAATGATGAACTAAGTAATTTCGTTCAGCTCTCTATCTATCTACTAAATCACAAAAAGTATTATTAAATTAACTTTAATACGAATAGGTTGCTAGATTTTACGATTATCGCTCGATTTGGCGGTATTTACGTTTTGTTTCTGTAGGTTCGTTTCACAAGTTTTTTTGGTTATTTAGTTGATATCTTGATTTTTAACTTGAAATATATGCTGACCGATGTAAAATATCCTGTAAATATCTTAGTATATATGCAAGAAATAAGTTCTTACATATATAAATAATAAACACTGGCGCACATTGGCGGTTGCTGGCGCTCTGAAAAGATGCCAAAGTGTAACCCGGAAGTGCTTAAAGACTCATTTTCACTACCGCCCTCTATACTGAGTTTGATGGCTGCTAACCATCCATACGTCGGTGAAGTCGTGACGTCATCAACATGGCGCTGGGGAATAACAAACCCAATCTCTATGGCGTTTAACATGGGAGTGTTAAAGAATAATTTTTAAAAACATATTAATCGTCATTTCTTAGGGTATAGAACACCTTTCCCGCATAGTTAAAGGTATGGCAATCATTTATAAATAATCGGAGTATTTTTATTTTGCTTTTCTGTTTGAAAATTCAACGATAACATTTCAGGTCCATTGGTACCAATGGAGTCTATTACGATAGTGTGAAAAAATATTAGTTTTAGAATATGGTCCTTCGTTTGTTAACTTATAAAGCCACTTTACAGTATATATTAAGGTATGTTAATCATTTAGTAACAAGTATAATTTAGATTTTCGGTCTCATTTTTTAAGATTGTAACAAGAAATTTCATCTCCATTTGTTTATCATGCGAGTGTGAAAATATATGTTTTTATATAATATTCAACATTCTTTGGTATATCACACCACTTTTGAGCATAGTTAAAGGTATGTTAATCATTAATTAATAAGCAAATTTATTTCTTGGGCTCCACTTTTAAAGATTTAAATAAAAATTAGTATCTCCATTAATGTTATTAAGTGAGTGTGTAAATAGTTTTGTTTTAGATATTTATCATCGTTAGCTACACTTTTATTATTTCATTTTAGTATTATATTGTTTTGAGGCTTTGTAAAAATAGTACTATACTGTATTTTCCTTAACTTTTTTGTTTGATCTACATTTCTACCCATTTATGTTATTATTGCAGAAATAGAAGCATTTTAGCAACAATGAGTATCAATTAGCTCAAAATTGTTTATTATAGACAAAATAAGAGTTAACAAGTTTTTTCCCATTCTGTTTTAGGTTCTATTTATTTATATTAGAGAATTGAATCACATTATCCAAGTTCCAGCTCACAGGACATTTTACAAATGTAATGAATGAACCTTACTAAATGGTGCTTGGTTTTGGTGACCACTTTTGTGGCATCAATTCTAAGCGCTTTTTGGTTGATCATTTATATTTGTAAATCTATTTCTGTCTATGGTTTAATACCTGAATTAAACCAGTCTGCCAGATGTTTTAGGAAATGGTGACTTACAGTGGAGTTGAGGTAAGCATCTTATTAAACATCCTGTGCTCTTTCAAGGATTTGCTATTGCATTCCCTCTTTACCTATCTGTTATCCTCTAGATTAAGCAATCAGATTTTCTTTTTTAATATCTATGCAGTTTTGTGTATTTTAATTTATCTGATAAGTTTCCCACAAGCTCCTAAAATGTGGACCCCAGTAGCTGAATGGATTTTCTCAGTAACTGCCCAGTGCCCATCCTTTTCAACCAGATTTGTTGTCAACCTTTCATATATTTTTCATGAAAGTTTTTAATATTTTCTCGATCAATAAAGAAGGTTTTAATTTTTTTCTAATGGCACGTAATTTTTAAACAGTTACCTACAGCTTAACTAAGTTCATTAACCCAGACGATGCCGAAGCAGTACTTACTTTGCGTTACCCAGTGGGCACCTGTAGACCGAAGCCACTGAGGTGAAGTACTGTTGCCCACGCCACATTCACACTACTATAACTATATAATACTATAATATATAAAATTACTACTATAACGATATAATTCTGAATAGTATTCAAGAGCTAAACTTCGCTTCAACGCCCATAGAAAGCTCTTTAATTTCCAAATAATATACTACCATCCATTCTTGTGCTAATTTAACAATGCATTTATAAACCAATCTTTTTATTATGGGAAAGATCCAACCAGTGGTTTTGTTATGTGAGGTCTTTACTTCCGTGTTTTCAAAGAGGAGAAAACTGATTTAGAATGGGAGAGGGCAAACTCACAATGGAGAGAAATCCTTTCGGAAGAAATTCTTCAAGTGTGAATAGAGATAATGAAATTGACTGCTCCCAGTGGCGTAGTCATAAAACTGTCACGGGCTTTCCATTGAAAGCTCTTGCACCTGTGTTTTCCTTTACCTATCCCCTGAAATTCTATAACCCCCAACCAGTTATTTAAAATTTTGTGTACACAGATGTGCTGGACCCCTTATCTATGGTCTGAATAGAGGTCAACATCGCTTGAAGGTCAATCACAATTTTCTAATGCAGGTGTATTGCAGGAAAAATTCCAGAACAGAAAGTGGATGTGTAATTTATACTTAAATTTTCATTTTTTAAAGGTAGATAATATTTTTAAACACCTCAGAGAATCAAATATATGATTTCACATGAAAGAATTACATTTTGTTAAAATAAATTGTAGAGGAAATGTAGATTTTAGAAAGTGCATTGCGGGGAAAACTGGAGTTCAGCAAGTGAATTCTCAAGTTTGAACACTTGTAAAGGGGCCAAAAATCGCTCGAGGACAAAAATCCACTGAGACACTGGGCGCCAAGGTGGGCTGGGAAATAATATAATAGGTTGTTTTGAATGAATTGATGACTAACATGTTCAAAAAAATATATTTTTTCAAATTTATTTACGAAATAATATTAGGTATTTTAGGCGGAAATTAAATCCACTTTTTAAATTCATATATTAAATTATGGGAATGTTTTAATGAACTAATTTATATTGTTTTTGCATTGTTGTATCCGAATTTCCAGTTTATTTCCATTGTTTAAAGTCACCTTTACATCAAAAAATATTCGTTTCCTGAAAAATAGCAGTACACAAAATGAAAGTACTACGTAAAATTTCCTGTAAGATTCATTTTTACGGTTTTATTTTGCGAGGAGCGGTGTAAGTTTTAGAGCGTTTTGATGAGCAACGATTTTTTTGCCTTTCTACAAAAGAGTGAAGAACGCTCGCTTTCCCCCACAACAGCTCTAAATATATACACGTTACAGACAAATAGTTTATACCACACATGAAAGTACATTTAATTTCCTACAAAATGGTTTACTCAACTTTTATTTTATAATGATAGGTTCCTTCTTTATATTACCCCTTAAATACTCCCGTGCCGTGGACACAGCTTGAGGCAAAGAGGGCCCTGGCTCCCCCCGAATTTCTGAGTAGGTGTATCAAAACAAGTTAAAACCCTGCTTTCTAGGTCCAATTTCCAAAACTTTTCTGGGGGAGGACCCCCAGATCCCCCTTTTGTACTTTGGAATTATATTAATCACAATTTTATTTTGTTCATCAAATGCCAATTCTACCTAAAAATGTATTAAATTTCTAAAAATATTGTCAGAAGTTCGGGCTTAGTGTACAAAAACTAGTTAAAACCCTGTTTTTTTTTTAGAGAGAAATTTCCAAATTTCCGAATTGGCACTTGGAACTCTATTACTCACTACTTTTCTTGTATTATTATTCCTTAAGATGCAAATTCTGCCTAAAGATGTATAATATTCAACGTTGTATGGGTTTTTTTTTCTAAAATTCGTTAAAATTTGCTGAAGGATTTTCGACAGAGCCATTTGTTTACTTTTAGCTGACGAAAAAGAAATGGTTAATAAACCAATTTCTAATTAGGAAGACCTAGTTTTCAAGAGAACAATAAAGTTAAATTTTTGAAAATTGGAAAAGTGCATTTTCATGGTCATAAGAATTTTAATTTTCATCCTCCTCTCGGCTCCTCAGTTTTTTTAGTATCTAAGGTGAACAATTCTGATTATTGTAATTCAGAGTTTTGATAAAATTTTAACACTAGAACGACGGGATCGGCTTTTTTGGCCCATCGCGCTGTTTGCGGCTTAATAATTTCAACACTAATCAACCGAATGGCTTGAAATTTTATGACTTTTCCTTATTTGGTTCTATTAAAGTGCATACCAAACCGTTTTCATTTTAGTCTGATAGGAGCAAAGATAGCGAACCGTATACCTAGAAAGACGGAGTGGGCTTTTTTGGACCGTACCACCTCTGCTGTGTTTTAGTACAAGTTTCGTCCCGCTGGTATTTCCATGAAACTTTGCTATAGAAAGGAGGATCTTTTTTGTTTGTCATCTCTTACAAGTTTCATTTAATTCGATTCGGTTTAGAACGCCCCTTTCTCAGTCGGGGTAGTGGTCGAGAGGAGGACGTTTCAAAGGATGAATTTATGGTGCCCACCATAAAGATAAAGGTTCTCACCATTGAATTTCGGCCTACAAGGTGACCAATAGGGTTTGTTTCTCATAAAAGAAATACATTTTACAACTTGAACTGTAACAGCTGTTTTCTTTGAATGGGGAAACTGCTAACCTTCATTCCCTGTTGAGGCATTGAAAATGATGCGTTGTGAAGAGTACCCAGTCATACTTGGGAAAAGAAAGGAACATAACAACTGACAGCTATATTTTACAATAGTAAAACTGTGTGAAAAACTAAAATCACAAGCAATACTAGCCTGGTTGGAATGGAATACTTAGTTAGAAGAGACCGTAGAGAGGTTCTGCCAACTGCAAAATTAGGAAAACAAAATCTTTATTCAACAATTGTTTATTTAAAAAAATAAAGATATAACCTTAACTGCACAACACCGTAGTTATCGAAAACTAGAAGGAAAAGAAAAAGCCGGATACTATAGTTCACTACAACGAAACTAACTATGTAAAAATAATCATTTTTCTCATCAACTCTTTTTAAATTTCCTATTTTTATTATGTAGTTAATTAATTAAGCTTAAATAACTATCAGATTTAAGAGTTAATTCAGTAGTTATGTAATTAAGAGTGGCTGGGGCATTGCATGAAGGTTTCGAAACAATAAATCAATAATTGAAATAAATTTGATTAGAGTACACATTTTTGGCACACAGAGTAACCTTATGTATGTTTTAAATTTTAGAATCTGCCCAATTTTCAATAAACAAAAAGGTAATTGACGATTGTTTTATGTATCTCCTGCTCTTAGCCTGATTACGGTTATCGGGCTTTTGGGGATGAAGAAGAGTTTTAACAGTAATATTTAAATTTATGTCATGTAATTAATAAAATTACTAATTAATTATAGTTGGTTAATATTAATTGTGTTAATTGTTAGTTTATTATGTTAATTGTTAATTAATTATAGTTGGCTTGATAAAATTTAATATCTTACATTTAAAAATGGAGATGTTTTTTATAAACATATAAAACATTGTGTTTTTCGGTTCGATAAGATATGATATTGTTTTAATTCCGGCTCTCTTCATGAAATTTGCAGTCATAATCTTTTTTTACCCCAATGGATTTTTCAAATGAATACTTTAACTTAAATTAAAATGTGTCAAAAATTATTGACATATAGTTGTCTGTGAAAAACTTACCTTCTCTTTTTTCCGTTTTGGATTCAATGTAAATTCTTCTAAAATAATTACCAACATGACAGGTTCGTGAGTCCCCCAAAACAACTTAATTTTCAATTTGTAAAAATTAAATGGTTTTGTACTAACACATTTTCATGTGAGGGTGTCACCCTTACCCAAGGGGCTCATTGTTGCTCACTTTGTCATGCATGACGACAGCAAGCAAATTTTCTTTCTTTTGGAGAGTCCAATACCTGTTCTAACAAACCCTACAAAACGTAAAAAATCAATATAAATTACACTCCTGTAGTAAGTCCTGTGTAAGTAGAAATAATGTTACATACCATATCAAGTCATTTCTCCACCAGATTTCACTACATATTATTTTCCAAAATGTGTGGAAAGTTACAGGATTCTCAGTAGCCTCTTAGCCGCTGGGAGCCAGCGTTTCCAGGGAACACCACTTGGAGGTGGGCTACCATCGTTCCCCAAGGGGCTGCGCCCCGTCTCGCCCTGACGGTTTTGGCGGCACAGCCCCCCACCCTCAGATGGTGGTTGAGGGTAGTTTATGAGCGATTCCAATTTGAAACCAGATGTTCACTTCTAGACAGAACCATTAGCATCCAAGAGCATGACCTCACATATCAATCAACGCGGAACCTCTTGTTTGGTCTGAGCTCTTCTTCGCTCTTCCTTTTCCTGGCAGAAGAGGGGTCGTTCTCCTCACCGATTAACGCCGCAGGTAAAGCCAAGGGTAGAGATGGGTTCCAGAGTTCCTCATCTGGATGCAGAAGAGAAGACGCTCTTCTATTGATGAAATTCGTACGTATAAGAAATGACAGCTTCTCCAAAGTTTCCCGGATTTTCTCAGTATTGGGCAAAGAGATCCTAAGACTGAACTTCAAATTTTCATCCTTCAATCTTAAGCCTAAAAGAAATTGCAATAAGAGAATGGTTCGTGGAAAAGAAATTTAAGAAACTGATTATTTATGATTTTTGTTTTAACTCGTAGGTAAACTGAATTTATGTATGTGTAATAATATTACAACCTCCTAAATTCTTTGCTTAAAAAAGAAATTGGTATCAAATAGGTTGAAAACTACAGGAAATTAAATATCATGTGTGTTATTTTTTTTAGGTAATGTTAATAGAAAGTAACGTTTTTTAATTAAAACATTTTGTTGCGCATGATTTCAAGAAAACTTAATAGTAATGAAAATAAATGTTTTTACCGAAAAGGCAGAAAAGTCAACTTACCCTCAAATTGGAAAGCAAACTTCAAAGCTTGGACGTAGTTCCGAAATCTGACCTTTTTCGATCCATCCGGCAAGTCTTGTAGTATAGTTATGCCCCATTCTTGAGCAGTTTTTCTCAGCCATCGGAGTCCTTGTCCCTTGTTCCGAGACCGTCGAAATGAAAGAGTTACTTCCGTATGGTCCACCATACTGGGGTGCAGGGCATAGACGGTTTTCAGGATCGTTTGCAGGCTATAAACTGCCATGTCCGGATGCTTCTTCTTCGCTTGTTGAAGTACGTTGCACACAATTGAAGAACCCATACACCCATATTGTAGAAAAGGAATTGGCACTCCATCGGGTTCCATAGTAGTTCTGTAAGAAAAATATTTCAGTATGCCTTGGAAAATTACGTTAAATAAATTGAAAAATATGAATATACACGCCTTTTTCAGTGTTATGAAGAAATTGTTTAATGTTTATTTCAAAATAAGTGAAAATGATCGATAAAAAACTAGAATTCTAACTATTTTAAATTTTATCAAGAAAATAAATAATATAATTTCAATACCAAGAAAATAAAAATGATATTTGTTAAGATATCACCTAAGAATGATTTTTTAAGGTTTTAGCACAGTAGTAATTTTTATTGGAATGATTAAGAAATTTTATTTTTCATAACATTAGAAAGCTATTTGCGTATAACCATCAATATCTAAAATATCATATAAAGATTTGTTTAAAATATCTATCAATTATATTATTATTTTAAGATATTTTTTACATTTTCTAAAGATAAAGTTAGGAAATTTAACACTGAACCATGCTTACCCAGGCGTTCACTACTATTTAGAATTACTATCGACTTCACACTCAAAATGATTTTTAATTATTTTTATGAAAAAAATTAGCTAACAATAACTTTTCAACCATATTATAAATAATACTCGGTAATTTTTTCCCAACTAAATAAAATAAATTTTATACTAACTTTGAGTGTTAAATTTGAATTTAGTCATATTTTTTTGAATAAAAAATTAACGCGGTTATTTTAACATAACAACTAAAGAGACAAAACTAGGACATTACCAAAATGTAATATTCTGCTTTATATTTGATGTTATTAATGAACAGTTTTAACAAGAACATGAAAGAACTGAGAAAATAAGATAACTATAACTATACGCAACCAATAACTTGACAAAATCTCGAAATTAAACAAGGATGCATCAATTTATTTCGTTAAAATATCTATTGATATTGAAAGCAAAGATACTAAAATATTTATGAAAAGGGAAAACATATATTTCACTTCTGATTTTCAGAGGAATTGATATCATGAAAATAAAATTTAACACAAAAGAAAATTCAGAACTTCATATATAATTTAGAATAACTTATATATTCTCGGTATTTAAGTATGTTAATTTTAGCATTATTTAATGTTCATCAATAAATCTTTCACAAAAATCGAAATGAAAATAAAAAAAACTGCTTATGCACATCGACACAATATACTTCATCACAATATAAACTAACCCTTAACTTTTTTTTTCTCTAAGTTAAATTAAAATTGTTTAACAAATGAAATTCAAAGAAATGAGACTAAGTAGGTAATTATTTAAAATATCATTTGATACCCAAAACCACGTCCTTTTTTTAATTTCAATCAACGAAACACAGTAACTGAAATAGCGATGCATAAAACTATAGAAGTGTAAATGAATATCATAATAAGTGGTTAATTATTAAAATCATTAACCTATTTTTCAGAATATTGTCACTCAACATTTATAAAAATTCGTTAATTCTTCGCTTAAATAAATGAACGAATTTAAAGAACTTCTAAACTCTAAAGTATCTAAATCAAAACATAAAAGTTGTACATACCTAAAACTTTGACTCTCGGATTTTTCAATCAGATTTAAATTCGTAAACACTACATCAGGACGGTTAATCATTGCCGGATACCACGCAACTATTCCATGGGGAATCGGGGGCTTCGAGAGAATCCACCGTGGTAAAGGTGGAGCAGGATCCACGAGTGAAGAAACACATATGCCTCCACAACTACAACCGAAAACCATTTTCGATGGGAGAACACCACTAAATTTAAACTTTCTCACAAATAAAATACACCACTAGCAAAACTTTCACTTCACTTGTTAAAGCACCAAGCACAGTGTACTAATCTAACTGCAGCACTGAATACTATAGCCGCACTCACAAGAGCACACGTCTTACCAATAGAAAGGATCACGTGACAAGCGAGAGCGCCCCCTTGAGTGAGAGCGCCTTTTTAAACGAGAGCGCCCTCTACAGGAGGTTGATCCAATTAAAACATTTCCAACTACTATTGCCCAGGGGAAAATATTCAATTATCAGGTGATTTCTTCTCTCTGTGTAGGGAGAACGGTGGAAGAAGAACCGGTTTTCTCTGCCTCTCCTCCGATAGAATGGCTCTTGTGAACACTGCTAACAAAGTGCCGAACGGAATGTTCTGGACAGCCAATGAAATGACCGTGGAAGATATGGTACATAGGGTTGATCACGAGACGCCCCTGTTCACACAAAGGCCATTTCCTAAAATGGGTGCTAAACAGGCAGGGCCGTGTTGTGGAAAAATTGCGCACGGGGCGGATGGCTTTTTGGCGCCCCCTCCCAAATATAATTTCTTTACATTATTCTCAGATACATTCGCAAAAAAATGTTTGGGCAAAAATTTGGCGCCCCCTGAACACTGTCATCGTGGTTCCGTTGTAAAATATTGAAGAATCTACGAAGTCCAATGCTAAAATAATTTTAAATTGCAAAATACTAAAATAATAAATTGCAAAAGAAAAAATCCGGGCGCAAATTCAGCGTTTCTCTTGAATACCTGAATACTGCGCCCGGGGCGGACGCCCCCTTCGCCCCTCCCTTAACACGGCCCTGTAAACAGGTGTCCAGACAGGTTAACTGGTGAACGAAAGGGGGGTTGCAGTAACTCTGTAAATATATCTGCAGTCTCTGATTCACATCCATGAATATTTAATACTGATTTTGAAGATTCGGTACCATTATTATGTATATCATAAGTTTAAGTTCGAAGAACTTATAAATACAGAATTAAGTCGATAATTTTTGACACATTTTAATTTAAGTTAAAGTATTCATTTGAAAAATCCATTTCGGTAAAAAAAGATTATGACTGCAAATTTCATGGAGAGAGCCGGTATTAAAACAATAGGATATCTTATCAAACCGAAAAACACAATGTTTTATATGTTTAGAAAAAACATCTCAATTTTTAAATGTAAGATCTTAAATTTTATCATGCCAACTATAATAAATTAACAATTAACATAATAAATTAATAATTAACATAATTAATATTAAACCAACTATAATTAATTAGTAATTTTAATAATTACATGACATAAATATAAATATTATTTTTAAAACTCTTCTTCATCCCCAAAAGCCCGATAACCGTAATCAGGCTAAGAGCAGGCATGAAACGTTCGTCAATTACCTTTGTGTTTATTGAAAATTGGGCAGTTTCTAAAAACTAAAACATACATAAGGTTACTCTGTGTGCCAAAAATGTGTATAGAGCGTTTTCAATCACGTGTCCCCGATCACGTGATCAAGCTGGCTTGGAAGACAGACAACTTTTCTTTAACATTAGGCTTCCATAGAGAGTACGCGCTGCATTTAGTTTTTATGAAAAAAGTTCATTTAAAAAAATTCTTTAGGCTCGGTTAAAGACCTGAAAGAAAGAATAATAGTTTTTAAGGTAAGTGCATAAGTTTTTGTGTTTTAGGGGTAAGCTAAATTTAGAAAAAATACTTATTACGAGGTGCAGGTGACATGTGTTGTTTACATTTGTTAGAACAATATGCGAGTCCCATACGTCTGTAAAATGCTTATAATATGCTACTGAAACTAAATAATTAAGAATTTTAAAATATATGTTAGTAGCATTGCAAATGGTACTTGCAATTAGAACACTGGCAGAAATGGTTTCAGCAATTAGAACACTGCTAAATATAAAATGTAGTATTATTGAATGAATTATAATGCAGAGAGATGCCATTTTAGAGTAAATAAAGGTTACTTTAAAGTAAACTTTGGAGAAAAACATAAAAATCCTTATTTTTCAAAATTCACATCAAAAGTAAACAAATAAACGATGTGCATCCTATAGTTTTCCATCATACTGCCTGTCCTCCAAGCCTCTGACGTCACAAGGCTGTGACGTCAAGTGCGAATGCTCTATACTCTAATCAAATTTATTTCAATTATTGATTTATTGTTTCGAAACCTACATGCAATACCCCAGCCACTCTTGATTACATAACTACTTAATTAACTCTTAATTTCTGGTTATTATTTAAGCTTAATTAATTAACTACATAATAAAAATAGGAATTTAAAAAGAGTTCATTTAAGTATCTTTACCTTAATTTAAGTAAAACGATGTAAAAAAAATCCTTATTTTTACATAGATCGGAAATACAAAAAAAGGTTTGATTCAGTTAAGCCGTATGTATATTAAGAGAATTAATTAATTGTGTTAGTAATTAATATAATGAATGTATAACAAATTTGAATTTAAAACCTAATGTGTAAAACCTATTCTACCTACACTTTCAAAAATTACAAGTGTTTGTCCATTGATTTATAAATGTTTCCCGAATTAAATTACCTTATTGAAATTGAAATATTTTAACGAATTACATTTCTTTTAAATTTCTATAAAGTGAAGTTTTTAAAACTCAAAACTTGCATTCGCATGCGGCTTTTAGATTCTGGGAAATGAAATCCCTCCAAGGCACCCTCCGTTTTGCCTGAGAGAATAATAGAGTACTCTATGCAGAGAAATGCTTGTAAATAAGCGGTTTTGCACATGTGAAACCGCTCAAGTTCAAACATGCACTAGCATATGAAAAGGAGTTTCAAAATAGTGATTGATGTTATACAGTGGCGTAGTCAGAAAAAAATTCCCAGGGGGATATTGGAATTTAGGGGGGGGATGTGGGGTAAATTTAGTTCTCTTCTACGGTCAAAAAATGAAAATTTCTACTTTCGGGGGGATATATCCTCGAATCCCCCCTCTGGCTACGCCCCTGATGGTATAGTTTGAAGACATCGGTGTCTCGGATGTTGGTGTCCAGGACGCCTATAAGCATACTGTACCTGCGTCGTGGCACTTTTCCACTTTTCCCTTTGGAGCGTTTTCGCCTCGCCAGCCGCCTGTCAATCATTTTCTTTTTCCTCTGCCGAATTTCGTGGAAGCGCCAGCTGTCACTTTTTTTTATTTAGTTTCTTAACAATGCGCGGGAAAATATTGATAGTATTAAAGTATGGCGATTGATAGCGCAAATCTTCCCCCTTCATTTTTTAATGAATGTGTTGAAAGTGGAGAGGAGGCATCAGTAATAAGAAGCAACATTAATAATGTATCCGATACTTTTTCTACTTGGAATCAAAATGTAAATAATTTTAAATTATTATTATTATGTGTAAATGTTAAAAGAATATATTTCATGGTTTTTTTAGTTACTTTTTATTTACATTTAGAGTTCAATTGCTTTTTTTAATAAAATTAATTCTTAAAAATGATTGTAGAAGCTCTTTGATTCATAGTTTTATTTTGAAAATTTAAAACTTTGAAATTTTTTATAATTAAACAATTATGTATATTGTATATATAATTGTTTTTCCCACACAGCAAAACCAATATGTAATTATTACTAATTTCAATTAGTCATTTAAAATTTTTTATCATTGAATTTAAATTTACAATGATTTAAATATTAGATTCAAACTTAGCAGTGTTATTTATAACTTGATATTTACAAATTTTTTGCCTTTTAATGCTTTATGACAGAAAACAACATTTGCTCAAATGGTTAAAAATATGAAAGATGTTTTAAATACTTTAGCATAATAAAGAATGAATAAAAAATATAAAACATTGAATAGCTATCATCTAGGAAGCTTTGTTATGTGATCATAATGTTCTACCATGAGTTAAGATTCTTTAAACCAACCAATTATTACAATTATTCATCAGTAAATTGTCTTCTTTCAGTAAACAAAACAGTTATTTATATTTCAAGTATACAGCTATTTATATTTCATCAGTTCAAGCAAAATTTAAGTTATTATTTAATATTGTTGCTAACATTTACTTCCTAAAAGAAGTTAAAAAGGTATATTGCAACAAATTTTAACTATTCTATTAATTGCAATTAATTATTTCTTAATATTTAAAACTAACAATCGACGATATTCTATAGCAAAGAAAAAACGTGACTGCATGCCTATTCGCACATCTGCCGAAAACTGAATCAGTATATTTCCAAAACAAAGATGCACGTGTCTCACTGACTAAAAAAAAAATTAACGAGGGCATAAAAGAGGGAAGGTAAATAAAAAAAATGAAATGACAGCTGGCGCATCAGCGAAAAAGCGGCAGCAGATGAGAAAAAGAATGATTTCGAGAACGCTTCTAAGTGAGAAGTGCCACGACGAACGTACAGTATGCTTATAGGCGTCCAGGACCCCGCTATTGTACTCGACCCCGACGATCCTCCCTTTCTCATCCATCACAGCTGTCAATTAACGAAGGGTTTGGAGTCGTTCTCTATGCCGTTTGCAAATTTACAAAGGCTCAAGACTGTGGAACCTTTGGCCAAAGCCTTGGCCCGGAGTCGAGGAGCGCCGCCACACGACGAGAGAGTGTTGGAACTGGTTACCTCTTGCTGTCCCTCCCTATGCGATTACCCGTATGTTTGTGTGTGAGGTTGGATTTGGATATGCATTACCATTAAAGCACGTGCTATGGACGGTTAACCAATGTAAACAACAACACAAAGTCCGACATTTTTAACTCTAGTGCCACTTCCGGTGTATCCTTCCGCTTATGTTATGTTATGTAGAAAAGGTGTAAACAGGCTCATTTCCTCAAATGATTTTTAAATAAAGTACAGTTTTAAATGTTTCACGAATAGTACCATCCATAGGATAATGATGAACTAAGTAATTTCGTTCAGCTCTCTATCTATCTACTAAATCACAAAAAGTATTATTAAATTAACATTAATACGAATAGGTTGCTAGATTTTACGATTATCGCTCGATTTGGCGGTATTTACGTTTTGTTTCTGTAGGTTCGTTTCACAAGTTTTTTTGGTTATTTAGTTGATATCTTGATTTTTAACTTGAAATATATGCTGACCGATGTAAAATATCCTGTAAATATCTTAGTATATATGCAAGAAATAAGTTTTTACATATATAAATAATAAACACTGGCGCACATTGGCGGTTGCTGGCGCTCTGAAAAGATGCCAAAGTGTAACCCGGAAGTGCTTAAAGACTCATTTTCACTACCGCCCTCTATACTGAGTTTGATGGCTGCTAACCATCCATACGTCGGTGAAGTCGTGACGTCATCAACATGGCGCTGGGGAATAACAAACCCAATCTCTATGGCGTTTAACATGGGAGTGTTAAAGAATAATTTTTAAAAACATATTAATCGTCATTTCTTAGGGTATAGAACACCTTTCCCGCATAGTTAAAGGTATGGCAATCATTTATAAATAATCGGAGTATTTTTATTTTGCTTTTCTGTTTGAAAATTCAACGATAACATTTCAGGTCCATTGGTACCAATGGAGTCTATTACGATAGTGTGAAAAAATATTAGTTTTAGAATATGGTCCTTCGTTTGTTAACTTATAAAGCCACTTTACAGTATATATTAAGGTATGTTAATCATTTAGTAACAAGTATAATTTAGATTTTCGGTCTCATTTTTTAAGATTGTAACAAGAAATTTCATCTCCATTTGTTTATCATGCGAGTGTGAAAATATATGTTTTTATATAATATTCAACATTCTTTGGTATATCACACCACTTTTGAGCATAGTTAAAGGTATGTTAATCATTAATTAATAAGCAAATTTATTTCTTGGGCTCCACTTTTAAAGATTTAAATAAAAATTAGTATCTCCATTAATGTTATTAAGTGAGTGTGTAAATAGTTTTGTTTTAGATATTTATCATCGTTAGCTACACTTTTATTATTTCATTTTAGTATTATATTGTTTTGAGGCTTTGTAAAAATAGTACTATACTGTATTTTCCTTAACTTTTTTGTTTGATCTACATTTCTACCCATTTATGTTATTATTGCAGAAATAGAAGCATTTTAGCAACAATGAGTATCAATTAGCTCAAAATTGTTTATTATAGACAAAATAAGAGTTAACAAGTTTTTTCCCATTCTGTTTTAGGTTCTATTTATTTATATTAGAGAATTGAATCACATTATCCAAGTTCCAGCTCACAGGACATTTTACAAATGTAATGAATGAACCTTACTAAATGGTGCTTGGTTTTGGTGACCACTTTTGTGGCATCAATTCTAAGCGCTTTTTGGTTGATCATTTATATTTGTAAATCTATTTCTGTCTATGGTTTAATACCTGAATTAAACCAGTCTGCCAGATGTTTTAGGAAATGGTGACTTACAGTGGAGTTGAGGTAAGCATCTTATTAAACATCCTGTGCTCTTTCAAGGATTTGCTATTGCATTCCCTCTTTACCTATCTGTTATCCTCTAGATTAAGCAATCAGATTTTCTTTTTTAATATCTATGCAGTTTTGTGTATTTTAATTTATCTGATAAGTTTCCCACAAGCTCCTAAAATGTGGACCCCAGTAGCTGAATGGATTTTCTCAGTAACTGCCCAGTGCCCATCCTTTTCAACCAGATTTGTTGTCAACCTTTCATATATTTTTCATGAAAGTTTTTAATATTTTCTCGATCAATAAAGAAGGTTTTAATTTTTTTCTAATGGCACGTAATTTTTAAACAGTTACCTACAGCTTAACTAAGTTCATTAACCCAGACGATGCCGAAGCAGTACTTACTTTGCGTTACCCAGTGGGCACCTGTAGACCGAAGCCACTGAGGTGAAGTACTGTTGCCCACGCCACATTCACACTACTATAACTATATAATACTATAATATATAAAATTACTACTATAACGATATAATTCTGAATAGTATTCAAGAGCTAAACTTCGCTTCAACGCCCATAGAAAGCTCTTTAATTTCCAAATAATATACTACCATCCATTCTTGTGCTAATTTAACAATGCATTTATAAACCAATCTTTTTATTATGGGAAAGATCCAACCAGTGGTTTTGTTATGTGAGGTCTTTACTTCCGTGTTTTCAAAGAGGAGAAAACTGATTTAGAATGGGAGAGGGCAAACTCACAATGGAGAGAAATCCTTTCGGAAGAAATTCTTCAAGTGTGAATAGAGATAATGAAATTGACTGCTCCCAGTGGCGTAGTCATAAAACTGTCACGGGCTTTCCATTGAAAGCTCTTGCACCTGTGTTTTCCTTTACCTATCCCCTGAAATTCTATAACCCCCAACCAGTTATTTAAAATTTTGTGTACACAGATGTGCTGGACCCCTTATCTATGGTCTGAATAGAGGTCAACATCGCTTGAAGGTCAATCACAATTTTCTAATGCAGGTGTATTGCAGGAAAAATTCCAGAACAGAAAGTGGATGTGTAATTTATACTTAAATTTTCATTTTTTAAAGGTAGATAATATTTTTAAACACCTCAGAGAATCAAATATATGATTTCACATGAAAGAATTACATTTTGTTAAAATAAATTGTAGAGGAAATGTAGATTTTAGAAAGTGCATTGCGGGGAGAACTGGAGTTCAGCAAGTGAATTCTCAAGTTTGAACACTTGTAAAGGGGCCAAAAATCGCTCGAGGACAAAAATCCACTGAGACACTGGGCGCCAAGGTGGGCTGGGAAATAATATAATAGGTTGTTTTGAATGAATTGATGACTAACATGTTCAAAAAAATATATTTTTTCAAATTTATTTACGAAATAATATTAGGTATTTTAGGCGGAAATTAAATCCACTTTTTAAATTCATATATTAAATTATGGGAATGTTTTAATGAACTAATTTATATTGTTTTTGCATTGTTGTATCCGAATTTCCAGTTTATTTCCATTGTTTAAAGTCACCTTTACATCAAAAAATATTCGTTTCCTGAAAAATAGCAGTACACAAAATGAAAGTACTACGTAAAATTTCCTGTAAGATTCATTTTTACGGTTTTATTTTGCGAGGAGCGGTGTAAGTTTTAGAGCGTTTTGATGAGCAACGATTTTTTTGCCTTTCTACAAAAGAGTGAAGAACGCTCGCTTTCCCCCACAACAGCTCTAAATATATACACGTTACAGACAAATAGTTTATACCACACATGAAAGTACAGTTGGGGAAATAAAAAACGACTCAGTTGAGATTTCTGACGAACCACTTGGGTTAGGAAGACAAACAAGGTGTCATTTTTCATGTCATGAAGTATTCTTTAAATGAAAAAAATTTCGAGTCCTTAGGGGGTCGTCCTCATATTAAACGAAACACTAACTTTTTTTTTTCCTATGGGGACCCCCAATTATTATGCGTTTTTCTGAAAGAGCATCCTCATAAACCCCCAAATACCAAGTTTCATCCATGTAAGTATCCAAATAGAAGCATAATAAATTTTTGAAATATCAACCATTCAATGTGAAATTTGTCAAAAAGTTTTCGGCGTAAAAACATGAAACTTGGAATTTAGATCAAATTTGTGTTCCCAAACAAAATAATTATGCTTTTATAGCGATATTTAATGGTTAATAGATAGATAATTAACATCTAATTTTGACCCAAAAATAAAATTTTAAAATCTTTTAATATTTTTATGGTAATCGATTCTGGTAGTAATTTTATGTGGAAAACCAAAATTTCAGTCGATTTCATTCAATAGTTTTGGAAAAAACCGAATTAAACAAAATTCCCCCTCTTTAAGGGACCGTATACCTCTGCCAAATGTATACCGGCGAATGCTTTTTCTGGAAACAGTCGCCTTATATTAATCACCATAACATAAATTAAAACTTAAATTTGATATAAAATTTCAATAAATCTCTTATAAACTTTTCAATAAACATTAAAGTGGTGAGTTAAAGTCTTATTATCTCACCGTTTTTAAGAAATAGTGTTTACAGAAAATTAACCCTTCTCACTCTGGAGACGACCCCCAAAACGTAAAAGCTTTATTTACCGCACGATTTGAATGAAACTTGGTATTTGGGGGTTTATGAAGATGGTCTTTCAGAAAATTGCATAATAATTGAGGGTCCCTATAGGAAAAACAAAAGTTAGTGTTCCGTTTAATATGAAGACGACCCCCTAAGGACTCGAAATTTTTTCCATTTAAAGAATACTTCATGACATGAAAAATGACACCTTATTTGTCTTCCTAACCCAAGTGGTTCGTCAGAAATCTCAACTGAGTCGTTTTTTATTTCCCCAACTGTACATTTAATTTCCTACAAAATGGTTTACTCAACTTTTATTTTATAATGATAGGTTCCTTCTTTATATTACCCCTTAAATACTCCCGTGCCGTGGACACAGCTTGAGGCAAAGAGGGCCCTGGCTCCCCCCGAATTTCTGAGTAGGTGTATCAAAACAAGTTAAAACCCTGCTTTCTAGGTCCAATTTCCAAAACTTTTCTGGGGGAGGACCCCCAGATCTCCCTTTTGTACTTTGGAATTATATTAATCACAATTTTATTTTGTTCATCAAATGCCAATTCTACCTAAAAATGTATTAAATTTCTAAAAATATTGTCAGAAGTTCGGGCTTAGTGTACAAAAACTAGTTAAAACCCTGTTTTTTTTTAGAAAGAAATTTCCAAATTTCCGAATTGGCACTTGGAACTCTATTACTCACTACTTTTCTTGTATTATTATTCCTTAAGATGCAAATTCTGCCTAAAGATGTATAATATTCAACGTTGTATGGGTTTTTTTTCTAAAATTCGTTAAAATTTGCTGAAGGATTTTCGACAGAGCCATTTGTTTACTTTTAGCTGACGAAAAAGAAATGGTTAATAAACCAATTTCTAATTAGGAAGACCTAGTTTTCAAGAGAACAATAAAGTTAAATTTTTGAAAATTGGAAAAGTGCATTTTCATGGTCATAAGAATTTTAATTTTCATCCTCCTCTCGGCTCCTCAGTTTTTTTAGTATCTAAGGTGAACAATTCTGATTATTGTAATTCAGAGTTTTGATAAAATTTTAACACTAGAACGACGGGATCGCCTTTTTTAGCCCATCGCGCTGTTTGCGGCTTAATAATTTCAACACTAATCAACCGAATGGCTTGAAATTTTATGACTTTTCCTTATTTGGTTCTATTAAAGTGCATACCAAACCGTTTTCATTTTAGTCTGATAGGAGCAAAGATAGCGAACCGTATACCTAGAAAGATGGAGTGGGCTTTTTTGGACCGTACCACCTCTGCTGTGTTTTAGTACAAGTTTCGTCCCGCTGGTATTTCCATGAAACTTTGCTATAGAAAGGAGGATCTTTTTTGTTTGTCATCTCTTACAAGTTTCATTCAATTCGATTCGGTTTAGAACGCCCCTTTCTCAGTCGGGGTAGTGGTCGAGAGGAGGACGTTTCAAAGGATGAATTTATGGTGCCCACCATAAAGATAAAGGTTCTCACCATTGAATTTCGGCCTACAAGGGGACCAATAGGGTTTGTTTCTCATAAAAGAAATACATTTTACAACTTGAACTGTAACAGCTGTTTTCTTTGAATGGGGAAACTGCTAACCTTCATTCCCTGTTGAGGCATTGAAAATGATGCGTTGTGAAGAGTACCCAGTCATACTTGGGAAAAGAAAGGAACATAACAACTGACAGCTATATTTTACAATAGTAAAACTGTGTGAAAAACTAAAATCACAAGCAATACTAGCCTGGTTGGAATGGAATACTTAGTTAGAAGAGACCGTAGAGAGGTTCTGCCAACTGCAAAATTAGGAAAACAAAATCTTTATTCAACAATTGTTTATTTAAAAAAATAAAGATATAACCTTAACTGCACAACACCGTAGTTATCGAAAACTAGAAGGAAAAGAAAAAGCCGGATACTATAGTTCACTACAACGAAACTAACTATGTAAAAATAATCATTTTCTCATCAACTCTTTTTAAATTTCCTATTTTTATTATGTAGTTAATTAATTAAGCTTAAATAACTATCAGATTTAAGAGTTAATTCAGTAGTTATGTAATTAAGAGTGGCTGGGGCATTGCATGAAGGTTTCGAAACAATAAATCAATAATTGAAATAAATTTGATTAGAGTACACATTTTTGGCACACAGAGTAACCTTATGTATGTTTTAAATTTTAGAATCTGCCCAATTTTCAATAAACACAAAGGTAATTGACGATTGTTTTATGTATCTCCTGCTCTTAGCCTGATTACGGTTATCGGGCTTTTGGGGATGAAGAAGAGTTTTAACAGTAATATTTAAATTTATGTCATGTAATTAATAAAATTACTAATTAATTATAGTTGGTTTATATTAATTGTGTTAATTGTTAGTTTATTATGTTAATTGTTAATTAATTTTAGTTGGCTTGATAAAATTTAATATCTTACATTTAAAAATGGAGATGTTTTTTATAAACATACAAAACATTGTGTTTTTCGGTTCGATAAGATATGATATTGTTTTAATTCCGGCTCTCTTCATGAAATTTGCAGTCATAATCTTTTTTTACCCCAATGGATTTTTCAAATGAATACTTAAACTTAAATTAAAATGTGTCAAAAATTATTGACATATAGTTGTCTGTGAAAAACTTACCTTCTCTTTTTTCCGTTTTGGATTCAATGTAAATTCTTCTAAAATAATTACCAACATGACAGGTTCGTGAGTCCCCCAAAACAACTTAATTTTCAATTTGTAAAAATTAAATGGTTTTGTACTAACACATTTTCATGTGAGGGTGTCACCCTTACCCAAGGGGCTCATTGTTGCTCACTTTGTCATGCATGACGACAGCAAGCAAATTTTCTTTCTTTTGGAGAGTCCAATACCTGTTCTAACAAACCCTACAAAACGTAAAAAATCAATATAAATTACACTCCTGTAGTAAGTCCTGTGTAAGTAGAAATAATGTTACATACCATATCAAGTCATTTCTCCACCAGATTTCACTACATATTATTTTCCAAAATGTGTGGAAAGTTACAGGATTCTCAGTAGCCGCTGGGAGCCAGCGTTTCCAGGGAACACCACTTGGAGGTGGGCTACCATCGTTCCCCAAGGGGCTGCGCCCCGTCTCGCCCTGACGGTTTTGGCGGCACAGCCCCCCACCCTCAGATGGTGGTTGAGGGTAGTTTATGAGCGATTCCAATTTGAAACCAGATGTTCACTTCTAGACAGAACCATTAGCATCCAAGAGCATGACCTCACATATCAATCAACGCGGAACCTCTTGTTTGGTCCGAGCTCTTCTTCGCTCTTCCTTTTCCTGGCAGAAGAGGGGTCGTTCTCCTCACCGATTAACGCCGCAGGTAAAGCCAAGGGTAGAGATGGGTTCCAGAGTTCCTCATCTGGATGCAGAAGAGAAGACGCTCTTCTATTGATGAAATTCGTACGTATAAGAAATGACAGCTTCTCCAAAGTTTCCCGGATTTTCTCAGTATTGGGCAAAGAGATCCTAAGACTGAACTTCAAATTTTCATCCTTCAATCTTAAGCCTAAAAGAAATTGCAATAAGAGAATGGTTCGTGGAAAAGAAATTTAAGAAACTGATTATTTATGATTTTTGTTTTAACTCGTAGGTAAACTGAATTTATGTATGTGTAATAATATTACAACCTCCTAAATTCTTTGCTTAAAAAAGAAATTGGTATCAAATAGGTTGAAAACTACAGGAAATTAAATATCATGTGTGTTATTTTTTTTAGGTAATGTTAATAGAAAGTAACGTTTTTTAATTAAAACATTTTGTTGCGCATGATTTCAAGAAAACTTAATAGTAATGAAAATAAATGTTTTTACCGAAAAGGCAGAAAAGTCAACTTACCCTCAAATTGGAAAGCAAACTTCAAAGCTTGGACGTAGTTCCGAAATCTGACCTTTTTCGATCCATCCGGCAAGTCTTGTAGTATAGTTATGCCCCATTCTTGAGCAGTTTTTCTCAGCCATCGGAGTCCTTGTCCCTTGTTCCGAGACCGTCGAAATGAAAGAGTTACTTCCGTATGGTCCACCATACTGGGGTGCAGGGCATAGACGGTTTTCAGGATCGTTTGCAGGCTATAAACTGCCATGTCCGGATGCTTCTTCTTCGCTTGTTGAAGTACGTTGCACACAATTGAAGAACCCATACACCCATATTGTAGAAAAGGAATTGGCACTCCATCGGGTTCCATAGTAGTTCTGTAAGAAAAATATTTCAGTATGCCTTGGAAAATTACGTTAAATAAATTGAAAAATATGAATATACACGCCTTTTTCAGTGTTATGAAGAAATTGTTTAATGTTTATTTCAAAATAAGTGAAAATGATCGATAAAAAACTAGAATTCTAACTATTTTAAATTTTATCAAGAAAATAAATAATATAATTTCAATACCAAGAAAATAAAAATGATATTTGTTAAGATATCACCTAAGAATGATTTTTTAAGGTTTTAGCACAGTAGTAATTTTTATTGGAATGATTAAGAAATTTTATTTTTCATAACATTAGAAAGCTATTTGCGTATAACCATCAATATCTAAAATATCATATAAAGATTTGTTTAAAATATCTATCAATTATATTATTATTTTAAGATATTTTTTACATTTTCTAAAGATAAAGTTAGGAAATTTAACACTGAACCATGCTTACCCAGGCGTTCACTACTATTTAGAATTACTATCGACTTCACACTCAAAATGATTTTTAATTATTTTTATGAAAAAAATTAGCTAACAATAACTTTTCAACCATATTATAAATAATACTCGGTAATTTTTTCCCAACTAAATAAAATAAATTTTATACTAACTTTGAGTGTTAAATTTGAATTTAGTCATATTTTTTTGAATAAAAAATTAACGCGGTTATTTTAACATAACAACTAAAGAGACAAAACTAGGACATTACCAAAATGTAATATTCTGCTTTATATTTGATGTTATTAATGAACAGTTTTAACAAGAACATGAAAGAACTGAGAAAATAAGATAACTATAACTATACGCAACCAATAACTTGACAAAATCTCGAAATTAAACAAGGATGCATCAATTTATTTCGTTAAAATATCTATTGATATTGAAAGCAAAGATACTAAAATATTTATGAAAAGGGAAAACATATATTTCACTTCTGATTTTCAGAGGAATTGATATCATGAAAATAAAATTTAACACAAAAGAAAATTCAGAACTTCATATATAATTTAGAATAACTTATATATTCTCGGTATTTAAGTATGTTAATTTTAGCATTATTTAATGTTCATCAATAAATCTTTCACAAAAATCGAAATGAAAATAAAAAAAACTGCTTATGCACATCGACACAATATACTTCATCACAATATAAACTAACCCTTAACTTTTTTTTTCTCTAAGTTAAATTAAAATTGTTTAACAAATGAAATTCAAAGAAATGAGACTAAGTAGGTAATTATTTAAAATATCATTTGATACCCAAAACCACGTCCTTTTTTTAATTTCAATCAACGAAACACAGTAACTGAAATAGCGATGCATAAAACTATAGAAGTGTAAATGAATATCATAATAAGTGGTTAATTATTAAAATCATTAACCTATTTTTCAGAATATTGTCACTCAACATTTATAAAAATTCATTAATTCTTCGCTTAAATAAATGAACGAATTTAAAGAACTTCTAAACTCTAAAGTATCTAAATCAAAACATAAAAGTTGTACATACCTAAAACTTTGACTCTCGGATTTTTCAATCAGATTTAAATTCGTAAACACTACATCAGGACGGTTAATCATTGCCGGATACCACGCAACTATTCCATGGGGAATCGGGGGCTTCGAGAGAATCCACCGTGGTAAAGGTGGAGCAGGATCCACGAGTGAAGAAACACATATGCCTCCACAACTACAACCGAAAACCATTTTCGATGGGAGAACGAGAACACCACTAAATTTAAACTTTCTCACAAATAAAATACACCACTAGCAAAACTTTCACTTCACTTGTTAAAGCACCAAGCACAGTGTACTAATCTAACTGCAGCACTGAATACTATAGCCGCACTCACAAGAGCACACGTCTTACCAATAGAAAGGATCACGTGACAAGCGAGAGCGCCCCCTTGAGTGAGAGCGCCTTTTTAAACGAGAGCGCCCTCTACAGGAGGTTGATCCAATTAAAACATTTCCAACTACTATTGCCCAGGGGAAAATATTCAATTATCAGGTGATTTCTTCTCTCTGTGTAGGGAGAACGGTGGAAGAAGAACCGGTTTTCTCTGCCTCTCCTCCGATAGAATGGCTCTTGTGAACACTGCTAACAAAGTGCCGAACGGAATGTTCTGGACAGCCAATGAAATGACCGTGGAAGATATGGTACATAGGGTTGATCACGAGACGCCCCTTTTCACACAAAGGCCATTTCCTAAAATGGGTGCTAAACAGGCAGGGCCGTGTTGTGGAAAAATTGCGCACGGGGCGGATGGCTTTTTGGCGCCCCCTCCCAAATATAATTTCTTTACATTATTCTCAGATACATTCGCAAAAAAATGTTTGGGCAAAAATTTGGCGCCCCCTGAACACTGTCATCGTGGTTCCGTTGTAAAATATTGAAGAATCTACGAAGTCCAATGCTAAAATAATTTTAAATTGCAAAATACTAAAATAATAAATTGCAAAAGAAAAAATCCGGGCGCAAATTCAGCGTTTCTCTTGAATACCTGAATACTGCGCCCGGGGCGGACGCCCCCTTCGCCCCTCCCTTAACACGGCCCTGTAAACAGGTGTCCAGACAGGTTAACTGGTGAACGAAAGGGGGGTTGCAGTAACTCTGTAAATATATCTGCAGTCTCTGATTCACATCCATGAATATTTAATACTGATTTTGAAGATTCGGTACCATTATTATGTATATCATAAGTTTAAGTTCGAAGAACTTATAAATACAGAATTAAGTCGATAATTTTTGACACATTTTAATTTAAGTTAAAGTATTCATTTGAAAAATCCATTTCGGTAAAAAAAGATTATGACTGCAAATTTCATGGAGAGAGCCGGTATTAAAACAATAGGATATCTTATCAAACCGAAAAACACAATGTTTTATATGTTTAGAAAAAACATCTCAATTTTTAAATGTAAGATCTTAAATTTTATCATGCCAACTATAATAAATTAACAATTAACATAATAAATTAATAATTAACATAATTAATATTAAACCAACTATAATTAATTAGTAATTTTAATAATTACATGACATAAATATAAATATTATTTTTAAAACTCTTCTTCATCCCCAAAAGCCCGATAACCGTAATCAGGCTAAGAGCAGGCATGAAACGTTCGTCAATTACCTTTGTGTTTATTGAAAATTGGGCAGTTTCTAAAAACTAAAACATACATAAGGTTACTCTGTGTGCCAAAAATGTGTATAGAGCGTTTTCAATCACGTGTCCCCGATCACGTGATCAAGCTGGCTTGGAAGACAGACAACTTTTCTTTAACATTAGGCTTCCATAGAGAGTACGCGCTGCATTTAGTTTTTATGAAAAAAGTTCATTTAAAAAAATTCTTTAGGCTCGGTTAAAGACCTGAAAGAAAGAATAATAGTTTTTAAGGTAAGTGCATAAGTTTTTGTGTTTTAGGGGTAAGCTAAATTTAGAAAAAATACTTATTACGAGGTGCAGGTGACATGTGTTGTTTACATTTGTTAGAACAATATGCGAGTCCCATACGTCTGTAAAATGCTTATAATATGCTACTGAAACTAAATAATTAAGAATTTTAAAATATATGTTAGTAGCATTGCAAATGGTACTTGCAATTAGAACACTGGCAGAAATGGTTTCAGCAATTAGAACACTGCTAAATATAAAATGTAGTATTATTGAATGAATTATAATGCAGAGAGATGCCATTTTAGAGTAAATAAAGGTTACTTTAAAGTAAACTTTGGAGAAAAACATAAAAATCCTTATTTTTCAAAATTCACATCAAAAGTAAACAAATAAACGATGTGCATCCTATAGTTTTCCATCATACTGCCTGTCCTCCAAGCCTCTGACGTCACAAGCCTGTGACGTCAAGTGCGAATGCTCTATACTCTAATCAAATTTATTTCAATTATTGATTTATTGTTTCGAAACCTACATGCAATACCCCAGCCACTCTTGATTACATAACTACTTAATTAACTCTTAATTTCTGGTTATTATTTAAGCTTAATTAATTAACTACATAATAAAAATAGGAATTTAAAAAGAGTTCATTTAAGTATCTTTACCTTAATTTAAGTAAAACGATGTAAAAAAAATCCTTATTTTTACATACATCGGAAATACAAAAAAAGGTTTGATTCAGTTAAGCCGTATGTATATTAAGAGAATTAATTAATTGTGTTAGTAATTAATATAATGAATGTATAACAAATTTGAATTTAAAACCTAATGTTGAAAACCTATTCTACCTACACTTTCAAAAATTACAAGTGTTTGTCCATTGATTTATAAATGTTTCCCGAATTAAATTACCTTATTGAAATTGAAATATTTTAACGAATTACATTTCTTTTAAATTTCTATAAAGTGAAGTTTTTAAAACTCAAAACTTGCATTCGCATGCGGCTTTTAGATTCTGGGAAATGAAATCCCTCCAAGGCACCCTCCGTTTTGCCTGAGAGAATAATAGAGTACTCTATGCAGAGAAATGCTTGTAAATAAGCGGTTTTGCACATGTGAAACCGCTCAAGTTCAAACATGCACTAGCATATGAAAAGGAGTTTCAAAATAGTGATTGATGTTATACAGTGGCCGTAGTCAGAAAAAAATTCCCAGGGGGATATTGGAATTTAGGGGGGGGATGTGGGGTAAATTTAGTTCTCTTCTACGGTCAAAAAATGAAAATTTCTACTTTCGGGGGGATATATCCTCGAATCCCCCCTCTGGCTACGCCCCTGATGGTATAGTTTGAAGACATCGGTGTCTCGGATGTTGGTGTCCAGGACCCCGCTATTGTACTCGACCCCGACGATCCTCCCTTTCTCATCCATCACAGCTGTCAATTAACGAAGGGTTTGGAGTCGTTCTCTATGCCGTTTGCAAATTTACAAAGGCTCAAGACTGTGGAACCTTTGGACAAAGCCTTGGCCCGGAGTCGAGGAGCGCCGCCACACGACGAGAGAGTGTTGGAACTGGTTACCTCTTGCTGTCCCTCCCTATGCGATTACCCGTATGTTTGTGTGTGAGGTTGGATTTGGATATGCATTACCATTAAAGCACGTGCTATGGACGGTTAACCAATGTAAACAACAACACAAAGTCCGACATTTTTAACTCTAGTGCCACTTCCGGTGTATCCTTCCGCTTATGTTATGTTATGTAGAAAAGGTGTAAACAGGCTCATTTCCTCAAATGATTTTTAAATAAAGTACAGTTTTAAATGTTTCACGAATAGTACCATCCATAGGATAATGATGAACTAAGTAATTTCGTTCAGCTCTCTACCCAGGTCAAAATTTTATGCTGGAACTAGCAAACAAATATGCTAGATTTTGCTAGTTTTTGCTATGTATGCTAGATATTTATGCTAGGTTATGCTTTTTTATGCTTGCCAGCATGGGATGCTATGGAGAGCTAGGTAGCTTGATCTGCTATTTTATGCTTTTTTATGCTTTCCAGCATGTGATGCTATGTAGCTAGCTTACGAAATAATAGCATGACATGCTAGGTAACAAGTATCCAATGCTTTTTAGCAAACCAAGCTATCTTCATAGCATGGAGAGCTAGGTAGCTTGATCAGCTATTTTATGCTTTTTTATGCTTGCCAGCATGTGATGCTATGTAGCTAGCTTACGAAAAAATAGCATGACATGCTAGGTAACAAGTATGCAATGCTTTTTAGCAAACCAAGCTATCTTCATAGCATGGAGAGCTAGGTAGCTTGATCAGCTATTTTATGCTTTTTTATGCTTTCCAGCATGTGATGCTATGTAGCTAGCTTACGAAAAAATAGCATGACATGCTAGGTAACAAGTATGCAATGCTTTTTAGCAAACCAAGCTATCTTCATAGCATGGAGAGCTAGGTAGCTTGATCAGCTATTTTATGCTTTTTTATGCTTGCCAGCATGTGATGCTATGTAGCTAGCTTACGAAAAAATAGCATGGCATGCTAGGTAACAAGTATGCAATGCTTTTTAGCAAACCAAGCTATCTTCATAGCACGGAGAGCTAGGTACCTTGATGTGCTATGTTATGCTTTTTTATGCTTTCCACCATGGGATGCTATGTACCTAGCTTACCCCCAACAATAGCATGGCATGCTTGGTAACAAGCATCCAATGCTTTTAAGCTGTAAAAGCTACTTTCATAGCATGGAGAGCTAGGTCGAAGGAATATCGGATGGGAGAGGCAGTCACGTGACTTTCGAGCCTGTTGTAGAGAAGCTTTTCCAGCCGATTTTTGATACAGCCATCTAGCGGGAAAATTAAGAGTTATTTGTATGGATTTATTTAATTATTTTTAAAAGAGAATATTTAAAAAAAAAACTTTTTTAGTAAACATATTTTTTTGTTTAAACGTAGTTTAAACTAAGGGTTTTTTTTTAAATTTTTTCAGAATAAGTCATTTTAGCAGTGATAATAGTAGTAGCAGTATAATTGAGTTGTAAATATGACATTTATTTCAGGGGTTAATTATAATTGATTAGTGTATTTCAATTAGTTAAATAAAATTATATTAATTTGTTTAAAAACATTTTCTCTAAAAATAAAGAAATTTTGATATCAATTCCAAAACATACTGGATAATTCGATATACCTGTATGAAAATTTTTGGAAATATTGATGCATACCTATGTAAAAACTTACACAAATTTGTTTCGGACAATATAATCTGCCTTATAATATATTGCAATAAACTGTGCAAATGTATATACTCGATCGGTATTTTTAGAGCTAACATAAGAGGCGAAAACCGTAGTGTTTGGCGGGAACAAACCCCTCGTGGTGCGTTAAGCCTAACACATATGCTAATTTTAACGCTGAATAGCTACGGATCTATTATGACCACAGCTTAGTGATTTATATTTTATGAAAGCATTTAAAGTGGGCTTCGAACAGTATGACATACTAAGAAGTGGTGTAAAAATTGCGTGATCCAGACAATTAAATTCATTGTTTGGTTTTCCAAGACGGTTTTTCACAGATTTCTTTAGAAATAACTGTCGAAAAGCTTAGCAGTAACCAGATTCTTGAAGAACTCTTAAAATCCTTTAAGAACCATGTTAGAAAGACCGGAAAAAAGAACCAGGGGTGTTAGATTAAAATTTTGGAAATATTGATACCAATGTAAAAACATACCGATGTGTTTCAGACAATCTAATCTGGCTTAATGTATTGCAATAAACTGTGTAAATGTATACTCGATCGGTGTTTTAGAGCTAAGTGATGAAAACCGTAGTGTTTGGCGAGAAAGGACCCCTCGTGGTGCGTTAAGCCTAACACATGCTAATTTTAACGCTGAATAGCTGCGGATCTATTATGATCACAGCTTAGTGATTTATATTTTATGAAAGCATTTAAAGTGGAAATTCGAACAGTATGAATCACTAACAAACAGTGTAAAAATTGCGTGATCCAGAGACAATTCAATTCATTGTTTCGTTTTCCAAGACGGTTTTTCGCATATTTCTTTACAAATAATTGTCAGAAAGCTTAGCAGTAACCAGATTCTTGAAGAACTCTTAAAGACCTTTAAGAACCGTGTTAGAAGAAAGACCGGGAAAAAGAATCAGGGGTGCTAGGATTAGAAAATTAGAACGAGCACATGGACCCGAAACCTCTAAATATGGGTACTACCCCTTAGTGTGTTCGATGGTTCAAAAGGGAATTTTCAGGAAGTAAAAATACTAAAATTTTAGACCTTTAGCTTTAAAACTCCGGGCGTGACGCCCATATTCAGTTTTTCAATAAAACCGGAAAGACTCCCGAAATATGGGACCCACCCCCTCATACTTTACATATTCTTAATCTACTAATCAAAGGGAATACCGTAATGTAAAACACTTGGGGGTTCATTCATATTTTTCCCCTTTCCCCCTTTTTCATATACCTCCAAAAAATGCAATGGATTCTTACAAAGACAAGTAAACCACTTTTGTGTTTGAAAATTCCTGGATGACGTCAGAATCACCATAGCAACCCGAATTTCTGGAAAAAGCTTACCACATTACTTAACTACAAAAATAAAAATTGAAAAAAATTCAAACTTATTATTAAATACCAATTATTGGGCTTTTTCGGACTTGTGTTTTTTTACTCAAAATACCGTTTTCTTTTTCGACTTTAAAAAACCCTAAATATGTAACAAATCGCTTGAAAATTTGAAAAGATGTATATTTTGAAGTACTCTTTAAGATTATATCAAAGAAAAATATATGAAAAGTATTTATTGGGTTAAAAACGAGAAAAATGCATTATTTCGACAGTGAAATGCCTGTAAATAATATATTTTCCCCACAATAAAATAAGATACATGCATGCATTAGTGTATAAATTAAAGCGAAAATAATGTCATAATGTGAACTATTAATGAAGTTAAATAATAAAGCAGAGCGAGGGTAAATGAGAACCTAAAATTACGAGCGAGAGATCCCTACTGAGCGGAGATACCCCACGCATTAACCAACAGAATGGATGGGCGATAAAGTTTATTCTTGTCATTCGTTATACCTTCACAGCTATCTAAAACTATGAAAATTTACATTTTCATCAAGATTCCTTTTGAAAGCTTGATGATTTTTCCAATCGAGCATAATTTTTATTTTATAAAATGAGCCACACGTAGTTTTGGAAATTATTGGATTTTACTACTTTCTGAAATGGCAATGCCTAGTTTGTTTACCATTACGTCACCATCACGAAGAAGAAGAAATGGCGGAATGGCGCCGCATCGCGTGGCGTCCTTATTTCCAGTAAGTTAAATGCTTGATATATTTTATTTAGATAAGTTATTTATTTAGTTTATTTTTCCACCATTTAAATGCGTAGATACATATATGTTGTCTAATAAGATTTGGTGGATTAGCCGGCGGGCTGTTAAGACGATGTCCTACTACTTTATCATCTTACAATGAACAAAATAAGTATTTAAAAGAGTACATAGTAACTTTTAATCTTTCTATATTTTGACTGATGCCAGTAGCGGCTCTTCCATAGGAGGAACCCTCAGTGAAAATGAACTGAGTTGATATATGAAAATTAAAAAATATATTTCAAACTGTACAAACTTTTAATTGAGATATTTTAATGGTGTTTTATTTTGATCTTAATTGTTTTTAGCAATTTAGTTTAAAACTGACCACCTTCCACCTGACTAGTCCACCTTCTTCCTGACTAGTCCTAAAGTATTAGAAACATCATAATCAAATTTTTTAGGGTTTTTCGTGCGTTTCGAATATTTTACTTTCTATTATAGATTATGTAACTGAGAAAAAGGCTAGTAATTAAAAGCTGTATATGTGTGTATTTTTTTTTATCAAAATACAAAAAGATATATGAACTAGAGTAAGTCTTCCTGTTTTTTTTTGTTTGTGAATTAAAAGGCTACTTTGTTGAATAAGTGAAAAGTCAGTACCTATAATTGATCACCTATAATTTTATTTTAAGCCATTAATATAAATAATTATAATTGGGATTTAATTGTAAGATTTTTCTCTTAATTCCTATTTTCAGTTAATATTCATTTTTATATCTGAATTTGAGTATGATACTTGATACCACTAGCTTCATTAAATTTAAACAAACTTTTAAAACCCTAATTTACTACTGTGGTGGATTCAAACACAATACCCTTATTCTAGCCTGGCCACGAGAGGAGCTTGGAACTTTCATGTTTCGGAGTTGGCAGCGAGAACAGTATAAAAAGGAGTTGCTTCAATGTTAATAACAAACAATTTATTCAACATTAAAAATAAAAGGTAGGAGCTAAAATTGCAAAAGGCAAGTAAAAAATAAACATTGAAGCAACTCCTTTTTATACTGTTCTCGCTGCCAACTCCGAAACATGAAAGTTCCAAGCTCCTCTCGTGGCCAGGCTAGAATAAGGGTATTGTGTTTGAATCCACCACACTACCAACAAAGCTTTTTTTTACAATTCAGCCCCCCCCCCATCAAAATGGTAATATATTCATAACTATTGAATCAACTTTTGTCTTCTACCTTCAGGCCCACCTCCCCTGTATGAATCTGGCTGCTCACGATGACTCTTCAATATTTCCTACAACTGGACACTAGGCCAGCACTAATGCCCTGGATAGGCGTTGATAAAAGTAAGTAACTCGTCTTGAGTGTTTTTATAATTAGTTATTTTATTAGAAATTGGGGTTCTGGGTGAAATTTGTTTTAAAAATTTACCTTATCAACCTTATTTATTTTCATATTCATGTAATTTGAGTATGCTACCACTACATTCTTAATTAAATTTAAACAAACTTTTTAACGGTTAAAACCGTTTCACAACACAACGCGATAACTGTATAAGATTATGAATGAGATGGCCCAGGAATTCCTGCCCGAAAGATTTACAAAACCCTAATTTACTACCAACAAAGTTTTTTTACAATTCAGCCCCCCCATCAAAATGGTAATATTCATAACTATTGAATTAACTTTTGTCTTCTACCTTCAGGCCCACCTCCCCTGTATGAATCTGTCTGCTCACGATGACTCTTCAATATTTCCTAAACTGGACACTAGGCCAGCACTAATGCCCTGGATAGGCGTTGATTAAAGTAAGTAACTTGTCTTGAGTGTTTTTATAATTAGTTATTTTATTAGAAATTGGGGTTCTGGGTGAAATTTGTTTAAAAATTTACCTTATCAACCTTATTTATTTTCATATTCATGTAATTTGAGTATGCTACCACTACCTTCTTAATTAAATTTAAACAAACTTTTTAATGGTTAAAACCGTTTCACAACACAACACGATAACTGTATGAGATTATGAATGAGATGGTCCAGGAATACCTGCCCGAAAGATTTACAAAACCCTAATTTATTACCAACAAAGTTTTTTTTTACAATTCAGCCCCCCTTCAAAATTGTAATATTCATAACTATTGAATTAACTTTTGTCTTCTACCTTCAGGCCCACCTCCCCTCTATGAAACTGGCTGCTCACGATGTCCCAACAGGAAAATGAAAAGCCCTGGATAGGCGTTGATTAAAGTAAGTAACTTGTCTCAGAGTTTTTATAATTAGGGGTTTTTTTATTAAAAAGGTTGTTTCTGGTTTCCCCCAGGAAATTTGTTTCAAAATTTGACCCTCAAAATGAAAAATGTTAACTACCACAATTTAAAGAAATTAATTAGTTGTATGTTTTAAAAATGGCTTGTAAAATTATTTGCATTAAAATTTTTAAACTTTATTTTTATACTTAGTATACATTTAGCATCTATACAATTGCCTGCAATTTCAAAAACAAGTATTACTACCATATTGACCCTTGATTATGAAAATGCTGTAAATAGCAAGGGTTTGGAATCAATAATTTCATAAACTAATCAAGAATTAAAATCCTATACTTTTTTTTACCTGTTATCAACTTTTTAAAATGTTTAGATGATTTTTACCAAAAGCTTGTTTTTATATTTTTAGTTTTGTTTTCCAATCCAATTTTTTTCTTATTCTACAAAAATATCAATGATTTCTTTTTTATCACTTATTATTTATTGTTTTAAAGAAATAAACATTACTTTAATGGGTAAGAGTGATTTAACTAATCAATAAACTCAAAGATTGATTTCAATTTTTACACAAAAAATATCATGATTTTTTCAGTAATGTATCAAATTATAATCATTGTCTTGATTTATTTAGTAATGTATCAAATGTAACCATATTTATGATTGCAAAAAATAATTATTGATATCAAAATTTGGTAAGTATAGTAAGTGAAAGAAGGATAAAAATTTTAATAACTAATAGTACAATTATTCATTCACCCTTTCAGAATGGGCATCTCACCGATGAGATGGCAGTGAACTTCTTCCCTTGATTAGTTAATTAATTATATTAAAAAATTATTATATCACACAGAAATTATAATATCAATACATTTTTGACCACTTTCAGAATATACAGAACTGTTAATTCATTTAAATAAAAAAAAATTAGCTTTACATTAAAAGTGGGTTTTTGTGTTTCCCCAGGATTTTTTTTGAAATTTGACTCTTAAATATTCTAATTTTTAAGCCTCAACTAATGTTTTTTGAATAAATACACTTTTTTTTACCAGAAATTAAATATTTCAGGGGAACACATTTAAATATTCCTTGGGATGGGCCCAGGAATTTATGATTCCTTCCTGGAAGAATTAACAAAACCCTGATTTATTTATAAATTTTTTACATTTCTGCACACCGTCTAAATAATAAGGTTTGTAACCATTTAATTAACTTTTGTCGCAGGCCCACCTCCACTGCATTGGGATGGCTTCTGATGTGCCCCCCTGCCTGTCGTCCAGTTCATTTGCTCGAAAAGCCACGGATGGACATTGGATAAAGTAAAGTAAGTAACTTTTGTCATTAGTGTTTGTAAATTATAATTAGCTTTACATTAAAACTGGGTTTCTGTGTTTCCCCAGGATTGTTTTTGAAATTTGACTTAAATATTCTAATTTTTAAGCCTCAACTAATGTTGTTTTTTGAATAAATACACCTTTTTTTTTTTACCAGAAATTAAATATTTCAGGGGAACACATTTAAATATTCCTTGGGATGGGCCCAGGAATTTATGATTCCTTCCTGGAAGAATTAACAAAACCCTGATTTATTTATAAATTTTTTACATTTCTGCACACCGTCTAAATAATAAGGTTTGTAACCATTTAATTAACTTTTGTCGCAGGCCCACCTCCACTGCATTGGGATGGCTTCTGATGTGCCCCCCTGCCTGTCGTCCAGTTCATTTGCTCGAAAAGCCACGGATGGACATTGGATAAAGTAAAGTAAGTAACTTTTGTCATTAGTGTTTGTAAATTATAATTAGCTTTACATTAAAACTGGGTTTCTGTGTTTCCCCAGGATTGTTTTTGAAATTTGACTTAAATATTCTAATTTTTAAGCCTCAACTAATGTTGTTTTTTGAATAAATACACCTTTTTTTTACCAGAAATTAAATATTTCAGGGGAACACATTTAAATATTCATTGGGATGGGTCCCCAGGAATTTGATTCCTCCCTGGAAGGATTAACATAACCCTGATTTATTTATAAATTTTTTACTTTTCAGCACAGTGTCTAAATAATAAGGTTTGTAACCATTTAATTAACTTTTGTTGCAGGCCCACCTCCACTGCGGCTTCTGATGTGCCCCCCCCCTGCCTGTCGTCCAGTTCATTTGCTCAAAAAGCCACGGATGGACATTGGATAAAGTAAAGTAGGTAACTTTTGTCATTAGTGTTTGTAAATTATAATTAGCTTTACATTAAAACTGGGTTTCTGTGTTTCCCCAGGATTGTTTTTGAAATTTGACTTAAATATTCTAATTTTTAAGCCTCAACTAATGTTGTTTTTTGAATAAATACACCTTTTTTTTTACCAGAAATTAAATATTTCAGGGGAACACATTTAAATATTCATTGGGATGGGTCCCCAGGAATTTGATTCCTCCCTGGAAGGATTAACATAACCCTGATTTATTTATAAATTTTTTACTTTTCAGCACAGTGTCTAAATAATAAGGTTTGTAACCATTTAATTAACTTTTGTTGCAGGCCCACCTCCACTGCGGCTTCTGATGTGCCCCCCCCCCTGCCTGTCGTCCAGTTCATTTGCTCAAAAAGCCACGGATGGACATTGGATAAAGTAAAGTAGGTAACTTTTGTCATTAGTGTTTGTAAATTATAATTAGCTTTACATTAAAACTGGGTTTCTGTGTTTCCCCAGGATTGTTTTTGAAATTTGACTTAAATATTCTAATTTTTAAGCCTCAACTAATGTTGTTTTTTGAATAAATATACACCTTTTTTTTTACCAGAAATTAAATATTTCAGGGGAACACATTTAAATATTCATTGGGATGGGTCCCCAGGAATTTGATTCCTCCCTGGAAGGATTAACATAACCCTGATTTATTTATAAATTTTTTACTTTTCAGCACAGTGTCTAAATAATAAGGTTTGTAACCATTTAATTAACTTTTGTTGCAGGCCCACCTCCACTGCGGCTTCTGATGTGCCCCCCCCCTGCCTGTCGTCCAGTTCATTTGCTCAAAAAGCCACGGATGGACATTGGATAAAGTAAAGTAGGTAACTTTTGTCACAAGTGTTTGTAAATTATAATTAGCTTTATATTAAAAAGCAAGGTTGGCACGGTTTAACCCATTTGGTTTTTTATGAAAACACAGAATTTTTTTTTTTAGTTAAACTTTTGGGTTTAAAGTCATTTATTGATTATCTTTTGAACAAAATATATTAAATGCTTCTGACATTAATGCTGTAAAGCTATGCAATTTTTTGAAACAAGGCAATTGAAATTTTCTTAGAAAGACTCCTGGTTTTTTTTAATAAAAAACCTATTTGGTTTTTTAATTTATTAAGAACTAGATATTTGAATGCATAATAAAAACCAATTTTTTTTAATCAATTAAGCACCAAATTTTTAAATATGCATTATAAGAACTAGTTGTTTTTTAATGCTCTAAAAAGACTTGTTTTTTTATTAAAAACCCATTTGGTTTTTTAATTCATTAAGAGCAGATATTTGAATGCATAATAAAAACCAACTGGCTTTTTTAATCAATTAAGCATTGGGTTTTTAAATATGAATTATAAAAAAAGTTGGTTTTTTAACGCGCTAAAAAGACTGACTCCCTTGGGTTTTTTTTTATAAAAAACCCTTTTGTTTTTTTTAATTCATTAAGAACTAGATATTTGAATGCATAATAAAAACCAATTGTTTTTTTAATCAACTAAGTACCAGATTTTTAAATTTCCATTATAAGAACCACTTGGAATGCTCTAAAAAGACTCCCTTGGTTTTTTTTTATAAAAAAACCTATTTGGTTTTTTAATTCGTTAAGAACTGGATATTTGAATGCATAATAAAAACCAATTTTTTTTAATCAATTAAGCACCGGATTTTTAAATATAATAATTATAATATGCATTTATATAAAAACCAGTTGGTTTTTTAATGCTCTAAAAAGACTCCCTTGGTTTTTTTTATGGTTTATATATAATTTGAACTTTTTTAACTAAATAAAATTAATTTTAATTAATAAATTAAGTCACTTAGTTAAGAGCTGAATTGATTAACTATTTATATTTAATGCATTCATAAATGAAAACAACCAGAAATATTTGTATTTATGTGTTAAGGAAAAATTTTTGTAAAAAAAACCAGTTTAGACCAAATGAACAAAAAAAAACCTTCCCCCCCAACCGTGTTAAAAAGAGCGTTTCTGTGTTTCCCCAGGAATTTTTTTTTGGAAATTTCACTCCTAAGGTAACCGACTGGGTTAGGAAGCATTTTTTTAAAAATATGAACTAAATAAATAATTGTTTTTTTCTGAGAGCTAATATTCTAAAACTGAAAATCCTGCAAAGTGTGTTTATTAAATTTTTTTTTTAATATTTAGAAATTTGAATAAAAATAAGGCCAAAATTTAAACTTCTGCCAACATCTACAGAAAATGTTCTTTTATTAAATACAAATGAACTTTTTGAAGGATTTTAAGCTTAAGACAGAAATGTGTTGGTAACTAAAAAAATCTGGGATTTTGAAATAGAAATGAAGTACTGGTGTTTGAAATTAAATTAGAATTCAATTTAATTAAGTGCATTTTCATTAATCATTTATAGTCATATTTTGTTATTTATTGTTCTATTTCTATTTAAGATCAAATGAGAAGAAAATTGATGAAATATGAAAAGGACCTGCCTGAGATGAAAAAAAAAAACAAGATGCAAGATGTTTTGAGATGTTGAAGCTCTAAAAATAAATATTTTTAAATGTTAAACTTTATTCTTTTTTTATTTAAAAAAAATAAATTTATTTAAATGGTTGAAAAAAAGTTAATAGAATAATAAAAAATTAGAACAACTGCAGGTAATAATGGTAATATACATGCTCTTTTAGAAAAAACTGAAATTAAAACTGAAGATTTAGAAAAGTATTGCTATAGCCAGCACTATAATAGGCTATGTAAAAAATAAAGGCAACTCATGGCAAAAAAGTAATGCTAAAATAATATAAAAATAACAGCAACTGATGCTAGAAAAATAATGCTAGAATAATATACAAATAAACAGCATCTGATGCTAGAAAAATAATACTAGAATAGCAAATATTTTCCAGCAACATAAGCTAGATTTTGCATGCTAGCATAGCATGCGTTTTCTAGCAACACAAGCTAGATTTTGCATGCTAGCATGGCATGCATTTTCTAGCAACACAAGCTACATTTATATGCTAGATTAGCAATCTTTTTCTAGCAACACTTGCTAGGACGGCAAACTTTTTCCAGCCATACATGCTAGAATAGTGGTCATTTTCCAGCAATACATGCTAGATTAGCAATAATTTTCCAGCATCACACACTAGAATGGTGGTAATTTTCTAGCAAAATATGCTAGAATAGCTGTTCTTTTCTAGCAACACATGCTAGAATAGCGGTCATTTCCAGCAACACATGCTAAAACAGTGGTCATTTTCCAGCAACACATGCTAGAATAGTGATAATTTTCTAGCAATACAAGCTGGATTTTTTATGCTAATTAGCATAAAAAGTGGGCCAATACACAGATAACCATGCTAGGTGATTATGCTGGAACTAGCAAACAATTATGCTAGTTTAAGCTATTTTCCTAGCTTAACATAGCATACTATGCTTGTCTAGCAAAGAAATTCTAGCATAAATTTTGACTTTTCTAGCAAACCCATGCTAGAATAGTGATCATTTTCCAGCAACATATGCTGGAATACCAAATATTTTCTAGCAACGCATGCTAGAATAGTGATCATTTTCTAGCAATACAAGCTAGATTTTTTATGCTAGTTAGCATAAAAAGTGGGCCAATACACACATAACCATGCTAGGTGATTATGCTGGAACTAGCAAACAATTATGCTAGTTTAAGCTATTTTTCCTAGCTTAAACATAGCATATTATGCTTGTCTAGCAAAGAAATTCTAGCATAAATTTTGACCTGGGTATCTATCTACTAAATCACAAAAAGTATTATTAAATTAACTTTAATACGAATAGGTTGCTAGATTTTACGATTATCGCTCGATTTGGCGGTATTTACGTTTTGTTTCTGTAGGTTCGTTTCACAAGTTTTTTTGGTTATTTAGTTGATATCTTGATTTTTAACTTGAAATATATGCTGACCGATGTAAAATATCCTGTAAATATCTTAGTATATATGCAAGAAATAAGTTTTTACATATATAAATAATAAACACTGGCGCACATTGGCGGTTGCTGGCGCTCTGAAAAGATGCCAAAGTGTAACCCGGAAGTGCTTAAAGACTCATTTTCACTACCGCCCTCTATACTGAGTTTGATGGCTGCTAACCATCCATACGTCGGTGAAGTCGTGACGTCATCAACATGGCGCTGGGGAATAACAAACCCAATCTCTATGGCGTTTAACATGGGAGTGTTAAAGAATAATTTTTAAAAACATATTAATCGTCATTTCTTAGGGTATAGAACACCTTTCCCGCATAGTTAAAGGTATGGCAATCATTTATAAATAATCGGAGTATTTTTATTTTGCTTTTCTGTTTGAAAATTCAACGATAACATTTCAGGTCCATTGGTACCAATGGAGTCTATTACGATAGTGTGAAAAAATATTAGTTTTAGAATATGGTCCTTCGTTTGTTAACTTATAAAGCCACTTTACAGTATATATCAAGGTATGTTAATCATTTAGTAACAAGTATAATTTAGATTTTCGGTCTCATTTTTTAAGATTGTAACAAGAAATTTCATCTCCATTTGTTTATCATGCGAGTGTGAAAATATATGTTTTTATATAATATTCAACATTCTTTGGTATATCACACCACTTTTGAGCATAGTTAAAGGTATGTTAATCATTAATTAATAAGCAAATTTATTTCTTGGGCTCCACTTTTAAAGATTTAAATAAAAATTAGTATCTCCATTAATGTTATTAAGTGAGTGTGTAAATAGTTTTGTTTTAGATATTTATCATCGTTAGCTACACTTTTATTATTTCATTTTAGTATTATATTGTTTTGAGGCTTTGTAAAAATAGTACTATACTGTATTTTCCTTAACTTTTTTGTTTGATCTACATTTCTACCCATTTATGTTATTATTGCAGAAATAGAAGCATTTTAGCAACAATGAGTATCAATTAGCTCAAAATTGTTTATTATAGACAAAATAAGAGTTAACAAGTTTTTTCCCATTCTGTTTTAGGTTCTATTTATTTATATTAGAGAATTGAATCACATTATCCAAGTTCCAGCTCACAGGACATTTTACAAATGTAATGAATGAACCTTACTAAATGGTGCTTGGTTTTGGTGACCACTTTTGTGGCATCAATTCTAAGCGCTTTTTGGTTGATCATTTATATTTGTAAATCTATTTCTGTCTATGGTTTAATACCTGAATTAAACCAGTCTGCCAGATGTTTTAGGAAATGGTGACTTACAGTGGAGTTGAGGTAAGCATCTTATTAAACATCCTGTGCTCTTTCAAGGATTTGCTATTGCATTCCCTCTTTACCTATCTGTTATCCTCTAGATTAAGCAATCAGATTTTCTTTTTTAATATCTATGCAGTTTTGTGTATTTTAATTTATCTGATAAGTTTCCCACAAGCTCCTAAAATGTGGACCCCAGTAGCTGAATGGATTTTCTCAGTAACTGCCCAGTGCCCATCCTTTTCAACCAGATTTGTTGTCAACCTTTCATATATTTTTCATGAAAGTTTTTAATATTTTCTCGATCAATAAAGAAGGTTTTAATTTTTTTCTAATGGCACGTAATTTTTAAACAGTTACCTACAGCTTAACTAAGTTCATTAACCCAGACGATGCCGAAGCAGTACTTACTTTGCGTTACCCAGTGGGTACCTGTAGACCGAAGCCACTGAGGTGAAGTACTGTTGCCCACGCCACATTCACACTACTATAACTATATAATACTATAATATATAAAATTACTACTATAACGATATAATTCTGAATAGTATTCAAGAGCTAAACTTCGCTTCAACGCCCATAGAAAGCTCTTTAATTTCCAAATAATATACTACCATCCATTCTTGTACTAATTTAACAATGCATTTATAAACCAATCTTTTTATTATGGGAAAGATCCAACCAGTGGTTTTGTTATGTGAGGTCTTTACTTCCGTGTTTTCAAAGAGGAGAAAACTGATTTAGAATGGGAGAGGGCAAACTCACAATGGAGAGAAATCCTTTCGGAAGAAATTCTTCAAGTGTGAATAGAGATAATGAAATTGACTGCTCCCAGTGGCGTAGTCATAAAACTGTCACGGGCTTTCCATTGAAAGCTCTTGCACCTGTGTTTTCCTTTACCTATCCCCTGAAATTCTATAACCCCCAACCAGTTATTTAAAATTTTGTGTACACAGATGTGCTGGACCCCTTATCTATGGTCTGAATAGAGGTCAACATCGCTTGAAGGTCAATCACAATTTTCTAATGCAGGTGTATTGCAGGAAAAATTCCAGAACAGAAAGTGGATGTGTAATTTATACTTAAATTTTCATTTTTTAAAGGTAGATAATATTTTTAAACACCTCAGAGAATCAAATATATGATTTCACATGAAAGAATTACATTTTGTTAAAATAAATTGTAGAGGAAATGTAGATTTTAGAAAGTGCATTGCGGGGAAAACTGGAGTTCAGCAAGTGAATTCTCAAGTTTGAACACTTGTAAAGGGGCCAAAAATCGCTCGAGGACAAAAATCCACTGAGACACTGGGCGCCAAGGTGGGCTGGGAAATAATATAATAGGTTGTTTTGAATGAATTGATGACTAACATGTTCAAAAAAATATATTTTTTCAAATTTATTTACGAAATAATATTAGGTATTTTAGGCGGAAATTAAATCCACTTTTTAAATTCATATATTAAATTATGGGAATGTTTTAATGAACTAATTTATATTGTTTTTGCATTGTTGTATCCGAATTTCCAGTTTATTTCCATTGTTTAAAGTCACCTTTACATCAAAAAATATTCGTTTCCTGAAAAATAGCAGTACAAAATGAAAGTACTACGTAAAATTTCCTGTAAGATTCATTTTTACGGTTTTATTTTGCGAGGAGCGGTGTAAGTTTTAGAGCGTTTTGATGAGCAACGATTTTTTTGCCTTTCTACAAAAGAGTGAAGAACGCTCGCTTTCCCCCACAACAGCTCTAAATATATACACGTTACAGACAAATAGTTTATACCACACATGAAAGTACATTTAATTTCCTACAAAATGGTTTACTCAACTTTTATTTTATAATGATAGGTTCCTTCTTTATATTACCCCTTAAATACTCCCGTGCCGTGGACACAGCTTGAGGCAAAGAGGGCCCTGGCTCCCCCCGAATTTCTGAGTAGGTGTATCAAAACAAGTTAAAACCCTGCTTTCTAGGTCCAATTTCCAAAACTTTTCTGGGGGAGGACCCCCAGATCCCCCTTTTGTACTTTGGAATTATATTAATCACAATTTTATTTTGTTCATCAAATGCCAATTCTACCTAAAAATGTATTAAATTTCTAAAAATATTGTCAGAAGTTCGGGCTTAGTGTACAAAAACTAGTTAAAACCCTGTTTTTTTTTAGAAAGAAATTTCCAAATTTCCGAATTGGCACTTGGAACTCTATTACTCACTACTTTTCTTGTATTATTATTCCTTAAGATGCAAATTCTGCCTAAAGATGTATAATATTCAACGTTGTATGGGTTTTTTTTCTAAAATTCGTTAAAATTTGCTGAAGGATTTTCGACAGAGCCATTTGTTTACTTTTAGCTGACGAAAAAGAAATGGTTAATAAACCAATTTCTAATTAGGAAGACCTAGTTTTCAAGAGAACAATAAAGTTAAATTTTTGAAAATTGGAAAAGTGCATTTTCATGGTCATAAGAATTTTAATTTTCATCCTCCTCTCGGCTCCTCAGTTTTTTTAGTATCTAAGGTGAACAATTCTGATTATTGTAATTCAGAGTTTTGATAAAATTTTAACACTAGAACGACGGGATCGGCTTTTTTGGCCCATCGCGCTGTTTGCGGCTTAATAATTTCAACACTAATCAACCGAATGGCTTGAAATTTTATGACTTTTCCTTATTTGGTTCTATTAAAGTGCATACCAAACCGTTTTCATTTTAGTCTGATAGGAGCAAAGATAGCGAACCGTATACCTAGAAAGATGGAGTGGGCTTTTTTGGACCGTACCACCTCTGCTGTGTTTTAGTACAAGTTTCGTCCCGCTGGTATTTCCATGAAACTTTGCTATAGAAAGGAGGATCTTTTTTGTTTGTCATCTCTTACAAGTTTCATTCAATTCGATTCGGTTTAGAACGCCCCTTTCTCAGTCGGGGTAGTGGTCGAGAGGAGGACGTTTCAAAGGATGAATTTATGGTGCCCACCATAAAGATAAAGGTTCTCACCATTGAATTTCGGCCTACAAGGTGACCAGTAGGGTTTGTTTCTCATAAAAGAAATACATTTTACAACTTGAACTGTAACAGCTGTTTTCTTTGAATGGGGAAACTGCTAACCTTCATTCCCTGTTGAGGCATTGAAAATGATGCGTTGTGAAGAGTACCCAGTCATACTTGGGAAAAGAAAGGAACATAACAACTGACAGCTATATTTTACAATAGTAAAACTGTGTGAAAAACTAAAATCACAAGCAATACTAGCCTGGTTGGAATGGAATACTTAGTTAGAAGAGACCGTAGAGAGGTTCTGCCAACTGCAAAATTAGGAAAACAAAATCTTTATTCAACAATTGTTTATTTAAAAAAATAAAGATATAACCTTAACTGCACAACACCGTAGTTATCGAAAACTAGAAGGAAAAGAAAAAGCCGGATACTATAGTTCACTACAACGAAACTAACTATGTAAAAATAATCATTTTTCTCATCAACTCTTTTTAAATTTCCTATTTTTATTATGTAGTTAATTAATTAAGCTTAAATAACTATCAGATTTAAGAGTTAATTCAGTAGTTATGTAATTAAGAGTGGCTGGGGCATTGCATGAAGGTTTCGAAACAATAAATCAATAATTGAAATAAATTTGATTAGAGTACACATTTTTGGCACACAGAGTAACCTTATGTATGTTTTAAATTTTAGAATCTGCCCAATTTTCAATAAACACAAAGGTAATTGACGATTGTTTTATGTATCTCCTGCTCTTAGCCTGATTACGGTTATCGGGCTTTTGGGGATGAAGAAGAGTTTTAACAGTAATATTTAAATTTATGTCATGTAATTAATAAAATTACTAATTAATTATAGTTGGTTAATATTAATTGTGTTAATTGTTAGTTTATTATGTTAATTGTTAATTAATTATAGTTGGCTTGATAAAATTTAATATCTTACATTTAAAAATGGAGATGTTTTTTATAAACATACAAAACATTGTGTTTTTCGGTTCGATAAGATATGATATTGTTTTAATTCCGGCTCTCTTCATGAAATTTGCAGTCATAATCTTTTTTTACCCCAATGGATTTTTCAAATGAATACTTTAACTTAAATTAAAATGTGTCAAAAATTATTGACATATAGTTGTCTGTGAAAAACTTACCTTCTCTTTTTTCCGTTTTGGATTCAATGTAAATTCTTCTAAAATAATTACCAACATGACAGGTTCGTGAGTCCCCCAAAACAACTTAATTTTCAATTTGTAAAAATTAAATGGTTTTGTACTAACACATTTTCATGTGAGGGTGTCACCCTTACCCAAGGGGCTCATTGTTGCTCACTTTGTCATGCATGACGACAGCAAGCAAATTTTCTTTCTTTTGGAGAGTCCAATACCTGTTCTAACAAACCCTACAAAACGTAAAAAATCAATATAAATTACACTCCTGTAGTAAGTCCTGTGTAAGTAGAAATAATGTTACATACCATATCAAGTCATTTCTCCACCAGATTTCACTACATATTATTTTCCAAAATGTGTGGAAAGTTACAGGATTCTCAGTAGCCTCTTAGCCGCTGGGAGCCAGCGTTTCCAGGGAACACCACTTGGAGGTGGGCTACCATCGTTCCCCAAGGGGCTGCGCCCCGTCTCGCCCTGACGGTTTTGGCGGCACAGCCCCCCACCCTCAGATGGTGGTTGAGGGTAGTTTATGAGCGATTCCAATTTGAAACCAGATGTTCACTTCTAGACAGAACCATTAGCATCCAAGAGCATGACCTCACATATCAATCAACTTGGAACCTCTTGTTTGGTCCGAGCTCTTCTTCGCTCTTCCTTTTCCTGGCAGAAGAGGGGTCGTTCTCCTCACCGATTAACGCCGCAGGTAAAGCCAAGGGTAGAGATGGGTTCCAGAGTTCCTCATCTGGATGCAGAAGAGAAGACGCTCTTCTATTGATGAAATTCGTACGTATAAGAAATGACAGCTTCTCCAAAGTTTCCCGGATTTTCTCAGTATTGGGCAAAGAGATCCTAAGACTGAACTTCAAATTTTCATCCTTCAATCTTAAGCCTAAAAGAAATTGCAATAAGAGAATGGTTCGTGGAAAAGAAATTTAAGAAACTGATTATTTATGATTTTTGTTTTAACTCGTAGGTAAACTGAATTTATGTATGTGTAATAATATTACAACCTCCTAAATTCTTTGCTTAAAAAAGAAATTGGTATCAAATAGGTTGAAAACTACAGGAAATTAAATATCATGTGTGTTATTTTTTTTAGGTAATGTTAATAGAAAGTAACGTTTTTTAATTAAAACATTTTGTTGCGCATGATTTCAAGAAAACTTAATAGTAATGAAAATAAATGTTTTTACCGAAAAGGCAGAAAAGTCAACTTACCCTCAAATTGGAAAGCAAACTTCAAAGCTTGGACGTAGTTCCGAAATCTGACCTTTTTCGATCCATCCGGCAAGTCTTGTAGTATAGTTATGCCCCATTCTTGAGCAGTTTTTCTCAGCCATCGGAGTCCTTGTCCCTTGTTCCGAGACCGTCGAAATGAAAGAGTTACTTCCGTATGGTCCACCATACTGGGGTGCAGGGCATAGACGGTTTTCAGGATCGTTTGCAGGCTATAAACTGCCATGTCCGGATGCTTCTTCTTCGCTTGTTGAAGTACGTTGCACACAATTGAAGAACCCATACACCCATATTGTAGAAAAGGAATTGGCACTCCATCGGGTTCCATAGTAGTTCTGTAAGAAAAATATTTCAGTATGCCTTGGAAAATTACGTTAAATAAATTGAAAAATATGAATATACACGCCTTTTTCAGTGTTATGAAGAAATTGTTTAATGTTTATTTCAAAATAAGTGAAAATGATCGATAAAAAACTAGAATTCTAACTATTTTAAATTTTATCAAGAAAATAAATAATATAATTTCAATACCAAGAAAATAAAAATGATATTTGTTAAGATATCACCTAAGAATGATTTTTTAAGGTTTTAGCACAGTAGTAATTTTTATTGGAATGATTAAGAAATTTTATTTTTCATAACATTAGAAAGCTATTTGCGTATAACCATCAATATCTAAAATATCATATAAAGATTTGTTTAAAATATCTATCAATTATATTATTATTTTAAGATATTTTTTACATTTTCTAAAGATAAAGTTAGGAAATTTAACACTGAACCATGCTTACCCAGGCGTTCACTACTATTTAGAATTACTATCGACTTCACACTCAAAATGATTTTTAATTATTTTTATGAAAAAAATTAGCTAACAATAACTTTTCAACCATATTATAAATAATACTCGGTAATTTTTTCCCAACTAAATAAAATAAATTTTATACTAACTTTGAGTGTTAAATTTGAATTTAGTCATATTTTTTTGAATAAAAAATTAACGCGGTTATTTTAACATAACAACTAAAGAGACAAAACTAGGACATTACCAAAATGTAATATTCTGCTTTATATTTGATGTTATTAATGAACAGTTTTAACAAGAACATGAAAGAACTGAGAAAATAAGATAACTATAACTATACGCAACCAATAACTTGACAAAATCTCGAAATTAAACAAGGATGCATCAATTTATTTCGTTAAAATATCTATTGATATTGAAAGCAAAGATACTAAAATATTTATGAAAAGGGAAAACATATATTTCACTTCTGATTTTCAGAGGAATTGATATCATGAAAATAAAATTTAACACAAAAGAAAATTCAGAACTTCATATATAATTTAGAATAACTTATATATTCTCGGTATTTAAGTATGTTAATTTTAGCATTATTTAATGTTCATCAATAAATCTTTCACAAAAATCGAAATGAAAATAAAAAAAACTGCTTATGCACATCGACACAATATACTTCATCACAATATAAACTAACCCTTAACTTTTTTTTTCTCTAAGTTAAATTAAAATTGTTTAACAAATGAAATTCAAAGAAATGAGACTAAGTAGGTAATTATTTAAAATATCATTTGATACCCAAAACCACGTCCTTTTTTTAATTTCAATCAACGAAACACAGTAACTGAAATAGCGATGCATAAAACTATAGAAGTGTAAATGAATATCATAATAAGTGGTTAATTATTAAAATCATTAACCTATTTTTCAGAATATTGTCACTCAACATTTATAAAAATTCATTAATTCTTCGCTTAAATAAATGAACGAATTTAAAGAACTTCTAAACTCTAAAGTATCTAAATCAAAACATAAAAGTTGTACATACCTAAAACTTTGACTCTCGGATTTTTCAATCAGATTTAAATTCGTAAACACTACATCAGGACGGTTAATCATTGCCGGATACCACGCAACTATTCCATGGGGAATCGGGGGCTTCGAGAGAATCCACCGTGGTAAAGGTGGAGCAGGATCCACGAGTGAAGAAACACATATGCCTCCACAACTACAACCGAAAACCATTTTCGATGGGAGAACACCAGGGCCGTATCCAAGGGGGGGGTTTTAGGGGTTCAAACCCCCCCCGAAATTTTGACATCAATTTTTATACTGCTATTTTTCTTGAAAATTATGTCTCTCAAGGAGCGATATCCTCTTCGGGTAAAACCCAAAGGGTCTCAAAATGAGTCAAAACCCTACTTTTAAGGGTAAAATTTCCAAAATTTTTTTGGGGGAGGACCCCCAAACCCCTTCGAAATTTTGAAATCTATTAAGTATACGGTTTTTCCTTCAAACTTGTGCGATTTACAAGGATTGGTCCTCTTTAATGTTACCTAATATGTCTCAAAATGAGTTAAAATGCCACTATTAGGGGAAAAATTCAAAAAATTTTCTGGAGTAGGAACCTAAAAACCCCCTTAACATTTCACCATTTATTACAATATTCTACAATTTATTACAATATACCTTCTTTTTACCTTGAAAATTCGGCCGCTTACAGTGAGTGGTGCTCTATGGGTGTAATCTAAAGGGTCTCAGAAATGAGCTAAAACACTCTTTTGAGGGGCAAATTTCCAAAAATTTTCTGGGGGAGGACCCCCAAACCCCCCTTTTACTTCGAATTCATATTGTCTAAACAATTTTGAAATGTAGTGCATCAAAATTTAAATCCAGTGTTGTCACCTAAAACTTAACATATAAAAGTACCCGTAAGGAGGTACCTCAGAAAATAATTTAGTCAAAACCCCCCCCGAAACAAAAGTCTGGTTACGGCCCTGGAGAACACCACTAAATTTAAACTTTCTCACAAATAAAATACACCACTAGCAAAACTTTCACTTCACTTGTTAAAGCACCAAGCACAGTGTACTAATCTAACTGCAGCACTGAATACTATAGCCGCACTCACAAGAGCACACGTCTTACCAATAGAAAGGATCACGTGACAAGCGAGAGCGCCCCCTTGAGTGAGAGCGCCTTTTTAAACGAGAGCGCCCTCTACAGGAGGTTGATCCAATTAAAACATTTCCAACTACTATTGCCCAGGGGAAAATATTCAATTATCAGGTGATTTCTTCTCTCTGTGTAGGGAGAACGGTGGAAGAAGAACCGGTTTTCTCTGCCTCTCCTCCGATAGAATGGCTCTTGTGAACACTGCTAACAAAGTGCCGAACGGAATGTTCTGGACAGCCAATGAAATGACCGTGGAAGATATGGTACATAGGGTTGATCACGAGACGCCCCTTTTCACACAAAGGCCATTTCCTAAAATGGGTGCTAAACAGGCAGGGCCGTGTTGTGGAAAAATTGCGCACGGGGCGGATGGCTTTTTGGCGCCCCCTCCCAAATATAATTTCTTTACATTATTCTCAGATACATTCGCAAAAAAATGTTTGGGCAAAAATTTGGCGCCCCCTGAACACTGTCATCGTGGTTCCGTTGTAAAATATTGAAGAATCTACGAAGTCCAATGCTAAAATAATTTTAAATTGCAAAATACTAAAATAATAAATTGCAAAAGAAAAAATCCGGGCGCAAATTCAGCGTTTCTCTTGAATACCTGAATACTGCGCCCGGGGCGGACGCCCCCTTCGCCCCTCCCTTAACACGGCCCTGTAAACAGGTGTCCAGACAGGTTAACTGGTGAACGAAAGGGGGGTTGCAGTAACTCTGTAAATATATCTGCAGTCTCTGATTCACATCCATGAATATTTAATACTGATTTTGAAGATTCGGTACCATTATTATGTATATCATAAGTTTAAGTTCGAAGAACTTATAAATACAGAATTAAGTCGATAATTTTTGACACATTTTAATTTAAGTTAAAGTATTCATTTGAAAAATCCATTTCGGTAAAAAAAGATTATGACTGCAAATTTCATGGAGAGAGCCGGTATTAAAACAATAGGATATCTTATCAAACCGAAAAACACAATGTTTTATATGTTTAGAAAAAACATCTCAATTTTTAAATGTAAGATCTTAAATTTTATCATGCCAACTATAATAAATTAACAATTAACATAATAAATTAATAATTAACATAATTAATATTAAACCAACTATAATTAATTAGTAATTTTAATAATTACATGACATAAATATAAATATTATTTTTAAAACTCTTCTTCATCCCCAAAAGCCCGATAACCGTAATCAGGCTAAGAGCAGGCATGAAACGTTCGTCAATTACCTTTGTGTTTATTGAAAATTGGGCAGTTTCTAAAAACTAAAACATACATAAGGTTACTCTGTGTGCCAAAAATGTGTATAGAGCGTTTTCAATCACGTGTCCCCGATCACGTGATCAAGCTGGCTTGGAAGACAGACAACTTTTCTTTAACATTAGGCTTCCATAGAGAGTACGCGCTGCATTTAGTTTTTATGAAAAAAGTTCATTTAAAAAAATTCTTTAGGCTCGGTTAAAGACCTGAAAGAAAGAATAATAGTTTTTAAGGTAAGTGCATAAGTTTTTGTGTTTTAGGGGTAAGCTAAATTTAGAAAAAATACTTATTACGAGGTGCAGGTGACATGTGTTGTTTACATTTGTTAGAACAATATGCGAGTCCCATACGTCTGTAAAATGCTTATAATATGCTACTGAAACTAAATAATTAAGAATTTTAAAATATATGTTAGTAGCATTGCAAATGGTACTTGCAATTAGAACACTGGCAGAAATGGTTTCAGCAATTAGAACACTGCTAAATATAAAATGTAGTATTATTGAATAAATTATAATGCAGAGAGATGCCATTTTAGAGTAAATAAAGGTTACTTTAAAGTAAACTTTGGAGAAAAACATAAAAATCCTTATTTTTCAAAATTCACATCAAAAGTAAACAAATAAACGATGTGCATCCTATAGTTTTCCATCATACTGCCTGTCCTCCAAGCCTCTGACGTCACAAGCCTGTGACGTCAAGTGCGAATGCTCTATACTCTAATCAAATTTATTTCAATTATTGATTTATTGTTTCGAAACCTACATGCAATACCCCAGCCACTCTTGATTACATAACTACTTAATTAACTCTTAATTTCTGGTTATTATTTAAGCTTAATTAATTAACTACATAATAAAAATAGGAATTTAAAAAGAGTTCATTTAAGTATCTTTACCTTAATTTAAGAAAAACGATGTAAAAAAAATCCTTATTTTTACATAGATCGGAAATACAAAAAAAGGTTTGATTCAGTTAAGCCGTATGTATATTAAGAGAATTAATTAATTGTGTTAGTAATTAATATAATGAATGTATAACAAATTTGAATTTAAAACCTAATGTTGAAAACCTATTCTACCTACACTTTCAAAAATTACAAGTGTTTGTCCATTGATTTATAAATGTTTCCCGAATTAAATTACCTTATTGAAATTGAAATATTTTAACGAATTACATTTCTTTTAAATTTCTATAAAGTGAAGTTTTTAAAACTCAAAACTTGCATTCGCATGCGGCTTTTAGATTCTGGGAAATGAAATCCCTCCAAGGCACCCTCCGTTTTGCCTGAGAGAATAATAGAGTACTCTATGCAGAGAAATGCTTGTAAATAAGCGGTTTTGCACATGTGAAACCGCTCAAGTTCAAACATGCACTAGCATATGAAAAGGAGTTTCAAAATAGTGATTGATGTTATACAGTGGCGTAGTCAGAAAAAAATTCCCAGGGGGATATTGGAATTTAGGGGGGGATGTGGGGTAAATTTAGTTCTCTTCTACGGTCAAAAAATGAAAATTTCTACTTTCGGGGGGATATATCCTCGAATCCCCCCTCTGGCTACGCCCCTGATGGTATAGTTTGAAGACATCGGTGTCTCGGATGTTGGTGTCCAGGACCCCGCTATTGTACTCGACCCCGACGATCCTCCCTTTCTCATCCATCACAGCTGTCAATTAACGAAGGGTTTGGAGTCGTTCTCTATGCCGTTTGCATATTTACAAAGGCTCAAGACTGTGGAACCTTTGGCCAAAGCCCACTGAGCTATAAACAAACTGGAGTGACAACCTCTGGACAAACTGGAGTGACAACCAAACTGGAGTGAAAACTGATATAACATGCGACCGAACGTGCCGGCGCGGAAGGTCACAATTGCCCGGTTCGCTTGAGCGAACCGGGCAAAACAAACGAATTTCTCCAAAGACTAACATTGTGTGAGTTGAACTATTTCTAGAAAACCCCCTTTTTTAAAAATATTTTGAGCAACATTTAGAATGGTCGTATCATACTGTGCATACAACTGTGCCAACAGATGGGGAAAACTAAAAGAAGATGGAAATCTTTTCCGCGCACACACAAACTTCGATAAGGTGTGATGCGGTTTCGGCACGCTCAGTTGTCACTCCAGTTTGTTTATAGCTCAGTGCCAAAGCCTTGGCCCGGAGTCGAGGAGCGCCGCCACACGACGAGAGAGTGTTGGAACTGGTTACCTCTTGCTGTCCCTCCCTATGCGATTACCCGTATGTTTGTGTGTGAGGTTGGATTTGGATATGCATTACCATTAAAGCACGTGCTATGGACGGTTAACCAATGTAAACAACAACACAAAGTCCGACATTTTTAACTCTAGTGCCACTTCCGGTGTATCCTTCCGCTTATGTTATGTTATGTAGAAAAGGTGTAAACAGGGTCATTTCCTCAAATGATTTTTAAATAAAGTACAGTTTTAAATGTTTCACGAATAGTACCATCCATAGGATAATGATGAACTAAGTAATTTCGTTCAGCTCTCTATCTATCTACTAAATCACAAAAAGTATTATTAAATTAACTTTAATACGAATAGGTTGCTAGATTTTACGATTATCGCTCGATTTGGCGGTATTTACGTTTTGTTTCTGTAGGTTCGTTTCACAAGTTTTTTTGGTTATTTAGTTGATATCTTGATTTTTAACTTGAAATATATGCTGACCGATGTAAAATATCCTGTAAATATCTTAGTATATATGCAAGAAATAAGTTTTTACATATATAAATAATAAACACTGGCGCACATTGGCAGTTGCTGGCGCTCTGAAAAGATGCCAAAGTGTAACCCGGAAGTGCTTAAAGACTCATTTTCACTACCGCCCTCTATACTGAGTTTGATGGCTGCTAACCATCCATACGCCATTCTCATGTCTATATTATTGGGTTTTTTTCCCGAATTTTTTTTTCGCCCAATTAAAAAAAAATGAAATTTCCCATGGTCAGTATGTTATTATTGGGGTCATTCTAAGTGAAAACCGTTGAGAAACCTTTTATTGCAATTTGTCCGAGGTTCAACTCTATTTTCAGTGGACTAAAATTAAGTACAACCAAGTACAGCAAATAAAAATAAACTTCCAAGTTAAAACATCAATGTCTCTGTACATCAATCTGAAACACAAACACCTCACATAAATAGTTCTTTATAAAATTACATTACTCCATAACTTTTTTTTGCCCTCAGTTAAGTATTTCCTCAAAAATGGATATTAATAAAATTCGGACTAAGTGTCACTCAGTGTGTAAAATAACATTTGATAACAATTACGCCTTTTTATAGGTTTTAGCTACAATTAACAAAACATTATAATTGAAATAGTACAAATACATTGAAAAATAAAAGCGTTAAAAATTTGTAAAAAAAAGTTGCTAACTATTCAGATAATTAATTTAGATTTAGTTTACATGTCACTTAATATTTTTAAAAAATCAGAAAATCTATCATTTAACAAGTTGATTTAGTAATTTGAAAAACATCGTTAACTGAAATTGTTACATACCGAATACTATGACCATAATCGGAGGGAATAACCTTGTTAACATTTCTAACAGCAAGATCCGGCCGGTTCATCTGCCTGGGATACCACGCAACAACAGAATGAGGGATGACGGGCTGTGTATAAATTCTCCAAGGTGGAAGTGGTCCACTTTCTAATGATGCCCTGCAAGAATTATCACAATCATGCATATTTGCGGTAGCTATTTGAAAATTTACTAAGCACTTTAACTGTACTTTCAAGAGCACGTGCAGGGACGGGTCCAGGGGGGGGCCCTGGGGGCCATGGCCCCCCCCGAGAAACCCTAACAAATAGCTTAAAAAACACTTTCAATGTTAAAATTCGAAAAAATTTCTGGGGGTGAACACCCAAACCCCCCTTTAATTTTTGGACATCCATAGGCGCCAACTTTTATAAAATATTGGGGGGAGGGCCAGTACAAGACATTAAAAAACATAAAATTAAAAGAAACAACCATTAAGTTTACGTGCCTAATTACCTAATTTTGTATCAGATGTATAGATTAAATTTCGTAACATGTCCCTTTAAATATCGCCAAGGTGTAATATTTTAAGGTGCATTTAATGTAAAAGTTATAATAAAAGTTAAATAATGCGAGCTCGAAATAAGATGGGGGTCTGGGCGATCTCTCCCAGAAAAATTTTAGAAATTTCTCTGTTAAAAGTAGCATTTCAGCTTAATTCCAAAGTTTGGGGCTCTCCCCAAGAAAATTTTTAAAATTTGACCCTTAAAGAAATTTTTAACACATTCTGAGACCTTTTGTGGGTTACCCTCTCCCCAAATAACCGCTCTTGAAGGGGATTCCAAACCAGAAAATATCCAAACATCACAAAATATTGGGGGGGGGCTTAGCCCTCCTTCAGCTAACATTGGATGGGGCTCAAGCCCTCTCAAACCGGTAATACTATAGTTTAAATGGGCGTATTTGCAAAAATTTTCAGAAGAGGACCCCCGGCCCTTTTCAAAATTGGGCATCTATTTAAATTATTTCATCCTTAAAAATCCTGTGGTTTAAAAATGAACTGAAACTTTATTTTTAGAGGCAAATTTTCAAAAATTTTCTAGGGGGCACCCCCCAGACCCCCTATTAATTTCTCATGGTTACTTATTTACCGTTTTCTTATTGAACTTGTTTCTCTCCTCTCCTTTTAGGAGTACAAGAAGTTACACTCTTTAGGTATTATCCAATGGATACCAAATGTACAAAAATGAGTAGAAAAACTTCTATTTGAAGCCAAATTTCACAAAATTTTCTGGGGGAGGACCCCCAAACCCCCAACATTTGCTTTCGAGCTAGCATTATCTGAAGAAACCTTTATAACTTTTACAAAGTTTCGCATTTTATTTATGTTATACTTGGAAATTTGGGAGCCAAACACTTCGCGAACACAAGTATTATTATGGCCTTACAAAAATGTTTCACCCCCCCCCCCAACTTTCTAAGACAATGGCACGGGCCCTGGATATCCTCTAAGTTACTAAACCCCTAAAAAGCTGCTTAAAAGCAAGCACTCTTCAAAAAAATTTCTGAGGCACTGAAAATTTCGAATATAATACCCTCCGACTTTGACATGCCCCCCCCCCCGAAAATCTGGTCTGGAACCGCCCTTGAGCACGTGTACTACTGAAACTGTTACACCGAAAATACTAGTACAACTGCAAGCGAGAATGGAATGCTGTGGACAGCCAATCAGCCAACAGCTGAGAACACCGCTCCCTTTTTAACTAAAAATTCTTTTCAGGTTCCCCCTTTACTAAATTTTGGCCCTAATTTGCTTTAATTAATGTAGTAACATTTCACCGAATTTTAAACCAACAAGTAATAATAAACTTTAGTTTATGTAACTTCTGTGGAAAAAATAATTTTAAAGCTTAGATATGAACATTACTATACTAAAAAATTAAGTTTCCGATGTACTCTTATATTCTTAATAATCCCCGAGCAATATCCGGGCATTATTCATAATGCCCGGATTTATCACATTGCCCGTAACATATACATAACTAATTTTCAAGATTTAAATCGTGATTTTAATCACTTCATTTTTAAGAAATATCGTGTGATTTGAATAAAAAATATTAATATACCACGAATTAACTGTTATCTATAATAATAAAAGAGCTTTACCACTCACTCACTCACTCACTCACTCACTCACTTACCAACGCACAGCAAAATCTACCGGGGCTAAAGACTCGAAACTTGGTAGGGTCGAAGACCTTACTTTGTATACGCGCACTAAGAAGGGATTTTTCAATATATCTTTTTTCTGACCCACAGGGGGGTTTGGAGCGTTTTCGACGTTTTTGAGCCCAGCGGCGTCCCAAATGACCCCAGATCTTTGTTATTTCGCAGGAAGGTACCTAGCAACAATTTCTAGAAAGGCATTTTTCAGATTTTGGATATTCGAATTTTAAAAGGTCTGAATATTCCAAAAACCCGTTTTTGCTGAGCATAAACCAAGTTTTATATTTTCGAAGAAAACAATACCGAGAAATCGATATTACTAATTGAACTGTTGGTAATACCTTCTTGAGAGAATTTCAAAGAAAGTAATTTCTGGATTTTTCGATATTCCATTCTGGAGGGGGTGCACGGGGGTTTGAATATTCACTCCCGTTTTTAGTTTTTGGATCCTAGCATCCACATTATTAATGTGATTGTTATGAAATTTTAGCATGTTGTTCCTCACACAACCAGGAAGGTTTGCGAAAAAGAATTTTCTGAATCAAAGCATTCCAAGGAGCCTTTTTTGTCCCTTTTCTAAATTCTTATGCTTAGCCTTCAATGTTAAATTTATTGCGGTTATTGCTCTTTCCAGGACACGCAAAACCTCTATTGTTGGAAATATTTATTTGAAAATGTTTTGTAACAGGTGAATTTTTTAAAACTCTGATAAAGAAACAATTTTTAATGATTAAATAAATTTTTTTATGATAACCAAAAACCGTTCCACTGAAAAATTTTATTCTTTTTTCTATTTAATCAAATTTAAGTATTTCCAGCAAAGTTCAAATTAAACAATATTTTATCACAGGCATTTTCAGTGTCGATTCAAATGATGTTTACTTTTATTTCATGTTTGAAATTTCTTTCAATGAATTATTTGGTGATATATCAGCAAAGGGGGGTTCAGGGGGTCTCCCCCTGATTTAAAAAAAATTATCATTATTAAAAAATGGTTATAAACACTAATTCTAAACCGGTTTTTTAAGATCTTAAAAAAGTATAAAAGTATGTAGTATATTTAATTGTTTTGTATTTTATAAAAATTTAGCGGGATGAGGGGGAAATAAGTTTGATCTATAAACATTGCTGTTCAATAATATATCTTTATTGTGAGCGAAGGCGGAGAAATTTGCCTCAAAAATACATTTATACCAATTGCAGAAATGGATGGAGGGAGAAAAGGACAAAAGAGAAAAAAATAATGGGGTTCAGAAGGTCCCCTGACTTTTTTTCTATTTTGAAAAATTACTCTTTAAAAACGGAGATGGGGATTTCACACATTAAATCTAAGAAGGTGGTATTTTTAAAGGTTTTTTTTTACATCTTAACGAAGTGGTATGACATCAAAAAAGAATCCTAGCGGGAAGACTGTTGACTTTATTGCATCTAAACGATAATTCTTATTTATTTTAACACACAGTTTGATAAGCCTTTTATCCCCCGAGCAAAGGCGGGCATATCAGCTAGTCTATAATAATAAAAGAGCTTTACCACTCACTCACTCACTCACTCACTCACTCACTCACTTACCAACGCACAGCAAAATCTACCGGGGCTAAAGACTCGAAACTTGGTAGGGTCGAAGACCTTACTTTGTATACGCGCACTAAGAAGGGATTTTTCAATATATCTTTTTTCTGACCCACAGGGGGGTTTGGAGCGTTTTCGACGTTTTTGAGCCCAGCGGCGTCCCAAATGACCCCAGATCTTTGTTATTTCGCAGGAAGGTACCTAGCAACAATATCTAGAAAGGCATTTTTCAGATTTTGGATATTCGAATTTTAAGAGGTCTAAATATTCCAAAAACCCGTTTTTGCTGAGCATAAACCAAGTTTTATATTTTCGAAGAAAACAATATCGAGAAATCGATATTACGAATTGAACTGTTGGTAATACCTTCTTGAGAGAATTTCAAAGAAAGTAATTTCTGGATTTTTTGATATTCCATTCTGGAGGGGGTGCACGGGGGTTTGAATATTCACTCCCGTTTTTAGCTTTTGGATCCTAGCACCCACATTATTAATGTGATTGTTATGAAATTTTAGCATGTTGTTCCTCACACAACCAGGAAGGTTTGCAAAAAAGAATTTTCTGAATCAAAGCATTCTAAGGAGCCTTTTTTGTCCCTTTTCTAAATTCTTAAGCTTAGCCTTCAATATTAAATTTATTGCGGTTATTGCTCTTTCCATGACACGCAAAACCTCTATTGTTGGAAATATTTATTTTGAAATGTTTTATAACAGGTGAATTTTTAAAAAATATGACAAGGAAATAATTTTTAATGATTAAATACTTTTTTTATGATAACCAAAAACCGTTCCACTGAAAAATTTTATTCTTTTTTCTATTTAATCAAATTTAAGTATTTCCAGCAAAGTTCAAATTAAACAATATTTTATCACAGGCATTTTCAGTGTCGATTCAAATGATGTTTACTTTTATTTCATGTTTGAAATTTCTTTCAATGAATGAGTTGGTAATAAATCAGCAAAGGGGGGTTCAGGGGGTCTCCCCCTGATTTTAAAAAAATTATCATTATTAAAAAAGTAGTTATAAACACTAATTCTAAACCGGTTTTTTAAGATTTTGTTTAACATCTTATAAAAGTATGTAGTATATTTAATTGTTTTGTATTTTATAAAAATTTAGCGGGATGAGGGGGAAATAAGTTCTATCTATAGACATTGCTGTTCAATAATATATCTTTATTGTGAAGCGAAGGCGGAGAAATTTGCCTCAAATATACATTTATACCAATTGCAGAAATGGATGGAGGGAGAAAAGGACAAAAGAGAAAAAAATAATGGGGTTCAGAAGGTCCCCTGACTTTTTTTTCTATTTTGAAAAATTACTCTTTAAAAACGGGGATGGGGATTTCACACATTAAATCTAAACAGGTGGTATTTTTAAAGGTTTTTTTTACATCTTAACGAAGTGGTATGGCATCAAAAAAGAATCCTAGCGGGAAGACTGCTGACTCTATTGCATCTAAACGATAATTCTTATTTATTTTAACACACAGTTTGATAAGCCTTTTGTCCCCCGAGCAACGGCGGGCATATCAGCTAGTACGTTATAAAATTGGATTTCAATATTTACTTCATAATTTTAATTTCGTTGATTAGGAATAGAAAGATATGATGAGAGAAACTACTAAAACTCAGGAACAAGTTTCCACCTTGTTCCCTTTTATATCTTGTTGACCATTAATACCCTTCATATATCTTTTCATTGGATTGGGGAGACTGTGGTTAGTTGGCATAATTGAGAGTGATTAATTAAAAGTGTATTCAATAATAAACCCGACGTTCATTTTCAGCTCAAAGATTAACCTATTCAATGCATAACTTGATATGTATATAAGTTTAACTCTTTAACACTATAACTGCAATCTTATCCGTGATGTAATAAAATAGAAATATGTTCGAGAAATTACAAAAGCTTACACGGAACCGTCAAAAGAATCTGAACATTTTAAAAATAAAAATGTGTCATTCTTATCAGTAATTAAAATGTTTTTCCTCTGGAAACCGTCAAGAAAATTATTTTTAGAATAAAAACGAAAAAAAAAAAAATTATTGAGAAATGTTTTCAATTTTAACTTTTTTTATCATGATTTTGATATGTATTGTTTTCATGAATAATCAATCGAAAAAAGTTTACTAAGATGTACGTGAATCCCTCAGTCAAAAAACGTTGGCGATATTTTCTTCGCCAGGCTTCGCCAACACTCCCATTCATTCCCACTCCATTATCAACCGCGAGACTACACTTCTCTTCACTAAAAGACCATAAACTGCAGGTGGCCCTGCCGCAAATTGTTTTATTACATCTTGTGGCTCGATGTAATAAAACTTTACGTTGCTCCTTTTCCACGAGGGGAGGGAGGGGAGGTCCAATTTCGCTGGACAAGATGGGTCTGGAAACAGCTGGAAAGGAGAGAAAGGACCTCCCAAGGTCAGAGGGCGGTGTAAAGCACTACTCTTGTAAAGTGTAAAAAAGGGGTAGGGTCACCACTATCACCCCTTATCGCCGACATTTCCCCCCACGTTCCCTCGCTTTGCTTTTTTTTCAAATCGGTGTAAGAAATCGATTCCGGAGTAGAATCGAATGCAATATCACAATGCAAACAAAGCACTCGCTAGACAATCTTCAAACTTATCCGCTAAATGGCGTATCAAAGTGGCGCTAAAACAATGAAGTTCAAGTTCAGACACAGCCTAACAAACATACATGGTTAAAGTAATTAGTGTTTTTTGTGGTGCGGCCTCCAACTTTCTCTCAACTCCGGACTTTCCTGAAAATTAGTACTTATAATCTTAACTATTATACTAATTACTAATAAATTATTAACCATTAATTAATACTATATAGGGCTAATTTGAGAATAATTAATTCCACTAATTACGGAAAAACTATTCATATTCAACAAATTTTTCATACTGGACCCCCCCAAGGGAAAATCCTGGCTACGCCCTTGTCTTATGCACCCTGTATACTAGGGTGTATCGAAAAAACCGAAATTTCCCTAATCGCTTAGCGGTAGTGCGGAAAAATTGTGAACTGCTATCACTAATAAGGGTGTGAAATCTTAAAATTATGGGTTGATATCTTCTGTTGCCTCAGTAGACCTAAAGTTCTGAAAATTTGACTAAAAATGACTAAACTTCAAAAATTCATACAAAATTACGAATTTTAGTCATCAGTTTCTGTCTAAGCTTAAAAGTTACTATTATTAACCAACTACAGCTGCAAAAAATTTTAAAACATTAGGTTGATATCCTATTTTGTCTCATCAGCTTTAAAATTGGGAAAAATAAGGCAAAATTCAAAATAAATGCACATAATTCACTAGGGTGTCTAAAAAAATCTTTTGTTAAACAAACCTCGCTCCCTGGGGCTTTTCGCATTCTTTTTGATCCTAAGAGATAGTGTGTTACGTTTCAACTTCCTAAGTTAACTCTAGGATTTTCCTGTTTAGCCCTAAAGTTTAAAAAAAGTGGGAAAATGAAAAATTTTCTGAATTTAAGAAAAATGTATTTCAAGATTTATATTCTGATAAACAGGTTCAAATGTGCTATTTAAGGCTTATTTAGATGTATTATATATATTTATGTTTATTAACTGTAACCTATAGCGCCTATAATTTAAGAGTTAAAAGTACTACAGGGGCGTTGCTCTCACCAAAGCTTATAATGGCACTACGGTGGACGAAAGGAATTAAATTCCGAATGTCTTCGAAGGAACTCCCTAGAATGATGCCATTTGGTGTTAAATTGATATTTTAAATGATAAAGGCCAGGGAAAAACAATAATGAAGCCTTTCACTCTGTTTTTAATGTAAAAAGTGATTTTCTACAAAAATGCTCGTTTCTAGATCATCAAACCCAAAATTTATCCTAAAAGAAGGGGACGTTGTACTTTTTTAGATCAAAAACTTTGAAATACCTTTGAAACCTTTATAAGGGATTTCATGTTTTCTATGTAGAAATTAATTTTAAACCGTACAGATTGGAAATGACATGGATTATTCCTATTTCAGAAGTTAAAATCGATTTTCTTTTTAAAGTTATGAAAATTCCCCTTTTAAACGTGTTTGGGGGAAAGTTTAATCAAAAACTTCTTTCTTCAAAATTTCACCAAGAATTAACTATAGTGTTAAACAATTCTCATAACTTTAAAAGAAAAATTCGATTTTTTTCTTCCAGTATAGGAATAGTCCATGTCATTTCCGATCTGTACGGCTTAAAATTAAGTTCTACTTATAAAAAATGAAACCTATAAAGGATTCAAAGGTATTTCAAAGTTTTTGATCTAAAAAAGTACAACGTCCCCTTCTTTTAGGATAAATTTTGGGTTTGATCAGCTAGAAACGAGCATTTTTGTAGAAAAGCACTTTTTACATTAAAAGCAGAGTGAAAGGTTTCATTATTGTTATTACACTGGCCTTTATAATTTGAAGTATCAATTTAACACCAAATGGCATCATTCTAGGGAGTTCCTTCGAAGACATTCGGAATTTAATTCCTTTCGTCCACCGTAGTGCCATTATAAGCTTTGGTGAGCGCAACGCCCCTGTAGTACTTTTAACTCTTAAATTATAGGCGCTATAGGTTACAGTTAATAAACATAAATATATATAATACATCTAAATAAGCCTTAAATAGCACATTTGAACCTGTTTATCTGAATATAAATCTTGAAATACATTTTTCTTAAATTCAGAAAATTTTTCATTTTTCCACTTTTTTAAACTTTAGGGCTAAACAGGAAAATCCTAGAGTTAACTTAGGAAGTTGAAACGTAACACACTATCTCTTAGGACCAAAAAGAATGCGAAAAGCCCCAGGTTTTTTTTCCAGGAAACCTCCAGGCCAGGAGGTTTTTTTAACAAAAAATTTTTTTAGACACCCTAGTCAGTGAATTATGTGCTTAAAGCTGATGAGACGAAATAGAAAATCAACCTAATGTTTAAAAATTTTTTGCAGCTGTAGTTGGTTAATAATAGTAACTTTTAAGCTTAGACAGAAACTGATGACTAAAATTCGTAATTTTTTATGAATTTTTGAAGTTTAGTCATTTTTAGTCAAATTTTCAGAACTTTAGGTCTACTGAGGCAACAGAAGATATCAACCCATAATTTTAAGATTTCACACCCTTATTAGTGATGGCAGTTCACAACTTTTCCGCACTACCGCTAAGCGATTAGCGAAATTTTGGTTTTTTCGATACACCCTACTGTATACGCTCCTGGATAAGAGAAGGCAGTAGCTATAATAAAGGTATTCTAGGTTCATGCCAAGGGCGTATATTGTTCGGGGTATAAGCCAAACACGCGACTAAAAACACCAACAGGGATCTGCTGATGTTCGATCCACGTGCTTTGCATGTTGACTCACCGCTATGGATATGTGCTCGCATGCTCTGATATCTTTTGAATTGAAAGGGAAGGGAGGAGAAAGATTCCATAGAACTGTTTGACCTCTCCGGGGATTCCTAGGAATGCCAGGAAGGGCCTTTTCTTATCTGTCCTCTGGTCCGGTTTAGGACAGGTGGCTACAGGTCCGTGGACATCTAGGAAATGCATGAAATAGAGAAAACTGGGAGTAAATAAAGAGCATTACGAAAGGGATCAGGGTTTTAACTAGACTTTTGTTTTCGGGTATACGTAGAATGGTAGAAATCTCATTTTAGACTGTAATTTCATTAAATTATTGTTAAAAGTAACAATTGTTGTCTAAGTTGAACTTTCCTTACCCCCCCCACCGAAACAAAAGTCTGTTTACGGCCCGAACCTTGACTTGTTACATGTAATACTGAGTTCTACAGCAAAAATGGGTAGGAGGAAACTTTAAAAATTTCGCATATTGTACATAAAAATTGCGTTTTAACTTATTTTAACCTTTTAAATCCCTTGGATAATAACTGAACTACAGTCTTCTCACTACACCCAAAGGGGGTGGATTGAGTATATTATATACCCCTAAAACTGTTACTATAAATATAATACTATAATATATAAAATTACTATAACGATATAATTCTGAATATTATTCAACAGCTAAACTTCGCTTCAACGCCCATAGAAAGCTCTTTAATTTCCAAATAATATACTACCATCCATTCTTGTACTAATTTAACAATGCATTTATAAACCAATCTTTTTATTATGGGAAAGATCCAACCAGTGGTTTTGTTATGTGAGGTCTTTACTTCCGTGTTTTCAAAGAGGAGAAAACTGATTTAGAATGGGAGAGGGCAAACTCACAATGGAGAGAAATCCTTTCGGAAGAAATTCTTCAAGTGTGAATAGAGATAATGAAATTGACTGCTCCCAGTGGCGTAGTGAGAAAAAATTTCGGAGGGGGATATTGGAATTTAGGGGGGGGGATATGGGGGTAAATTTAGTTATTCAAAAAGTGTAGTAGTAGTAGTCAAAAGATTAAAATTTCTGACTTTCGTGGGGGGGTGATATATCCCCAAATCCCCCGTCTGGCTACGCCCCTGACTACTCCATTCTTCAGAAACCGGTTTGTGTGTTCAGCGGTGTTGGTAGTCTTTTAACCCATTTTAGGCCAAGCGCCAAGCATATAAATTTTATAAAATGTAATATTTTCATTGAAACATGCTTAAATTACATTCATTAATACACAAAAAAAGTTTTGTGAAGAAAAAATAATATTTAATATGAGAAATGAAATGTTGCGTTTTCGCAACTTTGGCCGAATCAATGCACAAATCTTACGGGGGCAGTCTATCAGTGGAAATGGAAACCGTTACCCGTCATAGGCCAGTCAATAACGACATCGAAAATTGCAAAAAATCGTGTATCTCCAATTTTTGTCTTATGTTGTTAGGACCCATCCCAGTAGTTAGTAACCAATTTTGCAACCCTGAAAACCCTGTGCTAACTTCGCAATCCGCAAAAAACCTAAAAATTTTCCGACTTTTTTCAGTTTTTGGCTTATAACTCATACAAAATGCATCCGCACGAAAAAGTTTCAAATAAATCTTTTAAAGTAGATAAAATTTGCAATAATTTAAGACCATCTCCAAGTTTATACGTCCAATAGATCCCGAGTTACATCTCTTCAAAAACAGGCAATTTTTTCCCAAAATTCAAAATTTTGAGTCTAAGTCGCTTTTATAGCAAAAAATAGGTTATAGTACTCGTTGTAAAATGTAAATAAGGGCAATTTAGTTGTGGTACAGTTATTTAGCTTTAATTTAAGCCCTGAATGAAGACTCTAGGCCCCATAGTTCTTACTTTATCTTAAAAAACAAAAAATTTGGGAAAACCGAAATTTCGGAAAAATATAGAGCATGACGTTGTATGGGCACAGAAAAGGAAAAATAAAGCTATAACACAATATGAAGTTATAAAAATTAATATTTATTTCTTGAATACAAAATTATTTGTCTTAATACATGTTAATTAATGTTAATTTTTAAATTAAATTGAGTTTAATTAGTATTAAATTAAAAACATATATTAATTTATTGCTTTTTTAAGTATTAGTTTATAAAATACGACTTTTTGAGGTACCAAAGATCATGTCTCTTCCAAGGATTCAGGACTGTCTTCCTCGTTGTCAGACTCGTCTATCTCAATTGTAGGGATGTTGAGGTATGACTTGCCTTGACATGGTTTACGTAGTGCAGAACACTTAAGTCCCGCTTTTTCACATAAGCAGCCTCTTCCAGCCCACCCTTTTTGGCACTTGCATGAGATGAATTTCAGGAGAGTTTTTGATGCTGGATCTTTTGTAGAGGTTATATGTAGCAGACCTTGCTGACTCCTCGTCCAGCCCCAGTCAGTTGGTTTTTTGTCTGCACCTAACCATGTCTGCACCTGGTGCGATATGCATGTTGAGCTGCAGCCTCTTTAGTCCAGTAAATCTACTGAAAAAAAGGGTCAAACCGGGAAAAAAGTGCAACATTTAGTTTTTCAACGGTTTTCACTTGAGAATGACCTCAATAATAACATACTAAAAATCGGACAAAATCGGTCCGCGGGAAGTTTAATTTTTTTTAAATTTTTAAAAAATGGCCGAAAAAAAATTTCAAAAAATCAATTAATAGTAATCGAGACTTATGATACATGTTTATAGACTATTTTTCAGTGCTTAATACGAATATTCCAATTAAAATTTAAAAAAATTAAAATTTCAATTTTTAAAAATTATTTGAAAAATTGGATATTCGAAAAAAATAAAACATCGCTCAAAACCACAAAATAAATGCAAAAGAAGTAATTCAAACGGTTATCCCTTAGAAATGACTTAAATAATGACATACTAAAATTAAAAGAAAATCGGACAATAAAAAGTTTAATTTATTTCAAATTTTCAATTTTTCTGGCCTCAAAAATCGACCTTTTTTAAAATTCTTGTTAAAAACGTTTGAAGCGTTTGCCAAGGTCATTTTTCCATGGATATTGTATTTATATAGCTATGTAACATAAAAAAACTACAATTGATGATTAAATCATAAGTTAATTAATTAATTTATTAAAATGAACATTAAAAATACAGGTAAAATCATTCAATCGAATATAACAGAAAATATTTTAATAATATTCAGTGACAAATCATCTAAAAAATAATTAAATTAAAAAGAGACAAAATATCCTTGAAAAAAATTAAATTTTTAACAAATTTAAAAATTTTAAATTTTTTAAAATTTTTAAATTTTGTAGTATAGAGTGTTTTCAGGTGACGTCACGACCAGCTATTTTCTATTAACTGTTAACCTTTGTAGGGCTTTTAACTGTTGCTAAGGTGGTTGCTAGGTAACGAGGTATCTGTTGCTAGGGCGGTTTTTAGGTATGGTATCACGTGATTGCAAATGATCCAATAGAAGAATTCCACGGCTAGTCATTTTCTGTAACTGTCAACCTCTGTAGGGCAAAAAACTGTAACATCTTCTGTTAGTTGCTAAGGCCGTTGTTAGGTCCGAGTCATGTGATTGAAAATGCTCTATAGGCATGTGATGCATGTCTGTAGGCTATATTTTAGTGCTGTTTACGAATATCAGGCCAACTTTTCAATAAAATTTAGAATAAGTGTGGAAAAATTGAAGCATTTATCTTAATACTTTTGCTTAAAATGCTTCAATTTTTCCACACTTATTCTAAATTTTATTGAAAAGTTAGCCTGATATTCGTAAACAGCACTAAAATATAGCCTACAGACATGTATCACATGCCTATACTACAAAATTTCAAAATTTTAAAAAATTTAAAATTTTTAAATTTGTTAAAAATTTAATTTTTTTAAATGAAATTTTGTCTCTTTTTAATTTAATTATTTCTTAGATGATTTGTCACTGAATATTATTAAAATATTTTCTGTTATATTCGATTGAATGATTTTACCTGTATTTTTAATGTTCATTTTAATAAATTAATTAATTAACTTATGATTTAATCATCAATTGTAGATTTTTTAAGTTACATAGCTATATAAATACAATATCCATGGAAAAATGACCTTGGCAAACGCTTCAAACGTTTTTAACAAGAATTTTAAAAAAGGCCGATTTTTGAGGCCAGAAAAATTGAAAATTTGAAATAAATTAAACTTTTTATTGTCCGATTTTCTTTTAATTTTATTATCATTATTTAAGTCATTTCTAAGGGATAACCGTTTGAATTACTTCTTTTGCATTTATTTTGTGGTTTTGAGCGATGTTTTATTTTTTTCGAATATCCAATTTTTCAAATAATTTTTAAAAATTGAAATTTTAATTGGAATATTCATATTCAGCACTGAAAAATAGCCTATAAACATGTATCATAAGTCTCGATTACTATTAATTGATTTTTTGAAATTTTTTTTCGGCCATTTTTTTAAAATTTAAAAAAATTAAACTTCCCGCGGACCGATTTTGTCCGATTTTTAGTATGTTATTATTGAGGTCATTCCCAAGTGAAAACCGTTGAAAAACTAAATGTTGCAATTTTTTCCCGGTTTAGTCACATATTGCCTGGACTACTTCGGTTGGAGGCAGACGAGCCAGGTGGACCTTGGTGTTGGCAGCTGAACGAACAAAGATTTCGTAACGGAGGGCTTGAAGAGTGTCGGAGTCCCCTCCTCCATACAGAGCCACAAGACACTTATTTCCAGCAGAGGCTATTTCTTCGTGGCTAATATCAGGCTGCAGTAAAATGGAAGCCACGCCAACCAGATGTGGATTTTTTTCAAGCATGCTTAGCATCTTCATTTTCCCTTGCCTGAAATTTGCAGAGGTGGTGTCACAGCCAGAGATAGCGTGCAGGAACAATTCAAATCCGGGGGGACAGGCCAGCTCTCCACTATTGAAAGATTTGGAGGAAAACTGCAAACAAGTTGATTCCCACTTGACACCTTTTTGAAAGAAAACATTTTCCACCGTCGAGCTCAATCCATTTAAAGAACCAACAAGTCCTCATCTTCTCCAATCACGATGACATTTTCATGTGAGCTGCTTTTGTCGAGAGCTGTCCGTACGATTGTACAGTCGGCGTCCTCGGCAACTTGCTTTATTTCAATTCCTTGGTTATCCAATCCTAAACAAAGGAATTTAATAAGTTGCCGCTTGTTGTTTTCGTTGGATAAAAACTTCTCCGGTGGCACTTTTATAACTGTGTGGTCTTAAAATAATATATCGCTGCATGATGAGTTTGCATATCGACGTAATCATTCTGCAGTTTCAGTGCTTCTTTCAGACCCATTGTCTGGGTATCCATCGTATACAACTGACACATTTTTTCCAAAATGTCTAATTGTGTAGCTGATGTAAGTGGCTAAAATTGCCGTGGTTGTGATATTCCGATGCCACCTTACTTTATGAAGTAAGTAGCCGCCATCCACAGCAACAAACGTTGTGGCTCCTATAGATACATTTTCAGGAAGAGGGGTAAAAGCTGGAGCCAACTCGAACTTAAAGTGCTCTTTCAAGTCACCCTCTGTCTGCTTCGTGATACACAGCCTTTGAAAAATTGTGAGGGGATGTATTTGAACCTTCTGATTTTGTAATTTGATAGTAACTGATGCCAGGGTTCGCACTTTATCTTTATCTTTTCTTGTAAAACTAACTTTTCCAAAGGTGTTTCCCGTGATTTGATTTATTCCCTTTATTCCATATGGCAATTGACTTCAGAGTCTCCATCCCCAACCATACCAGAGCTGATGGATATTATTTTTTCATTAAATGGAAATGGTGTGTGGGCATCGAACCAGTTCTTAAGTTCTCAGTCACATCTTGTTAGTTATGCGGCAAATCCGTGAAGCTTTTCGCTGGTGCTGGTAATCAGATCTTCTTAAATCAGTGTGTTTGTTTAATTTCTATAACTTAATAGTTCCGAAAAAATATAAATTTTAAAGTATAGAAAATATCTAAAACTGTTGGGGATGCGAGTTCTGACACGCCCTTGGAAGCTAATCCGAGTTAAAAATCCTTTTTCTTCATTGTTTTTATTTTTTAAGGTAAAGTAAAAACTATGGGTCTTATAAAACTTATGTAAGACTTATTAAGGTTTTATTTTAAACTAATACTTAAAAAAGCAATAAATTAATATATGTTTTTAATTTCTTAATTATATAATTAATACTAATTAAACTCAATTTATTTTAAAAATTAACATGTATTAAGACAAATAATTTTGTATTCAATAAATAAATATTGATTTTTATAACGTCATAATTGTGTTATAGCTTTATTTTTCCTTTTCTGTGCCCATACAACGTCATGCTCTATATTTTTCCGAAATTTCGGTTTTCCCAAATTTTTTGTTTTTTTAAGATAAAGTAAGAACTATGGGGCCTAGAGTCTTCATTCAGGGCTTAAATTAAAGCTAAATAACTGTACCACAACTTAATTGCCCTTATTTACATTTTACAACGAGTACTATAACCTATTTTTTGCTATAAAAGCGACTTAGACTCAAAATTCTGAATTTTGGGAAAAAATTGCCCGTTTTTGAAGAGATGTAACTCGGGATCTATTGGACGTATAAACTTGGGGATGGTCTTAAATTATTGCAAATTTTATCTACTTTAAAATATATGTGTGTGAAACTTTTTCGTGCGGATGCATTTTGTATGAGTTATAAGCCAAAAACTGAAAAAGTCGGAAAATTTTTAGGTTTTTTGTGGATTGCGAAGTTAGCACAGGGCTTTCAGGGTTGCAAAATTGGTTACAAACTACTTGGATGGGTCCTAAAGTCTGTCTGTCCTCGCTTGGCACATGTGGCAAACCTAAAATCACTACCCACGGCAGGAAAAGCAGTGGCGAGTGCAGGGTATCGGGTATCTAATAGAAGTGAGATAACCATCTTTATGGCTTTTTCGCCAATGTTTTTTCTGCTGTGGGTACTGATTTTAGGTTTGCCACTCGTGCCAAGCGAGGACAGACAGACTTTAACAACATAAGACAAAAATTGGAGATACACGACTTTTTGCAATTATAGCCCTTTTTGTCGTTATTGACTTGGTCTATCATGCGACGGGCAGAAATTTCACTACGCTATGGGATATTTTGTGGTTTTATTTGTCTCAATACACTTTCCTACCTACTTTCCCACTCTATAAGAATGTAAGGGGCGTGGACGCTCTACTGTGGAGATTTACAAGTCATTAAACTGTCACGGGCATTCCATTGAAAGCTCTTGCACCTGTGTTTTCCTTTACCTATCCCCTGAAATTCTATAACCCCCAACCAGTTATTTAAAATTTTGTGTACACAGATGTGCTGGACCCCTTATCTATGGTCTGAATAGAGGTCAACAAAGCTTGAAGGTCAATCACAATTTTCTAATGCAGGTGTATTGCAGGAAAAACTCCAGAACAGAAAGTGGATGCATAATTTATACTTAAATTTTCATTTTTTAAAGGTAGATAATATTTTTAAACACCTCAGAGAATCAAATATATGATTTCACATGAAAGAATTACATTTTGTTAAAATAAATTGTAGAGGAAATGTAGATTTTAGAAAGTGCATTGCGGGGAAAACTGGAGTTCAGCAAGTGAATTCTCAAGTTTGAACACTTGTAAAGGGGCCAAAAATCGCTCGAGGACAAAAATCCACTGAGACACTGGGCGCCAAGGTGGGCTGGGAAATAATATAATAGGTTGTTTTGAATGAATTGATGACTAACATGTTCAAAAAAATATATTTTTTCAAATTTATTTACGAAATAATATTAGGTATTTTAGGCGGAAATTAAATCCACTTTTTAAATTCATATATTAAATTATGGGAATGTTTTAATGAACTAATTTAAATTGTTTTTGCATTGTTGAATCCGAATTTCCAGTTTATTTCCATTGTTTAAAGTCACCTTTAAATAAAAAAATATTCGTTTCCTGAAAAATAGCAGTACACAAAATGAAAGTACTACGTAAAATTTCCTGTAAGATTCATTGGTACGGTTTTATTTTGCGAGGAGCGGTGTACGTTTTAGAGCGTATTGATGAGCAGCGATTTTTTTGCCTTTCTACAAAAGAGTGAAGAACGCTCGCTTTCCCCCACAACAGCTCTAAATATATACACGTTACAGACAAATAGTTTATACCACACATGAAAGTACATTTAATTTCCTACAAAATGGTTTACTCAACTTTTATTTTATTATGATAGGTTCCTTCTTTATATTACCCCTTAAATACTCCCGTGCCGTGGACACAGCTTGAGGCAAAGAGGGCCCTGGCTCCCCCCGAATTTCTGAGTAGGTGTATCAAAACAAGTTAAAACCCTGCTTTCTAGGTCCAATTTCCAAAACTTTTCTGGGGGAGGACCCCCAGATCCCCCTTTTGTACTTTGGAATTATATTAATCACAATTTTATTTTGTTCATCAAATGCCAATTCTACCTAAAAATGTATTAAATTTCTAAAAATATTGTCAGAAGTTCGGTCTTAGTGTACAAAAACTAGTTAAAACCCTGTTTTTTTTAGAGAGAAATTTCCAAATTTCCAATTGGCACTTGGAACTCTATTACTCACTACTTTTCTTGTATTATTATTCCTTAAGATGCAAATTCTGCCTAAAGATGTATAATATTCAACGTTGTATGGGTTTTTTTTCTAAAATTCGTTAAAATTTGCTGAAGGATTTTCGACAGAGCCATTTGTTTACTTTTAGCTGACGAAAAAGATCTGCATTACCTTTTATATATGCCTCCTAACTCCTTAAACACTACATTTTCCTCACTATTATTATTGAACGAGGAAACCATTCGAGGTATCCAGCATCTCAGTTATTCTATTTCTTTCCGAGGAGGTCATGATTGTAGCACAAGGCGATGATTTATTATTTCATCTTCCTCTTGAGCTTACTAAACGGCAGCATGGTTAGCCCCATCACTCAGGGCTCTTTAAGGAAAACTCCTAAAAATTTTTGAGAAGATTGGACGGAAATGAAGTTACCTACTTCAGCACTTCATAACTTAAAAACCCTGCAATAAAGTGAAGACGAAAAAAGACATCGCACCCGGCCCAGCATATGAAAATCATAAAAAGTCCTCATAGGCGTGCATATATTACCACCAGAATCCAAACCTCTTAAGACGCACAGCTCCCGACTCCCATAAAACCATAGATGCAGAAGGAATAGAGAGTGCATCCAACCTCTTTTCCTGTTAAAGCCACCATGCTTTCATATTTTGCATCAATATTGGGGATAGAATCGCCCAAATATAGGTTGAGAACTGAATGAATTGTATTTCCCCCACTAAGATGTACTAAATATTTAGATAATTACGGGAAAGGTTAAAAAGAAGCATTGGAGGGGCAAGGGTCCAGGCTCTCTAAGTCTCTAACATAATTGCCAGTTTCAATACTAAACTGTTGAAATCATCCTTAAGGTTTTTATGGGAAACTTCCCATCCAACCGTGTTTTTCTTTAAATCTCCTTTTGAAGAGTTAACCCTGTGTATCCCCGGCTCCTGATAATAAAAGTATGTATGGAGTTATTTTTTTTTATCTTTCATTATTCTCCCTTTTTTTCTTGTATTTTCATCCATTTCTGGCTCCCTATGCTCTAATAAGATCCTCGTGTCGTAAAAAAATTATCTACTAACCAACCAATCTCGTATTTGAATCTCTGTTATCCACCAAGTTTAATGCAAAAGTTAAAGGTTTTTCTACATTGCAATTTTTTTAGTCCCATCTATACTATTATCCGTGTGTTAAATATTTATTTTCTACACTGTTCTTATTGGCCACCCAGACTCACATCCAGTGCGCGCTCTAGTTAACAATATCCCTATGCATAAAACGGCCCAACCCTCTTAACTAAAGTACGTAAAAACTTTCATTCTGGGCGATAGAGAAACTTCCCCTGCGCGAAACCAAGAGAAAAATAAATCATTGTGTTGAATTTAGGAATACCATTTCTGCAGAGTGCACCGGGGCAGAAGCCGAGAGTGTGGCACTATAACTAAGAATATTTCTCAGGTGCTGCGATTTTCAGCCATTTTAGTCAAAGCGGGATCAGAGTTCCGGGAAACTATTGCGCCGAGCCCGCTGAATGTTTTATGAATATTGAGTCGTTCTCCTCGTTATCGCCGAGGGTTAGTTCGGCAGTGCTCGGGTTATTTCGGGAGTTTATGTCTTATAAGACCGACTTTTCTTCTGCTCTCGAAGGGTCTGCCCTAAGTCCTCCAGATATGAGTTTCGCGGGCTGCAGGGCGGAGTTGCATTAAAGATTGAGGGGTGTTTAATAAAGGGGAGGAAGTGGTTATTGCAGTTGTTCCCTCTTCAAGATTTTTTTTCATCTGGAAGAAATATTTTAGTAAGGGATATCCTACTTTATGATTTCTGTAGACACATTGAGAACAACCTTTCTTTTAGATCCGTAGTATTGCAATGAATTTTCATTATAGAAGAATTTTGAAAGCGAAATTTTGTTTTAACCCATTTTCGGCCAAAATTGCGAAAACGCAACATTTCAACAAATTTTTCTCTAATTTTATTTTCGGCTATTGTTAAGGTTTCTGAAGACATTAAAATATATTAGTAATTAAATTAAAAGTTTAATATAATAAAATATTTTATATTGTTATATTTTTAATAAAAATATTAGTAATTAAATTGAAGTAACCATTATTTTTTTAAGAAAATTTCAAAATACGTCAGTTTTCTAACTTGAAACAGTTATTGACAAATTCGAATTTTTGAAAATGTATAATTATTCCGTTTAAGATCAAACTTACGTATTTTATAATGGACTAAGGTTACAAGTTCTATACATAAAATAATAATAAAAAAATTGTCTTAAGTATACTTAAAATTTTTTTATCTAAATTTGCGTTTTCGCAACTTTGGCCAAATCCATGTAAAATTGGCTAAAAATATCACTTTTTTTATTACCTAAATATCGAATATTTGCATGATAATATTAAAATATCTTCTAATATAAAGGGTGGTCCTAAATTCGTGGTACAAACTGGGTAGGGTAGGTAGAGTACATCAAGATGAACAAGAATTGGTATAGAAAGGGGGTCGCAGAAACACCGTTAAAGAGCTAGGATCTAATGTAGTGCGAGTGTGTTTCAAAAGGCCGTTTTTAGAAGGCCCGTTTAACGAAACAAAACATTATAAAATGAAAAACATTATTGAATGAGGTACAGGAGTATGCGTACTACTTAAATCCTCAATGTGATGGAAATTAGACCACTTGCTAAACCGTGGGGTGAGTTTTAAAACGTGCAATATTCATCTTTTAGTCAAAGAATGCAGTTCCCTTAATGGTATTTAGAAAAATGATGATGGGGGAAGGAATTTTCAATGATCATAAATTGATCATTGAAACTGTATGATCATTGAAAATTACTTCATCGATCATCATTTTTTTAAGTACCATTACACTAATGTAAGGGAACTCCATTCTTTGGCTAAAAGAGGAATATCGCACGTTTTAAAACTTACCCCACGGTTTTACCCACAATCACATTGAGGATTTAAGTAGTACGGATACTCCTGTACCTCATGCAATAGTGTTTTTCATTTTACTATGTTTTGTTTTGTTAAACGGGCCTTCTAAAAACGGCCTTTTGAAACACACTCGCACTACATTAGGTCCTAGCTCTTTAACGGCGTTTTTGCGACCCCCTTTCTATACCAATTCTTGTTCATCTTGATGTACTCTACCTACCCTACCCAGTTTGTACTACGAATTTAGGACCACCCTGTATAAGAAAAGTGCAAAAATATTCGTCCTCGAGCAATTTTTGGCTCCTTTACAAGTGTTAAAACTTGAGAATTCGCTTGCTAAACTCCAGTTTTGCCCGCAATGCACTTTCTAAAATTTACATTTCTCTACAATTTATTTTAATAAAATGTAATGCTTTCATATGAAATCATTTATTTGATTCCCTGAAGTGTTTAAAACTATTATTTACCTTTAAAAAATTAAAATTAAAATATAAATTATGCATCCCCTTTCTGATCTGGAGTTTTTCCTGCAATACACCTGCATTAGAAAGGTGCACCGTAGACTTTTTCACTGGATGTAATAAAACAATTTATCTCCAGGAAGAAACCTGAGTTTATAGCGCCGGTGTCTTCATGTGGTCAATTTTCCACAGCAATTGCTCTTGACCTTCATGCATCGTTGACCTCTACTCAGACCATGGATAAGGGGTCCAGAACATGTGCCTACAAAATTTCAAGGAACTGCCCGGGGGGTTATTGAATTTCAGAGGATATGCAAAGAAAGAAACAGGTACATGAACTTTCAATGGAAAGCCCGTGACAGTTTTATGACTTTTAAATCTCCAGTAGAAGCATCCACGCCCCTTACATTCTTATTGAGTGGGGAAGGAGGTAGGAAAGTGTATTGAGACAACTCGTAAAGCCACAAAACCCACAGCGTAGCGAAATTTCAGTTCGGTGGGCCGTAGACTTTCTAGATGTAATAAAACTTGGATGTAATAAAACAATTATCTCCAGGAAGAAACCTGAGTTTATGGCGCCGGTGTCTTCATGTGGTGAATTTTCGACAGCTCTCAGGGGCGAGTGCGAGGGGAGATACAAAGAGATTGAGGGAGATAGGGGAGATAAACTGCTGGTGGTCCGGCCGCAAATTGTTTTATTACATCCAAGCACTGGATGTAATAAAACTTTACGGTGGCCCTTCCTCGCATGACGGGCAACGGTTTCCGCTGATAGACAGCCCCCATAAGATTTGTGCATTGATTCGGCCAATGTTGCGAAACTGCAACATTTCATTTCTCATATGAAATATTATTTTTTTCTGCACGAAACTTTTTTTTGTGTCTTAATGAATGTAATTTAAGCATATTTCAATAAAAAAATATAACATTTAAAAAAAATTCTATGCTTGGACTAAAATGGGTTAATGAAACTTTTTGAAATCCATAACATAACAGGATAACTAATTTTATTCTTAAAGGGGTTTGGGATACAAGCGTCAAATTTTCTGTTGTTTATTTTTAAAAAGTATCCTAGTTTTAACGGCTTAAGTTGATGCTTGGATTTTTCTTTCATCATATAACCTGAAATACAATCTATTGCTGTGTACTGTTTGGTAATCTAGCATTCTATGTTACCTTTAAATGCGCCATGGAGTGTTTTTGACAATTTCTCATCATTTAATTGATGTAAAACAAGAATAGTTTTGAAATAAAGAGTTATATAATTTGAAAACATACAAAATTAATTTTAATTTAAATTAAATTAAAAATAAATTAAATTTAAATAACATTTAAAAATAATTTTAATTAATTTAAAATACATTTAAAATTAATATAAATCAAATTTGAGAACTATAATTTTAAAAATTACAAACTATGAGTTTTAATCCATCTGAACAAAAATAAAAAATTTATTTCTTGACTTTTAAAAGAAACTTATTAGAGGATACCACTTGAACCATTTCCCATTTCACTTCAAAATAATCAAATTAATAATGTGACGAATTTATAAAAATATGTATAGAAAACGAGTTATACTGAAAAAAATAATTACATTAACAGAACTAAAGACAATTAGAATAATAGTATTACAGTTTATACCTCTAAAACAAGTTTGTGAAATCATTATAGAAACGATAAAAACAAGACGTGTAACAAAGAATTTTTTTTGTAGAAATTTACAAGGAATTTTGATGCAACCTTAGGTTTCAGACAACTTTGATCTCGTCAAAAAAATATTCGAAATACGGTTCAGTAAGCGTAAAACTCAACAGTCAAAACTGAATGAAATGTCTGAGAAGTATCTAGCTCCCTAAACATATACCTTACCTGTCACAAAGAGATAACACAAAACTGGGAAATTCATGAATATTCCCACTTCTTATTCAAATGCAATTCCACCGCGTTTTGAAGAGATTGAAATGTTTCGAAAGATACCTTTTTTTTTAAAAAAAAAATAAAAACATACAATAGCACCTTAAAGGTAGAAAAGAGGTAAAACGATTTTTGACAGTATTTTAACTTAGAAGTGACACGTTTCAAAATTGAAATCCTGTGAAGCACAAAGAAGTGTAACTTGATTCTTCGTGATGAAAGTTTGAATTACTAAAGGAGAAAAATGTCTAGTCGTCACTTAGTTTAGGTATTATGTAAATGATTTCATGCGAACACTTTGAAGTTTATTTAGAGAAATAGCAGATTTTATATTGAATTTCCATATTTAAATACTATTTTAGTCAGGTGTTTACGGTTGGTTTTTTAAAGTTTTTAAGGCATGAATTTTTTAGAAGAAAAGTACAAAAATATTGTAAAGAAACTATGTGAAATGTTGAGTCTAGAGGTCTAGACAAAAAAAAATTATAATAAAACTTTATCTAATTAGAAAAACTGAGAAACTAAATTATAATTCTAATTTGGTATTATTTTTATTTTTTTATACTTTCTCATTTAATTTTTTGGTTATTTTAATAAAATTTTCTTCTCTGCACAGTAGAAATTAGAATATTTTATTAGTTTTTTGGGCATAATATAAAGTAAATACATTCAGTTAATTAAGTGCTTAAACAACAAATTCTTGCGTGATTTTTATTAATCTTAGGAAATTATTGAGAGTTTAGGTATTCTACAGTGCACAAAATGTAGGTACAATTTTTTGTTGATATTTCTTTTTATTATTTAATTATAAAAACAAGAATAATGAAATAATAATAAATTTTCTAAATGAATATTTGTGAGTACTTTTATACATCCTGCCGTACTGGCTCGCTAGCCTAGTCGTTTAGAGCATATATTACACTAAATATATGCTGTGAGTACTATACCTTAAAACTCTTCAAGAAATTAAATGAAAAGGAAGAGTTCATTTACATTTCCTTCCAAAAACTATTTTGTAATTTAGTAACTAGAAAGAAAAACAACAATCAAATAGAACAAAACAAAAAATCAAATTTGTCGACTATGTTTTAAAGTTTATCAAGACAAAACAACTTTATAGACATAGTAACATTTTTGTGAGAACCCAAAACCTTTCAAATATCTTTATTGAATACCCTCGTTCTCGAAGAAACTGCTCACCAATTCCAAGAATTGTTTCTAATTCTCCCTCTTCGCAAACAGACACTCCGGATAACCGCCCCAAAGTACTCCACATCATTGGACATTTGTGATCCCGAAACCTGGAAATAAAAGGGTTGCCTTTCCGTCCATAATGGAACGGGGCAGAGAAACAACAGAGCAGGCCATAGACTCGGGCAGCCCGTGGGTCTATGGCGCCGTGTTGACACACCCGGGCCGCCTGCCTCTAACTTTCCACTTCTCCTTTTTATTCCGGGATCGATTTTCCGAGAAAAGGGGTAGCTGCGATGTTTATCGGCTGCAGAACGTTCGTTTCCTCGGGATTTCCAGATTCCTCCCTTTTATTTGTTCGATTCTCCCTCCTTTTTTTGTGGAGGGGAATTCCTGGCGTCAAATAGAACTTCCTCTATCTTATAAAAGCCGGGATGTTCGGGAGAGGAGAGGGGTCGGGTGAAAAAGGGGTGCTCGTTCCCTCGCCGATTGCCCTGGGCGCGATCCCGCGGTGAACGTGAAGTCAGTGGTTTTCATAAATGTGTGGGGCTACTCGGAATGAAAACATTCGAAATGGAAAAAGGGATTTTTTCTGAATCCTTCTTTTTTTGTTCCGTTACTTCTCTCTATCGCTTTATTATTATTCTTTGGTGAGTGAAGTTTTTGGGTGCGGAAGAGAGAGGTATTACCTTCATATAGAAGGAAGAGTTTCTAGGGTTCTTTTCTTCGAGGAGGGGGGAAGTTTTTTCTATATATTATAAATAGGCTGCCTCGAGGCTTTTTGATTTTGGCCACTCAAGTTCTTATTTATTTTGATGGTTATTAATTTATCTTTGCGGATACGTATGAAGAGGTAATTTCACTTGCGTTTTGAATAAAGTCAGATTTTTTTTATTGTAGGTTTGACAATTATTGAAAAAAAAAGTGAACTAAATGAGTTTTTCCTATTTTTTTATGTTAAGTCCATCTTGATTAATAATTTCTAGAACTAAGTAGAATAAGTTTAAAGGCTTTAATTTTAATTCTGCTGCACTTAAAAGGTGAGAGTACTATTTATAGCTGATCTTATAATCATATTTCTGGATTGATTGAAGTGAACTAAAGGCGCATTCATACAGTTTCATTTTAACTCTTCATCCTCTGAGAGATTCACTCCTGTGAATCACTAGTTTTTATTGAAAAGTAAAGGAGTCAATTGTGAAACGCCATAGTTACACTTTTACTTAATTCCCCCAAAATGAATATCTACTAAAGTGATAAGTTGGCTGAATATAGTAATTAGAAAAACTAAACACAAAAAACGTACTTAAAAGGACTGGAGAAAGGAGATGGAAGATAAGCTGGTGTGTTTAAAAAACTGATAAAAAAATAATTATTTTGGATAATATATATGAAAAGGATGAAATATGAAATTTTACTATAACTTTTATGTATGTACGATCATTGTGTACTGGGACCTCATAATAAATCAGTTAATCAGTCAAACAAGTTTTGCCCAAACCAGATAATGCAAATTCAAAGACTGTACATCTTTTAAATACATAAAACTTTTGTATCAGATTGACACACCAGACCCTCAATATATTTCCCCCTTCCCTATTTGCAACATACGCTTTCATTCACACCTGCCCCGAGGTTTCAGTCCCCCAAAAGCGCACCCTCACTGAATATGAATCCTTGCAAACAAACTCAACTTCCACGCAGCATCGCTGTAAAAACCCCGTCGGGATTCGACGCACGTAACGGCGCAGCGCGGCGCCGAGCAATCAGTTGGCGCGCTCCGACGGACGCACGACATTGCAAATTGTTGCTGTGTTGCAGATTCGACGTTTTCCCAATCAGACTGCGTGCGCTGGATGCAATCAGATAGGAGGGTGGGTTATTAGTTTAGGCTTATTTTCCTACTATGTCGGAATGCTGGGCATAAATTTGCAGCCGGTTTTGCTGATACAATTTGCACCGAGACGAGGTTGGCCCGTTTTTTAGGAAGGTTGGCGTGGTCTGGGTTTTATGAGGACGTGATGAGAAACGAAATTTATTCATGTAGGGGTAAGGGGAGCACAATGAAAAAATTAAATTAATTTAAATTAAAAAAAAAACTTACAACCACGGAAGATAGCAGTACTATCAGAACCATCTTTTTTTCTTCAATTACACAGGCTTACGAAATTTAACTTTTTGAAAAATGCAAAAGAAATTTTTGGTGGTGTTTACGTTATTTAATATGCTGATTTCGAAACTAACCTCCATTTTCTCCATCACGTCACCATTTTTTTGTAAAATCAATTTCAATATTTTTGCTACAATCCAATTTTAAAAGGAATTTTTTAGAAAACCTTGCATGTACTATCCTTACTACACCTAATTTTATATGCAGATGATGTAATACTTCTTTTGCTTAATTAAGCTGTTTCGAATCACATTCCTGGTTCTTGGTCTTTCTAGCCCTTCTTTTTTGACCCATTGTTAAGTGACCATTCTCGTTAACCTGGAAGCATGGAGGTAATTTTAAAATCACAGCAAACGGTCAAATGGTGTTGCGCATACTTCATTTTATTGAGGACGAGAGCGAGGTTTTCATAGCGTTCGTTTAATTAAATGCACCGAGTATCCAAGAGATGAACGGAAGAGATGACTGCAATTCAGTTGGAGAAAAAGACACTGTAATATCAGGTTCATGAGAAACTGGACGTACGGCCTATGGAATATTATCAGGATGGATGGGAGATCAGCTTTTGATTTTTGTGGTAATACCAACCACATATATGGCAGAAACAGAAGCAACAATCATGAGAGCGGTTTTTCCGCTCCCTCCATGCCATAGGGGAGTTCCAAATCGTAAAGCGGTCTTCTTTCTTTTATTTATTAATTTATTCCAACACAAAATTACAGATAAAATCCCAGTGGTGGAACTTTTATATCTATACTTTTGAGCCAAAAGTGTAGATAATTGATACCCTGCACAAAAACTTCATGAATAGTTGCATAATACTAATCGTCCTCATCTCCAAGTTTCATATCGAAATACGCAAGATAAGGTTGTATTACATAGACTGTAACTTTATGTAGACTCATGCAACTTTTAATAACGCTATTTCGCCACATATGTAAAAAAAAAAAAAGTCATCAGGAAAATTTTCACAACGTCTCAAACTTAAAACTATATTTCACGAAACACACAGAAAAAAAAAGTAAGTGTTAAAATTATTTTGTGATGCAGTTTTCACTTGTCATTGTACCAGCTCACACGCGACCCTACACATGACTTCGCAGGGTATCAACCTTAAGGAAGTGGATCATTGTTTCTTAATACTTCATCACATTAACCCTGCTTGCGAAATTTCTTTAATTTAGAGCTTGAAATTTCTCAATGTTCGTATACTTACATATAGTTAGTTGTCGGTGAAAAACTTACCTTCTCTTTTTCCGTTTTGGATTCAATGTAAATCATGAAATAATTACCGACATGACAGGTTCGTGAGTCCCCCAAAACAACTTAATTTTCAATTTGTAAAAATTAACACTAGAACCGCGGCATTTTCGGTATAACTAAAACCGCGGGCCTGGGTCAAATTGACCCCGGCTTAAAAAACTGAGCTCTTTATGGAATATATCATATTATTTGAGTTAAATTACTTTAATTTACTTCTTTGCTCTATATTAAGGTCAATAAAGCTAGACATTATTATAATTAAAGTATTAAAATGCCAAAAACGTGTTAAAGACTTAGAACTTTTCAGGGGATGATTATATTTCTGATGCTAAAAATTTCAGTAAACCCAGATAGCAATAATTTAATATATATTTACTGTAAACATCACCGGCATTCCATAATTTAATGCCAAATATAGCTTTAAATTCATAATTTCAATTCAATTTTCAGGCTTTTCCGCCAAATATCGTGTAAAACTACTGCTGGTCAATTTTCAAAAAAATTCGTTTCTTTATAAAAACTAATAAAATTCCCTAAACTTTTATTTTAAGTTTCAGAAATTATTAAAATAGTATCGGTTTGAGGAAATTTTTATCGTATTTATTTTTATAATTGCAAATTCTCATTTTTCCACAAAAATAGGCTTTTGAGCATAGAAGCGCAATAGATCGGTGGTTCCAAAAATCATGTTTACCCTGAAATTACTAAGTTCTAAATTTCTTCTGCTGTAGCTACCTCTAGATTATGAAATTGTGTATTCAGAGCTTCAAAAAAGATAAATTTATGACTTTTGCATTATTTTCTTCAAATAAAATTAGACTGCTTTCAGGGGAAATTTGGAAGAAAATTAACAGGATATGTATCTAAATTGCATTTCAAACATATCTTACCTTTGAAAAATGAATTACATTCAAAAAATAGGGAATGGACAGAGCTCTTCCATGATTTTTTACCGATCCACCCATATGTATTCAGAGGAATGCAATTTGCAACTTATCTGCTCGAAAAACCTGTTTCAAGCATTCTTTATTATCCCAAACTGGTCTAGTGACCTTGACCTTTGTGGGAAAAGAGGGTAAAACTGATAAAACGAGATTCTTCAAATTTTTGACAGCACTTTACTGTGATTGCATAAGGGTAGAACGCTTTGGGTCAGGATGACCCGCCCCGCGGTATTAGGTATACAAGTTTTTTACAAAAAAATGGTAAAAGCTAGAATCCTCATTTTTTCACAGTTTACTATTAACAATGATTCAGGAAAAGTCACAAAATTTTTTAAGTCTGCGTTTGTAACTTTTTGAGAAAAACGAAATCAAAACTTGTTTTGGGTCAAATTGACCCACTCCGCGGTTCTAGTGTTAAATGGTTTTGTACTAACACATTTTCATGTGAGGGTGTCACCCTTACCCAAGGGGCTCATTGTTGCTCACTTAGTCATGCATGACGACAGCAAGCAAATTTTCATTCTTTTAGAGAGTCCAATACATGTTCTAACAAACCCTACAAAAAATAAAAAATCAATACAAATTACACTCCTGTAGTAAGCAAGTAAGTCCTGTGTATGTAGAAATAATATTTTACATACCATCTCAAGTCATTTCTCCACCTGATTTCACTACATTTAATTTTCCAAAATATGTGGTCAGTTACGGGATTTTCAGTAGCCTCTTAGCCGCTGGATGTCAGCGTTTCCAGGGAACACCACTTGGAGGTGGGCTACCATCGTTCCCCAAGGGACTGCGCCCCGTCTCGCCCTGACGGTTTTGGCGGCACAGCCCCCCCACCCTCAGATGGTGGTTGAGGGTAGTTCATGAGCGATACCGATTTGAAACCAGATGTTCACTTCTAGACAGAACCATTAGCATTCAAGACCATGACCTCACATATCAATCAACGCGGAACCTCATTGTTTGGTCCGAGCTCTTCTTCGTTCTCCTCACCGATTAACGCCGCAGGTAAAGCCAAGGGTAGAGATGGGTTCCAGGGTTCCTCATCTGGATGCAGAACAGAAGACTGTTGTCTATTGATGAAATCCGTTCGTATAAGCGATGATAGCTTCTCCAAAATTTCCCGGATTTTCTCAGTATTGGGCAAAGAGATCCTAAGACTGAACTTCAACTTTCCATCCTTCAATCTTAAGCCTAAAAGAAATTGCAATAAGATAATGGATCGTGGAAAAGAAATTTAAGAAACTGATTATTTATGATTTTTGTTTTAAAGAACATCGCGGCATAAAGGTTGATTTTACTCGTAGGTAAACTAAAATTTTACAATTTATGTATGTTTAATAATATTACAACCTTCTAAATTCTTTGCTTAAAAAAGAAATTGGTTTGAAATAGGTTGAAAACTATAGAAAATAAAATATCATGTGTGTTATTTTTTTAGGTAATGTTAATAGAAAGTAAAGTTTTTTAATAAAAACATTTTGATGGGTATGACTTCAAGAAAACTTAGTAATGAAAATAAATATTTTTACTGAAAAGGCAGAAAAGTCAACTTACCCTCAAATTGGAAAGCAAACTTCAAAGCTTCGACATAGGTCCGAAATCTGACCTTTTTCGACCCATCCGGCAAGTCTTCGAGGATAGTTATGCCCCATTCTCGAGCAGTTTTTTTCAGCCATCGGAGTCCTTGTCCCTTGTTCCGAGACCGTCTAATTGAAAGAGTTACTTCCGTATGGTCCTCCATACTGGGGTGCAGGGCATAAACGGTTTTCAGGATTGTTTGAAGGCTATAAACTGCCATATCCGGATGCTTCTGCTTCGACTGTTTCAGAACGTTGCACACTTTTGAAGAACCCATACGCCCGTATTGTAGAAAAGGAATTGGCACTCCATCGGGTTCCATAGTTCTGTAAGAAAAATATTTCAGTATGCCTTGGAAAATTACATTAAATAAATGGAAAAATTTGAACATACAGTATATACACGCGTTTTTCAGTGTTGTGAAGAAATTGTTTTTTTATTTCAAAATATATAAACAGTGATTAACCTTTTATAGGTGGAACGTTGGTTCCACTAGTGGAACATCAATTTAACTCGCCCCCCCTAAGCTTCCCAAATTTCAGAAAATAAATTATTTCTTCATATTTATGTTCTATGACACATTCTTTACTTATATAGAAATTTTTACACCGATATTGTTAGTAGTTTTTTTTTCTGCAAATTTTTAAAAATCATCTTTTTTCACTAAAAATAAATATTAGACATTTTATGTAAAATTCAGTATTATACAGAACCATAAAACTGAAATTGGTCTTAATATACATCTATAGGAAAACAATGGACTCTAACCGTCTGACGTCACACGGAACCAACACGTGACCTACTGAGCTTGCAATAGAGCATTTTCAATCACATGACTCTGCCTAACAACGGCCTCAGCAACGTTGTTTTATTCCTCCAGTGACATCATGTGCGAATGCTGCTATTGGATACTTCTATGTCCCGCCCCTAACAACAGCCTTAGCAACGTTGATTTTGTCCTCCAAGTGACGTCATGTGCGAATGCTCTAGTGGTTACCACAGATACTACACTATTAGCGTTTGTAGTGAGATATGATGATAATGAGATATGATTTGATATTGAGAGTTTGTTTACCACCGACACGTGACTTTTTATAGTCTCGAACCAGATAGGCGGTTAGAGTCCATTGTAAATTATGATGTTCCACTAGTGGAATGTTGGCCAAACGGACTACTTTTTGTCCGAACACTTTCCCCTTATAGAAATGCTATATTTTTTTTATTTTTAATTTTTTAAAGGGGTATTAAGTTAAGTTGTGAACTATTTGACAAAAATGTTTTATAATTTACTGACTTGACCTATTTTTTTGTTTTAAAATTTTTTAAAAGGGGTTTGAAATGAAGATTATACATAAAATCTCATAACAAAGAAAAAAATTCAAAGTAATTACCCACTTAATAACTTTTTACATGTTTTTTTTTTTAAATTAATAAGTTTTATAAACGCAAAAGAGGAATGTCCAGGGTTTTTAATAAATCTAGTGATAAAACAGGTGAAAATATATATTTCATCGCCTAAGGTCAATTCAAATAACCTGCTTTTCGTAACTAAAAGAGGGACCAAGTGTTATTGTAATGTACAAAATAATAAAATAACTATGTGTGTTAAAGTATGTTGTGTGAAAAATAAAATTCAGGCTACTCCAAACGTGCAAAAAGTTTGAAAATGAATGTGGCTCTTTTCCATTTTGTTCGACGTCCTTTCTATTTCTGTAATTCTTATCTATTACTAGAAAATCGCCCTAGACCTTCATGCTTCATTGGTTTTTGTTAGAGGACAAAGACATTGACCTCTAGAGGGGGCAAAATTTTCAGTGTGGTGTGACTGGTGCCTACTGAATTCTGCGAAAAGCGAAGCGGGGAGGAAAAAGAGGTGTTCCTGAGGAATGTGGGAGTTGTGTTTTCAATAGACACCCCTTGACTACTCTGACAGTTTTATGACAAACAATATTACACACCAGGGGGAGAGTGTCCTTTCATTTTCAAATGGAAAGTTGCATTGATACCAACGACAGAGGCAAAACAACCGAAAGCGAGGCTCGACGCGGCTGAGTGGAAGTGTGTTGTTCTAGGCGCCAACGTTCCACTAGTGGAACATACTCATATTTTGAAAAATATTTTACATATTGATCCCAAATTTCGTACACAGCCTTAGAACTGTCCCTTCTTCAAAATACATACATAAAATTTAACCCCGCTGTGAGTTAAATAGGTGCGGCCTATAAAAGGTTAAAAGAAAAAAAAAGAAACTAAGGAAAACATTTGATCTTTCTTATAATTAGTAGAAATTTATTTATTAGTCAAGGTTTGTGGTTAGAGTTGCAAGTCAATTACAAAAGGCGTGTGAAAGTCGAGTCGTAATACTCTTTATTGGTAATTAATTTATTTTATTGGGAGTTATGCGAGAAATGCAAAATACTCCTTTTATTTTATTCTCTAGTTAATGCAAGTAGGCCAGGCGTAAAGTTTCCGCTAGTGAACCTGAATTTAGTAAGGTATTTAAATTATTCCCATACCAATTCTTTGCCAAAATGTTGTACTTCTTTCGACCTCTTTTTATCTTTGCGCATCAATGAGGTTTTGTGGAAATGCATTGCTTTTTTAAATCTTATCAAGACATTTTCAAGAAAATAAATAATATAATTTCAATATCAAGAAAATAAAAATGATATTTGTTAAGAAATCACCTATGAATGATTTTTTACGGTTTTAGCACAGTAATAACTTTTATAAGAGTGATTAAGACATTTTATTTTTTATAACATTTAAAAGCTATGCATTTAAAGCATGAAAGCTATTTGGTTATAACCAATATCTAAAATATCATATAAAGATCTGATTTTCGGTGTATCGAAAATTTTTTTCCCAACAAAATAAAATAAATTTTATACCAACTTTGAGTTGTTAAATTTGAATTTAGACATATTTTTTTGAATAAAAAATTAACGCGGTTATTTTAACATAACAACTAAAGAGACATATGTAGGACATTACCAAAATGTAATATTCTACTTTATATTTGATGTTATTAATGAACAGTTTTAACAAGAACAAGAAAGAACTGAGAAATCAAGATAAATACGCAACCAATAACTTGACAAAATCTCGAAATTAAGCAACGATGCATCAATTATTTCTTCTTAAATACATTTTGTGAAATACTTTTATTTAGAGATTTAAAAAAACCCCTTTTATTAAAAAATCTAAATTGGCAATTGATGATGATGACCAAAAACTGAAAACAAAAATTTTGTACATTTAAATTAGGTTTAACAAATAATCTGGAAATAAAGTTAATTGTAAACGTATATTTAAGAAATAAATGGGTATGTCGTTAAAATATCTATTGATTTTGAAAGCAAAGATACTAAAATAATTATGAAAGGGGTAAACAAATATTTCACTTCTGATTTTCAGAGGAATTGGTATCATGAAAATAAAATTGAACACAAAAGAAAATTCAGAACTTCACATGTAATTTAGAATAACTTATATATGCTCGGTATTTAAGTGTGTTAATTTTAGCATTATTTAATGTTCATCAATGAAATCTTTCACAAAAATCGAAATGAAATTAAACTTGAGAGATAAAAACTGCTTATGCACATCGACACAATATACTTCATCACAATATAAACTAACCCTTAACTTTTTTCTCTCTAAGTTAAATTAAAATTGTTTAACAAATGAAATTCGAAGAAATGAGACTAAGTAGGTAATTATTTAAAATATCATTTGATACCCAAAACCATGTCCTTTTTTTAATTTCTATCAACGAAACACAGTAACTGAAATACCGATGCGTAAAACTATAGAAGTGTAAATGAATATCATAATAATTTAGTGGTTAATTATTAAAATCACCTATATTTCAGAATATTGTCACTCAACATTTATAAAAAGTCGTTAATTCTTCGCTTAAATAAATGAACGAATTTAAGAACTTCTAAACTCTAAAGTATCTAAATGAAAACCTAAAAGTTGTACATACCTAAAACTTTGTGTCTTGGATTTTTCAATCCGATTTAAGCTCGTAAACACCACATCAGGACGGTTAATCATTGCCGGATACCACGCAACTATTCCATATGGAATCGGTGGATTGTAGAGAATCCACCATGGTAAAGTTGGAGCAGGATCCACGAGTGAAGAAACACATATGCCTCCACAACTACAACCGAAAACCATTTTCGATGGGAGAACACCACAAAATTTAAACTTTCTCACAAATAAAATACACCACTAGCAAAACTTTCACTTCACTTGTTAAAGCACCAAGCACAGTGTACTAATCTAACTGCAGCACTGAATACTATAGCCGCACTCAAAAGAGCACTCGTCTTACCAATAGAAAGAATCACGTGACAAGCGAGAGCGCCCTCTTGAGTAAGAGCACCTTTTGAGCGAGAGCGCCCTCTACAGGAGGTTGATCCAACTAAAACATTTCCTATTGCCCAAGAGAGAATTTTCAACTGATAGTCAGGTGATTTTTTCCCTGCGTAGGGAGAGCTGTGAACGTGGCAATACTCTCACAAGGAAACGTTCTCTAGGGTGAACTCACAGAATTGGACGAAAATTTTACAGGGGTTAGTATATGACTCAAAACACCTTCTGTAAAAAAATTAGCTTCTAAATTACAGTAGAAAAGCTGTAAAAAATTATTAAAAATTATCATATTTAACGCCAAATGTAACCCTACTAGGCCAGGATGCTTCCTTTGGCTCTGTGCCAAAAATGCTAGAATAAACTGGCCGCGTTTTCTCTGAAGTAGTTTAAATGAGCGAATAAAAAAAAGTTTCATCAAATGCAAAAAAGGATTTAAAATTACATAAAGGAGGAAAATTAAATTGAAGGAAAGGAAGTTAATTAAAAAACTGTTGTTTTAATGGATATTCTGAAGTACTTTTAACAAAATATCTCAATTTCACGTTAAATACAAATTTAATCATCCCATCTGATAGAAAATTCGCCAAGTGGTGTTAACTGAATGTGGTTGGCATCTCAGAACCCAATTTTCAAAGTTAATTTACTCCTTTCCTAATGAAATTTAGCAGCTAATTTTTTCACAGTAAGTTTTTTTAGCCATCTTCTTATGCCTGTAAAATTTTCATCCAATTCTGTGAGTTCACCCTGAGAACGTTTCCTTGTCAGCAAAGTGCCGAACGGAATTTTCTGGACAGCCAATGAAATGACCGTGCAAGATATGTTACATAGGGGTTGATGACGAGACGCCCCTTTTCACACAAAGGCCAGTCCTAAAAGGGATGCTCAACAGGTGTCCAATGGAGACAGGTTAATAAAAGGTGAACGAAAGGGGGGTTGCTGTAACTCTGTAAATATATCTGCAGTATCTGATTCACATCCATGAATATTTAATACTAATTTTGAAGATAAGATTCGGTACCATTATTAAGTGTATCATAAGTTCGAAGAACTTATAAATACAGAATTAAGTCAATAATTTTTTACACATTTTAATTTTAGTTAGAGTATTCATTTGAAAAATCCATTTGGGTAAAAAAAGATAATGACTGCAAATTTCATGGAGAGAGCCGGAATTAAAACAATATAATATCTTATCGAACCGAAAAACACAATGTTTTATATGTTTATAAAAACATCTCAATTTTTAAATGTAAGATATTAAATTTTATCAAGCCAACTATAATTAATTAACAATTAACATAATAAATTAACAATTAACATAATAATTAACATAATAAATTAACAATTAACATAATTAATATTAACCAACTATAATTAACTAGTAATTTTATTAATTACATGACATAAATATAAATATTATTTTTAAAACTCTTCTTCATCCCCAAAAGCCCGATAACCGTAATCAGGCTAAGAGCAGGAGATACATGAAACGTTCGTCTATTACCTTTGTGTTTATTGAGCAGTTTCTAAAAACTAAAACATACGTAAGGTACTCTGTGTGCCAAAAATGTGTACTCTAATCAAATTTATTTCAATTATTGATTTATTGTTTCGAAACCTACATGCAATGCCCCAGCCACTCTTAATAACATAACTACTGAATTAACTCTTAAATCTGATTATTATTTAAGCTTAATTAATTAACTACATAATAAAAATAGGAAATTTAAAACAAGTTCATTTAAGTAAAACAATATAAAAAATGATTATTTTTGCATAGATCGGAAATAAAAAGATTTGATTTAGTTAAGTCGTATGTACCTATTAAGAGAATTAATTAATTGTGTTAGTAATTAATATAATGAATGTATAACGAATTTGAATTTAAAACCTAATGTTGAAAACCTATTCTACCTACAACTTTCAAAAATTACAAGTGTTTGTCCATTGATTTATAAATGTTTCCACAATTAAATTACCCTATTGAAATTGAAATATTTTAACGAATTACATTTCTTTTAAATTTCTATAAAGTCAAGTTTTTAAAACTCAAAACTTGCATTCGCATGCAGCTTTTATATTCTTGGACATAAAATCGCTCTAAGGCACCCACCGTTTTGCCTGAGAGAATAATAGAGTACTCTATGGAGAGAAATGCTTGTAAATAAGCGGTTTGGCTTAAAGTAGTTGTAAATTTGCCCCTTAAAGTAGTGTATTAGCTCATTTTTGGACTCTTTTGCCCGAACAGAACCACCTCCTGCAAGCCACATAAATTTCCTTGAAAATTATGTGGTATTGAAGCCACATAATTTTCAAGGAAATTTATTTGGCTTATGACTAAAAGTCTAATTTGTAGTCTAATCGAGTCGAGTTAAATTCAATAAAGTCTATTTTATGTCACTGGGTGAAACTTTCGTATATTTGGACGTTAAAAAAAAACATCAAGCTTTAGGAAGATACGCTACTGCGTTAATTACATAATAATTTAGAAGAGAATAAAGAATATAAAGTTTCATGAAATTATTTTTTCGCACATCTCTTTAAAATGTAATACCATACGAACCACCCAAATTATTTAAAATTCAAAATCTTTTTAAAAACACTTTTCGCACAAGTTGCTACCCAAAATTTTTTTGTATACTATTTTAATAATTGCATTGCATGCAACGAACCAGAAGCACCATTTCCGACAGTATTATTTAAATTCTTCCCAAGCCTTGTGGCCCATCAGGCGGTACCCATCTCCGTTTCATTAGCCTTTGGGCCCACGATGCTTATTACTCTTAGCCTGTGTCCAGGTCTAGTAATAGTAAACAGACCGACGCTGGACCCCCAGTTGATAACAATAGTAAATTATGAAATTTATTTGATTACATTAAAATACTTAAAACAAATAGACGACATTAGTGTGACGTCACTTGCTTGTTTGGAAACGTTGATTCTATCCGTGATTGGTTCCGTGATTTGAAGTAAATCCGTACGGATCCGTTCGGAACCAATCACGGATGGAATCAACGTTTCCAAACAAGCAAGTGACGTAATGACTAATGTCGTCTATTAGAACTTACCAGAAAAATTATACCAATTTTTATTTTCCAGCTGATTTAACTGGAGTAAATTCTCTCTAATAGACGACATTAGTGTGACGTCACTTGCTTGTTTGGAAACGTTGATTCTATCCGTGCTTGGTTCCGTGATTGGAGGTAAATCCGTACCAATCCGTACGGAACCAATCACGGATGGAATCTACGTTTCCAAACAAGCAAGTGACGTTTTGACTAATGTCGTCTATTCAATGTTGTAGCAATCTCTCCTAGTCCAACAAAATTTCAGGCGATTACAGCTTGCGAGGAGATTTACAGGTCACGTAAACACTAACAATGAAAGGGGGGGAAAAACCCGAGAATTCTTCATTAGTTACACAGGATTGGTTCTTCGTACAATGAACCGATAGCTGAGGAAGAGATCAAGAGGAGGCGTTGCGAATCCTTATGTTCGATTCCAGGGCCGTAACCAGACTTTTGTTTCGGGGGGGGGTTTGACTCAAATATTTTCTGAGGTACCTCCTTACGGGTACTTTTATATGTTAAGTTTTAGATGACGACACTGGATTGAAGTTTTGATGCACTAAATTTCAAAATTGTATAAACAATATAAATTCGAAGTAAAAGGGGGGGTCTGGGGGTCCTCCCCCAGAAAATTTTTGGAAATTTGCCCTTGCCCCTCAAAAGAGTGTTTTAGCTCATTTCTGAGACCTTTTAGATTACACCCATAGAGCACCACTCATTGTAAGCGGCCGAATTTTCAAGGTAAAAAGAAGATATATTGTAATAAATGGCGAAATGTTAAGGGGGTTTTTAGGTTCCTACTCCAGAAATTTTTTTGAATTTTCCCCTTAAAAGTGGCATTTTAACTGATTTTGAGACATTTTAGATTACATTAAAGAGGACCACTCCTTGTAAATCACACAAGTTTGAAGGAAAAACCGTATACTTAATAGATTTCAAAATTTCGAGGGGGTTTGGGGGTCCTCCCCCAGAAAAATTTGGGAAATTTTACCCTTAAAAGTAGGGTTTTGACTCATTTTGAAACCCTTTGGGTTATACCCGAAGAGGATATCGCTCCTTGTGAGACATAATTTTCAAGAAAAATAGCAGTATAAAAATTGATGTCGAAATTTCGGGGGGGGGGGGTTGAACCCCTAAACCCCCCCCCCTTGGATACGGCCCTGTTCGATTCCTTTGGACGGCCTGGAATTTTCTGGTCAAGAAACCTAGTTTTACCGGGAAATGAAAATCCCCCTCACATCTGAGTTCATTCAGGCGTGCCAGTGGGAGGTTTCAACTGTCACTGGTGATAAATAAGCTCAATATTGTCCACACTCCGAGATAAACATGGGAAGGGGCTCTGTCGACTCCCCTGTTTACCAATAATTATTTCATCCTCCTTGTGAAATTTTGGTCTTATCGGAACTTTTCTCCCCCGCCAAGTTCCCGATTGCTTGACACCGTGACCTCTTTGACCTTGGTCAAGGTTCAAACATTGCTCAGATAACTTTGAAAGCAACAAAAAGTGTAAGAAAAATAATTTAGATTTGTAAATTTAAGAATTAAAAAAAATAACAAATTAAGAAATTAGGGGAGGGGCAGCTGTCCCCCTGGCTACGCCCATGTCTGTAATGCTTCTCATGCAACTTTTAATTACGCTATTTCGCAACATATTTATGTAAAAAAAAAGTCATCAGGAAAATTTTCACCACGTCTCAAACTCAAAACTATATTTCACGAAACACACAGAAAAAAAGCAAGTGTTAAAATTATTTTGTGATGCAGTTTTCACTTGTCAATGTATCAGCGCACACGCAACCCTACACATGACTTCGCAGGGTATCAACCTTAAGCAAGTGGATCATTGTTTCTTCCTTCATCACATTCAACCTGCTTGCGAAATTTCTTTAATTTAGAGCTTGAAATTTCTCAATGTTTGTATAAACTGTAAAAAAACCGTCTTTTTACCTATTCTTTTCCGTGAATTTTTCATGGATTAATTCCGTAAACTTCAAAACGGAATTTTTATCGTGAAAATTTCCGTTATTTGTTTTGGTGAGACTCAAAGCAACGAGTTGTAAATAAGTAATGGGAGTTTGTGATAGCGTCTTCAGGCCTAACGAACCTTCAGCTATTTTATTATGTGTAAGTAAAATATATTGTTCGTATTTTTTTTCATTATTGGCTGTAAATGATAATGCTTTAAAATAGAAATACTCTGATAAAACAGATATTTAAACATCGTACGATCGCTTTCTTCGCCCCGTAGCTCAAGTCTTAAAATATTGCATAGCTAACTAGTCTTATTAGATCGCAAAAATATGTTCTAAATAGTTGTGATAACTACTAACTTTTGATTAGACTTGTAATACTGTGATCGGTATTGTAAATTATTTAAAAGAATTGTCTATTTGGATTTTACGGATTGTTTGTCAATATTTTTTCAAAGTTATAATCGGGAATATACTGAACCACAATTCAAGTATATTAGATCGCAATAATATGTTTTAAATACTTGTGATAGCATGTAACTTTTGATTAGACTTGTAATACCTGTGATCGGTATTATAAATTATTTAAAAGAATCGTCTATTTAGATTTTATGGATGGTTTGTCATTTTTGCTTAAAAATTATAATCGGGAATATACTGAATCACAATTAAAATATATTAGATCGTGGCACGCTAGAGACTTATTGGGTTCCTAGACTTTTCTCGCCATATTTCATTTGTTTGTTTGTTGTTTCTGTTTATACCTCTTTGTGGCGTAGTGCATAGGCGTAACGTCGGGGGGGGGGGGCACATGGGGGCATGTGCCCCAACCGCAATAATATGTTTTAAATACTTGTGATAACATGTAACTTTTGATTAGACTTGTAATACCTGTGATCGGTATTATAAATTATTTAAAAGAATAGTCTATTTAGATTTTATGGATGGTTTGTCATTTTTGCTTAAAAATTATAATCGGGAATATACTGAATCACAATTAAAATAGGGTGAACCGCCCAGTGAATGAACACTTAGCATTTGGGTTTGCGATTTTCCCACTTCAAAAAATTTTTTCAGGGCTTTTTCTCGGTCAATTCCTAAAAATAAGGTATGTTTCCATACTGGCGTTTTCTTGGCTATATGATCGAAGTATTTCCAGATCTCAGAAATCAATAGTTTTGAAGTAATCCTGCTTTGAGTGAAAAAAGTGCGATAGACCCAGTGAATGAACAAAGTTTGCCCTAAGTATGAACAGTGTCTTCCAGTAAATGAACACTGAAAAATACCATGATTTTTTTTCAACTGATCAGCCTGCGTTACATAAAATAGAAAATTGTTTACTAAAAACTCTAAAATTTCTTCAATACACACACACATACACGCACACACACAAAAACGGTACTTAGGATTAGGTGGGTGCAAATCTTGCCAGACATCGATTGCGACGTTATACTAATTGCATATATAATATTAACATAATTAATAATCAATACCTACTAGCACGGACGTAGCTATAGCTTTTACAAGGGGGGGTTCAAGAAACTTCTTTCAGGGGTCGCAGTGGACAATGAAAGTGTAGCTAAAACAGGGTTTTCCAACTGGCGGGCCAAATGCGACCCGTGAAGCTCCCTGAAAACCCCCTAAAATGTAGCTATAAAAGACTTTTTAGCATACTAAAATTTAAACATTTTTGAAGGAGGACCCCCGAACCCTATTTACCCCACTTTTTCATTAAGGAGTAACTTTGGTTGGTCGTTTTCTATGGAGAAAAATTTAAAGTTTGAGGTTTCGAAAGGGAGGTTGTATACCTTGAAATTCCCTCTGAGCGTAGCAAGGGGTTATAAAAGCATAGGTTAACCTTTATCACGAAGAGGGACTGGGGGGGGGCAAAACCTTTAAGTCCTCAGGACCAAGGGAGCCTTTACTAGACTGTTTCGAAGGGATTCTGGAACCCAAAATGTTTCTACCTACATTGGATTTCCCTTTCCAAGTAAAATGTAGGGCAAATGTGAATTTTTGTGAACTTAATCACAAATTTTTGTGGTTAATACATGCCCTTAAGCAAAAAAGGGGGCTCTGGGGGTCCTCTCCCAGAAAATTTTGTGAAATTTGATCCAAAAAGTTGTATTTTCACTCATTTTTTTGGATATTTGAGACAGGAACCTTTCTGTTTGGCTGACATAAGGTTTAGGGTATGGGGAGGGGGTCTGGACCCCATAAACCCCCCCTTATATACGATAATGCCTGTCGTTTGGGACCATGGGTCCCTATGCAATTGTGAACCCTTATGATGTACCCTAGAAGTTTTCCCATTCATAATGATACACCTTGTATAAACCTAGACTTTTAAATCAAAAACTAATTCGGAAAGACAATACTGATCTTTATTATAACCTAGTCCTAGTTTAAGCCTTCAAATAAGCCTATAGGTCTTTTGGTTCACGAGATAAGCAGTTTCCCAGAGTATGAAAGGTTGTTCATTTACTGGTAATCTTAGTTTAATTACTCTTTCCAGTATGTGAACACTTGTACTTTCTAATCAACATACCCCGTTCATTTACTGAAAGGACACAATTTTGATCATCGCGCATTTGTACATAGTTTAGCTTACATCATTATGAATCAAATAAAACTATAATCATGAGGTTTTACGAAATATGCATTTTCCCCAGTAAATGAACACCTGTTCATTCACTGGGAAATCTCAGTTTGCACTTCCAGTAAGTGAACACCCCCTTATCTATCGCAATTTCAAAAGTACAGCTTTCTGAATTATGCTATATCAAAGATTAAGTCTTTAACAGTTGATAAAAAACAACAAAGATCATAATAAACGCAATTATAAGTTAGAAAAATATGGATGAATCAAGTCAAATCTTAACTTACCGGAGACTTTTTCATGGGCCTGAAGCTCGAGTATCAGTAAAAAAATTTACACAGACTGAAATCGGAATATACGGTTAAATCAACGATTGCCTGGCCTCTAGGAGGTCTCATTGCAACTACTGAATTTTAGTAATAGTCTTTACAGAGTTCAAATAGCTTAATAATTGAGATTATACGACCATGTGTTCATTCACTGGGAGTGTTCATTCACTGGGCAACCCACCCTATATTAGATCGTGGCACGCTAGGGACTTATTGGGTTCCTAGACTTTTCTCGACACATTTCATTTGTTTGTTTGTTGTTTCTGTTTATACCTCTTTGTGGCGTAGTGCATAGGCGTAACGTCGGGGGGGGCACAGGGGGGCATGTGCCCCCCCCCCAACCGGTAAGTCAACTAAAAATTCTGAAATCAACGAAAAATCAGAATGCTAAAAACGTTAATTTTCAAGTTCCTTCATTTCAGATCTTTTAAGCTCTTTGAGGAGGTAAAACTGTCATAAGAATTTATGAAAGAGCTATAACAATTGAGTTCGGTGGTAATGATAGTATATCTCTTGGTACTAAAGGTGTATATAAGAGGGGGGCAAAGAAGCTGACCCAAATTTCTAGGTACAGACGAAGGAGATGCTTGGTGTCTCCGAAACAGCAGTATTCCAGCTTTCACGTCCATTTTATTTGTGCTTATTATATGCTTGTTTTTACATCAGATTTAGTTTGGACTAAGTATTTCTATATATTTACTGCAACTAGTCGTGCCCCCCCCCCCGAAATTCTGACTAGGTGTACTAAAATGAGTTAAAACCCTGTTTTTAAGGGTCAAATTTCCAAAAATTTTCTGGGGGAGGACCCCCAGACCCCCCTTTTATGCTTGGAACTATATTATTCACAATTTTTAAATATTAACTTCTTCAAGATGCAAATCATACCTGGAAATATGTTAACAAAGAATACATTGAATCTATTAAATGTGCATGGTGGGGGGCTTAGGAATATTTTTGGTCCTCTCCCCCGGTGCTAACTTCTAGCTGTTGGCTTTTTAAAAAAATTTCTTTTAGGATATATTGGGCCCCTCCCGAAATAAATTTCTATACATACGCCACTGCAATTATAGTAGTTCTTTTACCTGTGGTCAAGACTAGAGTTTTTTCTACATCGATAGGTCGTTTATTAGGTTCAAATGCAAATTCGAGTCTTTGAAAACTTTTCAGCAGTGCCCCCCCCCCAACATTTTAGGTCACGCTACGCCTATGGCGTAGTGGACTTTCTGTAACCTTGGCCATTGGAAATAAAAAATATATTAGATCGCAAAAATATGGTCTAAATCAGGGATGGCCAACCCAAATGATCTTGAGGGCCACTTTGGAAAAACACAATACTCCCGCGGGCCGCATGTAAAATTTTAAGGTATGAGCTGCTCAGAATGACAAGTTGAAAAGTAGAAAATGAGTATTTAGATTAGGGAGTTTAGGAATTAAACAGGTGGCGTTAAAAAAAATATTCTGAATTACTCGAAACTAAGTTAGGTGGATACGCACTGTCATTAAATAATACGTCATTGTAATAATCTCTCAAATCTGAAGACGAAGTCCCAAAACAAAATTTTCAGTGAAAAATAAAAACAAAATTAATTGATACTTTATTTCTTCGTCTAAATTACTACATTTATGAATGCAAGTATATGGTGAGATATAGTGACAGTAATTAAGATGTTGAATGTGTATTGATCAGTGGCTTATGTAGAAATTTATTTCTGGAGGGGCCCAAAATTACCCCTCAGCCTCTCACGCAATTTTAATAGGTCCAATGTAACGTTTTAATAAATTTTTCAGTAGAATTTGCGTCCTAAACAACTAAATGTTAGAAAAGTTGTGAGTAATAAAGGTACAAGTACCAAAGGGGGGTCTGGGGGTCCTCCCCCAGAAAATTTTTGGAAATTTGACTAAAAAAAACAAGAATTTTAACTAGTTTTGGTACACCTAGTCCGAATTTTGAAGATGCATTTGAGGTGGGCGATTTTGGGTCATATTTGCAACTAAACATTGTTCTTAAAGGAAAATTATAGCTCGAAGGGAGAGTAAAGTTTTTTTTTAAACTTACGAAAATTCTCGCGGGCCGCAAAATTATATCAAGCGGGCCGCATGCGGCCCGCGGGCCGCGGGTTGGCCATGCCTGGTCTAAATACTTGTGATAACTTGTAACTTTTGATTTAACTTTGTGATACTGTGATCGGTGTTGTAAATTATTTAAATTACCTTCGGTTGCAATTGATTAAATCAAGATTGAATTATTTATTATTGAATTGATTTATTTTCCAACGATACAATTTTGCGAGCACACAGAACTCTCCTTTGGGTTAAAGGCAAAATCCAACCAGAATGGCCAATCTTGGGTTTGGAAAAATACAAAATCAACCCTAGAAAAGGACTTAATTTCTCAGTTACGATAATCAGTGAATACTTCACTTTTATTCATTGTTGCATTGGTACCTGGAGAATCAAAGAACTGTAACATTAGAGAAATAGAAGCATTAATGATTTTGTTTTATAGTATATGATCGCTTGACGTGCCTGCCAAATTGTGTGGTTGGCAAACAAATCCTGCAAACATTAGTCACAATAAATTCATGTACTGCAATAAAGAACATTTTCATTTCAGAGTCTTTGCTGAAATAAATCCTGCTGCTGAATAATGAAATATTGATGTGCTTCAATATTTTGAAAATACCATTACTGTGTTTAAATTACTTTTTTAATCATGATTGTAAAACCCAATACTCATTTCTGAAAGCAATAAAAATTTTCGGTTTGATTAGTTAGTTATGTTTGATTCTATATTTTCATCTCATATTAAAATATTTTATTAATCAACCAAAGTTGTGAATTATATAATGAAAATCCACTACCCTATAAAGAAAATATTTAGAGATCCATTGAAAATTATCTTAATTTCTCTTCAATTCACTATGCTACTTGGGAAAATTATATTACAGACTGTATTTTTTTTTATAAATTGACATGATTTGTATAGCCAAACATGAAGTAAATATGTAAATTAAATTAAGGTTTGAGAGGCTGGACTCACATCAGGGGGTCCGTCCAAAGTCCCACAATATAGTATGTATCCGCATTGAAGTATTTAATATAATTCCTAATTCCTATGCTAAAACAGGAAAATAAAACTAGATCTTAAAATTTTACTTAGAAAGGTATTAATGAACGTTGTTTTTTAGCTTGATTAGACAAATAAAAGTATAACTCAAAAATTTTAATTGTGGAGCAGGTGAAATAATTGATAACTAATTTTTTATGGGCAATATGATAAACTGGGGATTATTAATGCCCGAAATACGCGGGCATTAGTAATAATGTCCGGATTTATTACATTGCACGTAACAAACGTATAATTTCTAGTATTTCTCTTATTAAAGTATATTTTAATATTACTAGAAATTTATCAAATTTTCAGGCTGGTTAAGCTACAGGGAGGCAGGGTAAAGAAAGTAAAAATGTAAAAAAATGACGAGTAAAATAAACGTATTTCATAAAAATAGAAATAAGCTTGTTGATTAGTTCAATTGAAATAAAGAACGAATATTTTTTTCCTCGAGGAATACATCTTTAATTATTATAGAGTATAGGAAAAATAAAGGTACAAACGTTTTCTTCAAATTAGGGAAAAATTCTAATTTTTGAAGAAAAAATATCAGACGCAATAGAATCAGATAACAGAAAGTTTCACTCCAATGACGAAAATATATTAAACGAATGTTCTATAAAATAACGGAAAGTTTCTTTCCTTTGACGTAAAAAGTTCAAATGAACGTTCCCTAAAATAACGGAAAGTTTCACTCCAATGACGAAAAAATATTAAACTAACGTGACATAAAAAAACGGAAAGTTTCTCTCATTTAACGGAATAAGATAAAACGGACGTTCCCTAAAATAACGGAAAGTTTCTCTCATTTGACGGAAAAAGATAAAACGGACGTTCCCTAAAATAACGGTAGTTTTCCCTCCTTTGACAGAAAAAAAACAAAACGGACATTCCCTCAAATGATGGAAAAAGAAAATACGGACACCTTCTCAAATGATGGAAATAATCCGGCAGCAGTGCTGCTGGGAAATTTCCGTTTTTTGAAGAAACTTTTTTTTTTACAGTGTACTTACATATAGTGTTCTGTGAAAAACTTACCTTCTCTTTTTCCGTTTTGGATTCAATGTAAATTCTTCTAAAATAATTACACACATGACAGGTTCGTGAGTCCCCCAAAACAACTTAATTTTCAATTTGTAAAAATTAAATTGTTTTGTACTAACACATTTTCATGTGAGGGTGTCACCCTTACCCAAGGGGCTCATTGTTGCTCACTTTGTCATGCATGACGACAGCAAGCAAATTTTCATTCTTTTAGAGAGTCCAATACATGTTCTAACAAACCCTACAAAAAATAAAAAATCAATACAAATTACACTCCTGTAGTAAGCAAGTAAGTCCTGTGTATGTAGAAATAATATTTTACATACCATCTCAAGTCATTTCTCCACCTGATTTCACTACATTTAATTTTCCAAAATATGTGGTCAGTTACGGGATTTTCAGTAGCCTCTTAGCCGCTGGATGTCAGCGTTTCCAGGGAACACCACTTGGAGGTGGGCTACCATCGTTCCCCAAGGGACTGCGCCCCGTCTCGCCCTGACGGTTTTGGCGGCACAGCCCCCCCACCCTCAGATGGTGGTTGAGGGTAGTTCATGAGCGATACCGATTTGAAACCAGATGTTCACTTCTAGACAGAACCATTAGCATTCAAGACCATGACCTCACATATCAATCAACGCGGAACCTCATTGTTTGGTCCGAGCTCTTCTTCGTTCTCCTCACCGATTAACGCCGCAGGTAAAGCCAAGGGTAGAGATAGGTTCCAGGGTTTCTCATCTGGATGCAGAACAGAAGACTGTTGTCTATTGATGAAATCCGTTCGAATAAGCGATGATAGCTTCTCCAAAATTTCCCGGATTTTCTCAGTATTGGGCAAAGAGATCCTAAGACTGAACTTCAACTTTCCATCCTTCAATCTTAAGCCTAAAAGAAATTGCAATAAGATAATGGATCGTGGAAAAGAAATTTAAGAAACTGATTATTTATGATTTTTGTTTTAAAGAACATCGCGGCATAAAGGTTGATTTTACTCGTAGGTAAACTAAAATTTTACAATTTATGTATGTTTAATAATATTACAACCTTCTAAATTCTTTGCTTAAAAAAGAAATTGGTTTGAAATAGGTTGAAAACTATAGAAAATAAAATATCATGTGTGTTATTTTTTTAGGTAATGTTAATAGAAAGTAAAGTTTTTTAATAAAAACATTTTGATGAGTATGACTTCAAGAAAACTTAGGTATGAAAATAAATATTTTTACTGAAAAGGCAGAAAAGTCAACTTACCCTCAAATTGGAAAGCAAACTTCAAAGCTTCGACATAGGTCCGAAATCTGACCTTTTTCGACCCATCCGGCAAGTCTTCGAGGATAGTTATGCCCCATTCTCGAGCAGTTTTTTTCAGCCATCGGAGTCCTTGTCCCTTGTTCCGAGACCGTCTAATTGAAAGAGTTACTTCCGTATGGTCCTCCATACTGGGGTGCAGGGCATAAACGGTTTTCAGGATTGTTTGAAGGCTATAAACTGCCATATCCGGATGCTTCTGCTTCGACTGTTGAAGAACGTTGCACACTTTTGAAGAACCCATACGCCCGTATTGTAGAAAAGGAATTGGCACTCCATCGGGTTCCATAGTTCTGTAAGAAAAATATTTCAGTATGCCTTGGAAAATTACATTAAATAAATGGAAAAATTTGAACATACAGTATATACACGCGTTTTTCAGTGTTGTGAAGAAATTGTTTTTTTATTTCAAAATATATAAACAGTGATTAACCTTTTATAGGTGGAACGTTGGTTCCACTAGTGGAACATCAATTTAACTCGCCCCCCCTAAGCTTCCCAAATTTCAGAAAATAAATTGTTTCTTCATATTTATGTTCTATGACACATTCTTTACTTATATAGAAATTTTTACACCGATATTGTTAGTAGTTTTTTTTTCTGCAAATTTTTAAAAATCATCTTTTTTCACTAAAAATAAATATTAGACATTTTATGTAAAATTCAGTATTATACAGAACCATAAAGCTGAAATTGGTCTTATAGTCCAGGCAACGAATGCTCAAAAAAAGGTATAGAGGGAAATTCTTGGAGCACAATTTTTGACTTCGGAACTTTGTTTGGACTAGTTAGGAGGTGAACATATCAAAAGTCCCCGCCCGTAGCCCTTACGCCGGAGTGAGGAGGGGTGTTCGAAAGTCTCATTTTTCAGTTTTTGGCTAATTACTCTTACAAAATCCATCCCCACGAAAAAGTTTCAATTCGCTTTTTTAAAGCATATAAAATTATTAACAATTTAAGACCCTTCCCAGGTTTATACGTTCAATTGATCCCGAGTTACATCTCTTCAAAAAGGGGAAATTTTTTCTAAAAATTCGAAAATTTGAGTAAAAAATGTATTTAAAGCAATTTATTGGCTATATTACCCATCTAAAAGGGAATTAAAGGCTATTACCTTATAATGCACTTATTTAGCTTTAATTTAAGCCCTGAATCAAGTATGTGAGACCAATAGTTCTCACGTTATCTTAAAAAAACAAAAATTGGGAAAATGGGATTATCCCAGTATAGTCCAGTCAAATAGTATTTATTTTAAAAAATATTTGGGGTAGAAGATATTTTTCTCTATCCGTATGTTGTTTTGGGGTGCTGAATCCGAATCTGAGGTTTGCCAACAAAATTTCGGGACGGAACATTGTGAAAACTCGAAAAAATGGCAAAAATTCGCCCCTTTTTTTCGTTTTTTGCCCCTAGAACATTACCTTTGCACTTCTGAGCTAAACAATCATTACAAAAAATAAAGAACACAAGCCAAGCTACAAAAAAGTCTATTACAACTTTTCTCTCAGGCGCGTAGTTTCGCCGATAGAGCACGTTGAAAAAGGGGTTATTTTCGTTCGATTGGTAGAAAATGTCACTAGTATCGCCAAAACGCCGAATTTTTGGAACATAATACTTTAAAAACTGCTTTAATAATATTCTTCATCAAATCGACCATCTAAGAACTCTAATGATGATTAACTAAATGCATTTTCGTTGCGAGATTTCTCTTACGAACGAAAGTTCCATAGGAGATAATAGTATTTCGATAACTACATATATGTTGCTTCTTCGAGATTACATACAAAAGTGTTCTTTTGACTATTTTATAAGTTTTTGGGTGTGCTGAATCCGAATCTGACGTTTGCCAACAAAATTTCGTGACGGAACTTTGTGAAAATTCCAAAAAATGGCAATTTTTGGGGGCAATGGGGCGAATTTTTGCCATTTTTTGCCATTACAACCGAAAACCACAAAATTTAAACTTTCTCACAAATAAAATACACCACTAGCAAAACTTTCACTTCACTTGTTAAAGCACCAAGCACAGTGTACTAATCTAACTGCAGCACTGAATACTATAGCCGCACTCAAAAGAGCACTCGTCTTACCAATAGAAAGAATCACGTGACAAGCGAGAGCGCCCTCTTGAGTAAGAGCACCTTTTGAGCGAGAGCGCCCTCTACAGGAGGTTGATCCAACTAAAACATTTCCTATTGCCCAAGAGAGAATTTTCAACTGATAGTCAGGTGATTTTTTCCCTGCGTAGGGAGAGCTGTGAACGTGGCAATACTCTCACAAGGAAACGTTCTCTAGGGTGAACTCACAGAATTGGACGAAAATTTTACAGGGGTTAGTATATGACTCAAAACACCTTCTGTAAAAAAATTAGCTTCTAAATTACAGTAGAAAAGCTGTAAAAAATTATTAAAAATTATCATATTTAACGCCAAATGTAACCCTACTAGGCCAGGATGCTTCCTTTGGCTCTGTGCCAAAAATGCTAGAATAAACTGGCCGCGTTTTTTCTGAAGTAGTTTAAATGAGCGAATAAAAAAAAGTTTCATCAAATGCAAAAAAGGATTTAAAATTAATTAAAGGAGGAAAATTAAATTGAAGGAAAGGAAGTTAATTAAAAAACTGTTGTTTTAATGGATATTCTGAAGTACTTTTAACAAAATATCTCAATTTCACGTTAAATACAAATTTAATCATCCCATCTGATAGAAAATTCGCCAAGTGGTGTTAACTGAATGTGGTTGGCATCTCAGAACCCAATTCTCAAAGTTAATTTACTCCTTTCCTAATGAAATTTAGCAGCTAATTTTTTCACAGTAAGTTTTTTTAGCCATCTTCTTATGCCTGTAAAATTTTCATCCAATTCTGTGAGTTCACCCTGAGAACGTTTCCTTGTCAGCAAAGTGCCGAACGGAATGTTCTGGACAGCCAATGAAATGACCGTGCAAGATATGTTACATAGGGGTTGATGACGAGACGCCCCTTTTCACACAAAGGCCAGTCCTAAAAGGGATGCTCAACAGGTGTCCAATGGAGACAGGTTAATAAAAGGTGAACGAAAGGGGGGTTGCTGTAACTCTGTAAATATATCTGCAGTATCTGATTCACATCCATGAATATTTAATACTAATTTTGAAGATAAGATTCGGTACCATTATTAAGTGTATCATAAGTTCGAAGAAATTATAAATACAGAATTAAGTCAATAATTTTTTACACATTTTAATTTTAGTTAGAGTATTCATTTGAAAAATCCATTTGGGTAAAAAAAGATAATGACTGCAAATTTCATGGAGAGAGCCGGAATTAAAACAATATAATATCTTATCGAACCGAAAAACACAATGTTTTATATGTTTATAAAAACATCTCAATTTTTAAATGTAAGATATTAAATTTTATCAAGCCAACTATAATTAATTAACAATTAACATAATAAATTAACAATTAACATAATAATTAACATAATAAATTAACAATTAACATAATTAATATTAACCAACTATAATTAACTAGTAATTTTATTAATTACATGACATAAATATAAATATTATTTTTAAAACTCTTCTTCATCCCCAAAAGCCCGATAACCGTAATCAGGCTAAGAGCAGGAGATACATGAAACGTTCGTCTATAACCTTTGTGTTTATTGAGCAGTTTCTAAAAACTAAAACATACGTAAGGTACTCTGTGTGCCAAAAATGTGTACTCTAATCAAATTTATTTCAATTATTGATTTATTGTTTCGAAACCTACATGCAATGCCCCAGCCACTCTTAATAACATAACTACTGAATTAACTCTTAAATCTGATTATTATTTAAGCTTAATTAATTAACTACATAATAAAAATAGGAAATTTAAAACAAGTTCATTTAAGTAAAACGATATAAAAAATGATTATTTTTGCATAGATCGGAAATAAAAAGGTTTGATTTAGTTAAGTCGTATGTACCTATTAAGAGAATTAATTAATTGTGTTAGTAATTAATATAATGAATGTATAACGAATTTGAATTTAAAACCTAATGTTGAAAACCTATTCTACCTACAACTTTCAAAAATTACAAGTGTTTGTCCATTGATTTATAAATGTTTCCACAATTAAATTACCCTATTGAAATTGAAATATTTTAACGAATTACATTTCTTTTAAATTTCTATAAAGTCAAGTTTTTAAAACTCAAAACTTGCATTCGCATGCAGCTTTTATATTCTTGGACATAAAATCGCTCTAAGGCACCCACCGTTTTGCCTGAGAGAATAATAGAGTACTGTATGGAGAGAAATGCTTGTAAATAAGCGGTTTGGCTTAAAGTAGTTGTAAATTTGCCCCTTAAAGTAGTGTATTAGCTCATTTTTGGACTCTTTTGCCCGAACAGAACCACCTCCTGCAAGCCACATAAATTTCCTTGAAAATTATGTGGTATTGAAGCCACATAATTTTCAAGGAAATTTATTTGGCTTATGACTAAAAGTCTAATTTGTAGTCTAATCGAGTCGAGTTAAATTCAATAAAGTCTATTTTATGTCACTGGGTGAAACTTTCGTATATTTGGACGTTAAAAAAAAACATCAAGCTTTAGGAAGATACGCTACTGCGTTAATTACATAATAATTTAGAAGAGAATAAAGAATATAAAGTTTCATGAAATTATTTTTTCGCACATCTCTTTAAAATGTAATACCATACGAACCACCCAAATTATTTAAAATTCAAAATCTTTTTAAAAACACTTTTCGCACAAGTTGCTACCCAAAATTTTTTTGTATACTATTTTAATAATTGCATTGCATGCAACGAACCAGAAGCACCATTTCCGACAGTATTATTTAAATTCTTCCCAAGCCTTGTGGCCCATCAGGCGGTACCCATCTCCGTTTCATTAGCCTTTGGGCCCACGATGCTTATTACTCTTAGCCTGTGTCCAGGTCTAGTAATAGTAAACAGACCGACGCTGGACCCCCAGTTGATAACAATAGTAAATTATGAAATTTATTTGATTACATTAAAATACTTAAAACAAATAGACGACATTAGTGTGACGTCACTTGCTTGTTTGGAAACGTTGATTCTATCCGTGATTGGTTCCGTGATTTGAAGTAAATCCGTACGGATCCGTTCGGAACCAATCACGGATGGAATCAACGTTTCCAAACAAGCAAGTGACGTAATGACTAATGTCGTCTATTAGAACTTACCAGAAAAATTATACCAATTTTTATTTTCCAGCTGATTTAACTGGAGTAAATTCTCTCTAATAGACGACATTCATTAGTGTGACGTCACTTGCTTGTTTGGAAACGTTGATTCTATCCGTGCTTGGTTCCGTGATTGGAGGTAAATCCGTACCAATCCGTACGGAACCAATCACGGATGGAATCTACGTTTCCAAACAAGCAAGTGACGTTTTGACTAATGTCGTCTATTCAATGTTGTAGCAATCTCTCCTAGTCCAACAAAATTTCAGGCGATTACAGCTTGCGAGGAGATTTACAGGTCACGTAAACACTAACAATGAAAGGGGGTGAAAAACCCGAGAATTCTTCATTAGTTACACAGGATTGGTTCTTCGTACAATGAACCGATAGCTGAGGAAGAGATCAAGAGGAGGCGTTGCGAATCCTTATGTTCGATTCCAGGGCCGTAACCAGACTTTTGTTTCGGGGGGGGGGGGTTTGACTCAAATATTTTCTGAGGTACCTCCTTACGGGTACTTTTATACAGGATGTCCCGTAAATGATGTGTCACACTTCTAGGGGGGATAGTAGACACCTAGACGAGTCAGAATCACATAGGATTTGGGGTCCCAGACCCAATCCCTGGGAGTTAAAAATGGAGCGACACCCCAAAACAAGTATTGAAAAATTCAATTTGTAGAAGAACTACTATTGGTAAAAATGTAATTATGGTCTCAAATTTTGTGGTTTAATATGATCCTCAAAATTACCTTGACAGTTTTCAATTTAAAATTTTTTTTATTACGAAAAAAGTTAAAAAACAGCAAAAAAAATGTGAAAAATATGCCAAAACTTTATTTTGTTTTCCGAAATCCTTTCTTTCGATTTGATAACCTGAAAGAGCATAATTAATTAACCTTAAGTCCAAAGTTTCACATAAATAGCATCAGTATTAAACGCTTGAGAGCCTGTTAAAGTTAGTTTTATGGGAGCAAAAACGGCTTCGGAAAACGAACGTTCAGGGACAATCTACAAGTTACGGATAGATGCTCGCCAAATTTCCCAACATTATTTGCGATACGAGATTCCTCGCCAACCTACGCTTCTACAGATAGTTCAAACTTCCTTGGCGATGTGTGGCCTTAGTTTTCGGATCGTCACTAGAAGTCTAAAAGGTAAATGTATTCAAGCTATCAAATCAGACACTCAAGAAAAAATTGTTACTCTACCTAAGAAAATAAGCAATGTTTGTTTAGCAAAAGGGATAGTTACAACTTATTTTTTCTTAAGTCTCTGTTTTGTTAAGTTCAATAAACATTTATCTTCTAGACTTCTGTGACGGTCTGAAATCGAAGGCAAAAATTTAAGTAAATTAATTTACTAATTTTTTTCAAAATAATTCCCATCCCATAAAAAAGTGAACCACCATGCCAACTTTGAACACTTTTTGTAAACAGTTTTTGTCGTTATTTTTCATTATACCCCTGCTTTAGGATAGGTCAGTAGGCGGATCCTCGATCGCTGGGTTCGTGATTTCGAATTGCGATACAAGATTGGTTTCTATTAATCGAGAAATGTCAATGGGAATAAGCGAAGTGTATGGGGGCTATCCACTCACCGTCCGATAAGCAATATCTTAGGTTTGTCATAACTTTCAATAACCTGCATTCTTTTATTTTGCAAATTTCTTATATCGGAAGTTGAGGGGAGACCCTGCATACCCACTTGCTTATTATATCATTCTTTAATTAATAGGAACCACCCTTGTATCGCAACCCGAAATCAGGAACCTAGCGATTGAGGATCCACCGACTGACGTATCCCCACTATGTACAAAAGATATTTTACGAACCATGTTTGTAAATAATAGATTCTTCTGTTTTTTTTTACCTAAGTTATCAAATGTACAGTTTTTCTCATTAAACGCAATAAGTAGTAATGCTGTTTGCATGATTGATACATTTGTAAAACTAACACAACTATCGATTGAATAAAAAAACTATCGATACTATCAGATAATTTCTAACAATTCATACTATTGATTTTTAAGATCGATAGTTCCTAAAAATCAGTAGTAAAATCATGTTTGTTCTTTATGTTCAAAAAATTTTTTAATTAAATTAATTAATCTCTTGTTTTCTAAAAATAATAAGAATTAAGAACCAACATTTACGCTTTTGAAATTTTCATCCCGCCAAATTGTTCAATTGGCGCATTTCAGATATTTTCATACTCATCTCCTGTCTCGCCAAATCGGGCGAGGAATGAAAGTTGGCAGACATCTATCCGTAACTTGTAGATTGTCCCTAAACGTTCGTTTTCCGAAGCCGTTTTTGCTCCCATAAAACTAACTTTAACAAGCTCTCAAGCGTTTAATACTGATGCTATTTACGTGAAACTTTGGACTTAAGGTTAATTAATTATGCTCTTTCAGATTATCAAATCGAAAGAAAGGATTTCGGAAAACAAAATAAAGTTTTGGCATATTTTTCACATTTTTTTGCTGTTTTTTAACTTTTTTCGTAATAAAAAAAATTTTAAATTGAAAACTGTCAAGATAATTTTGAAGATCATAATAAACCGCAAAATTTGAGACCATAATTACATTTTTACCAATAGCAGTTCTTCTACAAATTGAATTTTTCAATAATTGTTTTGGGGTGTCGCTCCATTTTTAACTCCCTGGGATTGGGTCTGGGACCCCTAAGTCCTATGTGATTCTGACTCGTCTAGGTGTCTACTATCCCCCCTAGAAGTGTGACACATCATTTACGGGACACCCTGTATGTTAAGTTTTAGATGACGACACTGGATTGAAGTTTTGATGCACTAAATTTCAAAATTGTATAAACAATATAAATTCGAAGTAAAAGGGGGGGTCTGGGGGTCCTCCCCCAGAAAATTTTTGGAAATTTGCCCCTCAAAAGAGTGTTTTAGCTCATTTCTGAGACCTTTTAGATTACACCCATAGAGCACCACTCATTGTAAGCGGCCGAATTTTCAAGGTAAAAAGAAGATATATTGTAATAAATGGCGAAATGTTAAGGGGGTTTTTAGGTTCCTACTCCAGAAATTTTTTTGAATTTTCCCCTTAAAAGTGGCATTTCAACTGATTTTGAGACATTTTAGATTACATTAAAGAGGACCACTCCTTGTAAATCACACAAGTTTGAAGGAAAAACCGTATACTTAATAGATTTCAAAATTTCGAGGGGGTTTGGGGGTCCTCCCCCAGAAAAATTTGGGAAATTTTACCCTTAAAAGTAGGGTTTTGACTCATTTTGAAACCCTTTGGGTTATACCCGAAAAGGATATCGCTCCTTGTGAGACATAATTTTCAAGAAAAATAGCAGTATAAAAATTGATGTCGAAATTTCGGGGGGGGGGGGGGGTTGAACCCCTAAACCCCCCCCCCCTTGGATACGGCCCTGTTCGATTCCTTTGGACGGCCTGGAATTTTCTGGTCAAGAAACCTAGTTTTACCGGGAAATGAAAATCCCCCTCACATCTGAGTTCATTCAGGCGTGCCAGTGGGAGGTTTCAACTGTCACTGGTGATAAATAAGCTCAATATTGTCCACACTCCGAGATAAACATGGGAAGGGGCTCTGTCGACTCCCCTGTTTACCAATAATTATTTCATCCTCCTTGTGAAATTGGTTCACCCGACATTTCGCCAACGTGATCGATGGGTATCTTGACAGGTGCGGTCCGCCTCCCCGGTGACCCCTGCTGTTTATTACCCTCTCCTCTCTCCTTTGAGAAACGGGTTGCAAGACTCACAAAATGATTGCCCTATTTGGCGAGATAATGAAGTCTGAACTATTCCAATGTTATTTTCTACGCGACCCCTTGTGACTCTCGTGGAAAAAATTTTTCGTCAATCTAATTGGATTCGGTTGTATATCTGTAGCACTACTGAATAGTCTTTGACATCGACGGTTGTAAAGGGGGTCACGCCTGATTAACATCTCATTTCTTGCAGTAACATCGTCCAACGATTTTTAACCACGTGTGTAAGGACTTAGTAACCACGTGTTTATATTAAAATTGAAAAGAAACTTAACCATAGTTACAGTATTATGGAAATATAGATTATAAATAAACATGTAAAGTACTAAGTCATTTCAGAATAGACAAATACTAGAAATAAGTCGAAATAATAATAAAAAATATTATTCGAAAAATACTGCAATACTCATGACAATTGAGCCAGTAAACCCTTGGAAAACGTATCCACAATAAAATACCTCAGACTTCACATAGACTCAAATTTAAAATGGAAATCCCATACAAAATATATATCAGACAAACTAAGGTATCTACTGTGTAACTTTTATTATCTAAAACATAAGTTAAACAATAAATTACTAATGAATTTGTATTATTCTTGGGTTCATTCGCAACTTAATTACGGTTTAGTGGTATGGGGAGGGGATTACATGATCAACTTAAAAAGAATTGAAAGGCTTCAAAAAAGATTTCTGAGGTTCTTAAAAAATGGAGCACACTTACACACAAATAATGTAAACTATTTCAAATCCTTGAATATTCTTCCAGTTAGCCATCTGTTTTATTTTAAAATTTGCCTCCATCTCTATCTAAACCCCAACATTTGTCAAAAACGTAACATCATAAATTTACGAAGGCCTAACATATTATACTTTGTACCTAAACTAAATAAGTCCATATTCTGTAAAAAATTTTGTTATATAGCCCCTAAGTGTTTTAATAAGTTACCGATATATATTCACAATAGACCTTCCACACATATATTCAAAAAACAATTAATGGAATGTCTGTTTGCTATTGACAATATTGATGATTTCTTTTGTACTATTTAGTGTATGATTTAGAATTATTTTTAAGCACTCTAATTCATTATGGCAAAATATTGATTGGCGCCCTGTTTGCCACTGTCATCTTATGTTTGTATTTCCTGTATCTTTTATTTTTTGTACTATATTTTTTTCTTTTCTTGTATACTTTAAATAATTTTTGTTATTCATACATACGGTCACCTACATGGACCAAGTGATCCAAGGTGACTATGATACTTGTATTTTTTTTTCATTTATTTGTAGTTCAAATAAAAACAATTGTTCAGAAAAAAATAAATAAACAAAAAATAGAGTAAAATTAAATTAAATATGAATTAAGCTGTGATAAGCTTCTCTAAGTTAAAGTATGTTCGAGCCTAATTTCATGAATTAACTCTACTTTTTTTGAGGATTCGTCAATAAAAATGGGTATATGAGTTGAAAATATAATTTATTTTTTAACACTAACCCTTAAAATTATTACAGAAATCTTATTTTTTTCTTTTGGTTAGTAGCTGTATAAATTATATTTTTTTGAATGGTTTAAAAACTGATTTAAACTCTAGACTCAAAATTACTGACCAGCCAATTCAAAATGTTAATATAGAAATTTTCAAAGTCAATTAGATAGTGTTTAGATGTAACTTTGTTCTATGTGATTAAATTCTGTGTTTTGTATATTTTTAGTGAGATATCAAGACATTTATTTATTAAGTTCCTTTAAAGGAGTATTTACGGTCCAGAAATAATTTATTTAAACAATTGATTTCTAATTTACTATATGCGAGGAATTGATCATTATAAACAATCCATAAAAAACTGTTCTGTTTTAAATTTCTTATAAACTGAAACTTCTCTTTTTATGAGTTACTCATAAGTACAATTGAATGGTCGGTCAACTGCAAGAAGGGAATAAGTCCATAAACCATGTTTTGAGAAAATCGAAAAAAAAAAACCCTGTATAAGTATTGGAATTTTCATTGTATAACCACCAAATTGGTTACAGGAAATACGGAACCCTATTTAGAATACAGAGCAATCACCAAAACAAATATAAGTACATTAAAAAAATTTAACGGTTAAAAAAAGTTGATGGACTTATTCCCTTCTTGCATCTTACGAAATTTTTCTGAAGAAAAATCTAAAAAAAAACCCTTAAAATTGACATTTAAATTATATTTATTCTTAGTTCACACCACAAAAGAGAGAAATACGAAGAATAAGACAAATAAAATAATGGAATAAAAGAATATGAATGAAGTCATATATTCCCTACATAAAAGAAGTTTGAAAATACTTCTAAATTAAGAGAAGATTTCATTTTGGTTTAGTTTGCATTATAAATAATAGGAAAAGAAAGAAAAATTAACTTTAATTCCAAATTAAATATAAAGAATACAATGAAAAAACATCTAGTATTTCCCAAATTCAGAGGGATATCTGCTGATAGGGGGTAGATTATTTTCACCCTCTTTTCACTCATGTGTAGAGCAAAGCTTGGAGCTGTTTTTAAGCACAAAAAGTCAATTTACTGACGATTTAATTATAAACTGACAAAATCACTATTTTTAAGTGTAATCAAAAATGTAATTTGTTGTTCAAATTCAATACAATTTTTTTATTCAGTTGATTTTTCTTAAAAAGGGGCTATAACTGGTACATCTACCGTACTTTTTAACAAAAGCTTCCTTCCCTTAAAATATTTTTGAAGTAAAAAAAGTATAAAAGATTTTATAAGTTTAGAGAAAATTTATTACATTTGAATTTAATTTTTTACCTTTAATACATTTAAAAATTAGGTATCATCTGTACCCAAACAAGGTCGTTCATAAACTCTAAAAGTTTGTAAACTTATTGTTTGTAATTAGATTTAAAATTAAAATGCTACACAAAAACCAGCACTCCTCTACTTATTTCGTTCTTTTTAAACAGTATTTAAATTCAATATATTTTTAGAATTATTTCTTCTCTATTTCATTTTTACCAGTTTCACAAAGTCAATTTTTTTTTCTAAAAAGTATATTATTTTTTTTGTCTACTGCGTCAAATCTAGTTGGGTGTAAAATTGCTGACGTTGTGATGTAAAATTAAAATGACGCTACATTGAGAAACAGAATATTAAAGCTTTAAATAAATAAATTGGGAAAATCCCCCGTGCAAGGCTAGGTATATCTGTTAGTACACTTATTGCTAAACATAATAAAATATAATTATAAACAAACAAATGTTATTTAACTTTTACTTTCAACCTTTCAAAATTTAATAGACAAAATATTTACTTTTCCCCCGCACTTAACACCTTTTGCTCTTATAGAGGAAAGAATACTGACCATTGCATTATCAAATGTGTTCCTATAAAGGTAGCGTCAGAGATATAACCAAAGGAAATTAACCATTTATTAAACACATATATTTATTCATTATAAATGGAGAAAATAACCTACAGAATCTATATAATTAACAAGAGTAATATTGTCTTCAATAAGTTTTTGTTTCAAAATATTCAAATTTTCGTTTAATTTCTTATATTTTGCCTTTTGTTTTGGAGCAGTGGCCGTTCCTACTTCGAGCATGAGCATTGTAGCTTCATTCTCATTTTGTAGATTTTTTATGAGTTCTATAAGGCAGTAAATATTCTGATGAGGCTGTCCGGCTCTTCTGTTTAGCTTCGAATGAAAGCCCTCAACATGGTTGTTTGTCCTTGGGCCGTCATTCGAAAAATGGTTCCAGATATCCCTAAATATGGAATGCAAGTCTTATAAATAACACTGTATGGTTGTATAAAACTCTATAAAAGGAAAAGAAAACGAGTAAAACCTTCGGTTAAGACATTAAATTAATTCATGACCATATGTTATGTAATTTACAATTTTTTGTTGTTAAAAATAACTTACATTTCATATAATGATTGGCATTCATCCAGCCAAGTTTCAGCTAAATAATCATACATTTCTTTGGTCTGGGGAATATCAGGTGCCTCCTCCTGCAACCAGAGAAATGCCTCCACTACCTGGTTTTCAGGTACAAGAGGAAGAGCGGCAATTCTTCTAACCCATTTCTTTACAAATTCGTTGTTTTTATATTCGGACACTAATCCTAATTTCTGGACCTATGATTTTAAAAAATACTAGACCATTAGAACTGACATAGAATAAAAGCTTCACCATTATAAGTCAGTATTTCAATAAATGCACTCCTAGAAACGTTAAACACAATTTATGAAAGTTATCATATCAATTAATGTATAATCATATTGCAAAATTGTTAGAACTATCCATTTAGATATTTATTCAAATTTTTTAACTGTTATTTAAAATGTTCCTACCTTTCTCCAAATACATTGGGTGTAATGAAAAAAGCAACCCTTGATGGTAGCTCCTGGGAAAATCCCCCTCAATGCATTGATGGCAGACATTTCAAAATCTAACATAATAAAATTTGGTTTTAAATCTAAATTGAAGGTAAAAGCTTTGTTTATTAAATTTATAATTAATCTCCTATATGTTTGTTCTGATTTATTTGGTAAAAGGGCGAAAATGAGGGGGAAAACTTTTCCCATGAATAGCCCATGCACACTGTATAATTGATTAAATACTTTTGGGGCTGTTTTGAAGGTTCCGTCCAAAAACACCCTACTTGAAGCACACAGCTTCCTCAAATTTTCTTTGGTTCCAAATATCTGAAAATGGAAAAATTTAATAAATTATTAGGAATAAATTTTACTATAATTTAATGAAGAGGATTAAATTAAGTTTCCAATAATACACACCAACATTCTGTTTTCTCCATCACCATCATCTACGAGTAGAAAATCCTCTCCATTCTTGGTTTTTTGCCATAACTCAGTTAAATTTATATAATTTTTATTTAAAGGTAATGGAGGTCTCACTGAAGATCTAGCTCTGTACATAACTTTTTCTGCATTTTCGAAGCTGGGCAGACACGCAGCAACTTCTTTTGTTTTGGCAGTTACAGCTACTTCTTCGCTAAATAACATTTTGAAAAAGAATATGTATTAGGGTTTTCCTTATTATTTTCTGTGTAGATATTTAATTATAAGACTTGTTGTAGGGTGTCCCTGATTTTGGCAAATTTATAATTTTCAAGAGCATACCCTCTCTCTAACTCGTAACGCTGAGATACATTTCATACGTAGAATGCTCGAGTGGTATGCTAACATACGTCTCGGGATACACCTAATAAAATTGTATTCCATTTGCATTTGGAGCATAATGTTAACCAGATGCTAAAGGCATCGAAATTGTTCCCTGTAAACTAACATAGATCACATTAAATTAATATCATATCCCTAGTTTCTGAGTGCATCTACATCACGTTTAAAATCTATGAATGTGCTTAAAATTAATAAGATGCTTATAAAATGTTTTTTTTTCCATTAAGTGTTTTCTACGCATTAAAATGAACTACGGAAAGAAACCTTATCGCTTATCGAGCCTAAATGCCGTCATCTTAGTCAAAAGTATCCAATTTCACATCCCAAAGCATTGTATCAAATAACCTTATGCAACTTAACGATCAATATCACTCATATATAGGTATGCGTGTACATATTTAAAACCTCGAGTAAAACCGCGACAAAGGTTTAGAACCGCTGCCCTAGAACGAGTCTTATAATTATCTCATGGTTCAGGCAATAAATAATACAAAAAAATGAGAATGGGATGAAGGGATAAAATTTACATTTTCTGCTATATTTAAAATAATTTTAATTTTTAAACACAATAAAAAGGTTATTATAGTTAAAACCATACGTTACAAATAAATGATAAAAATTTATGGTTTTAAAAGAGTTTTTGTGAATTAATAAATCGTTTCCAGTGGATGAAATGTACTAAAGTGGGTATGAAAAAGAGGCAGAAAAATGTACAAAAATTATGTACTTTAAAAAATTAATGAAGAATTTCCATACTAAACTCTCTCTAAGGAATTTCAAAACTAAATCCCAATTTTATCAGAAGAAACTTATATAAATATTCACAGTAAATCAAAATCTCAAATGGTTATCCACAAGAATTTAGTTGACAGGATTATCATTAAACAAGTAATTAGCAATTATCCATTGCAAAGAATCATTTCATTCAAAATCTTATTTCATTTTTTAAAATTCCAAATCTTTACTTTTTCCCATACAATAAAATAATCGATTAAATTAAACCTATACTTAACGCATTTGATTGAATACTCATCCCTAAATAAAAGAAATATAATAGAATAATAACATTGATTAATTATCTACCAATAAAATTATTTCTCTATATTTTTACAATGAATTTTCAATTGCAAAAAAATAAAACTTATCTAAATAGGTAATATGCGCATTCCGTGCTTTAACCGTAACATGATTCTTTTCAATTTTATAGGAGAAATCCCTTTTGTTTTAATAACTACTAATATTATATACTTACTTATATATTCTTGAAACTGGGACAGTCATTTCGGTGACGGCTCTTTCTTTAAGTTTGGATGAAAACTGTTTTCGCTGAATATCCTTACGGGGTGGCTCGTGTGTATGATGTCCCGAGAAACTCTCGAGATTATTTCTATTCAATTTTATTTTTGCTTTGCATCTTGAATTTGAGGAGCACTTCCAGTAGGATATTTCCTCTTTCTTTATTTGAAAGCGAAATATGAAATTTTTATAGACTAATAAAGTTCCACCACGACTGGATTTGATGAAAGAAACATCACCCATCTTTAAACTAAAAACATATACCTACTGACAGCTTAGGAATGATGGGGTCTACTGAAATGGATAGTCTTCTGCAGTTGTGGTTTTATAAACTGAGAAAGACATCACCCCTAGTATAGTGAATGGTAATGCCCCCTACACTATTTCTATCTGTGAGAAAATTCAACGCTCTTTGTTCCCATACCACTTAAATGTTACTAAAAACGGATTCATGGAAATGGTCAAACTTCGTCAGATTGTGCAGGAGATAAGAAACAACAACACCCCTTTTTTCTTAGGGGACCATCCCCTAAAGAAATGGGATGAACCCCTCCTGCAATCCATTTTAAAATTGGCGAACCAGGCGCAACATCCATTTCGCCAAACGGTGACGGAGAAAGACTCGTGCCCAAACCCTTCGTTAATTGACAGCTGTGATGGATGAGAAGGGGAGGACCGTCGGGGTCGTATACAATGGTGTTGGCGAAACGTCCTGGACACCGTGAAATTTTGGTCTTATCGGAACTTTTCTCCCCCGCCAAGTTCCCGATTGCTTGACACCGTGACCTCTTTGACCTTGGTCAAGGTTCAAACATTGCTCAGATAACTTTGAAAGCAACAAAAAGTGTAAGAAAAATAATTTAGATTTGTAAATTTAAGAATTAAAAAAAATAACAAATTAAGAAATTAGGGGAGGGGCAGCTGTCCCCCTGGCTACGCCCATGTCTGTAATGCTTCTCATGCAACTTTTAATTACGCTATTTCGCAACATATTTATGTAAAAAAAAAGTCATCAGGAAAATTTTCACCACGTCTCAAACTCAAAACTATATTTCACGAAACACACAGAAAAAAAGCAAGTGTTAAAATTATTTTGTGATGCAGTTTTCACTTGTCAATGTATCAGCGCACACGCAACCCTACACATGACTTCGCAGGGTATCAACCTTAAGCAAGTGGATCATTGTTTCTTCCTTCATCACATTCAACCTGCTTGCGAAATTTCTTTAATTTAGAGCTTGAAATTTCTCAATGTTTGTATACACTGTAAAAAAACCGTCTTTTTACCTATTCTTTTCCGTGAATTTTTCATGGATTAATTCCGTAAACTTCAAAACGGAATTTTTATCGTGAAAATTTCCGTTATTTGTTTTGGTGAGACTCAAAGCAACGAGTTGTAAATAAGTAATGGGAGTTTGTGATAGCGTCTTCAGGCCTAACGAACCTTCAGCTATTTTATTATGTGTAAGTAAAATATATTGTTCGTATTTTTTTTCATTATTGGCTGTAAATGATAATGCTTTAAAATAGAAATACTCTGATAAAACAGATATTTAAACATCGTACGATCGCTTTCTTCGCCCCGTAGCTCAAGTCTTAAAATATTGCATAGCTAACTAGTCTTATTAGATCGCAAAAATATGTTCTAAATAGTTGTGATAACTACTAACTTTTGATTAGACTTGTAATACTGTGATCGGTATTGTAAATTATTTAAAAGAATTGTCTATTTGGATTTTACGGATTGTTTGTCAATATTTTTTCAAAGTTATAATCGGGAATATACTGAACCACAATTCAAGTATATTAGATCGCAATAATATGTTTTAAATACTTGTGATAGCATGTAACTTTTGATTAGACTTGTAATACCTGTGATCGGTATTATAAATTATTTAAAAGAATCGTCTATTTAGATTTTATGGATGGTTTGTCATTTTTGCTTAAAAATTATAATCGGGAATATACTGAATCACAATTAAAATATATTAGATCGTGGCACGCTAGAGACTTATTGGGTTCCTAGACTTTTCTCGCCACATTTCATTTGTTTGTTTGTTGTTTCTGTTTATACCTCTTTGTGGCGTAGTGCATAGGCGTAACGTCGGGGGGGGGGGCACATGGGGGCATGTGCCCCAACCGCAATAATATGTTTTAAATACTTGTGATAACATGTAACTTTTGATTAGACTTGTAATACCTGTGATCGGTATTATAAATTATTTAAAAGAATAGTCTATTTAGATTTTATGGATGGTTTGTCATTTTTGCTTAAAAATTATAATCGGGAATATACTGAATCACAATTAAAATAGGGTGAACCGCCCAGTGAATGAACACTTAGCATTTGGGTTTGCGATTTTCCCACTTCAAAAAATTTTTTCAGGGCTTTTTCTCGGTCAATTCCTAAAAATAAGGTATGTTTCCATACTGGCGTTTTCTTGGCTATATGATCGAAGTATTTCCAGATCTCAGAAATCAATAGTTTTGAAGTAATCCTGCTTTGAGTGAAAAAAGTGCGATAGACCCAGTGAATGAACAAAGTTTGCCCTAAGTATGAACAGTGTCTTCCAGTAAATGAACACTGAAAAATACCATGATTTTTTTTCAACTGATCAGCCTGCGTTACATAAAATAGAAAATTGTTTACTAAAAACTCTAAAATTTCTTCAATACACACACACATACACGCACACACACAAAAACGGTACTTAGGATTAGGTGGGTGCAAATCTTGCCAGACATCGATTGCGACGTTATACTAATTGCATATATAATATTAACATAATTAATAATCAATACCTACTAGCACGGACGTAGCTATAGCTTTTACAAGGGGGGGTTCAAGAAACTTCTTTCAGGGGTCGCAGTGGACAATGAAAGTGTAGCTAAAACAGGGTTTTCCAACTGGCGGGCCAAATGCGACCCGTGAAGCTCCCTGAAAACCCCCTAAAATGTAGCTATAAAAGACTTTTTAGCATACTAAAATTTAAACATTTTTGAAGGAGGACCCCCGAACCCTATTTACCCCACTTTTTCATTAAGGAGTAACTTTGGTTGGTCGTTTTCTATGGAGAAAAATTTAAAGTTTGAGGTTTCGAAAGGGAGGTTGTATACCTTGAAATTCCCTCTGAGCGTAGCAAGGGGTTATAAAAGCATAGGTTAACCTTTATCACGAAGAGGGACTGGGGGGGGGGGCAAAACCTTTAAGTCCTCAGGACCAAGGGAGCCTTTACTAGACTGTTTCGAAGGGATTCTGGAACCCAAAATGTTTCTACCTACATTGGATTTCCCTTTCCAAGTAAAAGGCAAATGTGAATTTTTGTGAACTTAATCACAAATTTTTGTGGTTAATACATGCCCTTAAGCAAAAAAGGGGGCTCTGGGGGTCCTCTCCCAGAAAATTTTGTGAAATTTGATCCAAAAAGTTGTATTTTCACTCATTTTTTTGGATATTTGAGACAGGAACCTTTCTGTTTGGCTGACATAAGGTTTAGGGTATGGGGAGGGGGTCTGGACCCCATAAACCCCCCCTTATATACGATAATGCCTGTCGTTTGGAACCATGGGTCCCTATGCAATTGTGAACCCTTATGATGTACCCTAGAAGTTTTCCCATTCATAATGATACACCTTGTATAAACCTAGACTTTTAAATCAAAAACTAATTCGGAAAGACAATACTGATCTTTATTATAACCGAGTCCTAGTTTAAGCCTTCAAATAAGCCTATAGGTCTTTTGGTTCACGAGATAAGCAGTTTCCCAGAGTATGAAAGGTTGTTCATTTACTGGTAATCTTAGTTTAATTACTCTTTCCAGTATGTGAACACTTGTACTTTCTAAAAAACATACCCCGTTCATTTACTGAAAGGACACAATTTTGATCATCGCGCATTTGTACATAGTTTAGCTTACATCATTATGAATCAAATAAAACTATAATCATGAGGTTTTACGAAATATGCATTTTCCCCAGTAAATGAACACCTGTTCATTCACTGGGAAATCTCAGTTTGCACTTCCAGTAAGTGAACACCCCCTTATCTATCGCAATTTCAAAAGTACAGCTTTCTGAATTATGCTATATCAAAGATTAAGTCTTTAACAGTTGATAAAAAACAACAAAGATCATAATAAACGCAATTATAAGTTAGAAAAATATGGATGAATCAAGTCAAATCTTAACTTACCGGAGACTTTTTCATGGGCCTGAAGCTCGAGTATCAGTAAAAAAATTTACACAGACTGAAATCGGAATATACGGTTAAATCAACGATTGCCTGGCCTCTAGGAGGTCTCATTGCAACTACTGAATTTTAGTAATAGTCTTTACAGAGTTCAAATAGCTTAATAATTGAGATTATACGACCATGTGTTCATTCACTGGGAGTGTTCATTCACTGGGCAACCCACCCTATATTAGATCGTGGCACGCTAGGGACTTATTGGGTTCCTAGACTTTTCTCGCCACATTTCATTTGTTTGTTTGTTGTTTCTGTTTATACCTCTTTGTGGCGTAGTGCATAGGCGTAACGTCGGGGGGGGGCACAGGGGGGCATGTGCCCCCCCCCAACCGGTCGGTCAACTAAAAATTCTGAAATCAACGAAAAATCAGAATGCTAAAAACGTTAATTTTCAAGTTCCTTCATTTCAGATCTTTTAAGCTCTTTGAGGAGGTAAAACTGTCATAAGAATTTATGAAAGAGCTATAACAATTGAGTTCGGCGGTAATGATAGTATATCTCTTGGTACTAAAGGTGTATATAAGAGGGGGGCAAAGAAGCTGACCCAAATTTCTAGGTACAGACGAAGGAGATGCTTGGTGTCTCCGAAACAGCAGTATTCCAGCTTTCACGTCCATTTTATTTGTGCTTATTATATGCTTGTTTTTACATCAGATTTAGTTTGGACTAAGTATTTCTATATATTTACTGCAACTAGTCGTGCCCCCCCCCCCCCGAAATTCTGACTAGGTGTACTAAAATGAGTTAAAACCCTGTTTTTAAGGGTCAAATTTCCAAAAATTTTCTGGGGGAGGACCCCCAGACCCCCCTTTTATGCTTGGAACTATATTATTCACAATTTTTAAATATTAACTTCTTCAAGATGCAAATCATACCTGGAAATATGTTAACAAAGAATACATTGAATCTATTAAATGTGCATGGTGGGGGGCTTAGGAATATTTTTGGTCCTCTCCCCCGGTGCTAACTTCTAGCTGTTGGCTTTTTAAAAAAATTTCTTTTAGGATATATTGGGCCCCTCCCGAAATAAATTTCTATACATACGCCACTGCAATTATAGTAGTTCTTTTACCTGTGGTCAAGACTAGAGTTTTTTCTACATCGATAGGTCGTTTATTAGGTTCAAATGCAAATTCGAGTCTTTGAAAACTTTTCAGCAGTGCCCCCCCCCCAACATTTTAGGTCACGCTACGCCTATGGCGTAGTGGACTTTCTGTAACCTTGGCCATTGGAAATAAAAAATATATTAGATCGCAAAAATATGGTCTAAATACTTGTGATAACTTGTAACTTTTGATTTAACTTTGTGATACTGTGATCGGTGTTGTAAATTATTTAAATTACCTTCGGTTGCAATTGATTAAATCAAGATTGAATTATTTATTATTGAATTGATTTATTTTCCAACGATACAATTTTGCGAGCACACAGAACTCTCCTTTGGGTTAAAGGCAAAATCCAACCAGAATGGCCAATCTTGGGTTTGGAAAAATACAAAATCAACCCTAGAAAAGGACTTAATTTCTCAGTTACGATAATCAGTGAATACTTCACTTTTATTCATTGTTGCATTGGTACCTGGAGAATCAAAGAACTGTAACATTAGAGAAATAGAAGCATTAATGATTTTGTTTTATAGTATATGATCGCTTGACGTGCCTGCCAAATTGTGTGGTTGGCAAACAAATCCTGCAAACATTAGTCACAATAAATTCATGTACTGCAATAAAGAACATTTTCATTTCAGAGTCTTTGCTGAAATAAATCCTGCTGCTGAATAATGAAATATTGATGTGCTTCAATATTTTGAAAATACCATTACTGTGTTTAAATTACTTTTTTAATCATGATTGTAAAACCCAATACTCATTTCTGAAAGCAATAAAAATTTTCGGTTTGATTAGTTAGTTATGTTTGATTCTATATTTTCATCTCATATTAAAATATTTTATTAATCAACCAAAGTTGTGAATTATATAATGAAAATCCACTACCCTATAAAGAAAATATTTAGAGATCCATTGAAAATTATCTTAATTTCTCTTCAATTCACTATGCTACTTGGGAAAATTATATTACAGACTGTATTTTTTTTTATAAATTGACATGATTTGTATAGCCAAACATGAAGTAAATATGTAAATTAAATTAAGGTTTGAGAGGCTGGACTCACATCAGGGGGTCCGTCCAAAGTCCCACAATATAGTATGTATCCGCATTGAAGTATTTAATATAATTCCTAATTCCTATGCTAAAACAGGAAAATAAAACTAGATCTTAAAATTTTACTTAGAAAGGTATTAATGAACGTTGTTTTTTAGCTTGATTAGACAAATAAAAGTATAACTCAAAAATTTTAATTGTGGAGCAGGTGAAATAATTGATAACTAATTTTTTATGGGCAATATGATAAACTGGGGATTATTAATGCCCGAAATACGCGGGCATTAGTAATAATGTCCGGATTTATTACATTGCACGTAACAAACGTATAATTTCTAGTATTTCTCTTATTAAAGTATATTTTAATATTACTAGAAATTTATCAAATTTTCAGGCTGGTTAAGCTACAGGGAGGCAGGGTAAAGAAAGTAAAAATGTAAAAAAATGACGAGTAAAATAAACGTATTTCATAAAAATAGAAATAAGCTTGTTGATTAGTTCAATTGAAATAAAGAACGAATATTTTTTTCCTCGAGGAATACATCTTTAATTATTATAGAGTATAGGAAAAATAAAGGTACAAACGTTTTCTTCAAATTAGGGAAAAATTCTAATTTTTGAAGAAAAAATATCAGACGCAATAGAATCAGATAACAGAAAGTTTCACTCCAATGACGAAAATATATTAAACGAATGTTCTATAAAATAACGGAAAGTTTCTTTCCTTTGACGTAAAAAGTTCAAATGAACGTTCCCTAAAATAACGGAAAGTTTCACTCCAATGACGAAAAAATATTAAACTAACGTGACATAAAAAAACGGAAAGTTTCTCTCATTTAACGGAATAAGATAAAACGGACGTTCCCTAAAATAACGGAAAGTTTCTCTCATTTGACGGAAAAAGATAAAACGGACGTTCCCTAAAATAACGGTAGTTTTCCCTCCTTTGACAGAAAAAAAACAAAACGGACATTCCCTCAAATGATGGAAAAAGAAAATACGGACACCTTCTCAAATGATGGAAATAATCCGGCAGCAGTGCTGCTGGGAAATTTCCGTTTTTTGAAGAAACTTTTTTTTTTACAGTGTACTTACATATAGTGTTCTGTGAAAAACTTACCTTCTCTTTTTCCGTTTTGGATTCAATGTAAATTCTTCTAAAATAATTACACACATGACAGGTTCGTGAGTCCCCCAAAACAACTTAATTTTCAATTTGTAAAAATTAAATTGTTTTGTACTAACACATTTTCATGTGAGGGTGTCACCCTTACCCAAGGGGCTCATTGTTGCTCACTTTGTCATGCATGACGACAGCAAGCAAATTTTCATTCTTTTAGAGAGTCCAATACATGTTCTAACAAACCCTACAAAAAATAAAAAATCAATACAAATTACACTCCTGTAGTAAGCAAGTAAGTCCTGTGTATGTAGAAATAATATTTTACATACCATCTCAAGTCATTTCTCCACCTGATTTCACTACATTTAATTTTCCAAAATATGTGGTCAGTTACGGGATTTTCAGTAGCCTCTTAGCCGCTGGATGTCAGCGTTTCCAGGGAACACCACTTGGAGGTGGGCTACCATCGTTCCCCAAGGGACTGCGCCCCGTCTCGCCCTGACGGTTTTGGCGGCACAGCCCCCCCACCCTCAGATGGTGGTTGAGGGTAGTTCATGAGCGATACCGATTTGAAACCAGATGTTCACTTCTAGACAGAACCATTAGCATTCAAGACCATGACCTCACATATCAATCAACGCGGAACCTCATTGTTTGGTCCGAGCTCTTCTTCGTTCTCCTCACCTCCTTCGGTAAAGCCAAGGGTAGAGATGGGTTCCAGGGTTCCTCATCTGGATGCAGAACAGAAGACTGTTGTCTATTAATGAAATCCGTTCGTATAAGCGATGATAGCTTCTCCAAAATTTCCCGGATTTTCTCAGTATTGGGCAAAGAGATCCTAAGACTGAACTTCAACTTTCCATCCTTCAATCTTAAGCCTAAAAGAAATTGCAATAAGATAATGGATCGTGGAAAAGAAATTTAAGAAACTGATTATTTATGATTTTTGTTTTAAAGAACATCGCGGCATAAAGGTTGATTTTACTCGTAGGTAAACTAAAATTTTACAATTTATGTATGTTTAATAATATTACAACCTTCTAAATTCTTTGCTTAAAAAAGAAATTGGTTTGAAATAGGTTGAAAACTATAGAAAATAAAATATCATGTGTGTTATTTTTTTAGGTAATGTTAATAGAAAGTAAAGTTTTTTAATAAAAACATTTTGATGGGTATGACTTCAAGAAAACTTAGTAATGAAAATAAATATTTTTACTGAAAAGGCAGAAAAGTCAACTTACCCTCAAATTGGAAAGCAAACTTCAAAGCTTCGACATAGGTCCGAAATCTGACCTTTTTCGACCCATCCGGCAAGTCTTCGAGGATAGTTATACCCCATTCTCGAGCAGTTTTTTTCAGCCATCGGAGTCCTTGTCCCTTGTTCCGAAACCGTCTAATTGAAAGAGTTACTTCCGTATGGTCCTCCATACTGGGGTGCAGGGCATAAACGGTTTTCAGGATTGTTTGAAGGCTATAAACTGCCATATCCGGATGCTTCTGCTTCGACTGTTTCAGAACGTTGCACACTTTTGAAGAACCCATACGCCCGTATTGTAGAAAAGGAATTGGCACTCCATCGGGTTCCATAGTTCTGTAAGAAAAATATTTCAGTATGCCTTGGAAAATTACATTAAATAAATGGAAAAATTTGAACATACAGTATATACACGCGTTTTTCAGTGTTGTGAAGAAATTGTTTTTTTATTTCAAAATATATAAACAGTGATTAACCTTTTATAGGTGGAACGTTGGTTCCACTAGTGGAACATCAATTTAACTCGCCCCCCCTAAGCTTCCCAAATTTCAGAAAATAAATTATTTCTTCATATTTATGTTCTATGACACATTCTTTACTTATATAGAAATTTTTACACCGATATTGTTAGTAGTTTTTTTTTCTGCAAATTTTTAAAAATCATCTTTTTTCACTAAAAATAAATATTAGACATTTTATGTAAAATTCAGTATTATACAGAACCATAAAGCTGAAATTGGTCTTAATATACATCTATAGGAAAACAATGGACTCTAACCGTCTGACGTCACACGGAACCAACACGTGACCTACTGAGCTTGCAATAGAGCATTTTCAATCACATGACTCTGCCTAACAACGGCCTCAGCAACGTTGTTTTATTCCTCCAGTGACATCATGTGCGAATGCTGCTATTGGATACTTCTATGTCCCGCCCCTAACAACAGCCTTAGCAACGTTGATTTTGTCCTCCAAGTGACGTCATGTGCGAATGCTCTAGTGGTTACCACAGATACTACACTATTAGCGTTTGTAGTGAGATATGATGATAATGAGATATGATTTGATATTGAGAGTTTGTTTACCACCGACACGTGACTTTTTATAGTCTCGAACCAGATAGGCGGTTAGAGTCCATTGTAAATTATGATGTTCCACTAGTGGAATGTTGGCCAAACGGACTACTTTTTGTCCGAACACTTTCCCCTTATAGAAATGCTATATTTTTTTTATTTTTAATTTTTTAAAGGGGTATTAAGTTAAGTTGTGAACTATTTGACAAAAATGTTTTATAATTTACTGACTTGACCTATTTTTTTGTTTTAAAAATTTTTAAAAGGGGTTTTAAATGAAGATTATACATAAAATCTCATAACAAAGAAAAAAATTCAAAGTAATTACCCACTTAATAACTTTTTACATGTTTTTTTTTAAATTAATAAGTTTTATAAACGCAAAAGAGGAATGTCCAGGGTTTTTAATAAATCTAGTGATAAAACAGGTGAAAATATATATTTCATCGCCTAAGGTCAATTCAAATAACCTGCTTTTCGTAACTAAAAGAGGGACCAAGTGTTATTGTAATGTACAAAATAATAAAATAACTATGTGTGTTAAAGTATGTTGTGTGAAAAATAAAATTCAGGCTACTCCAAACGTGCAAAAAGTTTGAAAATGAATGTGGCTCTTTTCCATTTTGTTCGACGTCCTTTCTATTTCTGTAATTCTTATCTATTACTAGAAAATCGCCCTAGACCTTCATGCTTCATTGGTTTTTGTTAGAGGACAAAGACATTGACCTCTAGAGGGGGCAAAATTTTCAGTGTGGTGTGACTGGTGCCTACTGAATTCTGCGAAAAGCGAAGCGGGGAGGAAAAAGAGGTGTTCCTCTGAGGAATGTGGGAGTTGTGTTTTCAATAGACACCCCTTGACTACTTTGACAGTTTTATGACAAACAATATTACACACCAGGGGGAGAGTGTCCTTTCATTTTCAAATGGAAAGTTGCATTGATACCAACGACAGAGGCAAAACAACCGAAAGCGAGGCTCGACGCGGCTGAGTGGAAGTGTGTTGTTCTAGGCGCCAACGTTCCACTAGTGGAACATACTCATATTTTGAAAAATATTTTACATATTGATCCCAAATTTCGTACACAGCCTTAGAACTGTCCCTTCTTCAAAATACATACATAACATAAAATTTAACCCCGCTGTGAGTTAAATAGGTGCGGCCTATAAAAGGTTAAAAGAAAAAAAAAGAAACTAAGGAAAACATTTGATCTTTCTTATAATTAGTAGAAATTTATTTATTAGTCAAGGTTTGTGGTTAGAGTTGCAAGTCAATTACAAAAGGCGTGTGAAAGTCGAGTCGTAATACTCTTTATTGGTAATTAATTTATTTAATTGGGAGTTATGCGAGAAATGCAAAATACTCCTTTTATTTTATTCTCTAGTTAATGCAAGTAGGCCAGGCGTAAAGTTTCCGCTAGTGAACCTGAATTTAGTAAGGTATTTAAATTATTCCCATACCAATTCTTTGCCAAAATGTTGTACTTCTTTCGACCTCTTTTTATCTTTGCGCATCAATGAGGTTTTGTGGAAATGCATTGCTTTTTTAAATCTTATCAAGACATTTTCAAGAAAATAAATAATATAATTTCAATATCAAGAAAATAAAAATGATATTTGTTAAGAAATCACCTATGAATGATTTTTTACGGTTTTAGCACAGTAATAACTTTTATAAGAGTGATTAAGACATTTTATTTTTTATAACATTTAAAAGCTATGCATTTAAAGCATGAAAGCTATTTGGTTATAACCAATATCTAAAATATCATATAAAGATCTGATTTTCGGTGTATCGAAAATTTTTTTCCCAACAAAATAAAATAAATTTTATACCAACTTTGAGTTGTTAAATTTGAATTTAGACATATTTTTTTGAATAAAAAATTAACGCGGTTATTTTAACATAACAACTAAAGAGACATATGTAGGACATTACCAAAATGTAATATTCTACTTTATATTTGATGTTATTAATGAACAGTTTTAACAAGAACAAGAAAGAACTGAGAAATCAAGATAAATACGCAACCAATAACTTGACAAAATCTCGAAATTAAGCAACGATGCATAAATTATTTCTTCTTAAATACATTTTGTGAAATACTTTTATTTAGAGATTTAAAAAAAAACCCTTTTATTAAAAAATCTAAATTGGCAATTGATGATGATGACCAAAAACTGAAAACAAAAATTTTGTACATTTAAATTAGGTTTAACAAATAATCTGGAAATAAAGTTAATTGTAAACGTATATTTAAGAAATAAATGGGTATGTCGTTAAAATATCTATTGATTTTGAAAGCAAAGATACTAAAATAATTATGAAAGGGGTAAACAAATATTTCACTTCTGATTTTCAGAGGAATTGGTATCATGAAAATAAAATTGAACACAAAAGAAAATTCAGAACTTCACATGTAATTTAGAATAACTTATATATTCTCGGTATTTAAGTGTGTTAATTTTAGCATTATTTAATGTTCATCAATGAAATCTTTCACAAAAATCGAAATGAAATTAAACTTGAGAGATAAAAACTGCTTATGCACATCGACACAATATACTTCATCACAATATAAACTAACCCTTAACTTTTTTCTCTCTAAGTTAAATTAAAATTGTTTAACAAATGAAATTCGAAGAAATGAGACTAAGTAGGTAATTATTTAAAATATCATTTGATACCCAAAACCATGTCCTTTTTTTAATTTCTATCAACGAAACACAGTAACTGAAATACCGATGCATAAAACTATAGAAGTGTAAATGAATATCATAATAATTTAGTGGTTAATTATTAAAATCACCTATATTTCAGAATATTGTCACTCAACATTTATAAAAAGTCGTTAATTCTTCGCTTAAATAAATGAACGAATTTAAGAACTTCTAAACTCTAAAGTATCTAAATCAAAACCTAAAAGTTGTACATACCTAAAACTTTGTGTCTTGGATTTTTCAATCCGATTTAAGCTCGTAAACACCACATCAGGACGGTTAATCATTGCCGGATACCACGCAACTATTCCATGTGGAATCGGTGGCTTGTAGAGAATCCACCATGGTAAAGGTGGAGCAGGATCCACGAGTGAAGAATCACATCTTTCTCCGCAAGTACAACCGATAACCATTTTCGATGGGAGAACACCACAAAATTTAAACTTTCTCACAAATAAAATACACCACACTAGCAAAACTTTCACTTCACTTGTTAAAGCACCAAGCACAGTGTACTAATCTAACTGCAGCACTGAATACTATAGCCGCACTCAAAAGAGCACTCGTCTTACCTATAGAAAGAATCACGTGACAAGCGAGAGCACCCTCTTGAGTAAGAGCACCTTTTGAGCGAGAGCGCCCTCTACAGGAGGTTGATCCAACTAAAACATTTCCTATTGCCCAAGAGAGAATTTTCAACTGATAGTCAGGTGATTTTTTCCCTGCGTAGGGAGAGCTGTGAACGTGGCAATACTCTCACAAGGAAACGTTCTCTAGGGTGAACTCACAGAATTGGACGAAAATTTTACAGGGGTTAGTATATGACTCAAAACACCTTCTGTAAAAAAATTAGCTTCTAAATTACAGTAGAAAAGCTGTAAAAAATTATTAAAAATTATCATATTTAACGCCAAATGTAACCCTACTAGGCCAGGATGCTTCCTTTGGCTCTGTGCCAAAAATGCTAGAATAAACTGGCCGCGTTTTCTCTGAAGTAGTTTAAATGAGCGAATAAAAAAAAGTTTCATCAAATGCAAAAAAGGATTTAAAATTAATTAAAGGAGGAAAATTAAATTGAAGGAAAGGAAGTTAATTAAAAAACTGTTGTTTTAATGGATATTCTGAAGTACTTTTAACAAAATATCTCAATTTCACGTTAAATACAAATTTAATCATCCCATCTGATAGAAAATTCGCCAAGTGGTGTTAACTGAATGTGGTTGGCATCTCAGAACCCAATTCTCAAAGTTAATTTACTCCTTTCCTAATGAAATTTAGCAGCTAATTTTTTCACAGTAAGTTTTTTTAGCCATCTTCTTATGCCTGTAAAATTTTCATCCAATTCTGTGAGTTCACCCTGAGAACGTTTCCTTGTCAGCAAAGTGCCGAACGGAATGTTCTGGACAGCCAATGAAATGACCGTGCAAGATATGTTACATAGGGGTTGATGACGAGACGCCCCTTTTCACACAAAGGCCAGTCCTAAAAGGGATGCTCAACAGGTGTCCAATGGAGACAGGTTAATAAAAGGTGAACGAAAGGGGGGTTGCTGTAACTCTGTAAATATATCTGCAGTATCTGATTCACATCCATGAATATTTAACACTAATTTTGAAGATAAGATTCGGTACCATTATTAAGTGTATCATAAGTTCGAAGAACTTATAAATACAGAATTAAGTCAATAATTTTTTACACATTTTAATTTTAGTTAGAGTATTCATTTGAAAAATCCATTTGGGTAAAAAAAGATAATGACTGCAAATTTCATGGAGAGAGCCGGAATTAAAACAATATAATATCTTATCGAACCGAAAAACACAATGTTTTATATGTTTATAAAAACATCTCAATTTTTAAATGTAAGATATTAAATTTTATCAAGCCAACTATAATTAATTAACAATTAACATAATAAATTAACAATTAACATAATAATTAACATAATAAATTAACAATTAACATAATTAATATTAACCAACTATAATTAACTAGTAATTTTATTAATTACATGACATAAATATAAATATTAGTTTTAAAACTCTTCTTCATCCCCAAAAGCCCGATAACCGTAATCAGGCTAAGAGCAGGAGATACATGAAACGTTCGTCAATTACCTTTGTGTTTATTGAGCAGTTTCTAAAAACTAAAGAATACGTAAGGTACTCTGTGTGCCAAAAATGTGTACTCTAATCAAATTTATTTCAATTATTGATTTATTGTTTCGAAACCTACATGCAATGCCCCAGCCACTCTTAATAACATAACTACTGAATTAACTCTTAAATCTGATTATTATTTAAGCTTAATTAATTAACTACATAATAAAAATAGGAAATTTAAAACAAGTTCATTTAAGTAAAACGATATAAAAAATGATTATTTTTGCATAGATCGGAAATAAAAAGGTTTGATTTAGTTAAGTCGTATGTACCTATTAAGAGAATTAATTAATTGTGTTAGTAATTAATATAATGAATGTATAACGAATTTGAATTTAAAACCTAATGTTGAAAACCTATTCTACCTACAACTTTCAAAAATTACAAGTGTTTGTCCATTGATTTATAAATGTTTCCACAATTAAATTACCCTATTGAAATTGAAATATTTTAACGAATTACATTTCTTTTAAATTTCTATAAAGTCAAGTTTTTAAAACTCAAAACTTGCATTCGCATGCAGCTTTTATATTCTTGGACATAAAATCGCTCTAAGGCACCCACCGTTTTGCCTGAGAGAATAATAGAGTACTCTATGGAGAGAAATGCTTGTAAATAAGCGGTTTGGCTTAAAGTAGTTGTAAATTTGCCCCTTAAAGTAGTGTATTAGCTCATTTTTGGACTCTTTTGCCCGAACAGAACCACCTCCTGCAAGCCACATAAATTTCCTTGAAAATTATGTGGTATTGAAGCCACATAATTTTCAAGGAAATTTATTTGGCTTATGACTAAAAGTCTAATTTGTAGTCTAATCGAGTCGAGTTAAATTCAATAAAGTCTATTTTATGTCACTGGGTGAAACTTTCGTATATTTGGACGTTAAAAAAAAACATCAAGCTTTAGGAAGATACGCTACTGCGTTAATTACATAATAATTTAGAAGAGAATAAAGAATATAAAGTTTCATGAAATTATTTTTTCGCACATCTCTTTAAAATGTAATACCATACGAACCACCCAAACTATGTAAAATTCAAAATCTTTTTAAAAACACTTTTCGCACAAGTTGCTACCCAAAATTTTTTTGTATACTATTTTAATAATTGCATTGCATGCAACGAACCAGAAGCACCATTTCCGACAGTATTATTTAAATTCTTCCCAAGCCTTGTGGCCCATCAGGCGGTACCCATCTCCGTTTCATTAGCCTTTGGGCCTACGATGCTTATTACTCTTAGCTTGTGTCCAGGTCTAGTAATAGTAAACAGACCGACGCTGGACCCCCAGTTGATAACAATAGTAAATTATGAAATTTATTTGATTACATTAAAATACTTAAAACAAATAGACGACATTAGTGTGACGTCACTTGCTTGTTTGGAAACGTTGATTCTATCCGTGATTGGTTCCGTGATTTGAAGTAAATCCGTACGGATCCGTTCGGAACCAATCACGGATGGAATCAACGTTTCCAAACAAGCAAGTGACGTAATGACTAATGTCGTCTATTAGAACTTACCAGAAAAATTATACCAATTTTTATTTTCCAGCTGATTTAACTGGAGTAAATTCTCTCTAATAGACGACATTAGTGTGACGTCACTTGCTTGTTTGGAAACGTTGATTCTATCCGTGATTGGTTCCGTGATTGGAGGTAAATCCGTACCAATCCGTACGGAACCAATCACGGATGGAATCTACGTTTCCAAACAAGCAAGTGACGTTTTGACTAATGTCGTCTATTCAATGTTGTAGCAATCTCTCCTAGTCCAACAAAATTTCAGGCGATTACAGCTTGCGAGGAGATTTACAGGTCACGTAAACACTAACAATGAAAGGGGGTGAAAAACCCGAGAATTCTTCATTAGTTACACAGGATTGGTTCTTCGTACAATGAACCGATAGCTGAGGAAGAGATCAAGAGGAGGCGTTGCGAATCCTTATGTTCGATTCCAGGGCCGTAACCAGACTTTTGTTTCGGGGGGGGGGGTTTGACTCAAATATTTTCTGAGGTACCTCCTTACGGGTACTTTTATATGTTAAGTTTTAGATGACGACACTGGATTGAAGTTTTGATGCACTAAATTTCAAAATTGTATAAACAATATAAATTCGAAGTAAAAGGGGGGGTCTGGGGGTCCTCCCCCAGAAAATTTTAGGAAATTTGCCCCTCAAAAGAGTGTTTTAGCTCATTTCTGAGACCTTTTAGATTACACCCATAGAGCACCACTCATTGTAAGCGGACGAATTTTCAAGGTAAAAAGAAGATATATTGTAATTAAATGGCGAAATGTTAAGGGGGTTTTTAGGTTCCTACTCCAGAAATTTTTTTGAATTTTCCCCTTAAAAGTGGCATTTTAACTCATTTTGAGACATTTTAGATTACATTAAAGAGGACCACTCCTTGTAAATCACACAAGTTTGAAGGAAAAACCGTATACTTAATAGATTTCAAAATTTCGAGGGGGTTTGGGGGTCCTCCCCCAGAAAAATTTGGGAAATTTTACCCTTAAAAGTAGGGTTTTGACTCATTTTGAAACCCTTTGGGTTATACCCGAAGAGGATATCGCTCCTTGTGAGACATAATTTTCAAGAAAAATAGCAATATAAAAATTGATGTCGAAATTTCGGGGGGGGGGGGGGTTGAACCCCTAAACCCCCCCCCCTTGGATACGGCCCTGTTCGATTCCTTTGGACGGCCTGGAATTTTCTGGTCAAGAAACCTAGTTTTACCGGGAAATGAAAATCCCCCTCACATCTGAGTTCATTCAGGCGTGCCAGTGGGAGGTTTCAACTGTCACTGGTGATAAATAAGCTCAATATTGTCCACACTCCGAGATAAACATGGGAAGGGGCTCTGTCGACTCCCCTGTTTACCAATAATTATTTCATCCTCCTTGTGAAATTTTGGTCTTATCGGAACTTTTCTCCCCCGCCAAGTTCCCGATTGCTTGACACCGTGACCTCTTTGACCTTGGTCAAGGTTCAAACATTGCTCAGATAACTTTGAAAGCAACAAAAAGTGTAAGAAAAATAATTTAGATTTGTAAATTTAAGAATTAAAAAAAATAACAAATTAAGAAATTAGGGGAGGGGCAGCTGTCCCCCTGGCTACGCCCATGTCTGTAATGCTTCTCATGCAACTTTTAATTACGCTATTTCGCAACATATTTATGTAAAAAAAAAGTCATCAGGAAAATTTTCACCACGTCTCAAACTCAAAACTATATTTCACGAAACACACAGAAAAAAAGCAAGTGTTAAAATTATTTTGTGATGCAGTTTTCACTTGTCAATGTATCAGCGCACACGCAACCCTACACATGACTTCGCAGGGTATCAACCTTAAGCAAGTGGATCATTGTTTCTTCCTTCATCACATTCAACCTGCTTGCGAAATTTCTTTAATTTAGAGCTTGAAATTTCTCAATGTTTGTATACACTGTAAAAAAACCGTCTTTTTACCTATTCTTTTCCGTGAATTTTTCATGGATTAATTCCGTAAACTTCAAAACGGAATTTTTATCGTGAAAATTTCCGTTATTTGTTTTGGTGAGACTCAAAGCAACGAGTTGTAAATAAGTAATGGGAGTTTGTGATAGCGTCTTCAGGCCTAACGAACCTTCAGCTATTTTATTATGTGTAAGTAAAATATATTGTTCGTATTTTTTTTCATTATTGGCTGTAAATGATAATGCTTTAAAATAGAAATACTCTGATAAAACAGATATTTAAACATCGTACGATCGCTTTCTTCGCCACGTAGCTCAAGTCTTAAAATATTGCATAGCTAACTAGTCTTATTAGATCGCAAAAATATGTTCTAAATAGTTGTGATAACTACTAACTTTTGATTAGACTTGTAATACTGTGATCGGTATTGTAAATTATTTAAAAGAATTGTCTATTTGGATTTTACGGATTGTTTGTCAATATTTTTTCAAAGTTATAATCGGGAATATACTGAACCACAATTCAAGTATATTAGATCGCAATAATATGTTTTAAATACTTGTGATAGCATGTAACTTTTGATTAGACTTGCAATACCTGTGATCGGTATTATAAATTATTTAAAAGAATCGTCTATTTAGATTTTATGGATGGTTTGTCATTTTTGCTTAAAAATTATAATCGGGAATATACTGAATCACAATTAAAATATATTAGATCGTGGCACGCTAGAGACTTATTGGGTTCCTAGACTTTTCTCGCCACATTTCATTTGTTTGTTTGTTGTTTCTGTTTATACCTCTTTGTGGCGTAGTGCATAGGCGTAACGTCGGGGGGGGGGCACATGGGGGCATGTGCCCCAACCGCAATAATATGTTTTAAATACTTGTGATAACATGTAACTTTTGATTAGACTTGTAATACCTGTGATCGGTATTATAAATTATTTAAAAGAATAGTCTATTTAGATTTTATGGATGGTTTGTCATTTTTGCTTAAAAATTATAATCGGGAATATACTGAATCACAATTAAAATAGGGTGAACCGCCCAGTGAATGAACACTTAGCATTTGGGTTTGCGATTTTCCCACTTCAAAAATTTTTTCAGGGCTTTTTCTCGGTCAATTCCTAAAAATAAGGTATGTTTCCATACTGGCGTTTTCTTGGCTATATGATCGAAGTATTTCCAGATCTCAGAAATCAATAGTTTTGAAGTAATCCTGCTTTGAGTGAAAAAAGTGCGATAGACCCAGTGAATGAACAAAGTTTGCCCTAAGTATGAACAGTGTCTTCCAGTAAATGAACACTGAAAAATACCATGATTTTTTTTCAACTGATCAGCCTGCGTTACATAAAATAGAAAATTGTTTACTAAAAACTCTAAAATTTCTTCAATACACACACATACACGCACACACACAAAAACGGTACTTAGGATTAGGTGGGTGCAAATCTTGCCAGACATCGATTGCGACGTTATACTAATTGCATATATAATATTAACATAATTAATAATCAATACCTACTAGCACGGACGTAGCTATAGCTTTTACAAGGGGGGGGGTTCAAGAAACTTCTTTCAGGGGTCGCAGTGGACAATGAAAGTGTAGCTAAAACAGGGTTTTCCAACTGGCGGGCCAAATGCGACCCGTGAAGCTCCCTGAAAACCCCCTAAAATGTAGCTATAAAAGACTTTTTAGCATACTAAAATTTAAACATTTTTGAAGGAGGACCCCCGAACCCTATTTACCCCACTTTTTCATTAAGGAGTAACTTTGGTTGGTCGTTTTCTATGGAGAAAAATTTAAAGTTTGAGGTTTCGAAAGGGAGGTTGTATACCTTGAAATTCCCTCTGAGCGTAGCAAGGGGTTATAAAAGCATAGGTTAACCTTTATCACGAAGAGGGACTGGGGGGGGGCAAAACCTTTAAGTCCTCAGGACCAAGGGAGCCTTTACTAGACTGTTTCGAAGGGATTCTGGAACCCAAAATGTTAATATAGTTCATTATATTAACTATGCGAACTGGGTTTGATGTATGTAGTATACTGTAGTATACTGGGATGATAGTATATCTCTTGGTACTAAAGGTGTATATAAGAGGGGGGCAAAGAAGCTGACCCAAATTTCTAGGTACAGACGAAGGAGATGCTTGGTGTCTCCGAAACAGCAGTATTCCAGCTTTCACGTCCATTTTATTTGTGCTTATTATATGCTTGTTTTTACATCAGATTTAGTTTGCACTAAGTATTTCTATATATTTACTGCAACTAGTCGTGCCCCCCCCCCCCGAAATTCTGACTAGGTGTACTAAAATGAGTTAAAACCCTGTTTTTAAGGGTCAAATTTCCAAAAATTTTCTGGGGGAGGACCCCCAGACCCCCCTTTTATGCTTGGAACTATATTATTCACAATTTTTAAATATTAACTTCTTCAAGATGCAAATCATACCTGGAAATATGTTAAGAAAGAATACATTGAATCTATTAAATGTGCATGGTGGGGGGCTTAGGAATATTTTTGGTCCTCTCCCCCGGTGCAAACTTCTAGCTGTTGGCTTTTTAAAAAAATTTCTTTTAGGATATATTGGGCCCCTCCCGAAATAAATTTCTATACATACGCCACTGCAATTATAGTAGTTCTTTTACCTGTGGTCAAGACTAGAGTTTTTTCTACATCGATAGGTCGTTTATTAGGTTCAAATGCAAATTCGAGTCTTTGAAAACTTTTCAGCAGTGCCCCCCCCCCCCAACATTTTAGGTCACGCTACGCCTATGGCGTAGTGGACTTTCTGTAACCTTGGCCATTGGAAATAAAAAATATATTAGATCGCAAAAATATGGTCTAAATACTTGTGATAACTTGTAACTTTTGATTTAACTTTGTGATACTGTGATCGGTGTTGTAAATTATTTAAATTACCTTCGGTTGCAATTGATTAAATCAAGATTGAATTATTTATTATTGAATTGATTTATTTTCCAACGATACAATTTTGCGAGCACACAGAACTCTCCTTTGGGTTAAAGGCAAAATCCAACCAGAATGGCCAATCTTGGGTTTGGAAAAATACAAAATCAACCCTAGAAAAGGACTTAATTTCTCAGTTACGATAATCAGTGAATACTTCACTTTTATTCATTGTTGCATTGGTACCTGGAGAATCAAAGAACTGTAACATTAGAGAAATAGAAGCATTAATGATTTTGTTTTATAGTATATGATCGCTTGACGTGCCTGCCAAATTGTGTGGTTGGCAAACAAATCCTGCAAACATTAGTCACAATAAATTCATGTACTGCAATAAAGAACATTTTCATTTCAGAGTCTTTGCTGAAATAAATCCTGCTGCTGAATAATGAAATATTGATGTGCTTCAATATTTTGAAAATACCATTACTGTGTTTAAATTACTTTTTTAATCATGATTGTAAAACCCAATACTCATTTCTGAAAGCAATAAAAATTTTCGGTTTGATTAGTTAGTTATGTTTGATTCTATATTTTCATCTCATATTAAAATATTTTATTAATCAACCAAAGTTGTGAATTATATAATGAAAATCCACTACCCTATAAAGAAAATATTTAGAGATCCATTGAAAATTATCTTAATTTCTCTTCAATTCACTATGCTACTTGGGAAAATTATATTACAGACTGTATTTTTTTTTATAAATTGACATGATTTGTATAGCCAAACATGAAGTAAATATGTAAATTAAATTAAGGTTTGAGAGGCTGGACTCACATCAGGGGGTCCGTCCAACGTCCCACAATATAGTATGTATCCGCATTGAAGTATTTAATATAATTCCTAATTCCTATGCTAAAACAGGAAAATAAAACTAGATCTTAAAATTTTACTTAGAAAGGTATTAATGAACGTTACTTTTTAGCTTGATTAGACAAATAAAAGTATAACTCAAAAATTTTAATTGTGGAGCAGGTGAAATAATTGATAACTAATTTTTTATGGGCAATATGATAAACTGGGGATTATTAATGCCCGAAGTTGAGACGGGGCATGTGATAAATTCAATGGTATTTATCACTGCCCGAAATACGCGGGCATTAGTAATAATGTCCGGATTTATTACATTGCACGTAACAAACGTATAATTTCTAGTATTTCTCTTATTAAAGTATATTTTAATATTACTAGAAATTTATCAAATTTTCAGGCTGGTTAAGCTACAGGGAGGCAGGGTAAAGAAGGTAAAAATGTAAAAAAATGACGAGTAAAATAAACGTATTTCATAAAAATAGAAATAAGCTTGTTGATTAGTTCAATTGAAATAAAGAACGAATATTTTTTTCCCTCGAGGAATACATCTTTAATTATTATAGAGTATAGGAAAAATAAAGGTACAAACGTTTTCTTCAAATTAGGGAAAAATTCTAATTTTTGAAGAAAAAATATCAGACGCAATAGAATCAGATAACAGAAAGTTTTACTCCAATGACGAAAATATATTAAACGAATGTTCTATAAAATAACGAAAAGTTTCTTTCCTTTGACGTAAAAAGTTCAAATGAACGTTCCCTAAAATAACGGAAAGTTTCACTCCAATGACGAAAAAATATTAAACTAACGTGACATAAAAAAACGGAAAGTTTCTCTCATTTAACGGAATAAGATAAAACGGACGTTCCCTAAAATAACGGAAAGTTTCTCTCATTTAACGGAAAAAGATAAAACGGACGTTCCCTAAAATAACGGAAAGTTTCACTCATTTGACGGAAAAAGATAAAACGGACGTTCCCTAAAATAACGGTAGTTTTCCCTCCTTTGACAGAAAAAAAAAACGGACATTCCCTCAAATGATGGAAAAAGAAAATACGGACACCTTCTCAAATGATGGAAATAATCCGGCAGCAGTGCTGCCGGGAAATTTCCGTTTTTTGAAGAAACTTTTTTTTTTACAGTGTACTTACATATAGTGTTCTGTGAAAAACTTACCTTCTCTTTTTCCGTTTTGGATTCAATGTAAATTCTTCTAAAATAATTACACACATGACAGGTTCGTGAGTCCCCCAAAACAACTTAATTTTCAATTTGTAAAAATTAAATGGTTTTGTACTAACATATTTTCATGTGAGGGTGTCACCCTTACCAAAGGGGCTCATTGTTGCTCACTTTGTCATGCATGACGACAGCAAGCAAATTTTCTTTCTTTTGGAGAGTCCAATACCTGTTCTAACAAACCCTACAAAAAATAAAAAATCAATACAAATTACACTCCTGTAGTAAGCAAGTAAGTCCTGTGTATGTAGAAATAATATTACATACCATCTCAAGTCATTTCTCCACCTGATTTCACTACATATTATTTTCCAAAATATGTGGTCAGTTACGGGATTTTCAGTAGCCTCTTAGCCGCTGGGAGTCAGCGTTTCCAGGGAACACCACTTGGAGGTGGGCTACCATCGTTCCCCAAGGGACTGCGCCCCGTCTCGCCCTGACGGTTTTGGCGGCACAGCCCCCCCACCCTCAGATGGTGGTTGAGGGTAGTTCATGAGCGATACCGATTTGACACCAGATGTTCACTTCTAGACAGAACCATTAGCATTCAAGACCATGACCTCACATATCAATCAACGCGGAACCTCTTGTTTGGTCCGAGCTCTTCTTCGCTCTTCCTTTTCCTGGCAGAAGACGGGTCGCTCTCCTCTCCGATTAACGCCGCAGGTAAAGCCAAGGGTTCCTCATCTGGATGCAGAACAGAAGACTCTTGTCTATTGATGAAATCCGTACGTATAAACAATGACAGCATCTTCAAAATTTCCCGGATTTTCTCAGTATTGGGCAAGGAGATCCTAAGACTGAACTTCAACTTTCCATCCTTCAATCTTAAGCCTAAAAGAAATTGCAATAAGATAATGGATCGTGGAAAAGAAATTTAAGAAACTGATTATTTATGATTTTTGTTTTAAAGAACATAGCGGCATAAAGGTTGATTTTACTCGTAGGTAAACTGAAATTTTACAATTTATGTATGTTTTCTAATATACATAATTCTTTGCTTAAAAAAGAAATTGGTGTGAAATAGGTTGAAAACTATAGTAAATAAAATATCATGTGTGTTATTTTTTTTAGGTAATAAAGTTTTTTAACCAAAACATTTTGTTGGGTATGATTTCAAGAAAACTTAGTAATGAAAATAAATATTTTTACTGAAAAGGCAGAAAAGTCAACTTACCCTCAAATTGGAAAGCAAACTTCAAAGCTTCGACATAGGTCCGAAATCTGACCTTTTTCGACCCATCCGGCAAGTCTTGCAGGATAGTTATGCCCCATTTTTTAGCAGTTTTTCTCAGCCATCGGAGTCCTTGTCCCTTGTTCCGAGACCGTCTAATTGAAAGAGTTACATCTGTATGGTCCTCCATACTGGGGTGCAGGGCATAAACGGTTTTTAATATGGTTTGAAGGCTATAAACTGCCATATCCGGATGCTTCTGCTTCGACTGTTGAAGAACGTTGCACACTTTTGAAGAACCCTTACGCCCGTATTGTAGAAAAGGAATTGGCACTCCATCGGGTTCCATAGTTCTGTAAGAAAAATATTTCAGTATGCCTTGGAAAATTACATTAAATAAATGGAAAAATATGAATATACAGTATATACACGCGTTTTTCAGTGTTGTGAAGAAATTGTTTTTTTTATTTCAAAATATATAAACAGTGATTAAAAGAAAAAAAAGAAACATTAAGGAAAACATTTGATCTTTCTTATAATTAGTAGAAATTTATTTATTAGTCAAGGTTTGTGGTTGGAGTTGCAAGTCAATTACAAAAGGCGTGTGAAAGTCGAGTCGTAATACACTTTATTGGTAATTAATTCATTTAATTGGGAGTTATGCGGGAAATGCAAAATACTCCTTTTATTTTATTCTCTAGTTAATGCAAGTAGGCCAGGTGTAAAGTTTCCGCTAGTGAACCTGAATTTAGTAAGGTATTTAAATTATTCCCATACCAATTCTTTGCTAAAATGTTGTACTTCTTTCGACCTCTTTTTATCTTTGCGCATCAATGAGGTTTTGTGGAAATGCATTGCTTTTTTAAATCTTATCAAGACATTTTCAAGAAAATAAATAATATAATTTCAATATCAAGAAAATAAAAATGATATTTGTTAAGAAATCACCTATGAATGATTTTTTAATGCATCAATTATTTTCTTCTTAAATACATTTTGAGAAATACTTTTATTTAGAGATTTAAAAAAAACCTTTTATTAAAAAATCTAAATTGGCAATTGATGATGATGACCAAAAACTGAAAACAAAAGTTTTTTACATTTAAATTAGGTTCAACAAATAATCTGGAGATAAAGTTAATTGTAAACGTATATTTAAGAAATAAATGGGTATTTCGTTAAAATATCTATTGATATTGAAAGCAAAGATACTAAAATAATTATGAAAAGGGTAAACAAATATTTCACTTCTGATTTTCAGAGGAATTGATATCATGAAAATAAAATTTAACACAAAAGAAAATTCAGAACTTCATATATAATTTAGAATAACATATATATTCTCGGTATTTAAGTGTGTTAATTTTAGCATTATTTAATGTTCATCAATGAAATCTTTCACAAAAATCGAAATGAAAATAAACAAGAGATAAAAAAAACTGCTTATGTACATCATCACAATATAAACTAACCCTTAACTTTTTTTTTCTCTAAGTTAAATTAAAATTGTTTAACAAATGAAGTTCGAAAGAATGAGACTAATTAGGTAATTATTTAAAATATCATTTGAAACCGAAAACCAAGTCCTTTTTTTTAATTTCAATCAACCAAACACAGTAACTCAAATATCGATGCATAAAACTATAGAAGTGTAAATGAATATCATAATAAGTGGTTAATTATTAAAATCATTAACCTATATTTCAGAATATTGTCTCTCAACATTTATAAAAAGTCGTTAATTCTTCGCTTAAATAAATGAACGAATTTAAAGAACTTCTAAACTCTAAAGTATCTAAATCAAAACATAAAAGTTGTACATACCTAAAACTTTGACTCTCGGATTTTTCAATCAGATTTAAGCTCGTAAACACTACATCAGGACGGTTAATCATTGCCGGATACCACGCAACTATTCCATGGGGAATCGTTGGCTCCGAGAGAATCCACCGTGGTAAAGGTGGAGCAGGATCCACGAGTGAAGAAACACATATGCCTCCACAACTACAATTGAAAACCATTTTGGATGGGAGAGCACCACTAAATTTAAACTTTCTCAAAAATTTACTAAAAATAAAATACACCACTAGCAAAACTTTCACTTCACTTGTTAAAGCACCAAGCACAGTGTACTAATCTAACTGCAGCACTGAATACTATAGCCGCACTCGTCTTACCAATAGAAAGAATCACGTGACAAGCGAGAGCACCCTCTTGAGTAAGAGCGCCTTTTGAGCGAGAGCGCCCTCTACAGGAGGTTGATCCAACTAAAACATTTCCAACTGCAATTGCCCAGGGGAGAAATTTCAACTGATAGTCAGGTGATTTCTTCCCTGCGTAGGGTGAGCTGTGGAAAAAGAACCGATTTTCTCTGCCTCTCCTCCGATAGAATGGCTCTTGTGAACACTGCTAACAAAGTGCCGATTGGAATGTACTTACATATAGTGTTCTGTGAAAAACTTACCTTCTCTTTTTCCGTTTTGGATTCAATGTAAATTCTTCTAAAATAATTACACACATGACAGGTTCGTGAGTCCCCCAAAACAACTTAATTTTCAATTTGTAAAAATTAAATGGTTTTGTACTAACACATTTTCATGTGAGGGTGTCACCCTTACCAAAGGGGCTCATTGTTGCTCACTTTGTCATGCATGACGACAGCAAGCAAATTTTCTTTCTTTTGGAGAGTCCAATACCTGTTCTAACAAACCCTACAAAAAATAAAAAATCAATACAAATTACACTCCTGTAGTAAGCAAGTAAGTCCTGTGTATGTAGAAATAATATTACATACCATCTCAAGTCATTTCTCCACCTGATTTCACTACATATTATTTTCCAAAATATGTGGTCAGTTACGGGATTTTCAGTAGCCTCTTAGCCGCTGGGAGTCAGCGTTTCCAGGGAACACCACTTGGAGGTGGGCTACCATCGTTCCCCAAGGGACTGCGCCCCGTCTCGCCCTGACGGTTTTGGCGGCACAGCCCCCCCACCCTCAGATGGTGGTTGAGGGTAGTTCATGAGCGATACCGATTTGACACCAGATGTTCACTTCTAGACAGAACCATTAGCATTCAAGACCATGACCTCACATATCAATCAACGCGGAACCTCTTGTTTGGTCCGAGCTCTTCTTCGCTCTTCCTTTTCCTGGCAGAAGACGGGTCGCTCTCCTCTCCGATTAACGCCGCAGGTAAAGCCAAGGGTTCCTCATCTGGATGCAGAACAGAAGACTCTTGTCTATTGATGAAATCCGTACGTATAAACAATGACAGCATCTTCAAAATTTCCCGGATTTTCTCAGTATTGGGCAAGGAGATCCTAAGACTGAACTTCAACTTTCCATCCTTCAATCTTAAGCCTAAAAGAAATTGCAATAAGATAATGGATCGTGGAAAAGAAATTTAAGAAACTGATTATTTATGATTTTTGTTTTAAAGAACATAGCGGCATAAAGGTTGATTTTACTCGTAGGTAAACTGAAATTTTACAATTTATGTATGTTTTCTAATATACATAATTCTTTGCTTAAAAAAGAAATTGGTGTGAAATAGGTTGAAAACTATAGTAAATAAAATATCATGTGTGTTATTTTTTTTAGGTAATAAAGTTTTTTAACCAAAACATTTTGTTGGGTATGATTTCAAGAAAACTTAGTAATGAAAATAAATATTTTTACTGAAAAGGCAGAAAAGTCAACTTACCCTCAAATTGGAAAGCAAACTTCAAAGCTTCGACATAGGTCCGAAATCTGACCTTTTTCGACCCATCCGGCAAGTCTTGCAGGATAGTTATGCCCCATTTTTTAGCAGTTTTTCTCAGCCATCGGAGTCCTTGTCCCTTGTTCCGAGACCGTCTAATTGAAAGAGTTACATCTGTATGGTCCTCCATACTGGGGTGCAGGGCATAAACGGTTTTTAATATGGTTTGAAGGCTATAAACTGCCATATCCGGATGCTTCTGCTTCGACTGTTGAAGAACGTTGCACACTTTTGAAGAACCCTTACGCCCGTATTGTAGAAAAGGAATTGGCACTCCATCGGGTTCCATAGTTCTGTAAGAAAAATATTTCAGTATGCCTTGGAAAATTACATTAAATAAATGGAAAAATATGAATATACAGTATATACACGCGTTTTTCAGTGTTGTGAAGAAATTGTTTTTTTTATTTCAAAATATATAAACAGTGATTAAAAGAAAAAAAAGAAACATTAAGGAAAACATTTGATCTTTCTTATAATTAGTAGAAATTTATTTATTAGTCAAGGTTTGTGGTTGGAGTTGCAAGTCAATTACAAAAGGCGTGTGAAAGTCGAGTCGTAATACACTTTATTGGTAATTAATTCATTTAATTGGGAGTTATGCGGGAAATGCAAAATACTCCTTTTATTTTATTCTCTAGTTAATGCAAGTAGGCCAGGTGTAAAGTTTCCGCTAGTGAACCTGAATTTAGTAAGGTATTTAAATTATTCCCATACCAATTCTTTGCTAAAATGTTGTACTTCTTTCGACCTCTTTTTATCTTTGCGCATCAATGAGGTTTTGTGGAAATGCATTGCTTTTTTAAATCTTATCAAGACATTTTCAAGAAAATAAATAATATAATTTCAATATCAAGAAAATAAAAATGATATTTGTTAAGAAATCACCTATGAATGATTTTTTAATGCATCAATTATTTTCTTCTTAAATACATTTTGAGAAATACTTTTATTTAGAGATTTAAAAAAAACCTTTTATTAAAAAATCTAAATTGGCAATTGATGATGATGACCAAAAACTGAAAACAAAAGTTTTTTACATTTAAATTAGGTTCAACAAATAATCTGGAGATAAAGTTAATTGTAAACGTATATTTAAGAAATAAATGGGTATTTCGTTAAAATATCTATTGATATTGAAAGCAAAGATACTAAAATAATTATGAAAAGGGTAAACAAATATTTCACTTCTGATTTTCAGAGGAATTGATATCATGAAAATAAAATTTAACACAAAAGAAAATTCAGAACTTCATATATAATTTAGAATAACATATATATTCTCGGTATTTAAGTGTGTTAATTTTAGCATTATTTAATGTTCATCAATGAAATCTTTCACAAAAATCGAAATGAAAATAAACAAGAGATAAAAAAAACTGCTTATGTACATCATCACAATATAAACTAACCCTTAACTTTTTTTTTCTCTAAGTTAAATTAAAATTGTTTAACAAATGAAGTTCGAAAGAATGAGACTAATTAGGTAATTATTTAAAATATCATTTGAAACCGAAAACCAAGTCCTTTTTTTTAATTTCAATCAACCAAACACAGTAACTCAAATATCGATGCATAAAACTATAGAAGTGTAAATGAATATCATAATAAGTGGTTAATTATTAAAATCATTAACCTATATTTCAGAATATTGTCTCTCAACATTTATAAAAAGTCGTTAATTCTTCGCTTAAATAAATGAACGAATTTAAAGAACTTCTAAACTCTAAAGTATCTAAATCAAAACATAAAAGTTGTACATACCTAAAACTTTGACTCTCGAATTTTTCAATCAGATTTAAGCTCGTAAACACTACATCAGGACGGTTAATCATTGCCGGATACCACGCAACTATTCCATGGGGAATCGTTGGCTCCGAGAGAATCCACCGTGGTAAAGGTGGAGCAGGATCCACGAGTGAAGAAACACATATGCCTCCACAACTACAATTGAAAACCATTTTGGATGGGAGAGCACCACTAAATTTAAACTTTCTCAAAAATTTACTAAAAATAAAATACACCACTAGCAAAACTTTCACTTCACTTGTTAAAGCACCAAGCACAGTGTACTAATCTAACTGCAGCACTGAATACTATAGCCGCACTCGTCTTACCAATAGAAAGAATCACGTGACAAGCGAGAGCACCCTCTTGAGTAAGAGCGCCTTTTGAGCGAGAGCGCCCTCTACAGGAGGTTGATCCAACTAAAACATTTCCAACTGCAATTGCCCAGGGGAGAAATTTCAACTGATAGTCAGGTGATTTCTTCCCTGCGTAGGGTGAGCTGTGGAAAAAGAACCGATTTTCTCTGCCTCTCCTCCGATAGAATGGCTCTTGTGAACACTGCTAACAAAGTGCCGATTGGAATGTACTTACATATAGTGTTCTGTGAAAAACTTACCTTCTCTTTTTCCGTTTTGGATTCAATGTAAATTCTTCTAAAATAATTACACACATGACAGGTTCGTGAGTCCCCCAAAACAACTTAATTTTCAATTTGTAAAAATTAAATGGTTTTGTACTAACACATTTTCATGTGAGGGTGTCACCCTTACCAAAGGGGCTCATTGTTGCTCACTTTGTCATGCATGACGACAGCAAGCAAATTTTCTTTCTTTTGGAGAGTCCAATACCTGTTCTAACAAACCCTACAAAAAATAAAAAATCAATACAAATTACACTCCTGTAGTAAGCAAGTAAGTCCTGTGTATGTAGAAATAATATTACATACCATCTCAAGTCATTTCTCCACCTGATTTCACTACATATTATTTTCCAAAATATGTGGTCAGTTACGGGATTTTCAGTAGCCTCTTAGCCGCTGGGAGTCAGCGTTTCCAGGGAACACCACTTGGAGGTGGGCTACCATCGTTCCCCAAGGGACTGCGCCCCGTCTCGCCCTGACGGTTTTGGCGGCACAGCCCCCCCACCCTCAGATGGTGGTTGAGGGTAGTTCATGAGCGATACCGATTTGACACCAGATGTTCACTTCTAGACAGAACCATTAGCATTCAAGACCATGACCTCACATATCAATCAACGCGGAACCTCTTGTTTGGTCCGAGCTCTTCTTCGCTCTTCCTTTTCCTGGCAGAAGACGGGTCGCTCTCCTCTCCGATTAACGCCGCAGGTAAAGCCAAGGGTTCCTCATCTGGATGCAGAACAGAAGACTCTTGTCTATTGATGAAATCCGTACGTATAAACAATGACAGCATCTTCAAAATTTCCCGGATTTTCTCAGTATTGGGCAAGGAGATCCTAAGACTGAACTTCAACTTTCCATCCTTCAATCTTAAGCCTAAAAGAAATTGCAATAAGATAATGGATCGTGGAAAAGAAATTTAAGAAACTGATTATTTATGATTTTTGTTTTAAAGAACATAGCGGCATAAAGGTTGATTTTACTCGTAGGTAAACTGAAATTTTACAATTTATGTATGTTTTCTAATATACATAATTCTTTGCTTAAAAAAGAAATTGGTGTGAAATAGGTTGAAAACTATAGTAAATAAAATATCATGTGTGTTATTTTTTTTAGGTAATAAAGTTTTTTAACCAAAACATTTTGTTGGGTATGATTTCAAGAAAACTTAGTAATGAAAATAAATATTTTTACTGAAAAGGCAGAAAAGTCAACTTACCCTCAAATTGGAAAGCAAACTTCAAAGCTTCGACATAGGTCCGAAATCTGACCTTTTTCGACCCATCCGGCAAGTCTTGCAGGATAGTTATGCCCCATTTTTTAGCAGTTTTTCTCAGCCATCGGAGTCCTTGTCCCTTGTTCCGAGACCGTCTAATTGAAAGAGTTACATCTGTATGGTCCTCCATACTGGGGTGCAGGGCATAAACGGTTTTTAATATGGTTTGAAGGCTATAAACTGCCATATCCGGATGCTTCTGCTTCGACTGTTGAAGAACGTTGCACACTTTTGAAGAACCCTTACGCCCGTATTGTAGAAAAGGAATTGGCACTCCATCGGGTTCCATAGTTCTGTAAGAAAAATATTTCAGTATGCCTTGGAAAATTACATTAAATAAATGGAAAAATATGAATATACAGTATATACACGCGTTTTTCAGTGTTGTGAAGAAATTGTTTTTTTTTATTTCAAAATATATAAACAGTGATTAAAAGAAAAAAAAGAAACATTAAGGAAAACATTTGATCTTTCTTATAATTAGTAGAAATTTATTTATTAGTCAAGGTTTGTGGTTGGAGTTGCAAGTCAATTACAAAAGGCGTGTGAAAGTCGAGTCGTAATACACTTTATTGGTAATTAATTCATTTAATTGGGAGTTATGCGGGAAATGCAAAATACTCCTTTTATTTTATTCTCTAGTTAATGCAAGTAGGCCAGGTGTAAAGTTTCCGCTAGTGAACCTGAATTTAGTAAGGTATTTAAATTATTCCCATACCAATTCTTTGCTAAAATGTTGTACTTCTTTCGACCTCTTTTTATCTTTGCGCATCAATGAGGTTTTGTGGAAATGCATTGCTTTTTTAAATCTTATCAAGACATTTTCAAGAAAATAAATAATATAATTTCAATATCAAGAAAATAAAAATGATATTTGTTAAGAAATCACCTATGAATGATTTTTTAATGCATCAATTATTTTCTTCTTAAATACATTTTGAGAAATACTTTTATTTAGAGATTTAAAAAAAACCTTTTATTAAAAAATCTAAATTGGCAATTGATGATGATGACCAAAAACTGAAAACAAAAGTTTTTTACATTTAAATTAGGTTCAACAAATAATCTGGAGATAAAGTTAATTGTAAACGTATATTTAAGAAATAAATGGGTATTTCGTTAAAATATCTATTGATATTGAAAGCAAAGATACTAAAATAATTATGAAAAGGGTAAACAAATATTTCACTTCTGATTTTCAGAGGAATTGATATCATGAAAATAAAATTTAACACAAAAGAAAATTCAGAACTTCATATATAATTTAGAATAACATATATATTCTCGGTATTTAAGTGTGTTAATTTTAGCATTATTTAATGTTCATCAATGAAATCTTTCACAAAAATCGAAATGAAAATAAACAAGAGATAAAAAAAACTGCTTATGTACATCATCACAATATAAACTAACCCTTAACTTTTTTTTTCTCTAAGTTAAATTAAAATTGTTTAACAAATGAAGTTCGAAAGAATGAGACTAATTAGGTAATTATTTAAAATATCATTTGAAACCGAAAACCAAGTCCTTTTTTTTAATTTCAATCAACCAAACACAGTAACTCAAATATCGATGCATAAAACTATAGAAGTGTAAATGAATATCATAATAAGTGGTTAATTATTAAAATCATTAACCTATATTTCAGAATATTGTCTCTCAACATTTATAAAAAGTCGTTAATTCTTCGCTTAAATAAATGAACGAATTTAAAGAACTTCTAAACTCTAAAGTATCTAAATCAAAACATAAAAGTTGTACATACCTAAAACTTTGACTCTCGGATTTTTCAATCAGATTTAAGCTCGTAAACACTACATCAGGACGGTTAATCATTGCCGGATACCACGCAACTATTCCATGGGGAATCGTTGGCTCCGAGAGAATCCACCGTGGTAAAGGTGGAGCAGGATCCACGAGTGAAGAAACACATATGCCTCCACAACTACAATTGAAAACCATTTTGGATGGGAGAGCACCACTAAATTTAAACTTTCTCAAAAATTTACTAAAAATAAAATACACCACTAGCAAAACTTTCACTTCACTTGTTAAAGCACCAAGCACAGTGTACTAATCTAACTGCAGCACTGAATACTATAGCCGCACTCGTCTTACCAATAGAAAGAATCACGTGACAAGCGAGAGCACCCTCTTGAGTAAGAGCGCCTTTTGAGCGAGAGCGCCCTCTACAGGAGGTTGATCCAACTAAAACATTTCCAACTGCAATTGCCCAGGGGAGAAATTTCAACTGATAGTCAGGTGATTTCTTCCCTGCGTAGGGTGAGCTGTGGAAAAAGAACCGATTTTCTCTGCCTCTCCTCCGATAGAATGGCTCTTGTGAACACTGCTAACAAAGTGCCGATTGGAATGTACTTACATATAGTGTTCTGTGAAAAACTTACCTTCTCTTTTTCCGTTTTGGATTCAATGTAAATTCTTCTAAAATAATTACACACATGACAGGTTCGTGAGTCCCCCAAAACAACTTAATTTTCAATTTGTAAAAATTAAATGGTTTTGTACTAACACATTTTCATGTGAGGGTGTCACCCTTACCAAAGGGGCTCATTGTTGCTCACTTTGTCATGCATGACGACAGCAAGCAAATTTTCTTTCTTTTGGAGAGTCCAATACCTGTTCTAACAAACCCTACAAAAAATAAAAAATCAATACAAATTACACTCCTGTAGTAAGCAAGTAAGTCCTGTGTATGTAGAAATAATATTACATACCATCTCAAGTCATTTCTCCACCTGATTTCACTACATATTATTTTCCAAAATATGTGGTCAGTTACGGGATTTTCAGTAGCCTCTTAGCCGCTGGGAGTCAGCGTTTCCAGGGAACACCACTTGGAGGTGGGCTACCATCGTTCCCCAAGGGACTGCGCCCCGTCTCGCCCTGACGGTTTTGGCGGCACAGCCCCCCCACCCTCAGATGGTGGTTGAGGGTAGTTCATGAGCGATACCGATTTGACACCAGATGTTCACTTCTAGACAGAACCATTAGCATTCAAGACCATGACCTCACATATCAATCAACGCGGAACCTCTTGTTTGGTCCGAGCTCTTCTTCGCTCTTCCTTTTCCTGGCAGAAGACGGGTCGCTCTCCTCTCCGATTAACGCCGCAGGTAAAGCCAAGGGTTCCTCATCTGGATGCAGAACAGAAGACTCTTGTCTATTGATGAAATCCGTACGTATAAACAATGACAGCATCTTCAAAATTTCCCGGATTTTCTCAGTATTGGGCAAGGAGATCCTAAGACTGAACTTCAACTTTCCATCCTTCAATCTTAAGCCTAAAAGAAATTGCAATAAGATAATGGATCGTGGAAAAGAAATTTAAGAAACTGATTATTTATGATTTTTGTTTTAAAGAACATAGCGGCATAAAGGTTGATTTTACTCGTAGGTAAACTGAAATTTTACAATTTATGTATGTTTTCTAATATACATAATTCTTTGCTTAAAAAAGAAATTGGTGTGAAATAGGTTGAAAACTATAGTAAATAAAATATCATGTGTGTTATTTTTTTTAGGTAATAAAGTTTTTTAACCAAAACATTTTGTTGGGTATGATTTCAAGAAAACTTAGTAATGAAAATAAATATTTTTACTGAAAAGGCAGAAAAGTCAACTTACCCTCAAATTGGAAAGCAAACTTCAAAGCTTCGACATAGGTCCGAAATCTGACCTTTTTCGACCCATCCGGCAAGTCTTGCAGGATAGTTATGCCCCATTTTTTAGCAGTTTTTCTCAGCCATCGGAGTCCTTGTCCCTTGTTCCGAGACCGTCTAATTGAAAGAGTTACATCTGTATGGTCCTCCATACTGGGGCGCAGGGCATAAACGGTTTTTAATATGGTTTGAAGGCTATAAACTGCCATATCCGGATGCTTCTGCTTCGACTGTTGAAGAACGTTGCACACTTTTGAAGAACCCTTACGCCCGTATTGTAGAAAAGGAATTGGCACTCCATCGGGTTCCATAGTTCTGTAAGAAAAATATTTCAGTATGCCTTGGAAAATTACATTAAATAAATGGAAAAATATGAATATACAGTATATACACGCGTTTTTCAGTGTTGTGAAGAAATTGTTTTTTTTATTTCAAAATATATAAACAGTGATTAAAAGAAAAAAAAAGAAACATTAAGGAAAACATTTGATCTTTCTTATAATTAGTAGAAATTTATTAATTAGTCAAGGTTTGTGGTTGGAGTTGCAAGTCAATTACAAAAGGCGTGTGAAAGTCGAGTCGTAATACTCTTTATTGGTAATTAATTCATTTAATTGGGAGTTATGCGGGAAATGCAAAATACTCCTTTTATTTTATTCTCTAGTTAATGCAAGTAGGCCAGGTGTAAAGTTTCCGCTAGTGAAACTGAATTTAGTAAGGTATTTAAATTATTCCCATACCAATTCTTTGCTAAAATGTTGTACTTCTTTCGACCTCTTTTTATCTTTGCGCATCAATGAGGTTTTGTGGAAATGCATTGCTTTTTTAAATCTTATCAAGACATTTTCAAGAAAATAAATAATATAATTTCAATATCAAGAAAATAAAAATGATATTTGTTAAGAAATCACCTATGAATGATTTTTTAATGCATCAATTATTTTCTTCTTAAATACATTTTGAGAAATACTTTTATTTAGAGATTTAAAAAAACCTTTTATTAAAAAATCTAAATTGGCAATTGATGATGATGACCAAAAACTGAAAACAAAAGTTTTTTACATTTAAATTAGGTTCAACAAATAATCTGGAGATAAAGTTAATTGTAAACGTATATTTAAGAAATAAATGGGTATTTCGTTAAAATATCTATTGATATTGAAAGCAAAGATACTAAAATAATTATGAAAAGGGTAAACAAATATTTCACTTCTGATTTTCAGAGGAATTGATATCATGAAAATAAAATTTAACACAAAAGAAAATTCAGAACTTCATATATAATTTAGAATAACATATATATTCTCGGTATTTAAGTGTGTTAATTTTAGCATTATTTAATGTTCATCAATGAAATCTTTCACAAAAATCGAAATGAAAATAAACAAGAGATAAAAAAAACTGCTTATGTACATCATCACAATATAAACTAACCCTTAACTTTTTTTTTCTCTAAGTTAAATTAAAATTGTTTAACAAATGAAGTTCGAAAGAATGAGACTAATTAGGTAATTATTTAAAATATCATTTGAAACCGAAAACCAAGTCCTTTTTTTTAATTTCAATCAACCAAACACAGTAACTCAAATATCGATGCATAAAACTATAGAAGTGTAAATGAATATCATAATAAGTGGTTAATTATTAAAATCATTAACCTATATTTCAGAATATTGTCTCTCAACATTTATAAAAAGTCGTTAATTCTTCGCTTAAATAAATGAACGAATTTAAAGAACTTCTAAACTCTAAAGTATCTAAATCAAAACATAAAAGTTGTACATACCTAAAACTTTGACTCTCGGATTTTTCAATCAGATTTAAGCTCGTAAACACTACATCAGGACGGTTAATCATTGCCGGATACCACGCAACTATTCCATGGGGAATCGTTGGCTCCGAGAGAATCCACCGTGGTAAAGGTGGAGCAGGATCCACGAGTGAAGAAACACATATGCCTCCACAACTACAATTGAAAACCATTTTGGATGGGAGAGCACCACTAAATTTAAACTTTCTCAAAAATTTACTAAAAATAAAATACACCACTAGCAAAACTTTCACTTCACTTGTTAAAGCACCAAGCACAGTGTACTAATCTAACTGCAGCACTGAATACTATAGCCGCACTCGTCTTACCAATAGAAAGAATCACGTGACAAGCGAGAGCACCCTCTTGAGTAAGAGCGCCTTTTGAGCGAGAGCGCCCTCTACAGGAGGTTGATCCAACTAAAACATTTCCAACTGCAATTGCCCAGGGGAGAAATTTCAACTGATAGTCAGGTGATTTCTTCCCTGCGTAGGGTGAGCTGTGGAAAAAGAACCGATTTTCTCTGCCTCTCCTCCGATAGAATGGCTCTTGTGAACACTGCTAACAAAGTGCCGATTGGAATGTACTTACATATAGTGTTCTGTGAAAAACTTACCTTCTCTTTTTCCGTTTTGGATTCAATGTAAATTCTTCTAAAATAATTACACACATGACAGGTTCGTGAGTCCCCCAAAACAACTTAATTTTCAATTTGTAAAAATTAAATGGTTTTGTACTAACACATTTTCATGTGAGGGTGTCACCCTTACCAAAGGGGCTCATTGTTGCTCACTTTGTCATGCATGACGACAGCAAGCAAATTTTCTTTCTTTTGGAGAGTCCAATACCTGTTCTAACAAACCCTACAAAAAATAAAAAATCAATACAAATTACACTCCTGTAGTAAGCAAGTAAGTCCTGTGTATGTAGAAATAATATTACATACCATCTCAAGTCATTTCTCCACCTGATTTCACTACATATTATTTTCCAAAATATGTGGTCAGTTACGGGATTTTCAGTAGCCTCTTAGCCGCTGGGAGTCAGCGTTTCCAGGGAACACCACTTGGAGGTGGGCTACCATCGTTCCCCAAGGGACTGCGCCCCGTCTCGCCCTGACGGTTTTGGCGGCACAGCCCCCCCACCCTCAGATGGTGGTTGAGGGTAGTTCATGAGCGATACCGATTTGAAACCAGATGTTCACTTCTAGACAGAACCATTAGCATTCAAGACCATGACCTCACATATCAATCAACGCGGAACCTCTTGTTTGGTCCGAGCTCTTCTTCGCTCTTCCTTTTCCTGGCAGAAGACGGGTCGCTCTCCTCTCCGATTAACGCCGCAGGTAAAGCCAAGGGTTCCTCATCTGGATGCAGAACAGAAGACTCTTGTCTATTGATGAAATCCGTACGTATAAACAATGACAGCATCTTCAAAATTTCCCGGATTTTCTCAGTATTGGGCAAGGAGATCCTAAGACTGAACTTCAACTTTCCATCCTTCAATCTTAAGCCTAAAAGAAATTGCAATAAGATAATGGATCGTGGAAAAGAAATTTAAGAAACTGATTATTTATGATTTTTGTTTTAAAGAACATAGCGGCATAAAGGTTGATTTTACTCGTAGGTAAACTGAAATTTTACAATTTATGTATGTTTTCTAATATACATAATTCTTTGCTTAAAAAAGAAATTGGTGTGAAATAGGTTGAAAACTATAGTAAATAAAATATCATGTGTGTTATTTTTTTTAGGTAATAAAGTTTTTTAACCAAAACATTTTGTTGGGTATGATTTCAAGAAAACTTAGTAATGAAAATAAATATTTTTACTGAAAAGGCAGAAAAGTCAACTTACCCTCAAATTGGAAAGCAAACTTCAAAGCTTCGACATAGGTCCGAAATCTGACCTTTTTCGACCCATCCGGCAAGTCTTGCAGGATAGTTATGCCCCATTTTTTAGCAGTTTTTCTCAGCCATCGGAGTCCTTGTCCCTTGTTCCGAGACCGTCTAATTGAAAGAGTTACATCTGTATGGTCCTCCATACTGGGATGCAGGGCATAAACGGTTTTTAATATGGTTTGAAGGCTATAAACTGCCATATCCGGATGCTTCTGCTTCGACTGTTGAAGAACGTTGCACACTTTTGAAGAACCCTTACGCCCGTATTGTAGAAAAGGAATTGGCACTCCATCGGGTTCCATAGTTCTGTAAGAAAAATATTTCAGTATGCCTTGGAAAATTACATTAAATAAATGGAAAAATATGAATATACAGTATATACACGCGTTTTTCAGTGTTGTGAAGAAATTGTTTTTTTTATTTCAAAATATATAAACAGTGATTAAAAGAAAAAAAAGAAACATTAAGGAAAACATTTGATCTTTCTTATAATTAGTAGAAATTTATTTATTAGTCAAGGTTTGTGGTTGGAGTTGCAAGTCAATTACAAAAGGCGTGTGAAAGTCGAGTCGTAATACACTTTATTGGTAATTAATTCATTTAATTGGGAGTTATGCGGGAAATGCAAAATACTCCTTTTATTTTATTCTCTAGTTAATGCAAGTAGGCCAGGTGTAAAGTTTCCGCTAGTGAACCTGAATTTAGTAAGGTATTTAAATTATTCCCATACCAATTCTTTGCTAAAATGTTGTACTTCTTTCGACCTCTTTTTATCTTTGCGCATCAATGAGGTTTTGTGGAAATGCATTGCTTTTTTAAATCTTATCAAGACATTTTCAAGAAAATAAATAATATAATTTCAATATCAAGAAAATAAAAATGATATTTGTTAAGAAATCACCTATGAATGATTTTTTAATGCATCAATTATTTTCTTCTTAAATACATTTTGAGAAATACTTTTATTTAGAGATTTAAAAAAAACCTTTTATTAAAAAATCTAAATTGGCAATTGATGATGATGACCAAAAACTGAAAACAAAAGTTTTTTACATTTAAATTAGGTTCAACAAATAATCTGGAGATAAAGTTAATTGTAAACGTATATTTAAGAAATAAATGGGTATTTCGTTAAAATATCTATTGATATTGAAAGCAAAGATACTAAAATAATTATGAAAAGGGTAAACAAATATTTCACTTCTGATTTTCAGAGGAATTGATATCATGAAAATAAAATTTAACACAAAAGAAAATTCAGAACTTCATATATAATTTAGAATAACATATATATTCTCGGTATTTAAGTGTGTTAATTTTAGCATTATTTAATGTTCATCAATGAAATCTTTCACAAAAATCGAAATGAAAATAAACAAGAGATAAAAAAAACTGCTTATGTACATCATCACAATATAAACTAACCCTTAACTTTTTTTTTCTCTAAGTTAAATTAAAATTGTTTAACAAATGAAGTTCGAAAGAATGAGACTAATTAGGTAATTATTTAAAATATCATTTGAAACCGAAAACCAAGTCCTTTTTTTTAATTTCAATCAACCAAACACAGTAACTCAAATATCGATGCATAAAACTATAGAAGTGTAAATGAATATCATAATAAGTGGTTAATTATTAAAATCATTAACCTATATTTCAGAATATTGTCTCTCAACATTTATAAAAAGTCGTTAATTCTTCGCTTAAATAAATGAACGAATTTAAAGAACTTCTAAACTCTAAAGTATCTAAATCAAAACATAAAAGTTGTACATACCTAAAACTTTGACTCTCGGATTTTTCAATCAGATTTAAGCTCGTAAACACTACATCAGGACGGTTAATCATTGCCGGATACCACGCAACTATTCCATGGGGAATCGTTGGCTCCGAGAGAATCCACCGTGGTAAAGGTGGAGCAGGATCCACGAGTGAAGAAACACATATGCCTCCACAACTACAATTGAAAACCATTTTGGATGGGAGAGCACCACTAAATTTAAACTTTCTCAAAAATTTACTAAAAATAAAATACACCACTAGCAAAACTTTCACTTCACTTGTTAAAGCACCAAGCACAGTGTACTAATCTAACTGCAGCACTGAATACTATAGCCGCACTCGTCTTACCAATAGAAAGAATCACGTGACAAGCGAGAGCACCCTCTTGAGTAAGAGCGCCTTTTGAGCGAGAGCGCCCTCTACAGGAGGTTGATCCAACTAAAACATTTCCAACTGCAATTGCCCAGGGGAGAAATTTCAACTGATAGTCAGGTGATTTCTTCCCTGCGTAGGGTGAGCTGTGGAAAAAGAACCGATTTTCTCTGCCTCTCCTCCGATAGAATGGCTCTTGTGAACACTGCTAACAAAGTGCCGATTGGAATGTACTTACATATAGTGTTCTGTGAAAAACTTACCTTCTCTTTTTCCGTTTTGGATTCAATGTAAATTCTTCTAAAATAATTACACACATGACAGGTTCGTGAGTCCCCCAAAACAACTTAATTTTCAATTTGTAAAAATTAAATGGTTTTGTACTAACACATTTTCATGTGAGGGTGTCACCCTTACCAAAGGGGCTCATTGTTGCTCACTTTGTCATGCATGACGACAGCAAGCAAATTTTCTTTCTTTTGGAGAGTCCAATACCTGTTCTAACAAACCCTACAAAAAATAAAAAATCAATACAAATTACACTCCTGTAGTAAGCAAGTAAGTCCTGTGTATGTAGAAATAATATTACATACCATCTCAAGTCATTTCTCCACCTGATTTCACTACATATTATTTTCCAAAATATGTGGTCAGTTACGGGATTTTCAGTAGCCTCTTAGCCGCTGGGAGTCAGCGTTTCCAGGGAACACCACTTGGAGGTGGGCTACCATCGTTCCCCAAGGGACTGCGCCCCGTCTCGCCCTGACGGTTTTGGCGGCACAGCCCCCCCACCCTCAGATGGTGGTTGAGGGTAGTTCATGAGCGATACCGATTTGACACCAGATGTTCACTTCTAGACAGAACCATTAGCATTCAAGACCATGACCTCACATATCAATCAACGCGGAACCTCTTGTTTGGTCCGAGCTCTTCTTCGCTCTTCCTTTTCCTGGCAGAAGACGGGTCGCTCTCCTCTCCGATTAACGCCGCAGGTAAAGCCAAGGGTTCCTCATCTGGATGCAGAACAGAAGACTCTTGTCTATTGATGAAATCCGTACGTATAAACAATGACAGCATCTTCAAAATTTCCCGGATTTTCTCAGTATTGGGCAAGGAGATCCTAAGACTGAACTTCAACTTTCCATCCTTCAATCTTAAGCCTAAAAGAAATTGCAATAAGATAATGGATCGTGGAAAAGAAATTTAAGAAACTGATTATTTATGATTTTTGTTTTAAAGAACATAGCGGCATAAAGGTTGATTTTACTCGTAGGTAAACTGAAATTTTACAATTTATGTATGTTTTCTAATATACATAATTCTTTGCTTAAAAAAGAAATTGGTGTGAAATAGGTTGAAAACTATAGTAAATAAAATATCATGTGTGTTATTTTTTTTAGGTAATAAAGTTTTTTAACCAAAACATTTTGTTGGGTATGATTTCAAGAAAACTTAGTAATGAAAATAAATATTTTTACTGAAAAGGCAGAAAAGTCAACTTACCCTCAAATTGGAAAGCAAACTTCAAAGCTTCGACATAGGTCCGAAATCTGACCTTTTTCGACCCATCCGGCAAGTCTTGCAGGATAGTTATGCCCCATTTTTTAGCAGTTTTTCTCAGCCATCGGAGTCCTTGTCCCTTGTTCCGAGACCGTCTAATTGAAAGAGTTACATCTGTATGGTCCTCCATACTGGGGTGCAGGGCATAAACGGTTTTTAATATGGTTTGAAGGCTATAAACTGCCATATCCGGATGCTTCTGCTTCGACTGTTGAAGAACGTTGCACACTTTTGAAGAACCCTTACGCCCGTATTGTAGAAAAGGAATTGGCACTCCATCGGGTTCCATAGTTCTGTAAGAAAAATATTTCAGTATGCCTTGGAAAATTACATTAAATAAATGGAAAAATATGAATATACAGTATATACACGCGTTTTTCAGTGTTGTGAAGAAATTGTTTTTTTTATTTCAAAATATATAAACAGTGATTAAAAGAAAAAAAAGAAACATTAAGGAAAACATTTGATCTTTCTTATAATTAGTAGAAATTTATTTATTAGTCAAGGTTTGTGGTTGGAGTTGCAAGTCAATTACAAAAGGCGTGTGAAAGTCGAGTCGTAATACACTTTATTGGTAATTAATTCATTTAATTGGGAGTTATGCGGGAAATGCAAAATACTCCTTTTATTTTATTCTCTAGTTAATGCAAGTAGGCCAGGTGTAAAGTTTCCGCTAGTGAACCTGAATTTAGTAAGGTATTTAAATTATTCCCATACCAATTCTTTGCTAAAATGTTGTACTTCTTTCGACCTCTTTTTATCTTTGCGCATCAATGAGGTTTTGTGGAAATGCATTGCTTTTTTAAATCTTATCAAGACATTTTCAAGAAAATAAATAATATAATTTCAATATCAAGAAAATAAAAATGATATTTGTTAAGAAATCACCTATGAATGATTTTTTAATGCATCAATTATTTTCTTCTTAAATACATTTTGAGAAATACTTTTATTTAGAGATTTAAAAAAAACCTTTTATTAAAAAATCTAAATTGGCAATTGATGATGATGACCAAAAACTGAAAACAAAAGTTTTTTACATTTAAATTAGGTTCAACAAATAATCTGGAGATAAAGTTAATTGTAAACGTATATTTAAGAAATAAATGGGTATTTCGTTAAAATATCTATTGATATTGAAAGCAAAGATACTAAAATAATTATGAAAAGGGTAAACAAATATTTCACTTCTGATTTTCAGAGGAATTGATATCATGAAAATAAAATTTAACACAAAAGAAAATTCAGAACTTCATATATAATTTAGAATAACATATATATTCTCGGTATTTAAGTGTGTTAATTTTAGCATTATTTAATGTTCATCAATGAAATCTTTCACAAAAATCGAAATGAAAATAAACAAGAGATAAAAAAAACTGCTTATGTACATCATCACAATATAAACTAACCCTTAACTTTTTTTTTCTCTAAGTTAAATTAAAATTGTTTAACAAATGAAGTTCGAAAGAATGAGACTAATTAGGTAATTATTTAAAATATCATTTGAAACCGAAAACCAAGTCCTTTTTTTTAATTTCAATCAACCAAACACAGTAACTCAAATATCGATGCATAAAACTATAGAAGTGTAAATGAATATCATAATAAGTGGTTAATTATTAAAATCATTAACCTATATTTCAGAATATTGTCTCTCAACATTTATAAAAAGTCGTTAATTCTTCGCTTAAATAAATGAACGAATTTAAAGAACTTCTAAACTCTAAAGTATCTAAATCAAAACATAAAAGTTGTACATACCTAAAACTTTGACTCTCGGATTTTTCAATCAGATTTAAGCTCGTAAACACTACATCAGGACGGTTAATCATTGCCGGATACCACGCAACTATTCCATGGGGAATCGTTGGCTCCGAGAGAATCCACCGTGGTAAAGGTGGAGCAGGATCCACGAGTGAAGAAACACATATGCCTCCACAACTACAATTGAAAACCATTTTGGATGGGAGAGCACCACTAAATTTAAACTTTCTCAAAAATTTACTAAAAATAAAATACACCACTAGCAAAACTTTCACTTCACTTGTTAAAGCACCAAGCACAGTGTACTAATCTAACTGCAGCACTGAATACTATAGCCGCACTCGTCTTACCAATAGAAAGAATCACGTGACAAGCGAGAGCACCCTCTTGAGTAAGAGCGCCTTTTGAGCGAGAGCGCCCTCTACAGGAGGTTGATCCAACTAAAACATTTCCAACTGCAATTGCCCAGGGGAGAAATTTCAACTGATAGTCAGGTGATTTCTTCCCTGCGTAGGGTGAGCTGTGGAAAAAGAACCGATTTTCTCTGCCTCTCCTCCGATAGAATGGCTCTTGTGAACACTGCTAACAAAGTGCCGATTGGAATGTACTTACATATAGTGTTCTGTGAAAAACTTACCTTCTCTTTTTCCGTTTTGGATTCAATGTAAATTCTTCTAAAATAATTACACACATGACAGGTTCGTGAGTCCCCCAAAACAACTTAATTTTCAATTTGTAAAAATTAAATGGTTTTGTACTAACACATTTTCATGTGAGGGTGTCACCCTTACCAAAGGGGCTCATTGTTGCTCACTTTGTCATGCATGACGACAGCAAGCAAATTTTCTTTCTTTTGGAGAGTCCAATACCTGTTCTAACAAACCCTACAAAAAATAAAAAATCAATACAAATTACACTCCTGTAGTAAGCAAGTAAGTCCTGTGTATGTAGAAATAATATTACATACCATCTCAAGTCATTTCTCCACCTGATTTCACTACATATTATTTTCCAAAATATGTGGTCAGTTACGGGATTTTCAGTAGCCTCTTAGCCGCTGGGAGTCAGCGTTTCCAGGGAACACCACTTGGAGGTGGGCTACCATCGTTCCCCAAGGGACTGCGCCCCGTCTCGCCCTGACGGTTTTGGCGGCACAGCCCCCCCACCCTCAGATGGTGGTTGAGGGTAGTTCATGAGCGATACCGATTTGACACCAGATGTTCACTTCTAGACAGAACCATTAGCATTCAAGACCATGACCTCACATATCAATCAACGCGGAACCTCTTGTTTGGTCCGAGCTCTTCTTCGCTCTTCCTTTTCCTGGCAGAAGACGGGTCGCTCTCCTCTCCGATTAACGCCGCAGGTAAAGCCAAGGGTTCCTCATCTGGATGCAGAACAGAAGACTCTTGTCTATTGATGAAATCCGTACGTATAAACAATGACAGCATCTTCAAAATTTCCCGGATTTTCTCAGTATTGGGCAAGGAGATCCTAAGACTGAACTTCAACTTTCCATCCTTCAATCTTAAGCCTAAAAGAAATTGCAATAAGATAATGGATCGTGGAAAAGAAATTTAAGAAACTGATTATTTATGATTTTTGTTTTAAAGAACATAGCGGCATAAAGGTTGATTTTACTCGTAGGTAAACTGAAATTTTACAATTTATGTATGTTTTCTAATATACATAATTCTTTGCTTAAAAAAGAAATTGGTGTGAAATAGGTTGAAAACTATAGTAAATAAAATATCATGTGTGTTATTTTTTTTAGGTAATAAAGTTTTTTAACCAAAACATTTTGTTGGGTATGATTTCAAGAAAACTTAGTAATGAAAATAAATATTTTTACTGAAAAGGCAGAAAAGTCAACTTACCCTCAAATTGGAAAGCAAACTTCAAAGCTTCGACATAGGTCCGAAATCTGACCTTTTTCGACCCATCCGGCAAGTCTTGCAGGATAGTTATGCCCCATTTTTTAGCAGTTTTTCTCAGCCATCGGAGTCCTTGTCCCTTGTTCCGAGACCGTCTAATTGAAAGAGTTACATCTGTATGGTCCTCCATACTGGGGCGCAGGGCATAAACGGTTTTTAATATGGTTTGAAGGCTATAAACTGCCATATCCGGATGCTTCTGCTTCGACTGTTGAAGAACGTTGCACACTTTTGAAGAACCCTTACGCCCGTATTGTAGAAAAGGAATTGGCACTCCATCGGGTTCCATAGTTCTGTAAGAAAAATATTTCAGTATGCCTTGGAAAATTACATTAAATAAATGGAAAAATATGAATATACAGTATATACACGCGTTTTTCAGTGTTGTGAAGAAATTGTTTTTTTTATTTCAAAATATATAAACAGTGATTAAAAGAAAAAAAAGAAACATTAAGGAAAACATTTGATCTTTCTTATAATTAGTAGAAATTTATTAATTAGTCAAGGTTTGTGGTTGGAGTTGCAAGTCAATTACAAAAGGCGTGTGAAAGTCGAGTCGTAATACTCTTTATTGGTAATTAATTCATTTAATTGGGAGTTATGCGGGAAATGCAAAATACTCCTTTTATTTTATTCTCTAGTTAATGCAAGTAGGCCAGGTGTAAAGTTTCCGCTAGTGAAACTGAATTTAGTAAGGTATTTAAATTATTCCCATACCAATTCTTTGCTAAAATGTTGTACTTCTTTCGACCTCTTTTTATCTTTGCGCATCAATGAGGTTTTGTGGAAATGCATTGCTTTTTTAAATCTTATCAAGACATTTTCAAGAAAATAAATAATATAATTTCAATATCAAGAAAATAAAAATGATATTTGTTAAGAAATCACCTATGAATGATTTTTTAATGCATCAATTATTTTCTTCTTAAATACATTTTGAGAAATACTTTTATTTAGAGATTTAAAAAAACCTTTTATTAAAAAATCTAAATTGGCAATTGATGATGATGACCAAAAACTGAAAACAAAAGTTTTTTACATTTAAATTAGGTTCAACAAATAATCTGGAGATAAAGTTAATTGTAAACGTATATTTAAGAAATAAATGGGTATTTCGTTAAAATATCTATTGATATTGAAAGCAAAGATACTAAAATAATTATGAAAAGGGTAAACAAATATTTCACTTCTGATTTTCAGAGGAATTGATATCATGAAAATAAAATTTAACACAAAAGAAAATTCAGAACTTCATATATAATTTAGAATAACATATATATTCTCGGTATTTAAGTGTGTTAATTTTAGCATTATTTAATGTTCATCAATGAAATCTTTCACAAAAATCGAAATGAAAATAAACAAGAGATAAAAAAAACTGCTTATGTACATCATCACAATATAAACTAACCCTTAACTTTTTTTTTCTCTAAGTTAAATTAAAATTGTTTAACAAATGAAGTTCGAAAGAATGAGACTAATTAGGTAATTATTTAAAATATCATTTGAAACCGAAAACCAAGTCCTTTTTTTTAATTTCAATCAACCAAACACAGTAACTCAAATATCGATGCATAAAACTATAGAAGTGTAAATGAATATCATAATAAGTGGTTAATTATTAAAATCATTAACCTATATTTCAGAATATTGTCTCTCAACATTTATAAAAAGTCGTTAATTCTTCGCTTAAATAAATGAACGAATTTAAAGAACTTCTAAACTCTAAAGTATCTAAATCAAAACATAAAAGTTGTACATACCTAAAACTTTGACTCTCGGATTTTTCAATCAGATTTAAGCTCGTAAACACTACATCAGGACGGTTAATCATTGCCGGATACCACGCAACTATTCCATGGGGAATCGTTGGCTCCGAGAGAATCCACCGTGGTAAAGGTGGAGCAGGATCCACGAGTGAAGAAACACATATGCCTCCACAACTACAATTGAAAACCATTTTGGATGGGAGAGCACCACTAAATTTAAACTTTCTCAAAAATTTACTAAAAATAAAATACACCACTAGCAAAACTTTCACTTCACTTGTTAAAGCACCAAGCACAGTGTACTAATCTAACTGCAGCACTGAATACTATAGCCGCACTCGTCTTACCAATAGAAAGAATCACGTGACAAGCGAGAGCACCCTCTTGAGTAAGAGCGCCTTTTGAGCGAGAGCGCCCTCTACAGGAGGTTGATCCAACTAAAACATTTCCAACTGCAATTGCCCAGGGGAGAAATTTCAACTGATAGTCAGGTGATTTCTTCCCTGCGTAGGGTGAGCTGTGGAAAAAGAACCGATTTTCTCTGCCTCTCCTCCGATAGAATGGCTCTTGTGAACACTGCTAACAAAGTGCCGATTGGAATGTACTTACATATAGTGTTCTGTGAAAAACTTACCTTCTCTTTTTCCGTTTTGGATTCAATGTAAATTCTTCTAAAATAATTACACACATGACAGGTTCGTGAGTCCCCCAAAACAACTTAATTTTCAATTTGTAAAAATTAAATGGTTTTGTACTAACACATTTTCATGTGAGGGTGTCACCCTTACCAAAGGGGCTCATTGTTGCTCACTTTGTCATGCATGACGACAGCAAGCAAATTTTCTTTCTTTTGGAGAGTCCAATACCTGTTCTAACAAACCCTACAAAAAATAAAAAATCAATACAAATTACACTCCTGTAGTAAGCAAGTAAGTCCTGTGTATGTAGAAATAATATTACATACCATCTCAAGTCATTTCTCCACCTGATTTCACTACATATTATTTTCCAAAATATGTGGTCAGTTACGGGATTTTCAGTAGCCTCTTAGCCGCTGGGAGTCAGCGTTTCCAGGGAACACCACTTGGAGGTGGGCTACCATCGTTCCCCAAGGGACTGCGCCCCGTCTCGCCCTGACGGTTTTGGCGGCACAGCCCCCCCACCCTCAGATGGTGGTTGAGGGTAGTTCATGAGCGATACCGATTTGAAACCAGATGTTCACTTCTAGACAGAACCATTAGCATTCAAGACCATGACCTCACATATCAATCAACGCGGAACCTCTTGTTTGGTCCGAGCTCTTCTTCGCTCTTCCTTTTCCTGGCAGAAGACGGGTCGCTCTCCTCTCCGATTAACGCCGCAGGTAAAGCCAAGGGTTCCTCATCTGGATGCAGAACAGAAGACTCTTGTCTATTGATGAAATCCGTACGTATAAACAATGACAGCATCTTCAAAATTTCCCGGATTTTCTCAGTATTGGGCAAGGAGATCCTAAGACTGAACTTCAACTTTCCATCCTTCAATCTTAAGCCTAAAAGAAATTGCAATAAGATAATGGATCGTGGAAAAGAAATTTAAGAAACTGATTATTTATGATTTTTGTTTTAAAGAACATAGCGGCATAAAGGTTGATTTTACTCGTAGGTAAACTGAAATTTTACAATTTATGTATGTTTTCTAATATACATAATTCTTTGCTTAAAAAAGAAATTGGTGTGAAATAGGTTGAAAACTATAGTAAATAAAATATCATGTGTGTTATTTTTTTTAGGTAATAAAGTTTTTTAACCAAAACATTTTGTTGGGTATGATTTCAAGAAAACTTAGTAATGAAAATAAATATTTTTACTGAAAAGGCAGAAAAGTCAACTTACCCTCAAATTGGAAAGCAAACTTCAAAGCTTCGACATAGGTCCGAAATCTGACCTTTTTCGACCCATCCGGCAAGTCTTGCAGGATAGTTATGCCCCATTTTTTAGCAGTTTTTCTCAGCCATCGGAGTCCTTGTCCCTTGTTCCGAGACCGTCTAATTGAAAGAGTTACATCTGTATGGTCCTCCATACTGGGGTGCAGGGCATAAACGGTTTTTAATATGGTTTGAAGGCTATAAACTGCCATATCCGGATGCTTCTGCTTCGACTGTTGAAGAACGATGCACACTTTTGAAGAACCCTTACGCCCGTATTGTAGAAAAGGAATTGGCACTCCATCGGGTTCCATAGTTCTGTAAGAAAAATATTTCAGTATGCCTTGGAAAATTACATTAAATAAATGGAAAAATATGAATATACAGTATATACACGCGTTTTTCAGTGTTGTGAAGAAATTGTTTTTTTTATTTCAAAATATATAAACAGTGATTAAAAGAAAAAAAAAGAAACATTAAGGAAAACATTTGATCTTTCTTATAATTAGTAGAAATTTATTAATTAGTCAAGGTTTGTGGTTGGAGTTGCAAGTCAATTACAAAAGGCGTGTGAAAGTCGAGTCGTAATACTCTTTATTGGTAATTAATTCATTTATTTGGGAGTTATGCGGGAAATGCAAAATACTCCTTTTATTTTATTCTCTAGTTAATGCAAGTAGGCCAGGTGTAAAGTTTCCGCTAGTGAAACTGAATTTAGTAAGGTATTTAAATTATTCCCATACCAATTCTTTGCTAAAATGTTGTACTTCTTTCGACCTCTTTTTATCTTTGCGCATCAATGAGGTTTTGTGGAAATGCATTGCTTTTTTAAATCTTATCAAGACATTTTCAAGAAAATAAATAATATAATTTCAATATCAAGAAAATAAAAATGATATTTGTTAAGAAATCACCTATGAATGATTTTTTAATGCATCAATTATTTTCTTCTTAAATACATTTTGAGAAATACTTTTATTTAGAGATTTAAAAAAAACCCTTTTATTAAAAAATCTAAATTGCCAATTGATGATGATGACCAAAAACTGAAAACAAAAATTTTGTACATTTAAATTAGGTTCAACAAATAATCTGGAGATAAAGTTAATTGTAAACGTATATTTAAGAAATAAATGGGTATTTCGTTAAAATATCTATTGATATTGAAAGCAAAGATACTAAAATAATTATGAAAAGGGTAAACAAATATTTCACTTCTGATTTTCAGAGGAATTGATATCATGAAAATAAAATTTAACACAAAAGAAAATTCAGAACTTCATATATAATATAGAATAACATATATATTCTCGGTATTTAAGTGTGTTAATTTCAGCATTATTTAATGTTCATCAATGAAATCTTTCACAAAAATCGAAATGAAAATAAACAAGAGATAAAAAAAACTGCTTATGCACATCATCACAATATATACTAACCCTTAACTTTTTTTTTCTCTAAGTTAAATTAAAATTGTTTAACAAATGAAGTTCGAAAAAATGAGACTAATTAGGTAATTATTTAAAATATCATTTGAAACCGAAAACCAAGTCCTTTTTTTTAATTTTAATCAACCAAACACAGTAACTCAAATATCTATGCATAAAACTATAGAAGTGTAAATGAATATCATAATAAGTGGTTAATTATTAAAATCATTAACCTATATTTCAGAATATTGTCACTCAACATTTATAAAAAGTCGTTAATTCTTCGCTTAAATAAATGAACGAATTTAAAGAACTTCTAAACTCTAAAGTATCTAAATCAAAACATAAAAGTTGTACATACCTAAAACTTTGACTCTCGGATTTTTCAATCAGATTTAAGCTCGTAAACACTACATCAGGACGGTTAATCATTGCCGGATACCACGCAACTATTCCATGGGGAATCGTTGGCTCCGAGAGAATCCACCGTGGTAAAGGTGGAGCAGGATCCACGAGTGAAGAAACACATATGCCTCCACAACTACAACCGAAAACCATTTTGGATGGGAGAGCACCACTAAATTTAAACTTTCTCAAAAATTTACTAAAAATAAAATACACCACTAGCAAAACTTTCACTTCACTTGTTAAAGCACCAAGCACAGTGTACTATCTAACTGCAGCACTGAATACTATAGCCGCACTCGTCTTACCAATAGAAAGAATCACGTGACAAGCGAGAGCACCCTCTTGAGTAAGAGCGCGTTTTGAGCGAGAGCGCCCTCTACAAGAGGTTGATCCAACTAAAACATTTCCAACTGCAATTGCCCAGGGGAGAATTTTCAACTGATAGTCAGGTGATTTCTTCCCTGCGTAGGGTGAGCTGTGGAAAAAGAACCGATTTTCTCTGCCTCTCCTCCGATAGAATGGCTCTTGTGAACACTGCTAACAAAGTGCCGATTGGAATGTTCTGGACAGCCAATGAAATGACCCTGGAAGATATGTTACATAGGGGTTGATCACGAGACGCCCCTTTTCACACAAAGGCCATTTCCTAAAAGGGATGCTCAACAGGTGTCCAATGAAGACAGGCTAACTGGTGAACGAAAGGGGGGTGCAGTAACTCTGTAAATATATCTGCAGTCTCTGATTCACATCCATGAATATTTAATACTTATTTTGAAGATTCGGTACCATTATTAAGTGTATCATAAGTTAGAAGAACTTATAAATAGAGAATTAAGTCAATAATTTTTGATACATTTTAAGTTAAGTTAAAGTATTCATTTGAAAAATCCATTGGGGTAAAAAAAGATTATGACTGCAAATTTCATGGAGGGAGCCGAAATTAAAACAATATCATATCGTATCGAACCGAAAAACACAATGTTTTATATGTTTATAAAAAACATCTCAATTTTTAAATGTAAGATATTAAATTTTATAAAGCCAACTATAATTAATTAACAATTAACATAATAAATTAACAATTAACACAATTAATATTAACCAACAATAATTAATTAGTAATTTCATTAATTACATGACGTAAATATAAATATTACTGTTAAAACTCTTCTTCATCCCCAAAAGCCCGATAACCGTAATCAGGCTAAGAGCAGGAGATACATGAAACGTTCGTCAATTACCTTTGTGTTTATTGAAAATTGGGCAGATTCTAAAAACTAAAACATACATATAGGCCAGTCAATAACGACATCGAAAATTGCAAAAAATCGTGTATCTCCAATTTTTTTCTTATGTTGTTAGGACCCATCCCAGTAGTTAGTAACCAATTTTGCAACCCTGAAAGCCCTGTGCTAACTTCGCAATCCTCAAAAAACCTAAAAATTTTCCGCCTTTTTTCAGTTTTTGGCTTATAACGCATACAAAATGCATCCGCACGAAAAAGTTTCAAATATATCATTTAAAGTAGATAAAATTTGCAATAATTTAAGACCATTTCCAAGTTTATACGTCCAATAGATCCCGAGTTACATCTCTTCAAAAATGGGCAATTTTTTCCCAAAATTCAAAATTTTGAGTCTAAGTCGCTTTTATATCAAAAAATAGGTTATAGTACTCGTTGTAAAAGGTAAATAAGGGCAATTAAGTTGTAGTACAGTTATTTAGCTTTAATTTAAGCCCTTAATGAAGACTCTAGGTCCCATAGTTCTTACTTTATCTTAAAAAAACAAAAAATTTGGGAAAACCGAAATTTCGGAAAAATAGAGCATGACGTTGTATGGGCACAGAAAAGGAAAAATAAAGCTATAACACAATATGACGTTATAAAAATTAATATTTATTCATTGAATACCAAATTATTTTTCTTAATACATGTTAATTAATGATGATTTTTAAATTAAATTGAGTTTAATTAGTATTAATTATATAATTAAGAAATTAAAAATATATATTAATTTATTGCTTTTTTAAGTATTAGTTTATAAAATACGACTTTTTGAGGTACCAAAGATCATGTCTCTTCCAAGGGTTCAGGACTGTCTTCCTCGTTGTCAGATTCGTCTATCTCAATTGTAGGGATGTTGAGGCATGACTTGCCTTGACATGGTTTACATAGTGCAGAACACTTAAGTCCCGCTTTCTCACTGAGCAGCCTCTTCCAGCGCACCCTTTTTGGCACTTGCATGAGATGAATTTCAGGAGAGTTTTTGATGCTGGATCTTTTGTAGAGGTTATAGGTAGCAGACCTTGCTGACTCCTCGTCCAGCCCCAGTCAGTTGGTTTTTTGTCTGCACCTAACCATGTCTGCACCTGGTGGTATGTGCGATATGCATGTTGAGCTGCAGCCTCTTCGGTAGGAGGCAGACGAACCAGGTGGACCTTGGTGTTGGCAGCTGAACGAACAAAGATTTCTTAACGGAGGGCGTGAAGAGTGTCGGAGTCTCCACCTCCAAACAGAGCCACAAGATACTTATTTCCAGCAGAGGCTATTTCTTCGTGGCTGATATCAGGCTGTAGGAAAATGGAAGCCACGCCAACCAGATGTGGATTTTTTCAAGCAAGCTTAACATCTTCATTTTCCCTTGCCTGAAAATTGAGGAGGTGGTGTCACAGCCAGAGAAAACGTGCAGGAACAATAGACGACATTAGTGTGACGTCACTTGCTTGTTTGGAAACGTTGATTCTATCCGTGATTGGTTCCGTGATTGGAAGTAAATCCGTACGGATCCGTACGAAACCAATCACGGATGGAATCAACGTTTCCAAACAAGCAAGTGACGTAATGACTAATGCAAATCCGTAGGGACAGGCCAGCTCTCCGCTATTGAAACATTTGGAGGAACACTGCAAACAAGTTGATTCCCACTTGAACCCTTTTTGAAAGAAAACATTTTCCACCGTCGTCCATTTAAAAGAACCAACAAGTCCACATCTTCTCCAATCACGATGACATTTTCATGCGAGCTGCTTTTGTCGAGAGCAGTCTGTACGATTGTACAGTCTGCGTCCTCGGCAACTTGCTTTGTTTCAATTCCTTGGTTATCCAATCCTTAACGAATATCCATCAAATACAACTGACACATTTTTTCCAAAATGGCTAATTGTGTAGCTGATGTAAGTGGCTACAACTTCCTTGGTTGTGATATTCCGATGCCACCTTACTGTATGAAGTAAGTAGCCGCCATCCACAAAAACAAACGTAGGGGCTCCTATAGATATATTTTCAGGAAGAGGGGCTAAAGCTGTGTGAAAGCTGGACTTTTTGCCTTTACGCATCCCATCTTCATCAAAGCCATTGGGTAGGGAGCCAACTCGAACTTAAAGTGCTCTTTCAAGTCACCCTCTGTCTGCTTCATGATACACAGCCTTTGAAAAATTGTGAGGGGATCTATTTGAACCTTCTGATTTTGTAATTTTATAGTAACTGATGCCAGGGTTCGCACTTTATCTTTTCCTTTAAAACTAACTTTTCCAAAGGTGTTTCTCGTGATTTGATTTATTCCATTTATTCCCAATTCGTAGGCCATATGGCAATTGACTTCAGAGTCCCCAACCATACCAGAGCTGATGGATAGCATTTTTTCATTAACCCTATGTAGACGGTTCGGCCGTTTTACGGCCCAAACACCAACCTCCTTTAACAGCGGGAAAAAATCCTGCTTTGCCTTCCCCCCGCGCTCCGAGAGAATGTCGTTTCGTTATCTCAGTGGGCAGTGGGGTGGGGAGTCGCTTTCGCCCGGCGCGGAAGTGTCCATTTTCGAGATTTGACTGATTACGGGTGTGGGGCCCGAAAATTTGTATTTTCTCACAGCTCTTTCAAGGGAATCTTCTCGATGAAGAAATAATATTTATTAACAAAATTAATCATATAATTGACATCATGGTATTTTGGGATACTTAATAAAATATGTCTTGTGTTTTTTAAATTACCAAGATTGTTTTTTGTATCTCAATATAAATATTTGTTTTGATCAGAATTTATTTCCAAAATATGACCTCCTGGAACTAAAATGTCATTGTACATCAGGGACATAAAGATTTAATATTGTCAAATATTATGGATGATTCAGAATATTTTAGGCTTTTGGAAATTTCTAGCGTTTTAGTGTAGTATAGATCTTTTATACATCTTTCAATGCAGAAAATCCATACTCACAGAACTATTAAGATAAACAAAAGGCAAGAGAAATAGCTTTCATACAGATTTTCGGACGGTTTATATTATTTTTATGACAAAGGAAAACACTTCTAAAGCGTTTTTGTAAAGGATAAACGTTAAAATTTATCTTATATCAAAGAACTGATCTGATATCTAATTCGGAGTATTTTGAAAATGGACATCTTGCAATCGTCTCTATTCAATAATTACGAACAGATTCGTATTCGTACATGTGCATCGAATGCATTAATTTTTGAAAGAGAATTTTGGCCATAGGTATGCACCAATCTTGTCTAATAGGACGATATTCTCAGATGAGTGTAGAAGACCTAAATTCAAAGATTTCAATACTTCAATTAAGTCCGTAAGAAGAATACTAATTGATAGGATTTAATTAATCCAATATCTCAATCGAATATTATTCTAATAGAAAAGTAAACTGTTCAAAGCACAAGGAGAAAATGCATTTTATAGGGGGATTTTTACGGTGTAACAGCCTATCTAAGAGGCTAAACTACAAAATTTTTCAGTCGGAGCATATCAATGAATAGTTGATAGGATTTTATTAATCCAGCATCTCAATCGCGAATATTATGCTGATAGAAAAGTAAACTGTTGAAAGCACAATGAGAAAATGCGTTTATTGGGGATTTGTATGGTGTGAGAGCCTGTCTAAGAGGCTATACTACACAATTTTTAATATTACCCAACCCAGACATTTTGAGTAAATTAAATAACATCCATTTATTCGTCAAAGCAAGTTGTTTTGGGGATTTTTTACGGTGTAACAGCCTATATCTAAGAGGCTAAACTACAAAATTCTTCAGTCGGAGCCCATTGAATAATTGATAGAATTTAATTAATCCAGCATCTCAATCGAATATTATGCTGATAGAAAAGTAAAATGTTGAAAGCACAATGAGAAATGCGTTTATTGGGGGAATTTTATGGTGTAAGAGCCAGTCTAAGAGACTAAACTACAGAATTCTTCAGTCGGAGCATACCAATGAATAATTGATAGGATTTAATTAATCCAGCATCTCAATCGAATATTATGCTAATAGAAAAGAGTATAAATGTTCTCTTATTTTAAGTATCCTTAACTCAACTAATCATAATTATGAAACTTCTTTAATTTTTTTCAAGATTTCAACCCTTACTTTGTAAATTACAAACCCTGATGATTATTCACAGGTTTTATTTTAATTTTTTTAATTAATAGAAGTAATCTTTTTATGAATGTCACATTTATCTCTAACGCATCAAACTATTTTTCCTGTAGAAAATAAAATTTATGTTCTAAAACATAATTTAAGAAAATTCTATAAATTGAGATGTTATTTACTGTTGCCATTTTTTGACTTCAATGATAAATTTCTTAATATTTCGAAATTAAAGGTAATTTGAGATTATTCGTTATTCATAAAATCAAACTAAGTAAAGCAAAAAAAAAAACATCGCAAGACAACACAGCAGTCCAGAGGTCCAGAGGCAAGAGAGCCTGGTGAAGGGAGCCGACATTCCTAGAACAAGATCCGTCTCTCCTTGGAGGGGAGATAAAAAACCCATTAACTGTCGGGGGCTCCCGCCCCCCATGACAACTTTTTCCGTTCTGAGGGGGAAGGAAATAGCCGGCCGACGGCTCTCGCTGTTTGTCGAAGATTTGGGTTTTGGAGAGCCGTCGTTAAAGAGTTAAATGGAAATGGTGTGTGGGCATCGAACCAGTTCGTAAGTTTTTGCACATGATCGGTATCTCGTTCTATTTGAGTGGGCCTCATGTCAACGTGTTGTTCGGTGGTAGAATAGGAAACGTTCCAAAAGTATTCAAGCCCTTCACAGATATTCAGCATGTACACCATTCCTTCACTCCAACGCGTAGGAACGCTGCTGCATATGTCTCGACCATGAGTTAAGCCTCCCTGGCATTTCATCGATCTCATAAATTCTTGCTCAATCATTAGGTCTGTCCATAAGCCTGACCAGAACTTGTGGGATCGTGAATCCTCCTTTTTGTGTGAATAGTCGAAATTCATCTGGGTGAAGCCTTTCGCTCGTCCTGGTAATCAGATCTTCTTAAATCAGTGTGTTAGTTTAATTTCTATAACTTAATAGTTCCGAAAAAATATATTTTTTAAAGTATAGCAAATATCTAAAACTGTTAGGGATGCGAGTTCTGACACGCCCTTGTAAGCTAATCCAAGTTAAAAATCCCTTTTCTTCATCGTTTTTATTTTTTAAGGTAAAGCAAGAACTAAGGGTCTTATAAAACTTATCTAAGACTTATTAAGGTTTTATTTTAAACTAATACTTAAAAAAGCAATAAATTAATATATATTTTTAATTTCATAATTATATAATTAATGCTAATTAAACTCAATTTAATTTAAAAATTAACATTAATTAACATGTATTAAGACAAATAATTTTGTATTCAATAAATAAATATTAATTTTTATGACGACATATTGTGTTATAGCTTTATTTTTCCTTTTCTGTGCCCATACAACGTCATGCTCTATTTTTCCGAAATTTCGGTTTTCCCAAATTTTTTGTTTTTTTAAGATAAAGTAAGATTTATGGGACCTAGAGTCTTCATTAAGGGCTTAAATTAAAGCTAAATAACTGTACTACAACTTAATTGCCCTTATTTACCTTTTACAACGAGTACTATAACCTATATTTTGATATAAAAGCGACTTAGACTCAAAATTTTGAATTTTGGGAAAAAATTGCCCATTTTTGAAGAGATGTAACTCGGGATCTATTGGACGTATAAACTTTGGAATGGTCTTAAATTATTGCAAATTTTATCTAATTTAAATGATATACTTGAAACTTTTTCGTGCGGATGCATTTTGTATGAGTTATAAGCCAAAAACTGAAAAAAGTCGGAAAATTTTTAGGTTTTTTGAGGATTGCAAAGTTAGCACAGGGCTTTCAGGGTTGCAAAATTGGTTATTAACTACTGGGATGGGTCCTAACAACATAAGACAAAAATTGGAGATACACGATTTTTTGCAATTATCGCCCCTTTTTTTGTCGTTATTGACTGGCCTAATAAGGGTACTCTGTGTGCCATAAATGTGTACTCTAATTAGATTTATTTCAATTATTGATTTATTGTTTCGAAACCTACATGCAATGCCCCAGCCACTCTTAATTACATACCTACTGAATTAACTCTTAAATCTGATTATTATTTAATCTTAATTAATTAACTACATAATAAAAATAGATAATTTAAAAAGAGTTCATTTAAGTAAAACGATAAAAAAAATGATTATTTTTACATAGATTGGAAATAAAAAGGTTTGATTTAGTTAAGTCGTATGTACCTATTAAGATAATTAATTAATTGTGTTAGTAATTAATATAATGAATGTATAATTAATTTGAATTTAAAACCTAATGTTGAAAACCTATTCTACCTACACTTTCAAAAATTACAATTGTTTGTCCATTGATTTATAAATGTTTCCCGAATTAAATTACCCCATTGAAATTAAAATATTTTAACGAATTACATTTCTTTTAAATTTCTATAAAGTGAAGGTTTTAAAACTAAAACTAACTATTTAATAGTTAACTAACTATAGTTTGAAGACATCGCTGTCTCGGACGTTGGTGTCCAGGACGTTTCGCCCCCGCCATTGTACTCGACCCCGACGATCCTCCCTTTCTCATCCATCACAGCTGTGGATTTGGATTGCAGGGGGCGTAACTATGGAGACGGTCCCCTAAGGAAAAAGAGGTGTTGTTTCTTATCCCCTCATCATCTGACAAAGTACCATGTCCAAGAATCAGTTAAAAGTAAACATTTAAGTGGCGTGAGAAGTTAAGTGAGCTTTAAGTTAAGTGAGCGTTGAATTTTCTCACGATCTTTTATTTTCCTGAATTGCGTAATTCTTTTCATGGAGAAAAATAAATATTTTGTCCATTAAATTTTGAAAAGTTGAAAGTAAAAGTTAAATAACATTTATTTGTTTATAATTATATTTATATTGTGTTTAATAAGTGTACTAACAGATACACCTGGCCTTGCACGGGGGATTTTTCAAATTCATTTATTTAAAGCTTTAATATTCTACTTCTGAATGTAGAGCGTCATTATAATTTTCAGATCACAAAGTCAGCATTTTTACAGCCAACTAGATTTGACGCAGTAGACAAAAAAATTAACTTTTTGGAAAAGAAATGGACTTTGGTAAACTGGTAAAAATGAAATAGAGAAGAAATAATTCTAAAAATTAAATCGAATTTAAATAATTTTTAAAAAGAAGGAAACAGTAGATGTACTTAGAGTGCTTTTAATGAGTGCTTTTAATGCCAGTAGAAATTCCGGGGTATGATAGTTTAAGGAAGTTAAATTTTATCACCACTCATGGCTTTATAGTTTCAGCACAACACATTAGATTAGTTTGGTTTCATTATACAACCGGGTGCCACTTGTTTTTTTGTTTGTTACTTGGGGGCCTGCCCCCTGGCCCCTGCTCGCTATCGCTCACCAACCCCCGGAACTGCTTAGCAGTTCTTTTAAGATCGCTTCGCGATCTCAGCGAGCAAAGCTCGCTTGTTTCATCTTACCAATCCAGCACACCCCGCTGGTCGGCTTAATTAATGCTCCTTTACAACTGAAACTACTTATATCACTCTTGCTTATAAATAATTTAATCCAGCAGAGCTCGCTTGTTTATCTCAACAATCCAGCACAACCCTTTTCTCCGCTTAATTAAGCCTCTTGTAACACGGAAAATACCTCTCTCTTGCTTATCAATAATTTTATTGGAATGTTAAAAAAATATCCAGAAGTCTACTAACAATCATCAACCATCTTGTAGAAAAAACATATCATTAAGAAACATTTCAATTTATAATGTGCACGCGTGCTCGCAACAATCTAGTGAACCGTCAAAAATAAAACTTAAAAAATCTCCAATAAACATTAAACGTGTCTGATGAAGACCTAGTAAAACTATGAAAAAAAAATGAAAGTTTGATGCTTAATAATTCCAAAACTAATTAAAATTTTTCAAAGAATTAAACGCCAATCTTTTTCTAAAAAATAAGAGCATAATTTGTTAAAAAATCATACTCCTATTGTGATTAGTTTTTCTTTTAGACCATAAAAACTGAAAAAGTGTCAAAATTTTCGAAAATTTAAAAATTAATTACTCTAAAGCAAATTCGAAATTCGAAAAAAGGGCGACGTTGTGCACATCTTCATACATCAGAGTATGTGACTGCAAAAAATCATAGTTCTGCTGCTAATAGTTTTCGCTGAACTCGATTACGCGGCAAAAAAACAAAAACTTTACCTTTGACCTTAAAAATACCACAGAACTAATAGTCACATCAATTAGCTTTCCGTTCGAGAATGTTCTCCAAACATTTCTCTACAAACATTTCAAATTTCATAAATTTCTGTCAAGTACTTTTTGCGTTGTGAGAGGTCAAAGAGCTAAAAAATAAAAATTTCTGAAACAGCGGCGGCGGCGGCGGTTACTTTTTTTTAATATAGAGAGATACTGGATAGTGAATTATAATAACAACAATAGTGGCACCCGGTTGTATAATAGCACCGATTAGTTTTTCTTGAAAAGTATACAAAAGTTGGCAACGGTCTCGTCGGGTGTGCCACGTTTTTTCTCGTCAAATTTATAAAAGACTATTTTCAACTGATTTTTCAATAATAACTAAATTTTAGCTTTAATAATTTAGTAAATCGTGGATTTTTGAGTTTTTGGTGTCTTTTACGTATATTTTCAGTCGTAAAACAAACAAAATGTCGTCCTTGTGCAATGCTTGCAACGAGAAAATCACTGCTCCCGAAGATGTTGTTATACTTGTTCCGGTCCATGTAAACAAGCGTTTCACTTCTTTTGTGCTGGCTATTCTGAGAAGTCCTTTCGTGCTATAAAATCCAAAAGCAAGAAACATATTTGTATTAAATGTCAACCAAGTGTCCTCCCTAAGTTAAAGCCCAGCGATCTAGATCATATCTCCAGCGATCCAGTCAGTAATCGAGAAATCGAGTCTGAATCCTCAAATTCAGGACAGTCCAACCAGACTTCTATCGAAAACGTGAGTCCAATGTGTTTAACCAAAGTAGATGAGCAAAAAGATCAATATTCTGATTTAAAATCGTTTATCTCTACCAAATTCTCTGAGTATACGGCTAATTTGGAATATCACAACGGCGTTGTGAGTGATCTTGTATCCAACATTCAGGAACTTAAAACTGAAATCTTGAATCTTAAGAAAAATCAATCAAGAATTGAAGCGGAAAACACCCAATTAAAATCTGATTTATCCCAAATAAAATGTGAACTTATGGAGCTCCAACAATATACTCGTCGTACCAACGTTGAAATCTCGGGCCTCCCGGAACTTGAAGACGAGGATGTTCAGGCTACAGTGCGATCAGTATTCAATCACTTGCAGTTGGATAACTTTGAATCCATATCTATTATGCATCGCGTTCCGACCAGCCGCAAAGACAATCACAAGCCTATCATCGTCCAATTCATGAACAAATCGGAAAGAGATAAATGTCTTCAAAAGGCCAAACAAACTCGCTTCCTTGCATCTGACATAAATCCAAGATACAGCACATCACCTGTTTTTGTTAATGAACACCTAGCACCAGCCACCAAGCGACTGTTTCATCTTTGTAAAACTTTTAAAAACGAAAAGGGTTTTAAGTTTTGTTGGATAAAAGAAGGTAAGATTTTTTTACGTCAAGGGGAAAACGCCAGGGTGTATCGCATACAGAAAGAAACCGATCTATTAAATGTTCACGTCACTGACTGTTGATCAAATGGACGATCAAATTTCTGATTAAGCTAACTATGCCAATCAAAATATCACCCTGTCCAGTATCGATGAGCTCGAACATTTTTTGTCTTCTCCTTCCATGAATATAAATGTTTCTTCTATTTCCCTTAACATTATGCACATTAATATCCAGAGTATTAGATCTAATTTTGATAGTTTGAAAATTTTTCTTACTGAAATTAATTCTAAAGTTGATATTCTCATTTTGTCTGAAACCTGGATTTGTGATTTTGAAGTTGATTTTTACAAGTTACACAACTATAAAATATTTCATTTATGTCGCGACTATAATCGTTCTGGTGGTATTCTCATTTATGTCAAAAGTTCTTATGATTTTCTTGACCTTAATATTTTAATGACTACCTCTGAGTGTATTGTAATTTATAGTTCTACTTTTGATTTAGCTATCTTTTCTGTTTATCGCTCGCATTCTTTTCCTGTCTCTAAATTCAACTTCGAACTAGAAGGTATACTTCAGAGTTTGAAATATAACAATATTATTCGTATAGGTGACTTAAATATCGACATTTTAATAGAAACGAAAAATACATCTGAATACATAAATTTACTACATGAATTTGGTTTTGGTTGTATGTTCTCAAGTGTATCCAGACTAATCTCTGACACATGTATTGATCATATTTGGCATCGAGACATAAAATCAAAGTGTAATGATGTATTTACAGCACGTTTTATAAGTAGTTTAACTGACCATCTTCCTATAATTTGCAATATTCATCTCAATGCCACTTGTGTGGTACATCTGCCAGAAACAAAAACTTTTTGGTTTACTGATAACAATTCGTTTGCTAATTACATCAGAACTTATAACTTTAACACCAAATATGTAAAACCAGAACCTTGTGATCAATTTAGCGATTTTCATAATAAAGTTATCGCTATCAAAAATAATTTTTCTTTCACTAAATTAAAATCCATCAGTAGAAATGTAGCAAAAAAAGATTGGCTAAATGACAAAATTCTTAGTATGATAAAAATCAAGGAAAAATTGTACAAGATGTATATCCGATATCCAGGTGATAATTTCTACAAATTAGCCTATAAAACAACTGCAAGAGTCCTTAAATCTAAAATTAAAGAGGCTAAAAGTTCGTTTCTCGTCAATAAATTCAATAACCTCAAAAATTCCAAGGACCAATGGCTCTTCGTTGATGACATTCTAGGTATTCAAAATAAAAACCGCACATTACCATCAACTACGGATGACTTAAAATTAGCAAACGAATTTAATAAATATTTCGCCTCCAACTTAAGCTGTGACGATTCCAGTTTTGCAAATTACAAATCCTGTATTTCTCCTCAATCCAATTCCTTTTCATGTCTTGATATTAGCGCTGAGGACATACAACGATATGTAAAAAAACTTAATCCAAAGGTTAGTTCTGGTATTGATAACATCAATGTAAATATATTAAAAACTGTGTCTAATTATCACTCCAGTTATGTTGCTACTCTTTTTAATGGCCTTTTAGGTTCAGGTATATTCCCCGATTCATTGAAGGTTTCCATTGTTTCTCCCATTTTCAAAAAAGGTGATCCGGAGGATCTCGGAAATTACAGACCGATCTCAATTTTACCCCTTTTATCTAAAATACTTGAAGGAATACTCAAAGACCGTCTGATGAGTTACCTTAATTATATAATTTTTTTTTCACAAAACCAATATGGTTTTTTACCAAATAAAAGTACTGAATTGGTTTTGTTGAAGTTTACTGATTTTATTTACCGTAGTGTTGATAGTAGTAAAATAACAATTGCTATCTTTTTGGATATACGTAAGGCTTTTGACAGTGTTAACCATAAAATCTTATTACATAAACTATATACAATCGGTATTCGGGGACATATTATGACTTACTTAAATCCTATTTGTCTAATCGTAAACAAATCGTAAAGATCAATAATAGTTTTAGTGACATACTACCTATTAACTGTGGAGTTTTTCAAGGATCAGTTCTTGGACCACTATTATTTTTAATTTTTATTAACGACTTATGTAACTTGAAACTAAATGGGCAAATATTGACTTTCGCCGACGATACGACCTTATTGTATAGTTTCAAAAAATCCCAGAATTATCACCAACTAATTAATGATGATCTAATTACTATCCGATCCTGGTTTTTAAATAATAGCCTCAAGTTAAATATAGATAAAACCAAATTTTTAACTTTCAATTTACAGAGAGACACGGACTTAAACTTATCTTTGGTCTATCACTTAGATACGTGTCCTATTAACTCAAATTGTCGATGTGCAAGTCTCGAAAATGTAAAATCAATGAAATACCTTGGCATTTTTATTGACTCAAACCTAAAATGGAAAACCCATATAATGTATGTCATTAAGAAGCTAAGATTTCTGCTCTTTAGATTCAAACACTTACGTTATTCAATTGGCAATAAATTTTTACTTCAGTTATACTATGCTTGGGTTTACCCAATTTTTTTCATATGGTTTAACTACATGGGGTGGTGGATACGTTAGTAATTATTCAGCTTTAATTTCACTCCAAAATAAATTCATTAAAGTGATATTAAACTCTTCAGACCACACAAATCTTTTAATGTACCAAACTGTATCTATTCTACCATTACGATATTTTTATTTTTACAAAACTTGTTTATTCATCTAAAAAAATCCTAACTTTTGTGAAAGAAAAATACTAATAAACGCAAGAAGAAGTAATGAAATCTACAAAATTCCATATCCCACTAAAGAAATCATGCGCAAAATATTTTCGTATCTTGGCCCAAAGTTTTTCAATAGCCTACAACTAAATATACAAAATAGTGTAACCAGTAAAACCTTCAAAAAACATCTAAAATTATATTTACTAACAATTACTGATATTGAACAACTTTTTTAAACTGACTGAAATTAATTGATAACTCCCCGACACCGTACCGTTTCGCCAACGCTTAGTACACCTTTTTTTTTTAATATATATTTATTCGTTTTTTTTTTTTTGTTTTCCTTTCACATTTTTCATTATTTCGTATTTCAATTCTAAGTATTAATTTTGCCAGTAATTTTATGTTTGTTTATTATATCTCATTGTATTTCTTTTATACCTGCACAGGATTATTTCCTCCAGGTTATGTATGTTCAACTGTAAAATCCTTCTTTCTTTATCAATAAATAAATTTGTTTGTTAAAAAAAGATAAAAATGAAAGGAGGTATATCAAATCAGTAAATGTTATGAGTTGTAATTAAAATTTCATATGCAAGTTATTTCAGAAATTGTCAGTACAGGTCTGAAATTGTCTACCCATCGTGTATTCAGAAGTCAGTTTTGTAATTTTTTCTAACTCCTCGAGAAAGGAAATCTGGAACCTCGTCTAAAAATTTTACTCAAGTAATCTTAATTCTATACAATATGCTTTTAAAAGTAAAATTTAAACTGAAAATGTTTATTAATGAAGCATTTATAGCTGAAATTAACAAGGATTATACAATTTTTTTAGTAATTTGTGATTACCTCAATTTCTTGCAATAATAAAGCATTTCTTTATTGGTATTAAATTTTTACAGGTTAATATTTTTTTTTCGGTTAGAAATTAAAAAAAAATATTTTTTGAAATTATGAAAAAAAAAATTGAAGAAAGGTAGTTATGATGTATACCAAAACAAAGAGAATAAAATTATGAACAAAAGGAGCCCAATTTCATGTTTTTAAGTTGAATACTTCAAGATTTATGGCTTCTACTAATGCAAGAAAAACAACTTTACAATTTTTGCGTACAATATTGCGTAACGTAAAAAATTATTTCTCCCAAATGAAGGTTGATAAAAAAACGAAACCTGTGACATTATATATCTAACAGTAGTCGTTTTTCATAAAAAAAATCATGAAAAACATTTGAGTGTTTATTCTTGTGTATTTTGTTGTTTTGTAAAAAAAGTGACAATTTTTTGAAACTTCAAGGCTCTTGCGGCACCTCAAGATATTTTTTGATCAATTTCAGATTTTCACGACACTGATGTATTAAGGCAACTTTTCCGCACTATCACGAATTGAATATTCGAAAAAAGGTTTTTTTGGCTCTTTTTCGTTCCACCCTAATGCACATAGCGTCGGCATTTCTGATCATTTCATTTTCCCCAATAGTTCTCTGTTGTTTCTCTTTTATCTTTTTTGTAGTTTTCTCACTTTCTCATTCTATCGATGTCTATTTCCCCATTTTGTTTTATTTTTCGATTTGTAAGGAACTCTTCCATTCTATTTCTAAATTTATCTTCATTTCATTCCCCCTACCAATATTTCTCCTTCCTTCTCTTTTATATTTTTTCGTGTCACTTTCTTTTTTTCCTTTTCTCATAGTAAATTTTTTTGTGTGTTTTTACACCACTTTATTTTATTTTTTTATTAGTAAGGAACCCTTACCTGAACAAATTAACTGTATCATCTCAATTAAAACCATAGGACTTAATTACACCTTTTACCCATTACTAAATCTTCAAGATTTTTAAATTACGAAGTAAACACGCACACCAGGAATAATGTTTCATAGTCATTATCACCAGAATTTATAAAAGTAATTTGTTTGTGTTAAGGTGGACACAAGTTAGAGCCGAGCGCCGAAAGCGAACAGCCGCGAACACGCTCTGCGCACGCGCAGCTCGTAGCGCCTACTAGCTGCGCGTGCGCAGAGCATGTTCGCGGCTGTTCGCTTGCGGTGCTCGGCTCTAATTTGTGTCCACCTTTAGAGGTTTGTGACATTTCGCAAAGAAGTCAATCCACCCTCACCGAACTAAAAATCACGAAAGGGTACCAAATCTACCTTCGAGACACCTAAGAATATAATTAAAATCTCAGTTGTGCGATTTTCTCATCAACACAATACTTCATGCATAATTCCCACCCATAAGACAAGGCTTTCCCTTCATTTGACATCCGTCACATCGCCACCCTCTCCACGTCATTAATAGCCAAAACTAGTACATTCTAATAATAAAACAGCTGTTGACACAAATCTCTGCACTCGATTGGAAAGCTTTGGAAAGGTGGGATCGATAGTCCTGAGATGGAAGGGAAAGAAAAAGTCCGGTCACATGCATGCGGATTTGCATGGATATAAGGAAGTTGGAAGAGAGGGAATGCGTTTGCTTTTCTCCGGAACTGGTGTTTTTGTACTGAGGATGGGGATTTTCTATGCAAGTTGGTGTCAGTAGAGGTTGTTGTATAGGGAAAGTGATACTATGTTTCATGAGAACGATTGACGCTTGTTTCTCAGATCAGAGGATGTTTACTTTTTATTTTTATGCGGGGTTTATTGAGGGATATTTCGTTGTGAATTTCATATGGGAGATCTTTAATATTGTCGTTACATACTGTAATATATACTTTTGTAGTCAGTTAGCAGCTCAGACGGTCAATCCATATATCTTACCAAAATGTTTTTCTACTTCATTACTTAATAAAAACACTCCTTATTCATGAATACTAAGCATCAGATAAAACTCCGTTAATGGAACAATACAATTGTGAAATGTTCATCAGGGATGTTCAACATGTATACCCCATTAAGTCGCTGGATTAATTCTTAAAAAGAAAATAAAGAAGATAATAATACTGTCGTACCGCGAGGAGAAGAGCTTTGAACAGGGTTGCCGTGAGTAGACGAGTTTAAAAGAAGAGGGAAGCTGGTATGAATTGAACGGCAGTATTTGGCTTTTTAAGCGTACATTTGGCGAATGAAAAAACGCGTTTCGCGAATGAAAATAAGATAATCATATTTTATTAAACTGCATTGAAATATAGATTATCTTTGAAATTTCTCGTATTCGAAAATACCTTTAGGCATGAAACATTTTTGTACTTTTAGTATGCTTTAATATTGCTATTTTGAGTGAATTAGTTATATTTAGTTTTATATAAAAAAGCTCATATCACTTAAATTAATAATTTCATAATTTAATCATCATACTCGAAATTTAAATGAAGCTTTAGAAACTTGTAAAGAGACAAAATATAGAAATATTTATTAATTTTTTAAAAATATTTTATAACATTTAAATACAATCTAATGCAATTCATTGTTACTAGAACTGCAGTCACTGTCAGTGTTTGACAAAGATTCGAATCGCTCTCCGACAAAATAATCACTATAATTCGTCTATAATATCTTTGATCAACCCATCTTTTTCCAATAATCGCTTCTTATATTTTGTACAGTCGGGCGAATAAAAAAAAAGTTACAGAGACGATTGTGAACGATCGGATGGGGTTAAAAAGATGAAAGATAATTTAAACGCTAATTTTCATGAATTAACATCTACTTTAAAAGAAGGTATGATCAGATCCAATAAAATTATAGGTAACTACTTGATAGGATAAATGATAAGCGACTTGAGAGTTCAAAAAGAAGGATTAATGAACATGGTAAAAATTATAAAATATCCAAAATAAAATCAGATAAATTGATGTAAATCGCATAACATTATATCAAATTAAAATAGATCAGATTCGGTGAAACATTTAAGATCAGTTGAAAAAGATCAGATCAGTTAAAATAGATCAGATCAGTTAAAATATATCAGATCAGTTGAAAAAGGTCAGATTAGAAATATTTAATCAAATCAGATGTAATGCGAAAGGAAATTCCAAAATTCGTTACTCTAGAATCGAAAGAAGTACACAGCTGAAAGATACCCACTCAGATTTGGCTCGGAACATTTATTTTAGCGCCAAGTGAATTACCACCACCCCCAAAATTCAGTGGAATAATCCGTTTCTATACCAACCGCAGCATCATCGTATGACGTCAAAAGCTCTTCTCCTCGCGGTACGACAGTACAAGAGTTGTATCACGTGCAATTTATGTATTAAACACAATAAAATATTCTTAAATACGATAGATTTTTTAACAGTTGGTACTTGAAGTTACATTTAGGTACTACATTGGGAGAGACATCGAATTCAGATACAAAGGGTATTTAGAGTTTTCTACGGGCACTTGACTCATATTACATGATGAATATCATATTCAATCAGTTAAAATCTAAATGTATTTCTATTTTAAACAGTTGTATAAAAAATTCAAATAAAATGAAAATAAGTTGGTGAAAATTCAAACGAAAGTTAATAGTACGCATATACCGTTTAACATTGGCATAACTATAAAAATTTTTTAAAGTCATATTGAATTTTTTGGGGGTAATTGTTTTCTGTGGTCCAAGAAGGAAAGTATGACTTCTGGGGGATAGGTTGTATCCCGAATTCCACCTTTTCCCTGCTATTATATCAAATTTATTTAAACCAGACATTTTTATTTCCTTCCTAGTACCCCAACCCCCCACACCGATATAACCCTAAAAAACCTTAAACCCCCGCCTCTTTAAGCCCCGCCATTATTAGCATCTTATCCCCGGCCGATGCGTTACAAATCAAACCTCACCCATAACCCTTCGGCACGGTCGCAGCGATCCCTGCGCCCCGGCCAATTTAATTACGCTAACTACCGGCCCCAGAGCCGTAAACCGAAATCCCCGGCGGCGCCCCTGCCGTCCAGATTGGGTATCGCGCCCCTTTTATGGAAGGTCCTGATGAGGATCGTTGCGATTTTACGCCCGCCTAAATAATGGCTGGGACTGGATCAGCGGGGCTTTTCTGCTGGGACTTTCGGGTCCGGGAGGCTCCGGGCCCCGTTTTTATGAGGGTTGGGTGTTGAAGGTGCTGATATGGGGGTCGAGTTAATTTTTTATGGGTGGGACGAGAATTGTCAACTATCTTTCGATGGACGATATTCTGAGGTTTTGTTCGGACGATTTCTTTGGGAAGGTGACTTAGGGTAGGTGTTAATGTATATTAATGAACGACTATAAAGACTTCTCAGCGAAAGTATAGGGAGAGTCACATTTTTGAATATAGTAGTGCTAAGATATGTAAGGTGTGTATTAGATGTTTTTGTTTGGCATTGCAGACTTGAGAGCAAAGTTTTTGGGACAAGGTCTTCCAATATGTGCTTCTCAACCAGAATATTTTTTGGGGTAATCTTGACATGATTTTGAAAATTTATTGCGTACAATTTACTGAAATTTACAAAAACATGTTTCAAACAATTTCAATAGATCTGTTTGTATGAAATCCAATTTACTACAAACGTAAACCGACCATTTTTATAACTAACAACCTCAAACTTTGTACTTTAATTTTCGTGTTAAATTGTTACTACGGTGGAGTTTATTAACTTATAAATAATAATAAATTTTATTTCCATCATACAGACAAAAAATCCATTTACATGAGGAAAACAGAGGAAGACACCGAATACATACACATACATTCAAATTACAATAAACACGTTCAAAATACATTAAACAGAAAATTACAAAAATGACTGAATTACAAATTGTTTATATAATCAAATTGAAGTTTTTTAAAACTATCAAAGAATACTTCACTGTGCTCTGGTAAGTGATTTATTATTTTTATGAATTGTATTATTGTTTGTTTATTTAAATATGATTTGGAATAAAAAGGTTCTTTTAAAATTTTGCTATTTCTTGTATTATATGGGGGAACATGTATATTTATTTGATTTAATATAAAAGGGCAATCAATATTGTTATGTAAAATATTATGGAAAAACTTAAGAATAATAAGTGATCTGCGCTGTTCAAGTAAAATTGGGGTTTCAGAATTGGTACAATTGAATCTAAAAGATAAATATCGTAGAAAATTTTTTTGCACTTTTTCAATTATATTTTTATTGGATATGCTTGTAGGGTTCCAGATCACAGTGCCATACTCTAGTATCGGACGAACTAAAATATTAAAAAGATTTAAAATCACTGATGTACTACTAAAATTTCTTGTTGATCTTCGCAACATTCCCAAGCATTTACTGGCCCTCAAAGTGATGTCCTGAATATGAGCGTTAAAATTAAAGTTTGAATTATAGATGATACCAAGATCCCTGATGATAGATTTTCTGGATAATATGATATTATTTATTTTGTAACTATATAAAAAAGGATTAGATATCCGAGAGAAAGTTAAAATAAAACATTTGTCAATATTGAGTGACAGTTTGTTTCTCTCACACCAAACAGTTAGGTTGTCAAGTTCAGTTTGTAGACTATTTATATCATGTAAGGAAGATATTCGTTTGACGATTTTCAGATCGTCAGCAAAGAGTAAAGATGATTCAAAAATTGAAATTATATCATTCACGAACAGATTAAAAAGCAGGGGACCAAGAATTGACCCCTGAGGGACTCCTGAGGTACCATAATAAGGATCGGACAAAGAGTGATTAAATTTTACATAAAGAGGCCTATTTATGAGGTAAGACTGTAACCAGTTGACAGCACCCTCACAAAAACCAATATTTTCTAGTTTTAAAAGCAAGACCTCATGGTTTACAGTGTCGAAAGCCTTTCTAAAATCAGTGTATACGACATCGAGTTGTTTACCTTCATTTAAAGCATTTGATGTATAACTGTTAAGGCACAAGAGATTAGTAGAGGTTGACCTCTTTTTTGTGAAACCATGTTGATTGGGAGAAATTATTTCATTGACTTGAGAAGATAGTTTACAATGTATGATACTTTCGAAAACCTTAGAAAAACTTGAAAGAATAGCTATTGGTCTATAGTTAGTGATGTCAGATTTTTTTCCCTTTTTGAATATTGGTACTATTTTTGAGGTCTTCCAGACATCGGGAAAGGTATTGGTTCTTAAGGAAAGATTAAAGAGAATAAGTAAGGGATATACAAAACCCTCCATATTTGCCTTGATGACATAAGGGGGAATCAAATCAACACCCACAGAACAAGTACTCTTTAGTTTTTTTATACTGTTTTCTATGTCTTCTGGGGATACAAGATCAATACGAATCAGGTCTGGAGAGGCACGATAAGTTGAATTTATTTGACATATATTTTGATCATTTAAATCTTTATAGACACTTGAAAAATACTCCCTAAAAGCGCTGGCTATCTGCGGATCATCGAGAAGTTCAATGCCCCCATAAAACATTTGGTTAGAGGAAAGGGATTTCTTTTCATTACGGTAATAAGACCAGAAAGTTTTGGGATTTGATTTTATAGATCTTTCAATATGATTTATATGTTGTTTGCGAGTGTCACGAATGTCACTTTTTATGGATTTTCTAATAGTTCTAAAACGTTCTAGATAAGTTAGGTCATTAGTTTTTTTATATTTGTTTAGATATGAATTTTTTAGCTTGATATTTTTTATTATAGATTTAGTGAACCAAGGGGGGTATTTTCTTTTACGCGGGGTATTTTTGGGTATCGAATTATCTAGTATTTTGTACAGCATCATATAAAATTGTTCTACAGCCTCATTAATGCAAGTATGCAAGTATATTGATTTAAGAAATTCCAATCAGTCTCTAATATGAGTGAGTACAGTAAATGAAAATTTGCTTTCTTAAAGTTATAGGATCTGTTTTCACTCTGACCCAAGCTAGACTCTTTAATTTCAGGGAAACTATTGGTTTTGGTTACTTCTATCAGTAAAGCCGGGTGGTAGACATCTTCTTTAGAAATGGGAAGTACAGGCTGTGTTACATTTACATTATAATTGGTTAGTCTAACTAAAACAAGATCTAATATTCTTTTCATATGGTTAGGGATTAAGTTACTCTGTATGAATTTATGCAATTGAATAAACACCAAAAAATCATGAGAAGTATCCGTATTTTCAAAATGATCAGATTTCCAGTTTATACTGGGCAAGTTAAAATCCCCAACAATAATAACATTTGAGGCACTTGTAAAATATTTGTCAATAATATCGTAAAAATTTTGAAATAAAATAGGACCTGCTGATGGAGGGAAGTAAATGCAGCAAAGAAATAAATAAGCAAAAGAATTAATAAACAATTTGATCCATACACTCTCACCATCATGTTCAAAAACAGATATTAATTTAGCTTTAAACTGCTTTTTAATAGCCACCAGGACTCCTCCTCCACGACTAAGATTTGATTGTTCATAATTTCGATCATTACGGAAAACATCATACCTATCATCAAATAAAATATTGTCTGAAAATTCGTAGTTGAGCCATGTTTCAGTGAGACATATAATGTCGAAATTTTCCGCGAGGGTTGATTCAAATATGTCATCCAATTTTGTTCTCATTCCCCGAATGTTCTGATAGTAGATATTCAAGACTGATTTATTTACTTTTATGGAAGCACTATCTTGCAATATGTGGTGGCCTAGTCAATTCTTAGTACCTTCGGCGTCGTCATTCGCAGGTGAATTTCCAAAAATTTGATCATGTTTTAGCCTGCCATAAAATTTTGAGACGATGCAACCTTCTGGCCATATGTTTTCATCCAACAGTACATTAATCTCACTATCAAGTACTTCTATGTGAAACGAAGAGTAAGTATCGAATTTTGTTTTCATTCTAGTACAAATAAGATGATCTAGTGACAAAGTAGACAAAAACTCAGTTACCTCTCTTGCTTCAGTATGCGGACTCAATCTGGATACAAAAACTGCAGATTTTTTTGGAGATCTTGCGACTGACCTTAACAGTGACGATTGGCGTTTACCACTTAATATAATCTTGGCATTTGAACGAGATGATATGATGATAAATACTGAAAAAAAAGTTGTACACTTTCCTACACTGACACGCGAATTCATGGAGAAAATCAATATCATGAAGAAATGTTTAATTTTAGGTTGGTACAATAAAAATACTTTTAACTAGGAAACAAGGATTAAGCTTGGGAAAAATTTCTTTTTTTTTAAATTTGTTAAATATGCCAGTTTTTTATAGCAGACTACAATAATAACAAACTAATTTTTCTTCGGAAATCTTTATTTTACATTTCGACAGCTTCTAGTATTCATATCTTTCAAGTATTTCGGATTTTTCATTCGTATTTTTCGAAAATTGTCTAAAACATAATTGCATTCGGTAAGGGGTTTTGAGGCATTTTGTGAAAAAGCCACCGTAGAAAAATCCTCGCTAGAAAATCAATGATCCTAAACCAATTTGTAAAACACATATTATTTTCGCTCAATTTTTTTTTTATAGTTTGACTTAAATCTGTTTGTATGAAATCCAATTTACAACAAGCGTAAACCGACCATCTTTATAACTAACAACCTCAATCTGAGGCGTAACTCGGTACCCACCAAAAAGCGTAAGATAGATAGACACTTCCGAAAGCTATCTAACAGGAGTAAAAAGAGTGATGCTCTTCGAAGGAAATGTTACAAACGAAATAATTTTTAGGGAACAGAAGTTTGAGAGAAAGTTAGCAAAAAACATAAATATAGATCCAAATCTAGTAAAGCTGCTTCTGGCCTGGGGATGGCCGGGTTTTTATTTATTTATTTCTGTTTTTATTCCTCAAGACATCCGGTCTGTAACTGTGACCGTTGCGAACAGGATGAAAAATAAATAAATAACTTATATCTCCTTAAAAGAGAATCACTAGCTCCCCAAACCGAAAACGGAAAAGTAAATTTCAATTCCTTTCCCAAATATTTCGATATATAAAGGATTTTTTCCTGGAAAATTTCACTTTCGCGCAAGGAGCGAAGGGGAAGAAAAATATGTTTCACTTTCATAACTTAGATTTATTGGATTTGAGGATGGAAAAGGCTTATTGTTGAGTGGAGAACAACTTTATATTCCTGCAATGATTCTTTGCAAGGAACGCGTTTTTCCTACTACACTTGAAGGCCGCTTCTATGCTAGTCTTATTTCTAGATTTCATTTTAGATACCTCGCGCATAAGATTTTATGGGGGCTAAAAGATATTTTATCCTACTTAATTGAGTTGAATACCTCTGAGTTGTATGAAAAATTCATAAAAATACCCCCCCCCCTAATTTTAGAAGCTTTTTTCTGTATTCCGAGTAAATTAGTTGTTTTCATTCCTTGTAAATTTAAACTATTATAATTAACACAATAATGGTAAAAGTACCTTTTACTTAATCTGAAAAATGCATTCTAGTCTTTTAGTAGCTACCTTAGAAATAATGGAATTGGGTAATTATTTCTTAAGTTAGACGTAAGTTTATTTTTAAAAGAAGTCTTTTTTTTTAGTGCAGAGAGACAATGGTGTTTTAGTTAGGGATTAATGCACAGTATATCAATGCTCCAATTCTATTTAAATACGGTGTTTAAAGCAGAATATAAAAATGTTAAATTTTAAAAATTTATATCATAGAGAAGAGCAAAATGCTTTCAAACCTTATTTAGGTAGTCAAATATTATTACCAAAGACGAAAGTGTGTTTACGCCCATAACCAAGGCAACAATTCATGAAAACAGTCTCTTTAACCAAGGAAAGTTTTAACCTTCTAGGAAGTTTTCTAATAAAATTGAGTGAATCAATAAATTTCAAATCAAAACTCTTTCAAAATAATGGTATAGGGATTTTTATAAAATAGATTAGTTGAACCACACACATAAAAAAACAAGAGGTTGTCTCTAAATTTACACAAGCTTTACGCACGAGCCGGTTTAAAAAATGCACCCAGACTCGATAAAAATTTAATTTTAAAGCATAACACACTAGAATTTGCTTTTTGAGTTATTTAAGGTTAGTTATTAAGTTATTTAAGGCATGCGAGGAATTAAGTGAAAACTCCCCCCTCGCAAAAACTGCAGCCGGCAAAAAGCTCTCGCTTCGGCTCCATTCTATTCAGTATCACCGAAATACCCCAAGGTTTAATTAATGCTCACTCCATTTTATCATTATCTCCGTCCCATGCTTCCGAAGTAGTACATTTAATCCGGCAGCTTCAATTTAATAGAGGGCATTTTTACATCGACAGGAGAGCCTTTTTTTTAAGGCTCTTTAAAAACTAATTGTTCCCAGATTTCCAGCTCTCCGAAACAGTTTACATGTTCACTCGAGCATAGAAAGATCGAGGCTTAACCCGATTATTCAAAGACTCAGCGCATGGGAAAAGCTCGAGTTTAATGAATTACAAAACCTTTAATTTGACGCTATGAGAAACTTGCCTATGGCTATGCGAAGAGAGCAACGCCTAGAATTTCTGAAGAGCCCAGAAAGGTTTTTTCCCTGTGTAAAAAGATACAACTCTTTAAAGTGCACGCTAATTATTTAAGCTAATAAGATTCTTTCAAAACTCTGGGACCTATTCTTTTTTTTCTGTTTCCTGGTTCAAACCAAGTGAAATTAAAACGATAATTGCATCGGTTCCCGCTTTTGGGGGCCGAAAAAAAAAAGATTTCGAATACACAAAAAAGAGAGTAAAGAAATGTTCCCGCAGATTTTTACCGTTTTACAAATTTATCAGTTTGTGGAATTAGATGATGCTTCTCGGTTAATCTTGGTGATAAGTTTGAAAGAATTCATCATTAAATTTTAGATCACGAAAAAGTATTTCGATGGCGTGGAAAGTTTTTGCAAAACTCGATGAAGATAATTAACTTACGAAATTAAGGTATAATTATCTCCTTCATTGAAACCTGAAAAAAATAAACCGATTAGATTATGCAACATATGTTTCAGTTTTGTATAATTAATGAGTTTTTTTCCCGAAATTTAAGTAATTAAAAAGGTGGGATAGGCAACATTTCTACACTTTTTGAGAGGGATTGCATTAATGATATCAAAAATATTCTGGACTCAGGAAGTAATTTTATTTATTTGATTAATTTCTACTTCCGAGTTCTATAAAATGTTAATTCAATATGATTCAATTTCTCTTTAACCATTTTAAATATTTTTCTGGTTGGTTCATTTTGCAAATAAGCAACCACTGGGAAACTGGCCCAAACAATCAGTTTTATACTTCATTAAAATCTTTCACGATATACTATGGTCAAAATTATCCTCCATATTTGAAAACAATTTTAGTAAAGCTAACACATTTTTGAAAAATTAATAAAAAGCATATATTAATAAATAAAAACATTTAAAGAGTAGTTAAATTTTTATTTAATTAATTTCTATTGCTAAGTAGGTACTTTTCATATGTTTAATTCAATATGATATAATTTTCTTCTAATAGTTTTAAGTATACTTCGAGTCTTGATGGTTAATGATGTGAAAGCAAAGCAAACACTGGAATAAACAGGTATACTTTGTCCAAATAAGTATCATTCTACTTGATTAAAATCATTAACAATTTACTATTCCCCAGTACATCTGAAATAATACCTAAATAAAATATAATAATAAAATACCAAATACCGTAATGTACTAAAATTTGAGTGAAATTGTTTAACAGTAGTACTCAAAATGTGCTAGACGATGTTAAAAGATTACTTCGAGTATCTATTATTAGTAAATGGTAATGTTTCAGTACCTGGGATAAATGTTATAAATGTTAACCATTGTAGTTATTTTTTTTCTAAATTTAATTTAAATTCAATAGATCGTATTCATTATTCCTTAACGTACTTGTTTCTGAAACGATATGTTGATATGAAAACAGTAGTTTTAATAAGTTTCACTATGCATGGTTCTTAAAACTTTCTCATTAATGAAATTGTATCAGAAACTGCATTAAATTCGTGTAATTTATCCTAACACTGAAAAGCGTGAAAATAATATTTACCTTTAAAACATTTTTCAGCCTTCGAAATAGTAGTTTTTTTATCATCTTTTTTCTGGAACTTGTCAAAATGAATAACTTTTGCAACCGCTCTTCATTTTTAAAGTTGTTATGCATAATTTAATAGGAACAAAACTAATATTAAACAATTAACTTTCTTTAATTAACTAAGCGTTTTTATTAAAAAACATTAAAAAGATTATCTTATGAAGTAGAATTACTTTTGTTGTGTAATTTTCTCTGTTGAAAGTACTTATTACATAGCCATAAAAAGGATTTTGTCTCTGAGAAGTATTCAGAAGTTCAAAAATATGCTTGGAATTAAAACTAAATGGGTATATTTTATTCTATTACAATGTGCGTTCGCTGTTTACACAATACAATATAGTACATGATACTGAAATAGCAGGCTGTTTCATTAAAATAATATATTGAATAAAAGTTTTTTTTTTTATTTTCAAATACTTTTGAATTAAACAAATTATAATTATAAACAATTAAATTTGGTCCAGATATAATTATATGTATATATTACATACAAAATAACTATAAAACATTCTAATATTGTGTTGCATTTTCTAAATTTTAGTGTGTTATCTTTGTATTAATTCAAGAAGTGAGACTAAAAAAATGAAGTTGCCTTGATAGGAGTTTTCTTATGCTATCAGACTTCCCGCAGTCGGACATAGGGCGAGGATAGAGTTTTCTGGCCCTATCTCCCCGATCTCTTTGTGTGGTTTGGGGGTTTCCTCTCGTACTCCCATCCAAGGAGGGGATTTCTTCTGTTCGCTAATTGACCACACAAAGAGAGACCGGGGCCATAAGCTGAGGGCTATATCCTCCACCAGGAACGGCCTTGTTTGGCCGCAGTGATTTTTTGCCTTTAGTGGGTTCGGCCTCTTAAATGAATTCAATATTAGAAAAAAATCACCCAGCTGGTAAAGTGTGGGGGAGAGTAGATTTTTCATTATTATGAGAAGAGAAGGGGAAGATGTTTAATACTGTCGTAATAACTTCAGAAATTTTCTAACTATTATAACTAACTCTGAATAGAAACATAATTATTGTCATTTAGCATTTTGACCTTCACCGATCCGTCTGCTTCTTTTGTACTTCTCCCATTGCAGACGGATGCAAATAAAAGCGAACAATTACACACTTGTCGGAAACACGAGCCACCCCGTGGATCCCCACTAATCTCTGTCGGAGCCTCCATAACCGAGTTGCCCGGGAAGGAAGGAAGCACTTCTTTCCAATTTCTTATCCACCCGAAATCAATTGGCGGCGCCTTCATTTCTCCTTATTATCCTCTCCGGGAGTAAAAATCCCTGGGATTGTGCTGATACATCCCCGCACTTGAGATAACAAAGTGATTTCTTCCCGGCTTGATTGATGAAGTGAGGATTGTTTCCCTCCTTAAGCCGCTCGCTCTTTTGGCGGCGGTGGTAAAAAGGCTGCGGACGTCACTTTTTGGCCATTTTCTTCTTGTGTTGGTGTTTTTTTTCCTACTAGTTTTGTTTGCTTATGGTTTTTAAATCTTGGATTCATGTGGACAGTGGAGGTTATTAAGGTGGTTATCAAGGATTTTATCCCCAGCGTAAAATTCAGTATGGAAGAAGGGTGCACCTTGGGATAAGACAAACCCATTATTGTCTGTCTATCACAAGATGAGCTCTCGTTTACATTTCTTACATCCATTCGTTTAGTATTGTTTTAGTATTGTATGAAAGTTTTATTTATTCCTGATTTTTGCTCCTTCTGAGAAGATAATAATGTAAGATACTTTTCTATAGAAAATCAAATGCTCTTTCATGTGGTATAAAATTTTTGTTGACACAACATGAATGTTTTTCATTTTGTAGAAGGTGGAATCGCGCGCTTTTAACTTTTTTGCGGAAAGGCCAAAAAAATGCTGTTTTTCAACGCGCTTTAGCGCCAGAACCCTTCTTCATCAAATAAAAATTGAATTGGGGGTATTTTGCAGGAAATTTTGTTTACTTCAAATTTGTAATTGATATTTTCTTCGAGGAACTTATATTTTCGAAATATGAGCAAAAATCGAAAAAGGAGCAAAATTAACTTTGCGAATTTCGATATGAAATTGAATTTCTAAGGGGCAACAAACTTCATCAGCTCCCTCAAAAACATATGAAGCCGTTAAAAAAACTTTCATAGAAATGTTTTGAAAAATCTTCCGATTGACTGGGTTAGTTGCAAAGTTATTTTTACATGGGGGTAGTTTGAAAACATTTTTTTCAAAAAAAGAAGAAATAATGTTTTAGTAAAGAAATTGTTTTGCTAAGCCTAAAAGAATAATTAAGTTTAATATGCACTATTATGGGACACTAAGGTATGGGGGACAAAAGGATAAGTCCCAAGGTACCTCACACCTCTCATGAGCAAATATGAGTAACTATTACTCCTGTCAACAATAACTGTTACTGTCTTTGTTGATCTTCATTATCAGATATTCAAACCATGCCTTAACTCCGTTTATAATTAGTAAAATCCATTCTCTTTTATAGAGTTTTAAGAAGAGGTATTTTTTTTTTTTTTTTTTGATCTACTGATTGATCGGTCTCAAAGGATTATGGCGAATACAGTACCATCTATTGGTCCATTTCGGATATATTTTACTTTCACTAATTAGCATTGCTTACTCTCAGATGAAATATCGAGTCATTCTCACCAATGGTTCTTTTTTTAAAGCGTTTTGAAAGTGTGTAACTCCCTTAAAATGTTTAACTACCTACTTAAATTTTAAAGTCTTAGATTCAAATTTAAAATAAGCAGCAGTCAATTAAATTATGATAATTATTTGAAGCATTTTAAAACTCTAACAGGTAATTTGATTTTTATTCTTCTAGGGACCCTAAAGATACATAAATGCTTTGTGTCGTTTGTATGGATTTGAATTAAACAAAGAAAATTAATTTAAAATTTTACTGAAAATAAATCAATGGCTATGGTTCTTTTTATGATAATGTATTTTTTAATTTTATTTATTTATAAATACTGAATAAGTAAATCTTAAATAAAAAATTTAATGAGACAAACTAATATTTTTCAACCGTATAGTTTATTTACCAAAGACTTAAAGAAATTTTGAGAAATATGTAATTAACTAAAAATTTGATTAAAACTATTCATATTCACGACCAGAGTAAAACTAACATTTTGCAGTTATGATAATTAAATGCAAACTTTTTGCTCTAACACTTTAAAACGAGAACTTTTTTACGTAACCTCTTCCCTTTTTCTTTCAATTGGAGCTTTCTAAGCACATTCAGATCTGAAAAGAATCCATCTTCGGAAACATAATGTAATTAATTAATTAGTATGCAAAACCCTGTGGTAGTCTGTGTATTACATACGTTGTCAGCATAATGAAGCTGATTCAGCAAACTACATCTCCAGGGAACTGTGATTACAAAAAATCTATCTTTATGGACTCTTTTCCATCGATGTAAGCTTTAATTAACAGAGAAGGGGCATATTCTCTTGGAGATAGCAAAAATAAGAAACCGCAGGAGCATTATACTTGTCTTTTATAATGAGCCCAGGAAATCCCTCAGGAGGTAGCTTGGATTAGTTAAAAAAATGAGTTCCATCACAAAAAAGTAGATTTAGTCTATCGTATTAGTAGGAGAATTTGAAATTATCAACGTTACGAGAAATTTGAAGCTTCATATTTTCTTGAATGGCGTTTTTCCATAAAGGTCATTAAATGTGTGCTTTAAGCGTTTTCCCAGAAATCTGAGATAAATCTAAAAACATTGACATTTGAAATTTAAGACGCCTTTTAAGTAATATAAATGGAATAAAAAATAAATCCTGAGATCAGAAGAAAAATGTCCAGGTTGTGTTAAACTTATCAAGTGTATTAAGAATTTATAGAAAAATGTATTAAAACTTTTATGATTACGACATGTTTGCTGTTTGCATGTTTGAATGACGTAAGCTCTTATGGAATTCATTTTTAAGGTAAATAAGATTTTTCAGTTAATTTTTGGTTATTTTTACATTGCTTATAATTTTAGTTTTTGATAAATGATTCATTAAAATAGCTAATATAGTTAATAACCAAATCACAAACTGAAAGATGCAAAGCTGTGTAAAATTAAACAAAAGTGTTTATTTATACAAGGTACTTACTTCTTGAAACAATTTCATTATTGTAAACTTTAGTATAAGAATAGGTTTTAAAAAAGTACTAGCTGGTTTGACCCGGCAAAGCGGCGTCTTACCAGCTAGATTGCGCGCCTTTGGCGCTGATGCGAGCTTCGCTCGTTACTTACCACACGTTTGCAGTGCAGTTAAATTTTTTACAATTTATTACTTTTTTAAGCTGCATCGTCAGCGCTAAACTGTTCAATATTTTCAATCAAATTATAGGTTTTTCTAACCACAACTAATTTATTCTTATGCGTCATCTGAAGAGAAAGAAGTAATACTTTAATTAAACCTGTACCAGTATTTTTTTATAAATCCAATATGCCTAGTATCCTGTTGCGATAAATCTAGTAAAACGTCAAAACATTGAAGTTTGAAGATTGAAGTTTAAAGTAGATTTTCTTCGCGCTGTTTAAAAGACGTTTTGCCTGTGTTGGTAAAAATATTAACTGAAAACAATGGGGCAAATTGAAAAAAGTTTCTAATTTAAAAATGGAATGCTTTGAAGGAACGTGACACATTTTTGGCTCATCTGGGGTTGGAAATCTTTCGATCAAGACCGAGTTTGTCAAAATCGGTTCAGGGGTTCGGGCTGGCGGCCGGCCGAACGGAACCTCGCCATCGAGTTAACATGGGGGCAAAACGAAAAAACCGCATAATTTAAAAATGGAATGTTTTGGGGGAAAGTGATATATTATTGGCTCATCTAGGGGTGGAGAGCTTTCGATCAAGACCGAGTTTGTCCAAATCGGAACGGGGGTGCGGCCTGGCGGCCGGCCGAAAGAAAAACCAAATTATTTTAATATATAAGATCATTGATTCTATAAAAGACAGGAATGTATTTTGGTATTACTACTGTAATGTATTGGTTACTTAAAAAAAATAATTTTAATGGTAATTTTTCATCGATCCAATGTCTAATGACTTTTCTAGTTCAAATGAATTTTTGAGCATAATTTTTAACCACAGAAGTGCTTGAATTACAAATAAGTACCTCCTTTCTGGCCTTAAATAGAGTAGTGGTAACTACATTTCTGCAATTAAGTTTTAAGAAGAGAAAAATAAATAATGATACAGCTCTTATTTTTCCGTCTGAAATTAAGGCCTTATACAAGATTTCTTTAAATATTCATTTAGTTTTTAATCTCTGGAAGAAGATCTATCCATCAGTGCAGTTTTTAAGAATGAGGTAAAAGCAGTCCATTGAGTAATTAGTGAAAGCTAATATTCATATTTTCTTTTTACTCACCTCGTTTTAAAAAGTACGATAAATAATAAATTATTCATGCATCTAAAACCCTTTTATCGACATACAGATTAAAAGCAATGAAGCAAGTAGTACTTACTTCAACCAAAATCAACACTTACATGAATATATATATTTTTTTCGCAATCCCAATCGCTTGTGGGAAATAATTATCACGCAGGAGTTCGAAACAACATATTAATTGCGAATACATTTAATTTAGAAACTTTACTACATCACTTCTGTTACATTAGCAATTTGGTTAGAAATCATGCGTGCGAGGGGCCTATCTTTCTTTTGATGCGTTCGCCCATTTTTAAATCAAAGCGAAAAGAAAATGGGGATGCAAATGGGAAATATTCAGTTCATTTAAATAATAATCTGCGGAGTGTTTTTTACCGAATTTGCGAAACACCCAAAGGGCGTCAAAGCAATTCCCCCTCTCCCATTACAAATAATCACCTCCAAAGCAAGATATTTTAATATTTACTTTCCGCTGAAAAATTTACTGCTTTGGTTAAGACGCCATTTTCTTTCTGCCGCAATAAAATTAACAAACTGCGTCGGGCAAACTTGCCCGGTTTGTCCGCATTAATGCTTCTCCGGGTAAAAAACGCCCAAGAACAAAAGCGTCATTTCCAAGCGTTCGAAATGTTTATGGCGATGCGTTTCGGAGGCTGCCAGAGATTTCCAGCGCCATAATATCTCAGTCGAGCCATTCGAAAATGAAAGCCATCTCTTTGAAATTGTTTTAACGACGCCCTTCCCTACAAAGGAGTCGGAAACTGTCACAAAAATTAAGCCATAAACGGTAATTTAGTACGCTTATGAGTTTTAAAAGCCTGCGTGTAATCATTTTCGAGGAATTTCTTCCTTCAATGGCGCTGCTCTGGTACTTCATTATTCAGAGTTGTGAATCCAAAAGGCATCAATGAAAGAAATCTTAATTGTCATTTGAGAGATTTACTAATGTGGCCGGATTTAATTTACTCTGCAATTAAGCGAGTTATTTAATGTGTCGAGACAAAAGAAATCCATTTCTGAGAGTGATAATTTTAAATATTTGATTTGTTTAAAATGGGGAATGCTGGGTAATTCGATATTCCCCGTGGCAAAAAGTGCAGATGATGATTGCGCAAAGATCGTTTTCTAGACACGTGGGAGTAATGTCGTGAATTTTTTACGCATATTAATAACTAATTCACATGAAAACGTTTTTTTATCCCCATGGTTTAAATTTATTCCCTTTGAAGTAAAAATAAATATTACTTCATAATTTGGCAGTTATTTTATTTTTAACATGTTTAGGATAATTCTGCTTTTTTTTTCAACTAAAAATGATTATTATTTTATCAAAGGGTAATTCCATGCATGACTCACACTACCCTTACCTGTAGTGTGAGTCACGATTGAGATTTTGAAAAAAGAACCCCAGAAAATCTATCATATAATAAATGAAATTTAGTAGCTTGTATATATAAACCAACCATAAGCAAAAGGAAAACCAAATGCAGATCAAATTTCATCGAATAATAAACCTTCAGTTGTGATTTTAAGATTCAAATTTATCTCATTTGTAGTGTGAGTCACGTATGGAATTAGCCCAAAGGGAAAATCATGTGGGTTATGCTAGAAATTTTTCAGTGAATGGGAAATGCATACTATAGATAAGATTTATCAGTTAAAACTTAAGTTTAAATATCATGACTAAATTAATATGTAATTTAATAATCCAATTATGATGAAAAAAAAATTTCATTCTATAAAGTTAAAACTACACATTACGCGGAATATTTGAAATTTATTCACACAATTTGTTACTGGATAAAGAAATTTTATTTGCAGATGATGTTATACAATTAACATGTCTGGAGAAATAAATTTTCATGAAGATGGAAAACCCTTGGCTTATTTTATCGCATAAAAACCATCTTAAGGTTCAGTAATTATATTGGGGATATCAAGAGCATGGAAAAAATCCCAATGTCTTTCTTATACATCCATTTTACGGTCTTTTCCTTCTATCCAAGCATACTCACTCAAGTTTTAAACCCATTTGGGATGTGTTGATTACTTGGAGACTAATCCATCATTCTCGAATAAGATTCAAGGAATTTGGGCTGACTGAAAATATTTTCTGATACATAATGCAGTTTTTTCATTAATAGCGACAATAAAAAAAAAACCTCTCAGGAAATCAATCATCGTCGTAGAAAGTTAAGGAAGACCCGTTGGCAGCAGACCATGGGAGATTAATAAGACCGAATTTAGAAAGTCGTTATAAGATTTTGATGAAAACAACGTAAAGAGATGGCTAGGTTTTTAAGTTAATTTTACTTTTAAAAAACAATGTTTAATAACAATGCAGAATAAATATTTCAAAAATTATTAAATTTTTTATTTTTGGTTTAAGCGAATTATAAACTTAAATACAGACTGTTCAAAAATAATTAAATGCAAAATGCCTTTTAAAATATCAAACTTTTATTTATTGATATTTCTGTATATTCAACCCACGCGTGGAGTGTTTGAGGGTAGTGTATTATTTAATTATTCACCACTTAAAAAGTCAGCCAAAACCTCCTGATAGTTGCGAGGTATAACTTTTGAAATCTTATGAGATTGCACCGAGAACCATACTGACTTTAATGCAGCAGAATAAGTTACAAGAAATTAGAGTGGTGAGTACATTTAGAAAGTGTTACCTCTTGTTTATGTTTATAATTTTGTTACTTCTCAAGCTAATTTGCATTAAAAGTCCTACCACTTAAAGCAATCTGACATTTTTGTATGCATTTTGCTTATCCAGGCTCTTTTAATACATGACATCTGTATAGATGGCCTTACAAATCAGACGTGTGACGTCAAACGTAGGGTAGTACTCAAAATATTTTGTTTGACATTAATGTTAATAATCTAGTCTAGAATATGAAAATCATAATGTGTGTGTCGGGATGCTAGTAACGTCAAATAGTGATAACGTCAAAGATGCGAGTTCTAAGGCCATATATACAGAGGGTCTTAAAACGTTCTCTCAAATTCCGCACAACCAGATTCATTGAGTGGAGCATGTAAAAAATGCCTGCAGAACTATATCTCTACGCCTCGCATATATTTTTTTTCTAAAAATGTGGCATCTCATCCGATAAAAACTTTAGTATTATTTCATTTATGTCACTTTCATGCCATTTGCAATTGATATTTTCGATACAGTTGTGTGCAAGCCTGTGCAAATAATGGAGTTTTCGTTTTCCGTAATCTTTTGTAGCGTAAACCAGATATCAACGTCCTTCATTTTTCTATCGAAATTTTCTCGAAATCTCGGGGTCACAGAGGTACAGTTTTCGGAGTATTTTTATGTAGATACTCCACGCGAGGAATCTGGCTTTGCTGATTTTTGGCGGACAAGTAAAGGGCCTGTTTATAGCCTGTTTTTAAATAGTATACCTATCTGATTTAAGCCCTTTGCGTCTGTCTGAACAGTTTATTTCCTATGCTTGCTTCTGCTCTTACCCCAACTGTACTAAACATCCGAAGTAAATAGCCGAGAGAGTTCACTGCTCTTTCTGATGAAAAACCTAACACAGCGCAGCGTGACTCTTTAACTTACTCCTCGTAATTGCAAAACGAACTCGCGAGTTACAAGAAACAGCGAAAGTCGACTCTCACAGTTTTTTCCCCCTCTCCCAGAACGCAAATAGCGAAATGGAAATGAAATGAAATGAGCGTTCGCACAAACAAATAGAAAGGGTCGGAATGCATTAACGTAAGGGGAGTATTTCTATTATCCCGGGCGTTTGGTCGGGAGAGAGCTCCCGAAATTTAAATCCGTAAATGGAATTTCCAGGATGCATAATATGAGGGTTAGCAGACTGGCCGGAAAATTAATTGTTTCTTAAGTAAATAAGTCCGACCGGGATTTCTTTGTAATGCAGTTTAAAAGCACACCAGTCTCTTTCTGTAGGGAGTAGTAGTGAGGGGAAATAATTTCATTTGCACCGAGGTTTCATTTTACTTTAAGACGGTTTTCACATGAAATGGAAAGGACAACGGAATTGGAAAACGCGGTAAGTGCCGGAGGCGAACTTTACAGTGGAGTTAATGAAGTAATATCATAATCAAAGTAAGGTTGATGATGTGTGCCACCATTTCATATACTAAAGTAGGTCACTTTAATGGTAAATTTGCGATTTTAATGATAGTGTAGTTGAAAATTTCAGGAGGGTGGATAAACGTATGTTTAGGCACTTACAGCAGTTTCAGTTCCGTGTCTTTCTTTGAAGTTAAAAGATGAAAAATAGAGAGAAGAGAAACATAAAGGTTTATAAATTAAGCTTATCGAAGTTTCGTTTAAACATAAATGGAGATAGGGATAGTGATTTCCTTCTTGTAATATTTCCATACAATGAGAAGTTTCGTAATATTCTGTAATGGCAAAATTTCGATTTTTTTCCCTATCTGCGCGCTCAAAACAAATTATAAATTATGATATAAAAATTTGCGATCCGTAATGGTTTTCGTTTATACTTATATGATGCTTTATGGCAAAAGAAACCCCTAAAATAACTGAAAAATTCTTATTTAGGAGATGGTTTTTACCGATTATTTTTACGGAGTGATCTCAAATATGTTTATATAATATCTACCTTTACAACTTATATTCTTGGATTATGTTGCTGAAGTAATAAATATTCTTTAGTTGTGCCTATGACAAAAACATTTGGAGAAGAAATCTAAAGACATAAAGACATAAAGGCGCGCACAAAACAAATTATAAATTATGATATAAAAATTTGCGATCCGTAATGGTTTTCGTTTATACTTATATGATGCTTTATGGCAAAAGAAACCCCTAAAATAACTGAAAAATTCTTATTTAGGAGATGGTTTTTACCGATTATTTTTACGGAGTGATCTCAAATATGTTTATATAATATCTACCTTTACAACTTATATTCTTGGATTATGTTGCTGAAGTAATAAATATTCTTTAGTTGTGCCTATGACAAAAACATTTGGAGAAGAAATCTAAAGACATAAATTTAAGAAAATAATAGTAAAGTCTTTCACTTATTGTTCTTAAGATCCTATCTTAAATCGAAATACTTAATATTACAGAAGTATAATCTCATTTTCTGGGAAGTAGTGGATATAATTATTCTAAGTAGATTTTGAAATTGATAGTTATAAAAATAAATAAAGCATTAAAATTCGATCTTAAGTTTTTATCTTGTACTTTCTTTATCATTAATAAATAAATAATAGCAAAACTATTATTATTGCTTCATCACTTTAAAAAACCTAAGTTGCTTACTTCTTTTTATAAACAAGTTGTTATTCTTAAATAATAATGTAAAATTTAATATCTGAGTACTAATACTTTTTAATTAGAAATATAAATATTTTTATTACTTGTGAAAAATTAATAGTTTTTCTAACCAGATATCCCTCGATTGTTTTGGAAACTATTGGGAGGAATTATTGATAGTTTAGGGACCATTACTATCAATAGTGTAATAGTTAAAATGCATAATTTTCGGGCTTATAGGCCGTGTTCCAAAATAAAAACAAAAACACATGACGTTTCTTCCAGAAGCTGTGCCCGACATCATCAGTGGAATAAAAAGCGTTAGTTCACCGATTCACCAAGTAGACGTGGTGCATTCTTGGTACATTCGTGGTACAATGAGAATGCACCACGTCTACTTGGTGAATCGGTGAACTAACGCTTTTTATTCCACTGATGATGTCGGGCACAGCTTCCGACGAAACGTCTGGTGTTTTTGTTTTTATTTTGGAACACGGCCTATAAGCCCGAAAATTATGTATTTTAACAATAAATCCGGCTGTGAAAGTCTTCTTGTTTACAATAGTCGAATAGTTTTTCTAGTGTATGTTATAGACACCTTTCTTAATTCTCTCTCTCATAGCCGTAACTATCTAACTACCAGAAAATCTGTAAGTAGATTATTATTACTTTTATTTTTGTAACAATTTTTTCATCATGAATAAATTCTAATGGTTTCAGTGAAACTATATGGATCAATGAGTAATATTTCAATTTACTCAAATCATTAAAATTCATAGGTAGATTTTGTATATTATACATAAACAGCATAAACCAGGGAGAATTTTTAAATTTATTTATGAAACAATTTTTTAATGAAAATCTATCAAATTCAAACCTTAATTTCAATGGTTCCAAAAGTTTTAATATTCACTCACGGAATATTTGTACATTTTTATAAGGTTCTATATTTCTCACGAAAAATAGCAAACGTCTTCTAAAAGTTTCGGTTCCATAAAGAATGCATTATCCCATTACCCTCATAATACTGGCAAACGACTTTCGGTAATAACCCCAGAGTTTCCTAAAAGGCAGAAAAAGATATGTATACAAGGGTATTCACTCCACAATCGATCATTGTCAATGTCGTACACGATAGAGAAAGACTGTAATGAAGGTAGGAACAGTAGTAAACAAAAGAGACAGAGAGAAGAAAATATCGCTCTCAAGAGATTTTTCCTCAGAATATTAGACTTTTACTGGGTCATATTTACTGGATCCTTGGAAACAGAAAGTTGTATCACTTCAGTACGATACGTTTTAGGGGATTATTAGAAATTGTTACATTTTCAGTGTCATGGATGATTGGAAGTTTGTTTTGAAGAAAATATTGAAGTTTCAATCTATTTCCCAGGGATACTCATTTCTAAATTCTTATTATTAAAAATTTTATTAACTTTTGGGTTGTTTAGAATCTATACTAAAATGGTGTTATTCATAGATAGCACAAGGGATAGGGTGGGGATTCATAAGGTACAGTGTAAAAAAAAGATAGATTCTGTTCTATTTTATAATGATTTAAAGAAGACAATAATTATTTGCAAAGGAAAGAAATAAATAGAGGTAAAGTTATTTAGTTCCCCCTCCCTTTTTTCCTTGATGCTAGTCTTGCTTCAACCAATCCATACCAGATTAAACCTTTCAAAAAACAACACTTTTCCGAGAGGGCCCTGCTTGAACTACCACAGTACATGAGTTTTTGACTTTTGAGAGAGTTTCTTACAAAATACAAGCTTTCTTCCATTTTATAACAAAAGGCTTCGATAACTTCCTAACAGCTCCCTTCAACAACCCTTTCCTCAACCTGTCGCCAACACCAACACCCCTACAGAAACAAAACATCCAACCCTCCCACCCCCCAGAAATCCCCAACAGACGCCACGTGCCACCACCGCCCCCCTAGAAATCATCGCCCCCGATAGACAAAGCCCTCCTCATTAGTCGGAAAAGCGCCACTTCTTTCTTCCCCGTATATTGCCGGGGCGCATACTGCTGCCATGCTATCAATAAGCAGCTCCTTCATTATATGCGGGCTGACACCGCTCCGTCCTGTTACCGCTTATTTATTTATGCATTTCGGCCCTTTTTCGAGAGCCTGTGGGCTGAGGGACTGGTGCTGGGTTGAGTTGGGAGGATGGAGGTTTTGGGGATGTCTGGGATGCTGAATTATGGAGGTTCTTTTGGTGGTGGAGCGGTCCAATTATATCTCGGGAGTGACAATGTGTGTGATGGAGATATGTTTGTGAAGGAGTTTTTCTGCAAAGAGAATTGGCAACAACATATGTTGCAGATAAGTTAAGTTTCCTTTTTGAAATTTTTGTGGAGCTATTATTTCAGAGTTTTCTAATTATATAATTCTGAGGCACCATCTTACTAAGTTTGTAAAGTATATTTTTACCACCTTCATTTTTTATTCTTACATGCAGAATATAAACCCTAGTTATGATTATTTAAAAATATATTGGTATTTTTTTATTATTTTTTAATTCTTGTAAAGTGAACACAGGTATCATTAAAACTTTTTTAAACCTTTCAGTGCTGCCCGACCCAAATTTTCAATAAGATTCAATAAACATCTTGGGCGGTGTAGGATTGAAAGTGTTAAGTAGGTTATTAATTATCCTTTGATACTTTTCGTATGTATCATTTGAATACTTACGTTTCAGCTACTCAATACCATCAAAGTCTGAAAACTTCACAAAGTAATGTCCTTTACCTCACCCATGTAAGGGTATATTTTGGTACAATTTTGGTTTATCGACGTATGATCTCTATATCAAGTTTTCCCTCTTTTTGAGGGAAATTCATTGATATATTTTCAGACTTTACCCACTGAGTTTATTTTCTTTACTTGCTATAGACTATTATTATTGCTATAGACTATTATTATTGCTATAGACTATTATTATTGCTATAGACTATTATTATTGCTATAGACTATTATGCTATAGACTATTATCCCCTCCTTGTTTCGGACTTTCTACTCGTCAACAGATTTATGAACCATTGGAGATAAGCAACAACAACAACCACATTATTATTAATTGCTTATTTTTATTGAGATAATCTTTTTGTTGGCATGTTTCACCTCGTCCCATACCGGAAAGAAAACAAAACTCCAAACACATACTCACAGCTTTGCATTCAATCGATGCTCCAATCCCTTCCCTAATGAATACAACACTCATTAGTACATTATTATTCCACACACTCTCGACCTTAATCCACTGCGGTTATCGCCCCCGCACTGAGTGGCCGACCCCCACCCACCACAAATAAAGCAGGCACGAATAAGCTAAGGGTGCAAACTAACGCCGTAACTGCGCCAGAATGCAACACACGCATAAAAAAAAGCGCCTCGGAAAAATCCGCCCTCTGTAAGTGGCTTCGTTTGCGATCTGCCTGTTTCATTCAGTGCCGCATAAACTACTCTCATAAAAACACGATCTTAAAGCTGCATATCTCGATACCCCCGCTGCTGCTGCTGCTAGAAGCAGAAAGTCTCTCCTCCCTTTTACTTATCAAATAAGTGGATATCGCAGGGACTTCCTTTTCTTGCCTTTTTGTTCCTCGGAGCAACAGTTATTCCCGGGCTGGATGAGGAGTTGGAGATATCAAAGGCGGCCCTTTACGGCTGTTTAGCATTTCCGATTTTTCCTGCGCGTGTCGATTTTTTGTTCCATTAGTTTTTGCATCGCTTTATTTTTTCGCTGAGTCGGCATGCTGATTCGGTTCTGGGAAATCGTTTTTGGGCATGTGTGTGCTGCTGGGAGTAAATTTGAAAGATACTGGGGATTTAAATTGTTGACTGCTGTTATTCGTTGGATGTTTGATTTCCCAATTTTTTTTTAGATTCAAAAACGTTATTTTACGAAAATTATCAATCTTTCTCTCTCTGCTGGATAGGAAAACGATGTATTTGATTTATACAATTGACTGAAGTACTACTACTTCAGTTAATAAAAAATATTTTTTCAGCTTTCCTTGAAAAATATTGATACTGTTTTTGAATCATTCAAAATTTCTTTGAATGGAATGAAGAAAGAAATGAAATGAAGTATCATTCACTTAATTAAAGTTGTTTAGCAGCACTTAAATTTTACAGTTGTAGCATTTGTAAAGAAATAGACCAATATCTTTTATGGATATCTGTTGCACCAAGAAGTAAAACTGGATATATACTTTTAGCCATTATCTTCAAAACAGAATTTTGAACAATTAGCAACTCCCTTATAATATTATGTTCCAACATCTCCCAGTTCATTTATCAGATAGAGGATGATTTTATTTTCTTTTTCGCGCTAAAGCTTACTATCAATTCGTGATTACACAAATACGATACAAAAATTAACAAGATACAGATTCAATGCAGTAACAAAGCACATCATAAACAATTAATGTGAAGCAAACAGTTAAATGAAACATTTAAATAAATAATGCAATGGAGAATCTTAGAACCAAATACACTTTGCCACTTGCTTGTTTGCCACTGCTGTTTCTCGATTTATACTGTTCCTATATTATTTTCTCGTATTAGTTACTTAAAACATCATCACGTTTAAGTTTTTTTTTCTGTTGTAATTCCTTTTGTATACCAATATGTAAATTATTTCTATGCATGTTCGTTCACCTACATGGATCTTTGTGCGATCCAAGGTGATGTAAATTTTTTCTCATTCTAATTGCTGATTGGAAATAAATAAATAAAAAAAAATCACTGTAAATGAGCAATAAATTATTAAATACAGCCGAATTTACAATACATTAAAATCCATTTACATATATTCCAGATATATTGTATTATCCAGATATATTCAAGATTATGAGCCATATCCTTCACGTAATACACATCGTTAGAATGCTTTTTCCCAACAGTGGTCTTTAACCCTTTTTAATCTTAAACCACTCTACATTACGATTAAATCCTATAGAAAATTTGAGGCTGTCAGAGCTAAAAGCGTTAATTGTAGTAAAACCAAATAACGAGATAATTTTATAACTCATGCTCAAAACTAATCCATACATTCTTCCTGTAACTTCCACAACACAAAAATAATCGTTCACTGCAATAAAACTGAAACTTTTCAATTGCGTATAAATATGAGTTACTTTTACGATTAAATAAAATTTTTAATAACACCCATCTCACTTAAATGACTCTAGAAAGTGTAATTTGTAATGACCCATCAGTTTAACCTTTATGAACGCCTTTCTATAAATAAGGGGAACTGATTAAGAATCTTTGAAAATTCCTATTTTATCAAAAATGTACCCCTGAAATACGTAAGTTCAATGAACTTAAGATTCAACCACATCTATTAAAACTTGGATATTAATAGAATCCATTCAGGAGAGTAAATAGGAGCGTTACATTTTTAAATATTCTAGGAAAACATAAAAGAGGTACCACTATATCAAAATCCTTACATAATGTGCGCCAGAAAAAAAAGTCTCTGCAAATTCATTTACTGCTTTGTTTCATTTAATGTTCCTTATGTTTTAGCAAACGACCATTATCTACACTAAAAGTCATTACTTTCCTAAAGAGGGCAATATAGTGCTATGATAAGAGCTTTTCAGTTTTTAAAGCCAATCAGTGTTGAATTAAACATCGTAGAAGAAATATCGATCCACGGACCGCCGAATCGATTTTTCTTTTAAGCATGTTGGAAAGATTTACGCTTTCGGCCTCTATAATAATTTGTTTAATGACTTACGCAGAATGTCCTTTACCTCATTACTCTCCCATCTCCCATTCATAATAACAGTAAACTGAAAAATTGTGTTTTTTTAAAGTTAAGATTAAAATGAAATTTTTGAGCAAACGTATAATGAGGGGAGCAGAGCGGGGGAAATCTGACAGTGATTTTACGAAATTAAATGACGTAAACAGGACGTTTTGTTCGTGAAAGGAAACTTTGTTTTATAAGTTGCGATGTTAAGTTAAAAAGGGGAAATAAGTTGTGCTTGAAACAAGGTTTTTTCTTATAGAGTAGCAAAATTTCTATTTGAATAATAATTGGGTGTGAAATTGGTTTTTCTATGAATATCTCTCAAAACTTCGCGGATAAGTTATAAATTAAAAACAAATGGAAAAATCTTTTACGAAGTGTGTATTATTTTCTTAGAAGAACTGGTAAACCCTTTGTAAATGTGTTCTTTAATTAAGTTTATCCACAAAGATGTAAATAAACATGTAATGAAAAATGAGTGTATTTATTTAAAATTACGTACATTTTCTTTTCACTTAAGCATGCAATGAGCTTGCCGCAAGTTATTTCTAAGGTGTCTGATCGTAATATGATGTAATTTCTCATAGTTAGAAAGATGTTTGCAATAACATAAAAACTCACAGAAATATGTTTCGCGAATGTTTCACATACAAATATTCTGGAATAAAGTATTACTTATGTAAAACTTTTATCACACATTTTTTTCATAATTGTTTGTTCTATCTTCTTTTATTTGTAAATTTATTTCTGAAACTTTCTTATTTTGCTCTAGGGGCGCTTAAAGTGGTTTCAATGAATTTAGCATGGTCACTTTTACATGACTCTATGAGAAGTTCTTTTGAATTTTAAGCCGTGAAATTGACATTTAAACAGCCCTAGTAATAGTATAATCAGGGATATTGCGATATACTCTTTAATTTACTGGTCTTTATTATTTATGAAATTATTTATTATCTGATTCAGAGTTTCTTTTTCTTTTCAAGCGATGGTATTTTCCAAACCCTTATAAAAAGGAAGCTGCGATGGTCCTGCAAGGCAGTCCCATAGATTCGATAATCAGACTGTTTTCGAGCAACGTTTCTTGACTATATGACGTCACCAACAGACAAAATAGTTCCCAGTGCGGTGTCTGAATTTTGAGTGAAATGAAGAACGTCAATTTAAAAATATGATTATTTTGTTAAACCCATGTACATAAAGCGTCTTTTTATCATGATTTGCGTATAGAAACTCCTCCTAGCAACCCAACAAGCTTTCTACTTACACGTTGTGACGTCATGAGATCAGGAAACGTTGCTATCGAGTATAGTAAGGAATCTTGTTTATCTCCATCATTAATGTCGTGTTTTATCTTAGGGAGATTTAAGATCAATCCCTGATCACAAATGGCAAAATTTTAAGAACCACACTAAGATATGTAAAAGGAAGCAAAACATTAGTAGTTGAAATAATGTTTCTCCTCAAAATCCCGTGATCATTTTGACTTTTGATGAGCGAATGCTTCGACATTCCACTCAGCATACCTCCGCCAACACACCAGAGGTAGATCCCTCCCGCCTTAATTCCAAGAAAGTATGCAAAGTCCCGAAATCTCCTCCCACCGACTCGACAATCCGTTGAGGTGGGTCCAATTTGGAAGTTAATTACGAACCTCTTCCTATCAGACCCACTCAGAGCCCCCTTATCCGTTCCAACACAACACAAACCCCTTCCAACAACCATACCCACCTCACAATCGTCAGACATTCCTCGAATCCGAATTATTCCGAGGCCTCCCCCTCTAATCGTTCGCCAACACCCCTCCTGCGTAATTATTTTCGGCAGTTTATCGTCTGAGTGTTAATTAACGGACACTTTTGCGTTTTCGGAACGAGGAGGGTTCAAGTACATAAACCCGAGAGGACTCTTTTGTCAGGCCCCCACCTAAAGATTAATAGATGTCACATGCAGCAGAAAATGGGGTTTTAAAGAAAGCAAAGAAGGGGTTAGTTGATATAAATGGGTTAATGGACCTCTAGTTTGGATGGTTATAGAGAAGTATCACTTTTCTTTCCCCATCGATTTCGCTGCCGAAATCCATTTTCGAGTTTTTTGCGGGGTTTGTTATTATTCATTCCGTATGGACCCTGATGGTCCGATACTTTTCGATGCGGCGCACGTAAGAGGGCCTTATTTAAGCGGATTCTTCCCTCTCTTATTATACTATACACACATCAACCATTAAGGTGATAAATAATCGAGCGGAACTATAACGGGGAACAATGCTTGGTAAAGGGATTTTTTTTCTGCTTCTGAAGATCTTTATGGTTAGTTAAAACTGGTATATGCGAAAGATTGAGAGATAAGTATTCCAGTGGTGTGATGCGGCTTTATTAATGGATCTGGCATTTTGCGTTATGGTAATCAGTTAAGTAGTGTTAAATTAGTTTATGGTAGTTAGGGGAGTTATTCTGAGAGATAATAACGGTTTCAATGGTCTCACTGAAAGGCGTTTCATGGCTTGCATATTTATGTGGTGTCTTAAATATATTTAAATGCTACGTGTATTTTTTGCTTTGAATGTGTGGAAATAAAGATTAGTTTTTTCATCCCTTAAAGACGTGAAAAAATAATACTGCAGTTTTTGTAAACATTATGTTGTAATACAAATATTTATGATAACAAGTAACTAAACTCTGTTATCTTTTTCTCATCTATTCCTGTTATCTGTCTATATCTTTTTGGAAAAATTTGAATAGTTTCTGAGAGTTTTAAGGTAGGTGCATGAGAAATGAAAGTAATGGATTTGTAAGTCAAATAACTTTTTGTTCCTGACCAAAAATCTTTGAAAAAAGTTATTCCTTGCTTCTTTAATCTTTCATTATTAGAAGTTAAATTGAACTTTTTTTTGTCTTTTTAATTGTTAGTTTTTTAGAGAAATTACAATGGATGGAATTTACACAATATAAATATTTGAATTGAACATAAGATTTTAGAGTAATACTAAGTTTAAGATTTCTTACATTTTTAAATACTCTGTAGAAAAATTGTTCCTTTTGTTAATTTAATCAGTAAATCGAAGTTATGTAGAGTATTAATTTTTAGAGTAAAAACTATTTCTGTTTTAAATATATAGAGAGAGTTTATAATTTCATCGACATTATCAGGTGTCTGAGATATAAAAGTAAAGTAACACGATCCTAATTTATAAAATTCTACAAAATAAAAAAAAATTGTTTTTTTGCAAATCAAGAAATCAAGACTGATCATGATTATTACATATTTTTTACGTAACGTAGCAAATGTTTCAAAATATCCAATTTAAAAACATTTATCAAAATGCAGATTGTTCTGCTTCCCGGAAAGATTTTTCTTTAATCAATATAAGAATAAACATGAAAATGTTTCTTATCATAGTAGAGTATGTATTTAAGTTTCCGAGTAATAAAATTTATGACCTGTTAGATGTATTTCTATAAAGTCAAATTTAATTCTTTTGAAATATTGTTTACATAGAAATAGCTTTTTAATGCATTCCTGTTTATAGTTATGGTGGTATTGCTCAATTTTTCACCTGGAAGTGTAACTGAAGTGCTAGCTCCATTTGAAGTTTATTTTCAAAGATAGATGACTTCTAACGAAATAAATAACACTTCTGTCAATATCACAAGAGTTTTTGCTCGTTAATTTTAATGATGGATTCGTGTTTTGACTTAAAGTCCTTCACAATCCGTTTTGTCAACAGTTATAATGAGATGAATTTATTTACTTGATTTGTTTTTACCTGTCAGATGAACTGTTAACCAAAGAAAACGAGAAGAAAACATATTGGATTGGTTTTAAAATAGTTTTTGATGTGGGGCTAAGTTTTGATACTGCAAAATAATTTGTTTTATTTCAGTTTTAAATATATTTGGATTTATTTGTTAAACATTGATATCTAAAACGTAAAAATATATGTAGGTATTTTTAGAATTTTTACATTATAAATAACGTGTATTTCTAATGCAAACAGTCTATAGATATACTTATGTACATGTACAATACAATTGAATTTTTTTATCTTATAAATCTTATTAATATATAATAATTATAAATCTTGTGTAAGATAAATTTAATTATTTAATACTAAAATGGAAATAATAAATTCAAAATAATCAAATCCGATTTTTTGTATTAAATTGACACATAAAAGAAATTTAGTTAAAGCATAAGAGAAATTATTTTTCTTTCAAGTTAAAACAAAATTACGAAACAAAAGTTACAAAAACGAAGTTAAAACAAATCGTACATATGGTATCTAATCAAAACTTCCTGAAATTAATTATAATGGAGAATATTAAAAAAATATTACCATGAAATAGCAATTAAATGCAAATAACGCAGAGAACCTTTTAAGAATCCAAGTGTACACAATTTCTAAAAGTATTTTAACTTGCATAAGAACACCAAAAAGTAATTCAGTGTATTAGAATCCAGATTTAAAAAGATTATTCAACTATTCAGGAAGCCTTCTTTAAATTAAAGGAAACATGGAAATAGTTTATAACTTTACTATTAATGTTCTTTAATTAGAAATAGTTTAAAAGAACTAATTTAGCACGGCATTGGAGAATTTCGTTGCGCTAGGGAAATGTTGGGTTGAAGTAATTACTAGATAGTAAGGAATAATTAAACTCGCGATTAATTAACTATAGATTAATGTGTAATAATATAAACTTAACGAGTGTTTTCCCAAATAAATTGTGACATTCTTCAGCATTTTCATAGCTTTCAATTCTTAAGAATATCAACGTAAAAGCAATCTTACTAAGCGTTTAATAAAAAAAAATTAGGACGAGCTTTTAGAAAATGTATTAATAAACGATATTTTCTATGTAAAAATTTATGTTTTTAGCATTTACTACTCGTAAATAAATTATTTTCTATCACATTGTCAAAAATCACATTTGATTTGAATTTTGGATTATATCATGGTACGAGCTTTTTCGCTTCTGATATCACACAGATATTCATTATCTTTCTTTTTTTCTACTTTATGTTACATTTAATCATTATTCTATCGTTTTTAACTAAATAAGGAGTTATTTTAAACCTTGTATTTAATTTGATTTCGTTTTATGTCCTTTTTTGTGAGCGTATTGATGTGTTTGTTTGTGTTAATGATTTTGAATTTGAATTACTTCACATATAAAGTTACATTTTTAAAATGAGCCCACGTGTCCATCAGTTGTTATAGCCCGGCTGGATTTCATAGTGACCATGATAATTTCGTCAATTTCACTAAATGATCAGACTTTAGGTTTTGGCCAAAGGAGGATAGATATATTAAAAAAAAATATATAATATTTTTTTGTGTTTTAAAATTTGAAAAAGGATTTTTTATATGAACAAATACTATTAAACTGAAAAAATTTAATTTATAATTTAAAGAAATATATCAAAATAAAATAATAATAAATAATAATATTGATTTTTATTACTCTATTTCATTCTTATATTTTAAATCATTGCATGAATTGGGTTTGTGAAACACTGAAATAATTATATAACTAAAGATCCAGAAAGAGACAGTCATTGTTTTTAAGTACTGAAAAATTTTATTTATCATTATAGAGCTGGAAAATATAATATCAAAATAGTATACTTCCTAAAGCGTTTTCAATATGAATTAAACTCTAACCATACTTCCTTCTTTACCAAGATTTACTTAAAAATGGTGGGGATCCGTGGATATTCCTCCTGAAAATTTCACAAAAATATTCTTCTAACTCATTTTTGGAAATCGACTCTTGAGAAAAATTTATGTGGTATATTTTTGTATACCACACGGTATCTTCTTGCTTTATCAAAGAGGTAGGATAATTAAGTGTTAACCCTTAACCCTGAAATTGGAAAATTTCTTTTTATCCATGGAAAACAATTAAAAACTTAAAAGCACTCCATAACTTTATATCTAGATGATAAGAGGGCTCATGTGTTCTCCTACGGGAATTTTTGAAATTGTCATGCACAAAACTGTTATTGAGGTACTTTTTGTGGAATCTCGGGAAGCATATTCATATATTATTCCTGAAACAGGCATTGGCAAGTTATTCGTTTTGGCAGGCCGTAAGAAAAAACACCGAGGACCGCCAGTTGGGAAAACCCAGACTTATCGCATCGAACACGGTATTTTTTATGAATAAACTTCAAGCAATATATTTTATAGCTAATTAGGAAAATTCTGTCTATTGTTTGCACCTCCATCCATGCTGTATCCGTATAAAATTATTTTTTTATCTAACTGCAGATAAAAAAACTCAAATAACGAAATACCACTCCCCTCCCTCACCACCTTCATAAAGTAATCCTCAGAAAAAAACAATTCAACAACTCCCCCGCACCCCCCACAGAATAAATTAATCAAACTGCCCCCCGGAGGAAAGAGAACCATCCGCAGCAACATATGGAATCTGAGCCCATAACTCGGAAGGGGGAGGGAGAACCCGTGAAAAATAAATACACCCCCACCCCCCAAAAACCCAGAAGAGGAATGGGATTGATAGAGAACATCGGAGAGGGCCACCCTCAACCCCCAAGTAACCGATTATTTATGATCCCGCCACCTCTCCCCGGTGTCAGGCAGGTCGGCCGCTAGGGGCGCTGCGACCGCCTGAGGGATATCGGATGTTAAAAGCATCCCCGCGTGTGGAAGAGTCCGGCTTTCGCTTGCCGGATAGACGAGAGTGCGGGTTCTCCGGATCCGGATAGGTGGTTCAATCAGTCTCGCCCCGTGCTGAGGTATCGACAGCACTGTTGAAAGGATAGCTCTGATTGGACTCTTTGCGATGGAGAAGTTCTGTCGCTTTTGCCACGGTGATATGTGTTGAAGACGTGACGCGTCAACACGAGTGCGAGTTTAGTAAATTAATGAACCTCTCGAAACTGGAATGACTTTTTTTTGGATGGGTTAGGGGTGTTGATGTATTAATGAGGACTTTTTGACGAGAGTTTTAAACTTGAAAAGTTTGACACATGCTAAAAAAACTTTACCAAGACAGTGTCGTTGAACTGTTCTTTCCGAATTAATGGTTGTTATAAACTTCTTCATGTGATATGGAAACCCGAGTGTGGTATTTTCTATGTATGGACGACGGAAAGTTTTGGGAAATTTATTAGCATAAAACGTTTGTAAGTGATATTCTTTTGGTGTGTGTGGTATTATACAAAACTATAACCACGCTGATTGTGATAAACATTCGACAGATTTAAATAGAGAAGACCCAGTTATGAACCGACTGAAAGTGTTTTGCAATACAATCATGAAATCTTCAAAGTTCGTCTTGGAACTTGTGCTCTTTGCGTTACTTCCCGCTGTTTTCGTCAAAGGGAATTCGGAGATTCTTCCAGGTTAGTTGATATTTTTATAAATATTTATTTGTAGTTAATCATAAATATTTATTGGCAGTTAAATTACTTGTGGTACATTTTTATGATGATTTTTTTTTTCATTTTAGAATTGAGATATGTGAAATATTTTGGTATTTTAAAGCAAAGTAAAAATTCTTTTAACCTAAATAGTATATATTTGTTTTTAAAAGTTCCACGTAAAATAAAGATTTTACACTTTTAAAAAGTTTAGCTTCAAAAAATATTAAATATCAGGGAGTGCCTAGAAAGTGTTTTTTTTTTTTGTTCCTTACATTCACATTATATTATTTCTTACAGAAGTTACTGTATGAAAATTATTTTTTATAAGCCGCGAACACTATTTTTACGTGGTGCTGATATCTCTCATATAAAAGCCCACGTCACTCACTGACTCACTGATTCTGGAACGCTCGCACACTATGATGCCATCTCGCAATAATAATCATAATCATCAGAAAAATATAAAAGCCCACGTCACTCACTGACTCGATGCCATCTCGCAATAATCAGAAAAATAAATAAATAAAAGTAATTAAAATTTTAAAATAATATAATAGCTTTTAAATAAATATCTTTCAAGAAAGTTGGTTTACTTAATAAAGGTTAAAAAGTTACTTTTAGGGAAGTTGGTTTCTAATTCAACAATAATAAATTATTAAAGTTAAACTTCTTATTTAATGTATAATTAATAGGAACTTGAAGTAGTAACGAGCGAAGCTCGCATAAAAGGCTAGCCTAGCTGTAAGACCCGGCTTTGCCGGGTCGTAACAGCTAGTTATTTTATATTTATCTTCGTACTTATAAGAAAAATTTAAGAAAGAAGAGACGCATCTTGAAATTTGCTACTGAAAAACAAATTCACTTTATTTTTATGCATAAATAAAAAATAATCATTTTCAACAGATGGTTATAAAAGTGTCCCGAATTCATTTTCATAATATTTTTAAATAAATATCCGATTAATCCTTATCTTCGAATGAAAAATGCGTTCCTCTCGGTTTACTCCCACGCTTCATAATAGTTATTTCAAAGAGTAGCAAAATTGAGAAAAACAGAATTTCCGAATTCTACTCAAGAAAGCATTCATTTCTAAAGTATAAAAGATAAGGCATTCCTTCATGTAATATTCAGAACCTCTGCCTTAAAACGACTATCTTCAAAGTGCATTTCTAAATTTATTCACTCAAATCTACTTTTGCAGATGTTTCCCAAGTTCATGTTAGACTTTTGGTTTTGTTCGGAAATTCAAGTAGATAAAACAAACTTTCCATTTATGGCCAAAACGTTCCAGTGGAATTTTTAAAATATTACTTTTACGACAATGGAAATTCATGGCACAAACATAACTTTACCGAACGAATACTGAATAATGGAATGTTTATTCCGTTTTTCGGAATTTGTTTGTTTTTAAACATCGTTTAGTTCTGCGATTAAGTAATATTAATTTTTACATATTTTTCTTCTTTTCTGGAACATGGTGTGTGTATGATTGATAGTTTTTATTTAATTTTTCTTTTATTCGTTCTTTTTTTACTTATAACTCGTTTTCTCGTACGATGGAACATATAAGTTTTTTATACAATACTGTACTCAAATTTAGATTGTGAAATATGCTATTGAATGATGGATTCATCGTATTTATTTTTAATTAGATAGATATTTTCTCGTATGTAGGGGAGAGGGATGGTTTATCTAAACTACAGGGTAGAAAATCTAAGAATGGTTTATTTTTGGAATAGGTACAATTTCTTTTAAAGTAAAGAATGAAATGATCCCATATTTTGTGTTTAACTCAAGATAAAATTTAATTTTTTTTACTAGCTTAAACAGCTTAGGTTTTCTTGATCTAGTTTGGAGTTGGATTACGAACTGTAAATCTATAATTTATAAAGTTTAATTTAAGCCAATTTAGTTGTATAGATCCTGTTTGGTGGAAGAAAATTTGTTATTTTAACGTTGTTTTGAAAAATAATACCCAAATTTACATTTATGTCATTAAATATCTGACTAAATTAATTTTCCTCTCCAGTCATTTTACTTACGCGAAATTGAAAACAAAATATTTTTTTTTGGTTATCATGTCATAAAATAACTAGATTTGTATGAAAATCTTTTCGTTTCGATCCTTACAGAGAGTTTATGTCTTAAATATTGGAAAAAAAAACAAATTTACTTACCAGCTAAATTAAAGCTTTAGTAGCCAATTGAACGTCATATTTTCACTGCATGCTTTGGTACGAACAAAGAGAAAAAAAAGAATGGAATCTCCCTCAATTCGGCAGGATCTCGAAAGTGAAATTCATGCTTTTAAGTTGTATGGAACTTTTCCGTTCTCGCATTTCCGAAACTATCAAACATTTTGCTTTATAGCCAAACCTCTTCGTTTTAAATATTATTTTCCCCACTTCTCCTTGTATAATAATTTAAATAAAAAGCAGGAATGGGTTAATAGTGAGAAATCTAGCTTTAAATATTTAAATAATGTAAAAACAAATCTAAGTTTAAAAGTATTCGATTAAAAATACTAATAAAATCCTTATTTACGGCTAAAATATCGGAAAGCATCAAAAATTATTCTCATAAGTTTATTTTAATTTGGTTCTAAATTTTCATCTTAAAGATACATATTCCATTAAAAAAAGAAAAGGTTTTTAAAAGATGATTATTTTCTTTGGATGTGAGGTGAAGACCATGATAGACGTAATTGCAAGAGTGTTTGACTTCATTGTATCTTTAAAATTTTTACTCGTTGGTTAAACCACCAGTATTACGCAAGGGAACTATACACTGTACTTTCCTCTTAACCAGTCCAAATGGGAAAAGACAGAAAGGAAACCTGTATAAAGAAAATTCCAGTTGGTTAAAACGGGGAATGAACAAATAACACAGGTCTGAAAAATATTTTCTAAGAGATGTGTTTGGGTTACTCTAACTCATCTTTCTGTTGTTGTCTTTTTGTGTTCTAAATTCAAAAGTGACCTCCATTTTCTCCTGAGACGTAACGTTTTCAGAAAATTTAGTATTTATGTTTTATTGCTTAATACCTCAACATTTTAAAGTTACCAAATGCCACCAACACCAGGCTTCAGCACATCACATCCTCGACTGCTTGGGTCTTCTCTTGGAGGATATTTATTCCTCACACCTTCTCGTCTACGACTTCCTTTTTGTCAGTGGATTCTTAGACATGGTCTGACATTGTTAAAAATGGGGTCATTATAAATTTTAGTAAAAATTTTCTTTAATTTTTTTATGATTGTTTGAAGCGCTGAATCTCAAAATGACTGCTGATTCATCTTAAGCCATCACTTTTTTTGATAATTGAAGTCGGTGTGGTTCAAGTAAGGAATTTTTAAATTCAAATTTCTTTGAATTTTTTATCTAAGTTTTAATTAAGGCCATGTTTAAAATATTTTTAAGCAAGCTGAATCCAAAAATGAACTCCGTTATGGCTTAGGATTTCATTTTTCTTTACAATTTAAGTAACTATGTCAATACCTTAATATAGATAAAAATATGTGTTTAAAATTATTTATTATTATTTTTTTAATGAATATCGATATGTAATTCAAATGCAGTCGGTTACATTCTATCAAATTATTTTTCTTCCCTGTGAGACTCCTCTTGGTACATTTACCCTTGTGAAGTAGTCACAAAAATGTTTCTTGGAAGTATCCAACAATAGTCTATCATCATTGTATCTATTTAATCTTCTATTTTCTATCTATTTAACATTAGTATTTAATATTCTTATGTATCTCTATATAATCTTGATGAATGTAGTTCAATATATTCTTTACTCAAAGATCTTAATTTTAAAATGTATTGAAGTTGGAAATGTATCAAACTGCGTAAAATGGGTAAATTTGAAGATAATTTTGCAATTTCTGTCAAATCCTAACGTTAAGAATTTTTTTCAGCATTAGCAGTATTATTTTCGTTATCTGCACATGAACATACATGTGAATTCCATAATTTTTAAACAGCTTGTAGGCTGCATATCTGTGTAATTAATCCTATCCTGATGCTTTTTTCCAAACTTCAATGCACGTTAATAAAAATTGAAAAAAGGATCTGCATACCTTTAGGAGGGGTATAAGGATACTATTTTTATGAAAGCCGAAATTTGACGACTTTTTGTACATTTTTACAACTTTTCTTAAGTTCTTATTAGCAAACGGATTCGTAACGGCTGTTAAAGCAGTGATGATCCGATTAATAGGAGATGGGAGAATTTAGTGCATTCTCGAATCCCTTAGGAATCCCTCCTTGGATATATCCCTACGGAGATCTTCATTTCTGAACTAACTCCTGTCAAACACTTAGTATACGAGACGAATACTGACTGAATACTTTCAAAACCTAATTCAAACGGAATGAAGATACGACAGAAAGCCATACGAACGCATTCAAAAAGAAACTCAAAATCCAATCTCTCACTTCACACAGAAAGAAACCAATTCCTAATAACTCTCTCCCTCTCCGACAAACAACTTCAATATCCGATTTCAAAGCGCAACAGCAACAGCGATGCAAAACCAACCCCGCTGATAAATTATTTCGTGATAAAGGGTGTGTAAACTTTATGTTCCAGAGGCGTCTTGGAACGTCAAAACAACGCCCACTGCGATCAAGAGAAAATGGATCGAACGCTTCCCGGACGACACACAAGAAAGGAATGGTTTTCTTTTCCCCTCCTCCGTTTTTCCCGAATGCACCACCGGGATATTATGTCCGTGGATGGGGAGGAACCGGAAATCTGTTTATCGGGAATCGGAATGTTATCTCTCGACGGATTCCGTGTGTGATTAATTATTGGTTTTTATTCCGAGGAGTTGTCTTCGCTGCAGATTAATAAATCTTTGGGATGGGAGCAGATAGCGTGTGGAGAGTGGATCTATGGAGAGAGGGGATTTTTGTGGCGGTTCTATCTGTATCTAGGACAATGCTGGAAGAGAGTGGGTAGTATTTGTTTTAGTATCGTTATCTATGCTGCTATCTGGGGATATTATTCGCGTTGGTTTTCCTGCCTTACTGATGATGCTTTTGGTGTTTTAGGATTAATAATGTAGAAGTTTTTAGTTCCTAAAAAGAGGTTGGTTTTCAAACCAACTATTACTTCCGATGTAATAATAATTTCTTTTGTTATATAAGTTTTATGATGTTGGATGTAACGAATGGATGTGATTTAGTAACTGCTATAGATAAATGTACAATATCGGAACTGGATGGGTTTGGGTAGATATCACAGTTGGAACCGGAATGGAAAAGGTGCCGGGAACACCAAGATTAAAAAAACACCGGGGACACCAGGTTTTAAAAGGCGTCAGAGACAACGGGATGATTGCCAACTTTTTGATACAGAAAATTAGAGACCTTTTAAAGGATTTTTATAAGGTAAAATATGGTTAAAGGATGAAATTAGGGTAATTTGTTGAGGTCCTACTTTTATTATTAAACATTTTTCTCTATTTTTCCAAAGTATTATACTATTACACTTGTACAAAAAAAACCAACATGAATTACGAATGAAGATAAATAATTCAGATAATTCAACTGTAAGGTTACTTATATTCCCTATTAATTAGACTAATAAATAATTGAAGCCATTTAGTATTAAGTTAAGGAATTGAATTAAGTTAATTAAGTTAATGTATTGAAATATGATACTTTAATGGTTGAAAAGTATCACAAGCAGAGTGTTACAAGCAGGTTTCGAATTACGAAAATATTTAAAGTATACCTACAGGGAGAAAATAAATTGAATTGAAGAAACTATAAATATTGGTAAATTTCCTTTGAAGATAAGATGGTTTATAACTTCATTTATATACAGCTAAGTTTTAATATAAATTGAGATAATTAAATAAGCATCTAATTTTTCAATATTTCTTTACAAATATCCTGATAACGTTCCATTTTCCTTCTGAAGTCACATATTGTACTCTTTAGATTTATAATTGGTTAAAATTTAACATTTATTCAAAGAGTTTAATTGTTATGTAAATTTCCAATTTTCATTAAAGTATACAATATAAAAGTTCTAGAAAACAATAAAATTGAAACAGTTTCTTTTTAAGGATATAACACATGAAATTTTTTTCCTTTATATTTTAATTAAATTAAATTCAATGAAAAATCATTTGCATTTAAAGGTAAAAATAAATAAACAAACCAATATGAAGTTTTCAGGGTCGAAAACAAAATCTTGACATTATTATAACCCTCTTTTAATCACAGCTTTATATAAACTAGTAATTAAATTGGTAGGTAATTATAATTTATTATTTGATAATTAAGCTTTTTATGTAAGTATGAAAAAATTATTTTCATACATAACATTAGAACTTAAAAAATAACTTAACTATTAGAAAAAAAACAGCTTATAAAAAATTTACACAAGTGCAATGGAATGGTAAATTTATTTTTAATCTCTCGAATCCTTCAACAAATTTATCTGATGCATTAACAAAATAAAAGATAACAAAGAAAACATTATGACTTTTTAAAAATATGTCTTATTTTATAAGTTCGCTTTATCTTTAATTCCCCGTTCATTACATTTGCATGTACATCATTAGATGCTAAATTGTAAGCGATAAATATTTTATGGGAACTCTTTCATTGCCAACAATTTAAAAGAAATGTGAAAGTCTTCATTGTCTTGTCGTGCAGCTAATTCCCACTTTAAACATCGCATAAAAATGAACTTCAGTTAAAAGTCCTGCCGAAAATTACAAAACGGTGATTCCTTAGTGGATGCTTAAGCGTTGCATTTTGTATTCATAAGATGTTTAAATATTCAGCGAATCCACGATCAGGGAGCTGGGAAAGAAAATCCAATTTCGGTTTCCTCATTTTCAATTTTTATCGAATCAATCGCCTCTACCGCAGTAAAAATGAAGTAATTAGCGTTAAATATCGCAATAAAGTAAACCGCGGCGTATATATGCAAATCGGTGATGTAATTTCACTTTTATGTGACATTGTCTCGCAGATAAGCCGCACCAGATAGATAAAGCCAGGCAAGAACAAAAAGGGGGTGTGTAGTACAAGCCGCGAAATAATTTCCGGTCGCATTATAATTCGAACGGGAAATGAGAAAGGTTATCTGGAGAAATGGGAGGAAAGAATGGCGGGAGGGGAGAAAGCGAAACTGGAGTGATTTGGAAAATTCAATTTATTCTTGACGTAAATCTGGCGTTTTAAAAATTCAGGATTTGGCTTCATTTTGCTTTGTGTGGTTGCGAAGACGGAAGTTTCGGTGATTTTCTGAAGAGACTGGTTTTGAAGGTGACGTCATGCATTTTTAAGAGTTGCCAGATTAGATTTTTAATTAACTTGCGGCGGGTTTATGCTGGGTGCTGGAGTATCGAAGAATCTTTTTATCTTTTGAAATCTTGACTGATAAGTCTATTCACTTCGAAAATTGAACTTGGTAATTATTATTTTGAAATCTATCTTGAGTTTGCGTGAGGAAGACATCAAAATTTATCCATTGGAGTTGAGATTTATTTTTAAGAATAAATGCACGAGATGGCAGAAAATAAAATATATCCTGCTGTACACTAATAATAATACAGGGTGTTTCAAAAGTCCGTTTCACGGCTTTTATTTGAAACCAACGTGTCCTAGGGTCCTAGAAGTAAGGTCTACCCCCAGGTAAGTGACCCTGGAGAATCCATTGAGAGGACTTACAGCACCCCTAGCGGAGAAATAAAAAAGTTAAAAAAATTAATTAAAAAACTAAAGGAGATAGAGCAAACACCTCAGTGAGAGTATTGTTGCCACTGTTATAAGTAACTCACTGAAAAAGATTTCATGAAAATATTGTGAATATTCACGGAGATATTGGCATGTGAAAATAGCCGTTTTTCGAGCCTCCAAAAAGGAAAAGTTAGGAAATTTGCAAGTTTTTCAGAGTTATTATGTAGTTTTGTATCTTTTTAGTTAAATAAAGTAAAATTTTAATCAAAAAATCAAAAAAACTTGCAAATTTTTGAACTTTTTCCTTTTTGATGACTGAAAAAGTGCTATTTTCACATGCTAATATCTTCGCGAATATTCACGATATTTTCATGAAATTTTTTTCAGTGAGTTACTAATAAAAGTGGCAACAATACTCTCACTGAGGTGTTTGCTCTGTCTCTTTTAGTTTTTTAATTCATTTTTTATTTCGCCGCTAGGGGCGCTGTATGTCTTTCATTCAGTAATCGAGTGTTATCCATCTCTCCTCAAATGGAATCCCCCAATCCATCCATATTTTTATGAACTATTCCAACACATATAAAACCCAATAGGAAACTTCACGTCCCCCTATAACAGTCACACGAGAACCTCAGTTCCCTCGAGAACAATCGCTGCTATTTAACGGTCTTACCGTCACAGCCAAGCGAAAGGGTGACTGTAAGGGGAGAACATGGGGCAGTACTCACGCGATTCGAACGTTATCAGGCGATTTTATTCACGAACTGGTAATTACATTTTACTCAGACTTCCATTCAACTGGTAGAATATGTTATGCGTTGTTCAGAAATAGCTGATGATTACGCCATGTGCAGGAAAAAAAAAGTTATTTGGGGCTTGGTATAGGCTCAATAATTACGTTTATGTAAATAGTTTCCAATGGAGGTGGGTTAATGTAATCAACGGGTTTTTTTCCCGTGTTTTGACAAGGTTGTGCTATTGTTGGGGTGAGGGTTTGCAACATTTTTGTGCGTAGGTAGTTGTTGGAAGTAAAGTTGCGTGACTTCAAACTTTTTGATAGGTTGCTTGTAAGGAAATATTTGTTCAAATGAGTGTCTTTTGAAGTTTTGTGTGTGTTTCTGTGGATTTTAAAACTTTGCCGGAAAAGTTTTAGCGTTATTTTTCATGAGTGGTAACTTTGCAGTAAACTGCATTTTAAATTTAAAAGCATCTCCCAGTAGTTATATGGTTTATAAATGAATACATAAATAAGGTTTTTAAGTACATACTTGCAATCAAGTATCTTATTTTAATATATAAATACCGATGCACTATACCTTAAATATTTCATTTTTCTGTAAAACTGTATGACTTTATTTGAATTTACTTCAAGTAGTTACGAATACAAATATTTATAGCGAAAATTGATATGCTAACTGTTAACTTCTTTATAGGAATAATTCAAATAAGTTAGAGCGCTTTATTATAGAACTGAGATCCTGAGAGAGAACTGAGAGTATTTAACTTTTGTTAAAATATTAATACCAGTTAAAACGGTAAGTACAATCTTTACTTCTATAACTTTGAGTAAAAATATATCTAGACAAAGACATCTACTTCATTTACTATAACAAAAGAAACATGAATCTACTACAATGTAAAAAATACAAAAACATAATTAATAAGTATATTAAGTTTTCTGAAAAATACTCTCTGGAAACTTATAGTTTAGAATAATCGGAGACATAATCCGTAGAAATATATTTTTTACCGGTAAAAACATTCTTTGACAGTATCCTAATTTATAAAGATTTGAATGGAAGTACCTAGTCATCAGAAAAAGTCTGAAATACTGAAGTCTAAAAAAAAAGGTTTAAAAAGTTTACATACTTCAAATATTACCATTTAGGCAAATGTTATATAAGTTATAACTTTTCCTTTACATGGATAACCTGTTTTTAAAGAGTACAATTTACGTTAGGATTATAACATTTGTTTTAAATGGGTACTTTTTCTAAAAAGAGAATAGGTACTTAATTTTTAAATAAATAGCATTGTAAAACTTAGAGTATTTCTGTGCTTTCAAACTTGAAACAATACTTTGAGTTAAAATAGCATAAACAAATTGAAAATTCCTTCACTGTAAGAATTTCCTTTAAATATTTTCTCTTATGATTTGGATACACAGATAAATATAAATAGTATGCTAATTGTTGTGTATAATTTAAAATGAATTTAACTCTACAGTATATTCAAAGTTTCCTTTTATTGTTAACTTGCTGAAGTTTTTTTATAATATTCTAAACCAATTAACCATGCATATTACATGCATTTCTATAAGATTTATATTTGGGTTCGAAAACGCAGGTATAAGTAAACAATAATGACTATTTTTCAGTTTTAAAATAAGACATAAAACTAAAAAACAACTATAAATACGTATCAATGTATAATAAAATGAACAATTTATTTTCAAACTAATCTTACAAGATTCTTATTTTTACTAGAATAGGTGAATACCCTTCCTATTTCACTAATGGAACTCTAATCTAACTCTATTAGACCCCCTCTTAAAAGCAATAAATATTCTCCAAGATAAATTGAAGATACAAAATACTCGGACTATAAGAATAGATAAAAAGCCGAAGTGGAAATAAAAGATGCGTCCTTAGAGGCAATTAGCGTAAATGTGACACTTTTCCCAGCAATCCCGGTCCAATAAAACGGGATCTTGCATTACCGTTAATTACCTGTTCGAAGAAGGATGCGAAGGCATTGCTTTGCGACATTGTTCAGTGAATTCGTTTCGTGGAAAACAGGTGTTCCGTTCCTCTGGACAGAGGTCTTCTTCTTCTTTTTATCGTTCTGTTGAGGATAAGAGGAGTGTTTCGAGATTTAGTGATGCAAGGATACGTTTGTTTTCCTCTACTTAAACGAAATATAGAGGTATACTCGTATTTATTGGATTGTGAAAGTTCAGATTATTCATTTACTGTGTTTTTAAGAAAAATATGATTTAGCATTCATATTGAACTCATAGAATGAGGACATTAATATATTATTATTATTAATTATATTAGTGACAACAATATTAAAATTTTAATCAATTAATATGTGTGAGGTATTTAAAAGATTTTTGAAATGTATTTTTTGAGAATAAGGAAAACATGATCATGGTTTCACAGGTAGATAATGTTTTATGTTTTGGAAGCGTCGACAATATGAAGTAGCTTTCAAATTCGATATTTTAATTGAGTTTTTAAGCATTGTTTTTTAACTCTTATAAAGTAATATCTTTTTGTGTAAAATTTCACAAAGTAGTTTGCATCCATATTTGTTCAAAGCTTTCTTAATCGTAATTATTCAAAATGTTAAAACCACTAAGGTTGATGGAATGACATGAAATTATTCTGCGTGCAAGATAAATTCATTTGAATCTTTCGTTCTTTAAATGCATTTATTATTTTTATGAGTCCTATGATTAGACAATACGTTGTCGTGCGAGATACCTAAATTTTATGATGATTGATTTCCATCTCTCTTATAATAAATGCTTTTTTATATTTTCATAATATTATGTAATTTCTCAATCAAAAATTAATGGGGCAGGCATCCATCACAATGATAATGTAACACAATAATTGATAGATACTTGTTATTCTTTAGGGACATCTTCTAAGGACATCTCTTAACCCCGTCCCTTAAGAATTGTACCACAGTGTAAGAAACACTGAATAAATCCTTATATTATCATGATATTATGATAAAATACACTTATGAGGAGATACATAAACTGAAAATAAACTGTACTTTTGGAATAATAAAACATTCATTGTAAAATAAGGAATATTTATTAGATTGTAAAAGCTTTTAAGAATCCATAAAAAGCGTTGCTTCCCATTATTCTTTCGTTTCACTGAAATACTCAATAAGATAAAAACAATCCACTCCTTCATCGATAAGTTCATCTCGAGGAATTTCATTAAATACAACCTTCGCATTTCTTCCCTAACAAAGAGCCCGTCTTCCCTTGGTTATTCCCGAAACTATTCTCCCTTTTGCTTAATGATAATTGCAGCATTTCCTTCTAATTGTTAAACAATCGATTTCCCCGACAATACCCCCCCCCTCTCACCCTGGAAATAAGTGAGAGCCCTATCGTTTTAAACTTCTCTTTGAAGATAAATATTTCGCCGGGCAAATGCATAAAAGAAAGGGGATAATTAAAGGCATATCCACCTCCCCTCTAGTAGAAAAGGGGAATAAATACACCCCTGGTAATCTACGACCACCATTAAACTGAACGGGGGAGTTCCCTTTTTCCTAGGGGGTGGGAACACTCCACCACGTTCGGTTGTTAATTATTGAAATTCGAGACTGGAGATCGCTCAACCGCTCGGAGATTAGGGGCCGAGGGGTGGAAGGTCGCACGCCCACGCTGAAGCCGCGGGTCGGACGAATTCATTATAGATGAAGAAACATGCAAATTGAAACTTTGATCGTAGCAGGCGGGTCGGCATCATTTATTCAAGTGGGTTTCCGAGAGAAATGTAATATTTTTCTCCGGGAGAATTAGTTTTTGCATATTTTTCCCGGGATTGCCCTTTTATTTCAGTTCTTTCTCCCGTTTTTCCGCTCGGGATGAAATGTCGCGGTTTTATTCTTTCTTTTTTCTTACGAGCGTCGTCTTTGTTGTGAGAAATGAATGTACGTGAGGTCGGTGCTACGACGCGAGGAGGTTTTTTTCTTTTTCTTTCTTTCTATGGCCGCTGGCTCTAAGAGAGGTTTATTATTTCGGAAGTTTTTTTTTTCTCTTTTGCTGCTTTGTCGTTTCTTCACTGAAATGATTCGAGATGCTTTGCAAAGGAGTACATTAAATTGCTTTAATCTTGATTTCGGAATGGGTTTCTATTTGCATATGCTTCTTGTAGAACTCTGATGAGAGCCTTGAGGGTAAATGCATATTAATTGGGTCTTCAAACACTATAAAGCTCTGATAATAATCTAATCAAGAAATGTTATTTTTGAAAGCACTACTTAATTATTAAGGGATTTAATCTTAGAAAATTTAACTACATTCAAACGTCCATATCAAATTAAATGTATGCATTCTCGATTTGAAGAATTTTGGTGTCGAATAAAATGAGAATGTAATCAAAAGATTTTTACAATAAGGTTTTGATATGTAATTTCACAATTGAGTTTAATTCTGTAAAATTATACTAATTGATAGTTATGACAATTTTCTGCATAATTTATAACAGCGTTAAATTTTAATTTTCGAGAGTTGTTTTATTTTCAATCTTAAGAAACCTAACAATTATACTATCCGTAAAATCCCTTATTATTTACTATACGCTTTTCCGAGACACCTATTACTATTTGTCAAATCACGTCACGTAATACGCACTTCAGAGAAATAAAAAAAACCCCCACTAAAATATGTAATTTATGCCCATGAAGATCTTTTAATTTGTAAATCCAGTACAGAGATAGTCATTAAAATAATATAATAATTTAAAACTACGGTTTACTAGGTACTATACAGGCTAGCCGAGTTTTGAATAATAAAAACCATTTGATAACTTTTCCCGTTAGGATCGCCTCACACCTTACCTATAACTTCCAATATTACCTATTGTATATAAATTTAGTGCTTTGCCAGATGTAGGCTATTGCCATCTATATTTTTAGTTATTTCCGTATCTCGGCTAGCCTGTATTATCTAGTAAGCCGTGTTAAAACATACAGCGTGTAAATCTCCAATTAGCGCAGCAGTGGAATTTCCATTAAATGTAAGTTAACTCTAAAACACTCCCAAGAAATCTCTAAGCATATCAAATTCATCAGCAATATTTGAACCTTTAACAAAATCGTAAACGAATAAATTCCATCCTTTCAACTCAACCCCAAACGGCTTCTTCCCAAACAGTTCATCCAATCGAATCCCTCGAACCCGGTTTTCTCATGATGAACCAGAGTTGACCGATCTCCACCCTGGACTTCCCTCTCATCCATCCCTAGAATGTGGAATTTTATGATCCTACATTTCGGAATAAAGAATCCTTGCCCAGACGATCCTCTTCGAGTGTTTATGATGATTGCTTCCCGCAATTCCTCTTTCCTGAGCACTTTCTCTCGGGTAGGGATCGGAAGTCAGGGCCGATGGAGATTTATTCTTCGAATAGAGAGACAGCTGGAGGGATATTTCTAAGGTTGTGGAGTATAGTGTTAAGATGGCGAGGGAATGAATGTGTAATGTCTAGGTCTTGATATTTCGAACGTGATTTATTTAAACTTTGTAAGTGAATATCGGCAGTACTACGTTGCCAAATTAACTTGTTTCGTTTGGAGCTTGAGAGTGAGTAATTTTAGTTTGAAATTCAAAGATTGTTTTGTTGATTTGATTAAAAATATTATTTTCATGTTTATTAATATACATTATAATATAAATTATAATATAATATACATACATTATTAATATACATTGCAAGTAGTCACCAATACTGGCTCTGTTGCCTCTCGGTGACCAATTTTTATTTTGTAAATTGTATTTTTTAAAAAAAGATAAATAAAAATTATTATTATTATTATTATTTTCCAGGATTGTAGGTTGTGGGCTAATGTTCTAAAGCCATGGCCTACAATCCCGAAAAATGTAACAATAAATTGTAACAGTTCAGGGCGTAGAAGTTTCCATGATTGTATTTTTTTTTAAAGTTTGTTAGAAAATAATTGGGCATTTTAAGTTTTGTAAGTTACATTTATTGGCTAAATACTTTTTAGGTAAAACTAAACTCATTAATTACATCTTATAAGGGCCAAGCCCTACGGAATCTTATTCTTTTTTTGCAACCGAGGACCCTGGGGAATTTTCATATACAATAGAATTAAAAGGACCAAGCCCCTTGACCAAAGGTCTATTGTGCCAAGAATTTTTATGTAAACCGCAGCAAAATTCAAGCTTAACTCTTTCTGTTTGGTGATTGTATACTTTTATTAAAGTTTAATGTACACAGATTCAAAAATAATTTTATATTTCTTTATAATAATGTTTTGCTCATTTAAACTAAAGCAATGTTTCTCAATTGAGTTCGTGAATTTATGAAGAACCTTTTTCCTTTTACCTTTTTTCTCTTGGCAGGAACCTAAAAAGATTTTAAATGAATTCTTTAAATATAATGTACTATATTTTACTTTTAGAGCGATTTCAATATTCATTTCAGTTTAAATCCAAATTCAACTAATTCCTCTTCAAATATCCTCTGAACAGTCAGTGATCAATAAATGACCATTGTTTATTAGCAACTAATTCTCTCAACTTGAATACATTCGGCATAACGGTTTGATGTTATAGTAGTATTAATATTTTAGTTTTCATCAGCGAAATCAGAGCATCAGAGGAATTAAATTTGGTATGCGTAAATAAAGCAATAGTGAGTATTGAGCATTCAATGTGTTATAGCTTCATAAACTTTAATGCATAGGTAATTAAATGTTATTCTAATACACAGATTCAATTCAATAAAGTAAATATTGGTCTGTTATATTTGGTTTCGTATTCAAATGATGACATGTTTTATTAATTAAAGTTACTTAAAAATTTAAGTAGTCAAACAACTTAATATCAAATGAAAAGTCACTAAACATTTGCTATAGTTGTAAATAGAAAAAAAATTATGATTTCTTCACAAAACTAGTTTTTATCTCTGTATACTAATTCAATTTCAGTGAGAAAAAACAACTTTTTTTTGCGTGCGGTTAAATATTTGAAAAAACTGTGTTTATTTTCCCACTTAAAATAGTTTACACTAATTATTAACTCTATGCAATGTTCTCTGATCTTTAAAACTTTAATACTTGTGAAGAAAGTTCAGTTTGTCTGGAATCATAAAAACTGTTTCAAAGGGACCAAATAGAAAGTTTTATAAACGATAAACTTAAGTCGAAATTTAGTCCGAATTATATCCTTTTAAATGATGTTCGAGTTCCCATTGCAAAAGTTCAAGCACCTTTAATATGAGCCATTTAACCTTTCTTTGAAAAGACTGAAAAGATCCTTTTCCAGACTATATATCCCTTCTAACGTTTTAAGGAGAAACACTTTAAACAACTTTGAACACACTACTCAAAACTGAATTCGCTTTGGAATTGAAAGTGACTGATGAATGAACTAAAACCTAAAACTTCTCCTTACAAGTTTGAGAGTAAAAAATTTTTTTTTTCGTTCTGTACTGAGAAATGAAAATGAAAAGAAGATAATTTAATTCTTAAAAAATTTGGGAGATATTTAATACATTTTCTTTTCGAAAGTATAGGAATGATGTTTATACTTATTTCATTCTATTTAAATTGTGTTTTCTTTTTAAGTTTAATTATTAACTTATTTTATGCTTAAAATAATTAATGTTTTAGTTATTATGACTCATAATACAAAAAATACTATTAGTTATTTAAATTTATAGATGACGAAACTTGTATCGTCTAATCGTGCAAAGGATATAAAAGTTTAGCAACGTGAATCTGTAATTTTAAATATTTATTTATTTGCTTTTTAAAATTAATAACTTATATTAAAAGTAGTTTAAAGTTATAGATTGATAAAATGATAACACAATTTTCAAAATCCCTAATGCGGTTAAACAATTAAACGTCGTACAAAATGATGTCGAAGATAAATTTAGCTAGAAATAAAGTCTTATTTATGTGTTTTCATTAAAGGTTTTAAAAGATTAGTTAAACAGCGTTATCTGAAACCATGTTTTTTGCTAAGATAGAGAAAGCTGATTATGTGCAAAAATCTCCGATTTTCATAAGTTACATAACAAACCTGATCCTTTCTTGTACCAAAATCACCCGATACGTCAAACTTCTTTACGTCATTCTGTAAACAAAGGAAGTTAACTCTTTCCAGGAAAGAAGCCGAGCGCGCCTCAACTTATAAACTATTAATAAAGGAAAACAAAAGAGAAGCCGAGTTGAGAAATTTCATACCCTGATAAGTTCAAGAGACCCGTTTGTGCAAAATCACCCACCATCTAAAATTAGTAATCCGCTTAAACGAGAAGAAAAAAATCACCCCCGAAAAATCCACAGGAACACTTTCTACGAAGCGATATTTTTCAATAAAAAACGTCATTAAAAGTTAAAGGAACTTTCTTTAATTTCACCGCAAATATGAGACGGAGAAGGAGAGACAGCTCCCACATTGTTTCGCGTTTTTATCTTCTTTCTTCTCGTCGGCGGATTTCATCATTAAACTCAAGGTAAATTAATAACGCCCTGGGGAGAGACGCGAAATTTTTGAAATAATAACAAACAAGAAATTAAAAGAAAAGAACATCGTTGCTGTAGGGATAAAAACGGGGAAAACATTAACAAAAACCCCAGCTTTTGGTTTTAATCATCCACCGGGGGTTTTTATCGCTTTTTTCCTTGTTCTTTCCACCTTCTTGTGCTCGGGGTCGATATTCTATTTAACATACTTGCGAACTGAGGCGAACTTTCACCATATTTGACGCTAAATAATGAAGTGCCGGTTCGCACGCATACGACTGGAAAATTCATTTCCACCAAAAAACCTTCCCTTGTCTGCCATTTTTAACCACCGTCGGGAAGGTCATTAATGAATTTTTAATGCGGATTTCTCCGAGTGGAAATGGCCCGTTCGTTTTGATGAGGGGAAGAATAAATGAATTTTAGATTACGCGGTAAAGAAAGAAAGCGCAGAAGGGGAAATAATAGTTACGGACCATGCACCGGAGCTGTTGTTTTCTCAAAATAGGCTGTAACCAGTCTGGGAAGAGTCTAACAACTAGGTATTAACTAGATTATTTTCTTTCTTAATGGTGTTTCAAGTAGTCTCCCGTGTTGCATCTGTTTTTTTTCTTCAAATGTCTTAAGCGAAAGTAAATTGCAAGAGTTATTCATGTGTCAGAGTCTTTTTGTCTTGTCAAAGGTACAAGGACTATATTTTGATGGAAATTAGTTTCTTAAGCTGAATTTAGTTTTGCGTTTCGTTTAGTTGAAGAAAGCTGTAATAATCAAGTTTTCTCATTTAAAACTTAAATTAATGGTCTTCTAAATTGAAATATAATTGTATGGTAGGATTTTCGAGAAAACATTTCGTCAGGTTGTCACGCACATTTTTGTTTTTCTTATACCTTTTTATCTAGAAGTTGAATAAAGTGAAAGTTATGGGGAAAATTATATTTTGAAAGGGAGCTGGATTTCCAAATTAAGTTAAACTAGTTTTAAAAATTCTTGTTTAAGAAACACTAATTTTTCATACAATGGTACATACTTAAAAATGAAATAAAAAACATACTAACCATCGTTGTTTATTTATGAAAGAAAGATGGAATGACGTTGTATTGCATTATATTAAAGAGTATTTTTTTTTGCAAATACATGAACATGTGCAATATCTCATCAGACCAAATGTACTTAAAATTTTAGAACATTAAAAATTAAACAGTTTAGAAATTTATATTCATTGCTAAACCTTAAAGAAAATTATTTTTAAAATTGTCAACAGTTATTGAAAGGTCAATTGCTTTAAATTATGTATTATAATATTCCAATGGTGTACCTCTATAAAAACCCTTTAAATTTTTTTAGAAGAAACATTATATCTGTTTATGTCTAGTCATGCCCAAATATACCACCACATTAATTTATCAACTAAACAACTCCTTATCACCTTCTGGGCTAAAACACCAGTCACACCACGATCAGTTGTCTGACACTCTCCCTCTCAAAGAAACGCAATCAGCAGCAATAATTTATGGGCCTTGTCAAGTCTATTATTCAGTAGCAACAGCCTCCACGAGTGTTGAGTAGTTCCAACTGTAAAACCTTCCGTTCCTTCTTCCACCTCTGCCACTTGGTCACGCGAGGCCTCCGCCATATTACTTTCGCTACGGGAGGCCCGACTAGATTGAGACATTTTCTTTTCCTTCAAGAAAAGGATGACGTCATCGCGTTTGTTTTAAATACAGCTACGGTTTGTTTGCTTCTCGGGGGCATAAACTTTGATTTCGGGCCGTTGCTAAGAGGATAGGATATTGGTTTTCGTTGAGTGTGTTGTCATGATTTTTTTTATTTTGTATTCTGCGGTGATTAATTCAGGAATAATAGTGTTGGGAGAGTAAGCTGATAGAAATCGAAATACATCGTTGAGGAATGTTTAGTTTTGGTTCAGGGAGATACTTTGTGCGTGGGATCAAATAAAGCTGACTATTTTTACTGTGTTTGATTTGTTTGAATGCGTTTAGGAAATATTTTCGGAGGTAGGGGAATTAATTCAGTTGAAAAAGCATAATTATCTTTTTTTGCATGTTCTGTATATTTTTTACAATTTTAGATCTAAACGCTTTAAAAACATCAGATATGCAAATTTCTGCACTGGTTAAATTTACATGATTTTTATTATTATGTATCTTTTATTTGAAAAACAATGTTTTTGATGCAGTTCACGGTATTTGGGAAAATTCTTAGTCTCTAACATTTGATTTTTATTTCTTAATGTAATACCTATCTATATATGTGCGTATTTTTTCCAAATGTTTTATGGGGATAAAAGGATAACATGTCAACATAACAACAGCATAGAAAAAACATAAAATTTTCAACTTTCTAAAATTAAGTAAAAACTTAGTGTTACGGATTCAACATAATGCCACAAATACAGTGATATTTCCCTTATTTATAAGAGCGGAACAAAATTTAAAATTATTAAGTAACAAATAATTATTATTATATCCCTGGTTAACAACATCAGAGTTATATTAAACTACAGGCCGTAGTTAGCAGAGCTTCGAAGCAGGAAATTCCCTAAACGCGTAATAAAGAATTTGAATTTAGTGTTTTCACCCTATTACTCCGCTCATCTACCACAGTGAAAGTTTTCGGCCTTCAGGACTGAAAATCCCTTGGTTAATGACCCGTTCCTTCTTAAGAATCCCCCATTACAGTCGGCTGGTAACGCAAACGCATAAATTTCCCCCAATCGATATCCTTACAACTAGGTACTAAACTTGTTTTCATGTTGATGAGCCCTGATGCATAACGGATATTTATTTCATTCACTCCATGGATTTGTCAAGACCGTTACGAAGATGGATAGACTACTGTAGCTTGCTATCGAAATGCTTTGTTGAATTCAAAGTCTACGTTTGTGTACTGAACTATCGCATTAGAATATATCAAAGAGTGTTTGATTCGAGTCTTTCGTAGTATGTGTCCAAGTTTTATGAGGATTCCCAACTGGTATAGTATCGATTCAGATGGGTTTACGTCATACTGGTGAAATTTCTGAATATTGTCAGTGAGTGGTAAATGCAATTTAATTAATGGATGTCAAATTCGGTTGAGATGGAATAGTCAGAGGACTAATAGTTGTCAACGTATAGTTGGAGAATGAAATGATTCAAATGAAACTTTGAAGTATTGAGGTATGTATAGTTATTATTAGTAGGATGTAAAAGTGCTACCCTTTTAAATTATTTCTTGTTATCTAAAATACGTGAAAAAGCTGTTTTCAGAGTTTATAGTTATAATTGTGTGTGCTAATATTAATGTTCGAATGTTGTTCCTGCTTTCCATAAGACTATAAAATTTAAGAGAACAATATGCTCTAAAATTAAAAAACTCAACAAACAAGGTGGAAGTTGACAGTGTCACTAAAAGTTAAATGGTTTTAGAAGAATTTAATAAATCAGCTTACATAAATAATGAAGTGCAGAATATATTTTTTAAATTGCGAGCAACTGAACCCCTTAATTTTAAATGTGTTTCTTAAAGTCACTTTCTTATGCCTTATTACTAAACAATACTGATACTCTCTTATTTACAAATAATTCAAAAGCATAGAATGAAATAGAAATCGGGTAACCTTTTACTGGAGCAAGTGTAGTCGTGTAAATAACAGCAACTGAATAGAACAACGCATTTACTTAATGCTGAACAACTTTTAAAATTTGCTTTGAAAATGCCTGAATTAAGATACAAAATACAATTTATACACACTATCTAGTTATCTAGTTTTAGATTTTGTCACTCTAATTAGTATTTTTACAGGAAAAGACCCTACAAGATTGATTTCTAAACTTACCCTTAATTAGTTTTACCTATGGTCTAGTTATCCCTACGAAGTTCTAACTTGCAATGCAAAGCACTTACGATATACATTTTCACCAGTTTGTTAAGTTTTATTTTACCCATTTCTAAAATGAAATTTTTTGAAAATTCTAAACGGTGACACTGATATTAACACTTATGGAAACCGTACATGGTGAAAATCACTAATACTCAAAGATCATCCCCCCTTACACGACCACTTGCAAAACACCCCTTTAAATTCATTCCCCAGTTCTTCAAAACGCTCACTACTCACGCCCGGTAGGCGCCTGGCGTAATTAAGCCTAATGATAAGGCCCAGTTTTGACGTCACAAATGAAACATTAGCGGGCCGCAAGAGTGACACGGCTTAATTTGCGACTGAATAATGCGATGCGGCCCGGGTCACGCCGAATTGGTTTACGCGTAACGGGCTTTCGGTAATGGATGGTGCCGTAGCATCGACCGTTTGCAATTTTCGGGACCCGTCACAAATGGGCGAGAATTTAATGCCGTCTAATTGTGGATGCTAAATGCAGTTTTGGTTGGTGTTCTGCGTTTAATTGAACTTGGCTGTTCCGCCGATAAATAGGCCGCCGTTAACGTTCCGTCAAAGTTCCGTTTCGTGTAGGTGTGATTTGTGGTTGGTGCAGGGTTCTCTGGGGGGTTATTATATAGATGTTTGGGGGTTGTTAAAAAGGGTTTTGTGTGAAGAGATGGGTTTGGAGTTTCGGTGAATGGGTTTTTGAATTGGTTTTGTCAAGGGAGATGAGGATTCATCTTATGTGTCGCATCAAATGTGTTGTAACCAATTTATAGTGAAAATTAAAGGCTTTATTTATAATCTTTGATATTTTTTCAATAAGCAGGGTTCAATCTCGCAGATCGGATTTTGTTTTCTTTTTCTTTTACATTTGTATTTTTTACCATTGTCATGGAATGACAGCCGGCTGCAAGCGCTCACCTCTGTTGCACACATTTATTATTTTAATCTTAAATTTTTAATCCTGAATTTTTAAAATTGAATTTAACTAATTTTACAAATCATACATAACAGTCAATGTTAAAGCAACATTTTTTAGTTCAAATGTTTTATTGTTTTTTTTTTTATTTTTTTTTATTTATCAAGTTACTTGGTGCTTGTTGAATCGAGTAACAATTGATTTGGTTTTTCTCATTGTGGTACAGTCTCCGTCCATCTTGATACAATTCCATTTTTGTCATTTAATGAAATGTATGAAGTCAGGTTCTGTGTATGAGCAGAAAATTCTAAATTTGATCTCCTTAGGCATTTTTTTTTTAAATTATCTTAACAGAATTACAAAAAAACTGCTTTGAAAAGAAAAGTGAGAATAGTGTACATTTATACCAGACTAGCTGATATGCCCGGCCTTGCACGGGTGTAGTGTATCAATTTATTTTTTTAAAGTTTTCTCAAGTTACATGTCTAATTTTTCTGTAACCTCAATTACCAATCATCCCGATGTTCCCGGTAGTTTTTCATATCCCGGTGTTCCCGGTAAATTTTCATATCCCGGTGTTCCCAGTAATTTTTCATGTTCCGGTATTCCCGGTAATTTTTAATTTCCCGGTGTCTTTTTTCATGTTGGTGTTCCCGGCGCCTTTTTCATCCCGGTTCCAACTGTATTTACCCAAACCCATCCAGTTCCCATGATGAAAATTTATAGTTTCTCCTAGTAAAATATTTAATTTTAAGGTTTTCATCTCATTAACAATAGTGAGTCAAGCAGATCTACTCTAGTAGAGAAATTAGCATTTTTAACCATAAAAGTGTTAATTACAGGTTAATATTCGATTTTCGAACTTGGAAAACTTTGAATTTATAATCCACGACCCTAGATACGTCTATATACCGAGTTTTGTCCATGCCTGCGGCTTAGTTTGAGAGGAGACATAATTTTGAGGTTTTAATCTCATTTATTACAATTAATAGTGAGTCAAGCGGATCTACTCTGGTAGAGAAATGGAGAAATAAGCGTTTTTGACCATAAAATCGTTAATTACTCGTAAATATTCGATTTTCGAACTTGGAAAAGTTGATGGTCGTCTGACCCGCCTCGAGATACGTCTATATACCGAGTTTTGTGTACGCCTGCGGCGTTTTTTGGGAGGAGATGTTACATCCACCCACCCACATACACAGCCACAAAAGGTTTTAGTTATATACTAGCTGATATGCCCGGCCTTGCACGGGTGTAGTGTATCAATTTATTTTTTTAAAGTTTTCTCAAGTTACATGTCTTAATTTTTCTGTAACCACAATAACCAATCATCCCAATGTCCCCGGTAGTTTTTCATATCCCGGTGTTCCCGGTAGTTTTTCATATCCCGGTGTTCCCGGTAATTTTTCATGTTCCGGTATTCCCGGTAATTTTTAATATCCCGGCGTTCCCGGTGTCTTTTTTCATGTTGGTGTTCTCGACGCCTTTTTCATCCCGGTTCCAATTGTTTATATTTACCCAAACCTATCCAGCTCCTACGTTGAACATTTATAGTTTCCCCTAGTAAAATATTTAATTTTAAGGTTTTCATCTCATAACAATAGTGAGTCAAGCAGATCTACTCTAGTAGAAAAATAAGCATTAACAATAGTGAGTCAAGCAGATCTACTCTAGTAGAAAAATAAGCATTTTTAGCCATAAAAAACGTTAATTACAGGTTAATATTCGATTTTCAGACTTGGAAAAGTTTGTATTTAAAGTCCTCGTCTACAGATACGTCTATGTACCGAGTTTTGTCCACGTCTGCGGCGTAGTTTGAGAGGAGATGTAATTTTGAGGTTTTAATTTATTTTATTACAATAGTGAGTCAAGCGGATCTACTCTGGTAGAGAAATGGAGAAATAAGCGTTTTTGACCATAAAATCGTTAATTTCTCGTAAATATTCGATTTTCGAACTTGGAAAAGTTGATGGTCGTCGTTCCCGCCTCGAGATACGTCTATATACCGAGTTTTGTGTACGCCTGCGGCGTATTTTGGGAGGAGATCTTACACATACATACACAGCCACAAACGTTTTTAGTTATATACTAGCTGATATGCCCGGCCTTGCACGGGTGTAGTATATCAATTTATTTTTTTTTAAACTTTTCTCAAGTTACATGTCTAATTCTTCTGTAACCTCAATTACCAATCATCCCGATGTTCCCGGTAGTTTTTCATATCCCGGTGTTCCCGGTAATTTTTCATATCCCGGTATTTCCGGTAATTTTTAATATCCCGGTATTCTAGGTAATTTTTAATATTCCGGTATTCTAGGTAATTTTTAATATCCTTGCGTTCCCGGTGTCTTTTTTTATGTTGGTGTTCCCGGCGCCTTTTTCATCCCGGTTCCAACTGTTTATATTTACCCAAACCCATCCTCCTATGTTGAACATTTATCGTTTCCCCTAGTAAAATACTTAATTTTAAGGTTTTCCTCTCATAACAATAGTGAGTCAAGCAGATCTACTCTAGTAGAGAAATTAGCATTTTTAGCCATAAAAATGTTATTTACAGGTTAATATTCGATTTTTCGAACTTGGAAAACTTTGTATTCATAATCCTCGTCTCTAGATACGTCTATATACCGAGTTTTGTCCACGCCTGCGGCGTAGTTTGTGAGGAGATGCAGTTTTGAGGTTTTAATCTCATTTATAACAATAGCGAGTCAAGCAGATCTACTCTAGTAGAGAAATGGAGAAATAAGCGTTTTTGACCATAAAATCGTTAATTACTGGTAAATATTCGATTTTCGAACTTGGAAAAGTTGATGGTCGTCGTTCCCGCCTCGAGATACGTCTATATACCGAGTTTTGTGTACGCCTGCGGCGTATTTTGGGAGGAGATGTAACACATACATACATAGCCACAAACGTTTTTAGTTATATATAGATAGATAGATAGATAGATAGATATAATTATGTTGTATACTCTTGCCACGTTTTAACAATTTCCAACATATCTCGGTTAAGAAAAAACACATTGCAGATCGATAAAATCTAGTTTCAAGCACTCTTTAAAAAGTAATAAAATTCCTTACTTGAATGTTGAAACAAATAAACATGTGATTTATTCAAGACGAGAAAAAAAACTTTATTCCTGCACAACCATAAATCTACACGTAATTGAGACCTAAAGTGTCGACCTTAAATAAAAAAAATCGTATGCTGATTTCCTTAAAAATAGAATAAATCTTCGAAAACACAAACGCCCACATCTTATCCACACCTTCTTGCCAAATGAGCAGAATCAAAATCCCCATCGCTCGCTAATTCGGAATTAATAATAATAGCTTCAGGACCAACGAAAAAGGCATAATTATCTCCATACGTAATGAAATTACACGAACGAGAATTTGGCCCTTCCATTGAGAGAAAAAAAAACATTAAAAAAAATACCTGCCAACGAAGTAAGTCGCCTAATGCACTCCAGGCTTTTAAGTCACCAACGCCGCGTTAATGCAGTGAGTAAGAACCGGTTCTATCCAGTTTAATGAAAAAGCGCGAGCGTTAATTACAAGGTCTTACTATTTTTATCCGGTACGACCACTACTTGTCATTAGTTTAATCAATTATCCGGTAGCCCCAGCTCGTTAACTGAGGGAAAAACAATTAGATTCATAACAAACCAGTCGGAAGTAGGCTTCGTCCTGATTCGTCTTTCATTCATGATTTTTTTTTTGGTCGGTACAATCGGTGGTATTATCCAGAACCGGGATTCTTTTTTTTTATGGCTTTGCGTTAACGCAGCACGTAGGTGGTATTCATTATTATTACTTAACGGTTTGAACGACGGCGTTATAAAGTATGTATGACTGTGGGTTCTATAAGTAGAAAGGATAGCGTGCAAGCTTGATCAGGACTGGTCTATTTATGAGCTGCAAAAAAGAATCACGATGGTGTAAGTCAACATAAACTGATGGTATCGGAATATTGAAGGTTTGTTTTGTGACCATGTCTGTGCTGTGGAAATGTTTAGGATTATTATTATAATGCGGAATTATTGAATACATGACTATGACAACTGTTTGTAAACAGCTTATATAAAGCTTATATAAGTGAGTAGGGTTTCTGCCAGTTTTTTCTACTTTTTATTGAAGAATGCTTTGTGTTAGTCACCCAACTTGAGCATATTAGTGTTTTTTCTTCTGCTATATTTGGTGAAATGGATATGTAGCATATAAAGAAAGGGTGATATAAATAAAACCTTAAATTCATAAATGATTTGACATTATGCATTAGTTTTGAATCGATTCGATTTGTGTATGATCCAAAACAAAAGTTCCTAATTTCTATCGTAACGTATATACTATATTTTAATCAAAAGTAACTAAAAAAAAGATACTCATTATTCTTAAATCTTTTATTACTATCTTTTTCGGTTCCTAAAATCTTTTATTAGATAATACACTTGTTGGGTTAACTATTCTGAACTGCTTTCTAAACAAATTCCAGTGTCTGGCTGAGTTAGAATTATAGAAGTATTAAATTTTATTGTTTACTGAAAAAATTATAATTTGTTCCCAGAGCCTTAGAAAGAAAATTTTCATCTACAAATAATACAATCTTTCAAAAAAAATAAAATTATAGTTGAAAAATGTACTAACATACTTACTGTAATAAAGTTTTGCAATTTTAACTATTCTGCAATAAGATAAAATTTTGATATACTGAATATTGGTTTTTATTTTATAGTTAAGTAACCTGTTTTATTCTGTCATTTATTTTAAAATTTTTAATCTAATAAAATACTGGTTGAGTCCAAAGAATGCAATTTGTTATTCCTTACTTGTAATCTGTTAAATGAATTATTTTGTTTTAAAAATTCATTACTACACTAAAAAGCTTGCAAACTTTTTGATACCTAATAACCGGTCCATTTATTTTAAGATTGTTAAAAAATATCATAAACTAATTCTCTAAATGTGTACCTCTTTACAGCTTTCAATAGAACTACCTGGCAGCGACAATTTATCCAATAGGAAATCACTAGATCACCAGTTGATCTCTTTGTGTGATGAGTTCTTCCCAAAATTCTTTGAAAGAAAAAAAATTCACCCATCCACACCTACAAAACAATTGAGCTTCCCTACATGAAAACTCTGAAAAAGATCGAAAGCGTTATTTTTATCCGGAATATCTTTCTCTGATATGTTGCAACCACAAGAAAAATGCAGAATTTTTCTTTTTCTTGCTTGAGTAGAGGATGAGAAAATAGAAACCCTTCTCGTGAAATATAAACATTTCTTTCTCACTGGATATCACAGCTGTGGCTCTTCGATCGGAGCAGAGACTATGCGGAATAAGAGAGAGAAAAGGATATAGGTGTATAGTAACTTCTGCACATTATTTGAATGAGTTTGGAAAATTTTGTTAAGCGATTTATGTGGATACCTTTCCGTAGTGTATAACTATAAAATCACTAAGGCTATTATCATTTTTGAAAAATAAGAAGTCTTTTGAAAAATGATTTCTTATTATTGTGAATTATAATGAATTACAAACTATATTTTTTATGTTTAGTTCTTTTAAATGAAATACAAGTTAAGCCTTTATTTTAGTTTATAAGTATGGTGTATAGGTATTACCTATACACCTATACAATATTATAGGTGTATTATAGGGTATAGGTGTTATAGGTATTGTACAATCAGGATTTTAAACAATCATTCTTAACTTTAAAATTTTCACACCAGTTTTTGACAAAATTTAATTTACAGATTCTTACCCTGATGACGACAGGCCAACCACATTTGATAATATATCACCTTGGAAAATAATGCACTCTAATACTAACCATCGATCCTTTCTTGAGGTGATATCTCTGATTACTAACTTGATGAGTATAAGAAATCCGTACAAACATAATTGTCAAACATTTCTTTCCATATTTCTCAAACTGTCTAAAAACCCCTTAATTATTACAATTGGAACTATAAAAAAATTGTCACTGTAATCTAGAATATTTAGTATTCTTTACGTACATAAAAGAGTAATTATTGAAGAAATAATAGATAGAAATAATAGTGTTTTAAGTATGCCGTTGTTTAAAAATAGTTTGCATAGTTTTTTGGTAATTAATATTCTTAAATTAGGTGGTTAATTATCTCTTCTTAAATCAATTAAAATTTCAATTCATTAAAACCTTAATGCCTAAAGAATGGCATACATAAAAAATGCGAATTTACAAAACTAATTTCCTTATACAACTTTATTAAAAACCTAATTAGTAAGTTTTAATAGAAAAAACTTAAGAAGCTTATAATATACCGTAATTCTAGAATCTTTCACCTGTGGAGGAAAAAAATATTTTCCCCAGCAAACACTGTTATTCTTGAGGCAAAATTAGATTTTAAAATTCTTTCCTAAAGAGTTTTTGCATCGGTGAAAAGAAAATGATAAAAGAATTATTTTTTTTACTTCGAGTATTTATTGTATATATTTTTTGATGAGTCTCAAAAAATTCTGTGGTAACATAAGTTTTTTTTATACCTCCACGTATTTAAGTGTCAACATCGCATCGAATGTTTTTTTCACTTTCATATTTTGACACTTTTTTGCAGCCATCCCGCATCATTTTAAAATTAACTCTTTGTTCCATTTGTGTTAATAGAAAGCAGTTTTTTTCAGTCTGTCAAGTGCATTGAAGTTAAAATTTTAAAAATAAATATGAAAATCAATACACCATTTCATGCATTAAGTTGCACTAATATGAGAAATTTCAATAGAGAAATTTGAAGATAATAAATTGTATAGAATATTTACGCATATTTCAGCAAACCTTTTCCGCCTTTGGAAAGGAAATTTTTGAATAGTTTAAATTAAATGTTTTACAAACTTATAAATAGAAAATGGCTCATTTCATACTAACTAATAGCTATTTTCCACTAACTACTTACAAGAGAAACCGAAACTGTTACCTGGATTTTCATCTTTTGCAATTGCAATGCTCCAATTAAGTAAAAAACCCCATTAAAATAAAACTGTAATGAAGTGATATAAAAAAACTTACTTTACCCGCTCTGTGGCTGAAGCACATCTTTTAATAATAAAATATATACTTTTATACTACTTTACACAATTTTTTTTTATTTTTCGATGCTTTAGTATCAAACAAAAATCTTTAACGTTTTTGAATTTATCAAAACTTTTATTTTAATAAAAGTAAAAGTTGTGATACTCTTTTCGGGAGTTTTAACGTTGAATTTTTAATGATATTTTTGTGTGAAGAGAGATTCAAGCGAAAGTTTTAGTATTTTAATAATGATACATTAAAAATTGAAAAATGGTTTTATATATTACATTTACATGATTATTTAACAACATATTAAACATGCATATTTAAACTTTCCTTGGGGAATTGCACCGTGGCGATATATGGGTATTTTATAAAGATATAATTGCTGTAAACATTTTTTGAGCTAACTTATATGTAAGCTTTTATTATTTGTAAAATAATAAGAAAAGCTATTCACAAAAATTTAAGAGAAGATAGAGTTCTTCTATTTAAGAGGTTGTTTTATGTATAGGTATTCTGCATAATCTTAGTCTGATGCGATAAATAATAAAATACAATACTACATATTGCGTTATTTTGCTTTTTTATTAGTTCAGTAGATTTTTCTGAAACCTCACATTTACTTTTAGATGACATCCTGTTACTCAAAATTTCATTAAAATGTAATTTTTATTCAACGATTTAGGAAGGTTTAGGTGATTTTAACTACACATTCAATGATTTTACTTAAGGAAATACTTACATATATTTAATAGAAATACCACCACTTTCTTTTCATGTGATGAACAAAGACTTGTGCCACTTAACATTTTCTTCAAGGGTGATGTTAAACACTCATTTACCTTATCACCAAAAAAGAAATTACCCCGAAATAATTTTTTAAAAAATATTAACAACAACAAGACATAACAAAAAAAAAAACCTTCCCAGGCGTCAGCTTGATTCTCCCATCGCCCATTTTTATGTCATTAATACTTGATTCCCCGAGTTCCCCTCTTCACTCTAACACACGAGAGAAAAAAAATCAATTTAGTGTATTTTAAATTTAAAACACATTAGCGCCGGCGCTACAAAATCACCCTTTCCTACTTGAATGCAAGTGCCATTATCGGCACTGCGAAGATAATTAAGTACATTGTAAAAATTGTTAAGTGCCGTAATTAAGTCTGAGGGCCGCAGCAACAGTTGGCCGCCGGTTTCTTCAAACACTCGTTTTTCGCCCGGGCACTCTCTTGAGAACTCAATTAGTTTGCATTAACGATCCCTGACTCCTAAACGTGTAAAAATTTTTAGCTTGTTATTAAGTTTCGAAACCTCTTGATTCGGACAAAAACTGCGCTGTATGGGAAAAAGTTAAAAGGGAAGAGATTTTTAAAGATTGCTGCGGTTGGGAAAGGAAGTTATGGGGAGAGAGACTATTTGTTATTAGTTTGTGGCAGTGTGCCAAGGCAAATATCTATTGCTAACCTTGCAATTACGTATTTTGGAACAGGATGGGTTAATAGTAGGTCTGAGAATGAGGTTTGTAAGCGTGTTATTATGTAAAAATTTAACCGAGGTGATTTATTAAGTTTAAAAGAGGAAAAATTATGTTTGGTTTTAATGTTTTCTAGCAATTTCGAAAACTTCTTAAATTTTTTTTCCTTTTGATAAATTATGTACCTCGCATAAACATTAAGGTAAGCTTATTTATTTAACCCAGTCCATGTTTGTTAAAGTTCATTATATTAAATCCTTTCATAGTTTTCTAACACATTTATCACGTAGTTCATAAAATAATGAACAAAAGAAGCAATTTTCAGGACTAGAGATGAGGCACATTAATGCAGTCGTTTTCTATTTCAAACATTCAAGTAAGATTATTATGATTGACACAAATTATCTTTAGATCAAGCGTAAAGTAGCAAGCACCTATTCCTGCTTATAACTCATGTACTTTTTATTATACCACATCAAATAAACAAAACTTAAAAAACTTCTTTATGACATTCTCTTTTACAGTTGTTTACTTATATGTTCATTAAAGTATGATTTAAAAACCTTTTATGTTGCAGTTATAGTTATACCAAATGGTGCATTATTTTTTATAAATGAACCAGATCAAATGACCAGATTCAAACAAAACTATTTTATTCAAAGGAATTCATAAGTGCTATTTTAGTTTGCAGTAGAGGTGAATAATTCGGGTCCTTATTTGATTTGCTTATTTTTTAGTAGATCTAGATTGATCTCGAAGCTAAAAGATCAATCAAAACATAAACTATTGCTTCTCCATTAAAAACATATAAATAAAGGAAAATAGAGGGGGTGAGATCATAATGATGGATGTTCAAAACATATCCATAGTTTTTGAATTATAATTACATTGATATGTCGATATTTTTCACAAACGAAAGTTCTTATTAAGTCTTTGTCAGCTTATTTTTCAATTATGTATTTGTCTTTTTTAATTGGTGAAGTATTTGATAACATGAAATTCTACATTTCCATTGACAAATTCTATTGTAAATCCTAATTTTTTGTTCAATATAGTAATTTCTTTAATCCTTTTAGTGTTCGAAAACATCCGTTACTTATCGGATCACAAAAGCATTACTTGGAAGCCATATTTTACGCAGGCTCGGTGTAGAACATTCCCTTACCTCCAATTTACAGAGAGAACCGTTATTAAAATTCCTCTCACACACAGAATACTTACTTGAAGACTTCATTCATAACCCAAGTGACACCAACTCCTCCTCCCTAACTTACAACAACGTCCACACATACGACTCTGTCACCGAGTTCACGACACCGCACTCCAATCCATTCCCAGCGGCGGCCAAACACATAAACACGGCAAAGAGCACAGAGCCCTGAATTACGGTTCCTCTGCCTCCACCGCCCCATAAATCATCGCTGTGGCTTCATGAAAGAAACAAGCCCCATAATAACCCGGGCGCGAAAGAAAACAAGGAAGGCATAAATATCCAATTCCTGGATAAAAGGGGGAGAAAAAAAACAGCCTTGATAACGGAAAGAACACTTGGGATGGAGGATCCCTGCGACATGCATGCTGCTGTGGTGTGTTACATGATGAAAATCGATGATGTACGGCGGGGCTTGTCCACTTGATCGGCTCTTTCGTTGTGGACGTTATTGCCGGGTTGGCTCGCGAAACGATGGTGACATTCAGGCACAGGTGGGATGAAGGGAAGAAATGTGAGGGAGTATGTCGTGTTGATGTGTTCTTGCTTGTTGATGGGGGGAAGCTTTTGTTATGATCTGGTAGATGTTGGAGAGGAAGGTTTTTCTGTTTCGGGATGAAAACTATACTTTGAGAGGTAACTGTGGGGTTTGACTGCAATATAACGTAAAACTCGACTTTAAAAAAAATAACAAGGGAATTCTTTTTCATAAGGTGATTTACTTGATTTTAAAGTAACTAAAACATCAACTCTAAATGACAGCAACGAGGTTTCACAACTTCCCCTTGAGAATTTGTTTCGCAGCAGTCCACTTCTCTGAAAAAGAATCAGTATTATTGTTTCACAATTCTCTCAAGTTCCATGCTGAATTTCTTGAAATTCATCAATTGAGAAATATCAAACCACAATTTTTGAGATTGAAAAGTGTGCTACTATAGTTCAGCCAATTCCAATTGAAGTATACGGGCTTTAATTAATTTCATATAATGGCATATAAATCCCTAAACGACCATCACTAACTTCTAGCCCACATACAAATGTTAGGTAGTACGATGGATATTGTATACTAGATTTTTTTTAAACTTAATGTAAAAATTAACTTTTTATGGTAAACAATTTATCAAGTCCCCTTTTCTCGTATTCTTGGCCCACCTGAAATATAGTAAAACTATCTCTTTAGTTAAAATAAATACAAAACAAATAATAAACAACTGTAAAATATCCTCCAAAAAAGTTTAAGATAATTTTTCAAGTAAACTCATTGAGAAATTTAATTTAAGCCACTTAGAAATCGCGATAGTAGCTTCTTCTAATACAATTACACGCTCTTTATGCACTTATTATTAAACTAAATAGGTTTTTTGCGTAATTGAATTCATGATTTCATTCAATAACAGACGTTATATCATAAATTTTAATCAAATATTTACTTTGCTGCAGGTATTCGTACATAATATTTAAATTAATCTGAAACATTTTCGTAAAGAACTTTATTACTAAAATTAAAAAGTCAAAATTTTATCAAAACATTTTCAATTTCTAACAAGCAATTGATATTAAGAATGCTTTCCCTCTAAACTTAAACACGATTTTTTTTTGGAGCCAAGATTATCCACTTCTTGTTGATCACTTTCGAACGAGACAAACATAATTAAATTTTCACCTCTGAAACCATAGGTCTCAATAGTTCTTCTCCAAAAGTTGTTCTTTTCCCCATTTTGTTTTTGTCGCGCTCAGTTCAAAGACTAAACAACTCATTTCCCCATCAGCATAGAAAAAAAAGCGTTCACCGTAAGCCGATTTTCGCAGTCTTTCCTAATTCAATTAAGAACTTTCGTACAAAAGGTGTAAATTAGATCTCAAATAATTCTCTTTGCGGAAACTTAGAACGGGGGAACGTTTACCACGTTCATTTTCTAATGTGTTAAGCTTATCACGTGTTTTTGTGGAAGCCCCTCTACTCTTTGATCTAGCTGCCGTTAAATGATTTATTTACCTAATGGAGCATCAAGAGAGGACAAGTTCTGGCTAGTGATGTTTTTGTAACGGAGATTTCTTTGTGATGAGAGTATTAAATTAGCTAATTACCGAAAGGTCTGATATTAATTATGCCCTCTTTTTGTTTTTTCGAAGACCGTTAATGTTTCGAAAGTGTGTGCTATTGATGTCATTAGCCTGAGTGTAGCTTATGGTCTTGTTTGTTAGGGATTGTTCATTGTACTTTTAGTCAGTCTGTTAACTTTTGGGCAGTTTTTCCCCTCACTGGTGCTTATTGATGGTAAGCTCTCTGTTTTTATTGTACTTTGGTAGAAACTATAGTCTGTTCATTTAGAATTTTAGGCGCCTGAAACAGGATCAAAAACGCTCAATAATGCTTCATAACAGCCATCACACAACTTCAGTGACCGATTTTTTTACAGTATTTTAAGTACTTCTGTTTAGGCTGCCTTGTCATTGCAGAAGAAAATACTTTCGATGATAATTACAATAGTAACTGCTTCTAATACATTTCGTCTCAGGCGCCAGTTCTAAATGAACAGACTATAATTCATGAAAGAGGGATCGTTAATAATATAGTTTCTACTTCATTATTTTTTTTCATATTTTTCTACTCCTTCCCTACCGTGCAGTATTATATCTCTTTGCCCTTTTAAAAATATGTAAAAAAATATGTTGTATATATTTTATTTTTCTCTTATCTACTACCCATCCCATTTTCTTCGTTATTTGGTTTTTAAAAGAAAATAACATATCAATTTCAGTAATAATTTAACTAGTTTATTTTTGAATAAAAGTACCATTAAGTAATATCCAGGTGTCTGTGACCCCTTTAATTAAATTTAAAAAACTATTATGTCTCCCCATGTATAAAATCCACAATTTCTAAGAAAACAGCTTTTAAATACGACAAAACAACATCCTACAAATTACCCTAAATATGGAAACCCAAGATATGTCAAGCTCCTTTAACTCCTAACTTACACACAAACTTCCCACAAAATAATGCACCCCAAAAACAACAACCAACTCCAAACTCGCATTCCCACCTCCAGTATAGAAATCCCTCCACACCCCGACGACGATTGTCCTCGGAAATCACAGCAGGAAAGGTAGTAAATTCCTCCGAGATTACGCAAACATTCGATTCATTCTCGCACAAAATTACTTACCGGGAAACTAATTTGAAGGCGAACCGAGATCGATTTTTAATACCCACAGATAACATCTTTTGTTGGGAATTCGGGAGGACAGTGGGATTATTATTTGCATTCAGCAGGACCCGTCGAGGGTTAAGACGGTTCGCTCTTTATGCAAATGGCCTTGAAAGCGATTAATGGCGGAGGACTGATCCGTAACGAAAATTTCATTCCCGGGAATATCCGATTGGGGTGTTGCAGGTGGGGACGATAGCTGGTGATGGATCGAAGAGTGGTTGTTTATCTTCCGAAGCTTGATCCCTGCTGAAGTGGGGTTCGAGTGTGGTGGAATCGATTTATTGATGGATTGATCGGGAGGTGAATTTATAAACTACTGACAAAAACATTTAGTTAAGTTATCTGTTATTGGTTAAGTTGAGCAGTCGTTGGATGACATTATAGTTAAATCCAGTAAAGGGATATGAGTATTTTTCTTGTATTCAATATTTTTATAATGGCTTTTTAATCTTTTATATACGAAATAGCTAGGTAATTTATTAAACTTGAAGTGTAGAGTTTTTAAAAATGCATTACGTGCTTGGATCTACTCACGCATGTCACCAAGAATCCACGCATTGATTTAAATAGTAGACGACACATGACTTAATAAAATTGATTTTATCTGTTGTACTAATATGAGTAGGTAGTTGTTAAGTTACTGGGGTAAAATAACTTTTCTGTTCAAAAATTGATTTTTAAATTGAAAATATTTCTTCAGTTTGTGTTTTTCTTTTTTTTTATCTTTTTTAATAAGTTGTCTTTTTTTTTGCTATTTTGTAAAGGTCACTGTCATTAAAGATGTTAAATATGTTAAATTGCAGTCTTATTGAATATGAGTTGTTTTTACATTCATAACACAATTCTCAAGGAAAAACCTGTTCTACAGAACAATTTATTCACATTGCTATTCTGCGTTTACTGTAAAGTTTGTTTTGCCTATACAACACTACCCTCAAGGAAAAGAGAGTTCTACAGAATCTCGCAGCTTGATTGCATAAGTTGTTTTTGCGTGTCCTAAACAGGCACCCAAATGGAAATCTAGTTTGCAGTGTCTTTGCATTAAATCTGTAAAGTTGTAATTAAATAATTGAAAGAAAAATTAAACTTCCTAGATGGGATAAATTGGATAGGAGGTGGATTGGTAACAATTATTTGTACACATTTTCTTTAGGTATTGTGAATGCTTTTACGTATATCGCTACCTCAGAGCAACAGTGAGACATCTTCCATGACAGGTCTATGGAAGATGTCCCACTGTTTTTCTGAAGTAGCGATATGTTGGTTTCAACAAAACCTAGCCAAAAGGCAGCTGTGGCTTCTTTGCGATATTTAAATAATCTCTTTTTTTAGCTTAGTTTTTTTATTGTGAGTTCTGTTTCTATGTTTATTGAACGATAGTGTATCCGTATTTGTGTGTTTTCTTTTTTCCCCCTTTTTGTTAATAAATAATAAAAATAAATAAATTTGATTTGAAAAAAAAAATATTTGAAAATTCACTTATTTTGAAAATTTTTAGCATTTGAAAAATAATGTTTTATTAATAATATTGCTATCCCTATGATTTTTTTAAATTAGAAACTATAATATGTTTTTTAGAAATATAGTTGTAATAAGAGATTAATTATACGGTATTAATTTTTTCTTGATCTACAAGGATCTAGTGTTTCTGTATATACATTTTTAATTTGATACATTCTATGTTATTTCTTATGCCTTATTATTTCTAATTAATCAAAGTTCCAAATAATTAAGTTAAAGTTTTAATTTCTATACAACATTTTAAATAATTACTCACATATATTTCAAAATATATGTTTATACTGGATAAGCATTCTAATACAATATAATAGTACATGTTTTTTTATTTTAATGGTTTAAAATATGGTCTTTCTACTGAATATTTTTTCTTATTAAATAATTATCAATAAGAATGATAAAATATTCCTAAAATATTCCAGCCACTACTCAAAACAAAAGCAAACAGTATCATCTCTACATAAAAGGCATTTCTTGACAAGATAAGGTTGAAATAAGATGAATTAGATGAAATAAGATTAAGTTGAAAAACAAACCTCGAGAAAAGTTCCGAAACTTCAGAACTTCCTGCCCTTCTTTCTTTCTTTATTATTTTCACGACTAAATAAGTTTGGCAACCATTCAAAGAGATCATAAAGGCAGTTTGAGATTTTCCAACAGTCAAATGCAGTTAAATTTTAAGAAAAAAAGTAAAGAAATGGAGTTAAAGGTTTGAACCAGACAGCTCCTGATACTTTTAAGCATCTCTATCAATCAAATTTAAGTTTTGAAGTATTTGAAAAGTTTTACTCATGTGCTCCTATTCAACTTTTATTTTTTATATGTTGCTAATACATTTATACGGAAAAAAAAACTTACGAGATAATTCATTAAATATTATTCACAGTTCATACTTAGACCATGACTAGAATCTCTGTAATTTAATGCTATTTACTTTCTTAAATATGTAATTGAGTACTTCCTTTATTACTTTTAAACTCCCAATAATATATTACTACACTACTCAATTCATAACAGATATACAACATTTAAATGCAATAAAATTGACGATCTGCTAATATTGGTCTCGAACTTGTGGTGCATTCAATATTTGTGGTTACGTATTTTATTGCTACTATATGACCAATTGAATTGTATATACTACACATGGGATAGTTTAAAATTAAGAATTTCATTTATCGGATAATTTTGGATTTGAAAGCTTTTTAACTTAAAACTGGCAGTTCCTCTAAGTACTACTAGACCCCGCTTACCTTTCTAAAATCAAACCTTATAGTTACGAACCCATTGTCCTTGGTTGAAAAAGAGCCCACTAAGCTAACTTGAAAGTTGATCTCCAAAACGACAAGAAAAGCCCATTTCCATCAGCAAGCTGGGTCCAGCCCTTGCATAATCCATGACATCCCATTTCGAAACATGGCCCACACCTAACTACTTCTTCGGACCCTCTCTCAAGAAACTCAAACATTCCACCAAAGAAAAGCAGCCAGGCAGAGACTCTTCGTAAATGCGTAAAGATAGTCTTTAAACCGTATTTTTATAGAATTTATATCAATTTAAACGACTCTCGGCGCATTACCTAAGGGACGGACAGTCCCCAGAGGGTAAAAGATTCAATATAGTCGGAGAAAAGCTGTAGTAAACAGACTGTCAGAATCTTGGGCGAACTTTCCACTGGGTTTGATGAGGTGTTTATTTTCCATGTATTCTCATCGGGGTTGATCGCTTGCGAATTTCCCTCGGGGCTAGGGAATTTGTAGTACTCGGTCGGTGAAGATGGGAGCTGTAGACGGTATCTAAGGGTGGTATTAATGCCGCGTATGTTAAGCGAGAGAGCGAGGGGTTGTATTTTGAGGAAGTTGGTTGGATTTGGGAGTTTTCGTTTAAGTGAATGGAGGTGTCAGTTTAAGTTGAAGTTTGAGACCCTTTAGTTTAACGAATTGACGTTCCGACTAACGATTTAGAAGTTTAATGCCTTTGAGACATCTTGATGCTCTCCGTAGGAAATGGTGGATGTTCTTGATTTGAGATCTATTCAGTTATTTGATTAGTTCCTAAAATCTAAGTGCACTTTGCAGCATTTTCAAACGAGCTTTTTAATAAGTTAGTTTAGTTTGTTAATAGTTATAAAAACAATGAATATTATACAGAAGATTGAAGTTAAATAAATGCATTTGTAATTTATTTGTTAATAATTATTTGAATAGTGAAATTATAGTTTTAATATTAACTATTCATATATTTTACAACATTTTCTCTTTTTATGAAAAAGGTAAGTCTTTATAAGCCGATTAAGTAACACTTTGTGTTTTAATCACAACAAATAGTATTTTATTAATTATTCATCAATTGACTTACCTAGACCGTCCCAAGAGGGAGTTGGATTTAATATAGTTAGAGAAAAAAAAAACCGTTGTAAACAGACTGTCTAAACTTAACAGACTAAATAACAGATTGTTTTTATGTAGGATGTAGATTAAATATACTAACGTTAAATAAAGAATATAATTTCGTAAAATGCCGTTTATTTTATTATATTTTCAATTTAATTTATCCGTTGCATTTTTCTAATAAATAACTTCATCATTAATTTATTCATACACAAGGTTCAAAAAAATATTAAATTCCTTCCCACGAATTTCCTTAAAGACTAATATTTCCCTTCATATTTTTCAATTACTTCTTAAGCATCCTTTAAACAAAAGCCATTTTCAAAAGTAAAACGCTTCAGTTCGGCGGGAAAAATTACGGAACTAATTTTCCACAAAGTTTTCCCTCCCCCTAATAAACCAAACTCGGGGTCTTATCAGCGCCGCGAGGGGCAATCTTGATACCCAACCCACAAGGCGCGCATAAACAAATTCACACGCATAATCCCCGGCAGCAAACACCCCTTCCCCACCTCGGGAAAAAATTAAATTAAAACGCGTTTTTTGTCCACGAATTAACTGCTTAAATGGCCGCTGCCAGCGGGGAAAAATCACCAACAATTCCCTACAAAAAGGCAGCAGCAGCAGCAGGCAAATTGAGCCAGCGCCAGAACACCCTCATCTATCATTAACCCTCAGTGAGATTTTCTTTCAAGCCTTTTATTTTTTCCCCTCCTCCTCCTCCTTCTCAGAGGAGGAGGAGGGAGAAGGAAGAAAAAAACCTTCAAAAGTTAGTTACGTGCAAGAGTTTTTTTTCTCGGGCAAGTTCGTTAGCGCAAAGAGGGAAAAAGCGGGAAGAAAAAATGGCGGCCGCTAGGGAGGCAGGCGTTGCTCAGGTGTCAGGAGGCGTCTCGGGTGCTTCTTGGAGCGGACCAATTGGTGGTTGAGACTAGTCGTCTGAGAAATTGAGGAAATGAAAAGCGGGGGTGTTCACATATTAGGGCGCTCGAATCAAAGGGATTGATCGTTTTGTGGCCGTGTTAGCTGTGGTTAGCTTTTGAGATGCGTGGGTGTTTCGGTTAATGAGGTTGGTTTTGACGGTTTACTGTTGTTGTTGACTATTATTTTGTTGCGTTTGAAAGATGCGTCTCTCTTTGAGAAGTTTGGGAGGGGATGTAATTTAAGGATCTTATTTTGGGCAGACTTGTTTCTTCAATAGATGAGTCTAGAAAAGCAAGTTCTCTTGACTAGACTTTTTGAATTGATTTAGATTCTAGCTTTAATTTTTATATTGAAAAATAATTATTCCATTTTTGACATTTTAAAAACTGACTATTAATTAAACATTTTTGATATTTAAGTTCTTAGAAATTGATTTCATGCTACAGCCAGTGTTATTCCTAGGATTTTTTTGGAGGAGTAAAAATACTCCTTGACTTTTTTAGGAGGAGTGAAATTGAATTATGAGGAGTGAAATGCGGAAATAGCATGAACTACACAGCGACACGAAAAAAACGCAATCAAACTCCCTAAGCATCAGAACAATAAATGAAAAAAAAAATTACTATGGCTGCATGAAAACCCAATTAAAAAGTATGATAATTAGGGTGTCTGTCGTGGCTTTTGGCAATTGGCTTTGGCCAGAAGTCGGGCGGAAATGTCTCCGGCTTTTGAATAGAAAAATGTTATTTGTTGATTTCGGTGGGACACGCGGTGCATTTTTTTAAGCTAAACCTTTGTGAAAAATACAGAGTGAAAATACTCCTGGCTAGTTTTTTAAAGAGTATTTAAAATTTTCAAGGAGTGAAATACTCTCTCAGAGGAGTTAAAAATATCTCTGGCTACAGTACCCAATCCCTTTGTTATGTTTTCTTTTCTCTCTAATTGATTTTTATTTGGTTAAATTCAGAGAGGGATTCTCGTTCGAATGAAAATTTTCTCATACCTAATCTACTATCAGGAATGGAAATGTAGTAGTAAGAACTATGAAAAAGACAAACATAAAAAATGTAGTAAATAGACAAGATCCAATGTAGTACAAATTCTATACATCATTAAAACTTAACTAAGCAGGAAAATATTCACAACAAATAAATGTAAGTACACTTTTCTTCAAGTTTTAACTACTTTAAAATTCTATTCAATAATAAGATAGGTACTCTACAAAGTTTATGGTTTCTTTTGGGGAAACCCATAAAATATTGCATCTAAACCATTTACTACCAAGTTTTAAATTATTCAACTCTAATTTTGAAAAATGATTTTTGAATACCTTTTAAATTTATACTCTTCTCTTCTCTCTTTTTACCCTGTTTAATATAGTTTTAAATGATAGCTTTTGTTGCATGTTACTTAATAATGTATAGAAAAACTGCAGTGGACGCTCCTCTAAAATCCAAAGCTTCTACTTCAAACTATTCAAAGCTTCAGACTCCAGTCTATGTTACTAACCTATTTTTCATTCCCGTCTATACCAACATTTCTGATATGCTGTCAAAGCATCCGTAAAGGAATTTGGAGAGCAAATACTTTAAGCCTTGAATTTTCTCGACACTTCAAATATTTATCATCCGATGTTTATGTTTATATTTTAGGATAACTTGAATAGTTTATGCAGTGAACTTTGAGATTTGTGTAAACCCTTAAACAAGCCCATGGTTTTCACTTTCATTTTGAATAGTTCCAATGCGAGTTTTGTTTGCATTATTAAATGTAGATGATATTGAGTTATATCAGAATTTTCTGTTTCATACGGTGATAAAAGCATTAAATTACCATAAGAAAATAATAATTTTTATTTACTGAAAGATAATAGAGAACTCATAAGGTTTAATTTTGTTATAGAATTATTCTACAAATAGTATATTTAAATATTTTAAAAATATATTTATACTAGCTGATATGCCCGGCCTTGCACGGGTGGAGTGTATCAATTTATTAAAATTTTCTCAAGTTACATGCCTAATTTTCTGTAACCATAATTACCAATCATCCTGGTAGTTTTTCATATCCCGGTGTTCCCAGTATTTTTTCATATCCCGGTGCCTTTTTCATCTTGGTGTCCCCGATGCCTTTTCATCTCGGTGCTCCCGGTGCATTTTCATCACCGTGCTCCCTGTGCCTTTTCCCTCCCGGTTCCAACTGTGTAAATCTAACCTAACCATCCAGTTCCGGTGTTGCACATTTAATTACGACAGTTACCCAATTATCCATTCTAAGTGAAAAAAAATCCATTAAAATTATTACAGACTTTTGAAATCCCAAAATTTGTAAATACCCCCTGTTTAAATTGAAAAAAAAATCCCGTTAAACTACACCAAAGAAACAAATTATAAGGTTAAATAACAAATTGATCTAGTGTTTCTATCATCAACTTTCTAAAAAAACTGCATGATGTAATCTTTAGAGCATTTTCAATCACATGACTCGGACCTAACAACGGCCTTAGCAACGTTGTTATTCGTCCAAGTGACGTCATGTGCGAATGCTTCTATTGGATGCTTCTATTTCCCGCCCCTAACAACAGCCCTAGCAACGTTGTTTATTCGTCCAAGTGACGTCATGTGCGAATGCTCTTTACTTTAACCAGTCTAATTCTTAAAACTTTCTGTTTCAACTATAAATTTCATGGAAAATGGAGTTTTTAATAAGAAAATAGTGTTATAAAGTTTTTTATAAGGACAGTTTTCAAGTTTTAAAAGTATTTATAACCTTTTTTAAAAAAAATTAGTCTAGTTTCATCTTTAAATACTTTGTTGTATGTTTAAAATTGTTTTTGTTGTATTATTTGCAACAATGCGAGTTAAACAGATCTTCTTTAGTGGAGAAGTAAGGCGATTTTTACAAAAAGGCCTAAAAGGGGGTGAAGGGGTGGTTTTAGAAATTTGGAAATGATGTCATTGTCTTTCCCCCGTCCCCATACGTATGTGTACCAAGTTTGGTTCGATTCGGACGGGTAGTTTTGGAGAAATTGAGCCAAATCTGTTCCGGACAAACCCAGGAACCCAGGAACCCAGGCAGGAACCCAGGGACACCTTCATTATATATAGAGAGATGTACGAATCGATTTTATACGTTTACAGTCCCCTTTTTCAGAGTTTCGTACAGTTTTCATTATTAACTAATGTGTGTTTTAGTGTTTCTTTAAAAGACAAATTTCAATTCGGGTTCCTGGATATTCAGGTAATACCAAAAAAAAAGTTATGAAACCTTACAAAAATATTTAAAACCAAGTTATCCAAATTGAATATTGAGTAGTCTCTTAAATTTTATCAAAGCAATGAGGATTTTAAAAATACTAAAAGACATACTTTAGTTTGGGTTCCTGGGCATTCATGTATTATCAATAACATTTGAAACACCTTATAAGCACCTTGAGCATTTTGAATAATATTTGGGAGATTTTTTTCCTAATATACATTTTGTTTTTCATGGGGATGATGTGGTAAATGTACCTGTGCACGGCCGGCATATCATCTAGTGCTTAATAAATACAAATTTGTATAACTATTTTATGGCTTTAATTCTATTTAATTTAAAAAGTACTATCAGTTATGATTGCAATGTTTAAAGAAAAATAGCCTATGCAGTAACATATGTGATTGGATTATCATTGATGTCAGCAACTTTTGAAGTGAGACTGGTTTTGTTATTCTAATGTTTTACAGTTTTATAACCACGTTAGTTCATAGAACAATAATTGAGTTTTGCTCAATAGTTTTCACATAGAATTAAGTCTAGCTTGAAACAAAGGATATCCAGAATTGCGCAGAATCAATTCAATTTCCGTACATATACAGAACATCGGAAATATGCTTTATTATAGGCTTCGCAAAATTACCCCCGTCCATCCATCAATACGAACCTTAGTTATTACATCGAGTTCATGTTCTTGAGCATATAATATTTATGGAGCTCCATTGGTCATGCTTCGATTCCCGGTTTCCGACTACTTAACTGTGACATGGGTATGGTTTCTCTGGAATTACTCGTTAGAATAGATTGGCGGTCGTCATTAAAAAAAAACCCTCACCACTAATTACAAAGACGCTGAAAGAATAGGTTCTGTGGAACTCATCAGCATTCCCTCATTATGTCGATGTAACCATGCTAATGGTATGTTGAAGAGGACGAGTCGCATTGGTGTTTCACTCAAAATATTCGTATCAGGAATTGGTATTTTTCGAAGGTAGTTATGTTGAGGTTTGTTTAGGTTTTGCGAGGGGTATTTGCCAAATTGGATCGAAATTGCTTTCGTTATTAAGAAATTGGGGCCACGGCTTGAAATGGATTTGAGTAATTGTATGTCATTATTTTATTCTTCAATTGGAAATGTAAATTGCAGGGAGAGATGGTTTGCAATTATATGTATTCCATTTTGTCGTTAGGGTATCATTGTATTGAATGTAATTATGGTTTTTGTTTTTTAAAATTTAATGTCAATGATTTTCAGGTCTTTTTTTCTAATCATCAATAGCATGTTTTATTTGAGGGAGTTGAAAAACATGTTTTTGATTATTTGTTATCTGTATGAAGGGAACAACTTTATGTGTTTTGCCTTACACTCAACAAAATAGGCAACAAATAATTTAATGCCTATGAAGTAAATATGCATAACATCGAACTATTATCTGTACATTTACTACTTTACTTCAAAGCCTTTTGTTTTTCAAGTAGTATATTTAATTCCAGTTTTATATAATGGCTTTGAGACAATATTAATATTTGTATTATTTAATTTTAACATTTATCCTTAGAGAATTGAATATTTAAATATAAATTAATGAAATGACATCTTTATCTCTGAAGTTACAAATAAAAAATATAAATTTATTCAAATGAATTCATAAAAAAAGAAAACCTTGAAGGCATAAATTTTATTCGGATTTATATCATGCGTTACTTGTTTTTCTTTTAAAACGAGCTTATTAAACTAAGTGAAAATAAACTTAATATTAAAGCAGGTAGGTATTATTCATGAAGTATAACTTATTCCTAAACCGTATATAATTAAAGGAATATTATTATTACACATTAAACATAGATTAATATTTAGAACTACTACTTGAAATAAAAAATTGTTAATCACGTAGTAATACAATTTTTTAAATAAATTCAACAGTAAAATTACTCAAAAGATGACATACACCCACTTATTCTTCATTTAGAGCATATACCTCATTAGAACAGTCATACACCAGCATCGTAAAAAAGGGTGTTACTCACTTATAGCCACTTCCTCCTCTCCTTTCCACCCATCAAGCATAATTCTGATGGATTCACACCCCCAACCCTTTCTAAAACACCCATTCCAGACGAAAATCATCTTTCATCTTCCATTGAACCCTAATTTTCTTCTTAACGCCACACAACCACCAAGGGATATCATCACTCTCCTCCATAAATAATTCAAAAGAGGTATATCCACCCCTAATAAGGCATCACCCTTCGAAAAGAACGAAATTTTTTTTAAAGAACAAGGAATGACTCAGCAGACAACTTACCCACCCCCACCCAGGGCCGTGACTAATGAAATAACGGACGATTTGTTCCAGAATCGTCTGCAAAACCCCCCATTTACTCCGTCTCCTTCCTGACTCGCCCTCATCCCCTTGACGAATGCCCGGATTTACCTAACACATCCCGTGCCCGAAATCTGGCAACATTTTTCACCCCGTGGGATCCCACTTCCGGATGTCAGGCAGGACAGGCGGGCAGTTTCCGGATTCATCTTGCACCCCTCTGAACAGGTGGATAAAGACTTTGAGATACTTATATCCGTAGGGGGCCGGGGTTGAAAAATGGGGCATTTTGATGCGAGGGGTTTTGGAGGGGGCGTGTGTTTGGAGGGCGGAATATCCGTCTACTACGGTGAATGATGCGATGTTTGTACTTTGGTTTTTAAGAAAAGCCATACATCTAAATAAGTCTGACATATGCTTTTAGCTTAGCGTATTAAATGATGCGTCAGAACGATTCATGCAATATAGTTTGCTGTGTGAGCCTTTCTGTTAGGAATATGTTGTTCATTGAAACATAAATACCAAAGCACGTGACTGTAATTTATCGCCTATAAACGTCCTTACTTAACTTTAACTGTCTTGTTTAAAACCGTTCAAAATGTATCTTTATTTAAATAAGCTGTTTTTGGCAAACTGTGGATTTTCTTGGGAGATGTTAACGATTATCATGGGTCCTCAGTATTTAAATGGATTTGAACAAAATTATAGGGAATACTCTTATAATTTTATTTCAAACAAAATATGTAAAATTTTAGTATGAAATGGCATATCTGTGAGTTTTTAGAATACTTTTATCAGTATTTGATTTAATTTGGAAAGTACTTTAAAGTATGCATTTTAAAACATGAAAAAAAAAACTTGTTTCATTATGAAATTTGGCGTCAATCGGTCTCTGCTTGTATGTATATAATAAGTTGTTTGAAAGTATTTGCTTTGTAACTGTGACCTTATCCGTAATCTAAATAATGGAAATATTTTAAAACTGAAACTTTTAAAAAATCCAATAGCTTATTATAAATCCCCGGAAGAATCCGGACATTTATACTAGAAATGTGTCATTCGGTTCAGTAATTATTAAGTTTTTTTCTGGAAATCGTTCTCCAAAAACTTTTTTTAGAATAGAAAGATAAAACCAATATAAATATGTCCATCTTGAAATCGTACATCGATTCCTATTAAATTTTAGAGCTTTTTGGATCACAAAAAATACATCTATTTATATCTTTGATGACCTTATTAATATAAAGGCGCTATCAATGCCCTTTTGGGGAATCCTTGTAAAATTGTTAGTTAAAATAGCAAGATAAAATTTTATCTTGAGTTAAGGAATTCGTAACAACATTTTTCTTTTTGAAAAAAAAAATCGCGAAAGAAAAATTAATTGAGTCTAGGAATTTTTCAACTTTAGAAGATTGGGAACACGCTATTAAAAAAATGTTTCTCCAAGATAGTTTCCATCTTTAATATACATCTTAGCATAAAAAGAGAAATATATTTATTTTTGAAAAACAGTGAAAAAATATACCAACTGCGTGGGTTTGACGTCATTATAAGACTGGCTACTAGGTATATCGATTATTTTATTTCACGCTTTGAAGATTTACCTCTTTGAAGCTAGATACTTTTATCGAAAAATAAAAAGAATCTATCAAGACTTTCATATTTACTAAAGGATAAAATCAGAACAGAATTAAAATTGGTCTAAATTGGTAAAAATTATCTTCAACATACGTTTCAGTTAGAAACTTAGAATTGAAAATATTTGTTCACTTCTCAATTTATAAAATCTAGGTGTGTCAAAATCCTTGAAAATCAGACATGAGCTTTAACAAGTGTGAAATTTATATTTAAAATTTTCAATGTATTTTTTTTTCAGATAAACTGTTGGATTTCTTTTTTTCTTAAATTTTATATTGAATCTCAACTCCCAGGGTTCATTTAAAAATTAGTATTAACTCTTTCAGAAATAAATAATTTATTTTTCCAATATGAATTTGATACATTATATACTTATTTTTCAAAATATTAGAGTATAAAATTCCATTTTAAATTTGTTAGAACAACAATTAAAAATTAAAATTACTTCAGACGCTCAAAACTTAATATTCAAAAGCCTAAAACCAGATATTTTAAATTTGATTTTTAAACATAAATATGGTTCCAAATCTTAAAAGACTTAAATGCAAAACCCTCGCATCGGTTTATCTCCAAGAAATTTCACACTATGTAATAAAATAAGAGAATATAACTATATTTTATTTAATTTTTATTTATCTTCTTTTTAAGATTTATCTTCTTTATCTTTTTTTATTTATCTTCTTAAAATTTGAAATGGTTTATTTTTGAATCACATGGTCTTGAGGGGCAGTATGGATGTTATGTATGAAAATAAAGGAAACATCCTTTTATCACTAATTATTACTACTTTATATCCTTGCTTTAGTTATGCAGTTTTTTAAAACATTGCTTTTTATATGAAAAATTAATTTTAAAATTCCCTGTTTGGTTGTGAGCAATTTAAAATCTTGTTTACAATCAAATCAATTCAATAAATATTTATTCCTTCATAAAATATTAATCCTAACATGTAAAGTAAAGCTTTTCCCTAGTAATACAGCGTGATAAATTTCCTTTCAAACACATAGACCTCCTTTTCCTCTGACGTTTATCATTTTATGAATATTGATGTCTATAATTAAGACTTAATAAATGTGAGATGCCCCCATAATCTTATTATATATCGCCAAGCTTATCGAATGTAAACTTTCATTACAGTCTGAGTGAAAAGCATTAAATACCTTCAGAGCCCGACAGAATTAATGCATCGAAGTCCAATACCAATACACCAGGGAGCAGAAGTTCTTAGGACGAAGGAAAGGTTCTTGGAACTTCCTTTTCGGCCCTCCTCTCCACACCTTATCGAATTTTTGATTGTCAACATAAACTAATGCCCTTCCTCCTGGAATTAATTGAACTATTTATCATTGGAATGAAAGATGTAGGCCGGTGAAGGAAGGGGTATATTGACTGCATAAAATTTTAATTTTAAGCAATGCGGTAACTTGATTAGAATTGATGGCTAAGTGATTTTATATTTCCAAATATAAAGATATGACTTTTGGAATTGGTATGATTTAAAATCTAATTTTGTCCTTAGTTGCACATTTGAAATTTGTGTTTTGGGAATGTTATAGGGTAATTCATGTATATTTTTTTATTGAGGATAATGAGTGCCTTGGCATGAAAGTAATTTTTAAAAACGATGAATATTTAGATTAATTAGAATAAAATTAGAACATTGAAAACCCATGTCTAGAAGAGTAATTAAAAGGTACTTATTTTGGTAGTATAGGATAAACTTATTGTGTTGAGGTTAATTATTATTGATCACATTAATCAAAAATACCGATAATATCTAATTTAAATATTTAATATTAGTTTTTTGATGAGATAAAGATCTTAATTGTATGTTGATTATTTCTTTTAGTAATTTTAATGAAAAAAATTTGGGACAATTAGAAGTTTGTTAATTTTTAAAAAATACCTATAATTGCAGAACTAAATGTTTGATACCTGTTGCTTGATAAAAACGTTGTAAATATTTTATTATTACTTGAGTATTTTTTAAATACACGATATGGGAATAAAATAAGGTTTTTGTTCAACATGTTCATCAAAAATGCCTTAATAGCTATAGTCCCAAAACACTAAATATTTTATATTTGTCCCATGGAAAGAATGTAAATATTTTCTGTAGAAACTTCGATAACTTCGACAAGTAAAATAAGTTGAACTAAGAAGTAGGCATTAAGAAGAACTACTACTGATATTAGCACCCCAGGCCCAAAGGCTGATGAAACGGAGATGGGCACCGCCTGATGGGACACTAGGCCCGGGCAGAATTTGATTTGATTGATTACCGATTATGACCGTTGCGTCGATTCGGTGGGCAGCGTTTTGGGCTGTTAACAGCATGTAAACTAAGAGGTGGTTCTAGAGATAATTAAAATTGAATTGGGGCTCGGTATTTTGTAATTTACTATGTTTCAGATTCATTCACAAACTTAAAATTAGATCAAATAACTCCCGAATCGAATATAAATTCCCTGGTATATTAAGAATTCGGCAAAACTCTCGGGTAAGTACAGAAAAATGAAGTCACAAAATAGCCAAACGGAAGAACAAAACCGTTAATAAATCTCTCTGACAAAAGAACAAACCGGAGAACTTGCTACACCTCGCCTTTTCCCATTTATTTCCATCAGCTCATTCAAAACCCTCATTTATCAAGGTTTTCTTCTCCGCTCAAAAGGGCACAACTCTAATCACATCACCCTAACGGAAAGGCAGAAGCCGATCGGGCCTGCGAAACTAAATGAAAATATCCCAAGGACTCGCACTCACAAAAGCTTTCATCTCATTCGTTTAATTACGCGAACGGGGAATCAAAAACGCTTCCTTCGCAGCCCGAAGCTACCTATTAGCCACCCCATTTCGAATGCCATTCACGTTTATTTTTATACTCCTTGACAAAGCTCATCGGGCGTTGGCTGTCACTCGCGACACCCCGCCCTTGTTCGCAGAGGGGGCGGCAATGCCCCCTTTCGAAAGGAAACCGAATCATTGAAATCTGACGATTAACACACGATGTCAGAGCGTATCATCAAAGCTGGCTGATTAGAACAACGGCAGCCACTGATTTGTATTAAGCGAATTAAGCTATTTTTATCTCCAGGGCAAACGGCTTTGAACTCGCTTAATTACCAAACTCCGTCGTCCTTCTTTTTCCGCCCGTGTAGTAATTATGTAACGGAACGAATGAATGGCCGCCATTTTGAAGTGCGCGCTTTTTTTTTTTTGTTGTTATTGCTGTTTTTGAGACGAAACCCTTTCGGGCTCATTGTCCCCGATCGCAATTAATGAACGGAGCGCCGCAATCCCGCAAGATGCGTATAAACAGTGCTAAGCCCAACAAAACGCTTGATTTCATCTCGCTTTTGTTATTTTGGGGGATATTAAGACAGTGATTAAAAGTCATGGCTGGATGTTTGTTTTTTTATGTGCTCCGATACTTTTCTTGCGCGTTTTGGAGAAAGGAAAGCTTTTGTAGTGGTTTCCGAGACAGATGGCTCTAGAGCTTGTGCATATTTAACTTTTACTCAGATAATGAGTGTGACTCGGGTTCTTAATGAACCAAGTGCATTTGATAATTTGCTAATGTCTTTGTTTAAAAGTTAAACGTCTTTAATGGGCCTTTTTTAGTTCACCGAGAGGGTATTAATACAATAGATGAATGCATGCATTTATGCTAAATTGGTTCAATAAATTGTTCTTTTTTTTATCAAAGTTAACAATACATGACATTGTTAGAATATTTCTCATGAATGGCTGATAAACATGCTTATTGTAATAATTAGGATAAATTAAACTTTTATTCTATTATCTTCAGATAAGATGATATATTTTTACTGCAAATAAATATACTAATATAAAACATGATAAAATATATTGAAATAAATTGTAGAAGACTTTAACCCTTCTAGGGGGGATTTCAAGAGAATTTAAATTAAATTAATAAAGATAAGAATTATTGTATGCGATAGAGATTTAGGAGTGTGTTTATTTAATATTGAGTATTTTATTTTTATATGATGCCAATAAAAAATAGAAAATAATAGAAGTTGTAATAGAAATAATAGAAGTGAATGTAATAGAAGTTTTGAACAGAAACATTTATGTACATTTTTTTGGACAAGGTGAGGAACCATATATCAATTATTTATTCATCTAATTGATTACAATTTATCTAAATAACCCTTAGTCAGTCGATCAATATAATCTGAAACTTTAATTTCTTAGGCTAAATAGTGTCTAGAAACAACATTAAACCATAAATATAAGTAATTTGAACATTCTGGAACTTACAGAACACCAGTTTTTCTCTCTCCAAATGACGTTGTAAAAACGCACGACAGTTATTATTATTATATTTATTTTCTGAAATTACCTTTACATACATGTTAAACATATACCCTTCATGATAAACATATTTGTAAAACCTTTAATGTACAAAGCAAATATTTGTGATAAATCTGTATACAGCCTACCAATATCTATTATTTATTACAAACATGTCTTTAGTACCAGTGTTGTCATTTCATACAAATTAAAACCTTCACTCTCTTGTAAGACCATTAAAAGCTCAAGTCATTTACACAGCCCATAAAGCCGAATGGATTTTCCCTTTGTTTCCCTTCACCGCAACCAAACCCATCGCGTCAAACGACACTAGTCCCGCAGAACCGCTTCAAAACGCCATCAACACAAAACACTCGCGTTCCAAAGGACACATTCTCATAATTACGCACACCCGACACCACCTGGCGCCATCAATTCAAAACCTCCGAGAATTCGAATTCTCTCCCCCCCCCCACGATCGCGCAAATACCGTTCGACATTTATTCGGCTGCAAAAGATAACCGGAACAATCGTTTAGAGTGCGGTGAGGAGAACCCAACTCTTTGAGCACCTAATGACCGAAGCTCGAATGCCCAATTCTTCTAAATTGCAGACGATATGGGCACTTTGTCTCTGCGCTGTTTTCCCGTTCTAATTTCATTCGTTTGAGTGCGCGGGTTACCGTTAAAAGGAGCGCCGTTGTTTTAAAATGGGACGATTGTCGCTCTTGGGATGTTATTATTGGAGACCCGAGTGCGGTGTCACGCAGAAGGGTTTTTTTTTGTAGGGTCGGGTAGTGTGACATGTTTAACAACTCGGTGTTGGAAATGGGTCTTGATTTTACATTGCATTTTGGAAAATGTGGGAGTTTTTTTTAGAATGGGTGACGTACTTTCGATTGATCTGGTGGAAATCGAATAGTGTCCTGAAAATGGCTGTTTTTTGTAGATGCGTGTTAAGTTCGATAAGCATGAATATTTTTGTACTTTACTCGTATTGCACGCCCTACTTTCAATAGCTGTTTTAAGGGTGAATTTATTATAGGCAAATAGGCATTTTAAGCTTAACAAAATATCAGATAGTTAGAGTTTTCTCAACGCACTTTTATTATATGTATAATACAAACCTGTATAAATGGTTCAGGACAAAAGTTTCTCAGTTCTACTTATCCAGGTATTCTATGTACTTATCCGGCTAAATGGGAAATGATGAAAAATAAAATAAACAAAATGAAGTTAACGTTTTTATTTTATAACTTCATAAGAAGGAAAATTCAATTTTGGTGTAAAGAAATTTTGGTTGTATCGCTTTTTAGCTTTCATCATTTCCATTGCCGTTTTTATGTTATTATAACTGCTTTTTACTATGATATGTTGTTTGAGAGATACATTTATAAAAAAAGCAAGGCTGTAATGATTAAAAAAAATAATGTTGGCAGTTTCTAGAGCTGTTGCTGTCGTTGTGATTGGTTGCATAATAAGTTGTTTGATCTACTTGCTATGTAACTGCGACCTTATCCGTAATCTAAAAAATGGAAATATTTTAAAGAGAGAGAGATAAATGTATTTATATCCTTATTGAAATCATGAGTAACCAATTGCAAGATTTCATAATATAATATTAAGAATTTTTTTATCATTAGAAAGGCACAGTAATATTTAAAAAAATATTGCCTACTTTAATTCATTCATTGAAACAGACCTAGATGCATGGGGCACCATTAAAGAATTAAATCAATGGTTGCGTGGGACTAAAATTTGCATATAAAATAGCAAAAGTTTTTTTTTTTTTTCAAATAGTATTTTTACCGAACTTTTTCTTAACGAGTGCATGTTTGAAATTCAATAATATTCTTGAACAAATAATGCTTTCTAACCAAGCTTTTACTACCCCATTGTACTGATAATATTAGCATTGCATTAAAGAATCAATAATTCTTTTGTTACGGACACAATATGCATACATCATTGTTACATTCAAATCTATGGATTACGCTTTAACTGCAAGTCGTAACCAAGTATTGATAGTAGAATAAGTCCACTTAACTCACTTAGTGGAGAAAGTCTATTCCTTTACGATCGGATTGTCTGGTAGACACACTTACTATATCGATATACGTATGTTACTTAGAGGCGTCGATATGTCTGGACAATAGAGATATCCAATACCCTTTAGCCCAGCGTTATGTGTAGTTACTCCTGTATAGTTACTTTAAGAAACGAGTTGGTAACATTAGGACTTAGGTGGAAGTAATACGAGGGTTAGAAAGTAAGATAGTGGTGTTACGAAATAATGTTTATTCCATGTTATGTATCACACAAAGTGTAAGAAAATTTTTTTTGCAAAAACTGATGGTATTTCTCGGTAATTTCTTCTTACATTATAAAAATTACTTAATAATTTTAGGTTGTATTACTTTGAGAATATTAACTTATGAAATACTAAGTATGTTAATAGTGGACTTTCAAAGTACTTACACTTTCTTATTATTTTATTAAAAAATTAAGTTATTAAATAATTTAATAATTTAATAAATTAAATATTTAATTTAAATTTTTAAATTAAATATTTTATATTTAAATTATAAATAATTATAAACTTCATAAAAATTTATAATTAGTTTTATAAAAAAATTATAAAAAATAATTATTTTAATATTAAAATAATTATTAGATTTTCATGAATATTGTTTGCGATTAACTAAAAAAAACCTCTTCACACTGACCTTCTTTTCTCTATGTTTTTTAACTTAAAGGTATTACTACAATTTAAAACATGTTTCCTGACAAAAAAATATTAAAATATCAATGTTATAAACATATATTTTAAGGTTACTATTTACGACTATTAATTCTAAAATAAGTAATTACAAATGCAAATGATTTTTTATTGATTATTTTATCAAAAAGATTGTAGACCGCGTAAAATTTCTTTCCCTGCTGAACTTTTCCTAAGTAATTAATTATTTTCTTTCGAACAATGTATTTTAATTATAAAAATTATTTGTTACTTACTTTCCAAGTAATAAGCATCCTTCTATACCCATCATCAACATAATCACTAAAAACAAATTCCTTTTTCTTATTCACTACAGCGATCTTTTTATCCCGAAATGATAGGCTCTTTTTTCTAATTCGAGTACTTAATATCCATTCTAGATAAAATTAAAAGCCCACCCTCAACATTTACGAAATCCCGTCCCTTTATCATTTTCGAATTTACTTACAAGTGCAATAGCCGCTAAAAAGAAAAAAAAACATGCGCTGGAACAAAGAAAACTTGAAAAATCGCATCTCGGATAACATCCATACCTCCGTTAAGGTCTTATCATTAGCGATTTATAAGGTTCATTTACAAGTCATCAATTAAACTTTTTTCTTCATATATTTTTCACCGCAGCCGGTTCTTGGAGAGAGCGTCAGTCGCAGCTGACACATTTATCTACTTCTCGCTGTTCTAGAAAGTTATTTATAATAAAAGATGATGTACTTCCACCGCAGTATGATAAGCCCGAAGAAAAAACGCGGGCCCTTCCTTCTAAACAAAAGGTAGAGGGGAAACGAGCTTTCTGAGCAATAAGGGACGGAAAAAAACGAGCCTCTGATATTGATTTATCCCGTTCATAGAAGAACAGGCTGCTGTGTTTTGGTGAGTGACAGCCATTTAGTAGTTGACATGAGGATCTTGATAATCTCTGTCCCTCCGTTCTTCTTTGATATTAATGACGAAGTGGGTTCTTAAGTTATGCAATGGTACCGAGGGTATGTCAGGAACAAACAATGGGCGTCAAGGAATGACCGTCCCCGTGTTTTAAGCTGGGATTTTTATGTCATGAAATGAAGTGCTTTGAAAATTATGCGAGGTTTGATCGACATATCAAAGTATGGTTGGGGAATTGGGAAATAATTTTTTGCATGATACAATGAATGATCAACAAAGTATTGGTGTGATAATATACGTTATTTATGTTTTTTATTATTCATAGCGATGATTTTAGTTTTTAAAACATCAGAAAATCCTAGTCAAGGTAACAAATAACGGCTTTTGAGGGGAAGAATGTTAATAGTGCTTATCTCTGTATCTCTAAATCGGTCTATTATTCAAATTTGTAAGACGTATTTCATATACATGTGTGATCTCCACGCCTGTGACTTTTTTCAGAATTAATGCGTTAATACATTGAGTTAGGCTGACCAACACTTAACCGTGAATTATGTTTTGCATCTCAGGCCATTCGTTTAGAAAACGAATATGGTTATCCTTGGATATGACTTGTATGGTTAGTCCTATGTGATGTTGCACCAATGAGTTTAGTTTATTTAGTGAGAAAATATAAACCGGTTATAATTTATTAAAAATTCAAAACTAATGTATTTTTATTACAGCTCTTAAATATTGTTACTACCATTTTATTTTTCAGATTATTTTATTGCAATTTTATTTTATTTGCTTTAGTTAGTTTAGTATTTTTCAATTTGTCAATTTGTTAAGCAATTAAAAGGCTTGTGTTAGAAAGAATTAAAAAAAAACATATTTTTCTTTACCTGGAAAAATTAAATGATTACCTACTAATAACAGAAAAATATTCAATATCAAACTAAATAACATATAATATACTCTTAATAACGAACTCGATTACTTCCTTAATAGAACTTTATCTCCAGTAAATCGAAACGTTATTTATGTCGATACATTTAAAAAAGAAACTAATAACAAAAAGTTTTCTCATCTTTAATTCCCCAAAATTTTTATTAAAAGGAAATTAACAACTACGCTGACTTAGTTCACATTCAATTCGACACTTACCGCTAACTCTTATTTTTATCAACGCATTAACACTTCATCCATCACTGATAGGGCGGTAGCATGGATGTAAAATTGCTTCAAATTAAAAAAAAGAAAGAAATAATAATATCTCACGCAAAGGGGTTAATGCTTCACTATTATAGTTCGACTGCAACAAAGAATTACAGATAGGATTCACATTAACAATTTATTTCAAATAAAATATGCAAGATAGTGTCGAGAAATATGTATGGACGGATTTTTTTACTCTAACCGAATTATTAGTGTCTATTGAAAATGGAATCATGAAGAGAAAGAAAAACTCCTTTGTGTCCTATTTGATTGATGATGATTCATGTAATTTAGAGTGTTCTCTCTACTCTAAATCTATTTGTTTGATAGACATTGAATTATTCATTACATGAAATAGGTACTATCGTATATTATTTTTATTCAAATATCTTTGTAAAATTTTTAAAGTTCAGTTAGTTTTAAAATGACAAGGACTTTAGTTTGTAATTTGTCTATTACGATGAAGGAACTTTTCAAATTAGGTTTGAAAAATAGTTGAAAAGAAGAAATGATAGCGTTCTTCCAAAAAGATATAAAATTGTTGAAAGGTGATAAGGAAATGAGAATAGCTGGGATGAATGTTTTGTTTATCCTTTGAAATTAAAGTTTAATTATAGTATTATTATGAAATTAAAGCATCATCTTCAAGTAACTTGATACTTTAAATTATAAATATATAATGTTAGAAAACATTTATACTTAAATCAAACCAGATAAAAATGAAGTCGTGCATTGTTTGACTAATTTTTTGTTAGCTGAAATTAACAAAGGTCTTATTTTGAAAGGGATTGTGTTTTATTATTAAACTTGGGAGTTCTTCAAACAAATAAATAATAAATGTTTAGCCATTGACTATAATAATATAAAAATGTTTCCTTGAATTTTCGAATTGTGTGTACTTTTGTTCTTCAAATATTACGAAGTTTTAGAAAACTATAGTCTCCATTTAATTTAGTGATGTGTTAGTTTCATGTTAATTAACGTAAAAAGGAAATACCTGTGATTTTTTACTGTAATTTTTCAAAAAACTAACATTTGCATTCATTTTCCTAGTTCTATATCTATTATTATTTTCCTAGTTTTCAGTAATTAGCTATTTCCTATAGTTCTATAATATGATAATTTTAAATTACTAATGTCAAATTATAGAAGAATCTGCTATTAAAATTCTTTAATTGTCCTTACTTAAATATTCCTTAAGAATCTTTAATTATAATGAAGGATTCCTTAATGGGGTGTTTGATGAAACAAGAGTCCTCAGAGCCGAACGTTAAAAATATCAGTGTTATATATGATTGGCTAACAATATACCACGTGATAACCTCCTTTCCTGGTGTTTGAGAACTTGTGTGTTCACATGATACCTTTGGACCAATCAGGTAGATTTGGTTTTACAGATCATCAGAAGTTCATTCGGATCAGAAGAAATTTCTTTTTATGAATGATTAAAACTTGCGTGTTTAAGAAGAGTTATAATGTGCGTGAAAAGGATCACACATCACATGAAATCTTACAAAGAAATCAAGTAAATATGTGAAAAATGGAATACTTCTTTTACCTTTTTTTAGCTGTCAAGGGATATGGTTTCATTATCCCTTCCCTCCAATAAAAACAAAACATGACGAGATTGAGTAAACATCATACTTGGGCACGATTTCAGTTTTTGAGACTTCCCTTTAAAAACACCCAAAGGAAAACGTGGATCCGAACGCAAATCTAAAATCGAACGAAGCCTCCTGTGAATTTTTCTTCTCATTTCCCTCCGTTTTTTGGCAACACTTCTCGCTGATTAATGATACGTTTACTCAAGAGGAAATTTTTAAATTAGCGCCCGTTTCTTAAAGTTATTCTTTATTCAATCAATATTCTTTGCCTTTTTTTGATGGGTTTTCTTTCGCCCGCTTAACGACGTGACGTTTTCTGGGTTAATTTAGACAGGGCAAAGAGTTTTTCCCTGGGCAACAATAATCTTCTAAAAATAAAATTTTTCGAAAAGTTAAGTATCTCAGTATTGAAAAGACCTTTTTGTATGAAACTGAGAATGCAATGTTTGTGTAGAGAAGCTGTCAGTCTTAATCTGACAGTGAGATGTTATGGAGAAGGTATTTTGGAAAGAAAAACTGAAACGTGGCTTTTGTATTCCTAAAGATTTGATTGGTTAAACTTTCGGGATTAAAATAAATACAATTAAAGTAACTAAGAACAAAAAACCAGTGTTTCCACTTCAAAAAACTATTTTAGAAGTCTTGAATTGAAACTGGATTTTAATTTAAAAGATGTCTGTGTAAAGGATTAAAATTGCTGATATTAAGAAAAAAAACACTACTTATATTCAAAAGCTTGTTTGGAAAAGTTAATTTTTGTCTTAAAGTTTTATACTAAGGATAAAATAATTAGAAAACTTTAACAAGCAAAATTATGTCGTTAATTTATTCTTTTAATTTTAACTAGTGAAATGAACATGGGATGTGCCATCATTGATGCGTAAAAGAACGTATTTTTCACATTAAGACCTGTACTTAATCCAAATAGTATATATTTTTATGCAAGATTGAATTGCTCAATTTGCCTCTCCTTTTCATGGTTAAGATTGTAATGCAATACCTAATGCATCCAACCAACAGTTGACATATTATCGACTTCAGCTGCTTCACCCACTAACAAGGCTTAACCAGGTATAAACACGAAGTATAATTTTAAGTTGGTTCAGCTTGCTTTCATACATAATATGGTGACTTTTTGAGGGATGAGGTTTAGTTCAAGAGAATGGTGTCCATAAATAGGTATAGTACTTTTGAGTTGAACTATCTTGTGTGCTTCCATCTATCAGGTAAATTCCTAAAATAATGTTCAAGTTCATCAGTCATCTTCATTCCTTTCCAATGTAATAATCCTTTGAAGTACTAAAGACGCCATTTTCAAAGTTCAGATATGCCTGTTAGAAATTTTCGGAACCTAGTCATCAGAGTTCTCGACAAGTCGCTCCACTCAAAGCTTATGATGTAGGGTACGATATATCGTTATGATATGACGTATACTATCTAAGACGATGATCATATACCTTTGAATGTACAGAAATAACATATACTACTTCTTAACTAATCGCATGAGATCGTAATCCGTAACACGTTCTCTTTCAGGTCGAGAGCACGTGGTGTCGGGCTTCATCGGTGACTCTGCCGTCCTCCCCTGCGAAGTGGACCTTCCCGCTTGTGGCAAGGTGTACTTCATCACGTGGACCAAGAACGTGTCGAACGAGTGGAAACGCGAGTTCCTGTACAGCGACGGCGTGGCTCGGGCCATGGGGGACTTTTCGGGCCCCGAGCGGGCCTCTTTCTCCCTGGACGACCACTCCGCCCACCTGCGACTGCACGGACTCACCGTGCAGGATGAGGGGACCTACAAGTGTGACGTCACCTACGTCCGGGGCAAGTGCCCCTCGCTGTCTTTCACCAGGCTTTACACGCTCAGTGAGTACCTTGTTCCTTTTTTGCATCTTATACTCGGCAGAAACGTTTCCTGACCCTATGAAGTCACTAACAAAAAAAGTAGTTCCCAGCACGGTGTTTGAATTTTGAGTGAAATGAAGAACGTCAATTTAAAAATATGATTATTTTGTTAACAGCCTATGTGTATGTAGCGTCTTTTTATCACTATTTGTGTACCGAAACTCCTCCTAGCAACCCAACTGGCTTCATGTTTACGCAGTTTCTGCTTCCGCGTAGGGACGTCATAGGGTCATGAAACGTTTGCTGTCGAGCATAAATATTTTTGGTTTTTGATTATCGTAGGGGCCATTTACAGATTATGTCACACTATGTTTTAATGAATTTGACAAACATATTCTCATGTCCCGCATTGTGAAATTTCGGTGACATTTTCTGTCTGTTGGGATGCCACACTTTAGAAGTTTAAATCAGAGTGAACAATTAAAATTTCTTTTCACCATTTTTTCATTTCATGAAAATAAAAACCTCTTTTACACCTGAATTCCAAGTAGGGCGAATATGTTTCAGCATTTTAAATGGAATTGAAGAACATGTTTTAGGAGTGATATCCCCCCTCCCCTAGTGGTCTGCTATTATTCGCCGCGGGTCTATTCGGCTCGAGACAATTTGGCTCCTAAATTCTCTCAACTAAAGTATTTAGGGAGCTTTTAACAAATTAGTATGATTTGTTCAAAAAATATATATAGTTTGAATGAATGTTATTGTAAAGTAAAAATTATGATTGCACAGTAAATATATCTATCCTTTCACAAAAACCGATTTTCAAAACGATATGTTAACAGTTTTTCGATGTATTAATTTTAAATACATTCAGTCCTTTATAAATATAAAATCAGTAATGCTGCTGGGGAATCTGATTTTAAACTTTTTTCCTTCAGATTTACTACATCACATATAAAAAGAAAACTTAGTAGTTTAAAATCTCATTTGGCTTAGAGAAGCCAATTTTAGACTGTTGATTAAAAAAGTGATTCTATTATATCCTAATTGCTTTATACAGGAAACGAGATTTGCATACATTTTCTTTCACGATAATCTTATTCCGGTAATCAATCCTAGAAGCCTTATGATCTTCTCATTTTATTTTTACTTTGTGTGTGTCTAATATAAAGAGAGGTTAGTTATTTTTTACATTGTTAGGTTTCAAAGAAGATTTTTCCGAGAAATTACAAAGTATAATGAAATAAGTTTTATTCTTACTTACTACAAAGAATTAAGATTTCGGTGCTTTCTTTCTGAAGCATCATTTTTAAATACTTAAAAAATACATACTAAAATAATATTAAATAAGATGAAATGATCCAATAACCAAATTAAGGATTACTGTTTTTGAAACTAAATTACTGTTTTTTACTGTTTTTGCTTGATTTACGTATTTAAATTTTCTGGTAACTAGCACTATTCTTATAGTTTATTTGCCATTTATGCTTAGTTTTATTATATTAGTTTACTTCTAATGTTATAATTAAATTTACTTAGTTAGAGGTAATAACTATAACAACTGATTTCAAATATGCGTAAGGATGGATTATCAGAGGTCTTAAGATAAAACAAAAATAATAAGATCTCTCTATTTGAGACTGTCTATTAAATTTGTCAGAGAAAAATTTTAAAAACTAATGCAAACACTAAGAATTTGTGCCTTTCTACGAAGAATCCTCATGTTTAACTAGCTGAGCATTTTTTTTATGTTTGCATTATGAGCAATTTGTTCTATTGTTCACTATTTGAAACAAATTAAATAAAATAATCATCTCACACCTTAATGGTACCTCATCACTTTTTATGCAACCTTCATAAATCACTAATAATTTTTAATTACATCGTAACTATAAAAGGTTTTTTTCTGTCAAATTAAGAGGTTTAGTTTTAAGTATTGATAAAAGAGAGTGTTCATTTAAAATATATTCATCAAATAAAAACCTAAATAAGATTAAGATTGATAAAATATCTCATTTCTCTATGTAAAATGAAACAGTTAAAATAACACTTGTTGATTAATAAATGACTGTAACTTTAATTCACACAACTCAGATAGACAAAATTTTAAAATTAATAAATTTTTATTAAAGTAGTGTAATTTTGCTATGTATTTTTAAATTTCAAATTTTTGGTATGTGTTTTTTCCTATAAAATTTAATAAATCATAAATTTTGCAACGTTTAAAACTTTTGCATTTGAATGACCTATTCTAATATTTCCGATAAGTTTAGTTTAAAAATGAAGGAAAATTAGAAAGAAAAGAGATGTCTTTTAAAGTTTAAATTCATTTGATCCTAGAAAAGAGACTTCAGTAATTTTATTACCTTTTTTCTTTATCAAAAATGCAGTTGATGGAAAATAGCGTCCTTTTTTGAACTCAATTATAAGATTTATTAATTACATACAAATGTATTTCTAGATAAATGTATTTCTATTTCATTGATAATATATTACCAAATTTTCATATCTTAAACAAACTAAAATGGGACCAGGATAAAAAAATTTTTTAAATTAAGAAGATATAATAATAAAAGTCAAGTTACAGTTTATTTTACCTTTTTTTTTGTTAATGAATATTTGACCATGTCTAAAATATGAAAGAAGGGCCACATCTTTTCCTTTCACCATATTTACCCTCACATCTTTTCGAAAGAGTGGTCCTTAGATTGATGAACGGTTTTCTGCATGACTACAAATAGCAGACACCACTCACTCAGGAAAAAAACTAATATAAGAAGGACTTTTTTCAAAACCCTCTATATACAAAGCCTGACAACTACGTCACTGTGACGTCAAAGGTGGCGGAAAACCGCTCAATTTCCCATGTTAAGTCTATGGAGCATAAAAACTCACTTTCTTAACTCCTCGCGTTATGTATGCCTTCAAGGCTGATAATACTGTTCTGGAAACTCAAAATCTTTCGTTTAGAATCAAAATTTTGTCCCTTTTGTACAGTTTTTTTGTATTTTCATTCAGTTTTATAGCCTTAGGACTAACATGGCTTTTAGTTCAGTTTGCAAATAATGAATGCATGTCATGTAGGTTTTTCTCACAATATTAAGTTTATCTAGGAAAATAAAAAAAAATTCACTAGTAAATTAAAAAGTAAAATCTATTAAAAATTAAAACAAATCATTGAATTTTCGAATTCTTCCAACAGTAAACAATTTATTTAATTACACTAAATTCTTTAATTTATTATAAGATTAAACTGATGAGAATCAAGCATTATATTTATTGTTGCGGGAAATGCACTAGTAGCACTAAGTTCTAGTTAATTCTTCTGATTTGTATTTTTACATTTTTCTCAGATGGCATCACGTTTTTGTTTGTTGTTCCATCAATTTTTTTAATTTTTTTGATATTTTATGGTTATTTCAGATATCTACTTATTAAACTGTGATTTGAATAGCGATAGCCATAAAAAATTAATATCACGGCATTTTTTTACATCGTTACATCAATGTTAATAACAAAAATACGAATATTCCTTGTTCAGTGTAAAGAAGTCAAAAATATAAATCATGGCGTCGTTTTGCATGTGACGTCAAAGGTGGCGGAAAATGTGACGTCACCCGTCCGAGTTGTGAGGCCATTATATAGAGGGTCTTGCTTTTTTCCCCGATTTGCTCAAAGGTGAGTCGCTGTTTGATTAATGCTCTCCGTTTACAATGAAGAAACAAATTGCGTTTTCTTTTTTTTCTTTTGCATTAAGTCCCGCATGTAGCCAAGCGAATATTAATGTAGAGAGATCTAAATGCAGTTGCACTCTGCTTAATAAAAGCTGAGTGAACGGCTGCATGAAAAGGGGGAGGGTGCTGGAAAAGCCAGGTGTGAACTGAAGTGGAGCTAATTGTCTTTCGTCTTGCAGAGGGGATACGCTAGGCTGGAGTAGAGTTGGGTTGAAGCGTTTTGCTGCTTGTCATCAGTTTAATCGTATTTTTTTGTGCTTTGCTGTCATTGGTAAAGCTTTGGTGTCTGATGGGTATTGAAGTGTTAAGAGAAATTTTTTTTAATAGAATTTGAAAAATTATTTTACATGTTACAGTAAATATTTTATGCAAAAGAAATTGTATAACTACCGAATTGATGGATTCGGATGAAAGGTTTTATGGTATGTTTCATTAGAAGAGAAAATGTTGGCAAAACGGTCCAGAAAAGGTCTGATGATGGAATGTAAATCTAGAAGTTAAAAATTCACAGTATGGTCAAAGAAACTTGAATAATTTTTTACGTAAAATACATAGAATATTTACTGTTATAAAGGAGAACTACTATTTTATCATTTCTAATAAGAATGAAAATATCAAAATAATATGAAATGTATTTGTTACGGGCAATGTGATAAATTCAGTGGAATTTATGAATGAAATTTATCACTTTGCCCGCCTCCACGCATTATTAATAATGCCCGATTAATCACTTTGCCCATAACATATTGAAACAAAATTCAGTATAACATTTACAAGAGATAAAAACATAATTATTCAGATGGAGAAGCATTATAAAAGTTAAAAATATCCCTTATTACACAAGTACCTATCATTTGAATCTAAGATTAGAGTCTGGTTTAAAAAAAACCCGCAAAAATAAATGAATCTTTTTATAAATTTCCGAAAAGATATTATGTAAGATGTTAACATATTGTCTTCAAGTACTTACGACTCTTAAAATTAATATCAATGACTAAGTATTTCCTTAAATACCACCGATGTACCAGAGATTTGAAGATGAAAAAAAAAACATTTCAAACACGAGATTAAAAACAATTTCCTTGCTTAAAAAAAACAAGAATGCTTCAAATCGGAAAAGGATTTCTTCTTCGTTTTTAATTGTTCACTTTTCTAATCACCAGGGAAATAACCGAACTAATCTCCTTGAAGACAAATGAAAAAAAAAACGAACTTAGTTTCATTGTTAATGTGAATGCGGGGATTATTTTTTAAGACAATCAGATTTTACGAACTGTTTGTATTCAGAAAAAAAGGAAGTTCTTCGATAATAATCTACGTACTTAACTTTTGTCGTACTTCCTCAAAAATTACGAGACAATTTCTATTCAAGAGTCCTCACCTTATAAAAGACATTGACGATTAGAATCCTTATTTCCGTTTTTTTATATTTTTATTCATCGGTATAAAACCCCCGCAAGAGCACTTGAAATTCTCTCCTGGAACTTTCCTTAATCTTAACGATTCCTCAACCCTACACCATTATTGCTGAAGTTTCTCAATACGCGTTCTATTTCCTACTCCATCACGTGTGGACCTCGAAGAAAATGACGAGGGGGAGGGAGGGAAGAATATCGAACGAAAAAAAAAATGCTCCCTCCACACCTCCTTGACACTATCAGCCACCGCGAAATTTGCTGGTTTCAGCAGAAAACTCCTTTATGCCCAGCAAACTCGATCCCCAGAGCAGATAAGGGAAACAAAACCCCACCAAAACCACTTGTGATGGAGATGTCTTCTCAACCCTTTCAGCACGCAAGGCGATGCTTTCACCCTCGAAAAATCGATTCTCCTCAAATAACTGAATCGAATACTAAATAATCGATCTTATCCAATTAAGTCTTTCTTCTTCCATTCGATTATTCCTTCATTTATCGATCTTTTTGGATCGATTCTCGAGGAGATGTAGTGTAAGAGAGGGAGATTGATAAGGAAAGGGTGGTAGAAAAAGTCAACCTAGTCAGCTGGCGTCAAACAAAGCAATCTCATTAGGCTAGAGAAGTGATCAACCCGGTGGTAAAAGAACTAATTGCAGCAATTACATCGCAATGGCTTCGGGGGTTTTGTGATGGGGAAGCTCACTCCCGTAAATAATCGGACTTTGAAATTTCCCGAGTTCGCAAGTTTGGTAACCGGTCCTTCTTTTCGCACGGTGACGAGCAACTTGGAGCCTTTTGCTGATCTTTTGTCTCAAATTAGGTTAGGGATTGTGACTGAGTAAAGTGGGGAAGTCTGGTTGGAGTTTTTTTTTTAACTGTGACTGTCAGACTGGAAGAAATGCGATTATCTTCCCATCTTGCGAAATCGGGAAATCCAGTCACTCGATGGAAGCGCGAAAAACGGAAGTAGTTAGTGAAGTAATTTATTAATCAGTTCTGAGATTTTACGTCTCTGCTATGGAAGATAATGACTATTTAACTATCTTTAGGAAAGATTGTTCATTAGATAGAAATTTATTACCTTTCAATAGTGTTTACTATCGCTAATTGATAAGAGCTGGATAAATATTTCATATAATATGAAGTATAAGCATTAGCATTTTAATATTTTTATGCTGAACACAACAAAAGTTTTATATTTATAAGATTGTCCTCTTAATTATTTATTGATAGTTAATCAACTGAAGTTGTGCAAATATAGAAGATTGTATAGTTAATTATAAAGTTATCGCAAAAGTTATCTATAAATAATTACTTCACCCTGTCGTAACCTCAAAAATCACTTAATTATTTGGGTTCATTTTCTCATTTGAACGAATACAAAAATAGTTATTAATTCAAGTGAATCGGAGAAATAGAGCTAAAAATAGGTTTGTTACTTTACTAATTCAACATATGAATAACTATGATATAGCATAACTGATTTTACATATGAGAGAAATTATAACTTCGAAAGAGTAAGTAAACAATTGAACATTTATAATACATACGTATCCTATAAAAATAAGCAATTTACAAAGTTTTCTAATTTTAAATTCAATGAATAAATTAATGAAATCATTAAAACTTATGAAATATCTTATAATGTCTTGAAAATTTTAAACTATTATTAAATACTAGGGGGCTTCGCCCCCTGCTCGCTATCGCTCGCCAACCCCCTAGAACTGCTGACGCAGTTCCCCTAGGATTGCTTCGCAATCCTGTGCTCGCTACGCTCGCTCGCCATACGCTGGTACAGCCTAGCTGAGATTGTGTACTACCTGGATTTGAACCCAGGTTATTGAGTGTTTCGTGATTACGAACATTGTACATCTGATCGCCAAAACGTAAACAAAACACAAAACCACAACAAACCAACCGTTGCCAACGGGAGAAAACAAATACTGCCAAATTCGTAAGCCACGTACGTACGTACGTAAGAGAATTATATATATAGATTTGCCTTATAATTACAAACAACGTTTTCACTTTATTCATCTGCAACACTGTACACTTTTTTTGAAACTCTTCTTCCTACAGAAATGTAGTAAAAATTCCCACCCAACGCTCTCCAACATTCAATAGACCTCTCACTCTTCCACAAAGACACCTTAAATGGACATGTTCTTCTGCAACCCAGTCAAGCTTATTCAACTCTCCAAACTTTTATCCATCCTTTTAAGCAAACCCTAGGCGAAAAGAAAAAAAAAACTCCCACGAGTAGATGTAGCGGGTCGAACACGCGGCTTAAGATTTCGCAAGTGATTTCCTCCCCTAAATCGAATTATTCAAATCGCGGGACCTGCCATGTCACCGATTGGATAAATCCGATCCCCTACGTCCCAGAGTCCGACGCGATAGAAATTTGTTTTACATGCCGCGACGCGGCTTAAACGCGGAGCGTTATCTGATTTTCGATCCGGGTCCGATCGTTATCTCAATACTTGGCAGGGAGTTCGACACTCAAAGCCTGGGATTGGTGGTGGCGAAGAAAAAAAAAAGCCCGGGCTGATAACGATAATAACAATAAATAGGAAGGGTTGTCCCTCGGTGCGATTCAAGCCTGGTTTATCGCGGTTTAAAGCGTCGGGAGTGGAAGTTTTAGCACTTTTCTCTGGCGGCCCGTTTGGGCTTTTTCCCAAGTTGGGAGGGAGGTTTGTTTGCTGATTGGATTGGAGAGGCGCTGGATTGGATATTTGTTGGAAGAAAGGGGCCTTTCTGTAAAGGAAGGGTGATGCAATTTGTCTTGATATGTGCTTAATGGCAAAGAAAGGCTTTCTGGAAGAATCGCATTGTAAAGAACCTACTTCTTTCGTGTTATTGTATTTAATTAATTCCTCATAAGAACATATAAAAAACATCTGATATTTTTTAATTATGCTGCATAAATTTTTTGTACATACTTTTCCGTTTTATTACAAATTTGTTTTACATTTGATAGAATTTTGATTATTTCAATATTGGATTCAAACAGAAGTGTAACTTTAGCAAAGAGAAACTTCTATAAAGCTAAAAAGTTCAAATGAATTTGAGTAGTAAATTATTTCATATGTAACTAGGTTTCATAAGGATGCTTCATCTAGAAATAAAATTAGCGCAATAAGATTTAAAATTCAATAGGTACTTGTAGAAAACACATGAAAGTAAGAATATAGTATATTATAGTATTTTATGCAACTTATAAATTAATAACAGTAGCAAAAAATAGAAATGGTAATGAGGTAATATAAAAGTAGCAGTAGCATAAAAAAGAAGTACGAAGGAATTTCTACTGTAACATAGTATTATAATGAATGTGTTTTTCACTTTGGGTAGCAATGTGATTCAATAATTTATGTTTTACTGGCTATAGAAAAAGTGCATTACCCATTAAAAATCCTCTGGTTTTATTTCTGTAACTTATTATTGAAGTAGCTGATTCTTTTAACCTAGATTTTTTATAACTGAAAATAAATACTGTCAGTAAATGAATAGTTTTCTACTACATATCAAGATTATAACTTTTATTATGGTTTTTACTTTTTTTTTCTTTTTAGAGTGATAAAAATAGTCAAAATGGGGAGGATCTGGAACGTTTATTCAACATAAACTATCCTACCACCAACAAATCATAAACAATATTTGTACCCTTTAGAAAAACTACGTTAATGGAAAAACATTCATATTTCACTTTACTTAATGCCAATATAAGTCGATGATAAAAACACACTTCCATTTAATTAAATGAAACCACACCTTAAAACGCCTCACAATCTCAAGGCTTCAACCCAAAAACGCCGCAATCTGAACACCTACCGGCCAAAAAAGCTAAATTTATTTCCCCAGCACATTTCATCTTCGCCTTTAATGGAATTTCTAAGACTTCAGCGGGCAGAAAATGTTTTGCGTATCGTTTATTTTCCGTCACAAAAACGGGAAAAAAAGTAACAGAAGCAGCAGCAGCAACAACAAAAGCGCAGCAACTCAACTCGACTGAGACATCAAAGGCGGCGGATATTGAAGTTTTAAATAACGCCTCCTGGTCCCTTCCAGCCTCCGGCTACACAACAGTCAACAAAAATCCCGCTCGCTAGTTTACCTTCGCCTGGGAAATATTTCCTCGTTTAGCAAAAAGGTAAGAATGAAGGCGAGGCTTGGGTGCTGCTGTGGCCCGATTGCGCTGGGTTGGCAGGGATCCAGTTTGACTGGGGGAGTCGCACTTGAACATTCTACCGGTTCCACAAATATTAAAGGAAGGGGTGGATATTTTTTTTTTTGTTGTTAATGTTATGTTGGTGAAGAGACATTTTTTATTTGCAATTACCTGGATGTTTATTGTTGGAGAGGCTCTTTGGGGGTTTTCATCTTATGAAGTAGTACTCCTTCATTTTCCTCCTTCAAATTACATCCCATATAATTAAAAAAACTTAAGGTAGGGAATTATATTTAATTCTAAAGCTTTAAATTTATCTGTTGCGTCAGAACCTGTCCCAACATTAATTTCCTGTAAATTTGTTTAGTAGTAACTAAAAATACAGATCAATTTTATCTATCAAGAAGCAAAACGCTATTTTCATGTTTTTTAAGATAGATACATTAAAAATTAAGCTTTTTCACTAAATTAAATGTTAAAAATGCATTTTAGAATTATATAAAATTTAAAATTAAATAATTATTAATTTATTTTTTTAATTATTCATTCTTATTATTTTTCATTTTCAAATTAAAATTACATTAAAATTTTTTTTAGATTTCAACGTTACTATTTCTTTGTTTTCTAACAATACATCACTCCGACAATTCACCTGTAAAACTAGTATTTCCTTGATAGTAGTCAGTATGCAGCAAAGCAAACTTTAGACAAAGTAAGAAACTCAAAAGTTACCTGTAGAACTACTTTTACCTTTATATGACAAAGTATGCAGCAAAGCCAACATCGAACAAAGTCGTGAAAGACAGAAGCTACTGTAGAACTACTTTCACCTTCGTAAGAGTTAGTATGCAGAAAAGCAAATACTGAATAGTAGGGTGGTGCACGCTTTTTTTTACACTCGATTTTAAATGAAATGCTGTGAATAATATATTTTGATGTAGTTTAAGGTATTATGTTAAACATTTCATTTATGTTTAGAAAATGATAAGGATAGATACTCTATTTCTTTCAAAAAGCCTTTTATTACTTTTTTTCTTATATTTTAACGTTGTTAAGGTAATATTTAAAATTTTAAAACATTCTAAAACTTTTTAACTAATACTTTAACGGCGTTATGTAAGTAAGAAGTAAATTATACGTTATTTTAATGCTTAATCAAAACAATAACCATAAATAAACTAATAGATTAAATTTTCACTAAAAGGGCTATTCTAGGCTATATGCCTGGATTTTATTCCCTGTATAACATAATTTAATTATTTTCTATCAAATAGGAACTACATTAAGGTAATTATAAGCTTCTATAACATTTTAAAATTAAACTGAAAATTTTAATTGTTTTTTTTTTCATAATATGATAGCTATTTTTTCAAATCCCTCTATTTTTATATGCAATGCTCGCCTTAAGGATTTTAAAGAACTATTTATTTGTTTTCCCGTGAATCAGCATGGCAATACACGTTTTTTAAGCTTTATTTGGTACCGATAATGAAATAACTTTTCCCATCCTTGCTTATTACAGTGGTTATGGTGTTATGTGTTTTTATTTTACGAATCAATCATACATTATACTTGTTGTGGATTTCATTTCAAATTTGCTATTCAAAAAGTGTATCAAATTATGCTTTCAATAGTATTGTGTAATGGTAACCAGATTCTTATTTAACAAATATTTCATGCACCCTGTAGTTTGTTTTGTACATTTAAAACACTAACTCCCTCAACATTACTTTTTCTCTCACCACCAAAAACACTAATCTGACTTTTTACGGACACTATTTCCACCGCTCTCACAAAGCCTAATTTATATAGAGTGCTAGAAAACATCTCTCCTCTAATGAGCGATGGCACGCTACACAGCCGTCCGAAACAGGCGGTGAAAAATGCGATATGAGACACAAAAGCAAAACAAGGGGAGAGACAGGCGCATTTTTCACCGCACGTTCCGTCTTTTTCCATTCCTTCTGAGAGAAAATCAATAGCGGGCTTCATAGCGGTGTCAAAAAAAATTAGCGGCACCTGCGTCTAAATAACAAGTAGTATCCATCGAAAGCTCTTTCACCGACTGAATAATGAGCTGGGAGACTGGCTGGACCTTGAATGAAATTGTTTCGCTGTGAAGGAAAATAATTGTGTCAATCGATCGGATGAGTTTCACTTCTGGGCTGTGTTTTTATCGCTGTTTCGAATATGGAGTGCTGCTTCGCTTTCTTTTCGGCGGTGGTCTGGCTTGTGAAAAATAAATTGCTTTGGGAGGTATTATGTTTTGGAGTGTTCGCTGCGATTGATTCTTTCGAGGGAATAATGCAGTTTTGAATTGAGATGAGTTTGAATTTTTTTTTTTGCTTGCTTGTTTGGGATGGTGTGTTTTGTTGTTGTTGTGCTAAATTTTTAAGTATGGAGCTCTAGAGTTGAGTTGGTTTGGTACTTGAATGGGATGATATCATTTATTGCACTGGGAAGTGCGGGACTTGACTTACTTACAACTTTTGTTTTCAAAGCTGAGCTTAATTTGAATCTTCTTCTTCTTCTTTTTTTTGTGTGTTTACTGTTTTGTAAAATGTTTGTTTAATTTTGCATGGCCCTAAAATTTTCTTCATGATTGAATTAAAATTACTTATTCCCTTAATTAATCGAATATTTAAAAAACATTTAAGAATGAAGAGTGGGAAATAATAAGAAAATTATGTAATGAAAATTGTATAACTGAGTAAAATTACTGATTTAGGTTCGAATTATTCTCTGATAGAATGTTTTAAATTAATCCACAAAAAATTGCATCCATCATTACAAAAATGTAATTATTGAAATTATTAACACATTATTTAAAATTTTCAATTGATAAATTTAACCTTTTATAGTTTAAAAAATATTATACGAAATATTTCTGTCTAAAATATAAGTAAATCGTTCTAAACTTCACCTTTATAGTATTTTTGAAACTTTTTCAAAGACCGTTTACAAAATTACATAGAGGTAAATTATTCTGAAAGCTCAAATGTTTTAATTTATAAGAAATTGCGAAAAAAAAATGGAAATACTGTTTGATGTTTAAGTTGTTAATAATAATTTTCGAATCTATAAAATTAAATTACCGAAATTGTATTTTAATATAAATATCTTTAATGAAATATTTTGTTGATTCCGAGTTTACTTTAACTTTTATTATTTATCCTTCTTAAACCTGGTAAAATACCCATTCCCTAACAATCTATGATAATACCCTTCTCCCCCTCTTAACAGCTTAATACAACATTATGTACATCATTACCTCAAACACATGGCATCGAATATTACCTGACATAACAATACGGATTTTTCCCCAAGCATCGAAGCACTAACCATTATCACAACAGCATTACGTTTCCATCTAAACACCTGATAAAAACAAGAGCCGAAAAAAAAACCACTCTCCTTGTAACTGTATCCGTATCTCCCCTCTTCCAAGACAAAGACTCTTTCTTAGCGAGTTTTTATAACTGGCTCACGACATTCTTCTTCTTTCATTTGATCTCATTCACACACTCACCAAGTTTTTCTTCCAGTGGAAAAAATGTACATAAAAAAAGACGTTATCGATCTCGGGATAAGAATCCTTCTCACTTGATTGATGGACTCGATCTTCTTGGGATACGTTAAGGGTATTAAATGAAACCCCCTGGTTAGGCTTCTATTATTTTTCCACTCTCGTACCCTTTAATAATTTAAAAGAAAATTGATTTTTCTCCTCCTTCTGAGATGCCTCCGCTATTTTCAAGGGTAATTTCTTTCGCTTAAGTAGGGTGAAGTTTTCGCTCTATTTTCTCGATCGCATCGAAGTTCTGAGATTTCGGTAGGGACTTTTACGGATTTTTTTTTCTCGAAAATTCGATAATTTTTTTTATTAAACTTTAGCAAGTGGCTGAAGTTCTGGAACTTGTGCGTTAAGTTAATATTGATTCACAGTATCTTGTTAGAGATCAAATAACTTTAAATTTAGATCAGGAAAAAAAATGCAGAGAGAGCCTAATCTGAGATTTTATCCATGCTACTAAATTAAAAGTTAATGTATTATTTGATTTGATTTAAATTTCCAGGTATCATAATTTGTTTTATACTAATTTTTAAAAGTTTTTTATTTTTCTAAAAATAATTTATTCCTCTTACATTAAAAGGAATAAAAATTTATTTCTGTGAAATTTTAACTATTAGTTTCATATTTTGGTGTAATTTTCAAAAATGATAGATATTTTAAATTTTAAGCATACGTCTTGATTATGTGAATAAATCTGAAAAATACTAAACAATAGAAGAAAGTTAGTGATGCATCAATTATACTAAACTTAATATAGTTGAAATCCAAAGAAACTATCTTAATGGAAATATTCCCGATAAAATTTAATTTTCGTTGTTTGAATTTTATATTTTACTCCAATACGCCTGTACTTTATAATAATTTATATGTTAGTTTTATCAAGTTTTCGAGTTTTTCGAAGAAAAATATCTCTATTATAATTTTAAATTATGGTCCCACATAAAAAAGAACGTATGTGCAAAACTCTGCCAGGCTACTAAAGTGTAGAAGTAGTTTCAATTATCTTCCAGCAAAATAATCTGTTTTACTTTTCTTATTTACCAAATGTATCTGACGGATTTTCTATTAAAGTCTGAACAAATAGCCTAAGGGTTAGTGAGAGAATTAATGAGCACTTAAGTTTTCATTGAAACGTCCAACAATCATTGTTGTCAAGAGTAATTGATTTTGCACGTCAATACTTCTTATAAAAAGTTTTGGCATGTAATATTTGTTGGGAAATTGAAATTTATAGAAATTTCCTTCTCTATAATTAAAATTCCTGTGCACTGATGTTTAAAATGCTTTTGTATTTTTTATATTTTATCAATTCAATTCAAGAAAATGTCTTCTATCCAGTAACAATAAAAATAATTTAAAAATATTAAAAGTATGTTAAAATTTTCAAATAAATAATTAAGATACGAATAAAGGACAGAAAACTTTCAATAGTGTATTGATTGGGTTATTTGTTTTATTTGCATAGTCATACGAAGTGATTCTTCTAAAAGATGTTTAGGTGATATGAAAATTCAAGTCAGTATTAAATATTGAAACTTATCGATAGACGATAAGGTCTGAAGCATTACTATGTTCGTCTAGTAAACGTAATTTTGAGGTATTGAAGGTTTCCTTGAACGGAACCTGTTTGTTACAGTGGAGAGGAAATTTTTGAAGCTGTTCTTACGTGTCATCTATTGAACTTTTGAATTAAGGAACTTCCACACCAAATGTCAAATCTTCATAGTGATCTGAAATTTTATATTTATGTTCATACACCAAAGTCATTAGAACAGCTTCAGTTTTGAGTACAAACACTACTCGTATATTGTATAATATCCTCCAACTTCCTTGCAGATATTAAAAGAACAAAAAACACAGTTAATATAGTTGTTTTTATAGTTTTAAAAGGCTCTAAGGTTTAAAACACCATCAACCTCCATTACACATATTGACAACCACCTGCATAAGGGCCGTATGATGCACACCCAGCGAGTGATCCGCGGCCTTGTAAACATTGAAATTAACATTTGAATTAAAATAAACCCTATTATTATTTGTTTCCATACCCACCTATAACCAACGACCCGCAATTTCATTAATATTCTAAAAATAAGCCAACAACCTTTTTAAAGCCACCCACCCCTTCCCTATTTTTTTTAAAGCTTTATAGATATGGTTTAAAAAAATCTTTACTCTCCATAGTGTAAAAGCTATTTATGGTTTAAAAAATATTAATCTTCATGGTTTTAAAGCTATCTGTAGTTCGAAAATCTCATTACTCTCTTTAGTTGTAAAGATATCTATAGTTGGGTAATCCCATTACTCTCTATAGCTTTATTTATTGTTATATTTTTCATCCAACGCTGAGATATATAGAACCTCATCCAAACACCGGACTGGTACATGTTTCAAAATCCCTCCGACCCATATACACCAAATTCTGTCAGAAAAAAAAACTGTAAATTTTATAGTTTTTGAACATACCTCATATTTTCCAAACGAATCCCTCGCAAAACAACAAAAAAAAACCCCACCTTGATCCGAAACAAAAGCCCGCGAACACCGACCCTACGAGCGGCGCAACGCTTATCCGGGCAAAGTGAAATATTTATCAACGTTCTCCCGACATCCATCAGGGCACAACAGCGGCGGCCGCCTTGTCTGGGAAAGATGGATGGCCGCCCGGAATCGCCAGGTAAGCGCTCATTGAGCGCAAAACATGGCGGCTCGCGTAGGGATAGGGCGGACTAGAGTGCGATGGGATGGCCCCAACGTTAGACAGGTACGATAGAAATCCGAATAGGTGGGCTTATTTTGCAGGTGAAAGATCGCAGGTATGGAAGTGATTATAAAGGGGGAAAATTGTTTATTATGAAGAGGGAAAACACAATTGTAAGAAATGGAAACGCAATACATCATGATATCTAAAACTTTACGATATACGGTAATTCATTAAAAAAATCGAGTAGAATGGGATCAACTTTGAGTCTCTATTCAGAAAATGAACAACTAGAATAACAAATATCCAAACCATAAAGTTTGAGATGAGCAGGATTTTGGGTTTCTTTTATAACTATTCCAGTCCTAACTGTCTCAAATTTTAAGTAGTTTTTAATTAAGTCCTTTAGGGTGGTAGTAAAAAGTTCAATAATTGTCTTGAAAGAACAGCACCAAAATTGCCTTCTCTATATACGAACAACACAATCGGCTTCTCCGAAAACATTCAATAACAACGCTCAGTGGACTTACACTTCTTTAATTCTGAGATGCCCCTATTTAACCTAATTTACTTCTTATATTTAGGGCATTTGTGATTCATTTGGATGTGTTTTGGAGTCGATCAAATACTTATGGTTGAAAACGTACAGTACTTTTAGAGTGTACAATAACGGCTCAAAGTTGCACTGTATGAGTATTACGTAATGTTCTTACTTTCTCTGACATATTTTAACAGCCGACATTCTGTCTAACCTGAACCAGCGGTTAACCAGAAGTCAAAGAAGAAATAGTTGATTCTATTGGTGTAAATAATTCCTTGACTGCTGGGTCAGGTAGCACAGAATACGACCGTAATACCTTTAAAACCAAATCCACGGCACAGGAAGCCTCGCTATACAGATCCATGGACACGGTTAGTTCGAAAACGATGATACCTCTATGCTCTTCCACCTCTACGGGATGTCCCCCTACGTGAGATGGATGGCATCGCACCTCAGAAAAGCCCTCCCCCCTCAAGGGATCGCTTGAGGGGAGACGTCTCATTTCTTCCGCCAGGTGGAGAGGGGGTTTAATGAAAGTTTCGATGGGATGCTTCTGAATGGGGTATCTCTTTTGGGAGGGATGGGTGTCTATTATTCTTGGGGAGTTTCGGAAGGGATTGGGAGGTTTTAGGGGTTAGCGGGATTCGCTTGTGTCTATCTTGGGGTAGAATTGAATAGTTCGTAAGTTACCTGTGTTGTCAAGGTGTTTTTAGAGGATTCAGCAGGGTTTTTTTTATTTTTATGTTATATCCGATCATATTTTTGATCTCGAAGGTGTTAATTAGAGTCAGTGACAAATATCTCTGCTTCGTACATATAATGTAGATACAATTGTTTACCTCTTTAATAAAGGTTTATAGTCCCATTTAAATTACCTGTTCTACCGAATCGAGCAATAAGGATTGTGCATGTTTCTGGATTTTGTAATAATAGAAGTATGTTTTAAGTTGAATTTTCGATTTATCTTTTTAATTCGTCTCTATTTTTAGATACGTATTTTTTTTTGTATTTGATTATTTATCTAAGGTTGTAAAATCTGTGATTGATATTTCATGGTGATGGTTGAATTTGCTTTTACCACATTGCCATTTATATTATATTGATACTACTACACAAACAACATTATAAAATTACCGCAACATTTTTAATTTTATGTTTCTGACGATTTTTATTGATGCTCAAATTTACAGTTGGATAATTTCCACATTTGCTTTCAAGTCAAATATTTTTTTTCTATTTTTCACATAAAAATGCTTTTAACGCATCTTTAACAGTTCAAATTTAAGTATTTTACTGCTCTCATGAAATTTTTTCATTTACCACACATTTAAGGGAGAATGTCGGGCCTGAAAGCCCCAGCGCGCGTTCCTGCGGAACAAAAAAGTAGGCGCATCCTCCCGTGTTATCATTAAAATATAGCGTTTCATACCTGCCTGGATTCTAAGTCCAAGTAGCAAATACGAGCATAACATTGAAGAGAATCATAAATTTTTGATTCTCATCACAGGTAATACCGTAAAATGTTATAAACTGATTTACATTTTTAGAAACATCAAAAAAAAAAATTGCTGGTGATATCAAACGATTCTATTAATACAACTTCTTTTCAATTCTTCAATTCCTTTCAATCCAGAAAGTACATGTGTTTGATCTCTGATCATAACCAATACCTCAACTTTAAGCATTATTTCTATTTTGAAGAACATCTTTACATCAAACAATTTAAAAATGATACACCATAAATCGTGAAATCCGTATACAATTTAAATACCTATTTATTGGGAAAAAATAATTCGAAGCGACTGCTTACAATAAATATCCTGACACAACATTTTAAAAGCAAAATGGTTAACATCTACCCGAGGGATATGGATCATCTTTTTATGTCTTTTAAAAAGAAACGTTTGAATTTTTGAATCATTTTCCAGCAGTATGAAAAAAAAATCTAGAAATTTGAAAATAAACGCAACATTCAGAGAGATTAGTTGTGTCGAACAAACAAGATTCCACCATCATGGAAGCCAAAATAACTGTAACCGTTCCGATTCAGAATTCCTTCGGAAGCAATTTGGACCGAAAAATTTTAATGGTAACCAGAAAGATCTCTCTTTAAGACTGTGCGATCCAGCTTTTTGAATTCAGAGTTGAGATCCAATAATATTCTCCACTCTGTATTTCCTTAACGGCAGTTTGCATACTCAAGGCTTTGAGAAAAAACCGGGCTTCAATTTAGTATGAGTTAGTCCCTTTTTTTATCACTGGCAATCTTGCCCGGCGTGTTTTTCACACAAAACGTTGTAAAGCTAATGGAAGAAAACTGTTTGTCAGTTTTTACGAGGGACTCAAAGAGCATTTTATTGGGCCATAAGATCAGTAGTAAAGCATCTTTGATAAAGTTTTTTTTTCTCCCATTCACACTCCTTGTTTTTTATGGCCCTTACTTATTATTATTTTGTTTTTTGAAATGCAACCGTACAAAGTTTTTTCCCCCTCGCCTAGATCGGGTTTTAAATTTTCCCCTAATCCATATTTATAGCCCTATATTTCGAAACTAAAAAAGAAGCGAATTCTTGCAGCAAAAATATAAACTCCCTTAAATTATTGACCTCTGAAAGGAAAATAAATTTTAATGAGTTCGCTTCAGTAATGAAAATTTATGGACCACATAGGTTTCAGGAACATGATGCTCTTTTTTTTTTTTTAGAGTTTTGTTGGGTTTTATTAAGTTGTCGAAAGGTGAGATGATGCATAATCTTGAGAATGCAGTCAATTGCCTTATTTGTATTTCAAAGCTCGTTTATTACGTTTTTTATGCATAAATCATCTGATGTAATAAAATATGGACGCCAAATGAAGAATTTAATGCACTTACTTAGAAACTACCAACGAAAAAAGATCTATAAATTGCCTTGTTTTTACATGAAGCAATATACTTAAATAAAGAGAATTAATAGGATGCGTTCGTAAAGGTATTTAAAGAGAAAGCGTAAAGATAAGAGCTTCACTGAAAGAGCTATTCCTTAATTCTTTAGGAGAGAACATTAAGATCTCGATGAAATTTTCCAGACATTTTTGTTTCTTTTTACATTGAGTTATACTTATTTTAAAAAAAAGATATTTGAAATACTAGGAATTTTTAATACCAATTGTTTATGCATTTATTTCAGACACCAATTTTAATTTCAAACAAATTATTTCCATTGTTTTTAAAAGTTATCCGAACTAAAAGACGTTATTATTTGCATATTTTATTAGCATTTTAAGAAGTACAAGTGTTTCTTTCAATGATTTTTTCAAAACTTGCAATGTGATGCGTTTCCAAACCTTTTATTGTAACGAAATAATTTTTAAATTTTTAGTCATTTATGCATTTACGATGATCATTCACTACTTAAAGAATCAGCAAATATCCTGCATTATTATTAGTACTACTTCTGGTTTAATGTCTATTTCACCATCTTTTGCTGATGAAACTTTTTAACATCAGGTTCACATTAGGATATTTTTGCGAAAACATTTCGATTTATTCTAACGTGAATTTAAGCATTAAAATAATTTCACACGAAAAATTCTATTTCATCATTATTACTCTTTGCATACTAAAAAACACCATGAAGTTGGATTGTTTTTACACAGATTTCTTTCATTATCAAATATTTTACTCTAATCCCAAGCAAAGCAGTGAGGAAAAACTGCAATTTCGTTTGAAAAAGTACAAATAAAAGAAATTGCGCCCCTTAATATGAACTGTGAAAATCAAAGTAATAGCTTGAAACGTCTCTGCCTACTTTTCGGAATTGTCTACTGCGATGGGGCTCTTTCTTAAATGATGTTGCACGTCGTCAATTTATGTAACTACTTGGGAGCTCAAAGTTTCCCCATTATTACTTCCATTACATTGTAAAATAAAGGCTTACTTCAGATTACAGTTGGGAAAATTTAAATAAAGAAATACTTTATTCTTTGCAAGAACGTGGCCATTGTCTTTAAGAAGATGCTCAACGCAAAGAAAGATAATTTAGTTTACTTACACCCATATGTTGTTGGGAATCAAGGGGTTTATTCTTATGAAAAAGGGTCGTGGAAAGCTTTTATGGCACTGAAAGTTGTTTTTTAAATAAACACTCTGTAAATGAGGTTCTAAAATGTTAAACATTCCGGTGCTGGAAAGATATTTTGGCAATGAGAAAGACTAATATTAATTTTACATTTGAAGAGAGTTCCGGAACCTTTTCGAAGTAATGTTGTATCACGCTATTTAAAAGGAGTGTTTAAAAAAATAAAGGACCATTTCCAGACGAGTAAAACATTGTTTCTCATTTTTACAGATACGATGGGTATATTTATTTCTTAATAAAACATAAAGCAGGTGTGAACTCTTATCCATTTTTACTATTTCTGTTTTTAGCATAATTAAAATCCTGTTACCGAAAATATTTTTATGCAAACAAAATGTCTAGTCCAGGCTGTCTAGGTTTTCTTACAAAATTCTCGTTTCTGTTGTCTATGTACTTGCCTTCGTCTGTATCTAGAATCTTGTATTTTACATAGTAAGGAAGGTTTTACATCTGTCGATATTATTTTTCTTTCATTGTGATTTTATTAATGAAAAGAAAGCAACTCTCGGAACCATTTTCTATTTTTTTTTAAATTACTTGGATTACTATATAAGTTTTCGTTTTAAGCGGAAATGTAAAAAAAAATTACATATTAATTTTAAATTTCAAATGTAATACACTTAGTTTAGAAAACAAAAATTTTTATAATATTTTCCGTTGATTAAAAAAATTTCAAAATAAAAATGAGTTGATTTATACCGACAAAAGTAATTAAATACAATTTTAAAGAAATTAATTAATTTTCCAGGTTTCAACGAAGTTAAATAATATATTATCTAAGAACCGTTTTTCTTCAAAACTAAAATAAAGCGTTCATCAGTTTGTTGAGTGCTTTACGCAAATAAATAAAAAAATAAAAGTCTACATTTATGAACCAACCTATTATTCTAGATCTCTTGATGAGATTTTTTTAAAAATTTTTTCTCGAAAGCAATTACACAATATATACTTAGGTAGTATCAGGTTACAGTTCCTAACAATGTTACCCGTTATTTTACTAATGACTTGCTGAATACTATTTTACTGACCCGTTATTTACTTACCCATCAACTCAAATATCTTCTTTCCTTACAGTTGCTCCTACGGACCCCGAAATGGAAGTGGAAGGCAAAAAAGTGAAAAACGGCAGCACGGTGGGCCCCTACGCGGAAGGCTCCACCTTCGTACTGGAATGCAAATCGTCCGGGGGTCGTCCGGCCCCCGAAGTGACCTGGTGGAACGGCACGCGGCCATTGCCCGTCAAGACGACGGTGATGCCCGAAGGAAACGGGACCTACTTCGTCACCTCCACGGCCAGATTCGTTCTGTCCAGGTGGGACCTTGGGGGTAAAGTGGAATGCAGGGTGAGGAGTAATGCTACCTCTCATCCCACACATCAGTGGATCAAGCTGGATATACACGGTGAGTAGCTTTAAAACCCTTTAAGTTCCAAAGGGACTTATAAGTCCCACTTAGTTAAAACGCCAATTTATGTAGAAATACAATGCTTTTGTTTAATATTTAGTGTTTCTGAAGGATGACAAAGGTTAATTTTTACTATGACATTGGCATTGTTTTCGGAGCAACTTGTTCATTCTTTGGGTGTTGAAAATATAACCGTCCTCTTTATTACAACATATGGATACACAAAATACGGATTTTAATCAAAAAATTAAAATGTTTGCATTTAAATAAATTAAAAATATATCCCTTTTCCCATCAAATATTTTAAGGTTTCAAAATATTTTAAGGTTTCAAGAGTAAAAATGAATACTCTTTGCAGTCCGTTTATTCCTTCTAAAAAAGGAGTACCTCAGGGTTCACGACTTGGACCTCTTTTGTTTAACATATATATCAATGATTTATGTAAATTGAATCTCTTAGGTAAAGTAATAACTTTCGCTGATGACACAATAATTTTATATTCAGCTCCTTCATACAACATGTTAGAAAACATGATAAATCAAGATTTGGAATTAATTTTTATTTGGTTTTCAAGCAATGAGTTAAAGGTAAATATAAACAAAACGAGCTACATTATGTTTTCTTTAAGATCTAATGAAGAAACTAAGCTTAAATTATTCTTTTGTGATTGTAAAATAAAATCTTGTGATAATCATCTGCTTAAATACACCCCATCATTAAAATATCTAGGCATTTTATTTAATAAAAACTGGAAATTTAAAGATCATATTAACTCAATCTGTAGTAAATTAAGATATATTCTGTTCAAATTCTACCACCTAAAAAATTTTTTTGATTCTGATTTACTTCTAAAATTGTATTTTGCTTGGGTTCAATCTCGAATACAATACGGTATAATAATCTGGGGTGGAGACTACACCTCCAATATTTTACCATTAATTAACTTACAAAAGAAATTTTTACGTTATTTTCCTGAGAATAATCATCTTTTAAATGTGCATCAGTTATTTATGTTAAATAGTCTACTCTTTTTAAAAAAATTCCCATCATGGGCAACTATAAACTCTAACACTTCATACACTCTCCGCAGTCAAAATTATTTCTTAGTGCCTACCCCTCGTAAAGAAATATACAAAAAACATTTTCAATATCTTTCTGTTATTTTATTTAACAAACTACCAAGCCAAATTCAAACAGAATCTAATATCAGATTATTTAAAAAACTTTGTATTGCTTTTATTTTAGACCAAAATAATGTTGAAACCCTAATTTAATTTGTCAGATTTACATGCAATCTATGTTCTCTTACTCTTCCTATTATATAAATTTAATTGCCAGCCAAGCCATTCTCGTTTTATTATTTTTTTACTTTCTAAGTAAAAAGAAATAAATTCTTCTCCAATTCTTCCACTGTTTTTTTTTTTTACCTGACTTAAATATACTAGATATGCCATTTGCCCATGGACGAGCAATTGCTCCTTTGGGATAGCCAAATATCAATGTTTATTATTATTTTCTTGTGTGTATGATTTTTTATGTGACTTTTTGAAAATAAATTTGATTTGATTTGAAAAAAAAAAAAAAAAAAACTACAACCGGGTGCCACTTGTTTTCTTATAGCTTTACCAACTAGGGCGATGAATTATTGTCTTGCAACCCGGGGGATATAGTGTATAGTAGATTATGATGCCAAGAGTAGTGCCAAGAAAGCCGCCAAGAAGAGTGGCACCCGGTTGTAATATAGCCCCTATTTTCAAATTATTTACGAAATGATTTCTTAAACTAAGTAAGTTTAAGTATTCAACTGTCTGTATTTGAATTTTGCTAGGCAAATAAAGAAACCATATTTTTTTTATCATCCCTTCAATTATGAAAAAATGACTAATATTGTTGGTTACATAATTTTCTCAGATTTAATGCATGCACAAAATTTTAGATGTTCATAACTTAATAAGTTCATAAAGTAATTAACTCCTCAAAAATGACACAAAAGCTATTCTACACCTTTCATTTTAAAACTGCAGAACTTTTCACCAAATGACTTTCAAAACGACCTAACTCCATTAAAACAAAAAAATAAAGTAAGTCTTGACGAAAACATTTTCGGAAAACCCTCTTTAGTTTTAGTTTAACTTCCATCTTTTGATTCGAAGTAAATGAGCTTTATCACAACATTTCTAGAACTTTTGTACCCAAATATTTGTAAATCTTTTCAGTCACGAAAGTGCATTTACCACAAAAACTTTAAACTCCATATTTTTAAGTGACTCTAATGTTCTTCAACAACTTCTGTTGATTTTTAACATGTTTTGGGGAATTAGACTTTGGAGTAAAAATGGGATTTTTTCATTAGGACTGAATGAGTTTTAAACTTTAATTATATTGAGAAACTCAAAAACATAATTTTCCTCTGAAAACTCTCTAAAGTTTTGTAATTGGTCATAACTTAATTTGAAGCACATAAAAGCAATTAATAATGACACTTCCAAGAATTAACAATAATTTAAATGCGCACTTGGAGAATTCAATATTAAGCATCCTGATGGTTTGCCTTATGGGAAAAGTAAAGTTTTTCGGGAAGTAACTTCACATTTAGTGTTGTGGTTTGTGTAATTTCTATAAGATCTTTTGAATGTATTTAGGTAATTAGTTAATTACCTTTTTAAGCTCGGGTTCTCTTGCTTACACCTTATAGTTTTTCCCCTAAAATATTATTTTTAAGGTAAAGAGTGTCAGTAAAAACGCTTTTAATAGAATTGAATTTATTTTGATGAATTTTTATATTTGATATACATAGTTATAAGATTTTTCTTCTAATTTTGACATTTAAATTCTAACGATGCCATGTTGTGCCAAAGGAAGTTTTCCACAAATTGGTATTTACTTTGAAAACAATCATTAGTCCTTTATTTACAAAAAAGTAAGATACAAGAAAACATAGGCATTTTCCACTTTTTTAATGACATTTATCACTTTTCTGTCTGGTTATTATTAATATTTAAGGATGAAGATGACCACACTCCTGCAAATATTATTAATTTTATTTCTTTATAAAATGTAAGATTTATCTAAAGCATCATTAACTGAAATTTACGAGCACGAAACAGTACACATTTGGGCAGTTCGTGACAAAACTTTCCTGACAAATCTTTCCCTCCATGTACAAATTTAACCAAAATTTCTAAAAATAGCTTTTACCCAGATACAATACAATAAAACACCAGAAAACCATATCCAACTCAACATCTCCTACACACACGCACTTCTTTTTATAAACCACCGACAGAGAAACAGAAACGCAACGGCCTACTAGTTATAAGCTCCCACGTGATTGACGAGTTCATAAACACCGCGGCCAATCAGGAAGCCCCAAAAATAACACCTCACGAACCTAGTAAGTACAAGGGCAGAAACACGACCCGCGAAATTTTGACATCGCGATTAAATTGTAGTACAAGGTCTCTCCGCGGCTGACATTTACCGCGCGTTAACCGGGAGATGTGTGGCCCTCCACCGAATACTTCCGGAAATTAAACCAGCAGCAAGAACCGCCATTGGTGTGGAAATTGCGATTTAATTTATGGCCGGCCGAAGCGGGCAACGTTCATAAATCTCTCACTCTTTCATTGCGACATTTCGTGCAAAGTACTAGTTACCGGGGCTGGCTGGCTGGGAACACGTAAAGTTCCGGGTAACGGCGGTTAATAGGGAAGCGGGGAAAATTCGGGAACACTTTATAAATAAGATATGATGGTCGGGTTTGGCGGGAAAGGGGAAATTGGCGAGACTTTGATAAACGACGATCTTTATGGTCTGTTCTTATTAATTCAAGGAGGAGTTTAAAAACTTGAGGTTTTGATATACAGTGAAAGCATATTTTCATTTCTTTTACCGCCGTATCGACCAGCACGGGTTTCCTTCGAGTTAACTCTCAGCGAGAGGAGACCCTCTGATTCAGGCTAAAACGTTATCGACCAACCAAAATTCGAGAGGTAATCTCCCGAAAAAGGGTTGAAATCTAACCCCCCAACTTTGGCGGGTTAACCCAGGGTTTCCTCGAGTTTATTTACATTTGAGCGCCATCTTTTCTCGCTAACATGGATGTGGGATATGGATTTATTTCTATAAGACAAAATAGTAATTATTTTTACTTTCTAAAACGATGTGATTTGATAAAAGTACCATTGAAGCTGTGGTGGTAGAAATAGAAGCAGATCTTGAATCTAAAACTAGTCGAAACAATGCAATATCTCCGCTCATGAAGACTACCATTTGACGGCCATCCGATTTTTTTTGCATTCATAAATCAACAGCTTAGTATTGGTTAAATTAGCCGGAATTAGATATCATTAGCTTCTGTCATTCAGTAAGTCTTGGTTCATAACATGCAAATCATTAAAAATTCATTTGTATTATTAATGTGTTCGGGAGTGTTCTGATTACTTGAGCTCTGAAACATATTTTGTTCATTTCAGAAGCAGAAAGTTTTATACTAAATTCGTGTTTCCATCTGTTCTGGGTGCTCTTGATTGCACATTAATAAAATCTAAATTTTCAGCAGAAATATTGCATTGTTTGTATCAGTTCTAGATAGTAGATCTGTTTAATTTCTTCCACCACAGCTTCAATAGTGTTTTTATCATATCTGAATTGTTTTTAAAAGTATAAATAATCCAAATCATCAAAATAAAGTTCTTTAATTTATATAGAATATCCAGTCTCCTCTCAATTTTTTGAAAGAATTCTATATCTTTCCATATTCTTATTGTGTTTTTAATAAAGTTATTATTCATAAAGTTATTTTCATATAATTTTGCTTGTATGAATTTATAGAGAAATTCCTATAATTTGGATTTGAAATAATTAAATAAACTACTATGGGTAGTTTACTAGAAATAAAAAACTATAAACTGTAGCAGTCAAGAAATGTGAAATGATTGTAAAAATTTCCCCCAGAACTAATTAAGTTGAAAATAATTATTCCCCTTTCATTTCTCTAGCTTTCAATTATTTTGCTTAGTTTTTTATTTATTTCATCATCTTGAACTGTGTAAATATAAACTTTTTAGCATTCTAACCACCCCTAGTACTGGCTTATCAGAGTTCTTAATTAGAGATGTATTAACTTCATCACACAACTGAAAAAAAAATTAAAAAAAAACATGAAAACTTTATAACTTTAAGAAAATATTTTTAAGTCATCCAATTTCTCATTCTATCAAAGACTAGAAAGAACAAGATTGATATGCTAAAATTTCCCCCATATAGGGTATGGCTGTATATTGAAATTTATGCAGTCTTTATCTCATTATTACCCTTCATTATATGGTTACCATTAAAATGTTCCAATGAATTCTTCTTATATAACTATACTTTTTATTGTGTAATTTTCCCCATTTAAAATTGTATTGTCAAATTTTTCAGTAATCATCAAGCTGCTTTATGCATAAAATATTAGTTTATTTTTATTTTAGTTTAAGTATTTATATTAAAACAAAGATGTACAAAGCATAGGAAAATAATTATTTTAGCCAAGGAGAAATTTTAAAATCCTATTTAGGCAATAGTAATAATTTTTCTTCAGAAAACAGTTTATATGAGTTCTATCAGAAGTAAAATGTTCACAAATTTCTAGTAGTAGTACATTTCTGGTAGGTAGCCGTATTTTGTTATCGCTTGTTTGAGGGCATGGTGAGTTATATTTTTTAATCTAATAAAATCCGTCTTCATAACATGGAAAAATACTTATTTTAGGTTATTTTTCTTGAAATAGAAAGCTTAAAATATGTATTTAAAAAACAGTTTACACTGGACACAATTAAGAATTCATTAAAAGGTCATAAGTGGTTTAAGTTAGAATAATAATTTATCACAATTAAAAAGACGGGCAAAAGTACGAACCATGTACTTCTATACCTCTGATCATTACTTTTAACAACTAACTATAAAAAACGGCTGCTGATATAAAGAAAACAAAAATTTACACTTCAAAAACAATATTAGCTTTTCAGAATATTATTGAAACCTTATTTTGATGTTCCACAAAGAAAAGAAACAAGTTGTATGTACTTAACTTTATTTAAAACAATATATATTTAAAATTTAGAACTAATAAATTTATTTGACTTTAGCTCATAATTAATTTTTTGGATAGAAATCACTGTAAAATTAGGTCTATATTTACCAAATCATAATTCAATAAAGAATTAGGGGAGAGTGGAGCATCTTGGGACAGTCACCTATTCTGGGCTTAATTTTAAATATCTTAGTCATAAAAAAGAAATTAAATTGCTAAATGGTACTTTGTGTTCCTATGAGTATAAAAAAAATTATGATAAATCATTAAACAAAAATTGGAACACACAAATAGAATATTACCCTTAATCATTTTACTTCCAAAAGCATTCAAATAGTTAAACCATCCATTTTAACATTAGCAAGATATTCAGTCGAAAAAATTAGTGATTGTAGATTTCAAAATGACAAGAAGAAAAAGCTGAGAAAAAAATCATGTCCAAATAAACAAATAAAAAATTACTTAAGAGCATTCTTAGCCAAAAGTTCATAATAAGCTCGTTTGGCTATTTGAACCTTCGCTTTTTCACTCTCAGCATTTGCTTTTTCCTTCTTAGCTTTCATTTGGGCCTCATGAACCTTTATGACAGCCCAGAACTAAGAACCCAGGTGATAGTTTTTTTTATTGAGAATTCTTGTTCTAAACTTCTACCAAAAAATATTTTTAGATTGGGAGTTCTTGGACTAATTGGGCATCAATTTGAAAACTTCAGAATAACATTTTGAAGCCGTTTTAACATATTCAAAAAATATAAACTAGATGATAGTTATTAAAACTTACGGTTTATAAACCAAAGTAACAAGAAAAATGTCAAAATTAAAATTTATAATTAGTTTTCAAAAATATGGTGAAAAAAAGGCAAAGTTAATTCACATTCTCTTATTATTTATTGTAAGAACGAACAGTTATTTATCGTAAATTATACTTAATGAAGCCTATTTCAAAAGAAAAAAAATATTGATTGTATATTTTATTATTTGGTCACATGTGTTCTCCGGCTTGTGTGCTTGATCTCAAGGATCCGCTATATCTATATCACAAACTGGGAATATTTCTTCTCATCAGACATTTTAAGGTTATATGTTCACAGGTGAAGGAAGATGAGCTTGCGTTTTGGATTTGGGATTGATCACATATATATTCTCCAGAAAAAACAGAAATTTTACTGGCTTCAGAGAGAGAAAATACACCCAGTGCAAGGATTTCGCGCGGTTTTTTTGAAGCAAAGATTGAAATTGTAAACATATTTATTTACATCATGTGATTCATATGCCCAATCAGAGACGGGCTTAAATAACCTCGCTCCCAGGTTCTCTCACTCCGAGAGATAACCCACGGGTAAGGAAACTCTTAGCTGGTCGATAACACTTGAAAGTGAACCCGAGGGTTTCCTTCAAACCCTAGATTCCTTACCCGAGGGTTAACCCTGGGTTTCCTCGTGTTGGTCGATACGGCTGTTAGTAAAGAACTGTTATTAATAACTCTAGATTAAAGGACGGAAACTATCAATTTTTTTTGTATCATTGAACTTGTTTTTGAACCATTCAGAAAATTTTCTTCAAAACAAATGAAAACTTCTTTTAGGCTTCTTCGAAAAACAAAACATATCAGAAAGTTACTGATATTGATTTAAAATTTGAATATATTTTATTGTTAAAGACAATATAAGGAAAAACATGTCTGCTATTTTTCTAATATCCTATTATTTCCAAGAAAAATACACTTACTTTTGTGGCTTGAGGTTGTTTACAAATCCCTAAAAAGTATATTTTCTCACGTTCTTATCAATTTAATTTTTAATTATACGTCGTACAGTTTAAAGATTAAACTCAAAGGGACTATAAAGTCAAACTATAGTTAAGACTTGAGTAAGTAATTGAATCTATTTTAGGATTTAATCCCTAAAAGCTTACGATCTAAATATAGAAAACTGATTTCTAAATGATGCAATCATAAATAATTTATGCAATTAACTACACTACTATGTCTTACCTCTTCTTATTACATTACTCACTTCATTTTATACATAAAGAACAGAATAAAAAACCCAACGATCACAAAATCTCCTTGCATAATCCTCGCTAACTACATCTACACGTAACTCTCTCAAGCAATTACACTTATTATTACATCAATCGATTCAGATAGAATACTCATCCAATTTACCCTCTTATGTAACTCCAAAGAAATACAGTCATTGCTCTTTTTTTTTCAACACAAATTGCTATCTCTCTCCAAACACAGCGCAGCGTCTCACTTCTTTTGAACTGTTTAACTGAACTCTTCGAAGAAAAGGGGGGATTTCGCGACGCCGTAATCGGATTCACTGCTGCCAATGCAGGTTACACTGCATCTCGCAACATCCTCAATTACATTTCCAGGAGAGACATCGCGCGGAATAAAGTGCATTTTCTCGGGGGCAACTATCCCCCTGAAAGCGTTCTTCGAGATTTATAAATAAATTAGCGGAAACGCGTTTTTTTTTATTTCCGCTCTCCTTCTATAGTTAGAAGGATTGGAGAGCGCGTCGAATGCAAATCTGCGTGGGCCAAGATTGAGAGTGTGGCACATGATATCTGTATCACATGTAGTTTTCTCTTCAAGTGAAATGATAGGATATAATGATACAAAAAGGTTCAGCAGGACAGAAGGCAAGGTGGATAAACAAACTAAAAAGAAAATTGTTTTCATCGTGTTCTTTACAATTATTATTTACGGTTATTTTAAGAATTTAGGGAATTTAGATTTAATTTAATTCCTTCATTCCAAATGTTTCTCAAAATCATTTAGTGGGTTGTTAGAAATATCCATCTCAGTCAGTATTACAAATAGAACCTTTTCAAACAGAGTATAGTCAAAATTAATTAGGCTATTATATTATTATTAACAAATTACTATTGACCCTCTTTATCCTATTATTTTTTAAATAACGCACAGACCATTTAATATGTTATTCCAACTATGATACTGAGAGATATCAGTTACAGACCTATGAATCAACGCAACCAATTCTACTTATTCTTACTACTCATTCTTATTTGATTTGAATATCTTAATTAGTAAGAAGTAATTAATATATTTGTGTAAGGAAATATACAGTTATTGATGAGAAATATCCATAAAGCATGAATTAGGAAAGAAAACGTGCTGTATTTTATTTTTCTTCATGTTTGGAGCGTTCCTTTAAAAGAATTTTCTCAAAGCAATATTACGAAACTTTTCGAAAGAAATGTTCTCACAATACTTATGCGGGCTCTAATACTCTAGTATACATCCCTAAAAGAACCCATTATTCATAAACCTTAAAATCCTCCTCCTCCTCAAAGCATCTAAATCTAGAAAACAGACCCACTAAGGGCACGGTCGCTTTCAAAGTGAAACAGGTTGGATGTGCCCCCTGTTTCCACTAACTCTATGCTCTCTCCTCCAGAGAGAGAAGTTGGCTCCGCCGTGCGCTGCAATAATCAGAGTTCTGGCGCTGTTAAGAAAACATGTGCTAAAGAGGTAATGTCGTTAGGTCGCGTTAGTAAGCTAGAGTGCCTCTTAGTTCCAGGCATTAAATGAAGTCGTGGAAATAATCAAGATTATGTTCACATTGGCGGTCGCAACAATGTGGCCTCCAGGGGGATAACCCCTAAGTGCGAGGGGGTGTTTTTTTTCTTAGTTTAACACTTATTTGTTCTAAGAAACGAGTTCGGGTTTATTGGATTTGGTGGGAATCTCGGTGCTTGCTGAAATAAATCACTTAGGTATGTTAATGGAATTTTGGGAGTTATGTTTGTTGATGCGTTATGGGTATTTTATTTGTTAGCAATATTTAAATTATATAATGAGATATTAATTTATATTAAAGAGTGAATACTTTTAATTATTTACTACTATTACTAATGGTTTCACCAAGTTATCTATTGGATGATAACTAATCGGATTAAGGGAACGTAGTCAAACGGGATTTTTATAACTTGTATGAGCCAATAGGTGAGGAGAAACATCTAATAAGAAGAATCTAATTAAGTTATATGTTTTACATATAAACAAATTACATTGAAAGGGGGAAAGTCATGTTTTGAAATATTACAGTAAGAGAAAAACTATGTATTTTTAAACTACGCAACTCAATGAAAGGCAGTAATGACAATGTGATATATATTGTATACGTGAATTATCGCATTAAATTACGTTCATTACAAGAAACTAAATAATGCAACTATGCTTAATTAAAACGACTGTTGCTACCTACGAAGTGAAAGTATTGATTGCAGTAGATAGAATTCAAAGAAACCAAATCATGGCAATCAAATGAGAAGATTGAAGAGAATAACTAATAATTACGAACTAAAGGTAGTTTATTATTTCGTATAATTGCTTTTATCCATTTAAATATTATTGTGATTATTATTTGGAATTATCTTAACACTACCTACTTCAATTTAATTACATCAGTTGCAGAAAACCGGAATAAATTATTGAAATAAAACGACACAGAAGTGTAAATAAATACCACATTTCAGTGAAATAGACTTTCCTAACTAAATATTTAACGAAAGTTACTAAATGTAAGACATTTTGTCAACAATCTAACGGGTAATCTGGTTCTTATTTAAATAAATTATCAGTGGTATTGAGTCTCTAAATTTATCTTCTCGGAAGAAGGAACTCGTTTAAATATATTTACCTTAAGAGGTACTTTAAGAGGTACATGTAATATCATTCGTGTACATAACAAGACTACACGAAATGGAACAGTGCCAGTATGTTTTAATATATTGTACGCATAAATGTGATTACGATAAACTTAGTCCATTATAGAGGCGTTCTTTGATTAATATTTTCGAGATGTGTGAGTGGGTTTCATTACTTAAAAGCCTCGAGAAGTTTAACGTTTAAAAATTTCGTTATAAATACATGCAATGTACTATATTTTGCAATGGTTTATTAATTTTTCCTCAGATAATTTCCCTGTTAATTTAAAGTTACTTTAGCAGTTCAATTGAAATTAAATAAAAATTTTGAAATAGTAGATGTTATGAAGTGTCTTGGAAGCCGTTCAAATACGTAAATATTTCAGGAGAGAGGGGAATAATTTACTTTGTACAATTGATGATTACGTAAAAAAAACATTGCCTTTTCAAAAATATCTTGTAAATATTATTTAAGTAAAAGTTCAGTTAATTAGTTATTATTTAAGGTATTAAGTACAATACATTCATTCTGTTTCAGAGCAATTAGTTTTATTAAAAATCCCCTTATTAGTTTTTAAAGTTGTGTAATCACTAAAAGTTTCGTACAAGAAAACCGGCAGTTGCTTACTAAGATGGGGTTAAAGTTTTCTTACGTTCTTACAAGGAAAAAAAGAGGTCATAAAAGGCCAAAACATGCTTATGTGATACTTGAATGGACCCTCACGAGTATTTACCTAAATTTGAAATAAATTAATGAAATGATGGTATTAAGATAATTGTATTGTTTCGTCGACGAATACAAAAGCTGAATGAGTGCATACAACTAATTGTTTGTTAATTCTTTTGTGAAATACCATGCATTTAATTATGTGAACTTCACTTCCTAAGTGAAGTACGAATAACTTGTTTTAGGGCTTTCCTACAATTATCTTCCTCACAAAAGCAGTATCTACCATTATACTATAAAGCTTTAAGGCAGAGATCACCTCTTATCAAAAGAAATAAAATGTGATTTAGTACTGCAGAGGAGTTTTATTATTTAAAACTGATAAAGCGTAGAAGAAAACTTTATGATTTACTACCCATGAATCGAGGCACAGTACTTTCAGAGGTACAAAGCTCTTACTTTATCTTTATACCTCTTATCCCCATTTTGAAAATACAAAGCACTGTTGTTATACCCTCAACTCGATAACGCTAACAACAGGGAGTTGTTCAACCTTTTATAGTATAAAAATTTATCATTTCCCAGGAATCTGCCGTAAACGCATCCGGTAATTTACGGAAGCCTTGACATACCCCTCGTGGAAAAAACCCTGTAATTGAATTATCCCATGGGGTAATGTGATTTATTTGACGCATAAGTGGTCGGAAAGGCTTGGTTCTTTTATAGAATCAGGCGACATGAAAATTGACTAAGAGCGTTAAAAATTTAAGAGGGCTGTTGGTGATTGATGATGGTGGTGAACTGATCATATCCAACGCTGAAAACCTTTTCGTTTTATTGGAGTGTAGACAGTGTAGGGTGTTCGTTTCAGTTTGAGTGCGGATGTGTATTTAATGATATAAATTGAAATAATGTAAATGTTCCAAGTTTTCCCATTTATAATAATATCGTGAAAAGCAATTATTTAGCGTTAAGTTTTTTTTTTTTTAAGTTCAGAAAATGTGGCTTCACACTATTATGTGCGCGATTCAAAGATAAATGTATATTTATGCTATATTTAAACGGCTGAAGGGGGATAAAATAAATTCCAAAAGTTTTACTCAGTAACAAAATTTAAAAATAAACTATGCATCTATTTATTCTATTTAAGAAATATACGTGCCATTAAATTAAGAAATGCTACAGGTAATTTTTTTAAAGCACTGAAACCTTATAGAGGAAAGGAACATTCAACTTACCACTAGTTTGCGACCTTCAAATAAACTACATAGAAAACTATGCAACATATACTATTATTTTTATCAATAACAAATTATCATAGTTTAGAAAATATTTTGTAAATAGATCCATCTAAAATAGAAATTCCTTCTGACATTTTAAATATTTTACTAGCTATTTCAGAAACAGTAGGTAATCTAAGAAAAGTATGTTGCTGCGCTGAAGGTAAATACTGTATTGTAGTATTTCAGAATAACTCAAATAGAGAAAAGTAATGAAAGGGGATTTTACTCATTCCTTAAAGTAAGGAATACTTTCATTGGGTTTTGGACTCATATTATAACTTAAAAGGGTTATTTATTGAAGTCAAGGGTAAATAATATTAAATCAAAACAAACTTTTCCTATATATTCATTCTCATAGTTATAATATGGTTTTAATATTGAAATCAAACCTTGAATATTATTTCAACACAAATATATTTATTAAAATCAAAGTAGTTTAAGTATCTGTAGATTTTCCTTAACAATAAGAAGTGCATTTTGAACGACTCATTTTTTATCTATATATCCTTATTATTTAAGCAAAAATATGTATGAAATAAAAATTTTGTAGTAAAAAATAAAACTTTTAAATTCCACTCATGTACTCAAGACGCATAACATACGAAAGGAAAAAAATGTCCGAGATAAATAAAAAAAAACACCCTCCTAAGAGTTTTAAAATTCAGCTGCACAAACCCTTTCAAAATCTTCCATATACCTTGTTGCAAGCAACGGATTCCATATGTCCCCAATAAAAATGATCACTGAAGACATAACAGCATCGAAACTTTTGATCCTTAAAGTTGAGAAACACTTCACATCATTGTTTCCCGCTCCAAATTTGAGCCCTTTTATCTCTCATTTGATCGCTCCCCATGACCTCGGGACTTCCAGAATCGAATTCTAGTTAACAAGACTTTTCCCGAAAAACTCACAGTTCCCGGAGAAGAAGGACCGAGAGAATCTCATTTTATCGTAAAAAAGGATTGCGAATCCCGAGAATCCCGGTTGTCTACTAGTAAAAGGAGGCTAAGCCATTTTGACAAAGCCCCCTGGCAAGACCTAAAACATTGGCTCCAGCGTAAAAAGTTTCTCTTGCTTTTCCCCACCTGCCTTTACTTCCTGATTTTGACATTCTCAAGTGGTAAAAATCCCATATATATCGATTGGCGGATTCCGGAAAGACCTGATGGAGAAAAAAAAAATGAGTGGGGCGAAATGAGAAACGCTCTGGTTGGTGTTCACTCTATCACACTGCTGCTTCCTTTCTATATTAGAAAACCGTTTCCTTTTGTCTGGTATATAAGTATGGATCCTGGGATCTGAGATACAGGTTTGGTGTAACTCATAATGCAAAGATGAAATCAAAAATATCACAGAAAAATGTCTACTTATTCCCTTATGATGCTAAACTACTGATTCATGTAGATTAAAAAGAGGTTATAATTTTACTTTTATAAAAACAAAGCAATCAAAGGCGTTAGGAAAGAAAGTCAGAAATTCGTATTTAAAACTTCTCATTTCTTTTAATAGTACCTTTTTCAAATAAACCCTTATGTGATTGTTACATTCTCTATTCTTTTGAATTAACCATGAACCCCGAACAAAACATATTGGGATCAATGGTGGTTTTCATTACATTTCTTGTTTAAGGGTCCATAACTTATTTTTAAAAAGTACACTTATTACACAAATTTTAAAACGTATCAGTTTTATACAACTTCTTAAATTGTATAAAAACATTCAATAGGGAGTAGTCCAGGCAACGAATGCTCAAAAAAAGGTATAGAGGGAAATTCTTGGAGCACAATTTTTGACTTCGGAACTTTGTTTAGACTAGTTAGGAGGTGAACATATCAAAAGTCCCCGCCCGTAGCCCTGCCGCCAAAGTGAGGGGGGGGGTGTTTGAAAGTCTCATTTTTCAGTTTTTGGCTAATTACTCTTACAAAATGCATCCCCATGAAAAAGTTTCAATTATCTCTTTTAAAGTAGACAAAATTTGCAACAATTTAAGACCATTCCCAGGTTTATACGTCCGATTGATACCGAGTTACATCTATTCAAAATTGAGAATTTTTTCCCAAAATTCGAAAATTTGAGAAAAAGTCGTTTTTAAAGCAATTTATTGGCTATATTACCCATATAAAGGAAATTAAAGGCTATAATCTTATAAGGCACTTATTTAGCTTTAATATAAGCCCTGAACCAAGTTTCTGAGGTCAATAGTTCTTACGCTATCTGAAAAAACCAATTAAATCGGGAAAATGGGATTTTCCCAGTAGTGCAGCCTACAGGTTTGTAGGTACAGTAAAAGAGAAGAGAAGTCGTAAAACATGAAAGACAAGACCACTCTAAACAAAATGGAAGCTGATTAAATTTGCTACAAGAAAGTCCCCGCCCGTAGCCCTTATGCCGGAGGGAGGGAGGGTGTTTGAAAGTCTCATTTTTCAGTTTTTGGCTTATTACTCTTACAAAATGCATCCCCACGAAAAAGTTTTAATTACCTCTTTTAAAGTAGATAAACTTTGCAATAATTTAAGACCATTCCCATGTTTATACGTCCAATTGATCCCAAGTTACATCTCTTTAAAATTGAGAAATTTTTCCCAAAATTCGAAAATTTTAGAAAAAGTCGTTTTTAAAGCAATTTATTGGCTATATTACCCATATAAAAGGAAATTAAAGGCTATAACCTTATAGGGCACTTATTTAGCTTTAATTTAAGCCCTGAACAAAGTTTGTGAGATCAATAGTTCTCACGCTATCTGAAAAAAAAAACAAATTGGGAAAATTGGATTTTCCCAGTAGTGCAGCCTACAGGTTTGAAATAATATAAGACTTCACTAGAATAATAAAAGAACTCAAGAATAACAAGAATAATATAAGAACTCACTGAAAATTTCAGAATAAGCTCTCTATGATGTCTATAATCAACCCTGAAAAGTCCCCTGAAATCCCCAGCGGGCTTCATTCCAAAATGGCGGATCAAAGATGGCCGCCAAGCAATCAAGTTTTTTTGCCATATCTCAGTCAAAAATAAATATTTTTTTAATTCTGTAAAAAGCAATGTACTTAGCAATAGAACCTCTTGGAGTTTCACTCACTTTTCCCAGTGAAAAAATCGTATAAATATGGTTTAAAAGGGTGTAATCGACGCCAAATGGATTTTTTTTGTTTCTTTTCACCTAATTTGCTACCTACCTTCACCCACATAAAAATCCCCAAAAGCAATCGATATAAATTCATAAGTACTATAAATAAGGATTATTTCAAAACAAAATTTTTGAAAATCCGCTTATAATTCTTGCTTGCTTGCTTGAAAACTTGATTGCTTGGCGGCCATCTTTGATCCTCCATTTTGGAATGAAGCCCGCTGGGGATTTCAGGGGACTTTTCAGGGTTGATTATAGACATCCTAGAGAGCTTATTCTGAAATTTTCAGTGAGTTCTTATATTATTCTTGTTATTCTTGAGTTCTTTTATTATTCTAGTGAAGTCTTATATTATTTCAAACCTGTAGGCTGCACTACTGGGAAAATCCAATTTTCCCAATTTGTTTTTTTTTCAGATAGCGTGAGAACTATTGATCTCACAAACTTTGTTCAGGGCTTAAATTAAAGCTAAATAAGTGCCCTATAAGATTATAGCCTTTAATTTCCTTTTATATGGGTAATATAGCCAATAAATTGCTTTAAAAACGACTTTTTCTAAAATTTTCGAATTTTGGGAAAAATTTCTCAATTTTGAAGAGATGTAACTTAGGATCAATTGGACGTATAAACATGGGAATGGTCTTAAATTATTGCAAATTTTATTTACTTTAAAAGAAGTAATTAAAACTTTTTCGTGGGGATGCATTTTGTAAGAGTAATAAGCCAAAAACTGAAAAATGAGACTTTCAAACACCCTCCCTCCCTCCGGCATAAGGGCTACGGGCGGGGACTTTCTTGTAGCAAATTTAATCAGCTTCCATTTTGTTTAGAGTGGTCTTGTCTTTCATGTTTTACGACTTTTCTTCTCTTTTACTGTACCTACAAACCTGTAGGCTGTACTACTGGGAAAATCCCATTTTCCCAATTTAATTGGTTTTTTCAGATAGCGTGAGAACTATTGACCTCAGAAACTTGGTTCAGGGCTTAAATTAAAGCTAAATAAGTGCCTTATAAGATTATAGCCTTTAATTTCCTTTTATATGTGTAATATAGCCAATAACTTGCTTTAAAAACGACTTTTTCTCAAATTTTCGAATTTTGGGAAAAATTTCTCAATTTTGAAGAGATGTAACTTGGGATCAATTGGATGTATAAACATGGGAATGGTCTTAAATTATTGCAAATTTTATCTACTTTAAAAGAGGTAATTAAAACTTTTTCATGGGGATGCATTTTGTAAGAGTAATTAGCCAAAAACTGAAAAATGAGACTTTCAAACACCCCCCCTCACTTTGGCGGCAGGGCTACGGGCGGGGACTTTTGATATGTTCACCTCCTAACTAGTCCAAACAAAGTTCCGATGTCAAAAATTGTGCTCCAAGAATTTCCCTCTATACCTTTTCGTTGCCTGGGCTAGAGTTGGAAGATATTTTTTTTTGTTTTCATTACTGTTTAAAAATTAAAGTAAAGGTATTAAATCAGGAAAATTAAGCTAAATAAATATAAAAAAATCTGCACTAAATCCATAATATTCCTGTTGAGTCTGGGTTTTCAATAAAGCCTTTATCAATGTCTTCTTAAATAATGGCTCCATTCGATATTCATTGAATACATTCCAATCATTTTTTTTTAAACTTTAAACTTTATTAACATAGCAAATTAAATACAGAAATTTATGAAAGTAAAACATATTCATCACCACTGTCTAGCTGACAGATTAATTTTCAAATTTAATTACACAATAAATATAATTTAACTTTAAAAAGAAAGAATACAAGAAAAACACACTAAAAAAATATTCAAAATAAAAATATTAAATAAATTGAAGGCAGTTAAAAATTTGAGGGAATTAAATATTGTTATAATGAAAACAAAATAATAAGAGATTTATGATAGTTAAGCTATGAGATAATTAAGATTTATTAAATAATTAAACAAGATTAAAGCAATTGAAAAAAAAATCGAAAATAAAATAGCCAAAAAAGTGCAAGTCAAAGAAAGATAGTTTTTGAAAGCGCTTCACATGATAACTGTTTATTCAACATACTCTCCATTTAATCGACCTTCATAATCAACCAATCATTTCTCTTTCAGTTCGGCCAGCATCCCTCAACGTCCGCGGGCCCACCACCCCGGTGGTCGCAGGCGAGATGGTGTCTCTCACCTGCACGGTCGAAGGGGCTCGACCCCCGGCCAACATCACGTGGTACAACCGATCGGAGGTGATTGAACCGCAGCCGTCCACGGCCACGGACCTGATGAGCGACGGCACCTACCGCACCGCCAGTTCTCTGGTGCTGGTGGCCTCGCGCTACGACCACAAGGGAGAGTTCTTCTGCAAGGGCATCAACGAAGTGCTCAGGAAGAGGCTGGAGGCTCCCCTGCTGCAGGCCACCACGCTGGAAGTGCTGTGTGAGTGCTGGATTTTTTATTATTGTTTTTTGAGTTGTTCTGGTTGGTGGTATGGCCGTATGGTAGAACCACGGCTTATTAGATACTATACAGGCTAGCCGAGATACGGAAATCATTAAAGATGGCGCGCAATAGCTGACAAACTGGCAAAGCAAAGCCACAGAGTTGAAGGCGGTGCTTAATGGCTCAAAAATTCAAATCAGCCACTAGTGGCCAACAATCAGAAGTTTACGTCATGAAAAAACGCCTTTATTTTTCCTTATTTGTCAGTGTGTTATCCTATTGGTTGGGTGATATAAGTAGGACTTGTGGCGATCCAAGCGGGAAAAGTTGTCAAATGGTTTTCATTGTTCAAAACTCGGCTAGCCTGTATAATATCTAGTAAGCCGTGGTAGAACCAAAGAAAAAACATCTATACTCGACTGCAACGTTTCCTGACCCTATGAAGACGTCACTACGCGGAAGCAGAAACTGCGTAAACAAAAATGCATTTGGGTTGCTAGGAAGAGTTTCGGTATGCAAATCGTGATAAAAAGTCGCATGGGTTTAACCACGGCTTACTAGATACTATAGTATCTAGTAAGCCGTACTACTAGATACTATAGTATCTAGTAAGCCGTGGTTTAACAAACTAATCATATTTTTAAATTGATGTCCTTCATTTCACTCACCGCGTTCATTTAGACACAGCGCTGGGGACTAATTTGTTTGTAAGTGACGGGTCAGGAAATGTTGCTGTCTAGTTTAGTTCATCTAAAAGGAGTCTCCAATGCAGACAGTCTGAGGTGGATGAGTATAATCAGGTTTCGGATTTTTTAATGTACCGACGGAAGTGAAAATGAACTTCTGCTTATGAGGTGGATGGGTGATGCCTCGATTCTTTGTGAAGTTTCATTTGGCTTTCAAACGTAATTTAAAAGCAGTGATAAATCAAAGTACATAACATCGAACCCCAGGAGATTGTTTAATTAAATCTTAAGTATTTGCAATTATATCTAACGTGGGTAGCATCGTCTTTACTTGTCCTCCGTGGCTTCTTGACCATTTCATTCATGGGCATCCTCTAACGTAAAATTAAAGGCAATATAAGTACACCCAATACAAAAATAAGGTTTATTTAACGCAATGCACTTGTTTCAGACTCCGGATTTAAAATTCCTCTTCTTAAGTAAGGTGATGTGGGAGACAAAGTATGTTATATTTTTACCTTTTAACAATATCCAGATCTTTTTTGAACTCCAAAGAGATTAAGGAATGAAAATCAAGGGAATTGTTTAGTAGGGTCTTTTGATAAATCTTATCTAACTTCAAACTTAGATCTAACATAGTTGCATCGACGAAGTTAATGCTTTCCAGTGTAACTGATTCGTTCTTTTTTATTCAATAAATAAGAACTACAAAACTTTTAATGTTTAAAAAATAACCGGTATTATAGAGCCCTAAACACAAACTTGCCGAAAATAATTACACACTTTTGAATTCAGTGTTTAACCAAACAAAAAATATGCTTTATGCAAAAAATTTGCTATATGGTTTAATGGATATTTTCATGAGACATTTGAACTTAAAATTAAGCAAATGCGGGTCGTTCTTGCATTTTTTCAAACGACATTTAGTTTATTAAATGTCTGGGAAATTTTAAACCCACCTATGAAGCCAATATTTTGATTAGTACATGTGTTGAAACATAGTTAATGGAATGTTTTAAATTATATTACTCTAATTATATTCTATTAAATCGGTTGAATGGATGTCAGGAAAGTCAGAATATTTAATGCAAATGTATACAAATAAAGGGAAAACTGTCATTGGTTAAATATGATTTGATTAAAAATGGTTTAGTATTATAAAAGTTTTACTTGGAATATACAATTATACATGTCTGTATAATTGAATACAAATTTAATCATAGACGTATATCACTCTTAATTCTTTCCTAAGCAATTTGGGACATTGGCATAAAAAAGTAACACTAATAAGTTAATGGAAATGGAAAAAGCTTTTAAATCGAGTAAATACCCTTCTAACTTAATTTCTTCATTACTTAGAGAGAAAGCCATAATTCTAACACTCAACGAAGGCAGATGTTTTCTATCACTTAACCGTTAAATTCAGTTCTCACAGATAAAATGAATTAACTGTATAAAAATATCATGATTTGGATGATTGGAGTGTTTATTCCGTTCAAAGTGAGATATATTGTGTTTCATATACTACAAGAGCTATCTTTTATAATATACAAAAATAGTTTCATGAAATGTGAAAGCAAAAAATAAAAACTGCCGCCTGGATTGAATTAAGCCCAATTCCCATGGGTTGCGTTTTTTGAAAATACGCAAGCGAATTTACTCGTCGCGAATTTTGAAGGATCTTTTTCCCTAGCTTTTTTGCCCGCTTTGTTTCTAATTACGCTCACTAGAGGTCACTGACTTTTGCCTACTATCGTATTGGTGCCAAAACTTACAGCAACTTTAAACAACTTTATTAAGTTTTATAAGCATGCATTTTTCATAAAATTAGTAGTATCCATTAAAATTAAATCAATTTAAAGCATCACTGCTAAAATTTTAAAGTTTATTCATAAATAAGACATCGAGAAGCTCCGAGGTGGAAATATAGTTCCTGCTTACTTCCCATGCCGTCTGTTTTTTTTTTTTTTTTAATATTCCTGCAGTCTAGAAGCCGCTCATTCTAACAAAGAGGTTTCTTTTATAATTTTATTAACTTTGTGAGTAGTTAAACTCGTCTTAATTAGTTCACATTTCAGGATGCACAATTTAAATTCGGTGATATAGACGATTATGATCTGCTTTGAACCATCAAAATAAAATGGATGCTGTTTTGTTTTATAAGGGCTTTCTTATTGGTTGGAGGAAATCATGTGACTAAAAACGCAAGCGTATTTCCCAAATTTCTTAAATTAAATCTAAGAAAAAAGTCGTGCGAATTTTGAGCGCTGCATTTTTTCTTCTAGGCCTATGATTGGACTCTTTATGACATGTGATCATGTGAATCTAGTTTTAAAAGAAAGGATTGCTCTTCCTCAGAAAATGTAGGGAAAGTAGGGAAGCGTTTTTCGCCGACGAATTTTAATACGCAACCCATGGGAATTGGGCTTTAGGGCGAGCGCGCACGGGCGACTTTTGTCACGGTGACAAAGACAAAAACAACTTTGCTAAGGCTGTTGTTAGGGGCGGGATATAGAAGCATCCAATAGAAGCATTCGCACATGACATCACTGGAGGATAAAAACAACGTTGCTAAGGCCGTTGTTAGGTAAAGTCATGTGATTGAAAATGCTCTATTGTTTTCTAGTGATATTTTTGATACTAGTAATCCTGGTCGACGTGACTTTAGTCACTCGTGCGCGCCCAGCCTTAATAACATCTTGATAATGTGGTAAATGTTTCATTCGATACAATTGAATTTCAGGCATGGAAAACAAATTAAAAGTACTTCTAAGAAGTAGTTATAGTTTGAGTAAAACTGTTTTCTGTAATAGTATTTTTATTGGGGTCGCCACAATTGCACCCATTCCATTTTCTAATAAAGGACCATTTAATGAATAATACTAATTACTTAAAATCAAATCTAAAAATCTACTAATTACTAATTACTTACCATCTTTTCAACTGTCCTGCTATATTGCCTAAGTTCTTAAGTATCGACCTGGCTCCTTCGCTTCAACTCCTTTATTCTTCGAGTGTTGTTGATGTTGCTGCGGCTGTCCTAGATACCATCGGTCATATTTGACTCCTCGGCACCAATTTCTTGGACAAGAAAACAATAACATTAATAAATAGTACTCATTACGAAAAAAATAATACCAGTTAATGAATACTACTTAAGTTACTAATTATGAATCAATCATAACAGTAATGGAGTGTTTTGAAAATTTAAACGAACTTCATACTGACAACCCGTATGAACTGTGTTCATTACCATTTTAAATATTCAAAATTCAAAAATTTCTTCAATTTAAGATTTCTTAGCGTTATCTAATCTACACTAAAAATGTGAGAAAAATTAAAAAATTACAGTGAGGGGAGTAAATGACTTAGTTAAAACACTGAAGACACGGTATGTCTTTTTCGATATAGTTTTAAAAAGCCTCAAAGGGTCTGAACGCTTAACCAAACTTCTTCCTAACCAATTCTTCCCCGCCGGAAACAAAACTCCCTAAAACAAAACAAGGACTCAATTCCACACTTTCTTTCAATTCCACAAAACTTCCACAAAATTTCCCGCCCCGTTCTTCATCAAACGCGAGTAAAGTTTGGCTCTCTCCCCACCAAATTCTTCCGTCACCCAGCCACGGTTGACCCTCTTCCCAGGGATATTTTAACTTTTTTTTCCCTTCCAATGAGCACACTCTAGTCATGGAAACACGTCTCGTGCTCAGTCACAAATCATACTTCCCGCGAACGTGAGTTGGCTGCCGAAAAGGGGGATGGCGTCTGGAAGAATAAAAGGCGCTTTCGGATTCCGTATTCTGTCCATCGTGCGTTTGTATTTAGATGTAGTGCGTAATTCGAATGTGTGTTACAGGAAAGTTGGGTTTGTGCTTGGCATTAGTAGTAGGTTAACTTAGTGTTTCGCTGGTTTTAACTATAACTAAATGGAGTTGAATTATTGTTAAGGCTGGAGAGAAATTCGTTGTTGTAGTTACTCTTGGCTGCATTTTCGAGATTAAAGGATAAAGTCAACCACAGAAATTTGTGGAGAGTCCAACTCGAATTTATATATATCAAGGTTCAGTGTTGGAACTAATTTTAGAAATTAAGTCATTTAAATTTGAACTGGAATAGTTATTTTCCTACCTGGTTTCATTTAAATGTTGTGCTTTCTACTTACTAATAGAACTTATCATTAAATAGGATAATTTAAAAATTTATGTGATTTAAAAGAATGAAAAATTAAACTTAGAGAACCAAAACAACCTTATTATCATAACTTAAATTTTAAAAGTTAGAGACAATTTAATATGAATTATTATAAACAATGTATGTATTCTATAGTTAAAAGTATCTCAATCTGTGTATTATAAATGGCGCTTGCAAAATACATGTATCTCAATACTAGCTCTTTTATTGGAACTGTTAAAATATTCAGCGAAGTATTAAAATCATTCAGTGATGAAAATTAATTTTATCTTGGGGTAGTAAATATTTTTCATGTTAAGAACTTACTGGAATTGAAAGTTGATGTTAGTTCATTTCTTTTATGTTTGAGGAACTTTAAATAATTCCTTTTACAGAATTGATTGCATCACATACTTACTTTGATTTTATTTAAAAGAGAGAAGTAACACTATTTTATTCTTAAAAAAATATTTAAAGTTAAAGAATCGATTTCTTTACTCTATGAAATAATTTTTACCAATACTATTTCGATATTTTAAATTAAATAGACTCGTACAAATAAGGAAACATGTTTGTATATCATTGCTTCCAATACTTGTATCTTTTAAGGTATACGAAGTTTTGCAGCTACATTTTTACATCACAAACAGCTTTTGAAATATACGGTCTAAAAACGCAGAATACGTGAGGGGATATAAAATTCAAAATGAATAGACACGTTTTTTCAAAATATCCCGACGACAAAAAAAAAGTACAATAAAAACCTGTTTCCTATTCAGGTATAAGCTCGCAGGAAAAGAACTTAAAATAAATAAAAAAAAAAGGCTTTCCACTTGCCCTGAATATTTCAGCGAATTCTGTTTGGAAAGCGTAAAATGTCAAAGAAACAAAGGCCACAGGCATCGCGCACAACAAAAGGGGAAGGAAATGTTTTTGAATATTCAAAACACCCTGAATTGTTACTCTTCGTAGTATTTGCGCGGACAATTCATTCTAAAGAAGTTGTTCCCAAACCCCATTCTTTTAAGAAAGAGGATTAGCGAAGTTTCCACTACACGTGTTCCGTTCCGCGAAGTTTTTTTTTTTTTTTCGCAAATTCTCTCTCCGTATTAAGCGCACTGTAAACGTAAGAACTAAACAGAACCTATAAAACGTCCGAGTTTTATATTTTCAAAAAGTACATGTGTGGACTTAACAACAAAATCCCATTTCTAGCGCCCTGGGGGTCATTTTTCCTCTAATGGTACTGGAGTATTGATCAAATAGCTTTTCCCATTACGCTGCTTCTGTCTACAAAAGATGCTTTTGTAAAAGAATAGGAGTTTTGTTGCGTTTATTTCTTCTTCTTCTCTGTTGACACATCGTGAAAGAGCTAAATACATCTCTTCGTAGCTCTCCGGGTTTTTTTTATAAGTTGTTTTAATCTATGTTTCTAAATGGAAAATGGATTTGTTCGTTTTTAACAGCGTAAAAGTTTGCTTTAAAAGTTTTCTTTCGAAAATCAATACCGATTCTGATGATAAAAGGTTGGGTAACATTTTCAATTACTGTTTTGGTCATATACTGAAGTTACTTCACCAGTGTATCTTAAAGGTTACGTAAAGTAAGATTCAAGAATGATATAACCTGTAGTTCAGTTATTTCGTTCAGATAATATTTCGTCAATTGAACATATTTTAGAATAGCTTTAATTTCTTTTTTAAAAAATGCATCTTTAAAGTAGGTATACTCATTTTTATACAAACTCTTATTCACCAAAAAAGTGGATATTGTTGAAGATTTTGGGAATATTTGGTTTAAGTTTCTCAACCAGTAGTACTTGATGCATTGAGAGTATACTGTATTTAAGGAATACCCTTAAAAACATTAAATAAATAAATTACATGATCAAGGGAGTAATTTTTATCACATGAATAAACCAACCTTTTCTGACTTCTGTAGAGAAATAAAAATCATTTGTTACCTTAAGGTATCAATGTTTGCCATTTTAACATATTCAAAACCTATATTTAACACAAAATCTTTAAAAGCTATTTGCTCAGTATCTTTCTGATAGGTTTCATACCCCGGGGAAATGTAATGAACTTAAAAGACTTCAGATCTTTTATGTGAAAGGAATTCTTCAAATAAACATTCGATCTTTTCAATTTCTATTGGTATATGACTATTTTCGCTTTTACTTAAGGTGACTGAAAGGTTATCAATTTTTATCTTCAATTTCAGAATTCTTGGAATTCATTTTTGAATTCCTTTGAATATATCTAATATCTAGATACATATCTATGTATTATCCCAAAGCATATCGGTATTAAAATGATTTTACTAGAGGTAAATCGTGGTTAAATGAAAATATTTAACTGTAATTTCAAAAATCAATAGTTTTGTGCTATCAATTTTAAAACAAAAATAAATATTATCTTATTTTTAAGTCATATTTCACAGCATATTCAAGAAAAATTATTAAACTTTGTCTATAGATACTACTGAGAATTTGCATATTTTCTTTTCTTTTACATCTTTTAAGCTTTTTTTTCATCTAGTATAATAAGCTGATGTATCCAGCGATTCTTGTAAAAATTTTGTTCATAAAAGGTATTACAAGATAGTGGATATTGCATTTCTTTGAACTGGTATAATCTATGTATGTATTTTAAAACAGAACGGAATGGGAATAATTTTATAATTTTACTAATGAAAAATTGTGATTAAATGAAATATTTTGTGCATCAATAGTTCTAACAATTATTTATTAAAAATAAATATACCTTCTTTATGCACCATACTACGCAACACATTAAGCAAGAAATATTTAATTCTGGCTTTAGATATACTACTGAGTGAGTGTAAGCATATGATGTTTTCTTCTTTTTCATACTTTTACTACTTTTTATTCATAACTAGCTGATACATAAGGCGTTTCTCGGTAAGAAAATTTTATTTTCAGACTATGCAATGAAAATTCGCTTTATTCCACTCCTGCATTTTATAAAATATAAGTATACCATACTATTTAACCTCAAATAATATTTTTTTCAGCCCACCTTATGTGGGTCTTTGACTCTTTTAGTTCTAATAGCCCGAGATGGCTATTGAATCCTGCAGGACATCCATGACTGGAAGGATTAAAGTTATATTTAGATAAGGTATTTTTTACATCAAAATAACTTAAAAAGCACATGGATCCTCTTTTATCGCCCAAACCTTCAAGACCACCACATAGAAAAAGAAAACCCGTCGTCCGCAGATTAAACTCGGCTATTCCGCAATCACTCGCCCCATCTATTATGATTGAAAGCTTAAAATAACAATTTCATTGCAAAGAGGGATTCCTTCTCTTCTCTTTTTGCTCTCCTCCAGAGTTGCGGAGAGAGAATTGAAAGATGATACCTCGGCCATTTTTCAGCGGGTCCTACAGCTGAGGCCGAGCCACAAACGCTCGATCAACGTCAGAGATAAGTGCCGAGCCGACTTCCCAAAACTTTTAAAACTCCAGAGCTTTTCTTGCTCTTCTCTTTGTGCGGCTGCGGATTTCATCAAAATGATAAGCAGGATTTTGCTCTCCTGAAAGCGCCTTATGTGTGACTTCGAGTCATCTCCTTGTGTGAGGATGTTTGGGAATACGAATATTGTCGGGAGCTTATAGTCCGAGGAGGAATAATGGTGACAGTGTTTGTAAAGCACTGAGAACCAGCCGAAGGAGATGTGTCGGGTATTTGGGTGGTATTTAGCAAACTAGATTATTGCTAGTTCTAGCCGGTGTATGTGTATTGTCTCTGTACAAAAGAGCTATCTATTTCTGTTGTTTTTTTTTGCCAGGAAACACTGAAATATAAGAACGTTGGCAAAAAGTGCTACCTCTTTTCTGTGAAAAAACGTCTCTTTGTCTACAAAGTGTAGGATCTTGCACCATTTTGCCCCCGATTATATAAGCACGATCCACTAGACTGTTTCCCAATAGAGCATTTTCAATTACATGACTCGGACCTAACAACGGCCTTAGCTACTGAAGGTTACAGTTTTTTCCCCTGCAGAAGGTTAACAGTTACAGAAAATGACTAGCCGTGGAATTCTTCTATTAGAGCATTTGCAATCACGTGATCCCATACCTAAAAACCGCCTTAGAAACAGATAAACAACGGCCTTAGCAACAGTTAAAAATCCTTCAGAAGGTACACAGAAAGAAAATAACCGGTTGTGATGTCACCTGAAAACACACTCTATAACCTGATTGCGGATTAATATACAAATTGTAGTTCATCTAGAGATTATAATTTTCTTATTAGTAAATTTTGCTTCATTTTTTTGGGTGGAAAGTTATAAGAAAAAAAAACTTTCCTTAAAACTTACTTACACCACTTGAGATTTTGATGAGTTAAACGATGCCTTTTCTTTTTTGCACACCTGTTAAGATATGAATACCTTCTGTTAAGTGAGTTAGTAAAAATTTAACTTTCATTAATATTCTCAGAATGGTGAATTTCCTTTTCCATTAGTTTCTACACCAGCATGTTATTAATAAAATATAATTGTATAATTTACTCGATTCCTAGATACTATCTTTAATTTGAAAACAAATATCAGTACCTCATATAATATGTATTATGAATGAATATCGTTTACAAGCCGAATCACGACCAACTGAAAAATACGCTCAAAGTAAATTAACGTAAAATAAATCACAAAAATAAATAGTTGCAATATTATAGGAGAATCATTACCTATTTAAATTTCCATTCTTACCAAAAACGTTTGGTTCTCTTTTGAAACTAAACAGTATTATTTTAGTATCTGTGGTCCCAATTATTCTTAACTCTTCATTCTCTTTTTCTAATCAATTTAGTTTCCAAATTTTTCCAACATATTAAAACAAAGAATTCCTACCAGTCAAGAATCCTGTGCAACGATAGAGTTAATTGAACTTTAAAAGTAAAAAAAAGGTCTTCCGAGTCTAATTATTTCAAAAGAAACGGTCCATAACAATTCCTCTACCACTAATTACAACGTTCTCACAAGTACTTAATGATTGCTATGAAAAAAAATACCTTTTTCCCTCAACGCCAAATTCAAATCCTCCAATGTCTAAAATAAATTTCAACAAAAACTCCTGTCTGTAAAAGTAAATATTCAAGATTAGGAAATAAGTAATTCAAACTCACAGTTGCTTTAAATGCGCTTTGTTCTTTCGCTTCCCCTGTCCACAAAAACTGTCATTTCAGAGAGCAAAGCGAAGACAGAAAAAAACCCGTTTCTTTGCACAAAAGCTTCTATTATTCTTCCTAGGCTTGGAGATTTATTTCATTGCAGTTTTTTTTCGTGTCGATCAACATTCTAATTAAACCCAAGATGATTAGCCTTCTGAGAGGGGCAGTGGGATGTTTGAAAACACACAAAGAAATAGTCTTTCCCTTGTTAATCATGTCGCTTTAATAATGTTCTTTGAGTTCTTTTTGGCCTAGGACTGGAACGGGGTTTATGTTTTAATTCTGGTTGGGGAATTAATTAATCATACTGTATATATGGAAGTATTGTCTTAGGCTAAAAGTTATTGCAGTTCCCCTTTGTACTTCCCCAATACTTTATTATGAATGGAAGGGTGTAAAAGTGTGATACTTCTCTAATGAGAACTTATGCTCCGTGAATGTGAATTCATCTTTTCACCCTCAGATTAACTTTTAGATTAAAATTTTTCTTCAGCCTCCACCTTTTTTAATCAAATCACCGCACATAAGTCTATTTTTAAAAATTACATTTTTGGAAAGCACAAAATTTCAAGTGCGGTATAAATAATTTAATAGATAGTGATATTATCCATATTCATTTATGGGAATATTTTTAATCAAATTCTCATCATGAGATAATAAGTATTTTGTGATTAAAGTGTAAAAATACTTTTTTTGACGAAGATCTGCTTCTTTAGCTCTTGCATTCATTAGCATATCAATTTATTCAGGGACTTAAAAAGGATTAGTAATAAGATGTTAGAGTTTGAACAGCTTTTTTTCTTTGAAGTCTTGGATTAATGTAGACATTGTTTAAACACAAACTGAGATATATGTTACAAATTAATATTTTGGGAAAGGCGTGGGATATATTGGAGCTCAATTTCTTTCTTTCCGCAGAAAGATTAGGACTTAAGTGTTTACCATTTATCATCTATACATTTTTACTTCTACTGAAATCTTTAAATTCTGTAGCTTGTTTTAAAGAAAGTTTTGGATAAAAAAAAATACCGTAATTTAGTGAACAAAATTATTAAATTAACAAAATATTGTAATTATTCGTTGTTTTCGTATTCATACTTTTTGTAAACCATTTGTACTTGAAACTTATTAATCTCTACAGAGTATTATTTAATTAATTATAATCACACAAACATTGTAAGAATTGTTTCTGCTATCTTTATTGGTGTGAAAAGCAGGGGTATATGGGTCTCCCTTAGTAGCATGAGATATTAACTGATTTTGCCTTACATTTTAATAATATTATAAATCAACGAGCAAATATTGGACTATATCAAGGCAGTGCAAGTTCAATATAGTGTGTTATTTAGTTGTTTAGCGGCATATTGGTAGGGAGTTAAGAAGCTTAGATTCGAGACCAGTAGTTTCATCTCACTGTCTTTCCTCAAAAAAAAGACCCAATTATTGAATTGGTTTTCTTCGGGGATTTAGCAAAACCGTGTATTTCAGTTGGGTTCGGTCATGCCTATCAACTTTTTCTTGCTCTTTTAACTCAAATACTACTTTCCGACTAATTCCGTGTTTCCAAAGAGGTGAAAATAGGAAGTTTGAGACCCAGAACTTCATCTTGCTGTGCAGCCCGACTGTGGTTTACCCGACCCGATTTTTACTGTGGACAGGAAAAATTGTATAATGTAGTTTTAAAGTTCTAACAAATTTTTGTAATCAGTACTACTTAGAAACATGGTAGTAGCTAAGTCTCTAATGGATTATTTTTCAGTTCAGACAATGACCACGTCTTGTTAAGAAGAAAAGTAAGGAAATAAAATATTTGATCTTGGATTGCTTTTGCTTTGTAAACAAAAACCATTAGCTGCTTCCCCAATAAAACCACATGATCATTTTAACGAGATCTTGGCTCTCGTTGGGTTTCTACAGCTACCATGTTTTAGAATATGGGGGGGGGGAATAGAGCGCTGTCTCCTTCTATTGAATGGATGTGACCACCCGAAAAGGAACCTCGAAGTTCTTAGTTTCTTTTATATGAACAGATAGCAATGTAATGTTTTATAAACCTTGATGTCACTTTATGGCGGGACACATTTAAGGTTTGTCATTGTCATTCACTTCCTGTAACCTCTTGACGGGGTCAAAACATCCTGTGCTAGTTGAAACTTTCAAGGTTAGCGGTAACTTTGCGGAAAAACCTTAAAGAAAGGTTAGAAACCGTGGTTACGGGTTTTTCTATAAGTTTCAATAATTTTTGAGTTTTTCAATAATTTTTTATTCAACCTTGCCATGCCAACCCCTAATATAGTATCGCGGAAAGGTTTTTCGGCAAATCTTGTTTTAGAAAACCCAATGACAATGAAAAGAAAAGGTCAACCGTAATGTTACATGCTGTGGGTTGAACAACCATTTTATCCATCTTCTTCTCCCGCAGATCCACCGGCGGTGTTCGTAACGCCCGACGGCACAGTGACGGTGCAAGAGAGCTCGGTGGTGAATATCACGTGCGCCTTCGACGCCAACCCCCCAGACGTGACGGAGATCGTGTGGTACAAGGACGGTGGACTGCTGCAGAGGAGTGCTTCCCAAAGGCTCACGCGGCACCCACTGTCTGCCGTGCTCGCCCTTCACAATCTGTCGAGGCAGGACTCTGGGGCGTATGCCTGCCACGTCAGGAACGCCTTCGGGCGTGGCAACTCTACTACCGCCTCCGTCCTCAATGTGCTCTGTGAGTATATCCTATCGTGAAACAAATTTTTGCTTAATGAGGGCGGGATTATACAGTGATAGACGTTGAGATAGTATAGCTCTCTAGGCCTACGGATTGCTAAATGCACCGCACACGGATTGCTAATGCAAAACGCACGGATTGCTAATTTCGTATTAGTGTTAATAATACGAAATGCGAACTGAGCAATAGGTGCTAATGAGAAAATGTGTCTTTAAAAAGTTTTCCGTAATAAACATTGATTCACACTACAACTGGTTGCCACTTGTTTTTTTTTTTTTTTTTGGCATTGCCAACTAGGGTGATAATTCATTTTTTAGCAACCCGGCGTCTATATTGGACTTGGGAGTATTGCCCACAAAGTCGCCAAAAAGAGTGACCCGGTTGTAATATAGCACCAGAAAGAGTAATTTATTTCTGTTATCTGCGTTTTTAGAAGAAAAAAAAACGAAATAAACATGAAAAATATTCTCGTGGATTTTATGATGTTTTCAATTTGAACGATGCGAAAAATACCCCAATGATTTGTTTTTAGTTGCGTAGTTTCAACGTATCCATATGTTTTGCACAAATTTCAGGCCACTCACAGGTAGGTGATTGCATAAACCATAAGTAGACGACGTTGAAGTTGTAAATTGCTCACCACTCTTTATTGAACTTATGTTTGACAACTACCTCACAAAATAAGGGATCCAAATAGAAACCCAAATCAATGATTTGTAATTTTGGACTAAAATCTTTCCAAACTGCTCACTTCCTTGATACTCACACCTCATTCTCTTATTATTCCTTGCAGATCCACAAGTGGTGAACATCCTGATCTCATCGTCGGTGGTGTCAGAAGGAGGGGAGAACTCTGCAGTGAGCCTGACGTGCGAAGCGGTGGACGGCAACCCTCGAGACTTCAGCGCAGTGCGGTGGTACCGCGACGAGACGCAGGTCAACGAGACCGAGGAGCCCGTGTTGCACGTGAAACGAGCCTCCAGACACCACGGTGGAAACTACTCGTGCGAAGGCAAGAACGCCGCAGGATGGAGCCTGAGGCCGAAGCCTGTGCAGCTCATCGTGCATTGTAAGTTCACTCGTTGATGAGCTTTCATATATAATCACGATACCTGAGTAAATGGTTTCAAACTAAAAAAATATAGGGAAAAGGCGTGTTAGATAAATCAGCGTTATTTGAAGATATTATTTATAATTTGCGAAATGAAATATTGGTAATTAAAGTAGGCTAACAACCTAGAACAGCAAATGTGTTGATTAAATGATATTTATTTATAGTGATTTAAAACATTTTTTTCTCTGGAAAAAAACTTCAACCCTCTTCAATTTTTCACTTCTTACTTACTTACTTAAGAAGGGCATGCTAACCAAAGAGGCAGATTGGGCTTTCTAATAGGTTAGGGGCAATGTTAGCCACCTTGTTTCATTTGATGTGGCTGCTAGGTTGCACATTTTTTTCTAAGTAATAATCCAGGAAAATAACATGAATTTGTTATTTTCCTGTAGTTATCCTGTTATTTTCAGGGAATCTAACTTGGAAAAAATGTGCAACCCAGCTGTCTTGTTTTTCCAAAGTACGTTTCAGAATTTCTTTTAAAGAGCCATGAGCATTAAGGTAAATGTTTTGGAGGAATTATTTTATTGGTCGTTTTTTGATAGTTTTGAAAAAATTAAGAACCAATCATTAGAACTTACTGGGGAATTTGATTCACCCTAATATTGATAAATTAATGAATGTAGTTCAAAAGGTCTCACCGGGGATCACAGATTGATTGATTTATTGATTTTTATAACTTTTCTTTAATTTCATTTCTTATAGTTTATTTAAAAATAATATTACTTTCATTTATTTAATAATATTTTATCTTCAGCAAGAGGGTCATTAGTATTTTATTTCCCAAATTGAACAACATTGGGCAATGAGTTTAGCTTAACTTAACCACATTCATGCAATTAATTGCGTGTCCAAGATAATGGGCAACGATTGCATGATAATGAATCCCATGATAACGTGAGTTAAATCTGAACTGTAAGCAGGATCACAACATCCGAACGTGACTGAACTGTTAACAATTGCCTTAGGTGTAATGTGATTTGCCTTAATATTATAATTAATTCCAGCAATGTCTAGATCATTATTATAGCGGTATATAACTATTATGTTCCACTGATCTGAAAGGTTAGTTTAATTCTCTATGGGAATTGCTCAGTGGTTTGGAGCTGCACAATTTGAATATTGTATAATGGGTAATTTGGATGAAGGGTGATAGTAAAAAAATATTTGTATTTTGATTACTACTAAATATTAGTTGGCTATCCTGATTTCAAACTATTACCATTCATTATTTTAATAGCATGACATTATTGAAAAAAATGCGTCTATACTGTGGGTGGTAAATGACAAAAAAAAAGAGTCTGTTAACATAATAATGACTGGAAAATTACATTAAGAATCAAAAATTACATAATCTAATTCCAGAGTATATTTTCTATCTACTAAATTTATTCCAGTTCTTCAGTGATTTCATTGAATCCCCATCGGAATAGAGACTATTTTAAGGGAAATGGTTTGAACAAAAAGTTTTAGATTATGAAACACGAATTCAAACTACACAATAAAAATCAAAACTATGCAAATATCCAATCAATACACCCATAAAGTTGAACTATGTGACCGTTATTCAATGAAATGAATGTCTCGCATCTCTTTCCTACAGATACCCCAGGGCCTTCAACAATTCTTCAGCAACAGGACCTGGCCGTAAAGGGACGAGCGGTCACTCTGGAATGTCGAGTGCTGGACCTCGGTCACCCTCCCTCCAGCCTGTTCGAGTGGCACAAGGGGTCCAAGCCCCTGAACGAGACCGGGCCCCTCCTGCACATTAAACCTGTCACCGTGTCCACCCAGGGCAACTACTCCTGCGCCGCGGTCAACGATATCGGACCCGGACCCCCGTCACATTTCGTCCTCTCTGCCGTAGGTTTGTGTTCCACCAGTTCATAATTCTTATGTGTGATACATGTGTGACAATACTGTGCAATATATATCGTTAACACCAAGCCAAAAACACCTATCTGCATTTTTAGTCTCTCTTTTTTTAACATAAGTGCATTTTGAAGTGTTTGGTGATGATGCGCAAACACACTGCCGGGATCGACAATCGTATTTCATAATAAATTTTGAAACTAAAAGATTCGTTGTGCATATTAGTGCCATTCCCATAACATATTGGTGTTTTTGGCGTGGTGATAGCTATCAGCGGAACAAGAGGCCGCTTTCCCACGCAGATATTTTTGATCTGCGCGAGTTATTTAGACAAAAATAGTAAACAGTAGAAATAGTTCTCAAGAACAGACACTGGTGGGAACAAAAAATAATTTTTGTTCAGGGTAGGACTATTTAATAGTTTTATTGTGTATGCAATTTGCTCTAAAAGAAAATATCACAGAAATAGGTAACTTTGCCATAGTTAAACTCCCTTTATATTTTCAAACACACTGTACGTTAGAAAGCGAAAGTAGTATTGAATAAGCTCTTTGACAATTTATCAAAACATTACGCCATTACGAATTCAGCACTGTATCAACCGATTCACAAAACATCGAAATATCTAAATGTTTAATTTTTAAATCTCTTTTTTAAGTCGATTAAATAAAACAGTTCAAAGGACACATAAAAAACTAGCTGGGTCATGGGATAGCCTCAGTGAAATATTAACAGATGTAGGCACTATGTTTACAAGCAAAACATGTTTTTATGTTACATTTTTATTAGTTCAATTCAAAACTCCCATTACCTGACATAACCCCCCCCCCTCTTTCGAATGTTTCATCAGGCTTATTTACGTACAGCATACCCTCAATATCTCAAAGTCAAAGGAACCCAAAAAAAGTTTTGCGAAAGCGTGTTTTTGAAATAACAAGGAAAAAGTAGAGGACTTCTTAACTTCAAGGGAAATTTTTTTTTCGAGATAACGAGGTTTTACTGGTATCATCCTTTTGTTTTTGGATCAAAGGGGTAATAAGTAAAGGGTAAATTACTCCGGTCTATTGTAAAACCTCCCATTCGAACACGAAGATTGGATGCTTCCCAAACTCCCCGACACAATCCCGGTGTGTTTGTCCCCTCACTGCCTATTGTCCGTGCAATCAGCGGGGACAACATATCGAGGACACATTAGTAATGGGCCCCGACATCGCAAATGCGACTCTATTGTGTTCGACGTGTACGGACGCGCGGACGCAACGTGCACACCGTTGTCAAATACGTCCATAATGGAACTGGTAAATGAGATCGAATGGGGTCATTAAACGTTAAAAGGGCGGCGTGATTAGAATTAATAAGGTTGGAGTGCTGCTTGTGTTATTGTCGATGGTGAGGTTAGGTGAGGTGGACATTGTGAATGGCATTTCAGGTGGGAGACCTAATGGGTTTACTTTGAATATTCAGGATGTGCCGTCTAGACAGTCCGATAATAAAATACACGTAAGAGGAATAATAGCTGGCGAATTGATCCGAAGTTGCCTTAAACTCGTTTTCGAATTATTGGTTCCCCACATGATGAGCGGTAGAGCTAAACTAACACAGAGTAATATGATAACAGTTTAAAAGTTTGGATATGTATTTTTTGTTTCACAAAAGCGGAATAATAACACTTAAACTTAAACATATCCGAAATTGAGCTAAACTCATTTTAGAAATATTGGTTTCCGACATGATGAAACGTTGAGAGGTACCAGTAGATTGTATGAACATTTGGAAATAAATCATTAAGGCAATATGAAAGCAGTCTAATTTATTAGTCAGTTTTTTAGAATTCAGAAGTTGACAAACTATCATGTCCGAAGTGAAGTTTCTAGCAATTGTTTAAATATCGACAACCCTAAACAAGTTTTCAAATTTGGCGTAAGTTAGGATATGATGCTTAGGACATTTTTAGACTTAGTACATTTCTCTTATTTAAACATTACGATATTTTGAATAGTGTTTAACAGTCTTATATAGAAATTTAAAATGAAAGAGTGTGAAAATAAATTATAAAAACACTACTACAATATATTTCAAAAGAGTATTCAAAAGCTGTATTACATTTAAAATGTTTTATGTCATAATATTAATGTATTGGCCTCTAAATTTGTTTTTCTCTAAGATGATATTGACATTTATTTTCTCAAACTACGTAATTTTATTTCTTTTCTTTAATAGAAAACTATTTAACTTTAATATACCCAACCAAGTATAAATTTCGCACATTGTTATACTTTTCCCTGAAACAATGGTCAGGCAACTCAAATAAAGCATTGACTTGTAACTTGAATTGAAGTGTAGGATACCATCACATTTAATGAAATAAACGTTGTTCGAGCCCAACTAATCTAAAGTGAGAAGCATTCCTATCAACAATTGTTTCCAACGACATCATCACTCAGAGAACAACACACTTCACAAACGAATAAATCCCAAAGTGGTTCTTCCCAATGAAATCTCTCCCACCTGATTTATGCTCATCCCGAAAGAACGCCCACCACCCCTCCTCTCAATGGTCTCTCCTCGCTGCAATTAAACATCCCCTACTATTTATTGAGATCATAAGCGACCCTTGAATATGAATGGGGCGGATATTACGGCAAATTACGCGTTCAGTTGTAATATGTGACGCCGTAATCCAAGCAAATTAATCTTCGAGGATTAAGAGCTTACGTTTTCCGCCCTACTGCGAGTTCGAAAGGGGGTTGTCAGAAATCGTATCACAGATAAAGTCATTTGCATCATCATTTACTTTCTCGGGTCTTCGACTTCCCTTTCTGGAGGCATTGGCTTATGATAAGTTCATTAATTTTAATTTCGAGAGGGAAGCTAATCAGAGCGCGCGGCTGATGTGGGGATGTTTGATTAATGCACGATGATTTTTGAGGGAAGGTAAAAATGCTTAATTAGTGTGGGAGAGTTAAAGAAGAAAATTAGCGGGATGGGTAAGAAATTAGGGTCATCATGGGTTTCAAAAAACGCGTTTTCAAATTTATTACGTGTATACGCATTTGCTGGTGTTACTCTAATGCTACCTTCTACTTAATCATTGATGATGAGAACTAATAGCCTATTTAGGTTTTACTCCTTATGAACACGCCCTAATGCATCAATTTTGAAAATTTGGTAATTTTTATGAGTAGTTTTCTCCTAAAAATTTAATTATAAAATGTGTTTAAGGGCTTGTGAATAAATTTTTCATGAAATAAAACAAAATAGGGTAGAAATAGTCATAGTTCTACTAGTTGTTTTTGACTGTTATTAGATTCTTCTAATCTCGCTTTCGACAAAATCCTGTGATTAAGTTTTGATCTATATTTCTCTTTCCCGAGATAATTATGAATTAGAGATAAGAACGGGTGAGGTAAAATGGTTATAGCGGGGTAAAATGGGCATAGAGATTTCTACAGTTTATATTTATAAAATTTAATTTTTTTCTAGTATACTGGATTTTTCTTGAGCCTCAATAAAAATAAGCATGCCAAAAAAACTTTAAATTTTATAAATATAATCTGTTAAAACCCTTATATCAATTTTACCCCGCTATAGCCATTTTATCCCATTTGACCCTACCATTTAAATATGGTTAAATGTGGGAGAAAAGGGATAAATAAATGTAGCTTTTTTTAATAAATAAATCATCAGTCTTCATCTAATTTTCACAACTTATTGAGTAGTGAGTAAGACGTAGAGATTATTCTTTTTTAGATATTAATTGTCATTATGTCTAATGTTTTTATCCTAGTTTCAGAAAATAGAAAACCTATTAAAAATGTATTATTTTTCTTCATTGCTTATGATATCTTAAGTTAGTGAAAATATTTCTTACAAATTTACTATTAAGTGGGAGTAGAGTGTAAACTTTATAAGTTGATTTGTAAATATAAACTTGCATGTCAACATAAAAGGCTCTGAAGAAATTCTATAATTGTAATTATACAAGCTTGCTTTCTGAGGTTGGGTACATATTTATGTGTGGCTTAGCAAATACTTTCATGATACTACAAGTATTGGATCTACTAATTCAGCTTCATCTAAGATATTAGGAAACACATAATGAAGTCTGAGATATATCTCTTTATAATTAACATCCAAACTGTCATAATCTGAATTTTAAATTCAAAGACAAATTATTTTACATGCACGATTTGAGTTTTCTTCTTTTATTACACTAGTAGTTGTAAGTTTGATGTTGCTTAAACAGTACTCTACATTTTCCCAGATGATTTGCAGATTGATTGAGCTAGATATGTAGATTTAAATGAAGCCTTTCCGGATACGAAAGATAAACTCGATATCAAGGCTCATTCATTCATCCCTTTTTGTGTTCATTTTGGAGGAATCAACCAATGTGAAAAGTGTAACTTGGCGTTTCACTCTACTTTTCTATGCAAACTAGAGATTCACCGGAGTGAATCCCTCAGTATGAACAGTGGAAGAGAAGCATTGTGAATGAGCCTTTTGATCTTTACATACTTTCATTCTGAGATATTTTCCAGTCTCGGAAATCTCTCTGAATGATACTAGAATAAGTTTAACCAAATAGTAAGGCTCTCGTTAAAACTTTCGTACCCTTAAGATTTCATCTAATTTTCACAACTTATTGAGTGGTGACTGTTCCTTTCTCCCCAGCTCCTCCAGCCTTCGTGGAGCAGCTCCCAGCGCGCGGCGGGGTCCTGCGCAACACCAGCAGCGTGCAGCTGTTCTGCCAGGTGGAATGCCAGCCCGCGTGCGAGCTGGAATGGCTGCGCAACAACGAGAGTCTTCGCGACTCCATCGTGTTCGAGAGCCGACTGGCGCGCCACCGCTCCGACCCCCGCCGCAACCTCTTCGCTTCCGTCAGCTCCGTGCTGACGTGGAACATGAGCCTGCTGCCGGTCAACAGCTTCGACTTTGCTACCTTCACCTGTAGGAGCTCCGGCAACGAGATCGGGTCTGGGGTGTCCAGTACTATGGCATTCAGGGTGGAGTGTGAGTATCTAATACCCCTTCTCCTCGTGATGCCGCTTGTTCAATAATGGTGACAGAGGCAGATACTGTCTGTCTATCACAAGTTGAGCTCTCGTTTACATTTCTGTTGCCAAGGCAACAGGACTCTGTTCATTTTCAACGGACTCTAACCGTCTGACGTCACACGGAACCAACACGTGACCTACTGAGCTTGCGATTGGTTACCACAGATACTACACTAGTAGATCTACTAGTGTAGTATCTGTGGTAACCAATTGCAAGCTCAGTTGTAGGTCACGTGTTGGTTCCGTGAAGTCTCGAACCAGATAGGCGGTTAGAGTCCATTGGTTACCACAGATACTACACTAGTATGTCTACTAGTGTAGTATCTGTGGTAACCAATTGCAAGCTCAGTTGTAGGTCACGTGTTGGTTCCGTGAAGTCTCGAACCAGATAGGCGGTTAGAGTCCACTGGGGAAATTGTTGCATTGGATCACTAGTCCTCTTTGTTTATTATTTTAACATTTCAATAATCCCAGCCTCTATACTAGACAGCAACTTAGGGCGAGCGTGCACGGGCGACTTTTGTCACGGTGACAAAGACAAAAACAACGTTGCTAAGGCTGTTGTTAGGGGCGGGACATATAAGCATCCAATAGAAGCATTCGCACATGACATCACTGGAGGATAAAAACAACGTTGCTAAGGCCGTTGTTACGTAAAGTCATGTGATTGAAAATGCTCTATTGTTTTCTTGTGATATTTTTGATACTAATAATCCTGGTCGCCGTGACTTTAGTCACTCGTGCGCGCCCAGCCTTAGGTTGACTCTACGACGTCACTAACAAACTAAGTAGTTCCCATAGCGGTGTCTGAATTTTGAGTGAAATGAAGAACGTCAATTAAAAAATATGATTATTTTGTTAAACCCATGTATATATATAGTGCTTTTCAATCACGATTTAAAATGAACCAGTCTTGTTTCTGTAGCAACCGTCACAACCAGACAACTAAGCGAGAGCTCATCTTGTGGTAAACAGACAGTATTAAAAGACTGCGTCCACGGCCACTTAGACTTTAACCTCCATGAGAATATGACCAGAGCACTCAAGCAGCAGTAATGATGCCTCTTAGCAAACTTATTTTAGAATGAAATTTTCCGCTTAAATTGAAACGATCCACTATACTAAACCATAATTGCTATCATAATGAAGTTAGAGTATGCTAATTACTGATCCCTCTCAAATGCTTTTTAACTGCAACAATCTATCTCTGTCTCTTTTATATCATGTAAAAATGAAAAGCATACATCGATTATTAATGTAACTAGTTTTTCTATGAAAAACAATTTTTTAAGCCAAATAAAATCTAACATTTAATTAGCTCATTAATTAAACAATTTAATCCAAAATTTCACATATTTTAAAATTGCTTTTATGAAAACAACTGTAGAATATTCTCTATATAGAGTTCTGTGTATCCATAATTTTAAAAAACTGCTAGTGCCACATAGAAAGAAACTTTAAGCGGGACTTGAAAAGACCCCAGAAAAAAACATGAATCCGTCCATATTTTACAGAAACACATTTCAAAGAATATATGAAAGTATATACAGAGTAGAACTTTGTGGTTTTAATCCATGATCCAGAAGAATCCGCTGATGTGGGATTATCCATGAGCACATCGCATTCCGTATGGCTTCCTTTGAATAAGCATGGGATAGGAAAAGTTCGCTTTTAGAAATATTTCCCTCTCTTAGAGGTTTAGAATGAATAGGGGTTTTTGAAAGTATGCGGATATCTAACGTCGTTTTTGGGGAGTTGCTCTATAGGTCAGGCATATAGAATATCTTCTCACTGCAGCACTTGAACTTTGAAAATGCCGTGTAATGTTACAAGTATTTTTGGGTGTATTTGGTGTCTTTTGAAATATGTTTTAAGTCCCAAAGTTTTCATACTATAAGTATTAGCCTTTTGCTACTGCTTGGGTCACACACCCATTTAGTCTGGTATTATTTACTTTTGAACGATTATGCTTTTGAATAAGGATTCGTTAAGATGTATTTTTTTTAACTTTTAGAAGTTCCATTAGGGCTTTTGAAATTGAAATATAATCCAAAAATTTACCGAGAAAAATTTCTAATGCTGAGTTTTACTGATCAGACTTAATTACCTACCGAAAATTTATCCACGTAAAAGACCCCAGAGAATATCACTTGAAGACCTCTTTGATTTAAGAGCACATATCATTTTTTGATACTTAAAATAATATATTTATATTTAGTGGTTACTTGTAAGTAGACTATTAAGTTCTTTACGATATCAGTTATTGAATCCAGTTAGCTCAGTATAGCCACAACCAACTAGATTAAAATTACCATCCAGAAATGTGCGAACTATTACCAACTCTGTTATAATAGTCCTTCGCTAATTCAAAAATCTGGACGGAAGTCCTATATTTGATTCTTCCTTAAAAAAATTTAAATATGCCCGAGGGATAGCGGTATTCCTAAGTTCAATTTATTTTTTAAAAATTAATTTTATAACCACTGTGTCTAGATGGCCCAATTAGTATAATCTCTTGCTTACTGTCAAGTTATCTGATGTTAAGACAGTAATCCTAGGGTCTACTCCAGCTTTGGGAATACGCTTTTTTCTCAAATTACTTTTACGTTATCCTGAACCACAAATGGGAAAAAAATAATTTATGGAAATTACGCTGAACTTCAAAATATTTTCATAATATTAAAGGTGGTGATTATAAATTTCTAAAAGTATATTGGCAATTGGGTTGAGGCATTCATTTTTCAAAGTCAGAGCTAGATGTTTAGAAACTATCTAGTATTTACAAAAATATAAACGGAAAATTAGTGAGAATAATATGGATCAATATGACATGTTTCTTAATAATCGAACACAATGTCAAAATCCAAAGTCTTGAGTAGTTCTTTAAATTCACTGCAGCGTGTGACCGGATGGCCTAGTGCCCAGGAGCGCATTGCTTTGAATCGGAAGGTCTTGGAATCAAACCCCGGCAACTGCTGTGTGATAATTTTTATCATTTCTTAATTTATATATTAACTTTAAATAAATTAGGTAAATCAGCGGGTTCAGGAACGGATGGCTCAGTTGGTTAATGCACTGCTCTCCCACTCTGCAGGTTCACGGTTCGATCGATCCTCTCTCCGCATAATATACATTTTTTTTAACATGGTGAAATATCAATTTCAAATTAATTGGAAGAACTTGCCATCTTAGGATCAAACCCCGGCAACTGCTGGGTATGGTTCTTCGGTAAAATGTTCCTACTCCACGCAAGGAACATCTTTTCATGCAGCGTTAAAACACCCTGCAGTGTACAAACAAGATGTTCCTCCAACTCATTGCGTGGTGTGGTTATTTCAGATCCCCCGGAGAACATCCAGATCTCTGCGGTGCGGCTGGAGGTGATGGAAGGCGAGATCCTGGACGACCTGGTGTGCAGCGCCTCAGCCCACCCCCTGGCTAGCTTCGAGTGGCGAGTGGCAGGGCAGGTGGTGGCCCGTGGCCCCGTCCTCTCCTTCAACTCATCCCTCTCCAGGGCCATGGGCGGAAACTACACGTGCGTAGTGGCCAACCCCCATGGCACCGCCAGGGCTACCGTCTCCATCACGGTGCTGCGTGAGTACTTTCTCGGTTTTTTGTACTAAATTACCTACTTGTAAAATTAGTATTTAATCGTAGGGGGATTAAGGAAAGATATTATGTGTGTGGCGACCACACTCACCACTATGAAGTTCAAGTAATTTAAATGTAGTGGTATTAAGGCCAAGTGAAATGTATACTTTTGCATTATACGACTTTCGGATTGGCCTATATCACATGGAGCTAGGTGTATGTGGAGGGAACATGGTCTGAAATCACGGAGCCAAGGAAAGCCTAATTTATCTGTGGTAATGACGGGCGGACCATTTAAAGTAATGCAATAAAGATTAATCAAACTTAACCACTTTTCTCTTAACTTATAACTGGAATGCAAACATTTTATTTTAAAACTTAGATAGTAAGTAATTTTATATTTTAATCTAAAATAAAAAGTTTCATGGAACATAGTAATACTCACCGGTAAAAGATTTTTTCTTCTTTATTAAGATATTGGTTATTACACAATTCATTACTCAAGATGGCATCCACATTTCACGGTTGTTTCAACTTGGTTATTGAGCTCTTATTGGCGATGCTCCCTCCAGAAGCTACTATAGCTCTGTGTTATGTCAAGACAAACTGCGTTCGGTACAAGTGTAAGGGAGGATTAACGCTAAAAGTTTGCTAAAACCTCAAACACCGACACAGGGGTCCCTTTGACCTTCTTATTCAATACTTAATCAAAAGGGGGGAAACGCTGGTTTTTGTATAGAAGTTTCTTTAGAAGACAACTTCTATGTTATTTTACCCATTTAAAATCCACAAGTGACAGTTTTCCATCAGCGTGTGCTAAATTTCAGAAGCGAGATCAAAGTTGATGACTACCAGTTTTTCAACTCTAGTGCTTTTGATGCAAATACGTGTGAACGGCTCAATACGTTTTCTTTACAGTTTAAAAATTCAACAGGAATGGGTTTTCGGGATATTTATACCAAGGTCACCTGGGCTATTCAATAGAAACATGAGCGAAAAAAAAAATGTGTTAGAAGATTTTACAGGCGGCGTCAAAGTGATCCTTTAGGATGTTCTAGTAGATAATTCATTGATTATTGAATTATGTAATTAAAATAAAAACATTGAAACTTTTCGACATCGTTCTCTGATATTTTTAAGGAACACGTTGGGTATCATACTTTGAATCCCATTATTTGCAGAGCTACAGAGCTTGATAAATTAGAAAAATGTGAAAATTCTCCTTTTGGCGCTTCTAGTGTTAAAATATTGATCTGTGATAAAAGAAAGTTTTTATTGGTTTTTATAGAATTTAAATTTGCAAATATTATTTTTAAAGCTAGCGTCTTAAATCACTGTATAGCAAATACTTTTGAAAACATAGGGGCGATATATGTAGCATCAAATATAAAACTGCTTTTCAATATTATATAATTTTAGACTCTATAATTCGCTTTATGCATAATTATTAAATATGCCTCATAATTGTTTTTAAAATCCCCTCTTAAATCCAGTTATGGTAGAATATAAAATGGTGTTTCATTAATAATTACGAAATATTCAAGTTTCATTGAGTAGTTGGTGTAAACATACATTAAAATCTTCCATCAGACAGTACACTATAACTATTTAATGGTAGTACCTCTCAATGAAATGAAATATAAAAGACCGCGGGGCTGGGAATAAAACCCATCAACGTGAAAAGTTCGATAATGACAAAAGTTTATCTCCTCATCTTTCTTCGGAAAAACCCAACTCCCCATAAAGTTAATAAAATGATTACACCACCAGAACATACTTCACGTCCTTGAAGATTTATAATGGGCGCTACATGTACTTGACACGGCATCTATTCCCTGGGGCACAATCCTGAGCAGGCCGCAGTGATTTTAGCCGTTAGTCTACATCACGATCAGTCTGAAAGCACTTTAAATGACATGTGACAAAGTGACGTGATCAATTACAGTTTACGTCACACTACCGGGTTCTGCCACTGTGTGGAAGGGAGGGGTGGCCCGCGCATTACCCTTTAAATGCATTTAAAGGGACGTGTTCGGGTCAGGTAGTTCTGAAGTTGATGTAAATTTAATCCGGCTGAGCCCAACCTCGGGAGATATGAGGTGGTTTAATTGCAGTTTGGGGGGTAAGTTGGGAAGTTTACATGCATTAATGAACCAACACTCACAACATCGATGGGAGTTTCGTAAGAAAGTAGGCATAGTTGTTGTGCTTCTTGGTGAATAAACGATGTGATGGAAATAATTGTTTTATGACACTGGATGCTCCAAAAACTGTCATAAATTTAACAGTTAAACGTTGTAAAATATGGTACTTAATGTAGTTTTATAGACTGTTTTAGAAAGAAAATGCTGTAAGGATAGTTGAACTTCATTTTAAGTTAAGTTGTTTATGTCAAACAGCAAATTGTGGACAATTTCTTTACGCTTGATACTATAATTGGAGGTTGGTGTACACAAATAATTAGTTTATTTCATTTTAATTTTCGAACCAATTTACTCTTGTTTCAACAACTATATATTTAACATTTATTTCGTAAAAAAATATTCGTCAAAATTTTTTGCGGAAACAGAAATCTCACATTTCAAAATTACTGAAAATTATCCTCAAAAAAGATTCTTCTACAGTGCTGACGCCCACGTAATAGAGATGGAGAGGGAAGATAACTACATGAAAATTTTTATGCATGAGCCTCCTTAACTATAACTAACCATTGTCGAACAAAGTTTTCAGTTGAAAGCGTTGCAAATCAGCTCACATAAATAACTCTCTCACATACTATTCTCCTCCCAAAAGTTACTTTCTCCCAAACCCAAAAAACAAAATAAATCACTGCGGCATTCAATGCAAATTGGGTATAATTCCAGATTCATTTCAGATAATGGATACGATCCTCCAAATTGAACAAGAGGTTGGAATGCAAACCGATGTAATTTATTTCCGTATGGAATAAAGTTAAAAACTGGCAGCAAGATTGCTACTCAACTCCTCTTTTCTTACTCATACCTTTACCTCGGGCGCCAGCCGCTTAATTTTACACTTGATTTGCATAAAACTAATTTACCTGCTCCTTTGGGACGCCAGGTACTTTTCCTTTCCGGGAAAACCATTAATTTACTGCGCCTTCAACTTTTGATTGCATTATTTGAATTATTTTGTCGAACGCTTAAAAGAAAAACGAAGCAGAAAATATAGGACTTAAAAGTTTTTAAAGTTAATTAATGAATACCCTCTCTCTTTCTCCTACGCTTTTTCTCTTTTAGAGCATGTCAAAAGTAGAGTAAAACGAGTGGGCCGGTTTTCATTTTTTTTTTCTCCTTTGAATAAGAGACGAGGAGATGTAAGTCATCAAGTTCAAAACCCGATAAAAAAAACTCTAGAGAATGGGGAGTTGCCACCCTCATAAATATAAACACTAATTAGCTTATTTATGAAAAATTTAATTAGTATTCAAAGTCTGGTTTCATTGCACTGATAAATATTATGCTTGGGTCATTTTGTTTGATAGGTTTTTGTTAAAGAAGGGTTTACTTTTGCATTCTTGTGTCTAACCACTTCATTAGGAAGACCTTGCGGTTATTTTGAAATGCAAATAATATTTTTTTCTGATTTAATGAATGATAATATTTTGATATTCAAGAGATAAAAAGAGTCGCATAATTAAGTAGGTATAAATAAATAGTTTCGTTGAAGTATTTTCAGAATGAATTTGAAATTTAATAAAGCTCTCTTATGTGTTTTTTTTTGCTGTGTTGTACAGCTGGTCATATTTTTGTGGTTGAAATTTCCGATGAGGAATTTTATGCTCTACATATTTAAGGAATTAAAAAGAGAAAAATAGTTTTGTTAGTAACTTATTTAAATTACAAAATAATGTAGTATCGTGTATGAAAATTAGAGGGTTAAGCATTAAACCATGGAATTAAATAAAAATGCATAACATTTTGAAAAACTCATACGCAAACGAAAGTAGTTTATTTTTTTTTCACCTCTTCATTCTAATTTCTTTTTGATCGTTATAATTCCCTTTAAATGTATAGACAATAATTATTTCGCAATAAATAACTCAAACACTTTCAGGTTATGAAATTAATTTAAAGATGTCATATAATTTTAAATATAGTAATCTCCAAAAAATAACCAATAGGTACGCTGCACTTTTCATAATTACTTCAATTTATTTAGATAGATTAAAAAGCATAGTTATGCCATCAAAACGTCTATACTTTCGAGTAATTGTTCTTGTTTTCACATTATATTCAAAAAGCACGCAATTTATTCAGTGGAACTCATGATTCCATAATTATTATAGTTATAACAACTAGTTAAATATAGTTTTGCCATAATAAAATTCATAAATAATTTATGTGTCTTATTTTATGCATTTTGAAATAGTTCAAATAGACATATTAGCTGTAATAACTACGGTTTCTGTTGGTAATAGTTTTTATCACGACATGTAATAATAGACTAATTCAATAATTACCTTTCAACTTTTATCAAGTAATCGTTTTTCTTTGTAACTGTTTCTATCCTGATGAATAAAGATATGCATAAACCAAAATATTAAGTATTAATTTTATGATTTCACTGCTGTTACTATGTTATTATGCTGTTTAAATGTTTAAGTGATAGGTAATTAAATGTTTTAGAGGATATATATCCCTTTATTTTGAAAGCTGGCTGAAAATGCTTTGTTTTTATTTTTTCGGAAATGAAAAGAAAGAAAAGTTGAAAAATCTTAAAATGTATTTATGACGTCTGGGTTTAGCAAATAATAATTTGCATAATCATTCACTTGATTTGCATTACCAGAAAATAACGATACAAATTATCCTAATCTTAAAGTCAGTTTAAAAAATAATATTAAAATATTAAAAAAAACCCTTGTGGATATAATAAATGGTGAATTTGAGCTTTTAAAAAAACTAGAATTCATAAGTATTATTCTTTAACATAAATTCAAATATTCTAAAGCTTTGCATTTCCTAAAATAGTCAAAAAGGGTACTGTAAACAAAGGGAAAACAAATTTCCATCTCCATTATCCAGTAGTGTAAAACACATTTTAAGGGCTGAACTCGCTTTTAGTCGATTACAATTTTGAACGATTTGAGTTGTGATTACATGATTCAGCAGCTTATAAAATTGATATTTTTATAGATTTGAATGAACGCTGAATATTAGTGTAATAGAGAATGCGTATTGAATTCAGTGTATTTAATGTTCATATTTAGTGCTTTCAAACTGGATTTATCAAATATTGTTTCGTAAAACAAAAGTTTTAAGAAAAATCAAGACATTAAAGTTAATAAGAATGCAAATAACTTCCGGTTTCATAATTTCTGACGAAAAAAATACATGAATGATACACAGCATAGTCCCTTCTGCCTTTTCTATGATAAAGTTAAGATGTGTATGAAATGAATATCTATAAAATGAAGTAACATTCAACATTCAATGACTAAGATAAAATACAGTCTTTTTACTCTCTCCGAATTACATTTGACCCCCAATTAACCAAATAGTTGATGCAAAACTTTTTCATTCCCAAAAGATTAAAGATGTTCGGAAAAAGGTTGGTCCTCATGAATTTTCCAATACCAAAACAAATTAATAAATTCATATCTACCAATAATTAGGATTTTTACAACACGTAAAGCGAAATTGTAGGTAAACTTACATTATAGCAATCTGGCGAATCCCCAAATGTTATACCATCAGATAATGTATTGCAGTAGAGCATCAGATTATTGAAAGAAAGGGTTACATTCTCCGAGACTACCTGAAAGAAAAACAAATCCTTGCAAGGCGAACGGTATTACTCCCAATAAAAGATGCCCCCTCTATCCCTATTCTATGACCTCCCATTGTCTTGTATCCTGCCCCACCATCAGGAAAAGCAATCAGAGCAGGCTGCTGCATATAGTCCGAGAGGGCCACATACACAGATATTATATTATTTTTTCATACAGGAAATCCCTCCACCAGTTCCTATAGGTCAATAAATCGAATTAGAAGCTCTGGCAGGAAGAGGGGCCTCACTTGTTCCTAGCGCACCAGCTGGCAAGAAACTCTGGCTGGCTTACAAGAGTTTCTGGAAGACACTGCGAGAGAGCTTACGCATTAGCGAGCTCGGTTACAGTTACAGTCTCTCTTTATGCGTGGAGAAAATAAACAAAATTTCTTTTCAAGTTTCGGCCGATCTATCTTGGTTTATTTATTTTTATACCGGATGGTTAGCTGGGGAGAATTTTTTTTTTATTTTGTTCGCCGTGTTGAAGTTTAGAGGCGATGAATTTTTGCTCGTTTATTTCCAAGGTTTTTACTTTTTCTCGGGTGAAAAGTTTCTTCTTCGGGCGAGCTTAAAATGTTGAGTGGAGTTGTTTTAATTTTGGAAACTCGCGGAATTTTAAATGAAAGTTAATATTCTTAGAGAGGTACTAAAAACTATTTTAATAAGAAAGAGGGATTAAATTTCTCAGAACATTTGTTAACATTTGATGTAGTAAACATAACAAAGAAATCAGAATGAATTAGACTGGAAAAGTTCCTTAACTTGTTATTTTAATCACAAAAACTACTCACTCTCACCAGTTATTTTATTAAAACAAGTTAAATGAAACTCGATCTTAATTTTCACTTCTAAAAAAGAATGCTACAGAGTTAATTAAATAAACTATTTAATCAAAATGAGTAATATTCTTCACTGCTAAAAAGCTCAATTTATTTTTTTTCGATTTTGTAATAAAGAAACTTTTTACCTGACACAATTATAAATTTTCGAATTTATTTCTTACAACTCGAGAATAAATGAAAATTTTCTTTGAACTTGCGATAGTTAATTGATGTAAAATTAATATGGGAAACTTTTGATTATAAAAAATTATTTGTCTTTAATTTAAAAAGTATATAGTGTAATTAATATGCTAAAATTAAAAAGTTTTTTTGTCATTTGTTGGGTGTAACAATTTTCTTTTCACGCCATTAATTATAAATTGTAGAAACTTTTATTGTGTTTAATTTGGGAGTAAAATATGTTTGCGTAAATAAATATTTTTTACACTGATTTTGTAACCTTTTTGTTACGTTTCACTAATCAAAAGATTTGTTCATATGAGGAACAAATAAATGGGAAAAACAATGATGGAATCTAGAAACACAAATAACCAATTCTCTAATGCATTTTTATTACTAAACCCATCCCAATACCTTTTAAATATCCCATAGTAAGACTTTTCTGTTACTATTTTAAAGAGCATACCATAAAGAATCCCATTTTTTAAAGGTATCACAAAAATAAAAAATCACAAATTTTAGAAATTTATACTCTTACCCTATTTTAATATAAATAATTAGTATAAGTCATTCAATAGGTTCAGTAATTACATCAGTTATAACTAACCCAAGTATAACCCTTTGCGTTCGGGTAAATAAGTTAAATAATGTAACACAGTTTAAGTAACTTACTTTTATTCACCATAATTCTGTATTTTACCTTAATGGAATATTTATAAAATGAAATAAAATTTACACGAATATAGAGAAATCCCCCAAAATCAGCATACATCTCCTAAAAAGAAGCATTAACAGAGGACAAAGGGGATTGACGGTTGGGGGTTAAGAAGAAGTGTATTTAGATTAACCTAAGATGCCTTCTTCATAACTTAACGCAACTCAACATGTAATTTTTTCCCATGGCGTGCGGGGGGATCACATATTTTTATTCAATAAACACGAAGTTTCATTTTCGTAGGACATCATATCCAAAAAATCGTAAAAATTTAAACATTTAAAACAAAGAATAGGAAAAGTTGCTCTCCCGTTTGAATTTCCCTCCTTCTTCACAAAGCAAGTAATTTTTCATTCACTTCACCTTACAAGACTGCAATGCTTCTTGACCCTTATGACGTCACTACGGGGAAGGAAAAACTACGTAAACTGAAAACCTGTTGGGTTGCTAGGAGGAGTTTCGGTATGCATATCGTGATAAAAAGACGCTATTACACATGAGTTTAACAAACTAAACATACTTCTGAATTGAAATTCTCAATTTCACTCAAAATTCAGACACCGTGCTGGAAACTATTTCGTTTGCTAGTGACGTCATAGGGTCAGGAAACGTTGCTGTAGAGTATAGACTGCAATGCTTCTTGACCCTATGACGTCACTACGCGGAAGAAAAAACGGAGCAAACAGAAAGCCAGTTGGGTTGCTAGGAAGAGTTTCATTATGCAAATCGTGATAATAAATCTAGTATATATGTTACGGGCAATGTGATAAATTCAGTGGAATTTATGAATGAAATTTATCACTTTGCCCGCCTCCACTTCGGGCATTATTAATAATGCCCGATTAATCACTTTGCCCATAACATATACATGGGTTTAAAAAACTAATCATAATTCTTTACTGAAGTTCTTAATCTCACCCAAAATTCAGACACCGCGCTGGGAACTACTTTCTTTGTTTACTCTCAGCTTGTTTCTCCATTTCAAGTAACGTTGCAATCTAGTAGTATAATTCAGTTACACGTCCTCCGCACTAACATAATCTATGTCTTCCCCAGACCGGCCCGTGTGCGAGCTGCTGAAGGACTACACTGACGAAGGCAACGTGGTGCTGAGCTGCCGTTCCTCCGCCAACCCGGCCGCGTTCAACTTCTCGTGGTTCCGCAACAACGACTCCGTCTTCAGCGAGACGCGCGACGGACAGCGACAGGAGAGCGTCATCGCGCTGTCCGGCGGCAACCCCGCCGTCTACGGAAAGTACTCGTGCATCGCCGCCAACGACATCGGGGCATCCGACCCTTGCAGTCTGGATCTCACCGCACTGCCCTGTGAGTACCATTTTGTACCCGTTTGGGTTGTTGGGGATTCGAATGATCGTAGAGACGGAGGGTTTCTTTCCATTGGCAGCGTGATGTTAAAGTGACATAGACTTGGGTGAATCCAATAAGCATCAAGAGATAAAGAGAGAAAGAGAGCTAAATCTAATGAAGAATGACTATCAATCATATTAAATCAATTATATAACTCGTCCAAGTCACTAAGAGTATCATTTTCAATGGAAATGAACCTTAAAAGACTGGACCATTCAATCTCCACATCTAGATATCAGTTTATATCCCCATTTAACCTAATCCATGTAAAAGAAAGTGTTTGGGCATGCCTGAGATTATGTCGAAATATTTCTGTGAATGCAACTGATCTGTTTTTTACACTGGTTTACACTTTGTACGCTGGCCATATGCATATCTAGATAACCACGGTCTATTCAAGGCAATGCCTTATGATTTCTACTACAATGAAGAATGAAAAAATTAGCCATTCCTGAATTTTAAATTTTTGATCGAATAAAAAACTTGCAGCCTAAAGTTTTGATTTTTTTTAGAAGTGTGATATGTAAATCAATCCTATGAAAAATATGTTAGTAGTTATAGCTGATTTTTGCTTACTTCTTGTGATGTTTTGTGAAATTTAACTTTTAACTACACGGCTAAAAATAAGGCTTTACTGGTTTCTTTTTTTTTCTCTCTTTAGTTATTTAAGAGAGGGTAACTAAATTTCAGGATATATTAGAATGTAACTGTACACTTTTGCACGCACACAAAGACTTCCAAAATTTGAAATAATATATGTTTTTGCGCTTAATTTTTTAATTACTGGTGTTAAGTAAATGGATAAGTTCTTCGACCTTCTTTTCCTAAATAACCTCAGAAGTAGAAAGGAAAAAGTACGCATTCAAGAAAAGAAAATTCCTAAAATATTTCAGCCGATATAAAATTCAAATAGAAAATGTTAAATAAATGTTTACAAAAATATATATTCTCCGTCCAAATAATCAAAATGCCTTGAAAGAAAACTAGCGCTCCAATATCCTTCCCACCGAGATTCTGGAAAAATTTAGCACCCCAAACCATCTACAAGAACAAGGAAAAGCCTAAAATCCGAAACAAAGTGAGTTTAGAAGTAGAATAACAACGTATCAAAAAAGGTAATAGCCCTCCGTTCAGCGATCGCTGTGGGAAACTTTTGTAACGAGCAACAAACATTCCCTCAATCCCAATATCCCTTCCAAAAAGTTTTATTTTCCCGCTCCAACCCTCTCAAGGAACCGCATCCTTTTCTCTGAAGGCGAAATCTTACGAGCGCAGAAATATATTTCTGAAGATTGAATGCCTCATCTCAAATTCGAAAATATACGATAGTACTTCATTTTACGAACGTCGTAAAAATGGAAGTTCTCCGCCGGCCCGGTGGTCCACCTTGAGGGAAACTTACTTCATAGCCTGTCAAAAGACGGGGAAGGAAGGAAAAAAAACCGGTTGCGTTCTTTTGAGTTTACTCCACCGTCAGAAAAACCTTTCATATCGATGATTTGTGGTCCGGAATCTACATCGATTACTCGTGCTACGATTATTTTACATCGTCCATCCTTCTCCCAGGAACATCTAAATCAAAGTCCATAAATAAAAGGAAGGGACAGACAGGACGGATGACAAACAACAAATAAAAGAGATTTATGAGTGTTTCCCTCGGAACACGGAGGGAATATTTTTCAATGAGACGAAAACGCGATGTCTTAAGAAACGGGTTCTTTAAGTGCGCGCTATCAGATTCATCATGCTTTCATCATCGTGGGGGTGTTTGCAGGATCCCTTTTATTCGGGGGAGGTATTGCGGTGGGGACCGAATCATCCGTGCGACAGTTGTTGATGTCAGTCGGAATGAAAGGTTCTGGGATGGGATTTTTTTGTGATGGGATGCGTTCGTGTTATTTGAGGCGTGGGTTTATTTTTGCCGAGGAAATCTGGGGTAGGCATATCTGAGTAACGCTTGCGTTTGGATTATTCTTGGGAATCAATCATGTAGGGGAGGGACATTGAGTGATACATTGTACAGAAACTCTGATGTAAGCAAATAATATGGATGTGCTGCGTACATACAATCATTTATTTATTTTCCTGTGAGCAAGCGAAATTTCAGTTCGAATGAAAAATTCATTTTTCCTCTTTATTCTCATCACACTGAAAGAAATGCACCCCAACACTCCAACAAGATTATGATGCTAATTTAGAAAATATAGTTTTAAGAGAAAAAAATTGAGGAAGCATATTTCTTAAAGTCTCCATAAATATTATATATCCATTCAACCACTGTGTGGGTTTTAAAATTATATTTTTTGGAATACATTCGTAGAATTACATTTATTTTCACTATTTTTACGTAATTTACAATTAACTATATATTTTAACTTTTAATTACTGTTTACTAATACCTCTTATCAGAAATCGCTTTAAAACATCTTTCTCTAAAATTAGTTGCACTTTTGACATAGTGTTTGAAATTAATTCAAAAATAACAAGAACTTAAAATATACTAGTACTTTATTTTGTTATTTACTTAAACATGGTGTTGTACATACAACCCATGCATTTATATTATTTTAATTATTCGGTTCTACATTTAAAAATTTAGCTTAACTCACATGAAGCAAAATATTCAATTATTTTCGGTTCTAATATTAGAGAAGTAAAATATTTAATGCTTTTAATATTAAGAAAGGATATTGATTATGTTTGCCATCACAGAGTATAGAGCTTAACAGAGGTCTCATCTCCATAGACGCTAATGGTAACTTTTAAAGCATGGTTTTTCCAATAGAAAGTGTCACCCCCTCAACTGGCTGAATAAGCTCCGCCTCCTTAGCTCCATCGTCGCCGCCCACCCTCTCCCGCTCGCCTTTCACTCAAATCGGAAGAGGGGAAAAAGCTTTCTTATATTTCCCTAAATTTAAAATAGTTTTGTCGGTCTTCTGGCCATGATTCAATCTTGGACTTTGAATTTTTGAATCTCAGTTTTTCAAAGCACTACAGCGATTTTCTTAAACATTTCCAAAGAGATTAGAAGTTTCTATAATGTTCACTGACTGTATTTAGTTCACTGACTGAGATTATTTTTTATCATCCAAATGGCTAATTTATTGATGCATATATTAAAACTTTATGCCTACATTTAAAAATTGAATAGGCTTGAAAATATTAAATATTAAGAAAGCAAAAAGTACAAAAACATTTAGAGAAAGTAATCATTTTTATTAAAGACATTATTTTCACACATTAATTTGAACTTTTACACTTCATATAATTTTTTTTTCTACAAAACTTACTTAAACTATGAATTTTGCATTTCACAATTATATTTGTGTTATTTACAGTGCAACTTAAGTGACTCAAATATCTCTAAATTCATGCATTTTTATTGATCCCTTGAACTCTATTTTATATCAGTTTAGAGTTTTTATAGTTTTTTTATTAGAGTTTATGGATAATTATAACTTTTTGTTGGTATCTAGAGTTTTGAATTATCCAAGTTACACTGTATTACAATACTTTGCACTCATATTCTCTTTACATAAATTAGGATTAACTGATTGTTTACATTAGTTAATTTATAACTTATAACATGGCACAAAATTAAATTCATGTTTAACATAAGTTCAACAATTAAATTAATGAAGTGTGACAAATCAAGAGCTTTTAACTACAATAAGAGATTTTTAAAAATGATACAACGATAAATGATAAACAAAATCTGCTTACCCCATTGTTTCAAAAATAAACATAATGCAAAATAACAAGTTTTAAAAGAAAAACTAGATGTTTAAGTCTATTTAAAAATCATATCAACAATCTAAAAAATTAATAAATAACTACTTTAAAATATTTTATTTGAGAGTTTAATTTTCAAATGAAAATATTCATGGAATAGCATTGTTGTTAAAACAGTCTCCATGGAAACGAGAATGTAAAATCCAAAGATGATCATATTATTGTAGTTTTTAAGAAAGTTCATTAAAAAGTTTTCTGAGTTCATTCATTTAAAAACTTAACATTTTAAGAGTAGAAAATATACTTAAATAAACTACGAAACTTGCCGATTATTTGTATTCTTTCTTGTAGAAATTTCGCCATTTCTTCCGCTCTGATGTGAAATTATCGGCAAGATGCTAGATTACAATTAAAACAAAAAAAAAAAACAATCAAAGTTTAAAAAGAGAGGGATATTTTAATTCTAGCCAGGGATAATTTTACTACTTTAGGGAAAAAGTCTACAATCTGGGGAAAAGAAAGCAGCTCTGTCGTAATTAAAATGCAACGCCCTATATAAGTTACATATCCAATGAGGAATCAGTTTGAAGGTTTCGCCTTCTCCTGATTGGAAGAGGTGATTAGCTGGTGGAGTTTCAGCCTGAAGTGGCAACGGAACTAAAAGAGGAAAACTGCCTTTTGGACACTCTGTTAAGCTCTATACTCTGTGGTTTGCCATTATCATACATATTTGTTTCTTTAAATATGTATTATAATCTTACTTTAATGCAGTAATTTGGCTTTCATTTTGGAAATACTAGTCACCAGTTAAATAGAGCATTTTCAATCACATAACTTGGACCTAACAACGGCCATAGCATCAGAGGGTTACAGTTTTTTGCCCTACAGAAGGTTAACAGTTACAGAAAATGACTGGCCGTGGAATTCTTCTATTGGATCATATGCAATCACTGAATCACTAAACCCCAAACCTAAAAACCGCCTTAGCAAAAGATACCTCGTTACCTAGCAACCGCCTTAGCAACAATTAAAAGCCCTACAAAAGGTTAACAGTTAAAAGAAAATAGCTTGTCGTGACGTCACCTGAAAACACTCTATAGTCAATCCCAACTACTTTCAATATCAACATTCAATTCTCCCTTAAAATATTAATATTTCTCTAAGTCTAAACCATAAAGAAAACTGTCTAGTTATCCATAACATCCCCTCCATTTTCAAACATAGCTCACATAAAGTGTACTTACTAAAAGAAAAAAGTCCGAAAATCTAAATTATCAACAAAAACACCCCATATAAATCTCCCACACACTCTAAATGAAAACGTCAGACCCAAAAAACACACCCGATCCCGCCTATACATCAACCCCTCCTCGGAGCACTATCTTAAACACCGCCTGCAATTCCGCTCCCTTGAGTTACGAGGCAGAGGCAGGGCATAACGATTCATACCCCCAAGCCTTTCCTTCGCACCACTCCTCCGGCAGATGCTCTGAACGATCCCCGGCATCTGCAGGCAATGCCTCCGGAAAGGGTGTTCATCATTTGGACGAAGCGCCTTCCTTGAGTGTTGCTTTTACAGCCGAGCAGAAGTGTAATGCAGCGAAGACGGATCTCTCGGGTTTTTTTTCCTTTTTGAAGAGAGCGCGCTAAAATAATCGAGTGTAATTTTTTATGTTGGGTTATTACGAGTTCTTATGCGTCATTTAACGTCAAGGTAGTGTCAGGGGGGACAATTTTAATGTTTTAAGGGGGAGGGGAAGTGTTTGAGGGAGTGTATAATATGAATATGGGATCTCTTCACATGAGAAAACCGTGAAGCATCCCTTCCATAACCTGTGAAATATAAGTTTAGAGCTCTGTTCTTAATTGGTTTGGATTATTTCATTTTAGTGGTAGTGGTTTTTAGTCACTGCTTTTTAAATTAAGTGAAAAGTATTTAGTTGAGCAAAAATATTTTCACTGTAACGGGATCTATGTCCTGTGTCAGAAGTGTTTCTCTTAACATGAGGAAAACGTGAAGCGTCCCTTCCATAACCTGTGAAATATAAGTTTAGAGCTATGTTCTTAATCGGTTCGGATTATTTCATTTTAGTGGTAGTGGTTTTAGTTACCGCTTTTTAAATTAAGTGAAAAGTATTAAGTTGAGCCTTAATAATAGTCCTGTAACGGGATCTATGTCTTGCGTGAAAAGTTTTTCCTATTAACATGAGAAAACAGTGAAGCATCCCTTCCATAACCTGTGAATTATAAGTTTAGAGCTCTGTTCTTAATCGGTTTGGATTATTTCATTTTAGCGGTAGTGGTTTTTAGTCACCGCTTTTTAAATTAAGTGAAAATTATTAAGTAGAGCAAAAGTGATATCTCTGTAACGGGATCTATCTGTGTCTTGCGTTTGGAATGGCTCTGTTAATTTAAGGTATTAGTCCAGCCATTCTTTCCATAACCTGTGAAATATAAGTTTAGAAATATTTATGTTCTTAAACGGTTTCGCATTAGTCGATGTGGTTTTTAGTCACCACTTTTTAAATTAAGAAAAAAATATTAAGTAGAGCATCTTCATTAACACTGACGGAAATTTTGTTACCACTTAATAAATTAGGATAAAAATCCAAAGTTAAATGAAACGCCTGGGATGGTGGTAGGGGCTTGCGGATGGAAGTACCTATTACTGTCCTCCTCATTCTTAACACTCTTACATTCTTTCAGTTTCAGTCGTAGGCAAAAGAGTTAACGTCTTGAAATGTTACAAAAAAGAGTGTAAAAGTCATCAAAAATAGCAATATTTTCAATTAAGTTTACTGTTACGGTTACAGTTAACGTTGAAAATTAGAAATATTAAGACCCCCCGTGAATTAAGCAGGAAAGTTTATAAATACCAATCAGTATTTATTTCCGAGTGCTATACCCGCTGAGAAGGCTCAGATTCGATCTGAGGGCCTTTCGGATGGCAGTCTGGTGTGCTAACCACCAAGCCATCCGTTCCTGCAGTTACGACAGTCTTTTAATTAATTTGAAGTTGATACTTCACCATTTAAAAAAAAAACAGATAATATTGCCAAGGATCGAACCCGAAACCTTTTGTGAATGACTGTCACCTACATCAGATGGCAGTGCGTTAACCAACCGTACCATCCGTTCCTGACGCCTCTGGTTTATTTTAGTAATTTAAAGTTAATATATAAATTCAAAATTTGAAAAAGTGGTTGGCAGGCTTTGAACCCGGGTCCTTTCGATTTGTAGCATCACGATCTTGACGTCCAGGCCAATTCGCTCACATCTCTCCGAGAATTTTTAATCTACTGGAGATTATTAATTTCGATATTGTAAACAATAAGAAACATGCAGTGTGTGTTATCCAAGTCCAAGGTTAATAGAAAAGTCTTATTTTTCTCAATTATGTTCATAATTTATTTTTGTATGAATTTTGTATATCATCCTGTGTCAACCTGCAACCTGACCCTTATGTGTGAATTTCCCTAACACTTTTAGGGGTTATTCTTTACTGTGAAAGAAACATGAAAATATATTTATTTGAATGTTTTGGTGATTTTTTTAAAAATTTGAAAGAAAAAAAATTATAGCCCTTTTATCTTGAATAACTCCAGTTCTGTTAAGCTTAAAAAATGCATCGATCTTTACATATTATTATTTAAATTTGAATTTCATATACAACCTGACTATAGCTTAAAAAATAAACTTTTATCTAATAAAAAAAGAACATTTTTTTTTTAATTTTAAAAATATATGTTTGTTGAATTTATTTTCAATGCTATTTCTTATTTGTTTGTAAAATTTTTGGTTCGAGGTTTCTAATTTTATGAATTTGAGTGTGTATGAAGGACAACACCATCCACTCCATCACTTTATTCATGGGTGGGCAAAAAGTCGATGCACTTTTGAAAGTTCCATAGAAACTATCTTTTATCATAATTTTGAACTAAATTTTTTATTGCCTTAAAAAATCCCTAAGACTGAAGGATGCTAAGACTGAAGACCATTTTTATTCCGATTTTTTTTTTTTTTTTTTTCAAATTTTCAAAAGTGACTGACTTTTTGCCCACCCTGTATTCATTAAAACATAAAAAAAAATTTATTGACATGAAACAAATTATTGACAACAAATTGAGTTCTTATAGCTCATTATACAGATAGGAGTGTTGTGTCATTATCCCTGCAAGAAAAATAATTGATTAGCAGGTAACAAAATGGTACAAGACTTTTTAATATTTCAAAATGCATTTCAGCCAGGCGCGGATTCAATGGGGGCACTTCGGAAGGTGCCCCCTCCTTGGGCTGAAAAAGGAAGGGAAAGATAGGAAAAAGAAATTTTTTTTTGTCATTTAAAAAAATATAATTATTTTTTTTTCTTTTTACCCTTTTTTTCTCTTCTTTTTCCCTTCTTGGCCCCTTTTTTCAGCCCAAGGTGTCACTTTTCCCAGATTCTCCAAACTTTTTTCGTTCATCAAGCGCCTGTGCGGATCAAAAATGAATTATTCAGGGTCAAAATCCCTACAATTTTCTAGGGGAGGATTCCCAGACCCAATGATGGGTTTCATATTTCGATTAATTATCTTTATAAATAATAACACACTCATTAAAATTTGTCATTACCCATGAGACACCATTCCACGTTATTTTATAACGTGCGAAGGGAGTAAAATATTTAAAGATTTAATGATGTTTGCTTCTCCAAAACCATGTAATCTGAAATTAATTTGATGATTTTAACTATCCCCATGTTGCTTATGTATTTTAATTATGTGGCATTGAAATCAGATACCGCCGTGTGTACTACTCATTTTTACCAAGAAGGATTTTTAATTAATTTCAAGAAATATAAAATAACATGCAGCGGGTGCAAAAATAGATTAAAACTTGATATTCAAATATTAACAAATAAAGAAAATATAATCTCTAGTTTTCAGATTTGGTCAGGATAACAAATTTAATAATCTTCACATGTGTATGTGAACGCTAAAATAATGATAATCCTTTCCATCTTAGCCTCTTCTGCATTCGGATTACATTAGCGAGAACAAACTGCAGTCTAATCCATCTCTCCAGAGCACGTTGTACGTAATTATGCTAAATTTTAACTGGAATCTATCACAATCTCATTAGCGCACGAAAACAAAGAACAATCTAATGACTTTCCCCAGTGTTAAACACGGTTTTAAACCGAGAGTTGAATCTCTCGCCTAAATCATTACTAACAACTCCCGCTTGCGAAAATTATTTACACTGAAGCATTAATAATGATCGCACGTTCTTCAAAAATCCGGTCCACTTTTAACTACAGCAAAAAACGGGGCAAATCCAGGCAAAAAACGAAGCCTCGCTATTTCATTAAAAATCTCCAATTAAGAAAGACTAAATATCATCCCAGAGAGTTTTCTTCATTATACCCAGGGTATTTTTACGTAGACATCCGTGCCAGGGAAGTTAAAAGGGAGGAACAATTAGCTTGCTGTGTACCAGGGTTCTTGCTAATGAGGTACAATAGGGACCCCCATCGCTTCCCTAATGAACGGACTGTAGATAATTAAGATCTCTCCCTCGTAATTCTCGGTTGCTTCTTCATTCTTCCAGTTTTTCGGGTATGAAAAATTTGAGACACTGGGATCCAAAAACTGGGGGCTTCGGTATTGTTTCTGGCTGCCGGTAGACAAAGAAAACATCCAATTAATTTAATTAGAGGAGTTGACACTGGAATTTCCTGTCTGCTTTTCGTTTTTTTTACGAGATCCCTTATCCCCGACTTTATTAATTATTGCGTAAAACTGCGGAGCTCGAATTTCTGGATTCCTCATTACGGGAATATTAAATTACACTTGATTTGTTAAGAAGGGGAAATCAGACTGAGATGCGTCTTATTGCGATTGAGGGAGAGAGAGAGAGGACCGTGAATTTTGCAAATAATGGGGGGAGATTTATCTTCATTATATTCATTTGGTGGTGCAAGAACATTTTGAAGGATCCTAAAGAGAAGGTACTCCTTTTAATGCATGAGAGAAGCATGATTTTTATAGTCATTTCACGATTTTGAAGTAGGTTTTGTATTTTAAAGCTCAAATAGAGAAGAATTGGTTAAGTGTTTTATAAATTAAAACTTTTGTATTAACTAATGTGCTAAACTTGCTTTTAATATTTGAAAATGTTGTCTAGGGTAGCCCTGATGGTTTTCTGAATCATGCACGTTATAAACGGTTGAGGCCATAACATGTAATTTTTGTAACCTATAGTTTTATAAGTTTGATTTCTTTTTTTTTAATTAAAAATTTAAATGATTTTAAAATGCTGTATTTGTGTCAGGATAAATATTTTTGCCTTTATATTTTAGTTTAAAACTATTAGAGACAAGTAATAAATGTTTCAAAATTTCACAAGTACCCTAAAATGCCATAGATGGTAACACCCATTTTAGTGTTTCATTAAATTTTCGTTGATTTTTTTGGTATTGATAATTATAAGACTATCAAATTACAACACGCACAACACAAATTTTGTCTCTTTTTTGCTTCTGATTCTAACATCACATTAACATAGAAAACATTTTCAAAATTTTAAATATAGGTATGGAACATTAATGGACAAAAAACACATGATACAAAGTCTACATGATACAAAGTCCGACATACCATAACACTGTCATATAGACCACATCAAATGAAGAAATTGAGATATCAAATTACATTCATTCTATACAAAACATCACAATTGGCTAATTCACTACGAATGTATCAAAATAGTAGGTATAATTTATTCAAACTGAATAGAAAACTGAGAAAAAAAAGCTAATGACATATTCCTATTGTTCTGAATATATTCAGACACTAACGTTAACATAACTTTTTAATCTACACTGACACTCACACTCAAGAAGTTCTTTATCATTAATTTCCCCACCTACTTCCCCTGAGACGCATCTAAATACAACCAAATAAGCAGCACTTAAACATATTAAGAACCAACCTGAATTATTAATAGACACTCTTCACAAAATCCTCAATTAACAATAATAATCACCTCCACTCAACAACACTCCACTTAACGAAGGCTCCCTCACTAATCCTCCCGCACAACTGACCTCAAGGATTCAACACCCCCCCTCGAGGGGCCGTCTAACGACTTCCCCGCCGCAGTTGACACGGGGTCGTTAAATGGCCACCGGAGTGTCGTTAAGCTGAGTCCGACCAAATCGGCTCCGGATGATGATAATAATAACAATAACAACAACTGGGATATGTGCGGCCGCCGCTTCCTGGGACGTTCCCATCAGGAAGCGATTAAAGCGGCGTTAATGTGAAGTTTTAATCTGCGACGACGAAATAAATCTGCTTGGGAAGATGACTTCCTCCTGAGACGGGGTATTTTTCCGAGGGGAAAGGGGGGAATTCTTTAGGAGGAAAGTCCCTCCTATGTCTGGTCGTGCATTTGGTTGGGGGAGGAATTATCTGTGAGGAATTAATTAAGGGATAAATTATAAGTATTTTCTGACTCTCTTACAAGGAAACGTTCTCAGGCTAAACTCACAAAAATGGACGAAAATTTTATTGGTGACTTAGAGTGCATTTGATGAACCTTTTTGATTGGCGGATTTAAACTGCTAAAACGCGGCCAGTTCATTTAAAAATTTGGGGGGATGATGTTTTTTAAGAATTGTTTCCAGCTTTTCTACTGTAATTCCGCCGCTCATTTTTTCACAGTATGTGTTTTGAGTCGTCTACTAACCCCTGTAAAATTTTCGTCCATTTCTGTGAGAAAAAATGTTAGGGCTGTAGACTACCCAAAGGCAATTCAGAATCCCCGAAGCAATCCTTGGGTACTAGGGCGGATAAATGCAGCGAGATTCATTGCAAAATGGGTATTTTGGAAAAACGTTTGGAGGATGAATTCCCAGAGCCGATTACTATACTTAAACTTTATTTATTTTAATGTTGTTGCACTGTTTTAATTTTCGTCATTAAAAGATAGTCTTCAAAATTCAGCAAAACATCTTTACTCTCGTATTTTGTTTTATTCAAATCTAGCACGTGATTCCAAGATATTTCTTAGCCAATCCTATTTCTCAATAGGCTAACCTTGTATAGGAAATGAAAGTTCTAAATCAAAAAACGTTTCTGTGCTTTATCGTATTTAAAAATGACTATTTACACTCACTCTTACTTTCTTTTCCAAGTCCATTTACGGGCTCTTTCTTCATCAAACAGTTAATAGTTCATGAATAATCCTATTCATCAAATTTCTTTCTTTATACATTACCCCTCTCCCAACATTCCATCTTACAACCTTATTGCACGTCATAAACCTGTTACAAAATTCCACAAACGTCCAAAAAACCTCATAAAACGTGTATAAAGACATACACCCGCCAATCTCACGAATTTCTCTCTCAGAGAGAATTCATTTAATATCACTCAATTTTACGTAAAATTCTTTTTTCACGAGAAAAACGAAAAAGAGACGGTCGAAATGCAAATGATACGTGACTTATTATTTGATTCTGGCACGCAGCCATGCTTCAGGACTTGAATAAAGCTTCTTTAAATAACCGCTCAGGGGTCACGAGGCCTTTTATTGAGAGTTATTACGTTGCAAATTAAATATATTTCCGTCCATTCCATTGTGAGCCATGCTTATTTTTGTCCATCAACGTGCATTACTCTTTTAGTGAGTGGAGGAATCAAAATGTCTCGGTATTTTTTTGTAGTATTTATCTGAGCAGTTTTTATTCGTTTTATTCATTCAACGTTGATGGAATGCATTCGTTTTATTTTTTAAAAGAACACTGCTGAATACGTTATATTAAATATTTTATAATGAGCTCAAAAAGGTTATATTGAAATTGATGCGTTTTATGGAAATATATTTATAATTTAGAGTATATAATATATTTATTTTATGGATAGTGTTATTTTTTTACATCTGGGGACTTCTGGAGATTCTGTTGTAATAAACCACAGTTATTTTATGGAAATTTATGAGTTTTATGAGAGAGTAATATTCAACGAACGGCGTGTTTTTATCTGCTTTTGTTATTGATTTTTAAAAAGGAGGCATTACTTTTGGTTCACCCTGTATATTGTATGAGTAACTAACACTATAAGTAGAACCTGGTTTGCGTCAAACAATATTATTTTGAATATTTTTTTCTTCCTAATTTTTACATTTTTGATGAAAACTATACAAAAATGTGTCTTAATTTTGAATTTAAAGGTTTTTTATGTACGATTTTACTAACTTATAAATTTAACTTTTTCATGAACTTATTTTTAATAAATTTTAATAAATGCCAATAATTCTTACAACTTTTTGAACAGTACGAAATTATTGTATGGTCTAAAAGTTATTTTTGCATGAATTTTTCTGTACTCTTTACAAAGGGTTAAAGACAAATTAATAATCCTTAAATTACAGTAAATTTTTTTTTGTATGCAGAACAAGCATACCCCCAATTCCATATTTTAAAACAATTTTTTTTTGAGAACGTGAGGCTGAGAACGTGAGGAAGCTCCCCTATCTTCTTAAAAAACTGTTAATTTAACCACACGAAAATGATGGCAAAAATTAAATATGATATTTTAATACAAACGATAAATTATTTTTGTTCCAAGTTAAACACAAAATGCTCAGCATCATAATAAGGTACGTCGAACCGCACTTATTTCAGCGGACCAAATCGTAATAGTGCGGAAAACTTGCCTACCCATAAGAGTAACTCGTGTGTGAAATTTAAGCCCTATCAAATAATATCTTCTGTTCTGTCTTTTTGCGTAAAGTTTTGACTTTTTACCAAAAAATTGCTATTTTGCCGTATTTCTTACCGTTCCGTGACCTCCTGATGAACAGAATTTTTTCAGGTGGTGTGGTAGGGGTCTAGGGGGACTTTTCCGTGAACCCCATCCTCATACCCCCCTTTCCCCCAACGTGAGCCGGGGTTTTGTGGGCGGGCGCGCTGCTGAAAATGTTGGCTTTCCCTCCAAACTCCAGCTCTGCGCCCGCCTTCGTTGCCCGTTTTCTACATCAAAACCTCACGTAAACCAATTATTTTCATAAAAGTGACCCAGAACCGGTATTTTTCCATCAGGATCCATGGATTTATAATTATCTTTTAAAATTTTCATTTACCTTAACTTCTTTTTCACAAACTAGCATTTTTATTACAATCTGCTTTTTACGGCATGTTTGTTGGTTAATAAACTCTGTTACAACTGTTTAAACCTGCCATTTGAAAAAAACGTATTTACCAACTGGAATAGCCAGGAGGATGTCTATTAGGCTGGGTCGAAAAACACAAATTTTTGAAATTCAAAAACATAGGGGTCTCAAAAGTTGCGTCTTGGCTCGCTGATAACTGGAAAAATAATCAAAAAATTCCTAAAAATATCCCTGAAGAGCGCATCGGGCCTAAAGTTTGAGAAAACTGACAAAAAACACCTTGCAATGGAAAAATTCCCCAAATTTAAAAATTAGGTTAAAAACTTCAAACTAGGTGGAAGTACATCCTTTTAGATGCTTAAAGTAAATAAAATTATTTTAAAAGTCTTACATTATTTTTATAATCCGGGGCTGTAGGCCCAAACTTGGAGAATTTCTCTAGAAAATCGAAGATTTTGGCATTCACTAAAGAAAGGCAATATTGAATTCAAAGTCTTACAAATGCCTTTTTATTGATGAACGTCCTTCATACATTACTTATCTTTCATTTGTATTGTTATTATAAGCATAGTTAAAAAAAAATTAGAATTTTTATAAAAACTAAGTATACTAAAGAAATTATGTTAAGTTATGCTTTGTTTTTCTATATTTTATATAATTGTTACAAAAATTACTGTCTTATAATTCTGTTAATCAGCCTTGAAGTGAAAATTAGTCTTAGAGTCAAAATTTGGCCCGGACGATCTTGACAATAATGTTGCATATCCTTCCCTATTATCCTTTCCACATAATTTATTAGCAGACTCAGTCACGAGCTTTACACATCGTTCGACAGCTTGGGCGTGGCAAAGGAGAGTTAAGAAAATCAAATTGTGGTACAATAATTTGTTCATCATGATATGTCCTCAGTAGTTAAGTTTTTCGAGATGGGATGGGGAGAGAGTATGCAGTTCCACTGAATGACATCAACATAGTCAGTAGCATCAAAATTAATGGCAGGAGGTATTAAAGTACGAACCTCCTTTGATTCATTCTTCTTATTTTTAGCTTCTAGTATTCTTTTATAACCTAACTCTCTAATTTCCTGTGTCTTTCATCCACTATCATTGCTAATAACAAATTTTCTGGATGACAAAAATAAGCATTTCTTTGTATCACAGGATCAACAATGGTTTTAACTTTTTTCGGTAAATATCTCGTTGTTTTTATGACTTCAAACACTTGCTTTGGACCATACTTAACAGAGCTATACATTATAATGTTAAACCCCACAGGAGCATATGTGTTTAAAATATAATTTACGAGGATTTTTAGATTTTTCTGGGTGTACTTTGAGAAACGTACAATCTCAAAATGCGGTTGGCACATGTTAGCCATCGCGGGTGTCTTAAAGGACCAAATGTCTTCACCATGTAGAGAAGGTACTTATGATCTTTGCTGAAATCACTTTTTGATACTCGGATTTCTACATTCCTAATTAATTGCTTTGAAATTTACAACAGGTAACTTTTCACATCCAAGTATGTAGTTGTTTGCCAATTTCACCCGTGAATGATGATGGTCCATCCATCTTGGAAAACTTAACTACTGAGGACATATCATGTAATATGAACAAATTAATGTACCACAATTTGATTTTCTTAACTCTCCTTTGCCACGCCCAAGCTGTCGAACGATGTGTAAAGCTCGTGACTGAGTCTGCTAATAAATTATGTGGAAAGGATAATAGGGAAGGATATGCAACATTATTGTCAAGATCGTCCGGGCCAAATTTTGACTCTAAGACTAATTTTCACTTCAAGGCTGATTAACAGAATTATAAGACAGTAATTTTTGTAACAATTATATAAAATATAGAAAAACAAAGCATAACTTAACATAATTTCTTTAGTATACTTAGTTTTTATAAAAATTCTAATTTTTTTTTAAATATGCTTATAATAACAATACAAATGAAAGATAAGTAATGTATGAAGGACGTTCATCAATAAAAAGGCATTTGTAAGACTTTGAATTCAATATTGCCTTTCTTTAGTGAATGCCAAAATCTTCGATTTTCTAGAGAAATTCTCCAAGTTTGGGCCTACAGCCCCGGATTATAAAAATAATGTAAGACTTTTAAAATAATTTTATTTACTTTAAGCATCTAAAAGGATGTACTTCCACCTAGTTTGAAGTTTTTAACCTAATTTTTAATTTGGGGAATTTTTCCATTGTAAGGTGTTTTTTTGTCAGTTTTCTCAAACTTTAGGCCCGATGCGCTCTTCAGGGATATTTTTAGGAATTTTTTGATTATTTTTCCAGTTATCAGCGAGCCAAGACGCAACTTTTGAGACCCCTATGTTTTTGAATTTCGAAAATTTGTTTTTTTCGACCCAGCCTAATGTCTATGGTGGATGCATTGCGTCTAACTAGCGCTGTTATAAGTAGTCATATTTTGTCAGTATTCTTCTTCCTTGATTTAAGATTGATTCCTATTCTTATTATAACATAAATATTATTTTACATATAAATGTGCCATGGATGGAGGAAAGAGTATAAAACCCCCCTGAAAATTGTGGTACGTGGTTTGTGAAACGACCATTCCTTTAAAAACTAATCATAAATTTGAGAGATATCAATCTATTCTCTGTTTAGCTCAAGCATAGTGTCTCCCTTATATGCGTCGAAATATAGGGTATGGGGACAATAGCACACACTTAGGAAGTAGGTAAATTAGTTCATGATCACACACCAGATGAAATTTCAGAATGATTATCGATCACTACATGTGGATTGCCAAAATAGAAAAGAGGTAAAATCAACAAACATATTTTTATTAATTACCATATCCATGAATTCCAACATATCTAATCTAGCTCCACAGGTTGTACCACAGCAACCGACGGAGATTCTGGGCCCTCCCCAGTCTATGCCATGTACTTGCTCCTTACTGTATACTTTCCACTATAGTCCCATATCATACTTCAGAAGTTTATCAAAGATGGTTCGCGACATCTCTTTGATGTTGTCATACGCACCTGATATTTACCTGTTCAGTATTGCGAAATAGTTGACAAATGCATTAAAATGCCATTTTTGCATTACCAGAAAACATCTTGCTAGGCATAACGACTTATGAGAGGAAATTTGTTAGAAAAAACGCCCTTAATAAGATTTTCTTGGCAAGAGAACAAGCAATATTGGTTGTAAGTGTTTGGTATGAGGGTATGGTATTGGGTATGAGGAGGAGTTCATCAACTTAGGCACAATAATGTTCTTACTTAGCATTTCAAAACTAAACGCTATTTTGAAACGATAGATTAGGAAAGTGTTCAGATAACGTTTCCACCAGTTCTTATGAACTGATACATTAGCTCACACAGAATATTTGTCGAGTGGGAGTTCTTGAAGTTCCCACCACACACCCTTACAGTGGAGAAAAGGGTACAGTTAGTTACTAGAGCTTCCAGAAAGGTGTGTGTGGTTCCAGGGGCGTAGTGAAAGGGGGTAATATCCTTCGATAATCAGAATTTTCCTTTTTTTTAAATAGAAAACACTGAAATTACTTTAAATTCCCCCGAAATTACACTATTCCCCTCCAGATTTTTTTTTCTGGCTATGCCACTGACTGGTGCCTCTTGCTCGGAACGACTTCGTCAGATACTTCCTTAAATCAAGAAAAGAGCTGCCTCAGACAAAATCAGACTGTATAACGGCACTAGTTAGACGCAAATCATCCACCATAGACATCCTCCTGGAAATTTCAGTTTGTAAAAAAAGTAGACTGTAATAAAAATGCTTGTTTTGGGAAAAAGGAATTAAGGTAAGTGAAAAATGTAAAAAATAATTATAAATACATGGATCCTGATGGAAAGATACCTCTCAACAGTGGGTTCTGGTTCACTTTTATGAAAATAATTGGTTTACGTGAGGTTTTGATGTAGAAAACGGGCAACGAAGGCGGGCGCAGGGCTGGAGTTTGGAGGGAAAGCCAACATTTTCAGCAGCGCGCCCGCCCACAAAACCCCGGCTCGCGTTGGGGGGAAGGGGGGTATGAGGATGGAGTTCACGGAAAAGTCCCCCTAGACCCTTACCACACCACCTGAAAAAATTTTGTTCATCAGGAGGTCACGGAACGGTAAGAAATACGGCAAAATAGCAATTTTTTGGTAAAAAGTCAAAACTTTAGGCAAAAAGACAGAACAGAAGATATTATTTGATAGGGCTTAAATTTCACACACGAGTTACTGTTATAGGTAGGCAAGTTTTCCGCACTATTACGATTTGGTCCGCTGAAATAAGTGCGGTTCGACGTACCTTAGCATCATAATCCAATGAAAAAACTAGAAACATTATCATTTTTTAAAATATTTTAACTTTAGTTTTTGTAAAAACATTCACATTCAAACTGTTTATTCATAAACAAGAATGACACGAATGTTTCAGAGAGTATACTCAGAAACAGTGCTTTCTCTGAGCCATTCCGCATAGTAGAATAGTTTAGCAGTGATAACCGGAAATATATTACTACAGTTTAGCCGCGTAACCCGAGCTTTTATGACTCTTGTTGAGTGTGAAAACGAGTAAAACTCTCTGTTCCCCTCTCTTAATAGTTATATGGGTGGATTATATTCCACCTTCTGCAGGATATCCGAGATTTACTATTCAGGGCACCATACCAAGAATGAACTATTCAGAGAAACAAACTAAAATGGTTTCCTTCCTTTGTAAAAACTCCCTAAAACCCATTTTGCAGAGCATTGAAGTAAAGTAAAGAGACTCGCTTTTAAGCCTTTAGATATAAGAAATGAGTTGTCTGAAAATTACTTCGAACTATAAATTTTAAAACAGAATTTATTTCATTAAAGGATCCCGAAAGATAAGCGTTCCACAGAGAATTAAGGAAGTGCAATTTAGAAAAGTAGATAAAAGGAAATATTCCGAATGTATAAATTCAATTTTCTAATAGCAATTTTCTTAGTAATTAAATTTAACTCTCCTACCTGATATAGTTTTCGTGGTGCTGTAGTAACAAATATCCACTAACTAAATTTTATATTCAGTCAGTCTTCTATCTTTCGAATTGTGTTTTACTTATCCTTTCAATTGAAACTGTAAGAAAAACAATAACTAAAAGAGAAATGAAGCTCCCGGTTGATTTAATTGCAGATGAAAGCTAGTAGAATTAAATTTCCAACTTCATCTTTTTTAATAGATCTTTTCGATTATAAGGTTTATAAAAAGTATTATGTTGTGTTCATTTACGGAATTGAAAGGAATTAGAAACACTTTTTTTGCAAATATCTTAGTACTATTACTATATAGAGAATTATACAAATTAAATTCACTCCATTTTATATTACCATTCGGTAAAAAATTAAATGTTTTAGATAGTTAGTGATGTCTTTTTTTTTTTTTTTTTTGTCATTTCAGCCCCGGCCGGTTGGGTGCAGTTACTTCTACAAGAGGAAAATCTTCTCATATTCGCTGGTATTTCGGGGGGCATCGGCGTATTGCTCATCATTCTTCTAACCACTGCTGTGGCGATTGTGCTGCGACGAAGAATGAAAGGTAAGGAACTGGTGCCATTTTTAATTCTAGTTTAAAAATAATTAAACTAAATTTTTTCCTCAAAAGTTTTTACTGGCATGGAAAATTTTCATCATGGAATTTTCTACTCAAATATTTGTAACAAATTATTAAGATTTAATGATTAGTCTTCATTTATTTTATTTTATTAGTTTTTCAAACATAGCATAAATAGAACATCGAATTTTTTGATTTCCATTCGATTATATAATATCGTAAATTAAGGCACATCAAAACACTGCTATTGAAAACGTTGGAAAAGAACCATAAAAATTAAACGCGCTTACAACTCGAAAAATTACAAATAATAAAAAAAGCAGAAAAGTATTAAGCATCAGATTTGTCTTAATAAATGCACAAAATTCTTATTTGGGAATATGAAATTATTTTTTTGTAGATATTAAACAATTTAATGAAAGCAGTATGTAAAACAACATTTATGACTTAAAAAATTCCATTGCATCTTATGTACAAAAAGTAAGAGCCAGTTAAAACTCTACCTTCGTATTTAACAGGTTGTAGTCCAGAATGTGGAAGCCACACTTTAATTACGTGTTACGACAGGGACAAATGAGGTTCTGTCGCGTTGAGGGATGAAGGTGGATTTGAAATTAAGAAATATAACTTTCCTGTTCGCCCGTCTGGTAAATAAGTTTTTGCCGTGAGGTAGAAAGTGCGCTTAGTCTTAGGGGAAGAGATTTATGGTGCTTTTTGAGTAATGTTCGAGAAAAGAGGCTTCAAGAATGTGTGTTGTGTATTCTGAATGGGTTTTGTCAGATCATTAAAATGAGGTCACAATAAATGCGCCTACTTGGTTGAAAAGATATTCTATCATAAAAGCATAGTTTAAAAAGTTAAAGAAGGTAGTTCGTGAATGTATTTTTCTTGTATGGCAGTGTTTGAGTATTTATTTTATGCTATAATTTTCCTTCCAAGGTATATAGAGGATTTCCATAATATAAGTAGTTACACGGTCTTATAGTGCAATAACAAAGGATTCGGAATATTTTAAAGCCTATAAAAGTAATTTGTTTTACCGGGGTTTTAAACTTATAAAGGGAGACTGGCTTTAGAGAAAATAAAGTTAAAATTTCAATATATGACGCTTGAAAAGAAAGAAACACACCCCATTTAATCATTCCCATTTTAGTTTCTAACGTAATAATTTATTTTTTAGCAAACAGTAAAGAAGCTTTACAAGAAAGACACCAGTAAGTATTAATAAAATTTTACATTCTCAACGTAAATTTAACAGTTATTCCACGATACGACTTGCAAGAATAAATAATAATTTTATTTCCGTGTGTTCAGGCATTAAAACTGAAACTTAACCACCTAACTTATTTTTTGGCTTGAAATAAATTACTTATATGTGGATTAAATTTTGCTAAATAACGTGAAGTGCATTCCTTTTTGTTTTAATTTGCTGTGTCACATCATTAAACTTACTTTATGGTCAGAACCAAAAGCATTATGATGATGGAAAAATAAACAGATAAAAAATGTAAATATATTCATTTTATTTTGAGTAAAAATGTCGCTTAAATTTTACGGTTAAGACAAAGCTGATCGGGTAAAGTTATAACAAAAGTTTTACTTAAGAACATTTGCATACTTTCTTCTCTGACCTGCATATTTTCAAAAAAAAAATATTTTTCGTGCGTTTAATACATGACTTAAATCTTTAAACACTATATTTTTTCGTTGTGATTCACTGCTAAGTTTTCAAAATGATTTGGGTGAAAGAAAAATTATCTTAATAGTAAAATATAAGAAACTAATAGGGTAGATATTTTTGAACTGTGCATACAGTAAAAAATCAGATTACTCAATTATTGGGGTGGGTAATTTTTATTTTATACTAGCTGATATGCCCGGCCTTGCACGGGTGGAGTGTATCAATTTATTAAAATTTTCTCAAGTTACATGCCTAATTTTCTGTAACCATAATTACCAATCATCCTGGTATTTTTTCATATCCCGGTGTTCCCAGTATTTTTTCATATCCCGGTGCCTTTTCATCTTGGTGTCCCCGGTGCCTTTTCATCTCGGTGTTCCCGGTGCATTTTCATCACCGTGCTCCCTGTGCCTTTTCCCTCCCGGTTCCAACTGTGTAAATCTAACCTAACCATCCAGTTCGGGGTTGCACATTTAATTACGACAGTTACCCAATTATCCATTCTAAGTGAAAAAAAATCCATTAAAATTATTACAGACTTTTGAAATCCCAAAATTTGTAAATACCCCCTGTTTAAATTGAAAAAAAAAATCCCGTTAAACTACACCAAAGAAACAAATTATAAGGTTAAATAACAAATTGATCTAGTGTTTCTATCATCAACTTTCTAAAAAAACTGCATGATGTAATCTTTACTTTAACCAGTCTAATTCTTAAAACTTTCTATTTCAACTTAAAGTTTCATGGAAAATGAAGTTTTTAATAAGAAAATACTGTTATAAAGTTTTTTATAAGGGCCGTTTTTAATTTTTTAAATTATTAATAACCTTTTTAAAACATTTAAAACAATTTTAGCCAAGTTTTATCTTTAAATACTTTGTTTTATGTTTAAAATTGTTTTTGTTGTATTATTTGCAACAATGCGAGTTAAACAGATCTTCTTTAGCGGAGAAGTAAGGTGAATTTTACAAAAAGGCCTTATAGGGGATGAAGGGGTGGTTTTAGAAATTTGGAAATGATGTCATTGTCTTTCCCCCGTCCCCATACGTATGTGTACCAAGTTTGGTTCGATTCGGACGGGTAGTTTTGGAGAAATTGAGCCAAATCTGTTCCGGACAAACCCAGGCAGGCAGGAACCCAGGAACCCAGGAACCCAGGGACACCTTCATTATATATAGAGAGATTTGTAATTATTAGTAATTGAAGTGCTGCTAACTGCAATAACGATCTAGTTCAAGCAGTTTTGGCAGCATATTGGAGTTAACTCTTTGTTACTACGAGAGCATAAATTAAAATGTGGTTGTTTTAAGTTTCGGAGACACAGTGCATTTTTAAAGTTAAATATCATAATCTACTAAATACTTAATAAAATATCGATTAGCGATTATAAACAACTGTCAATTGATTATTGAAATTAGCAATCTTAGTGAAATTCTTAATATTTTTATAAAATAATTATCACGAACAGAACTACTTAATAACATCGTAGTATATTTTAGCATTATTTTCAGTCCTGAGAACGGAGACAGGGCAGCTGACTGCACACCAATTGGCGCTTCGCCGCTCCTCTCAGGGCACAGACAAGATGACAGCCCCCTTCTGAGGAAGAAGTTCCCAGGTAAGGTTGCACGCTCACGATCTGCAAATATTTTTGCCACAAACTCTTCAAATATCTCCCTTCGTAGCCGCATTTCTAATAGGATCCTGAGTTTTGATTGATTTTAAATATAATGGATAACTAGATACAATTAGTGTGTGCCTTTTAATTTGTACAATTGCTAAGTAAATTGTGAAAGAGTTGTTTTGTAGAACGGTCTTTCCTAGGTGATTAGGAAACTGTCGTAATGCAGGTATTAGCTTAATGTTATCGTGTGAAAGTAATACCATAGCGTCGTTTTTACAACAAAGAATAACATTTTCAAGTTCTGCAAAATGGTGATAGAAAATAGATGGCGATATTCAGCCAGAAACCGAGCAGTTAGTTGTTGGTCTTAATTTATTGCTTCTGACTTATTTGTTATGTTTCAGTGTTTAAGAGCGATTTTGGAACGCACACAATGTTTATGTCAAAGATTTTCTGTAATGCAGTTGAGAAAGATTGTGGATAATATTATTTGTTATCAAGCTATAACGAGCATTAAAAATTTCATAAGAATGTAAAATCCTGTATAAAATCTGTTAATCTCATATTTAAAAATAAATAGGCATAATAATTTATAGCCAAAATAAAAATGTAATTTTTTTCCTTAACTCTATTTCTTAGCATTGAATGCTAAGATATAGAATGTTTAGCATCGAATCGAGCTTAAAGTACATTGGAAAACATTATGCAAATTGCAGTATTTGAAACAAAAGTATCTTTACAGAATTAATTTAAATGTAATACTTATGCCTAGTTTTCAATTAACCCCCTAAAAACTTCAAAAGCTCATCAAAAATTTTAAATTTAAGTTATACACATTTATCTTCAAATTCCCTTCTTTTCTATCACTGCCTCAAATTATTTGCACATAATTAAAAGAACAAAGCAATTTACTCATATACTGACTAAAATTGCAAAACTATCGACCTCAACAAAACCTAAACCACATACGAAACCCGGAAGCATGTTAAAAGAGTATCCCAACAGAGCATTTTCAATCACATGACTCGGACCTAACAACGGCCTTAGCAACAGAAGGTTGCAGTTTTTTGCCCTACAGAAGGTTAACAGTTACAGAAAATACTAGCCATGGAATTCTTCTATTAGAGCATTTGCAATCACGTGACCCCATACCTAAAAACCGCCTTAGCAACAGTTAAAAGCCCTACAAAAGGTTAACAATTAAAATAAAATAGCTGGTCATGGCGTCACCTGAAAACACTCTATACACCGAGAAAAAGTAGTTCAGAGGTAAAGTGACAGTTCTAGTATACTGAAGTGGATCCACCGCAGGTAAAGAACAACCAAATACAACCGGACACTGTATCAATCAGTTACAGTCGTGGTGAATAGTAATGCAAGCACCCCCAGCCCTGCTGCATATCTCCAACCCAATTATACGCTGGCCATTTTCCTGATTGCAATAAGTTGAGCAAGTAGTTAAAGTTCAACCGCTCGGTCAATTAATGAAGCGAGCAATTTGCTGCAGCGATTTCTGCAACAGCAGTTGTCAGCGATTGGGTGATTACGATTCAGAAGTCATCTCGAGTTCTGTGAGCAGCGACAATCTCGGTGATTCGTTCCTTTGACACCAATCAGGGCGATTAAATTTCGCCTAATGATTCGGAACACAGCCTGCTTAAATGAGAATCCATAACGATAATTATTTCTCGATGCTTGAGGAATGTTGAAGTTGACAGTTGATATTGCTGGGATAATCACAGACGGTATTTGGTTTCAGATGGTTTTAGTTTGGTTTGGGGATATTTGATGTACGGTAAAAGTCTTGTTAACGGGTCCCAAAATCATAACGCACGCTCCTACGAACACTTAAGGCTATTTTATATCGTTTATTATTATAGTTCAGGGTATTACAGTTAAACAGTTATATCAAGAAATTATTAAAATGGTTAATTTTTAACAAAGATCGAATTTTAGGATAAAAATTATTTTTTAACTTTGGTTTCTTTTAAATTTGTAGTCAGGTCAAGAGAGATATTTTAGTAACGTAACAAATTCTAGAATTCATTCTAAAACTGACATTTTATTGTCGGTTTATTTCAAATAGATTTTGTAAAATACTTTTTACCATGTAATTTTTTCAGATATTTTATTGAAATTTTTAAACCTGCTTATGTATAAAATTCTTAATTGAAATACTCAAATAAAAGAAAATTACTCAATTTTAAGCATAACTGGACAAGCAATTTCTAAAATAAAGTAAAAACTAAAATATAACGATTTTCAGAAATAGGTATATTCATTTAAATGGTGCGCAGTAGTGAGCTAAAAAAATCACATTTGTCATACTTTTATTTTCTATTACTTTTATAAAAAAAATTAAGACCTCTATCATTAACCCACACAGTAAAGAAATATGTTTAAATGATTCCACATTGATGTTACTAATCCTGAAATGATTTTCATAGCAAGTCAAATAATAATGAATGTAATTACATTAAAGAGACTTCAAAAAGGAATATTCCAAAAATGAGTAATATCCCAAAATAAATGCATTTAATGCCCATTTGCTTCTAATGACGTACAAATAGCTTCATTTATATTACAACACCCTTTATTACTTTTCTGAATATTAACAGACACGTATGAATGAACATTTTTCCGTGAGTATAATTTGAAATTCACAAATGAAAACCAAACAAACTATCTTACATAATAAAAAGTCAATTCGCGAGTAAAACGTGATTGCTTGTTATAAAGTTAATAAACATTTCATTAAAATAACTCATCTGTTAACTTAGGGAACATGGAACTTATTTAAAATGTTTATTTATAATACGTTCGAAAGCAGTGAATATAATCTTAAATGTCAAAAGAGATAACTTAAATTAAATTACACATATACTATTAGAAGACTGTTTTAATTTGCTTCAGTTATTCAATTCATAGAGTTCGTAGTTTTAATTCACATACGGAAGAATAATTCTGTTCTTTAGAATTGTATTTACGGTTAGCCTCACTATTCCAATATCTCGATCTTTATTCTCTTCCCAGGGGAAAGTTAATAAATTAAATTTCTTTTAACTTTTACTCTCACTTCTAGGAATTCCAATTTATTTCCTTGCACTTGGAGTTTACTTTAAAAAATTACTTTTGCTTGAAGCATTTTTCTTTGCAAGTTAGGAGTGCACTTCTTTAAGACTGGGAATGTCAATTTTTTAAAGAAGTTCTTGTTGAAGACAAAGGGATCGTTTTGTATTTGAGTGGTTTCAAATCTTAAATTAGTTTTTTTGAGTTTTGAACTAAAGGGTTTCATATTATTTGCAGCACAAGGAATTTGACGGTATTTTTAAACGCTTTTATTAAGTTTTCTTTTGTATAATTGTGTTTGCTAGTCAGGAATCTTGCAATCCGGTTGACAAACACTTCTTAAAAATATAAAGCCTTTAATCTTTGAACAAAAGCAATTTTTATTGACACTCTAATTGTATAATTTTATTGGAAATACAATATTAATTTATTATTAAGTAAATTACATAGTAGTTACAAAAATTTTTAAATATTTTCTGGTTAGAAGAAAACAAAATTACTAAATTGCATTTTTCTTTTAATTTTTCAAACTTTTAAATATAAATGTGATTTTAAAGTTTTTACTTTGTTTTATGTCATTACTGAATTTAAATTTGTAAAATTTAATTTATGATTGTTTTAAATAAGACACTACTTGTTTTTCATTTCTATAGATTACATAAATACTTTTTTATTTTAAAATAATACTTTTGAATTTTAAATTATTGAAATATTTAGTGAAAAATCTAATGGTTTGTGTGAGAGAAAAAATTAAGCATCTTCCTAAACATTCTTTATTTACGGTTCAAATATTGTTACTTCAAATTATTTTGATAAAATGGCATTTTTTTTAAAGTTTGATCCAATATAAATATCTTATACTATTTTTTCTCTGACATTGGTAGGTTTAGATATTAAATATTTTCTTTACAAAGTAATAACTGAACATTTTTAAATACCCATGTATAAAAACTTCATAATTTTTCCTGCATAGATAAAATAAACTGATTTTTACCTATATTATTATATTTGCATTAATAACCTCGTCATAATTACAAAAATGTCACCTAGCGAGCTTATTTACCTTAATTTCCTCCTTGAAACCATGTGTCAACTCTAATTCCGTTCCGCTTAACAACTTTAGGGTTACTCTTTTGCGAAACAAGATTATGGTGACTCTCGGAGAAAATGAGATTAATTTGTCTAGATTCTTCGTTTCTTTCACCGTAAAGAACCCCCGGTTTAATCCTGAGAAACCGGAAAAAAACTAACCAGTTTGATACAACACTGGAAAAAGTAGCTACCTGTCATGTTACGTAAGGGTAACAAGCAACGATTCTTGTTATTAAGAAAGATTACTATCACGTTTTATATTTAAGCAGTTTTCGCTTGAGTTATCCCCTTTCGTTTCTGTCAAGAGTTACTTCTTTCTAAGTTACTTTGTTTTTAATGGTTGCTTGTTGAGTAGAAATTCAAATGAAACGTTGGATCAAGTTTGTAGTTGTGAAAAAAATTCAGAGACTAGCATTTGATTTGATGTATATGAAAATCGAATTACAGTTAAACCAATTTAATTTTAAAGGGTAGAGAAAGGTTATTTCATTTTATTTTCGTATTGAAAATCAGATAAAGCAATAGTCACGCCGCTAGGAGAAAAAATTCGACAGAAAAACCAAAAAAAGTACAAAGGAAAATGATTTGAGACCACGTAGCCACGTAGATTTTGCAAAAGTTTAGTAAAAAAAAAACATAATTTATAAATTGATTTAAATAATATTGAGAATTACACTATATAAATGCAAATTAAAAAGGTAACTAGACATAGACCAGCAAGCTCGTCAGTGTACTGGTCAGTGGGATTTCTGATGATGAAATAAGTATATAATTAAAGTATTTATAAAATAAACTGGAAAGACAAACCTTTAGTTTACATTGTTTACAACGTTCTTGATTTTAAATGAATTTTCGAAAAAGTTTTGCCTTTGCATAGAAAATACTTAACTGTGTTATTTTATCTTTTTAGATCATGAATTTGTGTATCACGATCCATCAATGGAAAAATCGAATGGAATTTATAGGAATCAACAGGGTCGGAAGCTAGTCGGATGACAAAAAATGTATGGACCAGAAATAAGGACCACTCTCATGTAAAAGGTACGTTTTGCTACATTAGTTACACCCGGTGCTCTACAAATAAATGTTAAATAATAATAAAATCGATTTTTTTTTTCCAATTTAGAATTTTCTCCTTTAGAAGAATCTTTTTTTAGAATCTTTTAGAAGAATCAGGATGTTTTGATACAAAAAATGTGTCATCCGGTCTAGTAATTAAAGAGTTTTTCTCTGGAAACTATCGACTAGTATATATAATACAATAATCTCTCTTTTAGATTAGAGATATTTAAAAAAATATACTTTCAAATGGTTTTTAGAAATAAATTTGGATATACTTAAATCATATGAAAAAGTTAAAAATATCCCTCTATATTAAAGAAATTTCTTAAACATTTTTATCCTTTTTTAATATTAGGTAGTAGTTATATACATTTAGTGTTGGAAATTTGACATTTAAATTAAAAATTGTATTTTTTCCCTTCTCATTTCTTTTTCTTTTATTTCTTATTTCATGTACTCCTTTAGATATTATTTGGTTCACTTGGAAGGGCCAATGCCCCTTAGTGAACAATATATTGTATTATTATTTTTTGTTCTTGTATTCATTAATAATAATAGTAATGCGTTTCTGTGCAAATGTGCAGGTTACGGAAATATCAAAATAAAAAGCAGTTAAAATATATAATTTAAAGATTGAGGGTAAACGAGCTAAACAAGGCATCTTAACAGAAGAGTCCGGCTTGACTCGAAGAGCTAAAACTATAACCCCTCGCTCCTATACTCTTGTTTACAACCCATCTTTCTTAATGATGCAAGACTGTCAAAGCATCGTGAAATAGCCGAATGGAGCCATAAAAGGTGTTACTCGTAAACTCACTGTTCCTTTCCACCCAAAAGCTGTGACCAGCCCTAAACAGCCCGGAGTGATAAGCTATTCAAAATTATGACGGCATTACACAGTTTATGACGTCATTGTACAACGCCGTATAAAGAGCCGTGATAATACCATGCATATTCAAAAGCTCGGGATTGACTTGCCGAGATCATACGCCCCAGATTAACATCTTCTGTCTAGTCTATTATTAAATTATATTAAAGCTGGGCAGCTCTTTATAGGGTGTAATTAAATCCGTTTTACTACGTGTTTGGTCCGTGGTGTTAAAATGGATAAGGCGACTGTGCTGTTTGGTTTGGCAGGCTACTGAATCATGAATTTGAATTTATTTGAATGTACTGTATGAGATACGCGGGAGTTTAATAAGGTATTCATGGTTTGATAGTTGTTTTAAGTCTAGGAGTAATATACCTACTCACAATACAGAATACTTAAATAGGTATTAAAGTTTAAATTCTCAACTTGGAATACCGTTGGTGTATTTTAATCATATACAAAGTACCTACTCTAGAGAATTATAAATAGTTATGAAAGAAAGTTTCGGAATTAAGAATACTAATAGGGCCCGTTTAAAAATATTTTAATACAAAATCTGTGCCCTGAATCTTGGTAAATTAATGTAACTTAAGTAGTTCAGTTTTTTAAAACCTTAATAGGGAATATGGATTTTCAAACAAAAATGTTTACTGAAAAGTATTTAACTTGAGTGAAAGTTAAGAAATTATATAGGTCAATTTATATCTAAAGCTATCGGAAATTGAAAATTTGCGAAATGGTAGTTTCCTTATTTAAAAAAATTGAAAATATGTCCATGATTTCATATGCGTAGAGAATTGAATGTAATAAAATAATTATCTTTATTACGAAATATAAACATTTTACAATCGAAATAAAAGCAAAATCAAATAGGATCACTGAGGGATATAAACAAATTTTGTCAGGCGAAAAAAAAATTACATTCCAACAAAAAAAAATATAAATAATTTTATATTATTTTTGCAAGCTTGAAACGAAATATTCATTCATTTGTAGATTAAAAGGACGAGTTTAATTCATTCATCATCTTTGATTTTTATGGGATTTTTTTTTAATTTTTTCTCTTTAAATCTTAATTAAAACTTTATAAATAATTAATTATCTTTAATATATTCGGGAACTTACTAGTTTAAGTGCAATAGAAGAAACACGCATGAGTTACCTAACTATAAGGCCTTCATATCCCCATTCAAGTACTGTAATCAATAATCCCAAGACCTTTAAGGGTATAATATCCGACAACATGGTTCCGAGTGTCCTTCAGAGCTTGAATGAAGCTTCCAATGAACTATTTCTAAGAGATTCCTGTTCCCAAAGAGATTGGATAATACTATTGATTTTATGGCATTAAATGAAATCAATAAATAGAACCCATACTTAATGCAATACCAGTCTATGATAATTGGTTTACTCCAAAAGTTATTCATTAAAATTCTACATCATCAGTTTATAAGTTACAGTATACCCGAGATAAGTTATGTTAGTCTGGAAAATTTATCCTCGAATGAAACTTTTACATAATTAAACTTCTTACCATATATTGCATTGGTAATTTTGATAAAATATTTACATGCCCAGACAGGCTTACTAGGGTAAAGAACCCATTCCCTATTTTAACTTTTACATGTCCTGGGAACGTCAGGGGTTCTAAACTTTTAACCCTTCAGCATGAAGTAAAATTAGGTCGCATCAAAGGAAAAAATGAGTATTTATATTTGAATTATAATATTATTAGGGTATGAAGAACAGACCATGACTGATAAAATATGGAACATTTTAAAACTGCAGTCAGTTCTAATTTTTTATATTAAAAATTTGCACTTTTAGATATGAATAAAAAGGTGTGTAGATTTATATTCCTGATTACAAAAATTAAATTGGATTTCTTTAGTTTCCTCCCTTAAAACAACTTTCTTAAAGAAACCTACAAAACACAGCCCAGACATTACAGCTGCATCAGCAATAAAATTTAATGCCATATCCTCCAGCTCTCACCCTCCACCGTAAATTCCCAAGAAATTCATGAAACAAACTTTATTAGCCCAAGCCCAGAATACACTCCGAGATCTCCTACTAAACTTAAAATTCCTGAGACGATTCCAGGTTTATCGCCCCGGAAGATTTAGCGATACGATCTGATGACTGATAAAGACGGTCTCTGAACTTTGATACTGAAACCCATAAGGGACACGAGAAACGTCACAGTTCCCGGGCGTTAAGAAGTCCCCTTTTGTACAGGCACAGACAACCTGTGGACAATCGTACCGAATTTATGTCTCCATCGGCTTTCCGGGAAGTTTTGGGGGAGAAGTCATATCCAGGGAAGAAAGCTCGCAGGATATATCCTCGAAGGGAATTGTGTCCCGGTGTAAAATTTCGTTCTTTGTCGCAGTTTTATTACCGAATAAAAACTTTGTTTTTATAACTGCATCGACGGTTTATGACCTTGTCGAGGGACGGTGTCGTGTTTGGAGGGAGGGGGTTCGATCGAACGTTTTGGCGATTCGTCTTCAATCTGGAACGGAAGGAGGAGGGATATGCCCCGGGAATAAAACTGATGCCCTATTCGATAAAGCTTCTTTTTTTTGAGAGGTCGGACATGAATACGAATCCGCACGCTCATAAATATTTTAAACAATGGGCCGAGGTTCTCCATACCTATATATTTTTCGGAATACATAGTCGTTCGGGCGTTGTATATATGGCTCTTAATATTTTTATGCGTGGCTGGGTGGTTACATGAATTCCTTTTTTTTCATGGGTAGGCTTTTATAGTAGAACAGCAATATTTGCGTTATGAGGCTTGTTCAAAGTATCAAGAAGTTGATTTTTAGTATTTTTTTTACTAAGAAAAATTTATTTTGAAAGATTCATGTTACAATTTTTTTACGATCGATTTGAAATATTCTAGAAGTTAATAAAACACGCGTTTGAAAACTCGTTCTAAATTTATCTCATCCATGATAACTCCTAGGCGTCTTAAGTTTATTATTGTTTTCTTTATGTATTTGGAAATTTGTTTACACAAATGATTGACATAAAAAGGTGATTAACAAATGATGACAAGAAAATTAGCATTTTTATATTGATATCTAAGGAAGGAATTAAGTAAAATAAGTACCAAGTAAATAAGCCAAGTACAAATTTAGTTATGAATACAAATACAGTGTTGCTCACTTAATAAGCACGATAATAACACTAGCATTCGCTTACAAAATCGGAGTGCTCGTATAAACAGGTTATGAAATTTAAGGTTCACGTTAAACATTGTATCAATAAAAATATTCTTATATTAAAAATATATAGGCTAAATAATATATTATATTATCATAATTCCCTGATATATATTATCTGAATTTCCTGTAGAGGTTTCTGCTGAAATCAACTTCTTGTAACTTGATTTAGAAAATTGGATTAGTTATTAATGAGTTAATCATAACTTATTTCTAAACACTCTTACTAGGACAATTTTAACACTTTTAATCCTAAAATAGCAATCTACATCAGTTTTGAGAATATGAAAGACATTTTAAAAGCATATGTATCATGTGACTCCCTTATAATGGAAAAATACTCATTATTTTTAAACAGTATCAATTTCTTTTCTTCTCACCATTTTGGCCTTTGTTTCAGATTGTACATGACCAAGGACCAAGCGAGCTACGGGTATGAGCCGTATTTGCAAACTGCTTGCATCTGTGTGCCTGTACGCGGTGTAGTGCCATAAAACTATACGGTGCAAGTCCAAACGCTATTTACCAAGAAAAAAACCTCCATCACGCAACGTTCCAACTGCAAGACTCATTTTGATATAAACTCCCACAAAATGAAAAGAAAAACCCTTATATGCAACTTCTGAATGTGAGATCACAGCCAAGCCGAGGTTCGAATTCGATGAATGTATATTTGTACTCGTGGAAAAAAAAACTGAGCTTCTCTTGTGAAATATCAGCCACACGTTGTTTGTACTCGATGTATTATGGATCATTATTACATGTATGCTTTGTGTAGCAGTATTTTTGTGTGTGCTTTCGAAGTGTGCCACACACATTTTAAACTATGCTGTGAAGTTTATGTTTTGAGAGTGGAGACGGTTTCTAAGAGTTTTGTGAAATGACTGAGTGATGTGTGTATAGGGGTATAATGATGTCGATGGACATTTTGAAGATAGGTGTAAAACTACTCTTTTGGATTAAGAGTTGACATTAAAAAGGGAAAAGGTTTTAAAAAGTCAAACAAAAACTTTATTTTATAGTTTCTTAGGTGAATTTATCCAGACTTTACAGAGGCTACTTTGACTTTAGCTTTAAAATGTTTTTTGGTTACTTAAAAAAATTTAAACCCTTCTTAATGTCAACTTTCCAGTTGTATTTGCTAAAAACTGTGTAGTGTAGTATAATCCTCCTAAAAAAGGTTTAATTTTTTTTCAGCTATTTGATGTTTAATAGAGATAATAGATAATCCATCTTCATATGTTGATATTCTGTCCTTACAATCTCGTTGTTGAAAATTTAGGCTAAAGAAATATTTGTTGCTGCGGAAAACCTTTAAAAAGAGGTATACTACACTATTGACAGCCAAATATATTGCCATATTTGTGGTTTTTTTTTCAATTAGTTTTCAATTTAAAGAAAATTTTTGATGTCATGGAAAAGGTTGTTTTAAGAAGTTATTTAAAATCTCAGTTTTAAATAAACTACTATTTACAATTTTTCTAGTCATTGTATTTTAAAATCAAACGTTTGATCAGTGTTGAGTGAATCAAAAGTGTAACATGGATTTCTTTAGTCCAAATCTTGCATTACTAAAAGTTCATTTAGGAGTGTTTTGCCCCAAAAACAAACCTAACAATTATTTGCCATAATAGTATTAACTATTTTGCATACATTTCCTTTTTTACAAACTACTTTCCCTGATATTTTCCACTGAATTTAAATTTTTTTTACCTTGTACACAGCATTATCTAAAAATAGTTTCTTTTATGTAAAACCAAATTAACTTTGAATTTTTCTATCAATTTTTCCAAATAAACAACTTTTTGAAATTTTACTCTTTTGTCCAAAGAAATCCATACTTTCACTTTTTTGAGGACCTAATTATATGCTTGGTTAATGATACTTGAATAATGGTTTGGATACCCCAATGAACCATGCGAAGAGCTTTGCCGAAAATTCAAACCTTAGCAATAAAAATAGATGAAACTATTTAGTGTGACGACTTACAATCACTGAAAGAAATCACGACAACTGTTGTAAATATCGCATTGTCAATGGAATGCCATATTATGTCTTTTACAAAGTCATAAGAAACTTTAAGAACCTGAACCCACAGAACTTCCTCTAAACTCGTGATGAGTCGAAATGATGCAAAAAATTATGTTCATTATAAAAAAAGACACTTTAAAAATTTGCATAGCTAATTTAGTTTATAAAGAAAAAGGGACAGTTTCAAGCTAAGAAAGAAAGTATTTTATATCCTCAAATTTGATAATACAGCTAACCTTAATTTTTATTGATACGATATAAATTGCTACTTCTCTGACTTTTTAATGGGTTTTTTTCCTGAAATTACAACTTCAGACCTTCATTTCAAAAATACCGCACACAACCAAGTTAAAATTGTGCCAACCAGAGGAAGAAATAAATTTCCTTGATTAATCTATTTTCCCTAACAACTAAATTTCTCTTAGACCTAAATGTATTTTCGGTAAGTCAATTTATATCAAAAGACTGCCAAATGAAGGAAGGGAAAATATAACTTCTTGGTTAATTACAAATTATTATAGTTGGTTTTCTGAAAGAAAATTTACATTATGTCTGCAATATTTTTCGATGACCGAAATAATAGAGGGTATCCCCTCCTTTTTCTTAAATCGTCATGGATTAACATTTCACACAACAATAAAAACCCAGGACGTTGCATTCTCCAAACTTTCAACTGTCTTCCTCTCCCGAGCGTCATCCAACTACTACTGCACGTCACACCAATCGAACTGTACCATTCTCGTGTGGCACGTTACACACACATATGTCGATAAATACACAGACAGCTTATCCTCCCTCGCTACCATTTCATTCGGAAACAGTGATGTGCGGAACAACAGTAAAAAAAAAGGAACACTCCAAACGGTTCTTCCAGCTGGACCGAAACAGTTGTCCCCCGATCTTCTCCGAAGAAGGACGTCTCGAATCGATTCGGCTGTGTTCGTTACGGCACTCGGGCTTTCTCGGAAAAAGAGGACCAATCAATATCTCTCTCTTATTTTCGATGTCCTTTCCCCCGATCAATTCGGTCAGTATCGCCAGAGCCCAGGGAAAGGCCGACTGAATGTGCTTGTTTTGGATAATAACCTTGAATGTAACGACTGCGGATGAATAAAATTGTTTTATGTTCCCTTTAGCTTTCGTGTCTTTTTTTCTTTTACCCTGTGTGTGTGTGGAATTGCTGTTGATTATACGTCATTCCCGATGCACTTGGAGCACGAATCTGCGATTTTTACCCTTTATCTGAATGTCTTTTTGTCAGGCATTGCAATCTGCAGGAAATGTTTTCGTGACTTAAGTGGAAAAGATGAATTATCTGATTTATAAACTTTGTCAAGGTTTTCAATACGTTTTGACTGTCTAAACACGAAAGTCACTAAGGTTTAATGTAGGGAACGTTTTTAGAATGCGTTCTTTATATCTAGGTTATAAGGTATTCTTTGTTTAGGTTTTCTAGGTTCTTCATATAACATGATGTTTAATTTACCAACATTAAAAATAATCATATGAACTGAACCAAATTATTGTTTGAACACATGTTCTTAAACCTTAAATAATATTTGAAAAAACACTTTTTTTAATTAAAAGAAAATAAAATTACATTTTATATTAACTTGAGCACATTAAAATATGAAATATATTATTTAATATGTATACCTAATAATTAAAGTAAAGCTGTAAGAAAAAAGCTGATCTATAAAATAACAAAATGTAAAAAATTTAAATGATATATAGTAAAAGTCCTAAGAGTTAAATTGAATTTTCGTATGGATATTTAACAAAAATAAACATAAAAAAGTAAAATTATCTCAAAAAATAAGAACTTATTGTATTTAAATAATATTTATACGTAAGAATAAACATTTAGTTGAAGTTCGAGATGTCTTCAAACTCTTTAGTCCTCCCACCTAAAGTATTAATAGTGTAGTGTTAACATTATTTAGCTGGTATATGATATTAATGCTTTACCAAGTTATTTTAATTTTAGATAATTTATAGGTATTACTAATGTCTTCCCCTAATCGCTTTGATGGTTTTAAATTAATGACTTTAACAATTATACACAATTTTAATTAAACAAGTGAACATTCTTTTAGGTCATCCGGAAAGTTCTGTTCGTTTTTGTAAAGATTGTAAAAAGGAACAGAACTTTCTGGATGACCTTATATTTTAGTCTTTCAAGGTATTTCTATTCCTACTGTCCTTTTTATATAAATGCGCTGATGTTTACAAAGACAAACGACCAAAAAAAAGTTCACCCAGCCTAAAAAATCGCCCAACATAATTCCTCCCCTATACGAGTCATCGCATTCGATACACAACTTAATCTAAGATAAATGCGCACAGCATCCACCATCTTTCCCGATTTCCTCAATTCACGGGAAATTGAAAGCAAAACACTTCCATTGGCGTCGAGAATCACGTATTGCAAAGCAGTTCAATCACATTCCCCTTAAATACGGCTTACGTGGCTACCTTGGGAGAGGGTTCTCCTGCCGAGGAACTTTTTATAGAAGGGCACGCGGAGCCTTAATGCTTTCAACTCCGATCCCGTGATTGATCGGGGATCTTTGATGCTCGGGTAAGGAAGACAAATATCTTACCCCTTTTTAGGGGATCAATTTAGAGGGTAATGGAATGCTTGATTTTCTTGGTAATTTATTGGAAGAATTGGGGATTTGGAGAATTTTTAACATTAAAAATAAAATTTTATGTTTTTAGGTTGGTTGGTATTTAATTGGGATATAAAAAGATAATAATGTCTTAGAAGCTTCTTTAACTATCCAACCGGGTGACATTGCTGTTTTTTTATTTAGTCTAATTGTAAGAGAGCTACAGTTTCATGCAACGAATACATTAGAAAGTAACATTATTACAATTAGTGTATTAGTACAAAGAATTTTTATTATAAAAAATAAATTCTATTAAAGTGGAACAATGCGTTTTTCAGAGAAATTCAAAGTTAAACATTTGTTGATCATAGCAAAAAAAGTTTTTTTTTTATAAATGAGAGCTGATTTTAAATGAATAAACATAAGCTAAAAAGTAAAATTTCAATTTAACTTCAACCAGAGTTTTACCACTTTTCAGTTGTTTGTTTAAATTTCATGACTTATTTTCATCTATTGAGAAATTATGTGCATATACTATTTGTATATAGTCAAAAGGGATTTAAAATTAATAATGGTTAAAAATATTTTAACATGCATATATTAATTTAACACTAGAAAGACGGCACTATGCTGTATACCTAGAAAGACTGAGTGGGCCTTTTTGGCCCATCTCTGATTTTTTGCATACGGAGCTATTTCTACATCTAAAATGTAATAATATCATATAAATAACTGTTAGAGTATAAGATAGGGACTCAATCTTCAGATTTCTATAGGATTTTATAATTTTTAATTATTAAAATAAATTGTAATTATGGGCATGAAAAGTGTTTTCGCTATATTTTTATCCATAGATCTGATAAATGAGTTGCTACTCTAGATAAATGACACTGGTAGGAATAATTAATAAAACCCATTCAATAAATATAACACAGTTTTTAAAACTGACCTGTTTATTCGTATTTTGCACATTTGGAGCAATGGATACAAAGCATTTCTCTAAGTGCGCATTTTAAACAAACCAATTTTTTAATGTCCAAACATGTCTTTAATGTATGGTTTCCTTTAGAGGATACTATAATTCTACAAATAACCCTTTTTCTCACTGCTGTCTTCTCTTTTTATGCTTCCCCCCCCCCTTTTTATGGTAGAAATGGTTGTTTCTTTGGCAGACACATAAGGGGCACGGAGCTCTTCACATTATCTCAAGATGAAATTTCTACGACTAATTTCTTTTTTCCGGCTACTACCTTGTATAAGATCCATGAATTTACAGCAGAGATACCTAATATGTTATAGAAAACATGCATAGGACAACCTTCCAACAGCTAAAGCCTGATTTGGTGCTATACAGTCGTATACTTGATCCACAATGATGTCAATTCCATACTTAGTTTCGTTGTAGTAAGCTGTATAGTATCCGGCTTTTTCTTTCCTTCTAGTTGTCTATAATACAGTGTTGTGCAGTTAAGGTTATGTCTTTATTTTTTTAAATAAACAATTGTTGAATAAAGATTTTGTTTTCCTAATTTTGCAGTTGGCGGAACCTCTTACCTCTCTACGGTTTCTTCTAAGTGTTCCAACCAGGCTAGTTTTGCTTGGGATTTTAGTTTTTCACACAGTTTTTATATTGTAAAATAGCTGTCAGTTGTTAAGTTCCTTTCTTTTCCCCAGTATGGCTGGGTACACTTCACAGCGCATCATTTTCAATGCATCAACAGGGAATGAAGGTTAGCAATTTCCCCATTCAAAGAAAACAGCTGGTACAGTTCAAATTGTAAAATGTATTTCTTTTGTGAGAAATAAACCTTATTGGTCACCTTGTTGACCGAAATTCAATGGTGAGAACCTTTATCTTTATGGTGGGCACCATAAATTCTTCCTTTGAAACGTCCTCCCCTCGACCACAACCCCAACTGAGAAAGGGGCGTTCTAAACCGAATCGAATTGAATGGAACTTGAAAGAGATAACACTTGTAAGAGATAACAAACAAAGAAGATCCCCTCCCCTTTCTAGGAAAATTTCATGGAAATACGAGCGGAACGAAGCAAGGAAAACACAGCAGAAGTGGTACGGTCCAAAAAAGCCCGTTCCGTCTTTCTAGGTATACGGTTCGCTATCTTTGCTCCTATGAGACTAAAATGAAAACGGTTTGGTATGCACTTTAATTGAACCAAATAAGGAAAAGTCAGAAAATTTCAAGCCATTCGGTTGATTAGTGTTGAAATTATTAAGCCGCAAACAGCGCGATGGGCCAAAAAAGCCCATCCCGTCGTTCTAGTGTTAAATAATCAACATGAATAAATTAAACCTGGAAATATGTATTAGAAAAAATTACTTTAAAATAATAAACAAAGAAAACGTTTGGGGAAAAAAAGCTTGACGTTGGTTTTCTTTACACGGATTAATTTGAATGAGCATTTTTCTTTTCTAAAAGTATATTACTTCCGAATTGTCTTTAGGTACAACTTCGGTAAGTGTTAAATTTATGCCCAAGCCTTGGAAAAACATCTGAGATAAGTAAACAGCAAAAACGTATGAGACAATCATACAACTTAATGGTAAATATGTTTACTCAGTCATACAAGCTAGGAAATATTAAAAGAACTGTAGATTACATACCATTTTATAAAAGTTTTCCCTTTTGTTCCTCTTTCAATAGTAGACCACCAGAGATTTCCATTGAATCCTATGGGAAGTTAGTTGTGGTTAAGACTAAAAGGGTTAAACTCTGCACTGATGAATTGATTTCATAGTATAAAGACGTCACAATATCTAAATTTCTTGAGAATTAATTAACAGTAATAGAGCATTTTCAATCACATGACTCGGACTTAACAACGGCCTTAGCAACAGAAGGTTACAGTTTTTTATCCTACAGAAGGTTAACAGTTACAGAAAATGACTAGCCGTGGAATTCTTTTATTGGAGCATTTGCAATCACGTGATCCCAAACCTAAGAACCGCCTTAGCAACAGATAAACAACGGCCTTAGCAACAGTTAAAATACCTACAGAAGATTAACAGTTAAAAGAAAATAACCGGTCGTGACGTCACCTGAAAACACTCTATACTATCACAACTATCGATTTCACAAAAATATCAATTTAATTACCTTTATCTTAATTTTATACAATCATTTCACGTTTAAATACACCTAAAACAAACTAAACAATTTCGAACCATAAACAACCTCGACCTACTCCAAAAATATTTTGCACAGGAAAGCATCGACCCACCAAAACCAAACTCCAATAAACCCTAATCACCCTTTCCCCGGACATGTTTACAATCCCTCCCTTAATCCCCACAGGATTCAATAACAAACACCCATTCTGTCTCCCTCAGGGCCCCAGAGATATACCTCCTCAAATCAAAAGTATCGCGAAAGACAAACACCATCCAAAGACAAGAGGAGCGAAAAAGAAGAAGATATTTATTCCACTAACAATCTTAACGTCACAACTGATACTCGGCGGCAAATATTTGAGGCGGCTCCTCCTTCCGTGCTGCTGCGGAAAGAATTAATGCAGTTTCTTCCTCTGCGCACTTGCAGCCGGGTTATTACGGCTTTTTCAGGAGGGAAGGTCGAGAGCAAATATGCGGCTGCGGTGCTTATGGGTGGCTCTTGGGGGTGTTTGGACGGGAGGGGAGTTTTTTTATGGAGGGTAACCACGAAAAGTATTTCTACTGTGCCGTCGGGGTGTAAAAAATGGTTAGTAAGAAGTATTGCTGTAGCGATGTGTTAAAAAAAAATGTTTAAATAAAACAAAAGTCACTCAAAATTAAAATGTACCTAAATATGAGATAAAAAATTATTCCTTAATTTTTAAATCATGAGAACGTGTACAGAGCCGGAGAGGCTCGTCAAATAAACTTTCGCAAAAACTTTTCTTCTTACTAACATTTACAGACGAAACCCCCCATAGCTTCTCTTACCGTCATATATTCACCGGTCTCTTACCGTCTCTTATATTCACCGGTAACTTGACCGGTGGTTAAAAGAAGGAAAGCTAGTTCTTCTCCAATCAGTGGTTTTAATCCTGGTTAACCACCGGTCAAGAGACCGGTGAATACGGCCGTTTATAAGGCTGCTGTCAGTAACATTCTAGAATTTCACAACAATTTGGTGGTTTTATCTTTAGTAATTATTGAAGCGATTCTGTTTTTGATTTTGAGCTTTAGAAACCCGGTGCATGGAACTTCCGAACAATAGTTCATTTGAAATTGCGTTTAAAACAACTTCATGTAATAATATAATAGGCTAATTATACTTGTTTTCACAAAACATGCAGTAAGTAATGAGCTTTTGTAAGAAAAATATAGGCCGAGCTTGGGAGGCCCGGTTCATCTAAGAAGAAGGGGTGCTTGAACCGCTCCTACATTCCCACTTTCTCTTCCATGAACTGAAATAAGTATGACCTTATAAATATTTTTCTTAGATATCGTTATCACCACTCCAAAAACACGAATCTTCCACGTATAAGAATAGCAGATACGTGTTTTTGGCATGGTGGTAACGATATAACAGTCGTTATCTTAAAAATAGCATTATATCGAATAAGAGTTTTTCATATAAAAAGACAAACCCTAAAAACGCAACATGGTGGTAACGATATAACAGTCGATATCTTAAAAATAGCATTATATCGAATAAGAGTTTTTCATATAAAAAGACAAACCCTAAAAACTCCACCCCTACTAAATATTATAATAATCAACAATCTTAAAGTTAAAAATCTTGATAACTAGTTTTAAATAAAAAATAAACATCCAGATTGGCTTCAAAATATGCAATAATATTTTACTCCTTTTAGGTTCTAAGTTTGACACCTAATGACCTTTTAATTCAAAATCTAATGCAACAAGGAGTAAGAAATGTTAAAGACCTTTGTTATATATTTCGTAGAATTGTGTGTACTTTTTTTAGTTTAATTAAAATTACCATACTGTTCAGAAAACCAGGTTTTTCTTTAAATTTACACTCGTTAATTTGATACTTAATACATATTATTAATTGTAAGAAATAAGTGAAATCTATTTCTTCAGATACAATTTTTTTAAGAATGTTTGTTTTATCGTGAGAAAAATAATAGAACGAATCCGGTCAACTTTTTCTTAATTTAGTTTCCTGATGTAATAAATAACCATTCTAACTCATTAAAATTAAAATAAAAAGTAATATTTTGACTTTCCAAGCTAAATAGATGAGTTTGACGTGGCTGAAAGATTTTCATTCCAGGCTTAAACTGTCATTCCAGTTTAATACTTGGCGATTCCCCTTTCAGTCCCCTTTCATTCGCTCCAAAAATTAGTTTATACTTTCAAAAATAATTAGACAGGTACTTAAAACATTGACGGTTCGAAATTAGTGAAGATCAGCTAATTTCGGAGCAAACACAGACACTAATAAGAGATATAATCAGAGTTTGATGTGTTAAAGGTTTAAATACATGTAATTAACTTACTTAATCTTTTCAATTTTATTTAGTTTAACTTGTTTTAATTTCGGTAATCTATCATAAAACATACAGCTTTGCTTACTAGAAGAATAATTAAATTAATTTAGCTGACAATTAACTCATAAATATTTATAGATTCTATTAGCGATTTTGATATTTTTGTTTCATTTGTAAAATTAATTTCATTAATGTATTTCAATTTATGTCTATTCAGTTTTAAGATTTACCCGAGATTTCCTTTGATATCAATGGATTTAGTTTAGTCGTACTAAAGTTGATAAATATTCTTTTATTTTCAATGTAGTGAATGTGTTTCAGCGCATTTTGACCCTCGATTTGCCTAATTAAACTAATTTAAACAAAATTCGGATTTGTTGTGGATTGAGTATTCATTTTAAAAAATGTAATAAATAAGCATCACTGGCAAATTAACTTGAAATTAAATTCACCAACTAAACATGTCCATGTATAGGGAGAAAGAGCTATAATAGTGACATCAGCACCCATAACAGATTCTGCAATGTGATTTGAACATTCATTGCCACCCCTTCTCAACTTAATTAAAGAATGATCCTCATCCTCCCATCAATAAAAGATGCGTCATCCCACTATCTCCCGTGTTGACCTTTGCGACACACTGTCCACCCCCACCATCAGACGAACAGGTGTTTGTCCAGCGCTGCATTCGGTGCCGAGTGATAATCTACAGATGGGGGAAGAGGAGGGATTAGTGGAATTATCAAAAGGGAGGGAGGATACCGCTTCACGCTCGGCCGTCATCAAAGGGCCGTTTGATCGTCTGATCACTCTGCTTCGCTGGTTCGGGAGACTGTTTCTGTAGAGGTTTGGGAATCTTTCTAAAAGCTTTTTTAAGGCTTGGGCTTGAGAAGACAGGTTTAATGTCTAAGTATTTAATCTATAAAATTTAATTTCATTGAAGTATATAAGTAGAACATTGATAGCGCGACCCCTTCTAGGACCAACAATGTAGAATCGTTTTAATTAACAAAAGGACGTTATAACGAAAATAAATAATTATTATAAAAAAAATCTATACTTTTTTACTACTACTCGTTGTAACGCTGGGGTCACTATATCAGGGTTATTTTTTAAAGAGGATCTATTTACCTACATTTGGGTAATTAAACTTAATATTATCGATTATGTTAATGACAATGTTATCATTAACTTTTCATGATCCTAATGTTTATGATTATGAGGAATAATTCAACAAAGCTATTAGTTTTACACATGATTTATTTCATACTTGGTTGAATTAGCGGTTACCTGCAGGAATATTTTCTATAAGAAGTTTTGAATTTTTTTTTCAAAACTGGTTTTATGTTTCAGTTTAGCAACAAGGTTGTAGTTTTCAAATGCCTAAGTATTTCACTTATATATTTTGATTATATTTTGGGAATACTTTTCCGAAATTAAAATACACGAGAAGCGTTCATAGAGAAGCTATTTATTCCTTTATACATAAATAAGTTTAATATTAAGCGCGGTAATACACAGGGAAGCAAAAAACATGGAGAGAGATAAAATTAAGTTATGAATTACTAAGGAATGAAACATAAATGATCATGATCCTTTCAGTACAAAATAAGAAAAGTCAAAATGAAATTATTCTATTTTAAAAACATTAATTAGTGTATTCTTCTTTGATATCATGGAACCATAAATATTTACAAATCATAAAGAACAGACTTATATTAAAGGTTGTAAAAATATAAATATTTTTTAATAAACACACAATTTCCTATTACCTTAAATCAAAAATAAAAGTTATTAATTTGCATTTTAAAATAGACTTTTCACTAAAACTAAACACAATATGAACAAATATTTATTTTAAACACACCCACATGTAACATCAAATACATGATGACATAAGAGTTATCAACAAAATTTTTAAAACCCCCAAACTATACCTCTATTTTTACGGCTCTTAACTACATTCAATTTCTTACTCATTCCTACTGAGAAAGCTTGAAAAACAATGTAATATTTCTCCTTTTAAACATAACTTTGAGTTTCTATAAATAAAAAAACCCACATACGTACTTAGAACGCTTAAGTGTTATAGAAATAACTAATGAACAGATGCCACATCCACAAAAGTGCGTTACGCTTAGAAAGTATTGCGGGAACTTATGGATAGTTAAGGCAACAAAAGAAGATTTATAACTCCCCGTTATTCGGTATAACTTCTGTATACTACAAAGCTTATTTAATCTGCGAAATAACTTATCTATAAATGCATCCATTCATCAAATAAATATTCATGGGTATGATTTATAGTTTCGTTTTGGGAAAGTAAGGATGAATGGGCTTATGCTAAATAAGTCGTACAAAATGTCTCAAATACGAGAAATTTTCACCACAAAGTTGTGATTCTGACTCTTGAGCAAATTTATCATGCAGTAGAGATTTAAGAATATTTATTAGGATATGTTTGTTACATGTAGTACTTAGTGTCCCTTTTAGGTTAGATTTATGTTCCTACAACTTATGTCGTATTTTAAATATCAGTTATTAGTATTTCTACTAAAATTGAGGAATGTTAAATTAAATGTCGAGTTATCAAAATAAATCATAAAAGAAATTTTACTTTGATACTTAAGAAAAAATACGAATTATATAGAGCAAAAAAAATGCTCCTTTTATCTGTTTAGTTGATTCTATTATCATTAAAACATTTACAACATTTATTATGTTATAATGTTTTAGTGTGTTGATTGTTTATTAGTATGTTTATAATGTTTGAACATTTACAACGTTAAAACATTTAAAACTTTACTTATTAACAATTACTAATATTGAATTTTTTTAATTGACTAAATTAAATTGCTAACTCCCCGACATCGTACCGTTTCGCCAACGTTTAGTATACACCTTTTTTTTCATAAATAATTTTTATTTTTTCGTATTCTTTTACATTTTTTTCCCATCTACTTACATTGCTATGTATTATTTTGTCATCATATCTTCTATTTTTATCGTATGTTTCACTGTGATAGTATTACCTGTAAAGGATCAGTTCCTCCAGGTTATATATATTTATCTTGTGAATTTCTCTTTCTTTGTCAATAAATAAATTTGTTTGTTTCCTGTTAAATTGGTGCTACGATTATATAAAATGCTCATTATATGTTTTCTTTGAATCTAAATATAATGTATCAAAATGTTTTCAAATTTTCAAAAAATATTGATACGAGATCTAGACTACATTTGACTTATGAAGATGAAGTCAAAAAGGTAATACGAAACATTTATAAAATTTGGAAAAGGAAAGTTTCCAAATTGATTCTTTGAAATAAAAATATAATTTTTTTTGAGTATTTTAAAATTTTACTTTTAAAAAACCAAAACAGGTAAAATTCAATAAAATTAATAGAACAAAAGAATTAATCTAATAATATAAATAAAAGCATTTTCTGAAATTTATCTTAAAACCGAGAAACTTAAATTGTTAGTTATTTTTCACATTTATTAGTACGCATTTCACTTTTAACAGACTCAGAATGTAAAGATTTATAAAATTTTAATTATTTATAACATTTTACTGTAAATGTTTGGTTGTGAAATTTTTAAAAAATGGGGTTTTAAGTAGTAGTATATAATAGAATAACTTATAATACGTTTTGTACTAAAACACTAGATCCAATAAAAAATTAAAGCAGTGTTGAAATAACTGCATTCATAATATCAAAACAAAAAAAGCCACTAGATTCTAAGTGATCCCGAACACCATTTGCATACATTTTCTCTCCTCGAGATAGTTTAAATAAAACTATAAAACCAGAGTATTCTTCCAAAAAAAAAAAGCATTACTTCGCTACCACTCAAAAAGATAGTTTTTCTTCCCACAGGGAGCCCAATCGCTGTTTACAATTGGCGAATCCCGATTCTGACGATACTGTCCCAGAACAAACAACGCAAAAACAAAACCTAAAAAAAGAGCAAAAAATAATAATAATAATAAAAAAAAAAACTGAGAACATTCTCACATCGATCAGAGGAGTTTTTTTCCTGCTGCCATTCCCAAAGCGTCTCCTCTTAAATAAATGTAAATTTGTTATCCCCGTAGAAATGAATGGATACGAATGAAAAGGAAACAAATTGGTTTTGTTGAGATTCCGGGAGCGATGAGGTGATTATTTTGCATTTCGGTTTGTTTGTATTTGTGTCACTCACTCGTGTCTCATTTTTCAAAACAAATATGTCGCCCAGGAATGGGAATGTATTTATTTCTTTCACTCTCTCGTCTCGTTCTGTGTTTATGAATGCGCGTTTTTTTATTCTCTCTGTCTCCGGGGGCTATTAGGCGGTAAAGAGGGGAGGTTTTTAGAGCTTCTTTTCAGTGTCTGATTTTGAGTGCAGTGCGTTTAGTTTCGGAGTTTGACTGGCTTTGTTTATATGAAAGGCGATTTGATGTGTTAAGTGTTTGGATTGTTTGGGACCGATGTGTTTTTTGCATTTTTTCCAACATGGTTAAAAATTTTGGTATTTTCATACTTGTTAAGAGTTTTTAAAATGACTTTAAGTGCTACTATCACATAAAACAATTTAATGCTTAAAATTATGGAACGGACTTTGAGTGCATATTAACACTCTCGCTATTTACAAGCCCAAAAAATAGTTTTGGGTGATAGTTTATTTGTTTTATTTTAATGCAGTTGAGTGCTAAATAAGTGCAAGTTTCACACTATGTTTATAATATTTCTCACAGTTTCATAATTTTAAAGAAGATGATGTTATTTACTTAGTATAGTAGATTAAAATAAACTAATTTAGGAACAACAAAGTTTTTAAAAATGTTGAGATCTATCTTACAAGTAAAGCTATTTTATTCAACTGTTCTTCATTGAAATTGCTAATTATTCATTTAACTTTCGTGAACCCACAAATGTAAAACTAAGGCATAGTTTTAATGAACAAGAAACATTATAAGAGATCATGTAAAGCAAATTATAACTGTAATTATTTAATGATACGGATTAGTTATTAACCAAAAATGATTTGAATATTAATAATTAGTGCTATTAAATCCAACTATAAATGTACAAAATCGTTATTGGTTAGGTTTCTAAAAACAAACTTCCACATATTATTCTCATAACTAACGTATAAAATTGGGATTTGAGCAGAATATGAGCTAGTAAAACCCCAATCAAACATATGGCAATTAATTAATACCACGCTCTTTACTCAAATTACAAACATGCAATACATCTGTCGTTTAATTACATAACTACTCGTACAACATCCCAAACACAACATCTGCAGACTCAATTCCTCCTTTATGATCATCATATTTAATAACAAAAGTTTCTCTGAGTAGTTAGAAACGAAAGGATTATTCCCTCTCCCTAGAAACCTAATCTTTGAACACAGAGCGAGAGAAATTCTCCGCGGAAGAACTCATCACAGCGTTCTATTAAATTTTCTTCATTATTTCTCCGGGCCGCTCGAAGAATATCTTTAATTTTCCAGCCGCCGTTTGAGGTCGACGTCTTACGCTCCGTAAGTTGATAATTTCGTGGAAGATAAAACATGACAGAATTTCATCAGCGTCACGTTCTGGAACAAAATCTGCGCTGGGGACGACGTTAATCCAATTAGTCTAGCGACGTTCTTAGAGTTGAGGGGGACGTTGCTGATGGAGCTGCTGGTACACTCGATGTTCTGGGAAATGTATGAGATTTTGGAAATTGCGATGACTTCTGTTTTGAAAATCAACCTCAAAATGTGATCTTTATTTGCCTTTGGAATGAATTTACGTTTTGTGTGTTGATTATTTGGTTTTGTTTTATGTTAAAAGATGAAATGAAATGTTATAGATGAATATGATGAAGAAGAAATGAAAGGAGATGTAGACTTTGGTATAGTTATAGAGACACAATTTTTTAAAAAGAATAAAAAGGTGGAGGTATGAATTAATTTTACAACGTTGAATGAATCAAACGCTCATTGAATTTTTATATTCAAGATTAAATCAAGTTGGTTTTGATCAACTTAAATATTTACCGATTCGTTTGAAAAAATTCTTTAAAGTTTAATTACTCTGGTTGTCCTTTTTTAAAAACTATAGAATATAGATGCAAAGGTGATTTATTCACTTGGATCCCTGATTGGACTTCTGTTATTATTACCAGGCTATAAGTTTACTTTGATAAGGTGTTTGGATATTATTATACAAGAGAGAAATGTGAAAGTAATAAAAATTAAAGTTTGATCTCTAGTCATCCCTTTCTTTTCCTATTATTACAAGATTTTTAAGTGAGAAGTGTCATGAAATTTATGCAAAATTTCTACCATAATGTTATGCATTTTTATGGGTAGATATCCTTAAAAACCATATATACCTAGAGGAGTCACATTTTACTCATAGGTATTAAGTAGGAAAGAATTCGGTAAAACTTTTTAAAACTATAGTTGTTTGACACATTGAAAGTAGGCAATACCAAAAACGAAACCAGTGACCCAAAACACACCAAGATGAAAAATGGTCATTTTAACGTAGTCAGCTATCTCAGTAAACCATATAGAACACCGCACCGAACTACAGCACCTCCTCGGACATTAATTCTCTTCACGCTCTGGATTTCTGAAACCGCGATTCCGAAATCTGGAAGAGAATGGTGAAGAATAATACTTCAATAAACTGGAGGCAGCAGCAGCAATATCAGTTTTGACGGATGGTTATAACGGCTGAATATTTATGAACTCTAAAGCATAGTTAGTTATTCAAACGTTATTCAAACAGCCGCTGATGGATGGAGTGACACGCGTTTGTTATGGGGAGGTTATTCGAGACCCGAAGATGACGGTTTGGTATTCATGGAATTCAATAGCGCGAGTTTGAAAGAGGTGGGTGTTTATGGAGGCTCTCAGGTGGGCTTTGATGGGCGAAGATTGAAAGATAAACCGGGTTTAAAATGAGGGCTGTTGGGAAAGTTCCTGGCCTTATCAACGTTATTTGAAAATGCGTATCGCTTCTGCTCCTGTACAGGGTATATCAACAAGTCCGCTCAAACTCTGCACAGAAGGATTCCTTGCTTGGAGTAGATAAAATTTGTCCAAAGAACAATACTACATCTACTATCCCTTGGTTTCGAGAAGACCGGGATCGAAAAAGTATGGCATTACATCCAGTTAGTGCTAAGAAAGTTTATGAAAAACGGGCAAATGGTTTTTTGGATACATTTGCAATCTAAGATGTTAATAATGTCAACTGCGCATGCATGCGTGCACCGTGAAATTTGGCGTGCATTTGAAATTTGCATTTTTCAAATTTTATCTACTCCACACAAGGAATATGTATGTGCAGAGTTTGAGTGGACTTGTTGAAACAGTCTGTTTAAGAAATTAGTTCGTTTCCTTTAAGTATAGATTCTAAGTGAAAATAAATTTATAATGTTTTAAATTCCCAAAATATAAATTAAAAGCTAAGCATTATCGATTGAATTGAGATAATTTTACGTCACTGTAAGGGACATTTTATCAATTGAACATCCTATTGAGAAACAGGTTTGTAGGTTAACAAGTGTTTTATTTTATCTTAACATATTAAACGTTCTACAGTTAAAAAGATACACAGTTTACTCTCGATATCTTAAAACCTTGGGTGATATAAAATTTGTTTCAAATTGTTTTTGGTTGACCTTTTCAATCTCGGGAATTCTACTTGAAAATGAAGGATAATCGAAAAGTTTAAAGTTTAAACATATGTACATTTTTGCGATGAAACGATCTTCTATGAAAAAATGACGTTAATTGTAAGTAATACTTAATTTCACTCGGTTAATCTTCAGAATTTGAGAAATTTAGCCTACATTTAATAAACCCTTTACTTCGAATATAATTTTCTTTCTATTATAATTATTTACAGTATATATAAAATTAATAAAATTTCTTCTGTTCCCTAAAAATTTATAAATCAATAAATTTTATTTTAAAAAAACGTTAAGAAATATATGTTCTTTAAAAAAATTCCAGAAATATTTCAAATATTTAAATTCGTCAACTTTGATTTTTTAAAATTATTGACTTTTTAGATAAAATTAAAAGTGTAATTGAAATACCTTAGAAGATATTAATATTTATAAGTAAAATTGAATTGCTCTAATTAAAACATCATAGTAAAACTGTATTAGCTTAATAAAAGAGATTAAGCTAGGAAGAGTAGGTATTAGCTTATTTTTCACTATAAGTGAAGTAACTTCCCTTTCTTTGTGTTGTTGTTGGTTTTTTTTTTCATCTTCCGCAGACCCATATGATTTAGATATGCTTAATGCAATTTCTTTCCTTTAATAACAAAAACCATTACGCCATTTCTTCCATCCTGAGTTCTACAACAAAAATCTGTAACTTTTGAATCAACACCAAACGTCTGCAAACCTATTCACGTCGTAACACAAATAAGAGAAAACTATCTGCCGAAACTATAGAACTCACTGAACACTCTTAACACCTAAAAAGAAACTCCAAAGCTGACAAATCCCCATCATTCAAACCACGCTCCGATTTTTGCATTTGAATGGAAACGTCGTCGGAGCAAATATTTAAACACAATCACAAACACCCCTCTGAAAACAAAGCCGAAACGTCTCTCCCCTCCAAAAACAACCCCCTTTCAAAACTCCAAATCGAATAAAAATCCCTCATCACCCGAAAAGCACCCCGATCACGTCCATGATAATTCCCCCTTCCTTCTTTATCCCGACCTTTGGAAAAGCAATTCAACAATTACCTCATCTTCTTCTTCCTTATACCAGCAACAACACCATTATTATTCTTGCTGAGGAATTTTCCAATCTCCATTTCAACAGCAGACAAAATTTCAGCCGGATCCATTGTCCGGGCCCCCTTTGATCCTCCGGTCCGGCCATCGATGTACTCCGGCTAATGGTTATTCATCGGACCCATTAAGAATTTGGGAGTTCAAACATTCTTCACGGCAGAGGAGCATTCACCGACGGGTGGTAATTAATTCTCTCTGTGGAAAGTGCATTCCATGATCCGCATTTACAGACCTTTGGCTTCGGTATAAACTGGTTCAGATTGGCCGGGTCCATTATTACTATTTTGGGAAGGGGTGTTTGAGGGACGGTGATTGGTAGCTTGCTATGATTCCGAGAATTCGGGAATTCAAAATATAAGGGTTTTTTTTCTGGTAACGCTTTTGGTGTTTGGAAAATTGTGGCATTGAAAAATGTGCTATAAAGTCACAAATTAATATCAGGCGGTTGGCAAAAACGCATGTTAAATCAATAATGTCCATAATTGCCCAATTTTTAAGAGTTGAAAGCTGGTAAAAAGTACTTTAGAATTAAAATTTAAAGTATTTTCTATGCATACACACACACACTGCTTTGTAGAAGCTAGATTAAAAATACAGTATATATGTTACGGGCAAAGTGATTAATCGGGCATTATTAATAATGCCCGGAGGAGAGGCGGGCAAAGTGATAAATTCAATGGCATTTATGAATGAAATTTATCACTTTGCCAGCCTCTCCTCCGAGCATTATCAATAATGCCCGATTAATCACTTTGCCCGTAACATATATACCATCATTATCTCGAACTAGTATCTCGAAAAAGTATCCCCTTCTTGAAATTAAGTTTTTCCTATTTTCCCTTGTTATCTCGAAATTTTTTTCGGATCCCTTTGATTTTGAGATACCTATTGAGGTTATACTGTACTGTAAATGGAATTTAGCTGAATTTATCTTTCTCATCATCAACATCAAGTGAAAATCAATTCGCCCTTCAACAAAGTTTTCGCAGAAGTATTTGTTTTAAAATTGATATAAGTAACAGTTATTTCTTCAAAAGTTCTATTTAAAGTATCAGAAATTCTTCTAGAGATATAGTGTATAAAATTCACCCCACTTGGGATTTAGGTGGTTTGCTATAGATGTTAAGTTAAGAACACCTGCACTAGCCTAGATTACATTTATCTTAAGTACAAAAAGTTATTTTTAACTTCATTTTTAAGAGTTAGATCCCAATACTTGGGAAATTCAATTAAAATTATTGTAAAATAGTATTAATGAAACACGATTTACCAAATTACTAAGTATAGGTACTACTACAACCCAACCCATCGCTTTAGTACTACCATATACGTGTTATATACAGCTTAGTTGCGGAGAGGTAACTAATGCATTCATAGCGTCCATACAATTAAGTCTGCATACAATTGGTAGCAGAAGCGATGATGGAATATGACGGAGAGCTGATAGGACTACAATCGCATTGTCTACACATTCCGATAGATCTATAGTTATAGCAGATTCATTAAACACACAATGAGACAATTAGGGATGAATACGCAATAGTTGGGCTGAATACGCAGGTTCATTATCAGGAGTTATTAAAAAGTAAAATTCGTTAACTAAAATACGAGACTACTTGAGTCAATTAAAATTAACATTACTTGTGATGTTAAATTTCTGTCATAAATGGGAAATTTATTGTCATATATATTGTCATCTCAATTAGTATTTCAATTAAGGAAGGTTTTGAAATGTTTCTTGAAACTAATTGCCTAAGTTCACTTGAAACTTTGAAGACATTAAATAAAGTTGTGTAATTTAAAATTCAAAATAAGTTACGAAATGACAAATTCACGTAAGCTTGCTCAAGAAAAAAAAAGTTTGGAACACCCCTTTCAAAATATCATATGTAATTAACTTAGTCACTATGTTCCCTGAAACTTTGAACGTATGATTAAAATGGAATATTAATTAAAATTTAAAATAGTGTAAGTTAAGAACATTGCAATATGAAATTCGCATAAGCTTGTTGAAGTAAAAACTGTTGAACTCAACCTTTTTAAACTCCTGGAATACAGGAGACAACATATAAGTTTACTACCCTTAGTGCATGAAATTGTAAATATTTTTAAAAAAAAAAAATTGGGTTTGTTTTCTGAACTCTGATAGATATACAAACTACTTTTGAAAACCAAGGTAAGTTAATAAGTAATAATGGAAAGTCTACATGGTGTAAAACAAAAAAACTCGGCAAGTTTACCAATTCCCCTCATATACAAAATTATCAAGTATTATTGTGACCACCAACATTAAAGAGAGGAATCTAGTGTAAATACGTCTAAAAGAGGGTTATTGAGCCTGAATGTACTTGGTTTATATCAAAGAATCCCCCTTTCCTAACTGATATATTCTATGTATCTATTAAAAAACATTCGAATGTTGAGATGAAACTTTAAGATACGTGTAGATTTTTTCCTTTCTTAAAATGACACAAAATTTTACCAAGTTGAAAAATGGCCTGTAACCACTTTTATTTATTTTTCTCACAGATGATATGCAAAAAGAAGTAAACTAGAAAAGACGAGATATAACCAAAATGATACCTATGAGTTACCTAGGAGTTGAAGAATTATATGGGTAATAAAACAGAATTTACATACTAAAAATAACTTAAATGCAATAAAGAAAATTAGACAATTGACAGTAAGTGAATCACTATAGGGTGAGCTTCAGAATACCATATTCATAGGTATAAAAAAGGGGAAAAAGCATTTGTTGAAAATTAAAAAATAATCCTCAATGTTATTCACTGTCAAAACAAAATGCGTTTACGATTTTTTTTAATTCAAAAGTGGATTTCTCAGATTTTCCATTATCAGGTAAAATTTTAGCCTTCTGTATAAATTCCTTTCATCTCAATAAAAAAAAACCCTCCTCTACAGACACCCTCATGTTTAGAACCTCTCCCCAAAAACAAACCCCTACAGAATCGACCCACAGTAGCAATTTGCTTCCGCCCAGGGAGTCAAAAGTGCGCCATTGATTTTTAGAGGCGGCCTTCATTTCCGAACAAAATAAAGAGTTAAGCAAGACACACGGCCTTTAAGCAAAGCCCCGGGGACGTCCACGGACTGACCATTAAGCGTAAAGGAAGTACCGATGGCGTCTCATTTGGAATCAACCCCAAATCCCGAAAGCCGGCCCAGAATGAATCTAAATGCCTCCTTATGGCTCCATCCCCAGTCTTCACACGTTCTCCAGCGCCGAAAGGATGGCCCGGCTTGTTCTGGAGAAGTCCTACCAATTACAAATACTGTGTTGCCGGGAGGGGGGAATTTCACGCCGGACTTGGCACGGGGCAGGTTACGGTGTTTTGCTGTTGAGGTGATGTTCTTGGTGGAAAGAAGGGGGGGGGTTGTGTGTTTGGTTGAGGTTATTTAAAATGTTTAATAGGGTGGTCCTTATTTTTGAAGTTTTGAAATTTATTGCTTTCACCCTAAAAATTTGTTTCATTGTATCTAAAAATATTCTAGTAACATTTTATCACTTTCAAATTATATTTGCTGGTAGATCAAGGAAGTTAAAGTTTGAAAAATGTGGGAAAAATAACCAATTTTCAGAAATTTTAAAAAAATATATTTCAAGATTTATATTGTGATAAAACTGGTTCAAATGTGTTATTTAGGACTTATTTAAATGACTCATATTTATGTATATTATCTACTCTATAGACCCTATAAATTATAAGTAAAAAGTACTATTTGGGGACGTTGCACTCACCAAAGCTTATAATGCACTACGGGTAGAAGAAAGGAATTTAAGTCCCCGAATTTCTTCAAGGAAACTCCCTCGAATGATGACATTTGGTGTTAAATTGATATTTTAAATTATAAATTTCAGTGAAATAGCAATAATGAGGCCTTTCACTGAAATTTTAATGTAAATATAGTGCTTTACTACAAAAATACTCATTTCTAACTAGTCAAAAGGTACTAAACAGGTTAGCCGAGTTTTGGATTATAAAAAACATTTCACAACTTCCTGCTAATACCGCTAAATATCAGGTCTATAACTTACCATAGGTATTGTGTATAGATTTAGAGCTTCGCCAAAAGTTATCTAGTGCAATCTATCACTTTAATGATAGCTGTATTTAAGCTAGCCTGTATAGTATCAGCTGTGGTTTTGGTATTGGAATTGCCCGGCCCTCATTTTTAGAAGTCATCCATTTTGTAATGTTTCCCTTAAAAAGTCGAAATAATTGCTCATTAAAATCATAAGATTTTTTGTCTACTTCCTGTGTTGTCATTTGGACGAATAGAGGAATTTTGTCACAATATTAACAAGATCATTGACTACGTTTTTTTTTTTAGTTTTAACTTGGTCACTTTAAAGGGACTATAAAAGTTTTGAAAATTTTCCCTTACTACACTTATTTTTTACTTGTCCAAAATGAAATATAATTTCTAAGTCAAAGTTTCAAATTTTGTGATAGCTTGGGATTTGAAATCCTTGTTACATCCAAAATACCTTAATCGTAGGAATTGTAAATTATTACTCAAAACTAATTTGGAACTAGCGCCATTGTCGTCACTAAAACGATTAGTTACACATCTCATCAATATGCATATCATATGGTTCCCCTTTGCTCGTTCTTAACTATTAATCTGATTAGTTTATTAGATTGAAGTAACTATGGATAAGGAAAAGGTTGTTTTAAAACGTAAAATACTAATTTTAAATTTCACCCAATTAAAAAAAGTATATTAAGATATATTCAAAAGACTGAAACAATATTGTATATACATTGCACATACTGTATTAAAATAATTTAAACTAAAACACAAATTAATCCATCTTTTTGATTTTTTGAACACAAATATCAATATTTTCCATTTTAAGAGATCGTTATTTTAACCGATATTTCTACAAGTAAAACCAGAAGCTCTTGAGTATATTTCCAAGTTTCTCTTTTGTAAATACGCCATAAACACCTTGTAGAGAACCAAACCCATTATTCCAAAGAAAGTTATTTGCAACACTTTTACATGGCAGCATATTCAGAAGCTCTCTAGATAAAAAAAATAGTTGAAGAAATTTAAAATTAAAATACTATGTATCAAAGCTTATTTTGAAATGCGGGGCAGTGTTCATCTACGATTTTAAAGCAGGTTCACGAGAGCTAATTAAGGACGATGAATTGCTCTATCGTGGCAATTACATGCAAAAAGCTCTCTTTTAGTGGCATTTAATCATGCTGCTAAAAATGGAGAGGGCTTCGGAACCTTAACACCAAGCGCATAATTATGTACTTAGTATCTCCGAAGCAAATACATTAACACTGAGCGTTTTAGATGACCGCGAAATTAAATATTTATAACACGCTCTTTAGAAAGTGTTTTGACATCAGGATTTAAACCTCTTTCCGTTGTTAGGGTCGGTTTTTTTTCAAGAAATGCATTTATTGCACATATCGTTTTATGATATTTTTCAAGTACTAATACTTTAATAAATAATACCGCAATTAGCTCAGAAAATTTTAATAAGTTATCTGGAAGATTGACATTTAAATTACATATGCCTCGTCTCTCTGTTTAGTACTTTTACTCCCTCCATATTATTTGATAATTTAATGTTTAAAAATTAAATATCCCTCTCTCTTTCTTATTGTGGTTGGATGGATAATAAATTTTTTGACTATGTAACTGCAACCTTATCCGTATTAAAAAAAAATTAAAATGCATACTTTAAATACACTTTTCATAATACGTTTTTCTTAAAAAAAAAAACAAGATCTTGCTCGGAATCCTCAAAAGAATCCAGTAGTTTTGATAAAAAAAAAGTGTGCTATATGTAACAGGAATAAAAAAGTTTTCTATGCTAAACAGTTCATTAATTTTTTTTATCTTAGAATAGAGAGATAATAATACCATCCTTAAATTTTAAGCGATTCGCATTTTACCTCTTCCTGATATACGTATCTAATTCACTTTACATCACGGTACAAACTTTGATTTCACTTCCCCATTCCTTTCACTTCCCCATTCAGATCTCTACGAACCGAACCGTATCATCAATCACTATTTCGAATCTCCTTTCGACGTTCTAGTGCATGTTTGAGCGGCGGTTTCACAGGTGCAAAACAGGTAACTTTCAAACATTCTCCTCTCGCAGTGAAAGCGGAGGGTGGCTTTGAGTGATTTTAATTAGAAGAACCTAAAAGCCGCATGTGAATGCTAGTTTGAATATTATGTACTCATACTAAGAGCTTTACTGTATAAGAAGTATAGAAATTTAAAAGAAATGGTATTACCTTATTAAAAGAGTTAAATTTTAATATCCATGAATTTTATTCGTGAACTATTTATAAATCAATTGAAGATCAAGTGTAATTTTTAAAGGATAGGTAGAATAGGTTTTTAACATTACGTTTTCAAATCTAACATTATACAGAACTAAAAATAAATTATATACATTCGTCTTATAATTTATTAACACAATTGATTAATTACACAGTTCTGCAGAATAAAAAACTTTTTTAAGCTGCGTGGGGTATTCCAACTAACCTTTATGATTTTTGGTGTGTTGAATCCTACTACTAAACTTGACCTACGTTTTATAATAGGACTTTACCTAAAGTTATTATGTTGTTTTCAGGAAAAGGTTACATAAAGGTAGATATAGTAAGATTTGAAGATTTTCTATAATTCTTTTGTTAGGTAAGGGTGGATGAATGTTTTTATGAAATATCACATACGTCTAACACGAAACTAACTCATTACTCGAAAATATTTTAACTTTATTACTTGGGTACATCGAATAATTAAGACCTGCAGTTTTTATTGAGGTTTTATTTGATTCGTTGAATTTAGAGTTTCTTAAAAATAGAAAAAGAAAACAAAGTGGGTTAATCGTTACAAAAATAATATATGAGTGAAGGGGAAACAGAAAGCGAAAAAACTAAAAGACAGTTAAATGGGAAGTAAAGAGAAATATTAAACAAAATAAATGAAAAGAAAATTAGAAATTAAATGACTTAAGATATTAAGATGAAAAGACAAAAAGAATGACAAATAAACATTTTGAGATATAATAAGTTGTCCTTAAATCAATCGAAATTCGTTATAGTTAAATTCTAACGATGCCATGTTGTTGAAAAAGAAGTATACCTCTTATTGGTATTCATTTTGAAAGCAATCATTAGTACTTTATTTATAAAACAGTTACGATTCCTTTGCAGAAAAATTAGACGCTAATACAAAGAAACCATATTTTACCTGATAAATATAATATAAAATGTATGGAAATAGTGACAGTCTTATAGTAGGATAGCTTATGTTGCATGTGTCCATTTGATCATACTCCCCCCCCTTATATAGCTGCGAACAGGGAAATAACGCTGCATACTTTTACTTGAACTACGCACTCTTACCCTCCTTTCCCCATTATATTTATTGAGATGATAATGTTGAATTTAAACTTTTATGAGAGAGAGTTTGAACTAATTTGCATTTTTGTCAAAATAAAAACACTCAAAAAATATTCAAGAATCATGCGATATTTTAAGAAATAATTAATAGCAATTGAGTACTAAAAAAAATCTGATATTCATCAAATCAGCTATAGTGAAATTATCTACATTTCTTTCTCTTAATGAAACGTAAAAGTGAAACATAATAGCCTAAAAGTATCCCAAATAAAACGGCAAAGAGAAATAATGTATGCACTTTTACTCCATTAAAAGCAGTTAATGGAAATCATTTTAACACAAACGAGAATATCCATTTCTTTGCTGATTACTTTACAGAACTTAAAAATTACGAAATAAGGTTTCTTGTTTTTTTTTTCTTTTATCCAATCATAAGAAAGAACAGATTTTTGCTTCATTCGTTGTCCTGTTATTTTTATATTGTTTTAAGTTCATGAAAGAGGAAAGAATTTGAGTAAAAAAAACTCTTCGAAATATAAATATTCATCACATGAGGAGATCACTATTTGCATTTTTATGGCCAGAAAGGGTAAAAACTCCTCAGAAAGCGAAAATGAGATTTTTGGTTGTTTTTCACCCAAGCTAGTATAATTACGTAATTAAAATCTCGTGCCCAAGAGAATATTTCGTTTATGAATGTTTTTCATGCAGTTCAAACATATTAGAAGAAGGGGGCAACGCAGTTTTTAATTACATCTACTCTCCCCTTTAATAAATGCCACCTGAGGTATTTAACTGGTTGAACAGACATTTGAATACGTGCATCAATTTTTTTCCTTGAACGTTTTTAAGGGGGAGTATTACTGAAATAACGTGCTTTCTTTTCTTTTTCAGATTTGGTAAATATTTAGAATGATGATAAAAACCTACCTTATAGAGCAGGGATAACTTTCAGTTATAAATTGCTTTTTAGGTCTAATGGTTTATATATTAGATTTAATCAGTAAATATTGTGATGATGACTTTCAATAATTTGTTAGGATAAAGTGAAATAATTTTAATATTTCACACATTAAATCTAAACAGGTGGTATTTTTAAAGTTTTTCTTTCTTACATCTTAAGGAGGTACTATGGCACCAAACAATATTCCTAGCGGGATATGACCCTTATTTCACCTTATTGCACTTTATTATTTAATGCAGTGGACCCTTATTGCACCTAAATGACGCCTTGAAAATTAATACAGTGGTAATTCTTACTTATTTTGACACACAGCTTGAAAAGCCTTTTTCCCCGAGTAACGGTGGGTATATCTGCTAGTTTAATATAAAATTCAAGACACAAATAAAAGAAAAAAAATTTCAATATTCATAATATGATTGCTTTTCCAGATTGTTTAAAAGAATTTGTAAGTAAATAAGTGTAGGTCATAAAAAAATAGTAGGAACTTTAAATATATTTCGATACATTTATTAAGTTGTTCTGGGCGGTTCAGGGTTAAGTTAAATATATTCATGTTGTGTAAAAATTAATGAGAAAAATGTTTTTAACAATTTTTCTTAACAAAATAACCATCAACTGATTGTTTTAACATTTTTAAATCACAAGTTTCAACTAATTTAAGCAAGGAACACCTTTGTTGATTGTAGATATTAGAAGTATCCATCTTACGTGTTAGAGTTTTTTTTTAGTTCAGATAAATTGTTCAAGTTAAAATACGACATTAATTTTCTGAAAGTCATTTTTTAAGACAAACTTTATTTTTAAGAGTCATTGACACGTCATACATAAGTTGACCATCTGCATACTTATACCCAAAAAATACCCATCCAAGCTAATCCTTCAAAAATGCAAGAAAAAGCATTTTCTCAAGGGAAAAAGTGGGATCTTTCACATGAAAATCAGCTCCTTTCAAGAACCCGAAATTTTCATCCCTCATTTGCCGATCAACGAAAAAAGCGATATGCAAATACGAAGCTTCGAACTAACAAGAATAAATTAAAGCCAAGATGCCATACTTCTCTTGATCGATCGCTCAGGAAGAAAATGGGCTTGCCGGAGAGTGAAATTTTCGAGGCTAAAAACTTTAAACCTGACTCTCTGGACCCTGCTTGGTGATTAACGCAAGGAACAGATGGTATCCCATTGAAATCACGTTATCTCTAGCTGAGAATACCCCATAGTGTTTTCCCTATAGTAAAAGATCAATCTTAGGGGCTCTTCTTTGTTGGAACTTTTAATATAATGTCGATATAATTGCGCATGCATTGAAAAGAATTGAATATATTTAGAGGTTTTTTTGTTGTTTGTATAATTTTAGCAAATTCTCAGGTACAAATTCCATATTTTTTATAGAATAGAGAAATGAGATAATCTGATATTTTCCTAGGGGTTTTCTTTTTATTTTTGTTTTACATTACAAAAATCAAAAGTTCAAAGTTTCATTTGCTTCTAGTACGATTAAGTAAACTTAAATATTTGTCAAATCTGTTGAAAAATATCAAGAGAAATATTTTTCATTAGTTAATTTTATTTATGCTTGATCAGTTTTCCTATTTATGCTCATTAATTTCCATACTTATGCTTATTATTTACTAATATTCGTATTATGCCTTCTATTTTGTTCGTTCTTAGGCATGTTATCAATGCCTAAATACAACCCAGACCCTGCGTTTATTCTTAAATGAGATCTTTAACTTTCCATTGTTTTTTTAAATAGTTCTAAAATCAAGGTATAATATCGGAACTGTTACATAAATTTAGCTGAAAGGTAAGAACCATAGAATATTTGACATCAATCTTTACTTTATCGCATCATTAATTATTCATCATAAGCATTATTCAAGACATTCTCGTGTAGGTCTCAACCCTAAACATACAAATTATGGATTGTTATCTTTGAACTAACATCTAATAAAAGAGGGAAATAATAAAAAGGAACCTGTGGATGACAAGAACCTTAGAAATTTATAATTTAAAATTAAACCCACCACGCACAGTAAACACATCACACATCTTCCGTTGCATCCCTTGACTTCTCATCACCCTCTTAACTCTCCTTCCTGTAATTTTTAAGCTACAACATCACATTGAAGACAACTCCATCTACTTCTCCATCCCGAAGCACATGACCCTCATCGCAAGACACTCCATCCTTTCCTCCATCAACCAACACACAGTCCTATCCCATCAATAATAATCCGGGGCCCTCAGCTCCATGAAACAGCGATCCGTGCACTTTCAAGAGTCCATCAAGCCGTCCGAAGTGGATTAGTGAGCCCTGTGCGACCGGCAGATAGGAGAGGGTCGCATTAGACGGATCAGCGCACGAGGATTGCGGTGAGGGACTGGCACAAGAATCATCGCAAAATATGTCCCCCGTCTACGATGACAGCAGGGGGAGATGATGATGATGATTCTGTCATCCCTGCTGTCTTCTTGGGGTGAGAGGTCGTGGATGGGACTGGGGCTTATGTCTGTGGGGATTGTAGATTTGGGGTGGGAAAAGAATAGTTGCTATACATAGAGTATATAGAGAGACTGGGGATATAGTATCTTATAATGGATTATTAATAGTTAATCTGTTTGAAACACTCAGAAATATACACATCAGATCCATATTTTAAGCAGGTAAAGATCGACTATTAGAAATCCATCATTCGTAAAACAAACTTTTCCACGCAGGAAGTATTAAAAAGTATAAAAAGTATTAAAAGTATTATTAAGTATTAAAAAGCACCCGTTTCGATATTTCTAATGAGACGCTAATACAGCACGAGAGTTATTTGACTAAGTTAGGCAAATCATTTAACTTTGTATCTTAGTTTCTTTTCTTGTTCATCTTTATTTTCAGTTCCCATTCAATACTTTTATTGATGTTGTTTTTAATAATATCAAAAGTTCGGTATTTTAATTATAAATTTTGAAACTGCAAGAATGAAAAATGTTTCCTAACCTTTAAAGGGATTTTATGAACAAAGTATCCTCCTTACTTAGTATCCTTTCGAAACGTATCCTTCTTCAAACTTAGGTCACTTTTCCGTGAGCTACCCCGTTAAAAACCGCCAAACTATTTCAGACGAAAAATGATAGCTAACTCAAAAGGTTCAAAAACTCAAAAGGTTCAAATATGCAGTAAAGTCGACGGCAACATTAATATTTTGGAGAAAATTCAATATTTGGCACCAAAATGTTTCGGCCATGGACAGGGAAATTGAATCCAATTTCAATGTCTTTAAATTTCTGCATTAAACTTCACGTCTGTTAAATAACTCACGTTCGACGCAACAGCAACATCCACGCCCTGAAACTACCTGATTGACAAATTAATCGAATCGCTTTTATTCTTACACTGTAAAAAATTCCCGTTGAATATACGGTTTTAAACTGGCAGCTGGGTCGGTTGTGGAAAACAGTAAAAATTACAAAGTAAATCCGTAAAAACAACGGCGTTTTACCATTTTAATCCATGTTTTCCGTATTACAAGGTAAAATTCCGTTGTTTTTACGGATTTACTTCGTAATTTTTACGGTTTTCTTCACCCAACCCAGCTGCCAGTTTACGACCGTAAATTCAACGGGATTTTTTTTACAGTGTACACTCCCTTTTTACATTTTAACAAATGCCTCAAACTGATCATACACGCAATGAAAACAACGCCATATCAATCCGCCAAGACAAATTCTTGAAGACAAGACTTCAACCCAATCAAAAGCATTAACGTGGGTCCTTTCAGATCCGCCTGAATAGGGATCGAAGACCCCATCCTTGCCCGAAAACACATCCGCTGCAATAATGTCTCCAGAGCAGAGCTGCTTTGTCGGCGCGCGACTGATTTGACTGGGAATAATAGGACGACTCAGGATAATATTATTATACCTGGACTCAAAGGGGGAATGGGGGCTCTAGGGGCGGATTGTAAACACCAGTCTGTTGGGAAGAAATGAGGGTTGTGAATGACTGCTGTTCAAGGTAGACGGTTATGAGTATCCTTTTTTTAATTTGAGAGTTTGTAGCGTATTTTCTTACATATCCTTCTTTATAATGTTTATCACTGCTTATAGTAAATTATATCCAAGTTTTCCCAAGAAAAAAGGATTGCAACAGCTGACGGAAATGACTAAGGGGCAGTGTTATTCCTGGGATTTTTTTGAGGAGTAAAAACTCTCCTTGAATTTTTGAGGAGGAATGAAATTGAATAATGAGGAGTGAAATACGGAAATAGCATGAACTACATATACAGAGACACGAAAACCGCAAACAAACTCCCTATGCATCAGAACAATATATGAAAAAAAAAATATTATGGCTGTATGAAAACACAATTAAAAAGTATGATAATTAGGGTGCCTTGGCTTTTAGAAATTGCTTTGGCCAGAAGTCGGGTGAAAATGTCTCCGCTAAGATCAGTTGGTGTTTTGAGTAGAAAAATATTATTCGTTGATTTCGGTTGGGCCACGCCGTGCATTTTTAAAGATAAACCTTTGTGAAATATTCAAAGAGTGAAAATGCTCCTGTCTAGTTTTTAAAGAGTATTTCCGATTTTCAAGGAGTGAAATACTCTCTCGGAGGAGTTAAAAATATATCTGCTAAATGGTGATGCAGATATCTACTAGCCTCCTATAAAATAATATGAATGGACTACTTTAACCCAAATAGGGATGTCTTGTATTACAATTCGAGATTAACTTAGTTCAGTATAAATGAGGTTTTACATTACTTGAGAATAGTCAGACGTAGCTAAATATGTCCATCAAAAAGTTTCTTTATTATAAATTTCAATAATAATAATAATTTTTTTACTAAAAAGTGTCTTTATAATGACCTATTCACAAACCAATTGGTCATATTAACATCAAAATATCATATCATATTATATAGGGATATGTTCTAACCTTATACTGGAATAATTCATGCTTACTTTTAGTTAATCACTAAAGGATTACTCAATAATCTTACAAGGTATGTACCCAGAGACATTACTAAGCACATTATCCGATTACGAAGGACGCATTTACACAGATGCAGTAGCGAAAAACGTAGTCCATAAGGGATAATACTAATAGGAAACTTATCTATGAAGCTCATCAAACAACATTAAGATAAATTCGAGAAAGACGGCTAGAAATAGAAGTCTTACAGTATATAAGGATTCTTTTGATCCTTTTTAAACTTATATTAAAAAAAGATTAAACACTGGAACCGAAGGAATTGAGACTAACTTAAAACCGCCATTGGTTGTTCTTTTGACTTTACTTAGTAGAGCGGAATTTAGCGGGGATTAAATCAGAAGAGTCTTTATGTTTTATATGGACAAAAAATTCTAGTAAAATAAAGCTTGAAAAATAAGAAACGGATGAAAATAACCCCTTTGGAATTTCTATGTTAAATTATGAAACGTAATTTATAAAAAATATGCATAATTTTAATTAAGTAAGTGCTACTTTTTACATTAACATTTCTTAGATTCACTCCGTTTCAAAACTACCATTTATGTGTTTAAATGTTTATTTTTCAGGAAAAAAAATTTAATGAGGGATTTTTTAAAAGAAAGAAAAACATCAATGAAAATATTATACACATTTACAGCAATAAATTGAAAGAATCCACAACTCTTATGTTGTGGGAATGTGCACTCATTCACATATATAATTTTATGCACTGAATTATTATTTTTCCAGAAAAGTATTTTAGAGCTGTTTATCAAGACATAGATGGCAGTATTATTAATATCTTAACACTCCTTTCTTCTATTCCAAGAATTGTTGCTTCAGATATTTCAATTTCTATTGTCCAGTATTTCGTAAATCAGCCTTATAAGGTAATAGTTTCACATTTAGCTACAAGAACACAAACGGTTCAGAATCTGATGCATAACGTGAATATCGTATTCAGTTTGAGACCTAAGATACTATTTTCAGACCCTTTGAACCATGTGAATCCACACTAAAATAGCGGAGACCCATTCTCAAAACGTCCACCTCCCTGAAAATCCCCAAAAACGGAAAGTGCGCGATCCTATCCCTTTCAATAATCCCTGCGTAATGGGATGCAAAATATGCTCGAAAGGGCACGAACTTGTACGTGATGTGATTTGGAAATGGACTCTGAATGAGGTGAAAGAACTTGACGCTCTATCACTTAGCGTGATAGAGCACGGTGGAAATAATAACTGCGAAAAGAGAGGAGAGCGCGTTGAGTGCATGTTTTCGCTGCTTTGAAATATGGAAGGTAAGTAATGCGTTTCTGAAACGTTCGGCGGTTTTTCATTCGGCCTAACGAGGAATGGAAATAACCGAGGAGAGCCGTCGTTTTTGGGAGCTGATGCTGCTGGTAGCAATTTTGCTGCTACGGATTGGGTGGTGTGAGAAGCTGAAGGGGGTTTTCGCGTGCCGTGACTTTTTTGCAGGTATGTGACTTTGAGGATTTGGAGTTTGAGTTACTATTTAGTGTGATGGAAAAATTGATAGTGAAAAGGATGCAGCTCGTTTAGTTTGTATTCAAAAGTATATTAAAGTACCTATTTTTTCTGTATTGTAATAATTTGTGACATATGTTATGTATACTCTGTTTCATTTTCTTTTATATTTATCTGCGTATATATTTGAAAAATAACCCGTGTATGTTTTATAATATTATAATAAATGTTATTTTCGAGATAATCTTGAGTAATTTATGTATTCATAAAAAACATTATTTGTTTATTACAGATGAGTAACTGACAACATTGCTTACAATAGGAAGCAAGTGTTTTAGTATACATAAAACAGTAGAATACTAATAGAAATACGTAGTTTTTTAAGTTATGATAGATGGATTGCGTATAGTATACAAGTTGTATACAGTGGAATACTAAAAAAAATGTATTTTTTTATAGTATAGATGATAGATAGATTCAACAAAAACTACCCAATGTTATTCTTTTTTTAAAAAAATTAGTGTTATTCAGTAGTTTTTTATTAGAATCCTTAATCTACTTTTATTTTTAAATTCTGAAAACTTTTAGGAATAACATTCTTTCGAATTGTTTGACTTATACCTGGTCTCTCGTCAATATTTTAAAGTTTTCCTTTTGCTGGAAGGATAGAGTTTTCTGAACCCACTCATGAGTTCATCTCCCCAAACTGGCTTACCCTCACTTCTATTCAAATTCAAAGTTTATATCATCATAATTATTCGGTCAACGGCGAATATTACGGCCCACTTTATGATCCCCCAAGTCGTTCATTACTCCATGCATAATATTCACCCCTCCATAAAACCCCCTACTCTGCACCCCTACGCAACTAATTAGCATAGATGAAGAATGGCCCCCCTTTCGCTGCAGACTCGTCAGCTTTTTCCCCTACTCATACATCACGAAACTGCCGCATTCTTAACTCTTTTAATCCCCCACCGCCCGAGATTTCCATTGAACCCCACAGAAAGTACGAGGCGGTCGGGTCTGAAAGGGATAAAAGTGGATGAGCCCGAAATTAAGGGGCTTGTTTCATAGCGCGGAAAAGGTCTTTTCCCGAAAGTTGGTCTTCGGGAAGTTTTCGGGCTTTTTCGCTTTTGAAAGGCGTCGGTGTTTGCTCTGGCTTTGTCTTTGACTTGAGTTTTTTTTTTTGGATGGAAAGGTGAATCCGTTTCTTTGTTGAAAGGAGTTGAGGAGAGTGATATGTGGTTTCTTTTGACCCCCTGTTGGTTTTGTGTAGGTGTCACGTAGGAGAGAGTGGGACGAAATTAATTAAGTTTTAGAGCGTGTGGAGGGCTCGAGCAGGTGTGTTATGGCTTTTGTTTATGAGATGGAAACTTGTTGGCGTGAGTATTCTTAGGGAAAAGAAGGGGGAAGCTGTTAGAAAGGGTTTTTACGTGCTCTTGAGTTTTAATTAGGTATGAAAAGGTTAGCATTGTGTCATGTGAAGTAGGTTTTTTTTTAAACAGTTTGCCTTGTGAACGCGCATTTAATATTTTTCTTATGTTTGATCTTATTTTGAAACTCTCTTAAACACAAAAGTTTTGTAAATAAGACGCGAAATACTTTTAGTGATAGTTTCCAAAATATACTAGTAGTGTTAATATTATGTAGTGACACTAAGTAGGAAGATTATTTTAATGTTTACATTAACCAAAAACATGGAATATGAAGATTAGGCGAGCTCTGGGGTTTAACTTGTAGCACGATCAATGCTGTAGTTTAATTAATGGTTGTAGCGATTTAACATATAATTTAAGGAGTGTTTTTTAAAAGTAAAAAATGTTGTTAGAAACGTAGCGTTTTAATTTTGTTTATGAGTTTTTGTGATTTTAAACTTAAAGAGAAAGAATTATTTTGAAAGATGTGAGTTCAATGACGTGAAAATAAAAATATAATTCAAAGTAGCTCTTTCTATTAGTTTTTTTCCTAATTAAACTATGTTTTGTTTTATTTACAGCTGCTTAACTACTCTAACTATTTTGATTGAACTAAATTAGTTAATTTCTTTTTACCTTCAGTTAACAAAGTTGTTTTTTTAAATTTTGTTTACTTTCTTTGCTTAAAATTAAGTGACTCTCTTATAAATACTTAAATCTTTTTTTAGTACATGTCAGAACAAAAAGCTTAAACTCCACTGAACTTTTAAGTTGCTTTTAAGCATTTGCTTTACAAAGCGCTATGTATTTTTTGATGAATCCTCAACCAAAACTTTCATTTCAGCAACGAACTATTCGTACGCAAATGGGCTTTTAGAAACTCTGTGTAGCATATCTAATAGGTAAAAAAAACCTAAATTTCATCCATGTTTGGGTCATTAACTTTTCCCTCTTACCCCAGCCTATCACAAGCAAACCTAAACCAACCAACCAACCAACATTTTACAACGAATTCCTCAAACTTTTTTCTTTCAAATAATTTTTCTTCATTTCAACCGTTCTTTTTTTTTTAACTGAAACCGTGATGAAAGTTTCGTTCAGAATGGATTTTTACTTTCATTCGAACGGGAACGATAACTTTTGCATTAAAAATAACAACGAAAAAGTTGTGTTGAGAATATTTCCCATTTCATGTCGTTTGTACTTTTTTGCTCTCCTGAAGTTCTATCTGATCATTAGCTCATCACGCTACGGCTCAGGATCATCAAAACTCCATTAATCAGAAATGGCTTCAAACGAATGAGGAGTGAACTATTCTTTCAGAAATTTATAAGCTCTTGAAATAACAATTCGGAATGAGTTTTTTTACATACTTTTCGCGATTTGAAGGTATGAAAAACGTCATTTGTGTGACAGTCACGATGAAATTTGGGATTGTTTTAGAATAGTTTTAACTATTTTTTGATGAGAAGAAAAATCGATTCTTTGGTGAGAATTTTTAGAATGAAATGTTTTATATTTGGCAAACATTTTACATTAATCAGGTTGGAAGACATTTAAATCAATTATATTCAGAGAAGAAAAATCGATTCTTTCGTGAGAATTTTTAGAATGAAATGTTTTATATTTGGCAAATATTTTACATTAATCAGGTTGGAAGACATTTAAATCAATTATATTCAGAGAAGAAAAATCGATTCTTTCGTGAGAATTTTTAGAATGAAATGTTTTATATTTGGCAAACATTTTACATTAATCAGGTTGGAAGACATTTAAATCAATTATATTCAGAGAAGAAAAATCGATTCTTTCGTGAGAATTTTTAGAATGAAATGTTTTATATTTGGCAAATATTTTACATTAATCAGGTTGGAAGACATTTAAATTAATTATATTCAGAGAAGAAAAATCGATTCTTTCGTGAGAATTTTTAGAATGAAATGTTTTATATTTGGCAAACATTTTACATTAATCAGGTTGGAAGACATTTAAATCAATTATATTCAGAGAAGAAAAATCGATTCTTTCGTGAGAATTTTTAGAATGAAATGTTTTATATTTGGCAAATATTTTACATTAATCAGGTTGGAAGACATTTAAATCAATTATATTCAGAGAAGAAAAATCGATTCTTTCGTGAAAATTTTTAGAATGAAATGTTTTATATTTGGCAAATATTTTACATTAATCAGGTTGGAAGACATTTAAATCAATTATATTCAGAGAAGAAAAATCGATTCTTTCGTGAGAATTTTTAGAATGAAATGTTTTATATTTGGCAAACATTTTACATTAATCAGGTTGGAAGACATTTAAATCAATTATATTCAGAGAAGAAAAATCGATTCTTTCGTGAGAATTTTTAGAATGAAATGTTTTATATTTGGCAAACATTTTACATTAATCAGGTTGGAAGACATTTAAATCAATTATATTCAGAGAAGAAAAATCGATTCTTTCGTGAGAATTTTTAGAATGAAATGTTTTATATTTGGCAAATATTTTACATTAATCAGGTTGGAAGACATTTAAATCAATTATATTCAGAGAAGAAAAATCGATTCTTTCGTGAGAATTTTTAGAATGAAATGTTTTATATTTGGCAAACATTTTACATTAATCAGGTTGGAAGACATTTAAATCAATTATATTCAGAGAAGAAAAATCGATTCTTTCGTGAAAATTTTTAGAATGAAATGTTTTATATTTGGCAAATATTTTACATTAATCAGGTTGGAAGACATTTAAATCAATTATATTCAGAGAAGAAAAATCGATTCTTTCGTGAGAATTTTTAGAATGAAATGTTTTATATTTGGCAAACATTTTACATTAATCAGGTTGGAAGACATTTAAATCAATTATATTCAGAGAAGAAAAATCGATTCTTTCGTGAGAATTTTTAGAATGAAATGTTTTATATTTGGCAAATATTTTACATTAATCAGGTTGGAAGACATTTAAATCAATTATATTCAGAGAAGAAAAATCGATTCTTTCGTGAGAATTTTTAGAATGAAATGTTTTATATTTGGCAAATATTTTACATTAATCAGGTTGGAAGACATTTAAATCAATTATATTCAAAGAAAAATTTAAAGGAATAATTTGTTATATGTTTAAATATTTGTTATAATTGTTAACTCGTATATTTTTTACGTTTTTCTTTAAAATATTACATATTGTCAGTGTCCCTTTAATATTTATATTGTATATTGGTAAATATTGGTTAAAAAGAGTTTTTTTTAAGGTTTATATATTAGGGTATTGATATTAATTTATTAGTAGGTTTATCTAATGTATTCTAGAAATTTTCTATGTATTAATTAGTGAGGGAGTTCTTCAAATATTAAGTCGAGCATGTTTTTGGATTTTTACCCCCCTTCCCCATTTGTCAACAAAAATAAGCAAACCCTAATCCCGTTTTATAATTAATTACGTTAGAAACGGCCCGACAACCCACTTAAAACTTTCAGCAATGAAACTAATTTAAATATCCAAGAACTTAAATTTAAAGAAAAACTAACTTGGCTTAGGACAAAAATTGCATGCTCAATTTACTAATAAATAGATATAATTAATTTTTGAATTCGACTTTTTTTACATTTTTTTTTTTACAAATAAAAATCTTTTTTATTTCCTATATTAAATGACACACTATAATACACAATAAAAAAATAGGGAAAAAATACTAAAGTGATATTCACTGCTCAGGGGTCAACGCAGTGACCCATATGAGCAACTATTGATGGGTAGAAAATTAAATTATATTAAATAATAATAATAATAATAATTTAAAAAACAATAATAAGTATTTAAAAAACAATACAAATGAAATGCAATTGAACCACTTCAAGGTGAGCTTCTGTTAATAGGTTTAGATAAAAAAGAGCGAAATTATTTTTGCAATTTTAATGAAATTATTTTTGCAAGTTACCCGAGATTTTGAAAACAGTGTTTTTGATGTCTTAACTAAGCATCACTCATATCTCCATGACTCCATGTAATATTTTATACGGAGAATATGTATTGTCTAATAAAATTAGATGAATAAACAACTAAAATCACACTTCTTATATTTTATTTTCATTAGTTAATATTTTCTTAATTTAAACTTGAGCACATTTCCCACCCACCAGAAAAATAAATCCAGGCCCCCACAACAACCCCTTAAAAAAAAACTTCTTCTACCCCACAAACAACCCATCTCCTTTCAACCAATCACTTTCATACATCAACAAACTGATTTACGCACCACAGGCATCCAGCAGAAAACCAACCAAACCCAGGCTAATCCCAGCGACTAGTAAGTGGCTGGCCATCATCAATAACTAATTAATTAAACCATTCGATTAATCAAGGGGGACGCGTCCCAGACAAACGCAGAGAGGCTGGCATAAATCATCGGCCGTCCCTAAATACCGTCGGCGCCGGCCTAATAGACGGAAATGCGCCTATGAGGTCCTTAAAGCGTAGCGGAAGAGGCTCGTAAAGCTGTGGCAACGGCCTGTGTAATCAGTCTTTTTTGAGTAGTACATTCACTTCTGATATGAGATGGGCTTTAAATTGTATTTAAGGAGATGGTGAATGGGCTTAGAAAAAAGAGAAGCTTAGTTATGTGGTATTTATGGTTAGTAGGATGGGGTAATGTACTCTTATGTTTTTTTTTTTAACTTAAAGGATCTAATTTAACCGTTAAGGGTAGTTTGTGCTTGAATTTATGCGATTTTTTATTTAAAAAAATTCCTATTTGGGTAGCTATTAGTTACTGGTGTTAGTTACTCCATAGAGAGGATCATCATCATAATTGCATTGTCATTCTTTAAGAACATTCCTCAAAGCATGCATCTATAATAATAAAAGAGCTTTACCCCTCACTCATCAACACACAGAAAAATCTACCGGGGCTAAAGACTCGAAACTTGGTAGGGTGGAAGAGCTTACGGTGTATACGCGCACTAAGAAGGGATTTTTCGAAATATCTTTTTTCTGACCCACACGGGGTTTGGAGCGTTTTCGACGTTTTTGAGCCCAGCGGCGTCCCAAATGACCCCAGATCTTTGTTATTTCGCAGGAAGGTACCTAGCAACAATATCTAGAAATTCATTTTTCAGATTTTGGATATTCGAATTTTAAGAGGTCTAAATATTCCAAAAACCCGTTTTTGCTGAGAATAAACCAAGTTTTACATTTTCGAAGAAAACAGTACCGAGAAATCGATATTACAAAGTGAACTGTTGATAATACCTTCTTGAGAGAATTTCAAAGAAAGTAATTTCTGTATTTTTGGATATTCCATTCTGGAAGGAGTGCACGGGGGTTTGAATATTCACTCCCGTTTTTAGTTTTCGGATCCTAGCACCCACATTTTTAATGTGATTGTTATGAAATTTGAGCATGTTGTTCCTCACGCAACCAGGAAGGTTTGCGAAAAAGAATTTTCTGAATCAAAGCATTCCAAGGAGCCTTTTTTGTCCCTTTTCTAAATTCTTCAATGTTAAATTTATTGCGGTTATTGCTCTTTCCAGGACACGCAAAAACTCTATTGTTGGAAATATTTATTTTGAAATGTTTTATAACAGGTGAATTTTTAAGAAATATGACAAAGAAACAATTTTTAATGATTAAATAATTTTCTTATGATAACCAAAAACAGTTCCACTGAAAAATTTTATTCTTTTTTCTATTTAATCAAATTTAAGTATTTCCAGCAAAGTTCAAATTAAACAATATTTTATCACAGGCATTTTCAGTGTCGATTCAAATGATGTTTACTTCTATTTCATGTTTGAAATTTCTTTCAATGAATGAGTTGGTGATAAATCAGCAAAGGGGGGTTCAGGGGGTCTCCCCCTGATTTTTAAAAAAAATTATTATTATTAAAAAATGGTTATAAACACTAATTCTAAACCGGTTTTTTAAGATCTTAAAAAAGTATAAAAGTATGTAGTATATTTAATTGTTTTGTATTTCATAAAAATTTAGCGGGATGAGGGGAAAATAAGTTTTATCTATAGACATTGCTGTTCAATAATAATATATCTTTATTGTGAGCGAAGGCGGAGAAATTTGCCTCAAATATACATTTATACCAATTGCAGAAATGGATGGAGGGAGAAAAGGACAAAAGAGAAAAAAATAATGGGGTTCAGAAGGTCCCCTGATATTTTTCTATTTTGAAAAATTACTCTTTAAAAACGGGGATGGGGATTTCACACATTAAATCTAAACAGGTGGTATTTTTAAAGGGTTTTTTTACATCTTAACGAAGTGGTATGGCATCAAAAAAGAATCCTAGCGGGAAGACTGTTGACTCTATTGCATCTAAACGATAATTCTTATTTATTTTAACACACAGTTTGATAAGCCTTTTATCCCACGAGCAACGGCGGGCATATCAGCTAGTCCTAGATAAAATTATAACAGGGGAACACATGTTTCAAACGTTTAACGCGGACACTCGCAGTAGACATATGTAATGATACCAATACACGCATTTTAAGGTTAATAAATAAATGTATTTATTAACCATCTATATTAATTCTCTTAACGTGAGTTCTTCATCTATAATTCTCTGACCTTAATATAAATCCATTTTTCAATTTATTTTCTTAGTACAATTTCCCTACATATAATAAATATCACTCTTACTCTAAATAAGAACTGTATCTTAATTTCAAACTGTAATGACACTTATTATTTCCTTATGAAATAGTTTAGAAATGTTTTACTGATTTCTTGATTTTGTTAATTTATAAAGTATAATTTTAAAACCTGAGTTGGATAAATAATAATCTATCTACCAAATCGTTTCGTTTACTATACAATTATTATGAAGAAACATTTTTGATAGGATTTCATATTTACATTAGGGTGAATTGAACATAGTTTTAAATTCTAATTTTAAAAGTTACCTTTGTAAAACACGTGGAATATAGTAATAAGAAAAAAACTGCCTAAGAATTTGTAAGATGGGTCAAGCTTTCAGGTTTTTAATGAGTATTTATTAGGGCATATGTGTGTAAATATGTACAGTTAATAGTTCGAAATATTTTGTCCATGGTTGAAATTAGCCAACTAAATTCAACTTTTCTGTATATTCAAGTATACGTTTATCACAGGCGAGTGAATATTTTCAATCAGTTTATTACTATCATAAAGTACTAGTCGAGTTTAATGAGATGTCGCTTGTTTTAAGTACAGAGGTCCATAATAAAATGCACTATAATATAGGTCTATTATACTATAGTTGTGCGGGTAAGTAATGATAGTTTCTAAATATTCCCCTTAATGATGAACATTACTGGATACGTATAACTGGATATATATAGTTCCAATTACAACCATCATTTATGTAAGTAATTACAATTTCACTGGGGGATCCCGAATCCCTTTTAATAACATTCATTATAATATGAAATTAATTACATCAAATATTATCAATGCATATCAGTATTATCAATGCATATAGTAACGTATCATGCATAGATACATGTAACGGGTTTTACCAGTTAATGATGATAAAGAGAGAAAAACCAAGCATTTTACAGGGATACGGTTAACTCTAAATTTTAGTGAATCATTTGACTTATTTATCGTTTAATATAAAAAGCAATTTTAAGAGGATTAGTTATCTTAAACACAGGATATAGTAACTTAAATGTGTGAATATAATACCACAAAATACATTTGTTATATATACCTATAAAAGAAATTGAAAAATTTCTTTACTCCGCATCACTTTTCTTCTAAAAAGTGTACTATACTATATTTCACTTTACATTCCGAATTTCAATGAATTCTATATCAATCCGAGTTTGCAATATAAATATTTATTTGAGGGAGAGAAAAGAAGAAAAATTAAACAGCCTCTCCGACCAAATAACGACCGAGGTATTTTTATTGAATTGACAAAGGGAAAGAATAACTTATCCCGTTGAAATAAAGTACCTTCTTTTCGTTAACGGGAGACCGCTTTCAGTTCAGAAACAGAGAAAGGAACACTGTATGTGACTTTCCGGTCCTGCGATTCCGACTCCTAACAACAAAGCAAACAGTTGTTTATATGTGTTTCGGAATGTTTTCGAATTTCAGCGATTCTTCGAAGAAAACTTTTCACAGAGGAGCTCAATGGCATCGGGAAACGATTGAAGACGCATAAAAGTTGGATGTATTTTTAGAATGTTTTACTTTGAGGTGGGGACAAAAATGCGAGTTAGATGCCTGAAATTGTTAGGGAGAAGGATATTGGATTGTGTTGTTTCCTGTGTGGTTTTAATAGGATTTTTAGCATTTGCTCAGTTCTACCAAAGGAGTTCTTTAGGAATAAAATATTTGAAATGTCAAATCATAAATAATATTAAAATTTAATATATTTTTTTAAAAAAAATAAGGATTTTTCGAGTAAAATAAAATGAAATCAAAATAATATTTTATATAATTTAGATTAGAAGAATTTTGAAATTGCATGATTTAAGAATAAGTTATTTTTCTATTTGGTATACGTCGACAAAATGGATAAATTTATTTAAAATTTAATTTAAATGTTTACTGATGGAATCAAATATTTAACCGATTATAATTTGAAAAGGAATAGTATTTACATATACTTTTGAAAATACGGTATGCAACCAGATTTATGAATTTTCTTTAAATGGTAGAATAATAAATGGGTAGTGCCGAATTGTATAAATATAAAAAATTAAAAAATATAAAAAAATAGTTTTAAATTATTTATTACAAATTTGAATGAACTTTGTACAAAGGTTTGAAGGAAAAATTAGGACGGTAGGTTCAATTTTACAGATACTTACAAAATGTTGAGTTCTGGAATAAATATCTTTCACCAAAGTAACTTAGGAACGTCTTTCTTGAACGTAAACCCCTTAACAAACGAATTTTTCAAAGAACACCGGCTATATACCCTACAAACTATACCTAAACAACCGCTTCTAAACGCAATGCTTTTCACTTACCCCGCATCCTTAAAGGCAATAAAAGTACCCAACTGAATAGCTACTTTCTGGCGCTGAGATTAAAAGAAGGAGGCAATCTCGAGCAAACTATTACCCCCTCCTGCAGGTTTGTTCTGAGACATAAAACCGGAATACTTAGAAGGATGCTCAGCCCCTTTTAATAACAAGGCAGTGGACGAAAGTTCCGGTGCACTATATATTGACGACATTAATCAGGCAGAAAGAGAAGAGCTAACCTCATTAACTTGTCACTAATGAGGCCAGATGCATCTCATTAAAACTTTGTTATTACGCCTGCCCTCACCGCCTCGATAAATCGATAGGAAATAATTTTCGATCGCTTTTATCTCCATCGATAGATTCCCGCTTAATGGCTGCGCAATGGAAAGTTAAATTGTTTTTGGAATCATCAGGGTTCATCGGAAGAAGAAGATTTTTAATTGATTCTCCAGAGATAAGAAACTCGATTAATCATAGCGTTTTGAATATGCTATCAGACCCGAGCTTATTATCCGGGTTTTTAATTTTCCTGGGTCTTGTTTCCCGGGAAAATTGTGGTTAGAAAGGAATAGGGTTGGTCTGAATGAGTGGTAACTATTTAATTGATTTTTGGAAGAGCGCTGGGGTTATTTTGCATAATATGTTCATTAACATTCACTGTGATAGATGTAGCGTTTAATGGGATTTTGCGGCATGTTATGGAAATAGTGGCTTTGTGCTCTGGACGTGATGCCATAAGCCGAGTATTGTATTTGAGATGTGTTTTTGGTTCTTATCTGATCCGAAACATTATTTTTCTCATCCAAGTACACGATAATGGGGAGTAATTAGTTTTACTACTAGGGGGATTCAAGTCATTTTTGGAAGACGTTGTTATCTTTCATTTAAATGGGCTTTAATGATATTTTTTTTCTTAAGAAGCAAATTGTACAAAAATAGAAACTGTAACAAATAAGATTTGCTATGATTGCTAAGATAGAAATAAGGTATCGAATGGAAAATGGGTATTGTACGTATTAATTTATTTAAAAAATTCTAAAAAAAAACACGATTACTTCTTAAATTTTTTTAACGAGAACCTTTATGTAGTAGTTTTAAAGATAATTGACAATAATAGGGGTTTTTTTTTAAATTTCCAAAGTTAAAAGTACAAAAAATCAGACATGCTATTCTTTTTAAATTAGGTCGCATATTATGAAAGAATTAGGTATCATTTCAAGTAAGTTAAAAGAATAAAATAAACAAGAGGAACTGCAGTTCAACGTTTTAAGAATATGAAATATTGGATGAAAACCTTAGTACTCAATTAATTAGAACCCCCCTCACCAACATGGACTTGGTTAAAAAAAATTAGGTTCTTGGTTTGTTCTTTAAATAATAAATAAATCCCAATTAAGAAACTTTAATGAAAATAAAAAAAAAGCTTAATAAAGTGTTTTGTAGCTTTCACAAAAAGCTATAGTCTGATTGAGACTTTACAAGAAAAACTTCAATAATTTTTATCAAGTACCACTCAATAATGAATAGTAATATTAGAGGCATTGTATATCCCCAAACAGTTCTTTAAACATACAGTTGCTTTGTGAAAGCATTCATTTTTCTTTTCTCCAATAATGTAGATATCAAAAGCCCCCAAAACCAACAAAAAACGGATTTCACAAAAGCCAATTATCGAGTGGATTCTTGTGTAAAGCCGAGTTAGTTCAACCATTATTATTTGAAAAGGAATGCGAATCTAATTCCCCTCACCGGTCGCCGCCATATTTAAAAATAAAAAAACATACGATCAATTTCGATTTTTCAGACAGTACAGTTTCTTCCTCCCTGTTCGCAAACTGTGAAATCCGAGCCATAAAAGAGGAGGGGTTCCGACGAAGCAAACAGCGCACACTTTCCATGATCATCTCGAGGGACCCAATTCTCTTACGGATCCGAAAGAAAATTTTCGAACAAAGCCATAAGGGTCCCCTTGGACAATATTTGTCTGCTTCTGCAGAGTGGTATTTCCGATAGAGAATCGGCTCTGAGAGCCATGGTAACCACTGAAACAGAGTTTTGCCCTGTGATTCCATTCATGTGGAAGCTGTCTGAGAAATATGGATTGTGGTTTGTTGCATTTACGGAATGGAACGTGCTCCATTTAGGAAAATAGGCTTGGTTTAATATTTGAGTTTATGGTTTCATTACGTGTATTGTTTTTACAAAATTATGACTTTATAAAACTTCTTACTATAACTTAAACAAGTAAGAAACTAGAGAAACATACTCTCCAAAACTAGTACTTAAAACATTAAGGTAGTGAGTAGAAATAGAAGTGTTGGAAGTCTCACTACGTTTTTTCAGTGGTGATAGTTAACTAATAAACTAATCAATTCTCAATATATAACTATTATTCAGAAGTTAATATAAAGCTGATAAGAAACCATGTAAAAAATTTCCTTACATAAAATCTTATTTTATTAATAAAACTTATCGACTTATTACAAAAAGTTTAGCACTAAGCTAAAATTTTTGCTTGAATTTTCATCGCCATGTAAACCGTTTAAGAATTATTAAATTTCCTTTTTAAAACATTTTGTCTTATTCATTAAATAAATATTTTTGAGATTATTAGTATAAAGAGTAGAGAAAGGTAGGTATGGGTATATTAAAATATTTTTACTTGCTTAGAGAGAGAGAAAAGATAGATTTTAAATATGATAGAGGTTTTTATTTCTTTAATTTAAGAGTAATAAAATAGGAAAATGATCATTAGAAGCATACTGGTTTCTACTTAAATTAGTTTATTCAAAAGAGTTTGAAAAAGACGAAAATTATTTCATTTCAGAGTTTATATTTTTAATTTCCGTTATGAACTGCATAACTTTTATAGGAACTAAATTTTTAAAAAGAAATTAGTTCATTAGTTTTCACAAGTATTAATGAACGAATATACAAAATATAATTTGAAGTAAAAAGGGATTAACACTACCTCTACTTTAGATTTTATTTCTCCTTTACTTTGTTTTAAATTCATTTTACCTAAGTCTAATTCACTATTTGATATAAATCCATTTAGAGCAATAAAAATAAATTTATTTTGTATTTATTTCATATTCATGTGAAAATTTGATAAAAATAAAATACTTTAAATGTATTTTCTTCTCGAATAGGCTTTATAGGAGTTTTACTTCATCTACAAATAGAAAAAAAACCCTCCATTATAGAGTGAATTTAATAATTTTTAGTCATTGGTCAATTACTTTTAGTTTTCTTATAAACTATAAACCGATCAATTATAAAAAAAGTGAATATTAAAAGGAACAGCGTAAATATTTTACTTATGTTCAAAACTGTAGTTTTAAAAAATAAATATCTCAGATTGGTAAAAAAATATTCTATGCTTATAACATTTTATACTCTATTAAAATGTTTTAAGAAAATAAAATATTACACAAAAATTTAGTTGTGTTGGGAAATGATGCGCTTTCTTAATATGAGTTTCAAACCGAACTGCCAAGATTGCTTTTATGTCTACATATTTCTGTGAAAAATATTTGACGAAATAAAAGTAATTCTGGATGAAAATATGCCCCAAGTCATTATGACATTTATTAGTACTAAATGCAACCAAAAAGTACGAAATGGCACTGTATGATTATCATCATGTACTGAAAGAACTGCGTTTTTATTTCTTTTCAAAACATCATTTTTCTTTAGAAAAAAAACTTACTATCCCTTCAAAGAATTTTTCCAAACACGATCAGAAAAAGTTAGTTGCCTCTTTTTCAAGACGCTAAGCCCATGAGGAGTGTAAACGTTAGATAAATGGTTGAAGGTCCTTAACTCATTTCGTGTGGTGGAAAAATTAATTCCATCGAATAAATTTCCATAAGGCGTGTTAAAAAAAGACTCGGGTTTGTGTTTCTGTCTGGCAGCGATTAGATGAAAAAGTGAAAACTTGCAAATCATATACTTGACAAACAAATCACCTTAATGAGCAATTAACTCGCTTTAGAGAAGCATCTACTTGAAAAGAAACGAGATTTTTGTGGCCTTCTAATTGAGTGGATGAAAGTAAAATTAATAAAAAAAACTTTCTTTCATTACTCACCTTCAAATTATAGATGCAATATCAAAGCGTGAGATGCTATTTTCTACAATGTCAAATGAAATTGAAGATCTGCAATAAAAAAAGGTCCCTTTTTCAATTCATATTTTTTATTTTTCACCTTTTACAATAATTTTTAAATATTTATGGATTATTATTAGATTCCAAATACCAAAACATGCAATAAAACCGTATTAATACTGAGAAGAAACGTGAAAAATTTTACATACAGTAAAAGTGTCTTCTCTTATTGATTCAAATTTAAAGCAAACCAATAAAACATACTTCCTAAACATACGTCTGAAGAAATTAAATTTTAAAATAAATATCGAAGTAGAGTTCAATAGTTTGTAAAGATCCTTTTAACAACATATTGTTTTAGTATTTAAAAAGTATTATACTAAACGTGAATAACTTTTTTTTCATTGGAATCTTAATTTATGTAGGTTAAATTGAAATAATTAATAAGTATATTTATCGCCAATAAAATAGATTGTACAACAGGTTTTTCAGTAAGTCCTCCAAAAATTTGTAAAGATTTTAAGAAATCTTTAATCCATGATAGTAAACGATTTAAGATTCCTTGTGAGTAGGTACATAGAAATGCCCTGAGAACTAAATCTCTACCATAAATTTTATTTTTGAAAAAATGTGAAGACAGATTTGATAAAAACCTAATTATTTCATTCCACGGTTGCGCTATGGGTATTTTTAACATCTTAGTTAGAAAACTTATCCAAATAACTAGTTTTTCGTTTTTCATAAACCCCTTTTTAGTGGAAACCGGATATGACGTCATTTCTCTTTTTCGTCGCGAATTTCTCGAAAACTATTAGAATTAAAGGCATAGTTATCTGGGCATTTTTTATGTACTTCACTTCACGCAAAGAATCTGTATGGGCAGTCTTTTGGTGGACATTTTCGAAACACCCAATACATTACGAATATCACGAGAAAAAATTTTAATCGAAATTATTGCCTACTATTTGACAAATGTCCATTAAGAAGAGAAGGTTTAATCAAAATTGTCAATACTTAAGTCATGTTTAGTGTCATAACTGTTCATTTTTACGTAATAGCAATACTTTTAAGAGCTATTATGATCAAAAAATTGTCTTTCTATTTCAATTCATCTGCCCCAGCCTGTTTTCAAACACACAATCATTACACAACCCCCATAATAACCAAATATATTTTTAACGCAAGCCACATAAGCCTAATGGGCATCAACCACTCTGCATATTAACTCATTACATCAAAAAAGACCATAAAACACACCACCTATCATATACACGACAAACAGCAAGCGGTCATATCGATGACCTTATCTAAATAGGCTTCACACTACCGCAAATTGTAATGGACGCCTTTATCCGAATGCCAACAGCATGCGCACCGTGTCCATCATAGAGTGAGGACGAATAGACTGCACATCGTTTCTCTTACCCTTTCAAATCAACCTTGGCAATAGCTGTGCTACTCAAATATCAATTTTTTTCAGGAATACTCGATATAATCGTTTATTCAGTATTAATGAACACTTTTTAGAAAGGGGAGGAATGAGAATATTATATACTAAGCTTATACTAGTATACTAGTACATTGATTAGAATAGTACGTTTAAAATAATAGTTAATTAATAAAAAAGTAGGTACTATTATTAATTACAATGATAAAGAAGTAAATAAAGCACGTGTACTTGCAAACTTATATCCTAATACAGTTTCAAGAGTGCATTCAGGTAAAAAATTTACTTTAAATACATATTTTTTTAAGGGATTGAGTATTGAGATCTCTAACGGGGGTTTTTATGGAGCAATCAAACTCAATGCTTAGTAAGTAGTTGTATGAAAAAAAATTAATTCAAATAAAAATAGACCTAAGGGGGACGAGGGGCCTACAAATTTATTTTTTTAGTTTCTAATAGGATATCTAAATATTCATTATATTTTAGAATAAAAGATAAAAACGCACCTTGCATAGTAATTTTTTAAAAGTTATTTTTAAATTTAAAAAATGTTTCATTTTAAATGCTCTATGATGTTTCTGAGTCTTTCTAATTAAAAATCAAATGGGATGACTCTATGCTACCCAATAATTATTTCAATACGAAATACCCGTACTTCTATCGATCATTTTTGTTAGGAATGAAGCTTATTTTTGTCTACTTTATCTTTCTGCAATCATCTAGTCTATGAGATTTCCCATCCATAAGGCATTCCTCCATCTACTTTCCATATTGGTCTCTACGAGTGTTGCAGCCAATGCGCTCCCTATTTCACACCACCTCCACGACTTCCATCATCCAGCGTGACAGCAGGCGCAACAGCATTAGGTCAATTACACATTCTTTTCTGGTAACACAACACCGTTTAATAAGGCATGACAAAAACGATAAGGACGTCCACCGCAGAAGCCGCACACGTTAAGGGGCCACGCGTCCCCACATCGGGCTGTGTTTTTCGGCGTCGACGTAATTGGAAATTCGCGTGTTCCGCATAAGTCGCTGTAGAACGGACTTGGTTGCTTTACACACGCAAGCTGTGTTTAGTGAGATTTTCATTAGTAAATGTGCTTAATAAAGTAGTGGGGATAATGTTCTTTTCTTTTAACGTCAGAGCTGCAATGCGTTTTTGTGTTTGAAATGTACATGAGAAAATGTTTGACTTTGAATTGTTTGGTAAACATTAGTAATCATCCATAAAGTACGTCATGTATTTAGGGGAAAGGAGAGAGTACTGTATGTGGGATGCATTGTGAAAAAAGGAAGGGGAGGATTTCCAATTTCCATCATCACACCAGAGAAACAGTTCTTATATACTTATACTGCTTTTAAAATGCTAAAAGAAGAATTTTAGCCACTATTTTGTTTTATTTAGTAGTAAAAGAGTACCTTGTTACAAAGTAATTAGAATATTGAAATAAAAATTTAATTCTTCGTGATAAAAAATTAGATTAGATTTTAAAACTTCAAAAGTGTGATACCACAATGGGGAAGGGATCATTGAAATGTGATAACATATCGTTACCGCCACGCCAAAAACACGAATCTGAAGAATAGCAGATTCGTGTTTTTGGCGTGGTGGTAACGATGTGGTATTTAGGGGAAGAAGAGCTTAAAATTTCTGAATTTGTTTTACTTAATTTTGAATGGTTCCATATACAAAAAAATTATTTCAGAATCATTTTTGTAACAACGACGTTTTCTCCTCCCATACATAAAAACATATTTAAATAACTAAAATTGTTCATCTACACAGCTTAATAACAAAGAAAGATCTCGCAAAAATGTCAATATAACTCTTTAAAGGTCATTGCATAACTCCCAAATAAGAACCCATTCTATTTGCATGGCGAGAAACGCTTTCCCGTATTTGCATAGGCGGCAATTCCTTGACGCATCCGGTGGCAGGATCTTGATTTTCCTGAGGAGCGGTGACGTCCCGGAGCACTCCCGGAGTCGAGGTGTCACAACACATTTATTGTTCCATATTTCGCTGACGAAACGTGCCCCGAAAGGGGGACATTCCATCTGCGGGAAATTCGCTGACGAAATATCGCTTGACCGGGCCATTGGAATTAAGGGTTGATGGCCAGAAGGTGCAGGGGCAGCGTATATTGTCTTTTGATGGCGGTTGGATACTTTGGATTGTATACCTCAGGAAAATATGTGATTCCCAAGTGATTGGATTGAATTGTTCTGAAAACTAAGTATAAAAGATTTGCTATTATTTGATATCATTACTCAGTAAGTTTTAGCTTCTTATTCAGTATTTAGTTATGCTAATATATAAATCATATTTAATTTTTTGAAACAATAAATAATGTCAAATAAAAATTGCAAATATGAAAATTTAACTATTGAATGAAATGGTAGTAACAATTCAGGCGCCTGCCACAACGAGTAACAACTTTAATAACTTTTCTATGGAGTTGACAAGCGATAATTTAACCAAGTTCCCATCAGTCATTCAGAGCCAATAATAGGGTTGCAATTTAAAAGAGATCCAACATTCAGATTTCTCATTGGCTCTGAGAGACTGGGAATTCGGCTATTTAGGCGTATGTATGAAGATGTTGCTGTTGTTGCGTTCGTTGATAGTTGTTGCTGCAAGAACCGCAATTTTTCATAATATTATGATTTGCTGAAAGCAAAATATTTTATAAATAAGCTGTGAACAACGATTTTAAGGAGATAAAAATGGAGAAAAACTTGACAGATTAGAAATGAGTTTGACTGAAAGCCAAATCTCTCTTAGTTTCGGAACTTTGATTCCATTTGATTCTTTTCAAGAATTTTTTACTGTATGTTACAGGTATTATTTTCAACTCTAAAAAAGTATATTGAATTTCTCAATTCGTCATTGGCATTTCAAATTCTTACATCCACATTCAATACAAAAAACACTCCACCTGTTTTGTACAATTGACTTCAAAATAAAGTCAAAACCCGCACTTTTCTACCTGTTAACTGAAGGCGACAACTACAAAGAAAGCCAGCGGATAATCTTATTGATAAATAAAATCTCATGAAAAAATGAGTAAGATCCAAAGGCGGTTTTCGTTACGAGGATGTGACACACATCAAAAAATGTACCTCATTAAATTCATCGCTTTCTTATACGAAACGTCTTCTTCAGAATAATGTAACCCGCCCCAAAATGCCCTGAATCTCAAACAGGGATCGAGCTTAATAAAAGGATCCGAGGAAATACGCTTAAATTACGTCGGGAGAGAACAAGATCCGCAAAAATCTTATAACCCATCAGAATTCGTGACTTCAAAAGAAAGTAACACCGGTGGGGGCATTTCCATTTTCCAAGAATATCAAAGTGAGGGAATTTTACGGGTTTTTTTTTCTGACTCGTCAACGTTTGAGTTTTCCATCAAGGAATTTTAATCCGCGGTATTTTTCAGCCGCATCGATTCTACCTGTCGGGAATTTTCTTCATGAATTAAACAGCGAATGCAAATTCGGCAGACGAGATTTTGCTGGGGATTTTTTTTTTGGTAGACGTTCTGTGTTGCGAAAATGGAAGTGATTCTTTCGCGATACAATGTCGTCGTCAATATTTACAATAGAGATGATGGGAGTTCCTCCCTGGTGTTCATTATAAATCGCCTAAACAATCTACTGATGAAGTTTGCGAACTTCGAAATAAAATAGCGGTTTCCTCTTTGATTTTCAAATTGGCCTAATGAATCTTTCATATTTCTAGATGATTTTTTTAGGTTTGGTAGTTATTTGTCTTTATAGTTTGCGGTTTCAATTGATACTTTCTTTAGAACAATGGAATAGGATTGGCCTTTATGTTCTGCTTTAAAAATAAGCTTAAATTTTCTTCATTTGGGTAAAATTGGTTCAATGAATTCCTTCCAGTATTGTGTTTAAATGAAAGCAGTGTTGATATTAATAAATACTTTGCGTATTTAATTATTATAATTTTTATTCTATTGAAAATACTTATTTAACAGAAAATTTCCACAAAGAATATTTTTTTAAACTCAGATACGAAGTAAAAAAAATTGTTTGAATTTCCATTTACACAATCGTGAAGTTCAACGGAACAAATTCTGTCAAACCTAACTACGCAAAGAAGTCTCAGGGAGAAAATATGAGTTGCCTTTTCTTGTGTCTATTCTTTCGATTGCCCACAACTAAAAGAGTGTGGATGGAAACTTTTATTTTTATTTTTAGTAATAGCTTTTTTTCCCTGAAATTTTCTTTCGTTTTTGAATACAAAGATTTTTTGATAACGCTATTTATGTGTGCTAGGAGTAATTTAAAAATAAAAAAAATTAGGTACAATTTCACTTCCTATCACATCTAGAAATAAATTAATAACCTTTTCGGCGCAAGTTTATACTTGCGTATGCGCCAAGTTTTTAGCGTTAAAGATCACTATTATGGTAACCCTAACTCATGTTAAATGAATGATTTGGCTTCTAAATGTGCCGCTAAACAGCCAAAACTCGCCAAGCATACGCAACTCTAAACTTGCGCCACATTTTCTAGCAAAATTACTACTTTCAAGTTTAATTAAAAGACAAAATGAAAAGCTAGATATTTATAAAAGAGAATTTGAAGCATATTTTTTGTAAGATATCAATTTATGTATATAACATATCTTTATTTACCTTTTATCAGGTTAGCAAAATAAATATTCGAGTAGGGAAAGTTACTTTATGCTTATAAATTTCATTTTTGTATTTTAAAAATCATGATTTTGAAACCCTCCCCTTTTAAAATAATACTTGAACCGTCACTAATCTTAACATACATGCTTTAATGAGAAATTAATATATGTTTTTGTATTTCATTGAATGTTGTCTTTTTATCACTTTCTACAGATAAACAATATTAAGAAAAATTGTTGAGAACCTTTATCTTAGTAAAGCCTAAACATTAAATCCGAACCCTTTTTACAGCATTATAACCAAAAGTTATGGCCTCAATAAGGTCACAATTTTGCTTCAAAATCCTAGTTTGAATTTTACTCCCAGCGTTACTTCAAACACTCTCAGTCTTGAAACAGGTTTGATGGCTCTTTTATTACCAATGAACGCAGCCAATGCCTGCACTTATCATACATGTTCACGGTAGAGAAAGGGAAATTATAAGGTTTTACGGTCGATTCTAAAGTGGGAAGTGCTATGAAATATTAAGCATAAAACCCCCAAGTGCCCTTGTAAAGTTTTCAGCTCACTTCAAGATGAAGGTTTTTTTTTAGTTCCTTTTCTTAAACCCAGTTTCTAACGGGATTTAGAAAGAATAAATATTCTAGAAAATTCTGGAGCTCTTCTTTTCTTTTTTAAGTCTAGAATTACGTTAAATACTTCGAAATAAATTATTGTAATTTAAGTCTTACGTTGGTTTAAGTTTTACTAACATGGAGTTTTATTTTAACTACTTAATAAATCTGAAAAATAAAATTAATTAATATGCATTGAAGTGTGAGAATTTGAAGTTTTAAAATATAAAAATAATGAATATAAATAAATTAATTATTGTTATTTATATCGTGAATACGTATATTTGCACTGTTCAAAAGACGCAATGTATGTTTCAAAGCACATAGAAACTAAGGACGTCTGAAATTATTTAAAATACGTTAATTTTTTCTATATTTCTTTCAGCCTATATGAACAAACGTACACGATATAGGATAGACAGCCATCAGATTATTTTTAAACCATCTTTAACTAAACACCATTGATAGCCTTCAAAACTATATAATCAGAGCGGGCCTGCACAACTGAGGAAAATATAAACCGATAAACTGAGAAAAACAAAAAAATATTTAATAAGAGGGAAACCAGATCCCACATTATACTGCAAGTATGCAATTTAATTTTGATGAATTTTCTATATTTTTGACAGTTCCTTGTTTTTGTAAAAATTTTTCAATCGTATTTTTGTTATCAAACACTTATTTATAATTATAATTATAAAATATAATAATAATTATGTAAGTATAAAATATAGTAATAATTATATTTCACTATAAGGATTATTGGGCCACAAAAAAAATATTGGCGGACTGTATGTTTTACAGGCCTGCATTAGAGTGTAATTTTATTCTTATGTGATAATACTTAATATATCCGAGAATCTTTTTCATCAGTTAGGTGCTTCATGGTGTTTAATTAGAATAATTTCAAAAATACTTACAAAAGTATTCTGTCAAATCATAATAAGTTCAAAACTTCAATCATTCTGTCTGAACAAAATTTAAAAAGATAAAAGTAGACTACGATAAAACACTTCCCTCACTTAAAACACGTCCCTCACTCGATCTCAATTAGAAATTATTCACCCCAAAACGCCCTTAATTTCAATCACTCATCGAGAACTACAGTCATACAGCCTTCTAATTAACCCCCTTCAATTCCCTCCCAACTCCCCCCAATAAAACTCGCAGGCTCATACATTCCCATTTACCGTTGAGCTTTGGAATGCTTTGATAATTCTAAAGAGTCCATCAAAGACGCTAGACGGGCTTAAGCCACCAACAATCAAAGCCTGCAGTCTGATAATCCGCTTAACTACCTCAGTATACGGGTACGGATTACTTCATGATCTGTGATGCACAAGTTTTGTGGTCCGCTATATGAAGGATTAGCAGTGTTTGGAGGGGTGCTTTATAGCACCTTTAGGGGTGACTTTAGATGCCCTTATGTTTATAAGGGGAGATAATATCGGGGAGGGATTTATCAATATTTCGTTGCACAGTTATGGATGGAGTGTGGTAAAATGAGAGGATTGCCAGGGTATTAGGTAAATATGTATCTTTGAAATTAATCGTTTGAAAATAATTTCTAAAATTATTACTAAAAATGTTATTAGTTATTTTTCGAGTAGGAAGTTCATACTACGCAGAACAGAGGTAAATCTAGGATTATATTCGTGTTATGAGTTATGTCTTTAGACACCTCCAAATTTCACTACAATGAATATGTAGGTGTTTCTAAATCTTAATTTTGTTTAAGACATATTTTTAACAAGTGACACTACATTGATTTAAATTGTGTTTGTATGGGTAATGCTACCAAACGTTGGTAAGTAGAGTCACTTTATTTAAACTATTTATTTTGTTGTCACAAAAACGTTTTTTAAAATTATCCACTACAAAAAAAAACATGAATTAAACAGTGACATTTTAAGACTTCCATATTTTTTACCATGGTTATAAACCAAAATTTATCACATTATTCTTCATCTTTCCTTCTACGAAAGCATACTCTATCCATTATTTTCCAAAAAAAAAAAAAGAAGCTAACTCCATTTTCACAACAGCAACAAAAAAAAATTAAACATCCTACGATTCCCTCTGCCTTTATGTCCAAAGCTACAACTTCCACTAGATTGAGTCCCACTTTTCTGCATCCTTTTCCCCATTGATTTCCAAAACAACAATGCGCACGAAATTGTTGTCACCGCCTGGAACGTCCGCCCCCGTTCCTTGGCCCCTCTTTGAATCTTTTAAACAAATAAATTTTGCATCACCGCTTCTTGGAAGATGTCCAAATGTCGGCGCGACCCTCTATAAAATCTCATTTTGCTCTTAAAACGTTGGATACTTGCCATAGCATCTTCCTTCCTTATAATGTATAATGCATCGAATTTTCCTAAAACTAGATATGCTATTAAAATGCTTAAAAGAATTTTGGTATACTTTTATGATGATGAACAAGGGGAACGTTATTCTTTAATGCTGTTTACTCTTAGCATAACCTACATCTCGAAAAATTATTTCCGGGATATTTTCGAATTTTATATGTGCTCTCTGCTATTTATTCCCTTCAATTGTTAATTTTCTTTACTATTTATCCCTCCAAATTTATGTCATCAATTCCGTGAAGTAGGAACATAATTCATAATTCAAAATATGCAGTTTTAAGCTATTCAATTATTTAAGATTGATATAAATTCTTCCTTGTAATAAATATATTTAAACAAAAAATATATTCTAAGCCATCTATTTAAACATTCCATCCAATAAAATTCGCTTTAAATAAATGTTTATCGTTTTATAACTAACAGATCAAGCTTTTATTTGGGTTACAAGATAGTGAGTAAAACATAAGACCAAAAGAAAAAAAGTTTATAATCAATAAACAGTTTAGTAACAGATGAGTATTTTTATGTATATTGTTTGAAGAATTTGTAAAATATACTTTCTGTTTCCTAAGCTTTAGTAATGATAGATGTTGCAGTGTAAAATTAAAACTTCCTTCTATACTTTTGAATCTGTTTTGAGAAACACTATTAACATGTGAATAGTTTGAAATATACCTCCGTACTAAGTCATAAACAATAAATAGAGTTGAATAAGCTAAAATTATTTTAGATAACAATAATCTCAAATTTACAAAATCATGAAAACTTCTTCAACCTAAATAGTTACTATTTATTGATACATTTTTTGGGGATCGTATACCGTCGATGGAATATCCTAATGCCTACTTCCTATGATCCCGGAAAAAGTATCAATAAATAGTAAATATAGAGCATTTTCAATCACATGACTCGGACCTAACAACGGCCTTAGCAACAGAAGGTTAACAGTTACAGAAAATGACTAGCTATGGAGCATTGCAATCACGTGATCCCATACCTAAAAACCGCCTTAGCAACAGTTAAAAGCCGTACAGAAGGTACACAGTTAAAAGAAAATAACCGGTTGTGACGTCACCTGAAAACACTCTATCATGTTGTTTGAAAATAATATGAGTAAAACTAGTAATCTTTGATGTACGCAAATTAGTTCAAACACATTACTGTGACTTCATCTATTCACTTCGTATTGAATTAAGGTTTCATACACCTTGCATTGAGCAAACATCAGATATTTACCCTGCCACCCGACATTCTCCAGAAACCTTTTCCCAATACCCGTATAACTCCTCCCCACCTGAACAAAAGAGCTTCTCCAATTCCGCAAAGCCATTGAAACAATTCCGACTCACTCACTTCAAAGAGTTAATTCCGAGAGAGAGGCGCTGCCATTATTAAACAAATAACTCCCGATCCCTCGTCGCCATTCATAATAATAATAACCGGCTTTACCACCGCCAGTTGAGCAACCTATCTAATTAGGAATCTTCAGTTTGCAGCAGCACTGGGATGGACAGCCGCTGTAGATAGATAGATGCCTGTCCCGCGTTTACTGTGAAAGAGGACTTGGATTCAGTTCCACGAATTCAATTAATAACATCGATATGCAGTGGGAACCTCTAGTATCCTTCAGGTTCCCCTCAGAATGGTGATCCATGGCGGGAATTTGTGATGGCATTATGATACAATTCATGCGATGCAGCCAACGGGATTACGCGCGCAGTCATTGTGTGATGGATTTCGGATTCATTGCTTGATCGAAGAACTGGGCGTTATTAAAGTGCAAATAGATCTGATTTGAATCTGATGAACGAACGCTTTTCTGTGGGGGGGATTTTGCCTATTGTGAACTGCGAATCTTGTATGGGTAGGACTTGTTATCGGTTTGTAATAGGAAATGAATGTTTAGGATAATGGGGGTTTTGAGGTTTGTGGAGGACTCATATTACGCAATTTGTTTGGAGTAGAAGGAACAATGTTTTTGTTTGCTTGTTGCGAATGTGCTGTTACAGAGAAATTTAGAAAAGCGGGTGGTTATTGATTGCATTATGGCTAGATATACGAGAAGTAATACGTTTAATGATTTCACATTTTCAAATTAAAATATAAATAAAGAGGGAGAGAGGGAGAAAGTAAGAGTATATGGAAAAAGTATAAATAATATAAAAGGATAAAAGTATATGATGATTTGACCTCAACATATCATTATTTACTGAGATAGGATACCAATAAATGTATTTTTTTCTTTTAGATCAGACATATTTATCTGTAGGCGAGGTTTTATTAAATTATTGTAGTTATATAATATAGTTTTTCTAATAAATGTATCCTTCATAGGAATATGATAAAAACAAGTAAATATTTATCTTCTTTTCCAAGTGGTGCTTACTGTTTTTATTAGTAAAACATATTTACCGTTTGTTCAAATATTTATCCATTCTAACCCGATTAATTTTAGTACAAATGGAAAATACTTATGAAATAAACATCAGTGAAATAAGTTCAAAATTTAAAAAGGCCTCCTTAAAACACTGAAAAGCCACAAGTCCAAAGGATAAGAAAATATCTTTGAATTATAAAAAAAAAATTAACAATCATCAATGTTTAAATAAAAGAAACGCAACACATAATACGACTAAAAGAATGATTAAAATACAGAATTTTTAAACATAAAATAATGGTTCGTAATGACTAATTCCATCATAATTTAGCATTGTGATGATAATAATAAATAATTTAAAACCATGATTTTGTGTCCTAGTTGAAATCCCTACTCTAATATTCCGATAAATTGAAACTCTAATGGAGCTGCTAAGGATGACAATGGTTCATATCCAAAATTAACACATTTGAGATAAGCATGGGTTTTGATTTCTTTTTCAGATCCTTTATATAATTGTGGGAAATAATCTAAGTCATAGGTTCAATAGTTTGCCTGTATATATATATAACAACGGACTAAAAAAATCCTTCTCAAAAGAATGCATTTTAATGCGAAATTCGCATTGATAAATTCTGTCTCAATTTAGCAGTGGAATAATTTATCACGTATAAAGCCACAATTTATGTAATATCCCACATTACAATGTCTACTCTAATATTCGGATTAATTAAAACTCTAATAAGGCTGCTTAAAATAGCAGTGGTGTATGTACAGGGCCGTATTTAGGCACGTGCAACATGTGCTATAGCACAGGGCGGCAAAATTTTGGGGGGCGGCAATTAACAGTTTTTTTTTTTTTGTTGACTATCATTTTTCAAAATGAAATTTAAATCATTCATAGTGAAGAAAAATAAGTAATAGTTTGTTGAGGGTATCATAGTATCATAGCTTTCCAGTTCAGGGCCGTAATTTTGATATCAATTTTTATATTGTTTTTCCCTTGAAAATTCACCAACATATAAGGAGAAATCCTCTTCGGGTGCAACCCAAAGGGTCTCAAAAAACGTAAAAACAATACTTTTTAGGGTCAAATTTCAAAAATTTTCCTGGAGGTGAATCCCAGACCCCCCTGCAAAACTTAGGCGTCTGTTAACAGTGTTTTCCCTTGGAAATTTTACCACTTGCAAGTTACAAGAAGCGATTCCCTTCGGGTGTTTCCCACAAAGAGCTTCAAAATGATAAAAAAATACCCTAGTTTAAAGGGGAAAAAAATTTCTTGGGACCCCCATCCTTCACATTTTCTTGAAAATAAAATGAAATAGGGGGGCGGCAATAAATCGATATGCACAGGGCGGCAAAAACCCTAAATACGGGCCTGTGTATGTATGTCCGAAAGTACCAGATTTGATAAGCACGGATTTAGATTTCCTATCAGGTTCTTCATTAACGATCAGTGAATACTGCTGTTCGAGGTTTTGATTCCGGATTAATTTTAGGTTAGGTTAGTTGTGTATTAGTAGGGGGAAAATAGCTAAAAAAAGGACCATTTAGGGAACAAATTTGAACAAATGATTTGTCAACGGTTTTCGGCTCTACTAGATGTACTTAATGAGAAAACGAAAGTTTACCAAAATCGGATCGTGGGAAGTGGGTTTTTTTTCAAGATGGCCGCCATAAACATGGAAAATCGAGAAATCCTATAAGTTTTGTGCTTAAAACGTAAATAAACGTTCTTCAATGTATGATTTGAGTAGAATAAGTATGGTACTGGGTAAACTGAATGATATAAAAATAGTTTGCAAAATCTGGCAACCGGGAATGGTTTTTTTCCAAGATGGCGGGCGGAACTTTCATATAAAAGGATGTGTTGATTCTGAATTTTTATGAAATATATTTTCACAGATTTTTATAAAATATATTATTTAATTTATTCTTATTTTAATAATTTTTCATTCTAAGTAATGTAATAATGCTCAGGATACAATTAAGAGGCAGATTTTATAAGATGCAGGCACAGGTCGCTATTGTGACCATTTTTGATTTTGATGAAATTTATATTGTGGGTTCTTCTAATGATTTTAGAATACCCGTATTTTTTCTTTTTCCCAAAAAAAAATTTTTTAGGCCTAAAAAAATTCCGAAAGTTGGTCGCGACCCAGTATTTTTTTCGAATCGATATCCTTTTGTACTCCTTTTTCGCTGTGCATTGAGGGTCAATCAAAGTAATTCTGGTGATAACAACATGTCCTTAGGTAGCTAAAACAAATTATTTTGTGAATTTCATGGTTTACCTTCAGTGCAACCTGGAAGGGTTCGCCAAACTTTGTCGCGGAAAGTGAAAAAACGCCAAATTTGAGCCCTAATGCACCCCATCATTGAGGGTCAACCACAGTTTGGGGGGTTTACTTGTGTAGTACTACTCAGTATTAACTTATTTAGCCCATTTATTGCATCGTTGACCCTCAGGGCTGCCGGAAAATAGCTACTTTTGTAGCTAATAAAGCAAAAAAAGGTCATTTTGGTGACCCTGTATTTCAGAGCATTAAGGGTCAATGAGGAACTTGAAAATGGCATTTGGTAGCATGAGACCTGTACTTTAAGAGACAATTGACAGATCTTTGGTTTGCGGCCCTGCGAGTACTTAAAACTGACTTTTGTAACTAACAAAACGAAAAAAAAAGGTCAATTTGGTGACTCTGTATTTCAGAGCATTTTAGCTTATAAAAGTAGCTATTTCCTGGCAGCTCTGAGGATCAAAAATGCATAAATGGGCTAAATAAGTTAATACTGAGTAGTACTACACAAGTTAACCCCCCAAACTGTGTTGACCCTCAATGATGGGGTCCATAAGGGCTCAAATTTGGCGTTTTTTCACTTTCCGCGACAAAGATTGGCGAACCCTTCCAGGTTGCACTGAAGGTAAACCATGAAATTCACAAAATAATTTGTTTTAGCTACCTAAGGACATGTTGTTATCACCAGAATTACTTTGATTGACCCTCAATGCAAAAATTTTTTTTTGGGAAAAAGAAAAAATACGGGTATTCTAAAATCATTAGAAGAACCCACAATATAAATTTCATCAAAATCAAAAATGGTCACAATAGCGACCTGTGCCTGCATCTTATAAAATCTGCCTCTTAATTGTATCCTGAGCATTATTACATTACTTAGAATGAAAAATTATTAAAATAAGAATAAATTAAATAATATACAGTGGAAGCTCTTATAACGACCTGCTCTTATAAAAATCCTCTCTTATAAAGACCCAAAAATTAGTCTCTATAAGAGCACAAAAGTGCTCTTATAAAGACTAATCTTCGAATCGATTCAGCTTATCGAATACTTTTCTGGATCGGTATGTTTGCGTCACACATGAATTAGCCAATAAACGAATATCAAAGTATGACAAACAGCACCAAGTAACCATCGCATCTTCTTCTCGCTTGCTTTCGCCCGGGGTAACCGGCTACAATCCCAAAACGAAATCTTGCGCTACCCTATGCCTTTGTTGATTTGAGACTTATTTATTATTATTATTAGCGGTTTAGTTTTATGTAAGCATCCGAACATTCTAAGGAAGCTAAACTACGCAATAAATTAATATCAAAATATAAATTTAATAGCAAACACAAATATTTATGCTTTGTAAAATATTGATCTTAAATTTCATAGCAAAAAATAAGGTAATATAATATAACATTAAATTGAAAGTATCAAGAATTCATAAAATAATAAATAATTGCTTAAATGGAAAAATCAATTTGGCGATTCGAACTGTGTTCTAAATCCCAACGATCTAGTATCCTACTGTTTGGATATAATGGTAAGATATACAACCAAGGGTTTCAGTTAGTTGATTAAAAAAACGTATTACGGGTAACTGCAATTTCCATAATCCATCCCTTTGCCTTTGACGATTGAGAGGGTTGGTGATCGTTTTCAGGTTTAGATTTCCTCCAAACTTTATAAACTAATCTACTAAAAATATATCTTTGAGGGAATCGAGTCCACCTTCCCGAAAAGTATCAAAATTGATAGTTTAGTTTAACGAGTTTATTACTTTTAAACGAGTGATATTCTACACTCGAGTGTATCACTCGAAGTTTGCTCTTATAACGACAAAAAACTCGGTACGGATTAATTACGTTATAAGAGCTTCCACTGTATTTTATAAAAATCTGTGAAAATATATTTCATAAAAATTCAGAATCATCACATCCTTTTATATGAAAGTTCCGCCCGCCATCTTGGAAAAAAACCATTCCCGGTTGCCAGATTTTGCAAACTATTTTTATATCATTCAGTTTACCCAGTACCATACTTATTCTACTCAAATAATACATTGAAGAACGTTTATTTACGTTTTAAACACAAAACCTATAGGATTTCTTGATTTTCCATGTTTATGGCGGCCATCTTGAAAAAACCCACTTCCCACGATCCGATTTTGGTAAACTTTCGTTTTCTCATTAAGTACATCTAGTAGAGCTGAAAACCGTTGACAAACCATTTGTTCAAATTTGTTCCCCTAAAAACCTTATTTTCCCCCTACTATATACATACGGCCTTTAGTTGTGGTAGTAATCGAGATCACCCGACCCGAAAGTGCCGTCTCCGTAAGAACAACACAGGCCCTTGTTAAGGAAGACATTCAATTTCAGAAACATGATTTCAGTGGACTTAGACCACAACCGTTCCAAACGCTGAATTCTAAAATAAACCTAACCGCGAACTGCGACCGAATTTCCCGCACTTTCTCCACTCCCACCAGAGTCCAACTAATACTTTGACACAAACAAGCGCTTAAAGGCCCTCGGAAACTACTCAGCACCCTAGTTAATACGACTTCCCTCCCAAAACTCCGCACTACGCCCTCCTCCTGCAATAGACCCCCCCCTCCTACAAAGGATTTTCACCACCTTTCCCTGACTAAGCGTATCTGCTAATTAATGAAGGATAAGGATAAGGTCGAACCCTTTGTGCTCAGCTGCCACTTACCGCCCACATTGGGACGAGGGGGTTCATTTCCGATCGGAATGCGCGTAATTTCAACAATGCGCATGCGCCCTTTTGTCAATCATGAGTCAGCAGATAGGCATGCGGGACGGTTTCTTTACTCAGCAGTTTTGCTGTGGGATGGGAATTTAATGTATGGAAAAACGGGGGATATATTGCTCGTAATGCGAGGGGTGCATCTCCCCCGCGACGGAATGGGGAGTGGGGGAATTTTGTTTATGAATAGGTAATTAATTTTTGGCGTCGGCGGTTTTGCTATGGTGATGAGAGGGTTGAATTCGAGAGCAGCGAAGGAATTTTTTCCCCGTTTATTCCCTATGGAGTAATTGCTTTTTATTATGGAATCGTTTTTTTTTTAAATCAATCATTTATTTTTAGCAAACACATTTATTTCTTGGGAGATGAAGAAAGGAGAAAACGCAGAAAAATGTTAATTTTAAAGCAAAATATATTCTAGGTCAATTTCATTCATAGAAAACAAATTTTTATTTATTTTATCGTCTTGGAGATCGTTTCTTGAAAGAATATACTAATTGGTAAGGTTGTTGAAAACAAACCAATTCAATATTAGTTAATTCTTAAAAAAAACATGCTAATAGAGATTTAGAACTTTTTGCATCAATAAATTTTTAAAATTAAGATTCATCTAGTGTTCCCTAAAGTAAAATATTAATGTGTTGAAAATAAGAAAAAAACTTTTTTTGTTACGTCTTATGATAAAAATAAACTAGATAAAGTGAGTTTAGTATCTTAAAAATTTAACCCTTTGTTTTAGAGCATTTCTTTCTTTTCCGAAAATAAATAAATAAAATTATGCTTAATTTTTAATGCATGCATACTACATTAAAAGTATGCAAAAAAATCCATTTGAATAATTCCGTTGAAACTAATAAATATAAATTCCTAATATTAATTATTTGGAACAATAATAGGTGTTCGGCTAAATATTATATAAAAAAATAATAACATTCAGAATTAGACCTGCAAAATCATAATTTATTTCATACACTTTTTAACATTCAAAAACATTATTATTTATAATCCGGTAAAAGAAGATTTCATTACGGTATCCTACTGTCAGTTTTGAGTAAAATTCATTAAAAACAGTTTTTTATTATGAACCGAAGAAATGATAAATAAACAGGCACTTTTAAAAAATATACATTTTAAACATTTTTAAGATAAATACGTCTTAACAAACTCTTGTGTCTTCAAAGATTTTTATCTACCACTTTTTTGCCGGAAACTATGTAAATCTTTTCTGAAACTTCTGACAGTATCGGAATTTAAATTGCTTCTAAGCTTTAGAACACAGTTTGAGGCTCTTTTGAACATATATTCCAGACTGTCAAACAAAAGGAAATTTCAGATTTCGTATAGAAGTTATGAAATGTACTGTTTCCAAAAGCTTTATTTTATACAATATTTTCACTAGCGTCAAAGGAATTATTTATAAGACAGTTTTGGAATTTAATCTTTAATTTATAAAGAAATCTATATTTGAGGATAGACTATAGTTTTGAACAAAGCTTAAATATATTTTGTATGATAGCATTAAGTATAATTCCATTTTCAATTTTAACTTTAATTTCCTTCACGTTTTAGGGATTATGATTTTATTTCAAAAACTGTAATATAAAAATAAATATTTACATTAATTTTCTTTTTGTAAATACAATTAAAAAATACAATGATTGAATTGTAATAATTTCATAATTTATATAGAAATATTTAGTATACTCTATTATTACTCATTTTATCGTTCGTTTGTATGATTTTGCCTGTATTTAGATCCTACTACTTGACGAATACTCATGACCAATATAAAGTCATTCTTACCAACCTTTTGAAATCAAAACTATAATCATCCTGTTATTTTGGGAATATGATTGATTTTTCACAAAAAGGAACAAACTACTATTATAGGTACCAGGATCCAAATTCAGGGGTGATATAACCAATTTAAAAATTTGATAGTAATCATATGGCTGAGACTATATTTACAAATCTATTAATGATGAATTTATGTAGGGTGTTTCAAAAGTCCCTTTCATGGCTTTTATTTTTGGAAACAATGTCCTTCTAGGCCAGGGTCATGGAAATAAGGTCCACTTCTAGGTAAGTGAACCTGAGAGGACTTACAGCGCCCCTAGCGTAGAAATAAGAAGGTTGAAAAATAATTAAAATACTAAAGGAGATAAATCAAATATTTCAAAGATAGTATTGTTGCCAATATTATGTTATGAAAAACTCACTGAAAAAATTATGAAAATATCGTGAATATTCAAGGAGATATTAGCATGTAAAACTAACACTTTTTCAGGCTTAAAAAAAGAAAAAAAAAAGTCACAAAACAAAATGATTTGATTTGTTGACTTTTTGATTAAGTTTTGTTTAACTAAACATTTAACTAAAAAAACACAATAGGTACTACATAACACTGAAAAACTTGCAAATTTGTGAACTTTTTCTTTTGATTAAACTAATATTTTTATATCATAAAAACGCAATAAATCGAAAATTATTTAAATAAAAACGTTTCTAATTTACTAATTGACCATACCTCCCCTCAAACACAACTCCAAACAACCCCATCCCACCCCTAAATCAATACCCCCATCTCACACAAAACACCCCAACCCCCCTGATTAAGGAGCGTCATTATCCGTCCCAGACAGCACCCACCCACGCAAAATAACGAAGCTATCCCCACCAAAATAATAATAACGGGCCTCCTCCTCTCCCTACAAAATAACAATCGCATACCAACTTTCCCAAAAACAACAAGCCAAAGCACATCTCCATGGAAACGTGGAGAGGGCATTTTTGGGACGGTTACAGCAGCCAGCGACACCGTTAAAATGCTAATGCCTTTTGAAGCTCAGGAATCTAATTAAAGAGGGGGAGATGAGCACCTTTTGATGAACGACGTGCCAGCCAGGGCGCAGACGTATCACTCGCTCTAATCCGACAGGCGAGGGAGAGAAGGGATCTGCCGTCATAACTAAGCTAATTTCGCGATAAGGGGGTCCTGGGTTCTTGAGGGGAGGAGGGGGCTTTTTGGTCAGAGGGGTCGTATTGTTTTCCGGAAGGGGGTCGGGATGGTGCGGAAGTAGTTTGGGGTGGGGTGAAATGTGAGGAGTGTGGTGGTGGGGACGTATTTTGAATAACTAAAATAAATAAGTTTTTTCTGTTCACTGGAGGGGAGTTTAGTGCTCGGCGTAGTATATTCATATTTCACCAAGGAATCTCTCTATATATAATGAAGGTGTCCCTGCCTGCCTGCCTGCCTGCCTGGCTGGGTTCCTGCCTGGCTGGGTTCCTGCCTAGGTTTGTCCGGAACAGATTTGGCTCAATTTCTCCAAAACTACCCGTCCGAATCGAACCAAACTTGGTACACATACGTATGGGGACGGGGGAAAGACAATGACATCATTTCCAAATTTCTAAAACCACCCCTTCACCCCCTTTTAGACCTTTTTGTAAAAATCGCCTTACTTCTCCACTAAAGAAGATCTGTTTAACTCGCATTGTTGCAAATAATACAACAAAAACAATTTTAAACATAAAACAAAGTATTTAAAGATAAAACTTGGCTAAAATTGTTTTAAATGTTTTAAAAAGGTTATTAATAATTTAAAAAATTAAAAACGGCCCTTATAAAAAACTTTATAACAGTATTTTCTTATTAAAAACTTCATTTTCCATGAAACTTTAAGTTGAAATAGAAAGTTTTAAGAATTAGACTGGTTAAAGTAAAGATTACATCATGCAGTTTTTTTAGAAAGTTGATGATAGAAACACTAGATCAATTTGTTATTTAACCTTATAATTTGTTTCTTTGGTGTAGTTTAACGGGATTTTTTTTTCAATTTAAACAGGGGGTATTTACAAATTTTGGGATTTCAAAAGTCTGTAATAATTTTAATGGATTTTTTTCACTTAGAATGGATAATTGGGTAACTGTCGTAATTAAATGTGCAACACCGGAACTGGATGGTTAGGTTAGATTTACACAGTTGGAACCGGGAGGGAAAAGGCACAGGGAGCACGGTGATGAAAATGCACCGGGAACACCGAGATGAAAAGGCACCGGGGACACCAAGATGAAAAGGCACCGGGATATGAAAAAATACTGGGAACACCGGGATATGAAAAAATACTGGGAACACCGGGATATGAAAAAATACTGGGATGATTGGTAATTATGGTTACAGAAAATTAGGCATGTAACTTGAGAAAATTTTAATAAATTGATACACTCCACCCGTGCAAGGCCGGGCATATCAGCTAGTATATCTATAATCGAGGACTTACGACCGTATTCACCGCAAACCTGACGGATGGCTAATCGGGAGTCAATCCTCAGATTGGTGGAGAACTAGTTTTCATTCTTTAACTGCTATTCAGAAGTTTGACTACTGGTTAACCGCTGGTCAGGTGAGCGGCGAATCCGGACGTTGTAAAACGATTTCAGATTCGCAATCTACATTTAAGTTAAACAGGTGCTTCAGCTCAAAATCATAAAATAAAAAGGAGTGTTTGTACTCAAGAACATGGGCGTTGGTCTAAAAGGGAAAGGATGGGACACGTGCCCCAAAATGTTAAGACAGTTTTTATTTGTTAACATATTTTATTGTAACATATAAGTTTTAAACTTTTGTGGGGAACCCCAATATCCATTGATTTAACGCATCTTCAAGCATTAAAAGAGTCGGAGAGGGTTCCAATTTTTCAAAAGCACCGAATATCAGGGGTGTAAGAAAGAGGATGCGAGGGGACTGTGTCCCTTATAGACATTGTCCGAGATGCCTGCCTCCCTCAAGATTTAGAATAGGTTTGAAATATGTTGAAAATTATATATATATATATTATACTTATATTCCTAGAATACTAAAATAAGTTTGACCCTATTTGGTAGTTGGTATAAATGAACTCTCCTGCACTTATTTTTAAAAGAAGATAATCCTTAAGTTGTACCTTTTAACTTTTTTTTACAATTGGTTTATGTTACCAACATTTTTATCAGTATAATTTAAAATTAAACCTTGACACAAATTATCTCTTATAAGTATGTGATAAAAGAGTTTTCTTTTTTTTCTATTATTAACTAAAATAAAAAATTTATTTCAGTCAAAATTCTTCCGTGAAACATTTTGTAAGGATCTTCTTTAATGATACCAACATTGTTAACTTTCACGACCTTCAGTATGAATTAGTGAGAGAAATATGCTTATTTTTCATATCCATCTAAGAAATAGTTTGTAAACGTTCTCTTTCGAAATAGAAAGCGACGGGAAATTGAATACTAAGAATTACAATTAACCCCGTTGGAACTCATAACACAGTAAGTCTAAATTTAACCCGCGCTCACCCACTGTCCTTTTCATTCCACATGTGAAAATCAGATTAAGCGCATTTGGACCGAAATATTTGCATAACCGGAAATCCCCCAACACTCCAGACAATAAAGGAGAATAATTAACACTAACTCAAAATACACGCGGCGCTCAGTGCGATAATTAGATCATTCAAAAGACGACGGTCCCGAGTCTCTCTCTTTCCCTGTCTGCTTGCTTCTCTCTTCAAAACAAATGCATTTCCAGATAACAACGTGTCTGGGAGAGAGCGAAACATCGATTCTTCATATTTTTTAAACTCCGAGGGCGTACTATTGCAGCTTTGGAACTCTAATGATGCAGATAATGATACGCCGGGCTCTCCGTGTATTATTCTTTATGGCGCGAGTTTCGATCCAGGGGGGAAAAATCTCAAAGCCAGCGTTTCCCAAAAGCGAGCGTTTTCATTTGTCATTATGAGTCGAAACCCAATCCGGAGTTTAAATATTGATTGGAGGCTTTCAATTACTGGCATTTGAAAACCAATACAGCCGCCCTCCGGTGCCGAGGTAATACGGGAATGGTTGTTGTAGCTTTTTTTTCTCATTTCGCCCACGGGTAGCAATCGTGAGTCGGGTGTAAAAAATAATGGAACAAAAAAGCGAAGCCGAGAGAAAACAAAGGAAGAAAACGAGTTGGAATCGCCCGAGGATCCGAGACCGAAGAGTAAGAAGAGATAGACCGATCTTCAAACCTCTATTCCCATTTAGGTGACCGTGATAACGTTTCCTCCCATCTAGATTTATTTTCGGTTGGACAACTTTTTCTTTGAGTTTTTTATATTGGCTTTTTTAGATTGTAATTATTTTTTTTAATTATTTAAATTGTTAATTTCGAAATGGGATTTTTCTCTTAAAATATTATACCCTAAATTTGTGAATTTAGGCATACATATAGTTAGTGAAAAGTTATTTACGAAAATGAAGATGCGCGCTAGAGTGTTTTATAAATTTTTCTAAAATTGTATCACTAATGTAACAATAAGCTACTATAAATTATTCTTTCATAAATACTGATATAAACAACAAATGCAATAAGAACTCAATTTTTTATATTGAAAATTTTTTTAAACTGAGATCAGTCTCCAAAATTAAAATACAATTGTGGTTACGGTTACACTACCTTTTTACGATAGAATAAATGATGTTTTTAATCGAATATCAACTTGATTAGAGAAAAATCTTAAAGTAAGTTAGTGAAAATAGTTGTGACTTACCGATCCGCAGGGTTCATATTATGAAACGGAAGGTATCGGACATTTAGTAAAACAAAAAGAGTCCCACTGACATCTTAAGTACTAATGCACAATTTGATTAACCAAATCTATAAAACTTTCTCTAAAACTTTTACTGGTTACTATTATGGTGTTTCATGAAACTTTTCGTTTTAGATCAAAATCTGAAATAAGAAGAAATCATGTTTTCAAATTAAATAGTAGGAAGTAGTTGCAACCCTTTTAACTTTTTGGCCCAAATTTTATTTGACATTTTCATATTTTATTCAGAGATTAGAGGGGTTCTAAAGTTTGAACATACAAAAGTTTCATGGCACATGGGAATTTACATTAGGTAGTCATATTTTTGGGGGAAAACTCGTAAAGGTAGTTTAATTGCCAAATACTTTACTCAAGATGACCACCAGTCAATTCTACAGATAAAGTAGACGCTCTGTTAGTTAGACGAACTGTTGAGTTATTTCAGTCCATGTCTCCTCCGGTGCTGTCTCATGTCTCATCTCACCGAAATCCACATCACTGTCAAGCCATTACGTTGAAAGCCAAATCACTGAAAGATCATTTGCTCGACAGGACGTCACAACAAACGGGACATTTTGACGACAAGACTTTTACAGACAGGACATTACGCCGACGGGACGTGACAGTCCATTTGGCAAACATATCCATTGGATGAAAAGTCATGTCGATGTAACGTCTTGTCAGCTAAACGTCCAGCTCGGTGTAATGTCCTGTCAACAATATGGATTTCAGCGAGATGAGCATGACCAATCCTTTCCACGTGTTCCTAATTCCATGCGTTCAGCTATCACAAAGAAAAAAAAAATGTGACATCATTTTGAGCTATTTCTCTGTGATTCATACAACATTTCTATTCGGATTGCTGAATGCTACAGATCAGTTAAATAGAAACATTGCTTAATAACTCCTTCATTTCCATCATCTCGTATCAACTCAAATATTTGGAATATTAACTGTTTTTATTCGCCGAAATCATACGACAATTTTGTTCCGTTCCATGTCGCGTATTTTTTCCGTTCGTCTTTCTTTGTTGTCCATGCACGAACACAATCAATGTGCTCTCTAGTTCAATACCATCTTTATGTCTGAGACCCCTCCTAATCCGGTTAGCCGAGGGAAAGCAGTTGATTTGTCTTGGACGCTACTGCCGCTTCATTGCCTTTTTCTTAACTGCTTCTGGAGAGAAACAATTTCTTCTTCTCCTCTCTTTTTTTTCTCGAAGCTCACCACTTTTTTGTTGTAAGGTGAGGAAGCAGGTTTGAATAGGAGGAATCCCGGCGATTTATGTGCGTAATGTCGCTTCGTCTTCCCAAAGAATCGGACGGCGCAGATTAAGTCGTCCTATAATGGGAAAGTAATGAGTGGTCGAATGGGGGTTGAGGCGTTTTATTGCTGAGAGGAGGTTTCTGGAGGTTTACGATCGTGTCTTGGGTGAAAGACAATTATTGAGGTCACAAGACCTCATGATCGGTAGATGTCGTTGTTTTTAGAGATAATTGTTTAAGAAGTTTGTCGTGATTTGCAGTGGTTGAGATACTGCTTTAGGAAGATGTAGCTAGTGACCACACTTACTATACTAACATGGGTATGAACCACTTTTAATGGTTTGCCTCAAGAAATATTTAAACAATTTGACTGATAATCCTGACTTGTAAAAAATAGAAATTTTTTGTTTCTTGTAATTAATGTTTTATGGAAGAAAATTTAAGTCTAAAGGGTACAGTGAAGGACTGTTTCCAGGGCCCGACTTACAAGTTTGGGGGCCCAGGGCATAAGACCCATTTGGGGGCCCCCGACATGTCTTAAAATAAAGCTTAAATTTATTTGACTTAAAATAACAAAATCAATTATCTTAACCAAGTGAACCACTGCTTAAAAATTGTTCTTTCAAAAGCTTTATAAGTTTACTTTACACTTATTTCACATTTTCTAGCATTTTGGGGGCCCCTTGCCCTTAGAAGTGGGGGCCCTGGTCAAGTGCCCCGAATGCCCTCCCAGAAATCAGGCTCTGACTGTTTCTTTAAGGGTATCTGGATGATCTTATGTCCAAGTTAAACAAACCTATAGGTTATCAGATCAAGAGGTAAACTTTGTACAGAATGAACTGTCCTGTATTAAATACAATACTTAAGGGCACACGGAACACCTCGATGGCCAAAACATGGCAAAAGTAAAGCATAGTTTAGGTGCGTGCGTTTCACTTTCAAATTTAGATTTTTTTAAAGTTTTCATACACAAGCTAAAACACATATTTTTTTATACAGTTATAACAAAATTTTTCAAAATAGTCAAAAATTTAATAAATTATAGCCATTTTAAAAAAATTGAAAATTTTTGAATGCTCGACACTATATGTCAGTTTGGTACACATTTTAAGAAAACTATTGAATATATCTTTCCAAAACTTGGTGTGATCATAAATAACATGTCAATGAACAATAATAAGAAGGGGTTTAATCATGGATCAAATAAAAAAAATTTAAAAAAAAACTTGTGAGATGTTTAAAAAACAAGTAACTTTTACAACACATTTTGGTTAATAACATAAATTCTACAACAGGCATGTCTTATATCCTTCTTATTATTAAAGAAAATAGGTAGTTCAATAATTGTGGAAAGTTTGAAGAGTGTACCTGAAATAGTTTTTTAAAAATGTGTACCTAAAGGCATGAAAATCATGTTTCGAGAAAAATGGAAAAAACAGAAAAATGGCACAAACCTGCTATAAATGTTATTTTATAATACATCTCAGGACTAGAGTGTGCTTTATATCTTATTTCAGCATTACATTTAACATATTTAACAAGTTTTTATTTAATTTGTGTTGATATAGGGGGTTTGGAATGAGAAATACAGCTTTTCGAAGACGAAGGCAGTCGTTGCATTACAGTACCAAAATGCAACTTAAAATAGCCTGTTATTATTATAAACACTAATTTATGTTATAAAATGTTAGATTGTTTAATGTTTGTCTTATATTGTTAGAATTGAAGTTAAATAACATGAATTATTCTTATATAAAATGGAAAATACTGCGTGACACTTCGAAGACGTAACATCCTGCGGTCAGTTATTTTCCCCTCTTTTGAAACTTTAAACAACCAAACATTACTAAAAACGCAAAAAAACATTTAGAAAACATTATTTTATTACTTAAAAGGTGTAATTTAATTCTAGAATTAACTAAATCCAAAAATGTTTACCAAGATAGCCTTTACGAGTCGTTTCGCAGAATTTCGCATTTTTTCTCATTAAGTCAAAAAATATTAAACAAAATTAAAATTTGCAAAATATATTCATTGGATATTATATTTATGATTAACAAATAACTTAATTTTAATTCTTTGGATTGTTTTAGAGGGGAAAATATCGGCCACAAGTTCATTCTACAACAATAACACGACGTCAACAATGCATTCACATTCTTTAAACTAAAGTTACACAGCTTGGGAAAAAATAATGTTGCCACATAGGTGAAATAAGTATATATTTAGTCACAGAGTAAGAAAATCTAAAGTTTTAGTCCAGTTAATAAGGTTTAGATCGGTTTATTTGTAAACAGAAAGCATCTGGGCAAACGCGTGGTGGGCGTGTCATGCTTGTTAACAAACATTCAAACCGGATTTTAAGGTAATTAAATTTTTGAAACCTACACAAACTATATATTTTTGAAATCGTCTTAAATTGCTTTATTTTTTACGAACAAAATTGAAAAATCGAAAATTTGAACCGTTTTATGTTCTGTGTGCCCTTAAATACATTAAGGGGTAAAATGAAAAGAAAATAATGTATAAAAGTACAAGTCCCATGGCTTGTGATCCTTTAATAAAGAAATTATTGTTTTTCCCTGAAAAAAAAGTGTGTTATAAAATTGACAGGTAATAGCATTAAAATACTTTTAGTTTAGTATTCATGTATAGATACGTAAAATTTGTAAAATATGTAAAAAAGTACATAATTTTATGGCACTAAAACTAAAGCATAAGTAGATGACTATTCACATCCTGTGTAACACGAAAATTATTACTCTGTACAACTTTCTCTTTTTATATCTTTCAAGTTTCTCATTTTCCCACTAATGGTATTCCAAAAAAATATATTTTTGTGAGTTTTTCCAAGTTTTGTCGAAAAGTAATGTTTTAAAATCAGTTAATGGCAGCCATTTAGCTAAGATCACAAATGTTTACCTAAGCATTAGTGTTGCTGCTTATTTTCTGAACAACAAAGCATGTTTAAACATTCCAATCCTTCATAAATGGGTCTTAATACTGAAAGATGTAAAACACACATATTTATATCAAAACTTGTATTAATCGACGAAATCTCAATTTACTATCGACATCACTTAAGAGTTAAAAGCAAAACGCTTCGCATTTTAATCACAACGCAAAACGCACGTAAAGTGCATTAAATCAGACAACATTTCCTCCTAAGTCACTAATCGCCAAAGGAGCTTGAAAGTATATTTTAAGCATCTACATTACCGATCTAGCACGCTTTCATCGAGCAGATAAAACACAATCTTTACGTCTGATAATAAAATCCATCATGTGCTTTCCGTACCTAATTCTCTGTAAAATAAAAAGCGCTTTTATATTTCTTCCCCTCCCCGGCGAAAAGAGGGGAGGGGAAGAGTTTCAAGAAAATTGAGCGAATCCCCGAAGAAATAATTCCTAAATTGCATTCTAATCGGGACCAGAGGAAAATATTTCGTCTCTTACTTTTCAAAAACTTCCATAACGTTTTAGCCGAATAAAGAGTCAAACGTTATTGCATTATGAAAATAAACTAGGCGGGGAAGGGAGTAGGATAAAGAAATCATACAGAAAAAAAGTTAGCGTAATACTTTGGGGATAACTAAGTTATAAAAAGCAAACATTCGACTCCCCATAGCCTTCTTCTGTTTACCCACGAAAACATTGTTTGAAAAGTACTTCTTTTACCAAATCTAATCATTTTTCGTGTACATTCCACTTAGCAAAGATTAATGAATGCCAAGGAGGGAGAATAATTGAGAATAATGATTTTTTTATACTTCCTGCCTGCCTGAAGGTCCCTCCATTCGTTATATAATTCGTCTTTTTATTTTTACAACGTTGAAAAAACGGTCCAGTGCCCAGTTGTTTTCTCCGGCGTTTTTTTTTTACCCCTCCTTTTGCAGTGTTTTAAGTTCTTTGGCGTAAAAAAAATGGCCGAGTTTTTTTGCGTGTTTGTTTCTATGATTTGTTTATACTTCAATAATAAAGGTTGGACTCGGTTGAATGGTAGAGGTCAAGAGAGAAAGTTCTTGTGTTAGCGTTTTTCAGAAATGTAATCATTCAACTGAAACAATGCATACGGAAGAAAGGAGGAAAGAAAAACAAAGCAGTGTGTGGAAATTTTTCCGTTGCTGGTTAATGCTTTTTTATGTAAGAACAATGTTTTTCATTTCTCTTATCAGACACAAACAATGCTCCTTGATGTTTGTGAAACGTTTTTTTTTTTTTAAGAAATTTCAGGAATTATTATTTGGGATGTTTTTCTGAACGTGACAAATAAATTATTTGAAACGCGAGTATAATTTATTGCTTTTTCCACCAAAGAACTCACGATATAAAATGACGCAAACATTCCTTTTGTGTAAATTAATTAATAGCACCCACATATTTATATCCCTATTTTATTCATATTACCTGTAATTATGTGCAATCGCAGCATTATATTAAATTAATAATATGTTATTGTAATATAAAGATTTTTAAACAATATATGGAAATATTTTTCTGTTTACACACATAACATTAATTAAAATATTTTTTTTTAGGCTGGGAGTTTATTAAAATGCTAAACTAGCTTTTGTAGTTAACTAATAGAAATATGAAGTTATTGAAATTTGAATGCAGATGTGAAAATTTATATCTTAGGTTTCAACATTTTTCATACTTACGATTAAAGAAGTAAATATATTATTAGTTTACATAATGCATACCATGTACCAGATATTCCAAAATGTTCACAGAAAAACTTTATAGAAAACTTCACAATTGCCAAGAAAATGACGATTGATATTAAGAGATATTCTTTTGATATTATGCAACATAAGTATACAATAATTACCACAATTATGATTTTTTACACTTTTTGGGTAACTTTTCCTTCAAACTTTAGAAACAATCAAGATATATTTGAATTGCTTCATTAATAAAATTGAATATCCTTAAAAAATATTTAAAGTATTTCATGCATAGAAAGGGACTCTTGTGAAGTGCTTTTGAATTGATTGCTAGATTATTACATTCTAATTTTCATTCTTTTTCCCCTAGTCTTAAATCTTCATTATACGTTTAAAAGGTCAATGAAAAATTCTGCAAATCTTAATTGCAAATATCACCCCAAAGTACACCTTCTTTATTTTTAATTTAGAATAAGATATACATAGCATGATGAAACATTACCTGCGAGACAACTCGGAATCGGGTAACTTCACCTGAAATAACCAGGCATGTCAAAGAGTTTAATTTATTTCTTCCCAAGAGTAAGAAATACGTATCTCATTCGAAATTCGTTACTTTCATATCGATCTATATGTCTTCACAAATCCCATTGTTCTAATAAACATCACATCCAAGGAATAAATATCTCTTCCTTTCGTAATAATTTATTCCTCTCTCTGATGAACCCGTAAAAAAATGGAGGCAATCCCTCTTCAAAAAAGAAAACTTCCAAAAACCCCATTAATAACTGCACTCCCCTCTTCACCCAACGACGGCCTTTCTATAATAACACAACACTCTCCGCAGCAAACAAATTCCTCCCTAGCCTAATTTAAATTTCTAACCTGGGCTAGTTAGCAACAGCTCCAACAAAATGCGATGATGAAACAGGCTTCGATCTACGCCCCGCGAGGAGGCCGAGCCCCTTCTAGCTCACCCAAGGGCATCCTAATGCATCGGGAAAATTTTAAAACTCCGGCGAAGTATGCGAAATTTCACGCTTTTCCTTGTTACAGCGTTATGAATAAGTATCCGATATCAAAACAGGAGGCGAGTAGATCGGTTTATATGCTTTTGATGGTGCTGCGGAGTAATTAAAGATTAACATAAGCCATCTGGATGTAGTGTGTTGTAGACCCCGGGTATGTGTTTTCGAAGATGATGTCGCTTTAATGTTAATGCAGTATTTTGTCCCTAATGATGGGTAGGTTTCTGAATATGTAAAGTAAAAGACGTCGTTATGATTCTGTGTACCTGATTCATTAGAGATTGATCTTTGAGAGATTTTATGTTTATCGCGTCTTTTGGGTTTGATAGTTTAAAAATGTTTTGAAATGAATGCCTTGCTTATTTGGAGTTGAATATTTTATAGGAATGTGTGCTATTTTTAGGTAAGGTTATGATTCACGTGTAACGATTTTTTAAGAAATGCCTTTGATATCACTAGAGATTAATAATTGAAAACTGGATTTTAAAGCACGTATCGTTACCACCACGCCATAAACACAAATCTGCTATTCTTATACATATCAGATTCGTGTTTTTGGCGTGGTGGTAACGATATATTCAAATATAGAATCTGACTCAGGTTTCTAAAGCAACAGCAAAAACAAGGTATGTATTTATAAAAACATAATAGAAATAAGTCATATTTATGCTTTACACTAGTGGATCCCAAAGTGGGCGGTACCTCCCACAGGGGGAGCTGATACATTCTACGGGGGCGGTTAACAGTTGATAGAGAATTGGGGGAGTTGTTAGAGTAAAAGGGGACGTTGACTATATACTTTTAAACTATTGCTAAATATATTTTTGTTAAGAATAAAATATTTTTATTATAAAAAGTTGATATAAAATTATATGAAATGTAAGCAAATTAAAGGCAAAAATATGCAAGGGGGTGGTGGAAAATTTCTTTTTGAAAAGGGGGAGGTGGTCCAAAAAAAGTTTGGGAACCTATGCTTCAGACAGAATAAAAATTTCTGAATAAAATTCGCTCCAAAGCAGATTTCTACAAAAAAAATCTTGAAGAAAAAAAAATATGTCTTTATTTTACCCTTTACTTTATATTTGTTTTTGTTTACATAAAAGCTTTCTGTTTAGACAAAAATAAAAAGTAAAATAATTATTTTTATAAATTGTCTATATTTTTGTGGTAGTCAGAGATGTATCAAAGCAGGGTAACTCAAACGAAGTGAAAAAAACACTGATTTTTCCACACAAAAGAAATTCGTTCTCCCCATAAGAAAATTGGCAAGGGCTTATGTTTATGGCATTAGTTATTCACCAGCGGAGCAAGGATTTACTGAGATTGTATGAAACATTAAACTTAACGAGGCAGCAGGTAATTACAGACTCGGTTAAATCTATTGGAACGAACCACCTGTGTTTCCACTGTTCCCTGTTTATGGGCAGCAGAAAAACACACCGGGCGTAATAGCCATCCTATCCTACAGGATTTCCGGGGGATCAAATTAAAAAGAGAGTAAGTACTGTGGAATAGCTGCTGTTATTGGTATTTGGTTTTCATTTTTTATAGGGTTATGTATGGATTCTTTCTTTCGTAAAAAAAATATTCCGAGGAGTGGGGGGTGTTTAAATGGTCGGGATCTAAAAGCGATTTGGGGGTGAAAAAAAAAATTTTTTAATTTAAATGTAATCTGATTTTGATGGGAAAATTTCGGTGTTTTGTATCCGTATAGAAACTATATTACTGTATTTGGTTACATTTGTTCCATTATAAGAAAAGTTTTGCTTTCTTTTTTGTAATTTTTGTTTGAAAAAATATTTAAATATCTCTTGGAGGAAACATTGTTTTAGTTCTTTCTTTTTTCCAAATGAATACTTAGAACTTTGGATTTAAAAATATTTTTGTGAACTAGATAATATTTGAACAAATAAGCTGATTTCAATTCCCAACACTCAGTTGCCCGACAGCACATATTTCCGACGCCGTTTGCCCGACAGATCCTGAGACACATCTTAATACAACCACCCACACTTAAAATATTAAGACACTTCATATTTTAACAATTGTCCGTACTATAGTCCGTTAGGGTGTTTCGAAAGTATAAGGTAATTTTTTTTTTCGAATTTCCCAGATGCCCCCCCCCCTCAAGTTGTTACAAATACTAAAACATTATTACCTGCAAATTTTCAGGTCCCTAGGACGATTTTTGACCCCCGCGCCCTTCAAAAGTAGGTTTCCCATGTTAAAGTATAGGGAAAATATAGAAATTATCGTCATTTTTGGTTCTTTTCAATTTTACGAGCCTGAAAGCAGTCAATATCGAATTAAAACCTATACATCCTCTTTGGGACATCATTGCCTCAAGATCCTATCGGAAAAATATTCCATGGCACCTACTGGGGTGTAGTTACACGGGGGTGAAAAGCGAGCTTTCACCGAAAAACGAGGATGCTTGCCGGCGCTTGCGGCGGGAGTTGGATGAAGGCCTCTCATGGGGGGTCCAGACACAACTCCCGCCAGATGGGTTCCAAATGACCAGGTACCTTAGGAAAAAGGTTCAAAAAACTCTTAAATAGGCTTTTATCCAGGTCCCTCCGCAAACGCCGGCGAGCATAACCAGCACCCGCGGCAAGCATCCTCGTTTTTCGGTGAAAGCTCGCTTTTCACCCCCGTGTAACTACCCCCCAGTAGGTGCCATGGAATATTTTTCCGATAGGATCTTGAGACAATGATGTTCCAAAGATGATGTATAGGTTTTAATTCGATATTGACTGCTTTCAGGCTCGTAAAATTGAAAAGAACCAAAAATGACGACATTTTCAATATTTTCCCTATACTTTAACATGGGAAACCTACTTTTGAAGGGCGCGGGGGTCAAAAATAGCAGGCAAAATTTGCAGGTAATAATGTTTTAGTATTTGTAACTACTTGAGGGGGGGGCATCTGGGAATTTCGAAAAACATTTTTTTTGAAACACCCTAATAGTCCGTACGTATGTATAGAAGTTGTTGCGGAAAAGTACCAAGGGAGCTGTTGGCAATCGTACCTGTTGGGAAAATGATTTGTCTGTCAAGCAACGACGAGAATTGGAGCTTTAAATGAAGAATCCCTATCAGTCGTGGAGGTACAGTCTTTGACCTTTTTTTTGTACTTCACGCAAGGAATCTTTCTATACAGAGTTTGGGTGGAGTTGTTGAAACACCTTATGTATGTTGTTCACTCCCTTCAACAACGTCCTATCTCACAAAAACCTGATTTTTCAGGAGAGTGATTTTTTTAAATTTTAAAAGTAGATTGAAATGTATTGAAAATAAATATTAAAGCATCCGGTTGAACTTTTTACAAAGATCTTGACGATCTTGCAGGGTTATACTACTCTTTCAGGGCTTTCTGAAAACAGTCATTCTTGAAAGGAGTAAGTGATGCATTATTCATGTTTTTTTAGTAGAATTTAAATCACGGTCTTCTTACATTAAAGAAACCACTCGGTATCCGCTTCCATTTGATATAAACAGGAGTTATAAAAACGCTGACCAAACACTCTGCACTTAAACTGTTCTAAAAGCTACACTAACTTTGTGCAAAATAATAAGGAAACCAGAAAATCCTACAAATTTTCGGGCAAACCAAAAACATAACAGCATCAAATTCCATTAACATCCTACAATATTCACACACGCCCGCCCACCTCCCAACTCCCACTTTACCATCCATCTCGCGTCAAACGAACCCCTCGCTTCCATCCAATCTGATATCTCAAACGGGATTAATAGCTCCATCTCCAAAAGTAATCAAAACGGGGGCCCACCACCCCCTCACCTGTCATAAAAATCCTCTTCTCGCGTGAGGCATAAAATATTGAAGGTCCGCATCCGTTTACGACACTCGGAAGACCGTTAGGGACAGGCGAAATTCCGAGAGCAGTAAATGGACACGGGAGATCCTCTGTTGCCCTCGTAATTCATTTTCAGACCTGGGTGTAAGAAGGAAAAACCATTTCATGGGAGGTGATGCAGGTTTTTTTTCATTCACTTGTTAAGTTTTCATTTGTAATTCCTTGAATTTACTCTTAACTGGTGATGAGGAAATAAAACACATTATTTGGAAGTCGTATTTTATGTTTTAAAAACATAGGATTTTATTATATACTAGGAAATATTTTAGATGATTTTACTGAAAATGTTTCGTGTATACGTTTTGTTGTATTTATTTTTGGTTCCTATTTGTTGTACAAAATGGTACTTTATTATCGCGATGTTTAGTGAACTCGTTTTGTAAGGTTGAAAATTGTCCAAAATGAAAATTTTATTAAAAATAAAATACATTTTTATGAGATTACAAAAGGAAAAAAAAACTTTTCATAAGACGGAAAAATTGTTATATCCGATTTCTTCCAGCTAAAGGAATATGATGCCTAAAGAATAAATAAATGTATCAGGAACACAGAGCTATTTTATTCATATTGGTTTTCTATTATTAAAAAATTCTTTGAAAAAAATTGTACTATTTATTAAGGCTTTTAAATTAAAGTATTTTACAATAAAATTAAAGAGAAAATGAAATAAATCTGAATATTATCCACTGAGAGTCAAATAATGTCTTTATTACAGACTAAATAAGTTTTATATACCGATTACTTCTATTCTGTTAGGTATTTATGTCCTTTCTGATATTTGAAATTATTTTCTAAACTTGCATAAAACGTATCGCTTTATATCATCAACAATGGCTTTTCTCAATCACTTATGCATCAATGGTAACTTTTCATTATATAGGGGGGTTTCATACATAGAAAAGGTATTAAAATATTTTTGTATGTATATGTTATGGGCAAAGTTATTAATCGGGCATTATTAATAATGCCCGAAGTGGAGGCGGGCAAAGTGATAAATTTCATGCATAAATTTCACTGAATTTATCACATTGCCCGTAACATATACTCTATTTCTTTTCGTAATCTATCTTTTTATGTATTTTTGTGTATAAACAGTTTCAAAGCTAAGGCCTTTCTCTTTCAAACGTTTCATCTATCTCTGAAGATGTCATCATTATCGGAAAGGTATTCTAGTAGACGATCCACAACTTGTTCATTCAACATTATTCATTATTCAGCTTGACACTGCCCGCCGACTTGTTAACATCGATTTTTTTCAATGGTACAACCTGGTTTATCTTCCTATGGAATCGAATTATTCACTTCATTACGATTCCAATCACGAATCGATCTCTCCGTAGAATTCGATAATCCCACACATTCACTCCTGAATGCGACAACCGAATCCCCCCAGATCCCGTAAATGGACACGAGAAATCGCCGGTTGCTTCCTCATAATTCATTTTGGGCCCTGCCCGGGATAAATAGGTGCCCGGGTATTAGAAAAGAAAAATAATCATTTTCCTGAAGGGGAAGGCAGTCAGTAATGCGATTAGTTCTCGGTCCATTGTTTGATGGCGGGTGCTTTTTTTGGGAGTGGTGATGTTGTTCTTTGGAGGCGCAGATGTTGCGGAGGTCGAAAGCTAGGAGGGATCTGTAGGTCCCCAGGGAGGGCACACCCTGTGGAGGTTAATGTTAAGGGGATTGGGGGAGGCTTTAGGGAATATGGAGTGTGGAGTTGTCGATTTACTGAGGGGAGGTCAGTTATTTTCATGGGGAGTATCTGTTTGGGAGTATTGTTGGATGTAAGTCTGCTCTCAAGGAATGCACCAGAATCTTTAATTCAAAGGCGATATACCATGTGTTTCAACGAAATATGCTTATGTCAGAGGTCTTCAATGCTGCTTTTAAATCCTGCATTATATTTCCGTTTTGAGATTAGGATTGGTGATTTGGAATTACTACTTATTTTTAAACATGGAGGAAAATATTGAAATATGCTTTTGAACTGACATTGCCATACTGTTTGGTATATCTAAGTTTACTTGGTGATAGTGAAACTAAAGTACTAACTTCTTAATTCTTCCTAATTATGTCATTTCATTTTATACCCATTCTTTAATATTCGTTATTCTTTCGTCCAAAAGAATGAATTAAATGAATAAAAAATTAAATGAATTAAAATGAACAGTTTGTTTCTTTAATATGTTTTGGAATATGTTTTGTAAAAATGCATTCCTTTGCATTTTGTATATCTCAGTATTAACCTTTATATTCTCGTAACAGCTATTCACCTCCCCCTTTCATTAGTATATTTAATGGGGATGATACAATTCTTAACTGCATTTTATAAATTACTTAATCAGCATACAAGATTATTTTGATTTATCATTAACTATAAATGAACTATTTTATGAATTTTTATCCATTGATAAATAAAAGCCTTCACGAGTAGAGTTTTAAAAACTAATTTGTCTTCAATTTTAAAGAAGTAGGATTTTGTATAATATTTTATATAAAAATGCAGCACAAATGATAAAAATGATTTTCTACAGCTTTAAAGTTGAGAAACACAGACAGAAATGATGGATTCCTGGAAGTGAATATTTTCAGTCTCCTTGCAACAATAGAAAAATAATATTCAAATGATACAGACTTCTAGTAGGGGAGCCCATGATGCTAAATGTGGATTTACTCGAGCGCGTCAGATAATCATAGGGGGGATACCTTGCATGCTTTTGAGTAACTCCACCAAATATAAGCTCTCTATGTTGGTGGGTAAGTTTAGAACAGCCCGTCAAAATTTGAAAAAAAAACTAGTTACATGGACATACTTGAGCGCGTCAGATTGGCTACAGAGACAGTTAACAACTAGTTGAGACTAGTTTTCTGGCTACTAGTCCATAAACATTTTGTTTCGTACATTCGTACATTTTGTCGTACATTACAGACGCAAAAAGAGCGATAGCGTCTTACCGGTCTTGGCTTTACTTTGCAACTTTGTAACCCTCCCACTCCCTTGCCCACCGCTCAAATCGGCAGATTTTAGAAAATGTACACTTTTTAGCTGGTAACTAACCAACCTTATCTTTATCTGACGCGCTCGAGTATGTCCATGTAACTATTTTTTTTTACAAATCTGACGGGCTGTTCTAAACTTACCCACCAACATAGAGAGCTTATATTTGGTGGAGTTACTCAAAAGCATGCAAGGTATCCCCCCTATGATTATCTGACGCGCTCGAGTTACTACCCAAAAACACTCTGGGCTCCCCTACTATTCCTAAACTCGTATAGTTCACAAAGACGCTAAAACTCTCACCCACAGAAAACTTTTCCACCACTAACATGTTTTTTTTTAACAAAAGAAAAAACACTTCCAAACTAAAAACTACCTCACACTCCACAGGAGGAGTTTACTCAGCTCCGAAAACATAACGATGACTGAACGGAACACAAAAACAAACAGCGAGATACGACACGAACACACAAGAAACAAAATTAAAAAAAAAGAAAGAATCCAAACACGTCTTTTATTTACTTTCCCTCCCTCTCACTCGATATCTCGAACACTCCCCCGCTTAATACGTACTTATTTTGCCCTCCAAAAAGTCGCCGTATTTTATACTCTGACAACACATCGCCATCGATCCCTCTGTATACGTGTTAATGCTTCTTTCTCTCTCCACCTAAAGAATTTATACCGGGTGACACGCAAACAATTAGGGGAGCGCCATTGTAGGAGGATTTAATTTCTTTCGAAAGTATTGTTTCTTTTCTCTCCCCCCCCCCCGTCCGTTTATCTAATTTTATTTCAAAGTAATGACTTTTCCCTGGGCTCTCCTTCTTCAATTCGATCTGTAATTTATCACTCTGCAGAATTAAAGTTTCATCGGGGAACAAAAGATGTCCAGCTTTTTCCCCAATTAAATTCTTAGCTCTGACAGTTTAATTCCTGCGGATGGCAATCATCATTTTTCATCATTAGTTGCAATAAAAAGCCTGGTTTTGGTTGCGGTTTTTATTAGGAAGAGCATAGAAATAGCAATATTGCTGCTACCTAAACAGAAGACAATGTAATTTGTGAAACTTTATCCGCGTACTGAGAGGGATAGATTGGTATGACAATTTTTCTTCATTTTGGTGTGTTGTAGCACGAGGAATAAATTAATGAAATTTATCAAGAGAGTGTTGAAAAGGGAGTGGGGTATTAATCCCGGATTGCAATTAGTCCGGGTTTTTTTTCGGAGGGGGTTGTTGACAATCCTTGTGATGTGACATTCTAGAGGTTTTTGTTAGAGGCGCAGTCTTGAAAGGGGTTTCAAAGGGATTATGCCCAAAAATGTGACAGAAATTCTGTGAAAGTAGCGCCTTGCAGTAATTAATATTTAAATTTTGTTTAGTTGTTACTTAATTCTTTTCCATAGTTTCTACAGTTCTTAAATCCTTCTTAAATGTTGTTGTGAAAAGAATTAAAAGAAAATATATAATTGATACATTCAGTACAGAAAAAAAAACAATTTAATTATCTGCGGATTCTGTACATTATAAAATTAAAAATAATTTAATTGATTACTTAATTACTTTTGGGTTTAATTTTACTGATTTTTTTTTATACTTAAAGATTGTTTTAATTTTAAAATACATAAGCTAATTTAAAAAATTTCTAGAATGCCAAATACATTTTGGATTAAATAAGATTTTGTATACGTTTTTCGTCAAACATACGTGTGCAATGAACTATCGTTTTAAGTGAAATAAGCATCTTGAATCCGTCTTCTTTGAAATCTTGATACAGTCACACATTTTACATATTTTTTAATACATTAAGTATTTTTTTGTGCCAATCAGCTAAACAATTTGAGTAGCTTAGCTGGAATGGCACAAGAAAGATGGCATGGAATTAAAGATGGCACAAGAAAATCTGGACTTAAAGAAACATCACGGTGGACAAAGCATTTTAATTAAGGGTTAAAGCAGTCATTAAAAAAATAAAACAAACTCAACAACTTGAGTGACAGAAACAACCCTTTATAATATTCAAGCATTAAAACATCACCTTGACTCTCTGTCCAAGAAAAAGCATTTACAGTAACTTCATCTCCCGAAAAACACCAGCTCTCCTAAACCTCATCACAAATTCGATTAAACCCAGTACACGCCAGTCCCAAATTCATTCACATGTCTGTCAAAATCCTCCCAACTATGCCAAATGTTTATTTGGCGAACGAGTTTTCGCCATCCACCACCGAAAGGAAGTGGGCGAAATTATACGTCGCCTATTTCGCCAGCGAATAAATGTGTCAAGCCCCAACTTGATTAAAATATGAAGATGACTCCCAAGGCAAACAGAGTGGGAGATGAAAATTTAAATGCAAATCACTAATGGAAGGTTGTCCCAAGAGGGTTCCGTGCCAAGCCTGCTGACATTGACAGACGTAAGGCTCGAGTGTAAGAATCTAATTTCCGTGTCCGTCTTTAAACGTCTGCAGACGTAGTAGTAATGGGTAAGGCGGGCGGATTTTTCGACGTCTGAAATGTTATTGTTAAGTCTGCTGATTGCCTTTCGGTTAAAATTCATTCTGCGATGATTGGGGAGGGCGATTGTTTCTGTTGTTTGTTGAACCAATTATTGGGAAGTCGGGAGGATTAGCGTCTGCTTAGATCGTGTAAGATTATTATTATTATTTCGCAAGTAAAATTTAATACTAATTCTTTTCTTGATATAGATAGTGTATTACCACTGAGGGACTTGTATATGATATTTAAAATACTTTTGAAAGTTTATCATTATTTTAAATTTTAAAAATGTAAATTTTTGATGATAATATAATTACCAAAGTTTGAAAATTTATGTTAGAGTATTTAAACAAAGCAATAATAGAGAGATAAATCATTTCCCTTGAATGATATAGCAGGGTCATTCATGTTAAATTAACACACATTTTGGCATCATCATCTCGGAATTTCTTGAAATTTGGTACATATGATTTGTTGATATAGGCCTTAAACAATACCAACTTTCATACTTTAAATGAAAAAAAAAATTAAGTTTTTCTGGAATTACAGGTGCGAAAAATGGTCAAAAATAGGCCAAATACGGGCCAACATGTGTTTTCTAAATTGCTCCAGCGGCACTGGTAATTGTGTTATATAGATGTAAGCAGTGTCATTTGAAAGTATTAGTGTATTTTACGAAACAAAATATATTTAAAAGTTTGATTCCTCTCAAATGTACCACTTTTGAAATTTTGATATTAAATCCAGGAATAGACAATATTATTGCAAATAGTTTGGTAAAATTATAGAATGGAACAAAAATGAGATCAGTGTAAAAAAAGTTAAACCAAAGTAAATTTTTCTTATATCCCCGAATTACATATGGAAGCCAAATATTATTCAATTATTGGATGTGAATTGAGTTGTATTAACTGCTTTTGACAATTAGCACAATTAGCGCTCTGGCACAAGCTTGGTTAAGCCAGGGCTTCAAATTTGCAAGCTGTTCATAGTCACAATGCACTGTGTTCTGAGCTGAGTTAATGATTACTATTATCAGAAATGATTACCATAATGACGTTGATTTTAATTTCGCGTGAAATATTGCAAATTTAAGATAATTTTAATACTTCTTTGAAAAGCGGTAATATATTTCACAGTAACAAAATGCAGGGATTTTAACGGGTAATGCAGAAGCTTCTCTTTTTAAAGAGAAAAAGTCAGAAATTCTTATTATCCTTAACTTTTAAAAACAAAAACTATGCCTTCATGTAATATTAACACTTCATAAAACAGAACCAACTGAATATTTTAATAATTTGTAATTCATAGGCTGTATCAATGAAATTTAAAATATGCGCCTCATTTTTATTGGGAAAGGAAGGAGAAAATTTGAATTCATGTTTTGAAGAAGTTTATATTATTAACATGATGGACGACTGGTACCCATAGCAACCAGACACCGTCCGACACTCTGTCTAGCTCTCTCAATGGCAGTGTGGATGACAGGATTTCCAAAAACAACCAAACTATCCTCGATCAAAATCCTCAACATGGGAAAGAAATTTCTGGTTGGACTATTCATCTAAAAGATGTACTCAAAACCGGAAATATGTATTTTTAAACTTTATTTTATGTCAAAAATATAGTTATTTCAAATTAGAGAATATTTGAATGTTTGTAATTCTGTATAGTGGTTTTACAACTTGATACTGATATAGTATTAAAAATATACTATAGGATACAACACAAATAAAATTTAAACTTTAAGAATTAAAGCAGAAGTAGACAAGAATTATCGCATTTTCGGTTTGTTTCAATGTATTTTCCAGTACTTATTAAATTACAAACTAAAAATATGCAGTTAGCACATTAAGTTTTTCTGCCTTTTTGGTTTCACGTTAATGTGTTTTGTAGCATTTAATTGCCCCCTAAATAATATTTTTATGAGCATGATATTGTAATGCACACTTTAACCGATATATTTAACTTGGGTGTTATAGTGATAAGGATTTTGACTACTATCATAACAAGGTACAACATCCTTTTTTTTAGTTCGTGAAAACAAACAAGTATATTAAATCATTACGACAATAGTTTAAATTAGATTACATTTGTATAACAAAGATAATTTTTTCACTAAATTTTCTAGGATTTGTTTAGAGTACTCAGAATTGTAATGCAGAAAGTTTAAAATTATAAGAATTTTTTAGATGAATTAAAACAATTTATTTTTCTTATTATTTTAATATTTTTGTGATAGACTGAATCAAATGTTCAGTAATATAAAGATTAGTTAATAAGAACCGAAATTCATATTAGTAAAAAAGAGTGGTACAACTTAGTTAGAACAGTCTGGAAAACTTTTTTCGTAGGAAAACGGCATAAAACCGTTATAAAAGACTTAAGACTTAAGCTATCCGTAAATTAGTTAGGTTGACATAGCACTTCTTTAGTGTCATTGTGAGTGTTTAATTAAACTACTTTTCAATACATTTAATTCAGCAGTGATATAAAAAGACATACGCAACAACTGCATGAAATATCCTATCACATCGAATTGTATCAACTTTTACTACAGGCTACGAAGCAGAAAACCAACTCTCCTCTCCCAATCAAACCCCCTTTCCTTCCTTATCTTCCCCAACTCCACTTCTCTCCGACAATACCACCCGATAAAGAACAGCAACAAAGCGCGACCTTTATCATGTCCGGCGCAGCCGCAAGAAGAAGACCCCGAAAGTCTTAATCCCTAATCCTTTTAAATGGAAGAAACGAGTAAAAAGGGGTGCTTCCTAATCCCAAACTTAACACTGCCTTATTCCGAAATCATGGAGGGTAAGGGGTATTAGGGGCGCAGGCTGACCGTGACTTATCGCCGCATTTTGTGGCTCAGTAAGCCGAGAACGTGGCGGGGAAATCTAATAACCCGCCCCCAATGCTCAAGGGGGATACGTGAGGGAAAGTCTGGGGAAGAGTTTGTTTCGCCTGGAGAATAAACACGTTACCAGAAATTAGGAATCGAGCACTGATTCTTCGGGCGGGCTGCTGATTTGGCCAATTATTTATAGGGAAGGGAGAATATTATCTATCGGGTGCATTGGGAGTGTTTGGTTTTTACGTCTATTAGTTGCGGTTTTGTTATTTGGGTCAAAGGGTTTATTTTTAGATGTAAGTATTGCGAAATGAATGGCATATATACTTTTTGTGTTCTTTTTAGGGCTTAGTAATATTTTTTTAATTTAATCTAGAAAATAATTTCACCTGAAGAAATATGCAGATTTTAAAGGGTGGTAGGTCCTTCTTGGTCAAGTGTACATAACTGAATCCATGAACTCCCTTAATTAATTTCTGTACAAATAAAAATTGCAAGGTTAAGTAGAACTCGTCGATTTTCAAGCTTTCAGCCGAAATAAATGACTGGAATTTTTAACTTCCCGTTTAAAAACAAGAAGGATGCATGAAGGAGCAAGGTTTGTAGAGAGAGAAGGTTGGCTCATCCGTGACGTCACCACATGGGAAGAGGGTGCTCTGCCAATGGCAATGCTCTTCCCATGTGGTGACGTCACGGATGAGCCAACCTTCTCTCTCTACAAACCTTGATGAAGGAGTAGGGTAGGTGGGGGTAAAACCCCGTGTGGGGCAAAAGCATGCACCGGTATTTTTAATTGATCAAATCTATTCAAAAGTTAATAAACAGGTGTCAAGTTTTTCTGATTGTGACCCATTGTTCCTTGAAAGTTCAAACTTCTGTCACTCCAGAGTGTAAAAATGCGGTAAGTTTGTTTTTCAACACCTAGACGTATTTTTTCTGATCTTTTACTTTAACATTGTATAGAAGAGGGCTTAAAGAGAAATAACAACAAATATTCCATTGATATTATCCCATTTAAGCTTCAGTTTTGTTTTAAAATAATAGCCTAAGTATGTCTCCAAAAACAAATTGGCTTGTTTTACAGAAAAGAAAGTGAAACGAGAAAAACGGTTTCTCGGATTTTAAGGATGATATGTAGTACAATATAAGTCCTAAAAAAGTATAAATAATTTAGCATATCATGTTTAGAAGTAAATTTTATGCAACATGGGTTAGTACTATAGTAATATTAAACCCAGTTCAACTTTTCAGTTTTTAATTAAAATATTTTAATCTGTTTAGCAATCTACTTAAAATAAAAACAGAATATCATACTTTGTTTTGATACTTTTTTTAAGAAGTAGGTAAATTTAAAAAAAAGACATTCACAAACATTAAACAAAAACGTAGATTCACAAGAAAACCAAACACTGATTAGATGAAACTTCTCAGACATTTAACCTAAGTGATTACCACCAATGACTAAACTTCGAACAAAAATCAACCCCTTTTTATCTCCCCAAAAGGCACCAATCACCGCGTATCTTTAGCTAGCTAACCCCCTTCCCCCCTAAACGAACCGGTTTCGATTTATCGTCCGAAATCATCAGCACTAAAATAGTTTTCGTTCTCGAGCCCAGTAATTGCGACGACACTGTAAAACAAATTCTTGAAACAACAAGCTTACGGAGACAATGCGAGTAGGCTTCCTGATTTTCTCCCTTCCTACGATTTAATGAGGTTTATCAAAACTTTCGCAGTAAATCGGTTCGTCCGGTAGAAGCGTTTAATGAGAGTTCTCGCTTCTTAATCAAGGAGCCATTGGGAGCGGTTAAGCAGGAAGGAACCGGTTGAGGCGGAGCTGGTTGATAATGAACGGGTTGATCGAAGAATTTTGCTGGAGATGTCGTTTTGGGCCGAGGCATTAAATGTAGTGATTTGGTTGTGATGAGGGATGTTAATAAGTAATTACATTTCTTGGGTCACTGATGGTTATCTGTTATGAATTTAATGAAATCTGTATAAGAGTGAATGACAGTCTTTTGACATTATTACGTATATTGATGTTTAGGTCTTACTTCATAATAAACGGGTTAAATACTAGTTTAAATTTATTTGTTTAAAAGGATAATTGCATGAACTTTATTTCTAGAACTTTAAGTGTATTTAGGTAGGAAAAATAGCCAATAAAAAAAATACTATTAAATTAGAACGTTTTTAAACCTGGAAAGAATTATTGATCCTCTACATTGTTTTTTTAAGTTGTATTTTTTTACTTTTCTGAAAATTATTCATTTTCTCAATTGTTTGAGAACATTAAAATAAATATTGTTTCATTTATTTGATAGTTTTTAATAACGAGTAAAGGTGCAACAGATGATATAAAAGATAAATGAATCATTAGAATGTAAAAATAGTAAAATACAGGATGAGAATGTTGAGAATAAATATTTGGTTGAAAGTATATTGTTTGTACAAAGTTAGGTTCAACTTATTTGCATTGACTCCATTTTTACTAATAACTTAGAGACGGTACAAATGAATTAATTCAAATATTTGTGGAATTTCACAATAAATCTTTATTTTATAATCATGCAAACAAAAGTATGAAAAATTTACAATTAAATAAAATCAATTGTTCTTATAGAATAGAATAAAACATGCACAATGTAGTTTTTTTACAAGAGCCTATAAAACTAATCATCACAGTATCTGTCATTAAAAAATGCTTCTATTTCCCCAAAGTCTTATCTGTGTAAAAAACATTAATTAGTTTTTTCTATAATTATAATTTTATTTATCAATAGAATTAGAAAAATTTTCTGATCGCAAATTTCTTCTCTTGATTACTCTTTACGTGAAATACATTTATTATTAGTATGCATAAGGGCATTTCAGTTGATATGTTGAACATTTCAAACAGTGTCTAAATTAATTAACTTGATTCAATAAATTATAATAATTTTATGTATAAGTAAAATACTTAATACAAATATTTCCTCTATAAAAGTACTATGTAAGTAAGATACGCATTTCACCTAGAAATTAACCAAGTGCATATTTTTGTATGCCCTTAAGAAATTTAAAGAATATGGACATTAATCAAATCTGACATATAATTGTATTTAATTCTGAAAAATTGTTCTTATAATGGATCAGAGTTTTCATAATTTTCTTTATTCATCGTACACTCCTTTTAAATAATATAATCCTAATATACAATAGTAGGTTGTTTGGAAACCTAAAGCATAATTATAGAGGAAAAACGAATAACATTCACTGTATAGACCTGCATGATACTTTTTAATTTTGTCTTAGATATAATATGATTGTGACATATTACTAATTATAAAATAATGTACAACGTCCCACTAATATTAGAATGCAGTTTTAATAAAATTTGGTGTGAAATTTTATCATGAAATATACTTATTGAATTTAAATTTTATTAAGAAATATTTGTGTTTGGCTTTCAAGGAAAAATCAATAAAATGATTTATTTATAAATTTATATCATGTGATGGGAAACATGGTATTTATGAAATAAACTTTTCAATAAATCATCATTATAAATAACTTATTAACTCTTTGAAAATAATATTGATTTATACTTTCAAAAAATCATCATCATATGTGAATTACTAACGTTCAGACAACACAATACAAAAATTTATGGAAATATATGCATTTCTCCATTTACAAGGTAGCAAAGTTATTATTAAAAAGATACATTATAAAAAGAAAACACAAAATAGGAATAAATAAGGTTTATACTAAAGACAACAATATTTATAACAGTTTATACAGGTAATATACGCGTTATTTATATTCGGATCACTTTTCATTGAACTAACTTGCTATATCCACTAAATTTCATCACAGATAACTAAAACTGAAACTTCACACGTAGCTCTCACATTTTTGCACTTACTTTCGGAACTCCGTCATGCGAATAAAGTAACGTGAATTTGTAAAACTCCATAATATTTCCGCAATTGATGAAAATTCTACTATAAACTAGTAACACAAAGCATACAGATATCATTCGCTCATCTCTGAAATTACAGTTCAGCCTCGACATTTCGAAATCGAAAGGATCTTTAAAAAATTCGAGATAGCGAGATTTAGTGATAACGAAGAAAAATAGAGTGACACTTAATATAAATGTTTTCGAGACATCAAAGTTCGATATACCGAAGTTATGCTGTACATGTACCACCCACGGTTCCTTCTTGAAGGGCCATCCTCCCAACTCCCAGGTTCACTCGACACCGACGCAAAGGGGCGATTGTCAAAGAAAACGGGTGCATTAGAGAACCCGTGTAATTTCACCCCCAGTTACGCAAGAAATCCGAGAGGGGCGCCTCGTTAGCTTTTTTGCCGTCCGACGAGGAGGATTCTTAATTAAGGAAAGAGCAGTAGACATCTGTCGATGCCGAAAAATGGTAATTGCCGAAGCCTGACGTATTATTTAGAGGCACACTTCCAACGCTAATTGGTATCACTTAGGCATCCGCGATTAAGACGACGGAATAATTACTTGGAGGGCTTCTTTAAGGAATGCGACTGCGGCCTTTCTGTTTGAGTTAAGGCGACGGTTTGATGAGGTTTTTAATTTGTCCCCTAGGTAAGGGATAGATAAAATGGAATTCGTGAAAATTTCCAGGGGGAGGTTATTGGTAATTAAGCAGTTTATAGAGGATTTACACTCGTGCAAAAAAATTAAGAAAAGTTTTGATTTTTTGGAAGTAATCACTCAAATCTTAGTCTCTTGTCAATGAAACTCATATCATAGGATCATCTAAGAGTGGGAATATGTAACTCGGGTTTTAAGGGGAATACAGAGGGTCTCTATTGAGAATTAAGTTTAAGCAGATGTCACTCAATATAACACATAAAAATAATACTTAAAAGTGTTCCCCGTGTCACGGAGTTCAGAAATATCACATCCTTTACAAATAAGCATGGGATTGCATTGCTAAATGACTCTTATACGTATGTACGCTTCTGTTACTTTTCTGAATGTGCACGGAACTCATTATTAATGGAGGGTAACGGTACCCCCCTTAAAATATTGGTAAGGTAACTCGATCCCCGTTCACATCTTCTCAATCTCTGATGATCCCATTGCATGAATTTCATTATTAGGATTTATGATTTGTTTCATTACAAAATATCAAATTATCCTTATTTTTTGGACATGAGTGTAGTTAAAAACTTTGAATTATCCACGACTTCAAATTAAAGACATTCGAATTATCCAATTCTCTGCGTTAAATCTGAAGGGATACATCGTCGAACACTTATTCATATAATGAAATATCCGACATGTCAAAACTTTACAGTGTACATAAAAACTGATAAGCTTTGTCTAACACCTAAGGTATACGCTGCGAAAACAAAAACTGGCGATATACGAGATGTTTCTCTTTTCCTTATGAATATTCAAAAGAAAACCCGTTTCATGCTTTCTCAGATAAATGTCTCAATAACGCACTAAAAAAACGTAAACTTTATGTTCTTTTAGAAAATATACGGAAAATCTTGTAATTGTGAGAAAGATTAAAACGAATACAAACTGTTATGAGAACAAAAGATCAACATACTTTCCAAAAATACCTGAATGAAACATTTCAAAAACTCTTAGATTTCTATGCTATGAACTTTTTTAAAATAAGGTTCGTTGATTTTATCCTAGAAACGAACTTTCAAGAATTTATCTAGAAGATATGGGCTGGCACTTTTCAATTTATATGTATTGTGTTATGAAGGGTATATCTATTTATAGACTATCAAGTATTTTTATAAAAATAATACCTATGTGCTTTTAATAGGACTAAAAGTTCATCGATTAAAACTAGAATTTTCAACGAACTCTAATATTTTATTTTTTTAAAGGAAGCAGACTAACATATCCCTTAAGTTAATTTTTTTAACTTTAAAATTCAAAGAAATGATAAACAAGCAATAGTATATGTAATGTTTTATTCATAAGACATAGGTTTGAAAAAGAAATTCATTCTAAAATTACTGAATACTTTTGATAAAGTAATGTAAGTAGGCAAAACTAAAGATTAACTCCAGGGCATGTTGGAAAAATGCAAGTAAGCAAGTATAAGAATATGTGTAGAATCAAATGAACCAAGCAATTCCTAGCTATTACTAAAAAATCTAACTATTCCTAAACTATATATTTTTTAGCAGAGAGATAAATGCATGAAACTACGGCGGAAATCAGTTGCAAGCAACTTTTTTCTTACTATCAGATTTGTTGCCGTTTATTTCTTTAAAAGCGCTATTTCCTTTGTTACTTAAGAAGTCATACGGCGCATCAACTTAATGCTATTTAAAAATATTTTTGAAACTACTGAAAAGGAAAGTTCTTTGATTAATTTAGATAATATAACCACTAAAAAAACTATTGCATTTAATAAGTTATATTAATAAGCTACACCAGTTGTTTTTTAAAGTCCGTTTTTAGGCTTTTATTTGGAACCAACATCTCCTAGGGTCATGTATATATGTTAACCCTATTTAAATATAAATATTAACTTTATGTTTGTTACTTAAGTTGTCTTACTCTGGATGAAAAAAATTTCCCATACGGAAAACGTTAACATCATTTTATTGACAAAAAAATCTATATTTACCCTTTGTTTGAGCATCATCCATTTAGAAATAATAAACATTACAAAATGTACTGACACAGGTTATCATACTACATATGAAAAAGTTATCGAGATGATCTAAAAACGTGTCTAATTTTAGAGCAATTATTTCAAAAACGAAATTTTCAGCTTAAGAAAAGAAAAGTGCCTATAAATTTTGTCATCCCTTTCCACATTAAACTCTAGTGACCATACAAAAAAAAGACATAGATTAATAACAATATTAACTCTCATAGACCACAGAACATTCTCCCTAGCACTTCAACCCCACCTTCACAAAGAACCGACAACGTTCCTCAAAAAACAGCAAAACAGCAACACTCTCCCACAACAATTTCCTTCACCCTCGAAAAAACCCGCAACAAAATGCAGTGGGAAAAAATAAATCCATTCCTCAACAAACACACCAGTCACAGAAACCCTTACAAACACTAGTCATGGAATCCCTCACAAACACTAGTCTGTCTCTCGGTGGAGGACGCGGAATAATGAGGACGAGGCGCAAGATCTTGATCCCTTGTGGATGGTGCCAGTCAGCGGATCGTCCTCATAATGGGAGATCTATCGAATGTAAATAATGGTGGAGGAAACCAATTTATTTCTGAGCGCTGAGGAGACGTTGTGGGAATTATTTCCATTCCGGGTCGCTGTATGGGATGTGGCCGATGATATTTATGGAGAATGGGGATCTTTGGTTGTGTGGGGATATTCTGGGGGATATTGGGAGGTATTGTAACTATGTTTTTAGGTGTATAAGGTTACGATGTGCGGTTATATGAGATGAAATTGAAATATCGGAGATTTAATGTTCGAGAATTGGAAATAAAATGTGACTCAAGTTGTTAAACATTTCTAGTTCAATTTTATTATTACTGAAAAACTTTACAAAGTAATATTTGTCTAAATCTATAAAATGTAAGAAAATATATTTTATTCGCACTAAAATTTCCTCTTAATAAACTGCTTAAATTTAATACATATTTGAAACAGTATCCAGGTGGTTGCCCATTGGGTAATGAAAAGTAGGCATTAACAGTTTAATAGTTTACTCTTGGCACTTAATGGACCTGATTAAGAATACTTTTCTGATTATTATTAATTTATTTTTTGCTGATGGTGGATACTGCAGTATCCACCATCAGCAAAAAATAAATTAATAATAATCAGAAAAAGTCATAAGTTATTATGTATTATGTAGTAATTAAAAGTTATGTTATAGTTCCATTTATGCAATCTCATTTCTTCATATTTCTCATTACACAATTCTATACAATTTGATAAGAAATTATTTCTTATTCCGTTTAGAAATTCCGTTAAAAAAATTTATGAACCTACTAACTTATTAAAAACGATTTCATACGTTTTTATTTTAAAAAGTTTGATTGATAACACAACTATTTTTTTCAATTTATTAAAACTAAATCCTCTAAATTCACTCTCTTAAAAATCGAAGAGTTTTCTCCTTTAGAAGAAAGTTTTTAAAGAACACAAGCAGTTCTGTTTGAGGCTTGAGAAAGAAAATACTTCATCAAATTGAAAATAACTTAAACTCTGAAATTTTGAAGAAGTGCTTGAGTTAGAAAGAAATTTTTATTAACTTTCACAGACAAAGTTTGGTTAAAAATGTTTTCAACTTATTTAAGTATTAATATTTTATTTCTAACTCCGCAAAATGCTTGTGTTTGATTAAATTTAAAATAGTGGTACTTAAAAATAAACAAATTCTTTAATAAAAGAATAAAATTATACTCATTAAATTTAACAGCAATTAATTTGTTTTGTTTATTTTAATTTAGAATAACATTTAAGAAAAGTTCCCATACATTATTTATACTAATTATAATCCCTTTGATTAAGATAATAATTATAATTTATAAAATGTTATAAGTAATAGTATTAACGAGGTAAAATCTCAAGAATCAAAACCAATAATGTAAAATGGTTTCCTTGCTTAGTTTTTTATATTTATTTTCAAAAACCTGCACAGTTTAATCATCTATCATATGTACTAAGTAAATATTTGCACTATTCATATTATTAATATTTTTAAATAGGTTGGAAATGAATTATACAATTTTGTAGCATAATTTTTAAAAATTTTTAATTATTACTATTTCTATGCGAAATTGAAAATAATATCTGAAGTGAATTATGCAACATTTGATTCAGCTTAAGGAAATTATGTTTTGCTATTAAAATTAATAATATAATTTTAGCTCACACAAAAAATTATTACAGTTTAATGCATTTGTCTTAAATATGTGTATTCTATGAATGTAGTTATTATATTCAATGTAACACTACGTATATTTCTGTGAATTTACTAATTTTTAACTTTCTATAACAAAACCATTTATTTTTTTTTCAAACGGGAATAATTTTGACTATAAAACGATGTAAGATAAAAGATTTATGGATACTGTTTTAATCCTAGTCTTCCTGAGTTTAAACGGTAAGGTAATATTGGGTGAAAGTTCAAATACATCTTAAAAAATAAAATACCTAGTACTTTAGAGCATTTTCAATCACATGACTCGGACCTAACAACGGCCTTAGCAACAGAAGGTTACAGTTTTTTGCCCTACAGAAGGTTAACAGTTACAGAAAATGACTAGCCGTGGAATTCTTCTATTAGAGCATTTGCAATCACGTGATCCCATACCTAAAAACCGCCACAGCAACAGATAAACAACGGCCTTAGCAACAGTTAAAAGCCCTACCGAAGGTACACAGTTAAAAGAAAATAACCGGTTGTGACGTCACTCGAAAACACTCGATTTATATAAAATACTTTTTTAGATACTAATTAAAATAATAAACATTTATTTTGAAGTTTTTTTGTAAAAGCGTTAATGAACGACCTGTTAGAAACATCTTTTACCTTACCGAAGGTCCCTCGAAACCTTGTAAGAAATTTACCTCAAAGGTAGAAGTTAATTAGTCTTGGTTATCCACAAAGCCTCTAAGGCTCGAGGGTTTTTCAACTGTCCCCCTCAATTTCCGTAGGGAAGTGATTTATCTTTGGTCTTAGGCTGAGCAATTAGGGCACGGTTTAAGATTGCCTCATCCACGACTATTTCACTAGTTTTAGCATCCTCAGTCAGTATCTGGAACTTTATTCTGCATTCTCATTCAGAAGTTTGACAATTTTAAGTTTACGATAATGAAGTTTATAAGAACTATTGCATATTTAATAGATTAAAATATATTAAAACGTTAAATAAAATCTGAGTTCCGCATGAATACTTCTTTCAACCGGTATTCTAATTTAATTTAGATAATTATAATGAGATTATTAATCTAACATGTAGTTTTACTTTATTTATTGCTTTTGAAGTATCTGGATTTTGCGCACTTGAAGCATATAAATTAATTAATTCCAGCTGAATATCACATTTGAAATTTAATTTGAGTTCATATATCGTTATTTGAGTTATAAATCGGCATGGTTTATGTTTTATCAGATGTTGTTTATGCATAATACTCCGTACTATGTAAGAAGTAATTATATAAGTAGGAAATAAAAAATATACTAATCGTGCTTATGTTTTATCAGATGTTGTTTATGCATAATACTGTAGTATATGTATATGTAAGAAGTAATTGCATTAGTAGGAAATTCAAAATGTATGCAAAATGGAAATTTTGATGGATTTATGTAACCAAGCAAGGAATAATTACTTGTATTTGATTATAATTTTTTTCTCCTAATACAATTCCAATACCTTTTTATGTAACTTATTTATAAAATAAATGCAATTTGTATCAAATTAATATTTATGATTTTGTTAAAAAAATTGCTTAATGAGTGATAAGTGAAAAGAAAATGTGTTACTAAATATTGCTCTCTTAAAAATCCTAAACAGATTTCATTACTTATTTTTGTGTGTGATTGTATAGGAATCAACCTATACAAACTATACAAAAATATTATCTTTTACTTTTAGTAGTGTAACTCAAACATCCAAACCACACTACGTAAAAACCACAACTAATCACTATATGTTTCTGTTATTTTTTATCTGATGACTCTATAACCGATTCAATCAATATTCGAGCGTATCCAGTACCGCAGAAACCAATCGAACAAGCAGTAGCATTATTCACTACCACAAATTCAATTTACAATCAATTTCCTAGCGAACGAACGGGCTCTAAACACATTAAGGGGAGTCCAAGTAATCATTGCACAGTTGTTTCCATCCGCCCTTTCTAAATAAGTTTCTGGCCACTCCTACGATTGGTGACAGTGGGGCAATGCCCGTAATTGTCTTGTCTCCCTTTAGCTCGGCCCCGTGAGAGGGACAAGACAAAGAGACGCGCGGTACCACCCCTGATAAAATTTGGGCTGCACCTTCCTTCATTCTGGGAACACAGAAGATGTTTGATGGTCGGTAAAAGTATAAACTGGATGATGTGGGACTGTGCATTTCGTGTATATGGGCTTTAATTTAGAACAGGAGTGGTGTATCCAGTTTGATAAAAGGGAGTGAATTGTAAGACTATGTGTGTGTTATTTATGTATTTCTAAATGTAAAGAAAATGTTAGATAATACTGGTTTAAATTAATTACAATTCGAAAGAACGATGTATATGAAAAGAGATTAGTTAGTAGTTTTAAATTTATCTTTTAGATTTAGAGAATGAGCTTATTGTTAGGGTAGTGGTCTTCTTTTAGCTGGATATGAGTGTGCTTAATTGGAAAATGCAAACATAAACACTTTAAGTTTATAATAGTGTTTTTATCTCTAAAAAACAATCCATTTTGTGTGAAACTAAATATTCATTTTGAAGAAATCGTGAAATCTTTAAATAAAATTAATTATTCTTTTTTTTTCCTTAACTAATGTTTCTGGGTGTTTTTCCTCCATCAAAAAAGTAAACAATAACACAATTGGCTTGCATCTTACGGAATAACAAAACCAACGCCTAAAATGACAGTCTATCTTCATATTTATTTCTATAAAACATTAATTTTGGATTAATCTGTGAAAAAAAAAACATTTTCGATTCATGCACAATAGGCGTCACCATACTGAAAAACTTCTGTTTGAGTTATCAACAAACCTTTACCATATATCTCTACCCTCTCAACAAACACCCTTTAAGGAAGGAATAAACACTTACTAAACACTTTGTAGAGTATATAGCAGTTTACATCCCTCTAAACCCCTTTTTAAGTGAGTCATCACCACAAGGTGGGCTCACAAATGCTCAAGGAAGATCGATAAATCATGGAAGGGCTTAATCCGATGAACGCACCAACCTTCCCCAACGAACCTCAATTCCCTTGGGCACACATTTTTGTTTACATTGAAGGTGTATGCACACAACGGGGGACCTGTATTGTCCTTAGTTTGATAGAGGGGGCGGTTGCTGGTATTGGGGTAAAGAGAGAACATGAAATAGGAGGTCTGCAGTTTGCTAGTTTTCGTATAACCAATTCTATGATCTTTTATGGTAATATTTAACATTTTTTTTTTTCAGATAACATTGTAGTTATAATTTTACAGAAACATTAATAAAAGTGAAACTGCAAAAATATCATTTATTTAACCTTTTTTTAAAAACAATGGAACTTCAGTAGATATTTAATATTTACATAATTAACATATTAAATAATTTCTGTAACCCAAGTTGAGAAGTAATTTAACTTAATTACCTTCCTTTACGTATTTTGAGTAAGACCTAAAATGTCATTAAAATATTTAATGACCATAAAATGCACGCATTATTTTTATTTAGTTTGAAAAATAAATTATAAGTTGTGTATTTTGATTAAGTTTTTTTTAAGTTTTAAGTTTTTATAGCATTTAAGGGGCCATTCATTAATTACGTAGGGATGATTTTGGAAATTTTTGACTCCCCCTACCCCCATGTAAGGGTACGTAAGATTTTTCAACCCCTCCCCCCTATTCTTACGTAAGATTCCATTTCGTTCAAAATAATAAAATGTTAGAAAAGGATCAGTTACACTAAAACTCTCGATTTGCCTTAAATAAAAGTTTTTATTTTTCAACAGATAAGTAATATTCTTGCTGTCAAGTACATATTTTTAAGTTTTTCTGGGATTATTCAATAGAAATTAATTTGATTAGAATAATTGGAATTAGTTTACATTAACTTGGAAAATCTTACGTAAGAATGGGTTTGACCCCCCCCCCCACCCACAAGTAAGGGTATGTAGAGATTTTTCCAACCCCCCTCCCCTCGGGACCCTTACGTAATTAATGAATGACCCTTAAGTACCAATAAGAATTTTATTTTGTATTAAACAAATTGTTCTCTTCTTAACATATTAATTTTCAAAATGTAAATATTTTCCATCAATACCATGATATTTGATACACATGAAATAAACAGACCCATTAATACATTAAAAATTAATCTAAAAATTTAATGAGAAAACCAAAATGAACCGAACATATGGTTACCGAAATTTCTCCGAAAATAATACATTCACATCGCAACATTTAATGGAATCAGGTACTTAAACAAGCGAACTCTCCTCTTCTGCAACACGCTATAGCCCTTTTCATTTCCCTCGACAAAACCATTTCCAAATATTTCTTAACTCCGAAATTTCTTCTTTTCGTGCGCTTTCGACTTCCGTTAAAACTCCCGAACGGAACTCTCTCCCTCCATAATTAAAAATGTCCATCAATGCAGAAGCGCACAATTCTATCCAAGAGGTATCACTCTATCTTTTCCGATTGAAACTGACTCTGTCTTTGTACATTTGTGGTTGGCTGGAGTAAAATCCAATTTTCCAACTCGATGATTACCGCGGGCTCTCCATCGGTTTTGCTGTAAGCGTTCCTATTTAGTGAATTTCTTCCCCAAACCACATTTGGCTAGCATTTCCGCAGTTGGCGACTATGATAAAACACAGGTTTTTTTTCTTTAAAATATAAATTAAAACTGACTGTACTCATTCTTATTTATTGTTAAAAAAGGTTGAGGTATTGTGATGTAACATTTCAAAAATGGTCGCTTTTTAAATATTTAGATTTAAAAGTATTAAACCAAATGTTTGAATAAGTAAAATTATAATGAGATAAGATTGTGAGAATATACCTCCTAACATTTACAGAACCCTTTTACTTTACATCGATAAAAACAATTAGGTACACCTTCAAGCTATAAAATGAAATATGTAAACAAAGTTAGTTATAGATAAAAACTTTTATTCTTTTTATAAAAAAATATTTGGCAAAAACTACACAAGATTTACCTAGACCTAAATTGTCAGATTGTCGAAGAGTACATTATTCAATCAAAAGCATCAATATTATTCTTATTATTTGCTTATAGTAAATTAGGAACATCTTTAAATATTAAAAAATAAGAATGTGTATAAGAAACCTTTAATTAGGTTTACTTAAGGTTTCCTAACTTAAAAAGTTCCAAAATCGAATAATCTAAAGTTATATATCTCAACTTCACATAAAACGCAAATGAAAAATGCTTAAGTTTTATAGTTTCAATATTTTTCAATCTCAAGATTAATGCAAAGAAAACCAGTATTTTCTTTTAAATTTCTCCTACGTTTTAAAGATTGATTTACGTTTTATTCAGCGTATATTTATTAAATATTTATAATGACGTTAGTTTATAGCATGATTTTTAAACGAAATTAACTTAGGAATAAATAGTAATTATATTACTTCTTTTTAATTTTTATCAAAAATTTATTTTTGAGATTCTAAAAACCCAATGGAGACATCCAAATAACTACTACTCAGAAATAACGACGGTGAACAGTCCGATAGAAATGATTTCAAAAGGTGCCAATTTGGCGAGTCTTCCCTGTTTCATTTATTTCATTTTCGCTCTCTGCAGTCACTTCTCTGGCAACCCTCTCTTCCGTGCACTTGTGCAGAGAGCAATTCCTTCACAATTTCGACCAACGACTGCGATTAATGCCGTAACAGATCCCATCTCCCCATATCTCCACTAAAAAACCCTCTTCAGCCCCTGTTTGAAATTAGACTTTGGAGAGTCTTTAACTCCAGGCGAGAAATTGAAGTATAACTGCTGCCTGATTGCTGTCAGAAATCAATAAAGAAACGCGAATGAAAAAAAAAAAACTTCAGCAGCGCTATCGAGAGATTTACAAAAGTCGCTTTCTTGTTCTGCAAACAGAACCGCCCCTATTCCGATTATTCGACAATAAATTACTTTCTAGAAAATGAGGCTTTTGCTGATTTTTATTGGAGTACAGAGGCAAACTATACTCTCTGCATTGTCAGTTGCTTTATTTATTTGTTCGCGTCCAACATCAAGTGGCGTACAAAAATCCAATAAGTCGTGATTTATACATTTAATATTGAAGAAAACTGTTTTCTTGGCATTAGGAGAGAGCTGCATTTGTTTATTTATTTATTGCTTAATTTTTCCGATATAATGTTTTTCAGTTTTGCAAGTTATTGTTTTCGGTTACTCATTAATCATCAAACGAAGGAAAGAAAATTGATTGTAATTACCTTTAATGTATAAAAATTGACAAACTTAGGGTTATTTTGATAGGTAATAGGTATATAATGTTATTAAGTTTTTAAATTAAAGAATCGATTGTAAATCTGAGTAATTTTATCAAATACTTAAGTAAGAGTAAAAAATAAATTGATGCTTTATCTTATTTATTACATAGTACTTTGAAACGTTGATATTTCAATAAATTGATGCTTTATCTTATTTATTACATAGTACTTTGAAACGTTGATATTTCGACAAGAAAAATAGCATAAATGCTTCTGTTTTACAATTACAACTCATTAACAGAGCACTTGACCTTTAAGATATGTAATTTTCATTTATTTTTCGAATTGTTAAATATTTATTAGTAGTTTCGAGTAGCTAAATACTTTACTTGATTTTTAGGAAACATAAATTTTCAATACGTTTTACTCTAAATGCCATTTTTAAAAATTACAGCATTTCATTCTTTTTCCACTCAATCTTACATTTAAATTTAAATTTAAAAACAATATTAATAAAACTATGTAGCATTCGAAATTTTAGAATGTAACGAGATATTTTAAACTAAGAAATTATGAGAAAAAAAAAAGAAAACATATTTTCCGGATAAGTGAACATTTTATGTATAAAATTTTATGATAAATTTACATTATTGCTTGTATGGCAGAAAAATGCATCCGAAAGATAAGCATCTTGGTACAATGATGGAAAAGTTTTACGTCAACGGAAAAGGAAATATACGACTTTACGTAATCATTAATAACTTTTAATAGACCATACTTCTGAATAAAAAGTGCATAGAACCAAATTTTATACAGAACACACGCTCATACTACAAAATTCCGACTTTACTTTAGGTTGTGCTTCGTGGTTCGGTGGAGAATGTAGCTTTCTCTGCATCATTTGTTTGGTGAATTCAATATTTAAAGATTTTGTGTTGAAGTTTCGGTTCTTTTAAGGTCAACCAAATACGCCCTTTATTTGTTTCGAAGATGTTGTGGATTGTATATGATGACTACAGATAATTGAATTCTCAGTTTGAAAAGGGGAATAAGAACAAAAACCAAGTTTTGAGAAAATAAAAAAAAATGTATAAGTAATGAAATTTTCATTGTATAACCACCAAATTTTACTGGAAATTCAAGGCTTAAAGACCCTATTTAGAATACAGAACAATCATTTAAAAAATATATAAGTGAATTCAAAAGGTATTGTACAGTTGAAAACATTTGATGTTGAAAGTTGAAAATCCTAAAAACCATATAAATAGACGAAGAAACTGAGTCATTAACGCAGTTTTATGAATACCAATAGAATGCAATATTCACTGGATAAAAAAGTAAAAACACTTTTTAAAAACAGCACAAACAGCACACTTTTTTTACAGCACAGAAAAGAAATATAACTTAACTTAAATTTCAAATTAAATAAAAAAAACACTGAATGGACATTGATTTTGCCGAATTAAAGGATATCTGCCTAGAGGGGGGATATGTTTTTCCCTTATAGCCATTTATATGTAAAACGAAGCTTGGAGATTTTTTTAGTACCAAAATCAATTTGGCCATCATTTGAACTTATTCCTTTTTTATAACTGACCATTCAATTATTAAATTTTCTTTCAAAGGAAATTTTAATTGGCATCAAATTTGGTATGTTGTTCTGCTTTGAATACCTACTATAAAATGAGTAGGTAAATTGTTACACCGCTCCAAATCTATTGTCTAGCCCTTTTAAAAATATCATTGCAATTAAAACGAAATAGTTATAAAAGTCACCCAAATGTGAAAAACTACATGTTTATTACTTGCTTGTATTTTGCAAAAGATGAATATAAATAAAAGTAAAGGATTATTTTTTGAGAAAATAAATTTGTGAATAAAACAAAAAAGTGCTTGTTTTATCCACATTCCAAACCTTGTGACGAGCCGAATTAAAGAATACAAATTTGAGAAGAATACAAAGAATTTAATAATATTTAATATTTTTTCGTCAATGATAGAAACTGAAAGCGAAGTATTACAGACCGCGCGGTTCTATTATAATATTTAATTGTCTATTTTATATTACAAGTTATTGGTGTGGACTCCTCTTCTTTAAGACTAATGCTAGTTGCTATAGGAATGTATTCAAAAAGTATTATGGAAATTCGAGCTACAAAAATAAATGGAATAATGTTAGTCATAATCTGGACTCCTAAATTTCACTAGGAAAGTAATGCTAAATAATTCATACACATCATTTAAATAAAATATTGCCTCAAGCATTACAAGTAAAAATGGAAGTTTAACCTTTATACGATCTCACTTAACTTTAGTTTGGCAATGTATGTGTTTTATCGATTTCAAATAAAAATTGTCATGATGCATCGAACTATGCTGTTAGAACATTGTCCTGACTATGCGTCACAACCTATTATTAGCTTTTCATCGATTTATTGGACAAGTGACACTTGCACAGACCCCGGAAGCCATATTATGCGGTGCAGGGATCATATCCCCAAAGTCTACTGTCTGTGTCTTCTTTTTTGTGTCTTTTGCATGACTAGAAAAAGTATGTGCTGAACTTTGACGGATACTTAAACCAAAATAATCAATCTTAACGATGAGTTTTTCCTAGTAAGTTTCACTGTTCTTTTATATTTGTTATAAAATTAATCAATTTTATTGCAATCTGTAAATTTTTCTTTAAAACCAGCGTTTTGGTTTAAAAAAATCTTACATTTCGTGTGCATTCCCTGTTAATTAGTTAAATTATTAAAAAAAGAAATGGTAATATTTAATTGCAAGATTACATCCTGAAAGATAATCCTTAGAATATTAATGGCTATGTAAAAATTAGTACTTGCATACATTAGTTTTTAATCTTCTGAATGTTAATGTTCTCCAAATAAATTCAGCCCTAAAATATAAACGAATGCGCCATGAAAATATTATAATTTAATTTCAAGAATACTCTATCCATAAAATATAACGAAAGTTATAATGTTATTAAGTGTAAAAAAAATAAGTTCTTTCTTAAATCCCATTCTTAAACAACTTCTTTTTTAGAGACATCGATGGAGGGATTTTGAAATAATCTTTATAAAGATATATGGGACGGATGGTATCATTTAAAATGTCTCATCATTAAACCAGGTATGATTAATTCCTTAAATACGTAACCTTTAATTAAGTCTTGAATTCTAAATTAATTATTCTGTATTTTTATTTAATCTTTTAAGTATTTTAATGTTTTTATTGAAATACATCGTTCAATTAATTTATTTTAAAGCCCCCCAGTTTCTAAATGCAATTAAAATACAGATTATTAATATTGCTGATATTAACATTGAAAATATTTGTAATCTGTGCTAAAGAGTTTCCTAAGTTGAAAGATTGTTGTTACTGTTCTGTTTCCAAAATTTTTACATCCTTAGGTCCCAATTCTATTATTGAATCAAATTTAACGTCACACTTTAATGTAGTATTTATTTTTCAAATATTTTTTTTTTCATATACATATGCGCTGTAAAAGTAACCCCCACTATTTTGATGAGGAAATTATTTGTCTTCTTACGTTGGGCACTATTATAATGAGGTTTTTTTACATAGCTTCAGTATGTTTGACATAACTCAATCACTCATAAAAGATATGGATTAATTTAAAAATAGAGTATCTCCAGCATGACATTTAAACTTTCCTAAACAATCATACCCCAAAGCTTTTGCTTACACAGCACTTAAACCGAGCCACCTCGACACAAACAATCCCTAACAGCAACCCCCAGACTTCGTGACACAATCCATTATAACTTATCAATCGATTCCCCCCCCCCACACACAGAGAGAGCAACACCACCGCAACCAGAACAAAGCCTCCGTGCGTTACTTCTCGCGCCTGTTGCACGAGCAAAAATCTCCGGCGAATTCCGATGAGAAAGTATCGATTTGCCCACGCGAAAAGATCGATCTCTCGCACTTCTTTCTCCGTGGGTTATGAATGCGACTCGGGAAAATCGTTATTTTTCCGTGGCTATTTCACGTGCGATTTCCAATACATCGTGTAAGCATCATTAGTTTAATGCACCGCTAATGAGTCGTGTTGGATTTCGCGATGTTTTCCTTGGGAAAAGAGCGGATTGATCTTTGAGGGGTTTATCGGGAGGGTGTGGATGATTTTCGTACGATTTCGGAGGGGGGAATTGATTTTCGGGTTGTCAGAGGGGTGTTCAGGCAATGTAAATCTCTATTCGGGTTGCTTGGTTGCTGAGAGGTGTCTATCTATACCGGCGTAGTTAAGATTGTGTGATGAAAAGGAGGAAGTTTTAACACTCATTTTTTTTTTCGCAACCGATTGAGTAGGGATTAGTATTTTTCGTTTCTATCAAATATATAATTTTCATTCCTTATTGTTGTTCTGTAAAGTGCTTAAGTGATGGATATTCATTTAATATAGTTGAAATGAACTAAAATGTATTCTATTAGATACAAAAAATTACAAAGAAATGCTTTAAATATTGATATAATAAGTAACTCTTAACAGTAAAAAATTAGACCATCTAAATTTTAACCTTGAATGGAATATAACTAATCGTCTGTAACCAATTTGGATAACTTTTCGTTTTTTAAAGGTTGCGGTTGGTTTAAAAAATATTTATTGAAGAACCTTATTGTCCCCTTTATTATGGATTTATTTCTTGAGAAAGATGTAACTTATTACATCAAGTAATGCTATAATAAATATTTTAACATGGTGTATCTAAGTATCCCGTTCGTGTGAGTTATTGGTATAAAATTTTTTTTTTCAAAAAGCTATATTTTATTTTGAATTAAATTTATTTGAACTAATACGTATATGTATACACAGTAATAAATATTTACTAACACTGTAAATTGAACAATAATTTTTACGTGTTTCTACTTCTACACTTTTTTAAAAATTTTCCTATTAGAATAAATTTAGTACATTTTATTCCCTCACTTTCTCATCCATCCACACTATTTTCAAAATATTTCAGAACAGAAAATTTGTTTTAGAACACTGCTTACAGAAAACTCAAGTCCCTGTAGTATGCCTATCTGTATGGAATCAAATTACTCATATAAAAAAATGAGGTTCCTATAAAAACAAAAAGAAATGACTGCTAGTTTTGCCATAGTTGCATCCCTTCTCTCCTTTATAACCATTACTTTATGGTTATGTGCCTTATAAACTCAAATAACTACTTTTATAAAAGCCGAAATAAAAAAAAACTGATCCTGGTCTTAACCGAATCTTCTCAGAATACGACGCGACTCTAGTATACTATACCCCATATCCGAGAAGCCATTACTTTATTAAATGCAAACTTATTTATGTAAGAAGCCGGCGGAATAGAATATATTTCGTTCTTCGGAGAAAGAGAGCGATTAACTTAGGGTAATACCATTTGGGCATCGATGTGTGAAACTGGAGGCCGAGTTTTCCTATTATTTTCCCCGAAGACGAAGCGCGCCAAGCATAAAATATGCGGGACATGGCGAAAACGGATCCCATGCAAATGAGGTCTGCAGGGGTGAAACGCAATTTCATGGATTATAAGGTAGTAATTACAGATATACCCCGTTAATTATACGCAGTCCTTTATTCTTCCTCAGTGAAACTTGTGGCGTGGATTACGCTGCGCAAACAATGTATTAAGACATGCATCATCTGTAATGGCGTTCGTGTGTGAGTGTTTGTTTTGTGAATGAAATATTTTCCGACTGTTTTGGTTTTGGATTATACGGATAAAGCGAGTTGGCTTTAATTGAAAGAACGAACGTGTTTTGTGATGGTTAGATTGTTTGGGTGAGAGATATTGTGAGAGGAGATATTTTCCGTTTGAAATGTAAATATACAGCTTAGGGTTTCCATTATATCGTGTTCGGATTTTACCTTTAATTAAATACAACTGAACTTGTTTGCTTGTGCGATTAGGAAATTCTAGGAAGAGATCAATTACATCTAAGAAAGTTTTTCTAAGAATTCAGTTCCTGGAATTTTAAAATTACATAATTCATACTTTATTCTTGAATAATTATTAAATATTTGAGAGTTTATTTGATATCCTTAGATAATAGACGATCGCATTTCAGGTACAAATATTTCTATCTGAAGAAACTCTTTAATTATGCCATCATACTTTCTATATAAGTGAAACCAAATCATTTGTTCCGAAAGGATACGTTTCTAAAGTTACATGATGAATGTTTAAAATTTAAAGATGATTAGAAAATTCTTACTTGGGGGACAAGTTTCTCCAGATTTAAGTTTAGTTAAAAAGTAATAGATTATTAATCATACATTCCAATTTTATCTATAATATTTTCTGCTTATTTCTGTAATTTACCGAAACGAAATCTTTGTGTATCTGCATAACATTAATACTTGAAATTCTTAAGAAATGATCATAAGTTGAGTTTCATTATAAGCTGATAATAACGTAACAAACTGCACTAACATCCCTTATTTTCAGAAATATTAAATTCAACTCTAAATTTAGTTCTTCAGAAAAGAAACACTGATGTGACATTCATCACTTGAATTTTTTTCACTTCCACAAAAAACATCCTGCCTTCACTCTCCCTAAAACCCCTCCCTACCTCTTTTTCAATGACCCCCTTCTGATCCAGAACCCTTCTCCACAAACAGGTCTCCGCAGTTTCTTCGCCCATTGATCCGTAATGATTCAATTAACGCCTTTTCGCTCTCTCGTCGATTAAAAAGGGGAGGCGAAATGCGCTTTGGAGTCGCGTCGTCCATCCGTCACCTCCCGAGTGACATTCGCCGCGAAAGTGTCCCCGCCATCCATCATCGCGTGTCAGTTGGCTTGGAAACCGGCCAGCCGTGGAATGACTGCACACGATGAAAGGAACCATCGGATGTTGCTCCACCGACCACCAAAACTTTGAATAAAAACATGGTCGCTGAAGTACTACTGATGAGGAATTTCATTCAAGAAACGACAAACTTCTTGTAACCGAAGTTATGTATACTAGACTAGAATAAACCTTTATTGATGTAGGGATGCATAATTTCACATACTCAGTATGTGGTGAAGTTATGCTTCTCCACAATGACATCACGACGAGCGGAAGAAAAACTAAGTTAACATATTGTTTGTGAGTTTTCATTGGCTAGCGCGTTCAATTCTAAATGAATGAACTAGTACATCACAAAATCGAAAATTACAACCCAAAAGCGCAGTATATGCATGAATTTTGCAAACTAATATCCTTTTATCAAGATAAATAGGGTAATTTCACTCGAAATTTGGATATCGTGCTGGGAACTTTGTTTGTTCTCAGATTATTTCTCCATTGTCAAGAAACGTTTGTCTGGTATAGTACATACGAAGGGAAAACGAAAATGGGTGTCGAGAAGTACGTGTTAAAGGAGTTTTCCCATAAACTCGATAAATTAGTATCCTTTTCTGCCTGATTTCAGAAAGAAAGTTTGGGGAATTCAATTTCAAATAATGTATTAAAACCTGGAGATTTTTTGAAAGGCATAGATTTAAATGAAGGAAGTTATTTTAACAACCCCCCTTAGAGGCTTATAATTATTAAGGCAACTCTTTAATTTCTCTGTTATGAGTAAATATCTGAAAATTTAGCCACTAGCTTAATTATTCTATTGCATTAGCACATGCAAGTTAAATCATAACCATATATTTTCAGTGCAGTTCAGGCCTGCCTCCAAGCTCCAATCGACAGTGAAAATATTATGTACCAGAAAAAAACAATGTTAGCATAAATTAAAAAAACAAACACAGTTGATATTTTAGGGGTTTTTTCACTTTACTGAAATTATTGGAAATTATATTATTTTGAGTAAAATGAATTAAATTTTAAAATAATAACATATGTTTTTTGAGAAAGTTTTTATCTTTTTACTTATCTACGAAAAATATGCATTAAATTTTTATTTATTTTACAAACATTAATTAATACAAACTTTTCTAAACACCAAAACCCATTTTCTATAGCCCAGTGCAATTTCTATGATAAAGCAAGATATTTATAACAGAATTAATGATTGTGAAAACGATTAACTGAAGTAATGTATTCCAGAGTCTTATCATTTGACTTTAATTTATCAAAGTAAACGCTCCTGTTGTCTAAACCATTCCATTAAACAAAATATTTCTGTACAAAAATACATTAAAGTATTATCTCGTTTAGATGTATGGTGTTTTGGATAGATCATTCGTCTCATATAATTTACAGACGTGGTAAATGCGATATAATGACTAGTTAATGGATGGTTCGATGTTGTGAAGCAGCAATCATTGACAAAAACAATTGCAAAAGGCAGTAATGTTGTAGGTCTGTGAATACCATTAACAGTAACTCATAAAATATTGATTTGTGCTGAGTTTATGAACGTTGTATTGCAATTTTTATTTTTATTACAATTGATTTTTCTTTGTGTTTCTCTGTTTCAACACAATGAATATTTTGTACTGGGGATAAACTTTGCTACATTTTCAGATGAAAATTATTTTTTTTTCTGAGTTTAGGTCAATTTCTATTATGTTTGAGGTAAAAAAATACAGAATATATTTTTTGTAACAATCATTTATATTAGGCGTAAAAAGTACAAAACAGGAAGAACTTTTTTTTGTAAATCATTTTTAGTGGAACTTAACTTGATTAATTCACTTTTAAACGCTGAATAATTTTATACTAAAGTTAACACATTTGAGCCTAATTTTAAATACTAGCCCTAAACATGATATTAAAACAATTTTGATATGCATAAAAAAGACGAAAATAGAAGTTCACAGTACAATTTATCTATTTTATGGGCTTTTGGTTTTGGTTTAGTTTACATACCTTCGTCAAGTAAGACAGACACAAAAATATGTTTTACTGACACAAAAAGAGTGAAATACACCCAGGGCAAGGCCGCGAATCGAACTCGGCACTAGGTAATGTACAGTGCGCAGACTGATAGGTTTGGTTTGGTTTGGTTTTTTTGGTACATATATTTTCCGGTCTGTGTGCTTGATCTCTAGGATCCGCTTATAAACCTTCGTCAAGTAAGACAGACACAACAGAACATTTTTTACTGACACAAGAGAGAGAAAATACACCCAGGGCAAAGGCCGGAATCGAACCGACGGCCAATACAGTGCACACATACTGCTAGCGTGGTTGTCTGCACGTAACACAACCAGGCCACTTGGCCCCCAGACTGATAGGCTTGTTGTAATTAGTCATGACCTGTTTTAGAAATTATGACTGATGTGGGCGTTAGACATAAACTCAAGTTCCATTTCTTCGATTGGTTATAGGTAATAAATGCCGGAATCGAACGATTTTGCTGGTTTTTAAATCCTATCTTAAAGGGTTAAGTGTCAATTTCCAGTCAGGTTTACTCAGCCTTTAGCCCCCCCCCCCCGTGTTGTTTGAAGTGCCTTTCAGATTGTTTTAAGAATCAAATGCCGCCTTATTTGATTCAATAGAATTTACAAATCGGTCTTCAAATTTAGGATCAAAAGGGAAAGAAGAGTTAAAGCTAAAAACGGATTTTCCCTCAAAAGGCACAAAAACGCATTTATGATTCCAAGTGATTCCTGAGTTCGTATATTGAATTTGAAATACTATCTTTTTGTACGATTAAGATGCGTCGAGTTTGGAGATTATGAAATTGCTTCGAGTGACCAAACCATCTCAACTTATCTTCATTCCTCTTAGAGAAATTTTAGTTGAATGTCTGATTTTGAATACGCATTAGTTAGTACACTAGTTATTGCTGTTAAATCTTTTGGTGACTGAACATCTTTTGGTCCACAATACCTGTCTGGATTCATTCCACTTTTTCATATTTAAAGTACTCTTAGATGGTAAGTACTCACCAAGTTAATGTATAACATTGTTATTAATATTTAGTGATTTTGTACCAGAGCTTTGTTGCGGCACTGTATATTTTTTCAGTTGAATATCGTTCATAATTCCCATAAAAGCAAAAATTATTATTTCTTGTTTGACCATTTTTGAGCAACACCCTATTTCATTAAATAATTTTAGTAAAATCATTTTAAATTTTATTTTCGACATTTTATCAATTTGAATTTTAAGATGTAATATTAGTCGGTTAACATAAACTCTCAGTTAACACTTGAGAAATTCTCTTATAGATTTTGGACTGATATACCTTTTTTTTTTCTTAAAACACTGTTTATATATTTTGAAATAAACTATTCCTTCACAACAATGAAAAAGGCGTGTATTCATATTATTTCATTTATTTAATGTAATTTTCCAAAGCATACTGAAATACTTTTTCTTATAGTGCCGATTCCTTTTCTACGATATGATCTTCCTTCAAGGATATGCAACGTTCTCCAGCAAGCGAAAGAGAAGCATTCGGATATGCCAGTCTAAATGCCTAAAAAGCATCCTACGTACAGTCTATGTCCTGCACCTAAGTATGGTGGACCATACGGAAGTAACTCTTTCATTTAGACGGTCTCGGAACAAGACACCGATGGCTGAAACAAAAAGCTCAAGAATGGGGAATAACTATTCCAATGCCAATTCCTTTTCTACAATATGGGGTGCGTATCGGTTCTTCAAGGGTGTGCAACGTTCTTCAACAAGCGAAGAAGCATCCGGATATGGCAGTTTATAGCCTTCAAACCATCCTGAAAACCGTCTATGCCCTGCACCCCAGTATGGAGGACCCTACGGAAGTAACTCTCTCATTTAGACGGTCTCGGAACAGGACACCGATGGCTGAAACAAAAAGCTCAAGAATGGGGAATAACTATTCCAATGCCAATTCCTTTTCTACAATATGGGGTGCGTATCGGTTCTTCAAGGGTGTGCAACGTTCTTCAACAAGCGAAGAAGCATCCGGATATGGCAGTTTATATAGCCTTCAAACCATCCTGAAAACCGTCTATGCCCTGCACCCCAGTATGGAGGACCCTACGGAAGTAACTCTCTCATTTAGACGGTCTCGGAACAAGACACCGATGGCTGAAACAAAAAGCTCAAGAATGGGGAATAACTCTATTCCAATGCCAATTCCTTTTCTACAATATGGGGTGCGTATCGGTTCTTCAAGGGTGTGCAACGTTCTTCAACAAGCGAAGAAGCATCCGGATATGGCAGTTTATAGCCTTCAAACCATCCTGAAAACCGTCTATGCCCTGCACCCCAGTATGGAGGACCCTACGGAAGTAACTCTCTCATTTAGACGGTCTCGGAACAAGACACCGATGGCTGAAACAAAAAGCTCAAGAATGGGGAATAACTATTCCAATGCCAGGTCATGGTCTTGGATGCTAATGGTTAGGTCTAGAAGTCAATATCTGTCTTCACACCGCTCATAAACTACCCTCACCACCATCTGAGGAGGGGCTGTACCGCAAAAAACCGCCTGGGAGGGACGAGGTGCAATCCCTTGGGGAACGATGGTAGCCCACCTCCGAGTGGTGTTCCCTGGAAACGCTGGACGGCTGAGAGGCTACTAAATATCCCGGTTTTGGAAGATTCTGCGAAAGCAGGTGGGTAGTTGACTGTATAGTGTAAGAAATAGGTACGAGGGTTGTCCGTAAAGTAAGTTTCCCAAAATCCTGCAGATGCGAGGAACACTATTATGGGGGATTTGGCTACACTGGCCTGTACCTTGGACCCTTTTCTTCAAATCCCCTCCCCGGCCAGTTGTCTGTGTTGATTATTAAAGGTTTGACAGCTGATAGAAATGGAGCTTCCAATCGCTTCTCCCGCCACCCTCTGAGATAGTTTTTTTTTGTGTGCGAAAAACATTGCGGCTGTGGAAAGTCATTCCCACATGTGTGAAGTCTACGGAGAAAAGTGTAGGAGCGTACAAATGTGCGCAAATTGTTCAGATAATTTAAAAACAGACGTACAGACGCCCAATACAACCAACGTGCTGGACGGCCTATGGAGAACGGATAACGCGGTTGGCGGGAGAAGCGAGTTGAAGCTCCATCTCAAACAGCTGCCAAACCTTTAATAATCATCACAGGCAACTGGCCGGGGTGGGGATTTGAAGAAAAGGGTCCAAGGTACAGGCCAATGTAGCCAAATCCCCCATAATATAGTGTTCCTCGCATCTGCAGAATTTCGGGAAACTTACTTTACGGACAGCCCTCGTATCTCCTCATTAAAAGTAAGTTTATTCACATACCGATTCCCAATTCAGCGATACACTGCCAATTGCAGCTTAACCAGGTTCGCTATGCAGCTTTTGGAAGACTTAAAAAAATGCAACCTTTAAGGTTGAGGATTTAAGGTAATCATAATAAATAGCTACAATTTTTAAAGGAATCTGAGGAAGTAGATCTTAGAAGGGCTGGCCACACCTTATAGATCTAATTATCGAGTAGATCTAACCTCTTGAAAATTTTGAGACGTTATAAATAACTTCTTTTATGCACCGTAGGTTCACGGTACGAGTTACGTGCTAATCATTTGGCCTGTTTGAATCCCGTATTTACTACAAGTATAATACTCATATTATCTTAATACCATGTTGAATTACGCCAACATTTAAGATATCGCCAAAAATAGACTAAAGTGAAACTGCATTGAAAGTGGAGATATCGATCTTGCACCAAAGCTCTAAATTGATCTATAATAATACCTAAATCTATTTGGACACTTTTTGATGATCTTATCTTGCTTTTTCATGCACACAATGTTTTCTGAATTAGGATTTAGCCCAAAGAAATGTTTCTTTTGCTAACCTTTCGTGGAAAAGTTGATGGCTTCTCCCAGTTATTAGTGATAGAGGGAAAACTCTTTTTTTTATTATGAGCTAGTGATCTGAGTAGTACCTCGCACTCATTTTCTAATTAGTACATGTTCTTGACTTGGATTAGTTTGGTAGTTATTGGTAGCGCAAGTGAAGATCAGTTTATCAAAACTAGATATATTGTCGGCTTACAAGCGAAAAGCACTAAGTCACATTTGGTCAATCTTTTGAAAACAGTAGAACAGCGCCAACGAATGACTGGAGCATTCTCCAAATATCGCCAAGCTGTAAAGCCATCAATTGGCATGGCGCAAAAGAAAGCGATCAGCTGCTGCCAAATTTGGCTGAACCTCTTACAGAGTATTTTAGCCAGAAGTGCCTTTCTCCTGTAAGCCGCGACGATATCTACTTCCAGAAATTTTTCATGAGAGTCAGAAAACGTGGTTCAGAACCGCGTTAGCTTCTAAAACAAAACCAACTCTATGTTCCTCCAAACACCCTTTACATTGACCCATAAATTTAACCCATACCCTCCAAAATTCCAACATAATACCGATCTGAATTTTTCTAACTGCGCCACTGCTAAAGACAACTGGTTTAGGACCACTGCATTAAGGGAATTTTTTTTTAAATTTTAGCACAAAAAAGTAATTTTAAGCTTTTTTTTCGAAAATTATTTAAGAGGATATCGCCCCCAAAGCATTTATTTGCTACTCTTTTCTGCATCCTTGCCAAGTAGGACTGCTTTTGGTGGTAAATAATCATGTTGATTTTTATTAATTTTTACAGATTGTTTACTGTAATCCTTCCTGCAGTTTGGCCTTTGCGCCATGAAACCCAACCAACCTTTCTGCAGTCAATTGTATCACAATAGATATTTTAGCCATATAGTAACGTCTGAAATTTTTTTTTCTCGATTTCTATGCGTTTAGAATGGGAAGCTTTCCTTAAGAGCGTGGAGTTTTTCACGTTAAACACCAGAAACGCGTGCCGCAGAGTGAAACTGGGTGATATAATAAAATGCAATGCAATTTGATATATAGTCGACAAATTGCCATTTTTTTGAATGCGTAATTTTAATTTAATTTTTTAAATGGAAGTCATAAAAATTAAAAAATTAAAAAGTTTGATTGCTTAAAAGTTTAAAATAGAATCTCACGTTAAAGAGGAGGGTCACACCACATCTTATTAAATCTAACCAAGGGGAAACGGGAGGTTCTAATTTAAAAAATTGTATAAAGTCTCCTAACTTTTCAGCTGTGCCAATTTTTATAAGATGTTTATAGCAACTGTTTATTGTTTTTAGATTTCAAAATGATTCGAGTAGAACTAACTACAATGGTAGGCATAGGCATAGCTGAAGAAATAAGTCTACATGAAGTTTTATAATGCTATGGCCTTACCAAGAAGGTACAATGACATGACTTTACGAGTTTTGGAGTGTAGTCTGACTTTTCCTTGAAGGAATTATCTTAAAATAAAATGTAAGTTGACATATTTCATCCGCAATAAGTTATGGTGTATCATGGAGTACTTTTTTCTACAAATTTGAATTTGATGATATTTTAATTAAAAGGTTTTTCACTTATTTGAAGAGAAATGTTTCTTGAAACAAAAGAACTCAATGAGATAAGTTTCGAAATTTGAAGAACTTTTTAAACTGCATTCATAGTTTTTACATATTTATAAGATTCCAGACTATACCTATTTGGATCCACATACTTTAAAGAAATTTCTCTCGCCACCTTCCTTTACAAAAAGTTTCTTAAATTTGAGACATTAAACGAGTTAAACTATCGGAATGCACGTAAATTTATTTAAATATAGAGTAAGTGGGGAATAATGGGTAGTTTAAAAAATAAATTTATTTTATACTTTTATCGATTTTGAAAGAAAAAAAAAGCCGTTTTTAATTTTATATAAAGAACTAAATATCTGATGTTTAAAAACATTCCATTTGTGGTAATTGTATGAATTGCATATTAAATTATTTAGTACTGAAAAATTATAAAATAAGTATAATTAAATACATTAATATGTTTATTTGAATCTAAGTTTGGTTTTAAAGCTTTTAAATAAACCTAAACGTAATTCCCCTTACTTTTTTGCTTAAAATGAGGTTGTATATTTATTTAGAAAATTAAATATAATATTTATCGGATTTAAAAAAAGTGCTATTTAATTTTAGGTAATTAATTTTTGGAGATTTATGAAAAATAAGTACTATCCTTAAATAAAAATTATACCTAATGTGCAGTGGATATTAGCTTAACTTTTGAAACATGATCAATAATTATATTTAAACCTTAATTGCTTTGACGTTGAAATGAAAAGCGTTATTCTTTTCATTTAGCAGTGATTGCTTCGACTTATTTTATATCTAAAATTGTGTTTTAATCAATCACCCATTTTAACCTTACTAACTAGAAAATTTCCCCAACACTAAATGTGAAAAAGGGTATGGAAAACACACAATTTAGAATATGAAAAAATAATCAAATGAATATTGTATCTAATAATCCCCTTACATACACAGGGTGTTTTTAAAGACCGTTGTTCACAAATTTTGAAACATCCCCATTTCTCGTATTCTCTGTTAAAACAGCATTGGTCTCGAACAAAACCTCCAATTTACTTTAAATTAAATCACATTTTAAAATGTGCGAAGTCAATCACTCGGATAAGGATATTAAAAATTGAGTTTAAAAATTAGCATTAAAATTAATTTTTAAATACATGTGGAATATCCTAAAATAATTAATAAAAGACGTAAATATTTTTTCTATACTTTGAGAGAAGAAAACTTACGTTCAAAAAGTAGATTAAAAATATTTTAATTAAAAATAGGCAGCCATAGCTCTCACAAGTTTCTCTAAACTTTCTCTTGAGCACCCTTGATCGAGAGTTTGGGTTTTATGGCGCAAGGTCCCTTTTAGGGCATACCGCCCCTGATAGAGGGAAATTAACCCCACTTTGTATATTAGAACTAATATTTTACTTCCCCCAACTTTGATTTGTGAATTATTGAGTGAGGTGGTATGTCACCTCACTTTTTCAAATTAAATTAAACATTTCTTTCTTTTTTTTTTATTTTGATTTGAGTTTTTGGAGTTTTTATGATTTTGAATTCTACAATGTAAGAGAATTAAATTCCCTAAGTGGTTGAACCTTCCCCGAAATAATTTCCTTGTTATGTGAGCGATCACTATTCTTTGTTGCAATGTTTCTTGGCTCTATGACGTCACTACGTGGAAAGAAAAACTGAGTAAACTGAGCCTTTAGGGTTGCTAGGAGGAGTTTCGGTACGCCAATCCGTGATAAAAAGACGCTACATATACATGGGTTAAACAAACTAATCCTATTTCTAAACTGAAGTTCTTAATTTCACTCAAAATTCAGACACCGCGCTGGGAATTATTTCCTTTGTTTCCTCTCAGCTTGTTTCTCCGAGTAAAGTTGCAATAGAGTAGTTATTTAATGATTCTTCGTTCCCGGCATCTCCCTTTTTCATAATCTTAAATTATCTCGACTGTGCTCAGTTTTTCAAAATAACTTATGTCTTTAAATGATTATTGAAATTTTTTATTTTCTTGCAGAAGTTTGATGCGAGTCTACAGACGTTTTTTGAAGGATTCTCAGACTACCAACTTGACACGTTTGATCTGTAACCAGTTCTTTTCTGTGCGATCTCTCTAACAATGTGAATTGTAAAAGTTCGACTGAAGCTTGTCCACTGATGATGGTATGTTCCAGCATAGTGTCTGTAGGGACCGTTTGATGTACATTAGAAGAAAATCATGTAACCACATCTTATTTTTTTCAAATAAAGAAATGTCTTTCAATGATGTTTTCTCATTGAATTTTTTGGAGGGTTTCTTACTTAATTTTTTTTTAGACTACTTGGTCCACGACGCTCAGTATGAGCATGCGCGTGGACTTAGTATATACAGGACGCGCATATGTTCTTCAAGCGCATGCGCGAACTAGCCAAGGTTGACATTAGTATGCCTAGTAAAAGTAGGATGGTCAAGATAGATCAAGTTCAAAAGTATGGATAACTTGATATTTGTTAATCAGACAAAAAAGTCGATCATGAAAATGTTTGAACTTGGTTGAAGATACCAACTTTATGGGACTGGAAATCTCAAAATGTGCATTGACTTAGGAAAATAAGTTGATCAAAAGTATACTTGGTTTGAATAAGTCAATGCAAATTTTAAGATTTCCAGTTTCTTAAAGTTGGTATTTTCAACCAAGTTCCAATATTTTCTTGATCAACTTTTTTGTCTGACTAACAAGTACCAAGTTATCCATACTTTTGAACTTGATCTATCTTGACCATCTTACTTTGAGTATCCTTTCACTAGGCATACTAGTCAACCTTGGCTAGTTCGCGCATGCGCTTTAAGAACATATGCGCGTCCTGTATATACTAAGTCCACGCGCATGCTCATACTGAGCGTCGTGGACCTGTTAACGCAAAAAAAAATGAACTCAATAATAAATCCATTTGAAAGACATCAAACCTTTATTAGTGCACAGTAGGTTACAATATTAGAGTGAAAAATCTTATCAGTGGACATAAACTCTTTGCTCTAACATTACTTCAGCTCTCCTGAAATAACCTGACTGTGCTGCTGGCTTTGAAAAAACTTGGAAAGTCACTTTCTAAAATCATTAAGCTTACTAAGGTCCGGAAAATAAGGAATCTCCACAAGCAGTCTATTCAGTCAACCTAGAAAAAAAAAATATTCAAAAATACGCTTGCACTAAAAATATTTCTACATGCTAATTCAGTCGAAAGACGTAAGACGCAGTCTGATTCTTCTATTTGAACTTAACTATTAACCTGGACACAAAAATATCTTCGTACAAACATTAGAGGATAGTTAGCTCTCTGCAGCAACTAAAGAGGGTCTTCAAAACACCAAAATTTTGAAAACAATTTAATTTCATTACCAATATTTAATTGTTAAAACTGTTTTTGTTAATATCTTAAGGTGAAGTTGACGAAAACGAACATCATAGAATACCTCAAGTTGCTTAACTTTTGAGTTTTGTATCTAAAAGTTGTACATACTTAAGAGATTTATTAACTGTTTAATGCATGGGAGTGTCAAGAAGGGAACTTTTCTCTGCTAGCCCGTTGCAAATTCTGGACTTCATGAATATTTTTGATTTGTATAATATAATTTAAAATTTTGTTGCATTTGTTGTGTCCATGGATTTATGTATAGTATACACTAGGGATAGTAAAAAAAAGAGAGATTTATTCTAATATCGGGTAAGATTTTAGATAGCTACCAAAATGAAGAGCAAAATATAGGGTTGTGGCACAAGTAACTGATGCTTTAAGAAATAATTCATAATATTAAGCATTACTTTTAGAACTTGAACTAAATGTTGGCCTCTCTTAATAATTTAGACATTTATCTTTAACTTAATGCTGTATTTATTTTTTACCAAAGGATTATAATTTTAATAAATTGAGAATTCTCATTTCATGTTAAGGAACTTCCAATTTTCAGAGGTTGGCTTAATGCTGTAATTAATTAAACAGTTTTTGATTAGTGTCTAATTTAAACGAACTTTTATTTTAAGATCTTTTTTAACTAAAATGTATCTATTTTCATAAAATCATGTAAAGGGTTATTTTTGAAAAAAATATTTCTGTATTTATTTTAAATGGGGTGACAGTTACTGGTGCTTCGATGAAATTTAAGGTAATTGCATGAAATTTCTAAGAAATGTAGTAAAGCTATTTAAAATGCTGTTGTTCATTTACATTTTAAATCGTTAGTTAGTAACACGGGCACCTTGAATATCTAATGGGGACTCTTCACATTTTTAGATGCACCACACTTATTTTCTTTGTTTAAGATAATCTTATATTACAAATATTTGTCGCAGTTATACAAAAGGACATCGTTATTTCGCTAAAAATATAAAGCATTATGTTTAGTTTAGATATTTAAGATTTTAACGGGAAAAGGGACGTAAACATAGAGCATTTTTGCAAAACGAGTGTCAAAATAAAGTTTGATAATGTTTTTGCTTCACAATAGTCATGATCTGTCATCCATTCCAATCGGACACGCTGCAAGCATGAAAGATACTTCCAGAAGCTCCTAAATATGTATTTGTTCATGAAATATAATTAGCGCGTGAGTACTTAAAAGGGGTACTTTAAGAGGGACTTAAAACAAGGATTTTTAAAATTTTGCTATTTTTGAAAATGGAGCTGTTTTTTACTATGTATCCAGTAAAACCGATAAGCGTTTGACTTTTGAAAAGATAAATAACATAAGCAAGGTAGACTCCGGATATTCTCAGTACACTGTATTTAAAGTTATTTTACAGGGGAATTCTTCATACATTATTAATTATTTTCGCATAATGCATGTCTAAATTATTGGATTTTTGCAGTTACAAAAAAGTTTTGTTAGCTTTAAGTTCTGCTAATTTTTAAAAAATTAATGTTAACAGCTTTGATATTTCAAAATATATTAAAAAGAAATTTAAAAATTTTTTATAGGAATTAGAAAATGCATAAAAAATAACACATGGTACAATTTGGAGGCCGGATTATTTTAGGAATGGAATGCAGCCGTGGGTCATTTAGTTCCCATCTGTTTTATTACACGATGCTTTTTAACGGTAAAAGTGTAAAAGGTTTACAAGGGTTTGTTTACTCCACTAGTTATTAGATTAAATTTAAGTTAATTTTCATATTAAATAACAAAATTAAAGACAAAACACTCTTTCTGAAAAAAACATTGCGATTATCCCTAAACAATTAACGGCCATATTCACTGGTGACTTGACCAGTGGTTAACTAGCAGTCAAGCTTCTGGAAAACTAGTTTTCCACCAATCAGAGGTTTATGACTCCCGGTTAAACGCCGGTGAATACGGCCGTTAGAATCAAAATTTCACCAATTGGAACTTACCCCAAAATTTGGAGACTCCTTCCAAATTTAGCCCTAATTAGACTATTATCGTCTCTTTGGATACCCGTTCTCAAAATCCAGGTTCGAGCAGCATTGACACGTTACCTGAAGCTAGGTTTCCTGGACTTTTCTGGGAACGGCTGTACCTACAATTTTCTTCGGAATGGCCACTTGGAAATTTCCTTCACAAGTATAATCGTGTTCAACCCCCGTTTTGTTCCTGAAAAAAAAAATGTAAGAATTCTGAAATAATTGGGCTACCGGAAACCGGTGCACTAATTGCACGTCGTTATGGGGTTGGTTGGTTGTTTTGGGTTTTATGGCGGAAGGTATCATGTCATTACACGGGAAAAATTAGACATTTTGTAATTGGTAATTGAGTTTACAAATGCATTGTTTTTTACTGCCAATTCATAGAAATTACATAAAAAAAGTTGACAAGGTTTCTAAGCTGATTTTAACGATTCTTTGCTATTGAAATACCGACTCCTAGATCATCAAAATTGCATAGAATCTAATATAGGAGAAACGTATGGAAGTATAGCAAGATCAAACTTTAATTGAAGAGGACAGCGTGGAACTAAAACTAATCGCATTTTTAAGCCAAAATTCCTATTTTTCTCTTAAATTTAATTTTTTAAAACTTTGCTAATGGCCAACGTAGGGTAGTACAAAACCCATTTTTTTATTTTAGTCCGAAAGTACTATTACGAGGAGTATTGATAAGCTCTAACGGTATTAAATTTCGATACACTTATTTTTTTCACACCTGGAAAATAAGTTTACATAGAACTCATTTTTGAAATGATTTGATGTAGGTTCTCCACGGCGATCGACAAATTGAGCAGTATGTGGCTTTAGGAGAAAATATTTATAATTTTTATAAAAACAACCCAATATTTATGTTATCTTCTCTATAGAACTACTAAAATTATAAGATCTATTGATTCCAAAATATATTTAATTTTACATTGTCTTGATCATACAAAATTGATTTCAAAGGAATCTATTTTTCTAAGAGTTGCATTTATGCAATTTTTCAATTTCATGCTGGGTGATTTAAACGTATGAACAAAAATGATACGCTTGGGCACAATTTTGAAAAATGTCACCAACACCGAAATTACGTTCTGATTGTCACAAAGAATTGGTATAAACATACCATGGAAATCACACTTTTTGCGTTCTTATAAGAAATACATACAAAGCACTGAGTAACCAGTTACAGATCAAACAAAATGCTATAAGGATAAAAATACTTAAGATTAAAGACTTAAAAAAAGACTTAAAGACTAGGATATGTAAACAAATCCAAGAAACAAAAACTATGCACATTATTCGGATAAACAAAACTATTCAATGTACTTAACAAAACCAACAAAAAATTATTTAGCCAAGCAACATACTCTAAACACGGATATTCCATTTTAAAATAACTTCTTTACCATGGACGTTCCATGCTTTCCTTTCCCCGTATCAGCATATCCATCGCCACCGTTGAAAACAAACCTTCCCGTTCAACGCTACCTCCGCACATCGCTGCACCACAAGCTCAACCGCAAAATCACACCACGCATTCAAAACTCAAATGCAAAATGGCTAAAAAAGCAATAGCCAAAGCTGCTAAATCTACAACTACAGATTGCAAACTTTATCGCCCACCCAAATGTTGCCAAATCCACCATGTATACTAAGCCCAAGTTACTTCGGCACAGTTGATTGAATTAGGATAAAATAGTTTCTACCAATAACCTAGATTGACTTCAAAAAGTTTCAAGATAATTTTACAAAACTGAAATACATTTTCGCCCTACATGATCGAATGTTTCCAAAACTCCGTTTTAGTGCTTTTCAATAAATTATCGTCTATAATTATTTTAATATCTAGGTTTCATTAAACTTAATAACTTTCAGCAAAAAATAAACCAAGCTTTGAAATTTTCAAAATAACACTCACATTTTCAACTGATTAATAATAATAATAATAATAATAAACTTTATTTAACACTATGGAAATTACAAATAAATATATAAAATAATATGATAAAATAATATTACTTTGTAAACACAAGTCGAATCCACTACAGGTAGGAAACATGGCGGAATCTAGACACGATTTTATCATAAGCTTCACGAGGCAAAAAGAAACATTAGGTTGATTGATTGTTTGATTGTTATTGTGATATTTGCAGTGCTGCCCTCTATCATGAGATGGCATTTAAAAATAGCGTTTTGAAAGCTTTGTTCGGCTTTTGATCAGTGATCACAATTTTATAAAAGGTTGAGGGTCCGATATTGAAGACTCACATAGGGGAAAAGGTTTCTAATTATTCATTTCATTGAAAATATTCAGAATGGACTCGAATCACATTATAAATAACACAGTGAAATAACCTACCTTAGGGTCCAAATCGTGATTGTGCAGCTTATAGCCTATGTGAAATAGCGCCACTATGGCTAGTGAGTTCGAGCATGCTCTAGAACTTCTGGAACGAAAATGGAGAGAGCAGGAATAAGTTTCCCAGTATAAAATAGATTTTTATTCGGGTTAATTTAGCATGAGTTGAAATTTATTACTTATATTTCTTTTTCGGAAAAGCATAAACTTTACAGAATGTTTTATTTGTGATGCAGTGGAATGATTTGTATCAAAGATGACGGACGTAAAGTGCATGTGGTGCATGGATGCGATCGCAGCGCTATTAGTTCCCCTCACTTACGGCATTGGTTTTCCCATCTTATCGTCTGTAGCCATGAAACCTATCTTACGGTACTCTGTAGCCGATACAACACCTATAAATGCGCCTCTGGTTATATCTGAGTTAAGTGCAGTTGTTAATTTGATCAAAATATATTAAAACAAGAACTTAAAGCTAAATAGTAAACTATTAAAATTTTTGCACTTAGGAGTGTGCGCAGGCTAGTGTATTCAATTTTATAGCAGAGTTTTTATGAAATGAATATTTCCTGCAAGAAAAATAGGGAACATCAACTATCCACATATCATTCTCAATATGTTTGATTGCACCCAAGTCCCTATACCTTAACATAAGTTATATTTTTACAACTTACAACAGATCCCGGCTCCTTTCTGCTTAGCTTTCAATCGCCTATTCCATAAAAAAAAACTTTCCTTTCAATTTCAAACTCTTTTTACAAGCTTCGAGTGTCCCTCAAAGTTCCCGATAATGTTTTCAAAGGCAAAGCGCCGATGGAAGTTACTCGCTGTTTTGTAGGTTATTCCCTGTATATTTATGTCTTATTTCTCCCACCGTCTTTTCATATGCAAAAGGAATGTGACTTTCATGATGGATGGTCCTTGAATGTACCCAGATCATAGATATAGAAATGCATAGATGGAGTATCGACTTTGGAGCAAACGCCGACATGAAGTGTCTTCAACAAAGCCTGTTTTCCAGAGTAAGAACAATTTCCTGTCATCAACACTTGACAGTCTTCAAAATACAGGGTGGTTATAATTAAACTTCCACTTTGGAGATGGCTATAAAAAGAAAGCTATTTGAAAAAATAACTTGACCGACTTATAGTCACAGGGTGGGGATTTTACTTACAGTAAAAAAATTAGTTCTAAAACTCACTATTGGCGTTGTATGACGTTTTGTCCGACGATAGAAGAGCTACTATTTGAACTTTGATCCCCAAACTGATGAACACAAAATCTGAGATTGCAAATGTATGCATGGTCCATAAATTGCTAACATAAATTTGAAGCATTGCCTTACTCTGTCACGAAGACACATGCTTAGTGTTTACAACGTTTTTAATCTCAATTCTTCTTTTCTTGGACAGCATGTCATTCAGTGCAATCTAGGGTTTACATGAGGGGAGGGACTCCAATTGTTTGGAAATCAATGATCTCTAAGAAGGAGATATATCTACGTAAACGGCATTTTTACCTTATCTGTCCATCTATGTTGACGAAGGTTTATAAGCGGATCCTTGAGATCAAGCACACAGACCGGAAAATGCATGTACCCACAATCCAAATCCTATCCTCTATGGGATTTTCTGTACGGTACAACTTCTTTTTGCCTTGCCCTAGTGTTGGTTTCGCATCAGGGTAAGTAACCCCATCCATGGTCCGTCTAGCTCTTCCCATCTTTATGACCCAGATCTCCTTTGATTCTGGGGCTGTGTCGAGAAACACTTTTGGGGTGATGGGGTGAGAATGAAAGAAAAATTTGTCTGAATATATCAACCCTCCGAAGTCTTCCTGTTCTTTAAGGGTTTTTTAAAATATAGTTCCGAATCTTTCATCTGTAGGATAACGAGAATCGTCTAAGCATAACATTAGTTCCATGGTTCAAAAGATTCTCATGCAGAGGGGAGGAGGATTGTTAGTTTAAAGATTCGACACCGTTGGTCGGAATGAAAGGTAGTATTTCGTTCATGTGATGCAGGGAGCTTAAAAGTGTCTGATTCACTCGAAAAGACCTGTGAAATGTGAAATGGTGGCAGAAATTGAAAGTACATGTGAAATGTTTGACGATATGTCTGTGTAATCCTACGGGGGGAGGACGTCGTTTTTCGATTGAAAGGTGTTTCTTTGACTCTTAAGGGGCCTTCATTTTAGAGAAATTTAAACTTTCAAGTTGTTGTGAATATACTAATTTTTAATTATCTTTAGAGAATAAATGCAATTTTTCAGCCAGAGTATTGATACCGCGAATTACTTAACGAAGCAAATTTTTAAATAAAGATTAAACATTTTACTATAAATAGACACATTTTATTTTTAAGTTGTATTTAAATAATTTGAAAGACGACTAAAATCGAGTTAAAATTTTCCTTTGGGTCCAAAAAAGTTTTATTTTCTGTCCTTCAAATACCTAACGGTATACTAAAGATAATCTTTCTGGATTCTTTTCATGATAAGAACTATTTTTATTTTTTTTCCTCTTGCAGAATACGCAAAAAACAATTTAGAGCTATTGAGTTCTCCAATATGAGAAACTTTTTAATCGTTTTCCAAAAAATATCTTATGACGAAATCTCTTTTCGTATCCTAAGACCTGATTTCTTCTTTAAGGATAAGTATTAATATAATTTGCAACAAAAACAAAACGCAAAAAGACGAATATATTTTAAATACTTTAGTAGGATAAGTACAAAATATATGCTAAACTGTTTTTGATATGATTTGACTTGACTATTTTTAATTGATTTTTTATGCTCTTCTAAACGTTTTAAAAACGTTCTCGGGATAAGCATCAACAACGTTAAAAAAAACAATTGATATGTCTTTTAAAACAAATAATAATTTTATTCTCTCAGGTTTGGTTTCATACTTCAAATTTCATAACCCTTCGAATTTTTCACACTTTTCCATTAATCTCATACTTTTAATTTCAATACTATATTCAATTGCTCCAAAAATAATAAAAACATTTTTCTATTATAATCTTATACTAATTAGAAAATTTATACCTTATAATAAAATACTTTAACCATTATTTAATTAACTGTGTAACTCAAGTTTTTTTCGCTTCTTTAAAGCCTTCTGATCAAACATATTACGCTTTTAAATTTCATAGGTGAGTATCAGTTCTGATAACATCAAAACAAGGAATTACTTACTAGAAATTAATTCCTTACCTGCTCCCTTCCACAAAAACCAGAAAACAGCAAAAAGCGTAATACGAAATCTATAGCTCCCTAAGCCTGTCCTGGAGGCATTCTTTCCAAGTACAATTATACTCAACCAGAAAAATCCACTTTTCTAATTACGGAAGAGTTCACTCTCCCGTATTCAAAAACTGATTAAAATTCCTGTGATTCCGAGAAAAGTTTGAATCATCTTCTTCACTTTCCCGCTCAAACCTTCTAAATTAAAATTATCTTCAGGCGAAGAAAGAAGCAATAACGCACCCAGGGTATGGATATCGCGTAATTAATTAATGAAGCGTATTATTTTTCTTTGCCAATAATGAACTATAATTTCTGCAAACTGGAAAATTCTTATCTCGGAAGTTATGAAGCTTTTATAAGATCCGTCGTTTCGACATAGATCGTGCGTAACACTGTAAGAAGAATGATTGTGAAAGAGTTTCAATATCTTAAAATTATTAAACAAAAAAATATATTATACTACACTCAATTTCATCTGAGTTTATTACACATGCCGCTTTGTGCATTTTTGATAATTAGTATGAAAATGTGTTTTTAACTAAGAAACTATGCATTATGCATATGAATACAGCGGAATAGATTACTTTTTTAAGTATGCAATGTGGCTTATTTAATTTCGGAATAAATAAATAAAACGTGCGGTTATATTTTTATGTAACTCGTCATACCCCAATCAAAGTATGTTTATAATTTAAACAAAGTGTGTTTTTTAAACAATTCATTAAATTTAGTTTAAAATTGTAATAAATAAATGTATCTTCAGCAATCTTTACAACTTATCATTCTAAAGCCATGCCAATAATTTTTTTATTACCTAAACTTTTTTGAAAACGATGATTTTCTTTAGAGAAACATTATTCGCCTTAAAGAGATACGATTGCAAATATGTCAATTATGTGTCGGTGGAATTGATCGTATTACTGACATATTATAATTTTAGGATACGGTTAGAACTTCTAAATCTTCAGGATTTAGGTGTCTACATACACTAAAACATTTTAGTAGCATTACTACTATCTTAAAAAAAAATGAGCAAGAATATGATTATGACAAAATTAATAAGGAAGTTTTTAGCCAATGGGCGCTTGGTATACAAATTTTAAATGTTCCTTAAACTGTTAAATTGGGTTTTTAAACTGTTTGAATGAAAAAAAAAATAACTGTGGGTTAAATAGTCCGACTACTATCTGTGTTGTTGTGCACTTGTATATGACTTGTGGATTTACAGGACTTTACCAGGATTTGATGTACAAAAGGTACCTTTTGTGCATCGAGTCCTGGGTATTTATTTTATAATGAGTTAAGTATAATTAACGTAACCAGTGTTGTTTCTTATTGAGAATGCATGTTAGGGGCTGTTGTAATGGGTCAATAATTGAACTTTTGGCTTAGGCAACTACGCACTAAGTAAATAGTAATACAGAAAGAAACCTCAGTCAATGCTTATCTAATTTTGTGCTTTTAGACATAGGTACTCTCAATATAAGCGCTTCAAACATCCCCACTGTCGCCGAGAGAGCGCATCAAAATGCAGGGAGGCTCACCACATTCCCAGTCCCTACCCCTAAGGCTTATGAAATCCCAAGTTCGATTGCAGTAACCAACAGGCCATAAAAAAAGATCGATACATACCCTTTGCAGAATAAAGTGTTTGCGGCTGTCCGCAATCTGTGGACAAACAACATAATCCTTTACTCCTTTCTTTCCTTTTCCCTCTCTTAGAAGAAGAAAAAAAAATATCTTTTCGTTTTCCCTAAGAGTTGGGAAAAACGGGGCCGGGGACAGGTGGGTCTTGGAAATATTAGGTATTCGAAGTGTTCGCAGCCACTGAGTTTATGCGCCAATACTTATTCTTTGGTCCCCTTTCTTTTTCTTTGGTCTCTCTTTTTACTCAACCGTCTATTGAGGTGGAAGGATCCTTTCGGTCGAAAAAGAGGATGTTTTAAGTGAAGAATAAATTCTCCCAGGCTATTCCTGCTGGGGTAGATGTGGGCGCACAACCGTGAATGAATTTATATATATTTGCTTAAGGGTTGAAAGACAAGCGAGTGAAGAGATGTCTGCACAGGAAGGGTTTTTCTGTGAGAGAGAAGGAAAAAAGGGAATAAAAAGTCCGTAGTCTTTGCTCAGTGTTTTTTCCCCTTCCGTTATTTGAAGTTGAAGTTTTCCCCCGTATGCCATTCAAAGTTTTTATTATGGTGCGGGACGTTCAATGCATTTTAAATAGATTATTGTGTATGTTGGGGATTTCTTTGGGAATTAAAATAGTGTGTCTGGTTTCGGGATATCGATGAAGGAAACACACTTTAAGTAGCTATTGTGGTTTTTGGAAGGTCTTGGGGATGTTTTCGCAGAGCTTATCAGGGTTGCTGTTTCTCTTTCGTATAGAATGTTTTGAAACTATCGATTATTTCAACATAATTCAAATCGATTTTAACGGAAAGTAGCAAACCCATGACTTCTCTAAACAACGCTACTAAATTTAATGTATTGTAAAATATTTTAAAATTATTTCTTCTAGTTATAAAAATTTTTAAATTTTTAAGTTTATTAACATCTAAATTTTCAAATTCTTCGCATTAATTACCTATATTATTACAGTATTTTTACATTTTTCTGCACAATATAACAGGCTCAAAATCGAAATTCTACATTGATATAAAAAAATTCGGCCACAACGCGTTCCGACATCGGAAAAACGATAGCTAAACAAATTGTACGTCTTGTTTCATACAATCCACACTCTATATCTGATAAAAAATAGTTTTAAATTCTACAAAAAATTAGTTTTTTTTATTTTTCCATTTCATTCTTGGTTTAAAGATTATGTATAATGAGTCAAGGTTTATAGAATATAAGGTTGGCTCTTCACATAGACATGGAAAAAGCTCGTGACGTCTCGTTTCCGCTGCCAGTGACGTCATTTGTAACGCCTCCTAACTGTTTGAACAACCAATCACTTTCAGTTTGAGCGGGATAAGGGAAAGATCTTCGTGGCATGGAAACTTTACGCTCCGCCCCGCCTAAGCCTGATTGGCCAGTGTAAGCTTTGGCTCGTCACTTCCGCTGCCAGTGACGTCACTGGTAGCAGTGTCAGATGGGCCCCCTCTGATAATGAGTATTAGTAACCATGCTACAAGTATTACAAACTAAGGCTAAAGTAGCTTTAGTGTGTAAAACTCATAGCAAAACTTAATGCAAAACAGCTTTTCCTGACATATATATAAGAAAAGTTTATGGGTTTTTTTAATAGGGAAACATGATACCCAGAAATAATACCTAAATGTCAGAACTTTAAAAATAATTTAGTTTCGATATCGGGATTTTTAAATTAAATCGGGTTTAAATTAATTTATGTACTGTTGCAAATCTATCTCCACTTGTTTTTTGTTGATTATTACGCTTATTTGAAATACCATTCCACAAAAAGCATTATTAAAGCTACTTTAAAACAATACCGCGTGAAAAAGTCTTCGCAGAAAATTCAATACATCGATATCAAGATACACAAAGTGCCACATTTCGCGCCTTTAATATTTACTTTCCGAAAACGGCATTCCGCATCGATCCTATATAAGCTAACCCTTTTCTTTCGTCCAAGGTTGAGCGCTAAGTGCATATCACACTTACTGGTCGCACAGCCCGAAAGAAGTTAGACCATTTCAGATGCATTATTCGTCATGAAGATGATGCAAATATTTATGCCTTTTGTTTTCAGGCTGCTTTCAAGGATCGCGCTTCCCCAAATGGCAGATATATACGAAAGAGCTCAACAAGAAAGAAATCTCGAAATGCAATTTAAACGCAAAGGGAAGGGAATGAAAGTTCTCGGGCTGCGCAGAGAAAGCGAGGGATATAAAAGGGAAGGCCTTCCAGAAATGTCTTTCCCGTATCTTAAAGTGCTATCTTTCTTTTCTGACAGAGACTGATGAAGCTTTTTTGGAGTGAACTTTTGCTCCTCGCCCCTTTAACTTTCTGGACAAAGATGAAAGCTCAACAATTTCTGCAGTTTTGATTAGGAATGCCTGCCTTTAAGTTACAATTTTCGAGATTTGACCGAAGGATTTTTTTTTTAGTCGGTGGCTATCTTCTGGGTTTTTTTTTTTAGGGGCGGTGGGAAGTGAGGAATGGTGAAAAGTGTTTAGGAGTTATTGATGTTCTTAGTTTCACGAAGTTTGGGAAAGGATCATTGTGGTGAACTTGATACTGGGGAGTTGATGGTTTAGGTATAAGAATTCCAGAATACAATTTTAACTTGCGTTAGTAAAATATTTAAGTTTTGATGTATAAGAGACAGCAGAATTTGATAGTTTGACTAATTTCTGTTGCCAATATTATAATGCTTTGGACAAAAACTAAAACATCGCAGCTTTAAAATATCTTATTAATTGAGGCGCATGCGGCAACTTTACATTTGAGTTAGCCTTTTGCTTCTGCAAGAGCCACTATTACTAGTATTTATCTTAAATAATATTAGGTATTATTATCAAATTTCGTATTATACATTAGAAATTGAAATATCGTTGGATTGCAGGAGAAATGCAGTAAGTCACTTTTGGAGAATCTTTTGAAAGCTCTTAGAAATGCGCCAACAAACAAGAGAATTCCCAAAATCTATAAAAAGCTATGTGTGTTAGGGAAACTTGGCTTGTAAGAAAGCGACTGTTTATCGCCAAATTTGGAGTAACTTTGTAGTAGTTGAGCACGAAGTGACTTAATGCCTTCCTCCTGTAAGCCGACGATATAATTAGTAATCATAAAGCTGAATGAAAAATTTCCATGTTGGAATGATTTTTCCATTATTAGCTCCTGGGTTTCGATTCAATCTATTTGTATCAATTAATAGAATATTTTCCATTTATAAAAACCAACCCACCACTTCAGTTGGTAAATCTAAACGAGGAAGATTAACTAATAACAACCATAGCCGTCAAGCTGATTAATTTGAAAACAAAAGAAAAAAATATCATCATCTTGATGTACGACAAAACATACCAAGATGTTAATAAAACTCCCTATCAATCCGAGATCAACTCATCTATGAGAGAGCTCCATAAAACGCATATTCCAACCCATGTTCCTCTATCCCATTCACAGTCTCATTTCCTTCGTTCTTCGCAGCGGAACATAATCCCTGTTCACTTACTTTTAAAGCTCTCTATTGGCGTGTCGCTACATTCGTTTTGGGTAATAGGCCGGAGGGACGATCCATCAAGTGGCCAGCACCCCGAGAGGTGCACTTTAAGGGCAAGACACACCCGCTGGGACACTTTGATGGAAAACCACAGGAAGGAAAACCTGCGGAGAGAAGTGGAGTGGAGAAATGTTCTGTTACAAGGTGGTGTTAAGGGATCCAAAGGGAATGTAATTAGAGTAAATTTTTTGGTTCTAGAATTTTTTAGCGGTGTATAGTTTGTTGAAGTGTTTCTGTAGTTAGATGATTTTTGTTTCTTGATGTAAAAGGATATCATGTTTTTCTAACTGATCATTACAGGAAGTTTATGAAGTTTTTAATACGTTCTGAATTGGTTCCTCATATTATTAAGTTGGAATAAAAAGGTAAGTCCTCCTGCTATGATGTTTCTGAATGTATAACTTTGCAAAAAACAGATTACTCTGCACAGGATATATATATATTTCTTTTGTCATAAGGGAATTTCTTATTCAATGTTATGTGTGTCTCTAACAACTTATAGTTCGAATTAAGTGAATATAAGTTGTTTGTATTATTTATATTCGCTTGTTCTTATGGGTGTTAATTAGAGTGAAATTTTGATTTAAAATAATCAGTAAATGTTAAAAATACTATAATTTATTTTTATCATTTACTTAATTCAAGTTTTTTTTTAATTGAAATCAAAAGCTTATTAAATCTTAAATATTGTTTCAACAGTACATTTTAAAGGGTTTATTTAAAAGGAACACGTATTTTAATGGAATGTACTATAGTAAAATTTTGTAGTTGTAATGTAGTTTCACCTATATGGCACTAAAGAATATTTTTCAGGCCTGAATCTGAAACAATATTACGAAACGGATACAAATGTATTATTAGATTTACAAAGAATATTTCATACAAGAATTTTCTAGACCACATAAAACATTCAAAACTCCAAGCATAATCCCATCACCCATACCAAACAACAAAAAAAAACCCCTCATACACTCCTTATATCCCCCATCCATCCCAAACAAAACAACTGAAAAAAATCCCGGCAAGTATGTTAATCCAAAGTTTCAAAAACCCTCCACCACCCCGAGAACATGTTTCCTTCACCAAGCGACGAATCCGGACATCCAGTGTACCGATCCGAGTAATAGAACGTCAGGTCCAGACATGCCGAAGCAGCGAGCTGTTTAAATAAATAAAGTGCAGAATGCAGTGAGGAGGATGGTCTGGAGATAGATTTTTTTGCTCTCTTCGTATCCCCGTTGGGATGTCTACAGCGCAGGATTACGAGTAGTAAGACGTTTGGATGTAAATGTTTAATGCGATGTCTCGTTTCGGCCCATTCATCTGTATGTTTGTTGTTTTGTTGACGGTCATTCGGAGTCGTTTTGTTTATGGTGTTTTCTTATGAGATGAAGGTTATGGTGTTATTGGAGAGAAATTATGTAATATGGTAATATTCGAGGGGGTATGTTGTTTGAATAAGTTTTGTTAGGATTATTACTTTTGTGTATGCAATGTGTGATATTCATGCTTTATTAGATACTATTCTTTGAGGACATCGATTAATTACGTGTGAGGTCAAAAAAAAGGGGGAGGGGGGGGTCGATTAAAATCTCACGTCAACTTTTTAAGTTAGAAATTATTAGTTAACTTCTATTTATTGCTGTTAAGCCGCGTTCACAACAACCATTCTAACAGGGGAAAGGCAGAGGAAACCGGTTCTTCTTCCACCGCTCTCCCTACGCTAGGGAAAACCTCACCGGACCATCCGTTGAAAATTCTCCCCTGGGCCATAGCAGTTGGAAATGTTTTAATAGGACTAACCGCCTGTAGAGGGCGCTCTCGCTCGCTTCCCGTAATGTATTTCTACGAGCTCGCTCGCTTCCCGTAATGTATTTCTACGAGCTCGCTCGCTTGTCACGTGATTCTTTCTACCGGTAGGACGAGTGAACAGGAATTCTATTTCCTCACGTTCCCTTTTCCCCTACTTCTTTAGCTCTTTCTCCGGTTGTCTGTTGTGAACACGGCTTTCTTTTCCAAATTTCGACCGGATTTTAACATAATGTCCTTCCCCCCACATTATTAATCATGCAAAGGTTTTAGGTGCTATGAAGCACAAAATGCAAATGAATAGGATAGATAATCATTTTTAAAAAGTTGTTGGTAGATCTCACGTAGGGGGGGAGGGGTGAAAAAACACCTCACGTAATTTATGGATGTCCCCTTAGCTATGATCGCGTATGGTTTTGGTAAGATTACAATCCTTCCTTTTATGTATAGCAGATAGGTAAAACAAAGTAAATGAGAGTATCAGTATATCCTACATAGGGAAGAGGTATTGTTCTATTCATACTATGTATTATTAAATTGAGTATGTTCTTATAAAAGGACGATATGGTGAAATTTCCAAAAAATAATATAAATAGCAAAACAATGTAGGTGTAAAAGGGAATATTAAAATAATGAGAAATTAATTTTAAACTCGTTGAGAAAATCTTATGTACAGACGAACCCATACCCACTAATATCATTGCTGCTAAAACTACAGTAGTTGTTTTTATCATGAAAAATATGTAATAAAAATAAATTTAAGTGATCAATTTTTATTTATATTGTTTTTTCTTTTTACATATTTAGCTAAATTGTGAAAAAAAAACGCGACGACCTAAAATTAACCGGTGGGCATTTTCAGATTTAGCACACCAAAGCCCATAAGAAAAATCACTTCAATAATAAAAAATTTAATTTTTATTGAGATATTGCCCTTTTCACCTGAATTTTAAGCAAACGTGATATTTTAGGACAAAACAAAGGTCATTTTTGGATTCAGCGCACCGAAATACATAAAAAAATGTTTTAAGAAATAATCTGAATTAAATAATTGGTTTCATTAGTCTATATTCAATGAATTTGAGGTATTTCCCTCATTAACATAAAACGTGAATTGTTGAAAAACCTGACGTGTAGGAGAAAAATGGAGGTCATATTCAGGTCAGTTGCAATATCCAAAACAGCTTTTAGAAAGGTTTTTTTTTTTTGCAGACCTGATTAATTGGTGACTATTATCCCAACAAATTACTCAGCCGAAAGTCATCGTCACTGATTTGATTATATTTTTTCTTTCAATTCGCTCAAATTTGTTTCTCCTTTCCAGGACCACCAGTTGGGAACCACTGATCTAACAAGTGAAGAATGAAGAAATTTTTAATGTGCAGTTCTTTGTTTTATTGAACTATATTCAGTGATGGGGGGCAATGTGATTAATCGGACATTATCAATAATGCCTGGAGTGGAGGCGGGCAAAGTGATCAATTTCATTCATAAAGGCCAAAATTCGGACTAAGTATATAAAAAAACAAGTTGAAAACCTGTTTTTAGAGTACTAGTTATTTCCAAAAATTTTCAGGGGAAGTATCCCCTTTTGCAATTGGAACTCTATTACTCATAACTTTTTTAATATAAATTCATTGAAATGCAAATCCTACTTAAAAATATATATCCAAAATTCGGACTACGTGTACCAAAACTAGTTAAAAATGTTATTTGAGTCAAATTACCAAAGATTTTCTGGGGGAGCACCCCCAGACCCACTTTTGTTACCACAACTTTTCTTACATTGTTTTTTAGGTCTTACATAATCATCTAAAAATGCATTAAAAAGCTATATTAGACCTATTAAATATGTGTGGGAGAGGCCGAGGATTAATTTTCGGCCCCTCCCGAAATAAATTTCTATACACGCCTCTGCAGTCTCTTATATTAATTGTAATCCGGTATATTAATTATAAAATTATTTCCGAAATTTTATGATTTGGTGAATGAATAACTCACTCATGAACCATTAACTTTGACAAGCTTGCGATCAAAACTTATTATTTTTTTTAAAGTTTTTGTGTCTCAAAATGTAGTGATATTAAAAGTTTAGATTTATTTTTATTTCAAAATTTTTAAATGTTTGATTGTTATAATTTCCTTAAAATTATTGTGTAACCATATGAATAGGAAAAAAAAAAAAAAAAACACAAATTAAAAAAAAATTGTGTAAAAGTGAGAAATCAAATGCTTATCAAAGCACAAAAAAACACTACAAAATTTATACATGGTTTAGAAATATGTATCCTAAACATAAGATTTTTAGCTACTTTTTGAACGGTCCCTAAGACAGGGGGTCCACGGGTTATGAAATATGTCGTCAGGGTCCACCGGCCGTAAAAGTTTGGGAGCCCCTGCTGTAGATGATGTAGCCTTAATAAATTTGCATACAAGTTTTCCCAAAAAATTAATTCTTAGATAATATTTGTGTTGAAAATACAAGAGAAAAATCCAGCAAAGTTCTGTTCAGAACCCAAAAATTTAATTAGGCTCATTTGAAGAGTAGTTCTGGGCGAGACCGAGAACTTTCAAACTACCCTCGTACATTGTTTAGAGCTCAGCAAATTATGTTTCTGTACCCTCTGATTATCATATCTTTTATGCATGCCAAACACCCCCTGGTCCCAATAATGATTGTTAATTGTAGTACAACTGTAAACAAAAAAAAATGCTGTAACAAATGTGAAAAGTGTAAGGTTTTACAGAAACTTTGTAGCCCATGTAGAATAATCCTGTAAAATACAGTATTGTTGGTATCACTGTAGAATGCTGAATCTAATTTCCAAGGATTACAAACTTTAAAACACTTGTTTATAATTTAGAAATAAAATAATATCTACTACTGATTACTAAGTTCACTTTTACACAATCAAGTTTAACACAAAACAAAGAATGCTGATCAGATCCACGGAGGTAAATCAGTGACCACTTCAAATAAATTTTGAAGTAATCTCAAGGAAAATATCTGTCATCATTTCAGCATTACAGATAAACTATTTTTTTTACTTATTAGATACTAAGGCAGTAAAAGTAATTATAATATACAACTTATTCAAAACTAGGTCATCAGAAGAATTTCAGCAGTTAATTATTTCAACTCCATGGGTGTAGAAAAATGCACGAAATTAAAAGTTGAAACAAAAAAAATTTTGTTGTTAACTGGCCATACATAAAAATAAGAAGCTCTATGGTAACACTTTAAACATAAGAACTTTGTTTCAAGGTCTGGGAAATTTAAAAATGAGAATAAAAACTATACTAAAATGATATATTTAAACATTACCTTGGTCAAAATAATTCCTATCATAACTTCTAACTAAATGAAATATTTAAAAAAATAAAATTAAAGGTTCAAATTAATAGAAATTCATATTTCAGGATTTTTCTGATGAACAAAATGTAAAAACAAATTGACAAGAAAAAATAACACTTAAAGAACAAATTCTCTTTAATAATTGGAATTATGCTTGATGACAAGCTCATGAGTCACTTTTTTTTACATTCACTGTCCATGAGGGATAGCACGTGTATAAAAATGAAGTAGGTTCTACCCAATCCACACATCAAACTATTTAGTCTTCATTACGTAGATCAGATGTCAAAACCATGATGATTTGAAACTGAAACAAATAATAAACTTTAGTGAATGAAAATGACATAAAATAATTACAACTAAAAGTTAATTGGTTAGTTACACCACTTCAAATAAAGCTTTACAGTATTAAATGCATTGAATTTTGTGTTCAAAATTTTTTTGCAAAATTAGGGTCCCCCCAATTACAAACATAGTTAAAAAAAAACTGATTTTTAACTTTTGAGGTAGATCGAATATTTGCTGAATGTGTTTCTCGAACCTTTAATAATAAAGGATGGTGCCAGTTTACCAATGGCACCTAACATAAGAAGAATATGGACCCCCATGATTTCCTTTTCGAATATGTTGAGAACAGGGCAAAGAATGGGAGGACATCTTCCCAACAAAGTATTTTGTTTCTAGCAAAAAAAAAGGGGGTGAGCACCTCTCCCACCAAAAAAAAATTTTCAGCTACAGCACTAGTTAAAGCATAGAAAAATTTACTTTGAAATTGTCTAAATCATATAACACTGCAATTGAGTTTACCTTGTTTTTTTAAGGTCAAATTTCAAAAATTTTCTGGGGGAGAACCCCGAGACCACCCATTTTAGTGAAAAGTTAGAAACAATTCACTAAAACTTGGGACTAAAGTTACAGGGTTCATACTCTATCTAAGATAGTAAAATTCAGGAGTCTTTAAGGAGTAAATTACACAAAAATTAGGAGGTAACATGAACAATTATTAACCTGACTTCTTTAAATATCATGAGCAGAATGAGTTCAGAATGAATTATTGAAAAAAGAAGTGCAAAAAAGTTTAGAATTTTATCTTTCAACAGTATTTTACTGATTTAAAAAACAATAACTTTCACTGATTTAAAAAAAAAGCAATAACTTCCACCATATTATACTGTTATTTAGTGCAACATCCACTTTTTTTCCAATATACCAAAAAATTAAATAGTAATATACATAAGGTAATGCCCTGAAACATTTTGGAATTGTCCCATAACACACTTTGAAAATTACTAGACACAATAACTTCAGAAGTTTCCCCAAACCCAAAAAAGTTAATAATAAAAAGAAAAGTCATGAAAAGAATCTCATAGAAATCATGTAAAATTTTAAAAACTACAGCTCTTGAAAAACATAATTTTGTGATTTCTCACAATACATATATGGGACCCTATTTTCACAAAAACAGGCTCCTGGCTGAAAAAAACTAGCTCTGCTCTGAAGCCTTCCACTACCTAGGTGTCTTCCAAGATAAGAAACTACAGGATATACCAGGGGTGCTACTGATTTCAACTTAAAATCATGAAAAAATATTAGAGAATGAACCTATTTCGTAAAACCATAATGCCAGATGGAATGCATTTTTAAATTGGATTGAATTTTGCCACTTCCTTTTATAAGTCAGATTAAATTTCGATAGTACCCAGATATCTGGGGACACCCTGATACATGTGCACACTTACAGCACCAGTACTGTTCCATAATATTTTTTTAAAATTTAATACCCCTTATTTAGTGCCAAATTACGTTTAAATAATATGGTGTTTAACATTTGAAGCAAAAATATTAATATTAATAGACTGCTCAAGGGCATCGAAAATTATCTTTTTTCATGTTTTGCGCATAATTTACAAAAAAAAGTGTCAAATAAAAATTTTGTATTAGTTGGACGCTAATTGCTAATATAGGTTGGTTGTTTTGGGTTATGTAATTGCTAATATAAATTTAGAATGTTTAGACAGAATTATTCATCAGTTTTAGTCCTGACTTTTCCCTGATTAAGCTTACAGCATTTCCCTGATTTACGGGAGCTAATTTTATTAATTCTCTGGCTTTCTTTGTAATTAGAACCAGTATGTGTGTACAAGATACATTTACAAAAATCACTACTTGCTACTTAAAATTAAAAAGTACATAATAGTTCGATGATTTTGAGCAGTCTGTTAATATTATTTTTGTGCCAAATTTTTATACCTTTTTTAAATGCTATTAGGGAAAAAAATCAGGGGGTAGTAAGCAAATGGTATTTCAATTTTTTTTTTTACAAAAACATAAAATTGAGGTATTTTTAACTCTAGAGCAGTCTGAATACCATACTTAATAGCTATTGGGCACAAAATGAGGGGGTATGACAGTTTGAAAACAAAAAATTTCCCATAGTTTTTGGAACAGTCTTAAGTATTCAATTCAAATAATTAAATATCTATCATACAGCACTATAAATATGAGTAATATTAAATTCACAATCCTTCTAACAAGCACTTGGCATCTCAGATAAAAGTACATTTATTTACCATGATCTTGTCAGTTATCTGGTCATCAGTATGTCAGTAGAACGAAAGTAAAACACATCATGTAAGATCATGGTCATGTATTTCCCATTAGTACTTAAGATTAATTCACTATATTTCCTTCCAGAAGCAAATTAAAATCTGCTACACACGATTGAAAATAGTGGTACATTGTAGTTTTACATTAGTTTAATAATATAATCAGAGAAAGTAATAAAGAAACTTTTTTTATTGGTATAAATTTTAACAGGGTGGCTATAGAAACTAAGAAAAAAAATTCCCTGACTTTTCCCTGATTAAGCTTACAGCATTTCCCTGATTTACGGGAGCTAATTTTATTAATTCTCTGGCTTTCTTTGTAATTAGAACCAGTATGTGTGTACAAGATACATTTACAAAAATCACTACTTGCTACTTAAAATTAAAAAGTATATTTAAATTAATACAATTTAATATTAACCTTGAGTGATGCTCGAGTTTAAACACAGCATGCGTCACAGAATATGTTCCCGATTGAGATTAGAAATGCAAAAAACTATTCTTATGGTTTCAGAGGAAGAAAAATGGTAGTACAATTTACTCTTCAGGAAATTTCCCTGATTTTGACTTATTTATAAGAATTTCCATGACTTTTCCCAATTAATAAAATTCCCCGATTCCCAGGTTTAGTATAGCCACCCTGTTTAAAAATTATTGCGCATTAGAATTACATTAAAACTTGTCTTATGTGCATTGACTTAATTTACTGTATATTTTCACATACAATCCTAGAAAATCTGGAAAAATTTCAGATTCTATAGCAGTAATAAACATATATATTGGAATCATGCATTAGTCCAGAAACTTAAAATTTTTCATTGATTGAGTACAAAAGTAATGCTTACTTATAATCGTCTACTTCGATCTTTCACGCATCTTCCTCCTCTTACGCTTCAACCTTCGCATTCTCTTCTTCCTCCACTAAAAAATAAGAGTGCTTAATAATACATACTCTAAGAATTACTATAAATAGATTACAGTTATCACAACCAAGTAAAAACATTGGACAGGAATTTAAGTTGGTACAATGAAATTTGAAAATACAACCATATAAACTGCAAAGCTTAATTTCTTTATGATAATACATGGTTGTTGATTAGCTTGAAACGTACAGGATAAAATAGTGGCCATATGGCTTTTAAAACCACGCGTCTAACACTACTTAAGATAAGTATCGAACTATAGCTTAATTGGTAAATAACTCAATTTAATCAGATTTTGAATTACAGCCCGAAACTTATGAAGGGAGAAGCTATTAGGAATATGTAGCAAGAATGATAATGTGCACATAGAATACAACACAGCCGAGGACACAAGATTTCAAATAAAATAAAATATATTACTTAAAAATAATAACTCTTACCTTTGCTCTCATAATTGATCGATACTTTTAGTAACTCAAGGAATAATATTTAAATCGCTAAAAAGCGATGGAAAAAGATAGCGTTGAGACGCACCACAAACACAAACCTATCCGGTTATGTCAATGGAAGCGAATGAATGAACAAAACAATGAACTTCGTCGTGGCGTCGCCGTGCCAGAGCTTTGATACGCCATCTAGCGGCATGTTGGAAGCTCATTTATAACGTAAAACATTTCAGTGGCTAATATAATTCCTGCAAACTTGCTCGATACACATCTATGGACCTCTTCGTGATTTTAGAACGGGAATGGTCTCCTTTTTTTCGTTTCACCTTGAAGAATCGTAATTTTGAGGATGTTACACTTAAATTTGGTTCAGTCATTATTTTTTTAAACTTTTAAAAAATGGTTAAAAAATATTTTTAAAATATTAATGATACTGACAGGAGTTTTTAATACAAGTTATTAGTCTATTTTTTAACACTGATTAGAGATATTTCATTTTTTTTCTAATTTTGGATAAAATAACTAATTAAATATTTAAATTTTACAATAATTAAGAATAATTTAAAATTAATAATTTAAGCTATTAATATAATTGTTTCCTTAATTTGAGTAACATATCTGTAATCAGCATTAAAATTTAGCTTATAAACATGTATTTCAAGTGTCTGTCGTTAATAATAATATTATTTTTTAATTTTTAAGCCATTTTTAAAAATTTTAAGTTAGTTCTTGAATTTTTCGATAGATGGAAGCTTACTTTTTGTATTTTATCTGTGAACTGTACCGGCCATCGGTTCGATTCCGTCTCTCTCTCTCTTTACAGTAGTGGAGCTAGGCGTCAGCGGTGTGGCGACCGCCGACGGCCTCGCGCCCAAGAAAGAGGACCTAAAAATCAATAAATTTTTTCCATTTTTTAAAAAGTAAATTTCGTTTAGAAAAATTTAGAAATTCGGACTAGGTGTACCAAAACAAGTTAAAACCCTGGTTTTTTTTTAACCCTGTATTTTGAAATGCACAGTTTTAATAATCATTATACTATAAAATCTTTAGCTGTGTCGTATGAATAGGGAAAATTAATTTCGTTATTGATAATTTTACAACTTAAATATTCAAAATATCACTCAACATATTTTACAGTTTGAGTCAATAGAACAGAAACAGTCAAGCGTACTGAGTTGTTAAGATGTTTATTCCTGTACTTTAGAGTTGAAATTTCAATTGAAAATACTTAGTTTATTTTACCAAATAGGGCATTAAACATGTGGAGTCTCTAGTTACTACACCCTATCTTTAGAAATATCTTCAAGGTATTTTCTCTATGTAATGAGTATAATCAATCGTTAGAAACGTCTCCTAAACCTCTAGTTCTCAAAAATCCCTGAGTGAACAACGTGGTAGGGAAGTTTAACTTCAACTAAGCTAACGTTGTTCAACAGAATCTGTTAAGTAAATATAGATTAAAGTTTAAAGACACTAATTCTAATTAATTGATTGCGCGAAATGTTTGCGCTTCGAGTTTCCCTCGTCAAGTTGCCTCTTGTATTAATACCGTTAAAGGTACAGTTAAACGGGAGAGAAAAATAAAATGCGTTAGTTAAAACACATTTTCTCACATTACTCTGGAAATATATAGCTGAGGAATATTTAATGTATGAATGTTTGTAACTCAAGCTATTTGTTTTTTAAAAATTAAATTTTAAGTTTTTTATTTTGTCATATTTATTATATTGTATATAGTTGTATATTTTACATAACACATTGAAGAAAAACATATACTATTTAGAATTAGAATTTTTAAATTTAAATAAAAATTTAAAAAACTATAATACATGTTACTTTATGTTGAGCTAAATCATATGCTAAAACTTTTACTATATGTATATTAAGGAGAAAATATTTTCGATTTGTAATACTTTAGCAGAACGGTAACTTTAATTTTAGTATTTTTCATCTTAATATTTATATGTAAATAAAAGCTTATTTCTTAAAGCTCTATATTTGTATGGTAGAGTTATACTATTTACTGTTAATATCCCATTAGCGATTCTGAATTATTGAATATTCTAATTTAAATTTGCTCGTAAAAGTATAGAACAATAGTAATTTTATTAAAGAATGAAAAGCAAGAGTTTGAATGGAACACTTTCTGCAATTTTAAAGAGTGTTTTGTTCGGAGAAACAGAATTGACAGTATTTATAAAGATTTTGTTTTTTTATATGTTCTTCCACAACTATAGCGCAGAAAAAAAGTCAAATCCCAGCTATAAAAGTGGAAGTGGATTCAGTTTCTTTTAGAATTATATATCAAGTGTTCTAAATATTTTACTGGTACATTTCCATTTTACCCTCTGATCTATTCTCCTATTCTATACTGACCTATTCCTCTGATCTATTTTCAGCTATCTAAACTGAATCAAGTCACCAAACTTATAGTTTTATGATGAAAGTCCCAAAAAGTTCAAATTTCTTTTTATTGCCGAGTATTTATTTGGGCTTTTTTTACTGGTATGATTACTGTTGGTTAAGCGGAAAAATGTTTACTGGGAAAATAAACGGAAGTATTTCTTTGAAGATATGTTTTACCTTCAAAAATAGTCCTTTCTTTTAAAGTTTATTTTTCAGAATGATGTAAAAACTGATTTCTTTGTATGATTAGGTTTCTATTTATTTCATTTACGATGCATCAGTGAGTGGTTAATTAGCATTGTATCTATCTACATATAAATGGAAATTATACAGTGTTTCAAAAGTCCGCTTCATGCATTTGATATTTGAAATATTATCCCGTCATGGCCAACCAGACAAGGTAAAAAGCACGAAATTGTTGTGACGTGTTCCGCAGCCGAAGTTCCGAAGCCACTTTTGAACACTATTTGTCAGAAACTAAACTTACGTCTGAATTAAATTAAATTATTAAATTCCTTTTGACGAAATTTTCGATTTTTTTATTAAATTATCAATCAATTAAAACACAGACATAAATTAATTAAGACACACACACGCATTCACTCACCCATTATGAACTTGCTAATGTACAGATTTTAATTTACTTCCACCACATTTTAATTCCACCAGGAGCTGTGCAAGCCCTCCAAAGGCATTAACTCACTTTACTTTAGGTACACTTGATTCCATGGCTCTTAGAGACTTCCGTTGGTTGTTTAAATCTAAAGGCGTTGAAACTAACTTTCGAATCAGTCCGCATAATTTCACATTGCAATTAAAAACGAATCTATCGAAATTGAAAAGAAGTGAATTCTCCAATATTTAAATCCAATTATGTAATATTTAAACTGACCATTTAAACCATACACCCATGATCAAGTGTCTCATAAACAGTACCTCTCATAAATCAAGAAAAAAAAAACAGAACTTCTCTTCACCCAATCACCGCAATTCGAACAGTCGGTTTGCCCTCCACACACCATCACTCATCACCCCGGGTAATTTTATTCAAAACTGGAGGGGAACTCCCGTTTTTTCCCGGAGTTATCACTCCGTCCATCCATTCCTCATAATTACCAAGCCGGAAACATGCTCCCGATGATCACCTGCAATTTATTATTTCAAGTGCGGCAAGAAATCGCATTACACACACCATTAACTCACCCTTTTGTCATTCGAGGGTACACACTCCCGTTCACGGGGAATCAATCATTTAAAGAATCGTACTTCTCTGTGTGACCAGGTTTTGAAATTGGTCCAAGTAGACTAGTTACTTTTTTATCTAATGGTGAATTAAAGCAGTTCGTTCGTAACGTAAGAATGGTTTAGTTTTAAAAATATGTGTTCTGTAACATATAATGTTAGTTTGTAAATGTGACCTATATCAAATTGACAATAGCGCCAATTATTTCCCTCATTATTAAAAAAACTCCTCTTCCGAAACTCATATTGAATCATCCTCAAATATTACTATTAAAATGTTTATTTTCCAATTACGCAGTAAAAGTCGAATTTTGCACAAAAAACGAAATATTTGAAATTTTCGTGACTAACCCATGCACTTTTTGTACTACTGAATAACAAGAGACTTGGAACCATGTATTCAACTCTTCCCCTCTTTATACTATCTTTAGAAACAAATAATTATCCTGTTTAAAAACTTTCTCTCTCATTTTATCTCAAAGTCAGAACGCAAGAATTTTTAATTTTACAATATCTACCTTAAAATTCCGCCAAACTTTACCAGCTGAATCGAGTTAGTACGATGATATATATTTTTTTCAATTTTTCTTCCTAATGTTACTGACACCATTTATGTTTATTCGTGTCGCGCTTTAGTTGCATAATTATGTTGTTATTGTGTTTCTTTGTATGTAAATTGTACTTATTCTTTTTAGTATGTACCATCTTGTAAACAGACACGCACCCAATGCAACAAATTTTTTTTAAATGTTATATGAACTGTAGAGGAATATTAGTATAGTCTGTCAATCACTGCATAACAATTGGAAAATAAGTAGCTTTAGTATATTTTAGCATTAGAACGACTTTAAATTTTGAATCTTTTTAACACAATGATACTTTTTCACACCTTAATACTTATTAATTTAAAACACAATAATTGAACATAAATAATTAAAAGCAGATATTAACCATCTAATGCCCACTACAAGAAATTACTATGGAAAAAATTATTTTTTTTGTCTTATTCATGTAGTTTGGGTCCAAATAAGATAAAAATGCCAAAAAATTTTTGATTTTGTTAAAATTTTGTGGATTTCTGTTTGGTAGCAAATATGCTACCATGGGCAGATTAGGGTAAAAAATGAATTAGATCGATATGTATCAAAGTTTTTTAATTCTTGTGAAAATAATTATATTTTTGGGTGGAAAGACCTAAAAAACCTCCTTTATTTATTAATAATAAAATTTATTCCTCTTTTACAGTTTTGAACTAATTTTTTTCTTTTCCTTTTAGTTTTTTCATCCAGTATTTATTCGATTTTTATGGAATAAAAAACAAAAAAAAATATTTTACTTATTGATTTTGCTTACAATGCAATGCTTACTGATAGTTTTATCTAGGAACATATTAGAAATATTTTGATGCCTGTAAAAATAATTTTACTCCTGAAATTAGCCTATTTAGTAAATTCCTATAGTAAAAAACACGGCGTTAAAACTTTCAAAGTCGTAAAACAGATGTTTTAAAAGTAATTAAAATATTTTCTTTATAAAGTATTCATAGGAGTGTTATTTCAGTATTACATCATGGCTTTATATTTATTTTTTATTAAAATTTTCTTGATATTTTATGAAAAATTGAAAAAAAATTAAAAAAATTAATTTAATTTTTAAAAATGCACTTTTTTTGTGTAAAAATTAACAAATGAGTAAATATAGTTAAATACTTGCCTAATACCATGTTAATTAAGTGATAAAGATAAAGAAATGGGTTTAAAAGAATTTTATAAATAATTTAATTTTTAATTAAAAAATTAATTAATTAATCAAATTTTTTATAATTTGACTAATTAGAATAGAAAAGCAACTTAAATAAACAGCTGACACTAAGAAATAGTCTTTTTCTATGAAAATATTTTAAGATAGCAAATATGCCACTTACACCCCATGCATGGATTTACTACCACTATATGCCCATGGTAGCATATTTGCTACCATCATTTTAACTTAATTATTTCAGAATTAAAAAATATTTTTTCATGGAAATTTTTTGTACGGAGGACACAAGCAACTCTTCCTATAAAAATACATCAAAAGAATTTAACTAAATTTCATTAACATATTTAAAAAAATTAGCTATAATTAACCCTTGTAAGAGCCATTTTGGATTTTTAGTCAAAGGTGTCATTTCAAAAATTTTTTAAAAAATTTGGAAAGAGGGACTAAACTTAAACTTCATGAATTATAACACCTAAAGGTACAATTAATGCTGCTATAACTTAAAAATAAGTATTAATTATTAAATTCATGCTGAAAATTGAAGCTAAACTTATGGTAGCAAATATGCTACCATGGGCAGTAGAGGGTTAACAGAATGAACATGTTTTAAGCATAAGTTTAGAAGCCAGCCACAAAGATAACCCTACTTCCTCACCCAACCCAACTTTTTACCTTTATTTAATCCCCCTTTAACAAAACCGACAGAAACATAACCACTAGCTACGCTTCAAACTTTTCACCAGTTATAAAACTAGTCATCCTGAAACTGATACATAAAACACGTAGCGCGCGATGAAGGGTTTTGAAGCAAAATCTCTCACAAAAACAAGATATTCATACACCCGAGAGACCAAGGTCGAAGCGAAAACTTTGTATCCACCATCACACCATACATTTCACGCTCAACAACGCACATAATCTCGAAAATAACCCCCCCCCCTAAACAACCCCCCTTGTTATCCCCAGCAGCCACTAACTAATAACTAGTTAATCCCCGCTCCACACCGTCGCTAATTAAACCAAATTATTCCGAAAGCTCGCAAATTGATTGACCGGCCTCTTGCTCTTGTCACATGGGGGTGATTTAGTACTTGCTGCCAGTGGCTGGCTTGCCAGCTGACTGTACAGAGTTACTTTTGGAGTCACTCGATTAGTAGAATCAAAAGTAAATTATTGTGGATGCATAAAGCTATAGTGACTTTTAATTTTTGGATAATTGGAAGCTTTAGTTTTAAAACTAATTTTAGTAAAAAAATGGTGCTAAATAATCAACCAGGATGTAGGAGAAAAATACTTGATTACATGGCTTTAAGGATTAAAAGTTTGATTCTTAGTTCTAAACATTTATTATATTCTTAAAATATTTTTGTAAAAAAAATCAGGGCTTTTGTCTTTGTGGGTTCATGTTAAATATAACACAAAATAATGGTTTGCAAGACCGTTTTTTTACCTTTTGCTCTAAACCTGTGAAATATAAGTATGTAATGTTTTGATTTCATTTTATAGGAAATTCAGTGTATTAAAATATGTAATTAGTATTTAGGCACCATTCTAACTATATAAAACGTTTACTTTTTCAAATCCATAGTATAGAACTTTCTTTTTTCGTGGGAAGAAATACTCACAAACCAAAAAATCCTCATTAGTTTAAAATAAAATTACAAAACTGCTTTGTTTGTTGTTTGGGTGTTAGTGCATGTCACTTGTACGCAGGGATTTCATATCGTAAATAAGGAGGATACTGTAGGTTAACAAAACATTTCATTTAAATTGCTAAAAAGTTCATGATTTAAAATCAACGAAACATAATTAGTTACAAAAATTCTTACAAAAGATACAAAATGAGATACAAAAGATTAGATACAAAAGATACAAAATGAGTGAGCTTTTATAGACGAGGTGACGTTCGTCGCAGCGCAGCTGTTTGCGCACTCGTCGCTAGACGCAATGCTGCCACTCACAGTGCGCATATTAATCTTTGTTATACTCTAATGTTAAACTCTATTAACTATGCTTTAATCTTTATCTTTATACATTGTAATTATTATTCTTCGTCGTAATCGTAACTTCAACTTCCTTCTTCGTATCCAGTGAGTTTTTTGTACTGTGCTGTGTTGTGAGTTCTCAATAAAGAATGAACGTAAACTGAAACTGTTTTCTATCGTGTCTCTGGAGTTTGAGTTTGTGAATTGAACCTAGGCTTACCCCTTTTCCCCATGCCCATTTGTTTTGCCTTGTTTCCTGTACTTGTATACGACTTTATTAACGACATAATAATAAAATTCGAAAGACCAACCTTCCAAACCACACAAAAACTATGTTTCTCATACGTAACCTCTCCATACCCACCACTTGGTACCCGCAGTGAGCTGGAATCCCAGTCACTGCCCTCCCCTCCCCCCCCCCCAAACACTGTCATCAAGCCGACCAGACTCACCCTGATCGATCAATTAATTTCAGGTCGTGAATAATGAAACGTAGGACCAGAAGGAGCCTAATTACACAGGCCCCTGCTCCCACTCCAAAGATCCCCATCAAGAATTTTGTTAATCACACTTTAAACACGTCCGCCACTTTGAGATAAGGAACTGAGGGGGCTCTAATAACTGCTAACTGCGGAAGATGAACGAGCACGTTGTTCGGGGGCGTATTAACTAGGAACGAACGACCATCTTCGTTTATTAGGAAATATTAGATGTTTGTAATCGATTAACTCGGTTGGGGGAACAGATGGCGATCGTATCTCGGAGGGCGTTGCGATTGAGTGCGTAATAGTGATGGATTGGCCGATTGATTTCTATTAAGAAAATGCCGTGATGTAGGCGAACAAGGCAAATATTTGGGCTCAAATCGCGTGCTTGTGTGGGTCGGAGTTATGTTGTGGTTGGTGATACCCCTGTGTATATTAATGCGGAGCGAATGTAGATGTAACATAATATATAAATGTATAAAATTTGTGTATGTATAAAATTGTGTGCGATTATAATCCAGAAGATTAACATCCCCACAAATTCATATATTTTTTTATTTCGTTCGCCCAAATTTATAAGAAGGTGATGGTATCTTTTCTAGTAATCAATAAAAATATAGTCTTGTTCGTTTGTCTCATCTTAAGTTTCAAGCTATTCTACCTACGAAGTAAAATATTATTCCTATAATTAAACCCATTCTTATTCCTAACGCAAAACCCCCCATCTTCTTTCATATAGACTTTTTATAACACTCCCTTTAAATTTCCTCTTCTTCACTTTATTGAGCATCTTATCACATAAATTTTAAGTAGCTTAAAAAGCTCAATTGCGATGGTTATGTATATTCTCAATTTCATATACTTAAGTCATAAAATTCTCATGCAAATTTACAAAAGAGAGATTTTCTGATGAAAAAGTTTATTAAGCAGATATGCAATAAAAATTATGTAACTATCGGAACTATTTTTGTTATGATATGATAATATCTGTTCTGATTTAACAACGTGAACCTATATTTTAAAAATCAAAGTCATAGAAATCCTCTTAATTGCCTGAAAATTTGTTTTAAAAAATTTAGTATCAATCATACTTAACTATGTCTTTTCAAATCGGACGAACAAATTAAATTTTTACATTAAACCCTTTTACATGCGACCCGACCTAGGTTCGTCTGTGTAGGTGTAGGAAACTCAGATGTTTGCTTTTCAGCAGTTAAACAACTATCAAGGAGAAAGTCGTTCTACAGGTAGAGTGTATCGTAAGAAAAACAAGTTATGGTGCAGAGTAAACTTGTCCTTGCAGTGCATTGCAGTAAAATTATAGATAAAAAACTGACTCGTTATTGTGTACCTTTCTAGACCACTTCTCATGTATTATCTAATGTTTTAATATTACTATATAGATCGATTTATACAAAAAATAATTTTTCTTTCAGAGACAATCAGAATCATGACTCATCTCTACATTAAAATACACTAATCCAACGCCGCTAATTCGCTTAGAAAGTATTTGATTTCAATGTTGATATTTAATGATAATTTTGATAACTTTCACGTAAAATATTTTTATTTATATAGGAATAGTAACTAAATTTTTAAGGGAATAAGCAGTAATTTCAAGTTTCATTCCATATATTTAATGTTAAATTCTTTCCGGCTCTTATTTACCTGGTACAATTTCCAAATTATGTGACGAGTTACATGATAGGTTAAGTTTAGACATAGAATTAATTCGTGTAAAGTGTTATATAAACGTGGGAGAGCCTAATGTATCTCATTTTAACGATGCACTAACCATGACTAGTTAGGTAACAACGTATAAGGCATTTTCTAATTCAGAAATTAACGACTTCCATCTCTACTACCTGCAGACACTTAAATAGACAATGCGAAATCTCAAATCCCGCATAAGGCCCATTCTCTGCGTTAATTAAAAACAGCTATCTCCTGCAAGAGGAATGGCATTTGGGCACAAGCACAATAAAAACAGAGCGTTAAATTAAGTAAATTATCGAGCTAAATTATCCGAAACGCAAACCACGTAACTTTGAAAGCATTCCCTTAATGCTAAGCGCCTCAAGTTTAATTTCCTGTCCTTTATTATAATTAGATAAGAGCGCCTGATAAGCTGACCTCAGCGATGAGAGAAAGGAGGGCGCCCTCTAGCGTAATTGTGAAAAATTAATTTAAGTCCGGAAAACGCCCATGGACTACTTTAACGAGATTATTTTTGCTAGGCAGATAGTTTCAATCGCTTTTGGTGAGATTGCGAGCACCTTTAAGCTACCGCCACTGTTACTCATTATTACAAAAGTCGCGCATTAATTGCAGTGGTTTTCGCGCAGTGGAGCTCTAATGGAGACATCGAATTTTAAGAGCTTAGTTAGACTTCGCTTGTAATTAGAATGGAATGATTCGAAAGCGGGGAAAGTTCCCTCCCCAAAAAAGGAGGATCCGTTTGCGGTATTTACGGATTTTAGTCGAATTTGTTAATTAAACTCCTTCGGTTATTTACTTTGAAGTTCTGCGGAGTGAGCGGATTCAAAGAAAAAGGTTCGGGTAATGGATGGAATTTTTATTCGGTTTCGAATTTTAACGAATTTAGAGGGTTTTTGCTCGTGCTAGAGAAAATTAAAGGCCTTAGGGAATTGCTCTATGAGTTTAAGCGAAATGTATCATAATTAAATGTTTTTCAATTACTAGAAGGAGGGTAGAGCAATAAATGTAGAAACTGCTTAAATATAAAATTGTTCAATTAAAATATATTTGAATCCCGACAGATACCCAATATCTTAATAATAAGATGAATAAAATTAGATACGAAATCCATAAAATTCGAAGAAATTGAATAGTTTATTCTTGTAATTCCTTGAAATTAAAGAGTATTTCCAAATTATCGACTTCTGTTCTTAAAATGAAATTCAAAAAAGTCTATTCCAGAGAATAATTTCTGAGAAATACTCTCCTAGGACATGATAGTGAATATACTTTGAGCATAATTGGCAATTAAAACTGAATGTTATTAATTTTTGAAGAAAATTATATTTAAAAGTCGTCAATATAGTTTATTTATGTCTGTTCTTCTGAATTCATACTAATAAATTTCCCGGAGTACTAACTTAAGGTTTAACCAACAAAACGTTAAATACATTATTTTAAGAAATTTTTATTAAAAAGCATAATGATTTCTTTGAGTTTTTATTAATTAACTTCCTTTTTATCTATGGGGTAATTTACCGAAAATTCAATTTTACCTGTAATTCTATCTGATTATCAATTTTCTAATTTATTTCCTTAAAAAACAACACACGCAGTGTTACTTTTAAATATAGGTACAATTAGTGAATGTAATCAGTTTAAAAACATTATTTTAATCTTTCAAATCCTGAATTCGTAGATCTCTTACAAAGTAACACTAAAGCTTTACCAACGCATACTTCTAATCGATGGATATAAAAGTCAAAGAAACCTTTAAGCTAAGAATCTTCCGAAAGTTAATTTTAAATCTTTAATTTACGAAACGTTCTTCTCTGTTTCACTGTTACCCGTATGAACCAGTTTTCTGCCTGAAATTTATCGAATACCAATAGAATCTGGTGTTTTCTAGGTACATGTTCGATAATTGCTTTCGAAAAGGTTCTAAAAAAACTGGTATCTATTTAACATTTGGGCATCGAAGCCTTCTCTTCAGTTTAGGAAACTGATTATTGATCGAATCTTTTAGTGAAAGTGTAATCATGGAAGTTTTTTTTTAGATTGGTATTTCGTGAAAATTATTTTTGAGTCGTGTGCATGTTTAGATAGTTATCCTATGAAGAGCTTGTAAAAAATATTAGTCATTTGTAAAGTAATTAAAAGTGAACTTATAAGTAAAAAAGTATTAGAATATTTAATGAGTTAAAATTATTAAGTTATTGAAAAGTTTTTTCTACAAAATACATAATGTCAATTACCCCACTTTAAGGATATTAGAATAATATATACTTAAATTAGGGGAGAAATATAAAAATGGCTCGATTTGTTACAAACTTTGTAATTAATACCGATACAATTTTGAAGAAAAAGTGAAAAAAAGTAAACAAAATTAAAATTTGTGAAATTCTAATATTACTGTACCAGACTGAAACGTTTCCTGACCCTATGACGTCACTAAAAAAGTATTTCCCAGAGCGGTGTCTGAATTTTGAGTAAAATGAAGAACGTCAATTTAAAAATATTATTATTTTGTTAAACCCATATAACAGCTTCTTTTTATCACGATTTGCGTACAGAAACTCCTCCTAGCAAACCAACAGGCTTTCTGTTTACGCAGTTTCTGCTTCCGTGTAGTGACATCATAGAGTCAGGAAAAGTTTTCGAATATATATTCAAAAGCTGTGGTAATATCTAATGTAAACTGTGACTTTCTACTAGAAAGATACTGTAGGTTAACCTTAGCAACCCTTATATTCAAACGGTTCGAAAGAAACAAACACAAGAACTTCGCTTCTGTAAAACAAAGTAACTGATACGAATGCCTTTCCTTTTTTAACTAAGTTATTGTTTTTCGCATGAGACAGTTTGCCGATGCAGTTCTAGTCAATTGTCACTAAAACAGTGGAGTCCGATTGCTCTTAGTACCGACTTTTCAATCGAAACTAGTTCCCAAACAGAGGGGAAAAAAGGATCACTACTCCAAACAAACCAAAACCAAACTATCGAACTTCGTGTATATTGTCACTTTACGATATCATATAGTGAGTTAATAACCTCCCTCGCCAAGACGTAAGCCAGTTCTCTAAAAAGGCCTGCGTTCGGTCCCGAGGGGGGTTGAATTACTACTCGGCTGCCAGCTTCGATACCCGAATGAAAAAAAAAACTTAATCGAATAATAGAGAAAAGAACATTGATAAAGCATTGGCTTCCAAACGAGATGGCAGTGGCAGAGGGGAAAAAGGAAAACGCTTTTTTATCGGAGAGGTGCCAGGATTCTGAGAACAATAAAAGAATCATAGAAACCTTTTGTTTTGCTTCCTCAGTACTTTATTTTTATTGGTCGTTTTCAGGTGCGTGTTGAGGGCAATCTTGAAGAGACAAAAGCACTCAATTCGGCCGAAGGTTTTAGTTTCGAATCGATTCCCAGCGAGATTTCGGGTATCGATGTTTTATCGCCGGTCGGCAGTGCGAAGCTTTTAATGAGGTGGATGCGTGAAGATAATTGGTTCGGGCGTTATTGTGTTGGATCGGAAACCTGAATCGATTTCGTTGGGTAAGAGTTGGTGTGTCGCGTGTTCGAGACAGCATTGTGTTGTGTGTAGGGGAATTCCTTAGTTATTTATTTTACATTCATTGCAAAAGTCTGGATTCATGTAAATTGGGGACGTAACTTCATTCTTAAAAGTTCTCTCTAGTTATCAAACTAACTGAACTTTTAAGTTCCCTAACTCAAAATTCAACATTGGTTAGGGAGTTCAACTTAAAAGGTTCTTCGACTCTCAAAAAATAAATTAAAGCCTATCAACTTAATGGATTAAAATGCTGTTGCTGCTTATCCTCAAGTTTCTGACAAAGTCAGACAAGATCCATCAGCCCGTTAACTCTCAGGAAATCGATGACAAGAAAAGATTAAAATGTTGATAAAAAAGGTGAATTTTTATGTTTTGACCAAAAGAAATTTCTTAGATTTAATTAAACATGTTGTTTATTTGTATTCATGTTCATTAGGGTGTCCCAAAAAAACACGACTTTTGAAATGTTTAACTCTCACCCCCCAAAAATGTTCTTTATGTGAACATAAGGCACTGTGAATTTTTTTAGAATTTTTGAAAAATATTTAGAGGTCCCCCAAGGTCATTGAATTTTCAAAAAATGGCCAAAAAAAGGGTAAAAATTAACATTTTTTCTAATTTTTTTAAAATAACCATTAATGTTCAAATGACATTATTTTCATTTATTAGAGCTATTTATATTGTTTTAAACCAATTCTGTATTAATTATTTGGGTAAGAAATAATACGCATTATTATTAAAATCATGAAACATGCGATATTTTTCGATATTTTTACCTTATGTATTACACTATGCGACAAAAAAATGGGTCATAATGCCACAGAAACTTTGAAAGCAGATTCTTATGTAAAATGACCCCCTGAATCCGAATCCGGCCCCCGTTTTTCTCCATCAGCCTCAGATTTTCGGGGAACATTGTTTTAGACTTTAAATTGCCCCCCAGGAGACAAGAAAGGTTCAAATTAATAAAATATGAAAATTTGAAACAAATGGATAGGTTAAAGGGGTAATTAACCCCCTAAAAACTAAAAAAAATAGCTAAAGATAGTAGGATTGGTTATACCGTATTTATTTAACTTATTTTTTAAGAAATTAATTTTTAAACGGTCCTAACAGTTCCCCAAAAACCCAAATTTAATAATGATATGCAGTAATGATTTTTTGGAAAAGCGGTTGAGGAGTTATCGCCCCCCGAAGCACCCGCGGAAGGGTTCGGAAGACTCTGAATCGCGCTGGCGCACGCGCGCTAAAGAAACATGGAATACCTCCATAAAAATGGCCACAGTTACTAACGAACCAAAGAATTTCTACTTAAGAAAGATTTATAATATACGAAAAATGTCATTTTTAAAATTTTCGAAGCATGAATATAATTTCTTGAGCACGCGTGCGCCAGCGCGATTCAGAGTCTTCCGAACCCTTTCGCGGGTGCTTCGGGGGGCAATAACTCCTCAACCGCTTTTCCAAAAAATCATTACTGCATATCATTACTAAATTTGGGTTTTTGGGGAACGGTTAGGACCGTTTAAAAATTAATTTCTTAAAAAATAAGTTAAATAAATACGGTATAACCAATCCTACTATCTGTAGCTATTTTTTTGAGTTTTTAGGGGGTTAATTACCCCTTAAACCTATCCATTTGTTCCAAATTTTCATATTTTATTAATTTGAACCTTTATTGTCTCCTGGGGGGCAATTTAAAGACTAAAACAATGCTTTTTGATCCTGAAAATCGAGTTCAAAGTTATAAAGTCGTCGAAAAACGTAAAAAGGGGGAGGGGCTGTTCCCCGAAAATCTGAGGCTGATGGAGAAAAACGGGGGCCGGATTCGGATTCAGGGGGTCATTTTACATAAGAATCTGCTTTCAAAGTTTCTGTGGCATTTTGACCCATTTTTTTTGTTGCATAGTGTAATACATAAGGTAAAAATATCGCATGTTTCTTGATTTTAATAACAATGCGTATTATTTCTTACCCAAATAATTAATACAGAATTGGTTAAAAACAATATAAATAGCTCTAATAAATGAAAATAATGCCATTTGAACATTAATGGTTATTTTAAAAAAATTAGAAAAAATGTTAATTTTTACCCTTTTTTTGGCCATTTTTTGAAAATTCAATGACCTTGGGGGACCTCTAAATATATTTCAAAAATTCTAAAAAAATTCACAGTGCCTTATGTTCACATAAAGAACATTTTTGGGGGGTGAGAGTTAAACATTTCAAAAGTCGCGTTTTTTTGGGACACCCTAATGTTCATGGACACATGGATGACCCACTCATTTTTAGATATTATATTGTAATTAAAACATAAATTGAATAAAGTTTTGAAAATGGTCATTAAATAAAGGTTCTATTCTAATACACGGAAAATCTGTCAGCTATCGGGTTAAAATGGAATTAAATTTGTTATGTTAATAATATAATAATAATAATAATAATAATAATTTATTTCATTTTTGTACAAAGCGATACAATCGAAAATAGGGGGAAGGCATATTAGTCAGACTGGGGCACATGCCCATTTAGCTGACCAAAAAAATTATTACAAGCAAATTTAGTACAGATGAGGAAATAAAATCGAAAAAAAAAAAGTGTCTTAAAATATAACAAATACACAATACATATGTACATAAAAAAAAAAATAATAATAATAATAATAACACAATTTAAATGACAAATACAAAGAGATAAATGGCAAAACAGCATAGGCATTAAAATTACATGTTGCTTCTATAACTTAAAAAAGACATCTAAATCATCAATGACCAATAAGAAATCAAATAACAAATTCTTAAATTTTTTATTACTTGAGATGTTTTGTAGGTCTAAAGTTAATCCATTAAATAATTTAGGTGCTAAATAACAAAAATGTTTGCGGAAGATTTCTTTATTGAAGCGCGGTATTTGGTATATTTCATTAGGTCTCCGTTCTGGAATTTGATTTTTATATTCACATATTGTTTTATTACGATATAAAAAATAAATCATACGAAAGAAAGCAATGTAGCGTATAGGTAGAAGTTTTATAGATTTTAAATGGTTGGGTGTCGAAGGTTTGTAGTTTAAAATTTTGAAGCATTTATTTTGAAGGGAGATTAATGGAGATAAGTACAATGGAGATAAGTACAATGGAGATAAGTTCAAAATGGTTTGTAAATGACAAAAATTTATTTGTTTAAAAATATGTTTAATATTTTTAGTTTTGTAACTTTAAAATTTTTATTAAAAGGACTTAATTTGGGTATATAACCTGTTTTATGATACATCAAACGTCACAAATCCCTTTACATCTTTTGAAACAAAAATTCAAAAAACTTAAACATAAATCTACATTATTTATCCTTTTAATTCTTCTTTCGGATGAAAACTTAGTACTTTTCATTTATCTTATTATCAGGGAGTATGAAAATATTAACATTTAAGAAAATAAATTTAGATTTTACAATATATTTTGCAAATTTGTAAGGCTCAAATATTGTAAAAAAAACTGCTTAAGTGAAGTATTTTTTTAGTTTAAAATTATGCAAGCTAAATATTTATTACTTTATCTCAAAACTAAAAGTATATTTTTCACCCGGGTTTAAGTGATTAAAATTCGTTCGAAGCTTTTATTTACTTACGGTACTTAGCTTTATGAAATGTCAAGCATCCCCATTTAAAAGTTGCACCCCAATCATTTCTCCATTCATAAAATATTATCACGCACATTATCTACAAATTATTCGCCTTTAAAAACACGAAGCACAGCATTACTAAAAGCCATTTTCTTTCCCAAAGATAATTCATCAAAGTGCCCTTGAATAATCCCACTTTCACCCAACAAAAAACTAAAAAAAAAAAAAAAAAAGAGGAAACAGATAATGAAAAAGGAATCTCAAACACACTTTTCATAAAGATCACAAGTTTAAAAATTACCGCTATCAAACAGCGGAAACGAAAATATGATTAAAAAGCCTCTCGAGGCTTCAATTTATTTATACACCCAACAAAAAAGAGCCCATACAAAATGACTATGGGTCATAGCCATTTCTTTAATACACCCTTCGACGCTTAAACCCCAATTAAACATTATCGCCCCTTTTTTCTCCGACCGCGAAAACGCATCAGAAAAAATCGCCTCTTCTGTAGTGACACTTTCCACATCTTTCCTCATTAGAGCGACAAATGATACTTCAGCTTTTTTATGCCTCGACTAGAGTATAATAAGGGCTTAAGAGAGAGGTGCTTAACAAATCGACTCGGATCCTTTTAAATTATAATCCCCGTTCGACTCTAGAGTTATTTAGATTCGAGATAAAAGCTTTTTCGCCTTTTAAAGCACCCCGCCTCTCTCGAGGCACTTTGCGGTCGGTTACGTAGAGCACTTTAACCGACTAAGTCAAACACATTTGTTAGCCGCGGTTATGTTCTTTGTCTCTGGCTTAATAACTCCCCTGTAAAAGTTCCTCCTCTGCTGGGGGATTAGAGTGGGGTACCGTGTTAATAGTGTTGCAGTCACCTTCGTGGGTGGGAAAGGTATAAAGTCAAATGAATATTCCGTGGCTTTTTGTGGGTTTCTGTGTTTGCAGAGATGGTTCCAGGAACCGTCTGTGGGATGTCTGAGTTTACTTGTCTGGATCTGCGGAAGTGAAGTTTGGAGAGTTTCGTCAATAGCGACTCCATTTCCTTTCCCATTGTGGTGTTGTCCTTTGAATGTTAACTTCTACTTTAATGTCGTTAATCTTATTGATCTTGTCGTTTTAGGTTGCGGGGGTTTGTGATTAAAATGTGTGGTGACAATGGTTTCATTCTTCTCTTGCTTTTAGAGGTAGGTATTTGACTTTCAAAGTAACGTTTTTGGGGAAAGGTTTGACCACTATAATGTGTGAAATAAAAGAGAACGGTGTTGGCGGAGAAAAACTGAATATGAAATCAGTTCTGGGATATCATTTATAAAGAAGAATGTTGATGGAATAAAATTATGCACTCTGTAAAACGAAATTACTATAAATCGACAGCCACGTTGCAAAAGCCTGTAAGAACATTTTTTGGCGAAAATTAGGTTTTGAGTTGTACTTGTTAAAGATGGCCTTGCGCACATCTCAGTGCCACCAAAATCGGCCAAAGACACTTCAAAACTTCTCCATGACGATTTGTAATAACCTGTAAGTTGGGAACCTCCCAATCACCAAGCAAAACTCTGCAAGTTGCAGTGACGCTGAGGGGAAGCCGTGTCGTCCTCAGAAAAACGTGAGTATATAGCGTTATTTTAAAATGCTTATCATCAAACCATCGCCATGCTTGCCAAAAACCAAACTTGCGATAGTTTGTTTTTTTTCGTCTCCTGAAAACTTTGAGGTTTTGCACTTACAGGCTTTTGCAACGTGGCTGTCGAAATGTTTTCCTTAAACGAATTCTGCATGTTGAGTTTCTGAGTTAAACACAGGAAATCTGTCATTATGACTTTTCCCATTTCAGAAATCACACAAATATAAGGTTTAGTCTATTTGTGCTTTACAAATGCTTTAACTAATGATATACCCATGATTTTCCTAACATTTTCCCCAGTCAAACTAAAACTTACACAAAAAATATTGTTTTCCGCTGATTCTCAAACCATTAGTCCAGGTCGGCACCACATAAGACCTTTCAGTTTCCTTTTTCTGGCCCAATAATACTTGACCAATTTTCTGGTTTTAAAATTTTAAAAGGTAGAGAAAAACTAACTGTGACGATTTCTGTTCTTTGTAAATATATCTTAAAGAGCTGTTTAGATCATCAATTTTTAAAAGTAAATAATTTAAAGACCAGCTCATAAAAAAATTATAAAAACCTCTAAATATTAAAAGCACGAAAATAACAATGACATTATGAAGTACAAAACTGTGGTATGGTTTGAGTATGCACAAAACTGATCCAACTTTTTTTATTATTCAACTCTATTTATAATATCACTCTATTTTATAACTAGCGGTTCTATGAATTTTATAGACCTTTTGGCCCTTGGTAACAGACGTAACAGGGCCCACACCGCGCTTAAATTTTTGCAGGTCTGAATAAGAAAAACTGGTTTCCTTCACAGGAAACTTTGTCAAACATTTGTCATAACAATGACATTATGAAGTAAAAAACTGTGGTATGGTTTGAGTATGCACAAAACTGATCCAACTTTTTTTATTATTCAACTCTATTTATAATATCACTCTATTTTATAACTAGCGGTTCTATGAATTTTATAGACCTTTTGGCCCTTGGTAACAGACATACACAGGGCCCACACCGCGCTTAAATTTTTGCAGGTCTGAATAAGAAAAACTGGTTTCCTTCACAGGGTTAAAAATCACCATCACCAGCTAATAGTGGGGTCGCTTATGTCATGTTTCGAAAAATTTTTGGCAGAAGCTTAGTGAGTGGTATCATTCGATTCGTAATGACGTCTACATTAACGTGGTACCGGGTGTTTTTTCCGAATTCCGTGCAGGGGGTTTCTATGACGTCATGAATGCAAGATGGCCGCCGCAGGAAAAAAGCTGTAAATGGCGATCTAGCAATGTCATCGGAACTATTTTTGGACAAAAAGCTCAGAAATATATATTTTTATCGAAGAGCTACAAAAATAAGCATCTAAATCGGTTAAAAATTGCGTTTATGACGTCATAACCAAAAACTGGCTATTTTCACCAAAAATACAGTATTTTGTCATGTAATACTTTAAATAGATGCTATTTTCAACGTGAATGTAATGAAAATATGTTCATAATAAAAAAACAACAATTAAAATTTCATTGATGGTCACAAAAGGCGGATATGACGTCAGAAATCCAAAATGGCTGTCACATAGAATAAAAATTTTTATTTTTTTATTCAAAAATTTTTTAATTGGGAATTATTACACTTATATGAATGTAATAAAGGTATTTTGAGGATAAAATTTAACAAACCATTTTAAAATTCTTGAAAATAGCATCGAAATATTAGGTGTGAAAGACAGAACTACAGTATTTTGTCATGTAATACCTTAAATAGATGCTATTTTCAACTTGAATGTAAAGAAAATATGTTCATAATTAAAATGCCAGCAATGGAAATTTCATTCTTAGTCACACAAGGCGGATATGGCGTCAGAAATCCAAGATGGCTGGCATGTGAAATGAATTTCTTTAGTTTTTTACTCCAAAATTTTTTATTTGGGAATTATTATTCTTTTATTAATGTTGTAAGAAAGTCATTTTAAGGATAAAATAATTCCCAATTAAAAAATTTTGGAGTAAAAAACTAAAGAAATTCATTTCACATGCCAGCCATCTTGGATTTCTGACGCCATATCCGCCTTGTGTGACATAGAATGAAATTTCCATTGCTGGCATTTTAATTATGAACATATTTTCTTTACATTCAAGTTGAAAATAGCATCTATTTAAGGTATTACATGACAAAATACTGAAGTTCTGTCCTTCACACCTAATATTTCGATGCTATTTTCAAGAATTTTAAATTGGTTTGTTAAATTTTATCCTCAAAATACCTTTATTACATTCATATAAGTGTAATAATTCCCAATTAAAAAAATTTTTGAATAAAAAAATAAAAATTTTTATTCTATGTGACAGCCATTTTGGATGTCTGACGTCATATCCGCCTTTTGTGACCATCAATGAAATTTTCATTGTTGTTTTTTTTATTATGAACATATTTTCATTACATTCACGTTGAAAATAGCATCTATTTAAAGTATTACATGACAAAATACTGTATTTTTGGTGAAAATAGCCATTTTTTGGTTATGACGTCATAAACGCAATTTTTTAACCGATTTAGATGCTTATTTTTGTAGATATTCGATAAAAAAATATATTTCTGAGCTTTTTGTCCAAAAATAGTTCCGATAACATTGCTAGATCGCCATTTACAGCTTTTTTCCTGCGACGGCCATCTTGCATTCATGACGTCATAGAAATCCCCTGCACGGAATTCGGAAAAAACACCTGGTACCACGTTAATGTAGACGTCATTACGAATCGAATGATACCACTCACTAAGCTTCTGCCAAAAGTTTTTTTTACACCATTGGTTTTTGACACAAGCGACTCCACTATAAGGCAATCTATGATTCAGACGACTAACAATTTCCCTCTACGCAGAGAAACCATACACCCTTACTCAATTTCCTCACCTCAAACTCTTAAGAGCCCAGTCACTTCCACCCATTCTTTCCCCGCCCTATCAAAGACACGATACCTTCCCGGCCAAGACGATGCAATCCTAATTAATTCCTGCCTCAAGTGCGGGGGCGCTCGCATCGCACTCGGATAATGAGTCTTAACGCCCCCGTGTCCAATATGTCGGCACTAATTACATGCGTTACATTTGTTTAATAACCATCATTAAAATCGCCACTTAATGCTAATTACTTTCAAGTGTCCCCTCCAATTAATTCCTCGTGGCCCCAATGAATAAGAAACGCGAAGAAGATCACTTGGCTTGTTGTAATGTGTGACTGCTTGTTGAAGTGAAAGAATGCAGCAATGAATTTTGCATTCATTGGAAAGTAATGATAGGGGTAGTTTGCTTTTCGAAAAAGGTCTGGGTGCAGTCTAGACAATGCAATTTGAGGACTGAAATAGTCTCTTGATTAGGGGTGATTCTTTCAATTGGGTAACTTTTCGTACGATTGTAAACTGATGGATATACTATATTCAGATTGGCAGTTATTTCTTGAATGTTTAGGAGGTATAATGGGCATATTAGAAATGTAATGGAAGTTATCAATTAAGGATTGTAGATTTTTGTGAACATTTTGCTATTTTAGAGTACTTCATTTTTCATCTCCGAAGTTCTGGATTATCAACTTTTTAGTTTCGCCCAATAAACCAAATAAAATTGTATGCAGATAAAAGCAATTTTTTCTCAAATACCGGCATTAAGTGCACTTGAATTGCTTAAGAAACCCTGTATTTCATTATTAATAATGATTAAAAAATAGTGAATTGTGCAGTTCTCTGTTTATGTTCATTCTAAAATGACAGAAACTGAAGTTTATCTATCCCTTTAGAGTATCACGTAGTTTATGTTTGTTTGTACAAGTAACTCAGTTTGAAAAGTAAGAAAGGCATTTAAAAATCTGTATCAGTTTTTACCGACTTCAAAAAGAAGGAGGTTATTTATTACTTTGCCATACAGTTTGCATTTAACATTAATGATTGCTGTAAGCTATACATAAACTTCTTTTTTGAATAGTGTGCATTAAAAATTCCATATTAATTTCTATAAAGAAATGTTTTATGTGTTTATTAAAAATGACATGATGTTACGATACTCATGGAGGATATGTATCTATATGTATATATGTATATATGTACCTATATGTATAGGATCTATTTATTCATAGAAAGTTTTAAACAACTCTCCTCCCAATTTTAAGCAGAAAATTCCGCAATGCATCAAATTCATAACATATATTATTATGTTGTATGACACCAAATTCTTTTTTATAAGTTCAGTCTTTGAAAAATCCTTCGATTTATCCTAAAAACGCTCTTTCTTGCCATAAAAAATCCATATCCTCACATTCACAATTCCAACAGCAGACCCTCCTCCCTTGCGTTTTACTAGGCACATACTCGACCTACCGCACACCATACAACTACCCCTACCAGAACCCCGTCCCTTTAATTGCTCCCACAGGTCCCCCGGAACGAACCCACCCACAAGAAAAACATTCCCATCCATATTCCACATAATCATCCGCGACTTCTTACATGCGTCCTGCCATTAAGGCACGAAAGAAACCTTCCCATAAATGAAACCAATTTATAGTGACTCGAAGCAAATCCCGGGCATCTTTATGTAATGGCTTTCGTTCTCTGCACCCCTGGGGAGCCATCGAAACTGCCAGAAACGGACTTCCCGGGGGGAGGGAGGTAGGGAGGGTCGCTGGACATTAGTCCGCCATGTGTTGCCTTCCCACCACTTGGTTGGAGGGGACATGGGAAGTTGGAGCTCAACTGGTGAAAGAGGGGGAATGTACAGGGGATTATACGGTTTGTTTGACTGGGTCGCTGTGGGGGTAGAATCTAACTCGAATTGAATGGTTTTTATTTTTTTTTACGTGTTCATACGATTGTATTGGAATAAAATGAATTTAGTGTTATTTGGAGTTTTTTTTTTTAAATGTGTTTATAACTTGTTTTCCTTCGATTATTTGAGGGTTGATATCTACAGCAATAATGTTGGGTTTTATGTATAGGAAAGGGTTTTGAAACTGAAAGCTATGTCAAGTGCCATCCTTATCCAAAAGTCACGTGCGTCACGTTAAAATGCGCTTCAGATATTTGAAAACAAAACATAGAGACACAACGCAAAATGCATTGTAAAGAAATACACGATTTATTTTGAATAATTTTGATTTAAGATTTATATTATATTATATTATTTTTACACTGAAATTACCACTAATGTGATGGTTAGGTTTCGCCAGTTAAAGATTTTAGATCAAGAGAACGTTTTCAAGTCAGTGACATTAGGTATTAGTCAATGATGTGTCTTTCCCTCTTAAGCATAAAAACAATGCAATGTAAATTCAATGTTAAGGAATTGTGTCAAGGTTATCAGTTCACTAAGAACAGCAATGACTTCCTTGAAAACCTGCCAGTACATCTCAAAAGGGTTGTTTTAAAATCAGTTGTTTAAATAAACTCTAAAAATTACGGAAGCATCTCATAAATACCTACATTTTACAAATATATCCCATTTTATAATCGTACCAATTTTACAGACACCAAGGAAACCTATCCCTTTTGCTAATGCAAAGCGTGTTATTAAGAAGAAGATGAACGATTTCATTTTACTTCAATGCGCAGAAAGGAATTCACATAAGATCTGGTGGAATAAACTCAATGATCTTCTCATGTGGCCAAGACGTAAAGCAGTTGCAGAGTTTCGCCTGGCCACAGGTCATGACTGCCTCATCAAACACCTTCATCATATTAATATTGTTCAGGCCTCTTTCTGCACGCTCTGTGATCTACGGGAGGACATGGATGCAGACCACATTCTCCGCTGCCCGGCACTAAAGGCTTCCCCTTTGTTAAGCGACCGTTATTGGCAAGCTGGGGACTTATTAACGGGTTCATACACCACATTTTACACACACCGCCACATTTTATTTGTTTGTTTGTTGTTTCTGTTTGTATCTCTTTGTGGCGTAGTGGTCTTTTTGTAACCTTGGCCATTGGAAATAAAAAAAAAAAAAAATAATCGTGCCACACCGTTTGGATTCTCCAGGTTTTATTAATTTGTTAAAAGATATGAAACAACTTTATAATTTTTAAATGGACTTAAAGGGTATTTATGGTAAACGATTCGCTAAATTTTCTACATTAATACATTAATTTAACTTCGGCATAACTATTTTATACTAAACGTTTGCTAATGAACTCATACTGAATTAATTCCTTTACCAGTTTTTAAGTAAAGAAATCAATGTAACTATTCACATTAAGTTAACAGTTAAATACAGTGAGATAAACTATCTCCAACCTCCACAAAATGGAAACCCGGATCATTCTCCTTTTAAAACTACATAAAACAGCACCCACCAACTCTCAACCCTTCCCCTTCAACAAAATCCCTCAATACGACCCTCCCCCCCAAACAAAAGACAAGAAACGAAAGAACTCTCCACCGACCCAAAGACACTCCATCCTCCAGCAGGAGGAACAAAAGCGCTTCCTCGGCAAAACTCCAAACAGAGAAGACGAAACGATCAGACGACTGCATATTCGAAATATTTTCATGAATTTCACTTAACGAGTTTTCCATTGTACCGTAATACAGCGCGACTCACAGGAGAAAAAAAAACTAGGGTGGTCCCAGGCGATTCCAATTGACCGTAATGCCGGCCTTGCAGTTCCAGCCCCGTCTCCCACCCCTCCCTTTGATTGATCGGGTCTCTTATTACTATTCCATTGTCTTGCAGTTTTCTCTTCGTCGCAATCAGCGTGTAGAGGACAGTGTTTCGCCCGCCTCCAATGGAAGGATAGGTTTCGGTAAACAATACGAGGACATTCTTTATCGGTTTTTCTTTTTTTTTTTACTTTTCTCTTTGGTGCTTTTTTACTCCGATAGGATGGGGGACAAATAAAGCCTTGACAATTTTGGCTTAAATCCGAGGAATGGAAACTTTGAGCTCGGATTGCTCAGTGTTGTTCCGGGGAAGGAACGTAAGCTCAAAGTCAATTTACCGTTGTGTATAAACGCAAGTATTTCGTTTTCTCTCTCTCTCTCTCAAGGTTTACCCGAAGGTACCCGGTTTTCTTTCAAATTTGGTTTTGATTACTTTTCCCGAGGTTTTCTGAGGAACAACCGATGTTTTATTAAGTTTTAACGATTCGAAGTAAACCATTAAACGATTCGATACTATCTGTACTAAAATGCTACCTGTAGTATAAAATATTTAGGCTGGGTATACAGAAATTTATTCTGTTCTGTAATTTCCGTATAACTATGTATGAAATAATTATTTTTTCAGGTTCTTACTTCCTGTATATTTGTATAAGGTTGAACACCAAACAAAAGAAATTGATGTTGAGAAGCAGGTAGAAAGTCAAAAAAGAGAAAATATGAGCAATGTAGCTACAAATCTCCAACAGCGAAGGAGTAAACCAATATAATTCAAAAGCAGTTTTACACCTGCATCTTACATTCGGTTTTCATGTGTTTATACTAGGGATAAGGACCTTCTAAAGAAATATAAATTAGAACCTTATCATTCTTTAGACAAGTGCTTTTACTGTAATTTACATCAATTTCACAATTATCAATATTGTACACAACTTAAAAGGATACATTATCATTGCGTTCCATACCATTACACTAATTTATCAATGTATATATCTTTTTAAGAATCAATTAAACTTTTGACCTCCCTTTGAAAATTTTCAGTTAGCAGTTTTGTGTTGAGTTGGTGTTTAATCAGTGCGTTTATGTTCAATAATAATCAAGGAATGATTCTTAAGATCTTTTACCTAGGTATAGTCTTTAACTACGATGTATACCATATTGTGTGAAGTTAAAGCACCTTTCCTTTTTAATGGAAATCATGTTTGTATTGATTTTTTTAGAAAAATATTATCAAATAAATAAACAATTGACTGAATATTTCTGTTCATGTAAACAATTGCTAATAGCTTTTTCAACTTCTAAACTAAACCACAAACTTCAATATTTTAGTTTTCTAAAATTTCTCTATTATCGTAAATTGTCTCAAACCATATTACAAAAGTTTCTGCAAAAAATACCCAGTCATGGCAACTTGAATAAAAACGTTGCATGAGTAACAGTTATTAACTTCAAAAAAACCTACATCAAAAGAACACTCCTGGATGTATGGACAAACATCAATATTGCTTTTTATGATTATATTTTTTGTATAAAACTTCAGATAGTTTGTTAAAAGCTTACAAAAGAACTAAATTCGAGAGATATACTAGTTTATTTTATCACTGACGTAAAAATATTTGACGGAAGAAAACGCTTTGATCTACACAAGATAAAAAAATGCACCCAAAAAACCCTTCATGGCGGTATCGAGTTTCCATCCGATAACCAAAAGATGTTTAGTTTGAACTGTTCAAACTATATAAAACACATCAGGGTTTAGTATTCTTTAAAGTAATACAAAAATGCACTCAGATATATAGTAAATTGGTTTCTTTGAAAGAAAATTCTCACCGGGAATGTACTTCCCCTTAAATTTCGGCGCAGAACTTTCATATTTTTATAAACACGAAAGGCGTAATATGAACACATATTTGTTTGGAAAATTATGGTTCCTCACAAAAACAGTTATATTCAATTGAAAATGGGGAAATAACATCATGCTAATATTAATATGAAAGTATGTATTTCACAGCAATATGCAACATGATTCTTCCTCTTAAGCTTTTCATTTGATGAACTCCGAAATCTTCAATTGCTTCAACGCTGTCTTTCTCCCGTATAACATAAGTAAAGGGGTCATCCTTATATTTATCAATGTTTATCGTTATGTTAAACAATTTTTACCGGACTCTCCTGACTATAAATTTAAGTTTTGTTATTTAGTAAAGACAAAATTTAAATTACCTTCCAATTTATAAAATGAATGCAAATCATTTGACTCTACACACTAAATTTATACAATTTCTTTCTTAATGTGTGTGTTTTGCCTTTAAGTTTTACAATATGAGTTAAAAAACAACTGGAAACTAAATTTTGCTATATTAACCTAATATAAACTTAGTCCTAGAAGTAAAATATCTTTCATGTTTTTATAATGTTCATCTCCCCCAGCTCCCAGATAGAAGATGTGCTCGTTCCTTCCCTATGCCACCTGCCTCTAATGATTTCATGTTTTCATTGAGAAATTTATTAATTATTATTTTTTTATTTATTGAAACGTTGATTTATGATTAGAGAAGTTTTTATAATTCATTAAATTTACACCGATATTAAGGTAAAAATTAGCAAGTGATGACACTCGATGTAATAAATTCATTGAAATAGAGTAAAATAAATTGTTTTTCACGAGAAATTAAAATGCGTCGTCGCGAGTTTTTCACTAAACTTTCAGTAAATAACTTGCACACATCTGTAGTAGTACAAAAATCTTCTATGATAATGTTATTGAAAATTATCTTAAAACCATGTCTTAATTGACAAATTATTCATCTATTTAAGTAACAGAAATTATGGGATGTAAAAATATGTAGAACGGGGAAATAATAAAGGTGTTTGCTTTGTATTAATCCCTTCGTCAAATATGTTATGCGTGTTCTTATTAATTTTACAGGGTTTTATATATATTATATAAATTTAAGACTTAATCATATACAATTAACAAATTTTTGATATAGATTTATTTTTAATTTATATTTTGCAGTAAAATTCCATTGATGTAGGATCGAACATATTTATGGAAAGCTTGTGAGTTTGGTCTAATGTAACCCTTTTATTCCTAACCGCCCGAAATTCACTATAGGATTCAATGGTTATCTCAGGCGAATTAGGATTGAAAGGGTTAAGTTATATACCAAACAAATAACTCGGGTACTCTAACCTATTTTCCCAAGCGTTTAATACAACAACCTCTGCTTATCTGATTAGAAAAATAACCGAATTTTCCCTCCGCTTTCGCACGTAGTTAATAGACGCTCCCTCAGCTGCAGTTCAAAAAACGCTGAATAAAAAGCGAGAGAGACGAAAAGAAGACGAGAGAGCTAAACAAATGCAGCGGATAATAGTTTTTCCTAGTGTTTCCAGAACCGGTCCAGAAGGAAATGATCTAAGAAATGAGCAGTTACTGCAAAAAGCATCGGCCATACGAAGGGAATCGTAATAGAAAAGAAAACTTAATCTAAAGCGATGAAAGAGAGTCCAAAGGGGGCGGGAAAAAAAAAAGAAAAGAGGTAGGGAAAGAAATGGCTTATGACCAAGTTGCGTGCCGCCATGTTGATGAAAGAGATTTTGAGGAAAAGATCTGCCATTCCGGATTTTTGCCCTAAAAGATTCTCCTTTTCATATATTTTTTGATAACTTTCCGGGGAAATAAGAGGCGCATCGCTTCTATCGGGTCGTTTTCTAGTTCTGATTCTTCTTCCCCCCTTCTTTCCTATCTCGGCCCATAACCGTTTCTATATGACGACACAGAGATGGTTAGGCGTCCTGCTATTGGCGTGAGCTTTTTGTTTTTCACGGGAAGGAATTGTGTGGGGGGAAATAGAATTCGTGAGAAGCAGTCTTCTTCTTGCGCAGCCATTAAATTAGGAAGCGTTGTAACTGCTTTCGTAACGATGTTACGTACTGTGACGGTAATGGGAGAATCGCAAATGATGGGACGTTAACAATTGCTGAATGTTAGTTTTTGTTATTAGGGAATGAAAGTCGTCACGAGAATTGAAATGAAATTTGAGGTTGAGTGTGGGCGGACAAAACCCAATGTAAACGAATTAAATGGTTTGTGGGGATATATTTAATTTGTTATTTATTTTTTTTTCAATAATATGGGATGCATATTGGACTTTTCAGTACCCAATGTGTTAAATAAAACTGTAGTATTAAAATTAAATTAATTCCAAAATTTGTCTTATTTAATGAAAAACAAAAATATTGGTCACTAAAAATGTTTTATGAAAATTAGATATAAGAATTTTTTTTTTTGTAGTCCTCTACAAGATTTCTAATTATAAACCTAGAAATAAGTTGATTTTATTTATTAAAACGCTATAAATTTGTATAGAAACCCCCTTTAAATTTCTTGAAGTTTTATTTATTACGTCAAGATTAAAAAAAATTCTCTGTTTTTTATTATTATAATTATTATTATATTTTTTCGCATTTATTAACGATCAACAAAAGACTCTTAGAAGAAAAGTAGAGGTGATCTTTTCTCATTTATGAGACAACAAAGAGCAATTTTAGAATTCCTCACACCACACGATGAAAAACTGCAAAATAAATACTTAATTGAAATCAAAAGAATCCTTTTTTTTATAAGAGGAAATATTTAATCTTGTAAAAATAAAATGGGATTACATATATTTCAAACTAAAACAATAGCTTATCTTCTAAGAAAAGTCTTAAATAATAGATGCAATAAACTTCTTTGTATGAAATTTTTCCTTTTTCTTCAGTAATTAATGAGATCTATTTCATGATGGATTTTAGATGTTAAAAATTGTAACTATTTGAATAAAGGTGGTTTCATAAATTTAATCATTTTTAATTTGTTCCTCGTTATTAACTCTTACATTATGGTAAAACGAATCAGATTTTAAGAGTTTATCTTGAAAAAAAAAATATAAATCTTTTAAGAATACGAATGGAAATTTAGTATTTACACGATGGACGAGCTATGAGCTCTTCTGGTACTCATAACTATTTATATATTTTTGTATATATGTCTGTGTTTGTCCCCATTTTTGTCTTTTGTTCTTCATGTGTGTATTCCTTGTGTTGTATTTTGTAATACTTTGTGATAATAAATTCTATTCTATTCTAAATAAAACTACCATCTTGTTTTACAATTCAGATTTGTAACATCTATGGTTTTAATAAACAAAACTGTGCTTAGTTCATTATAGACTAAATCCAAAAATTATACAAACCCCAACATGTTGTTCCGTTTAAAAAAACAACTATGTTCCACATTTAATAGAATTTCAAAGAAGTCAAAAACTCAAAAGAAACCGCTCAATCAACCGAAACTAATGAAATTTACGGTTTCGTCATTTAGAATATTTATAAGTCCCAATTGCATTTTCAAGAAGCGTTCTTTATACGCCCCTTCCAACGATTTTTCACGGAAGTAGGGTCATCATTCATAAAACTCGGAAATAATATGATTTACCCCAAGGGCGGCTTCAAGATGACTACGCGCCCCATATAGATATATGACCGGCAGAGGCCCGCGGAGGATATATAAGTAAACCTCCATTTCCTCCGTCGTTCGCAAAATTATTTCCGGTAGAGCAGCCATGGGGCTATAAATTGCCACACTTTGACTTGCAAAGTGTAAAATTTTGCTCACTCTGCTTGATGTATCGTTGCGTTCGGCAATTTATGAGGTGAAAAAGGTCTGGGGATATGTATTAAATGAGATAAACTTCCTTTAAGTTTAACGCTTGTATGGAGCTGTAAATGAAGTGTCAGGAGGTATTGATCATTCGTTCAGACGATTTGACTTTAGAATGAACGTGGAGTAATTAAGTGATGTTTTCAACTTAGGTGACGTCGAAAAAAACAGAGGTGATAAAAATGAAAATGTTTGCCTTATAAATATTGCGAAAGGGGCACATTATTATGTTTTATAGTTATGTACTTAAAAAACACTGTTAAAGATTAGATCATTTTCAAATAAGGCATAACGCATAACCCAGCCAACAACAACGATAAAACATCCTTGTGAATAGAATATTTTATAGCGGACTTGGATATTATTACTTATCAAGTGCTAAGTTTATTCTTTCTTGATTTTTTAACATTATTTTTGTTAAACTTTATTCCCCCCCCCCCTATCGGGTTATTTCTAAAATATTAGATTTTTCAATGGAAGGTGTTACTATTATGTAAAGCAACATTAAATAAAGATGGTGATGATAAATAAAAGAAAATAATAATTACTTACTGTCCATAGAGCTGTAAAAAATCCTTTCTTTGCGAAGAAGTTTTCACTGAAGAAAACCCAAAGAATAAATCTTTCGTATTAGAGAAAGTGGATGCTGCTTTGAAAGTCTACTGGATCCAGAGCTATTTTTTCGACCACTTTTGAAATTGAGTCTTTTCAAGGGCAAACCTCTTTGCATATGTGGAGGAAGCCGCAGCTTGCGGTTGCTATTTCTGAAATGAGAAAGGGGATAATACACAGCGAAAAAATATTTATCCAAACCAATTACAAAGTTAAGCGGAGGGGTTATCCCCTTTTTATACCTTCTTAAAGTCTCTAAGAGGAAAACGGGGGGAATTTAATTTTCAATTCGAAAAGGGTGAACAAAGTTTCTTTCAAAGAATTACCCAGAAACTCATTTAGTTTAGTTCTTATCGATCTTACACAATGACTTTCACTCACTTTGTCTAGTTGGCCTGAACAGAGAAGCACATTTCATTTCTATGCAAATTGATTCGGGCTCCGAACCAGAAGATAACTTCGAATATCTTAATGAAAAGATTATATGTAACAAACACCATTTAGTAGCCGTAAGCGTGATAAACTACAAATAGGAAAGAAACGATATTGTTTGTTGTCAAAAAAAAAAACTCTCTCTCTAAATATAGACACTAAAACATAAACACTCGAAATAAATCAGTTAATATCTTACACATTGAGTTTATCTGTTTAAATGGAAATTTAAAAGTATTTCCAAGAAATATTTTCAGGAGGATGTATGTTACAGTTGATTTGAAAAAGCTAGCTCCCATTATAAAGGTATGTGTACATAAAAATCTTATCTCATCCATTAACACTAATTTATGCTTTATTCTCATTGTCCCATTTTTGCATTTTACAAGCGAAATTAAGATAAATACATTGTCATGAGATAGTTTTATTAACTAATTTTTGATATTGTTTTGTTTGATTTTAAGGATTAAAGTCAAATTTATAAAGTAGTTGTCATTTTCAATCAAACTATTTTAAAATATTTCTTTAAAATAATATTTTAATATCCCTTATAACGTTTTAAGTGTTTTAAATTAAATTAATATGTTTTATTAATTTTTAAAGTGAATAGTATTATTTTCTATTGAGTTATAATTCCCTTTTTAACTTCGACGCAACTTTGGATTTTTTATAATTTTCAATAATCTTTAGTAAACAGGAGTTCTAATAATAATAATGTAGTAATAAAAAATGTAGATTACCAAATACATCATGATTAATATATAAATGAAAATGTAACATTTACATAAAATATAATTTGTATTTCATTTATTTAATTCAGACCTAAATTTTGTATTCCTCCAATGAAAAGAGACTTCTTAAAGTATAATTTTCATTTATTTTAGCTTTTAGCTTACCCATAACTTCATAACACATATTTAAAATACTACAAAATTTTTAAAGCTTAATTATACTTACTGAAAACTTAATTATTTATTTACTACTTAAGAATCTAAGACAAAGCAAAATCGATGCTTTTTAATATTGGAAAACTGTCAGTCTCCTGGTATAGTTTTACAACAACTTACTAGACTGAAATTTATCACTGCACATGAAATGGGGAATATCATCCTTGTTTACAATACCCGAGGCGGCATAAGATCTATTACACATTTGTACATATGAATGATGGTATCACGAGGAATATCATCCCAAGAAACTGTCAATTAGTTCAGAAGCAGCTTATGCAAAGCAATGTTAGAGGCTCCTGCAGATATTCTCTCGAGTTATACAGGTTGTAATATAGTATTTCGGACAAAAACAGTTAATTCAGGAATCATTTGGAAGAGCGGAGGCTTGTAGTAATAAACGTAAAACGTTTTTCGCTAATTCATGCATTTACTAGACTAATTAGAAGAATTTCCTTACTAGAAAAAACATTTGGGAAATTCGCATGTTTCTAAACAATTGAATAGTCTAGTAGTTAGAGTTAGAGAATTGAATGAGTGTATTAAAACTTCGTTTTCAACTCCCAGAAGAAATATCTAAAATCAACTTAAATTTTCATAACCTATGTGCTTAAGTGGTAAAACTCATTTTCTTTATTTATATGTCATATAAATGAATTTTAAATAAGTTCAATGATGTTTCACTTATACCCAACGTTAGAAGCTCTTACTGACATTGTATTAAACTTTAACTATACATTTTAAATTTAACTTGCAACTTATAGAATGAAGCTGACAACACAAGATGTTTTCACAAAATCCCTCATTTGTGTAAATAATTTAATGCAATACGCTTAATGTCTTGCGTAGAATTGAAAACAATTTCTCTTCGGGATAGAATCGCATTTATGAATATTAAGCAGTGAAATGATACGGCATTCGATCCAAATTAGATTTGAGAAATTTCCCCATAACTATCTTCTTTTTCCTCCGAAAAACTTGTCTGAATGCGGTTTGAATGCAAATTGCGTAATTTGAAGCTAAATGTATGCAATGAATCCCAGTGGGCGCCATCTATTCTGTATCTAATGATTTATGAAAGTAGTTAAAATGTGATTCATCTAGTTGTGAAGTAATGTAGAAGATTTTGGAGGATAATTTTGTTTCAATGATGGAAATGAAAAGTAAGAAAACGCACATGTGTCATCCGTGCAGCAAATTTGAACAATTTAAAGTTTAAAATAACATTGGGTATTCCTTATTTATTTTTTAAATAATTTAATTTTTTTTGTCGGATGAGCAGTAAAAAAATGTGTCATAGAAGTAGAACTTACTTATTGGCTTTTAGTGTTGCAATAAGCAAATATGTTAAATATCTTCATTATCATTTTATTTTATAACAGTAAAACATGCTCAAGGTAATTTTTCAGTTGTAAAGATTTTAACACTTTTTAGATAATTTTTCGAAGTCTTAGTCATTTATTCCCGTTAGTGTTCCTTCCCCAATTTCTTCGGCGATACGTTTGCATGATAAGCTAGTTAAAAATGCGAGAACTTCAGGATGGAAAGGATATCTGAGATAGTCAAAAATGGAGAAACTCAATAGCTTGCTTGTGACTCTTTATGCCTGGTGGGTAGCTCAATATTGAAACTGATATTAAATTCTTCACTCTTTTAGAATAAGATCTTATTATCAATCGTTTTTTCTCTCTTTTTTTAACTATCATACGATGGGAATCACATTGTTTAATTTTGCAGGCAGACAATTTCCCCTGTTTCTTTTTGTTTCTTCTTCAGGTTTCCTTATAAAAATGGTTAGTTTACATTTTTGTTTCGGAAATGAACATGAACAATCTATATCCGTAAAAGAAGGTTGAATTAGTTTTCCTATTCTTTATAATTTATTGTGATTTAATTACCGCTCTTTGTGTGCTTTGTCAGTGGTCTTTTATTAGTGAGTCGCGAGAAAAATTCCTAGAGTTTTGATTTGAATATTTTTTCGGCGGTTTTTATACGCTTTGAATATTTTATAAAATTTCAATTTATAAAGAAAGTCTTATACACCTCAATAAATAAATATATTCTGGGTTAGTTACTTACTTTTAAATAGCCTTGACTTTCTTAGAACTATTCGAAGCATATATCATGCAAAATGTTAACATAATATACCCTATTACTAAAAAAACATCTTCCGACAAAAACAGTGAAGAAAAGTTCCAAAGAAACAAATTATTTAACTTTACACTACCCACAATACCTTCTTTATAAATGAGATTACTTCAAAGAAGAGTAAACAAATATCAAAACTCAATCATTTACATTTTCCTTCCCAAATAAAAGGATTCCAAACAAATTTTTTTTTCGTTTCATATTTTTTTCGACAAGACTAAATCATTTATTCTTTCCAACGAAAAATCTCAGCGCTCCGATACTTCTTTTATAAGCGAAGTCCTTCTCAGATGGCTTAAGGTGCTTCGTATTCTTACAACTTTTTCCATTCTTTTTTTTAAATATGGAAATATGATTTGGTTCCCCGAGAATATCCTGGGCAGCCTCGGGCGACAGCTCATTCAGCAAGAAACGTATTTACTTTTTAATACATTTCGGAAGTAATAGTGTGGCGGCAAGTGGTATTCCGTGCGATTTTTGTGATACAATTATGAGGCTTGGTTTTTCTGAAAGGTCTTAACATAACGAATACGAATCCGGTTGTTGGCAACCCCAAATATGCTGCAGAGGCGCGTGGCGGGGGGGTTCAAAATGGCGGATCTCGGTTCGAAAAACAGCCATTTCTTCAATATTTATCGCAATATAAAATATTTTTCAAGCTTAAATAATACTTTATTACATATTTAAATGTATTAGTACCAGTGGTACTTTTTTGAATGGCGGATAATACAGAAAAGCGGATAATTCCGAATACCCTTGTTTTGGGAGTTTCCCGTCTCATTTTACGAGTTACAGTGGTTACGATTGGTTTTTCTGAAAGGTATTAACAAGCTGAACACATATTTAAATGTTGGCACCGCCGAAAACTATGCAGGAAAGAGGGAATTCAAAATGGCCGACTTTTCATTTCACCGAAACGGAAATATCTACTTCGCTTAACGCAACCAAATATATTTTTCACCCTAATACATTCAAATATGTAATAAATTAATACTGAAGCTTGAAAAAAAATTTATATTGCGATAAATGTTGACGAAATCGCTATTTTCCGAACCGAGATCCGCCATTTTGAACCCCCCGCCACGCGCCTCTGCAGCATATTTAGGGGTGCCAACAACCGGATTCGTACACGTTATGTTAAGACCTTTCAGAAAAACCAAGCCTCATAATTGTATCACAAAAATATATGCTATTTACTTATTATGAAAAACACAAAAATATTGAAAAGTGATAGCGATTTTTTTACATAAAGGTGGATCGGAAAAAAACGCCTTTTTTAAATCCGCTAACGGGTAGAGCATATTTTTGTCCAAATGACTTCAATAAAACGTGTAAAAAATTTTTGAGCTAGTTACAAATTTTTTCTGTTTCTTCGTTGTGCGTCCCAAATTCGAAAAAAACCCGCACTTTTTTTGAATACTAAAAGAGAATAATTGTTAGGAAATCAATTTGCGGCTAGTGTGGAATTTTTTATCATATATCTTCATCAAAACGTGAAAAAAATTCACCTGGATACCAGAAATCCTTCTTCAGAGACTTGTGCCAAAAAATTGGTAAACAAGCGAATTAATGCTATTTTTTTTAATTTTTTAAAAATCAGTTTCTTTAAAAATCCGCTTGTGATTAGTTTTGATGTTGGCCAAATAGCTTCAACAAAACGAGTAAAAATTTTCAGCTCTATCGAGATGAAAATTCCTTTCCTTTCACAATTCCTTTTGCTAACGACTTGCAACCTAAGATTGGGAAATAAACAAATTCACAGTATTTTAAATTCTGTAAAAATCAGTTTCTTTTTTAAAAACACAGGTAAAATAACTTTTTTAATTCATTAGAAACCACATAGAACTTTTCTGGGTCAATTTTTCGTTCTGATATCAGATTTTCAATTTTGCCGAACCAATTACAGAATTCAAGTGGGGATACAATATTTTAAACCTAATTTTATTGGGGAAACCAACAATGAGTTCACCAGGCAGAGATACCATTCACTGTATTAATCTTGAGCTTTTCTTCACACCATTGGAGTACCAAATGGCGAGGAGAACTTACTCAGATCATTTTATCTATTTATTATAACAACTGATACAAATAATCTTAGAAGCCCATCATGATCTGTCCTGATCAGATCAGCCAATTCTCAGTTGAAATACAGTCTCATTCTCATCAAAGGAATCACAGAGATATTGTCTCTTGGCATTTAATGACGTTTCGATAAAGGTATTGAAGTTTGTTGAAGCTATTTGGCCAACATTAAAACTAATCACAAGCGAATTTTCGAAGAAACTGATTTTTAAAAAATTAAAAAAAAAATAGCATTAATTCGCTTGTTTACCAATTTTTTGGCACAAGTCTCTGAAGAAGGATTTCTGGTATCCAGGTGAATTTTTTTCACGTTTTGATGAAGTTATATGATAAAAAATTCCACACTAGCCGCAAATTGATTTCCTAACAATTATTCTCTTTTAGTATTCAAAAAAAGTGCGGGTTTTTTTCGAATTTGGGACGCACAACGAAGAAACAGAAAAAATTTGTAACTAGCTCAAAAATTTTTTACACGTTTTATTGAAGTCATTTGGACAAAAATATGCTCTACCCGTTAGCGGATTTAAAAAAGGCGTTTTTTTTCCGATCCACCTTTATGTAAAAAAATCGCTATCACTTTTCAATATTTTTGTGTTTTTCATAATAAGTTAATAGCATATATTTTTGTGATACAATTATGAGGCTTGGTTTTTCTGAAAGGTCTTAACATAACGTGTACGAATCCGGTTGTTGGCACCCCTAAATATGCTGCAGAGGCGCGTGGCGGGGGGTTCAAAATGGCGGATCTCGGTTCGGAAAATAGCGATTTCGTCAACATTTATCGCAATATAAATTTTTTTTCAAGCTTCAGTATTAATTTATTACATATTTGAATGCATTAGGGTGAAAAATATATTTGGTTGCGTTAAGCGAAGTAGATATTTCCGTTTCGGTGAAATGAAAAGTCGGCCATTTTGAATTCCCTCTTTCCTGCATAGTTTTCGGCGGTGCCAACATTTAAATATGTGTTCAGCTTGTTAATACCTTTCAGAAAAACCAATCGTAACCACTGTAACTCGTAAAATGAGACGGGAAACTCCCAAAACAAGGGTATTCGGAATTATCCGCTTTTCTGTATTATCCGCCATTCAAAAAAGTACCACTGGTACTAATACATTTAAATATGTAATAAAGTATTATTTAAGCTTGAAAAATATTTTATATTGCGATAAATATTGAAGAAATGGCTGTTTTTCGAACCGAGATCCGCCATTTTGAACCCCCCGCCACGCGCCTCTGCAGCATGTTTGGGGTTGCCAACAACCGGATTCGTATTCGTTATGTTAAGACCTTTCAGAAAAACCAAGCCTCATAATTGTATCACAAAAATCGCACGGACCACAATTTTCGTACCACTTGCCGCCACACTATAAGTAACTTGCTTTTGCGGAGGGGAATCTATTGAGAGAGAGTTTCTTCGGGTTCTGTGATCGATGCCTTCAGTTTCAGGGCAGAGGATATGACATGGCGTCATCTGTACCGATCAACTGGAACTAAAACTTCAGTTAAGGGTTATTAGTTTTTTGCTTTACATTAATTAGTACAAAGGGGGACTCAGAGCCTAAATGTGTTTAATTAACTGGATTTCATTACGCATAATTTATTTTTGAGTGTGGAATTATGTGTTTACTTCATGCAAATTCGTATTTAGCCCAAAAAGTAAAAAAATGTATTTTTCCTTAATTTTACAAAAAAACTCGCTAACTTTAATATTCTACTCCTCCAATAATAATTAATTTTCTGATTTATTTTTTCTCAATAAATCAAACATACAATGTTTTTGTACGCATGGAAATTTGAATATCTTCAGTAGATTTAGAGAAATTATAAACAATTATGATACACCCTTTTTTTTATAGAACTTGTATTAAGTTTCCACTTCAATGCTTGGTGAAAATTTTGTAAATAACTCGTTCATCGTACAGATAACAATTACCTAAGTTTGAGTTCCGTTTAGATTAAACATGCATACAATTAAAAAATTTCTAAGACATAACAACCTAATATGCTTTATACAGTTTAAAACACGTTAACCATTTGATGTATATTTGTTTTAGTTTTATTTGCATGGGATGAGAAATTTCTGCGTAAAACGCCATAGAGAAAGAAGTAAAACCATGAATTTTTACATAAACCATATAAAAACTGAGATTTTATTATAGATTTGAGTAAGGTTACCTGCTAAAGTCATAAAGTTACAGTTTAAAATCATCAAATATGTATATAAAAAAATAAAGTTAAAGTATCAATAAACGAAAGTAGGGGTTAAAGTATATTAATTGTTTGATATACTAAGCAACATGCTTAGTTTATGAGTTGATAACACCTCACTCAATTTAGGAATTCTAAAGATTGTTAAAATAAGATACAATATACTATCAAAAACTCTAGGTGGCTATGAAATGGTTATCGTTTATTTACCTGTATTTTTCTTGATTTTTTCTCACCTACATATCTCAAGCTACATGCTGGCATTGGTATTGGATTGGTTACATTTAGCTATATACTATATTTACCGGTCTGTGTGCTTGAAAGCTACATGTTATTGAAACTATCCGTAATATAAACTAACATACATACACTATCAGGCTACAGTTACAGATACGCAGATTATTCACTTCATGAAAAGTAGATATACTTACATCACAGAGTTTATAAATTTGCACTGATTAAATATAAGAATCCCGAAAGCAATCCCAAGCAGCACAAACGTTCAATATTCATCCAATTTGTGTTATGAATGGCCACATTTCGCTTACTTCTAGTTGTAGTTACGTAAACTCGACATACTTGGTATGAGCTGTTACTAAGGTAAGTATAAAAAGACCTCAACATTTTTAAACTAAAAAATTGGACACGTTGAAATAATTTTAAGGTTAGTATTTCTATTTTTATTACATATAGTCAAGATCGAAATTCTGGTACTAAAAAAAGTTCTGGTCACCTAAAAAAAAGTGGTTATGACAGCTTGAATAAAAAACATGGCAATGTTCTTTCGTAAAAAATAAAATTTAATAGGTTAGATAAATATGTGATAAAACCAATCTAAACTTTTATGTTAAATGTATAATGTATACTAAAATTTTTTTGAATACCTAAGGACAGTTCTACTATCTACGGACACTTACATAAAATTTTAAAATTTGGAAACAAATAAATGGAAATTCGAATTGGTGGTAGATATTATGTTTAAACAGATATTGCCTGATTACTAACATGAAACCAACTCTTTTAACGTAAAATAGGTTAGTAAATGTAGTAAATTTACTGTTTTTTAGTTTGTCAAAGTAAATATTATAAAATTATGCAGGAAGACCTTCAATACAAAGAATTCAATAGAAAAAACTGACTTTAATAACACATAAATAATTGGGACAAACAAAAACTGATGTGATTAAAATAGATGCTTCTTTAAACTACTAAAATATAACATTTTTCTAGAAAAGTATATGATTATTCTATAATATTTGACACTTTATCTTAATCATTATTTCAAGCATAGGATTATATAGTTCTTTTCTCTAAAACTGCTTTGTAAAAATATAACTTAGTTTTGTACCCCTTATTATAACTAGATATAAAACCAAAGATAACTAAATTACCCTCAAAATTCCACCACAGTAGAAATAAACCCGAAACTGACTTTTAACAAACTTCAAATTCTAACCTAATGAGTTCGACCAGACGGTCCCACGAGATTCTAATAAGACCTTTCTACCGGACAGTCAAAAACTTAGAGAAACCGACACAAGAAACACAAAATACCCTGGATTTTCCAAATTCCGTATTTTCTCCCTGTAAATCGTCTTTTTTTTCTGAAAAGAGGTAAAATCAAGATCTTGGTGGAAAAGATAAGGATGGGATTTTTTTCGCCATAAACTTCCTCTTTTGGTTTGCTTTCCTTGGGTCGTTGCTGAATCCATACACATACTGTGTTTTTATAGGGGAGGGGTATTCAGGTTTGCTTGAAGAATCACACGCGGACCGAATCGCAATGTGGGGGAAGTCCGTTTTTTTCATGCAGAATCCGTCCTCTACTTTAAAGAAGGTGGAGGGGAGGTTTAGGTTTGGTTGAACGGAATGAAAATCACTTTGAAATATGCTTTGCCGACCGATTCTAGAGCGTACATTGATGTCTTATATCAAGATGGGGGGGGGGGGCTTAAATACTGGATATATGAAAAATGAATATCTGATACAGAATTTTATGTCTTCGGTCACTTTTAAGTTTTCTCATTTAAATCGGTATTGAAGCAATTCAAGTCAATCGAACAATTTTATTTCGCCTGTAAGGAACTTTTAATCATGTGAATAATAAAGCGTATTTTACATTATTTATGACATTTTAAGCAAATTATTTTTAGCGCTTTTTTAATGTAAATAATCGTTAAAGTAGTAAATTTTTATACATATGCCATATATTAATAAAGGTGGTTTTATTAGGTAAAAATTGAAATTTCTAAGTGAAATTTCTTGAATTAACCCATAAAAAAGCTTCCAAAGGGTTCAGGGGGAAGAAAATGAATTTTAAACACCGAGAAAATATTGCATTGTCATCCAGATCTAAACTATGTTCAAAATTTCAAGTCTCTAGCTCATAGAGAAGTTAGTTTAAAATTGATTTATAAATTCCACCGGAACAAAACAGATCGACAGGATTTAGATCAACGGACGGAATAAAAACGTTGTAAAATGGCAGGGAAGCAATTACAGAAACGTTTAAAATTTAAATATTCTATAAAAATAACAAATAAACTGAATTAGTAGATTTTATGTTAACAGTTAACATAAAATGGTAATGAATAACAATTTTACTGGAAGAAACCCGACCTAAAAGTTTATCTCGCATCACTTTGATAATGATATAACAATTATTTTATTAGTTAATTTAAGGGATAATAAAACAATATGACAATAAATTTACGCTTACTTAAGTACCTATTTAATTGGAAATTCAAGTCTCAGACATTTCCAAAATTAGAAGCCTTGGAAAATCAACTAGCTTAAATGGATATTCCTTGTTTACCCCTTCACCTAAATTGATACTGATAAAAGATATCCCAATAAGATCGACTGTAAAGAAACAAATTGACATATGAACTGTTAACTTGACTCAACCCCATTTCAAACGCACAACCGAACTTTCCTCGAACAACCCCCGAAATCAGTGAATAGAGACTATGTCCCAGACAAAGGTGACATTTCATTAATTGTGAACTGTGACGCTGCTAAACGCTGTAATGATCTTTGTATTCTAAACTAATGTAATTAAGAGTTGGAGTGAAGTGATTTTAATCCCCTGGCCTTTCAGTTAATACCGGATTGAGTTACCTCTCGAGGATATCAAAAGTGAACTAACTCGCTAGGTATCATCACCTCAATCATCAAAAGGGAGATTCAAATGGGAGATTTTGGTATGGGTTGTTTAATTTATCCTATTCCCTTTGAAGTCTGGCTGTGTCTTCTGAGCTGACGTTTTGAATTGTTTATAACGGCTTCATAAAGGAGTTAAAAGATCAAAAGGCTCATTAGGTGAAAATATTTATTGTATTAAATTTCAATTAAATCGAATAATAAACTGTTTTATTTGTTATTTTGATTGTAAAGGAATATAATTTTCGCCTTAGACACTTTTAGAGAACGTATTTAAGAAATTGAGATTTAATGTACCTATAATATATAAAAATAACGAAAAAATAAATAAAGGTGATCAATTCTTATTGATATACTTAACACCAGTGTTATTCCTAGGATTTTTTTTGGTGAAAAAAAAAATACTCCTTGACTTTTTTTAGGAGGAATGAAATTAAATTATGAGGATCCTCATAATTCAAGTAGTTTATGCTATTTCCGTATTTCACTCGAGTGAAATACGGAAATAGCATAAACTACATATACAGAGACAAAATTTCTATAAAAACGCTTACTTTTTAATGGAATAACGGAAATTGAAAAAAAAAATGAGGGTGCTATTTTGGGTTTCGATCAAACAAACTCAAATAAAACTCTAAGCATCAGAACAATAAATAAAAAAAATACTATTGCTATATGAAAACAAAATTAAAAAGTATGATGATTAGGATGTCATGGCTGAAGGTTTAAGCTAAACCTTTGTGAAAAATTCAAAGAGTGAAATTACTCCTGTCTAATTTTTACAGAGTAATTCCGATTTTAAAGGAGTGGAATACACTCTCAGAGGAGTATAAAATAGCTCTGCTTAACACGAATATTACCATAGAAATTCTAGGTTGTTCTTGTTTCAGAAATACAGAGGGTTCATCATAAATTGTGCTTAGTGTTGAAACATTGCACTTTCTAAAAGATTGCTCATAATAAATTTATAATTTAGGCTCGAAATTGAGTGATAATTACTTTAAATGCCTTCAAGCATACAACACTTACATAATAAAAATACTTCACCGCTGTCATTCAAAATGCTATCGTTATTTTGTTTTGATGTAAATTATAGCATTATGTTTCGAATAGATACAGAAGGTTTAATAGTATAAACATAGACTCAGACGATGTAAAAAAATAGCATCTTTGCAAAAATATTGTCAAAATTAAGTCTAATAATAGTAATTAATAATTATTTTGCACAATAGTCGTAAGCTGCCATTGAACAGGCTGCATGCATGGATGATACTAATTAACACATTCAGAAGCTCCTAAACCATATTTAGTTTATTAAATAGGATTAATTTTAGTGTCTGCTCCCTTGAAATGAGTACTTAAACTGGTACTTTCAACATGAATTTACAAAATTTGGCTGCTTCTTTGAAAAAGGGACAGTCAGTCTACTCTGTATCTAGTAAAACTAATATGCGTTCGAACTTTTGAAAATATAAATGACATGAACATTGTTAAGACTGAATACCCCCTCTATACTCTTAAGAAATGTAATCTTACCAGCTCAGCACATAAGAAGTAATCCATCAGGTTTTTAAAACTATTTTTAGAACGTTTGATCAGTGTAAATGAAAGGTCATTATCATGACACAAATTGAATATTTTTCAAAAATTGAGACGGTGAATATCTTTGGTCACATATCCTATAAGGGGGTCATTTAGGGACAAGCCCGTGGAGTATTTCCAAGAGTATATGAATGAGATTTAGCTAAGTTATTAGAATAAAATCTATGCTTGCAGTTGCTGACTAATTTGGCTGCTAATTAATCCTGGAGGATTTTTAGATAAATTAAATTAGATAAAATCCAAAAGATCAAACAAACCTTTCAATTATATTTTGGTAAGTCTATTTAATTTCTTCATGGTTATTTCCTTATGAATTAAAGGGTAAAGATAACTTAAAAGGTAATTTAAATTAGATCTTGTGCTTCTATAATAAAGTATACAGTTAAATCTCCACTTGACGAAATCGAATTTTTAATGCAATATTCGTGTTTAGCAGGCTAAAATTACACATATTTTGACATTTTTATCAGTACTAAATTTTTACTGCTGACCAGTGTTATTATACTATTCTACATAGATTAAGTAAACTCACAAGACATAACTTGAGAATATAGAGCAAGCCTGAGTTATTACTCACATTTTACTACACGGCTATGAAACACGCATTCTCTTTTTCTCGTACATCATCTTCCGCATTCATTTAACGGTGTATTAATTCAAGCCATACCTCTTAAACCTCACAATAATTTAACCGCAGTCCTCGAACCATTCAAACCTTAAATCACACACCAAGCGTTAATTACCCGCATAATTATGAGTAATGAGTGTGGCACACCCCTCAGAATCTGGATCGAACAATGTTTTCCTCAAATTAAATTAAAGCCCGATGCGCTAGGGTTACGATGACGACCCCCGTGCATCTGAATCGCATCATTATGTACTCAGCTGAGCACTGAGTAGCTCAGGGTGCCGGCATCACGTACGGAAATAAATATCGCGATTTGTCAAGGGATCTGATATGAGCGCGTTGGGGATTCGAGCATTAGTCGCGGTATTTGAGTGTTGTTTTGAATCTCGGGATGAGTTAAAGAGATTTGTGGCGGTTTGAGTTACGGGTTTTGAGGTAAGAGTGACTTAGAAAGTGATTGGTAAAGTTGTGGTATTAGTTCTGCCATGTTGAATTTTTTAGCGTCATTAATGGATAATTATAGTAATTTGGCAACGGGAATAAAATGAATGCCGTTGCCGAAGAAGAATATAAAAAGTTTACCACCATACCATTGAGTTAGAATTGTATACATTTCCGTGATAGATATGCATTTAGAATTCCATGTAGACTATAAAGAATAACTACAAAAATTGTACAATTTCATTTTCACAAAAGTAGAAATATGCTATTGGGACAGAAAAAAATACTTTGACAAACTAATTTACCAAATGCAGTGCAATCATGTTTTGGATATTTTTTATAAAAACAAAAAAGAAAATAGGTTCACTACATTTGATGGTAAACTTTTATAAGTGAAGTTTTTAGTGCTCGTCTCATTTAATTTGTATAATTTTCTATGAGATATCCAAAGCCTTAATTGCGTTGCCATGGTGACGAACCGCTAATTTTAATTACACATACTATAAATCCATTAAAAGTTTCACAAATTCAAGCTGATTTTAATCTTCTACAGTTTTATTTTTGTTTTGTAGCATTCCTATTTTTTCAGCTAATGAAAAAATATTTGGACTTTAATTAAAAATACTTTCTAAAAGTTCTCTAAGAACAAACATATCAGAACACTGAAGTTTTCTGGAGAAAACTTTTAAATCTTTGTATATTTTCATCAATATTGTTCCTCTGTAACTTTAACTTTTAAAAGCATATATTCCTAGGGATGTTGAGTTTTTCTGTAGAAATTCTTGAAAATGATGCAAATAAATTCGTGGATAAATTTGAGGAGTTGTACAATACGAGAGATGGTATGAGTATGAATAATTTTAAAATCAACTATATGTAAGAGAAATTATTGTTATAGGGCCTTTTTTTTTCAAGAATTTTGCTTTTTTTAAATATCTCAGCTACAAATCACATGTTTTGAGATCAAACATTAAAAATTAATTCGGAAAAATATTAGATTATTGTTATTTTTTTTACTCTTATTTAAAAAATGCTTAAGATACTGCTCCTTAATTATTAATACTCAATTTTCTGCTTAATATCTTTTTATCTAACAAATGCACCTTTAACATTTTCCTGCAAAGTTATTTTTTACGGTTCTTACAAGATGGCGCCATGTATGAATGTTGAACGAGGGACCAGACCAGAAAAATGGAAAATCCATTATTTTTTTCCTCTATCTCATCCATTCTCATCCTTTGGTTAAATAAGAGCTTCCTCCCTTTAGGGAAATGGATGATGTCAGCTCCTTTGAAGTTTGATCTTGGAGTTTACATGGGAGGATTTGACTGAAGAAGTGGGTACCTCCTTGGAATTTAAATCTATTGACCTTTCAGGGGAATTCTTTTTAAAAATCTGGTCTTCTCCCCCCAATACGGGTTATTTTTAAGGCAGAGAATTTTCTTGATGTATAATGTAAAACCTAAGTAAAGTTAAACACAGGCCTCAGTTAATTGAGAAGGGGAAGGGGGTTGATATCAAATCAAGTCTTTCTCCTTTTGAAAAAAAAAACAGAGTAGTTATATTCACACAAAGTAATTCAAGGTTTGATTAAGATAGTTTTTAGCCGATTAATTTACTTATTTCTTTTTATTATTTTTTGACAAAGAACCAAATTAGAGTGAATAGTTGAATACCATATATGCTGATAATATATGAATGCCACCCTTAAAAGAAAAATTATGTTCAGGGTTTTACTAAAATCTGTTTCATAATTTAATTTTTCTGAATTTTGTACACCCTTTTTTTTACATAAAATAGTTTTCCTAAGTTTCTCCAGAAACCCGTTTTGTCTTATAATAAAGTGCAATCGTTTTGTATGGTTGCAAGGTACCACGTTGCTGTTTTTTCTGTACACCATCTCTTCTAAAGGAAAAACCCGTTCTACAGGCGGATTTGAGCTTCGCTGTGCAGCAACTTTTACTAGATTAAGACAAGAATTTTTTTGGTATTGTCAGAAATTCCCTTACTTGTGTTACTCATCGCACTGTTTAACAACCCTTTCTTAGGTTTAGTAAACATGTTCACCAGAGTATTCCTGAAGGAGAGAGATATTTTTGGGAAAAAATAGTTCAAAAATATAACGATATGGCCAGTTTATTCGCCATGGAATAACCTTCTTGGAAAACAGGCAAAATAGATAAAAAGGGACCTTGTCTGTTTATTAGTCGCTACCAAGGGATAATGACAAGTACAACGCTCCTGTGTCGGTCAGTTTTGAAACTAAAAAATCCCCCCTGCTTCAGGAATACTCAGGTGGATTACGTACCAAGTCCATTCTGACCAGTTATTCCCTTTTTACATCCTTTTAAAATCGAAACAATTGAAACTTTAAAGCAATGCGATGTTTTACCATTCATTAGGGCAAGAGTTCTCAAAGTTAAGGGCAAGAAAAATATAAATAAATCGGAATTCTAAAATAGAACTATTGTGACTGTATAAAATCCCTCGTTTTAATACTTGTTTTATTAAATTAAAAATAAATAACATTTATAATACAGAGGGGTTGGAAAAATATTTACCCTAAAATGGGGATTGTGTTAGCTAAAAAGTTGAAAACCGCAGCTTTAGTGTAATTCTACATTGAGAATTAACATTATGAAAAATACAAGTACATAGTACCCTAAAAATTCTGCTTCTCCAGTCGTGCTGCCATCTACGAGTACAATGTTAGATATAAACTAACATCTCACCGATTGCATCCAAACCGCGTAGTATATCATATTATTTTATCTACGCTACACGTATCATTGGATACTCTTTTAAATAAAATGATGAAATTAAAAATAACTTACGTTTTAAATATTTTAAATTTCATTATTATGAATTATTACGGATTAAATTGAATATAAATTTAATTATAATAGGGCTAGAATAAAATTTCAAAAGAAATTGATTCAATATAGCAAATTTTTTAAAATTGAAATAGGTATCTACGTACTTATTTTAAGGGAAAAGAGAACTAACTCATAGTAAATTTTAGCTTTAGGGTAAAAAAAAGCAAATTTTTCAACCAGTAGAAATAAATTACCAGTAGACCAATTTTACCAACCAGTCAACCAGTAGGCAATTAAAAAACCAGTAGAACAAAAAGACACTTTTAAATGACCAAATATTGGAACATTTTTGTACAATAGGGACAACATTGGTAAAAATACAATATCCAATTCTCATATACAATCAATTACCAACGTTTGATAATTTACGAAAGTAAGATATCGTCAGCTTACAGAAGAAAATCATTAAGTCACTTCATTCTCAACTACTCTGCACAAGTTCACATACAATTTGGCGATATAAAATCGCTTCTTTTGCACCAAGAAATTCAATTCCCCTATCACACTGATCGCTTTTCAACTTAACGATATTTTGGGAATTAACTTGTTCGTTATTGGCTTCGTTCTACCCCTTTCAAATGATTCTCCAAAAGGTTAGTGTTTGATAGCCAGCAATGCCATCCTGGTTCGAATAACTTATTTTCTTTTTCTTTTCACTTGAACCTAAGTCATAGGTATATAACTTTAAAACAAGAAAAATCCCACTAGTTAGTATCTAAAATGATTATAAAAAATCAATGATCCACTTATGTAAATGGATATTTATCCAAATAATTAATCGTTAAATACCTTTTGTCCCAGATATTATTAAATAAAATTATGCATAACATAAGTTCTAACGATTTTATTTATAAACAAAATAATTATATGTCCATTTTTACTTCAATCTAAAAGCTAGTTTTTAATCTTTTAAACATATTAAAAATAAAAGTTTGTTTTAAACATTTTATCTTCATTTTACTTACTTTCATCCTTATATTCTCAAAAACATTAACGAGGTTATAACTTTACTGAGTCCTACAAAATAACTGTCTGTAGACCAAATAGTAATATTATGTGCGATCGGTAAAATATTCTAATGCACTCTCTGTTGCTCATACTTCCCATACATATTAAATACAGACTCGAAAACCTCATACATAAGCATGTATTTTATCGAATTCACTTCCAAGAATACAATGCACTTCTACGAAAGTATATTTACATTCCGATTCTAAAGAAACTCCCAACCTTCGCAAACAGCACCCCTAGCATTCAGTTATCTTCTTCCTCCCCGAATTCAATTCAGTTTTAAAGGCATACGTATACACAAAACGTATGCAAAATCATACAACCCCAATGTCTCCTCTCGCAATTGCAAGACCCCCTTGTGGCTGTCGGGACAAGACTATTGACCAAACCTCCCCAACGACAAGCTCTACAATAATAACAACACAAAACTTTCATTTCTACCATAACCCAATTCTATCGCTCTTACCAGTGTTGAGTTTTTCGTTATTTTTTCTCGGAGGTTATCAATATTTCGGAGGGCATGCCCGCACAGGGGCAACAGCGACTGAAGTATACAATCGTCTATTACGTGATCGTACTGACAAGGAGGTAAGAGAAAAAGCGCGTATAGATATAACGCGAATCTTGTCTTTTACTTGAGCGAATATTCTACTTATGTATAAGGATCTTTATGTGACCGGATTTCCTGAAGGGAAAGAGTTTTCGTGTTTTCCTTGGGATTTGGCGTTTTGGTGATTTTTTCCAGGTCCCGAGAAAAGTGCCATTGCTGTTTTTCAGGCTGCCATTGAGTGGTTGTTCGGAAATTTTAACGAGGGTGTTTTGAGGGGAGGCATCTGGGGTGTTTTTGTCTGGTCGTTAGAAAATTCGGTCCACGAAAAGGTTTTATTTTTTTTCGAATTTTCAACCCTAAAAGAGGAATCACATTTTGTTCAAGGAATATTATTGGTAGCCATATTGCCATTTTTTTCAAACTTATAAGAATGTTTAAGTATTATCAAAACTTAATATAATTCTAAGGACGTGGAACCCAGCTGAGCAAATGTTTTTCTCCTCAAATACTTGTTTACTACTAATTCGTTCAGTTTACTTGTAGAACACGATTTAAATATTATCCTCGCATCTCCTCATAAGATAGTACAAAAGGATAATGTAAAAAGATTCCTGATCATATATCCAACCGTGTTTCAGGAATCAAAAATATATATGAATATGAATATACGTAATTAAAAATATGAACGCACATGCATATTTTTAAAAATATAAAATAAAGATAAATACAAAATCATCGATCCTACATAGTCAATAAATGGTACTATGAAGGAGTAGTAGTTCAAAAACTCCATAATAAAACAACTATTGTTTAAAAAAACCCTTAAATAGACTTCCAGTAATGAGTTTAAATCGTCAATGACAAAACTTTATTGATATTCGCAATAAAAGATATCCAGAACTTTCTTTTGTGAACCTCCATTCACATGTTTGAATTTGTTTTTAGCTTTTCTTGTACAAACTGGATTGAAATTTACATTGACTATAGAAAATCTCGTCCACATTAAATTAAATGCTTTAATTAATTATAATTTTTCCTGTAAGAACTTAACGTTAAAAAAGTTTATATTTTATTTTCTCTTTATTTTTTTTTTTTTTTGAGATTTCTACAATTCAAAATAACACACGCAAAACGATATAGAAATTAACAAGAGTTTATTAGTTAGAAATGAGCAGAACCACTCATGCACGTAATTCTAAATAGGACTGTCCATGAACCAATCAGATTTCTCTTGATTTTTTACAAACTTCTCACATCTTCTCTTATTTAACTCGTCATAAATAAACTCAACATTTATAAACTCAAACACACGAGATGATCATACCACACTTAGCAACTGCCAATCCTTATTACTGTTGTTTGTCAAATAAATCTACTACGAGAGAAGCTAGTTAAGTTGACTTTGTAAAACGCGGGAAACAGCGAACGAACAAATCTCATTTAATCTCATCGAGTTTTAGGAAAATCTGTAAAGATCTTGTGCAATTGAAGTTACGAAATTGCTTAAAGGTCTGAATCTTCTAAACGTGACCGATTAGGTTTGAAGGCGATTTATTCAAATCTACGTTTCTCTATCTTAATTGGGAGACAATAATCCTTTAAATAAATGAACTAAAGAGAAAATTCGTTCCTTTGGGATTACCCAATGTTATTTTATGCTTTAATATGCCATTAAAAGGAAAAACTCATGTTATTTTTTTAATACTTTAGATATAACACTTGTTCACGTTCCTTATTAAAAATTCATGATATGACTAGTAAATTAATGATATACTATTGCTTTAAACGATATTTTCTTTTTATTTCAAAAAGGAATAAATTAACTTTTTCTAAAGTCCTAGTATATGTTGGTGCGATTTTGAAAAATGTTGCCAACTACACCATGAATTCCAAAATACAAATGCAAAATGACTAAAAAGCAATAACATTAATCTATGTAATTTATAAAAATAATAAATAAAAGCAATAAGCCCTCCTGAATGTGCAGTCAAACATCCCCAAATCCACCGTGTTAGTATACTAGGATTAAGCTAACTTTTTAAATTTGAAGGACACACTAACCTGTGGAAATGCACAAAAGACACATATTCTTGCTTTTAAAATATATATACAATCTACCGAAAAATAAACTACAGAAGAAAATAAATAAGTAAATGTATAAGGAAACTGAACTAAAAAATGAGAAAAAAAAACAGAACCTATATGAGTAAAGCTAAACCCAGAAATAAATAAATTTAATTACTGATAATACAATAAAATAACTTTTTGACCGAGAAAAACATTAAAACATGTCTATAGTATTTAATTTATGTATGGCCAAAAACACAATAAAATAACTTTTTGACCGAGAATAACATTAAAACATGTCTATAGTATTTAATTTATGTATGGCCAAAAACATGCTATAATTATAATGTAATAAGTCAACTCCACGTTTCACGGCTTTCATTTAGAAACAACGTCTGCTTGGGTTATGGAAGTTTAGATGTCAAGCGAAAGTATCTGGAATATTGTGAAGAATTCAAAAATGAAAAAACAAAGTCAAGTGACTATAAATTTATAAAAAAGTGCTTAAAATGAAATTTAATTCATTACTTTTCCATTATAAATTTAAAATAGTTTTCCCGTTTCTTTAGTTTTGATAAAAGTTACATATATTGTTCATAGAAATTTCAATATTGTTAAAAATCATCTAAATTAGAGAAAAATATCTCTTTATGTTAATGACAAAATCATTAAATAAATAAGATCGTTATTAATTGAAGAACCATGGTAATCAACTAAACATAATCATTATAATTAATCATCATTACAATGCTTTTCATATCTCCATTCGCTGAACCCTATTTGGTGTAGTATAAAAAAGCATAACTTCGTTAGATGGGTAAAAACAAACCGTATAGTGCATAATGGACAGTGTTGCTGAGAGGAAACACTGGCCATAGAAAAGAAGTACAATTTAATTAAGCTTCCTTAACAAAACTTAATTTCCCTCAGCGTAACTGGAAAAATTAATTTTCTTTTAATACAATTTGGAATGTTAATCTGTCGCACATCATCCAAATCCTCAAGGACAGTGGAAATAAAAGTCCAGTATGAGTGAAAGCCGGTTGGGAAAAATCTTCAGTTGTTTGGATATTTTAATTTCTTTGGGGAACATCATGCAATTCATTAAGCATAATAGAAGTAACGTAATTAACACAGCTGATTCGCTTCTGTTCCTTTATGAAATTATGGAAAACCCAATTTAGGTTTGCTTCTAATTAATTAGGCTAGCAAACATTTGGAAACTGGTACTAAACGTTGCCTGGTTTAATCAGTCAAGGCAAATTTCAATATTTTCCAAAACTTTGAATTCAAAAGTCTACACTAGATAAATATATTTTTAAAAATGAAGAAGTTACCTCATAACAGATCAATTTTAATTCATATTTTTTAATCGTCAAAGAAAACTTATTTGGATATACTTTATGCTAATGGTTTCCAAAATCGTGTGTTTGAAAAACACAATATTCAAATCGTTAAAAACTCTGTATTACAAACAGTAGTTTTCTAACATTATCAAGAAAAAAAAATATGAGACTGCAAAGAATATATTACGAAAGCGTCATAAAAAGGTAATTTAAAATCCTTATATTATTTTAATGAAACGTAGAGATGTTTATCTTCCACTTTGCCGGTTGAGTAATTTTAATTAGTAAGGGTTTTTACATAACCTCGCTTAATAAGCATAGCATTAATTTTTAGCAAAAACGTCTTCATATAATTGAAAAATTTTAATATTGTTATTTATTTATCGCAAAAAATGCAGTTAAAAAAGGAGGATGAGCTTTAAAAGTATTCTTAAAGGAGAGAGCATGAAAATCACACAGGGGAGCTCATATTTCTTGAGTTAAAACATAAATGGTGCAACTTCGAAACCGGATCATTCAATTTTCACGCTAAGCTAAGCAGAAAGTTTCCCACTAGAAATCCCAAAGAGATATAAAACAGGAAAATTTTCTCTATTTAACTTTATACAAGGTGAGATAGTTTTGCGAAAGACCTAAGAGCAGTTTCCTTTTTATGCGACATTTAATTTTCTTCCTACCCTGATTAATTCCTTTTGATTTTAATGAAAGAGAACATTGCACACACTAATGAAACTCGTGGAGTGTGAAACTTTTCTGTAACATCAGTTTTTTAATACAAAGGGGTACTGTTTAACGACATGGGGAAAATGTAATGCGCTTAATGGTTACGTTACAAAATGATGAATAAAACTTTTTTTTTTCCCAAAATTGCCACTTAGGTAAGTAAATTAATTAGTGGTATCAATTTAAAACGACATTTTTTTACTGAAATAGTTGTTTAAGAAAAAAAATACGAATTAGGTTTCAAAGATACAATTGTGTTTTCCTTACTTTTAGGCACACACAAAGCGGCAAAATAAAAAAAAACCTCTTACATATATATATAACCATTTTTTGCTGGTGTTCCCATTGAAACGGTTGTTAAAGAATGTCCCGTTTCAGGCAGTGGGGTGAAAATCGATTGCTTGGCTGCTTCCCGTCTGAGGCAGTTTATATGAGGGGACAAACCTACAAATGTCATGGGTTTCAGAGTTTTAAGGTTTTTAAATGAAATCAATGCATTATTTTAAAAACCATCTAAAAACCAAGTTGTTTTGCTGCAGAGTTATTTTTCCGAAGCATTTCGGACGTACTTTACCAATAGTAAAATAATAAAAGCACATAATGGAGCAAATGAAATACAGGGTGTTTCAGATAAATGTTTCATAACTTCTAGGGGAGGTAGGATGCATCAAGACGAACAAGAATCGATATAGAAAAGGGGGGTCGCAAGTGGGGTCTAAAGGGTTAATATCACGGGTGAAAATTAGCAAAAAAACTCGCATATCTGGGCAGAAAGAGATACAATTGTTCGATTCCGGTATTTTTTACATTCAACCAATTCAAAATTTTCATGTAAAAACGAGATGCAAGTGTTTATTTTAATCAAAAACAGACTAATAATTGAATGAGGCATGCGTTGTTGGTAGATTAAAGTTACAATTGTCCCTTGGTCAGACTTTAGTTCTTTGCGCAACTCCAACCAACCAAACAACCAACAAAACTCTAGTATTAAGATGTTTTTGTCGTGACACTTTCTATTGCAGTCATTCAACTTACAACGTATCCTGTTTCATTTATTGGTCTGTTTTTGATTAGAATAAACAATTGCATCTCGTTTTTACATGAAAAATTTGAATTGGTTGAATGTAAAAAATACCGGAATCGAACAATTTTATCGCTTTCTGCCCAGATATGCGAGGTTTTTTGCTAATTTTCACCCGTGATTTTAACCCTTTAGACCCCACTTGCGACCCCCCTTTCTATACCGATTCTTGTTCGTCTTGATGCACCCTACCTCCCCTAGAAGTTATGAAACATTTATCTGAAACACCCTGTATATTTAGCATCATGGTCCATGAACCTATTTAACAGTATCTTTAATGAGTGAGTTGCCAAAGGGCACAACTCAGTGTGTTAAAACTTTACAAAGAGGGATGGGTACTATAAGTCGCCGGCCGGCAAAAACTCCCGTGCCGTTCAAGGGGATGTTTGAAAACGTCGTAATAAGCGGTACGATGCTATATGCGGAATTCCTTGAAACACCATTTCGGCGTTATACGTAATACATTAGGGTGGTCCTAAGCATAATGGTAAAATATTTTTTACGGAATTTTTTAAGTCGCACCCCCTAACTTTTTTCCTTATAGGGTAGTAAATAACTGGTAAAAATTTTATCTGAATCGATAAATATTAACACGTGCCGCAAAAGGGGTAAAAATCTGAAAAAACAGCAAAATTCTCAAAACTTTGAAAAATCACAAAATTTATTTTAAAAATATATTTTAATGCTTTTTTGACGGAGAATGCTACGGACATGAAGAATAATGGCCTATTTAGTCTTTGAAAATTTTTAAAAGTTATTGCTTTTGCTCATCATTATGCGTTAAAACGTTGTTATATTCTTCAATGAGCTTGATTCCCCTCTCTGCAGCATCATTACTGACGACTTTATAAACCCTTCCTGAATCTTCACACGAATTCCACATTAAAGGATCCCTAAAAATAAACTTTGTAAATAACTTAAACCTTTAAAAATAGTTTGAGGCTCGTTATGACACAAAATCGGTTAAATTTTTCTTAGAGAATTCTACCCAGTTCTTCAAAACTAATTTGCAACCGCTATGATACATTGGTGGATTCTTTCTCTTTAAACTCTTTGGCCATCAAAGCTCTTTGCTGTGTGGGGACAGTCTCATCAAAAAAGGCTAAGGAAACTGTCTCCTCGGTAAGATACCATCCATGACTAATCATTTTCTTTGTTATTACAAGAGAAATTTTTTTATTTATTTCTCTGTAGAAAACCGGTCCCTCAAGAATTTCAAATCTTGAAAGGGGGTATTGTGAGTCAATTTGATCATCAAACCAAGCCCTAATGTATAACTTAACAGTAAATTTACTCATATATTTTAATCCTTGCAGTTTTTGAATATCCAAATTAAACTATTTTCTAAAAATAAACATCTTCAAGCAATAAATTGTTTTACACTTCCACCTCGCATGACGGAAAGCAATAGGTTGTCTAATCAGTTTTACTTCTTGATCATCTAAAAATGCTACTGTCAACTGTCGGAGCTCTCGGTTGGTGTTCTTCAAATTTTTTTTTTTTTTTTTTTTTTATACCGGATGAGTACTTTAGTTTATCGATAACATCTCAAGATTTTTGAAAAAGCTTAAATAAAGTACATCAGGTCCAGGGAATACAATAACGCAAGCTTCAAAGGCAGATTTTAGCACTAATTCTTAAATATGTCTGCAAGGAAGATAGAACAAATATTTCTTCAGTTTTCGTTTCAGCAGAACACATGCACCGTTCTTAATTCCCGTACTGGATGGACTGGTGTCACAGAACAAGACTTTGATTGTGTCCAATATGTCATAATCAACGCGTAAACCATAAATAGCTGCTGCAATGTCTTCTCACAACCCTATTTGGAAGATCCTCCACTTTACCTAAATCCTCCATTGGAGTCCACTTATAATAATTAATTGCACTTTATTTACTTTTTCTTACTCTAAATAACCATAATGTAGGATGCATTCAAGTTTATTATAAAATCCATGAAGATTCGGCCTTTAAAAGTCTCTTTTTTAAAACGCCCGAGCACCGTCCGTAAGGTCTACTGTCATGCGGGAAAAAAAGCGAGAGGAGAGGAACCGGCTTTCCTCTTTGAGTGTTACGGAGTCTTGCGCCTTTATCGTAGTATAATTTCAATCGCGATGCGGCACGTGTTAATATTAAAATTTCGGGAAAATATTTGGTATACTTCCATTTCATAACCTAAAGGAAAAAAGTTAGGGGTTGCGACCAAAGAAATTCCGAGTTTGAAAAATTAGGACCACCCTAGTAATACATATATCTTACTTTGAAGCGGGATTTTATCACTAAAATAGAAACAAAAGAACAATGTCTAAAAACAGAACAAACATTCTTACCTTTACATCTTACAGTTTACCTTTCCGAATTCTTCTCCTTTTACTAATGCCTGAAAAGGAGTTTCCTTAGATTTCATCAGGTTTTTTTTAGATTGTTTTCAATGAAGAGACAGTTCAACCCCTGTTCATTTTCAAATTGCTGCTTATTCATCACACCAGCTTTCCTTTTAGTTCCAGAACTTGCCGAGAAAGAATAAATATTGAATACGGTATCTGTACTTACAAAACAGTGGACTGAGCTATGAAATGCGGTGTTTGAACTGTAGGAGAGGAGGGAGAATTTCCAAGAAATTCAGGGAGGGTTCTGATCTGTCACAGGGCAAGCGTGACCTGCCAGACACTGGTTCTTGAGGGCGCAACGGGGGTATTCGGGAAAAAAGGGGGAGTGGTAGGAAGAACCAGTTCTACCATATCGCTCTACTCGCCTTTTCTTGGCTCATACAGTATTTGAAAGGAGCTTGATGACGCAATAACCAGGATTTTTCTTCGGGGGACCGGAGAAAAGCGTTGAAATATGCGGAAAGTCGTAATAAGCCGGAGCGCTATAAGCGGATAGTTTTTAATGGTAAAAGGCCTTTTGGTCCCAGGGACCGAAGAAAAACGTATAAATACGCATGCGGCGCGGCGTGTCGCTCTAAGCGGGGGCGTACTAACGAGAGTTTACTGTATCTTTTTTTTTTGGAATAGTTACATTTATCTGTGAAATTATTTTATGTTCTATTTTTATAATCCGTTTTCTATGTTAATTGGCTGATTATAATTTAAATATAACGAGGTTTTCAAAATAACATGAAATCGACACCAACCCTGACGTAGCCCAATACCATATAAGTAGTTGATTTTTTATGTTTAACATGTAATATAAAATTTTATATTGACTTTAAAATTTTTGGAATTATTTTTTTTTTCGATTATCTAATTATTATGATTTTGGTTGAATGAATACTTATTTCTTAATACTCGTTCTCTGGAGTCTAGGTGAAAGTGAAAGTTCTTATCAATAAAATCTAGTAAGAAAAGAAGCCGCAACTCAACTCAAAACTTTAAGTTAATATGCAGTATCATTTTTACCCCCTGGCCTTCTAACCCATTCACATATATTTCCATTCCTATAAATGTATGCATTTTTATGAGGAGGGAACGGAGTAGAAAGGGACTATTTTATTTTGCAGAGCGGTGTGCGTAGAAAATGCAAGAAATCCAGTGGAATAATGCATAAATAAGAAAGCTGCAACGAGGTAAGCAAATTAATTTGGGATGAAAATGTGTAATGTAACCGCAACTATTGCATTAATAAACTAATTAAATACACTTTGAGGGAAATGTTAAATTTAATTTATTGCTTTCAAAATTGCACAAAATGCAAAGTGAACACAAAGTCACATGCAAAGTGAATTTTAGCTTATTGAAAAATCTATATGTGATTTACATAATTACATACAATTTAATTAAATAAATACCGAAGAAAAAACAGTTTTTCAACATATTTTATGAACACTTTAATCAGGAATTTTTACAATTAAAAAACACGAAAATTACATACAAATATAATGCTTGAACCTTTACTATCCTCTTATCACAAGGTATTTTTAGGATAATTCTAGATTTTAGAATTATAATAATTTATGCAAGCCCACCTTCTTCACCCAAGGCTTCTTCTCTATAACTGTGTTCTTTGTTCTATCTTTATGAATTAAACTACTAACACCCTGATAAACGCTGCAAAGACTCCTGCCAGCTTTTACAGTCACATACAAACGGCATTTTCTACTTGGATTATTATCTGGGAAAAAAAAATGGAGAATTACTTATAAATAACTTTCAGAACCAACCCTGAATCATTTTTACAGGGTGTCCCATAAATGTTGGGTCACACTTATAGGGGGGATAGTAGACATCTAGACGAGTCAGAATCACATAAGATTTGGGGGTCCCAGACCGAATCCCAGGGAGTTAAAAATGGAGCGACACTCCCAAAAAATTATTGAAAGATTCAATTTGTAGAAGAACTACTATTGGTAAAAATTCAATTATAGACTCAAATTTTGTGGTTTAATATGATCTTTATAATTATCTCAAAAGTTTTCTCTTTTTTTTATTACGAAAAAAAACTGTATTTTGTATTTCGAAATCGATCCTTTCTTTTGATTAGATAATCTGAAAGTGCATAGTTCAACATCCTTTAGTCCAAAGTTTCACATAAATACCATCTATATTAAACGCTTGAGAGTCTGTTAAAGTCTGTTTTATGCTTGCGCAAACAGTTTTCCTAAGCTGTCCAGAACGGCTGTTTGCGCAAGCAAAAAACAGACTTGGCTCTCAAGCGTTTAATATATAGTAGATCATATTTACTTGAAACTTTGGACTTAAGGTTTCTCAACTATGCTCTTTCAGATTCATTTCCCCCCCCCCCATATTTACTTGGAATTCACATCGTGCAAAATTTGTAATAAAAGGGATTTTAAACTTAACATATAAATGTACTCGATTGGGTTTACTTTAGAAATAAAGTTGAAAATTCCATAATAAATAAATATTACTTACAATCCTTTTCTAAAGCAAATTCGAATGCTTCCGTTAAGGAGTTAAAATCCAACTGCTTGACATCATCAAAATAATGATTTTTGACCTTCATATTCCATTCTGTTTCCATCATGTTAAGATATTCTATTCCGTATTTAACGGACCCTACAATCTTCACCAACACGGAAGCTGGAAATTTCCTTGAGTCGAGTTTGTTCACTGTTTTTATTAAAGACTCCAAACTATAGGCTGCTATGTTGGGATGAAATTTCTTCAATTTCTGAAGCACCCAACATACCACTGTTCTGTTCTCGTAATTAAAAACAGGGATTCTTTGAAAATCTGATTTAATATAATCGTAAGGTTCCATACAACTGTAATAAAATAATAATAATAGTTTCTTTTAAATAATTCATGATTATCAACAGTAGGATAAATAATTAACAGAATATATTTCATTAGAAAGGAATGTTAGCTTTGGTTTATGAGATCTATTTATTGCATAGAGGAGCTAATGAAATAGTAGAAGTGTGTCCAAAAATTCTAAATTGTTATACTACTACGATCACACAAGAGAAGTTAAGCCAATTTAAGATCTAAGCTAGTCTGCATGTTAAATCCCTGATGATTTCTCCCAGAAAACTCGGTATTCATTCAATGACCCCAGGGGGTATGAAGAGCTGAGTGGACCTTTCACAACACGAGAATGGATCCCGGGGACATATAAACTACCTGTACAAACAGTAGAATACTCGTACGATGGCGATTGGAAGAAGTATTGTTGAAGATTTTGTTACGGTATTATTTTTAAAAATTATTATTGAACTCTATATTTTAGTACCTTAACGGTTTGTTTAGATGAAATACTATATGAAACTAATCGTCTTAAGTATTACGAATCATATAAACATAGGCTCAACTCAAATCAAACAAATTACGCAAATTACGTCAGATTTGTCATATTAATTTAAAATATAAATATTAAGCTAAAAATACATTATAGGAGAGACTTGTACCTACGGACAGTTGTGCCTTCGGACACCTAATAAAAACCAACTATTTATGTTTTAATCAAATTGTAGATATGTTTTTAAAATAAAAAGTATCCAAAGTAAAGAGAAAAATCTTTCTTAGAAATTAGACAGTTCACAACGTTTTGAAACTGAAAATGTTAGAATTGTTTAAGTTTGCATGTGTTATTGCTAAATTAATTTATATCCAAAGAAGTGGTTGGGGTTCCTTTTCTCAAGAGGTTAGAAAAAATTTACAAATCTAAGGGCCGTATTCAGAAACTTTTAACACGATTACGAACCGAGACGATTTCGATTCGATTTCGAGAACCTCAAAGATCTCGTTTCTCACTCTCGGCCCGATATCGTCCGCTGCAGTCCGCTGGCTACGGTTGTGCTGCCTTCTATCGGAGAAATTTACAACTAATTAAACGCTGATACAAGAAAAAAACTATATTTCCATTACTTTCGAAATATATTAGTGCTAAGGACTGTTTTTGGTAATTAGTATTATTAGGCATTTTGGTAATTACCAAAAAAAGTCCTCAGACATTAATATATTGCGAAATTAACGGAAATCTAGTGTTAGTAAAGTTTTTCTTGTATCAAATTTTACTAACACTAGATTTCCGTTAATTTCGCAATATATTAATGTCTGAGGAATGTTTTTGGTAATTACCAAAATACCTAATAATACTAATTACCAAAAACAGTCCTCAACATTAATATGTTTCGAAAGTAATGGAAATATATTGTTTTTCTTGTATCAGCGTTTAATTAGTTGTAAATTTCTCCGATGGAAGGCAGCACAACCGCAGCCAGCGGACTGCAGCGGACGATATCGGGCCGAGAGTGAGAAACGAGATCTTTGAGGTTCTCGAAATCGAATCGAAATCGTCTCGGTTCTTAATCGTGTTAAAAGTTTCTGAATACGGCCCTAAGTTTGCAGTGGTTGCCTGGGCTAACTCAAAATAAAATAGTCCTTTGGATAAAGAAGGAACACAAAATCAGGGAAAGTTTTACATGAGTTACCTTTATTTAAATAATACTCCATACTAATAATAAACCACAACCACGAGACAAAACATTTAACAAAAAGACAAATTTTACATAAAAAAAATGGGGAGCAGTGAAAATCGTCCTGGATGGAAATACTCTGACTGGCGCGACTTACGTAACAACAAAGTACAACAAAAGCAAAAGGGAAAAGTCCGGTTCAGTAACGTAGTTAGGGCGGCGGCCGCTCATGACCATGGCGCCATCTGTTCATTGGGAAAGCAACAAGTTCTAAATACATAACAGACAACCGCAGCCCTGTACTGAATATTTTTGAAATTACACTTGTAGATGAATAAATTGTTAATTTACAACTCACAGTATCTACTTATAAGTTTATGTATTGTGTACTTTTTAAGAAAACTGCCAAGTTGCTGAAACGATAAACCTTAAGTGGCGGTATAATTTAAAATGCATAAACTATGGTCTTAACTGGATTATACTGATGCAATTCTAATGTCCCCTTTTTTTAAGTCAAAAACACACTTTTAAGGGGGGGGGGGCATGGGACCTACCCTAAAATTTTTTTTGAAAATTAGACAAGTAAAAATGGGTTTTTAACACAAAACTGAGATGGGGATTATGAAAATTTATATGCTTTAAATAAACATTTAATTTTGTGGCCGAGTGCAAAGAAAATATCTATTTATATATTTTAATTTACTTACTATATATTTTTTTAAAAATGAAAATTGATAATAAATTTAATGGCTTACACTAAATCAAAATATTGGAAATATGCAGTTATAACAAAAATAAAGAAAGAGGAAACCATTAAAAAGTATAAAATCACCATACCGAATCCTTATTGACTTGGCTTTATGCAACGAGTTTACAATATTTACAACGAGATCCGGTCGATCCACGTTGCTCGGATCCCAAGCGATGATTCCAGGTGAAAGCCGAATCTTTTCCATCATACCATGCCGAGAAGCATAGAAAGTTCTCAATGGAGATATGCATTCGCCATGGCAGAAACAAGGAGTTGATGCATCCTCCATAATCACAAGACACACTAAAATAACCCTGCAAAACTATGGCCGCACCGGTACTATGCACCACATGTGAAACTGGGGACTACCAATGAAACAGGGGGCATTGGGCAACCAATGAAATGTCGAGAGCTATCTATTGCGGTCTGTCCAGTTCCCCGTTCCCCTTAACAGGTGCGCTCTTTATCGCTTTGACAAAAGGATCAAGGTCAAAAGTGGACTGGACACTTGAGAGAGATGAGTTGGACCAGAGCCGTCTCGAAAGTTCACGCGCTGTGTTTTCTAGAGAACGCAGCGCGTGAACTCTCGAGACGGCCCTGGTTGGACCCCCCAAGAAAGGGCTAGGATGTATGGATTGTTTGTATAGTATCGATATGTTTTATACAGGGTGTCCAATCTTGAATTGAACCAACAGCTAACATCTATACCGTTCGTTATATATGTATACTTCCAATGAAAAAATGTTTAAAATAAAGTAAAACACAAGTAAGATGGTTTTTCAATCAAAAAAAAATACAAAACTTAAATTTTTGCATAGCCCCCCGGCAAGGTAGCACGCGTGGTTGAAAGTTTTACTGTGCAGCAGGAGAACAGATGTGGGCGGGTGGACCCCTTTCATCTTGTCCCCAAAGGAATGTATAGCAGCCAGCGGGAGGAGATATCCCACAACCCGCATTTTTCGAAAACAGAAAAAATGTATCTTTCCAGTGTAAAAAATGGTTTTTAAATTCAAAAGTCGACACGAAAAGTTTCAAAAAAATTTAGTCAATTCAATAATTCAAAATAAAAATCGACAATCGCTTTGCACTTGTTTCGGATTGAATGACGTCAGATCTTTTTCGGCCCTACTTTAAAGTAAAAATCAACAATGGTTTTGAATCCTAAACCATTGTTTAATTAAACCAATGTTTAGGGTATTGTGACGTAACATACTGTTTTCGCGCCCCTTTTACGAGTCAAACTTTGAAATAAAATTTAAAAGTAAATAAGCATCGCAATTGAAAAATATTTGCGCTTATATTCCTCTCTTGTATATCTCTATTATTATATTAATTAATAATTAATTACTATAAAGATGTAATTAAAATTAACGTAAAAATTAAAAATTTATTTTACTAATTACGGAAAGTTTTATTGTTATTCAATAATAAATTTTTCTCACTGAATCCCGGGAGCACTCGCACTTATCAAATGAACGCTGGAACTCGCGGGTGGGTATATTTTACCCATGTTTTCTCGCGTTTTAATATTCAACCTGCTTGGTTTTACAAATATTACTTAATATAAGACACAAAACAATGAACTAATATTATTAGTACATATTAAATTAAAATAATTTACTTTATTTATTTGTGCAATCCTTACAAATTGGAGTTAAATGTTCCATACAAGTATATTTTTGAGAAAGTTCACAACAGTGTTTCATTTTCCGATCCTTTTTGCTACAGCAATCTGCACATCTTTTGCACCCGGTTTTTCATCTTTTGGCTTTGTTTCCTTCTTCTGGGGTAATTTTTTTGATGAGGTATCAAAACCACTTTTTAATTGCATAGCTTGTATTTTCAGGCATTCTAGCAGGGCCGTGTGGTGGTATGAGGCAAAGAGGCAGCTGCCTCAGGCGGCATTTTTCTGAGGGCGGCAAAATTCCCCTGGAATTTTTATTTTTTTACTCTAAAGGAGCTTTCTCTGCAATTTGTTTACACGTTTTTGTGGTAGGAAAACAGATATAGTAATTTTATAGTCAAGCTGAAAAATCTGTCAGCTTGAAACTCGATCCAAAACAGGTGCCCGGCACGCGACCCCTCGCAGCCTTCGCAATGCAAAGAGAGGGGGTCGAGAGCGTCTTGTTTACGCGATGTTAGTGTGTCGGGGTCCAGTGATTGATAGTTTTTCAGTTTCAGCTCAGATTCAGCTTGACTCTGACCAAGGTTGTTAAGTATTTAAATACTTAAATACTTTTTAAATACTTAAAAAGTATTTAGTTACATTAGTTACTTTTTCAGTATCGAACTGGTATTTAACTACAAAAATTTTAAAGTAAGTAACTCTTTGTTACTTAAATACCTATGCTGTACTTTAGTTACTTTCTAAACCCAGAATTTAAAAAACGGAATCCAACATTGGAGAGGGGAACAAAACACTTCTTCCTGCTTCCGCATAGCCTGAGGGGAAAAAGCGTTCTCGGCAGTGGCGGACTGCCCGACCGGACACCCGGGCGACAGCGCTGACAATCCTCCCCCGACAATTTATAGCCCCCCTGTGTTGACGAGGAGGGGGCGCTTGTGTGTTCTCTGGGTGGCCGGCCGCCTTGCAGGTCGAATTGCAGCGCAGGAGATGGAATAGCCGATATGGCACCGTTTTATACTTTTATGGCCACTAATTGTTCGTAGTTTCTTGTTTTCCCACCCCACCTTCCACGAACCAAAGGGAGGGAGGGCACATTTTCAAGGGCAAAGGCAATCAAATTTTACCAGAGCCTCCTTCAGTCCCTTTTTGTTTGTGCTCTCGAAAAGCTGCAAGTTTCCTGCCTCCTGGATAGAAGAAGTATATTTATTTAAGAAGACCAACTGCTTAGAAGTATAATGTCCCAAAAAGAGCTAGGTTGTGTTTATATTTTTTTTTAAAGTAGAGTGAAGGGATTAAGGATTTATGTTTTCTTTATATTTTTATCTAGATAATTACAATTGATTTTATTTTTTGATATTTGTATATGACATGGGACTTGAAAATTCTCCAGTTTTTGCTCAAAAGGCCTTTTATAAAACGTAACTTTTTTTAGTGGACGTTTCATAAGTGCGAAAATTCCGGTCAATGTAAAATAAAAACTGTTCAGTTAATTCCAGTGAAGAATAAAAAAAAAAATTATATAGCTTTACCCATGTAATAATTTAGTTTTTACTAACCGTAATTTTCGTATAACCTTTTGTATAGAGTTTTTTAACAAGATACTCTGATTAAAAAAAATTAACTAAATAAAACAAAAATTCCGAATAACACTATATACAAATCTAAGGGTATTTTATTTTTTCATTCCATAAGTTTAATTTCATGAAAGCAAACAGTTTTAAGGAACCTCCAAAACTGTATTTATGAAGAAAAACTAAGCCCCCCCCCCCGAAAAAATATTACCATCCTTTAACTTTTTTTATATTGATTGTATTTTGGTAATTAAAATAAAATCCTTCCATAATAATAAAAAAAAACAGTTAAAACTTAAATATTCATTTTTATAGTAGTAAAATAAATTGTGTTGTAATTTATATATTTAAACTCCTGGACTTTTTTTTTGAAGTTTAAATATAATTTCTATGAAGTAGTTTCAAAAATTAATCCATTCCCGGGAATGACTGATATTCCGGGGATTTCCCGGGAAGATTATACTATGACTAAATATACTAATGACCTGAAAAAATACTATATTATTTATTTATTCAATTTTGGGATTGTTGGTCGTGTCTTTAGGAATTTAAATCCATAGGGGAGAGTACCCCAAAGCGGGTATGCTAACTTTGAAAGCTCAAAAACCTCAATTATTGTATGATAAATGTGTAGCTTCTAAAAATGAATTTTGAATAATTTACTCAAGTGTTCAAATGAAATGCATGTTTAAATCTACTTCTCAAATGGGGCACTTTTGATAATAATTTCTCAATTCTTAGAATGATGGTTTAGGTTAGAAATTCTCTCGTTAGTTCTGAATTATCAAGGATGCAGTGTATATGAAAATCACAAAATGTTGCTTTTATTGCTGAAAAAAAAAAGTGTTTTGAATCATGTAAAATATAATTGCCCTTTTTGAAACTAATTAATGGTAATTTAATTATATTACTAGAAATTGGTTAGTTTTCTACAAGCTACAACGCAATTCCCCCATCATTAGAGAATTATTGGGGGACTTAATTATGTATCATTAATTACTAATTAAATATATATCATTAATTACCAATCAATAAGTTATTTATGATTAATTTTAATTAAATATTTACATTAATTAATCTTAATTAATTTGAAGTATCAATTATTTAAAGGAAAAATACATAAGGGGCGGCATTTCTAGGACTTGCCTCATACTGGGTAAATCTACCACACGGCCCTGCATTCTAGTAATTTTTTTCGCCACCACTCTGAAATTGGTTCTACATTTCTCTTTTATCCATTTTGTTCCGCTTTTACTTTGGTAATATTCTCTATTTTCCGCAGAATCGGGGCTTTCGGAATTTTCTTCGTCAATTTCATCGCATTCTTCATCCACTTCCATTGTTTTTTCATCACACTGACCATCATAAACTCAATTATCTTCTTCATAGAAACTGGCTCAGGCAAAGAACGAAGCCGTTTCATTTCATCATCGTAACTCAGGTACCGCGCCATACCGACCGATTGAACGGAATCCACAGTTAAAACTGACACCTCTATGGCACTCACGCGGGTATGTGATACACAGAAGCCTCGATTTTCCTGGAAACCCCACATTCCTGATTTCTTATCTATCCTTCCAGCTTAAAGAATGTGACCTTGAACTCAGCTACACCCGACCTCACCCTTTTTGGAAGAAAGGGGCGAACGAAGTTTCGAAAACTCTTCTGCTGGAAACTTTCATTTTGTTGTGATGATGATGATGATTCCTATGATGCACACCGCCCCTTAAAACATATTGTTGTTGAGTTTAATAATAGTAGCAGATAGGATGTTAAGAAATTATATACATGTAACATATAAATAGATGCATGACATGGAATGGTCTTGAACTTTCATTTCCTAAGGGCCACCGTAAAGTTTTATTACATCCAGTGCTTGGATGTAATAAAACAATTTGCGGCCGGACCACCAGCAGTTTATCTCCCCTATCTCCCTCAATCTCTTTGTATCTCCCCTCGCACTCGCCCCTGAGAGCTGTCGAAAATTCACCACATGAAGACACCGGCGCCATAAACTCAGGTTTCTTCCTGGAGATAATTGTTTTATTACATCCAAGTTTTATTACATCTAGAAAGTCTACGGCCCACCTAAATGTTGCCGTTTTACACATTTAGATGGAAAATGTGGGATAACACTCATTCTGTGCGTTCAGCTCCATAAAAACACGTTTACTGACCTAATAAAGAAGTGGAAGTCTAGTAACTTCTAAGAGAATGTACAATCATTGAAAAGTTTGTTTCATTCTACTATTCAGTATATTTCTACTGTATCACAGCTTACCGTTTTCAGCATAATTTAGGCTCGAGTGAAAATGTAAGCTGCTCTAAGTTCGCGCATTTGTAAATTTCTTTGAAGTTACCCGCTTTAGAATACAGCAATACTCGATGTTATTTGATTGCCCTACCTAGAACGAATGAACTATTTACATTCCTTTAAAATTGAAGCTGTAAATGTACAACACGTGTATTCTTAAGAACATAAAACAAGACGAAACACCTTTTTTCTCAAAGTGGAGAATGAAAGCTACGATTTCGACTGAATTCTATTTAATTTTCCTTTTCCATAAATATTTTATTTCCTAGGAATCCAAAATTAAACGAGAATGCTTCTTAAAAACGTCCTTCGTTTTCGCCAAACATCGTATTTGGAGTTCCGTTTCATTTGAACCGTAGAGCATTACTTTGGCAAAGCATACATCTTACTTCGAAGTGACATCATCTGTTTCTGACTTCCGAATCAAAGAAACATAATTCTTTTTCTCGAGAGAAAATGTACTTAAGCTCCTAAATACTACCAGGGAAAAAGTTTTTTTATGGGAAAGACAAACAAGAAACTGAAAAAGCAGGTCATCGCTGTGCCTTTGGGCAATTGAATTTTTGTTCCGTCAGTCCTACCAGGGAAAAAAACCGGGCTAAAGTGATTATGTCAACGTTCGGAAAACTCTTTATATTTTTTTCTCCTGATTTCTTCCTCTGGTTTTCCTATCTGCCGAACCATTTCTCGGGAAATTGATGTAGTAGAAAACGGGCTACAAAATCGAGGATATTCTTTTAGTCACAAAACGTGCTAGATACCTACAGAAAAACTAATTTCGCCTAATTATGAAGAGTAACTTAATAATGAGAGATTTTATTAGTTTTTAAGGGAAGAATAAATAAGATTATGGGATTCAATCACGCCGTGTGTAAACATAGGATTGAAAAACATCATTTGAAAAGTTATCGATTCACTTTTTAGATGTTCTTTGTTTTTTTTCTCAATTTCTCACTTCAAAGAGAATTTTTAGCAGTTTCAAAGAAAGTAGTACATTGTTTATGCATTTCTCAAGAATTTCAAAAACTTGTTCGTACTTTTAAAGTTATAGTAATTCTATAGTTAAAGTTTTTTTTATTTTGATTCTATAGTTCTATTCTATAGTTAAAGATTCTATAGTTAAAGTTTTTTTTATCGTGTGCACATGAAAGTAGATTTATTTATTCATAACTATAACTGTCTGCTGAGATGAGGTATATAAATTAGAATCCAATTTATCAATGATTATTTTTAATATCAAGAACACGTGGGGTGTAATCCCTGCAGTCGTAGATGAGATTTTTTGCAGCAAGTGACCTTCAAGTTAATGTCTATTTTCTATTCAAACATAGATATTTTGGATGTGAATGTACGGCCGCAGCTCCTTTTTTTTACTGCACTCCTTCACCATCGTGAATGTGAATATTACCGAATTTAGATTTGTCACCCATGGTCAAAGGAGGGTCGAAACGGACGAAACTGGATCGGAGGGGAAAATCGGAGGGCGTGTTGATTCGGTTACGGTTGATTTCCCTTCTTGACGTTTCAATGGGGATTGACACCCCTTGCCCCACCCATGATATCTTTAAATCCCTTTCACACTCCTTTGATGGTTTGTGCATTCAAACGCGGCTCAAGAGAAACTAATTCAGTTGTATATCATATCCGAACTGTGTTTGGGTATAGTGTTTGGTATATAGTTTGGAATAGTGTTTGGGTGTACTGGGTGGCAGGGCCGTAACCAGACTTTTGTTTCTGGGGGGGGGGGTTGACTCAAATATTTTCTGAGGTACTTCCTTACGGGTACTTTTATGTTAAGTTTTAGATGACAACACTGGATTGAAATTTTGATGCACTAAATTTCAAAATTGTATAAACAATATGAATTCGAAGTAAAAGGGGGTCTGGGGGTCCTCCCCCAGAATTTTTTTTTAAATTGGCCCCTCAAAAGAGTGTTTTAGCTCATTTCTGAAACCCTTTAGATTACACCCATAGAGCACCACTCATTGTAAGCGGCCGAATTTTCAAGGTAAAAAGAAGGTATATTGTAATAAATGGCGAAATGTTAAGGGGGTTTTTAGGTTCCTACTCTAGAAAAATTTTTGAATTTTTCCCCCTAAAAGTGGCATTTTAACTCATTTTGGGACACTTTAGGTTACATTAAAGAGGACCACTCCTTGTAAATCACACAAGTTTGAAGGAAAACCGTATACTTAATAGATTTCAAAATTTCGAGGGGGTTTGGGGGTCCTCCCCCAGAAAAATTTTGGAAATTTTACCCTTTAAAGTAGGGTTTTGACTCATTTTGAGACCCTTTGGGTTATACCCGAAGACCATATCGCTCCTTGTGAGACATAATTTTCAAGAAAAATATCAGTATAAAAATTGATGTCAAAATTTCGGGGGGGGGGGGGGGGTTTGAACCCCTAAAATTATTGGAAACAATTTACAGTTTGCTTTTGAATAAGCTTACAATCATAAAAAATGAAGAACAAAATTTAAAATTATTTTAAAATAAACAATTTATTATGGTCAAATGACGATTTTACTAAAAATTTTCTAGTTATAGAATTTTTCCATTAAAAGTTACGTGAAGTTTCATTGGTATTTAAATGCATATATTGATTTTATGCTTGAAAATTATCTGGCGTAAGAAAACTCGGGAGGTGGAAATACCTCTTTTTCAGCATATAACTGTGTGGTGACCCAAGTTTTAAAGTAATATAGGATAAGTTCATAATCTACCTTTCAACATTCCAAAGATTTGCAGTTCATCAAGTTTATGCGCTTAAAATCAGCTTCTGAAAATGGTATTCACCCCCCTCTGAAATGGTCAAGTTTATTTACAACTCTGATCATTATTAATTCTATAGAATGGAATGTCACGGAATTTTGTAGGGATACTTGGGAAATATAACACTCGAAAAATATGTTTTGTAGGATAAAAACATATTATTTTAAATAAAATGAATTAAAATGAAGAAATAACGCACTTAAGTCATTTTTCCTTATTTATATTTTAAATAAATATTTTTGATAATATTAATTTATTTTTAAAACATTAGTAAAACGCTTTGTTAAATTGAGCTATCAAACATGTTTTAGCTAGCATTCAGATTTTATAGATCAATTGAAATTACTGTCAACAAACTGAAAAGGATAATCTTACTTTATAGTATCCAGCTTTCCATCTTTTGAAGAGTCATCTGTGATCTCTTTTTGAAAATGCTTGTGAATGCTTATTTTTTATTGAAACACTCCCTATATTTTCAAAGAAAAACAAGCTTCACACATTGAAATGGAAAAATCACTGCAATAACTTTCCACACAAATAACCAAAAATGTTTTAAAAGTAAGCATATTAGTTTATGTATAAAAGTTAGCAAAAGTAGTATATTAAATGACTGAGAAAAAAATTCACGATGATTGTTTAGTAGCAACAATGGGCCTTCAATTACAAAGATTTATGATTGATTTGCAATAAGAATTCATTGTTTATCACATTGTTGAAAATAGTGTTTCGTTTCATGTTTCTAAAATTCCAATCAGTATTAAACCTATTGTTGCTTTTATTCTCTAGACATTTAATTATTGTATTATTTTATTTGTTAGTGCTAAACATTGAACACTTCACAGAGAAAGATTATTACAGTAACGTCTCCATTTTCAAACTTATTTTTCTTTGAAATAATGCAGACTCAATTTCAAAGAAAAATAGGCATTTGCAAGAAGGTATAGCTTCCAGCTTGACATGAAATGGGAAGAATAAATGATCAAGTAAGATCTGATGTATAATTATTTTCAATTATTGAGAAAATCTTTTATGAACCTATAAATTAAAATTCATTTCCAAGATATGTTAAAGTAAATATTATATAATTTGAATAAATTAAGTTGTTTAAACTACAATTTATAAGAGAATGTTGGACAAAATGGGATTTGCTCAACCCACCCACTTTTTTCGCCTTTAAGACTTAATTTCAGTAAAAAACATTAAAACGAAAACATTTAAGTACATTTTTTAAGCTATGGAAAGTTTAAGTATAAAAAGTACAACTCTTGGTTGTTTTAGAGGGACTCCTTGGAAGGAGGGGACCATGAAGTAGGAAAATTTATTAAGAGGTCTAAGGAGCAAACAAGTTTTTAAACCTATACTCTGTATGAAGGCAACACATGTTATGGGCAAAGTGATTAATCGGGCATTATTAATAATGCCCGAAGTGGTGGCGGGCAAAGTGATAAATTTCATTCATTAATTCTACTGAATTTATCACATTGCCCGTAACATATATGCCATTGAAAAATACGAATGCTTCAAGCTCCATGGCTCTTAAACGTAAACGTTTTGTCTAAGTTTTTAAAATTCCAACTTAATTTTTCCCGGCAACTCCAAGCTGTCCTTCATATGCCTTAGATATGTATATCAAACTTCCAAACCATCCTCGCTGCAAAAAGTTTCGGTCACTTTAAAAAGAAACTTAACGAGAAACATAATTAACTGCTGCAGCTCCAAGTAATTGGACTTCATCTCAGTAACGAAAGCCCCCCAAAAAAGCTATTAATTCGAAACCCACAAAATCCCATTTTTGGCTTACATAAATAACCGCCCCGTTGAATTGTCTCGTTGAAAAGTAGCCGAGACAGAGAGATGGAAACGAGTTAATTTTGATCTCGCAGACCATTGTGACACCGGGGAAAATTAATGGCAACCCTTGGACCGTTAAAACGGTCGAGAGAGAGGAATAACAGAAAGCGAAAGGGGAAGAAAAACGCAACATCTGGAAGAGAAAACCATTTATTCCGGCTCGCGCAAAGTTGCCGATGTAAAAAACAAAAAAAAAAAGATGGCCACTCGCTTTGGCGACATTTATCAGATCCTGTCTGAAAGTGCTTGTTGATCCTTTATTATTGCTTGTTTTGTTTCTACTAGATACGCAACGCTGTGGAATCAAATTGAGATGTTTTTTTTTCTTCCGAGGGAAAAGAGTCGTTTTGTCTAATTTTGGGGGAGGTTATTATTTTAATGCAAGCGATTCGGTTTGTCTTGTTTTGTGTTCATTTTGTTTGGTTAAACGTGAAGGATTGTTTTAATAAAGAGTTAGAGAGAAATATGAAAAATCCATACTTTTTCCTGGAATATCTGTGAAGGGGATTAATAAGTTACGAAAAGAGAAACAATAATGCCTTATTTATTCCTAATTCAACATGCAATGTTATTTTGAAGTTATTGGGAAGGAAATACATTGTTAGAAAGGACAAAAATTTATAGGAATTTATGGTTTTTGAAGGGGGCGGTAGATGACGCTACGATGTGAACTATTTGGGTAGAAAGCAGTTTCATAATTTTGGCAATAAATATTTCACATTTTACTCTACTTCAAATGCAAGTAAGGAATTTTAAGGGAAAAATGAGAAAATGAACTAAAAGTTAAAATTAATTAAAAGTCTGTTGTGAAGTTTTTAAGCTTTCTCAAGAATGACTAATTGTTACTAAATATTTTAACAAATTTATCTCTAATCTACCTTGAGTTTAGCATTTGCACATAAATATTTTATTTCTAACGAATCAACTTTTAGTTGATAACCAAGCCATAGATACCTAAAAACATCAAATTTCACTTTTATCGAAAAGTACTCATTGAGTGTTTAGGAAACGGAACAAAACATTAAACAAAATGTAAGTTGGAAAACCCGCTGTTTTGGGCAGCCGGGGGGGCAATGGACTTTCTTCCAACTTACATTATTTATGCTGTTACGTCTGTGCGTTGTTAGGTATTTAAAGTATTTTACCATCTTTAAAAGTTTACTGCACTGAAAATGTTGTAAATGTCAATAATTTGATAAAATGAAAGATATCATTAATAATATAATTAGAAATAATTTTACGATAAGAATAATCCATTCCAGGAATCTGCATCTCAACACATGATGACAAGAATCACTAGTCTATAAACACTTGTTCAGAATAACGTAGTTATTTTTTAATAATTGTATTTTTTTTTCAGTTAATGTGATCGATTGTGCCAACTTGCATTGTATGGAAAAATGCCTTTTGAACAGAGAAGGAAAAAAGATTGCAGTTTGAAAATTTGCACATTTGAATATCCCTTTTTTGTACTGTAAATAATTTTTGTTTAGTGTTGTTTCTGAATGTAACAAATTCTTAGTATTTTCCTCAAAAAGTTCTCCAAATCTACATTCTACTATTAATTTTAATCCCTACAGCCAGCCACAGTAAGGCGTTTCACCATAAAAAAAAGAAGAGTTTAAGACTTAGGAGACCATCGAGCATCAGATAAGTGCTATTTTTTCTCGCCAAAATTAAATCAATCGTCATCCTCACGCTATCGGGGACACATTCAATTCAAAACATTCTTTCATCATCACCTCTATCCTCCCCACTACATTCCATATAACCACAATCTTTACCCCATTCTTCTCGACGAAACCCTCCACCCCCGAGTGTCATCGAACCCCCAAAACACAAACAAACCCCTCCCTCCGAACCTTGTCAATCTAATATTCATTACACCCCCACCTGATAAATCGTCCGGCCGACAACAGCCGCGAACTCCGGCAGCTGCGGGTCCGGCCGCCGCGGAGTTTCATTAGCGCCCCGCCGCCGGATCCTTTGTGCAGCCGCCGCATCCTGAATTATGGCTTCGGGGGCCATTAATTTTATACGCCTTAAATTAAGGGGCAGTTTTCGGTGGGATATTAAAACGCTCAGCTGTTTTGACTCGGATCTGAGTTAGGGTTCTCAGGTTCGTGTTTTGGGAGGGGTTTGAGTAATTGAAAATGCTAATTTTAGGGTGGGTTCCTCGTATGAGCGGGGTTTGGGCAGGGTCAGATGTATAGGTTCGTTCGTTGAATTAGAAATTAGTGTTTGTTTGTGAGTATATTGGAAATGAGGGAAGTTGGAAAGGTGGAAGGAGGGAAGGAATGTAAGGCTTTGAAGGCAGTGGTATTGGAAGGGGTTTATAAGTGCCAAAATCTGAATTTGAACGGAAAGCGAATAATAGGTTTGTACACAGTGGTAAGTAGACTGTACGGGCAAGGCAGACTCAGCCCTTCATTCCTCTGGGGTCGATAAAATGAGTACCAAGGTCACTTGGGGAAATCAAGAAAGGGTTAGCAGCCACTTAGCTGACAGCGACTTTCAGTTCTGTAACAGCTCTGCTCATGGCCTCACCCAGTGAGACTGATTGCACTGGAGTTTGAAGGTCCATCGACCTAGTAGGTAATCCCTCAAGAACTCAAGTACACTAAGAGGGTATATAAACTACCCAATGACAATTTAGAATCACGTAGGGAAGTTATTAAAAGGTAGAGGATGGTAAGGTTCCACAGTTGGGTATGCAAGAATAATTAACTGTACTGTTCTAAGGCCTTGAATTGAACAACAAGGACGACGAAAGAATAACAATGACCACGATCTAGTAGTTAGTTCGTGGTGTAAATTTAAATTTCATTTCACAAATTCCATAGCTTTGTACTAAAGGAAAGTAAAAAGAATGCGTTAACTGATTAGATATCTATTTTTTTATCCACAAAAATGTTTCATGGTTTACAATAACTGAAAAATTTCTAATTGATAACCAACTGCCATAAATTATACATAACACGTAAATGCACATTTAATGAAGATAAAATCTGAGAATTACAGCATCCTCAGGGACCATGATGTTTACTCATATATTTGATGAATGATAAGAATGTTTGCGTATAAGATTTCAATTAACTTATTAAACTTGTGTGGTTATGAATTCAAATTTATTATATTTTTAAACTGATATTCCATCTAAATTTATTAAAAACCTATTAGTTACGTTTCACCTCCTACCTAAAAACTAAACATCTAACTGAAATATTTTAGGAAAGGTTTTCACCTCCGATTTCATATTTTAAATAAATAAGATTGTATTTCATAAATGGATTCTGGGAATTTCATAAAAAAAGAAGATAAAGCGATTGTTGAAATTAGTTAAATGTATAAATCTCTAGAAGCTATTAGAAAGGGCAAAAATATTTTGATTTAGTACCTAAATACTTTGAAAAACCGATTTGCAACCAAAATTTTGAAAAAATAATTTAACATTCTGAAAATAGGGTCCTTCTTTAGTACAAAACAGTTCTTGGATATTCTCTAAACAAAGAAGATGTGGAGATATTTCAATTTTAAAAAGCCATGTTGTGCATCAAGTGCGAAAATAACTTTTCCATTATATTTCTGAGAAAAATTTAAGAAATGCATAAAAGGTTTGATGTCATCATTTATTGTACCTTTCGATAGAAATGAAATTCAGCTTTTATCCTGTTTCACTCACTAGCTTATATATTTAAGATGGCCTATATGCATTTTTATCTTATCATGATAAGTTTTAAAATCAGAGCGTTTCTCGTACCTGCTGTTTTAGTGTAAAAACACAATTTTTGGCAGTTTTTAAGGTAAATATTTTTTCTTTTCACTTTTTTTTGCTCACAAAATGTATTTTTTAAATTTATTTTACTATTACATGGGGAAAAAGTTGTTATATCACTTGGGAGAAAAAAAGGGACTCCTAACGTAGTAAAGTACAAAGTGATCAACAAATCTGTCTTCATCATTTTTCCAAGTAGTATATTTTTTAATACTAACTTCTTAAAAAATATTCACTTGAATACAATGATAGATTAAGTATAAATAAATATAATTACATAACTTACTTTTATATACACAATAATTACGTTTACCAAAGTAAAAACTGAATACCTATTCTAGGAACCATCTTTTCAATTATGATAAATCATGAAATAATTCCCCATGCATAGAATCATACGCACGTGAATAGCTCTCAATAAATTAAAATATTCGATCCGCATTTACCCTTAATTCATACCGTTAAGCTCCATTTTGCTTGCTAATGGTAATTTCTTTAAGATTACCCCCTTAATAGAAAATCTGCATTTTGTTTGCTAAGCAGTTTGGGGAAACTATTAATTAAAATCCAATTAAAGGGTCGATTTGCTGAGTCCCAACATTTGTTCTGATTTCTTTTCATAGAAAAATGCCCCACTGGTGATCATTTCCCCATCACCTCTATTTAATTGCTGGTTTGTAGAGGATTGTTCATTTGTCAGACCAAAAACACTCATTTGCTTAAAGACCATCACATCACAACTGGAGAACAATCTTAATTCGCGATTTTTTCCGTTTGTTTTGGATGCGTTGTTTTCCGCTTTCGACTTAATGAACTGGCCGTGCCTAATCCAACCCAAAACATTGAGCTTTTTTTTCTGAGGGGTGAACAGAAAAGGGACCGTATTAATTGAATGCGAAGGAAAGGTCTATTTTAATCGAGATGTGGTATTAGTTTTAGAGGTTGACTGATTTAGTTAAGTGTTTTTAGTATGGATTTATGGGACAGATTCTAATCCTATTATATTCGGTTACTTTGGTTAAGACTGCGTAAGATTCACTGTGTGATTTTGTTTAATGTGTAGAATTGGTTTTGTAGATATGTAGACTTTTTTAATTACAAAATTACACACATTTAAGGATTATATTAATACTCTGGGGTTAATCTTTTTAAGCGTACACATTGCATGAAAGCTATAGCATGTTTCACTTTGTTTTAAATTTTTATCAGCTCAAACCCAAGTTAGGTTTGTTTAAGTAAGATAACGGAATAAAAACAATAATTGCAATTAAATCTAGATGTCTTGTTTTTTACCTTTTAAAAATGTAATACGATGAAAAATAGTGACTTTTTAGCAACAGGGCAGTGCTACATATTTCCCTTTTCAGTTACGTACACCATTTCTAATTACATTAGACTGAATTTTTTTTATAGGAAGAAATATCATTTAAAACTGACTTGATTCCCTAAAACCTTAAGGAGTATTAAAATTTGTTTGCTTTATTTTTCTCTTGATTGGTTTGAAATAAATAGACTGATCTGAATTAAGAACAATGCTTAAATTTTTAATCAATCTTGAAGTTATAAACTAAATTATGGAAAGTCATGCATAAAAAAGAAAATATTTAAATGACATATTCCACTATTACTCCCATTCAATAGGGAGAGATTAAAGTCGAGATTTAGTAACTCACATCCTTTCATCATTATTGATTAATTTATAATATAGATACTAATGGCTTTCATTACAGAAGAAATCAAAAAGTCACCCTCATATTACATAACTTAAAGATGAATATCACAGTGAAATGGGTTTGAAATACTGTTCGAGTTTTCTATTTAAATTAAGTTTATGAAAACACCTGCAACTTTGAAGACATACATGTTTAGTAGTATATGATTTAATTCAAAGACGCATTGAAAAATCAAATTTCTTACTTATAAATATTGTGAATAAATATTTCATGTAATAAATCCCGATACTTTAAAGTTAATGGCGGTAAATGTCTTTTGCCCCGCTAAATTAACACAATACAAAAACTCCCAAACCTGTCCGACCACATAACCGCACAGAAGCTGCCTCATTTCAATAAGAAAACGAATCACTCAAAGTAGCTCCGTGGGGACGATCTCCTCCCCTCAACCCCAAACAAAATAATAGAATCTCCCAACGGCGCACCAACTTATCACGAATGGACCTCATCACTATCCATAAAGCACTTCGGTATAGTTAACCCCTCTCCATCCTTCCCCTTCTCCCCATCAAGAAATACATCTCCCGAGGAAAATCTTCCCCTAGGAGACGGCCATAACTCTCCAGCACGTGACCACCAGAATCTGTCCCTAGGGACCGATAGAAACCTCCAGCAATCACCCCACGCAATTTGCTCGTTTTCATTAGGCGTGCTGAGGAGAGTTTGTGCGCACACTTGTTGCTTTGTCTTGAATGGAAGTTGGTTTTGGCTTTCCGTGTGTGTGCGCGAGTGGTTGTTCCACGGGAATATTTATGGTTCCGTTAATGCGGTTACGGTTGAGGGGAGAGCCGACGACAGGGTCGGTTTTAATTGTTGGTGAGGACGCTCGAGGTGGGTTGGTTTGCGCGTGATTTGAATAATGGCGGTGGAGGTTTGTTCCTTCTTATTAGAAGGAGCTGGGTCGGTGTTGAGAAATGTTTGCTGTGTACCCAGATGGTTTCGGAGGTGGATATTGGGATATTTAGTGGTTGTCTTGGGTGGATTTAGTAGGAGGATCCAATGGTCCTATCCGTCCCTGATTGCAATGAAAACATCCTTTATATCGTTTAGAAAATGGAATACCATGAAAAATGTTGGGGCTTTCTCCCAATAACTCCCTGTGAATCCTCCCCTGTGGTTGGTAGGATGGTACTTTTTGTCGTACCATGAATGGAAAATATTTGTTTTAGTGGGATATAAACTGAAAACCCTTGTCTACATCACTGGTTATTAGATCATGTTAGACACTTTCCAAAAATAATATATTTTTTGCCAATTTTAATTGGAAAAATTACACTAAAAGGAATAGAGCATTTTCAATCACATGACTCGGACATAACAACGGCCATAGCAACAGAGGTTGTTACAGTTTTTTGCCCTACAGAGGTTAACAGTTACAAAAAATGACTAGCCGTGGAATTCTACTATTGGAGCATTTGCAATCACGTGACCCCATACTTAAAAAACGCCTTAGCAACAGATAAACAACGGCCTTAGCAACAGTTAAAAGCCCTACAGAAGGTACACAGTTAAAAGAAAATAACCGGTTGTGACGTCACCTGAAAATACTCTATTGGATCATGTTTGACACTTTCCAAAAATATTTAATTTGTTGCCAATTTTAATTGGAAAGGTTACTCTAAAAGGAATCCGTGAAGAAAGGCTACTGTGTTTTTATACAGTTTTGTTTAGCTCTTGAAAGTTTAACTAAATAAATTCATTTAATATTTAGACATACGTATTTATAGGTTTTAAATTCTGAATGTCGGTTTATTTTAAAATACTTAAGTTTAAAATGTATTAGTTTCAGATAATTTGTTGGAAAAATATTTTAAGACTAGTGTTTCACGAGGTATTTATTTATAAGACCGTTATTTTAAGTAGCATTCCACGAAACCAAAAAGAATTGATTTTAAATGCAAACAATTATCACGTTCAGTGCACGTGATGATTGTTTGCATTTAAAACTATTATTGTTGTAAGCAAGTTGTATCATTCGATCTTTTAATCTAACATCCAGGCTTAATTTGTAAATTATCATCGTTCTTTCGTTATTGTAAATAGTATAAATTTGCTGATTAAATAATAATTTGTTTCTTTTACGTTAGTTGGTTTCTTTTGGAAATAGGAACCCAGAAAATATTGGTTTAATAACGACACCTGCTCACCTTACTAATGTTCTATTGGGTAAACATGATACTCTTTATAGATATGCAATTATGCTTTGAAGCTTAGGGAGAAAGCGAAAAATTCAAACTCATGCGGATTACAATTTTATTCAGTTTATTTACATAAAAGCATAGAACATCAATATCATCTCATAAAACATCAACAGTAGAATTTCAATCTTTAGTTTTTAAATCCACTTTAGCTTTGGTATTCATACACATTTTAGCTTTGTAAACAGCAAACCTTTTCATACATGGAAATAACATGTAGCAATATTGGCTAGTTGTTTACTTATATTTTTCTGAAAATTTTATTTTTATCTTCAATATCTCTTTAATAATGATATTTTTACCATAACTATGTTTACATGAATAGTGTCTATTTAATACGTATTACAAATATCACATTATATACTTGATAATATTTTCACATTAGTATTTACATTAAAAATTCAAAAACATATCCTGTTATGACTGTAAACCTAAACCTAACCTTTCAGCAAAACTAGCACCTACACACTTACTTAATGGGATATTTCGAAGATGAAACAGACGAGCTTAATAATTCATTTTAACTATCAAAACCACTACAATAAGTTTAAAAACAAAATATAGTTAACCGATAACTATTCCCCACACTGCCCTTTCATGATAATAAGCGTGAAAAACAAATCCTACTTGTTTCCCAACTCGTCTAGAATTTTTTTTTATATTCGCAAGCGCAGATTTATTCATAGCCCTAAGAGACAGAGAGGAAAATCCTACAAATTTCCAATGATGTGAACGACGTCTCTTGCTATTTTTCATTTACAATCGATATTTCTATCGATAGAAAACAGGTCGATAGCATTATGAGAGCTGCGATTTCAAAAAACAAATGCGAGGATATTTTTGGGGAAGCGGAATTTCCACTCCAAGTATTTTTCTCCGTAATGACTGAAAAGTTGGAGTTGTAATGTATTATTTGTTCCTAATTTTTCCTTCAGCGCCGACAGGCAAGGTATGCGCTCCGATTTTTTCCTGTCTCTTGCATTTACAGCTCATTAAGTAATGGACTCAATTAATATTTTTGAAACCCTAGTGCTTTGAATAAACTTCGCTTCTCTTCCGGGAAGTTGCCTCAAGTTTTATTTTAATTAGTTTGGGATATTCGATATGTATTTATGTTTTGAAACTTTGAAAATATCGAGTTCTTCAATTTAAATAAGATTTGATGTTGCCATCAAATTTGTTTTGTTTCAATATTTTGCAAATGTTATTATGTTGGAAATTTCCAATGAGAAGAAGTCATTCGTTTGATAAATCGGCTTTTAAAATTTGTTATTTTGAGTTTCAGATAAGTACAATTATTTTACAATTATTCATATAGCTACAATTATTTATTCAATATGCATTAATCTTCCAGGAACTTTATTTGAATCAATTTCACTTTAATTATTTGTTTAAATTTTTTGAAGAAAATAAAGATGTTGTACTTTATTCAAAAGCAAAGCATTGTATTTTACATTTTTCGTTTATTTTGCCATAGATTGCAATAATTGAAATCTGTAATGAACAGCAAAAGTTTTCCTACACTATGAACTTACTGTTACGATTTTTAATACAACCAAAACGATATCTGAATGTTTTAAACTTGGATTTTAGTCTTCCATGTATCCCAGTAACTACTGTCCATTTAAAATTACGTGTTTAAAAAAGTTAAAAATATTAAAGAAATTAAAAAAAAATTCAACTTTCATAAAAATAAATCTAATAATAGTTCAATTAATGGAAAAACCTTTTAATAAAATATAACATATAATAGATATAAAACAGTAAATAGTCATTGCATTTTTTGTTGTATTTCTTTGTTAAAAGTAATTTTTTGGTCAGTAGTTTTAAAGGCCTAGAAAGAATTACATTTTCAATAAGTTTGTATTTTCTAGGAAACTTCTTGGTCACACAATGTTCTTGCAACCAGACTTGCAAAACATTTCTTCCCTTAAAAAAACTAATCTGAAATGAAATTCAGTAAAAGTTTCATAGAGCAACAAAAACGTTTATTTTATGCAAAATACCTCCGCTGTTTCATAAAAAAGAGGTAAAACGTCTCTCTCTAAACGAAAATTCTTTTATAACTTAGAGTTCTAGCTGTAATAAATTCGTTTAAAAGTACAAAATCAGTAAAAATAAACTCCTAACTTCTTTCTGAAGGATATGTATTAATACATCGAAATTTCTTTTCGAAGAAATTTTATCACGCAAATTTTTATTTGTACAAAAAGATATTTTATCTCGATAAATATATATATCTTTAAAGAAAATATACCCCAAAATACATAGCTCAAGAAAGGTTTCGTATCATGCAAACCTGAAACTGAGTTTCACATGCAAAGAATTCTCAAATTCTTACTTAAAAGTATAAACCCCGCAGAAAGATAAGTAAAAAAAAATCCCCGAGAGTTTTCCCTTGATTCCGTCTAGTGCAGCATTTGTTTTAGAGCCATGGACTCGAAGGAAAGATGGAAAATTTGCATGTTATATCTGACAGTTTTCAATTTACGAATGACAGAAAAGCAAATTTGGACATAACCGTCCCTTCTCGGAAATTTGTTTTCCAGAACTTCAGCTGGGTTTCTCTCGACGAGATACTTCTATTCCTGGTCCCGCGCGATTTTTATTCGTCTCTAAACAAATGCCCTTTTGGGCATGAAAAGCTACGTGAGGGAAAATATATCAGGCACTTTCTTCCTCTGATACATCGGCTTTCTGGGGCGCCCGGATTCTGGCAGATTTTATCAAAATCTTGGTCCAAACCAGACATTCGATTTCCTCTTTTGACATGCGTTTATTTTCTTCGCCTTGCGCAATTTCTGTACTTAGATCAATGGATTGTGGGCAGAAGTTTGAAGCGAATACGCCAAAACCTATTCCTATCGAATTATTTTTTTTTTCGAGAATGTTTAAGACATGCAAAGAAGTTTTATTGGATACAAATAGAATTTTGACAGAACTATTATCCCATATCATGAACATGACTGTCCCATAAAGCTTTCTGTATGTCCCGTAATAGTTTTATCCGAAAATGCTTACCTCAATAAGATATTCCCCTTTCTTCATAACAAAGAGAATATCTCTACTTTAGTTTTTTAGAGAGAAATTAAATTACTTTGCAAATTTATTTTCTTCGTATCATTATTTTTTAAATTTGTCAAAAAATGTCTTTCTTAACAAGAATTAAATAAGAAAATAGTATAAAGTGTGTGTTCGAAATTGCTTACCAAATTATTATAAAATTTTAATGCAATACTCGTAGAGGTAATTAAAGATTGATATTTATGAAAATTTGAATATTTTTAAATTTGTGAGACAACCCTTTTTTCGATGCACAGGGCACTTTAAATTATAAATCGCAGATACATCTTCCAATAATACACAATTTCATTAATTGATATAATATCCGCAGATTTATCTGATTGAATGCTTTGTTATGTATGCTTATAGTACCTCATTTCCTCTTCCAATTGTCTTATTTTGGCATTTTGAAAATAACAGATTGCGGATTTAGCATTTTCAAATTGGCTAAAACTCGAATTTCGGGTTTTGAGCATTTTTTTCACAATTATTGAGCGATTTCGACCTTTGATCCTAACATCTATACAATATTAAATCTCCCATTATATTGACCGTACCAATATAATCCCAACTTCTTTTGTCCGAGTCAGAGTGTACTGCCACTCGGGAGGAGGAAGGTATTCTGATATTAATAAACCCTCTTGGAATGCGATGCCTACAAGCTCCCAATCATTGCAGAGGTCATTCCAGGCGAGTACATAGAAATAAATCTGCTCACCTGTCATTTATAGTAGTACCTCTACCATCCTATGGATTATGTGCTCGTGCATATGGTTCGAGCTACCTAATGTGGTGGTTTCGAATTAATCCAGTACATTATCCAGGTTTAATCATGCTGAGTTTATGCAGTTAATTTGTTTTTGACGGATTTACCTAAAGAGAAAGATTTACTCAATACATGATGTAATCATATTCAAATGAGGAAGTATAATATTTTTAATGATATTTAATAATGTATGTATTTAATGGTTAGTGGTGACATGGATTGGGTTGTATTTTTCTGAAATAAATATAATCCTTTAAAAAAAAACTATCGTTTAAGAAGGGTGATATATAAAATTAAGTAATAAAAATAAAAGTTTATAAACTTTTATTTCTCGAAGTAAATTATTTTAGTGTAAGTAAATGCATAATAAATATGATATTAAAGTAATGGAGTAAAAAGAAGATGTAAAAACTAATAGTTTGAATTTAAGAATTTTATGACACGCCATGCCCCAGCCACATTTAGAACTTTTCTGACAGGACCCATATCGAAAAGACACAGGTCCCCTTGCCCAATTTTGTTATTAATTGTGTTTATGGTTGTTTAGATAAATCAGACTTTAAATACATATAATATTGAGCAAATTGAGGAAATGAATGTTTGCTTTTATACTCTATATACTTGCTACATTTCTTGTATAACATTCTTCTGCTAATCTAGGATTCATTAATTTCAATAAAAAGATTAAGCTTCTTTTTTTTAATATTTCTTTCACAATTGAAAATCATTTTACTCATATTTCGTTTTTTTTATGTTAAATAAAATGTACAAATATGTTATTTAAAACTGTAATGACACCGTAACCCCAAATCCTCTATTCATTTAATTAAAGTGAATTTAAAGGTAATCATATGTATCAGAGTAGTGAAAACTAGAAATATGCTGCGATAAAAATTAAAGTACGTATTTCATTACAATGTTTATATCACCCCTAAATATCTGTGCGTGTCAATTTTTCGTCCATTTCGATCACGAAGGAAAATTTTTATATCGTAAAGTCTCGCATTATCAATGTTAAAATTTGTTGAAAATATGAAGGTTTCCATATAGTGAAGGTCAAAACCATAGCAAAATAATAGATCAGAGGAAGTATTTGTTAATAACCGACTATTTTGAGGTATCGGGAGTACCAAATACTCATATAGCACAGCCTTAAAAACAGTTAACACTCATTTTCCTTAAAGCGATCTACCTATAAGAAATCGCTTCCAGAAAGTTAATCGAAAAATCTCCAGTAATTTTCTTCCTCGCGCTGCCCCATAAACCAGTTACGTCTCCAACCATAAACTCCTCAAAGAAACACCCCTCAAAAATCATCCACTCCAAAACTACCCAAACTCCCCCCATTACCCACTACGAAACATATCTCTATCAAACAAGGGACCTCCGTAATTCACATTATATCCCCAACCTGGCTATCTCGGAGCCCTAGTGACAAAACTTAGACTGCTAAGAAGCTTAACAAGCCGCTGGCAATTAGGGCCGGAACACCCATCCTTGTCAACAAGGTCCCCGTAATGAGTTGGCAATCATTAGATCCACCATCCACTTATTGAAATTCCCTCCCGCTATGGTAATGAGAGCAGCTTACTTCTGACGAACATATATAGAGGGGGAGATGGAGGAAAGGTAGTCGAGCGGTTCAAGAAGTTCAGGTGGAGCGGAACTGGTTTTTGACTGGTTTATGCGGTTGTTTAAGATTGGGTGGTATTGATTTTTTGATCAATATAACATGTTTATCGTGAGTTGATAATATTTGGTTAGTTAGGTTGTATTAAATGTACTATGAATTGAAGGGTTATTGAATGTATATTAAACCCAAACATCACCTACTAACGTAGGTATTACGAAAACCTCGGTAATTTGAGAAAATAATATATTGTAATCTTATGGTTTTAATCTCTATGTCAAAAACCCTGCCATCTCATCATGACTGAAAAGGATATATTTATCATGTACGCTTTGCGAATGGAGCTTGGATATTCCAAGTGACATAAGAAAAGATATAACAACAAAGAAATATTTAAAAATTGAGGATACATTGTATATTTTTGAAATCTTTTCTATTGGATTATAAACTATAAACTAAAAAAGAATCTTCAGATTATTTTGTTTTTAAAATAAATGCTGAGAACAGGTAATTAATAATTGGTTTAAATCAGGAGAAGTTTTGAAATTCTATTTTAAAATATCAATCATCATAAAAATTAAAAAAAAAAACTATGAACGAAATCAAGATTTTTAATCCATGATTTCAAATATTGTGGAACAAAATTTTTCAAGACCCCATAAAATCAACACTTACTCAAAAATTTCAGGAATTAAATATTTGCCGATTCAACTTAGAAAAAAAATCCTACAAACGCATATATCCATAATTATTCAAACACATACTCGTAAAAATGACAATTTCTTTAAAACAGTCTAATTTCTCCATTCACACATTCTTCTTTTGAGTAATTTCCATCCTTACAAGCGTGACCAGGTTAATTTCATTTTCCTTAATAAATGTTGATTTGCAGAGCATTTAAAAATTAAACGTTACAAACATTACTAAAAATCATAAGCATAATATGTTAAAATTTTCTTATTGAAAATAAACACATATATGTTTAATTGTTTATCTAAAATATAACTGACAATTTTTTAAAGGAAATCTTAGAGGATGTAGTTCTTACTAATCCACATAAATAAATGTTTGTTGTATGTAAATATTAAAATTGAAGTAAATTAATGGTAGAAATGTTAAGGAAATTAGTTTTTACATCTATGAATGTATTGCATATTAATGATCTTCTGTTTTTCTCAGATTTCAATTAAATATTCCTTAAGAAAATATAAAACTTGTTTTATAAAGCATCAGCGTTTCTTTTTCAAAGATTTAAACTTTATCATTTTTAGCACACAACGCTAGGATATTTGCAGTAAAAGCACTTAAAGAAATTATTTTTCCTCCGAAGTCGGTACAAATAAAAAGTCGGTACAAAAAGATTAATTCAGTCGAAGTCGGTACAAAAAGATTAATTCAGGCGGTGATTAAACAAAATACAACCTACATGCAAGGGAATGATTCATTTCCTTGATTAAGTTTGATACATGCAATAACTTCCGAAATTCCATTAATGAAATGAAAACATTAATAATCTCTGCAAGTATAATAAAGTAAAAGTGAATGTAACATGATTGAAACGTATTTCCGAAGTCGTTAATCTCATGTAATTAAAGAAACACCCAAGCTATTCACAACAATGTTTCAATGGAAATTAGAAAACGACATCCATTAAAAATCTTGCATCATAAACTCAGAAATAGTAACAAGTCTTAAAGATGTTTTAATTTTTGTGATGGGACATATGTCCCAAACACTCAAATTATGTTGATTACGCTCAGAAACAGTTTTTAAATCTCATTTAGGCGCCCTTTGATCCACGAAATAAAATGGAAAATGGCGACAAAGCGCATTAGAACCTTCGAAATGGAATCGATTTGGTTTATGCCAATAATGCCAGCCACCCTTTCTTTAAAACAGCTAATTGCTCCATTGTTTTCTCAGGGAAAATCAAATAAAGTATCAGCATCCAGAATAATGATGTTACTTTTTCGAAGTTGATGGGAAAACATTATTGCTTTTCTTCTTTACTGGTGGGGAAAAGAATCCGGGGAATCAGTTCGAAGTATTCCCATTAAGAAATACATTTGAAACCTCTGATTTAAGGTAGCTATTAACTGAAAAGCCGTTTCGATAGATTACACGACCCTGCACTGAAGATTAAAACTCTTCGTTCACCTGCTTTGTAAAAGAACATGAAATGCGGGACACATTTTTACCATTTGATCCCGAGAAACCGTGAAAGTTTCTATAATTTAAAACGGAATGAATTGATGCAATCAAATGCCTCGGCTGCAGAGATGCTTATTAGTATTTAATTATACTCTAAGTAATGTTTTTATTCAAACTCTCTAATAGATGGTCATTAATGTCTTTAAATGCAAAACCTAATCGATTACAATTTAAATCACAATTCTTTCTTTTTCCCGTTTCAGTAAAAGGGCTTAATTTAATTAGGAGCAATTTGTTTGTTAAATTCCGCAGTTAGTTGGCGATAATAGCTTATTTGCTTTTAAAATAAGTGCTTGATATTTCCTACATTTTTCCTACGAAAGAAAGGAGGTAATAAAAATTGTATTTCGTTTAAATAGCGCCATTTAGTTTGACTCAAAGGTGAAAGCACAAAAATCACTTTAAAAAAATAGTTCTTTTAGCACATTCATAAGCAATTAAGAATTTTTTTTCACATGCAAATTCATATAATCATTTTTATATTTTGTGCTAAAAGAATTCTTCATTTTACTTTAATAATCTCTTTAAAAATAATCTGTTCAAAATAATTTCTTATCCAATTAAAATAACGTACATTATTGCCTTATTTTAAATACTATTTGAGAAAAAAAATTAGTTTTCCTCGTGTCATTAATGTTTCTTTAATCCTGTAACTTTTGTATTTATTCCTAAACTGATTACATACAATTAAATTATTGTACCACACATGTTTTAATTTGACATTAAATTACACAGAATACAACAATTTATATTTTAGTAGCTAGGTTTCTCAGAATTTTCTAATTAAAATGTTTCAACTTTCAATCTGAATTGAAATATTATTTATAAATGGAAAGAAATCAGAGATTGTTTATGTGATTAAGTATATTTAAAAGTAATGTCTGTATTATTTATAGCTCAATTTATTGCAAAGTAATATGATAACGTTATAGAAAGAAAAGTCAAATCACATGTTGCTTTAGCCCTTTTCTACTTTTTCTTCGAAGAATCTCGGCTTTTTTATTCGAGGAAATTAGTACTTTCTTTTACGACTAAGAAACGGCTTTCATTTTTCTTTTCCACCGAAAAGTTTAAATCAGGCTGTTCCTTGGTGATCTTAGGAGAAAAGACCAGCTGTTGCCATTTAGAGAGGAAAAAAATAACGCTGTATATGTCAAAAAAACATTATGGTTCGTTTGGTACAAGGGCGATAAATGGCCTGCATGTCGATCGATAAATAACGATCTTCGTGTCAAAAGAGAAAAATGGAAGACTTCAGAAATGCTGCAAATTTAACTCAAGAGCTTGAAACATATGCTTATCAAATTTGAAAATCGTAAATTTATTGTACAGCAGATTTATTTTCCATATTTTCACCTCGAATCCAAAAGGATTGCAAAGCCTTATGTTTGGATATATCATGCACAGAATAAATTTAATATTCATATTCCGGTCTGATTTTAGTAATGGAAAATGCATCGATAAAAGGTGTTTTAGAAAATATAGAGTCAATAATTCACATTTATACCTATTTGTGTCATGTTTTGATACATATGGTATTTGAAGAAAAAACCCAAAAGTAATTTTACTTTTCATCAATACACTATTTTAGGTTTCATATGGGCATGGAGTAGTATAAATTGAAGGAAAAATTTAGGAAAAGTTAGTTTTATTTTAAATTGTGTATTTGTATAGTTTCTATTTTGTTTTCTATGAAGAGTTGACTCTTGAATATAAAAAATATAATATGAAAAAGAACTTTAAAAATATAGCATTGGTTAAAAAAAAATCTTCTTTGTGTGCAAAAACAAAATTTACAAATATCTCTCGGTTTGCGATATATTTTGGTATGTACGATAAAAAGAGGAAGCAATATTCATGACTAATTACAAAACACATGGGGTTAAGTACCCAGCATATTATCGATATCGTTTGTCCTCATTTTCAGTTTGTTATTTTCTGTTATCACGAGACTTTTGCAACACTCCCAATCTTCATGATTTTTTCCTTCATTCTTTTGATTTTTTAAAATTACAGTAATTATTGTGTATTTTAAAGTGACGTTGAATTTCGTTTTACTGCCTTTTACCACGGCTTATTAGATTTATACAGGCTAACCAATGGACTCTAACCGTCTGACGTCACACGGAACCAACACGTGACCTACTGAGCTTGCAATTGGTTACCACAGATACTACACTAGTAGATCTACTAGTGTAGTATCTGTGGTAACCAATTGCAAGCTCAGTTGTAGGTCACGTGTTGGTTCCGTGAAGTCTCGAACCAGATAGGCGGTTAGAGTCCATTGCAAGCTCAGTAGGTCACGTGTTGGTTCCGCGTGAAGTCTCGAACCAGATAGGCGGTTAGAGTCCATTGGTTACCACAGATACTACACTAGTAGATTTTGTAGTGAGATGTGATGATAGTGAGATATGATTTGATAAGTGAGAGTTTGTTTACCACCGACGCACCGACACGTGATTTTTATAGTCTCGAACCAGATAGGCGGTTAGAGTCCATTCAAGAGTTATGAGAAACATTTCGCAACTTTTCCCGCTAGGATCGCCACATACCCTACCTATAATGTATACCATGTATTATATGTATAGATATAGTTATTTGCTGGAAGTTAGCTATTGCCATTTATCGCTTTAATGATTTCCGTATTTCGGCTAGCCTGTATAGTACCCATTCAGCCGTGGTTTAACCTACAATTTCAAACGTCGGTTAACGTAAAATTTGATTAGAAGAAAAACATACATATATATACCTACCCCTAACATATTTTTTCAACTAAAACACCAGTAACATCTTTCAATAGTAGTGCATAACGCATTTGTTTACCACCTAAATGGGAAGTCTGGTCATCATTAAACGCATTGCAATTTACTCCTTCATGACCCATCTCACACTCTTATCTGCTGTCTCTCTTTCAGATCACCATCGAAAACGCGTTATCAACAACACCCTCCGAAAAACGCATTTTTCAAAAACGCACCCCTTAAAGGGCGCACATACCCCTCCATAACATCTGCATTCAACAGGATTTACATCATAAAGTTTCGCGTTTCTGGAACCACTTATGAATTTCTGCGCACAGAGGAGGTGGGAGGACATAAAATTTACAGCTCCGTCACATAGTTTCGAATGTTGTAATCGAACGCCATAAAACGGGGATTTATACATCGACTTTTTCGGTATCGGAACTGGAGAATAGGCCATCAAACTTATCACTTTACATTTTTGCTCGCTGTTATTGAAACGCTTATTTATGGCACAAAGGGAGGCTGAATGGAATAACCGGAGGATATTTGAGGCGACGCTGGCAATATCCGGACGGGAAATGGGGAGGAGGAGAGAATTATGTGCTTTGACAGTTTGTGAAAGGATGGACCTGGACTTTCGATTAAGAGTGCGCAACATGTTGTGCAGAAAGGAGTATTTACGTCGTCCTGGGTAAAGAGAAGGCGTTCGATCGATAGTTAAAGCGTTAAATCGTTTTATGAATTCCTATTGATGGGATTAAGGATACATTATAGTGTACTCAGAGGGTTTATTAGGATCTCAATGCCACCATATAAAATAGAGCCAGATATACTTAAACTCAACTAAGTATGATACTATACCACAATATGAATTTTAAGAGCTATGTTAAAATAATTAAGGTATATATACCTTTAAATATTAACTAGTTAGATAGTTATTTGTCTAATACTCTTTGTGTATTAACTAATTATTCCATAAACCGCTTTGTATCAACAGTTTATAATATCTCTGCATCATATTTAGTAGTGAATTAGTTTAATTAATTGAAGAAGGCAGAATGCACATCAAAAAACAACATTCCTTCAGAATGCACATCAAAAAACAAATTGATCACTCTTGTTTTATTATACTTTGTATATTATTTTTGAATGCCAGTTATTTTTCATCACTAATTTTTCGAACGTAAATAATCTTAAAAACAATACTTTTTTATTTTATTGAAAACAGAGCACCTAGGCCCGTAGGGTCCTATCTTTGGTTATTAATTGACACAACTTAGGATACAAAAAACACGTTGATTGACAAGTTAGAAACTTTAAAATAAGACATGAATAGATAGACATTATAAAATATGGGTTTAAAGTTTTAAGAAAAATGCAATAAAAACCAACACTACATATCTGTATCAGTATCTAGGCAATAAAAACAATATGGCACCGTTCATATATGATGAAAGTACTTAAAGGGGGTTTTGCTATTTCCTTTTTTTTCAGAGATGGGGAGGTGGATAGAAGAGATGCTTACGTAAGATATTAAAACACTTAAGTTTAAAATTTATTATGTTTCTAAAAATAATCTTCTTTAAATTACTATCCTAATTTAATTATTAATTATAAAATTAGACACAGTTTATTGCTGTTGTAAATATTTTTACAAGAAACAGTGTGAGGTAGGGCAGCTCTTACTTAATTTTAAAGAAAGGGCTATTTGTTTATTTTTTCTGTCAAGACGGGAGAGGGGTTACAAATTACCCAAGCCATACGTAATATTTGAACAGCGCCTATAAGAATAACTGATTTTATATTCTTACAACGAGGTTATTGGCACCTTTCTACAATATCTAAATATATAAAACTTGCACTAAAATTTATCAATCATGTTAGTATTTTTGATAGTTCACTATTCAGATCTTTTAAGACTTCCCATGTTTGATATAAAAAAAACCATTAAACATAGGAAAACAACTTATAAATTACGCCCATATTAATATCCCTCAGTGTCAGAAGAAGCAAAACTAATACGATAAAAGCCTCCATTTATCTCTCTCAAAGCTTAAACTGACCGTTGCTTTATTTGTCAAAAAAGGGGAAGAGCTCTCCCTCTCAGATACACACGATCATCGCAATTACAGCCCTGAATAAAACAATTTGCACGCTCATTACTCTAGGGCAACTCAATTACCCCAGCATATAACGACAACATCATTTTACGTAATGACTTCTGGGATGCCCTCTATTTGTGTTCTTTACATCCCGCGTGCTCTTTGGCTGAGTGGTTAAGAGCACAAGGGGATCAACTCCCTTTTGGCATAGCTTTGGTATCAGGTGTGAATATCGCATAGCGATACTTCCATTTCAAATCTTGAAAGGGGTGATTTCAAGCATTGCTAATATAGCAAATTCTTTTCTTAAAAAGTTTCATGCTTTTAACAATTAGTACTTCTTGTTTAAGATACTGTTTAATAAATGGCGGGTTCAGAAGGAAAAGTAAGATATTTTATATTATTTTGGAATCAATGTGAAAAATTTACAATGCAACATTTTCTTTGCAACGTTCATGAAGACATTTAATTTAAGACCGGTAGATTATAATTATTTTACACTGGTTATAAAATAAGACATTAAAGGTATACTATTATAAATTGATTATAAAATTATAAAATATTTATTAATATTATTATAAAATTATTTAATCTGGTATTCAAAACACTTTTTACTCAAAAATCTTAAATTTAACATTTTGTTTGTTAAGATATAGTTTGGGAAGGATGCCTTTTTGTACTAATTCTAGAAATGTTAAAGTTTTAATAATGAAATATTAAGCTTATAATACAACATTATTTACGTTTACCTTTAAATTTAGCTATCATCTATCTATTAAATGTAATGATGTTTTCTTTTTAATCTAATATATCCTGCTAAAAATAAAATCAAATTGGACTCTCTGAGTTTTGTATTTATCAATTATTTGGTTCTTCAATTAAAAAATTGTATTTGTTCTAAAATTGAAAATATCTCGTAAGCAATTTCATTTGATAATTCCTTAAAAGCTTTGGTCTAATTCATAGCTATAAATACATTGATTAATTTCGTATATCCAGTATAATTATCATTTGTCTAAATCTAGAGTTTTCCAGTTTTTTTAGTTTAATTAAAAAACTTATTTGATCTTTAGAATTGTCGGAACCTCGTTTAAAAGCGCATGTTAATACACCAATAGTTCATTTAGCAAAAAAAACTTTAATTATTACCGCCAATGATATAAAAATAGTCCCTTTTACTCCGAGCTGAAATAGGGTATATCTTCTTGTGTTCATTTTTTTTCTACTCGAATTATTAGATTAGAAGTTAGTTCATTTTGCACTCAGTAATTATGTTAAATTAAAAGAAAACATGACATGGATAGGCTGAGCAATAGCAAAGTAGTGATTATCTTACTGTGTAAAAATCTTTTTAATTTAACTCTTCAGTGTTACTTCAATTCTACAGTATTAATCTTCAAACTTTTGCAGAAATATTTCACACTAAATATGACTTATTATAAGGAGTGTTTATGAACCGACAAAAATATTGTTTTATATAAAGTTTTATCCAATGTATGTTTTATCCAATTTATGTATATGTTTTACGTTTACGAATCTATTTTATAACAGTCAGTTCTAAAACCTGCTAAAAGCACTAAGCTTAAAGTAAAAATATTTTGAAAATAACACAAAAGTATAGAAATATATTTTTTCAAAGAAATTTTTGAAGAATTTTTACTGTGACACCTGCATAAATTGGTTTAGGATGCAAAAACCTGTCTAGTGCCTAAGTATATAAATATTATTTTTTTCTTTTCTTGTCATGTAGCAGGATTTGGAACATGGCGACTCACGTTATAACGAAAAAAATATTTTAGGAACATTGAATTTTTTTTAAGAAAGTCTTTTTTTATTCTTATTAGCATTTTAACCAAAAAACTATACAAAGAAGTAATAAAAAGATTATTTTTCAGAAAATATTATAATGCATTATATCGAGCTTAAAATTAACATGATTTGTATGCACGGTTTGATTGCTGACTGTTTTGTCATGGTAAACTTCTCATGGTGCACAATGTTTTGTTTGGTATGTTTATTCAAAACTTTTAAAACGTAGTTAAGAAGAAGAATTACGTTTCAGGTTTCCAGAACTTTTTCAGTATGAATTCGATATTTAATCTACCTCGAGTTAGTTATAACTGTGAACTAGTGTTCAAAAAATGAATAATGAATAAATTTTCAATAAAATCAGATGATAATACTTCATGACATCATTTTAGCTAAATTTGATGGCTATAGATAAGCACTAACTCAAAAATCATATTTTTACTCAAATTTATTTCATTCCCTTTTGTCTAGCTAGGCTATTGTAGTAAGAAATCTCTGCCAAAAGAGGGACTTGAGCCACTCGTGCCCACAACTATGAATATACGCTCAAGGCGAACGCGATAGCAGCCAGCGATTTAGCTAAATGACTGCAAAGTGAATGCGAGGATACTGCCAAGGGAGAATTTGTTTTGGGAACGGCGCAGATTAGAGAGGATTGTCTTGCTTGTTTCGAACGGATAAGGATAATTGTCGTATTCGATCAGAGATAAAGAATTTGAAATGAATGTTTTCGAGGCAATTAAATGGGGCTCGTAGTTTCAGGGATACAAATGGCTGTAAGCCATGTAAAAGTTTGTTTGGTAATTTTTAGAGATGAGATTATGACTGCCGTTAACTGTAGTTAAAATCTTCGAAACTGCTCTTTTGTACTTGAAAATGTTAGTAAAATTTAACGATGTTGTTTTCGAATTGCGTATTCGGAATAGATATAATAATTTCAGTTTTCGAATATATTTCAGTTTCGTTCAAAACGTGTATATCTGTATTTGTATGGCTTTTAATAATCCTAATAAAAGATTGGACCGACCTAGATATGCTTGGTTGTTTGCAATAGTAATGAACTGAATTATCTGTTGACAAATTTGCAACAGACATCACGATCTTAAAATGTTTCTTTAATTTAATTTAAAAAAAAATACTGTAGATCTTAATAATGTATGAGAGGAATTTAAGTGTTTAATAAAAGCGAATACTTCTTGAATAGTGTTTGTTTATTTCGTTATTTTATTAAATTTAAAGCATGAATTATAAGCTACTCGCTATATGTTTATAACAGAAAAACTCCTTTGACTTTGCTGCGTAAACATGTTTTCCATTTCGTAATTAAATTATAGGAGAGTATTTACCTATCCTATGTTATTAAGATTTAATATTTACACAAATTATCTTCATTTTAATTTTAAAATAAAAAAGAAAAGGTATAATTTCATGGAAAAAACCTCAATAATCCGATACTCCATTATAATTTTCTTCATAAGACCCCGAAATATTAAGAAAATTAATTACAAAAGCACCTACATTTTTACTGAAACCTTCCAAGAACTGCAAGCCTGAATTATTTCACCTTCAAACCATTATACATTTTTTACTCCCCCTTTCTTTATCTCTATACAAATTCTTCTTTCCCTTTTCATTTTTTCGGAACCCAACACCGTCTTAAAAACTGCCAGTTAACGCGCAAAAAACGGCGTCTTCAAAAATATTTATACCTCTCTCCGCATTCCCCACCGCTTCCTTAAACACGGAGTCCACAGAAAGGCTGTTAAATTTTATTCCCTATTAAGTCTGTCTTTCACCGTGTCGAGTATGTATTCAGAGTCCATAAAATCACAGCATCCTATCTCGGCGAGCGGCATATATTTCATTCTTAAATCGCAATTTGTTGCTCAAGGGCCAATGAGCGCAGGGTATAAATTCCGTTTTTCTTTTCTCAAAAATAAAAAAGTTTAATTAGTTTCAGTTTTTTTTTCTTGTGATATCATTCGCCTGGGTGTCAACACCGGACATCATCCCCCCCCTCAAAGGCTGTGATAAGCGCAGTGCGTGTGTTAGGAGATAGGTCCTTCCGTTTTCCTTGTTGACACGTAAATTGCTTTCAGACCTTGTAAATGTCTAATTATTCAAGTAGGAAAAATGCCCTTTCGGGCGGAATGGTCCATTAGGTGATCTTGTGAGGGGGGGGGTATTGGCTTGGTGGGAAAAATATGCGAAAGTGTGAAGCCCTTTTTTATGCGTTTTTGGGTTTGTATTTATCTCACGTGCGCTGATAAAAATATCTATTTATCAGAAACGTGCTAGTTAAGGAGTTTATGTATTAAGTACACACAATGTGTTAGAAGTTTTGTTTAACAAATTTTATATTTGTGTGCTTTACTTGTGGGTTAATGATAGTTGTGTTATGGGTACCTGATGCTAATAGCTTTACTTAATGTCTTTGGTGTAAATAATTTCTTGAACTAAAAACATTATTCGTTTAGTTTAGAATTTGAAAAAAAGTTTGAATAGTAATTTAAAGTGATATTTAAATTTTTAATGATAATTAATAAGATTTGATAAAAAATATTTAAAAAAACCCAAATATATAAATTAAAAAATTTGATTTGATGTAATGAAATACCCTTAATTCAAGATCTAATCAAAAGCTTGTTATTATTTCATCCCAAACGAGTAGTTTTGAAATACTGTAGCTTAAAACAAAACCATTAAAAGTCCTCGATCAAATAATTAATTTATAGTAAAAATAATATTTGGGCGAAAGAAAATGGAAATTATATTTAAATATTTTAAGTACTAGGTAGCTTCCGCCCCCTGGTCGCTATCGCTCACCAACCCCTGTAATCAGCTTACGCAGGACCTTTTGCATTGCTTCGCAATCCTCACACAACCCAGCTCACTGAACTTTACTGAACACACTTTATAAAATATATTAATAAAAATATTAGCCGATAATCCGTCACAGGGAATCTCCCTGAATAACAATTTTTTGAAAGTTTGAATATTTATTTACTCTAACTTAAAGAAACGTATTAAATTCAATGAATGTAGATTGATTACAGAATGATGTGATGCGTATGCGTTATAAAATGACAATGTTTAATAGAATATTCAACATAACGTAAAGCACCTTGTCCAAATAATGAATGAGGAAACATGATTCACATCCACAAAATAAATCCTGACTAACTTTTTATACAATAACAGTAAACCAATTATTTGAATACAACAAAGAAGTGAACATTCTTTTCATACCGCAATGTAGATGTAGAATCCAAACAATGCCACCAGTAAACACCCACCATGCAATATCATACTCCATTCAACACACACGTTGGATTCTGGAGGAAATAAACGCACACGATAAATCCAAACGGCCATCCCCATTCACGACACACAAAAGACGCTCCCCTCAAAAATCCCAACAACGAATCACACCCCCTTTGTTTATTCGAAATCATCTCCGCAAAAGTTCTGCCCATAAACACAACAGCAGCAGCGTCTGCTAAGTGAACTCTGGCATAAATACTAAAACCGATGCAAATCACCTGGACCAAACGGCGGATTTCAGCTCTTTTATTGATGATCCAATAAACATTAAGAGCTGGAAACTTCAAGGACCTCCCATTATGACAAGAGACAGATGAGCCTGTATCTGACAGAAATTGCCGAATCTTATGCATTAAACATGTTTCCCAGTTTTCTCCAAGTTGTGTAACTTTGGCGATCGATGGTGAACTGTGTTGTTTTTCTTTTGAAAGAAGCCCTCTCTGTTTGAATTGCTTATGGCTTTGAGAGATTAATTCCTTATATGCATATCCGAAAGTTAATAAGTGTGCAGGCGGACTCGGTTTGCTGTAATAATTATAACTAATGGATTGGGGTTTCCCGCTCATTTATTCTGCACTTCGCACTGTGTGCCAAAAACATTCTTTAGAGTTTTGAGGGTGTTTAGAAGGGTTTTGGAACCATTAAGTTTTCTCCTTTCGGAAAGTTACACACATTGGGGAAGTTGAATTAGGTTAAGTATTAATCAGTTAAAATAGAGCTTATCTAGAATTTCTAATCTCAATTAAAAATTTAAGTGGCTGCTTTATGAGAAAAGTGTTTGATAAAATTTAAATTTCAGATTTACTTGGAAACTAAAAGTTCAAACTTTAGTACTGTATCAATATAATCCAAGAAAAATGTGCCTCTAGTGTGATTTTTTTTTCAAATATTTTTGAATTAGGCCATGTGAAGGCTGTATTTAACGCCAACTAAATTATAAATGCCTTCAAAACATTATACCCAAAATAATCGCAAATGACGCATGTTCTGTAAGTAAAAATACATAGTAGAAATATTAGACCTTTTTGTGTGACATGAATTATTTCAATATCTCTCAGAATGTAATTCGAATATTACTCTTTAAGGATATTACAATATTAGTAACTTATCTGATAATTCATATTCCTTAATATTAATATATAAAATTGTTAAGATATCCCGTAATAATATTTATTTTCTATTACACATAATTTCAATATAAGCCAAGTATTAATGAATAAATTTTTAAACATGACTATATAAAAATATCAGGACACAAAACTCTGTAATAAGGAAAATGTTTAGTTAAGATGGTTACATTTTAAAATGTAAAAAATCATAACACAAGCTCTAGTTTCCTTCATTTTGTATCTTTAAAAAAGTTTCGTATTCCAACTACTTCTCATCCGGATGTATTGAAAGTGAACATTAATCCATAACATCTTTAACGATCAGAATCCTTACTATTACAGAATCCTTAACAAGAAAAAATCCTTACTAACACACACATCATCAGGTATTAACCTGAAACGGAATGATCGATTCCAAATTATATTTTACGAAGTTAGACTCCCGGTGGAAAACCAATCCCGATTTGGCGTCAACACCACAAAAAAAAGAAAGAAATATAAGCTAAATAATTTATATCTCTGGGACCTATCGACTCCCAGAAAAACGGCTCCGGGGCACCGAAAACACCCCAAAACGACCCTGGAAATTTCCATCGGAATTATTTTTCCCCCACACCCACCGGTCCGATATATCCCGGATAATAGATAAGAGCAACTTTCCCTTCTGTATATCTTTCACAAAAGTACTAATGCAAGATACATAGCGCCCGCAGGCCACAGAAAACACCGGCGCCGCAATTTATTGGTTTTCCAGATTGTCCCTGGCTTATTAACGCGATGTCAACCGAAAGAAAAGAAACTTACTAAATAGAAAGCAAAGGGGGAAGGGAAAGGTGACGTCCATCCATTCTTGCGGTCAAGCTAACAGACGATATTGACGAAGCCCGGGGCTCCGTGCGTTGGACATGGCTGTGTCGCGGACCCTAATGAACCGATAGGGGTGGGCCCCTGAAGCTCTCTGGCTGTCACAGCTAAACCATTTACGGGAGGAACTGGTTTCGTGGGGATTTTTTTTATTATCCTGTCTCATTTCGGAGCCCTGTTTATACTCCGGAGTCACATTAAAAGAGAGTCGGAAATTACGCTGGAAGAAGAAGAAAAATGGAGTCGTTTTTTAGGTTTTGTGGGGAATGTCGGAGCTGTTTTTCCCTACTGCGAGTTGGACTCTAAAGATAGGTTTATTTCGGTGGGGATGCGGTTTCCTTTTATTTTTTTGTTTCGATTTGTGGTGGATAGGAATAGAATTAAAGGTTTTTGGTAGGTACAATAGGAACGTAACAAAAGTCTATGTTCCAATCAAATGTGGGATGTACACCAAGCGATGCAAATAAATGTAAATAATTTTGTTGCACGCGTGTTGTAAATGGGAATTGTAGCGCATTCAAACATATAACTTAATCAAAACAAACATTTAATGTCTCGTTTTTATTTTGTAAATTTAAATTTATACCTATACAAAAAAATTTAACTCGGCTTTCAAGAATACGTGTATTTTATGTTTATTTCTGTAAAATTGTGAGGAATAAAAATACGATATTTTTCTACAAATATAAATAATATAATGAATAATGTTAACATCATATAAGGTAAATATAAATAGTTTTTTCATAAAAAGTATGAAACTATATATATTTTTTAAAAGTGATTTTTAACTTTAATTTACCTGCGTTAAATTCAATCTACTACCAATTTTATATAAGTAAAAATGCCATTTATTTATATTTGAACAAATTTTTGATAGAAATATTTTACACAGCTACATAATTACATCAGATGGAAACTTTAACGATTAATGAGATATAAAAGATATCTTAATTAAAAAGTACATTTAAATGAACATTTTAATGATTTATCATTTACTATATTCTGATTTATTTTAGATATTTTTGAAGTTTTATAATCTGAAGTGTGGTAAATATTTTTAACGTAACTCAGTTGTTTCGTAAATATCGATATTTCAAATTCAAAATTAATAACATCAAAATATTAATCTTTTATTTGGGATATAATTAATTCTGAATTCTAAATAACAAAAATTGTTATCTTCTCGAGAACCTATATAGTTAAATATCTTTTTATGTTTTTACTAAGCATGAAAAGAATTCTTGCATTTTCAAAATATCAACAGTCAACCAATGTGATTTATTGTAATTTATCACGATTTAAATTGGAATTAGTTTCGAAATAAGAACTTTAAACTAAAGAACGTGTCCAATTAAATTGGATCTCAATATGCATGCTATGAAATGGAAATTTTTGAATGGAAATCAAATATTAACTTGGTCTTGTTTCATTAGATTCAAATAATTCTTTTTGTTTTAAGATTTTGATTGGAGTCAAAATACAACAGAAAGAATAAATGTAGATTTCGGGAATGTATAAATACTTATACATAAAAATAGAAGAAAACTGTTTTCAAATAGAAAATGTAAAATTTGCTCTCTTCCTTTTTCCCTAGAACATAAAAAAAACAGACGCTTTTATTTGAGGAAATGAGTCACGAAGGCCATCTGTTCAAACTCACCCGAAACTCCAACAAAAAGTTATTTTTATCCATCAGATAGGTAAACTGTTCTTCATACCCATCTGGAAGTAGATATTCAACTAAACTATTCTAGAAGGCTAATTAAGGTTTGTTTTGACAAAAATCATAATATATATTTTGACCTTTGAGATCCCTTCTTATGTATACACATTTCTTTCCCTTAACTTTTAAATTACTAGTATACTTCACCTATGGGGCTTTAGGTTCACAGATTCTTGTTGAAAAACGCTAAGTATCAACAATACTATTTACGGCAGTAAGCATTGTTATGGACAGATGGTTAACATCCACGTACTCACTGTTGTATAAAAATATTGAATCCCCCTTTTTTTGCTGAAATTTAGAAGGGAACTTAATACGTTGGTATTAAACGCTTTTACAATCTCTCAAGTATTGATATTCATGTATTCTTTTATGAATGTTAATTTTAAATGCATGATTTGTAGAACTACTTATAAGTACTCTAGTGCATAGAAATAAGATTTCATAACATACCTATGACACGTAAAAAAACCCTTAGGTTTACTGCCAACCTGTAAAAGAACAGAAGTTATACAAAATTTTCATATTTATAGTTACCTAGTAAAATATTCTAATTGAATACATTTTTTTTTAAATTTTACTAATATCTATTACTTAATCTAATTTTGTTTCTTTTAAACTTTTTACATGGTTACACACAGTATAGCTCGTGAGTAAATTAATGAATGAAACATTAAAACTACAATTGATTTGAAAACTGATTCTAAATAGGAGATATACAATATCTTCCTTTTACGTTTTTACTTTTGTAGAGCAGATTACTTTACTTAATTTAAAGTTACTACTACACACTGATACGTTATGAAAGACTTAAGGATGAAGTTTTATTTTAGTCTTTAAAAGGTTTAATTTAATTGTTGAGTGAGAGAACGAAAATCATGAAAATGCATATAATTCTATACAATTTTAGAAAAAAACTAAAACTAAGTAAAATTAATTGTATCCATTGAAACAAAACAATACGTGCAGATAGAGATTTAATAAGAGTAGAAAATCCCGCGTATCTATAAGCGCATTTCATCCAATTAATTTAATTAAATTTGAGGGTGAACAGCTTATTAAGAAAATTATGAGATGATTGCGTCATGCGATAAATCATCAGAATAATTATTTCTTTCATGCTTGCTGACATGAATTTTAATTAGGCCGATGTTTATATTCATTATTTCATCTTCCTGGCGTTCTTGTTGATAATTTGTGTGGATAACGATCCTTTTATTTCACTACATTAATTAACCTGAAGAAAGATGAAACTTGTTTCGTATTATACACCCACTGCCCAAAAACAAAGTAATGAAACAAGGAAACTGTTAATTATTTTTGCTGAGTGAAACAAGATTTTTAATGATTTTTTTCACTTCTACAACGAACTTTTTTTTTACTTCAACATAAATTTACATTTATCATTCTTTCCATTATTACAAGTAATAATAAAAGGACAGAGTATACTCTATTTATAAGCAACATTTATTTTTGTAATAAGAAAGCAATCTAAATTATATAGATATTGTTAAAATCTAATTACAAAGAACGAGTCCACGCTTTTTAAATTATTTTTTAAATCCTATATTATGCAAATGCTATAAAATTTAATAAAATAAATACTAAAAATATTTACAAACGCTTTATAGTTAATTTTTTATCATATTATGAAAATACAATATAATTTAAGAAAAGTTGTTTTTTCTAAAAATTCAGGAAACTATCCTAAATTAAACTATCTATAACAAAGCAAATTAATTCAAAAATCAAAATTAATACCAAATTTATTTTAAGAAATCACGAATTACAGGTTGACCAAGTATATATTAATAATACATAAAAAAGGGTTTAAATAAACAAATTTTTCAAAGCAAAGAAAAATCTTCAAATTTCTTTTACATAGAAATCTGCCACATTGTTTGCAAGTTTATGAATCGCACTGACTGTTTAAAAACTAAAAAGGGGGTCAGAAGATAATATATTAATAAGAACTACTATAAAGCCCTAATTTCATTCAATTCATTATACAAGTTTAAAAAGAAGTAATAGTTTTAAGATAAACTTCTGGTTTGATCCTAATAAAATATGTATCCCATGCATTTAATTTGCAAACTAAATGTATGAAAACTTTGTGTAGAAAGAATATCATTAGCACCCATATTCACTCTGCTGGAAATTTAAAATCCTTCATCGCATATTTTTGCATAAAACCCATAAAACCAAAAATCCACAAAATTTTACTTCTGACTATTTTATGCCTATTCTCATTACAACTAATGTCCTTCATTCCCTCTTCAAATTCCGCACTTTCTTTTACCCACCCATCAATCAGCAACTCAAATACACACAAAAAAAAAACTTTCAACGAGTTTGTTCCCTCAAAGGGGCGGCCCGGAACACACCAGGTCGTGTCAGGTATAATTCCGTCCACCGAAAAATCCCCACGAAAAAGAATGATTGAGGACCTCTGTCCCCAACCCCCAAATTATTAGGAAAGAAGTCCTACCCCTGCTGAATGTGGGATTAGCAGCGGCGGCGGCAATAACAAAAAGGGCTTTCCCCACCCTTTACGGAAAAGATCCCATTCCGAGATTGGAGTCGGATCGATTCCACCAGGGGGCGCTGGGGCGGCCTTGGGGCTGAAGGGACTTTAAATCGCCCGTGCGCCCCGGCGGTGGGTCAGTGTGCTGCCGCGAGCAGCTGTGGCGCACGCTCTCTTGGATTGGTCGCGAGATGGGGCGCACAGGATGTCGAAGCTGCGGCTGCTGGAAGCACGTTGGGATGTCGATGCTTGTGATGCTGTTGCTGGGATTGACTGCATTGGATGAACGGAATGGTAGGTGGTAGTGACGCTTTTTTTTTTTTTGTTTGCTGGGTTGGGATAGTTTTTGGCGGGACGTTTTGGTGTGGGGAAGTGAAGATGGATGATTTGGACGGGGAAGAGTCTGATTAATCTTCAATCAGTCGCATTATAAAGTGTTACGTACTAGTGCTTCAGATGTTCTTGAGTATATGGCTGACAACAATCGGCAATAATAATGTCTCGGGTTAAATAGATTTAAAATAAGCAGCAGTCTTGGTTAAAAAGTTATGAGGAACGGGATCTATAATATGTATCTAATTAATTACTCTTACACATCACTACTGTACATTAAATACGTGAGTTAGTAAAAACTCCCTTTACACGACAAAGTAATAATAAAGTAGTTGACTACCCTAATAGCACAAAGCTCATACCAAATATGTCAAGTTTTCGTAACTGCAATTAGAAGTAAACGAAATTTGACCATATACATGACAAAAACTGGACGAATCTTGAACGTTTGTGCTGCTAGGGTAATAGTGATTAATCATTGTAAAGGCGTTCTAATGCAGCATGCAACATAATGGTGTCCGAGTCCATTATGGGTGAATTTTTCATCGGTTCTTTCATTTGCTCTCTGATAAGGGTTCTTCGTTTCGTGATAATTTCGTACGGGTTGGTGGGTTCATTAGTATTTTATGCAAGGAGAGACCCGAATGGTTACAGACAAAAATGGTTTAGTATAAAAGATGGCAAACTTCGTACGGGAGGTGTATAAATAATCATGAAAAAATTAGAAGAATACCATCTCTTAAAAAATAATAACAATACCATCTCTTAACAATAACAATATAAGAAAACAACTATAATATGGAGAAGAAAGAAAATGGAAAATATTTGAAAAAGCATTACTTGTGCAAAATAATGTCAATAACTGAGCTAAATAAGGAGAGAAAAATATTCTTTTAAAGGATTTAGCGCCTCGATATGTTAACAAGCTGTTATATTAGAATAATATTAAGAAAAGTTTTATATATTTCCCCTAAAATATCCGAGTCACAAATTCATTCGTCGGTAGATTAATTTTAATTTGAGTCAACAGTTAACAAAACAAGTTCGGATTGTTTTAAGATTACGCATCTTGTCACCCAACTTTCCATGTTATACGTAATATTTTAAAACACTATAATATATAAATGTAGTGAATTAGAAGAAAAGTAGTGTAGAATATGCATAATTTTATCAAATTACCATAAAATACTGAAATTTAAACAGTTTTCGCTAACTGTTAAATCTAGCTTGATCAGTTCATGTGCATTTAAATTTAAAAATTAATCTATAAATTTGATATTATTAAATTTGTTATGCTAATTAAAAACGCTAGTATATCGGGATATCTGTTATTATTATATACCCATACATACTCAACCAGCGTCTCAAAAGTTAACATTCCCGTGTTAAATTAATAGTGAAGCAGCGGTTATAGGTACATTTCATAAGTTGTCAATGCAGTTAAGTATTTAATTTGGAAGAAAATGTCCAATAAAATCTTAATTTGAAGAGCTTTTATAAAACGGAATATTTTTTGGAAGGAAATATGCATTTCTTTCTTACTTTGAAGGCTATGAATTTTTTATTGCAGTTTACGATGCCCAAACCTAAGAACTAAACTGATAATAAATTCACTTTTGAGGAGAAAAAAAGGAATGCATATTTATTATTTATTTTCAACGGCAAAAAAGTATTGACTTACCTTTATGCATAAAAGTCAAACTTATAATAAACAAATGTAGCAGGATGCATAAAAAACTAATTAAATATTATCTGAACCTTTTCTCCTTAACCTTTCGCTAAATTATTAGTTACCATTGGGAAAACTCTAGTTAGCAAAATGCAGAAATATTGCAGAAAAGGATTTGGTATAATCCCAATTATTCATAAATGTTTTATTTCATGAATTGCATTTCACCCGTAAGGCCCAAACACATATAAACATTTACAGATACTCCCTTTTTTCGACATAAACGGAGAAAAACTTTCGACGTCTTACAATATTGTTGCGATTATTGTGGGAACTGATTTTCCCCCTCAATTTCAGGGCTGACGGTAATTCATAAACGATGAATAAACGTTTTGTGCAAAATCTGCGTAATGTATCATTGGGCTTTGTACTTCTTTTCAAAGTTTTGATTTTTTTTGTCCAATTTTTTCTTCTAGCGGTATGACTATACTTGTCCCTGCCTTTAGTGTTACACTAAATATCATCCTGAAGTTTTAAGAATGTAGTTATCTTATTTTACAAAATTAACAATCTTGCTTCTAAATTTAAACTTACTAAAAATTGAGTGCATTAAACCGGTTGACCACTTTTTGAACTCTTCAGGCATATGAATTCTATAAAATCTTGTTATGTTGCTCTTAATAAAGCTTAATGCTCAAATTTATCTTCTCAGGCTGCATTACATCCAAATACAAGTTCAATATTTTATGATTTAAACGAAAAAAAATGTCATTGTAAACTAGTACAGAACTATTACAGATGCTTTTTAACTAATGATGGGAAAAATGATTTTAGATAAGCATAAGTACTTTTACGTGTTAAAAAATATCTTATCTGGAAGCAAAAGTTTAAACAGTTTAAGATATCTAAATGTATTATTCTTCTCTTGCATTTACCATTTTTAAAAATTAAGGTTATTTCTTATAGCAATAAAACAACACATGCTTATAAAGTTCTTATTAAAATAATATTAAAATCTGAAAAAAGTATTAAAAATATATATTTTAAAGTAGGTGTGTCATATTTCAACGTAAATAATTTGTAGAGAGCCTTCGGCCGGTCTAATAATACGCATCATTAAATAAAACTGTCAAAACACCCAATATGTGTAGAACATTAAACGTAATTGTTCTCTACGCAGAATTATTGGTACTTAACTCAATTAAGATAATTGTTGACGATTTGGGATTTGGTGGTACCATGCACTTATAGAGAAAAAAATTACGAAAGCATTAGTGGAAGCATTTAAAGTATTTTGGCCTTGCTTCAAAACACGGTGGAGTAGAAGTTTTTTCTGGTTAGATTTCAATTTTCGCTACCAACTCTCTCCTACCATTCATCATGAAGATTAATTTTACCGCAATTTTTTATAGTCGAGATAAAACACGTGTTCTATTTCGGAAATAAATTTAATTTAAGACTACATGTCGATTAACTTACATTAAAATAAGGTTATCTTGGATTCTTTTGAAGTAATGGTGCAGGAAAGAACAAAAACTACCTCGGATAAAAGCCTTGCTTTGCATAGCCCTGAAACAAATGGATGTTCTAAGAAAATTAATGGTCGGGTCCCAGACTTGGACAAAAAGTCGATATCACTCTTCCTATAAGGGATCGAAGTAAACAGGGGGCTATATATCTTTATCTTGTTTTCTTAAGTGAGCCCCGAATTTTATTTGTACACTTAGTGACTTTTTATTAAGTTCCATATTCCAATGTCTGGTTAGAGAAATCTGCAGTCAGACTTGAAGTTTTCAGGTTTTTATGTTTGAAGTGCATTTGAATTCGTAAGAAATTTTAAATTCGATATGGTGAAGAAATTTTTCGTTTTAGGCTTTTTGCCTAACTTTAAAAATTTATCCTTAGGTTAGAGTAGTGGAAACATGGAAAAGAACGCTCATGAAACAAGACGTACTCTTATTTGAAAGAAACTAAAACGTTTTGAGATAATCGTGTAAAGAATAAAGCAAATATTAAAATGACAAAAAGTAAGTTAGTCTAACGACCAAAACAGGGTATGACTAGATTGAAAAGTGAAGAATAGGTGCTTTCACCCAGTACCCAGTACATAAAAAAATATCGAAGGGGAATATAAGAATTTTAGGGGGTTATGGGATAAATTTAATGTATTTTCCTATGGTCTTATTTTCGAGGGGGGATGTATCCCCAGCCCCCCTTTTCTATGTCACTGCTTTCAACGTGTCCCTCGGCGCTTCGCTATTGCTTAGTCCGTTTTATAACAGAAGCATCATATATCTTTTTACTTGTCCTGTGGAAATACAATTCCTCAATATTTAAAAAAGTAGTACCTATGTTAACATGATTTTCAGAGACTTTCTATGAATTTATTTAATAAAAATTTAATACATTATGCGTGTATCTGAAATATTACACTAAACCAAATATTTAGTTTTTGTATCCACATTTAATTTTTATTTCGTAATTTGAAGTTTCCTACTCGAACAATACGACCTGTTTAAAAAACTTTTTTTCTGGTTCTGATTTTAGGAATGTGTATTTTACTTTGAATTATTTTTTTTTCCAAACATACCTACAGTTTTGCTCTAGTAGCTAACAAAATTAATAATAATTTTTCTAAATGATTGCGCTACTGAAAATAAAGTAATCCTGAATGCAATAGGTACTAAAAAATGTATTACATAAAATAAGAGAAGGTATCCCAGAAAATCATTTGTTGTCTCAATGGGAAGGAAACGTTTCATATGGTAATGGGGTATACAAAAATGCAATTCTCTTTTTTATATTCAACGCAGATAGATTATATTCAATTAGAATAAATGACTTCGAATTTCATAGAAACGTTTTTGCTAATTAAATATCGTCCTCTAAGCCTTTGTTGAGTTCGGTACATCAATTTACCCATTAGAATAAGATAGGCTTTTGACCGCATAATGATGCGGTAATGCTACATCCTATTTAACTTCAATTAACGTTCTCGATGACAAATACATGTCTTTATACAGTCGGATCCGTCTGTATCCCATCCTTCTTTTCTAAATTACCTTTTTAATTCTAGAGTTAAAAACTATTTCAATATCGATGATAATAAGGTCCAATAAAATTCAAAGCATTATCTAAAAAGCTGGCGGTAAAAAAATTGGGGGGGGGGGCTCTCCTTTATAAACAAGAAAAATTAGTAAATTTTCTAATTAATTCCAGCGATCACATCTAATTAACTTGAGTTTTCATTATATGAAAGAGAGAATAATTATAAGAACTTTAAAAGAGGTTTTTTACAAGAATACAGTGTAAAATTTTATAATTAAACAAAAGTTAATATTGAAACCTCTCCTCGGAGTTTACCTATGTTCAATTTCCAAATGGAAATGAAAAATGGAAAATTTAGAACAAGCCTTTTACGTCATAAAGTACAATGAGCTCAATAATTTAATTAGCTTTGCAGTATATATGTTAAATAATAAATAAATTATGCAATCTCATATTGGAGAATTACATTCTTTACATTATAATTACATTTTACAATATTTATATTGAACTACAACTGTCGGCTCAGACTTAGTGTACTGTGAACTAGTGTTTCTAGAAACGCATTTAGAAGGCGAAGAAACATTTTTCATGTATGAATTGATTAATATGACAATGAATGTGAGTGTTACCTTAACAAGTTTGATACCCATCTTGGGTAAGTCTCTATAAAAGGTATAAATTTCTAAATTTAGGCCCGAGAGCTTAGGCCTTAGCTGTTTTAAGTATTAAAATCCTAATATAAAACTGCATCTCAGAAAGTCTGCACACTTGGGGGATTCCCAGCTATCGTGTAACGCAAATACATGACTGAATTCCACTCTTGGGGTTCATCAGCAATTTTTCCCCATTCTGAAGCGTCGTGTATTTAGCCGCCCTACTTCCGCAACACTCCCTCGTAAGAGCCGGTCTGAATCAGCAATAAAATTATAATAATACCCTAACGATGGCTAATCGTTGCCAAAATAAAAATAACAAAAAAATATTTAACCGAATTCTGACTTCCGAGGAAACGAGAGAAAATGAAACTCTCGTTAGCTGGGGCTATTATCGAACATCTAATGCATGAGATAATTTAGAAAAATACCTCTGGAGATTTGCGTGCAAGTGGCGTCGGCTAATTTTCCCGAGGATTCGTGATTTTGTGTGCTTCTTTTATTTTCCGGAATCATTATCCAGACTTACGACTGCAGATATAATTTAATAATACTCGGCAAAATTTCCCGAGAAGTTTTCTGGGTCTTGTAATTCCCCCTTATTGCTGAGATGAGAATTTTCGTGCTGCTGGTTTACATGGGCTTTTATTAGACTTTTAATTTATGTCTTGGGATCATAGGGCCGAATCTTAATTGGAATTTTTCGAGGGAGTTGTTCTCTGGAGCCTTATTTTTTTACCCTTGTTTTCAGTTTACTGGAGCTTTAAGAAAAGGTTAGAGGTGATTTAATTATTATTTTGCACCAAAAAATTTTGTAGGAAAGGATTTCATGCTTTGGAAGGTTTCTTAATTAATTTAAAAATTAAACTAAAAGAAATTATTCAATAGTATTATTTGAATGAGCTCAGTTCATCGACATTAATATCTTTAAAATTAAAAAGCAAAATTTAGCTTCTTTTCAAATAACTATCTTCTAGCTAGACACACAATCAAGTTTCAAATTTTCACATATAGCATTTTTTTTTCACATGCCTCTCGATTGCTCAACCAGAAAAATTCTGTTACATGATATTTTAGTTTCCATAGTAGATGAAATGCGTTTTCTTATTTCAAAACGAGAAAAAAATTATGAATTCCGGGGAGATATATTTTGAAATTCCTCTCTTGACTACACTCTAATAGACCTTCGTAAAGAACCACTGATCAAGTGAAATACGAATGAAGTGAGGAAATACCACAGTTTATGCATTGAAAAGATTGTTTTCTTACCTTTTGAAACAATCAAAATAGCTTTACAGTGTTAATGTTCCGGAATAATTATAATTCCGTACTAATTTATTAAAATCAAGGGGGATATTTGAGGGAGTACCTAGGTCGCTGGACCTTCTAACTCCAGTATAACTAGCCCCACTGGGTGAGGCTTAAGCTGAACTGTTACAGAACATGTGACTGAAGGTCACGGTCAGCTGAGGAGTGGCTAGCTTGATGCTAACCCCCTCTTGATTTCCCCAAGTAACCTTGGTACTCATTTTATCGACCCCGAAGGGATGAAGGGCTGAGTCTGCCTTGCCCGTGGACCAGGATTTGAACCCCGGGCCAGTGGTGTGGGAGCGCAATGCGCTTCCTCTACGCCACCGGGCTTCAAAAAAATTCTTTTGTTGGACTCGATCCCGCAACCTTTGGATCTGATTGCCGATGTCTTGACCACCATGCTAGATTAATTTATTAAAAAACTAGGTCACAAATCGTTTATTAAAAGTTCTTCTTAAGATTGATGATACAATGGTATGGAAATAAAGAGTGAATAAACTAAAAAGTTTCCAAAAGAGCTTAAACCAAACAAATACATTTTCACAGAATTAAAAAAATTACATCCATAATCCCCAACCATTACTTTGTGATATTTTAAAACAAAATTCCTCGCTTGTCCTTTCCACTTGAGATTCATAGACACTTTTAATAAATATTTAAACTCTTGGGGTTTCTAGGGAATCCATCTCATTCCATTTTCCTGTTTGACATTTGACAATTCAAAACGACCTAAAACCCCAGAGTCATTTCGGGTTAAAAGGCTGCCTTTGAAGCCCCTGATGATAAACGAGAATACGCCACATCCCATTTCATGTGGGGAATCAATTGTTAGTTTAAAACATTCCGCCTTTCATAAATCATAAAATTATCGCCGTATTTCAAATGTCGTAACCACTTCACGTAACCAACATTATAGGGCTTCGAGTATACCTCAGAGACTAGGACCTTATATAAATATACCAACCCTCGTGAGGGTCATTACCTCTGGAAAATACACCGCCGTTGATAAATGTGATTTAAAATCGATAAAAAGTGTAAAACTGGGGAGACGAACTTGGTGAAAAAGGGTAATAACCAAAGAGGAATTCTAATGCATTAGCCCGAATGTGCCCGGAATCGCTCAGGGGCGATGTGACCTCTTTTAGAGGTGGGGGTAATTATGAACGTTTTGCGGTTTTTGAAATATGGGGTAGATTTTCTTTCGGGAAGATGACGAAAATTTATCAAGGGGGTGCTGTTCTTTTTTGATGAAATGTGAGGACGATAATTTCAGATCAGTGTTGCAATCTATGCGCCGTGGATATTTCTAACCAAGATTAATGAGGAAAGTAATAAGTTGGTTTGGTAATAGAAATTAATTATAACCCTTAATAGAAAATGATAAATTAAATGGAATTTAATAAAGTCTTTTGTAGTTACGAAAACCTTTGAGAGGATTACAAAGCCTTGATGTAAAAATGTAGTCGAAATACAGTATTCTTCAATTTTATAACTATCGTATAATGTCTTAATATTACTAATGATGTAAAAGATTTAGAAATCAATAAACTACGTCCATTGCAAATATTTTTTCATACAATTTCGTATTTAATGGGGAACGTTTATTACTTGTGTCGTAATAGAAATTTATTTATCGATTCATAAAATAGAAAAGTCAAGCCATACATGTGAGAGTTTTAATTTTATGTCTTTGTTTCAATAATTATCCATGTAAAGCTAGGGATAAATATGTATATCTTGTGGGCAGTTTTTAAACTGAAATAATATTACTTGGTTCATGACAATTCTGAATAAAAATTGTATTGTTAAAACAAATTTAAATTGTATTTGATAATAATTATCCTAAATTAAGTTTTAATTGGTTTAATTTAATTCATTAGTTTTAATTTAATTGAGAATTTGCAATACCTGAAAAACTTATAAATTTGGTTACCATTACTCTTACTGAGACAAAACTTCGGGTTAAAATTCAGAATAATCTCTCAGAACCTATTGCTGTTTCAAATGGACTCGATCAGGCAGGGTGATGCACTGGCCTGCTTGCTTTTTAATCTTGCCCTCCAAAAAATCATGAAAGACTCCAACATTAATACTCGTTGAACTATCTTTAACAAGTCTGTTCAGATTTTCGCGTTTGCTGACGATATTGACATATACTGTCGTACCGCGAGGAGAAGAGCTTTGAACAGGGTTGCCGTGAGTAGACGAGTTTAAAAGAAGAGGGAAGCTGGTATGAATTGAACGGCAGTATTTGGCTTTTTAAGCGTACATTTGGCGAATGAGAAAACGCGTTTCGCGAAAGAAAATAAGATAATCATATTTTATTAAACTGCATTGAAATATAGATTATCTTTGAAATTTCTCGTAATCGAAAATACTTTTAGGCATGAAACATTTTTGTACTTTTAGTATGCTTTAATATTGCTATTTTGAGTGAATTAGTTATATTTAGTTTTATATAAAATAGCTCATATCACTTTTAATTATCAATTTTAATTAAAATTAATAATTTCATAATTTAATCACCATACTCGAAATTTAAATGAAGCGTTAGAAACTTGTAAAGAGACAAAATATAGAAATATTTATTAATTTTTTAAAAATATTTTATAACATTTAAATACAATCTAATGCAATTCATTGTCACTAGAACTGCAGTCACTGTCAGTGTTTGACAAAGATTCGAATCGCTCTCCGACAAATTAATCACTAATTCGTCTATAATATCTTCGATCAACCCATCTTTTTCCAATAATCGCTTCTTATATTTTGTACAGTCGGGCGAATAAAAAAAAAGTTACAGAGACGATTGTGAACGATCGGATGGGGTTAAAAAGATGAAAGATAATTTAAACGCTAATTTTCATGAATTAACATCTACTTTAAAAGAAGGTATGATCAGATCCAATAAAATTAAAGGTAACTACTTGATAGGATAAATGATAATCGACTTGAGAGTTCAAAAAGAAGGATTAATGAACATGGTAAAAATTATAAAATATCCAAAATAAAATCAGATAAATTGATGTAAATCGCATAACATTATATCAAATTAAAATAGATCAGATTCGGTGAAACATTTAAGATCAGTTGAAAAGATCAGATCAGTTAAAATAGATCAGATCAGTTAAAATAGATCAGATCAGTTAAAATAGATCAGATCAGTTAAAATAGATCAGATCAGTTGAAAAAGGTCAGATTAGAAATATTTAATCAAATCAGATGTAATGCGAAAGGAAATTCCAAAATTCGTTACTCTAGAATCGAAAGAAGTTCACAGCTGAAAGATACCCACTCAGATTTGGCTCGGAACATTTATTTTAGCGCCAAGTGAATTACCACCACCCCCAAAATTCAGTGGAATAATCCGTTTCTATACCAACCGCAGCATCATCGTATGACGTCAAAAGCTCTTCTCCTCGCGGTACGACAGTAGTCGCACGCACTCCCGAGTCACTTAGAGAGGCTTTTACATCTATAGAGGCTGCAGCCAGCAAAATGCATCTAGCAATCAACCAAAATAAAACTAAGTACATGCCATGTGGTAATAACAGCGGCCCCTATTTTGAAATTGGGGAGTACAAATTTGAAACTGTTTGCAGGTTTAAATATTTGGGATCAGAAGTTAACACTCTCAATGATCTAATGCCTGAGATCCGTAGTAGAGTCACGGATGCTAACCGATGTTTTGTAGGTCTCAAAAAATACTTAAAGTCTAACTTCACTAGCAGAAAAACGAAGATCCTAATTTACAAAAGCTTAATCAGACCCATTCTTACATACTCTGCTGAGACCTGGACAATGACAGAAAAAGCTAAAGGTATAATTTCTGTTTTTGAAAGGAAAGTTTTGAGAAGCATTTTTGGCGGCATAAAATGTAACAACATCTGGAGAAGAAGAACAAACTCTATAGATCTTTTAAAGAACCAGATATCGTAAAATATATTAGTATTCAGAGAATTAAATGGGCAGGGCACCTATGCAGAACGGATAAAAATCGTATAACAAAAAAGATTTTTTCGGCCAGACCATTTGGCACCCGAAAAAGAGGAAGACCTAAGCTTAGGTGGCTCGACTGTTTGGAAACAGACATAGGAATTTTGAAAATTAACAACTGGATGTCCAAGGCCAAGATAGAAGAGCTTGGAATTCGATTCTGAGGTAGGCAAGGGCCCATCCTGGGCTGTCTGGCCATTGAAGAAGAAGAAGAAGAAGTTTTATATATCTTTAACATTTTAAAGTTATCTTTGAAGTAATTAATACTAACATTTCATCATGCATAGAAATACATTCTATTAATCATCTCAAGAAATTTGGAATTTCTCAGAAGATATTCACCTCAATTTTAATCAAATGGAAATAGTGAATCCTCTTTAAAATTAAATTAACCGTGAAGTTATAGAGATAAATGCAAATACCTAGTTTTAATTAAAATCATGAACCTATCGTAATAAATAAGACTGTCATCCAAACTGACATGGGATTCTTTGTTTTCTGTATTGCATAATATTAATAATTGCCAAAAGACAACTTACTTAACATACCTGTAGAAACAAAAGTTTTATTCTCCAATATTCCCTTTCACGGGAAATTTTATGTTCTGTACAAAAATAAAATTCATTTTAAATTTATAAAGAACAATGGGAAACGAGACGGCACATTACGAACTCTAAAATCCACTTAAACGATCCCTTCGCTCTCTTAAAACACTTCAAATATCGAGTTTGACGTTTAAAATTTCAAACGATATTTAAACTTATTTATATCATTCACGGAATATCTTCCCAACCTAATTCGACTCGGCGTTTCTTAACGTCTTAAAACAGTCTACTTACTTCAGAATAAATAAATCGAGCGATATATATATAAGCAGCAAGAGACGCCCTCGCTGCTCTTCGAAAATCCGAGTCGAATCATTCTAAATTCATCGCCACTTTTGCAAAGTCCGGATAAATGCAAATAGCCGACGGCGAATCTTGCAAACAACAAGCGAATTCAGAACTTCGCCGAGAAGTAATCAGCTTATCTGCAGCGAGGCAGGCGAGGATTAAGAAGCCAACTTGGGAGGAGCCCCGGACAATGCACAAATTTATTCCTGACTCCCTCTTCTAGATGAAAGTTGCATGGGGGAAAGTACGGATATATCAATCCCGTAGGTGCTGCGACAATTATTCCGATCCATATGCTTCCGTTATCCCCGAGAACGAACAAGAATAAATCAGAACCAAAAGGGGTGGTTAATCCCAGGCGAAATAGAGGGGCAGTGGTTTTCTCTTTGATGTATGCCGCTTCTCTTCTCTGAAAGAAGAGAGTGTGGATGCTGTGATGAAAGGCTCCACTCTCGCCCCGAAATCCTTTCTCACACACTCTAATCCTCTAGCTTTTTAGTAATAGTCAGTGTGATTAATTTTATTGACGAGGGGTTCACATCCGAAAAGAGTTTTTTTAGTATGGTGAGGCTTGGTTGATTTTGTCCACCCTTCATTTATTGTTTTTGAAATTCAGAATAGGTAACTTCATATTTTTTGTTGATTAGAATTTTATGAGAGGAGCTAAACCAGGATAAAGCAGGCTTGTATAACAATATGGGGAGTCATTCCTCTATGAGTTGCCCTAAAGTGCATTTGTTTGAATTCATTAAGGATAAGCTGAAGAATTAGCCAGTCGGAAAAATTAAGTTCTTTGCTTAATAGATGCCATATGCAAATAAGTGAAAATACAGTTTAAAAAAAGTATCGTGACGGAAACCAGTGTCTGTCAAAAATATAGAGCGTTTTTGAAATTATACAGCACATTTCTGTAGAATGTTTCGAACATACATGAAAATGGATTATTTTTCCGTATTATTCAATATTTACTATAACTTCTTTCTACTATCATAACAAATGATAGTGAACTCCAATCACATTTCTGGCCCTCTGAATCAATTAGTAGAATTTTTTTTCCCCCAGGGGCTAGTTATCATGGTATATTTTGACCCGAATGAATGTTAGTAGGTATTTTTCAAATACTACCTCGCTATAAAAGTTGAGATGGATAGATTCTTATTAAACTCATCAGCATTACCATTGCCATCAATAAAATGAATGAAAACGCAATACATTTATTGTTTGATGATTCACTATGACACAAAGTTGTCGTGTAATATAAAACAAACACAAAATGTGTAGAATTATGACAGAGCATAACACTACTAAGTACCACTTACTAACGCATTAATAGTTGGATACTACACTATAAATTATAAATTCCTTGAAAAATAATGTAAAATAACTCATTATTCGTGACCTTTTGAAGCGCTTCGTACAAAATTTGGCCTTTGATTCTAATATCGCTCTCACCTGTATATTAGTTCATCTTGTATTACCATCAAATCACCTACGTTCTTTTCATCTTTTTTCCTCCGGCATTGCCGCCCTCAATACATTTATCCCTTCTTCTTTCTCACCTTCCTTCAAGCCACCTTTCCTCCTTATCCTCTTAGCAGCACCGCGAGAAGAAGATAAATCAAGAATCCGTAATCCCCCAGAAAATAAATCGGGAAAAGCGAAACCAGGATTTCCTCTTGGAAGAAGCCCACCTCCACCACCCGCTTGGGGTTAAATCTCACGTGTTGCCACTTTCGAAAAGGGAAAATTTAATTGCAATCATTAGGCACCGCGAAACACCTGGTGTCCAAATCACGTTTGGAAGGGAGCAGCCTTCCCCTAACTTTATTAGCTGTTTGTTCTCGGAGTTGGCGATCGCAGATGGAATAGCAAAGAGAGACGCTCTCCCATCACAAAGGAAGAGAAGAGGTTCACGGATCAATGGAGACACCGATACCCCGGGGACCAGAGCAGACTCGGTGTCGTTTTGTTTGTTGGGGGAACACTTAATTAGGACGGAGAATCAAAAACGCAGATCCAAGAATTAACACTTTCGCGGAGGAACTAAGTTTTCGAGACATTAGATGGAGGGAATTCGGTGTTTGCCCCTCGGAAGAGATATATTTTTTTTTATTCTTTTGGGGAGGAGGAGGCTCTCTTAAATTAAAACGGGGGATTTGTTTGAAATGCTTCACTGACACTTCAATCGGGTTAATTCTTTCAGGGGCGCTGGAGCGTTCAAGAGTGTGAGGGGGAGGTGTAATTCGATTTGCAGCTGAAATATTTGAAATAAAATTGACTGAAGTGCCGTGTTAAGTCATTAGATTAGAGGAAACTTTGTGCGATTTCCTTTTTTGAGTTTTTGATGTTAGGTAGGGTATAAATCTCAAGTTATATTGAATGGATGTTTGGATTAGATGAATAGAAAGTACGTAAGCAAAAAAAATCAGATATAGCATGAATTCATCTTAGTTTTTCTTCATGAAGAAACTTTTTCTTTATTTGATTTTAAGAATATTTCTAAACATAAAATTTAAACTGACCAAGATTCTCTTTAGGTTTCATCTTCCTACTTATTTACCCTTTAGTGGACTGTGTATAAATGTATATTGCTTATATTAAAACTTGAATCTCTATGTTAAGTGTATTCTTCCAACTATAAGGCATGATGAAGATGAGTATTTTTTACAGTAATGGAGGACATACTTTTTTATTAATTAAGCTTAATTCATTGCGTTTAAAACGATACCTTTTTGAGTACTATTTCTTAAACCTTTATTAAGCGCCTCGAATTTTACACAGGATTCATTGGCAATCTCGGGCGGCTTAGGATTGAAAGGATTGACGAAATAATTATTGTTACACCTTTATGAAACTATACAGACACCATAAATAAATATATATAATGAAACTATATAGACACCATAAATAAGTATGTATTATGAAACTATATAGACAACAGATCAACAGTGGAAATTTTAACTTTAGAGTTGCGTGTTTCTAAATGAACACAAGCTTATAAACCTAAACGTGTAGTGTCATTGTAAACATTCAGGACAAAAGCATGAAATTCCTCTTTTGAATACTCCAGGGCGAGTTTAGCAAACACGTAATGCGCGTGAATTGCTTCTAAATGTAATACTGTCATTACCTCCTCGTCCTGGCACTAAGAGTTCATACGATTCATTTTTTTCTTCGATTGCTTCACAATGGATATTCGTTGTAGTCAAGGTAGTAGCTACAAGGTTACACGCAAAATGTTACGACAATTATAGGTAAAAGCTCTTTCCACACATGGCTTGTTTACTTCGTAATGATCCAAAAATTTGCAGACGGTGACCTGAAAGTGGTACACTCACATGCGAATAGCGCATTCACACGAATTCATGTAAAATATACAAGTTTTTGTATAATATTTGGACTGAAAAATCTAACAAAACTGGTCGTGTAAAATAAAATACACGCAGTGGTAACCACGCTCGCGCATCATAACGATTTTATTTTCGACGACATTTTCATGTTACAAATGTCTGCAAATATTTCAATGTTTTTATTTGGTAAACTTGCATTATGTTTGCTCTATTTTTTGAAAATTACTTTTTGAAACACCAATTATCCTAAGGGCGTTACCAAACTTTAAGGCGGTGTCGTTGCTAAGGGGTGGTCTTTAAAATTCGATAGTAAAATGTTTTAACTATAGAATTTTTCAATTGTTGCATTTTAAAAACGACCCTTTAACGGCAAAAGCTTCACACGGCTTTTTTTAACAAGTTAAAGTATGATATTTGACACGGATATTTTATTTCGTGGATGTGACCTCATCTTCATCAGTGATTTTAGGGTTAATTTGAAAATTTCACCCCCCTAGAACAACGTTGTGTAACCTCCTGCATTTATTCATTCACACTTTGCAATTCTTCATTTGGGAGCAAACTCATTTGTTCACATTATGCGTGAACGCAGAGAGAAGGAAAGTACAGTGTCATTATTAAATTATCACATCACATCCACATGACTTCGTTTTATGCTGTTGTGGAAAACCGGCTAGGATAGGGAAAAATTTTAATTTTAATATTAATCCATTAACCCTAATATTAGTTCTGAAGGTAATAACCAGACCAATATTTTTACGCCCCACTGTGTTGGGACATATTTTTAAAGGATTATCTCGCCAGTATCGAGCTGGTTATAAAAGCAAAAGGTTGCTTTTTATAAAAGCAAAAATTCGTCTCCGTAATGGTACGCAAATTTTTATTGAGTTAAATGTCGTAAATTTCTTTTACCTCCTAGACAGTCCAGGATCGCCTCCCTGTTAAAAAAAAAATATACTTCTTTACATAATTCGATGCAATTACTTCTGCTCTAAAGATATGCAGATGATTCTGAGAATCCATTTGAACAATAGTACCATTTGTAGGTTCTGCATAAAACTAACACTCACGAGCATTTAAAATAATCCGTTTCCAGAGACAGGAGTGTCATTATTCAACAGTCCTTGCGTCACAGTGACTCATCCTCATACACTCGCCTATATTATTAATAAGCGTTATTTGTTTGTAACCCATGCATATTTCAGTTTCCAAGAGAGTCAAAACGCAGAAACAGCATGCAAACGTCACATTAACGGAAAAGCTGAACAACGATGGGGAATAATGAGAGCCCTCCTGATAAGCTTTCCGCTGATGCTACAAACGATAACTGTCATTAAGCATCTGGCAACGCCGCGGAGCGTTCGAATTTTAGGCAGCGAAAAGAACGCCGTGTGACACGTCCGTAAAAATTGATTGCGGAATTATTCTTTGGGGAAATCTGAGACGGAATAATAACAACAAGTTAATTTGTAGGGTTGGGGAACCTTCGGTGCTCTGTTTTCGCTATCTGTAAGATCTTTAATGTCGGCGTGGCGCAATTTTAGGCTTTTAAGCAGTAAACAGCTGTACGTTATTTTGGTTATTCGAGTTGATTATGCTGATAACACGTCCTTTGAGGCTGTTACTTGTGCGTAACATTGTTGTGGCAGACTTAATATATTAATTACGAGAATAAGTTATGTATATGAAAAGGGAATCTTAATTATTTTCAACACGTTCAGCGGTTTTTCTTTTGACGAACCTTAACTAACACGTTTCTTTTGTATATGTATTACACTTTATAAATCTTTTGAATAAATCATAAGTGAAAGTAATGTTTAGCATATTAAGTCGCTTATGACAATTTTAATATTTGAGACACATACATGAGACGGAAAATATTTGTTGAAACATTTACATATTTAGTAAATCATTATATTTTGTTTACAGTAAAAATGTTCTTCGAAAACCACTGTTTTTGAATTTAATAAAAATAAATTTCAAAACTATCTCTAAAGCTGCATAATAAGTATTACAAAATAGCAATTTTGGATATATTTTTTTTTAATTCGAGACAATATCATTAACTTTTATAATTTTTTAAAATTTTGAAGGCTTTATTACATCATTTTTAAAATAAATATCCACGTTTTCTCAAATAAAAAATGTATGGGGTTATGACGTTTTAAGTCCCTATACCCATTAAGCAAAGTTGGGTAAATTTTCTGGAACCTTTAATTTACCTAAGGATTCTAAGCTTACAATTTTATTCATACACAGTTTTATTGGAAAACCATTTTAATGGTTTATGTCACTTAAGAAACAAAACTAAAATACAGCGTCAGCGAAAATTTCTTTTTAAATCTTTCTCAAAGTCAAAATACTGATATTTGAATCCACGAGAAAAAAAATGTAAAGAAAAATATAAATTACAAACACTATAAACGCTCTTGATACTTATAAATAAACCAAATATTTTGATACTAACCGAAAGACCTCAACGTAATGAAAAATAAAGTGTAATTTAATGAATGATTAGTCAATCAATAAATATATACATTTAGTTTCATTATGATAATAGAAATTTTAATTATTTCGGTCAGTATGTCGAAAGATGATTGGATACTTTTGCATAAATGCCACAAAACCCTCAGTCCCAACACTTTCAGAAATCCGCCACTTACTCTGAATAGTAATCCCCGAAAGATTAGAAGATCCCAACTCATGCCATCCAAACCCCGTCCCGCCCCGGAATAATGCCTTTTCCTTGTAGATCAATTCTCGCAATCGTTTGCTCTGCACAGACCACCCTCGTCACGGACACAGTTATCTGAAACTTTTCCTCGCGCGCAGTTCCATCACTCACCCTCTAAAGATCTAGCTGCTTTTTGCTCTTGCGCTTCTTTCTCCCCATCTTCCGCCAGGCTCCCATCCGTCTTGCTTCGCTAAGCTGCTCTTATTTATTTACTCCCTAAAAGTTGGAGCCGGCGAGAAAACTACATTTATTTATTCCTAATTCGTTTCTGTGATTTATGGTTTTGTTTCCGTTCTCCCCCGTGTTAGGGAGGTGTGTTACGTGGCTTCTTTATAATTCCCCAGGTGTAACATCTCTCTGGCTTCTTTTGGATGGGAGATTTCGCGAATGTGAAACTTTTACTGCGAGATGAATTCTTCTGAGGGATGGATTTTTGAAGGAGGCGCTTCGTTGATTTTATCTCCCAGACGCTAGAGGAGTTTTTGATTCTTTGCATTAATCTTGGGGAAGGGTATAGAATTTGAACTTTCATCATTATTCAAATTATTCTACTTTTGAAGGAATGTTTTTAAAACGAAAACTTTTATAAAAGAAAAAAGTACAAATCAAAAATTAAAAGCATGTATTTCAACAAACTTTTAGGCCAAAATGGTATTTAGAAGTAACCTGTTTTGTAATATACTTTCAATAGAAATTAAAAAAAAAAAAAAAAAATTAAGGAATGGGCAATTTCAGCATTTTAATTTTATTTTTTATTCCATAGAGATATCTGAGAGAGAAATTTACGTGCAAAAAATTTTCAATTGTGATGCTTATTTATTTTCTAATTTAATTTCAAAGTTTGACTTTTAAAAACGGCGTGAAAAAAGCATGTGACGTCATTCATGATTTTTACTTTAAAGTAGAACGAAACAGATCTGACGATATTCAACCCGAAACAAGTGCAAATAGATTGTCTTTTTTTATTTTTAAATATTGAATTGACCATTTTTTATACTGGAAAAAAGCATTTTTTCCCCGTTTTAAAAAAATACGGGAATTGCCCATTGTGAGAATGTATCTCCAGATATGTAAAATATTCGATGAAAATAAACTAAGCTAATCTTTTGTAATCGGGCAATCAGTGAACTAAAAGTGCCTCTCATTATGCCCAATGTTACATGATTTAATAATTTTTATATTGTTCTTAAATTGCAGAGAAAAATACAAAAGCAGCAAGTTACAAAGGGGTTTAAAAATATGTTTTACTTCCAAGCATAGTAAACTATTTTAAAAAAAACATAATATAAGGAATGCAACAAAAGTTAAAAAGACAGCAATCATAAAAACATGAAAATACAAATTTATTCAAAAGACCACCTGTTAAAATGATTAAGATTCGAAAGAATAAACCTGCCCACCCAGTAAAATGCCTAATACACATTTGTTACACTTTGTCTTTGAAACTTTTGTCCTCGTATAATAGTACGTTGTTTAAGTTCAAAAATAACCTCTACCATTAGATTCTATATAACAACAGCATCTGATACATTATTTAAACGTAAAAGTAAATGGCTCAAAGTTGCCCTCTTTAAGTACTCAAAATAAGAACATGACTGCACATTTAATTGGTTTTACAATTACTATCTATCGATAAAATTGTGTCGATGCAGCCGTAGTTCTGTAACAAGTTCTGAAAACACAATGCATAGGGAATTTATTTTATACAGCTAGCAAAAAAAATAAAAGACTTCTTTCTACTGCATACTGTGTGTGAGTTATTTCGGCAAACAAATAATGCATTTGCTACGAACAAACACATTGTACTATTCATTTTTTCATATACTACCAGCCAGCATGCTCCTGCATACGCAGTTCCAAAATAAGGCCAACTTCGTGTGAAGGGAACTCTTTTTCTCTGCCTCGCGAATGAGTTTTTGTTAGAATAGGAAAAATGAATTTCTCGGAATAAAGCTGTCGAGCAAAGTTTTCAGAAACGAAAGTATGGAACCGATAGCTTTCTATTTCCTTTCGATATGCGATATATTTCTACCCGCCCATCGATATCTACACTTCTGAAGAAGAGGAAAAAAAAAAAAGGTTCGCCATTCTGATGAATGCAGGGCCCGTGGGAGAAGGGAAGAAAATGGAAATACGGGAGAACTCCTTTTTTATCCCGGAAAAATCCCCGATTCGGGCTTTGTTTTGAAACAAGCGGGAGAGGGAGCCAGACTCAAAAGTAATCAATGGAACAAAGTAAACGGGGGGGGGGGAAAAAGAAAGAATGGAAATAAAGAATACATCTTATTCTCCGGTTTCGTTCATTCCGGATGCGAGAATTTTCCGACCGTTTTGCGGTACGCCCCGATATTAAACGGAACAAGCAACATAAATATCGAAACATAAATTCCGGGTGGCGAAAAACAAAAAGGGAACATTGGTTCGGGTAATAAACATCGTTGTCGAAAAAGGGGAAATCGCGTCCCGGAATTCGGTTTTCCCACCCAAAAACTGTTTTTATCCCATTTGCAGCTCTGAATTTTTTCTTTCAACGTGACGCGCAATACAAATCTCAATGATATCAGCTGCAGGTGCAGGAGAACTGTCGAAGTGTTTCTTCAATTTTCTTCGGCTGCTCTTTTCTAGAAAGGCTCAAAAACTGTTTTACTGCCCCGAAACGATTGCTATAATTCAATTCCAGACCTCTGTCAGTTCCAGCGGGAAGTTTCCTTTGTCGTTTCGGTGTTTTCTATTAAGAATCTTCCTGGAAGTCAGGTCTATAAGACAATCATCAGTCTATGTCATGTGCCAGACAGCATCGCCTGAACTCACCTCTGAGCTAGACGTGTTGTATAAAATTCATGACGTTTGGCGTAAGGCCATATATATACCCCACAACTATAGAATTCAGTTCGATATATATTGCCTGGAGAAGTTTTCTTTTGGTAGTTTGTACTCGGCTTAGGTGCCAAGATAAGGGCATTTTTCCTTCCTGAGAAGTTATTAAACTTTTCTACCGTAAAACTTTTCCGGAAACTTTGTTTTTGACTATATTTTATAAGGAAGTTCCGTTCATTCTGTTGAATAAGTAAGGAGTATGCGAGGTATTTTGCTGGGTATTTAAGAGAAAACTGCTTTAGTATTTTTCTTTTCGTATAGTTAACTATCACTTTCGTAAGTAATAACTATTCTTCAAAACCATGTAGCAAAGAATAAATTAGTTTTACCGGTTGTTTTTTAACGTGACTGTTTCAAAATATAAAGGGAAAAAATTTGTTACTTTGTAAGTTTTTAAGACTTAATTATTTACGATCTCCTTCGTTTTTTATTGAAAATACGTGTTGAGCTCAATGCTCAATTGAAATTGTTCAATATATAATAAGGTACGATAAGTAAAAGCATTTTCAAAAATAACGATAACTTTAAATGACCTAAAACATACATTATAAACACTTATCTTCATTATATTAATATTACATTTATGTGAAATTATTTTATACAAAAGTCGTTAGTTGAATACTTTTATGTTTCACGGGTTGAAAAGTGTATACATTAGTTGAATTAACGACTATATTTTGCAAAAAATATCTTCAGAAAATAATCGGCAGAATATCTTAAGTTATTTGGAACATATCGTCTTAAGAAAATAATCTTTAAATTTTTTCAGAAAAAAAAAGTGTTCCAAATAACTTGAGCTATTCTGCAGATTTAAAAAAAAGAAAGTCTTAAGATTTTTTTTTCAGTTGGGTATGTACTTTAATTTCATCAAAATCCCCCCCCCCCCAAAAGGTCCTGTTATCAACAAATGTTATTTCAAATTGGTATTAATCTTATTTAAGAAAACTTAATTTTCGTTGAAACTGCACATGACTTTTAAAGCATAAATGTAATAAATGAGTTTCATCTCTTTATTTGAATTAAAATAATTATTTCTAGTGCCTCTTATGAGGTCAAATGAAATAATACTTCTGTATGGTATTTAGTGTCTTTTTTATAGTAGTACGTCAGAATGAAACTACTACCTAATAAAGGAAAGTTCATTATACTAATTTAATACAAAACTAACGTGAAATTATGGGAAGTTTTGTGATGTTTTGGGTTTATGGACTAAACAAATTAGTTTTTAATTCCTATGCTATCTGGTAATACCATTTAAATAAATTAAAACTAAATCATAAAACCTAATAATTAGTTTTTCCCATTGAAAAAATCTTTGTTTAAATTAAATAAAGAGCAAATAATAATAATGTTTTCCACATATAATGGAACGATTTTAGGAATATCCTTTATCCATTAAATTATTCCCAGAATAGGATGAGTTACCAATCAGAAGAATTTCGTCAATTTATTTACTGGGAAATACATTTTTTTACGCTAATAAGCGGAATTAATAACTTTTTTCTTTTAAAAATTGATAAAAATAAACCCTATTCGGATTCTAGAAAAGTGCAGAGAAAATGAAGAGGGTGTTTTTTTTAGCACATTCTATAAGAGGATAAGAGGGGAAACTTTAGAGTTTTAGGGGAAATATTTCTATATTTATTCCTACCAATGACCCTCAAATGACTTTTTTTTTCATATTTAATAGGAATTAAAGAGGTGTGCAAATGTATTAGACTCAAAGACGTAAAACTTGATACGAGACGCTATGATTGGTCATGGAAAAGCAATGAATTTTACCTTATTTCAATGAATTTAATACTTTGTGTGGCATTATTTTCTGGAATTCTTTGATTTGAAACTTTGATTCTGAACTGTTAAATATCGCAAAGGTGTTTTTAACTCCAAAGATAAGAAATGTGGTGAAAAATTGCAAATCAACCGATTAAAATACAGTATTATATCAATGACAGCAATAAAAATTTGGCAATCTTGAATCTTTTGCGTTCAAAACAGGTTGACGTTATTTAACAGGGGGAGGTTAGGTTTTTATTAGCGATGTCATTTTGGCCTAGATTGAGAGAGCTCCAATGCTTTGCTGGTTTATTGGAACCGTTATATTGCTTTCAAAATATTCAACAAAAGTAACTTATATTCCCTTTCTTCTGTAAGCCGACGATGTTATTTTCAACAGGCGCTGATCCAGCCGGCTCCAAAGGGAGGGCACTTTTTGAGAATCACCCCGACCTTTGTACGCAAATAGGCAAAATTTTCTTTTTTTCAACATAGATCTCTCCAAAACACCCATGATATAAGGGTCTGAGGTCCTCCCCAAGAAAGTTATAGGGATTTTGACCGTAAAACATAGAAGGGTCTGGCCATAAATCACTCATTTTTGATCAGCACAAGTGGGTGATGAACGAAAAAGTTTGAGATATATGGGGAAAGTGACCCTTGGGCCAAAAAGGGAAAAGGAAGAGAGAAAAAGTTAAAAAAGTACTACATTTTTAATAAATGACTGAAAAAAATTTTGGACTTTCAGAATCGAATTCCTTTTTTTCGTTTTTATGCCTATTCTCTCTTTTCCCCCTTCTTTCCCTTACTCATATTAGTCAAAGTAGATGTGACTTTCTGGAGTGCCCCCTACCTTGAACCCGAGCCTGATTTCCAATCTTCAGTTACATTTTTATTACATGTTACCCGCAACTAGTTTGGTTAATTAAAACTAACGTATCTCTTATTTTCTCCAACAGGTTGCGAAGCAGTGGAGATCCGCCGGCTCTCGGTCCCTCGCTACATCCAGAACGGGACGGTGGACTCGGTCACCCTGGACTGCGAGTACGTCTACAACGAGAACGACTTCCGCCTGGTGGTCAAGTGGTTCTTCGAGGACAACACCGAGCCGGTGTACCAGTGGATCCCCGGCCTCAACAGCCGGCACACCTCGGGCATCCTCAAGAACAGGCTGGACTTGAACTACTCGGTGACCCTCGTTGATACGTATTCCATGTACAGGGCCTTGAGGATACTGAGGCCCACGACGGAAATCAGCGGAAAGTACACGTGCCAGGTGTCGTCCTTGGCCGCGCAGGATTCGAAAGAACAAGTCATGACTGTTTTTGGTGAGTAATTCTTTCATTGGTTACGATTATTAGTTTGGCTCTTAAGACGCATGTAGGAAACACTGGGCAATAACGTTATAGAATTATTCAAAGTGAATCAATGTGAAATATTGACCAATATCGACGAGATTTCCTCTTCCTGGCCAGTATCGATACTGCAAAATCCGAATCGATTACTATCTAAAAATGCAGAAAAATCAATTATTATTTTTCAGTTTTGTTTCATTTAAATTTTGATATTTAGACTTATAGTTGAAGGATCTTTTCTACTTTATGAGGGATATTAAAAAGAGTCAGCTGAACAAAATGCTAATTAATTGAATACGTCTACAGTAAATACAGTCGCCTTTTCTTTTAATAAGACTGATATTGTCTTCAGGTTTACAGGTCTCATTTCGGTGTTGAGCTTCAAAAATTATAACTGAAGTACCTTTCAACGAAATGAACCCTTTCCTATTTCAATATCATTTTTCAAAATTAACGTTTTAATGGATTCTCTATCGAATTTGCGGCTTTTTACCCACTTTGAGTTGCCTGTCGCAGAATTTCCTTAAATGTTTCCTAAAGAGGGTAGTTTTCTAACTTTGTCTGCATGAAGTGTGAAAAATGGTTATAAAAAATGAGGTATTTAAAATTCTTGCTTGTTAAGGGGAACCACAACTAACATCATGTTAAGTTCGTGAATAGAGGTCAGTTTGTAAAAACGTGAATGCTTTAAAAAATATTTGTAAAATTACCGTCGACTAATGGTATCAAACCAGACCTGGCAAAATACGGCTAAAATTTATTATACATTCAAATTCCTGTTAACCTCGTAAACGCGACCTCCCAAGGCAATGTCTGACAATATATATTCCAATGTCTCCCTCCGTTTCTTTCTAGAAAGATTTTGTCGGCGTCGACATACGCCTTTCTGTCCCTAAACCTCTGGTCTTATCAATTCATCAATTGGTGTTTGATTACTTTTGAGAAAACTACCTTCCTTAACAACGTCGGCAGCGGTCAGTATCGGCTGCAATTTCACTGATTCCGAGTGGGTTTATATAATTGTAGTACCGCTTCTTTGTCGTACTAAATGAACGCAAGGATCTACGATTGTACAGAATCCATACTTTAGTATTAAATAGTTTTACGTGTTTAATGCATGATTTCAAGTATTTTTGTGCACCACAGATACGTATATATATGTGTTGTGTATCTAAGAATACTGCTTTTTCAAACGATGTATCACAAACCGCAACATTTTCAAGTTACTGTTAGAAATTCTGTATCTTATAAGCAATTACAAAATATAACTCCCAGACTCCCCTTATACGATGTGTAAAATTAAAGAAAACTAGAAATGAAATTCGACGAGTTTAAGAGGTTCGTAAAAATAAGTAACAGTTTATATACAGCAGACGTTCTAGCAATATCTCCCAGACTACTCTTTTTGAGATTCTCTCGAGGATCAAATGGTTCTGGGGTATTCCCAAAGGTATAGTCTGGCTTCTCTTTTTTCTTCCTGGTTCCAATTGATCTTTCATTCAGAGATTTCGAGCTGAAAATCGGATGAGGCAGAAACACGGGAAAATAATTAGTTTAGTTCAGAAAATCTCCAGAACAAGCTCATAAAGCTTACAAATGGTTTTGTTTTTTCTCGAGTTTCATCCTTTAGGAAGGATACGATTAAAAAAACACGCATTTTTATAGCTTCTTTTCTTGAGAAAAGAACAGCACCGAAAAAAATGTTGAAGAATTTTTTTTCTTGTTATGTTGAAAATTTTAATTAAATCCTGAGACTTATTTCTGTTTATTAGAGTATCAATGACCTCCTTTATTTGTGAATACGCTCCGATTCTAATAGAACAAGAAAAATTTGGAGAATGGATATGATGTTCTTTATCTCTAAATATAAGCCTATTCTCAAAATTCTTTAAAGTAATACAATACACCCCCTTTTTATTCAGAAAAAGAAAAAAGGAGGTTTTTCTACTTTTTCCTACTAATTAGTCTTAATTCTAAAGCAAGGAAATTCTTTTCTCATGAAATATATTTTATTCTCTGACAAAACGAGTTAAGTTAGTATAACGAAAGTTACATTTACATTATACTAGCATATAGAATGTGTGTGTATTTAATCTATTAGCCTAGTTTGGTTCATTCCTTCGAGGTTCAAAAGACATGCTATTCAACGTTGAAACACATATTATTCTGTACTTATTATAATATACTTCTATCAATATATAAGATATTTTAATGAAACTCAGTTTCTAACTAAAATATTCATTCTACCTTTCTTAGATATTTATCATTTTTTTAACTTTCTTATTTAGCTAGAATCGCTGAAAGTCATCTCAATATACAGGGTGGTCCTTAATTCATGGTACAAACTTCTAGGGGTGTTAGAGTACACCTAGACGAACAAGAATTGGTATAGGAAGGGGGGTCGCAGATACGCCGTTAAAGAGCTAGGACCTAATGTAGTGCGAGTGCGTTTCAAAAGGCCGTTTTTAGAAGGCCCGTGTGACGAAACAAATCATAATAAAATGAAAAACATTATTGCATGAGGCACAGGAATATCCGTACTACTTAAATCCTCAATGTGATAGAAATTGGACCACTTTCTAAACCGTGGGGTGAGTTTTAAAACGTGCAATATTCATCTTTTAGCCAAAGAATGGAGTTCCCTTAATGGTACTTAGAAAAATGATGATCGGGGAAGGAATTTTCAATGATCATACAGTTCCAATGATCAATGTATGATCATTGAAAATTCCTTCCCCGATCATCATTTTTCTAAGTACCATTACACTACAATGTAAGGGAACTCCATTCTTTGGCTAAAAGATGAATATTGCACGTTTTAAAACTCACCCCACGGTTTAGCAAGTGGTCCAATTTCTATCACATTGAGGATTTAAGTAGTACGGATATTCCTGTGCCTCATGCAATAATGTTTTTCATTTTATTATGATTTGTTTCGTCACACGGGCCTTCTAAGAACGGCCTTTTGAAACGCACTCGCACTACATTGGGTCCTAGCTCTTTAACGGCGTTTCTGCGACCCCCCTTCCTATACCAATTCTTGTTCGTCTAGGTGTACTCTAACACCCCTAGAAGTTTGTACCATGAATTAAGGACCACCCTGTATTCAACATGGTCACTTCACTGTGAGTACAGCATACTTACATGACCTTAAGAGACGTTGTTTCAAAATAAAAGCCTTGGAAGGGACTTTTAAAACACACTGTATAAAAAGCTCATCAAATTATAAAGAACGTAAACATCTTCAAAATTCAGTCTATAATGTAACAAAAAGCCAATGGCTTTAAAATAGGATAACGTTTAGTCAAAATATTGATGAAAAAATAATCAATCACTTAAAAAAACTCCCTTAGTAAAAATTTTGTGTTTTTCACAGCTAATTTTTATAATTTTGGCAAAAAAAGAACAGGGTTAAAGGAATCTTTCGATGAATCGAGGGATTAATATAATTCAAAACATCTTGTCACTTTAATAAACTAATATTTAAAAAAACAATCAAATTAACTGAGGTAATAAGCCATAGTCTCTAAAAAATGTTTGTATCCCGACATTCTTTGCTAAATTTTTTAAGAGGAAAACATATATTAAAATTGACTGGGAATCGATTCAGAATTTTTCACTTTAGATTATAGCCTTTAGCTATGATCGCTATAATCATGTCATGTTACTTCAAATAAGAAATAACCAAAAATGAATTAAAAACTAATTTTCCTGGAGCAAATTTAATTACTTGGATAAACACCACTTTTTTCCAAATCCTAAAACGTATCCCTTCTCTATCCCAGCAGTGCGAGTGTTCCAGAATTGATCAAAAAACGGCGCTGTCACGCAAACCTAAGTTATTCCCCCTTGAGACCGGCCCAAAATATTTTATTTCCTAACAGTCGGTATAGCGTGTTCTTTGAGAAATGCAATCGTTTCGAAATCGCTTCAGCGGGTGTTTGTTTTTCATTCGAAAAAACATTCCGACGACCATATTTCAGGGCAAACAAACTTTCCCTTTCTTCTGTCACTCCCCGATCGAGAGAAAAACATTCCTACCAACAATTGGAAAAAAAAGAAAGAGAGAAAAAGGGAAAGCGGTGCATAATTTATTGCTGGAAATCCCCCAATCCTTTTATCAGCCCTGTATTACGACAGGGAAAAACCGTCGTTAAAAATATCGCAAACATTGTAATGACCGGGACCCCCATGCCTCAACAGCGGCACAGAAGTGGCAAGGTTCATTAAAAATGAAAGACCGCCTCGAAATGAAATGGACACGTATCAGAGCAAACGAGGCGGAACAATCACCAAATGGAATCGCATTTGCCCAATTGGACCACCTGATCCAAAAAGCAACATTAGTAACGAATCCGGTAATAGTATTTTGCTTGTTTAGCGTTAATTTTTCAAAGGATGGCTCTCTGAGCTCGTTAGTACCGCCACTTTTAACCTGTCCGTCTCTGAATTGGATCGACTGCCATTGCCATCAATTACCGGGTTGAATTTCGTGTATCCACGGAAAGAAAGACTACTATTTGAGGGTGGGTATTTAGCCCTCATTACACGGAGCAGGGTGTGTAATGGCTCTAGGTATGTCCTTTTCCGTGTAGGGAATTAAATTGAACGTGATGAATAGGGTTAATCTGGGAAATAGGAGCTCGTTCGAGCGCACCCATCGGATTCATTGTGACAGCAGATAGTGCATGAAACCTGGCCTTCGTGTACTATTTGTCTCCATAGAATTGATTCATCAGTGTAAAATGGGCATGGCATTTGATCCCTTGTTGAGGTGAATCACTGTAGAATTTACTTTTCCTTTCCTTGTATAGGAATTAAACCGTTTGAACAAGTGTTTTCCTCATTTATTTAGGCTCAAGGTGAGGGTGCAGTCCAATGTTGTAATCTGAGTTTATCAATATACAGTTTAATAATATTTTCTTCTTTTCAATAAAATATAACTTCAATGGGTTAAAATATATTTTTCTGATAAAACAAACAACAGCTTTTTATCTAACATGCATTGATTATTTTAAGAATAAAAAATACATTTTTATTTTACTTGTGATAAAAAAGTAAAATATATGTTTTTCTCCCTTACTATGACGTTTTAGATAAAAGAAATCAACTTTTTATATGAATAAAATTTATTTCTTTAATTTTACCAATTTTTCTTTGATGGAGTACATGTTAAAAAATACTAAAAAGTACAAGTTGTATTTTACAGCTAATTGAAAATTTTGAGTTGTTTGTGCATTTGTCGAGTTTTTTGAAACTAAAAAATATTTAGCTGAAACAAAAAATATTATTTAACGTGTTTTTAAGTTTCTAAGTAACTCTAAAGCCGAAATTAACAGTTATTCAGTTTACAAAAAAATACATAATTTTAGTTTAACTTGAGTACAACATTTTGTTTGGAGACAATATACGTAGAGTTTACATTTGTAAAATAGAAAAGAGTATCCCCTACATAAAAAGTCCACTACATAAAGTTTGTAGGATTAAAATATGAAAAAAATAGTATTGCAATTGGCAAAAATTACATGAAGTTTAAAGACAAATTATTTTTTCAATAATTTTCTCATTACTGTAAGAAATATAAATTACAACTCCTTTAAATTTAAAATTCTGATTCATAGATACAAAAAAAATCCTTATAATTCCAATTACAACATTGAAAGTCACGTATGTCCAATTGACATTAATATTCTTGTTTATAGAAAAAAAAAATTAATTTATCAAAAAATATCCTTTTTTTTTCTTACTTTACTAAGCATTATGATGACAAATTACTAAATTAAACAAGTTTCAGATATCTTACACCTACTTCGCCCATGTCACACATTGTCATATTAGGTCCTCCTCTCCCCCATTCTGACATCACACTTCCGAGTTAACCAAATTGAGCAATTTAAATTTCATTTTTCTGTGTTCATTGCTTGGGGATAAGACTAGACTTTTACAGTTAAATTAAACCAAATAGTGGGGAAATTGTTTCTTTAGGTTTAACAGCAGCGAAGGAATAGTTTTAAAGGTTTGTTGTCATAAACGTTGAACTATGTCATATGTCAAATTGTCTCACATTTAAAGGATGCCTCCTCCTGAACGTGTGACGTAGATTTTGATTCCCCCCAATTGTTACGAGAACATTTTTTAACGAGTTTTTAATTAAATTTGACGCACTTTTAATCATCTATACTAATAAAATAGAAACCCGGAAGTGCCGGAAACCCGCGTTGTTTCTCCGCGTTGCCTGTACAACGTATGTGATTGGTCCAAAGCTCTCTTCTCCTACTCTCGGAGTGGTTAGGATTCGTCCTGTTAAATATCCTAATGCTAAAAATCATCGGGATCTAGGGGTAGCCATTTTCTCTTTGAAACCTGGCAACAACCAAGGGGCAACGTTATTCTCATTCTTCGGCATTTCTTCGGTCTGTTTTGTTTACATTATTCAGTGAAAATTATCTGTTTATATCGAGACTGATTTGACTTTCGTTCTTTTGGATTTTAATAGCATTCTGTGGTGGGGATTGTATAAAGCTTTTTCAGTTATTGCTTTTTATTTCTCAAACGTACTTCTCGGACGCCGATTGTTAAGCAATATGGCTTTGGCTGTTTACATCCGAAGATGGCTGAGAGGCGGCGAACGTTTTCCCCCTTCATTTTGTGAATGCTTCTTACTATTCTAATTTATTACTTTTGTTCCGTTTTTTGAGCATAGATTTCTTTTTTATTCTATTTAACTCTGTATTTTTTGTTATGTTTGGCTCTTGATGATGTTCGTCGTTAATTCATTAAGTGCTTTGTGCTATCCTGAAACTGATTTTCATTTTATTCTTTGAATCTTACTTAGTAATTAAGGCTTACTTTTCTGTGTGCATTTTTAACACTAAGAAAATCTATGTAACAGTTTACATCAGTTTGATTACAGTTGTGCATTTTTTCCACACTTTCAAATTCACCATATAGTTGCTTTTGTTTTTAAAGTAGTTTAGTCTTATTTTTGTTTGAGAATTGTTTGTGTTTTGTCACATAATTACCTAAAGTTATTTAAATATTACATTAGTGGCATTTCATACACTTTTTCTTAATCATTAGCTACTAAAACAGCTTGGCAATATTCATCGGGAAAGATAACAATTGAACGGTTTTGGTTTTGAGGCTTCCTTTTCTTTTAGGTTGTTCGTCCATTTGTTACACATAATTTAAATTGGCACGGCTTCGATAAGAGTCCTCCAGCCGCCATATTTATCCACAGCAATATGCTTATGTGTCATTGTGTCATATTTGAGCTTATGGCTAAACATGGCAGCTGAAGGACTCTTATCAAAGCTGTGCCTTTAAATTACTCTGGCTTTTTATACATTTACTGATTTTTGTTTAATTTTTCGAATAGATTCATTTAACTGTTTGAATCCATTTTTATGGACGGTAATGCAGAGGGCCTCTGTGTGGTGCAGTCTATGTAATGCTAAATCTGTTACACCTTAACTATTTTTTTATTAGTTACACCTTAGTTATTTTTCAACAAATATGACTTCCTAACTATTTTAAAGTGTATGAGATTCTGTCAAAGGAACTTAGTACGGGCGCAGCCCGTCATTTATGTCTGAGCAACGCCGGGATAGCGCGTGCGCCATAGTATAAATATAAAGTTTTACTGGGCCCGGGCAACGCCGGGTCTAGCGCTGAAAGCGCTAGTTGGATATAAAAACACAGTTAATAAAAACCGGTTTATTTTATCCTTCTTGTTTTATTCATGCCTCAACCGTTTAACGTTAAACGCTAAAAGGGAAATATGATCTAATTTTAATGCTCAACGGTTTTATATTTCAAAACTGATTACGCAATTCAGAGTTTAATGTGACCTAGAGCTAAAATAAATTTAATTATTCTTTTGGTTTCATTAAAGTATCATAGTACGTTGCATTACTTAACATCGGTTTTTTTTTCATAATTGTATCTTCAAACACTTTTTAGTTAGATGACACCTTTTAATAGTTCATCGAATTAAGTGTTTGTCAGGCTAGAAAAAATGCATTTTTTTTGCTACGTAAAATAAAAACAAAGAGGACTTTTAGCTCCTAGTTTTTTTATGGGTTTTGCTTATAGTATAAGATAAACGGAATCTCTGGGAATGCTGTGCTCTTGGAAAAAGAGAAATGAAACAAATTTTTCAAGATAAATGGTTAAAAAGAGTAAATACGAATATAATTTTTCTAACTAAACTCAATTTTGTTTTTTAGGGTAAGACAGTTTTTTCCGTTAATCAGTTTAAGGGAATGTTTGTAACCTTAGATTTGTAATATAAATTAAATGTTACCGTCACTTTTTTATTAAGTTAACATCATCTTTAAGTCAGACATTTCTTCAGATGCTCTTTTTAATAGACGACATTAGTGTGACGTCACTTGCTTGTTTGGAAACGTGTTGATTTCAATGTGATTGGTTCCGTGATTGGAAGTAAATCCGTACGGATCCAATCACGGATGGAATCAAGCAAGTGACGTCATGACTAATGTCGTCTATTAAGTCGATTGTATCCACTTGTATCAATTTCAACAATAACACCAAATTTACGCAAACAATTATCACAACAATTTCATCCATAGATGTAACATGACATTTATGAGGCAAATTTGGTGGATACATGGAAACATACTTACTATATTGTTCATTTGCTATTAAGGTTTTATAGACAGATCGGATCTTAGTTACATCAGTAAAATTTTTAAAGCCATATACAGTAGAAGCTTTTATAAAAACCAGCTGTCTAACCTTTTGAAAGAGTTAACTTGGGCGGAAGTCCTTAACGGTTGCCAAGTTGTGCTCTTTTAGAGCCGATCTGTTGTTAAAACAAAACGAATCTCAAATACGCATACGTAATAAAACAATGCCAAATTAGCAACCAGTAGTGTCTTTTGCCAAAGCGAACTCTTTCAAAATACAGAACATCTGGTTTTTATAAGAGTTATACTGTAGGAGATTGCTAGAGACAATTTAAACAAAATGTCTTTACATGATAATAACAGCTTCCTAGAAACCTTTCATTTATGCTGCTTTGATTTAGCATTCAAAATCACAATCACAGCTTATTATTTGAGACAATTTGAACGCTGAATACACCTAAATACAACACTGTATCCTCTAAAAACTATTGCGTTAAATCCCTTCTCTGAATGAAAAAAATAGTTTCTATAAACTTAATATCGTAATGATGATAAAAAAAAAATAAGTATACATTATACTGTATGTCTTACATTATTTCTCTTCCAGTTCCAGCTGAAGACTTCGAACTGGGTTACATGGAAACGAGCATCAACAGTGTGAATGTGACTTGTGAGACTCTGGGTGCCTACCCCCTCCCCAATTTAAAACTGTACATTCGGCCCTCGAGCGGCAGCCCACCTCAGGTGGTGAACGATATGAGGACGAGGGTCGTCAAAAGGCCTTCGGGCTCGTTCGACGTTCTGCTTCATAGGACATTTCTAAACAGTGAACTCTCTAACAAAGGTGCCACAGTGTTCGAGTGCATACTGGAACTGCCGGGCACCAAGTATTTTAAATCAAAGAGGATAGCCTATTTGCCAGGTAATACATTTATTCTATCTTTTTCGACATTGGTTGGGTTTTATAAACTGTTGAAGGAAAAAAAAGGTAGAAGATGTTTTTATTTCTCCATCAATGTTTTGGAGAAATAAATGAAAGAAAGCAAATTGTTACGGGAACATAAAGCAAGCTAATGGGAGAGAAATTTTTTTATACAATATTATTTTTTAGAATAATCCCTTTTTCGTTTTTTACTAAGTGTAAATTGTTTCTGTTTTTTTTTCTGTTTAATTTATATTAATTGTTTTGATTTTCTGGCATATTTTAGTGTAATAATTATTTTTTTCATTTGAACTAGACATCTGCCTTTTGAAAAAAAAACCAGTCATGCCTTTTCTTTGATATTATGCTCTTGTTCAGTTTCATGGTATTTTAGTTTTTCACCGCAAGATCTTTCTTATTCTATTGAATATTTATTTGAAAATTTAAGTACTAATTTGTTCTCCAAAAACACATTATTACGGATTAGAACTGATAAAATTTAATTTATGGAGAAAGTCCCCATCACTCTTTATATATACTATATTTTCAAAATTATTCAATTATTACCCAACCATATTAGATAGAAGATGTTCTTTCAGTCTGTATTTCCTCGACTGAAATGTTATTTCTAATACCTTAATTTATTCCCTATTATACAAACCGCACGTGAATTAAACTCTACAATTAAGATAAATACACCCCCACGCGAGTGTGACCACCGTAACATTAATAGCAAAGGGGTTGGGTCAAGCGATCATTCACTCTCCATCATTCTTTGTTTTCCAAAAGGATTCTCGAATACGTAATTCAAGTCATTAAAGGTCATGAAAGGATGCTTGCTTTCCAGATTGAATACCTCATCAACGCAATGATTAGCCAACTGGATCAAGTCTTTACTATAAGTAATTACAGACACGAATACTCATTCAAATCATATCGCCTAATTAAAGCACGCATTGGGGATAATTCCCGAAGCCATCTGTGCGATTAATTATGGGAAACTATCTCCGATAGCAGCCGATATTCTAAAATGTACCGCACCGACGGGACCAGATTTACGGGTTTAGCGTATACGCAAATCCATCAACGGGGAACGTTAAATGTGATATACCGCATGCTAATGACGGATCGTGAACAATAGGGCTTCTGTGCGATTTGGGTCGAAATGAATGCTTGCAAACATGTATAGTAGATCCGGTGTGCATTAGTGATGAAGTGGTGATGCCTTACTAACTAAAAACTGATAGAAGCGTGTTTTGAATAGTCTGGTTTAATGTGTTACTTCATTGTTGTTAGGTGTAGGTATGATTTAAACAGTTGGTAATGTTTGAAATAGTTGCCGTTAGGGAATATTGAGTCCCCAAATTTGAAAGCGTTTCGTCTAACAAATGGTAATTTGAAATAATAGTACCGTAGCTGATGATACATAATTTATAGAAGTTTAACTGAAAACAAATTAATAGTTAGCATATAGTGGTAACCGATAATCTTTGTTTTTGTTTAAAGGTTAAAATACTTTATTGAATTTCGTACCTATACAATATGCAATAACTTGTTAAACAATCGTGAATATATTTTTATAACCATAATTAATGTGTACTTTTTCTGATACGAGACTTGAGTATATTCGCGAAAGAGATACACCCCGAACTCCTTTATTCCCAAAACCTTATTACGTCGAAATTATATTTTTCTTTTGATGTTAAGGGGGTATTACTTTTCTATTTTTTAATATTTTAGTACCCTGTAATTTTTAGATAAGAGTTATCATTGAATTCCGATGGATTCTTTTTGTTACTTTCTCGTATAAAAAATTTTATTCGGATATATTTGAGAGTAAATAAAAAAATGATGAAGTTGTCACTTGAGTAAATTATAGAAAGTAATATATTTAATTTACGTAGACAAAAATTCGTAGGTAATCAATTTTATAATTTTATTATTTAGTTTTTTATGTAAACTTACCTTACTATATTAATTTTTGAAGTATTTAATTATTACTTCGTAATTTGGTTTTCCCAGCAACATTTAGGTACTCATTATTTTTTTATTTTTTCTTAAATACATAGAACATTAGACAACTAGTTTCCTTTTTACCAACTACTTTTTACCTATCCTTTATACATACATATTTTATGAAGATGTAAGTTAAAACAAATGAAAGAAATAAGTTGAAATACCCCTAAAAAGTACTTTTTTGGGGGGTTTTGTATCTATAAGTTATCAGATCCAAGTTTTCAATCTTTGCGAATCTCAAATGGCATTCATAAAAATATTTTTTTTTTTTTTTAAGTTTGTTAGATTATTCTAAATAGGAATGCGCATGGAACATTTTAAAATAAAAAAAATAATTTGCTTTTAATTTAAAAATAACTTCTTTAAGGTTTTTTATATATTTTCATCCAAAATTTGATGAAATTTTAGATATTCTATTATAAGAAATAAAAAAAGTAAATTAGAAGGTCCATCAGCGCCATAAAAGGGGAAACTTCAGGATTTTCTTCAGGCACATTAGTTTTTCCCTTTTCATCAAAAAATTAAAAATAAATTCAAAATCAAAATTTTAAGATTTTATAATTATTAAAAAAGTTAATTTGAAATTAAATGGAGACGACAATACATTTTCAGGCGTAATAATTCTAATAGCAAAAAATAATAATTTTACTGGCAATAGTTTTCGATGGAGAGAGTTAGTTGCACGTTACGAAAAAAAAAATACAACTTTGAAATTAAATATCTACTTAACTAATTCCATCATCAATCAAATTTCCTTAACAGAATATTCCTAAAACAGGTTTCAAATGCATGATGTGTCGAATTTCTAAATTTTCCTCCAATAGTTTTTTAACTATGAAAGTTAGAAATACGCAGGACGAAAGTTTTCTGAAATGGTGGCTGTGGAATCGGGGATCACTGTTACTCTTTTAAAATGTAAGATATATAATTTAAAAAATATAAAAACTATCCAATTAATTAGAGAGTAACATAAGCCTGCTCTGAAAACAATTAAAAATAAATGTTTTGTACTCTGTATCATGCGTAAAAAAATATTTTAAAAATATTAATTTTCTCTGAAGATACATAGTAAAGTAAGATGTATTCAGTATATTAAAGAATGCTAGAATAACAGAATTCATAGATTTTTTGATTTTTATCAAAGTAAAGTGAAACGTGTTAAACAAATTGATATAATCGGATTAACTTGAAAAGAATTACATTTAACACTCTCAAATGAATCTTTCTTTATATTGAAATTTTTTCTGTTTGAAATATTTCATTTTATTATTTGGACCTTCAGAAACCCATTGCAGATTTATCTTGCCTTTTATAAATAACAAAGAATTGAAATTTCATATTTTCTCCCACTGCTTTAAACATGCATTTATTCCAACCCTATAGAAAGGCGAACTCTTTATTCCTGTTTATATTTTCTCTTCGTTTGTTAGTCGTGTCCCTTCTTTTGAAATCTTTTCTGGTCACTCTTGCTAAATCAGATTCTTATAACTATTATATCTACTGAAAAAAAAATGTTGAAAATAATAGGTTTACTGAAAAATATGGACTCTAAAGTTTAATCAGAATTTTCTTGTGTGTGAAACTGAAATAAACATGATTTATAGTTAAAAACACACTTTCTTAGTTTTTGAATATTTTCCTAGAAAGAAAGTTTGAACAATCAAGAGTCAGTCAAGAGCAATCTACCTTTGCATGAAATATATTAAACTGGTTTGATTAATAATAATTAAAAAGATAAAAAAAAACAATTACATGTTGGACAGTTACATTGCATAATGCTATCTAGGACGTATTTGCAGAATTTCTCGTATTTTTCTTTTCATTCTATAAACTCAACTATAATTAAAAGAACTGGTTTTCTTATTAGAAATGAGTTTAAGCACGATCAGTAAAAAATATTATTAATCATACCAGAATTCCTTAAGGTCTTTTAGTTCCTATTCTGCCTTATACGTAGCACGCTAGCAATTAGGGATATAGAAGGAATTAGGGAAGAGACCGTTTTATAACGCACCAGTCATAACAGAATATTTCTACTTTAAATATTCAAGTTAATAAACATGAAATGAAGGTAGAAGTGCCTTAAAATCCGAATGTTAAATATTATTAAAATACATGTTAAATAATTCGCATTTTGCACCCAATTTTGTTGGAAATAGATTTATAAATTTAAAAAAGTGCACCATTGAAGCGTCGGAACCCATACCAATAACTTTAAAGTTACACTTTTCCATTTTCCAGCGACTTGAGCAGCGTTCCAGAAGAAACTTTATTCGCATCTCGAACTCATTTTTATTTTCTCCCGGGAACTTCAGCCGGCGTAGTTGGAAAATCTAACTCCGGATAAAAGGTGCAAAGTGCATTTCGCGTTCACGATGCTGTTGCTAGGTTACCACAATGAGAAGGAGTATAGCTGCTATCCTCCTGATGGATGCGAACTTGGAAATAAAATGTTCAATTGGAGATTCTCTTACCCTTTGCCCGTGGCTCGGGATATGTGAAGGGCTAACTTGTTAAAAGAAGTCGTTTCGCAGTGAAAAGGAAGAAAACTAATGTTTGAACCTTAAAAAGACATTTTCTTGGTGTGTTTATTTATTTGAAGCTCGTTTTCTACCCCTTTCTCCATTTGGTCCCGTGAGAAATTGTGCATTTGAGATAGGGGTCTAGTTTTTCATACACATGGAGTGCGGAGAAAAAATATCTAAGAAGTGTCAAAATACATTCAAGGAAAACAGGAAACGTATACTAATACTAAGTAATTATATTTTTATTTTCAATTCAAAGTATTATGTTAAAAAATGCTCACACCATTTTATTTTATATCATTTTAAAACCCCCCGAAGAATATGTAAAATTCTTAACTGGAAGTAATCCCTGATGTGTGTAGATGAACTTTATTTTTATCAATACAAACAAAATTAAAAGTGTTTTTTTATAAAATTAATAGCCTGCATAAAATCAGCTGAAGTAATTGAACTATTTATAATCCTTCATTCTTATGTAATTTCTTAAAGCAAGTTCTTAGTTCCTTTGTGTTATAGTATAAATGAGGGAACGGATATAAGAAATCTACCCAGATTTATGCTGCATATCCTTAAAGGAATCATCATTTAGGTACTATTTTCGAAAACTAAAATTTAAATTGTTTTATGAAACTATCATAAAAAATGGTTTTTCCTCTATTTTAATTAAATTTAAATGAGGTAATATCTGGATTATAATTCATAAATCAAGCAAAACATCCATCTTCATGGACTTATGATCGTACCGAAAGAGAAGATTTGTCTTTTAACCTAAAAACCGAGAAAGCCCAAACTGCTTCTCGTGGCTCTGTTTAACTAGATAAGATAAAGATGGGTCGGGAGTTTTTCCCCAAGAATTTTATTTTCGGAAAAAAGACTGTAACTAACGTGTTTCTGACACATTTTTATTATTTTTTTTTTTTTTGCTTTGAAAAACCTAAGTGGAAAATATTGCGGCCTTCCGTTTTTAGTGGATGTGGAAAAAGTTTGCAGGGTTTTTTTTTAATTTGAAGTTGTAGGGTACAACTAAGCTAGCATATTTATAAATATAAAATTGAAGCTACCCAGCCTTTTTTTTTCTTATCACTATTTTTGATGCGTTAGTTTTCTTGAGTAAGTTTAGGACTTTAATTTGATTCTGTTATGGATAAAAAATTTCCGCCAGGCATGATTACTTACTAAAATGCAAACATAATTTCAATGAAAGACTTATTTAGAAAAACTTCTATTTGATAAAAAAATAGGGTTTTTTTTTCTGTTCCAGGAAGTTAAGCAACTTATTTACACATTCCTTGTGTTTTAATGTAAGTTACTCAATAAAAAATTTCAGATACTGAATAAAGAATTTAGAAACGATGCAATGATGAATTTTCTTAAAGGTCTCTAAAGCATGTAAGATTTTCTCCGATCACGTGCCTCCATCACAAATACAAAACCCGACAGAGTATGTTTGGAATTTTCCAAAAATAGCAATGGGGTCTTTCAAACCGTTATACGAATGGGGAAACAAGCAGAATTTTCTTAAAAATTATTTCGAATGAAAATAGAAAACTACTATATTTTAAAATTATATACATATTTTTTATTTTATGTTAGTGTTGTAAATGATACCTAAGCAATAATTTTCAAATTTCTACCCTTGAAAATGCAAAGCAATAAAATGTGCAGTAAAAAAATTAAAAACAATTCACAACAACGAGCTTTGTTTGATCTAATTTTTCTTAAAAACTATCCTCGTGAATATTAACATAATGGTCGGATAAAAAATTCCGTAACAGAAAGATAAATACATTTATTGCATCTTATCTTTGAGCAATCCGTGATTTTCGTTGATTTGTAATTTTATCAAAAGCAAAACGGATACTTAAATGCTACGGGGTTTAAATTGTTTTTTTTTTTCTCTTTACTGGTTTGCATTTCGCGATTTGTTTACCTAAGGCTCTATACTACTAGTTAACGACGCCGAAGTTAAATTCATTCAGTGTTATTTATCCAAGCTGCTGTACCTAATTTGTATTTCCCATATTCAGAAAAATATAAAGTTTGCTATGATATTTACATTTCTTCTTTATCTATCTTTGTACCCATATTTATTCCTAATCCATTGTACGAAAAATTAAGATATTATCTATCTACAGTCTCTTTAAAATAACCAATATTTAGAAAATCATTCAAGTATTATAACTTACGATTTCCTTGATACAGAGGTTCTCAAATTGTGGGTCTCAACCTACTGGGGGGTCGTCAGTCAGTTTATGGTGGGTCGTGACATGATTTTGAATTTTATGAATATAAAGTATCTCTTATAATTTTTACAAACAGTGTGGTTGGCTTTTAATATTTATTAAATCACCATGCAATAAAAAAGAGCAATAAGAAAAATTACCCTACTCGGTGTCGAACGCAAAGGACAATTAAAGTAAAATACGTGTGTGTGCGTGTCACTTTAATGTGCTGATAATGAAAAATTTTTCGGTTATTTAAATAAGATTTAGAGAAAAATAAATAAGTGTTTATAAACTTAGGGCTCCCTACCGAGGGGTGCAAAACAAATTTTAAGAATTTTCTATGATGTTATAGGTGCAATTTATCCCAGATTACTTCCAAACGAGATGAAACCCTATTTTTAAGAGTCCAATTTCAAAATCTCTCTGGGGATGACCCCCACATCCCCTTTTTATTGTGGAGCTCATTGTTTCTCCCACAATTAAACAATTTGATACATTCAAGTTCAAATTTTTCCTATTAATTTTCTAAAAAGTTAACATCTAATACATACATGTGATTTATTATTCCACAAAAATAGTTGGTGGTAGACCAATCCCTACACGCATGAAGCTAAAGTCTTGTAGGAATAGAGGAATAGGAATAGGAATAGAGGACAATTAACTGGAGATTATTTTGTACAAAAAAAGTGGGTCGCGATGTTCAAAAACTTGAGAACCTCTGCCCTAATACATTTAAGTAGACACATTAGTTAAGCATTATCAAAGATAATTACGAAAAACACTAAAAGCCTATTTTTATCAGAAATTAGTGTTAATCTTAGTTTGACGCGTGTGTATACGCCTTATAAAACAAAGGGGTGTGCCATAAGCCTCGCATAGGCCTAAAACTTTTCGGCTATTAAGTCATAATTTCTCCATCAATCATTGTTGATGGATTACATATCTAAAATCATCTGACGTGTTCCTACTGAAGAAGGCGCAAGCCCACTAAACAGGAGATTAAGTATTCACTTTCAAAATAATTCTATTGATTATACATCCAGAAATGCTCAGATTTTTGAAGCGGTAAATACACAATAGGAGTGTGAAATGTGTTTTTATCGATCATCAACATCTTTGATGGCGGCAATAGTTCTTGTTTGTTGTGCAAACATTGTGCTTTTGCGGGCAAACTATTGATTGAATTTTCATTTCGTCTCTAAAAACGCTTCTTATTTATCGACAGGTTTTTGCTTTATGGATTCACGTTATTTTATTAAAAGTATGGATTAAACGTCTGACTTATGGCTTTATGCTGAATTTTCAAAGGATTCATAGTTTTTGATCGCATATTGTTCTTTGTTTATGTGTAATGTTGGTTTAAAAATAGTTTTGAGAAACTATGAGGAGATTTTAACATGTTGACATCCTATAAAGATAGTAATAATGTTTTACAGTTTTTAATAGTTGGTTCTGACATTTTTGATTTACATGTTTTGCTCTAAAAATTTATAGTAACCAATAAACTAAAAGAACTGTTTTTTTTCAGGAATACAAGGGCCAAGATTAGGTAAGATTTTTTTATTAGCATGTGTTCGTCGTTCATGTAGGGATTCAGATAAAAAATTATCCGAAAAATGATTGTACGGAATATTATTATATTATTCTAATCTCTTGTGTAAAAACCACGGATACTTTTTATGGAAAATAATTACATTAATGCAAGACGATATTTCATGGAATAGAGTGCAAAACCTACTACGTTTTAAGCAAAATCTCAATATCTTACAATTAATTACATTTATATCAAACTGAAGGTAAAAAACTGAGGGTAAATAAGCCACATGCAATACAAAATTATGATTTAAAAATATGATAAACCATAAGTTTTCAGTGTGATAGAAAGTATAAAATACGACAGAAAGTAATGCAAAAATTTTGATTTGATTCGTACCTACTATAAAAATAATAAGTCCTCAATAAATAAGGTTCTTAATGAGTGCGAATAGAGGGCATGTGATCAAATTTACCATAACAAAACTTATAGGGGTGCAGCTGAATTAATGTCCAATTATTAAACTTCATGGATTATAAAATATTATTCAAACTTCAATTTTGAATGCATTTTTAGAGACGCTTATTTTCCGTTATTTAACGACACAATTACGTCAATTCATAATTATACTATTTATTATTTATCATGTTTTAATAGCTAGTTGTCAATTAATACCTATTTTCCCCCCTCTAGAAACACCCTATGGTCTATCTTCGTTCTCTCCCTGGTCGAAAACGAAGAGCTCTTATTCTTTAGTCACTAGCATCATTAGTTCAATCATCTTTCACCAGATTTATTCCAGAATTTCTCTGAGAAGGACTTAACAATGAACAATGAACATCTTGTGATTTGATTCCACAGGATAAATACTATTATTCCGAACGTGATATTTGTTAATATGTGATTCGTATTGTTGCCAACCGAGACTTTAGAAACTTATGAATGTTTTCTAAACATAAATCTCTATGTCCTATGTGAACTCGAAATGTATAAAGCAATTAATTTGATACAGTTATTTTATTGAAAATAATTTTTTGATATTGTGTCACCACTTGAATTTGTAACTGATAAAAAATGAATAAAATAGGAATTATAAATGATACTGGGAAGCAATGAATGAGTTCTTACGCAACTAGAGTTAATATAATTGAAATTAATTTCTTATGGATAAATAACTATAAAAACTAATAAATGGAAATTATTTTAATTTAAGATTTGGCACAAATCATTATTTTTTTAAGTAAAAGGGCAGTTCTTCATCAATTTCTATGCTTAAGATTATTTTGTAAGGGTTAGAAACTTTGAGTGGTGTCACAGTAAGATAATTTTTAAATGATGCATAAAAATTAAATCAAGAATTGTTTTAGAGGCATCATTTATACTGTAAAACATAATTTTTAAAAAACTTGATTTGATTTGAAATTTGTATATGGTACGTTTATTTATTTATGTTTAAGAAGCGTCATCTATTATGTAATTTAAAATTTTATATCATCTGTTTCAATTTCGAAATTTATGTATTTTATATTTATTGTGAATTTACTCATATACGTTCTAAAAAGTATAGTTTTATACCCGTTTCATTCAATATGTTTGAATATTTCGGTACGGTTCATGTTATGCAAATTAAAAAAACGTATATATCTGCTCATTTATTTTTATAAAGTCAGCACTAAAGTTGCTACTCACTGCATTGGGAATGATAAAGCTTCATCATTACATCATTCTTGTACATACCATTACTTAAGAATACACCAGATAATTAAAATGTTCCGCTTAATTCAAATTGTTATCTTCTACTCAATAAATATTGAATCATTTCGTCTTGTTTGAGCTACGAATCACGAGTGAATTTTATAGCTACTTTTTAAAATCAGACTCATCAATAAATTTCACTTTTAGCTTATAAGTGTTATCATCAATCGTTTTATAGGAACTTCATTCAGGTAGGAATTTTTCATACCTTATATAAGAACAAAATTGCACTTTTATAAATGTAGCAATCAATAGAACCTTTTCTTAAATGCTAATTATTTGAGTTACTAATACAATCATAAATTTATTTTATTTAACAGTTATATTTTACTTACCATGTTTGTGAATAACTTGTACTTGTATATATATTCCATGCACATTATTTTCATTGATCTGTAAATCTGAAAATATAATTGGAATTAAAACCTGTATCTGCTTATATAAATATTGTAGGCAAAAAACGAAATTGTTTATGATTTGAGATGATACATATCATTGAAAGTTACTTGAATGAATTATGGATAGTGTAATTTTTTGTAAACCAAACTGTAAAATAAAGTGTTTTTTATTGTCTTACATGATTTTAAATACTTCGGCTTCTGTTATTAGTTCAATTATTTTTATTTTACTTTTTTTAGCCTACATTATACGTTTTACAGTGGTATAGTATGGAAATAGTTAAATAATAGTTTTGAAAAATAGTTAAAGCAGGAATCCTTAGAACTATAATTCTTATAATGGACAATCTTACAAATAATAGTATTTCTATATAAATCTCTACAAATATGGTTTAGAACATTAGTAATACTACATCTATACTTCAAATATTTCACATAATAAACACAATTTAAATGCCTTGGTACTTCCCCTCCCCCAAGTTTAAAGCAAGATTTTTTATAAATGACCCCTTTTACTTCACAATTTCACAATATATTATTTTAATCTTTATACACTCTTTATAAATTTATTAGAATCGCTTTGGGATCAATTTTGTAAATTTAAAATTAAAATAAATTGTTTAAATGAATTTGCAGTTTAATTTTTAATCTTTATAAATCGAAGAAGAATGCATAAAAAATCTTCATACCAAATAAAAGCTAAAATATGTTTTGGTTATTTTTAAATCCTTCTAGTCCACTAAGCTTTTCAACTCTACAAATTTAATAAGCTAAATTAATAGCGTTGCTAAATGAAAAAAATAAACATCTATTACCGGCACCTAAACAGGAAATAAAGTTATTTAAATATTGAATCTTTTTAAAAATAATTATTAATTCAGTTCCCTGTGGTATGGATAATGCATCTATGATTCTACCAATAAACATTTTGCTTGTTCTATTACCTTCAAACACTATAATAACTACACCTCTACGACTACTTTTATTTTCTCAAAAAATATAACTTCATACTTAATAGAAACTTTTTCTTTCATTTCACGTAGACCGCATGCATGCGCAGTGGATATTTTAAATATCTTAGTGTGCAAAAACGCTCAAATAACGATTTTTACATTTTTATTAACTTTTTTAGGGTTTATTGAGCATTTTTATGTTCTCTACACCCAAAGAATCTGGATATGAAGCATTTGGGAAGATATGTTGAAACACCCTGTATAGATAGTTACAAGATTCTACACATATAAAATCACTGCCCAATAAAAAATTTTCAAAATACAGAAGTATAAAATGCTACTGGTGAACATAATTTTTTTTAAAAACAGAACCAAAATGATTATTTAGATGAACAAATAATGTTTCCAATTAGTCTGACAGAAACAGTAATTACTAACGAAGATAGACTAACAAAAATATTAGTTCTAGCAAAACAGTGATGGATAATGAGGATTTAATAGTCATAATAAAGCAACATAATTAAATTTTAGGAACATCAAAAGCATTTTTGATATCATTTACTTCATTAAAGATGTAATCTTAAACATTTCTCTAAACTACATTGAAAAATTAATGGATGTCTAATTTTAAAGCATGTGACAAAAAATTCTTTAAATGGACTCCCAAGAAAGAACGAACTAATACAATGGGAATAACTTTAATTACTTTTCTCTCGTATATCTAAGACTTCCATGATAATCATTAAAGTATATTTATCATGGAACTTTTCAAAGGCCGAGATCATTAAACTGTATTAAAGAAACATTAATTGCTATTTTGATGTAACCTCGGTGCATTTTCCGAGGGAGTATTATATTAGTCTTAATGAATAGCGACTAATGGTGAATTTATGGTGGAATTCGTCTTAAGCAGCAGTTATTGAACAGGGAGAAATGGATTTGTTACACTAGTCTTTATTAGATAATGAATGGGAATTGTGAAACTAAATATAATACAGGGTTAATAGTGTAAGAATAATCTAAGAATTATAAAAATTCTGAGCATAAAGTAGAATGTCTTGAATGTTTATCTTATTTCGTTAATAAAGTGTTAAATATTTGATAAAAGGTTATACTTTTTTAAAATAATATTCATTGAGAGAAACGGAGTCTTCCTTCTTTGATTTTTTAAAATTTATTTTCAAAAGATCTGTGATATCATTACTGTATGAGAATAGCAGATGCGTGTTTTGGCGTTAAGTGGTTGTAACGATAGTATAACAACACTAGCTACAGAAATATCTTAGAAACTTACCTAACATTGAAAGTGGAGATTTTGAGTTTTATATAAAAATATGGAATGATAATTAGTTGAATACCGGTTTTTACAATTAAATTGGGTTTAAAAAAAGAAATTGGAATCTAAATTCATTTTTAAGAACACATTTTATAATTGTGCTTATACAATTGATAAAATTAATTTCATTTTTTTTAACCACTTTAAAATAAAAAAGGCAACGTAAGGGATAAATAATTCTCTGATAAAATACAATAATTTTAATTTAATAGTATTATAACCTATGTTTTTATAAAAAAAACACAATAAGCATGACACAAAATCTTATAACTTATAACGAAAAATACTGATGCAAAATTTTGAGAAAAGTTTTTATGAGTGAATTTACTTTTTCATCAGAAAATTAAAGTTTACCTTCCAAACTTTAAGAAGAAAGAAGTAAAAAAAATATTACTTTGGATAAAAGAAGCACATGAAAAACGCACAACTAATAAAGAGTTGTGTTTCTTTCAAATAAGAATCCAAACTCTTCTTATTATTCAATGTGAACAGATATGAAAAATGGTATTTCAAAATTCCCAAACTACTTTGGCTATTTCATAAAAGTGTGTACTGTTCATAATTAGATTTATCTAGTGCTGTTCATACCAAAGCAAATTTTGGCGGGATATTTTTTTCGAATGTTATTTCTTTCATCCAATTTGTTTAACAGCATTATTGCTCGGCCAAGTTTCTCTTACTTATTTACTTTATAAAGTAAGTTTAACTTTGCAAATTTCTTTCCACTAAGAAAAGGAGGTACATGTTAAATAATATTTCTTTGGCAGTTCTTGAAACATTGAAGGTTTCCCTAACTTTCTACGGCTGGTATACTTTTATTTCTATCAAATTCTGTCTGGTAATCCAAACATTTCTGTGTTTTGGAGGCAAAACTTTACACCACGAAGATGGTAATGCTATAATGTTAATGGAATATATGTATAAAACCTAATAAAAATATCCATGCCATTTATATATATATATATATTTTTTATGTTAATTAGAATTTCTTTAAATGCCTTCTCTAAGGTCCTTTAAATAACATCCTATTTTTCCTAAGCACATACATTTTAAAATAATAAGTAGTATATTTAAAGGTTCTTACTAATCCTTTCAACTACATGTTTCATCTAAGGAATTTCAAAATTTAGTTACATTAATACTATCCCTATGTTTAAAGTTTTTCAGGTAAAATTGGGACCTTTTAGAACTGAAAATTAATTTTAATCAAACATGCAGTTTTAAATTAATGTGAAAAAAGAAATAATACAAAAGGAAAATAATCTCATAATTACGTAAATTTTAGAAGTTTCCGTTATTATTTAATTAGCCAATTTCTTCCATTTTTGCATATGAAATTCCTTATTCCTTATTATCTACTCAATAATCCCCTAATTACATTCCACGTATACCAAAATAAAACTAATCGACCATTACATAACTAAAACTCATTAACTAACGTAAAATTAAAATTCCTCTATGGAGGTACCCTCACGAAGTATTCTAACCAAATTAAAATGATGGCCACTTTGATCGTACCTTAATTAACAAATCGCAATTGTGTAATTAGCCCACGAACATTTCTTCTTGGAATTCCACTGACGCACTTCTGGCAAAGTCGCCGTTCATATAACAGTTAATTTCCTAATATGATTCCATCAGAGCTTTTAAAGTCGATACCTGGAGGTTCTGGCTAGTCTACCGTTAACCGCTGCTCAGATGCATTCAACCTATTACACGCTTGACTTGCAGCGATCATGCATTCTGTATCTATCCATTACATTCAATTAAGGTGCAATCAAGTGAGAAACATTGTAATTTAACGCTCTGGTTGTCTCGATCACTTGTAGCGTCCGCAGACGATAACCCAATTATTTCATTAAAATTGCGGTCGAAAATAAGATGATAATAATAATAATAGTACGGCGGTGCAGAATTCGTTCAGAGATCAGACATTATGGTAATGGAGTTCGAATTCTCGAATTGCTCGATTCTATTTCGGATTCATAGACACGCAGGGGATTTGTTGTATAGCAAAATTTTTGCTCTTAGAAACGATTCAGACTAGAAATTTTCGTTGCTGTATATTATTAACTTCAGTGGAATACAAATAGTTAGTACCTTGTTTTGCATTAAAATTTGCATTTATGTCGAATATGTATAATCAATAGTTTCAATCTCAAGGTTTTAAGTATCGTATTTTTAATTGTATGAAAAGAAAATGATAATTTCATATTGCAGTTAAATCAGTAACAAACTGTGTTATGTAATATATTACGAATAGGAATGCGAGAATTATAAATATTTTACTTGAAAATACAAATAAATACATGGCTTTGATATTCAAAAGTTTTAATTAGCTATTCAACTTAATACTATTACATCGGAATTTTCACATACATGTTTCTAGGTTAGATTTCTTGAATATTAAGTAAATAAACTGAGAGGATTAAATAGTGCAGACTGTCTAGATGTCTACAACCCAGATCTAACCATAAAAAAGTGTACAGAACATGTGAAAAGTTTACAAAATATGTTTTGTTTCTATTTGGATTGAATAATAACTTGTTCTGTTGATTGATTGTTTTTACGTATTATCCCGGCGACAATGCCGCTGAATTGGAAAACGTTATCAAAGTCCATTGACTGTTCTATATAGCTGTGCCGCTGAATTTGACGACCGCTGAACATTTGACGGGATAATACATAAATGCAGAATATTCTGTACGTGTATTTGTTTAAATTTTAGAAAAACTTTGTTTAACTTGTTCAGTGTTTATTTTAATAATATGTTTTTAGTTATGAACAGCCGGAATGCACACAAAAAATCAAAGCAAGTACAATTTTTTACACTCATTGAAATTTCAGAAAAAAAGAAGGTAAAAACGCATTAAATCATTAAAAAATGAATTAACCCGTGATTTGAAAGCGTTGTTAACATTTACTTCAAATGGCCTCTAAAGTCAAACTTAATAAAAAAAAATCAAGCAGTTACTCTCTCTAACCAAAAAGTATGACACACAGGCTCTAAAAAATTCGAACAGAAAACGTTTCCTCCAAAAAAAACTTCCGCAAGAGGATGAACTTAAAACCCCTATCAGGAACTCACTCCAAGCCAAACTTTTTATTTACCACCTCGAAACAGGCGTTCCCAGTCATAAACTAACCCCCTTAAGGCCAGTGGATACAGCACCATCCCATAATGGAAAGGCATGCGCAACTTTTTATGCACACTTTTCCCCCATAAGGCGGCTTAAGAAAAATTGTGTTTCCAGCAATATCCGCGAAGACCTTTTAGGAAGCCCAAAAAACGGCGCCGAAGGCGTTTTTCAAGCTTTGTTAAAAAAATGTCACCCTTGGGGAATTTAATTAAAAAATTGTGAGGAGGTATATGCTTTTTTTCTTTTCTGCCGCCCCGTGCTTGAATTTTAAGTGGATTATTTTCTTAGCACCATGAGACTGCGGTTGACGATTATTTCTCACTGCTGAGTGCCTTTGAGTACCGTACTGGAAGTGTTTTTATTCCGAGATTGTGCTTTTAGGAATAGCGCCTAGTCTCAAAGACGGGAATTTGCATCTAAATCTTTCTCTTCCTGGCATGTTTACGCCTATTGTTTGGATCCAGGGTGTACTTAAAGCGGTATAAAAATTAAGGAGTTTTGTTTTGAATGGCCATTCTGATGCTTTGGTAAAGTTGTCTTGTTTAATGTGAGGATTTTTAAAGATATTATTTAGTTCTGTATCATTCAACTTGAGCTCCCATTATAAAAAAATATATTCATCGCACTTGAAGTATAAAGTTTAAATCGCGATTTAAATGTAAGCTTCAATGTTGTAGTCTGTGCCTTCGATTAAATTAAATTAGGATTTATCCTGTTTGAAGAGATAAATCGTTTTATAAAAGATTCATAAGAAATCTTTAAGCAGGATTTGAAATTAATGATTACGTTTGATCACCAAAACCTCGTTTAATGATTAAATTTTGACTCGTATTTTAAAAATAGCTGCTATATGTGGTTTTTAGTATAAAATCTAAATTCAATCTTGAGTTTTATTAGTTTTGAAAATATATAGGATTTTTTATAATATATAGGATATATATATATATATATAGGATTACTTTTAAGTGATATGATTTTACTCAGGTAATGAAGATAAATTCACAATGAAAATTATTTCGACCAAAAAAAAAAGCAAACAGGGCCAAAACATACCGTTCCTCCCACGCCAAAAGCACCAATCGAGGATAGGCCTTTTTTTTGGGGGGTATTTTTCAGAATCGTTGGAGTGTCTCTCGGCGAACTGACAATCTTTCAAGAGACAAAAATCTTAATTTCTTGATTCGAAAATTGTTACTCAGAAATTAATAATCTTCATGTTCATAATTTTTAATAATCTTCTGTGATGATTAAAATACGGTTTTTTTTTTACTTTTATGATCCTAAAACAATAATCCGTTCTTGGTTCTAAATGAAAATTCTGATCAGATTTCACAATTTTTTATCTATTTCATTACTATAGATTTCAAACCCTGACAACAAGTATGCCTTTAACTAATAATCCCACTACAGCTTAATATAATATAATTTTTAAACATAATTAGCTGTCTTTCACATCTGCATTTGTCCCCGAAACCGTTTACTCAGGTAATTACATTTACAAATAAATATTTCGGTATTCCAACTTTTGATATGAGATGGAGAAGTAGCTATGTAAATGTTTAAGTAACAATGAAATGTTACACGATTTAAATATAGAATTACTTCACGAAGAATTTGGATGACGTATTTACAACTTTAAAACTAATTTCATACAAACAGTCATTATGTTCCCAGCACAGAAACTATTCAGGATTCAATTGTCAAAACGTTAAATCGGCACCTTACTTTGATGAATCCCCACATTGCCTGGATTTTATCAAACCTTCCTCAACACCATCCACCAGGGCTTAAGCCTATTAGCACTCCCGTCGGCATCTTGAATGATTACCAAATAGGGCATGCTGGGAAATGAATTATTAGTTTAACCTTTGTAATATCGTTGCCACACATTTGTGACGGGGCCGTAATTGATTGTGAGGCTCTCTAGAGCTCGGTATTGACAGCAAGTTATTCAACTAGACTGAAATGGTTTCCCGGAGTTGGTTTCCACTCACACTGTTTGATCGATCTCGGTGTCATAACTCACACTTCATATTCATGAAATTCATATAAGTATGAGTGATTTAGTACAGGTAAAGTTTAGTTATGCGCGTTTGTTGTTTCCGCGAAGAATCGAAGATTAAGTAGTTTTGGTTTCATCTATATCGGTTTTCTTTGGTAGGTTAGTTTTTTCAAAGGTTAACATTAAACGTTTTTAAAGGATGGCGTAGAAACCGCTTTTATAGAAGTGAGAGTTAAGGAAATGTCTTTATAGTATGTATAAATGTTAAGGAAATGTATATATAGTCAAGCCTTATCTTATTATTATAATTACATTAGAAATTAATTAATCCCTTTATATGCATCTAAAACAAACGCCCATGTTACTTTGAAAAACTTTTCTTTTTTACATTAGGTATTACAGTTTGGCAGTTTAGTTACTTAGTTACGTCATCATAGCGAGATCACAGAGGAGAAATAGGAATGAAGTGATTGCATTGACACTAAAAAAGAGTACCCATTATTAGCAGTGCTTCTGGCGATGAGTTGTCGTAATATCGCTTGCTTAGCAATTTCAAAACGAATTTGGGCATGCTCTAAAGCTTGGCGACAAGACACGACGCTCGACGCATATAGCCTATCTTTAGGGATATCAATGTTCACTCCACCATCTCACCTCCATGAACGAGAATCAAACAATCTTTTATATGGAAGTAAGAGTTTAAAGAAATGCATTTACAATATAAACAATGAGGCCAAACCCGACGAAATTCAACTCGTCATTATTATTCCATTAGAATCCCATTCATCTACTATTTATATATTGTTACCACAACGCCAAAAACACAAATCTGCTATGTATAAGAATAGCAGATTCGGGTGTATGGCGTGGTGGTAAAGATATCTTAAACGAAACGAGCGCATTTGTTTCTTTGAAAAGCTTTCTTTTCTATACATTGTTACAGTCTGGCAATGAAATGTCAAAAGTTAAGTCATCATAAACACCCTTTAAATGGTTCCTTATTGGCTCCAGATATTCTGACGTTTGGGGTTTTGGTAGTGAGGATCGTACACATACGCACGCAATCAAAACGTGTTATAGCCCCATGAAATGACTTCACAAAATCGCCAATAGCGACGCCCTCTCAGGGCATGTCTTTGCATTCCTATTTTAATACTCTGTAAGCAGAACTTCATAAATATCATACCTGTCACACAGGTGTGGTTTAAACAAAACATAGGGTGAACCGCCCAGTGAATGAACACTTAGCATTTAGGTTTGCGATTTTCCCACTTGAAAATTTTTTTTTAATGGCTTTTTCTCGGTCAATTTCTAAAAATAAGGTATGTTTCCATACTGGCTTTTTCTTGGCAACATGATCGAAGTATTTCCAGATCTCAGAAATCAATAGTTTTGAAGGAATCCTGATTTGAGTGAAAAAAGTGCGATAGACCCAGTGAATGAACAAAGTTTGCCCTAAGTATGAACAGTGTCTTCCAGTAAATGAACACTGAAAAATACCATGATTTTTTTTTCAACTGATCAGCCTGCGTAACAAAAAATAGAAAATGTTTTACTAAGAACTCTAAAGTTTCTTCAATACACACACACACGCGCGCACACACACGCAAACGGTACTTAGGATTAGGTGGGTGCAAATCTTGCCAGACATCGATTGCGACGTTATACTAATTGCATATGACATCTTAATATAATTAATAATCAATACCTCCTAGTACGGACGTAGCTATAGTGTTTACAAGGGGGGGTTCAAGAAACTTCTTTCAGGGGTCGCAGTGGATAATGAAAGTGTAGCTAAAACAGGGTTTTCCAACTGGCGGGCCACATGCGGCCCGCGAAGCTCCCTGAAAACCCTAAAAAGTAGCTATATAGAAGACTTTTTAGCATACTAAAGTTTAAACATTTTTGGAGGAGGACCCCCGAACCCTATTTACCCACTTTTTCATTAAGGAGTAACTTTGGTAGGTCGTTTTCTATGGGGAAAAATTTAAAGTTTGAGGTTTCGAAAGATGGATTGTATACCTTGAAATTCCCTCTGAGCGTAGCAAGGGGTTATAAAAGCTTAGGTCAACCTTTATCACGAGGGGGGACAAAATGGAGTACCATATAGGCGTAAGTTCAACTTTTTGATTGGGGGAGGGGGCAAAACCTATAAGACCTCACTACCAAAGGAGCCGTTACTAAACTGTTTTGAAGGGATTCTGTAACCCAAAATGTTTCTAATAGTTTTCCCTTTCCGAGTAAAATGTATGGCAAATGTGAATTTTTGTGAACTTAATCACAAATTTGTGTGGTTAATACATGCCCTCAAGCAAAAGAGGGGTGTCTGGGTCCTCTCCCAGAAAATTCGATCCAAAAAGTTGTATTTTCACTCATTTTTTGGTTATTTGGGACAGGAACCTTTTTGTTTAGCTGACATAAGGTTTAGGCTATTGGGGGGGGTCTGGACCCTCTAACCCCCCCCCCCTTATATACGTCCATGCCTGTCGTTTGGGACCATGGGTTCCTATGCAATTCTGAACCCTTATTATGTCTACCTCCCCTACAAGTTTTCCCATTCATAATGATACACCCTGTATAAACCTAGAGTTTTAAGTCAAAAACTTATTCTATGTAAAGACAATACTGATCTTTATCATAACCTATTCCTAGTTTAAGCCGTCAAATAAGCCTATAAGTCTTTTGGTTCACGAGATAAGCAGTTTCCCATAGTATAAAGGTTGTTCATTTACTGGTAAATCTTAGTTTAATTACTCTTTCCAGTATGTGAACACTTGTACTTTCTAATCAACATACCCCGTTCATTTACTGGAAGGACACAATTTTGATCATCGCGCATTTTTACATAGTTTAGCTTACATCATTATGAATCAAATAAAACTATAATCATGAGGTTTTACGAAATATGCATTTTCCCCAGTAAATGAACACCTGTTCATTCACTGGGAAATCTCAGTTTGCACTTCCAGTAAGTGAACACCCCCTTATCTATCGCAATTTCAAAAGTACAGCTTTCTGAATTATGCCATGTCAAAGATTAAGTCTTTAACATTTGATAAAAAACAACAAAAATCATAATAAGCGCAATTATAAGTTAGAAAAATATGAATGAATCAAGTCAAATCTTAACTTACCGGAGACTTTTTCATGGGTCTGAAGCTCGAGTATCAGTAAAAAAATTTACACAGACTGAAATCGCAATATACGGTTAAATCAACGATTGCCTGGCCTCTAGGAGGTCTCATTGCAACTACTGAATTTTAGTAATAGTCTTTACAGAGTTCAAATAGCTTAATAATTGAGATTATACGACCAGGTGTTCATTCACTGGGAGTGTTCATTCACTGGGCAACCCACCCTACCTTATGAAAGGCTGAGGGGAGAACCTTTGAAAATAGATTTACAGTCATATTCATAGCCATCAGCGTCGAGGTTAACCAGCGGTTAAAGAAAGAAAAAGTAGCTTTCCGTTGACTCTGATTGGTGGAATTCTTCTTTGACCGAGGATTTAACACTGACGCTGATGGCTGTGAATATGGCTGTTAGTGTTAATTTATTTCACAAGCAAAACAAGAATTTTGAACTTTAACTGCTAGGTTAAGCTGCCGAATTGGTAAAAATTCAAATTGTTGCCAAACGAGGATTAAAATGATAGTAGTTATTGGTTTGAATAACTATTTCACTCTTATAAATAAAAGATTTATTAAAATATTTTAGCTAGTTGTTTTTAATTAGATAATACAATAAATATCACATTGTTTTGAACAAGAGGATTTGAAATGATTCGAAATGCTCTTCTTAGTACTTCACTTCATTTTGTAGCATTACTCCGAAATAATACACAATCATGTTGATGCCAAAAGAAAATACAATTGGATAGAATCTGTGATTTTCTAATTCTAGAGAACTGCCAGAATTTGTATTATTATTTTTTTAGTTTTTAATTCAAAGTAACTTTGAAAGATTTGTAATTAATAATATGCATAGTAATCGAATGCAATTTATAGATGCAAGTAACAATTAACTTCTAAGTTGGTTCATGATGCATAGAACAATATCCCATAAATATTTTTTGGTATTTGCATTTGGTTTTCGTAAAGTCTATAGTCTTTAACTTGATTATTTGGAACACGTAAATGTACTTAAGAGGTTTGGAAGAATATTTTAATCCCCTTCAATAAAAATTGCTTGCATTAAACATTATCCATTCATAATACAAAAGTTTATAAAAGAGTTTTGCTGGAAAACAAGGGAATCCACTCACTTAAAATGTTTCTTCTATGTTAAGCTGGATTTTAGTTTTCATATATACAATACAGCATCACAAATATGGACGTTAAATTAATTATTCCTAAGAAATTTCCTCCAAAACTTTTCCTTTGAGTAATGCTTTTAACTTATAAACATTATAATGTTGGTTTAAATCCCTTCCCGGTACTTTCCCTTCTATCCTCTTCATCCCAAATCCATTATTTCAAGTAATTGCAGGAGCTTCAAATAGATTTACCTTAGTTTGACTTTCGATTGAAGAAACTAAATACAATTAACTTAATTGGTAAAACCGGAATGCATGAATTTTAGAGCAACTTTTGAGAAGACACTAAAATAAATTGATGATTGAAAGCTATTAATTTTAAAATACCTTAGACAATAGGTGACAATCCGTCTCACTTTGGGTGGAACAGTTCCGCTTTTTGTCTCACTGCTCTGCTGGTTGAATGTTCATCGGTCAACTGAAGTCCCACCTAAGTTCCTCCTAATGCGAATAATTTAAATTATATTGTTTTAACTCTTTGGTTGGGTGTCTCAATCCTTTTGTCATATTGTGTTCTTTATTTTTTAAACCATTATATTTTGTTCGGTAAAATTTTGACCTAGGAAAAATACTAAATCAGTGACAGTATGTCCTGATTTTTACTTTGAAAAGTCTAGTCACCTTACACCTTAAATGTTTTTATTTACTTATAGATAGACAAAATGGTTGTGGGAGAAGCCAGAGTGCAGGTTTCGATGTATACTATAAGTTCGAACTATGCGTAGTGGATAAAATTGAAAATAGTGGAAAATAGATTTAATAAATTTCTATTTTGATATTATTTAGTACTGCTACTAAGTTAATTTCCTAAATTACTTGCAAAGATCACATGGTAAAAAAACCAAGATGGTCAACTCACTTTGTATATACAGAAGTTATACCCCTTGTCACTTGTACTCTTTGTCTTCTGGTACACTCAAATTTTATTTATTTTATGATTAAGAGGATATTTTAATGTGGATGATATTTTAACTATTTTTAGTGCATTATGTTTAAGTCCTATTTCAAAATCGAACACTACCTGCAAAATAACTTCACACAAAAATTGATCATAATTACAAAAACTATCGAACGGATTACAACATAGCATTAACGATCAGACATCTGCCTCCTTGTTAAACCCATTAAGCACCCCCACGCTTATTTATAGTTCCTCAAAGAAATATCGTTAGGGACGAAGCATTTATAAATTTCTCAGCTTATTTACTTTCAAAAGCGGGGAAAATGACGTGAGTGATGATACCTAATGAAAGATTCGCGTGGGGAAGAATAGCATCCCTATCGGAGGATTTGAAGAACCAAACAAAATGGAGGTTAACGACTTTTTTTTTCTCGATGTTTATATGGAAGAAAAAACCATAACTGGAATAATTTGTCACGAAACAACTCGAAGTGATCTAAGATCACGTAAAAGACTGCTTAAACACCTTTTTATTGAAGTGCTGCTCATTACGAAACACTTACATCAAGACATTATGAAATGGAGATGCGTGTTTTCGGGGTATAAATTGGGGAGGGTGCTTAAAGATGGTTAACATCTTTAGAGGTTAAGTGCCTTGATCGAGTTTGTTTAATTGAGTAGAAGTGTTTAGGCATTTTTTTTCTCTGTGGGTTTATTAGGTTACTTTATGTTATTCTTAGTGGTGTAGGTAATTAAGGTGGCGTTTGCGGAGGAGGGAAATTTTTCATTGGGAGTTAAAAATATGAAGACTTAATTTAGGCTTAAAATAGCTATTGCAGTGTTAGTATAAAAAGGTTTCATGTGAAAATTTTCATTAATGTTTTTAACCTGCTCTGCATAATTTTTTCGCTGAAAATGAAAAAATATGTCCATAAACCTCATGTGAAAATGTAGTTAAAACCAAACTTATTTTTTTCCTCTTTTCATCCATATAAATATTTTACATTTTCGGATAATTATTGAAACTAAACTTTTGTTACATTAAGATAAAACAACAAAAAAAACAAGGCATTAAGATTGACTTTTGACTTAAGTCACCGACTTTATACCCTTTGAATGTATGTAGAATGTAAACAATTATTTAGACTGTTTTAAAATTCTTCTCTTCAGGAGAACCCTTATGAGGTAGCTTCCACTGTATAACAATCCATCTGAAGTTGTCAATCTATCGTTTTAAATTGAGTAAATTCACAGTGCTTCTGACTTTTGCATAAGAACTTTAAAATATAAGTGGAGTAATTAATTTAAGTGGAGAGCTCTAAACAATTTAAGAAATTGTCTTTTAGCAAAGCATCCCTACATCATACAATTGTTTCATTTTCTATGGATCGTTAAATTTTTAAAGGCCTTCTACATTTAAAAAAACTATTTTAGACTATTTACTATTGGAAAAACTTATAAATTTTTATAAATAATTTCATAAGTCCAAAATAATAGAATGCATTTAATTACTAAATACAAATTTATCGAAAATTCCATCCATCTAACAGTATTTTAAAGCCTAATTTCGAGTATTAAAATATACAAAATATCTAAGTACAGATAAAAGTTGTTAAAGTTCCGATTTTCCACACCACTTATTCTTAACAGAATTCAAGAGATAAACAAACACCCTTTAATATTTATCCTCAAGCTGAAAGAGAAGCTTATGTTACTACTTGTCACTAATAATACCACCAGTCATTTCCCAAGAAACAACAATAAATAACACCCAACCTTTCCGAAAGCTTACTAAAACCCCATTTCACATGTGACTAACTTTATTAAAGAGTACGGGCTAACCCACCTATCCTCCCACAAAACTTATAGGGGAAGAAAAAAAAAAGAGTTTAATAAAAGTATTCTCTTCCAACAGAACCTCCGCATCTTCCGGACGCCAGAGATCAATCATATCCTTCCCTATCGCATGACGTAGTTCTCCCTCGCGGCCTTCCAAATAATTAATGAACCGTAGAAGTGGGTTTTTAGACTTCGTTCTCAACTCACACACGTAGTTCTGTGTTCAACAAATAATAATAAGAATAAAAGTGGTGGATGAAGTTTTTCCGGAGGAGGTAAATAAAAAGTGGAGCCCAGGCGCATGTTAAGAGGACGCCGGGAATTGCTCGCAGATATCAGGAGACCTGATGTAAATAATCAATGGACTCTCTGTGGTTCTGCTGGCGATGAGGGATAATCTGCTGCTGCTGCTTTTGGCCCCAAACTGCTTCCTCGTGTGCATTGGTGAGGGTGATTAATAGGGTACTGGATACAGGGAAAATTTTATCCTTTAAAAAAGTATTTTTTTATGTAGTCGACTGCTTTGGGAGATGTAGAAGAAGGAAAAACTTTTTTTGAAGTACTTTTTTTTTTGTGTAATTATTTTGTATACTCAAGTTTCATAATTGAGTGTACTTCTTTTTTTTTGTATTTTTGTTTCACGCGTAGAAGCTAAAATTTGGGAATTTATGCACGATATTTTTATACTTATTTTTTTTATCTGAGTCATTTATACGTTGCTTTTTATTAAATGATCGAGGTTTTAAGGGTATTAGGAGCATCTTTTATGGGTATGTTCCAAAACCTTTTCTAGAACCTAGATATGCTTATATTCATAATTTCTACTTATACATAATTAAACATATGTTATATGTTAAATATATGTACAATCAACGAAAATTGTTATTTCTAAAATATGAATTTTTTTAAACTACAGTCAATGTTTTTTACTATTATAATACGTTTTTCGGTGTTTAAATGGACTATTGGAAAACTATTATTTTATTGGTTTAATATTGTTTGCAAATTTAATATTTTTGGTAAATTTTATTTTAAGCCAATTCTTATTTTATCATGCATTAAATGGTTATTTTTTTAATGTTTCAATATCTCACTAAGAAATTCCTAAATATTTATCAAATCAAAAATCTCAATTTTTTTTTTATATTAACCAAACCAGTTGTAAATAAACTTATTTATCTAAAATGTTACTATGTATGATACGTTTTAATACTTCTAAAAGTAAATACATGTAATGAACTTAATAAAGTGGACACATTTTAACGAATATAATTTTTGCTGGTTATAAGGGCCAATAATAGGTTGCAAAAAACAAATCCCACATTTGTTCTTCTGCGAAATTCATTGATAAAAGAAAAGTGGGACCATGAAAAAATAACACTGTGATTTATCCTGGAGTGAAATATTCGTATTCTAGGTAAATATTTTCAGGTGATATGTTAATCAAACAAATTCTAGTTTTTGAAATTTTTTTAAGGAATTTTATTTTCAAATATGAATTTAATCCTTTTTATTTCCCATTAGAATCTCATACATTCAAAACATAGGTAGTTCTAGTGTGATTATTAAATCAAGTAATTTGGGGCTTTTTAATATAATTTATCTACATCTACACCTCCTTCATTTTCATCTGACAACTCCTTTTCCGTGACACGAATCTAGACAGATTAATAAGAACTAATTGTGGGGACAAACGAAAGTAGGTAAAATAAAATCCCGAATACAACTGCTGCATAATCAACATTATTCTTTAACTTCCATCTTTTTTTTGACACAACATAAAGCAAAACGTATTTCTTTAAAAAATAATAAGCACTTACATTCGAAATTAAATCACCACCTATCAAACACACGCTTCAAGTATTCTAGTTGAAGTATCTTAACGGCCATATATATCCCGATTAATATTTTAGTTCATGATTACTCTAGGGCGTATTGAGAACCATGATGAGAAATAAGGTCGCCTAACAACTCCCCTTCTGTCTGCCACCTGTTTCCCTGTCACACCTACTCAAACAAGCAAGTACCTCAGGGATTCTGTATCAGGGCGTATGCTGCAGAAGGCCTATAATCAAACTTTTGTTGCGGCGGCGGCACTTTATGAAAACTGATTAGATATGATAAGTCCTCTGGAGTTTTAGATTACGCTTTTGGAAGTATGTAAGTTGTCTGATGGCCGGAGATAAAATCAAGAGCTTGTGACCACAGAATTTCTCTTTTCTGAATATAAATGACTTATCATAAAATGTAGGGTGATATGACCTTAGAAACTCTATAAGTTCATGTATGTGGTGCTGGAATTTTAATACGTATTTTATGTCATTTATAGAATGAGGTATGAGGTATTTAACATGATTACTTTCATGAGATTTGCATAAAAAACTTACTACCATTGAAAACGTTTTTGGACAAAATCAAACGGTTAAAGAAAACCGGGAAAAAAAGGAAATGGCAGGAGAAACAGTGGGTTGTATTGGATATATGTTAGTTACACTTGTCATGAGTTGTATGCATATTTCTCCATGTCGTATCGAACGATTACCTCTCCCGAGTAAGAACGACGTAACTGCAAATGGATAAATTTTAACTGTGACCGCAAGGCTTCTAAATTGGTTGCAAAAGCACCAAGATAATAATCATGAATCTGAACTCAACTCATTCAACTAGGTGACCAAGCAGAAGTCTTCCCGCTAAGCATCAGTGTATAGTAAAATTTTTCCCCATTAGAATCGTTCTTTCTCTGGAGAGGCGATATTATCTAATAGTAATTATTTGAATTTATATAAATTTTAGTTCATCCAATTTTAGCAGCTTTTATTAATGTTAAAATTAAATTAATAGCTTTAAAGAATAAGAAAACTCAAAGGTTTTGGTGCTCACGGAATAGTAGTTTGGAGTCAAAACACCATTGATTATGGAAGAAAATGAATCTGATTTTTTTCTAATATATTTATAGAGCTGTTTTAACCTAAACGTATTGTTAGTACATATAATGTATAACAGAATAATGTTAAAACCTAATTATCGGAGTAAAACTGAATATCAACTGTAACTAGTTTAACCTTGATCTATAATGAACGTTTTCAAAGGGTTTATGTCTTTGAAGTCAATTATGTTTATGTTCGTCAATGGAAGCCCATTTCTAGCCATCGTTTAGTACCCACAAATTATTTAACTCTTGATCAAACATTTAGTTCATTTCATATATCGACTCCCCTATATAAATCTTAACTACCCTCGAATAAACCCCTCCTAACCCTTTGTCGTGGATTGAATCTACACCAAAAAAGCTATTTATTCATCCTCCTTTAGGAAAAAAGACAGAAACCATTAACTCGAAAATAGGTTGGTCAATCCGTAGGTCCAACTATCAGTCCGAGAAACGCTTTGGGGAAGTTATTATTCTTCTGGGCGGGGCCACGTGCAGCTTCTATTGACAGAACACGCATTTGACATCATTGATGCTGTCACCCATGTCTTCGCCTTATAAAAGGTGACAAGACTCCAGGCGTTTATCCCTTAATAACGTGTCGCCAACATGTGTCCTTTGACCACCCTGTCGATTGAGCCCACAGTGTAAGTTGTCGGATTCTATAAAGTACTTCCGTGACTTTCATATTGAGTCTTTCGGCACCGCTTTATTCGAGGCTTTTATTTATAGCTTCGATGAGTAGATATTGATGCTTATTTTTAAATACCGTTATGTTTGTAGTGCTGTTTTTGAAATGAATGGTGCTATGGCTCTTTGAACAACCAAAGTTTTTTTTCTTTCAAATATTGTCAATTTATAGTGTTGTGTTTGAAATTATTGTCGTTATAACTGCGTGTTTTTAACGTGTTTGGTCAACAAACAGTAAGTTTGAACTTATACTAGATTACAAACTTTCTTGACAACGAGCGGAAAAAAAACTGAGTGATTTTGTGATTTTCACCACTGTCAAGAAACGTTGTAGTCTAATACAGTTTCTATACAATCACGTGTTTTTATAACTGCACTCAGATATCACATTAGAATATGATTTTTTTTTTTTAAATTTAAGACCATGCTGAAAAATATAAAGGACTTACCTAGAATCATTTTCTTAAAATTAAAGTAAATAATATGTATTTTATAAAGTTAAATTGAAAAACTTTGATTTATAAACTTAGTATTAAACAATCATCTTGATTTTAACAATAATCTTGGAAGCATAAAAATTTGAGTCATGATTATACCAATCAATAAGAATTCGGATGGACAACGGACACAAATATTTTACATTCATACGTGACGTAATTATGTATTAAGAAATATTTTCAGCATTAACAATGTTTCTAATTGAAAAAAATATTAAATTTTAAAATAGAACAATTATAAGTGTAATTCAATAAATTCACTCAAATGTGTTTTTACAAATTACTTTAGATTTCAAAAATCACTTTTATAGTATTTTAGTCTTATAATATAGGATATTGCTTTAAATATCAAAACTTCTTATGCTTAATAGTGTCAAAAGAGAATTAGTTCATAAAAGTTAACAATTGTAAGGTGCTTGTAATATATGAATTCATCTCAAAGCAGTGAAATAATTATAAAAACTTTTACCTTTCTCAAAAATTATATTAAAACACATCCAAATCCATCAATTTTCATATTTTTTTAATAATTTTAATTATTTTAATGGAAGTTTATATTCTTGAATGTATTTTTATTCGTACAGTATACATTAAAATAATTTAATGAAAACAGGATATTTAAAAGATTCAAAAAACCTCTGTATATTTCCCTTGTTGCCTCAAAATGTAAAAAAAAAAATAAAAAGGATAAAGGAGCAGTCTCATAAAAATTTTCCTTACTATTTTAACAGAGACCTGATGGTATTCTTTTTAATTCAACAATATCTGCATTATGCGTATGAATAAATAACAAACTTTTAATCATCCCTAATAAATTCATGGCGTCTCATATGTTACGCAAACTACATGAGATAACATTAGCTTTTTCGAACAAATGAACCGAACAGAACAGCCTAGGCTCCTTTCGTTTATTCTTTAACAAGACTCGTTAAAATATACTCATTTTATCTCTATTTTTATTCTTCATCCTCGCCATTATTGAAAAAAGAGACAAAAGGTAGGCACTATAAAACAGCTCTGAATTTATTAAATGAAAGTTTTTGCTTTAGGGAGAAACAAGTTAGTAGGGAAGACTTATTAAAGGGTAAAGAAATATTATGAAGTACATTAGAAAACTTCGTGCAGATACGAATTTCATTAAAAAGTGTAAAATATTAATGGGTAAGACACTCACAAGATCTTTCTCAGTACAACAAAAAATGAAGTATTAAAAATGGTTCTGTTTAAATGTTTTCAGTTTTTTAAATTTATGTGTAGTACGAATAAATGTTTAGAACCTATTTTTTTTCTGTGGTACCATTTCCAAAATTTCCATTATGATATTTTAAAATTTAATGATCGAAAATCCCTATTTGCTTAAATATTTTATACCTGGAATATATATTTGTGAACTATTTCCTACCTTTTGTTATTAAAAAGAAAATTCCTATACTTGTTAGTATAGAAACTGATCCGAAATGTTGAGTTCAAACACCTAAAGTATTTGTTTACTTTGGATGTTTGACTTTGTTGATGGAATAAACAAAATATACACGTATAATCAGTAGCCTAGACAGATGTTTTTCGGAGGGTGTATATAGGTAATTTTGGTAAAAAGTTAAAATAGTTGGATACGTACCGATAATAATATGACAATGGAAATAATAATAATTGGAAAAATATTTTTCCAAAAATTATGAAAGTTATTATATCTTCCTCTCAAAGCTTACTTTTTTATTGCTATGTACTTGTGATAACCACTTTTTTTAAACAAATTTTAATCCATTAATTTTACGATCAGAATTACACAACATAAAAAATTTCTACAAAAATGTCGAAGCAAAATTACATACATTTAACAATAATTTATTTATCAAATAGTAAGTTAGTTAAACAATGCAGTGAAACTAATTCTAAAATTGTGAGAAATATAGTGCGTTTTGAAACGTCTGCCAAAACTCTGCACAGCCAAGGTGCAGAGTTCATTAAAAATATATTCCTATGGTTAGTAATTTTCGAGAAAATTGTGATAGAAAAGGTACAACGTCATATGCTGCATACCCTTAATAAAGGTTTGTGAAAAACATGAACTCAGTTACTTCGATATGTTTTGTGACTAAAATATTAAAAATACACAATGCGGATGATTGTGCAATGTGCATTGTGCATGCAATGAAATAATAAAGTTTTTTCTGATATGACGTCATATTTTTTGAAAAAAAAATGCGTAGAAGATGTATAAGTTCTTTGAGCCTTTTTAATGTAGTACCTGATCCACAAAAGGAATCTTTCAGAACAGAGTTTAGGGGAACTTGTTAAAACACACTGTAAATAGTTTTTGCAATTGAAACTGTTGAATGAAAGCAAAATTTCAATAACTAAATCAAATTATTTGGTAAAACGGTGTAAAACCTAATGTTTAAACGTTAGTCAAATTATTTCTATTAAAAATATTCGCGTATTTTAGGACACAGAGTCTATGGAGACTTCAAAGTGCATGGAACAGTTTACTAGTATTTATAAGACTCTACGTTTAAGTTTGATGAACTTCACGTACTTCGCATCATTTACTACAAAACGGATAAAAACTCGTCCAATTATAAACATTTCCACATATTTTTGTTTTAATAATTTAAACATGGTTTATACATTCGTACTTAATACATATTGTTCCTATATTTTAAGAAGACAATACGCCTCCATAAAACTTTCAAACTATTCATAAAACGTATATATACATTTTTCATTTTGTTGTAGTAAAATAATGAAATCATAACTAAAACCTTAAAAGGATAGAAGAAAAGCAGTATTTTAACTTATTTAAAAATAAAATTAAGGAGGCATGGTAGTCTTTTTAATTTACCAATGTATGCAGTATCCATCTCAATAAATAACAAACTTTAAATAGGCTCGTATAAATTCATAACGGGATATTTATTTCTATCTTGTGTTACACAAACTACATGAAACAACATTGGCTTCTTCCATCAAGTAAAAAGGGAATCCCAGGCTTTTTTCATTTATTTTTTGACAAGACTCGTGCAAAAAGACTCATTTCATTTACATTTTATATCATTTATCCTCGGCATTATTAAAATAAGAAAATAAACTATGAAAAGGCTCGGAATTCATTAAATGAAAAATTTTGTTCGAGGGGAAATTTTTTTTAAAACAAAGTAGACTCATAAAAGTATCAAGAAATAAAGAAAATTACTTATCTTCATACGGATGAGAATTTTATTAGGAAATGTAAAATATTTATGGTAAAAACACTCACTAAGTACAATATTTCTTTTACCGTAGAACATCTATTAAAGTATTTGGAAGCTGCGTTTGTTTAAATGTTTTAAACGTTTAATTCATGTTTAATATTCACATGCTTAGATTTCATCTCCTGAAAGAATAATATTACCTGAATATTTCATTAAGATCTTTTAAAAGTATTTAAAGTAAAACTATTGCTTGAAACCTATATCTTTTAAAAAGATCAAATTTTTAAGCAGAATGAAACCCTTCTAGACATTTCATTTTCTGAAGTCTCATATTATTACATGATTATTGTAGACTGAATAAAAATATTAGTCTCTCGGTTGCAAATATAAAAGTCAATAATTTAAAAATTGGTTTAATAGTTTAATCCTTTTCGACAGTTATTTCAGCTAGCCCTAGAAAAAAAACCTAATGTTCAATTATAAATTTAGAATTCCGAGATATACAATTACGTAATACCTCTACTTATCATATTTGGCTTAAATGTTTCATTTTTATAGCATGTGTACAGGAATATTTAGAGGAAATTAAACATGTGTATATTTGTATACTATACGTTCATATTTCAATCTGCATGGTGGTATAAGTAAGGGAATTAGGATATTTTAAATGTTCGTTACATAAAACTTCTACTCATTTATATCAAAACTTGAATTGGAAGATTTTTGTTAGCTAAAGATTTTACATGTAGGTAAATTCAATTTTTGAAAAGTCGGTATTTAACATTTAAAAATTATGAAATGATTATGAAATTATGAATTATGAAAATTATGACATTGAATTTAAAAAAGTGGGAATATTTTGTATGGTGGTTGGTTGGATTGCAGGATTGAATTTGTGTTTATATGACTTCAGAACCAATATTGGTTACATTCATAAAATACAGGAAATAAACCTCTATCATTTGTATTATGTGTAACCGTACTGATTGAGTGTAATTCAATTCCCTTACTAAGCAACAGCATTTACTTTTAAATAAAAGCATTATTTACTGACGCCACCTATTGAATGTGGGTGATGAACTGAACAAAAATAATAAAAGTTGTTTTTTTTTTTTAATTTTTCAATAAAATTTTTATTTCACCGTCCCTTATATATATTTCCAAACACTTCTTTCAACAAAGAAAACAAATGCATCTCCAGTTCTACAAGAAAACAAAATCCCTTTATCGTTTCGCATTTGCTTAATCGACTCGACTTTAATTCAACTTTATAGCGTAAAAACTTACTTGACGTTCTTCAAAATAATAATAAAAGCTTAAAATATCTATTGAAGAATGGAGTTTTAGCAGGACTCCCAGGTGGTTGAATCAATTAGGAGAGACCGATAATCTCATCTCTGTAGGGATGAGAATAACATGCTACGCTGCATTGAAATGAATCAATGGATTCTGAATCGATCTTTTCAATTCAATCGGTATTCTACTATTCAATAGTTTTCTTTTGTATTAGGGAATCCAATATCCACAATTGCTTGAATCTTATTTCCTGTATTGTATTATGCTGTATGCACAATATGACCCAAGTTAATATATTAACACGATATACATACCTATAGTGTTGTTAAGCGTAAGTTAAGGAGTAAAAATGCATTGCATTGTCTTAATTTCAATAATTAAATTCTTGAACTGATTATGATCCAGTATGTTAATTATCTTTCTACTAATTATGTACCCCCTATTTGTCTAGTGAAAAACAATAAATGAGATTAGTTTTGAGTTTCTTTACTACAATTGGCTTACTAAAGGTCAACACGCGTGTTGACCTTTAGTAAGCCAATTCAGTATTCAGTTTGTTTTTATATTAGTACTAATATAAAAACAAACTGAATACAATCTTTTCGATTCAGAAATATATCCGTCAGTTTTGTGACTCACCAAAATTGATTAATTTTTTATATTTAATATGCACTTGATCAACTAAATATTGTTGTTAATTTTTTTAAATAATTTTTAAAAATTGACTAATCCATGCATTGGCGTTGTCACCAACAAAAAAATGAAAGGGACACAGCGAGAAATTTCGGAGTACCTCACAGAAGTTTAAAATTAATAGATTTCTGAAAAAAATATTAAAAATATCAAACATTGTGAGAGAGATAGATATGTCCCTCATCGCTGCGCGGGAATAAGTAAAAGAACAACTGCTTACTGTAGATATTTCTCTCATCGTTTGATGAATTATTCAAATGTTCCCTCTGAAAAGGAATTAAAAGGATCAATAGTGTGTCCAAGTATGTCAAAGTAAATGAATGATCGTGATACGTAGCGAGACACGCTAAGTAGGCATCAGACACTCTTTCGATTTATTGATGAATGATGATGAATTCGTTGAAAGAATTAGGAGCTCGCTTTCACGAGGGTTATGTGTCATGTCATTTTACTCTTTTGGTACATAGATTAATTCGGTTTCTTAAACGTGCTTTCAAAAACAAAAAGACGATCATGAAGATGCACACACTTGCACAATGAAAAGATGATTATCAAAAAAAAAAAGGGGGGGCAATTTTCGGTTAACATTTTTGTTTCAAATATCTTTTAAATGGAATTTAGAAAGCTATGACACCTTTTTACTAAGATTTAGTTTCTACTTTTTTAAATCTACTTTTTACTAAGATTTACAGATTAGTGATAAGGGCAAATAATGCACGTAGGTAGATATTTAGTCATCTACTTATAGGGATTGGACACTCATATTTAAATAACTATAATTTAGGTTCATCTGATACATTTAGATATTTTTCGGTACTCAATACATAATAGGGTTACCTATACTCGACAGCAACGATTTTTTCATGACCCTATATGACGTCACTACGCGGAAACTGCGGAAACAGAGAGTCTGTCGGGTTGCTAGGAGAAGTTTCGGTACGCAAATCGTGATAAAAAAAACGCTATAAATACATTGGTTTAAAAAAATAATCATATTTTAAATTGACGATCTTAATTTCATTCAAAATTCAGACACCGTGCTGGGAACTACTTTGTTTGTTAGTGACGTCGTAGGGTTACGAAAAGTTGCTGTCGATTATAAATGTATCGATTTCCCACTCTTTTACACACTAGTCTCCACTATAGCTACGAATTAGAATTTTTAAAAATATCCATTGCGTTAAGAATAATTCATAGAAATCCGTATTTATCTTCAAAAATATTACTCAAGTTTGAATAGGACCATATGTTTAAATTTCTGCCTTCAATTTTCACCGCGAAACTCCTAAAAGTACATTTGGATTTAACAAAGTGTGGGTGAAAAATGAAAGTTTTCTCTGGCAGACGTATTTTACTTCACGGTATTTCGGTGTTTCTTAAAAGGATCAAAAAAGGGAACTGCTTTTTTCCGCTCCCCAAGAAAGAATCTATTTATTTATGGGGACAATATTCGGCGAAGAAAAAAAAAGAACACACACAAGGCTTATTGTGCAAAATAATGGCCTCGCGGAAACTTCTAAAAGTTTTGAATTGAAATGAAAAAGGTACAGTCGAAATCAGTCCAGAAAAATTACTCTGCAGTGCAGTGGCATGAAAAGTTGTCTGGAAAAATCAGAACCTAAGGACTAGCGCAAACAAAACATTCTTTTGAAGAGGTTTTTGATCTAATGTATGGTGTTGGGTAAAAGGGATATAGTTTTAAAAAAATGCATTACTTGAAAAGTTTAGCTGTAGTTAGTGTATTGTCAACATCATTTTATATTCTCTGTTCCATTTTCTTTAAAAGTTTCTTATTTTTATAGGGGAATGGAATATGACATTACATATACGTTCACGTTATCAAATATATAACCAAAAATTGTGTATGACAAATGAATAAAATACTTTGTTAAAATATACCAAAAGCTTCAGCACAATAACTTTTAATGAAACTTCTATAATTTTGGCTAACATAGGTTTTTATTAAAATAATATTATCTCCGTTATTTGGGTTTTTAAGTGATGATATTCCATACAAATTCTAAAAGGTTTTCAAAATAATTGATTCTTTTAAAATAAATTTCCAGAATCATTCAAAATGTACTGGACCACAAAAAAGGATTTTGTGCAAAAGAAACTATTTTTGTGATCCAGCCTTTTGAAATCCTCCGGTATATACTATTTATACAACGGAACTGGTTTGTGCCTGTCATTTCTTATAAACATCCAACTTGTTTAATTTATAAATTTGGGTTGTTTTCCACTATACGTAATGTGTAAACTGTTTAAAATTTAATTGCATGGCACTTAATTTGAACACACGATAAATGCTTGTTTATAATATAGTCAGGGACATTAATTAAATTTAGTTAAAAGCATTTTGGTGAAGATGGTAAATATAATTTCTACAAATGAAACGCTTTACACTTTGGAAATAAATTTTATTGTATAAAGACATGTTTTACACCATTCCCATAATATACAAATTTATTACTCAGTCATTATTAATTAAATCCTATGTATTTATGAGAAATAATTTAAAATGAAAGTGTTGTTCTTGATTTATGAAATTATATATGTATTTGAATTTATGAGTTTATGTACACATAATGCAATAAATCTACTATATATAATTGTATAATGAATGAATTGGGATTACTTTGTTTTATTCCAGTTAATTAAGAGTTATTGTTTAAGCCTTCCATTAATTTTGTCCATTGCACTTAATATTCACTGTGATATTAAATGTAGTTCATGAAATCAAAATAGGTATTCGGAAAATATTTGGTGAGAATTTAAAATGCGTAATTTAAACCAATTTTGCGTGAATCCAATAAGCACCTTTTTAGCTCATTTACAAATAGTAAAATACAAAACTATACTAAAAATTTGAAACCCAAGAAAATAGTGCCTATTAAAACTTTCAATTTAAAGAAATAATAATTAATTTACTAATTAAATTTTTAGAGTTTTCATGTAGAATTTATGCAACATACAAACTTATTACGCTACATTATATTTAATAAGAAAAGCAAAACTGTGTTTATATACCAGGTGTCATGGAAAGAAAAAATAAATTGATTGAAAGAAGCTATCCAGGGTCGTAAGACCCTTCCAGAAGTAGAAAAGAGACGACATTAATGGAAAATATAGAGCAGTTCATGACTAGCCAAGCCTGTGCCAAAAGATTGCGGGTAATCAGTAGACGGAAGAAAAGAGAGTAACGTAAGTGTTATACCCCACCATCTCGAGGAGAGTTCAGACTGATGACAATGATCATTCATTTGGTAGTGAGATATCCAATGCTTTTAGTGGAGATAGAATGTTGTTGCTTATCCTTTCTGTAAACTGATATTACTTTTTATTAGCGGGCTGGTAGGTATGGAAGGAATAAGCTTTAAAAAAGTCTGACATAAAATGCTGACTGGAATGATCATTTTGCGCATATAAATTGAGTATCTTGATAAAAATATTTTTGTTCTGTTTTATTTTTTCCCTTAAAATATAAGGGAATGTATCAATTTTAAGAATTTAATTAACAGTTGATTTATTTCTGAATCATACGAAAAGGTAGAACATTTTATTTTAAATTATAAAATTACTTTGCATGTACATTAATTATGGATAACTTGTTTTTGTGGAGAATGTTTTTAATTGATATAATACGTTGTTGAATCCCCTAAAGCAGGGGTCGGCAACCTTTTGAAGCGGAAGAGCCAAAACTTATAATTTACAAAATTTCCCAGTTTTTAAAGAGACACTAAGTAGAATTTTTGAAGATTTAGAAATCTTGAAGAATTTTTTAGAACATTGGAAGAGTCCGCAACACAAATTTAAAAATGTGTTCTCAACAAAGGTACCGAACTCAAATTTGCCTTAATTATTTAGGTTTTTACGAGCAATTATAAGACATAGTTTAACAGAAATATAACTAAAAATGTATCTACTCCAAACCATTTATAAAATGAAAATATTCAAACACGTAACGTTTTTAAAATATTAATACATTATGTCTCCGTAATCCTGAAAGCACGCTTGCATAATAAAATTGAAATACATTCAGGCAGAATGCAAAGAAATACTCCAAACAATAATCCATTACAATACCTTTTCAATCTCGGGTTTACGACCTATTATGCCCTTAATTTATCCTAGACGTATATGATAATTTATGATCTCTCAACACAGTATAAGTTGCCATCGAATCATCGATCTCGAAATTATCCTCCTCGTTCCTGGGACTTTTCAAAGACGGGGGATCGAGAGAGGCACGAGGGCACACGTGACCTTTTAATATTTTACGATCTCGTAAAATGGAGATTGACGATCAAGCATCATTATAATAAGTCGTAAAACAGGAACGATCTCGATCATGGACCTTTAAAAATGAGTTAGGAAATAACATACATTTCGACAGAGGTGCCAATAAAACCAAGGGGTTCGCGTGGATCGTAAATTATTGTCGGCATATTAGTGCTCTGATATTGAAGAAGTCCCTTTTCACCTTTTGAAGGAGGGAATTCAATTATGAATGTAATCACGGGCACTAATTCGATTTGATTTTATTGTCGCCGTTAGTGAAATTTATGGAGGGAGTTTCGCTTTTATATATTTTGACGGTTCGCAGGAACGGTGGAGAAGCGGTAATTCCTTTTGTAGAGCATGGAAAGGGGCGAGTAGATATAGATTAGTGATGGACAGATCGATACCAAAAACCTAAGTACTCGATACCTTAAATAATCGTGCATTCGATACCTAAATAAAGTATCGATACTTATTGATATTAATTCTTTTTTTAAAGTTTCAATAAATAATATCGTATGGCCTTCGCGGGATTGCGTTCTGCGATTACGATGAGTGCTCCAAGGGGCGGTTTTTGGTTAAGGTTTATTAATTTTTATTAGCCTCGAATTTTTTGTACTTTTATTTTAAATTGCGTTAATTAATTTTTTATGAGTGGTTTATAAGTACTTTTTGTGAATTGTAGGTACTTTCTGATTACAATAAAAAAAAATAGAATTTTTAAAACTATTTATATATTTATGCTTCATTTCAGAAGAGTGTTAAAAAGTATTCGATACCTAAAGTATCGATACCTAGATATTCGATAGCTATAAATATCGGTTTTGCCCATCACTAATAACACTAATATAGATGGTAATGATAGATTAAGTTTTTGTATACATGAAAGTATATAAATACATTTGGATATGAAATAATTAAATAAATGTGTCATGGTTACTGTAACAAAAGCTCAAAAAATATTATTTTAAGTTAATCGCATACAAATTTTTGTGATTGAGATTTTTGATGCAACATTTTAATCCAAATCAATATGAAAAAATTAATAACAAGTGAATGTGACTATTTTTATATGTCTTCCTTTCGTGGGTGTTTTTAGTCAAAATATAATTTAAAGACTCAGCTCTCTTAATTTTACCGTTAGGAGCTGTAGATACTTTTAAAACTTGAAAGAGAAATACAGAATCAGTTTGATTCAGTTCAGTTATTTAACAACATTTATGAATATATTAGTTCAACCATACATGACACATTTATTATATTACTTGATAATAAACTAGTCGTCTTTAACCTTAAAAAGAGCTTGCGCAAAAATTCTATTACATAAAAATTTAAAAAGTCATTGAGTAAGATTTGCTTTTTAGTGATCCTTTTATAGTAATTGCGGGTAACATAATAATGTATACCATAATGAGATTTACATTTTGTTGGTGTAACTGCTTAAATATAGGATACATACTTCGAAATACTTAGCGTTTAAATTGAAAGGTCACAGATGCACGATAAAGTTCATTAAAAACCCGCAGAAGCAACCCTCTGAATTATTAAACATGTTTGATGGATCACCTCTCAGCAAGTGCTTGGCTGCATTCATTTTGAGGAATTGAGATGTCTGAGAAACGGAGAAATTGCCCAGGCCGAGAACACCCGTTCCAGCATGCAATTCTTCAAACACGCACATGAAGAAATAAAGTAAGATACATTTTCTTCTGTTTGTTCCTTTCCTTAATTACATCTTGCTATAAAGAGTATGAGCTTTCTTCAGTGAAAAGACGGATTGAAAAACTAAATAGTGACAGGGTTAAAAATTAATTAGTTATTGAAATACAGACATATTTTTAAAATGTTTAACGTTTATTTCTTCCTATCAATTTTAAACTTAATTAATATATTAAGGGTCATTTCCACTTTTGCGTTTTGTTGCGGTAGGATCTTCCGGCAAAGACCCTTAAAAGAATCACAGAGATACAAACATCGTTCATCGAATTCTCCATACCGCAACAAAATGCAAAAGTAGCTACGGTACTTCAGCTCTTATATTTTTCAATTTTCTGCCCTTCATCCTTTCGGGGTCGATAAAATGAGCACCAAGCTTACTTGGGGAATCAACTGGGAGTCAAGCTTCGGGCTAGCCAATCGGCCTGGACACAGGCTAAGTAATTAGCACCCTAGGCCCGATGGCTAACGAAACGGGCCACTAGGCCCGGACAAAATTTGATTGATTAATTAAGTTTTTAGTCCCGGGTGAAGGAATAAAATATTTTCATGATCAACTCACTTCCTCCAAAAAATATATTATTCACACGCATTTCAAACTACCTAAAATACAAGCCAACATCTCCCACCTCCAAATTTGTAGAACTGTCCTATTACCATTCGCATGAGACAGACAGTACATTTGCATATATACCTACGAATTCCTCTGCCTCATACACGATGCACAAAAAGGCTATTTGTAGCACTGGGCATAAGCACTGATCATAATAAAAGTCATCCACTACATAACACAGACGTGAGATGCTGAGGTACTAAATCATTCACAGCAGTCTCCGTGAATAATGTAGCGCGAATAGCTTGACTAACGCGTCAAGGACCGGATTTAATATTTATGGCTCATTCCAAAAAGCTTTCCAACTCTATTGCTCACCTTAAAATTAAGACGGATTTGTTTTCCTGAGACTGTTTTTAGCTGATAACGGTCAGAATAAAGTAGTTTTAGGTGGGTGTTCGAGAGGACATATGCAAGGTTTGTAAAGGCTATAGATATTCTGGAGATTGAATAAAGGATGAGTTTATAAAGAGCGAGTATAGCTATCTTGAGGCAATTCAAATATGCTTTATCAGCAAACTGTGTTAATTAGTAAATTTCTTCTCGTATTCTCAGGTAACGAAGTAAGCAATAAGTTAAAAAACGATGCATAAAATGTTCTATGCAAAGTTTGTAGGTTTTTATGAGCTAGTCGTGTTTGAAAAGGGTTTATAGACATAGCCATCTTGAGTTAATTCGATATGATTGATGGCACACTACATTATTATCTGTAAAAAATACTAAAAAAAAGTATGGTTATAGGTTTCAAACGCTTTAAGCGAGTTGTTTCTGTGTACATGAGAATCGGTTGGTTATTGGTTACTATAGTTTTGGTTTCTGTCTTTCAAAAGTTAAGTTTTTATTAGAAAATAGTATTTATGGTTTTAAAAATTCCCTAACTCTCTCCCTATACTCTTTTTGAATGTATCGAAAAACGCACCATTAAAAGAATCTTAATTTTCTACCTTAAATTTCAGAAATATCCATAGTATTATTCAAACATAATAAAAAATATGGAATTTATTTTTAATTCTTAGAAAAAAATTAAAATAGCATAAAGTTAAAAGTACATCATTCAATATCTTAGCCGAAAGTTATACATGCTGATGGAAAAACTGAGGGATATTCAAATAATCATTCTAAATTATTGTTTTTGAACTCACGTCCAGATGAACCAGGTGAGGAGCATTCACAAACATAACTATCACAGTTAATACTTGCCTCACATACTGCATATTGGCAATATGCGGGATATTGGCCGCTGACAGTTCCTGCAGCTATAAACTGTGAACATAAGGGTTTAAGCCGTCTATTTGCATATTGCATATCTTTGAGTACGCGCAACCGCAATAAGTCAAAAAGACTTAAAAAAACCTAACTACACACGAATTAATGAAAATTTAATAATATTGGTATATTAATGCAGTAATAAAATAAACAAATAAATAAGCATCAAGAAACACAAGTAATAATATTGCTTACCTTTGATAAAAGAAACGTGTTCGGCGGAATATGCCTAAGTCATACCGATAGTAAAACTATGGTAAAAACCCGTCTAGACAAAGCCCGCGAATCAAATAAACTGGTTGGTACCATACATCCTAGAAAGATAGGAAGGAGACTACCATGAATTTCAGACATATGACTCCCCTTAATAAGGCAAAGGAGAACGAAACTGTACGAGTTGTGCGAAAAAGTTCATTTTCTCCCGACGGTGGGTTAACGATTTTTCCAGTGTGCCAATTCTTTCAGCTGTTAGGAAATCATAATTTTTCTCGGAAATCGAACCTTTTACCCTCCCCTTTTTGATATTTATATATTCTTTGTTTTGTCAACTGTATTTAGATTCACGGTAAACGCCATTTTACAATTTTCTATATAAATTTGTTGCTATTGCTGACGAAAGGTGATCGAACTTATCCCCGAAATGCCCGAAATAACTTTATCTTTTTATCCTTTTTAAGGATTTTATGTGCAAATAAAAACATCGATTCCTGTCATCTTGTAATCGGGTATATCTTCTTATTTTAACAGAATGTAACTTTTGTTGTAATATTTGTATGATATTGAACAAATAAAGGCAAGATACACCTTTCAAAAACGAGGTAAACAGAGGCGAATAAATGAACGAGGTTTTTAGTTTTCTTTCCTATAACTAACTGTTAGTCCACGGCTTACTAGATACTTATACAGGCTAGCCGAGTTTTAAACAATGAAAACCATTTGACAACTTTTCCCGCTTGGAGCGCTACAAGACCTACCTATATCACCCACCGCCTTCAACACTGTGGATATGCTCCCACACCACAGGCCCGGGGTTCAAATCCTGGTCCACGGGCAAGGCAGACTCAGCCCTTCATCCCTCCGGGGTCGATAAAATGAGTACCAAGGTTACTTGGGGAAATCAAGAGGGGGTTAGCATCAAGCTAACCACTCCTCAGTTGACTGTGACTTTCAAATCACATGTTCTGTAACAGTTCAGCTCAAGCCTCACCCAGTGGGGCTAGTTATACTGGAGTTTGAAGGTCCAACGACCTAGGTACTCCCTCAAAATCCCCCTTGATTTATTTGCCAGTTGGTCCAGTATTGCCATCTGGATTTGCAATGATTTCCGTAATCGGCTAGCCTGTATAAGTATCTAGTAAGCCGTGGTTAGTCAGAAACTGGTCCTGGGATAAATAAAAAAAACTATACCAAGGTTGATTCCTCTGTTTACAAGGAAACAAGTCCTCTAATCTAGTGGACCTTTGGTATGAAAGGGTTGAGAATCACTGCTCCAGATATCCCGTTTTTTATTGCCTTGATTATTTGTTTGACGAGTTTTTATTTGGATGCGTCGTTTTACGTCTTTTTGGGAAGTTGCATCTTCCCCTTAGTCAACATGATAAATCATTATAATAATTCTTCATCATCAGTAATAGTTTGAATAACGGTTTGACCATTTTTTTTTTAAATGTACATGTATTTTCTTCAAAGATATCCTCATGCACCAATGCAGCAAATAAAATTTCTGTTATAAATTCAAAACAGAAACCCCTCTACAAAAGTAATTTGATTTTAACCAGTTTTACATTGTTTTAAAAAGAGATTCTCTGAATAAAACATGACCTCGTCTACTACAAGTGTTCCTTTCCAGGGTTAACTGAAAAGCATCAACTTAACCCATCATTTCATTATTACAAGAACTACTTTACCCCATCTTGAGGCTCCCCACACTCGATTTCCCTATCAATAACAACCCTCACCACCCCCAAATAAATCCCAGCAGGGTCACAAACGCCCCAATTTGCCCGACCCTCTCACGGAAAGATTTCTCTCGGCGCGTATCAATCTTCAGTTTTTCTTTGATCTCGAAGGGGGTAATATGACGCGCAGGGGGAAAAAACAGCGAGTTGACAAATTACTTTCGTCGCAACGAACTCGCGAAATGTTTATCGAGCAAACCACCTAGGCGACAGGTGTAGGGCACCTTCGCCATCGATTCATCAAACCCTGTTTTCTGCTCCGGGGTCTCTCCCTCGGTTTGCATGAGGCGAGATGGGCTTTGGAAGCATGGAAGAGAGGCGTGTGATGAAATATCAGTGGGAAGCACGAGATACTTAGGGATGTTATTCGGGTAAACTTGTTTGATGTTGAGGAGGGGGTGTCTATTTATTGGAAAGCGATATATGAATTGCTTTTGGTGATGGGCTTTTTTTTGTTATGACGTTTACAAAGATTAGTTGAAATCGAATAAGACGGGCATGTCTGAAAGTTTATTTATAATTTGGAGATCCATATTTTATTAATTTGTTGTATAATTTAATCTCAATTAATTATTGAAGACTTTTAAAAATTTAGGTTGAAATCCTTCTAACATAAATATGAATCAGATTGAGAAAAAATGTTTATTCAAAGTTTGAGTTTAGAAATTTTAGTAAAATATTTCAATGATATTTTAACTAAAATTTTAGGATACAAATATCTCCAGCTAATTATTAAACACGCCAAAAATCAATTTTCAGTTTTCTTGCAAAATCTAACTCACGGAAGATAATCTCCCATAAGGCAATATTACTAAAAAACTTTATTTACACACCACACCTAATTCAAACAAAATAAACAAAGCAGATAATTATAAAAAATCTTAAAAATAGCATAATATCTTCACCTTGTTTATAGCACAATGTTTCTTGCAGTCTTAAAGTAAAACCATCATCCCTTTGATGCTTTTAAAGAGAAGAAACACAAAATAAAAGGTCAAAAATCTAATGATGCCATTTCACCTAAAAATTTAATCTACGTTAACTCTATATACATGAGAAAACCTCAGACATTTTCTAATCATCCAAAATACTACACGCAAAGAATAAAAATAGTTCCTCCATGTCCTATTGCATTATAACTCTGACTGGAATAACAATACACATTCATTACAATGATATAATTAACTATTCACGCTAACCTAATCATTTCCACAGCAATTCGCGATCCCACCACTCTATCCCCCGATCACCAAGTGGTGACCTCACCTCCTCCAAGACGTCCATAACCTCAACAATGAGGGAGTTACTCTATAAATAACCCAACAGCGTCTTCGCTCACGCCACTCCCTACTCCCCAAACTTATTTTGGAGTGGCTAGATCTCATTACTCGAGTATATAACAATGAGCTGCTCGACAAACTATGGAAAACTCGAGTTTTCGTCTCATTAGCTGCAAAGAACTCGATTATGCGTTGCGCAGCTTTAATTTTCATTATACAAGTGGTGGACGTTGGGGGTTTTACAGACGCAATTAATGAGGGTGATTACTGGGGGGAACTCTGCAGTAATGCGTTTTCGTCTTTGATCTTGATTTCGGGTTTGTCTGGGTTATCGAGGATTCCACCAATTATTATTATTTTTGGGAGGGATGGTAATGTGGGATTTGTCATTGATGGAATCTTATCTGGGATTCTGTTCGATTTTGGGGATGGGGATGATTGATGTGTTGTGATCGGGGTGGCTTATCTTATCGGTTCCGGATGGAACTCGTTCGTTATCGTGTGTGTGGGTTTGAAATGGAGTTTGAGTTTAAATAGGAAATGGCCGAATTTGGATATGGTAAATTTAAGATTGGGATATTTGTGATTAAATTATATTTTCAATTTACATAATGTTTCTTTTCTGTATAGATCTGAAGATATTTACATTCTTATAGTTTTATTTTTCATACACTAGAGGTTTCTGATCCCTGGCACCGAAACTGCTTAAACTGTATCACATTTTCAGAGCTTTTTGTGCCTTAGAAATAGCGGAAAACCCGCTATAATCTCCATATTAAAATTTATATAATTTAAATTTATCTGTGTCATCAATAACATATAATTTAACAAATGTTTTCTTTACAGTTAGATTTGCCGGTCAGCAAATACTAAGCAATATCTAAGCTCATCTATCCATCCAAAAACGATAACAAGTTTTCTTATAATAGTTACAAAAATAATAAAATAAACATCGTGTTAAGAAAAAAAAATCTGAATTTCAAGTTTTAAAAGTCACCAATAATTGACCAAAAGTTATAAATTTTTCTAGACATTTAGTAGAAAATATTATATAGGTTTCAGAAAAATTTTAACAGGTTCATTTGTAATAAATTAACCTCAAATGCGTGATTTTCTTCTGATTGGGTTATTTTACTGACATTTCACAGTTAATGGAATATCTTGAATAAATATAAAAGAACCAACTAAATTTGATATGCCATTTATTTACAACACAATCAAGTCCATAAACAAAATATAAATAAAAAATCGATTGGTTAAATTTATGGCTTAACAAAGGTCCCCTTAAACGGCTACCCTCTTAAAAACGAAAATCGAACTCTCCAAAGCCGTCCTTTCAAGTAGAAAATTTTTTCTAACCATCCCCAAAACCCAGATATTAGTGAACACAAAACAGCATCCATCACCAGAATTAAACTGCCAAACGCATTTTAACGCCATAACGACAGCATATCCCCCACACAGTAAAGATAACACGGTACAACCTTGTAAAGTGCTCCATCAGCAAACTAACAATGAGAACTAATTCAAGCGCTCCCCCCTCTTAAGCAAAAGAAACCCCTCTGTGTCATTAAGGGCGCATTTCCGGTCCCTCCTAAGCGATGAATACATAACTGAATATTAACGCTGTTATTTGCTTAAAAAGAGAGCTTGCGTATGCTAACGCAATTGCTGTCAGGAGCACCGCTCCATTTATCACCCGTAATGTTTCCCCTTTCAAATAAATTTGAACTCTTAATGCTTATTCGATCATCAATAAGACAGTGCGAATCGTCAGGGAAGACTGATGACACAATTTGTTCCAGAGCCATATTCATGCGAAAAGAAGTTGAGGGGGAGGATCCGGAACTTATTGAATCGAGTTGAGTTGCCTGGAGAGCGCTTCGATAAAATCCGAATTCGATTATTCGGGGGGTGCTTCGAATGTCTGTTTATCCTTTTCTGTTTTTCCTGTCCTATAGAAGAGTTCTCAGTGGAATTGTTGTTTAATATAGGATTTTGCAAATAGAGGTGGTTGCTTAAAGTGGGGGATATTTTTTTTCAATTTAATTCTCGTATTGTTGCTGAACAATGATTGCCGTTCCTGAGATAATAAAAGCTGGACAAGTTATGTTGTAGTTATTTTCAAAAATATTTTTTTAAAAATATTTAATGTAAAATTACAGTCAATTCATAAAAACTGTGGCAAAGTGTTAATTCGATGATTCAGAAACTTTAAATCGCACTTCACTTATTTTAAGAATTGAATATTGAATTCTGATTTTTCTCTTGCATTCATCGAAATATTGCCGAACTATTACAGTAAAACCGGTCCCGGATAAAATTTGATGCAGGAAATCAGCAGGGGTTCCGACTCCGGGGGCTGCTGGGTTGCTCGAGCAATCCCTATAATTGCTCTCTATGCCTATGCCTCTTGCGTTTTTTTTTTTTAATGAGCTAATAAAATAAACTTGAAACACACTCTTAATAAGAGTATTTTTGTCTCCGAAGTCGTCAATATGTCAGAACGGGATCCAATGTCGAAGAAAAGGCACCCCCATGGCCCCATTGGACCTTTGTACCTTCTAGCTTTCCTCAAGTATGCATTTAGAAATTTAGAATAGAGAGATAAGCATACCTAGGGAAGGGCGTGACGAAGAGGGACAATTTCCTCCCAGAGCACCTGGGGTGTCCTCGCATGAGTGTGCACATGCACCTTGTTTTGGCCACATTTCCTGGAACTAGATGAGATGGTGTGTTCGTTCATTCTTTTCTAAAAGTATTTGGACCATATTTTTCTGCGACATATTTTTTACGCGTTTTTACCCAATTTTACTATCAAATTAGTCTATCAATGATGTAACTAAATTTAAAAGGTTGCTCAGAGCTAATAAAAAAAGATGAGTATTAAGAATTTTATTTCGTAAGATTTTGCAAAAGTAAAAAGTTATCTTAAAACTTAAAACAACTTTAAAACAGTTTCACATAAGTTTATTCACAAAACCAAAGTTTATGAAAAAGAAAATACATTTTATTATTAGTAATTTGTTTAGTTAGAATTACTGCGAACTCTCTTATGACAAGAAAAAGATGTAGTGTCTTTTGTTACAATGATTTGAAATAAAAGTACTAATTCTTGTATCTTAAGAAAATGAGGGAATTGCACGTTTTTTTTTAAATTTTATTATGATAGAGGATGAAAATCCATGAAAAATGACGTAAAAATTATTGAAATCGGAAAACTATTCCCCAAGATATTAATTTTTAAAATGTCGTTTCCAGTATTGCCGGGAAAAACAGTAATTTCGTTATGGCTGCTGTGTGACGTCACAGCGCTTGGACCCACTGGTTTCTCCATGTTATTGTATGATTAGCTTGCTTCCTTCTGCTATTATTCATAAAGTTTTAACTAAAAAACTATGATATTTGAAAGACACATACAAATATTTTTTATAAAAAGATTGGCATTTTGTTTTTCAAAAAATATTAATTGGTTTTGGAATTATTAGGAATCAAAGTTTTAATATTTTCTTTTTCTGGCCGTTCACTAGAGAAACAGACGAGTTTTATGCGTGTTTTGGTTTCATGATAAGTCTGATTTCTTTTATTTTCACACTAGTTTCGACGGCGCTGTGACGTCAAATACCGTTTTTTGATCACATGACTTTACTACTGTTTTGGCAAAAATAAAATCGAATTTTAAGTTATTTAAAACATATTTTTGAACTTTAAAATCTGATATTTGAGAGTTTTAAACTATAACGTATCAAAAAAGTGTAAAATTAAGCAAATCTCTCACCTATACAATTCCCTCATTGTTTATTTTTTTCAAATTCGTTGTTTTCACTTCATTTCGTTATAATAAGGTGCTACTGTTTTTAGTTATCTTATTTTACCAATAGAGTGTTTTCAGGTGACGTCACGACCAGCTAATTTCTTTTAACTGTTAACCTTTGTAGGGCTTTTAACTGTTGCTAAGGCTGTTGCTAGGTAACGAGGTATATGTTGCTAAGGCGGTTTTTAAGTATAGGGTCACGTGATTGCAAATACTCCAATAGAAGAATTCCACGACCAGTCATTTTCTGTAACTCTTAACCTCTGTAGGGCAAAAAACTGTAACATTTATGTTGCTAAGGCCGTTGTTAGGTCCGAGTCATGTGATTGAAAATGCTCTATAAAAAATATGCTTACTTTTGTTATAAAAATGGTAGCTATCATAAAACATGTACAAATAATTAAAAAAAAAACTATTTTCTTTTGTGCTTTATCGAAATTAATGCTTTCGCTTATTTCTTGTTGGCTTGGATTTAAAATTAGAGATACTGGTCTGATACCGCCTTTTGTTGCGAACTGTTGAGAAATATGCCAGCAGGAAGACACTTCCACATGCATTTGCAAGTCCCTTCCTAACCACGGAAAGATTTATGTAAAAAATTTTATTGTGTTTAAAATAAAAATTAAATATTTTGTTTTAAAGTTTGAACTTTTTATCTGTATTAAAACTAATTCTAAAATAAATGTTTTAAATTTGTCTCTTAATGTACTTTTCTGTTATTTTCTTTCACGTTGAAATGAAAAAACGCGTGGTAATATCTTACAACGAACTTTATTCTATAGAGCAGTTTCAATCACATGAGTCGGACCTAACAACGGCCTTAGCAACAAAAATGTTACAGTTTTTTGCCCTACAGAGGTTAACAGTTACAGAAAATGACTGGCCGTGGAATCCTTCTATTGGAGCATTTGCAATCACGTGACCCCATACTTAAAAACCCCCTTAGCAACAGATAAACAACGGCCTTAACAATAGTTAAAAGCCCTACAGCAGGTACACAGTTAAAAGAAAATAACCGGTTGTGACGTCACCTGAAAACACTCTATTCTAGGAGCATTCCTGTCCTTTGAAAATGTAGGAATGTAGAGATAACATTGGATGCTGCTCTTGGGGGGGAACGATAGGGGTGGGGTATAGGATGGTAAATGACCTGCTGGGTAACACATGAATTGTAGGGATTTTAAATACTTCCTCCCTCCCCGTTTTATGGCTTTTAGCAGAAAAAAATCGTTGACTCATGCCCCCTACAAGATTTTTACTTTCTAGGGGCTAATTTAAAAATATTTTTTGGTGGGGGAGAAGCCCCTAATCCTTCTTCAATTTTAATTTTTCAAATTTATTTTACTACTTTTCCTTGAAAATTCTCTGGCTTAAAAGAAGCGGTTCTGTTCGGGTCTCAAAATGAGCTAAAACACTACTTTGAAGGGCAAATTTTCTGGGGGATGTCCCCTGGACCCCCCTTTTTACTTAGAGCTCACATTCCATACAAAAATTTTGACATAAGGTGCTCAAAAGGTAAAATCCTTCCTATAAGTACTCTCAACGTGTAAAAGTATTTGTCATGGAAATAATGTTGAGTTGACCCCCTGGCTCTCCCCCAATACGAAAGTCTGGTTACGACGGGCATGTAAGGGGGTACCTAAGCCTTAGCAAACATTGTTGAGTGAAAACCACAATCCGAAACAAAAGTTTGTTTATGGGTCTGACATCCTGACTTCATAAAATGAATATGAGCAACCCCACTGATTTTCAAAACCAGACGCCCCTTGAAATCAGCACATTATTTTATTACATTTTGTTTCCTATGGAGAAAAGTTTTGTTTTGCCGCTCTGTGGATTGCAAAAGCTACAAATACCACCATAGCTAGCACCAGATTGCAAGTTTCGGCTTGTTGAAACGCGGTCTGCGCCCTCCCCCTTGAACATTGAGAATCAGGGGGCGGAGTTCAGGGTTCGTGACGGATCGCGAGTCAAACTACCAATAGATGGCGCTCTACAAACTAACCACAACGTTTAGCACGTGCACGTTTATTTAACACTGTTTCCTATGGGAAATTGAGCCTAGACCCGTATGCCAAGTTGTCAAAAGCTACCAAGTTGTCAAAGCTGGAATCGCGAATCTGTTGAGAAAGGTGTGTCTGAAAGACTCCCCGGAAAACGGGATGTTTACATAAAGGATGAATTCCTATGAAGATATATTGTTAGATTTACTGGGGTGGCTTAAAATTGCTAAGGTGGCATGGGTGACTAAAAGAGTCCTTCAATTCACAATAGACGTTAGTGTTATCAAAGTTGCAGTTACTGGGTTTAACTTTTTTAATGCTTGACCACCCACGAATTCCAGTAAATTCTGAGAAACTTTGTTCTAGCCACCCAAACTGAAATAGTTGATATTATTTAATAATGATTTATTGGTTCTTTTTTTTCACAAAAATAACACTGTATTCAATAATAAAAACCATAAAACAAGGTAATCGTGGCTTCTTGAGCTACTTCGACGTGTCTCACTAAAATATCTTATTTTAAAGTAATAGAAACATAATTTTATCTCAAGCCTTAGAGTTGGGACTGTTTGTTGAGTCGTTTTCTTTGAGAATTGGTTATAAATTTAACACGTGAGGACGCGCGATACTTTCTGATGTTACACAGACGTGCGCCGGGCCTCTCATGCCCGGCTCTCCGTTTTACCTTCCTTCTATACGTTCAGAGCTTGCAAAACTTTTATCACGGAAAGTTTAAATATATAATTTAATCGTTCGTTGATGTAATGGCAACAATCTTATAGCAGAGGATCAATTTGAAAAGGACCAGTACTCAAGAGGATGTGTCCAAGATTAGCTTAGCTTCAAAGAGGTGCCGATTCCTGCACTTGACAATTCGTTTGGACAATAGTGTTGGGGACAACAACCAGTTTCCTGGAATCAGACTGACGAAAGAAACCGACTGCTTTTCGAACTTTCTCTCCATGGAAGGGGGGTAGCGGATGCAGACCCCGAATTCTTCGAAGTTCCTCACAGTTTGGAAGCATTTCAATATTTTAACAACAGCCTAACTTGAAAAATAACAAACCTACTCTATTTAAACTTTAGGAGGTGATAGGAGGAAACCTTTTAGGCCGAATTCCTTTTAAGCACGGGGTTTCATCTCTTTTAATTAAAAATGAGAGCATGGGCGTGGCCAGGTTTCATGTTAGGGGGGGCAAAAATACTCCCCTGTGCTCTTGATGTTGCGAAGACTAGTGACTATGGGTTGACTCAACATAATTTCCCAGGCCCCCATATACCACACGGCGAGTACTTTTACACACTAAATTTTAGGGTACTTATACAAAGGATTTTAACTTTTGCACACCTAACGTAAATATAAGGGTATAATGAATGTGAGTTTAAAAATGGGGGGTCTGGGGGTCCTCCCCCAGAATTTTTTTTAAAATTCGCCCCTCAAAGTAGTGTTTTATCTCATTTTGAGACTCTTTGGGCCGAATAGAACCGCTTCTTGTAAGCCACACAGTTTTCAAGGAAAATTATGTACTATTGCTTTAATAATTTTTTTCAAAAATATTTAACTAACTGAGAATTTAAGGGGGGGGAGCTGCCCCTCCCTGGCTATGCCCATGAATGAGAGTTTCTGTGAAAATTCATTTAAGCGCCCGGGTCTCGCAGCAAATTGTAGTTATTGAAAGCATTGAAAACTTTTATTTTGTAGTGTAATCTGTCAGAAATTTAACTAAAAAATTCTTGTAAAACGTATAACAAAAGAAACGTTGAGTTAAAAGGTATAAATTAAAATTATTTTGAAAAAATCAATTAAAATTAAGTTACTCTCTTCAGATTACTCAATGTACAAAATTATCAGGTATACAAAACGCATATAGTATATCCGGATATTTCCGTATTATTTTGTTTGAATCGATGAATTTAAGTAACATCTATTAAAGCTTATGTTTTCCATTATCACACATTGGAATGCTTTTTAACAACCAATTCACTATGTCATAAAAATAACGTCTATTCTTAAGATTTTACTACTAAATGTTTCTTAATTCTACCAAGCATGGAAGGACATTTAATCCATTCAAATAATAATAACACAGTCAGCTGCGGACCAGGACCGTCCAAGTAGATTCCGAAATTTAGTTACAACATCCAAAAACCGTAAATTACGAGATTTCCCGTTCCTTTACACCCGTCAGCTTATGGTTTCCGCCTTCCCAGAACGCCCCTTTCGCGGTATCTCTTTGATGACTCATCTTCATTTTGAAATGATACGGACAATACAGGTGTCGGGTGGGGTCAGTAGGTGGAGAAAGCCCTACCACGTGGAATCCAGTGGACTGCAGTATTCACTGTCAACCGTGGAAAAATATGGAATATTCACTGTCAACCGTGTACTTGGACATACCGCGTACCGTACCGCGTGCTCAGATATTTTATACGAACGTTCCTTTACGCTTGTGTGTGTTTTACTTTTCGAGTATTAAGATGACGTGTGACTGTAGAGGAGTGTGTAGGGAATCTCTCAAGATATCTACCTGTATTTTTCCGTACTGGCTACTGTGTCAACCGAGGCTTATTGATGCTGTTGTAGCATGGAACCCTAAACGTACTGATCGCCCAGATCTTGTTGCGAGAATCGTCAACAAGGTGCAAAGGGCACCCCAGATGTGGCGTCGGTAAGTGGCTAATTAATTATTGAATGACTTTATATATATGTATTTGATATTAGTGTGTTGATTAGTTAATATTACTATAGGGTATACTTTTTTCTGCCGGAGGCAAATATTGGTTTGTTTAGGTTCTTATTGTACTATTCAAATTCAAATCTTGTTCTAATGGGTTTGTTTTATTTTGTTCTTGAAAATATTAAATGATTTGGTTTTATTGAAACAATCATAATGATATTTAATTGGATTTAGATAGAGGAATTGAACCGAATGTATTTGTCAATATTTTAAGTAAGCACGCACATTGCAGTTTTCATTGAATTTTCTCTAAAAAAATATAATATTATTGAGGGGGGATATTCTTCAGACACATTTTTTTAAAGAGAGTAATAAAAGGTTCATAAAGCACTAACTCTTAATCACTCATATTAAAAGAAATAATACATTATGAGATATACCAGAAATTGAGGTAGGACTGTGCGGCTTGGTTTTTTATGTGTCGTTTTTATCGATAATTTGAGAGAAAATAAATGGAGTAACAGTGTTAGTACATTAACTTGTATTTGATCCAGTATAGAACCAAAAATTAGGTTTAAAAGAAACATCCTGTATATTTAAAACATTAGAAGGGTACTGCATTTTATATTTTTATCAGGTTACTTAAGTTTTAAAAAATACTGTGAGAGCAGTTAATAAATAAAATTTTTACATTTAATTTTTGGTTTAACCCGTAATAAGGGAGGTGAAAAAATGGAACATACCAGGGAACGTGGGGTCTCACAGACCGCGCAACATTATATTTTTTAAAAAATTTCTAATTAAGATATGATTCTGATATTTCAATACATTGTTCTTGGAGCATTTATCTCCTCATAGAAAAGTATTTGTTAACTTTATGATAAAATAAAAGTTTTCACAGACAATTTTCCAAGAGCCTTAAATTTCTCGATAGAAACCACATGGGCCAGTAAATTTTTTATAATTTAAAATAAAACGCATCTATTATGGATTAAATGTTTTGTTTTTATTATTTAGTATGTAATGCAAGTTTTAATTGAAAAAAAAATTCATTGTAGAACAATACAAAAAAATTTTGACACTACCTGAAGTATCAGTTTTTCACCAGTGTTTTATAAGCAAAAAATTTAGAATTTTCACATAAATCTGATTTACAGTTACTTTTACCACTCTAAAAATCACTCCCAACTTCATATAATTTTTTTCAACTCTTCCGCATAACCAGGATCAGAAGGACAAATTAATATCCGCGGACCGAGCTTCCAAGCCATGCGTACTAAGTCTGGACGAAAGCCGTTACACTGAGTGGGACCTGAGGTCTGCTGGACCGCGTGGGAAAGAATTTGTGGAATTTCGAACGGATGCGATTTGAAAAACTTGCTGATAAGAAGGGGTCAGTCTCAAGGTCACGTAAGGGGAAGGTAGGAGAAAATTCTATTCAAATTCGACCCAGCATGTGGTAAGGGGAAAGAGAGGAAAATATAGCGCGGTCTGTGAGACGTCACGTCCCCTTCTACGGGTTTTAATTAAATTCCGTTAACTGTCCAGTTAAATATTGCCAACATGTTTTAGGCACCAAATGTTCAAATATCGCTTAATTTTTATGGTTGCCATTAATATAACTATATAGTACCTATATTTTAATCCGGTTTTTTTTCGCAATTTTCGACAAATAACGGAAACCTTATTTCGCATTAGATGTGTTAGTATTTTTTAGTTAAAATGATTTGAGTACAATAATTTTTAATATTAAGTATACGTTTTTGACTTTCAGATTATAATATTTTATATTATTTACACCAAATTTTTATCCAATTTTCTTTCAAGAAAGTAATTAACCCAATTAACTATGATATTAATAATTTTTGTACTTTTTTAAAGGTACGGTAGTGTTTATGCAAAACATAAATTATAAATATTTAGTAGATATTTATAAATAGTATTTTAGAAGGTATTAAATTTTAGATATTAGAGTTGAATGAAGGGAAATCTTATTTTGCTTGTAATCAATTGTTTCATAAGATTTTATTTTTAATATTAAATAATATTATACAATTTTAGAAAGCTAAATAAAACCTTTTAAATTTTACATATAACTTAACATACTTTTTAAACATGAAACACATTAATGTTTTTACAATTGAAGGAATTTTGAATCCAATTTGTACTAAATGCCAAAAAAATTAAAAACAAATACTAAAAATGATTGTTAGTTTATGATGGATAAGCTCTTATCAAAATAAAATTGTGTGTCTTTTTTTAGTTCATCTTTTATTTCTATACTTGGTATATTCCGGTTGAAGCTTGTGAATTATTAAATGCATGGGTTTATTTCGGTAAAAATGTAATTAGCTAAAATTATGTCAAGATAATTATAACCTGTGTGTGCAAAAGTTTAGATTTGTTAGTATTTGAAAGGGGGAGGATTTCTATTAAGTTATTTTTGAGCATATGGGAATGATAAACGCAGTAGTTTACTGGTTCTGAGGGACATTCATTTTTAAGTGGATTAGTGTGATCTCTTTGATTGGTGAGGTGTAACAAGTAAGCTTCGCTTGCATGATCGAGAAGCTATCTGTAAAGGAAGGCGTTAGAATACCCGCGGGGGTTGATGAACGATATCAAGCAGGAGGCGAAACCTCTTCTAGTAAACAAAAATAAATTACAATAATTGTTTGTATATAGAGATAGTCATTTTAATGTTCATACGTGCCAAAGCCAAATCATTTATAATTTGAGTATGGCAAAATCATTATCATTAAACTCAAACTGAAAAGTTTTTCTACTTAATGTTTCGGTTTGAAATGTCTTGAAAACAAAATATTGAATTTATTTTCTTATAGGTATATGGAACCGGATGGGCGTCAGATTCTAATCTTCCGATACCACGACAGTCGGGATGTTTGTGAAGTGATAAAAGAACTAAGAAATAAGCATCCCGACCTGGCAGCTTTTAGCATGCAGGCAATAATAAAGACACTCTACACACTGAATCCTGTGGAGAAGGATGTGACTTTCGCGTCAGTCCTAATTGTAGGCGACCGAGAAGATGGATTAAGATGGCTTAAGAAAATAGCAAAGGACTGGAATATGCGCTTCATGTATACAAAGCCAAATGGAGCAGAGATGGTCAAATTTAAAACTTTCGTGCAGGCTTTCAAATTCGCACTTCGAATGGATAGTAAGTTACTCGACTTTTTCTTTTTGGTTACATTCAAGAGGTATTTTAAATGCATCTTGTTTTCTTTTTCATCTTGAAAAATGACATATGAAGTAATTTAAAAATTACGGTAGAAAAATTGCAAGAGTTTTATACTTCTTTCTCATGATATAGGTATTAGGGGCCATTCATTAATTACGTAAGGATGATTTTGGCAATTTTTGACCGCTCCTACCCCTATGTAAGGGTACGTAAGATTTTTCAAACCCATCCCCCTATTCTTACGTAAGAGTCCATTTCGTTTTTCAAAATAATAAAATGTTAGAAAAGGATCAATCCAATAAAAAAATACATCTGATATACCTTCACTTTTAAAAAAAATTAAAGCTTCGATAATATACCGAGATCGTCAGCATTTTTAAGTTTTTCCGGGGTTATTCAATAGTAATTTGATTAGAGTAATTGGAATTTGATTGCATTAACTTGGAAAATCTTACGTAAGAATGGGTTTGATCCCCCAACCCCCTAGTAAGGGTATGTCCGGAATTTTCCAACTCCCCTCCCCCTCGGGACCCTTAAGTAATTAATGACTGTCCCCTTACACTTAGTCAGATTTCATTTACTCCAATTTTCACGTTATGATGGATTTTCACACTTTTGAAACTTAAAATGAAACCCAATTTTTTTTTTCGAATTTACCAATGTTTAATTATAATTTAATATTGTTTCAAATCTTGCTTTATTTGTTATACTTGAGAATCGGCACTTTTATTACTGTGCAATTAAGTGTTCGTAGTAGTTTAAAAAATGCAATTTTGAGCATTTTAACAACATTAAAAGAACTGTACTAAAGAGTATGATGTTACGGGTATTGCACATTGCAACCCCTTTGCCAATACTTTTGCACCACATTAAAGAGCCCCTCTTACCTTTTATGGATTTATGAAATTTGAGAATAGCCCTTAGTGGGTACTTTCCCCCTTTTTTCGCTAATATTTTAAAATTTTGAATCTAAGGTAATGAGATTTAGGAATTTTTTCTCCGTAGTGATTTACAAAACCAAATTAGGTAACATCATCAATTAGGTTTTTTAGATTCCATATAAGTAGTACACAAAAAATTATTTCTAAATAAATAGTACCTACACCTTAAAGATTGTATTGTGTAGATTGTATCATTATTAGGAAATCGATGGTTTTCAAATAAATGTTTTTTTTTTACCAAAAGTGGATTTTTCTCCACATTTTTGACAATCAATTTTTCAAAATATAAAAAATTATCAAAATATAAAATGTATAACAAATATATTTAACATAATATTGTTAAAATACTATTTACTGTTAATGTTAGTCTTTTCTTTAAACATTTTCTTTGGTAACTCTAAATGAAATCATTTTGTGTGAGAAAACCTTTTTATTGTTTGATTTTCTTATAAATTAAGCTTAAAATGAACTTAGAAAATATTGTTATTATTTATAGATAGTTTAGCAACACATGTAAATTGTGTAGCTTTGGATGAAGGTAACTAAATGTCTTAAATGTTTGGGTATTGAGGTCTGGGCCATTGAAGAAAGCTTTTTAAACTTTTTTTTTTAAATATTTAAAACTTAAATCCACTGTTTATATAACAATTGCAAATCCACGATTTATATTACAATTGTAAATGTTAAAAATAATATAAACCACTGGCCGTCAAAATTGGTTCAGGTTTTTTTTATGCTTTTATTGTAAAAAAAAACAACTCCATTTCGGCCAAAGTTATTCCATTTTGCAGTATCCTTTAGGAAATTTTTGTTTTTTTTTATTGTTTTCTAATTTAATATCAAGTTTTTGAAAATTATTCTCTTTTTTTAGATTTTGGCTATCTGATGGACACAGGATTCACATTAAGAATCAAATTAGAAATGAAGGAGAGAAGAAGAAATATCCTGAAAGAGTTGTCAAATATTATCAGAGAAGAATACGAAATGAATTTATCTAGTGTAAGTAATATATACCATATTTCATTACACACAGAAAATATTACATCTAGAAACATTCATCAAGATGCTGTAATAACTGTCTAATTTCCAATATTAATTTTCCACACACATTTTATTACTTAGTTAAGTTTATTGGCCTCTTATATGTGCCGATTTTGAAAGTTGTACAAGTCCACTTTCCATTGTTTCGAGATATTTAATGCTTTGTGTTCGATTAAATTTAAAAAAAATTACGCTGCTTTTTATTAAAATCTTTTATGGAATAACTAATATTTAAGAATGAAAATTTATTCTGGTTGGCGATAATTAGTAGGTTTTACAAACTAACCTAAATTTTAATGCCCTCCTTAAAAATGCTAATATATTTTCAGTAAACATTTTTGATAAAATAAATGATTTTTGCGAAACTTTTGATGAATTTCCCGATATTGTATAGCCGCCTTGCACTGGCTAACCAGTTAAGCAAATAACGTTGTTCATCACATAGAAACTTCTAGACCCTGTATTTTTCTGGATTTTTTCGATCATACGGATCAAAAGCCAATTGGTATACCTTTCAAAAAAGACCAGAGAAGTGCTCTCTTCGCCAATTGCGGCATTTTGATTTTATTTCCAAATTTTCAACTGACATACGGCATATAAAAGGCAATAATAATGTGGTCCGGATACCTTGTCTAGGATCGTGGTTGATGTTGTTTCAAGAAGAGTTATAGATTTTAACCAAATATCTATTTCTTAGCTGCTGGACCCCGAATTAGAATAATTTAAAATTACAAAAGCTGTTTTTCTATTTGGAAGATGTTACCTTTGTGATGTTTCAACATATAGCCCTCTAAACCCTTATTCTTGAAGATTTGTTTTAAAAATTTTCGTAAAGTTCATGATTTTTCTCATCCGGGTGTTTTGGCAACAACTAGATTAATTACAATGATGAATTTTTGGCCTAATATGTAAAACAGATTGCAAAGTTTGTCTTGGCTTGCATTCAATGTCAGAGGTGCAAAGTTCATCGCAGTAATTTGGTGTAACATTGTACAGAGTAGTTGAGCCTGAAATGACTTGGTGCCTTATGTAGCCATGTATGCAATGCTTTTTATTTGTGCTCAGATTTATTGTGTTTTATTGTATAGAAGTATTCTCCAAAGATAAAAACGAAAGATGGTGAAAATGATGCATATCAATTTTAAATTTGTATTTGAATAAACTTCTTGTTTAATTTTTATATGCATTTCTCGTTATTTATATTCAACCAACCTAGTTTACACTATATTTTTACTATCAGATATGGAAGGTTTGAATCAACATGTGTTTATGAATGTAATAAAATCAAAAGATTGTTAACTGGCAATTAAAATTGACATTAAAGCAACTAATTTTAACATCCTTGATAAGTTATCTTAATTTAGATGACTAAGTAAAAAAAAATGAGTAATTGAAGTTGACACACTTCGAAAGCCATATTAATAATTTAGTATTGGCAGTAAAATTATTTAGATTTATAGATGTGCAATTTTATTCTTAATTTTTGTTTAGAGTTTACTCTTATTAAAACTTTTTTTTTGAATAAAATTAAATAATTAAGTATGAGTTATTGTTTTTTAATACATTCACTTTTTAAATCTCTAATAATACTACTTACTTGAAAAATGTATGGAGTTTTTTTTGTATAGGGGAGAGTGGGGCACCTTGGGACACTTTTTACTTAACTATTTTTCTAATTTATTTATACCGTTATATTCATTCAAACAAAGCTAATATATTAAATATAGTCCTTTGCGCATCTAAAATTTTTAATCCTAAATCTAAAATTTTTTTCCAATTATCTCTTTTAGGGAATTCATAATAACAATTTTAAAAAACCTCTTTTATTGTCCCAAGGTGGCCCACCTTGGGACACTTCCAATAATAACATAAAAACTTATGTTATTTTGAAAAATAAAAAAATAACACATTAAACTATGATAAAGCTATTCCTCTTCTATAAAATGTATTTATTTTAAGGATAAACAATTTATTATAGTCCACAGGTGGGGTAAAAATGCTCTCCTATGCCCATAGACCTTCTCTTTTGATATACTTATCATATTGGGGCTATGTTATTCTTTTACTCCAAAAACACTTCTTACTCAATTTCAAGTAAACTATTCTCATGATGTTAGATATACAAGCTGTTCCGAGTCAAACCAGATCAGCATTATGAGATAACTTAAACCCAAGAATACACCTCACTTCCAAACTCTTATCCTGCATGCTGAACAAAGTACCTTTCCTGGTCAGAGTACTTGGACTGGTGTCCCAACGGAGGAAAGGGCCATGGAAGAGTTCCGCAAACAGTGTAGGCAGTGAGGATCTATTTAACATGGGGCCTATAGGTCCGGTGTTTAGCAGATCGAATAGATTTTAGGTGTATTTCCAGAGTATGTTGGAAGGTATTCAGGGTAGGTTGTCTCTAAACGGGTTGGAATGATAGTAATGATGTTTATGGATAGAACTATGAGCCATCATTTTCAGTTATTCCTTTATGGCACAATTTAAATACCCCGTTTATAGTCTGTTAATAACAAAAAAATAAAAACTTTTGAGTATATCAATAGTTGATTGTTTTGTCAATGGTATTTCAAATGCAACACTTAAGTAACGTTTTACGAGATATTACTGAAATGTTTAGTGGATGTTAATGGGGCGGGGTGCATAAGACTTTGCCCGAAGAATTTTATTTCCCCCTTTTTATTCATTTACCTATACTTGTTTTATTCCTTACACTAGGGCTTCTAGCAGAACCTAAACTACACTTCCCTCGTAAAAAAGAATAAGTAAGGGATATACGTCTTATATTTTTTGTGGAGCTAATATTTAAGATTTTCCTCGAAAGGCGACAAATTAAAATGGGGTATTATTGTATAAAAAGGATGTAATGGCAGTAGTAACAGGTGCAGTGTTTTCGGTGTTTCCCCATGGTACCAATTTTTCATTAAAGTTCTGAGACGTACAAGAGGCTTCGGGTGTCACCCAAAAGGCTTCCAATTGTCCAAAAATGTCTCGAAGCACTACTTTAAAGGGCAAAATTTCAAGCAAAAAATCTGTGGGTGGACACCCAGACCCTCACTTTTTTAGTTTCAGACTTGGTATTATAAGTAAATTGTTATCTATGAGTTTAAGATTAAACCTCTACGTGTCAAGGTTTCTAATGATGTACATTAATTAAACTTGTGATGAACCCCCTCACCCTAGTAAATAATTTTGAGAAACTCATCCCCCGAAAAAAGTGTAGTTTCGGCCTAATGTAATAGTATTCAGTCTAATAAGTTTCTATATGGATTGAAATTTTTAGTGAGCTTTGAAAAATAACAGAGATGAAGGAAAACATGTTCCTTTGTATATGACCAATCTTTTAAAAACTTTTTGTTGGTAATTGAATGGTCAAGTTCAAGGGGAAACCCTTTTAATTTTTTCCAGAGATTTTAAGGGTGTTAGATAGTAAAAAAAAAGTGCATCCCTTGATTGATTTCTCCGCAATCTCAATTACCGATTCAATAAAATATTCAGTACTAAATTTCGAAATTAAATACGCACTACCTCTATCCTTAAGACCACATAATTTCTTAAAAATTAACCTTTCCCACTTTTTCCCAACTCGTGATAGTTCCTCAACAGACGACACCAAGAAGAAGCAACAAGCTTGTTACTGTAGACTCGCACATACATCATCGTTTCCACACAGAGGGGTATCTTAGCAACCGCATCCGAAAAAGAAATATATCGCAGCGATACATTTACTTTTTACTCTGCCCTCCCGGCGAGCGTTAACGCCCTCGTGTAACCTGTTGTTCTTCATCGGGCAAGCAACAGGGGTCGTGAAATATAGATCTCGATGGGGGGATAGTATTACTGGCATCGCATTAATGCTATCATCAATTAATGATGCGGCAACAAAAGGGTGGAAAAGAGGCCATAAAGAGATTTGGAATGAGCTATGGGCTGCTACTTGCGTTGTGGGATTTGGGGTGCCGATGCCAATAAACATTGTGGGAGGTCGGAATATGTTGGAGGGAGTAGCATGTGTCAATTTATGGGAAAATTATATTTGAAATGCTGTTGTACATAATCACTATTTATTATTTCCTTAATGTAAGTTTATAAAAGCTTTATGTAAATTATATTGGTTACTCTCTCTCTGCCATGTATTATATGCCATTTATATATAAAAAGGAGTGAATTGTCGCAACTTTAAACCAGAGATATCGTTGCTCTTGATAGATATATACTGAACAGCAACGTTTCCCGACCCTATGACGTCACTAACAAAGTAGTTCCCAGAAACTATACTTTTTGTGTTCTACAATTCAAAAAAAAATATTTCACATTGAAAATTTAACTCTTAAAGTTCAAAAAAAAAAAATATGTTCTTAAAAATATTTTCATGGAATTTTACACGTGTGAATTTTAGTGAACCCACCTAATGACCATGGTATTTAAAGTGTGTAGCTATTGAAAAAATTTCACAATGACGTCACTAACAAACAAAGTAGTTCCCAGAAACTATACTTTTTCTAAATATTTTCATGGAATTTTACACGTGTGAATTTTAGTGAACCCACCTAATGACCATGGTATTTAAAGTGTGTAGCTATTGAAAAAATTTCACAATGACGTCACTGACAAACAAAGTAGTTCCCAGAAACTATACTTTTTGTGTTCTACAATTCAAAAAAAATATTTCACATTGAAAATTTAACTCTTAAAGTTCAAAAAAAAATATGTTCTTAAAAATATTTTCATGGAATTTTACACGTGTGAATTTTAGTGAACCCACCTAATGACCATGGTATTTAAAGTGTGTAGCTATTGAAAAAATACTAAGTATAATTTAGATATTATATAACCCACTCTTTTTTATCACCTATGTCTTGCAAATGGAGATACAAAGAGAGAAACTAAAAAAAAAAAGGTTATTACATCCTTAAGAAACTTTTACATCATAAGAGTAATGCGTTTTCTATGTAAAATAGTGTAAAAGGTAACAGGTTTACAAAAAAAAACCCTTCTGTCTAGACATGTTTTCAGCGTTATGAAATGATTGATTTAATATAAGATAATAGTAACTAAGAGAATTAAATTTTTTGTGGGCACACCGTTTCAATGTATACAATATTTTAATACCTTTTAAACAAGGAGAACTTATGAATTCTTTTAACTTAATTTATGTAATGTTTTACAAGTACGTATAAACTGGAATTTGTTTTGAGCAATCTATCATTATGTGTCAAAATTCGGCTGTCTGGGATCTAGTAACACAGTTAAAAATGCAATATATATTTGTCTTGCGTCTTAAATTTTCAAACATGGTAAACTTCTGTTAAACTATCATTTATTCATATTGGCCACTGTTTGTTTTATAGCTAAAAATATGTCAAGAAAGATTATTGGAAATTCATAATGTATTTCAATTTTAAATTCTACTTTTCAGACAAAAGTGTCACGATATCCCGTGAATTTAATATTGATTACATGTAACTCAATTTATTAAAGATTCAAAGGATAAAAGATATTGTAGTCATTCATTCTATCTAATCCACTCAAGAAATTCCAATAGAATATAAAATTTCTTTTATAATTTAATCCCGTATATTTAAAATGATTGATAACAGCTTTATTCAGAAACTACATTATAACAATTTAGGTTAATAAAAAACTCACAATTGTGAAGAAATCTTGATTATATTTTTATTTAATAGTTTACAAGAAATTTCTAAATTTATATTATCAACCATAAACATTTCTTGGTGGTTTTATTGAGCAATATGTGAGTAAACAAATATTTCAATTCTGACACAAACACTTCTAGTTTTCCTTATTAATTTTAAAATGTTGAATTTTTTGTGAAAAGAATGTTGTTAGTAAGGATAGTTTGTTATGCTTTTTATTGAAAGGAAAGGTTTAGCAAGTATAAGCTAAGCATTTTACTAATGTATATTTTCAATCTTTACATAAAAAGCCATTAATTAAAAGAAAATAAGCAATGAGTATTGAATTTTAAAAAACAAAGACCTAAGTGGGAAAATCACATTAGGACATAGAAGTCAAACATCCTATAAAATTCCAAAATATTTTAAGTAGACACATTCTCACGTATTAAAGGCTTGAATCTAACCTCCGGCTTTCACTTTTGTAGAATTTTGTGTTATAAACAATCAAAAAAGTTAATATCCAGCTTTACTAACAGCACCAGAGTGACTACTGAAAGGTAAACTTCAAAAGCAAAGTTAAAATTTATCTAAAAAATCTCTTGGTAAAATGGAAATATCTGACGGTTGTATTTTCAACCTCTGGTAACCTTTTGATCATCGATAACTTGGTATATTTAGTTAGTTTGAAGCACTTATGGCCATAGTCAATGAAGATAATTTTGGTTAAAGTTTGACAGTAGAATATAACATCAGTAGTCTTCTATTTTAGAGTTACTAAACAAATGTTTTTATGTTTCTCGCTGATTTAACCCACTCCAAATTTGAGCTAGTGCTCTCCAACTTTGACACCTAACGCTAAAGACCCCTAACACCTCCCAAAAATCCCCGTCAACAAATTCACACCAGCGAAATCACTTCCACCAAATGGTGTCACGGATGATTGGATCAGAGATCCCGCCAAGAGAAAAAAAACAACGCAAGAGCATCTCAACAGAGATCTCCAGTGGGTGCACCCAAGATGCCGACGCGGCTTTTGCATAATTCAACAAGTTTTGATTTTTCCGCGGCGCAGAGAATATCTTTTTTCGCATCAAAACTTACTTGAGTTACAAATGCCTCTGGCGGGGGTAAACAGAGGCTGACTCCATCTCCGGGAGACAGTCGTTTTGCATTCCGAGGATGAAACTTGGACTCCTCCGCGCCCAGTTTTACATTTTGGTTTTTTCTCGGTTTGTTTTCTCCTTTTATAATCGAAGATAAATATTTTTCCTTCTCCTTCTGGAGTCAGATTTATTCGCTATCGTGAAGTTGTTTCTGTTTTCCGGGAAGAAGCTATTTTTTTTTTTGCGGTGCTTGTGCTGTTACTTTCTTTACCGTATTCCGTTTCTGTTGAATGGAAATAGTAATGGTATCATATCGTTTCGTATGTTGATGGTGGAATGGCTAAATTAGGTTATGCGAATATCTTTCTGTGGGTGAGATGAGACTGGAAAAATTTTCTACACTTTGCGTCAGATTTCGGAAGCTTACTTGATTTTCAGGTATTTTTTAGCAAACAAATTAATGTCTCTTACACGAATTTAGTTTGGTCTTCTAATAATTTTGCATATTGATGAAGTGACAGGATTTAAAAAAAAAGTATATTGCGTTTATAAATTTTAGTTCCTTTTAAACTTGTATAAGATTAAAAATTAGAAATTTGAATGACGGAGTTGAATGACTTGATTGAAGTTGAAAGTCTGAATGATGAATGCATACATGATTAAATACATTTAATCGGGTTAAATGTAAGTGACAAGTGTACTTTTGGTTTTTTTTACTGTAAGTTTACATATCCTAATTTATTATATAAATTTAACACTTTCAATATTGACTGTCTCACCTTTCTATAGGATTTAAGGAAAGTTAGTGTGGTCTGGGTTTGAAAGGGTTAAAAATGCAAACCTTTCAATTTTTGGATCATTTGGGGATTTTTTCTTTTTAAATACTTGAATAATATCTATCATTTATAATTTTGAGCAAAGTTCGTGTTCAAAATATAGTCATTGTTTGACGCAGTGGGTGTGTGTCTTTGAAGTAGTACATGATTTATATTTCATGTGTCTTCGAAATACGGTCTCTATAACATAATTATGCTACACTTTATATTTGGCCTCTTTCCAGGAAAATTCCTGTTGATGAAAGTTCTGTTAATTTATAATGTAAAGTTCAATTACCTAACAGCTCCCAAACCCTTCACAATTTGGCAGCTTTTCAAACTTATTTAAAGTGAAGTTTGCAAATTACTCTGTGAAATTATTACAGGTTATTCACACAACACCAGAGCTCATATTCCGGAATAAACTGCATTAATAATATCCATACACTACTAACATTATGTAAATTGACGACGGAAAGGTAGATTTACTGCAATCTTTTTTTACAGGATTTATCTTTCTCCTACCAGTAATAAAGCTCTGGTAAAAAACACTTCCGAGGCCATTTAATGAAGCTCATAACTCTTTAATTAATTAAAAGAAAGATATTAAGATGCTAATAACATGTTGCTGAATAGCTTACAAGTAGCTCAAGTCACAAACCACTAAGCAGAATGCCCATCATAAATATTCATCCCCCTTTCCCCTAGACCCATAACAATACCCCACCCCCACTAATGACAAATCGCATTCCACATCAACCATGTTTGCTAATCTAAAAGACCCCCCTTAAAAAACGCAGACGGAATTTTCTTGTAGCACTCGATTAAGAAAAGCCATACATCAAAAGCACCCCTTCTGCGTAAACACCTTTTAGTGCGGGGGGGGGAATCCTGGGTGTTTTTCTCCACCGCTAATTATCACCTCGTGTTCTGCTGACACGCCTTTTGTCAGCTCATTTAATCCGGGAGAAAACGTGATGAATGGCCGTCCGGCAATTACCCCAGGCCTCCCGGACGTCTGGCTCCATTGTGCCGGACCGATTACCCGTAGGTCCCTTCCACTGAGCAAACAGCGCCGGGCTTAATAACGACGTGGGATTTTTTCTCCATTGCTTGCTCCATAAAACGGGTGGGGAAAAAGGGAGTTGACGTTGCGGGCTTTCTCTTTTTTTATTGTTGGGCTATGGAAAGCGTAGTAAGTGCCGAAATGTAACTTTCATTCTTTTTGTTTCTATTTCAGTGATACACCGTGTAAAAATTTTTAAATAGCAATGATGGTTAATTGAAATGAAAATGAGTTCATTTGTTGTCAAGCAATGCCTCTACTGATGTATCATGGCCAGACTCATAAGGCCATAAAAGCTCGAAATCGTGACGCGAAATAGCAGGCAAGACGACATTTTTCATAGATTTCTTGGACAACAGTGCAACTCCAGTCTGGAATCTTGTACTTGCACTGTTGAAAAGTGACGTCTTGCCTACTATTTTGTGTCACGATTTCGAGCTTCTATGGCCTTATGATGGCCTTATTAGTCTAGGTTGCCATGGATGAATCCAGTGGGTGGTAGATGGGAAATAAAATGTCGTCCCTGGACAAACATGAAGAAGTAAACCCTCAGGGGAATGACAACGTCTTTCTAGGATGTATCCGGATAGACGACATAAACAACAGAACACATATTTGATTGATACTCTTTTTTAAATCCGGTCTTAACGAGAATGAACCAATCAATGAAATGCAATATTAGAATCGAATATGAAGCGAATGCAGAGTATTAATTCATAAATAGTAATTAAATATTAGAAGGGATACTTAAAATAGACAAAATGTATTTAAATGCCAATTGAAGTAAACTTAAGGTATTGAAACAAAATAAAGAGAAGTACATTAAACCACTGTAGTATACTATCTGAAACTTTTTAGACATAAAATAATTTTTTATCATGTCTTGGAAAAATAAATACCGTTTGGGGAATGACTGAAGACTTGAAACACGACATTCAGAGATTCACTCAAAATAGTAATATATCTAAGGTCTATAACATTTTTTATATATGTATTAACCTCTATAGATCAATAATCATCAATAATCACTGTAATTCAAAGTAAAATGACTAACGTTGACTGTCTCCTGATACTTATATAATATTTGGTTTGGCGCTCTATTCCCTTATTAGGGAATTCCGCCATGAAATTTCAAATAAAAAACAAAACATAGATTAACGAAAGAATAATTTATTATTCGTCTGAATATTATGAATTATCTTTAAAAATCCTTAATATGCACATTTAAGTTCATTATTTATTTTCATTTATGATTTTATCTGAATACATAAGCGAATTGTGAAATGTAAATAGTTGTTTCATCATAAGAAAGTTATTAATCCATCAAACACCAGTACAATTCCGTAAACTTGCCAAAATTTTATGGATTGGCATTCATAGAACTATAATTTTTATCAGTTAGTTTGACACGTTTGACAATTTTTCTGATATTTGGATTCCGAAATAACTTGGCGATATATTTAACGGAATTAAATCCAAACACCTTATTTTATGATATTAGTGCATAGTTGTATTGATATTTCCTGGATATATGTATTTACTTTTTCCCTAGACAAGTCCACCAAACATGGCAGAAAAGATAACCCTTTATAAGTATAAAGTATACATTGAGACAAAATTCTCAAGAGTTAGTTTTAAGGAAATAGAATATAAACTTGTCCATGCTATTCAAACACAAAACATTCATTCCAGTAAATGCTATAAATATTTGTAACAAGAATCGCGTAAATTTTAATATACACAAGTATTCAAACTAGTTAGTTTTAAAGGAATTAAAAATTTAACTAAAACCAGGTAAATATCCACCCCGGCGAATTCAATTAATATTTGTTGCAGCCGTTCCAGAACTACGTGAATTTCCAACCGACACAAACATCCCCAAAGTTGATTTTCTCCAAACAAAACGCTACATTTGCATTCTATTCGAATTAAAACCGTCTAACCTCTCCAAAACGCAATAAATTAACCTGTTTCAAAACTGGCGTCTTAAACACACTTAAACTTTTCCATTCCATCAGCACAACTCCCATCTGAATACCCATCTCCACTCCATACATCCACCGCACCTAATAAATCCCTCTCTCCATATATACACAATATAATCCAGCCGTAGTCGTCTCAGCTGCAGATGAAAAATGCGACTCCTGATTTCACATAAAACTCAATTCAATTTGCGCTTTCCTTATCTCCTCCCGAGGGACGGCGGAGATATATGTGTTAACAAGCCCCTAACAGAGCTAACAAAGCCCTAACTCGATCATAAATCGAGCCAACAAAGAGTGCCGTCAGCCTATGCGGGGGCTCCTCCGCCGCACATCGCTTTCCTTCAAGTTGGCTTTTCCTGAATGTCCCAGGAGGAGATAATTAGGTAGCCATAAAAGCACACGCGCGTTAGCCGCTGATGAATTTACGTCATTAATGTAATTTCTCCGACTCGGGTTGAGCAAACAGCTGCTGGCCTCGGTAAACTTTGGAGCAGAAAAAGCGATCCTTATATCGAGTGGATTTAATTCGGTGGGGTATGGTCTGGAATTGTCGATGAGGATTTCAAAATGGCTCAATTTGTGTTTGTTAGGGGTATTGACGTTTATTTATTTGGTGATGCTGGTATGTTTTCCACTCAGTTAGCTTAAATAAGTGTTAGATGTTTAAAATTAGGACCCCTTTGGGATTCCTCTCAAAATAAATTTGAAAATGAACTGGAAAAGGTATTAAGAATTCCTTTTCCGTCACAATTAGAGTAATATTTGAAAATTTGATTTCATATTGTAGAACTTTGAACTAATGAATTTATTTATGGTTGGTGTAACATAGTTTCTCCTTAAAATTTGGTTGGTAGATACTACTTTGGATTTTTACCACGATCACCTTAATTAGAGCCGAAATTTGCGGAGTTATCAAAATAAAAATATGTTCCAGTCTAATTTTTGTTAGACTAACTATAAAAACGCTATGTAATTTAAGTAATTAACTAGAACTGATTCGTTACATGTTATCATCTTTGCTTTAAGTAGTGAAAGGCGGATTTCTAAATTATATCTGGTTTCTACTGCTAAAATTAGAATCTACTGCTAAAAATTAGTAAAACTAACAATACAACCTGCTTGTTGGCAATATCACTAATTCGTTAGAAAATTTTAAAATTATGGATACCTACTATTAAATATTTTCATTATTTAAATATGCGATTATTCATCATAAGCATCTAAGAATAGCCAATTTAATACTTTATTTTATTGTGATCGAATAAACCAATTCAGATAGAAATTAGTCCAATCTTATTGGTTTATGTTTATTTATACTAATAGAGTACATTGAATAAAATCTTAAAAATTATATCATATACTTCAACATAAAAATATATTTATTAAGTAGTAATATATATGTTATGGGTTAAGTGATAAACCTGGCATTATTAATAATGCCCGAAATGAAGGCAAGCAATAGAGCATTCGCACATGACGTCACTTGGAGGACAAAACAACGTTGCTAAGGCTGTTTTTAGGGGCGGGAAATAGAAGCATCCAATAGAAGCATTCACACATGACGTCACTGGAGGACAAAAACAACGTTTCTAAGGCCGTTGTTAGGTCCGAGTAATGTGATTGAAAATGCTCTACGTGATAAATGCAATGACATTTATCAATGAGTATTTATCACTTTGCCCGAAATACGCTGGCATTGTAAATAATGCCCATAACATATGTAACATACTGAATTATTTGATCAAATAATATTGCAAACCTTATTAGTAATACATTTTTAAATAATATTATCATTCTAGACTTCCAAAAACGAGTTGCATAGCAACTTCAGTAGGTTATGGTACTATTGATAAGTTAAGAAGTAATCATTTAAGTAATTTCTATAAATTCAACACACATGCTTGGTATTCTGATTAATTCTCTATCCACAGCATTAGTTTATTTTTCTGTTGTTGTAAAACGAATTTGAACACAAATCTTTTGGGGATTACAGAAGGTTCTCAAAGGGATAAATACGACTTAAGCATACACACATTGGGTATTAAATGCTAAGGTGGTTTTCTCACATCATTAATTTGATTTCGTTGCTTTGCTGATTAAGGAAAGCGCCTTTCATTATGAGTATATTTACAGCATGTAATTAGAAATGTAAAAAGAATCGTGATTAGAATTCCATTATCAAACGCAGAAATCACCCAATTTGATTTCATATCGAAATTATGAAATTAATGTGTGAGGAAAAATATTAGGAGATCGGAATTTCAATCTAAACACGAATTCAGCATTGTTAGTTTCTCGAAATTGATAATTGAATATTTATTTGATTTATAAGTTTGTTTCAAGCTTTGTGTCTAAATCTATCGAGAGAATCCCGATTCAATAAGTTTCATTAATAATCTCTTGGGAGGATTAGAAAAGCCTATTACTTCCAAAATGTTCATTTCATAATGAAGTTTGAAAAGAGATTACATAAGTACCTACTAGGAAATATGGAATAGAAATCGAGAGTTTTATCCAAACGTATAACTGGCAATCCAAAAATTTTAAATTTTTCCCTCAATGACCTAATCTGGCTCATGTACAATACTAACTAATAAACTAACCAACCAAGTAATTTAAAATTTAATGATGTCTATACTATAAATTTATTAATCTACCATGTTAACAAATTTAACAGTTAAACAAAGCAATATTTTAACATCTTCAAGATAATTATAGAATGATTAAATTTAAGCTTTCACACAAAAGTTAAAAACGTTAAAGCATAAACGTTAAACTACACAGTATATACACAAAATTTTTGATTTCAAGGAGGGGAGTATAAAATGTTTATTTATAAGTTTTTTATTACCTTCTGTCTAATTAAGTCTTCTGAATTCATTAAACAGAAGATAATAAAGGTAATAACCATAACTTCTTTCTTAATTTATCAGCTAGATATTTTTAAGTTCTTACAATATTTTTAGATTTTTCAAAATATTGTGAGTTAGATTGGCATTAATAAATAAAGGTGAAATAGATAATTTAGAAATTTATAATAATGAGGACGTAAAAGCACCATAATTTCCATAAGCTCTTTTAATTAAATTTAAAAGACTCTACTCTAATAACGTTCCTATAATAATATGTTTTTTTTTTTTTAATATCTTCTGATTAATTTGTTAGTACACTTTTTTCTGCCTATATACTGACTACCTTCATTCAAGTTGATTCTAGTATATTATCATACACGTATAAAAATAACTCGACTTTGTGATACACTAATAACCAAATCAAACAGTCTAGATTTATCAACATTATTAACAGAAATAACTCTCTTATAAGATAGAAAAAAACGACATACTTTTAGACAATCAGCAGTTCATACAACACCCTGTTCAAAAGATTCAAACAAACAAATTAGTTTCTTTATAAAAGTTATATCTTTCTTCATTCAAAAATCCTTTCACTGCAGCAAGTGCCGTTCCAACAAATGTCCCTTTGATGTTTTTGTCATATCCAAACATTGTTATCACGCCCACCCAACTCTAGAAACACTCCAAACACACTTTTATCTCGGTCAAAGATATAAGTTCGCTTCACGCATAAATTATCCCTCTCGCGATGATTGTTGGAAGGGGTCCTTTATTCAGAGACTTTTTTTTTCTTCCCCCGAAAACTATTAAAAACACCTCTTTGAAAAGAGCGGCAATATTTCACCGCTAGAAAAGAGAAAATAAACGGCGGTGCACTCTCTCGAAGCCAATGTCATTAGGAATAAACGCCTTTGCGCCTAAGACTCGTGAAAGACCCATTGAATTCGCGGTCAAAATAACTTCTTTTCGGTTATCTGTTTGAGGAGATTGGCGACAAAAAGAATGGCGGTGTTTTGTGCAATTTATGCCCCTTTTCTCTTCTTAATGGTTTCTGCTTATCAACTAACTCGGAGCTGTTTCGCCGCGAACGGCTGTTCAATAATGGAGGTAAACAGCCGTGTGTTGAGCCCGCCATCACAATAAGGTTTGGAGATAGGCGAGGCTCCTCGAATGATAGTTTTGTTTAGAGGTTCGTGCTGTGAAGTTATAATTTTAAAAAAAAATTAGTAGGGAATAGTGGAAGTAGTTTTGTTTAGGTTATGAAAAATGAAGCCTTGTTTGTTTGTTATTTTTTTTTTACCATGAAGGGAACATAACACTCTTTATATGTGCCAAAAGGACTTTTCAAATGCATAACATTTCACTTGAAATATTTTAAATAAGTTCTTGTTTACAAAACTTTGTATTTTATGTACAGGCCTTCAAAATTACAAAATGCGAACAACTAAAAAGAATAATGAAGGTGTCCAAGAACCACAAGTGTCAAATCACTAAACAATTAAAATGAATTAGATATCTTGTGAACACATTATTCTAGTGTCGGTACGTAAGGCTACAAAAACCCATAGACAATAGAGCATTTTCAATCACATGACTCGGACCTAACAACGGCCTTAGCAACATAAGATGTTACAGTTTTTTGCCCTACAGAGGTTAACAGTTACAGAAAATGACTAGCCGTGGAATTCTTCTATTATTGGAGCATTTGCAATCACGTGATCCCATACTTAAAAACCGCCTTAGCAACAGATAAACAACGGCCTTAGCAACAGTTAAAAGCCCTACAGAAGGTACACAGTTAAAAGAAAATAACCGGTTGTGACGTCACCTGAAAACACTCTATAAATAGGTATTATATTTAAATTTTTAATATTCTTGAATGTTTTAAACATATTTTGCCTTGCTTTTTTAAATTAGGCTATTAAATTTTATTTTTTAGGTTATTAAATTAAATTTATATTCTAAAAATTAATATAAATAAATACAATTTTGCGTTTAATTTACATCTATGTTTCAAAATTTGAATAATTTTAAATATAAAAAACTTCCAGCCTTCAAATATAGATTTTTTAAATGAGGTTAATATATACCACCTTCTTAAAGTTAACTGTAAGACACATGTTATATTCAAAAATACTTTTAACGTCAGTTAGAATGCCAGTTGTAATTTACCCAAAATTCCCCTTGGCAAACCCGCAAATACTACAGAATTAATTTTCCTTCTCCTTAGTATTTTTTGATTACCTTCCAAAATACTAGTTTCATTACTACATAATTTAAAGCAAATAAATTTCTCTCAAATGAATGACGGGTACGGGAATAAAATTCCACCGCTGTCAAGTTTAGAACCCAAATTATCGGTTTAAAGGAACTCGGCATTGAGATTAAACCGACGGAAATTCCAAAACTACGTCAGACTATTTTTTTATTCCAACAACTTATAATTGAATTCTACTCCCTGAAGCTTGCCTTAAGCGGGAATTTTTTATTTCTGAAAAAAGAGTGGAATTAACAGCTAGGGAATTATGGAAATTTACTTCTATTTAGTTCAAAATGATTGAAATTTGGAATCGTTTGCCCTGGACGCTCTTTTTGTTTTGAAAAGTTTAAATTAAATTCTCTAAAGGGAAAGGAAGTCGATTCCACGAATGACAGGGCAGGAAAATTAGTAGTCATGTGACGTGAGTGACGTGGAGAAGTTTAATTGGACATCTTGTTGATTTGAAAATTGCCGTTGTTTAGTGAGACGTGAGACTTGTGAATATGGAAAATTAAAAGGCAGGGCTATCGTTAATTTTCGAATCCCCAAGGCAGTCAGTCTATTTGAAAATCTGGAATTGAAAATTTGAAATATGAATGGAATGTTTTTATTCTTAGATGTGATCTAAATGTAAAGAAAATATTACCCGATTTATATGCGTACTCACACACACAAGCAGAAATAGTACACATTGAGTCCAAAATTAGATTTAAAATTATTTTATTTTATTAACTCATTAACTTTGGCAGTTGAAAATTATTTGTTTTACTTTGCAAATGCTTCTGTGTTTAGGCGTTTTGGGACTAGCTTTCAATTTCATGTTACCCTAGAGGTTTTAATGAAACTTTTAACTCATTTTGAAAAAAAAATGGACTTAGTAGAAGCACACAACCATGTTACATGCATTTGTTCAGTTACATGCAGTTCATGCAGTTCAGTTACATGCAGTTACATGCATTTGTTCAGTTACATTGTTACATGCATTTGTTCAGTTTAAACTCTCCTCTAACCAGGTCTTTCTGATTTTAAATAAAATATTTATCTTAAATAAGTATGTTTTGATTATTTTTAAAAAGGAATATAAGTTTCTTCCATAAATTCTATAAATGTTGGAAGCTCAGTAAAAGGGTATTAGAGCTTATAATAAAAAAAAAGCTTGTAGTATTTGTAGGTACACTGCAAACGCACAACACCAAAAATGAATACATTATAAACACATTTAAGAACATTTTTTGCCCTCAAATTAAATTATTATACGAATTGTATTGTAAGATAGAGCAATTTAACACCTAATTATGTTGTGATAATGTTCTGAGTATAGAAATGTGTTCTATTCAGAATTATGTTCTAAAAATAAGATTTTAAAATTATGCTCATAATCTGATCCGATAAGTTTTTTTCTTATGTTTGGATCAAAACACTATAAGAACGCATTTTCCTCCTGTAATTTTAGCATCACTTTTAAAACTATCCTTTTCTCACATAATTACAATTTAATCAAAACGCTTTTGATTAGTAGTGTTCCTTACTGTGTGTACTTAGCGTTGCAAGAGTGTTTCACTCATTTTCAGTAAATATTCTAGGTATTATTTGTATAAGTTTTTTTATTTACCTTAGAGATTACAAGTACTAGTTTAACATTTTAACTTTTGAACTGATAATGAATTTATCGTTTTAGGTTCAACCAGTAAACGTTTGTGAATATGGTGTCAGGAAAAAAAACTCACTCAACCCAAAGAAAAGGAACAAATATCGGAAACTCTGAAAATCTCCCACTTGCCCGCCATCCCCTCTGGAGGAATCGTCTGTGGGGAACGCGGCAAAAAAATCGCTTGCACCTCGCTTTTTTCCCACACTTGCTTATTCTAAGAGCCTCGGGAGAATAAAATAGAATATCCGCGCGATGGAGAAATATTGAATAAAGAGGACACGCAGATAATGCGACAAAAACGCACACAGAAAAAAAACTCGGAAAAACCTTTATGGCAAGGTGCACATTAGGAAGCGCTGGTAAAAGCAATGGCAGCGTTGGAAAAAAATTGAAAACTATGTATTCAAAATATATGTTTTTTCGGTTAAGCACTTTTTGAGAGACGGCGTTTTCTCGGTTGGTTTTTTTTTCAGGTTTAATGCATTAGAAGTGAGTTTTTAGTGAGTAGATTTGCACCGGCTGCCTGCAAAAATTAGGCACTTTTGGAAATGTATAAATTCTGGGATGGAGCCTAAATGCATAAAGAAAATGGAACATGTTTGCTTGTGTGTGTCTCTTTGTGAGTGTAAAGGCGTTGAATATTAAAGTGAGGGCATTTCTCCTTGGGCAATGGTTTCATTCAAAAGAGGAGATGGAATGTGGACGTTTATGTATGTTTGTAAATCAGAAAAGAAGTTAGAAAATGTAGTGTTCTGATTTGAGAATAGTGATACAAAAAGAATTTCTAGCTATATCTATCTTGAGAATTTTAGAAGAGGAATTGTTTTTAAAGGATTTATGGCTATTGAGCAACGTTATAAGTAAAGGTTAAAAAATCTCATTATATTCCTTTCTGTGCAGTCCACTACTCTAAAAACATTATGGTCCGAAAACATGACAAGTTTGACATTGTAAAATGCAAATTTAAACTTTGTTTCTCGTTACCTAACGTATTCTTAGTGAAATATGTTTAATATCAATGATATTAATTTAATAGTAATTGAAACAACTTGCTAACACCAACAGCTTTACATTGAAGAATGATTTTAAAACAACTCTTTATTTGCATACATACATTTTATAATTTTATATGTGCAAATAAAATGTTGTTTTAAAATAATTATCCATCAGCTTTGCACAACATTTCTACAGTTACCTTACATTGAAGTTAGTTCAATAACACCTCAACTGTAAAATAAGCAATAATATTAGCTGAACAATTATCATTGTTTTTTTTTTCTGGAATGTTGCAATGAACTGGTTTGGGCCGTTTTTCAATGCTTTCGAACCAACAGAACACCTGAGATTTGAAACGCTGTGTATGAGAACAACTAACAAATTTCTTAAATATTTTTTGTATCGTAAAAACCCATCAACTAATTGGGATAGGATTTTACAGAGAATTTCAAACAATATCCTTATTTTTGACAGAGCAATTAATTTATTAAGGTAAGGTAACAAATTAACTAAGAACTGGTGTCCTTCTCTACTTTCTCTTTAAAAGATGACTTATGAATCTTCTTCAGTTTTTCTAGTAGAGCAAAACACACTCACTCTTTGGGAGAATTTCTCCTTGGAACATAAATGTAAGAGAATACGTTTATTACCCTTAGATTGTTTTGAGCAATTACATCCACATTCCCTACTCTGATGAAGTAATACAATTTCCCGAGAAAATTTTCAAAGAAAGCAATTGCGGACCTGAAAGAAAAAAAAACACTCCAATTTTTACGCACACTTCCGTTAGATTAGAAATTCACCTAGAAAAAAAAACTCCGGGGCCTTTTTAATTACAACAGTGCCAGATATTTTAATTACCACGCATCCACTAACCGAAACATCCCAGCGTCGAGGTAATTATAACACAAATATTCGCCAGGGGTGGTGAAAAAAAATCAGGAATTAAGACGGACTTGGAAGAGTAAATAATAATAAGAAATGCTTTTTTTTACACCATAGGCCGCGAACAATGAAATTATAACGATCTCCTTGAGAATGGATAATGCGAAGATAGCTTCCAGGGGGATGCTTTATCCTTCTTTCCAGAGTGAGCTGCGTAATTTACTTTTTACTCGTCTTCGCGAGTATTGCTGAATAGCGTGCGGAATAGCCATATTTCAGGAGCCCGTGTTTTTCTGAGCAGTAGGTCCTCCCGTAATGAGGCGTTGTTTATGTATGGGCTGCGTGCGAATCATCGGGAAATTTCTCTGTCAACACTGAATTATCCGGCAACCGGGAGAACAACAAATCACCGGTTGATCTTTTTTTTGGGGTGGTATTTTTTTTTGTGTACTGCGGAATTCATTTAAAAACCGTTATCGGGGTTGTGGGAGTTCCGCTAAATGATTTGGAATGTTTCTTTTACGAATTATATTCTTGGTTTGATGAGAGGGTGGTTCATTGGACGTATGAATATTTTCATACTGATGCAAGGGATGTTTTGGTTGTTATTGAAATTTAGGATGGATAAAAAATAGCGCCTTTTCAGACCTCAAAGAAGAAAAAGTTAGCAAATTTGCAAGTTTTTCATGTATTTATGTAGTTTTGTGTATTTTAGTTAAGTAAAGAGAAATTTAAACAAAAAAAAAACGTACGGAATTGAGGTTTTTGCTCTATCTCCTTTAGTTTTTTAATTAATATGATTAACTATTTTATTTCGTTGCTAGAGGCACTGTAAGTCATCTCAATGGATTCTTAATGGTCCCTTACCTAGGGGTAGACCTTACTTCCATGACCCTAGGAGACATTGTTTCCAAATAAAAGCCGTAAAAAGGACTTTTGCAATAGCCTGTATGAAAACATAAAACATTTCTTGGTTAACTACTAAGATATAAAACTTTTTAAAAATAATTTACTCTTGGAATATAAAAAGTAGATATTTATAGAGTTTATATTTCAAAAAACCTATTTTTGTAGAGAATTGTGTGGTTAAAAGTAGAAAATTACGAATAAGAATCAAAATAATATGTATTAAAAAGTTCACTATCTAATATATTTTAAGAGTACGCGGTAAAAAACATTTTTTACACAATTTGCGCATTCATAACTTATGTGTTGTAGAAAATATCATTATAATGTTTACGAAATACGTCCTTCAAAAGAAGTATTTTCTTTCCTTGTAAGAATTTTTAGACTTCAAAAGACGTGAGTAGAAATATTATCAAGTTTCAACTGTAATACAGCAGTTGATAATTTTTTTCTTGAATTATTTATAGAAATATTGAAGATAACATTTTTTTCTTATTAGAGATTTTGAAGATTTAAAACAGCTTTTTTAAACATCTTTTATATTAGACGAAATAATACCTAAGATCGAAAGCTAATTTTGTTCCTATGGAATGATTTTTTTTTATAAATACAAAATAGACATTCTTTAATACTTAAGAATATGTAAAAGAATATTTTCCGGGAATTATAATTCGATAAGCTCAAGTCTAAACCAATGTAGCTGATTTTTTTTTTTTTTACAAAACATAGAGTAAATTTTTCTTCTTGAATTGATTTATGAAATGAAAACATGGACCCGAGTTTTTTTTATTAAAAAACTCAAAAGTTAATGAGTTTTTTCTTCTGTGTAAATAATATTGAGGAATATAAACCGGGTAAAATTTTTGAGCCATTTAAATTTTTTTATTAATTTTTTTAAATTTTTAATGATATATTAAAGAATAGAAAAATTTATTTGGGACTTGTCTTAGCCCTAATTTAAGAATATTTGCATGCCAAAAAATATTCATAATTAATTGTTTTCCTTTACAACATGAAGCTAAAAAGCAATAGGTTTGCTTTTTTTTAGGATGTCTCATGAGTAAAAGGAGGTTAAATTAACAAATATAAAAAAGCACTAATTTAAGTGCAGTTATGTTTTTTCATCCCTTAAATCATTTTTCAAACAGTAGAAAATATTTGTATGTATCCAAATTAGTGGTTTTTACGCATGAAAACCGCACAAACCTGAACTTATTACTGGTGTCGTCCTAATCCCTAATAAATAGCTTATTCTCCATCTCTTCAATCATTTTAATTTAAATTGAATTTTAATATTATAACAACATATTGAAATTCAATAAATCTTCGTTCTTAAAATAATATTGTCTTAAAAACGGTTTATACGGTTATACTACTACTACATCAAAATCAATTAATATCTGGAAATAACTTAAACATGTAAGGGGAAATTCATAAATGGTTTAATAATTGAGTTTTATCTGCTTTTAACAATATGATATTTATGACCTCGTATATGATCTAATTTCAGACTAGCGTCAGAAAACAATAATAAACCGACCAACAAATCTATAGATTTCACTGTACTTTACTAAAACAAAATACATATATTCTTATTTAAATCAGTCCACAAAGGTACCTGTAGATTAAAAAATTAACTCAACGATATTATAGGTGTTTTATACGTATAGCAAACACTTCCTACATTTTTTTTCATTCCAATATCACTATTTATCGAAAAGAATCAAAGTTAATAACATAACTCAAAAACCATACTGTTAATACATACAATCAATACATTAACCTCAGACTTCAATCCTACTCCTCTCCATTACTTTCAACCCAAACCTCCCATTCACCGCAATAAAGTAATTACACCCAATTGATCCGTCCCAAACTTTCCATGACAGATTACACTACCAAAGATAGTACCAAACAGTTTTCTTCCTTAGACCGCACGCAAAGTCCGTCGTCTGGTCGCGAACTGTCAATAGCACCTGTGTCACCGGCCACACCCACGACATACACCGGGATGTCTTTATCTCGTCTGCTCCTTTGGATATCGAAATGGGGGAGCTATTGTCTTCCGAAAGGGGTCGTTAAGAGCCAGAGAGGGATCTTTTAGAGTGGAGGGTGTGGAAGAGTGCGTGCGTGAAGTATGGCTTAATTAGGGGAAAGTTATTCATGGGGTGAAGGTTTAGTTTCCATTTAGTTAAGATGGTACTTAACGTTATTTGTTTTGGAATGCGTCTTAAAACAAAGGGGTTTGATCTAAGAAAATTGTAAAAATGGAAGTGGGAAGAAAGATTGCTGTTTGTTAATAAGTTGTTAGATAGATTATGTTCAAAATATCTTCTCTTTTATTCCCAAATCAATGAATTTGGGTCAATTTTTTATTTGAGGTTATATTTATAGCATTTAAAAAATTTTAAAGTTATTTTATAAATATGAAAGCTCAAATTTAATGTATATTAGTATGTAGTGTTACGGAATTTAATTACAAATTTAAGGATTAAAAAATGGAGGTAAATTAAAACAGTTATGGCAATACTTATGAAATTTTCGTATGGGTGTGAATTACTTGGTTTCAAAATATTCCTTACTATAATAGTTCACTTTGATACTTTGAAAATTCATGAACAGTCAGAAAAAAAGAAAGTCAGTCAGCGAAATTGTGCCCAGAATTCCCCTTAAGTAAGATTAGCTTTGTTGGGGCTCCATGACCTTATTTGGCATTGCAAAGGTCAAATAGGGTCTTAGTAATAAGGAATTTGTAAAAGAATTTCAGACTCTTTTGCTCTAGGGTCATTCAAACAAAATTTAAGAATCATTTAAAACCCATTTAAGAAAATGATGAATTAAAAACAATAAATTACCGACACATTTTTTTAAAAAATTAACAATAACAATCTTATTTTAAAGGAGCGTATATGGTTCACATTCACAACCAATAGCTACCACGAAAAAAAAAAACCACCACACCAAATAAATTAACCTAAAGCATCTGAATCCCCGAAAAGACACGACCCCATTCCCCCTCCCCCGGGCACAAGTGGCACATTTGCATGCCATCATCTCCCCAACCCCATAACATCGGCTCGCTCGGGTGGCACCAGAAGAGGCCGCCTTACATTTCCATGATGCGTCGGCGTTTAGTAACCCGTGCTGCGAAGAAGCGCACTAAAAGACGCCGTAAAGCAGGTGTTTGCGAGCTGATGTTGAGGGGACTTTATGCTGCCCTATAAAGCACCTCGTTTCCAGAGCGGGGCGATCTACTGCTGAAAAACAGTCGTTGGGTATATGACCGGGGTAAGCTTGTTTTGGAGAGGGTATGGATGATGCCGTGGAAGCGTGCTTTACGGTAGGTTCCGACGTTTACGGCTCTTTTGCCAAAATGCGGGAATTCGAGATGGATGCTGGATCGCATTCCGGTGTTTCAAGCGTTGAGAGGTATGAGTTCGTGTTTGATGCTGTTGAGTGGATTTGAAGAACTAGCTGGCAGTGAGTGTGAAGGGTTTATTAGTTTTATGAACTGGTCACAGCTTAATAATATACAGGGTGTCCCAAGATAAGTGTCTACCCCCTTTAACTTAAAGCGGTGTCTAGGTATAGTAAAGTGACTATGACCTATCCGATGAGACCACTTTCAACGCCCCCTAGCAGAACGGTCAGAAAAGATTACGTTCTTCCAAGCATTCCAATTTTGAAAACTATTCAAGATTTATGAAAACGGTCAATCACAAAATTGTAGAGCATCATCAATTTATTATAAATGTACACCTTATGCACACAAATAAAACTCATTAAAAGCGCTTCTTTAATTGTGATTCGGAACACCCAACCTCATGAAACTTGTTAAACGATCCTACGAATGTGTTGTTTACATTTACCGCTGGTGCTCAATGTTCTCCCCATTAGCACATTTAGATGAGAGTTTTGTGAGGATAAGTGTTCAAAACCTAAAGAACAGCCAATCATATTACGCGTTTCTCGAGGTTTTGTGTTCCAAATCACAATTAAAGAGACACGCGTTTGATGAGTTTCATGCTTGACATTTTTGTGCATAAAGTGTCCATTTATAATAAATAGATGGTGCTGTACAATTTTGTGGCTGATTTTTTTTTCACAAATTTCGAATAGTTTTCAAAATTGGAATGCTAATTTCTGACCGTTCCGCTAACGGCCTCAGAGGTGGTCTCCTAAGTGGTCTCATCGGATAGGGCATAGTCACTTTACTATACCTAGACACCACTTTTATGACTATATCTATAGGGGTTCAAATGATAAAAGGGGTGGACACTTATCTTGGGACAACAGAGAACTTTAAACACCAGTTATATACTCCCAGCTTTGGATAATTCTGAAATTATAAATTATCTCACAGAGAAAATCTAGGTAAAGATAAAAATATATTTAAATCCTGTTCTAGAATTTATGTGCCCCGTGTGAAAAAAAAAACAATATTTCCTTGATAAATTATTAAATTTAGATGAATTACCATTATTTTTCTACCTACGTTTTCCACCTCAAATCAGTCCTTAAAAGTTTTTTCTTTGCCGTACTCGCAACCTGTAGAACGGTGTCTTCCGCGAGTGTTATCATATTGCTAAAAAACAAACATTACAGTATTATTACGAGGAAGCAGGATCTTGAGTGTTCTCTTCCTTGTCATACTCGGCACCTGTAAAACAATTTCTTTCGCCAGTGTCACCATGTTGCCGTAAAACAAACATTACATTGATTCTCAACCAATTAAATAATTGAATACAGGTTTTTTTTATCCCTTAATATTATTTTAAAATTTTTATTCATTTACTTGAAGTTCATGAACTATTACATATTTCATCACAATAATTATTATAATGGTTGAGACATTTTAAGTAAAATTTCCCTGCAATTCTAAATTTTTTTCAGTGGATGATTTTTAAGCAGAATGTTCTCACAAATTAAAGTTCTAATTAGAATTTTTAAAATTGGATTTTAGATAAACAAGGTACTTTTTGAATACTTAGGTAACAAAATGTTGAATATATTTAACAAACTTATCCAACTTAAAATATATTCAATGGGAAATATTTTCAAGGCTAAACAAATATTACTTTAGATCGATTCTCTCTCAAACATTTAACAAGCTCGAAATTCTTTCACTGAGAAATTTTTGTTCTTGTTAAGGGAGATAAGGTAGGGGAAGTTTATAAAAAGACTTGAATAAACATTCTTAATCCTAAGTTCACATACGTTTTTATTCTAAAGAATTTCTAATTCAATTTACTTGGAGTGTTTATCTTAAGTTACATTGTTCTTAAAACGGAAGAAAATATCTTACGCCTAACTCCAATTTTTTTTTTTTTAAATTGTATTAAAGGGATTCTTGTTTTTAATATAATATGGGAGTGTAAATAACAAAAGAAAAAAGTGGAAGGCATTGTGAATAAAAGCTGAGAGTACTTAGGAATATAATATAAATATTTGTATGGTTTTCTATCGGAAAATGTAAATATAATTATTTACACAAGTTTTTGGAGCATTGAAGCATTTTAATATTGTTTTCTGCTACTACATCTCAAGGTAAATTAGCAAATTGTACTTGAATTTTATGCCTTTAAATAATTGGGGAAGAGAAAACATTGAAAAGTACGTAGGAATTCAAATAAATATGGGAGATAATTAAATTAAAAGTAAATAGGGGAAAATGCAAAACATAGGAAAAGAGAAAATATTGAATATTGAAACTTAAGAAATAAATGTTTTGATACACACGTGCCTTCCTTATTTTTAAAATTGCCAATAATTGTTTTTAATGAGTAGCTTTTATAATTTGCTGTACTTTGAAATTTACAAAGCTTTAACCACAGAGTACTAGAACAGAGAGTCCACGGCCATAGGCCATAATGGAAATCGAAAATCATGACATCTTGTTACAGGTTGGGAGAATTGTGGCGCTGGGATCGCACTAAACTCACTAGCGTCTGAATCCAGTCTGAATCGTTCGCCGGCTGCCTATGGGAGATCGAAACACCTTTTTGCGCAAGCGCTGAGTTCTAATTTGGCGAGAGATTTAAGCGGCCGGCATACGTTCCAGACTCTAGTGTGGCGCCCTCACATCAGTAACGCATTTGAAAATAGCCTCGTGGACCCTCTGTTAGGATATTTCTCTGTGGCTTTAACGTTAGTACGGTTTTATTTCTGTCCAAAAAACACGATTTCCGATGATATTACTGGTATAAAGGGAAAAAAACTTATCCAGACAACTTTTCCAATTGTTGGGCAGTGTGCGCTTTATAAAACTGGGGATTTCGTATTCATAAAAATGCACTTTTAGAGCTAGTCATCCACGGTTTTTCATTCCCTATCTCCTAAAATACATGATACTCCAAAACTACTCAATTCTGCGTTGGTAAACCGACTCAAGCAAATGCGATTATGAAGTACGAATACCGAGAAATTTTCAAAATATCGACTGATACCAGACCCACTTCAAAACATTCGCATATTTGATCGTTCTAAAAAGTAAAAATATCCCCACTCGGAAAAAGGGGGGGGGAGCTTATTCCTCCCCCTCCTTCACCCCTCCACTTCTCCATGGTAAGGGGACAAACGGTAAATATTCAAGCCTCTTTCTGAATTCTTATTCGCTTTAAATCGTTTTTAGAATTCCCTCACGGGTGTGCATGCCAGCTTAGATTTTTATATTCCGTATTCAGGTTTACGCGGTAAGTAGAGATTGAGGTTCTCGGATACAGGTCGCGGTATCGAACAATGCCAGATCTGCGGAGCTCTTTTTGAGCGAAGGGGGAGGAGGAGGAAGAAAAAACGATAAAATTCTCGAGAATTATTAAAAACTTTTCTTGGCTGGAGTTTGAAGTGGAGGAATGCGAAAAAGCATCCGTCATTGAATGAGTCTTATTTCAAAAAAAGAAAAAAAAAACGGAGGGACCTTTTTCACTTTAAATACTAACGTTGGTTTGAAGTACAATTCATTTTTTTTTTTGTGAGGCTGAATGGGATTTTCTTTTCTGGAAAAGATTTGAAAAATTCAGTTTTTGAACTTAGAAAAGCTGCTTATTTTTCGCTTGTCCTTTTTGAGTTTTGAAGTTACTATGTCCATAAGAGGGTGAATGCGTTGTGGATAACTTAGAAAGGGCTAGCTAGAGTGGAGGATTTTTTCTTTGTAATTAAACTTTGTACTTACTGCACCTGGTTTATCACATTTGAATATGAAAAAAAATTTGAGTTATCATATACTTTAAAAACGTTGAATATTCTTTTATATCTAATGTCTTAGACGAGTGAAATACATTGGGCGCAATTTTTAAACTTATTGGAATTGCTTTCAAAATTGATTAAAATGTATTGCCTAAAAAAGTTAAGTTATTACTATTTGCGCTAGTAATTTTTAATTATTTTCGTTAGTACCTAATTAGGAATGGGTGTAACTTCAATTTACTGATAAAAAAATTCAGTTCGATTTTAATGAAGTGCAAGCATCTGTTTAAATTTCTTAAATTGAAATAAGAACATCTTATAAATGTTACCCGTGTAACAAGAACTAAATCATTGTTTTTTAATTACGTCCTTGTTTTCTTATTGCCATGATATCGATAAGGTTAATATCATCTAAGCAAAACACCAATAATTTTCTCGTACTCTGAAAGAAAGAATTTCTTTTTCCCCGAATCTAGAAAAACCTAGATCAGAAAAACATATATACAAACGTAGACGAATAATTAAACGCAATCCTAACAAATCGGAACAAAAATGCTTACTTCCCTCAGTAAGCATTATTGGAAGATCAACAAAACCTGCCTTCTCCCTTTTTCCCTGGCTCAGAACTTTCGAAATAAATTGGGTAATTATCTCTCCAGCCCATAAGAACCAGGCTTTGAGTTTTTCTGGGCTAATTTGCCTCCCCTTATATATCATTCCAGTCATACATATTTATGGAATTCGGATTCTCTTAATGACGAGTTATATCGTTGTGGGCCCCAATGACGAAAGTTTTCAAAATATACCGGCGTTAGTGCTGAATCATTCATAATTCATGAATAATGATCTACGGTATCAGTGCAAAATAACGAGCTTTAGCTAATTATTAGTTTCTGCTGAAGCAAAAATGTGTCTTATCATTAGGCCCATTTGTTTTGGGAGGGCTGTTTCCATTCTGTGAGGAGGGGGGGGGGGTGGTAAACAAAAAGAACCTTCGTTTTGCTGTGGAAATTGGCAGAAACAGAAAGCGGGGAGTTATTTTTCTTGTTTAGGTTGATTATATGATTAAAAGGGAATATTTATGCAATCATAACCTTTTATTCCTGTTTCATATTTTGGAGTGAATGGTCTGATTCTACAGTTTATTTAAAATATTATGAAAAACCCATAGTGTGATTAGCCTTTAACATCTATCATGATACGAAAATTTCTTAACAATTATAAAAGGAAAATGATCCAGATAATTTTATTTTTGTAAAAAAATGCGGAGAGGTAACTTAAGGTAATGAAATCAACTTCACGAAAGGTAATAATTTTTAAATATATCACTCAAATTTTAAGAGGACAAGAGAAGAAAAATATAACTAAATAACCAAAACATTTACACACATTTTTCTACACATAATTAAAATACTACCTTTTTTTTAAAGGAGTTAATATTTTAATAAATCAATATTTTATAACTGTTTACTAATAGAATTAGTAGATGCAAAAGAAACTTAAGATTTGACCTCTTCAGTCCAATAAATGTGAAATTGAGTCAATAGGAAGAAATGCATAAAGGTAAAAAAAAGTGTATAAAATTTCGTGAGGTTTTTAAAACCAGCTTCATATTGATGTTAATATTTGATAATGCCTCATCTAAATCCATTTCCTCGCAATTTCAAGCTTAAAATGCGAATAAGTGAAAAGATAATGACTTTTTTAAGAACCACCCATCATCAAAAAAGAAAAAAATCTTATTATATCAAATTTCATTCCGTGCTCCTCATAAAAATCACCACCCTCTCATTCCAGCCTTTTTACACGATAAGCAGAATTCCGTGACCGCAATACCCGAAAACCTCAACGAGGTAGAAAAATTCCAGAAGTTTCCATTACAACCAACCCCACCGCATAGAAAAAAAAGTGCCCTCACAGACAAATGATCCTCGTACAGCGAAGGATACCTCGAACGGCCAATTTATGAAGATGATCCCCTCGCGTGCGAGGGGCCAATTTCGAACTTACAGATGTCACGTGGACACCGACACCCCCGAAAAGAAAGTGACCGTCGGTGTTAACAACGGTGTTAAATCACGTGACTCGGTATGCTAAGCAGCGGCTTCGAACCGTGGAATATTTTATGAGCGGCGACACCAGAAATGACTTTAGAGCCGTGGGTCTGCATATTTATAGAACCATATATATCCGCACAGACCGAATTCGCCACAACAGGATGGCGTGAATTATCACACCGGGTGTTTTATTTCTCGGCTTTTCTTTCGGTGCTAAATGGGTTGGAAGTTTGGAATTCCATCTGTTTAAGGGTCATTTGGGTCTGTCAGCTTTTATACACGTTTTAACTAGTTTTAATTTAGGTGCGTGCGCTTTTATCTGAGAAATGGAGGGCTAAAGCACACATTGCGAGATAAATGGAAAGCAAATGGTTTGCTTAATTACGGTTGAGAGTTTTATGTATATATGAAGTGCGGAGAATTATTTACTGTTTAAATTCCACTCTTTAAGAGTGGGTCGGCCTCAATTTGGGGTTATATATTACGGCTGTTTTGTTTTTAAATGCTTTTATAATTATGTAAATTAATTCCGTAGCAGGCAGTTGATTATTTTGAAGTTGTGGAAGTAAGCACCAACTCTGAAGTTTTGAATGAAGCTGTGATTAGCATTGTTAAGTCGTATTTTAAGAATAGCTTTCAGCTAACTTCCGAGTACTTTCGTTAAAACTTGTGAGGAACTGTAAAATTAACTAACACACAGTTAAAAGTAAAAAATATAATGCATTAAAAAAGTTGTACATAAGTGCTGAAGTAATCTATAGTTTTGATAGTTAATTCATTTTAACTGAATTACTAGGGAGGATATAACGGAATTGAGTTAGTAAGTTCAGTTGAGTTAGCAAACAAAATAAATGTAAGTCAAGTTATCTACTCCTACCTGTGAATGAAAGTACTACTCTGCTTCTTTTTTTATGTTTTTCAACTTTTGTAGAATACCACCTATGTATTGGTGAAATAATAATATTGCTAGTTGGTTTTTTCCCACGCAACCTTAACACCTAGATTTATCGCTCGTTCGATCATATGAAAGCGTATCCAGGATTTTGGAGTTGTAATACTTTTGGATCATGGATGAGTCTGCGGTTTTTACTTCAGCAAACAGGAAGACGAGGGCTGAACTGGGAGGTGGTTTATGAAAGATTCTTCAATCGCCACATTTCTTCATAAAAAGAGATCAAGTATAAATAGGCAGTTTTTCAAATGAAAAAAAAATCTTTCGCGTCTAGAAAGCTGCATCCCCATAAAATCTCCAAATATACACTATAAATATCTGGATGCAACTATTGCAATTTTCACGAGCTAGAAATATGACCCAATAACCTAACTCTACCTTACCACAAAATCCTAACTACACCGCATCAGAACGGCCATTCCATAGCATCTTTACTACTAGAAACTATTCAAGGAATATTTCCGCCTTGACAAAGCAACTCCCTAATGCAAACATATATCTCCCAACACCATTTCTTCGCGGGGCATGTCCCTCATCCCTCACCCTTCTCCACCTGCTCCGCAAAGTTATAGCCCCCTAATCACAATGAATCACATCCACCCCCCAACCAACAAGTCCATCCCCAAAAACAAATCACCCCACTGAAAAAAGACACGGTCCCGATAAGAACCATTATTCCCTGCATAAATAGATGCGGAAGTACTACACGCTTTGCTAAATTTAGACGGAAGCCCTAAGTCTCCCTTTATCTCTTTCTTCGTCTGCGTAATCTTCGTGAAAAATGGAAGGAGCGTATCCCACCCAATTCGGTCCCATGTCGCATGAATAAAACTCCCATGGAGTGTCTTTTAAGACTTCCCGTATCTTAAATGCGATTTGCACACGGCTCGCCTGAAGGCAATCCGTTCCGGATGATTGGTGGAGATTGCGTCCAATCATAAGGATTGCTCAGTCCGATGCCACCGCTTTTTGTTGGGTTGCGACTTCCGTTTCGTGCGGATGAAATTTAATTTTTCAATTCCTTTCCCCTGGAGGCAAGGAAGAGAAAAGTTTCATTTTGTTTTCGGGGTATTTCGTGGGTTGAAGTGCAGTGAATAGGGGAATGTGCTTTCACTCACTCAATCGCGGGATTTTTTTTCTCGAGGGATGCTTAGCATATTAGGATTGGGAGGGGAGAGAGGAAGAGGAATGTATCGCTAACAAGAAGATTCGAGATTTTGTTTAGTAAGCGTTTTTATCAAATGCCCCAGCGCAGGGAGATATAAATATTCAAATGTATTTTACTTCCAGCAATTCATTCTTGATTGATACACTACGTTTATCCCATAAGGGGGCATATTATGTAATAAAATGTTTCAATGATACCAAAATACTTTTCTTTAGCGGAAAATCGATCATTATGGTTGAAGGTTGTTTAATTAAATCTTTAAGACATGAATGTTTGGTATTCATACGTATTCAGTTATCAAAACTCAAATTTTTATTCCTCTAGACTATTCACCCGAAATAATATTGCAAGCTGTCAGAATTTTCACTTAAATCATTATCTCAAAAGAACCAACCAATTATTCAATTCATAAAGTAGCAAATAATTCCCCATACTATAGTGACATATTCTTTTAGTGGTTTTGCACAAACAAACCAATATTTCATCTAATTCATACATTTTGTAATTCTGTTTAACATTTTAAAAATCTAAAATTGTTTTATTGCTTTTTTTTTAAATTTATATAATATTTTCCCTGTCATTTTCTCAATCAAATTTATTTTTGAATGACAGAATTAAAAAGTTATGTCAGATAAAATATTTTCAAAACAACTTCAACTGCAATATTTTACACACGCTTCTCATTAATCTCAATCTTACAGAAAATAACTTATCACCTGAAACTCCAAGCTAACACTAAACATTCAAACCCATTCAACCGAAAAGAATCCTCCTTCCCATACAAGGAACGACAACCCTCCATTAGCTCAAACATCACGAACGTCCCATTTCTTAACGTCAATTACACCAAACGATCAGCAAAATTCATCCCCCTCAAAACTTAACTACAAAAGACCGTTACAAAATGTATCATCTCGTGCACTTGATTGTCACAGAAAGCATCATCATCTCAGAAACGTGATTGTCACAAGACATTCTTCAACTCCCCCATTATCTCTCTCCCGAACTAAAAACTCCCATCTCATTCCTAACGCTCAGATTTCGAATATTCCGCTTCATTTTTCAGACGATATAACGGAGCCCTGACGTTAATGTATTGCAGTTAGGTGATAAATGCCGCCCGTCGTTTCCATAAGAGAAGGCTCTTCGCCATTAATCACGGGAATTAGTAATAATCCCTCTGCCCCGATGCTGATATTCATCGATTGTCACCATTCACGATGTCAGCGTGTCCTGATGGGTGTAGATCCGACTGCCTTTGTTCGGATGTGACTCGGGAAATTGCTGATATGGGGATGGTTTGGGAATTGACAGTGACGATTCTTTCGAGGTTGTTCTTTCATTGAACACCCTTAAAACTGGAGTCATATTCCAGTTAACTCGGAGAATGAAGCCTAATATTTTTTCTGAGCTAAAATACGCATTTGTTAAACGTGTCAATTGATATAAATATTTACAACTCATGCAGAATATTTTTTTTTAAATCCAGTTTTTTCCACCTTTGAAGGCTGTTAATAATTTTGTAAACAATCCCTTAAAATTTACGGTTTTAAACTGGCAACTGAGTTTGGCTGTGTCACGGCTTACTAGATACTATATATACAGGCTAGCCGAGTTTTGAATATTGAAAACCATTTTACAACTTTTCCTGCTAAGATCTATAGTGCTTTGCCAGATATCAGCTATATTTTTTTTATTTCCAATGGGCGGGTACTACTGGACATTATCCTTGACCACTGAATTGCCCTAAAAAGTACCTACTTAGCGTTACCCAGCAAGCACCTGGGGACCGGAACCACGGAGGTGAGGTACTGTTACCCGCGCCACACATACCATTCACTCACACAATCCCTTTTTACAGGGGGCCACTTTCATTCATCACACAAGGACAGAAACTAACATCCATGCCAAACGGGGATTCGAACCCCAGACGTACGGCTTCGCAGTCAGATATTCTAACCACTAGGCCAGTACGTCGGCTAATATATCATATCATATTTAACATTCGATATCAGCTATATTGTCATTTATATTTTTAATAATTTCCATACCTCGGCTAGCCTATATAGTATCTAGTAAGCCGTGGTACTGCAAAACCGTAAATATTATAGAACAAATCCGTAACCACAACGGTTTTTCACGATTTTTATGCATGGTTTTATTCTGATAGGTTAAGAAACCGCTGTGATTACAGATTTACTTCGCAATACTTACGTTTTTACACAACCAATCCAGCTGCCAGTCTGACACCCTATATTTTAAGGGATTTTTACAGTTAACTTTTATTTGCATATTTTCCAATTCTACTTAGTAAGATGTGAATGAGAGATTCGAATATGTTTTTCAGATAACTATCATTTCAAATATGAGACTGCCAGGAAATCGCCAATAGGATTGAAGCATAATTCTAAATTAGCTCCTCCTTCTCCTCTATTACAGACAGTTGCCATGTGTTTACACATGCTCTGTCAATCATTAATTCATCGCCAAAGCTCTCAGACTCGCAACCATCCGTCAAGCAGACCCTTAACTCTCCTCCGTACTTGGGGTATTAATTACAGATCCCATGACGCTAGCATTACTGGGTATATAATTATTTATTTATTTATTTATTTATTTATTTATTTATTTATTCAAACACCACCATACAGAAATAAGATTCCATTTACATGGGGAAAACACACAATACAAAAAAAAAATGAAAGGAGACATAACACCAAAATTAAAGCAGAGACAACACAGTTACTTTAAAAACACCTAGGCTCATACTAAAAATATCCAAATGATTTAAAAGATTATTATATAATTTATAAAAACAGTTAAAAGGACAAGAGTTGAAATCAATACCAATTAAAAACAATTTTCTATTACGTAAAAAGCAAGGTTGAGCCAGAATGTTACAGCGGGACAGCAAAAAAGGACAATCAATAAAATTATTAAATAACTTAAAGAAAAACAACAATAAAAGATAATTTCTTCTAACCAGAAGAGTGTTTACATTAAAAGAAGTGATGACATTGGTTACTGAAATAATAGGATTAAAATCCCGTGTATATTTTCTATATAAAAAGCGAAAAAATTTTCGCTGTATTCTCTCCAACTTATTAATCTGAACCATTGAGTGAGGGTTCCAAATCACTGAGCCATACTCAAGAACTGATCTGATTTGCATTTTATATAGAGTTATTAGGGTCTCACATTTTGTAAAATCCTTTGAAGTTCTTATAATAAAACCCATTAATTTAAAGGCACGAGAAATAATATTATCTATATGAGCATCAAAATTCAAATTATATTTAAAACAAACTCCAAGATCCTTTATAGAAATTTTTCTTTCAAGTACTGCAGAATCACATAAATAAGAATGGTGAGTAATATCTTTTTTTCTACTAAATGACACAACAGCACATTTTTTAACATTAATTTTCAAATTATTACTAGCACACCAATACAATAACTCATCAATATCACTTTGTAAGAGATAGCAATCAGAAAGATTTTTAATAACTCTAAAAAACTTAAGGTCATCTGCATAAAATAAATAGTTGCAGTTTTTAAAGCCAGCAGGGAGATCATTAATAAATAAAATAAAAAACAGAGGTCCAAGTATGGACCCCTGGGGTACCCCAGAAGAATTAGAATAATCTGCAGAAATGGCTTCCCCATAACAAACATTGTTAATGCGTCCAGTAAGATAACTCAAGACCCACTGAGCCGCTTCGCAGGAAAAACCAAGATGAAGTAACTTATTCACTAGAATACCAATATCCACAGTGTCAAAAGCCTTTTGAAAGTCCGTATAAATCACATCCAACTGAGCTCCCATTCGAAAAGCACTCAAAATCTCACTATGAAGACAAAGCAAATTAGAAACGCCAGATCTCTTTGGCACAAATCCATGCTGATTGGGATCAATTAACTTCTCCACCCTGCCAAAAATCTGATCCTGCATTACATATTCAAAAACCTTAGAAAAAGGGGAAAGTATTGACACAGGTCTATAATTCTCTATATTGGATGATGAACCAGAATTCTTAAAAATAGGAATAACATAAGCTTTCTTCCATAACTTGGGATACATATCACTTGCAATAGATTTGTTGTAAATTATAAGTAAAGGATAAATAAAAATATCTCTACAGGCCTTCAGTATAAAGCCAGGAAAGTTATCCCAGGACAAACTTTTTGACGGTCTAAGTCTAGATATTGCTTTAGCAACATCCTCAGAATTAATACGGTTAAGTTTAATGACGTCGACCTCATTCAAATCAGAAATAATAGAGAAGTCAGGATTCGAGGATGAAATGTGCACCGAATTGAAGAATTTGGCAAAACCCTCTACAATAGAATTATGCCCTACAAAATCCTGACATCTATCAGACATTTGATCACACACAATATTACTTTTTTTAGTTTTCACATGTGCCCAGAAGGATCCGGGATTATCCAAAATATTTTCTTCAATTCCAGAAACATAATCCTCATAAGCCAATTTTACTGCGCTTTTCAATTCAGCCCTACATTTACTGAAAAGTCTATAAGACTCAGGAGAAGGATCTTTTCTGTATTTGTTACGAAGCCTATTTTTAGCCCGCAGAAGTCCAACAATATCCCTCGAGAACCACTTAGGATACCTTCTACCATTCCGAGCCCTACATCTAGGAACACAACGTGACAGAATGTGATTTAACCTATCATGGAAAGCTTGGACCATATCATCAATGTTACTATATTCGTTTAAAAAATTCCAATCCATCTCATCAAAAGCCTTATATAGTAGAAAATAATTAGCTTTTTTAAAGTCAAATTTATTTTCACAGTAATTTAGTTTATGTTTAACATTTTTCTTTACCCCTAGTTCACACCTAAGAGCAGGATGATAATGATCCTCAGCCAAAAGCACCTCCTCAGAGCGAGAGACAGAAATATCAAAATTACACAACACTAAATCCAAGAATCTGTTACAACTGTTAGGTATATTATTAAATTGACTCAAACAATGGAAATCCAAAAAATTTCCTACCAAAGATTCAATAGAACTAGAATTATTCATTACCAATTTAAACTCATTAAACATAAGATTAGGAATATTAAAATCACCTAAAATCAAGATATTAGAAAAATCCTGCTGCAGTTCATTATCCAAACGATTAAAAACATCTTCATAGACACTCAAAGGAGAACCGGGGACAACATAAATCACAAAAATAAAAAATTTTCTGTAATGAGCTGTCACACACAAAGCCAAAGACTCCACCGTAGCAGTACACATACAAAGGTTTGGCAAAACCTTTACAGAAAAATCACTAAGGCAAGCAATAAGCACTCCCCCTCCCCTTGTGCGAGATTCACCAAGATTGCGATCAGCTCTAAAAACTCTATATCTGTCATCAAAAAGCTCATCCGACAAGATATCACTCTGCAGCCAAGTTTCAGAGAGGCATATTATATCAAAATTTGATACAGCAATACTATGATAGAATTCAAGAACCTTTGATCTCAGGCCGCGAATATTTTGATAATAAAGCTCCATCCTGCCGGAAGGAGATAGTCATATACTATTTCCAGTTGCATTATTTGCAGGCATGTCAGATTCACTATTTAAACAATCAGGATCAGAATATATTTGCTCCTGCTTCAATCTACCCATGAATCTAGACACGATGCTGCCCTCAGGCCACAGATCACCATTCAACAAGATATCAATGTCACCCTCCAAAACTTCGACATGGACATATTATGATGAACTATCGGACGGATATACCATGTAAAGTTCTGTACGTTAAATAAAAGGCTAAATTACGTATTTTCAAACAACTTGTATAGGAAACATATTTACAACCTAACAAAAATGTTGCTTTCTGACAGCCAGAAAAAAAATTGTATCTTAACTTTTGAAAATTAAAAAAAAAATCTGACCCCAAACTGAAATTTTCCAAAGTTTTGCTGCAGGTTAATTTCTGTTTATCAAATAATGAATTTTTACGAGTTTTTACCAAAAAATTAGTTTGTGTTTATGTTAAAGTTCTCTACAAGTACAAAAAAACTTTCTCAGTCTTAAAGATAGCTAGCATTAGAGTTATAAAATAGCTTTTTTTAGCCGTAATAACTCATTATGAATGATTTCAAATTGTTGTCTGAAGATTTAAGGATTATATATGATTTAATGAAATATTCTACTAATAAGCAGCATATAAGGGATTTCACACCATTAGGCAAAAGTCTTTCTTAGCACCCCAAAGGAAATAATTTCTATTATTTACATACAATTATAATGAGCCATTATTATTCTTTGAGTCTCCAGGTTGTAAACAAGTTTTCATTACCTAAATAATTATTTTAAACCGCAAACTATGGTTTAAAAAAGGACGATCTAATCCCCCCAAAAGGCAAAAGAAACAAAGCTATCCTATTTAGTCGGACGAAACACAAAAGTTAAAGTGATTTGGAAGATTTCATTTGCGTATAATGTTTAATATGTTCATCATTCCTAAAAGCCCCCGTCCGCATTTTTCGGCGCCTGGTTCATGAATATTCAATAGATGAGGTTGAAAATGACAGAATTAAATTTAGCGGCTAAAGATAATGATATTATAAGCCAAGTTGGTGGCAGAGAAGTTCATGCATAATGTATTGTATTCTGGTTACGTGCTTGGAACAACAGCAGATAGAAAAAAAAAAGTTAAACGCTCGGTCTGACATATATCTGCTAAGATAATAGAGGCCCAAAATGAGAAAAGTTTTGATCTGAGGTTCAGCTGATAAGACAACGGGTAGTAATATGATTTATTTCAGGGAAAATAATATGCAAATTTGCCAGTGCATGGGTGCAGGAAAAAAAACTTCCGCAATCAAATTTACCCAGGGAGTTCACCCGAAAACTCAATCAGCTGGGCATTGTGATAGTAAATTAAAGTTTAAATGGCGCGAGATGGAATTCCTCTTTGTTGGATGTACGAAAATGAGAAGAAAAGGAAACATGGGGTAAATTACGTTGAATATGCTTTGATAAGGAAGAAAGTTCACTCCCTCACCTATTTTGTTATTCACTTTGCTTTATAATATAAAGGCATTATAAATCTATTTTCATGAATATGCTGGCTGATACAAAATTATGAGATGTTGTGAATGATCATTATATTTCTATAATAACCACAACTTCTACAAAGCAAAATTTTCTAGAAAAAAAATATCTTTCAGTTTGATTAAAATGTCTTTTTATATCTTTTATTCTCTTTTTGATTATTCATGCTAGTCCTAAAATTATAACTCATTAACACTTTCGTATTGTTTTCTTTAATATTTATAAATTTTATCAATTTTGATAGCAATTAAATGCATCAATTATGTTTCTATATTAGATTACAGTATTTCTTAATCGTGTAATTCGAAATTAGAGCCGTAAAATAAGCAAGAACAGGGGATTTTTTTAATTAAAAATTTCAACTTTGCATAGTAAGAATTTATAATTTTATTTTCCAATGATTTTTTAACAGAACGGTATGGATAGATTGAATTAATTTCTTAAATTCAAATACAAAATCGCATGCTAACCGTAAACATTTTAAAGTGTTATTTTTTATTTAGTAGATAGTAGATACTCAACAAACTACTATTTAATATTCTAAATCTAATAAAATAAACAATTTCTCGTCTTTTTATTTTATCTATATAGTCTTGTATTTATTTATTTGAAAATAAAGTCCCCTATAGATTTTGTTTTCAAAAAGATATGCCATAGTTATATTTTTAGTTCGTGAATATCTTTTATGCATGTTTCTATTTATATTTCAGTGAACTTTGTTGTTTACATGACTACCATCCTGCAATTTATATCATGATTTGATGTGCTATGATAAAACCATAAGAATAAAATTTAATGGAAAACACTGGGAAAACATATTTTTCATTTTCAATAAATTCAAACTTGTGTATTCCATTCCTACATTCTTCCAAAAATAATTTTGAATAGGAATTTTTACTGTATAGAGAGTATCTACATTTTAAGGAATATTGGGGGAATCACAGATTTTATGATAGACGGTACAGTTTTTATTCGATATAGAAGCTATTTCCAATTGCAAATTTCATCGAATTAAAATTCTCAAAAATTGAGCCAGTTTTATCCAGTATTAAGTTTCTCAGCACCAGCTTCGGGATTTTTTAATACTTCAACTAACTGAAGGAAAATTAATAATACTGTCGACTTACAGGAGAAAGACACTAATTCATTTTATGGCTGAACTATTCTGCCCGAAATTGCGCCAAATTTGGTGATATCAGATCGCTTTCTTTTGTACCATGCAATTCAGCATTTTTCTAATAAATTTTTCAGATATTTATATTTGAATTTGAGGGGGAGGGAGTTGTTCGGTAGTATTGTTTTTTTTTTTCAATGATAAAAATGGAGGAATAATAAGGAAAAATAAGAGTTTTTAGGTATGTTTATTCTAAGACATGATGGATATAATGAAAAATAATAAGATAATTACACAATGATATTATCATATAAATTAGGAATGTAGACGAAAATAATATGAACTTAAGTTAAATACAAGCTGAATAATTTATTACATTAAGAGAAAATGAATTACTAGGCTTTCTTTTTCCAACCGCTTCCAAATTCCATCAATTTTTTAAATATTTATAGAGTTTACTAGAGTTCCTGGTAATTTTCGGAATAACAGAAAATTAAAATAACACTCTAGGTTATTAGTGCACATCATCACTATACTCGACATCTGCGTTTCCTGATCCGATGACGTTACTAACAAACAAAGCCGTTGAATGTGAAATTTGAATGAATTGAAAAGTGTCTGAATTTTGAGTGAAATGAAGATCGTTAATTTGAAAATATCATTATTTTGTGAAACCCGTGTACATGTAGCGTCTTTTTATCACGATTTGCATACCGAAATTCTCCTAGCAACCCAACATGTTTTCTATTTACGCAGCTTCTGCTTTCGCGTAGTGATGTCATAGGGTCAGGAAACGTTGCTGCGAGTATAGCTATGGCATATATTATTATTACTATTACTATTACTGTTGTTGTTGTTGTTGTTAGTAATAACAATAATAATAATTATTATAATAATGACGTAATACCTATCATAAAGTATGAAATGTTAAGAAACCTTATATTGGTAATGAATAAAATTATTACTAAATTTTATCATCAAAACTATGTATAAGTATATGTTACGGGCAAAGTGATTAATCGGGCATCATTAATAATACCCGAAGTGAAGCCCGGGAAAAGAGATAAATTTCATTGCCCGGGCATTATTAATAATGCCCGGTTTATCACATTGCCCGTAACATATACATTGGTTAGAAATAAAATATTAATAGCATCAACAATAATAATGGTGAAGACTATTTGAAATTAAATAAAACGCTTGCGAATCCCTGAACAACAAACTTAAATCAAAGCCTTTATCGAACTACACCCAGTCCTCATTCAATCACTCGGCGACAAAACGCAGGAATTATCCGACGAAACAAGCCCCAAAAACTGCCGCAAGGAACCGCAAATTTGCGAAAATTAAACCCTTGCCGAGCCACACGATATTAGCTCTCCGTCCACAGAGTTGCGAGCCCCATTTCGGTACGCCTGGAAGCTAATTACACAGTCCGATGTCAATAGCCACGGCGGAGCAAGTTATTGTGCGCTTCGCGATTGTGCAAACACCCTCTCTTTGAGGTTATTAGGACGTGCGCAGGTGCGCCCTAACCCCCGTTCATCTTACGCATGTTTGCCGCTGATAAACAGTGCCCTTATGAAATGAGGAAGCGTTCTTTCCGAGTTCTAATTACGGATAGAGCTGCTGCTGCGTTGGTTATCTTCTGACTATGGAAGAGTCTTCATTAGAAGATGGCCGTTTGGTTAGTTATTATTGTGGGTAGAGAATTGAAGAATAGTTTGTCTTATATGACAGGATGTGTTGTTGCGTAGCGTTTTGGATGGTTAAAAGAAGTGGTATACTATATTTACGGTGGCTGGTTATTGATTTAAGTCTTTGTAAAAAGTTGAAGAAAAATTGGTTGCTGAAAGGGAATTTTCCCCTGTATATTATAAAAACTTTTTTTAGTTATGTGAGGCTCAAATGAATTCTATGGTAGAGAAAAGTTAATTATAATGTCAAATTATATCCTTATATTCAGTAATAAAAAGTGCGATTTGGTATGACTTATAAGTTCGGATTTTAATGTGAAACAATTCTTTTTTTTAAGGAAATAAATTTACAAAAACCTCTTTTTGCCCTTATGGTTCTTTTTTTTATTTGAATATAATGTGATTATTTTGATGAAAAAAAATAGCTTTTTTTATATTCCTGATTATATTTTCATCAAAGAATTTAAGATACTTTTAGCTAGGGATTATTTTTAATTAATCCAATGTATTCTACTTAATGTTTAATAACTGTGATTAAAAATTTACCATATTTCCATCAAAGAATTTAAGGTACTTTCTAACTATTGAATTTTTAATTAAACCAATTTATTTTGCTTATTGTATAATAACTGTGGTTTAATGGCATTTTTTATATTGAAACTATTTATCTACGGCTCAATTTTTTATCGAATTTATTTTTCATTTTAGTTAGCTTGAGCTGATTATATTCTTATTCTTCTTGAATATCAAAACCTTTTTTTAGTTCTTTAACATTTTACTTAAGATTTTACAGATACCCCATAAACACTTTTTAAAGTGGCTGAAATTAAAAAAGAATTTTATCAAAATCTCTTATTTTTGAAAAACCCAAAGAAATTCGTAGTTTAAAACAGTTTGAAATTTATTAAGACAAACTCATAATTTCACGCAGAAACATTATAAAATCCTCAACTTTTAGCTGAGAGAAACTATTCTCGACTTCCACCTCGACAATTCCACTCATCCTCTAAACTTCACCGTAAGTAAAATGGAAACGACCTCCGCCCAAACCCAAAACGACAATGTTTACCGGAAATATATTCATTAAAACCCAACCACGACGAAGTGGGAAGAAAAGGCGATGGCGGAATAACCAACCCCTTATCCGAGGCACAAGGATAAAGGCGTAAATTTCCGACAGATCGCGGAACCACACTAATGGAAAGAGCTTTGGCGAGGATTTGGAATGATATTGTAAAATATCGCGAGGAAATTCGTGGTCCAATCAGACAGAGCTCCGCAGGTTTTCTTATTGTTTTACTCCAGGGACCCGTGAGGACAAAGTCAGAGAATGAGGGTTGAGGGTGGACTTAGAAGGGGATTTGGGAGGGTGGGTTGTGTGTAGACTACGGTTTGAAATCGGTTGGTGTTCGGAGTTGGAGCTGTTTATGTTTTGGCAGGAGGTTTTGTATAGGTAATTTTGGTGGGTTTGGTTTAAAATGTAAGTTGTGGAATGTTGGGGGTGTTTTCCTTTGCGGAGCTGATCGGTATGGAGGAGAATCTTGGTTAGGATTAGTGGCACTGGGAAGGTTACTTGAGGATATTCTAATTAGCAATTTGAAAATCGGGATATCGGGCACATTTAGCATGACAATAACGGTTGTAGAAGCATGGCTGCAGAGATTAGATGAAGTTTCCCTAATGCGCATGGCAGAAGAAAGCCTCAAAAGAACATTTCAGATGATGATACTTATATCAAATTTGGTAATTAAAGATCACCCGCACATGAGAAAACAACATTGATAATAGCGTATTTGTATATAATCATACGGTGTCTTACACATGACATAATGTTAAAAGACCAATTTGACCGGAGAAAATATTTATAAAATATTTTACTTAAATATTTGATTTGGATGTTTAATAAATTTTTATTGTGTTTTACTTAAAGTTCTCAACAGTTTACCTATGTAAATGTCTCTAACAAATGTGACAGATTAATAATAATTATCATATGTAAATTAGTGGCGTGGGAGACATTTGGAGCAGACCTATTACCCAATTACTAAAAAATTAACTTACCCCTCTGGAACCGCTAGAAATAAATCTATAATAAGTAAATATAAGTGTATGTGTTGGAATAGGGTGTATAAGTCTTTTTAGACATTTTGATCTGTGGCCAAATAGCCAATATATCCTCACTCTAAACTCTGATCGAGATCCATTCTCAATAGACAATCATCCCCACATCGGAAGTCGTCATATACAAATTAACAGACAGCTTAACTTTAACAGCTAGGAATCCTCAATAAATATTTTAAATATTGAGGTAATATTTTAATAAATTTAAATTAAATCACTAAATGATTGATTATAAGTCTACAAAAAACTCAAATAAATTAATTATCGGACAGAAATTAAAGTTTTGAATCACTTTAACATTAAAGCTATATCTTAATTCAAAATGACATCAAGCAGCCTATTACAGGTGCTAAAGTATCAAAAAGTACATAATGTGAGATAAGGTGAATTACTTACTACAATAAACAAATAATAGACATTGTTCAGGACACCCATCTATACTCTTGCATCTCCCACAGCCAAAACATAGATATTAATATTATTAGGGTATTAATATCAACAGAATAAACTCACGGGCAATAAGATCGTAGTAAATCCTTCACTACTAACTAATTTCATAGGTTCTTGAATCCATCAGCAAGCGAAGCAGTAAATCCTTCAGTTGATATTGAGATATTTTTGGTGTAATCAGATGTTTACGAAATATAAGATAACCTATGGACACTCATCAGAATAAAATATTTTTGTTTACTAATAACGCCTACATGATCCAAGATGACGTCATTCTGACGTCACCACAACCTTTAATTCTTTCCAGATCACTGGGCTTCACTTTAAAATCGCCATATCGCACTGCCCCGTCGTGAGTTCGATTCTCACCTCGCCCCTGGGTGTATTTTCCTTCTTTGTGCCAGTAAAAATTTCTGTTGTGTCTGTCTTACTTCACGAAGGTGTATAAGCGGATCCTTGAGATCAAGCACACATACCGGAAAATATATGTAACCAAAAACCAAACCAAACCAAATCGCCATATTATTAATTCTTAACTTAATTTTTTGTTTATTTATGGTTTTATTTTTTATGATCAACCAACTTTTTACAGCTCTTGGGGGGGGATGGCCCGTTGGGTTTGCTCACTTCCCTTTCACGCCAGCAATCTGCGCACTACTCCGTCGTCATTTTGATTCTGACCTCTGCCCTGGGTGTAATTTCCTTCTTTGTGTCAGTAAAAATTCTGTTGTGTCTGTCTTACTTGACGAATGTGTATAAGCGAATCCTTGAGATCAAACACACATACCGGAAAATAATATGTAACCCCAACCAAACCAAACCAATACAGCTCTTGGGTGGGTGACCGGTATTTGGTGTGGAAAACATGCGCAATAAGATTCTTGAATTTACCAGAATCTTCAAATTATTTCCCAATGGGTACATTCGTAAAATCGAACTCGTTTAACCAGTTAAACGAATTATGCGAATTGAGCGTTCCTAAAGTCAACCGGTTATTTCTATGAGGATAACTCGCCGTTCCTAAATTCGCTGTAACCGAAAAAAGTTCGTAACTCAAATATAATAACTCAAAAATTTCTCAGAGGGTTGCCAATTTTGCTTTTTTAAGGCCAAATTCGAGAAATTTGGCTTTTTACAAACTCGTTTGGCTTCGAAATTTTCGTTTGGCTTTTTTTGTTAAATCCTGAAAATTTGACCCCAAGTTTTCCCCATTTTTCTCTGTAGTTCATAGGCATTAGTAGTTCAAAATAACGTTTCAATTAATTTTCTGAGAAACGTTTTGGTACTTTGGTTCCTAATTCCCTTTGTGAGGGCTTCAAGTGAATTTCAGATTCAGAACAAGCATGGAAATTTTTATTTTTTAATAAATATTTTCATTTTTTGAGCTCAGAGAACGTTTGATTACGGTCTTATAATACCACCGCATGTTTAATAGGCTCGTTTAGCATTTTTGTTTTGAAATTTCAACTTGTATTTAATATAAATTAATAATGAAAACTCAAAAACTTTTCTGGATTTGAAAGAGTGTTTAGGGCATCTGGATTCTCGAAAAAAAAAACAGATTGCAACATGGGAAAACATTTCAAAATGTCTTGGTAATCCATTTTTTTTTTAAAAACAGAATAACGCGATGTCACTTTTAAGCTGAAGGGAAAAACCCGCCAAGCCACGCCAAGCAAGCAACTTAACAGAAAAAAGTTATGGTCGTTCGTATAATCTCAGTTTAACTCATGAAATGGAGGTCACGTGACCATACTTTTTTCGGTTTTCACCGTTTAACTGGTTAAACGAGTTCGATTTTACGAATGTACCCAGTGTGTGGACTCGTTGCTATAGTGACAGCTACATACTGGTCCAAGCATGTTTTATTTTGTTACTATGAAAGTTCAACGTCTGATTCAAGCATTCTTGGCCTCCCCTAAGACCCCTAAGCATCAGATAACACCTAGAATCGGTATATATTCTCAAAGGGAGAGGAGATCTAATTGCATCTTAACACTGCTACCTGATGTCATTTTGGATCAAGATACAGTCATAGATTTAATCTTAATATGGATGATGAATCAGGATGTCACTTAAAAATCCTTTAGACTAGTATATAAAACAAACTTTGTTAGACCAGTATATAAAAATACAACAGTAAAATTTCGACAATATAATAGTATATTCATGACATGGAATAAAAGCAGCTGAAAAGTGCTATAGCTATTTTTAAGTAATGTAATCCTCTTACATTTTACAATACAATGTAATATTATTTATAACTTACATGAAACAAATAAGTCAATTTATAGCAGGATCTTTGCTACAATCTAACGAACGAAAAATCGAACGATATATTTCGAATACTCGATATACTTATAAACTCTCTGAGTATTCTCTCGTTCCAGAAGACAAATTTTTATCCCCCTCTTCTCTCGATATTCGATTCATCGAGCGGCTTTTAAGCATTTTCGAAGGGACCGTCAGCCGCGTCTGGTACAGTAATGAAGTTGGCGCAGGATGATGAATAACTTTTACATCGCTAATTACTCTTTTGAAAATCGAGGCTCATTTGGAGATGAACCTTTTGTGCCGGGATAATGAGGATATGATTGTTTCTCCATTACTCCGGGTGAAATCATCTGGTAACGATTATAGTCTGGATTAACTTGCCGATAGCACTCTCACTCCTCTCCCCATTATTAATGACCCTTCGGCACCTTTTTAAGTCCTTTTTGGGGAGCTTCATTAACCGTGTTTGGAATTTGCTTAATTAACTAATGGAAGAAAAGTTACTGAAGGAGGGAGGAAACTTTTAATAATTGGGAAGAAGAGAGGACGTCTTTTGATCAGCTGCGAGTATCGGATCTCTCTTCGGAGGAAGTCATTGAATCCGGTGGCGTTTTCGAATACTTTTAAAGTTTGGGTGGGAAATTTTTTTTTGTTTGGGTGGCTTTGAGTTAACTGGTGCGAAAATTTAATAGGTTTGTCGGATACGGAACTACTGGAGTCTTTAATTGAATTTTCTAGAGAGTTCTGATTAGAGCGTTCTTCGATTTATTTATTTTTGCGGTTTGGGATTGTTCAAAGAGTTTTGAGATAAATTATCGTTGGAAGCAATGATTGCTCAAGGGCGTTTGGAGTTTGTAACGGGTAATAACGATTCTTCCTCTCAGAGTACTTTAACCCCGACCCCGCGAGTTCCCAGGGGGGGCTCATCTGGCTCTCCGATTACTTTCAGCCAGGATGACGTAATCGGCTGGAAGGCGTTGAAGTTTTGACAGGAGTGACCAATCAGGGTTACATAGGGAAATCGCGGAGCTTCTTATAGGGACTTTCTTACGTAGAAGGGAGTAATATCAGACGCGGAAGGGAAAATATAGACCTGTGAACTTGCCTAAGCAACAAATCATATATTTAAGTATCAATACTTGTGATTTATATGGGTGCATTCAATTTTTTAACTTCTGATGGGTTAAAACTGATTAAAATTTTTCATTGAATTAAATTATGAGTATCTTGTTTTCCTTCTCATAAGCAACTTGAAGAACAAGTTTATAGCTTACCAAATAGTGTATTAAATACAAACTATGAAATTTAAAACTGATTCCTATGCATAATTACGGAGGTTCATTGCTTAAATCAATAGTGATCGATTTGTAACAATATTTTAAAAGTTAAACAAATTCCCACTATCTGTATTTTAGAAAATTCTAAATACAAAGAAAATACCGTTTTTTAAAGCAGTATTTAGTTACAATCCGATACTTTTAAAAATCCTCAAATTGTGAGCTATTTTTGGGTTGTTCTTCTTTTGTATTTTTTTATATAAAATTTATTACGCTACTAATCGCCTTTATTACTAATTTATTAAAATTCAAAGTTAGTTTATTAGGTACTAATTAATCTGATCTCACTGAATTTATTATTCTAATGTATCTTATATTCTGATTATGATTGTAGTAACACTGATCTATCTAAGCCATATTGATCAGTGTTAAAACAATCACATAGTCAGATGATAATAAATGATCACTTAGATTCTAAGTGATAATTACATGAAGAAAAAATCAAATAATCTGTTGATTTCGAATTCAATTTTGATTAAACATGACAAACATGAAGGAGATAATTTATTGGGTATAAACCTTCACCAACTTGCCGACTCCCACATACGATCGCCGAAAGAAACTCGAACTGAAACGGTTAGTTTTGAAGTTGGATCAGTGTTCCAAAGTTACGATATGATCATTTTATAAGATCTCCAAGGTGAGGTCACATTGATCCTGTTTTAGTGTAAAATTTGAATGGTCTTCAAATTAAAAAATGATACATAATAATAATTAAAAAATATTACCAAGCTTTAATAACATAATCATTATGTCTATAAATTGCTTTTAGTATTTTATTTCAACTCTTTTCAGTTTCCATGAAGGGAGCTAGAAATATATTGTCCCTCCCAAATCAAAATTGCTTTTAATCTAAAAGAAATTAATATGTTCCTAAAACCAATCTATGGATTCCTCTTGCCTTTGGGACGATCTACTTCGGTTTCTTACTTCAAATTAACAATAGATATTCATCAACATGAAGCTATAATATCAATTTAATCTAAAACGAAAACCCTTTTAGATTCATATCTTAAATGCTTCAAAACTGAATTGTTGGATCAAAGTTTAAATTTCCCTCTCTCCTGTCAAAAAAATCCCTATTCTATCTGACCCAATCGAAGGAGAAGCTGGGGTATCACGCGAATTACGTAATCGGCTGGAGAGCAGTACGTCACACGAATTTTCGTTCCTATGTGAAGAGCCAACCTTATCTTATTCTATTAACCTTGGCGAGTTCCTATACCAGCCAAACCGACAAACTAATAGTATAATCGAAATTTTGGAGACAAAAATATTTAAAATGAATATTCTTGTAGTACATGGAACATTAATATTGAATTGCATTATCCATTTGAATTTATTAAGTGATTATGTTTAGGATGATAGGCATAGATCCTATATACTGCTATCTTATGTCAAATATTTTAGCTGCATATAACATGTCTTAAAAATTACAAAATTACATAGACTTTTTTTTGTGTTACAATTTACTAACGTGTGAATCCCTTTAATTTCCTTTTATAAAGTACAAGAAAACCCATGGTAAGATTACATGCTAACTTAAATATGAATAAACACTTAGGTTTCTTTTTTATTAAGATTTAGTTTCCTACCATCAGGTCCTCAGGTCCTCTTTTAACTTTAACTATTGGATAATTCGTAAATCTGTTTAATGATTTTTAATTATTCACACATCTCTGATTAATAATTTAAACATAAATGTTGCACATGTATTCAATATTCCTACCTAGGAAGTAATTACTTCCTTCCTTACTTACTTACACAACTTAAGTTGTGTATGAACTATTTTAGGAAGAAGACAAAATAGTTTTTTTTTTGCTCTTTCGTTTCACTTCAGGAAATACTTTCAAATTTATTTTAATGCTTAGGACTCTTTTTCTTTTGAGAAAGTGTAAGTCTTTTCAAATCTTCAATACACTTTTTTTCTTAGGTCTCATATTTTTCATATATTAAATTGATACAACTGTTATTACTTTTACTTTAAATAACGGTTGTATCTCTTTCTTAAAATGATACTTACCATACCATTGAATCTGATTCACAAAACACCAACGCAGCCTCATTAAACTTTAATCCCACCCACAGAATCACTTCCGAAAACAAATCGCATGTGACAAACCCACCCTTCTATAAACCCACGGAGAGAACAAGACTTTAAAAGATACACACGCCGAGAAAAAAACACCCTCTCTTTAAAACTAGTTCCCAACAACATACGGAAATCAACTCCGAAGAGATCACCGGGACTCTAAAGATCCGAGTTTTAAGCTTCAATAATTACTTTCCTCCTCACACACAACCCGATACTTTGATGTTCCACCCCCACACACGACGTTTTAAATTAGCACAATCGATTCATCGATACATAATCGCGTCACACGCCCGACTGCACCGACACGCGGGGCTACAGAGCGTCGGTTTTGTACCGTTATTACGCTTGTAATTACCGAGAGTTTTTAATTAAAGAGCGGCGGCTTTCAAAAAGCAATGGCGATTTTTCGGGGTGCAGTGCAATTAGTTGCCGTATGCCAGCTACTTTTTTCTTCTTCTTCGGTGCTTGAAGGGTTGGTTGGGGGTGATTTAGTGCTAATGGAACAATCAATGGTTGTTGTTGTTGTGCACGCGTGTTTGGCGGAGTATTGTTTTGGAGAGGGTGTTTGGCAAGGTAAAGAGGGATGGTCATTAAGTCTTATGAGGGCATTTGGGAGAGTTCGTTAATAATGAGTTGATACTTAAGCATCTAAAATGCATTTTGTGTATTCAACGGTTATTACTATTAAAAAAAACTTGAAAAATAAATTATTTCATTTAACTCTCTTTTCGGCTCTGTACTGAGCCATATACCAACCAGGTTATTGTGTATGGACAGAAGCACCGAATTTGAAGGAATTAAGCGAGGTGAAATGTTGGATCGATTGATTTTCTTCGATTGATCGATCGATTGATTGAGATTGGAATTTTCTTAAAATCCTATTGTCTGTCTTACTTGACGAAGGTTTATAAGCGGATCCTTGAGATCAAGCACACTGATCGGAAAATATATCTAACCAACATGTTTGTCATGATTGTGTAAATATGTCTACCATATCCTGTTATTTATCTACTTTAAGCTATCTAAAAAACTGTCCCAATTATTTTCATTCTTTTTTGTATTATACTTATCAAGTACAATGTGGTTTTGTTATCGAATCACGTTACAGTGATATAGGACCTTGTGTGAAACAAGTGATCATAAATGAAGAAATATTTGGAAAAACTAAATTAGTAAGATCAAAAATTGCGCATTAGAAATACCTTTATTTGCTTATTTCTTATTCTGCCTATTTTTCTCTTCTGTCGCAATATTTTCTAAGCTATTGGCTTTTAGTTCTCTAGCCATTAATTACCTTTTATTTTCTAATTGGTATTGATACATTTTTCATGTGGAAGAAGTTTCATATTTTCAGTAACTAAATCATAGGTTTCTTTTAAAAAGAAACAAGCTTAAATATTTTTAAGAACTAAAAAATAAGAATACTGATGTGAATACAAGGTTTCACTCACAAAACTATTATATTTTAATTACAGAAACGCTATACCATCTTACCATTCTTAATCATATTTTTTTTATAAACTAAAAAAATATGTATTGCAGACATAGTGCACTTATTTTTTCATTTCCTCCCATATAAATCTCTCAATTTAGTTGAATATAACTCCTTAAGTTTATTAAGCAAAAACCTCCGAGTTTTCTTCTTCATCCTTTCAAGGAACATGCTTTTTAGGTTTTACTAATGAACCGATTAACTTAACTCAAACTATAGACTTAGCACTAATGAGAATTTTTTCCTTCCTCTGTTGTGTGTGTGTGCTTTTAACCGTCTTTTCTTTCTTAATGGCCCTTATTTAACTACTTTTTGTGAGCATAAGAAAATGTTTAGAGAGCTGAGATTTTTATTTTATTTCCCCTTGATTAGTATCCTTGTTAAGAACTTTTCAAGTGAACGTTTAACCGATCTTTAAAATTTCAGTATAACTTGCTTTTTTTATGAAGAAAAAAAATTTGTAAGGAATGTGAACTAAAATAAACGTTAAATAAAATTATAATTTTAAAGGCTTGTGTTTTCTGCTTCAAAATACTTTATGTAATTAGAATATTTCTTAAAATAACATTTAAACCATTTGAAAAATTTTCATTTAGGTAAAATAGAAATTAATTAGGCATTATTTACTATAAATACCCAATTATTTATTCTGTTTTTCATTTAAACTTTTCTTGAAGTAGATATTTTGGACGTGTTTTGGTGAGCTTAAACAGGATACACAACACATAATCAAGATCTTTAAAAACTATTCTTTGGATTTTGAAAGTGTTTAATACTATTAATTATTGCATTTTTCAAAAACACCTTACTGTATGTTCATGAAGGAGTTGAAACTTAGATCAATTTTCACATTTTAAAAATGCAACTCGCTGATATAAAAATCTGCCTTAAATATGTTTATTTTATCATATGAAATATGGACACTTAAAATAAAATATTTTCTTGTTATTTCGAACTTAAATTTGAATATAAGATTAAGTAAAAGGATAGAAGTAGATAGTATCTTTGTGCTTTGGTGAAATTAATAGAAGGCCTAAAAGGTCAAACAGATTTATACGGGACATCCATAAATTACGTGAGGTGTTTTATCCAAAATCTGGACCCCCCTCCCCCTTGGTGAGATTTAGTGAGATTTTGCTGGACCCCACCCCCACCCCCCACGTGAGATTTACCTACAACTTTTAAAAAATGATTTTCCTTTCTCATACTTAAAAAAATAAGAAAATCGTATAATTTCTAACTTAAAAATTTGACGTGAGATTTTAATCGACTCCCCCCTCCCCCTTGGTGAGATTTGGTGGGATTTTTCCAAACCCCTCCCCCCCTTTTTGACCTCACGTAATTCATGGATGTCCCCATAAGTTGTACACTCCAATCTTCTGTTTTTAACGCAAAGCCATGCGGTGTTTTATCCAATAATCATTATTAAACTATCATATTTTTTAGTATGTTTTCATATTCTTCATTTATAAAATATACTCCCACACTTCTCCTTTAAGATATAATTAACGAAAAGACAATGCGTTTTCATTCAATAATTCTAAAACTAAACAAATGTGTATTGAAGTAAGAAAATGACCCCTACATTTTTGACATCAAGGACCCGCAACATTTTAGCAATCAAATGAAACTGAGAAACATTCCTTCATTTCTGAGATTTATTTCAAAGAGCAATAAAGGTGAATAGGACATTACTTTCCGCAAATACTCCATCCAGATAGTTATTGATATATCCCTAATACCTCATTTCTCCCCCAAGTACAACACCAACAGCTGTTAACTTCTAAACTCGCCCGATATAGCAATGAACTCCAAATGGGCCATTCACGGGTTTCCTCACGCAAAACAATGATCTCACGTCAAAACACATAAAGGTGATGATTTTCAAATACCCGACCCGAAAATAAATTGTCGCTACTCCCATAACAGAAAAACTAGATTCCCCACTTAGGTCGCAGCGAGCATTCGATCCGACACTAATCTAAAATCGATCCTTTTATTTGTTATCGAGTGAATGTGTTTAATAGGTCAAGACTCGCTTAAAACATCTGTTGTTCCCTGCGATAGTCGTCAGAAAGGACTGCGTTATTGCAGGCCATCATCTCACAGATCTCTCCGGGGCTAATCTAGATTAGTGCCCCCTGCTCTTAGGGGTTTCTTTTGTCCAGATCGATATTTCTTTGCCGATTCTTTTCATCGCTCGGGGTTTCTCATTCCATTTATGGCGCTGCTTCCTCTCTAAATAAATATATTTCTCTTCAAAGAAGGTAATTTTCTTTATACTTTGTTTTGCTGCATGGAGACTATTTGAAAATATTATTTCTGAGAGGAGGGGTTTTTTTTTTGTCCTGTTTTCTGGGTCCCGATTTTATATAATGTTCATTTTCGGTCATCAGGTTTTATTGGGCAATGCGATTTCGAATTGGTATATTCTTGAATGGAATGGTGGGGGTTTTATATTTAGGAATTGCTCCATTTAAGAAAATGGTCGTTTTTATTTAGTTGAGTACCTTCAGGCTATCGTTAAACGAACTGGAGAAGTCCCCAAAGGCGATATAAGGTTTCTTTAGTTTTGCATAAAAAAGTTCGTGTTTTTGCCTCGAATCACTTAGATGATTGAAAACTCTTCAAATTACAATATGTATGAGGATATTGTACCTAAGGCTGAAATTTGAATTAAATTGTTCTTAGGTTAAAATTTGTTTCTTCTCTTTCTAAGAGGTTGAGAGATTTTCCTAAAGTATCAAATATTCATCTGTTAAAAGGGAACTTTTTAGTTTTACTGCTATACAAACTTGAATTTATGTTGATACATCAAATAATGGGTAGAAAAAAATTAAATTAAAAAAAAAGAATGATACACGAATATAGTGTTTTGAAATATTTCTATCTTAAAAGAAATGGTTGCTGTGAGGTAGAATTTTGCTTAATGTGTTCAAATATATAAATATGAGCATTGTAGTAGTAGTGTATTTCACTTACCTTACTAAAAACAAATTTATATTTGGTAGAATCGTGGGCTTTTTTAAGTTTAGGGTTTCAACATTAACTGATGTCGGTGATACCTGAAGATGATAAAAAGTTGTTTTAATGTCAAAAATACGCTATAAGCATATGTAAAACAAATGTCCATATGAGGATTTATTCAAAAATTAAGTATGTTTCATTTTAAAACTTTTCTTTTTCAGTGAGGGACTTAATCCTAAATCATGATAAAAATCACAAGGAACCGAAAATAATTTATCAGAACCATCCATGACAACATAAACATATACGGTATATTATGAATCAGTTAGAGATATTTAAAATGTTAAAGGCTAAACTTAAAAGTATAGTAAACTAAAAGTAATGGCAGTAGTGGATCAAATGACATATGATAACCATTAACCGAGCAAATGCCACTTCCACATATCATAATTTAGCCAAACTGGGCTTAAGTCATCAATTATTTTAACGAATTTATTCCATAGTTTATTACTTTATACGATTCATTACGTTTTATAGTCACGATTTCGTCAGACTTCGATTTCTCTAAACTCTCGAAATAAGATAGATAGTGTTTATAGAGTGCTTCCTCCATGTTTCAAATTTACGTTTCATCACTTTCACAGTGACATTTCCAAAGTCATTAGCTTCATTTAAGTTCAAAATATTTGAGTTCGATCCAGTGGTTATGACTGTGATAGTATTTTTTTTACTTCAAATTCCACTGTCTTCTCTTTTAAAGGCACTTCTTCAAAATTATACGTTATCAGTCTTTAAAATTATGTTATACTTAGTATGAAAGATTAAACAAACCGATGTTTACATGAAAGTTATAGTACACTAGTCAAATTTATATCTTTTGTAAAAAAAATTATTTAAGCAAAGAAATTAGGTAAATTATGCTTTGGTAATTAATTCTTAGAAGTTATATCGAAATAATGTTAGCAAATCCATATTAATTTCCTAATATTTGTATCATCCTTTTCGTATGAAGACAAATGAAGCAAATGGTTTGTCTAGACGAAATTACATTTGCTTAAATACAACATTTATCTTTTTAGCTTCTTAAGAACCGTTTTTCAACCTCAAACGTATTTAAATGCCCCGCAAAATTAACAAATATATATTTAGTGGAATATATTTCAGTATATCATTTACTCATACAATATAAAGGATATTTATTTGAAAGAAATAAAGATTTCATAGTTAAATGAATATATTTTAGGTAGAGAATCAGAATCCAGATTTATATATATTTTCTTATACAACACATTTAAAAAGGATTGTAATTAAATAATGAAATCACGTTAATAAATTTAATTTAAGTAGATAAGTTGTGCGAAATGGTGGAAAAATAGATCGGTAAACATATATTGTGGAAACAAATAGCGATAACCATAAATTTTCATAACGATAAAGTATAAATAAGCACATTTAAATTTTTTGTTTACAGAACACAAACTATTTTATTACATTTTTATTTTTAAAAATTTTATTTCAATTTATATCCATTTCCTTTAAATTCTTTCATTCGTTTACTCCCCATTCACAATTTTCTGAACCACGTCACTTCATTCTATTCAAAGAAAACCCACAGAAAAAAACTACTTCGAATATATTCCCGCTACAAGACTCACATTTCACAAACTTGCCAAAACACAAAGGCATACCCATGCTCTCTCTCTTTTTTTCCACACTACAACAATCGTCCTTTGATAAACACACCAATAGAAAAACTCCAAGCGAAGGCTCAATCCAACAACAACACACGATTCAGGAAACACGGTAGATCGATATCTATGATAGATCACCAGTCCGTGAAGTTGTCACCCCTACATCACAGTGCATAAAAATTTAACCATAGCACAAAAGCAGTGTTTTCGTCACATTTTGTCGTGATACATAATCTCTCTTATGTGACGAAGATGTAGCGGAACGATCACCTAAAAGCTTAACGCGCATATTCTTTGCAGGGAATCCCATTATGGAAGAAGGTTGAAGCTGTGCTCAGATAGTACATACTAGGTGTAACGAAAGAAGAGTAACTTTTTGCGCAAAGGCAATTAACAGGTCGAAACTTCTTTTGAGTTTTTATGAGAGTAGAGGTTTATTGATTTTAGGGGGATTAGTTTCATGTTTAGATAGTACGTATTTCCTTATTTTGAATTTCAAAAAGTCTCTCTATTTCACTACTGCATTAAGAAAAGGGGACAGTTAAAATTTGCCTTCAGAAAAAAATAAAGGTGTTTACTAATTAAAAATATTGATGCTTGAATTGAGTAATGGATAGTATATGAATCTCAGATATCAGCGAACCAGATGTTATCACATATGCCTGAATTACATTGGCCTCAACCATATATCACATTCCAAGAACCCACGAAAATCTTTAAGTAAAATTAGGAATTTTATCTTAATGTTTTATTTTCAATGAATTGAGTTCAATGTTTTTCTACTTATTCTATTTTGGTTCTCCTACTGGCTTTTAAAACTATTCCCAATTAAATATATTTATTAATGCAAAGTGGGGCTGGGTATGTGCTTCTTATACTTCTAGGAAAATGACTTGGTACATCTAGTATTACTTGGAACAGTGAACAAAGGATTAATTAGTATTTATTCCTATTAATGTAAACAAAAAAATTGTGCATGATACCCACAAGCTCAAACTTGACCCTATATTGCAATAAATTAAAATATCCGGAAACCCCGAACCAACTTAACTCACGGGTTTTACACTTTGGTGAGTTGTTTACGAAGGAAAAACATTTTTGAACTTTGTTCAATCAATTTTAAGAAAGGTAAGCTACTTTAAATTTTAGCACTCGTTACTTCCCTTCAAAACACTTCATGTTATAGTAAACACAAGAAAAACTTATCGATATTATATAATCATAATATTCAAACTAAGAAGCGCTCTTATCCACGAAACAGAAGTTTAAGATAGTTTAATGAGAAGCACGTATACTTTTATTCATATCAAAACAACGAAGTAAACCTTGTAACGCAGGTGAAAATTGCTTATAAAATGCAACAAATTTGAGCTCGCATAGCAATTTCATTTTGTACGAAGAAAAGAGCTCCGAAAATTACACTGATTTCACCGAATTTTCCGCCATGTTTGGCATTCACAAAGCGTAGATACTGTTGTAATATGCTAATCCACCGCCAAACAACGGGAGGAAGAAGAATATGAGCTCGCGGAGAGCGTTACAGCCGAGACCACTTCGGACGCTTTCAAAATATTCAAATTTGCTTCCACTGCGGAAAGCTCCCGTCTTTAATTTGAGACGAAGTTCCAGCTTAAGACCCCCAGTGTTAGAAAATGACATTTATTTCCATTCATTTGGGCAGGGGAAAATGCAAATTAAATTCAAAATCCCTCAGCAGCAGAAGAAAATAACCGTAGACGAAAGCACGCGTAAAACACAAGAAAATTAAATAGAAAAGTTGGATGAAATTGCATAGATTTTCCCAGAGGTATTACTTTGCATATTATTTTCACTAGGCAATTCGTTCAACGACAAAAGAGCCCCTAATAACCATGACCTGTTTGAGGTTTTTTTTTATACTCTTCTAAAAATGAGTTTCTGTTTCTGCTGCTGGTTCATTTAAAACTGAGACGCGTCTATTATGTTTTTTGTCTTCTTCCGTACAAAAGCCGTCATTTGCAGAAAACTCATGTCGGCTTTCAAGATAAAAAGCACTTTTGTTTCTAGAAAGCTTGCGACCTTTAATAATTGGGTGAATTAATATCCCTCTTGTCATACAAGGAAATAACGTACCGTGAATTTAAAATAAACTACATTTTCGGTTCTGCAGAGGAAAAAAAACCTCTTTGAAACTCCTATGCTATTGGCTGGAATGCTATTCATTAGAATTATAATTAACTTTTCATTTTAATTAGTCTATTTGAGTACATAGATGTTTGCAAAAAAAATATGGAGGATTTCAATTACTTCATGTTCAAGTTCAGAGAACTAAAATAAAGCTGCAAGAAGTACTTATATCCGGTATGTATAAAGAATATTGTCTTTACTATTATCATTAAAAAGAAATATTTGCTGAAGAAAAATGGATGAGATTGTTTTGGTTCATTCTCAGTACACTATACTAAGAAAATAAATGTTACCTGATAATGTCTGTTGAAAGAACCTGCGTTATATTGAATTGACTTTTTTCACTGCTTTATGATTACTTAAGAATTTTTAAAAGAAATATTAAAAAGATTTTCGGAAGCATGTTAGAAAAAGAAAAGAAAGATAACAGGATAATATGCTCTAGTTTATCTTTTCACAAAAAAAGAGGGCTAATTGACTTTAAAATCGGACTGCTTTATTCATTTGATTTAAGAAGTTAATTTCTTCTACTTAAAAGACCCCATAAAATAACTTAATAAAAATAACTCGTAATTTATAGTTAAGTATTTTACATGCTTTCCTTTGATAGTTTTGCAATTACTTATATATAACATGATTTGTTGAAAAAACCTTCCTTCAGCAAAAGTTTCTTAAAATTTCAATTTTAATAAAATTAAGGTGATGATACTTGTTTTTTCAACCATAACCATTACATTAAAATCGTATGCGTTTGTAAAATAAGTTTTGGGTTTCTTTACAAAATAACCGTTTTAGGTTACAGGTTAATGGCAGGTCTAAATACGTGTGTGAATGCTGCTTCAAGGATCCACATTAAGAAAAACCTGACCATTTAATTCATTTATATATTTGGATGAACGTGTCACTATTTTGCTGGTATCTGACTCAAAATAAAGTAGGTCATTTCAGAAATTAACAGTTCAATAAAAATCAACAATTGCGCAAGGGCATCCAGTTTATCTTTTCAGTTATCCAGTTCACATTTAGCTAACAAATCCAGTTCAGTTAAATTAATCCACTCGTGACAGTTTTTTCACATAAATGTAATTAATACATAAAAAAGAATATGTCACATGTTATTTAATCAAACGCAATTAAGGCATCTAAATAAAAGAAACTCAGGCCAAGATCAGCAACACTCCCATTTGTTTTGAGTGAGCCCAACATTACCACCTCATCCAATCGGCTCAACAACCAGTTCCGACTCCGAAATCCATCCCCTCGGACTTCCCAGTTCACAAATTACCGCTCCACTCTCCCATCAGAAATTAGATTCCAAGGAACCATTCAATAAAGTCCAGTTAATTGTGAAAACTGCCAAAGGTTAACCATCCCAAGAACACGACCCTTCTCCCAGGGAATTGTCCTCTCGGCTAATGACCAAGGCTCAAACCCGTAATGACTCTCGGCAAAAGGAACTGTTTTTCCTTCCGACCAAACGGCCTAATCCCCAGATCAATTCCGGCCTTTCCGCCATCTTGTCTGGCATCTGTCTCAACTAATCAAAAGATTTACCCGCCCCAAGTCGGAATGCCCGGGCTTTGTAAGGCTGGAGATAATAAAAGTACCCGGGGCGGCGGGTTTACCTGGAGCAGGGGTTCCGTGATTATTTGGCCATTAACTTTGGGGAAAGTATTGGTGATAGTAAAAATATAGCTAATGGAGGACCCGACTTATTCTTTGCACCGTTAGGGTTAAGAAGCAGCTTTCATGTTATGGATGGATGAGTGGTAATGGTTAGCTTTTTTGGATTGTAAAGAGATGTGGTAATATATGGATAAAAGGCTTTGGGATATACAAATAGAAAGGTTTTGTTCGGTCAAAAGCCAAGTGTAAAAAAAAAATTAAAGATAAACCGATTTGGAGTTATTTTTTATTTATGTCATTTTTGCGTTCAACTAAATTGTCGATATACCAGTTGAAATTGTTGTCTTATCTTCAGAAAACTACCTAGTTTCCCTTGATAATAAATTTGCAAACAGAAATATATGAAAATAATTTAAGAAAAATCAATTAAAAGAGTAATTCGCACATTTTTCATACATTTAACTCAGAGGTCAATAGAAGATTCAAGTGATATTTTGGTTAAACAAATGCGTATCCTTTATAATAAAAAAAAATTGAAACCGTCGTTTTAATTGTTCGGTGCTGTAAATTAACCAAGTAAAAGAAATGAAGGTTTTCTCTCATTTCCAAGTGGTGACAGTGCTGATGGTTAGGTGGTGACGGCAAAGCCATAAATTTACTTAGTAAAACTTGGGGTTTTTTTTCCTAAACTGTACTCAGAATCTTCACAAATTTGTTAATATAGTTTAACTCAGGCTATGTTAATCTAATTTATAACGATTCCGAATAATTATCAATTAAACGTAATTAAACGAAAGTCTTAAATTTATAGCACCTAACAAACCATGAATCAAAATCCTGACAATAGCGAAAGGACAAATTACTCTATCCATATAACCTGTCCAAATGACCATCCACACCAATGAGAAGATCTGAATAGAGGTAATGCTAAGGTAGGCTAGAGCATTACAATAGATTCACTACCACGGTACGGCATTGAATCCATAGTTCCCCTAATTGTCCCCTAAGGATTTCCCACCTATTGAACCAATACGTTCTGAAGGTCCTCCCTTTCGTATTCATATCATGAGCATGGAGGTAAATGCAGCTGTAAAGGTACCTCGTGACTATATGGAACTCCTATCGTGTTGGCCTTCAATGGGTCTCGTGTAAGGTTTCTGAGAATTTCCAGGGAATTCATAGCTTCTTACTTGAAAGTTCAGGGCGACTTTCAACACATGGCAGAAGCCCAATGTGTGCAACATGTTGCATTGTATATTTAACTCACAAGGGTAGGTTTAGATAGTTTAGAAAATAATGTTCCTTCATTTAAGAATTGCAATGCGCAATATCGGTGATAATATTTAGTGTGATCGACTTTACATGCTAACATAGACAATACTTCCATTTTCCTACAACCTCATTTGAATAGGCAGATAAATATTCAGGGTAAACTGCAGGTTATTTGGATTTTTATTTATATTTTACCTATTTTTACTATATATCTATTAGTTGTATGATTATTTATTGAGTAGATTTTGATTTTTATTTCTAATATTTTTATGCTTCTGTTTAGAATAGAAAAGAATGATAATCCATTAAATTCTGATACGAAAAGAAAACAACAGATATTTTACAATTTTTCCTAAGTTGGAACGATGAGATGATATAAATTTTTGAAATCCAAATGATGCATTAAAGTTATCAAACATTGGGTATTATTATACCCTATTATGCAAGGTACAATAGTGATAGATTAAACTGAATAATATTAATAGCGTAATTATTTGGGTAAATCGTATATGAGACATTATATTGCTTTAAATTCACAAATTTATGCATATCTTATAAAGTAGGTCAGGAACAAGTATTCCAGTTTTATTTTATTTTTTTTTTTGGCGCTTTACTATAGTTTAAAAACAAATTGGAGGTTCAGTTTGAATTTATTATGAATAAGTTTTTTTTAACAAATATTTTTCAAAAAAAAAAAAAACCTGAAAATCCGCAACTAATAAAAAAATATTTTACTGAGTCTATGTTTTTTGTCCTACCGTAATACAATCATAGCTTCTTTCAAATAATAACGTATCACATGAATGATGATGAATAAATTACATGAAAGCAAATTAACCTAAGGCGTATATAATACTCTTAAAAATATTCTATAGTATAGAATACTTCTAAAATAGAACACTAGTTTAATGAATATCGATAATAACCAAACTAATAACTAGAATTACTATGCATAATTGCTTCACCATATGAAGTCCAAAGCTAATTGCCAGGGTTATTGACAAAATATTTCGATAGTTAAGGGAAATTGTATGCCATATTATTAGGTTCATTGTGAATACAACAATTTTAATCCAAAATGAATCGATTTCTTGTTTTTATTCTTAACTGTATTACCTTAAAAATATAAATTAGGCTGTAATTTAAAAACATAATTTCTAAACCAATGATGGTTCTAATAACTTTGCATATAAATAAACCATAGAAGGTATTTTGAAAACTTATAAATATACCAATGCAATAATAAATTTAAATGTTGTTTTATATTTATGGATTACCGGTTTACATACAACACAATTGAGTCTAAAATGGCTATCCTACATACCACTAACTAACACACGACGACTTTAGTGTAACGAAACCCTTTATTTACACATTCGAAAATACACGAGAACGAAATATATACATTAGTCAAAACTAGCTCAAAACAGTTCTACTAAGACGTGTTCTAACAGCTGTGACGTCACATCCGAATGGCTGTGTTGCCACACCACTCCCCTCCTATTGAGTGGCTTGGGGACCTCCATGGAGCCTCGGGGAGCGCCTGGGACCTGGAGAAGGTGAGCGCCTGGGAGCTGGGGAAGGTGAACGCTCGTCCGGTTCCTCCGGGAGGACGTCCAAAAATGCCGGTTTAAGGCGCTCAATGGAGATTGAGACCTCCCGGCCCTCCATCTGGAGACGGAAGTACCGCTCTCTTCTCTCCAGCACTCGATACGGACCACTGTACGGCAAGTCCAATGACTTTCGGATGCCCTCCACTCGGACGAACACATGGGTACACGTGTCCAACTCCTGGGACTTGAACAACGGTCGACTCCCGTGTCTATCGTCCGGGACAGGACCGATGGCCGCACACCTGCGGCGAAGGACCTCTACGAAGTCGTCGTCGGGTGCGTCTGGAAAATTACGCTCCTCCATAAAACTCCCGGGGATTCTGATATTCGTGCCGTACACCCGCTCGGCCACCGACACCGATGAGCCGTGAGACAGGCATGATCGCAGTCCCAGCAGAATAAGAGGAAGCTCATCCACCCAAAACCTCGAGGGTTCAAGCTTGCTACGTAAAGCTGCTTTGAAGGTGCGATGATGACGTTCAACCAGCCCGTTCGCACTCGGATGATAAGGGGTAGTATGCCTAACCTGTGAGCCAAGCAATCTGGAAAAACTTTGAAAAAGATTACTCTCAAATTGCCGACCTTGGTCGGTCGTAATCCTTTCAGGGACCCCAAATCTGCTAACCCAGTTAGCCAAAAAGGCAGTGGCCACCGTATGGGCAGTGATCTCCCTTAATGGGATGAGCTCTGGCCACCTTGTGTACCTATCCACACAAGAGAGGATATACCGGTAACCCCTGCAAGGCAGCAGAGGTCCGACCAAATCAATATGCACATGGGCAAACCTATGGCTCGGAGGAGAAAAGGTGCCCACGGGGACCACTGTATGTCTGTATACCTTGGCTTTCTGACATGGCATACACTTTCTAGTCCAATCTGCGCAGTCTTTGTTCATGCCAGGCCAAAAGTAATTCTCTCTAACTTGCTTTACCGTAGTTCTTACCCCAGGATGTGCCATATTATGCACTTGGGAAAAAATAAGCTTTCGATATTTCTCAGGGATAAAAGGTCGCACCTGCTTTGTTGAAATTTCACAAAACACTTTCAGTTTTGACTCTTGTATTTGAAAACTTTTAAATTGAAACCTATCATTTTCAAGGAGTGAACGAAGTTCCTGGCTATCTGCCTGATCACGTGCAATCCCGGTATAATCCACAGTCTGTGGAAAATCCACCATTTCGATACGTGACAAGGCATCGGCTACAACATTATCAATACCCGAAATATGACGAATGTCACTTGTGAACTCACTTATAAAGGAAATGTGGCGAATTCTTCGGGGAGAAATTTGGTCTGCCTTATGTTGAAACATATAAGTAAGCGGCTTGTGGTCCGTGAACACTACGAAGCACCTACCCTCGAGCATAAACCTAAAATGTTTAATTGCAGCGTATATTGCCAAAAGCTCACGATCATACGCAGAATAATTTTGTTCAGCAGACGACATTTTCCTCGAGAAAAACGCTACAGGTTGCCAGACATCATTTCTCAATTGCTGCAAAGCAGAGCCCAAAGCAGTACTAGATGCGTCGACAACTAAAGCTAGCTGAGCTGTTTCCGATGGAAACCCCAAAACAGCAGCCTCGGACAATGCCTTTTTGCACGCAGAAAAAGCTTCCTCTGCTGACTGTGACCATTGAATCCTCGAATTATCTCTTTTGCGATTACCCTTAATAAAGTCCAAAAGAGGCACTTGTTTTTGCGCTAAATGTGGGATGAATTTCCTATAAAAGTTCAAAAGACCCAAAAATCTCCTTAACTGCATGACAGTTTCCGGTTTTGGAAAGTTGGAGATTATGTTTACTTTAGCTTCTAAAGGTCTTATACCGCTACCAGAAATTGCGTGACCAAGGAACTGGACTTCCTTCTGCCCTAAAATTGATTTCTCAATATTAATTACAATACCATACTTAGAAAGTCTAGAAAAAATTGTTCTCAAATGCCTTTTCTGTTCCTCCGGATTAGCAGATGCTATCAATAGGTCATCAATATAAGCAAAACAAAACCCCAGACCGTCGGTAACCTGGTTGATGAAACGTTGAAAGGTAGCTCCCGCGTTTCTCAGGCCGAAAGTCATAAACGGGAACTCGTATAACCCAAAGGGGGTTATTATTGCTGTTTTTTCCACATCACCAGGGGCAATAGGGATTTGGTTATACGCTCTCACCAAATCAATGGTTGAAAAAATTGATTTACCCTGTAAATTATTGGCAAAGTCCTGCACGTTCGGGATCGGATAACGATCCGGTTTGGTCACCGCATTTAGCGCGCGATAATCCCCGCAAAGTCGCCATTTCCCATTCTTTTTGGGCACCATGTGCAGCGGGCTGGCCCATGGGCTTTTGGACACCCTACATAGCCCTTGCTGAATAAGTTCATCGAATTCAGTTTTCGCGATCTCAAGTTTTTGAGGGGTAAGACGACGTGCGACGAAGTGGACAGGCTGTCCAGTTGTCTCAATGACATGCTCGGTAGAATGTTTGACCTTAGAATTGAGCGTAGGTTTAGTTAACTCAGGGTACTCAAGTAGAATATCACCAAATGAATTTAAAACCTCAACCTGGGAAAGTTCATATTTGATCCAAAAGGTTTTATTTGCTCCATCACTATAACTTAATCTTTCATTCCTGAAGTCTATTGAAATCCCAAAGTTTTTTAAAAGGTCCGCCCCTATGATAGGACGTGTAACATCTGCAACTACAAAATCCCACTCAAAACACCTTGGAAAACCCAAATTCAGCTTTAACGACTTAACACCGAAAGTTTTGATGCCAGACCCATTTGCGGCACTTAACAAGATAGGACTAGATTCGCCACGTTCACACCTAGGAATAAGCCTGACCGGAATCACCGATCTTGCGGCCCCAGTATCAACGAGAAATCTAAAGCCAGTATTTTTATCACAAATCACCAAGCGACTTAAACAAACGCTGTCTCCGCTGTGCGCCCTCAGCGAAAGCGAGCTCAGTTTTTTGAATATGAACACGGTGGAATGCACTTATGTGCCTTATCACCAAATTTCCTATGGTAAAAGCATTCCAAGTTTTTATCTTGAGAGGGAGATAATTCCCTAGGCGTACTTTCACCCCTATTGGACAACATCTTATCGATTTTAGACTCCAACCGAGTAAGCCGTAGACCCAAATTATCGAGTTGCTCCTGGATACGGGTTTCCCTTGTTGGGCCTCCCTTCCTGGTGCTGAATTCTTCTGATGACGATGAACCCCTCTGAGATAGGGCTGATACTTCACCCACATGAACGGATTGTAGATCAGATACCCCAGCAATACCATCTGCCATCTCGGCCAGCCTAGATAGACCGTCCGAACTAATGGACAAGATTTGCTGCATAGCGGTCGGCAAACTTTGCATCCAGAGGGTCTGTAAAACGTCATCAGGCAGCTTACCGGCCGCCATATTACGCATTTCGCAAAGCAAACGTGATGGCTTTTTATCACCCAGTTGCATTCCCTGCAAGAGTACCTTTAGTTTCTGATTTTGGTCACTCCTATACTGACCCAACAATCTCTCTTTAATTTTTTCGTAACCATCTGGCGCCGCAGGGTCCAGCAGATCCTGCACAAGGGAAAGTTCCTCACTCTCAAGATTAGCTACCAAACAATGATATTTAACTTTTGGCCTTTTTATGCCAGATAGAACAAACTGGGCTTCAATACTATGAAACCATAGTTCTGGGCGATTTCGCCAAAAGGGTGGTGGCCTGAACGCGACATTAGAGATCTCATCCCGCACCGCTTCTGTTTTAACCAGCAGTGAGTTTTCCGCTTTATCAGAAAGCAAAGCTTTTGTTTTATCAGATTCCTCATCAGACATTCTGAAGATCAAACCGACGACAAATGCAGGGGATCAGAGAACGGATTTCCTCGAGAAGAATCCAAAAGTCAACTTCAGTATTTACCACACACCACCAAGAAACTCGATCTTCAGAAACACAAACATCCTCTTCACAAACATGCTCTACTTGAACGGGTCACCAGTGTGGCTATCCTACATACCACTAACTAACACACGACGACTTTAGTGTAACGAAACCCTTTATTTACACATTCGAAAATACACGAGAACGAAATATATACATTAGTCAAAACTAGCTCAAAACAGTTCTACTAAGACGTGTTCTAACAGCTGTGACGTCACATCCGAATGGCTGTGTTGCCACAGTTAACCATTAGCATTATAAAAAATATGCTTAATTATCTTTAAAATCTAATAGGCAGTACTTAAAACGTTTTCCTTTATCATCATGATCACTGCTTTATGGCATTATTTATTTTTACACAATATCTCAGGCTTTAATGAAAAATACATATGTTATAATACGCTAGACATTGTTGGTAGGATAGTGAGACATATGACAAAAGGGGGGGGGGGAAGGAATATAGTGAAGTGGGACACATCTTGACATAGGAAAGTGAGTTGGTCAAAAATTACATTATTATTCATGTAATTTTTGTTGACATTTTTCATGGACATCCACTTACTTTCTCATGGCAGATTAATTGGCTGAACAAATACACACACAGAAAACGACTTAATTTACTGCACATAATAAAGTTAAAACAAACAATTGTTTCGAGGATGCTGGGATCCCCAAATTCATCTTTTTCATCTCCATTCATCTTTTTAACCCTGAAGTAGGGTATCCAAGCATCCCCGAAACAATTGTGTGTATGTGCACTAAATTTACATTGTTTTCTACAACAAAAAGAAACACCCTTTTTATACTTTTCTGATATGAGCTACACATGGCTGATGTATAATAATTGCTGATCGGATAGTATTGGAGCAGTTTTCCTCATTTTCTTGCTGCACGCTAGATTATTCTGCGCAACCACCCTTCATCACCCAACGAAATTGGATGGTTCTTAACCATCAACAGACACCCCATCATTCTAGAAATCAATTTACTCGACCCGTTCTCAAAACCCCCTTCGCAAAACGCCCTCCTAAAGAGAAAAAGGAAAGCTCCTCAAGGTAATCGCAGTCGGGGATTTATAGCGCGTCAAACGGCGCTAACCAACACATCGAGTTTAATAGAAACATTTACCCGCTCTGCCGCTGTTGCGAGACTACCTCGGCATTTAAAAATGCAGCAGCTTGGAAATTGTCCAGATGCCACCGAGAAAGGACTAAATTATGTCTGAGGTGAGGAAGGTCGGGGCTTGGAAATTTATTAGGCGTGTGGAGGAGTCGCATATTTTTGCCCCAATTTACTAGGCGCAGTGAAGAAAAAAAAATACATTGTTGCTTCCGTGATTTAGTTAGGGTAGTTTGGGTGGATGTGATTTTTTTTTTTCTTCCTCTTGGTGTTTTTCAGGTGGCTGTTTGAAGTGGTTTTGTTTTTGGGTGGTTTTTGCTTGGAGCAGGTGGTTTTTTCTAGTAATGGGTAGGGAAAATAATTTTTGCATGAGATTAGTTTTTAGGTTTTTTTAGTATCAATTTAACAAACCCTCCGTGAAGAGAAACACAAATGGAGATTTTTTAATCTTATAGAATTAAATTTGTCAAGGAGATACACACGCAGGAAGTTTTTCCGAGTAATTTTAGCAATTTTCTAAACCAACGAAACAATAAAGAGTTCATAAAAAAACTGTTTGAAAAGGTAAACATTTTGACTCTACAATTTAAAATTTTTCTAAAGCCTTCATAAAAAATGTTCTGTGTTGGTAATTTGTGTGAAGTTGTGAATAATGGGAAAAACCGGCATGTCTATAAAGGGTCAATAAAAGCATTAAAAGAAACATTTTAATCTATTCAACTAAATATTTATTCCTTTTAAACATACAATATAATTAGAAGTATCAGATGAAAAATTTACAGAAATGGTAGTGTTATTAAAAAATACAAAAGAATTCTTGCAAAAGTGCTCTCAATAATAATAATTACTAGATAATAGGTTGTATATAGGCCTTAACATTTAATTTTGTTGATAGTTTATTTAAAAGGTTTAAAGTTATAATTGTAAATTTGCTAGCTTTAATTTTGCAAAGTAAACATCCTCCTATATTTTAATTGGGTTAGATTGGCGAATCCATTTTTACCTGGTGTTAAATTTACCTTTAGTATCCAGAAGGCGTTAATTAACTGTTAACTATATTCTTACCTCATGAAAAACATGATAAATGTTTATGGAGGAAACATTGTTTAGTCTAGACTTGTAGGATAGTCTTTATTACCTAAAAGCTTACTTGATTAATATTTTTTTATGATGCGTATAAAAATAAATATTTTTTAATTATTGAAACTGTTCCCTAATTTATTGTATTGAGAAGAAATTAACTATTATTTAATTAATTTTCCTGCAGTACTTCTTATCTAAATAGCGATAGTGAAGGAAATTCTTCAACCAAGCTCAATTTCCAGCCATTTCCTTGAAGGTTAGAGACTTCCTTAACTAATACAAAATACACTAAGAAAGGGTTTTGTAGCACCAATATTTCCTAACAAGAACTCAATCCCAGCAGCTTTTACCAGATTAGAAATCCGAGCTTTCCCTGAATACATTAGCAACCGAGCAATCGTCACCTTTCCAATACATTTAATCAAGAAATTATCACAATTAAATGAGGTCGAGCACTCTCCATTGTATTCCCCTCCATTATTTTACATACGAACCATCTTTCTGAAAGGGAACTCGGAAAATTAACGAATGAATAATAAAAAACTCGATTATTTACTTACGGAAAGGAGGCTCTTGGTATTCATCAAGCCGCAGAAATTTGCATTGAGATCAAATCAATCCACTCTTATTTTCCCTCGAATTTCTTTCGGTGTAATGCGAATTTAGACTGTTCTTTATCTTTCCCTCGAATGTAAAAGAAAACAAATCGGTTCTCCCTTCATCGTCTAAATTAAATTTTCTCTTCATCCTTTAAATAAGACAAGGTAACTAATTGCTTCTGTGGATAACGATGGGGGAACATGACGGTATTCCTCGAATCTGGAAGTCGTAGGGGTTTTTGAAATGAAGAGAGAGAGAGGAGATAGCTGATGAAGGGCATCCATTGATTGTTTAATGCTGGGAAATAAAAATTATTTCTGATTTTAATTTAGAGATCTGTTTTTGTTGGGGGGAGAAATGAAAGAGGAATGTGTTCTGGGTTCGGAATTAAATTTTTCTCCCTGTTGTGATATTTGGTGAGTTCTCTAATCATATTTCCTTCAAGTGCTTTGATTGAAACTTGCTCTTTGAAAAATGAGGTTAAAGTTTGGGATTCATTTTGATAACTTTCTTTCAATCTCTTGAAGCATTTGGTGAGGCTATTAATTAAGTGCAAGGAAAACTTTTGTAAATTCATTTTAGAATCGAGATTTATTACTGAATGTAAGGAGAGATCCTATTCAATGATGAGGAAGTTTCTTTTCATGTTGAATTTCCTTTTTCTTTTACTCTCTGAAAATCTGGGGTAATGGTTCAATTGGATTAGTTTTCTTCAATCGTACTGGTTTAATCAAGCAAACATGTAATTTGAAGCTTATTTTTGGAAATTCAAGATTACTTCAGTACAATTTTATCAAAAAGTAAATCCAATGATTCTATCATGTAACAATTTTTAATAGGATAACAATTTTTAATAGGATAATAAATCAAAGCCAGCCTCATTTAAAGCAATTCTTAGAAATATTACTATTCTTAAATAGTTTATTTTTGTTGTTTTTGGTTATATTTTTGGCTAAAAGGTTGATCCTAGCTCATATTATTATTTATGTCCTACTTCTAGGTCATGTAAAGTATCTTTAGCTTTTAATAGGTAAAAATTTACTGAAGATTTCTTGCCATGTGAGATTGCGAGGTATATTACTACAAGGTTTAAATCAAAATTTCATACCTGTATATTTACTTTCACAATGCATTAAATCCATCTTTAATATACCTGAAACATTTAGAATGTATGAATAGTGCTCCCTCTGAAAGTAATTATGGAAGAGATAATAAATTTGGAAACTAAACTTTGGGAAGTATGTCTCAGGAAATGTACTAAATTTCATCTTAGAAATATCTAATCTGGTAACATCCTAAAAGTTTACCCTTATTCATTTCGGTACAAGGTATGTAAGTTTGTTTACTCTTTAAGTAAAGTTTATAGGAAAATATCAATTTATCTTGTTCCTTGTTAAAATACATACAAAAAATTATTGAAAAACAACTTCATTCCCACATTACATTGACACAATACATTGACAAAAAATAAACAAATTATTGAAAAACATCTTTATTCACACCAATATGAGTTGCTAAAATTCAACACCATATAGTATTTTGCTCTTTAATCTCACACAATCAGGTCAGCCTATGAGCACAAGAAATTCAAACGCTGAACGATGGAATTGTTCGAGTAACAAGAACTCTTGTAAAATAAAATTATATTCCTGAACTCGAAACCGACTTCCATAAAAATTCATGCAAAAAAAAACCCTACCCTCTTACACAAACTACTTCCCTCAAACCTCATAAACCTCTCTCGGCCCAAAAATTTACTTACAGATCCCCTTCATTGTTCCTCGAAAACTTTGAAAATAACTCTATAAACCACCCACGCCTTCCGATTCCCCCCCCCGCAAAAGCGCGTTATTCCAGAGTGATCCTCCAGAAAACTGTGTGTGATCGGGCTCCATATGTCACCCATGGCTTCCCCTGTCTTTGCGGTAATGGAATCACAAATCACCCGCTTGAATTGAACTGTCGAGGACAGAGCATCGGCTCTGTAATTGGGATACTTCCAGGGGATTGGCGGTCGCCGCCGCATGATGTTTTTGAAAGTGGGAGGAAAGGGTGTAGAGCTCGGTTTAGAGGGGGGTTGTGGGAAAGATGATATTATACGTTTAAATCTTGGGTTTGTTGACTGAGAAATTTTCTCCTCGTACAGTGTATAAGAAGGCATGTGTTGTATGGGTTGTTGATGACTCAACTTTGAATTTATGACTTTGAAGAATATTAAAATGATTGAAGTCAAGAAGTTTGTGTTTTTTATTTTGTTTCTTTTAGTTGAAATTGAGTGTTTGAAACTTTTAAGGCGTGGTGACATTTTATATTCATTACCTTTTTTGAGAATAATTTTCTTTAAAAAAATTAGTAAAACCCATAAATTTTCGGTTTAAATAAGTAGGTTTTATTTATTATGGACCTAATTTCTCTACCTATCATTTTTAAACTTCAGTTATGATTAAATTATTACGAATGAACGATTATGAACGAATTAAAAATGGTAATGTTAAAATCTTTAAGATATCCTTAAATCAAAGGTTCCAAATGCGAGCACTTTCAAGTATTTTATTAACAATATTTTTTTTTAATTTTCTCTGGCATCATTTTTTAGTTTTGCTTGGAGATCATGTGGTTAATGTAAAAACTGCTCAAAAATTTAAAATGCATGACCTGTGATCCAAAATGACACATGAATATATTAAACCAATTAGACTTTAGAGAATAAAGCTGAAACTCTAAACGGTGCAAGGTTTAGCAATTAGCATTTCAACTAAGTGCCTCATAATAACAACCTTTTTCAATGAGTTAAGAAAATTTAAAATGCAAATTTTAAAATTTCTCTTGAAGTGAAATGTTTTTAATTTTAAATTTTCCCATAATTTCAAGGAAAATATTGTGTGGCAGCTATTTTCTTATAATTTATGTATAATTTGATTTAAAATTCGAACTGATTAAATATAATTTTAAAAAACTAAGAACTTCTTTAAAAATACTTTGCTCGTCTTATGGAATATAAAATTTTCTTATTAAATAACTGCCCATACATAAAAACATATATAACTTAAATATTTTCTTTAAAAAAGGTTTCAAAACTTAGAAAAAAGCCATAAAAATTAAAAAAAAAATATTTTTCATCATTAGATATTATCATACATGAGATAAATCTAGTATCACCTTTGGTTTGGAAGTACTTCGTTTTCAAATTTAAAAATCTTACCTAAAAATACAACCAAATTAAATCATGCTGCCCAGTAAATATACTATATGCTACCAACTGAAAGCAATTATCATTGAACCTAAAGGCCAATTAGGGATATTAATATTTTTCTCATCACTATTGAGTCCACGTCCCTTCTTTCAACTCCAACAGAGGCTTAATTAAGCCGATAATCACGAAATTTCCAGCATTCGAATGGCAACGGGGAAAAAAAATTCCCAGCAGCCCGACTAAATAGAGAGGAAAATTAATTTTTCATTTCGGTAACCGCCGCCATTTTTCAGAAGCAAAGAGGCGGGGGCCTAAAAAATAACACAGCACGGTCTCTGCAGCCCTGACGTGCTGTAATTAGGGAATGTAACTCAAAGGATAACATGCATTTGAGGTAACTTTTCAGAAATTTCCGCGAGAAACCTTTAATCACCGAAATATGCTCCTTTGGTTTTCCTCAAAAAATTCACCCAGCACGAGTGGAATAATGACATGGGAACTGTTTCCACAATAAGCATCATTAAGTAGACCCAAAGAACTGCAATTAAGGCCACGAGAATTTGATATATCTCGAGATTAATGATATACCAAAAAATTAATCTTAACAATTATAATGAGACTCGACGAGGCAATTTGTTACTGCTATCTTGATCGCATGTCTGCATTACGCTTCGTTTGTTCAAGTGAAAGTAAATAGAACCGATTCTCGAGGCTTTGAGGATGATTCTTCGCCCAAACAATCTATTTGTACTCATTAGCAAGAACATTACTAATTCCTAAAACTCTTTCAGTTGTAGTAAATTGATAGGGCTTGAACTCCAGCTTCGATAAGTGGTTAGAAGAATTTTGTGCAGTTAAGTTTAATGTTAAAACTTATATTTCCATATTATGAATTATATAGTTTGCTTTGAAGCTGGTAAATTATTAAAATTGGGAAGTAAATATACGATTATTACTTAATTTGGATTATGTTTTTTGAAAACAATCATTAACTTGATAACAATAAACTTGCTTATTTTTTGGTAAAATTTGAAGAATGTTAAGGAAGAATATTTTTTAATTTATTGATTTATATTTCATTTTTATTCACTCAAGTATATTTGTATGAATTTAATTTAAACTCAGATTTTAATCATTTATGAATTATGTCTTTCAAGATTTAAAAGTTTTATTTTCAATTGCTTACTTTTATTCAATTTTCATGTTTTAGGATATCTTTTTGAACTGTTCTATAAATAGGGATATAGTATTTATAAACCGACTTGAATTATATTCAGTTTATATATGAATTATTCAGTTTAAATAAAAACTGCGTTCGTTCGTTTAAGTTATTTATAAAGTATAACATTAAAAAATATTAAGTTTTGTTTTGCCAAAAATATGTATATTTAATACATTTTTAAACCGTCCTTAAATACTGTTTTATTTTTAGCTTAATAAAAATTTAATATTTCATGACAATAATATTTTTAAAAATTTAGAGCACAGTATGATAAAAATCTTTAATTTCCTTCTAAACGCTGTGTAGAGTTATGTATATTTCGCTGTAGTTGTATCTTTATTTATTTTCTTGCGTATCTAGAAAGAAGTTGGAAAATATATCAAAAGTATATAAAATTTATAAATCTTGAGAACATACATAAAATACATAGCTATAAAAATTGAACAATATTTTTTCCTTATACACTTCTTAGAAAAGAAAGCTTGATTTCCAATTCTTTGAAACGTCCACACTGCACAGATAAGTGCAAAAAATACTTGCAGTCAGAAGATACCATGAAGCGGTAGATTTTAGTGATCCTGAAAATATACTTGCTTCTGCATCTGTAAGAAAAATTTATTTAATATTTTAAATTTTAATCTAATTAAAACAATTGTTTTTATACTGTATTAAAATTTTTCTGACAGTTTAGTTGTGTAAAATACCAATTTTTATATTATAACTTATATACATTTATTTATGTCTCTAAAAACATAAATTGTCAACCTATCCCAAGCATTTCAATTAAGCAGATTTTGTAGGTGCTCCCAATATAAACTAATAACAACTTTAATTTGAAATCCCAAAATAAACAAACCACTCACTTAACACACTTCACCAAAAAATAACACCTACTATTAAATAAAACTTTATACATATAATAATGATACCTTCCTTTGAATACTCATTATTATTTGAAGTATCACTACCGATTAGTTTCTTAATCTACAAAATCCCATTAAATTAGTAAAGACTAAAACCTTGATTAAAGAATTAAAGATACAAGGTCTTAAGTGGCACCTACAAGGTTACAATTTTCAACATACAATTCAACAACCTAAGGGGTCGTAATCATTGCATAACTTCAAAATTGCGTCTACAGAAACGATACCCCCATTTTCAAATCTACCCAAAACCCCATCCAAAAAGAATTAACCGGGCCGCCCCTCCATGGCTCGCCGGGAAATATTGAATCTGGCCGGCGCTACAGCATAAGCACTGCCTCATCGTCGGGCAAAGGTGAAACTACCGAACCAAATTAACTAATCCGAGCTCTTTGTCATAACGACGTAGGTAATGTATTCCGAGGATCGGCGGAACAAAAGTTTTGGAACTCCATTTTATATCAAGGTAAGTGGAAGAAGCAAAAAAAAAACCTCTTCTCCGTTTTAAGTGCTCTAGCTTCCATTTTCATCGTTGAGTTTTATGACTTAGGTTTAATGGTTTCTTCTAGATTGAGGTTCTTTCGGAAAAAGAGGATGAGATTTTCTCCGGAATGGGAAAAAATGTTTTTCTTTGTGAGTTCAACAGAATCGAGGTTGGGGGGCTCTTAATTGAAATCAGAGTTGTGTAATTTTGGATTAGATATTCATCATTTAATAGTTTTGTGTTAATGATATTCAGTTCCGTGAGTTTGTCTACCTCTCATCTAGGATGCCTTCTTTTAATTTTGTAATGGATGCCTTAAAGATTGTGTAATGCACCAGAATTAATTCAAGATGATTTGGAGGGATTTACTGTGGGGTTACTGTGTTGATTGTTTTAGATGTTCAAGTGGAAGTAAAATTTTTATAATAGAAAGATAATCGTGTTGTTGATTTAATGATTACATTTCAGTGTGTAATATGTTGTACTTCCATTTCATTTTATTTGCTTACAAATTTTAGGAACTTAAATGGCTCAAAAGTTTATAAAAATAAACAATGAAATACTTTGAAAAACAAACCATGGACTTAATCAAACCAATTTTGATTAATCTCAGTCACACTTAATTGATGGTATAAATGTTCATATCATTCTTAATTTTTCGAAACCTGATATTTGGATTCCTTTTTTGGACTTTAAACTATTAAAATTTTATTTCCCACTTAAAATGCTTTTATTTTATTTGCTCGATAGAGTTCCCTTGCTCCCCGCCCCCCCTTAAAAAAAAGCCTTGAGTGTTATATAATAGACAGATAGTTGATTACCATCAAACCTTTTCTTTCTAACTTAAACTTACATTTTTAAAAATTTAAAATCAAGCTGAAGTAGAGTTCTATGTAACTCTAAACACAAAAATACAACAATATCCTATTTTTCATTAAAAATAAAATACTAACTTTGGATCAAAAGTCAAGAAAAGTAATTATACATTCCAACAAGTTAGTACGATTCCGTTTGAAAGATTTATTATCCACATGCATTACACAGAACTCAAGAATAAAACCTTTCATCTTGAATGTTGAATGCCTTTGTTAAGCATTTCCTTTTGAAAAATAAACACCTAAAAACCTTAAAATCTTTAAGAAGTATCAAGTTCAATTTCCCAGCCTTACTTCCGGAAAACTTTCTAAACTTAAATGCAATTCAAAGTGTTGAAACCCTGCAAAAAACCTAATGCACATTCATAAGCTTATTAGGCCCGACCAAAACAAAAATCTTTCATTTGTTTCTCGAAAAGTGCAAAAGCTTAAAAAAACAGCATTAGGGGGTTTCTGCTTTCCTGCCTTGTTGCCTCATTAATAAGAGAGTTTCATTAACTCTGAGATACACCCTTGTAGATTCACCACACCGAATAAAAGGAATGTGGTTCTTCAATTCCCCTAAATTATCCTATATCCCTTCGTTTATTATTCAGTTGAGAGAGCACCAAATTTCTCTCCATGTTAAAAAAACCAGTGGTTCGGCTTAAAGCATACGATGAATGTTGCAGAAAAGAGTCTTCTTCTGTTCAGAATTTTAATACACTTGTGATTGTAGGATGGACGATTAATGGTAAAGGTGTTACAATAAAAAACGGTGGTTCAAAATGCACCAAAACAAAGTTATTGATGCATTAAAAGCCTAAAATGTTATTACACGGATGTGATATTCATTGGGTTAGAGGCTCCAGTAGGTGTTAATCAATTTCCGTGAAACTTCCGGCGTTTTGATCTTGTGTTAGAGCACCTTAATGAAGTCTGGCATGGATGTTTGAGTGTAAAGATGTATGAATATCTCCCCCTTAAAAAAATGTTGTGTATGAGAAAGTGTGTGTGGCAAGGGTGCAATAATTCACCTCCGTGGCTTCTGGTCACAGTTGCCTTTTAAGTAATGAAATCGGCATCATGTCATCAATGAGTGAATGAGTAATGAAAACTGCCATCCCATAAGGATTTTAAAAAATTGTTCATCAAACTCTTACGACGGTAACAAACTTAAAAGTCTGAGGGTGTTGAATTACTCTAGTATTCATATATGTAAATGTTGAGAATTTTCTTTGTGAGTAATTAATTCTTTATCGAATTTTCTGCTATACTGTCGCAAAAATGTAAAATGGTATGTAATGTATGGTTGCTGTTTACTGTAATGTTGTAAATGTTGTAATAATGAATGAAAGGTTACTTCAAGAACCGTATTAATAACAGTTTTATGTAAATTTGAAAGAAAATGTCACGCATTAAGTGCAACAACACAAAAAACATCACAAACGATCCGACAGTGATGTTCCCTTTTGTGGCCAGTTCATGTTTTTTAAGGTTGGAAAATGAAGTTCAGTATTTTCATTACTGTGTCGGATCATGTCCTATATACAAAAAAATAATGTTATGTATAAATCTACAGGGTGCTTCTTAAAAAGTGCATTTCACGACTTTTATTTGGAACCAACGTCTCTTAGGGTCATAAAAAAGAAAGGTGTACTGTACCCCTTAAGCCCCTACCATAAAAATAAGCATTTAAAATTTAGCGGCTCTAGCGGATAAATATGAAAGTTAAAATATAATTAAAAACTAAAGGAACTAAACTTCAAAGACAAAATTGTTGGCAATATCGAAAAAAAAGGACCAAAAAAATTGCTTGAAAATATCTTTAACATTTGAGGAGATATGTGCACTTTTTGAAAATAGCACTTTTTTTCAGGCCTCAGAAATAAATGGTTCACAAGTTTGCAAGTTTCTTTTATTTCTTAGTTAAAATGTATCTTTATTTAGCAAGAAACCGCAAATTTGCGAAATTTTTCTTTTTTGGAGGCCAGAAAAAGTGCTATTTTCGCTTTTTAATATCTCCTCGAATATTGAAGATATTTTCATGCAATTTTTTTCTGGGTGTTATTTTACGATATTGCCAACGCGTTTTTGTTCTATCACTTTTTGTTTTTAATTATTTTTTTAACTTTCTTATTTCTCCACTAGGGGCGCTGTAAGTCACTTCAATGGATTTCCCATGATCACTTAATTAGGGGTACACCTTACTTCCATGACCCTAAGAGGCGAGTGTTCCAAATAAAAGCCGTGAAACTATCTTTTGAAACGCCCTGTATAGCTAATGCATTCAAAACCAAATTCATGTATTAACTGTACAAGTACACAGAAACTTTCTTTGACAATTTCAAGACAAATGTAGACTTTTACTTCGGGAGAATCCTACTATCTTGTCATGTTTCAGACCAATTATACCAGTCACGTTGTGGAATGACTGTAAAAGGATCACTTTCCATGTGGCGAAGGTTTTTAAAAATATCGAAAGAAAAGGAGATGTCATGCGAATGACTGTCAAACACGCAACTGGACAATTGGCAAGCGGGCCTCCTTTCTTACACAAGATTCACCCTTTTCTCAAAACCCAGATGACGTTCAAGAGTATTTGGATTGTACTAATGATGGGGGATCGCTTCATTTTTTAAAAACGAACGAAAAAACCGGTCGTTAGTACCACAAATATTCTAATTAGCCATGTTTTATTTATGATACAACTATGATATTTCCATCTTTCATGTCAGAAGCTAGAAGAACTTTTTTTAAAAAAAAGTTTGACATTTTATGAAAACTATTGCATGATCGGTTACGACGTGCGTGTGGCATTTCCATTTCTCTCGCATTCAGCTGTTCTAATTTCTGTAGAAGAATCATCAAAGGGTTACGCTGCACATGTTTTATAGATGAGGTTTGCGATTCGAAAAAGAATGTAGTTTTTGATATCCAAGTTGTATGAAGTATCATGTTAAATGAGACTATGTTGAAGGGATTGAAAGATAATAAACCTAGTTTTACAAATGAGCATTGGAAAACATAAATTTTGTGGAGTTACCTTACTGAAATGGAAGTAGTTTTAATTCAGTTATTATACACTGATGCATCGCACGAGTTAGAACTAAAACGTTTTTTTTTCTTTGCGAGTTTTTACTAACATGATAATAATAACATAACATGATGTTATTTCAGATGTGATATTCAATTTAAAAATATCCAACATATCAAAATCAACGGAATGAAATGATTCAAAAGAGTACAAAATTTAAGAATTTATTTGATAATAAAGATACATTTTCCCTTTATTTCCCCAGTGATACACATTTATTTCTTTAGATTCCCAATATTCAAGAACCAATCTTGTAAAGCCTACATTTCCTAACCGAAATAGAATGACCGGAATTATCAAGGGAATACGTTATATAGGCTGCGTGTCATTTTCCAAGCTCGCGTTTTATACATAAATGAAATATTGAAACGGATTTCTTTACTGAATACAAATTCAGAAAGCTATTCATCATTGGGACATTTTTACTTTTCGGTGTTTGAAAATGACTCAAATATCTGAAATGTGTCGCCGCCAGAACTCAAACGATAAATGAAAGAAAAATAATTTGAAAAAAGCTAGCGGAAACTTATCATATTCTGTTAATGTATGGTATATCATATTGGTATTGTTCCAGTTCTGATCAACCTGATTTAGTGACTGAAGTTTTTTTCGTCTGCTAGATGTTTCCATTGTGACATCGGTAACGTAAAAATATCATTTGAATCTTTGGGAATAATTATTGCTATACAATTTGAGAAGAATAAAGATTTGACAGGGAACGCTTTAAAGGAATTGATGACCCGAAGTTTTATTATAAAGTATGGGATGGGGAAATTCAAATTATGCTATCTACTCTAAAGGAGCATATCTTAACATTCCGTTATTAAATTCTTCTTTTCTCATATTCTCTTATTATTATAAATCACACTTATTAAATCAAATGAAAGAAAGCCTTTAAGAAGGTAGTATTTGATGAACACTCATTGACCAAAATACGATAAGAAGTAATAAACTGTGAATTTTTTCCGCGACTTAATTAAAATTTGAAATAATTTCTTTAAAAGGTCTAGGCAATAATAATTCCTTAAGAAAAGAACATTTAAAGAACCTTTCCTTTAACTAAAACACAATTAAAACACTCTGCATTGCAAAAACATTTACATAACTCAAAAACTTAAGGAACAATAATATCGATAATAAATGGAGTGCTCCCTCAACTTCAAAAATCATCTAAACTTAAATTTATATAAATTAATGGAAAATTTGCAGACTAAACAGCCTAAAATTTATTTTTGCATTCTATAACCGACAGCAACGATTCATCTCTGCCTTCGATGAATGCATCGATTCAAAAATATAATTACGCGAATAATGAATCGATCTCCTTAACGAACCTCAAACGATGATGGTTTTTATATAGTAAACACAGCATTAAAAAATTTCCTCCGACAAAGAAAGCCCTATGTTTCGATTTTTCGCCTTGCCCAACAAGGTAATGGTTACTCTCCCTTGAAAGAGAAGAGGAGAGATCTTAAGTCCATGGTAATTATGCATTTAAGAAAAAGTGATTAGGTGGGACTAGTCGGGCATTTATCAAAACACCCCCGGTGCATTAAACTTTGTTCCCGTCTTGGGAGAAGTAACACCTGGATTGCGATTACTACATGAACTTTGCCAACGCCCAGTCTTGCACAAATACGGGATTAACGCTTTGCTTGATAAATATCACCGTTAATGCGTAAGTAATTTACCCCTTTGCCCCTCTCGCACGCGAATTCGAGCTTGTTAAAAATTCACCCGGGCATTCACTCTTTTCGATTCCGTGTTTTAGATTTAAATTGTAATTGTAAAGGTAAGGGGATGATCGGATAGGGAGTTTGCTTGAATGTGTGTGTGTGTTCATTTTAATCTTAGGATCGTACCGTGCTGCTGGATGAAATGTTCACTAATTTACTTCCGCGGTTTTGTTTGCGGTGGAAGAGATGCTCGTATTTTGAGGGATATCGTGAGAAACGGATGTTAACTGATGGTTTAAAAACTGGATTGAAACGGAGTTCAATTATCGCACCTAAGTACTGCTATTCTCGCAGTTCTAACACGGAATGGGGAGTAGAAGTAAGACATGAACAATTGATTCTGTATTTTTAGCTAGAGCGTGTTTTTCGGAGTATGAGGTATTTGTATTGCGGCAATTATTAAAATAGCTACTTAAACTGCACGAAAATGTAGCATTAAAATTTAAAGCCCTTAAAACTGTATATGAGTATATTAAAACTTTAAATAAGTCTAAACCTACATTTTTACAACAACATTGTGAGTCTCAATATATTACTGACTTTTAAAAAATAAATAATAATAATAATTTTATTCATCCAACATTTTTACAAAGTAACACGCATTGAAATTAATGAGGAAAAAGAAAGAAACATACGAATATGTTTTTAACTATGGGGCCCTGGCCTTTCCAAGATAAAAAAATAGTACTTAAATGAAGTGTATAAAACATGAAATAAGAAATAAAGGGGAAAAAGTAGTTATAGTGACTATAGAATGATAATATATAAAAACTGGAAATAGGTGGTGAAATAATTTTTACGCCCGAATTTAGTTCATTTTTATACAAAATTAATTTATAAAAAAAGTTAATTAGGTAAGGTTAAAGGTATATATCCTACTATGGTTTTATGAATATTTAAAAAGGAATTTTGCTTAAATTAGTTTATTAAAATTACTTATTAGTTTATTAATTATTAAAAGTAGAATACTATCAAATTGGTAGGTGGAACGAATCTCCAAAAAAATTATTTCCACCGGAGTAGTTAATTTCAGAAATATTCTTAACCAGGGCTATAGCTACACCTAAAAATGGAAATAAAAATATTTTTTTAAAAAATTCTTTATCGAAAAGGCTGAGTTAGCTAATTCTCTTGATTTACAAAACCTGGTCAACTTGGTTTTTTTTTCACAAAAAAAAAAACATATTTTCCCTTCACTTTAGCTTCTAAATGTAAAATTCCTGCTTTAAAAAAATAAAATAAATAAAGTCGCAAATGGAATTCTTCACCGTATAGTCCAATTAATTATGAATTTCAGTTTTAAGAACATTACATTGAACCCTTTCCTTTCAGTCCTAGATTTTCATTTAATCCTATGGTAAGTATGGGGCTGCTATATCTAAAAGAATAAAGGCAAAACTATATCGAATTGTGTTCGAAATCATTACATTAAAATTAAATATGCTTCAAAACTTGTTCAAAATAAATCGGCAAGTGTAGTGAATGCGACCAGCGTGAATCTTCAAATCTCATTTAATGACCTATTGTTGATTTTGACATGCCTGCCTTACAGTAAATTATGGTATCTTTTGATCCCGATGAGACTTGTGCTTTAGACATCCACTTTTAATGCCATTAGTCTCACTGTTACCTTTACGTTACCAGCAGCTAAAGAAATAAAATTGGCTTTTCGCTGGCTCTAACTGGTGGAATCCTTCTTTGATCGCTGGCATAACATATCACATTACTTAGACAAAAAAAAAATTCAGAAATAGTTTCATTTTTTTTATTTTAATTTAAAATTTCAATCTAAAATACAAAATTACACACACGTCCAAAAATTAACACAGAAACAATTTCCCTTCCGTTGTCATGAATCGGACAATATGAAACAACATTATACATCTTCCAAACACAACTTCACAATGTTTGCCATAAGCTCATACTTTAGATTAGCCTCATCGGCACAGCTTCGATAAGAGTCTTCCAGCCGCCATCTTTACACACAGCTCCCACAGCCACATGCTTAAATTGTTGTCCTCATTTGAGCTTATGGGTAAACATGGCGACAGGAGGACTCTTATCGAAGTTGTGCCGGATCTCCTTTACTTAAAATCTCATTTCACATGTTTTTCTTTTCTTACTCAACCCTCCAATATTGCATCTAATCATGTCTTTAGGCTTGTCCAACCATCAGATTTCATATTTCTCCATGAATTTTCTCTGGTTCTTCTTCAATCTTCAGGACGGATGTAAAATTTGTAATACTTGGCAAGCTTCTCTCCAGGAAGTCCCCCTCGATCAAAGAGGAAAACCTCCTCAATACCTTCTTCATGCTGTCATCCGTGTGTATTGTCATTCTTAATGTGAACTCTGTTCCATGGTGTTGAAGTCCATAACCTAAAATAAAAGTGCAATAAGATAAATATTTTTGTGAAAATTCAACAATGGTTATGATATTTAGCGGGGACTCTAACGGAATTGAACCGTTTTTATCTTGTCACAAGGTAATAGGTTGTCAATAACAATCTTGCAGAAATCTTAAATGGGTTACGCCGCCGTATAATTACAACAAGGTTTATGAAACCTTACAATGTGTGTTATCTGGGATAGCACATCCCTACTAAATGGTTTCTCAAAATGAAGAAAAGCGTTTGCCCTCGATTTCCTACTTTGCAATACAATAAAAAAAAACAATATATACCGTTATTCCTCAAAAGAAAAAATAATTCTTCGACTTACCATCGTATTGGAAGGCAAATGTGAAGGCATCAATGTAGGTATCGAAGATGACCTGCTTCGACCCATCCGAAAGGTCTTTCCTTAGAGAAAACGACTGAAATTGTGAGAATCGTCGCAACCATCTGATTCCTGCTTCCCGGGACCGTTGAAAGTGTATGGAAACAACAGTTGGGTCCCAGTCAGCAGGACGTAGAGCTCGGAGAGTTGATATTAGAGTTTTGAGGCTGTAAGCGGCCATGTCAGGGTGTTTCGCTTTCACCTCCTGCAGCACTTTGCATACGTCTAAACCTTCCCGGTAAAGGAACCGAGGGACGGGATATCCATTCGGTTCCATGTATCTGAAAAAAAAGTTTCAGTATTTGTTCGCATGATATTTTAAATAAAGGAGAAATGTAAATTCTTAAGCTTGATATTGAAAAAATTCTATACGCCAGGATTTGGCACAAATTGCAAAATTATAATCAAATTTGCCCATTTTTCGTAGTTTTTGTCGGGATGGGACGATTCGGCGCGGGCCTTTTCGGCCCGAAACCTATTACAGTACGTGGATTTCGGAAAGGAGAAAATCTATTTAAAAAATAGCATTTTTTTAAATTTTTTAAACAAGAATTATCAAATGGTTATTTAAAGTAAATATCGTAAACCATAAGATTTCAAAACTTGTTTTTAAAAATGAGGGTAAAGATAAAAATTCACAGAAAAAAGAGTAGAAATTTAGTATAATACTAGTAGAGCATTCGCACATGACGTCACTTGGAGGACAAAATCAACGTTGCTAAGGCTCTTGTTAGGGGCGGGACATAGAAGTATCCAATAGCAGCATTCGCACATGATGTCACTGGAGGAATAAAACAACGTTGCTAAGGCCGTTGTTAGGCAGAGTCATGTGATTGAAAATACTCTGTTATAAATAATTCAGAGACTTATTTTTATTATGTGTGTAAAATTTTGTCAGTTTTTATAATAGTTTCAAAAAATCCTACAAACTCATTAAAATTTTTAGAGTTGAGAAAAGTAAAAATTATACAACAATATCTGGCGCCGAAACGGCCGCGCCGAATAGTAGTTGATCGAGTTTTTGTACATTCCCAACTCCCCTAATTTTAAAAATTAGGAGATGTGAATGATGATCATGGTAAACTATCTCATCAGGACATTATAGAGATGGAAAGAAAATACAAGGTAAGATTTAATAGTAGGGAAGAGTGGGACACATTGGGACACTTTTTATTGAATTATTTTTTCTAATGTTTTAAGCATTTATATATTTATTTAAACTCCTTAGCGCATCTAATGACAATTTTTTCCGACCAATTATCTCTCTTAAGGAATTTATAAATTCATTCATTCACCCAACCCACAATGGGACACTTTAGAAAAACTTAAAACATTGTAAATAGTATTAAAAAAATACAAAAATAACTCTAATCAACTAAAAGCTATGTATGATCATCTTAAATTAGAAAAACATAATTTACATTTAAAATTTTTCAGATTTCCTCATTTTTGTCATGACACAAATCAGTGATTTCTTTTGTTCGTCACATACTTTTATGCACCAATTTTAATTATATTTTTTTCTAAATTGTTAAATCATTTAATTTCTTTAGTAAAAACTTTTTTTTTACTCATGAGAGGTTTGGGGTACCATAGACATGTACACTGTACAGCTCCCGCAACAAAAAACGTTACAGTGGACTTTGCGGGCGAACCACTTGGGTTAGGAAGACAAATAAGGTGTCATTTTTCATGTTATGAAGTATTCTTTAAACGAAAAAAATTTCGAGTTCATAGGAGGTCGTCTTCATATTAAACGAAACACTAACTTTGTTTTTTCTTATGGGGACCCCCAATTATTGTGCGTTTTGCTGAAAGAGCATCCCCATAAACCCCCAAATACCAAGTTTCATCCATATCGGACGGTAAATTAAGCTTTTACGTTTTGGGGGTCGTCTCCAGAGTGAGAAGGATTAATTTTCTGTCTCTGTTTTAAGACACTTTTACTCACCACTTTAATATTTATTGAAAAATTTATAAGTAATTTATTGAAATTTAATTTCAAATTTACGTTTTAATTTAAGTTATAGTGATTAAAATAAGACGACTGTTTCCAGAAAGAGCATTCGCCGGTTTGCATTTGGCAGCGGTATACGGCCCCTTAAAGAGTGGGAATTTAGTTTAATTCGGTTTTTTCCAAAACTATTAAATGGAATCAACTGAAATTTTGGTTTTCCACATGAAATTACTACCAGAATCGATTACCATAAAAATATAACAAGATTTTAAAATTTTATTTTTGGGTCAAAATTAGATGTTAATTATCTATCTATTAACCATTAAATATCGCTTCAAAAGCATAATTATTTTGTTTGGGGACACAAATTTGATCTAAATTCAAAGTTTCATATTTTTCGCCGCAAACATTTTGACAAATTTCACATTGAATGGTTGACATTTTGAAAATATTTTATGCTTCTATTTGGATACTTACATGGATGAACTTGGTATTTGGGGGTTTATGGGGATGCTCTTTCAGAAAAACGCATAATAATTGGGGGTCCCCATAGGAAAAAACAAAGTTAGTGTTTCGTTTAATATGAAGACGACCCCCTATGAACTCGAAATTTTTATCGTTTAAAGAATACTTCATAACATGAAAAATGACACCTTATTTGTCTTCCTAACCCAAGTGGTTCGCCCGCAAAGTCCACTGTAACGTTTTTTGTTGCGGGAGCTGTACCAAGGTGCCCCACACCTGAGTGTCCCAAGATTCCCCACTTAACTCTTTGGATATCAAACTTAGTTACTCGTTTAGGTTTAGCAAAATAAAAAATAGCAATGGATACACGTATTTTAATCTCAACATAATTAAATACATTTCTTTTATTAAAAAACGCTTTGACGCACCAAAGATTCAAAACACGTAGAATAGTAGATTATAGGGTCATTTAAAAATTAGCTTTAGAGTGTGTAATTGAGATAATTTTAATTTTATATATAATGTACAGCAAATTAAGTAAATGATTTGTATGCAGAATATACAATAAAAAAATTTATAAACCTATTTTCATTAAAATTAAAGTATGGACTTATTTTATAAGGTTATTTCTGAAAACAGTGCACCTGAAAACTTTAAAAATTATGACCTTAATAATAAATTTGAATAAAAAACTTATATTTTTAAGTGTACACTACACTTCTTTTTAATGAAATATCGCTCTACTTAAATTGTTAAAAAATGTGGTGTCTTAAAAAATTTAAAAAGAGGTCAGTTTCGGATTCAGAACATTTTTCTATTGGGCTAATATTCAAATTATAGTTTTAAAAACTAAAATTCCAATTTTATTTCTAAATTATTAAATGCAATATTAGTTTTCAGCTCTCAAAAATATTCTACAAACTTGTATCACAATGTCTGTATCATTGTTCTGGATTCTTTTTTGGAAAAAAAATTCGGATATATTTTAAAAATTTAGAAAAAAAGGTTAAACAATTAAAATGATAAAAGAAGAAAAAAAAAGTTTGATTTTGCACATTTAATTAAAAGATTTAAAAAAATCTAAAAACAAACATGTTTCAAGGATAACATGGACCCTCTTCGTCAGTGTGTGTGACGATGTGAATAAACACGTGTAAACATGACTAACAGTACACAATACAGGATTCAGCATGAAAAACGGTTACAGTGAACACAGAAACACGTGTTGATACTGCAAAACATGAAAAATAATGCATGCAGAATAAGTGGTTGAATTAGGACATTCAAATTTGAGAGAAAAAAAGGGGCATTTGACAGGTCATTCACAAGATAATTTGAGAAACGATTAATGTAGTAACTTTCATGTTTGTCAACCAGGTTACACGAGTTCCCTTTTTCTCAATTTGAGTTCGAGAACTTGTTAAGGCTTACTACGTGTTGTCTTGAACAAAGTACTACGTTTGTATTTTATGAGAAATTTTACCGTATCACTTCACTTAAACAAAAAAGAGCAACCTTGTTTCATGATGCTGAATCCTGTATTGTGTACTGTTAGTCATGTTTACACGTGTTTATTCACATCATCACACTGACGAAGAGGGTCCATGTTATCCTCGAAACATGTCTGTTTTTAGATTTTTTAAATCTTTTAATTAAATGTGCAAAAGCAAACGTTGTTTTTCTTCTTTTATTACTTAGTTTGCACAGCTTACCCTCTATACTTTAATTAAAATGATATTTCTTAAGTAAGTTATTTTATTTGTAAAGTTAATTTTTTTATAAGATATCTAGTTTTTATCAGTCGCATTAAAATAATTCAAGGATTTCATAAAAGTTTAAACACATCATAGACCACAAGATTTTTGAGAGAGAAAACTGAGAGTGAACATGGAAACAAAAATAGATCAAAATTGTATTTCTAGTAAAATCTAAGGAAATTTAAAAATGTATAAAATCCTGAGGTTAATATTTGTTTTCTTGTTCATTGGAATTAAAGTGGGTTGAGCATCTCTTAAATTTATCTATTTAATTGAACATTTGAAAACAAATGTATCGGAATTTAACGCAGAATTTATATTTTAAGGTGATTGTTTTTACAGCATAGCTTCCTCCCATGACAAGAAAAGTCCAACTTCATTTATTCGAAAAATGTTTAGACTAATTACACTCTAATAGAAACTATAAATATATTTAAAGCATAAATAATATTTGATATTTATAACACTTTTAAGTGAACACTATAAGAACAAAAATGAGTAAATATGAAATATTTAAGTAAGTTTTGAACTTTACATTCAAACAACCTATTTTCTAATTCCAATTAACCAATTATTGCAAAAAAAAATCCTTTAATCAAATAAATGGATGGGGAATGGTAAAAAAATTCATAAATAATGCAAGGAATTATTACTTACCGAATTCCATAGTCTAAAGGTTCCACTATTTTGTAAACATTCCTCACCGCGATATCCGGTCTATCCATTTTACCTGGATACCATGCCACTACAATGTTAGGAGCACGCGGACAGGCCAGTAATCCTGATGTCTTTCCTGTAGAAACTAACGAGACACAGCAGGCTCCATCACAGGTGCAGCGTCGTAGCTTATTCAAAATACCCATAGATAAATGATTAAATTGATTTATCTCTAAATCTAAAAACACTATTGAAAACCAACTCGCTTGTTCACAACAACACACACACGTGCTACAGCTAGATACAAGAAACGTGCTCTCCTGTAGTACCGACGGTTACGGTTGTGGTTGTACTAACATGTGCACAACAAGTCTGTGCAGATGCAACATTCTCGGCGGGATTCCTCTTTCCCATTGGAGGTGGTAGATAGAAGAAACTTGCAAAAGGGGGGGACTCATGGGCGTAGCCAGGTTTCATGTTAGGGGGGGAGCAAGGCAAGGATACTTACCTTTGCTCTTGAATACTAGTGACTAGGGGTTGACTCAACATTATTTCCCAGGACCCCCCCATACCCCATGGGAAGTACTTTTACACGCTAAATTTTAGGGTACTCTTATACAAAGGATTTGTACTTTTGCAAACCTAACGTAAAAATATGGGTAATGAATGTCAGCTTAAAAATGAAGGGTTTAGGGGTCCTCCCCCAGAATTTTTTTTTTTAATTTGCCCTTCAAAGTAGTGTTTTAGATCATTTTGAGACTCTTTAGGCCCAACAGAACAGCTTCTTGCAAGCTACACAATTTTCAAGGAAAATTATGTACTGTTGCTTTAAATTCACTATTGCTTTAATAAAGTTTTTTTAAAAAATTTAATAAACTGAGAATTTAGGGGGGCAGCTGTCCATCCCTGCCTCCCCCTAGCTACGCCCATAGGGGTACTGGACAACCCGTTAACAAAAGGAAGGTCTTTTAGCGTGTGAATACCGGGTGTTTCAAATAGAGTGTACCTAACAATAGGCTATTTCCTGAAATATTTCCCCGCAAGGGCGGAGCCAGGATTTTCTTTTTAGGGGGGTCCAGTGTTAAAAATTTATTGTTGAACATCAATATCTTTCGTAATTAATGAAATAAATTTCATGTTACTTTTAATCACTTCCCTGCATTAATTTATGGTTAATAATTTATTAGTAATTATTATAATAATTAAGATTAAATACTACTTTTCAATTATATAGGAATTTATTTGGGAAGGGGCCGAAAATTATTCCTCAGCCCCTCCCATGAATGTGTAATAGGTACAATGTAGCTTTTTAATACATTTTAGGTAGAATTTGCGTCCTAAAAAATTTCTTATAAGAAAAGTTGTAAGTAATAAAGTTACAAGGACCAAAGGGGATTTGTTTGGGGGTCCACCCCAGAAAATGTTTTGGGAATTTGACTAAAAAACCAGATTTTAAACAAGTTATGCCACACCTAGTCCAAATTTTAGACATATATTTTTATGTAGGATTTGCATTCTGATGAAGTGAATATTGAAAAATTGTGAATAAATAGAGTTCAAAGTACGTCTGGGGGTTCTCCCCCAGAAATGTTTTTGAAATTTGACCCTAAAAACCGGGTTTTTATTTTTACCTTGTTATCGTAAGTCTGGATTTCGAAAGGTAGGGGGGCAGAGTTCCCTCGGCCCCCGATTCTGAGAAACGCCTGTTCCTCTCAACCCTTCCCCATTCAATAACAGAAGCAAAGAATGTGAAGGGCGGGGACACTGGTCTGGAGATTTACAAGTCATAAAACTGTCATGGGCTTTCCATGGAAAGATCCATCACCTGTTTCTTTCTTTGCTTATCCTCTGAAATTCAATACCCCCCCCCCCAGTGCAGTTCCATGAAATTTTATAGGCAGAAGTTATGGACCCCTTATCTGTGATCTGGGTAGAGGTCAACGGAGCATGAAGGTCAAGGGGAATTTTTAATGCAGGTGTATTGCAGAAAAATCTTTTTAAGAACAGAAAGTGGAGCATAAGTTATAGTTAAATTTTATTTTGAAGGTAGATTATTGTCCTAAACGAAGTGTCTATTTGGACGGTAAAACCGGCAGTTGGTACTAGTTGGCGCATGCGCCGTAGGTCACTCGGTCCCGGCGCTCCAATCAGAACCGTTGTCGGGCTAGTGCCGGGTAAGGGGTAAACAGGACTCAGGGGCGTCATTTCAGCTTTTGGTTGGGGGGGGGGGGGGCAAAGATTTTTTAAGGCGGCCTGGGCCACGCTGTAAACAGACTTTTGTTTTTTAAGCGGGGGGGTTGACTCAACATCATTTTTAAGGTACCCCTCACGAGAACATTTATACATTAAGTTTTAGATCACTTAAAATTACACATAATGTTAAAATTTTAAAGCGTGCTCCAAGTAAAAATGAGGGTCTGGGGGTCACCCCCAGAAAAATTTTGAAAATTGGCTTCTAGAAGTAATGTTTCAACTTATTTTGAGACCTTTTGGGTTACATCAGAAGAGAAAATTTCCTTGCAAACCAAAAAATTTTCTAAGGAACATTTAGTTAAAAATAAACATCAAAGTTTCAAAGGGGCTGGGGATCCCCCCCCCAGAAAAGTTTTGAAAATTCCCCTTTAAACTAGTGTTTTATTGCCTTTTCAAACTCTTTGTGAAACACCCATAGGGTAAGTGAGTGGAAGAATTTTCAAGGGAAAAACACTGTATACAGGCGTCAAACTTTTAGAGGGGGTTAGGGGTTCTCCCCAAGAAAATTTTTTGAAATTTGACTCCCAAAAGTGGTGTTTTGACTCCTTTTGTGACTTTTATTTGAGTTACACCCGATGCTCCTTGTGGAAGTTACAGATTTTTCAAGGGACAAGCAGTTATTTTTCATATAAAAGTTGAAACCTTGAGGGGGGCAATTGCCCCCCCTAAATGACGCCCGTGACAGGACTAGAGTTAGAGAGTATATCTGCTGGGCAAATAGACAGTGTCTTGTCTAAAACACCTCATAGACTTAAATACATGATTTCATACTGAATCATTACATTTTATCCAAAGAAACTGTCGAAAAATGTAGATTTTAGGAAGGTGCATTGCAGGAAATACTGGAGATCAGCAAGCGAATTATGAAAAGTTTGAACACTTGTAAAGCGCTTTAAGGTTGGTGGCCTAATATTGCAGACGCTAAAATGATAAGTTTTTCAGGAGAAATTTAAAAATTTTTCCCTTTGTAAAATGGGTGGGTTTACATAACTTCTGTTAACTGGACGCTGGCAGGGTGCAGGCCTGGAAATAGTCCTAGAAATTTCCGCGAGCTACTACCAATAATCAATTAATAAAGCCCAAATCCCTGTTTTGTCCACCTACCCGGTTTTGTCCAACTTTCCCCTAAACTCTTTATAATTTAAAATAAAACGCATCTATTATGAATTAACTGTTTTGTTTTTATTATTTAATATGTAATGCAAGTTTTAATAGGAGAAAACTCATTGTAGAACAATACAAAAAATTTTGACAATGCCTGAAGTATCAGTTTTTCACCAGTGTTTTAGAAGCAAAAAAATTTAAAAAATTTCACAGAAATCTTATTCATAGTTATCTTTACCACTCTAAAATCACTTCCAACTTCATATAATATGTTTTAACTCTTCCGCATAACCCGGACAGAATGATAAATTAATCTCCGCGGACCGAGCTTCAAAGCCATACGTACTAAATTCTGGACAAAAACCGAGGGGGACACTGAGGGGGACGTGAGGTCTACTGGACAGCTGGGAAAGAATTTGTGGAATTTCGAACGGATTGCTGATAAGAAGGGGTCAGTTCCAAGGTCACGAAAGGGGAAGCTAGGAGAAAATTCTATTGGCACAGTCTTGAGCCTTTGTAAATATGCCCTGTAAAAGGCTGTTGAGCTTTTGAAGAAGAAGAAGATTTATTAGGTTTCCTTCGTTAAGTTTGTGCGTTCGTAAGATTTATTTTTGTAAATTTCATTTTAAAAAGAAAAGCTTCGCACGTATAAGTAGATCCAAAAGTCGGCCTACAGTGGGCGTGGTAGTATGACGTCGGGTCACGTGACATGCGGCTTTCAGTGTCTTCAGTGTAGAGGGCGCTGGTACAACCTCCTTATCTCAAGGAGGGGAGCGAGGGAAGTAACTGGGACCGTAACATTGGAGTGTTCGAGAAAAGAGGAGAATATAAAAGCCGGGAGCTTTTGAACAGAGCAGAAAGATTCAGAGAAAAGCGTAGAGAAGTGGACAAATACACGTCGCAGTGCAGTGTAGAGTTTATCTTGAGTTAGCTGGTTGGAGCCATGGAGGATTTTTCAGAAGTTTTTTCTAGTGATGTTCCCGACTTTGACTATCAAGAAGTGACAAAGCCAATGAATCTTCCTGGCAATAATAGTGTTGGCTTTGAGGATTTTGACATTCTGAAATGTCTTGGAAGGGGAGGTTATGGCGATGTTTATTTGGTGCGGAAGAATTGCGGCAGTGATATCAACCAGCTGTATGCCATGAAAGTCATGGAGAAGGCCCAATTCAAACCCGGAAAGTCTCTTGAGCGAGCTCACGCGGAGAAGAATGTTCTCGTTCGGATCCAGAAATACCCTTTTTTGGTGTCGATCCACTATGCCTTTCAGACGGACTCCAATCTCCTCCTGGTTCTAGATTTTGTATCTGGAGGCGAACTTGACACCCATCTGTCCCAATATCAATTTTTCTGTGAAGATTGGGTCAGATTTTACGTAGCGGAAATAATTCTTGGTGTCGAGCAACTGCACAAGTTGGGTATAATTTATCGAGACATTAAGTTGGAAAATATCTTGTTGGACTCTGAAGGACACATCATGCTGACTGATTTTGGAATGTGTAAAGAATTAAGGAGTCAAAATGATGAAATTCCAAGAACATATTCTCTCCGTGCTGGCACGACGGAATATATGGCCCCTGAAGTTATAAATGTTGCGATAAAACATACTGGCTACGATTATAGGGCTGATTGGTGGAGTGTTGGTGTTGTGGCTTATGAACTTCTTACTGGGGCCACTCCCTTTAATATTGATGGAGAAATGGATTCACTGGACGAGATTATTGCACAAGGAAAAGAAATCAGAAGACAGGAGAGAGACGAAATATATTTGGAGGAAGTGGAAAGACAAATTTTGACTCGAAACTACATCTCAATACCTAATACCTTCTCTGAAGAAGTAAAGGATTTTATCCAAAGTTTGCTTCAAAAGGATCCTAATGAACGGTTAGGTAAAGAAGGCAGTGAAGAAATAAAAAGACACAAGTTTTTTGAAAACTTGAATTGGGAGGACTTGGCAGAAAAGAGGATTCCTGCACCAATAAAGCCGATTCCTGCACCAATAAAGCCGATTCCTGCACCAATAAAGCCATCTATAACCGATGAGCCGACTGATGATGAGGAGACCGATGATGAGTGTACAGAACAAGAGCCAACCTACTCAAATTCAAATGTTGATGGAAGGCATTTTTCGAACTATTCGTATGTGTCACCTTTTGTTTACATGAAAAAAGAAAATAATATGTATGGCAAGGTTCCTTATCCCTCATGTATGAGCTACATAGACTCTGCATTTAATAAGAAGTATGAGGTAAACTTTGATGAACCAGCATTGGGAGATGGATTGACTTCAATTTGCTGGAGATGTATCAATAGGGAAAGTTTAAAAGAATATGCTGTAAAAATCATCAACCATGAAATTTATCCATGTACAGAGGAAATAAGTATTCTGAAAACGTGCCAGAGCCATCCAAACATCGTCACATTACACGAAGTTCTATATTGGGAGGAATACACTTTTATGGTGTTTGAGCTCCTAAAAGGTGGTGAATTGTTGCAAAGAATTCGTGAAAAAATGTGCTTTAGTGAGAGATTGGCAAAAGGAATATTCAGGCAGCTATCGTCAGCTTTTAATAGAATCCACGCAATAGGAGTTGTACATGGTGATATAAAACCAGAGAACTTGCTGTTTGTTGATGATAGTGCGGATGCAGCCATCATAAAAGTAGTTGACTTTGGGTTTGCTCGTTACATGCCTGTAGAAAACGAGACGATTTTTTCACCTCCTGGGTACACGCTCCAGTATGCTGCTCCAGAGGTGCTTAGCAAAAGTGGCTACAATCAACAAAGTGATATGTGGAGCCTTGGAGTTGTACTGTACACCATGTTGTCTGGCAAGACTCCATTCCAAGCTTACAGTCCAGCTGACATCCTGCAGCACATCAGAGAGTGGGAATTCTCCGCATCCAGCTCACCCCAATGGGACCTGCTCTCTAAAGAGGTGAAGGATGTCATCAAACGCCTCCTTACTGTCTGCCCTCAGAAGCGCCTAACCTCGGCAGACCTTATCGACCATGCCTGGTTCAAGGAAGATATTCCCAGAAGTCCCACTTCTTCTTTGAGCATTGGAAAGGAAAATCACCGGCCTCCAGCCTTCAAGCGCAAGTTGGAGCACACTTCTTCTGAAACTATTGTGACCAGTCCTGAGAAAGAAAATGCTCGCATGTTTCTTTGTGAGTTCCCCGGAATCTCTTCCGCTAGAACAGTTAAAAAGGCTAAGTTTGTGGCAATGCAGTAGCATTAAATTATTATGTATTACAGTTTAAATAATTGCAAAATTGTATATTTTAAGAATCAATCACCTTTTAAACCATTATTAAAAAATAAATCGATTTATTTAAGAATTATCTGCGTTTTTCGTTAAAACGTCGGACATAATAGAATTCGTTAATGTTATACGTCCCCGTGTTCGTTTAGACGTCCCGAACAACATACTGGAAAAGAAAAGATACAGACTTATTATTCTTGAACGGAAATAAGGAAAACCATTTCGTATAAAGAAACTTTGAACCTCGATTACTCCCGAAATATTAGGACCCCACTTTAGTTAGTCCGCAAGTTAATAACAATTGAAAGTTGTAAAATTATTTCACTTCGAAACTTGACATTATTGAATTTTTTTAAAAAAAGAACATTGACATAAAAAAACCTCCCTAAACCTTAAAAAAATCAAGTAAAATTTGGAAAAAAAACACACTTATTCCATTAAACCCCCATGAAATTAAAAAAAAATCAATAAAAACCATCATATAACTTTCAAAAAAAAAACTATTGGTTTTAAGGAAAAAAAAATGCCCATTATTAAAATAAATACATTTAAGTATCAAAAAAGCTTTAAAATTCTAAGGAAACTGCCTAATTTTGAAAAAGCCCACATTTTATTTTAAAAAATACTTTTAATATGGAAGAACTTGCTAAAATTTGAAAAAAAAACCTCGCTTACTTTTAGTAGAAACTCACTTAATTTTGAAAAAAAATACTCTATTTCTGAAAAAAAACACAGTTTTCCGAGAGGGGTTTCAGGATTTTATTGAAAAAACCCACCCCACTTGGGTTTGTTAAAAAAAAAAACTGGGGTTTTCCAACACCGCAACTAGGACACACAGACAAACTTTAAAGGTTCATGTTTTACAATTACCCAAAATAAATTTGATTTTTATCATTCTTATCTGCATCTTAGGATGCAAAAAAAAAATAAAAATTAAATAATTTTTTTCCATTCTTTCCAATTTTTAAACTTTAATATAAACACGTGTTTATTGAAGTCCTTACACATGTGGTTAAAAATCGTTGGCCGATATGTTACTGCAGAAAATGGGATGGTAAACAGGCGTGACCCTTTTCAACAGGATGTCGATTTTTAAGGTTATTCTCAATGAGACCACCTTAGCGTAAAGAGAATAACAATGCGACAGTAGCATCCTTACAAACACACAAAGAAAAAAACCTCAGACATTTTTAATCCAATAGACGACATTAGTCATTACGTCACTTGCTTGCTTGTTTGGAAACGTTGATTCCATCCGTGATTGGTTCCGTACGGATTTACTTCCAATCACGGATAGAATCAACGTTTCCAAACAAGCAAGTGACGTCACACTAATGTCGTCTATTTTTTCCCTCCTCACTTCACACGCAACCAAAAGCCCTCGAATTCCCCGTTGTATACGATACCCTTTTTAAATTCGTCATTTCTGCGGCTAAGTATTTCTTTACCCGATCCACCGATATTCACGTCAATTAGGGTTTAGGTTTTAGAGCGTATGCAGCCTATTATTGATTTATGTGTCAGCCGCAGCGAAGGGTTTTTGGTTTCTTTTTCACGGGCACATACTACAATCCCTCCGTTTTATTTTGCTCCGTTTTTACCCCATCCTCCCTCTCTCAAAGTTCAACAAAAGATTAGTCGAGATGAAAAGGTGACTTTGTTCGTGAATGTGACAAGTTTTTTGTTTAAAAATCTGAGAGATATTTGGTGGCGAGATCAGGTTTGTTTTGATATAGTGTGTGCTTAGCAGTCATCGGCTTTGTTTTTTCGTTTAACGTTGAGTGTGGTTGAATATTTGAACAATTTTCCGAGAGAGCACATATACAAAAAGTGATGTTATTTCAAGTGTATTTCAGCTCATTTTTAAAAATATCTCAAAAATAATTTAGTAAAGGTTATAAATAAATGAAAAATGTTTTTGAACTATTGCTTAGTAAAAATAACTTTTAGAATTGACCCTTAAGGTCTTTTCTCTATCATTGTTCTACATCTTCTTTTTATTTTCTTTCTTTGCTTCTGCCATTTGATTCAAAACAGTTTTATCGTATTTTTTTAATGCCAACCCTTTTAGCTTAATGTCAGTTCGTGGTTGCCAAATTTTAGGAACATTTCTCTATTTTTATGTTTTCTCTTCTTCTATATAACAACGTAAGAAGAACAAGAGAGTAAATTCCATTCAGTGTTATCTGAAAGGACTTTTAATACTACTCGAATGGAAGGCACACACTTCAAAGTACTCTTACCCGTTCTTAAAACCCCCAATTGTACTGAAAAACCTAAGAAATCAAATGAAGGAAAAGGTATACATGGCACACAGTTTGAAAATATACCACCATGTTGAAAAGCTCAGCAAAATTGCAATCAAACCAAATAAAGCTAAGTACTCGTTTATTCGTACGTAAAAAACTTTATTTTACGATTTAACTTTAACCTGTTTAATATTCTAAAATCCTAACTGTAATTCAATCTAAAAAGAATTAAAGGATACACGCAAAAAAATGGTAGTCTTCAACCAACCGAACCCAGTTCGGTTGATAGTGGTTTAGTTGAAAAAACCAGACCGATCGTTTCCCAAAACCCCACCGGTCTGTTTCGTTCAACCAAACTCATTCTGTCACTTAGTTCGGTCCAGGGAACCCAACTGGTTCGATTAGCATAGCACAAACGCATGAGCCACTTGCTAAACACGCTTAAAATCACACATTTAACAAAAAGGGGCAAATATTTAATAATTTTGAGAACGAACTGGAACAAACACCCTCTTCAATATAACTAGAGAAAAAGTTTCGGAAGAAGAAGACCAAGCAGCTCCATAGGAGTCAGCAAATGTCTCCAAATGACCAACAAGAACAAGAATGGAACATGGAAGTAAGTTATGTTCATTTTCAATTCTTATTTTTAGTGTTCTTTAAAATTACGGCGTTACAGTCGCCATAATTAATCGGTTTTTATTTGTATGCTTTGAATTGTTTTTACAGTTCTAATACTTCTAAACTATATTTATTAACTAAAACTATATTTTCATGTGTATATCTTAACCCTACATACAGCGATCGCGTGAGTCTGAGACTCCGTCCGAACATATTTTTGTGTTATGAATGCATATAATTCATAATAAGTATGTTAAAATTTATTATTATTAAGAAAGAAACCTTATAATAGTTTTCAGCCTTTACTAGTGATAGTGTAGCGTCAAGTATAATTTTATTGGGAACCCAAACCTCTTGTGTTAGCATGAGTTTGGGTTTATGATTGACAAATGTTTATGTGCTCAAACAAATTTTACTTCCATTAAGACAGGCAATTGTTACATTTGTAAGATTTATGGGACATTTTCTCAGTTTTGAATTCAGAGAAACTGTAGAAGATTATTGTCAGCTAATACATGAACTGTTTACATTTTACATCTAATTGAACAGTTTTGATGATTTGTATGAATGTGTAATTGTGATTAGTACAACAGTAATCTCCTTTCCTGTGAACTTATTTCTTTATTTACTTTAACTGCATGTGTAAAAACACTACTTCTAACGGTGAGATGCTGCTATACACCAGCGCCGGGTTAATCTGGTTCACAGAAATAACTTAATGCACCTATAATTTATTCTAAGGATTCTAAGTTGTGTTTTAGGTTAATAATCCACAAATTACAGGATAATTTATTTGTAAATATTACAATTGAGGTAATGGGAACATATTTGATGTAGGTTTTCCATGGCGATAATTCCAAAGAACTGGTGACCAGTGAATGGCTGTTGCTATAGTTCTAGTTGCTGAAGTCTTTAGGCAGTTTGTGTCCCGCCAAGAACTATCCCACTTCCCTCCCCTCTCCTTGAAGAAGTTTTAGGAGTCGAGGCTTAATATTGTGGTGCCGCACAGTGGATCAGCATTGTATTGTTTTAGCGTCTTTTAACTTGTGGCATCACCACCTTTCCTCGTGTATAAAAGCTCGGCATCATTATTGCCAAGGCACTCCGTTACGCCAGCCTCCAGAGCATTCATTTTTTATAAAGGATTTTTAACTAATAAACTTGTTGTTTTTAAACTTTTGGCTTTTCACTCAATTGAACACGCACTAGCGTTTAGCCTTTATGATCACCCTCCTTTATAACTGGTGACCCAGATGTGATATTTAATAATCAAAATTTTGGTATTCAAAATTTGGTTTGATTTTGAATGCTCTGGAGGCTGGCGTAACGGAGTGCCTTGGCAATAATGATGCCGAGCTTTTATACACGAGAAAAGGTGGTGTTGCCACGAGTTAACAAAAGACGCTAAAACAATACAATGCTGATCCACCGTGCGGCACCACAGCACTCCCCCACCATACCAACATACTCTCTGAGGCTGGGAAGGCTCGAGAAGAACGATAATATCTTTTCCCAATGGAATGCTTATTTTAAGTAGCCAAGCTAGCTACCCTGATTTCCTGCTCCCCTACTTGAACTTAGATTTCCCCGTTACAAACGGCCTAGCAAAGAAAGACCAACTTTAGAGCACAGTCGCTAAATTGCCAACTTTTCTAGTTAAAAGTTGCCGTGGAGGACCTACATCAAATTTGTTACAGATAATAATTAATTGAACTATTATTTCACTTTTTTTAACTATCAATAAGTTCCAAATTGGTTTCTGTTGACCTTTTATATTTTTGTAGGTGTTCTGTCCTTTTGGTGTTATTGTATAAGGAGACTAGACCAATGATGAATGACCAATGATGATGACCAATGATTCTCTGGGTCGACATTGTTGTTAAACAGCGAGTTTTACCTTCTTGAGGACTTTTGGAAGTAAGTAATGTTCATTTTCAATTCTTATTGTTTAGTTTAATAATATTAGTGTTCTTTAACAGTACAGTAAATTTTATCTTAAAAGCATATTTATATAAATCTCATTATTCATCTCATGATAGACAACCCTATGTGTATTCATTACAAGTTTGTATATTTATTTAGTATTCCATTTCCAATAGATGTATTTCAATTTAGTTTTTTGGTAATCAAGCCGTTTCTGCCTTATAGAATCTTTGTAATAACCGTCACTGTTTTTGTGAATTGTGAAAAATCCATTATTAGGTATTCACCATTTATCTCCCACTATAGTCTGTGTAAATAGAATCGGCGGTTGACCTTGAGTTTTTTCTCCATGTATTTCTTCTGGCGTTGCCATGGTAAAGCATGACGTGAAACCGCCGATTTTATTTACACAGACTATAATCTAAGGCTTAGCACATAAAATACAATTTCTGTTTGCTTTTGTCATGGTAAATGGAATTTCTTCTATTGCGTTATTCCCTTAGGTTAAACTTCTTTCTAAAATTGGTTAACCCTAAAATTTTTGATATTTGGTTGACTTAATAGTAAAATATTTGCTGGTAAAATCCTAGTATTTAAATACATCAATGAATCATCACTTCCACTTTCATTTATAAATGAAAGGGGAAGCGCAGTTTCATTTGCATTGCTAAAACCTTAAATTCAGCTCATTGGGTTGTTTTTTTATTATTTTCAACACTTAAATCTTGAAGAGCGAAGATGAAATATGAATAATTTATTACTTACTTTTTATTAATTCAATTGTGTAATAATTACCTGAATAAGTTTTGGAGCGGTATCAAAAGTAAAGTTTTGGTGTCGGACGTGAATCGTGCAAATTACAAATTATTTGACATTTGTGGACATTTCCACTTTTTTATTTGTCTATTTTTTTTACTTAGCAATAACAATTTTCTGTTATATTTTTCAACTTTATTTGTAGCGATCAACATTTTTAAAAAGGAGTTTCTTCGCACTGCTGGAATAAGAGTCCTCCATTGGCGGTATATCACAATTAATTGTAGTGTTAGTGTATAGCACGGGCACCCACCCTTTTGGCCCTACATACCTACTTAACCTTTTGCCTTAAGTAACGTGAGGGGCCCCTTAGAAATAATTATGAACCAACCTCCCATTAAAAAAAGAAAACTAAAGCGTCCTTGACTGGTTAACTTACATAAATTTTTCTTGGGCCCCTCCTGAATTCAAACATATGGGCGTCCATGGTTCAGGACTTTTATCCCAGCTGATCCAGGTGTTTTTAAGCATATAATTAGAGTTAGAATTAATTGAAAAATTATCTACATTGGATTAATTAGTTATTAATGAGATGTTTTGTATTTTTAAAGGTCTGTTCAAGGATTCCGCCTGATGTTATCCAGTACCTGCTGCAGGTGGTCATGCCGGGTTCCAAGGCAGTGAGTCTTCTGGAGACCTTTCTGCCCATCTCACAGCTGAAAGCCTATTTTGGGCGAGATGATCGCTCTCGCCTGCAGCGGGATAGGGCTAAAGGCGCCACCGCTGACATACCCTCATCACAAGGAACTGCCACCTGACCTCCCATCGGCTCTCAGGTGCGTGAGAGGAGGATGCCCCCCCCACAGTGTTCCTTCCCCTAACTTTCGGTGAAGGAGCTTAAAAAGCAATGGAATCACCGATCCTATTGAAGTGCGTGAAGTGAAGTGCCTCAGTTGCCAGATGCAAACATTGACAGAAAACTTTACACCTGTCAAACAAACATGTATATCCATAATAACATATATTTGATTCCTGATGTGTATTTCCTTTTCATTTTAGCTACTTGTGGAGCAGGTTTGAAACTAAGCTTTTGGTCTTTTAAAAATTTCAATAATTGTGTTTAATGTCTTTAAAAATAAATAAAAATGGTACATAAATTTACAATTTTAAAATATAGGAATATTTTGATAATTTCTGTTGTGAATATAAGATTTCACCTGGCTATGTTACCTTTATATTTTTAACAAACATTTGGAGGTAGTTTTGGAGTGTACTAAAGAACATCATTAGTCAGGGAAAATTAATCTATTGGTCAGTGAATTTTGAAGTTGATAATAACTAGCCACCCTGCCTACATAAAGCAGTAGATATTTGTTTTAAGTTATCCTATGTGTTAAGTTTAGAGTTTACCCCCTTATGCAAAAATATGTGGCACTTTTTAAGTGAAATTTTTTTAAAGCGTGAGTTTTTTTCAGAAGGTGCCATCCTTCCTCAAAGAATTCAAAAATTGACTTTGGCGCAGCTTCGATAAGAGTTCTCCAGTCACCATGTTTGCCCACATCTCCGACAGAATCATGCTTAAGTGTTGTCATCATTTGAGCTGTGGGTAAATATAGCGGCTGGAGGACTCTTATTGAAGCTGTGCCTTGACTTTGTTTAATTTATTTTTAACCTTTATTGTTTAAATTTTCATAATGATCCTTATAAATTCCTTTAATTCATGATTTTTATTGTAAAATTCAGTATGAACCCCTCCCGTAAAATTTGGAGGATTGGGAAAACATTTTGAGGTTATTTCCAAATCTATATAATCAATTCTCTTGCATAACTCTGAATTTGTCTGTGTTACTTTACTACTGATGGCAGGGATTGGTTGTTTTTTGCTGCCACTGTTTAATTTGCTGTAATTGTGCTGATTATATAAATTGATTATGAAAGTTGTGTGTATGTAGTAGGAAATTGTTATTTTGTACGTATAAAATAATATTTGAATTGGTAATTTTAGAAACCACTTTAATATAGGTAAAGACATAGCCTAGTTATATTTAGATGCAAAGGTTACTGTATGATTATCCAGTTAATTTTTCCAGAAACTTTTTAAAAAAATAAAATAACTTTGTATCAAAAAACCTGTTTGGTTGATTTGTTTGTAATTAAACATGAAGGTTGATTCTGAGGTAATACATCCAAGTTCAATTCCATTATCTGTCCTGTTATATTTCCCCAAGTGGTAAAAATCTGGAAGTGGGTTCGGGTTGGTGCTTTTAAGACGCCACTCATTTCTTGCCAAAAAAATCACTATGGATGCTTGGCGATTGGAACCCACTTCTACATTTAAGCCCCCCAAGCTATTCCAGATGCTTAAATTCAGAAATAATATTGAAACTACCAAACAATTGAAATATAGTTATATCAATGATAGCAATTAGGTGATACATGGCATCCCAAAATATTTGAATAATCTTTGATTGCACAGATAACAGAATTGAACCGATTTTCCCAGATTTAAAAGTTGTAAATATTACTATCAAAACATTCTTCAGGATTAAAGATGTATAATGATACGAAAGAATATGCAAGGTAAGTACCTACAAGCGTTTTCATAATAGGTTGAAAGTTTTGTTTTTATGATTCACCAAACCAACATCATTACCTTTCTTTGAAGGAATGATTAAGCAGATGTTTTATTTAGTAGATTTCCTTTAAAAGGCTATTTTTAAACTATTACTATCTTCGAAATTGCGAAGTTACTTGAGTTTTTTACAGTGCTAATAATCATGAAAGGCTAATAATAGTAAACAAAACATGTAAACATGAAAGAAACCGGAAAACTTCTTTGACATTTTTGAGTAAGTTTAGTTGTGTCATGTTTAAGTAAGTATCAAATGTTATTTCTAGAATAATAATTCAAATTTAAAAATACTATCCTGTATAAAGGAAATCCTTATTCCGATTGTGACAAACTTATTATTCCGTTTACGACAAACGTACTAACACCGTTTGCGCCAACCCGACAGTCGGGTTCCCTCAATCAAACTTGAGGAACTTAGGTTAGAATGGTACAACCGATCAGTCCGATTCTCCTAACCCGACCTCTCCCAATCGAACCGGTTTGGTCACAGCAAACGGAGAGTTCCTTCAGTCCTATAGCAACTGAACAGTCGGGTTGGGGGAACCGGATTTCTGGTTGTAGGAGCAGAACTGTTTTTTGCGTGTAGAGGTTATGAGGTAAACAAATATTCTTTTGAACTGGTGGTAAAGGAACTAAAACTATCTCTAACAGAAATAAAACTTCCTCTGATCCGAATTTAATAGAAATATAGCATTTATTAAGTGAAAACACCGCCAAGTAAAAAAAATCAGGAAAACACAAGAACTAAAAAATTAAACAGATTCCATTATTTTTTCCAGAATTTTAGTTTTAAAAACATTAAATTATACCTTTTCAGTCCTAGACCACTCTAATAATTTAATCCTATGGTAAATATGGCACTGCTATATCTTACAGACTTAAGGCAAAACTATATCGAATGATTAATTCAAAATAATTACATTAAAATTACATATGCTTCAAAACTTATTCAAAATAAATGGGAAGTTTCATACGACCAGTGTCAATCTTCAAATCTCATTTAATGACTTACTGTTGATTTTGACATGCCTGCCTTACAATAAATTAGGGTATCTTTTGATACCGAGAATGAAGAGACTTGTGCATTATTAGACTTCCGCTTTTAACGCCATTATTCACTGTTACCTTTACGTTACCAGCAGCTAAAGAAATAAAATTGGCTTTTCGCTGGCTCTAACTGGTGGTATCCTTCTTTGATCGCTGACATAACAAATATCTATAAATCATATTGCTTAGACAGAAAAAAACTTAGAAATAGTCTTATTTTTTTTATTTAGATTTCTATAAAAAATACAGAATTAAACTCACGTCCAAAAAAATATAACATAAACAATTTTCCTTCCGTTGTCATGAATCGGACAATATGAAACAGCATTATACATCTTCCAAACACAACTTCACAATGTTTTCCATAAGCTGATATTTTAGATTTGCCTCCTCGCCACAGCTTCGATAAGAGTCCACCAGCCGCCATGTTTACACACAGTTCCCACAGCAACATGCTTAAGTGTTGTCATTTGAGCTTATGGGTAAACATGGTGGCTGGAGGACTCTTATCGAAGCTGAGCCGGATCTCCTTTACTTTCTTCATACTTCTTCATGAATTTACTCCGATATATCCATCGGTTCTTCTTCAATCTTAAGGACGGATGTAAAATTTGTAATACTTGGCAAGCTTCTCTCCATGAAGTCTCCCTCGATCAAAGAGGAAAACCTTTTCAATACCTTTTTCATGCTGTCATCCATGTGTATTGCCATTCTTAAGGTGAACTCTATTTCATGGTGTTGAAGTCCAAAACCTAAAATAAAAGTGGAATAAGAGAAATGTTTTTGGAAATTCAACAATAGTTATGTATATGAGTAAAGAGCTAACCTTCCAAAAAAAAAACTACTGATTACTTTTATTATGAAAATATTTATTATGGTTTTTGTTGAATATTTATAGAATTCCTGTATAGTAAGTAGTTTTTGAAATAAAATAATTTTGAAATAAACCATTTAATTCATCATGTCTTACTTACATATTAGTAGTATGATATACATTTTAAATCTATCAAAGAATAACGGTTCCTAGTTCCTATAACTGTAAATCTTTTATTTTGATAATGTTGTAAATGTACCAATAAAGTAAAACATTTAACAGAAAAAAACTTTTAAAAAATAGAGAGACACACATTTTAAAAATGGATAAAATTTAGGCTAAAGTTACCTAAAAATGTGACTTAAAACACTACAGCCTATTACAGGACAATTTGCAAAATGTCTTGTCTAATCTGTTTTAAATTTAGAGCTTATATAAATTAAAACTATTACCACCACCACAAGCAAGTGAATTTTTCATTGCCAAAAAAAAAAACGTTTCTGTGGGAAAATACTGAAGAATAATGAATTTAATTAATAATCATTGGGATAGACATTAAGATAAAATCATATAAGAAATTTTTTAAGTAGTGTTTCCTATTTATTTAAATCAAAATGTGGCTTTTTTATTGAAGATCCGCCTCAGGGGTGAATATTGCCAGATTTTTAGTGCGCTTTAAATGCTAAACTATTTGTCTGACAAAAAAGTTGTAATTAACAATTTTGTAGATTGTTTAATCCTCTATTTTCTATACTTAAAATTTTCATCAGAAACCCATACTTTCCGTTCTACAAGCAGAAATTAAAAAAATGGGGTGACATTTTAGGGTTTTTTCGAATTTTCACCAAAATGCCATTCGAAATTTAGTATGCAAAGTTCAGATTCGGATTCAGCACCCTCGAAAACATATAAAACCGTTGAGAAAAAACTTCCGGATTTTTTTTCCCGAAAAAACTACCTGGTTACTGGACTATGGTTTCATTACCTTGTGTGTGTGCTTTTAAATATTTAAAAGAAATAAATTTGGAAAAGGAAAGGTTAATGAAACCTTACATTGTGTGTTATCTGGGATAGCACATCCACTAAATGGTTTTTCAAAATGAAGAAAATAGCATGCCCTCGATTTCCTACTTTGTAATACAATAAAAAAGCAATATATACTGTTATTCCTCAAAAGAAAAAAGAATTCGACTTACCATCGAATTGGAAGGCAAATGTGAAGGCATCAATGTATGTATCGAAGATAATCTTCAATCCATCCGGATGGTCATTTCTAAAAGAAAAAGACCGAAATTGCGACTCTCGTCGCAACCATCTAATTCCAGCTTCCCGGGACCGTTGAAAGTGTATGTAAACATCAGTTGGATCCCAGTCAGCAGGACGTAGAGCTCGGAGAGTTGATATTAGAGTTTTAAGGCTGTAAGCGGCCATGTCAGGGTGCTTCGCTTTCAACTCCTGCAGCACTTTGCAAACGTCTGAACCTTCCCGGTAAAGGAACCGAGCGACGGGATATCCATTCGGTTCCATGTATCTGAAAAAAAAGTTTCAGTATTTGTTCGCATGATATTTTAAATAAAGGAGAAATGTAAATTCTTAAGCTTGATATTGAAAAAATTCCATACATCAGGATTTGGCACAAATTTCAAAATTATTATCAAATTAGCCCATTTTTCGTAGTTTTTGTACATTCCCAACTTCCCTAATTTTAAAAATTAGGAGCTGTGAATGATAATCATAGTAAACTATCTCATCAGGACGTTATAGAGATGGAAAGAAAATACAAGGTAAGATTTAATAGTAGGGAAGAGTGGGGCACACTGGGACACTTTTTATTAAATTATTTTTTCTAATGTTTTAAATATTTATATTTAGTCCACTGAAAATAGAGTTGAACCTCAAACAAATTGCAATAAAAGGTTTCTCAACGGTTTTCACTTAGGAATTACCCCAATAATAACATACTAAAAATCGGACAAAATCGGACCATGGGAAATTTAATTTTTTTTAAATTTTTAAAAAATGGCCGAAAAAAAATTTCGAAAAAAACCAATACACAAATACAGACATGTGATACATGTTTATAGGTTATTTTTGAGTGCTGAAACCGAATACAGCCTTTAGTTTTGAAAAAAAATTGAAATTTCAATTTTTTAAATTAATTTGAATAATTAGCTATATGAAAACATTAAAACACCCCTAAAAACCTAACTAAAAGGTCAAAAGAGATAAATCCAACGGTTTTCATTTAGATATGACCTAAGTATTAACATACTAAAATTTGAAAATTTTACGAGTGAAAAAAATTAATTTTTTTTTAAAATTTCAATTTTTTTTTTCGAAAAATGCATTTTTTTTTCAAAATGGTGCCATAAACTTTTGAGGCTTTTGAAAAGGTCATTTTTCAGTGGATATTGTCCACAGATAGTTATATAATGGAAAACCGGTGGAATTTACTTTTAACTAATTAGTTAAGTAATTAATTTCATAAATTGAAATTGGTGAAATGTAGGTCTAACTTCCAAACAAGTAAAAACAGGTGATACTTTGGCATACTTCTATCAAAAATTTTTGAAATAACAATTACATACTATTAAAAGCAAAAACCTTTCAAAAAAATTCAATTTTTAAAAAAATTCAAAAATTTTAAAAATTTAAAATTTTAATAAATTTTAATATTACTATATAAACTTGTAACAGATGTTTATAGGTCAATTTTTAAATGTGATGCCGAAAAATGTAATGTTTTTACAATACAAATTGAAACAGAGTTTAAAATTTAAAACTTTTGAAAAATTTTTTAATTATGTAAAACTAGTCCCTACACCTGTAACAAATTGCAATAAAAGCTTTTTCAACGGTTTTCACTTAAAAGTAACCTAAATAACAACATACTAAAAATCGGACAAAATCGGACTATGGGAAATTTAATTTTTTAACTTTTTATTAAAACAAAACAGCCATTATAAAGCAAAAAATTTAATTTTTTTTCGTAAAGGTATGTAATGCATGTTTATAGGTTAATTTTCTATCAGGATGCTGAAAAATTAAATATTTTTGCCATAAAAATTGAAAGATAGTTGAAAATTTTAAAATTTTAAATTTTTTTTTATTATGTTAAAAACTAGCCCCTACACGTGGAATAAATTGCAATAAAAGCTTTTTTAACGGTTTTCACCTAGGAATGGTCTAAATAACTACATATTTAAAATCGGAAAAAATCTGACTATTTCAAAAACTAAGAAATTTAGTTTTAAAATTTTAAAATCTTTGTTAAAAATTTAAAATATTTAACTCTTTTTTAAATTTTATTGCAAAAATATGATGTTTTTCTGAATCATAATCGAAAAGTAACCTATAAACGTGTATTACATGTCTTTTTGAAAAACATTTTTTTTTTATTTCATAATGCCTGTTTTTATAAAAAAATTAAAAATTACATTTCTAACAGTCCGATTTTGTCCGATTTTTAGTATGTTGTTATTTAGGCAATTTCTAAGTGAAAACCATTGAAAAAGCTTTTATTGCAATTTATTCCACGTGTAGGGGCTAGTTTTTAACATAATAAAAAAAAATTTTAAATTTTAAAATTTTCAACTATCTTTCAATTTTTATGGCAAAAATATTTAATTTTTCAGCATCCTGATAGAAAATTAACCTATAAACATGCATTACATACCTTTACGAAAAAAATTAAATTTTTTGCTTTATAATGGCTGTTTTGTTTTAATAAAAAGTTAAAAAATTAAATTTCCCATAGTCCGATTTTGTCCGATTCTTAGTATGTTGTTATTTAGGCTACTTTTAAGTGAAAACCGTTGAAAAAGCTTTTATTGCAATTTGTTACAGGTGTAGGGACTAGTTTTACATAATTAAAAAATTTTTCAAAAGTTTTAAATTTTAAACTCTGTTTCAATTTGTATTGTAAAAACATTACATTTTTCGGCATCACATTTAAAAATTGACCTATAAACATCTGTTACAAGTTTATATAGTAATATTAAAATTTATTAAAATTTTAAATTTTTAAAATTTTTGAATTTTTTTAAAAATTGAATTTTTTTGAAAGGTTTTTGCTTTTAATAGTATGTAATTGTTATTTCAAAAATTTTTGATAGAAGTATGCCAAAGTATCACCTGTTTTTACTTGTTTGGAAGTTAGACCTACATTTCACCAATTTCAATTTATGAAATTAATTACTTAACTAATTAGTTAAAAGTAAATTCCACCGGTTTTCCATTATATAACTATCTGTGGACAATATCCACTGAAAAATGACCTTTTCAAAAGCCTCAAAAGTTTATGGCACCATTTTGAAAAAAAAATGCATTTTTCGAAAAAAAAAATTGAAATTTTAAAAAAAAATTAACTTTTTTCACTCGTAAAATTTTCAAATTTTAGTATGTTAATACTTAGGTCATATCTAAATGAAAACCGTTGGATTTATCTCTTTTGACCTTTTAGTTAGGTTTTTAGGGGTGTTTTAATGTTTTCATATAGCTAATTATTCAAATTAATTTAAAAAATTGAAATTTCAATTTTTTTTCAAATTTAAAGGCTGTATTCGGTTTCAGCACTCAAAAATAACCTATAAACATGTATCACATGTCTGTATTTGTGTATTGGTTTTTTTCGAAATTTTTTTTCGGCCATTTTTTAAAAATTTAAAATATTTAACTCTTTTTTAAATTTTATTGCAAAAATATGATGTTTTTCTGAATCATAATCGAAAAGTAACCTATAAACGTGTATTACATGTCTTTTTGAAAAACATTTTTTTTTTATTTCATAATGCCTGTTTTTATAAAAAAATTAAAAATTACATTTCTAACAGTCCGATTTTGTCCGATTTTTAGTATGTTGTTATTTAGGCAATTTCTAAGTGAAAACCATTGAAAAAGCTTTTATTGCAATTTATTCCACGTGTAGGGGCTAGTTTTTAACATAATAAAAAAAAATTTTAAATTTTAAAATTTTCAACTATCTTTCAATTTTTATGGCAAAAATATTTAATTTTTCAGCATCCTGATAGAAAATTAACCTATAAACATGCATTACATACCTTTACGAAAAAAATTAAATTTTTTGCTTTATAATGGCTGTTTTGTTTTAATAAAAAGTTAAAAAATTAAATTTCCCATAGTCCGATTTTGTCCGATTCTTAGTATGTTGTTATTTAGGCTACTTTTAAGTGAAAACCGTTGAAAAAGCTTTTATTGCAATTTGTTACAGGTGTAGGGACTAGTTTTACATAATTAAAAAATTTTTCAAAAGTTTTAAATTTTAAACTCTGTTTCAATTTGTATTGTAAAAACATTACATTTTTCGGCATCACATTTAAAAATTGACCTATAAACATCTGTTACAAGTTTATATAGTAATATTAAAATTTATTAAAATTTTAAATTTTTAAAATTTTTGAATTTTTTTAAAAATTGAATTTTTTTGAAAGGTTTTTGCTTTTAATAGTATGTAATTGTTATTTCAAAAATTTTTGATAGAAGTATGCCAAAGTATCACCTGTTTTTACTTGTTTGGAAGTTAGACCTACATTTCACCAATTTCAATTTATGAAATTAATTACTTAACTAATTAGTTAAAAGTAAATTCCACCGGTTTTCCATTATATAACTATCTGTGGACAATATCCACTGAAAAATGACCTTTTCAAAAGCCTCAAAAGTTTATGGCACCATTTTGAAAAAAAAATGCATTTTTCGAAAAAAAAAATTGAAATTTTAAAAAAAAATTAACTTTTTTCACTCGTAAAATTTTCAAATTTTAGTATGTTAATACTTAGGTCATATCTAAATGAAAACCGTTGGATTTATCTCTTTTGACCTTTTAGTTAGGTTTTTAGGGGTGTTTTAATGTTTTCATATAGCTAATTATTCAAATTAATTTAAAAAATTGAAATTTCAATTTTTTTTCAAATTTAAAGGCTGTATTCGGTTTCAGCACTCAAAAATAACCTATAAACATGTATCACATGTCTGTATTTGTGTATTGGTTTTTTTCGAAATTTTTTTTCGGCCATTTTTTAAAAATTTAAAAAAAATTAAATTTCCCATGGTCCGATTTTGTCCGATTTTTAGTATGTTATTATTGGGGTAATTCCTAAGTGAAAACCGTTGAGAAACCTTTTATTGCAATTTGTTTGAGGTTCGGCCCTTTTTTTCGCTATTTTCAGTGGACTAATTTAATTAAACACAGCTAATATGTTGAATATACTCCTTAGCGCATCTAATAAAAATTTTTCAGACCAATTATCTCTCTTAAGGAATTTATACATTCATTCATTCACCCGTAGCACCTTGGGACACTTGTAAAACTTTTTTTTTTACCCATGAGAGGTTTGAGGTATCTTTAGACATGTCCCAAGGTGCCCCACACCTGAGTGTCCCAAGATTCCCCACTTGACTCTCTGGATATCAAACTTAATTACTCGTTTAGGTTTAGCAAAAAAAAATATTAATGGATTATGGATACACGTATTTTCATCTCAACATAATATTAAATACATTTCTTTTATTAAAAAACGCTTTTGAAACTACAAGTGATTGAAATTTGCACCCCGCAAAACAAGAAAACCGATGTAAATTATTCAGACGCACCTTGTGTGTTAAAAACTATCCCTAAAATTCATCCTATCATTAAAATTAAAGTAATGACTTATTTTATAAAGTTACCTAAATTGTCAGGAAACATGGAATTCTAGGGCAAAACAGAGATAATTTTTGAAAACAGTGCCCCAAAAACATTAAAAATTATGACTTTAATGATAAATTTGAATAAAAAACTTATATTTTTAAGTGAACACTACACTTCTTTTTAATGAAATATTGATCTACTTGAAAATTGTTAAAAAAATGTGGTCAGTTTCGGATTCAGAACACTAAAAACCATCAAAAAATGATTTCCAGCTTAAGTTTGAGTTTTAAATAATATTTAAATTAAATATTTCATTTTTCTTGAAAAATTGGCATTTTTGCTTCAATTTTCAAGAATCATGAAGTCTTTATAAAACGGAGGTCAGTTTTAGAAGTAAATTAATTTGAAGTAAAAATTTAGTACTATAATAATACCATTTTTCAAAATTTTCACCCAATAAAACATAAAAACCCGAATTGTCAGCAAACGTGACGTCTCAGGACAAAATAAAGGTCATTTTCGGATTCAGCACAACAAAAATCATAGAATTTAGGTGGAATAACGTTCGAAAAAAGTTGTTGGGTAGTTGTTGGGTGTTTTTTTTCCAAGACCTGTGTAATTGATTTGTTTTGAAAATTGTGACGAATATTCTTAATATATATTTGTTGTTATTTAAAAAATTCTGACAGAGGAATGCCAAAATATTACGTGTTCACACAAATATTACGTATTCACACGTAACAATTCATTACATTAATTAACTAATTAGTTAAATGTAAATTCCACCGGCTTTCCATTATATAACTATTTGAGGACAATATCCATTGAAAAATGACAATTTCAAATGCTTAAAAACTTTGGGACACTAATTAGAAAAAAAAATCGAACTTTTCATTAAAAATTGGAAATTTGAATAAAAATTGATTTTTTAACTGGAATTTTTCTCTTTGGATATTTTTTGTGGGGTTTTTATTTTTTTATTTGGCTAATATTCAAAATAGTTTTAAAAACTGAAATTCCAATTTTATTTACAAATTATTAAATAGTATACAATATTGGGTTTCAGCTCTCAAAAATATTTTACAAACGTGTATCACAATGTCTGTCTGTATCATTGTTTTGGATCCTTTTTGTGGAAAAAAATTTCGGATATATTTTAAAAATAAAAAAAAGGTTTAACAATTAAAATGATATTTCTTAAGTAATAGTGGTGTCGCTTGTGTCAAAAACCAAAAAAAAAAAACTTTTGGCAGAAGCTTAGTGAGTGGTATCATTCGATTCGTAATGAAGTCAACATTAACCTGGTACCATGTAATTTTTCCGAATTCCGTGCAGGGAGTTTGTATGTCATGAATGCAAGATGGCCGCCGCAAGAAAAAAGCTGTAAATCGCGATCTAGGGATGTTATCGGAATTATTTTTGGACAAAAAGCTCAGAAATATATATTTTTATCGAATGGCTACAGAAATAAGCATCTAAATCGGTTAAAATGGCGTTTATGACGTCATACAAACCCCCTGCACGGAATTCGGAAAAAATGCCCGGACCACGTTAATGGATTTAGACTAGTGATGCACAACCTGCGGCCCGCGAACCATCAACTTGCGGCCCGCGAACTGAATTTTGATTTTTTCTACACCCCCTACTTTTAGTAATCTTACTTTCTAGATTATTTCCGAAAAAAAAAATGACTAATTATCGCGTGAAAAGTTCGTTTTGCCTATGCAGTGTTCCGTTCCTCCCGCAACTACTTTCTTGGACGACCGTGGGCGCGGATTTGAAGTCGGCTTCTTAATGCGATGTAGAAAAACAACTTTACAGTGGTCAGAAGCCAACAAGTCCGGTATTTAAGATCCATTCTTCGGAAAAGTCCAAAAATAGCGACATTTCGTTAAAGTTCGGGAGCCAGAGAAGAAGACTCGCCCTCCTCCAGAATCTGATGACTATAAAACAAGTTGAAACCCTGTTTTTAGGGTCAAATTTCCAAACTTTTTCTGAGGGAAGACCCCCAAACCCCCTTTTGTACTTGGAACTCTATTATTCACAAATTTTTTTACATTAAGTTTACCAAAATGCAAATCTTACCTTAAAATGTATGTCCAAAATTTGGACTAGGTGAACCGAAGCTATAGTTTAAACCCTTTTTTTTTAGTCTTATTTCCAAAAAATTTCTGGGGAGGATCCCTAGACCCCCCTTTGGTAGAAGATAGTTTAACATTGAATATATTTGGAGGCTGTAGTTTTTTTTACAGATATTAAAATTTACTACCTTAATAATTTGTTTTTACACATAATATTCTTGTGACAAACATTCTTTAGTAATTTTAAAGGTTGGATCATTGCTTTAACTTTTAAAAATTTCTTATTTTTTTAAACTATTTACAATATTATATTTATTCATTTATAAAGATTTTTAAGAAACTTTTATTTATTATATATTTTGAGTCATTATTTTTTCTTAAATTCAGTTTTTTAACAGCGGTACATAATTTGGTATTAGCTCTATTTTTGCTGTAAATTCGTTTGAGGCCCTCATCCATGTCTCAATCTACAATGTGAGTGGCCCTCCTCCCAAAAAGGTTGTTCATCCCTAATGTAGACGTCATCCCGAATCGAATGACACCTAAAAGATAATGATAAGCTTCTGCCAAAAGTTTTTTGAAACATGACATAAGCGAAGCCTCTTTAAGTTATTTTATTTGTAAAGTTAATTTTATTAAATTTTTTTATAAGATATCTAGTTTTTCTCAGTCGCATCAATAATTTAAATAATTTCATAAACGTTTATACACATCATAGACCACAAAGTTTTTGAGAGAGAAAACTGAGAGTGAACATGGAAACAAAAATAGATCAAAATTATATTTCTTGTAAAATCTAAGGAAATTTAAAAATGTATGAAATGGTGAGGTTAATTTTTGTTTTCTTGTGAACAAAATATTAATAGAAATTTTAAAGAATGTCTATAAATATTAATATAGTGGATTAAATAATAACCATGAAATTCCTGCCTACATAACTCCTATATCAAGAATATAGTTTTACTGAAAACAATGTAGGACCATCTTATCTCCCACAGAGATAATATGACAAATAAATTAAAAAGAAGTAAAAAACAAATTAAAATATTTAATGGATGTCAGAATTAAAAGTTATTATCTCTCTGTTACGGGATTAAATTATTTAAAATTATGCAAACCAGGAAGTTATATAAAGAATGATCTTCCTAGAATATAACATGGAGCAACTCATAAATGTATCTTTTTTAATTGAACAATTGAAAATCAATGCATTGGAATTTAACCCAGAATTTATATTTATGGTGATCGTTTTTACAATATAACTTCATTCAATGGCAAAAAAAAAGTCCAACACTTTTTCGAAAACTGTTTAGACTAATTACATTCAGGCCCGTGCTGGGTACGTTCAGAGGGCGGTGGACAAAGGGTAAAAGGGCGCCGCCAAAATAATAATTAGTAAACCTAAAATCTTACTTTTCTGTTAAGATTGGCAACATTTCACAAATTCCCTTTCTCAATGCAAAAAAAGTAAAGCAATAATGCTATTTGAGATACATAATATTCTTAGGTGCACGTAATATACAAATTTTATGTCACAATATGAGTTAAATTAAAAAGGGGGGTCTGGGGGCTCTCCCCCAGAAAAATTTTAGAAATTTTAATGTTAAAAGTAGTCATTTTGAGATATTTTGGGTTACAAATGAAGAGGACCACTCCTGATAAGCCACCAAATTTCTATGAAAAAGAAACTACAGTTAATAAATATACATCAAAATTTTGGGAGGGGGTTTGGGGGTCCTCCCCAAGAATTTTTTAAAAAATTTGACACTTAAAAGAAATCTTTAACTCATTCTGAAACCCTTTGGGTTACCCCCCCCTAAAAAAAAAGACGCTCCTTGTATGTAACATAATTTTCCAAGAAAAAGAAAACACAGTTAATTAAATATACAAATACATACATCAGTTTTGGACTATGGTTTTGGATAGGGGCTTGGGGGTTCACCCCAGAAATGTTTTAAAATTTGAACCATAAAAGAAAATTTTTGGCTCCTCCAGCTCTGCTCCAGATAAGTTTTCAGTTAGTTCAGAAATTTTTCAAAAATTCATGAAAACAGTGAACCTCGGGCTAATCGTAAATCCTTCAAGTAATGTCTCACCAACCAAATGAAATAACCCATACCTTTTCAACCTAACCACTATTGTGTGTGACCTCACTTAAAAGAGTAATATTTTGGTAAAATACCTAGAAATATGAGGGGTTGGAGTGGTCGATTTTCCAAATGAAAGGATGTACAATGAGCATGTCTCCACCCCCTCGGAGAACAGGAAATGAGCCCCTGGCTAGCTGTCAACCCATGTCCAAACAATCAAATGATTGATCACTAAATTTCTTTTGGAGACCACTGATATCTTAAAATAACATTCCAGACTCTACAGATAACAAATTTTCTCGTGTACATGAATGCTCTTTTGGTAGTACTAACTGGGGTAGGGTAACAACAGTATATGAAATTATGGAAGCAGTTTTAAATTTTGCTTTTGAATTAGCTTACAATCAAAGAAATGATTAACATATAGTTTAAAATTTAAATAAAACATTTGGTAAAAAATTAATTTGTTATTTTCAAATGAAGATTTTGAAGAAATATTTTTGGTGCTTGGGGTTAAAAATTTCAGGTGGATTTTGCCGCCCCTTGAAAATGACGCCTGAGGCGGTCGCCTCTCTGCTTCATAGCACCGCACGGCCCTGTCCATGACTCTGTTATTAGTAGTAATAGCAATAATATAAAAATTATACGCAATTCGTCAATGCAAAAAATATATAATTCAGTAGTATATATTTTATTAGGTTAACGTACAACAATTTTTCTGGCATGAAAAAATTATTTTTACAATATAACATCTTTTTAATTTTATGAGATTTTTATATTCTGTTACAATATTAAATGTAAAATATATAATGAAAGCTTGATAAAGACACCAAAATAGATTTAACTTCGAATTTTTAGAAACAATTTAGCAACTGGTCAAGAGCATAAAAAGCTGTAGTTTTAAAAAATTTAGTTATTGAAATTTCATTTTAAAATTATTTTCTCGTAAATAAAGTGAAAACTAAAGGATGATTATAAAAAAGAGGAATTAGCAAAAGCTTTAGACCCCCCCCCAACTGCTCAGCAGCCCGTTTATTGCCCTCTTTCCCTTATCTCTACTGTCCACGCCCATTCAACAACCCTCTCCACACCTGTATGCTTCCCTCCAGATATCAGTGAATCAACAATATAATGTTTGCACAGATGTTCTCCTTGTGAAAATAGTGGAAATGAGGTACTATTTTTGTTCCGAACTCGGTCCCTCCCGCAGGTTGGGCCGCTGAATAATGAACATTCTGATATGAACTTTGAGAAATCTTGAAGGGAATTCCATGTTTTCATAATTTTCTACAAAAGAATACACGATCTAAAAAAGCTGGTCTAAAAAAGCGATCTAAAAAAGCACAGCTGCCCCCCCCGTGGCTGCGCCTCTGTAAATAAGAACGCCCTAAAAAAAATTAACGCCCCGCCCTTGCAATTTTAACGTGTTTCATTACAGGCCCAAGAAAAAATCAGTGCTGTACCCTTGCATTTTCTGGTACGTGCATGAAGAAAGACGTCTATAGTCTGTTCATTTAGAATTGGCGCCTGAAACAGGATCAATAATGCTTCATAACGGTCATCACACAACTTCAGTGACCGAATTTTTTACAGTGTTTTAACTATTTCTGTTTCGGCTGCCTTGTCATTGCAGAAGAAAATGCTTTCGATGATAATTACAATTGTAACTGCTTATAATACATTTCATCTAAGGCGCCAGTTCTAAATGAACAGACTATAAAAAACACCGCCCCGCCCTCGCAGATTCGAAATATTAAACAAAGAGCAAGAGCGGCATGAAAAATCACCGCAGTAAATTTAAAGCGGAGCTTTTAAAATTTTGCGCTAACTTGCATAAAAAAGGGCGCCCTGAAAACACTTAAGGCTCCCCTAGTGAAAAAAAAACACTACCTTGACTTAACACTTTCAAACACTTTCACTGCTGTTTTGATTAAGGGTGGCCATTAGACAGTTTGAATAAGGGCGTCGTAGTAAATAAACCATGCCCTAGCAATTTCAACGTGTTTAACTAAGGGCTTCGGTGCCTTGAAAATTAACCACCTTGCCTTGTTAATGTATGATTAATCTTTAAGTAAAGGCGCCCTAAAAATTCATAACGTAATTTGATGTTAAGGTTAAATGGGGGAGGGAGGGCGTTAAAAAACTTCTTGACGCCCTCATGCTTCAGACCTGATGAAGTAAAACTGAATTGCAAAATTACTAAGTTATAGTTTCATAAAAGTAAGGAACCCAGAGAAAACATTGAGAAGCACGAGTATTAACAAAATATGTAAAAAATTGTCTCTTCAAAAGGGCGCAGGGGGACACGTCCCCCTGTCCCCCCTGGCCAGCACGGGCCTGATTACATTCTAATAGAAACTATAAATATACTTAAGGCATGGATAATATTTGATTTTTATAACACTTCTAAGTGTTATATAGATCAAAACAAGAAACTATAAGAACAAAAAAAGTGTAAGTATAAAATATTTGAGTTAATTTTGAACTTTACATTCAAAACAACCGATTTTCTAATTCCAATTGACCCATCATTGAAAAAAAAATCATATAAATGTAGGGGGAATGTTATACAATTTATAAATAATTGAAGGAATTGTTACTTACCGAATTCCATAGTCTAAAGGTTCCACTATTTTGGTAACAGTTCTCACCGCAAAATCCGGTCTATGCATTTCACCTGGATACCACGCCACTACAATGTTAGGAGCACGCGGACAGGCCAGTAATCCTGATGTCTTTCCTGTAGGCACTAACGAAACACTGCAGGATCCATCACAGGTGCAGCTTCGTAACTTATTCAAAATACTCATAGTTTAATGATTAAATTTGTAAGAAATTATCTCTAAAAACACTATTGAAAACTAAGTCGCTTGCTGTCAACAAAACACGTGCTTTAAGTCGGCTCAAGACACCTGCTCTCGCGTAGTACTGATGGTTACGGTTGTACTACCTTGTGTACAACAAGTCTGTGCAGGCCCAACATTCTGAAATAGAATGTTCTCGGCGGGATTCCTCTTTCCCATTGGAGGTGGTAGATAGAAGAAAACTAGCAAAAGGGGGGTTCTGGACAACGCGTTAACAAAAGAAAGGACTTTTAGCGTGTGAAAAAAGATTTGGTGGTGAATCTATCCGGTATTTCAAATAGAGTGTAACATTATGCTATTTCCTAAAGTATTTCCCCTCAAGGGCGTAGCCAAGATTTTCTTTTTTCGGGGGGGGGGGGGGGGGTCCAGTGGGAAAAACTTATTGTTTCAATAGTTTTCGTAATTAATGAAATAAATTTCATATTACTTTTAATTACTTCCCTGCATTAATTAATGGTTAATAATTTATTAGTAAGTATTATAATAATTAAGATTAAATACTACTTTTGAATTATATAGGAATTTATTTCGGAAGGGGCCCAAAATTATTTCTGGCAGCTTTTTACATTTTTAGGTGGAATTTGCGTTCTGAAGAACTTAATAAGAAAATTTGTAAGTAATAAAGTTACAAGGACCAAAGGGGATTTTTTTGGGGGTCCACCCCAGAAACTTTTTGGGAATTTGACTCAAAAAACAGGTTTTTAACTACAGCTTTGCCACACCTAGTTCAAATTTTAGATATACATTTTTATGTCGGATTTGCATTTTGATGAACTGAATATTGAAAAATTATGAATAAATCAAGTACGTCTGGGGGTTCTCCCCCAAAAATGTTTTTGAAATTTGACCCTAAAAACAGGGTTTTTGTTTTTAATTTGTTTTGGTATGCCTAGTCTGAATTTCGGTAGGTAGGGGGCAGGGCGCCCCTGGCCCCAGATGGTGTCCCCTACGTTTCGCCGAAAACCACTTTTCCTTCCCCCCTTACATCCTGTTTCACCTTCCCCGTAGGGAGATTTCGGCCAAACCTCCTAATCGAATACCATAGAATCGATGCCTAAATGCTGAATCGAATGCCTGTGAATCAAACCTACTGAAGAATCGATTCCTAGGAATCCTAGGAAAGTAATTGGCGAAACGAATTGAAGCTCTCCAGGGGGCACGGTGGTTTCTTATCTAAACACAGGTGTTTACCCATTGTTGAATTTGTCACGGTGCTACTCTTGTATTTTGAAGAGTGCACAAGGAATACGAATTCTTTTTCTGCATGGTAAACTATATAGATTTTTAACGATTTCTACATTTACCATATCCCAATAAAAAAATTGAACATTCATTAAAATTCCTTTATTAATAATTTTTTCTCAGGAATTTAATTAAATTTTTAGGTGAAATTATTCAATAATTAAAGCCTATTCCATGGACACTATTTTAACAACAATGTTATTCCATGAAACTTTTTACTTAAAAATTAAATCCTGAAAAAAATATGTTTTAAACTACACTTACCAGTTTTAAAACTTTGAATTTCTTTGAAACAGATTATAAAATATTAGTATGATTTTTAATCTATCTAGTGAGTTATATCTAGTTTTTTTATTAAAAAATTAATATTTTGTGTTATCTTTTCTTTTTAACAATGGACAATGGGGGTGAGCCGTGAGCGGATAGTTTTTTAAGCAGAAATAAAGCTATTTTCAGCACAATGATAGCAAAAAGGGGTCAAGGGATCATTTAAAATTTTCGAAACATAGCCAATGCTTTTCCTTGGGTATTTATACGTATGTATACATAGTTTGGGGCAGTTAGAAAGAAAAATGGATTTGTATAAAAGACAAACACACACAATCATTGACTTTTATTATATTAAATACCTCACAATTAAACCTTATACAGAACAGAATGTTTTTGTATAAACGAGTTAAAATAAAACTTTTTTGAAAATTTAAAAAAAAAAATAAAAAAATCCGAGATTGAAGATACTTTTACAGTATTTTTTTAAAATACACATATTTAGTAAAACCTTATAGGTACCCGAATATTATATAGCAAAGTGTATTTTAAGATTTAAAACTGCGATAAAAGAAAGCAATGTTTTATTTTAATTTTAATAATGTGTAAGCACTCCATGTACTATCAGTACTCGAAAGTATCAATTTAATTAATTAGCTCTAGTGGATAGAAGATGATTATTTTATTTGTTCTCATTCCTTAATTTTCAATCGAAAAATATTCATGACTAAAAAAATAATCGTACGAATTGGGAACTTTAAGAATCAAGGTTTCTAGAGATTATAACGATTAAGTATGATTTATCGCTTTCATTTTTATACAAATGAGTAATACTTACTCTCTTAATGATAACGGTTACAGATCTAGTTAATCGGAACACGAACACTAGTTTTTATAATATAATTAATTAGCTCTAGTGGATTTAATTTTCCAAAGATGATTATTTTACTTGTGTTCACTTAATTTTCAATCAAAAAATATTCGTGACTGAAAAAATATTCGTACGAAAAAAATTGCAGGAAATCACAATGCGCCACGTGTTTCCCAACACAGAAAAAGATCTTTTTTCACCGCTTTGCTCGAAAAATACCAAACACATACGCATTAAGGTGTATATTTTCGCCTAATTAGGAACTTTAAGAATCAAGATTTTATAGAAATTGACCTATCTCTATATAACTAAGATTTATATATCGCTTTCATTCTTATACAATTGAATACTTTCTTAATGACAACTTTGCTATCACCATTACATAAAAATGCAATAGTCGGAGAGGAGATTTAAATATAAATTTAGTATTGGATCTCGTACCTTACTTGTATTGTACAGTTTTGGCATCGTGAATTTCAATAATATTCGAATTGAAGAAATTGACACTTCTTCAACTTGTATCGATAATTTTTAAGTAAAATATAATTCTCAAATCAAATTTTGTAGATGTTTACGTTTCATAACTGGTCATTATACCTTTATTCATTAAAGATTAAGAATTTTTAGATAATATCACATTTTTTACAATCCACCATTTTGGTCTTCGTGTAAACAGCATCGTTTAGTGTGAAAAAAATCACTTAGTGAATTACCCTTTTCCCAAACAAATAATCTTAATAAGAACAGGCTGATGCAATATCCTTGAATATTAGGCTTATGACAGCTTAAATCACAAGATTTTTTTTTCTGTATTAATGAGATGTAGATGGTATTCGGGAAAACTGTTTAAATTGGTTTCAATATTTAATACTCGAAAGCACCGCGTTAAGCTAAATAATTTATACGTACAGTCAATTTATCTTTGTAAAAAATGGAATACTATGTAAATTCGTTTGTATACAAATTAATATATCTCCTTAAATTTTATCATTTAAAGTAATGAAAATGATTTTGCATGGGGTAATGGGTCTGCAAACACTATTTTTTAAAATAAAAAAGATATTAATCCAAATTAGTGGCGGGTAAAAATTTAGTCTGGCTAGTACCTTAGAGCTGAAATTTCATGCCCTGCATTAAGCCATTAATTAACTTACCAATACACTCTTTGCGATTTTTTTTCCTGAATACAATTATTTTAATTTTTTAAACAGCTATTTGTGTTGAAATTTTTCGTATCATTACACAAATATACCACAGAAGAAGTAATATTAAATAATGTGCCACACATTTCCATCCAATATATTTGCAAACTTGTATAAAAATTTGTAGTATGTTTTTATATATACCATTATTCCAGAAAATGGGAAAACTAGTAAAAAGGTTTTCGAAATGGTTTCTAGTATGCGGAAAAAAAATTTACTTAGAAAACCTATTTCCCTGAAACAAAAGATATTTTTCCTGAAACAATGGAAAAAGTAGAGTTTAGAAGCTAAATTTCTTAGCTAAATAAATAGAAATGACACATAAACACTTATTTTATATTTTATACAGGGTGATTAAAAATTCATCATCAATATTTGGTGGTGAGGCAGAGGGGACCTAGACAAGCATATTTCGAATAGGAATGAGGGGGCGCAGCTAAAGAGCTATATAGGACCTAATGTAGTGCGAGAGCATTACAAAAGGCTGTTTTGCTAAAGCCCGTGTAACGAAACAAAACATAATGGAATGAAAAAAATTATTGCATGAGGTAAAGCAGTATCCGTACTACTTACACCTTAAATTTGATAGAAATTGAACCACTTGGTAAACCGTGAGGTGAGTTTTAAAACGTGCAATATTAATCTTTTAGCCAAAAAATTGAGTTTCCTTAGAGTGTAATAGTATTTAGAAAAATGATGATAGGGGATCGAGGAAGGAATTTCAATGATAATACATTTCTTTGAACAAATAAGGGATCTTGCATGATCATTGAAAATTCCTTCCCCGATCATCTCATTTTTATAAATACTACTGAGGAAACTCCTTTCTTTGGCTAAAACATTAATATTGCACTTTTTAAAACTCACCCCCACGGTTTAGCAAGTGGTTCAATTTCTAGCAAATTTATGGCGTAAGTAGTACGGATACTGCTTTACCTCAAGAATAAATTTTTTCCTTATATGTTTTTTTCGTTACACGGGGTTTGCCAAAACAGCCTTTTGTAACGCTCTCGCACTACATTAAGTCTTATAGCTCTTAAGGTGCGCCCTCTCATTCCTATTCGAAATATGCTCGTCTAGGTCCCTTACCTCCCCACCAAATATTGATGATGAATTCTGAATCATCCTGTATTATTACATTTTATTAGAAATCTCAGCTTTCCAAATGAAGATAGTGTCCAATACAATCCATGTAATTCATAAGGGTAATGTTGTTTGAAACCAACTCATTCTTTAACTTTGCAATTTTCTCATTAATTTTTTTGTATACTGTTTTTTTCTTGGGAGTTGATGCTGTTCCTACGTGCAACATTCTCATCACACCTTCATTTTCAATCTGAAGAGTTCTTATTAGTTCTATGAAGCTGAATATGTTCAAATGCGGATGAACGGCTCTTTTATTCAGTTTAGAATGAAAGCCTTCTACAAAATTATTAGTTCGCGATTGATCGTTGTCAAAATGATTCCAGAGGTCCCTAAATTTGGAAAAAAAAATATCTTAGTTATAATACATTTTAATAAAAAAGTGATAAATGTGTAGTCCAACCGCCCCGAGAAAACTTTGACATAAAAACAAAATTTTTTAAGGGAACTATAAAGTTCACTTTTTTTAAGCATTTATGGATTAACATTACCCCCAAAATTCAATGGAATAATTCGTTTCCATAACAACCACCACAGTATTGTACGACGTCCCACGTGTTTCTTGAGGAGGTCAGACTAACTACTTATAAAATCATTGTTAAGTATAGCTAAAATATCTCAATGGGTTTTTTAGGGTACAATATGGAGTATGTTTTTTAAAGGACAGCACTATATATTGAGAAAAACTTACATTGGAAATTTCGCTACGCATTCATCCAACCATGTGTCAGCTAAATAATTGTACATTTCAGTTGTCTGGGGCACATTTGGTTCATTTTCCTGAAGCCACAGGAATGCATCAACAACTTGATGTTCTGGTACTAAAGGGAGTGCAGCTATTCTCCGTATCCATTTTGTAACATCTCCATCGTTCTTGTAGTTACACACCAAGCCCAATTGCTGAACCTATGATGATTAGATGCAGGAGCATTAGCATTATTATGACTTAAAGTTTCATTATAAATCTAAGTAGTGCACTTTTACAAACCATAAGAATTAATAATTACTATATGTATAAAGTGGCATATCAGGCTACAAGCATTGCCAGGTTTGATACATGTAGCTTCTGTTTGGGTATTTGGTCGATTTTTTTAAAAATATAATATTTAGTGTTATAGTACAAAAAAGCGAAGCCGAATGGATGGGCTTAAAAATACTCCTTTAGTGCAGATGTCAGACACATCTAAAAGTTCGTAACGTGCAAGACACGATACCTTTTTGAAAGTTATGAGGCAAAACTCATAATTAAGATTTTTTAAAATAATTACTAAGAATGATGATACTTAAGAATTTTTTTCTTGGTTTTGTAAAAAAAAACGGTCACACCAAAGGTTTGAATGAAAAGAATAACTTTAGAATAGAAATTAACAAAAAAAAGAAGAATGGAAAATGTGAAGGGAATTTTTTTTACTATAATTGAATTATGGCGAGAATTAACTATGCTTACCTTTCTCCAAATACACTGAGTGTAATGAAAAAAACACCCTTTAACCATGCATTCTGGAAAAATACACTTTAATGCGTTAATAGAAGCTGCCTCGAAATCAAGCATACACTGCATAGGCTCGAATTTGAGGCCAAGGCTATGTGCTTTACTTTTAAGATTTTTAAACAATCGCACATACGTATCCTGGCTTTTATCAGGCAATAGTGCGTAAATGAAAGGGAACACTTGTCCCATGTATGTACCATGTATACTGTACAGTTGAAAAAACAATTTCGGCACGACTTTAAATGTTCCGTCCAAGTAGATTCTTTCTGACATACAAAGCTTATGTAAATTTTCCTTTGTTCCAAAAATCTGAAAATAGATCCAAAGATATGAGGAGAAATTTTATAGAAAATAATAATTAAGCAAATAGTTATCAGATAACACTTTACTTACCAACATTCTGTTTTCTTCATCCCCATCATCAAGAAGGAGAAAATCGTCCCCATGTTTGGTTTTAGTCCAATGTTCAGTTAAATTGATCTCCATTTTGCTGTGAGGCAATGGGGGTCTTATGGAGGATCTAGCTTTATACATAAATTTCTGAGATGCTGCAAAACTTGGTAGGCACAAAGCCACTTCATCAGATGTAGCAGTTTCAGCTATTTCTTCCCTACAAAAAATAATTAAAAATATATTTTATACAGTCTGAATGAATTGTTAGGGGTTGCTATAACGTATAGAAAATAACGTTATTCCTATGATAAAATAATGGTACTTTTACAACTGGACATTAAAACAAACGGGTTGTTATGCAGAGGTTCTACAGTATATTGCTTATTAACAGGGCTGGGATTTCCATGCAATTAGCAACTGAAAAGGAATACACTATGTTTGATACCTAAATTCAAAATTGGGTTCACTGCATTTTAACTAGAATTTTAGATATGTTGCTTCATAGTGCATTTTTTTTTTTGGAAAAAAACACAGAATTATTATTGGAAACTTAGTTGTATTTGCATATATGTAAAATAAAAATGGTCTAAATCGATCCAAAATTCCTAAAAACGTGCAGTATTTAAAATACCTTTGAAAAATATCAGATTTTTGAAAAGATTAACATGGAAATCCCACTACTTATAAAAATTTATATTAGAGATTGGCTTGTAGGAAAATTATATATTACTTACTTGTATATTCTTGGAACAGGAACAGTACTTTCCCTGATAGCTCTCTCTTTTAGCTTTGCAGAAAATTTTAATTTCTGTATTATGTTCACAGGCTTGTTGTGGTTGTGATGTCCAGATGTCCTTTTTATTTGGTGGCTATCAGAACTGGTTGATATAATTACAATGCGTGCATTGCACTTCGTCTTCGAAGCACTCTCGCATTTATAATACCCTGTATTGTCCTTCTTCCTTTCCAGGCGGAAAAGAAAATCATTAAACTCGACGAGATAACCACCTCGTTTCGATTTTATAAATTTTAATTCGTTCATCGCTACCGACACCGAGAGAGACCTACGAAGACACCGACGCGCTCGTGCTAAGACCCCGAGAGAGAAATGAATCCCCAAAACTCAACTTCTATAAAAAAAAAAAGTATTTTTGTGCTAGTCTTTTTATCATAACGGTCAATGCAAACTTTTATGATACCAGCGACGAAGACAGCCTAGGGGAGAGGAGGGGAGATAAGATATTCACGTGAAGAACTTACGTTTTCTAAGAAACCAACTAATTGGCTCAGTACACTATCCAATACAAAAGACAGGATATCAAAGGGCGTCAGAAATTGGTGTGAAGAGTTACAAGTCATAAAAATGTCACAGGGTCGGTGCACCACAGGGGTTCCATTGGGAAAAAGCATTCGATTCTACTCCAGAATCGATTTCTTTGCCCGATCCCGAAATGTGAGGGAAATATCGATGATTAAGGGGGAGGGTAGAGGGGACAGTAGGGATTTTTTACGACAAGGGGGGAAGGAAAAACTGTTTTCGGCGAAACGGGGGTATCACCCCCCAGATTCCGATTCCGTGAAACGCCAGTTTCTCTCAACCCTTCCCCATTCAATAATAGAAGCAAAGAATGTAAGGGGCGGGGGGACGCTGGTCAGGAGATTTACAAGTCATAAAACTGTCACGGGCTTTGCATTGAAAGTTAATGCAGCTGTTTCTTCCTTTGCATATCCTCTGAAATTCAATAAACCACCCGGGCAGTTCCATGAAATTTTGTAGGAACATGTTCTAGACCCCTTATCTATGGTCTGAGTAGAGGTCAACGATGCATGAAGGTTTTTCTAATTCAAATGTATTGCCGGAAAATCTTAAAAACAGAAAGTGGAGCATACGTTGTATTTAAATTTTCTTTTTTTAGGTAGATAATATTGTCTTAACAATATCTCATATATCATATATATTTTTGAAATTTGACCCTAAAAACCGGGTTTTTATTTTTAACTTGTTATCGTAAGTCTGGATTTCGAAAGGTAGGGAGCAGAGTGCCCTCGGCTCCCGATTCTGAGAAACGCCAGTTCCTCTCAACCCTTCCCCATTCAATAACAGAAGCACAGAATGTAAGGGGCGGGGACACTGGTCTGGAGATTTACAAGTCATAAAACTGTCACGGGCTTTCCATTGAAAGATCCATCACCTGTTTCTTTCTTTGCTTATCCTCTGAAATTCAATACCCCCCCCAGTGCAGTTCCATGAAATTTTGTAGTCAGAAGTTATTGACCCCTTATCTATGATCTGGGTAGAGGTCAACGGAGCATGAAGGTCAAGGGGAATTTTTAATGCAGGTGTATTGCAGAAAAATCTTTTTAAGAACAGAAAGTGGAGCATAAGTTAGGCTGCGGTCAGCAAGAAAATCAGTATGGTATCTGTAGTATCTGGTTATCGGACAATAGGAAAACCGCAATCAACCCCTTCAATGGTCCCTCCAACAAAAGACAGCCCTCGGGGAGGAGCGAGAAGTCACTATCGGGTGTCTGCTAATTGACTGGGGGAGGTGACTTCGGACTCCTTCGCTATTGTTGGAGGGGTCATGAATGGGGAGATAGGGCAGATTTTTTGAAGAGATACCGCAGATTTTTTGAAGAGATACCATAGGTTTTTTGGCTGACCGTGCCCTTATAGTTAAATTTTGTTTTTGATAGGATAGGATTTTTGTTTTACTGGCGCTAAGGTCCATTTTTGGCTATACTGCGCCGTATCATATGTTTTTTCCTTACAAAGTGAAAATTAATAAGATGCGGGCGTGAGACCCATAGTCGAGCGTAGTCTATACGCAATTTTAAAATTTGTATTAAAATGTTTTGTCACAGACAAAGGGTTATGTTTACAATGATTAAGTTTAGATTAAATGTGCATAGGAAATGCTTTTCAAAAACTTAAAAATTTTCTCATGATTAAAATTATTGCTTAAAATATGTTTCAAGGTAAAATTGATGGAACCAAAATAAACACGTCTTTGTGTTTTAAAATTGGGACACTCGATTAAAATGTGTAGTATTGTTAAAACGCTGTTACATGTACTACAATGAGATGGAGTACTATTACTTAAAAGATGAAAATGAGTGATATAGGAATGTCCAATTCTGAGGCGTGCAAGAACCACTTCCTCTTTCCTATTCCTCCTATATGCGCTTGGCCAGTCTGAGATTATAGGTTTAATGTGGTGAAGTTTGTTGTTTGTTTCATTATCCCATTTGTTTTGCCAGGCTAATAGACATTTTCTTTTAATAGTTGATTTTGTGTCAGTAAAGGGTATTGGAAAACTTTTGCCAAGAGTAAAACAGGAATTTTTGGCTGCTTTATCAGCCAATTCATTTCCCTTAATGTTTACATGACTAGGGATCCAGCAAAACTTGACACATTTGGATTCATCAAGGAAAGAAATTAGTAGCTCTTGAATGGTAAAAAGAATAGGATGTCGTATGTCTGTATTTTTTACTGCCCCAAGAGAACTTAAAGAGTCGCTAAAAATCAAAATGTTATTAAAGTTTTCCTTCAAAGCATATTGGAGGCTCATAGCAATTGCATGCAGCTCAGCAGTAAAAATTGAGCAGATAGGTGGTAGTCTATCAGATATAGTAATAGAGTCGTGATAAAAAGCCGAACCAACATTATCTATAGTCTTTGATCCATCTGTGTAAAAATAGGCAAAATTTGGATATTGTTCACAGTATTCTTCAAAAAGTTGGTTATAAAGTACTGAGCTTGTTTCAGATTTCTTATATTGGGTGAAATTTGTGTCTATGTTAGGAGCAACGATCTTCCAGGGGGGAAGATGTTGTGGGGATTTTGCAATATGTTTTAAGGATACTTCAAGCTTGGTTTGTAACTTTTTAATTCTATGACCAAATGATGGTATTGTTGAGGGTCGATTTTCGTAAAATTCATTGTATGGGGGAGAACAGCACTCTTTGAATAAAGGATGAGATGGTAAAGACATTATTTTAGAAAAATAATTAAGACACATAATGCTTCTTCGGGTGGATAGAGGTGGTTCATTTGACTCTACATATAAGCTTTGGATTGGAGAAGTTCCGAAAGCTCCCAAACATAAACGTAGTCCATGGTGTGCAATTGGGTCTAACAATTTCAGGTTAGATGGGGCGGCTGAGCCGTATACAATAGAGCCGTAATCTATTTTGGAACGGATTATAGCTCGATAAAGTTTCAACATGGTATGCCTGTCAGCACCCCATGATTTGCTGGATATCACTCTGATTACATTAAGAGCTGTAGAACATCTTTTTTTAAGGTCAATGATATGAGGTTTAAAAGTAAGTGATTTGTCAAAAATGATTCCTAAAAATTTAAAAGTTGTCTCAACTGCAACGGGAGTAGAGTTTAAAAGTATATCGGGTTCTAAATGAAGCCCTCGTCTTTTGCAGAAATGCATGCACTTTGTTTTTTGAACAGAAATGTTAAAACCATGGTTTTTGGTCCATTTCTCTATAGAATTTATGGCTGTTTGCAGTTGTCTCTCTATGAATACCATGTTTTGTGATCGGCAATAAATTGCCAGGTCATCAACATACAGAGAGCACCGAACACTGGGTGGTACATTTTTTATAACATTGTCTAAAGCTACTATAAAGAGAACCACACTTAGGATGCTGCCTTGAGGTACACCCTGTTCCTGAGTAAAAAACTCCGATAAGACATTTCCAGCTCGTACTTGGAATGTACGCTTATGGAGGAACGATTTTATAAATTGTGGTAAATTTCCACGAAGTCCAAAATTAAATAAAGTCATTAAAATTCCATGGCGCCATGTTCTGTCATAAGCTTTTTCTATGTCGAAAAAGACTGTCACCAAGTGCTCTCTTCTGACAAAAGCCTGACGAATCGCCGTTTCTAATAAAATTAAGTTATCAACAGTTGATCTATACCGACGAAAACCACTTTGAATGGACGATAAACATGAATTATTTTCTATAAAGTATACAAGCCTCATATTCACCATGCGTTCCAATATTTTGCATAAACAGCATGTCAGGGCTATGGGGCGGTAGCTGTTGGGATCTTTAGTATTTTTATTAGGCTTTGGAATTGGTATAACAATAGCGTGACACCAAGCCGAGGGGAATATCTTTTCTTCAAATATTCTATTGTATAGTAGGAGTAAATTATCCAGTGATTTAGAGATTAGAGATTAGAAGGTAGATTATTGTCCTAAACGAAGTGTCTATTTGGACGGTAAAACCGGCAGTTGGTACTAGTTGGTGCATGCGCCGTAGGTCTCGCGGTCCCGGCGCTCCAATCAGAGCCGTTGTCGGGCTAGTGCCGGGCAAACAGGACTCAGGGGCGTCATTTCAGCTTTTGGTTGGGGGGGGCAAAGATATTTTAAGGCGGCCTGGGCCACGCTGTAAACAGACTTTTGTTTTTTTAGCGGGGGGGTTGACTCAACATCATTTTTAAGGTACCCCTCGCGAGAACATTTATACATTAAGTTTTAGATCACTTAAAATTACACATAATGTTAAAATTTTAAAGCGTGCTCCAAGTAAAAATGATGGTCTGGGGGTCACCCCCAGAAAAATTTTGAAAATTGGCTTCTCAAAGTAATGTTTCAACTCATTTTGAGACCTTTTGGGTTACATCAAAAGAGAAAATTTCCTTGCAAACCAAAAAATTTTCTAAGGAACATTAAGTTAACAATAAACATCAAAGTTTCAAAGGGGCAGGGGATCCCCCCCCAGAAAAGTTTTGAAAATTCCCCTTTAAACTAGTGTTTTATTGCCTTTTCAAACTCTTTGTGAAACACCCATAGGGTAAGTCTAGTAAGTGGAAGAATTTTCAAGGGAAAAACACTGTATACAGGCGTCAAACTTTTAGAGGGGGTTTAGGGGTTCTCCCCAAGAAATTTTTTTGAAATTTGACCCCCAAATGTAGTGTTTTGACTCCTTTTGTGACTTTTATTTGAGTTACACCCGATGCTCCTTGTGGAAGTTACAGATTTTTCAAGGGACAAGCAGTTATTTTTCATATAAAAGTTGAAACCTTGAGGGGGGGCAATTGACCCCCCTAAATGACGCCCATGACAGGACTAGAGTTAGAGAGTATATCTTCTGGGCAAATAGACAGTGTCTAGTCTAAAACACCTCATAGACTTAAATACATGATTTCATACTGAATCATTACATTTTATCAAAAGAAACTGTCAAAAAATGTAGATTTTAGGAAGGTGCATTGCAGGAAATACTGGAGATCAGCAAGCGAATTATGAAAAGTTTGAACACTTGTAAAGCGCTTTAAGGTTGGTGGCATAATATTGCAGACGCTAAAATGATAAGTTTTTCAGGAGAAATTTAAAAATTTTTCCCTTTGTAAAATAATGGGTGGGTTAACATAACTTCTGTTAACTGGACGTTGTCAGGGTGCATGCCTGGAAATAGTCCTAGAAATTTCCGCGAGATACTACCAATAATCAATTAATAAAGCCCAAATCCCTGTTTTGTCCACCTACCCGGTTTTGTCCAACTTTCCCCTAAACTCTTTATAATTTAAAATAAAACGCATCTATAATGAATTAACTATTTTGTTTTTATTATTTAATATGTAATGCAAGTTTTAATAGGAGAAAACTCATTGTAGAACAATACAAAAAATTTTGACAATGCCTGAAGTATCAGTTTATCATCAGTGTTTTAGAAGCAAAAAATTTAGAAATTTTCACAGAAATCTTATTCATAGTTATCTTTACCACTCTAAAGTCACTCCCAACTTCATATAATATGTTTTAACTCTTCCGCATAACCCGGACAGAATGATAAATCAATCTCCGCGGACCGAGCTACAAAGCCATACGTACTGAATTCTGGACAAAAACCGTTACACTGAGGGGGACGTGAGATCTACTGGACAGCTGGGAAAGAATTTGTGGAATTTCGAACGGATGCACCACTGTAAAAACTTGCTGAAGGGGTCAGTTCCAAGGTCACGAAAGGGGAAGCTAGGAGAAAATTCTATTGGCACAGTCTTGAACCTTTGTAAATATGCCCTGTAAAAGGCTGTTGAGCTTTTGAAGAAGAAGAAGATTTATTAGGTTTCCTTCGTTAAGTTTGTGCGTTCGTAAGATTTATTTTTGTAAATTTCATTTTAAAAAGAAAAGCTTCTCACGTATAAGTAGATCCAAAAGTCGGCCTACAGTGGGCGTGGTAGTATGACGTCGGGTCACGTGACATGCGGCTTTCAGTGTAGAGGGCGCTGGTACAACCTCCTTATCTCAAGGAGGGGAGCGAGGGAAGTAACTGGGACCGTAACATTGGAGTGTTCGAGAAAAGAGGAGAATATAAAAGCCGAAAGCTTTTGAACGGAGCAGAAAGATTCAGAGATAAGCGTAGAGAAGTGGACAAATACACGTCGCACTGCAGTGCAGAGTTTATCTTGAGTTAGCTGGTTGGAGCCATGGAGGATTTTTCAGAAGTTTTTTCTAGTGATGTTCCCGACTTTGACTATCAAGAAGTGACAAAGCCAATGAATCTTCCTGGCAATAATAGTGTTGGCTTTGAGGATTTTGACATTCTGAAATGTCTTGGAAGGGGAGGTTATGGCGATGTTTATTTGGTGCGGAAGAATTGCGGCAGTGATATCAACCAGCTGTATGCCATGAAAGTCATGGAGAAGGCCCAATTCAAACCCGGAAAGTCTCTTGAGCGAGCTCACGCGGAGAAGAATGTTCTCGTTCGGATCCAGAAATACCCTTTTTTGGTGTCGATCCACTATGCCTTTCAGACGGACTCCAATCTCCTCCTGGTTCTAGATTTTGTATCTGGAGGTGAACTTGACTACCATCTGTCCCAATATGAATTTTTCTGTGAAGATTGGGTCAGATTTTACGTAGCGGAAATAATTCTTGGTGTCGAGCAACTGCACAAGTTGGGTATAATTTATCGAGATATTAAGTTGGAAAATATCTTGTTGGACTCTGAAGGACACATCACGCTGACTGATTTTGGAATGTGTAAAGAATTAAGGAGTCAAAATGATGAAATTCCAAGAACATATTCTCTCCGTGCTGGCACGACGGAATATTTTGCCCCTGAACTTATAAATGTTGCGATAAAACATACTGGCTACGATTATAGGGCTGATTGGTGGAGTGTTGGTGTTGTGGCTTATGAACTTCTTACTGGGGCCACTCCCTTTACTATTGATGGAGAAATGGATTCACTGGACGAGATTATTGAACAAGGAAAAGAAATAAGAAGACAGGAGAGAGACGAAATATATTTGGAGGAAGTGGAAAGACAAATTTTGACTCGAAACTACATCTCAATACCTAATACCTTCTCTGAAGAAGTAAAGGATTTTATCCAAAGTTTGCTTCAAAAGGATCCTAATGAACGGTTAGGTAAAGAAGGCAGTGAAGAAATAAAAAGACACAAGTTTTTTGAAAACTTGAATTGGGAGGACTTGGCAGAAAAGAGGATTCCTGCACCAATAAAGCCGATTCCTGCACCAATAAAGCCATCTATAACCGATGAGCCGACTGATGATGAGGAGACCGATGATGAGTGTACAGAACAAGAGCCAACCTACTCAAATTCAAATGTTGATGGAAGGCATTTTTCGAACTATTCATATGTGTCACCTTTTGTTTACATGAAAAAAGAAAATAATATGTATGGCAAGGTTCCTTATCCCTCATGTATGAGCTACATAGACTCTGCATTTAATAAGAAGTATGAGGTAAACTTTGATGAACCAGCATTGGGAGATGGATTGACTTCAATTTGCTGGAGATGTATCAACAGGGAAAGTTTAAAGGAATATGCTGTAAAAATCATCAACCATGAAATTTATCCATGCACAGAGGAAATAAATATTCTGAAAACGTGCCAGAGCCATCCAAACATCGTCACATTACACGAAGTTCTATATTGGGAGGAATACACTTTTATGGTGTTTGAGCTCCTAAAAGGGGGTGAATTGTTGCAAAGATTTCGTGAAAAAATGTGCTTTAGTGAGAGATTGGCAAAAGGAATATTCAGGCAGCTATCGTCAGCTTTTAATAGAATCCACGCAATAGGAGTTGTACATGGTGATATAAAACCAGAGAACTTGCTGTTTGTTGATGATAGTGCGGATGCAGCCATCATAAAAGTAGTTGACTTTGGGTTTGCTCGTTACATGCCTGTTGAAAACGAGACGATTTTTTCACCTCCTGGGTACACGCTCCAGTATGCTGCTCCAGAGGTGCTTAGCAAAAGTGGCTACAATCAACAAAGTGATATGTGGAGCCTTGGAGTTGTACTGTACACCATGTTGTCTGGCAAGACTCCATTCCAAGCTTACAGTCCAGCTGACATCCTGCAGCACATCAGAGAGTGGGAATTCTCCGCATCCAGCTCACCCCAATGGGACCTCCTCTCTAAAGAGGTGAAGGATGTCATCAAACGCCTCCTTACTGTCTGCCCTCAGAAGCGCCTAACCTCGGCAGACCTTATCGACCATGCCTGGTTCAAGGAAGATATTCCCAGAAGTCCCACTTCTTCTTTGAGCATTGGAAAGGAAAATCACCGGCCTCCAGCCTTCGAGCGCAAGCTGGAGCACACTTCTTCTGAAACTATTGTGACCAGTCCTGAGAAAGAAAATGATCGCATGTTTCTTTGTGAGTTCCCCAGAATCTCTTCCGCTAGAACAGTTAAAAAGGGTAAGCTTGTGGCAATGCAGTAGCATTAAATTATTATGTATTACAGTTTAAATAATTGCAAAATTGTATATTTTAAGAATCAATCACCTTTTAAACCATTATTAAAAAATAAATCGATTTATTTAAGAATTATCGGCGTTTTTCGTTAAAACGCCGGACATAATAGAATTCGTTAATGTTATACGTCCCCGTGTTCGTTTAGACGTCCCGAACAACATACTGGAAAAGAAAAGATACAGACTTATTATTCTTGAACGGAAATAAAGAAAACCATTTCGTATATAGAAACTTTGAACCTCGATTTCTCCCGAAATATTAGGACCCCACTTTAGTTAGTCTGCAAGTTAATAACAATTGAAAGTTGTAAAATTATTTCACTTCGAAACTTGAAATTATTGAATTTAAAAAAAAAAAACATTGACATAAAAAAACCTCCCTAAACCTTAAAAAAATCAAGTAAAATTTGGGAAAAAAAAACACACTTATTCCATTAAACCCCCATGAAATAAAAAAAATCAATAAAAACCATCATATAACTTTCAAAAAAAAAACTATTGGTTTTAAGGAAAAAAATCGCCCATTTTTAAAATAAATACATTTTAAGTATCAAAATGGCTTTAAAATTCTAAGGAAACTGCCTAATTTTGAAAAAATACTTTTAATATGGAAGAACTTGCTAAAATTTGAAAAGAAAAACCTCGCTTAACGCTTACTTTTAGTATAAACTCACTTAATTTTGAAAAAGCCCACTCTATTTCTTGAAAAAAAACCACAGTTTTCCGGGGGGGGGGGGTTTCAGGATTTTATTGAAAAAACCCATCCCACTTGGGTTTGTTAAAAAAAAACAACTGGGTTTTTCCAACACCGCAACTAGAACACACAGACAAACTTTAAAGGTTCATGTTTTACAATTACCCAAAATAAATTTGATTTTTATCATTCTTATCTGCATCTTAGGATACAAAAAAAAAATAAAAATTAAATAATTTTTTTTCCATTCTTTCCAATTTTTAAACTTTAATATAAACACGTGTTTATTGAAGTCCTTACACACGTGGTTAAAAATTGTTGGCCGATATGTTACTGCAGAAAATGGGATGGTAAACAGGCGTGACCCTTTTCAACAGGATGTCGATTTTTAAGGTTATTCTCAATGAGACCACCTTAGAGTAAAGAGAATAACAATGCGACAATAGCATCATTACAAACACACAAAGAAAAAAACCTCAGACATTTTTAATCCAATAGACGACATTAGTCATTACGTCACTTGCTTGCTTGTTTGGAAACGTTGATTCCATCCGTGATTGGTTCCGTACGGATTTACTTCCAATCACGGATAGAATCAACGTTTCCAAACAAGCAAGTGACGTCACACTAATGTCGTCTATTTTTTCCCTCCTCACTTCACACGCAACCAAAAGCCCTCGAATTCCCCGTTGTATACGATACCCTTTTTAAATTCGTCATTTCTGCGGCTAAGTATTTCTTTACCCGATCCACCGATATTCACGTCAATTAGGGTTTAGGTTTTAGAGCGTATGCAGCCTATTATTGATTTATGTGTCAGCCGCAGCGAAGGGTTTTTGGTTTCTTTTTCACGGGCACATACTACAATCCCTCCGTTTTATTTTGCTCCGTTTTTACCCCATCCTCCCTCTCTCAAAGTTCAACAAAAGATTAGTCGAGATGAAAAGGTGACTTTGTTCGTGAATGTGACAAGTTTTTTGTTTAAAAATCTGAGAGATATTTGGTGGCGAGATCAGGTTTGTTTTGATATAGTGTGTGCTTAGCAGTCATCGGCTTTGTTTTTTCGTTTAACGTTGAGTGTGGTTGAATATTTGAACAATTTTCCGAGAGAGCACATATACAAAAAGTGATGTTATTTCAAGTGTATTTCAGCTCATTTTTAAAAATATCTCAAAAATAATTTAGTAAAGGTTATAAATAAATGAAAAATGTTTTTGAACTATTGCTTAGTAAAAATAACTTTTAGAATTGACCCTTAAGGTCTTTTCTCTATCATTGTTCTACATCTTCTTTTTATTTTCTTTCTTTGCTTCTGCCATTTGATTCAAAACAGTTTTATCGTATTTTTTTAATGCCAACCCTTTTAGCTTAATGTCAGTTCGTGGTTGCCAAATTTTAGGAACATTTCTCTATTTTTATGTTTTCTCTTCTTCTATATAACAACATAAGAAGAACAAGAGAGTAAATTCCATTCAGTGTTATTTGAAAGGACTTTTAATAGTACTCGAATGGAAGGCACACACTTCAAAGTACTCTTACTCGTTCTTAAAACCCCCCAATTGTACTGAAAAACCTAAGAAATCAAATGAAGAAAAAGGTATACATGGCACACAGTTTGAAAATATACAACCATGTTGAAAAGCTCAGCAAAATTGCAATCAAACCAAATAAAGCTAAGTACTCGTTTATTCGTACGTAAAAAACTTTATTTTATGATTTAACTTTAACCTGTTTAATATTCTAAAATCCTAACTGTAATTCAATCTAAAAAGAATTAAAGGATAGAGGTTATGAGGTAAACAAATATTCTTTTGAACTGGTGGTAAAGGAACTAAAACTATCTCTAACAGAAATAAAACTTCCTCTGATCCGAATTTAATAGAAATATAGCATTTATTAAGTGAAAACACCGCCAAGTAAAAAAAATCAGGAAAACACAAGAACTAAAAAATTAAACAGATTCCATTATTTTTTTCCAGAATTTTAGTTTTAAAAACATTAAATTATACCTTTTCAGTCCTAGACCACTCTAATAATTTAATCCTATGGTAAATATGGCACTGCTATATCTTAAAGACTTAAGGCAAAACTATATCGAATGATTAATTCAAAATAATTACATTAAAATTACATATGCTTCAAAACTTATTCAAAATAAATGGGAAGTTTCATACGACCAGTGTGAATCTTCAAATCTCATTTAATGACTTACTGTTTATTGTGACATGCCTGCCTTACAATAAATTAGGGTATCTTTTGATCCTGAGAATGAAGAGACTTGTGCATTAGACTTCCGCTTTTAACGCCATTATTCACTGTTACCTTTACGTTACCAGCAGCTAAAGAAATAAAATTGGCTTTTCGCTGGCTCTAACTGGTGGAATCCTTCTTTGATCGCTGACATAACAAATATCTATAAATCATATTGCTTAGACAGAAAAAAACTTAGAAATAGTCTTATTTTTTTTATTTAGATTTCTATAAAAAATACAGAATTAAACTCACGTCCAAAAAAATATAACATAAACAATTTTCCTTCCGTTGTCATGAATCGGACAATATGAAACAGCATTATACATCTTCCAAACACAACTTCACAATGTTTTCCATAAGCTGATATTTTAGATTTGCCTCCTCGCCACAGCTTCGATAAGAGTCCACCAGCCGCCATGTTTACACACAGTTCCCACAGCAACATGCTTAAGTGTTGTCATTTGAGCTTATGGGTAAACATGGTGGCTGGAGGACTCTTATCGAAGCTGAGCCGGATCTCCTTTACTTTCTTCATACTTCTTCATGAATTTACTCCGATATATCCATCGGTTCTTCTTCAATCTTAAGGACGGATGTAAAATTTGTAATACTTGGCAAGCTTCTCTCCATGAAGTCTCCCTCGATCAAAGAGGAAAACCTTTTCAATACCTTTTTCATGCTGTCATCCATGTGTATTGCCATTCTTAAGGTGAACTCTATTTCATGGTGTTGAAGTCCAAAACCTAAAATAAAAGTGGAATAAGAGAAATGTTTTTGGAAATTCAACAATAGTTATGTATATGAGTAAAGAGCTAACCTTCCAAAAAAAAACTACTGATTACTTTTATTATGAAAATATTTATTATGGTTTTTGTTGAATATTTATAGAATTCCTGTATAGTAAGTAGTTTTTGAAATAAAATAATTTTGAAATAAACCATTTAATTCATCATGTCTTACATACATATTAGTAGTATGATATACATTTTAAATCTATCAAAGAATAACGGTTCCTAGTTCCTATAACTGTAAATCTTTTAGTTTGATAATGTTGTAAATGTACCAATAAAGTAAAACATTTAACAGAAAAAAACTTTTAAAAAATAGAGAGACACACATTTTAAAAATGGATAAAATTTAGGCTAAAGCTACCTAAAAATGTGACTTAAAACACTACAGCCTATTACAGGACAATTTGCAAAATGTCTTGTCTAATCTGTTTTAAATTTAGAGCTTATATAAATTAAAACTATTACCACCACCACAAGCAAGTGAATTTTTCATTGCCAAAAAAAAATACTGAAAGAAACTACTGGGAAAATACTACTACTGGGAAAATACTGAAGAATAATCAATTTAATTAATAATCATTGGGATAGAAATTAAGATAAAATCATATAAGAAATTTTTTAAGTAGTGTTTCCTATTTATTTAAATCAAAATGTGGCTTTTTTATTGAAGATCCGCCTCAGGGGTGAATATTGCCAGATTTTTAGTGCGCTTTAAATGCTAAACTATTTGTCTGACAAAAAAGTTGTAATTAACAATTTTGTAGATTGTTTAATCCTCTATTTTCTATACTTAAAATTTTCATCAGAAACCCATACTTTCCGTTCTACAAGCAGAAATTAAAAAAATGGGGTGACATTTTAGGGTTTTTTCGAATTTTCACCAAAATGCCATTCGAAATTTAGTATGCAAAGTTCAGATTCGGATTCAGCACCCTCGAAAACATATAAAACCGTTGAGAAAAAACTTCCGGATTTTTTTCCCCGAAAAAACTACCTGGTTACTGGACTATGGTTTCATTACCTTGTGTGTGTGCTTTTAAATATTTAAAAGAAATAAATTTGGAAAAGGAAAGGTTAATGAAACCTTACATTGTGTGTTATCTGGGATAGCACATCCACTAAATGGTTTCTCAAAATGAAGAAAATAGCATGCCCTCGATTTCCTACTTTGTAATACAATAAAAAAGCAATATATACTGTTATTCCTCAAAAGAAAAAAGAATTCGACTTACCATCGAATTGGAAGGCAAATGTGAAGGCATCAATGTATGTATCGAAGATAATCTTCAATCCATCCGGATGGTCATTTCTAAAAGAAAAAGACCGAAATTGCGACTCTCGTCGCAACCATCTAATTCCAGCTTCCCGGGACCGTTGAAAGTGTATGTAAACATCAGTTGGATCCCAGTCAGCAGGACGTAGAGCTCGGAGAGTTGATATTAGAGTTTTAAGGCTGTAAGCGGCCATGTCAGGGTGCTTCGCTGTCAACTCCTGCAGCACTTTGCAAACGTCTGAACCTTCCCGGTAAAGGAACCGAGCGACGGGATATCCATTCGGTTCCATGTATCTGAAAAAAAAGTTTCAGTATTTGTTCGCATGATATTTTAAATAAAGGAGAAATGTAAATTCTTAAGCTTGATATTGAAAAAATTCCATACATCAGGATTTGGCACAAATTTCAAAATTATTATCAAATTAGCCCATTTTTCGTAGTTTTTGTACGTTCCCAACTACCCTAATTTTAAAAATTAGGAGCTGTGAATGATAATCATAGTAAACTATCTCATCAGGACATTATAGAGATGGAAAGAAAATACAAGGTAAGATTTAATAGTAGGGAAGAGTGGGGCACACTGGGACACTTTTTATTAAATTATTTTTTCTAATGTTTTAAACATTTATATTTAATTAAACACAGCTAATATGTTGAATATACTTCTTAGCGCATATAATAAAAATTTTTCAGACCAATTATCTCTCTTAAGGAATTTATACATTCATTCATTCACCCGTAGCACCTTGGGACACTTGTAAAACTTTTTTTTTTTACCCATGAGAGGTTTGAGGTATCTTTAGACATGTCCCAAGGTGCCCCACACCTGAGTGTCCCAAGATTCCCCACTTGACTCTCTGGATATCAAACTTAATTACTCGTTTAGGTTTAGCAAAAAAAAAAATATTAATGGATTATGGATACACGTATTTTAATCTCAACATAATTAAATACATTTCTTTTATTAAAAAACGCTTTTGAAACTAAAAGTGATTGAAATTTGCACCACGCAAAACAAGAAAACCGATGTAAATTATTCAGACGCACCTTGTGTGTTAAAAACTATCCCTAAAATTCATCCTATCATTAAAATTAAAGTAATAACTTATTTTATAAAGTTACCTAAATTGTCAGGAAACATGGAAATCTAGGGCAAAACAGAGATAATTTTTGAAAACAGTGCCCCAAAAACATTAAAAATTATGACTTTAATGATAAATTTGAATAAAAAACTTATATTTTTAAGTGAACACTACACTTCTTTTTAATGAAATATTGATCTACTTAAAAATTGTTAAAAAAATGTGGTCAGTTTCGGATTCAGAACACTAAAAACCATCAAAAAATGATTTCCAGCTTAAGTTTGAGTTTTAAATAATATTTAAATTAAATATTTCATTTTTCTTGAAAAATTGGCATTTTTGCTTCAATTTTCAAGAATCATGAAGTCTTTATAAAACGGAGGTCAGTTTTAGAAGTAAATTAATTTGAAGTAAAAATTTAGTACTATAATAATACCATTTTTCAAAATTTTCAGCCGTTTCCCAATAAAACATAAAAACCCGAATTGTCAGCAAACGTGACGTCTCAGGACAAAATAAAGGTCATTTTCGGATTCAGCACAACAAAAATCATAGAATTTAGGTGGAATAACGTTCGAAAAAAGTTGTTGGGTGTTTTTTTTTCCCAGACCTGTGTAATTGATTTGTTTTGAAAATTGTGACGAATATTCTTAATATATATTTGTTGTTATTTAAAAAATTCTGACAGAGGAATGCCAAAATATTACGTGTTCACACAAATATTACGTATTCACACGTAACAATTCATTACATTAATTAACTAATTAGTTAAATGTAAATTCCACCGGCTTTCCATTATATAACTATTTGAGGACAATATCCATTGAAAAATGACAATTTCAAATGCTTAAAAACTTTGGGACACTAATTTGAAAAAAAAAATCGAACTTTTCATTAAAAATTGGAAATTTGAATAAAAATTGATTTTTTAACTGGAATTTTTCTCTTTGGATATTTTTTGTGGGGTTTTTATTTTTTTATTTGGCTAATATTCAAAATAGTTTTAAAAACTGAAATTCCAATTTTATTTACAAATTATTAAATAGTATACAATATTGGGTTTCAGCTCTCAAAAATATTTTACAAACGTGTATCACAATGTCTGTATCATTGTTTTGGAATCTATCATCCGAGGTCGGCTTCCATTTGAAGTCGGCTTCTTAATGCGATGTAGAAAAACAACTTTACAGTGGTCAGAAGCCAACAAGTCCGGTATTTAGGATCCATTCTTCGGAAAAGTCCAAATATAGCGACATTTCGTTAAAGTTCGGGAGCCAGAAGAAGACTCGCCCTCCTCCAGAATCTGATGACTATAAAACAAGTTGAAACCCTGTTTTTAGGGTCAAATTTCCAAACTTTTTCTGAGGGAAGACCCCCCAAACCCCCTTTTGTACTTGGAACTCTATTATTCACAAATTTTTTTACATTAAGTTTATCAAAATGCAAATCTTACCTTAAAATGTATGTCCAAAATTTGGACAAGGTGAACCGAAGCTATAGTTTAAACCCTTTTTTTAGTCTAATTTCCAAAAAATTTCTGGGGAGGATCCCTAGACCCCCCTTTGGTAGAAGATAGTTTAACATTGAATATATTTGGAGGCTGTAGTTTTTTTTACAGATATTAAAATTTACTACCTTAATAATTTGTTTTTACATATAATATTCTTGTGACAAAGATTCTTTAGTAATTTTAAAGGTTGGATCATTGCTTTAACTTTTAAAAATTTCTTATTTTTTTAAACTATTTACAATATTATATTTATTCATTTATAAAGATTTTTAAGAAACTTTTATTTATTATATATTTTTAGTCATTATTTTTTCTTAAATTCAGTTTTTTAACAGCGGTACATAATTTGGTATTAGCTCTATTTTTGCTGTAAATTGGTTTGAGGCCCTCATCCATGTCTCAATCTACAATGTGAATGGCCCTCCTCCCAAAAAGGTTGTTCATCCCTAATGTAGACGTCATCCCGAATCGAATGACACCTAAAAGATAATGATAAGCTTCTGCCAAAAGTTTTTTGAAACATGACATAAGCGAAACCTCTTTAAGTTATTTTATTTGTAAAGTTAATTTTATTAAATTTTTTTATAAGATATCTAGTTTTTCTCAGTCGCATCAATAATTTAAATAATTTCATAAACGTTTATACACATCATAGACCACAAAGTTTTTGAGAGAGAAAACTGAGAGTGAACATGGAAACAAAAATAGATCAAAATTATATTTCTTGTAAAATCTAAGGAAATTTAAAAATGTATGAAATGGTGAGGTTAATTTTTGTTTTCTTGTGAACGAAATATTAATAGAAATTTTAAAGAATGTATAAATATTAATATAGTGGATTAAATAATAACCATGAAATTCCTGCCTACATAACTCCTATATCAAGAATATAATTTTACTGAAAACAATGTAGGACCATCTTATCTCCCACAGAGATAATATGACAAATCTCTCTATCTCTCTATATTAAAAAAAAGTAACAGTGACCGCCGCTGCGGCCGCCGCCGCCGCTGCTTTTGAAAATTTTATTTTTGAACACTTTGAAATCTCACTACGCAAAAACTATTCCACGGAAATTTGTGAAATTTTAAACATTTCTATTCAAATGTATGAGGATCGCTTTCGTTCTAAAAGCTAATAGATGAGATAATTAGTTCTAGAGTTATTTAATGTCAAAGTCGAAAATTATTTTTTTCTGCTGCGAGTTCGCCCCCAGCAAAATCTATTGGCAGCAGAAATATGATTTTTTGCAGACACATACTCTTAGATGTGCAGTTTTGCACCACGTCGCCCTTTTTTCGAATTTCGAATTAGTTTTGGAGTAATTAAGTTTTAAAGTTTCGAAAATTTTGACGAATTTTCTGTTTTTTCGTTATAAAAGCAAAACTAATCACAGTAGAACTATGATATTTTAAAGACACATAGAAATAATTTTTATAAAAATATTGGCTTTTTGTTTCTTCAAAAATTCTAATTAGTTTTAGAATTATTAAGATTCAAAGTTTCAATTTTTTCTTCTCTTTCTCGCCGTTCACTAGAGAAACAGACGAGTTTTATGCGTGTTTTATTGATGAGTGATTTCTTTTATTTTCAACAATGCTTTTTTCTACAAAGTGGTTGATGGTTATTAGTAGACTTGCTGAATATTTTTTTAACATTTCAATTAAATTATTCCGAGAAAAGGCTTCTGCTGGATTGTTGAGATGAACAAGCGAGCTCTACTCGCTAAGATCGCGAAGCGATCTGAGAAGAACTGCGAAGCAGTTAAGAGGGTTGGTGAGCGATAGCTCACCTATGTGTGATTTCTTTTATTTTCAATTTAAGTTAGGAAAGTAATATTTCAGCAATAGTTTTTTTCGGGATGATTTGGATTAAATTATTTATCAGCAAGAGTGATAAGTAGTTTCGGTTGTAAAGGAGCATTAATTAAGCCGACCAGCGGGGTGATTGGTAAGATGGAACAAGCGAGCTTTGCTCGCTGAGATCGCGAAGCGATCTAAAAAGAACTGCGAAGTAATTCCGGGGGTTGGTGAGCGATAGCGAGCAGGGGGCAGGCCCCCTAGTAAATTAAAAAGAAGTAACAAACAAATTAAAATATTTAATGGATGTCAGAATTAAAAGTTATTATCTCTCTGTTACGGGATTAAATTATTTAAAATTACGCAAACCAGGAAGTTATATAAAGAATGATCTTCCTAGAATATAACATGGAGCAACTCATAAATGTATCTATTTAATTGAACAATTGAAAATCAATGCATTGGAGTTTAACCCAGAATTTATATTTATGGTGATCGTTTTTACAATATAACTTCATTCCATGGCAAAAAAAAAGTCCAACACTTTTTCGAAAACTGTTTAGACTAATTACATTCTAATAGAAACTATAAATATACTTAAGGCATGAATAATATTTGATTTTTATAACACTTCTAAGTGTTATATAGATCAAAACAAGAAACTATAAGAACAAAAAAAGTGTAAGTATAAAATATTTGAGTTAATTTTGAACTTAACATTCAAAACAACCTATTTTCTAACTAATTCCAATTGTCCCATCATTGAAAAAAAAATCATATAAATGTAGGGGGAATGGTATACAATTTATAAATAATTGAAGGAATTGTTACTTACCGAATTCCATATAGTCTAAAGGTTCCACTATTTTGGTAACAGTTCTCACCGCAAAATCCGGCCTATGCATTTCACCTGGATACCACGCCACTACAATGTTAGGAGCACGCGGACAGGCCAGTAATCCTGATGTCTTTCCTGTAGACACTAACGAAACACTGCAGGATCCATCACAGGTGCAGCTTCGTAACTTATTCAAAATACTCATAGTTTAATGATTAAATTTGTAAGAAATTATCTCTAAAAACACTATTGAAAACTAAGTCGCTTGCTGTCAACAACACACGTGCTTTAAGTCGACTCAAGACACGTGCTCTCGCGTAGTACTGATGGTTACGCGGTTGTACTACCTTGTGTACGACAAGTCTGTGCAGGCGCAACATTCTGAAATAGAATGTTCTCGGCGGGATTCCTCTTTCCCATTGGAGGTGGTAGATAGAAGAAAACTAGCAAAAGGGGGTACTGGACAACGCGTTAACAAAAGGAAGGACTTTTAGCGTGTGAAAAAAGATTTGGTGGTGAATCTACCCGGTATTTCAAATAGAGTGTAACAATATGCTATTTCCTAAAATATTTCCCCTCAAGGGCGTAGCCAAGATTTTCTTTATTCGGGGGGGGGGGTCCAGTGGGAAAAATTTATTGTTTCAATAGTTTTCTTAATTAATGAAATAAATTTCATATTACTTTTAATTAATTCCCTGCATTAATTAATGGTTAATAATTTATTATTAAGTATTATAATAATTAAGATTAAATACTACTTTTGAATTATATAGGAATTTATTTCGGAAGGGGCAAAATAATTATTTCTCGCAGCTTTTTACATTTTTAGGTGGAATTTGCGTTCTGAAGAACTTCATATAAGAAAAGTTGTAAGTAATAAAGTTACAAGGACCAAAGGGGATTTTTTTGGGGGTCCACCCCAGAAACTTTTTGGGAATTTGACTCAAAAAACAGGTTTTTAACTACAGTTTTGCCACACTTAGTTCAAATTTTAGATATACATTTTTATGTCGGATTTGCATTTTGATGAACTGAATACTGAAAAATTATGAATTATTAGAGTTCCAAGTACGTCTGGGGGTTCTCCCACAAAAATGTTTTTGAAATTTGACCCTAAAAACAGGGTTTTTGTTTTTAATTTGTTTTGGTATACCTAGTCTGAATTTCGGTAGGTAGGGGGCTGAGCGCCCCCGGCCCCAGATTCCGATTCCGTGAAACGCCAGTTTCTCTCAACTCTCTTTCAGTTTCCCAGTTTCTCTCAATCTCTCTCCCCATTCAATAATAGAAGCAAAGAATGTAAGGGGCGGGGGGACGCTGGTCAGGAGGTTTACAAGTCATAAAACTGTCACGGACTTTCCATTGAAAGTTAATGCAGCTGTTTCTTCCTTTGCATATCCTCTGAAATTCAATAAACCTCCCGGGCAGTTCCATGAAATTTTGTAGGTACATGTTCTGGACCCCTTATCTATGGTCTGAGTAGAGGTCAACGATGCATGAAGGTTAAGGGTACGGTCAGCCAGAAAATCAGCATGGTATCTGTTCAAAAAATCTGCTGTATCTGGTTATCGGACAGTGGGAAAACCGCAATCAACCCCCTTCAATGGTCCCTCCAACAAAAGACAGCCCTCGGGGAGGAACGAGAAGTCACTATCGGGTGTCTGCTAATTGACTGGGGGGGTGACTTCGGACTCCTTCGGTATTGTTGGAGTGGTCATGAATGGGAGATAGGGCAGATTTTTTGAAGAGATACCATGCTGATTTTCTGGCTGACCGTACCCTAAGTGTGTTTTTCTAATTCAAATGTATTGCCGGAAAATCTTGAAAACAGAAAGTGGAGCATACGTTGTATTTAAATTTTCTTTTTTTAGGTAGATAATATTGTCTTAACTCATAGATTTAAATAGTACATAATTTCATACTGAATCATTACATTCTATCAAAAGAAACTGTCGAGAAATTCAGATTTTAGGAAAAAGCAATCAATGGCAGGGAATATTGGAGATCAGCAAGCGAATTATGAAAAGTTTGACCACTTGTAAAGCGGGCAAAAATCGTTCGAGGACAAAACTTTTTGCAATTTTATGTACCAAAGTTTACCATATTTGAAATTAAGGTAATTAAAAAAATTATTTTTTTTTGTCCGAAATTGAAACATAAATATCGAAAAAGGGTTAAAGTAAAGTGAATATGCTCTGTAATTTTAAATTTAATTATTTTTTTTATTCCATTTTTATTTAAATTTAAGGCAGAAATATTCTTATTTAGAATTTTTCACTGGAGAGTATGTAGGTTTAAATTTTTTGGTTAAATAATATGAGAAGTTACTAAACACAGCACACTGAATTGGAAAAATTTAAAGATTCAATTCGTATAAAGATTTCTTAAAGTGTTTGATTAACATATCCATTAAAAAGTTTAAGTTGTAGGAAGGCAAAGTTAAGTTGAGTTGCAAATTAAAGTGAAAATTTCCTTAATGACTCAGTTGTGTTTGTGTGGCTTAAGGCTGAGCGCGCACGAGTGACTAAAGTCACGGTGACCAGTATCACTACTAACAAAAATATCACTAGAAAACAATGGATCTCTATGAATAAATTCTTGGCAATCGGCCAAGAGTCACGTAGAAAACCAGCATGGTATCTCTTCGAAAAATCTGCCCTATCTCCCCATTCATGACCCCACCAACAATAGCGAAGGAGTCCGAGGTCATCCCCCAGTCAATTAGCAGACACCCGATAGTGACTTCTCGCTCCTCCCCGAGGGCTGTCTTTTGTTGGAGGGACCATAAGGGGCAAAACACACCGGCCCCGCCACCGACGCGAAAGCAATAAAAAAGCCATAAAGATGGTTATCTATGGGCACGGTCAGCCAGAAAACCTATGGTATCTCTTCAAAAAATCTGCCTTATCTCCCCATTCATGACCCCTCCAAAAATAGCGAAGGAGTCCGAAGTCACTCCCCCCAGTCAATAAGCAGACACCCAATAGTGACTTCTCACTCCTCCCCGAGGGCTGTCTTTTGTTGGAGGGACCATTGAAGGGGTTGATTGCGGTTTTCCTATTGTCCGATAACCAGATACTGCAGATTTTTTAAACAGATACCATACTGATTTTTTGGCTGACCGCAGCCTAAGACAGGGTATCCAATAGAAGTGAGATAACCATCTTTATGGCTTTTTTATTGCTTTCGCGTCGGTGGCGGCCGGTGTGTTTTGCCCCTTATAGGGGGTTGATTGCGGTTTTCCTATTGTCCGATTACCAGATACTGCAGATTTTTTGAACAGATACCATACAGATTTTCTGGCTGACCGTACGCTAACTTGTTTCAATAGCCATGGCGACAATTTTGTCTTTGTCATCGTGACAAATGTCGCTCGTGCGCGCTCAGCCTAAGAGAGCTAGTTGTCATTTATGTGACCAAAGATATTTAACTAATGTTTTCTTCATATACCCCCATAACTTTCCCCTTGGCGTCAAATGTTTTTTCCTTGTGTGTTGTAAAAATATTTGTGTGTAGTAAATAAAGTTATTATTATTATTATGCCTAGCAAAATGTTTAAAGGTTTAATTTTCCATTATTTTGAAACGGCATTTGAACTTTCTTTTGTACACAAGTAGTAAAAACAGTCATCCTAAGCGAAATCATATAACAGACCTTTAAAACCAATAAAATTTCCTTAATAAAGTGTTTTGTGTAGTAATATTACTAAGCGGTTAGGTAAAACATTGCAAGATTCAAATTATTTCAAACATTTTGAAATCTTTTTAACATTTTCCATTTGAGTTAAACTTCAATCACTTCTCTTACCTAAATTTACTTTTATTTTTTCTGTGCATTTACTATAAAACATAATTATCATTCTAACAATTAAAAATCATAATTAGTTTTGCTTTTTAACATTCCCAAAATCCCCTTTTATTTATCCACGCGCACAGCCCGTTAAACAAGACTCCACTGCAATTTTCTTTTTCGTTGCCATCCTTCCAAAGAAAAACTCAGCTCCCAAAAGTCTTAAAGAACGCAATGAGACCACCTTAGCGTAAAGAGAATAACAATCCGACACTAGCAGCATTACAAACACACAGAGGAAAAAAAACCCTCAGAGACTTTTAATCCAATTTTTTTCCCTTCTCACTTCAGACACAACCAAAAGCTCAAAAGCCTTCGAATTCCCCGTTGTAAGTACGATACCCTTTTTAAATTCTTCATTTCTGCGGCTAAGTATTTCTTTATTCGATCCACCGATATTCACGTCAAGTAGGGTTTAGGTTTTAGAGCGTATGCAGCCTATTATTGATTTATGTGTCAGCCGCAGCGAAGGGTTTTTGGTTTCTTTTTCACGGGCACATACTACAATCCCTCCGCTTTATTTTGCTCCGTTTTTACCCCATCCTCCCTCTCTCAAAGTTCAACAAAAGATTAGTCGAGATGAAAAGGTGACTTTGTTCGTGAATGTGACAAGTTTTTTGTTTAAAAATCTGAAGAGATTTGGGGGCGAGATCAGGTTTGTTTTGATATAGTGTGTGCTTAGCAGTCATCGGCTTTGTTTTTTCGTTTAACGCTGAGTGTGGTTGAATATTTGAACAATTTTCTGAGAGAGCACTTATACAAAAAGTGATATTATTTTAAGTGTATTTCAGCTCATTTTAAAAAATATCACAAGTTAGTAAAGGTTATAAATAAATGAAAAATGTTTTTGAACCAATGTTTAGTAAAAATAATTTTTAGAATTGGCCCTTAAGGCCTTCTCCCTATCATTTTTCTACATTTTCCTTTCATTTTCTTTGCTTCTGGTATTTGATTCAGAACAGTTTTATCGTATTTTTTTTACCGTCAACCCTTCTAGCTTAATGTCAGTTCATGGTTGCCAAATTTTAGGAACATTTCTCTGTTTTTTTTTTGTTTTTTCTTCTTCTACATAACAATATAAGAAGATCAAGAGAGTGAACTCCATTCAGTGTTATCTAAATGAACTTAATACTCAAATGGAGGGCACATGATTCAAAGTTCCCTTACTCTTTCTTAACCTCCCCCCCAATTATACTGAAAAACCTAAGAAATCAAATTATGAAGGAAAAGGTATACATGGCACACAGTTTGAAAATATACAACCATGTTGAAAACCTCAGCAAGATTTCAAACAAACCAAATAAAGCTAAGTACTCGTTTATTTGTACGTAAAAAATCTGTATTTTACTATTTAACATTAACATGTTCTATACATAAAATCCTAACTATAATTCAATCTAAAAAGAATTAAAGGGTAGAGGTTATAAGGTAAACAAATATTCTTTTGAACTGTTGGTAAAAGAACTAAAACTAACTCTAACAGAAATAAAACTTCCTCTGATCCGAATTTAATAGAAATAGAGGATTTATTAAGTGAAAACACCACCAAACCCTTGTCAGTACCAAGTAAAAAAAATCAGGAAAACACAAGAACTAAAAAATTAAACAGATTCCATTATTTTTTCTCGACAAGGAAGAAGGATTTGAAGGATGACCTCTGGTGGTGACAACCCCAAAAGAAAAATCCCACTTTTTCCCGAGACCCCTGGTTTTAAAACAGATCCATGTGATGTCTAGCTCCCTAGGGAGCAATTCTTATAGACTACACTTAAGTTGAATGGGATCCTTTCCCTACGCAATCGTTTATTGTTCGGTACAAAACTTCGCGCATTTTTCTTCCACAGCTTCTACGACATATATTTTTCTGGGAAAGTTGCAGTTTACACACTGAGTTATTTTGTTGCAAGCATTTTTCTCGCTTCTGGGGCTTTTAATGAGAAAGTTTTACTTATATTATTCATTTATGATCTATTGGTATGTTTGAAGTAACAGAGTGATGCATAAACAAACATGCGAAATTTGCTTGCAAAACAGAATTACAGAAAGCTTGACAAAATTAGGTGCTCCTACCCATATATTTAGAAGGGCAAATTTTATTAAGAAGCACATGATTTTCTTAAAAATAAATTTTGCATATTAAAATTTTCAATGACCCCAATGTACAAAGCAGAATACTTCCTATCGGCTAATTCAGGACCTGAAACCTTTTGGGATACATTATTTATTTCCCAAGGTATTTATTTATCGCATAGATAACAAATTCATGAGAATTTAAATCTATATTTTATACAGAGCTTCTTCACAGTCAAATCGGAAAAAAATGATGTGGCCGCAAATGAAGGAATTTTTCCTATATTAGACTGTGGTGAAAGACTACTCTATTCTTATTCCAAGATACTAATTTAGTGTTAATGAATCTTGACTCGACTCTTTATACTAGGTGACCAATCTAGAAGTCTATCGGCCATGTTACCAGAAAAAAATTCGGAAAAATTCTCCCCTTTGCAGTTACGTCCTTCTTTCTCCAGAGAGTCGACTTAGTGTCAGATATATTTTTTACCCTTTTGCTAATATTGATATCCTTAATATAATTCATAATATTACATTTTAATACTATTTGTCATCAAAATATAGTACAATCATTACCTCCATCGTTAGTTGTTGTAGTTTCTTATGCCATTTGGAATATCCAAGCTCCATTCGCAAAGCTTACAGGATTTGAGGCAAAGGGGATGAGGCTCCTGAGAAACTGAGGCCCATGAATGACAGGAGTCCGACTTAAGCCTCGGATGATAGATGCCTCCCCCCATTTATCGCCACCTCCACAATTTTGCCATGGCTCTGAAGGAGGGAAATAGTCTCCAGATCCGAAGCCGATGCCTTAACCACTAGGCTACCCATACGGCCCATCGTTAGTAACTCAGGTAACCGAGTGAAATTACGTAGTACATAGCATAAAATGATGTCGTAGAACTGAAAAATTAGCCATCGGTTTTATAATATACTTAGCTGTATGTTAAAGGCAATCATAATACCGTCAGAGATCTTCTAAAATATCATGCAGATTGGTCTAATTTACATCAAAACCATATCCGAACCCCCTTGTTTTGCATTCGCTTAAAAAGCCCACTGATCAAGAGAGCGTAAAATCTTGCTTTTGCAATTAACTCGGCGTAATTAATCATATCAGAGACCGCGCGTTTTGCCAGTTGTTCTAATCCGGTGCTTCGAAACTAATTTAGTGGGGACGGAACTCACTCCGAAACTCCCTCGTGATTAATCGCACCGGAAAGGCTACGGGGTTACGGCGGTTCCCCCTCTCTTTTCTGCTGATATGCCATAGAAAGTGTTCATCAGGGAAGACGGGCATGTCAGAGCTTTGAAATGGAGATAGCCTCCTCTGAAGTTTATTCGGGCATTTCGACTAAGTTTTATCTCGTAATGCTTCCCAGAGAAAGTTTAGGCGGACAATCCCGAGCCAGCGATGCGTATGAGGGTTCCTTCCTTTATGTGAAGGAAGTATTCAGAAAGTTTAAATGACACCGCGTCTGCGGGATGCGGTTTGACGGAATTTAGCCCCGTCTGCAAGATTTGGGAAGTTGGGTATGATGAGGAATGTCGTGTAAACTATGACAAAAAGATATTTCAAATAGTTTGTAGAGTAAGTACTTTGACTTTTGAAAGGGGGAAACACAAAAACTATCAAATGAACACATTTCTTATATTGAATATAAACATATTAAATGATAATAAAAGAACAATGACTTTTTATATTATTTGATACACCTGGCCTTGCATGGGTACTGAGTATTAACTTATTCTTTTGATGCTCCATTAGGTTTCTTGTCTTCCTTTTCTTCGTATTATCTACTATCCCCATTCCTACTGTTTGTTTATCTAACGACATTTTAATTTTTGTTACAACTCATGGGGGGAATAAAGAAATTGTAAAAAGTGTCTCATTCATAAATCTTTGCTCATGATAATGTCTCACATACATTTGATCCACTTGTACATTTAATAAATCAGTTCTTTGTGTCAGAAATTTGTCTCTGCACATTCATAGAAAAATAATTCTATCGTAAACATTTTTTATTTGCTTATATTAATAAGATCTCAATGAAAATTTCGAGGGTGATTTGCATTAAATCCCCTATCAAAATTGACACTTCAGTACTTCAAATAACCTTTTCCCTCTGAACAACAAACCGACTTCAGAGACACGTGTATGTATATAAATTCCTATTTCTTTAGAAAAACATTATCTTTTATTTTAAGATTCCTAATTAACGCTTTATCTCCCCCAATAGTTTTATAATCTCTCTGTGAAGGAACTGATTTGTTTAATTCTTAGCACTAATATCGTAAATGCATGTCTATTTTAAGATATCCTTTATTGGATTTTTAATGAATGGTAAATGGTAGTCATTGTTTAATTTTCTGATATTCTTTGAAGAATTGGATTTGAAATTATAAGTGGATCCAAAGGCTTGATTGAATTCAAAATGCTCCGAATTAAATAGCACAGTAATAACTCAATATTGTTCTACATTCAGTGTTTGGGGAATCTCTTTAATAGAAACACGGTGGGCAGGGTAAGAAGAGCGACTTTTGTTGGAGGCCTATCCAATTTATCGATGGTGTTTCAAGAAATAATCGATGACTCTAAAGGCATCGAAATCAATGTGTTGCAATCCAGGGCGGAGAGTACTGGCAGAATTGTTTTAACTTTATCGAATTATTCTAAATTTAAGCGCACTGATTCCCAGGTAGGACTTTTACATCTTGCTCAAGTCAAAAGCCAATATTCTATAAATGAGCTTCGATGTAGAAGGCAATCAGAACTTGCAGGGCATGTTATCCAATATTCCACAGAGAAATCTTCTATTACATTAAATGCATTGTGTCTCGTATTGGCGATGTGCCTTTGTAACAATAGCGAAAGAAGGTATGGAAATCGATATATCAGTTGCTGTTGTAGTACATTCCTCTGTACTGCGCCTGTTATGTTTCCTGTAAAGGTATGGGGAACATTCATTCGATATGTGGTTTTGGAACTAAATGTATATTGATTTTTCTCTACATTTAATTCCATTAAAGTTCCTAGACCGATTCCAGGCTTTAACAAACTATGATTACAATGGATTCTGTATTTCAAAATAAATCTCTCTTAACTGATCTTAAATTTCAATATACTATCATTTGAAATTCGTTTCAGTTCAACTACTTGTTTGTGAGGATGGTAAAAGTTAGTAAATGATGAATTTTATGCGTTTGAAATAAGCCATTATTTATTTGTCATGCATGAGAATATCAAATTAAATTCATTAAGCATTCCAATATGATTTTAAATTATTCGTTCGTTTCATTTCAAAAACACATGATTAATATTTTCTTCTTCATTAAAACGAGTTTTATGACAGACGTATATAATACATACATAGTTGTCCCGGAAATTAAATTTATTTAATTAGAATCCTTGATAAAAATGGATCAGCTATTTCATTTCCAAATTTTTATATAGTTTGCATTTAGATAGGTACCTTACTTTTAACCATTTATCAGCACATCACAATTTTATTTTATTTTTTATTTCCACACAAGTATTCTTATGACATAACTAGCTGATATGCCCGGCCTTGCACGGGTGGAGTCTATCAATTTATTTTTTTAAAGTTTTCTCAAGTTACATGTCTAATTTTCTGTAACCGTAATTACCAATCATCCCGGTATTCCCGGTAGTTTTTCATATCCAGGTGTTCCCAGTATTTTTTCATATCTTGGTTCTCCCGGTAATTTTTCATACCCCGGTGTTCCCGGTATTTTTTAATATCCCGGTGTTCCCGGTACCTTTTTCATATCCCGTTGTTCCCGGTGCCTTTTCCCTCCCGGTTCCAACTGTGTAAATCTAACCTAACCCATCCAGTTCCGGTGTTGCACATTTAATTCTGACAGTTACCAAATTATCCATTCTTAGTGAAAAAAAAATCGATTAAAATTATTACAGATATTTAAAATCCCAAAATTTGTAAATACCCCCTGTTTAAATTGAAAAAAAAATCCCGCTAAACTACCCCAGAGAAACAAATTATAAGGTTAAATAACAATTGATCTAGTGTTTCTATCATCAACTTTCTAAAAAAACTTTCCATTATTACTTTAACCAGTCTAATGGACTCTAACCGTCTGACGTCAAACGGAACCAACACGTGACCTACTGAGCTTGCGATTGGTTACCACAGATACTACACTAGTAGATCTACTAGTGTAGTATCTGTGGTAACCAATGGACTCTAACCGCCTATCTGGTTCGAGACTTCACGGAACCAACACGTGACCTAAAACTGAGCTTGCAATGGACTCTAACCGTCTGACGTCACATGGAACCAACACGTGACCTACTGAGCTTGCGATTGGTTACCACAGATACTACACTAGTAGATCTACTAGTGTAGTATCTGTGGTAACCAATCACAAACTCAGTTGTAGGTCACGTGTTGGTTCCGTGAAGTCTCGAACCAGATAGGCGGTTAGAGTCCATTGGTTACCACAGATACTACACTAGTAGATCTACTAGTGTAGTATCTGTGGTAACCAATCGCAAGCTCAGTAGGTCACGTGTTGGTTCCGTGTGACGTCAGACGGTTAGAGTCCATTGCAAGCTCAGTTGTAGGTCACGTGTTGGTTCCGTGAAGTCTCGAACCAGATAGGCGGTTAGAGTCCATTCTTAAAACTTTCTGTTTCAACTATAATTTTCATGGAAAATGGAGTTTTTAATAAGAAAATAGTGTTATAAAGTTTTTTATAAGGACAGTTTTCAAGTTTTAAAAGTATTTATAACCTTATTTTTAAAAAAATTAGTCCAGTTTCATCTTTAAATACTTTGTTTTATGTTAAAATTGTTTTTGTTGTATTATTTTCAACAATGCGAGTTAAACAGATCTTCTTTAGCGGAGAAGTAAGGTGAATTTTACAAAAAGGCCTTATAGGGGATGAAGGGGTGGTTTTAGAAATTTGGAAATGATGTCATTGTCTTTCCCCCGTCCCCATACGTATGTGTACCAAGTTTGGTTCGATTCGGACGGGTAGTTATTCGGAGAAATTGAGCCAAATCTGTTCCGGACAAACCCAGGAACCCAGGGACACCTTCATTATATATAGAGAGATGGTTGTTCGGTACTTAAGCAATACGAGATAGGCACTACAAGTATGTACTAGGTTAGGTTAGGCCAGTTTCTGATACGCTATGTCGTGAATAAAAAAAATACAATTAGCAAACGTAACGTCGCTACATGGAGTTTTTCAGACTCGCTACATTACTGGATGGACAATTTCTAAAGGCACTAATAAAAGCAATTAATCATTTTTGTTTTCTGTGAACTTATATAACCTCTGAAAACCTTAGAGTAGAGGTAAAAACATTCCAAGTTTTTCCAAAGTACTTGTGATCAGGTACACATAAATTCAATTGTATTACTGTCCTTTTGAATAAATACCCCACAAATAAATTTGTAACTCTCTTAAATAATAATGAAGATGCCATACTGTGATTTGAAACAAAAATGACGTAAAAAATTTAGAAGTTAATTTAAAATTAACACAAATTATTGGTTTATAGTAGCAATGTAGTATGTCAGAACCACGCGTTGTATAATGAACTCTTGAACTTTTAAAGCCCTTGATGATATAACAATTATTTTCAAGAATACACTCGAATGAATATAATATAAGAGTATTTACCATGTCTTTTTAAACCTATCATTAGTTACATAATGTGTTTTTCAAGGTCAAAAATCAATATCCGTTGTGAACCTGGACAGCACAACCAACTAAAGTATTACCTAAACATTTTCCAGCCATAAACAGGCTAATTTGAGATTCTCTCCGCCAGCCTCGATTTTAATTTGCCGTCTCGTTCATGAATAATATAGCGTGTCGAGCAAACTGAATCTGTTTACCAGATTTCGACAGCGATGAACGCGGTTTCTTATCGAACTCGTATCGACCGATTGCAAATACTTCACGGACTGCGTAATGCAAAGGGACTGACTGATTACACTGATGCATTCGGTGCGTTTCAATAATTCATAAATGAAGCGTGTTGGAAAGTTTCATTATATCTGTAACTTGCTCTGTGCTATAGTCAGTTAGTAGTAGAGGTGCTGGGTTTTCTTTAAGAAGTTTTTGTGAAGGAGTCAAAAGGAGGAGTTCATGTGTGGAATATTGTTTTGTTGTTTCATTGGAGTCATAATCGTGGAGAGTTTTGTGTGAAGAAAAAAATATTTTGATGTTACGCCTATTTTTTTTTTTTTTTTGTGAAGTGTACAGAACTAAGTTTGAGGATTTTGAACGCTAAAAAATAAAGGGTGTTGAACAAACCAACCACACTTCGCACGCCAGATTCCGTTAGTGGAAAGTTATATAGAGTTTTACAAAAAAAAATACCCCTGTCCATCTACATGTTTATTCCTATTCGTGAAAGTACCGATAGCTAATGTAGTATAAGATAGAGATGCCTATTTTATCCTATTACTACCTATTACATCCATATCCCTACACTGTTACCAATAGGCCTATATTAGGATCTAAATACATTTCAAAACTTCTCTAAAAAGTATTTAGATCCTGATAAAGACTATACTTTAGAAACAAGTGCTTGTATAATGCCCTCAATCTTAGAAGCTGGAATTTTGAAATTTCAGAAGTTGGAAACAACATAGATTTAACATAACAGTCATAACTTAGAGAGTGTTTCGGAGGCTAGAGCAATCAATTAAATATAATTGGCAAGAATAAATTCGTAAAGTCTTACCAGAGATAAAATTTGCGAAAATGCCTAATTAAATGCAAAAGTTTTTAACTCAATGAAGAAATAATCCTATCAATTCTTACACAAAAAGTTTGTTTTAAAGTCCAATACCATTATCCTTTGATTATTTTACCAGTATTTTTCTTTCATAATTTTTTTTAAAGTTTCAGACTCCTAAACAATTGAATTTACTGAATAAACACTAAAAAAGTTTTATTCGTATCTAGACATTTGCCTTTCTTTGTCAAACAAAGTAGTTCCACGTCCCGTTGTTTGGTTTGTAAATAATTTCAAAGTTTTTTTTTGTCGATACTTCAATGAAATGAATCTCACAGCGCATTACCCTAATTGACAAGGGAAATGTAGATATACGAGGAAGCCATATCTTAGAGAAAATGGGGGAATCAATTTTGATCCGGTGATTTATTTCAATTAAGTTCCTTAAAAGGGTATCTGAAGCCATCTTAATGGAGTTTATGCTTAGTTTTCTTCAAAATAAGTAAAACTGTAGCTCTTCTTTTATTTAAAGGACAAAAAAATCTACTTTTTTTCCCTTAAAAGTTGAAGGTGCAATTTCGATGGCTTTGCTAAGCATTTTCAAATAGAATCTGACAAGTGAATTGGAAATAAGGTAAAATAAGAGTTATTTAAAAGATAGAAATAAAGTAATAATTAATATACGATTTATTACATTTTTTTGGTTTTAGTATGGTGGGAGTATTTTGTTGTTTATATTCTTTTTGTGAAAGTTCAGAAAATACAGAAATAATTAAGTAACTATTTTATAAGAAACTAGAAAAGTAATAATATCTTCATCTTTCTTATAAATAAGTTTTTCTGCACAAAAAAACACAGAAAAGGAAGGATATATTAAATGATGCTTTTACTTTTAAACATATTTGATGCATCTCAGTTTTTACGTTAGTTATTTAAGAAACATCCCTACTCTACGTAAATTGAATAATAATTCATCCTTATAAAATGAAATGCAATATATCCGGATTTCCCTTTAACTACAATTTTATACATCCTTATTTCACATCAATATCCACCCAGTTTCCTCATTAATTTCAGATTTTCTAGCCTTGATCGACATTTATAGTTCACTTTTAACTTTTCAATCCTACACCTCCTGCGATTTCCGTTAAATCCTATAGAAAATTTGGGGCGGCTGGGACAGAAACTTTTAATCACGCTTGGGAACGATAGATTTTTTTGGGACATAGTATTTATACCTGCCTTAAATTACCATAAATAAAATCACGAATTAAAAAAGTACACTAATACAGGGTGTTTTAAAAGTCCGTTTCAAGAATTTTATTTTGAACCTATGTCTTCTAGGGCCATGGAAGTAAGGTGTATCCTAGGTAAGTGATAATCCGAAATTTAATGAGATGCCTTACAGCGCCCTTTGCGTCGAAATAAAACATTTTAAAAAGTCATTAAAAACTAAAGGGGATATTTTCAATATTCGAGGAGTGAAAACAGCCCTTTTTTCCTCAAATTTTTCCAAATTTTCCCAAATTTCCTCCTCCAGCCCTTTTTTCAGCCTCAAAAAAGAAAAAGTTCTCAAAATTTGAAGTTTTTCAGTGTTTTCATGTAGTTTTTGTGTTTTTTACCTAATCAAAAACAAATTTGAACTAAAAAATCAAAGAAACTTACAAATTTGCGAACTTTTACGGTTTTTTTTTAAGTTGGACAAAATGTTATTTTCACTTGATAATATACCTTCTCTTAAGATATTTTCATAAAAAAAATCTGCTTGGGGTATTTACGAAATTGCCAACATTTTTCTCACCAAAGCTTTTCTTCTCTCTCCTCAAGTTTGTAAGTTGATTTTTCTTCATTCGTCGCTTGGGGGTGCTGTAGGTCATCTCAATGAATTCAGCAGGGGCGCTACTTACACCTTATTTTCATGAGACTTTAGTTTCAAATAAAAGCCGTGAAACGGATTTTTGAAACACTCTCTATATAATGACACGAAAATGAATAAAACGATAATACGCAAAAAAAAACCCGGTTTCAAAAACCCTTTTTACATTTAAGAGACTACTACACTTTTTTTGAACTAATGCATATGATTCCTACGTTACGCGTCGAATAAAACGAAATATCCCTATCTCTTCAATCCTAACACGAGCGAGCGTGCTACAATGTGGAGCCAATCAGCCCAATTGCAACAAGTGTCTGAGTGGAAGAGTCGTAAAAGCTTTAGATGTCATTAACTTAATTGCTCTCTTGGACCCCATCCAGGGACCAATCAGTCTGGCATCCTTGAAATAAAATGCCTCACCCTCCGTGCTTACATCCCTTGGCAACGAGGGTATATCTGGTTTTATTTATTCCTCTGAGTTTATTCTCGTAGAATGGTCATAAATAAGGCCGATATTGACAGATATTGGCTGATCTGAGTGGGCATAATTCTCTTGTAAACGCCTGTCAAAGCTTTTATGCTTGAAATGATACTGGTTTATTTCTCACCTTTTTTCATTATTTTCGTTTATATGTGAATATATATTTTCTTTTGAACTTAAGTCGATTAAATTGTTGAAAAATTTCAAATGAATCAGTTTTGAAGATTTAAATCACTGTGCTGAAATAATTTTTTGTGTAAAGTTTTATTTATCTTATTATTATCTTTATTAATATCTTTATCTGCGTAATATCTTTATACAATATGGTTTAGCAGTAGAGGAAAAAATCTACTATATAGGAAACCACCTGGTCGTAGTAGTTATTGATAATTTTTTGAAATAAATTACTTATAACCATATCATTAAATACAATAAAATTACTAACGTCCATATTTTTAAAAATTGGTTATAAAACAAACTTTTATCATTCAAATTTATCTTAAAATATAATCACAAAAACAAGAAGTATAGTGGTCTTCACTCTATATAAACTGTTCAATCTTTCTGCCTTTAGTATAAAAAACCATGATCATAGATTTTATACTTGGTTCTTCTTTTCTTTTAAAATGTATTTCTTATAAAACTTTTGTTACGTTTTAAACAGACAATCGCTTACTACAATAAACACTTGTTTTGTGAGGACATTCTTTCAATCCACGTTCCCGAATTATATACACATTAATCACCCTGTCTCCATTAATTTGCCTTAACTTCATGGTGCCTCGAAAAGAAAATTAAATTTTGAGAGAAAAACCCTTTTTCATACTTTCAAGAGCTAAAACTTAACCCGGGAATAAAGCAACAGCATTTTTTTCGTATTTCTCGGAAGATCAGAACTCTCTCAAAGGATCTGTGGGCACAAGACCGCCATATCCCAGGTGGCTCACTTTAATATCTCTAAAACGAAAAAGCACGTCCTGGAAATATATAGCCATGAGCCGGCGAAGGAAGAGAAGGGTGAAAATAGGACCAACCTTCCCCGAAGGCAAACTCATAAATAGATGACGTACACAGGTACGACGCAATAAGGAAAACTTTCGAGAGAAAAACGAGAACATGCTAAAATAGAAAATAATATACTAGTATTTCCATGAACCTGGGTGGAAGAAACGTCGGAAAAATAATAATACTACATTCGGTTTATTGTAGGAGAGTTTAAATGAAAAATATTGGCACTGGAAAAACCTTTTGCTGAGAGATATTCGGTTTATTTTTCTTTACCGGGACCACTCCATGGTAATATTGAGTTCGCTGACAGGGGTAAATGCCTTTCGAAAGCTTGGGAGTGTTTGGGATAGGGATGTGTTCCGTTCCAACTTTGTTTCTTTCTATGGAGAGAGTTTAATAATCCTGGTATTTTGCTTGGGTTTTTTTTCGGTGTTTATTTTAGTTCACTGGGTGTGTGAAATAAATAACTTAAAATTTGGAGAAAATTTGATTTTACATTTCATTAGAACCTTGAATGTCATTCACTAAAAAACTGCTAAAAGAGATAGACAGTTTGCTCTTCTAAACGTAATATTTTACCAAGGCTGTCACTTGTTAATTTTTTTCTGGAGATATTTCCTCCCATGTCGTCTATTTTCAATGATCCAAGAACTTAGGAATTTTCATATGCTTTAATACTTTCTTTTTCGATTGCATTATTGTACTACATCACTACGATTTCATTTTATTTCGATTTGAAACTCAGGTCAGGTTTATTTTTAAGTAAAAGTAAATAAAACGCTCGTCAGTTTTTTACATTAATATTTCTTTAAAAAACTTTCTTTTCTATTACCATGTTACAATGTTACCCATTACCTATTGCAAATTTTAAAGAACTGAAAAGAAATTTCACTGTTAAGTTTTTGAACTAAAATTTTTTTTTCAGAGATAAGCTATTTTGATTCTGAATATCGAACTTAAATAACTGGGCGAATAAAACTGTTTGGCCCCTTTTCAACCTGGTCGGCCATAGGAATTTGATCATACCCTATAAATATTTTTAGTATTAGACAACCATAGTAAAATTACCTTAAATTCTTAATTTCATGTTTCTGAAATTTTTAGTGATATTCTTAAAAATAGTATACTTTCATTACTTACTTGCATTTTTATATATTTTTTTCTTTTAAAAACTTATTTCTCGTTAAATCGTTTCTCTGGGCGCGCACGAGTGACTAAAGTCACGGCGACCAGGATTACTATCAAAAATATCACTAGAAAACAATGGATCTCTATGAAGAAATTCTTGGCAATCGGCCAACTGTCACGTCGCCTAGTGCGCGCACTCTCCTTCAATTTTCCTTTGTTTCAATAGCCAAGGCTACAATTTTGTCTTTGTCACCATGACAAAAGTCGCTCGTACGAGCTCAGCCTAAATCCTCTTTAAAGGATCAATCTTAAGTTAGTTACCTGTTTTAAAATTTTGTTTTAGATTTATTACACCTTTAATGTGGATATTCTCTGCTGGGCCTGAGAGACCCGGCCGCCGAAGAATCAGAAGAACGGAGTGGCATTTATAAATAAGACTTTAACTTACACTTACCACCATAATATGAAATCCGCTTCGATTCAGAGTGGCTGATGCCTTCCAGTTCCATCATGCATATAAACCCGGAGACTCCACTCGTAATCAGCTCGTCACTAGAGAAAGTACCACGCAAGTCGGCGTCGTACGTGGAGTATATGGTTAGCTCAGTGTAGACCGTCGTGTTCTCCGCTCTCAGATTCCCTGAAGACGATTCCAAGAGCAGGGTGAGATTCGGGAAGGGAAAGAGACCTCGTGCTTCACACAGCACCTCCACTGTGGAGTCGCTGGTCTGGTTGCAGCTGAGCTCGAACGTATGGGGAGGGACTGGAAAAGATGGAGAGAAAAATGGGTCATACGTGTACTCTCCTTTTTGATGAAATATTGCACTAAAAAATGCGGTGTCTTATTAAGAATCAAAATAGGTCATATGGTCCATGGGTATGCACATATGTTTGTTAATAAGAGGATGATGTAAGGTGTTATTCATTATTCTTAATTGAAGGGTTTGGTGGGTGAAGGGGCTATGTTACATTTGGGAGGTTTTCGCCAAATTTGGCGAGATAGGATCTCGCCAAGCTACTACTAAGTTTGTCTGTCATCGCTTGGCACGAGTGGCAAACCTAAAGGCAGTACCCACAGCAGAAAAAGCAGTGACGAGTGCAGGGTATCGGGTATCTAATAGAAGTGAGATAACCATCTTTATGGCTTTTTTAGTGCACTCGCCACTGTTTTTTCTGCTGTGGGTACTGCCTTTAGGTTTGCCACTCGTGCCAAGCGAGGACAGACAAGAAGCCATTTTCACATTGAAAAGGTTATCGCCCAAATTTGACGACATTTGGCGAAAACCTCAATTACGGAATATAACCCGTTTGTTACATAACCCCTTCATATCCCAAGCCCTTCAATTATGTAGTTAACAGATTTTGCACGTGCACTTGAAATAATTTTGGGTCAACACCCCCTCGAAACAACTCACTTTCGTAAGTTGTCCTCGCATGGGACGGAATAGCTTTTAAAAATTGCATGTGAAACCAATCGCAATATTAGCATAAGCATTATCAGATAGCATTATTAATTTCAGTACATTTAAAAACATATATAAATTTAAAGGAAAAAATATACTATTATTTGATAAATTTCTAATTTTTTGGTTAAAAAATTATTTAGTTTCGAAATACTTTATTTTTAATGGTTTGTTACTTCCCTTCTTAGTTACTTATGAGACCATAAAAAAGAAATTACTTTCAAGTTTAATAATTTTCTGTTATCGAATGCTAATCTTGCCCTAAGATGCGAATTCCAACATTTTATTTTCTAAAATTGTAACAGGCTGTTAGATTACCATAAAATAATAAATTACAAAAAATGTAACTTCTCTTACTGCTTACCAGGATACGGAAACCTTTTCCTGTGGTAGTAACCAGCGCCCCGTAACTCAACTGAGCATTCAAACCACGAAATGTTGTTCTTGATAAGATCACTGACATTATATGTCCGGTAAAAGTAGGCATCATAAGTATTCTGGACGTTAAGAAGAGACACTGCAGTTGCATCCTGCTGCATAGTATTCCTCCTTTTCCTTGCGAACATTTTGAACTCTGGTATGGGAAAGACTCCCAATGCTTCACACGTCACGTTTATCAAGGAGTCATTCTCCTCGGTGTAGCTCACCTTGAACTTATGAGGAGGCACTAGAAAAGAAAGAATAGATGAGAAACACCATTAGGGGGGGGGTGATTTCCATTGTGGTTTTCCATTCCACTATCGTTTCGACAAATTTCGAAAAATGATAGATCATATTTTGTAATTTAATTGCATTGTTTATGTATATTAAAACCTTTGATGTCTTTTTTTAATATTTGTTTAATATAGTGGCATTATTAATAAATTAAAGAGGGTCGTTTTTAACTTGAGAGTAAATTCTGAAACTAACTTTATTATTTAATTTATGGGAATAAATAAATGTTCAGTTTTTATCAGTCTTTCTTGACCTTATATTTGAAAAGTTATGAAGCTATTCTTGCTTTTTCATTTATTCAATGATAATATTAAGTTTGGTGTATAAGTTTTTCATCATTTTGAACTTCAGATAAAAATAAAAGAGAAATATTCTGGAATAGATTACCTCTTAAAGAGTTTTCTGTGTTACAATTTTTTTAAAGTATTGTGTAAAGAAAACTTTTTATTGTATTTAAATTTCCTAAAACTTCAAACAAAGATTTTTTTTTTTACTTCTGTATAATTTCCTTGGTTTCTGAAACCATTTTTACGTGGCTGCATATTTTTTACACAAAATATAATTCCATAAAAAGTAACTAATCCTAATTTTTATTCATAAGGGTATAAACATCTGGATTCCTTCCAAAGCAAATTGTCCCCGTCTTTATTCTAGAAAGGCAGACTTTTGAAAAAGCAATATCTCTCGTGTTACAAAAAAGTATTTGGAAAGAGTCCATAAGCTGGGTCTAGACGGGAAAGTATAAAAGTATGTGTGCAATATTAGATATTTTGGGCACGAGTTAAGGTGGCGTAGCTCAGTAACAAAGCTTTCCAAACTTAAAACTCAAACAGGTTAAGAAAAGAGATGATTTATATTCGAGTTTTCCCATGGGCCTAAGTCCGTTCAAATTTACTCTATTTTATTGGAATTAACAAGTTAGCAAAGAAAAAGCACCCCATTTAGTTTTGGCTTTATGGTTGTATTACTTTAATTTTGAAAAATGTGGTTATTTTGTTTTGAAATTATACTATGTCTAAGATCGTGTATCCCTATAGAGTGTTTTCAGGTGACGTCACAACCGGTTATTTTTAACTGCTTTTAACTGTGTAGTACATTCTGTAGGGCTTTTAACTGTTGCTAAGGCCGTTGTTTATCTGTTGCTAAGGCGGTTTTTAGGTAGGGATCACGTGATTGCAAATGCTCCAATAGAAGAATTCCACGGCCAGTCGTTTTCTGTAACTGATAACCTCTGTAGGGCAAAAAACTGTAACCTTTCTGTTGCTAAGGCCGTTGTTAGGTCCGAGTCATATGATTGAAAATTCTCTATTTAAAATAAACTAGTCTTGTTTTGTTTCTATACCAACCGCCACAACCAGACTACCATGCCAGAGCTCAGCTTGTGGTAGACAGACAGTATATGTAATAGGGTGGGCCTTCAAAACGCTATACCGCGGAAAACTTGCCTCTTGGGTAGATAAGTAAAATGCAACAAAAATTTTTAAAATCGGTTAAAAATTGCCCTAGCGCATCAGCCCTAAAGTTTGAAAAAATACGCTATTTTCATTATTTTTCGAGTAAATATAATAAAATAAAATAACTTCTGTAAGAAGTAGATACACGCATAAATTAGTAGAACAATGACCAGAAATGTAATTGAAATAAAAAAATTGAATAAATTTTAGAATTTATTGGTAGTTTATTACACCTGAAAACTTACGTTTTTACTAGAAATCCACATATTTCGATGAAATAAAAAACTTTTTCCTGATTGAGCAAAATTTTGTTTTTAATAATATTCTGCCTTGCTCGCTATCGCTCACAATCCTCCTCAACAGTTCTGCCGTTTTTACAGGTCGCTTCGCAATCAGAGGCCGCTTGTTGCTCATCAAAATAGCATCAAGATCTCTCACTAATTCGTACAATTAATTCCCTTATAAAACCTAACATAGTACTTTCTCTAGGTCTAGCTTATCAAAAATTTGATTCAAATATTTTCCCCATAATTACATTTTAATTATTCTCTTGAATTGGCACTTTAGGAAAAATAATTAAATACATCCCATGGAAAACAAGGAGAGCCACAATCTAATTCAAGTGTATTTTGAAGACTGAAGGATCATAGCCTTGTCTTTAAAAGCGCAAATAGTAGCTTTATTTACTATATGTAAAAAGCTGGGTTTTTATTCCAATGATATGATACCTTTGAACACACAATGACATCGTTACTTATAAGGGTTGGTAAATGGGAAATAACTTCTAATGATAAATTTAAACAAAATTGAGTGTGATACTTTATATATCAACGGAAAATAATTTAAGTAATATCTGCTGATTTTACTGAATAATATCTGCCTGATTGGGCATAAGTTATAAAATTAGAGAGCTTTCTTAAAAGCTTTACTACCCGTTTGTGAACCATGGTCAGTTCACTTTCACATAACTTAAGTGGTATCATATTAATCAATAAAAACGAAATAGATTTAATAAAAACTTATTTTTATCTCAGAATCATATATTGCTGCATGCGTTTACTTAAAAAGTAAATACTCCTCAAATGGATTCAGAAAATGTGTTTTAAGTTTAAAGTAAAATAAGAACTATCAACATTCATACCTGAAAATATACTGAAAGTGGAATAAATACATGCTTTGTCCTTTCTGAAATCTAGCTTTTGAGTTAGTAAAATATTGTTCATTAAAGAGGAAGAATTATTATATTTATAGTCCATTTAACTAATGAAAGGAGTCAATAAGGGGTCCCAATTTAAAGATAAGTTTCAAGCGAGACCAAATCAAAGTATTTAAATGGAATACGCTTTGTTTCATACTACATTTCATGTAGGGAAGATTCACCAATCACCAACCATGATGCATGATTTATATAGTCCAATAAGATAGAACAACGACAGACTAGATCTTTGACAGATTCCCATGCCACTCAAATGCTTAAAAATGGTGACATAAGTGAAAGTCATCTTGAGTTAGGCTTGAAATACACTTCTAATTCAAAGTATTGAAAGAAAAGAGTTGGAGTCTTATCTCATACAATCAAAATAATTGAATGAAAGGATTATATCTTACTCAAAATCAAAGTTTTATACTATCTCAAAAATTGTTTTGCTTCAATAGAAATTTGGGAATTTTTGATAAGTTAGAGAAAGTACTATGTTAGATTTTATAAGGGTATTATTTGTGCAGATTAGCGAGAGATCTTGATGCTATTTTGATGAGCAACAAGCGAGCTCTGATCACGAAGCGACCTGTAAAAACGGCAGAACTGTTGAGGGGGATTGTGAGCGATAGCGAGCAAGGCAGAATATTATTAAAAACAAAATTTTGCTCAATCAGGAAAAAGTTTTTTTTATTTCATTGAAATATGTGAATTTCTAGTAAAAACGTAAGTTTTCAGGTGTAATAAACTACCAATAAATTCTAAAATTTATTCAATTTTTTTATTTCAATTACTTTTCTGGTCATTGTTCTACTAATGTATGCCTGTATCTACTTCTTACAGAAGTTATTTTATTTTATTCCATTTACTCGAAAAATAATGAAAACTAGCTGAACAGCAACCCGATGCGTTGCGCCGAGTGTAGTTTTAATTCTGTAGTTTCACGATGTATCCTTTAATATTATATTTTTAGAGAAGAAAACTATATGAAAAAGAAAAATTCAATACCCAAGTACACGAATGACGTCATTTGTGACGTCAAAATCAGGTCATATTTTTTCATATGACGTCAATTGGGAAAAAATCACGTCAACTATGACGTCTTTTTTGAGTCACAAAAAATGACGTCAATTTAACCCGGCATTTAGACGTCATTTTTACGTCACCTAAAATGACCAAATTTTGCTGAATGGTGACAATTTGGTCATTTTTACGTCACTTTGAATGACGTGAATTATACGACGTCATAAATGTGGTCATTATTACGTCACTCTAAGTGACGTAATTTTAAGGACATCATGAATTTGGTCATTTTTGAGTCATTTAAAATGACGTGATATTTAATACGTCATAAATTTGGTCATTTTTTCGTCACTTAATTGACGTGATTTGTAAGACGTCATAAATTTTAACATTTTCACGTCACTTAAAATGACGTGATTTTCAAACACACCTTAAATTTGGTCATTTTTTCGTGACTTAAATGACGTGATTTGTAAGACGTTATAAATTTGGTCATTTTCACGTGTCTTTAAATGACGTGATTTTTAAACACGTAATAAATTTGGTCACTTTTCGTTACTTAAAATGACGTGATTTGTAAGACGTTATAAATTTGATCCTTTTCATGTCACTTTAAATGACATGATTTTTAAACACGTTATAAATTTGGTCATTTTTTCGTCACTTTTTTTTTCACAGTGTTACTTTTATTCTTACATATTTTCGTTTTACTAGTTGTTTTAAAAAACACTTTTGGAGCCATTCTACTAGTTTTTCTTACTAAAATATCGGGATAAAAAACCAAGAAAACTGTACGAAATGTATGTAATTTTGGTGTTATAAGATGTATAGATGTATTATTGGTCCTTTTTGCATTTCCATCGGTCTTTCAGGGATATTTCAGCTGGGGAACTTTTTAAATGCATTTTTGTGCCTTTTTGATAGAAACAAAGAATATCGACAACCCAACAGTAAACAAAGACAAGCCCAAGCAGCCAAATTGTTTGTATAGGATGGATGTACGTCACAATCGCATCAGCCAATGGGAGAACGATTTGAGTACGGCTCAAATTCCGCGCTTTTAAATCTTAAATAATTAAGAAAATAAATTTTTTTGGTTGTTTTCATGCAGAAAATCAAATTCAGAACAGTTTTCTTCATAGGGTAACGATATTATTATTTATATTTAAAAAAAATAGTGGTAATGCCCATTCTGAAATAAATCGATTTATTTTTTAATAACCTTTTAAAAGGTGATTGATTCTTAAAATATACATTGTGATGCATGTCATATCCAATTTTCATGAATATAACTTTATAATTTAATGAGATATTAGACTTATTAAAAAATATATGGGATCATTAAAAAACACAAGTCCACTTTTTGCTTAATAAATCGATAAATATTATTTCAAAAAAAATTTTCATTTTACTTATGAGTAAAGGACCGTTATGGCAAAGTTTTTTCAGAATTACGGGTTTCCATGGTGATTGTGACGCAATTGAGAATTTTTGAAAGCAGAATGGAGCTTACTGGTCTTTAACGCGAATGACTCTGGAATATTTCCCAAATTTGAGTTCTCGGTTTGTTTACTTTTAAAGTTACATTTTAATGCTTTACATATTTAGAAAGCTTATAAAAAACGGTTCCAAAAATTGCAAATTTTAAGGGGAATATATACATATTGCGTTTGTAATTTAGGTTCAAAGAATTTTCGTTTTACTTGAAATTTTTTTACCAAATATTGAGATAAATATTTAAGATTTTAATATGTTGTAGTAGACCTTTAGGCAAACAAAAATATGTATCGCATTAAGAGGTTGATGAATTAGTTCTGGATTTATAGATTATTCGAGTTTATTACTGGTATTTATTATGTATACGACCCCCTAATTAGAATTAGACCCTGAAAATTTAATAGATTGTGTGGATTCACACCATGAACAACATATTAAAATTTCATGCTTCTATCTCTATAGGAAGTCCCTTAATTAGCCTAATTACATGCACATCCGGTGTATTTTAATACTTGAAGAAATTCTAGGTTAAAAAACCTGCCTTCCGATTTTGATGAAATTTTACTATGTTGTGCAACTCAAAGTTACGCTTTGAATGGAGTATCGCACTAATGTGGCGTGTGAAATTTTCCCGCCCCTTTTTCTATATTGAACGGTTTTTAATTTGTATACGACCCCCTAATTGTCCCCGGACCCCGAAAAATTTAAAGACTAGATAGATTTACTGTAATTAAAACATATTAAATTTCAAGTATGTACCTCAATTAGAAAGGAAGAAACAGCCGTTTGAATATTGACACTACGAATTCTTATGAACCCTTTTCCCTAGAAAAAAAAATACCTATCCGCTAAGCATTGGTGCATTATTAGCATCCGTAACCGATAGATGGCTGTACTGAAAATTTGCAGCGTCATCATCATCAATGAAGAATTGACAACACGACTGCTCGCTCGCAAAGTAAGTAATTTTTATGTTACTATATAAAATAATTTATTGAACTAATATTTTTTTAATTGTCAGTACTTGATGTACCTTTTTAAGTAATTTGCACCAGGATATTTTAATTATACTGTATGTGATTGAGACGCCGATTACAGATCGTGTACGACCCAAGACGAAGCAATACAAAATGGTTGAAACGCTCCTTGTGTGTTGTGCTTAGAATTTTTTTTTATTTCTTATAAGAGTGAAAGTTTTCAAGGGAAAAAGTAAAGGTTATCCTTGTAATTAGTTAATACCGACTGAGCTAAATTCTGCGGATTTTAATTCTCGAATTAAGTATTATTTATTTAAAAAACCTATTCTAAATTCACTATAAATTTTCAAATTTTCAAATTTTTTTTTTTTTTCACTATAAAAATTCATGACTAACACTAATTTTGAGAGAAATCTATAATTTTGTGACAAAAAACAGGTTCTAAAACTTTTATGCGGAAAAGTGCTCTAACTAAATATACCAACTAAATCTATAAGCTTATACATGTTGATAATGTAACCATCTCCTACCATCTTAAATAAAAAATAAGGGTTTTGTAAGTGCATAATTTGTTTGAATATTTAGTGTTTTGTTGTGCCTGAAAAATTAGGAAAAAGTGACTTATCTGGTTTTGAAATTACACGATTCATATAATACAGAAATTCCTCCTGGACATAAAAATTATTTCCATTTTACTTGAATACCTTTTTTAACGTTAAATATTATTTATTTAAAAAAACCTATCTTAAATTTACTATTAATTTTAAAAGTTTTGTGTTTTCTTAAAGTATATTTTTAATTTCTACTGTAGGAAAGCTGACTGAAACCCTGATGGATTTGAAATTGCTAGAAGAATGCTGGATGGAGGCTTATGAAGATGTCTGTCCCAAATTACCCACTTTTGTTTCACCCACTCCAAGAAAAGCTGGTGGAGTAAAAAAGGTAATACATTTTCTTAATTTTTGAAATATAATAATTTGTATTTGTAACCACAACATTGAACAGTTAAAAAAGGTTTTTTTTTATAATTTTACACAAATATCTGATGTGTCTTAAAAAAAAATATTGTATTTTTGGCAATTATTAAATTTTTACTGTCAGGATAAGAATAATTTTATGCACTGCAGGGAGGATATATGAGTCGTCTAGTTTCAAACCGAATAGATCAATTTTTTTCAGTTTATGTTATGTTCTGATTGTTAAAATACAGATCTAGAAAATAGCCAAGCTTTAAGCTTTAAAAAAATATTGATCTAATGTTTCATGACTAACACTAATTTTGAGAGAAATCTATAATTTTGTGACAAAAAACAGGTTCTAAAACTTTTATGCGGAAAAGTGCTCTAACTAAATATACCAACTAAATCTATAAGCTTATACATGTTGATAATGTAACCATCTCCTACCATCTTAAATAAAAAATAAGGGTTTTGTAAGTGCATAATTTGTTTGAATATTTAGTGTTTTGTTGTGCCTGAAAAATTAGGAAAAAGTGACTTATCTGGTTTTGAAATTACACGATTCATATAATACAGAAATTCCTCCTGGACATAAAAATTATTTCCATTTTACTTGAATACCTTTTTTAACGTTAAATATTATTTATTTAAAAAAACCTATCTTAAATTTACTATTAATTTTAAAAGTTTTGTGTTTTCTTAAAGTATATTTTTAATTTCTACTGTAGGAAAGCTGACTGAAACCCTGATGGATTTGAAATTGCTAGAAGAATGCTGGATGGAGGCTTATGAAGATGTCTGTCCCAAATTACCCACTTTTGTTTCACCCACTCCAAGAAAAGCTGGTGGAGTAAAAAAGGTAATACATTTTCTTAATTTTTGAAATATAATAATTTGTATTTGTAACCACAACATTGAACAGTTAAAAAAGGTTTTTTTTTATAATTTTACACAAATATCTGATGTGTCTTAAAAAAAAATATTGTATTTTTGGCAATTATTAAATTTTTACTGTCAGGATAAGAATAATTTTATGCACTGCAGGGAGGATATATGAGTCGTCTAGTTTCAAACCGAATAGATCAATTTTTTTCAGTTTATGTTATGTTCTGATTGTTAAAATACAGATCTAGAAAATAGCCTTCAAGCTTTAAGCTTTAAAAAAATATTGATCTAATGTTTCATGACTAACACTAATTTTGAGAGAAATCTATAATTTTGTGACAAAAAACAGGTTCTAAAACTTTTATGCGGAAAAGTGCTCTAACTAAATATACCAACTAAATCTATAAGCTTATACATGTTGATAATGTAACCATCTCCTACCATCTTAAATAAAAAATAAGGGTTTTGTAAGTGCATAATTTGTTTGAATATTTAGTGTTTTGTTGTGCCTGAAAAATTAGGAAAAAGTGACTTATCTGGTTTTGAAATTACACGATTCATATAATACAGAAATTCCTCCTGGACATAAAAATTATTTCCATTTTACTTGAATACCTTTTTTAACGTTAAATATTATTTATTTAAAAAAACCTATCTTAAATTTACTATTAATTTTAAAAGTTTTGTGTTTTCTTAAAGTATATTTTTAATTTCTACTGTAGGAAAGCTGACTGAAACCCTGATGGATTTGAAATTGCTAGAAGAATGCTGGATGGAGGCTTATGAAGATGTCTGTCCCAAATTACCCACTTTTGTTTCACCCACTCCAAGAAAAGCTGGTGGAGTAAAAAAGGTAATACATTTTCTTAATTTTTGAAATATAATAATTTGTATTTGTAACCACAACATTGAACAGTTAAAAAAGGTTTTTTTTTATAATTTTACACAAATATCTGATGTGTCTTAAAAAAAAATATTGTATTTTTGGCAATTATTAAATTTTTACTGTCAGGATAAGAATAATTTTATGCACTGCAGGGAGGATATATGAGTCGTCTAGTTTCAAACCGAATAGATCAATTTTTTTCAGTTTATGTTATGTTCTGATTGTTAAAATACAGATCTAGAAAATAGCCTTCAAGCTTTAAGCTTTAAAAAAATATTGATCTAATGTTTCATGACTAACACTAATTTTGAGAGAAATCTATAATTTTGTGACAAAAAACAGGTTCTAAAACTTTTATGCGGAAAAGTGCTCTAACTAAATATACCAACTAAATCTATAAGCTTATACATGTTGATAATGTAACCATCTCCTACCATCTTAAATAAAAAATAAGGGTTTTGTAAGTGCATAATTTGTTTGAATATTTAGTGTTTTGTTGTGCCTGAAAAATTAGGAAAAAGTGACTTATCTGGTTTTGAAATTACACGACTCATATAATACAGAAATTCCCCCATGACATAAAAATTATTTCCATTTTATTTCAATACATTTTTTAAAAAATCTGATAATCTCTCATTTAGAATTGATTAAATTAAGCCCTATTATGTTACATTTTAATAGTATTTAGAGGTCTGAGCTTAAAATATTTTAGCTTAAAAGTTCCATCTTTACAATATTTTTAACTCTAACACAGATCCTTTTTATGCTCATGTTATTTTGCCATGTTAACAAATTTTACAATATCACCAAACTAGAAACCTGTTTTCTTAAAAACATGTGACTAGCTGATAGAACTCAATTTAACACTGATTTTTAATTTGAAAAGTTAAGAATATATTTTTAAAATTTTGCAAAGATAAAACCTTTTAATAGAAATTCATACAGAGTCTCCTATATTTAATTCTAAAATACATTATTCTTTTGTAAATGATCAATAACTGAAATAGGCAAAAGGGACCTGGGTTAGATTTTTAAATCAATGGACTCTAACCGTCTGACGTCACACGGAACCAACACGTGACCTACTGAGCTTGCGATTGGTTACCACAGATACTACACTAGTAGATCTACTAGTGTAGTATCTGTGGTAACCAATCGCAAGCTCAGTTGTAGGTCACGTGTTGGTTCCGTGAAGTCTCGAACCAGATAGGCGGTTAGAGTCCATTGAATCCACAGGAAATTGAATGTATATAGATTCTTCTCTCGGTTTGACGTTGAAGTTGTAAAATAAAAAGTAGTTTTCTGGCCTTTTGTGTTATAAGTTTTCGAATAAGTTTTATTCCTGATCATTTTATATGTATTCATTTCAGGTTTAATGCAAAAGGAACTAGTACTGACAAAGATGAGGAGAACATTTGACTGAGTCTTTATCCCTTTCCCTTTATTATGGTATTTTCTTCAGTTTATTGATTAATATTTTAAATGAAGCCATAAACATTTTGCAGTTTTTAATTATTTGAGTAAGTTCAAAATACCTTTTCAAAGTTGTAAAATCTGAATCAATATTTTTTAATAAGCTTTAATTAAAACTATAACAAAGCATGATTTGGAAATGCCATGCAATCTCTATAAAATACTTATTTTTAAAAAAATCTGATAAATTCAACTTTTACGGGCTATTGAATCTGGTTGCATTGAAAGTTATCAACAATGGTTGAATTTTAAATTTCTCTGCACTGTCAAAATTGTTATGTTTTTTAAGCTATATTTATTCAAAGTTATGTATTTTTATGTAAGAGTTATTAAGCTTAATTGAGTATTGTGTGTTTTTAAGCAAAAACGCCTTAGAGTCATATAATAAAATAAACAATCTGAGAAAAAAAATTAAATTTCTCTCCCATGTTAAATTTTGTTGTGGAATATAATGTTGGCAAAATTCCTCAAGGAAGTCAAAGCACTTCAATTTGTCTACTACAAAAATTACTGTTATTTTTTTAAAAGGTACAATTTTTTATTTGTATTGACCCAGAAATCTCTAAAATTTGTTGTACAGGGCCACCCATAAATGATGTCAAAAGTTGAGGGAGGGGGTTGATCAATCTGAGACAAGGGGGAGAGGGGTTTCAAGAATTGTGACATCACACATTGAAAATCAAATATAAAACTAAATAACATTTTTTTCTAAAAAAAGTAGTTTATATCCTAAGATTCTTAACAACAAAATAAGAGTTCACTTTGAAGTTATCAGGTAGGGTGCACTTAAATTTCAATGAAAACATTGAGTCCCAAATTCTTACCAACCTTATTCTAAACTTATTGGTAGAAGATCGTGAGATGTCACAAAGGGGGGGTGGGGTCAAAAATGTTGAAAAAAAAAAGTATGACATCATTCATGGATGGCCTCTATGTGGCTGGTTTTTCTTATTCGAATTCTGTAACTGGGAACCTCACTTGTGTCATTATGTATATTTTTAATTTGTCTTACATTTTGTATACATCCCTTCAACTGGCTCTTGGGATAACAAATACTATTTGTGTAGTTTGTGAAAATCTCTGTTCAATAAACTATTTTTGTGTTACTACTTGCATTTAATGTGTTGAAATAAATATTAAGTAAGAAAATTTTTCCTATTATCTTCCAATCTTTTCACCCAAGAAAAATTATATTTTCCCTTTTCTGGGATAATTAACATTTTTGAATAGATATTTTATAGGTGGTATTTTATTTATTTTGGTGGAAAAATTTAAAATTATTTTCATAATAGAATTACTTTATTTATGATATTAATATAGTATGTCTGTGTAGAGAAAAAGAAATTGCTCACATTAATTGAAAACACTATCTTTCAAATAAATAATTATAGTATTTTATATTTTTTAGAAAATATTATTTCTAGATTGAATAATCGTATGTCGTGAATTAGTACTGATAGAATGACATGTTTCTTTTGTCCTAGCCACTAGTTAGTCATAAATAGTTAAAATATGCTAACTTTAATTCAAATAAAATCCATTTTATAGATATATTTTGGCAATCCATAAAATGGATTTTATTTGAATTAAAGTTAGCATATTTTAACTATTTATGACTAACCAGTGGCTAGGACAAAAGAAACATGTCATTCTATCACTATTAATTCACGACATACAATTACGTGAAAATCACGTCCTTTAACCACGTATAAAGAACGTCATTAAATCACGTGATAATCACGTAAATTTGATCACGTCCAAGTTGACGTCACATATGTCGTCAAATTCACGTCATTTATGACGTCGAAAATGACGACGAAAGGTTGGACATTCGACGCAAAACATGACGTGTTACGTCAAAGTTGACGTCACATATGTCGTCAAATTCACGTCATTTATGACGTCAAGAGGTTGGACATCCGACGCGAAACATGACGTCAATTTTAAGGCATAAAATCACGTCAAAGTTCATGTCGCATATGTCGTCAAATTCACGTCATTTATGACGTCGAAAATGACGACGAAAGATTGGACATTAGACGCAAAACATGACGTCAATTTTAAGGCATATTTTGACGAAAAAATGACGTCATAAATCACGTCATTCGTCTACTTGGGTAATTTTCTTACAAAACATTCTATCTTTCTAATGTAATTAAATATATGTTTTAACTCAGTTTTATCTGATGTAGCCACTTGTCCCACATTTCCAGCCTTGCACGGTTGGAGTATAAAGGTTTAAAATATAAAGGTATAAAGGTTTCTCAAAATATATTTCTAATTTTGTATATCAGCAATTACCACAATCATTCCGGTATTCCAGGCTCCTTTTTCGTATTCCAGTGTTCCTGGTAATTTTTCCTATCACAGTTTACAATATTTTACCTTTTCCTGTGTTCTCAATAATCTTTCCTATCCCAGTGTTCCTTGTAATTTTTCCTATCCCGGTGGGGTTTTTTTTTCATCTTAATAAAGCAATTAATTTGAAACCATTTATAATATAATAATATATATAATATTATAATCAAGGAAAATAATGTTAAAACAGTAATTATTTTAATTTATTTTGATGTTTTCGTAACTGAAAATAGTTTTTAATAGACATTTATAGGATTTTACACCCATTAAAATATTTAATTTTGAGGTTTTCATCTCATTTACAATAGTGAGTCAAGCAGATCTACTCTAGTAGAGAAAAATTTTAAAAGCATAATAAAAATCCTAGTAAAAATTTGTAAGTCTAGTGAACCGTGTCTATTCCATAAATAATTTTATTTTAAAGGAATAAATCATAAAATAACGGAAAATAACGTTTGAAAATAGATTATTTGAATTTATTTTGGTATTTTCATAGCTGATGGAGTTTTTAAATCGACAATTATCGAGTTTTTCCTGTTAAAAATATTTAATTTTGAGGTTTTATCTTATTTACAATAGCGAGTCAAGCAGATCTACTCTAGTAGAGAAATGGAGAAATAAGCGTAAAAGAGCAGAAAAACGCAAATATATCGAAAAGTATTTCGAATTTCGGAATGAAAATGGGCGACTCGGCGTCCCTGGGTCATTTGCCGTCTTTTGGCACCTCGGGCGCCCTTCTGCGTTCAGTGGTTTGGGAGGAGATAGAGGGACATACGGACAAGCGGACATACGTTTGTTTACTCTCGGATTTTAATAGTATAGATAGCGTATTTTTTCAAACTTTAGGGCTGATGCGCTAGGGCAATTTTTAACCGATTTTAAAAATTTTTGTTGCATTTTACTTATCTACCCAAGAGGCAAGTTTTTCGTGGTATAGCGTTTTGAAATCAGAAAAAAAAGTTTTTTTCGGCCCACCCTAATATGTAAACATCAGAACAGACGCAAACGTCTTTACTGTGTGCTCAACACCAGTTTACAACATCAAGCCACCCCAACGCAAGTGCAACCGCAATAGGTTGCGACTATATATACGGCCAGAACGCAATTACAACATGAACACCGAGTGCAAAAGTTGGAAGAGAGGAAGAGGGTTGTGATGGGAGCGGGAAATGACGTCCCATCACCCAAACGACGATTAGAGACCTCCGCTAATGCAATCAGCACCCTGGGACTACGCAGCATAGAGTAGATGCGAACGGTACTGATGCGAGTGCAATGCAATTAACAACTCTGAACAAGAATTGTAATGAAATTACACCAGTTTTAATTTAGAGAGGTAAAGACGGAATTATGTGGTAATTTGAAATTATTTAAGTAATTCATTGATTGGCATTTTTGGGAAGAGGGTGGAGGAGTTAAGACCTCTCTAACAACTATGGTATAAAGGACTTTTTAACAAATAAAAATTTCACAATTTCATAAAAAATTAATGATAATATATTGGTAAAACACATACTACGTTCACTTCAGTAAGACAGGGTGGCGTTTCTGCTAGATTTTTCCTATTGATGGTATCTCCCCATCTTAGCATTCAAATATTTGATTCGACATTAAATATTTAGATATTTTGTATGTGATACGATATAGATATAGATATTTGATAGATATAGATATAGATATGTGATAGATTTAGATATTTTGTATGTGATTTCATACGATGTGTGAAAAATAAGAGAAGAAATAAGATGAATATAAAGGGAATTAATAATTGAAAAAGTAATTACTACTTATTTTCTTATAATTCAGAACAAAATTAAGGTTGTGAAAATTTTATTTTCTAAGATGTCTGTCTTAGAAGTTTCTTATTGCAAAAAATTATGTTTTTTATATATATTTACCCAAATGGCCTGCCAAGGAAGAAGACCGAAAATTATTAAATTAACTTTATTTGTTACTTTTATATGAATGTTTCCTTACTTTGAAAACAATATTATTTCTTTTAAGAGCTTTTTTTTCGCATTATAGATATTATAACACAATATAAAGAATCACTATATAAATATTTAATTTGTATTTCAAACGAATATAATTAAAGGAAAATATCTTGAACCCCCTAGACATGTTTTTATATCCTTTATTACATTATTAATTAGCAGCAAAAGTTTACAAAGTTTTTAAAAAAAAACTTATAAAAATCGAATTTATAATACTTTTTACTTAAGCATGGGACGCACTTAAATGTTATTCAAAGTTATATAATTTATTACATTCTATTAACTATTATGTAAACTGGGCTTGGGTAGACGATATTAATGAACTTTATGAGGCTTCAACTGAAAATTTTCCCTTGGGCGTATTAGTAATTGACAAGCTTTGTAGAACTTATCAGCATATTCGCCGTTGGATTTAGTATGACGGGTTTCCGCATAACGTAGTTAATTTAATTATGTATGAATTTCATAGTTCAGAAAGTGGAGTTCGATAAAAGACGTAAAGCACTCGGATTTTTCCATAAATATTAATCATTCTGGAGTCAGATGTCAACATTTGCTGTTTAAAAGCAGATTCCTATTTGTTTAAATACCTGGATTGTTCTGTATAGATTACAGGATTGAATGAATAGAAATTAAATATACTAATTTAATCAATTGTATTAATGATAAATTAATTTAAAGCTGTGAGTCTCTTTAAATTAGTAAACACTGTGCTTAAATATCAGGGTAGGTTTTTCCCTTTAAAAAGTTATTCTTTAAATGTTCTTGTTCTCTGGATGAAAATATAGTTAAGGATATTCATGTTTTTTTAAAACATTAATATGTTTCTGTTCATTTGCTTGAGTAAAACATGTTTCATCACTTTCTTTTTGTGCATACAAAGTGTAATAAAAATAATGTTTGCTTATCTTGTATGCGAAGAAAATTATTTAAGTATACCTTTGTATTTATGTATAACAGTCCAAATGTTTTCAACTTCATTGGTATTTTTTTAAGTGGAGTATACGTTTTCATGGAATCATTTGTAACTGTAAACTAATCTAAATAATGCATTACTAGTGAAATGTTTTCAAGATATTTTCTAATGCGTCTTAAAAGACCAATATGAGTTTTACAGGCGGTTTTTAGTACTTTTAATCTTCATTTTATGAAATATTATTATTTTCTACCAAAATGTTTTCATACATCTAGTATACAACTGATGTAGCAGTTGGCCAATTTATGTGGTCATTTAAAACATGGCTAGACTGGAGTCTAGACGCATGACTAATAGCATTGAACCCTTAATGACATTCTGATTAGTAATAGTGTTTCAAATGTTTTGAAATATGTCAGTAAGATGCAACAGATAGGAACTACGTATATTACTTATCGCTTTCGAGTATCTTATTAGAAGCCAAACTTTATCAATTGTTTTAGGTATAAAAGGATGAAGAAATAAACTCAACTGAAAAAAAATTAGTTATCATTTAATGAAAAAGAGGTTTCCATTGCATATTTTGAAAGGAAATTTTAATTGAAATAATCAAACGTTGGTAGACAAGACAAATAATCATGTTAATGAAAATAAAGAGTTTTATACCTTACTATAGAGTAATAAAAATAACATTTAATAAAGTAATATTATTGCTTAAGAAATGAATTTGAATTATCGACAATCGTGTTAGACAAAGACAGAGGAAACTTTCTAAAATTTCAACATCTTAACACCCCCTTCAAAAAATACAACAAAACGATTAACTCATGGAAAATTTGTAAAATCTCATGAGGGTGTTAATATAATTTAAAACATGCAAACAATTTCACATAAATTTCAGAAAATATACAATTCATAACAGGTTCCTTATTATAATCTCACAGAGTGATCCCAAAAACTTTAAGTTCATTCAGAAAATGCATCAATTTCACCTTAGAATTATGTTCATAACTATTTTTTTCTCTAATACCTATTAAATCAAAGCAGATGAACGGTTTCAGAATATAAAAGGATAAAACTCAATCTTCAAATTTTAAATAATTTGCGGTAATTGAAGGGATTCTTCTACAACATTAAGACATCAACTTGAACATTAGTATTATTAGGTTATCCCAGAACTGGATTAGGTTGGGATTAGGAACTGGGATTAGGTTGTCCCAGAACTGGGGTTAAGGGTAAGATGAAGATTAACTGTGAAAGCTGAAACTAAACATTTTGGAAAAATTGGAAAATTTAAGATCTTAGTTATCCATCTAATTGCAGCATTGCTACGGAATACATCAAATGTGATAATCTATCGCTCATAATACTTAGACTGCTATCCACATAATAGAATTGGCAACTTACTATTATTATTTGGAATTACTACGTGTTTATTCTATGCTTTTATATTCTACTAAACCCTTTAATCTTCTGATGTTAGAGGTTAAAAAAGATATTAACGTAACTATAAGGAATCTTAAGGTGAAATCTACGCATTTTGAATTAACCTAAGTTGAGAGCATACTCTGAGATATTTTGAACGGTGCATATTAAGAGTTATATTTTCTAAAATATATGTGAAATTTTTTGAATGTTTTGAATCATATGAATCCATCCTGAATCCTTACGAATTTCCCATGTTGTATTATTTGAGGGAGTGTTTAGGCTTTAGGGACTTATGAAAATTTCGATGTTTTTTTCTATATGATTATATTTTATTTGCAACATGAAATTTAATAGAAATGTTTACTTTAAAAATTAAATATCCTTAATTTGCTTAATATTTTTTTCAAAAATAATGTTTTAATGTTTTTTCAGTTTTTAAACTTTGAAAAAATATTGAAGAGAGGTTGTTATGATGCTCGCAAAATCAAGGAAAATAAAATTACTAACAAAATGAGCCTGATTTCATGTTTTTAAGTTGTATAGTTCTAGAGTTGTAGGATAGGCATTTAAAAAATGAGGGAAAAACAACTTTGAAAATTTCTTTGATTTATTGAAAAATCATAACTTCCAAAAGAGGGGTGATAAAAAAAATCAACCTGGAACATTTTATCTGGAACATAAGTAATTCTTAATAAAAAAAAACATGAACATAATGTGAGGGTTTAATCTTTGGTTTTTCAGATGTTTTGTATAAAAATCGGCATTTTTTTTTCAAAACTTCAAGGCCTTGGCGGAACCTTAAGATATTTTTCGATTAATTTCCGGTTTTCCGGCCCGGCATTTTTCTCTTCACTTCGTAAGGAATCTTTTTTTGCGCAGAGTTAGGGCGTACTTGTTGAAACACCCTGTATATGAATTACGTTTTCCACTTTCCCAACGCGTGTTTCAGTAATGAGTTCGAAAGCGTAAACGCACCAAGAGATGAATACAATTCCCTTCAACTGATAACGTAACTTTCCACTGCATCGCTTCCTCAGTATCAGTCCAAACTCCCTGTCTATCGAACCCATTGTCCCTCCTTCCTAATCCTCGGGGTTTGATGGGGATTTAAACAGGGTTAATAGTCGATTTCGTCCGGCAAATTAAATCTCGGAGTGGCGGAGTTGTTTATGCAAACGAGGATGCGCCAGGGGTTGATAAATTGCGAGAGGCCTGCTGATTAGCTGCGACCGCTTTGTGCCGGCCGACCCGCTTCATTAGAGGGCATCAAAAGCCATTCCGCGGACCCTCGTAGTCCGAAAGGGGGATTGATTTGCGTTTTATTGCTGGGGGGGGATTGCGGGTTGATTTTTGTTTAAGTGTGGGGAAAGATTGGCGAGGAGATGTGTTATTTGGTTTGTGAATGAATAAGTTTAACTTGTTTGCTGTTTAAGTGTGATTATTATCAACCCAAGAATTATTACTCCTCTTGTTTGTTCTATGCTGATATGAAGAAGAAAAGATGTCATTGGCTTTTGATGTACATATGTTGATGACAAAATATTCATCACGATATACGAGAAATAATTTAGTACTTATAAATGCAATGATTGATTTATAGGAATAAAGTTGCTTAACCTGTACACTGTTTAGGAGTAAAAACTGAGTATGAGTTGGTAAATAAATATTTAACTAAAGAGATATAAAGTGAAACCCTCCCAAGGCAAGATAATGTCTATCTCACCTACATTCTTACAAGACAAGATAATTTTCTATGTTATTAATCCTTCACATAGTAAAAAGTACTACGTATATCACTGTTATGCACGCAGCCTGCCGCCCTGTTAGCGTGTATCCATATCCATCTCGTTCATACATAAATCATCAATGGCTACTTTAATTTACAAATATGTTTTAAATGAGGCTTAAAATTATGTTTAAAGCCCCTTTTAGGTTCAAAATAGTTCTATTAGTCACATTGAGAAAAATAATACCTATACAATTGGAGGCCTCCAAAAAAGTTAGTGTAAGACCGGGATTCATATAGATAATTTATCATATAGATTACGAAGAAGTTCGAATTTGGGATATATTTGAGGCATTAAAGCTATTTTTTGTTTAGAAAACCTTGAAAGTTGACTGTACTTGAACATATCTATCCCTTTTAAACATACCAAGCTTAATACCAGCGTATCCACCTTATTTACAATATACGTCTGGCATAAAATCCATGAATATTATCAGGGTAATTTATACACGGATTATGATTTAGATATATTACAGGAAATTTACTGAATTTTCAGACATCCGGTAGTATATAATTTAAACCAGATTATATTTTCAACAACGACTAACGAAAATATTACTTAAGGCATTCTTGTGTGCATTAAAAAGCATTAAAGACTTGAATAAACGTTTCTCTCTCATTTATTTAGAAGCTATGACCAAAGTTCACCTCATCTTATCTAACCAAACTAATATGCTTGGTTTCTTACTACGAATATAAACATGATAAAGAAAAGGGAAATTGTATGATGTATTGAATAATGAAATATTTGAATAATGAAACCTTAACTATATTTTCGTTCACAAATATGTTTATAAGTACTCATAATCCTTTATCTCTGAATACCCAATTGTTCAACCCAATTGTTATATCAACATAAAAGGCCCATAATCTCAATCAGGACCGAATTTCAATCACAAAATGAATTCACAATCTTACATTTGAATAATTTAAAACCCAGAAAAACACCGATTAACAAAGCAAGGCGACGTGCACATTACGCCAGGTGATTATTCTTTTCAGATAGTAATAAAAATAAAAAATAAAAATAAAAAGTGTAATTCTCTCCCCTACTCGGAGGAGTTATAATCCATGACTTAGAATGTCATCTATTCTTACACCTCATTGCATATGCTTATCTAGGCCTAATGAGGCAGCATGCCGTATCGTTTTTAACACTCCGGGGTGTGGTCGGAGAAGCGGGGATTATCTAAGCGCGGTGAAAAATGAGCAGGCGTGAAAAGTTTTAAGTGAAATCCTCACGATTCATTTCTTAGACGAGACGACAGAAAAAAGGACTGTCCATCTTGGGGAGATAGTGTCACAAGGGGGTGTCCTGATTTCGCGAGGTGACTTTTTTTTTGTGGGGTGTTATCATGGGGTAGAGTAGAAGAAGTTGATGAATATGGTGGTCGTGGGAGTTTCATCAATCAAGTTGTGGATGTAGGTTATTAGCATGATGAATTTGATGTATTATCCAGCGTGAGTTTTTGAATAAATTTAAGTACAATTTATTATTTATTAGCGTACCTCCTAAGAGGAATCTTACTATAACAGGCAGTTTATAAAACATCTGTTAATCTCCATGATAAGCTTATCATACAAAAGGCGTGAAACTTCAAACACATTTCTCAAGCAGGAATAAGTGCAGTACGGATCAATAAGTAATTCGGAACAATACTTAGACGGAAGGTCCAACATTTACATTGAAATTTTTCGACTCAATTGGAGGTTTGTTGAGCTAACCTGAGGATGAAGTTTTATCAACGTATTCGATAGGTAAACATTTTAAACAACTGAATAAATGTTTGGCTGAAAATTTGGTAGTGTAGCTTAGTGTATTTTTATTAAGTAACGATTAGAAAAAGGGGGGTTATGAATCTAAAGTATATATCGAGAACTAATCTGTTTATAAATCCCTACAGCTAGATACATAACGTGACTTTGTTTTTTAAAGTACTGAATAGCATAGTATTTGTGATGGAGATCCATCTCATGTACTTTATTGATCAACTTTTTAATTTTGCATTTCAACACACTTTCCTTTTACCGGTCGTTAATCTGATGCCTTTTCCACTTTTATAAAGAAAAACAAAAGTTATCAAAGATAAAAAGTTGAAAACACAGTATCCTCTATACCTCGAAATCGGAGGGACACAAAAATAAATTCGAGTTTTCAAGATTAAAAGGGTCCTCCAAATATAAAATTAATTAGTAGGTACTTTATTTCAAGGGGAAAATATTATTTTCGAGTTATAAAGGTTTTTGAGGTATACAAGTTCGAGATACCGAGGTCATACTGTAACAATAAAGTAAAACATATATAAAAAAAAGCAGAATAAGTGGAATATCAACAGAAAAAATCGTCATAATATACTCACCATAGACTATCATATTCTTTAGCTTAAAATCCATTCCCCTAGATGCGGTGACATAACAAGCGTACTTTCCACTTAATTCAGGCGAAGTGCGGAGAATCTTGAGCGCCCGGTACTTCTGACGGGGATCATTCGATCTCACACTAAAATTCCAGTCCAACCTATTCTCCAGGACACCATACGCGTTTCTTTCTCCTCGATCTGGGGACCAATGGTACACAAGCTTATCGTTTAAGTACCATGTGACCGTCAGACTTGTGCTAAACTGAGGGTTGTACCAGTATTCGCAGTCCAGTAGAACGGATTTTGTCCCATTCGGTATCCAGTCCGGTACTGTCATGCGCCAGATCTGGATGCATTCGGACACTAAAATAAATAATTGTTTGTTTAAGATACTTAGTTTCAGAGTAAATTACACAGAATTTATTCACAGTATTTAGTCCTAATATAATAAAACTGAGTCAGATCGGAGAGCATTCAAATTTGCCTTCACATAATTAAATCTCATCAGGGAATTCCTAAATAAAAGCTTAAGATTTATATGGACGTATCTACCTTGGACGTATCTACATTGATTTAAACTTTCGCCTATTATGAACTGAAATACTTCAATTAAATTTAAAAAAAAAAACATCTTGTGTATGAAAGTCTAAATTATCATGGACTCATTATTTAATTAATGTTAGTAATATTGGTCTTTAATATCATTACTCTTTTTAGCTCGGTTCCGTTTTATTAAGTAATTAGTTCATGGTCTTCTTGTCATTTTATAAGAACCGATCTTAAACATGCTTCATAAAAACATCAAGATATGCAAAATATGTAGAATTCCACATGTTTATTCAACGAATATTTCTTAATAAATGAAACGAAAGCCAACCTATGGCAATAAGTAGCTTTATAAGGACTCTTTCTGGGATGGAAAGAGCGTAACACCCGTTTTAGCAAGGGTGTCACGACACTTACTTTAAAGTAGTCCCTTTAAGTTGTTCCATTCTTTCCCCTAAAACTGACATATAAAGCAATACTCTCAAAGTGTGGAATTCCACACACCCCCACCGACATACGGATCGTACAATTTAAAAGATTGCGTACGGGACGAAACTACTAAACTACACTCGGTTAGAATTCCACTTTGCCCCCCCCTCCCCCTCCCAAACGTCACGAGAAACGAAACTTTCCATTAAATATGAGTTTTCAGTCGATAAACTTTGGCAACAAAAATAACCCAAACGATTCCTATATATATACGCGCGCCCCACAAAGTTGGTTCTCCCGAAATAAAATTCTTTTTAAGCTATCTAAACTTTAAACACGATTGTCACGTCAGTGTCAACTGAGCTGCTCTTCCTCGGAATAAATACGGGATAAAAAGAGGAAGGAAACTCAGTGGCATTTATCCTAGGGCACCCTAGGGTAAAATAGATTTTGTCTTTCCAAACAAAATAAAAGAATTCCGTGGCTGTTTCTTGCTCCAACGGATGAGTAATGCTACAGAATGAAATCCGATCGAAGCAGAAATTTGAAAAGAACTGCTTTTCTACTTTGCGACTAATGCAACTACAAATAGGAGAGGTTATTTTCTTTTTTTTGGAGCTCGCTGTAAGTTGTCCACTTTCTTGCACCTTTCGACGCCCCGTCTCTTTATCGGTTAAAAGCGTGAGAAAAGTGACACGTGCGGTATTAGGGGAGGCTCTTCGCGCCGGGGTAATCAATGATTGCCGAGCCGATTTTATCAGGGATTTTAGGGGAATAAAAATGGCATCGGTTTGGTAGTTTCGAAATGGGATGCATTTCCCCATTTCCATGCGAAGAGTTAAGGTAGAAGGGGTTATGTATGGATTTTGGCACTTTTCACATTGCAAAAGCGATCAGCTACCAGAAGAGCGAGTCATTTGTAATTTTTTATGCATTCATAAATTTGGCTTCAACGAACTTAAAGTTTTGGAGTCAACTCAAATATGGGAAAAAATCAATAGTTTACTCCCCTTTCCCTCAAAACGTTAACTCTCGTTATTTTAATAGTCGCCTGCAGTTTTCCCTTGTCATTCTGCAGTTCAAAAATAAATTTACTATCTCTTAGAAACATGAAATAGTTTCGATTTGTTGGGTGCAGATTCTTAATGGTTTAATGCGACTGTCAAGTTGGTTGCTCCAAATTGCAGAGTTTAAAAATTCAGGAATTAGCAAAATATAGTAAACAAATAAAACTGGCAATAACTGATATAATGTCATGGATTCCTTAAATTTAAAAAAAAAAACTAGAGAACATATGGATTACGGTTTAGTAATTGTCAATTTCAGGGATTCTATATGAAATACTGCTTACAAAAAATATGTAAAAACGAAGCAACTAGCAAAATCTATAAAGTACACATCTTTACTTTGTGTAGCATGAATACAATAACACTTAATATGTAGATTATAAAAAGATAATTAGTATTTTTAGTTATATAACTTCCAATTGGTTGACCTGATGTTTTTCAATCATTAAGCCTAAGTAATAGAACCTGTGAATTCGGATGTTAAAATTTTCAAAAACCTTAGTGTTTGTTCCAAGGAAAACGAGTATTGAGCATATTCTTTCAGGAGTAGTGCACATTCATATACTGGATTTAGTAGTCTGAAAAGAATCTTTCAACGAACTAAAATTACATACACAATTAAAAACTCACGAATAGAACCACCTCATTTCAAATTTTGAACTCACACGAGGTAATTTCAAAAGTAATTACCCATTCCAAGAACAAACGAAGTCAGACCACTTGAGACACGGCAAATTCTTCGCGAATTACCCCTAGATCACTTACACAACTTCTCGATGTCAACGAATCCTCTCTCTCTTGACAGACCGAAAACAAACTCGACCCGACCACTTCACAAAACCGGATTAGCAATCCGGCATATTTTTTTTTTATCTCCGGACCCTAAACTGCAGCAAAACAATTCCGGACCCTTCGGGAATGCCGGATAAAGTGAGCCAGGTATTTCCCAGCTCGTAATTACGGCCCTTTAGACCCGGTCCTGGGCGCTATTAAAACTTATGAGGAGGGTGCAATTACGGAATTACTTTCTCTCCAAGGTCGGCCTTATATGTGTGTGTTGTATGTATATGAAGAGAGGGAATTCCGTAGGAAGAGGAATTCGTCGGAAGTATTTTCGACTTCGGTTTGCAAACTGTTGGGAAGTCCAAATTAGATTTGCGACGTGAGAGATAGAGGAGGCAAAAATAAACTCGAGAATGTCTAGTAAGTTTCCTTTCCGGATATAGTAGGACTAGTTAATTAACATCGGATGTATCTTACCTTGTTTAGGAGAAGAAAGTTTTACAGTATTATTTTTAGACCCCTCATCTGTAAAAAAGGAGGTTTCTAAAGTAATTAAAAAGTCCGCTATACATGTATAATTAAAGAATTTTCTATATTTGGATCTGTGTAAAAATTTCCAGTGAAATATTTTGTTACAGAAAGCAATTCTATGGGTATGTTTTTAAAGAAAATCACATTTCGTATTGGAATTCATTGAGAGGACAAAAATAAGTTGGAAATCTCATAGTATAACTAATAAATACATTTATTTATTGTATTGAACAACATCAATAGAACTATTAAAATACTTTAATAACTATCAAAATAAGACATTAATAGGTTATTCGATTCTATGTGTTTTTAAGAACATCACATTTCTTATTGGGGTCATTCCACGTCAAATCAACCAAAAAAAGTACAATTTTGGACCTTTGGGTCTTAGATTTTCGCAATTTTTTGCATGCTTGTTGTACTCATCCGTAGGAGTATAACAAGACCAATTTCAGATTTTTGGGGCCGGTAGTTTTTGAGAAATCGACTTTTAAAGAGGCAAAAATCGAGCGATTTTGAAAAAACATGACATTTGTAAACAGCTGATGCTCAAAACCTATTTAACCCAAAATCATGAACAAGGTGTTGTTTTCTTCTGTTTTAAACAAGCTTTCAAATTATGTAAAGCATGATAATTAAAAAAAAAATTTTGAATATTTTTTTTTAATTTGAAAAATATTTTTTTTGCTAGCAAAAATACATCCCCCTTCGATTTTTTTAAAAAAAATATATGTTATAAAGAAGCTATCCAACTACACCTGTGCAAAATTTCAGAACGGGACCGCCATGGGTTCTTGAGAAAAAAAATATTTTGTAAGACGGGAATTTGAAAAAAATCGTTTTTCGTGTTGAAACCAGGGTTGGAAAAAAACATGTTTTTTTCTAAAAAATACAAAAAACGTGTTTTATTTGTTTTAAACGTGTTTTTTTTTGTTTAAAACGTTTTATTTGTTTTTTTTTTTACCCACGACACAGAAATTCTAAAAAAAACTCCATGATTTTAAAAAATTAAATTAAGTTTTTAAAATTGAAAATGGATTAACAAAGCTATCCCTGACATCAAATGGCATCTTGAGCTTTTTAGCACCTGTTTCTTTGAGCTTGGTGGAGTAAAATGATTGTTTTGGAAATATGATACTATGTCAGCAACTTCAGCTTTAACATTAGAAATGTAAATATATTTTGCTAAAAGGTTTAAGATACGAGCTAAACATTTATAAGTTATTATATTCATATTCATTTCAGTTCATTGGGTATTTTGACGACATTAGCAGCATTGATCGTTTAAAATATTAAAATAAAACATAAAGAACAGGTCAATTATAAAAAAATATGATTTTTAAACAATTTTATTTGTATTTTTTATTAAATAACTTTCGAGACAAAAATCAAATAAAACAGTTGAAAGTAAATACTAAGTTTTATATACTAATGCCATCTGTTCATAGAAAAAAGAATTACTAAAAAAGTACATGTGTTTTAAACAATGTTTTTTTTGCTTTGTTTTAAACGTGTTTAAAACAAGTGTTTTAAACAAAGTGTTTTAAACGTAACAACCCTGGTTGAAACCCTATAAAAACTCGAAATTTTTCTGTTATCATATTAAACTAACTGGTTGAGACGCTTAAAAACTACATATATATTAAATTTATAATAATTATGAAACAATATTTCGCTATCTATAGCAATATTGGGTGGTAAAATATCTACAGGGTGGTTCAAAAGTCCATGTCACTGCTTTTATTTGGAACCAATATCTCCTAGGGTCATGGAAGTAAGGTGTACCCCTAGGTAATTGACCATGCTGAATCCATTGAAATGGATTACAGCGACCCTAGCGGTGAAAAACTGAAGTTTAGAAAATTAATTAAAAAACTAAAATAGATAGAACAAATACTTCAGTGAGAAAATTGTTGCCAATATCATGACAAATGCATAGAAAAAGGTTTCGCAAAAATATCTTTAATATTCGAAGAGATATTATCATGCCATTGTCTCCATTAGATTCCCTACTCCTCAAAATTCGCTTTCGGCGCGATTATATCCCTTTTTTGGAGGTGTCTGGTGATAATCAGGTCCCATTTATAGTTCACGATTTCTGGATGATTCAGTAGGAAACCATCAACCACTGAATCCAAACAGTGGGGGCCGGCACACGCCGCCACAAGATGAGACTATCTCCTTCTCCCCTACCGGGTACTAGACCCTGTGGGTTCAAAAGATGCAAAATTTTAACTAATTAAGATAGCAGAATACTTCAAACGGATTCTGAATCTTTGGAAAATTTTAGCCCAGTTTCATATAAAATTTATAGGAGTTTTCTTGTTTTTCCTAGAAAAAATTAGGGTTTTTCTCACCCCTTAAGCGAGCTGTCTCACCGTTTTTTATTAATGCGGTCATGATCCTTGTCCTGTCACTTTCAAGATCTTGTTCTTCGGGCATCGGGTTGAAAACTGTGGAGGGGAAGGGACCCTCACACTTTATATAAACAAACAATCCCAGCCACACCCCCAGACTACCAATCAGATACCAGGAACCACAGACTTTTTTTTTGTTTTTCCGAAAAACCTCGGGCCCAAAGAAGAAGGAGGCTTCTATCTGAAATTCACTTGCGTCCCAACTACGGCCAGTTGGGCCCGTGAACTCTAATATACACACTCCTCTTTAATGGGAAAGGACTCCATCAGTATTAAAAGCCTGTAATCGCTGTGGTATCGTAACTATATGACAATTTTTATGACATGTTACAAATTAAATGTGTACTGCAAGTACTATTTAAAATTTACAAAGTTAAGACATGTTTTCTCTCTATCTCTCTTTAAATATTTGAAACTACTAAAATAACTAAAACTAAAGCTAAATAAAATAAAACATTTATATCTTAAGCAAGGCTACATCTCTTAATAGGTGGCAGATCTCCTCTTAGAAAAACTTAAAGATAATGATTAAAAGTGAATTCAATACAAAGTCTTTTATTTTCAAATATATCTGTTCTTTCTGAAATGTGCTTTTTAATTTTTTAGTTTTCATAGTAATGGTCAGTTTTCATATCGATTGTAATGAATGTTTCATATTGATTGCAAATTAAATATATTAGCAGTTTTTAAGTGTCTCAATCAGATAGCTTAATAATATTGCAAAATAATGTCAATTTTCTATAGGGTTTCAACATCTCTTCGAATATTTGAAATATTTTTATAAAACTTTGCTCTATGCATTTGTCATGATATTGGCAACAATTTTCTCATTGAAGTATTTGTTCTATCTATTTTAGTTTTTTAATTACTTTTTTAAACTTCAGTTTTTCACCGCTAGGGTCGCTGTAATCCATTTCAATGGATTTAGCATGGTCAATTACCTAGGGGTACACCTTACTTCCATGACCCTAGGAGATATTGGTTCCAAATAAAAGCAGTGACATGGACTTTTGAACCACCCTGTAGATATTTTACCACCCAATATTGCTATAGATAGCGAAATATTGTTTCATAATTATTGTAAATTAAATATATATGTAGTTTTTAAGCGTCTCAACCAGTTAGTTTAATATGATAACAGAAAAATTTCGAGTTTTTATAGGGTTTCAACACGAAAAACGATTTTTTTCAAATTCCCGTCTTACAAAATATTTTTTTTGTCAAGAACCCATGGCGGTCCCATTCTGAAATTTTGCACAGGTGTAGTTGGATAGCTTCTTTATAACATATATTTTTTTTAAAAAAATCGAAGGGGGATGTATTTTTGCTAGCAAAAAAAATATTTTTCAAATTAAAAAAAATATTCAAAAATTTTTTTTTAATTATCATGCTTTACATAATTTGAAAGCTTGTTTAAAACAGAAGAAAACAACACCTTGTTCATGATTTTGGGTTAAATAGGTTTTGAGCATCAGCTGTTTAAAAATGTCATGTTTTTTCAAAATCGCTCGATTTTTGCCTCTTTAAAAGTCGATTTCTCAAAAACTACCGGCCCCAAAAATCTGAAATTGGTCTTGTTATACTCCTACGGATGAGTACAACAAGCATACAAAAAATTGCGAAAATCTAAGACCCAACGGTTCGGACCATTGGTTGATTTGACATGGAATGACCCATTGGTATTCATTGAGAAGACAAAGTTATGTTTGAAAACCCATAGTATAACTAATAAATGTGCATTTATTTATTGCATTGAACTACATCAATTGAGATCCTATTGAAATACTCTTTATTAAACATCAAAATAAGATTTTAATATACGTATGTTCTTCGATTTCTAGTAAAAATCGTAGTAAAATTATTTAAATTTTAATAAAGGAATGTATACAATTGACTTTTCATCAGAGGAATATGCTTTCTAATACGAGTTTCAGCATTCATAATATTTCTATAGAACTTTTAAAAGTGTCCAAAAGAACTTTTCACTAGAAATACTGAAAAATAAGTGTAAATATAGTTAAAACTTATTTTGGAATGTTAAAAAATACTTACAAATATTGAATTCTGTGCCCAAAATAGCATTTATGAAATACATTCGTGTAGGGCAGAGGAAAAAACTATTACATAAATTCTTTCAAACATAGCTTACATAACTCAATTTACAAAAATAACAAAGACCGGTTGGTAAATCTTGTAGGGGATCTCAATAAATCCTTGGTGCTTTTTAGATGTGCATTAAAGAGCTTGACTTTAAAACTTTTAGATGTTGAAACGTTGAAGAAAACGTACCAAAAGTGTCACTCTCCACTTGTAAAAGTAATTTCACACATACTTTGACATCTTGACCAAAACAGAACGGCTTCTGAAAATCCCAAAAACCTTCGAGATCCGCTGCATTGAAAAATTGTTTTTTCTAAGAGTTATTGAATGTCAAATCTAGAACATATTTCATGCAAAGTATCTGGAGTAGCAAAGCTTTGAATTGTGGTAAAAGTTTTGAAATTTTTATCTACGCGCATTTAGAATATGCATTGAACTTTAAGGTTTCTAAAAGAAATATTCTGCTATACATGAAATTCCTTTCATACCTTCGCTTTAAAATTTAAAGTTAAAGGAGAGCGCTGAAAACATGGAAGAATACTTTGGTTATTTGAATATCAAAGTTAAAAAACTTTTCTTTGCCAAGATAAAATCTCTTACAGCAAGTGTATGATCCAAGGTGAAGGATGGTTTGTAGTATCATGTATACAGTGAAGTTTTCTGCAAATATCTTTATAAAATTTTAACAAATATGAATGTAACATGTTTTATATGGAAGTTTATATTTTTAAAATCGTTGAAGCTTCATAGAGCTCAAAAATATTTATGTGTAATGGTTCCAAAAATAATTCAATCTATTCAATGTGTCGTATAAATCAGTGCAATTTAGTCAACGGATTCTCCCTGAGGGGCTTTATTACTTGCTGTTAACTTCACAAAAATTATGAAATGACTTCGATTTTTTAAACTATGGGTATTAATCCATCTAATTTTATTGGTAGTTTTAATTTTAGGGAAAAAAAAGATGGAGTACAAAATTTATAGGTCTTTATACTGATGTATGTTTGTATACTGAGAGCATAATAATAACATAGAGATTTTTACAGGTATTGGCGTTTTTCTGATACAAAAATGCAAAGAATTGCCATGACCTTTTTTTTAAGTTCTTGTTTATTAAGAAGGAGGAAAAGTATTACATAAAACTTATACTCTCTAGATAGATTCTTAAACATTGGTATCTGTTAGGCATTTTATGTATGAACTAAAAAAATTATACTGAGAATACTTTGAGCTCATGTGTTTAGTATGGTGAATTGGGTAATGATTTCACAGAAAGGCATAACATTTCTGTATTTCCCTTAAGTTCATATAAGAAATATCTTAAGAATTACAAATTTTTACTATTCTACTCTTAAATAAGTACTATTTCTTATCACTTAACCCACTCCGGAAAGTGTCCCCTCCTTGGGCTGAAAAAGAAAGGGAAAAAGAGTGAAAAGGCGGGAAAAAGGAGAAAGAAGAAAATAGATTCTGATAGACCAAAAATTTTTCAGGCTTTTTTACACCCAGAGGGTCACTTTCTCCAGATTGTTCAAACTTTCTCGTTCATTAAGATATTGGGCAGATCAAAAATGAGTTATTTAGGGTCGAAAATCCCTATAATTTTCTGGGGGAGAAATTTCAAGAGAGGATCTGCAGAGATCTTTATACATAGAAGAAAAGTAAAATTTTGTCTATTTGCGTCCAAAGGTAAAGGTGATCCTCAAAAAATGTTCTTTACAATTTCTCACATCTGATTATGCAAGTCTGTTATAACACAAACTATTAAAATTAATTCCACCTTTCCTCCGGCCGTTTCCAAATCCCCTTTCTTTCTTTACATTCCTAGAAACAAGCACCCGAAATACGACCCGAAGAATCGGAAAAAGCTACTCATTCTCGGGCTTGTTATTCCGGCTCCGTACAAGTGTACTTCTGGAGTCAACACGCGAAAATGCAATTTGACCGCGTGGCTCGATTTTAATAGGCAGAGCCGGATGCCGGAACAAGTGGTGTACATTGCGGCGACATCGATAACTGCGGTTTTATTCTAATTCCGGTCGTGCCTTTTCGTTCTTCCACCCACCCCCCTTGTGGAATGAACTTGTCCGCGGGAAAGAGATTTCTGGGATTGTGAATGCATGTCTGTATGTAAGCAATTCCTTTCGCATGTTATCGGTGTGCTTAGTTAGAGCAGTCACAAATGGGGAAACTCTTCAAGAAAAGTCGGTGTCACTCTTTCTCTCTTTTGGGAAATTAAGCAGTCGTAAAGGAGTATAAATTGTGTTATCTAATAAGGAGAAAATTTATTTACTGTTCTTAGCGAGAAATAATATAATGTGATTATTAGTTACTTCGAGATTTATCACTATATTGTATCAGAGGCCAGTTCACAGGTAATTAAATAAAGATGGATCGTTCAAAAGGTATCTTCGAATCAGGGGCACATGTAAGGGGGGGGCTCCCCCTAAATTCGGACAAGATGAATAAAAAAAAGTGAAAATACTGTTTTTGAGAGTCGAATTTCCAAAATTTTTATGAGGGAGGGCCCCCGACCCTCCTTTTGTACTTGGATTTCTATATTAACTACAAACGTTTTACATTAGGATAATAAAAAAATACATTGTACCAAAACTTGTTCTAAAAAAAGACATGTTTTACCAAATATGAATGCATGGAGGGCCTTGAGGAAAGTTTTGGGAGCAAAAATCTAGCTGAGGGCCAGACGATGGGGGATGGAATATTCGGACCCTCCCCGAAATAAATTTCTATACATGCGGGGGTTCAGATGCATATGTATTTTCTGATTAGATATTTCAGTTTATAATGTAAATAAAATGCAGTTTCTACCCTTTTAAAATAGTCATGATTAAAATTTGCTGAAATAAAAATAAAACTTACAATAAAACACACTAAATTCATTCCATAACTAAATGGTTAAAAATTTAAAAATACAGAGTAGGTCTAATTTTTGAATTAATGCTTTGTATGAATATTTAAATACCTATCTCGTAAAAAATAATTTTTAGAAATCCCGAAAAAAAACACAATGAAAAGATAGAAAACATCATGGTTCGAACTCTTAAAGAGTAGGAAACCTTAACTTTTATAATTTTCCATTCCAAACATAAAGTAATAACATGTATAAGATTAATTTTTTAGAGGTTAAAGTAGGAAAACTAATCAATGGACCCACAACCTAATTCATAATATACTTATTATAAAGTATTCATAATGTATACCACCCATATCCCCATTTCTTTCTTTTTATTCCATTCAAACCAGAATCCTTTCAAACACACGATAACCAAATTATCCAACACACGTTTTTTTTCTATTTTCACTCACAATAAAAAGCTAGCTTATTTCTGTTGGGTAACCGACTGTGTCGCAAGTCAATAACCGTATAGCTGCAGCTTTTTCATCTTGTTACGAGCAACGCTAATTTTGTTTCATTGTGTTATTTTTTGTTCCGTTTCCACTCACGGGTACACTCCCAAAATTAACACGCAAATAGGTAATTGGATACGTCTGAGTTGAAGAATGCAGTAAGTGCCAAATGTAGCCAATTATTTTAAGAGAGTTAGATACAGACAGTGGGTTAACAGAGAACAAAGACACACAAAATTACAATCTTAAATGAAAGAATTATGATTATTAATTAAAGCGTTAGTGTCATCTCAATAAATGGAGATAAGAAGATTTAACACTTGTATTCTCTGTTAAGTGATCAGTTAAGTCGCATTGCTGTTGTTCCATTAATGATTATTGTATTCTGACGAATATTTTTTGACATTCTATGAAAGAAGGTTGGTAAACCCCATCCAATGAATGTCTCATGCAATAAAAGATATTCAGTTTCCACACATGCACCTTTCTATTTATTCTACCTTTTAAGGTAAAGGTAAAGTCTACCCTTTAAACATTGCTAATTTTAGGAATGTATTACCGGGCGTCTGCTAGCTTTAAAAAAGAAATAGAAACCTTTTGGTTACGATTATTTTTTAGAGTAGTGAAATCTCCCAGGAAAGTACCAAAACATGCGATTTGAAACAGTTTTCAAAACTTGCAAAACCCTGATATCTGCATTATGGTAAGCAAACATTACTTTACAAGCATCGCAGAACGCTTTTACCTTTTTGACAATCGATTTAAAAACATAAAACTCATGCGATGAGTTTATCAAATATTAAAATAAACATATTTTCCCATCTGAATTATAATTCAACATCTACCTTACTCGAAAATACCCTAGCCTCTTCGGGTCCACACATATTGATCACTTAACTTGTTATGCATTTATCGGTTATGCAAATATATTCCAAAGAGCGGCACAGGGAAAAAAATTCCCCGTCGAGGAGGAATTTCCTTTCGTTTTTCCCTCCTCCTTCTTCTCCGATTGGCATCGTCCACGCTAATGGAATTCGTGAAAGAGAATGTTCCGTTTCGGAGAAAACACTCCCGATTTTTAAAGGTGAAATATGGCGGAGGAGGCAAGATAAATGGAGGATAAAACGCATTTATTGGAACTCCTGCAGAAAAAAAAGAGCTTCGATCTAACTTTTAATGTGAAGCTTGTGAAATATTCATTGCGTGTGTGAAGGGGAGAGAGAGGAGGGATCTGCCCGATATCGCGTTTCTCTTTTACGGGGTGAAAAATAGACGATGGGATCGGTGATTGGGGAAAACACGAGAGGGTAAACACGCTACATGAATGGGCTTTTAACTCTGTTGTGGTGCGAACTGATCTGCTGTTAAAATGCTGTTGTGGGGGAAAAGTTTACCCTTGCATCATGGCAGGAGAAAGAGGGGGAGTAAATAAATTATGCTTCACAGGGGTAGTAGTAAGCAGTTACCCACAGTAGTTATTTCAATTTATTATTCAAACAGAAGCTTTTGATGAGCTCTACTTCTATCCTAATGGTTATAAAAAGGAACAATGAATAGGGTTTTAACTATTCTTATGACCTTAATAAGAACCTTGTATTTGCTATTAATATTACATATTCTTATATAATTACCTAATATCCTTAATATATGAAGATGTGAGAAATTATAATAAAAGTAAAGTAAAGTGATAAGGTGATGATTACCTTCTCCTTAAATATTCTACTTAATTTTATGGGTAAAAAAATTAGTAGTGTGTTAGGTAATATGATCGATATTTTCTTTCCTTTTCATAGCTTTATAATAGTTGTGGATTTGTTAACTATTATAATGGAAATATATTCTCTCTTTCTGATAGCATTGTAATAGTTAACATAGAAATTATAGAACATAGAAATCTGTTAATATACAAAGTGAAGGTCAAGAAACACTTAGGCGACGAAATAAAAATTATTATACATTCACTTGTGTCTAACTACAATCATTTCACTTTTGATTTTGTATAATTTACGAGAACAGCAAGTTTTGTTAAAACGAAAAAGCTCTCTCTAGCTAACTAATTCCTGATAAATGGAGGAACTTAAAGGAGCAAATTATTTCCTAACAAGTGAAAATGGAAAATGAAAAACCATCATCAGCTAAAACCACTTAAGCCATTTATTACAAACCACCAAACCAACTATTATTCAAGGAAAACCGTCCTTACTTTAATGCTTCAATAAATTTTAAGAGCCATTATACAACTTTTAATTCAGAATTCTCAACCGATCAAAGAGAAAGAATCAGAACGATCCAACAAAAACGATGTTTTCAATTACTATCGGTGAAGAATATTCCTTAACGGGCAAATCCTCGCCAATTTATTCCACATTCATTATCTGTTCGCGCGGCGATAAGGCACACTGCAAATGTTCCTTTTTCGAACGTTGTTCGTTCCATTAACATGTATAATGGTTTGAACTCCTTCCCTCCTCAAGTAGCTGCTGCTTCTGCTCATTTGGTAATGCCGATATACACTCATGCCGTACACACTGATGCACTTACAGAAAAGACGATTCAGTCTAGACGCGCAAGAAGAAAAATACGGGCTCTTATCAGTTGTAATGCAACTTTATATCTCCGAAGAAATTGTGTGCGCCGCGGCGTAAGGGGAAAAAAGCAATCATGGCGGTTTTATCGGCCGAACTATAAAGGTAGAAGAAGGAAATAAGAAAGTTTCCATACTCTTAAGAAAAGGGAGTGGAGGCAAGATCGCAGTGATAAATAAAGAAATTTTGTATCTTTTTCCACTGACACAAATTGTTTCTGTGATGGAGACACGACTGCTTTTACTTCTGCTGCCATTAAAGGACCTCCTTGTGCCTATTGTGTGCCGGCGGTACAGAGTGCGGTCTTTCAGGGATCAGATAAAGGCATTCTAGTTAATGAAAAACTTGCTGCGACTTGTAGAGAAAGGAACGGTACACCTGGAGCCATTAGGATGTTTTCTTCTGCTAAAAATAAGATGTTAATGATGATTTAAACATAGCCCGGAAAATGTTTTCTCTGAAGAAGGACAAATGCGATTTATTTTGGATTTCGATCTGATTATGTTTCATACTGTTTGATAGAAGATTATTTTAATGTTAAATTTTTAGAAGTAGTAATTATGTAAAACGGTTTATTTCCTTTTACTCTGATAAGAACCACATCTTTAAACAATTCAAAGGTTCTTACGTATTATACCGTCGACAGTGACGCTGAATCCGAAAACGTTATCAATGTCCATTGACTAATCTATAAATGTGCCGCTGAAATGAACGGTCAAAGGGATAATACGTAAGTACCAATTGAAATTATCTTAGTTACTATGAACCGAATGGGTTTAGTATAAAAAAATAGCATGAAATTATGTTCCATTATTTTCTCTATTTGAATATTAAGTTCGAATGCACCTTAGGACTCTCAAATTTTATATTCCTTTGAATTAAGTAAATTTGTTGAGCACAGAATATATTAATTTAGATATCATAACATAAGGATTGCAAATACAATGAAACCAAAATTCACCAAAGGCGTTAAATCCAAACACAAATTGCAGTATCTTTTTAAGTGAAGGGTTTTTTTTTACCTGTATAGATAAAATAAAAAAGTGTAACGTTGAAAAAAAGCTTATCTTTATGGAATTACGAATATCCAAAGGAATCATAAAGCATGCTTTTGCGTCAATCGCAGCTGGCTCCCCGGTAATGGACGAGTTCCAATAACGATTGTTCTATCCCTTCGTAACAATGAGTTTTACACAGCGAGAGAATGAGCACGATTTTTTTTATCAGCTTGTATTCAGAAACCGAAACGATATTACATTGAAAACATGTTAGAACGAAGGTTTCAAAAGTTTGACTTTTAATTTCATAAAAAAATATCTCGATTTTTTTTTCTATCTTCGTAGTTGTTAAAATATAAGTTGAAATTTTGGGAGTTTGGAAATCAGAATGATGCTATTCTTACTATAGATAATTATTCAGAAAACCCATTTCTAATGATCTGTTTCCCTTGTTTTAAATTTCGGTCGAAAAAAAATATCTTACTTGAAAAGTTTTAATTCTGGTGGTGGGAGAAAATATCGAAATTAATCTAAAGACTGAAGACTTTTATATAATACTCAGTCATTTATGCTTTGCTTATTTATAGTAGGGGAGCCCAGAGTGTTTTTGGGTAGTAACTCGAGCGCGTCAGATAATCATAGGGAGATACCTTGCATGCTTTTGAGTAACTCCACCAATTATAAGCTCTCTATGACTCTATGTTGGTGGGTAAGTTTAGAACAGCCCGTAAGATTTGTGAAAAAAATTAGTTACATGGACATACTCGAGCACGTCAGATAAAGATAATGTAGGTTAGTTACCAGCTAAAAAGTGTACATTTTCTAAAATCTGCCGATTTGAGCGGTGGGCAAGGGAGTGGGAGGGTTACAAAATTGTAAAGTAAAGCCAAGACCGGTAAGACGCTATCACTCTTTTTGAGAAAAATGTACGAAACAAAATGTTTATGGACTAGTAGCCAGACAACTAGTCTCAACTAGTTGTTAACTGTCTCTGTAGCCAATCTGACGCGCTCAAGTATGTCCATGTAACTAGTTTTTTTTTTTTTTTCAAATTTTGACGGGTTGTTCTAAACTTACCCACCAACATAGAGAGCTTATATTTGGTGGAGTTACTCAAAAGCATACAAGGTATCCCCCCTATGATTATCTGACGCGCTCGAGTAAATCCACATTTAGCATCATGGGCTCCCCTACTATTATATAGGCTTGGATTATCATCTTATGGTTCTTGTATTTACATGCTGCTGATAATGGAATAAAAAATTTTATAAAAATTATTTTTTCCCGCTGGATTAAAAAACTGATTCACATGTTGATATCTTTTATGATATATTGTTTCATTTATAAAAACGTATGAAGCAAGTACTTTTTATAACAAAAATATTAAGAACAAAGATCAAAATCATTAGTCGTTCAAAAATTAAAATATGTTGAAAATATATGCATTTAAGTAATCATGGATAGAAACTCTTGAAACCTGCTTACATATTGGATCTTTTTTCATTTATTTATTAAATGATTTTTGTGTCAGGAAATCTGAACAACTTTATTATTCAACCTTTAATATTGTTTATACACAAACAAAATAAATTCAACCAAAGATTTATATTCCCCTTATCCACTTTAAGTGCCCTTAAGTACTTATCTTCTACAAAAAAAACCCCGATAAAACGAGCTTAAAAGTACTCCGTCCTACAGTATCCCGAGTTACTTAAAGTTATTTTTCAAGATCTAGTTGGCCGTATAGTTGACACTATCTCTTTAGGGAGTCTCTGCCGTTTTCTTAACGGACCATCTTAAGAACGGTCGTTAAATTGATTTGTTGTCCGGCCTTTGAGATTAGATGTGGTCAAGCGATGCTGAACGGGCCGATTGTGGGCCACGGTGTGATGTGTAGGTGTCACTTGAATCAGGCAGTTGAAGAATCTGTGGTAAACAACGCAGAAAACGATAGTTTTCTTGGAACTTTCCTTTGAGGAACACAGTGTGGTTTATGGGAATTAAGTTTTGGGGTTTTAGTTTCGGAAAAGAGAAACCCTTTTTTCCTGCCGTTTTGTTACCAGTTATTTAATTTATTATTGTTTTACGATACATACAATTATACATAATAACATGCTATAATTTCTTTTTAAAGTTTATTCAAGTAAACAGCATGGAATTGGAAAAGAAACCAAATATTTTGATTCTTGAAAAAAGTTAACTTTACAATACTCAAGCAAGGGCTAATCATATTGAGAAAACTCTCGAAGTTCCCATGTACAAAACACATTTGAACCTGTCCAATGGTGAAACCAGAGTATCATTATAATACAGTAGAATAATTCAAAATAGGTACTTCAATAAGGATAAATCAGTAAAGACTTTTATCTAGAAATACCGGAATTATTCAACTACTTAAAACTTATATAAACATTTAATCAAGCATAATTGAATGAGACAACTAATATTATTTTCCAAATTACAGTATAAATTAAGCATGTAATTAGTTTTAAGATTATCAGTTAGTATAAGTATGCTATTATCCTGAGCGTTAACAAAAAGATAAAAAGATTAGAATCCGAATTTTTCGCTTTTCTTGATAAGTTGTAATATGGCATGAATTTTTAACCTCATAAGCGTGATTACATTTTTTATTATTAAATAAATTATCTATTTTTAAGCCCCCAGTTTATTTATGTGACTTAAATATTTTCGGTTTTGAGATATTTAATTTAAAAATTCCAATGGTTTTCAAGCTATTTAGCTTGCACAATCATAAGTTTTTGATTAAATTCATATTGCTGAGTTGAATGAAAAACCGGAACGAATTTACATATAGCCAACACACAACTATTATTTGTGGAATGTAAAGATCTATTCTAACTTTAATGTCTTTGTATGTGTAGGTAGATGCATCAAGCGATAAAATTTTCAGAATAATTCCAAAGATGCAACGAGAAGAAAAAGCAAGAAAGTTGTGAATACCTTTACACAGTTTATCTCATATTTCGCATTTCAGCACTCTTTCCCATGAACCAATATTTTTAAAGAGTTCTTAAATTTTCATAACGATAATTTAAACGTCTCCCAACTAGCAATTCTCCCCGTCAACACCAAACGCTCCTTCTAATAAAAGAAGGCGTGAACAAACAAACAAACAAACTCAGCCGTTCGACAACACGACCCGAAAATCGATGTTCCAAGGTAGACGAGCAAAGGTGCCGAGAGGCAATTTCGACCACCTGTCCGCCTTTTAAAATTGGTGCACTGCACCAGCCGAATAGAAAGGAAAATTTATCGACATGATCACTTTCGGGAGAAAAAGAGGAAAGCCCCTGGAAAAAAAAGAGAAACCGGGAAATTGTTCCGGAGAGTAATGGGTGGATAGTGTTGCGTTGAAAGCATTTCAACTTTCTGGTCTTGTTGCGTTAGACCTACGGTTTTCGGTTAACGGTTTTCTATTAGTTGGATATTGAGAGGGGTTATACAGAGGGAATGGAGGATTGGGGATACGGATAGGGTGGATTGCTCCCGGCGGTGAACGTGCGGGAAAATTTGATTGTGAACTGTTTGATGGTTAGCTTTTTTATGTGAAGTAAAAGGGTTTCTCTTATTCAAGTACATTTGTACGGTTGGTTTTGAGTGGGGGACTCGATTACTTCATTCTTCCTTTGAGATAGATATGTTTCAAGTTTTGCTTTTAAGTATTTTGAAAATTAAGAATGAAAGATTAGTTTACATAGGAAAATATTGTGCATTTTCAATAACTCAATTCAAATTGCTTTGGTTAAGAGGTCATAAAATATTAAAATAGCTTATAATAACCTAATTTCTTTAAATTTTTGGATTTATTCCACTTTTAAAATCGTTGGTACATTTATAATTTAATAACTTATAGGATGTTTTCTGTATTGAAGGATGGAGTGTTGGATATAAAAACGGGCTTTGTAGGGTTGATAAAATTTCACCTTTACACAAAGAAATGACAATTGTATAGATCCGAATGGTAGCAGTTAAATCACAGGTATTAACCCGGTTCTCTCATCTCCATACCATGGATTTCCTGGCTGTTTTCATTTCTGTGTAGAGGCAAATTTAAGTCCTAGGGAAACCGTCTAAACACTTTTTATATATTTTTTAAGATCAGAGATTTCATTTAAAAAATAGGTGTTGCCCTTAGAAATTTTAACTTTATTCACTGTAACCGTAACTGATAGATATTAACTGTTCTTCTTATGATTATCTTTCTTCTCTCAAAATATTTCAGCCAAGGGTCATTCAGTTTCTATGAACGGTATGACAGCTAAACGATCTCGAAATAGTGAAGGTTTTTGCGTGCACCCTTTTTATATTGGTGCAGGTAGATGGTATATAAATTGAAAAGTTGTAAATGTTTTCTTGACATTAGAACGACGCTTAATAATGCTTCTGAATAAAGAGTTGGTAACTTTTAAGAGCACTTATAAAAATAAATCCGAAATCCTCCCCCTTTAAAAAAAATAAGGATAAAAAATGGCACGAAAAAGAGATTAAATAAGATGTACATTAGGGTGGTCACAAAAAAATCAACTTCCTAATTTATTCGGTGGGAACCCCTTAAAATGTGACAATAGGCTAGAAAATAAGATTGGTAAAGTTTTAGCTCAATCGGATAATATTAAGACCCGCCTCATCGAGGTCAAAGTTCAGAAAAAAAGCGAAAAATCTTAGTTTTTCGCCTATAAAATCTGAACTATTTGTCCTAAAAATATGGTTTGTGTCTCATTTCATAGTAAATTTTATTGGCTTGAAGTTAGATTACCTAACATTTTTTTACTGAAATTTCTAGAGCGAAATATCAACATTTTTGTCAGGAAGGTTGAAGAACTCCCTGCAAGGTGTTTTTCCCGCAAACGTATAATATCTTCTAATCAATTAAAAATGTTTTATTTTTTATTTTTCACTTTATATATCAAAGAGGATTCTTTATTTAGAAGAATAGGTAGATTTAAGGGGGGCATAGGGGGCAATGCCCCCCATAAAACTTTTCAGGAAATTCCGTCTTTATAAGGGAATATCATGTTTCCAAAGCCACTCGGGACATCTTGCTCCCCCCCCCCCAAAGGTTTCCAGTGTGCCCCCCCCCCAGGGTCCACCACCTAAATCCGCCCATGGTTAGAGGCATTTTCAAAAGAATATGCAACAAGTAATTGATTTAAAATAATAAAATTACCAGTAAAAAAGAGGAAACAGAAAGGGGTGGAAATAACAACATGTAATCAAATAGTATATTGAAGAAGATAAACATTTATTTAATTAAAGAAACAATTTGATAAGTAGGATAAGTTGAAATACATAAATGAAATTTCAAACTAAAATAAAAAGATAAACTCTAAACTCCAAACCCAAACTCTAAATGTGAGGAATAAGAAAAGAAAACTAGATATACCTTTCAGCAGTATGGTATGTTTTTATATGGATTGTTGATTCCAAAAATTGACGATGATACTAACATTATTTATGAATGCTTTACGCTTTTTTCTCAATTAAAACTTGGTTGAATTCTGTTATTTCCACAGCTATTTTGGTCTCCAACTATTCCAATATCACTGATTGTTTTTGGTTTCCTTTAATATGACCGTTTTAAGTGCTTGTCTCAAAGGTATTTCTTAGTAAAACAACTTTTATTTCTCATCAATGAATAACTACAAAGATAACAAGGCAAACAATTTCCTGGGTGTTATTTGTAAAATTAGGCTTTTCTCAAAAAAAAAGTATTTCAGTGAAAATAGGAAACCTTGTATGTATTTTTAATGTTTTTTTTTCTGAAATCCTCCTTAAAAAACTCAATTATAACTTGATGCTTTATTGTAGGTCTTTTCAAGCAGATCTTCTAATATTTATTGTAGAAGATAAGAAAGTTTTGGACTACTTATATAGAGTCTTCAAACACTCCTCAGGAGGAAATTGTTCAATCCCTACTGCGGTTAGATTTGGGCGATGAATTACTTAAGAACCCACAAGATGAAACTTCTGGACATCTTCTTTTTCTTCAACTTGTATTATTTGTTCCTATCCAAGGTAAAATATTATATATCAAATGAACTATATGATTCAGATGATAAATTAGCAATTATTGCTGTTAAAATTAAATTGGAACAATTAAAGTAATTAATGATGAGTATAATACTTCTCCATTTGTTTTCAACAATATTAACCAGTCCACAAAAATGGAAAGTCTAAAAAATTATTTTCTGCGTAGAACCAATTTAAAAAAATACCCAATTTTAAAATTTGTGTACAGTTGTTTGAATAAATAATATCACACTTAATTACACCAAAAGCATTTCAAGCATAAACCAATCTTTAAGTAAAGAGCGGTGAAAGTTAAAAAATTTCATTACTTTCTCTACTATAAAAAGTTTATTTATGTTATGAAACCATCTTCTCAAATTTTTAGACTTTCGTTTTCAAAAATCAATTTCAACAACTTGTGTTTGATCTTATAACTCAGGCTTCCACTAGGAATTATTAATAACTCCCCCAGAAATTAAAAAAACTAGCTTATTACATTTTCTAATTATTTACATTTCATTCATCATTTTCTAATTTATTACAAGATTTGTAAATTTTATCCTTTTTAAGTATGCTGAAATCTACTGTATTAAATTAAATGTTAATTTTAGAACAAATATCTCTGTTTGGGTGCATACAAGTTTCCACCATTTAGTTTTACATTTCCCAAATTTCATGGTTACTTCAACAACCCTGTATACATGTCATGTTATATTATGAGCTTCTCTTGTAATGGTGTGGAAGTCTATATGTGGTGATATTCGTTTAGATTCAGAAGCATTTTATGAAACACACTTGTTTATATTCAGGTTCCCTTTAAGATTTTCAATCCACATTGTAGTTGTATTTATATCAATATACTCCTTGGATCTTTAGACTGACATAAAATGAAGTAAATGGGAGAAATTGGAAGAGAAAGAGAAAATTTGTGTAGAAAGGGTCATTACACCAGGTCCAGACACACCAATAGCACTACTTACTTCACATTACCCAGTGGGCCCGTATGGACCAACCCACCCATGCCACACATTCGCATGCTTAACCTTTTTTTCCAGGGGGCACATTCATCTATCTCCTTACACAAACATCCATGACCGAGTGGGAATTTGAACTCAAGATACTGTTGGCCATAAGGAATCAAAAAAATTCCTTTGACCACCTGCATAAGGTTCCCGCCCGTAAAACGGAAAGCCTTCCCGACCCGGGGCGCAAAACGCGAAACATCAAAGGCAAGACAAGAAAGGGAAATGCTGGAAGGGGACCGGACATTGTAGGTGGGGAAAATTTCCGAGATAAGCGGAGCATTTAACCAGGCAGGAATAAGAGAAAAACGACAATGGACTCTAACCGTCTGACGTCACACGGAACCAACACGTGACCTACTGAGCTTGCGATTGGTTACCACAGATACTACACTAGTAGATCTACTAGTGTAGTATCTGTGGTAACCAATGGACTCTAACCGCCTATCTGGTTCGAGACTTCACGGAACCAACACGTGACCTACAACTGAGCTTGCAATTGGTTACCACAGATACTACACTAGTAGATCTACTAGTGTAGTATCTATGGTAACCAATCGCAAGCTCAGTAGGTCACGTGTTGGTTCCGTGTGACGTCAGACGGTTAAGAGTCCATTGCAAGCTTAGTAGGTCACGTGTTGGTTCCGTGTGAAGTCTCGAACCAGATAGGCGGTTAGAGTCCATTGTTTGGATACTAGTGATAATGGTCGCCGTGACTTAAGTCTCTAGTGCGCGCTTGGCCTCAATGCAATGGACTCTAACCATCTGACGTCACAGAGAACCGACACGTGACCTACTGAGCTTGCAATTGGTTACCACAGATACTACACTAGTAGAGTTTGTAGTGAGATATGATGATAATGAGATATGATTTGATAGTGATAGTTTGTTTACCACCAACACGTGACTTTTATAGTCTCGAACCAGATAGGCGGTTAGAGTCCATAGAGCATTCGCACATGACGTCACTTGGAGGACAAAAACAACGTTGCTAAGGCTGTTGTTAGGGGCGGGAACTAGAAACATCCAATAGAAGCAATCGCACATGATGTCACTGGCGGGCAAAAACAACGTTGCTAAGGCCGTTGTTAGGCCGAGTCATGTGATTGAAAATGCTCTATTGGATTGAATGACACCCATGTAAGAAACAAAATATTCGATTGTTAGAAAATTTATTATAAAATAAATTATATTGGAATCCTTTAAATTCAAATTCCCTTACATTATACAAATATGAGAACTACATTGTTTCATTTGAACGCAGTAAAGCCAAACAAAACAAAATTATCCCGAATTACCTATATGAAGAGGATGCCATAAAATTCTTGAGCACTCTTTATTCAACTACTTCTTTTATTCCTAATACGAAAGAACTTAATCAAACTCGCCTTTTATTTTATGACAAAAGGTGAAAAAACGTTTTAAATAATTTAAATACATAATTTTTAACCATTTCAATGTTAGAAATCTTTATAACATTTGAAAAGCAAGACTAACAACGCTTCTAATTTAGTTTTTTAAGTAGACTCAAAATCAAAATTAAAATGCATTACACAAGTACTTAATGATGTTAATTTCCATTCTACTTGGGCTTAAATAAATTGTAACAGAAATACTTTTGAAAAAAAAATTTACTTATTCTTTAGATTTAAGTTAAGATGAATTAAAAACAGGCATTATTTAAAAGTTCTAGACTATTCTTAAAATTAATTGATAATATTACAAATTCACATAAAAAGAAATTAGTTTTCTGTCTTTTATTTTTATATTACACCATTTTATTTAATTTCATTTTCTACATCATATTTTGTTAAAAACCTTTATTTGTACATCGGGGTCTAAAATTACACACAGAAAAGGTAATTTAATTTTTTTGTAAAGAGAAATATATAATTCATCTTACTCTTTACCAAATGAGAGTTATAAACTAAAATTGATGAATTAATGTTTAATTTAACCTTTGAAAGCATACCACTCAGAAGCTGAAAAATAGCTGCCGTGCTGATAAGTCCTAACAAGGACGAAACCGGTCAATGGCTGGAGGTGACGATTGAGAGTTGGAGTTACCACCGAACCAGTGGTTATGGTGAAAAGCACTCCTTTTCTCATTTATAGAAGTACTTCATGAAATAAAATAAGAATACTACATCAAAGGATGAGGATATATCACAACATCCAAGTTTCTCAGGTTCAATAGTCAAGAAGTTATATTTAAATTTATTATATATAATTAGCTTTTCCATTCAAAGAACTGGCTTTTTTATACCAATTAGATATCCCCTGTTTACATAGACGAGCGACCAACAGTTTGAGTTAAACAGCAGCCAACAATTTGAGTTAAACAGCAGCCAACAGTTTGATTATAAGTTAATGTACGCTAACGAAAATTGTGGAGCGAAATTAAACTTTTTTCTCTTTAAGTGGAATTCATAGTGATTTATTCTATGAAAAAGACATTGTTTAAATTTAAAATCTGAAGTCGAAAACTGATTCCAAAGTATAATTATATTTGAATTTTTATTTACTTCAGTTGAGTGATCAAACGAGAAGAATATCGAATCTATAGTCGTTCTTTTTAATGACAATAAAAATGTAACACTTAGAGTGAGAGTGTAGCTGTAAATAACTGGGAAAAAATCAATAGTGAAATGAGTGGAAAATGAGGATGGAAAATTAAGAGCTAAATTAGCCTTCTGGATGAATAACAAAATGCGTCCTCTTTAGAAAAAAATATCAACGAGTTTTATCTCTGAAATAATTAAATGCTAATTGTGAACTCGTTCTCGTATTTTACTAATTAGGCGTAGAATGTATCTAAAAATTCTTGAAAAAGTGTTAATACTACTTCAATAGGAATAATTTAGGTTTTCTTTATTTTTCAGCTTGTTATATCACATGAATTCGCACTCATTAGTTTATATATTTCACCATTAGTGACATAAGATTTTAATAAGATTCTCTATTCTGTTTTTAAAGAATTAAAAACTATATATAATGAGAATTCAGAAAAAAAAATTGGATTTACAGCTTTACCATTTTAAAGTGTTTTTATTTTACTATAAATATGCATGTAATATTCACAAGCACTTGAGAATATACTCTTGGGTAACATTTTGATGGTTTATATATATATTTTATTTAAATTTAATAATGACTTTACATCAATTAAAATTTCTCTTTGGAAAAAGTTTGGATTTTAATCCGTCGCCTTAAACAAAAACTTGAAAATAAAACGCTGCTTGTTGAATATAATTTAATGGATCATAAAACTAAATGAAATGTTCTTAAATTATCACTCGTTAAATTCATATTAAAGTCTATGTCCATCTACATTTTTCGACATGAATTTAAACAAACATCTATATAATCTCTGAAACTGAATTAAAACTTACCTCTTGTGAATTCGAAGAACATCAACAAACAAAGGAAAAAGGCACTAAAAGCTGATGCCATCTGATTAAAGCGAAACTCTTCCATTTAACAACACAATTTTCAAAGGAGTTCAAAAGGGAACAAAGTTTAACACCATGCCTTGCATTTTATATTTTTTATCGCAGGAAATAAGAATATCTCGCATGCTTCTAAAATCACGCATGCGCCAAAGTCACTTAACAGTTATCATCACTCGCCTACGATTTTCATGGCGTTGTCATCTATTGACACAAATGACAGTTACTTGCCTGTTCTCATATTCAGTTATAATGCAAACCTACTAGTCTTTTTTTCTTTTTTAAAAAAGGGGAGAGTAATTCGCACGATCGAAGCCACTCGCAACACAAGTTTAATTGACTATTGAGACATTCACTCCGCGAGTTAGTGTCCTGCACGCGACTATTACGCGCCACCACAAAATAGAACACTTTTTTAGCATTAAAAAATCGTTCGCACATTTTTATCTCAAAGCGAAAAAAAAAATCGGCACGGTTTCCTTTAAAAACCATGGCGTACATTTCCAACCGGCATTTCATTTCACTGGATGGCAGTAGCGGAGCAAAAGGCGATCTCACTGCCCCCTGGCGAACAAAGAGGAACGCTGTGATGATGATATCATAACGACCGGCCTTGCGAGGAGAGATGAACGTTCTTTTCTCTTGTTGAAGAACTTGGAGGGGTGTATTTTTCATCGTTTGGAGCTTGAACAAACACAGCTTTTAGATAATTTAACCGTGAAATGGTTGCGGATTCACGGTGGATGGGTTCGGGGGAGAAATATTTTCCTTTTCTTCCATTGAAATAGATGAGGTTGGTATCTCTGTTGGGAGCGTCAGATTCTTCTCTTTAACCACTGGGTGGATGAATACCTACACAGGTTTACTGGTGTAGGTTTTCTTTGAGGCATCCAACTTATAGTTTCGAAATTAAATAGAAATATTCTTCGTTTTACGCTGCGTTAAAAACTGATATGGAATTGTTCGCGCGCATTCTAACTAATTACTTTAAAATATTTCTTACATATAGCTTTTAATATAATTTGTAAAACAAATTATGGAAATGATAATTGCTGTAAAAATATTTTCGGTTTAGAGTTTGTTAGTAATCTTGACCTGAATTATAACGAATCAAGTCTAAATTTTTTATGAATATTTCTAGTCAGTATTTATCTCAATATTTTTACCGAAAAATAAATATATTTTGATTTTAAAACTGTTGTTCGGAACATATTTCACAAAAGCTATAAATTAATTACAAAAGTTTAAATGTTTTGTTAGTTCACAATGTTCAAAATCTTAATTATAACATTAATTTCATGGAAAGTAAAACACATTAAATGCCATTTCAATGGTTAATTTCATAATTTTTTGCATTTGTAAATTTTAATAAGGAGGAATTGATACATTGATACCAACATCCCATATACTATTGTAAATAATGAAAAAAAAAATATTTTTTAAGATTACCAAGATGTTGATCACAATTTTCAATAAAAAGCCTATAGGGGAGACCGGGGCTAGTTTTCCAACCTAAATGAATTTTGCTTCCTTACATTTTATTTTTACTTATTTTTGGGTAAACAAAATTTCATCATTTTCCTCATACTGTTCTCTACAAAATGTAGCATTCAATTTTCATCAACATTATTAGTTTTTTTAGAAAAAAGGCTTAAAGGTGACCATGTCACGTTGGAAAATGTGCCCCGTATGTGGGGCATGTTTTCCAACAGCAAGGGGCAAGTTTTCCTACAGTACTACTATCTGCAGTTATACCGATTGCTGGCAAAAACTCTGATTGGTTAACCGGATGGATGCCATTCCTAACATTCCTTTCTCATTGGTTGGTGCCTCTTCTCTCTCTAAGCCCCAGAATACGATCTTGTGTGTTGGTTGTTTGATTGGTTGTCCGATATAACTAGATTTGTAGCTTTTCAGGTATTAGCTTGGAATAAATGTAGGAATCGAACGACAGTGCCGGTTAAATTAAAAGACTGGTCTTAAAGGGTTAAATCGTAAAACACTTATAGTAAAATTTATTAATTATAGTATAATATGTATTTTTCATATGAAATCATTGTGTTGTAGCTGTGAACTTTACTTGCGTTATAGTAATCTCCAAAAATTAGTTTAGTACCTTAATTGTTTTGTTTATTTGTACAGTCGTAGAGAAAAAAACTGATACAGTTCGCATTGTGAGTGAACTACTGGGGGTAGAATGATAATTTTTGTGTCATTTTTCATGATTTAACGTCTTTTTGAAAATAATCTATAGTTTATGCCCTTAGGAAGCCGTCTACATATTAAACGAAGCACCAACTTTCGTTTTTCCTATGGGCGACATCAAAGATTATCCCCGATTCTAATAGAACCCCCCTAAAACCAAGTTTTGTAATGTTTGGCCCTCAAACAAAGCCAGGAGGGGGGTTTGAAAATTACGGGAACTTTACTTCTAAGAGGAAAGATTGGCAACAATTGTGAGGAAATTTAAAACAGATTTGGCTGCTTATCTATACTATGGCACAATTCCCACAAAAGTTAAAACAGATTTGGCTATTTATCTATATTTTAGCGCAATTTTGTCTTTCAATTAGGATACCTAAAGTGGTAGCCTAGTTGGTAGAGTATCAAGCTCGTAATCACTAGGTTGCTGGTTCTGTCCCCGCAGTTGCCAAATCAGTTACTCGTTGTTTAAGGTTAACCGATAGGGATATAAGCAAACACAAAGCAGAATAGATGTTCGATACTTCTTCAAATTTAAAGCATTTGGAAAAATTTATACAATTAAATTTAATTTAGTTAATTATTTAATTCCTGTAAATGGGTAACAAAAATACCACGTATCACGTTAAATTAAGAAATTATTATATGGATTCGTATTACGTTAAGTTATTTTACTTCTTAAAAGTTTCTGTCAAAATACTTTAATACAGATATGTTTAAAGGTGTTTTTTTATTATTAATATTTAGAGAATGGTTCTAATAGAACTTTCCCACTTAATAAAAAAAACCATATTTTTCTTTAAAAATTAAAACACTTTCAAAGTTTAAAATTTGCTTATGCATCATATACTATGAATAAAAGAAAACTCAGATAAAATTTCAAATATGATTATTATGATTCTACGGTCGTGTTTTTAATGATTAATTGAGAGTTATGTATGTTTTATTATATTTCCAGAAACTGCCCATTTGAGGAAAAATGTTTTATTAGATTGGGTAGGGAGTTTTAATCATTTTTTTTAACGAAAAACTAAGGAAGTTTCTGAACGTTGTGCTTGGAATAAAATACCAATATAAATATTAATTATGTTAAGAAGTTAAGCATCAAACATCAAATTTAGTAAAATTGATTACATAAAATTAATTAACTTAAATCACATCAACGATTAGAAGCTTCTTGATATTTTAGCTTATTAGGAGGTTAAGGAAAAATTTGAATCGTCGTGGTGGTCATGATAACTTTTTAAAAAAATTTATTTCATTCTCTTTAAAATTTTTAATAATTTAGACACCCACCACACTGACAAAAATAATCCATAAAGTAAAGTCTTTATAATTATGAGTGAATATATATATATATTTATATTTATTTATTTATTTATTTTTTTGGGGGGGGGGAATAATCGAGACCTTTTTTCACTGCCAAACATTTGATAATTCTTTATTGTGGAATACGCAAAGCATTGATCCATGGAAATAGTGGGATATCCAGAATAAAAATTGGAGATTGATATTGGAGTTTAATTTTAGGGGGAGGATTTTTTTGTTGTTTTCTGAGGTGAAAGAGAATACTTTCAAGTTTCATAGGGTTGTGTTATAGGGTAAGGTGGGGTAAAATGATTATAGCGGGCTAAAATAGATATAGGGATTTTAGCAATTTTCGTATTTGTGTAACTAAAAGTTAATTGGCATGCTATTTTATCATAAGCCTCAATTAAAATCAGCATCCCAATTAAAAGAAGACAGGCTTTCACGGCCGGATCTATGTACATAAAATGAAGGTCCCGGGTTATTATGCCGTGGTCTAGTGAAAGTAAAACTCCTTCCTGACGTTTCGCCAGCATCTTTGGCCGGCATTTTCAAAGGGTATTAACTACCGCCTATTTCTGGGTCGAAAGTTATAAGGCGCTGCTGAGCCACGTGGTTCATCGTCATCAACCGGCAATAAAGAGAGAGGTGATTTGGTGACGTTTGATTGGTCTCCGTGTTGATGTTTTGCCGCTGCGTCATCAAGTTGCTCCGATGGCTGTGTGTTGACGATGTTTTTTGTCAACACCGGAAACCAGGCTTTGTTTACTCGCAGAATTTCTTCTTTTTTATTAAAGTTATTAGGGTGTTTGAATATTTCAATGGCTTCCCTTTGAAGACGGGTGTAGTAGTGCTTGGTTGTCGTGAGCACTCTAGTTTCATCATAATGAATTACATGGCCATCGGAAGTCAACACGTGTTCGGCTATTGCCGACTTTTCAGGTTGGAATAAGCGGCAACTACGTCTGTGTTCTTTTAGACGTGTCGCAACGCTACGGCCCGTAGTACCGATATATACCGCCCCGCAAGAGCAAGGAACCTGGTATACGCCAGTAGCCGAGAGAGGATCTCTTTTGTCCTTAGCTGACCTTAGTAGATTTTTAATTTGCTGAGTTGGTTTAAAAACCGTTTTTAAACCGTGACGCTTAAAAAGCCTTCCCATGCGATCCGTCACATCCTTGATGAAGGGCAAGTAAACTGTGCCAAGAGTCTGATCTTGATTTTTAGTGACACCGGGGATGTTTCTGCGAGGATGCAAGGCTCGACTTACTTCACGCTGAGAAAAACCATTGGCGAGCAAAGCACGTTTAAGATGCCGCAGTTCCCTGTGAAGTAGAGAAGGGTCACAAATCCGAGTGGCTCGGTGGAGAAGAGTCTTCATCATGGCCCGTTTTTGTCCCGGGTGGTGATTTGACGAACCATTTAGGTATCGATCCGTGTGGGTAGGTTTTCTATATACAGAGTGCTCAAGACTTCCATCACTTTTCCTGGCAACAAGTACATCCAAAAAAGGAATGGACTGGTTTTCCTCTTTTTCCATCGTAAACTGGATACGGGGGTGGACCGAGTTCAAATGACATAGAAATTCAGATAAGGAATGTTCGCCATGACTCCAGATCACGAAGGTATCATCTACATAGCGGAACCAACACGTCGGTTTTTTCGGAGCAGATTTAAGGGCTATTTCCTCAAAAAATTCCATATAAAAATTCGCGATCACAGGGCTGAGAGGGCTACCCATAGCAACACCATCAACCTGTTCATAAAAGTTTTCATTCCATTTGAAATAGGTAGTGGTAAGGGTATGGTTAAAAAGTGCCGCAATGTCCTCCGTGAAAATTTGTCTGATGTGAACCAGGGTGTCCTCAATGGGTACCATAGTGAAGAGGGACACGACGTCAAAGCTGACCAAAATGTCACCCGGTTTTAAAATGAACGTCCCCAGCTTTTCTAAAAAATGGGTGGAGTCTTTTATAAAAGAGTCACCCGTTCCTACATAAGGACTCAGTAGGTTAGTTAGATATTTTGCCAATTCGTATGTTGGTGACCCAATTGCACTGACAATCGGGCGCAAAGGGATATTCGGCTTATGAATCTTCGGCAGTCCATACAATCTGGGGGGAAGGGCCTCCGATTTTGTCAGGCGTCTCTTGTCTTCAGGTGGAATGGACGAATTTTTAATAAGTAGGTTCGTTTTTCGTAGGATCCTAGAAGTCGGGTCCCGCTTTACCACTTGGTAAGTAGAGGGATCAAGAAGGTCCAGAATCTTTCTCTGGTAATCCGCAGTGTTAAGAACGACAGTCGCATTACCTTTGTCTGCGGATAGTATGATAATGCTCTTGTCGACGTTTAGATCCTTCAAGGCTTTTCTTTCTTGGACGGATAGGTTAGGTTTTGGTGGTCTGGCAGTCTGCAAAATTCGGGCACATTCCCTACGTATTTCCTCTGCAGTTTCAGGAGGTAGTGAGCCAATCGAGGATTCCACGTTAGCTATAATGTCCTCGACAGGAAGTTTAGAAGGCACAACAGCAAAATTCCCCCCCTTGACCAGAACGGAATGTTCCTCATCGGTCAATATGTGATCTGAACGATTAATAACTATACGGTCTTTATCCAAAGTCGGAGGTTTCCACATAGGTCTCACAAGACGGTTAAATTTTCTTTTCTGACGCTGAGTAATTAAATAAGTCTTCGAAGATACGGAATTAAAGATAATTCGGTCAACCAAATCCCAGTCTAGAGGATCCAACCTATTACCAAGACATAAATGAAGGTCAAATAACTTAAGGTCCAATTGGGAAATCTCTCTCCGCGTGTAATGTATACGCTCTCTTAACAAGGCTCTCTCAGTTCGATGATAAATGCGGCTGGCGGCTGTAGAGTTAAAGTAACGTTTCTGTCGCACAAAGTTTGGAACAACCCCTGAGTCCCGGCATCGAAGTAGAAAAGCCAGTGAGCAAAGCAGCTTTGATTTTTTAATCCGGAAAGTCTCCAGTCGTCTAATTAAGCGGTGACTATCCTCCCCGTAGAGGTCAATTATAAAAGAAGACAGGCTTTCACGGCCGGATCTATGTACATAAAATGAAGGTCCCGGGTTATTATGCCGTGGTCTAGTGAAAGTAAAACTCCTTCCTGACGTTTCGCCAGCATCTTTGGCCGGCATTTTCAAAGGGTATTAACTACCGCCTATTTCTTTAATTCCGTATCTTCGAAGACTTATTTAATTACTCAGCGTCAGAAAAGAAAATTTAACCGTCTTGTGAGACCTATGTGGAAACCTCCGACTTTGGATAAAGACCGTATAGTTATTAATCGTTCAGATCACATATTGACCGATGAGGAACATTCCGTTCTGGTCAAGGGGGGGAATTTTGCTGTTGTGCCTTCTAAACTTCCTGTCGAGGACATTATAGCTAACGTGGAATCCTCGATTGGCTCACTACCTCCTGAAACTGCAGAGGAAATACGTAGGGAATGTGCCCGAATTTTGCAGACTGCCAGACCACCAAAACCTAACCTATCCGTCCAAGAAAGAAAAGCCTTGAAGGATCTAAACGTCGACAAGAGCATTATCATACTATCCGCAGACAAAGGTAATGCGACTGTCGTTCTTAACACTGCGGATTACCAGAGAAAGATTCTGGACCTTCTTGATCCCTCTACTTACCAAGTGGTAAAGCGGGACCCGACTTCTAGGATCCTACGAAAAACGAACCTACTTATTAAAAATTCGTCCATTCCACCTGAAGACAAGAGACGCCTGACAAAATCGGAGGCCCTTCCCCCCAGATTGTATGGACTGCCGAAGATTCATAAGCCGAATATCCCTTTGCGCCCGATTGTCAGTGCAATTGGGTCACCAACATACGAATTGGCAAAATATCTAACTAACCTACTGAGTCCTTATGTAGGAACGGGTGACTCTTTTATAAAAGACTCCACCCATTTTTTAGAAAAGCTGGGGACGTTCATTTTAAAACCGGGTGACATTTTGGTCAGCTTTGACGTCGTGTCCCTCTTCACTATGGTACCCATTGAGGACACCCTGGTTCACATCAGACAAATTTTCACGGAGGACATTGCGGCACTTTTTAACCATACCCTTACCACTACCTATTTCAAATGGAATGAAAACTTTTATGAACAGGTTGATGGTGTTGCTATGGGTAGCCCTCTCAGCCCTGTGATCGCGAATTTTTATATGGAATTTTTTGAGGAAATAGCCCTTAAATCTGCTCCGAAAAAACCGACGTGTTGGTTCCGCTATGTAGATGATACCTTCGTGATCTGGAGTCATGGCGAACATTCCTTATCTGAATTTCTATGTCATTTGAACTCGGTCCACCCCCGTATCCAGTTTACGATGGAAAAAGAGGAAAACCAGTCCATTCCTTTTTTGGATGTACTTGTTGCCAGGAAAAGTGATGGAAGTCTTGAGCACTCTGTATATAGAAAACCTACCCACACGGATCGATACCTAAATGGTTCGTCAAATCACCACCCGGGACAAAAACGGGCCATGATGAAGACTCTTCTCCACCGAGCCACTCGGATTTGTGACCCTTCTCTACTTCACAGGGAACTGCGGCATCTTAAACGTGCTTTGCTCGCCAATGGTTTTTCTCAGCGTGAAGTAAGTCGAGCCTTGCATCCTCGCAGAAACATCCCCGGTGTCACTAAAAATCAAGATCAGACTCTTGGCACAGTTTACTTGCCCTTCATCAAGGATGTGACGGATCGCATGGGAAGGCTTTTTAAGCGTCACGGTTTAAAAACGGTTTTTAAACCAACTCAGCAAATTAAAAATCTACTAAGGTCAGCTAAGGACAAAAGAGATCCTCTCTCGGCTACTGGCGTATACCAGGTTCCTTGCTCTTGCGGGGCGGTATATATCGGTACTACGGGCCGTAGCGTTGCGACACGTCTAAAAGAACACAGACGTAGTTGCCGCTTATTCCAACCTGAAAAGTCGGCAATAGCCGAACACGTGTTGACTTCCGATGGCCATGTAATTCATTATGATGAAACTAGAGTGCTCACGACAACCAAGCACTACTACACCCGTCTTCAAAGGGAAGCCATTGAAATATTCAAACACCCTAATAACTTTAATAAAAAAGAAGAAATTCTGCGAGTAAACAAAGCCTGGTTTCCGGTGTTGACAAAAAACATCGTCAACACACAGCCATCGGAGCAACTTGATGACGCAGCGGCAAAACATCAACACGGAGACCAATCAAACGTCACCAAATCACCTCTCTCTTTATTGCCGGTTGATGACGATGAACCACGTGGCTCAGCAGCGCCTTATAACTTTCGACCCAGAAATAGGCGGTAGTTAATACCCTTTGAAAATGCCGGCCAAAGATGCTGGCGAAACGTCAGGAAGGAGTTTTACTTTCACTAGACCACGGCATAATAACCCGGGACCTTCATTTTATGTACATCCCAATTAACATCGAATTTTACAAACTGTTAAAATCGTTATAAAATTTATACTCCACCCATATCTTAAACATGATTAAAATCTTAGAGAACAGTTTTTAAACCCGATGCCGGCCCTATATCTTATTTAGAGCACATGCGGCTGGATCTGCTGTACTCCCCAGAGAGAGTATACGTCGGTAACGGGGTACCAGAAGCGTAAGCTGCTCCTGCCACGGGCTGTACTCCCCATTTAAAAGATTGATTATATATAAAAATTAAAATAAAATTAAAAGTGGTATCTAAATTTTAATTATATTGTTAATCTTTTCTTTTGTGTGGCCACCACTGTTTTATTTATAATAGTTTAATTATATATCAGTCCACTACCAAATACTAGCATCGAGTGTTTAGGGTGCGTTAGATAATTCTGACATCATTGACCCTGCCTGACGGTAGTAGGCTGTCGGTGCAACCCTGGGACGTCTTTACTACGCCTAAACAGAGTGTGTTTCGAGAGGGGGGGGGATATCAATTTTAGCACTACAGTTTTTTTTTTTTTTTTTTTTTTTTTTGCTAAGTTATTGCATTTAAGTTAACTTACATCTTGAGGCGCCATGTTTACCCATAAGCTCAAATGATGACAACACTTAAACATATTGCTGAGGGAGCTGTGGATAAACATGGCTGCTGGAGGACTCTTATCGAAGCTGTGCCCATCTTTATTATATTTAATAGATAATAAATGTAAGAAGGGGGGGACACTGTTCTTATTAAGTGACGACTTTTCTAAAAGTTTGATTCATATGTAAAACCAAATTCCTTTGTGAAACCTATGTAGAGAAATAATCTTTTATAGTAAAAAAAAAAATGAAAAAAAAAAGGTTTAATCTTTGTTTTTTGTTTTAGATTTTTGTTCATGTAATTCAAAAAAACTTCTAATTTAATGCAGGTGAAATTTTTCGCCGAATATTGTTAAGTATTGTTTCAGAATTTTTTCTTCTGAAAAAAATTAGTAACAAGTAAAACATTTTACATACACATAAAAATAGGTTAATATTTCCGTTTACTGAAATCAATAGTGTAAAAATAACTAATAACTACTTTATAAGTATTTTAAATTTCAGGCATCTTCAAACTTTCAAAAATTAATCAATCATAAAGCAAGTATGCCGATTCGAACCTGGTTCTGAAACTTAGCGAACAAGCACACTAACCGTTAGGCCACGCCGGCTGCAGTCAGCAAGTTTTAATAATAAATCTGACCAACTATCTGAGTTAGTATATCGTGTTATTGCGGGTTACAGTAATTTTCATAATCTGGCGATTTTCCTTCTAATCTTTGGCGATAAGAGTTTGGCGAAAATTTTCTAAATGAAATTTCCTACATTGTGCACGGGGTTAATGGCTGTAAGGATCAAAATCTATGAAAAACGAGGTTTCAACGTAAATTCGACGAACTTCAATCAAACCATAACATTCTAATTTTAAAATTGCAAATCCTTCTAGTGGGTCTGTTTATCTGATTAAATGAATATTTGTAAAGGCTTTCGTGGTCGTTTTCTTTAAATGTAAGTACTATAAGAATTATTATACACTTTAACAATAAGAACACCACCTTTTTTGAAAGAAATAGAAAAAAATTTAGAGGGATTCGAACAAACAACTCCTTTGGAATCGTTAGCTTGCGTTATGGATTGGTTGATTGGTTTGAGCTTGAGCCACACAAATGTTGGAATAAGTGCCCCGTCTACTTTTGGAAAACCTGCCCCAACTCACTTTTTGAACTTTGGGAGCCCCTCAACGAGTGGGGGTGTAATATTATTGAAAAACAAAAGCATAGTTTTGTAGAGGAAGAAATCCTCTATCAGAATATGCAATATCAGATTAGTCAGTTAAAATTAAAAGGGCTTAATCACATTTTTAATAAAAATCCAAAAGTTTACGCAAAGAGCAAAATATTGAAAAAACCGCTTTTCTGACGAAACTACAAGAGCTAAAATTCTGAAAGTACATCAGAATGTGTGTGAAGTCTTTCTTTTTCATCTAGTTCACTCGTTGGGTTGATCTAATTGCTCATTTAAAAATAAAGGGCGTTGGAAAATTTGCCCCAGTGGAAAACTAGCCCCGGTCTCCCCTACTATAGATACCGAAAATTCATAATCTACTTCTACATCTTAAAGGAAATGCCCATAACTCCTATTTTCTTTTTTGTTTATTTTAAAAAACCTTTAATAAAATATAAGTATATACTTATTATATTACTATCTTTCTACAACTATAATGTATTTCACTACTTCTCCAGGGGCTACCATCTATCATAATGAATATTTCTGTAAAAATGGAAGTTCCAATTTTTACAAGTTCACAGAACTTCCTAAAAAGGGCTAACATTTTTTTATTTAACAAGAAATATCTTATGACCATACCTTTCGATACAAATACTAACATTATGTATTCATTGGAACCATTCAGAAAAAAATCATTTTCAGTTCTCTTTTTAATATAAAAGTACTCTAGTTCTATGTATTTTTTATATTCATAGCATAGTACTAAAGATGTAGGTGAGGTCATTCAATACATATTGGTGTGAGTTTCTATGAAAGGAATACTATAAGTGTTTAAGTTACGGGCAAAGTGATAAACCGGGCATTATAATAATGCCCTAAACGAGGTGGTCAATGAAATAATTTCAATGGTATTTATCATTGAGTATTTATCAATTTGCCCTAAATACACGCACATTTTTAATAATTCCCGGATTTATCACATTACCCGTAACATTTATACTTGAATGTAGGAGTCATTTTACCACAGAATATGCATAATAAAATATTTCGACGGTAATTTCATCTCTAAATAAGTAAGTGTTTCAATGCATACTTTTAGAAATAAAAATATATCCTATTTATTTTGACCCTCTCCACTTTATGAAATTTTACCCAATGGTTCCAGGATTAAACTTATTCACAGGATCTGGTAGGATCTGGTTCTATCAGTTCAATATACGGGGTTATTTGTTTACCCCTTCCTAAAAATGTTCTCAGGTAAAGCTACAGGTGGTAAATCAAACTACATAATAGTGGTTTTATTTTACGGATTTTAACAGTTTTATTTAATTATAATCACCATGTAGGTTAGCATTAGGTCTTCCCAGTAAATTCCCTCCTTTTCCATAATTCACACAAATTTTTCTTGAGTGTGTTAAATTAAAAAATACTTAAAATAAAAAAATTTATAAATAAAGGAAGCTTGAAAAAGGATATTATTTTTTAGTTTTATAAACTAAAAAAACTAGAGAAGACCAACCTGGGGAATAAAACTTCTTGAGAAGGCCAAGGCCCTCTCTGGGCTGTCGAGCCAGTGAAGAAGAAGAAGACAAATAAAGGAAAACATCAAATAAAACCTAGAAAGAACGCTTAAAAGAACACCTTTCCATTTCTTACCTGTAAATTTACACCCCCTCAACCCTAAACATTCCAGATACACCGATACACATCCCTTGGCATTTCATTGAATCTGACAATAGCAGCGCCTTAGAGCACTCGCACTGAATAATTCATCTCGTATCACGCAAAAATGAATCATCCTCGGAGCATCTCCCATTGAGATTCCCATTGAATAATAATCAAGCGCGAGAGGCCAGTGCATTTAAATGGCCTCCTCGCGCGCTAATCCGTTCCTAGCCTCCGCGGACCGTAGCTAATTCAACTAGAACTAATTACAGTCGTTTAAGATTAAACGCAAACATACATCGAGGTGTCATTTTGCTGGAGCGGCGGAATTTGTTCGCCCGTTCTCGCCTCGTGTGAGTTTCTGGAGTTGAATCCAGGTTGCTGAATTCGATTTCCGGGAGTTGGGGTTTAGTCAGCGGCGTGTTTAGCTGGATGAGGACGGAAGAACTTTGACTTTAAAGTTCCAGTGTGTGTTGTTCATGGTTTCGAATTTACCTTTTAATTTACCTGTATTGTTATGTAGAGGAAATATTTTAAATCAGTCAGGTAATATAAAACTCGAATTAATAAATACTTTTACTAAACAAACTCCTTAGCCAGCCAAGTCCCCCTTTTCTTTTTTTTCTTTTTTAATTTTTTTTAACAACTCACAAAAATTGGAAATCTGTGAACTCATGGACGAGCTGTGGCTCCTTTGGGATGTATTTGCAATTGTCTTTTTTCTTTTCTTTTAATTCTGTGTAAACTTTATTTGTGAATATGTTTTAAATTTTGTAATTTTTTTGGTTTTGTTAATAAATTGATTGATTATTACCTGAATTTGCCTTTAGTTAAAATGAATCCTTCACCTGGAGTCAACCACTACAGAAGGTTCAAAGGTAAGGACCCCTGAAAAAGTCCTAGGGCTAAACTCGTGCCATGTTAATTTTAATTAAAAAACATGTTTTACTTTAATAAATGCACAATTAACCTAGGATATGAATGTAATTTAAGCATATTTATAAATTATGGAAAATTAATTTAATAAATCAAAATCTCACGATTTTAACTTTTTCCCGTTTTTAGCATTCTAAAATTAAGTAAAAACTTTATTATGTTACAAAAACTGTTTAATATCTTATTACATACTGTTTATGCCTTTAATCAAACAATATTTGTGTAGTATTAAAATCTGAACATTCAACTCAACTAGCAGAGCGAAAAAACTAATTCCATTGAAGCTGAAAGTTGAAGTATAGCTTTTTAGCATGTTAATAGTGTAAAAACGGTAATACTCTCTTCAATATCTTTTTAAAAAATAAAATACCAAGTTGGAAGATAAACTATATTTAGCTCTGATAGATCTTCCCACACTTAATATTTTAACTCATCTGTTTTCTTAAACTTAATGTTATTATTGTGATAGCTTATCCGAAAATATTTTATCTTCTCTCAACACGACTTAAAGCGTAAGTAGTTTCAAACTTGTTCATCTACGTAACTGCATTTTTTTTACAAATACTAATATTTTATAGAGGCCATTTAAAAGATACGTGAACTCTCGTTACGTAAATGGCATTTCTTCATATGTGTATACAAATAACTATTCATTAAAAATTTAACCTAAAAATAAAAGGGAAAGAGAAAAATACTGTGGTAAAATATGTAGGATAGTATTTTTAGAACTACATTCAAGAATTTTCAAAGAGAACTTTTCGTAGAGAAACTTGTGTAAATAAATTACGTAAACATAAATTGTAAAATATGGAAAGGGCTTGCAAGGACTGCACATAACTATCTTTTTTAAGTCTTAAAAACCTGCATAAAAATCTGTGCTTCCCAATATTTTTCTTTCTAAAAATGGGATTCCTTTTCATAACTATTTACATAAAATAGAATGTTTCAATCTTCCAAATACTAAGCTTTGCCATGGTAAAGATACACTTCTCAAGATTTTTCTTACACAATAAAATTGAAAATAAGTTTTATTATTTTTTCTTACATAACATTTTTGATTACTTTAAATATTTTTGCCTATACTTATACTATTGCTTTCAGGTGACGTCATAACCAGTTATTTTCTTTTAACTGTTAAACTTTTGCAGGGCGAAACGTCTGTTTCTAAGGCCGTTGCTTGGTGACGAGGTATCTGTTGTTATGGCGGCTGTTAGGTGTGGGGTCACGTGATTGCAAATGCTCCAATAGAAGAATTCCACGACCAATTATTTTCTGTAACTGTTAGCCTTTTGCAGGGCAAAGCGTCTGTTCCTAAGGCCGTTGTAGGTCCGAGTCATGTGATTGAAATGCTCTATATCTAGTATAGTATAATCATACTTGCCTTACTCGATTATACGAGCTAGGATTAAACAAAGTCATGGTTTTAGAAAGTACAGTGGAATTAAATAATTAAATTATAAAGCGTTTCATTACCCGGTTAAAACCGGACACAACATATTACGAAAGGGGTGATATGTGTATTGCCATCTTGCTCTTTATATGTGACTCAGGAAAAAGTCCGACATAACGTTTAAATAAATGAATTCACATGTGACTGAAATATATACAAATTATCATTTCCGAATAAAACCGGTTGTTCCTAATAAAAGCCATTTAAACGATACCCAATATAATTTTACAAACTCTAAAATTAAATCGGAACAGCATCTGTTAAATAAGTAAATCTATGTTCATTAATAAAGTGAAATATTGACTTTTGTAGTACATGACCGCATTTCTGATTCTGGTATTGTTATTTATCGGGGAAATTTCTCTTTTGAGAAGGCTGAGGAAACTCGTGTGATTCCGATTATAAATCAAAGGGTGGTTGTAAATAGCGCCTCCAGGAATAAGCAGTAATGAATTTTGCTTAACCAAATGGATGCAGTCAGCCGACTCTAATGAGTATTCGAGTAAACTATTAAATTAGACGAATGAGGCTTACGAGAAATCCTAATAGCTATAAATCTTAACAGCGTGAGTTCTGCTTTTAGATCTACGCAATGCAGTTCAACGTCTCAAATATTTGCTCCTTTTCCGAGGTTTAGAAATTATATGTTATATCTGGATTGTTGTGATATAATTTATTTGTGTCAATATCAAAGCATTAAAGTGGTTGGTAAGTAATATACTTCTGGTAAATATGAGATGAAATAGTTACGTAAAAAAGCTTAATACAGTCGATTACGCTTATTGTGATCATGGTTAATGTTATCAAAATTGACCGGTCCCGGTTATTCCTATTTAACTTAACGAAAAATGTATGTGATCAATATATCGCTTAATGTTATCAAAATTTCATGAAATCCCCTAAAATCCTCCTTTTTCCCGTTTGAAGAGAAATTTGATACATAATCAAGCAAATTGAGTAACTAATTTATTAGTGTTTTATGTTCCACTCTCATATTTTTCTTTAAGAAAGGAAAAGTTGCAAAATGCATACAAGGTAATCGTTTTTAATACTTCAATTAGGACTGAAGTTGTGATTTTAAAGCAAAAACTCGAGTTACACCAAAAGTGATCACATTAAACGGAGTCAACTGTATAAGATTTTAAAATATTTAATACTTAACCTTAGGTTTTATATTACTGATTTATTTCAGAGTTAAAATATTTGCTTAATGTCAAATATTAAATAAAAACACACTAGTTCAAATAATGTTTCTTAACAAAATTTAAAAAATACATACAATTATTTTATAAAAATAAATAATACAAAAAACTACTGAAATATTTTAATCTAAATGCTATATCCATTACTTTGAAATATAAAATACTTTGATGGATATCAAAACAATTGGTATTTATGTTATTGTATACATAATAGACAAAGATAATATACTATTTATATTATGCATTGTCTCTTATACGTATATCTTAAGATGCATTCTTTGTATAATTATTTTTAATTATTTCAGGGCTATATAATGCACACAAGCCACTTAAATAACTTTAATTTAAAGAAATTTGTAAACTATAACTACTTAAAACAGTTACTTGGTTAAATACTTTGTGAAATCTGGTTACCATTATTACGTGGAACACATGGACTCTAACATGATAACAGAGTCCTTAATAGTCTGTTATAACGTTAATGTTAGTATGATTTCGTAATTAGAGTGAATAGCCGTTTTAAAGTCATAATGGAACCTTCTTATTACTTAACTGCACACAGTTGTCTGATGTCTTATCACAAATTTTGCCTTGGTGGTTAATGACTCTTAATTAAGCTAACAGTTTACTAAGTTAGGTTAGCTATATTATTTACATATATGTTTTAATATGACATATTGTTTAGTAAAGTGAAGTTATATAAGGTAAAGTTATTTGATGAATGTTAAGATATTCTGTAGCAAATTTTATGAAATTATAATCTTTATGAAAAAATATAGCTTTGCAATGGAGGAAAAATTTAAACCAAATTTCTGTTTAACTCAGTATAAAGCAGTATAAGTTTTTTTAAAGGTTTTTTTTTTGTTTGTAGGAAATTTAAAAGATTACTTAGCATTAATCTTCTTGGAAAAAAAAAACATAAAATTTTAATTTTGTATGATCTTATACCCCTCTAGAGAAGCCTCTAAAAAAACTTTGAATTTAAAAAGTTATATCTTCCAACTTCAATTATAGGGTGTCTAAAAAACTATTTCAAACCTCGCGAAGGCTGACTAATTCGATTCAATAGTCAATTAATTCTTGAAATAAATGTAGGATTTACTTTAAAATATGGTGAATGTTAACCTATGGTGTAGTTAGTATACCTGAACTCATAGGGAATATAATCTTCAAATCTGAGTAAATTCGACTGTTAGAAAAAAATAACAAAATTAATTTAAAAAGTTTCCTATTTATTACAAATCTCCTTTACAATGCAAAAAATAGTTTTGGTCAAAATTAATGATGTATACCTCAATAAATGAATTATAATTCAAATTTCAAAACGAAAATTTGCTCATATTTAATTACTAAACCATTTTCCATTTTTGTGCTAGCTGTCTTTTCTCTTGGTTTTTGAGATTATTTACTTCAGAGTAACTTTATAAAGCAGCAAATGTGCATTTCGGGTTACCTAAAACCTGTTCTAAACTTCCGTAAATATCTATCTGTCTTGAAGACCAAAGTTTCCCTGCACGACCCGGAACAAACCGAATCCCCATTCCAACTCGATTTGAATAGAAAATCCGAAGTCAGGCTCAACTTTAAATAATCACTTCCAAACAACTCCAATCCGGAAAATCGACCGGTTCCTTTTTCCGACTCCGAAAAAGCATTAACGCTCCGAGTCAATGGTTCCAATTCCTGTTTGTCCCCTAGTTAAATAACAAAGCTCGGCTCCGGATCCGAAGGTTAATGTCTTTTTGACATCGATTGGTGCTAGAAACTTCCTTCTGTGTCCATTACACGGGGCTGTAAATTGGATATTCAACCTAATGAAGCGCACGAAATAGATAATTTGCTTTCTCCCAGTACCGAGAGGCCGGGTAATTTATCATAACGCCATCGGGAGAAGGGCTTTTGTGAGTGGTATAATTTTGCGACTTTTTGCGCGACCCTGTTCGTTAGCTTGCATTTAGGTTAATGATAATGCCGACTAACTCCGAAGGGTGAGCGGTGTCATTAGATCGTAGTGTCAGCCAGCAGGACGGTCGGAAAAAAAGGGCGGGTTGGCATTATCGTTAGTTGTCGGATGGGTTGGAATCTGATAATTATTAGGGAGATGGCAACCATCTTCTTCATTGATTTTTAGTATTTGAAGATTTTTAAGTTTTTAAATAATGTCTTGTTTCTTAAGTAAAATTTCTTAAACTATCTACTGTGTATATGAATTCGGAAAGATGTCAAAATTTAATATCAAAGTTAGATGAATTTTCATAAAAAATGCATTTTATAGCATTTAAGCTGGAGAAGGACGTGGATAAACCATGAGAGAATCTATATTGGAAAAAATATCTAAATGCATATTAGAAAGACTTACAGGGTGATTCAAAATTCATGGGCAAAAAGGAAAGGGGGTGTGGGTGTATACTACCCACCTATAACTCAAAATCATCCCGAAAAGGAATGTTCTCAGAAGTAGTAGAAGTTGAAAGTTGCCAGCAGCAATAAAAGATGAGTTGTTATTGGCAAACGATTGTAATTTCAGTGCTTATTATCAGGCATTAACTTATGATGAAAAATGTTTCGATCAAAAAATAAAACTCAAACAACGCCAACACATAATATCCTTTACACCTTGCCAAAACCGCCAATCTAACTTTTCAAAGGTAGGCGTTTTCATCAGTATCGATCTTTCACATGATTGAAATTATTTTATTTTTTTAGAGTAAAATAAATTACTCAGAAAATAATGATCACGTATAAAATAAAATATCAATTACCAGTAATGATTACGACACGAATTTGTCTTTCGACTTTCAATCGTGTTTGAAGAAATATGTTCCCTGATTTGTAAAAGTGGCAAATATAAGTTTTGATCCAATTTTGAGTTTTTTCTCCGTCTCCATAATTATCAATTTCAAATCCTGGAAATAATGTTAACCAAATAGATACAACTAGAAGATTTTATGACAAAACAACCGAAAGAATAATTATCATCAGTTATAAAATGTCTAAAATTACTTTAATTTAATTAGCTTCCCTAAATTATTAATTTTGATATTTAACTAACATTTATAAAAAATAATAGTTTCGATTGAGAGCTCAAAGAGAATACGACAGAATTTAATACATCAGTAATTTGAATTGGTGGGAATCACTTAGGGAATTTCCCAACTGAAAACAGTTAAGTAAAAATGGAATAATATTTCTCCAATTAAATTAATGAGATAACATAATTATCGGAAATATCTAACCAAACACATTTCTCCAATATAAACTAGTTAATTAATTCTCGTTCAGGCTTTAGAATCTTTATTTGTACTTCTAATTACTATATAGTATAAATTACAGGATCGAATCTGCCTTGTATTATATATGGGAAAATAAAGAAAATAATATCTTCTTGGTATTACTGTACATTTACATCACTTATAAACAATTGATATCTGTGGTTAAAATACAAATCATGAATCCATCACAAAAAATATGCTCCCTGCCCTCTTTCCCTATTCAAAAAGCGATGCCAACAATGGCTGAAAAATTCAATTTACTTATCTGAATCCTCATAACACAATTCATCATAACTCAATTTCTAACAACCACACGAGCACATTAATTTCTCAAGGGAAATTAACATTGGCTTATCTCTCTGTTTTATAAACGTGTAAAAACTGTTTGCATAAGAGATAAACGTAGGGTTGTCTCATGCTATTACTCCCTTGTATGCATGTTTAATAAGTGAATGCTTATTCACATTTCAAAAGTAAAATAAAGAGGCTATGGGATGGAGAAGTTACAGCATAAAGAACCAGTTTTATTAATATTTAATATTCATTGGGGCACCGTTAATTGTGAGAGAAAATGTTTCGATCAAAGCAAGATAAATTTAATTCAATTTTGGAGCATTAAATCCTCAGGGATTACATTATTATTCATCGGAAACTTGGAAAAAAATTTGATCTCATTTTCAAAAGTTTCTGTGACATTAGGTTCTTAGAATTCAACGAGATATAAAGGGTATTTTTTTTTTGCTTTAGACAGTTGTTCAAATGGATGAGCAAATAAACGCAATGCTGTGAAGTGAAGGTACTGAACTGATCAATGTTGTCTCACTATTTAGTTTGAATATAACGTTTACAGTTTAAAAGCATGCAGGCAATCTGAAAGTATATTCAAAAATTAATCTTCACATATTTTAGTAAAGCGGAATTATTTAAAAATTAATACACCCCACTTAAATTTATTTTTTACGAATGTTTAGAAAGTTGAATTCTATTTTATTTTATTTCACACATAAAATATTTATTTATATTTATAACCAAACGTCAAACATTTATTATATTAAATACTTCAAAAGTTCAATTTTAAGGTATTTGTAAAAATAAATTTATACCTAATATATTTCTGCTATAAAAATTAATATTGAGTAAAAATATTTTTCACAATGGTGTAATAATGTCTTAAAATTAAAATATAATACGATAGCCATGAATAAGTAAATACATTTATGTTTATTGCTTTATCATTAGGTAAAATTATGGCCCGAAATAGAAAAAATTATTTAAGTGATACCTTCTTTTTAAACAACTATCAATTTGATTTATAAGAGCAATTTCAAAAATTTTTATTATCTAATTAAATATACTCATATATAAATTTAAATATCCTAGTAACAAAAAAGTAACAGTCTTATGCTTAGCTCTTATCGACTTGAATTACTTTGGACTGAAGCAATCATATATCTTCTCTGGAAAATACTAGGGATGCATTAGGAACAAATCAGACATTTTGCCATTATTTGAAATTTTTTCTATGCTTTCCTTTTATTCCAATACTTCAGTTGTTTACTCGCATTTGTTTTGAATGGGTCCATTAACTGGGTAAAACTATTCAAAACCAGCTAATAAATCATCTTCTGCCAGTAAGAAACCGATAAGTTTGATAAGTTTTCCGCAAATTATCATATTTTTCGGGAGAAAAATTCTTCACTTGTGCGTTTCCCAAACCCGCCAACGTTTTTAGCTAACATTCGCTAATCATAAATATCTTTCTCCCCGAAGTAGTACTTTTCATACTTTTTGAGAGACTACGAACTAGAAGTAGTTTCAACTATTGGAAAGAGGCCAAGAAAAATCAAGCTCCTTTCATCTTTCAAAAATACGTTAACATATCTTGACAGTGAACGATAAAATAATCCTTTGACTTCCGTTTTTTGACTGAGAAAATTTAGAGACCGGGGGAATCATATGTGTAGTAGTTGAAGTTTTAGGCCTTTGAGCATCAATTTACTTGTTTTTCTGAATCTGAATTTTCTTTTTCAACTCGGAAACGATAGATTAATAAATAAGCTGGAGGAGGAGTAATGTGATTTTTTGTTGTTGATGACAAAGTGTGTTTGAAAAAGCAGAAACAATTTTCAAACGTAGGTAGCCATTATGTCAATTTTATTCTGACTTTTTTGTAAAAATGAAAGCGCGTGTGCGTTTTTATTGTCTTGTGAATAAAAATATAAAAACAACACTTTTGATTAAATATTCTTCACCTTATATATTAAAATATATCATTATAAAATAACATACAAAATATATTTGGTAAAGTGAAAATTTGAAATAGCTTAATGCTTAGTTACAAAAAATATAAATAAAGGTTCAAAATAAAATAAAAATAAAACTACATCCAAATTTAGCTATATTATTTGTTGAAATGTTTCAGAGTGATGTAGTAAATAAGTATGATTAGTATTCGCATTAGTACATTTAAAAAATAATTCTTTTAAAAGTGTTAAGTTAAAATAACAAAAAATAAAAACATTTCGTTTAAAGTCTAACTGAAATAAAAGTATTTATAAAATTTTCTCCAAAACAAATTAATTTCAGTGGTTTGTATATAAATATGATTCATCCCATTTCATACATATTTCTTACCAGCTCAGATTTCTAAAAAGTTTGGAATTTTTGGAATGATGCTCTTATAGTTGCATTCCAAATATTTTTATTATCATAACCATCTTTTTCAATAATTAATTTTAAATAATTTTGAGACTATCATACTCAGGTCAATCTATTTAGGGGTAATTCATCTAGCAAAACTTTATTTTCAATAATTTTTCAAGTATTCAGTTAAAGAAGTTATTTTCAGTTAAAGAAATAAAATAAAACATCATAATTACGCATTGAAGAATTAAAAACATTTATGTCATTTCCTAACGATCTTATAAAATGTTATAAAGTTATCTGACATTTATAATTTTCTATTTTCTTACATGCCAATCAATTAAAATCTTTCAAAAGATTACAAAGAATGTTAAAGAAACATATTAAATACCAAAGCGAATTTCTTGAGTATTATTTGTACTATCTCTGACGTCCCATCTTTGAAAGTGCAAAATAATTTCATAATTTTGATATAAAACATCCAAGACAAAAGGAATTTATCGATTCAAATTGAAGCTTGTTCTTTCTGCCAAAACAAAAACCATCAAAGCCGAAGAATCATTTTGAAAAGTCATTATTTGCTGTTTGCTTTAACCTGACGAGTTATAAAAAAATCTATCAAATCCAATAGAAAAAGAGAGAGAGAAAAAATGCAGCTTAAAACACAGATTTTCTTTTTAAAAGATTAACGGATTCGATGGATCAATATTGGGGCAGCTTTCATTTAACATATTTTCTTCTTTGTGTATGTGTGAAGACTTTTAAATTGATAGGCAATATGAAAGTGTTACAAGAGTAACTAAAAATACTTTGGCACATGCTGTGGTTTGTGGTGCTTTTAATCTTTTGATCTATGAGATGTATCGTTATTTAACAATTCATTTTACTAATTATGATGAAATGATGTTATGATGATTTTCCATGATTTTCCATTGAACTTATTGGCTTGCTTTGGTTCATTTATTTTGTAAATACATAGTTAATATAAAAATTTATAAATAATATTAATGATTAAATAACATTTTTATAAAATAGCATGTATAGTAAATTTTTATTTAAATATTAATTTTTAATTATTAGACCAGAATGTGCTTCTTGTTTCATCAAATACCAAATTTAATGCATAATTTTTTCGAATTTCAAGCATTATTTTAAAGTAATAAATTGCTTTATAATTGATGTTATAAAAACTTTGTAAATATTTTTCGATAAAGAATGATTTTTAGTCTATGTGAAGTAAGCTTTATTTTTAAAAGTTTTTATCTATTATTATTAGCATTTACAAATAATTTGACCTGGAATCAAGCTTTTTCGTCAACTATGATTGGCTTAAAACTTAATACGGTTTATCCCTATTTAAAATGAACCGGTCTTGTTTCTACAGCAACCGCCACAACCAGATAACTAGGCGGGAGCTCAACTTGTGGTAGACAGGCAGTAATATGAAACAGTCACATTCATCAACCCACACAAATATCGTACTATAAAAGCATAGGTATAAATATATCGTACAGTTAAACTCATCTATTTATTCTCTACCAACTTTTACCCTCCTTTCACTATAGAATAAAGGGAGTTTAAGATCAAAATGTCGTTTTACAGCATTACGATATCTTTCGCCCCATTTCCAGCCATCTCACTCAGAGCAATCAAGTCATTTTCATTCAAAAATAACGTCAACGACCTCGCACACAAAGCGTATCACGCTTCTCCATCTTCATCTTCCCGGACCCGACGTCATCAAAATCCTATTCCGGGACTCGGGGGTCCGGCAACAATTATTGCCGGAGTCCGGGAGGGGAAAGCCTCATCTCGGCATCGATTTCAGATTAGGGTGCCGGACAGTCTCCTGTTATTCTCTCGATAATTATCTCCGGGAAAGTTCCGTGATAGCCCTTTCCCGAAGACTCCGGAATAGCTTGGAGGGATTTGGGGCTGCTTTTAGAAGGTTTGGGAGTATTTTAGATGGTGAAAAAACAGGTGGATCGGAGGAGAGATAAAATTAAAAAGAATATACATGTATATGAAATGTTCATAACCAAAAGTTTAGGTATATGGCTTTGTTTCATTCTATGAGAGGAGTCCTATTTAGGCGTTGAAGTCTATCAAACATGAAATTCACTTTAGTTTTATTTACAATTTTACTTTATGATTTACAGTACTAAGTAAATCATAAAAGAGAGTTCTTCAAAAATATTCATACTTGATCACATGCTTGCAAATCAATATATCCTATGTAAAACAAAATCGATAGTTGTCATTTTTTATGAGTATGGACAGTATACAGGGTGTCCCACGAAAAGTGGCCCAACCCCTATAACTTTTGAACCCCTACAGATATAGTCATGAAAGAGGGGTCTAGGTATAGTTAGGTGACCATGCCCTATCCGATGAGACAAATTTCGCCGCCCTCTAGCGGAAACTTTAGGAGTCATAATTTTTATTTTAAAAATTATGTGAGGTATGTGGAAAAAGTCAATGACTAAGTTGTAGAGCAGCATCGATTCATCATAAATCGACACCTCCACCACAAAAATGCCTTCAATAAAACTCATTAAACGCCCGTTTATTTAATTGTGATTTGGAACACTCAACCTCACGAAGCGCTTAAAACGCTTTCTTGTTTATTTGAGGTCTCGAACACTTAACCTCATGAAAATAAACTTTTTTAAATTTACCGCTGATGCTGTATGTGCTTCCCGTCCGCGACAATGCACATTTGGACTCTAGATTGAATATCGAGTTGCACATTTTACACCTCACACACAATTACGCATAATTCAACAATAATACCCAAAATTCAATAGCCTCTTAATTAGTATATCCAACAAGACAGAGCGTTTCAAGCACCAAGTTACTACATGCAAAAGCGTTTCGTGAGGTTAAGTGTTCGAGAACTCAAATAAACAAGCAAACGTTTTAAGCGTTTCGGGAGGTTGAGTGTTCCAAATCACAATTAAATAAACGGGCGTTTAATGCGTTTTATTGTAGGCATTTTTGTGGTGGAGGTGTCGATTTATAATGAATCGATGCTGCTCTACAACTTAGTCATTGACTTTTTCCACATACTCACATAGTTTTTAAAATAAAAATTATGACTCCTAAAGTTTCCGCTAGAGGGCGGCGAAAGTTGTCTCATCGGATAGGGCATGGTCACTTTACTATACCTAGACCCCACTTTCATGACCATATCTGTAGGGGTTCAAAAGTTATAGGGGTTGGGCCACTTTTCGTGGGACACCCTGTATATAACCTCGCACTCAACAGTATAATTTCATAAATTGTTTAAATAAAATGGCCCTTTTTGGCAGAAATACGCTCGCACTCTCATTTATTGATATCACGCCCAGGGGAGCGATCCACAGTTTGAGAATTGCTGCCTTACAGTCGGGATCTTTTCAGCCTAAATCAATTCAAACCAATTAATATAGCTAAAGAATATCATCAATTCAATGCTAGTAAATTCTACAGATTAGAACATATTTTCATTCATTTTAATACCTTAAAAAATATTTACTTCCATTTATTGAAACTAAGAAATAGCATCAATGAAATGATATTCAATTTTAATATTGTTTTATAATTTGAATGTTTTAAATTTATAATTTTTAAAGTGAAACAAAAGTTGACCCTCCCAAAGAAAACATGCATACTATTTATTCATTAACTGGTAAATAAATTTTTAATTCATACTTCCTACGCTTTTCACCATTTGAACCAAAATTATTTCGTCTTATTAATAACATTTAACCATTTACAAACTTTTTCAAAACTATAAAACCTTCTCGGTTTATACTCTTCTCGACTTCAGTAGCTCTACATCTCAACCAGAGCACTAACATAAATACCCTCGAGAATATTACGAAATCGCGTGACACCAGCAAAGTATCCCCCTCTATAAATTGATTTTATTATCTTCCTTAACGGAAAAGAATTACAACATATTCATAGCAGGCAAAGAAAAGAAATTTCCTGTCGCAAGATTCACTTTTCCCTTCAATGCATTTTACATCGCATCTTCATGGTTCATTTTTTTCCTTCTTATAACCGTACGTGCGTCCACGTTTCTCAACCGATACCCCGGCGATCGATGGAATAAATATCCAGTGTCCTTCTCCGGTATCTGGCAACAAATTCCGGGCTACGAAATTCGGGAAAAGGGCGAAATCCGGGACAATTCTATCAGCGGGGCCACGCCTGGCTAGGCCTGTCATCTTAATCGCGTTGCTTATATTTGCTTTTCTCGGTGAAATCCGCTCCGTTTTGTTTGTGATCGGCATTAAAGCTTCCCCATCCGTTCGGGGTTGGGCTAAGGGGGAAAGCTGTGGAGTTTGAGTAAGGGGTTGTATATTAATTGTAATTCTGATAAATGTGAACGGGGATAGTGAAATCCAATGTAGTAATATACTGTCTGTCTATCACAAGATGAGCTCTGGACTAGTTGCCTGGTTGTGGCGGTTGTTATGGAAACAATACAAAACTAATGGATGTAGGAAATGTAAACGAGAGCTCATCTTGTGATAGACAGTAAAGGCTATGATGTTATTAATTCAGTTAACAATCAAAATATACAGGGTGTCCCAAAATAAGCGTCCACTGAATTCCTGTAGGTAGTATAGTAAACAAAATAAGGTGTCTAGGTATAGTAAAGTGGAGTGACTAATTGAATGACCACATTACAATTCTTTTACAGCTGTGATCACCAAGTTTTACCGCCTACCTATCAGTCAATCGCAGACATTTTCAATTTAAATAAATAATAAGATTAATATTATTGGAACCCCCCACATTTAGGAACATATAAATCAGATTTTTCCAAAAAAAATATATACCTGCCGCATCTTTTTATTATTTGAATACATTTTCAAGTTTTAGCCTCTTTCTTTGAACTTTAAGTAAACCTTATCCAAAACAAGCAAAAAAGAAAAACTTTAAAAAATCCACCTTTGAAAAAAAACTTGAATTTTTTTTTTGTCTTGCTCCTATTGCTATTCAAGTAGATTCCCACATGGATCTGTAAAAAGATACTTTAAAAAGTACATTCTGACGGGAAAGGGAAAAATGTGTAAAGAGGAGAACTGTTCTGGGTAGCGTTAATGGGGAATCAAATGGAAAAGTCATGTTACTTTCAAGGTTTTGCAGAGCTTTATTTTTCTTTTATGAGTTTTTCACTCAATTGTACGGCTGTTTCTGCATTGGAACGATATAGTTTTTTTTTTCTTTTTTATAGGGATGAGGCCGAGTTTCACACTCAGCGAAATAATTTTGGACTTCCTAAACATCCAAACGTGTAAAATGCAATTAATTATTTTTTGGGGGCCGGGGGAATTAAAGAAATAATATACATTGCCGAAATTTTATTTTATTAATGAAGAAAACCTTTCGATTAGAAAGCTTTAGCTAATGATTCTGCATTTGGAATATAGGATTAGATTTGAAATAAGTTCAAGTACTAAATAATCATTCATACAAAAAATATTTCTTTTAAAAAAAAACAAATAAAGAAATTAAATTGTCTTTCAAGTTTTCCTAAACAGAATAGTTCATTTTACTAATTTATGGTTACAAGAAACATAATTAATTAATATGATATTAATTTGTATTGAGACACTCCTAGATTGATTCTAGTATAATGTATATTTTACTAGATATACAACGATCGAAATTCTAGATATAATATATGTTTTTAATTTATAATCCTAAATAAATGCTACACAAAAAAGTCACATCTAAAAAAAATTAATTTTCAGCATGGATGCACTGTTATGCTTTCTCACTAATTTTGCCAACTTTAATTTCATAAAATCTATTATCAATTTTTTTCATTACATCCGCTTTAGATTTTCAAACACTAATGTCTCACAATTCCACCCGCTCAAAATTAGAATTTATGAAATAACCCTCAACGGTATTCAAACCAACATCCAACCCCTTTAACCCCCTCAACACCTTCCAAAATTAATTTATCGCATCCATAGATATGGAAAGCGCCCGACCCATTCATACACTCCAAGCCCATTCTGATGCAAATGACCACGCTGCCTGTTTTGCACCCGACACTTATGGGTAATATTTCTCTATCTGGGTGTAAATACCCCCGTAAAAGGCATGCCCTCTCAAATCAACGGCAAAACCTCGTTAGGGAAGGTATACGCAGGTGCGTTCTCTGTTAGCGATATTCTGAGACGGAGTCTCTCATTAAGGTTTTGGTGATTAACAATATAGATCGGACCCGGTTGCGTGAACACGTGGGGTTTTATAAGGTGGGTGTAAGCGGCTATGTTCGTCACGCAGGCTGTGTTTGCCCGTTTCGACACGAATGCTGGGCCGTAATTAGAGATGATTGGTGACTTGAGTATTGGCAGGTGTATTGGAAGTGAATGCCGGAGAGAGGGCTTAGAGTTAAGGAGTGTTATTATACCTACTATGTTGTACGGAGAGTGAACGCTTTCGCTTATTGATTTGAAGCTAGATGCGTGTTTGTGTTTTTAAGGTGATTAGGGTGTGATTATGGGTCTTTTGTTTGGGTTTTTGAGAGAGTCTGATATTGTAAGCCTGCTGGTCATTGTACGTAACTCTAAAATCCGGTTTATCTGAATTCCAACTCTAACTCCTGGTTTACAGTTACCTACATACCACCTACAAACTGAATCGCGAATTCTGTCTAGTAAATAGTTTCGAGAATTTAACTTCATGTATCAGTTAAAGCAGAAAGTGAATTTTTCTTCCAGATGAAATCAAAGTTTTGCAAAATATGAGCCCCCTGCAATTGAGGAATATCGAGTTTACTTGTAGATATTTAATTAATCTAAGTTATTTTCTTTTACTTAGAAACTTTTCTTTACTTCTTACTTTTTCACCAATCATCTCTAGCAACATAACTATTTGAATAGGAATACCCACTATCTTTAAAGTTTATAACTGTTCCTTTAAAATTTTAAATATGTTAAAAAATATAGTTATTCTTATAAATATACTAGATCGTTAAACTGGGAATATCCTTACTCAATTAAATTTACTCTGATTAAGACTAAACCTCCAACATCGAATCTATGCATCAAAATAATGACCCCTTCTCAGATAGAAACTGATTATTTATTTAACCTTAATAAACATATATTAAGCTGTAAATATAAACTCAAAGCAATTTCAACAATCCTGAATAATAAACTAAATAGATTTACAACATAAATACCATAATCAAACAGTTTACCTAACAAATACCGCAATACGTTATTGAGCCATACGGACTTTACAAATTCATACCTATGATCAACCGAGGAGAAATAAACACTACTAACATCCATCTATCCTATACACGACACGCTATTACCCAACCGTAAAAGTATTTTTCACTGAAAGGTCCATCAGAGCAAACTTACGCGCATTCAAAATTATCTGGGCGTTTGAATATTAATGTCCAGACTTTGATATCCTCTATTTAATGATGGTGCCGTAACTTAAAATTTAAAATTAATGGAATCCAATCCGTCCTTGGGTCCATCAATACCCTTTTAAAAGGGATTCATTCATATCCGCGTAATCACATTAGTTTATTTACCCTTGAGGGGTTCGCCAGAGTCGCTCCTGCTTCTTGTTTTAGATGCAACCGAAAATTATGTTGGACGTTTTGAACCAGAAAGAATCAAGTCATAGTTGGTAGAGCTATCGTATGAAAGTTTTAATTATTATATAAACTTTTTCGAGTAGGATAATGAAGGCAAAGTTGAGGGGGGAATACATTTTTGCTTTATTTTTATCATTTTTTGATTATTACATTCTTTTTGTTTGTGATTTATTACATTCTCAATCCAATAACTAAGTTTTATCTTTTTATACCTTACATTAAGGATAATTCCGCTTAGTTGAAATCATTTGAAAATGTGAAAGTATTTTATTCATACAAAAGGCATGCTTTTAATGGAAGGGCTATTAGGTGTCTTCTTAAAGTTTCCTTTTGTAATAGTGGAGAGACAACAACGAGATGTATGTATATGTAGATCACGCAGTACATTGTAACGCTGGAAAATGTAGAAGTTTATGGAACACTTAGAGAGTGTAAAGGGAAATAGAATAATGGAATCTCAAAATGTTCTCCCTTTTTTTAAAATTCAGCAAGCTATTCCCAATGAATCTGTATGTCATATCTAAATAAATGAAACTTTATCTGTGGAATAATGATATCTTATTGTATGTATTCTCTACTTACGCTATACACATGTGTGAATGAATGAGATTTACCTCAGGCGTTGATAATTTATACTACTTTCAATGTAACCCATTCGTGGATTTCATCCTACTCAAAAATCCACACGGGTTACATAATGCTTGTTGAAAACCTTTAAATCAAAGCAATACCATACATGGGTAAATGTGTGAAATGGAAATCAACCAAGAAAGCCCACAAACCCAATGGAATTACTATTGCATAGATAAAATGTCCAAGACCTAACTAACGAATCGCTTTATACACGTTTGTCCAGGAAGGTTTTAAACTCTTGTGAAAATTTGAATAAGGTCTTTTCCCCATCAGTTGAGAGAGATTCTTGATAAAATGTACCCTTACGGTTGACCTTCCCTTTTCATTGTCATTGGCTTTCTCAAAACAAGGTTTACCCAAACCATTCTACAATACTATATATTAAAGTTTGCATAGAAAGGTTTCAGAAAAAAATTATAGTAAAACCCCAGAAAACCCTTCTTAAGCCCAGTTTCTAACCTTTCTTTAAGGTTTTTCTGTAAGAACACTGCTAAGCTTATAGGCCTCAACTAGCACCGGTTGTTTTCACCCAGTCACAACTTTATAAAAAAAACCTTAAATGTGTCACGATGTAAGGTTACAACAAGGTTTATAACACCTTGCATTGCTGTCTATTATGATGATGGGGTAGAAACTGAATTCAAACAAATCAAGGTTTTATTCAATAGAAGTTATCGAAAGGGACTTGAACCACTCGTCCACCCATTTCGATACGCGGTCACAATCAATGGCGATGCCAACTCCAATGGCACGCAGCGATGTACGCGATCTACTTTGAATAAAAGTTCACTTAAGGGGAAGACCCGTTAACGCGCTGGTGATGCCCAATCGGGGCGGAAAAGATTCCCTCCACCACCACCCACACAAGGCTTCGTGACTCTCGATCGGCATTTCTACATATCTCGCTTCATCCTATTTCCTCCTTTCGTGCTGCCTTTTTGCCCCCTGCTGGGTTCGGGGAGGATTGATTCTTCGATTCGCCCCTTTGAAGACGAGGGGAAGGGAGATTAAAGCTTTCCGGAATTAGAGGGAGCTTGTTCCGGAACGCGAATTATTGGAAATTTTATTCGAAACGAAGGGAATGTGATTTCGATAATAAAACGCCGCGGGTGTGCGTATTTGCATAAAATCATTACGAGAGAGAGAGAGAGGGGGCCGGGTTCGATAAATAACACACCATCGAAACGGGGAGTGCGGTTCACATGCGTTTAATCCGTTTGAATTAGAAGGAATATATTGGGGAAGGTGAACTTGTTCACATGTAGGATCTGGTAGCACAGAATGTAAAGTTACTTGTGCGTAGTAAAAACGGAATCAATTGCAAAAGTATTCGAGATATTTTCAGTAGCAAAAGTATTGTGTTATTTGATTTAGGAATATTTATATTCTTTTACATAAATATAATTTTTGTTATAGTTCACCCCAAGCTGTTTTTATTGAACTTCAGAGGTGAGTAATCGCATTAGAACGTAATGTAAGAGGACAGACACTACTCTTTTAATACAAAATACGTCTTAAGGGGATAGTGGACCTTCAAATAGGCAAAATCGAACAAATTTCGGAAAAAAAATATTTTTTGATTTTATAATACTCAAAACTAATCTAAATAAGTATCTGAAAACGAAATTGAAAAAAGCGAATAAATAAAAAAATTATACCAGTTTGAAGTTTAGTTACCAAGTGTTTTAACACGTACCGAAACACCTTCGAACGGCCTGTTCTTGCACACGTGTTTTTGGAATGTTCCGCGTCTTTAAAACGTTCCTTGCGACAGAGTTTTTAAGAAAATCAAACCAAACTTTCAACATAGCTTCCTAACAATTAGTTGAAATAAAATTCGTATTGTTTAAGTAATTGATCAACATTAAGTTTGTCAAATTCTGGCTTTAGTACCAGAAAAAGTGAAATTTTTATAAATTTTGAGTATAAGTATACAAAATATTTTCTAGCAAAATAACTACTGAACCAAATAACTAAATAATACCAATTTTTGTTCTTTATGTACTTTAGAGCACTTATTTAATACAATCAAAAATAATTTTGAAAAATTATGTCGCAAGTGAGATTTTTAAAATTGTCCTTAAAAATTTTGTTTTTTTAATGTAAAAAATTTATTCTTTACTTTTTCATAAAATTTTAAATGGATATAAGGTTTTTATACAGTACTGCACTTATGTACCAAATTTAATAATCATGAGGCAATAAATAAAAAAAAAAGGTTTGAAGGTCCACTATCCCCTTAAATACAAATTCTCTTTGTAGCAATTGTATGTTTTCGAATTAAATAACTTATTTTTTGTATTTATATTATATCACTATATTATATTCAACCGTTATTCTAAAATTTCTAAAGTAACAATGTTTTGTTGAAAAAAGTAGTAATTCTCTGAACACTGTAGTACTTTAATATTATTACACTAATGTATTAAAAAAATAAATTAGTTTATGTTAATTTACTTCACCGATAAGATAGGTATTCTAAGTATAGTCTAGAAACTTTTATGATCAAAAATTGTTAACATAATGACTTATTTAAAAGTAAGAGTAATTTAGAAATTTGGGGGTTACATGAATTTTTTATGATGATCTATTCTAGTTCAATTAGGATTATTAAAATTTCTTGGTATTCAAAAATATATTAAATAGTTAATACATATTTTACTTTTAAAAACTTAATTTTTAGAACAAAGTTTCCTTCAAACTATTTTTTAAATTTTTTCTTTACAGAAATCACACAACGTATTCCTATAATGGGATAATGCGGTCTCAAATCAGAAAGAAATAAGCAATATAGTGTTTAAATTTAGCCATATGTTTATTTTAAAAATATATTTTTATATTCAATCAATATTGTAAATTTTAAAAATTAATGCAATTTTTTATTCAAAATATATAGGTAATCTAAACATTTCAGTAAATTACTCAGAATGAAATACTGCAATGAAACATTCTGATAAAATTTATCCTTTTAATCCCCTGAAATAAATTGAATTTCAGTTAGTTTTTACCAATTTATATTGAATTACTTCCTTTTATGCTCAGTCATTATATCAGCTTTCAGAAAAACGGTTTCCTTTTCAATGAACGTTTTTTTCCGAGTTTTTATAAGGGTCTTTATAAGTACTTTTTTTGCCTTAAACATTACCCCGAATGAAGTACTTTTTACCACTTTAAGATATTAAAAGTACTATCAACCATTGTTCAATCCAATAAAACTTAAGTCTGTTCATTTAAAAGATCAACACAATACATGTTAATTTGGAAGCTATGAAAGCCCAATTTAGTTTTCTCTTCATGATTACTTCTTCCTTAATCAGTAAGAAAGACCGACAAAAAGTCAACATTTAAACTGAATTAAAGAACACGAACAAAAAAGGCTCGCATACATTCAAACATCCACGGTGCGTCCACAAATTGAGTTAAATGCAAAAATTAAATTAAATTGACGTTGGACCTTCGGCCAAAACAAAAGTACATCAAAATATTTTTTCTTCGATCCTCTTGTCCCCCTCTAAAACAATTAGTCAAGTGTGTTTTGTAATTCCTTGACTTTTTAAGAAGGTTAATTAAAGTCTCCAGTTCAATTTCTTTAGGAGTACAAACACAGAGTTGTCCTGAGCAGTGCTTGCTAATTTAGCTTTTCGAATTTAATCTCGTTAGAAGATTGGTGGGGTATTTTTTGAGCTTTACTTAGGTTGAAAATTAATCTGCTGTCCTTTGTTTAAAAAAATAGGACGATCCATGGTTATACAATTTGGGATAATGAATGCGAGAAATGGGATTTCTGGAATTATAACAGAAATTAAAATAATTGTTGGGTTATTTTGGTTTTATACGTGAAAATATGACTTGTTGAGACTGACGTAAAATATTAGGTCTTTTTTTTACAAATGTGCTGGTTTAAAATGTAAGGAATTTTATTCGTCTTGCGATTACCGCAACAAAAAGAATGATGCTTGCATTTCAAAAGCCTGTTTAATTATTTGGTAATGAAAACGATTGGTAAATATTTTATCTTTAAAACGATTATTGTATCTAAATTCGTTAAACCGTAAAATATTTCCATAGTCTATATGGAAATAATGTTTCCATAATTTGAGATTTTTCTGGGCCTTAGGTGTAAAACAATATGTGTGACAAATTATATAAATATAGGTCACTTGGGATGCAATGCATAGTAACTCTATTTTCCCCAACTTATCATAAGAAATAAAAAAATGAAATTAAGAAATAAAGCTCTTTTAGACGTGTACCAGTAGGTTTTTTTTTTTCGAAAAATGATTCGATGTCTAAATTTGAATAGTTCAATGCAATATACGAACCCCTACCCACTTTGGGGGACTCTCACACACATATATTTTTATTCTAGGTAACATATGCGTCTTCCGTCTTGTTACAACTCTACTGTATATCACATGGAACTTTGGCATGGATGTTAGTTTTTGTCCATGAGTGTGTGTGTGTGAAGAATGAATGTGGCCCCCTGTAAAAGCGGATTGTGTGCGAATATGTGTATGAGTGTGGCGTGGGCAACAGTACTTCACCTCCGTTCTCCGTGGCTTCGGTTCACAGGTAACGCGAAGAAAGTACTGATTACGGCATTTCTGTTCGTTAATGTCTGTTACAACTGTAACGTTTGAATTGCCTGCCTTTGGAAAAAAAAGCTCTCCTTTGAAAATCTACCCTTCAGTTTAGTAACAAACACTTTTTCTAAGGCATGCTTCTTCTTTTCAAAACAATGCTGATGAAAATAACAAAATTCTTTATACTTAAAAAATTTGGTAGCTACGAGCTATAAAATTCCAACCAATGAAAAAACGTTAATGTACCTTCGACAAGCAAAACAATTTATCAAAGAAAAAAAGTAGGAAAAATAATTAAAAACTGAATGCAACGTTTGTATCTTACAGAAACCATACTAGTGTAGAGAAGTTTTATTATTAAGATACTTCAGAGTGTCAAAGACACGCTATATTTAAAGATAACATAAAAATACTGAGAAAAACACGCAAGTGAATTTAACCCATTGCACAACGGAAGTCAAAACCGATAGAAAAAAATTCAACTAGGGTATCACATGCCACTTAAGAACTTACAGAATCCATACAACGTAGATTTTCGATAGCCCATATCTCATATTCATAAACAGCGTCTAGGGTATTCCATTACTGAATAAGATCGAAAAACCCTCCAAAATGAAGCACCGAAAGTGCGAATTTTCTTCGCAAGCGATCATTATAGAAAGAGAGACAACCTTAACCCCGGGGCATCCCTATAATCCTATTACAGCTATGCTGACGCCTCGTAGCTTGAGAAGGTGCCAGGTCTTTTAACGAGTTTCGGAGCGGGTACCTCTAACAATTATTAAAATGAAACATCTGCATTCTGTGCCGGCGATTATTAGGAGTTTTATTGTTTCTTCTTTCTTGGGTGCGGTTATACTGTGTAATGGAGATAATACTGTTAAGTGAATTATTAGCGGGGGATAGCTAAAAACAGTTACAGGGTAAACAAATGCAAATAGGGACTAATTTCTGGATAGGTTCATTAGGTGTGAGAAAGAAAAACGGGGAGGAGTAGGGAGAAGTAAAGAATGTAGGAACGTCGGCGTGGGAGGTTTTTGATCAAAGAATTAAATACATTAGCCACTCAAATACTTGGAATGAATTGGAGGTAAAATACTAACTGTTCTCATAAAACATAAAAATCTAGGCTATTTTAAGAAAATATATCAATTTAATTTACTTCCTATCTAATATTCTACAAACATTAGCATAAATCGGCTTTAAACTAATGGGAGATGGAAAGCCAATGTTATAATATTCCACTAGAGCAACATTAATTATAGATATCATAGTTTTTCATATAATATTACAAAAAAAATATTTTACATCCATTTTTGATGCAAAAGTCTTTTTTATTATTTTGTCAGAAAATCATATGACTCTCCATTATCAAAATTTTAATATTTCGTCAAAGCGAAATAATTACAAGAATAAGGTAGTTATATAAAGGTGGTTTAAAATTTGCTTTTAATATAGAGCTTTTTTATTCCTGATAAAAATTATTTCAGATCTCTGATGCAAGCAAAGAACTAAAAAAACATAAAAATCAAACGAAGCTTTAGAAGGGAAAATATCAAAGAAATCTTGCTAAGAGGCTTTGTATACTATTATTTCCGTTCATGTGAAACATTTCTTTCTGTGTGCTGGTAATATTTTCTACTTACGGTACACTGAAGACATGGTTCGGTCATAATTTCATTAGCATGTAGCATAAATAAATGGGAATAGTCCCCTCTCTGCTGTGGCTTTCCCATCGTATATAATCCTTTTATTGCAAGGTATTGCATATAATTGTTTTGGTAAGGTCCCATGCAATCAATGTGGGTGATGAAAGTTACTATCCATATATCATTTATGTGGATAGCGCAGGATGGACATAAATTAAGAGAAATGAAGGTATTAAACTAGTACTAATTCTTTCAATCAATTAAGGATATATACTAATTTCAGAAGAAATATCTTTTGTCCTTCTAATAGAAAGTACCTAATTTAATTATTTGGGGGTGCATATAAATATAATCATTTGGAAAATAATGGAATAAATTTTAGTCTGATTTTGGTGATTCATTTAAATGGTAATGAAATATATGTTAGCGTAATGCCAATAATTTCATACTAAAGAGAATTGTTTGATTCGAAATAAAAAAGTTATTAAAAAATATCGTTACTTTTATTTGTTAATTATTGCAATTGAAATATTTTTTTAATCCCAAGTGCTTTCTTGAACTGATGGAAAATAGTTTTAATAATGACCAATTAGTAACGCAGAATGAATAATTTGTAATGCCTTTAAAATCCTATTTAAAGTGTTTCATCAAAGAATTGCAATTAGTTAAAAGAAATATTCTTTAGAGCATTTACTTCTTTAACACAGATTTTACATTGTTATAATTTTATGAAAATTCTGAATTAAGAAAAAAATTTAAAATAGTATTTAAATATGAAGAGGAGCTTTATGGGTTAAATTTTTTTAATGTATTTATATTTTATACATTATATACTTTTATTTTTTTTTAATTTTTTAATCAAATATCAATTAATCCTTAAACTGGTTATTATTTCTTTTTCCCTTTATTTCTTCATATAAAACCCTTTTCAGATTTATTTTAAAATGTATTTAAGAGTTATTTTTTGCCCTTAACAGAAAATGAACAAAAATATTTTAAAATCGTATGCCATATTCTCCAAAAATATATTTTTCCCTTCTAAAAAGATATTGAAGAAGGTTTCTAAACTGTATGAATAATTCATTATTGTTACCTATTTAAAAAATCGTAAATCCTACTTGTATGTTTCAAACGTGTCCACCTTTAAATTATATTCATTGCACTTTAAAAATGTTTATACATAATTTTAAAATCTCATTTAGATGAATGTAGTAAAAAATACATACGTAGATTACTATTTCTCATTTATCAAAAACTGCCGTAGCCAACATAGATATAAATTACTGAATTGTCTGCTTTTCACATAGTAATGGTTTCCCTAAAATTACGCCTTACAAGTTTATTAAACTAAAGTTAGTGAGGGAAAAGAGTAATTAAGAAACACGTTCTCACTCTCAACGAAAGTGCTAATCTCTCAAAAGTCTCGTGTAGTTACTAATTATTATTTAGCATCTAAGTATTAAAAGAGATGCTTAATCTTGTAAGCTTATCGCAGAGTTTAATAACAATGTGTTAGAGCTGTTTAGATAAATTTCTGAGCTTAATTAGTTGCTTGTAGTGCAGTTCTCTCAAGTCAAGAGATTAACTATTGACAGATTTTATATGGGTTTTATAAGCTTCTAGGCATGTTATTCGAGAAAGTTTAATAAACTGAAGTTCAACAGAAAACTTTGGATTACGTTATACACATAGAGGAAAACTTCTATTCATATTGTGCTGGGAACATCGGTACTATTTATGTATTAAATGAATATCACTTTTCAACAAAGGAGTTTTGTAAAACATATGTAGCATAAGCTATCACAAAAGGGGCAAACAATTTGTAAGAAACAAATATATATACTTACTAATCTGCAAGCAACTACACTTGCATATTCATAGCATTTTCTATTATCTTTCTGTTATATAGTATTTTTGTACACGTACCTAACTAATTTTACTACCCAATTTTTTAAAATAGTATACATTAAAAACAATCTTCTTTTACGATTTATTGAAAATGCCTACTAAAATTTCAGCCATAAAATATCCATACTTTATGTTGCTGCTGTTTTTATTCTTTATATTAACTAGAGTAACATAAATATTTTAGGGTTTATGAAAAGAGGGCATTCAAAATAGTTCTTAAAATCATGGGTATGTCTTTTAGTATAAACGAATGGGGTAATAATGTTCTAAAATTTAAATAAATCTAATTCTAAAATCTAATTATGCATTATAATTAATGCATTAATTGTAAAATGTATTTTTGAAGAACAACCTTTTTCAAGTTTAGAAAGAATTATATTCATTAAAACATTGGTTATTATAGTTATTTCCTTTTATAGTAAAAAAAATCTGATTACCTTAAACAAATTGCAAATTAGAAAGTAATAAATGTTTCTTTTCATAAATGTCAAACTCATATAAATCTAAACAGAAATGAAGTCTTAAATTGTATAAATAACATTTTGTTGCTAATATTTTCAGCAAATTAGTAAAATCAGTTCGGTCATGTTTGCTAATTTCAACACAGTTTATATAAATTTTGACGTTTGTATACAGTTTAATTTGAATAAATCTTAACGTTTCAAAAGCATCTCAAAAATAATTTTAAATAATCCGAAATTCAATCCTTTCATGATTAATACTTCCAAATAAGAAAAATCATTTTCTCCTTCAAAAAAGAGAACGCAAATGACTCCTCGCTATTCTCAACTCGTATTTAAACTCAAAAACAACAACAAGAAAAAAAACATAAGATTTCCGGAATTGTCAAGACGAATAATGGAATGGAAAAAGTAATGATAGAAACAAATAACGATCTCAAAAACAGAAAAAAAAAATCAGATACCCAAATTCTTATTCCAAAGTTATTGTAATTTATTCAACCGAAGAACTGGTATTCCGTGTTTCCACGAGTAAAAAAATTCAAAAATCTATTTTCTTCCGGTGAAAAAATAAGCCAACTTCCGTTCATTATGACAAAGTATACGCGCTATCGAAAATCGGCGAAAGATCAATTATTATGGAATTCATTAACTGGCAGCACATGTGACAGTCTTTGAATAAGGCGAACAACCATGTATAATTCATAAATTTCTGTTTTTGCGTTTTTCTTCTTTATTTTTTTTCGTTTGTCGTGTTCTTGTTTCTTTTTGACTTGGAGGCTTTTGGAGTAGAAACAAAATCTGATTATGTCCCCTTTGCTTTGAAATAAATAACTTTTGAAGTATTATTACTCTTTTCTAAATAAATTCTAAAATGACCGTGCAAAAACTGAAGTATTTGTTTCTGTTTTGTGGAGAGATAGATCTATTGGGGGGGGGGGATGTACGAAGTATTGTTTTTTTTCTGTTATGAACATGGTTGTAAATCATATTATGTTAGTTTTATGGTTATTTTTATTGGATGCGGTATGTGGTATAAATTTTATTAATTATTCATGTATATGTTTTATTTCTTAATAACATATTACTTTGTAGATAATTTTATAAATCAGTTTTACTGAAAAATATTTTAACATAAAGTTAAATTCTTCCATAAATTTTTTTATTAAAACGTTTTCTTCCCATCCCATCGAGGAAGAATTTTGTATTTAATAGTAGAGTTTCGAAAAACTAACTTTAGTGGGCAAACGATGGAATTAAAATTTTTACTGTTTGGTATCTCTATCTAATCTGTTTTGTTATCTTAAATTCCAATATTTATTGTTTGGTTGTACTTTATTAGGTACATATTTTTACTGATCTTACAATAAATTAAATTAAAAAATAATTTTAGAATACAATATTTTAACTGTAATCAAAATACCTTATTTTATAGAATTAAAGTTTCAGTCTAACTGTTTCTAACTGTTAATATTTTGTAAAATATACACCCAAGTATTCATTACGTTACCTAGTTAAACCCCTCTTAGAAAGCTAAACGCATCTGAAATTATTACGATTACAAGAAATACGTTCTAAAATATGTTCAATATCTTTCTCCGAACTAAAATTACCTCTGATTATTTATTTTTTCTTAACATGTTCCTTAAAAGTAGAAGTTCATAACTTACTTTATAAAATCCCCGAGATAATAAAAGTACGACAAATAATACTATAACAACATGTATATTCAAAATTATTGCCCAGTAGCCTATATTTCCTTCTGAGTAATAGGTGTCTTCTTCTTCTTTGGCGTTACAGCCTAGGACAGTCCAAGGCTGTCTCAACAAGTCTTTGCCATCTCGCCCTATTAGATACGACCGTCCTCCATCTTCCAGCACCAATCACTTGAAGGTCTTTTTCCACGCTATAGGTGTCTTCTACTGTCACTAAAAACAGATAGCCTTTCACGAAAACAGAAATTCATACGGTCTACCAGAAAAAAAAAGTATGAAAGAATATCTCCATAACAACCAGAGTAAAAAATGAAAACCTTCATATATTTTGAATATATTTATATTCAAAATTTTGAATATTATATCATAATATTATTTATTTTAAATTATTTTTCCAGATTCAAAGTCACGTTTATAATAGTAATAATAGATAATCATAATTTAGAAAGGAAACAACCCTATTTAGAATAAAAAATAATAAGTGGTAAAATGTTACTACAATACTGAGAATAATCTATGAAAACTCGATAAGGCAAGACATCCCTAACTTATAATACGGTAAATCAATATCAGGATGAAGGAAAAAAAAATAATCTTACACACACACAATTCAAACAATCTGCCAACCAAAGTAATACATGCTTTCCCAGACTTACTACGCTTAAATGTTACATGGGGAGCAATACCTAAACTCTCACACGGAAGGTATTTTTCTTGTCTTACGCAAACAAAACATTTCGTCTTCTCATTAGAAATAATCCGGTCGTAGTCAGTATTGGTCTCAATCCAACTTGTCTTTCATCGTACGACGTATAGGTCGGAATAAATAGTAACAACACCGGAGCTGAATAAACAAGAATTGTGACACACGCCGCATGACATGGGACTAATAACACAAAAGTCTGGCATTGTCATGTGATTGTGTACAAGAAGAGCCAAGTGTTTGTTTCCTTCATGTTTCTGAAAGTGAAAGTTGTTTGTCTTTAGGTTTCAAGAAACTGTTAGAAATAAATTTTTGTAATTCTACTGTTGTTAAAATTTGTTGTAGGAGGTTTTTTGTGAAAGTTTTCTGAGTTGTAAAAATTTTGTTTGAAGTTGAAAAAGATTTGAAGGAATATAAGAATATATTGAATATATTCAAAGTTAACTATTTTCATGGCAAAAATTGTAGTTGTTTAAAAATATTGTTTTCCTATATTGTAATGCAAGTTTTTTTTACGTTTCCCCTATGCATATATATATGTATTTAATATAATATGTATATGTTGTGTAATATAATATGTATTTAACTCATTAGGGCTTCATAATAATTCAAAATACTGAATTCCCTAAATGTTTTCTTAAGTGTATGTTAAGATTTTTAAGTCTTCTTAAAAACTATCTTAAGCTTCAAAAAATATTCTGTGTTTGATTTCTTGCACATAAAGCTTACAAAAATTGAATTTGTATAGAAATTAAATATGTAGAATATATTTTTACTTAAATCATCTAAATTATGAAATTTTACATTTTGCTCTAAATTTAGTAAAGTAAACATAAAACCTTCTGTTATTTAAAATTTTAAGTTTTTATTTATTAGTTTAAATGCAATGTTTAGCTTATTTTGAATTGTTAAAACATGAGTTAAGTCAGAGTGGTACAGAAATACCTCTCGAAACATTAGTTAAAAAAGCTCTCTATGATGCTATTTTACTTCCAATATCCAGTGTACTTCAAAGTGATTGAAATTTGCTTTAAGATCTTTTACATGGCTATTCAAGTGCATTTTAAACTAATAAAATTCAGAGAAACACAGATGTAACAAAATGTATTGATCATGTGTATATTTAGCTTCTGTAGGTGCTTATGTTTTTCAGCAAAAATTGAAGCAATTGCTGTTCTAGCATTCACATAAAAATGTCTAAAGGGTTTTACATTCTGTCCAATTATTTACTAAATTATTTTTTGTTTTGTAGAAAAAAAATTCCAGTGTGATATATGCCTATGATATTTGATATCTGTGATATTTTTATGTGATATTTATGTGATATAAAAATAAGGCTTATAAAGTTGAAAAACCTTTTGTCGTGATTGCTTACTGGATAAAACTAATTTAAACTGTAGAGTACATTGATTCAGATTACATTCACAAAGAAAACACTAACGATAGAGCAAGAAATTGATGCCATAAAAAAGGATGATACAGGAAATATTTCATTAGTTCCATCATTCTTATCACAAAAAAAATTAAAACTTTTATATTCCATTCAATTCCTTACATCCGGAAAATAAAGAAAAGCTATAAGCTATTACTTGATGAAAAACATGTATCACTCAGACAATTTTTGAAATCCTTCTCACGACAAAACCCTCATTTTTCTTGTGTCTTCAGAAATCCCACAAAAAACCCACTTGTCCATGTTCAAGAACTCCATATCTCTGCCGATACAAACTTTCAAATTTTGGATATTCCTGCCCAAAAACATTCGCCTTTTTTTACAACTAAGTGGGGCTAACAAAATATATTTTTCCTAGGCTCTTCAAAGTACACTTATCATTGCTTTATCAGACCTACCTGTCTATGTTCCTCCAAAGTAACTGGAAAATGACTCAAGGAAAAAACTCATCCCTTTTTTTTTTCCTTATTCTCCTCATCTTCTATTGTTCCCGAAGAAAAGATATTTTTCAGCAGGAGGTTATTAAAAGATGAAACTCGTAGACTGTTTCGGATATCCCCCATTAGATAATACATAGTCCTTAGATACCTCGCCGTGTCTTGTCAGGGGAGATTACCGCAGGAAAGTAAAAAAAAAACTTTTCATTTTCTTCGTATTTTCATCCGTCTAAAGCTTTGCTAAATGGACTTTATTTCTTCCGCAGTTTTTACCAGTAGATTCTGTACGTGACAATGATGAAAAAGAAAAATGTCGAGCCTAAGAAAGTTTGGGGTTTTGCGAATTTTTTTTCCCTTGAATTTACTCTGCGAGTGGATTTAAAATAAATGAACCAGAACCGAAATTTTTTCCTGGGAGTAGTTTAGAACTTAAAAAAATCCCTGATGTTGGTTGATATATAGAGCTCATTACAGTAATTTGATTTGAGACTTTAGAAAAATTCGGTTAGGGTTAAGGATAGCTTGTGAACACTGCTTTAGATTCTTATCTATCTAACTTGATTATTTAAGGTCTGCTTCCATTTTCAAACTTTGATTCTCTTATAGATAGATATTTCTGAGTTAGTGATTCAGTGATTTTAAATTTTAAGTATGTTAGACGCAACAATAAAGTATTGAAGTGCAGACTATTTTTAATGATATTAAAAATAAAGAATGCCATCAATATAATGCACTTATAATTTTTTGTGTCCTTGATTAGGTATGTTCTGCTGCAGACAAATTATTCTTAAAATAATCTTATTCTTTTTATGTATAGAATGACATGACAACCATCCCAAAGTATATTACAATGTCCGCTTGCGGTTAACATCAGTGTAAACGTTTCTGGAAAAGGTTTGAGGTACACAAAAATGTTGAGTAAAATTTTTTCATGTAGCTGAGTTTAGTAAAAAAAACACCTTTTTACCTAAATCATTAAAACGTTAAATTAATGTGTTATTTATTGCTGATAAAATTAAAAAAAAACATCACAATTTTTTCTTTCGATAATGTATAATTGAAAATTAACTTATTTTAAATTTACATGTTGAGCAAATTAAGAGTTTTTTTTTTCAATAAAAATACTTGTTTTCAATAATATTGATGTCTCTTTATAAAAACTTGAGGTGTTTACTTCCGTAACGAAATATTTTACAAAATGATCAGTCTAATTTATATTACAATGTGGGTTGACCAACCAAGCGTATTTTGTCTCCCCTTATCCCTACCAGGTTATTTAAATGATTTTAACTCGGAAATTAAATGGCATGAATAGTGATCAGCATCCTATTATATCTCTCCATATAATCACTTCCTCACATTTTTTTTTAAATGTATAGTTACAACAAGAATAAAAATATGATTTTGTGTGTACATTTCCTTCACAAATAATGATCAAAGTTTAATATCCTTATTAAGAGTGTTCCATAAAGCTTTCCTCTCTAAATACACAGCTCATCGACCACTCTAACTTGCGGGGCATAAAATGGCCCAGAAAAAAAACTGAACTTTTTTTTTCAGCAACACTTCTCCTTCCTACAGATAACTGGTTCGTACTTCATTACTTCACTTCCTGACATGGCTGAAAGAGCACTTTTTAACGCGAGCAACCTCTAAAGCATTTTGTCACGAAAACATACCGTGCGCAAGTTTTACAGTGAGGCTTAAAATGTAGTTTTTTCGCCTCATTAATTATTCGGAACCCGGGGGAAATTACTTTCTAATGTATTTGCCATGACCCGTCGCTGGCGAGGTTTCATTTTATTAAGTGGGCTTTTAACATGGAGTTAGTTAAAAGCTAAAAGCCTCGGCTCTAAGCAGCCTTGTTTTTGGTTGCGGAATCATCTTTAGCTTTTCCTCGTTAAGGAAATCTAAAGTTATCACAGGGTAGCTAGAGTTTAAGTGAAAACCCTAATGGAAAAGTTCTGTATTCCAAATTCAATAAGTTATGTTCAGTACCTGTGGAAATAGAAATAATAGCGGAATGGTTTTGTGCGTAATGCATAGTACCCCTTTGAAATCTATTTTTCAATGTGTTCGACCATAACTTAATTAAAACCCCACCGAAGTACCAAATTCAAATTAGGATCAGTCTGCATTAATATTGATTTAATCTTTTAATGGGAAATAATAAGCCTTGCATGTTTATGTAAATATTATTCGCGGTACTATATATTTTTGTTTCAAAGATATTTTATTTCAATGAACAAAAAGTTTAATTAAAGATTTAAGGGAAATGCTATAGATTTTGTGTAAAAATGAAGGCTTATTAGGCACCAGAAGTTTAATAATACCAAAGATTTCTGCATTTGCTTGAATTTTTTTAGGTATATATTGGTGATAGCATAACTATTTAGTGTACCTGATGTATCATTGATGGAAGAGAAAAAAAGACTACTGCTACCATTTAGTCTCCAAACTATGCTTTAATTGTTCTGTAATAATTTTGATACTAATTAAAAATCGTAGATAGATCAGCTTACTGTGTGCTCCAAGAAAGGTTTCTTTGCACTATAGGCTCTTATGCAAAGCTATATGAAAGATAAACATTTATTATTCAATTCGTAAAATTCAGCTGTTCTTGGTGGTAAAGAGGATTTCATTGCTTATAACCTAGGGAGATCCTTCCTAAATATGTAAATGGAGATATTGGTTCAACCACCGTCATGGCATGTCATTCAAAAAAAGATGTTGGTAGGTGGGCGTAATCATATAGTATGGCCACTTGAACCTACTACCGACATTCCATTACAAAACTCAGTACATTCATTTATTATCCTTTTAACTAGGAGGACAATTTTTTATTTAAAAGAGTACTTAAAAATTATTTTATCCTTAATTATTTCCTCGCAATGATGCTTAAAAAAACTTAAGGTACCGGTATTTATGATGATGATTATATATTTCCAACTAATAATCTAATCAACAAAACTATTCCTTTTCTTGAATTAACTTGGATTCCTCTAGTCAAGTTTCCATTTGCGCAACCATTGTTCATCTCTAACTCACCATGTATTACATCGGATTTCCAATTGAACCGTTATATCGTGCAAAACAAAAAAAAAACCTTCACAATTACCGCACTACCAAGCCTCAAAAACCATCACTCACATATCCTCATGAATATTGGCAACCTCATTCCCCGCAACCCTGACAGCCGCCTCCAAAACGTGATTTCCAACCCAACATCCATTCCTCCATACGTCAAACCACAAAGCGCGGGCAGCCTAATTGGAAAACACGATTAATCCATCCCCAATACCGAATGAAACGCCGTCAAAACGCGCGGTGACCACCATGCAGATCGATTCGCGAAATGACCGCTTGATTTCAATACCAGGAGTTTTACCACCGCTATCTATTCCGGGATCTGGAATCGGGCCAGCCAGTGATTAATAAACCTTCGCCAATGAAATCTCGAAATCGTATTTCCCCTTCAATTTGGCTACATGAAAGGGGCTGAATTGTATATTTCTGGGCCTAATTTCCAATGCAAAGTAGTTCTGGAGCTTTATAAATCCCTGAGACTTCGCTCTTGGTTTCGGCAATGCCGAACCGTTTTCGGTTTTGTGTGTTGCGGGGGTGGGGGGTGATTTCGAATGCACCACTTTCGCAACTTGTGTGCATTTGTAATCTTTGTGTAGGTGGGTGGTGTTGCCATATTTCTGATTCCATTACCCTGTGGTCCATGCTGGTGTTAAAAGGAAACACTGTTTTGGGAGCTCAGGGATAGTCGATTAATTTTAAATGCTTATTCTAACCCAGTTACAATCGATTAAGGCTTTTCAAATATGTAGTGTGAACTCTACGAAAGTGGTTTTGAAAAAAATGCGTATAAATGTTTCCTGATCAGGTGAGCTCAATAGCTGTTATAATTTCCTGCGCATTTTAAGAGAGAATAAAATGTCTTAATGCGAATAGAGATTCTCTTATGGGTTTTCAAAAAAAAAAACACTGAACCTTTTTGAATATGGAATTTATTGAAAGACACCTCTATCGATAGTGTTTCACGAAGGATTTTGAGGCGAGTTTTCCCTAAGTTTTTAAAAAGAAAACCTGAAAATATATAAACTTCTTGGAGCCGATGTCTGTATTTAGTGGTTATTTTGTAACACTGGTATCTTCTAGTACTGAATATTAATGTATTGAATATTATATATGTTTAGTATATTAAAATAAAATAAAACTCAAATGCTGTAAAAACTAAAAACAATATTTAAGCTTAAGTATCTAAGTAGATTTGACTTACTTAACTTATTCCTATTCCACTCCATTACTGGAGCATAGGGCCTCACGTTGGTTTCTGTAAACAGGGTGTTTTTACGTGGATGGGTGTTTAGCCCATTGCACAACCCTCCTCATTTATCCGGGCTTGGGACCGGCATAGGGACGAGACGAGCTCCAGCCTATGGCTGAGTAAAGTAGATTTTAATTTAAGTAAAAGCAATATCAGAATGTCATGTAGTGTCGACTGCACTGCACGTTCTCTAAGAGACGGATTGTATTTTTTCCGTTTGCAGTAAAACATTTGTATTTAAACAAAATAATTTCACCTGTAAAAGGAAAATAGTATGTAAAAATAAATAAACCTCTGAAGTTTTCCTAGTGAAACTCAAAAACAAAATCTTATTCACAACACAACAATTCCAGAGATACTTATAAAAAAAAGCACACACAAATCAACCGTCACCTTCACTTCCATTTTATCACATTCACAATTCATATCTCCAACGAAATTCTCAGCAAAAAAAAATCGCTTTCTTCTCGGAATTTTCCAGAAGTCTAACCCCCTCGTCAAAGAAACAATCCCCCGAAATCCGCTCAGAGAAATCGGCAGATCTCTTCCAACAATACCACAGTATGAATAAAGGTTGCCATCATATGAAAAGGGACATCACTGTCACGGAGAAATGTCGCCGTCATCCTGGAGAAAACGACGAACAAAACCTCAACAACAAAGAATCCCTTTGGAAACTGCAAAAGGATACAAAAGACAGACCGAGCGACTCATGCTTAAACAAAGATAAATGCGAGGAGCCTCTTTTCGGAACTAATGGTTGCAGTTAAGATGGTGAGTAAGCCTTAATTAATGTCATCATCACACCCCCCCCCCCCCCTCACTACTTAAGTCTCGTCCTGGGAAATTTGTGATGACTATACAGAACTTTCGCTTGCATTCGCTTAGTTGTGAAAAAATATTTGTTTCCAGGCAAATGTGTTGGTAACTATTAATGTTCTGGGTAATTTATGTTTGGAATGAAATAGGGAGGATGTTTTTTGTTTTTTAACGTTTAAACGAGTATATCCATGAGTTACTTGTTAGCTTTTAATAAGCCCCCATTTCTACTTATTAATTAACGAACATTTTTAAATTGAGTTTATGACAGTCCATATTAAGATGAAATTAAGTCATTGACCGAATAAATGAATAGGGCGTGTATTACCTATTAGTATTAAGAAAATGTTTTACCTTCTAGAATATGATATTTTTGTACTGTTATTTAACATAATATGATAATTATTTAACATTTTTGTAAGAAGATAAATAATAATAAATATAATAATAACATAAGTTATAAATAAAGAAAGTTATTCTCGCTCTTAAACTTCCTTACGCTAAACACTTACGTACGCAAACCATTTCACTGAATTAATGCTCCAATAATTTACAATATATATTTTCATCGGTCCCAAATAGTCCACCAACATTACTGGAGTATCGATTATAATGAACCTCCGGTGTTCGTAAACTAATCAGTTACATGACAGGTATTGGAAAAGAGTTCCATTGTAACAATAATGTCTACTTTAAAATTTCAATTCTGTAATACCAACTTAACCTTCAGAAAAAATAAAAGAAAATCACACTCAATCATATATATACATTACTAAAAATTGTGGTATTTATAAAAAATCTTACTGTAGCATTCTACCGTAAGTACCTACTAACTAAAACTACTGATATTTATCTATTGTAATAGTTTTGTTCATTGTAAGAGATTGTCCAGCATACGGTCCAGTTACTGGATGAGATGATATAGGAAATTCTGATCTTTTTTGTAAAAATAATAAAGTACGTTCAATACGCTGTAGTTAAAGAAATATCCAACTGACCACGACGTTTTCACTCGTAAACAGTTTCAAAAATTGTATTTATAACGACGTTTTTGATAAAATGTACTTCTTTTTACATCGATTTTTAGAGAACATCAATATTTTAGTGAAATATTTTAGTGAAATTTAGTTGAAAAAGAAATTGAAAGAATTCGGTCATGTATTAGGTCATTCAGGTCTCAAAGGTTTTCAAGTGAATTTTGCATTTCTGTTTCATCCATGTTTTGGTTCAAAATATCTTTTTGCATCTGAAAATATTTCTCGAAGAAGGTTCAAATTTTCCCTTTTAAAGGTTAGAATTTTGTAAGTAAGCACATTTCTATCCACACCATTATGTGACCGCTCTTGAACCTAAAATAGTAATGAATGTTTTTTTCCAAAGATATCATGTTTCTGCCTCGTTACAAAATGTCTAACACCGTGATGCTTGAGATCAGTTGTCCAATAACAGATTTTAACAGCAATTGGCTTTAGTTTAAGCAAGCCAATTTAAAGGTTTCATACAAATTATTTTTAATTTTAAGATGCCTTTAGTGGGTATTAAATCAAAAATAAAAAAAAACTCAAGGTATTGAATTGATTCTTTTATAATAAATTATACCTAATAATAATTATAAGAAGAGTTATAAGGGATAAGTATTTTCTCTAATGTTTATGTGTGGTGTTATTCACAAATATAAATAAAAGCATTCTTACTCTTATTATTATTGCACTTGAATTTTTCCTAATGTTTTCATTTGAAATGACCGTGTCTTTTAATTGACCGTCACATTGACTCAAATAACTTTATTCATAGACATTAACGTCGGTGTTTACCAGCAGCTAAGGAAAGAAAAATTAGCTTTTCGCTGCTTTTGATTGGTGGAATCTCTTTTTTGACCTAGGATTTAACACCAATGCTGATGGCTGTGAATATGGCAAAATGTTTAGAGTTCGTGTTTGACTTCACAAAGTTGGGTATTTCGGTTAGCTTCGCTTCAAGAACAAAATTCTTATACTAATTAAAAGAAAACAAAAGGTCACTAAACTGTATAGATCGAATCCGTACAATATCCTTTAAGAATAGTTTTTTTGTAAAATGAAGAAAAAAAATTTAAAAGTTTTTTCTCACTATTGTAGTCATCTAGTGTCTTGTTAAAGGGAAAGAATCCATCACGTTTTTATTAAGCCATTATCAGAAGTGAAAAATACAATGGATTCGCTTGATAAAATTAAGTACCCTTTGATAGGTATTAAAAATAGCTTTTCACCGTCATCGTTTTATTCATTTTTACAAGTCTAGACACATGCCCGAATTTGTTAAAACTCCTTCCAATGAGATGAAAAAAAACCGGTTCGTTTTTAAGATTGGACACTTCTCAGAAAAAGCCCAATCGAACATTATAATGGCCTCTCGAGAGCGCAATTCTTCCCCGAAATAATCCTGTTTCCTCCAGGGTCCGCTATGACAGAAGCACTTCTTCAGCCGTCAAAGACAAAAGGCAAAAGAAAAAGATTTCGCCGAAGAAGAAAAGTTTTTACATCAGCAAAGACTGACACGAGAACCGCAAAACAGTGAGACCTCGTCTTTTTCCCACTTCCCCCTCTTTTGACTGTTCTTTCCTGGCGGCGCCATCATGTATAAAAGCAGAGAAAGTATTGGAAGTGGAACCATTTTATCGACCATTCATCTTAATTGATCAACCGTTGGCGGGGCCTCTTATGTAATAGATGGAGCACTGGTTAATTGGCTTAGCGCTGTGCGATATCTTTCCCAGCGAAAGATGAATTTCCCCGAGTCTTGTGGCGGTATCTGATTTTTGCTCGCTGGAAAAGAGGAATAATTGCTTCGGAAAGTATTTTATCTCCCGGTTCTCGAAAAGCGTGAATTTCATTTGTTTCTGACTGAGAATTCTTGGAAGAATTTTTTTTACTTCGTTCAAGGGGCGGTAGTTTAAATGTTAGCTCATTCGAAAGCGCTGAAGTCGGAGAAGAAGTTTTTGAGTGTTTAACGATTTGGCAGTGAAAAATGGCTGCGCTGACTCTTTTGCCTTTTGTGTGTGAAGGAGGTCTTTGGAAAGTGGATGCTTCCTTTGTGTTCGGATTGACATGCGAATGTTTTTTTAAGTTTAAAAATATCTTGAGACTGTTTTGCGCATCCTCGTGAGATCTAGGATGATCTCTAATTAAATAATAATATTGTTTTGTGTATTCAAAACAAAATTTAAAAAAACTGTTCCACAGAAATGTTTGTAAAATTATTTAAAATGGAAATATATATTCTTAAAAAGAAAAAGTGAGGAAAATGATATTTTTAAGGATTGGTATGATCTAATTTTAATTAAACACAGTGTAACTAATAAATATGATAGCCAAAAAATTTTATTAGATTATTTGGGTAGTGGATTATGTTTGCTGGTTTCCTTCCTCTCAAGAACCGATAAATTTTGAATTTCAGTATGGTTACACCTAAATATCCCCTTTCTTTATAGAAGTAGTAGTAGCAATAAGAGAAAAATACTTGATGAAATATATTTTATCTCAACTTTAACATTTATTTTCTTTTTACACTCCTGTTTTAATTTTATATTAGTTTAAATAAAATATCGGGTGATATAAGAATTTAGTATTGAAAAGGAGAAAGTTTGGGAAGACTTTTTGCTTCTCTTTACAGTTCTTTTAGGATGAAAAATAGTAAATGTCATGAAATAAATACTAATAAAGATGTTGCAAAGTTATTTCTCTTGCATTTACATTTCTTACAGAACAAACTACTCAAGCCACCAGCAAACTGCATAGCTCTTTAGATTTGCACTAAACATACACATTTTTTTCACTTTTTAAATAATCTTATTTAAAAAAAACCTCAAGTTTTGAGGAATATAATTCATTTTGCTACATGAGGATTGGGAGACACTGCAATAGTGAATTTTCCAGACACTGTAATATACTCTTTACATGTTTACATTTGCATTATGCATAAATACAAACACTATATAAAAGATAAAAGATAAAATAGTTTAGTTGTGGTCTAAATCAAAATTCTATGCCTAACATTTTGACTTTTCCAAGAGATATTTTCCATGAGGTTTGTAGCCATCATCTTGACTTACTCGTAATATATTCCCCTGAAGCTTTTCCCCATAAGCAAATTATATTATTCAAATGCAGAAACAATTTCATAATCATGCTCCCAGTGTCGTTCAATAAGGTACTTTCACAAAAGGAAGGCCCCCGACTGCAAACTTCTTGCGGCATTTGAGACTTAGCATTCGTTTTCCCTCTTCTCAAGAAAATACACGGCGGCACGCCATTGCCCGCAGCGTGTACTTTTAACGTTTTATTAAAAGAGACTTTTCACGGAGTTGGTTACGGGCCTCACGTTTTAAAACAACATCCCATAAAACACGGGTTAAATTATTTCGGGCAGTTTGGAGGAGATTAAAATGTCTGGATTTCCCGGCTACGATTTAATTAAAAGAGTGTTTTCAGAAGCGGGACTCTGTTTTCTTGGAATGCGTGGTTTTAGAAGTTTGCGTTTTTGAGTTTTGCGGAACGGATAATTTTCAATTAAAATTAATTGAAAATATTCGGCGTTGTAATAAATCTGAATTGTGGTAAAAAATAGTATTAAGCGTAGGAAAATAAAAAATTAGCTTTTTCAAGAATTTATGGTAGTTACCGTATAATCATATTCGACTTATTTTTCAATTGAAAATAAATTACATTTGTTGAATTCGTTATTAATTGATGAATTGAAATAGAAAATTTAAGATACAGGAAGCGAATGTTTATTTTAAATATTTGAAGTAATGAAAGAAAATATTTTTCGCGATTGATATCAGGAGAATTAAACTTTAAACACTAACCTTTCTTTAAATAGCAAAATTAATACTAATTTCATTTCTATCTAATTTTATCCATTTTTGAAGCATAACTCTTATTTAAAATCACCTATTTAAAAGAAATCATGAAAGTTATTGAAAGCATAAAATTGAAGCTGATATTTAATTTTGCGAAACATTGTTTATTTGTAGAAGCCTCAATAGTTAGATACATTAATTTTGATTAAACCATATTTAAAAATTGATTTATCATTCTCAGTACAATATATATCTGAAAATCCTAAGTATAAAATCTAGAAACCATCAATTAGATGAAATAAACAGAAATATTTAAACATAGTTTTATGTTTTCCTAACATTTATCATTTAGGATTGAAGTAGAATGATATTTTTTTAAAAATAGGTTACTTGTTTAAAGTGTGTATCTTTGGATTCCGAATCTTTATTTGAATACTAGGTATCCAAAATAATTTGGTAATTTTAATGGGAGAGATAAATTGAAGAAATTGAATTTTTGATTTTATAATTAGGATAAAGTGGCCTTGAAGATAAATAAAATTTAAAATATTAAATGAATATATGAGACTAAATGCTAAATGTGTGCTGATAAATACTAAAATAGAGTCAACCCAGCTTTATTACCCAACTATAAATTATTTTTAGGTTCCAAGGACGAGCCTTGTGTTCTTTTGGTATCACAAAATTATTTTCTCTGTTTTTTGTGTGTGTTTGTTTTATTTTTGTATGGTGTATGTGCTATTGTGGATTGTGGCTTCTGTTATAATGTGTGTATACGTCTATTGTATGCTGTTTATCCAATAAATTCTGTTCTATTCTATTCTAAAATCTAGAATGTATCACTTTATAAGTATTCACTTGGAGAATCTGTAAAGAAGACAATTTCATTTTCTAAAAAAAAAAAATAAACTGACACATACTTATCTCATAACAAATCAAATACTTTAAATCGACTGAAATCTGTTTTTAGTTATCCTTCACCTTCCTGGTAAAAAAAAAATTCATTTCCTTTGACAAGAGAATTTTTATTCGCGGCATTTCGAAAACATTTTCCTTCTCTGCAGCTCTAAACTTATGTTGTTCATCATTTCGCAAGTACTTGCCCTCCCCTGCAGGAGTATTTTGAATGCGAAGATGTCACGATTTTTCTATCTTTAAAATGAGACTGCATATTTTCCCGAGATTTCAAAAACATTTTCTTTGCAACCGTGCCGTCAAGAGCTGTCACGCGTCGGTTTCTCTGAAAATTGAACATCAGTCTACGAGGAAAAAATCACTATCTCCGTCTTGACAACTTTAAATACATACACGAGAGAAAACATTTCTTAGGTAAAGAGCGATAGTACGTATGAATTTTAAAGGTTATTGAGATTAATGGCGTACAATTCATACATGCATACAAATTCAAATACATGGCCTTAGCGCCTTGAATAACTGATTATAATTGAATTGTCAGTTAGAAGAAGGGAATAAGTCCAAAATCCAAGTTTTGAGAAAATCGAAAAAAAAAAACTGTATAAATAATGGTATTTTAGTTGTATAACCACCAAAATTTTACTGGAAATTCAGGAATTTATTTAGAAAAATGGGCAATCTTTGCAAAAAATATAAGTGCATTCAAAAGTATTTTGCAGTTGAAAAAAGTTGATGTACTTTTTCAACCTTGTGAAGGAAAATCTTTAAAACCTCTTAAATTTATCCTGTCAATTATATTTCTGCTTAGTTCACAGCACAAAAGTTAGAAATAGAAAGATCAAGAAAAATAAATTCAAAATTATTACGAAACTGGGTCATTAAGGCAGTATCAATGGAGTAAGTGAATATTAATGGTGTCAAACATTTCCTTGATAAAAGAAAAATAAAAGCACTTTTAAAATTTATTTTTTGAAATTTTAAAAATTTGGGAAAATATGTGGGGAACATTTTGTTATTTAAATATTGAAACGAACATTAGTTTTCAAGGATTTCTTTTACCGCAAAATTTATGTCCTGAGAGTTTACCCCAAATTATTTCATATAAATTTGTACCACTCTAACCGTTTTCTATAGGTAGACATTTAATTTAGTATTTCTAATGTATAGGAACATAGCATATACCCCCTTTCATATCATATTTAACTGAAACTAAGACGCCACTAAATAAATAGTTTAACTCTAAAAACTTCTATAATATTAAAAATTCTCATTTCTCATAATTCAATCAATACCAAAATAAGTATCATCTAAAACATTTTAGTAAAGTATTTCATTGAAATAAAATCCTTCTCCTCAATCTATATGAGACAACACAGAATCAAGATTTAGATACTCTGTGACACAGATTTTATCCGAAAGAAAGTTACTTTCTCCCCTAGACTTGTCCGAACTCTTTTTGTCACGAATTCTGATGCCCCATTTAAGGGTTTTCTGGCGAATACATTCTCTTCGATCCCGCCAAAATCGATCCATCTTACTGATCGATGGCGCCTTTGGCAGGTTGTCGGGTTATTGTGGCTAACGAAAGACCTGTCAAACTGATAAAAACTTTCCCTCTGCTTGTTTGAATTTGTGTTGCTGGCTGATTTGAAGTTCAAAAGTGATGAACCATCAGGAAAATGATTATTATAAAGGATTTTTTTTTTACCCCCACACAGGGAAAAAAAAAGCACAAGTGCCCGTGACAGACTCTTCACTTTGCTCTTCGCAATTAAGATCGTTAAGCTGAAGGACACTCGTGGCGATGGTTCGTGTAGAAAAAAATACACTTCGCCGGGGCTAATGAAATTACAATGGGGCATTATTAAGTTATTTGTTTAGCGGGATAGTGTTGATGAGTGGGGTAAAAAATCTTTTGTGCAAGTATGGGAGCACTTTGATTATTAGTTCTCTTTTTTTTTATTTCGTCTTTGTCGTTGCAACAATAGGGATGGATGTAAGATTGCGTCAGAATTTCCTAAAGAATTCTGTTCTGTAGGCATTGTTCTATAAGGAACCTCTATATAAAGTGAACTGTACAAGATTTATGGCAGTAGTGTGGCTTTGTCTCCCCAATTCTAATTTTTTTTAAATATACATTTATGGATTTCCAATACCCTTAAGTGGTTTAGAATTGTGTCATAAATATTTTTGTAAGAATGGAAATGCACTAACGATTTCTATTGTTCAGTTGAATTCTTCTGTACTTATAATTGCATTAGTATAAAAAAGTGTTTTTGAATTTTGATAATTTTCTATATTTTTTAAGGAAATTATTTATGTAGACTGAATAATTGAAAGTTGAACATATCTGGGATGTATGAATTAATTTTTTAAAACCATATTTAAAGTTTGGATATACTTAAAACACAAGAATATTGAATTTATTTATTGCTTAATAAATGGGAAATATATTTCTAAAAGGAGTTCTTAACAATTAGAATTTTTATTTATGCCTAAGATATATTAATATGAGGGAATAGAACAAAATAGGTAATAAAATTATGCATGCTTTCCCAGTATAATGCAAAACAAGATAATATATTTCTGCAAATTTTGAGAGCTCTAATGGAAATGGATTTGGCTGTTTTAATTCCAAATAAATGTGATAATCTTTCATAGTATAAAATTGCCAGATTATTGTGATTTTCTATGAATGATGCATTTAATTTTTAATTTTGTTTTACGAAAAACAACATTTTTTTTCAAACACACTGGTCAAAATTTAATATTTCCTAAATTTAAAAAAAACTGTTTTAAGTAACTGATGGGTTTACTAATATACAGAACAAGAAAACAAATTCATGGTATTTTTACAGTATTTGTTTTTTCCAAGTTTCAAGGAAAATGTCTGCAAAGTTTGTATAGATAAGTAATCAAACCTTAAATGGGTTACACCGTTAGGCTAATAACGGTTCATAAAATCTGACATTCCTGTGTGGGTTTATTTACCAAACTTTGAATTGGTTATGTCATTAGGTTATTGAAGTTTATAAAACCTTACATTGCTACTGGATTCATTTACCAAACCTTAACTTTCTTTTGAACGTGGCAGAAAAATCCAACCCATTTGTCTAAAATGCCGTGGCCATCCAGCTTCACCGGATCACATTCTTGGATGCGTCGGACTTTCCAAAGAGGACTTAACATCTGACCCTCTCATGGTCATTGACTTTTTGGCGGTCAACAACTTGATGGAGTTGATCTGACAAATGTCAGATATTTTGAGGATAAGCAACAACAATGGGTTACACTGTTAGGCTAATAAAGGTTTATTAAACCTTACATTGTTATCTGGATTCATTTATCAAACCTTAAATAGGTTACACCGTTGGGCTAATAGAGGTTTATTAAACCTTACATTGCTATCTGGGTTCATTTACCAAATCAATCAACCCCATTTCACCCAAAATAATAAACAGTCACAGTTTACCCAACAAAGTTACTATTTTTTTCTCGTTTAGTTGGGTTAATCCCGAAGTCTGAGAGATTTCTGCTAAGATAAAACAGGTCCAATTCTTTGCTTACAAAAAAAAAAAAAAAAAAGAAGCCACACCGATTTTCATTACAATAATCTCCTCCCACACTTTCCCACACCTCTCCCCCCCCCAACTAGTCCAACCCCTTCCCAAATTAAGGGCCCCTCAACATCTCCAGAAGCTGTCCCACTTTCCCTCCTCGATATCACTTGAACCACACGCCTCGGGAGTCATCTGCCTCTTTTCGGGAGTGAAGGCCTGAGGGACGTGTCCAGAAAAATCGTCCCCCTCCCTCCTCTGCACAGGCAGGTGTTTCAAACGAGAAGACAAATTACGCCCCTAACTCACGCAGATGTCTCCGACCTGGAGGTCCCGTGAGACTTTTTTTTACTGAGAGGGAAATTCGTTCCACTTACTTTTACAGCGGTCGTCCCAGGAGCGAGCCCGGGACCGAAGAAATTGCATTTGATTTTCGCTGCGGAATGTTCTCTTTTTTTTTCTCGGGGGTGGAGGCGTCCTTCCTGGTCTTGTTTGGAGGCTGACAACTTGTTGGAAGGGAGGCTGTTTTAGTCGGGGGAGTTTATTCCGTTAGGTAGGAGTTCCGAAGTTCGATAAGATGTAATGTATTCTGTTCTGAAAAGTGGGTAGTAAACGTCTTGGTAGTTTTTGTTTAAATGGTTTGAAGGCTTCATTGTTAATTGTATGTATTCGATTCAATAGTAAATAAGTAACTTGGGGGTTACGTAAAATATCTAGTTTATAGACAAATTTAGGATTTTTTTTTATAAAAATTCAAAATTTAGAAGTTGGATGTTTTAAAATCTTTAAATATATAGTAAGGCTTAAAAGTTTTTTGAAAAATGCATTTTCCTAAATTTGAAGATGGTTTATAAATTAAACTATAGCAATTTTTGTTTCTTTAAAAGGTTAGCCAAATGAAAGAAATAAAACAACAAGGAAAGTGCTTTCAAATAAAAATGAAATGTTTTTACATTGGATTCAAAAACACATCAATGATACTCCATTTATTAAGTTATATTTTACCATTCTTTAAAATTACCAAAAGAATTACCTTTTATTTAGAAAAGAAACAAACAGACAGTACCTATGCATTAGGGTGGGCCGAAAAAAACTTTTTTTCGAATTTAAAAACGCTATACCGCGGAAAACTTGCCTCTTGGGTAGATAAGTAAAATACAACAAAAATTTTTAAAATCAGTTAAAAATTGCCCTAGCGCATCAGCCCTAAATTTTGAAAAAATACGCTATTTTCAGTATTTTTCGAGTAAATGGAATAAAATAAAATAACTTCTGTAAGAAGTAGATACAGGCATACAATAGTAGAAGAATAACCAGAAAAATAATTGAAATAAAAAATAGAGTAAATTTAAGAATTAATGGGTAGTTTATTACACCTAAAAACACATATTTTTACTAGAAATTCACATATTTCGATAAAATAAAAAACTTTTTTTGTGGATGAGCAAAATTTTATTTTTAGTAATATACTGCCTTGCTCGCATATCTCTTACCATCCCCCTTAAGAGTTCTGCAGTTTTTACAGGTCGCTTCGCGATCAGAGCTCGCTTGTTGCTCATCAAAATCGCATCAAGATCTCTCGCTAATCCGTACAAATAACCCTTATAAAACCTAATATACTTTCTCTAGCTTATCAAAAATTTTATCTAAATTTTTCTCATAATTACATTTGAATTGTTTTCTTGAATTGGCACTTACTACTATTTGGGGAAAATAATTAAATACTACATCGAATGGAAAACAAGGAGATCCGCAATATAATTCAAGAGTATTTTGATGACTGGAAGGATCATAGCCTTGTGATTAAAAGTGCAAATTTGTGCAAAAAGCGCTTTGTTTATTATATATCTAAAGCTATTTTTTTTTATTCCAATGATATATTATCTTTGAAAACAATGACATCGTTACTTATAAGCGTTGGTAAATGGGAAATAAATTATGGTGATAAATTTAAACAAAATTAAGTGTGATACTTTATATATCAACGGAAAATCTTTAAGTAATATGTGCCTGATTTTACTTAAAAATATCTGCCTGATTGGGCATAAGTTATAAAATTAGAGAGCTTCTTTAGAAGCTTTACTACCTGTTCGTGAACCATGGTCATTTCACTTTCATATAACTTAAGTGGTATAGTATTAATCAATAAAAAACGCAATAGATTTAATAAAATCTTATTTTATCACAGAATCATATATGGCTGCATGCGTTTACTTAAAAAGTAAAAAAGTAAATACTCCACAAATGGATTCACAAAATGTGTTTAAAGTTTAAAGTATGTAATAAGAAATATCAACATTTATACTAGAAAATTTACTGAAAGTGGAAGAAATGCATGCTTTGTCCTTTCGGAAATCTTGCTTTTGAGTAAGTACCTAAAATATTGTTCATAAAAGAGAAAGAATTGTTACATTTATAGTCCATTTAACTTATGAAAGAAGTCAATCAGTAGTTCTCAATATATAAGATAAGTTTCAAGAGAGATCAAATCGAAATATTTAACTGGAATACTCTTTGCTTCATAATACATTTCATGTAAGGAAGATTCACCAATTACCAACCATGATGCATGATTTTTAGTCCAATAAGATAGAACAGTGACAGGCTAGAACTTTGGCAGATTCCCATGCCACTCAAATGCTAAAAAATTGTGACATAAGTGAAAGTAATCTTGAGTTAGGCTTGAAATACTTCGAATTAAAAGTATTAAAAGAAAAGAGTTGGACCCTTAGTTTTATCTCAAACAATCAAAATAATTGAATGAATTATATCAATCAAATAACAATGATAGTATAAATCAAAGTTTTATACTATCTGAAAAATTGTTTGGCTTCAATAGGGAATTTTTGTATACTTAAATTTGTGAATTTTTGATAAGCTAGAGAAAGTATATTAGGTTTTATAAGGGTTATTTGTACGGATTAGCGAGAGATCTTGATGCGATTTTGATGAGCAACAAGCGAGCTCTGATCGCGAAGCGACCTGTAAAAACTGCAGAACTCTTAAGGGGGATGGTAAGAGATATGCGAGCAAGGCAGTATATTACTAAAAATAAAATTTCGCTCATCCACAAAAAAAGTTTTTTATTTTATCGAAATATGTGAATTTCTAGTAAAAACATGAGTTTTTAGGTGTAATAAACTACCTATTAATTCTTAAATTTACTCTATTTTTTATTTCAATTATTTTTCTGGTCATTCTTCTACTTATTGTATGCCTGTTTCTACTTCTTACAGAAGTTATTTTATTTTATTCCATTTACTCGAAAAATACTGAAAATAGCGTATTTTTTCAAACTTTAGGGCTGATGCGCTAGGGCAATTTTTAACCGATTTTAAAAATTTTTGTTGTATTTTACTTATCTACCCAAGAGGCAAGTTTTCCGCGGTATAGCGTTTTGAAATTCGAAAAAATGTTTTTTTCGGCCCACCCTACTATGTATATTTTTTTCAAAATAATTTTAAACACTATGAAGTCCCGTTTTAAATCTAGTATAAAATACTTTGCTTCAATTTCAAATCACTAGATTTTAGAGTAACTGCATTCGTTTACTAACATCTCATAGAAAAGTTTTAGGATATAAAAATACTTATAAGCTCTACTGCAAAATATGAAATGAAAGAGAACTACTTTTTTAAAGGACTCCATTGATTTGCAACAGATCAATTGCTTGTAGCTCATCATCCATACGAAAAGTATAAATTCATATTTTACATTTTAAAATGTATCATTAGATTTGAAGCTGAGAAAAATACTTAACATATGTAAGTATAACACTATAGAGTGTTTTCAGGTGACGTCACGACCAGCTAATTTCTTTTAACTGTTAACCTTTGTAGGGCTTTTAACTGTTGCTAAGGCGGTTGCTAGGTAACGAGGTATATGTTGCTAAGGCGGTTTTTAAGTATAGGGTCACGTGATTGCAAATACTCCAATAGAAGAATTCCACGGCCAGTCATTTTCTGTAACTGTTAACCTCTGTAGGGCAAAAAACTGTAACATTTCTGTTGCTAAGGCCGTTGTTAGGTCCGAGCCATGTGATTGAAAATGCTCTATACAGAGTGTTGTGCAATTATAATTGCAGGATTGCAACAGAGTTTAGCACGTTATAGTAAAAACCTAAAAGGGCATTAAGTGATTTCTTTATAACGGAAAAGTATTTTTTACCCTTACAATATCATTTATAATGAGGTTTCTTTCAAATTTCTATTATCATAATTGCGCTATTTATTTTTAATATACATTTATTGGAACTTAAACCTTAAGTAAATCACGATCTCCTTAAACAGTAACCCCCCACCTCGATTCAAAATCCTATGAGTTGCATTTCCTTTCTTATCCAATAAAATCGAAATCCAATGAGAGTTTCTTCTGTATCCTTATCATGTGGCTCAGAGCTCTCTTCTCTGATGCCATAAAGACGCCAATTAATCAAAAGATTGTCGGCTCATCTCTGTACTGCCGTTTGTGGGCCACGAGAGAATGATTTCGATGGGAATCATGAGCCACAGAGTAGATTTCTTTGCATTCCCTGGGGGTGCATTGGATCCTGCGATAAATAGGGTATGATGTTTTTATCGCAGTCATTCCTCTAGCCCAAGGTGAAACATTGCTCAGAGCATTCAGATCAGTGATAAGAGAAGTGAGGGAGTTAGCCGAGTAAACCCGCGTAATGTTTATCCGAATCGGGATCTTTATTTTTCGATCTTTACTTGTGCATTTTTTGTTCATTGGGGCAAAAAGGATGCTTGGAAAAATACAAGAGAACGAAGTTAAGCTGATCATTTAAAAATTTCATATGTATAATTTCGAAAAAAAAATACCGTGGTAAATTAGCATGCAAAACTTAATGCCTCGTGATGAATAAAAATTTAATTAGCTTGCTATACTTAATAATATTAAATTAATAATATTAAAATTGATATATTTCCCTAATTATCTAATTTGATAAATAACCCAAATAAACAAATGATTTATGCAGGAACAATACAACGTAATTTATTATGCAATAAAATAAATTTAATTAAAAGCATACAATTGTTTCTGGCAGCGTTCGAAATTGGGGTGTTTTGCTGGTCCGGGACAACTAAAAACGGCTTGGACCAGTGGAATCAGAAATTCACTGGTCCGCCGGACCAGTGTGTGTGTGGTGAAAAAAGTATCACACTCTCCAGTTCTAGCAGTAAAAAAGTACGTTTGATGATTTCATTTAGTGAAGCAAGTACATATTTTTGACAAAACCCGAAAGGTGGCGATGTGGGATAGGGGAGCCCCCGGCGAAAGAGAAAAAATATTATTGAATATGTATTAATTTTTAACAATGGATACTATTTGGTACTCACAATTAATGCAATAGTTAGTTTATATTATACCAGTCCTTTTTAGTTTGTCGGACCAGTGATTTTTGTTGCGGACCAGTAAGATTGGCAAAGCACTGGTCCACAGGACCAGTGGTTTTTCCCCCCAACTTCTAACGCTGGTTTCTGGAATCTTTGGATTCCCTTCGTCATTGCTAAAAGAGTAGAATTGACGTGGAATCGGCATTTATATAGACACAACATTGTTCTTTTCTACATAAATGCCGATTGATACTGCATGCCGACAAAACATTGTTAGATACTTCAAACTCTAAAGTGGGGATTTGCAAAGGATGCTGTAAGTAAATATATAAAACGTATTTTTAATTTAAAAATTGATCAGAATACCAAAAAAAAAAGTTTTTAAAAATTTTATAAAAAATACTTATAAAGGAATCCTTTATTTCTTTATCAAATTGAATGCATGTTATTCCTAATTTTAATATTTGTTTTTAATGTAACTTACATAGTTATGTCCAATATGGCATAAAAATGAATAGGATCTGCCAAGGAAAATCTTCTCTACCAATTTAACGAGAGACATTTTTACCCTAAAAAAGTTAAGTGGGAACCTTACTATACTTATACAGCAACAAGGTTGCATAAAGAGAACAAACTTTTACTTTTTGCTGAACTTTTGTCTCAGTAGGTGGGATGCTATGGATAAATTAGCTCAGACGAGAAAGAATCAATTAAAACCGATTAATGATATCTAAGCAGTACACATACAGCACGACAACTTCATAGAAAGAGATAATAAAAAAGCATTAGTTCACAGCAATAAGAAACTAAATTTATTAATGCGCCGCACGATGTTTATCAAAATAGTAGATTGGGATTGATCTCCATGCATTACAAATTGCTAATTATTATTTTTCGATTAAAAATATTATATTCAAGCTAAATTTGTTAACTAAAATATTTATAAATATTAAAATATTCGGATAACTTTGCATGATAAACACACAATGGAACTGACAATATGACGTGCTTCAGAGAGCATTAAAAACGTTTTCTTTAATTAATCACAATGTAATAAGTTTTGATATTTGTTTACTATTAATAAAATGTATTTTAAAAATTTCCAAGCATATTTTATTTAGTGTTTTATTAAGATAAAAAATTAAAAGCATTTAAATTTTGGTTTTTCTGCGTAATATATGTATGTATGTTTTGATGGCATGCATATTTTCTTCCATACAAAAAGTCAATTTAATCTATGAAACATTTATGTAATAGAAAATTTAAATCAAAAAAGACATTAACAATTGTTTTCAAAGCATGATAATAGAACAAAAACAAATGCTTCTTAATTAACTTTACCAATTCAAAAGCTGTACTGAAATTATTTCTTTCATGAGTTTATGAGTTATTTTAAATAAGTATCCTATTGATATTCAAACATTAACGCCCTGAAAATTTTTATAGACAAGTCTAAATAACTGAAGTTGTCTAGCAATTAACCAAAACGACTAAAAAAAACTATAAAGGCGATTATATGGGTGTAAAGATAATCGAGAAAGAAATTGAAATCGCTTTTATAATGGAATGGGCGATACTCATATTTAATTTTCTGCAGTAAAAGACTAAAGACATGCAATGGAAATTTTAATGAAGAACTTCCTTATGGTGATTCTCATCACACGAGTTTAATCTTTTCGTGTTTTAATCGAAATCTGAAATCGAGCATTAATCTCAGGCACAAATGATGCGTAAAGGAGTATTGTATTTTTTTCTAAAGCAATTTATCGTAATGATTTTCTGGCGATAAAAAAAAACCGTGCCTTTAAATGTTTTCGCTTGATTTTGTTTCAAATTAAAGGTCTAGCATGAGGATAGTTTTCATTTCACAAAATATTTGTAGAGAGTTTTAAGAACAATTGAAATTTAAAAGAAATGAACTTAAATATTCATTATTGTGAAATTAAAGAATAACTGTCAAAAAGTTTAACAAGAAATATTTAAACTTTATTCAATTGCTTTTATATTTATGGACACATAATAATTCACAATGACCATTTGACCAAACACTCAGGAGAGCAAAATCCCATTCAAGTGGTAAAATTTATTACATGAAACGCTATTTATTCAAAATTAAAAATAGAAAGAGAAATGGCGAAGTATAGAGTAATTTCGGCAGAGGTGGACTGGCGGAAGAAATTGACCATTTTCTAATTGTTCATTCATTTTTTTTATAGAAAAAATGGTTGTTTTGAATGTTTTTAGACATAAAACAACTAAACGAATAGGATACATCTTCACGATGATAAGTTTTACTTGATGTGCTATTATTTTTATGCTATAATGGGGCTATTATTATATGCTATTATTATATGGGTTATTATATGTTATTATGGGTTATATTATGCTATATATTATTATTATATATGGGTTATATATATGGGTTATATTATTATTATTATGGGTTATATTATGCTATTATTATATGGGGCATTCCATTTCAAAATAAATATTTCATAAATAAATATCATAATTAGCAAAAGTGCCCCAAAACTAAATTTTATTAATACCTACGTTTTATAAGAACCGGGTAGTATTAATTAGAATAGAGTCATCTAATGTTCTTTTAAATATTTTCACTGGGAAATATAAAGTTCAGTAAGATAATACCTATTTAAAATTAAATCTATACTCATTCAACAAAAATCGTGATTACATTTTTTCCAAGCAAACCTGCAACATAAATCTGTTTTGATATTACACCTGAAAAGCTTCAAATAAAAAACCACAATTTAAAACAATTCCGCACAAAAAATGCATTGAAAACCCGGGAGTTAACAAAAAAGGGGTAGAAAAAATAAAAAGTTGAAGTGTAATATTTTTTTGGATGACACTGTGTGTGACAGATGGTAATTTTTTCCTTTTTCTTTCGATTCTTTTTTGCATCATTCTCATTTACCTTTTGGAACGAAGCCATTTTTTTGTGTGTGCAAAAGTTAACTTTTAGACAATAGTATTTTACATTTTCACAATTACTGGAGTATGTAAATTACCTTTTGTAATTAATTACCTTTTGCTGGGAGTATGTAAATTACCTTTTAGTTTAAAAACTTAACTCGTACGCTAAATAGTTTGTTTTTTTTCATAGGATTTTTAGGTAATAGAATACTTTTTCTCTATGTGTTTCTGTTACAAGCAAAGAACAAAACATTGCTTTTAAATAATTTGGAATTAAATGAAACGATTGGCCATTAATCCATTTTCGGCCAGGTTATAGACTGTATAGACGTGCCAGTGTGTATGAAATACACATCTGTTTCACGCAATTTATAATCCCTTTTTAAATTTAAAATAAACTGAATATGCATTAATGGTATTTACATAATACATATTAAGAATAAACTCAATTAAAATGGAATACAATAATAAGTATTACACCTATATCGTCGTTTAATTCAAAGTATGATATAACTCAAACTTTTGGCTATTGTAGTTGTGCATACATATTAAAAATTTGACTCAGGTAAGCTAATATAACTAAACCCGAACAATGTGTTATACTTTTACCTTATTATAAATTTTATCATTGAATATTGTTTCCTTATTGGTTATATATGTTATATCATACCAGAAAATTCTTAATTTAATCCATGCAGACGTATAAAAGTAAATAAACCTCTAATAAGCATAGTGTTTTGTTTAAAACTAACACTTCTGTTAATAATAAACTCTAAGAATATTTGAAATATCTATCTATCTATGTATTGCTTAAATTTAGGAATCATTTACGAAGAAAAAGAAAAGAAATAAAAAAGAAGAAAGAGAAAAATTATACAATTTTTTTACGCATAAACTTTTCTCTAGCATAGGAAAGAGGAGAACTTACTTAAATTGTGAAGTGACTTTTCCTAATTACTGCTTTATTTGATAAATTACAACCAACTTTCATTGTTATAAGCTGATATTTATTTAGAGTTTCAATTTTAAATTTGAAAATTTTATAAAATAAGTAAACTTAGGTAGTAAAAGCTTACCAACCTTAGAAACTAGGTTTCTAACTAGCTATTACAATAATATGAAAAGTACTCTAAATCAAACAACGTTTTGGTTAATTCTATATGTTATTATGTTTCAAAGAAGTTGTTCGTTGGCAAGCAATTATAAAATCGCTTGAAACCAATTTAAACCGATATCAACAGAAAAACTTAAACTTAATTACCTGTACTAAAGATGTTTCTGTAAAAAAAATATTAAATTTACAATGTATAAGTTTGCAAAAAAGATGTGCAAAAAGTCGAATATCGTAGAAACCGGTGACATCCTACGCTAAAATAGTGCCCCCTAAAGCTAAAAAATATATTAATTACATTAGTGTTTTAATTTGAATTTTAGACATTGTTTTTCTTGTTTGAAATGAGTGAAAAATTTCCATTTTGAAATCAAAAGAATAGGAAAGAAATTCAAAAACAAATGGGACGTGGTATGCAACAAGATACCTTATCCCCAGCTTTGGAAAGATCTTGAAGAATTTTTCATTAGTTTTCAAAAATTAATGACATTCCTTTCTTGGTATAGATTTCGAAATAAAAAAAATAAGTTGGAGATCAGATTGCAGACTTAGAAATTTTTAAGGATAAAAGTAATTTATTTTTCTTCAATGAAATATCGTCTTCCTTCAAAAAAAATGCAAGCTGAAGAGTTTGCAGGTGAAACAAATTGAAAAATGCTTCTAGAAGCATTTTAAATAGATACTTATGAACTTACAGCTTCTAATGGATCTTTGAATAAAAATTCTTTAAAATTTATAAAAATTAAATTATAACTGAATGTTTTATGAAATTTTTTTATTACTACTTAACTACACAAAAATTCTTTTAAAGATGGTAGTACCTTAAATAAACTTGTGATTCAGGAAAATTCCCTCGCTTGTTCTATACATAAATTACATCACACATTCATACACATAGATATTTACTGTTACAAAACTAAAGGTTACATCATCATAAAAAAAAACTAGAGTTATATTTTTGATAGTAAAATCAATAACACATTGTGTAAATGTATATAACTCTTCTGTGTTAATTATAATCTAATAACATGGAGTGGTAAAAAAAAAAACTTCAAGGATATCGGAACACCTGGAGGGCTAAATATTCACTACAACAAAATAAAATTTCGAGTTCTGCTATTGATGGTATGCGCTCGAAATTATTATAATTTATTTAGAACAATAGAGGTCTCATGGTTATGGTTAAATTACACATTCAGCTCATTTTCATACGTAGAATTTTGATATGAGTGATTTAAAACTATGTATACTATGAAACTACGCAAATTTTCTGTGTTAATTTTTTTCATTAACAGAAATTTGAGAGTTAAATTAGTTTTAATGTTTACATGTAAAACTAAGTTCTTACCCAATTATGGTAGAAATACTATATATTATTAGTTATTATTCTCAGGTGCATAAACTATGCAATAAAATCAAGTGCAGTAAAATTTATTCGAATTTTTTTGTAAGTCACTGAAACAAAATTTATTTATTTGAAAAAAAAAATTCAGGCTAAATTGCCGAGGTCTAGCTGGTAAAAGCTCAGACGTTTCACCTGAAACTATGTCAGGCATCTTCAGTGAAATTATTTTTTCAAACCTTGCAGGCCGATAAACCCTTTCTGTTTTAATAGTTTCAGGCGAAACGTCTGAGCTTTTACCAGCTAGACCTCGGCAATTTAGCCCAAAAAAAAATATTTTTTCAAATCTTGCCTACCGAGAAACCCTTTCTGTTTTAAAATTTATTGATGTATATGATGAGAGAGAGAGAAAATAGATACACAATGTTTCGCTTTGTATTTATTTCATGTTTTTCTTAAGCATACATCTAAACTTAGAGCAATATCAGGTAATTATTTTCCCCCACAAGAGAATAAAAACGAACTTATTTAGACTGAGTACAAAATATTTTGAGTACCAGGTCTTGGAGAGAAGTCATCCTCTTTATTATTTTCTTTTCTCTATCGTTTTCCACTTAGTCATTTTTATAATTTATCATTGGAGAGTTGCTTCAGGGATTCTTGCTGGCTTGTGAAGATAAAACAACGGAAACCTGTCATTAATTTTAGAGTTTTGCTGGTTTCAACCTAGTTTTATAAACTCCCTCCGCATCATCAATTACAGCTTTTGCACTGACATACAAACTCTCTCCACAGGTTTTATTTACTTCCTTGAAGAAACTTTTTTTTTAGATAGATAAGGTAGAAAAAACAGATTTTCTTTTTGGTCAGCAATCACTTTAGCATAAAATTTTAGAATAAACTAACACAAATGGATCAAACTTTAGAAAGTGTAATACATATTTTGTAGGATAAAAATAAAAATTATTTTTCTTATGGGATAGAGACATCAATATTAGTTATGTTTCATAAAGTTTAGGGAATTGGAATATTTCCCCTTCTTCTGTATGTCTTTTGCTCCCTGTTTCATCCTTTTAACTATCCTAATATTCACTATTTTTTAATGCTAAAAATTTGATTAAAAATAAAAATTTAGTACATATTAATAAATGTTTTTGGAAAATTATCACTTAAAAGTCATGTTATGGTTTTTTAGTTTTATTATATGAACACGGCTATCAAATATGTGAGCTAAAATAATTATGCGATGCAGATAAACTAATGTAAAATATTGAGTAAACTGTTGATATTGAGGGGATAAAAGACATGTGATGATTAGATTTTTCAGGAAAATACAAAATATGTATTTTTTTGTGTGTGTATGAGACTCTTAGCTATTACTGAACTAATAAAATAAACATCCATTTAGATGCAAAAAAATTCGAAAGAAAATCCTCTTTCCCTCTCTAGGGCTTCAGTGTTCATAATATCGTCTCTCCAGCGAAAGAACGACGTAACTGAAAATGGGGGAATATTTACTGCATGGGAGCTTGGCGGAAAGACTTCTAGATTGGTCGCCAAGTCCAAAGAGACCAGTCAAGATTTATGTATATTACCTTGGCGACTCGGTGAACAATTATTTAAGTACAATAACCGCTTTCTTAAGATTGCACATTAAGAGCCTTGTGTCAAATCAAAAATGATAAACACGATAATACTACTAGCACGAAATGTGAAACGAATAACAAAATAACTGTAACTTTTGTTTCCTCCTGCATATCATTCTCCACATCCACAGAGCATTTCCCCGATTCACAAATGCCCTAAAACGTCACCGGAGCATCTTCAAGGCAACTGAAAACTGAGTCATTACCAAAGCCTTGAGAAAGTCAAAAACGGCTTAGCATAGCCGAAATAATGGCCCATCCCCTCCTAAAGCGACAGAACCCAGAAGAAAGAACGCGCTATTTCGCATGGCCCCGCTTGAAACTCCAGCCTACTACTGTTATGTCCAGACAATTGGGTTCCATAAGCATTCGGAGGAATGTAATTTCCAGAGCTACTTTCTTCCATCGTGATTTGTTGTCCAGATCTTCCATGACGGTAACAGCTGCGACGTCCCCTCTCCTTTTTGGAGTGGCAGTGCATGAAAATAATTTACTGCATGTTCCCGCCGCTTTTTCTTAAGCTACAATAAATCAGGAACAAATGTGGGATAAAAGTATTAGAGGAGGAATAATTTTGGTGCCATATGTATGGAGCTTTTCTTTGCCGGCGCGGTTATATTTTATCTTCGATTTGTGGGGTAGGGGGGTTTTTCGGGATGGAATTCGAATTTTGGGTATGGGATGGATGATTTAGGGATACTTTACAACTCTTTTATATATTTTGGTAATGCGTTTTGGTTGGATTTAGTGGTGGGTGTAATGCATGGGTATGTAATGGTATGCATTCTTTTTTTTAGACGTGTGGGGAGATAGTTTGATATTAAAATGATGAATTTATGGAAAACTGTGAAATACTATCAATTTAGTAGTATTACTCTTTGATTCAATAACTTTTCTTTTATCGTCTCTTAAGTTAAGAAATATTAGTAGAAACTCTAAATAATAAAACTGAAATATATAAATTGTTAACTAATTCTACTACTAGAACTTAACTTTTGAACAAGTAACTACTAAAAATGAAGTATTCCAAATTTCTTGGAATCAGTAATTTTTTTTTCTTCTTGATATAATCAGTTTTAGACTGGTATTTTTATCAAGTGATTTCCGTAAAAAAACCACCCACATGAAATATATCTTGATAAATATATCTTGAGAAATATTTTTCCTGAATGAATAATGTGGAATTTTCAGGGAAGTATTAAAAATGTAAGGTTTTACAAATAAATATTTTCAGTTTTCCTATAGTTTTGAAAATTAACAGACTAAATTATAAATTAAAAAAAAATATGCAATGTAATATTCTGCATATTAACTATTCATATTTTTCTTTCAAAACACTACTTTTATTTGACCACAAAAATTATAAAAAAAATTTCAAGTGTATTTTTAGTATCATGGTTTTATTTATTTATTCTAAGGAAATAATTTTTGAATACATCAATGTAAACGACATACAAAATGTTTAAAATTTAAATGAAAAATAATAGTATTTGTATACGTAAGATATATTTATTTCATAAGCATTTCATTTTAAGAAATTGTAAAAAAAAAATCATAAAAATATTCAGCATTCAATGCTTTTTAGTTCAATAAGAACTTTATGGAGGAAACATAAAATCCTGAGTTGAAATCTCTTAAAACTTTTGGAATGCTGTATGATTCAGGAAAATAGAATCCCCTATGGTCTTAAAGACATAATTTCCTTATGTGGGACACTCTAAAAATTCGATGTTCTAAAACTTTTTTCAAGGGAAACAATATTTTTATTTAATTGATTAGATATTACAAAAACCCTCTGTTGCAACCAAATATTTATTTTGAATTTTCAACGAATAGTATTTTCTTTTGGACCTAATGACACAGAATGAACTGCTTAACTTATCTTGGTTCAAAAAATTCCTTATTATTAGCGTCTCTAACGAAATAATTTCGCATTCGATTTCATTTTCTCATCCAATTCGCAACAAATTAGTCATTAATTAGTCTCCCAATGTCATCCAATCCGTCCTGGAACCATCCCGATAAAAAAAGACAACCCTTACCCAAGGGTGACCCTTACCTGCACGTTAATGATGTACCACGCACGATCGTACCACCATCCCTATTACAAGACTAATTTGCATGCGTGCGGTAATTATTGTACAGATTTCATCGCCTTAATCACGTAATTTTTTTTTGCCAGAAAAGACACAAAAAAATAACGCAACGGAGGAAAAAAAAATCCGAGGCAGGATTGAATCGTGGAAATAATGAGGCAACTCTACCTCAGCCGTAGCCGGACATCATTACCACGGCGTAGCGGCAAAGATAAAGAATCCTGAGCTTGTGCCTTGAGCTTTCATTATAAAACTCTTCTTCTTTTTTCCATTGTCATTAGCCTGATAATGGTTCGTGTGAGCACGCAAGAGGCTTTCTTGTGAGGTAGTGGAAGCCTTTTCACTTCTATATTTAGGGACTCTGATTTTTTCTTTACTTTGTTCCTTTCACCTTCCTTTTGTGACTCTCTTTTTTGAGGGAAATTTTGAAATTATCTCTACTTCGGGGTGTAAGAAGGATGAGGGAGTCCCGTGGAATGAATACGTCGGGAATCTGAAGTACTAGCACTTCAGACAAAAAGTTGGGATTGGAGGAATTTTGAGGAATAGTTTTAATTCTTTCTTGAGAGGGATGTATGTGTAGAAAATAGGAAATGCTTAAATCCCAAGGTTTAAGGTATTTCTTGGTTTAATATCAAAAAAATATTTTCATGAAATTATATTAACTTATACCCTTTTGTAAGCATGGTTAACATTTGGGGATGTTTACTTTAAAGTAAAGATGTACCAGTATTTTATTTTTTTACTAATACAATTTTATTATTTTTAATATATTTAGCATTTAAGCCTATAAATCTCATATTTGGTTAATATTAGTAATTTTGCCTTGAAGAAAAATATTGAGAATTACTTTAGGGATGATATAGCTCTTTATGGATTAGATGTAGATTCAAGACCAATAAGAAAGGTAGATAATTATATTTGAGCATATAACAAATTATTTGTGTAGTAAATAAATAACACCACAAGTATTTGCATTTTCTTTGAAAGTACCAGAAAATAAAGAATATATAAAATATTGAAGTGTTCTTAATGTACTGATTGATACCATCACATAAAGGAGACTTTTTTTGAAACTTAATAATTTAAAATTTGAATTCAGTATCGGAAATATTGAAATCCATATTACAAAATTAAGAATATCAAAATAGTTTAAAATTTAAGCGCTATATTCCCACAAAATTCACCCCTTTAATTCTTTCCGAAGCCCCCACAAAAACCACCATCAACTCCAATCAATCAAGCGGCCGGCCACAACCCCTCCAAAAAAAAATCCCCTCAACAACATTCTCTCCCCTCGGAGGAGCAAAAAGTGCCTACCGGTGCACCCCTAAAACCAACCCTCGACCCCCCAAGGAAGAGAATCACGCCAAGTCAGCTCCGCGTATTTAACCCCTACATCAATTTCATTTACCTTTATCCCCCAATTACGGGCTTCGCTGGCTCCGGAAAAAGAAGGGATGGCTAATGATAAAAGCGGCCCCCGACAAATGAAAAATATCGATTGCGGATAAATAATCTTCCGTTAGAGCAAACCGTGGAGATGGGGGTGAATTGAGGGACCATGACATGTGTATCGTGCATGGCAGCATCGGAGAGTGGACGGAATATGAATCCGCAGCATGGGAAGTAAGATGGGAAAGCGGATTTCGGAGTAATTAATAACCTAGCTCCCCTAAAAAACGATTGGATAAAGCGGTGCATTATACCCGATTAAGAGAAAACAATGACAAATCACTCTGCTAAAAATATCGATTCAAATTGTATTTTCAATAAAATTTTAATAAAATGTAATGTTTTTGGAAGGAATCCTTTCTTGTAGTATTATGGTGTTTTCATAAAAATTCCAATATATCTAAAGGGAACCGTTCTAATTTGATTTTAGATTATTACCATTTGCTTATTTGCCTATATTTATGAATTAAAATCGTTCTTTTATTGTTTAAAGAAGGAAATTAGGGCGTGACAATAGGGCATTGTGCTTGGTGCACAACACCGGTTCGCTTAAATTGCTTTGAAAAGATGTTGGAAGAGTAGTGTATCTTTAGGTAATGAATGAATATTCATATTTTGTGTACATTAAATGCGTCAAAAATGTTTCAGTTCCTATATGTTGTATACTATGTTAAACTCTTAATATACATATATAGTACTAGTATATTATGTTGAGAAATGCTACGGCAGAACAATTTTCAATACCAGTGCTGTGAGCACCCATATCATTCAAATGTTTAGAAAATTAGTGTGCTATAAATTAGCGAACTGAGAAGATTATGCTTCCAAATAAATGGTACGACTTGGTAAAGGCTTCTAAAGAACAATTTCGTGTTCTTACATCTAAAAGTATTCTGCCCATTGCTACGCATTCGAAGTAGGAAAAGAACTTAAAAATCCCCCCCCCCTAATAACAATAATAATAAAAAATCATCCTAATTATGAAGTAAAGCCATTCCTAAACTCCAAAGGAACAACAAGGTAAGGTTATTGAAATACAAGCAGGCTTATAGAGATGTAGGTCATATTGGAATTGTAACTCCTAATATGAAAGTTGTTCGATGCGCTCTCTAGTTATTCTTCTCTCTACCTGGAGCAAACAGGGTGGGATCCGGAGAGTTTGCGATGAATATTGACAAATCGAATGCTTATGAATTTTCTTGGTCCCGTCTTTGGGAGGATGAATTCGCTTTTAATTTCGAGAAACTCTCCCTCATTTCGATTGAGGGCTTCAAATGAGCTGCGGGATATTGGAATGGAGGAATAAAGCCGAGGCTTTATAATGTGCGCCCGCATTAGGGAAAGGGAGAGGAATTTCCCTATTCTTCCGTCTTGATAGATATAAATGGATTGAGTGAGTTTAGGGTTGGTTGAATAATCGATTTGATTTTGATGGGAGTGGAGGGTCCTTTAGTGGGGTGCTAAATAAATTTTAATTTGTTTGTTAGAAAATGGCATAGATATGTTTGTTTTTACACTTTAGTATTGTTAATTTATAAGAACCTGATAAATATTGAAAATTATCCCTTGTTTTAGAAAAGAAAGGATAAAAATTTGAAAATTGATACTTTTCAATAATTGGTAAAATTATAAATGTTTAATTTTTAATTGTCATGATTTGTTTTTCATTTTGGTAGTTCAATAGTTGAATCTGACTTCCTGTCATAAAAATCTATTAAAAACAAACGAAAAAAATTAATCCTGCCTAAATTCATTACATATTCATTTTAAGTATGGATTCGAATTGATTTAAATTTTTTGTGTCAATGAAATTTAGGATCGTTATACATGAGTTGATAACTGAACTTAATATATTTATTACTATTATTTTTAAAACATTAACAAAGGTTGCAAAAATACCTTTAAGCAACACAATTTTTCTTGAAGTACCAAAAAATAGTAGTTATACCTCATTCTTGAATATTTAGTTTCACAAGTAAAATTTATTTGTTGTTCTAAGCTACTAAAAATTCCATTTAAAAAAAAAATTTTTTTTTTCAATTAAAACTAAAATTGCCTTGTAGGAAAGAAATTGAAAAAACGTTCTTTAGGTAGAAGTGGGTTTTTTAACCTAGGAACATAAAAAAGAAATCGAAAAAAGTAGCACACGCAGTACGCATTTTGATTGGAATGAGTAATTCAAAATTTATTTCGAAATTCTCTGTTGGGTTTTAACTTATAAGAAGGCACTGTTAAAAAATGTAGAAATTTTTGAATCCTGAAAAATAATTTCTTTTTAAAATGCATTTCTTTTTAACTAGATAAAGACAAAAACGCTCACACAAAGTTTTTAATGTTTATTACATGTTATTACTTACTGACCTAACCTTTAAAACTTGTATAATTATCTTTAAAGTATATAAACATTTATACCTTAAAACCCACAGACATTTTCTTTCCACTCATTTCTTTTAATTATCCATTATAATCTTTTATCGATAATCTTAATGGACGCATTTTTTAAAAACATTTAATGAATGGAACAAATAAAAATCTAATTAAAAGTATTTTAAAATGGCTGTCTCAATAATAAGCGAAGATACAGTGACTCGCTTAACTTCTCTAAAAACATTCAAAAGTTCTTTTATTTTAGAAAACTCCCAGCTGCATTTGACTTTAATCTAATTAGTAGAGAATACTATCGACAGCTAAATAAGCTCGTTATCTCTGGAATCTATATTTAAAATGTTTTAGACAGCACTGCAATATCGCTGCAATGGTTCATAACTGCAGTCACCTTATTTGCACGTAGGTTACTCTTAATTAGTTCTGGCGTATCGGTTTTTCTATCAAGCCCCTTGTTACTAATTTAGGAGAAAAAAAGCATTATGTATGACATGCTTTACGGTTAACGGTTTATCTTATACTGGAAATAATTAATCATTTTGTCTTTAAATTTGAAATACGGTCTTTTTTTTGCTGAGGGATAATTATAACTTCAGGGATTTTTTCCACTGAGTTCTAATAGTAAATCATATTCTCTTTGATCTTTGTTTAAAAGCGGTAAAAATTATTCCCTGTTTGCTTGAGTGGTTTAATGGAATTAAAGTTTTGTATGCTCAGATAAATTCAGTTCTGTTATAAATATCTCGTATAGAAAAATTATTTTATTCTTTGTAAGTAAAAGGGCGTTTAGAAACAGAGTCTAAAAAATGAACTTGTTTACTGAAATTAGTCCCATTTATATAATTAGATATTTTAGTCATCTTTTCTTTTGAATAAATGAAACGTTAATTTGTTGTTGATTTCTTCAATTTATATGTCATATATATTCATTTGCCTAGTTTCAATAACATGTGTTATTATCTAAATGCAAATATTAATGTTAAATAAATTAAACTTATTAACATCTTATACCGTTTTATAAATATATGCTTATATAATTGTTTCTTTTAACTTAAAATTTCTTGTTGTATATTAACAAAATAATACTACAGTACAGTTACCTACTAATGTTCACTAATCTTATTAAAAATCGTGAGATCCTAACTTTTCACAATCAACAATTATGAGTGCCATGCAACCTCAAAGCATAAATGGTTATTTGTTTCTAATGACTAACAGGATTCAGATTTTGCAATAAAACTTTTCTGGTTGATTTTCCATGAATACAAACTAATATTTCGAAAAGAGGGTTTAGCAGTACATATATTTCTCTTTTAGATCCTCCATCATAAGCAGTATGTAAAAAAACCCAACTTCTTCAATATCAAGAAGCCATTTCACAAGGCTTCGAATCATTTTAACTTTCCAACCAGTAGCTATTGTACGCACGAATCAAAGCCACAGAGTAAAATATAGGAAACCGACACGAGAAAATTCAATCCAAGGACTCACGCAGTAAATTGTCATGGGCTTATAAGATTAGTGTCAGTCATCGTCAACGCAAATAAATGCCTTTCTGTCCGAAAGGCCGCGATAGCCTGCGATCCTCTCGCTTTGAAAAGTTTAATATTCCATTTGAAACAGCTTTGGGAAAGCGTTCATAATTCAGATGGACCAGAGACGTCTCTGTAGAGGAGATGGAAATCAGATTCGCTGGATGTCTCCGGAGATTGGATGTTTTAATTTAAACGCCGAAGTGAATTTTAATATTCCTGTGGGAGATTTCCTGCTGCGGTTTGGACGGGGATTCACGTGTCAAACTCGGAACCTTGTTTCGGAACGTGATAAGATGCCAAGCCTTCTGAATCCGGTTTCCGTGTAAAGTGTGTGGGACAGATTTCATTGTGATAGGCTGCAATGAGAAATGCAGTCTTTGAAGGGAGATATATCTGAGGATATTTGAATAGATACTAAGAGGGAGACTGCGATTCGTTGAAACAAGGAAAGGATGAAGGTTTAGTGACGGAGAATTGGAGAATTTTTTGGTGTATTTCAATTTTCAACTCTTTCAGTCCTGAACGCCCCAAACTTTTTATAGGATTCAATAGAAATCTCGGGCATCTCGGACTGAAGGAGTTAAAAGAGAAAGAGAGAGAGAATTTACTTACACAAATTTACCTTCTACTATTTAAAATCCTTTCAAAAATAGCAACTTTTAAACTTATTATCCGTCTCTTTTTTCTTTCATAATAATATACAAGTAGATTTCAAGCGCATATCATGAAACAATCTCATAGTATAGTATCTCAGTTTTGTAAACAACTTTTTACTTCCCGCTCTTTTCTATGCGTGATTGTGTCCTCTTCTAAATGTAATTAACTTAGCATCTTGGAGATGTCAGAGAAACAACATACATTCAACTTGTAACTTGAAAAGTAACTTGACTTCATACTTGAAGAACAACTTACAATTTAGCATAGCTTTGAAAATATTATTATTTAGGTGCTTGGCCATCTTCACATTCAAATAGAGTAAAACCCATTTTTGCGTACCTAAGTTGTACAAGAAGAGTTAGGGTATTTATAAATTTATCTGGTTGTAAGAAAGTCTGTTAAGAATTCCACATAACATATACTTTTATTCATATCCATATACTTTCCTCATTTAAAAGCCATTTAATATGAGTTTGTTACAACTTTTTCTAGATTACAATGAGGAAAAGTAAAATTATTATACACAATTCTGCTACAGTAGACAGCTTTAAAAGATTTACAAAACATTTTATTTAAATCTATAAAATACTGAAATAAATAGATAAATACACATTCACATTTCGCGATTGAATTCTTTTGTAAATTTGTCAACTTGATTTCGAACAGCAATTTTTCAAAGCCCAGCATATTTTTCATTTATAAGAGATTTTATATTTAGAAGGAAATTGAACATTAAAAACAATGACGGTAAAATTGATGTATGCATAAAGAAAAGCGCTGCGAACAGGGGAAATATTTTCTCCGAGTGAAAAAATATTTTTATATTCATACCTAAAAATAGAGCTAAAGGAAACTCCACTTTCGTAAACATCCATCCCAGTTTCAGAAACAGAATAATCAACACAAATTTCCTGAAAGCAATAGCACTTTCTCATCACGTGATGGCACTGCAATTGTTGCGTTACTTGTTTAGGGCAAAGCTCCTTTCCCGTACAAAGCTGTGAGATATACATAGCCCGCTTTCGTTGAATGTTTTCCCATAGCTTTCCACCCAGTTGCTAAAATAATATTGACTCGGAAAGCTTTCACAAAAATGATGGATCGTATCCTGTTTCGACGGAAATTCCAGAAGGTTTTTAATATTTACGAAATATTTTTTTCGCAGCGTGAAGTCCTTTGAAATTGCATCGCTGCTTCCTATAGTTTTAAATAAATAATTTGAATAAATGTATTCGGCGGAGACGGCTTCTTCCATTTTCCCTTTCGCCGAGTGATGTTCTTCTGAAAAGCCTTTTTCTTCTATGTTTTCGTAGAGAACAATATCAGAGATTTTCCTGTGATGTTTTGTGAGGATAAATAGAAAGATTTTATCAGTTTTGATTGACCTATTCTAGAAGTCAGAAAAGATTCTTGTCTAAATTGTAAGTCGTGCAACACCTTTTTTTATTACTATAGTTGATATTTTTTTGCGTTGAGTCAAACGTTTCATACCATCTGCAATCACACCAGAAGCATCCACATAATAGCAGCTACTCAAAATACTAAAAATTAAAGAATTGTGTTTTTTATTTTGTTTTTCGTTTCAGTTCAATGTTGTTTATTATTACTTATTTGATGATATAAAAGCAGTATTCAAAGTTTTAATATTAATATATTTTCTAGAATTAATTATGAATTAAGTTTTATTAATTTTTCCGATACCGAATTTTTTAGGTCTTAGTAAGGCGTAAGGTTTCTGAAATAGTAAGGACCAAATAATAAGACGTTCAGTCCAACATGGATATGTTCAATGTTCATGATTAAAATTTTTTAAATACCCACTCTATATGAATTATAACCGCTTAGAGTAAGTGACAAGCTTTAAGTGGAAAATACTCTTACGCATTCCTAAGATATTACATCATGTTTTATAAAAGTAATGAATATATTGACCTTTCAAAACCTTTTGGGTATTTAATTAATATGAATGAAACATAGCCTTTGATGATTATTAGAGCACAGAAACTTGTATCTTATAAACTAATTCTGATAACACATCATATTACCTACACCAAGATTGTTATAGATAGTCATAACTAAGTTTCAGAATAATATTTTTAATATATAAGATGTTGGAGGCTCAGTAACTCTACAGGAGACTACAGCAGTTTTAACAGTCACAGTCCAGGAAGCAAATGGAATATTTTACAATAATAGTGCCGTAACCTCCGTATAAAATGTCTGGAACACTCAAAAGTCATTAATGATGTCAAGAGGCCAGATTAGAATCCGAGGTCTCCTAAATATATTTGGAAAAAGCTTTTGAGCATGTCCTTGCTTAAACTTTTTCAACCAGTCACATCATTTCAGTTAAGTTGTGTTCAGATCTAAATGCTAGTGCTGATACTAATATAGAGTGTTTCAGGTGACGTTACGGCCAGTTATTTTCTTTTTAAATGCTGTAGGTCAACGCGTCTGTTGCTAAGGCCGTTGCTCGGTCCGAGTCATGTGATTGCAAATTATCTATAGGGAACATAACACTTGAAACCGAGAATAGCTATTATCAGCAGTTAAACTCAAACAAGTTCTTAAACTTAGTGTATTGGAAAACAGTTATTTTCCTCACCAAAATTTATCCTTAACACTCAATCTTTTAAGTACCCATCCATCAGGTATAATTTACTTTTAAAAACCGAAAACTCTTTTCCGATAAGAAGATCTTCCATTTCCTTTTATAAATTCGGCTCAACAGCATCAGAGTCCTTTTTAATCTCAATCCTGACATCTCCCCTTTATTTGCCGGCGCTGAAAAAAAAAAGCGGGGGAGGGAAACACACAATCGGGGGCTGCGGACAAAGAAGTTTGATCTTGCAATATTTCCGAGTTTTTTGACGGCTGGGCTTCTATAAATCAAAGATATTCCGAAGTTTATCGCCCAATAACTGAAGAAATAACTCCGAAAACGCAATGTAAGGGAATTCAAAAGGATTCGTTCCCAATTTTTTCTCCAACTCCTGTTCGCACCTGATCCCACCTCGTAAAGGCAGGGAGGTTGTTCGGAGAGATATATTCCGGATTTTTTCCCGTTCGAGGTGGGAAAATTTCGAACATTCGATTTTCTCTCCGGATTTTTTCCCCTTCTCTCTTTTGCCCTTCTTCTTCTGTCTTCATACCTATGAGCTGTCAAGGGAATGTTTTTTCGCACTCCCTTTTTGCACTACTACATCACTGAGGAGGTCGGTTTTTTCCCTTCTGTTGTACTACTTGTGTACAACAAAAGTGGTACTTAATTTTTTTAACCTGCGTGAACTGCTTTATCGACGTCTGCTTTCTTTCCTCGTGTTTTTTTCTTTTCTTCTTATCGAAATGGGGAACGAAATAAGTTTGATGCTTTAAATTTCGCCGTTTTTCTCCGTCATTTTTTTTTTAAAGGGGAGTCTTGTGTATTTGGTATCAGGCGTAAGCTTTCGGAATTCTTTAGAATTGAATGAGTTTTCTCCCATTATATCGAGCTTCCTGAAGTAACAGGAAGTGATTTATTTGTATTGTACTTTCAAAAGATTGGGTTCTTTTAGGCCGCTTCAGATGTAGGAAGTTGGGGATAGAAAAAAATATTTTCACGTGAAGCATTTATTCCTATTTATGTCTCTAAAAATTTCATAAAAAACTTTCTCTCTAAAACGCCAATAAAATTTAATCATTTTTACTGTGTGTACCATTTCTAAAAACTTTTTTTACTTCTTAAAAATATTATCACAAACTATTATTTTCTTTCAAAAAAATCTTGCTTTATTTCTTTACAATTGTTCAAGTTCAATAAGATTGCCAATTAGATAGTTTTAATCCTATACATAAATAATGCTTTAAAATTAATTTTATATAAAACTTCATACTGTGAATTAAAATATTTAGAATTGTTTTGAAAATAAGGTGTAAGATTAATTATTTATTTATAAGTTACGCTCCTTACAAACAGCTGCTTCGTCAAAACAAATTTATTTTTACGATGCTTAATTGCTTATATCCCTTCTTATTTAAATTTATTACTATTGAAAAATTGCGTGTTGAAAATGAATCTTTACAAAAAGTCCTACCGCTAATATTTAACTAAAACTACTAGCTACTTTAAGTGGAACTTTACTCCTTTACTCGAAATAAACTTGCATATGAGCATCCTACGTACTTGATTATTTCGTAACACCACTAAAACTGAAAAGTCATTCGTTAATTGCATTTGGTAATAAGACAACTCAAAAGCTTTACACAATAAAAACTAAATCATTGCATGCAATTCCCAAATGAGCAAATATTACTGAATATTAGGATTTATCAGGGCGTTATCAGATTGGGAAAATAAAGATGTACCGCAACTCATTGTGAGCATTATTCTTCATTATTTTCGATTACTCAATTAACGAACTCATTTTCGTCTGACTTCGCATAAGTACTTTTCGCGAGTTTTATTTCTCATTTCTAAAGAGTATTAGTATCATTTAAGTGTATAGGGAATTCATACAAAAGTTAACCAACGTTAGTTTTAGAAAATCTTTGCTTGTAGTTCTAATTTTCGAATAAAGGAGTCATAAATATTGATAATACTCTTTGATATTCCTTTAGATTTGTTCCTATATGACATAACTAGCGCAGCTAAATTATAATTTAAGTGGTTTTTGGTTTGTTTGGGGATAACTAGTACCTCATAAATAAAATTTTCTAGTGTTGGTTATGTAAGTTATCTTATGTCGGTTATTGGTGAAAATGTTGCTTCAGTTTGTAGTTTATTAAAGAAGTTTCGTGATTGGAGTAAAAGTTCATGAAGAGAATGTATTTGAAACACTTGATGTTTCCTTTTTTGTTTAAAATCGAGGATAAATAAAAGGATATTTATCTTTTACATAGAATACCTAGGTTTCAGTTACTTCAAATTGAAATAAACCAAAAATAAAAGTACAAAAACTTTTCATTACATTTCAATTTTTAATTTTCAGAAACTAAATTTATCTGGTGTAAACGATATGATACATTACAGAAACTCAAAGAAGAATCGCTAAAATAAATCTGAAAAAAATTATATATTAATAAAGGTCACTTGTATTAAAATGTGAGTTTCATTATTTTGAATTTTTTAACATAAATGTTTGAAAAGTTGTTTTCACACCCAAAAGCAAATGAAGCAACTTTTACAACAACAAGTTTTATAAGATATCTTTTCTAGGAAACACAGGAGTTCCGAATCTTGTTCAGTGCTGTCGAGAGAGACTAAACTGTAAAAAAAGGTATCTAATCTCCACTTCGTAAACTCAGCAATAAATTCTGATATTTTTTATCTTATTCTAAACAAAATTCCAAAATTTCCGACACCACTAAGGCTAAGAAAACTTCCAATAACAGTACTTAGGTATAACTAAAACAAGGATGCAAAAAAAACCGGTTCAGTTTATTTCAATCGTATTTTTGGGTTTGAAGAATAATTTATTGGTTTTACATCGCATCTGTCGATGATACTTATGAGAAATACGATCAACTCGAGAGAAGAACATTTTAATTTTAAGAGAGAATCAGATAACTGAAAAGGATATTGAAAAATTCCAATGAATAACCGCCTCCTAAAAGAAATATAACTTGTTTCTAAAGATGGGAGAGGGATATTTTTCCAATATTTCGAAACAATAAACATTCTTTTCATTCGAGTGGACATTGTTTACCCATTTTCAATCCCTACCCCACTATTTGAAGAGAGTGATGCAGAAACTGTCGAGAGTTGTATTTCATTCATGGATCGAGAGAAAAAAAAATCTAGTTCTGTTCTTCTAGATATTTCTAAAAGGTATGGGTTTCTAGCCTTGATTTAAATAGCAATAGTATGTCGGAACAAAGCATTTAAAATGAAAGACGCAAGCTTGCAACCCATTTATTTATCTTCAGAAAAATGTTTTGTCACTTCTTTGTTAGTTTCTTAAAAGACACAATTAAAGTTCGTAAGAGGGATAATATACCCATGTAGCATTTTTGGGTTTTTTTAAGGTTTTTTCATCCTTGCATTGCAACCCAAAAAAAGGTTTTTTTGGGTTTTTATTTACAACCCAAAAACCCCAAAAAAACCTTACAACAACCTCAAAAAAAGGTACGCCAGTCAACATTTCCAACCTTTTTTGTAACCTTGCTGAAGAACCTTATGTAAAGGTTAGAGGTACAGGTTTTTACAAGATTAAGAAAAAAAACCTTGTTTCAATATTCTTGAGCCAGGTTGTTGAAAGATTTCATAGCAACCTTAGAAAAATGTTTTTTCATGTAGATTGCGGCAACCAATGCCAAAAAACCTTCGTTCACTATTGCGGTCATTGGTTTTTGTAAGGTTTCCAAAATATCTTCATTCTATATTGATGTTTAGGTTTAATATCGCATTTTTTATTTTTTTCGGAGTTTCTTTGTTGAATTATATGATGTCGCAAAATTTTTCCCGAAATATTGCACAGTATATAATACATATTTTCAGGGAAAATTTTGTATCATAATTCAATAAAGAAACACCGAAAAAATAAAAAATGCGATACTAAACTTATAACTCTGGAAATAAAAATAATTTATCACAACTTTTTAGCTAGGTCAACACACCACTTTTAACAAAAAGTAACTCGAATTTTATGCTGTATGATTACAGAATACTTCAAAGTAATTATTAAGTAAATACAGTAAAATGAAGTAATAAAATAAATTTAAAATTAAGTTTTTAAAATTCATAAAAACAAAATATACATATATATTTTAATTTCTACAAAAATTTTGTTTAATTTAGGCTCTTAAAGCACTAATGAAAAAACTCACCTTTAAATAGAAGTATAATTCAAGATGGACACATTTTTATTTAAAAAACTTATTTCAACACATTAAATGTAAGAAAAATCAAGTTTATTGAACAACTGATACAAACAGGACAAATTTTACAAACAGCTTTCTAGCATCACAGGGATCAAGGTTAAAGTGTTCATATAAAAAAATATACATTAAATATAAACTGTGAAGGTAATAACTAAACTTAAAAATGTAATATAATTAAAATTTGTTTAAAAAAATGATTCAAATAATACTATTTCAGGGGACATCAAATGCAACTGACAGCTCCTGCAAAAAAAATTTAGCAATTTTATTTTTAACTATTAAAAAAAGTACTTTCGCATTAACCCATTTAAAAAATTAATTCTAAATAATATTCAATACAATGCAGAAAATTATAGACCAATGGTTAGCAACTGGTGGACTGAAGTCCAAACAATTTATGTAAATTCCTTGGTTGCCAAAATTTTCATTTTGAAATATAATTTGTAGAGCCAGGTGGGGAAAATGGGAAAAACAAGGTTTGATGTTTATGTACTATTGACAAATCAATATTTATATTTTAACCAAGGTAAAATGCACATTTTTTAAATAAGACATTTTACAAGCTTTTTAAATGTGTTAAAAACTTCTGGAAAACATTAACTGCAAAATATTAGTAAGTATCATAAATTATAAAAAATTAAAACAAACATGAGTTTCATTATACTCTTTGATCCATTTGCATAGATTAAAAAATATAATTTTAAAATTTCTTATAAGTGGGAATAAGCCCTCAATGAAAAAAATAGTACAGATTGTAACCATTTCCCCAAACTGTGAACCGACTATAATTACATATAATATATACATTTGAGAGATAGCATATCAGCAGTGATCAAAATTAACACTGGTCCGAGACGACTGAAAATAGGCTCTGGCCACTACTCAGAAAATCACTAGTCCAGCAGACCAGTGGGGGAAAATATCTCACTCTCCAGTTCTAGTCTCTTTTTTTTGCTGCATAACTAATTAGAAATTTTATATCAATTAGAGAAATACTAACATTTCATCAAGAAAAGTGTACTTTATAAATAGATATTTTTAGTTTTTTAGAATTAATATTTGGTATTCACTTTAACTGCAGTAACTACTTTAAATAAATTGGAAGTTTGGAACCTTTTCTTTTTAATTTGCCAGACAAGTCATTTTGGTTGAGGACCAGTAAGATTTGCAAAGTAATAGTTTGCAGAACCAGTGAGTTATTTTTCCATTTTCTAACGCTGCATTTTAGTTTTTAATATCATACAAGAAATAAAGCTATGTAAAATGGTTTAACTGTTCACTGGGTCACATATGACAGCATAGTTGCCAACCTCATGGCTGCAAAGAACCTTGATTTTCGTTTTCTATCTTTTCTCCTAACTATAATCCGATTAAAGTATGCTAAAATTTCTAACCCCAATTTCCTTTACATAATACTGATGGCAATTTTAAGGGGGAAATCTAATTATAGGAGTAAATATGAAATTTACAAACACCGATAAGACACCCTTGAGAGCCGCGCTCACTAAGAGTTGACCCAGTGGTAGAAGACTTTTGCTTTTTGGCCAAAGACTCTAGTTCAGGCTCAAAGGGTTTGAATTTCTACGTTTGTTTTTGTCTTTTAAATTCTTTACTGGGCTGGGTCATAATCATAGCAATGCGACTAAAATAATATCTTAACTCACCCGTCAGCTTTTCTTGTCCACTAAGTCTACATTTTAGTGCTGTTACTTTTCTGACAGTGCATCCCTGGATCCTGCTGTCACATCATACTCTAGCTGAAGAAGCTACTCGCTGCTGCTAGTTAGTGGGGGAATTCGTGGGCTAGTCAGCCTGGTTCTATCGTAGAAGTCTGCTGGCACAATACCGGCAGCTGCTGCTCTTGCTGCCAAGGGAAAAAGATGTTTTATTGCATGATGCAAGTTCCACCAATGAATAAAAAATTTTAATTTCAACATGTAGCAATAAAAAAAAAGTGGGGTACTGCGTTTTCTTATCTCCTTTTTACACAATACTAATTGCAATTTAAAAAACTAGTTTTAAGGGGGAAATCTGATTATCAGAGTAAAGATGAAAATCTCAGTAACTAGGTACTTGCGTATATCCCGTCAACAGCCGTTAAGTTAATCTAATTTAAGTTAATCGGGGAAATCTAATTATAGGAGTAAATATGAAATTTACAAACACCGATAAGACACCCTTGAGAGCCGCGCTCACTAAGAGTTGACCCAGTGGTAGAAGACTTTTGCTTTTTGGCCAAAGACTCTAGTTCAGGCTCAAATGGTTTGAATTTCTACGTTTGTTTTTATCTTTTAAATTCTTTACTGGGCTGGGTCATAATCATAGCAATGCGACTAAAATAATATCTTAACTCACCCGTCAGCTTTTCTTGTCCACTAAGTCTACATTTTAGTGCTGTTACTTTTCTGACAATGCATCCCTGGATCCTGCTGTCACATCATACTCTAGCTGAAGAAGCTACTCGCTGCTGCTAGTTAGTGGGGGAATTCGTGGGCTAGTCAGCCTGGTTCTATCGTAGAAGTCTGCTGGCGCAATACCGGCAGCTGCTGCTCTTGCTGCCAAGGGAAAAAGATGTTTTAATGCATGATGCAAGTTCCACCAATGAATAAAAAATTTTAATTTGAACATGTAGCAATAAAAAAAAAGTGGGGCACTGCGTTTTCTTATCTCCTTTTTAGTTTTACTTTTGCTTTGATAAATAAGTATTAGCATAGAAGAACATAATAAAAATATTTTTCAGGGATTTAATGGTTAATATATCCCTCAAAATTTAGATACAACCTCTAAAATTTTCTCTGAATGTCACACCCGTCACAATGGAATGGCCCTTTCGGCACTGTCAACGGGATAATACATAAGAACCCTCCAATAAAATCTGAGTACTTGGCAGCTATGCGACAGTATCAATTGAGTAATCCAAAAAGCAGAAACTTACGATGGAATTGGGTGGAAACAGACTCCGGGGTGGCAGGAGAGGTCCGGGCATTGATGTCATAGGGCACTGGCTGGAGCGACTGGCGGTGACCTGTAGGTGTAATCGCTGCGGGGGAGGCTGCTACCTAAGAAAAAAAGTTGCTTTAAAGCACAATGCTACTTGGTCTTCAGATATTAAGTTCTGCAATTAATGAAAAGTTATAATCTCAACGTAGCAAAGCCCAATCACAAATTTTCAGTGAATTTTTTAAGGAGGGTGTCCATAAAACATGTCACTTTCTCCCCAACATTTCTGACCCCCTCCCTCCCCTGTCACTTTGAGTTAACGACTTTTAAAACAAAAAGAGTCCTTTAAATAACAACTTAGAAAGATAGTTCATTAAATTTAGTTTTAATTTGACATACTTACTCATAACCAGCAAATGGCAGGTGATAGAACATTTCTTCTAAGCCTTCAAATTAATCATATTGCAGAATCTAAAAAAAATATAATAAAAATATGTAATAAATGTTTTGTATATCATTAATTGGAACAGGTTTGATAAAGGTCCTCCACAGCGACGGCCAACTTGGCAAATGCTCTAAAGCAGTGACCATTCAACCTAAATCAAATCTGTTCCCATAGAGGGGTGAATAATTAATAATAAAACACAAGATGAAATGTAAGTCGTTGAAGATTAATTATCTCTAACAGATTCAAAAAGGGAATCCACAGCAATTAGGAAGGAGGAAATTCTTTAAAAACAATGAATTCCTTTTGATTTAAATAGTTTCTTGTATTTACTTAATTATAACATCCTAGTTGTGGGGTATTAACAAACAGTATGCAATAGACGATATTAGTGTGACGTCACTTCCTTGTTTAGAAACGTTGATTCCATCCATGATTGGTTACGTGACTGGAAGTAATTCCATACGGAACCAATCACGGATGGAATTAACGTTTCCAAACAAGCAAGTGACGTCATGACTAATGCCGTCTGTTTACAAAAATAAATAAATACTTCTTTCATGATATTGTGTCTTACTGCTATTTTTTTAAAAGTGGTTTAAATCAAATATGAATATCAATAACATGGATATTTTGAAAATTAACCCAATACTAAATACTTAAATATAACAATTAAAAATTTTTGGAAATTTGCCCCTCAAAAGTGTTTTAGCTCATTTCTGAGACCCTTTAGATTACACCCATAGAGCACCACTCATTGTAAGCGGCCAAATTTTCAAGGTAAAAAGAAGGTATATTGTTATAACTGGCGAAATGTTAAGGGGGTTTTTAGGTTCCTACTCCAGAAAATATTTTGAATTTTTCCCCTAAAAGTGTCATTTTAACTCATTTTGAGACATATTAGGTTACATTAAAGAGGACCAATCCTTATAAATCACACAAGTTTGAAGGAAAAACCGTATACTTAATAGATTTCAAAATTTCGAGGGGGTTTGGGGGTCCTATCCCAGAAAAATTTTGGAAATTTTACCCTTAAAAGTAGGGTTTTGACTCATTTTGAGACCCTTTGGGTTATACCCGAAGAGGATATCGCTCCTTGTGAGACATAATTTTCAAGAAAAATAGCAGTATAAAAATTGCTGTCAAAATTTCGGGGGGGGGGGGGGGGGGGTTGAACCCCTAATCCCCCCCTCTTAGATACGGCCCTGTTGTGGGGTGTAAACAAACAGTATGCAATAGACAATATTAGTGTGACGTCACTTGCTTGTTTAGAAACGTTGATTCCATCCGTGATTGGTTACGTGACTGGAAGTAATTCCATACGGAACCAATCACGGATGGAATCAACGTTTATAAACAAGCAAGTGATGTCATGACTAATGTCGTGTATTTACAAAAATAAATAAACACTTCTTTCATGATACTGTGTCTTACTGTTATTCTTTTAAAAGTGGTTTAAATCAAATATGAATATCAATAACATGGATATTTTGAAAATTAACCCAATACTAACTTGAATAAACATCAACAAACAAACCCTGGTTAACCACCCAAATCATGACGCTTGCTAACATTCATTTGAAATTACAAGAAATAACAGGTAGAATAAACAAACTTACCTCATTATTAGAAGAAAATAGAGATGAAAAAAGTTATTTAACAACTTGGGAATCATAATAAAATTACGACCCAACGATAAACCCATTACATCGTATACAGGCCAGGAAGCTAATGCTTAGTCCGCAGTAATTGCTCTTTGATAACTCAAAGTTTAAGGAAGTATAAAAAAATTCAAATTACTTAAACCTTCAAATTGAAATTAAAAACATTCAATCATAAAATTTTCGGCAATTACGATCTCTCTTCAAACTAACATTTTATTTTCTACCCAATAAGCAAGCGGCGTAGAGGTACATGACAATGGCAATGAGAAAATCACATCGTATAAGCTCGCAAATATGCAATCAATGGGTTTGACAACTGATCTTTAGCACTGCTTGCTTCGCTTGGCGATTGAACCCACTTCTGGGTAGGACCCCAAGAACAACTAATGTGTTAAGTAAATAGGATATGGCACATAATTTATGTTTTTAGGTTGTCAGATAAACAAATGGTGCTTTAAAGCAGTGTTCCCCAACCTTTTTACCACCAAGGACCGGTCAACGTTTGATAATTTTACAGCGGCCCGCTGGGGGTGGCATTGATTTTGGTTTCATTTTCAATGTAATGGGATTTTCGGAAGTTTAAAATACGCGAATTTTCAATTCTTTACAAAAAGATGAATCCGACAAAGCGCATTGATATTATTACACTTTTTCTTTATTTTTCTTTCCGTTTCGCAGAAAAATGTACTGTTTTATGGATTTTCTTTTCATTAACTTATAGTTGTAACAAAAAACTCAGACAACTGTCACCATTACTTCCGGGTTGAACAAGTTCACCACAAAAAAAGAATATAAAAATTTATGGATTTCTAATGAAGCGTTTTTATTCAGTTTTCTAGGAAAAATAAGATAGTTCTCATGGTGTGCATGATTTATGTCACTACCTTCGGGCCCCTTTTTAAAACAAATAAAATTTAATGAAACACATGTTTTTAATTTGGAGTATAAACCCTAAGAATTTAAATTCATTTTCAATGAAATGGTCGACCCGCGGCCCTGTACCATTTGATCCACGGACCGGCATCGTTCCGCAGACCAGGGGTTGGAGACCACTGCTTTAAAGCACAGATACTACTTGGTGTTCAGCTGTTTTTAGTTCCCCCAATGAATGAAAAGTTCTAATCTTAACGTAGCAAAACCCAATCACAAATGTTTTTAAGGAACTGTTCATAAAAGATTCACCTACATCTAAGGTGACATGAGATAACTTTTAGAAGTTTTGATTTGATTTACTTACTTATGGCCAATGACCAGCAAAATGGTAGATGGAGGTGGAACATAACTTCCTTCAAATTTCAGGAGCATAATATTCATCCTATTGCAGAATCTAAAACAAAAAATTATAAAAATATGTAATGAATATGTATCATAAATAGGAACAGATTTGGTATAGGTCCTTCACAGTGACTGCCAACTTGGCGAATGCTCTATAGCAGTGACCATCAGGCGCGGATCCAGCACGCCTCCAAGGAAGAGGCCACTTTTTCAGACTATCACCTTTACCTTTCGAGAAAAATGTCAAAATGTTGGGGATTTTCTAAAAGGTATCACTCAAGATCCCCTTTTGGTACTGCTGGGGGCTATAAGGGTCCTCCCCCAGAAAAAATTTTGAAACTTGACCTGCAAAAGTTGGGTTTTAACTCATTTTGAGACTTTTTTCGTACTTATGAGTATGTTTGGGTCCAAGGAGGGGCACTTTCCAGAATGCCACCCCCCTGGATCCACCACTGGTGACCATTCAACCTACATCAAATCTGTTCCCATAAAGGGGTGAATAATTAATATGGTTCTTATCCGTTAAACGAGCGCAAGCAAAAAAATCCCGAAAAAATTTAGAATGAATTAAGAAATTCTCTGTTCCAACTGTCGCCTACTGCATTTGTTTCGTTTTCACTTGACTGTATTGTCATTCGCTTTGCTTGGCGAGCATTTAGTTCACAATTGGCGACATTTGTGCCCAGCTAACGGATAAGTACCATTAATAACAGAACACGAGATTAAATGTAAGTCGTTGAAGATAAATTATCTCTAAAAGATTCAAAAAGGGAATTTACGCAATTAGGGAGATTGTCTAAAGAGCTATAGAGCAGTCGCAAAGTTTGACGACTGTTTAAATTGGCAATAGCTGTATGCCATGGAGGACCTGTTTTGAATACGTTGCAACTATTCTAGATTCCAACCTTTCTTGTCAGTGATGTCATGAATCCCATTTGAAGGCCAAATTTATAACATAATCATACAAAATGAGTCATTAATGTATTAGTTTTATATGTTCTATTCTCATTCTATCATCATTTTAAATACCTACTTTGAATTTGGACTACATAGTGTGATTTTAAAGCAAACACTCAAGTTACGCTGTTTGAAAATATTTAGTATCAAATCGGTTATTATCAATCTATTTTAGGATAGATAGATTTTCAAAACAATATGCTAACAATGAATGGCAAATGAAATGCCTCACCATTTGTCGATCTAGATTACTACTTCAGTCAAAGGGATGTTATAACTTTATCAAAACATTGAATTATGAAAAGATTACAATAAGCTCATTAGCGCACTAATGACCAAGGCCTACAAAGCTCGCATATTTTTGTGATCAAGGGGTGTTTAAGGTAATGTCCCAGTTAAGTGGTAAACACATGACCACAGTTTTCATTCCAAATCCTACTTGGTTTTCAGTCTATGAACCATCTAAGGGGGTGAGAATTTAAACCTAGGTCATGTGGCTTGGTAGAAAAAAAATTCTGCATTGTGGGAGATATATTCACATTAAGTTTACACAAAAGATTTTTAAAGATATCAAGAGTTACCTAATGTGTAGTAAATATATGATATTTACATACACTGTATACAAAAACTAATCAGATTTTGAAAATTTTGAGAAGGAAATTTAAACATAATAGGTCATTAACACAACTACAGAAAGCATAACATGCACCTAATATTAATGTCTCAACTCAAATTTTAAAATAATGTCATTAAAAGCTACGATTAGTATTGGAAACATAGGTCAGGATCTTACAATTTATTTCACATCCCAACTCATTCAAATTCACGTTTTGAACTTACCACCACTCATAGAACTCGGTTGCTTATGAGAGGTAGAAAGAAAAGAAACTTTCAGGAAAAACAACAAAGAGAAATCTCGTCCAAAATACTTTTGCTGAAAACGAATTTAACAACATTAAGGATGTAAACAAATCCACACAATGATTGGATTGGATTTGTTTACATACATTTTCCGGATTGAGTGCTTGATCAAATTCATGCAATGAACAGGTGATTATAAATTATCCCAATCGAGGTTAAAAGTAAATAAGATAAAAAGTTTTAAAATACTACTCACTTGAACTTGGGTTGGCGGCGTCCATCTTGAAAGGCGAGAATTCTGTCGCGTCATGCCGAGTGAACATGACGCATGCGCAGAAAGGCATTCTTTTGTTTTCCAATGGTTTCTATGGTTTCCGCAACCCAACCATTTGTTGGGTTTTTGTAATGTCCCAATAACAATAAAAGGAAAAGGTTCGCCGTAAGGTTCCATGCTACTTGGGTATTGGAAAGTGTTTCTTTCACAATCCGCAGAGTATACGTATCATGTATGAGAAATTGTATTCCTACAAATAGGTTTTGGAAAGCAGTAACACAGAGAAAATTCCTAATGGCTTTGTATTCGAAAACATAAATTTTAGGTAAATTTACAACCTTAACGACATCAGAAATTAGGAAATTGTTCAACGGACTCTATATTGCAAAATTTTATCACTTTTATCATTATCGTTAAGCTTGGTCAGGTGCCTCATAATATAGGGATAGGATTTTCACCTCACACCCACGCTTATACTAAATAATTGTTGAGAAACCCTTGTCTTCTAAACGCTGTTTGTTTTACCCAAATATTTAACTAAAGTGTTTTTTTGTACTTTTTGCTTATTGTAACACACAAGAAAATTAAATTATTTTGTGGGGTCGAGGAGTACAATTTAAATGACATATTGTTCTTTATCGTATAAATAATAACATTCTTTATCAAACCTTCAAACAGAAAATTTCAAGAAAAAAAAAGCCCCAAAATTTCCTTAGATTATGATACATCTTCATATTTAGATTAGAAGGTTTAATTTGGGTGTTACATATTGGATTGAATACCTTATTAAAGTACATTATACCATAATAAACATTTCCCGTATTTTCAAATGTACCCCTAGACTTCTCACCCACTCAATCCCTATATCTATAATAGAGTATACCCTCGTTATCTAAAACTTCCATATTTCTAAAACCTTTATACCTCGAAAAAATATTAATTTATTAATTAATTAATATTTTTATATATTTATTTATTTTTCCCTTGAAATAAAATACTAATTAATTTTACATTCGAACTAACCTTGTTATCTCGAATTTATTTATTTATTTTCGGGTGTCTTCGAATTTTCAAATTTTAATACTTAACATAAAGTTTTGAAACTCATACACTTATTATTTTACGTCGTCCAAACAAATATTCTTCCTACCATTCCCTACCCTTAACCCTCGGTACCATCATGATTAAATAATATCCGTCCATTCAAATCGCATCAGAGGGGCACGCCAGTCCACCTTTCAGCAAGCGTTCCCTCGACACGCAGTCTTACAACCCGCCGAATAAAAGCTTGATAAAAAGGAAACATTAAATCTGCGTACTCGGGGCTTTCTTTCCCGAAGACTGGGGATGCATACAAACGACCCCCATTTCCATAAGCCCTGGCTATCGGAGTTCCCGGGGAAGAATTTCTTAACAGTAAATGCAATCATTATGATGACTGCGCCATTGGTTCCTTTCTGGGGCAAGGAGGAAGGGAACTTATCTTGCAAAATGGCCTCCAGGCCCGATGAAGGCAGTATGGGGGTCACGAACGTTCCCCGAGCGAAAAGTTTAAATTCGTTTTCGTCTCCAGTTTTTTTTCTTGGGATAATCCTGGAAAGGGAATTATCCCGGGAGGGGAGGGTTTGTGGGGGTTGGTGTGTCTTTGTTCGCGAGACGTTGATGGAGGACGATTTTACCTGGAGATGTACTGTTTGAAGGGAATCGGTATTCACATTTGGAGATTATTTCCCCTGAAGGTCTGATATAGGTCTTGGCGTGTGCCTTTTTTCATTTACTTGGCGCTCTATTTAAACTGTGGACTAATATAGGAAATGAAAATACAATTTTGATCTTTATATCAATAATTTTACTTGCCCTGGATGCCAAACTGACTATTAGACATCGTCTATTAAAATTAATGAAATAGTAGCCTTCTTTTGATATCATATATTCACTCCTAAAATTTGAAAGGATTGATTAAAAGAATGAATATTTTAGAAAATAATTTAGTAGGAAATTTAATATGAAATTACCAATTTCAGATATTTAAAAATGAACAAATTTCCTTTAACTAGTAACCGCGTATATTTTTATTAAATTTACTTGCAGGAGAAATGAAGATCATTTTCCGAAAAATTCAATCCTGTTTCTTTGGTTACGCATACCCTATTCTGAGGAAAAATCCCTAGAGAGTGTAGTTGCTTATGCATAAAAATATGTCTGATAGATATTTTAAGTAGATGTAATGTCTTTTATTGGCTGCTGTAAAATATTCAAAGAGAGATTCAAATAAAGATCTAGATATTTTCTATCCTTATAGTGTTATATAAATTTCATGAAATATTTTTATTACGTCTGCAAAATATATTTCACTTAGAACTAGGAATTTCTAACTTAAATATAAGATACGTATTTCAGTTCTGCACAGTAAAAAGTCAATGAAATTATAATCTAGCTTTTCCAAAATAACACTGAATGATATAATTTTATCAGACTTTCTATATTTTCAGTCTATACATTCGAAAAGTATTTTTCATATCGAAAAGTACAATAAAAAACTAAAAAAAATAATCAATAATCTCATACTACTACAATTCAAAATTATTTCGATATCTCGTAGTCAAAGAGGCATCAGAACTATATTTCTAAGACGGGTTTTCAGGGTAGAAGAGAGAATAGTTCAAAAATTAAATAAAATCGCATGAAGAAACTTATATTTTGAAGGCTGATGTTTTAGAAACATTTAAGCATTCTGTTAGTAAGTTCAAGAAATTGATAGAATTCTGCGTTTTCTCGCCAGTAAAAAATTAAAATTCCCCACTGCACTTCCTTCACTAATAAAAATTCCCCTCACATCCAATTCAACGCTGGAAGGTTTCAAAACGTCGTTCAATACCATCAAACAGAGAACACCGGCAACAGAAGGGACCCTTCCCAACCCTCCCCACCCCCCAAGTAACCCGATTGTCCACTCACTCCCCCTCCCCAAGTTCTTACATTACCAGACCTTTCAACCGTCGATATTGGATTTCTCGCATGGGCTGGCCAAGAAAGATGGCGGCGGTTTGTTAGATTAAATTCAGGGCGTATTCGGGATTACCAAGACATCCTTGCATAATGTCCCCGGGCACAGCGGAATCCATTGAATTGCTGGCCGACTCGAATTAATCTACCCGTTCAGGGATCTTAATGTTCTCCACCAACGTCGTTCCGGGGCCTCGGAATTATACCGGGACCATTAAAACTTCAGTGGGGGATAAAATACAACCGCGTCTGGATTGCTGTTGGACGGACACTCAAATTTCCATCATGGCGGAACACTAATACCGGGCATTACGGCCTTGCGTAACATCGCTGTGAATACGATCTTTGTATGGAAGATTTGTGGTATGGCCGTTACGGGGATCCTCCTTGTGGAACAAGAACCGCTTTCTACTTGTAAATCAATGGTGTATTGGTATGCTTGGTTTAATGTGTTTCCATGTTGTATGTAATTGTTGCGAGTGACTTTCCCGTATGATGGGAAATTCACCTAATATTCGGGAACGAATATGAGCCTTTGATGTTTCGTTTTATGTTAGTATTGATAGTATTTATCAAATTCTTCGGATGGCTAATCTATCAAATTGTGAGTTACATGTGTATAGGAAGGAATATTGGTTGGTAGGTTAAGTAGAATTCAATGCCCTAATATCTATTAATATATGTGTTACAAACAATAAAGAACTTTAGGTAAATATAGTTGATGTGAGATATTATTTGAATGCCTTAGCTCATGAAAAAAGAACGCATGTATTCAACACTAAAATATTGTTTTCAAGTATACATTTTGCCATTTATAACAGATGTTTGATATTTTATGAACATTTTTTACGCTGAACCATACATACATACCTTACCGATTCAAATTACAATTACTTTAACTAAACTGTTGTATTATTGACATCATTTTCACTTATTTAAAAATGTCTTTTTGTTATTATTTTTCCAGAATTTTGTTGGAATACTAACCTAACAGTTCCATAATATTAATATTACATTTTTCCTATATTAACTTTTCATTACACCTCGTACAAAATTAAATTAATTGTTGTTTTTAAATACTGTTAAAAGTTTATCAAATAATTAAACACAACAAGAAGGCGTTCAAATTATTAGTAATTGCAATATTAATAAAAGAGCAAAGTGTAAAACATGCTTTTAATACTATAAATGCAATTACAAAAATAAAGATAAGATAATATAAACTTGAATAAAGTATGGCAACAATAAAACCTAAAAAGAAATTTTATAAGGTGTCTATATAACTACGATAATTAAAAGTATTGATTTCCTTATTACAAAATATTTTTCCCATCTGCAGATAATTACATAATGACCTTTTCTCCTCATAGTGTTTTTTTAAAACTAAATATCCTAACTACAGATTCATTAGAACACATGCTTGTTTCTCTTAATTGACCCATTAGCTATAACAACCCAGATTTACTTTACAATCTCGACATCCATTAAAATAGTTAAACAGAGTTTTGTTTTTAAATATTTCTTTGTCTAGACTTCATAATCGTTATTTTACTAGTTATTGAAACATTCCTAAATCACCATTATTTTCCCATTAGTTTCAGCACTAATTAGTTGTAATTCGTTTTAAAAAGATCAAGAGATTATTTGCGTGAAGAAACAAAAGTATCTGTATTGATTTTTATTTCCAATGAATATCGCTAGTTATGTATTTAGTTTCTCTCCATAAAACTGCTTTCAACTGTTCGAAAAAACATACTAAAAACTATTTTTGCTTCCTCCATTTAATCTTTTTTTACGATTATTTTTTTAAGTTCTAAAATTATGTTAATTTATATTGCAAGAAACTTAAAGTAGTTTAAGAGTTTTTTCTATCATCTCGTGAGTAAAGAACAACGAATCAAAACAAATATTTCACAGAAGTATCAATTTATTAGTCTCCTGATTCTCATACCTACTTTGATTATTTTTAAGTATTTTTGTCAGATAAAATTCATGAAATATATACATACTTGAAAATTTTAAGTCATTTTAAAACTAGAATATTCTTTACGTATCCTTTTAAATTACTGTATTTACATTAAAATTTATAAAAAATGTTCTGTAAAGAAAAGAAAAGTTCATAAATAGTATGTTTGAAACTCCTTCCTATTATATACATATATAGTGCAACGTTTATAAATGTAAATACTCTTGTAAATAAAACTACTTTTACTAAAATATAAATATGAGTGTTTTATAAGTAAATAGTTTACCATTTTAACTTATTCTTTATTAAATTTAGTTGATTTTCCTTCATTTTTTACCAGTTTCTGATGAAAATTAAAATAAGTACAAATACAAAATATACAATTTTTTATACTCTACTTCAATAAAATGCATTGCACAATCAAGTGAAACATGTTAAAAAGGCTAATTTTATCCCACTTTAATTCTTCAACTATTACTCTAAAAAAATTACGGCCTTTTTAACAATTATAACAGACAAAATTAGTCACAAATGGCATATTGCCAAATCCATAGTAGTGAAAGGGTTAAACCTTAGTTTAAAATTTAATTGACCAATCCATCCCTTTACAGCGATCGAGCAAGTTCACTCCGTACATCCTCACAGGCAATTGAGTTCTTTTCGCCATCATCCCGTATTCCGCGCCGACATAAACCACTTAGTAGTCCGCCTCCGGGCCAGAACATTCACTTCAGCGGTCCCCAAAGCCTCCCCGCCAATTCGTAAACCAGCCTCTTCCGGGACCGGGCCTGGGCCCGGGATCAAATCCCAATCTTCGGTCCGCTCCGTTCCTAATCCCGCTCTATTAAACTTTAACCACCCATGATCATTCCGCTTTAAAACGATACTTCCAACGTCGTGATTCGAGAGGATGACATCAATTTGATCATTCCGGCCAGAGATATTGGAATGGCTACCCTTAAGTCCCCTTCTACCGGTGAGCGACACAATGGCATAAGTCCCCGACTCCTGAGAGTAGAGTGGGGTAAGTCGTGCACTCTTGAGAAACCTACTGGCGCAAGTCGCAAACCGGGAAAAGGAAGAACGATGTAAGTCATCTACATGTGAGGGGAACAGGGGTGTAAGTCGTCGGGAAATTCAAAAATGATTGCCTGGCGGTGTAGTGGTGTGAGAGGTCTTTTCCCGGTGGGTCTCGCAACTTGGATATAAATTTATCCCCTGATTATGGTGCCTTATCAATGGAGGATTATTCGTGTGGAAGGGATGAAGGCTTTTAGATTCTATTTACTGTTGAAGGGGGAGTGAAAAATTGGGGTAGAGGGTGAAAAGAGATGATTGTTTTAGAGCTTTGTAAGGAAAAGGGAAGCATTCTAAATATTTCAGATTAGTTGTGCCGTTTACATAAACTCCTTTTAGGTCTATGAACGTATTTTTTAAGGTTTAAGTCATCTCTGCAATGCTAATGGATGGTATAATGTAGTATTAGGAATAAATTCAAACGGTTAAGAAAGCTGAGAAGAGTTTTCTATGCTATAGAGTTTTATTTACTCAATATTTATTAAATAAATAAATGAGTTAAGTAAAAAGCATTTTGGATCCCATATATATTTTCCACTTATGTTATTATTATTGTTTCATAACATTTTACAGCAACAAATTACATAGAACAAAATAGCCACATATTTGTCAACAAAAAATCTGTCCATCAAATACGTGAAAAACTTTTTCAAATTAGTAGGTATCCTTATCTTGAATATTTATTTTTCGAAGAGTTTTTGTAAATTAAATTGTGTTTTCAATTTCTACAGAAGCATTTAACTGTAACTGAAGAGTCCGTAACATTTTATTTTAGTCTTTTAATGTTTTACAACTTTAAAAGACAAAATATGATTCTCACATAGCCTGTTAACATGGTATGAATGAATTATATGTATTTTTTTTTCAAATATCAGATTTATGCAACTTTAATAAACAAAACATTTGTTTTTGACTTTACAAAATGTCACAAATACCGGGAAATTATCTTGTATTAAAAGGACTCTTTTGTTAATTTTCTGAAACTTAATTCATTGAAATTTTCCATTTTTTTTTTAAACCGAAAAAGATTATTATCGACACTTCCTTTTATTTATAACTTGATCAAAATGTTTATAAAAATAAGTGTCTTAAAATGCATGCATACACTCAAAGTAGTAAATTATAACTGAATATAACCTTAAAATAAATTTTCATCAAATTAAGAATATAATAAAAAAAACTCAGGAATTTCAAAATATAAAACCTATTTTATACAATAGCAGTTTAAATACATTTTAGAAATAAAAAACAATAAAAGAACATTCGTATGAAAAGCTAAACATTTTAGAATGTACCATGTATTACGTGTAATTATTCGTTTTAAATGATGTTAAGAATATGGAAAAAACTTAAAATTCTTGTATGCAATTCTGATTTTACTTTAATAATTTTAGACAGTAGAATACCCAACTTGTGTTGTCATTCTTCGAAAAATCACATGATATCCGACTACGATAACATTTAAAAGCAATAATAATCAGTGCTAGAGTAAGTGGCCAACAGACAAACAGAACAAATACTGTAAAAATTGTGGGATATTTTAGAAGAACATATTCAGATGCAGATTTTACAATACCAATTATATACTACAGTGCATTAGCTTTTAAAACTGTTATATAACAGTAACCTGTTGTTCAATCATCACATATCATATTCCAAAAGATTTCCAATTTGCTATTTCAGATATTGGCAACAAAACCGAAAGCTTAACGTCAAATTAAGAAATATGCGTCTAATTATGAGTATACATTTTAATTTTCCATTACAACAAATAGCCAAGCTCTTAAAACAGTTATGAATTTAGATTTAACATTATTATTGTTAACTATAAAAAATTTTAATAAATAATTGTGAAACAAAGCTTGAAAATACCGTAGAGTATAATATACATCATGTTTAGTAAAATGAAACTTGCAAATTTATATCAACTATTCAATTTAATATAATTTATACAAACCAGATTAAATACATAATTTAATATTCACTTTGGACAGTAAACTTTTTGTTAAACATTTCTGAATTTTAACAGTAGGAACAATTGCATAGCATTTAAAATCTATCCAAACCAATCAAATTAATTCATGCTTTAGAGTTCAAATTCATGAAATGAATTATTTCCTTACCATAGCAATAGTTGAAAACGTCAAACACCATTTAGGGAATTAAATGAAAAATTCAGAATCCAATCATATAAATTGACAAATAATTTGTAAAATTAATGGAAGAAAGTCAGGGAACTCTCTCTAACAAGGTAATATTTTTCATATCTAATATAACTCTTTTACTGAAATGGATACTTAGTTCATAACACGTATATACATCATTTTTTACCATTTTTGACATATTCACATGCTTATTTTTACTCAACTAATGTATCAGGAATACTATTACTAGAAATAGAACAAAATGAACCACTGAAGCATTGTATGCGACTAGGTTTTATGAAGACATTATAATCAATCAAAATCATTGAGCTTGTCAAATAATTTCATTACAAAAAGTATGCTGCTTTATTATGTATCACAGAGGGAAATTTTAAATGCATTAGTATCCTAGATTTTTCTACAATGATGGAAAGATGATTGGGATGTTTATGTATGTACTGGCTCAATGCCATGTTATTGAATAATCTGTTAAACTTCCATAAAATGTATGTGAAACCTTATTTTTTTATCTTGATAAATTGCAAGTCTGTACTAAAATGTTATTAAACACAAATTATATCTTATAATAAAAGTGTACACTATCTCTTTATTTTGAAATAAATATTTTACACTCAAAATATAAAATGACGTGGAGAAATTTGCTAATTTTATTCCTATATAGCTGAGCTCTTTTTGTTTAATTTTTAATATTTCCCGACGGGTATGGAATGAAATCATTTCAAAATAAGCGTGTCTGACAGCGTGTTATTCATAAGCTTTTCATTTTCAACGAAGTTAAAAATCTCTTATTCTAAGTAAGCAAGCTGTCATGGTTGTTTAAGTGTTATCTGTTTGTGTATGATAGAAACGGAATATCTCACTAATTCCTTTTAAAAATAATAGTTTTTATTGCAATTATTAAAATTTCAAATACATACAGAACGGAACATTAATATATTTAAAAATGAAATAATATTAACATTATTTTTATATACCTGAATCTTTAAGTATTTGGATGTTTCTTTCCCTTGATGTTCTTCGTTCCCATAAAGAAATTCACCATAAACATTTTTTCTAGCTTGTCCTGAAATTATATAACGATTTATCTTTTGAAATTCAGACTATTCCAAACCCATATACATTTAAACGTTTTTTATTTTGATTCTGTATGGACATGGATAATATTTAGATGATTTCTTTTTAATTTAAGTGAAGCAAAAATTTACTTAAATACCTTGATGTGTCATTTTCTTTCATTTAATTTATTGCATTATAATTGTTTTATTTTTAGTACTTCTGTTCAGTTCATATGTTTATATACCTATTAAAATTGTTTGCTGTATAATTTGTTGTTTATATGTTAATTAATATAAGATTGTAATCTTTCTTTAGCCTAGACGGGGTTCTTCAACGCTTGTCAAATAACATCTTTTTTGTTGTCTTTTCTTTTCAAGTATTTTAATAATGAAATGTGGAATTGTGATTGTGGATACGAACAAAATCATCACTTTTTAATTGGTCTAAACACTATCAAAAACTAAAAGTTCTTTATTAAAAAAACTTAAGTCTCTTTTGATTCTCTGTAATAACAAATGTATCAATCATTTAAAAAAATGATTACCTCTTTGATAATTATTTTGTATATAAAAACTCAATTTTCAACCTATTTTTACTTATCCGTTTATCCATTGGAATGATAGAGATTGCCAAAAGCACTTCTTAGCACTTCTATGCCATAAAGCATTAATTTCAGATAGATAATCTATGACTCAGAGGTGTATAAAACGTTATATGGGGATTGTTTTCTTGGTTAGAAGATTTAGAATGAAATTTTTTGTCCCAAGATAAGTTAGAAAGAACTTGAGATACATTTCTAAGATAAGATAAGATAAGATGTTACGCACGCGCATTTATAAATACATGAATTATATAAATGTTAAGAGTTACGATGGCTCAGAAAATGTTATCAATCATGATGATGACTAGATATATGTGTATGAAAAACAACTTTAAAAAACTACCTACATAAATTAAAAAAAGGGAAATAGGGAAAAATTTCATCAGCGCACACGTGCTAGTAAAACAAAAATTACGTGAAATTTACATTTTAATGTATGGAAAAGATTCGTAGAGCCTATAATACTATGTTTAGTAGTTTCTTTCACTACTACTGAAGCGGTTTTCCAATTAATAAAAGTATATTGGTCATTGTGTGTGGAATACATGCATAGGTCAGTGTGATTAATGTGTGTCAATTTACGTCCCTCTATAGTTAAATATTAAACTAAAATATAGATATTACTTGAAACTTTGCAAAAAATTTTAAGAGTACAGTTAAAGCGGACTAAAAAAGTCCAAGAACCGGTGACTTGCTTCACTGTACGTCGGAGGAACGGCGTGAAGTTCGGTACGAGCCTCATACATCCAAGTACTTTTCCGTCATCCGACGAATCTCTATCTCGGATTGTTTTGCTAAGTCACGTCCCACTCTCATCATAAGGAATGGCTTTTGGAAAAATCCTTTGATATCTTTTTCTCTTTGACCCTTTAGCCATGTATCTTTATCGATGAAATCTTAGAGGTTTAGAGATTGGGATGGAATTGCACTCTGGAGGGCAGTTGAGTGAAAATTCTAGTGGTATCAGAAACAGATCTTCTGAGGTTGGACTTGTTTATCAGTGCCTTGCGGTGTTTTTACCAGTGGCAGTGGGAGCGCTCGCTGAGTTAGTTTGATGTATAGCGTTTGATCGAGGAGTTAGTTTGGCACTTTGTAAAAGATGTTGGGGGGTCTCAGAGTAGTTATTCTTGTGAAAACACTTTGCAATAAATTCCGAACTGAAATCTGAGCTCGGGAGGATCGAAAGTTTTCTTGTGATGGATTGAAAACGATGGTTCATAGTAGTTAGGTATCGATATCATGTTATATACTCGTGACCATAGCTCAAAATGTTTTTGTAAAATATTCGTAACCTTTCAATTTATAATATAAAAGAGCTATTGTCCATAAAAAGGAATAATCCATATTAGTGAAGGGAATTAACTAAAAAAAAATATTTCTTTGAATCATGAAGCTTATTGGTTGAGTAATCTTTCGGTTTGTGCGAATGTTATTATTCAATTGAGTAATGTTAAATTTCATCTATTATAATTCATTTAATGCAAACCTTTTCAAAAATATATAAAGAGATAAAATCTAAGCGAAATTTTATTTTAAGCTAAAATGATCAACAAACTTAAAAATAGAAATATGATTTTGCATATTTGCATTGATAGTCCCATAAATGCTTGAATAGCAAATAAATTTGCTTATTATCAACTTTTGAATGAACTGAATGTGCTTTATAACATTGTGTCAATAAGTATTATGCTCTTTTGAAATACTTAATAGAATAACGTAATGGAATTAGGCAGAAATTTTTAAGGAACCAAAAAGATATAAAAGACAAATCTACCTGGAAAGAGAATTCAAAGGACCTTTTAAATTAGAAAAATAAAATTGTTATCAAGTAATAATAAAATGGGGAATTGAATATTATTTTTAATGTTTTATTATACATAATTAATTTTTGAATGAAAAGCAATTTATTATTGACGACTTAAAAATGTGGGGAGGGTTGATACTTAGGAGCAGGTGTAAAATTTACAAAGGGATTTTGATATTATATCAATATGGGTTGAAAAATGGGGTATGTCTTTTAACATAGGTAAATGTCAGGTACTGCATATGGGTGGTAAGAATAGTAGGGCTGAATTTTATCTGCAAGGGGACAAAATAAAAGAGGGTAATATGATAGGGGTGATAGTAAATGAAGAATTTAAAATGGTTCAGCAGTGTTCAGCTGCTAGTAAAAAGGCTAATAGAATATTATATTGCCATTATATAGGGGATTGGTGAGGCCTCATCTAGAATTTGCTGTTCAATTTTGGTCTCCATACTTGAAAAAAGATATTGATTCAATTGAAAAGGTTCAGCATAGGGCGACCAAAATGGTCAAGGGTATATCCAGTTTAAGTTATGAGGAACGATTAAGTAAGTTAAATATGTTCACCCTAGAGGAAAGAAGGATTAGAGGGGATTTAATTCAACTTTTCTTTTCAAAATGATAAAACAAGGGGACACAGAGGGACTAGATTTCAATACGGGTAATAGAACGAGGGGTCACAGATTTAAATTGAACAAGGCAAATTTTAATCGGGATTGTAGGAAGTATTATTTTTTAACAGGGTAGTGGATAGATGGAATGGGTTACCGGAAACGATTATCAACTCAAGTGGGGCAAACGAATTTAAGAATAAAATTGACAGATACTGGGAATCGGGTGGTTTGAGTTAAATGGACCGGACCAACCTTGTTGGGCGCTTGCCTGTAGTTGGTCGACTTAATTTGTATTTGTATTTGTATTTGTATAGAGCATTTTCAATCATATGACTCGGACCTAACAACGGCCTTAGAAACAGAAGATGTTACAGTTTTTAGCCCTACAGAGGTTAACAGTTACAGAAAATGACTAGCCGTGGAATTCTTCTATTGGAGCATTTGCAATCACGTGATCCCATACCTAAAAACCACCTTAGCAACAGTTAAAAGCCCTACAGAAGATACACAGTTAAAAGAAAATAACCGGTTGTGACGTCACCTCAAAACACTCTATTATTAAAGCATATAAAATATTTCAAGAGATAACTGAAATTATCAGCTTTTTAACCCTGCTGTTCTGTTGGGGTCTATTTGACCCAAATTTTTTTCATTTGCTCATAAAAAGGTAACCCCTGGAGATATTGCCATGAAATTGCATGACTTTGTTGATAAAGGACATAAATACGTAGTCACTGAATGATTTTCATTTATTTTTATTTACAACCTAAATTTTTCTACTTATTCTTAATGTACTGTTGGGGTCAATATGACCCAATTCTAGTATTTTTTTCTTGTACCTTCACACTTCCATATTTCTTGGAATAATTCAACGGAAACGAACAAAAATAACTACTCAAACATTCCTTTTCGAACTTTTTATGCTTTTTTATTATTTTTTTCTCGTTTTCTTTTGTGTTTGATCCACGTGTAAGGAAGGCATGTGAAAGGTTCAAGTTTAAAAATTGATACATTTGGCTGGAGGCCCGAAGTATTTGGGATGTTTGTTTTTCGTCTGAAATTGTGTTTCAGTTTTATTCAATCTGGTTTTTGAATAAGAGTGGTTAAAATGGCGAGACGTAGAGGTTTGAATGCTTCTGAGATAGCTGTGCTTATGGAGGCTTCAGATAGTGTAAAGGAAGATGTATCTGCAAATGGAATGAAAACAAATTAACCAAACGAAGGCTATTTTTAGAAGAATTAGAAAAATCCCTCGCGTATACATAGAAGCAAGGCAACGTCTACCAAGGAGTGAGGATGCAATCAAAATTGTGAAAAGAATGAAGAGAAAAAATGAAGATGTGCCTCCTCCATCATCACCTTGTGAACACTTCATCGTGTATCAAACGTGCAAGATGCAAGTTCTATCTGTCAAGCAATGGCAACAAAACTAATTCGTTGTGTCATGATTGTAAGAAACACTTATGCAAATCTCATGCAAAATATTATTGTCCAAGCTGCAAATAAACGTAAGTTTTAATTATAAATATTTTTGAGTTGGTCATTTTTTTATTTGTATGTTTAGTTTATTGCTTTATTCATATATTTTATTAAATATAATTTAAAATATACTTATACAATTTAAAATATAATTATTTCCAAAATTTAACTTTTCATTTAAGTATTTTTGAGTTGGTCATTTATTTTTTATTTGTATGCTTAATTTATTGCTTTATTTGTATACTATTTTATTAAATATGATTTAAAATATACTTATACAACTTAAGATATGATTATTTCTAAAATTTAACCTTTCATTTAATGGTAGAAGTGATAATATTTTGAATAGGGTCATATTGACCCCAACACTACATGCGCGTAGCAAGTCGGAGCATAGCAGCAGGGTTAATAATAAAAGTGTGAACCTTTAAAGTTATCTGACTTAATACATCGTGTTTGTGAAGAAGTTATCCAACAGCTAAAAAACGAATTTTATGAAGTTATAATTAAAAAAAAAAAAAAGAACTACTCTATGAAATTCCAAGGAAAATAATGCTCTATAAAAAATAAAAATGAGATGAACTTACGTGACCTCCAATGATGAAAATAGATGAAATCCATTTAGTTTCCGTATCAAACCCTGCTTCTTAATATAGAATGTTTGCCATACCCGGAGAACTTTTTTGTTTCGATATGAAACTCTCCTTGGCAATGATTTTTGAAACATAGTTTCTTTTAAAAACTTTCTTTTTTCACAAGCATGTTTAAACAAAGAAAATTCTAATATTGACTTTCTGGGTGCCGCCGGTATGGGGAAAGGCCTGCTCAGAGAGGTTTTTATGGATAAAAACTTTTTCCTTCATGAAATCTCTCGTGTAGAACATTGATGGAAGTGTACTCTCCTGGGAAAAGTAGGACTTTCGTATCAAATATTGGATCCCAGAAATGTTTTTCATGTGGAAAATGTCGAGAGAGCGTTCCTTAATGCTTTGTTTTTTCTTGAGAAATATCGGGAAATAATTATTGCATGCTTTATTCTTCACTCATTTGTGTTTTCCTTTAATAGTCATCCATAAACTTTTCTTATAAATCAGTGTTAAATTGCGTGTTCTACCATTATGAGTGTTGGAGCACAGATTGTGAGTTAAAACCCATCTGAATAGTTTCTTATCCACAACAAACTTTAAGTTAATAATTTGTTAGTACCTAACAGTTTTCAAACACATTCTCCCTTCTTAAATTTGCATTTTCTTTACTAAGGAAATAAATTTATTAATGTTTAGCATTATTTAGTTTGCTACTTAATATTTTAACAGAGTGATTCAAGAATGTGTTACATGTCTATACTTACGGAACAACTCGTAGTGTCATGGGAGTAAGGTGTACTTTAAATTTTGTGGCCGTACCTGAATCTACATGAAAGGCTATCACAGTGTAAAATATAAAAGGAAAAGAAAAAAAAATCGCCCTTTAAGATGTAAAAACGGGATTTTTAACATATCTACATATTTAGTTTCTGTTGCGACATAGTCAAAGCTGTCCATCAGGAATATCAATCTGTGCTTATCTTTGCTTTTATACATAACTAATTTTACTGTAGCAGGTAAAATTTATATAACTAAATATTTATACGGTTAAAATCTAATAAAGATAATATTTTTGTACTAAGTGTGTAACACTCATATTAAAAATAAAGTTTCTTAACTTTTTGTTTGAGCTAAAAATCTATCGTACGCTTAATAACTTTTCATATGTAGTATAAGTTGAAAACTTGAGAGCTACGAATCCCAGGTCCGGTCACCTTTTAAATCAAAGAGGCAATTCAAGAGGTCAATAAAAGAGGTGAATAGGTCCTATCTTATCATCAAACTTTCTTTTAAAAATATTTCCAACAAGAGTTTGTGAACCTTCCAAATTTGTTCGACTAACATATACAGTTAAAGCTATACATATGTGTCATTCCAATACATTTTACTAATTCTACACGAATTTTTCAAAAATTAACCAATCACATTACTCAGAACTCACTCATAACCATTTCAAAAATTGATGATTCCCACTCTCCATTTCCCTAAATGCAAATTCCCATCATATCAAAGAAGAAGAAGAGCGGCCCGTTCGGCATAATTTATACCCAAATATCACGTCTTCGAAAGCACAAAGCACCACAGACCTTTCTCCTTAATAATAATAGCACTTCAGGGACCACTTCGTTTGGCCCGAGTTCTCGTTATCTATCCTTTAGCAGGATCCCCTTCCTCGGCTTAGAAGCGACACTTATCAAAAGAAAGCTCACGGTTTTTGGCTTCGTTTTTTCTCTCTATCTTCATTTGTTTTTCTATTGAAGGAGTGCGGCTTTTGAAATATTACCTCCCGGCCATGTGAGAATATCAGCGAACGAAGTGTGCAATTAGGAAGACATTTGTAGTTGAGTTATTGGTCTCCCATGCAATGGAGTGGTAGCGTTTTCGCGGGCAATAATAAGGCCGAGACTTCCCCGTGTAATTAACGAAGACTGCCCTTTCTATACTAAATGCTGATTGAGGGGAAGATGAGGTCGAGGTAGGCCGTATGTTGCGAATTTTCCGCGAGAATAATGATGATTTGTGATGGTTTTCGGCTTGTTAGGGATCTTTATTAAATGTAGTTTAAAAGAATAACTAGGTCGTTTATCTCATTATGTAAATCTTGAGAGGAAGTTTATTTGGGTTTGCAAGTAAAAAACTGGAGATTTTACAGCTAATTTTTGTTATTTGTTAGCATTAAATTGTTAATTTTGGTTGGGAAATAATTTATCAGCATATGGAAAACGCGCTATAAGTAGGAGATTGTTAATGTCGTCAAAAGAATAAATGAATAGGCATTTTTATACTTAAAATCTATGAGTGACTAAGGTGCCTATAATATTCGATTTCATTATTATTGTTTTTATTTAAATGAGAGAGATTATCTCAGAACATTTAGGTGCCCTGGAGAAAAAAAAGTGATAGGTTTTTATTTTTGAGGAAAAAAATTTAAAATCTATCTATAACTAATATAAAAACAAATATGAATGTATTGCCAGAGATATTTTATAGTACCTAAGGGTAATAAAAGCTTCTCAAATTAATAGTGATTAATAGTGTATATAAATCCATAAATACAGAATAAAACCACTTTAAAATGAAGAAAACTGGTTCAAAAATAAATTATTTCATTCTGAAAAGTTTTCCGTGGACGTGGTTTGAATAATATGTTTTAAACCATACTCACAAAATGTAACAAATCTATACACCGCATACTTAACTATTCGACGAACAAATTAGCAGCGACGACTTAACTGTTTAAAAGACACCAACGCTAACTTTCATCGGAGCTGTAATTAGCAAGACATTTGTAGTTGAATTATGGGTCTCCGACGTAATGAAAGTGGTAACATTTTTGGTAGCCAAGACTTCCCCTCACTAATTAACTTAAGCTGACGTTTATAAATGCCTATCGATGCTTGAGATAAAGTCGGGTAGGAACGCACGAAATCTCGCTTAATTCGGGTTTACTTCAACTCGAATAATGTTGAAGTGAGTCGCTGCGGCTATACGATGCTCATTAATTGCTTACTACTTTAATTTGAGTTGCTCAAATTATCGTTTGGGAAATGATTCTGGACCTATCGGAACTGCTACTGGTTCGGGTGCACTTGAGAATACCGTTAGATAGGAAATGAGCATTTTCACGTCATTTTTCATCGGTGAGTCACATTAATTTGGTCATATTTGGTAATAAAAATGTTTCATTAATAAGGTATTTAAACTAATTGTTTATGTGAATCTGAATTTTTATTTTTGTGCTGTCATTGTGATTTTTCTTAGTTCATCACTGAGGTAACAGGTATTCAAATGTGCAATACAAGTTTGTAGACTTTAAACTAATTGTAAATATGTAAGGAAGTTTTCGTTCATATCATTTTCATGCACTCATTTTTTTTTGCTGCAATTACGATCAATGGAAAGTTAATTAATACAAAATAATTAATCTTTTGATAATATTTTTTATTTTCAAAATTGAGTAAAATTTAGACAGAAAGAAAATTTAAGGATCAAATTAGTATAAAAGTGGCTTTGAAAATGTTGCTTGAAAAATCCCCTCCTATCTCTAACCAAACCAATATTTATTTCGAACGTTGTTTTTATTTAAATTTATGGTTGTACGGGAGTTTAAAGTTCTATTTCTATCTAGCAATGTTGCTTGGAGGCTCTTACGCTACGATAGTTAACTAAAATAGCTTACTTTCCTACAGTATAACTTTGAAGTGGTATAATAAATCCATAATAAAATACACAGAATAAAAAATTCAAAGATTTCATGTAAATAGTGTATATTTTGGGATTATCCATTAAGCTGTGAAATTAATTTTAGTTCACGTAATCACAAAATTTACCTCAAATATCTTGAAGCTACAATTTATACAGAAATGTACTACATTATCACCTTTATAAACTGAATAATAGATTCTAATCTTTCCAATATGTTTGAAATACGCTTATCAATGCAACTCAAAAGAGTTAATTTATCTTTGAAGCTTTATGCAACATGGACATGGTGCAACATAATTTCGATTCCTGAGTTACTATGGAAACCGAACTTAACTGGAAATTAATCATAATATGGAGGACTAACTGAATGACGTACGCAGGCGTTACGTAATTTCCTGAAGCCCCAATGCAAGTTAAAACTGAAATTAGCATTACAGTTGGACGTGCTTCTAACAAGCACGATAAGAACTCTACCTTTTGCTCGCTAAATACTATTTCTTGTTTCAAACGGATTATGAAAAGTATGCTGTGGTTTTGATACACATTTCTAACTTACTTTAATTATTAACTACATTATAAGAACAAATAATAAAAAAGAAATAAAAAACAGTAAAAAATATGTTTAAACAAAAACCGAGTTATTCCAAAACTTATTGCTTGTAATAATATGGTTTCTTAACGTATATTAACGCTACTATTATACGTTATTATTATATTATTTACCTACGCCATTATTCTACATTACATTAATAAACGTTATTATACTCTGTTTCTTAATGTTATCTTACTCGTAATAAACGAGTTTATTTCTCATACGTTTATAAATGTAAAAGTCGTATAATTCTTCTATTTGTTGATATCAGGCTTTCATTACATTTGAATTCCCTATAAATGAGATCATTAGTAGTTTTTGCAAACATTCATTGAAATAAACTTTCCTATTCTAGTGATTTATGAATGAATTCTCTCTCACAAATTTCACATCATAAAGAGGCTTTTAGTTACTTTAAATAATAAAAGATTTCAAGCAAACTGAATATTTAATAACTTAATTTTTAAGCTGCTCTTAATATGTCCTTAAATTCTCTGGAAAAATGAATGGGGAAATGATGAAAAGTTAAAACATTCTATAACCATTTTAAAATAACATTTTGCCCTTAAGTTATTTCGAGCTCAAACAAAGCGTTTCAAATTTCACGATTTAATAACTCTGAAGAAGAAAACTCTTCTCTATTCCCCGGAATTGAATATTATGCTTCCCTTTAACAATTTACTTTCCACTCCAAAAGTCGGGGAGTAAAACATCAACTTCAAAGAAAACATGTTCTCAACATTTTAGCCCCATATCCCTAAAAATAGCCTCGCATATTTGAGGGGTCTTTATGAAATTTTCGTAATGATATTTAGTCAAAATTTTCCACTTCTTTGTTTTAGAGTAATTAAGCCATTCTCTAGCAATTTTTAATTCATTTCAGATATAGTACCTGCCTACCTAATAAACTTTAAAGGGTATTTTAAAGCATGTTTGTGTTTAAACCATTTAAAACTAAGAACACTTATCAAACTAACGGAATGAGAGTAGCAAACTTTTCTATATTATGTGTTTAAATGACTTATGCTATTACATACTACTTAGAATTATATTATGTTACTAATTTTTGGTGAGTTACTAGTAGTTGTAATACAAACGTTTCATCCCTCAAAACGTACTTTTAAAAACCATGGTCATAAAAGCGAACATTTTTTTAACAGTAGTTTGAAATTATTTCAGTAGCTTAACATTTCTTAATGAAATGAAGTTTTTAATACGTATTTAAAACTAAAATTTGTCAAGCGAAATATTATGTATGCCCTGTTTATTTTAATCGAGAAAGAACTAAAAAAAAAGATAAAGTTTAAAATTGAATTTCAGTATAATATCCAGTTTAGTGTATTTTTATTTCTCCACAATACCATAAAGTAAAAATTTTTATACTGGTTTTGCTTTGCCTTCTCCCGTACTTTATTCCATCTAGAGATCTATTATTTCTTCAATATCAGCCTCACCACGTGTTGAAAAGTACTACCGGACCAAAATTAGAGCTTTTGTTCATAAAGTTCCACAACAAAATGCACTAAATATCAGCTTCAATCACATAAAAGAACTTTAATTTTGTTTCCCAGAAACAACAACCTCGTAAAAACCATCCCATGATAATTCCACCCGGGATCCAACCCCATCGCAAAATAACGACAAAACCAGCCCAGATCATTAAATAAAATCCCAGACCCCGACATCTCATGTCCGTGGCAAAATAAATAACTACTCTCTGGGACAACCTGAGATTAAATTCGGGCCAAACACGCTACCCAAGTCATTGGCTTTGCCGCAGACAAGCTCCCATGTTTCTCTCTATGTAAATGACCCGATAGAGGCAAAAACCCTAAGCGAACCGTCGAAAATTTCCATATCTTATGTGTCGCAGAGAAAGTACTATTCTTATCTGGAAAGCAAAGGGAGATGGGAGAATAAAATAAAGGCACTCCTATTCAAATTGGTTTTGTGCGGGGTTTGAAAGCATATATCTATAGAGAGGCATGCACGCAGTTATTTGCGAGCAATGTCTATGCAAAGCAGATTCTGTCAGGGGGAATTCGGATCGCGATAAACTTAGGCGAACGGCTGCGTTTTCTTCTTGTTCCGCGGTTATCGTTTAAAATGATGGTGGAATTCGGGCTGGCTTCTTTCCGCGATGTAACTGTGACCGAAATGACTCTGATGGTGAAGTTTTTATTTCCGAATGCCTTTTTTTTCTCTATGGAAGGACAGCGTACCATGGGTTTCAAAGGATAAAATGAGATTGATCGGTTTGAAGTTTTCTTATTCTATCAATAAAATTGTTTAGGACTAATTCCAAAAATTAAGGGAATAAAAGAGTGAAGTGGGGTGATTTTTATGTCTATAGTCTAAATAAATTGAGATTTTTTTCTAGACTCTTAAAGATACAGATATTAGTCTTTAGCTTATAGAGACATTAGACTCTTTATTAGACTAAGCTACTGATCTCTAAGCTGTCTGGATTTTTCTGGTAAATGGCTCATCATTGTCCATGTCCACTAGTTTACTTTGATTAAAAACTCGAGTAATTAACATTTAGTAATACAGCATTCGATATAAAAAATGTATAAACTTAACACGTTTATACTTTTAAACTACTAATATCTAATTATTGTACTATATCTAGAAGTTCATACTAAAATTAATGAATTAATATTATTGCTGTCTCAAGCTATAAGCGTTACATAAAAACTAATGAAAAGGATTAAAAACTGTTTTAATTTTTTAAGTTTTAAATTTTAAACTATAAATTCATTAAATTCTCATCTTCAGTTGTTTGTTGTAATAAAATGGAAATCTTTAACGCATCTTAGAACAATCCACATTTTTGAACTGATGTGATATATTAAGAATTGGGTCTATTTTAAATTTTAATAGAAAATATACGGAAAAAATCGTGTAAGTAAAGATTTTTAAAGAGGAATCTCTAAAACCTTCAGGTAACTCTTAATAATTCAACTGTTTCTTTGTCACCATATACTGTATAATCCCATATGACATATTTTATTACATTTTTCAACACCAAGGTTTAGTTCGTGACAAATATAATTAAAACTACATCGAGGCGTTATTTAATACTGCCTAAACAAATTGACAGAGTGAAAGAATTTATCACCTAAACATTCAAACTCGCATTAGTGAACTAAAAGACAAGTGTTGATCGTGTTACATCTATGAATAAATTAATGCTTATTACTTTCAGTAAAACAAACGCCCTTCTGTTGACATAATCTTTAAGCTTTGTTCTGTATTTCAAGCTGAACACTGCTCAACTGATAAGGGGAAGCTCTTCCCTTTAGTGAGTTCAAAAGACTCGTCTGTGACAAACTTTAATTGAAATTATGCACAAAGCAAATGTGTCGAGGGAGTATTACAAAGTTGACATTTACGTTCTACTTTGAATAAAAGCAGCGAAACCTATTGTCTTTCAATCTCTCTCTCTTTGTCAAAATTCTGATAAATGGTTGTTTATGAAGTAACTTACCTTCCTAAAGTTTATGACTTCCAGAATAAACTGTTTTAAATAGGCGTTATCGTTTTAAATGACACATTTTTAACATCTGTTGATAGGTTGGCTGGTGACTCTGATTCTAATAAAAATGACTGTTTAAAAACTAACAGTTTAATAAATGCCATAAAGTAAAATAAGTAAATACAGTGGAAGCTCTTATAGCGTAATTAATCCGTACCGAGTTTTTTGTCGCTATAAGAGCAAACTTCGAGTGATACACTCGAGTGTAGAATATCACTCGTTTAAAAGCGATAAACTCGTTAAGCTAAACTATCAATTTTGATGCTTTTCGGGAAGGTGGACTCGATTTCCTCAATGATGTATTTTTAGTAGACTAATTTATAAAGTCTGGAGGATATCTCAACCTGAAAACGATATCATTGGGATTTAGAACACAGTTCGAATTATCCAATTGATCTTTCCTCACTTTAAACAATTATTTCTTATTTTATGAAGTCTTTATACTTCCAATTTCATGTTATATTACCTTATTTTTTGTTTTTATTTTAATTTATATAAAGTTTAAGATCAATATTTTACAGAGTATAAATATTTGCTTTTTAAATTTTGATTTTGATATTAATTTATTGCATAGCTTAGCTTCCTTAGAAAGGTCTGATGTTTAACAAAATTTATTACATCAATTTCACCTGCATCTGCAAGCAATTTGAAAAATTTATGTCTTAAATATAAGTAAAAAAATTGGAAATAAAGAAAGATAAATGAATACGCTAATAAATTTAAAGTCTAAAATCAACAAGGACATTAGGTAGCGAAAGGTTTCGTTTGGGATTGTAGCCGGTTACACCGGGCGAAAGCAAGCGAGAAGAAGATGCGATCGTTACTTGGTGCTGTTTGTCATACTCTGATATTTGTTTATTGGCTAATTCTGGTGTGACGCACACAAACCGATCCAGAAAAATATTCGATAAGCTGAATCGATTCGAAGATTGGTCTTTATAAGAGCACAAAAGTGCTCTTATAGAGACTAATTTTTGGGTCTTAATAAGAGAGTATTTTTATAAGAGCAGGTTGCTATAAGAGCTTCCACTGTATATAGATTCGTATTAACTACTACGGAAATAAAAGAAACTTACTAAAGATATAGTTAGCTGTAATTATATAAGATATAATTATGATATTTTCTGAATAATTAGCTAAAGAGGAAGAATTCCATTCGAATATATTTAGAAAGAGTTACCATACTTTTTAAATTTAACATTCTCAACTTATTCAGAGCGTTATTTTAACTTGGATTTTATTTACAGTCAAACTTGGTTCAGCGAACTCGCCAGAGACAAATCAAATGTTTTAGTTCCACTTATTCAATGTATTCCACTCCACTTATCTGGCATGATGTTTTTTTACTCTTCTTAAAAATAACACGAGATGATTCTTTAAAAGTGCGGAGATAGCATTCCTCCGGGGTACTTTGAACTAATAATAGATGAAAATTTCAATAAATTCCACTTAAAGATGTCCTAAAACTCCACTTATAGAGGACTTTTGCACCCCCCAGTGATCTAACTTTTGTTACACTAATCAAGAAAGTTTAGATCTGGTTTAGAAACTGACCTGTTCTAGATCAAAAGTATTTTATATATACAGTAAATATAACATGCAACAATATTTTAAGATTAAGATAAATACAAAATTAGTACTTCTGAAAATTAAATTTACGTACATGAAAAGTAACTTATTAAATAGGTAGATATTGTATATAATAATAAAAATGAAATTCTAAATCATTCGTATGCTACTTAATATTTGTCTAGCAATATTATAAAATTACTTATTTTTAAATTAAATGGTGGAAAGCAGCTCAATAAACCGAATACAACCTGATATGTTTTGTTTACTCTGATAATATGAAAAATTTAATTTTCCGTGAAGAATTGTATAATAATTACAGTCTTCAGTTTTTCTATACAAACGTGGAAATATATTTTATACAAAATAAAATATAATTAACGTTTTCAATGCAATTTAACAAGTCTCTTTGAAATGTGTGCCGTTGCATCTAAAATAGAGCAAAACTTTAAGGGAAAGTATTTTACAAATTTGAGTATGAAGACATTACCAAACAAGTTTTTGGGAAACGATGATAAAAATATTTTATTTAAAAAAAGTAATTCTCATTCAAATATGAATTCCAGACCATTTCAATTTAGAAAACCTTTATCGATGTTAATTTCACCAGCTTGAGGGGAAAGGAATTTTAAAGTTCGAAAATAAAACCAAAACCACATTCAAATCTGAAAGCAAAAGGGTTCTCGTGTATCCATTAGTTTCCTCATCCGAAGCTTTCAATTTTTAATTCCACTGGCGCCAACGTGGAAAAAAACCATTGAAAGAAACGGATTTTGGAAGATTAACAAAAGACAAGACAACTTTCCATTTTAAAGCCCAGAAAAATATCGGTTCTAATTCCTTGGAACAACTAATTATGCGCTTTCCTTTTCAGAAAGGAATATTATTTTCGAATGCCGTCGGCAACTCTTGCGCGCTTTCAAAAATTGATAACCATTCAGCTGCGAAACTTTAATTACAAAGAGCCGTTTTTAAAGAAGAGGATTCGGGAGATCGCCCACCGTTAAACTTAATTATAATGTTCTGTATTGCTCGGAGCGAACTGTAATTGCATTCAAAGGACATTAAACGGGGCCTTTTTGAATTCAACTGACCCAACTTACTTTATTTTTGCAAAGCCGGGTTATTATAATTCCAGAACTAATACACAAGTTAAAGAATAATATCTGAAAAGGCTTAGCTAGTCGTTTTCAATGAAGTGGTGTTGCCAATCTCAGTAGTAAAAACTATTGACAGCAAGATTAATATTGCTAGGCAATAGTTAGTAGAATGTTTAAAATACATTTGATGTGAATTAACTTTGAAAAGTTCTTAGTTTCTAACTCCAACGAATTCTTTTAGGGTCTGGATGAAAATGTGCAATACATAATTTTAAACAAACTTGTTTTCAAGAAAAACTTTCCAAAAAGGACCATAGTAGAACCCTAGTAAAACGAACTTAGTATAGGCAACTTTATGCACCAGGAAATATTGAACTTGTATTGTACTTAAACCTATACTTATTTATTTGGGATTAACAAGGTCCATAAATAAGTTAATTGAGCATGGAGCTAATGTCTTGAATGAAAAGACACCAAATATATATATTTCGCACTTCTACGTTGAGTAATTTTTAACATGATTGTTATTGTTGAATTTTACAAAGAAATTTCTATGAAAAATTAGGTACAATAGAATCAAGTAAACTAAAATTACTCAGTTTTAAGAACTATTTTCCATTTTTAATTTTTAAGTTAAGGTAAAACAAAATGAGCTGAAAAGAATAGAAAAAGGGATAATGAAGATAATAATTATGATGATTTAGCGTTAATAAATAGTCTATATATTTTGCCATAGGTACTGATGACAATATCTGCTATCTCTATGATTTTTTTCTTGATACAGTTCTGCTTTTGAATCGAAGGACACTACTCCATTCCATGAAGAGAAGCATTAAAAATTTGGAACTTCTTCAGTGTGACTGTGCTGCAATTTCAAAATAGTTTTATGACGGAAGTCAACTCTAATTTTATATCTTAATAAAAAACTCAAAAAATTATCATCAAACAAATCAATTTCATTCCACACTGTTACATACTTAAATTCAAAATGTATTCAAAATTAAACCCTCTAATTTGTGGGCTGCAACATTTTTTTTTTCGAAGATGAAGCTACATTCATTTCCATTTCTTTGCTAACAAACATTTCTTATAATTAAATGTTTTAGCTCGGAGGAAGCACAATGGAATACTTTCATTGTGCGAAACATCCTATAATTGTTTCATTATCACTAGAGAATATTAATTAATATTCCAGGATAAAATTAACTTAATTAGCTGCTGATTTTCCATATTTTTCTATGTTTGCACTTCTTCTTAAAAACGCCACCCAACCACACCGAAAGCTAAAACATGCATTTTAATAAACGGAATTAAACTTCAAATTAATTACTGTAAATTAAATTGCAAGCTTTACTTTGTTCTTTCTGGTTTTCATGTGCAACGTCCTGTAAAGTTTTGGAAAACTATTGCAAAAAATAATTCGAGTGAAATGCTTTCTCTGATATTAATTTACTCCGAAGTGAAAGTTCGTCTTTTTCGTAACTTAATTACTAAGGAAAGTTTTTTTTTTCCTGAGAAAAACTAAAGTTCATTACTAATACATTTTACCCTCCAGTTAATTTCTAATGAGTTTTAATAAAAATCCATTGTCAATAGCAGTTTTCTCAATTACACAATTGGCTTTGAGCATTTTCCTTTCAATCCTTTTTCAGCAGTTTTACGAATTTCAGTTCAACTTCTTTCAATGAATTTACTGTGTGTGAACTCATTATCTACTAAGTGAGTCCACGCAGGACATTACATTTTATAGGGTATCTAAATTTATAATTGTATTCAATAACCTTATTTTCATCATCGTTTGAAATAGTAACCTCTGAAAAACTCGCAAGGTTATAATCTCATACTACACAAATATATCTACAGGGTGTTTCAAAAGTGCGTTTCACGGCTTTTATTTGGAACCAACGTATCCTAGGGTCCTGGAAGTAAGGTCTACCCCTAGGTAAGTAACCCTGGAGAATCCATTGAGATGACTTACAGCGCCCCTAGCGGCGAAATAAAAAAGTTAAAAAAATTAATTAAAAAACTAAAGAAGATAGAGCAAACTCTTCAGTGAGAGTATTGTTGCCACTGTTATAAGAAACTCACTAAAAAAAATTTCATGAAAATATCGTGAATATTCGCGGAGATATTAGCATGTGAAAATAGCCCTTTTTCAGGCATCAAAAAAGGAAAACTTCAAAATTTTGCAAGTATTTTCAATTTTTTCATTAATTTTTTTTTCATTTAACAAAAAAGATACAAAACTACATAATAACTGTGAAAAAATAGCAAATATTTGAAGTTTTTCTTTTTTGATGCCTGAAAAAGTGCTATTTTCACATGCTAATATCTCCGCGAATATTCACGATATTTTCATGAAATCTTTTTCAGAGAGTTTCTTATAACAGTGGCAACAATACTCTTACTGAGGAGTTTGCTCTTTCTCCTTTAGTTTTTTAATTATTTTTTTTAACTTTTTTATTTCGCCGCTAGGGGCGCTGTAAGTCATCTCAATGGATTCTCTAGGGTCACTTACCTAGGGGTAGACCTTACTTCCAGGATCCCAGGATACGTTGGTTCCAAATAAAAGCCGTGAAACGGACTTTTGAAACACCCTGTATAAAGGGGTTACTAAAATTATTTTTTTAAAAAACTAAGTAACTCTTAATAATAAATTTGGTTATAAAAATGGGTTAATTTCAGTTTGAAGGTAAACCTTTCGATGGAAACATTTTATGAAATTACAAAATTAACTTGGTGAAAATTTCATTCCAATGTTAATCATGTCCTTGTTAGTCCAAGTATCCCCCCATGAAAATTTTCAAAGTTTAATAAATTCTGACACTAATTTTAGACAAGAGAAACTTATTATTGATACTTATTTTTACGTGTGATTTAATGGAACCTCTGAATTTAATGGAATTATAAACCTTGATTTCAACTTGAACTCAATGCTTTCACAGTAAAGGCCGCGCCAAAATTTGTGAACTCTTCAAAAATTAATTTTATAAAACAAATCATAACACCTCCTCAGAGAAAGAATGACGTAACTATACACATGCATGAATTTTTACAATACAGTAGCTTGGCGACAAGACTTTTAGATTGGTCGCCAAGGTAATATTAATGAATCTTGACATTACTCAAGAAGTCTTGTCACCAAGTTCCCATAAAGCAAAAATTTGCCCATTATCAGTTTTGTAGTTCCTCCTCTGGAGAGGCGATACATTTTGTAAGCTAGTAATAATTCAATTGTGGTTCATTCGCCTCCCCCTTCAAATTACTTTCATTTCTCAATCAGTTTGAATTATGGAGTTCCCGGCGCCATCCAGCCTATATGAGCCCTCCACACACAAAAAAAACCCATTCAGACATTTGAAAGCAACAGCGGAAGAATCCCCATCCCCACACGGAATCAATCATGGACTCTCCCGCTCCAGAGGGGCCCTTTAAAACTGATTGACGTCCCTCTCCGCAATCAACCACCACCCCCAGGATCCCGGAAGTGCTGTTGAAAACCCCCCTCGACAGGGGCAGTCACGAGGGGCCCCAAATTAAATTAACCCGACCTTTTGCGGCATCAACAAGGATCGCGGCCGACTGGAATGGATGTAAGATTATAATGAAGGCGAAGTGCGGCAATTAGTTTTAAGGGGGCATTAGCATAAATGACCTTTTCCACTGGTCCCGGGAACAGGTTGTTTAGTGCGGTGTCAGATGTAATTTATGCGAAATTGCCGGCGTGTTATAAAGGAATTATTCGGCTTCGCAGTCGGCTTAAGGTTTATTTTCTCCTTCCTGATAAGGTTCGGCTTTTAACGACTTGTAATTAACATTGTGTGTATCTAATTAGAGATTAGTAATGAAAAGGTCCGCAGCTAATGTTTTGCTGGCAGGGGCTATTGTTGTGGGGCATTACCGGGAATTATGCTGCCTGGGATTTAAGATGCAGAGCTGACTGTCGAAAAACTAATTGCCCGCGTGAATGAGGTAATTTCTTGGGAAGTTTTTTTTGCAGGAATAAAAGTAAAAGAGAAATTATGTCTTTTGAGAGTGTTAGTGTTTGAAAGAGTTAAGCATTTCAACGAGTTAATTTAATCTCGGCTTAATTATGAGCAACTCCTCCCTCTTTACGTAATGGGGGACACGAGTAATTTAAATGGGTCTTTTTGAATTTATGACCACATAAAAACGTAAACCTGGGTGGCAGAATCCCAAACAAATACAAGTATGTTTTGTTCAATCAATCAAAAGTGATTCGTTTCGTTCTTTTGAAATTGGAAAGCCTCAATATTGATTCGAAAAATATTACTAGTCCGAATTAATTATTATTTGTATTAGGGCAGCTTAAGTTTTTGATTTAAATTTACTGAAGTTATGGGGACTAACAAGAAAAAACACGTTTATACTTATTTATAAAATGTAGATTAATGTGGTGTACGGGGAAAGATATTAAGTTAGAATAGTTTTTTTGAAAGTATTTATTTTATATAGTAGTAACAATATGTGGCGTAATTCAATCTCTGAAAAGGAAACATTTCTGCTTTAAGCATGTAAACAAAAGCTTCTGTTGTTCTTTTTAAAATTAACTCATCATGTTGTACGTTAAAAATTAACACTCAAATTATCTCATGTTCTTTTATGCTTAAAAAACTTCCAGTTTGTAAAGCAAATATTTGGAAAGAGTTAAAGTAGTCACGAATAAATTGTCTTTTGTTACAACTTAATTTTTTTTTTAAATTTAACTCACATACATTCTTTGCTTTGCACCAGTGTTGTTGTAATCTAGATACATACTATCAATTTTTATATTTTAATTACATATATCTCAACATATATACCTACATATTTTCTTTATGAAAAGAGTTTCGAATTGGAAAAGTTTAAGAAGCTTTTCTTCAGATTATACCTCTTACCTATTAACAACAAAATAAAACTCCAGCCAAGTTACCGAACCACGTTTTTAATCCCTAGATATTTGTAATCCTTAAGAAAACACCTATTTTTAAACAAAATCACTCAGCCTTCGCACACGAAGCCATTATCCGACAAGGACTTATCACCTCAGACCAGAAAAAATCATTAAAGGCGGGAAATATGCACAGCATTAAGGCCAAGATTTACAGCTTAATCAAAAGGCCCGAACCCAAAAGAGAAGCTAAAATATTTATAAACATAATAAATTGTCTTTATCTGGACATTATCAACGGAGTGAGCCGCACTAAATAATCTTTACAGCTTATTTGCGTTTGGCCCCATCAAACTCTGCTGACGCTGAGTGAATGGGGGACACGGGAAGAAAAAAAAACTCTTAATCTCGTTAAAGCTTAAAGAGACCTAGGGCACCTCGTTCACAAATCATCCCAACATCGTAGACATAAATTACAATAATAATGCGTTAAAGGGGCAGAAATAATTACATAAATGAACATGTGAGTTATATGCAGAGAAATGCACTAATGGATAAGGGTTTGGACCATCTCTTCAATGTTAATCTCATATGCGAATCCCTTTTATTTTAGCGGGACCGTCATTCTGTTAGTAGGTCAAATAAAAGTGGCATTAAAAACGTTTGCGTTGTTTTACGATGATCTAACTAAGCTTTATTTCATACAGAGCCATAAAGTACTTCGCGGGGTAGTTTTATTTTCAACGAGTTTTCTACCTGTTTTGTTAGGCCCATAACTCAGGAAGATTAAGTACCAGAGTGGGTTATAACATTAGTTTCAATCTTCCTGGGGAATAATTTGCAAACATGTTTCAGTTTTACCAAAGGGCAAAAAAGTTCTGATATGAAAACTACAGTACAATGTTTGTAGCAACATTATTTAGCTTCATTTTACTACAGAAAGATATTTGTGGATGAGTGAATACAAGGAAAAAATAACTGTTTAGTAAGACTTTTAAAGCAACACTTCTTTTTTAAGTATTTCTGAATTTTCTGAAAAACTAACATACTTTTTTCGTTTGTGTGAATTTTTTAGGCATTCTTTGCTAAAAGATGCTAAAGCATAACTTATATTTTATGTACTTTTTCATTTTAAATGAAGAGAAAACTATTACGATGCTTCAGAAACGTTTTTACGTACATTAAAAGTATAAGAAGAGTTTTTCCATGAAGTTTTTTTTATTTCAAAATTAATGAAAGACGTGTATGATTCACCATGGAAACTATTTTATTCAAAACTTCATAAAACATTCACAGTGAGTTTCGCTTTTGGCATAATCTTTAAAGAATACACGTACTCTATGTATTTAACATTTGGCTCAAAAATACGATATAGAAGAATGCTCCCATCAGTAAATTAAGAAAAACCTTGTCTTGAAAATTAAATTGCCTTAATGATCGGTAAGTTTTTTGTTATGAAAAAGAAGTTTTATATCGATATACATTTATAGTTTTCAATATAAGTTACTGAGAAAACAGCGTATGGGAATTATAAATATAGTAATTTTCAACCTAAGTAATTCTTTATTTTTTTGCATTTAAAATATTTAAAAAAAAATATAATTAAAATTGAAAATTAATATAATTTTACCTTACTTCACCAAGTTTTTTACACATCCAGAAAAATTTATAAAAGGAATGTTTTTTTTCTTACATTTCTTTATTTGCATGTTTTAATAATTATTTCTTCATAATAAAAATTGGTCCATCATTAGATGTATTCCTAATGAGAAATGGGAATGACTTGTTTCACATACTCTGTAACTACGCATGTCTGTATTTCTGCAGTTTTTTATGTGATATTGAGTAATAATATTGCAATTATAAAGGCAATTACTCTTTTTTCCGTGTTTTAATCAAACGCGTGTTTATAAAAGTGTGATTTTATGTTCCCTCATTAAGTGAGATACCTTTACCTTTCCGTACTTTAAGTACACAAAAATTATGCAGTAAAAAGGTAAAGAGCTAAGAAAGCTAATAGCTAATAAAGCGTAGTTTTTCCAACTTAGATGGAAATTTAAAAAGCGCCCTCAGTACAAGAGTGCAAAGCTATTTTGTCTAAGCGAAAGCAATCAAAAACCTTTCTGAGAATTAAAGTAATCTCAGATCAAGAAGAGGAAAAAAAAGAGTGCTCTGTAATTATCCGCGACATTTTTACGGAACTTTACAGGAAAAAAAAGCACATTGGAATAATAAAAAACGTATTACTGTAAGTGCCATCACTGGAAAAACAACTCATTAAAAGACTATATTGATAAAACTATGTTTTTATAATTTCAGAGTATGGACGAAAAGAATAGGGAGCATAAAAATGCGTTAAAGCTGGAAATTTGACGCATAAAGTAGCATGATTAAAAAATTGGCCGGAAAGGCTATTAAAAGTTGAATGAAGTCATTGAAAAAATCCGCTTAAAAGATTCTCCTTTTTCAAACGGGGAATTTTCACTGGAAGAATTTCATTTCAAGTGTTATGATGTCTAAAAGGCTCTGGTAGCAGGAGGTTTTTTTTCAGATTGAAGAAACATTTACTTTAGGATACCGAAAATTTATGTTTCTTTCGTAGAAAATTAGTTTTTTTTCCCATGAATTAAGAAAAAATAACTCGTATTCTGGGGGTTAATTTCACCAGAAGGGTTCTTCTTTTCAACAGTAAGCTCCAAAAATGCTTGTACCTATTGGAATAAAAACTAATTGATTTTTAAGACGGATTCCTTTCAAGAAAAAATCTTCTTTAAGTCCAGAATTTTAAAAAAAATATTAGAAAGCGAGCGTATTTAAATCTATAAACACAGAATAAATATTCATGAGTTATAGATTTGCAATATATTTCTTTCCTTAGTTTTAACTTTTCATGTTGTTTACGAAGGTTGTTGAAGTTGTTATGAAATTAAATAGACTAGTTAAATAGTAGTTAACTACTATTGGAAAAAGTTAAATTCTAGTTGCAACTAGTCCCAGAAAAAAATAATTAACTACTAGGTGCTACTAGATTTTCCCAGACTAGTTAGTACGTAGTTAACTATTTTTTGAGCACTAGTTGCCGAAAACTATAGAGTATTTTCAGGTGACGTCACAACCGGTTATTTTCTTTTAACTGTGTATCTTCTGTAGGGCTTTTAACTGTTGCTAAGGCCGTTGTTTATCTGTTGCTAAGGTGGTTTATAGGTATGGGATCACGTGATTGCAAATGCTCCAATAGAAGAATTCCACGGTTAGTCATTTTCTGTAACTGTTAACCTCTGTAGGGCAAAAAAACTAACTAATCTGTTTCTAAGGCCGTTGTTAGGTCCGAGTCATGTGATTGAAAATGCTCTATTTAGTAGTAATCCATTTTAAATTAGGTATTTATCTGATAGTTCTATGTTTAATGGATACCAACCAATAGATTGATTAGACACGATTTGTAAATTAAATATTTGTCGTGAAAGGTACTTCTATAAATTGTACACAGGGTGTACCTAAAATGGTGCAACAAAAAATTCTGAAAAAAGGGTCTACCCAGAGATAATTAAGAAGCGAATAAGAAAGAGCGGTCCCGAACGCATTTATAGAGTTTTTTTAATAAGTTTAAGGCATGATACCTGTAACTGTAAAATCGTATTTCATTTCCAAGCCTTTTCCTCAAATAGTCAACAGTCCCAATAAAAGTTTGTAACAATAAAAGTTTGTTGCAATATTTCAGATACACCCAGTAGTAATTACAGATTACAAAGTTAGTAAAAATGTACAATTACTTTTTTTATGTAATTTATTTATATCTTTAGCAGGTGCTCAAGGCCTCTGGTCTATAAATCTCAAACTCAGAGGAGATATTTCCAAAAACTTGGGTGGATACTCTCGATTTAACATGTAGCACTTCTCACAGGGAACCAAAGCCTTCCTTCCGTGGTACAGATTGGTTGTCTGAAAAAAAAATATGGTCAGCTAAAATATACACTTAAATTCTTCCCACTCAGTATTTTTACTTTACTCTATTTTGTTTTTGTTAGTTCTATTCTAATAATTTTTACAAATACTTTTATAAAAAGAGTGGACTCATTTTTTACAAAATTTCGAATGAACTGTTGTTGTTGTGTTGTTACTAAACCCAGATTGGGCGTAACACCATCTCCATAAAACCAAATATCTCACAAAAAAAATCCAGAAATAAAATGGGGTCCCTTAAAATCTCGTGAGTTGTAAAATTTAAACATTTAAGTATATCGAATAAACTAAAATACAATTTTGAATAAAAGTTTAACATGCGTATAGATTTTGAAAATTAAGTAATAGAACTATTTAAGCATGACACAAATTTAGCCATCTATTCTTATTCTGTGTTCACGAGAAAACTTTAAAGCATTATTTCTAAAATTAACTTATCTCTGTTTCCTATTCGCAATACAATATAAATAAAGTATTAAACAGTCCAAAATATTCTGTAGTTTTCATAATTTTACTCAAATGTGTACATTAGAGATAGAATAAGTTGAGGGATATTTTACTATACCTGAACTGGAAAATTACAATATTATGATTGTTAATAAACATAAGAAAACGTTTTTCTAATGAAAAATGTAATAATCTCAATTCTGGAGATATAAGGATTTAATAAGAATCAAAGAACTTGTCAAACTCAAAGAGACACCAGATTCATAAAGAAAATTGTAAGATAGATTATTCCATATCATTACGATAAAAATGTCTCTATTATGTATCTATTCCTTAAAAATTGAAAACTGAATGAAAAGGAGTACCGTTTCGTATGTTGCCAGATTAGATTTCGGATCGTATTCTCCATCTTGAGTGGAATAGTTGAAACGAAGTAATGGGGGCGGTATGTGGTCACATCGGAAGCATCGTTTCATTCCCAAATCAACTGGAAAAGAAATTAGAATGAATGTCATCAGAATGAATAATGCATCAGTAAACTTGTGATTATGCTTGGTATGCTTTTAAAAACATATTTTTATTCTCGTTTAAAACATACATTTTTGTATTTTGAATGGGTATTAATGATAAAATTGGTTATAAACTTGGTTGTTTAAATGAGAAATGTTTGGATTAAAAAAAATTCGTATGTATGTTATTCCTAAATACTTGATATTTATATAAACTCTTTTATATTCAAAATTCAAATTTAATTCAAATACTTCCTTTTAACTTCCATTTGCAAACAAATACCACATTGAAAGTCCAATATTAGCATCAGGTTAAACCCTGTAATTCCAACCCTAAAGCAGTTACCCCACCGTTAGAATCCAACTATATCACTCAGTTATTCATTTCATAAACGCATGACAGGTGAAGTGAGGAATAATTCATGACCTGAGATTAAAAAAAAATCTTATTAAGAACTTAATACATTTCAGAACGCGAGACATTCCAAATAAAGAAACATTCCACCATCGTTTTCGAAGCTTTTGTTCTTTCTCTTATGAATTCTTCACCAGCTTCCCCACAATCAATCAAACTTCCCTCCAAAGCTTTGTTTCCATCTGTCACTCCCTTTTCCATTTTTGAGTGAAAAATTCGGCAATCGCGTGTGAGCATAAAAAAAGGGGGGGGGGGAAATCGGAGGTATTTACTCGGGTTACAGCAGACGGCGTCGCATTCCGGTAAGATGGCTGGCGGTAAGCAGAGCTTCGTAGGGGGTACTCGAAACCACGTGCGGTAGCCCTCGATCGAGTGAACCAAACGGGTGTCGTTACAGCTGGGGCAGTGCCTTTCGCACCGACTAAAAAGAGAAATGTACATTTTAAAAGTAAAGTTAGTAAGGAAGGTTTAATTCTGTTAATTGTCCCTTTAAATATTGTCAAGTTGTTTTGGACGCCAAATATTAGAAAAAGCTCTACAAATTTCAAGCTAACATATAAAGATAAGGAAAGGAGGGTAAGAGCGCGCAAAAGAATTGTTTTGGACTATAACATCGAGAATTTTATGATGTATCTATAGTAACCCTTTTACAGTCCAAATTCAGATCCAGATATATTTCAATTAATTTTTTTACATATTTTACCTTTTTATGCTTCAATTAAGAGAAATTATTAATATGAAGGCGGAAAAAAATTGTACATGTGATTTTCACTATGTTCTCAATTGAGAACATTGGCCGCTTCTGACTATACTTCTACAGGGGAAACAAGAATAGACTATAGCGACAAATATATCAAATAAAATCCCAAATTATATGGGATAACTAACTAAATTGACCTTAATGTAATTTATGTTTTGATTTAAGCAGCAAACTTATATAAATTTCATAATTTAAAAAAAAAATTAATGTCAATTTCACGTTACGCATCAGCAAATTACCAAAATTTTATATCATTATGCTTGTAAATTTTAGAGGGGAAAGTGGGGGCTAATGGGACGCCTTAGGAGCCATTCAAATATTAAGTTAACTCTTGAGGATGGAAGGAGGAGGGATGCAATTGCTGTTTTCCTGTCAGTGGGGAAGGGGATGTGATTGATGTTTACATAAGACATTAAAATATTTTTTTTCAAAAATTGCTTACAACTTGAAAAAATATTTAAGAATTAATTATTAATTGAGATATGTAGCGTCGCATATAGGGTGCTATTTGAATGTTTAATAGTTATTGTAGTTAGTAGAGTTGTAATAGTTATACTCTTATTTAAAACCACTCTTTCGCAGAATTTTATACACTATTCCCCCCTGACGTTTAAAATATCTCTTTAATTTTCAGAAATTTTACTAAATTCTACTAAGTTAATATTCTTTGTTTTGAAATAATATAGCCGAGAAATTCAGTCAAATCACAGCGACACAAAAAGTATTTTGAAATGTTCTCATCTTTATTATATACATACATTTTAAAAGCAATATAAATCGTAAATACAGCCTAATAATTAAAAAACTAGCAGTAATAGGTAGTAATTTAAAAATTTAACTTACTTTAATGGATCAGAAATACAAGTGTGACAGTTGGAGCAATTTTGTGGGGGTTTATCAGGTACAATTTTACAACGTAAAGACCCATAATAGTTTTTGCAATTCATTCTGATAAATAAATAATTTTTTTTATACTATCTGCTTAATTGAGTGAAATACTTGTAAACAATGCCTGGCGTTTTAATTTTTAATGATTACGCGGATATAGGACCTTCTTAGTCGATCGGCTTTAATCACTCTTGTTTTTATCATTGAAATTAATATTATTAGATTAAATCATGCCCATTTGTAAAATTGCATACTTACTTAGTGCTACATTTTAACATAAGTTTGACATATTCCAAGACATATTCAAAACCAAATATGATTTTCAACCCTTTTCCTGACTCCCTTCTCAACCCAGACACATGTGACTTATATATAAGTATATTCCACTATTTATACTAGAGTTTTTAGCCGTTTTACTAGCTTTACATACAAATATGGGATAAGTTGCAGAAAAAATATGCTTAACATAAAAGTTTTAGAACAAGTGTAAATTTACACTTGTTTCACATGGGGTTCTAAAATATTATTTTATGAATAGGTTAAGTATCAAAACTTTAAGAAGTAGTTAACATTTTACCCACCAAAATTAAGAAAACTAAAAATTTAATACCTAAATTAATTAAAATGCAAAAAATTTTTTTTCATAAAATAAATTTACTTTTAACAATATTCCTGCTTGTCATGGTTTAACCAAACAATCACTTTAATATAGACTGTTTAAAAAGCGCGCAACATTAAAAAAAGTAATTTGATAATTATTTCTACTAAATGATTTATACAAGTCTCGGCCGGCATAAAAAATCTTCTTTGAAATTTAATTATTTTCTGGTTGAGTTATTTATCAATTACCTCGCCCTTTGTCTAGAAAAGAGGTGCCAAATCTTAAACTTATCTCCCTTATCCATTTTCAGTTCATTTAGCCAACAGCAAAACAGCCTCATCGGGAAAAGATTAAAAAATTAGCCTTTAAAATAGCGTTGTTTTAAAGCTCCTAAAATACTCGAAAGAGAAAGAACAGAGAATAATAAATTTATGCGCTCAAAGAAACTTGTGTTTTTATCTCTAGAAACACTCCCCACCTGCATAAAGCTTGATAAAAATGCAAATCACTGAAATGTGTATTTCACCGTTGACAACCGCGAGGATAATAGATTTAGGCTATTGTAAAGGTTTGTTAGGTTTTGATGAAAATTTAACTTTTTTTCTCTGAAGCTGCTCCTGTTATTGTTATTATCATTCTTGTTATTTTAAAATCTTAACAAAGCGGAGAGTACGCTGTTATTTTTCGTTTCTTATCATGGAACCCTTGAATCCCTGCTACCATAAAACTAAAATTATTTTCTGCAGAGCATTTGAGAACATCCCACTTTACCAGAGAGAAGATAATAGAAAATGCATGAATATATTACAAAAGCAAATTCAATTTTCAGCCATCAGAAAAGCGTTTTGCTTTTTCTTTGGAGACCACAAAGAAAAATAGCGCCCGCCGCAAAGGTATCTATGTGTTTGTAGTATTTAATGAAAAGAAATCCACTTTCATTTCATTTCGAAGTATTCTATGAATTTAGAATGCGGTAATGAAGCTTGAGACGTGGTTTACAAATTTATTTTAATAACTTTTACATCAGAATTCCGAGCAACTTCAAAAATGGTGGTTCTTTCATATGAATAGAAAACTGTGTTAACACTCGCACAACCCTCATATAAAATTCATGACTTAAACAGAATTACAAGGCATATACTGATGCATATAGTTTTAAAATTGCCATCTTTTTCCATAAGCAACTCTTTTCTAAGGAAAGTTACTTACTGCTAATGTCTGATTAGACAACCCATACAGAATTCGTGAAAATATGCTCAAAAAACAAACTCGTGTGTATCTTTGTAAGTTATTTGAATTTTGATGGCTGTAGAGAGAAATATATTTTGCCCTTTTCCAAACAAATTTATACAATAACAAAGCAGTTGAAATATTGAGCATGGAAGTCGTACTTTAATATTCTATGCACATAATTTTAAAAATGTAATAAATATATTAAATAAAATAAATTAAATATATCTATTAAAAATAAAATAGTTATAATTTTTATAACCTATCTTTTTACCTCCTTCCAAGCTCATTTGAAATATTTTGCTTCAGAGCTTTAAGTATCGAAACAATGCTTTATGGATTAAACTAGCTGATATGCCCGCCGTTGCTCGGGGGATAAAAGGCTTATCAAACTGTGTGTTAAAATAAATAAGAATTATCGTTTAGATGCAATAGAGTCAACAGTCTTCCCGCTAGGATTCTTTTTTGATGCCATACCACTTCGTTAAGATGTAAAAAAAACTTTAAAAATACGACCTGTTTAGATTTAATGTGTGAAATCCCCATCCCCGTTTTTAAGGAGTAATTTTTCAAAATAGAAACAAAGTCAGGGGACCATCTGAATCCCATTATTTTTTCTCTTTTTTCGATTTTTGTTAAACAAAATCTTAAAAAACCGGTTTAGAATTCGTGTTTATAACCATTGATAATTTCCATCATAATGATAATTTTTTTTTAAATCATGGGGAGACCCCCTGAACCCCCCTTTGCTGATTTATCACCAACTCATTCATTGGAAGAAATTCCAAACATGAAATAAAAGTAAACATCATTTGAATCGACACTGAAAATGCCTGTAATAAAATATTGTTTAATTTGAACTTTGCTGAAAATACTTAAATTTGATTAAATAGTAAAAAGAATAAAATTTTTCAGTGGAACGGTTTTTGGTTATCATAAAAAAAATTATTTAATCATTAAAAATTGTTTCTTTATCACATTTTTTAAAAATTCACCTGTTATAAAACATTTCAAAATAAATGTTTCCAACAATAGAGGTTTTGCGTGTCATGGAAAGAGCAATAACCGCAATAAATTTAACATTGAAGGCTAAGCATAAGAATTTAGAAAAGGGACAAAAAATGCTCATTGGAATGCTTTGATTCAGAAAATGCTTTTTCGCAAACCTTCCTGGTTGTGTGAGGAACAATATGCTAAAATTTCATAACAATCACATTAATAATGTGGGTGCTAGGATCCAAAAACTAAAAACGGTGTGATGGAGATCCATCACATTTCTTATCACGATCTAATTTTTACTGCTGCAATTTAGCACATTCCCTTAAACTCTCCAAAAATTCCTTTTCCACTCGAAAGCACCACCTGCAGAATTGTTGCTACTGAAAAATATCCATTCCCCTTCTTTCTCACGACGGAAATGTCCCATAATTTCAAAGACCCTCTCCAACGGCTCCCAACTTGGACATATTTATTAGGGAAAAGTTCACGCGGCTAGTCCATTCCTTTGAGGCTGTTTACCGCAAAACTGTAACAGATACCACGAGATTCTCAAATACCAGACCGAAACTATAAAATCCATCCTCACTCGTAAGCCCCGACACCCCAGGTCAAAATCCAGCGGGTGAGAAAAAGTTCCCCATCTCTTCCAGGGACGTTCAATAAATTAAACCCCTGTATGATAAATTCTAAATTCCTAAATAATAACAATAAACTTGTGAAACTTCCAGTCATTTTGTTCAGTCTGAAGCCCTGAGTCGGAAAATTCAAGAACCAAATTTCTAACTTAAACCCTTCATTTGCTATTTAGCCTAGACGCTTTTAGACACTCTTAATCCCTCTCAGGAACTTTTGACCTCAGGAATCTCTCCCTCGCGCTCGGCGCATTGGCTTAATTCTTGGGAGGTTTTGGGTTGTTGACCGAGGTGGTATAAAAACCATCTCCCTTTTTTTCGACTCACACACAATACAGACGACACACACGGTCCCCCACACTTCCAGTGATCAAGTCGGGCTGCTGCCCAAGCGCTGGGGCGCCTCGCCGCCCCCGCTTCTACGTGCTCCCCTCCTCCCTGATCCGTTAACTAGACAACGTCTCTGCTGCTGTTTTTGCGGTGTTGCCGCCCGTCATCTGCGGAGACACCTCGAGATGATCCTCCCGGGTCCACACCTTTGCTGCGATGTTCCCGTCCGGCCAGCGCGGGACTCCATGCGATACCTGGCCCCACCAGCATAGCCAGAAATGGCAGATGAGGAGTTCATCACCGGCCATCACCACCGAACCCGAATCCGTAAAACCAACGTTGCTTCTCCTTCTACACCTTCATCGATAAGATAATGTGCGCGTTTCCGTGGTGTTGTGCATCCGAAAAGTAATCCCGTTCATAAGAGATTTTATTCGCGCCATTACTGTGCCGCACTTAAAGATTATTTGTGTGCTCCCGTCATAACCGTCTCAAAATTTGTGTAGTATGTCAAAATCTGGGTGCAAATGCCCATCCCTCCGCCACCGCTCTCAGCTCTCACCAATGGATGTGATGTATCAAGAATGTGCCCCGATACATAAATAAAAAAGAAACTATGCCTCAAGATCTGTGCGTCATCATTTTTGACTGACTTTGTGAGTGCCTTCCTTAATTTCCAGTTTACATCTAGCTCTTTCATCATTCAGGTATTGCTCAGCAGTTCAACCAATGTAAGTTAAAAAGTTTCTCTTTCCATATTCTTCATAGAAATCCATCTCACAATTTATTCACGGCCCAATCTTCCCTTTACAATAATTTACTGATGTAGTTTCAAATACGGATTCACAAGGGTTTTCATCCTGAGGTTATTGCATTACAACACAATGTTACCATACACTCCCCCCCAAATAATCATGTTATTAATTCTTTACTATATTTGGTGCCTAGGACCAGTCCTTGTGAATTTGATGTTTGAAACTGATGAATTCTTATTATTTTGCAAACTTTGAAATTTTATTTTTGCATTTTGAGGTGCATTTGAATTGAATTTGAATAATTAGTTCTTACTGAAAAATATTTTATAAAAGTATATTTGAAATATTTGATTTGCTGTCTAAATATTTATTTGATTATTAGTCAATTTTTACATTTATCATGTTTGGTTGAATAACTGCTTCTAAAATAACAAAGGTATTTTGAACATGATACATCAAATAAGATCGTGGTTTGATAGTTATCATTATAATACTGTGTTTCATATTTTGAAGGCCTAATTTTAGATTTTATGATTTTGCATTTATTTGGCCTATAGTTGAATTTTTCATATATATTTTGGTTCTTTTAATTTAAGATAATGATGAGATGCTCAATTTACATGCTATTTCTTTAATTGAAAACGAATTTTTTTTAAATGCTTCTCAGTTAAATGTTGAATTTGGATATTCTTTGAGATATTTTATTGAATACTAAGTTTACTTATTTTTTAATTATATCCAATGAGAGATTTTGGTATTCAAATCCCCTCCTATCCATTAATTTGAATTTAATTAGCATTCCTAAACCCACTATATGAAAGTTTCCTTCCCCTTGTTTTGACGTTCTTGTGCACACCATAAAAAAAAAAATAACGAAGGAGAATCATTCTCCCTTCTCTCCATGAACACCCCTGTTTGAAAAACAAACTAGCAAAAGTAGATGAGCGAGTGACACTTTCGCGACCCTGCGAAGCTCGTTTCACATCCCCACTAAAAAAAAATGAGAGAGAAGGAGTCATCTTTCCGAGCAACCATCTCAGCCCGCTCCGCAATCTCCCCCCCCCTTTACGAACGGGATGCGCACCTTGCTTACGAACTGCACAACTACAACCCCCCTCATCTACCCTCCAGTGTAAACAAACCCGCGCTCACTCTGTTTTGGTTTTGGTTAAACGCGCGTGGCTTATGATATTTTTTTTTGAAACTTATAATTGTGGTTTATCGTTTTTTTGGTCATACATACTGATATTTTTGAGCATGATTTTATTTAATGGAATATTTACACTTAATATAATTGATGAACACTGAGTTAATATTCACCTTGTTTGAAAATGAACCACACAAACTTTGAATTTAATACCACTATTTTGTTTTATGACCACTTGTATTTTATTTAAAAAAAAAATCCAAATTTATGCTTCATTACTTCGAATAATAATCTGATTTTTTATATTTTTGTTTGATTAGACCCAATAGTTTCTGTATATTTTTATGTAGTACTTGAAAATCAAAACTGACAATAATTAATGGGACTTTATTAATTTTTGGTTATACCTTCCTTAAAAAGGACCCTTTTTCCCATTAATTTAAAACAATTTTGGCCAACGTATGTACGGGTTATACCTACCCGGGATAAAACAAGGATACTTGCCCCCACTCCCCACTAGGTCATTTACAGGTTACACCTTCCTGATAGAAAAGGACTATTTGCCCGCAACTATTTGCCACACAAACAAATGAATTTGCACAAAGTGATGATAGAACAGGAGTATATAAAATTCATCACAAACACATTATGTAGTACACGACATGTAGTATAGGGAAATGTAACTTGATATTCATTTCAGAATCGGGATATTCTTGTCGTCGTACAACAAATACACAAAACAGGGCTCGCGTACAACACGATATTGACACATTTGTTAAATGGGTATAAATGGCAAAAACTCATTTAATGCATATCATTCGATAAACTCTTAATTGTGAGTTTATTTTTTTTTTTCGGAAATAAATGGCCTATTCAAAATTAAACTAAAATTGTGGGACACACACATACATTGAAAAGTGAAATTACATTTCAAAATGGTCACTGTGATGTAGATGGAATGTTATGAATATTAATTCTGGCCAATATAACATCTGGAATATAAGAAAATGATATTGTCAAAGTTTTTTATTGAGGAAAATTGGGTCTGTCTCAAACATAAAATAATAAATAAAATGTGGTCATTTGTTAAAATAATGATTTTTCATAGCAAAATTTTTTTACGGATTTTTTAAACACCTAAGAGTGATTGAATATTTTTGAGTATATTTGATAGATATACTGGTATCAAAAGATGGTTCGATGATTCTGAAAATAATTTTGAAGTGCAATCTACTTAAATTAATGTGGAATATTTTGGTGAATTTTATAACAAGTTAAAAGAAGGTTGAAAGAAAAACAATTGAAGGTTATTATTTGAATATGGTTGATTTAAAAACGAATTTGCTACTACCTGAAAAGTTGCTTTACATATTTTGTTAGCTTTCGCCCTATATAATTGAGTTAAAATTTACATCTTTGCATGATTTTATTTGTTCCAACTTTAATTGTAATTAGTTGTTTTATGATTTATTGATTAATTAGTAGAGTTTTTAATTTAATGGTGATCTTTAATATTAAGAGTCACATAAATGAATTAATTTTTTTGAAAACTAGGTGATATTGTTGTAAATTTTTGAGTGACTAGAATTTTGAATGAAACTAAAAGTTATGTTAATAGGTGACTTATTTTTTAATGATACATATTGTGTTGTTAGTTAAGTGACTTGGTTTAAGAGAAAAATGATGGTGATTAAAAGTTTGAGTATTGAGAGTTGAGTTTAGAGAGTTGGTTACCGCGTGCAAAAAAAATGCTATTATTTACAAAAACCCCTCTTTGGTTGGGAATTAAGTCATATATCCCCTATGGTGCAAAGAAACCATCAGCACACCCATAAGAAACATGGGAGATCTAAGTCGGAAACTTAGTCAGGGATGGCAGATCTTCCAATGAGATTGTAGATAGGCAACAAAAATGAAAAATAAAAAAAAATAGCACGGGACCAAAATTTGCAGTGGAAGGGAAATGCCCACTAGTATAGAAAAGTGGAAGGGAAATACCCACTAGTTGAAAGTGCACTATAAATATAATGTGGAGGGAAAATGCCCACTAGGAAAATAAGTGGAGGGAAAATGCCCACTTGGAATAAAAGTAGAGGGAAAATGCCTACTTGAGTAATGGTTACTATAAGTTGAACCATATGTTAGTTAGTCACTAGGGTTTTTGTATGTTTAAGTCACTAAAAGTCACTGATAGAATGTTGTAGTCACCTTCTTAAATGAATATGTTGTGAACATTATAGGTCACATAGTAATCACCAATGTTTTGCATGGATTAGTCCATGAAATTATCTTTTAAGTATCACCATATGATGATTTAAAAATTGTTGGAACTAATTTTTTTTTTAAAGGGCAAAGCATTTTTACTTATAAAGATTGCACTTCATCAAAAATTTTTTGAGGCATACTTCTACATGCATACTTGTACATGCATACTTGTACAGACATAACTGTTAAAACATACTGGTTTACACAGCATACATACTTGTTGAAACTGAAGTCATACTTGTTAAAATTGAAATCATACACACAATATGTGTTAAGGAGCAGATATGAAAAATCTTGCTCTGAAGTTAAATGTAGTGTTAATGAGCATTTTTATATTGTGTATGAGCAGATATATATGGTTTATAGTATTTGAAAATTACATTTTTATAAGGGTAAATGGAGACATTGAATGTGTAGATGTGATGTATGAGCACAGCTTAAAAATTAAGAATAATGAAGTTTCATATTAGAAAATACTATTGAAATTGATATTAAAATCATTCAAGATATAGTGAAATTTATTCCAAAAAGTTGTTGAAAAATTAATTTATACTACCACTTCACTCTTCTTGGAACTACTAGTCGACGGTATTGAGTTTTCCATGCTGGCGTGGACACTCACCAAGATTGGTGAAGTTTAAATTTTTTTCCCTCTAATGCTTTAGAGATCACTAATATGCAAAGTATTGCTACAAATTTGCAAAGTTTTTAAAAGTTATATTTGTGCTCATGTGTTTATGTGAAAATTCATCTTAATTTATCATCACATATCAAAGGTAGTCTTCTAGTAATGTCTCCATGTATTTTATTGAACACCAAAGGTATTACTCAAAGCATTGCCTTGCTAATGAATTGATAATTTTGAAACAATGCTCATTAATTTTTTGAAAGTAACATGTATGTCTTGTGTTATTGCACTATGCAATTGCTCTGTTTAACGAGCCTAAATGAATGATAAAAATCTGCTGATGAAAATGTTTATGTATAAGTTTTAAATCATGTATTAAGGCAGCTGAGAGCGGTTGGTAAAAAAAAAAAATATAAACATAGTACATATAAGCGGTTGGTAAGAAAAATATGGTACTTATAAGTGGTTGGTCAAACCTTGGTTGGCAAAAGAAAACTTAATTTAAGCCATTGGTAAAATTTTTTAGTTGACTATACCATTTCATGATTGATTACTATAGGAGTTTGCTAAATTATTTATTTGATATTTTAACTTTTCGTTGGTTATTTTTTTGACTATTTAGTTGAATTGTTTAGTTTACACTTTTATCTTTGTTCTGGATGCAAAATTTTTCCCAATTTGATGAGATGTATAGAATTTTTTTTGAAAATCTCTGTCTTCGGGGAGAATGTGATGGAGATCCATCACATTTCTTATCACGATCTAATTTTTACTGCTGCAATTTAGCACATTCCCTTAAACTCTCCAAAAATTCCTTTTCCACTCGAAAGCACCACCTGCAGAATTGTTGCTACTGAAAAATATCCATTCCCCTTCTTTCTCACGACGGAAATGTCCCATAATTTCAAAGACCCTCTCCAACGGCTCCCAACTTGGACATATTTATTAGGGAAAAGTTCACGCGGCTAGTCCATTCCTTTGAGGCTGTTTACCGCAAAACTGTAACAGATACCACGAGATTCTCAAATACCAGACCGAAACTATAAAATCCATCCTCACTCGTAAGCCCCGACACCCCAGGTCAAAATCCAGCGGGTGAGAAAAAGTTCCCCATCTCTTCCAGGGACGTTCAATAAATTAAACCCCTGTATGATAAATTCTAAATTCCTAAATAATAACAATAAACTTGTGAAACTTCCAGTCATTTTGTTCAGTCTGAAGCCCTGAGTCGGAAAATTCAAGAACCAAATTTCTAACTTAAACCCTTCATTTGCTATTTAGCCTAGACGCTTTTAGACACTCTTAATCCCTCTCAGGAACTTTTGACCTCAGGAATCTCTCCCTCGCGCTCGGCGCATTGGCTTAATTCTTGGGAGGTTTTGGGTTGTTGACCGAGGTGGTATAAAAACCATCTCCCTTTTTTTCGACTCACACACAATACAGACGACACACACGGTCCCCCACACTTCCAGTGATCAAGTCGGGCTGCTGCCCAAGCGCTGGGGCGCCTCGCCGCCCCCGCTTCTACGTGCTCCCCTCCTCCCTGATCCGTTAACTAGACAACGTCTCTGCTGCTGTTTTTGCGGTGTTGCCGCCCGTCATCTGCGGAGACACCTCGAGATGATCCTCCCGGGTCCACACCTTTGCTGCGATGTTCCCGTCCGGCCAGCGCGGGACTCCATGCGATACCTGGCCCCACCAGCATAGCCAGAAATGGCAGATGAGGAGTTCATCACCGGCCATCACCACCGAACCCGAATCCGTAAAACCAACGTTGCTTCTCCTTCTACACCTTCATCGATAAGATAATGTGCGCGTTTCCGTGGTGTTGTGCATCCGAAAAGTAATCCCGTTCATAAGAGATTTTATTCGCGCCATTACTGTGCCGCACTTAAAGATTATTTGTGTGCTCCCGTCATAACCGTCTCAAAATTTGTGTAGTATGTCAAAATCTGGGTGCAAATGCCCATCCCTCCGCCACCGCTCTCAGCTCTCACCAATGGATGTGATGTATCAAGAATGTGCCCCGATACATAAATAAAAAAGAAACTATGCCTCAAGATCTGTGCGTCATCATTTTTGACTGACTTTGTGAGTGCCTTCCTTAATTTCCAGTTTACATCTAGCTCTTTCATCATTCAGGTATTGCTCAGCAGTTCAACCAATGTAAGTTAAAAAGTTTCTCTTTCCATATTCTTCATAGAAATCCATCTCACAATTTATTCACGGCCCAATCTTCCCTTTACAATAATTTACTGATGTAGTTTCAAATACGGATTCACAAGGGTTTTCATCCTGAGGTTATTGCATTACAACACAATGTTACCATACACTCCCCCCCAAATAATCATGTTATTAATTCTTTACTATATTTGGTGCCTAGGACCAGTCCTTGTGAATTTGATGTTTGAAACTGATGAATTCTTATTATTTTGCAAACTTTGAAATTTTATTTTTGCATTTTGAGGTGCATTTGAATTGAATTTGAATAATTAGTTCTTACTGAAAAATATTTTATAAAAGTATATTTGAAATATTTGATTTGCTGTCTAAATATTTATTTGATTATTAGTCAATTTTTACATTTATCATGTTTGGTTGAATAACTGCTTCTAAAATAACAAAGGTATTTTGAACATGATACATCAAATAAGATCGTGGTTTGATAGTTATCATTATAATACTGTGTTTCATATTTTGAAGGCCTAATTTTAGATTTTATGATTTTGCATTTATTTGGCCTATAGTTGAATTTTTCATATATATTTTGGTTCTTTTAATTTAAGATAATGATGAGATGCTCAATTTACATGCTATTTCTTTAATTGAAAACGAATTTTTTTTAAATGCTTCTCAGTTAAATGTTGAATTTGGATATTCTTTGAGATATTTTATTGAATACTAAGTTTACTTATTTTTTAATTATATCCAATGAGAGATTTTGGTATTCAAATCCCCTCCTATCCATTAATTTGAATTTAATTAGCATTCCTAAACCCACTATATGAAAGTTTCCTTCCCCTTGTTTTGACGTTCTTGTGCACACCATAAAAAAAAAATAACGAAGGAGAATCATTCTCCCTTCTCTCCATGAACACCCCTGTTTGAAAAACAAACTAGCAAAAGTAGATGAGCGAGTGACACTTTCGCGACCCTGCGAAGCTCGTTTCACATCCCCACTAAAAAAAAATGAGAGAGAAGGAGTCATCTTTCCGAGCAACCATCTCAGCCCGCTCCGCAATCTCCCCCCCCCTTTACGAACGGGATGCGCACCTTGCTTACGAACTGCACAACTACAACCCCCCTCATCTACCCTCCAGTGTAAACAAACCCGCGCTCACTCTGTTTTGGTTTTGGTTAAACGCGCGTGGCTTATGATATTTTTTTTTGAAACTTATAATTGTGGTTTATCGTTTTTTTGGTCATACATACTGATATTTTTGAGCATGATTTTATTTAATGGAATATTTACACTTAATATAATTGATGAACACTGAGTTAATATTCACCTTGTTTGAAAATGAACCACACAAACTTTGAATTTAATACCACTATTTTGTTTTATGACCACTTGTATTTTATTTAAAAAAAAAATCCAAATTTATGCTTCATTACTTCGAATAATAATCTGATTTTTTATATTTTTGTTTGATTAGACCCAATAGTTTCTGTATATTTTTATGTAGTACTTGAAAATCAAAACTGACAATAATTAATGGGACTTTATTAATTTTTGGTTATACCTTCCTTAAAAAGGACCCTTTTTCCCATTAATTTAAAACAATTTTGGCCAACGTATGTACGGGTTATACCTACCCGGGATAAAACAAGGATACTTGCCCCCACTCCCCACTAGGTCATTTACAGGTTACACCTTCCTGATAGAAAAGGACTATTTGCCCGCAACTATTTGCCACACAAACAAATGAATTTGCACAAAGTGATGATAGAACAGGAGTATATAAAATTCATCACAAACACATTATGTAGTACACGACATGTAGTATAGGGAAATGTAACTTGATATTCATTTCAGAATCGGGATATTCTTGTCGTCGTACAACAAATACACAAAACAGGGCTCGCGTACAACACGATATTGACACATTTGTTAAATGGGTATAAATGGCAAAAACTCATTTAATGCATATCATTCGATAAACTCTTAATTGTGAGTTTATTTTTTTTTTTCGGAAATAAATGGCCTATTCAAAATTAAACTAAAATTGTGGGACACACACATACATTGAAAAGTGAAATTACATTTCAAAATGGTCACTGTGATGTAGATGGAATGTTATGAATATTAATTCTGGCCAATATAACATCTGGAATATAAGAAAATGATATTGTCAAAGTTTTTTATTGAGGAAAATTGGGTCTGTCTCAAACATAAAATAATAAATAAAATGTGGTCATTTGTTAAAATAATGATTTTTCATAGCAAAATTTTTTTACGGATTTTTTAAACACCTAAGAGTGATTGAATATTTTTGAGTATATTTGATAGATATACTGGTATCAAAAGATGGTTCGATGATTCTGAAAATAATTTTGAAGTGCAATCTACTTAAATTAATGTGGAATATTTTGGTGAATTTTATAACAAGTTAAAAGAAGGTTGAAAGAAAAACAATTGAAGGTTATTATTTGAATATGGTTGATTTAAAAACGAATTTGCTACTACCTGAAAAGTTGCTTTACATATTTTGTTAGCTTTCGCCCTATATAATTGAGTTAAAATTTACATCTTTGCATGATTTTATTTGTTCCAACTTTAATTGTAATTAGTTGTTTTATGATTTATTGATTAATTAGTAGAGTTTTTAATTTAATGGTGATCTTTAATATTAAGAGTCACATAAATGAATTAATTTTTTTGAAAACTAGGTGATATTGTTGTAAATTTTTGAGTGACTAGAATTTTGAATGAAACTAAAAGTTATGTTAATAGGTGACTTATTTTTTAATGATACATATTGTGTTGTTAGTTAAGTGACTTGGTTTAAGAGAAAAATGATGGTGATTAAAAGTTTGAGTATTGAGAGTTGAGTTTAGAGAGTTGGTTACCGCGTGCAAAAAAAATGCTATTATTTACAAAAACCCCTCTTTGGTTGGGAATTAAGTCATATATCCCCTATGGTGCAAAGAAACCATCAGCACACCCATAAGAAACATGGGAGATCTAAGTCGGAAACTTAGTCAGGGATGGCAGATCTTCCAATGAGATTGTAGATAGGCAACAAAAATGAAAAATAAAAAAAAATAGCACGGGACCAAAATTTGCAGTGGAAGGGAAATGCCCACTAGTATAGAAAAGTGGAAGGGAAATACCCACTAGTTGAAAGTGCACTATAAATATAATGTGGAGGGAAAATGCCCACTAGGAAAATAAGTGGAGGGAAAATGCCCACTTGGAATAAAAGTAGAGGGAAAATGCCTACTTGAGTAATGGTTACTATAAGTTGAACCATATGTTAGTTAGTCACTAGGGTTTTTGTATGTTTAAGTCACTAAAAGTCACTGATAGAATGTTGTAGTCACCTTCTTAAATGAATATGTTGTGAACATTATAGGTCACATAGTAATCACCAATGTTTTGCATGGATTAGTCCATGAAATTATCTTTTAAGTATCACCATATGATGATTTAAAAATTGTTGGAACTAATTTTTTTTTTAAAGGGCAAAGCATTTTTACTTATAAAGATTGCACTTCATCAAAAATTTTTTGAGGCATACTTCTACATGCATACTTGTACATGCATACTTGTACAGACATAACTGTTAAAACATACTGGTTTACACAGCATACATACTTGTTGAAACTGAAGTCATACTTGTTAAAATTGAAATCATACACACAATATGTGTTAAGGAGCAGATATGAAAAATCTTGCTCTGAAGTTAAATGTAGTGTTAATGAGCATTTTTATATTGTGTATGAGCAGATATATATGGTTTATAGTATTTGAAAATTACATTTTTATAAGGGTAAATGGAGACATTGAATGTGTAGATGTGATGTATGAGCACAGCTTAAAAATTAAGAATAATGAAGTTTCATATTAGAAAATACTATTGAAATTGATATTAAAATCATTCAAGATATAGTGAAATTTATTCCAAAAAGTTGTTGAAAAATTAATTTATACTACCACTTCACTCTTCTTGGAACTACTAGTCGACGGTATTGAGTTTTCCATGCTGGCGTGGACACTCACCAAGATTGGTGAAGTTTAAATTTTTTTCCCTCTAATGCTTTAGAGATCACTAATATGCAAAGTATTGCTACAAATTTGCAAAGTTTTTAAAAGTTATATTTGTGCTCATGTGTTTATGTGAAAATTCATCTTAATTTATCATCACATATCAAAGGTAGTCTTCTAGTAATGTCTCCATGTATTTTATTGAACACCAAAGGTATTACTCAAAGCATTGCCTTGCTAATGAATTGATAATTTTGAAACAATGCTCATTAATTTTTTGAAAGTAACATGTATGTCTTGTGTTATTGCACTATGCAATTGCTCTGTTTAACGAGCCTAAATGAATGATAAAAATCTGCTGATGAAAATGTTTATGTATAAGTTTTAAATCATGTATTAAGGCAGCTGAGAGCGGTTGGTAAAAAAAAAAAATATAAACATAGTACATATAAGCGGTTGGTAAGAAAAATATGGTACTTATAAGTGGTTGGTCAAACCTTGGTTGGCAAAAGAAAACTTAATTTAAGCCATTGGTAAAATTTTTTAGTTGACTATACCATTTCATGATTGATTACTATAGGAGTTTGCTAAATTATTTATTTGATATTTTAACTTTTCGTTGGTTATTTTTTTGACTATTTAGTTGAATTGTTTAGTTTACACTTTTATCTTTGTTCTGGATGCAAAATTTTTCCCAATTTGATGAGATGTATAGAATTTTTTTTGAAAATCTCTGTCTTCGGGGAGAATGTGATGGAGATCCATCACATTTCTTATCACGATCTAATTTTTACTGCTGCAATTTAGCACATTCCCTTAAACTCTCCAAAAATTCCTTTTCCACTCGAAAGCACCACCTGCAGAATTGTTGCTACTGAAAAATATCCATTCCCCTTCTTTCTCACGACGGAAATGTCCCATAATTTCAAAGACCCTCTCCAACGGCTCCCAACTTGGACATATTTATTAGGGAAAAGTTCACGCGGCTAGTCCATTCCTTTGAGGCTGTTTACCGCAAAACTGTAACAGATACCACGAGATTCTCAAATACCAGACCGAAACTATAAAATCCATCCTCACTCGTAAGCCCCGACACCCCAGGTCAAAATCCAGCGGGTGAGAAAAAGTTCCCCATCTCTTCCAGGGACGTTCAATAAATTAAACCCCTGTATGATAAATTCTAAATTCCTAAATAATAACAATAAACTTGTGAAACTTCCAGTCATTTTGTTCAGTCTGAAGCCCTGAGTCGGAAAATTCAAGAACCAAATTTCTAACTTAAACCCTTCATTTGCTATTTAGCCTAGACGCTTTTAGACACTCTTAATCCCTCTCAGGAACTTTTGACCTCAGGAATCTCTCCCTCGCGCTCGGCGCATTGGCTTAATTCTTGGGAGGTTTTGGGTTGTTGACCGAGGTGGTATAAAAACCATCTCCCTTTTTTTCGACTCACACACAATACAGACGACACACACGGTCCCCCACACTTCCAGTGATCAAGTCGGGCTGCTGCCCAAGCGCTGGGGCGCCTCGCCGCCCCCGCTTCTACGTGCTCCCCTCCTCCCTGATCCGTTAACTAGACAACGTCTCTGCTGCTGTTTTTGCGGTGTTGCCGCCCGTCATCTGCGGAGACACCTCGAGATGATCCTCCCGGGTCCACACCTTTGCTGCGATGTTCCCGTCCGGCCAGCGCGGGACTCCATGCGATACCTGGCCCCACCAGCATAGCCAGAAATGGCAGATGAGGAGTTCATCACCGGCCATCACCACCGAACCCGAATCCGTAAAACCAACGTTGCTTCTCCTTCTACACCTTCATCGATAAGATAATGTGCGCGTTTCCGTGGTGTTGTGCATCCGAAAAGTAATCCCGTTCATAAGAGATTTTATTCGCGCCATTACTGTGCCGCACTTAAAGATTATTTGTGTGCTCCCGTCATAACCGTCTCAAAATTTGTGTAGTATGTCAAAATCTGGGTGCAAATGCCCATCCCTCCGCCACCGCTCTCAGCTCTCACCAATGGATGTGATGTATCAAGAATGTGCCCCGATACATAAATAAAAAAGAAACTATGCCTCAAGATCTGTGCGTCATCATTTTTGACTGACTTTGTGAGTGCCTTCCTTAATTTCCAGTTTACATCTAGCTCTTTCATCATTCAGGTATTGCTCAGCAGTTCAACCAATGTAAGTTAAAAAGTTTCTCTTTCCATATTCTTCATAGAAATCCATCTCACAATTTATTCACGGCCCAATCTTCCCTTTACAATAATTTACTGATGTAGTTTCAAATACGGATTCACAAGGGTTTTCATCCTGAGGTTATTGCATTACAACACAATGTTACCATACACTCCCCCCCAAATAATCATGTTATTAATTCTTTACTATAAACGGGAGTGAATATTCAAACCCCCGTGCACCCCCTCCAGAATGGAATATCGAAAAATCCAGAAATTACTTTCTTTGAAATACTCTTAAGAAGGTATTACCAACAGTTCACTTCGTAATATCGATTTCTCGATACTGTTTTCTTCGAAAATATGAAACTTGGTTTATGCTCAACAAAAACGGGTTTTTGGAATTTTCAGACCTCTTAAAATTCGAATATCCAAAATCTGAAAAATGCCTTTCTAGATATTGTTGCTAGGTGCCTTCCTGCGAAATAACAAAGATCTGGGGTCATTTGCGACGCCGCTGGGCTCAAAAACGTCAAAAACGCTCCAAACCCCCCTGTGGGTCAGAAAAAAGAAATTTCGAAAAATCCCTTCTTAGTGCGCGTATACACCGTAAGGTCTTCGACCCTACCAAGTTTCGAGTCTTTAGCCCCGGTAGATTTTGCTGTGCGTTGATGAGTGAGTGAGTGGTAAAGCTCTATTATTATTATAGATACCTTAATTTATACCGAATCTTAAAACTAATAGAGCATTCGCACATGACGTCACTTGGAGGACAAAATCAACGTTGCTAAGGCTGTTGTTAGGGGCGGGACATAGAAGTATCCAATAGCAGCATTCGCACATGATGTCACTGGAGGAATAAAACAACGTTGCTAAGGCCGTTGCTAGGCAGAGTCATGTGATTGAAAATGCTCTATACAACGTTTACTAGTTTACTAGGAACGTTACTAGGATGTTTTAGACTTCTTTTCAAATCAACACAGCTTCTTCCAAAGCCATGACCAGCTCACTCTAACCCTATAAAACTATAAATATTTCTTGAATCTTTAATTTAAATTTTGTTTCTTTATTGTACAAACTCAATCTAGTTCATTTCGTAATACTTTGTTTATAGCACTGCACTGATTCTAGGTGTGTAATTTTGTTCTTCTGTTCCTCACAGTCATTAATTTATTAGTGCCTAGCTAGACTGTTGTGATGCGCGACAAAAGAAACGATTTCAAAAAACAATAATTTATTAGTACAAAGTTAAATAGAAATGTAAAGATTAAGGTCTAGCATCTTCTTTTTATCACAACTGCGAATCTTCAATTTATACCAAGCGTACAGCAGTTCATCATCAGACACGTCACACCGCATACATCACAGCAATAGTGATGCCACAACACTCCTCCCTCCTAGTTCTTAAACGTAGTATACTCGTCGATTCCATAACGCTTAGGAGGTCGGACGTTTCGCTTGGGTCTGGGAGTTCTTGGTGTAGGCGGCTGGCGCGGGATGGTGACATCAGGAGTAGGACTGGCCGTAGATGGTGGTGGTGTCGGGGCGGACTCAGGCTCTTGACTTTGAACTTCAGGTGGTCTCTCAGGGATGAATGGAATAGAAGGTTCTTGGGATGGAGGTTCTTGCACTGGAGTGGGAGGTTCCTCGAGGAAGGACGGTGGTTCTTGAAAGGACGTTGAAGGGTCGTACCTGGTAGAGGATTTAAGCATTTGGTCTACATGCCTTTTAAGAGTGACTCCATCATCCGTGAGAACTTCGTAAGACACTGGACCGGTTGCCTTGGTGACAGTTGCAGGAATCCATTTAGGTCCTTGGCCGAAAGTCCTTACTAAAACGGAATCAGACTCATTAAAAATTCTTGTCAACTTCTTACCATATTTCTGCTCAAAATCAACCTCTTGTTTCGTTCTCCGTTCCTCCGTTAAGTCGGGATGTAGGTCGTCAAGTATAGTACGAAGTCTCCTCCCCATCAGCAGTTCTGCTGGACTGGCTCCTAAGTGCGTGGATGGAGTGACATGTTGTTGTAGCAGATATCTTGCTAGTCTTTGCCTCCATGGACCGTGTATTACCTTCTTCAAAGCGTCTTTTACCGTCTGTACAGTCCTCTCAGCTTGTCCGTTTGCAGCAGGTCGACGTGGAGCAATCAGGACCTGGCGAATGGAGTTTCGTTGAAGGAAAAGCTTAAACTCCTGAGATGTGAATTGAGTCCCATTATCTGAAACGAGAACATTCGGAATGCCATGAGTTGCAAAAATATCGCGTAGTATGTTGATGGTGGCAGAAGAAGTCGTTGAAGGCGTTCTCCGAACTTCAATCCACTTGGAAAAGGCATCGATGAGGATAAGGAACATCTCTCCTTGAAAAGGACCTGCAAAGTCAACGTGCAATCTAGACCAGGGTTTACTCGGTATCTCCCATGGATGTACTGGAGCTCTTGGTGGAGAATGCCTGGTCAGCTGGCAACTTTGACAACCTGAAACGAAACTTGAAACATCCTCATCTATTCCCGGCCACCAAACATACGAGCGGGCAAGGGCCTTCATTCTCTCAATTCCTGGATGGCACATATGAAGACACCTCAACACCCTCAATCTCCCCGGCACTGGCACTACAACCCTATTACCCCACAATAAACAGTTCCTATGAACTGAGAGTTCATTCCTTTTAACAAAATACTTTTTAAACTTTGGATCATGAACTTTTTCAGGCCAACCTTTTAAAACCCATGTAAGTACTCTAGAAAGTACTGGACTTTTAACAGTTAACCTTGCTATTTCAGAAGCATGCAAGGGTGGATCCTCTAACTGCTCTGTGAACAAAACTTCTAAAGGTTGGGGAACTTCACAATCTTTTACTTTCAAGGGCAATCTACTTAACGCGTCAGCGTGTTGAATTTTCTTACCAGGCCGGTGAATTAAAGAAAAGTCATAGGCACTAAGCAGTATAGACCACCTAAGCATCCTGGGAGATAAGATCTCCTTAGTTGGTTTACCTTTAGTGAATATACCTAGCAAGGGTTGATGGTCTGTAACTATTGTAAAGGAATGCCCATACAAGAACTGGTGAAATTTTTTCACACCAAACACTATTCCAAGTGCCTCTTTATCTATTTGAGCGTAGTTTCGCTCGCTTGAAGTTAGAGTTCGTGAACCAAAAGCTATTGGAGCTTCCTGCCCGTCCGGTAGGACATGGCTCAGAACTGCGCCAACACCGAATGGCGAAGCGTCGCACGTTAAAACTATTGGAAGTTTTTCATCAAAAGGAACAAGTACATCTTCAGAAGTTAGAAGATTTTTTAAAGTACTAAACACTTCTGTATGGGTTTCAGTCCACTCCCATTTAGAATTTTTGTCCAGTAACCTATGCAACATTTCTGCTTTAGTTGCTTTATCCCTCAGAAACACATTGTAAAAGTTAATCAACCCCAAGAACGCTTGTAACTGCGTCTTGTCTTTTGGAATAGGAAAAGACCGGATTGCCTCAACTTTAGACTTGGAAGGATGGATCCCACTTTTATCCACACGATACCCAAGGAACTCTACCTCAGTAACACCAAACAGACATTTAGCCCTGTTAGCTTTTAACCCTGCTGTTTTTAACCGTTCCAAAACCTTCTCTAGCCGAGAAGCCAGCTGTTCTTTAGATTCAGCTCTTATTAACACGTCATCAAAGTACGGTACTACCCCTTCGAGATTTGACATCAACTCTTCAATTAAGTTTTGAAAAACTCCTGGTGCCACGTTCACACCAAATTGCAACCTTTTTACCTTGAATGCACCTTTGTGTGTTATGATAGTCTGAGCTTCAGCAGAAACATCATCTACAGGCAATTGCAAGTATGCCTGGGCCAAATCAATTTTCGCATAATATCCTCCCCCCTTTAAATTTGATAGTAACTGCATTATAGCTGGGATTGGATAAGGGTGAGCATTCATTGCTTTGTTCAAGGTGACTTTATAGTCGCCACAGAGCCTAACTTCACCTGAGGGCTTTAGTACCGGAACAACAGGGGTCGTCCATTTGGGATTATCAATTTTCTCAATGACACCCTCTTTGAGTAACTTTTCAAGGGCCACTTCAATTTTGGGTTTCAAGGCCAAAGGGACGTTTCTAGCTTTAAACCTGATAGGAGGAAAATCAGGGTTTATGGGTAAAGATATTTTAGGACCTTTGTAAGTACCCAAGTTTTCATCGAACACTTCAGAATACTTCTCAAGTACTTTTCCCACAACATCCGATTCAATTTTATTCACTCCCGTAAGAGCTATACCCAGTTTTTCAAACCATGAAAACCCCAAAATAGTAGTACATTTGCATTTAGATATCAGCAAATCTAAACTAGCCCTGTATGTTTTGTACCTAACAGTTACTTTGCACACACCCTCTAGAGAAATATCATTTTTCTGAAAGTCTCTCAATCTTACACTAGTTTTTTCAACAGCAGGCATTTTTGAAGCAAAAATTTTCCCAAAACTCTGAACTGACATTATAGAGTAATACGATCCAGAATCAACTTCCATTTTAACAGTTTTACCATCAATTTCAACATCTACACTCTGTTTAAATTTAGATTTAAACTGGGTCACAGAATTCAGATACTCTTCATGTGTCTCAACCTCGTTTGTGCGAGTGTGATTTTTTACCTTACGACACATCGATTTAATGTGACCTTTAAATTTACAATAATAGCATACAGCGTTTCGAAACCTACAAGACGATCTCTCATGATCACCTCCACAACTGTAACAATATTTAGCTTTGTTTCGTGGATGCGTATTTTCTCGCGTACCTTTAGGATTAGGGTATCCCTCTTTTTTAAACCCTGTCCGATTACGTCTTACTTGATCAACAGAATCAGAAAAACTCGAACTTGGAGGGTCCGAGTGCATGAATTTAGATTGAGAAGCTGCAGCCTCAGCAGCCATTGCGGCAGCAACCGCGGTACCAAAGTTCAGTGTTGATTCAGCCAACAATTTCCGTTGGACCTCCTCATCGCGCATACCACACACAAACTGATCCCTAAGACGTTCTGACAAGTTATTACCAAATCCACAATCCTCTGCTAGCTTTTTTAGCTCAGTTACGTATGCATTAACTGATTCGGTTTTACCCTGTACTCTTTTGTGAAACTTAAACCGCCTAAAAATCTCCGAGGATCTAGGACAAAAATGATCTTTTAGCAACTGCATAATTTGATCATATGTTTTACTGGCAATCGGATCCGGAGAAACAAGAGTACGAATCACTTCAATAGTTTTCATTCCACAAACAGCTAAAAGTGTAGCCCTTTTTTTCCCTGCATCAGTGATCGAATTAGCCTCTAAATAAAATTTTAACTGCTCAGCATACAACTCAAAAGAATTTGGATGAGAAATATCAAATTCTCGGATAGATCCTACCACAGCCATAATTAGAAATCAAATGACTAGCTTGCACATTACACACAATGCTAACAAGAACACTTTCAAAAGCTACCCGATGCACATGGAAATAAGAAAAAGATACCAGTGCCGAAAGACTCGGGAGATGAGAGGGGAAGAACGCAGCAACACCTGTTGTTTTGAATCAAACTGAGATTCATCTTCAGTAAACAACCACTGCACACAGCAATTCCTTACAGCACTGTAGATCAACAGCTATTCTTCGTAGATTCGATCATAAATATCCCGTCGCCATTATGTTGTGATGCGCGACAAAAGAAACGATTTCAAAAAACAATAATTTATTAGTACAAAGTTAAATAGAAATGTAAAGATTAAGGTCTAGCATCTTCTTTTTATCACAACTGCGAATCTTCAATTTATACCAAGCGTACAGCAGTTCATCATCAGACACGTCACACCGCATACATCACAGCAATAGTGATGCCACAACATAGACACAGCACCCTTGTCGACAACATTTCAGTAAAATTTAACCAGTTCACGAGAATTTGTTGAGGAGGTTCTTATTTCTTTCCACCCACAGTTGTGTTCAGAGAGAGAGAGAGCTTGTACTACATTGTACAACCATAGGAATAATTCAATGATGCAAATTCAAAGTTTTACATAAACCAAAACAAATAACAATCCCTTTCACACCTCAGAATCGAGGATTAAACACGAAACATGCCCTTGTTACGTAAGATGTAGGTACTTTAATAACACAATTTCACACAACAATTCGCACCAGTTTCAAAACCGATCGATAACCAAAAGAATCTCGAGTTCACCCCAACCAGCCACTTTCAAATGCCTAATAATTACTTTCTAAAACTCCTTAATGGTGTCTGCTTAGATTAAAATTCAACGACTCGACGCAAAGTATTTTAGAGATACGCTTCTAAGCGGTAGATAATGTACGCCTTTGTTCATCTTTTAAATGATTACATTTACGTAATGATGGCCCTCGACGGGTAATTATTTCATCCTTTCATCAATTCCGGAGTAACGCGCAAAATTCAAATCAGGAGAGAAGGATGCACCACTTTTCTTCGGGAAAGGGTTCACGGGGAGTTTTCGAATGTTTTTGAATGTTGGGTACTTTTTTATTGTTTTATTCTGGCAACGTTTTTTAATTGTCGTGTGGATATTATATGTTAAGAAAATTAACATTTACCCTTATTTATGATGAATTAGTTTTAGGAACTTAGGTTGTTTACAAACGTCTTCTTTGGTAAATGTTTTGTTTAAGTACATGATGTTGTAGAAAGATACAATATTACAGTATTTAATTGGAAAACTATTGACTATTATTTATTATTATTATTATTGAATAAGAAGGTCTTTATAATTTAAACCTATACTACTATCTGTTTGGTAACACAGCTGAAAAATCCTTTATTAGCTTAGCTATTTAGTGTAACTTCGTATTTAAATTTTATATATTTATCAGAATTCAAATGATTCCTAAGAAGTTTAACTTGGTTTATGGTTACAACAGACCTAAGTAAAATTTTAAATAAAAAGTATCGCTAATGTAACGTCACGATCAAACTTCTGAAGTTCAACACAAGATTAGTTCTATGGTCAAAACCAACAAAAGGGGTGATCACCCCAAAACAAACAAAGAATCCCCTCCACCCAGGAGTTCCTGGCATTCTATCAGATTCCGAAACAATCAAGCAAACCGTATTTGCCCCATCCATAACTCAAACCAAAAACGTGATGGGCCGAACTCTATCTTCCAACACAAACATTAATCTGACCCATCCAAGTAAAGCCATTGATTAAATCACGAAGAAAATCCCTCTCCCAAGCAAAAAATCCTCCCGATCCCGAAAAAATCGGGAGAAATCCTTTATTTCTTATCCCGACCAAGGACACAAACCTCTTCTCGATCTTGGTATTCACGCCATTGCCGGACCGAAAAGACTCGATCTTTTTTCCACTCGATTTTATCAGAGGCTTGATACGAGTTGACGGTCCGGCAACCGCCTCCCGGACACCTGATTAACGAGTCCGGGGGGCAAATGGGGGTAACGAACCGGACACTCGCCGTCTTCATCGTCACCTGATCAACGAGCCGAAAATGGGACGAACATGCGTTGTGGCAGGACGGGGGAAAAAAGGAGTCCGCCCGGGAAGGGTTCAGTATATCGGTTTCATCATTCACTGAGAAAGGAAAGTTCCAATTCACTGATACCTTTGAAGGCTGTGCAGACTTAGATCTAATATGATAAATATTTGCTCGCGTATGATGAGATTTTATAATGGAAAAGACTATAGAAGGATACTTTTATAGAATATTATATTAATGTATATTTTGTATCAGGGTATATGTTACGGGCAATGTGATAAATCCGGGCATTATTAATAATGCCCGGGCAATGTGATAAATTCAGTGAAACTTATGAATGAAATTTATCACTCCTGAATGAAATTTATCAGCCTCCACTTCGGGCATTATTAATAATGCCCGATTAATCACTTTGCCCATAACATATATAATATTTATTGGTATTCTACTATTTCCTTGGTATTATAATGGTTAAAGCATAGAGAGTATTTTACTCTTTAATAATTTATAAAAGCATATTTTAAAATATTTCTTAAAATGTTGAAACTGATTACTTTAAACAATTAGCATTTAAAACAAATTTTCATGATAAAATGTCAAAAATACATTCATGATGCTCAAACAGTGTATTCAATACTTTGAAATAACCTCCAACTTCTCATTAAACGATGTCCCCTTTCCTATATTTATCCTTTCTGAATTGTTTATTCTTTTTTGTTTAGAATACAGCAAATATTGTGTACTTTTTAGATACATTGAACTACTTGTATTATGTACTACATATATTTTGTAGTTATCAATTTAAACTAGAATCCTGAAAACATGTGTTTCTACATTTTCCAATACATACATTTCATAGAATAAATATAAATTATCTTTATGGTAAATATAATATAGTCCACTGAAAATAGAGTTGAACCTCAAACAAATTGCAATAAAAGGTTTCTCAACGGTTTTCACTTAGGAATTACCCCAATAATAACATACTAAAAATCGGACAAAATCGGACCATGGGAAATTTAATTTTTTTTAAATTTTTAAAAAATGGCCGAAAAAAAATTTCGAAAAAAACCAATACACAAATACAGACATATGATACATGTTTATAGGTTATTTTTGAGTGCTGAAACCGAATACAGCCTTTAGTTTTGAAAAAAAATTGAAATTTCAATTTTTTAAATTAATTTGAATAATTAGCTATATGAAAACATTAAAACACCCCTAAAAACCTAACTAAAAGGTCAAAAGAGATAAATCCAACGGTTTTCATTTAGATATGACCTAAGTATTAACATACTAAAATTTGAAAATTTTACGAGTGAAAAAAGTTAATTTTTTTTTAAAATTTCAATTTTTTTTTTCGAAAAATGCATTTTTTTTTCAAAATGGTGCCAAAAACTTTTGAGGCTTTTGAAAAGGTCATTTTTCAGTGGATATTTTCACAGATAGTTATAAAGGAAAACCGGTGGAATTTACTTTTAACTAATTAGTTAAGTAATTAATTTCATAAATTGAAATTGGTGAAATGTAGGTCTAACTTCCAAACAAGTAAAAACAGGTGATACTTTGGCATACTTCTATCAAAAATTTTTGAAATAACAATTACATACTATTAAAAGCAAAAACCTTTCAAAAAAATTCAATTTTTTAAAAAATTCAAAAATTTTAAAAATTTAAAATTTTAATAAATTTTAATATTACTATATACACTTGTAACACATGTTTATAGGTCAATTTTTAAATGTGATGCCGAAAAATGTAATGTTTTTACAATAAAAATTGAAACAGAGTTTAAAATTTAAAACTTTTGAAAAAATTTTTAATTATGTAAAACTAGTCCCTACACCTGTAACAAATTGCAATAAAAGCTTTTTCAACGGTTTTCACTTAAAAGTAGCCTAAATAACAACATACTAAAAATCGGACAAAATCGGACTATGGGAAATTTAATTTTTTAACTTTTTTTTATAAAAACAGCCATTATAAAGCAAAAAATTTAATTTTTTTCGTAAAGGTATGTAATGCATGTTTATAGGTTAATTTTCTATCAGGATGCTGAAAAATTAAATATTTTTGCCATAAAAATTGAAAGATAGTTGAAAATTTTAAAATTTTTAATTTTTTTTATTATGTTAAAAACTAGTCCCTACACGTGGAATAAATTGCAATAAAAGCTTTTTCAACGGTTTTCACCTAGGAATGGTCTAAATAACTACATATTTAAAATCGGAAAAAATCGGACTATTTTAAAAACTAAGAAATTTAGTTTTAAAATTTTAAAATCTTTGTTAAAAATTTAAAGTATTTAACTCTTTTTTAAATTTTATTGCAGAAATATGATGTTTTTCTGAATCATAATCGAAAAGTAACCTATGAACGTGTATTACATGTCTTTTCAAAAAAAAATTTTTTTATTTCATAATGCCTGTTTTTATAAAAAATTAAAAATTACATTTCTAACAGTCCGATTTTGTCCGATTTTTAGTATGTTGTTATTTAGGCTATTTCTAAGTGAAAACCATTGAAAAAGCTTTTATTGCAATTTATTCCACGTGTAGGGGCTAGTTTTTAACATAATAAAAAAAAAATTAAAATTTTAAAATTTTCAACTATCTTTCAATTTTTATGGCAAAAATATTTAATTTTTCAGCATCCTGATAGAAAATTAACCTATAAACATGCATTACATACCTTTACGAAAAAAATTAAATTTTTTGCTTTATAATGGCTGTTTTTATAAAAAAAAGTTAAAAAATTTAAATTTCCCATAGTCCGATTTTGTCCGATTTTTAGTATGTTGTTATTTAGGCTACTTTTAAGTGAAAACCGTTGAAAAAGCTTTTATTGCAATTTGTTACAGGTGTAGGGACTAGTTTTACATAATTAAAAATTTTTTCAAAAGTTTTAAATTTTAAACTCTGTTTCAATTTTTATTGTAAAAACATTACATTTTTCGGCATCACATTTAAAAATTGACCTATAAACATGTGTTACAAGTGTATATAGTAATATTAAAATTTATTAAAATTTTAAATTTTTAAAATTTTTGAATTTTTTAAAAAATTGAATTTTTTTGAAAGGTTTTTGCTTTTAATAGTATGTAATTGTTATTTCAAAAATTTTTGATAGAAGTATGCCAAAGTATCACCTGTTTTTACTTGTTTGGAAGTTAGACCTACATTTCACCAATTTCAATTTATGAAATTAATTACTTAACTAATTAGTTAAAAGTAAATTCCACCGGTTTTCCATTATATAACTATCTGTGGACAATATCCACTGAAAAATGACCTTTTCAAAAGCCTCAAAAGTTTTTGGCACCATTTTGAAAAAAAAATGCATTTTTCGAAAAAAAAAATTGAAATTTTAAAAAAAAATTAACTTTTTTCACTCGTAAAATTTTCAAATTTTAGTATGTTAATACTTAGGTCATATCTAAATGAAAACCGTTGGATTTATCTCTTTTGACCTTTTAGTTAGGTTTTTAGGGGTGTTTTAATGTTTTCATATAGCTAATTATTCAAATTAATTTAAAAAATTGAAATTTCAATTTTTTTTCAAAACTAAAGGCTGTATTCGGTTTCAGCACTCAAAAATAACCTATAAACATGTATCACATGTCTGTATTTGTGTATTGGTGTTTTTCGAAATTTTTTTTCGGCCATTTTTTAAAAATTTAAAAAAAATTAAATTTCCCATGGTCCGATTTTGTCCGATTTTTAGTATGTTATTATTGGGGTAATTCCTAAGTGAAAACCGTTGAGAAACCTTTTATTGCAATTTGTTTGAGGTTCGGCCCTTTTTTTCGCTATTTTCAGTGGACAATATCTCTCCCCTTTATTATTATCCATATTAATTATTTATTATTATCCATAATAATTTTAATAATTTTTCTCACGTACAATTATTTTTTGGAGTAGAATTTCCTTTATTGAATCCGCTCAAAAGTTGAACCAGTTGTTGGAGAATTGTTGTTAAAAATGTTTGTAAATATTATTGTTGTATAGTTCAGATTCTGATTTTGATCACTGTTGTAAAGCTTTGTAAATGAGCTACGGCCTGAATGAACAAATTGCTTTCTTCTTTTTACAATTCAAATATCGTTTAATTTGTAAACGGAAGCTGAGATTTGGTTTAATGCTTATAAACTTGAATAAAAATAAGTTTTTGAAAATTACCCTCAAAAGGACATTTTCTAAATTGTCATATATTGTGCTTAAAGCAATGTAAAAATTTTACTTTTACAGATTACAATACGAAACCGTGTAAATCTTTCTTTAGTGTTTACACGGTGATTTTTAACATTTTAAGGAAACAGATAAATCCAACAAAATCACTGCATGCTGAATTAAATAAACATGAATCCCCCCATAAGGCTCTGTGCCTTTTAATACACATTTCAGTGTACTTACAAAACTTTGAATGTCTCTTTCTCTAAAAAAAAATCCAGATAGTATTCCTTTACCCCTAAAAAGTCCTTACCAGCCACAGTTCTGCCTTTAGCAGACCTTCTGAATAACATATTGTAACCATTAAAACGCCTTTGTCCGGGGGAAAAACCTTCCAACGAATAAGATACGAAAGAAATCGAAAGAAGAAACATCAGGAAAATGTTTATCCCATTGCAATCCTCAGGAAAATGGATCTCTCGGACTCAAGTACCAGAGAAAAAGCCATGTCTCTTTTAAGTCCCAGGAATTTCTATTGCCTTTCTGACGAGATATTACGTGACACAGGAGAGGAATCGGTCGCAATAAAGTAATTGTGTCCACCGTCCCATCCAGGAATTCTTCGTCCTGCGAACAATTCTCTGCTGTAACTACATGCTTATTACGGAGATAAATCAGGAGCAGACGTGCGTCAAACTATTGAATGCGTGTAGGCCTTTTAAAATGCTGAATGGGGATTTTGCATAATGGTAAAAGAGGTTTTGATATCTGAATGCTTTAAACTGAGTTCCATTTGAAATGCGAGTATGTATTTTTGAATGGTTTTGTGATGGTTTCTCTATAGCGAAGTAAATAAGAATGAAATTTGAGTAAATAAATCCCTTTAAATAAGTTATTATTTGTGCTTTCTGAACTCAATATGCTTTCTATAGTAAGTACTCTGAATGAGATACTAAAACACGTTTTTAAAGTCCCTAGATTATTGTTTAAACTTAAAGTATAGCATAATAGCTACTATCCGGTATTTGGTAGCTTTAAAAGATAATATTCTTTCTTCACCTATGCTTAAATCACTAATTCATTGCCGCTTTAAAGCCTCATTTTTCATTATTATCATATAGAATTGAATTGAATTGAGAACATTAATTTTTAATAATTCTTATGCTATTAAAGATTGAATCTGTTTTGGTTTCAATTTATTTTTGGAACATTTAAAACTGTCTATTGTAGTTTACGTCTTTGAGGTAGTAGTAATTTTTTTATTAATTCATAAATAATATCTTTTTTTCAGAGGAGCAAACTTATACCCATATTAATTCTGTTGTTATATACTATAGTACTTGAAACACTTTTAATGAAAACCTGAAAAATATCAGGGGTTGAAAATGTTTTCTACCTTACATTAAACTTTTGAATGCTATTTTTAAAAACTTACCACATATTATGAAACCACCACCTGAAAGGTTTAGAAAATGTAGATACGTAATCATCTGATCTAAATAATATTTGTACCATTAGTAAATTTTTAGTTTTTTTTAGTTCTATATTTTTATAAAATCTCGATTTATAAAATTGATTAACTCAACAGAAATTGTGATCTTAACAACCTACTATTAAAGGTTTTCTAGTTATGATTGCAAAAATTAACTGAATAAATCAATACGAATAAGAATTGAGGAAACACCTCACTTGAGAAATTCCCAAAGCAGCTTTTAATGTAATAAGAAGACTCATAAGCTAAATACTCGACTCATGTTGAAACTCATATTTGAATTCTGGAATTCCTCCACTCTAATACGAATTCCTGGAAAGGGATTTGAAGTACTACATATAAAGCGTGGGTAGGTATGACAGTTAATAGCCTTTTCCGAGAATATATGAAAACCAATACTCCTTTAACCTTTCCACCTTATAATACTTTATGCAGACGGCATTTGCTTAAAAGCTATTAAGAATGGATCATGAATCATACCTTATCCATGCAGAGTATTGACGCCGTCTATGAATATTCCCTGCAATATCTTGCCAAGACGTGCATTATAGGTTCTAAACCCAGTTAGCATGAAACCTTACGAGAACATTTCATTTGAATTGGCATAGGCTTTAAAAATTAACGTTGGCCTCAAAAACCTCAGAACTGATATTGCATCAAAGTTACTTTTGCAAATATAAGTAATATAACCTTGCAACACTGTTTGCATATAGTTCTCAAAACAAGTATCAGCGCCATCTAGCTAGTGTTGCGTAAACTAAATGGAGAGAGCGCTCCTATTGGCTCGAATCACATACTGACTCATGCGCATTGCTGCTCATCTGGCAATGACAGCGCGGAGGGATCCAGTTTAGCCAGCCTTGCAACGTCCTTCCCACCAATTTCGTGTTTCGTTTTTAGTGTTCTGCCTTCTGCGTCGACGTGGAATTGATTCATCTCAACGATCTAGGTAATAATTTTAGATGATTTCGAATTCAAGGTAAGTTATTATTTCCTAAACATTCCTCCCTGTGAAAATATCTATTCATTATCTAACACTGTATGGTGTTGAACTTCACCACATCTTAATTGAATATTATTTGGGTGCTTATAATATTTATAACTTTTAAAATTCCCGCTTTGATTCTTCAGGCATTAAGCATTTTTCTCTCCTTTCCCATCTCAAATTCTCAAACTGTTCGCTTTTTGTATCGCGCGCTTCTCATGAATATTTCTGAATCGTAATTATAAGATTGCTTCGGCCGATGGTAACAAATCTATTAGCACTCCCATGCTTTCCTCCTCGCTGTCGCCGGGCAAGACATAACTTTCCCATCTCAACGTAATCTTTACTATCGCCAATATTCAAAATTTAATTGTGATAATTTCACACTCCGGTAACCTCTCCTACCTTTTCTTTAATTAGCTTTTGGCTAAATGTGGTTTTATGGCGCTCGCCATCCTAGGTTTACAATACATGTATTTAACCCTGTGCACACGTTTTTTTAGCTCTCTCTCTCGCATTTTTAAACTCCTCCCTCTCTTTTTTATTCTCCTGAATCTTTGCTGCTCCGGTCCCTAACATGTAGTGATTGCCGGTATTTCTCGGAGACCCACAGGTGGGTCTGCCGGGGCGTTTTTTAGCGGAGTGCTCGTGCGGTCCAGTCCGCGGCTCCATGCTTCATCATTCCATCTCCCAAAACAAACATCCCAAAATTTGTGACAATCACCGATATATGTGACTTTCACCGTGATTTGACCTGATGTGTCGACAAAACCCGTCATCAATTACAAAATGTGTTCCCAATAGTGTCTCATCGCAAAAACTTGTGTGACATGCAGTCTAAAGTGTCAACCATGCAACTTTGAAATGTGTCCAATTTGTTGTGAATTTCCAGTGCAGTGCTATTTACATACTAGTGTCTTCAGTTAAAAATAAATGAGAGATTATAAGTGAAACTTGCATATTTTATCGACTAGCCAATACACTATTTCTGAAATTTTTAAGCCATCCTTCTCCTACAACTTTATCATTCTTCACCCAATCAGAAAAAGAACTTCAACGAACCTGGGTTTCTCTACATGAACTACCTATCTCTTATAAACACCCTTCGTTTGATTTTGATAAAAAAAAAACACTATACCTTCACGACACACTGCCTGGCTTGATTCAAATGTCGAGTCTAGTTAGGGCTAACTTTAAGAGAACTCAACTGTCGTTATTTGCTAGGTTTTCTTGTTGTACTTAATTTTTATTGAACTTATAGATTACTTCCCTGTGGAAAGAAATTCTCAAGCTCGCACAGTTAGAGGAGAAGGAGAAAGAAAAATAAAACAGATGCGACATGAGGGTCAATCATCCGCTAAGTTTGTCAGCCCTCAAACACTAAATAACTTTAAAAGTAAGTATATATTTAATTATTTTTAGAGTTTACACTAAACATTACCAAAGTTACCTGTTAATTGTATTAAGAGAACATTTTATTGACTTGCTTAGTCTTTCGGACCATGAGCTTTTTTGTCTCGTACTTCTTAATGTTCATTTCTTATTTATGTATTTCTTTATTTGTATTCTGTATTTTTTTTTGTATTTGTAATTTGTGCACTAAGTCATACACGACAACTACAACTATCCCTTTTGCTCAATAAAATTGCGGCGTGATTTTTTTAGGGAAAGTAAACATTTTTTCTTAAGTGTCTGATGGTCCGAAATCCAAAACAAAAATAGAATTAATTAATTTACTAATTTTGTTTATGTTTCAAAAAAATTCCCCTCCCCTTAAAATTTTAGATTTTTTTTACCTGTAGTTTCGTTTGTAGAGAATTTTTTAAAGTAGGTATGCTATTTTATAACCACCCTGTATCTTTTACGCATAAAATTTTGGATTTTTTGTTTCAGCTTTTTTGGTTTTTACCAAACTCATCCCTGTTTATAGCTGGCAATATAAAAAGTTGTATTATCAACAAGTGCTCTACATTTCTTTGCAGTTTTGTATTTTTCTGAGTAATTTTTCCTTCCATTAATTTTTGGTTACTTTACAGGGAGAAGAACCTTAATTAACTCCTTCCAAGAACATTTTTTGTGTACATATGTGTACAAGAATTTGTATTTTGTAATTTGTGTGTGTATTTGTGTACAAGAACTATGAATAATCGTATGGAATAATCTTTTTTTTGTAAATATTTGGATATTTTTGTATTTATATTACAATCAAGAACTTTATGGATAATCGAGATTTGTGATATTTATCAGAAATAAATATTTATATACATAATTTTTCTTTCTTTATTTGTTGTAATAATCATCTGGGTAGAAAATATGCCCTTTTCAGTTCTTATATTTTATTTCAGCTTTACTTATCAGTTCACTAAAAAATATCTTGGATCTTATTTTATGTTGAAGATAGCAGGAAGTTCTTGTATTTTTAAAAACTTAATTCAATGTTACAAAAATTTAGTCACTTAATTTATTTATTTGTATGTTAAATAAAAATCTGTTACACTTTAGTTTTTACCCATATTTTAACTCTTGAAATTATGGTATTACAATTTCTGAGATTACTTTTTTTCTTTCAAAAGATGCAATGATGTATAATCTCAAATGTAAAATATTCCTGGAAGTTTTTTGAAATGGATATTTTCTGCAATAGTTTCTTTATCATACCAAAACAATTCTGCAAAATATAAAAAGTTGTTTGAAAGTGTTTTACTACAAGTAACAAATTTCTCTATGTTAAGAATTTAATTTAGTTAAACTTATCAATCTCTTTATTTATTCTTAATATTTAAAAGCTTTTCTTGTCATTTATTTAAAAGTTTATACCTAGCAGCAGTTTTTTGTGCATGATAAAAAATATTGCTAAAAATATACACTTTATACAACCAACAGGAATATTTTAAAACAGTCTGTTTCCTTACATGTTGTGAAAAGTATTCCAAGAAATTTTATTAATATAATACACTAATATTAGTGTATTATATTAATATATTTTCCAGGAATACTTTTCAAACAAAAACTGTTTTAAAATATTCCTGTTGGTTATATAAAGTGTATATTTTTAGCAATATTTTTTATCATACACAAAAAACTGCTGCTAGGTATAAACCTCAAAAAAAAAAAAACATTTCCAGACCATGATTAGTTAACCTTGCCTAAAGGTTCCTCATACCTTATAACAACCTGAAATAGCTTAAAAACAACCTGAAATTAACCTCATTTAATTGTTGGATGTTAATATTTCTAAAACGTTTTTTCCTTAACCTTGCTAAAGCCTATTCCCTAAGCTTCTATCAAGCTTATGTAAAGCTTAAAACAATGTCTGCTTAACCTTGTTTTAAGGTATGAACAACTTTATGTATGTAAACTAGGGAACCTTCGCATTAGGTTGTAACACTGTTTGCCGGTTTTCTAAACAACCTTGGATAAACCTTAAAGAAGGTTGCGCGGCAACATTGCGCCAAGGTTGCTAAATCCTTACAATGCTATTTGGGAACTAGTGTGTATAATATGTTCATTGTAACAAATGAAGGAGGCAATGAAAGGATTAGAAAGTATGATTATTTTTCATGATGAAATAAACTATCTCGGTATCATTGTTGATTGTGTAGTTGTATTGATATATTACAGAGGTGTACGAAAAATCGATTTTTCAAAAGGCTTAAGTTAAATATTATAGGAAATTTAAACCATCATTAAGACCCGACACGTGTTTTAAAATTAATTTGTTTAGTTCAATATGACCTTATACGGTCCTTAGTCCAAAAAACACTAAGAAACTAACCAACCAATTAATTTATAATAATTAGAGCGACATCCTTTTTTAGGAATGATTGATTACATACGTATAGCATACTTTTGATCAGCGATTTGGAGGGGGGGGGGACTTCTTTCTACCGATGCCAAATCTGTATACGAGTTCTTAGCGACCATTGCAATTTATGCACTAACTATGGCTTGAGATGAAATTGAAACTACAAAATTCTATAAACATATTCATCGATACTTCAATAAATGGATGAACATGATTAAATTACTCATAACTATTAAATAAAAAGCAGGTAAAAAACGAAACATCGAATTAAATGCAGCGAAATTAGATGTTCTCTTGGAGTGTGAGAAACAATAAAAGTAACCAAATAAAAAAATAAATAAATTATATTTTAATTAAATATAAGTTTATTATGGTACCTTTGAAAGTAAAGCGAACCTAATTACCTTTGAAATTTGAAAATGCGTTTTTTTAAGAATGAATACAATTGATTAAAAATTAATACAATTTGCAAATAGATTTTATTTTAGAGTAATGCCTTCTAATTTTATCACAATTCTATCCTTATAGACTTTTTCTTCAATCTTTATTAACTATGAATTTTTAAATGGTTCCGAGTTATAAATAACAAGCTATTTGATTTCTTCTTTTTCCTCCCATATATTTATTCTGATTGAATTTCCTAAAAGTGTTGATACTTTAACAAATCTGATGTGATTTTCGGGTTCTTTTCAAATCTGGGTTCTTTTATTTCATTCTTATCTCCATTCCGACTCAACAAATTATCCAGTTTAAAATTTTATTCGGGATATCTAAAAACGATCTTAGCATATAATTTATCATTTAATAGAAGGAAATATTTTTTGTAAGTTGACTTTGAAGAATAAGGAAATCTGCTTAAAAACTCCATTGTTTGAGATAATCTTTTGTTCTGATGCGCTAGACACATCAAAGAAATAGGATTCCGATATTTCTAAAATTTTTATTTCCTTATACTACTCCCTACTTCTACCTTTGTTTAAAGAAGAGTCTGTAGCTATGTCAGAATTTAAAGAACTTTGGTAATATTGCTTTGTTTACTTATTTCTTTCAAACATCCATCCTAATATTGAGCTTAAATTGAATTTATATTCAGAGAGTTTTCAAAAAGTGCTTCTTTCATCAGTTTAAATATAATTTTTCAGATCTAGTTCTATTTATTTCAATTTATAATCTGAATTTAAGAGGACATTTCAATCAATCACAAGAGAACCATGAATCAGATATAGTAATAACAAAATATCATATTTAATTAATACTCGTATATATTTATTAATTTATTATATGTTTTTACACTTATTATTGATACAATTTTGAAATATTTAATTATAACTTTCTATGTTAAATAAGTTTAAAGTTATTTTTTAGGCTTAGTGGCCATTTTTATATGTGTTTTTAAATGATTCTGTATAAATATTTGATTTTTTATAAATATTTTACTTTTAATTAACATTGTCAGAGAACTAATTGGTATAACAAATACTGTTAGGTATCAAAAATAAGCTTAGTTAACATTTAAATACTAAAAACATATAAAATATCAAATAATATTTGATACCCTAAAACACTCAAATATCCGGTTTGCATTATCACAAGCTAACTGACCTATTAAAATGTACGCATATAGTGACAACAGCGAAAATTTGATGATTTGGAATCCAAAATATTTTCGGCAATTTTTAACGGAATAGTACCTTTATTCAGATAGCTCAATTTAATACTCAAGAGCACGCACAAAGGCAGAAAATATGTATATACTTCAAAATGCACCATAAAAGAAAAAAATCCAACATAAAACCAGCCCCTCTTTGCTTTATATGCCCCCGTCTTCCCATTCATGCCATAAGAATAAAGAACGCAACCCATTTGCATTTCTTCGAGCCAATTAGCCAGGCCAAACCAGCCCAGCTCCGCGCAATAGCCCCAGAGATGCGAGTCGCAAAACCGGGACATTACCAGTTTACGACCCGGAAACGGATAACGGCGCGTCCGGGATCCCGGATTCCGAGTCCGGCTCCTAAGTCAGGCCCTTTACGACTCTTCGTTGACAAGCCGGATGGACTGACTCCCTCTGAGCTATGCAAAACCGAATGGCGGGGATCCGAACCTAACTCACTTAAGGAGTTAACTCAGTTTCCACTTTTTCCCGTACGACTCCCCGGAGTCGTTATTTAAAATTCAGGATCCAGGGGTTTTAGAGGAGTGAGGGAAAAAGCGTGAAATATGACAACAGCGCGAAAAAAAAATCCTTTAGGTTTTATTTCGGAATGGTTGCTCGAAAGAAAATAGGTCCGTAGCCTCCTTTTCATTTCTGCGGCGAATAACCATACATTTTCGTCCGAAACGCATTACAGTGGGCTGGAAGTTTTTTTTATGATTTATACGACACGGAAAAATGCAATTGATTTATTCGGATAGTTTCCGGATGGTGTGTCTTCTTTTTTTCCGCTTCGCTTATTGATAAATGGAAAATGAGAAAATGTGAGGTCTGGATGAGAGCATGTTGAGCCGTATCTGAAGTGAGTATTGCGTTGTTTTCTGGCGACAGGAAGCTTTAAACAAAAACTAAGTTTCGTCCTTTGAGACGAAAGTTTTGAGATAAGAGTTTTCTGTATAAGGTTTTGGGGGAATTTTAAATAAAAAAATTTATGCTGAGCCACACTGGAGACACTAGTAAGGGTGATAGTCAAATGTGTTGATTTTGCTTCTAAAAAAATTCATAAAAAGACATTATACATTGCGGACTTACATTTTAGAAGTTACAGCTAATATAATAAAAGTCTATGTGGGTGGAAATGTTTGTTTGTTTGTCTTCTATACAAATTTAGTTTCCTTCCGATCAGCTTTGTATTGCATTTATTTTGGGTATTCAACATCGAATTTGAAATTTGAAAAATTTGCTCCAAACTTGGTATTATACTACCAAGCCCCCAGAAAAAACATAAGCTATATTTCGAAGTTCCAGAACTAGTTTTCTAAAATTGCAAGGAATATGTTTTATTACCAAAGATAAGCGATATCATAAAATACTGAAGATATGATTAATCTGATTAATATGATTAATGGCTATAGAGCATTTTCAATCACATGACTCGGACCTAACAACGGCCTTAGCAACAGAAGATGTTACAGTTTTTTTGCCCTACAGAGGTTAACAGTTACAGAAAATGACTAGCCGTGGAATTCTTCTATTGGAGCAATTGCAATCACGTGATCCCATACCTAAAAACCGCCTTAGCAACAGATAAACAACGGCCTTTGAAACAGTGAAAAGCCCTACAGAAAGTACACAGTTAAAAGAAAATAACCGGTTGTGACGTCACCTGAAAACACTCTATAATTGAGCATTATAAGTGATTTTTCAAAGAATATTTTTCTAATATTTTGTTGTTTTTTATGGGAATCATGCGGTAAATACAGAAACCGTTCAGAATTCAAAATGCTTGATTCGACACCTTTCTCTCTTCAAAATAAGGTGTGAAATGTATTTTAAAAAATTTTAAAGAAAAAATCTCCATCTCCACCCATGCAAAGCCGGGGATATCATCTAGTATAGTATATTTCCTTATAATTAAACAAATCCTGTCAAGCGTTGCCAACTAGGGCGATAATTTATTTTCTAGCAACCCGACGGATACACTGGATAGTGGATTATGATCCCAAGAATAGTGCCGAAAAAGTCGCCAAGAAGAGTGGCACCCGGTTGTAATATAGCACCAATTAATTTTATATCAAAATATGACCCCATGGAATAATAAGTTTGAAGAATCCTATTTTAGGGTCAGAGAAGATTTTCTGAGAACCCAAATAGGGAAAATTCTTATGAAAATGACCTAATACAAAAGACTAAAATGCAATAATAAATTTACTAGCAACAACTTTTTCATAACATTGACAATAGGGAGTAAACATTTCTATTCAAACATATAGAAAATTAACAGTTTTCTGAAACAATTTCAAAACATAAGATATACTCAGAAAAACATACCAAATCCAAATTCCACCCAATAAGTTAATGACATCATCAAAATCATTTAGCTAACTAACTCAAAATCAAGAGCCAACAAAATCAAATTTTAAGCAGCATTTCCTATTTTTCTGCAGATAGTATTTCAAATTCACTGGAAACTGAGTCAGCAACCATTCCAGCCCACTCTTGAATAGAGACAGCAACGATGGAAGCCCAATCAGAAAACTACCTGGATGATTTCTCCTCGAAGGTGGTCGTAATGATTCTGGTCATTGGTGTGTTTGCGTGAAAGATACCTGCAGACGAAAGAGGAGAGAGATAAAGGAGATAGCGAGGGTTTTGAGAAGGTTACCAGTTGCTTTGAGGCCCACCTTTCTAGACAGTCTGGAAAGGGGAGGGAAGAATATTGATCAACTCCAGTAAACTCAATGTAACTCTATTGAAGGAGGAATGAGGAATAAATAACTATTATAAATGTGTGTACTTATTGAAGCTATTTTTAACTTTTAGGTACTTTGGGATATACAGGGATAAAGTTCCTAGTTTTTAATAAATCGACCCAAAAAAATCAAACATTAATATAAAACGAGGTATAATTCCATTATATCTTCCGTTGAAAATTGACAGTATGTTTGAAGCGCTTAGTTTCGTTAAAAATTGCAATAAAAATTTATAAAATTAGAAAATTGTAATGTTTATTAAAATGTAGTCTTTGATCCCGTTTACGCGCACGGCCTCGATATAATGCAGGGGAAAGGGAAATTAAAAACCGTGCTATAAACCGGTTTACGTGGCCAGTCCTCAAATCCCGGGTCACTGGGTCCCATCATTCATTGCGCTTTGTGTTTGTTTACATTCTGTCATCTGTGATCGTCTTGGAATTTTGCGTTCATAATGGATTATTTTCAAGTTACTTCGACATTTAAGGAATTAATCAATCTTAAATACCCAATTGAAATAAAAAAGAACAACTTACTTCCAACAAGTACTATCTAAAGCCTAACGTGGATTACTTTTGTTTTGAGTGAGACCGAAATGCATCATGGGAAAGCCGTGTATTCAAATTCCGGACTAAATAATTGGATTTTTTTATACCCTGCATTTTTCCCTTTCATAGGGATTGCTGGATATACCGGCCACTTATACCAGGGTATATGGTCCATGTAAACGGGGCCTTTAGGTAATTTCGAATCAGCCGGGCGCAAGGTCCAAATTTTCTAAAAATGGCAAAAAATATTCAAACATTGAAATAAAAGTTATTTTACATCTTTAAACTAGAAGTGTTGCTTTTAATTTTTTTTAATGCATTTGTAAATTGTTTTCAATAAAGTCCAATTGACAACATTCCGTAATAAATAATTTAGAAGTACTTTGGCCTTAGAATTTGAAAAAAAAATCTTTTATCTAGCGCGTAAAGTTAGAAGATTGAAAATAATTGGGTAAATTTTGATAGAATAGATGACAATCGGTTGTTATAAGGAGTGTATAAGTTATTTTTTTTTCTTATTTCTAAAAGGGCCTCTTTACTTTTTTTTTTAACTTTTTATTTGGTTTGGTTTCTCCTCTAGAAAAGATAATATGCTTTATTCAATAACTCACGGCTATAGTATCCAGTCAGCCGTGACTCAATAATGATGTAAAGAAAATAATAACGCGCAAAATACTACCTACCTAAACCTACATTTAAAAAGTTTAAGTTTTTAAAAGAAGAAATAATAGTTTAGTTTATAGAATAGTTCACAACCATAAGACGCCACAAAGCCCTAAACCACTTCCACTTATGTAGTTCTAAACGGAAATACAATTCATCTTTGATGTTATGGAACACATCGGAAGGCCCAAGGAAGGGCCCTGTCAAAGAAATATGTTCTTTTGGTTAGCTCGTCTATAAGTGATGAAAAGTTACGGAAATCTTTTCTCAAGGATAGCTTGATGAAAAAATCCTTACTCTGATTTTTCTAAATAACTATTAATTTTCATTAAACATTTTGTTTTAAAATGTAACAAATAAATCCTATATAATTCGGTTCTATGTAAGAAAATACATACAGGACACGACACCAACCAACAAATAAATTCCAAAAATATGTTCTCGATTGTAATTAATTTCAAGCTGGGGTCTCTAAAGTATGGTCCGCGAGCCAAAACTAGCCCGCCAGGTCTTAAAATGTTCCCATTTTCGGATCTGCCTTTATTCACTTTTAAAAGGGGATAAAAGTACAGGAAATGAAAAGAATGTTCTTTTAAAATTTGAATTATTTTCTAAATTTAGAGTATCATATAATTAGTTTTATATGAAAATAAAGAATGGCTGCATCATATTTAAAAAATTATTTATATTGCAAAATAAATAGTTCTATGCAACTAAAATGTCTTGATGAATCTGGGTCTTTTGTTTTAAAAGGGTTAGGTCAGTTTGGCCGCCGGACTTTGTGGATAATATGACCCATGGATTAAAATTATTGGAGACCTCTATTTTAGTGTCAGAAAATATTTTCTAAGAATTCAAATAGAGGTAATTAATATGAAAAAGACCTAATTAAAAACACTTAAGTGAAATAATAAATTTACTAGCAACCGGTTTAGTAGGTTTAATGTTGACAATAGCAGTAAACATTTCCATTCAAACATGGAGCAAAATAAACAGTTTACTAAACCAGTTGAAAAACATAAGAAGTTCAGAAAAAAGTACCAAATCAAATTTTTACGCAATAGGTTACTAACTTAATCAAAATTCCTTATTTACATCCAAAAGTTGAAAATATCAAATTTTCAAAAATATTTCCTATTTTCCTGCACATAGTACTTCAAATTCACTGGAAACTGAGTCAGCAACCATTCCACCCCACTCTTGAATACAGACAGCAACGATGGAAATAGAGACAGCAGCAACGATGGAAGTAGAGACAGCAACGATGGAAGACGAGTTAGCAAACATACCGGATGATTTCTTCACAGCGGTGTTCGTAGTGTTTATCTTCTTCATCTGGTCATTGGTGTATTTGGGTGATCGCTACCTGCAGAGGAAAGAGGAGAGAAATCAGGAGTTAGCGAGGGTCATGAGAAGGGTACCAGCTGCTATGAGGCCTGTCGTTGCAGATAATCCACAGATATTGGATGTGGTGTATCCGGGTGCGCTCCTGTAAACTCTCAAAGTAACTTTATTAAGGGAGGAATGTAGAATAAATAACTGTTACAAATGTGTGTATTTATTGAAGCTATTTTTAGCTTTTAGATACTTTGGGATAAACAGGGAACAAGTGCCAAGTTTTAGATATATCGCAAGTTTAGATATATAGTTTTAGATATATTACATCAAAAGAATCAAACGTTAATATAAAATGAGGTACAATTCCGTTATCTCTCCTCTTGAAAATTTACCATATGTTTCAAGCTCTTAATATCGCCAAAAATTGAATTAAAAATTTAAAAAATGTTAAAATTGCATGGGTTATTAAATTGTAAATGATAGAAATGGCGTGAAATATTTAAGCATTCAAATAAAACTTAATTTGAATATTTTAACTAGAAGTGCTACATTTAATTTTTTAAGTGTTTTGAAATGAATTTTGTAAAATATTGCCAATAAGTCCATTTGACGAGATTTTTACCCGGCCAATCCTAAAGGATAATTGAAATCAATAAAACATTGGAAATATTTGTATAAGTTTTTTTTTAACCCAAGACAACTTGTCTATTTTCAACGAAACAGATAATTGAATTCTATATAAATCAATCAAAGTATTTCTATATTGTTTTAGTACATTCATCAGAGGAATCTGGTTTAATCTTCAGAGTTGAAACTGGGGTTTTTGACTAATAATAGAACAAGGTAATTTTAAAAAATGGTTTCATTCTGTTAACTGACCCGTAAAATGTCACAATGTTGTTTATGACGCCAATTATTAGAACTTTCGCCAAAGATTTCATACCAACCAATAAAAATATATAGTTATATCAATAACAACCCTAAAAATTTGACGATATATTTGTCGTCCAAAACAATTTGGAAATAATTGATGTGACAGTTATTCCACAGTTACTTGATAAAAAGTCCTTGGTATAATTTGTTTAAATAAGTAGTAAACACTTTTGATTTAAATGTAAGTAATTCTGAAAAATGCATGCCCAGTTGAAAATATATTCATAGAAGATTTTCTGCGAGTTCTAATAATATTTATTTAAGTAAGGGGGTGAGAAACAATACACAAGACACTAAAATGATATAAATATAAATTTAGTAGAAACTAATTTCCATAATTTTTACAGTTAGGTTGGTTGGTGAGGTTTTATGGTGCAAAGACTGTATTCGGCCATTCCGCTCCAAACAAAACTTAAGAGAAGTTTTTGTTTTTACAATAGTTGAATTAGCTATGTATTTTAATTTGCTGGTTTGCAATTTTTGATTTATAGTATTTATGTTACGGGCAAAGTGATGAATTTCATTGAATTTATCATATTGCCCGGGCATTATTAATAATGCCCGATTTATCACATTGCCCGTAACATTTATATTTTTAATCGGTACTTTACGATTAGCGAGGTGCACATCTCGCCAATCAGATTTTATTGATGAAGTTTTCCAAAGTACTCATCTAAACACCTAATAAAAATTGAAAGCAACACTATATTAGGTAGTTGAGAAATGTTGATTATTTGGTTCAATTTCGTTCACTGTCCCGTTTAATATCATCAAGATGTTTTGGTCACCAAAAATTATAAATATTTTCAGAAATTCCAAACCAACTGAATAAAATATAGACATATCAATGACAACTATAAAAATTTAGCGATCTTTGAATACTTATTTGGTGACCAAAACAACTTGGCAATATTTAACGGGACAGATAACGGAAATGTAAAGTATTAAATTTATAATACTTAGAATTTCCTTTTTGCCAACTTTTATAGCAGACAAATTCAACAAAGTTACTTTTTCCAAGCTTCACAGCCTAAGATACTAAAAAAAGCGTCACAGAAGATAAAGCACGGCGTATCTTTTCGCTTGACACCGGGAAAAAAAATCTGGCAATAAAAAAATAATTCAGATATGCCGATTTCATGGAACACAAATAATGCAGTTAGGGTTAATGATGTCAATAAAGTGTGACTTTTCCCCGTAAAGGAAAAAAGGAGGGAAGATTTTCTTTCTCTACTTCGTCTGAGCAAAACGTGAACTGGGAAAAAAATTCCAGGACACGGTTTTCTCGGAAGAGTTCATTGCCGGAAAAGGGAGAAAGAGAGAGAAATGGCCTTATTTTAAGACTTTCCTAAAAGATGGCGCTCAGATGAACCCTTCATACTCAGACGTATAGAATGAGTCGAGCTAATTGGGCAAAAAAGCATTGTAGAACGTCACAGGATTTCCCCTTTGGGATTCTTTTAACGACCTTTTGGAAAAATTCGACCCATTAAACGGCCACTAAAGTTTACAGTGGTTTTTGTTTCAAAGTTTTGTTCTCGATGGAAGTAGAAGATGCTTCGGCAATCAGATCTTCTCTGTAAAGAATACTGCTGTGTTCTCTAAAAGATATCTTCCATGAAATAGATTAGGTTCAAATAACTAAATACGTGTTTAAAAGTTATGTATATCCAAATATAGAGGATTTAATAAATAGGGTATATTTTGCATTTTTATAAATTCTGTTTTCGAAAGAATGAACAAATCATAATATTTTTAGTTAAGGGTAAGGGTAACTTTAGGATTAGCTGGCCATAAGGGTCAAGTTTCAAGCTAAATCGCCGAAAAATGATCAAAATATAAAACTTTTAAAATATCTCAATTAGCAGTGTTTCTTTCAAGATTTGTTATATTTGTATGTGTAAATAATAAAACGTTGCCAATATAGTCAGATTTGAGAGATTTGCACCCGAGTAATCCTAAAATACTAAGGAAAGCTATGATGTTAGACTAATTTAATTCTTGGATGGGAATCAATTAGAGAAAATATACTATGTAGACGTTTAACTTGGAGGAATCGGGGTTAGCTTTAAAAAAAGAATGGTTTTTAGGTGTTTATAAAAATAGTCTTCACTAACTATTTCATGGTAACTGGATAGTAAATACTTATTTTGTTTTGCTTATATAATTAGAAATTAACATGAAAATTTTGAAATACCTCTAAAAATATATTATTTATGTTATGTATTGGAATTATTTCAAAGTCATTGGGGAAAGGGGGCACATTTGAACAAAACGTAAATTTTTGACTATATCACTTAGTACATCACACCTATACATATAATACATATTGACTATATTTAAGATATTTAAACAAAATTCATTCATAAATTTACAGTTTTCCTGAAATTTTAGTACCGTTTTTAGATGAATTTATTAAGAATTTCTAACCTGAATCATTCTAAAAAAATGAGAAATTATGTTCCCAAATATTAGAAATGTACTTAAAAATAGCGAAAAGTGTTTTTATTGCAGCATCTATATCATTTCAATACTTTTTCGGTATGTTTTCGATATTTATCCTGTTAAAAATGTCCAAAATATTTTGAAAAGCAGATATATTTATATTTATCATCAAAATTTCTATTGTTGGTAACAATTTAACTGCATATTTTATTCTGTTCGCATAAATTTTTGACAATGTTTCTAAAAAAAATTGTTCTCCACTAATTTATTTTAAAATTCTTACGGGTGTTGTTTGTTGTTTTCATGGGGACAGCGGCGGCTAGCTCTGCCGCCTCAGGGCCATATAAGGTTTCTTGTAGAGATGATGTTTTAAAAGAATCGGAATAGTACAAAGTTAACCATATGCTAACGTCAAACGAGAAAAATTTGATGGCGAGAACCTACAATACGGCTTACATCATCGTGCTGGAATTGTTCGAGCAGTAATTAGAAGAGTAATCCACGAAAATTTTTTAAAAAGATGTATACATTCTAAAGAAAGGAATTTTGATAAATTCTCACTGTTATCTTTAAAGGTATGTGCCCTTTAAGTATTTAAAAATAACAAAACTCATAAGGCAAACTATGCAAATACTTTAGGCTTTACTTTTAAATTGTATCGTAGGTTATATAACGTGTAATTATTTAGTTCTCCCAGTAAATATTACTTAACATGTTGAAAATATTAACTTCAAAGGAATACGCTGAGGAAAGCAAAATAAAAGTTAACCCAACATCAATGTTGAAAAGATGTTACGTCAGAAGAACTTGTTAAATAATATTTTATTACAGTTACTCTATGAAATTTATTTGTTTGATCATAGGTGTTCCTTTTTGGCTAATTCCCTGCGAGACTCACACTAAAAATGAACTAAATTTGAATCTTAAAATCAAATCACAACTAAAGGATTATTATTCGATTGAAGTAGATATACTTTTGGTTTTTCTTTTGTGGATTGTTTGTTTATGTACAATACACAAGCTACTAAATTTAATTTATTTTATGATAGATTTTCTGTTTTTGCAAAATCTATCATAAAATAAATGAAATTTAGTCGCTTGTAATCTAAACCAACCATCTCCAAAAGGACAACCAAAGGTAAATCTAATTTAATCAAATAATAATTCTTCAGTTGTGATTTTAAGATTCCTATTTAGCTCATTTGCAGTGTGTACTCGCGCAGGGAATTAGCCTTTTATAAATATAGTACTACTTATAAAAATTCGTGTGAAGCTTTTAAAGAGAAGGTGTGTGACATTAATTCCTTAATGCTACGAGACAAAATTAGCATGACACCCTTTATTTGGAAAAAAGCAATGTTAGTCTTAAGGTTATAGATAAGATATAAAAGGAAATGCTATAAAAATTAGCAAAACTAGTAAAATTTTGATAGAAAATACTATTTTTAGTTTCTAAAACATTTTTATCAGCCCGGAAAAGTTAATTAACAGAAATGTTTAAACAGTAGTAAGTTTTTATGTATTACAGTCACCCTTCCCAATTGACCTAACATTACAAATTTCGCCTATTTATACCCATGACATCAGCGTACTCTGCCATCAGGCATGTAAAGAGGGTCTTAACTGAAGTACCAAAACAACACCCTAAGAAAAATATTTCAAAGCGACAAAATTTTAGAATTTTATCGCCAACGGCTGAAGACTGCAGACTACCACGCACACTCAGATTTTTTTTGTTTTAATGTTGCATTCCAAATGGTCATTACTAAGCATAAAAACGGACATCCACACCCCATCTAACTCCCAACCCCCCCTATAAACAGTAAAACTCCCCAAATCGCCATTCCTCACTCATAAAACCCCCAGATTGTTTACGAGACGTAATGCAGCTTTATTTCCCCGAAAGCAATTTGCGCCACTCGGCCTTGCCTTCCTAACGGCAGGATTCATCATATCGCATTAAAGTCTCGCAATGAATTACTCCTCTCCCCCTACGCGGTGGTCAGTCGCTTTTAAAGCTTCTTAAGAAGCCACCCAAGACGGTCTCAACGCCCCCTATAAGTTTGCGGGGGAGGTAATTCCTTCATGGTTATTTCATGCTGGCTTACTCCAGAGAGATTATCCTGGCCGCCAGACTATTAGTAAAGTCCGAGGTATTTAAGCCTCTATAATTCCGGAGATGGACACGTTTAATGGAAATGTTTCACTGTGGCCGTAGGTGGCGAGATAGCGGGAAATTGTGTGGATTTTATGTTAATGAGGTTAAATATGGTTTGAATTCAGGGTCAGAAATGTGTTGTAACTTTTGCAAGTTGGTACGTAATATTTATATAAGACGTAAGGGTGTCATTTTTAAAGTTTTATTCACATATTCATTTCCAAATTATGTAGGTTTTCTTTGGAATATGACGACAGGTTTGTCCAAGAGATTAAATGACAGAAATCATACATTTTTTTATTATTTTGTGTGTCATTCTCAAACAAGTTTCTTAAATTTAAAGATAACATAAGCAACATGTGATCAACAACAAAAGGCATCTTAAGATGACTTAAGATTAAGACATTGCTGCATAGAAGAATTTTGTTTTGTAAATTTAAAGTTTACCATAATATATTTCTTGGCTTAACAACCTTCAACTAATAAAGTTTAAATCAATGTTCATGATTCCAAGGTAGAAAAACTTGCATAAAATCTACTCTAATATTTATTAATAAAAAAAAATTACCTAAATTATGGAATAAGAACTGATTTTATATCTTTTAGTAATTTATTGACACTTTTTAAACAAAGTTTAACTATTAAAAATATATAAACTCTGATCAACTAATACTTTTTTGTTATACCTCGTATAAGAATCAGAACAAAATAAATTTGGTTTCCTAATACATGCTCGTATGATTTTTTTACTTTCTGACGGGTAAAAAACACAGAGGGACTTACAAATCTTCATCTGAGGTGTTTTTTAATCAAAAGACTTTTTAAAACACTTAAAAGAAAAACTTTTGAAGCACATATTTAATAAAAACCCTCTTTTCCATCCTCTTAAAAGCCTTAAAGCCTTTTATGGCCGTGTAAATATCGACTTCTGAAAAAACACCCTCTCTATCTTGCTTAATGCCAAAAAAATGCACTGGAAAAGTTTCTGAAAAATATTTAAAGCAAATGCTATAAGTACTTAAGTAAAACACATTTATGTCTGCATTCCAATTAAAAAAACACGATGAGCGTTGTTTCTATGGAGAAAGTGATGAAAACCCCATATCCTTCACCCCATAAATTATGCCATAAGAAGCCTTTTTATGCCCGTGAAAGCTCCAGAAGAAAACCATTAAAATAAAACAGGCATTGTGAATTTATCATGACAGGAAGACATTAATGTATTAATAATTTAAACATGTTTTTATACCGAATTCTATTACTTTTTGCACGGGCACAGTAATGGCTTAATCTAGTTTGAAAGTTTCCACCTCTCCGTGTGGCATCGAGAGGCGTCTGTCACGGTAAAAATACTCGTAAATTCGAACATGTGCTGTTGTCGCTGAAGGAGGAAAAAACTGATAGGATTAAAATGGAGGAGAAAAAGGGGGCCCATCTGAAATTAGTTTTGTGCTTTTCGCTTCGGCTTTTGATGGCGAATTTTCTCCGCGCTTTTAACATAATTACACTCGTGTCATAATCATTTTAAGGGGAATGTTTTATCCTGCGAAAGGTTCTACGGGAAATGAATCAAAGCTGCTGTAAACTTGTGGCAAAAGGTTGGGTACTTTAGGGAGGGATTTTGACCTTGTTTCATCGGCGTAGGTGATTAATAAAAAAAAACTATCAAAAGAAGTAAGTTAAATCTTATCGATACTATCTTTTTTATACATTGTTGCGTAATACGATTAAGAATGAATATTTAAAACTGTGAGACATTTAGGATATTGAAAAGATTCGAATAATTTTTTTAAATGAATTAATATAACTAACTGAAACAGATAAACGTGTGTTACAATCATTCCAATTTTTAACAAAAGGAATAAGGTTTTGATACCGAAATCTTTTATGAAATCCCTTTTTCTTATTTTTAGGCTTAATTAAGAGGTTAACTAGAGGTGTATTACTGTTAAATAAATTTAGTGACCTTCGTTGCAACTAACTCTCAAGGTTTAGTCGTATCTAATTTTTACTGCTATATATACTTATTTTAAGAAGAAACAGATACAGATATACTGCTTTGTATACAGTTTTGAAGTACGATGCAAATTTATCAAAATCGTATGGCCAATATTTATTTTATTTAAAACCTTACGCTGTTTTTTAGATTAAGAATTGAAATCTCAAGAATTGGACTAGATCAACTGCAAGCTATCAGATACCAAAATTTTCCAAAGATATATTTTCTAAAAGTTTCTATTATCTTGCACCTAAATTATACAACAGTTTACCTCTAAATTTAATTACTATTACTAAATATTCCACTTTTAAAAGAAAACTACACGACTTCATAATAAATATTGACGACTTGGATTCATATTTTTCCCTCAATTGAAGTTATCTATTTATAATCAGTTATCCAGCTTATTGCCATTATTTATTTACTCATTTTCTTAAGTTGTTATAATTTTTTTTTCATTTATTTTGTATTTTATGTAAAATACATTCTCTGTCGCCTGAACGGGAATTGTTAAATTTCCCCTTGGCGTCAAATGTTTTTTTTCCTTGTGTTTTTGTAAAAAAAAATTTTGTGCAGTAAATAAAGTTATTATTATTATTATTATTATTATTATTATTATTATTATTATTATTATTATTATTATTATTATTATTATTATTATTATTATTATTATTATTATTATTATTATTATTATTATTATTATTATTATTATTATTATTATTATTATTATTATTATTATTATTATTATTATTATTATTATTATTATTATTATTATTATTATTATTATTATTATTATTATTATTATTATTATTATTATTATTATTATTATTATTATTATTATTATTATTATTATTATTATTATTATTATTATTATTATTATTATTATTATTATTATTATTATTATTATTATTATTATTATTATTATTATTATTATTATTATTATTATTATTATTATTATTATTATTATTATTATTATTATTATTATTATTATTATTATTATTATTATTATTATTATTATTATTATTATTATTATTATTATTATTATTATTATTATTATTATTATTATTATTATTATTATTATTATTATTATTATTATTATTATTATTATTATTATTATTATTATTATTATTATTATTATTATTATTATTATTATTAAATATTTCCTTAAAACAATATAACTTTTTCCCATTTAAGAGAAATGTGTGCCCTTAAAAGATTATTTCACAATAAGTTATGTTAAAAACATTTAATGTTTATTATGAAATAAAAACCGTGAATAATTACAGTTATTTGATTTATCTATATAACTTAAACTTATATTCATATAAAATATATTAAAGAGTTAATGTAGTTTAACTACATTATATACATAATTTTAATCACCAAAATAATTTAATAAATAAAACCAGTCTAAACAAAACCTTTTTTTATATTTGGGCCTTGACACAATTTTTTAAAGAAAAACAAATGCAAGAAAATCTACAAACCGACAGAGTTAAACTCTTTATAGGTACATACTTCCATAATCTTTGAAACTCCCCTGTAAAGACCAGGAAAACTTTTCGGACCAACCGAGATAAAATTTCCTGCCCCTTTTAATTAAACTTCCCCTCGCCTTTATAATTGAAACCGTGATAAAGCACTACTCCAAATACGTTTAATGTTTCACCTTCGTTTACACCTGAGCTTCCTCGGGAGATTCTTGTTTGACCATGATTTAAACATGAGATGTTGGTCAATACCTCTGCGCCCCTCTCTCTTTAACCTGGGATTTGTATTCCATTAGCTCACTGTGTAGATAGGTCAACATAGGATCGTTTTTTTTTTTATCTTGTAAGCAAGGATAAATATTGGTTGAGTAATTTGACAAGGGCTGGATTCTTTTTTTTTTGCCATTAGTACATTTTTAAACTTTTCAATGTGATGTTTTTGCTTTTATTTCTACTTATCAGCACTTCTTTTTTTGAGTGCTATAGTTTTTAAGAAATAGTTCAAACAGTTTTTAGTATCTCTCTGTGATACTTTAATTCGTCATGTTTTTTTTTTCTTTTCGAAAACAACTGATCGAGAGGATAAAAACAACTTTGCTTACCCATAATATTATGACTTTTTATGCAATATTGCTGTTTGACTATCTATGAATTTATATAAATTTCATTTGTTTTTTAAAGAAGCTTTTCTCTTTTATTCAGTCTCTGAAATTCAGGATTTGTTGCATGTGTTACTCAATTTCTGTCTTAAAATCAAATCATCTTTCAGATGAAAAAATCAATAATTGGTTATAGGAATTAGTTAGAAAAAAAGTGTGGTGAGAAATCGCAATAATTTTAGTGTTAAAAAGACCCGAATAGCATGTAACCTAACGGTTAAACTATAGTTTAACCGTTAGGTTAATTTACTATTAGTTAATAGTATAGGAATAGTATAATAGTAATAATAGGTTAGGAATAGTATACTATTTCCATTGTCATTGGGTTTCCTAAAACAAGGTCTGATAAATGTATCCATTGCATGAAAATTGTTGTATAATCCTAAGAAATCCCTTAATCTGTAATAGGTAAATTTAATAACTTTACTTTACACAATTAAAAATAAAATACATTGATAAGTTGTTGCATTTAAGTTAAAAGTTAGGGAAAATTCAGATTTTTTTTTAATGTTACATTTTCTTTTAAAGTTTGTAATACTTAATCTCATGAATAATGCAACAAATTTTTCTGTCTTCCACACTACGAGCATCTCAAATTCCCAATTCACAAACGTAAAAAATATAAACAATTACTGACAATGAATCCATTTTTCCACTGGCTAGTTCAACGGATGATAATAATAACGTAAATTTTTTTATACCTTTAATTACAAATAACCTGAAGTTTCATAAACCATAAAATTATTAGAATATATCTCAATACCATTCTAAATGACTGTTTGGGTTGTTAAAATGAACTTTCTTGCTTTATTTAAGAAATAATTTCTAAACGACTGCCGAAAGTTAAAAGATGATTGCTAATTTAGCGCATCTTTACCTCTCCCAGCTCTTCTTCAACGTTACCCATAATTTATTTTAGAATAAAACTAAAAAAAACGGCAGCGGGTCATTTTAGTTTTCTATATCAAAGTAGGATCATTAGCATTTTAATGAACCTGGCATCACTGGAAGGTCTTGCTCTGCATCCTATTCATCATGGATTGTTCGAGACATCATAAGAGCTCGAAAAACAATAAAAATGAATAACAGCAGCTTTGATAAAAAAAAATAAAAATTGAGTAAAAAGAATCCATGCATGGGAGTAGGGTATTTGCTATTTCTGAATAACGCCAAAGGGTAATTTAGAATGCATAACTCAGCGGGAAAAAGTCAGACTCTTTACAGATTAGCGTAAATCTTCCACTAGCTCTGATTGTTCCCGGTTGGTTCGGAACAAATCTGACTTCCTTTTTTTTTACTTTCACGCATTCCTCTTCAGAATGTAAATGTGACTCTAATTAGAACCAATAATGATTCTGGCAAGCGAAATAAACATTTGTCGTGGTAATCGGCAATAATTAAGCTAGTCTTTAATATGAAAGAAACGCATGAGTTCCTATATTTAAATGTTAATATGGGAAAGAATGAACAGAATAAAATTGAGAAACGCCGCTGAAAAGCTCGGTGGTAAAGAAATAAGTTTTGATCGCTCTTCATGGTATAATTCTATATATATCGTTTCTTCTTTGCAAATCTTCCGGTTGAAAGATAAACACCACATTCTTTATTTTATTGCGCGAGATAATGTTCATCATTACGTCGTTTTAGTTTGGAGATGTTTTATCTTCTTAATAACCAAAGAAATGCGTTAAATTTAAGTAAACATTATCTTATTTTGCATGACTGGTTGAGTTTTAGAGCTTTTGTTCTTGTGTTGCGATACTAATGAACTTAAACGATTGAAAAGAGTAATGAGGAATTTTTCATGAATTTTCAAAACTTTTAATGTTAAATATTTACTCAGATACACTTTGTCTTTTATTATTAGAGAAATTGAAACTAAATGAATGCTAGTAAGAAGTTCTTCGTCTTTTAAACTAACTTAAATCGATAGAATAACATTGAAATAATAACAGCCATTAATTATTTTATGAAGTTTTGTTTGCCTATCAAGATAATATTTTCCGAATGTTAACAAGATATAAGAAATATCATAAAAGGAAAATATCACGTACGTGAGATAACTGTGTATCGTTTTAAATTTACAGAAAAAGAATTAGAAACAATTTTGAATTCAAGCTTACTAAGATAAACATCCGGAATATTTTGTGCAATTATTTATTTGATTGATGATAATACTTCATATTTTCCAAACAAACAAACTTTTAAATCAGCGTGATCTAAACTTCAAAGAATTCACTTTGTGTTTTCAGGAAAATTAATTTCGATAAAGCACAATATTTACGACGAAATTAAAACTCTGTTCAAAAAGTTCCTTAAAAGAACAATTAAATTTGTTAATTGTTGTGTTTGGATCTCCAGTCATTTCTCCTTCGTCTTCTCTTCTCTCCCCTCCATCAATTTTCTTACCGTATTTCTCGTTCTCCACATATTTTTTGCCCATAGTCTTTTTTGGGACACCCTGTATCTTTCTCTTTCAAAATTTTGATAATTTTACTTTATTTCTATCTTACCACAGAGAAATATCCTAACAGAGGGTCCACGAGGCTATTTTCAAATGCGTTACTGATGTGAGGGCGCCACACTAGAGTCTGGAACGTATGCCGGCCGCTTGAATCTCTCGCCAAATTAGAACTCAGCGCGTGTGCAAAAAGGTGTTTTCGATCTCCCATAGGCAGCCGGCGAACGATTCAGACTGAATCCAGACGCTAGTGAGTTTAGTGCGATCCCAGCGCCACAATTCTCCCAACCTGTAACAAGATGTCATGATTTTCGATTTCCATTATGGCCTATGGCCGTGGACTCTCTGTTCTAGTACTCTGTGTATCTTACTGTCTGGTTTCTCTCTCATCCATTCGGCAAACTTCTTATCCCATTTCCTTTATCATTCTTCCTCTATTTTTCTCCCCATACTTCTCTTTATATTTATTTTTCTCCCTTTTTGCTGTTATTCTCACCCATTCTTTCTGCTCCTACATTCTTTCTCTTTTATCATTTCACATCTTGCCCTATTTCTTCCTAGTTCTATCATCGCTTTCTCTTTTTCCCATACTTTATTTGTCTTCTTATTCTCTTTATCATATTTCTGATATATCATCTAACTCTCATTCTTACTGATTATATTTTTAATCTTATTCATATTCTCACATTTTCTCTTTATTGCTCACTAAGACTACATCTCCTTTTATTTTCCTTCTTGTTTATTATATCTCCGGTTTCTGAGAAGGTTTTACTAGGAATTTTCCGCAACCTTGTCATGAAAATCTAATACAGTACCTACTGTGGAAAGGTTTTTCGGTAAACCTTGTTTTGGGAAATCCAATAACAATGAAAAGAGAAGGTAAACCGTAACGTTAGATGCTATCTGTGATGAGGGTTTTAGCAAAATACCCTATTTTTTGCAACCCTTTAGAATAGAAGCAACTGACACAGTATCTTTTTAAAATTAATTACCTCGCCCTACCCTATAGAAACGAACCAAATATCAGCTATTAAACCCTAAAATCCCTCCCCGGGCTGCGATGTTTATTTTCCCACAGAGTACGTGTAACTAAAGAGCCCTTGCTCCCATAATATTCTCAACTCTATCATGTTAAGAGCAGTAGTCAGATTTATAACACCCTTGTTTACCGAGGGTGATTAAATAAGGAGAGGGATTAAGTTAAGTCCCGAAGCTTTAAATCTTTTGCAGCGGGGGTCATTGCCAGTGTAAACCTAAAACTCTAATAGCTTTCGAGGTTTTATGGAGGGGCTGAGTTATAGCTGATGACGTAGAGGGGAGGAAGGACTTAAGTTTGTCTCCCGAGCTTCTTTTCTTTTTCAATTTTTTTTATCCGTCCGGGTGAAGGTCTTACTTTGGAAGGCTAATAAAATTTACAGAATAAACAGTGTCAAGATCGGAGATGTGTTCTTTTGTTAACAACTTTGCTGCTCGCCTCTCTCGGAGATCAGAACAATAGTTTTGAGTTAGGATCTTGATATGATTTATTTATGATATTGAAGTAGGGTGGAGAAGCAATAGGCTAGTGGATTAGTGTTTGAATAGAGTGGAATTATAACTTTGCAGGAAGGGATGAGGTAACCTTTTCTAATTTCAATGCAGAGAGAAGGAAAGCGCAATTTAATTCCAAAAAATGTTTCTTTTCATTGAAATTCACGATTTTTGAGAATCGAACTTAAAGGAGTGTAAAATGCTTGAAGATAAAACAATTAATTCTATAAAACATATTTTTAAATAAAAAAAATAAAAAGAGACAAATTATAAGATACATATGGTATCTTCGATATCCGTTAAATAAAATAATCAAATATTTGGTTCGTTGGCAATTCAGTTTTTTCTGTTTAGAAGAAGTTTACAGTATAAATAGTTATTGTTAGTAAGGTACTCTAGCCTTTTGACACTGTTGTGTCAGAAAATGCTCAATTAACATCCACAGTGTCAAAATTAAGCTGGCAGTGGAGATCAAGCAATGAAATCTTCAAAAAAAACTAATTTTAGATATTATTGTTGCATAGGAATAAGAATTATTTTTTCAAAATTCAAAACGCGCCGTAAATAAGTATTCGACATTAAAGATTAAATCAAAATCATCTTGCATCATTAATATGCACATTTTCTTTATCTTCGAAACGAGATTACGAAAGACTGAATGCACTTGTTAAAACTAGTTCTCAGATAAAGTGGATGAAAAAATATAATTGGATTAAGGTCTTAAAATCTTGCTCTTTTTATACTCATCTTTAATTTGCTTAAAGAATTGTTCTAAATGTCATTAATATAGATTACCTTGAAGAACATTTTCTACTGATGTAATCTCAGGTCAAAGTTATTGAAATATGCTGAATTAATAAACAAAACTAAGCTTAGCTTGTCTTATCTGGGCCCTTTCCACTTCATCAGAGAAAAATAATCTTTTAGCTAAAATATAGAGATACTTGAGTAATATTTATTTCTTGTAGCAGATGGTGAAACGTTATTCTAAGCATAAAAAAAATATCTATTGATTTTTGTTCATCCACTATTTTATTTTGATTTGTATTCATAATTGTACAGTGTAAGGCTAGATAAAGTATTATACTGATTTAAAAATGACAATGTAAAATACACCGAGGAAAGGAGGGTAAGAGTGGGCAGTAGGGTAAAAGTATGCAGTGGTTTTTCTCCTTATTTTTTTTCGTACATTGTGTATTTTATTTAGCAAATAAAGTATGGTTTCTTTGGTTAGCACCTAATTTTTTAAAGAAAGAATCTTATTTTTTTTTTTTTTTTGTAAATAAAGAAATAATTATTGCGGTCAAAGTAAATATTATTGTAATATATATGTTCCTTATTAACAACTTGGCATATTCCTATAATCAAACTACAGTGAATTTTAGGGTTTATTCATTGACGTTTTAGAGAATTGATATCGACGGCTAAGATTACGCATAGAAAATATAAGTTGATAATTTTGTCGAGATAGTTATAAAGCATCTCTTATTCTTCTTAGCATAAGATTTATGTGCTACAGCTGTTGAAGAAATCTTTATTTTCTCCTTTAAAGCTTAAAACCCAACTCAAGCTGAACACTAACTCATATATTCCTGGAAAAGTTATACTGCACGATTTTTCATGGATTTTTCAAAATGATTAAATCGAATGTGGATAACAGGGGTGACATGAGGGAGGAATCTTCTAATTACGAAGGTAGTGCTGCATTTTTTTGCGATTTCTGCCAAGGTTTTCAAGCGTTCAAGGTTTAAATTTTTATTTTCTTTCTGATTTTTAGCATATTTTTGTTAATTAGTTAATTTTTTTGTAAATTAATTTGTGAGTCAATAAACTTACATTCAGTAAATTTCTGAGGATCTGGCTTTTAATTCTCAATTTTACTCTTACCCTCATTTCCCCTATAAGTACAGTATGGGTTTGTTTCACAAAAATATTTTGATGCGCCAACAAAAGCATAAGCTCTTATATGATTATGCAGGTATTCATTTAAAATTCAACACATCAATAATATAATAATAGTACAAAAATTTAATTAATCAACTTCCCCCCCCCCTCCACACACACGCACACACAAGACCGAAATCTTTAGCTTGTAATTTCTCTGCTTCAAGGTACGGTTGTAGCGACATCTAGTAAAAAGTTTGGTTAATATTCTTACTCTCATATAATGCTCTCATAGTTCCAAGATAAGAAACTGTTCGTTTGTTCTCACATTTCCTTCCAAACAAAATAAATTATTTAATGCTTTTTTTTTAAGGAGGAGATAATATCTTAAACTTTTTTATCCATTGACTTAAATTACACTTTTAGAACAAGAGTTAAAAGTTTCAAAGAAAAATTTCGTTTAGATTTAGATGTTTATTGTTTCAGAATAGCTGCCAACAGTGCATTATTTAAATCAAAACATAATAATATGTATATGTATAATTTTAATATGTATTGTATGCATATGCAAGATCTTATCTATATTTACTATTTTCGTTTCTGCATATTATTGGTTGTATTTTAGACTTATTAACTCACTCTTGAATTTGCAAGTCACTTTATAATTGAAGCGTCAGTTTTAAAAAGGGAATAAGTCCACAGAATGACAAATTGACTTTTTGTGCTCAAAACAATCTCTAAGCTTTGCTCTACACATGAGTGGTAAGAGAGGGGAAATAACTACCCCCTATAGGCAGATCCCCTTGAAGTTGCGAAATCAATGTCCATTCATTGTAATTTTTCAGTAAATTTGGAATTAAAATTAATTTGTCTTTCTGTTTTTATTCTTTGTGCTGCAAACTAAGCCAAAATAAAATTTAAAAGTGCTTTTAAATTTTTTATCAAGGGAATATTTGACTTCATTGATATTCACTTACTCCATTGATACTGCCTTAATGACCCAGTTTTATAATAATTTTGAATTTTATTTTTCTTGGTCTGTCTATTTATCACTTTTATGCTGTGAACTAAGCAGAAATATAATTTAAACGATGAATTTAAGAGGTTTTTAGGATTTTTCTTCACAAGGTTGAAAAAGTCCATCAACTTTTTTCAACTGTAAAATACTTTTGAATGCACTTTTATGTTTTCCGAAGATTGCCCTTTTTTCTAAATAAGCTCCTGAATATCCTCTGCTTATATGAATTTTCTCTGAATTAAGCTCTGAACAAAAATTCCATTGTTTATACATTTTTTTATTCGATTTTCTCAAAACTTGTTTTTTGGACTTATTTCCCTTCTTCTAACTGACGATTAAATTTCTCACAATATTTTATTACGATTAAATTACGATTTTTGACGATTAAATTCTCATACAACACAAAATCTACGAATACTTAAATTGTCTGCAAGGATTTGTAGATTTTGCTACTCATTTGAAGACGAATACACTTACACAGGCACAACAACGTTTTCAGCACCTTAGTTAACGTGAAGGTTACTCAGCAAAAAGGATTAAATGAATCGTGCGTTTGGAGTTGCATTCAGAACGGTTTTACACATGTACACGGCTGTTCAAACTTACTTCTAAGGAAATGGTAGTAATAACTGACACCTAAGAACATAATTCAAAATTTATGATGGAGCATTGGAGAGTGTTACTTTACTTTGTATTCTTAACAGTAGCTGCTTTTAAAGGTAAAGAATTTTGATTTATACCATTAAAAATTATGCGAATAATTTTTTACACTAAGGCGTGTTTTTATGTAAACAACCTATACACTGCACCTTTAATTCAAGGTATGAACATAAAAAGGGTAATGAAAAAATTTACTAAAACTACAATTTTACGTATGGTATTATTATTAAAACAACAAACTCCACTTTTTTTTTATTTCTGCTTTTTAGGATTTTGGGTGACACAAGACATTTTTTATATTTTAAAGCGTTAGTGTTTTAAAAATTCATGCTTTATAATTTTTCGCGTACCCCGGGAGGCTCTGCTTTAGAATGAGATAATTATAAGTATATAAGATACGTTTTGATTAATAATCACTTCCTTAAATATTTATTGAGCTTATTTGAGTGTTATATCTTTCTATAGCATCTACTGGACAAGTGAACCACACTCAATTTTTACAAAGCGCCTTTGATAACCTGCCAAGTGCAGAAAAGCTGTTCTTGGAAAATATTGATTCCGAGTTTCAAAACCTTTTGATTTCCACATCGAAGGTAACGGTTTTGATTGATAAATCAACATTTGTCTTTTAATTCATTCACTTTGTAATATTATTTTGAAATCTAAATTTGTATTTTAGTGCATTGAAAATGAATTCAAAGGTTTCTCCTGTGTAAGTAGAATCTTTTAATTTAAATTTATTTTAAATAGAATATAGTTCCTTTAGTTTTGGACTAATATTCATTTTAAGGTATCCTAATACGAGACTTCCCTATGGATCTTATGTTAAAATTGCTGTTTTATGTAACCTTTAACCTCAGAAACAAATAATGTTAATACCTTTTAATTAGTACCAATAAGAATTTTTTAGGCATTAACAGTCTATTTTTTTTTTATTTTATTTTTTTTTTCGCATTTAAATATAGGAAATTATGATATACACTCATAAAAAATTTTCAATTCATTGTTCTTATATTTTTGGCGAAAACTTCTATTTGACAAAACCAGGTTTTAAGATATGAGGCCTAGCTATGAAACTTTCATGTGAGAGTCTAGTGAATTAAAATTTTCCTTTTTCAATTGAATTTTTTTTAAATCGTTAGATTTGTCTACGAAATTCTCTAATCTAGTGTTTCTCAAACAATACTGAGTAACTTAGTTTTGAAGAAAAATTCATCAAGAAGCACTTCTAACTGCGCTTTTCAAGAGAAATTTAAGCAAAAAACAAATTATTAATGAATGTATAGTATAAATTAATAATGGTCAATTTTGTTTCAGAACTTCAATGCTACATTTGATCCATTTTTCCTCCTTGACCAGGTAACATATTTTCACCATTTCAATACATTTAAAATTAGAACCAAATTAAAATTTGGTAAACTACATCAAAAGTTGTTAATTTATTAAAAAAGAAAATTAACTGTTCTAAATATAATAATATATTGTATAAAATAAAGTTATAAAATTAAGATTAAATTTATAAAATTAAGATTAAATTTATAAAATTAAGATTAAAGTTATAGAAAGAACAATTTCTTTCCTAAGACTATTTTATTCTTATGTCATTTTTCATGATTTATGAAACACTACTTTTGAAAATCCTTTAAAAATTTCCATTTTGCTTTTTAATATTCAAATGTTTTAATTAATCATAATTTTTCAACCATTCTCTTTTCAAGAATGAATTAATTATTTTTAACATCCTAAAAGTTCTAAAAATATCCGAATTTTTATTTCTAGTGCACAAAGAATACCGGTTTGAACAAAGTAATTGTTAAGCTGGTAGATCTCATGCCTGCCACCAAGTTCTCTTACGCGATTCCACCGGTTATTTCAAAAGACCGTTGCTTCAAATTCCCTGGACCAGTTGCTGATCTTCCTTCCATTAGCCAGTTGATACCAAAACTTTCAATCGACAAGGACGGAATAGGAATTGAATAAATAGGAAACTATGTTTGAATCCATGGCACTCAACTAGTTTATAACTATTAAGCACAAAAATAGCAATAATTGTTTCTTGGTTTTGTGGTAGAGGCGTTTCTTTCTGCGACACCCATATTTAGAACGCACCTCTAAAATTCTTGTTTATTTTATACCTTACTTGTACGGTTTTTCCAACTACGGAAAGAGATATTTCTTGCATATTAAGAAAATTTAGAATTGTCTTTGTACATTAAATTTAAAGATTCCCCTCCAGGATTCATAGCTGATTTCATAAAACAATTTGATACTTTTATTTAAATGCAAATACAAATATAGTCGATCAACTTCAACTACAGGCTAAAAGCCCAGCAAGGTTGATCCAGTCTATTCAATTCAACCCTCCCCCCCGATTTCCAGTATTCAATATTAAATATTTATATTATTATTATAATTATTATATTTATATATTTCATTTCTTTATTTGGAATTTCTTTTATTGATGTTTTGGGCAACAAACTATAATAAATTGAAATAAAGTAATATTATTTAGTTTAAGTCATTATATTTTAAATACTGGGTCCACCCCACAGTAAAATTTAGAATTCTGTGTCATTTTATTAACATATTGCTCCCAGCAATGAAAAATTCCTTATAATTTATTAGAAAATAGAATGTTTTAATTATAGGGGAGAGTGGGGCATCTTGGGACATGGCCCTCCTTGGGACACTCCACTTTTCAGACGCAATTTTATAGGTATAAACTCGTGCTTATAAGTACTAATAAATGACCCTAAAATCTACTCTTCAACGTGTTTTGGAATCTTTGGTGCGTCTGGTTCATTATTTACATCAGTTTTCTTGTTTTTCGTTATGCAAAAGTTACAATCACTTGTAGTTTCAAAAGATTTTTTTTAATAAAAGGGGTTTATTAATGGCATTATAATTATGTTGAGATTAAAATATGTGTACCCATTAATGTTTTAGAAAAGAAAAAGATAATTTTTTGCTAAACCTAAAAGAGTAATTAAGTTTAATATCCAAAGCGTCAAGTGGGGCACCTTGGGACACTCAGGTGTGGGGCACCTAGGAAATGTTAAAAGATACCCCAAAATTTTCAAGAATAAAACAAAATTGTTTTTTTATTAAAAAATTAAATAATTTAAGAATTTAGAGGATTATAATTTAGAAATTGGTGCAAAAAAGTTTCTAGAAGGAAAAAAAATCAGCGATTTACGTCATGACAAAAATGAGAAAATCAGTGAAAAATTTTGAATGTAAAATAAAATTGACAGCCAATTTAAGATTCTTAAGCATAGCTTTATTATAATTTAATGTGTTACTTTTTTATTTTTCAAAATAACGTAAGTTTTTATGTTATTATTGGAAGTGTCCCAAGGTGGGCCGCTTGTGGGGCATCTTGGCACATTAAAAGAGGTTTTTAAATTTGTTATTATGAATTCCATAAAAGAGATAATTGGTCGAAAAAAAAATTATTATATGCGCAAAGGACTATACTTAATATATTAGCTATGTTTGAATAAATATAATGGTACTATAAATAAATTAGAAAAATTATTTAGTAAAAAATGTCCCAAGGTGCCCCACTCTCCCCTAGTGTTTCTTTTGGCATTTTGTGATTCCTTATAAATATGATAAATTATTTATCAATTTTCTATTCACCTCTCACTAAATTTGGTGCTGCCATCTCCACAAGGGTAAAGAAACTCTTGGTCTCTCATTTTAACATTGTAGTATAGTATTTATAATAAATACAGAACAAGTTGTTTTCTAACTTAGGAAAAAGGCATATTTCTAACTATTTAAAACTATTTTTTTTTCTGAAATAAAATTTCATTGTTCCACTGATTGAACGGTCATTTAATGTTAATATATTTTTTATCTCATTAAAAAAGAATATATAATTTGATCTGCTATAAGGACTTAATGAATATCAGACAAATTCATTTTTATAATTTAAATTAATAAACTGAAATAAATTTATTAAAAATTTCTAAAAATATTTCAGGATTTCTTGAAATTAGTTAGCATTCGTAAAATAAAATACACAAACCCCTCTGAATGACACGTCCGGCCAACACAATTAAGAAACACTTTCGAAAAATTAGTCCAACTATTCCTTACTTTAGGGTTTTTAAGGTATTACACTTAATCATTAAAAATTACTTCTGTGGCACTATTTTGTATTCCCATATTTCAATTTTTAAAAATATCACTCTGATATATAAACTTCTTCTTATAAATAAGAGATTTTATCTATTATCACTGCAAATAAATTTAGAAATTGAGATAAGCATAGAAAGAAATACTAATTAATATACTAAGAATAATAATACTAAGAATAAGTTTACTAGAACTAAATTTTAAGTTTTCAGTAAAACATTATTTTAGAAACTTTTTAAATATGTTTGGTTAAATTATGTTAAAAAAATATTATAAATTATTTACTGCTTTAACCCCCCCCCCCAAAAAAAAAATCCTAGTTTAACTGCATAATCTTCATACACTTAATGGCAATAAACGTAAAGTTTCTATTTTCAAGACAGTATCACTAAGACCTATTTTAAAAATAAATATTTTTAAAATTACAAAGTTAACTCCTACTATGTATGTATGTACTATGTATGTATTTTTCTCTAGTTCAGAAATTTGTGGGTAAAATTTCACAACAAATAAATATTTCGATGTGGTAAACTTCTGGCACCCACTAAGTATATACGTGTTCCACAAAACAAAGATGTTCATAATTTTTACATTTAACATTTTTGAAATCCTTATAAATTTCTAGGTAAGCATTATTTTCTAATTTTTTTCTTATCTAAAAACCGGTTAAAACCATCTTTCCTTCCAATGTTCAAAAAATGAGGCAGTCCACTTATTTAGACAATTCAGTTATCAAGCTATGTATAATTTTATTTGACAGATGTTTCAATTTGAATCTGAATTATTTTTCTTTCCTTTTATTTCAACTCAATTATTTTTATTTGAGTTCAAAAAATGCATTTAAATTTATTGGTACCTTTACATTGGGCTGGATTGTTGGTATTAAAACGCACCGGTTCCGACGTTCCGTAATTTTTTTTTAGGAATTAGAATACCCCCTCTAAAATTAACCTACCTTGGAATAACACCACTTACCAATATAACAGAAGTTATATTCAGTTCCGGCTACACTCCGTTATTTCTTAAAAAAACAAGCACCGTCTTTTAGTTTAAAATTGTGTCATTTTAAATTTGTGTTCAACATTCTATCCTGTTCTTAAGTTTTCAGAAAACATTCTTATAGTATCTGGATAATTAAAAGGAATGATTGCAACTTTTCTACAAGAATCAAGGTTTGTTTTCTGATTATTTTAAAAGATGAGTCTGCTAAAGTTGGTTTCCATCACTTACCAAGGTAATTTGTTATACATACCTAATCTACGTCTACGTATTGTAGAATATTTTTTTTGCTGATCGCTATTCCTATTTGAATGAAACGTTGCCAAATCTTTTGAAGTGGAACAGAACTGTTCAGTTTGCTTTATAATTTCGTTGCCATGAAAATTATTGAGGGATGTGCTGTATTCTGCGTTTTCCTATATTTATTACCCAATGGTAAATATACAATTTTCTTAATTTATTTCAAATATACGAGTAAGAAATACATATATATATATATATATATATATATATATATATATATTTTTAATGTCACATGAATCTTTACTTTATAATTTTTAATTGATGAAAATCTTTTAAAATTTGTTTAACATTAAAAAGTTTAAAATAATATTTTCAAATACTATTATCCTTACAAGGGACAATATCTTTATAAAAAAAAATTCAGAACCAAAACCAAAAAATTATTAACATTAATATATGGTTATAGACGACTTTTGGAAAGCTATGATTTTATTAAAACCTTCCAAAACTTCCTTGTATAAAAAAGGTTAATACGATTTCTTTTAGCATTAGGATCAGATGATTCATCAATAAATTCTTCTACAGAAGAAATAGAAATGTCTGAAACAGGTTCGTATCTCGTAAAAGTGCTTTTCAACGCTTTCGTTGAAGATTTGAGTAACCACGTGGACAAAATAACAGCTGTGAGTACACTTTCTACAATAATGCTATTTGCTATTATAATATGAAAGAGATTATTGTGTATGACCTCATATAATCCCAAAATTCCGCAGTTTCCTTTGCATAATCCATGAAAGCTGATAATATGAGGGGATCCTTTTTGAAAACAAGATAATATTCTTAAGGTTTTTGTAAGGAGTGGAATATAATACGCATGTTTTATAAAAAATAAACTACCTAAATATTTATATTAATTCTACATGAGAGTTTTCACCTGATAGGGTAGAAAAGCAACTTGCGGCAGTTTTCAGTAGGTAAATTATTTTTTTTTCATACAAATACAATTATATATTTTTTTCAGTCCAGATAAAACAACACTTTGATAATTGAAAAGGCTACACTTAAACATCTAAAATTGGACAATAAACACACGCATTACATTTGCAATTCTTCACTGATTTTCCTTGCTTTCTGTTAAAATCACTTATTTTTGGTTTTCTTTCAGATACGTTTTAGCGTGAATTTCTAAATTATATTTATACAAATGCTAAAGTTAATTATGTTTCAAAAAGAAAATTTAAGCTTGAGAGGAGTGGGGCATTTTGGGACATGTCCCAAAGTACCGCGAAGTTCACCTCTTAAAACTGTAAATCATATAAAATTTAATAGACAAACACCATTTTCTTACCACACTCAAAGACTAAATGTTTATAAAAGAATTCCTTAAATTTCTATGAATATTACTTTGCCACAACTGATTTTTTTGTCATCTTTAATCATTATGATTGTTTTTTTTTATTTCATTAGTGCTTAGAAGAAAAACCAAAAAGTTTCAAAGAAGTAGGTTTAAGAATTTCTGTCTTCCTCTATGAATAGTTTAATTACAATACAAAATTTCCAAAACTGTTTCTTTCCTTTTTACAGAATCCACGTTTTGGAGTTGCTTCATTGCGGATTTTTGAAGAGGTTAAGTTACTAAATAATTTTCTTGTATTTTTCGAAGTTGTTGCTTTTCGCACGTGATGGCGCCACCACACTCTTTTCATCTCTCCTTTTCATCTTTCTCTTCTCTCCTTTTCAGAGAATTAAAGTGACCACATTTCTACATTAACACCTAGATTCTTCGTTAACTTAAGGATTATTTAAATTACTCAAGAACTAATTAAATTAATTTACCATATCATTTTTTTTTTAATTTTAGTGCTTAAAAGGTACCGGCTTTGACCTGACTCTCCATGGATTAGTAAAACTCTTTCCTGAAACAATTTCTTCGTTTCTTGATCATCAAATGTCAAACCCACTGTTTCAACTGTCAAGAATTTCACATCTCCAAGAAATGATGAAAGCTTTTATGTATCAAGATCAAGACCTGGCCAGTTTTTTTAATGTTGCAATTCAGCGTTGGCCATCCACTGATACATGTAATTGATAAATATCGCGTTATGGATAAACAGCATTAGTCAATGTGCTTTGTGGGTGAGCTTATTTTTTTACAAAGTTTATTAATTAGAAAAATTTATTTAAAAAAATCTTAAATCTGGCTGATAATTTTGTTTTTTGTTTTTGATAGAGTCCAACAAAATACATACATAAAAAATCAAAAATCTGTAATCCTGTGTATCTAAGATTTGGTTGATAAGGTTACAGTAAGGTATTTGTAGTCTTAAAAATGTTTTTATAATGTTCTAAGAAACTTTTCAACAACCTATTTATAATGATGAAAAATAAAAACGTGTAATCTTGTTATTATTAATCTAGTTCTAGATATACATGAAATAACAAAATATGAGAAAAACATTTTGATTGTAAACCCTTGACTGATAGATAAATTCAATTTTAATACAGATAAAATATTAAACCCTTTATACATGCTGCTGCCATCTGTATTTTTAAGTAGAAATCGTTTGAAGTCCAATTCTTTTCCTTCCATTTAATTCAAACGTTCAGAGTAAAAACAATAGTGTTCGGCAACTAGTGGGCAAAAAATAGTTAACTACCAACTACTAACTAGTCTGAGAAAATCTAGTTGCAACTAGTAGTTAACTACTTTTTCCTGGGACTAGTTACAACTAGTAGTTAACTTTTTCTCAAAGTAGTTAACTACTAGTTAACTAGTTTATTTAATTTCATAACCTGTTTTTTGCCCAAATTCTAATACATCTTTCTTATCTATATCACAAAAAACGCACAAAAAGGTCCTTTAATTCTGGTTATGGTATTTTGAGTACTTTACCATCTTAATTAAATTTGTTACAGTACAATTTCTTCTATATTTTGATAAAAATTTTAATAATTTTTTTTTGAAAGTAGTTGAAATTTTGAAAGTAGTTTCAACTAGTAGTTATTAAAAAAAAGTAGTTCAACTAATAGTTGAACTAGTTTAAACCAAAAGTAGTTAAACTACTAGTTAACTACTAGTTGATAAGTAGTTAACAACTAGTTGCAACTAGTTCTAGTTAACTAGTGCCGAACATTAAAAAACAATTATAGAATTTTAGGATATACAAAGTAATCAGGTTGCACTATGAGCTTAATTATTTAATTGTAGGTAACTTTCAATTTAAGAGGAGAAATTCTCATTTACTACTACTTAAGAGCACACTGGGGCTCTACTATAATTTTACCCATTGTAAAAGTTAATTAACTGAAATTAAAATAATGTGTGTGAGATAGAAAGAGATGAAGAGAGAGAGTAAGAATAAGAGATGTGTTAAAAAAAATAATGGTTAGAGAAAATTAAGGAGAGAGAAAGAGAAATGTTAAGATAAAAAGTTATTTAAAATTCAGCATCAGAAATTTCACTGATAATACAGGGCGTTCACAACTTCGATTGCGTTTCGGGCCACAATTAGCTATCATAACTTGTAGCTGGTCTTAAGAAAAAAATAGATCTGGGCTGATCTTTGCGGGACAAAATATCATTTCAATCAAAATATCATTTCAATTTTACAAAATATCAATCTTGTTAACGACATTGAGAAAAATTAAAAGTAATTGAATACTAAGGGAAAAGGAATTGCGTAAAGCAGTTTTATAGACATATTTTAAGTTTTACATTGAAATCTTAATGAAATTTATATATTTTTTACTATCAGGTTTTATATTAAACTTTTGAAAGTAAAATACTCATTTAATATTTTGCATTGGCGGTAAAACCTCTCAAAAATTTACCAATTAATTGAATTTTCCTAAATCTTTTAGAATTTCAGAATTATTCAAGACTAGTCCGGCTTCAAAAAGAGGGTCGGTGCATGGGCATGGGCCGTATTTGTTGTGCAGGCCTGTGATAATGGATAAAACTAGAGATGCTTTATGTTTTCTTTCACACTTTATAAAACGAATTATACTAATCTAACTCAAACAAACACCTACATTAAATAAAGGACTATAGAATTTTCATAAAAAGAAGTTTGCAATAAAAAAAATTTGCTTAAATTTCTAAATTTTCTTAATATTTTCTCTTATAAATTATTTATTGTATTTTGAAAATGTTTAGCTTGTTGAATAAAGAAAACAATATTTTTTTGATAATCGAGAGTAAAACAACTACCTAATAAATTATTTATAAATTAATTTTAACTTGTAGATGATTCTCTATAAAACGTTATACTAGCTATTAGAAAAAATGAAAACCAAAACCACCTGTTTTATCAGAGGCCTTATAACGTCAATTTAACTTTAACAAAAATAAACACAAAAGCAATTTCTTATCGAAATGGTTATTTTCACTACAGTTGAAGCATGTGCAGTAATAGGAGTTAGTTTTGCAGCATTGAACTTCAGAGGTGAGCTAAAGGCTTATTCAGGTTTATCAGTTTTTGTGTTCATTTTGGTGGATTCATCCAAAGTGTATATTGGTGTTTCATTCTTTACTCCTTCACTTTTTATGCCAACTAAGAAGAATAATTTTCTATATACGCCACTGAAACGGGGTGATGCAGACAAGCCACTTTTATTTATAAGAAACTTGCGTATTCTCTTATCATAAAAGGACAAAAATTTAAGGAGGTGACACCAAAACTTCCGCCCCGGATGGAAACCAATCTAAAATGTTGCATTTCAAATAATTAAATTGGAACATCTATAAACTTAATAACACAGTTGTTGTAGCAAATGAAATTTCACCTAACAATTCGGTCATGGTGGATGATAAAAGACATTTAAGGTGAAGATGATCCGTAAAGGATTTAATATAAATCTGTCAACATATATCTTCGAATTACGAGCGAGTGATTTATAACTGAGTAACTTATTCACGTTCCCAGGTATTCCTTGTTCACACATTAAGAATCCAATGCCCTGAAGCAGTCAATATTACTAAAATATTCTCAGTCAATACATTGCACTAACTTCCCCAAAATCCTTTTCCTGGTGACAGTCCTCCTTAATATCAGAACCTCCCTCCTTGATCTCCAAGATCAATCCCCCTTACCCCAGAGGGGCCCGGAATCGTCCATTAATTCCTGGGTGCCAGCGCTAATTGTGTTAGAGGGACAGATCTTATCCCGCATCCCCTGGGGTTCCCCTCAAAACTCCGGTTATTGGCGGGGACAGGGGATGGACTTATCTCTGCGGATGACGGTGGTTCGACAGACCCCAGATTGCTCTTGATTTTTGCACCCCGCCCTCCAAAAGTCATCAAAGAAGAAACCTCAGGGGTGAGGTAATCCGGCCACTCCTCTCGCCCGATTGGCTAATGCTTTCGGTGTGTGGGTGAGAATGAAGGATTCCCAAAAGTGCATTATTGACTAGTGAGCACTTTAGCAGAAGTAGATATTCCCGATACGAACGGAGCACCTACAAATTTAAATCGAGCAAATGTTTTTCTCCTTAGAAGTTTTTTAGACACGACTGGACGTGTAAAGATTTCGAGATTTGATCAATGGTTTCCTTGATTGATAGTATGTATTTTATTTGATTTCCTTGGTTTATCGATTGATTTATCGGTTTTGATTGCCCGAAAATACTATCAATCGCAGCTAAGTTTTATTTGAATCATTGAGAAAAGTGTTTGTGATGATATTTGCATTCAGATAACTGAAGTGATTTTCGGCTACATTTAATTCCATTGTAATAAATCATCATTTAAGCCTCCCTTTTACAGTACAATTATATGATGTACTGTCAAAGACCTGCTTATGCATGAGGCACTTAGCAGGTGGTTAAAGTTGGAAACCAAAGAGAGGCCAAACAAACTCAACCAAGGGCACCCGTGACCAGATCCAGAGAGTTGCTGAAGATGAGCAGAAGGAAGGTAAAGATCGCTGGTGGCTTTCTGACAGGACATTACTCTCTCAGAAAACATCTTAACGATATTGGTGTAATTGCCAACCCCCTTTGCAGAGGATGACAGGAAGCAGAAGAAAGCTCTAGTCACATACTCTGCGAATTCGACTATTATCAGTTAATTATAATTAGTCGAATAATTATTCGACTATTATTCTTCGAAAATTTTTGATCGAACCTTTGGGACTCTCTTGTATCCCTGCGAGACAACTGCTGAAATTCCTTTCTGCCATTGGTCGTCTCTAAGACTAAACAAGGGGGTAATACAAGAGACCTTTCTGGTGGTCGCAGTGCCACAAATCATTCATTCAATAAATCATAACATACAGAGAACTAAAATAAGGTTATTTTATTGGTCGGTTAGTGTTTAATGTGCCATTGACCAGATTTATTATATTCTGGGCTAGTAGTACATGAAAACGTTCTTGAAATCAATCAGCATTAAATTTTTATAGTAAAAAATATAAGAGAACATCTGTTTTAACCCAAATAACCATTCCCCTTTCTCCGTTTCCCTCACATCAACAAAGTAAATTTCTACCAATTACACCACAAAGAATGTTAAACCAACCACCTCACGAACCAAACGCTCTCCCGTTTTCCAATCACGCACTCACAAAAAAAAACCCTCCCTTCAGCATTCCAATCCCTTCACAAAGCCACCCCTCGAAAGGTTAAGAGCTGCTAAACACGGAAAATTATTCGCGCGAGCGGACCACCAAAACCCCTCCCCACCGGAACGATCTCGTAATCCCCCGGAATCCGGCAAAGACACCCTCTCCGGTGCTGATCCACCGCTTGATCCTGTCCGGGGCCTTAATCCCGGACTTCCGACGACAAGCCTCGCGACACGCGGCCGGATAATCCGGTCGGCGCGTCGGAGCGGAAAGGGGCCTGACTTCCCGCCGCGTCGTATGCCACCTGTCGTCGGATAGGGTGCTTATTGTTACGCAATAATGACCGCCTGGGATTAAAATGAGTTGGTGAGTCGTTTGTCCCACTCATTATAGAGTGGCTCATTGAGTCAAGGTAGCACTTCGCTTCATTTGGGATCTAAATCATCAATCAGTTTTGATATTTAATTTAGGGTTTATCTCACATTTTTATTTATTTAAAAGGATTTTTAAAGTATATTTAAGGATATTTAGATATTTGGAGGATATTGTTAACCTTTACTCAACATCCCCACCCCTAATAATTTTTTAAACCTGAGGATATCCCTTGAAAGAGTATAGCAAAAAAGTTTGGTCACATAAAAACCGAGCTGCACTGTGTCGCGTATTTTGACTCTCCTGAAAATTTGATGAGTTTCGAGATTAGGTAGATGTTGAGTAAAATAAAATAAAATCGTAAATAATTTTAAATAAATCCCTCTTCAACATATTTCAGTTAAATTCGTGGTCAAGTATCAGAGGAATTAAAGACTTATAAGCATTCATGAAAAGAAAACACCAATTCAAAGGAGAAGTATTACAAAAACACGAAAAAAGAAGGAAAGAAAAAATGAATTTTGATGTACTATACTCTAAGAAAGAGAGAGCGGGAGAGAAGGTATGCCATTTTTTTATTATTTTGGTTAAATTGAGGCCATCTAGAAACGAAGGGTAAACTAAACAAAAGTAGAAAACTACTTTTAAAAATTGTACATACATTATCTTGTATTGGGTGAGAAAATGCAGACATTTATTCTAGGCCAGAGGTGGTTCTGAGAGGCTTGATAACTCATGGTTTCATGGATCTGGTTTGATGTTTCGGTCAAGCCAGATAGGACCAGTGGCGTAGCCAGAAATTATTTTTGGGGGGTGCACAATGATATCGAAAGAAAGAAGAAAAATTTAGGTCTTATATAACCATTAGGAAAAAACTAGCCATGTAATAATATCAATCTTTCTTGATCGTAGTAAAAAAATAATTATACCAAATATAATTATAATTACACCAAAAAAAAATACAGTAACAATAAATAAATTATTAAATTAATCTTAGGGGAAAATATCAGTATAAAATAAATTTTATAACTCTTTGTAAAACGAAAAATGAGGGGCTCATGCATTACGTATTTAATTCACCGGCTTCTCGTAGTATTCATTCTTTATCCCTTTCATTATGGACAGTTTCAGTAGCTGAGGAATTATCTAATGAATATTAAGCCCCATCTTTTTCGTTTTACAAGGAGTTACAATTTTTTTGACATTTATTTCACATTATTTTTTTTTATTTTTAGTTTTCTTGAGTTAAGTTTAACTATTTGACCTAAACGGACTTACAATGATTTTTTCATGCGGTATCGTTACTTGTAATCAAACTAAAAAAATTATACTGAATAATTTTACCTTTAAAAGTATCACAGCTACATGACCCTCTGTATTATATTTAGGGTCATGATAGCAACATTACATAGCTATGTATATTTTCGTTAAAATTACTACTTATGCAGATTTTACCTCTCCCGTTAATTCAGATAGGTACAGGTACAGGAATTTTTTTAACAGTAAGTAAAAATTTGTTTCAAATTACATAAAATCAAAGTTTAACACTTTATATTATAGATTCTTAAACTCATCCTGAACTTGATGAGTATAAATTTTTTAACCCCGAATGTTTATGTAACTCTCTTACGAAATTTGCATGAAATATTTACACATTCCATCCAGGAGATAGAGGACTATTCTAGTACCTATACTACTCTCATACATTTAAAAATCAATTGCAGTTAAACTACAAATCAGTGTTTCCGAATTGAATTAAGTATTATTTATGTATTGGACATGATACTACTTTTTAATACTGGTAGCTCTAAAAAAGTGTTATCCCATTTCTAAAGTTATCAAAAAAAAAAAAAAATTTAAATAGAAATAAATATTCATATTCAAACACACTGCAACAAAAACTGAATGTTTAAAGTGATTAAAGTTTGAATTCTTTCACAGGTGTTGGATTAACATACTACCTATAATTATAACTCGTAAAAGTGGTACAGATTTACATATTTGAGTCATAATAGACAAGTAAAAAATTCTATATCAGAAGTTAATAGTTAATATTTCTTTTTAAAAAACGAAAAATGGAGAGGGAATAATGAGAAAATAAGAAACTGAAAAAGCAGAAGAATGAAGCATAGGCCGGCACAAACACTTAGCTAAAATAAAATAAGTAGAACAACGTTTGTATTATGCACATATGCTTATTTAAAAAATGATTCAGACGATCGTTTCGGGGATGCGTGGATCCCCCTCTTCAGAGTAAGATGAAATGTAAGATTTTAATTACTACCATAGCTACCTTCAAAAAGTATAAACAAAAAAACTATTTCATGTATAAAAATAATGGTCCTATATACAGCTAAAAATTCAATATTTTTTTTATTTTTAAATAAAATTGCGTCTTTTCCTTGAATAGAAATCTCCATTAATGTAAACAAAATCAAAATTGCATTAAGTCATTAATTAAAGTTATTGGTAACTAAAATACCTCTTACCATCTCTGTAGAAGAATTAATAACGCATCCATGACCATGACGTCTTTTTAGATCAGGTGGTCTTTCACTTAAGCTGTTGTCACTCACAGATGTATTTTTAGAAAAAAAAATCATTAATTGTTCGTTTGCGATTCATTTTAATAAGAGGGCAATTCTATCTCAAGTCTATCGGACACAGAGAAGACGGATAAAAAATACGACTACTAAGCTTAAACTGATACCTTCTGCTGACCCCTTCCAGAATTTAAGAACTAGATCTATTATTTACACTTATAAATACATCAGCATCACAACTACTTAAATATGAAATTTAAAATTATTTTTGATATCTGAGGGAGCAGAGCTCCAAAGTCTGATGTGGTCGCCTCGGTAATCGGTTCTCATTCCATTCTCTTCTCTCCCTCTTCTCGAATAGCGTTCTTGTTTATATCACTCAAGATGCGAGGGGGCAGAAAACATAAAAAGTTCCCGCCATTTGTGTGGGTGGCCCTACGACCGAAAGGGACCTACCTCCCGGATTCTTCCAGAACCCTCAGTTTTGACAGGTTTATGAGGAGGGTGTTAATAAAAGTCACGCAGCTGGGAGAGAGTACAGCCGCGCCGATACAATCCTATTCTTAGATTTTAAAAATATGTATTACAATTATGTTAGGGAAATAAAAAAAAGCTATTCTAAAATATTTTATTTTACGAAAGAAAAAGTTTAGGGGGGTGCAAAAGACCCGTTGCACCCCCCCCTGTCTACGCCACTGGATAGGACTCCAGCCTACAAGGAGTCATTGCAATTAAACTTGCTATCATTATCTGTGTATATCAATTTTCTTAAGCTCTTTAAGTTGTGTCAAATTTCTAGTTCATCTTTACGACAATATACGTACAATAATACTATTAGACCCTTCGAGGAGGAATAAATACCATTTTCCCTACAGGGTAGGAAGGTTATTACTTTCTAATAGTAGTTGAATAGTGTATGGTACAATTGAAATTAAATATATTTGTAAATACATCACATCATTCAGGGTGTGCCAAAAGTCTGTTTCACGGCTTTTGTTTATAACGTCTCGTAGAGTCATATGAAGTAAGGTGTACCCCTAGGTAAGTGACAATGGAGAACCCATTGAGGTGACTTACAGTGCCTGTAGCGAAAAAATAAGAAAGTTTTAAAAAAAATAATTGGAAAAACAAAACGAGTTATAATAAAAGTTTCAGTGAGAAAAATGTTGGCAATATTATAAAAAACGAGGAGAAAAAATTCCATGAAAATATCTTCAATGCTCAAAGAGATATTAGGAAATAAAAATAACACTTAATCTCAAAAAAGAAAAATTTCGCAAATTTGCAAATTTCTTTGATTTTTTAGTCAAAATGTGTCTTTGATTACATAAAAAACCCAAAAATATATGATAACGAAGTTTTTAAGAGGCCTAAAAAAGTAATGTTAGATACTTTAGAAGAAAATATTTTGTGCTATCCAGTAAGGTTTTTATTTAATCTTTCAAACTGAAAGAAAGTATTTCAATCCTTAAAGACGTTTTTATTTTCAAAACACTCCCGAAAAATGCCTAAAAAATTAAATTTATAGAATTGTTTTGCAAAACTGTAAGTAATACTAATCTTTAATTGATTTTTCAATTAAAAGTTTTTTAAATGAAATTTATGAGATGCATGTTTGAAGTAGGACATTGGCGCTCCTTTTCAATGGAAATGATTGAGATTTTCACATTTGGAGCATCAAAGACCAGCATGAATCGGCAAACTTCAAAGGCAGGTGGTGACAGAGACGGTCGGGCCTTGTTTAATGGAGGGGGTTGTTTGATGAAAACTTTCACCAGGGGATCTCTGTATTGTCCCCTTCCCCTCGTTTGATGCAGCGGTATAAAGGCTTTCGAAATGAAAGAACACCCCTCCTTTATGTATTTCTATAATTCTTTGTGTTCTTTTGATAACCTAATGTCAATATGCAAATTATGTTGCAAGCAATCAGATCAGTAGGTAGTAATCGTGTTTTATATTTTGGCAACGTTCGAGTAGAACGTAGTAGAACTTTCTAGAACATTTTTATAATTTATATAATATATGTGTGTTGTTCCCGTTTTGAAAATAACCTGGCCTATACTATTGTTCAGTTCTTACATTTTTAATATGACTTAAATAATCAGTGTGTTATTCGGCTGACTGGAACGCCCCAAAATAGAGTTTAACAAAGTTTTTCTATTTTTTGTTCTAGCTCTTGTCTTCTTTCTCCTCTATATTTTCATTAAAACAACCTTTTGGACTTCTTCATTCTCAGTCACCTTTCATTTTAAATTCTCTCCTTATATACTTCTTTCTTTATTCTCTCACACTATTTCTCTTATGACCTCTGTTCTATTACTCCCGTCTCCCCACTTTTCGTTACTTTATCTCTATTATTATATCCTATTTTTTCTCCTCTTATCCATCGGTGCTATTTTCTTTATCCCGTATGAATAATTTCCCATTCCTTTTTTCCTCATTACTATGAATATTTCTTTTTATCCAAATAGGACACAACTGGGGAAATAAGCGAAAATACTAACTACACTAATTCGAATTCTCAGAAAACCAGTTCCCTAAATATCTTTCATAAGGTATCTTTCATATATTTCCGCTTCCAATTCCCTTTTTATCATTTGTTTTCTCTATCCACTTCATTACTCTTTTTTCCTCTCCCTATATCATATATATTTTCCACTTATATTTCCCCCTCTTTTTAAGCCTGTTTGTCCGTGTATCTGATTCTTTTCTTATAATCCATCCCCTATCTCTCTACCAATCTTTCTTCATATCCTTTTCCATTTCTACCCACTACTCAAAAACATCTCCAACAACCGTCTCATATTTCCCCGAATACACACACACTCAGCATGAGCAACAGCAGTCAGCCCAAAGAGCTCTCACTCCATAACCCAATAATAACGCAGACAGACACACAGCAGTCTCAATAATTGACCGCGCTATTTGCCTCGACCGACGCAGGGGGCAGAGCAAACCCCTCCATTTTTCAGAAAAGTCAACCCCCAAGAAGGGGTGGCTCATCTCCCAGCAGGGTCGTTACAACTCAACGCCCGCTGAGTGCTCCTCTACTTAATTAAATTGATTGCTGCGCATGCGCCCGGGCTTTTGTGAAGCCTGGGGCTTTGTGCAAGAATCGTCCTCGCATTAATCAGGGGCTGGCTATTGTCGAAAAGGGGGAGGGAATTGGAAATCATGGCCTCAGATATGAGCTCCTTCTTCCAAGTGTCCGGTGACTCCTAGGAGGAGCTGTTTGTTGGCTTTTTAATCGAATCGAAAAGTCGTTGGATCGATTCAAGGTGATAATGACTCCATTGGAGAAGAGAGGAGGAGAAGATTCAGGAAGGTGTGTGGAGAAGTGTCAGTGGAAGTGAAGAGAGAGAGAGAGACACGGAATGAGAAAAGTGCCACTTCTCATACAATTCTAATAAAAGTATATCTTCAGTAGATCACTTCAAGTTTTTGTAATTTTCAATATAAATTTGAATGAACTTGTTGAGTTACATTGATATTCATTGGTTGTCAGTATCTTTGTTTAAGCGGAAAGGACAAAAAGGAATCGTTAAAGATATTCCGATCAGAATAAATAAAGGTTTAATTAATGCAATAAAAAATTAATCTTATGTGGGACTCCTCGTAGAATACTATAGTTGGATATAGAAACTAAAGATTACATGCATCAGATAAGTATTTTATTAAAACTATGCGTTTGAAGGGCTTTAAGAAACTATCAAGTTGTGGATCTTTCATGGGTGTTATCTAATGTCATTTTGAATATAACATACGGGAAGTGAGATGATTTTAAATAAAAGATGGAGTAAGGCTCCTCTGTTGGGTGTTATGGAGGAAATGAAATTTTTTATTTACTATTTTTTCCCTACTTGGAATTAAACAAGAGAAAGTTAATTTGTATTAATTGCTATAAAAATAAGTTGTAATAACCTTTTCTTACTTTAGATAAAATTCAAAATAAAATCCGTTGTCCTTCTGTATACATTTTTGTTATGTTTTTTTTTTTTTAAATTCTGTAGGATACCTTCTACTTTTTTAAATTGATCACTCGTGTTATTTCTTCAAAATAAGATTCAAACGCTGTATTTGAGATAAAAAGTAAACTTTTTTTTAACTTCATTACATTACCTCATCTTTTAATTCGAAATAACAGATAAAAAAATAATTTCAGAAGTAGCAAAAAATTTTCCTTTATAGGACCTAAAACATTCCACCAAAAAAGAACAGATTGAGAACAAAATTTCAAAACATAAAAGATCATAAAAACCCATTACGCTACCAATAGCCCTCAACAATATGCCTTACATGCAAATGAATTGGTCACAACCAACAAGAACACCATTCCGTATCCATTCATAACCCCAAATAAAAAACTCCAATCCAAAAATGGAGGTGAAAAACTCTCCAAAGTACAGAATGCCAACCCATAAATTTTTCACACTTAGCAGCGTTCATCACGTTTCCTTTGTTGCTAATTTGTCCGCAGCATTATGCGACAACCTGCCCTGCTCTTTTGACGCTGACTTTGCACCCCTGTAGTATAAATCCCCTGGAGGCCCCTCCACAATCTGTCCACAGAGGAATTGAATTGGGGAGAGGGGTGTTAAATTTGCCAGCTAAAAGCGAGGGCTCTTTCTCCCCCTTTTTTTTTTCCTCTGTGTTTTTTTTTCAATGGTTGTCATCGAGTTTGACGGCTAATGCCGTGATAACGTGTAGATACACGGTTGTTTTGGTGTGGTTGTCCTCGATGTTAAGCTTTTGTTATGTAAAAATCGATAGAATGGATTAATTCTAAACATGTTATCAGTACACGATAGAGAAAATAACGTTTTATAATTAGGTTCATACATAAAAATTTACAGTCAAGTAAAAAAAATCATAGATATTTATAGAAGTGTTTTTATTTAATTCGGAAGTGAGGGAGTTACATTATTTGCATAGATTATTTAATTGATTGATTTCGGAAAAGACATGATATTGAGCATTTTATTCCATTATGGTTACATTTTTAGTAAACAAAAACCTTTTTATCATGGACGAATCTAACGTAAATTTAAGTTATGAGTGTAGTGTTCGTGCTATATCTGATTCTATGAATTAGATTCGTTAGACTTTAGCTTTTTTTTCATCAAATTTTTAGACCCTACTTCATCCTTATTTTATCTTTATTTAGTTTTCTCTTTATTACCCTTACTAATTGACGTTTTAGAACAATATTAACTTCAACTGGTTTTTTTTTTTAATCTAAAAAAGTTTTCTTAAATTCAATTGAAAAGTCCTAAAAAACTGTACCTTTTCCATGTGCTATCTAACTTAACCTCTTCGTGAAAAAAAATTGCTGAAGTTTATCTGAAAGTATTGATATATTACAGAGGGAAAACACAACCGAGAGATCTTTCTTCAATATCTTAGATCCTTACCTATTATTTTTCAGGGTTTTTTTATACTGTAATATACCATTTGAGAGTTCTTAGCACTATTCAGCTACTATGAGTCACTTCTTATCGGATTAAAATTAAACGGTACAATGAAAAGTCTTGGTAGGATGTATTATTTTTCTGTCCACCTATTAAGGTAGAATCATTTCAAAGTTTTTCCACCATACGAAACACATTCAAACTATCTTGACATCTTTCGTTTGGAAAACACTTATCACATTGCAAATACATAATCCATCAATATTTATTTCCATCCATAATTTATGCCATTACGTAATCCCCAGCATTACTTTTAAGCCTAGACTAATCACACACGCCATCCATTACAGCTAAAAACCCCACTCCAAAAACCCATATCCATTAAAAATAACTTAACAGCTTAGCACATTAATATGAGAAGAAAAAAAAATCCTCACACCAGTGTTAAGACGCTTAACCAAATCCCCCTCTCGGCCCCTGAATCACCCTCGTGATGATAGCGAAACCAAACTGGGCAGATGGCCGGGTCGCTTTTGACTCTAAACGCCCGATGAATATTTCATTGACTGGATTCATCTCGGCATACACACGGGCTTTTCCATTGTTTTGCACGCTGCCCCCCTAACCAGAGTTGAGGGGGGGGGTTATAAAAGGTGGGGGCGCAGACGATCTGTATCGCTTCAACCTGTCATTAAGTGCATCGATGGTTACGCTCGGTGATTTACAGCGGTGGGGGTGGTTGTGCCTCCTCCCCCCTCTCGCTTTGTTGGGGGGGGGGCTTGGATGCGACTGCCATCTGCCATGCCCGTGGATGCCCGTGTCGGTGAGGTAAACCCTATTGAGGAGTTGATGTGTCGATCAATAGTAATAATTAGATTTGGAAGTAGTAATTTGATTATCTCTTGAAGTGTCGTGACTCTTGATTTATTTCACTTGTAAGAGCTAATAATACGTTTTTATTCTGTGGTTTTCTGTGACTGGCTAGATTTACTATAGCAAGGTGAAAGGTAGTGGAGTATTTCACGGTGATCGCGACATTTTGTAGGGTCCGTGTTATAAAATTTTTTCTCTTAATACGTAAAATATTGAAATTTAAAAATAAAATATGCTGAACAGGTTATGTTATGTTAGAATTAGCAAAGGAAGTTGTAAAACAAAAAACTTTCAAATTTATGTTACATTGAAATTTATAAGTGAAATGTTTTAGGATAAAACGTTACATATATACTGTGAAATACTCCTAAGAGTTGAAACCCATGTAGCGTCAATAATGTGTTCCGCGTTGTTTAGGTACCATAGTTGTTGTATAAATGTACCATAGTTTTTTTCTAACTATGGCTTAATTTTAAAGCGTATGTTCTTTCAAACTCTTTCCTTTTTTAATCCTTCTATGAAACCGCGTTATGCGGGAGTCTATTGTTATGTATATCAGACCGTGAGCACTGATTCAGTTGGAGATGGAGCTTCTGTGGTACAAAAATACCTATTAATTACACAGAGGTTTTCTAAAGGATTAAATACATCACATTGTGTAGACAAGAAATTTTTCATACTATCTCCTTTAATGTCATTGGGTCTTACGTTGGATAAGAATTGTAAGATATGAAGGGATTAAAAGATAAATATGACGGGAGGTTGAATGAGAGAAAAAAAGAGGATTATAAAAGAGGGGAAACTGGAAGAGATTAAATGAGATGGGGAAAAAGAGGACAAACTGAGACATATATTAAGAGTAAATTAAAATAAGACTGTACAAGAAAAAAATACCAGAGAGAAACATTGAGTGAGATAAAGTAGGAAAAGCCTGAGTGAGAGAAAAGGAATAAGATACATTTATTAGGGGACATCCATAAATTACGTGAGGTCAAAAAGGGGGGGAGGGGTTCGGAAAAAGCTCACCAAATCTTACCAAGAGGGGAGGGGGGTCGATTACAATCTCACGTCAACTTTTTAAGTTAGAAATTACACGATTTTCTTTGTTTTTTAAGTATGAGAAAGGAAGTTTTTTAAAAAAAAGTTGTAGGTAAATCTCACTTGGGGGGGGAGGGAGGGGGCAGATTTTGAAAAAAAACACCTCACGTAATTTATGGATGTCCCCTTACCTTTTTCGAGCTTCACCTCCTTGAGGGATATTTTGTATGTTATAGAAACATTATGCGTATCAAAGTATCCATATTAACTGGTTAATACTCCCAAATAACTATCTTAATTCGATCAAAGATCACTCAATAGTCAATCCAAGCAAAAACCAATTGAATCCAATTTCCCCATAACACAAACCAGATCTATTTTCACTACAAAAATACATTTACCAAATTGCACTGAAAACACCATGTTCAAACTTTCAAAAGGAACTTGTCCTACACAACAATTTTTATTGTGAATTGCACTGAAAACACCATGTTCAAACTTTCAAAAGGAACTTGTCCCTCACAATACTTTTCATTGTGAATCCCCCTGTTATGCAGCGATATCGCATTTTGTAAAGACCCAACAACCACCACCAAAAGCGTTATTACGACCAAAAACCACCTGCTAATGACCTTCCCCTCTTTCCCATGCATTACCCCTCTAATGACCACGGGCATTACCACACACACACGCGTGTTTATTTACCCGAACCTCCTTTATTTCAGACCACCGCCGAGGCGAATTTACCCTTAGATGACGTCACGGCGGTCACGTGGAACGCGTCGATTAAATAGGACTCAAAAGTCCGAATAAATAGAAAGAGAACAAAAAGGGAGCGTAAATGACGGTCGTTTAGAAATCCCACGTTCCATTTGCTTTGCAATTGCAGGAAAGCGACGTTCCAGTGGGCGTGGGCGACTGTTGCCTGTCTTTGGAAAGGCCTGTTTGATTCCCGTTCTACGATCCGAGGCTTTTAGCCGGTGTCTTTTCAAGAGAAAGTCGATAGAGGGAGTGGGTAAAAAGTTAAGAAGCAGTTGATTAAGTAGGGTTGATTAAGACACATTAACTTTGGTTTTTAATAAAAATTTCATTTACTTACTTTAAAAAATTCATAAAAACTAGAAGCACTTGTCTTCTAATGTATTTTTATATACTATAAAGTGTTTTAAAAGTCCTTTCAAATTAAAAAGATGGCAAAAACAGTCAAAGAGAAGATTTTTTTAGGGAGAATCTTAAGGATGCCTGATGTAATGTTTGGGAAGCATTCACTGCATTTTGTTCTCAACCTTATTTTCTTAACACTGTCAGAAATATTTTTGACTCTAACAGCATGTTATTCAGATTGTGAAATACTAAATGGCTGATTTTATACTCTTTTAATACTGACTTACATATTTTTTATCCCAAGAAAGCTATTTAAATTTTAGCACAGGAATTTATTTATAATAAGTGTACAATAACACCCCCAAAATTTATTTTTAAAAACCCTTTAAATCAAAATATGGTTACAAAACTTAATTAATTTGCGAATTTTGTGAATACTTTGTAATGAAAATTAAAGAGTTTTGTAAAAATCTACCTAAAAATTAGAGATAATTATAGAGATATATAATTTAAAACTCCCATACTTTGAGGAACAACCCTTGCTGGACTAAATTGAATTATTTCGAAGTCATCCCTTTCACACATTGCACATTCTATATTGCAGAAATACTCTTTGAGGCTGTTACCTTCCAATCATCAGAGTTGACAACCGAATATCGATCTAAACATAGACGATGAAAACAACTTACAATATTTCCCATCTAGCTTCATTCTTTCTATACCAGTAGCACAGCTCATACCAAATATGTCAAGTTTACTTAAATACAACTGCAAAACATGAAATTTGGCCATACATGACTAAAATAGGGCCAATCTTGAATATTTGTGGTGCTTGGGTACTCTTCAGCCTATTGTATGAGGCTGAGAATTCCAATTCCTCTACCTTAATCCCTTTACTCATGATTACCAAGTTTTCTTAGTTACATGAACCCTCGAAAAAGCGTCCGTAACTTTGTGCCCGTCCCCTCATTATCACGATCGGCTGAAACGGCGTCAAAACGAGACGGATCTCTTCTGAAAAAACCCGTGCGTGAGGACTTGCATAACAACCGGGTGGTTTCGTGATCCGAGTCAAAAAGCCGTCGTTCGCTTTTGTCCGCGGCACTCGGGGGCGGCTCCGATGGAAATACAGAGGAAAAACCTTGTTTGCTCTTGTAACGATTCAGGAGCCATTAGTCAAATAGGAGACGGCTCCATGCGGTGGATGATTGTTTTAAATTGGGGTTCAGGAGAGTTCGATAGGGGTTTTTTGTGCCGTATTTGGAAGAGATGTCCTAAACTGAAATTTCCAGAGAGAAAGACCATATTGGTTAGAGAAACACTTAAAATCCATACCTAATACTGGAATCATTATGATTTTCATGAGAAGAAATTTTTATTTCAGATGTGTTACAGTTTCTAGGAACCGATTACTAAAGAATCTCCATTTCTAGAAATATTACTTAAAAAAAAGCATAAAAAATTAAGAGAAAATTTCTATCTATTGTTTAGCTATTGACTGGTATCATTTGATTATATATTTTTTGTGATACATTATATTTTTTATCATTTAATACCAGTCTCTCTTTAATCTCTTTAAGGTGAAATCATAAAAACAGACGATGTTAAGACAAGAATAAAATATTTCGTAAATTCACATTTATTTCAGAACATGTGATTTTTTTTAAATTTGATTTTACCTTAAACACCACTTACATCCTTCCTATCCCACTATTTTCGAAAGTAAAGTTTTGATATTTTAACCATTTAGCTGTTAACCAATACTTTTCTGTAGAGTTCTTCCCACTTTTCCATTGTAAATGTTTTTTTGCAGCAAGATTCAAGTTAAACAAGTGAATCAGCTATATTGGCTAAATAGTTAAATTTTTTTGCCACTCTTGTTGACATATGAAATAGGACTTATATCCATAATAGCGTATTGTGGGTAAAAAATTAAATTTTCCTGTTCTCTTTCTTAAAAAATGCATCGCAACCATAATTCGTTACCAAACTTGATTTTTTTAACTGTTAAACTAAACAAAAAAGAACACGATTATACATTATTACAGCAGCTGGGACCTGGGAGCTCCATGTGCATGTAGGTGACACAAAAGAATAAATACAAATTAAAACTGAAAGTACGACTCATCTACCTTTATATAAAAATCATCACCTTAAAACACAAATTAATAAACATCCGTCCAACAACAATACCACAATAAGCAACCTCAATCTACAAAAAAAAAATCTTCTCCTCTGACCAAAACAACTCCACCACACCCCACCACCCCTAAATTACGCTAATGCCTGGCAACACCAAATCACACACACACGGCACCCAAAAAAGAAACCAAAAAAGAAAACAAAACAAAAAAAAGGCAGATCCACCCCCAACTGCAGAAAAGAGATAAAGCCTTCGTTTGCGGCGAAATATTCCGAAAGTTGCCGAAACTCGGCCGAAGGTAGTAAGCCACGTCTACCTGCTGGAGAGGAGTGAAAGCCCCGACCGACTTTAATATCGGTAATGGACGGACATCGATCTGTTGGCTGACACACAGAGATGCCTATGGTGTGTGCTCCGACCGTGGTGGAGTTGAGGGGAGAGACCTTGACGATGTACTGCTGCTGCTGGGAGTAATTGGTGAAGTTGAGTGGTCTTGGATATGTGTGTGTGTTGAAAGATATGTTCTTTATGTGGGATTTTGATTTTTTTCTTATAAGGGTAGGGTTTTTTTAGTGAGTTGGTTTGATGGTTGGGATATTCTGGGAAGTCTGAAATGTATGGATTGAAGGTTTGGTTTTTAGAGGCTTAAACCAATGGAGTGTCATGAGTAATTTTTTTTTTGTTCGTCTGAGTTTTTTTGACTGAGTTCATTTTTGTGAATCTGGTGAATAACACTGTGTGAATATGTTAGGCTCGATGACCGAAATAGCTCACTGAGCTAAAAAAGAAAACATAACGTTGTAGCATTTGCAAAACTCCACAACACGTTGTGTTCGGTTTTTAAAAGGCTACAACCCGAAATGGTCATTTTGGAACGCGTTTTGAACTTTATTTAGTGCAACCACAATGCAACGGACAAGTTTTGAACACATTTTCAAGATGTTAGGATGGGAAGATGGGAAAAAAATAACACATTTTTAAACTTTTTATGTTTTACTTTTTTTCATCTTTGCATCCTTTTATTGTTTTCAAATTATTTTTTGTTTCCCCAATTTTTTTTACTTTCTTACGTTTCTCTCTTTATCTTTTTGTGCTTTCTTTTTCTTCAATTATCTATTTTTCTTTAATTTACAGGTTAATTTTAATTTAATTTCAAAACAAAAGCTGTTTATTTTTACAAATCTTTATTTTGTTTAAGTTGGTTTTCCCTGAGTTCACAAAGGTTAAGCGTTTTCACGTTTGTGCCTGGCGCAGTAAAAAATTATCGAAATTATTTGAAATACCACATGAAAGATCTTTGCTAAAGTATCTTGAAAAGGAGATAGTAATAGATTTTTGATTTTTGAATTTTAGGGTCGAGAAAATCCTCTTAATGAAACCAACACCCCTGACCATGCTCACCAGTAAAATAATATAACAGAAAAATATATCCCTAGAATATCTCTTTTGTTCAGCTTTCAAAATTTAAAGAGCTCAGCATCGTATTTGTCGGAAAAAAGGTAAGATATTTTAGTTTTAATCAGGGTTTGAATTTAATAATCGCACTTGATCACCAAAACCTGGTTTAATGATTAAATTTTGAGTAAAATCATAAAATTGGGCCTGGTTTAAGGCAAAAAACTCTTGATCGATTTTTGAGTTTTATTAGTTTTGATTAAAAATCATGATTACTTTTGAGTGATATGTTTTTACTCAGATAATAATCATTAATCATGATGAAAAATATTTCGATCAAAAAATAAAATTCAAGCAGCGCTAACTAAGACATATCGTTCACACCTCTCCAAAACCACCAATCTAACTTTTAAAGAGATAGGCGTTCTCTCAGAGTATCAGTATATTTCAGAGAAATAGAGGTATATCTCCGTGTGCGATTCGGTGGTCTTTCGTGCGACAAAAATTATTTTTATTTTTTGGTACGAAAAATAAAACTCAGAAAATAATGATCACTTACAATTATTAAAATTATGAACACCAGTAATGATTACGACGCAAAGTTTTCTTTTCTGATCGCCAAACGATGATCCGTGTTTAATGAAAAACACTGTCAGATTTTAATAATATACTTTACTCGGTTATGTGTTACCCAAGTGCAATTTAGAACACTGACTAAAATAAATTGCAAAATCTTCTTGTTAAAAAATCGTTTAAATACTTACGAAAGTCATATTTCCTTTTCAAGAATGAAAATATTTAAAATACAGTATTTCAAACAAATCAACGAAATTACATAAATTTAATTAATTACATAAACATTGCGCATTCTATATTATAAAAATACTCTTTGAGGCTGTTACCTTCCAATCATGAGAGTTGACAAGTTGACAACCGAATATCGCTCTAAACATGGACGAAGAAAGCAACACACAATATTTCCCCACCTAGCTTCATTCTTCCTATACCCTAGTAGCACAGCTCATACCAAATATGTCAAGTTTACGTAAATACATTTAGAAAAATTAAATTTGGCCTTACATGACAAAATTTAGACGAATCATAAACGTTTGTACTGCTTGGGTTGTTCGAAACAAAGTGATCCGCAGTCTTCTTCGAATAGGGAACCACAGGTCTAAAGTCATTCACTCAAACATCATAGAAAAAACACAACACTGCATCTCTAAACGCGAGTTTCTATCATCAAACCCAAGAAACGCACCCCCAAAATTAAATCCCCTCCCTAAAAGCACCCTTTCTTACGCCCTCCATCTTTTTCGCGAGGCTCCGAAATCCTCCCGCCCCCGAGCGGGAGGAGGAGAAGAAGAAGAAGAAGCGCAAGAGGAGCGGGATAAATCCCCTCCGGAATAAAAAGCCCTCCCTGCCTTTGTATGGATTGAAAGGAGCCGGAGAAGGCAAGACGCGTAATCAAGTGCGTTGTCACTGTGCTCTTGGGCCCGATTGTAGAGGTGGTGATGGTTAGAGGGCACGTCAGCGGAAACACTGCGTGACAAGAAGGAGAGTGGTCAAAATGAAATTCGTGGGGAAAACATGGGAAGTCTTTGTTTATATTACTGATGGTGGAAAATTTTGGACTTGAGTGGAAGATACCTCCGAATAATCAAGAGGGCGGAAACTGTTCTACATTAGAGAGATAAAGTGATGTGGTAGTGTTCGGCAACTAGTGGTCAAAAAATAGTTAACTACTAACTAGTCTGGGAAAATCTAGTTGTAACTAGTAGTTAACTATTTTTTCGTGGGACTAGTTGCAACTAGTAGTTAACTATTTCCCAAAGTAGTTAACTACTAGTTAACTAGTCTATTTAATTTCATAACCTACTTTTTGGCAAAATTCTAATACATCTTTCTTATTTATGTCACAAAAAACGTTTTTACTTCGCGCAAAAATAATCTTTACTTCTTGTTATGGTATTTGAGTACTCTACCTTTGATAAAATTTGAAACATCTTTTTAAATTTTAAATAAAAAAATTTTAAAGTAGTTTTAACTAGTAGTTAATTAAAAAAGTAGTTAAACTAATAGTTGAACTACTTTAAATTAAAAGTAGTTAAACTACTAGTTAACTACTAGTTGAACGGTAGTTAACTACTAGTTGCAACTAGTTCTAGTTAACTAGTGCGGAACACTAAGTAATGGTATGGCGAATGATGCTGTCAAAATAGTTTCATATAGCAAAGTTGGTACTTTATTTGCGGTATTATAAAAACATTATTGATCAGGAAGGAAGCTGTTTACAGATTTTAAGATTTTCGGGATGAAATTTTTGTTCTGAATTCGTATTTAACATAAAACCCATTTCTATTCTAGACGAATATTTTTTCTTTTTATTAGAGGTTTCCAAATGTTTTAGCTAGAATGCACAACATAAATTATTAACTTAATCTCAAGCGGACTCCGTGAATATTCATTTTTAAGCCAAGACTTAAGTTTAAAATCTTTAGTTGTGAAATTACGGGCCTTTTTATGAACAAATATGTTTATTTATTTTTTAATTAGTATAATAATCAACACTACATTTACAATGAATCACCAATGTATTTTTAAACCCTTTCAAACTCTACGTTAAATCTTTTTATAACATTGCCTACAACCAATCCTATCTCATGAGGTAGAGCCAGCCTGAGTAATCTAAATAAACTTGTGACTAATGAACAGTAAACTTATATTCTAACATTAAACTATTAAACTAACCATTATTAATTATTAAACAGAAGGCAAATCTAAGTAGCATTATGAGCTAGGTTTTTTAGGAGCTAAAACTAGCTAATGAAATCTCTGTTGTATGAGTATCAGTATTTATTGATATCTGAGGTTATTGAGAAAGACAATATTTCTATTAAGAAATATTATCAGTTAACGGAATGGTTTAATTCCGTTACCTGTCCAGTTAAGTATCGCAAAAGTGTTTACAACGCCGAATATTGAAATAGTAGTGCCAAGTTTTTATAGCTTTCGTTTATATAACTGTTTGTGTTTATTTAATCGATTATTTTGCAATTTTTGGTGACATTTCTAATATGTTCACGTCCAAAACATCTTGGCGATATTTACCGGGACAGATAACGGAATTGAACCAAGAAATTAAGTAGATCTCTTGTCACTTGTCTTCTTTGCTCGTATATTTATCCTGAAGGACCTTGTAAATAACTAATAAAAATAAATAGATCTTGGGATAGGAGGAGATATTGACCCAGTTGGCTTCAACGGAGAAAGATGCTCGATGCTCCCCCTATACCCCTTGTAACTCTACGTTCAGGATCAATAGCCGTCATCCGGCTGTCCGGATAATCAGGAGGGAGGCTCCTCTCCTTCCCAAGACAAAACGCCTCACGTAATAAATTGAGGAGGCGCGTTAAGAACGCGTTTTTCTGCCAGGGCTTAGCGTTACTTCGCGACGGAGACTTCATTATACGCGCGCCTGATTTATCTTACACAGGGCGAGGCGTTGTTTTATAGGCGATTGTGAGGATCATTTTGAGAGACTTTAGGAGGAGTTTTCGTCGGCGTAATGAACTGAGTTTAGTTTGAGTCGAGGACCTGCCAGTTATTTTGATTGCGTGTTGAATTTCTTGAGAGAAGTAGTTGGTGATGAGTAAAAATGGAGCGGAAAGTGTTTTAATCTGTGAAGTATTAGTGCTTTAGTTATTTGGGTTTAAGTACGAGTTCCCCTTGAAATTCTTTTATGTTGGGTCTTATAGATATTTGTAAATTCTTTTGATCCTTTAACCAGGTAGATAGATGATAATTGTTTTCATTATATTGAAATTTCCTTAACAATGTTGTTTAGGAACCTTATTTAAAAGAATTACCTATGATTTTGATATAAATCAAATTTTCGAAAATGTGTGAACTTGTTTATGTGAGAAGCAATGATAGAAGCTGGTCCATAAAAGTTACATTTATCTAGATTTTTTTTTAATTGTTTACCTACTTTGTGTTTTTTGTAGCACTAAATGCTTAAAATGGAAATATCCTTACATAAAAAACTCTATATTAACTTTTCAAAATGTCATATTTCAAAAGTAGTCATTTTGAAGAATGCTTGGGATTTACCCGCCTTTTTATCGAGTTTGCATTTACAAAACTACACTTAGGAAAGTGTTTCCATATTCGTTTCTTTTAAACTCCCATAATTTCTGGAAAAATACTAAATAGGATCACAAAAAAAATTAACGTTTTCAATTGAATGTTAGATAAAGGCAATAAATAATGCATGGAATATCTTATGTAACCCAAAATTTGAAAAAGAAATTCCATACAGTTGGAGGGCTACACACATGTTCTTTATTGACACCCTGAAATCTATTAGTAACACTCCAATGTATGATTATAGGAACAGAAACTTCGTCACATATTGTTTACCAGAGCAATTAGTCACAATCAATGTAACGCTATATTTTCTCTCCTAACCCCCTAATTTCTGACCACACCAAATTTTCTACAGAAATTAATGACAATATTCAGTGGTATAGAATCAAAAGGGTTCAAATGAGTTCAATAATATCAACATAAATCCCGATGTTCACCAAAGATATATTTTCGTAGAAACAAATATTTCAAAACACTTCCCCCATCTCATTCCCCTAATCAAAGTAACCAAACATTCCTAATTAACAACACGTTATCAACACAAACACTCCATTAAAGTTCCAAAATCCAGAATCCCTATCCAATTACCTCTATTCAACCTCACTGGAACCCCACAATCAATTTTCCAACTCCTACATCCGCATTCGATTCAACCAACGATAATTCCGCATACTACCCTTTGAGCTCCCGGAAAAGATACATACATACATACACATACATATGTACACACCACCCCCGAAGGCATCCCTGAACTCAAACACCCTGCCCTTTGAAGTCTCATTAATTTATATTACTATGGAAAGGAGAGAGAGAGTGTGGTATAACACACTCAGAGATGCATGTATTGTTGGATGGGTATTCAAAATTCATATTCCTTTTTCTTTTTTGGCTGGATTCGCGTTCGTGGTTGCTTTTGAGGGGAGGGTGCTGGTTCAATTAAATTAAAAGCAAAAGTTTCGAATGTGGAGGGAGGGGTATCTGAGATTTGAGAAACGGCTCGTGTGTGGAGGATTAATCAAATTAGGGAGGTTAAGATAATTTATCGTTTGTCTTGGGTTTTTGTGGGGGTTGTGGTGGTAGGTTCTGGTGTTGTTTGGAGTTTCTTTATAAATGGGAATGTTTTTAGTTGTATATCCTTATTTTTTTTTGCAAGTTGAGTTATGTGGAGGCTACTTAGATTTGTTACAATTATTTGAAAAAAGTTTATTAAGGTGGAACCAAGTTATTGAAACACTGTATAGTAGGTATTTGAACACTATTGCATATGAAATTTTATAAACTACAAAAACTTGAAAGGTAAAAATGTTGTTGATAGAAAGTTTTAAAATACAGACCTAAATGAAAATGTAAGTTGTTTGAGGTAAAACATTTTTGAAAAGGATTTTGAAATTTTAAAAGTTTAAGGTTTATAGAAATGTTTATGGAAATGAATATATGAGATATTGTTCTATAATTTAATTTATTATTGAACGATATATGAATGGGAAATTTGTATATAGGTGTAAGGATGAAAAATTTCAAGGTATTTAAATATGCGTACTTGACTTATATAGATATTTATTTATCTAAATATAGCTTAAATGATTTTTAAAATTACTTCAAACCTCTAATTAGAAGTAACTAGAGAAGGCTAAAAATTTAAGTTTTAACAACACACTTAACATAATTAAAACTGAAAGGCTTTCACGGCCGGATGTATTCGAAGTAAAAGTTTCCGGGCTTGGTTGCCGTGGTCTCGATGTTAAAAACACTACTTACACACATCGCACACGTTACACTTAACATATTTTTAAGAAACATTAAAAAAACTATAAATTTATAAAGTTATATTTTTATGAGAAATTGTTTCACCAAATATAAGTTAATTTGTTGTAATACATTTGAAGTAACTTCTTATTCTTGAGAAAATAATTCGAAAATAAAATTTTATAACTAAATTCTTATATATTTTTAAACGGTTGTTTTGTGCCCTTTAATTGCAAGCTAAATCTATGATGTATCTTAGAATCTAGGTTTCTAGATTTCCAGTTCCTGTATAAAACCTGATTAATTTTCCAACAGGCCTCATCAAATTACATAGCCGAATAACTCGTAGTTTGCAACAATGCATCTTTACATACCTCAATCTTCTAACAGAGAGTATGAAAAAGTAGCTAAAGACATGACGGTTATATCAGCTACCATAATCTAACGTTCATTTGTAGATGTCATAAAAAAGATTAGGTAAATGAGAAATTATGTTCATCCATACTCACATGCAAACTCCTCCTTGTTGAGACAATTCGCAGAACCTAAGACTCGGCCTATATAATCTTAAGATGAACATCGCGATAATAACTTCTCTCGTACTCTCTTCTGGAGGTTACATTTAATTAAATTACCTGTTTCTTCGGAAAATAATAAGAACGATGAAATTATACACAGTTGGAAAAAGGTATTGTGGAGCTTGTCTTTTTTTCAGACATTCCTTTTATAAGGGAGAAATTCTCTGACAGGTATAAAATCCAGCTTGTAGGATAATTAAATTTCTGAAAGGTAGGAGAAAGCATTTATTCTTTGTTGCTTTCGGTTGAATGAAATAGTTTCCTAATCTTAAAATAGAAAGCTCACAGCAATTACGAAAAGTTATAAATTTAGGTGTCAAAAACTCATTTAAAAGTAAACCTTAAACTGAAATTTTATTTAAATTCTATTTGCTATTTTATAATTAACCTAAGTTAAACATCAGGTTTTGTTAATCTGGTTATTTGAAAATTAAAACAATTGTCTCTCTTGGGATTTATTCAGAATTTAGATAAGAAAAATTCCCAATTCAGAACATAAATACATCTTTAAGATTTTAATGGAATCTTAATATGTTAAAACTAAGTTATAATACTGCGTTACCATATGGCTACTTCTTTACGTATAGTCTTTTTTAACTAGCTATTTCTGTTCGGGTTTGTCTTTCTATTGGAAATTTGATCTTAAAAACAAGGTTTTAACTCGTTTTGATACACCTTGTCCGAATTTCGGAGAGACGGGCTCCTTCGCCCCCTTATATACGCCCCTGGACCCGAGGTCAAAGTTTTAGTTAGTTTTTCACATAATCATGGAGGGTGAAATTAATATGTTCAATGTTATGTTGCAAATTGCTTTGTAGTTGTAGTTGGTAAGTTATAAGTAAAATAACATATTTTTTCATATTTTTCTCCCATTAAAGGACTAAGAATCTAGATAGTATGGTCACATGCTGTATTTCCAGAAAATTACATCTGAAGTATTAAAAAACAGTTTAAAATTCTCACTCTAGAAACATCAATGAAAATAATTTAGCACGGGATAAAAATTTTGAAGAGAAAAAATAATTCAGTCCTTAATGGGTTAACTAAATATTTGAAGTCTTCGTAGAAAACCATAATGAAAAATAAAAAGATTTAATATTGGGTTTAGGAACCTCTATATTCATGAACTAGCAATAGATGTGAGGCTAAAGCCCTTACTCTGAACAACCAGTTCATTGCATAACAATAGAGCTCAAATTCCAGACCGAGATGCATTATGGGAATATGACATCAACGCTCCCGTCTTTGTCACGTGATACGGGATCAAATTTGCTAATGTTCTCGGACTGGTGTGGTCTCGTTCAGTCACTAGATCCTGGAGTGCAGCGTTACATGAACACGATAGGAACGGAACCCTTTTACAGCATTTTACTTAATTAGTTCTTAAATGAAGCCGGGGGGGCTTCTTTTTTATTTATGAGTATCGTAGCCTATCATAGTCTGAAGTAAAAAAATTCTTGACGGTCTAAGGGGACAATATTTAGGAATAATAACAGATACTCTTGGTTGGGGATTCAAATATCCGAGGAATCACTAAAAATAAAGGATTTTCGTGTGAAACACAGCATTCCGTAATCTACATAACGGTTAATCGGTTTCTTTACGGGACATTTGTAATTATTATAGCATTTTTTAACTCAGCATCGTGAGTTATTTTGCGCCTATTCATAAAGAAATCTAATTAAAATGGATTAAGAAAAAATATATGATGATAAAGGGATTCCGAAGAACAGAAAAAGGCTAACAAACGGAGGGATTCTGAAGAGCATAGAGATGCTTAGTAGTACAGGGCTGATAAAGAGCAAAAGTTCGCCTAATAGAAAAAAATATGCTGAAGAGCAAATGAATTTAAAAGTTTAAAGGGATGCTCAAGAGAAAAATGGTGTTTAGGAGTACAGGGATGTTTGAAAGTAAAAGGAGTCACAAGAGAAAGAGGTACTAAAGAGTAAATAAATGTTGAAGTATAAGGAGATGCTAAAGAGGAGAGATATGTTAAAGTAGTTAAAAGAGACGAGGAAAATCAAGGTGATACAGAGCAGATGCAGGCTCAAGAACAAATAGATTAGGAGCAAATTTATGCATTAGAATTTAAAGAGGTACAAAATCAAATGAATAATGAAGAGTAGAGACACGCTCAAGAAGAGAAAGGAGACGCTGAAGAACTTTTAACTATTATATACATCAAAATTATATGTAGAATTCTAAAAGTGTATATTGAACTCTAAAACTTTTCCTGTTGAAAATAAATTTAAATAAGCAAATTGTATCATTATTTTGAAGAGTGACATTAATTTGAATACAGTTATTTAAATACTGGTATTAAAGGATCATATTTATTTATAAAATATTTTACCATGGTAAATTAACTATGACCTTTGAATTTTGTCACCGCTTACTGGTACAGAGTAAGGGTAGTCCATAAATGATGATATCCAGGCAGTTGGCCATGTAACAACCCAACTTCGCATACACACACACACAAACCAACCGCTCTGATTCCCGCGACCAAACATGCAACAACGCTCGCTATAATCCAAAAATCTCCCCGTTCCTCCCGAAGTTCCCTGTTCGCGTCCGTAATCCCTCGGCTGCGGCGCGCCCAGGGAAATCATCTCGGCTGTTGACACGACGCGCTGCGTCGTCGGCCCCGGCTAATTGGATGAGTAAAACGGGGTCGGCGAGTTTTAATCAAACCGCCCGCGTGTTGCGCGCCTTGTTGACAGCACGCGGAACATGGCTTGCGGGGGATTGGGGAAGACGTGCGGGTCCACTAATCTCTGTGTCGTCTGAAATCCCTCGGTCGGATGTTGTGTCAAAACTCAATGTGGGTGAGGAGTATAGAAAGCAAGAAATCTGAATGGAATCTCGTACAAATAGGAATTGAGCAGTAGAGCTTTAAGTATAACGGGAGTAATGTGTTGTAGGAATTGGCGTTGTATGAAATCGCGTTATATGAGAGTCTACTGTATTGCTGGAGCTGCTCAGGATGAAAGTGTTATAAGTCCAAAACTACAAAATTTGAGATAAGTGAGGATTTTGATTTCTTTTAAGGTCCTTTACCTAATGTGGTAATCGTCTAAGTCAAAAGTTCAATAAACGACCCGTAAAATCTGCTTAAAAAGTGCCTTCTCGATAGGAACAACACTGGTGCCGTTAGAGAAAACCTTCAATTGCTCAAAACTACGTTTAGTGGACTTATACCACTTTCATTCTAACCAGCTCACTTTAAAACTGTGCCTGATATACAAATTTGGAAGGAAGAGGGACTATGAAAGTCCTCTTAGTTGATAAAATAAGTAATTAAACTTGGGTTTTTGGGGAAGAGCGCTTGATGTAGTTACCAATTGCAAATGTTTTGCAGAATATTACATGTTAAAAAACTGGCCTTAAAAAGTAGAGCTGTTTTAGATGAACTGGAATTAGGACCCCCCCCCCCCAAATATGTCAGAAAGAGTTTAAATCTTGATGGACCCCGAATGAAAATTTGTTTGTTTGCCTGGGTATTTTTATTATGCAACTCTTTTTAGACTCACTAGTGAAAGGAATATAAAAATCTTCTAATTTTATTAACTTTTCAAATACATAAATGAGGTAGATAAAATTTTATTTGATCAGAAATTATTTTAAGCAGTAAACAATAATCCAGTGAACGTCACAGGCTAATAGTTTGGGCTGTGTACGTTCAACTCAGCTTTTCCTCCCTATACAGTTCTTGGATAATTTGAAAGCCAAGAATGCTTAAAACATTGAGGGTATCATATTAGTCTGAGCACTTTACCTGCACCTCAAGGCTCTCGGTCAGAAAAAAAGCGATTGTGTATACATCGTAGGTATTGGCCCTAATGAGCTAATGCTCCAATAAGTTTAGTTTTAAAGAATAACCTTCTGGGTAAAGTGATTCATTCATTAAGATAACCCGGTTTAATTTTTTAGTGCGTTTACACATTGTACATGTTCTCAAGCCTTGTCCGGATGATCAATTGATTTACAAACAAAAACAACACGACCATCCAAAATCCTTACAATTTCAACCGTCTACCATCCCCTTCTTCATCATCATCCATCCAACAACAAAAGACCACAACCACCGCTCCAATGGCGTCTACTAGCACAGCGTGAATGCTCCCATTATTCCTCGTCCGAGAAAGTTGAACATAACTTCCCGTGGCTTTTATTAACTTCCTGACAGAAGCAATCCAGCGTCAATTCGTCACTCAATTCAGCTCTCTCGGTTCCCCGCCGAGAAAGAGGGGAAAAGTTAATTCCAGACAAAATAGATTTATTTATCGTGGCGGGTCCGGATCGGTGCTCCTCCCGAGGAAGAATCGATTCGTAGTTCCGATTGTTGCTTACTCTATAAAGTAGCTGGATGAGGTGAAATCTTTAAATGGAGTTAACAGATAACGAATTTCTCCATTCTCAAACTAAACTGGCAAACCACTTTGACGAGGAAGGCAAGTTATCGAAGTCGGTACTTTGCTCGGTGAACGTCGGAACTATATAAATGGGAGAGCCACATTTGTAGTTCTGACAGCTAAAGTACTCCACTTCTAATAGCGGTAAGTTATACCACTTTTGAATAGTATCGTTCCTCGTAAGGATTCACCGGATTCACCATTCCCTATGTTATCTTGTAGACCACATAAAATGATGTTTCCATTATTGCGTCACTTCTATGAAATGAGGAATTTGCGCCTTTTTTATATTTTTTAATCGATACTCCTTGCAAAAATAGACCTATGTGTGAAATTTCAGGTTGATTTGACAGTTTTTTCAATTAGAAAAAATTATTAATAATAGTATTTCTAGAATGGCGCGAAAACGCGTTGTGACGTCACAGGTCATGCTCTTCGTTTGGATAGCTTATTATTTCGCTATTTCCCTACTCTTTGAGTCATGGAGAAGGGTAATAAAGTTAATTACAAGTACTTCTAGCTAAAAATACAACTTTACAGGCAATTAAAGCACCAATTTGAGGAGTGAAAATCAAAACAAATTCAACTTTATGACCTGTGACGTAATATCGCGTTTCAAGTCACGTGTGTTTTTATCGATTTTTAAATCAAAATATTTAATTTTCTTTTAGCTATTGGAAAATTTCGACCATATTTTCGAATTCAAATCCAATAGAAGTTCACAATTTAAAAAACCTTGCACACGCAAATTCCTCATTCTTTTGTTAATTGCCTAGAACCTAACTTAAGATTGATGAGAGAGAGGTAAAGTTAGAGGAAAGAGAATGGGCGAGGGCCATAATATGAAAAACAAGAAACGGTTATTTGAAAAGAAAGCGTGCGTGGGATTGGAATTTATTGTTTACCTATCTCCAGATCCGGGGACTTCCAGTCTAACTAAACCCCTTCTTTTAATTGGAGTTTCAAACAAACTTTAACCCTGAAAGAGCGTACTGTATTCGTGAAGCCTCAGTAATCCTAAGCAAAAGTGAGCTTTAGTGAGTTAAAACTTATTCCAGAATTGATCACTTCTTCAGTAAAAATAACCTAGAAACCTTTTTATTGCGTAAGTTAATTTTAGATGCGTAAATCCCAGCCCCTGGCACCTATATGCCAAATGTTTGTTAATTTTGTAATATCATATATTTTCTAGTGTTTTCCATTTTCTCTGTCCTTGTGAGTCCTGAATAAATAAACACGCATTAAAATATTAGAAAACAAGATAACGAGAAAAAAGATACATCAATGGCCATTACCCAACCCTCAATAAGACGAAACGAGAACCCTTCCAAAAGACCCATCACCACCCTCTCCATGACACACACCCTTCCCTCCCTAACTTAATCCGCACCCTCGACCCCTTTCTCTCGATTAGTGGGTCGAGACAGAGGGGGCAATCGACGGAGCAATTGATGGAGACTTTCGCACCCCGGGAGCAGCTGAGACCGCTCGCCCTCTATCTCTGTCCCGGGTGTTGATTGGGGGAGACGGGGCCGGGACCTTTTCTTGCCCGGTTTCTTGGGATGAGCGGGAAGGAGAAGGATGGAGGAAGAAGTTGGTGGAGTGATTAGTGGGGTTTTTTTTGCTTGGTGGAGAAGATGATTTGTTTCGAGAGGATTTCGACGAGAAAGGCAGTAGCGGATATAATGTAGTTTTGTTTCAAATAATTATTGCCGATAGGTCGAAAATATTTAGAGGTGTAAAGTTTTTAAGACAGAAAGGTTCAAAATAATGAAAAGTCAAGGGGAATGTCAAGGGGAAATAGTTTTTTGTATTATCAAGATTTTTTAGGAATTTGACATTGTATTAATTTTTAGGTAGAAAATACTCGATGCTTATGACACCTGTATTTCTAAAGAAGTATCGTGTGGATTTAGGGAATTGGTGGAGTTAATAATATCGTGTAGGGTCAAATGTATTTTTTTTAATTTGTTCTCCAATTTTGTTTTTACATTTTTTTATCCATAAGAGCATTGCACGAAAATTCCCTCTGTTTGCCTGCACTCAATCTGATGGCGTAATTTACAATGTAAAAGTATTAGAGAATTTTTAGGAATCCTAACAAAATCAATTATTATGTTACTTTTATTTTTGTGTTTTAGGATTTTTTCGGATTCTTTTCAATTAAAGATAACTAGAATGAATAACTTTTGTCGATAATTCTTTCTACATATCTTTGAACTACTTAAAGTCGATTAGTTTTATTAATTTGATTTTTTTGTTCGGTCGTTTTCTATTTTTTAATGATTATCAATGTTTTTCCTAATTTTTTTACTGTTACATCACTTTTATTTTCTCACCTGTTTAAGTTTATTTGTTCTTAATTTTGTATTGACCAAATTTAATTCTCTCCTTTCTAACATAGTAGAAATTGATGATTTTTTTTTTATCAAAAATTAGCTGCTAACTTATACGTCTACATGAATTTAGGTATGAAAACAGATAAAAATACTTAAGTTCGAATTCTCTATATAAAAGTAAACCTCATCCCTCATACTTTGTATTCCTTTCTTATTTTCTTTTTTGATGAACTTCATTCTTTAAAATACATCAACACACAAATTCACGAGTTACTCAATCCATATAAAATCGCTTTTCATCGACAACGAACGGTCAACCCACCAAAAAGTCAGCACATCCCCCCCCAACAAAAAAAAACCAACCCCTCAACACCACTCCTCTAACAATTTGTCCTAAGTGCGGAAGGCCCGAGCCGAGTTGTTTGCTCGCTGGCCGCCCAAGAACTCCCGGGGGGAGGATACAATCCACCTGTTTCTCAACAAACCACCAGAGCGCGGCCTGGACTGCTCTCTTTCCCCTCTCTCTGCCTGACCCGACGCCATTTAAGTAATTAGGATACGCTACTTTCATCCCCCCTTTTTTCCTGCCTTCGGGGGGAGATGGATTGTTGGGGGGGGGGAGTTCCATCAGAGTAATTGATTTCAGGCCGAAAAGGGGGGGGAGGTATAAGTACCAGCGTAAAAAAGGTGTGTGTAATGTAGGCTGATTTGCATAGAGGTTTTTGACATTCATTGCACCCATCGCTTTTTATTGGCGTATGAATCAATTGATGGGTTTTGGGGTGGCAGAGGTTTTCCAGGCGTTTAGCGCGTTTTAGCCCCTCGTCGTCGGGTGCCTGGGTCGTGGTGGAATAACTGGTGGGGACGTTTATCGCTTTGGGAATATGCTGGAGAAAGGGAGAAGTGTCTTCTTGGAGAGTCTCCTTGATGTCGAAGAGCATAAGAAACACAGGCTGCTTCCTCAAAATAGAAAAAGAAAATTAGGGATGTACGCATTATAACAAATGCTTTTATGGAACCATAGCCGTGGAGGGATACATGTATCCAAAACAAACACCCTTGATGTTTTGAACTTTTTTACATTTTGCCAGTGTTACGTCACGTTACACAGTTGTTCAGACACCTTGTGAATGGTTTGTTCCGATGTAACATTTTTCTCCTTAATGAAATGTTGGGAAACGCTGCCTTAGATCACCAAAATCCTTTTTAAGTTTAACTCATGTACCTGTTTAAGTGCAACAAAAGATTTCTTCTCCAAGTCCAGTCTACAGGTGGAACAAGCTGGAATGTAACCATTATACGTAAAATTTCAGGCTACATCTATTAGTGAAACGTGGATGAACAAACACTATCTCCTGGAACATATTATCACATTCCATATCACATTCAATGAACGGATGCACTTGTCAATTACCATAAATGTCCCTCTACTTTCCCTTCACTTGAATAAGAGGAAAGAAGAATCTGTCTAACTGCAATATTAGCAAGTGATTCCACTTTCCTGGATAAGTGGAATCAAAACATCTGTCCCAAGCGATTCCACTTATCTAGCATCGACATAATTTCACGTAGTCAGTATCCCAACTACTCCTTTAGAAACATTTCATCCATTATTCTGATGCTTGGTGATCAAACCACCCTGAACATCTTCACACACAAAACTCCACAACTCTTCACACCTCACCATCTCTTCCCTCACTCAATGCATAAAAGAGTTACTAGTTCCCTTCGGCCGCGAAAACAAAACCGAGTGGATGAGGACAAAAAGGCGCAGCTGAGTCCTGCCGCAATCGGGTCCACTCTTTATAGCCCCTAATCGGCCGCCCCTCCCCTCTTCAGGGTGTCGTAATCCTCCCCCCTTCCCGACGATCAGAGCAAACAGTTCGGGGGGATTAAAATAAATGTCCGCTGTGTCTGCGGGTCAGGTCTCCGGAGAGAAGACCGCTGGCGACCGCCAAAGCACTGCCAAGGAGTGGTATGAAAAAGATGAAGGTATAATGAAAGGAAGACACCTTGAACTATTCCCAAACTTATAACCCTTTTAATCTCATTAAACTTTTCTGATTCTAAGTTGTTCTCAACCTTTTGAGAGTCTTTCGTTCGATTCCTTTTTTGATTGGCTTACAAGCGTTTACTTTTGTTCAATACACATGTTTAAAATATTCTTTTTCTTTTTTACCAAAATATTGAAATTAAACATTTTTCTTATTGTGTTATGTAATTCGATTCAATTAGCCATAAAAATTTAAAGTTGTTATTAATAATTTTTTTACAAATCGGAATGTATGATTAAGTGACTAAATTTTGAACAAAATTAAAAAAACGTTATAGAAAGAAATTTTTTCCGTTTTATTTTAGAAAAATTATGAAATGAAGAAATGTTAAAGTTTTTAAAATATTCAAACGAAATTGTCTCATAAATAGGGTATTTTGATATAAAGAATTTCTACTTCTACTCATTTTAACTATATAGTGAAAAAATATTGCATGAATTCTATATTCTTAAGACTTAATTTGAAATTATGAACTTGTATCTAATCTAAAGGGGAAAGGGAATATTTTGCAAAAATTTTAATTTATAAGAAATGCTACAAAATAAAATTTAACTTTCATTTTTGACTTTAAACATCAAAAAATAAAATTATCTCAACTCTCATTAATACTTTTTATTAAACAAATAATAGTCTTAATACAGTTTTGTTAATACAGTCTTAAATCACGGCTTAGATGTATAGTATCCAGTAAGCCGTGCTTAAATCCTTAGTTAGAATTTTGAGTAAACCTATTTTATTAAATTTTTGATATCATGATAAAGGAAGAAGGCTTCATTCAAAACAAGAGTTTTGAGAAAAATGTCTTTGCATATTTACATTCTTGATACTTATGAATTAATTTTTTAATAAAAAAATTATACATAACCATGATAATATCAAGTACATTAAAGAAGTAACATTAAACCTCTCCTTTAAATTTCAATTTATGTAGTCACTACTCAAGTGCTCTGAAGATAATATCACTATAGATGACAATACTACGATACATCTAGGTCTTATCTCCTTCTATACCAAATACGACAGATCGCGATTGTTGGTTGTTTTGAGGGCGCATATCCGCCAAGCGTGGCGTCGGGCGTGCCGGGGCAGTTAATACGGGGATTATGTCCCAGCGGGTCCACCGACCCATTAGCCACTCCATCTCCCGGCCGGCCACATAATTAAATTACCAATTCCGATGATGACGACACCTGCCACACTATCCCTCTCTCTCTCTCTCTTTCGCGGACAACGAAACTCTGCACGCTCTTTTACGAGAGAATCCTTTTTAAACAATTCGAGCTTCTCTGGATTTTTTTTACTGTGTGTTTCGCATGACACACTTATTTTGTTATGTCTCTCATAGGGCTGAAATGGGAGGAGGCTAAAAGTAACTACAGAAAAAGACTATTTTTGTGAACTTTATGGAATACTTTACTATTAAGAATACTTCTTTCAATTTTACTAAATAAATTTTAAAGTTTTTTGAGATTGAGTTGTAATAAACTTTGAATTCTTGCTCGACAAATTTTTGGTAATGTTCTTACCTTTAAGAAATAAATTCTCCTAAACGCTGTCCATATTCCTCCTTAAAATTTACCCTCGTCCTTTCTTACTGCAGTTCTTCATTTTATAATTTTATGTTTATAAAAATTGAGATTAAAAAAATACTACAGAATAACATTTGAAATAACTTCATACATTTCAAAAATTTTTATTTGTCTATTATGTTATGAACTCTTTTTGTCCAAGTTGTGTATCACGAAGAAAAGAGAGACTCTCTCATCTATAGATAATACTTAAAGGTTGTTTTTTTTTTGCTATTAATAAAACATTTCTATTATTACCAAAAGAAAAAATATCGAAAAAAATATAGGTTCGAGGTGAGGATGTTTAGTATATAATCAATATTCAATTAATAAAAATCAATCTTACTGTAAACCTAGAATCTAAATTAATTGAAATTAAGATAAAAGTATTTAATACTAGTGCATAAAGCTCTCTAGTTAGCATTTTTGAGCAAGGATTTCTAAAAACAATATAGAGCATTTTCAATCACATGACTCGGCCTAACAACGGCCTTAGCAACGTTGTTTTTGCCCGCCAGTGACATCATGTGCGAATGCTTCTATTGGATGCTTCTAGTTCCCGCCCCTAACAACAGCCTTAGCAACGTTGTTTTTGTCCTCCAAGTGACGTCATGTGTGAATGCTCTATTAGTTGGTAATAAAATAAATTTTTGAATTTGATCCCCTAAAATAAATATGGATATTCTTTCGAAACAACCCTTTTCACTTTTTTTTAAATAATATAGATGGAAATATTGTCCAAATCAAAAAGTAAAATAATGAATAAAATATGGAAAGTTACAAGAATATTTCGTTTATAAATATTATTGAATTACTTAAATATGAAAATAAATGTACAAAAAACTTAACTGCTAGCAAAGTTTTTGTTATCATGGCACCCAAAAAACAAATAAATAGTGTAAAAGAAGCTTTATAAAAATATACTTCTATTAAATTGTTCTAAAAATTAAAAAGTAAGTTTAGGTATAAGTAAAAACTAATTATCCGCGTACTAAAAATAAAACATTAACGTTGGAAATCATTTTATATAAGAATAGAGTTAAAATTAAAATTGAGATTGTGTGTTAATAGTTTTACATTATTAACACACAATTTACATTGTTATTATAATATACATTAGTAACACATTTTACGGGTATTACAGTTTTAGACAAAGAATATCTTTATTTCTCTACTTATTATTAACATCAAACTTTTATTTTGCCTAAAAAATCCAAACAGGAAGTACTTTTTATTTCTTTGAGTGTATTTTATTACCTTTTATAAATTTCAAACCAATTATTTCGAAGTACAATTACAAAAATGTATAGTTGTTTTCTCATTACTAATAGTCTTACAAAGGAAAAGCAACTTCTACAGGACTTGTTTTCACTGCCTTGACGACACCTTCAGCCGTTAATGTTTCTTTCACTGCAATAGGAGTGCTGTAAAGGAAAAGCAACATCTACAGTAAAGGAATTGGTACATTATTTTTTTTTTCTTTATAACTTTCAAAGGTTTTTGGTTTTTTCCCTCTAATTTATCAATGGTTTAAATTTAAAAGATAATTGCTAAGTCAAAATATAGTTAGTTAAGTCTTCATTTCCTTCCTCATTCTTATGGCACAATACAAAAAATCTCCATAATATGGGTTTAGGTTATTAAAATGCTTCAAATGGAGCCAGATAATATGTTCTTTAAATCAAAATCTAGAAAATTAATTTGAGGTTTCCATTTTAACATTATTTTTCTATGTGCATTTCACATTAAAAATGTTTTCTTAGAAGAAAAGCTAGTACTATATCAGCTACACGCGTGTGTTGTTTCAATTTAATTCCCTATTTAAAATGTTGTTCAAGATACAGATATAGGTTTGGAGATTTTTACAGTTTTTATTTATGCTCAATTTCTTTTTAACAATTTTAACTTTAGCTCAGGAGGATGGTTACTGTCTATTTATTCTTATATGTTTTGTTTTCTAGATTTTTCTCCACAAACATTTCTGTATATCTTATGTTTATTATTCTCGAAAATACGTTTTTATAATTCTGATTTTTTTTTATTAAGATTGTATTTTATTTAACTTTATACACAGGGTATTTCAACAATTTCGCCTAAAATTTGCACAGCCAAATATTCTTTGCGCGAATTTATAAAAAATGTTCACAGAACATATACTTTTCGACCCATAGTTTTTAAGAAAATTGCAACAAAATGTAATTGCGTCATATCCGGTTTACGCTAACAAAAGTTTCATTGGAAACATGAACAAAGTTATTTGGAACGAAATTAAATATATCCACTGTGCATGCGTGCACGTGCCGTGTAATGAAATAATGAAGTTTTTATCGGGTATTAAAAAAAATATGCGTTGTAGAGGTACAGTTCTTTGGGCATTTAATTCCTTTACATTCCTTTATATTCCTTTGTATTCCTTTACAAGGATTCTTTCTTTGGATGGACTTCTTGAAACACCCTTTATATTGCAGTAGCCTGAATAAGTGGAATTTCTCGAAAAGTGGAACGAAAGTATTGGGCCCGATCCCTAGAGCACAAAAAAAAAATTTAGTGCAATTTTTACCTGTATAAGTGGAATTGAAATTTCCTTCCACTAGTCCAAAATTTACATTTTTATAGCGATTTCGATCTTTGACCGTCCAAATGTCTCATTATATATTGTGTGTTTTGGAATAAGTAAGATCCTGCAGTAAATAAAATATTTCAATAAATTACCCATTAAAAATATGAAACACATAATTTTGCATATCTGTTTTCTGAATTTGGGGACCCTATGGTTGGATTGAGGGTCTCAAAACACACAATGCACAAACATGCCTGTAAGAAGATTTGAAGCGAGGGAAATGCAGGAGATTACTTGGATAAGTAGAACGAAATGAATCCCGAGCGACTCCACTTATCCAGGTTTGACTGTATATCGAAGAATTTTTAACACATAAATTCAAGCGTAACGTTCGTAAACTACTTTATCACATTCCCCTTCACAACAGCACAGCAGACTAGTGTTAACCCAACACACTTCAAACAACCAGCTCGACCACAACAAAACCTCTCCACAACCCCTTATTTGGCCTAAAAATTACCCCACCCTCCTAAAAAAAATGAAAGCCCTTTCGGCATTACCCGACAATTACACCACAAGACCCTGAGGCGCGAAAAGATGAAGGCCGAAACGAGATTAGCCGTGTCAACAGCCCCCTCGAAGGTGTGCTGGCCGGGTTGACACAGCGACAAGTGGTCGGAAGGAATCTTGTTACCCCTCCCCTGAGCCTATAGACCCAGCAAGAAGAGTTGCAGAGTGCGCGGGGGATTAAGGCTGGTTAAACAGAGCCTGGCTTTTGTGCAGGACCTCGGTAATGTAATTGGAGTTGTATTGGTTTGGGGGGAGGGGTGATTAAAATTGAAGTGGTGGAGAGGGTTTGCGGTTGTCGCTGTGTTTTGTTTCGGTGAGGGGTTTTTTTGTGGGGGTTGAGTTGTTTCTAGGGAAGATCTATTGTTGTAGGCATGGTGGAAGCGTCTTTCGATGAGTATGAGGAGACATTGGGTTGGGGGTCATTAAGGTGGAATTTATTTTGTAAACAGTTTTGAAATTCGTAAATTTTAACAGTTATGTTAAGGCGTAGGTGATGTTGCTTAGGGAGTCGAATTAAAACGTGCTCATTTATGGAACAAAAATAATTTATTTAAGACAAACTTAACAGGAAGGTTACTAAATATGTAGAATACAACAGTGATACCGGCTATTTATTCAATTCAATTATTTGATTACGATTACAATAAAATAATTAAAAGGTAAAAAACTTCAGAATATGAGGAAATTACCACTACAGTGGAAGCTCTTATAGCGTAATTAATCCGTACCGAGTTTTTTGTCGCTATAAGAGCAAACTTCGAGTGATACACTCGAGTGTAGAATATCACTCGTTTAAAAGCAATAAACTCGTTAAGCTAAACTATCAATTTTGATGCTTTTCGGGAAGGTGGACTCGATTCCCTCAATGATGTATTTTTAGTAGACTAATTTATAAAGTCTGGAGGAAATCTCAACCTGGAAACGATATCATTGGGATTTAGAACACAGTTCGAATCATCCAATTGATCTTTCCTCACTTTAAACAATTACTATTTCTTATTTTATGAAGTCTTGATACTTCCAATTTCATGTTATATTACCTTATTTTTTGCTGTTATTTTAATTTATATAAAGTTTAAGATCAATATTTTACAGAGTAAAAATATTTGCGCTTGCTTTTTAAATTTTGATTTTGATATTAATTTATTACATAGCTTAGCTTCCTTAGAAAGGTCTGATGCTTAACAAAATTTATTACTGCATCAATTTCACCTGCATCTGCATGCAATTTGAAACATTTTTGTCTTAAATATAAGTCAAAAAATTGGAAATAAAGAAAGATAAATGAATACGCTAATAAATTTAAAGTCTAAAATCATCTAGGACATTAGGTAGCGAAAGGTTTCGTTTGGGATTGTAGCCGGTTACCCCGGGCGAAAGCAAGCGAGAAGAAGATGCGATCGTTACTTGGTGCTGTTTGTCATACTCTGATATTTGTTTATTGGCTAATTCTTGTGTGACGCACACAAACCGATCCAGAAAAGTATTCGATAAGCTGAATCGATTCGAAGATTAGTCTTTATAAGAGCACAAAAGTGCTCTTATAGAGACTAATTTTTGGGTCTTTATAAGAGAGTATTTTTATAAGAGCAGGTCGCTATAAGAGCTTCCACTGTATGATATGACTTCAATATTTAATATCACATGCTTATTGAACAATGAATAAAAATACCAGCCAGAAATTTCCTACCACTATCATCCCTTTCGAAGGAATATTTTATATTGAAATGAATGATTCTGAAGAACTTTCATTATTTCAAAAAAATATTTATTTTCCATTCTTTTTCCATTATTTTATTTTCATTCCATTGTTTGTTACCTTGGATTTTTTTTTAATCTTTCAGAAGAAAAATTTAATCACATCCTTTGTAAAATGCAGTTCACATTTACAAATTTCGATTTAAACTATCATCAAACAATATGTAGGATATAGAAAATTATTGCATACTATGATCTTTAGAAAAACTATTTGTTTAATTAAATACGGTAAAATTCCGATTTTTTTTTTAAAGTTCTAACCAGATTAAAATGAAAGTCTATTATTCATTTCTTTGTATTCACCTTTCAATGATCAAACGATGTAAACATGCAGAAGTATTTTAATAATGATTATATGCAACCTAGAACTAAGCGAAGCATTAAGTAACAGTTTTATGTGGATATTCTAACCTAAAAGCTATTCAGAAATATGTCTAGACGTCTCCACTTTATTTTATGCAAAGTTTTTAGGTAATATATTTTTGGATAATATATTGCAATACATCATTTTAAATTAAATGTTAGAATTTTTTAACGTAAGTAGGTATAAAAAACGAAAGGTGCTGTATGCTTTATAAAAAAAACAGGCCTCGTTTTACTCTTTGAGTTCCTGTTACATTTTCAAAGCCTTCTATATACTTGAACATACCGAGAGACCGACTTCTCCCAAATATACATTCTTCCTTTTATAATTTATACATTTCTCGGAATAATTTTATCTTTTACCATGTGGATTGTTCATTATTGTTTGTAGGTCTTTTGATGAGATAAAATCCTTTTTTTGTATGTAAAAGATGTAGTATTGGCTAGTAAGTAATAGTAATCAAAGAGACCAAATTAAAACGTATTTCCATTGGTCCTTTGTCATCTTCTATGTCTTATTCTCATTTGACATCAAACAAAACCTTTTTTTATCTTGAAGGATTTTTTCATTCATATATTGTGACATAGACTTTTTGCCAAAAAATTATTAACAGAAAAAACTTTTAGAGTACCTACACAAAATATTTTATATTCTAATATTTGTATTAATCATTCTTAGAAACTACTTAATTTTTTGTCAAATACACTTACAAAGAAAGCATTTATTGTTCAGAAACCAACAGGATAAAAATCTTACCGAACAATAATTTTTCCACATACATGATATTTTAACCAGTCTTTCAACGCTATCCTTATTTCTATCTTTATCCTGCCCGATACATTAAAAAAGGCTTACACAATTTAGCTCAACAAAATAAGCAAACTATATGGCGTTAATTTTCCACTGAGTAACTGATCTATATAGCGTAAGAAAAAATAGAGAGCGCATGCATGGTAATTCAAAAAGCATAGAAAACATGAAGCGTGGTCAAATGAAATGCGTAACATGAGTTTGGTGCATACGTTTTTTTTTTTTTTTAGAAAAATACGTTTTTCTTATAAAACGATTAAACTCGAAGATACACAATATTTTTTTCCCTACAATAGATAAAGGAATTGCTAATCATACTGTAAAAGAAATATTTCTTTTATTCGAGTGTTTTGTTTTAGAATTTAGTCGATTTCAAACTTCCATTTAAAAGGATAAAACCATGAAATATAGTGTTTCCATGGTTGTTTTGTGACATAATTGTATTGGTCATGCATTACAATGAAGAAAACATGGTATTCGATTATAAATTATGTTGCTGGGGTAAAGTTTTTCCCTAATTGTTTTTTTAGTTCATTAGGTTTTAAAGAAATATATGATATAAAATTCTAAACAATTTGCCCCAGATTGTGGGGATCTTATATTTATATTATTAAAAAAATAAAAATTTTATTTACCACCTAATTAAATTTTGTATATGGTTTTATGAGCATTTTTAACCAAAAGAAATCTTTAAAAAGTTTAAAAATTATAAACAATTTTAAAATTTTAAATTATTATCAGTAAATATTAAAACTTTTATGAGGAATGTGTTAAAGAAATATTTTTTAAGTATTTTCTTAGTTTTCTGAGTCTTCTTTTTCTTGATTTATCAAGATGTCTGTTGAAATTGATCAAGAGGATCACAAAACAAGCCTATATCTTGTCACTGAAACTAATATAACCTTGCTATACCATCTATCAACCGAAAAGGAAGGTAAAACAAGTTATTCTTGCAATTTTTTATGCTTTAATCAGTTACTACTTATAACAAACGTTGGTAAATAAAGGGTTAAGAGCCAAAAACAAGATACCCTGCTCTAAAATAATCACTAATGCTAAAAATATAGAATGAAGCATGCTCTTTCATCGCAGAAACTAAAAGTACCACGGTCGTTTCAGGGTGAAATTAGGATTGGTGCGTGCTCTATCACCTTCTGACTCTACGAGCCGATCGGACTCGGTTTCGGAACTGTTTGCCCACGCGACTCCGCATTTGATTACCGGAGCGGCAGGAATCACGCAAACTGTGCAACAGCCATCCAACTGTTGACTCGGGTGGAATCAGTGCGAGGCACAGCAGCTACAAACACTCATTAACGATTTTTGCGAGCACCGAAATCGATTAAAAGGCCACTCGGATCGAGTGTTAGCGGCCGGGACAAGTTGTAAAAGCGATTCCTTTGTGCCGATGCAAATCTCCTTCGGCTTTTTCTGATTGGGCCTTTTGTGGAAAGACCAACAATCATCGGTAATGAAGGTCAGTTTCGTCGGAAGTGGGTTTTGGTGTTGAAGTGGTTTTACAAGAGCGTACAATAGACTTTTGTGAGGTTTGAAATTTATATGAAAGGAATCATTTTCGAGGATGTTTTGCCTGAGTTAATTGTTAGTTGCTTTTACCATTTTGAATGGAATTGTAATATTCAGATACGGTCGTTTATCTGGTGAAAGAGTGTGTCCTAACGGTTCGTTTTGTTGGATAGTAATGATCTGAAAAAAATTTGTTTTTTAAGTTCAGTTTTTCAGTTGCAATAGTTTTGCTATTGGTACCCATCAAAATACATCTATGATTAGAAGTTTACGCAAATAAAAATTATCCAACCCATGTTTATAAGTATTCTTTATGTGTAGTTTTTATTACTTTGCCCTCATACTAATGACTGGTTGAAAGAACCCACTCGACGGAAAATATGTTTAGATTCATTACTCGATTTTCATTTTAAAAATGTAAACATCCTGTCCCTTTATTTTTTCATCCAATCATAAGTAAAATTATGTAAGAATGGTACTTACTCAACTATGTTTAAATGTTTGAAAAGCTTTGAATCTGTAATGGTTATTTTTTTTTGTCTTGTCTCAATCCTTTCAAATTCTTTGGAAATTCATTCATTTCATAATATGATTATACGATAGCTCTAGCTTTTTCGATCTCAATTCTAGTTGTTCTTCCATCCTAATTGAATCTATTCCAATCATTTGCACAAAGCAATAATTTTTTCTCTCATTACATAACTCTAAATGAATGCATACGTTCTATCGAGTTACTTTTTTAACGAGCATTTAGGCATATGGCTCCAAGAAAAACAATTTTTGTGAAATTTTTATAGGTGATTCATTTTTATAGGTAACAAAAATAGTAAAACGCATTAATGTAATTTTTTTGGAATATTTTTTGAACCCAAAAAATTGACATTAATACGTTATACTATTTTTTTTTCTCCAGTTCAAGAACACCATTCCAGAGTGTTCCAATTCCTGACACTGCCTCTACTCTACAAAAAAAACTAAACCCCTTTAAATTTTCCACCCGCAGAAGACTTTTTCAGAGAAAAATACCACCCGCTTTGCCTCTAAAGGCACATACCAAACTCATATCAATACATTAACCCCATTCAAAGCAAAAAAAAAAATCTCCCACAGACGTCCCACCATCTCTTCCATCTCCAGACGAAGAAGATGATTCTGGTCTCCCGCACACATCCCCTCCATCGTCCATCACCGCGTGTCGCCACCCCCCCCCCCCGACAGACACCGAGATTGCACCAATTCGTTTGGAGGGATATCATCGCGTAGGGGGGCTCCATCCCTCAGAGGAGTGTTTTGGGAGGAATATGAGTGATGGGTGCTCTTGAGGTGCAGGGTGGGGGGGTTCTGGTTGTGGAATATTTCTTGAAAACTCTCTATTCCGATAAATGCGATGGTTTTAGGGAAGTTTTTGGGTTACTGGATGTGATGTTTTCTGTGTACATAGTTTTACTTTTTCATTCATTGAGGCAAAAGGTGAATTTCAAGGTGGTTCTAATGTCTTAATATGTGTACCTAAATCATTGAAAACATCGCTGAACAGTCAAGGTGTAGTGTATACCTAAATCGTTGCAAAACCACGTTTTCAGAATGCTTCTAAATATTTTATTTCATTTTACGCATGCGATTCAAATTTATTCACAGACAAGCACTACAAACATCCAGTCTTAAGACTGTATCTTCTATAATAGTCATAAGATTCTGATTGATTCCATAGCTTAACAATTTATATACCAAAATTTTTCGAGTAATTGACCAAGAGCCATCAAATACATTGCTAAGATATATAAAATTCAATTACGAAATCAGTTTTACTTGAATCTACTTCAGAGTCTGTTGATAAAAATGAGAAGCTTTTTTAGCTCCATGCCTGGTCGGTCATAGAATCCCGTAAGTTATTTACCATTTGGCTATGAAGATCCGTGTAACTTTTCTCCTCTTTCATTGCAAAAACCACATGTTCGAATTGGCTGATTTAATAACTTACAATCAGAAACTGATGGATTTGATTGGGTCTAATTGACCTCCACTATCTGAAAACAAATCCTTATAAATCGCAGAAATCTACCCGATCTGATTTCTCCGCTGCCTTTTACGACCACTTTACCCTAGACAGCCCATACACCTACCCTCCTCCAAAAAAAAAATCCCCCTTTTCTCCCAATGCCCCCAACTAAATAAATTTCCCGCCGAAGCTCACGTCAGGGGCATAAACCGGGAAACCGTCCCCTCGCGGAATTCGAAGAAATTCGGAAACGTTCGAAAAGCAGCGCCATTTTTCTTCCTTTTGGTAAGTGAGCATAAGCTTTTAGTTTCCCCTCCCATTGTTTATATGCCCCGAGCTTCTTCCTCAAGAGGAAGCCAGCAAATAACAAACAACAGCGGCAGAGCCCCGCTAAAAAGGGGAAAAAACCTCTACCCATTCATTTTCGCGAGGCCCTGAGAAGAAAGTTTTTGTTCCGCGAGACATTTTTATAGAACCTTCCAGTTTTTATAACTTTGGTCCATTTCTGGAGGGGGTTTTAACGTTCCGGGATCGTCTCTTTTTCTCCGATTGCTTTCTTCTATTTTTTTTCTTTCCTCCCGGACTGTTCCGTCAAGGATTTAGGGGACGCGGAGCATCTGAGGAGGGGAAGAAAAATAAAGGAGGAAGACATTTTTAAGGGGTTTGTGTCCTTTTTTTTCGGTGAATTTTTGCGTCATTTTTTAATCTTAAGAATGGCGCAAAAAGTTCGGAGTTTTGGACGTAATTAAAGAGGTGCGTTTAGTTGTGGAGGGTTTCCGAAGATCTTTTGGCTCGTCTACAAGGAACTCGCAATTGGGTTTAAAAGGACAAACAAAAATAATATCGAAAAGAGTGTTTGTTTTTTTACTTGTTTTTCAAAGTTTTGTTGAAGAAAATAACAAGTTTTTAGTAATTACTCCAAATATTTTTTGATGATTTTGTTGGTTGGTCGCATACCCAGAAAAATAGAATCGTAAAAGTTCTATTTTCACCCTGTCCTTTAAAAGTTAAGAACATGGTAAGATTTTTTCTTAAAAACATCTCATATCGTTCTGTTTCTGTATTTTATATTCATTTTTTCAATTTACATGATTAATATAAAATTCAGTTCTCTCTATCAAGGTAGAAGAAGTTTTAGTTGTGATATTTCAGTATCAAAACAGAGCCCTCTTAGTTAGAGCAATTTTAAACTTTTTTACAAATTCTTCAAAATTATAACTTTTTATAGTTTAACATGAGTGATCAATCTCTTTGCCATTACTTTTAGTCTTAGTGGTTTCATGCTTTTTTGTAATACCTAACTAAACGGCATATATTTCAAAGTATAAATATTTTAAAAATACTATATATAATTATTTTCAAGTTCAGTCATAATTTATTTCAATGCACGTTGTTCTACTTCACAGTTCCCTTAAAAACTAGTTTTGAAAAGAAATATTTCACCTGCGTAGTAAACTTTTTAAAGGATACATTACTTCGCATGCAACAGAAGGGGCACTAAAATAATCCAACAACTCTTTATTACACAAAAAAAAAAGATGATAAGTATACGTAATTTTTCATTGACCCTACCAGAGAACCATACAAGATGGATGCCATTCAACAACTTACTACAAAGAATCCAATGGATCCATAAATCCTAAGATTAATGTTCTTCAATAAGTGGAAATCGTCCTAAAACAAAATAAAAGTCATGAGCAAACGCAACCCGCTATCCCCACTCATGTCCACCCATAGCGTGCGACCGGCTATCGACCGGTCAGTCAAAGGAAACGATTCAAACGACATTTGAGGGAATCCAGGAGCAGAGGTCGATTGGTGTCCGTGTTCTTGGGTGCCTGGTTCGTGTCCTGGGGAATGGGAGGATGACCCTTGCATGACGATCGGGTTTGGAACGTTTAAATGATCATTTTTCTTTCAACTCCGGATGGGAGTCAGAAGTCAAAGTTGTTTTAAATTAATTGTTGGGAGTTTGGTTTGTTTGGTTTTTTTTTTTGTTGTCTTTTTTTAAGATGATCCTTTTGTTGTTTCATGGAGAAATCTGGTTGTTTATTCTCGGAGGGTTAATTTACGTTTGAAGATTAATTGTGCTTCATTCCCCAGTCTCAGTTTGAAGATAAATGGTCGAGGAGAGAATTGTGAGAGTTGAAAGCTTTACAGGAAATTTTCCATGTATGGAAGCTAAAGCTTCTATTAAAATTGGTTTTACTAAAGTACTTTTTAATGTGATGTCCATATACGGAAAAGCCACAGTTAAAATTGGCTTATTCAGAGAACTTTTTATAGTATTTTATTGGAAGGTATGCACTCTGAAGAATTATTAAAATAAGAATTAGAATAAAATTATGTAAGTTAAAGTGTCAGGGTTCACCATGCATTTTTATCACAGCTTAAATTTTCATTGTGAACAAAAGAAACTATTAACTCTTTTTTTATAATGTATAATTTAGTTTAAGGTAAAATTCCCCCGTACCACATTTTCTCCCTCAGAATGCGAATATTCTAGTGATGATGAGTATTTGAAAAGAAACTATTAAAATTATTTTAGTTTCTCATAACCTTTATTGAATTTCTCTCTACAACATTAGCTCTTTCTAAAAATTTCTCTCCGGTCTTTCGCATATTTGTCTTTATATCTTTTCAATCTTTTTTCCCTATAAATTGGAGCATGCACATGAAGCTGGCAAGAGACGAGTGTGAACACAAAAATCTTTCAATTTTATTGAAGCTTTTCTTGTTGACAACAATTAGATTTTCCAAACTTTCACACAAATCTCGGACAACAATTAAACTGATCTGTTGTATATATTTTTCGATTCTTCATTATTGAAGTACCTAGTATTGTTTTCTGCAAGTAACATCCATTTAAGAATTTCCATCAAGAATAAGCCGTTGCAAAATTAATCAAACCTGATACGAAGATGATGTATCTTTGACTGGTTTAAATATATTATGTAATGTCATTTTAACTACAATGGTGAAGTGTGGGGGCCACTGGATTAAACTAATTCAGTGGTTCCCTTTTCAAAACAGAGCACTTTTCTAAATAGAAAAGTCCTTTCCAAGAGGGGAATTCAGAGAAGCAAGTATCTTCCCGGAGCACTTGGAGATTTTAGACCTGGCACCAAGTGTTCCGCGAAGCATCGGAACCCATCAGTCCTGGAATCACAAGTCTTTTGATTTTTTTTGAAGTGAGCAGCAGTTTCAACTGGTGATATCTCAACTACATCCATCTCGTGAAGTCGAAATGTTTAAGAGGCATTATACACAACTTATTGTTTTTCTGCAGTACTAGTTAGATTAAAATTAATTCTTACTATTTTATTTTTAGAGTTTACGATTTGTTGATACCCCCAAGCCCAATGTAAAAGAATGTCTTTCATTTTTTGAGAACATAAAAGATTTGATTATCTAATGACTTTTTGATAACGAAGTTTTTAAGTATAACTATCATCATAATAACTTATAATTTCTTGAAAATTCAACTTCAGACTAAGATAGAGAGTAAGTTCTCGCTCATCTTCTTTAAACATGAAGTATATCCTTCTACAGATTCATTTTAAATGTAAAATAGAGGTAAACAATTTACTGTACTAATATTTAAGCGGGAGTTGTAGTGGTCACTCTATTAAAGGTCAACTTTCGAGAGATCTTTTCACCCCTGGGCTGAATTCTTCAGTTGTCACGGGTCTCCATGGTTACGCTTTGTTCTCCTACCTCAAAAACGGTGCCATGATTGCTGAAATATTTCACGTAAAATGAAAAACATTTAAAAGGGGCTTGTTATAGCAAAACCACTCCTCAATCTCAGTTTTTTAAATGGTTATTTCATGCTGTGAAACAACTTAATTTTCTATTTCAAGGCGTAATTAACTAATAGAAAAAGGTATGTAGAGATAATGAAGAAACAAAGGTTGTTGCAATTTTTTTCTTGTTTCAATATTTTTCCCAACTGACTGCCGTAAACGAAATATCAAACTTTTAGGATTTCCAGAAAAAAAAAACAAAGTGTAAATACCGAAAGGAGAAACTTCAGTTTAAAGACTTCAAAAGAACCACCAATTGGGAAAAATTTCTCAAAATAAACAGTTTGCTGCATTGGGCAATGCTAATATTGCAGTTTGCATATTCTAAGTTTGCAATTCTAATATTGTGTATACAAAATTATTCCAATAGCTAAAACGATATTTGTTTGAAAACATTTTCAAAAAAATACCTAAGTGAAAACAAAAATTTAAGGTTGAAACTCTCCCCCCCCCCCATAAAGAGAGAAAATAAAAAAAGTCACTCAGTCAGTGTTACTCAGTTGAAAACCAAAAGCTGTTGAAACCCGATAGCGATACGCCAGCATCAAGGAGATTGATTCAGCTTACAACTTCTTCACAAACATTTTTTTTTCTCCCATAGTTTGCTGAATTTATTATATTTAGCATTGCCTTAGGGATCATTAACTTCAAATCTTTTCTGTATACAGAAAAGATTTGAAAAATGGATTGCTAAATGATTTCGAAGACTTGTTTGGTTAGCAATTATTTTAGTTACCAGGCAAGCTTCTATTTACAAAATGTTAAGCAGTTTTTATAAAATATTAATAAAAATTCACTCTAAAGTCGAAAATACTTTAAAATAATGAGCTCTTTTCAAAAGAGGAGAAAGTATATGTACTAGAAAAGAGGAAAATATATGCATCAGCAATATAAGAGAGAGGAAATAAAATTCAGAACTCAACCCTGCAAGCTTTCTTTAATTGAAAAATGTCAAAACTAAACTGAATAAAACTTTATATTTGTTGATTGCTGTATAACTAAATTTTTCTATGCTCAATGCAGGATGTGCGTAAGCCATGAAAGGAACAAAAAGAAAAACGCATATAATACACTCCGATATTGATATATAACTGTAAAAACGTTCAACCAAGTATAAATTTAAAACCTTGGCTTTAAAAACACTGCCAAGAATACGAAATTTCCTATGAACCTTCGTGGTAACAAAGTAATATAGGTAGAACAGATTATGATGGAAGGAGTAGAAAAGAACATCGGAAGAAGAACGGAGAGAACAGAGAAAACACTCATTCACATTCAATGAAGAAAAGGAAAGAGAAAAATATCTTCAAAACCACGCAAAAAAAAATTCATCGACCACCAAACAACACTGCTAATTACACCACACGAACCCCACGACTCTCGAACGAAGTTCCTTCACCAGCTTCCCCTTCAGAACCAAACCACTTCCCGGTCAATCAACACATTTCAAGGACAAAGAAAAAAAACCACCAGAACTTCACGCACAAAACCACGTGGAGAGTATACGCGCACGAATAACCCCACCAAAAAACTGCAACAGCACCCGACATAACTCCACACGCGGAAGGGGGCGTCGACAGGTACCGCGGCCCGCCAGTGGCTGAGCGGGAGGGCGTGGCCTCTCGCCCTGCATAAGTAATGAGGAGCAGGCGAGCAGCGCCGCCCGCATTTTTGAAGAAGTGTCCCAGGGCCCGTCGGTGACACATCGCTTTTTATTGGGCGCGGCGGCACTCTCCCTGATTAAAGAAAGCCGTGTCCAGCCGCCACCATCCTCGCCATCGGCCGCAACAGCGTCGCGTGGCCACCGCCGGGCATGTCCGCCGCGATGGTCAGCGCCGCCGACCACCCCCCGCCGGACCTCCTGCTGGCCCTGCTGGCCAGGAACAAGGCCCTGGAAGGTACCCCTTTTTTCCTTCTCTCTCCATCCGCTGTAATTAACTTTGGGCCGGCTGCATGCACTTAGCCAAATTGATCCCCGCTTATTACGGCCTTTGATCGAATTAGCGATCGCTCGCTCTCTCCCTCTGAAATGATGGAGAGCGTGTGATTGTTTCAACGCGCCTGCAATTATCGTTTGCTCTCTCTCTCTCCCTTTTCGAATATATATACTTTTTTTTGTTCTCTTGTTGTTGCTGTTGTTGTCTGCTCGGGGAGGGAGATGGTTTTTTTTTAATCTGCTGCCCCCGGCGCTCCGATTGGACTGAAGACCGAATAATCCGCTTAACCATCGGATTCTGGTGACAGAGCTTCGAGCCGGACACCACTTGGCCAAGTGATCACTCCGGGATACCGAGTTTCTATCCCATCCGCGGGCATCCCGGTATAACTAGAAAAGTGTTCGTTCAGGATAAAACCTACGATGAAAATATCTCCCGTAAGGATATAAACATCTTCAATTCTGAATTGTAACTCTACTCCTTTCTATTTATGTATTCTTTACTACTAAAATTCTATTTATATTTTACTATATACGCTCATTCATCTTCATTTAACCGTCTCGCTACTTTCGACTATTTACTTAAGTTGTATCTTCTGCTTTAGTTTTTACTTACAACTACATCACTTATCCATCAATTACCATAATTATTAATTTTTATATAATAATTATAACCCGGAACATCAGGCAGAAACCACGAAGAAACCTTCAGACTGTCATGTGATGCGCATTGTTCTCAATGCGTAAAGAAAACCATACTTCATACTTTTAGTTTACTCGTGAATGTCTAAGAATTATGATTTTAAACTTTTGTGAATTATCTACATTGAAGCTTTATGTGAGTTACTGATCTTTACTTTCATAAGGTAAGTGGTATGAATTTTAATATTCGATCTTGTGCTATTTCTTTTCATTTCGATTTAGATTCGATTGAAATACCATTTCATTTCGTTCTGTTGATATACAACACGATTACGTTTTGTTACTTGATGCATTTATTTAAAAACTATTTATTAGTATATCAGTAAATTTACTGAACGGGCTCTAATTTTGGATTAAAATACGTTTTGTACCTATATTTTCTCATACAACGTATATGTGAACTCTGCTTTCCTCATAGATCCTATCGCTATATTCTTATGCAATGCTTTAAAAATATTTTTTCTTTTATGTTTAGTATGTGAAATAATTTTAGTTTTAAATTATTTTTTTAGAATTTAACATTGTGTGAACTCATCAAAGAACATATTTTAGATTTTCTACTTTTCAATTAGACACACACATGAGTTTTTTATCAACAATTCATTTTTTGAATTTATCCCAAAAAAGTGATAGACTTAAACCCAGTAAATTACATACAGAAATAACATTTATAAGGAAATGTTTGTAATGTTATAAAATGTTATGTTTAGTTTCAAGTTAGAGGTCCCTCGAATAAAATATTCCCTCACATAGCATATACCTTTGAGGAAGAAATATGTTTAATGCATATGAAAAAAAACACCATTTTTTGAACAAATATAATAGTTAACTCAAAGTAAACACATCCAAATTTGTTTTAAATTTCTCTACATTAAAACATCTAAAAAATCCTCGTGAGTATGTATTTTTTCCAAACATTTCATTTGATTAATAGTTTATTAACTACTTTTATAACTACTAACTACTTTTTTAAAAAAATATGTGTGTTTTACGAGTTTCTAAAAGATTAAAAATTGGTTAATTTATCAACTACTATAAAACAACTTAAAAATAGGGTCCTTAACTAAAAGTCCATGTTTCAATTTAGTTTTATTTGCAAAATAACTAAATCCATCTAAATTTTAAATACTTTCATTATAAATACATCATTACTTAAAATAAAAAGCACACATTAAACTATGCATATAGTTCAATCAACTTCATGAACTATATGGAACAAAACACAATTTAACATTATAACTATTTTTTAACAATTAATAAAAACTAAATGTACGGTGAGGTTTTGCGATTTTGCCGATTAGTGATATTAATAACTAAATTGGAGGTTTTTATAATCATCCAATAGCTGATATACCCGACTCTTTATACAAAATGAATTTAAAAGTTATCTTTTACTCGACTCTTTATAAACTTCCCTATTTTTTTTTTAAAGAAAATTTTTCTATATGATTATCTCTGTTGCCTTGAAGCATTGGGTAAAGTTGCTTTAAAAGTATTTACAAATTATGCAATAGAAAACGATAGCTTTAATTCGAAGATCCTGAAGGCTAAGTAAATAAATAAAAAATTAGTTAATATCTCCTAGTGTACTTTACTATATTAAAGCTATGAATTCTTTTCTCTTTTCCTAGTCCTTTTAAATTATTATCTCTAGTTTTTAACCTTTTAACACATGCATTTTTTACGGCAATTAATTTAAATTTTATATGAATGAATTTTTCGAAAAGAAATTAGCTTGTGTTCTCAATAAGTCTAAGATTAAATTCTTCCGAAATTGATATTTTTATATTTTAAGTAGCGTACGAAATCTCAAAACTTAAGAAAAAATTAAAGCGTTTAAAATTAATTTCACAGTACTTTTGAGAATTTTTTTTTGAGCTACTCTCTCTTTTTAATAAAATAATTACATTAAGGATTATAAGCTACAAAATTATGTGTATAAACGCAATGAAAATATCCAGTTCTGTTTAAAATTTGTTAATTTTTTATCTCTGTAATATATAAAACCAGTTCTTTTCTCGTTCATTTTAAATTCTTTTTAACATTTGTTTCAGTGTTTTAATTAATATTTTTCACTACATTAAAATATTATTCTTATTGCTGTAAATAATATATAAGCTAGTCATTTTTTTGTTCATTTTATATTCCTTTGAACATTTATTTCAATTTTTTTGAGTATTAAATGTAATTGTATTAATTTTTTTTCAATACTTTTCTACATTTGAGGTGGATTATATGGAAATCTGTATTTCCTAACTGTACCTTCTTGGATCGGTACGTTCAAACCTTTTTCGCTACAAAACCTCTTTTACTCAAAAAGTGGATATTCTCGGAAGTACCAAACACTTCAGAAGTGCCTATATTTGAGAAGAAACACCTCCCCCTGTATGAAGTGATAACAAATAAACACCCTACCAACATTATCAGTCATGAGCATATCAAATTTTTCAGAAAACAACGCGGAAGATTTCCTCATCTGAATCACTTACCGTAAAAGAACGATAGGAATTCCAACCATGACTGACACCCTTGAACTGAAGTTCTACTACATCCCCCCACGTGAAGTTAAACAGAAGTGAAGTGAAATAGCGTGAATTGCCTTTCCCCCCCCCCCTTCCCTTCTCATCTATTATGCTTTATATTGCGAAGATGTGTTGCCACAATTTCCTCAATTTCGCTGAAATTCTAATGCTGCTGCAGTTACCGGCGAAGAAATTGAGAGCGCTTCCCTCTCAATATTTCGGAGTGTGTTTGAGTTGACTTAAATCAGACTTTCGGTTGAAGCTCTAGTGAAAGGGAATTATTTACACTGAATTTCTAACCTCCAAATGATTCATCGAGTTATTTAGACAGACCGGATTTCGCTTTGTAAATATTATAGTTTATAAATATTATAGCCAAATTGAAACTATTTTGTAATTAATTTTAGATTACGTTTTGGATACAATATATATTACCGTGAAAGCGAATAATTCCTCGTTATACAGGGTGTTTCAAATAGAATGTAACGTGTAACAATAAGCTATTTCCTAAAATATTTCCCCTAGACACATACTTCCAATTGCAAATTTTCATTTCAAGAGATGAAAATTAGATGAGACTAGTTTCAACTCCACGGGGGTTTACTTAAGAAATGCAGAAAATCAATTTTTATAAGGCCCCCGTAGTTTAAAATTTTCAGTAGCCAAATTTTCTTTATTATTTCCTGAATAAGACACAAAATTATATCTCAATATCTTTAAAACTCCCTGAGATATGCGAGTTTAAATTTTTATGGGGTCATCACAAATTAATTTTCTGAAGTTATTCCTATCACTGCATAAAAACAGGATCAACTTAAATTTGTAGATGGACCCTATTTTGCTTTCAAAAAGGGTGTTAGAATAAGGTGTAAGACATCAATTTTAAATTTTTAATGTCTCAGTAAGTTTTCAAGATATTGAGATAGAATTTTTTGTGTCATTCAGGAAATTTTAAATTGGAAATTTTAAACTACGATGTCCGTCTAAAAATTTACTTTCTGCATTTCTTAAGCAGACCCCTATGGAGTTGAAACTAGTCTCATCTAATTTCCCACCTCTTAAAATGAAAATTTGCAATTGGAAGTATGCGTCAAGGAAAATAGTTCAGAAAGTAGCTTACTGTTATACACTCTATTTGAAACACCCTATATATTTAAAATAAGTTTTGAACCGTATATTTTACAGTATTTGAGGCATTTTTTAAAGTTTTTAACATGAAACTTTTTTATTGTTTTGTAATGCGATGTAAATTTGACATGTTAAGATTTTTCTACTAATGTAATGAATGTTATCAGGCGATGTTAATATCAAAATAGAGAAATATGTGGGGGGTTCAAATTTATGCATAACATTAACTGTCATATTCACACCCATCAGCGTCGCGGTTAACCAACAGCTAAAGAAAGAAAAATTAGCCTTTCGCTGACTCTGATTGGTGGAATCTTTCTTTGACCAAAGATTAAACCCCGACGCTGATGGCTGTGACTATGGCTTGAGGGACAAAAATAGTATTACGGATATAGTATTAAATGTATACGCCGTGAAATTCCCTTTAGCTTTAAATAAGATTTTATCAATTAAATTCTGATTGCAAAATATAAATGTACTGTAAAATGATACTGTAACTGATAGATTTTGAAAAATATTCGTTAAAATTACATATTTCGAGATACTTAGATTTCGAAGTTATTATAAATATCTGTGTTTACAGCATGCAAAACAATACTTGAACACATACATAAATGTTGCTAACCTATTTTTAAATTGTTACGTTTTTACACAATTCGAACAAAACAAAAAAGTTAGACTTTAAAGTAATGTTTTGCGTAATACTTCCCCTATATTTCCAAACATTTAAATAAATACCTCAAATGGTATCTGGAGTTGTAAATCTATGACCTAAACGTGTAATTCTAAATTAAAATTTTCCTAGTTCGAAATCCAAGAAAAAATCAATTGTTAGAAATTTTTGTGAGAAATATATTTTTAAAATCTTACTTTTTATAGTTTACTAAAATATGACAGATAACAATTGCAAATTTTACTCCTTGTAACACTATTTATTATTCTTAATTATTTCCTTTTAATTTGCATTACCTTTAAAACATAATTATTTTTGTAAAAATCAAAAATCCTCAAATCAATAGCTTTGTTATAATAACCTTTATTTTTTATTTATTTATCATTATCATCTTTGTAAAATGTTTTAATTATAGGCAGCCTATAGTTTTAGAACTACAGAACTTATAAAACTATAGAAAAAAATTTCCGGTTGATAATTTAGTATTTAAACAAAATATTACATTTCAACTTCCATAATTAATGTAAAATTTACATTTTAATTGAATTTTATGAATTTATTGCATAAAATCTCGTCCTTATTATTAGAAACATCATTTTGGTGTATTCATACAAAAATGTGTGCTTTCCTTACTTTCAAAACGTGCTAAGTTAACATTAAATTTACTATGTTGGACGAGGAATATTTGCCATACATAGATTTCTCTATTTGGTGAATGTCAAACGAATGACATATGACATATTATGCTTTTTTTAAAGCAAAAATAAAACAATAAATCCAAAAACATGCTTTCACTTTAAAAATGCACGCGCACTTATATATCTCTGGACAAGCATTCTAAGAAAACAAAGTTGAATAGGTAACAGTATTATAATAGGTGAAACTTCGACTTCGGCAATATTCTCCGAGATATTTTTAGAATGCTGCATCTCTTTCGATAATGCTTTACTTAGGGAGAGAAAGTCAGAGATATTCTTCGGATGTGTCTGAATTCTCTTTTGGGTGATGGGGAAACTTTTGATGAGTTTTGTACGTTTCTTTGTTCCCCTGGCAACTCACGGGTAACATACTCGTATCACCATAATGAGAATTAGTCTTGGAGGGTTCTGAGTTACAACATTTTATCTCCTATATATTATTATCCGTCGCTAATAAAATGGTTTTTAGACGATAATTTTTTATAACTTCTATGGCTTTTCAAACTCTTTTATATAAAAAACAGTAATAACTATAATAATTTAAACAATAAAAGTAAACTTACATTTTAAATATAATTCATTATGGTTTTTGCTTCATTTACCATAGGTATATAGCACACTAATTTAAGTGCTATATACCTATTAATTAATTTAATTTGTTAGTTATTTTTAATTAAATTCATTTAGTTCCTGTGTTTCCACTTTAATACTTTTATTACATCTTCCGTATTCTCATGTAAGATTTCTTATGTTATAAGAGATATTTTATATTTTTGAATTTGATGATGTTTATTGTAATAAACTTACAACTGTGTTCACTACCTGATAACTAGTATTATCATCCATTTCTACATTATCTAATGGCTTGACTGAACTTAATATTTGTAAAACTGACACTACACTTACCTATTCTTAGAAATCCTGCTTGAGAGTATATTTATTTCAATTCAAATAATTAAACTTATATACTCGTCTCATCCTTTTTTTTTAAATATGATTTTTAAGCTTTTTAATCAAACTTTGAACTGAAATCTGAGTATACCTAAACGAAGTTACAAGTAATACGTAGCAAAATTTTATGAGTAATTTCTGGTTCCTATTTATCGGATCAATACTTTATGCAAATATTTTTTCATAACCTTCATGCATTTATAACTTCAGCTTAGAAATCATATAGTTGCCCAATTTTGTACATGTCTGATTTCATTTAGTTTTATAGTAATGTCTGGAATATTGTGTGATTATTTGAGCATTATAGTTTCATTTAAATATTTATTTTTAAATATAATTTTAGTTTATTTACATAAGATGTTAATAATGATAGAAATATATTAAATTGCTGTTTGATGTTTTCACTTGATTGGAAATTTCTTTTCTTGAAATTATGTAAAATCAAAATACGCATTTATAATCATTACTCCTTCTGATAGTTGGTTAAAACATTGATTTTTAAATAGTTGAACTTAAATAATTTTATCTGTTACGTATTTTTGTATATTCTTCCGGTTGTTATTTGTATAAATTTCAATTTTATGGAAGAATCCTAGTAATAAAAGTATAATGTTTTGCATTAAAATATACTTAAGACGCTTGATATGCTATAATGGGTATTTAGAAACTATTAAGCAAATGTGTTGAAAGTGTTTGAGACAATAAACGTTTTCTTTGAGCTCGCACAAGTATCGGGAGGATCTTTTTTTGAGCGAGTCTCACTTAAAAACAAAATGCAACTTCAAGAAATTTCTGAAACGTTACATAGGAGTGTGATGTTGAGAAAAGATAATTCATGTGAGCATTATTATATCATGTGGGAAAACTGCTAATTTATTTAAAATTCAAGAGTTTACCGATTCCGAGAAACCTGGTCTGTGGTTGTTTATATTAAGGAAGTAATGGAAATCCTATCATAAGCATCTTATTAATTTAGTTTTACAAATTTGACTTCATTTCATCTAGAATAGATTATATAATTGTTTAAGGCGCAATATGACGTAACTCAATTTTTCAGCCATTAAGAGTTATGTATCAATATATACATAATCAACTTTTGGCACTGGATTGTCTGAACTAAACTGTTTTGCATAAAACGCACTAGAACCATTTAATCGTTAGTTGCAATCGTCAGTTTTGTTATCACTCTATCCATAGATCTATCTATAGAATCTATCTAGAGATAGATTCATGTTAGAGTAAGTCAGTTTTTCTCCACTCCTGAAAAAAGTTGGAGAAATTAAGTTATGCCATATTTACACCTTAATGCATATTAAAAATAAAAACCAAGTTAAAAGGATTTACAGTGTTAACCCAACTTTAATCATCCCACAAAATTTCAAAATGAAACGGTCTGTACAATTAAGCGTTCGATACCCTCCTTTCATGACTGCTTTAGAAAAACCAATGGACGATGACTCCACTATTGGCCCTATTGACACTATATATTCCCCCAAACCATTAATAGCTTACAAAATCAGTGCTGGCCATAAACGGATTGCGCACACACACAGAAGAGTATCGTGTCACAGTTTCCCGTCTTTATTTACACCGCTTTCGATTCCGGATGTTCGTTGTGTCGTTAAGCCCTATCGATGTCCCTTAAATTACCCCTCGCACGCTCAGCTTGCGGGATCGCTTACACACATTTATTCGAAACAGGACTGTTGTTTTGTTGGAACACTGTTTACATACTGTGACTATCGTTCACGCTATCAATGTTGGGGCAGTTTGGCTACGTGAATATAAATGGTTGTTTCTTGTTAGTTTTGGATGGCTCTTTTTTTTCTTTTTTAATATCATGCATTTTGAATATTTTCCTTTAGAGCAGTTTGAATGGATTCATTTCTTAAATTCTTGTTTTGTAAAGGATGACCCAACTAAATCCGTGAACTATTAAACCGAAAATAATCAACCATTAGTTTAGATTTCTAGTAGGTAATAAAAATAACCGTGTCTGATGTATTTCCATTTTGACACTATTATTATTTTCTCTTTTTACATTTCTTGTAAGAATGGAGATGTTGTTACTTGGACAACATTGCATTCAACATATGCATTGAAGCATCATCTGGTTGCAAACAGATATTTTTACTGGAACTTAATAGTACCTAAAATATGTTTTAAAGTATCTTATAGGGCTTTTGTTTTAGAGATATCATTAAACCTTCTCATAACTTAAAGTACTCCAAACTGAACGATGGATAAATTATTATTATGGTTGGCTTATAATAATTGGAACGAAATTAGAAAAATATCAATAAAGATTTTATATTTTTAGGTTCCTTAATAATTATCGAATTGAAATTTTACCAAGATTTTTCAATTTATTTATTTACCAACATGATGCATCAGAAGTTCAAAGCTGTGCATTTTGCAATAAAAAAAGGAATACCGTAATACCAATACTGTGAATGGGTAGATAACATTATTTTTCAATTTTTATTCAAAATACCCTTTTCGTTCACTCTGAAAGGTGTAGTGTTTAATACCATTCAATCTTTGTAACTTTTTTCAGTTTTAAAGCAAATGAGTCTCAAAAAATTACGATTGTGTTTTAATAAATAAAATCTAAATAAATCTTAATCTTTCCATGCAAAATGTGTATGCATTTTATTTAACCTTTTTTTTGTTATTTATTTTATTCGTGGCATTTGCGCACTTCATCTGTAGGTTCCATTCTGCAAGATAGTCTCTCATTTAAAGTTACGGAAACAGTTAAACAAAATCTGTCTGACGATTCCCAAAAGAATAGTCGCTTCTCAGGTTTAACCAAAATGCTGAATCGAAATTTCATCATTAATTGAGTTGCTCAGAGGGAAAGTTGGGTTAAGTCCAAAAATACAATAAAAGTGGTGAAAAGCATGAATTTGGAATTTTTACCTTTACTTTTAATGTTCTTCTAATGCATCATGTTTTCTTCCTATACCTAATGTGGTAGTTGCCTAAGTAAAATGCTCAATAGGCGGTCTGTAAGAGCTGCCTAAAATATGCATTTTCCATAGGAACAACACAGGCGCCGTCTGAAAAAAACTTTCAATTACTCAAAACTAAGTTCAGGGGACTTATACCACTTTCACAATCTAACCAGATCAACTGTATCTTTCATTAAGTCTAACAACGAGATTTTGTTGTTGAAATTTTTAACAAAAATGTCCGTGGCTAAAGGTAAACGGTAGAGACTTAGGGAAAAGCTGGGATACTTTCCCCCAACACAACTCAAAATTCACAACTTGAACAACGCATAGCTCCGAATGGACATCTAGAACCCACATTTCATAAATCCAACCACATTTCTCAAAACCCACCCACACAACAAACGCATCCCCTCCTCGAAAACTCCATCCTCCCCTAACGACTTAATCGCCCTCCCCCTGCCCCCAGCAAACAGAACGAAAAGAGCACGGGGCAAATAAATGGCTCACGTGCGTTCGGCATGGTCGGTCACGTGCAGAGCCAGTACGTGAGCGAGCCGCCAGCCGAGTCCTAATCGCATCTGGATGGGCAACGTTCATCTCTTCTAATTGTATCAGCGTGTTATGGGAGGGGGGAAGGCCTTTTGTTGGGTGGAAGAAGTTTGTTGCAGAGTGGAAGAAAGTTGGCCGGATTTTTGTGGGGCAAGGTTAAGTGGAGGTAACTTGAAGGGGTTGAGATTTGTTTGGTGCTAGGGAAGTTTGTTTTGGTCCTAGAAATTTACCTCCAGATGTGGAGATGAACAAGATAGACCAGCTTTCATTAAAGATTCGGTCGTGTTCATTCAAAGTTATGGTCTTTACTGTACCATCATATGGATTTCCTGAATTTTGACAAAAATAATACATTTCTAATTTAACATATCGATTTTCATCGTATAAATATGTTTTCAATAATATTCTTATCTGGATTTATATTTTATCATAAATTTAACACGGTGAGCTTTCCTAAAAAAAGATTTGGTGCTGTAAATAAGTGTATTTTAAAGTCTATATGTTCTTTAAATCTTATCTTTAGATTGCTCTTTAGAAGAGAATATTTTTATAAATTTTCCTCCTCTCCTGGAAAAGAAAAACAAATTGTTTTGTGTCTATTAAAAATATCTTTGCTAAAAAAGGGGGAGAACTCCTTCAACGTGTTGTTTCTAAGATCTAAAACACTTCAGTTTAAAAATTCATTTACTATTGATTAAATTCTTCATTTCGTTATTGTAATTAAAAATAATTACTTATTTAATGTATTACTTCTTTAATGAACACAAAGGGAACAAAAAAGGGTAGTTTTTATGAATGTGAGAGTAAAAAATTTTTTTTTTTGTAAAATTTGTCTAGAATACAAATCTAACTGAAAGTTGCTTTTACCTGCATAACACTTTCCCCAAGGAGAAATAGTTTTACAGAACTGTTGCCACTCGATATGGAGCTTGTGTTAAGTTGTCTTTTCCTTTACGAAACTGCTATATAGGAAAAACTAGTTCTACAGAGTCATTTGGAAACTTCAAGGGAAACAAATGTTGACAACAAAACTATATTTAAGTTCTTCATTATTATCATTAGATTGATTCCAACAAACTGAAGTATATTATTCCATCCATTATTTCTTAAATCCTTTAACTTTTATTCGTGTATAATACTTACGGTAACGAAAAAACAGTTGAAAGAAGAAAAACTCAAGAGTCACTAGTAATTAAATTTGATTTGTAATATTAGTTGATCAAGAAAATAATTTGATACTTCCAAAATTAAAAATGCAAGTTTTTTTTTTCTCAGAGTGAGAATCAATTATTCTCATATGAATTAGCTATGAATGTCAAAAACTAAAAAAACCTACTGTAACAAGTAAAGTATGTATGCATAAAGAAATACCTAATTCATATTTTTCATTTATGTAGATAAACCCTAATATTCTTAGAAATTCTTTAAATTTTACAAGAAAATTCTTTCCACAAAAAAGGACACGCCCTGCTCTGATATCTGCCCTATCTCATATCTACACCATTCAATAATCACAACCTCAAACTGATAAGACACCCTCAAACGAACCTCAATCCCCTCAAAAAAATCCCTCCATAAATCCCCGTCACCAAGACTCTCGTCGCGTCCATCCATATTCAACATCCTCCATCGATCGTCCCGAAAAAGCGACAACACCGGGGCTGGCCATTAGCTCATCCAGCGGAACCGACAGAAACTGCAGGTGTAACGGTGACCGCCATGAAAAATGCAGCGCCCGTTCTGAAGCGGGCTCTGGGGATTCCGCAGATGGCCATTAGGCCAGAGTAATGGCGGAGACCGCGGGCCTTTTGGGTGGTGGGCCCATCGGGATGAATTTTAATTGGGTTTCGTAATGATGGATTGGTTGAAATGTACTGGGAAACGTTGGAAATTGTTGTGAGATTGTTCTTTGTTAGGTTGAGAATTCAGAATTTAAAGGTCTCTGGGAAGTTTGTAAAAGTAAAGTTCTTGAAATGTTGATTTTCCTTGTTTAGTAAAGGGAAATAAGGTTGAGTACTTAAATAATTATTAATTTCTCTTTCTTCATATTCTGTGTTAAACTTGGGCGGAAAGAATTTGAAGAACTCCTGTAACACTAGAATATTCTCGAAAAATATATACGAAGCAAAGGAAGATTGCATAAATTTCATCATCCCTTATTCTACTCTGGATAATAGGAATGAATCTTAAAGTAAAAATAAAGTGAAATTATTTTCATAGGCCGGATTTAAATTGCTAATTTAACAACTAAATCAGCTTTAATAAGAATAGTAGATGTTTAGTTTCAATCTTAACCCATTAGGTACTAGCGTTAGTCTAAAAATTTGATTAGTAGGATATTTAATGCAATATGTTATTTTATAACTAATTGTAAAAACTGTTTCTGAGTTTTTAAGAGGCAGTTATTTAAAATTAAATATCCTTGCTTTATTTTTAAACTATCATTTGGTTTTCTATATAAAAAAAAGCTTTTAGCATTATTTTATGAATTTAAGGTTTGATCTCAATCGTTTTCTATATTATAAGTATAAAACAACAAATTATTCTTTAAAAATGTAAGAATTTTTTCTTTATATTAGTAATAAAAAACTTCTCGATACTTTTACTTACTTTAATTGGCTTAACTACTTTAGATATTATTGATTTTTAGGAGTAATTCGTTTTATTTCTAGATAATGAAGATAATTTAAAATTCAATTACAACAAAAGTATTTTCTAAAACTTGATTTCTGTTTAAAAACACTATTTTTTGCATAAACATACAGTATTTTGGTTTATATAATTTGCAATTTATTTTATGCACTCTATTTTATGCCCTTTCTCTTTGGTTTCAAATGCGTGTTTAATAATGCATTGCTTTATAAATTCAGCGGTTTAAGAAACATGAATAAAATAAGCATATCTATTCCTTTAATAATAAATATGTTGATAAATATTGTGCAAAATACTGAGAAATAGCGTTTATTTATGCATGATTTTGTGATTATTTACTCCTATTTCTTTCTTTAAAATAATTGAACACTGCTGTTGTTCTATTACATTTCTTAAGAATGCTCTATCCCCAATTATAATGAAAATAGGTAAAATAGCCTCTGTCTGTAAAATTAAACATTGCAAGATACTACTCATTTTTATTAAATAAATTTCTATGAAAATTCAAATAATCAATCATAATTCAGAAAATTTCTGAGAAAAACATGTGCAAGTTTAATGAAAAGGATTACGAAAATTTATAACAATATATAATAGATATAGAGCTGTACCCTAGGGAGAAATTCAACTTTTCTTTTCCTTATTTTATACGTTTCATTTCTATTATAGCTATTTAATATTTAGTTGTCTAATAACGTGTATTTGGGAAATAAAAAAAATGAAACCCTTTCAAATTTAAATATTTTTAAAAGGAAATGTAAATATTTTTTATAGATACATAGATTTTTGGATATTTTGGATTTTTACATGGATTAGTTTAATACGGCATCAACAAACTTGGGTTTGGTGTAAAGTTGTTTACACTTGTACATAACTCTTACCAAGGAAAAACCTGTTTTACAGAGGTTTTGTCTTGGGGTGAAAATGCATTGCAGAACACGCACGACCTTTCAAAATATATTCATATTCACTAGCAAATATATTCACTAGCACTATAGACGAGTTCAATGGGTAGTTGACCAAAGCCTCTGAGAACTTCCGGTTTATATTCCATATCGTTAAAGATAAATTGTATTTTCAGTTTTAACCATAAAGTCGGAAGTTTTTTAAGGCTTTGGGATGCCACACAGTTGAACTCATTTTTCTCTAAGGAAACAAAATTAGTAGTTTTCCTTTTACATTTATGAAAATTTTCTTCTCGTTAATCAACTCACTTAAACTTAAAAGTCCGTTATATTCTTCATAACTCATTTAGGTTTGGTTTCGAAAAGACTAGGCCGTATCATTTGTATTTACACGAATAATTATGTATTTCATCTCTAAAATATAACAACATAATAAAGGACGAATATTCTCTAAAATAATATCCAAAAATAGTTGTCATAATTGAAAACCAAAGAAAACGCAACCAAAAACTGCTGAAGAAGATGTGTGAAGGGAATACTTTAACCCCGCTAAATAACTATGAATATCATTATATAAACATTACTACAACAGCCCAAAGGGAGAAAAGTGTCCTATCATAAATACAATGCAGAAATTATGAATATCTCAAAACAGCAATCGTTTGGCATGAAATATTCATCTTCGTTTTAAAACAGCATGGATTCCCCTTAGAAAAGCAGTGCTATTAAGAAAATACCATCTCTCGCCCCCCTGATCTCCCTTTATTCGAAATCTTCCACTTCACGTCAGTTCTGGTTCCAGCACACGAAATGAAAACAAAAGATTTCGCGCGGGAGAAAACGAGCAGAGGAACTTAAAAGCAACGATAATTACGCTGTATTCTCTGGCGTAGCGCTACTTCATTTCAGCTTAGGAAAAAGACCGTGTTTCTGCGCTCCAGAAGCAAAATCCCTTGTAAAGCTGCCTGTTCGGCGTGATTAACATTCGACTAAAAAGAATAAGAATAATAACAACAATAACACAAAGACTAAAAAAAAGCGAACAAGCGCGTCCCGGCTCTAAAGAACAAAAAAAAAAGAACGAAAAATTCTCTAAATCTCCTTCGCTGGCGCTTCGCCAAAGCTCTCCGCCGGTTTTTAGTTTTGTTTCCCCTTTTTTCCCCTTTTTCTCTTTCGGAACACTTAAGCCGAGGGATAAAGAAGCCCCGCCCATTCGCGAGCGCCTCAGCCAATGGCGGGGCTCGCCTGATCCACACGCCGTGTAACATGCATATTAGAAGTCTAAACCACTGCGTTCTTGCACAAGACTCTTGTAATGAGGTGTCGATCTTCCTCTGCGCTGGAAGAATGGGATTAAAAAAAGAAAAGAATGGATTTTTTCTCCCTCTCTCCTTCCTCGTTACGGGTACAGTTAGAGCGCGGGGGAAAGCGCTGACTTGTGGAGAGATCTCGCGACAGCAGTGCTGCTGCGTTCGTTCAGGGTTCATTTTTCTAATCTGATTGCTGGAAAAAGGGTGATTATTTATCATTTCTTGAAGGATTTGTTGTTGCTTCTCTTTTCTCCCTTTGGAGGCATTTTTGAGGACGGTTTTAATTCCTCTAGTTTTGCGGGAATGGTAATTCCGTGGCAATTACTTGAGGTGGAATATTTTCAAAACAAACTGCGTGTTTTATATCTTTGGATTTAATACTTACAATGCACGTTGAGGGATTACAGAGCTTTCAGAGAAGTTTTTTGTCCTTTTATTCTCCTTTGGGTTCTTTCGGCTTTAGTTTGGTAAATCTGGTTTCAATATAATATTCTTAGGAGTTTAGGTAACTTTAGTTTTTGTAACGTTTAGCAGGTTTATTGGATTAACAGTTGAATTAGGAGGGAGTTAGGATAAGATTTTGAAAGAAACGAAAGTGTCTAAATACTTTTGAAGTGGGAAAACTTTCTAGTCAAATCTGTTACACACATGTACAAGTAACAATAGAATTTTAAATAATCTAGTTAAAAGAGTATGTTTCATTGATTTACTTAGTTGGAAAGCTGTCTTTTTCATAGCGCATAAAATAAATACATGTAAGGAGTCAGCCTAGTACATGATTGGGACATAACCGCAATTTTCAAGCACAGGACTAAAAGATTTTACAAACGACAATAACACAGATCAGTACAATTTAATAGCAAAATCACTCTATTCTCACACTTTAAAAAATATCCCTTTATCCTGTTTCTTTAATAAGTCTCACTTTATAACTCTTACGAGTTTTTGACTACATTAAATTATGCCAATGGTAAGAAAATGATTCAACAATGTATACGTATGCATTTTCAGTACATTTTACTCAAGTTACTTATTTTATTAACAGCCTTCTTCTTTGAACATTACTTTTGAGTTATTTGATTTTATAAAGTGTGATAAACCCAACATTTTTCCAACCTCTTGCACCCGCTAGCCAAACTAAATTGTAATCTCCTTTTCTTGGTTATCATTTATTTATTATATAAGGAATTATTTCATATCACAGTACAAATAGTTTTACAGAAACTAATCTAAATATCTTTAATATTTTATACTGATTTTCATACCATTATCTTAAACTAAAATACTGGACCTAAGATCCTCGTTCATCCGAATGTTTATTTCTTTATATACACCTTGTTTGCGTCAGTGTTTATATTTCTGATACAGATCCAATTTAAAGATCCATTATTACCTAACAAGTAATAATAGATGTTTATTATTTGTGAATGTGAATGTCAAAATATTTGAAATTTAATCATGCATATCAATTTATATATCGTGCATTTCTCTTTTTACGAATGAAAGAAACTAAACTATATTTCTTTTTTACTTTAAAAATGCAATTGTCAATTTCACTAAAGAAGGATATTTCATCCAGTTCCAGTTATTGAGATTTGGAAAATAAATCGTTGACTTTTAAACGGAAAAACATTATAAAACTAGATAATTAACAAATTAAAGATTTCATAATAAAAGATGAAAAATCTAGAGAGACTATAAATTACGTTAATAACTGAAAATTTTTAACCGTTTCTGAAGTTGGTACAGTGAACACCAAAGTGTTTTAAGTTTATCGATAATATAGTACATTATACCGTGATAATATAACCTATCATATGTATAAAAATTGTTACTCGTTATAAACACATGTTATAAATTTTATTCCTCATTATTTTCTTTTAAAATTTTAAAAAAAAACTCGTCATAAATTTTAAATAAATATTTTATTTTATTTTCTATTATTATGAGTAAATTATGTTTCATATGTGATATAAGTTTGTAGTACTTAATACACATAAAAAGTATAAAACATTTAAAAGGTAAAATAATTTTTTTATTTAATAATTTAAAGCTCAGTAGCTTTCTAGAAAATACGAATATCTGGATGGTTTTACTTCAAACAGATGTGCATGAGTATCTTCAGCAACCTCAGTTGAAACATCTTCATCCTAATCACGAACATACACCAAACCAACCCACACGCAACTTACAAACATCCTTAACCATTCAACCATTTCTCGACAACCTTCTACAAATCAAACCCATGACCATCTATTGCAAAAAAATCCTCCCCCATCTCACGTCTATCACTATATCCCCCCTCCCTGCAAGCAGCCATTCGCACTCTCCCGATCGATGACGTCATAAATTCCAAGGCGGGAGGGGGTCCGAGGACACGCCCACCGACATGGCCTGTGCCATGTCCGACAAGCGACTTCTCGAATCCCTTCTTTCTTTGGACACTCACTTGATGAGCACGAAGACGTGATTAGTTGTAGGCACGGAAGGTAGAATGAATGGGAGAAGAGATATAACCTCCTTATTTATTGATGTACTAGTTGGTAGTCGTGAAATTGTGTGTTTAAAATTTTGTGGAAGGTTATTTATAAGTTTTTTTATATTTTAAGAAAGAGATTAAGAAACCTGAAAATGTGGTGGGAATGAATCACTAGAATTTGTTTTCAGAGATTTTCTTGTGAAAGAGAAAATCCTTATATTATTACGATGCTGTTTTATAAGTTATGAATAGTAAGTTAAAAAATCGATTGTGAGAAACACACCTAAACAGTTTAAAATTGTTCTTAAAGAACTTACTGTTCCTGAATTGTTGGAACACTTAGTTCCTGAATTGTTGAAATTTTGTTCGAATTAGTTAATTTTCATCCTAAGTTGTTTAACTGTATTTACATTACATTTAATTGTTATTCAATTAATGTACAAAAGGATCCCAATATTTTTAATACTTTTCTCGACCAACTAAACACCGAACCATGCTTATACATATATTCTCTGAAAGGGTGAAGATCCATGGCTTAAAGCTTGGAAATATTAGAAACTATGTAATTTTACTTCTGTAAAAACTAATATTAAATCAAATTAAAATCTATAGGTAATAAATGATAAAAAGGTTGTATCCTTATTTGCAGATGCAATTATTACTACGCTACTGAAATATTCCTGTTACTCTTGTCGGTCTTTGGAAGCACATAATAATAGTAACTATATATTTATAAAAATTTTACATTTGTCATAAAGTTTTAAGATATTTTCCTATTGTGTATCGTGATACTTCCCTACAGTATTTGAAATCAAAGTTCAAGTACGTTACAAGTTATTTACGGTTATACCAGCAAAATCGCTTGAAGGCTTAAGACCACCTTAATACATCAATGTCATGCAATATAAAATTTTCTCATTACAATTTAAGCCTATTTTCAAAACATCAAAGTAGTTATATTTTCAATAGTACGAGTAATATTATCTTGTAGAATTTTTAATAGACCTATATTAAAGAGATAACAGCATTTTGTAAGTTAAGGTCATTCATGGAATATAAAAGAGAGGCACAAACTTTTCATAATTTTAATGCAAATAGAGTGGAGACCTTTTTTAAATTTAAAGTTGATGTGAAAGCGTCAAATACAAAGAAAATTCATCATGAAAATAAACAGAAAACAATCGCCTCTTAACCAACCATACCCCCAAACATCCTTCCCAGAAATGTCCACCCCCTCCACCCCCTGCTTTCGTATGCGAGGCACACACAGCTCACGATCCAGACTGAGTCATCGCAGCCATCATCGCAAATGCGTTCCATTAGGACGCCTCGAGATGGGATCTTCGGCCCCTCCCCCAGTGGTAAAAAGTTCAAAAATTTATGGCGAAGATCTGTTTCCATGCCCAGGCATAATGTTCGGATCTTCTCGGGAACGGAGATTTCGAAAGGGGTATAAAATGCCCGCCTCTCGAATGGTTTGCACTTGCCGGGCTTGCGGTTTCCTGGTTAAATATTTAGAGGTAAAGAGGGAAATTTTGGTGGTTTTTGCCGGTTATGCACGTAAATGCATTAGAGAGGGTTGGAGGGTTTTTTTTAGGAACGAATGCACTCTGGTGGTCAGGTTCTTCCGTTGTAAGGTAGATTTTAAGGGGCATTTTTTTGGTTGTGTGTGCTCAAATGGATGGGATATTTGGTGGATTATTTTTTTATAAAACACTTATAACATTTTGAATGACTAGGTTGAGCATTGCTATTAAATTTATATTGCTTTCCATCCGTTTATTTCTTTTTTAATTTGAAACCCGTAGTATTCATATCAAAGATGTAGGAATCATACTGCTTTGAATTCAAATTAACTTAGGTCGTAACTTTTATGTCATATCAAGTTTTAAGAATTGTTAGAAAATTTTATTACCTGTGAGAATATGTGAAACATAATGAGCTCTAAATCGTTAGTATAAACCAAGTATAGATGTGAAATATTTACTTTACAAATTCATGGTACTACTGTACTTATGAAGGATTTAATGTATAAAAAAATGGAAATTCTCAAACTATTTATACTTTAAACTTAATCTAGCTTTATAGAATTCAAATAAAAAAAATTAACACATTATATTTAACACTTAAATAAAGTATTTTAGTATACTTGGGGGAACAAATCAATTTACAAAATCTACAACAATCTTACACAAATCTATTTGAGTCGCTTAGATATTTGTATTGACTTAACTTGTCTTAAAATTTTCCAATTTTGTATGACTATTTCGTACTTGTTCCTCATTCAGAGAAAAGGTGGTTTACTTCTAGTTTAGATGGTCAACTCAAACTTAAAACAATTACTTCCTTGAATTTTCCTAAATGAGTTAGGCCACTTTTCCTCTCAGTGACTCATTTATTAAAAGAATCAAGATATTTTTAAATAACATCTATCTCCATTCATGGTCTGGTCATAAGTAATAATATCGAACTCGCTTTCTCGAAGGTGGTAGTATAAAATAAAGAACATTAGTTTTACTATTTATCCCATCTTTTACATTTGAAGTCGTGAAAAAAAAATAAGCTCTCTTTACCCACTGCTGTTATTATGACTTTTTGCTATCAAAAAGATCTCCATTGACCAACCCTTTCCCATGCTAATCTTCCCTTAACATCTAGTGTTGCAAAACATGATTCGCAGATAAACTTTTCCCACAGAACCTGGCATCAATTTTTAATCATTCTCAGTTTACTCCCCAGCATGAGTGGCAACAACATATGCTCTATTCACCCCAACACATCGAACAGTGCTGATCCATATCTCGGTCCCATCTGAATAGTCTCCCTTTCCCCACCATTACACAACGAGACACACCCTGACTGGCTGACGTAACCAAATAATGTCTATTTTAGCGCACAGTTTTACCTTTCTTTCTCCGAATACAGCTTAACTAAAAGTACGATTAAGTCTTTATTGGTTAGTCATTCTCGTTTCGGTACTATTTCGTTATATATCCCATTAAAAATTGCCAAAATATTTTGAAGGCCAAATATTTAAATATCGCCAAGTTATGATTGTTACCAAAAGTATTTAATTTAATTGGTAGGCTATTTTAGAGGTTATGCTAATATTTTGCGATTTTTAACGGGATGGATAACAGAAAAGTACCTTTTATTGAAATTTATTTTAGTAAAACTGAAATTGTTTTTGCATATTTACTGTTATTTCTGAAAATCATTCTCATTACCTACATTTCATATGTTCTCTTTTTCCCATTAATAAATTTCAAATAACAAATTGCGTGAAATATATATTTTTTATTGTAATTCCTTTTCTTGTAGTTGTTAATAGATCTTATACAGGTTACTGCAGTGCAACTTGGATAATTCGGAGATTCACCAAATAAGTTTTTAATTATCCAAAACTTTCAATTAAAACAGCAAAATTAGTTTAATAGGTCGGTCAAATAACCAAAAGAAGTCTTCAAGCCAACCTCCAATTGAAATTAAAAGCTGTCGAGTTATCCAATGTTATACAAAAGGCAAATCGTCACTAAGGCGCTCCAATTTTTCAATTTCTCCAATTTTTCAGAGAAACGGAAAAACTAATTCCTGTAAAGTTAATTTCTTTGGTAAGAACAATAACAAAACTAGTGACAGTAATGATCCAATAGTACATTACAAGTAGCACAAGTAGTTTTTCTTAAAATCGTTTATTTCAGGCGGTTCAAAGTTAGAATAAAGATAGATGCATAACTCAAAACCTGTAACCTTGTGAGATGGTAAAACCGACCTGCGCTAGTCGACGCTTATAAGGTTAACAGTAACCCTTCGGAAAAGCCTTAAAACAAGGTTATATACTGTAGTGGCTTATTTTGAGAAGGTTTTCAATCTTTTTTTTTTTTTTTTGGAACCATGCAAACCCTATTATAGTGTTGCGTAAAGGTTTTCTTTACAAAGCTTGTTTTGGCAAACCCAATCACAATAAAAATAGAAGGTTAAACGCTAGATCTTATGCTATCTGGGTTAAGTTGTGTCATGTTGAGCTTAAAGGATACAATATTGTACGACTTGGCTACCGTGAGAATGTCTTAGTCCTAAAACTAATGCGATATGGGCAAATTTTGTAACCCGAGTGTTAAATAGTTTTAAATACCCCATTATAACACCACTCATCTACCACCTGCCACCCGATTCCCACACAACACAAAGTCATCACCCAGCGACAAATCACCGGTATCTTAACCAGCATCTAACACTTACACAACCGGAACCAATTTTCCCACCCGATGCCTATCTCTGCACGTCCGGGGCGCGCGCACGTCGGGCGTATGGCTCCCTCGGGCGGGGCGCTCTTATCGGGGCGTGGGTGCGCACGTGACTTTTTATGATGATTATCTCTGCGGGTGATGCGGTAATTCGGGAAAGGAGTAGGTTTTTTCCCTGTTTTGGGGGGAGAGGTTGTTATGGGTTTTGTCTGAGGAGGAGGGAGTGTTTTGGGTTGAGTGAAGTGTGTTTGGGGTAGTTAGTAAGTGTTTTGCAGGGGGGTGGGAGTTAAGTATTGATGTCTCAGGAGGGATGAGTAGACACCTATTTGGATTTAGAGTGTTACGCTTAAGTGGAGTGTTATTGTTAAGTAATGAAGGTGATGGTGATATTTTGGGAGGGGTTTTTTTTAGAGAGCTAGTGTTTAGCTGTTGTTGAGGTATGTCGGTTGATATTTTCCTGAATAAAATGAAACTAGAAAACAGCATCCAGAACCAGTTTTCCTGATGTAAAGATTCTGGTGGTACTTTCTCGGTTTTCTTTTATTGTGTCTATTTTTCCAGTTTTTCTTTAGCATTTTAATATATTTTCCTTTTTTTCCCATTTCTTCCTCAATGCCTCTTTATATTTATGCATGCTTTTCCTTGTGTTTTCTTTACCCTCCTAATAACTAACTCCTTGGCATTACAGCCCGCGCTGGACTATGGCCTCTCTAACAATTTTCTTTACCCTCCCTCTTCATCATTATATCTTCTTAATTTTCACAGTTCTTTTCATTACCTCTCTTTTATTACTACCCCCATTCTTTTTTGCTTTATCTTCCATTCTTTTTTTTTTCATTTTCTCACTTAATATTCACTTTATATCGGTTATTCCCTTTCCTTTCATCTTACCTTTAATTTCATTCTCTCTCAAATCTATATGGAGACTTTTGAATCCAGCAGTGCAATGTTAAATAAAAAATTGAAATTCCTAAAATTAGCTTAGACCAGAAGTTCAATATACCACATTACTACACAGTTTCTTTCCCCCCAAAAAAGTACAACCTTAAATAATTCTCTCTTACACTAAAAATACCTTGGTGTTTTATTATAAACTGCAGCAGTAAAAACTTTAATGTGAATGTAATAGGTAGAGCATTTTGTAAAAAAAAAATGAAAATCTTTAGTTGTGTCTCATGTACAGAAACATGCATTAATTTAACATTAATGAATAATGAATTAATCTATTTATAATATGATCCAAATTGCAGAACAGATAATTTAAAATATTTTGTAAATAAATTTTTAATTGGGGTAACCAACTTTGCAAACAAAACCAATATTATAATTAAATAGATTTGCGAATAAAATTTCAAAGTAAATAAATGTTTTTACAAAAATATTTACAAACAACTATAGTGTATCATGTAGTCAAGTATGATTAGGTCAAACTTACTTAAAAAGTAAAAAATTCTAATTGGAAATATATTTGAATTGTTTTGAAAAATGTCTGTGGTTTTTTTTTAGCCGAATCATTCTTCTTTTTTCAATAATCTCTTCAGTAAAAAATTCATTAATATATTCTTTCGGATTTATTAAGTTTTATTACAAATCCTAAAAGGCAATAGTATGGTATATTAACTCCACAAAATTGTACTTTATACATAAAACTCTAAAATAATTTCGTACCATATTTATATGAGAATATTTGGAAAACCTTAATTAGTTTCTGCAATCCAAGACTGACTCTCGACTACGAAAATATCCACAACCTACATCATCTACCTGTACGGAATAAGGAAATTAAACCTATAACCGAGCATATTTTCTAGATTAAAATCTATAATAGGAAAGCCGATCCTACACGCAAACAAATTTTGCATCAATTTTCATAAAACGCTGAGAGCGCTCGCATACCGATATCGCATCCTACCTCTTCCTTCGGGCAACGAAATCTTATTAAAACCCTATGCGGGAGTGAGGAAAATTGGATGCGAAGTCGGAAAATATTAATACCACTCCGATAAGGGCTTATGAAAAGGGTACACTCCAATTCCAGAAACGTTGCCATTCGGGAGGAAAAAATAACGACATCTCTCTCTGTGTGTTTATATTTAGAGATCAATCCGAACCGAAGACAGCCGGATTCCGTTTCGGCAGCACAATATTTTAAATGCGTTCCCTTTTCCATGCAAACGAACTCCGCCGGTCGGTTCCTTTCAAATTACTTCCTCCCGGATTTGGAACCGAAAAGAAGGAACCGAACACGCGGGATCAGGCGAAGCGGAGAAGGAAATCGGATCAGGAAGAGTCAGCAGCATCTCTCCAAATAAAACTCTCCTCCCGAAACAAAAAGGCGGAACATAACTAATTCGAGGAGCCCTAAGCCCTTGTTACGCGGGGTTTAATTAATAAAGGCAAAAAGCGCGGCGGGTGTGAAGAAAGCGAAGGAGGAGGAGGCCCCCCTAATCCGGAGCCCCAATTAGATGCGGGCCCTTTGATTAGAGGGGCTTCAAAGGGACCCGGTCGTAATTAAAGGAAGGGCGTGACCCGCGCATGCCCGGGTAAAACGGACGCTGCGAGTGGAGAAGAATTATTCGTATTGATCCATGGGCGAAGTTTCTGTAGTTTTGTTTCGCAGTGGGGGGGTGTTGTAAGCCGGGGGTGGGGTTGGGTTTCAAAGAATGCGCCTTTGAGTTGAGTTGAGGGGTGGGGGTTTTGTTGGTGGGGAATGCTTTTAGGGGAGTTTGTCTGTGCGACTGTGTTGTTTCGAAAGACCTTTTCGAGTGATGAGCTTATTATAGTGTGATTATGTTTGTGGGGGTGGATATTGTTATGTGCGATTGGGAAAGAATCATTCATTTGGACTTACTGATAGGAATTATTTCATCTGTAAGCTTATAAAATCCTTTAGAAACAGTTGATGATGGTGCGTCATATTATGTTCTGTTGCATATTGCCGCTTAAGGCGCAGCATGGCGTATCACACTATGACTTATGTATCAATGTCAATCCATTCAAAGTTCAAAATTTGACAACAGATAGCCTGAAATAATCTGTTTTGTGAAAAATGTACTAGAACGCTGCTATCCTGTAGCTATATAGACGAATAAGGCAAGAGAAGCTCATAATTGGGACGTGTGATGAACGTTCTGAAGTCACGACAATATACGTGTGATGCATTTTTAGGAAGTATATAAGAAAGTGTTGAAGGAATTATCCCTTAAATTATGTGTATACTTCTTATAAACTTAAATTTTACCACCAAAATAGATGGATTAATTAAAATTATCAGCATAGAAAATTCTTAAAGGTAATTAAGTAATTTGTAATGTATGTCAAGTTGTTATAACACATTTAAAGGAGGGTTTAGGAAATTTCGAACCATAAATTGCAATTAAATCAGTGGGGATGCTAAGGGACTTACTAATATGTCGTTGAATGACAGTTTTTCCGTATTATAAAATCGGAATACAAATTTTAAATTTGTCATAAATGTTTGTTTAATTGAAAAAGGGTAAGGAAATTTAAATTTTTAAAGGAGGAACACAATTTTTGTAAATTTTTTGAATTTTAAATATTTTATAGAATAAAACTGGTCATTCAACCCATAGTTTTGAAGGGGGTAAAAATGTTCAGAGGATGACCTAAATGATGAATGATGTTTTTGGGTGTCATAGTTCAAGAGTTAGTCTTTTTAATAATTCGAGAAAAACAGTATTAAATTTTTTTTTAAAATTAAAAGTGTTACCTCAAAATGAACAGTGACTAAATTATCTGTCTTTATATAATAATGAATTATAATAATAAAAATTACATTAAGGAATTATAAGGTTACAAAGTACTTTGTTAGAGAACACCCAGTTTGAGCAGAGTACTCAATTTCATTTATATTTCGTTTAACTTGTACTAATGTGTAACAACTTTTCCACTATAACATTTCGGTCTTTTGACTTTGGTCTTTTTTCGACCCAGTCCACTTTACAATTTAAGACGAATTTTCAATTTTAGTTACCCCAGTTCCAATTGTATTTTAATAGGTACTGGCAATTTTTACAGTAACAATTGATATTATTATTTTCAATTATCACAGTTACAATTATCTAATTTATTCTTTGATTGCTGAAACACAATGGCTACCTAGTCGATTTTTAATTATTAAAACCCTCTATATTACCATGCGATTAATTTTAACACTGAAAACAAAATTTAGCTCATCACTCACCTGTACAACTACTTTTACCTTGAGGGTTGTTATGTTGTTAAATTCGAATTCCTTGAGGGTTGTTATGTTGTTAAATGAATTCGGTGAGGCGGAAAAGCTTTACCTGTAAAACGATTTTTCCTTGATAGTCGTTTTATGGTAGTGAAAACAACTTTCATCACTGCTTTTTTGGGGCGTAAATCAACTTGTAAAAATAACGTTATTTTTTCCCAACTCATTATAATGATCGTAATAAAATAATTTCGCTTACTTATAATATATCCATCAAATATACGCATATTTTAGGAGTGAAAATTTTAATCTTTCTACAATTTCGAAAAAAAAATTAATTTTTAAACACGAAATTTCTTAATAAATTAAGCTTTTAAAACAACATTCCCCGACTTCTTTAAAAATAACTTAAGGATGCAATTGATTTAAGGAAAAATCTGAAAGGATAATTTTGCTTGGTTCTATTTTTCTTTCTTTATTAATTGTAATGTAAATGTAAAGGTGTTTGATTTATTCGTATGACTTTTACTGAATATTTCTGTTAATTATGTATTAATGCATATAATTTATTCTTCATGTGTCTAAGTAATTAAATAATGATGTTTATCACATAATTTTGCCATTAAAAGACTCCCAATCTAATAATAATAGTAAAATGACTATCAAATGACTATCAGTTTCTATCAAATGTTCTACTATTTCTATTCAACAACACTAATAAAAAAACAGTTTGATATAAATCTTCAAAAATTCTATTATTGTCGATCCAATTGGTATTTAATTAAGACGGTAATTTTCTTATTACAAAATAATCTTATTTGAACACAAATCATAAAAAAGCAAATAAATTCTTCCACTAAAAGACAATCTACACTTGCTTTATTTAAGTAAATATTATTTTAAATATTATTTCTTATCTGTTTACCTATAATGTAACTATTTTATTAATCAGATAGTCAAGAAAGCAATTTATTTTTATCACAATGATAAAAAAAAACAGTATTTCCTTCTTTTAAAAAGATATCCTCTAGAATTTGTCTTGCCATCAAGCGATGGAAAACTCAATTGATGAAGACTAGATAAGTGATAAATTACTGGTGATACACCTAAGGAAAAAAAATAAGTATTTCTGTTGCCTCAAAACATTCATTATTTACCTCGCATGTCCGTTTAACGGATTACAAACAATATTATGACAACAACCTTTCAGAATTATCCTCAACTAAGCTTTGAAAAATAACTCGCTATCATTTTCATCATCACTCATCCAATTGAACCACTTGCAGAAAATAATTATTCTTCCCTAGGCAAAATACTATATGTGCCAAACTAACTTTCTTTCAGTAAATAAGATATTGTAGATATATTAAGGATTTAATATCGAAAATTGAAACAAAAGTTTTGTTTAAATCTTCAAAGCTATATTTGTATTTTGTACATTTCATGGATATATATCATGGCTATTCAAACTTACAGTTATTGAAAATTCATAGAGGGAATATCAGTTTGATGAATAACTCTTTTAAATAATTCTTTTTAAGTCAATATGCCTCCATATCACGTAAAAAATACTTATATTAAAAGTTAGATGGAATCTTTTGGGGATGAATTCTGAATGTTTTTAAGATAATTACCTACTCAATTTTAATTATTTTGGTATCCCTAATATTTGTCTCGTAGGCATCTCATATATTTTTATGAGAAAAACTGTCTTTATCTATGCTGAGTGCTCCTAAACATTGCTGCTCCTTTTTCAAAAAGAAGTCCTTAAAAAGATTAGCTAAAATCAAAATAATTTAAAAATCAATCCTGCTTCATTTATATTGTATAATTTTAAAATATATGATTACATATGACATTACAAAGGTTGTAATCAATTTCTTATTGTCCATTTCCTATACAGCAATCAATATTTAGCAGTTTTCTTTTTTTAATTTTTAAAGTAACGGGATTTTTCAGGATAGACACTTAATTTGTCTAAAAATCCAGGGATGATCAAAATGTCCGAAAACTACAATCCATAGACCTTACATTAGGCTAAGTTTGAACTAAAACTCTTAAATACTCTCATCTGATGCCATATTCAACTCTACCAGGTTCACCTACTCATTGGTAAATCTGGGATTAAACTATCCATGCCCCATTCATTTCTCCCAAACTTTACACATCACTTGTATCAAAATAATCCGAGTTTAGTTTTCCAATCATCCACTCGACGCAACAGTTTTAAAAAGAACAATCCCCACAGAATAACTGACCCGGAATCCCCCAGACAAGTCCTTGAAAAATCCCTTCAAAACAAACAAACCTTTTTTTTTTCTCGATCCCGGACCATAATTAAAACGGGACTCAAACCGGCAAACACTCCACCCGACCCCTTTAATTAATCCGGGATCCGGGACATCACGCGAGAATCGGGGTCTCCCCTGAGACTCGGACTCCGGGATTAGGAGCTCTTCTTTTTTGTAGAAGAATCCGTGAAGCGGGAAAAAATCGCGTGTTCTCTTTTTCGGCGGATTCTTTGCGTGACCCCCCACCGGTCACGCAATGCGTCCTGGGAAATTTCGGGAAAACGGGAGAGGGTTCCGGAAGAGCCGAGAAGTCATCAGGACGTGGAGGGTTCGGTTGTGTTGGAATTGCGTGGGATTGGAATGAACTTATCAATCAAGGACGAAGAAAAAAATAATTTTCGTGTTTGAGACGGTTTATATTTTACAACTAGGTCTATTAAAGAAGTTTAACAAGTTCTTAGGAAAAGGGTGTGATCTTTGTAGAAAACTTTCTTAGATTACGTTAATAAGAAACCCTTGTTTCGAAAGTTTTAATTAGCATTAAAAATGTTTTATAATACTACTCTTTAGAACCGTTTGGAATGTAAATTCATGGTAGTAGTAATTAGAATTTTGATATTGAAATATCTCTTTAGTTGTGTTTGTTATTTCAATAACAAGGGGGATGTAGATTTTTCTAGACACCCTTCTGCCTCATAAAAAGTGCATTTAAATGGTTACTAAGCAGTTTAAATATCATCAAATGATTTGGCTACTTTGTAAATAGTATGTAAAAACCCTTTTCGATGTATTTTAAACATTTAACGAATTACATTTTAAGTATGCTTAATGGTACAAGAGACTGAACAAAATTTTAAATTCGTAATTTAAATTAACCCTTTTCATGAAGTAAAAAACACTTTATTAAATATGTTAATTTTTAAAGATTCGATAGCGCTGAGTAGACCAAGGGGTTCTTTAAGGTGCTTATACATAAACATTGTTACTAATTTCCCTCTTTTACAACGTTTTATTAGCTCCCCTTTCAATCTTGCCTGCCTGTCTGTATGTGTGTCTGTTCGGGTGGAATTTAGAAATAAATTTTAAACTAACTTCCCGAAGAGCTAGATACTTAAATTTTGAACACAGTTCAGATATTTATAGTAATTCTATATATTATCGCGTCGTTTCAGTTATATTTACTTCTCCTGAATACGTAGGGTGGCTTAGGGCTTACAAGTTCAACTATAAAACCAACAATGCTGTACTTACCAACAATTCTGACAGTTTGTCATTGTGTCCGGCATCTAACGACATTCGATTCTTCCCCTTCGAATTCGAACTGATCGAATTCGAAACTAAAAAGTAGAAAATAATTAAAGAAACAAAAAACTTTTTAAAACCACGGTTTTAAAATAGACTAAAAAGTGCAAAATAGTTTTTCCAACTCCTTGTAAAATGAAAAAAGTGGGACTCATGTAATAGATAATTCATCAGCCACTTCTCTTTGCACTGTATTTATTTATTTATTTATTTATTTTATTTTAGATGCACACAACAGAAAAACATCCAATTATAGTGTTACATCAAAAAGAAGTAAAATATAAACACTTAAAGGAAGTAAAAAACATATAAGGAAAACTTAGGGAAGTAAAATAAAAACACTTAATTAATTAAAAGAGAACATTGTCTTTTAAATTCTCCTAATGACATATTAAAAATATCCACATTATCAGATATCATGTTAAAAATTTTGTAAAATTTGTAAAGACAGAAATTTTCTAAGTAGTTAAATCTAACAAAAACAGTTTTAAACAAATTATAGATTCGAACAGACCTTACAGGCACAGATATCTCAATAGTACCAGTTATAGTTTCAATCAATCATATTATTTAAAACTTTATAAAAAAATATCATACAGAACAATTTACGTCGTTTATTTAAACTAGGGATGCTAAAAATATTCTGAAGATGCGAAGACGAAAGACCCTGGGAACTTACATTAAAACACTTATAATACAAAAAACGTAAAAAACCAGTTTGAACTCTTTCAATTATTTTATTTTGATTTTCATAATAGGGATCCCAAATTAAACTACAGTATTCCAGATTAGAACGAACAAGACTATAATTTAAAGTTTTTAATGATTGTGGATTAGTAAAATTATAAGTTTTGCGTTTCAAAAAGCCAAGAATTTTATAAGCTTTGGAAATTATGTTATTAATATGTTCAGAAAAATCTAATTTGCAGCTAAACGTTACTCCAAGATCTTTGACTGTGTTAGTTCGGGTAAGGTTAGTATTATTAATATGATAAGGGACTTGATAAGAATTTAATTTACGGGAAAAACTTAAAATACTGCATTTGGAAATATTTAAAAAAAAAAAGCCTGTTAATTCTACACCAATTGAATAAGTTATCCAGATCCCTCTGAAGAAGGTCAGCAACAGCACTTGAATAAATTTGTCTAAACAATTTCAAATCATCAGCAAATAAAAGAAAATCACTAAATTCTATTACATCACATAGGTCATTTATAAAAAGGAGAAAAAGGAGGGGTCCCAAATTGGAACCTTGGGGAACACCCGAAGTAGCTTTAAATCCATCAGAAACAGCACCATTAAAATACACATAAAGAATACGATCATTAAGGTAAGACATCAACCACTCAATAAGCTTGACATGGAAACCCATGAAAGATAGTTTCTTTAAAAGAATAGCAAAATCAATACTGTCAAAAGCTTTGGAAAAATCTGTATACACAACATCCAATTGACAACCAGCTTTAAATGAAGAAATAATATTACTAGTTAAACAGTACAAATTAGATTGAGCTGATCTCAGAGGAATAAATCCATGCTGAGCACTATTAATCAAGTTACTAACTTGAGGGAAAAGTTTTTTTTTGGATTATTACCTCAAGCACTTTTGCAAAGGACTCAAAATAGCAATAGGCCGGTAGTTTAAGCAATCTTTAATATCGCCTTTTTTGTGAACAGGGATTATCTTAGTTTCCTTCCTTAGTTATTTACCTATATATGCCCACGTTTTAAAAAAAGAAGCAATCAGAGTGCCGAAAGAAGCTGAATAATTAAGTACCTAATGCATGAGCACCACGTTTTACGTTTTACAAGGAGTTGTAAAAAATTATTTTATACTTTTTAGTCCCTTTTAAAAACGTAGTTTTAAAAAAGTTTATTATTTCATTAATTATTACAACATAATATTCAAATAGTATGTAAATTCAGCCACCCCCATCAATAGGTTAGATTCTTAGGCTGTATTATACGCTTCATACAACAACAGAAGAAGACATTTAGTTTGCAGTACAGCTTAATGTTTTGGTAACAAGTAGTTGCTTTCCATGCAAACTTTATTCCTTATTTTATTCCTATCTCTTAAAAGTATTTTAATCTATTGCTTTGAACTAACAGTTTTAGGCAAATGAATCAAAACGAATAACCCTAGAACCACCCGATAAACCACCTTGAAAAGATGGACAAATAAGTAATATCAAAACTGTGCTTTTAAAAAGGATATTTTCTTCAATGTCCTTCGCTCTCTCAATGACTTCACTACTCTCAGCGATTTTTTCACACACCCAGAACTTCCCTTCTTTTGAGGAGGTCGTCCATCCAAATTTATCCAAACTCAGAACAAAACATTACACTGTTTCTCAACACCCCCTCATAAAGAACCTCGAATCACTCCCATCTCCAGCGTACTTAAAAGAGTACTTCCATCCATCCAGACATCTTTAAAACCAACTTCACTTCAAGGGGCGAGAAAAGCCCTCTCGAACAAAGCATCCCCCACCTTGCGAGGAGGGTTTTCACGAGGAAGGAAAAATGTTCTCGAAGAAAAAGGGGGAACAGCAGCGCCATTAGGAGCCTTGATGGATGAGGCCCCGGCTTCGCATTTTGAATGGTGTGGAAGCAGCAAATCGTATTAAAGCCGGCTGAAATTTAAAGTAGTTCGGAAAGGAACGGCATGATTTGTCACCCTCCCCCCCTCGAAAAGGGAGTGCGGAGATCAGTCACTGTCAGGGGGTGGAAGTTTTGAGGGAGGACGTCTTTGATCGAAGAGGGGGTGATGCTGAAGACGCGCTAAGTGCCCCCTTTTCTTTTGGGGAGAGATGCTAACGAGGTTTGAGGAGGAATCCGGTCGCTGTTGTTGCCGAGAGGATGGGATGCTATGGATGATGTGTTGTATTATTTCACGTTTAAAGCGCTTTGATACATAAGTTTTATAGCAATAGTGAAATTTTCAGTTAGGAAACTAGGAGAAATACCTAGCTAACAAAGGTGGTTTGATACCCAATACCCCCCATCATTATCCAATTACCAATCAACTGCGTTTGTTTGTCTAGAAACTCAGTCGGGATCCTGCTATGATATTAAGAACACCCAGCTAAAATTAATCTTTTAATCGATCCTCACCAAAACAGCAATTAGCTGCAAGCAATCTAGGGTCAGTTTTTTTAGTGATTAGAGGGGATTTCTTGATATTTGATTGTTTCAATTAGTCTTCCCGAACTCTGCACATCCTTGCGTGGAAAACATAAAAGCAGAGTACAAAAAATTATACCTCTGCAACGCATTTATTTAAATGTGAAGTTATATTTGATAAAAAGTTTATTATTTCATGCAAAGTTTATTATTTGCATGCGCAGTGAGTATTTTCTTAGTCTACAAACGTATCCAAAAAAAAAACTCAGATTTTCCAAAAACCACTTTTAGAGTAAACCAGATATGACATCAAACCTTTTTCTGACGCAATTTTCTCTAAATCTATTGGTCGTAGAGGTAGAGGTCGCTTTAATGGAACTTTTATTTTTTTACAGATCAAATTATGTTTTTTATCTCTTGAAATAAATACTCATTAATATTTTTTTTTAATTTTTTAGCAATTGATCTACTTTCTAATTCTCAATATTTTTAATCCATCTACGCTTATTCTAAAATATTTTTCGTATATCTACCTATCTTATTGTTTATCTTGATAAGTTACATAAAAAAACTGTTCAACTTCTGAAAAATGTAGTTTTAGCTTGCTTTTTTGTCCATAGACATTTCTTAAGCTTAGTGTTGTGAAAAGGTAACTTTGAAAGATAAGCAATTGTTTGAAAATGAGAACTTGTTTTATTTTGCTTCTTGTGTTCCTTCTCAAGGGATATGGTTCCTCACTCAACTATTTTCTGAAAAAACTTTTAACAAGCGAAGCTTAAAATTTCCCTTAGGAAAGTAGACGATGCAACAAAATACTTTACCTTCAACAACTAAAAATAAAAAAAAAAATCTGTCTTTATTTCTCTAGAGATTTCTTCGCTAGTTTTTTAAGTCTTGATTGTATGAAATAAGATTAGATTTTAGATTTTACAATGTTTACAATTATTCGTTTATTTCGTTAGCATAAAAAAATTAAGTTTAGAGTATCGTTGGTTTCATAGGCTAAAAGAAAAAGGATAATCTTTGATTTTTCTCATGTTAACTTTTCTTCTCTTATTTTTTTCTTTCTGATAAGATGTCATTATAGTAAAGTCCGAAATTCCCTTGAAAAATTACTTTCTACTAAATTAGGTTTTTAATGTAAATTATCTTTTTTCTCTTCAGTTTTTCAAGTAACAAAAACCCAATTCTCTCAATGAAAGAAAATTGATATCCAACAGTAAACATGTAATTAGTTATTTCAACAAGTATTAAAGAAATAAATTTTAAAAAGTAATTATATTGGAATGGCTGTATATGTGGATGATACTTCTCACCCCATTTAAAACAAAAGTAGTACTTTATATGTACTACTCCTTTTGTAAGTAATCATTTTTTAATTTTATAATCTTTTCTTAAGGGTTTTTTCATGACTAAAACCCATTTACTATTCAAATATCCAATTAAAACTATTTTGTATAATAAAAAAAAGTATCATTTTTTTAATACACTAGGGGGCCTGCCCCCTGCTCGCTATCGCTCACCAACCCCCGGAACTACTTCGCAGTTCTTTTTAGATCGCTTCGCGATCTCAGCGAGCAAAGCTCGCTTGTTCCATCTTACCAATCACCCTGCTGGTCGGCTTAATTAATGCTCCTTTACAACCGAAACTACTTATCACTCTTGCTGATAAATAATTTAATCCAAATCATCCCGAAAAAAACTATTGCTGAAATATTACTTTCCTAACTTAAATTGAAAATAAAAGAAATCACACATAGTGAGCTATCGCTCACCAACCCTCGTAACTGCTTCGCAGTTCTTCTCAGATCGCTTCGCGATCTTAGCGAGCAGAGCTCGCTTGTTCATCTCAACAATCCAGCAGAAGCCTTTTCTCGGCTTAATTAAGCCTCTTGTAATACCGAAAATACCTCTCTCTTGCTTATCAATAATTTAATTGAAATGTTAAAAAAATATTCAGCAAGTCTACTAATAACCATCAACCACATTGTAGAAAAAAGCATTGTTGAAAAGAAAAGAAATCATACTCATCAATAAAACACTCATAAAACTCGTCTGTTTCTCTAGTGAACGGCGAGAAAGAGAAGAAAAAATTGAAACTTTGAATCTTAATAATTCTAAAACTAATTAGTATTTTTGAAAAAACAAAAAGCCAATATTTTTATAAAAATTATTTCTATGTGTCTTTAAAATATCATAGTTCTACTGTGATTAGTTTTGCTTTTATAACGAAAAAACAGAAAAATCGTCAAAATTTTCGAAACTTTAAAACTTAATTACTCCAAAACTAATTCGAAATTCGAAAAAAGGGCGACGTGGTGCAAAACTGCACATCTAAGAGTATGTGTCTGCAAAAAATCATATTTCTGCTGCTAATAGATTTTGCTGGGGGCGAACTCGCAGCAGAAAAAAATAATTTTCGAATTTGACATTAAATAACTCTAGAACTAATTATCTCATCTATAAGTTTTTAGAACGAAAACGATCCTCATACATTTGAATAGAAATGTTTAAAATTTCACAAATTTCCGTGGAATAGTTTTTGCGTAGTGAGAGTTCAAAGTGTTCAAAAATAAAATTTTCAAAAGCAGCGGCAGCGGCGGCGCGGCGGCGGCGGTCACTGTTACTTTTTTTTAATATAGAGAGAAATTTAAACAAAGAATATTTTGCTTTCGTATTATAACATATGAGATTTTTTTTTTTAACAAATCAGAATAATAATAATAAGTCCATACTTAAATATTTTATAAACGGAATTTAAATCATCTGGTGGATTAAAGTGAAGAAAAGTTGACGATTTCAAGAACCAGCTTTATTTATTAAACCAAATTAAATTTACCGTGATAATAGCAATATTTTATTTTTTTAAATCTGGCAAGTAAATGTACTGTACACACATACGAGACACACCAACACATTTAGAAATTTTGACTTAGTTTTTTGGCTTATTTTGATTGAAACTAAATTAACCCGAGGAGTTTTTTGAAGACAATTTAATTTTTCTGTTTTAAATAATGGGGGGTTTTTTTCAGTTTTTTAATGTAATTAAATGATAAATCATACGATAAATTTTAAGTATCGTGGAACTATAGGAAGTAGAAATATAAATATATCACTTTAAAAATCAACTCACCACATGTCTAATGTATCCAAAACTTAAATTAATATAAAATAATATTTTGCCAAAACAGAAAGTTAACATTTTTACTATTGAAATTATTTGTTTCGTCGAAAATTTAAGCCGCTTTGGTTCAACCAATGCTTTGGCTCAAATATTCACTAAACTCTATATAGGAAGCTGTCCATACAAATTTTGAACTAATAAATACACAATGTGTTACTAAATCCGAAAACGGAGAGTTGTATTTCCAGTAAAAACCACCTTCTGATTAGAATCTATAGTAAATAATCGTCTTCCTTAATTTCCTGCACCGAACCAATTGTGGGACCCTCACCGGAACTAATTCGTCTCTTCTGGCCACGTGCCACCCTCCTTTCCAATCAACCTGTTGACTAATTGGCGTGAAGTTGACATGTTCTCTACATATGATACCTAATCCCTAACTGACTGAGATTACTGTTCGGACTGTTCGGTTTACTCTTACATTCCGAAGACGAGCAACGAGCATCATGTGGTAAATAACTTTCAATATAGTAAGAATGGTTGATTGTGTTTGGGGGGTTATCTTTCCTCAACACATCTGACGTACTAGCCACGCGCTGCCTGTCAAACAACATCCGGAGTTTGACTGAAACCACTGATATGAAAAAAACACAGGAAGTAAGGGGAGAAGAAATTGCCCCCTTTTTTGTTTCACGTGGTGTGTGTTCAGTAATTTCATGCTTAGTGGAAAAATTTTCATGTTGTTTTGTCTTAAGATAGAGTTTAGTACGCGTTGATGAATTAATTTAGATATTTTACCAATTATTATGTACTTAAATTTCTTTAACAGTATTTTGAATTTTAATTGGGCATTCGTTCATTATACTTTACTCATAATATTCTAGTCAATTTCAAGATCGCCTTCTTTGCAATGTAAACGAAGATTGTGCATTTGACTTCCTGGGGAAGTAACAATATTTTAAACTATTTAGTAAAACTTGAAATTCATGTAGAAAATTTAGGACAATTATTATTAAATGGTACTACGTATTTATAATTTTTTTATGATCTTACAAATCCTTATAACATTTACCCATAACAAATGATCATATACAGAACAGAAATTATGTCATAATTTAATGTTATCCTTTTTACATTTTTTTTTTTTTTTGCATTTCTTTTGTAGTTATTCATAAGCGCAACCCAAGTGTAAGTGGTTAAAGAAATCCGTTAGCATTTTCGGATGTTGGTGAGCGTTAGCAAGCAGGGAGCTAGTGTACTAAACCAAATTAAATCGTTTTTTTTAACAAAATTATTCATTTTTAGGATATAATCCTAACTTTATATCCTTCTCACCCCAATCGTTATCCCAAGTTGGATAATCAACTGTTGCATCCACTTCTACTAAAATGTAAACTAACTCACCCATCGCCATCACCTGTGGCACCCATTTAACCATGACCTGGCATCCACCTCCAGGTGTATCTCCCCCCTCAAAAAAAAAAAAAAACTAACCCCCCCCCATAATCTCCATGACGTCTTCCTCAGTTTTTCAATTTCCCCGCATCGAGTCGTCCATCTGCCGGTTTGTAGTAATTGCAGGATCGCGGGCCGAGCTGTCAGTTCGCCGCGAGAGGGAGTGGTTCGGTGATGGACACGTCAACACCCGCGATGACCCTCCTGTCGTCGGAAGGGGCATGGACGGCATGGTTTGGGATGGGACGGGATTTGATTGGGAGATCGTGTCGGTCGCGCCTTCTTCATGTGTGGAGAGTTACAACTGATTCAGAGAGAGTTATGTTGAATTTAGAGGGTGGCAAGTCTTTTGTTTCGATATTGTGTCTAAATATTTTATTCTTCCTCTTCAAAGTAATTAAATATATTTTCAATTCCTTTCTCTTTTTTTTTTCATTGATTTGAACCGCTATTTATAGTAAAAATCAGCAGAATTTGTGTTAGGATAACGGTGGTTTTTCATCTTGTACCTACTTGAATTAAATTGAGGTGTTTGCTTCAAAACAACAAGCTGTCTCCGATGCAAAAGTAATGGAGTTCGCTTGTTGTTGCTTAACCCGTCTTAAATTTATAAATAGCAGGTGTTAAATTTCTAGGAATTTCGTAATATTAAACAATTTATATAATTTTACCAAACGCTCATAAATTCAGCATTTCAAGTATACAAACCAAATTCAGGCAGTCGGCGCAACAAATATTTGATTTATTTCTCAAAGTAATGAAAATTAACACTTCTAATTAACACAAGTTTAGCTCGTCAATGTCACTACAAAATAATCTTCAGGAAGTAAAGTAGTTGTTTGGGTTTTTTTTCTATAAACAAACAATAAACTTTAATTTTAATTTATGGCAGATATATTCCCTTTTTTATCTGCCATTGTGAAATAATCTATGAATCGGAAACAGTAAAACAATATTGGGACCCGACAAACCCCCGTCTTTCTTCAGGTCTTTGGAACCAGAAAAAGGGGTTTTGATTTGATTTGATTTGATTTATTCTTTTTCCATAATTTTTTAATATGCTTTTAAATTTAAGTTTTGCTATAAAATGGTATTTTTAGAAAAAAAAATTACTCCAACGTCATTACCATCATTAAGCCCTTAAGAACCTACCCAAACAAATTTCCCCCTGGCCATACGGCGACAGAAAAAAAAGAGCTTCACCCTTTTTTTGCAAAGCACGTACCACAAATACTGCTCTCTATGATTGATCTCCTATTTGCTCTACCACTAGACCCTTTAGAAGAGGGAGAAAGGACTGGGTATTCTTTTCCAAAAGCGGACCACTGTGCAAACTGGCACTCGAAGCCGTCACGCCCAAAGCGGCAACCTGCCTCGTGACAGAGGTGGCACGCGTCACGCGCGTGCCACCCCGTGCCATCTGGTGCGGCACGAGTCGCGGTCGAAAAAGACGCGATGGCCACCATGCAATGCGTTATGCAGTGATACTTTGGTATATGTGGTGGCAATACGGTGTAGTATGACTAAAGGTTGCGAAGCTAATTCTACCTATTTTAATTCGGATAGTATGTCTAAATATTTTAAATACTAGATTACTTTTGAGATACTGGTCTCACCTTTTATGGGTAGTAAGACGGCAAAAACTTGTATACATCTATTTCTCTAAATAACAGTAAACAATTTTAAACACCAATTTGTCATTTTAGCTTAAAAAGAGAGTACTTGAATTTTTCTTTACATACACCGCAAAAAGTTTTCAAGCAATCAAAACATCTTGTATTATCTATATTTAGTTCTGCAGTAAATCTTCTCCAGAGCATTTAGATACTACGCTTTTTTGTAGAGTTTAACTTTCATGTTTGATAAAAAAAATACATAGGTAGGCATTTAACAGTATTGGAAATCATTTAATTCCTGTTTGTGAAACTAATTCTTACATTAAAACTTTCATATCCTGAAACCCAGTGATGAACGACTACTTTTTAAACCTTGTTTTAAAATTTACTTAAAGCTTAATTCAAAGATAACTGTAAAATATAAAAACCAGAAATAAATTTCAATCGCATTTTCTGTGTACATTTATACTATTTCCTGTTGAACTAGGAGTTTGGAAAAAAGCAAATGTAGAAAGAAAGTAAACTTTTCTGGTTTTCGCAAAAGTTTCAAAACGATCTATAAAATAATACATTCCTAATTTATACAATTTTTGATTTTTTTTGGAACCGTTTAGTGGTTAAATTTAAATTTTAAGTACTGCAAAGACGGAATACATTACTACTGCTAAGCATAAAAACCTGTTAAGTTTTAGTTTATTAAGTTTTACATCTCTAAATATAGCTTAAAAGCTTTCTAATAAAACGAAAGCAAGCTCGTCCCCCTCTTCAAAATAAATTTACGACTCAGAATCGCATTACCATGTTTGAATACTCCCCCGTCGCTCCAAGACACAACGGGTTATGAAAATGAGCATAATGCCCTGATAAAATCCATCACTACGACGCTCAACTAAATACCCTAAGCAAACCAAATTGCTCCTCAAAGGACTCCCCCCCCTCATCCAACGAAACTCATCCTTAAGTGCTCAAAAACCACTCGCGGATCCTGAAAAACCCGCCTCGCTTTCGGTTAATGTTATTCGTACGTTTAAGAGCATTTGAATAATGTGCCCTGGCGCTCTGAATTCGGGATGAGCGCCTCATCTGCATTCTTCCCGAAATCGATGCTCCAATTTGGGATTAGGCCCCGGGTTCCTCCTTTCGAACGATCCTGGAGAGACATTCCAAATCCGTTTCCGGAACTTTTCTCTCCCCATAAATTTTGAACTCTCCTCTTCCTTTGTTCCGTATGTGCTTTTTGTTTCCCTTTTTTTTCTTCCTCTTCTCTTTTTCTTTCCCCCTTCTTTGCTTTTTCCCTGGAGCGGCACCTTGCTTATGTAAATCTCTCGCTGCGGAAAGCGCTCGAAATACCGGATTTCGTTTCTTTCGCTTCACCTCGAGGAGAATTCCAATGAAGTTGGCCGCTTTTTTTAAGGATCGGGAGCGACGGATACGTATAGAGAGAAAGAGATAGAGATGGCGTGAGTTGCGACCCTGCGAAACCAACTTTAGCAAAAGGATTTCTTTATCATTGGAGATCTTATGGAGGCTTATGAAAGGTGTCCCAAAGTTAACGTAAGATTTGAATTAAATAGAAAACACATTTTTTAATAATTTAACACAATAATGATGATAATAATTAGATTTATATGTTGTATCGTGTAACACACCATTTTTACTAACCCTAAACTCTCAGCTGTCAAATTGTTGCCAACAAATTTTTACAAAAATGGCGGCAAATTCAAATCTTGCGTTAATTTTGGGACAGGGACACCCTTTATAAAGAGGCAAAAAACAACATGTATTGAACTAACAAATTATCTAAAAACTATTTTATAATGTAAAAAGTGAATATGAATGAATTTAAGTGAACTTTTTTATTATCCCTGTTACATTTTTTAATACCAGTAAATAAGAGGAAATTAAATGAACACTACAGATGAGATTTGATTTAAAGTCATTCGAGTATAGATTTTGCATAATTAATCCAATCTACTTCTATATAATTAACTCTCTAATGAAATCTCGATAACTGGACTTTTTAGCCGCGGTCCCAACACAACAATGACATAACCTCAAGGACTTAATCTCAGTTACAGTGGGCTGAAATTCTTAAATATCATGCTATCTTTCATGCATTGAAAAAAAATTAAATCATTAGAACCCCTGAAAGAGAGAGCGTAAAAAATATCCTATATTCTTTTGCTATAGTAAATATTTTCAATGCTATCTCATTTCAATCATTGCTCAAGAGAAAGCATTCTATAACGCCATATCTTCACTCAAAGCACAGCATGACATAACTCAATTCCTCCGACTTTTTCAAGAGACGAAAAAACTAGTGCTCTTTTACCTGCCATTTCTTTAAATGGAGCAATAATAAAGCGGAATTTAGATTGTTGCATTATTCTAAATGGTCCAAAACTGACTGAGTTATGCCATGCTGCGCCTTAAAACGCGATATCAAATTGAGATCAGGTTTATCTAGAAACTAAACAATTAGATAATTGTTTTGAAAACTAAAAAAAAAGTTTAAAATGATGCATTGGCCGATATGAAAAATATTTTCTATCAAGGACAAATTAAAAATTGTCGAAAGAATTAACGAGAAAATTAAACATCAACATGTTAATAATTTTCATCATATATTTTGTTAAAAGTTTTGTATTGTAATTAATTTTTATGAGATTTTCGTATGCACACATCATCAAATAACAAAAAAATACCTTCAGCGCAATCCATTGCGCTACGTTCGCAGTTTCACCTAGCTCTCGCTTCATCCGAACCCAATGCTGTCTCTATACATTTCCATCTCCATGGACGTATCTGCATTTCGGAGTTTCCCTCCCCTGCTTTCGATTCGGCTTTCGCGTGGGTACTTCTGACGCTTCCCTTTGTGTCTCGCTGGTGACTTTGAAATGCGATGGGACTTAATAATTTTATGCGATGGAGCGAACATGCCTCCGTTAAGAGTGCGGTTCTTTTCGGAAAGAAGTGCTTGCATTCTTGGAGAAGCCGAGTGCATTTATTTTGATTCTTTTATTTATTTTTTTTTCAACAAAACTTCTCCTGGAGTGGGGGAAAGGCATTACGTGCGGGACATTTTCAATATGTCCTCTAGAAAAATCGAGTTTGTAATGGTGTAAAACCATGATTGACGGTTATGACCACCCCTTGCCGTTGAGGCGTTTGATACTTCTTATAAGAGCTTGTTTCCTTCATTTAATTATCCCTCACCTGATTAATTTCAAAGTAATATAAACAGGGTAAAGATTGTAAATCAACTAACCTGGATACACATTGAAATTTTTACCATTTTCCTTTGTAACAGAGCATTACCTGTTTCAATAAAGAACCAATAATCTGAAAGTTTAAAGCTTCCTCATTAAATCTTTTTCTTTTCAAACATAGTTTAAAAGTAACCAGCGCTAATACTATAGGATACTAATTCTCCTCAAGTAAATAAAATATTTTACCCAATTAATGAAGATGAGAAGAAAGTTTGACATTATAATTTCTAATTTAGAAAATACAACTCATTATTTTTATAACATCATAGCATGAAAAAATATTTTGAGGATATTTGTGCTATTACAATTACAAATATTTTCGAGTCTCTATATTAGGTTATAAATAAAAATATTTTTTTTCTAAGTTTTGAAATCTAACCTATGTTTTAATTTTAGTTTTTTAAAATTAAATTTGTGGGGGTAAATACGTTATTTTTAAATTAAGGGCTAAACTCTGTACCTTTCTAAAAAAAAAACAATTTCAGTAATGTTCAGTAATGTTACAAGTTAGTTATGATATTAAACTTAGATGTAACAAGAAGAGTTATAGAATATAAAATTATTACAATTTTATAGAATTAATACAATGCTTGATTTTATCTCACTTCCTTTTTAATCATATAGTCCATGTCATTCATAACTAATCTACTAACTGTGTATTTAACTATTCAGCAATAAATTCTGTATTAAAATGTAATTATTTTCCTAAATTTTAACTGTTATATATTCTTCAAGTACTATAAAGTATGTAAAAAGAACTGGAATAAAAATTTAGGATATATTATACAGTAGAAGGGAACTTAACTGCTACAAATATCACGAATGACTCATAAATAAGGCAGTTTTTCCTCGAGCTATTTGAATGGGAAATAAAACATATATTCCTTTGACATTATAAAAACTGAAAAGGTAAACACATTTATTTTCTAGAAGAAATGTAGATATGTTTCTCGAGTTATTCGAATCCTAGATAAATTATGACTGCTTCTTAGACTCATTTATACTTACAATGATTGACTTGTGTTAGTATTCTGAACTTGGGGTAAAATAAAAGGCTGTCTCCCAAAAGATGTTTATATTCTTCAGGTTTGTAATGAACTAGCCATTATAATTGTTATTATAATCCCCAACTTGAGTTTATTTACATTGCGAAGGAAATTCTAAAGTAACATTGATTTCAGCGTAACAGATAAGAGATCAAGATGAAAATGTAATTTAAATTATCGTTGTTATCATTGCTGTTAATAAATCTTGCTCGCCAATCTGATTCAGTAAAGTCAGTTTAACTTAATGAAATTGAAAAATGTACAAGTAAATTGCATTGTAAAAACACTCCATGATAAGTGCTTAATAATACCATATAAACAAACTTGTTGGAGATAACAAACTCAAACAAACAATATCATTCTAAAGTAATTTTAATCTTTCATTACAAAATATAATTTGTTACCATATACAGAGCATTAAGTCATCATTAATAATATGTAAGCTATTGAAATTTAAGGTTCATCAAAATTTGAAATCAAAATTATGGTAAAACGGGGGGATTTGATACAAGGAGCACATTGGTACACTTTCAATATCTCATTTCTATGTAAAATGTAAAATCTTCCTGGCGTTATTCTACTTTGAATACAGATATCTGTAAATTCCAAAAGCAAGTTCATTCTGGTTACGAATAGGGGATATATATAAATAACTTTATCCTATTTTTTTTAAATATAAAGGTGTTTGTTTAAAAATAACCACATTGATAACCACATAGGCACATTGATGCATATAAAAGCTTCCATATTTTGCGTTAGAAAAAGAATATATCAGCAATTTCATTAAACTTATATTTTTTCTAATTGGTTTCATAAAATTGGGTCATTCTTAGATATTTTTTAAAGTATCTGAATAATTCATCTTTTCTACTCAAAAGATGCATTTGAATTTTGCTATATCTTTTTTTACAATATTTGTGTGATTATTTTGACGAAAATTCTTTGTTCTAAGAATGCAAAAAAAAAATATTTAGAGTAGATTGCCTAATTTAGAAGAAGATCTTAAAACTACTAAACTCCTCCTAAGCTACATAAGAATAAATTACAAGTGTATTTCATTCTGTAAAAACACATTCAAGAAATAATTAAAGTTTTAATCCTTTCATAAAAAAATAAAATGCCTCACGAAAAAAAAATGTGTATAATACAAACCTTTTCTCCCCATTTCTCCCTCCTTCATTAAACAGAACACCAAAGGAGTTTGCCGTTAAAATGAAAGACTGCTCAAGATAACTTCTTTTTTTCAAATTCAAACAGAGAAACATATCTCAAAGAGAAAAAAAAAAGACGTTGTTATTAAACGAATAAACAGTCAGATCCCTCCATTTTTGCATTATTCTTTTTTCCAAAAATCGTCTATTTCGATTTCTTGAAAACTCTAAGCTTGGTAATTCTCTTTTCCTTTGTTTACGTTACTCTTCTCCATCTGTCCTTCCAACTGCAGATTCAGCACCGAATAATAAAAAAGGGGAATGGGGAGATGAAGAACGAAGTAGCAATTAAAACATTCGAATCGGGGGTGGAGTAATGAAGCGCTTCCTCCTTGTTCGAACTCTGTTAAGGAGGGACGGAGGAGAGGATAGAACAGCAATTAAATCCCTGGCGCTGCAATAAAAGAACCCATTAACATATTCATGATTGGAAACAAAAGCTGGAACGCCGTCTCGTTCGAAAAAGGAATGGGAGTGGAGCGCAAACGATATATTTTTTTTTCTCGTTTCTGTTTCTTTGATGTGCAGAATATGTAAATTAGCAGTTGTCGTTGGTTGCAAGAGGGATGCAAAAAGCGTTGTTGATTTGTGATTTTGGGTATTTCATCTCGCTGTTTTTGTTTGTCCCTCTGCCTTAGTTGTTTTTTTTTTTATTTGGGAGAATTTTAGGGGAGATATGAAGTGTGTTGTTATCTTGTTTCAGCTTCTGTTAAACATGTTTAGAAATATAATAACGAGGATATTTAGATGGTAATACGTTTTTTGTTTCAAGGAGAGAATGTTAATATTATTTGTTTTGGAAATATACAGAGTGCTGTAGATTGCTAAATTAATGTGGTTCATCTTTTTTAAAAAAGAGACCTGCACGTTTTCTCAATTTTTCCCGTGACAATTAATATAAAATCACTAGACTCAAAATAGCCAAAGGTTCAATAAAAATCTCATGACAATAAAAGGAAAACCTCTACCAACAATCAACATAAAGCATTAAAATCTCCAGTTTAAAAAATATAAAAGAGCAGTTTTTAAAAGTAAACTTAATGGGTATTGTAAATGCATGCCCTCGCTCATTAAAGCATTTTAGTACCCCTCCCCCCCAAAAATAGAACAAATATTAATGTAGAACACACAGTATTACTTCTTTATTAATTTACTTCATCTTTCAAAGGCAGGTAAGATTTGTGTTTTATGAATTTCTTGCTAATGTCAGTTTATTATTTTTTATTTTTCCTTAGTTTTGAATCTATAGTAGTATGGTATCTTAAGCAGCAAAAAATCACGAACTTTTCTTTATTTTAGCGAGAAATTCCTTAAAATTACATTTTACAGACAACATTTGAGGTTTTAATTAAATAACAGTAGTATCTAATTTCTCATACTATCGTAAAAACACATTTTATAATTGAATTTTAAAAAAAGCAAAATAAGTTCATCGGTTAAGATAACGTTGAAGATTTAAGCACATTTCACCACGATATTTCGATAACCCCCCCCCCTGTTAAACTTCACAATCTTTAAATTAAACCTATCGCACAAAAATATTACCCATATCTAATCACGAAGAGCAAACAAACCGTATATTTTGACAAAAACCCGACCAGCACCCCCCTCAAAGCGATCCGCCCCTCAAAAACCACCAGTCCCCCCCCCATCCGACCCCCGAACGACCTCCACCCCCCTGCGGATCCACCCAAATTAATCAGAGCGTCGGCGGCGTTTTTAATTCTCGTTTCGCGGAAAGAGCAACTTCCCATATGCCCGACAGATGCGTTGCGTGACGCCCTGACTCATATATTGGCGCTAGTGTGTGTATCAATATTGACCAAATCATTGATACTACGTGCCGAGTTAAAGAGTTGCGAGGATTGATCTGTATCGATGGATTGCCTTTTATTTGGATGGAAACCACGGTTAAGGTTATAGTGTTCCCCCATTCGCGTGAAAGTCTGTGGACTGTTTACATTGAATCTGAATACACCTATAAGCGCCTTCCTTGAAACCAAGAACAAAACTGCACTTAAACATATAGATATTTATGAAAATTAAGTTACACTATATCCGAATAATGATAAAAGCGAAGATTTTATTTGTGGAGACCAGTGAATTTTTATCTTTCTTTTTTTTTCCTGTAATGTTGCATTGGTTCCATTAAATTTAAACAGCTTTTTCAGACTAGAGAGTAATATTTTACATTAAACTCTCAACATATTAGTTAACCATTTTAAGCTGAAGGATCTTGAAAACAATTCCAATAATCTTTTAAGTATATATTACTACTAAATAGCTCAAGGTGCCGTCTTCCTTCATAACTGAATAAACAAAATGAAACCATCTGTCACCCCATACGAAAATGTTTAATTTAACCAAAATCCTATCATTATATCAAATTTGAATCGTTCTAAGTTAAAATAGCTTTAAATTAAATAAATATTTCCAGCACACAGAGTTGATAGAAAATTGAGTTGATAGAATTTTTATTTAGAGATGCATAGAGTTAGAAATAATATAGATATTTTTTTTTTGGAAAAATAACTACATTATTTTAAATCAATTACTGTTGTAATTACCCTTTCAGTTCTAAGACGCCCGAGCTTTCTATTGAATCCTATGGAGAATTTGGGGCAGCCAGCACTGAAAGGGTTAAATGATTTTAAAGTATTCATACTTTTCCATCATTATCATTAATTTCATTAGAAGGTGGTTCAAACATCTGTATGAATTTAATTTAATGGAGGTGCTTTATCTTAAAATAAGGTTAAAGAGTGATTTGAAATTTAAATAACCATTAATTCTGCCATAAGGAAGATTAGGTTGTGTGTCAAAGTCAAAATTAATTCAGATTTCTAAACGAACTGATGATCCGCTAATGTGATTTAGATTTAAGTAGTTTGGTATGAAAGGGCAGATTTTTTAAAATTCTACTTTATAGAATAAATGTGTAATTTTAACATTCAAATTAAGGCTTTTAAAATTTTTAAAAGGGGAAACTTTACAAAACTTGATTCTTTACAATAAAATCGAAAATAATAACAGTTTCTCAGTTAAAGATAAACTAAAACAATGTATAATTTACATTAAGGAAATTTAAAATCCTTACTAATTTGAAAAAATAAAGTATGATTTACAAGAAATCTATAACAACGATATTGAATGAATTCCTCAGTCAACAATTTCCAGCAGTGCTCAGCGGGTCAAGAAAATAAAACCAAGACTTCCCTCCTGGAATACGAAAATTCCTTGCGGTTTCCAAATTACCTGCTTAAACTAAAATAAAATATGAAGCGCTTTAAGCATGACCGCATCAATATGCCTCCTTCAATCTATATGCACACAAAGACGGTAGACGGTAGAAGCGAGTTCTCATCAATAACCCGAACCTTTTCCTGAATAATTGGCGAATTCCGGTAATTGGTCAGCAGGGCAGAAATTACGCATTCTTCCTCATGAATAGCTCGACTATTTATCAGGGTTTAAAGCCCGGACCCATAAGCCAGCAGATTGGATTGCGAAGCAAGCATAATAAACCCAGGCGGTGGTGAAAGTTGCGGTCAGTGACGTTTGCTAGTGGCTGTTGATTCTAGAAATTCCAGGGATGATAGAAATAAAAACAGGAAATGTTTATTAAACTGAATCTTTTACTTATAAACAAATAAATGTTCACTTTCAGGTTTGATCAAACACGGTCAGTTTGACCTGTTTAAATCAAGATAGGTATTTAGATGAATTTCGTATTTGAAATCATGAATAGCTTAGGATGAGTTACCTAATGACACATGCCTTTATTTTTGCATGAAACACCTTACCGGTTTTTTTTCTAATTATCACTAAATTTGTCTGGATCTAAGTGTTAAAAGTTAGTACATATTACTTATTTAAAGAATGATTTTCTCATAGAAAAATTAAAATAAATTAATTCCATTCAACTCAGTTCAATTTACTTTTAACCAAATTTTTCATGCAAAACTTGATTGACGTTTATTTTTAAACACAATTCATTATTCAAAATTTGCATCATTTAATAAATTGTTAGTAGAAACATACTCAATATTTTGTAGGTTTGAAATAGTTCATTTCGAATTAAACTGAATTAAACAAACTTTATATTGGTAATAAACTTGTTTGCTTGGTCAAATTGATGACCTTACTTTCATTTAATGATGATGATGTTGTGTCCACGACGAGTCTTGATTAAATTGTGCCATGGGCAGAAACCACAGCCCTAGCAATTTCTACAATATTGTCCTCGTACAGGCTTGGTTCCTTTCATTTAATAATTTACTTAATAATTAACACCAACGATCCAAACCCTAGTACTGAATTTGAATTCTGTATAGTTAACGTACTTCTTGAACGTTGATGACTTAACGGGAATAATCCTATGACCGCAATTTTCCGTTTACCGCAATCGGCCCTTACCTTGATGAAAGGAAGAAGCAGAGGATGAATGCGGTAGGTCAATTGGTTTTCTTACGGTCCCGGTCCATGACTGATGGTCAATACGGGGTCCTCCAGCCTAATGATATTCATGAAAATCCGGAAAAGGTTGGTACCGAAAGGGTCCATAACTCTTCCGGTCGGGGGTTCCTTAGCCAGGGAGCGGGTTCTTCTTTCTATATGCAGAATAGATTGGGGGAGAGGGTGCCTTTCTTTTTTTCCATTAATATCGTTTGAATTTATTTGCCAAAAATCATTTTTAAATGGGAGGGTTGTGGGGTTATTATAGGAGTTGAGTTTGGTCTATCTGATGAATAAATTTTAGGGGTTGGGGTTTTATTGGGCCAGTGAAGGAACTTCTTATAAGGAGGAGAAGGATAAAGTTCGCCGAAATTTTTCATTTGTCAACTTAAGAATTGGGTTGGCCAGAAAGTTTTCTTGGTTTTACCTCACTATAGTCTGTGTAAATAAAATCGGCGGTTTCACGTCATGCTTTACCATGGCAACGCAGAAGAAATACATTGAGAAAAAACTCAAGGTTAACCGCCGATTCTATTTACACAGACTATAGGCAATAGTTAACGGAAAATCAATTTTGTTAATTTCTTCATTGTATGCATGATATTAGGATTGACACATTAAATTTCAACTTTGTCTTTTGAGTCGCACGATTAAAATGAAACTTTTTTTTTCAAATTAATGTATTTTATCAATTACCTACAATTAGCAATTTTTGAAAAATAATGTTGCTCACAGGAATTAAGTATTTTGTCTAATAAAAAAATAAAAAGAGAATAGCACAGCTCTCCATGAGAACAAGATATAAGTTGATTAAAATGTGTAACTACAATATAATTAGCATGTTTGTTCATTCATTTTTCATCGATGATAGTCTTACATTAGTCCCTAGACTAAGCAAAAAATACGGTATTTGATACATTTTTAAAACTTCTGGGAAACTTAACCCTTACGGTTAGATACTATATTTAATCCAAAAAATGCTACGGTACTAAATTGAGGGTATGCTTATACCGTTAAAAAAAGTAACACATACTAAAAATTTTACATTGGAAATTTGCACAACAATGAGAAAATGTGCATATTATAATTCTAACGTAAAATAAGGGAAGAAGATAATTTTTTTTTTCAAAGTTTGAGAGAGTATCATTGAGAATTGATGCCATAAAGATTCACGGCCGAAAAGTCCATCGTCGACATACAGAATCACCTTCTGGCTCCCTTCTCCCCTACAGTGTATCATCTAAAAGCTACAACCCAACCAACCCACCGGTGCATATCTTTCCACCCTGACGGGCACCGAGTCCACCTGCGGTCCATCCTTGCGTCACACAGGTGGGGGGGGGGCGTGGGTGCTCTTAACCCGGCACGTGACCGGTCACCTGGGACACGTGCGGGGTCACGTGGGGTGACGAGGGGCTTTTAGCGGTTTCGAGTTCTGTTTGCGTTTTGTGGTGGGAAATAGGAAAAAGGATACTGCTTCTGGTGTTGGTTTGTGTACTGGGGTATTGAGACACGTGTGTGGTCAAAGGGACTCTTGGTAATGAACTGTCATCGATGGAATTGCGTCAATGCCGTATGAATTGTCCAAGAGAGATATAAAAAACTTGTCTGGGACGTATGTTCGGTTTATTTTGTATTGCAGTCCACTTTTGTCGTAGTGAGCAATAACTAAGTAGTTGGAGGGTTTTTTTTCTTGAAAAACTTTTCTTTGTAGGGTTTTCAGTGTCTTGGGTAGCATAAAAATTGTCAATTTATCATTTTATTTGAAAGAACAAAAGAAAAGTATTTGATTACTGTTGAAAATTAGATTTCATGACATTTCTATTTACTTCTTTGGAAAAAAAAATAATTATGTTTATTGTCTAATAGCAACAGATTACTCTTTGGTAAAATCCAAAAAAAATCTGTAAATTCAAAGGATCCTGGCTTTTAGTGCATATTTTTCATCGTGGTTGATATTTATTACTCACATTTCCTTTCATTATCTCTACACATAATATTCCTAAATTTTTATTCAATAAATACTGCTGAGTATTTACTATATGGATGGGATTCTAAAGGTACAAACAAGGGAATATAGGATAGGATATAGGATAAAAATGTGATGAATAATGTCTGAAAATATATTAATTTTATAGAAATAAAAACTTCTTAAAAAAACTCTTCTCTTCTCTTCTCTTAAAAAACTATTTTTTCAAAGTTCAATACAATTTTTCAAATTTATCCTTTCGCCACTAAATTAGCCAACTTTAAAACCGCAAGTTTGCGGTGGCTCCAAGTTCATTCAGCTCTCCTTACACATAGAGTGGAATTTTTCGAAACCTTACACTCTTTCTAATCGACTGTGTTTCCTGCTTGACACGTGGCCATTCAAACTTACAATCGCATTCACCACTTTTTGTACCTCCCCAGTGATAGAGTCGACCCCCTTCCCTGAAATTGTCCACCAGACTTAGCAATCACCCCTCGCTTAGCAGGGGCTTTGGCAGAACCCGTGTCACACTTTCGTTGCCCAGCGTGACATCGAGAGTGGGGAATCGGACCCATGGATCATCCGATTTGTCATGGCACTCCATCATGCCCAATTTACCCTCTTGCTTCGGATGGAGAAAATTGGTTTTGTGGTTTCACGCTGTGGCTCAGCATCGTTCGCTTTCAAGTTAGAAAATCCTCATAAACAAAAAAGATTTTATGTCATACAACATCAAACATTCTTTAATTAGATTTCAATTCTCACGTAAAAAATATTCTGGTTGCTGATTTATAGGGTGCCACAACTACAATAGTAACATTACGCAATAATAACATTGTAAAATTATATGATATACAATATAATTATAAACATAAAAACATAAAATAGTAATATTAACCACATTAAGCTAATATATTTATATATATATATATATAGCTTAATGTGGTTAATATTACTATTTTATGTTTATAAATGTTATCATGTTATCTTATATATATATAAGAATGATATAAAAAAGATAACTATGTATCATAATCTGTTTTTTTTAAGTAAAAAAAATTATCCACTTTAATATTATTACAGCGGTTTTCAAACTGTGTGGCGGGATTACTCCTCAAGGGGGCTAAGTGGAAAAAAGTGAGAAACTCCCTGGTTTTTTTTTAAAGGTCAAATTTCCAAATAAATTTCCGAGGAGCCCCCAGACCCCCCCCTTTACACTTGGAACTCTGTATCACTCACACTCTTTCATATAGTAAGTTCCTCACGATGCAAATCCTAACTTACGATTTCATAAAAACTTCATTTTTAAGGGCTTTGGGATAATTTCATCCTTTTCAAAACAAAATCTAGGTAAGTACGGGTCTTGAGATATAAATTTTTATCCATCCCAAAAAAATTTCTTTAGACGCCAATGGTGTGAGTATATCTAAAAAGATATCTGGATTAATGGCCATGTTGCCATGTATCTCCATGAATCCCCAAGGAATAGCTTAGAATTGATTTTATCACACTAAAATTTTAAAAAAATATCCGGTGGTGACTTCATAACCCCCATTCCCCTGCGGAAGTTATTCCCACCCGATTTTCTTTAGGTATTGTAGCTTTAGTGCCGTATTAATTTGCTTTGCTAAATTTGTTACAGTATGAAAGGGGGCACGAGATATACGATTGAAAATTGGATCAGCAGTATAGAAAGTTAAGTTTGAAAAGCACTTGGTTAATACCATTGACAAAATGTTAAAACATCTTATCGAAATATCTTAAAAGAACGCAAATATGTATTATTACACAAAATATTAATGCAACGAGATAGGTCTCTTATTTTTCTAATTCTTAATAAAAAAGTACAGTACTGGAAAAAAAAATCGACTCAGATTTTTTATCTCCGGAACAGCTCGAGATACAAAGACAAATAAGGTACCATTTTTCATCATTTAAAGTACTCTTTAAACAAAAAAAATTTCGAGTCCTTAAGGGGTCGTCTTCATATCGAACGAAGCACTAACTTTCTTTTTTCCTATGGAAGACCTCAAATATTATATTTTATTCTGAAAGATCACCCTCCATAACCCCTAAATACCAAGTTTCACATCTCTGCGTCAACAAATATACCCCCCAAAAATTCTTAAAATTTGGAAAAAATCCAGTAAGTTATCTCTTGATAGCAAAAGATTTGTATCTGTCAGAGCTGAAAATTGAATTTGGCTTAAATACATTTGGCGACTTATCTCTGAATTGGCGCATTTTTTTTCAAATACTTATGTGTTTAATTGTTTGCTTTGTTTAGGGGATTTTTCTAACTATACATTTTGTGCGCTTTTTCGTGAAGAAGCTTATGTGAAACCATTAGGAACAATTTTGCTCCTTAGAATCTGTAGATTCCGAATTGAGATGATGGACACTTTTGGTCTGGGACAGGGGATGGTAAGATAGGCACAGAAGAGGAAAACTTACGAGTTTTGATGTTGTGTTTTAAAGTCAAAATGGTTCCATTTATTCATTTAATTCGTTCAAATGCGCCATTAATACAAGAGAGGTGAGGGAGGACTAACAGAATATAGAATTTGGAAAGGATCAGTTCCCTCCAGTCAAAGGGGTGAAAGGATGAAGTCGAATGTAAAAATCTGTATGCTTATTTTCTCTGAGGATCATGTTTATAGTCTTAAATTAACTTAATTAGAGGTAAAATTCTTTTCCTTACTCTCAGGCTTGAAAGTATTACGATAGTAGAAGTCTGGCAACGCTCACTAGGCATAGGGGAGGGGCAGAAAAAAAACTCGAAATTCTGTGATAACTAATTAAAAACAATTTTTTGGCACCAAACTGTGGTAGAATGTTTTGTAAATTGACACCAAAGATGGGAAAAATTCATAAAACCGATTTTCGAACGGTTCTCATTTCAAATAGAGACGAAATGGTATAGAAAACAATAAAGTCAAATTCTTAACATTTAGGCCGTTTAAAAACTTATTTTTCTTCATGAAGGAGCACACATTTCAAGCTAATTTTTCCCTTTATACACTTAACATTACGAAATACCATGGTAGATATCTGAGACCTGCGATTAGGGAGGTTGAGAGGGACAGAAAAGATATTCCAGTTTTGATACTGTTAGTCGAAGAAGAAATTCAAAAATTTCTGCTTTTAGTAGAGTCAAATGTGGTGCAAATAAAGGAGACCGATGGTTGACATGCAGAACACTCATTTAGAAAAGCGTTCCTTATATTGGAAGGTGGGATAGAAGGGTTATATGGAATAATTGAAGTTCTTTCCAATATTTTTAGACAAAATAGTGTCTATTTTAGTGAAATAACATAGAAATCAATGTAAGTTGGTTCCATGTACAGTATAGAACTGGAAATGTGAAAGTAAATATCTTTCACCATCGACCGGGTATAATGAGTGGGGCAGAAAAAAGTTGAAATTATATTTTATTGAGAGAAAGAGTAATTATCCAGTTTACGAGCTTTTCAGAACTAAAAAAAAATGTGATTATTGGGGACACTCGGGTTGTCTATCTTGAGAAGCATAACTCAGCTTTGGGAGTTGGAAGGATGAAACAGAACATAAGAGGGTAACCTTTTATTTTTTGAATAATGGCGTGAAAATGTCTTAAATAGTTAGATTAACAATGACAGTTTTCCTTCTCATACTCCCCAGAATGGGTCACCCGATGGTGTAATTTGGGACCCGAAACTGGGGAAGGTGGACGGCGCATAAAAATGCGAAACATTCTATTTTAGTTTGATTAATAATCTTATTAAGATTATATATTCCTAAATTGAGAAAAATGTATAGCGGCCATGCATGAAACCCATTTTGAAAAGCGTTTATTGGAGGGTAGAAGGATGAAATAGAATATTAGGGAGTAATACATATTTTGCTTTTTCACAAAAGAGTGGGAATTTTTTCGGAAAATTGTATTAAAAAGAGTTATTTTTCCCTTTTAACTCCATGTAATATGACATGTAAAGGCGGAATCTGTATTCTGACACAGGGGAGCAGAAAAAATATTTCCTTATTATTATTTTCGTCTAATTGATAGTTCGTCTCTAATTAATAATTTCGTCTGTAGATATTTTTATAGTAGAGTAGTTATTTCATGACCACTCTGAATCTCCCGACGGTGTCACGGACGTTTCGCCAACTCTAAAATTTCCTACCCCCTGGTTTCCTGTTAAATCTTCACTTTAAAAATTTGTATGTGTAAGGCTCTGTAGAGCATCCTCCCGACTGCCCTCGGGCAGCATGATTCAGAAACCAATCAGAACACTATTTTCAGATGACATCCTTTTCCCATGTGCTTTCATTCTTTGAAAGATTTTTTATTCTTATTTAATTAAAAATTTTATTGATAATATTTTACGTTATAAAGTAGTACTTTTAAACAAAAAAATTTAGTATTTTAATAGAAGTTTTGAACGTTATCATTCACATTTATTCATCTCTTAAAAATCAATTCATCAACTTAGTTTCAGAATTATATTCCTCTCATTTTAAATAATAAAACTAATTAATTTTGCAGTAAAAAGTTTTGAATTCTGACTTTTTTTTTTGCTATTGAAATTTAAGAAATCTGGAACTAAATTCTTAGGACATGTTTTATCAAGCTTTTTATTAGTATCATTTAATAAATAGTATAATTTATTTCATTATTTCGGTTACAAACTGAAATAGTGAAATAAAAAAGTAATATTCAGAATCCCTCCTCTATGTGTAATTTGATGTAATTAAACACCGAGCTAGAGACCCTTTATATAGAGAGACTGGACAATGAACTTTTCGCCGCCATTTTAGTTACAAACTGCATGGATCTCCATAGACTGTAATGCTAATTCATCCGCCTAAAACTCTTTTTATTGCACAAAAATCAAAGCGAAAACTGTATCAAAAATTTCATCAATTCATTCCGAACAAGAATTGATGCTCTTTATTTTGTTAGTAATTATTTTTATCTTAGAAAAGGCATTTTAAAAAATCAAAGTGATTGTTTGGTTGCCACAGGTAACATTTGGCACGCTATCGCTCTTTTCGAGGAGAAATGTATGAAACAAAATTTGAATGGACTAGTAGCCAGGAAACTAGTCTCAACTCTCCTATCTATTTGTATTACTTTGTTTTTAATTTCGTATCCAAATAGATGGTTCACTAGTCTTGGTAGCCAACGGCGGATGCCAATAAAGTCGCCAACCAGTTAAACAATAAAATATTTAGTTTTTTAAATTTATTTGGCAATATTTATGAAAGAAAGTAAATAAATAAATTTTTAATAACTTATTTGTTTACATTTTAACTCTTCTTTTGGTATTTTTCAAAACTTTTAACAGCATTTTCCACGATTTTCAACATTTCGTAATGTTAAAGTATAGGAAAGTTGTAACTAAAATGGCGGAAATACCGATTATACCGGTGAGCCGTTGTCCAGTCTCTCTATATATAGGGTCTCTACACCGAGCACAAACAAATCTGGTAAAAAGAGACTGTAAGGCAGAGAAGTAACCTCCATTACTGAAAATATCAACAAATCCGTCACTATTCAAGAACTGTAGTAAGCTGATTAGAAAATAATGCAACAAATATAAAATTATAAGCAAACTGGAATATAAAATTAAAAACATGGAAGGTAATTTGGTGATCCCAGCTAGTAGTTTCATTAATGCATCGGCAAGTAGTTCGGGATGGTTCTCTCACTTTCACCAGTCTTATGAGTTTGGCTCGATGGTTGGCGACCGTTTTAAGACAGTTGTTTCCTGCAGAGTGCACAGAAATATCCTGGCCTACTAGACAAGGTTCAAAAAAAAGTTTAAATAGGAAATTTAACATGGGATGTTTTAAATTTTAAAATTTTTTGGGGGGTATATTTGTTGACGCAGAGATGTGAAACTTGGTATTTAGGGGTTATGGAGGGTGATCTTTCAGAATAAAATATAATATTTGAGGTCTTCCATAGGAAAAAAGAAAGTTAGTGCTTCGTTCGATATGAAGACGACCCCTTAAGGACTCGAAATTTTTTTTGTTTAAAGAGTACTTCAAATGATGAAGAATGGTACCTTATTTGTCTTTGTATCTCAAGCCGTTCCGGAGATAAAAAATCTGAGTCGATTTTTTTTTCCAGTACTACATTGTCTAAAGTAATATAAACTGTGCTTCTTAACAGAATGTAGTGTACTAGTATCTAAAATAATTACTAGTGCACCACAAATAATGTTTAATACAACGTGTGCATGTGCACTCACTTTTGGTATTGCATTTGAAATTAAAAATCAGTATATATGAAGCCACCAAGTAGGAGGTTAATGGATTGTAAGAATAAAGATTATAGTAAGATTGGCTGTTAACTTATTTAGTGTTCAGGGACACGATAGTGGCGACGAGGTTAGTAAAAAAACTCACTTTTATTTGTTATTTAAATCTAATAAAGCTGAATAATGAGTAAATTAGGATTAATTGGCAGTCTTCATGCATTTGACTCATGTCAAGATGATATCAATCTTTATATTGAACAACTGGAGCAATTTTTCATTGCAAATGATGTCCAGAATACTAAAAAAGTTGCGGTATTTGTGTCGGTTATAGGAACTAATACTTATAAACTGCTCAGAAATTTACTATCTCCCAGAGTTCCTAGTGATTGCACGTACAGTACTGGAAAAAAAATCGACTCAGATTTTTTATCTCCGGAACGGCTCGAGATACTAAGACAAATAAGGTACCATTTTTCATCATTTGAAGTACTCTTTAAACAAAAAAAAATTTCGAGTCCTTAAGGGGTCGTCTTCATATCGAACGAAGCACTAACTTTCTTTTTTCCTATGAAAGACCTCAAATATTATATTTTATTCTGAAAGATCACCCTCCATAACCCCTAAATACCAAGTTTCACATCTCTGCGTCAACAAATATACCCCCCAAAAAATTTTAAAATTTAAAACATCCCATGTTAAATTTCCTATTTAAACTTTTTTTTGAACTTTGTCTAGTAGGCCAGGATATTTCTGTGCACTCTGCAGGAAAAAACTGTCTTAAAACGGTCGCCAACCATCGAGCCAAACTCATAAGACTGGTGAAAGTGAGAGAACCATCCCGAACTACTTGCCGATGCATTAATGAAACTACTAGCTGGGAACCAAATTACCTTCCATGTTTTTAATTTTATATTCCAGTTTGCTTATAATTTTATATTTGTTGCATTATTTTCTAATCAGCTTACTACAGTTCTTGAATCGTGACGGATTTGTTGATATTTTCAGTAATGGAGGTTACTTCTCTGCCTTACAGTCTCTTTTTACCAGATTTGTTTGTGCTCGGTGTTTAATTACATCAAATTACACATAGAGGGGGGATTCTGAATATTACTTTTTTATTTCACTATTTCAGTTTGTAACCGAAATAATGAAATAAATTATACTATTTATTAAATGATACTAATAAAAAGCTTGATAAAACATGTCCTAAGAATTTAGTTCCAGATTTCTTAAATTTCAATAGCAAAAAAAAAGTCAGAATTCAAAACTTTTTACTGCAAAATTAATTAGTTTTATTATTTAAAATGAGAGGAATATAATTCTGAAGCTAAGTTGATGAATTGATTAAGAGATGAATAAATGTGAATGATAACGTTCAAAACTTCTATTAAAATACTAAATTTTTTTGTTTAAAAGTACTACTTTGTAACGTAAAATATTATCAATAACATTTTTAATTAAATAAGAATAAAAAATCTTTCAAAGAACGAAAGCACATGGGAAAAGGATGTCATCTGAAAATAGTGTTCTGATTGGTTTCTGAATCATGCTGCCCGAGGGCAGTCGGGAGGGTGCTCTACGGAGCCTTACACATACAAATTTTTAAAGTGAAGATTTAACAGGAAACCAGGGGGTAGGAAATTTTAGAGTTGGCGAAACGTCCGTGACACCGTCGGGAGATTCCAGAGTGGTCATAAAATAACTTCTCTACTATAAAAATATCTACATACGAAATTATTAATTAGAGACGAACTATCAATTAGACGAAAATAATAATAAGGAAATATTTTTTTCTGCTCCCCTGTGTCAGAATACAGATTCCGCCTTTACATGTCATATTACATGGAGTTAAAAGGGAAAAATAACTCTTTTTAATACAATTTTCCGAAAACATTCCCACTCTTTTGTGAAAAAGCAAAATATGTATTACTCCTTAATATTCTATTTCATCCTTCTACCCTCCAATAAACTCTTTTCAAAATGGGTTTCATGCATGGCCGCTATACATTTTTCTCAATTTAGGAAAGTAATCATAATAAGATTATTAATCAAACTAAAATAGAATGTTTCGCATTTTTCTGCGCCGTCCACCTTCCCCAGTCTCGGGTCCCAAATTACACCATCGGGTGACCCATTCTGGGGAGTATGAGAAGGAAAACTGTCATTGTTAATCTAACTATTTAAGACATTTTCACGCCATTATTCAAAAAATAAAAGGTTACCCTCTTATGTTCTGATCATCCTTCCAACTCCCAAAGCTGAGTTATGCTTCTCAAGATAGACAACCCGAGTGTCCCCAATCACATTTTTTTTTTAGTTCTGAAAAGCTCGTAAACTGGATAATTACTCGTTCTCTCAATAAAATATAATTTCAACTTTTTTCTGTCCCACTCATTATACCAGGTCGATGGTGAAAGATATTTACTTTCACATTTCCAGTTCTATGCTGTACATGGAACCAACTTACATTGATTTCTATGTTATTTCACTAAAATAGACACTATTTTGTCTTAAAATATTGGAAAGAACTTCAATTATTCCATATAACCCTTCTATCCCACCTTCCAATGTAAGGAACGCTTTTCTAAATGAGTGTTCTGCATGTCAACCATCGGTCTCCTTTATTTGCACCCCATTTGACTCTACTAAAAGCAGAGAATTTTGAATTTCTTCTTCCACTAACAGTATCAAAACTGGAATATCTTTTCTGTCCCTCTCAACCTCCCTAATCGCAGGTCTCAGATATCTACCATGGTATTTCGTAATGTTAAGTGTATAAAGGGAAAAATTAGCTTGAAATGTGTCCTCCTTCATGAAGAAAAATAAGTTTTTAAACGGCCTAAAAGTTAAGAATTTGACTTTATTGTTTTCTACACCATTTCGCCCCTATTTGAAATGAGAACCGTTCGAAAATCGGTTTTATGAATTTTTCCCATCTTTGGTGTCAATTTACAAAACATTCAACCGCAGTTTGGTGCAAAAAAATTGTTTTTAATTAGTTATCACAGAATTTCGAGTTTTTTTTTCTGCCCCTCCCCTATGCCTAGTGAGCGTTGCCAGACTTCTACTATCGTAATACTTTCAAGCCTGAGAGTAAGGAAAAGAATTTTAACTCTCATTAAGTTAATTTAAGACTATAAACATGATCCTCAGAGAAAATAAGCATTCAAATTTTTACATTCGACTTCATCCTTTCACCCCTTTGACTGGAGGGAACTGATCCTTTCCAAATTCTATATTCTGTTAGTTCCCCTCACCTCTCTTGTATTATGGCGCATTTGAACGAATTAAATGAATAAATGGAACCATTTTGACTTTAAAACACAACATCAAAACTCGTAAGTTTTCCTCTTCTGTGCCTATCTTACCATCCCCTGTCCCAGACCAAAAGTGTCCATCATCGCAATTCGGAATCTACAGATTCTAAGGTGCAAAATTGTTCCTAATGGTTTCACATAAGCTTCTTCACGAAAAAGCGCACAAAATGTATAGTTAGAAAATCCCCTAAACAAAGCAAACAATTAAACACATAAGTATTTGGAAAAAAATGCGCCAATTCAGAGATAAGTCGCCAAATGTATTTAAGCCAAATTCAATTTTAAGCTCTGACCGATACAAATCTTTTGCTATCAAGAGATAACTTACTGGATTTTTTCCAAATTTTAAGAATTTTTGGGGGGTATATTTGTTGACGCAGAGATGTGAAACTTGGTATTTAGGGGTTATGGAGGGTGATCTTTCAGAATAAAATATAATATTTGAGGTCTTCCATAGGAAAAAAGAAAGTTAGTGCTTCGTTCGATATGAAGACGACCCCTTAAGGACTCGAAATTTTTTTTGTTTAAAGAGTACTTCATATGATGAAAAATGGTACCTTATTTGTCTTTGTATCTCGAGCCGTTCCGGAGATAAAAAATCTGAGTCGATTTTTTTTTCCAGTACTGTACAAGGAGTTGAAAGATACCCTTAAGCATCATTTTAAACCTTCTCCGATAATAATTGCTGAACGTTTCCGCTTTCATAAAAGAAACCAAGCAATGGAGGAGGGTGTATCCCAGTATTTGGTGGAACTCAGACGGCTAGCATCTACCTGCGACTTTGGTTCTTTTCTTAATGACGCACTGAGAGATCGTTTCGTGTGTGGGTTGTGTAATGAAAACATCCAGAAAAGACTCTTAGCTAAGAAAGACCTAAAGTTATCTGATGCAGTAGATACTGCCGTTGCTATAGAAATAGCAGAAAAGGATGCTGCTAATATGAAGTCATTTACACCCGTTGTAAACAAAGTACGTCAGAGTTTATCCTCTAACACCCGGAAAAGTAATAATCCAAATAATACTAAGAGTAAACAACAGTTTTCTAAGTGTTATCGGTGTGGAGCTGCTCATGACCCTTCTACATGCAAATATAAAGATGCTACATGCCATTCATGTGGGAAAAAAGGGCACATTTCACCAGCTTGTATAAGCAAATCAAGAGGATCTACGAAGAAAGTTGAAGCAGTAGAGTATGAATCTACTGTCTCTGAAGCTTCATTGTATGCTGTAAAATCTGTTAATCAAGTTTCCAGTAAGAAGAAATACGTTATTCCTGTATTTTTAAACCACCAAAAGTTGGACATGGAACTTGATACAGCTGCTGATGTTTCAATAGTTTCAGAAGTATGGGTAAAAAACAATTTAGCCAACATTAAAATCAGACCATCATCAATCATGTTGAAAGATTACAATGGTGGGATAATCCCAGTATTAGGAGAAATTCTTGTGGATGTGCTGTGTAACAACCAACGTCACAAGCTAACTCTTACCATTGTGAAAGGAGATAGACCTGCTCTTTTCGGGAAGGACTGGTTGGCGGTGTTTAAGTTAAATTGGTCGCAAATATTCGCAATATCTTCTAATGCGGATTCTCTTTCGAGACTACCAGATGATGACTGTAAAGAAGAGATTCAACCATCTGACATATACAAAGTTTCTCATCTTTCGGAATTACCAATTACTTCGGAAAACATATCAAAGGCATCCAGAACAGATAAGATCCTAGGGATTGTTATCAAATATGTTCAGAGTGATTTTCCATCTAAAACTGATAATCCTGAATTAAAACCATATTTTCTCAGGAAAAATGAGTTGTCCGTCGACAGGAATTGTCTACTATGGGGAATGAGAGTAATAATACCAACGATCTACAGAAAACACCTGTTAGAGTTACTTCACGACACTCACCCTGGAATAGTCAAAATGAAAGCGGTGGCTAGAAGTCATTTTTGGTGGCCAAACTTAGATAAAGATATAGAAACCATGTCTTCTAATTGTGAAGCATGTCAACTGGTTGCTAAATCTCCACCAGCATCACCAATGCAATCATGGGTATGGCCCAAGGCACCATGGGACCGCATTCATTTAGACTTTGCTCAAAAAGACCGTATTGAGTATCTCATAATTGTGGACAGCTACTCCAAGTGGTTGGAAGTTGCTGAGATGAAATCTACGACATCTGCAAGCACAATAGGAGTGTTAGAAAAACTGTTTGCCAGGTACGGTTTACCGTTAGAGGTTGTCTCAGACAATGGAACTCAATTTAGTTCAAGAGAGTTCAAAGCATTTTTGAAGTCCATGGGTATCCTGCAAACACTAACTCCTGCGTATCATCCACAGTCGAATGGTCAGGCTGAGAGGACCATCCAGACGTTTAAGTCACACCTCAGCAAGATGCTTGGGGATCGAGATGACCAATCTAGTCGCATGAATAAGGTGAATAGAATACTACTTAAATACAGGTCATCACCTCATTCCACTACAGGACTGTCTCCAGCAGAGTTGTTCTTGGGTCGGTCGATTCGGACTGTTCTTGCATTACTACATCCATGTACAGCTAGGCATGTGGAGAAAAAGCAACAAGAGCAGAAAAAGTATTTTGACCGAAACCATACCAGCAAAAGAAGTTTTGAACCCGGTCAAAATGTATGGGTTAGATCTCATCGGGATCCGTCCATGAAATGGGTTCAAGGTACACTGGTGAGCAAAAAAGGATCTAACACGTGGGTGGTCACCATTAACGAAAAAACATATTTGGCACACCTGGATCAACTGCGTCTGGCAAGTTCTGAGGTTCCCGTCATTTCCGATGAATCTACCTTTATGGACTGTGACATTTCAAGTCCGTCAACGCCCATTGTCTTGTCGGGTACAGAAGACTACCAAAGAAGAAGTCAGTCTCCGATACCTGAAGATCCAACAACACCAAGTTACAGTGGAGCCGAAGAAAAAAGACATTATCCACTCAGAACCAGGAAAAAACCTGATAGACTGATGATGACCTAGATGTCAGCTAAAGAGGGGATAATGTAGTGTACTAGTATCTAAAATAATTACTAGTGCACCACAAATAATGTTTAATACAACGTGTGCATGTGCACTCACTTTTGGTATTGCATTTGAAATTAAAAATCAGTATATATGAAGCCACCAAGTAGGAGGTTAATGGATTGTAAGAATAAAGATTATAGTAAGATTGGCTGTTAACTTATTTAGTGTTCAGGGACACGATACAGAACAAACAAATTAACACTGTTTTCCCCTAACCACACAAAAGAGAATTTTCATGAGCTTTAATTCCCTTGTTAATAAATGTCAACAATACCAAATACCCCTCAATATAATATGGCAAATTCTGTATTCCATTTCATCATGCGTATTTCTTTCATTGTAAGTGATTCACTCCCTTAAGTAGTCTTCGCCTCTTAAAATTTCCAAATAATCCAATTCAAATCCAATCCAGCCTCTGAAAACGCACTGTCTTCTTCAACACCCAACCTGTTGCTTTCACCCCCTCCAAAGACCCTCCCCACCCCGAAGCAAAATCGGGGCCGGCCCTCGGAGTCCATGGATTGGTTTCCCTGGAAACCAGCCACCAATGAAAAGGGCCCGTTCCGTGACGTCAACTCAGAGCGCCCACGTTCCCCACGAGCGAAGGGAAACTCGCAGAACGCAGAGTGCCATGGCCCAGCTGAGTCGAACATAGCTCTTTTATTATTATTTTTTTTCTTTGCCAGAGCAGGCGGTTTTTATTGACCCCTTTGGAGTCGCTACAGAGGCTAATTGAATTTCCGCTGAAGAGTTATTATTCTTCCTCTCCCCATTGTTCGTTTTGCGCGCGAGAGTTTGTTCTTTTCGCTCTCGGGAAGATGTTTTTTGGTCGAAGCGAGTGTTCGACGATGCAGGTGGAAAAGTTTTGACGGCTGTTTTGTCTGACGCATTGTTTGTGTTCTGATCTGTAATTTGCTTTTAATCAAACGCTGCTCCTTCACCGGCTTCGAATCAGTACATTCGTTCCTTCCTGATCCTACTTTGTTGAATTCTCAGTCGGAGCAGCGAGTATCCCCTCAATCTGATAACTTCTGAACTGAGTAGCATTCGGCATCCGTTCTGCCTTTTATAAAATTAGTTTTGAGGTGGATTTTTTCGGGCAACGGCTCGTAAATCCATTGAGGACGTTGGATGTCACCAGGTCTTGTGCATTTCTCTCCATGGTAATGACTGCAGGTGGTAGACGTGGAATCAGGCCGGATCCTCACCGGTCTCCACCGGCCGGTACTGTGCCGTGTGGGCCACAGGACATCAAACCTTACTGTCCTCCCATGCTTTTCTGTAAGTAACCTTTGAAATCAATCTTACTTTTAAAATTTTACTGCCAAGGAATATCTTTTCTGCTCATGATTTGTTGCTTTCATCATAAATTACTTAATGTTCTTGCGTTGTACTGTTTTTCATGACATTGTATTCACGTTATTATCTATTTGTCTTTTTTTCTTCTCTTTATTGATACTTCTGTGTGATTCTCATTATTTTTAGCGTTTGAAAATCACATTTCATTTTGTTGATTGTTAAATCAAACACATGCCCAAATCAATCCATATTTTAAGCTTTTTATATTACTTTAGAATAGCAGTTTTTATTTATTTGTATAAGCGTTTTGTTGATATTGTAAAATTATTAGACTTCAATTTAATTAAATAAATGAAAATATAAACTCTAAAAACAATCGCATGTTGTGTTTTGTCCTTGTTTTAAATAACAAGCAGGATTTTCATTTTTTGAAAGTGCAAAATTCTGCATTGTTATATGAGGGTCTCATTTAAAAAATGTAAAATGTGTTGAAATGTAGTCAGAATATCAAAATGCACCGTAAAAGCATTTCCCTATTTGAATGTTTGTAGGGAAGAATTTAACTTTTGAATTTATTGTGCTGTATTGTACAAATAATCCTTCTGTTTATATAAATTTTGTCACAGTTTACGCTTGGAAATTAATACCTAATCCTAAATCACCCAGAAATATTTAACTATCTATCACTTTTTTTAAATATGTTAATTGTGAATTTTTCTCAGGAGTGAATTAAGTTTATTTCAGGTGTTTTAATTAAGTGTTTTATTCTCCTAAAACTGATATTTTGGAAGAAAAAAAAGTTTCTCTCCAAAATAATATTTTTATGGGAATAAATATTTTTTTTTATATTAATATGAGTGTCCTGAGGTTAATTTCCTGATGTGTTGAATTCCCATTCACCAACCCCAACACACAGATATTTCTTATCTTTTTTCTGGTGGTATGTGATACGAACCATAATTGTCACGCTCCATTCTTAATGCATGTAATATTGTCTCTATTGAGCTCCCCTTTGAGAAGTACTTGAAAGATATTACTATTTCAATAGAAGGTTTTCCGTTTCAAACAGCAGTAAATATCGTGAAGCATTATTTTCCACACATGTGGTTTGACGATGAAAGGTTTGGTGATGAAAGGGATAACATCCCTTTTCAACCACTGAATACTATTTTTCAACGATAGTCTTAGATACTACAATACCCGTTTTGAATGTCTTTTTGAATGTTAAATGGTAATGCTTAAAACATTACTTCATTTTTAATATTATAAATGTCGTTGCGATTGTAGTTGTTATAGCAATAGCATTGCTGCAAGCATGTGTGGATCCAAGTTTTGCCTTCTGGGGAAATACCAAAATTTTTAATATTTTCCGTCCTGACCGCCCCAAATTTTATATAGAATTCAGTGGAAATCTCGGGCGGTATATAATTAAAAGTTTTTAAATCACATTTTAGAGTTTTGAGATATACTTTTTTAGCCTTATAACCTTATAGCTTTTTAGCCTTATAGAATTCTATAACTTTAAAAATCTGATTTATCAAGAAATTCTGTTCGGAAGCCATTTTATCCGGTGCATTTTTACTCTTTTTGGGAAAGGGGAGCGGGAGGCCGTGTCCTCGTTCCACTCAGTCCCTGGATCCGTCCCCTATTTCACGGAAAGGTACTCTCCAATGGTTTGAACAGGATGTGAAATCCCCTTCCTTATCTTAAAGTAAGGTGGGGACAAATTGTATAGCCAATGTTTCTTTGAAAAGAAGAGGGCAGTAATGCATTACCTTGACCGGTCCACCATTTAAACAAGAATTTCAAAGAGATAAGGAAGCAATCCCGATTTGGGTTAAAATCCTACGTAAGGTTTTTAGGACTACCGAGGGTTTTTCTTTTTAAATTTTAGACTTGTATATATTTGACGCAGTTTTTTTTTTACATTATCTTGAAATTCTAATGAAATTATTAAGATTCAATGAACTTTAATAATCTGCTTTGTAAAATGAACGTTATATTGGTATAAAACATTGCTATAAATGCAAAACCAAAGGTTATAGAAAGTGGATCAAGTGCAGAAAAGTACCTGATTAAAAAGAAGTAGAAGCAAATTTTAAAGTGCTTTATAAAAGACTGATATGTCCATAAGTATTTTTGAAATGAATTATGATGAATATTCGGTTTGAACAGAGGAGTACACTTTCAGTATTTACCTTTAAACGTTTACTAAATGAAAGTTTGATACGTAAACAATAACAAACCATTTTATAGAACAAATTCATATACCTGGAGAAATGGGGGAAAGGAAGGTAATAGTGCGTATAGTCGGGTAAAAGTACGCAGCGGTTTTTCCCTGTTAGCACAATATAAAGGGAATCAAGTATGATCACATGTATCATAAGCTATCCTAAAAAGACTGTCATCATAATTATATCATACATTCTGTTCCGTTGGGTGGATGCTGTTGAGGGGGACTGTTTGACTTTCAAGACTAAAAATTGGAGAAGTTTAGCTGCTAGCAGGGGCGGCTGGAGTCGTCTAGTTCAGAAGGCCTTGGCCCACCCTGGGCTGTCGCGCCAAGAATGATGATGATTGTATAAAATTTAATTCTGAGTGAAGTTGAGTTGTTGTCAAAGAGCGATCAAAAGTCAAATGTGATGTCATGACTACTATCACACGTTACAATTTCTCTGGCCTAATGAGTTTAAGGTGGCCACGATTGTATTCCTCTCAAATGATGTTTTAACTAATAATAACCATAAGTGAATTCAGATTGTAATAAGTGTCGTTTATTGCAGCCACCATCCCGAAGTGCGCTGGATGCGAGCAGCCCATCCTGGACCGCTTCATCCTGAAGGTGCTGGAGCGCTCGTGGCACGGCAAGTGCCTCAAGTGCATCGACTGCCAAGCTCAACTGGCAGACAAGTGCTTTGCCAGAAACGGGCAAGTCTTCTGCAAGGATGACTTCTTCAAGTGAGTATTGACGCGGTAGCTGGAATTCCAGTGGACTGGGCTCCAGTCAAGGAGAGGCCAGTTTACATATATCGTTTCTACAGAAAATGATTGGCAACGAGAGTGATTGGCAACGAGACTTCTAGATTGGTTGCCAAGTCACCAATGTAATCTTGAGGTAGCCGGGAGTTGCAGCAACTGATAATCACAAAATTTACTCATACGCTTCTTCTTAAATCATTAAAGATATCAATGAGAGAGACCATAGAGAAAAAATTTTGTGTGATTCTCAGTTGCTGCAACAACCGGCTCTCTTAAAATTGACTCTAATCTTTCGACTTGGCAACTAATCCAGAAATCTTGCCGCCAATCTACCGTATAATAAAAATTCCACTTTTTGCAGTTCGATCGATATAGAAATTTCTTAACATTAGCTTAGAATGTTTATTTCCTGTCAGAGAGAAGTAATTCGTTAACTCCCAAGAAATATAATTAGAAGGTAAAAAAACTTATGTACAAAATTTATGGATTAACAACATTTTTAGTTACTATTTTTAACTTCAACTTCTTGTAAGATGGGATAATTCCAGTTCCTGTTTATGCTTGATGTCAAATGCTCAATGCTCATTAACATGAATTGACTGAAAACATTTAGCCTAGTGTAAATTGGACCGATGATCAAACCATTATTCCCAGTCAGTGTATGCCAATAACTAGCACCGTGTAAACACGCAACTTCCGATTTATATGCCCCCTTTAAACTTATTTATGTGGAACGAGTTTTTGGAAGCCCATAAAGGTAACCTTTATAATATAGGTAAAAGGTAACTAAAAAGGTAAAGGTAAATAGGTTTTTATAGGTAACCATAAAGGAAGCCCATAAAGGTAACCAAGTAACCTTGCTCCTTTTCCCGCTTCCCATCAGTGGAAAATCCCAAGGGAGGATATCGGCTTATACAGAAACTCACAACAACGAAACCTAAATTCTAAATTTTTTTAAATATTGTACCTTTTTAGTCTCCTTTTTCCTTTACATTGGGATACAGAGTAGTACAAGAACACTAAGATTACAATGCAATGTATAAAATTTATGCTATGTACTCGTAGTATATTTTTAGCTTGAACGAGGGAAGAACATAAAAAGTATTGAATATAATTTTATTGATGAAAATCCTATTTACTCTAAAAATAGGATTATTATTAAATAGGATTTTCAGTAAAAAGTTGAATTCAAATATAATTATATATTCCAGTTATGTGTTTAGGTATATTAACATTTCTTAAATTATTAGAATACATTACATAAGTTATATGATTTTTTTCTAATTTAATTTTTTCTTATTTAAAAATTTAATTCTAATAATAATTTTATAAGTTTAATATCATGTGATATCTCTAAGAACTAATAATGAATCAAGTATTGAAATTTTGCAATATTTATTGAAAGATAAAAGAGTACATTATATTTAAGCTAAGACTTCATAAATATTTGCAATTGCATGCTTGACGAAAATTAAAAACCTGAATATTTACATAGAGTTTTTCATTAAAATGTAGGTAGGTTTTGATTCTTAGTAATATTTTTACTTTTATAAACCATGATTAAAGTCATATCACCTAAAAAAAGGTTTTTTGAAAGCAAACTCAATTTACTAACTCAACACAACAAGGATTGTCAAAGCCAGTTATTAATAATTTGGGACAAGTAATAAAGCACCTGTAGAAAATTTGAAAGGAAAATCAAATTCTAAAGATGGGAAATCGAATTTAGAACCGAAGTTTTAATGAATGTCGAAAATTGAGAACAAATTTATTTCTTGGAAATGAGGGGAATATTTTAAATCTTATTTGGATTATCAAGTTAGGTTGGTCTCTTCTAATCTTTAATAGGACTTTGCTCGTAATGAAAAACCTCAAAACTCGAGAAAAGTTTCATCAGCTATAATTGACATCGTTTTCCAGAATGATTTATCTTAGAGTTTTAAAACAAAAATATTTAGTTTTGCTGTAATATAAACCCTCCTAAATATGAGTCGATTAAATTTAAGAGTAAAGTTTCTTCCTTTTTTTTTAGTTTTTTGAAATGTAGTATATTTGATTATTTAAAATGCCTCTTTTTTGCATTTATATCGAATAACATTCAAAACTCAAAGACTTTTTGTTCACAAAATGTGTTGTTTTATCAGCCAAGACGTTTATTCCATTTTTATTAGGTATCTGACTCTTTTTTTTTTTTTACTTTGATACATTTTGAAAGTTGGATTTCGAAAATTTTTTATTGTTTCGTAATTTGTTGTTTAATTACAGTTTTCAATCAAAAATGAATAGCAGTAAACTCCAAATGAGTAGTTAGATTTAAATTTTCTATATCAATGAGTAGTATAGTACTTAGAATAAGTATTAATATTACAATTTTTATCAAATGACGTATTTTGATAGATGTAGAAAAGAATTAAATTCATAGAGAGAGAGATATACCTAAAAATTTCATCGGTAATGTATTTATCCCTATAAATAATCATCCCGAACTGCTGTTTATTCATGTTCATTTTTTAATTGAATATTCCCTGACCAGCGCTCATAACATATCAAGCGCTCTTTTTGATATGTTACTCGTTCTCAAGTTACAACTCTCATTGGCAATAACCAAAACTCTGCTACCAATATACGCAGGTATAGCAGTGAATAATAGTAGTTGTATTCAGTAGCGTAATCTGAAAAATTTATAAAACGGTTTCCTATCTCCAACCTCCCCCTACTTAGTATTCTACGTTGGTCTGTCTTAAGTACAGAGTGCTTAGATTCAAAGTGATACTTTAATGAAACCAGAAACAGTGCCAGAATGAGGAGAACAAGGTCAGAATGACTTGAAACTTTACATGAAAACATTTGAAGGAGCGGGAAAACGAATGACGTAAGAAAACATATATTTAAAACTATAATAACAATAGATGGGGATCTAAATAGTTTCAAAAATTATTAATACATCACGCTGTTGATGTCATTGCTGCGCAATGATCCCTTTTTCATAATGGCAAAACTGTCATGATCACCTGTAGTAATTTATAAACTTTTTAAGTAGATTGTTTATAGACTTTCTTATGTAGTGTGTGGTTTGTGTCGCAGGCGTTTCGGGACGAAGTGCGCCGGGTGCGAGCAGGGCATCCCGCCAACGCAGGTGGTCCGGCGGGCGCAGGACAACGTCTACCACCTGCACTGCTTCGCCTGCATCCTGTGCAAGAGGCAGCTCAACACAGGAGACGAGTTCTACCTCATGGAGGACAACAAGCTCGTCTGCAAGGCCGACTACGAGGCCGCCAAGGCACGCGGTAAGGGCTGCCGAGAATCACACGTCTCGAATGTTTATGAAGTTATAGGTTATTATGAAGAGAAATCAGCAGTTTCTTTAGTAATTAGTGAAACTGATTAGATTTTGAATGAAACCTGATTAAAGAGCTGCTGGCTAACTCCAAATCAGAACAGCTTTACTTAGAATCCACCACTGCTGACAGCAGGATTACCACAACTGGATTCGCAGTAAAACAACTCCTTTTTGGTGACATCACCCAGCGGTGGTTCCTAATGAGCATTCTTATTATAGCTGTTCTGATTTGGACTTAGCTTGTCATTATCCAAAGTATACTTTAATAATACTACATGATTCCTTTGTCACCCCCTATACTTTCTGCTGAATCTTATAAGTCGCTCTCTTTCTCAGCCCATGTTTTAAGTTACCTATCCTATTCTTTCATGGAAGGAAATTATACATTTACTCACTTTCTTTTATTGCAGAAGTTGCATTTTACATCTTAAGCTTCTTTAGTCCCTTTCTTTTTCATAGAACACATGCATTTTGGTTTATTACTAATCTGTAGTATTACAAAAGGGCAAGTAAAATTATCGAATTTCCTCTCCTGGGCTTCCTGGAGTGGCCTGCGGACATTAAAGAGTAGAAAATGTGACCCTTAAGCTTAACACCCCTGGCTTAGCCATTAAACCCTCTCTAACATTTAACTGGAGGACACTAAGTAACACTGCTAATGTCTTGTGTGACGGCGAATAGTCTCTGCGCCTTTTCCAGAATCTTTATCATTTCTTAAAGTTCTCCAGGTCTGTCTTAGAAGTACCGTCTTTTATGCAACAAAATATTGTCCTCACTCACTTTCTTTTATTGTACCAGTAAAATTTCATTTCTTAAGTCCCCCTACTCCCAATGATTATGCATGCATGTTAGTTGCTTGCCTGAAGCAACTTTTCGAGAATTAACCTCAGTTACTGACTTCCTCCAACACTTGACTAATAGAAACTAACGTAAGTTTCTTTATTAATATGTCGTCCTCCTTGACATTGTCTGTTGTGCATGACAGAGTATTACAGTCTACGCACCTGTTCCAGAACAGAGCTGTCTTTATCTATCCTTAAAATTATGTTGATCTGCCTTGAGCTATCCCCTTTCATGTATAACAAAATCCTCTTTAAAAAAATTTATTTTATTGTTCCAGTAGCACTTCATTTTTGTAAGCCTCTAATGTCCCCCTCTCCAAGAAGAGAGCATGCATGTTGCTTGTCTGATTCTGGGACTCCAGGGGACGATCCACTAGACTACTAGCGGAGGAAAACGGGTGTCATCGGGAGTAGTTTAGTGGATCACCCCCTCGAGTCCCCATTAGTCCCCCCTGTCTTAGATAACCATCTTTATTGCACTACTTATTGCTTGTGCCACCAGCTCGCTAGTGTGGCTACGCACTAAGAGAAACTAATCATTTCTTTGTAAATGTCACCTTTCCATTGACTTGCCCGTGTATGACGGCGAATAACACTCTCTGCACCTGTTCCAGAACAGAGGGGACAACGAAGCGGCCTCGCACCACCATCACCGCCAAGCAGCTCGAGACCCTGAAGACGGCCTACAACAACAGCCCTAAGCCCGCGAGGCACGTGCGGGAGCAGCTGAGCCAAGACACGGGGCTGGACATGCGAGTGGTGCAAGTGTGGTTCCAGAACCGGCGGGCGAAGGAGAAGCGGCTCAAGAAGGACGCCGGCAAGAGCCGCTGGGGGGAGTACTTCCGCAACGGACACCTCAAGCAGGCGGGGGGCAGCGGGCCCCCCACCTCCCCCGACAGCAGCATCGACCGCGGCGGCGACGACTCCCTCGAGATTGACCTCAGGTCGCACAAGGACTTTAGAGGTAGGAGTCTTCTTCTTTGTTTCACTCGCCACTCAAATAGCAAGCGGTCACATCTGCTGTATTATATAAGCTGATAGAACATAAGAATAGTTATAGTATCGCACCTAATTCTAATATTATAATTGGGGTTTCTGGAGGCATTTGCTTGCTCTCAAGGAGCCGCTTGTACCTTCTTCTTCCGAAAATAGTTATCAAATATCACACCTTTTCCTTTTCTCTAGCGACCGTATTCCAAAACAGAGACCGTAAGCTAAACAGAGGGTCCAAAACGTTATCGTTTTTAAGCGCTAGTTAAATAAAGCATCATAAACCCTTCTTTTCCTTTGTTCATCCCTTCCTTTTTTTATGAATGCGAAACAACTTGGTAATCATAAGATAGAAATGGTAACTGAACCTTTGATTCTTTCTATGTTCTTCATTATCAAAGTCTTATAAAACTTCCCATACAATTATTATTAACTCTATTTCAAGGGCATATTATTCAAAATAAAAAAAACACCATAAGAAATTCATTATTTTTACACATCGTTGTACCCGACACGCGCCCGTAAGACAAAAGAACGACCAACTTACCCTCCCCCCACACGAGGGTACAGTTCCCCACCACCTGTTAACTTCCGACGCAGCAGAGAAACAACTCGGAAAAAATAATACTCTCGGGCTTCTTGTCGAACAAGTGTTTTCTTTGTGGCGTCGGCCGCTTCTATTTTTGCCGCTTTTGAAGGGTTTCGAAAGCGCAGTTGGGGGCGAAGGGCTTCCCTTTCAGCCCCTTTGTGGACAGAGCGTGACCCCGCCGCCCCTCGGACACATCCGATTCGATTATTCCATTTGACGGATAAACCGTTTCGTCATGCGGAGGGGAAAGAAAAACGCTCGGGAGGGGAAAAATATCTGAAATGTTTTGGTGAACATTCCTAGTCGCTCAACATCAACACGTTGTTTCGCAATACCCTACAGTTAATCTTCTCTGAAAAGCGTGCGTTTCTCAACTTTTTTTTTTCGCTTGTGTAGCTCTTTGAACTAATATTCCTATTCCATGTATACTCTATCCATGTTTACAAACAAACACTTACACATTAACACATTTTTGGAAGACAGGCAAAATGTTCATGTAATTTATTTTGGTACAAAATGATAAGTAATCAACCAAATATATTTTTAGGTCTTTTTGCATTACTATTTAAGGTTTCCATGGACCCTAAAAAGCCCTACTAAGGGACGTGGGACCTTCAAATTTACTTTTTCAGTTTCTTATAGGATATCTAAAATTTCATCATAGTTTGGAAGAAAACCTATAAAAACACTCAACATAGTAATTTTTTATAAAGGTGATTTTTATATTTAAGAAAAATAATTCAATGCTTTATTTCAAAATGTTCCTTGCGCATTCCTAAATAGAATAAATAATCCAACCAAAATTTTAAAACATGTTCAATCAATGAAGTGTAAGATAACTAAGGATTAGGTAAAAAACTTGGTTCTGATAACTTTTAGATTCTGTTCCAAAAACAGGGTAAAAGTACATTTTTTAAAGAAACATTACAATTTTTCATCTTAAAGCTTTAATAAGTAAAGAAATTGCGTTTGTATAAAAGATTTAACCCTTGATATTGTTTCAGTGAACTGTAGAACCAAGCATAAAAAGTTTTGAACGAATTGAAAGAAACCGAATGTGCGAGGAACACTTTTAAATTTAAACTAAAACTTGATTTTAAAAATAAAAAATAAGTTTTTTTTTTAATTTTCAATTTGTTTAGTGCTTTTAGGTGCATTTATCAAAATATGATAGAAAGTTTGATTTCGCATTATAAAATAGTCATTTATTTATATTGCTTATTTTACTACTTTTAAGTATTTATTTTACTACTTTTACTTTCCCCTAAGGCTCTAATTTTACTTTTGCTTTTAAAGGTCCCTACAAAGGCCTTTATTTAATCCCAAACCGTTCGTTGATTTATTGTCATTTCTCAAATTAACATGTTCAGATCCGGTAGATTTTTCATACTTATTTTTACATAGAATTCAAACGAATTTGTATTCAGTAAAGTATATATACTTTGCTTGTGAAGCATCAATTTAACACATTAGATTAATTTTCACTTATAATTTAAACATTTCTTCCAAAATTTAAAAAAAAACCCTATAAAGTCTTTACTTTGATTCACCTAAAGGAGTGTTATGAAGGATGGTATGACAGGGAAGGATGGGTTGCGTTGCTATTTCACACGACAGTGTGATTATAATTAAAATTTTACATTTAAATGGTTAATATAAAAAGAATACAACAGGGCCAAATGTTATGAAATATAGTAATATATTTTATTAACCGCCAATAAATTAGTTTAAAATCACCACTAGAAGGGAAAGGATTTTTGTCCTGTGCAATGGTTGCGTTAACAAGGTTATTTTGGAATGCATTCACATTTTTTATTTCAAGTATTAATAATTGCATATAATTCCATCCTTCTTTCTCATTTTTGTACCGTCTGGTCAGTGTATTTTACTTTACACAATCTTAGTTCTGAGTAAGACCTGATATTGGTCATTTTTCAACAGAATGCAGACATCAGAAAGAAATTCCACCAGAAGTTATGAGAAAATCATACCAAAATCCGAGCTCGGTTGTTTAATGTCTCTAACAAATCAAAATGCTTACATGAAAATCGATAGAAAGAGGCTATAAAATAGGAATGACCTCGATCAACATTCAGAACTTTCTACAGCATAAATTTCGTAGATCAGCTCAAATGCCAGGGCTAATTTGCACAACCTAGTTTCCTTACATCTTTATGATGGAGTAAATTAACTTCATTGCTTTTTCGAGATTTATTTATTAATTATGAAAGCTCTGATGAATTTTTGAGTAGAATGTGAACAAATTATATTATTAAGGAGAACATACAGGGTGTTTCAAGAGTTCGTTTCACGGCTTTAGTTTTGAAATAACGCCTCGTTGAGTCATAGAAGTAGGGTAACAAAATTTATTGTAAAAGTAAAGGAGATAAGACAAAAATATTTTAGCAAAAAAATGTGCAATAGTAGAGCAAAAGCATAACAAAGTTTTATGATATTATATAAAGAAGATATTTGAGATTTAAATTTGCCCCTTTTTGGATCTTAAAAAGGGTGCCGGCTGCAAATTATTTTAGGAATTCCGTGGGGTTTGGGGTTTTAATATTGATTTAAAATTCAAGAGATACACTTGGACTTAAAACTAGAGGTAAATCTGATGTGAGGTAATGGACGATTTGTATGAAATATTGTGTAATTAACTGTGGGAATTTTGTATGACATCCAAATTTTGTGTGAGGTTATTTTTGGACAAGGCTTTATCAGGTTATGAATTATTTATCAGGTTGTCAAATGAAATTACAACCTTTTTAAGTGGTGAGTAACCCGTACAACTAAAATTTCGCAATATATGAAATCGCGTTGTTCGGTACTGTCATTTAACAAGGAAGAGTTTATTGCTATTTCCTTTGATCAAATCTGAAGTTTAAAATATTGATCAAGACTGAATAACTTTCAATTTAATTCAGTCTTGACTTGACTCATTAGTTTCACTCTGAAATTAATTTCCTTTCAAACATATTTTTATACTTAATAGTGTACGTTAATGAACTTAACATTTTAATAAGTTAATTAAATTTTTGTTGGTTTGTTGGCTTTCTCTACAAGCACAAGTTCAAAATATTTTTAAACAGAAAAAGTAAACTACGTGTTCTTCCTCATTCGATAAGGACTTCTCGGGTTAGGATCAATAAAAAACTCGTTCTTTGAATAATCAAAAATCTCAAGCACAATTTAAGAAAGCATTTAAAAAGAAAAATCCATGCATTTGTAAGAGTTTATAAGGCGTTGTGTAAGAATCACACTACACAATTAAGCCATTTAATTTTTTTTCAATCGCTTTCTGCTACTTCAAGGAGAGTTTTTAACAGCAATTTTTTAGAACTAAACAACCATACCTACTCAATTTCATGCATAAACCCCCTCATAGAAGCAAAAAAAGACAGGTGTCCACTTAAGATGCAAGAGAGGGCCACCATAGAAACAACAGATACATCTAGGTGGCTACTATAGATACAATTTGGAGTATTTTTCAAAAATTAATAAATAATACTTTATCCGGTCTAATTGGGATTTTTGTTGGTAAATTGAAAGAAGGAAATTCATTTAACCTAAGAATGAGATGATAACCATTTCCAAGCAAGTAGATTGATATCAGTGCAATTTTACTACCTTTTTGCGCTACCTTCACAAATTTGCTATTTGATGAATAGTACTTTCACAAATTCAGTTTTAGGAAAACGGTACCTTCACGAAATACATTATTTAAAACAGTTCTCTAATAAGCTATATTCTCTTAATTTTTAAATAATTAGCCATTCCAGACTAAATTTTCTTTTGCTGTTGATGTTTTAAAAACTATGTACACATGTTTTATGTCAATTTTGCACTTAAATTTTCACAATTTTCAGAAAAATTTTCACCAAATAGGTATACCTCTTAAAAAAACCTGGACAGACAGAACCTTGGATATTTATTGAGAATTTAAGATAAATTTTTCCTTAAAGTGTCCACCATACCCACATTTACCTCAATAAATATTATTCGCTGGACCTCGATAAAAAAATTTCAAAATTATTGAACCCCGAGTAAAATTACTTGCCGACCTCTATAGTTTAATACAGCAGATGAAATTATTGGCTTTATGAGTGGCGAGCAACCATTACTTCCCCATTCTAATGTATGCTAATTAACCCTCCACCTTCCATTCCAGACGACGACACGTTCGGCACGCCGATGGGCAACTCCCAGATGGGCGAAACGGACTCTTCCCTCCGGCCGTCTCCGCCGCCGCCCAACGGGCTCGGCTACCTGAGCGGCGGCGGATACCCGGGCACGCCGCCCTACCTGGCCGGCAGCCACAGCCCTTACCCGCCGCCCTACTACGAGGGCGGCTACCAGCGCCCCCCGCTGCAGCCCACGGACCTCAGCGGCGGCGGCGGCGGCAGGGCCTTCCCCGAGTTCCCGCCGAGCCCCGCCTCTTGGCTGGACGAGGTGGACGGCGGCGGATCCGCGGCGCCCTACTGAACCACGGCCTCTCTTGCGGCTGCGGAGTAGGCTTAACGAGGGTCAAGGGAGCGGGGCCGTGGGACGAAGGCTGGGACGGACGTGCAAGGATGGGACTCGTTTTGAGTTTTGCTAATGCGTTTCGGAAGTTGTGGATCTGTTATTGGTTCAAGTGCAACTTGGGTAGTTCGAAGTCGTGGAAAACTCGCAGCTATACTAGACAGCAACTTAAGTTGAAACTACGACGTCACTAACAAACAAAGTAGTTCCCATCGGGGTGTTTGAATTTTGAGTGAAATAAAAAACGTCAATTTAAGAATATGATTATTTTGTCAAACTCATGTATTTATAGTGCTTTGCTTTTCAATCATGATTTGCGTACCGAAACTCCTCCTAACAACCCAACAGGCTTTGTGTTTACCGATTTCTCCTTCCGCATTTGTGACGTACTGGGTTCAAGAAACGTTGCTGTCAAGTATAGTAGCTTTGGTCGTTAGACAAACTTTTTACAGTTTTACATGATTTTACACGCTTCAGTTGATAGGTATCGATTTCTCGAAAGTTTTCAGTTTATTTTTAGAATTAATCGATAACAGTAGTCTGTCCAGGGAAATTTGACTACCGTTTTGAGGTACCTTCACAAATTCAACAGTTGATAAATAGGTACTTTCACAAATACAGTTTTAGGAAAAAGGTACCTTCACAAAATACATTATTGAAAGAGAATTCTCTAGTAAGCTGGATATTCTCTCAATAGTTAAATTTTTAGCCATTCTACACTAAATTTTATTTTGTTTTTAATGTTTAAAAAATTACTTACATGGTTTTTTTTTTTTTGTTGATTTTACTCCTAAATTTTCACAAATTTACAGAAATATCTTCACAAATAAGCATTAAATTTTCACAAAATAGGTACTTTAAAAAAAAAACCTAGACAGACCCCTGGATAATACCTATAAGGTGTTTCTTTAGTGCGCTTTTTCGTGTTTTTAAAATCACGCTTCTCTTCTGATTTGTCTTGATCCAGCGGTCAATTTTATTATTTTTTAAGTTTTGAACTTTTATAGTGGTTCTTTCAGCTTCGAATTATACAAGTTGCCCTCTAAGCTGTTGATATTTGTTTTTATTTTCTAAGAATAGTACATACTCTTGATGTGACGAAATTCGATACCTCAAAAACTTTGGTATTTTATGTTGAGTTGTGGCTTTTTGCCCTTTTCTAAATCGAAAACTCACTATCTCCAAATTTTTGACGCCTATTCGACATTCAGATATTGAGAGTATACTATTTTGTTTTTAAGTATTTAGTTAATATTATCATTAAGAGTATTTTAGTACTGCATTTTGTGTGTTATGATTATGTTTCTCTCCTTTATAGCTAAACATTAGCAGTTAATTTATTATTTTATTTTTGTTCAAAACAACACCTTTAAAATATCTATAAAGTACTGAATGCACTTTATTGCTAATCTTATTATCCTGAAAATTGATATGATTTATTTTAAAAGTAATAATCAGGAGATGTAATATAGGAATGATAGGTAATTATCTTCTAATTAATTATTTTCGTTAAAATTTCACATAAGAAATATGAATGAAATTTCAACCGTTTAGTTTATCGTTTGGTAAATACCGTGATTTGTTAAAATGGTACAGAGCTTGATTCCTTCAAGATTAGTTCAAGCTTTAAAAAAATATAAGAGATTATTTTGCTGATTATAATTGTTTATTCAATCTCAATTTCTAAGAAAAAATTTTTCCTGTTAACTGAGATGAGACAGAAAATATTAAGTACCTAAATTAAGGATGGGCCATTAATACTCATGTTTTAAACTTAAATACCTTTAGAAAATCACGAGTATTTGAAGCATGACTTCAAAACATCAGATTATTCGCTATGTAAATATCGATACATAAAAATATCGATTTTGCCCATTCCTTGATAATATCACGGTAATTCGTTGAATTCGATAAATAACGGTCCCTTAGTGATACTCCGAATATTGAACAACGTTCCCTGACCCCAGAGAGAGTGACTGCCGATCAGAACTGACCCCAAAGTGACCAACAGCCAGAAGTAAGTCACTTCTTTCCAACAACACACATCAGCGAGGCTATATGAACGAGGGCTTCTCCCTCGAACCCAGAAGTCAGTTTTAATCTGTATCATAAAAGCATTCATTGCGGACGACTCGTCTCGGTAGAAGACGAAGAAGTTGTATTTATTTTGATTCGTGTACAGCATCATCTTATATATATATAAATAAAAAAGGAGAGCTTCATAAAAACGAGTTGTGACCAGTGATGTTGTTGTTTGTGGACGATTTTTAATTTCACGGCCTTGTCGCCATCTTGGAAGAAAGAATGCTAGCCATAGTTTTTCGCTGTTTCTGCCTGTATGAATTGGTTGTTTCATAGGATTCTAATTGCATTTATGAAGAAACGAATGTGTGAGTTGTGTGATAGGAGTCAGTCATGTCCTAGAAAAACCTTTTTCACGAGTTATTCTATTGTTGAAGAGTTTGAATATTGAAAGTTTGGTTCTTTTTCCGCAAATATGTCACCATTTTGAATAAGTGAATGACAATAAAAACAAACGCGCATGAGTTAGCAAAAGTTTGAAAGTTTCTACTTCAAGTAGTTAACTGTTCCAGTTACTACACTACTAGTTTCATTACACAGTTTTCAAATAAATTTCTGTTAAAAATGACCAGGAGCCTAAATGGTAGGAAACTATACATAAATAGATAACTTGCTATATGAAAACAACCAGTTTATCTAAGATTACTTATTATAATTTCTACGCTCTAGTTCTTTTTTTGTATGATCCCTACTTAAGAAAAAGCACCAAACTATCAATTGCATTTTTCAGATATGTTTACTTAAAATCTTTAAAACACACCATGTTATTTCTCATTCATTTGATTGTTATTCATTAATTTTTATGCCATTGTTTCATGGCAAACATGGTCTTTTTGTGTGATAAATAGGGTGTTTCGATTGACTGAACTGTATGAAAGATGTTAAACTAGTTCTTTTCTTTCTTCTCAAGAGGGCCAAGTGACTGATAGAACTCCATTGTAATCATTGTCATTTTTATAATACACCTGGGCACAATAAACTAGTCAATTGTATTACCTTGTGTCGTTTCTTCTAAAATTAATAATCACTTGTTAGTCTCACTAATACTTTCTTAAGTAGTGATAAACATTTAAGATTCATATATTCTTTATTTAGGAGCTTCATGTACTTTTTCAGTTGATTTTCAATCTGCATTGTTTTACTGAAAAGTAGATTTTTCATATGATAAAAACATATTTTCGAAATATGAGAGAAATGCTTATAATTTAAAATTGCATTCATTGTCTTCCCTGAAAAAAAAGAATTCCTGAGAAAAAAGTAGTTGGAATTTCGAAATAATTTTGGTACTGGTAGTTAGGTACATCCTTCAGGATCAATTTGCATCTTTACTGGAAAAAATCGGACATTTTTTCTTTTATAGTTATCGAATTTACAAGCGCGCTCCTCGAACTTATTTCCCGCCAACCCATAGAGATTTCACTTTCTCCTTCGTTTGACCGCTCCGTTCGCCCAGCATTCATTAAACAATGGGTGAACAGGTGAAAATCGCAGGAGGGGAAAGCGAAATTTTCTTTGGGTTGGCGCAAAATAAGTTCGAGGAGCGTGCTTGTAAATTCGATAACTATAAGAAAAAATGTCCGAGCTTTTCCAGTGAAGATTCAAATTGATCCTGAAGGATGTACCTAACTACCGGTACCAAAATTATTTCGAAATTCTAACTACTTTTTTTTTTTTTCAGGAGCAAAACGGAGGTTGAAAAAAAACCACCCTCGTATCTTTAAAAACAGATCACAGATTTTTGATGTTTGAATTTTAAGGGCGTGAAAATCCTCTATTTGGAATTAAACTGCCCAGATCATGCTCACCAGTAAAAAAATGTAACTAGAAACAGTATCTTAAGAATCTCACAGTTTAGATTTCAATTTCAATGTGTAGATCTCACTCTACGAACTTATAGAAGGATGGTCTTCGTCTGGAAAAGGTAATTTTTACTTTAATAAAACTAAGGGTTGAATTTGATAATAATGGAGACAGAGAAAAAATTCGAAATCAGATCAATTTTTCAATTCAATTCAATTTAATTTTTCAATTTTTCGAAATCAGATTTTTAGCATTTTATTCTAGAATTTCTAGAATACTTGGTGAATATCTTGGAAATACATGAATTATTATCGAATAGCCTGCGATTGGGGGAAATCATCAGTTGTTTATCATAAAATAAAATGTAATAAAAGAAGTTAAGTTTTAAAAAATTTCCAAATTTTATTTTAAACTTTTAGATAACATAAACCAATCGAAGGAATTAATTTTTTGCTGTAAAAGTATTAGGTGGAAATAATATGTTAACTAATTATGCATGTTATTGATTTTGTTTTATAAATTTTTCTGTTGAAATAGAAATTTAATCAAAACTTGGGGGTTGATGATAGAAAAATATAATTAATATTGGAAATCAGGTTTTTAATGTATTGATTTCATAGACTTAATCAAAATAAATAGAAGTACTTAACTTTGTGTTCAGCGCTTACCTAATTTACCCCATCAATTATCAATTTTAAAATCACCTTTAATATGAAATATGTAAGCAAAATAATTAATTTAGTATGCGAAAAAACTCGAATTCAAGTTAATTTTAATGATTAATGACCCTTTTTCTTTTAAAGGTGTAACAAAAGTTTGTACTTAAAAATTTATTTACCATTATCGATTTTTTTAAGGTTCCACAGCTTGTTCATTATTTTTTAACTCCACCAATTATCCAAACTCCTTAATCTATTAGTATTTTAAATGTAAACTTTTACAGGACCAGAAAAATTTAAATACGTAATCACACTTACCAAATCTAGATTTCTAGATAAGAATCTTAAACATGCAAGAAACTCGTGCATCCTCTGAGCCATTAACTCACAGTATTCTGTCTTATAGAAAATGTGCGTTTTGATTTTTTTTTTAATTTATTTTTACTAAAACAATCCTAAAAACAAAACAAAAATTACCAGAGGGTCTTGGCTAGAATATATTTTATTAGATCAAACAAAATATAAAACCCCAGGACAAGGGAGTGAAGACTATACAAAGCACTCTCAAACTAAATCATTAAGACAGAACAATATCCAATCAAATAAGTATTTTGTTTTTAAATTTTAACAGAGATGAACAATTCCAAAAGCAAAAAAAAAAGAAGAGTGAAAAGATACTATTTTAATTGAGAATAATCTTTTCCAAGTCTAAGTACCACTGACTTTAGAAAAACAAATCGAATAGCAAATAATGCTCATGAATTTTTTAGTTAAAATAAAATCAAGAGATTCAGTTTTCTACAGCTGACCCTCTTTTGTAATGCACTAGTTTGCTTTTATCTGCACTCTAGAATACTTTAATATCACGTTTTAAAAAATGACTTTAGAAGTAAATTTACCCATGGAATGTCCCTATCCCTTCTGGATCAATATAGTAACAAAGATACAAAACCTATTAAGAGAAATTCTGTTGAGAAGCCGGAGATGTTTTTTTAATTATTAAATAATGAATACTTTTTCCCACAAACAATACAAAATAAGTACCTCGCACTTTTTCCCACAAATGTATAAAAATAATTACCACAATAACTAAACCCCTTTAACTTCAATAAATAATCAATATACTTCTGAGGTTAATTCTCTTTCCAAACTACTCTCAATGAATAGTGGATTCTTCAACTCAACACTTCTCTGAGTGAAATTTAGTTACGTTTTCCAATCTTTACCAACTGCAGCTTCTAAGGTTTCAGAATTTCTAATGTTCTCAGAATTAAATGTTAATGAAAGCATCAGCTTTCTGTTTTATCTTGGACATAATAAGAGAATTCATTGATATCTTTTCGCGAGCTGGATATTCTTGCGTGTGATGAATTCGGAACTAGCCATCTCATTTCTTCAGAGAGCATGCGCAGATCCATGGAAACCTTGAATGTTTATTCTATTCACGACAACTTAAGGTTCGGAATATGCCTTTAACTTTTTGACTTCTTTACTCCTGTATTATTTTGAGACTTGGTTTAAAATAAAAATCTCTATAATCTTAGGCGACTAAGTGAAAGGGAATGGAAAATTATATCTGAATTATATCTTGAAAGTTATATTGGGGCCGTCTAGGAAAAAAGTTTATTTATTTACTATTTCATATACTTTAAATTTACTTATAGTTTTCTGTTTTTAAATTAAGGTTAAGTTTATTCCCTTTTGAATACATTTTTCGGAGTCTTAAATGTTTAGAAACTAGAAAAAATTACGTTTCAAAAGCTTTATGTTTATGCTCCATTTATATGGCATAGTATAAGTAAAAGTTGCTAATTGGGGAAAAATATACAGAACTGATCAATAAAAAACAAGAACAATTGTTTAATCCTATTTATTATTACTTGGTTTCCGAGGAGGAGTAATTTGGGTATAAATATTTATGAAGAAAGTAAGGCAGAATTCTGAATAATGTGAGTTCATTTAATGCGATAGAAAAATTGGGAAAACTGTATTTAACTGTATTCAATTTAAGAAAAAAGTCAATCTTATCCAGTGGAAAGGGTTTTTAAATTAACAAGTAGTTTTTGGTTAGTTGACCAACTTTCTTAAAAGTTACAATGATCATTGATCACCTTTTGATTTTGACTTAACATCTTTGTTTCTATGGAAACTATTTTAACAGTAATAATATTCTATAAAACATTTTATTTAAAAATTAGATTAGATAAACTCTCAAGCAAAACAGTTTTAAACATATCTAGTTTTTCTTGAAGATCTCTTCTTTAGGATATTAAAGCTATTTCAGTAATAAGGGTCAAGGGGTCATTTAAAATTTTCAAAACATAACCTATATTTTTCCTTGATTTTTTACGTAGTAGATACCAAGTTTGGTGCAGATCGGAAGAAAACTGTAGATTTGTATAAAAGACACATATAAACACACAAATATTGACTTTTATTATATAAGAAGAATATACTGATAGTACCTACTATCTTTCTTTGGATATAAAGGAACTGTATAGGGAAAATTTACCATTAAAATTATCAAGAAATAAAAAGAGAACATTTAACATGAATTAAGTTTGAGGAATAAAATAGAGTTTTAAGTTAACATATATTTCTATTTCTAACCAAAAGTGAAAGGTTATTTTCAACCCTCCCTTTGAATTCTTTTCTGTATTTTGAGTTATTGTGTTCAGCATCCATCTAATCATTTTATCATGTCTTTTTAAAAAAATCTCATTAAACACTTAAATATTTTACAAAGAAATTGCCACCCAGAAACCCTCCTTACTAAAGAACGATTGAGCTCCAATTGAAAGAACTGAATAGGTCTTTGTCTCAAGTTTATCCTGCAGCAAAATAAGGCTTGATCAATACGACAGCAAACTCATCAAGCATTCCAGACCCACCAATGACCAACGTAGAATAATTTATCACTAGAGACGATCTCATGAATTAAAAATTAACATCTACAAATCAAGACAACAATGCAAGAACTGGGGATGTCGGTATGCGTCTTTTACAAAGAAGAGAGAGAAAGAGAAAAAAGTACCGAAACTAATAAGAAAATTATTACCACCACAGACGAAAAAAACAGCGTAAAAAATGTCCTCGACGGTTGCAGTTACGTTCCTCGGCCCCAGGGGAGAGCTCAAACCCGCAACAGTAATGAGCGAGTTTCATGCTAATGAATTTCCTGGTACGACTCATTTGAACCGCCTTTACATCCAGCTTTTTATAATTTATTCCGACGTTTTTTGTCTTCCTCCACCCCTGCGATGACGGTTTTTTTCTTTTACCTGGGAGCAAAAAAGAACGACGCGATGAAAAGCTCATACTCTCGTACCCAGGGAATTGCCACGCAGAAAACAATAATTAATTTTTTTTGGCGTGTTCATTTGCTGTTTCCACCGGAGGAGGGGACAGAAAAAAGTTATTTTTTTCTCTCCGCGAACAACTTTCTCTCTCCTCCGTTGTTTCTGTGCCGTGGATGTTCCCTCTGCAAAAAGATTAATTACATTCCCTGCGAATTAATTTCAAAAGTAATTTAGTGCGGAAGTATGTCCGAGATGAATATTTACTCATCTATTTGACTAGCCTCGGAGACTAGTGACAGGGGCGTCTTTTTTTTTCTCTCTGTTTCAGGCGGCAGAAAAACGTTCATTAGGAGAGAGGCTGATAAATTCCTGGGCAGGGAAAATGAATGAAAAATGGCTGAAATTGCTCGGTTTTTCGTGCTTTGTTTTGAGAACGGCGGTTCATAAGTTTTTGTCTAATTCCTACCCCACTCAATTACTAAAAGTGAATGTGTGTATATGCCCCCAAGAGATCTGTGCTTTTACTGACACTCGTCTTATATAATGTGAGCACCATGCCATAATAACAAATTCCACCCATTTCAATTTTTCAATCTATTTTTCATAAATTACTTGATAAACAGACAGCTTGTCAAATGTATTTAAGGCGTAAGGGTGTTACCCCACGGCACAACTCTAACTTAACATATGTTTTACCTGTCTATAAAGAAATGATGATAAAATACTCATAAGAACTTACTTAAGTTCTTATTTAAGTTGAATTTCCAGGTTAGGATCATTTGAAATTATGTATCGAATTTGTTATAATCGAAGTTGGCTTTACTGTCAGGCTTTCGCTACCTGTAAAACTAGTTTTTCCTTTAAAGTAGGCAGTATGCAGAAAAACTAACTTTACTACGATGCTAAAATGCAATGGATATTTAATTCCGTAATAATAGTTTTCAGACCATGAGGGAGATCAGGAATATTAAGCAAAAATAGATAGCTCATTTTCGTAAGCCAAGGGAGGGCTCTGAGAAAGTACACCATGGTTTCGGGCCAGGTTAATAGTCTTTTAATAAGAATAAGAATAAGAATAATTTTATTATATTGGTTATATACAACAATTACACAACATACCAAAGAGAAAGAAAAGAGAAAAAAGATTTCCTATTGACCACTAAGGGGCCTTGGCCCTTCCAAGTGATAACAAAAAATATATTTATAGTACTTATATAAAGATAAAAAAAGAAAAAAAATAACAAAATAACAAATACATTTTGGCAGAGACAGAGCACAAATATTAATGACGAATGACAATTGTGACAAGTGGTTCGGTAATAAATTAAAATAGTTTGTTTTTCTCAAAAATATGAGAAATTTTAAATCAGAATAAAATATTGCGCATCTATAGAAAATTTCTATTTTTCTCGAGAATTAAAGTTATTCTTAATTGGTTTTAAAATGATTTATCATCAAAGAAACAAATAAATATATGGTGTGATATTTCAATTGATAGAGTCTCATGTTTAGTGACAGAATAGTATCTGGTAGTCATAACGGCAATGTCTTAGATTATTTCCTAGCTTTTTAAATTAATTTTAATTTGGCGACCATTCTAGAAATTCGGCCGCTAAGTGAACATAGTGAAAATTCCCTTACTTGCAATTAAGTCGTCCTTATTCTAGAGAGGTGTTATGGCAAGGTGTATTTTATGTTCCAGGTAATTCATTGATACTACTCCTTGAAACGTGTAAGTTGTCTGCATTACAAATAAGCAAACTTCAGTTAAAATAAGTTTTATATAGTGAATCGATGATATACGTATTACACGGGTTAGAGACGGTGGGAAAAAAGAGATATTTAAGCTATCGACTTTTCTTAAATTCATTCTACATTCACCACTAAAAATATTGGGCGATTTATTTGAGGTTATTGTTTTTCAAAATATTTCTAGGTAATATCGCGAGCAAATAATTATATCAGCTCGAAGATAACTTCTATCTGAAAGGTAAATAATCCCCTAGCTTTTAATACCTGTGCAGTAGAAGGCTGCTACGATGAATGTTTATGTTTATATGAAACTCTGTTCTGTAATTCTAAGAAAAATTTAATTGGTATGTCTCACTGGAGTTTTTTTTATATATGATATTCAGAACCTACAAAGAATCATGCTGGGATTTTTTAACCGAGGCTGTTCATTTTGCTTTGGTTATTTACAGTACCGTAAAGTATTTTTTTCAACTTACTGGTGAAAGTGGTGACTATCCCCCGAAATTCATTGCCACCGATATAATTCAATCCTTTCTAGTTCAATGCCCTCAAATTTCTATTTATTGGAAATTTTTTATGTGTTCTACTGCCCAAGCAGAAAAAAATGTTCAAGATTCGCCCAATTTTTCTCATGTATGGCCGAATTTCGTTTACTTCTAGTTGCAGTTACGTAAACTTGACATATTTGGTATGAGCATTGCTACTGGAGTGGTACCCTTCACGGACCACTTCCAAGACTCTCACGGACCACGGTTAGTTAATATAAATATGGAGATTATTACATACCTGTAGATTCATGTTATTTTTCAAACTATCCAGTCACCACTCAAAGAAATAAGAAAAATATTTCAATTTAGCCCTCCCAAGGGACAGAATTAGTTTGAAATACTACCAGAGTATTACATGGTTTATGTTTTGGGTAAGAGTGGTTTAAAATGTTGGTATTTAATATGGGAAGGATGTGTAAAAACAGGATCTTTGAAAATTGACGGGTTTTGAAATAAAATTGAAGGGAAAGTTTCACCGATATTTCTAAAAAGGTCCATTACAATGTCAAAATTATAAGTCTTGAATAGTTCTTTAAATTGAATGCAGCATACGACCAGATGGCTTAATGTGCTGGATCGAACCCCGTCTACTGTTGACTGGTTTTTATTGGTATTTTAGTCATTCAAAAATTTAAATATACTAACATAGAATTAGTGAGATAAATCAGTGGTCAGGAACACCTGGTATGGTTGGATAATGCACTTCTATCCTGTTCTGGAGTGCCCGTTTCTAAAGGGGTAGTCCTCTTCCTTATGTTTAGTGCTATTTAATGTAACTAACTTTATTCTGTTTCGGACTAAACAAAGCCGTCAGCTCAGGACATTGGACCTTCGATCCTATTTGCTCCAAAGCCGTTCCCCCCTTCAGTGTGTTTGTAAGTCTAAAGTCAAGGATGAGATTGCTAAGAATTTCCCACTAGTGATATTTGTGACGAATTTCATAGTCACCACTCTAAGAATCGTGGAAAAAGTTTTAACTTAAGAATCAGAAATTTAGGAAAATAAATCAAATTGAACGTATAAGATTAGGGAATAAGAGAAACATGTAAGATTTTTTTCTTAGATGATTACTTCTAGATCAATGTAATTTCATCTAATCGTTTTAAGAGGTTCAGGGCAAGGTTGTTACAAAAATGAGGATTCACCCACATTTTTAAAATAATTTCATGGTCACCACTTAAGGAATTAAGCAAAATATTTTAAGTCAAGCATTTTTCCTTCTCGTCTAACAGTACCTGTGTTTCTCAGTCACCACTTATACAATAAGAAAAAATATATGAAGCTAAATGAATTCGCAGGGGTTGGTTGGCGGGGTTTGGGATGGATAACTTCAATTTTATTGATCATTAGTCAAATAAAGCATTTAAAAGTTTCTCAAATTATTCAGTTTCCGTCGAAGACAGAAGGGATAGAGACTTGGGTTATACAAAATAAGCATGAAAGTCTTGCAAAAATAGTACTGTTTTTAAAGAATCTGACTGATACGGTTACAGTTAAGAGTTCAAGAAAAAAACGATAAAACCCCCCTTGAATAAGCAGGAACTAAATTTATAAATACCCAACTGTATTTATTTCCGAGTACTATACCCGCTGAGAAGGCTCAGATTCGATCTGAGGGCCTTTTGGATGGGATACTGGCGGGCGAACCCACCAAGCCATCCGTTCCTGCAACCAGTCAAGTTCTCTAATTAATTTGAAGTTGATACTTTACGATTTAAAAAAATAAATTCCGAGGATCGAACCCGCAACCTTCAGCACTAGATGCCAGTGCGTTATCCAACCATGCCACATATCCCTTCAACCACTGGTCTACGACTTTAATTTAAAGTTAATATATAAATTCGAGAATGAGAGGAAAAAAAACACTTAAAATACCACACAGTAGTTGACGGGGTTCGATCCACGGGCCTTACGACTCGAAGCATTACGCTTCACAACTGGTGCACTTACACACCAAGCCATCCGTTCCTGCAACCACTCATGTTTCTAAGTAATTTGAAGTTGATACTTCATTTTAAAAAAAACAATTCCGAGGATCGAACCCACAACCTCCAGGGACGAGATGCCATATATCGATATATTTTAATACCATTCTGATCAAAGGTACTATTCAAGGTTCTATTCATTCATTCTATTCAAAGGTTTAATTTACCTTCATATGTTTTTCCTAGTTTCTCGAGTGGTGACTTAAACACAGGTACCGTTAGATAAAATGGAAATTTGCTTTCTTGTAGCAGGAGCTAAAACAGGAATGATCACAGGGATGATTAAAATGAGATTTTTTTTTTCTTTCGTTCGTTTTTGATTCGTTCTTAATTAGAAATGCCGCCATATTTTTAAAAGTAGAAAATAAAAATTTTACAGTTAGGGTTGGAAGAAATCATAGCTACGTATTTTAATTTTTTTAAAATATAAAATGGGAAAGCAAATTTCAATCATCTGGATTTGAACAAAAAAAAACCCTCATCTTGTGAGCTAGATTCCCATCCATTAACACTAAGCCACCAGCTCACATACGCAGATAAATCGTATAATAAATATAAATTTTAATTTAAAGTTTCCAAAGAAAAAATGTAAGGAAAAATGGGTCTGGAGCATGCGATTCACGTGTGAATCCTCTGAGCTATCAACTACTACTATCTCCTGAACAAGTAATGAAATATTAACTTATGTTATTTTAACATGAGTAGAGATAAATGTATGGAAATATTGAATTTCCTAATAAGTATTCATTTAAAAATAAAATTAATCCTTTCCAGAATCAAACTAGGGTCAAGAGTTAGCCTTTGCCTTACAGCTAACCTAGAGGTGACTCATGCTGAATGATATATGAATGTTTTGCTAAATTAAGAGCTTGAGTAAAGTTTTTGAATCACTAAGTCACAAAAGGTGTATTGAATGAAACATGTATGAAATTGAGTCATATGAGGTATGTCCATGTCCAAACATAGAATGAGTACAATGTTGTGAATGAAACATATTTGTTTGAAAAAACTTTCCAGAAAAGGCTTCAGTTTTAAAAATGCATTTTTTAAAAGAATGAAGAAGCAAAAATAAATAAGTACTTGGGTATTTTGTATTTTAATAAAGGGTTTGGAGATTCGATTCTGGAGCCAACAGACTCTGGCTGAAAAGGGCGCCACCAATCATCCTAAGACTATTCCATTCTGAGAACTAAAACCGAAGGGAACGTGTGTTGTTAGTAAACAAAGACTGTACAATTCGAAAGCTGTAAGTCAATTAAAGTCGTCATTAAATTCAATATTCATTGGAATCTGGGTGAGTCATTCCTAGTCAGTATTTCCTTAATTCTTGATGCACCTGAATCGTATTCTATTCTTAAATTCTAATCGATAAAGCCTATTCGAAAAACCCCACCAGGGTTAAAATAGTTTAATGCTGGTTTTAAGTGCTTTTTTATTTTTAGTAACCCATGGTTATTGTAATTGACTTAAAGGTTTAGAAAGATGTGGTGAATAAAATACATTGCACAGATAATACTGCTGTGTGAATTGGAGCTAGTAGTTAAGAGTAAATGTAAAATTTTTCTCTCAACTGCCTCAAAAAGAAAAATGGTGATAAATCTTAACAAATGCTTCTAGAAACAGTTTCTTCATACTTTCATAAAATCATACTGGGAACAACAATGTGTAGAATTCTAAAAATATCATCAGTTGATTGTGTTAAAATCATTATTACACAACCACAAAATAAATTTTTAAAAATTTAATATTCATCAAAAATTTTATTTACAGAAAATAATTACAAAGGAAATGAATCTAAAAAGTAAAAATCACAATTTCAGTTCCACAAAGGAATCTTTGGATGTGGCTTGGCATGGAACTTTTGTGCTAGTTTCATTCAGTAAGCTGACTTCCTTTCATTGAAAAAAATAAATCTGACTTCTTTTTATATACACTCAAAATAAATAGTTCACAAAAAACAAGTATATTTACAACTTTTGTAAGAGTTTGAATCAACAGTAAAAACACCCCTAAAAAGGCTACAATCAAAGTTCTCGTTCAGTGGAATACTCAACATCTGATAAAGAACCAACATTATCTCGCTGTGATGAATAATCTTCAGTATCTTCCTGAAATACAAAAATATCAAACTAAAATTATGAAGCATATATTTTTTTAAATTCTAATTATTAACATTTTGGCAGGATATATTTTACATGTAGGCCATAAAAAGGAGGTCAAATTCTGATAATAATTACAATTAGATAAATGAACTGCTTAGTAACAGATATTTAAAACTACTAATACTTAAACTTTTTTATATACAACAAGAGTATTTATTAGATGAATATTTTATACAATTAATTTTTTAAAAGAAAGTGTAACTTTTAAAACTACAAGTAGATTTAACTCAGCTTTCAACTATGATAATAGTTTTGAAAGTAGACAAGAAATCAACTTTTATTATTTATTTTGACTTACATTGATTAAAATAGAAGTATTTCAAGCATCAAGATATAAGTATATAAGCATACTTCATGGTACTTGAAGAAAACTTAATTTTTTATTACAATTGAATTTTTACATGATTTCTAAGTCATAACAACAGGAAAAATATATGTATCCTGAATTATAAGGAATGAATTTGAAGCATTTTTGAAGCTATTGGCACAGGTAATTATTTACTTTTCAGCTAACCGTGATTTTTTTTTGTTAGACTTTTTTCAAATTTTCTTAAAAAATAAATGTATTCAAAGAACTATTAAATATTTTCACACTTTTTTCCAATAATAAAGAAAATATAAACATTACCCTGTCAGTGTCACCAAGAAGACTTGGTTCAGGTTCGGATGTGTAACCTCCAACATCCCTATTGTACATTTCTTCTTCATCATCATCAGATTCTGAAAGGTTATAAAATAAAATGTATTTTCAAATTTGAACGAAAGTGTTTTACACTTATTTTGGTATTTATATAACAAATTCAGGTTAAGGGACAATTTTAGTCAAGATTTTACAAGTAAATGGTGTATTATGAAGAAAATTATGCACAGCTGTAGAAAATTTGTTGTTCAAGTTTAAAAATGGAAAAGCTGTAGTGTAGCTTATAAATACAATGAATCTTGCAGAATTTAACTGCAGTTAAACACCAAAAGGGATATTTTACTTAAATAAAAACATAGTTTGTCAATTTAGTGTTAAAGACAACTGACCTACCTTCATAAACTTTATATTGAGGTTTTTTGATTTTGCACACCATTTCAGCAAGATCAGTGAATGAAGCATTTCTAAGAGTTCTCTTCTGTGGATTATAAAATCAATCAGAAATACAGATCAATTTATGATACATATTTGTAATTTTTTAAAATGCTGTTTCTTTATTTAAATTTTATTTATTTCATTGAACAAAATATTTTTTTCACTGTCAAAAAATTTACTATAAAATCATGATAAATCAAAAACATATTTCATTTTTAAAGACATTTTCCTAGGCCTTACATAAAAAGGATATTAAACAAATACATAGGAAGAAAAATAAATTACACAAACCAATCAGCAGATGTATCTTAAAAAACATTTAGTTTACTTTACTTGTCAGTTAAAAGTTAATCCCCGCTAATATACCCCTAAAATTACACGTTTTTGGTAGGAATTGTATATTGTAGCCAAAAAAAAATTATATTTTCACCTGATGATCTTCTTTTTTAATTTCATTGTGTAGTAAATTGTGCAGAGATTTATGTCCCATTTTCATGTTTGGGAACAAGGTTTTCCCATGATTATAACCAACTTCCTGCAAAAGAAATCAAATGTAACAAAAATTAAAATACCATAACATCATAACATTGGAAATATATGTTCAAAGTTCAAATGTTTACAGGGAAAAATTTCTTTGACAATTATTCTACACATGTTACAGAACCTCCAGTGAATCATCAATTTGAAAAAAATAAAGGTCAAAAGAGGGGAAATGGCTTTTGGGGCTCGAAAGAATCTTTTAGCAGTCTACAATGCATGCCAAAACAACAGTTTCAATCCTAAGACCATTGTTGACACAGTTTAGATTTTAGACTATAAATTCAAGTTTAAAAAGTTTAACTTACCATTATTTCATCAAAACTGCCAAAGGCAAGAGTTTTATATTTGTCTATTGGTGGCCTGATGTATGTGCAATAATCACTACGCTTCAACTGATCCAACTGTTTCACACAGCTCACATAAGCTAATCGAGATTGGATTTCTTGAAGACTAGGAACCTGAAAATTGTATGAGATGTATTTAAAATTGCATTGAAAATACAAAGTTTAATTCATAATGACAAATATTAATTTACAATTTACCTTAACTGGGGTTGACCAAGGATTCCACTTCTTCCATAGCAACCACCAACCACTCAAAGTATCACCATAGTTTGTCAAATCAATGTCATCTTGACTCCCCACATCAATGGCAATAATAGTTTCTGCACCCATTTCACGCATGACATCAGCTGAAAGATAAATTTAAAAAACTTATATGATAATCTAATGAAAAAGGTTGTTCAATGATTACTTTTAAATGAATATATATACATAGAACCATCAATAATAGTAAAAATACACTCACTCTTAGTAAAAAAAAAAAATAATATTTAAGATAACATGTAATGTAGATTTACAACTCAACAAACATATTTGAGATAATTTGTTTTAAAATCTAATACTTTTACATACAAAATGTTTTGAAATTATTGAAAAAAAGAAAAACACCACAGTTTAAAAAATCATAAACTGTATTTTTGATTACTAAAATAGAAGTGCCTGACTGATTTCTGAAAAGCTGATTTTTAGAATAAGAAAACTAGAACAACTCACTCTACAACCTAAAACTCTAACCCTTAGAAACCTACCCTATTGAACAATCTTTACTTAAGATTAAATAATATTAGTAAACTGTACAATCAGTCATTTTCTCTAAAGTGAGCCTAAGTGTTGAGTAAAAGAAAATATGAAGTTGTACATGAAGAAGCATGAAGGGACATTTTCTAGAGAAAATAACTGCATTAACACAATGGAAATATTGACTAGGGTTTTTTTATGAACACTTCTATTTAATTTGTATGAAGTTCAACTAAAAATTATTGATCCTTTTCTATTCAAACTAAGTATTTTTTTGCAAATTCCTTTTCAATAAATCTTGGAACATCTTAAAGGTTAAGAATGCAGTTGGTATCAAATAGTATACAAAGTTTAAGTAGAATTTAAATGTTAAGAACATACTGCATAATTAAATCCATATCTATTATTTTTGAATATTTAAAGTGAAGAAGTTATAAAAAAAAACAATTTAAAACTGATTTTAAAAATGGAAAAAATAAAAATGTGTATAATTATATTCAACAAAGTAATTAATTAATGAATGCCACAGATCTACATTTTCTAATTTAAATAATTAAAACAGCTTATTTTTATTGAATAATTGATGCATAAGATGAATGTGTTAAATTTTAATTTAAGTAGATTGAAAATTTATGAATAAGTTAAAGATTCAAAAACCTTTTAAAACACAGAGCATGAAATTTTCACATTCCAAATAATCATTGGTGAGCTAATATTAAAGGCAAGTAAATTTAATCTTTTAAAATGTTGTTTTTTACATGAAAATGTGTGTGTGCATACACTCAGATTAGTATCACAATCCAGTGGCTAATAAAAATTTTGGTCAGGCAAAAGTAAATTAAGAATCGAAATTCCAAGCCCTGTTTTAAAGCTTCTTTTGATTTTATCAATACAGATTATATTACTTAAACTGATATGCATAGTTGATTAAAAGAATTTTTTGAACAAAGGTTTTAAAAAAAATGTTTTTAATGGCAAGTATTTAAAATATAGAAGTACCGAATTTTAAGAAGCATATACAGGAAAAAGGCGCCAAGTCATTTCTGCCACAGCTACTCATAACGAGAGTACTGAGAATCTACTAAGTGCAAGAGTATCCCACTAAACTGTATGTATCCAATTGCCTTTTTTTGCACCAAGCAAATTTACATACACATTGATTGTTTTTCAGCTTGGTGAGATTTTAAAGTGCATCAAGGCCTTGCTTGTTTATTGGCACCATTCTACCACTTTTTAAAAGATTCATCAAAAGCGACTTAGTGCCTTTCTCCTGTAAGCTGACGATATGTAATTGTAAAATCAAGTCCTTTTAAAATTAAGATAAAGTGATTATTTTTAGTACATTTTTATAATTAATATGATAGAAAACATAAGATAATTAGTACATGTAAAAACCAAACACGAGCAAATTTAATTAAAAGCTATCAACTGTGGAAAAAATAGGGGAAAATGCACAAAAAATATTTTAAAAAACTCCATATAAACCTTCTTTGCAAAAAAAATCCTTACCATCCATCACACACAGACAACTGAGCATGACGACAACACACTATTCAATCGAAGGAATAAATATACCTGGCACGTTATTCACATAGCAGCCATCGACAAGGAGATTGCCATTCTTGGGGTCGCACAGCGGTGGCAACAGCCCAGCGACCGTCATACTGGCCCGCACATATCGCCACAGAGAGCCTGTTAGCACATACAAGGCAATGGGAAACAAAGAGTTAAAAAGAAGCATGTACAGGACCAAAACTAACCTGGTAGGTTATTGACGTAACCCCCATCAAGGAGCAAGTGACCATCCAGAGGGTCGCACATGGGGGGCATGTAACCAGAGAGGGACATGCTCGATCTGACATAGCGCCACAATGACCCTGCAAACCACCGCAAAAAAAAATCACTGGCTGAAGATCAATGCACACTGCACTTGTTGGGAGATTCAGGGGTACCCAAACTTATTGAGAAGGACATTCAGATGCAAGGAAGGATTTTGGGAGGGCAAGGTAAGAAATGTATTAACTACTGTATAATAGGGCAGAACAAAACCCTTCCAATATGAAGCAAATCTTCCAGAGAGAAGCGGTCAATAAAAATTTCGCTTCTCCATGATGTGTCTTTTAAATTGGTTTTTTATTTAATATCCGAAACTCCAAGTCACCGTGTTTTTTAACTTAAAATAAATAAGTAAATAAAAATTGAGAACTCTGAAAATTAATGTACATATTTTAAAAGAAGTTTTCATAACAAAGGTCACAGTGTTATGCGTCCAAACAAGCCAAGTAAAATCTTTTGGATTAGTTTGGGGACCCCTGTGATGAACTAAAATTCAAAAGTTTTTAAAAACCAAATAAAAAAGTTAATATCATTAATTTATTTAAGAAACGTATTGAAATCTATTAGAACAGACTCTACCAGAACACCAAAGACCTAATATTATGAAGTAACTTGATAAAACATAAGTATTTGAAAATCATTATGGTGACATTTTTAAATTTTAGCATTTAGAGTTCATTTTAAGATACCTTGACTTCTTTATTTTCTAAAATATAAGGTGACAAAGTTAATTTTAAAAAGTACCTAATTCAATAAAGTACAAAACCTTACTTAAGCATTAATATATTTAAAATTTTAAAAAGATTACTATTATTTACACTCTCAATACTTGTAATAATATAATACAAAATGCAGCTGTCTGAAATCTTAAAAAATCTTAGAAATATTATCATGAAAAATTAAATTAATCAATTTATAGGATAAACATTACAATAGTTACAAATAATTATTTTATTTGTTTTTTTTAGTTCTACATTTTTAACCTTAATAGTAACAGTAAAATAAAAATTCTAGAAAATATATGGGGGGGAATGCAAGGTTTAGCAATAAATTTTGCATAAACTTCATAAATCAATAATTTAAATAACAGGATGAAAAATGCACAAAAATCTCTTCTAAGATAATATGCTTAAATAAAATGCTAAAAGTAAATACTGAGCTTTTAACTATAATGTTTAAAAGCAGATAAAAAAGAAAGGTTAGAGATAAAAAAAACCCTAGAATTTAAAAAAAAAAAAACAATTGTAAAAATGAGATATTGAGAAGTCATTAAATCATTTTGGCTATAATATTAAAAGAATAATATCCAATTACATTAAATTTAAAGATGCTTGCTTATAAAATTTTTTACAGAGTACATGGGATTTTTATATTCTTAGCTTGTAAGATATTTATGAACTATTTCAAACTAGTTACTAAATAGAATTTCTACTGTTGTTTATTTTCATGCATTTGATGAAGATGATGAGCATGCACAGCCAGAACAGCTAGCTAACAAGCTATCCAATTTAGTATTTTAAGGTGTTTATGAAAAATTACTATCAGAGTCTTTCTTGAATTTCAAATTTCTCCAAAGGCTAATGATAGGGAGATTTATAAAGTTATTTTGGTAAGGTTATAAGAAGCACATGTGACGGACTTGACTAAATGCTTACTGATGAAAAAAATAACTAAACTACATAAAAAAAGCCTTCTTGGTTACATTCAAACACATAAAAAATATTATTGATGTTAAGTACTCTTTGTAAAATTAATTAATGGTTAAGCAGTTAAATATAAGCATGGTTAAGTGTCAGGTTCTAATTGAGCAAAAAGCTAAATTAAATCCCCTAACTTCAGCCAGTGATCTACAGAAATCTCTGCCACCATACCATTACACTCAAAAGCAATGGAGCAAGTTTTTAATAAAACACCCCTAAAATACTTTGCAAACAAAATACAATTTTTTATGATAATTTAGAAGTAAATAGATAATTTAGAATCAAATGTATAAAAAAAAACAGCAAAGCCAAAGCAGTTATGCTTTATATATTTTCTTCTAGCATAAACATGATAAGGATTAAAAATTTTGAAGAAAAAGTAGTCAAGTTACTGTTTTATTAGGAGATCAGGCTATTAATGATATTTCTCTTAAGTATTTTTCAATGGAAATTATCTTTAATGATTTACTGCATTTGCCAGAAATCATAATGTTAATTTAATTTAAGTAATAATAATAAGTTCTTAGGCAGCAAAATAATGATTTTTTTACATATTTTAGCATTATACTAAACTTTCAAATGAGTAAAAAAAAATAACTCAGATAGAGGGAAATGGAATTTCTTAGCTTAAAATAAAATACCATTGAATGTCATATTAAGAAATAAAACAACTTTATTGTGATGTTAATCATTGTTGTTATAAAGATCATTTACTAAAATTTAAGTTGTTTTCTTTTGTTATGTAGCAGCACAAAAAAAAAATTGACATGATTGAAAAGTAAAGTTGCAAAGTAAAAATAATGTAGAACATTTCCAACCTTTAAACTTACATTCGAAAACTTAATAGTTAAGAGAAAGGTCCACTAAATTAAGCTCATTTTATCAAACTATAAATATTAAAGTAGAATCCTAATTTAATTGCCAAAAGTTTGACATGCCAACTAGATATTAAACCAACTATTTTTCCAACCTTTTTTCTAAAAGAGCTAAGGAAGAAAAAATATTATAATTTCATTCAATTTTTTTGTGCTACTTCATAGATAAGTCCAAAAGCTAATTTATTATTTAACTGTTTTGAACTTTTTAGTGTACTATTTTCTCTAATACGTTTTTGGTTAGAGAAGAAACATAATAATCTAAGCCTAATAAATATTGTCAATTTAATGAAACATAATGAGATGCTAAACATATTCTGTGGTCATCTGACTTGAATTAATGAATTAAAGTGAAGTTAAATATATTTAACTCTATGGAATAAAGCATAAAAGGTATAAGAATTTGACTAACTAGAATATAAAAAAATGGTTCAAAAATCTGATTTTGAGGGAAAAATTCATAGTCAATTATGATTAATCTTAACTTTAAGCAACTCTTTTGACTATCACTAGCATTAACAATATGTAGGGAAGAGTGGGGATCAATGGGACAACTGAATTTTTATATCTTAACTTCACTTTAAATGTTTGATATTTCGCCCAGAAGATAGTAGTACCTAGCCAATTCAACAAATTGTGTTCACTAAAATCAGCTTCCATGCTTGTATAAATTGGACTACTAAATGTGTTTTTCCATACTGAAAGTAACTTTTTTTGTTTCACTTCTCTGTGTGTTGAAAATGTACTTATGTTAGTATAGTTTATAATTTAAATGGAGAAAATCCATGGTTATTTTCCAAGCCTACTTATAGTTTTTAAAAATAAGTGGGTATAGGGATGAATGGGACAGTTCCATCATCCCTTTATTTTCTGGTTTCAAAATTTCCATCAACAGCTTGCTGTATCATCTTATTTTATTAATTTCTGATAAGGTAACTAAAATAGGGTGCAAAAATTTATGTTTAAACTTATGTTTTTTTGTTTCAAAATTATATTCTTCCCGGGGATGAATGGGACAAAATATGTGCATTTATATAAACTTTTCTTGTGGTTTAAATAATGGCTAATTGATTGAGTACATTTATTTAAAATGTAAGCAATAGTTCAATTATTGGTTTTAAACATGTTACAGAGTTTAAATATGTAAAATTTTTGCAACATAAGTGAAAATGTCAAAGGTGTCCCATTCATCCCCACTCTCCCCTACATCGAAAATAAAAATAACTGCAAAATAAATGAAGAGGGCAAAAAAAATAGCTTGAAGTAAATGCCTTAATACCTAGTAGCATTGTTTCCTGCCTATATTGAACACTAAAAGAGTTAATAGCAATGCAGAAAGCAGTTAAAAAGCTAATATTCTAAGCACTTAAAATACCATGAGTGTGAATTCTCATTGTACTATCAGTGATGTCTGTGGTGAGAGTGAAGTATGGCAACCACAGATCTTCAATTTGTCTCTCCCCGTACACCTCATGGATAGTTCTATTGAAAGCAGCTCCTAAAATAAAGAGAAAACGTATTGAATCTCTTTTCATAAGCATTTTAAGCTTAAAATTATGCATTCATTTCAAAATTTCAACAGACACACTAACTATTGAACTATTACCTGTGAACATTGCTGTTGAAGGATAAGTAAGATCTAAAATTTGTCTCCAATATGAAGTCATTTTCTGAAAACAAAACATGGAAATATTGAGAAAACAACAGTTTATAACTAGTTAACCAAGAATACTCTAAATTTTTCTTAGACTTATATTGGTGGAAAATTCTAAAATAACAAACACATTTTTTTTAAACTCCAAAATGTATGCATTCTTTGTCTTTATGCTTACTAATAATATTTACTGAAGTATGGACAATTAGGTTACAAAGGATTTAAAAACTAAAACCCTAATTATTAACTATATGCATTTGAAAGTTTTTATTCTCTGTAATTTAATTACAGTTAGTCTTTAGTGATATGCACAAGCATATGACACTACAGCATAGAAGTGTAACTTTAGTGCATTATCAGCTAGTTCTAGCCAAAGGGGGAATTCTCCCAAAAAACCTCTCTAAATTTTACTTTTTTGAAGACAGAATAAGACTAAATTTACCCCATATCCCTCTACAAAACTACAACATCCAACTTAAAATTTTTTTTTTACTCCGCCATTAGTTTTAAATATAATTATTGGGTAAAAATCAAACAGTTCATCCAATGAAAAAACTAAACTCATTGATACATAACATTTCCCATTAACATAGATGCACAGTTTAGAATACATCTAATTTTATCAAAAGTACACAACAATCCACAAATAAATACAAACTAAAACTCTTCATCGATTTGAAGAGTGAACAGTGGATTTTTTCACTAACCTGAGACCACTCTCTGGCTTTTTGAGTCATTGTGGTAATATCACTCTCTTGGCACCACAGGGCTCCCATAAAAGCACCAATGCTGACACCACCAACCATGTCAATGGGGATGCCTGCCTCACGGAGAGCTTTGATCGTCCCCACATGAGCAGCGCCTCTAGAGAAATCAAAGCCAAGATACATAAAACAAATAATTCATAAAAAAAACACAGCTAAAAAGGTTTATAAAATCACTGTTGCGTTAATAGTTTGGGTGGTATGTAATGATTATTTTTTGCAAATAAAATAGGAACTAAGAGGATTGTATTATGAAAATAAATCGGCTCACCTAGCACCACCTCCTCCAAGGACCAGTCCAAAAGATGTACCGGTAAGAAACCGAGCGAGTCGCGCAAAGTCAGAATGGATATTTGGAGGATTCACGAACAGTTTGTTATAGACATCAGTCTGCAAGCAGATATTCAATTAAACACTAATATATTAGAGAGAAAAGCTGCAATTTTAAAAAATACAGTGGGAAAAAAAAACAAAAAAGGAGAGCAAGGAAATTATAAGTATACAAAATAAAAACTTAACATGTTTTTTTTATGAAAATGTAAGTTAAAATATCATCTTTACTTAACATATTTAGCTGTCAACTATTTTAGTAATGGTTAAACTGTCACCAAAAATAGAAAAGTTAAGTTAGGGCAACATTTTAGATGTTCGAGAACTTAATAATAAGTATATCAGCTAGATTTCTTAGAAAAATATGTAATGCATTTACATACTACAAAAAATACATAAATTAGACTTTAAGTATCAAAATGAACACACAAATAATTTTAAAATATAAACTTGAAACACCTTTAATACCAGCATATTGATTTTTGAATAAGAAATGTTACTCAAGTAGTGGAGTTTAAAAGTTTCAAATATAAACTCAAAGTGAATTTTAGGGTTCTTTTCTTTAAAACTCATTTATACAAAGTAGTTCATACCAAACGCATTGGAGATTTCTTGGTAAACATTCTTTTTGGACAACGAATATGATAGTGTGAAGAGCACCAAGATCTCATATTCAACCACTCCACAGTATTTCTTGGCTTTATTCGGTCATCTCTGTGCAAGAGAACTAATACTTTTTGAGTCCTCACAGCAAAATGCTCCAATTCCTTTTCGGTCTATAATAATAAATTATAATAAGATTAAATAATAAATGAATACACCATAATGAATCTGACTGTACATAAACTAGCTTTTACTATCTCATTTGATACTCCTAAAATTATTTGAGACAATTAATAAGCAGAGAAGTTTTTCATAGTTTGAAAAAACTTCATTTAGTCCCAAAAGAATTATTACTTTTGAGTACTGTCTATTGAATTTAAGTCCTTAAAACTAGATTGAGGAACAAGAAATAATGTAGATGAAATGTGTACCTCTCCAACAGTTGGTTCATTATCAGCCAGCGAAACAATTATAATGCAATCAGCCTGTCTTATACATCTCTGGGTCCAAGGAGAGAAATATGGATCACATTGATATAGCACCACTTTGTGTTGATCTTCTTGTTGACCTAACCAGCTGCATAGTCTGTATTCATTAGCACTGTGACAAAATAAAGTTCTGGATTAATATACATGATTGAGTACAACAACAAGAAACTAGAAATCCAAATGATTTCTCAATAAAAGATAAGAAAAATCAATATGAACTGAAAAAATCAGAAAACATACCTTAAGAGTGAAGTAGGCCCGAGAGACTTTTTTACAATATCAGATGTAAGTCGTAATGTAGGTCCTATAACAGTGTTATAACTTTTTAATTTAAATAATTTGAACTAGAAATACTAATGAAATCAAATACAGTAATATGTAACAATATTTAATGTATACAATACTTAAAAGATTAACTAACAATTAAAGTTATATAAATTTTAAAAAGAAGACCTAATGGAATGCATTACTTCTAAAATAAACATTTAATCATTGACAATATATAAAAATAATTTTACTTCACCAATACATAATTATGATAGATAGAACTGATGTCTTTTACAGACATACCAATTGCAGTCAAAGCATGATTCAATTCCAAAGTAAAAGCAGTCAAAGGTACATCATCCAATGCAGCAAGAATTGCTACTGTAGCAAAATTTGACCCACTGGGTCTGGAATCCATAGTAAATGCCTTTTCACCTTTGAAAATAAAATATTTTTTTTTTATTTCCCAATGTTAGTATAAATGCACTCTTAGATAAATGGCAATCTATGAATATGGACAGTTTAAAAACTAATTCAGTTCACAAATTAGAACTGTTGAGCATAAATATTCAATCTTGCAGCCAGATAGTTTGCACATATGAAGAAAGATGCTAACTAACTAAGAATACTATACTTAGGTTAAAACGTAAGTTTTCCCTTACCAGCATAAGGAAGTCTTTTTTGCAAACTCCCAAGAATACGGTGCCCAAGTAAGTGTATGAGTCTTGTAACCACCTAAGAGGAAAGTAAAGATAATTATAAAAGTACAAGTAATTCTTAAAGAATCAAAAAATTAATGCTGATAATATTTCATACCTCAGGAAACTTTATCTTTATAGCATTCAACAGCCCTTCAGGAAGCTTTGCTAACTCTGAATTTCTAAACAATTGGAAGAAAAGAATTATGTTGTACTAATTATTTTCAATACTTAGATGTTATTTAAAATTACTATAATCAATTTTCATTGCTTACCTTACAGCCATAATAGTAGTGGATCTTCTGGTTGATGTCAATACTTCCACCTAAAAAAAACATTTATTTTAAATACAACTAAAAATGCTAGAACTTGTTAACTAACAAATTTTAGTTAACAGAACTTCTAGACAGTATTAAACACAATTATCAATAATTCATCCATATAAAAATATTTGAATTTTATAAATCACATGAATAAACAATCAGGATGAGTATATTTATATAGTGACACCAAACTACAGCTATTAATATTAAAAACTTTACATCTTCATTTGTCCTAAACATTGATGTTATAGATCAGCGTTTCTCAGCTGGGGTTCCGCGAGGCCTCCTCAAGGGTTCCGCGAGAAATTCGAAAAAGGTGTTAAAAAAAATAAAAGATACAAGATCCCCCCGAAATTCGGATTAAGGGTACCAGAATGAGTAAAAACCATGTTTTTTAGGGTCAAATTTCAAAACATTTTCTGGGGGAGGACCCCCAGACCCCCCTTTTTTTACTTTAAACTCGGTTAGTTAAATTTATTTTCATATTAAGTTCAGCAAAATGAGAATCCTACAAAAAAATATATTAAAAAGGTACATTAAACTTATTAAGTATGCAAAAGATGGGCTCAGAGATAATTTTAGGCTTCCTCCCCGATGCAAAAATCTAGCTTTGGGCCTGATAATTACTTAATTTCCTTAGAGGATATTTGGGCCCCTCCCAAAAGAAATTTTTCTTTAAAAAACCTCGAGTATGTAGTTGGCCCCCTGCTGTTTGATAGTTAATGCGGCCCTCGGGCTGAAAAGTTAAGAGACCCCTGTTTTAAGATACAGTGGGGGGGGGCAGGGGTAAGGCCTTCCAATGGTTAAAATGTCCAATGACCGTTAAAAAGGATTATCCAAATATTCAAAGAAAAGCAATTAATATACTATTGCAGTTTTCCACATCATATATGTGTGAACCAACCTTTTCTTGTTTAAAAAACATAAAAAGTAAAGAAAGAAATAGTCTTCTTTCTATTGAAGACGAGATTCGGGTATGCCTTTCGAAAATAAGACCCATAATTGAAAATATATGTGCCTAAAACAGACTCAAATTATCACATTAATTAATATTTAATAATAGTTTTATTTTTTTTAACTTGCTAAAATTGTTTAAATACTTAAAATTGTATTTTCAAAACCTTACAGCTGTATTCTAATGATTCTAATAAATAAATATAGTAAATAAACAATTTCTTCGTTACTTATTTTCGGTTTTATGTAATAATTTAAAAAATAGTAAGAAAAATATTGTTACATGGACGCTAGGGTTCCGCAGAACTTGGGCATTGTCGAAAGGGTTCCGTGGGAGTAAAAAGGTTGGGAAACGCTGTTATAGATAATGAACTGCTGGCATTATTCTTATGAAATTAAGGGCAAAAGAGTACTTACAATACCAACAAGATCTCCTCTGCCATATTCTCCAACAAGCTCTTTTTTACCATCTGGCCGTTTTAAAACAGATCTAAGTCGCCCACTTAAAAGTATATAAGTGCTATCAGAAATGTCGTCTTGCCTAAAAATTAGCAAATGAGATTATAGTATTAACAAATTTAAAAATAATTTGTTCATGAATGATAATTTATGCTTAGGGTGATTATTAAATGTATTAAATCAATAACATGCATAACATTATTTATCACCAAACTAATGAAAGATTTCATACCTGTATATAGCACGACCTGATTCGACATTAATCCAATCTAGGGCAAAATCTATCTGCCTCACAAAGGGGGATAACCGCTTGATAACACTTTGTGCTAAGTGTAAAACAGCCAAAGGCTTTTGCCGCAGTATGCTGAAAATTGATAAAAATGGGTTAAACTATTTGTGGTAAAATTTTAGGCAATGATTCATTATAATTAATGAAACAAAAACAACTTTTTAAAAACCATGTTTTTAAAACAGACTAAAAAGTATAAAATAATTTTTCTTAACTCCCTGTAAAAACGACAAAATGTGGGCTCACGCATTAGATAATTCTGCTTCTCTCTGTGCTCTTTATAATTATAAGTAGGATCTATAGCATTATCCACACATTTTTTGTTTTAACAAGGAGTTAGTAAAAAATATTTTACACTATTTAGTCTATTTTAAAATTTCATTTCCTTAATTCTTTGTGCTTTTTCGAAATAAACTTAAAACAATTCTGGATTATTTGATTTCTTACTCTTATCACTAAAACTCAATAACATAGATAAGAATTTTCCATAATGAGTTTCATTGACAAACAGCTTTTGAAAGGAAAACAACCAAAAGGTATCTATTCAACTATTGACTGGTGAGCGTAGGCACAGGAGTTTAATCATAGAAAGTGAATACAACCTCCTTATTAAAGTTTGAATATCAAAATTATGTACATTGTTTTTAAGATACTACAGCCAAGGATTTTTTATTCAAAATTTCAAAGAATTCTGATAGTTTTTGACTGTGCTAGACCCTGAAACATGAAAACCTTTTAAGCCCCCCACTCTAGGAGTACAGGTAAAGCAAATTTAACCAAATCAACAAGATAATATTGCATTATCACCCATATTTGAAGTATTTACAATATTTAAAGTACCTAGCTTACTGGGATATTAGTTTAAAATATGTTTCTAATTTCCACCAGAACAGAGACAAGATTGAAAGTGAGCTAATAAAAACGTGGTAAAAAAACAAAGTACTCACTCATAAGTGTGCTTTTTCGTAAGAATGCCAACTTGAGTGAAATGCCTGGTACGAATAGTAAATAAAGAAGGTTCACCACTCAATACAGCAAGAGCACCCATTATTTCTCCACTATGAACAATAAATAGGAAATTCTGAAAACAAATGAAAGCAGGTAAGTCTTTTATGCTCCCATGTGATTTCTTTAACAGGAACAAGTCTAAATGTTTTTTTTTTTTAGTTTCTTGTAATTTGAAAGGCTTTGTTTTCAATTAATCCAAGTGTTTATGAATTTATTTTTGGGGCTAAAATTACATAGCACATTTTGAAATACATTGATTTTAAATAATAATATTGCTTTACTTTTTAACCAGAAGAAAACATCAAAAACAAATGAAGAGAAATGTAATACCGAGAAGTGAAGGGATAATGGATAAACTTCTACTAGTGTTCGGCACTAGTTAACTAGAACTAGTTGCAACTAGTAGTTAACTAGTAGTTTAACTACTTTTAGTTTAAAGTAGTTCAACTATTAGTTTAACTACTTTTTTAATCAACTACTAGTTAAAACTACTTTCAAATTTTCAACTACTTGAAAAATTTTTTATTTAAAATTTAAAAAGATGTTTCAAATTTTATCAAAGGTAGAGTACTCAAATACCATAACAAGAAGTAAAGATTATTTTTGCGCGAAGTAAAAACGTTTTTTGTGACATAAATAAGAAAGATGTATTAGAATTTGGGCAAAAAATAGGTTATGAAATTAAATAGACTAGTTAACTAGTAGTTAACTACTTTGGGAAATAGTTAACTACTAGTTGCAACTAGTCCCAGGAAAAAATAGTTAACTACTAGTTACAACTACAATTTCCCAGACTAGTTAGTAGTTGGTAGTTAACTATTTTTTGACCACTAGTTGCCGAACACTAACTTCTACTAACCTGTTCCTTCTTATCAGCTGTTTTCTGAGAAACACTCAAAGAACCGGATATCACAAAAAGTAAGGCAACATCTTCAACTGTTTCTTCCCTGATGATGTATGTATTAGCTGGTAATTCTTTAACCTCAACAAAATCCTTGACATAACTGCCATCCTAAAAAACAAACACAAGTATGAAGTATAAATAAGACAAAATATTTATAAAGTAAAATTTAAAATAACATTAAAAGCAAAATACTTAGTGTATAACCATTCTTAAACTACCTTTTAAATAGCTTATTTCAATCAAAAAACAAACACAAGTATGAAGTATAAATAAGACAAAACATTTATAAAGAAAACTTTAAAATAACATTAAAAGCAAAATACTTAGTGTATAACCATTCTTAAACTATCTTTTAAATAGCTTATTTCAATCCAAAAAAATTCAATGATAAAACTAGTTTACTTCTAATCCTAACTGATGTACAAATCCTTGAACAGCAAGTGCATGAAGATCTTCTTCAACATGCATTGGCCCTTGGTCAGGTGGGAAGTAAAAACTGGCTTTTCTTTTTCGTGTTTTTCTTGTATCCATACCATCGGCTTCAGTGCCAGGTATCTATAAAATGAAACCTTATACTCTTTCAAATATTAACAACTAAAAGGTAATGATAGTAAGTATAAGAAATGAAAACTTACATTTAAATCAAATTGCACAGAACTTTCATTTTCTAAAAATTAAATAGAAATTGTTATAATCAACAGTCATATTTTTGATAACATCAATATAATATGCAAAAAAAGTTTATGTTTAACATTATTTATCAATTTGTAAGTAAAAATTTAAATAAACAAAGCAAATTACTTCTACATAAATTTTAAAGCAAATATTAATTCAGTAGTCAATAGTTAGTTACGTTACAGCATTTTATAAACAGATAAATGGTGAACAAAAATGAAACATAAATCATGCTCAACTTCAAAGATAAAAAAGAAAAGAAAACCTTATTATTGTATAAATGTTAAGTTAAATTTGAATTTTTCTTAATATGTCCAAATTTTAATATTGTGTGTAGAGGATTTTTAAATGTGTGTAGAGGATTTTTAAAAATTTATTTTATTTTACTTGCAGATTAAAAATAAGCTAACTTACAACATCTTTAATAAAAAGAAATAGGAAACTTTAATGAGTCAAAATGGCAAATCATGAAAGAATACTATTTAACAGCTCTGAGTTGCACATCCTTAAAGTAAGAAAGAAATACATGCTAGACTTCTAAGGGTAATGTGGAAATTAATAGACGCTCTCACATTTTAAGAATATTGAAGGCAAATAAACTATTTTACCTGATTGATTAGAATAAGGATCTGGGTTTAAAGTATCAGGACCAGGCTGTTTGACTACTTGACTAGGCCGCCTTGAAGTAGACCTTGAAGGACTAGCTTTGGGAGATGAGGAAATCGTATTTTTTCTTGTCACAGTAGAAGACTAAATACAAAAAAAATTTAAAACTTATATATTGAAGCTAGTTTACAACATAAAAAATAGACACTGAGCATACACATTAATTCAAAAGACAGGTTTACAATTAATAGAAGATTGATAATTTCAGTTTAAAGTAAGCGATAAGGATGTTATTTAAATAAATACAATTGTTTTTAACTTACTGTTTTTATCAATTGATTAGTCAATCCTAAATAATTATGAAGAGCTGTGAAAGTGACTCGCTGAAGACGGACCATAATAATTTGAGCAACACGTACAAGAGATTCTGGGTTCTTTTCCAACAAAGAGCGGAAAGCTTCAACTCTCAATCTAATAATTAAAAATAATATTTTTACATAAAAATCCATTGCAGCATACAAATACATTAAGTACAACTGGAATAATTTAGTTTCTATAATAATTGGGTCTACCAGTTATTATGAAATTTAATTACTGATGAAAGAGTCCAGATTTACTGATGAAAGAATCAGAGAATGCAAGTTGATTACTCATTCAACATAAATTTTTAAGTCAGAATTAATTTTGATAAACTTAAATAGTACTTTGCAAAGAAAATTAGTATGTGTTTTTTAATTATCATTAGTTTGGAGGAGTAGAATGATCTAAAGATTAAAGCTGTAAAAATACCTCAAAACTACACAATCCTCAAGAGCACGAGCAGATACAGACTTGTAAGGAGCAATACAACCCTAAAAATTAAAAGAAATTAATATTACCTATACATTTTAAAAAGTATTAAATATATGCTAAGAATTATACTTACAGTTAAAGCATCCATGACACTTAAAAGACTGGTGATATTTTCTCCTGCTGTTACTTCTTTCAAGATTAATTCAGTTCCATCCTTAAAATTTAAAGAAATTACTAAGAAACTTTATCAGAGAAGATATTCCATGTTTATAGAACTGCACCATTCAAATTATGTATTAGTTTAACTTAATGGTAATCCAACTTAATAAACCATCACGAATAATTATAGCTTTTTTTAGAAAATTGTTAGGCTGACTTTCAAACAAATTAGAAAAAGAAATCCTTTTTGAAAACAATGTTACTGTTAGTTAGAAACAAAAGTACTAGATGCCTGTCCCTCATAAGTGGAAACTGAAAACTGATTATGGCATTACACATAGATTTTTTGAAAGTTTCAAGAGGAAAATGTCAATATACCAAAAGGGGATTTTGAAAAAAGCTGATTTGAACATTTAATTTAATTTAGTTCATACTACACATGTTGTAATAAAGCATTACAGCAGTAAATATAAATGCATAGCAGTTCTTTGATTTACATACATTCTCTGTGACATAGACCACCAACTTTCCACTTTGTACCACATAAATGCTGTCATCTGGCTCACCGATTGAAAACAAGAGGCTTCCATTGGGGATCTGAAGAGTTTCAATATGCTTGCAAAGCTCTAGAAACAATGGCTTTTCAAAAGAGCCAAACACCCTGCATAGCAGAAAAGAGATTTTAATTCATAGAACTACTTTATATTTCATAACAAAAAGTTTTACAACACTAAGTATAAAGTAAGAAAACTGTTGATGCTTCAAAATCATACCTAATACTTTTCAACATGTACATAACATCTGGAGGAAGTCGTTGTTCAGACTGTTCAGATATAGCTTCTTCCAAGAACGCTTGAGATGGTTCCATTACTTTTAAAGTAAGTGGTTGTTCTCCTCGCAATGGTAAAATTCTGTAAAAAATAACACTCAAATGATATTTTCTGTTGAATTCCTCTTAAACACATAATTCATAAACTTGAAAAAATCTCTTAAAACTCTTCACTTAATAAGTTTCCATAAGAAATAGGATATAAATTTGTGTAAGAAGTTATTAGAAACTATGTAAAATGTAACACTAAAATATCGTATTTATCAAACAACAACTTAAGTATGCTCACTTTCTAGCTAATTTTAAAACCAATTGACGCTTCTTGATTCTAGGTCTACTGCCAGGTTGGCTTGACAGCATTTGTACCTGAAAACAACAAAGATATATTATATTTTTATAGCACTCATATGTCACAAAATGAAAAACTTCCTAAATTGAGATGTAGGGTTCCAAAAGTTATTAAGTGTGGCCATCAAGATTAAATGCATTTTCAAAGTAGCCAACAAGTTTATTTGGGTTGGACAACCCTGGATCTAGGTACTTTATTAAATGCTTATGAATTAGGCCATATTTTTTCCAAACTATTGGTTTTTATTCTTAAATTATTAAAATAATTTTGAGGGAAACATTGGAATATTTTAGGGAATGGGGGATAAATTTAGTCCATTTCCATTTCATCCAGGAAAATTTCTGACTTTATGGAGGATGCTTCTAAGTATCCCCTTGAAAATGCCCTGCACATTATGCATCATTGCAGCAACAAATTCATCATTAAGTAAATCAGTACAAAAAATTCAAACATTTACATGTGCTATAACAGACTTTTGATATAGTATAAATGATTATTGCTGAAAACAAGATAACAAACCTTTCTCAGCATTTTTCGTCCATAAAACATAACTTTGTCTCTCTTTCGAAAACGAGGTCTTGTTCCCATCATTTTTGCTGTTACTGTTTCAACTAAGAAGAAAATATTTACATTGAAAATAAATAAAATATATAATAAAGAGAGTAATACAAAACTTATTCTTCCCTCTTTTATAAAATAAAATCCACAAATAAATCAGCATAAATCTAAGTTTAAAAATTTAGAGGATGGATAAGAACAATTATTACCTTTTGTTTTTAATTTTCTACGGAACCTATATGCAGCTAACACGGCAACACATATAGAGGCAAGAATGACTGTAACAGTAGTCTGAAAAAAGTTTTTGTAAATTAGGTTGACATAAATAATAAATTACTACACATATATACAGCATAAAGTAATCAGCTTATCCATTTATTAGCTTTTTAAAGTAAAAACAAATCAATCTAATGGCTGATTCTTTTTTATGAAGAGACATTTCACATTTAACATTAGAACGTAAACACAAGAGTCGCTAAAATAATCGTGCAAATTTTATTACAAATGCAATATAAAAGAAAAATTGTTATCAGAGTAATATCAAACTTATAAAAAAAAGTTTGCTTTGAAGAATTTAGCTGGGATTTATTTCACACTTTGAAAATGAATAAAAAGAAAAGCCAGGATATAAGAATTATAAAATCTTTAAGCTCAAGAGGTTCAATTAAAGCTGATTTTACTTCGGAGTAAGCATCTACTGCGACGGAAACAAACAACTTACGATTGACGGGTAAAAATATTCAGTAGGAACATCAGACATAAGAAATTGGTACGTAAAATTCATAGGTCCTTTTAGTTTATCCTCTATGAAATCCATGTTTGCAAAATATGTGCGTCTTCAACAAAAATATAACTTGCACTCAAGTTCCTTTCTTTCAAACCTTTGGCTGCTCTAAAACCACAAACTGTGTGTAAACAAAAAATAGTTCCGATTTCGACCACAGAAATAGAAATTTATTCAGTTCAGTTCAATGGTTCAATATCACGGAGTGTCGTCTGCTTTGGCCCGCATTTTGCTTCTGTTGACCTTGTCCTGGATTGGTTGGTATCTTATCTGAAATATTCATTACGCACAGAACTTTTACAGATTCGAAAGGGTTTTTATCAAAAAGTCAGATTATTCCGATTAGAAAGTAAATTAAATTTTTGATCACTGCACTGATGTTGTGTTGTACAGAATTTTTCTCCGCTCAAAGGACGTCTCAGCATCGGCGGTGGTAGGCAGTGCAGCTGCTGTGGCGTAGCCAGAGGTGGGATTTGGGAACACATCTCTGCCGAAAGTCAGAAAATTCCCATTTTTAATTTTTAATCATGAAATATTAACTATATTTACCTCACATATTCATACATCGCATACATTACTACCCCACAAAAAAATTCGAATATTCCCTTCGGAATTTTTTTCTGGCTACTCCACTGGTTCTACAGGGTGGGCAAAAAGTCAGTACACTTTTGAGAATTCCATGGATAAAAATACTGTCTTCCAAGTTTTTCCGGTTTTTATGGAATTTTAAAAAGTGTACTGACATTTTGCCTACCCTGTATATTGTATATGTAACACTTGTTTATGATTCTTTTTGCATGAAAGGCCATGAAAGCATTCTTTTTGCATCGCCTCCAGCCATGGACCGGTTTCGTCCTTGTTAGGACTCATCAGCAGTCTAGCCGACTAGAGAGTCGCTTGAGAGTCGGAGTTTGCACTTATTGTCCGCTAACCAAGCGATAATGGTGAAATACTCCCCCTTTATACCCAATATTGCAGAATTTTCGACCTTCGGGGAATGTTATATTACAACAGAAAAGGTTCTAGAACCTAATGTTTAAGAGGGTCAAAGCTCTTTAGTGAGGGCTCAAAAAAAGTTATTTTCACAAAGCTCTTTATCTATTTCAAAATTATATTAATTAATTTAAGGGAGTTTTCAATTTAGTAAAGAGAAAATGTAAAAAACTACTATTACAATTAACCCCATCCCTAGAAGATATCCTCCTCTAGCCCCTAATCACTCGCTTTTCTTCTTTTCTCTCCCCAGTTCTACATTTGTAGGCACCTATCTCATTTTGGTCATTTTCTTTATATCAATGGTCTCATAACTATGAATATATTCACTCTCTCTTTAACGTTTAGCTTTAAAATTTATCTTCATTGGCAATTTTTATGTCGGCTCTTTCATGGACCACTTCTCTAAAGATTTCCCTTTCATGGACCGCCGTTGGGAAACGCTAATCTAGAGGGGAAGAGAAAAGGAAGAGATGGAGAGTATATAGATAAGTGTTTTTCCCCAGTTTTGAACCCCTTCCTCCCCCTTGGTGAGATTTTGCTGGATCCCCTCCTTCTCCCCTCGAATTCTCACGTGAGATTTTCTCTATAATTTTTAAGTAAATAAATTTATTTTATATGGTCTAGCCACGTTTGTTTCGTCTTGTCGGCATGGCGCTTAACATGCACATTGCAAAATTTTTGATACAAATCCAATTTGAAATCAAAAACTATTGTCTTATACTTGTATAGTAATCACGACTGACTGGTTAATGATTCTGTGTTTTGAGTAATCTGCGCATTTTTCATAAACTTGTGCTAAAAAAGATAAAAAAGAAAAACATACAAAAGTTGACGTGAGATTTTAATCGACTCTCCCCTCCCCCATGGTAAGATTTTGCTGGACCCCCTCCCCCTTTTTTTGACCTCACGTAATTTATGGATATCCCCTTAAAAAGTTTGAGTGGCAAAATGGTACAGCGGTCAGAGGTGAGACGCATGTTGCTTGGTTTTTGTGGTTTAGAGCTCGGAACTGATTGTGAAAATGTTTTCAAGAGCAAGTTCTAATTCAAAAATGAAGTCACAGAGACGATAAGCCTAACTTCAATGTGTAGCTATTGAAGAGATAAAAAGATGGATTTTTTACGTATATTCTTCTATTTCTTTTAAGATTTAAAGTAGTCAGGTTTTTTTATCAGCGAGTGTAAAAGATACAGAAGATCTCAAAAAAGAGAGTGTCAAAAGACTTGGAAGAGACTTGGAAGACTTGGAAAAGACTTGTTAGACTTGGAATGTATGGGGGGTTATATTAATTCAAAATCATTCTTTTATTTCCTAAAAAACCTCAAGGTTCTTAGGCTGGTCCGTTGATATCCTAAAATGATCTCTAAAGTTAGGAATTTCAATGGAGACCAGCAAACTGTTTATTGACTTAAAAGTTGCGCCACTTTACAGGGTTTATGCGTTTTTCAAACTTATCGTATGTAGGAAAATTTTTGTGAATTTCATAGTGAAGGACACCCTGCCACGCCCTGCCTGGATCTTCAATTGGTTTGGAAACCTCTGCTCGATATAATTTTATAAGCACCACAGATGTATAACAATACAGAATCAGTTAAAGTTCACAATTTTTCCTTTTCATAAAATATTCATAAAAAGAACAGATAGAGACAAAATATAAAAAATCGACAGTACAGTAACTTGACTAACATTTGAACTTTTTTGGAACTTATAGTAAAAATGGAAAGATAGTAGTTCCCTTAACTCTATACCCCTATGATAAGTACATCAAGCTAGATATTTTATGTTCTTTGGTGATAAATCACATAGTTAAAACTGTGATTAATTCTGAAAAGATAAAAAGCTTCCCATTAAAAGAAGAAATCACCAAACGTTTTCTAAAAACATTTTATTAGATAACTGATGGTAATGATAGGCCGCCCTAGATTCATGTGTCACGTATCTTATCTTCTCTTGTTCATGAATGTTATCGAATCCACAAGTCCGATTTAGGTTTCTCAAGACGATGATCAGTATTTATGGTACTCGGGCTTCAAACATGTATGTTTTGAGTGCTGTTGCTATTTTTGCATGTTTTAGCATAGGAGTTTCGAGAGGAGAAACTTACGACTATGTAGAAAAATATTTTCCTCAAAAACTTGATCATTTCAATTTTGCTTCGTACGGAAACGGAACATACCAGCAGAGATATCTATACAATGGTAAGACAAAGTTTCTTTGTTATCTGTTTTTTATGCGTCTGCATTAATTGAATATCGTTCTATACTTTTTCTTTTTTTTTTTTTTTCAATTAATTTTAATTACCTATTAATTCCTTGTATGGTTCTACTTTGTTATAAAAGGAACTATGACCAGCTTAAATTTACTTATATTTAATATTTAAGTATCATCGAAAACTCAATAAAAGTAACCACCCCTTTTAAACAGCATTCCCTCATTTGCTCTGAATTGTACGCTTTCCGAGCGCATAACCTGCAGATCAAGAAACTGTACGCAAATATTTCCGTAAGTCAGTCTTCAGAGGTTTTTTCATTGTGAAAATATAACTAGGTTTATGCAAAATAGGCTTCTTACGTAACAAAGGAATAAATAAAACTCAACGTTTGTTCCACACATTCAATACTATTTTTAAGTTTTAGTTCGATGTTGTTTTACTTAAAGCCCTAGATAAAACTACGTTGTTTGCTTTTGTGTTTGAAGCTTTGCTATCCATTGCTTTAGTTTTACTATAGTCCTTAACAGATCCCAGCTTTCTATTATTTCCTAATTTTCTATGGAAAAGTAACGCTAAGGTATCACGTTTTTATTTAACTCTTATTCCAATTCTTTAATATAACTAAATATTCTATGTCAATTTTTACAATTCGAAATAAATCTAAAAAAAATATATTTTTTATCATCCGTTTGAAAAAATTTTGTTCTAATTGTGTAAAGTATTTCCATGTGCTTTGTTAGATTGTATTCCTTATGAATATTTTTTATATGACAGATACATGGAGAGAAGATGGAGACAGTCCCATTTTCTTTTATGCGGGAAATGAAGGAGATATCACTGGATTTTGGGCTAACTCTGGATTCGTATTCAGAGCAGCTAAACAGTTCGGTGCTCTGGTAGTATTTGCTGAACATGTGAGTACATTTGAGACCAATTAGTCAATTTCAATGAAAACTTCTATGCATTTTGTATTTGAAATTCTAGTCGATTCTTAGGTAGAACTTAAAATTTCCTTCTTTACCAAGAATTGCAAAACAAAATTTTATTACATTTGGAGAAAACGTATTCAAAATTAAGTTCTAAAATCGCTATTTTTTACGTTTTTTTACCTTAAAATTCAAGAAGAATTATGCACCATGAAATATTATCGACTTCAATGAACCGATAGTCAGTAAAAGTAGTTACTTACTGTAAAAAATCAAATAATTTGGTATTTATATTCAAGAAAATTTTAAACACGATTTTAGTTAGAAATTAAAATTGGTTAACAGAAAATGAAAGTTATGTTAAAAAAAAGTGTACAGAATTAGTAAAATATGAATACATTATATTTAAACCACATTTTAATTACCACACATTGTTTTATTAATTAATAAGAGTATATGTACTAAACATTTTGATTAACCAATAGCTAAAAATAAACAGCCATTTAAGAAAATGTATTGAAATAATCTGGTGTAAAACATATCATTTTTTAAATATAAAATTATTCTATATCCTATGTATACTTTATTGATATGTATTGGATATTTCGCTGTTAGAATATTAATTTTAGAAGAACTTCAAGTTTTGAAGATTCTTGCACATATTATACAGAGGGAAAATAATTTTTTTAACGTTTTTGTGTTTTTTTTTTAATAATGTCATTTTTCCCTTAGTATATTAATAGCAAAAGGTGCTACTTTAACTTTCTATTTTAATACGATTTGAATGTGTGATAGTTCAATGCGTCACTTAAATCAGATTGTATTATTTAATTTTAATCTGTCTTAATATTTATCACACAATTCAATAATTCCCTTTCTATTTTTATACAATTTAAATTATTTGAGTAGTAACACCCTACAAATTAATCATAAACTCATGTTTACACTTGGATTTGTGTTATTTGCTCGTTGTGTATTCTCTCCTTTTTAATAGGAGAAGAACTCAATACAAATCTATAAATATATGTGTGTAGAAGTTTCAATTAATAGGAATTGAGCACTTTGATTAATTTTGTCCTAAGTTTGGGTTCCCTTAGGCCTCATAGATTTTATCAGAACGTGATCTTTTAGAGATAATCAGAATCAGCTTTGTTTGGATTGCCTGTCATTCACTTCTCTTCTAAGTTCACGGTATAATCTTGTTTACTTTCTATTTACTACAACAAGATACTAGAAAACACGGGATTATCTTCTGGGAAATTCAGTTTGTTTTTGAAGGGAATGAACTTTATCAATCTTATAATTAACTTTCGACATTCAGCTTTAGAATAGCTTCCTACGCAAATATGATATAAGATATATAAATCGTTCGTTTATCTTACTATATATAGTATCATGATTTATTATCAGATTCTTCTTCAGAGCTCCATTAATTTACAAGCATATAATAGCTTAAATTAATGTTTTATGAGAAATTAAAAATATCAATATATTCCCTTTTATTTCAAATTAGTATACTTTGGGAAACATCTGTAAACCATATAGAAAATTTACTCAGGGGTAACTTGAGCATTCCTGAAAGCTGTCATTGAGTAGGATTGAGAGGAGTAAATAAGCTGGAAAGTTTCCCTTTTTGACCATGAAAAATAAGTTAAACGTTTCCACATTTCCTGGCCAAATTTATGATGGTAGGGTCAAGAACTTCCTAAGTGACTCTACTGTTCATTTGTCTTGACTTTTTCACCAGCTCTAACATGCAAAAATTCCTAATAGAGCATTTTCAATCACGTGACTCGGACCTAACAACGGCCTTAGCAACGGGTTCTTGTCCTCCAATGACGTCATGTGCGAAATGCTCTTGCTCTATGTGTCCAAACGACTCCTGGTAACGCGTTTCAAACGGGCACTCCGGTATCAGTCTTCATACAAATCCTGAACATAATCCTCAGCCCCAGCTGACACCTTCTGCAGGTACTGAGCAACACCAAAGGACTCCAAGACGTATGCGTCTGCCCCAGGAACAGCAACCAGAACCTGACTGCCGACCCCGCCATCGCCCTCCCCACGATCTGCTCGGCGACCCTCAGGGTCCCCCAAGGGGCCCACAGCAGCACGAACACCGCCGTCACCAGGAACGTCGCCACGTGGTCCGAGTTGTACCTCGTCTCGTCTCCCCTCACCTCCGCCGGAGTGGTGAAGACGTAACTGTAGGTGTAGCACAGCGTCAAGGAGCTCGGCAGGAGGACGAGGCAGCTGAGTGTGACGCTGTAAGGCAGCATGCTGTTGACGTCCAGCAGGCACATGAAGCCTTCGTTGTAGAAGTGGTCTTTGGAATTTCCGAGGAGCGGGGGGCAGCACAGGCAGGTGGCCATTACCCAGGAGAACAGGATCCAGCACTTGCAGCGGGTCCTGGTCTGGATGATGTCGTACCTAGGGATGCCAAAAAATATCAATCCATCGAAAATATTGTTAATTTTAGTCTAAACTAAAGTTATTTTACTACTTATAGTTAAAAAAGAAATTAAGAATTAAGTCATTAATAAATTCATTGTATGTATATGATTTTAAGTAGGAGCTGTGGAGGAATTATTCAACATCTTTTCAATATACCCTCCATGACAAACTTTATCTATAGAGAAGTTATAATGCATTTTATCATAAAACGTTTTCCTTTAAGTTTATAATATTGCATTTAGTGTTTCCTAGTTCCTTGACCTCAAAGACAGAAAGGAGACTAGGGAGAAAATTTAAAGCTTATCACCCCAAAACTGGCATTTTCCCTTTTGATAATATAGATCAACTTTAGCTACCCCTTATCCCTCTCATCAACCATTCCACCAATATCCACCATTAAAAATTGTTTCACCAACGGCAGCTTAACTGAGCTAATTGTTTTTCAAAAACCTTCATTATTTTATTCGATTTACTTTTGCTGCAAAGAACAGAATTTAGTCTATTTTGGAAACGTTTCTTATGGGGTAGAAGTTTTCTCCATGTTCATTCAAAAAAATTCTGAATTTCAGCAGAATTTTATCTGTTCATCCTTCCCCTTGACTACACTCCTGATTATTTTGATAGTGTCCTCGTGATACTATCGATATTTTCACTATAACTATCTGTATTTAAACAGCTTAAGTATGCAACGCAGCTGGAGGCCAGTCTACAACTCCAGATTGCTAAAATCGAAGGGAAAAAATCTGCTCGTGATTGAATGTGCTCACAAACTTCCCAAAGGATTTAAAAGATCTCGAAAGAATAATAATTTGGCCTCCAGATAACTGTTTCACCATCCATCGATATCCCCCCAAAAACTTATCCATACCGCAGGGGCTTCCGCACGGCCAGGTAACGGTCCACCGACACCCACATGAAAGTGTACATATAGACTGCCGACAAGCTGACATGCAGGTAGCCGCTGATGCTGCAGAGGACATAGCTGCTCGCGGATAGCAGCGCGAGAGGGATGACGAGCGTGGACACTAGCAGGTTGGTGACGGTGAGCGAGAGGACGTAGAAGTCGAGCACTTGGGTCCTCCTGGGGACGCTGAGGACGGCGGAGGCAACGATCAGGTTGGAAGTGGTGGTGGAGAGACACAGTGCCGCCACTAGCGCCGTCTGGATCGCCTTCTCGAAGGTTGGTGCAGGCAGCCGCCCTTTGGAGACGATCTCGTCGTCGAAGGTGTAGTAGTCGGGGTCGAGGAGGATCGTGGATCGATTCATTTCAAAGGTGGGGATCTGAAAGGTGGTAAAACAATGTGGTGTACAATACTGCCCAAGTAACGTTCAAGATTCGTTCGATTTTTTTCATGTATGGCCACATTTCGTTTACTTCTAATTGCAGTTACGTAAACTTAACATATTTGTTATGAGCTGTGGTACAATTAGGGCGTATCAGTGATTCCCAAGCGCTTTAACGTATAAAGCACTTTGAAATTGAAAAACCGTCGTGAAATATTTTTTGTGAAAGGAATAATAAGATAAGAATTAGCACTCCTCAGAAGAAAATATCTTTGCAGTGATTTCCCCAGTTTGGAAAACGTTGTACTTAATTAGTAGTTCTTAAACTTTTTTTCGGTAGTAGACCATTTGGAAACTAATTGATCTCGGGAGTCTGAAAATATTCCTATGAGTTCTTTTTGAATTCCAAAGCATATAGATGATTGGCTTCAGACGTAGCCTCTGAAGATCACACGTAAAGCGCTAAGGGCTGAAGGGACAGGAAATATAGTTAACCAAAAAACCAAAACTGTTTAACTTAAAAAGTACGCACTACATAATACGCACATTATTTTAATGCAGCTATCCTCATACAGTGAATGTGCCATTGATAAACCCCTTGAAAAAATGTTGTGGTCCGGACAGATGTTTTATTAGGAGGTTTGATTTTTATATATTTATATTTGGTTTATTCTCACCGATTGAAAAATTAACTTCAAAATCCTTTAGATGAGTTAGAATGGGAAAAACCTTAATTTAAAATTACCTTCATGCTCACCTCAGTGAATCCATTTTGAACTAAAAAGGCTCGTTTAAGATTCGAGATTACTTTTTGTAATATCATTCAATACGGTTATAACTACTTTGAATAGAGACGTACCTGGTTTTCCCCTGACTGCCCTTTCCACGTAGCAGAACACTATAATTTTGGCCTTAGATGTGTATTTTATCCAATCTTCTTTTTAATGTTATAAAAAAATTATAAAAATAAAATAATTTATTGAGTATGTGCTGCATTTTTCCATATTTTTTTTAAGTCTACCTACATCATACAGTTAAGTTTTATAAAAATTTTATATTACGCTTATTATACGTAGGTTACCGAATTGAGATTGAATAATAAGCATATTTTGCTATAATGATAAAATGTCTTTATTAACTAATACAAATTTAAACAGACCTTTCCTTTTAAGTTTTGTTAATAAGGGTATTTTTAAGAAATACTTTAATGTTTTGAAATCCTCTGACTTTATAACTTTGTATTATAAACAATTAAATTTAAAGACTAAAATTTTTGACAAATATACTATACTTTTATGGGAAATAAAATTGTAATTGGTCCAAAAAATATCAGCTTATTAATTCTTACCTCTCGGACTCCCCCTTCTTCGGGTTCTGAAAGCTTTCTGAGTTCACATCACTTTGCCAACGTTTGGTGAATCGTGTCGTTATGGAAACCAGAAACTTCTGTTCATTACTCATTACTTCAGTTAAAAGGTGAAAAAAAGAGTTATTCCTTCAACAAAAATAGCCCATGAAATTACGTTTAAAACCACACATTCAACTGACCGAATCCGTTACCCTAGTACAGGGGTATGTATAAAAAAAAAAGAAAAAAAGTAATATTTGCTAATGCTTTTAGAAGTGGAGGCATGAGATGGATAGGGCTAAATTAGTAGTTTCATCTTTGCAATTTATTGTACCTACGCTGTAAGTGTAATAAAATGAGTTTAATCTTTTGATACGATGAAATTGCTGACTGGAGTTGAAACGGTTGTAAAAATTGGTGCGAGGCGCTTTGATTACCAGCTTTGTTTTAAGCGCTTATCGAATTTCGATTTTTTCACTCGGATAATGTTTGATATTCATTTCACGGAGAGACTAACACAAACAGAGCTGACAACCGATAAATCTAGAAAGCTTATCAGTATGTTTCTGTTAGAAAAAGTAAAAAATAAGTTATGTATTAGACATTAACAAAAATGGAGTTTTATTTTCTTATTTTATAGCGAAAATAGACTATAGTGTCCGAATTAAACTAGACAGAAATTATAAAATCAGATTTACTGATTAAAGTAGTAAGGTAAAAGAGAGAGAAATCGTTCTATTGGTGCAAAGTATGTATACTGGAATGAGGAACTTATTTCAAAACCTCAAACATGAAAACTTACTATCTACGTTTCATAAGAAAATTTCGTCATAGTTTCAGAAAGACCGGTAATCTCTGAACTTTTGCTAAGAATGCCAAAAATCTGATAATATTAGATTTTACCTTTCTGATAGGTGTTCTAGATGTTTTCAATAGTTGTATAATTCTACTGTTTTCAGCAAATTCAAAGTGCATGAAGACTTGATATTGTTTATCTTCTCAAAAATTCTTACAGGTTATTTTTATTGTAATAAACCGGAAATTGATAGATAAAAACTCAAATAAATAATTTCAAAACATTTTTTTATTACTTCATGTGATTTAAATCATTTTTTCACTCAACTTTAACATTTGCAATAATTATGAGATTTGTATATCAGTATTACTAACTAACAGAATTAAACCTACACTGTTATCATTTGTTTATTACAAACGAAAGGATTCTATTTTTTATAGTCTTGGGGATCAAACAACAGTAATTTGGATCATCAATAAGTTACTGTTGATAACTCAAACTTTTCACATAAAAAATGGAAAATGCAGAGAAATTAATCCCTTTTTGCCATTTCTTTAAATTAAAGTATTTTTATCTATACTATTTAAAAATTAATAAACAAGTAACTTCATACCCAGTACCATCTACAATAAAATACACTATTTTATTATATTCAAAACCAAGTAATTTCCCTCATGAAATTTTAATTGAAAAACAAAAAATTAAAAAATTAAAATTCACTGATATGATTTATTAATCCTACTTTTACTTTTTGTCAACAGTCTCTTAAAATGCTTCATTTCTGTTCCGTGTTTAGCTTGATATCCTTACTTAAAATGTAACTTTTTCTTTAGCGATACTATGGAAAATCTCTCCCGTTCGGAAATGACAGCTTCACAGGAGTTAATATCGGATTGTTGAGCATCGAACAAGCCCTAGCTGACTATGCCTACTTTATCAAGAGTTTCAAGACCATGTTAAAGGCGGAAAACTCTCCTGTTATAGCTTTTGGTGGAAGGTAAATAATAACAGTTCCGTTCAAATGAATCTTCAAATAGGAAATATTAAAGATTCATAGTGTCTCATTCGTATGGTAAATTTTTAAAAATAGCATTTAAAGAATATTCATACTAAAAATTCAATAACTAAAAGAATTTTTTTAACCTAAAAAGTTATATAAAAGTAGGTGTCCTCAAAAACTATCACTAAGGCAAGCAACTACAAGTAATTTCAAATTGGAGATTAAAATAAGATGGGTAGTTTTTATTTTCCTCTCAAAGAGGAATATCTAAAATAACTCTCAAGTATTAAAAATATCAAGGAAATCAATTAAAACAAAAATATTTTGATTCCGCCCAAATAAAGGAGCATTTTTGGTTATTTCCAAGTATTCTAGAATGTATTTTATAATATTTCAACCAGATTTTTCTTTTTTCTTATTTCGGAAAAAAAAAAAACGAAATTTTCTCATATCATCTTGCTCTTCCAAAGCTTTTCTAATTCCGGCACTATCTTGGATGTTTTTATACCCATAATTTTTTTCCAATTAACAAAGTAAATACTCATATATTCATCGAAGCTTTATTTGCTGTATATACTAGAAACAACAAACAACGGCCTTCCAAGTTCATTCGTTTTTCTTATCCTTGTAACTGATCGGAGAAAATCAATGTTATTATCAAGGTTATTGAAAAGAACACCACTTAATCTCACAGGAAAATCCACCCATGTAGTATTTGCCGATGAGATCTGTAGGGTTATAAAAATAACCTGATTGGCCTAGAAAACGCATTGGCATTACACGGAAAATCACGTAATTACACGGTTTCGTTTAGGCTCGATACCGAGCACTAGCAATTTTCTCGTCGTTAACAACCTCGTCAATCGTCATACTCGTCAATGAGAAGCACATATTATGAATGAATCTAACAATAAAGGAAGTTCTAGTATGCTTGTGATAATTACTACTTGCAAATCTGAGGAATTCAAAGTGCTTTAGACAATCAAAGGATTGGTTTATCCTATAAGGATGATGCCGTATCTATCAAGAACGGAGATTATGTATACCTAATATGAAACTTATTTTTTTCTCCTCTTTTTAAAAATAAAGATTAATATTTTAGTTAGCTAAAAAATGAACATTCCTTTCACACTTCTTTTTTTAGGAAAAGAGAAATTCAAGTACACCCGGTTATTACTACTAATCTTAACAAATTGTTGCAAAAAATTGTGTTTTGTATTGAAGGCTATTAAATGAAGAAGGCTTTATTATAATTTACTTTTCAGTTATGGCGGTATGCTGGCGGCCTATATGAGATTCAAGTACCCAAACATCATCCATGGAGCCATAGCAGCCAGCGCTCCTCTTTATTTGGTTGCAGGGGAAATGCCAGGAGATGTTTTCTTTCAGGCAGTAACTAAAGTAAGTTTCGGGGAATTAAAGAATACATAAAATTATTAATGAAAATAAAACGAATGCTAGAGTTCTGACTCTTATTGCAGGACTTTAGAGACATTTCTCAACAATGTGAATTCATAGTAAGACAAGCATTCCTTACACTAGCAGATTGGGCTTCTTTGGGTCCTGAAGGTAAAACAATTATCTATATTTTCTAATTAATAAGTCATTGAAATCCTTAAAATGTTTTTATATCCTAATATTCTTTAAATCCTATAATAATCGCAAGGCTAATAATGTTTAGTTTACTGAAATGATAATTAAGAGAACATCTTATGGGTAATGCTTTTTAATAATGAAGTGTAAAAAAATAAATAGGAATGTTTCATTTTAAAATTGTTTTGATCTTTCTTTACGGCATGAAAAAAATTAACAAAAATGAAATAAGTAAGTTAAACCAAAATTTTCATAAAATTCTCACAATGTACCACCGAAACATTTTCTACACATCAAGAAGTTTTTGAATCTAAAGACGTATATTCTGCAAATACATTTTACTTAAGCTCTAAGTACGTTTTCCACAATCTCGAAAAGTTATACTGGCTTGCCAGCATACCAATGAAAGAAAAAAGAGTAGTTTAACTCCCATATAACTTTCCTGAGAGATATTATATCACGACACTCACAATTCTTTCAGGTTTTGGAAAAATTTCGAAAACTTTCCATCTCTGTCCTCCCATAAAATCGACCCAGGATTACGAGCACTTGCTGATGTGGATTCGAAACGCTTTCGTGATGGCAGCCATGATGGATTATCCTTATCCTGCTTCGTTCATGGGAAACTTTCCTGCATTTCCAGTAAAGGTAAGCGAATGTAGCTTTTGGTAACCTAAGGTTTCACAGATTCACAAAAAAAAAGTTTTTTAAAACTATAGATAGTCTAGCATCATGTAAGGGTCATTTCAAGTTACTCTACTCTATTAAAAGTATAATTAAATCAAATTACTTTCTTTGTATATTGAGAATTTAATTACGCTTGTGATAAATACTTTTTTGACACACATACGTTTAATGGAAATCCACTTAGAGGTTTCAATAAGTAAACCATGGGGATCATAAATATCTTGGTTTAACTCATTAAATGTTAACAAGTTTTTATTAAAATTTGACTGAATTTTATTTCTTAAAAAGGGTGCAGCAAGTGCTCTTACATCTAAGTCCAATAGAAAGCTAAAACCCTGATTTGTTAATTAAAGTATTGAGAGGGAATATCGTATATAATACTTTCAGAAGAGTTTGATTCTAGAATTGGATGTCCTTTTCTAAACCTGCGTATGTCTGTACCTGTTATTATATTTTCTTTTTTTATTTATGTTATGTTATAGATACGCAGAGTATCAAATAGTCACCCCACCCTTATCAAACCACTAGTAAAGTAGCCATTGCATCTCCCTTAAAATATTTGTTATCCATTCGTTACGGTATGAATAGTAATATAATTTTAACGTTTGAGTGATTAATCATCAAAAGAATATTTAATTATATCTTTTCTATCGAAAGAATGTTTTAATCTGTTAAATAGGACCTGCAATACATAAGCACGCGATTTTTCTCTACTATTTTTTAAGAAAGCTATTCCACTTTGTCATTTGAATGAGTGTGTTTTTTAGGTGATGTGCCAACGTCTTGCGGCAGCTCCTAGCCCGACTGACGGTCTCTACTCCGCCGCAGCTCTGTACTACAACGCATCTCAGACCCTCAAATGCTTCGATACTTACGCCGAGTACATCTACTGCGCTGATCCCACTGGATGCGGACTGGGATTTGATAGCACAGCATGGGATTACCAAGTAATATTATTGAAACAGTCAGTTTTATATAAAAAAGTGATTTTCAATGGAAAATTCTGTTGTTTCTCTTCCTTATTATGAATCTACCTTATTCTCTCTCTCTTTATGATTTCTTCCTTTTTTTCATACTTTTTTCCCCTCTATCACCTTTCTAGTACCTACAGTTATCGTTTCTTCTCTCCCTCTCTCTTTTTTTCTTTCTTCTTTATCCCATTCTCCTATCTCTTCTTCTCAATACGTTTTTCCTTATAATATAATCTCTCTAGTTCTTCACATTTTCTTCACCATTCTCCTTCTTACTATGTTTCACCTTCTCTCTTCTTCATACTATCCAACTATTTTACCAATATTTTAGAAAAACAAAAGGAACCAAAAGAGTAAACATAAAAGAAAACATTTGTCATAACATTTGCTAAACCGTTACCTTCTTTTTTAACACTACGAACTTTTCTTTAGTGAAATAAATATTTATTGTTATTGTTTTATTTCCTTCTCAAGGCTTGCACCGAGATTAATCTTGAAGGATCCACAACCGGAGAAAAAGACATGTTCCCTCGCCTTATTTTCGACTCAAAGGCAAGAGACAAGTACTGCTATGGGAAGTATAAAGTATTACCAAGGAGAAACCAGATGGATGTCATTTTCTGGGGAAAAGGTAATACAAACTATGCATCGGAAAACATGAAACATTAGAGTGAATTTTAAAATCTAGATAATGGATTGGCGGGGGGGGTTCTTTTTTCCTGTGATATATTTAATTAAAAAGTCTAGAAAACTTAAGAAAAACTTCTATCAATTTTTTTTTATCAAAATGCAATTTTGGTAATCTCTTTACTATAGAACTTAGATTTTTACCTTTTAAAACCATTTTATAACTGAACTGATACAGCTTTTAAAGTAAAAGGTTTTAAATTACCATAAAAACAAACAATTAGAAAATTAGATATTTTTGGTAAATATATCTTACGAAGTTATAAGAATGTTAACAATTCTTTTTTTTCTCAGATATTACTTCCTCCTCTAATATTGTCTTCAGCAATGGAAACTTGGATCCTTGGGCAGTCGGAGGAGTAAGTTTCCTTAATATTTTATCAAACTTATTTTACTAAAATTTATTTTTTGAGCAACATTTTTTTATTGAGGTATGAATATTAATTCTGGTTTATTTTCATAGATTTTAAAGAATCTTTCTGACAGCCTCGTATCAGTATTAGTAGAAGGGGGAGCTCATCATCTGGATCTTAGGTTAGTACTAAACATTAATATGTATCGTCATTAATAACTAAATAAAGGACATTTTAAAAATATACCCTCCAGAAACTGATTTAGCTTGATAAGTTAAATTGTAGTAAATTTAAAATTTTTATATGTTCGAACTCTCTTTGATACACATCAGCAGTTCAGAAAACAATGATGATTGTAATTCTACTATTCAAAAACCACTTACTAAAACCTTTTTTCATCTAATTGTTTATTGAAAGCAGGTGAATAAATTAAATGATAAGAATGTGGTTTGTTGAGGGCAGTGTAATATTTCTTGAAAAATGTAATTTCAAGATCACCTGCATATCTACTTAAAAATTAAGGTTCATTTCATAATTCTTTAAAAATTTAAGCAAAAAAAAATGAATGACAGCTGAAAAGATAAAACATTGTTTTTCCTGCAGTGTTCTTCCTATACTTATTATAAATCAATATTTTTTATATATCATCAACAAAAAAATCATTCGGTTATTTAATGTTAATTTTCGTTTCTTTTTCAGAGGAGACGATCCTAATGACCCTCAATCTGTGAAAGATGCCAGGAATTTTGAGTTGAGAAACATTCAAAAGTGGTTGGCTGAATATTACTCCAAGTTATAAATCCCATCGAACTATACAACGAATACTATATTATATATTTTACAATACATTGTGTTTAGATTTACTATGTCTTTATATTTTTAAGATTTTTTTATTTTTCTGTCATCCAGTATTTTATTTAAGCTAAGTACAGTTTATAATAAAATTTATGTGCCTGAGTTTTTATTTTGTAAACTATTCTAATCCCGATTATTGTTTGTGCTCTTACTGGTCTGGTGTGGTACTCTCATACTGGTGATTAAAAAATGATGGATGAATTTATTAAATAAATGAAATGTTCAAAATACTAAAATAATGGGGGTACAAAAGATTTTCAAGCAATCGAAATGATAACTGGCTATTATACCCCAGATTGCTTACAGAGACTAGGTTTTAAATTTGTGTTTTAAAAAAGTAAATGCTTTTAATGACAAGAGGCTAGTCCCAGGGGAACCTTTTTAGCAGTGTCTGCTCTTATTGGTAGGTTGAAAATGCTCTAAGAAAACATAAGGTTTTTTTAATAAAAATAACCTGGTATGAGGAACCCAGGAACTGACGCATGCTAAGCAAGCATCTTACTACTGCTCCAGTGGAGATTCGGTAACCTTAAAACTTACTATTCAGTGGGCAAAGCTTATCAAATGGCCCCCGACAAACGAAACCTAAATCAAAGGCGTTTTCTTAACCCTTTAAATAAAAACACGGATTGCCTCTCTATATTCAACTCATAACTTTATTGTTTCTGAAAAACATCTTCGAATTTTTCTATCCTCTTTTTCCCGAGAGAAAACTTGGATTTCACAAGGATTTTTTATCTTCCTCAATCAAATCCATTTTTAATTCTTGTTTGACTTTTTTAATATTTATAACAATGTTTCTTATTATCTAACTTCAAGTTTATACTCATTTCTCCTTCAAATTAAAATATTTCGAAAAGTAAAATAAATAAAACTAAAGTATTATTTGGAAGATATAGAAATCCCTTCCTCCATAGCTAAAGAGGCCATATAAGTTCACATGACCAAAATTTTAGTTCAGGTTCCGCGGTTCAAGGGCATTAGTGTCTATGTTCCGGGCAAAGTGATTAATCGGGCATTATTAATAATGCCCGACGTGGAGGCGGGCAAAGTGATAAATTTCATTCATAAATTCCATTGAATTTATCACATTGCCCGCCTCTACTTCGGGCATTATTAATAATGCCCGATTTATCACATTGCCCGTAACATCTGTATGGGAATCATAGCCTACTATACACATAAGGCCAGAGAAGTTTGAAATCGTGAGTGACGTTCTGCCTACTGTTTCGCGTCATCGTCGCTTTTTTGGCCTCAGCGCAACCCCAGTCTGGAATCTTGCACGCTCTCTTCACACTGGAGTTGCGCTGTTGTCAAATGGAATGGGAATTCCCTTGTTAAAAATTACAGCATTACTGTCCATATGGAAGTTCCCGTTCTGGCATCTTCTATTCTGTGGATTTTATTCTTTTTCAAAATCATAGTCTAGTTTTTATGATTTATTTATAAAGATGGGTAGAAAGCTTATTTAATAGGTTTATAAAAATACTAATTTACTCAAATAGTCCATAGAAACATCACATCTTTGCATTTAATCATTACTTTAGTTTTTAACATTTATTTCTAGTTCTATTATATTTCTAGTTTTGTTCAGCAAAAATTTAAAAAAAACTAGAGGGCTACCACCCCGGCTTGCTATTTCTCTTGATATGTGGCTAAAACATTTCTCAACCCTTTAATTAAAAACACAAATTTCCTCTCCATAGAACTGACTATCCCTACTGTTCCCGAAAATAACTTCGAGTTTTTTATCTTTGTTTTCCTCAAAGCAAACTTGGATTTTGTTGGAATTAATCTTTCAATGGAATTACTCGATTACATTTTAAAATCCTTAGAAAAATGTTTCCTATTATCTAAAAATCCATAAAAATAACCAAATTTAAAAAAAAAAAACGATCTTCAGTTTAGTAGGGGGATGTTTTTTAAGAAAATAAAAAAAATTAGTTCAAAACTATGGAGCCCCGTTTACATGGACCATATACCAGGGTATAAGTGGCCGGTATACCCAGCAATCCCTATGAAAGGGAAAAAATGCAGGGTATAAATAAATCCACCTATTTCGGGAATTTGAATACCCGGCTTTCCCATGATACATTTCAGTCTCACTCAAAACTTAGTAACTTGTTGGAAAGTAAGTTGTTCTTTTTTATTTCAATTGGATCGATCGTCCGATTTGATTGGATGGATTAGATTGTATTGTCGAAATAACTTGAAAATAAACCCATTATGAACGCAAAATTCCTAGACGAAAACAAACAGAATGTAAACAACCACAAATCGCAATGAATAATGGGACCAGTAACGTCTATACCCGGGATTTGACTATTGGCCATGTAAACGGGTTTATAGCACGGTTTTCAATTTCCCTGTCCCCTGCATTATACTCGGGTATAGGAGTGCGGCGCATGTAAACGGGGCCATAAACCGGAACGTCTGTATATAATGTATTTTTTGGTACTTTTCTATTACGGTATACCACTCAAATACTTTAACTTCTAACTATATAGCCAATTTGGTTGTTGGTATTGGATAAATATATGGAAGTGTCTATTTGGACGGCAAAAATGCCAGCCAGCTGCGTGGCTAGATCAGAACTAACGTCGCCAGCGCGCTGGCGTGGATAGGGATTGGAAACACGCGTCTCGGTGCTCCAATCAAAACCGTTGCTGGGCAACTGCCGGGTAAAAAGAGTAGAGTTTAGTTGTATATCTGCCGGCCAAATAGACAGTGCCTAAATATATTTTCCGGTCTGTGCCCAAGTAGACGAATGACGTGATTTATGACGTCATTCAAAAATCCCGTCATTTAAAGTGACGTCTTACAAATCACGTTATTTCAAGTGACGTGAAAGTGGCCAAATTATCACCATTCATGAAAATTTAGTCATTCTAGGTGACGTCTAAATGTCGTGTTAGATTGACGTCATTTTTTTGGCTCAAAAAAGACGTCATAGTTGACGGGATTTTTTTCCCAGTTGACGTCATGTGAAAAAATGACTTGATTTTGACGTCATCCGTTCACTTGGGTGTGCTTGATCTCAAGGATCCGCTTATAAGCCTTCGTCAAGAAAGACAGACACAACAAAAATTTTTACTGACACAAGGGAAAGAAAGTACACCCAGGATAAGGCCGGAATAGAACCGCCACCTGGGACAGTACGCAGGCTGCTAGCGTGGTTGGCTGCACGTACTCCAATCAGGCCATCCTGGCCCCTCAATTTGGTGAATTTTAGCTCTTTTTTGCTGGCTCACTTTTCAGGTTTTCTCCTAAATTCTACGAATAATAAGATTTTCCTTTTTTTCCAGCTTCCATCTGATACCTAAAATTTATATTAATTAAAACTCAAATGTGAACTCGACTATCAACATAAGAAATACTATTCTTTTTATATGGTATAGTATAGTGACGTCATAGGGTTAGGAAACGTTGCAGTCTAGTATAGGACCCTCCGAGTAAATCCCCTCTTGGCTCATATAAATCTTTTCCCGATGACGTCACTTGGAGGTCAAACATGGTTACTGTGGCATATGATGTTTTTGTTTTGGCCTTGGAAAATTATCATATCTGCTAGCACAATTTTTCAGTGAAATTTCGAAACGCTTTCTGAAAGAGTACCGCCCGCCTACCCCCAAATAGAAATAAAATAAATTACTCAGTATTTAAAGAGGTAGGGTTAGAAATTATCATCTGAAAATGTTAACAGTAAAATGCGGTGCAGATGGTACGTAGGTACCTACCACAGAAAATAGAGCTTACAGAGGTCTCATCCCCAAACATGTCAATGGCAACTTTTAAAGCATTAACTTTCCCATATACACTGGCATCCCCCAAACGGGACCGCCTCATCTCCTTGGTCTCCACCCACTCTTGCCAGTCACTCATGACCGCGTCATGCAAGTTCTTGTCAGCCGGTGAACTGAGAGACATGCATAGATCTATAGAGGTCTCACTGGAGCATGAGTGTTATAATCTTCGTCCTGAAGTGGTGGTGGAGCTAAAGAGGACAACTGCCACTTGGAATCTCTGTAAGCTCTATACTCTGTGGTACCTACCACAGAGTACTAGAACAGAGAGTCCACGGCCATAGGCCATAATGGAAATCGAAAATCATGACATCTTGTTACAGGTTGGGAGAATTGTGGCGCTGGGATCGCACTAAACTCACTAGCGTCCGGATCCAATCTGAATCGTTCGCCGGCTGCCTATGGGAGATCGAAAACACCTTTTTGCACACGCGCTGAGTTCTAATTTGGCGAGAGATTTACGCAGCCGGCATACGTTCCAGATTCTAGTGTGGCGCCCTCACATCAGTAACGCATTTGAAAATAGCCTCGTGGACCCTCTGTTAGGATATTTCTCTGTGGTACCTACAACCTACATAACATCTACATAACCTTTCCTGAATCCATTCCTAATGGATTTCTTCCATTAATAATCGGAATCTTCGTTGTTCCTATTTTTTGTTCCAAATACATAGTGCACGAGGGAGTGGATGCCATAGCTTGACCTCCAACACTTGTCAGTATTGCTAAAGCAAAGTCACGTGATCGTGATGTGGAAAGCTCTATATGGCCTTATAACTCCTATACCCTTTGACGTCTCAACACTTTCTTCTATTAGGTAAACCGGATAGTTCTGTCGCATTTGAGAGCGTCTGTATGTGTTATACTTTTTACCACATTATGCGAGACCAATATAAACTGTTACTTAATCTACAGTAAATTTGGTAACTAGGCTTGATTTTGGGATTGAACTGTTTTCCTTAAATCTAAGATAACTTGTAACTTCGTTTCTTTACAGCTCAAAATTTTGTATTTTTCTTAAAATTAAGATTTTTATTACAATTAACTAACTGCTAGCTTAGAGCAAATAATATTTTAAATTATTTTTAACATATCATGTGGAAAATTTAAATCATATTTAAAATTTTATAAGGCATCCAGACAGTTCGATCACAACTATCTATATTAAATTGCCGGATTCACTCCGTTAGGAAAAAGCTCATCAAGAGTAGTATACGAATGAGTTTAAATTTATGGAATAATAACAGATTCTGTTAAATCTAAATATAGTGTTTTCAGGTGACGTCACGACCAGCTATTTTCTTTTAACTGTTAACCTTTTGTAGGGCTTTTAACTGTTGCTAAGGCGGTTGCTAGGTAACGAGGTATATGTTGCTTAGGCGGTTTTTAGGTATGGGGTCACGTGTTTGCAAATGCTCCAATAGAAGAATTCCACGGCCAGTCATTTTCTGTAACTATTAACCTTCTCTAGGGCAAAAAACTGCAATCTTCTATTGCTAAGGCCGTTGTTAGGTCCAAATCATGTGATTGAAAATGTTCTATTACTTAAATTAGAAGTTAATTTCATTTGAATTATAGTCCGTTTTCTATAGATGGCAACTTGAAGTATAAACCAATTCCTATTAATCGAAGAGTTCAGGAAAGCTCGAAAAGTGAGCCAACTAAAAATGAGTCAAAATTCCCCAAATTGTCTTTATTTATGGAGTTGAAGTATCCTGCTGGTTAATCTAGGGACGGGTTAAAGGGGGGCGGAACGGGAGACTACCCCCCTTCGAGAAAAATCCCCTAAAGCCTAAAAGTAGTTACAGAACACCTTTTGGCATGCTAAAATTCAAAAATTTACCGGAGGATGACCCCCGGACCTCCCTTATTATTTTGCCTATAGAGTAGTTTACGTCGTTTTCTATGATGATAAGCTAGAAGTTTTTATTTAGAAGAGTATCCGAGTAGCTCCCCTGTTCCGGAACCTCCATCGGGCCTGAGCTAAAACTTTTTAGACCCTATTTAAGGTGTTATAATTATGATTAGCCACTCAACAGAGGACGTCTACACCCCTCAAAAGTATCTGAAAAAATACTTCTTTGCTTGTTGAACGTGGATAAAAACGAGATAAAATGCTGTTTTTAAGGGTCAAATAACAAATTTCCAAAAATTTCTTGGGGAGGACAACCCCCCACGACCCCCTTTACTTGGATTTCTATAGTGCCCACAAATTGTTTTACGTCCTAATTTTTTAAAATTAATGTACCCCCTTCTCCACTATTTTAAGACTTATATTTTATATCAGTTTTGAGTCTCAAAACAGCTTACACAGTAATAGCTTTAAAGATATTATTTTTAAAAAATTTATATCCCATGGAAGCGGAGGACCTACTGTAAATTGAATATTCCATGTAACTGCCCCCACCCTCAAAATTGCATTAATCCGTCACTGGGTTAACCGAAATAAAGACGTTGCAATCACGTGACTCACACCTAGCAACCGCCCTAACATTAGGTTCTTGTCCTCCAGCAGTTAACAGTTAAAAGGTGAATCTTTCTATTGGAGCATTTACAATCACGCTACCCCTCACCTAGCAACAGGTGCGTGTCCTCCAGCAATTTACAGATAACTAGTCGTGACGTCATGTGCAACTGCTCTGTGAGAAAAATACCAAAAAAACTCATTGTATACAGACGCTCGCTGCACGACAGAACTTTCCGGTTTTACCTAATATAGTACACTAATTTTAGCCAGAACCACTATAGACCGGGAGCCAGCGACATATTTTGTCACCCATTTCCTCTCAAGCGATATTTGGTGGAATGCTTCAGGGAATTGTATCATAAAGCCTGGTGAGCGTCAGCTGCTTGTCTGTGGGTGGGTTGAGCGGTGGGAGCCCCCAAATACGTAAAAAAAAAAAAAAAAAAATTTCAGTCATTTCCTCCCGACTAAAACTTTGATTCATTATATAGACCCAATATGTAGAAGAAAAAAATTCGTCAGCTGGCTGTAGGACGGTGGAATAGATGTCAGCTGGTCGTTTTAACATTTGGAGCGTCTTCCTCAAAGATTCTTATCGATGAAACTAGCGATAACTTGAAGGTATTGTGGATTTCATTGATAAGAATCTTTGAGGAAGACGCTCCAAATGTTAAAACGACCATCTGAAGTCTATTCCACCGCCTACAGCCAGCTGACGAATTTTTTTCTTGTATATATTGGGTCTACTATAATGTATCAAAGTTTTACCGAGAGGAAATGACTGGAAATTTTTTTTTTTACGTGTTTGGGGGGCTTTCACCACTCAACCCACCCACGGACAAGCAGCTGACGCTCACCAGGCTTTATAATACAACTCCCTGAGGCATTCCACCAAATATCGCTCGAGAGGAAATGGGTGACAAAATATGTCGCCGGCTCCCGGTCTACTATCACAAGGCATTCCATGTATTTTCCAATTTTTATTATCACCTATGGCCTTGGACTCTTTGTTCTGGTACTCTGTGGCCTAGCCTACAGAAAGATAAGTTGAGATTAAAATTATGTTCGCGATTTTCAAAAGCTTCTCTCTCGAACTACGCTAGGTGGTAGTAAATTTTTGAAATCCCTTAAGAAAATAGGTTTAAGTCCATTAATATTTAATGTAACTTCTAATGGGCCGAATTTATAAAGCTTCCTCTGTCTTTAGATTGGAGAAACTTTCTTTCACATTTCCTGTACTGCCCTTTACCGTAATATGGCACAATAAGAAAATAAAAAAAAAAAGAAAGAAAGAAATGAGGTCTTTGGGGCAAGAATTAGGTATCTCCACTTTTAATTCAAATTTACTTTAGATGATTTTTGGCGTGCTTTAGGGTTACTGTATAAACATTACCTAGGATAGGATAAATACGGGAGTCAAAACAGCAACCCTTGTATTTGCACTATAAGCCCTCAGTGCATAACGAAGTTTAACTCCGTTATTGCGTAAATTCCAAGCGGACGATACATATAGAAAGTGTTTTTTTCAAAACGTAGCTACTTATTGATTACCCTTAATTTTAAAGATCTTTTACCACACTGTTGGTTTCACTCATCAGTTAGGTCTATGAAAATTGATGGATTTGGTTTACATATAATTTCCTGTTTATGAGCTTGATACAAAAATCCGCTTATAAATCTTCGTCAAGTAAGACAAACACCAACAGAATATTTTGCCGACACACGCAGAGAAAATCCACCCAAGGCAAGGCCGAAATCGAACCGACAACAGGTACAGTGCGCAGACTGCTAGCGTAGTAACCGAGCACGTAAACCCACTGAGCCGCCCCTTTCTCTATGAAAATTTAAATAAGATCCAAATTTTTTTGCAGGCTTTTAGTTTAAGACCCATCCCATATCTAGCAACAATGATTGGAAGTGTATCGCTAAATTGGCGAACCACACTGTGAGTAAACTTGGTTTGAAAGTGGAAATACCTGGTTCTTGCCCCAACGGTCTCAATCGCTAATGCCTCAAATGGAGGAGGTTCTTGTCGTTTCTCGCATGCGGTTTTTAAAACACAAATCATGTTAATTATATAGTCATTCTACAGAAAACGTACTTTTCAGAGAGAATAAGCCTAACCCACAGAGTACCAGAACACAGTTCATGGCCATAGGCGATAATGGAAATCAAAAAAACATTGGGTATGCCTCGTGGTAAAGGTCGTAGCTAATTCACAGGAGCTGTGGTATAGTGACGTCAAAAGGGGTGTGGCCAAAAGACGCCCAAAGGGTGACGCATCCGCAGTACTAGGAGCTTCCTTTCATATTACGTGCTCTATAACATTAAAATTAAATTATTGATCAATCCTGGCATGAGTACCAATGGCCTAGTATGCGACTACTAACCTAATGTTCCCAGGTTCAAATCCAAGTGGCCGCTTTTGATTATTTTGCTTTTTTTTAACTTGTAATTTTTCAGAAATAAACTAAGTTCAGAAAGTTATAAAAACGACACTCGTTCATAGCCAAACCTCTTCTGACGTCACCATACAACCGCTCCTGTGAACTAGCCACGACCCCTCGGGTCAGGGTCGCAGTCGATTAACCTTTATTAATACAGTCGACTCCGTATAATGCGATCACGTTTGGTATTAATCCGATGCCGAATTCGCTTAATGTGATCAGTTAATTTATTAATTGGATAAATTTATAGCTATTAAGTTGTAGCAAAATGCATAATTTAATGTAATGGACCCTTAATATTATCAATATTTAAACCATATTTCCTGGAGCGAAATGACTTTTTAAAGTTTAGGTCAGGTTTTACGAGCCATAATCTACCGAAGGACTAGCCAACTTTATTAGGAAGCGTGCCACTATGCAGAAAGCAAAAGTTATGCGTGCCACTTCCATTTGTTCTCAATATTATAAATACCAAAAAGTAAAGTTAAAAGTGTAAGCCAGTCAGCGTACCGGATATATGGGGTCCTACATGACGTCACGGCCGGTTACTTTCTTTTAACTGCTTGGTGGACAGACACCTGTTGCTAGGGCGGTTTGTTAGGTGCAGGTTCACGTGATGGAGCATTTGCACATGACGTCGTGACCAGTCCGGTTTCATTTTTTAACTGAGTTAACTGCTTGGTGGAGAGACAAATTGCTCGGTGAGAGTTACTTGATTACAAATGCTCTATAAAGAGATTTGCCGCTCTTGATCTTACACTTAAGATTTTATTAAAAATCACTAATGAAATTGTAAAAAAAATAATTTTGTTATCCGATAACTAAACCTTATACATGACTTCAAGGCGTGCCAAACATCCCCGGTCTACTGATAAATGTATTTCTTTTCAGTTCCGCCTTCATGGTTCTTCATAGTTAAAAGAAAACTTCGGATTTTCAGAATAAATTTACGGGATATCACCTCTACGAACATCACGTGCGGTCCAGCTGCAACGCCTTGCAAATGTCTCTACTAGTTTATTTTATTATGCGTTTTTCTATCGGAAATTAAATTATTCTCGATTGTATTCAGTAGAAGAAAAAGGGAGATGAGAGATAGCACAGAATACCAGAACAGAGGGTCCAAAGCCATAAGCGATAATGGAAATCGAAAAAACACGGAATATCTTGCGATAGAGGCTATTTTGGCTCTGGGATCGCATCAACTACTTAAGCAACTCACGCTTCTTTCGTCACGTCACGAAAGGCGAACAAAAGCTTGATCCTCCAAAAGAACAGATTAAATGAACACGTCATAGCCTATCCTTTGACCACCAAAAAGTACTGACTACCTGCCTGTCAGTCATTGAATTTCCAGTGCTGCCCTCAACCTTATGAGAAAATTTGAAAATAGCCTTTTGGACCCACTCATGGACGTATATAAGGGGGGGTTAGGGCGTCCAGACACCCCCCTTAGCCTAAACCTGTCAGCCAAACAGAGAGGTTCCTGTCCCAAATATCCAAAAAAATGAGTGAAAATACAACTTTTTCAGGTCAAATTTCACAAAATTTTCTGGGGGAGGACCCCCAGACCCCTTTTTTGCTTGAGGGCATGTATTAACCACAAAATTTTGTGATAAAAGTTCACAAAAATTCACATTTACCCTACATTTTACTCGAAAAGGGAAAACTATTAGAAACATGTGAGGGTCCAGAGCCCCTTCGAAATAGTCGTCTAGTAACGGCTAGCTTGGTCCTGAGATCTTATAGGTTTTGCCTCCCCTCAGTCAAAAAGTTGAACTTATATACACCTATGAAACTCCATTTTGTCCCTCCTCGTGATAAAGGTTAATATGGGAATTTCAAGGTATACAACCTCCCTTTCAAAACCTCAAACTTTTAATTTTTCTCCATAGAACACGACCGGGGGGTTAGGGGGGTTCGGGGATCCTCCCCCAAAAATGTTTAAATTTTAGTATGCTAAAAGTCTTCGAAAGCTATACTTTTTAGGGGGTTTTCAGGGAGCTTCGCGGGCCGCACAAAATGACCCGGCGGGCCGCATGCGGCCCGCTAGTTGGAAAACCCTGTTTTAGCTAAACTATAAAGAAAAAGTTTTCCCCCTTGAAGAAGTTTCTTGTCCCCCCCTTATAAAAGCTATAGCTACGTCCGTGGACCCACTGTTAAGATTTTTCTATGTCCTATACACAGAGTACTAGAACAGAGGGTTCACGGCCATAGCCAATAATGGAAATCGAAAAAACTAAGTATACTGTATAAGATAGAGGCTATTTTGGCACTGGGATCGCGTTGCGTCACGAGAGGCGGAGAAAAAAACTTAATCCTCCTATAGCCCTCCGAAAGGACAGATTGAATGAACACGTCACAGCCAATCACAGCTTTGACCATCAAAATGTACTCCCTACCTCTCTGTCAATCATTGAATTTCCCCAGCTGCCCTCTATGTTATACAGAAATTTTAAAATAACCTTGTGGACCCTCTGTTAGAATTTTTCTCTGAAGTCCTACAAACAGATAATAGAGCTTACAGATAGGTCTCATCCCCACTAATGGCAACTTTTAAAGCATTAACTTTCAAATAGACACTGGCATCCCCCAAACGGGACCGACGAACCGCCACACACCCTCTCTTGCCTGTCACTCATGGCCATGTCATGCAAGTTCTTGCCAACTGGTGAACTGAGACATACATAGATCTATAGAGGTCTCACTGGAGCATGCCTGTTATTATCTTCCTCCTGAAGTGGTTGTGGAGGTAACGAGGGGAAACTGCCACTTGGAATCTCTATGATCCTACAATAGCCCTTCAAACGGACAAATTGACTGGACAAGTCTTATCCAACCACAGCTGGTGACCACCAAAATGTACTGCCTACCTCACTGTCAATCATTGAATTTCCAATGCTGAGCGTTGCGGACCCTCTGTTAGGCTTTTACTCTGTGAGATAGGATAAAGGGCATTTGCAATCACGTGACTCGCACCTAGCAACAAGTGCGTGTCCTTCACCATTTAATAGTTAAAATGAAATAACTGGTCGTGACGTCATGTGCGAATACTTCTATTAGAACTTTTGCAATCACGTGACTCCGCACCTAGCAACCGGTACCTGTCCTACAGCAGTTAAAAGAGAATAACTGGACGTAACGTCATGTGCGAATCCTACATAGCTCAAATTCACAATACCTACAAAGGTCACGTGGGTTAGCGCATGCGTCACAAAGAAAGAACATGTTTTAATAAGTTTTAAAGTTACTGAATCACCGCTGGAGCAGTGGTAGGATGCTTGCGTGAAATGCGGCAATTCGTGGGTTTTATCCCCTTCCCCAGTTACTATTTTATTAAAATTCCAAAAAATATAGCAAAAATCAAGTCCACACGCATTGGATCAAAGTAATAAAACCTTCTAGGTATTGTGAATATGCCTCTACAGCAGGTATGGGCAACCTTTGTGAATATGCGGGCCGAACTCAAAAATAATGACGTGGAGGGCCAGGGGAAGTAGTTTCAGTTTTTGGTCGGGGGACAAGCCGCAACCAGACTTTTGTTTTGGGGGATTGACTCGACGTCATTTCTAAGGTACTAGTACATTTTACGTTAAGTTGTAGATCACTTAAAAGTAGCATTTGAACTGGGTCAGTCCAAGAAATTTTTTTAAAATTTGCCTATAAAAGTAGTGATTTAGCTTACTTTGAGACTCTTTAGGTAACATCTGAAGAGAACGGTTCCTTGTAAACCACACAATAAGGGGGCTTTTTTTAAATTTTTCCCTTTAAATGAGTGTTTTATCTCATTTGAAACCACTTTGGGGAACACGCACAGGGAACCGTTTCTTGTAAGCGGCAGAATTTTCAAAGGAAAAACCCTGTACACTGACTTCCAAATTGTGGAGGGGGTTTAGGGACCCCAGAAAAATTTTGAAATTTGATCCTCAAAAGTACTTTACTTTAAAGTAGTTTGAAATACTTTTGTGACTGTCTGAAGTCTCTTTTGACTTTTCTCCATGACAATTTTTTAAATGTTCCGCGCCCCAAAACAAATGGCGAGGTGGGACGGAGGTTGCCGATATGTGCTCTATAGGCTTAAAATAAAAAAAAAATGGGTAATTTGAATTAAATCGATAAAAAGGCTTAAACAAGCCAACGTAATTGGTTCATTCCGTTAATTGCACTATATTCATTTACAGAAAGAATTTAAAGTTGCAAAATGCATACTTTTAATCGATTGAAAATGCTTAAAATTACATTGTTTGACTCCAAGAAATTACTCTAGTTGCACTGTTTGCCACAATTACTATAAAATCACTTATTATCACTTTAATATCAACTGAAAGCGATCACATTAATCGGAGTCGACTGTATAGTAAGATATTTAAAAGTAACAAGGGGTTATTTAGTTAATAAGGTATTACAGTTCATTAATTTAGAGGTTCCCAAACTAGATCGCGAACCACTGGTTAGCTTATGACTATTTTTGGATTAAATGGAGATAGATTTATTTTGATTAAAATGGGGCTAGATTTATTTTTAGGTGTAATATCTTTGCATGACCCTTATAGTCAAGGTTACAAAATTAAAACGATAAGTAAAACTGTCTGATGCAAAACAAGCAGTTTGAGGCTTTGATTAAAAGGAATTCTGCTTCAATTATATAAAAATAGAGAAATTACGTTTTAACCGGAGAGTTATGTTGCTCTAATACATTAATCAAGCGTGCTTCAACGGAATTTTATCTTTTCTTAAATACCTAAAATTTTCATTACTTATTTAATTTTTAAAAATCCACATTTGCGGGGGATAAAAAGAACTTCTTAAGGCAAGCAATGTAAGAAATGTATATATAATCACAGTATTCATAATACTCTAAAAAAACGGTTAATCTACCAAGTGAAATTTTAAAATGGAAAAAATATAAAAAAAACCTGTATAAATAGAAGTGAGTCGCGTTATGTAAACGTTTGGGAACCTCTGCTCTAATTTGCTTATGTGACCATTGAGTCTGGAATCCGATGGAGATAAGATGAGACCAGCACAACTTTATTTATAATGCGGACCAAAAAATACGAGATTCACTTGCCGTGGGCCAAAAATTTTCTGTGGACCGATACCGCGAGCCAAAAGATGAGTTAAAATATAAATCTATTTGCTTTTAAACTTTTGGAGGGAAAATAAAAACATTATTGGAATTAGAAAAACGATACCATATTGTGTATTTCAAGAAATTATCTAGTTTTAACTGGTTTTTAAAGGCCATTTTTAAAAATCTTTCCTTTCATTGATTTTTTAACCGGTTGAGCATCGTTAAAATCTTTCAGAAACCCTCTTTTTCAAATTGAGAAAAGAGGGTTGGATAAATTTTTGTTGTGCAGGCCTGATCCAAGTATCTTTGTTTGTGTTGTAAAACCAAGCAACTTCTCTAGTCTTCTATTTTTATTAATAACTGGCACATAACAACAGTAAATCCTAACCTAAGCCATGTCACCTTCTCAATAGACATCTCATTTACAATAACCATGGATGCCTTGGAATTATTAACTAACCTTAAAGTTAAACCCTGCCAGCCGAACATTAAACCTCCTCATAAATGGCTTTTTATGCAGGTACTAATAATAAAGGTGACATGGTTTAAAATATTTAATTCTATATAATCATTGTAGCAGCAGCAGTCTTGATTTCATGCCTAAAGTGTAAAGAACGTGGACATAAAGTGTAAGGTAACAATATAACAAGTGTAAATCTCCACAGGACCCCAGACTCGGTTCGTAAATGTTAGTTAGTAAGTTATAGTAAGTCACCCTTAATAACATACCGTTAGCTTCTGAAGAACTTAGGCACTAGATTAGCTCCAGACTAGTTTTTTTCGCACTTCTTTGGAACCTAAAACTAAAAAATAAATATCAGATCTAAGTATCCAGTCTTCCTGAGACCAAAAGGTATTATAAAATGAAAGTATGAGCTTGCATTAAAATTAATGGTAGCCCATTCCGAATTTCTTAGAACGGTGAGATCACAGGGTAAAAAGCCTAACAGAGAGGGTACAAAACGGTATTTTCAAATGCCTTTATCGTATGATAGACGGCAGTACTGCAAAAATCTACGATTGAAAGAAGGGAAGGCAGTGCAATCTGAATGAACATGTCACAGACAACCACAGCTGTGACATAAAATCTGTCACTTTCGAAGGGATATTAGAGGACTGAAATTCAATTTCTCCACCTCTTGTGGCGTGACAAAGGAGTATGCAGTTACACGTTTTACTACTATTGATTAAATTACCTACATTAAAAAGTTTTTCTAGGTATAAAAAGATTGCAAACCCCACCGAAAAGACACCCACCAATATATAATTTAAGAATCTTTTATTCTGTTTCACTTTTCATGTTCATCCTGAGTGATTATCACACCTGTGAATCGCTAGTTTCCATAGAAAAGTGAAGGAGTTGAAGAGTGAAACTCCAATTTCACACTTTTCACTTTAGTCAAACGTTTAAATGATTCCTCCAAAATGAATACAAAAAGGGATAAGTTTGATTGAGCCTTTACTCACTGGTTTGAGTGTTTACGACTCGATTCACCCTTTAAAGTCTAAAGGCATTAGAAAATCTCGCATAACTCTGAAATCTACGTATAGAAGAGAAATCCGTTTTTGGAATTCCTTAATTGAGAACTCACCCTCCTTTAAAACTATATTTCTTAAGGTGCTTTGTGTAGTTTTTTTCAACGGGAATAAAATATTAAAAAGGTTAAAACTTATGCTATCCCCAATCAAATATTTAAAAAATTTTACAAATTGCTGGTATTAAGCAAGAACATGACAACTGGAAATGCCAAATCTGTATAATATTAATATTATCATTAGAAATCAATAAGTATTTTTTACTTGTTTTAAAGAAAAAGGTTTGCACAATAACTATTCTTAAGATTTTTATCCCATTTATTTAGCAAAAAAAATCCTTTAAATTATCTTATAAGAGTATGAAACATTTTTGTAAGAGTCAAAGAGAGGGGTCATTCGTGCCTACCGTCTTTTTTAGGGACGCATATCATCAAGGTCAAAAACCAGGTCTAAAATTATTTTCAAAAAATTATCAAAACCCCTAAACTAAAAAAAATAGTACTTTTTTTGAAACGTGAAAAGTACTCACTTGGATATGGTGCTTCTTAATGCCGGTCTGCAAAGGTCCATGGTTCAGACACCTCCCTCCATGGGACATCTGATGCTCTTCGATGTCCGGAGAAAAAGCTCATGCAAAGAAATGTAAACAAAAATATTTATAAAGGGTACAGGAAAAAATTTTCTTGGGATCAGTTCCCATATTTTTGTCATAAGCGCTCTACAAAAGGGAAATTCATCCCTGAAAAATTTCCTAAAATAGTAATAGCAACAACACAAGGGTACAGAAAATGTTATTACTCTCAACAATTCCCCGATTAAAATTTAAAAAAATATTCTAACATTTTACGATATCTCTTCTGAAAACTGAAATATCGTGAGATGGAAAAATACATTGATTATTTTGTTGAGCTTATAATGAAAAGGCTCTATTATATAAGAAATTATAAATTGTTAAGTGAGCCTTTCTAAGTTGAAGCCTTAGTTTCTATTCGAGTTTGAACCTTTTAAACACATGCCTCTGAGAACCATTCAATTAATAATGATTTAAATTTATGAAATTGAGATTTTATCATTGTTTCAGTTCTTAAAAATATTTTTTGAAAACTTGGTCAAAACCTTTAAATTATGAGCTTACAATTACAATATATTGCAGTTTAACATATACAAAACATTTATTATACAACAATATTGAATTCTTAAATTGTAAAAATTAGTTATTTTTTCAAAATGTGCTTAACATTTTTCAATTATCATTAAAATTTAGCGTTGAATTCATAATATGCATTTCAATAATATATGTTATGGATGCGAATTTTTCGATTTAGCTAGATTTTTCCTTTTTTAAGGAACTTTCCGAATTTAAAGATAAAGGTATTACCAATATGAAATTACAGAGAGATAAACTTTAAAAATTATTCTTGGGTAATTTTTTTTCAACATAAAGTTAGAAAAATTTGAAAACTTTTCAAGAATGCAATATAGGGTATTTTCATCTGAACCAAAGCAATAGGTACTAAAAGGAGCAGAATTTTCATAATAAACAGCATCATATCACTACTTGTGACCTTGATTATCTTATAAAACACTCAATTTTTATAAAAATTAAAAACATGATTTTCGATGCATTTAAATTTATATTCTCCTTCTGTCACACCCGTTACGAAAAAAGAAGCAAAAGTATACATTAAAAAAGATTCAATTTTCCTCAAAAACACTTGTTACTAATTCTTGCAGTTATGAAAACATATTTTAATCTATAAAGGTGTTTTTAGTTTCTATTTTGAGTGAGTTTTAGTGTGACCGATGTGACAACATTTTAATTTTTTTTAAATATTTTAATGATTTCTAAAAAAGTAAAAGATTGAATTATGTTATATTGTCATGGCAAAAAAGTAGGTGAATTATTATTATTATTATTATTATTATTATTATTATTATTATTATTATTATTATTATTATTATTATTATTATTATTATTATTATTATTAAGTAAAGTTGTCTGGATATCACACCCGTCTCAATGGAATGGCCCTATACCAATTGAAAGGTTCATGAAAATACACTAAATGCAAAGCAGGATTTTCACTAAATGCAAAGCAGGATTTTGAGGAAATTTTGACACAGGGTTCCCACTTTTTAGAACCAAATATAGAGCCTTTGTAGAGGTTTTTAGAGCCTTTAAAAAATTTTACTACGGCAATTGAATCATAAAAAATTCATAAGGGAAATTCTGTCAAATAAATTAATACTTTTACATTAAGTAAATTAGTATACTGAATTCAAACTTTGTTTCTTATGCATATGATATGTAATGCATGAGACAAAATCTTAACTATAAAAAGACCTAAAAAAATTTTTTTAGAATTCCAAATAGAAAAAAATAAGTCCACAGTTTGGATTAGAAATAAGGTCTTTATATGGTATCCATATTATTTTTAGGGCCAGTGGGAACCATGCGACATCTTTTTTCTGACATATCTTTTGAGTACCTTAAACATATAATACTTGGCTAACCTTGATAGCAATACATCCAAGCTTTATATTATCGCATTTTCAAAACATACAGTGATATTACTATTATTAGTAACGAATTGACAATTTTGTCAGCAATAATAATTTAAGATTGCTTTATGATACTCAAAACTAAAAAGTACAAAAATTTAACACACATAACTATAATAAATTATTTTTTTAGAATGACAGCTGTCTTAAGTCGACAGAACTTAGTTTTGAATAATTGAATGTTTTTATTATCGGAGCTTGTGCTATTCCTATGAGGAAAATATTTTTGAGACTTAATTTTTAAGCCAAAATCTGAATTTTGACAACTACGAGAAGAAATGTTAAAGGTATAATAAAAAACCCTCAAAACCATGCTTACCTTAAATTTTAAATTTTCGGACTTAGACCACTGTCATTCTGAGCAGCTCAAGTGAGTTGGTTCAACAATTAAAATAATGCTGTATTTATTTAAAGTGGATTAACCAAGTAAATCAATTGAATTTTTTTTTTAATTGCTGAACTAACTAATTGAAAAACATCTTAAGCAATGCACAACACGGGACTCAGCCAAGATCCTCTAAAAGGCCTAACAATTCGGACATGGAACGTCAAACGTAGTCAAAATGGGTAAATTTGTTATGTTAAGTCTATGGACCATAAAAACTTACTTTCTTAATTCTTTGAGTTATGTATCTCCAAGTATATAAACGTTCTAGATACCAAAAACCTCTAAATTTCCATAGAAGTTTTACCTTCTAAAATAAGCTTTTCTGCTCCATAGATTTAACAATGCAAATTCACTGATTTTGACTTATGTATGATGTCACACGTCCGAGTTGTGAGGCCATATATATAGAGTCTTGGCTGAGTCCCACCAATTTTTACCAATACGAGTTCCTAAAAACTAACAGCCATATACACAGCCATTAGCGTCGGTGTTAAATCCTTGGTCAAAGAAAGATTCCACCCAAGTTCACCAAATTTTTCTTTATTTAGCTTCTGGTTAACATCGACGCTGATGTCTGTGAATATGGCGCTGTAACAACCATATTCACAGCCATCAGAGTCAGTGTAAACCAACATTTAAAGAAAGGAAAATTAGCTTTTCGCTGACTCTGATTGGTGGAATCCTTCTTTGATCTAGGATTTAACACTGACGCTGATGGCTATGAATATGGCCGTAAGTGTTTTATGTTCTTCCTAAGAAGTTTATAATTGAGGTGGTCAGAAACAGGTACGATGGTTGGGGGTACAAGGCACCGGCATTATGTATATATTCCATATTTTCCCCTTCATGAAAGTACATGGGGGTATAACAGTGCATCAATCACCTCATTCCTACCAGAGAAAACACACGAGAAGTTGGTTTTCCCCGGAACACATCAGCCATTGCTTTTGACAACGAGCAAAGAGTATACCGGCGTCGTGCACGAACGCTTTGTGGTTGCGACTTCGACGGATTCAGTCTTTAGGGGGTAACGAAGGGCAAAAATGGGCGCAAGGGTCGGAAACAGATCTGCGGAAACAGATGCGGGGTCTCGAGTGGGATGGAGAGGGAACCACGAGGGCGGTCGAGATGAAACGATTGCGTCCCAGTCTCACGAAACGGGAATTCGGCGAAACTATTAAGAGTTTAAGCAGTGAAATGATACGAGTAAATGTGAAATTATATTTATTAGAAGAATTTAGTTTGCTGATGTAATGTTAGTTAACGCCATCTAATTAAATTCTTCCAATAAAGTTTAGTTTCACAATTATATGCATCATTTCACTGCTTAAACTCTAATGGGAATAATGCTTGAAAGAGAAGTTGACGTACTTTGCTTAAAAGAAAGATATATGCATGTAGAAGAGCGTGACAAGTGGGAAATCAAAGCAGACAAAGACCCTCTCTGATCACCTACATAACTAGAATCCACTGATTTTAAAAGGTTTTTTTTTCTTGGAGTATATTGGAGTGGGTGAGAAGCCAAGAAGTACAAGTTAAGGTGAGGGAAACGTTAACTAACTATGGATTAATATGCAAATTCTAAACAATAAATTTTATGTATTGAAATTCTATATTTTGTATCGTACTCTAATTTATGACTACTACAAAAATACCCTTTGAAGCAAAGGGAAAGATAATTCACATAAAAAATATTCCAGCAAGATAGCATGGCCATCTCTTTTACAGAGCTATTCAGCATTGTAACAAGTGCCCCTTGGCTTAAAAAAAAATATCGAAGAAGATTTGGCAAGTGAAAGAGTTTTAATCTTTTTGGAAGATTTAATTCGATCCTTAACGGAATTTTTTTTAAAAAATCAGAATCTTTGTCAAATTTTAAGAATACAAATTAAAATTTCGTAATAATTTGTTTCCAGAAATATCAATGATTTTTAATTTGTAATATCAATAATTTGAATAAATCCCACGAAGTTTTTAGGATAAAGGTTCCAAGCTTGGATTAATTTTTTGATTTTAATCTCAACTACAATTATATCATAAATTCCAAATATTTGTCTCAAAAATAAATTTGATTTTGAACACATTAATGGCTAGGACCAAACAGAAAATGTTAGAATCTTCAATGGTGTACTTCCTAAAATATACTTTGAAGACCCTAACAATTGATATTTTAAAATTATTGCAGTTTTTTCACAAAATTTAGCTGTATAAAAATTTATTCATCTGATGTATCAAAATAAAAAATTAAGAACTTTTGAACCAATAAATTTTATATTTAATCGCAAAATTACCATTTTACATATTTAGCTATCTTTATTAATCAAAGATTAAAAATTATTTCTATTTGAATAATTGAATTAAAGTATTTAATGAATTTAGAATTGGATGAAATATCCAATGCTGTTTGAATGACTGATACATGAAAGTGACTTAACATGTCATTCATAGAATGCAATACGAATGAGAACCATGAAGTATTTTGAGCTATAAGATATGTGTATAACTGATGATTAATGCTTAAAAGAAAGGAAATTTTCACTTCAAATTCCAATTTCAGGTCACTCAAAACTTTTAACTAAAGAAATCCTGCAAATCCCTTTGAAGATGTTGGTTTTTGCACTCAAATTTTTGATAAAAGCCTTTGTGCTTCTCGTATTTGTATGGTTGATACACATAATAGGGCTGTGTAAATTAATTATATACTAGATTAGAAACATTTATATTGCATTTGGAAATCAAGAACTGGGTTTGTTGCCCTCTGTGCCACCAGGGTGATACAGATGGTCACCAAAAAAGAACTCCCCCACTGTTTTTTTGAGTTCGCCCCTTTTTTTTTTTACTTCTCTTCGTTTTATTGAACTGCTTGTAGTTTAATGGCAGAGAGGTGTAGAATAAAAAGATTCAAAATTGAAAAATGGAATATAGAAATTTTTAGGGTATTAAGGACATGTACTTGGTTCACAGTAAAATTTTAAAAAAAAATTCCTTTTTTATATTAAAATAGCCTTTAACCACTTAAAACGTTTTAAAATACAGAAATACTCCAGTTACTATATTTTCCTATACGGTTTGAAGGTAAAGGTTGAAACTATCTTAGTTTACAGATATTTCTTTGGGTCCTAGGAGAGTATGCAAAAATTACGTCACAAATTACCCTATAAAAAGTAAAACCTGAAGCATATTTATTTCCAACCTTCATTACTATACTAATGAAAATTTAGTTTTCAGATCACTTTATCTGATGCGTTACTGCAATACGGTCTTTTAAGTTATTTTGAATAAGAGGCTGATGCTTCTGATTTTTTTTTTTTTTTTCGTTTTTTAAAATGAAAAGATAATTATTCAAATTTCTCATAATATTTAAAGACAAATTGTATTAATCCAAATAATTTAAATAATATTTTCCTTCCCATTTAAATTTTTTATCCTTTTCTGATGAACAGAAACAAGGTTCTTCCTTAACAGTGTTTTTAAAGGATAAATAGTGGGAAAATGTTAACCCAACGTATCAAAAGTTTTTCAAATTTTACTTATTTTGAAATCAAGCTTGTTTCTATTTCCATATTTAATAAGCGGAAAACAAGTATTACTTTTAATATGTTAATCTTACATTCACTCTGAACACAGTCCAGAATAATTAGTTTAGTTCACAAGTGCATTTTAGAAAAACTTTAATCACTTAAAACTTTGAAAATTACGGTAAATTTCGTAGTTAAACAACAATAATAATGCGTTTAATGCATTCACAATCAAATAACATTAATTATAAACTTCCCATAACTGAAAAAAATTAGAAGAAGTGAAAATAAATGTTTTGTTCAAAGAAAGTCTTAGAACTTCCTCATAATACAAAAACGCTTTGGTTTTATATAATAATTAAATTACTTCTTTTATAATTTTTCCCTAATCGTAGTCGTTTTCTAATTTACGATTGTGGTTTTGTTTTCAAGAGATAGCTACCGTTTACCCTCAATGCCTTCAGTTTGAAGAAATAGTAACAATTGTTTTCAGTTACAACAAAGATAACTTTTTTTACTGACATTTGCTTTACAACCCCCACATTATCATCGCAATAAGGTTCTGAGGCATCGTAAGGTGAGGATGGGGCACCGACGACGGGTCAGAGAGGTCTTCCGGATTTCGATGAATAAAAAAAAACTACTTTGTCTATACCAGACATTCCACCTCCTCCGACCAAGATGTCTATCGGTGTCGCACCATCCTCCAATTTCATATCACCTGGTTGTCCCCAAGGTACTACGTGCCGACTCCCCCGGAAGTAGGAGCCGGTCACTAACCATCCGGCATTTCAAGGCACGGTGACCTATCAGTAACCCGGAGGTGACCCTGGGTGGTCAGTGTTCCGGACAAAGGCTCTGGGGTTGAGCCAACGCATCGTTTCTTTCATACGATGGTATCCTCATGCACTGACCGTTGACAACACAATTTAGTACACTTCAATATCATTAAGATCAGCCAGGAACTCAAACTGCGAAGAATTTTGGGGGGCTATATAGGATACCAGTTCATCTTAGAGGGTATCAGTTCTTTTAAATTATCAAATGATTTTCACATCCAGCATTAAAGGTGGTGGTACTCTAAAATTCCACAATCAATCAGAAACGGCTAGGATTAGGTAACTATTTGATTTTCCCATGTTATTCAAAAGTTCACTAGTTTCACTCTTTATGTCGCTTCATCTAATTTTTTTATCTCTACGGGAAGTAATTAATTTAAATTTCGATATTTAGGTTTATGCACTAACAGTATTCAGGTCATTCCTTCATGGAATAGCAATCTACATAGATTGCTTGGTTAGTGCCGGATATTATAAATATATTTAACCACGAAATAAACCCATATTCTTCAAGGATGAAAGTGATTAAAACATTTATATACCCTTTAAATAGGTAATTTAGGCATTAGCACAGAATTTTTTTAGTTCATAAACTTTTCTCTTAAACAAAGTGAAATTTAATGATTTTTCAAAATTTTAACTATTAAAAACAGGCCCAAAGAAAATTGTGATAGTTTTTTTTTTAGGTCATTTTATTTCAAGCAATAGAAACAATATTGATTCCTTAAGTAAAATTACTATTTTTAAACAAAATTAAAGATTAGATTATGCATTTTTTATAAGTTTAATTAAAGATAAGTATGTTTTCAACTATACAAGAGCGTCTTCATCTTTGAAAAGGATAAAAAGTCTAAAAAGAATGAAGTATGAATATTCATAATTATGTAAATATTTCCAAAAACTCACAGTTAAATGCAACTTAATAAGTGAACAGAGCTTTAAAATTTAAACTTGTTTAGTTTACTCACTCATTCTTTAGAATAATCTCGTTTTATATGTGTGTGCTTTTATTGTATCAAATACATTTTTAGCTTTAAATATTTTGCACATTGCAATAACGCTACAGTTCTTTCAAATTGGAAGTTAATTAAGTGGGGAGAAATTAGATGCAACTTTACTCTGTACCAACTGCAGAAAGATATGGGTCTTTTTATACCGTTGCAGTAGGTTGTAGTTAGGTATGGAATTAAATTGTTTAGTTAATTGTTCTCTAATGGTTCTTTAATTTTAAGAAAGTTTAATTGAACATTCATTTTCTTTCGATTAAGTTACAATTGGAGTTTTCTTAACTGGAGTAATTTCTATAATTTTTGATATTTTAATCTTCATGAAAAATTTTAATACAAAGTTTTGAAACTTTATGACCTAAATCAAGCCATAATTTTTAAGCATTTCAAAATTCTATTCTAACATAACTTAATAAATATCCATTCTAAACTCTCAAACCACTCAGTATACAAGACTCTTAAAACAAGTTTTTTGCTTTCAAATTTTAGAAAAAATCAAGGGGTTTTTTACTACAAGTTAAATGTTGAACTTTTTTATCAATTACGCATGAATTCTCTCACACAAATCAGTACATCAAATTATAGTGAAGGTATTTATATAATTTTTCAGAGGAAACCATTATAAAATTTAAAAGGGGTCTAAAAAAAACAGGTTTGCTGTTTGATTTGAATTTGCTTTGAATTAAATTTGAGTTTGCATTTGCTGATGACAGGACCAACCTTAAAAAGGAATTTGCAGGCTTATTTAACTTTAAAAAATCTTACAATTTTTGAAAATATTAAGATTCACGTTTTTGAATTGTTATAAAATTTAAAGAAACTGAGTCTGTAAAAGATATTGTAGAAATCCAAATTAAACATGGTGTGCTGCTAATAAATTAAAAAAAAAAGTCCTTTTACATTGAATAAGTGACCAGAATTGAGTGTAAGACAAATTTCCATTTATATTTTAAAGTTTGACGAATTTTTTTTCATTTAAGAGTTGGTATACATTCAAATCGAGCTAGTAAAAGAGCATGAACTTTAGTCTTATTTTTGACTTTTTAATGACAATTTCTAGGTTATAAAATCTTGTATTAAGGTGTTTTTATTTCTGTATTTTTTGGTTCAAAAAGTTCTTTTATGCAACCTTTCACTCTAAATTTTTTATAAATGTAAAAAAGCGTAGAGAAAAAATTTTAGTAGATATTACTACCTATAAATAAAATTTCATGTTGTACTCTAATACCTCCCTTAATTAAAAATACAACGTCATTACTAAAAAAAATCATCAACACCAATTTCTTTATACCATCTGATTCTCAGACTTTCCTTAAAGATTGTATCGATAGCATTTTACAAATGAATGTTTTGATAATTTTTTCTCCTTCCCATTAAAAAGTTTGTTTATTATATTTTTAAAATAGTATTCCACCCGTAAACCCCTTTATATTATATCAAAGAATTTTAGTATCATTTTAATAAATAAAAACAAGTATGTTGTCTACTCAATACAACTTTGTTTAAATTTTAATTCAACGATTTCTCTCTAAAAAATTGGTTTCATTATTTAGTTATAGAGAGCGAACTATTGAATCGAAGCTTAGAACCATCAAAATATTTTTTCAAGCTAAAAAAACCTTATCACAAAACAGTCTACACGACGTTACTTTATTCCCACAACTGTGAAATTCTCAAACTTATTAACTGTTTACTTGTTACCTTTAAAGTTATAAAAACTTTTTTAAGTTGCATTATAACTAAATGTGGTACAAATGCAGTCTTTAAAAACTTATTTTTTTATTTACCCTAAAACCTTTATGTTTGTGGGACAAGAAAACTAGTTTTTCATATTTTAAAACATTTGTATGGAAATAAAAAAAAACACTCCATATCACTCCATAAGAAAAGAGGGGAATAATTTGGTTAATGGCAGAGAAACTTTTACAATGAGAATTCAATTTAACCATTTTGAGATAAAACAGAAGTAATTTATGTTAAACCCCGTAGAGGGCAAAATTTCCTTTTAACCATGAAATCAACTTCTTACAATAAAGCAATTATTTGGGAGAATAATATAAATTGACCAGAATAAGAAAAATTTATTTGAAAAAATGTGAAAGAGTAAATTAAACTTTAATTCCTCCAAACTATAGTTTATATGTACTGAGGATAATTTAGTTAAAGTAATCCAAATTTAGGGACTGCTATTTCATTTTAAATAATACTTTCAATTTTCTTACTGTTTGGTCCAATATTCATTTTTAGAAATAGATATTTTTTAAGTTTTATTAATAACATGGGGTTGGGTATTACTTATAAGTGTGGCAATCAAAGCACAAATAGAGGATCTTTGTGTGACTTGTATTAAAGATAACCCACAAAATGATAAAAATATTCTGTAATTTTCTCAGAAAAACAAGAAGCTTGCTAACTTTGAAGTAGTTATTTTTGCAAGTTAAGAGGGAAGATGAAGTCATTTATTTGAGCCAAAATACTATGAGGTGAACTTAAACATTTGTGACACCACATTTGTTTAACTGTTCATTCACTGTTGTTATTGTCACATGCTTGGAAGCAATTTCTTCAACTTAAGATGTAACACTTTAATAAGAGCTATTTAATAAGGTATCATTCTATATTCTTTGTATTTAGTTTTAACTTGAGAATTGAAAAACTTTCTCTCATTCTTTTTTTTTATAAACTTTCTTTTGTAACTCAAGACAGTTTTTTCACTTAATGGTTCACAGTGATTGCAATAATTAAAAACGAGGTGGCCTAAAAGTCACTAGACAAGTAAAAGTCATAACTAAAACGATGCATTTAACCTATGTAGATTGCGTTAGAGTATTTGATATGAGAAGAGCAGTATTGAAAAATAAATTTAACCGCATTGACTTTAGTATTCAAAATTATGGAATCTGCTTTCATAATAGATTAATTTTTAAATATACTACTTTAATATACGTAAAAGAAATTTTTCGAAGGGTGATAGTTTATTCCCCAAACGATCCTATATTAGCCAATAGTTTGGTTATTGTTTTATGGCGCAAAAGTAAAGTATGATTATTTTGCTTCATATTAGCCAAGAGAGGGAAAAATAGTCAGGGGTCTGTGTAGAAGAAATTTGGATCAAAATATTTTATAACAAAATATTTTAATATAAAAATGGATCTTCACAATATTTTTAACTCTAAAACTGATTCTTTTTAAGTTTCTCTATCTAATACTAAGTTATTTTTGACTTATCACCATAACAGGAGGGCTCTGGCTGTACCCAATTATAAGCTAATCTTAAATTGACAAAATTATGAATAGACTTTCACAATTTTACAAAAATAGGAGCTTTCACAAAAAGTGTGGACAGACCCCTGACAATGGTTATTAAAAAATTCAAAAATACATTTTTAGTTGGCATAAAATCTCAATGAATTATTCACACATCATGAGTTTTTCTACTCTACATGGTCTAGTCTAGTGACTTTGCCACCCTGTGGACACAAATTGACCCAAAAATGCATATTTTTCTCTCAAGCAAGTAACTAAAGGCAGGCTCATTCAGACTTATCACATTTTGTGTTCATTTTGGAGGAATCATACAAAGTGTGAATTGGCGTTTAACTCTTTACTCCTTTACTTTTCTATGCAAACTAGCGATTCACAGGAGTGAATCACTCAGGCTTAACAGTGATAGAGTGAAACAGTCTGAATGAGCCTTAAGAAAAACATTCTCTTTTCAATATTGCTTTGCCGCTTTCCCGACTTCGGGAGGCTGCAACTCAAGCGTTTCGTCTCCATTGCTCCACTCGTGATTCCCTCTCGATCCCCCTTCAGCCCCACTACTGTTGGCGCAGACGAGGAAACTGCCGATCCCTGCGTCCATTTCCCCCAACGACCGCCGAAAGACAAGACCCCTCGATACCGAAACCCAAAGCACCCGTGCACGATGCGAGGCAATCTCTTAACCCGATAGACAAAAGCAAAGGCTGATGGCCGAAGAAAACGAACTTCTCTCGGGATTTCTCAGGTAGGAACAATGATAATTATGCACTAGTATACACTCACGTATTTTCGCGAAGGAGAAAATATGAAAGACAAACATAATGCAGTTTTCAACCTAAATACAGCACTGAAGGAGCGTTTCCACTTAATTGCAGTAGGGCAATACGGCGAAACCAATCAGAAGAATCACAGCGAAAAAAGATGACAAAAACACATTCGTCTTCTCTGTGATAAGTCCAATTGGTATCGCAGGATTGCACTATCACGGAAGTAGTGGAAACTCCGCATTAACAAGGGCAAAATATCGATAGGTGCAAAAGGGGTTTAAGTGGTGTAAAGTGGTAATGTTCTTTCAAGCCTGAATTCCAAACTGTTTTTTAAGGGGGATAAAGGTGTATTGGTATTAAATCTTCCTTAATGGTCAAAATCTCAGACATTAAAAACAGAGAATCCAAGCTTTAAAGAAACCCTATGACTTAAAAGCTGATGTTCCAATCTATACGATACCAGTAAGAGTGCCAAAAGATATTTCCATTAAGCTCTAAAAATGATGTTTTACCATTTAGTTACAAATAAATAATTTTATTGCTCTATAATAATGTATACAAAATAACTTAACAAATTTGCACTTTTTTAATTTTGGGAACCAGAAAGCTTAACTGGAGCACCAACTGGTAGCGTGTAAAATGGTCACACCATAAAACAATAAAACATAGGAATGCTTTCTGGAATTATAAATAAATAAATATTAAATTTTTTTTTCTATACAAAATTATCAAATTGTTAATCAGACGAGTAAGGCATGTGCAGTAAAAAAGCTCAAACAGGAATCACCAAGACAAACCAATAGTTTGAGCAATGAGAAATTGTTTACATTTGAAATTTGAAAAATCTATAATTAATCGTTAATTTTTATTCGAAAATTCGATTTTTGGACCATCGTTAGCAAGGGTTCATTCAACTGTTAATTACTTCGTTTCTTATGAACATAGAACATCGCTTATTCACGAAAAATACTAACTGCATTATAGAAATATAATACCAATTTTCGATTACTGAGTTAAATAAATCATCTTGTAACAAAAGCATTGGTTTTCAATCAATGAATATTTTGACTAGTCTTGTAGAACTTTTCACATCGAAACAATTGCTACAATAGAGCATTTTCAATCACATGACTCGGCCTAACAACGGCCTTAGCAACGTTGTTTTTGCCCGCCAGTGACATCATGTGCGAATGCTTCTATTGGATGCTTCTAGTTCCCGCCCCTAACAACAGCCTTAGCAACGTTGTTTTTGTCCTCCAAGTGACGTCATGTGTGAATGCTCTATAATTTAAGTAATTAAAACAAAGAGTGTGAGTTCACTCACCTGAATTCCCGTGAAGCTTGCGTCCGTCCTAAGATGTCCCTCCTATAAACTAGTTGAAGCTATGGTTGAAGCACTTAATTATTTTCCGAATGGAGAAAATGGCGTGCGAGGAAGGTGGAAGCTGTTATTCTAAAAAAAAAAAAAAAAAAATATTAACCCATGTGTTAATTTCGTCCAATTAGCTCGTGGGTTACGGGGCAATTTTAAATGAATTTGGCTGTTTATTCTAGCAAAAGGGAAATAATTAGAATTCATGAAATCGTTTTCTAAAACCGAGAAGAAATATCTGACTATTTTATAGCTTTGCTTATAGATAATTTTCGTTTGATTTAAAATGTCGTTGAGTTTCTTGGATCTTGCCATATAAGTTACAAAAACACAATTAATAGTTTTCACGGCAATTACTTTAGTTGAATCAAATTGTAATATTTTTTTTATTCCACAATAAAAATTGTTGATAACTCAGGTAATATTTTAAAAACTTAGTCAGGGTATTTTTAAGCTAGCTTTCATAGGTTATTCTGATTTCAAAAATTTAACCTAATTGCAACGCAAGTTTGAAAATTTTTCCTGCCTTCGCGATTTTTATGATTGATTAGATCACATTCACAATTTAAAAAGAAATAAAGATCACAAAATATTTTCTAATTGAACCACACCTTTTAAACATGTGGCAAATTATGATTCAATACAGATTGTGTAATTTAAAAAAATAAGAAATGGCGCATAATAACACAACGTATTAGCGATTAACACTATCCAAGTGAGATTTTTAAGCATTTAAAGTGATCCGTTATCATATTTTTATATCCGGATATGGATGATGAAACAAGAATGGTAACAGATCAAATCTCTCAGGCATATAGGGATACAAGTAGACTGTCAGCAACAGCAAAAAAGGGAATCCTACCACCATCCGACATAAGAAAGTTACTTAAGTTAAAAAATGCAACCAGAAAGTCTTATCAAAAATATCGAAATCCAGAGAGCAAGCGATTGATGAACCGATCCCAAAATGAATTTCAGAAAGCTATAGATAAATTCAAACAAGAGCGATGGAACAGATATTCTTGGAGAAACTCAATCAGGAGGATGGTTCTATATGGAGAGCAATTAAAAAGATTAAAAATTCCAAATTTTATATGCCACCTCTGGAAATACCAAATGGCAGGGCATGGACGTCAGCTGACAAAGCAGAGACAATAGCAAATAGTTTGGAGCAGCAATTTAAACCTAACCATATGCCCCACTTGTCAACGGAGTTGGAGGTAAACAGAACAATTGAAGACTTCTACCGAAGTAGTCAGATTGATGTAGAGGAACTTGAACTTGCCAAACCAACTGAGATTTTAAGCTATATTCATAAAATAAAAGTTAAAAAAAATTACTCATAAGTACGAAAAAAAGTCCCAAAAAGTACTCAAATTGAGTTAAAACCCTACTTTTATAGGTCAAATTTCTAAATTTTTTCTGGGAGAGGACCCCCAGATCCCCCTTTTATGTTTATAACAATATTATTTACTACTTTTTATATAATTTATATTATTACGTATTTAAACCCGTTTATTTTAAATCAAAAATATTTATGAGCAAATACCATATAATTGGGAAACGAAAATTTTTAGTGCGGCTCTTTAAAAACTGGGAAATTTTGTAAATTGTAACTTTTGGCTCTTCCGCTTCAAAAGGTTGCCGACCCCTGCGTTAGACCAAAGAACCAAAGATTGAATACCTCGCTGCAGGCATTTTTTTACTTTACATATTGTAAATATTTAGTTATTAATAAAAAATTATTTTAAAAATATTTTTTACTTCAATGGGGAAAATGAAATTTTCAGCTAAGTATATAGCTAATTCTCAAGATTCTTTTGGGGGAGGAGGATTCTCGGGAGTTTACTAAATGATATGGTTCATTTTATTGAAAATTAGGATGTTCCGCGGACCGACGCTCATATTATGTTCCCTACAGTCTAAAGATTAATTTATTTTAGGGAAAATAAATCTTTAATGAGAAAATAGTGCATTTCTAACCATTTCAACCAAACTTTACCTAAAAAAGACTTCTTACTTTTAAAAAATTAAATCACGCACAATAGTAGTAAAAAAAACTCTTACCTGCCCAACGAGTTTCTTCTTCCTTCTCCATTTTCTCCTTATTATATCCCTGTAAGGTAAAATATTATTTTTAGCTTCTGTGATGTAATGGTGTTATACTACAAATTCTCACAACACATTTAAGAACACTTTTCTTCCTCAAATTAATAACACTTTTGTTTGTGTATTTAGATAGACCACTTTATGCTGTAATTGCAGAGATTCCAAAACTTTGGAAGAATAAGTCATTTTTTGGTAGACCACAAGACTTTGAATGTATGATTAAATGTATATCTTTTCATGATGTGGGCTTTAAAACTTTATCATCAGACCGGATGATTTGTTGTACACACAATTCAAAAATTTGATACATACTCTGCATGTTTATGAGAAAAATATCTTGCCCAGTAGGAGGCATGGAATAAGATGAACTTAAGGGGGAAAGGCGTGAAAAAGGTTGAGAAACACTAATGTGGGTCACGATGTTCAAGAGTATGGGAACCGCTAGTGTTCTGATAATGTTTGAAAACTTTTACTACCCACAAATGTGTTCAAAAAATTTTGCTGTAATGAGTTGCTAAAAACAAGATTAGTTAGAATACGTTAAACTTTGGAAAATGATGCCTTGGTTGTCCGATTTGCCACACTACCATAAGCCGATCACCAAATTTGAGAGATGTGTGCCCCATGTTTAATTTACACCACGTCTTGGTATAGTTGGACATGGACAGGACACCTCTAATCTTATCAATAAGTGTTTTGGAAAGTTACAACCTATAATGTACGCGTATGGGGAATTTAGAAATAATGTTTAGACCTACTCTTTTCCAGAAAAATCTATTTACTGGCCTACAATTTATGCTTTATCTGAAATTTCAAGTTAATGCAATAATTTCAAAAAAAGATGCGGCCATATCTTAACCTTCCACTTCCATGAAATGGGCTCTGACCCAAAACAATTGGCCTGGGTTAGTGGAATAATATAATGACAATTGCTCACTAGGGCGTATCACGAAAACCTTTTTTTGGAAATTCAAAAAGGCATACTGAAAAAAAGTTGCCTTAGGGGTCACATATTCTCCAGAAAAAATTTCAGCGCGATCAAAAAATATTTAGGTCCCCCGGAATTGATTCAAAGTTTATGAAATTTCATAATTTTTCAATAAATTGACCAAAAATGCCAAGATAAAATTTTAACTTGAACTTCATAATTTTTCTATGATGATGCACTATTATACCTTAACATATGCGCTTGGTTTCATATTTTTATTAACATTAGTTTGAGAGAAATAATTTTTTTTACCGTTAAACGATACTCGTAAAGTTGTTTTTCCTGCATTCTTTAAACGCTAATAACTTAAGAACTAATTTACCGAGAGACTAGTGATTGGTGCCATTTTGTTTGAAATTTAATGTTCTTTAAATCTATGGGGATCATGATCAACTTTCTTTGAATTTATTTTTCAAAATTTAAAAAACTTTTTAAAAAATTCCAAAAAAAAATCTTTTTTTAATTTTTTGAAATTCTAAACTTTGTTGCTTTTTAACTTCTTAAAGAAACATATCTACCAAATTTGAAGTCTAAAATCAATTTCAATCATAGAGAAAAAAATTAAAACTAAGCAAAATTTAAGTTGATCCCTTAATACCCCCTAAAATATACTAAAAAAGCAATTCACTCATGGAAAATTCATAAAATCCCTTGAGGATATTTAGGTGATTCATAACAAATAAAAACATTCATATGCATTCAAGAAAATACAACTCTTAACAGGGCTCTGTTTAGAAGAAATTTGGGTCCGTTTAGTAATTATTTACAAAATATTTTATCTGAAAAAAGACCCTTTATAAAATATTTTATCAGGAAAAAGGACCCTTCACAAAATATTTCATTTTATAAGGGTCTTTTACAAAATATTTTAGCTTAAAAATGTATCTTCACAATATTTTTCACTCTAAAACAGATTCTTTTTATCCTTCTCTATGGTAATTTTACCATGTTATTATCACGATATCCCTAAAACGGTACTCAGGCAGAAAGAACCCAATTTAACAATTATTTTGATATACAAAATATAGCATGGGTTTTCACAATTTCACAAAAACAGGGCATTTCAAAAAAAGTCTGGACAGACCCCCTGCTTAAAAGTTTTAGTTCAAAATCTAATAGTTGTCCCATTTCAATAGTCTATATTGAATTATTTTTTCAATCTCCATATTTCTTACAGTTTTGTCTTAATGCTTCATTAATTTACCTTCTAAAACAATAATCTGACTTGGTGAGAGGTGTTAGAATGTAAAAGAATGAAAAATTATATATTCTTAGACAAATTAGGGAGAAATAGCCTATTATTCTGTATATGTTCTAAAATGGAAGAGGTGAGCTCTACAAGATTTTGTAGTTAAACTTATTAAGGTGTATTTTCTTGTATGTATATAAATGTTTTTATTAGTTATGAATCACCTAAATATCCTCAAGGGATTTTATGAATTTTCCATGAGTGAATTGCTTTTTTAGTATATTTTAGGAGGTATTAAGGGATCAACTTAAATTTTACTTAGTTTTAATTTTTTTCTCTATGATTGAAATTGATTTTAAACTTCAAATTTGGTAGATATGTTTCTTTTAGAAGTTAAAAAGCAACAAAATTTAAAATTTCAAAAAATTAAAAACAATTTTTTTTTTTTGGAATTTTTTAAAAAGTTTTTTAAATTTTGAAAAAAAAAATCAAAGAAAGTTGGTCATGATCCACATAGATTTAAAGAACATTCAATTGCAAACAAAATGGCACCAATCAATAGTCTCTCGGTAAATTAGTTCTTAAGTTATTAGCGTTTAAAGAATGCAGAAAAAACAACTTTACGAGTTTCGTTTAACGGTAAAAAAATTATTTCTCTCAAACTAATGATAATAAAAATATGAAACCAAGCGCATATGTTAAGGTATAATAGTGAATCATCATAGAAAAATTATGAAGTTTAAGTTAAAATTTTATCTTGGCATTTTTGGTCAATTTATTGAAAAATTATGAAATTTCATAAACTTTGACTCAATTCCGGGGGACCTAAATATTTTTTGATCGGGTTGAAATTTTTTATGGTGTATATGTGACCCCTAAGGCAACTTTTTTTCAGTATGCCTTTTTGAATTTCCAAAAAAAGGTTTTCGTGATACGCCCTATTGCTCACCCCTGGGTTGAGTAAAAGGGATGAAGATGATGAAAGGATTGAAGATGATGAAAAAAGAGATTATTTTTAGTTTGGCTTACGTCAGTGAGTTACTAAAATCGGCAAGGAATGTTAAAATTCAAAGCAGTTTAATAAAGTAAAGGTACTCACTAAGATTCGATGATGATACTATCCGGTTTTCTTCTGGTAAGTGTATTATTCAAAAAGCAGATGAGTTGGACACAGACATCTCCATAGATCATCCAATGTTCGAAATCCGGGGTTAAAAGTTCATGCAAAGAAAACTCAATCACATTAAAAAGAACAAAGATTCAAGCAACATTTACATTTATAAACTTGCGGTGAATGAGGAGATATAACAGGCTATAACATTTTACAAAATAAAGTATTTGTAACATCACAATTGAATAACTAATCTATATTTGTATGCATGATTGGTATGTCTTGGCCATAGAGAAGAAATTGAAGTAGAGTGAGCATTGCTATTGAAACGACTCCGAAAAAGCGCCTGTCATTTAGCAGGGCTTCTGGTGATGAGTCGGCGCGTTATCGCTTTTGCTTAGTTAGCAATTTCAAAACTATCACAGGCATGCGCTAGAGCTTGGCGACAAACATGTTACGGGTTAACATGTGCACATGTTACGAGCAATAAATGTCAGTGAATTTATCACATTTCCTGGCTCACTTCGGGCATTATTAATAATGCTCGGTTTATCACTTTGCCCGTAACACATGCATTAGCATCACTGCACAGCATAAAAGTTCGGTAGTGAAAGCAAAATGTTCTTGGCCCTTGAGTTCTAAAAGAATAGTCCGGGCCCGCGGGGACGTTTCAGAGAAGGAAATGTGACCATTTGGTTAAAACCCTTGAAGACCCCTTGCTCTACAGCAATGGGCTCTACACCCAGTGATAGTAGTAGTTGTAGAAGTAAGGCAGTATCCTACTAATTACATTACCCTGGAGAAATGTTCTGCATAAGAGATTTTTTTTTTCGGAAAATAATTCAATTTTAGAAAAACAAAATTGGGCATCCCGATTTAAATTCCCATAGGTTCTCGACCTTTTGGTACACTGCAACCCCCTTTTTAAGTCAAGTTGCCGACTCCCTCAAAAAACTATCATGGAATATTTTTAAAACTATCTACAATTGTTGTAAATTTTTAATCGTAAAACTTTAAGTACGACAAGCAATAAAACCAGTCATAACACACTTAATTTTGATATTCATGATTTGAAATTTGATTATTTGTCAGTGGTATTAAAGGTAACAAGAACTCTGTAAAAATTATACATCCGATATCAATAAAATAGTAGTTTGGTGATTTTTATGATACCTATTTCAATTGGTTTTTGGAAATAATGAAATTGTAAATTAATGGAAAAAACTAACTTTAAAGACCCGTGGTTTATGGGACGAGTACATAGTTTGGTAGGATATTTTGAAGTTAATTACGGTTTTCTTCACTAAAGTATAAAACTACCGAAGGAATTTATGTTTTATTAATAATTTTTAAACAACCTAGCAATATGATCTTTAAATAGGGTTCGTACAGAAATAAGTAAAATTAAGTACGTTTAAAGGATTTGGTAAGAAGCTTTTGAGAAATTTTAAGTATCTTCTTCAATGTCATTTAAAACTGTGAATAAGTTGTTTTTGCAAGAATATTTTGCGAGAATATTTTAATATAGTTTCGTCACTCACATAGGAATAGCATTAATGAGCTTACATACCAACACTGTAATGACTACAAAAAGATTTTAAAATGGAAGATTGATCGAGTGTCCTATTACTTTGTTTAGTTTCTTTTTATTAAGCAGAAAGTATTTAGATTGTAATTATAGTGCAACTTGGATAATTCGAAGCTAAATAGATAAACAATAAAATTAAAACTTAAAAATCTTAAAGAACCGAGAAATTTTCGACTCATTTAATATTTTAAAATGAGCTTTGGTAGATTTTCCTACTTTTCATTGGTTAAGCCAAGTTGGCAATTGTACGGAATGTAGCTTTTTTTCAACTGACACGGGAAAGGAATATGAAAATTAAAACTGTACATCTGGTTAGAAAGTCATCAAAAAAACTGAAAAGCTTTTCGAAAAAAGATATTTTAATAAATTTTCATATTTTGAAGTTGATTTTTCTACTGTTTATGAATATACACTGTAAAAGAAAAGTTTCTTATTTTTATAGCTGATTTTAAAACAAAATAAAACTGCAAAATCTATTAGTGGAAATTATTAATTATTGGATTAACTTATTGTAAACTTAACTATTTGTAGATTTTTTTTGCATTTATAAACTATAATACCTAGCTAGCCAGCTCTAAAAAAAAAGACTGGGAAGAAAACTTGATTTCTTTAAGTTTACCACAAACAAAATCCCTATCTTTCTGTAAGTTGTGCACATTTATTGAAATGTTTGTAATTTTTCACACATTGACTTATATCAGATTGATTCTTTAAGTCAAATTTGCATGCAATTGTCTCTAATAGACCTCTTAAAATCTGCAATTTTTCTTATTATGAATCTAATCTTAATGAGCCTTTATGGCCATTCATTGCCCAATTGCCTGGACTATGTTGCCTGATTTTTCACTATGTTAAATAGTGTTCAATTAAATTATGTTAATATTAATAAAGGGATGAGGTTTACCTTTCCACCTTCAAGGAAGATGTCTTATGCTAGAATGTGGTCTGAATTCAAAATTTCAAACAATTTTATGATACTAAGGTTAGACATAGATAGGTATTTCTATAGGTATTATTAGATAGGCATTTCTATATCATGCATGAAATTATTCAAAATTTTAGGCATGTTTTCGTTGGAGCACACATATATCCACTTCTTTTTGAAATATAAATGTTTGAAAAATTTAATATTTCAACAATCATGGTTCAATAAGAATGGAGTGAAACTTGAATTTTAAATATAAATAACATTATTAAGTATTTCTTTCTTTCTTCTTTTTAAGGTTTTTTTATTTCTTGACATAGGAAAGTGAATTAGTGAGCTACTATAGAAAGCAAAAGTGTCTCCAAACCCTTAAATGCTACCATTATTTAGTGTGTGATTTTTTTTTCATAGGAAAGTAAGTTTCTAAAATAAGCAAAAATAAGCAAAAATGTCTCCAAACCCTTAAATGGTACAATAGGAATGGAGAGAAACTTGAATTATAAACATAACACATTATTTATTGAGTGATTTTTTTTTTTACAAAGGAAAGTGAATCAGTAAAATTCTAAAACAAGCAAAAATGTCTCCGAACACCCTTAAATAGGAATGAATAATAGGAATGAATACACAATGAATGAATGAATGAATGGTACAATAGGAATGAAGAGAAACTTGAATTTTAAACATAAATAACATGATTTAGTGTATGTGGGTGGTTTTTTTTTTTTTTTTTTTTTTTTTTTTTTTTTTTTTTTTTTTTTTTTTTTTTTTTGACATATGAAAGTGAATTACTAAAATAAGCAAAAATGTCTCCAAAACCTTAAATGGTACAATAGGCATGGAGAGAAGCTTGAATTATAAACATAAATAACACATTATTTAATGTGTGATTTTTTTTTCTTGTTTTCCTTTTTTTTACATAGGACTCAGAATTAGTTAATTACTTAAATAAGCTAAAGTGTCTCCAAACCCTTAAATGGTACAATAGGAATGGAGAGAGATGCGAATTTCAAACATAAATAACATTATTTAGTATTTTTTTTTTACAAAGGAAAGTGAATCAGTGAAATTCTAAAACAAGCAAAAATGTCTCCAAACCCTTAAATGGTACAATAGGAATGGAGAGAAACTTGAATATTAAACATAATAACACATTGTTTATTGTGTGATATTTTTTTTTTTTTTTTTTTTACATAGGAAACTGAATTAGTGAATTACTTAAATAAGCTAAAGTGTCTCCAAACCCTTAAATGCTACAATAGGAATGGAGAGAGATGCGAATTTTAAACATAAATAACATTATTTAGTGTATGATTTTTTTTTTACATAAGAAAGTGAATCAGTAAATTCTAAAACAAGCAATATTATATCCAACCCTTAAATGGTACAATAGGAATGGAGAGAAACTTAAATATTAAACATAAATAACATGATTTAGTGTATGATTTTTTTTTCTTTCTTTTTTTTTTTTGACATATGAAAGTGAATTACTAAAATAAGCAAAAATGTCTCCAAACCCTTAAATGGTACAATAGGAATGGAGAGAAACTTTAATTATAAACATAAATAACACGATTTAGTGTATGATTTTTTTTCTTTTCTTTTTCTTTTCTTTTTTGACATATAAAAGTGAATTAGTAAAATAAGAAAAAAATGTCTCCAAACCCTTAAATGGAACAATAGGAATGGAGGGAAACTTGAATTTTAAACATAAATATTATCATATAGTGTGTGATTTTTTTTTTTTTTTACATATGAAACTTAATTAGTAAATTACTGAAATAAGCAAAAGTGACTCCAAACCCTTAAATGGTACAATAGGAATGGAGATAGATGCGAATTTTAAACATAAATATTATCATTTTATTTAGTGTGTGAATTTTTTTTTGGCATATGAAACTGACTTAGTGAATTTCTAACATAAGCAAAAGTGTCTCCGAACCCTTAAATGGTACAATAGGAGTGGAGAGTAATGAATTATAAACATAAAAACACATTATTTAGTCTGTGATTTTTTTTTTTTACATAGGAAACTGAATTAGTGAATTACTCAAATAAGCTACAGTGTCTTCAAACCCTTAAATAGTACAATAGGAATGGAGGGAGATGAGAATTTTAAACATAAATAACATTATTTAGTGTGAGATTTTTTTTTTACTTTGTTTTTACATAGGAAAGTGAATTAGAGAATTTCTAAAATAAGAAAAAGTGTCTCCAAACCATTAAATGGTACAATAGGAATGGAGAGATATGTGAAATATAAATAATTAAGTGTGGGAAACTCTTTTCTCTCATAACAAAAAAGAAAGTGTATTTCTAAAGTATGTAAAAATGTCACCAAACCCTTAATTGGTACAATAGGAATTGAGTGACCAGGTATAAGTTTAATCATCTTAGAAAATTAGAAACTACTCAGAGTAAAGGATCGGAAGGGGTCCAAGTAACTTTCTAACAATTTGGAAAAAAAAGAACCTAATATTGGTTCTTTAGAAAAATTTAAGGAAAATGTCTGGCCTAACATAAGTAGATTTTTTAAACTATTGGACTTTTCAGTTAAAATAAAGCTTTCGAATAAGTTCCTATACTCTCTTTCATGTTGAATTCATAGAAATTATTGAGATGTATCATCTCTTGTTAACTCAGATAGGAGAGCATGAATTCACCATGAGAAAAATTATTCCTATAATAGGAATTTCAGTCAACATTTGCTTAAAAGTATAACCATGTGGGGACAATTTAGTCATATAACCTCCAAACCCTTAATAGGTACAATAGGAATGGAGAGAGAAAGCATAAATTGAACCATCTTAGAAAATTAGAAACTAATTAGAGTAAAGGATATGAAGAGGCCCCTCTAACTTTCTAACAATTTGGAAAAAATGAACCTAATATTGGTTCTTTGGAAAATTTTAATGAAAATATATGACCTAACATTAGTGGATTTTTTTTTTCAAATTTGGAATATGGACCTTTTAATAAAACTTTTGCTTCCAATTAAGTTCCTCTACTCTCTTTCATGTTGAATTCATAGAAATAATCGAGATGTGTCATCTCTTGTTTATCTCAGCAAGGAGTGAGGATAACATGAACTCAACATGAGAAGAAATATTCCTTTAATAGGAATTTCAATTGACACTTGCTTAAAAAGTACAACCATGTGGGGACAATTTAGAGTCAAACTCTTTTTACTTATAAAATAAGTTTTTCAAATTAATATAACCTCCAAACCCTTAATAGGTACAATAGGAATGGAGAGAGAAAGCATAAATTGAACCATCTTAGAAAATTAGAAACTAATTAGAGTAAAGGATTGGAAAAGGTCCCTTTAACTTTCTAACAATTTGGAAAAAATGAACCTAATATTGGTTCTTTGGAAAATGTTAATGACAATATCTGACCTAACGTTAGTGGATTTTTTTTCAAATTTGGAATATGGACCTTTTTGTAAAACTATTGCTTCCAATTAAGTTCCTCTACTCTCTTTCATGTTGAATTCATAGAAATAGTTGAGATGTGTCATCTCTTGTTTATCTCAGCAAGGAGTGAGGATAACATGAACTCAACATGAGAAGAAATATTCCTTTAATAGGAATTTCAATTGACACTTGCTTAAAAAGTACAACCATGTGGGGACAATTTAGAGTCAAACTCTTTTTTCTTATAAAATAAGTTTTTCAAATTAATATAACCTCCAAAACCTTAATAGGTACAATAGGAATGGAGAGAGAAAGCATAAATTGAACCATCTTAGAAAATTAGAAACTACTTAGAGTAAAGGATTGGAAGAGGTCCCTCTAACTTTCTAACAATTTAGAAAAAATGAACCTAATATTGGTTCTTTGGAAAATTTTAATGAAAATATATGACCTAACATTAGTGGATTTTTTTTTTCAAATTTGGAATATGGACCTTTTAGTAAAACTATTGCTTCCAATTAAGTTCCTCTACTCTCTTTCATGTTGAATTCATAGAAATAATCGAGATGTATCATCTCTTGTTTATCTCAGCAAGGAGTGAGGATAACATGAACTCAACATGAGAAGAAATATTCCTTTAATAGGAATTTCAATTGACACTTGCTTAAAAAGACAACCATGTGGGGACAATTTAGAGTCAAACTATTTTTTCTTATAAAATAAGTTTTTCAAATTAATATAATCTCCAAACCCTTAATAGGTACAATAGGAATGGAGAGAGAAAGCATACATTTAACCATCTTAGAAAATTAGAAACTACTTAGAGTAAAGGATATGAAGAGGTCCCTCTAACTTTCTAACAATTTGGAAAAAATGAACCTAATATTGGTTCTTTGGAAAATTTTAATGAAAATATATGACCTAACATTAGTGGATTTTTTTTTTTCAAATTTGGAATATGGACCTTTTAATAAAACTTTTGCTTCCAATTAAGTTCCTCTACTCTCTTTCATGTTGAATTCATAGAAATAATCGAGATGTATCATCTCTTGTTTATCTCAGCAAGGAGTGAGGATAACATGAACTCAACATGATAAGAAATATTCCTTTGATAGGAATTTCAATTGACACTTGCTTAAAAAAGTATAACCAAGAGGGAACAATTTAGAGTCAAACTATTTTTTCATATAAAATAAGTTTTTCAAATTAATATAACCTCCAAAACCTTAATAGGTACAATAGGAATGGAGAGAGAAAGCATAAATTGAACCATCTTAGAAAATTAGAAACTACTTAGAGTAAAGGATTGGAAGAGGTCCCTCTAACTTTATAACAATTTAGAAAAAATGAACCTACCCAGATAGCACAGAAAGATTGAAAAAAGATTGAATCAAACTTAAGCGCTCAAGCTTGATAAACCTGAATCAAACTTGAAAATTACGGTAGTTTAGCAGTATTTAATGTGTATAGTTGTACCACGGCGATCTTGAATCATGTATAAAGAAGGATTGAATTTTCATGCTAAAAGTAAGCATTTTTCAAGATAGAAATTTCAATTATTTTTCAAGTTTGAAATATAGATGGGAAAAAAGAATACTTTAAAGCTTGAGATTTCCATCATTTTTCATGTTGTAACTTTCAATCTTTTTTCATGTTCGAAATTTCAGTCATTATTCAGGTTTGAAATTTCAATTATTATTCAGGTTTGAAATTTCAATTATTATTCAGGTTTGAAATTTCAACTATTATTCAGGTTTGAAATTTCAATTATTATTCAGGTTTGAAATTTCAACTATTATTCAGGTTTGAAATTTCAATTATTATTCAGGTTTGAAATTTCAACTATTATTCAGGTTTGAAATTTCAACTATTATTCAGGTTTGAATTTCAATTATTCTCCATGTTTGAAATTTCAATAATTTATAAGTTTGAAATTTCAAACTTTTTTTTTTAATTTTTTATGCATATATTTGTACCAGTGATTGCTTGTTTCAGCCTTAAATTAATATTTAATAGCTAATTTTAAGCTTGAATATTACACCGTTTTAAGGTTGAAATAATAGCAGCTTTGAATTATGGTAACGTTTAAGATTAATAAATTAACCGTTCTTAAAGTTGAAATCATAATTATTAATCCAGTTTAAATGCTCAACAACTTATCTGTTAAATTAATTGCTTTAGATTTAATTGAATCATTAGTATTGAAAGTTCACTTTCACAAACACCATTGTTAAAAATAAATTATTAACTAAAATATTCAAAATAATGCTTTATTCACAAAAAAATTTAAACATAAAAAGACCAGATCATAGATCATTTCCATCATTTATTATTTCTTCTTCTCTTTTCCTGTGAAAAAGGTAAAAAATATTATAATATGTATAACTTATAAGTATCACATAGTAAAAGATTAGTGCAACTGGTTTTGTGCCAAACTAAAAATTAAATTTATTTTTCCACCATTGCTGTTACTCTATAGACCTGTCACATGGTCTTAAATGTTTACCCCTATGGTCACTGAGTCATAAACAAAGAGTTATTATTTAAGATGAGATTATAAATACATATTTCTTTAATGTGGATGATACAATTACAATATTTATTAGGCATTGGGTACTATCTGAAATCCAAAACTAAAGATGTATTAGGATAAATATTAGATTACTGCCATTTATAAGCAAAATTTAAGATATAAAAAAAAATATTTGTACCTCATTGTTATTTGCATTGTATATTCTCTTTCAAGACAAAGGTTTAGATTTTAGTTGTAAGAAATTAACTTATTTCAAACAATTTTTTGAGGGTAGTGCAGTTTAATTCACCTGAAAATTTGACACGATAATCCCTGGACTTCTTAAAGTAATAAAATGAAAATAATAATAATTGAGTAAAGCTATGGGACCCTTTTAGAAAAGTGTTTTTCCATGGGACCTTCTTGAAAGAAACCCCTATATTTTAGTGACATTTTTTTAAACCCCTTAAACACTGCTTACTGTCCTCAAATTCTGATAAATAAGTTTGTAACTATCCGGAAATTAAACAGTGAATTGCAATTTGCTTAACATCTAAAGACTGTCTATTCTAAATTGCTAAATTCCTTTTATTTAATGTGATTGTTAATATGCTCTTTGAAATATATAAATTTCATTGGAATACAAAACCAGATATCAATTGCAAAAATTCAAACAAACATTTGTATTTTAAGAATATTTTAATCTTATTTAAGGACACTTTTATATTCTACAAATATTGGAAAATAAGAAATATTACTGAAAAATTGCACATTTAAAGAACTATTTCTAGGATTGTAAATTCCTCATCATGGGGGCTAATGTTACATGTGTTGTGGGGGCTAATGGGACAACTTAATATGGCTGAATATTTCTTAAAAGAACATTGTAGTGTTTATTTGACTTTGCATATTTAATTAGGTAGTATGGAAACAGAATTAGACAGTCATTACCAACATATAAAATTTAAAAAAAAAGTTAATAATAGAATAAGATAATAAGAACTAAATAGTTTTTTAAGTGGACAAATTTTAACATTTTAGGCAAACAAATTAGTAATTTTAAATAGGATCCTTCAAAAAAAATTTCCTATATATGTATTAAGCAGGGTTGAAAAAATAAACAGGTTTTTTCAGGTTTGGTTTAAACTGTTTTTTTTTTTTTTTTAAATTTCCCTTTAACACATAAATATAAATATTTCTGATTGATTTAAATTATGAATGCATTGAATAAATAGTTCAAGTGACTTAACTAATTTATTAATTAAAATTAATTTTATTTAAGTTTTAAAAAGTAAAAATTATATATAAACCATCAGATTTTTTAGCTGCATTAAAAAGTTTCTATAGCATGGAAAAGACAGTGGTTATATGTACATTTTTATAATAAGAAAGGTTTTTTTATTGATAAATAAAAACCAACTGTTTTTTATCCTAGATTCAAATATCTTGTCTTTTTTATGGATTAAAAACAAATTTGGTGTTCATATATTTAAAAAAAATAAAGAGTTTCTTTTTAAAGCATTAAAAAATCAATTGTGTGGTTTTTATGATGCATTCAAGTATCTAGTTCTAAATGAATTTAAAAAAATAATTCATAAAAACAAAACAAGGGACTTTTATTATACTTTGTTCCAAAGTCAATATTTTAATAAATTAATAAATTACTTTAAACCCATAAGTTTTACTAAATCTAGAATTATCCATACCCTATTATGATAATTCCAATTAGTGAAGAAATAAGTAGGATTAGTGAAACTAAACACTGCAGAAGACATTGTGGTATTAAAATGTTCAATGCTGAAATTTCATCCACAACAATTTTTGCATATTCAATATATAGAGTAGCATATGTAAATAAAAAAGGCATTTCAAGGAATATTTTTATAAACAAAACTTAAATGTAAATGGTTTAAATCATAAACATTATAAAAATAACTGCTTTTATGCTTTTTTTACTAGCATTTATTTTTAAAAAATGTCCCATTATCTCCCACTTTCCCCTACTTATTAAGAAGTGGTTTATCTTTCATGAAGCTCATTGCTACAGGCAGGTCTTTTAATTAAGCCCATATGGTCCTATTTGTTACACTAACTCTTGTGGTCAAGCAGATGACAATTTACCATAGTATTTTTTCTTAAAATTTTTATAATTTCTACGTCCAAGAATATCGGATTTTTTACTCTTGGTGGTACTTACGTATTATCCCGTCGACCGTGTCGCTTAATCCGAAAACATTTTCAGATCCCATTGATTTACTATTGCTGTGCCGCTGAATTAGACAGCCGCTGAATGGTCGATGGGATAATACGTAAGTACCCTCTTGGCTAGTGAGAAATTTCATGCCCATGCTAGCTACCCGAATTTCCCACCCCCTACCTGAATTTGCATTTTCTCATTCCTAGCCACTTAGCGCAAAAAGATATAGACTAAAATAATTGATTATCAATTCTACTAGAATGTTGATTTTATATAAGCCCAGTATCCAAAAATTGTATAACAGTTTTAATGTTCTTAATTTTATTGGTTTCTGTAATTAAAATACAATGACTTACTTAATTTATTCCTCTCGCACTCCATTAACTGGAGCATAGGGCCTCCATCATGTTTACACCTGACAGTTGGTGGCAAGATGCTTTGCTTCTGTTACATTCCAATCTTTTTGTAGCCTTTCCCTGTTTCAATGGCCCTGGGGGTTCCAGTCAAAAACCTGTTAAACAAAATAGAATGTACACAATGATAATTCTTAAATAATTTAGCAAATTTATGTTACAGTAATTGTGATTAATCCGAAAATTATGCATAATACCTAACAATATCACATTTTACCAGTGAATTTTTTTACATGATCCCTACTCGGAGTAGTATGTAGCTTTTCTGTTGTGATTTCATCGAAAACTAAACATTGTAGAGTTATAGTTCAGTAGGCATTTTTAATGCACTACATACAAGGAATCTGGGTGTGTAGAGTTTGAGCATACCTGTTATAATTGTTATTGAGCAATTATAATATTAGGGTATAATTGTTATTGAGCATACCTGTTATAAGTATAAGCATACCCAGTATAAGCAGAAGTGGATCTTGGAATTCATGATGTCCCACAGACAACCCGTCAAAAGCGGTACTTATGGTCACCCTAATATTAACTTCCCTTTAAAACTATGCAAGAAAAACTCTAATTTTCAGTTATTTTTTGCACCAAACTTTCAGTAATGACATTATTTTAAATATAGTACTAAATATCAATGAACAACTTACATGGCTTAAAAGAAAAAATGTCTCATCTCTTCAAAAACATTGAAAATCAAGGACTTAAGGACCTCAACAAAATTTTTCAAGGACCTTTTTTTGCAGACATTTAAAAATTATAATCTTTCTAGAGCAATTGGAGGTGTTTTTAAACTGCCTACTGACTCCAACTTAATTTTCTAACAAGTTTGTTCACTTGTGGAACCGATGTAGAGGGTGTTACTATCACAGTTATATGGTTTCAAACATTGCCGTTAAATGTGGAAAGGAAATTTAGATAATAATTTAGATAACCTTGGTTAATCATCTTAAGTTAAGTTATTAAGTTAGTTATCACAGTTTTATGGTTTCAAACATTGCCGTTAAATGTGGAAAGGAAATTTAGATAAATCAGCGAAAGACGGCTGGAGTATATTCAAAATTCAAGGACTTTTAAGGACCGTGGGAACCCTGTTTTATACGCAAGAAGATATTTTTGAAAATAGTACACTTTTAATGCCTTACATAAATATTAGGGTCATTCCATGAAAAAGTGGACATAAGGGCTAAATTGATGCAAATTGGTTTATAAATTATACTATAAATTATTTATTATTAAAGGTAGAGATATGAACAAGATGGATTTAAAGAGAGCTAAGCTTTAACAATATTATTATTTGATAATTTTTTGGGGGCTCAAAGTTACTTGAAAACTTTTCAAGTATGTAAAATAGGGTATTTTCATATTGACCAAAAAAATACTAAATGCAGCAGAATTTTCATTGTATGAGCATAATGTCACTATTTTTGACCTTGATTATCCAATAAAACACTCAATTTTTGAAAAAAACATTTAAAGAAAAAACATTTTTTGATGCATTTAAATTTAGATCCTCCTTCTGTCACACTCGTCACAAAAAAAGATGGTTATTACACAAGATTCAATTTTTTCACTTGAATACTTGAAGGTTTCAGTAGTTCTGATTGTTGCAGTTCTTAACACATGTAAAATGTTAAAAGGTTTTAAAATTATCATTTTGTATGACTTTTTGTGTGACGGGCGAGACAAATCAGCATGACGGGTATCACGAAATCCCTGGTATCGGTGTGACAACATTTAAAAATATCTGAATGAATACAGGGGCCATTCAGAAAGCGAGTTTTGCAAGGCCCGTAAATAAAAACAAAAATTCATTTTGTAAGATTGGGTACTTATGTATTATTCCGTCGACCGTTCAGCGGCCGTCTAATTCAGTGGCACAGTAGTAGTTAAGTCAATGGGATTTGATAACGTTTTCGGATTAAGCGTCACGGTTGACGGGATAATACGTAAGTACCGATACATGAATCGGAAGAAAGGGAGCACCCACCTGCTGCTGTGTAGCGTTCCATCCAAGAGTGGCGTAGGGGATCTTCGGGGAGGGGGGCACATAATGAGGAGGACATCCAAGTCGCTGTCAGGTGAAGAGATGCAGCTCGCCGGGATGCCATCGAGAACAGGAAGTCAGTAGTGGCCAATCTCACTCTCAGTCTATGTCAACGCAGACTCCACCCTCCAACTAAGATTACTCTTATACAGCAATCTAAAATGTGGAATGCCCACTTAAATCTCACACATTTACAGATCATAAAAAATCATTTGGTACAATTTCATTGAATATCCTGTTTAATATTACCAAGCTATTTTAGACATCAAAAATTAGAAATATTCTGTAAAATTGCAAACTCTAATCAATAAAATATACAATTCCTTAAAATAACAAGAATAAAAATTTAGTGATATTAGGCAGTATTTAATGGGACAGTTAAAGGAATTAAACCATTACTTTTTTGAAGGTACAGTCGACTCCGCTTAATGTTATCAAAATTGTCTAGTCCTGATCACTCCCATTTAAATTAACGCAAAATTAATTCAATTGTTTTATGTGATCAGAATATCGTTTAATGTTATCAAAATTTGGTGAAATCCCTTAAAAATCTCCTTTTTCTTGTTGGAAGGCCAATTTTATTAGTACATAAACATACAAAATGAGTCATTAATGTGAAGTATAATATGATCCACTTTTTCATATTTTTCTTTAACAATGTTTAAGTTGCAAAATACACCCTAGAAATTCACTCCAATTAGGACTAGTCTTGATTTTAATGCAAACACTGGAATTATACTGTTTGTCACTTTTTTATAGACTGCTTATTATCATCAATTAGATATTGTTATTGTGATCTTGTACAAATGTGATCACATAGGACTCGACAGTATTGTTACAACAGAACTTGGCGAAAAAGGCCTTGGCATATAAAGTTTAACCTTCATGTTAGGGGGGGGGGCAAGGATACTTACCTTCGCTCTTGATGTTGCAAATACTAGTGACTAGACTAGGGGTTGACTCAACATTATTTCCCTGGTCCCCCCTTACCCCATGGGGAGTATTTTTACACACTAAATTTAATGGTACTTATACAAAGGATTTGAACTTTTGCACACCTAATGGGACATCCATAAATTACGTGAGGTGTTTTTTCCAAAATCTGGACCCCCCCACCCCCCTTGGTGAGATTTTTCCAAACCCCTCCCCCCTTTTGACCTCATGTAATTTATGGATGTCCCCTAACGTAAAAGTATGGTTAATGAATATGAGCTTAAAAATGGGAGTCTGTTAAACTAAAGCAGTTGAATCTTTAAAATCAGGCTTTACTATATAGGCTGCTTGTTATATGGTGCACAGGTCTGGAAATTTTATCAAATTTCTTACCCAAAAAATCTTGGGAAGATTTCGGAAGTTTTTTTGGATTAGCTGACGCAGCATAGAATATGCTGAATTGCCGAAACTTATCAAATAATGAAATGTAACACCAGGGCCGTATCCAAGGGGGGGTTTTAGGGGTTCAACCCCCCCCCGAAATTCTGACATCAATTTTTATACTGCTATTTTTCATGAAAATTATGTCTCACAAGGAGCGATCCTCTTCGGGTAAAACCCAAAGGGTCTCAAAATGAGTCAAAACCCTACTTATTTCCGGGAGGACCCCCAAACCCCCTCGAAATTTTGAAATCTACTAAGTATGGTTTTTCCTTCAAATTTGTGTGATTTACAGGGAGTGGTCCTCTTTGATGCAACTTAAAGTGTCTCAAAATGAGTTAAAATGCCACTTTTAGGGGCAAAATTCAAAAAATTTTCTGGAGTAGGAACCCAAACCCCCCCTCAACATTTTGCCATTTATGACAATATACCTACCTTGAAAATTCGGCCGCTTATAATGAGTGGTTCTCTTTGGGAGTTATCTATAGGGTCTCAAAATGAGCTAAAACACTCTTTTGAGGGACAAATTTCCAAAATTTTCCCCAGACCCCCCTTTTGCTTGGAATTCATATTGTCCATACAATTTGAAATTTAGTGCATCAAAATTTCAATCCAGTGTTGTCATCCAAAAATTAACATATAAAAGTACTTGTAAGGAGGTACCTCAGAAAATATTTGAGTCAAAACCCCCCCCGAAACAAAAGTCTGGTTACGGCCCTGTGTAACACCCTCAAAATATCTCAACTAGCACTATATTTATCTATCACTCTCTTAATTTTTGTTACATTCTAATGTGCAAACATAAAAACCCTTGCTTTTAAAGAGAAAATATATTTTAAAAGCATTTAAAAGGGCATCAACAATATAAGCAAATATTTGTACTTACTTGAATTACGCTAGTCACGCTGACGCTAGTGGCTAACCCTAACTAACGCCCGCCAAAACAATATTTCTTGCTTCATTTCACTTGGTTTGTGTGTGGGGTGAAATTAAACACAAAAAAAACCGACAATTAGTATTTTTTATCATTATTTCCAATTATTTCAAGCAAACTGTCCATGTTATTGAAATTTTTATTTTCTTTTTTCATTTAGGATGTTAGTTCGTTGAGTAAATAGGTAATTTTTATGAACTGAATAAGAATCAAACCAATCAAAACAACCAAGATTCGGTAATAAATCACTTAAATAGTTATTAAATATCAAAGAAAACATTTTTTTTTAAATTTTAGTTTAACAAACTTGTTAAATAATGAATTTTCCTTTTTAAATGACAACTGTTTACTCTCTGGCATGCCCATGCCTCATGTATCATGGAGCTGTTAAGCCTAAGCCCTGCATGTGACAACTGTGGGAATAAATAAATTTCACACGCCACATTAGTGAGATACGCTGTACGAAGCGTCTCTTCGAGTTCCACAACATACTAAAATTTCATCGAAATCGGTAGGCAGGTTTTTGAACTGGAATTTTTTCCAAGTATTAAAATACACCGGATGTGCAAGTAATTAAGCTAATTAAGGGACTTCCCATAAAGCTAGGACCATGAAATTTTAATATGTTGTTCATGGTGTGAATTCAAACAATCTATTAAATTTTCAGGGTCCAATTTCAATTAGGGGGCCGTATACATAATAAATACAGTAATAAACTTGAATAATTTATAAATCCAGAACTAATTCATCAACCCCTTATTGCGATACATATTTTTGTTCGTCTAAAGGTCTACTACAACATGTTAAAATCTTAAATATTTATCTCCATATTTGGAAAAAATTTCAAGTAAAACGAAAATTCTTTGAACCTAAATTACAAGCGCAATATGTATATATTCCCCTCAAAATTTCCAATTCCTAAAATCATTTTTTATAAGCTTTCTAAATATGTAAAGCATTAAAATCTAACTTTAAAAGTAAACAAACCGAGAACTCAAATCTGGGAAATATTCCAGAGTCATTCGCGTCAAAGACCAGTAAGCTCCATTCTGCTTTCGAAAATTCTCAATTACGTCATAATCACCATGAAAACCCGTAATTCTGGAAAAACTTTGCCATAACGGTCCTTTACTCATAAGTAAAATAAAATAAAAAAATTAAATAATATTTATCGATTTATTAAGCAAAAATTGGACTTGTGTTTTTTAACGATCCTATATATTTTTTAATAAGTCTAATAACTTACTAAGTTATAAAGATTTTTTCATGAAAATCGGATATGACATGAATCTCGATGTATATTTTAAGAATCAATCACCTTTTGAACCATTATTAAAAAAATAAACCGATTTATATAAGAATTATCGGCGATTTTCGGTAAAACACCGGACATAATAGAATCCGTTTAATTAGAATTCTCGTAAGGAAAATATGTTCTAGAATACCAAAATTAAATATTTGTTGCAATAAATATCCTCTTCGTCTCAATCAACCACCATGATATTGATGTAATCAATGCTATTAATCTTCTATCCTACTGAAACCTGTTGGGGTTTTTTTAGCTTTTTTCTTCTAGTAATTAACATGCGTGTTGTTAAATGCTTTTAATTATTACTAACTGTTTTTATGTCAACAGAAAATTAATATTACTCATTAAAAATAAAGTATCATATTTCATCGTTATCTCATTAGTATTTCAACTTTCAATGACCAGAGATAGTTCTAAACAACACAAACTTTGGGGAAACATTTAATGGAATTTTCAGGGATGTTTTTATGCACTTTTCTCCAAATCTTTAATTATATTGTTTTACGTAGTTAACGATAGTTTATAATAAAATTTCATAAGTCTTTATCTTTATAGGATGAAAATTTATTTGTATATTTAATATTCTTGGTTTACACTGAACCAACAATTATTTATTGAACAATTAAAAAGGCACACTTATTTTCCCATTTTTGTATTGAAATCCTTTAAACAATATATTAACTTGAACAAAAACTTTTAATGAACTTTCAAAATAATTTTAATCATTGAAAAACTTTTACTACCCAAGCAAAAAATCCCTTGCTGGAAAAATGATCGAACTAAGTTTGATCAACTAAAGCTTGTGATTCGCTTGAATTTTCAAGCAGTTGAAATGATTGGAATATATTTTATTACACAAGCAAGAAATCCCTTGCTGGAAAAATGATCGAAGTAAATTTGATAAACTCAAGCTTGTGATTTGCTTGTATTTTCAACCAGCTTTAATGTTTGAAAAATATTTTATTAACCAAGCTAGAATGTCCTTGCTGGAAAAATGATCGAAGTAAGTTTGATAAACTCAAGCTTGTGATTTGCTTAAATTTTCAACCAATTTTAATGATTGGAAAATATTTTATTACCCAAGCAAGAAATTCCTTGCTGGAAAAATGATCGAAGTAAGTTTGATTAACTCAAGCTTGTGATTCGCTTAAATTTTCAACCAATTTTAATGATTGGAAAATATTTTATTACACAAGCGAGAAATTCCTTGCTGGAAAAATGATCGAAGTAAGTTTGATAAAATCAAGCTTGTGATTTGCTTGTATTTTCAACCATTTTTAATGAATGAAAAATATTTTATTAACCAAGCGAGAAATTCCTTGCTGGAAAAATGATCGAAGTAAATTTGATAAACTCAAGCTTTTGATTTGCTTGTATTTTCAACCAGCTTTAATGTTTGAAAAATATTTTATTAACCAAGCTAGAATGTCCTTGCTGGAAAAATGATCGAAGTAAGTTTGATAAACTCAAGCTTGTGATTTGCTTGTATTTTCAACCAACTTTAATGATTGAAAAATATTTTATTAACCAAGCTAGAATTTCCTTGCTGGAAAAATGATCGAAGTAAATTTGATAAACTCAAGCTTGTGATTTGCTTGTTTTTTCAACCAACTTTAATTATTGAAAAATATTTTATTAACCAAGCTAGAATTTCCTTGCTTGAAAAATGATCGAAGTAAGTTTGATAAAGTCAAGCTTGTGATTTGCTTGTATTTTCAACCAACTTTAATGATTGAAACCTATTTTATTAACCAAGCTAGAATTTCCTTGCTGGAAAAATGATCGAAGTAAATTTGATAAACTCAAGCTTGTGATTTGCTTGTTTTTTCAACCAACTTTAATGATTGAAAAATATTTTATTAACCAAGGTAGAATTTCCTTGCTGGAAAAATGATCGAAGTAAGTTTGATAAAGTCAAGCTTGTGATTTGCTTGTATTTTCAACCAACTTTAATGATTGAAAAATATTGTATTAACCAAGCTAGAATTTCCTTGCTTGAAAAATGATCGAAGTAAGTTTGATAAAGTCAAGCTTGTTTTTCGTTTGAACTCTCAAGTTTGAAAATAGTTGGATTTTTTTCCATCTTGAAACATCCAGCTTGAAAATTAATTGAAGTAAGGTTTTTTTTGCAAGTTTGACATGTCAACTTAAATTACAGGAAATCTCAAACTTGAAGCAAGCATACGTGCTATCTGGGTAATATTGGTTCTTTGGAAAATTTTAATGAAAATATATGACCTAACATTAGTGGATTTTTTTTTTCAAATTTGGAATATGGACCTTTTAGTAAAACTATTGCTTCCAATTAAGTTCCTCTACTCTCTTTCATGTTGAATTCATAGAAATAATCGAGATGTATCATCTCTTGTTTATCTCAGCAAGGAGTGAGGATAACATGAACTCAACATGAGAAGAAATATTCCTTTAATAGGAATTTCAATTGACACTTGCTTAAAAAGACAACCATGTGGGGACAATTTAGAGTCAAACTATTTTTTCTTATAAAATAAGTTTTTCAAATTAATATAATCTCCAAACCCTTAATAGGTACAATAGGAATGGAGAGAGAAAGCATACATTTAACCATCTTAGAAAATTAGAAACTACTTAGAGTAAAGGATATGAAGAGGTCCCTCTAACTTTCTAACAATTTGGAAAAAATGAACCTAATATTGGTTCTTTGGAAAATTTTAATGAAAATATATGACCTAACATTAGTGGATTTTTTTTTTTCAAATTTGGAATATGGACCTTTTAATAAAACTTTTGCTTCCAATTAAGTTCCTCTACTCTCTTTCATGTTGAATTCATAGAAATAATTGAGATGTGTCATCTCTTGTTTATCTCAGCAAGGAGTGAGGATAACATGAACTCAACATGAGAAGAAATATTCCTTTAATAGGAATTTCAATTGACACTTGCTTAAAAAGTACAACCATGTGGGGACAATTTAGAGTCAAACTCTTTTTTCTTATAAAATAAGTTTTTCAAATTAATATAACCTCCAAAACCTTAATAGGTACAATAGGAATGGAGAGAGAAAGCATAAATTGAACCATCTTAGAAAATTAGAAACTACTTAGAGTAAAGGATTGGAAGAGGTCCCTCTAACTTTCTAACAATTTAGAAAAAATGAACCTAATATTGGTTCTTTGGAAAATTTTAATGAAAATATATGACCTAACATTAGTGGATTTTTTTTTTTCAAATTTGGAATATGGACCTTTTAATAAAACTTTTGCTTCCAATTACGTTCCTCTACTCTCTTTCATGTTCAATTCATAGAAATAATCGAGATGTGTCATCTCTTGTTTATCTCAGCAAGGAGTGAGGATAACATGAACTGAACATGATAAGAAATATTCCTTTGATAGGAATTTCAATTGACACTTGCTTAAAAAAGTATAACCAAGAGGGAACAATTTAGAGTCAAACTATTTTTTCATATAAAATAAGTTTTTCAAATTAATATAACCTCCAAAACCTTAATAGGTACAATAGGAATGGAGAGAGAAAGCATAAATTGAACCATCTTAGAAAATTAGAAACTACTTAGAGTAAAGGATTGGAAGAGGTCCCTCTAACTTTCTAACAATTTAGAAAAAATGAACCTAATATTGGTTCTTTGGAAAATTTTAATGAAAATATATGACCTAACATTAGTGGATTTTTTTTTTTCAAATTTGGAATATGGACCTTTTAATAAAACTTTTGCTTCCAATTACGTTCCTCTACTCTCTTTCATGTTCAATTCATAGAAATAATCGAGATGTGTCATCTCTTGTTTATCTCAGCAAGGAGTGAGGATAACATGAACTGAACATGATAAGAAATATTCCTTTGATAGGAATTTCAATTGACACTTGCTTAAAAAAGTATAACCAAGAGGGAACAATTTAGAGTCAAACTATTTTTTCATATAAAATAAGTTTTTCAAATTAATATAACCTCCAAAACCTTAATAGGTACAATAGGAATGGAGAGAGAAAGCATAAATTGAACCATCTTAGAAAATTAGAAACTACTTAGAGTAAAGGATTGGAAGAGGTCCCTCTAACTTTATAACAATTTAGAAAAAATGAACCTAATATTGGTTCTTTGGAAAATTTTAATGAAAATATATGACCTAACATTAGTGGATTTTTTTTTTCAAATTTGGAATATGGACCTTTTAGTAAAACTATTGCTTCCAATTAAGTTCCTCTACTCTCTTTCATGTTGAATTCATAGAAATAATCGAGATGTATCATCTCTTGTTTATCTCAGCAAGGAGTGAGGATAACATGAACTCAACATGAGAAGAAATATTCCTTTAATAGGAATTTCAATTGACACTTGCTTAAAAAGACAACCATGTGGGGACAATTTAGAGTCAAACTATTTTTTCTTATAAAATAAGTTTTTCAAATTAATATAATCTCCAAACCCTTAATAGGTACAATAGGAATGGAGAGAGAAAGCATACATTTAACCATCTTAGAAAATTAGAAACTACTTAGAGTAAAGGATATGAAGAGGTCCCTCTAACTTTCTAACAATTTGGAAAAAATGAACCTAATATTGGTTCTTTGGAAAATTTTAATGAAAATATATGACCTAACATTAGTGGATTTTTTTTTTTCAAATTTGGAATATGGACCTTTTAATAAAACTTTTGCTTCCAATTAAGTTCCTCTACTCTCTTTCATGTTGAATTCATAGAAATAATTGAGATGTGTCATCTCTTGTTTATCTCAGCAAGGAGTGAGGATAACATGAACTCAACATGAGAAGAAATATTCCTTTAATAGGAATTTCAATTGACACTTGCTTAAAAAGTACAACCATGTGGGGACAATTTAGAGTCAAACTCTTTTTTCTTATAAAATAAGTTTTTCAAATTAATATAACCTCCAAAACCTTAATAGGTACAATAGGAATGGAGAGAGAAAGCATAAATTGAACCATCTTAGAAAATTAGAAACTACTTAGAGTAAAGGATTGGAAGAGGTCCCTCTAACTTTCTAACAATTTAGAAAAAATGAACCTAATATTGGTTCTTTGGAAAATTTTAATGAAAATATATGACCTAACATTAGTGGATTTTTTTTTTTCAAATTTGGAATATGGACCTTTTAATAAAACTTTTGCTTCCAATTACGTTCCTCTACTCTCTTTCATGTTCAATTCATAGAAATAATCGAGATGTGTCATCTCTTGTTTATCTCAGCAAGGAGTGAGGATAACATGAACTCAACATGAGAAGAAATATTCCTTTAATAGGAATTTCAATTGACACTTGCTTAAAAAGTACAACCATGTGGGGACAATTTAGAGTCAAACTCTTTTTTCTTATAAAATAAGTTTTTCAAATTAATATAACCTCCAAACCCTTAATAGGTACAATAGGAATGGAGACTGGAGAGAGAAAGCATGCTGTAGCATCTCAAGTTACTTTCAACAAGGAGAAAGAAATAACATGAATTCTACATGAGAATTTCTTCCTTATACAGGAGTTTTAGTTGACTCCTCCATACTAAGTAAATGAAAGTGGAGAAACATTTATTCAAACTCTTTCCTCTATTTTAAAAAATATTTTAAATAAATATAAAACTTTTCATATTTCTACTTGCTTTTGAGGAGAAATACTTATGTCAATCATGAGGTAAATAGCTCCTTAAAGGAGGAAAGGGCTTACCCTCGTATCATATTACCATGATTTAAAATAATGTAAAAAATGGCTACATGGTACAGACAGTTGGATAATGAATTGCCATAAAGACTAATTAGGATTAAATCATAAGAAAAATGCACTTGTTTTGTCTTTAGAGAAAATAAGATAATATTTCAAACATTTCATTTTGCAAAAAGAAGTGGATGTGTGTGTGTGTTTGCTCCAACTAAAACATGCCTAATACTTTGAATAATTTCATGCATGATACAGATATTAATAATTGTACCGGTCTAACCTTACTGTCATAAAATTGTTAAAATTTTGAATACAGACCACATTCTAGCATAAGATATCTTCCTTGAAGGAGAAAAGGTAAACCTTATCCTTTTATTAATATTAACATAATTTAAATGAACACCTTTTAACATAGTGAAAAATCAGGCAACATGGTTCAGGCAATTGGGCAATGAATTGCCATAAAGGCTCATTAGGGTTAGATTCATAATAAGAAAAATGCAGATTTTAAGGGGTCTATTAGAGACAATTATATGCAAATTTGACTCAAAGAATCAATCTCATATAAGTCAAGGTGTGAAAAATTTGAAACATTTCGTTAAATGTGCACAACTTACAGAAAGATGTGTATTTTGTTTGTGGTAAACTTAAAGAAATCAAGTTAAATTCTATAAATAAAAGTTTACAATAAGTTAATCCAATAATTAATAAGTTAATCCACAAATAGATTTTGTAGTTCTATTTTGTTTTAAAATCAGCTATAAAAGTAAGAAACTTTTTTTATACAGTGTGTATTCCTAAACAGTAGAAAAATCAACTTCAAAATATGAAAAATTATTAAAATATCACTTTTCGAAAAGCTTTTCAGTTTTTTTATGAATTTCTAACCAGAAGTATAGTTTTAATTTTCCAAACTTTTATAACAAAAATAATAAAGTTTTTTTTCTAACAATAGTACTTTGTATAGCTGTTTGAGAAAGTTTAGAGAAAGTATTCAACTCGAATAACATAACTTATCTTTATTAAGATTACAACCAAGTTAAATTTTCATTTAACATTTCTGATTATTTTAAATTAAAGTAAAAAGTATTTCTTTAAATTTTTTTATGGGTAACTGCACTGTATGGGTGCCTTACGCACTGGTTTACATCCAAATCAACTTTATTAAACAATATAAAAAATTAAAGGACTTTAAAGCACATTGTTAGTTCTTTTGGATAAAAAATAATCCACCAAAAAATAAAACGACCCTGGTAAAATGAATAGAGGGAAAGAAAATAACCGCAGTGATACAACCGAATGTTCTTACTTTTCAGTGTCTGGCAAATATGTAAATTGTCAATGAGACAGTATGTTTTCAAAAAATAAAAAAACATGAAATTGTCGTTTCATGTTTCATATTTTCAATTAAAATCCCTCTTTGTTTATAGTCCGAATTTACCAAACTAACAAAAATTTTTGAACATATTTTCATATACCATTTAGACGGGTTGACCATTAGAATGTTATTTTTACCAATCACTACAAATTCAGAATAAATGAATAATTTTTTAACTAATATTTTAATAACTACTTTAGTGATGGTCAGCTTATTTGAATATTGTTTTTAAACAATATTAATATTCAACCAGACCAGAGCGGTCGCGAACCAAAGCAATGTGATTTCATTTAGTTAGTTCCAACAGCCGACCATTCCATAAAAATGATAAGCAAGGAATAAAATAAAGAAAAAACTCCCGAAATACTGGAAAAATTAAACAAATCACTCAGTTTTAAAAATAAGAATGATAATATGCATAAAAATATTTAATATAAGGCATTAAATAAAATAACGAAAAAAAAGTACTCACAAATCTCTTGGAACATGCCGAAAAATCATCCAGTTTTAATTACGCTATACTGTGTATTACTTCAGTGGTATCAGCAAACGATAATTAACCCAAAATATGAAATTTTCCGTTCCAGATTATTTTTTTGAACTTTTTCTCATCAAATTTTTATTTCACATGCCTTAATCTCTTGCTTTTTTAGTTTAATGAAAAAACCTTGATCATTACTAATGATTTTTATTATTGTTTTAAAAACATTAATTTTAATCATTTAAAAATATTTACACGCTACCTGTAAAATTGCTAAACAGCGTTTCCAGTAATCTGTAAACTCGAAAATGCTTTTTAACATAAATTCCTTATTACATTTTATTTTTTTTACTCGTGATTTATTATTTTAATTTAGCTTTACCGTGATTTTATTTGTATACATTTTGTTATTCTAGAAAGTTTTACTCGTTTTACTCAAACACCAAATGACTGTCCTATGGACGAGTTTACTTGAGTGACGTCACTTCCGATGACGCTTCCACATGACCCTCAAATCAATTGGAAGTACTCTAGAGCAGGGGTTCTTAGACTTTTCAGGATTGCGACCCATTATTTAACACTATTTTGTTACAGAAATAAATTACTTGCATGTATTGAGATTTATCCTTAAAAATAACTTTTGAGCAATTCATATCAAATTGTTTGACTGTGGGAGCAACAATGAGCTTTAGAATAAGAAGGGGGTCTGGGGGTCCTCTCCCAGAGAGATTTTTGAAACTTTACTCCAATAATCTTGTAGTTTAGGATAAATTACAGTTACGACACATCATTTCCTAAAAAAATTCTTAAATTCGAATTCTTGTCGCGACTTACAGTTTGAGAACCTCTGCTATAGAGACTTTAATACGTTTTTAAAGTTGAACCACGTTCATAAAAAAACAGGGTTTTAGAAAAAAAAAACAAATATCCAATCATCTCAGAAAAAATCCTTTAAAAATGAAAAAAAAAGTATTAGTTACATTACTGTTCTGAACTGACAATTTTGTAACACCTCTGTTTAGTCAACCCAACATCAACAATGTATGGCAATACAAGTAAAATTCATACATAAAATCACCAAAAGTTATCAGTATCCAAATAAAATGGAAAAGATTGAAGCCATGCGTAAACTAACCCAATAGGAACATAATACACAATCCACAATATCTATTCCTCATTAATTTTAAATGTAGGTTGCAAACCTTAGCCAAGACTAACCAAAACAATATTTTTCAAATTAAATTTAGCACAAATCAAACAATAACCACGAGGCTTACTGAGGCTTACACTATTATAAACTAACTTTTAAACAAAAATCAGATTCAATCACAAGTAAGATAGCATTGTAGTACGACAATTAGGCACTCACTGGTTATAGAATTGAATAGGAATATTACATATTATTATTCAATCAGCACAATTACTAACTTAGTAAAACGTTTAAAGCAGTGGTTCAGAACCAAAAGATGTTCAGCGTACTTTTTGTTGAATCGAACATAGTGAAAATAAAAGAGTACCCTATTTATAATTAGAAAGGGGTCAAAAGGTCCAGAACCAATGTTTTAAACCTTACCTGAATTCACGTGAGTTATCCTATGAAACAGAAGGCTGACGAAGACTGGAACATTAATCTTGAAGAAAAAATCAACGCGCATTAAAAGTTCGAACTATCAAAATTATACAAAGGATTAATGGCGACCTTCTTCCCCCGCGAAGCTAATTGCTAAGCAGGTGTCAATCAGGTTACCATGGAGATGACTTGACGTTCAACTCGTTGAGGGAATCTCCTGTTTTGATTGGGTAATTAATCATGCGACTGCATTATGCTTACAAAGATCGAGTTGCGTCCAATCAAAATCGTGAATTGCTAAAGCATTTTTTAGAGAATCAGGTTGTTACTATGATGTAATCCTAAAACTAGCCGCACGCTCATAATGTCCACTGTAACGGTGTTTTTTTTTCGGGTGGCTGTGTACTTAAATTCTCTGAATCATTTAATCTTTTTTAAATATCTAAGCATCATTTTAAGGAAAGCCTTTTTTTATATGAACTTCTTTTTTTTTAGTTTAATCATCGTGGAAGGTGGTGTTTAACTTTTGACAAATTCTTTTACCTGATGTCCCTGAGTAAAAAGAAAAAAGGCATTCAGGAATTAGAAGAATTAAAGTAAAGGAGCCACTTACAAAAACTGAATTTCTAGATGGATGAAATCTTATGGATTGAATATTTTTTAATTTCTATCCAGCTGTTCAAAAGTGGGGCCGTTCAAATATTACGTAGGCATCTAAGGGGTGGAAGGGGGTTGGTTCGCTCTTTGCTTATTTTTCCTGACAAGGGGGGAGGTGGTTATGAGTAGTGCTTATGTAAGGTGTTACAAACACTGCATTTTCGAAAATCTCTTGTTTCTTACAAAAATAATTTCAAATTTCAACCAAAAATAAATTGTACAAAAAAACTAAACTAGGAAAAAATTTCAAGAATTTAGGCTAAAACAGTTTGCACAAAAAAGAATGGGGGATCGGACAGTTTTCTTACGTAATTATGAGGAGGGGGTTTGCAGTTTGCTTATCTTTGCTAACAAGGGGGGAGGGGGTCAAAAATTACCAAAAACATTCTTACGTAAAATTTGAACGGCCCCAGTGGTTTTAGATTTATTTGATATTATACATTACCAAATACCAATAACTGAGAATAGATTCAAACGCCAAATATTCATGTTAAAAATTAATTTATTAGAAATCTCCTTAAAAATCTTCTTTTGAAAAAAGATATGGTTTTCAATATTTCCCAATTTTCTAAAAATTTAAATAAAGTAACCTTCCTTAAAAACTTTTTTAATTTCAATACTCCAAATAAAAAGAGCCATCCATTGAAAACACGAGAAAGGCCTTTTGATACCTCACCCTTCGAAGCTTATTCGATCTCTCATTATTTATTAAAAAAAGTTAAACTTTAATTACTCCCTTCAGACCTTTTAAATTAGAAGAGTCATTGCCTTAAGTAACAGGGGAACACCTTTTTGCATCCTACTCCAATCTATTAACAAAGCTGATTTATCACCTGCGTAAAGGACTGTGACACACCTAAACAACTTAAGATTCAGGAAGCAGGATTGATAATATGCTAAACGAGCATCGGTTGTAAAGAAAGAGAATCCTCGTGGGCAATCGCTCACAGTTGGTCGCTGCGAACTACGCTTTCATGTATGCAAATGTTTTCCTTGCGTACTTCACTTTAACAGGTGGGTCAGATGAATGAAGGCGGTTTTTTTTAGTATCATCTCTCCTACTGTTTGAATAGACGACATTAGTCAAAACGTCACTTGCTTGTTTGGAAACGTAGATTCCATCCGTGATTGGTTCCGTACGGATTTACCTCCAATCACGGAACCAATCACGGATAGAATCAACGTTTCCAAACAAGCAAGTGACGTCACACTAATGTCGTCTATTTCAGGAATTTGTTACGGAACTTTTTAAGTTAGTTTCCTTGTGCGGGAAAAGTTGCTAGGTTCAAATATTTTTCAAAAAGGAAATTTGTTTTAAAGAGTGTTAGATAGGGGGACGGGATGGCCTGTTCGGTTTGCTCCTCTGCCTTTCACGCCAGCAGTCTGCGCACTGCCCCGTTGTGAGTTCGATTCTCACCTCGCCCCTGGGTGTATTTTCCTTCTTTGTGCCAGTAAAAATTCTGTTGTGTCTGTCTTACTTGACGAAGGTGTATAAGCGGATCCTTGAGATCAAGCACACATACCGGAAAATATATGTAACCAACAAACAAACAAACAAGAGTGTTAGATTAATGTTTATGATGCTACCGATCGACCGACCAAACAATTTAATAACTGTGCATATTATTACATCCCTTTAGTTTCATATACAGGGTGATTCAGATAAGTGTTTCATAACTTCTAGGGGAGGTAGGGTACATCAAGACGAACAAGAATTGACATAGGTTAGGGGGTCGCAAGTGGGGTCTAAGGGGTGAAAATCACAGGTGAAAATTAGCAAAAAAACTCGCATATCTGGGCAGAAAGAGATACAATTGTTCGATTCCGACATTTTTTACATTCAACCAATTCAAATTTTTCATGTAAAAACGAGATGCAAGTGTTTATTCTAATCAAAAACAGACCAATAAATAAAACAGGCATGCGTTGTAAGTTGATAGACTGCAGTAGAAAGTGTCAAGACAAAAACATCTTAATACTAGAGTTTTGTTGGTTGGTTGGTTGGTTGGTTGGAGTTATATGGCGCAAAGAACTAAAGTCTGACCAAGGGACAATTGTAACTTTAATCTACCTAAAACGCATGCCTCATTCAATTATTGGTCTGTTTTTGATTAGAATAAACACTTGCACCTCGTTTTTACATGAAAAATTTGAATTGGTTGAATGTAAAAAATGCCGGAATCGAACAATTGTATCTCTTTCTGCCCAGATATGCGAGGTTTTTTTGCTAATTTTCACCCGTGATTTTTACCCCTTAGACCCCACTTGCGACCCCCTAACCTGTATCGATTCTTGTTCGTCTTGATGTACCCTACCTCCCCTAGAAGTTATGAAACACTTATCTGAATCACCCTGTATATATTTCATTCATATCTGAGGTTCCTGAATGTTACATGGCAAAGTAGTAATGATTAAAAGCATCTTGATGCTAATACAATCACAAATAAGTGTTTGTTGATTATAATCTAATCACTTATTCTAATATAGCAATAATGATTTATTTTTTATGGGTTTTGGGGAATCTTTTAGACACCCTAGTGTCCGTTATTAAAAGAGGGAGAAATTCATCACATTGAACTTAGGTACCCTTTCATTGTCATCAATATGACTCATCTTAATTTACTGAAGGACACTTTGAAGCTTAAGATTTAAAAACCGCACTTCGTATCCTGAAGGCATCATATTATTCATAAACTGGTACTTATATTTAATGTACCTATGGTTTTCAGAAGTACCTTTTGAATGTTATCATAGTTTAATTCAAAAATTAACGTTTGTTTCCTAAAAAGTAATTTTAAACAACTTGGTCAATAACAGATGACAATAATTAACAAGGTCAAACATTATTCTTACCAAATACTGCTGGGGTGAACTACATAATATTTATTACCAGAATATTACTGCTTCTAATTAAATTAATTAATGTTATATCTTTGTTTCTTTTTCAAGGGAGACAATCCTAATGACCCTCAATCTGTGAGACACTAGAAACTGTCAACTGTTTGAACTGAGAAACATTAAAAAAAGTGGTTGACTGAATATTACTCTAAATGATAGCTCCTGTCGAACTGATAACATTTATATTTCATCATTCTGTAATAAAAGTTGTTTTTTTGTTTATCAGCATTTTTTCAACCTAATACGGTTTACAATAAAATTTCTTTTAATTGTGTATTTATTGTTTTGTAAATATCATCTTCGAAAAAATGTCCTTAATTTCAAATAAAATTATTACTCTCTTAAATTTATTATTAATGAGAATATAGTTCTCCATGAGGAATCCCTGGTATAAAAAAGGATTCCAGAAAATTTATTTATGGTAATTAAAAGAAATTTTTTTAGTGAATCCTCTGAGATACTCATCAAAGAAAATAGTACTGAATTATTATCCGACGATTTAAAATATAAAATTCTAAGCGCTTTTAATAAAGACAAATTATGCCAAATTATTTTTTTTAACTTCCTGTTTGCAAAAAATGATTGAAAACCGAATTTATGAATTACTACGTGAAAACTAGAGGGGGAGGGGTGTTCTTAGCATATACTACGGGTAGTCACTAAGGGGGGAGGGGGTCAAAAATAGTAAAAAATGGGTCACGTTGTATAGGTACGTTCCCTAATGATGAAATGATTGATTAGCAAAAGATATTTTTATCGATAAAGTATAAAGTAGTTTTCTTCATCCTTCTTAATTTTTCCTAACAATTCAAGATAAACTTCTTCCCTCAAACACTTGCTATCTTCTCTGCCATAGGATCATTCATCTTTCCATCCCATCGACAAAAAAAAAAATTCACCCCGAATAACCCCCGAGCAATCCGGGGTTACCCTCCCTTCTGGGGAGCAGCGGCAACGAAACCCTGCCCTACACCCCAAGGGCACGTTCAATAAAAAGATCCCCAAAAACCACTGACATCAATTAAAATTCCACACCACAGGATCACAACACTGCTCTAATTCAAGCGACTGTGGTCTTTTTCTTCAGACCTGTTCAGGATCGCATATATAATTATGTAAGCGGCGTGCCAGGGGCGGTTTCGTTTTCTGTCAGCTGTTGGGTTACAGCAGCAGAAGCCACCAGAGCCGGTCGCAGCCTCCTTGGACGATCAGGTGAGTTGGTTGCCTTGGTTTTCCGTGGTGGATGGATTGCACGTGGTTTGGTGTCGGATTTGCTAGAGTTGGGTGTGAAAATGACGGATTTGGGGATTAGGAGAGAGGGATTTGGTGGAGAATTGTAATTCACGAATGGAGCGTGAATTTAAGGAGTTTTATCAATTCTAAAATGGAGGGGCATCAGAGTTTTTTGTAGAGTAGGATTCCCTTTATAGCAAAGTGGAGAAAATTTTTATCGCTAAATTGTGTTTATAAGGGTACGTAACCATTTAATGTCCGGATAATCTAAAAATATTGGATTTCTTTTTACTTTACCACTTAATATTTACAACTTCAGCTCCCACCATTTCTATTTTCCAGCTTCTTGTTTAATTCATAAACTGCAAAGGATTTCTAATTCACTCTCAGAGATGAAACATACTTTTTAAAGCTGAAATAAAATTGCAAATGTCTTTGATACATTGTCATTTTCTCATAATTTTAAGCAGATAAATGGTCTGGAAGTTAGGATTTAGTTGAAAATGTTTTTAACTAGTTGTGCTTTCTTTGGTTTAAAATCCATATCCTGTTTTATAAATATTCTTTGCTAGTTTAAATGCAAATAAATCAAATATATATGAAACTTTTGATAAATATTATAAATATCCGACATTTTTTGCATTTTGGATTATATTTAACCAAACCTGTCACTTAGTAGATAACTAAATCATTAACTGTATTTATAACATCAAAGTAAAAGTAATCGATTATTCATAATCATGTATGATTAACATTGAATACTTATCGATTCATTGTCTATATTTCCCTATTTCTTTAAAATTTCACCTGGTTTATTTCTAGTAAAATCTAAAAGGGGTTTACAAAATCATTAATATTTATATTTAATCCATGATTTTATGTTATTCTACAAAGTTATCTATGCTAGCTATTAACCTGTTTTAAGAAGTAATGAAATATTCAAAGGGTCAATTCGATACAAAAAAAACTCCTCAACATTCCAATATTCAATTTAGCATTTACACATTTGAACGCTTTGAAATTCTTTGTAAATATTCACAGAAATATTTAGTTTTGCTATTATTTATTTCAATTTAAAAATAATATCTATTACCATTATTAAAAATTTCTCATGACCTTGCTTCTTTTAGCTTGATAGAAATAAAATTTTCATTACTTATATCTCCTTAAATATAAGAAAATATCTTTTTTTTTTGGCTTGTTATTAGTTTTATGCGATTATTTTTGTACTAGTATCAGAGATTAGGATTATTTTATTTTACTCTGTGGCCAATATACCATGACATACAACTACCTACCATCCTACATCAACCGGAGGAGGCCCTAAAAGGGCTTCGAGGCCAGCACCCTACCGCAGGGGCAAACGGGGGACCCCCTTCCAAGGCGGAGACTCCCAGATGCAGCAAAGTTCACCTAAAAAAGAGGGCAACGGTCAGTCAGTCGGCTCACCTAGAGCAGTCTTCTCAATTAAGGAATGTATGAAGAAAAATTTTGCTAATAAATCTTGGCTTCCTCAAAACCTCCTTAAATTCATTTCGATTCAATCCTATCTACTACCTTTAAACAGCAGAATAGAATAATTTGATACCATTAGTTTACCAGAAAATTGGTTTACTCGTTATCACAAAGTGAATATTGTTAAAAATAATGAGACACAGATAGAGATAGAAATTGTTCAAATTCCTTGAGAAAATAAACCGCATTTTCTTCTTAAGACAATAAATGATTCAAAGCAATTTTTGAAGAGTTCAAGCCTTTTTATAGCCGGCTAAAACAGAGATTTCCAACTGGCGGCCCGCCGGGTCTTTTAGTGCTGCCCGCCAAGTTTCCTCAAAATCCCACAAAAATTACTTCAGAACACTTTTTAGCGTGTTAAAATTTAAAATTTTGCATCTGGGAAGTTTGAGGTTTCGGGGGGGAGGTAGTATACACTCCTCTGAAATTACCCCTGAGTGTAGCAAAGGATTATGGGGCTTATGTCAACCTCAAGGAGGGCCAGTATCCAAGAATAAAGTGAAAAACTATTTTTAGGGAAATCTGCACATATTTTTGCACATATTTTCCAGAGGAAGCCCCCCCCCCACTTTTAAGTAATATTCAGTATAAAAAGATGTAAGCTCAAAAATCTATATATCCTCTGAAATCTTTGAACAAAGAGATATAGCAGTACCTTCCCACCATGTAAATAACCTTTGTCTTTACCTCGCTTTTTCCAATAATATCAATATATTTTCTAAGTAATATATCTACAGTATAAAAACCTACAATATATTTTTATATTTGCTTATTCCTTCTTAATCACTAGTTTCTGTATTCAATACAATTTTATCGACTTATTCAATGAATCATGGTCGATGGTACTGAAATAGAACGTGATGAAATGAAGAAGCAAAACATTATCCAGAGAAGAAAAGTATAAAGTCATTCAAGCAGAACATCACTCTCTGTTTCAAAACTTGACAAAGATTGATTGAATAATTCGGCACTATGTCAATCAAAGGTCAGAAAACCGTGTCATGTACATTACTTACAATAATTACAGGGTTTTCAAATTATCATGCAGAGACATGTTTGTTTATTTCTCACAAGATAAACAAGTCTCTTGATTTAAATGTTTGTACAAAGGTCAAATGGATAACTCTATTTGACTCGAATATGTTCTGCTACCTTTATTTTTATATGTGGACAAATTTAATATTATCTTCTTTCTTACTCTAGATTATTTGTAAATGTTGTTTCAATGCAAGAGTAGATTTGTAGTAGAAAAGCGATGAAACTATTTTTTTTTTTTTAAGAAAATTGTTATATTTATTTATTCACATTTTCAAAGCACATTTTTACTAAAATGAAGCAATTTTTTACAGTTATCTTCTTACTTTGAGTCTTCGAATAATTAAATTGCTCGAATTTAAAAGATGAAAATGCTCGTGATGATTGCTAAAATTTTTTATTTAAATGTATGTTCTGTGTTATTGAAAAGAGAGGGATTTTTTGGGGAAATAACATTATATATTAAAAAGGTTTTAAAATTAAAATTATAGTAAGGAATTCTATTTAAAAAAAACGAAATTATATGTAAAAGTAACATTTTATATTATCAGGGTAACATTTAATAAGATAATTTAATGTCTTAATCTAAAAGGGAAGCTCTCCTTCTCTTTTCCTTGAATTTTCCCGTTGTGGTAATAATTTCAGAGTCAAGTTAGTCAGGTGGTTTCTGATTGTTTAATTAATTAAAAAATTAAGAATTTTAAAGTGTTAAAAGCCTAAAAAGATTTCTAGCACTTCTAAATCTCGTAATAAAATTACTATTCTAAGATATATTTTCTATGAATAAAAACGTAGAAAACTAACATGAGATAAACTGTATGTATTAAGAACATTTTCTAAAAAATGTGTTAGAAAAGAGAAATTTTCTTAAACTGTTGAAGTGTATCTAAAGTTGATAACGATAGTATTTATGTAAGTCGATGAACACGGGAAAGTGAACAAGGCTACAAAGACTTCATACTGTTTGATTAGAGATTTAGAAGAGCATTAGAAGAAAGATCTTTGATTGAAAAAATGAATGGATAAATATTATAAACTAAAGAAATTTAAAGCTTTGTCTTATAATAAGTTCTATTAAATTAATAAATCTGAATGGCTTTTTACCCCAAATATAAAATATAGGCTTAGTTTCTTTATTTACAATTAAATTGCTGAAAAACTATAAAACTGTTCGTTGATACAGTGAGAAATCAGATGGCTTGCCTGATATGCTTTATGTATAACGTGTAAGTAAGTAATTCTGTAAAATTCAAATAAAAAAATTCTTTATTATTTCAATATTACAATTTAAATATTTATTTTATTTCAACCGAGTTAAAATTTTCAAAATATGCTTCAAGCACCTTAAAGTGCATGAAATATATTTATATTCTTTTTCCTGCTTGTTTTATTTTAAACAGTGCAAAATTCTAACATAATTATAAATTGTCGTTTGAGATTGGGAAGAGCATAAATTTTATAACAGTTTATACCTATCACCTTATATTTCAGCCAAATGAGAAAAGATGGTGTCCTCGTACTTCTACAAAGCAATGGCTCTGATGGTAACAGTTGGTGCTTTGTCTAAATATCAGAAAATAGAGAGACGAGAGCAAGCACGTTCAGAAAAGTTCGCCAAACTGCTCGAATATGAAGACAAAAGTAAGAAATTTTAAATCACTCTAAATAATACATTAATAAATAAAATTTTTTATGAATTTTTTGGAAATACAGTGCTTTTTAATGTCTTACGTAAGTATCGCTGATTTCCCCTGCCCTCTGGTCAGCTGAAATAAGTAAATAGTATTCCCTCCTTCCCCCTATATAGGTATACATAAGTAATGTGTAAATATGTAAACGTCCCATATTTCATCAACGAAAGTATTAAAATGGTATTGAGATCAGGAAAAATTTCCTTTTAAATAAGTTTCTAAACTTTTTTTTATAAGTGTGGATATTAATTTAAATTATTATTATTATTATCATCATCATCATAAGCTAAATAGTAAAAGCGTTTAAAAAACACGTTTAACTTTGATTCAAAACTCGTCCATTTTCAATTGAAATAATCCAAAACTTTGTGAAATATCTGAGCTACTCTGAAGATCTTTATATAAAAACTCTAAAACGTGCAGAGTGAGGGAAAAAAAGATGCATTTATAAGTCAATGACTCAATAAACAGCAAGGTTTACAAAAGAGAACGCCTGTTTGAATGTAACTCATTCTCACCTATTTAGAAACACGTAACAAGGAGTAATAATACTCATCATTGTGAAACACATTCGAGCTTTTCAACGCATACAACAGAAGCTCTTTTTTAAAATCCTTGTCAGATGACGTCCATTTGAAAACAGAAAAACTGGTCTCGAAAGAAGTTTTTTGACAGAGTTCGAGTAACCTTCCTTAAGTCTAATCATGTCATTGGGTATCTCGGAATCCTATCATTTAGCTCCTTGAACTTGACGGCAAAGTATTATTCCATTAACTCTTTTCATTTTTATTGTGAACTAATGGCACAGTTTTCGCTGAGAGTATCATCATAAAATGCATTTTTGCGGTTGGGATTTTCCGAAGGAGGGTCTGGTAGTCCCAATAAAAGGTGGGGTCAAGTTTGTTCTGTCTGGTTCCTTCAGAACAATGGAACCGATATGAAGTAGAACTGAGAAAAGGTAAGATTTAAAGCATGTAATGAGTTTAAAATTTTCTCCAAATGGATTGCGTAAAAAATATGCAAAAAATTGCATGTAGAATAAATTGCATAAATGGAGGTAAAATGCAACAAGATATAGAGACAACAGTGTTTAAAAATAATACAAAACTAAATGAAGAAGGTAGACAAATATTGTTAAAAATAAAAACTCATAATGTAATATAAGAGACGTTTTAGTTTTTTTATGCAAAAAATTAACAAAATGTGGTACCAGTACTTCGATTTACTATATACAGGGTGTTTCAAAATTGCGTTGCACGGCTTTTATTCGGAACCAGCGCCTCCTAGGGTCATGGAAGTAAGGTCTACCCCTAGGTTAGTGACCCTGGAGAATCTAATGAGATGACTTACAGCGCTCCTAGCGGCGAAATTAAAAAGTTAAAAAAATTAATTTAAAAACTAAAAGAGATAGAGTAAAAAGTTCAGTACAAAAGTTGTTGCCAAGATCATAACGAACTCAAGTAAAAAAAATTCATCAAAATAGCTTAATTATTCGAGGAGATATTCACTGTTGAAAATGGCACTTTTTTGAGTGGCGAAAAAGGGCCCGGCCACAAATTTAGAAACGCTTTCTCCGTCATTATCGTGCGGGAGTTTTAAGCTTGACAGTGACTGATTTGATGGATCAATCGAAAATAATGCTTCAAATTTTTTTAAAAAGGAAAGTCCAAGCTTGGACATTTAAGAACTACCACGATCAGAAATCGTTACTTTTGCGAGATAAATGTTTACTAAAACGGGTATTAACGATCAATCGCTAATCGAAGATTAATTAGAAATAAATATTTCGAAAACAGTTGACTTTTTAATGTTTTGCATATTGGTAGGACACAAAGTAGGAGAAAAGGAAGAAATTCACAGTGCAAAATTATAATTTATTGAGCTTGCTCAAAAAGATTACCATGGGCAACAATACACTTTTGTGTCCTTTCAACCATGTTAGAAAGCACATTTTGGACCATATGGGGTGTGACAGTTGCGCAACTGTCGATGATGCGGTTTTTTAAGTCCTGGAGACTCGTAGATGGCGTTTCGTAAACTTGATTTTTCAAGTGACCCCAAAGGAAAAAGTCGAGTGGATTAAGATCAGGAGATCTTGGAGGCCATTCAATACTCCCACCATACCCAATTATCTTATTGCCAAATGTGTCTTTGAGGAACTTTTGAACCAGATGTGGCTTGTGCGGTGGAGCGCCGTCATGTTGGAACCAAAGTGATGGTAACAGTGAGAGAGGAATGTCTTCCAAGAAATCAGGCAAGATATCCTGCAAATTCTGAAGGTACTTGTTTCCATCCAGCGAACCAACGAAGAAAATTGGTCCAACTAGACGGTCCCTCCAAACACCGCACCACACATTTACTGACCACTGTACTTGATGTCTAACACTAACTCCCCATGCAGGATTTTGAAGAGCCCAAACATGAGTGTTATGCCTGTTAAAGATTCCATTGCGATGAAATTTTGCCTCATCGGACCAAATGATATTTTTAAAAAAGTTTGGGTCACTTTCCAATTCATTAAGTGCCCAATTGCACCAATCGAAACGTCGTTCCTCATCTCCTTGTAGCAATCCTTGCTGTGGTGTAACATGGTAAGGATGCGCTCCATTCTTGTTCAAAACCCTCCAAATTCGACTTACTGGTAAGCCAGTCAGATCGCTCATTTCTCTAATACTGGTGTGAGGATGGGATAAAGCGTATGCCAGTAAGTCTTCATCTGGTATGCGATTAGTAGAACGTTGTCTCATCGAATAGTGTCTCCTAAGAACGCTTCCTGTATCTTTAAGGCGCTGCACAACTTTCCTGATAGTCGCTGATGTAGGATGAGGATCATTTGGAAAGCGATCAGCAAATACACGTGCAGCTCGAACCGAATTCCGTAGAGTTTCTCCATAGATGAGAACCATTTCTAAATACTGAGATTTACTAAAAGTCGTCATGTTTGAAAAATAAATGACGTGAAATTGCTTTATAATTGAGAAAGAAATCAACTTCAGATTTAAGAACTATAATTTCCTTTCTCTCATCTGAAATAATCAGCACGCTTGTCAAATTCAAGTGAAGTTTTCCCCTCAGGCCAATCTAAGCGCTCGCTGACTGAATAACCATATTCGAAATTATACTACCTTGCGGCAAACAAATCAGATCCCTCAACGACAATCCCTATCAATATGCAAAACATTAAAAAGTCAACAGATTTCGAAATATTTAATTCTAATTAACCTTCGATTAGCCATTGATCGTTAATACTTTTTTTATTAAAAATAATTTTCGATTGATCCATCAAATCAGTCACTGTAAAGCTTAAAACTCCCGCACGATAATGACGAGAAAGCGTTTCTAAATTTGTGGCCGGGCCCTTTTTCGCCACTCAAAAAAGTGCCATTTTCAACAGTGAATATCTCCTCGAATAATTAAGCTATTTTGATGAATTTTTTTTACTTGAGTTCGTTATGATCTTGGCAACAACTTTTGTACTGAACTTTTTACTCTATCTCTTTTAGTTTTTAAATTAATTTTTTTAACTTTTTAATTTCGCCGCTAGGAGCGCTGTAAGTCATCTCATTAGATTCTCCAGGGTCACTAACCTAGGGGTAGACCTTACTTCCATGACCCTAGGAGGCGCTGGTTCCGAATAAAAGCCGTGCAACGCAATTTTGAAACACCCTGTATATATATCGGGAAAAGTTCGCATAATAGAATATAAGTAGACACAATTCTAAAAATTATGATGTAACTATCTTATGAGTTAACTTTTAAAAAAAAAACCTTAATTTAAAAAAAAAAATATTTTACGTTTATATTTTAAGAAACATTACCCAACTTTAAATTACTATTACAACTTATAATCACATACTATATAAACAGTAAATACATTCTTAATTAGGTTTTAAAAAACTCGTCAATTTTTTATGGAATTAATTTAAAACTTTGTGATAAGCTCGAGTTATGCGAAGAGTTTTTTTTATAAAAGTTGAGAGTGAAAAAAAAAAGATGAATTTAGATCAACTACTCCATAAATAACAAAATTTTTAAAAGATAATGCCTAAAAAGAGAATTACTTTGACAATCGCTTTATAAAGTAAGCGGTTGTCAAAATAGTAATAGGAAATGGAATAAAAATCAGGGGAAACCATTTCATTACTTATAAGTGTAAAAAAAGGAGAAAAAGAGCAAATCTCTAGGTAGTTTTTAAGCTAAAGATAGGAATGATAAAATAGTTTTAATCATTCAATTTTAAAAAATTATCTGTTATCTTACAATAATTATTTCACATTCTGAGACAAATAAAAACATTTGAAATCATCCTTCCTAAAATATTAAAGTGTAGTAAAACCTAGATTCACAAATTTTGAACTGATGATTTAATCGTACAATTTTATTCATGGCCTTTATTTATTTCTTAAAAGTTATTAGGTCACTTTCATTCCTTAGTTTCAATGTTAAAACCCCTTCAGTCCACAGAACCACTGTGACGAGATAGAAGACCTTCCTCATCTCTTACTCACGTGTAGAAATTTTTCTTGTTAAAGTATTGATATTTATTAATTGTATTAATTAAGAGTATTGATTGTATTATTAATTTGAATAAGAATATTAATTTGAACGAATAATTCTAGTTTTCATTAATTAATAACCAGTAAGGTCAAAATTCAAAAGTAAAAAAAATCTTCTATATTTCCAGTATGAAACCAAATATTTTTACGGAAGCAATTGGCGATTCCTACCGTTTAACGTCATTAACGCAATAAATACTCTCCTCACGTACATGTTGCCATTCACTTCCAGTAAACTTCACCTAGTGTCTGGGAGAGAGAGGGCTGCTATCAGGGGAACGCCCGAAGCAAAAAACCTATACGGATGTAATGGATTCTCCGCGACCGTCCTTCACGAGGTCACGAATTGGTTTTCTTTTTCTTCATGTTTCTCTCTCTTATTAGAGAGCCAGCGAGTCTGAGCACAAAGGAGAAGAATGCTTCCAGTGAGCGAACTGTTTGGATAAGTGCGGCTGAGAGAGACGTTTACTTCGGAAAGACCTAATTTGCATTTTTAAATGTTGGTTTAGCAGATGGAGACGTTCGAAATTTTTTTAATTGTTTGAAGCGAGTCTGTCAAGAGGATGGGTTTTGAAAGAAAATATTTAACGATTGTTTTCAGAATAAAACATTTAAGAAATTGTTTCTTTCTTAGAAAATTGATTTCTTTCAAATTTTAACCATTCTTTCTATCTTTATTTACACTATAAAGATAAATATCAGGATGTGTTATACAAAAAGTTGCTTAAGAGACCAAGGCAATTGGAAATTGTAGATTTAAAACCCTAAGAGACGGTTTGAAGAGAACCTTTAGAGTAAAGCAAAAGGCTGAAGGGTTAGATTGGTTATTAGAGAACAACATGTGTCGTTTCATAGGGTGGCCGAAATTTTCTAAAGAAAGATTTGGCACGTTGCTTCCAAACTAAACAATAGCATTTATAACAATTTTGGGTTCAATTCCGTTACCTGTTAAAAATCTCCAAGCTGTTTTAGGCAAGTTAGTTATTTTGCAATTTTTGGAGAAATTTCTTCTATTTGGCACCCAAAACAGCTTGGTGATTTTTGTAGGGACACATAACGGAATTGTACCTAATTGTGTTATGATATCATTACGGTAATGATATCATAACACAATTAGGTACAATTTAGGAAATATAATAGGCATTTTTGGGGTCGTGGTAATGTCATTACCACGACCCCAAAATTGCCTATTATATTTCCTTTAAGTGCATTTGGATACTACTAAGTGATACTTCATAGCCAGATACTTCACTTGCCAGAAAATCGTACAACCCTATAAATTTGTACAAAACATTGAAATCCACTTCATGTAGCGGCAGAACCTGAATTCCACTCCCCTAATAAAAACGTGGGGGAAAGGAATTTTATCTTTTTTAATATGATAAGTTAAATTCTAGGGGGTTTTTTAGCGAAAGGGGAAAAATAAAAAAGACAATGATGAGGGTAGTTTACACACTCCGCAAATAGTAATCTGAAGAAACGAAAATATTCTCTATAAACTTTCAACCCCATTTTCGAAACAACGAAAAAGCTGATGCGTTGTTAACAATATGTGTACTACCAAAAGTTGTAATTTCTAGAGTAATTTCCATAGAGGAAAAGCCTAACAGAGGATCCAAAACGCTATTTTCAAATCCCATCGTATGATACAGGGCAGCACTGCAAATATCAATCATAGCTGTGATTAGTAGATGCGTAGGTAGTATTACCATTTTGGTGGTCACCGACTGTGGTTAGATGTGACGTGTTCATTCAAACTGTCTTTTGGAGGATCAAGCTTTTTTTTCCGCCTCTCGTGAAGTGACGACTGAGGCGTGAGTTGCATGAGTAGTGATTACGATCCCAGTGCCACCAGACTCCAAATCACAAGGCGTTTTTTATAGTACTTCCATTATCGCCTATGGCCATGACCCCTCTGTACTGGTACTCTGCGGTAATTTCCCAATCCGTGTTTCAGAAGAGAAGGCCAGCAAGCAGCACGTCGTCTGCTACTACAAGGCGGAGAAGAACGACAGCCGTCGTCTGCAGCCGGAAGACATCGACCCCTCCCTGTGCACCCACCTGCTGGTGGGGTACGCCGAGGTGCGGTACGACTTCGTCGTGCCCAAGACCATGCAGGAGCTGGAGCGCTTCAACAGGACGGTGGCCCTCAAGAAGACCAACCCCAAGCTCAAGGTGATGCTGTCGGTGGGGGAGAGGTCCAGCGGAGGATTCTCCAAGATGGTATCAAACCACCACGGGAGAGAAAGGTAGGTGATGGTTCCCAAATTTTAAGCCTTGCCGGAATTAGTTTCATTTGGTACCTCAATGTAACGTCCAACCAACCTCTAAATAAGAGTTCTTTAATATCCCTTTGCTTTTGAACCACTCTCTAGTCTTTTCAGGCAACCACTTTCACCACTTTTTCAGGCAACAAAAATGAAAAACTTCAAAAATCTGCAAGTTTTTTTTTATCAAAATATTTCTTCATTTACTAAAAAGATACAAAACTACATAATAGCTCTGAAAAACTTGCAAATTTTTGCTTTTCTTTTATGATGCCTGAAAAAGAGCTATTTTTCTCAGCACAGGTACAGAGTCTCAGACAGTTACGTCAGAGTGGTACACACTCAATAATTACAAAACAGTAATCAGAGAAATTGCTTTCATTTTTTTTTAATTTCTAATCCACTTTATTTTGGAGCGGAATCTAGATTTTACTTTATCCTATCAAAATGGCGTTTGAAAATGAACAAGTGACTCGGAAAACAAACCCACAACATGAAAATGAAATTAATTCAAAATTGCGACTCACACCATCTAAAAATTTTAACAAAACTTCTGAATTCATGTCAATACTATGAAATCGAGTTTATAGAGGAATCTAAAATTTAGTGTAAACAGTAATTGAACAATCCTGCGCCATTTTGAATATTATTGATTTTGTGTTTCATTTCTCGTTAAACCCATTTTCTTCTCCCCATTTAGATTCATCTTTTCAGTCCTTCATTTCTTGGAAAAGTACAAATTCGACGGCGTGGACTTTGACTGGGAGTTCCCTGCATGGAACGGGGGCCACCCATTAGAAAGGCACTTTTTTGTTCTTCTACTCAAGGTAAATTCCTCTCCATACCCCCGATTTTTCTTTTTTTATAATAAATGCTTCAGATCAAAAATTTAATGAACGTTTTCTGATTAACACTTTTCATTGTAGTATTTATGAAATTATTGTGATTTTCACTGCAATAATGCATTGTTTTAAGTTCATTGACTTGGTCAATATTTTCTGGATTTCATGTAGTTTCCTTCATTTCACTAAAAACCAACATGATTAAAGGAAATTGATTCATTAAGAGCTACAACTACCCTATATTTTGTAAATACCAAATATTCAGCATCAATATGCCTTATCTACCTTTTTTTTTTCAGGAATTACGTTTTGTCATAGAGAAAGCCAAGAGAAATTTCCTGGTCAGCTGCACTGTGGCAGCACATGTGGCTATTATTGACACTTCTTACGATGTACCTGAAATAGCCAAGTAAGGGACATAAGTTTACTCGAGTCCATGTTCATGACACGATAGTATTCTTTTAAATGTATGATTTGATCAAAAATTAATTTTTAAACGGTGAAAAGAACTCATTAAAACTTCTGTTCAGTTTTATAATAATTCAAAAGATTGTTTGCTTAGTCACATAGGCGCAAGAATCAAGTGAGACCACAGACCATATTGCACCAAGCAAGTTGATTCAAAAAAATGTAATTCAATCACACAAAACGCATCCTCTTTAGCTTAGAAATATCTTAAAATATTTCAAATAGTTTTCTAATTTAACTTTAAATATATCTTAATTATTGATTATACTATCATATTAATGCCATTAAAACTTAAATATAATTATTAAAATATGGTACTTTTCCCTTTTAAGAATAGTTGCTTTTGGTGTCTCCCCGGTAATGTGACAAAATGTAGTAATCTTGATATAATCATTTTATCATGGACAACTCTGCATTTAAAAATAAAAGCCTCAAATTTGGCTTTATTAACGTATTGATTCAGAACAAAAAAAGGTACATTAAACATTTCGGAATTTTCTACTTAAAGTTAAATTTCATTAGGTTCCCAACTTTAAATGCCTTTTCGCGTTTTTTAATGATTTATTAAACCAAATGCATAATTAATTTGATGCGTAACATTTGTATTAACACATATTAATTTTGTTGTTCATTACAGGGCTGTCGATTTTGTAAACATTATGTCATACGACTTTCAAATGTACGACCCATCCTATCCATTCACAGCACATCACAGTCCGTTGTTTTCAAGAAACAGTGAAAAGAGACTGAACTACTATCTGAACGGGGTAAGCGTAATGGATTCTTCTAACAAAAAATTTGAATGGGTGTTTTTAAATGAGAAAAATAACGCGCTCAAGAAACATAAGTTGTTTGTATTAGGTAAATAAAAGGTTATATTATTTGCAAGCATAAAGGCATAGTTTTGTAATTTTAGAAACGCAAGTTTGGACTTGCTGATGCGCCAAGTGGGCAGCGTATTTTCATCGATAAAGGAACGTAATTAAAATGGTTAGGGTTAAGATTAATTAAACTGGTTAGGGTTACCAGAAATCAGCAGAAGCAAAGCTTGAATATCAATATTACCAAACATCAGCAACTTTGAACTTGCGCTGTAGTAAATAGTATAGGGTGATAATCCGACTTTTAAATAGACGTTTAACCTAAAAAAAATTATTTAGGATGGGAAAAAATATAAAACTGAAGGCCTAAACACTAAACAGCTTCAAAATCATGATCGTTAAATTGTTAGATCCTCTTCAAAAAAAGTACGCTAATCCTAGTACGCGCGTCTCAACGAGGAACCGAAGGTTTTTCAGCGGTGCCATTTTACGGGGTGGTGCTGCCCCTAGCGGAGGACTGGGTCTTCCATTCCGTGGTTCATGTTCATGGGATTTGCATACAGTAGCGTACATAAAGTAATAATTTATTTTGGAACAGTCTCGACATTTTTGAGAGACCAGATTTCAAACTCATTCAGGGCTTTCAGTCCAAAAATAACAGTAAAAATATAAAATTAATATCTTTATAGTGGCATAAATTTCTTACGAATGAGTAGTCGGAAGAAGTTAGGCACTGTTGGGGGTAAACTTTTTAAGTAGGCCTGCACAACAATAGGCAAAATAAGTGTTGAGGTTTGACTTAATATAAAAATTATGATCATTAGAAATTTTTTTTAATTTTTAAAAATTCACTTAATGTTAATAATTAAAGATTTCCTAGGAAAAAATTCACCAATTATTTATAAATGCAAAGAAAAAACCGAATTTTCCCAAAAGATTCATGAAAACCTATCTTTACAAACATAGAAATTTCATTAAATTATAGTGAACAAACTCATTATATTCTATTAATAAAAATTATTTATTGTAGATTTCGATTGATCTTTTTGCCCTCAAAGATCAGCAAGTTAAATGTTTTTTCAAGAGTGTGTCCCAAGTGTAAAATTGCATGAAAGTTACGTATTACTTTTATTTATTTATTTTTCGGTCTACAGGCATGGGCAGCGGCATTTTGGGAAGCGAGGGGAATGCCTCGAAAGAAAATAATGCTAGGAATACCGACTCACGCAAGATCGTTTCATCTATACTCTCCGCATCTCAACAAAATCGATGCCCCGGCTCAAGGAACAGGGTTAGGAAAAGGCAAACTCACTTATCCACAGGTAGGTAAAAACCAGACTATACATTTAAAGCAGTATTTCAGGGAAAACCATGGTTACCAAGTGCTCTTTCTTTCAGGTATGCCACTTCCTCAAGAGTGGTGCTACTCAGATTTTCGATTTGTCCACTAAGGTCCCGTTTGCTTACAAGGGACAGGACTGGGTGGCCTTTGACAACGAGCACAGCGTCTCATTCAAGGCAAGATATTTATAAATACAATGTACAAAATGTTACATAAATAGAACTTCAACGGTCATGTTTAGCCTTTTATTAGATCGCCTATATACTTTTACCTTTTCTTTCAATTAAAAGGGATTAAACTGACCTCAAGTCAGACAGAAAGGGGCCGTCCATAAATGACGTCACGCTCAGAGGGGGGGAGGGGGTTAATCAATTTGTGATAGTTCGTGACAAGGGGGAGGGGGGGTTCAAAAGTTGTGACATCACATCCTCCCCCCCAAAACTGAAAATTAACCAAAAATAACAAAAACAGAATTTTTTTTCTGTAGGACTTTTTATCTAAAAAAATTAAATTTAGTTGCTTCTAGGAGAATATTCTACAAAAAATTATTACCGAGAATTTTACAACTCTCGATTGAAAGCGTGACATAGGGGGGGAGGGGGTCAAAAATGAGCAAAAAAAGTGTGACATCATTTATGGACGGCCCCAAACTCAAAACAAAAACTACCAATTTGAACGTTACAGGGGGAACAACAGAGCATGATATTTCAGTTTTAAGTACTAGCCAGATGAAAAGTTTAACTCGCTTCTGGGTTGAGGCAATGAGTTGTATATTAGTTTGATTTTAAACACATTTAAAAGGCAAAATTAATTCACCAGTCTTACACATTTGCTCACCAACAGCGTAAGCGGAAATTTCGTGCACTGGCTTAATATTGTTCGTTCAACTCTATGGATTTCGATAATTAAATAAGTAGTCATAGCCTCTTAATAATTGGTAAATCATACAGTGTAGTAATAAGGAAACGATTCTCACTTTTTTTACAATTAGCTATACTTAGCAGGTATCCATGTGCTTTAAATATTTTTGAACTTCATGTTTTTTTTTACCAAGTTTTTATCAGACATTTCTTTTTACCAGTTTCAACTGACTAATTTCATGTTTCCATTTCAGAGTCATTGGGTAAAAGACGAAGGTTACGGGGGTGTCATGATCTTCAATCTAAACAACGACGACTGGGCTGGTTCCTGTGACAACTCCACCAAGTTTCCTTTGACGAAGGCAGTCAAAGAAATTTTGCCATAACAAGGTTCAGTGTGGAATCAAAAACTCATCAAAATGGATTTATTTATAGCATTTTTCATCATCATGATCGAGGGCCAGTATTTCCAGAAAAGTGCGCATAGTAATATATGCTACAAAAAAAGACGTCATCCATATCTTCACAATTTTTGTGAAAACGTGCAAAGGGGTACCCCATAGCCAGCTATTGAGACGCCAGCCGTAATGATAGATAGTTCATTCTCAACATCAAACTGAAATCTACCATGCTCCACGTATATTTTTACAGAACCTACTCAGATTCCAAAAAACTTATTCATTGCTTGAACTAATATCTCCCCAACAAAAAAATAAAGCCAGACCATATAATGGGTAAGTCCTGTAACAACTGTGGGTGGGCCATACTTTGGAAAACCCTAATCTATTTGGCCATGGGTAACCCTAGAAATGTTTTAAAATTCCAAGAAAATTGTAAAGCTTATTTAATTCAAGCACCCTAAATAGAAGCAACCTTTTAAAAATCTTGTTATGTAGACGATACTTTCAACCTTATTACAAGAAAGACTTGTTCTACAAATAAATCTGGCAAATCTTATTTTTCTGCACTAAGAGTCAATTTATGGATCTCTTATTGGATGATTTCTTTTATATTTTGTATGATTTTATGCATTAGGTGATGCTAGTCAGTATTAATTGTTGAGTAAAGAAATAGTTCTCACCACAATCAGAGATAATTTCCTTTTACAAAGACCAAAAGGTAGTCAGGTAACTAGATAAATAGAATTAAATGACTTAATGCTTAAAATGTGGATAAAGTTAAGGGAATTTAAATAAATAGACTCTACTTCAAGATTTTAACCTGACATATTAAAGATAAAGAATAAGAATAAAATGTATTTTAGAAAAGTTTTATCTGCATTACATTAGATGAAGATTGTAGAGGTCAGACAGATATGAAGCAAAAACATTTTAAAATTAAGCCTGTGCAATGAGTTTAAGCACATCATTGAGATTAACACATTAGCTTTTTCCTACTCAAACCTGTCAATAAAACACCATTTCAGTAAAAAGCATATATTCCCCAAAGAATTGACTCAGAAACCTTATTATGTTGCTTTAGTAAGTGTTAGCACCAGTTTTCAAGAAGGATGTATGATACTACCATTAGACGATTTGTATGAAACAATTTGCAAATAAAATTTTAAAGAAAATTTATTTTTACGTTAATTATCATTGAGACTTTAAAACTTTTCTAATAAATCCTGAAATAGCAGTACATATTATAATTTTTTCTTGTACATAAAGCTCTTCTACTATTTAGAACCAAATTATATACATTTTAGCTTACTCCTACTTAATTTGTTTCTTGTTATGGTATTTCTTTATATGAGTTCGTTTATTGTGTTGTTATATCATTCAATGTTTAGGAACTATTTTGATTGAATAAAGACTACTTTACTATGTGCAAAATATTTATTGCCAAAAATATAAAATTGTAATTTTAAGAAGATGGTTCAAAAACAATTATATACTGAAAAAATCTTACTTCTGCCTTCAAAGGTTGACTATAGCAGGACCAAATTGCAATTCTAAATCAAAATGCATCTGACAAAATTGACAATTCAGCATAAACTTCAATGAAGTACTAACTCTTAACTCACGCTGAATATATTCCACCCTAAAGTATATCATAGTAATAGATAAAATTTATGAACCGCAATAATATGAATTTAAAAGATGAAAATCTTAATATAAGAATAAGGACCAGGGACTTTAAATTAACAATAGAAATGGATAATGATTTTATGATTAGAAGTCCAACATAAGATCTTTTTTTGAGATAAACAAAAATACAAACTAAATTGAAAATTTGAAAAAAAATGTTTTTAAACTTTTTTTAAATCCATTTAATTTTTTTTAATTAAAATTTCCAGGTTCAGCTTATTCCCCACTTTTTACACAATGCTTTTCAAACTTTTTACAATTGTTCTTACACATATATTTGAAAAGAAATCAACCATTATTAAACAGATTTACTTCATTTATGAAGCTTTAAAGTGTAATTATGATGATATTGTTTTAATTTTTTTCTTTCAAAATTTAGGGGTTTTTATTATTATTTTCTTATAAAAATTATCTAATGTTTTTCTCATCATAAAACTCTTGCCCATTTACATCATTAATTTAAGTGCTTAAGTATTAAGTCCCTGGTCCCCTTAAAAATTTTTAGGTATGGAATAAAAACAAGAAATTTTGTATAAAATATGAACAAATTAACTCTAATTGAAAAAAAGTTCATCATGCATTTTTTCAACTAAAGAAAACAAATGTTTTTTCAAATAAGACAAAGAAAATTAATAAAGAAAAGTTCACCCAAGTTTTTACCACATAAAACTACATTAAACCTTTTTCAATGTCATTAAATTGCATAGACAAAAGATAAACCCTTTTTAAAATTTTACAAAAAGGAGATAATAGTAAGGAAATTTAAAAGAAAAATGCAATAAAACTAAGTAATGAAATATAAGCTCTCTCTCTGTATAAATACTGCATTTGTATTAATCAAATAAATTACCATAAAGGCTACATATTTAGTTGTACTAATAAATGAAAAATACTTTTCGTGACAAAAATCATTACTTCAACAGAAATTCAGATATTTTCTTAAAAATTCTTTACATGGCAAACTATATCTGATTCTATAAAAAGGGTTGTTACTATTCGTAGAAAATTACATTTAAAAATATCGTTTAACCTTGCCTAGCCTAGACTTACCGGAACACACCTCTGCCTCACAAAAATAGCAATTCAACATTACTTTCACTTCCCTCCCACTAAATTTACATTGTGAGTATTTAGAAGTACTTAAAATTATTTCAAGTACTTAAGCCTGATTTTAGATTAAGCTACCACATTCCGTGATTTAGTAGGAAATTAATCTGATATTCTTGGAGAATATTTTTATGTAAAAATATACTTAAAAAGATAAAATACATCCTTTTAAGATAAAATTTGGTAATAGCAGTGGATCACACAGATGATTTTATCAATGGCAAATTTACATTCTTAATTATTCTTAAATAATAACTTATGTAAAACACAGGGAGTACATCTTTTATCATCAGGATATAGAAAAAACTTATTTCAAGGTCTGTCAAGAGTAACTTAAAACATTCACTGAGATTTGGTTGGTTGGTTTAGGTTTTTATGACAGGCCTACTTAGTTTTGAAGTAGATGGTTTAAAATATATTTATGCATATATTGTGGTAGCTACATTGCTAGTCTTTTTTTAATAACTTCCACTCAGAATAAGAGTTTTTAATAGTACTTAAAACTCTGGGTCCTTTTTATCTATGCTATTAAATATTCCATACTACCAATATACTTGGAGCAACAATTTTAAAAAGATCAGTCAAACAAAAAATTAACAAAAAGTTATTTTTAAAAGTTATAAAATTATTTAACATTCAAGTTAATTAAAATCCAACATTTCACAATAAAACGTATGAATTAATGAATATTATTATAATAGAATAACTTAAAATAGTTTGTATAACTAAAAATAGTCACAATAGTTTTTAAGCAACTAAACTGAATAATTGTTGGAAGTTCAATACTAATGAATTATACAACTGTCAAGTTATCTAAAATAAAATCTTAACTGAAATAAAAAAAAAATTAATAACAGTTCAAATTAAGTGAAACATGTCTGTCAGTAAATTGCCAGTAGAAGAAATAAAAGCAAATATTGGACACTAGATCAATCAGTGTAGCTATAAGAGAAAGTAGTTAAGTAAATGCATCAACATACAAATAAACTACAGACAGTCATGGAATGGATTTTATTATACATGAATAACTACACAATATGGAACTCAAAAATGATAAACAGTCAAAATGGTAAGTAATTGGATATATATACAGAACTAATTAAAATCAAATAATTTAAATTATACCAGTTATGAACCAGGATTCGGAAGAGGGCATAGATCTCCAATGATTGACTTGCAGCTAATAAATCTAAAAACTAAACAAAAAAATAATAAAAACTAAAAATGCATCATGAAGATTAAGAGGAATGTTAGAGCTTTAAAAGTCGAGGTCTTTCTGATCTAAGTCCTGGTAGGCAAAAGAGAACATTTATAGCACATAGGTTTTCCCACAAGGTCAAGATAATTCATGATACACTACATACAGCATCCCAGTTTTACTCTCCAATAGCATAATCACTTTGAGCACAACACATTGGATAAAACTTCACAGTCAGCATTTTCAGAAGACAAAATGAAACTAGTATATCAATCAGCAAGGTAACTCTGCAAAAATATAACAAAAACATTGCATATCTCGTCAAATATAACTAAATACCTGAAAGGGAAATTGCATGTGAGACAGATGAGCACTTCATAGCACACTTTTACCAGCCTACTTACCACCGCTTACTTCGAAGGTAGCATAGGCTCCCAGATCGCTCTGGAACGCCTTGCACAATCGCTAGCTGGAGGAGCTTTATTACTGCTCTAGCAATGAGCCACCAAATGTAATAGATCATCTGTAGTATAACATAAGCCTAATCAGAATTTGATACAACCAAAGAATGAACTACCACAATTTAAAAGCATAAATCAACTCGAAGAGAAAAGAAAACCAACCCTTATGCATGGAAATGACAATAATGAAGGAAAAATGACTGAAAAACCATTGACATGAGAGCCAAGTAATCAATTTCATAAAATAACCAGAGAAATGACATCTGAAAGATCAACTAATACAATGCAAATAACCTCATTCATGCACAGAAATAAACTCTAGTTGACAAAAACCACCAGTATGCAATGCATTTTAACATGTTAAAAAATAACCAACTTCAATGCATAAATTTTTCATATCATCAGAAAAATGAAAAAGTACCAAAAGACCAGGACAAAAACATAGCAAATCAACATAATATCAAGTAATGCATAACAAACAATACAGAAACTTTTAAAATATATTAAATAAAACTGTGCTTTTCTGAAAAAGTTCATAAATTGTCAAAGAAAATTCCAAATTATTATTCAGAAAGACATTTTTTGTTCAAAAAGTAACTAGGAAATGTAAAAGCATAAATTTGATATAATTTTGGATAAAATTACTATAAGACACTTATCAACAAATGCATAAATTAAACACCTTAAAACTAAAAATAGAATGTACTTTAAATAATTTAAATAAAACCACACATAAAAAGACTCAAGAAAATACCATATGGCGAGAGCATGAAGAATATAAACCTTACCAATTGGAAGAATGAAAAACCAGACCTTTTTAAAAATCCTATAAATTAAACCTCAAAGCAATTCAAGGAACACATCCAAAAATTTCTCAAATGAAAGAATGACAATTGGAAAACATCAGAAAACAATGACCGCTTAAGAACCAGAAAGTCAACCTTGATATTTATATTTTAATATACTAAATAAACACTAGACTATTTTTTTGGCATACATTAGATGTAGCTATAAAAAACTAATTAGTCAGATCATTCAGAAGAAGAAATATGCATAAGTATGAGAAAGAATGAAATTATTGCTTTTAAGTAATTAATATGCCTCCTTCATCTTTTACTACTTCCACATATTATTTTTAAAATTGTTAACCCTAATGCAAAACAAAAAAAAAAAAATTAAACTCAGCCAAATTTTGAATTTTAGGAGAAATGAAATCTACTTTTTTCTTGCCTTAAATTAGTTAACTTAAAACTGTAACTGAACTAGCATTCTGTTTAAGTAAAAAAAAAATTGCAATTAGATCTATAATTGGAGTTAAGGTACTGCATCCTGATTTATCTAAGACTGTATATTTAGGAGTATCTAAAGAAAAATAAACCTTCTCAAGTTACTTTTTTTATTCGAAAAGGACAAAAATCTTAAAAGTATAATCATTATCACATTTTACCTTGTATAAAGGAAAATTTAGTTACTGTCCCAAATACTAATTTAATTAAAATATAATTTGGTTTGACTTATAACTCTGGTCTTTATACAGATCAAAATGCGATAACAGCTTCATTAACATCAGTAACTTAACTCTACTTTAAAATGTTATATGGACCCCTTTTAAGAACCTTGAATCCATAAAATGTCAAAGTTATTAACACATAAATAAGCATATTAAAAGATAATTACAAATTCCCTGAAATAATACCATGAGTTTATGAACATGAAAAAGTATCAATACATTCAGTCCACAAAAAGTTATTATAAACTAGAGAAATTTGAAAATACTCTTTTAGAAAGAAATGTATGATAAGTCATTCAAAAAAGAATAGCATCACACTTATAAAGCAAAGAGAATTTGCATGATTCATTTCATAAATAGCAATAAACCAAGATATTCCTAAATGTTTGCAAACCATTAGCATCAAATACCTTTTTTCAGAAAAAATCCTAAATTTTGCATCATACAATATTTTTTTTAATTTCTCTATAAACTACCCAACTTAAAAAGTAATTATTTCCAGACCCATTAAAATGCAAAACATTTAATACTAAACAACACTTACTAGAACTTTGGCAATCTTCAAAAAAGAATAGATGATCTTATGCAACTTATAGAACAGTGTTTCCCAACCTTTTTCGGTCCATGCCCCACCAAAGCCTTTCTAAATTTTCCATGCCCCACATGTCCTTTATTTTTTCGAAAATCTTTCTTAAAAAGTAAATAAAACCTGGTGGTCCATGCTCCACCTGCGGGGCTATTTGGTTGAAAATTGCCCCCGGGAAACACTGTTATAGAACAAAAACCACTCAATTGATCGTTATTTTTAATTGGTTATTTGTATTAATATTAAATAAGCAAAAACGATTATTACTGTTTTGCAAACATGCAGATAGTGTTGTTTGATATTAATGTAGTGAATTAACTGCCAGCCACTTTCAGGGATGAAATATTGCACACCCCTTTCCAAATATTAAATTTCTATTCAAATAATAAGAACCACCAACAAGATACTTACTTTATTGTGGTGCAGCAGCTGTAAAAGATTGCTGTCCATAATTGGGGTAGTTGTATCCGACGAATGCATTCGGCTGCTGTTGACCAAATGGCTGTGCGAAGGGGCCGGGTGCCGGCCACTGCCCCTGTGGTGCCCCGGGGGGAAATGCCTGGGGGTGGCCTGGAGGAGCCGGCACAGGTGCCGGAGGCTGCTGAGCCCCAGCAGCTGGCGGCTGCTGGACTGGAGGTGCAGCTGGCGGCACAGAGGCCGGGGGTGGCTGGGCAGGAGGGGCAGCTGGCTGTGCAGGTTGAGGAGCTGTACCTGGGGCAGGGGCCTGCACGGGGGCAGTTGTTGCAGGTTGGCCCTGAAGGAAATCATAAGGGTGAGTCAACAGAATTTAATTTTTAACTACATTTTATAAGCTGAAATACTTATCGTCAGAGACCAACCAAATGATCTGATAAAATCTGTAAAGAGAGAAGGTTGTTTGGAGAAGGTGGTTGGTTAGTAGGATTTTTATGGGCGCTAGGCCCGAATAGGAGCATAATAAGAAAAAAATTACAACTAGGTTGGAGAAGTATCAACATGTGCACGCTCTGTTTTCATTAAGATGTTAATGTTGGTTGCATTTGAGTGGGTAAGATTGCACCATTGGATCTGCTTTCAAAAAAATTATTGTGGGATTAGATATGTTTCTAACTCATATCAGAGGTTTGGTAGTTAAGATTTCGTTTGCCCACTTATCACACCCAACTCTTATACAAAACCTTTCCCACATCTTCACTTCCTAAACTGGACTTTTCATTCGAAATATCAATTTTCCAAAACATAAAAAGCACCTCATGTTTATAAAAAAAAACATAACTTACACAGGGAAACCCCATTTAATTAATTTAATGTTTCTTGTATTTAAAATTTGTTGGTCTCAAATGATTTGCTATACATATAAGGCTTTAAAAACCTAAATTAATGCTTTTGAGCAAATTATTTCTCATTGGTCTAACTTGGGTTTCGTTGTATTAAGGATGAGGAAATTTTCGGAAGCAAAGAAAGTTGGTTGGAAAATTTGTTGCTTGTGCTTTCCCAAAGAATTTCAGGGAAGATTAAGGGGACTTAAGGATTAAAAATGGATTGAGAGAAACTGGTCCTATCAACCCAGATGCGACCAGATCTCAATGGTGTTCTACATTTTATTTGAGTATTTGAGTAACGATAAGCTTTGGTAAGCACTGACATTTAAAACAACATGGTAATAAACTTATGCAATCATGTGCAAATGTGTGTGTGTGGAGAAAGTAAAAAAATTCCTAACCTAACACCCATTGAATATTTCTAGTCTGATTAAAATGCTCATACAAACAGCAATTATAGCTCAGTAGAATTGATATGCAAGTTCACTTAATACACGCAATATTAATTCAAAATGTATGTTTTCACCTGTGCAAACTCATAGTACAAGTTTTTTTTTAAATTTTCGATGATAAAAATCGCTTAATGCTATTAAAGTTTGTATAAATGATTATAGAAACATGATAATTATTCTATAGAAGCATGACTGAAAGCTAAAAAATTAAGACGAATAATTTTGTTTGTCTTTATTCCCCATCTGTCAATTTCGCCTATCTTGTTTTGCTAGGGAAAATTGTTAGGACAGATCAATTAAGCAGAGATCGAACCAGAGCATGGTTGGAACCTATTTAACTGGGGCTAATATGAAAATCCTGATCTCTGATATACTGTGTTTTTATCTTATTAACAATTACATTAAAATTCCTTGGTATCGGGTATTACGAAATTGAATTCCTAAACTGGCCAAGAAAACTCAACTTTTCTAACCTATGAATCATTGGCAATTTTTTAATTGCAATACTCTCCTTTAAGAATGCCTTGTTCCTAGTCCAGAAAATCTTATGGTGATATGTTAAGAATATGTAGAAGACCGAATTCTTTTTCCAAGACAAAGTGGTTAAAAAAAATTTAGCTTTTAGAAACTCAAAATACTGCATTTGAAGAAGTTGCTTTTTCTTTTATTCATTTCTCTGAATAATTAACTTGTCTGAAAACCCGTGCTTTTACAGCATTCTAAATAGCATTTCTCGTGAGTGATTTAAAATTTAGTGGATTTTAGCACAACTTTACTTATTAGTATTTACGAGATCTGCATATTTTAAAACCGATGAGTCACCAGAATCTTTAATTGACTTAAGTGTTTTTCATAGTATGAAATTTAAATCATGAGGAGCAATTTTAGGATGGTTCTTGCCAGTAAGTTTTATCAATGGTTGGTAAGTTATGGTAAATTTCTTAACTTTTAAATCAGATAAAGCAATCAAGGACAACAGCAATATGCAAAACAAATTTTAAAGATTCAACCTGAAAATTAACTGCATTATTAATAGATGGGAAAAAGTTTTTGGATGACTTAGAAAGATTTTAATGGAACAACACTCAATAACCAACATGCAAGATAAACTTTTGTCTGCAAATAAATTTACTTTAATTATTCAAAACTATCAAAATGAAGTCTAAAGGTACAGCCAACAAGGGAAGGAAAAAGGACTTTTAATATCCAAGATAAAGTAAACAAATTTTAATAAGTTGGACTTAGTGGAAAGAGGTATAAAAATACCCTATACTGGCAGAGAAAAGTTAAATTTAGAACAAAACAGAGTGGCAAGAGCCAATTCAAGAAATTTGTGAGAAAAATATGTGTGATTTTTCAAAACTGAAGCTAATATTTTAAAATATGACAAGATTTCATTTATGATATTGTTACTAAGTTATAAAAAGTTTTCAAATTTACCTCCTACTTAAGATTTTACAGTATGCAAAATCAATCATACTTTACCAACACTTGTGAAGATCATGATTTTACTGCTAGTGAATGAGTGAATTATTTACATAAAAAATACATAGCATAACTATTATACATATTATTTATTGTAACAAAACATGCATTATCATACATTGAATATTTACAAATGATTTTAAAACAATTGTCTTCTTTTCTTAAAATGATATAAAAGTTGATTGAGTCCAAAAGCTGTCAACTTATTATCGATCTATTGGATGCATGGTTGTAAAAATACATCTGGGAACATACAGTAAAACCCTGCTTTTATGCTAATTAAGTACAAAAAATAATTGAAATTAACTTCAATGATTGCAGTCTTAAAATATAAAATTAAATAATTCATTTCTTACTATCACTCATAAATTCAAGCTTAATAGCACACCTTAAACCATGTAGGATGATTTGCAAAACTTTGAAAAAACATTTCTAGTCTGAATAAAAACTTTCTGTGCTAAGTAAGAAAGGCATGCAAGCTTTGTTTTACAAAACGTTTTTGCACAATAAGTTCTGTTGGGTTCGTAACTTTATTGAAACCAACTGTATCGAAGGACAGAAGCTTTCAAAGCATTAAACTTACAATGCACCCAAAATTCATCAAGATACAAATGATTTTTACAAAATTATGTAATGGTAGAATATTTACACCTTTTTCATATAACATGTTATTTAATAAATAAAATATCAAGAATATACCATTATCTGTAAGATTTCCTTTTAATTAAGATTAATAATTCATTACTTAAAGTAATACAATAAATTAAAAACTTAAAATCAACCATTGCCCTAGTCTGATTTTACCCAAGTCAACACTCACAAGTCGAGAACCACAGAACTAACTGCAGTAATTTTTGGAAATATAAAAGCAGGGTTTTACTGTATTAACAGGCATTCACTTGACATAGCAGTTAAATCAGATGCCTACTTGCGGTGCCATGACAGCGCCACCCATCTGCGTTCTTGCCTGATTCTCAATCAACTCTGCTTCCCTAAACATCCCCAAAGATCTATAGTACTCTGCCCATGCAGCACTGTAGTCAGGCTGGGCTCCTCCTACTGGTGCGGCTGCTCCAGGCACAGCAGCTGCTGGGGTGGCTAAAGGAAGGAAAAAGCAAGTGTCAATGCAAACAGGCATACCACATGGCAATTCAGAAGCACTAAGAAGGTATAGACAGCACTTCTTTGCTAGGCGGTTGGGAGCTAAGGTCTAGTAGGGGTGCGGGATCAGGGCTACTTAAGCACTTTCTTCTTCATGGAAGAGAGAAAGGAGATGGGGTAGTTATTGGTGAGAAGAAATCAGTTTGGCTCTATCTCTCTCCTGGGAGAGAATGGCCTTTCCCATTTGGGGTTACACTTCCCACCTAGCAAGGAAATACAGACTATAGGGGGCTTGTATACTGCTGGATGGAACCAGAGTGTCTAAGTATGTGTATGCCGTGATTAAACAAACACTTCTGAGTTATGATGAACTCTGATAGAACATCGGAACCCGCTTTGGGCTACTCTCCCCTATTATTTGGTTTGGAGAATATTTTCACTTCATCTCTACATTACAGCCATAATATCAAAGGGAAATTAAATTTTAAAACTGAAATGAACACCATGTTACATTTAAGTATTGTGCAATCAAAATTATGAACTGTAGCAATTCTTACAGGTGTTAACTTTACCGTAAGTAAGCTCCGAGTTAAGAAGGCAATATTTTTGGATGGAAAGGTCAAAGTATCCGTTCAGGGGTGAAAATGAGCAAAGCTGTGTCCCACACATACACACAGTGACCCTAACAACAACCATGTCATTAGACCATAAAAGGGGACTAAATAAACATTGATTTAAAAAAAAAAACAGTGAAATTTTTCAGAATTGAACAAAAAGAAGAAAGTTAAAACACATAGATTTTTATATACAATAGGTAGTTGGAATGGGCAATGTCTTTGAAAGCTAATGTGTGTGTTAAAGTACTTTGAGGGAGGAAAAAATCTGAGAATAAATATTAAGAAAAGATAGTTCAAGCTACTCTAAGAGGCTAAAAGATAATCCTAAACTTTTATTTATGACCCAAATTGTCAAAATTGCTACCAGCAGTTGGGGTAGGCTCACAGATAAATTTGTTTTATCATCTGTTCATATAATTTTATAAATTCATCATACAAAATAATGTGAAAGATTAAAATAATAGTGTAAGAGATAATTGTAGGTAACTTAATCTGCTGGTCATCTATTTTTCTCAAATGAACTGAAACAGGATTATGGTTAATGGGTTATTTTCACCCTCCTAAGTTATTTCAATAGTTGCCAACCCCATCATAAGAAATTAAGAGAAAAATCTCCCACCTGCTGGAGGCTGCTGGGATGCTGCTTGGCTTTGATCGGGCTGGGATGGCATCCCAGGAGTAGGTGCTGCCCCTGGCTGAGCAGCAGGCTGTTGCATTTGGTGAGCTTGCTGGCCATAATATTGATAATAAGCAGCCCATGCAGCAGCATCTAAACAAAGAGATTTAGCATTACAAGGGTTCTACTCTACAAATGCAAGATTTTTTAAAAAGCTACTGCAAATTGAAAACAGTACTCACTTGGATCTGCTGCAGGTGCTGCCTGGCCCTGCCATGGTTGGTAAGCATTGGCCCATCCTTGGGGTGCATAAGGTTGAGCAGGAGAAGGTGCCTGTTGGCTGTTGGGATAATACAGTGAGTCAAGATTCAAAAATTTGAAATTATGTAAAACCAAATTCTAATATTTCAGGGCAATTAGCATCGAGCTTAAATTTTAAACTCTGTACAAATATATGAATACTTTTAAAACTAAGTTCCAGGCAAGGAAATTTCATGCAGTAAGTCAAGAGAAATTGAGGCATGAAAAATATTATATGTTAGAGCACCATGTTTGTAACTAATATAAAATAATTACCTCAAAATACTAATCAAAGAATAAGTTCCTCAAAATGTTTGGATTTTTTTTACATTATCTTGTTTGCATGGCTTGAAATTAAATCATTTACTTAAATGTATCTTCATGTATATCATTTACTTATACTTATCCATTATATGCTTATTAAAAATAGTCTGCATATATTTTCATTAAATTAAGTTACGCATAACATTTGAATGCATAATATAAATAGTTAAATTCAACACTTACAACTGCTGTTGCTGTTGAAATTGGGGTGAGAAATTCTGCTGATTCTGTGGATTCTGAGACTGAATCTGGAAAAAAAATAACATTAAAGAGGATTTATCAGGAATTCTCTTTTAGCTTCAGTGACTAAAATGCAAAGGTAACCAAGAAAATTAAACTCACAACATTGCCAATTCCTCCTATTCTTTCATTTATAAGCTCTTTTGCATGGTCTATTTGTTGAGGCTGTCCTCTTATGACGAAAACTTTTTCTTGAGCATTCGGTGGAGGTAAAGCAGAGAGTGCCACATAAGCTCCAGATGCCTGATTGATATTTTTAACAGTCTCACCACCTGAAAATTAGTTTTATCATTAAACATAGAAAGATATCAAAGCATCAATAAAACCAAGTATAAGCAATGAGGTCTAGCAAATGCATATCAGTTCATCAACATACAATTCACATTCTTTTACTGACATTCAAACAAATAGGACAAACCTTTTCCTATGACTAGGCCACATTTGTTTGCAGGTACTGCATAGTGGATTTCTGGAAGATCAGGTCTGTTTCTGGGATTATTCCCAAAATTGGGACCATTGCCATCAGGCCTTCCTCTACCACGACCACGTCCAACATTTTGCTGATCACGGACCTATAGGATGTTATTGAAATATCAGTTTATTAAGAGTTCAGTACAGACAAAAATAATCTAAATAACAATTCAAATGGGAAATATGAGAAAAAAGTTGGACTTTTACAAATAAACATGCTAAACTGATCAGGAGAAATAAATTTTGATAAATTTCTCAGAACATTTCAGATATCCCCTAACTTGTAGGAACCATGTAAAAACTGCTAAGCTATTTATTTGGCAGATGAAAACTCAAATTAATTAATAAGATATCTAAATTTAGTCATAATTAATAACCCCTACCTTAAAGGTAAAATACTATACATTTTTCAAAGATTTAACATTTTTTTTTAAATTAAATTTCACTACTGAGATTTACTTTTTTATCAAAGAAAACCCCATCATTAATAGCAAGTCAAAAAACAAGGCTTAGCAAATAGGTAAAGTAGAGGTTAAGGGAATTGGATACAAAAGGGATATCAAGAAAGCAAACAGCAACAGGGACAAAGTTTACATGCATGGAAGCGTATGTATGTTTACCAAACCACTTTTAAGCAGAGCAAAGCTTAAGGAATACCCACCATGAATACTACAGTCAAGAGAACACTTACTCAATAAAATTTGATAATCTATTAGCAAAAAGAGGAAAAGCTGTGTCTAATACGTTTTACTCAGTAAATATCAATTTCATCTGTTAAAGTACAAAGCTTCCAATTCAATGTGTAAGTGAAAGCAATAAAAACAATGACCAAGAAAGAAAAAGGATAGTAGCAAGAGTTAGTCATGTTTTTTTTTTCTAATTAGAAGACTCATCCGCTCAAATCATGAGTTGTTGACACAGAAATTAGATTAAATAGCTGCAGTTAAGAACAATTGTTAAGCATAAAGTATGACAGTAACAGACATGACTAAATATTGGTTTGAAAGCTTTTTTAGCTATCTCATAAAAATGGAATCTATTGCAATTATTGGTAGGCAAACTTTAAACCCTATGAATAATAAAACATTAAATCACTGTAATTTTTGGTGTTTAGTCGATAAGTTCGAAGAAATATTTATAAACCTTAATATCAGGTTTTATACAATGAAACAAATTTTAGATGTGGTTTCAGCTTAAGAAAAATCAATAAGGCACTTAAAGCAGGAGAAGTCAAGTTAATTGAACACAGGAGTGGGAATTAGCAGGAATGGAGAGATGATAAACATACAAACCAAGTCCATACACGTAAACGATGTACTTAAAACAAATATTCACCAGTACACTTTGGATGAGATCGTTAATGAAGGAACTCGCAGCTTGAATCTGTTCAGGAGATCCGGTTACAACACAAACTTTGTCTTCAGGCCCTTCGTCCTTCACATTCAGGAACTGAACACGAGCTCCAGAATCTTGCTGGATCTTCTTTATCATATCTCCACCCTTCCCAATGACAACACCAACTGCTTGCTTTGGAACCATTATCTATAAAACAGCATTAACATGAATACAAAATCAAAGGAGCCCATATGATTCAATGAAGAAAGAATCTATCAATATTTCTACTTTTCCAGTCAATGGTAATTATAACAAAATAAATAAGAAAAACCCACACGTAAATATACTGAGATACTCACTTCGTGTGTGTTGCCAGACCTTGGGCCACCAGCAGAACTTCCATATTCATTAGTTCCATCAAAATTGTTCCTTTGTAAACTCTAAAAAGACATTACATAACTTAATATTTTTCATAATACTCAGTTAAGCAAATTAAAACCTACACTTTAAACAAAATAGTTTGTAAAAAAACCCTCCACATTTCACTTACTTCTAGTTCTTTCTCAGTGATGAGATCCATGACTAATTGTTTGGCATACTAAAAAAGAGGGAAGAGTTTTAATTGAACAAACAACAATTCTGATTGATGAACAAGTTTCCTACCGCTGACATATTTAAGGAGGAACTAAAGTTCACTCAAATGCAAAGTGTTAAATTAAATAGAAGACTTTTGAAGACATACTTCACACTTGTCAGGTTCACCAGTGATCCTAAGAGGTTTTTCAGAGGATGTCTGCTGAGGTCCATCTTGAATCAATACCATTTTAACAGCAGCTCTTTCCTATACACAAGTTAAAAATAAATAACATTAAATTAAATGTATTTAAAACAAACAAGAAAATCCTTTAAAAAATTCAAAGTACAAAGACTAAAAATCTACTGCTGTTTTTGCAAAAAGTTAGAAGCTCTATCGTTTTTTTTTAGTTTAATCTTTTGATATCAACCCTGGCAGTGTAAGCCTTTACCTGCAAATTGCGTATGGTTTCTCCTCCTTTTCCTATGACTAGTCCAACTTTGGGTCCAGGAATCATCATTTCCACAATTGCATGGCCATCTGGAACATGATTTGTATCTAAAACTGGTAGAGGTGGCCCTCCTCTGTTTATTATGGCAGTAATAAGTTCTTTGGCTTTCCTATAAGAAAAATAACTGTTAAATAATGTAAAACCTATTAGAAATACTTCCAATATTAATAAATTTCACATATGATTAAAAGAACTATCTAATCTTACTTCATAATCATACAAGCAAATAAATGCAAACAGATTGACCTTTTCTCTCCCATCAAAAACTAAGCAAAAGTATTGAAAATGTTTTTAACAATGGGAATAATATTTCCCCCACTATAAACAAATTGAAATTATTTTAAAATTTTTACTTGAGTGTAATATATATCCTCCTAGAAAGGATATTAATTTTTTTTTAAATCAGTGATGACTATGTTTCAATCCTTCAATGGAAGCAGATAGAGGATAAAAGTTGAATTGTTGGACATCAAGAAAGGAGAATATTTGAAGAAAAAATGCAAACAAATGTAAGCAAAAAATAACATGTCACCCTGTGCTATGTTACGGCACATGATGAGCAAGCTTAACCAGGAAGGGGTTACACCTTTCTGTTACATGGAAATGTATGAGAGACCCCTCGCATCATTTTCCACTCTAAACGTTTTCCTGGGAAAGTTTAAATACAACATGCAATCATTTAAGTGTAAATAAAACATTTTTAAGCTAACAAATTTTGTAAAAAGATATTATTGAACAATTTCACACTGTAAAATTTTCAACCACATGCATACATGCGATTACTCATCATTCCTCGCAGGTTAAATATGGCTCCATGAGTGAAAGCTTAAAAAAGTACCAGGACAAAACAGGATTAAAATTTTTTATTTACAAATTAACATTAATATTTTCCTTAACTATCTTTCAGATAATATTTTCTGTCCTGAACCATTTTGAAGAAAATAGCTCAGACAGAAAACTTTCATCGCTGTACTCACTCCCTTGTGTACTAACAATAAACCAAAGCCTTGTAACGACCAATTAAAAGGGTTTCTCTATAGTTTAATATAATAGGAACTGACCATAGATGTTATAATTAAAATATATAGTTACCACCACCCCAAAAACACGAATCTGCTATCCTTATACGTAGCAGATTTGTGGTTTTGGCGTGGTGGTGGTAACGATATCATTTAAGGGAAGATCAAGCAATTTCTTTTTTCTTACTCCAAGGAACAGTAAAAATACTTACTCAATTGATTGTCTATTACCAGTAAGGGTACAAATTCGCTCGGGTAAACCTCCACTGTCTGGGGCCATTTGAACTTTACAACCAGATTCAGCCTGTAGCCTTGTAATTTGTTCACCTCCTCTACCAATAACTAAAATGAAAGGTCAGTCTTTAAAATGACAATAAGCATTTCCATCAAAAGCTACTTTTTAGCTATAATGCTTATGAAGATTTTTTGCTAACAATTACTTGATACTTGTTAAAATAGTTCTAGGGTTTAAAAGTACCCTAAGTTAATAATCATTAACAATAAAGAATATATTATAATAACATAGTAAAAATGTATTAGTTGAAAAAGTGTCACATACTTAATCCCACCATTTTGTCAGGAACTTTCCATTCTTCAGCAGTAATTCCATTGGCTATAGCACCTATGGATCTTTGAGCTGCAATAGATGATAGCTGTTGAGTAATTCCTATAAAAGAAGCATTTCATCAGAAAAAAAATTGCCTGCATGCAGACTGCACATAGCTGCCAACAGAATTCATTCCAAAAACACACTTGAAGTAAAACAGAAGTTTTGCATTATAATATAAAACCAAAATCAGCCTTCTACTATAAAAATTAATGAAAATTTATATTTGTTAATTATATATTACAGATGGTTTTTAATAATATCCGTAAACAAAAACAAGAATCCATAAATGCAATAACAAATTTGTCAAGTAAATAGATGTTTATAGTTTAACACTTCTAAAGCTTTTAAATCAAGTTTCTGATGGTTTTGCATTCAGAATAAAGTTTATTTGTCGAAAAAATTTTATCTTTGGTTTAAACTTTAAACTGACTTTTTGATTAAAAAAGTGATTAAAATATTTTGCACGCTATTGCTATTATTTAAAGATTGGGAATGATTCTAACAAGCAGTTTTAAAAATGTTTTAGGTTAATATAATAACTGCCTGTCTATTGTTAAAAAAAGTATAACTTAAAACAGCAGTTCCCAATTGGTAGTGGTCCTTGGAGGTGGTCTGCGGAAGTGTGGCCGGTCTCATAAAAATTGACAATATATATATTTAGGAAGATTATCCACCTAAGTACTGTAGGTAAGGAGTAGGAATTTTTTGTTCTGATGAACATCATCTATTAAAATTTGTGGGGAAGGCAGTCACCAACATATTACTAACAATATCTTGTGCAACCTAAATGGTTGAAATAATTCAATCTAGAATTGTTTGAATTGAACTGCAAAATATTTTTTGGTTGAAAAATTATTTCAACATTCATTCCGAAAGTTATAACTTTTTGAGGGGTAGCAAATAAAATTTGGAATACTTAACTTAAAATAAAATAATTGCATTAAAAAAATTATTTTTATAAAATAATGAAATGGAGGTTTAATTATTTGTTGCATTTGAATTTTCTCAGGATCAAGGTTTTTAAGTGTTTGTGTCAGTGAATGATGCTATTTGAGGCTAAATGGTCCACGAACATCTTCGAGTTAGGAACCACCAAAATTGTATAATATGTACACATGCACGTCAAGCGCAGAAATCTTTTGAAAGATTTTGCCGAGAATCTTTTTGAAATGAATTAAATTTTTGATAAATAGGTTTCTTCCCAGTGTTGTTGCATGGGAAGCATTACAACAGTACTTGGGTGAATAATCTGACTGTAAATATGCCTGAAATTTAAATTTAAAGGACTGGGGACGCTTAATTAACCCTGCAGAAAATATTTCAAGAAAATTTTGCATGTAGAAAGTTTTATGTTTATCCAAGTATGGGAATCACTGATTCAGAATAACAAAAGCTAAACGACAAGCAGCAAATACTTATAACATGATCCTCAATGGGTGGTTTTTCCATAAACATACAAAAATTTTCAATCACTGGGCAAAAAGTCAGATTTACCAAATGATATAAAGTAGCTAATTTAAGAAATAAACTAACAGGTCTTTCCCTATCTTAAAACCATCCTTGATAGTTTTATAATATAAAAAAAAAGACTGGAGCCTAGATAGCCATACAAAAAACACCAGTTGATTGAAGTTTGGTTAACCTTAAACATTTTTTTAAGACTATAATAAAAGTTCTTTTCTGGGCAAGTAGGCCGTGGTCGAATGGATGATGGTAAAATCCCAGACGTTTCGTCTGCGGCAGACATTATAATAATAACTAGGTATATTTTTACCTCGACCATTGTCTGCCGCAGCCGCAGATGAAACGTCTGGGATTTTACCATCATCCATTCGACCACGGCCTACTTGCCCGGAAAGGAACTTTTATTGTCACAACTCCGGCCGTGAAAGCCTTCATTGTTATATTTTTAAGACTGCTTGCAATTGAAAATCACCCCATCTTGGAACATGTCATTTATAGAATGTAGAAAGAAAAATCTTGGCCATCCTCTAGGACAGTGTGGTCCAACCTTTAGTTACCCGAGTGCCAATTTAACTTTTTAAAGGGAGTGGAGTGCCACTGACAATAAAAATCGAAAATTACGCATCTCTAGTTTATATAACACAGGCAAGTCAAGCTTATTTCAACACTGGAACACATGTATTTCGACTATGATTAGAAGCGTTTCATTTAAGGATTAAAACTATTCTTATGTATGCAAGGTTATATAGTAGTTGGTGCGATATTTTAAAAACTATTTTCCTTGATGTTCATATTTATTAAATTTAATTTAATAAAAAAAAATTTCTTACTTAATCGAATTGAAAATACGTTGTTAAAAGAATAATTAATCCAAAGTAAAGAGAAGAGACCTTTCTTAGAAATTAGGCCGTTTACAATGTTTTAAAAATGAAAGAGCAAGAAGTGTTTTTTAAGTTTAATGGTAAAAAAGGGTTGGAAAAGGTTGGGTGTTTTTTTTCTCAAGAGAATAGAAAAAAATTCAAAAATGAGTTGTAAACACATTGATACACATAAGACAACTGTCTCCCTGATGTACTGAACATTTATGAAATAATACTTATAGATTAAACTTTAATTACAACTCACGGCATCTATAAAGATTGTATATAACTCCTTTCAATTTGATGTATACTTTTTAAAATAAACTAATAAGTTGTTGAAACGGTATAGCCATAAGTGAAGATAAAATATAAATTTATAAACTATTGCCCCAACTGGAGTTTCTACTGATGTGGTTTTAATGCATACCTGCCAACTTTTGAAAACTTGCATCAGTAAAACTTTTTGCATAACGTTACAAAACTACAATTTGAATTGCTTCAAACAAAAAAAGGTACAGATTACAGATTGATGCATTATTACCTAAATTATTTTTATTAAGTATTTAAAATTTCCACAGAATAATTGAAGAAAACTGTGAAATTTATTTGCTTAAATTTATAAGTATGTTAAGTTAAATTTTTACAAGCTTATAATCAGCTACTTCAATTGCATAGTACTTATCTATAATAACAAACTGACTTATCCCCCTTCACAAAATTCATATTGCAAACCAATTTGATTTCATGAATATCTTGTACCCTTTTTTCCAAACCATTTGATTTAAATTTCTGTTTGGAATCAATTTCAGATAAAATGTTATGATTATAGCTTTCATAAAATTTTTTCTAAATTTCCATCAACATTTTCAGCAAGCAGCATGTGATAAAGATGAATTTAAATAAGCTTGAGTTGCTACGATTAGAAAGCGAGGAGAAACTTTTCCTCGTTAAAAAGCCTCAATGCTAATTGAGGGAGACGCGATGATGAACCACAGGTCCGATCTCGGTAAAGTTGTTTTTCCCACATTGCGATCGGAACACGGGGGAAGCAAACTTACCGGGTGAGCGCGCGCCAAGACTCGCGGACGAATCCGAAAAAGATTTGCAAAAAAAATTAAATTTCACTCAATAAAAGAATCAAAATTGATAAAATCGTAACAGCAGGGATTAAAAGATGGTTTTGAAGTAAAAAGATATTAATTAGAGAAAATCGTTTAGGTTGCGAATGTTTTGCATTTTCATGGATAGTTAGTGGAAAGAAATGCAAAATCCGTAAAATTTTCTGATCCATCCGTACAACCGTAAAACTAGACAGAAATCCGTAAATTTTACGGACAATCCGTAAAAGTTGGCAGGTATGTTAATGTCCCTTTTAAATTTTAAGTCAAGAAAACTCCTAATGGAGTTCATGGGTTCTCCCTTGAAACTGTTTTGAAAATTAGACCTGAAATAGCAGATTTTTAGCTGTTCTAACTGATTCCCAAAGTTAATTTTAAACCAAAAATAACTTTCAAGGGGTGTCAGGGGTTCTCTCCTGAAAATGTTTTGAAAATTAGACTCTAAAACCGGGTTTTTACACTTTTCTGCAATAAAATTGAAATGTGGATTATATTCTATATAGTTAGAATACAAATTTAATTTTGAGGCGAGTGCCACGAATATTTCTTCGAGTGCCACTTGTGGCCCGCGTGCCACGGGTTGGACCACACTGCTCTAGGACTATCTGATTCTGTTACATAACAAATGGTTCTTTATTTTTATTATTGAAATTTCAAATAAATGGAAATTGAAATGCCATTAGTTTGTTTGAAAAAATAAGTCTTATATTAGTCATCTATAAAAAATCACTTTCTCCTTGTTTTTTAATAATTAAATGCCCTAGAATTGAGGAAGGCCATATTGAACTAAACTATCTGCATAAAAAAGCATCTCCAGAAATATTCGAGTCAAAAACCAACTATATTACTTTTAGCCAGAAAATAGCAGTTTACAAAAGGGACTATTTTCAGGTAAACCAGGATTGCCACAACTGATATTGATTGTAATAATTAATACAATAAAAATTACCTTTATTTTCATCAGACACTGCTAATTTCTTAGCTTCTGGAAGGCCCACTAAAACAAAAACACATACTTGAGATTTTAATTTCTTAGCAATGAAATCTTGATATTTTAAATAACAATAATTCATTCTTAATTATAACACTGGGTCACTGGATAATACTGGTGAATAAAAAAAAATATAGGAAAGCTTTAAGGCAACTTTTTATGGTAACAATTTTGAATAAATGTAGGTTAACTAAGTCTTGAGTACCATACTGACGCAATGAGCTTTTTCAGGTCTTATACACAGGGGTGCAGAAAATGTTCTATATATTTATATTCAATATTTCCCCAGAACATAACTAATTATTATAACTAATAATCGGAAACGATTATCAACTCAAGTGGGGTACAAACTGGCTTATCCCGCCCCTTCACAAAATTCATACAACAAGCCAATTTGATTACATGATTATCTTGTACCCTTTTACCCAAACCAGGGGTCTGTCTAGGTTTTTTTAAGAGGTGCCTATTTTGTGAAAATTTAGGGCTAATTTGTGAAAATTTAAGTTCAAAATCAACATAAAGACATTACATAATTTTTAAACATTAAAAACAAAATAAAATTTTGTCTAGAATGGCTAAAAATTTAACTTTAGAGAGAATTTAGCTTACTAGAGAACTTTCTTTCAAAAATGTATTTTGTGAAGGTACCTTTTTTCCTAAAACTGAATTTGTGAAAGTACCTATTTATCCAATGATGAATTTGTGAAGGTACTTAAAAACGGTAGTAAAATTGCTGTGGACTGACCACTGCAAACTATTTTATTTAAATTTCCATTAGGAATCAATTTCAGATCAAATGTTATGATTATAGCTTTTATAAAAAAATTTCAAAATTTCCATCAACATTTTCAGCAGCATGTGATAAAGATGAATTTAAATAAGAGAGAGAGAGCTTGAGTTGCTATGATTAGAAAGCGAGGACAAACTTTTCCGCTTTAACAAGCCTCAATGCTAATTATTGAGGGAGACGAGATGATGAACCACAGGTACGATCTCAGTAAAGTTGTTTTTTCCGCATTGCGATCGGAACCTGGGGGAAACAAACTTACCGGGTGAGCGTACGCCAAGACCCGGACGAATCCAAAAAAGATATGAAAAAAAATTTAATTTCACTCAATAACAAACTTGGATAATATAGAAGCACATGTGCACGGCAAGAGCAGCTAGTTTTAGAATTTTGCAGAAAATCTTTTCAAATAATTTAAATTTTTGGTATATAAATTCTTCTGTTACCCAGCTGCCAGTTTAAAACCGTAAATTTTACAGGAATTTTTCACAGTGAATAGGCGGCAATTTTTGGTTCAGCCTATAGGCGGCACATTTGGAAATCCGCCACTGGTGCAGAGAGTTTTTTGTTTTATCCAACTAAGCTCAATAAAAGAAACAAAATTGATAAAATCATAAGAGCAGGGATTAGCAGATGGTTTTGAAGTAAAAAGATATTAATTAGAGAAAATCGTTTAGGTTGGGAATGTTTTGCATTTTCATGGATAGTTAAGTGGAAAGAAATGCAAAATGAAGATCAAATTGAAACAGTATAAATGGGCTTTAACTTTAAATTTATGAACTTATGAGGTTTTCATAATTTTTACAAAACCAGACACATTACAAAATATCTGGACAGACACCTGGTAACAGACCTATCCCCCCAAAGGTTGACTATGCCTGCTCTAGATATTGGTTGGACAGGACATTAAAACTTCTTACAATTACATTTAACAATAGGCACTGTAGAACTACTTTAAATTACAATTGGATGAGCGTAAAATACATTTTACTCAGCAAAACACAATAATTAAAAATTCAAAATGTCTTGCAGGCAAGAAATTTGAAAATGGTTTTAGACATTGCCTAACGATCAAAATACATATAAAAATTGCTTTTTGAGATAAATTAAACTTACAAGTTACTCCAACTTCTTCAATGGGTCTTTTAGTACCAGTTGTTTCTGCCCCCGAGTGTATCTTAGCAGCAATCTAAAACAAAGAGTCATTATTTACTATTGATTGTTTACACACCCATTCAATAAGCTAACATTATACACTGCTTAGATTTGGCAATAGAGTACTTCAATCAATTTCAAATAACACGTAAAGATTAAATACAGTAAAATTAGATAATTTCTTTTTCTTTTGGCGCATAAATGCGTACCACCTTGACCCACTACGGAAGACATAGATCGCTGTATCAGGATTTTGAGCAGAAGAAAAGACTTACCTGTCTAGCTCTTTGAACTGCATCAGCAAATGCTGATTTAGTGTCATAATTATTTGATGAAACAGAATTAAATTCGCTCATTTTATTGAACAGCGGATGCAAATGGCGTCGGTCACAAAAATATCACGATTTCAGCCAATTTCTCCGCATGTACTTCAGCAAGAAACAGCGGCAAAGTTACACAGTCATGTTAGCAGTTAAGGAACTTATAGTTGAGTAAAAAAAGTAGAATTTTTCAATTTTTATAAAATTAATTTTAACTAAGAAAACATCAACTAAATACAATAAAAATAATTCATACTATTTTCTGGCTGACAGAGTACTTAGCTTTTAATTTTTTTCAGTATTTTTTTTAAGCGTTTCCAGTTTGACTGAATCTGAAATCATTTTCCTTTGTTTATTTATATTCTAACTTGGTCCCCTTGGTCCTGTTGAGTGTTGATTAGCTCGCTGTGATATTGTGTAACGTGACATTTTAAGTGTTTTGACTATATTTTTAGTTTCTTTTCTCAAAAGCAAATATTTTATCAAAATCATTTCACGTTTATTTCAATTACCTTTCACCTTTCGTTGTTTCAGATCCATATATTGAAAATAATTCACAGAACAATACTACGCTTTATGTGTTGATTACAAGTGAGTCATTTCTTTTACTTTTCAAAACATGTGTGTGATAAATTCATATCAAAGAGCCTTATGATGGCTTTCATTTCTGTTATACTTCCTTTCATGTAATCTAGAATTAGGTGCGTATTGATGTGTCATCAATTGTTGAATATTTACAATAGTAATATTATTGTGATAAATATTATAGGTTAAAAATGTTATTTAACTAGCATCCTTAAATTTTCATTTTGACAGTTTGCTTTTTTGTGTCATAAATGTACTAAAACTGTTATTAGTATCAGTGTTAATTAAAAACATTGTAGTTTACAGTTTACAGAAATATTATAACCCACCCCACAGCCTGTATATAGAAAGATAGAAAGTGTGGTGCTATATTACAACCGGATGCCAGTCTTCATGTCGTCTTTTTTGGCACTATTCTTGGCATCATAATCCATTATCCAGTATATCTGCCGGGTTAAAAATGAATTATCACCCTAGTTGTCAATGCTAAAAAAAAACAAGTGGCACACGGTTGTAGTATGAAACCGAAAGGGTCATAAATGAAAAGTTTTACATTTGAAATTCCCATGTTAAGGACTTACGAAACATGGAATAAATGGTTATCCATATATTATTATGTGCATGAGCTTTAAGTTGTGTTTTATGTAGTGTTATATGATTTACCATCAGTCTGAACATCCAGCTAACACAGTACTTGGTTATTCCAGTAATAAAAACTCAAGATGTTTGATGTGTTTCAAAATGTCCTTTTTGGTAAAAAGAAATCCAGTGGTGAAGCTGAGAAAGAAAAGGCTTCAGATGATTTTGTGATGATAGGACAAGCTTCTAATGATCCTTCATCTCCAAAAGATACAGAAACTGTACCTAACGACCATATATATCCTGTAAGTGATAGTAGTGTTCCTTTCATACAGGGTGTTTCAAAAGTCCCTTTCATAGCTTTTATTTGGAACCAACATTTCTTAGGGTCATAGAAATAAGGTTTACATCTTGGTAAGTGCCCATGCTAAATCTATTAAGACAACTAACAGTGCCTGTAGCGGCAAAATAAAAAAAAAAAATTAAAAACTAAAGCGGATAAGAACAGACTTAAGTAATAAAATTTTTTACAATATCATTTCAAACGCACAAAAAAAAGTTCCATGAAGATATTTTAAATATTAGTGGAGATATTAGCATGTGAATAATCTATATATCTATAAAATCATGATCTGGTTGAGTGACTGGCTGGTTAGGATCATATCTGGCAAATTTTCTTCTGAACTACAGGACCAATTCAGGCTAAACTTGGAACACAGATTATTGGAGCAGGGAAAGACAATGGCAAAGGTTTCTAATTCTTAAAACTACTCTTTCACCCCTTTTTAAACCTTTTTGCTGAAATTGCCTTACTTCTCTGCTAAAGAAAATATGTTTAACTCACAAGGAAATAGCAAAAACAGTTCTAGGCATAAAACAAAGTATTTAAAGATAAAACTGGACTAAAATTGTTTTAAAAAGGTTATTATGATCCTAATTAACATTTTGCTACAGTATTTTCTTATTTAAGACTATTTCCCTTGAAAATTTAGGTTAAAACTGAAAGTAAAAATTAATCCTGAAAGTAATGAAATTTGAATTACTTAATGTAGTTTTTGTAAAAGTTGGTGTTCAAAACACTAGATCATTTTTATTTTGCTTCATTATTTGTTTCAGATAGCTTAACAGATTTTTTTTTTCAATGGACTCTAACCGTCTGACGTCACACGGAACCAACACGTGACCTACTGAGCTTGCGATTGGTTACCACAGATACTACACTAGTAGATCTACTAGTGTAGTATCTGTGGTAACCAATTGCAAGCTCAGTTGTAGGTCACGTGTTGGTTCCGTGAAGTCTCGAACCAGATAGGCGGTTAGAGTCCATTTAAACCAGAGATTGTTAATGTATTGCAGCTAGTTTTCCTTATTTGCGATGAAAATAGAGCATTCGCACATGACGTCACTTGGAGGACAAAATCAATGTTGCTAAGGCTGTTGTTAGGGGCGGGACATAGAAGTATCCAATAGCAGCATTCGCACATGATGTCACTGGAGGAATAAAACAACGTTGCTAAGGCCGTTGTTAGGCAGAGCCATGTGATTGAAAATGCTCTATTGATAAAATAGACAGGAGGAATAGTTAAAAATCCTGTTAGAGATAATAAACCCAGGAATTAAATGGGGGTAACATTTTTGGTCTTTTTTTAATTTTTCTTAAACTTTTTTATTGAAATTCTTTGATAGGTGTATTTAATTCACAAAAAAATTAAATTTGGATTGGAAAGGTTTTAGAAACTTAAAAATTATTATTAACTATTAAGGACTATTAAGGGAAACTTAAAAAAAAAAATTATTAAACATTCACAAAAGTTTGGCAGAAGAATTTCAAGTTATAGTTTTTACAAAAATAAGATTGCATATGTCTTACATTCCATTTTCATAAATTATGGTTATATTGATCAGAACATATTGAGAGTGTTGGGACAACCAACTGACGTCCCTTAAAAAAGGAGAGTGTGGATTTTTGAAGGACTATAATAATCATAATTACGGATTAAAAGACATGATATTTTAAAATTCTTATGGTGTAAGGAGTCATGTTTTATTTTCCACCTACGCAAGGATAGGAATTTCAGCCACTACAATGACAGTTACTGCAAGGATATGAAAATCACAAATATAAAGCTTAAGATGTGACAAAAACTTGATATGTTACAGACAAAACTTGATTTATTATAGTTGTAATCAAATCATTTTTGAAAACCGATAATAGTGTCAAAACGACTCCAAGAATAATTAAGATTTTAAGAAGAGATTAGGTTTTTGGGTTTCAAATAACTAATAATTTCAGGTTCATATAAGGTTTCAAATAACTAATAATTTCAGTTGAATTTTTTTCACTTAGAACACTTCCCCACAATTCCAAACATTAACATGCACGGAACTGCAGTAAATAAAAGACTGTCATCGGCAATACATTAATTTAATTTGTGAGTTCACCAGATAGAAAATAAGGGGCCATTCAAATATTACAAAGGAGGGGGTTTGCTATTTTCTAATTTTTCCTGACAGGGGGAGGGGGAATATGATGCTTACGTAAGATACTACAAACACTGCGTTTAAAAAAATCTCTTGTTTCTTGTATAAATAATTTCTACATTCAACCAAAAAAAATTTCACAAAAAAAAAGCTGAACTAGGAAAAAAATGTAAAGCATTTTTCACAGTTTTAACGATGGGTTAAGTGTTCATGGACAACAATGGGGAATTTGAGAAATCTAAGCATCACTAAAGAATTTGTACAAAAAAAGAAAAAAGGGGGGGTCGAGCAGTTTTCTTCCGTAATTATGAGAGGGGCAGGGGAGTTTGTGGTTTGCTTATTTTTGCGGACAAGGGGGAGGGGGTCAAAAATGACCAAAAGCTTGCTTACGTAATATTTGAACGGCCCCTAACTAAAGTTGAAAAGTTTACGCATCAGAAACAATAGCTGACAGAGAAAAACAATTAAACAGGGGTCCTTTCTTCGTAAAGCTTCGAAACAGAGTGAAATTTTGGTGGAAATTGTATTTTTATGTACTCTATCTACCATCGAAATATCAGTGCTCTTGCTTCGTTGTAGAAAAAAAATAACGGCAGAATGACAACTAACCCTGATTTCCCCTAATATTAGCATTTATAGTTAATTTATAGTGTGGTAAATTTACACGACATGCTTATTCATATCAACAATTTTGATTTGTCCTAGATTTTCTTTCAATTCAAAATTTCATGTTAAGAGTCATCACAAATTGTTACACTTTTCAGGGAATTTCTCCCTTATCTCACAAGTTGAACCATCTTATAGCTTTTATTACAAGTATTTTTATGAACCATAAAGAAAATATTTTAAAGAAAATCTCCCTTGAGCATGTACTTAAACAGAAAAAATATTCTCTTATGAACAATACCCTTCTAAGAATTAGAGAATGAAATTCATATTTCAGTTTCAATATTACTAATTTAGTAAAGATCAAGACTTTGGTTTTAAGGTTGGTAAATATTTTTTTATTTGCAATGTGAAAGAATTTGCATAGCTGTCAGCATAATCCATGTTCAACTTGGTGTATAACTTTAAAAAAATATCTAAAGTCTACAAAAAACTGCCAATCCTTTTGGATTGAAGTTTGCAGCTATGCATTTTTCTATGTGTGCCTTCTTAATTTGTATTAAAAACCTAACCTGTGTATAGGTATTGTAATTTCTGAATGTTTTATTTAAAAGTTGTTTTAGGCTGCAGATTCTAATGCTCTGCTGTGTAACAAATGTTGCATGGCTTAAAAGGTCTTATGTTTTACTTTCGGTTCTTACATATTATCCTGTCGACCGTGCCACTGAATTCAAAAATGCTATCAAAGCCCATTAACTGTTCTATACCTGTGATGCTGTTGAATTTGACAACTGCTGAACGGTTGACGGGATAATATGTAAGTAGTACCTAACTTTCTTATATCAAAGAAAGCTGTTGAATTGTTTGTGTTACATTTCATAATATATTTTCATTTCCTTTTGTCACTTTATGCAAACCTTTTTGTTATAAAATTCATGAAATAAGAATAAGTGGATTCCGCTTAATAGAAACATGTTGGGACCTGGGCATTTTGTGCCGATTAAACAGATTTCCCAACTAGATGAAGTACTCATAATTAATATCAAACAACTAACGAAAGTTTTTAGATATATTTTCTTTTATAAATTAACAGGTTTAAAGAGAAACTATTGGCTTAAAATAACATAAACAAGCATTACATAAAGTAGAACATATTTTTAAAATAAGTACATATATGTATAATACAGTAGTCTACTCCATTGATGTGTATACCCCCGAACACAAACATCCAAAACTTGAAACTATTCTTAACACAAGGAAAAATCTGTGTTGCCATCTTTAAAACTAAGACAAATGGAGGGAAAATTCTCATCAGAAAACTCATCTTTTTAGACAATTTTGGCACTTTTATTTCTTTCTGATGCTATATAATTCAACTATCTAACAAAAAAGCAGGGGGGGGGGGATTATTAACTATGAATACATCGATTTATTGCTTATTCTCAACATTTCCTGTTCAGAGGAGTTTCATTTTGTCCTTATTAAGGAGCTTGTTGTATCTATTAAAAAACTAAAATATGCATAATTTGAATAGGTTGGTTTCCGTTCCCGGGAATTTGTATCTTTTAAGCGGATTTGCCAATAAACCGGCATGTCTAGTAAGTGGAATTCAGTGCACTTTCCTTAATGGCATTCAAAGGTGATTTCTTGGAATGTTTTTTCTCCTCTAAATCTGTTACTAACAATTTGCCTTAATAACATGTAATGCTTTTTACAATACTTAAGCTATGGTACATTTTTAATGTCTGGAAATGATGTTGTAAAATTATTAAATGGAATTTTCCATAAAAATATGGTAGTTTTTAAATTGATTCTCTTTCTGTTATCAACACTTTTATTTAAATGTTAGTGATAAATATTGAGTATTACGTGTTTAATCACTTCATCAAATTGTAGTTAATTTAGCCAGTATTAGTAGTTTTACTTAGACTACTTTGATATAATTTCTAAATTATGAACAAAGAGAAAATCTCGCCAATACAATTTTTATTCAGTCATCAGTTTTATTTTTATTCGTAATCATATTTTTATACAGTCGATTCTGGTTAATGTGATCACATTTGTCCCTATCAGAATAATAACAATATCCGATTGACAATAATAAGCAGTTCTATAATGAAAAGTGGCAAGCAGTGTAACACGAGTGTTTGCATTAAAATCACAACTGTCTAGTCCTAATTTAAGTGTTTAAAACAATTTTCAAGTATGTATTTTTCCACTGAAACATTTTTAAAGAAAATATAAGAGTGGATCATGCAACACTACTACATTAATGACTCATTTTGTATGTTAATGTACTAAAATTGACCTTCCAACAGGAAAAAAGAGGTTTTAAGGGATTTCACCAAATTTTGATAACATTAAACGATATAATGATCACATAAAGCAATACATTTTGAATTAATTGAAATAGGAGTGATCAGGACCAGTCAATTTCAATAACATTATCCGAATGATAACATTAACCGTGATCACATTAAGCGGAGTAATTACAAATTATCTCAAAAGTATTGTCACCTTAAAATCTTAATCTTTAAAAAATATATGATTCTACAATATTTATTCTGAAATTACTTATTTGTTTGGGAATAGGTTTGGTTTTTAATAAGTGTTGATAGCTTTATATGAAAGTTCCATTTCACCTATGTACCTTACATTTCTAACCATTTGTAATAAAATTAGTTATTCAATGTTAAAAAATAATTTGGTTTCTTTTAATCTATGGTTACTAAAAGTGAAATGATAATGTGGGCTTGCTATTCCTTATGATGACTGAAACCAATTTAAATATAAATTCATAAGCAAGGAAACAAAAATACAATTATGCAAATCACTGATAAGACCAATAGTTTTATATGGTAGTGTAGTTAGTGCTGGACAATGAGAAAACTGGATAAGGAAAACTTGATGAGATTTGAATGGAAAATATTGAGAAGAATTTTTGGAGCAATAAAAGAAAATGGAGCCTGGGGAAGAACACTTTTTAATTTTGAATTATACAAGCAAAGTACATGGAATCAAATTCAGTTAAGGTAATTAAAGCTTCACAACTAAGATGGCTTGACCATATATTCAGATGTAAGGACAATAACCCAGTAAAGAAAATAGCGTTTTTTAAACCAGAAGGTAAGAGAAGAAAAGGCAGACCCTGTACAAGATGGATGGGCAATATCCAAAAATGGATGAGAAACATTGAAATAAATGAATGGAAAACAATAGCAACAATAGATAGAGCCAGATGATTCAGGCTAACTGAGGTAGCCTTGGCCAGAAATCGGATGTAGAGCAGAATAGGAATCAATACTTTTATAATTTAAAACTTTTCAAATACATTTTTATGTCAAAATTCTCAAAAACTTTGTTTTTCAAAAATGTTAATGTATTTTAAGTTATTATTTCTCCAATGTGTGTTAAGCTCTAAGATAATTTTAATTGCCAAAAAAAAATGTTGTATTTATATTAACTTTAAAAAAAATAAGAGTTTTAAATATTACGAAAACTTTTTAACTCCTTTAGTATTTTTTTGTGGGAACCAAAACTGAAATTGTTACGTTAATCTGAAAATTAAAGCTTCCTTAGAAGTATGCATGTTTTAGTATGTGTGTATGTATGCCTTATATAAATTGGCTCTGAAATTATCCACACCCTGCACAACCACTAAATGAGCTTGAAAAAAGTTTAAATGATTATTTCTTTTTTTAGAAAAGCCCCTTCGGTCCAAGCTTTTTACCTGACGACAATCCACCACTTTCTTCCAAAGAGGAAAAGCATCATCCCATCATGCCTCTGCAGGATGTCCCTTTTGCCATCAATCCAAGCCTCTATGCATCAGCCAAACTCGATCAGATATGGAGGGTCATTTCTCAGAGCTTAGCTACCATTGGAAGCTCTAGCCCCTACGAAGAAGATTATGATTTCTCTCTTGAAAAATCAGTCATTGCAGAGACTGCCAATAAATAGGTTTTTTATGCATTGATGAGTTTATAGAGAGATGTTTTTTTTTTTTTTTTAAATTTTCAACACACCTCTTAAGACGTACTTTTTTTCTCATTTGAGTATTGTGAAAATTTCAAATTATGCCACATCAAACCTTTTAAAACTTGAAAGCTCCAGTTTTAGTTTACTGAGTTGTATTTATATAATAAAAGTTTTAACAATGCGGTAGTGAATTTTTGAGCTTTAGGAATTTTTGCAGTATTTATAAGGGAAGAGTAGGAAAATTCTAATTAATATATTTTCTGCCCTTTTTTTTCACAAAGTAGTGTTGATATAGTTTAAAAATTTGCACAAATAATTTGTTTGCATACCTTGCTACTCCTAAAAAATATCTTCTATTTAAGAAAAGTTTTAAATGATTGTGTCTCCATAAGAAATGATATAATGACTTTTAAAAATTTCAAATGTAAACTATGTAAGCTTTTAACACATTGAGTGTTACTTCTAATATTTACTTTCTTGTACTTTTTACAAATTGCATTATTCTTTCTATTATTTATTTGTAAAATTGCTTTACTTTTTAGCATACAAGTATTTTTTTGTGTATTATTGTACATAAATTTAACTTGACTTTGTAAGGTATTTAAATTTTAATTTATGAAAAAACTATTGCAGTTTTATTTTTACTCCAATTTGATATTTACATCTACTGTCATAGTTAAGTACTTCTCAAAAACATGAATTTTCTTTATCAGTGGTAGGGAGTTCTACTTATAAATGAAAATGCCTAAAACTCTCATCAAAGAGTTAAAGCTTATTACCATTATTTTCAAATATTGATTCTGGATTTCTATTGGTCTTGGATTTCTCTAATTTTACAGTAAAATCTTGATTATCCATCACCTTTGGGACTAGGTGATGGCAGGAATGCTAACAAGTTTGTATAAGGGAGTTAAACTTATTTACCGAGCTTAAAAGATTGTAATAAATCTAAATTAAGTACTAATTTACATTAGAAAATATCTAATGGGGGAAAAAACAATTTAGGCACTAAAAATTTATTTAAAATAAACTAAAACTTCAAAATAAAATTTACCGACTCTGTCAAGTCTGCAGTAAACTTACTTTCTGTTTGGTTGTTCTGTGCACACATCAAGTTTTCTTTTCTGGTTTGTAGCCTTTTTTAGTTTTTCAAAAATTTTTAAACTTCTTACTTACAAATGAAAAACTAAAACTACACTGCATTTTTGGGAAAATTAAAAGGAATTTATAAAGCTTACAAGTAAATAATTTTTACATAATATTTACACTTGCATTAAAAATGACTGATTTTGTTAGTTAATGTTAAATAAATTTAAATTTAGTCACTTAGTATTAAATTTATGTCAGGTCCCAAAGTCCAGGTGGTCCCAGTCCCAGGTGGGTCATTTGCACTTGGCCCTCAAAATAGTAAGTCGGTCCCTGCTAGCACACAGATAGCTAAATTATCCGATGAGTTGATTAATCAAAGATCGTATAATTAAGGGTCTGCTGTATGTGTGCAAGAATACTTATAATTACACACTAAACTCTCTTATCAAATTTTGATATCTCGAAAAAATATTTTTCTCTTTAAAATTAAGTATTACTCCCTAATGTTGATTTCAATTTCTATTTCAAAGAGTTACTAAAACCTTTATAAATCAGATTTTTCTTAATAGCTAGTGTTAATCAATTTAATGTTGTTTTTTTTTATTGAACTTTGAAACAACTCTACTTATGTTAAAAAGGGGTGTCAACAGATCACAATACTAGATTTCTTTAGGAATCCTGAGAATCTACTACTATGAGTATGTTTTCAAAGCACTAAGGATTGGAGCATTTGCTGCAACTTAGAGCTAACTCCAAAGTATTGGAGTTAGTTGGTTGTTGCTGCGAATTCCTCAATTATCACTTCTGTAACTATTAAATAAATTGCATAAATCATTGATATATTCAGACAGAATTATGACCAATGTATTATATGTTTGATTCCTATAGAATATTACCTAACCTACCATAACTTAATAGCTTTTATTGATAATCTGATTCAGTGGCATAGCTAGGAAAAAATTTTGAAGTTGGTTATTAATTAAATTTAGTCTATTTCCATGTTAAAAAAAAAAGAAATTTTCTGACTTTGGAGGGGGATATATCCCCGAATAATTCCTCATATAATCCTGCTAATCACTCCTTATATAACTTATTGATGACATTTCAACTTGCTATTAAATAGCTTTTTTTGGATATGTGTTGCTTTTGAACTCTACCTTATCACAATTATTTTAACTTTTTTGTGTAATACTGTGGCACTTGTAGTTTGTTGTAACTTCTAAAACTAGGCAAAAATTGCAATTGTTTTCTACATGAAAATATCTTACATTTCCTTGTTATGTGTAGTGTTATTTTAATAAATAAAGTATAATTATGGAAAAAAAAAGTTAGTTTTTTCCTTGAGAGTACTTAATTTTCTTAACATTTTCTATTTGCAATTTGATGTTGTAACTTACATTCTTAAAATCCTATTGATCTAAGTTTGACACCAGGATTTGAAGTATCCTTTTTGCTCTAAATTAATAGAATTTTTCAAAAATTTTAAAGGATAATGTATTTTTCTTTTCTCCGAGAGGTCTTATTTATCCTTCTGGGAGTGGCTCAGGAGTCCTTTTTATCAACTCCTAATTACAATGTTGAATTCAGTACAGCTATACAAGCCTTCATGGACTTAATAAGTTGGTTGCTCTTTCTTTATTATAACTATTTTAGATTATAATATACTATAGACAGAGAGCGAAGAAGGGAAAACTGAAGCTAGATTAATACAGTACTGTTGGGAAGTTAAATTTATCAAATCATCTGAAGGGTCCTTAAGTCGTCACTATCCCAATCTCAACTTGTAGGATCATTGTGGGCAAAGTCGCTTAACTGGGTGTGCTTTGATATGTTCATAGAGATAAAGATATTGACAAAGAAAACGTTATTCATAGGTATGCTATGAACGAGAAAAAAAATGTTTTCTTAACTAAAATATTTGTTTAAAATGAGTGCCATTGACACATTTCTAGTGAATTAAATCGAATAATTTGTATTTTTGTGGTTTTTTATGTAAAAGTTGTGTGAATTGAGCCAGTTTTGAAAAAGCTTAAAAATAGGCATACATTGAAACTGATTTTTTTGTTTAAAACATAGGGTAGAGGCATGGGCGTAGCCAGGGGGCGTATTCCCAAAAGTGCCCCCGAGTTAGGGCCGCTTGGCGATGTGCGGGAGGAGAGTGGTCGGAGTGTGTTTGTAAACAAATCTAGTAAGTGTGGACTCATGTGGCTCCACCTATCTATAATAATGGCTAATTTTTCTTATGTAGTGCTTGAATTCTGTCAAAGGAAAGGATTAAAATCACAAAGTTTCTATTTAAAGAGTATTAATTAAATTATTAAATGATGCCAATTTACTAGTTTTTTCACAAATAAATAAGAGATAATATAAAATGAAAACATAAAGATTCTTTATTGTATAAGCTTATAATACAATTTCATAGTATTTTTCAGTATAACAATGACTTGCTTATAACAATATTCTTTCAGGGTTCAGGGTCCTCACACTCACAGTATTTAATTACAAACAACTTTCACTACATTTTTAGGGCTGTGCTTTAGAATTTAAAATAAATTTTATTGAACAAATATTTAACTTTATTATTTGGTATTTATGTACTAAGCTCATTGACCATACTGCAAATTAGTAAAATCAGACACCAAGTATTTGGGAAAAGGTTTTAATGTAGTAACTACCAAATTTAAATTTATAAATTAAGCTTATGAACTTTACGCCATTCATTCATTCCTTAAATTATAAATATGACTTAAAAATAAAGAAAGGAAAGAAAACAAAAATTAACAAAACCAACTCAAAATTTAAACTATTGTTTTTTAAAATATTTAACAAGTATTAGAACTAAATAATTATAATATGTAATGTTTGTTTAGTAAAAACATTATAATGATTTAGTACTAAATTAATTAAAAACTAAAATTAAATTAATTGAATGATTGTTTATAAAGTTCTGCAAAGTCCATTTGAACAATTACTTGCTAAAGAGCAAAACGTAGCACTATGTACACACAAGTCTGTTTGAACAAATTATTGACTGTATCATAAATTTCTTTTTACGCAATATGAGCAAAATTACCAGAAAATTTTTAACCGCTCTTCAACGTGGACATTATAAAAATGAATAAATTATAAACTAATATTATAAGTATTATAACTATATTTAGAAGTTATATATCAAGAGGAACACTTTTAAACTAACTCAAACCTGCGTAATGAAAATCGGTGGACAGATTATTTGTTTACGCTTCCCGCTTTCTGAGCTCTACGGATTTGCGCCAAAGTTTCCCAGAATGGCGAGTTATTCCCATAGGTTATTCCCCTCTCCTCCGGCGCATCGCCAAGCGGTCCTAACTCGGGGGCACTTTTGGGAATACGCAGCCAGGGGGGTGCAGGGAGGGGCAGCTGCCCCCCCCCTTAATTCTCAGTTTGTTAAATTTTTTTGAAAAAATTTATTAAAGCAATAGTGTATTTAAAGCAATAGTACATAATGTTCCTTGAAAACTGTAGCCGCGTTCACAACCGACAACCTGTTTAACCGGAGAAAGAGCTAAAAAAGTAGGGGAAAAAGGATCTCTTAAAACTAACCGTGAGGAAATAGAATAGCCCGTTCAGAAGTGCAATCGTCTAACTCGTCTTACGGGTAGAAAGAATCACGTGACAAGCGAGCAAGCTCATAGAAATACATTACGGGAAGCGAGCAAGAGCGCCCTCCACAGGCAGTTAGTGCAATTAAAACATTTCCTACTGCTATAGCCATAGGCGTAGCATGACCTAAAATTTTGGGGGGGCACAATTTAAAATTTTTCAAGAACCCAATTTGCATTTGAACCTTACTCTCATAACAACGTCCTTTCTTCAAAACAACTTTTTCGTATGTATCATAACTTTAATGCGAAACTTTGTTTAAGTGTGTAAAAGTTTTTTAAGATAATGCTTGCTCAAAAGCAAAAAGGGGGGGGGGGTCTGGGGGTCCTCCCCCAGAAAATTTTGTTAATTTTGGCTTCAAATAGTAGATTTTTTACTCATTTTTGCACAGTTGATACCTTTTGGATCTAAAGAGGATAACGTTGTGTGTGTACTCTTCAGAATTTTTAAGATAAAAACAATATGGTAAGTAACTATGAGAATTTCGGAGGGATTTTTTTGTACTTTAATGATATACTGTAAAAGGGGGTGAATCGGATCACTAGGAAAATTAGAACTACTGCCAAAAATTTCTTAATTAAGATTTTGGAGTGCTTTAAAAAGAAAATTTCGAGTCCTAATTAATACTTTTAGATCTTGTTGAAAAAATTCAAGATTGCAAAGAAACTTTCGAGAAAATTGGGAGGCACCAAGAATTGAGGTAAAGAAGTTATTTTCTTGGTGAAATTAACTTAGTTTTGACAGCTAGGTTTTTGTGATTTTTTTTTGCATTCAACTTCAAAGACATGGCGGACCCAAAGTATGATAGTAAAATATTTTTTGATGACTGAAACAATTTCTAAATAATGTGTAGAATTGGCCAGAGTTCATCCTGATTCTATAACTCTAATGCAAGTGGAGTTATGATTTAAAAAACTTTCCCCGACAGTGATTCGATTCACCCCGTTTTACGGTTATAAAGGTTAAGATAGGATTCGAATTATGTCCTACGTAATGTAAAGATTTTACATTTAAATGAGAAAAAAGGGGGTCACTTCCAGAAAATTTTTGAAAATTTGTCACTAAAAGTAAAGTTTCAGCTTATTTTGAAACCTCTAGAATTTAAAAGGGAAGTATCATAAATATATGCTAAATTTTCAAAGGGGGCTGATGGGGATCCTCCCTCAGAATTTTTTTTAGATTATTCCTTTTTAAACTATAGTGTTTTATCTATTTTGAAACCTTTTGGAGAACACCCAAAAAAGAACCGTTTCTTCAAAACTTCAAAATTTTCAAGGAAAAACACAATAAAACAAACAGGTGATAAAAGGGGATTTAGGAGTTCTCTTTAAAATTATCATTAAAAAAAAGTGTTTTTTAAGCTATCTGTTAGGGTTTTTCGGGGGTGGGAACCCCAGGCCCCCCCTGGACCCGCCCATGGCTTCTATAACCTTAAACGGCATGAAAAATGAATGACAGTTTTATTACCTCAAATAGCTTAAAAGATCTGGAATGAAGAAACTTGGAAATTTACATTTTTAGCTCTGATTTTTGGGGGAAAACTATCGATTTTTTCGTCGATTTCGGAGAAGAAAAAAATTTGTTCACTGGTTGGGGGGGCACGGGCCGCCGACGGGCCCCCCCGACGCTACGCCTATGGCTATAGCCCAGGGGAGGATTTTCAACGGGACCCTAAAATTTAACGTGTAAAAAGTACTTGCCTTGGGGTATGGGGGGGCGTGGGAAATAATGTTGAGTCAACCCCTAGTCACTAGTATTCGCAACATCAACCTAGTCATTAGTATCCTTGCCCCCCCCTAACATGAAACCTGGCTACGCCCATGGGTAGAAGGGCACACTTGAACAGAGTACATTTTTGACTATTTGTTCATTATATTTAGAAGATATTTGCACAAAAACTGATTTATTCATAATTTACAGCTTTCCTGAAAAATTTTGGTACCCTTTTTAGATACATTTATCAAAAATTTCTGTTCATATGAGCCCCAGTGGAGGGGCACATTTGAATGCCTGCATAATTAATACAAAATCCATTTTTTAGAAGCTATCCAATTCATTTTACATTAAAGTTTACATTTACAGCAATCAATTAAGCTGGATATTTGGCACTTTTATGGGTTTTTTCTAACATTTCATTGTTTTTTACACTCAGAAAAATTTCAATGAATTGATTTAGTTTTTGATGAGGAAATAAAATACTCTGAGAATAAAATTTTTGAGAATAAATTTAAAAGATTTTATTGTTTAGTTTTTAAGAAAAATGAGCTAACTAGTATTTTATTACCAATCTCCAGAAATCGATAGTTTGGATATTTTTAGTAAATCATGGTAAATATACATAGGATGCTTTTTAAATCATTTTTACAAATACTATTAAAGATCTTCTACTATATAAGATCTTTCATTTGGTTTTAAAAGGGGTTAGTACAGAGGTTCTTAATCTGTGGGTCGCGACTAGAGACCATGGGTGCCACTTTTCAAAATTTGCAAGACGGAACTTTATCGTATTAATCATTTTCATCCAGTTTATTCAGCTGGAACATTATAATGTTCCAGCTTAATACCGCTATGCTCTTTTGGATACCAAAAAAGTAGTAATACACTCCTGATCATAAAAAATGCAACACCAAGAAGGAATTGTCCGATCAACTTGAAATTTTCAGTGTATATTCGTTATGGTTTGTTATTCAAATGATTACAAATTCAGAGTTAGAGTTATAGCGCATGCGTGAGATGAGCAGCACCTTCTCAATCACTAATTTAATTGTATATGTATTTACAATTTATGTATATGTATGTGGGCTGTAACGGGTGGTTAAGAAGATGTAAGAAGGTTGTCTGCCGCTGATTACCTTGTCATTAGAAGTCATTATACCCCTTATACCTTAAATGATCCATATGAGCATTAAACAGTGTTTGAACGAGGATCAATGATAGGCCTACTTGAAGGGTGTTTTTCACACTGTGTTACCAATGCTCAGATGAAAGCAAATAGGACAATAGTGATATGGGTGTGAAAGCAGAGATCCCGAGATGGTAAGGCGAGTTGAAAATCGAGGACTGAACGCCTAATAGTCATGTCAGCACGTGGTCAAAGAGACTTCATTCGCATGACAGTGCCGGATCACTCAGCGACTTTTCGACATCTTTCAAACTGTCAAAACACTGCTACAGGTCTATCATTGTATGTGCTCCAACCGTTAATCGGTGGTTGCTCCACCAAATTCCGTGAATTATCGTTCTTTTTTAAAGAGCTCCATTGATGGAATTCCATCGGTGCATAAAGCTACCATGGGGTCCACAACATTTTTTTTTGCATGATTAATAGCAAAAAATAGCTCTTTTAAACGAATCCAATTTTAATTTTCATCAACGACACCAACATCGGCTTTGGACGCTATACTGTAAAACGCCATCAATCTTTTGGAGTGTTTTATCTTGCGTCATACCGCACGAACGTCCAGCGTTATGAGCTGGAGCACTATTGAGTATCATGGGCAACCTTATGAGATAAGAAATGAAGGTGATCATAACAGCCACAAATGCATTAAAAATTTTTTGGAGGCAAAATTATACCCTAACTTTGAAGTATTCCTGAAGCTGTATTTAATCAGGACAAACCCCGGGCACATGTTTTTTGGAATGTTCCAAACTTCCATTATATCCATCAAAAGCAGTTTCTCTTTCAGCAAATTTCTTCACCCAATATTTCACCTATGGAGCTTGACTGAAATTTCGCTCATTAGTCCTCATGCTCAAAATGCTTGTTCTGTTGCCAGATTTGGTAAACTTTGGGTTAGCAAAGAATCTTTGATGGAAATCTTATCCTCAGGCAAAAAAGCAATCTGTTTGATTCAATGACGTGTCGTATAGAGGGTCTCACTGCTGCGCGTATGGACTATATAAAACACTGATTTTCGATATTTAATTTTGTTCCTTTGTTCTGAAAATTTAATCATTTATTTGCATCTGCAAAGGTGACCAGTTGTGCAAATTTCATCAAAATCGCACAAGTCCTACATGGTGTTGCATCATTTTTTTATGATCACGAGTGTATATTGCTAAAACAATTTTAGACTCAGATTAAAATGTTTAGTTAGATCAAAAACTATTCATATTTTCAATAAAAAAAATGTTGATATATGAATGTATGGGATTCTCAAAAGTATGGCAATATTTAGCAGGAATATTAACGGAATTGAACCAAATGTGCAATGTAGATATTGGAATTTAGTACTAATTTTGCGTTTTGTAATATACCTGGGACGGAATTCCATTGATTGAAATTTTAAAAAGACTGAATTCCGTCCTGGGGAAGGAAGAGTGGCACCCATGCTAGAGACAGGTCAAATAACTAATAAATAACATTGAAAAATGTTGTCAATATATATCCCTACAATATCAGTCATCAGTTGATATAAAATGATATAGCTGTGCTACCTGAACCTGGGAAGGGGAGAAGATCCTCTCCCCATTCAGGAACCTCATACTTGAAGGCATAAGCAGCTCCTCGACAGTAAGCAGAATGCCTCTATAACTCCCAACTTGAACTTGAACCTCATACATTTTAAGTGGCCACTCCTAAATCTCGCCATGTGTAATAATATCTAGCCTGTGTTCCAATCTATCTGTTAATCATAATAATCTGGTTTTGTGGCCAATCTCTTGCTGATTACAAAATAATGGCAATAACTTTACCACAAAATAATGTATGTATCTTGTTATTTTACCAGCTAAATTCCATTGAGAACTAATCAAAATAATATACCCTGGGGCCACAGCCTTAAAGAGCGAAAATGGCAAAACTCAATGACTACACGAGAGTTTGCGGGGGAGGGAAAAAACATGTGGAGAATCTCAATTTACACTTGTTAATTCCAGGTAAGTAAGCAAGGGTGCTTATAATTTCTGTGAAAAAAATTCTATTGAAAGCTTACACCTTTCTTTCTCCCCTCACTTTCTTAAAAAAAACTTAATGTAATAGAAGAGTTAGACTTTAGTTAATATAATTAACCTTTTACAGGCCATTAATAACACAGGTCTGCAACGAAAAAGCTGTTTGAGTAATTTCATCAAATTCCTAATGTTGGTGTGCTGATGACGGAAAAAATAATAATAAAAAAAAAATCCTATATGTCAGGATTTTGCACAAAACGCACAATTATTATTAAATGCATGGGAATTTCACTATTCGAATCAAAAATGAATTTTTTCATATTTGAACTGCAAAGAATTCAAGTAGTACTTTCCACGGTCCTTGAATATGAAATTCAAGTACTTTTCAAGGCCAGTGGGAACCCTGTTCAAGTCCTTTAGTGCATTGTTTTTTCTGTGTGTCTCTTTGCATATCCAATACAGTGAACTAAAGGGTTTAATATGCTTTATCATCCAATTTAGAAAAAGATAATGAAAAAATAATTAAAGATTATGCATAAGGAATTAACTAAGCAACTCTTTAAGCAGGAATGGTTGATCTTCCATCATAACTAGATTAAGAAACAGCACTCTCAAGGTCCACACATAATCACACACCATAAAATTCAGAAATTCCATCAACAAAAACAAGGTAAGTTTGATACGTTTTAATGGGAGAAATTATACAAGTAATGAATGCAAAATGATTAAGATATACACAATATACACATAAAAATTAACATTGAAGGATATAAAAACAAAGGAGTTTCAAGAAAATTATTTCTATTGAAGGGAAAATAGCTTCAATGATTTTTGAAAATATGATTACTGAGATTTCAATGTATAAATATATGTACAGAATGTGCAGGCATCATGAGACTACAAATGAGTTATGATTTCACAACCAGGAGTTAGCAATTATATATGTTGGGTTCTTAAACAATCTATTCAGATAGCTATTAAAACAACTCTTTAAAGGTTAGACAGAGCAGACAATGAGTATTTAACATTAAAACTTGAGTGGTGGAAACAATATTCAGATGGAGATCTAAAAATTATTTTTTAAACATTATCAAAATTATAGGCACCCCTATCAGATGCAATTCAAGATATTTTGAGTATTACGAAATCTAATGTTCAATTAACTAAATATTAGTTTAATTACATACATGACTTCAATTACATTAACTTAATTTATTACCATATAAATATATATGTTCACGCACCTGACATAAAAAACCAGTGGACACCTTTTGGTTGCTATTAAATCTGACTCTTAAAAATACAAATTTTTACAGATACAATTGAAATAATAAACTATTAAGTTAAAAGTACATTTAAAAGTTCAATTACTTGAGAGTTGCATGCTACCATAGGTTGTAGAATACAAACCACAAGTAGTGACAATAGGTATGGAAGTAATTTGCAGTTCAATTCAAAAGAAAACTGCATAACAGTAACTAGGAATTTTTAAAAAAGATTTACGAGTTAATTTGTTTTAAATAAAAATAAAATCTATACAATTAAAGGAAAACTGCTTAAACAGATAATAAAGCAAGTTGCTAAGGAAAATATCAAGGTACATGGACTTTTAGCTAAGAAAGTCTTAAAAAGTTAAAGCAAGATTGTATTGAGAAAAAATTACCGTATTCATATTAGAAAAAAAAAAATGAAAACTGATACCTGTTTCTAACTACCTCTTGAAATGAATTGCACAATAAGTACCCAGAGTATTTAAGAAAAAACAACTCTACAACCACTAAGTAAAAAACAATTTACAGACTTTAAATTAAAAAAAAAATCCCATAACTCGAAATTGTATCATGACCTGCATTAAATACAAAGAGTTATTGCATTCAAAAAATAATCTTTCCCACTAACCATCATTCAACAGCTCCCAGCTTCAAATATTCTCACAATTAAGAGAAGAGTTCCTAGACAAGAATAAGTCCATTTTAATTAAAAATGAGTAAAATAGAACTAAAAGTGGCTTTATGAAGCTGATTATCAGATAGTAGATTTAGTTCATTACTAAGAGTCAAATAATACAGATTTTGTTCAAAAAGCCTCTTTATCAAGGTAGTTTCCCTTTACCAATTTGAGCAATTTTTTCTCAGTTAAAACATTTCTAGTGTTTAAATGAAATATCAATTTCAAGTAATTGACCCTTAACATATATTTTAAATACCCTTACATGCAGTATGAATGAATTGAGGTAATAAAGTATGGGTAAGATATACCCAAATTTATATAGGAAAAATATAAGGTTATTTGGTCGAGTAAAAAAAAAAACCAATGCTTTAATGCAAGGGTAAGACAAATCAATGTAAAAGATTGAATTAAATAAAGAGTTTTGATAGTTTAAAGATAAAAACAAGACTAGAAACTCAAAATACAATGCAAAAAACTGGACACTCATTACAAAAAAATTTTTTTAACATTAAGTGGTATTCAGTTCATTATAGAAAACCAACAGCCTTCAAAAAATGTAGTAATACTTTTGGAAAATCAAGATTTTTTACAAAAATAATTATAACTAATGTGGTTTTACTTTGAAATATTGTATAAATGAGTAATGCTTAGTCTAAAACTAAACAGGGCCTTTAATTTTGAATTGTTGACTAAAAACGTAATTAAGTGTGAAATCTTACAAATGTGTTATTTTTCCAAGTTGTATTACCAAGACTGATATTGGCATAAATTTGGATATAATGCTTTGTTACAAACAAATACACATCATCATAAGTAAGACTGGAACATGTTAAGAACCACACACCGGGGGTTCCTTATAAAAGACGAGTTGGTATCTGATGGTTGCCGTGGAATTTTCTATGGTTCCATGAATACTCCATAACAAAGTTACAAAAGTTCTATCTCACCTCATCTCTTTTTACATAAAATTTTTACCTCTAAGAAGCAGTCTAATAAAAAAAATAAATTCTTAGTTTAAATTAAACAATTGAAGAGAAATTCCACCAGTCCTTCATACTTAGTATATTAATTCATTAATGTTCTCAAACATTGCTTATTTCTTAACACTCAACTGCTTTAAAATTTGAAAGTCACATGGAAATGCTTTTTTTTTCTTACAAAGCAATTTTCAAAGATGGCACATAGCCTTTGTTTTACATGAATGTTGAAACAAAGTTTACTTTTTAAACAAATAAATGCATTTCAGAATGAATTCTATGATAAATAAATACACAAGAGGTAGTCGGACTAAATTATATTCAAAATAACAGGGCACCAAAGTATTACAAAAAGCATGTTGACACTCTACTCAAATGACAGTACCTCACATTAACATCAAAATATATACAGAAGCTGTCACTTTTTCAATTGGCCAATAACTCATTTGCTTGCAAGTCAATACTGGAAAGCCATTCTGCCATGGAAATTTTATGTGGAAAGACTGCTTTTATTCAGAACTTACTTTCAAGTCATTTGGAATTGGCTGCATTTTTGGTAAAAGAATACTGGCCCCCATAAGTACACTATCGACCAATCTGTACATCTTTACCACACAGACACACTTTTGGCAATAAAGTTTACAAATGAATGATGAGTGTGCGGTGCCACAAGCAGGTTGCCTTACCTTTTCGTTTGAGCCCAAAATGGATGCTGAATTTTAAATCTATTATGCATATACAACATTTTTAACTTATTTCTAAAAAACACATACACTCCTATAGTTTGAAATGTACGGGTACAAAAGTTGTTACATTTGTTTCAGTTTTTAATACACCATAAGATTTGCTAAAATTTGAAAATGAGTAGGCTGTACTCAAGTGAGGATTTAGTTCATGTCACACTACTACCTCTCGTATGATGTCAATGAATGATGATTTTTTTGTACAAAGAATGAATAGTTTAAGGTGAGAGTATTTTTGACTGGGAGAGCTGGCCAGCCTTCATATAGAAGGAATGGTGGTTATGAATGGCCTGCCAAGAGGCAATATGCTTTCAGGGTAACCAAGTAGACTCCATATGTCAAGTCCAACTCAGAAAAGTCCTCTGCAGTTTGTTGCACTTACAATGGAATATTTCAGCAATTATTTACAATGACTTCCCAGCTACCTCAAAGCATATTAAGAAACATCACAAGTTTTCTTCAAACGTTGCCATAATATCACTTTGTCGATTTATATCAATATGGCTTGCACGCTGAAAAGAAAAAGGAACTTTATTAACTTTTTTAAAGACAATATTTGCAGCATACATGGGTGAATACTCGGAAACTTCCCAGATCACACTGTTTGTTTTACTTTATTTGTACTCTTAACTACCTGTTTAACTCAAATTTATTGAATTAAAAACTATAACTAAAAAATCTAATAAACTGTCTTTAGATTAAATGTCAGACCTCCAACTTTGAAAATATATATACATCAGCAGTCCACGTTTTAGGCTTCTACCAACACCAATAGAAGAGTTTTAAAGCGAGAATATTTTCTGAGAACGAAAATATTATCAAGGGGTGAGAATTTCAAGAATAATCAAGAACATTCTATTTTTGACTGCTAACAGAGGTGCCAAGTTACAAAAAAGGCTTTCAGTAACCAGTGCTGATGTAATCAGTAACTTTTCAGTAACCTTGTTGATGATTCACTGTCCTCAGGATCTAACTATCCTGATTGCGATTCGGATGATGTGATCCCAAACTCTAGTATTTCCCTGACCCACATTTTCCTACACTAAAATTTGATTGGCTTAATTATTTGGATAAAGAATTAGGTAAATTTAAATAATAAGTACTACATTAGTTTTAATTATATTTTATTGAAAAAATTAGATAACAGAAAAAACAAATCCAACTTAAGTATAATTTTCAAGATTAGTATGAATAAATAGAAATTTAGGTAATTCATTAAATTTATCTTATTCAATATTCTGAAAAAATTGTAATGAATTAAATAAATTGGAAAATTTAGAGAGGGATATTTTATTAAAATATTTTGATAATCGTAATCTTAACTATTTACGTATTACCAATTCAATAATTTAACTAGCAAGGTAATTTAAGTTGAATTTCTGAAAACAAGTTTAATAAAAATAAAAATTATGCATAGAAATACTTTATGAATTTAACTCTAAATATTGGAGAACACCTATCTTCCAAAACAGATAATTTAAGAATTATAATTTTAAGTAATTAGAGAGTCCATAACAAGAGATCCACTGCAAAAGAGTTGTGATTATTTTCTGCAGCTGTGGCGCAGAAGGCAAAACGCAAGGTGAGAAGATTGAACCCAAACGCAATTTGGATATAGTCCCTTTAATCCCCAATTTGCATCACGGCTTTATAAAAAACCGTACATGGAAAAGTCCAGGGGCCGATTACAAAATGCGCATCGTAAGGTCGTGCAGACCAACGCGGTGCCGATGCGCGCCGTGAGCCGGTGATTTCACGAACAGCCGGTCATATGCACGAACAGCCAACATATATGCAACTTTAGGAAAGGAAGATAAATCTTCATTCTAATAAAATCATTATAAAATTGGGGGAAAAAAAAAAAAAAAAAAAAAACCATGAATCCGCGAAAGAATAGTTTAAAATCCGTAATGTTCTATCGATGTCCGTAACACCGGAATTTTCTATTGAAACCGTAAACATTACGGTCAAATCGTAATACTTGGCACCTCTGTGTTAAATGAAAATAAAAGTTAATATGTTTGATAACATGAAATGACAATATAGTACTAGTGTTAAAAACCTGAAAATAATAACTTAGATGAAACTTATCATTAAAAAGTAACCTTTTGTTTAGAGAATATTATCTCAACTGTAATTTTATTATTTTGCAAATTTTTTTTTAAAAAAATAAGTAAATTTCATTGAATAAAAAAAAATATTTTTTAAAGTATTAGAAGCAAGATTTACTGGGAGAAAATACTCATACAATTACAAGGAGTCTAAATACTTTTCATATAGTAGTTGAAAACAAAGGTAATACCAATAGTAGTCTAACTGAAGGACCTTTTAAACCTGACATTTAGCTAATTTTTATAGAATTTTGTAAAATTAGGAGAACATTCATAAAAGAAAGAGATATCACATTAGAATTCTGTTCAGAAAATATTTTGAAAATTTTCTCAAAGAACTCTAAAAATTACTTCTTATTATAGGTGCAGTTTAATTTACTTTCTACTTAAAAATTATTTCTGAAAGACTAGTTTGTCTAAATTTTTTGTTTTTATTATTGTTGTTTATTTCTTACTAATAAAGACTTGTGTGTTTCTGAAATAATTAAATTTTCAAATTTTCACTCACTAAATGTAATGTATAATTTCAAGTGCGTCTCATAATTTTTTATTCATGAGAATATTCTCATTAAGATTCTACAGAATAATTTCCAGAAAACTATTTCTATAAATTACTTCAAAATCACTAGTTAATAGTTGGAAAATATTTAGTTCATAGAATACAACTTATTTACACTGCATTTACCTTTCATATTTAATAGTGATAAGATTTTAAAACATTTTTCAATTTGACTGTTTTATTTTTGATGACTTCTCATTGTATCATCTTTAATATTCTTCTAATTTGAAGAGTTTATAAACCTTATAAAAAAAATCTAAAATTCTTAATTTTAGTAGCTTCTAGGAAAAATCTATTTCTATTCTTGAAAATTCTCCTCTCCGAGAACATTTTCAAAAATATTCTCCAAAACCAATATTAAACTTAAGTTTTCATTAAAAATATTCATGTTCAAGAATGAAGAATACTTTGAGACATGAATAGTACGTTTTCTAAAGAATGACCCTTGGAAAGGAAATGTCAAGGTTTGAAAGGGTTAGAAGCTAAACTTAAGAAATGTTAAAATCATACTGAATAAATTCATTTAAAAGTAAATAAATAGAACAATTTGTCTACATGAAACTGAAGATACTCTGAATTGTTTGTTTTCATAACTTCTAGCTTAAACCTTGCTAAAACATTATGTGACTACTCACAGCTTCTCTCCGCCTTTTCTCTTGTTCCAGCCTCCTCAGTTCTTCCCTTTCGCTGATTGCAGGTGAGGGAACTGCCACAGGTGAGTTAGCATTGGCAGCATTTGGAGGAGAGGGCCTTTCCTCTCTCTTAATGGATGCACCAGTTTCTTTCTGTTGCTGTTGAGTCGTCTTTCTGGCTTTTTCAAGAGCCTCTTCTTCCTCCAGTGCCCTAAAGAAGATGGTAACGTAAGTATTTGAATAGTTTTAACTTAATTTTTTTTTTTGACAGAATTTTTTTTAACACAATCAAAAATGATGAAAACTGCTTTTTTTTCCTTATTTAGTTGGTCCCTATAGGTAGGTAATAGACCCAGACTTGGATATGTTAACCATTAAGTCATGAAACTAATGACTTAGTCAAATATCAAAATTCAATTCATTCATTTCAAAATCATTATTGAAGAACAGTTAATTAGGATAACTGACATCTTTAATTCAAAGTCATGTATAATTCAAAATTTTCTTAGTCTCTTTTAAACTTTTTATAGATAATTTCATTCTTAATTCAATTTTTTTTACTACTCAAAACATTCTAGGGGGTTCTTTCATGTATGGATTATATAAGTCAGTGTTTCCCAACCTATTTTGGCCCATGCCTCACCAAAGTCTTTCCATGCCCCCCATGTAAGATTACACATAAATTTTTACAGTGTCTGTAAGCCAATCAAATGCATACCTGCCAACTTTTGAAAATATGCATCAGTAAAACTTTTTGCATAACGTTACAAAACTACAATTTGAATTGCTTCAAACAAAAAAAAAAGGTACAGATTACAGATTGATGCATTATTACCTAAATTATTTTTATTAAGTATTTAAAATTTTCACATAATTGAAAAAAACTGTGAAATTTCTTTGCTTAAATTTATTAAGTATATGTTAAGTTAAATTTTTACAAGCTTATAATCAGCTTACTTCAATTGCATAGTATTTATCTGATAACCAACTGACTTATCCCTTATCCCGCTTCACAAAATTCGTACTACACACCAATTTGGTTACATGAATATCTTGCACCCTTTTCCCAAACCATTTGATTTAAATTTCTGTTTGGAATCAATTTCAGATCAAATGTTATGATTATAGCTTTTATAAAAATTTTTCTTAAATTTCCATCAACATTTTCAGCAGCATGTGATAAAGATTAATTTAAATAAGCTTGAGTTGCTACTATTAGAAAGCGAGGAGAAACTTTTCCGCGTTAAAAAGCCTCAGGGAGACGCGATGATGAACCACCACAGGTCCGATCTCGGTAAAGTTGTTTTTTTCGCATTGCGATCGGAACACGGGGGAAGCAAACTTACCGGGTGAGCGCGCGCCAAGACTCGCGGACGAATCCGAAAAAGATTTGCAAAAAAATTTAAATTTCACTCAATAAAAGAATAAAAATTGATAAAATCGTAAGAACAGGGATTAGGAGATGGTTTTGAAGTAAAAAGATATTAATTAGAGAAAATTGTTTAGGTTGCGAATGTTTTGCATTTTCATGGATAGTTAAGTGGAAAGAAATCCAAAATCCGTAAAATTTTCTGATCCATCCGTACAACCGTAAAACTAGACAGAAATCCGTAAATTTTACGGACAATCCGTAAAAGTTGGCAGGTATGCAAATGGTTTTATGAAGGTTTTGGGTTTCCATGCGGAAATTGATTAATTACTCTTAGCGCAAGTTCAAAATTGTGGATGGTTGGCGATACTTGGTCTTTTTTGTACTATGTAAGCAAAGTCCAAATTTTGCATTTAATGTGAACTACAAAACATTATTTATCACTCAATATTCTATTTCCAATTGGCACATCAACATTTCTGAATTTGCACCAACCCTTTATCGAAAATCCTTCTTTGAAAGTAAATAAAACCTGGTCATCAATATTTTGCTTCAACTACAGCACTGATTTTCATCATCACTGTTCTTTTTAGCCCATCTGGCGCATAAGGCCTTTAATTTTGTCTGCCATCTCCAACGGTCCAAAGCCACCTCCATAGCTATGTTCGAGCTTGCCCATCCAAGTGCCTCTCCCATTCTCCTCCATCCAAGTCAATTTCGGTCTGCCACGCTTCCTTTGCCCCACCGGCATCAAGGTGAGCACCACCAGCACTGGTTTTACCACTTTCTTATACAGGGTGGCTACAGAAACTAAGAAAAAAAAATCCCTGACTTTTCCCTGATTAAGCTTACAGCATTTCCCTGATTTATGGGAGCTAATTTTATTTATTCTCTGGCTTTCTTTGTAATTAGAACCAGTATGTGTGTACAAGATACATTTAAAAAAAAAACACTACTTGCTACTTAAAATTAAAAAATATATTTAAATTAATACAATTTAATATTAACCTTGAGTGCTCGAGTTTAAACATAGCATGCGTCACAGAATATGTTCCCGATTGAGATTAGAAAAGTAAAAAAATATTCTTATGGTTTCAGAGGAAGAAAAATGGTAGTACAAATTACTCTCTTCAGGAAATTTCCCTGATTTTGACTTATTTATAATAAGAATTTCCATGACTTTTCCAGATTAATAAAATTCCCTGACTTTTCCCTGAAATCCCTGATTTCCAGATTTTGTAGCCACCCTGTTACAGAAACAGTATGCAAGAAAAATATCAAACATACCTTTGTCTCTCTCTTTCAGCACGGATTCTCTCTTTTTCAGCTTGTTCCTTTTGCTGCCTACGCATCTCTTGTAGTTCAGCCATTTGTCTTTGCTAAAGAAATGAAGTTAAAACATTAATTTAAGTTTTTAATAAACATTTTGTGAATTAATAGCTTAATGAGAACTTAAGTGTTTTAGTTATATCAAGAGAAAGCAGGGATGCCAACCTATGGCGATGCCCATCCCTCCTGGGGGGGGGGAACACCAGTGTGAGGCATGTCATTGCAATGTGTCCTACATTTAAGGGGACTCAGTACCAAAATTTGGTCAAAATATCGAATTTGAGATTTTGCAATCAAAGTGAAGGTAGTACCCTTAGAATTATTCCTACCAAGTTTCATAATGATATGGGGATTCTAAGTTTAAAAATTTTGAGATTTCTGAGGCCTAGATAGGCTTAAGAAGCCTAGTTTTCTATCTTTAAACGGCTTTTTCTCAAAACAAGGTTTTTAATGTTTAAAATCTAAAGGCTTTTTTTCTAATCATCCAAACCACTTCAAACTTTGTAGTCATTATCAGTAACACCTGCTTAACATCTTCAGGCATGGATTTTATAATATATTTATTACAATTTTTTTTACGGAGCATTGAAGTGGAAACGAGAATGAAACAGTGAAGTGGCATTTTTTCGAAAAAAATGCCAAATTTCAGAGTTTTTTTTATTTTTCAGAAACTTTTACAGATAATCTAATTTTCATGCCTACAAATGACTAAATATGTTTGATTTATGTTCAGAAAAAAAATCAAGTCAAATAACATATAATAAGGGAGGAGTTACAATTTAAATGTAGGGTAATTTCGGGCATTTTTTTAAAGTTTTTTGTAATTCTTTTAAAAAATAAATTTTTGAACTCGCTTTTTTGGCTAAATATGAATTAGTATGAAGTAAATACATAATTTAAACCTTAAAAGATATTAAAATCCAGTTATTAGAGAAAAAGCGATAGCAATTAAAAATTAATATCACAGCGGTTTTTTTTACATCGTTACGTTAATGTTAATAAGAAAAACACGAATATTCCTTGTTCACTGTTAATCAAAAAATATAAATCATGGCGTCGTTTTGCATGTGACGTCAAAGATGTTAGACGTGGCCAGCGCTCTCAAGCGGTAAGATCTGAAAACTTCCAGTAACGTCGGCTTCTTTGATCTTTTGGGTAATGACCAAGCTTGATGTAACACAGTTACCACGTTAACAGATCCAGTTTAGCCTTGACTGTACTTACCTTGTCCTGTTTTTCTTTAACCTTGTTTTTAAACTGCCGGAAGCTGTCTATAGTTGAATTGCTCTTCAACACAGCTGCAGCATTACTGGTACTTGGACTATTAGCTGCTGACTGGGCTAGGCTAGACCAAGACCCATAGTTTTTCAGTTTAGACTCAACAGTTTGCTGAAATGAGAAGAAGCATTAAAACTGTCAATAAGTAACTGAACAAATATAGTAATATAGCAGGAAACAATTTAATGTAATTTATTGCACAATAAGTTGCATACTAATTAAAACATACAATTAAATTAAACATTACAATTAAAACAAAAGAATAGATAGAACATGCAAACAACATTTATATAGAAAAAATCAAAAAGGGATAAAAGTTAGTCAAAATATAAAAGTTGACAAAGAAAAAAATAATGATTTACGTGTTGCAAAATCTAACCTTTAAATAAAGAATGGTTAGCATACTTAGATAATATAGAAGCACATGCGCACGCTGAGTGCAGCTAGTTTTAGAATTTTGCAGAAAATCTTTTCAAATAATTGAAATTTTTGGTAAATAAATTGATTTTTTCTTGCTGTTGTTGCTTATGAAGCATTATTATAGTATTTAGGTAAACAATGAGACTATCATTATGTGTTTAAGTCAAAATTCAAATGACTAGGGGCACTAATTAGTTTGCAGATAATATTTGATGAAATTTTTGTGCAGAGTTTTTTGTTTTATCTAACTATGATGGTTAGGTAACTTTTATACAGAAATAGCAGAAAACCTTCTAGCCACCAGGGGTGCAGAATATGTCCGAACGCCCGAACATGGTTCGGGGGAAATTCAGAAAGTTTTGGGGAAATTTTTCCCTGAGTTTATAAAGCAAAAAATATCTACAAATCCAAGTTGTAATTAATAACAAATATTTTGGCTGGGGATAATATTATACCTTCCACCTTCTACGGAAATTAGGTGAAAACTACGGATTTACACCAAAAAAACTAGTTTCCTTCGTAAATACCTGAAAGTTGGCTTTTCCTTCCCTTTGGACAGATATGCAAAAAAAAAAAACAACGTATCCGAAGTGGAATTAGAAATTTTCACTAAAAACCGCGTTCTTTTGATATGAAAATGATAATTTTGGTTTAAAGAACATTTTATAGCCAAGATGACTTGTATACAAGAAAGAATAAAAGAATTATTGAGTCCATAAAAATTAAAACTTATGGATTATTTGGTAATTATTGAACCTTGCAGAAATTCAGTAATTAAGTTATTATTCATAATTTTTATTATTTCATAATAAAACCTCTTCGTACTTTAGTATTAACATGAACTAGAATGAAAATATGTGGCATTTTTGGAAAAATTTAGATGAAAATTTGGAAACATTTTTGAACGAAATTAATCGTGTTCTGGGGAAATATTGGGCTCTAGAACATTTTCTGCACCCCTGCTAGCCACCATCACTTTAAAAACTTAATAACCTGAAATTTAACGTAAAAGTAATGCCTTTTTTAAAAATTAGTTATTGTCATTAACAGTTAAATTTTAATTTTTAGATTATGGTTTATATTATTTATATAGTCAATATACTTAAAAATTTGAGCATCTGTTTAGGTTTTAGATGGTTTCTTCCACTTTCATTTTTTAACTTATTGAGCAATTGACTACGTTGAATTATTTTCTGCTATTAAATCAATTGTACAAGATAATTCATTTTACCCATAGTAATGTAATTTCCAAAATGTTACATCATACAAAATAAGAACTACAAGAGGAAATTACTCTGACATTTCCAGTTGGAATTAAATGTCACAGGTAAGAGCTTATTTCTGAAAACAAATTAACCAGGGGTGTTATTGACTTCCCAAAATCCCAGAAAATTAATAGAGTAGAGAACCTTTTATCTGGAATCCCAAATCCCAGAATGTTCAGAAATTCGGAACGTTTACTGATTTAAAAAGTTTTTCTTGTTCTAAAGGTATTTTTCACAAAACTTATGGCATCCCCAATGAACCGATGAGACAGAACGGATGGGAATGTTAGCTGCAGTCCTACATACGAACACGACTTGATCTTAGCTACAGCAGCAAAAAAATTCTTTCAGAATGATGTAGCTACTTTGTAATCACCTTTAGAACCGATTATGGAACTGGATTCTTCATAAAAGATAATGCAGCACCACTGCATTGATTTTAATGGACTTCATTTTATGCTTTCTTGGCTAAATATTTCCGACAATTTAGATAAAACCTGGAATTTATACTGTCAAAAAACCGGATTTTCTAGGCTACCCTGGAAAAGTAGCACCCCTGATTAACATTCATGATTTACAAAAGATTATTTAGATGCATTGAATTTAAAGAGCACATAGGGTGTGGAAATTCATATAAAAATACCTTTTTAAATGTAGGAGTAGAAGAAACAGGAGAAGGTTTCTGTTCCATTTTCTTTTCACCATTTGTAACTGCCGAGTTTATGGCAGAAACTTGATTGCCTACGGTGTAGTTAGGTAAGCCTAAAAAAAGTCAGTTTTAATAAGTTAATCATCCTAAAAATATCTTGCACAAAGAAATATTTTTTATAAAGCCTTAGTCTTTCTAAACCCTTAAAAACAATAACATTAATGGACCCCTCCTCAGGGAACCAAAAAAACAGTATATTTTATGCACTTTAAAAGAACCTGTTAGTTCTTGAATGCTTTAAAAAGAAACTCTGTTTTTTTTTATAAAAAAATTAATTCATTAACTAGATATTTGAAGACACCATAAAAACAAATTGTTTTTCATTGATTAAGCACCAGATATTTAAATATGCATTACAAAAACCCTTGGTTTTTAATGCTTTGAAAAAACTCTTTTGTTTTTTTATTATTGATGGAGCTCAGCAAGCCACTTGATCAGTCATTATAGCCACAGCAAAACTTTTCACAAAAACAACCGGAAATTCAAACTTTTGTGAATATTTACGAGGGATGGCTTATTATATTTTGCAGCTTTTCTATGCCAAAGTTTGTTTGGTCCTTGGGTTACTAAAAGATAGACTACACTGTTTTCCACTAAACTTACAGAAATCCTGATTTGTTTATAGGCTCTTCACAGAATTTTTCATTTAGGGTCTTTTTTGCTTTCAAAACAAGGTTTTTACTAAACAACCTTCGTTGCTCTACTGAAAAAATGTCAAAATATTTTTGAAATGTAGTGGTAACAAAATTCACCCCCCCCCCCCCCTCTTCCAAGAGCAACATTGTTTTTTTAAATATCTTTTGTAATTTTACTAAGTTAGATTTTGTGATTTTTAGGATGTTTATAGGAACAGGCAATTTCACAAAAATTCTAAACAGACCCCTAGTTGATAACCCACCTGGTTGTGCGGTCAATTCAGGTGCTTTACTAGGGGCGTAAGTATTGGAAGAGGAATTGTGCTCAGTTTCCGATTGCCGCTCCCTAGGCTTCGACAACAAGGGTGGGAGAACAGGGTCCAGCGGAGGCGTTGAAATCTGAGGTGTCCTAGCCCGTAGTTCCGCCGCAGGTGTCAACTTTGGCGGCGTGCTTGGCGAGTTTGGTGATGGCTCGGAAGGGACGGGGGGAGCTTGAGTTGGCACAGGAGCCTGGCATACTGGGGTAGTCACACTTGCTGTTGACACTGGCACAGTACCTGCAGCAGGGTTGGAAAAAAACATGTTTGTTATAAAAACAAAAAACATGTTTTTTTCTTGTTAAAACGTGTTTTATTTGTTTAAAACATGCTTTATTTGTTTGTTTTTTACCCTCGACACAGAAATGCTAAAACAACCCACACAATTTAAAAAAATTAAATTAGGTTTTTAAAATTGAAACTGGATTAACAAAGCTCCCCCTCATATCAGATGGCATCTCGACCTTCTTAGTACCTGTTTCTTGAATCTTGGCTGAACCAAAATGATTGTTTTGGAAATATCAACAACTTCAGCTTTATAACATTAGATATTTTGATGTTTTGCTAAAAGGTTTAAAATACCAGCTGAACATCCACAAGTTATTAAACTTTTGTTTGTAAGTGTTTTTATTAAACACTTTGTTTAAAACAAGTGTTTTAAATGTAATAACCCTGACCTGCAGAACACATTATATAAAAAAATATGAAAGCTTAGAATTACAAAAAATTAATGGATCATTATAAATTAGTTTGGGTGACAGGTATGTGAAAGCTCTTGTCCACAAATTGAGAAAACTTCTAAGTTTTGAATATAATGTCATTGCACGTAAAACTATTTGCCAATACAAGTCTTGTAAATTGGATGACATAGTTTGTGAAGAGTTTTACTATTTTTGAGAGGTACATTGTAATTTATTGTTGGTCTTTTTACTTAAATGTAAGAGTAAAATGCAGAGAAAGTCTTATAATTTTTTCGCAAAAAGTACAAATTTAGACCAAGCTTGATTTAAAACAGCTATGTAGGTTTGATTCTCTAAACCAGTGGTTCCCAAAGTGGGCGGTACCACCCCAGGGGGCATTAAAGCATTCTAGATTCCTCATATTTCAATAATGTAATAGATTCCTATTCCGGACAAATGAGTTATCGGGCAATTGACATGTCCGTCAATCGTACCTGTCGGGCAAATGTAGTTTGGAATATAAGCTGTTGAGATTTTGAACCAGACCCATTTGAACTATGGCTGGATTTAATAATACAATGTGATCATAGTTATGGGGTAAAATTTTCAGGATGACATAGCTACTACGTTAAATATCGCTAAAAACCAATGGCAAGACCATATTCTTCATAAGCTCTCATCATTGATTTGAAACATGCAATAAAAAATTTCCCTTACATTGAGTGCTTCGCATTTCTCAAGCATTGTCCATCGATCTAGCTACCGAGAAAGCAAATGATCTGAACTGGGACTGTTTAAAATTATACAATTTTCAAGAACAGAAGAAGATTGTAAGGAAGGAATGCTTTCGGAAATCCTATTAAAATTAAACATATTGTCTTCTTTTCTTTTAAAATAGATAAAAAAAAATTTTGATAGGTATCACTCAATAGCACTTTTCATTTTAATATCCTCTTCCAGGGATCAATCCAGGCAAAACTTATGGCCATTTTGCTGCCTTTTCACAAAATTCCATCTCCTAAAAACTGCCCCCTCACAAAATTAAAAAAAAAAAAAAAAAAAAAAAAAAAAAAAAAAAAAAAAATGTACGATAATTTGAAAAATTAATATAATGTGCTTCAATTTTCGCAAAACAATTTCCTTTTTCATAAAAATGGGCCCCCAAAAAATAAAACCTATATCAACCCGTCTTCCTAAAACAGAAAGTGAGACCCCCTATGATGCAGCAAGTCCTCTTCACTTTGCAGGTAAAGAACTCAACCCTTCTGTGAACTCTGAAGTCCTGTTTTTGAGACTCGGCTTTTAGTTAGAGGGCAAACATGCTAAATGCTATGTAGAGTCCAGTAACTGTGTTGCAGTATTACATTATATTAGGAGGTGATTCAAAAATAAGTTTGTTAAGTAACTTTGCCAGTTAAATTGAGAAACACCAGAGAATAAATTTGAAAAATGAAAATTTTGAAAATACCGGGCTATCCTTAGAACACTATTACCCTCAAATCAGATGATTTAACAATATCTTTAAACAAATTTAAAGTTGAAAAACTTAAAAATAATTAACAGTTTTAGGGGAAAACACAACAAACTAAAACAAGCAAGAACATACTTGATGGCCTAGTTTGAGGTGCAATGACATTTTTCTTAACAGGTGCTGCTGTTGCAGTGGCTGTAGGCCTTGAGGGTTGTGGAGGAAGATTGTGACTGGCCACAACAGCAGGTCTAGCAGGCACAGCAGTGGTAGCTACAAATAGCAATTAGGGATGTGATTGTCCAAAAGGCAAAAAAGGGGGAAATTCAAAAATCCGACAAGAAACAAAGCATGAAGGAAAGTCATTGGGAAAAATTAGTAATAAATAAGTCCACTTAAAAAAAATGGGTAAGAACTCAAACTATTCAGAAAAAGTTAACTTGAACTTTCAAACTCTGAAAGCTTAATGATCACCCTTTTCCAGTTAGATAACACTGGTCAACTATGCATTTTGATGCCGTAGTTAAAACTTCTTATTGTACATATATGACCTGTTGATTCAGAATATAGCATCCATTTTTACACAGCAGCTCTAGTTTTTGAGAAAATCTACAATGACGTTTTCAAGACTTTTGCTATATGCTTTATAAAATATGGTGAAATAAAAGTGTCTTGAAAAATCCTTACACTCAGAGGCTTCTTTCATTGTTTTGGGTCCCAATAGATAGTGTATTAAGTTTGAGCCCTAAGTTTGTTTAAGGGTTTATGTATAGAGCCCTAAAATGTGAAAAAAGTGTGTGGGGGGGGAAGATTTTTTCAAAAAAATTTTAAGAAAATTTTTTAAGTTTGCTAATGTAATAAAAGGGCTTCTATGTGTTATTAGAACTTGCTTATATGTATTAGATTTAATTTTACTTATAACTGTGCCCCACCACATATAAAGCCTAATTTAAAAGAGTGAGATGCAAGGTCGTTTAGCTCAGAAACGCTTAATAGCCATTAAGGTGGACAAAATGTATAAATCTAATTTCTTCGAAATATGCCTCTTAAATCACCTTTGATGTAAAACAAATTTAATATGATAAAGATCAGTGAAATAACAGTAAGAGCTGTTCCTGTTCTTTCAATTTCAACTAAGCGTTTTCTACAGTTTTTGAGACATCTGCATATCACCATATTGTATAAAATGTAATGCTGAAGTCTTAAAAACGTCATTGAAGATTATCTAAAATATTAGAGCTGCTGTGTAAAAATATATACTATATTCTGAATCAGCAGATCAATACATATAAAAAATCAGCTTTAACCAGTTTTGGGTTGTTAAATTGGATATTTTCTATTACGAGTATGATCAATTTAAAAAAAATGCAATAAAAGCATGGAAAATTCTTTAAAAAAATTGCAGATCCACAAAAGCATCACATCCCTGAATAATAACTTTGCTTTTTAGAAATTAACTTTAATTGTAACTTAAACCAGTAGTTCGAAACAAGTGCCTGCAAACCTCTGGAGGTATGAAATTGTTGAAATTCAAATATAAATGCAAGCAGTAGAGGCAATTATCGGATAATTTCAAATGGAATTGTACCTACTAAACAATGTTTAAAACAGCTGTTTTAAATAGAGATAAAATAAGAACTTTTCCTGATTGATCCATTAACAGAATTAATAGGGTTAGTTTCAAAAGTTATTTAAAATTTCAGCAGAAAAGTTTTTATATTATATGGTTATGACTACCAATATTTATAAGATTCTTTGAGTAGCTATGAAATTTATGAATAAGTTACCTTGTTGATTGACAGCAGGGAAAGCTGCATTAGCCACTGTTTGGTCCACAGTGGGTTGTAGCTGTGGAGGACTTTGTTGTAGTGATGGAAACGCAGGTATTTGATTTTGAGGATGTACATAATTATTTCCAACTGGTGTCACAGTCTGAGGAGGATATGAGTTCACAGGGCCCCCAAGGGATGGAGGACCATGAGTTGATGCCCCTACAGGACCAGGAGGATTAAGAAGAGGCGGCTCAAGATTTGAATGCTGAAATAAACAATACAATTATTTTCATCGAAAAGGGTACCAAGCAGTACCCACATGTGCCAATGCCCAATCCAACAACCCTGCTCAAAAAAGTTATGTGTTACCAGTATTTTTCAATAAAATTGTATGTATTTCACATTTTTTAATCTTCTAAGTAATACAGTTTTAAGTTTCCATAATTTTTAGTTACATCTGTAAAATTGAAATCAAATACAGAATGCCTGAGTAGTTTTCTCAAGAATCATATTGAAAAATTATCTTTAAAAAATTTATTAAAATATCAAAATAATTAAGATAAAATTTGTTTTAGTATGTTTCTAGTCTTTGGCTTATAAGTAATCAATAAAAAAATATCGACATTAATAGGAAACTGCAAACTAAAGAGTTAAGTGCATTAGTTGATTCAAGGCTTAAGAGAAAACCAAAAAAAGTATTCGAAATTTCAAGTTAAAAGAAGTAGCATTTGTTAAAAGGAAAAATAATGAAAACAAGAGAAATTTTAAATTATTTATAGTTTTATATGAGATATTAAATATTGAAGCTTTATTCGTCAGGTGCCTGTCCAGACTTTTTGTGAAGGATCCTGTTTTTGTAAAAAATTTGAAAATCCACTTATAATTTTGTGAATTTGAAGGAGCCTGTTTTTTGTGAATTTGTGAGGGTCCAATATTTGTAGTATTGTGCACAAATCACAAAACTATGTCGCCCTTCAAAGAGCTGTAGTTTTTAAATTGCACTGTGACTAACACTATAAAAGTGGGAACGGTAGAAGCAAATCTCTTTGTAAAGTGTCTGTTTAAAGGCTAAAATACCATGGGAGGAGTCTGTTTTTAAGGTATGATATATTGTGAAGGGTCCGAAAACAGACCCAAATTTCTCCTAAACAGACCCTTGATAGTATACATTAGAACTTACCTGATTTTCTTCTACTTTTGGTTTTTTGGAAACCTCTGAAATGGAGAAATAATATCAGTAAAATTCCCATGTTTAAAACGACAAGTTTGATAAAAATGTTTAAAAATAAAATACCATTTTCGGAATCACTTGAATCAGAAGAACTACTAGAGGTGCTACTGCTACTACTGTAACTGTCACTAGAACTGCTGCTACTAGCACTCAAACGAGTACCCCCAACTACATCAATATGGGAGCTTTCAGAATCTATAGAAGAAAACTTAAATTTTTAATCTTATGTTAAGCATGCTAGAAATGTATTTGAATAAAACATGGCTAAATGTCCTACATCAGTCACAATTAATTAATAGGTTTGAAATGAAAGTATTAATTCAATTTAAATATACTTGCAGGGTTCACACTCAATTTTAAAAATAAAATTCCCACGTAAATTTTGGACTTATCTTGGGGAAAAAAAACTTATCCATTGCACTTTTCTGATACCTCTTGCTTTTTTTGTTATAATAGAATATTTTCATTTTTAAAGGCAAAAATAAGACACTGATATTAAAATTGGTCCTTTTCTAGGTGTTCTATATAAAATTTCCACGTTTTATTAGCAATATTCCGACATTTCTGGTCAAATTCTGTGAGAACCCTGGGCTAGACAAAGGAAAGAAAGAAACAAACAACAGATTTGATAAGTATAATAAAGCAATGCTTTTGATCCATATACAATTAAATTAAAAAACCCTGGCAAGTAATGTCTCATTCTATGACAGTATTTATGCAACATTAATTCTTTTTTCATAAAAAAATACATTACCCTTACGGCTGCTCTTTTTGTTAGATGTATGCAGTTGGCTTCCACAATCTTGCAAACGTTTTTCTAGCTCCTGCTTCTTTTCTTTGACATCCACATCTTTATTTTTTGCACTTCCTTTATTTCTTCCTACAAGTGTTTCAGTTATAATTGAGCTACCATGTATGAATGACTTAAAATAACAAAGATTCATACAAAGAAATTTTAAAAGGCAATTTTTGAACACACATTTTGTATAACTAATTACAAGAGTCCTTACTTGTTTTTTTCTTAAGGCAAGAGGCAACATATTTTTCAAGCTCTCTCAATGTTGATGGCTTAAGTGTTTCAAAATCAATTTCAATTTCATCAGGATTCGAGTCTCTTAGAGTAGGCTCCCTGAACTGAATAATATGTACAACACGGCCAAGCTTATCTCCTATAACAATATTTGGTACATCAAAACATGGGATTTTGAAATTATGAGCTAAGATTCAAATAGACAGGCTCAATTGAAGTATTGAACACAATATTTCATGAACCCTAGAAAGTTCACAGGATTTAACAAACCACCAATTTAATTAATTCTATAATAAAATAATCATTTCAGAGTCTTTCATGATTGTACTGCATTCAGTACTTGATTTTAGAAATAAGAACCATCTTACAATCTAATTCAAATAATGAAAATTTAATTTTTTACAGATAAAGCCCTTCATTAAGAACAATCATGGAATTCTATCCCTTATCTTTGACACATTGCATTTAAAAATGCTTGTACAGACTATTATTTTTCTCATTGTTTCTCTCTGATTAATTAAAAAAATCAAGAAAGATTTATAAAAAAACTAATTAATATCTAAAAACATTGATATTTTCTCATAATTATTAATAATATGCACTGGACAATTAATATTTAATTAAGAATGCTCTAAGTTGTAATACTTTATTTAGACTAGTATTCACTTGAAAGACTGTATTTTTCTAGTTAAAATGCAAATATATATATCAAAATTTTGGTATATATCCGATATTTTGATATAATAAATATCATGAAATTTGCAAACCCTGTTTCTCGTTTAGTTTAACATAATTATTGATTATAAACCTTGCTATATCCCCTTTTCGTCATCAAGGGTCAATACAGTAATAAAAATTTTGATAAAAATTTGAAAAATTTGATTTTGATAAAAATTGATATTGCAGGCAATTTTGTGTAGAGTAACTTATTTAACCCAGTTACAGTAGAACTCTTAACTATCTGAATTGCTGATTGTCCAAATCGAAAAATTATGACTGAAACAAACTGTTAAGGGAAGTCAACAAGTTCAAGAGCATTTAAAAGTGTGAAAAAGCTTCCCCTCTACATTTCTTTTTATAATGATGAAAAATCATTATGATTTTAAAATTTTATGAAAAAACTTCAAATTAAAGAAGTTGAATTTTGAATTATCCACTATATTTTAACATTAGGAAAGGTTTTCAAGGTGCAGCTTGTCTGAAGATATTTTTTCTGGGTATAGTTTACTTATTTGAAATAACAGTATAAAAATTAAATGCCGAACTTCTCAGAACTCCATAGGGTAACCCTGTGTATTTTAACCTAGTCACTGACACTTTCATTTTATTCGAAAAATAATAACATACACCCAAGATGAATGTTTCTGCATTAAACTTTTAAGGCTACAATCTCAGATGGTTCTGCAACGACTTACATCAACAGTAACACATTGGGAAAAAAAATTACCTGGCAGTTTGTTTATATCTAAGCTTAGCTGTCTCTTCTCATCATACGACATGGGCTTAGCGTTGCTTTCCTCTTCACTATCCAGCTCGTACACGTCCGTTTTGACCTGAGGGGCAGGTGGCGGGCTAGGAGCCACAGCAGCAGGCTTAGGTGCTTGCTTAGTTTTTCTAGGTTTGCTGTTAGTCCTTTGTCTTTTATTCTGAGCAGGAGTTTTAGGAGGTGCAACAGGCTTAGGTGTGACAGTCCTTGGCTTCCTTTGTTTCTGTGATTTGGGGAGAGCTTTTTCCACAGGGGCGGGCATAGGAGCACTATACACAGGAGACACAGCGACAGGAGGAATGGAAGTAGGAGCGACTGTATGAACGTCGATATCATCCTTGCCTCCTCCAACATTGATTGGCTCATCGTGCATCTTCTTCCTTTTGCGCTTCCTTTTCTTTTTGTCTCTGTCTTCATTGACCAGACTTTTTATTTCTTCAGTAACTTTTTTTAACTGAAATAAAGAGCAATTTTAAAATTTAATTCTAAATCCACAGACTGTTTAAAGTGCAATGATTTGCCCTGCTGGGGAAGCATGTTTTATAAAAAGCTATCAGATTAAAACATTATACATAAAAACACCATCTAAATCAAACACCATTTCTAAAAAACATAGTATGCAGTTGACAATTTGTTCTCAGGAGCACATAACTGTCACTCAGAATAACTTTAAAATTTCACATTTAATGTGAAATTATAAAAGCAACTCAGATGACACGCATTATCATCATAGAACAGGAGTAGTTATTTTTACTACTGCATAAAATTTGAAACATGATTTGTAGATTAGGTGCCTATAGCATCAATCATTGACATTTGGTATACATTCTATGATTCTATCACCACCAACTAAAGGGCCATTTCAGGGCTTGCAGACTTATAGTTTGATTTTTCCAGTATAATTTCCCTATAGAAAAAATTCCCAACTCGACTTTCCCAAGTTTTCAGGTTTAGTGGCCACCCAGCTACAAGCCGCCATTGATTGGACCTAATTTTGCACTTTTCTGTTTTACTATAAAGTTTTGATAAAACCTAGAATTCAAGGATTCATGCTGTTAAACTATATTTCCGGGGCTACCATGGAAAAGTAGAACCCTGTATAAAGTAGAGCAGGGGCATCCAAAGTTTCAGCCTAAGGGCCAGTCCCATGGTATGATTTTCCCTGATATTTTATAAATATAGTAAATTCTAATCAAGAAAATGGGAGAATGCCTGTATAAATCAGGAAAAATGTGAGAAAGAAGGAATATAAATGAGATTATTTCCGGACTTTTATCACAAAGGAACCCTTGCAAGCCTTTGATCGAAAGCTTTTGGACATTTGCTTTGCAACCACACTAATTTATATGCATTCTAGATTTTATTTTGTAGGAAGAAGGAGAACGGAAATGCTCATTTAATGACTTGAAAATCAGAAAAATGTTTAATTTATTTTTGAGACTAGGAGATTTTCCTGATTATAATCATTTTCTAAAATTCCCCGACAATTCCAGGTTTTTAAGGTTTTCCAGGTCTGTGGCCACCCTGCATACAGTCCAATAGGCCAGACACTGGACTACACTTTTGGTTAAATATTCTGTTTCACTAGTTTTTTTATAATTTTACAAAATTAAGGTAACATACTTAAATTACATGAAATGTGTGCTGTTTTTGAAAACAAGAATTTGTAACAAGTATTTTTCGTTGGACCTTACCTTCTTGAGTAAAAATTTGTGCCAACACCCGATATACCCTAACTGCTCTTCAAAAACATTTACCTCTTCCTGAAGCTGGTGAAGTTTATTCTCCCTTTGCTCCCTTTCTCCCTCAGAATCGCTGGATGATGAATCAGATGACTCTGAACTGGTGGAGTGTGCCCGTTTTCTTAGTTCTTTACGTGGAGGGATGATTACATGGTGAGAACTTTCTTGCAGCCATTCATCAGGCATTTTTGCATACTTCATCTCAAAAATATCCTACATTAAAAGAAATATTTTTAAAAACCTAAACATCTACAGTCAAAACTTGAAATAGATAACTAATGCAGATTTCTACTTGAATTTCAGAATCATGTTACTATATTAATTTAAAATGAACCTAAGAAGATGGATATTTAGCTTAATGATTACAGGTTTCCACTCAATTTTGGAAATAAAATTCATCCAACTTTTCCCAAGTTAATTTTGAAGATTTTCCGGTCAAAAAACTAACCCACAGCATTTTTCGAGGTATTTCTTGGTTTTTCGACAAATATTTTCAATTACTAGTACATATATTACTTTTCCAGAGCAAAAAATGAGACTTAGACAGTAAAAAAGTGAACATTTTCCAGGTATTATGTATAATTTTCGAGGTTTTAGATAAAAACAAGCTGTTTTCCCAGACTTTTTATGTCAAATTAAAATTTCCCAACTTTTCCAGGTTTCTCCTGAGCCGTGGGAACCATGTGATTACAGCTCAATCTTTTTCTTTGTAGATTCTCCTCTTTTTAATGTAATTTATAAATGATTTCAAACACAGCATTGTTTTTTAAAGATTTAACTTTGTGTTATGCTGGTTATATATGTACAGTGTTAGTTATTTAGTTTGGGTTCATTTGCCAGCCCTGGTTTCATGACTGAAGTTTACTCTCATTTGTAGTACAATTTCGTCACCACAAAGAATTCAATAGGCGATTGTTTTTACATAAGACTCAATCACTTACCTGTAGTTTCCTGCCCATCGCAACAACCTCATGATCAGGCGGGTTGTACTTGTAACAATTGGTAAATATCAGTCGAACATCAGATGCAAACTCTGAAGGGTTTCTGTAAAGATTATCTTCCAGCTTTTTCTAAAACAAAAATAAGGTAAAATATTGAGCATGAGCATATTTAATCAGGCAAAAATATGAGGCAACCTTATGACAAAATTAGAGCTTAAGACTTACTTTCACTGTGCCTAGATCCATAGGAGTTTTTATAATATCAAAATAGTCAGGAAGATTCATTTCGATAACATCCACTGGCTTCAAAAAGGGATTATTATAACTCTAGAACAAGAAAAACTTACACAATCAGTGATCAAGTTTTACATTTGTAAGACAAACAATGCAAGCATAATTTATTTAATGCAAAGTACTCATTGCTTGTAAACAAGATATATTAGTGCATGAATTTTACTAATTTTACCTGCATGATAATTTTTATAATTAAACATTAAAGCTTCCAGCAACAGAATTTCAGAAATATATAAGCCACATTTTTTAAAATTTGAATTTAATACTTTTTTAATGGGACCAAAGTTAGATGTTAAACTTTAATGATATTTAAAGATTTAATTGTTCAATTTATTAGCAACTGAATGTCAAAGGTAAAATACTCAGAAATATCTATTTGAAAAGTTTTTGGTCAACAAATTCCAGAGAAACTTTAATTACTGGTCCAAATAACACATTTTTGGTATTAAACTGTTCTGAAATTTTATTACGAGTATGCTTTTAGAATTCTAAAACAAATCTATACTTTAAAGTATTTAAATTTATTAAATTACAGATAAGGTTCCAGTTACACAGCAAGCAATCGTTAAACTTATTCGTCCAATCAAAACGAGATTATGAAACATACAGTCTGTTAAGAAATATGTTAGCATTTTCGGGGGTTGGTGAGCATTAGAGATACTCATTGGGCAGAGCTCTCTAATACACAAAAACTACAAATACCTTACTTACAAAATGTTTTTTATGCATTAGTTCTTTTAAAACCATAGCGCAAGACTTCATTGGATCGCTCATTATATTCTTTTTTGTTTTGGAAGTGGTCTCAGGGACAAATGTCGGAGCTTCTGGTAAGTCTTTAGATGGTTTCTTAATAGGTCGACCACTTTCACGACGCCCAGCTGTTTTTCTACTCTCTTCAGGAGGAGAAGGAGCTTCAACAGATGTTGTAGGAGTTGTAGTATCTGCTTTCCGTTTAACACCTTTCTTGGCCTAAAAGATAAGTGTTCATTTCAAAACTAGTATAGGTAAAAAAATGAGTTTAAGGAAAGAACATAGCAATAAAATGTGTTGTCTAGTCTATAAAAATATCTATAGAAAACTCTCTACATCATATTCAAATATAAGCACCATGAAAAGATCATGAACTACTTTAGTTCATTCAAAGTAAAAAAAGATACAAAGAGGGTAAAATTTCACTTTCCATTGATGAAAAAAATATTTAAGATTAGAAATTAATTGCAATAATAAACAGTTTTGTTTATCTGTTTAACTTAACTCCCAAAACTTGTAAAACCAAGAGGATGCTTGAGGGAGTACCTAGATCGTCATCAAACTCCAGTATAATCAGCATCACTGGGGGATGGTATATGCAGTGCACACAACATGTAACTGAAAGTCAGTCAGCTGAGTGGCTAGCCTGATACTAAACCCCAAGCAAATAGTCCCAGAGGGATAAAGGTCAGAGTCAGCCTTACCCAGCCAGGGACTTGAAATCTACTCATGCAGCAGGGGGACGCTAAGTGCTACCACTAAATTATCGGGCTTCGCCACAAAACTTGTACAATCGCGTATTTAGGCATACTATATTCAACATCATACTATAGTAATTAATACTTTTCACGTATGCCAATTTTTGGAAACCCTAGCCCAGCCTAGGAAAAACTGTCAGTTAAATAGGTGTGTGGTTTTTCAGAGAAGTTTTAATGTACAACTAAAATAAATAAGGTAGGTGGGGGTAAAAGGTTGCACTCTTTCCAAGGTTTTTTTAATTTCAAAAGACAAAAATTTTTATATTTAATAATTTAAAAGGGGCAGGCAAAGGCAAACACTGTCGGGTGAGCCCCATGGGACATCACACCCATGGGTAACTAAAAAGCCACAGGCCTCCTAAGGAAATATAGGAGCTTATTTTAACTTCTATGTACAAACAAAATTACATACATCATCTCATGGTTGATAAGTTATCAACCATTACCTGTTATCAATGATAACTTATTATGAGAACCTGTATAGAAGAAATATTCAAGAACTACATAGATACACAGTTTAGAGGGGAAAAAAGCACAAGTTAAACAGTGGCCGCGCTAAGGTTTTCAAAACATTAGCCCGTAAATTAGCCAAATCATAAATTTATTAGCCAAATTATTTAGCTATTAGCCATATTTTTTGCGCAAAACCTAATTGCAAGAAAATTGCGGGAAAAACGGAACTTTCGCGAAAAATTGCTATTTTTCGACTTTTCGGAGAATGTGATCCTGAACACCGGATTTGTTGGCTTCTGACCCCTGTAAAGTTTGGTTTTCTACATCGCAACAGAACACAAGCAGAAGCCGACTTCTTGCGCCCGCCAGCCGATCGAGAAAGGAGTCGCGGGAGGAACGGAACTCCGCACGCAAAACGAAACTTACGCGAAAAATAGCGATTTTCCGCGATAACTAGTCCTTTTACTTGGAAATAATCTGGAAACTAAAGATTATCAAAACTAGGGATTATTTGAAAAAATCCAAATCAGTCCGCGGGCCGCACATGGTGATACCGATTTTGGCATGTTATTGCAGCTTTTGCGGTTTTTTATATTGTTACTTTTTTGAATGTGCAGAATGCATATTTTTCCCAACAAACTTTTTAAACAGAAAGTTACGTTCCGAAATGTAACCGGATCAATTTTTAAGATTGCCAAAACGGAATTACACCATTTAGATTCCCAAAAATCATTCGCCAGTCTTTTCGCCATAATTATTTTTTTCTCGCCATTTTTGCCATTTATTCGCATTTGGCGCATTGGCGAATGGTTAGCGCGGCCCCTGGTTAAAGGAAACACAAAAGGAGGGAAAAAACAAGAAAGAGTTAAAATCAGGGTCTGAAATTCTTGGTCAATTAAATGATCACCTCTAAATGAGAATAAATTGTATAAAAACACTACCAAAATTAAGAATTTCACATCCTAATTTTAACCTTAAGGAGATAATAGTAAGTACTTTTGTTGGAGTTGAGGTAACAACAACATCAGGTGTTCGTGTGACAGGTTTCGGAGCATCTGTAGTAGATGCTGATGCTCTTAAATGGGAAGATGGATGATGACTATCATTAGATGATGAGTAACTGGAATGTCTTAGAGTAGGGGGAGAAACAGAAGGTGATGCAGATAATGCTGTTAGAGTGTTTGTGCTTCCAGGAATGGGAAAAGCTGAAGATGATGATCTCGAAGATGAAGCACTCACGTTTACACAATTTTTCACTGCTGCAGGAACTGAAGGAGATGTCTTCACATATTGTGAAGGACTCGGGTCAGCTAAAAAAAAAGAATATGTATGGGTATGAGCATGATATTTATGTAATTAGCATGAAATTAAAGTTATTTCAGCTTAATATTTAAATCATTCTTCTGGAAATTAACATTTAACTTTAATACTAACATGCACTTTAAAACTTCTATATCCTGCTACATACTTGTAATTATTACTGTTTAATTTCTTCTTTGTTTTTCATTTTTTTAATTAATTTAAAACCCCTTTAACCTCCCCTTTAATTTTTCTAATAAGCTACATTAACATTAAACCTTGTAATAAATTCACAAAATTGATATAAAAAACCAAACCATCAGGCACTGAAACCGACCTTAGGCTTAGTTGCAACTCTTCAGAGGCATTGCATTTTTAAATAGATGAAAAAGGGAGATGGGGCTGAACAAGGTTTAGAAACACTGATTCAAAGCATAATTACAATCACAAGTTATATTGTGATTAAAACAATAAATACAATTCTTTTACCTGTTTTGTTAAAATTAACCAAAATATTTATGGTTCCTACACAATTTCAGAAATAAAATTTCCTGGCTGTTTCAGGTGGAAAATAAGATAGTATCCTTTGACATAGCGGCCAACATTTGAAAACATAAATTAGGATAGTTCACGAGGGAGTTAAAGGGTTAAGTTAGGGAGTTAGTTAACTACTGGAACAAAACACACCCTCTGCTCGTGTCTAAAAGTATAATATATGCTTATCTAAAATTCATTTAAGATAAATTAAATTTTATTTTGAAATTTACCTTTGGGTCTTCCAGCACCTTTTCCTTTTTTACCTTTTCCTTTGCCTCCTGCCATTTTCATGGGTATTGGAATTTCAATTTCCTATTAAAAAAAATGATCATGTAGGTTTTTAATCAGGTACAAAATCAGGTCGTAATTTTACACTATAAATTGCATTTCCAGGGTGGATACAGAAACTAATGTTATTAATTTGTTAGCCTTCTCTAAACTCAGGATCACTGTGTGTACCAAATGCATTATTAAAAGCAACTACATTTTTGTGATATTTGGATGAGGCAAGACCAGTTTAACGATTTTATTAATTTGCACAGCAAAATTCATAAAACCTAACTTTTTAATAAAATAAAGGTTTGTAAGCCTTATTTTACTCATTAAATGGATGAACCAAATATGCATTTTTAAAGAGTAGCACTGACATCTTGTTTACTTAAAATGATATAAAAGCATTTTGATAAATCAATTTTTTCATCAGGCATTATTGTAAATATTACAGGTACAGGTTTGTTTTCTGATAATATTTCTTAATGTAATATTCTATTAATTATTAAATCAGTCAAAATGGGAATTGCAAGCTGATTTTAGGATACAAATTTCATATTCAATTCAAAATAATTAATTTGCTTTAAAAAGTATCTTAAAATTTTCAGGCTAAAATAATCGTAAAATTCAAAATAAATGCATGTTCTTTATCTACTTAGTTTACTGAAACAGGTTTTGTTCTTAACAGGGTTCATACTCTATCTAAGATAGTAAAATTCAGGAGTCTTTAAGGAGTTTTCTAGGAGTAAATTACACAAAAATTAGGAGGTAACATGAACAATTATTAACCTGACTTCTTTAAATATCACGAGCAGAATGAGTTCAGAATGAATCGTTGAAAAAAGAAGTGCAAAAAAGTTTAGAATTTTATCTTTCAACAGTATTTTACTGATTTAAAAAAAAAAACAATAACTTCCACCATATTATACTGTTATTTAAACTTCCTTTTGCTCTTGGATAGATAAATTTCAGGAGTTTAAGGGAAAATTCAGGAGGAAAAACTTAATTTCCAGGAGTTTTAAGGGCCCTTAGAAAATTAATGCAAATTTTAGGAGTTTTTCAGGAATTTCAGGAGGCGTACGAACCCTGTCTTAAGTAAATGAACATGCACTATTATCACAGTTTTTTAAAATAGTTTATTACTGCTTACTTGAAAATTAAGCAGCAGCTAAGGAATTAATAACAAAAAATTATGAATTAATAATTAACCTCCAGTCTACCAAACAAAATTAATATCTTGAAAAATGCAAAAAACAGATAAAACTTGTTTCTAGCTATATAACTGAAAAATGATTGAAAAACCAGAAAACTCCCAGGCAAACCAGGAGTATTGGCAGCTTTAAAAATAAAAATCATTTATAAAGCTTTAGTAGTAAAACAATGGTAGCACAAAATGCTCTAGTTTAGAAATTTTCCAGATTTTCAAAAAAGTCTTAGATTGATAACATTTCATGACTATTCCCAGAAATCCCAAATTTCCTGATTCTGTCTGTAGCCACCCTGATAAAGATGTTATGTTAGTCAATTTTTAAATAAATTTAACTGTGGAGTAATTTAAATAGAATATACTTAAATATACCTCTTTAGGACATTCTGCTATCTTGGTAACAAATACCTGTTCTAAGGTCTGGGCCATGTGAACAACATCCTGTAATAAAATAATTAACAGATAAGAACAAGCAAAATAATAACAAATGTAAAACATAGTTTTGGGCCATCCAAATATTATGTAAGCAAGTTTTTGGTCATTTTTGCCCCCCCCCCCCCCCTCCTCCCTTGTCAGCAAAAATAAGAAAACTGCAAACCCCTTCTCATTATTACGTAAGAAATCTCCCTGACCTCCCCCTATTATTCTTTTTTTTTGTATAAAATCTTTAATAATGCTAAGATTTCTGAAATTCATTGTTCTTCATGAACACTTTACCTATCGTTAAAACTTTCCTTGTGAAAAATACTTAAATTTTTTTTTCTAGTTCAGTTTTTTTTTTTTTAAATTTATTTTTGGTTAAATTTTGAAATTATATATGCAAGAAACAAGACATTTTAGAAAATGCAGTGTTTTTAACATTTTACGTAAGCATCACTCATACTCCCCTTCCCTCCTACAACAAACCGATAGCACCGACTCGACATTTGAAAAATTAGAAAGTTGATTGCAAGGGTTAAAAGAAGGAGTAAAAGAAAAAAAAAAGCTGAAAAAGGAGGTAGAACAAAATAGACTGTAAAATTAGAAAAAAGGACCTTAAGTGAAAAAATAGAAAAACAGGAGCACTGCACAGCAGTCCCTGAAAACATTATGGCAGATAATATTACACATTTGAGGCTTACCTCTCCAGGATTGTTATATCTGTAACAATTGAAGAACATAATTCGGAAGTCCTTTATACATTCTTTCACATCATAGTAATAGAAATTTTCAATCCTTTTCTTGATTGTTGTTAAATCCATAGGGTGCTTAATAATACTATGATAGTCCTGTAAGAAAAGTAATTTTAAACCACATAAAATTTGAGTGTTTGATTAATATTTTAATAAATCAATATGCTTTCAGCTATACAAAAAGAATCACATAACTTACCGGCAGCCGTAGATTGATGGTATCAACAGGTTTCTCAAATGGCCAAGCATATTGATGCTTCATAATTGTTTTATTCAACATCTTCAAAACGTATTGCAGAGCATTTGTATTACGATGAGGCTTGTCTTCTGGTGGTACAACTGGAGGTTGCACCATTCCATTCACAGGTTCCATACCAAGATTAAAACCTTCAAATTCCTCAAGTGTTGATGGGTCCTTAACATTCTAAAACACAGTAATGCATAACTTCAAATGTCAAGTCATGGTGAAAAGCATTTATTTAATTAAACTAGAAAGAATTACTGTATAACCTTTTGGACCCAACTTTGTGCCTTTTTATTAGTTTTTGCGACCCCTTTTTGGGACCACAATACACTAATTTTTTACAGAAGGATGTTATAACAATACAATTAGTACAATGATTAAACAATGGTACTTTTTAGAGATGGGAAAACCGTTATTTTTAATAACATTAAATATCAATAATTATTTTTACATAGCATTTTTTTAATTACCCTGCTTTTGAAACAATAGATTCAATGGCACCAATCCATACAACCCTCATCAAATCCTTCACCTGTTTTGTTCAAGCAAAAGAAAATATCCTCAGGAGAGTGTCATTTTTACCCTCTTCCTTAACCTGGGAAGTCCTAACAGTACCCTTCAGTACATGCTAACACACTTTAGAAAAACCTATTTTTTTACTAAAAATAAATTTATTACAAACTTCTACTTGTAGATATCACTTCTAGAAAGCTTAAAGATATGAAATAAAATATTAGTTGTTCTCCTGTGAAGGAGGAAGTGGTGACAGCTTCTGTTGGACAGGAGACCTGGAGCACCTCGGTGGCTGATGGGCACACACCAGAGGTAGAAGTCTCACTTTGCTCTTTGCCTGCTGACCTTAGCAGAGCATAAGTGGAACGGCCTTCAAGCCTTGGGTGACCCTGCCAGGAGATTGCTCTCCCGATGTACTTCGCCTGTTCCACCCAGGTACACCCCCTTGCTGGCTACGAGAGCACACTCTGAGGCGACTGCAGGACTTGAGGGGGATTATAGTTGTGAAATATGGTTTAAGACTCAGTAAAAAAATGGTGTCGAAGAGAGGCAAAAAAAGTGGCTTGAGGCATTTAAAAATTAGGTCGGTCGTTAGATTTTCTTTATAAAAAGTGGGTTGTGATGTTCAAAAGTTTGAGAAAACATAAGGTATTAAGGTTATTTCTATTCTTTCAATATAATGACAATAAATTACTTACCACTAAGAGTGAACTGTTGTCTTTAGTACCAGCCATTCTGAAAACACAAACAATTTATTAATGAGATTCAAATCAGAAGCCAAGCATGTATTATATTCAAGGTTGTTTGTAATGCAAACAAGACTCAAACCAGCAAACACCTACATTTGAGTACCTAACCTAAAAATGCAGGATTTTTCTACTGTTATCCTAAACAAGATTAATTTCAAAATGAAGATTGTAATAAAAGCATAGCTAAACATTGATTGCTTAATTTGTTAGTACAGTAAAATATTGTTTCTCCACATTATATTTGTAGAAATGCCACACGTTTTTGTGACTGAATATAGTATACTAATTCTATGCTAAAAATGACATGAAAGTTATTCGGTTCAATTCCATTTTCTGTCCTATGACATCAACAATTTGTTTTGATTATCCAGATTATCTGTACTTTCAACGTTCCAAATTGCTTCTAGTCCCATTAGTCCATACCAGGATTAAAAAACCTTTTTTCTCTCTCCCCTAAAGGCTCCCACAGATTGTCAACCAGATTGAAGATTCCCTTGACAACCGAATCATAAACATAAAATAATCAAATAAAAATTTGATATTTTGAACACTTTAATTATAAATTCATCTCTTATTTAGTTTTTCAGTTCTTCCTTATTATCCCATCGACAGTGCCGTTGAAGACGAAAATGCTTAGCTGAAGCCCAATGACTGTGCCAATGAAACTGATGGTATGGTTGATGGGACAATATGCAAGAACCTTTTTTTGTGTGCTAAAATATTTTTTTCACATTATTTGTCCTACGACCATTACTAAAATGGATCACTTCACATTGGAAGTATGATATATGTGACAGCGACAGAGAAGAGGTTCAGCAATAATTGAAAATTGACATCTCAAATGCAGACATTCATTTAGATGGCAAACTTTTCTACAATGTTGAATTTATTGCTCCTCCATAATTGAAAATGGTAATAAAATAAATTACCTGCTATCACTTGGGTTCTTCTTAGATTTCATCGGAATAAATGAATTGTTAACAGGCCTTTTCTTGGGAGTACTGGGACTAAAAAATAAATACCTACTTTGAATTACTTTAATTACATATTTCAAGTTTTCGCATTGATATTATGCAATATTATTAAAAAACAAGTTTTTCTTTTAAATTTCATATTAAGACATAGAATATTATTACTTAAGGATACACAAAAAACATCCACAAGTTGTTAAGTCAAAAAGAAATGGCTAGCATTTAAGGTTAATTTGAAGTATCACCAACTTTAAAAAATAACAAAATAAATTTTTATTTCCTCTAGTCCAGAAAAAAATGACAATCTTACAACAGTTAGAAAAGTTAATATAAAATTCACATCAATCCAAAAGAAATGAAAAATATTATATATAGTTCAGGTCAAATTTGTGACAACCAAATTTTTCGAAAAATAAAATACTAAGCTGTCAAAATCAATAATGCATATATGCAAAAAACATATTTAAAATATATATTCCCTCCGAAGTATAACAGCCAAATTTAATTCACAGAATTGCAGATAAAATAAATTCAGGATTAAAAGCAAATCTTTTATTAGTTTGCATTTGAGTAATTGATGTTAAAATATTATAACATAAAGGGTTAGATTCATCAAATTTTAACATTATATACCTACAATTAAAACGCTTGGGAACACTGGTAACAATTATCTCTAGACACACCAAAACTAATCAAGCTTTTCGAAAAAATTTAATTTATGTTGCTACTACTGCATTATTAAATTTGGTCTAATAGCTTTATAATTGACACTTCAGTAGCAAAATGTTCATGGATTTTTTAAAAATTAGTAACTCCACTTGAAAAATAAATATTGATATCAGAAAGAATTCCTAATTCTTTTACTAACTATCAAGCTTTCGATTGGTGAAATATGTCACAATTATCCAAATTTTCAGTTTAATTTCTGCAATAACATAAGCTTTCAAAAAAAAAAAGAATGAATTTCCCACTATTACTATGTCAGTTTTAAGCCAATTTGTCTGAATCTGATACGAGAACCAGCTTGATTATCTTAAACTGTAACTACAAATGCATCCTAAATACCAAACTAAAATTGCAAGAAAAAAAAACACTGGAAAAGTAAAAGCACTTTTAAGAAAAACGCATGCATTGTAAGAGTTTTAAAAAGCTCATTATTTAATTCAAATAGACAACTTAAGGTCAGGGATTTCTTTTTTGCTAATAATGTGTATTGAGTGTGCACAATTTTAAGGACATTTTTTAATTTAGTAGGTTCCGGAATGATTTCTTTAACTTACCTCATTTTATTTGAATTCATTTATGATTCGATTTGTAATTTGTCACTTGTTACTTTTAAAAATGGAAAGGGAATGAGAAAGAAAACGGCACATGGAGACGGAACCCAAATTATCCTGCAAAATATAAAAAGTTGGGACTCAACAATGGTTACTTTTATAACACTTGGAATCAAGCAATCTTTAGCTATACATATTTAATATACAGACTTGGGTTTCACTTTTAACACAATAATTGGAATAGATTTGGGACAGGAGCAGGAATATATATCATACTTAAGGTTTCCAAAGAAACAAAATTGGATTTGAAATTGATTGTATCTTAAAATTAAATAAACTATTTTTATAACTTTCTTAAATCAAGATATTACAGGAATGTTAAGATGCAATTACTTTCAATTCAAATAATTTAAGATGATTTCTAAATTTTGCTTGCTGTTATGTTTTAAAAATATCATTCAACATTATTTTTTATTTCTTTCCCTCTCTATCTCTTAACCACTTTAAAATGCAGTAGTAGCAAAATATGACAGAAATGCCCTAAACCCTACTTTAAAAGATTAACAGTAATGAAAATTTATACAGAAAAATTTCTTAACAGCAACTAAGTGAAATCAAAAACTGCTTATGAAAATATATTTTGGAAAAAGTTATACACATTAAAAATGTACTCTGGTTTTTCTATTTGACTTCTGATAATGAAGTTTTTATGATTAAAATAATTAAAAACAGCAGGAAGTACAACTGGAGTACATACAGGGTCACAATCGAAGGCACAAGTCTAGAGGCAGGCTGCTAAGTTAAAGTTATCCTTCTTGTATGATATATTTTTTCAAGGTACTTTAGAGAAGGAGGGATGAAGGAAATTTACATGAGTACATAGTATCACTATAAAATTTCCAGGACTAACCCTACTTTTTAAATACATACAAAGTTTTAAGTAAATTTGAGGGGGTCTATGGGAAATTTTACTTAGGGTTACTTTAAAAACATGTTTGTGAAACCCTGAACTAAACAATAAATATGTTTAAAACACTGCTTAAAATGCATTTATGGTTTAGTTCAGGGTTTTCCAAAAATGTTTCTTAGCATCAAACCCTTATACAGGGATGTGATTGGCAAAAAGGCAAAAAAGAGGAAACCCAATATTTCAATAAAATGAATGTGCAAAGCACAAATTCATACAAAAGGCAACTTACAGAATAGACAATTAAACTACAGCATAATTAAAATGACTATATTTTTAAAAGCAAAGTAAATCATTTTACTATAAAGACAAAAACTTAAACTATCTAAACAAAATTTCCATGCAGCGAGGACAATATTATGAGGAAACAATTATACCAAATCATTTAATAGTTGTTTCGCCTATATTAAAATTATTTTCTCTACATTGAAATGTTTTCTTGACTGAATAGTTACCAAGGGGTCAAAAATTTAAATTACATGTATATTTTAAAATGAATATAAGAGGTAATGGTGCCTCAGTATTGATTGGGTATTAAGGTCCACTTATAATTTATATTTATTATAAAAAATTTAAATAATGCTTAAATAATATTATTTACCTCAAACTTTTCATTCACCCTATTATCTGCACACCTTGTAATTCTTTGTTTGAACTCTCAAGTTCAAACTTTAAATTTCTATTTGCCTTCTTGCAAACAACAAGAAATTCCTCTAATATTTTTTTTTAATTTGCCAGCTAAATATTGGACACATTTGAACTGTAAAAAGTGAACTCTTTCTCCAAAAACAAGCATTTGAAGCCTAGGATATTGACACAAAGTAAGAAAAACGCGATCGCGAACCGTCTATTAAGTTTTTTTTTTTTTGCCCGCGTCTACGCCGTCAAAATGCCAACTTTACAGGCAAATGTCCGGAAAAAAGCGTAAAAATTCTTAAGCGGAACAAAATACAAAAGTCACAAAAAGCGGAACTCCGCGAATCCGCGGAAGAATCACATCCCTGCTTATAGTAATAAATATGAATGTGCCATCTACCCCAACACTTCAATTATCTACCCCAACCATGGGCAACTTATGAAATGTTGCAGGCCAAACCCAAGAATTTCAATAAAGTTATGGGTTGTAATAATACGTAGTTGTGAATAATAATGTCAAAGGTAACATTTTTAGGCAGATGAGTGAGTTTGTTCAAAAATAGAAAGTTGTTTCATGCGTGCATAGAGGTTAAACTTTAAAAACATTAAATTTTATGGTTAATCTTGAGTTTTACACAAAAATATTCCTAACCCAGAAATGGCTTGGAAATCCCCCTACCCCCTGGCTTACACTGTAGAGGTATTCCTAATTGTGGAATACCTCCAAAAAATTGGAAAATTTACTTTTTCTAATCACTGAAAAAGCTAAAATAACTTGTATCTTAAGTCCTAAGCCAAACCAAGATGGATAGGGGTTCAGGGACTCCTCCCATTAATTTTTTTTTAATCTTCTTGGCATGCTTATGAAGTGTTTTTGAGCTTTTTTAGGGGATCTTTAACAAATTAGTCTTTAAATCTTTTTTAGGGGATAACAAAGAAATCGTTTATTTATTATATTTATTTATTAGAATCATTAGAATACAGCTGTAAGGTTTTGAAAATATAATTTTAAGTATTTAAACAATTTTAGCAAGTTTAAAAAAAATTAAAACAATCATTAAATATTAATTAATGTGATAATTTCAGCCAGTTTCTTTGGCACATATATTTTCAATTCAAGGTCTTATCGAAAGGCATACCCGAATCTCGTCTTCAATAGAAAGAAGAGGATTTCTTTCTTTACTTTTTATGTTTGTTAAACAAGAAAAGGTTTGTTCATCACACATATATGATATGGAAAATTGCAATAGTATATTAATTGCTTTTCTTTGAATATTTGGATAGTCCTTTTTAACGGCCATTTTAATCATTGGACAGCCTTACCCGACCCCCCACTGTATCTTAAAACAACATTGCAACGGACACATCTGGTTTACCACGCAAAGAAGTGCCGCGCTTCCTTCTTTTTGTTATCTGGAGACTGGCGATCCTCCAAAACTACAAACGACCCCCACCCCTATTGGGGGAGAGATACCATAAGGACTTGGAATTTTGTGAAAAGAGTGTTTTCAGGAATCAGAAACAGAGGTTTTTGAGGTTCCGCGAGAAATTAGAAGAAACAAATTTTTGTTCTAGATTCTAGAACAAAAAAAATTGTTTTGAATTTCTCGCGGAACCCTTAAGGAGGCCTCGCGGAACCCCAGGGTTCCGCGAAACCCCAGTTGGTAAACGCTGTCCTAAACAACTGAGCTATTTTGACAGGGTAGATAATTGAATATACCTTTTAGATGTATCGCAAAATATGAAAAGTTAATAGCAAATTCTTTGAAATCATAACCTTTTCCTTATGTTATTTCAGATGGGTATCTAATTATGCCCTGTTCATAGAAATTGCAACACCATGAAGGAATTGGCCGATTTACAAGACATTTTTAGGGTATGCTTAGGTATGATATTCAAATTATTTTAAATTTAGAGTTATAAGTGGATGTATGGGCTGAATAGTCTTCTCAACCATTGAGGCTCTTGCCCGGACCTGGAAAAGTTGTAACCTTCCCCCGAACCTAATTCTCAAAAATATTTTCCCCAAGCCAACCCCCGCAGTTTCCCCCTAAAATTCAAAACAGCCAAATTATTTATAAATAAAAATTAGCATAAAGTATTACATTTAGAACACATTTTATTTCTAGTACCATTCACTGTCAGTGTCATATTTTGAAATTTATTTTGGGAGGTGCCCAAAATTATCTCTCAGCCCAGCCCCCCCCCCATGCATATTTTATAGATATCAAATGTAAATTTTTAATACATTTTTAGGTAGAATTTCCTTCTTAATTGAGGAACAATGTTCCAAGTACAAAAGGGGGGCCTGGGGGTCCTCCCCCATAAAATTTTTTGGAAATTTGACTCGTTTTGGTGCACCTAGTCCGAATTTCAAAAATATATTTTTAGGTAGGATTTGCATTTTGATGAACTTAATAAAAATAAGTTGTAAATAATATAGTTCCAAGTACATAAGGGGATCTGGGAGGTCATTGCCCAAACAATTTTTGGTAATTTGACCCTAAAACACAGGGTTTCAACTTTGTTTTGGTACACCAACAAATTGCTCTTCAACCCCTATCTTTCATTCTGATTTAAAAAAACAACTTTATTTTATCTCCTTACGGCTTCCCCCCTTTCCCAGACTTTTTCCCAAAAATATATGAAATTTGCCCGAACCCTATGTATTGCACCTATGGAGCTGACATTGGCTTCCCCTGAACCAAATTCGTAAGTTCGGGCACTTTTCCCAGGTCCGCTCTTGCCTCAATTAAGGGTGTAAAGAAGGTTGTCGTTATCTGACATGGATAATCTTGTCATTTTATGTCATTATACTACCTCAGACATCAGCTGGTGGCTTAGAACATTTAATGGGCAATACCACTAATTTTTTTTTATTTGGTTCAGATTACATAAACATAAATATACCTTCAAAAATTTTTGCTCTGCGATGCATACTTTTTTTAAAAATTAAATTCAAAGTTTGCGGTTTTTTTTGCGCGCGAAATCAAAATTTTCATGGGGAAAAGTTGTGACGTACTTCCATCCTATACAAACCAGTCGCATTGCCACCAACTGGCGAAACTAAGAAATCATTGTTATGCAGATTTTGATATTTTAAAACACTAGTAGAAATAAAAATATAACAGTATTTTAAGAATATTTTACAGACAAACTTAACATTTAATTAAATTAAATTCCTTAGATGTATAAAAAAAGACGAAACTTACATAAAGTGTTACTTTTATTCTTATTTATTTTCATTTTACTAGTGTTTTAAAAAACACTTTTGGAGCCATTCTAATTAACAAGAGGCAAAATCTGCGTAACAATGACTTCTTCCATAAATAAATAAAACACAAATCGGGATGAAAAACCAAGAAAACTGCACGAAAGGTATGTAATTTTGATGTTATAAGATGTATTTTTTGGTCCTTTTTGCATTTCCGTCGGTCTTTCAGGGATATTTCAGCTGGGAAACTTTTTAAATTCATTTTTGTGCCTTTTTGATAAAAACAAAGAATATCGACAACCCAACAGTAAACAAAGACAAGCCCAAGCAGTCAAAACGAGGTTGTTTGTATAGGATGGAAGTACGTCACAATCGCATCAGCCAATGGGAGAACGATTTGAGTACGGCTCAAATTCCGCGCTTTTAAATCTTAAATAATTAAAAAATAAATTTTTTCGGTTGTTTTCATGCAGAAAATCGAATTCAGAACAGTTTTCTTCATAGGGTAATGACATTTATTATTCAAATTTAAAAAATAGTGGTATTGCCCATTGTGCTTAAAGGAGGACAATTTACAAGCCTCCCTGAAAGTGGGTTTTAGCACTGTGTTTCTAAAGCTCAGACAAAGTGCAATAAGATATTAACAGTGATGCATATAAATGGTATAGCCAGTGGGTCTGTCCAGGTTAATTTTACTACCGTTTTGCGGTACCTTCACAAATCCAACATTTGATAAATCTTTCACAAATTCAGTTTTTCAAGCTGAGTAACAAAAAGTAGTCTATTTGGAAGTTACATTTTAATTTGGGTTATCATGATAATCACATCAGATTTAACACTATATAAACGGTTAAACGACATCTTTTGAGTTTTACCTTATCTCACACACACCAGACAAACATGAAGCATTAAGAGCAGTACTGCGTGTAATGGGAAAGCAATCTGAACAACCACCAATGCAGAGAACTTTTAAAGTCAAAAGTCATACATAACTTACCTTCCAAGCCAACTATATGTGCAACAGTAATTCATCAGGACAAACCCAGTACGCATGTTTGCTCAAATGTTAAAGCCTTCAATTACACGCAACAATGATAGTTCCCTATTGCTAATATAAGTTACCTTTTTATTTGTGAAGACTCTTTGATGAAAATCTGTTCCTCACACAAAAACACAATCTTTTAGATTCATTTAAGTGTTGTATAGAGTCCTCATAAAGAGGAAATATTTAATATTTTATTTGTATCTACAAAGGTCCGTGTAGTGTAAATTTCATCAAAATATATCAAGTCTTTCATGGTGTTGCAATTTAGGTTCAATTTTGTTATCTCTCCCGTTAATATCGCAATAATATTTAAATGCCAGAAATATGATATATTGCTTGAAATTGGAGGTAAAAACATTAAACAATTTTCTGATAAATCAATTACACTAAAAATTTGGCAACTTGAGAATATTTGGTGCCTAAAATATTTAAGAGATTTTGAACCAAACAAATAACAATTGAACCAAGAAATTGTCTTTATCTTTTATTTAAATATAAAAAAACTTTTCGCAGCAGTTTGTTGTTTTTTTTTTTTCATTTTTGTAATTTTTAAATAATGATTATTTGTTCAGTCAGATGACAAATTTATGCCTCTTTGATAAAATATTTTCACTTGCAAATGAGGAAGCTAAAAAATTTGGAAAGGTGTTTGATCACTTATTCTTAAATTAGATATAATCTAGAAATTTATGAACAAAACAAACTTGCAAATCATTAAAAAACCACATTTGAGTGAAAGTAATAATATAACACTTTTAAAGGAAATCTAAAATGTGTAGGTACATAGAAAACCTGATAATCCACTAACTCTTTTTCACAAATATAGATAGAATTTATTTAGAAATTCAGCACATTTGACTTAAATTACACTATTTTAGAGTCCTTGAAGGATCAATATACTTTTGCTTATGTTACATGAAATAAAATGTAATGTGAACTTAAATTGTAAAAAACTCCAAGAATAATTTGAATCAAATTAGCTTCAAGTATTTAAGTGCAAACAATGCCTAAGACTAAACGCACGCACTTTATATCTATGTGATCTAAAGTATGAAATGGCTAGGTAGTCAAATGGCTTTTTAAAATAACAAGTATGCACATTAAAACCTTAAAATATTAGAAATTTTAAAGGCACGTGTTCAACAAAATGCATTGAAATACTTCTATAACATAAATATACTCACATTCATCGCAAAAGCAAGATTTTATAGGCGTTTATCAAAATGCACAACTGACAACGTATTTGTAAAATGGTAGATAGAGCATTGGAGTTAAGAGCAATGTGATATTATAATTACAAACGTCGCATAAGCATCTCACAAAATCTTGAACGAAATGTCTTTAAAATTTTATGAGAACCATGTCTTTCGCACTAGATATAAAGGACGAAAATACAAAATAAATTCCCCTCAACACAAGCAACGCAAATGAGATACAACACCAAAGGCGAGTTACCGTTACTGCACTAATCAATAAACATAATTACAAATATAACGCGACGCTTATAAATTACTTTGATACCTCAAAAACATTCTTTTATCACAAATAAACGTTGATATTAATGTTTAAGACATGAAAATACCAAGAATTCAATGTTAGACCGTGTTAGATAGTAATCTAAAAAAATGGCGGGTTTTAGACAATAATTTCAAACATCAAGCCGATAGGCCTAATCCGATGAAGAGTAATTATTTTAGATTTAAGATAAGAAGAAAACCTAGAAGTTGTCTTACCATTTTCACCACTAATTCTTTAAGAAATATCTTCGATTTATTTCAACCAATATGGCTTCCACACATCTAATAGTTTTGCACCGATTAGCTGCCCTTGAATGGGATAACCATTGCCACAGGAATGCTCAAAATACCTTTACTCTTAACAAAACCGAAAAATAATGGTGTAGAATTAATGCTTATTTACTTGTATACACTGATGATGTCTTTCTTGCAAGGATGGTATTGTAAATTTCATAATTAATTCGGATTGTTTACATATCAAAACACATTAGAGCAACAATGGTTTCACGGCTCCGGTGCAGCTTGACCACGGCCGTTGAAATCGGGTACGCTGATTGGTTGAGAACTATCACATGACCCTAAAAATATGTGTGTGTGTGAAATAGTTTAGTTTTATCCCAAAAAACCTTGTTCTACCGAAGAATTATTGAGTGAATTTAGAATTAACGGCAATCGGTAAATATTAGTATCTTAAAAACAATATATATTAGTAAAAAAACAGTGCAGCCCTTTTCACCCAACCTTACCGATTGACAGACAACTTTTATCTGAGAGCAAGGCTTTCGCCGACGCCATTTCTTGTCACATGACCAAATCCATCTACTGCCATTGCACATTTAAAGTTTTAGAAAAGTGTAGAAGTACAATAGTACCCGAGTAACCAGAAGTACAATGTACCTGAAGGTACCATAGCCGAAAGTTTAGTAAAACAAAATTATGCTTTCTATCGCTTGAATTTCTTTTTTCTCAGGAAGTAAAGCGTTCGTTTATTTTAATTTTCTCACTAATTTTCGTGCTGCCATCTGTTAGAGCTTGATAACTTCAGTACATGGGCGAAAGCAGTAGGGTGCACTGCACTTGCACTCCCCTTGCAGAAAAGAAAATAGGCAGAAAAAGATTAGGACAGTTCTTTAATAGTTAATCTTTGAATAAAAACTTAAGCCGTTGCTGTCGAAATTTGTCAATCACCTTGTCAATAAATTATATTCCTGTGAAGGTGAACACTGAGCAAGAGCATTACGCACAGGCCGCAGCCTCGCATCTCCCATTATACCAATTTAGAAATAAGATATTATAGTAAATATAGTTAATTTAATAAGTTTCCTCCTCAATTTTGATGGAATGGCGTTTTTAAAGAACACTAATAGTTTTAAAACGTATTTCATGTTCATCTAACGTTTGTTAAATATTTTGCAAGTATTTGAATCATTTTTGAACCCTTTTAAGAGATCTTATGAACTTTTCATAAGTTTATCATTCTTTTATTATTATTACTATAAATTAGGGGGTTGATAAGAATTTTAAGGGACCTTCCAATGTACGTTGAATTTCGTTTTTTCCAATGCGATAACCTTAACTAAAAACTTTGTGTAAAACTTTATATTTTAGAAAGTAAAAAGCAATATTATTCTGTTTCAAAAATTCCACGAATTCAAACCACAGAGTACTAGAACAGAGAGTCCACGGCCATAGGCCATAATGGAAATCGAAAATCATGACATCTTGTTACAGGTTGGGAGAATTGTGGCGCTGGGATCGCACTAAACTCACTAGCGTCTGGATCCAGTCTGAATCGTTCGCCGGCTGCCTATGGGAGATCGAAAACACCTTTTTGCGCATGCGCTGAGTTCTAATTTGGTGAGAGATTTAAGCGGCCGGCATACGTTCCAGACTCTAGTGTGGCGCCCTCACATCAGTAACGCATTTGAAAATAGCCTCATGCCTCATGGACCCTCTGTTAGGATATTTCTCTGTGATTCAAACGCCCTCTTTTTATGCAAAGATTTTTGTCAGTGGTAGTTGTAGTTGTAGCTTATTTACATAATTTCGTCACTTCCGGTTTTTTCCTTTCTCTTTACACTCACACTGGAATTCACAATTCAATTCAAATTCAAAACAAACAAAACAAAAAAATTTACTGATACTGATACATATTTTGGATTACTTTAACAGTCATTTGGGATTCTATTTTTAATAAAAATTATGTATTATATAGTTGGATGGTGAAAACCGCTTTGACAAATGGATTTCTTTTTGGTTTAATGTGAGTTTGTTTACCTTTCTGATATGGCGACTGAAGATAGTATTACATTCGTACAGAATGATTTGGCCGACAATTCTTTTCCAATTTTTGAAGACGTCAAACGTCTTGGAAAATTATGTGATGTCACTTTGAAGGTAATAGAAAAGTTCATTCAAATTCTTTGATTTGTTAGGATATTTTCTTTATAGCTACTGTTTGTGTTCTTATTTGTTTGTATATATAGTTTTCTTTATTGTAATGTTTAATTTAGTGTTTATTAAGTATTTCAAAGAAACATTGTACAATTTCAAGAAATTTTTCTTTGCTTATTATTTCTATCCTCTGATATCATTCCTTCTGGTATGATGTTGCATATTGTCGGTCTAGAAGTAATATCGGCTTAGCTTCGATGAGTCCTCCATTGGGCGCTATATCACAGCCGATTGGCTGGTTGCCTGTTCCAGCTGCCACATTTTACTATGGCTCTAATGAAGGTTAACACAAGAAGAAGGAATAATAAGTTTGTACCATTTCTGTAGACACAACTTTGATAAGAGTCCTCCAGCGGCCATGTTTATCCACAGCTCGCACAGCAATATGCTTAAGTGTTGAAATTATTTGAGCTTATGGGTAAACATGGCAGCTGGAGGACTCTTATCAAAGCTGTGCCAAAAAAGGTTATAAATTTATATTTCGGGCTTGACACATGCACATTTCAGAGGGTCTGCTGGATCCAATAATCCAATATCAAGGAAGAACAAATATTACAAGTAATATAATTTATTTAATAATTAGGTAAATGAAAATTAACTAAGTACTTAAAGCTTTTTGAGAAGCAATAACAGTTCAGGGTTTTAGCGCCAGTAGTAAATGGAAAACGACCAGCTTAGTAAGTAGGAGAGAGCAGGGAAGGATGGGACATTTTTTACAATTTTTTTTTTTTTCAAAATTAAAGTTTCCTTGTACAAATTTGAAACTTTCAAAATAACATCTTGAAACATTTTAACATGTTTATAAAATTTAACCAGGGTGATAGTAAACAAAACTTAAGATTTATAAATGAATTAAGTAACTGTAAAAATATCCTAACCCATCCCAATGCAGCGGTGGGATGGGACACTTTTTCAAAATTAAAATTTATGATTAATTTTCAAATACATGGTTAAAAATCTAAATCACAAAGACAGAAGTTTTTTCACATAAATAAAAATATATACTGTTAAATTAGTTAATGTTAAATTGTTAAAAAAATACTGTTGTAATTTTTTTATGTTATTTTACTTTAGTTATTTTAAAAACAATACATTCTACATAGGATTTTACCAAATGTCATTTATTTTTTGTTTTGGTTCCTTTAACATGGTTTATGCCTTTTGCAAAAATCTTGTTTATATGTTTTTTTTTATTTATTGCCACTTTATGCAGAGCCATCGTTACACATTAAGTGTTATCATTTCAGCTGTGATGTGATAAACATGGTGGCTAGAATGGGGTTATGTTTAGGCCTGTGCCTTATATCGATTTAATAAGATAAATCGGTTTAATGATAACATCGGTATACCGATTTAAAGTCCATACCGAACCTATTATATCGGAATCTGAATTCCAATCCGATATAACTTGGACCGATATAATCTCAGACCGATATAACTTGGAGATTCGATTTTTGTTAAACCGATCTGCTCTCCGATTTAAAAGATCCGGAACGTAAAACCGGTTCTATTTACTGAATTCGATTCATAGATTCGTTCGCGACGGGCGCTCCGTGGCTGACGACGGCGAAATCGAATATCGGTTCCGGTTTGACATCGATGTCAAACCGGAACAGTTTGATCGCGAATCGCTCGTTTCATCGTGGTCGTGAATAGCTGTGAATGAATGATTTCAGAGGGCAAGATATCAATCTTAAATTGAGCAACTAGTCCGGACTAGATTTCGCCATTTCAACAGATATTCCTGACCTGTGTGTGACTAGCTTGAATAGCTAGTGACTATTCCTAACCAAATATTTAAAAATTGTAGTTTTTAACCGACCAAATTACTGTACACTGTACTTTAAAGGACTTTTTGCTCAACTTTGTTGATATTTTATTAAAACAAAGTAATTAAGTTACTTAACTTACTTGCTAAGCACTACACGCTCTAAGTTACTTAAGAACAAACTGTTTAATTTATCAACTTCATTCAAGTATTAAATTTCAAACTGTAAGAATTAAACACTAAATGTCCAGGCGTTTTCCTTTGGACTTGAACAGTTTTTATTTCCATCAAATTTGACTGTCTAGTGAAAAAAGGATAAAAAAATCATTGAAAATAAGATAATATTTGTAAAAGGAATGTTCTTATATCTTATATATCTTAAAATGAGAGAAAACAAGTGGTTTCAATGGCAATGGTATAAGTAATATGCTTTTTATTTATTTCTTTAAAAAAATATTTTGTACCCGAATTAAATCGATTTAATCATTAAATCGGATTTTATGATTAACTATAAATTGATTTAATGAATTATTAAATCGCCCAGTCCTAGTTATGTTATGTTTTTTTTTTATTTATCGCCACTTTATGCAGAGCCATCGTTACACATTAAGTGTTATCATTTCAGCTGTGATGTGATAAACATGGTGGCTAGAATGGGGGACTAACCGATCAGCCGTGATATAGTGCCCACTTGGCACCCATTATGGGGTCGTCCAATGGAGGACTTTAATCGAAGCTGTGCTTTAATATCTTGCATAATAATCAAATAAATCATCAAGAATTGTTTACAAATAATATTCATCCCAGAATTCTGAAAACATTTCAGAAGGAAATAATGTAATAATCTAATAATATACAAAAACTGTAGGTGGTAAAAAAAAGTTGCGATTGCAGATTTGAATTCAGGAGGAATCCCTAATAAGCATAATTTGCCAAGTTGGCAAAATTATCTTAAAGACCAACAGAGGGTTACAAAAAATGTCCAAAATCGAACACTAAATGACGTCCAGCATAATATTGGTACTTTTCTAGAAAAGGGGCGCAAATCTCGCCAAGCAGATTTTTCGGCGAGAGATTGGCCGATAAAGAAATTTCCCCGTTGAAATTGTGGAATGTGGAGGCAAAGGGTTTCCGAGGGTTACCAGCGGAGATATTCCGTTTGGAGCTGTTTGCATCATATTGGCAACTTTATCGCTTGGCGAGATTTGCGCCCCTTTTCTAGAAAAGTACCATAATATTTAATCATTTATCTACTTAGCAATAATAAGGGATTTGGGAACGAATCTATGAACTCACTAGTAATTAGGAGTTATTAATTAATATATCACTAAATAGGAGTCCTCAGATTCAGCATAAATAATTACCATATAAAAATGCGAATTTTATGGTTTTAAAATCTTTGGTGACTTTATGATAGGCCTGCACAACCTAGTGCCAGGGAGTCGAATGCAGTTCGCCATTCCTCGGTTTGTGGCCTGACAAGTCTTAAATAAATCTGAAATTTTGAGGAAATGAGGAACAATTAATTTAAATTGGTTCTTACGTATTACCCGTTGACCATGTCGCTGGATCCGAAAACGTTATCAAAGCCCATTAACTTTTCTATTGCTGTGCCACTGAATTAGACAGCTGCTAAACGATCGACGGGATAATACGTAAGTACCAAAAATTTCTACTGTTGCCCAGCATTCATTTTCAAGTGCATTATTTCTACCTTGTACTATTTGCAGGTTGAAGATAGATGCTTTTATGCTCATAGAATTATTCTTGCTGGAACCATTCCTTACTTTCATGCGATGTTTACTCATGATATGGTTGAAAGCACTCAAGAAGTGATCACAATTAAAGAGATTGATCCTGAGTGAGTATTTTCATTAGGTAGCTTTTTAAACAGCATGCCATTCATGTGCTCAGTTGCTCTCCATCTTAAATTTCTTATTAAAACTAGATCGTAACTGAGTTTTCCTATTCTAAGAATTGTTAACTTGCTGCTGCCGCTGTTCCAGACTGCTCATAAGGCAAAAACTATTTAATGAAAAAATATTGAACTTATGAATAAGAAGACTTTAGAAATAAGGGTACTTTAAAAGTTCTTAAGGGATACTTTAGGATAAGCCATGCACAAATCTCTCTAATCAACATATATTGGGCAAGGTTTCATTATTTACACATAAAAGTGTAACAAAAATTAAAAGAAACACTGATATTTTGATGTTTTATATTGATATTTGATTATTTTTGCCAATTTAGCACAGAACTTGACGCTTGTGCCTGGCTATTCCTAAAGTACCGAAATAATTGAATAACTAAATTAAGACATAACAACATGACGCAAACCAGCCATTGGAACCATTAGATATAAATAAATAATAAAAACAGAAAAATTAAATTGGCCCGTACAGATATGATACCAGAAGCACTGAATTAATAGTACTTGTTTTTAAAACAAAAAAGTAGTTGAAAAAAATTAAAACCTAAATCCACATGTTTGGTGGCTTTTGTGATAATGGAGTTATGGAGAAGGAGGTGGACTAATTCTGAATTTTATGGGTTGTTCAGAGAATCGTACATTCTAAAATATCAAAAAATCTAACATATGAAATGGGCCAGGCACATTTTAAGAATGAATGATGATCTAACGATGGAAAAGAATCTTCCTAGCAAAGCCAACAGGAGTTAGAAGAAGAGACAGACCCTGACTGAGGTGGGTGGACTGCCTCCAAAGCGACTCTGCTTCAATCAACGTAAGAGACTGGAAAGCTGTGGCGTGCAGAAGGAAGGACTGGTTCCGTCTTCTTGAGAAAGCCAGGATCCAACCAGGACTGTTGAGCTACTGATTATGATGAAATCCACATGTGTGGGCACCTTTTTCTTTAGAGGTCCCAAGTGCACAATAGGCCCAACATTGTTGGGTCAAATTGAGTTGCATGGTTTTCTGTGATACAGATCATACACATAGCTTACATGATTCGAGTTGAACATGTTTTTATAGCAAAAATATGTCCTATTCTGGGAATTGATCAAATTTTTAAACCATACTTATTAGTGTAAATATTTTGTAATTTGATGAAATGCATTATGAATTATTACGATTTTAAAAGATAAGGTTTTATAAATTTATCTATTGATTTTAATATCTAAGCAAGAAATTAATCAATGTCTATCAGGTATTTATTTTGAAAATGTTTTAAGACTGGGTTCTTACTTAGAATTTTAAAATTTATCTAGAAGTATTTCTTTCAAATAATTTTTTAATAGTTTTTTATTATGATAAATATTTACCTCTTTTCTCATAGTCTAAAAGTGTCTGATGTCTTACATAATTAATAATTTGTTTGTATCATGCTCATGCATCACATTTTTATTATTTTGTTTACATAAATTCATACTTTGTTTTTTTTTGCAGTGCTTTGGAATTATTAATAAATTTTGCCTACAGTGGAAAAGTGGTGATAAGCACTTCTAATGTACAGTCGTTGTTAGTTGGGGCTTCATTTCTTCAACTGATTAAAGTGAGGGATGCATGTTGTGATTTTTTAAAAAAGAGGTAGGATTATTATTTTTATATTATTAAACTCAGTTACTGTTTAAACATGCATGGTTCAAGAATTTAATGATGAAAAATTCCTTGTAAAAAAAAAATGTAAAATGCTAAACTTTCAATTTTAACCTGGCAGCTTAGTTTTTAAGAAGCTTGAAAAAGTATTGATAAACACACACATTGAAACAAAATTAAAAATTCAGTTAAAATTTGATGAGATTCTTCCAAATTTATATTATATTTGACTTTATTATTTTTCCGGAAGTGTTTGTTCTAAAAATTTCTTTTTAAATAATGCTTGCTTCAATCCAGGTGGGAGTTAAAGTATTGGTATAGCTCAGGGGTCTCCAAACTTTTCAGCCCAAGGGCCGCATTAACTATTAAACAGCAATTTGGGGGCCAACTACATACTAAAGGTCCAAATAAAAAAAATCAAAGTCAGTGGTGGCTCGTGAGTAGTTCAAATGGGTGTTCTCAATGGTTCAAATGGGTGTTTCAAGAACAATTAAGTAACAATCATTATTATTTACAAAAGAGAAAAAACATTTTTAATTTAAAATATGCACATGTGCATCTAGTTTTTTAACTTCTTGGATCTCAGTGGCGTGAATAAAAAAATATTTAGGGAGGGGCCCAAATATCCTTCCTTGCTATCATGTAAGCTGTTAAAATTATAAAGCTCTAGTTAATTTGATTTTTACAATGTATTATCTGTAATATCCATCTACAGGTTGTTAATACAATTACACTAGTTTTCAAGCTTAAACCATTTTGTTTCAGGCTTCATCCAAACAATGTTTTAGGCATCCAATCTTTTGCTGATGCCCTGGGATGTTCAACTCTTGTTGAAGCAACTAATCGTTACATTCAAATGTACTTCACAGAAGTTTCTAGATCAGAAGAATTTATGAACTTAGCATTTCCTGGTGTTCTAGAAATTGTTAGCAAAGATGAACTGCACATTACTGGTGAAGAACAGGTATACTGCTTCTTAATTCTTTAAAAAAATTTGAGTTATTTAGTTTGTACTCTAGCTCATGTACCTTTATTAATTGATAGAGAAATAAAAAAAATTCAGTGTTAGTATACAGTAAAAGGTGGCTAAATTATTAGAGACACTGACCAGTATTTTGAAATTGTGTGGTATTTTTGTTTTCATTTGGTAAATGAGGTATTGACATACAGACAAGTGAATTTAGTATTATTAAGTTAAAAGTTTTAACATACTTGCCAACTCTCCGGATTTTGGCGGGAGACTCCGGATTTTCGCTCTCTCCTCCCACCCTCCGGATTTTCCCCGAAAATCTCCCGCTTTCTCGGTTTTCTCCCGCTTTTTTTTCGGAATTCCTGGTTTTTTCGAAATATGCATAAGGAAAATGCGAAATGTGTGGAAAATAACCAAACGATTTCTGTAATGCAGAATGATCAGACGGTAATTAATGCTGAATGCCTTTTTACAGCATTCTTATTGGAGCATAATTTACCGATCAGTGTGGGGGACCATTCCGGAGCTCTCTTCAGAAAAATGTTCCCGGACAGTGCGATTGTGAAAAAGTATGGTTTTGTGGTTTTAAAACGGTTAAATTTTTATTTTGAGCACATATTATCTTTTTATAATTGGTTTGCGATGGGCTATACATCGATCAAAATTTCTCCTGATTTCTATGGAAAATCTCCTGATTTTTGACTTTCAGAGGTTGGCAAGTCTGGTTTTAATTATCTAACTGTAAGAATATGAATTATACCTTACTAACTCCCCATTGGTGAGCAAATATTTAAGGCTGGCAAATAAATTTTGTGTCTTAAAATGAGTTTTCAATCTAACTAACTATATGTGCCTCAATTTTAGATGGGAATTTCTTTCTCATCTAAAATGGTTTTTACATATGTGCCTCTTATTGGATATCAACTAGGATGTGGTCATCTAACATTTAAAAAAATCAGAAAAATTTGAAAGAAGTTTAATTTTTAAAAATTTTTGTTTTAAATTTTTCACATTTCTAGAGAATTGTCTGTTTGTTTTGGACTCTTGGCCTTGGCTTTGACACTTTTTAAAATGCTCATGAATTAATAATTTCTCTGAATTTCACCTCTAATCATAATTTAAGGGATTGCCCTCTTGCAAAAATATCCTGTATGCTTGTTGTAATGAAATGCTTTACAAAATTCATGTACATCATCTTAACCTATTTTGTACAACAAAGAAGTGGTAAACATTGTCATAAATTTTGGAATTTGATGACAGATTTATAAAATGTTTGACATTGGCTTTTCCCTTTTTTGACTTTGTTTCACTAACCAGGTTTTTGAGGCTGTGATCTCTTGGGTGAAATCGGATGCTTCCCGACAAAAACACTTGCCAGAGTTGCTGTCCCAAGTTCGTATGCCACTGCTGACTCCACAGTACTTGATAGATCATGTGGCAACTGAAGAACTCATTCGCACCTCCCATCCCTGTAGAGATCTCTTAGATGCTGCCAAGAACTACCACCTGATGCCAGAAAGAAGGCACTTACTTCAAGGGTTTAGAACTAGACCTCGCTGTTGTCCTGATATTATTGGGTGTATATATGCTGTTGGTGGACTCACCAAATCTGGTAAGCAAGCAATGTTTTAAGCACGGCTTACTAGATTTATATTTTAGTATATTAATTTACATTTGTATGTTAATCTAGACTATATTAGATTAATACAGGCTAAACTACTTTTAAATTATAGGATATATTTAACAATTTTCCCTGTTAGGATCACCAGGTATCTGATGTATAAAATCCTAATAATGAGATAACACACAAAAAATAGGGAAAAATAAGGGTGTGTTTTTATGACATAACTGCTGACTGTTGGCGTGAGCTTATCCTGACAAACTTTTTTACCATGACAAGCTATTGCATCTAGGTAACAATAAATACTTTTAAGTAGATCTCCTGATCCAGTTTCTTGCTGAATACTTATTTTTGAGCTTTTAAGCCCCAACTTCAACTCTGGAATTGCTTTGCCTGAAATCAGCTATTGCTATCTAACGTTCGACTGGTTTACAGATACTGGTAAGCCTGTATATTAAGCCTGTGTTTCAAATGACCCTGGGGTCTCCAAAGTATGGTCTTTATAATGTAGCTGAGTTGAATTTGATTGTTACTTGACTTCAATTTTACTTACCAGTCAGATCCTTCCCGCCTACCAAATAATTGAAAAATTAAGGCTCAACATACACTGAACTTCTCTAACATTCAACACAGTTACATCCTCCCCAACACTTATAATACTTCATTATTAAATGTTAAACCTATTTTTTTATGTTGAATAAAAAGAGAGGAACACTATTAAACCTCTTATCAATTAGGAAATATTATTATCTTCTTGAGCAGTTTAACCTATTTCTGTATTAACCTTTTTATTCATAGGGGATTCTCTGAGTACTGTGGAAATGTATGACCCAAAAGTAGCCAGGTGGCAAATGGGTGAAGCAATGACCATGCTTAGAAGTCGGGTGGGCGTTGCTGTGATGCACAACAAACTGTATGCCATTGGTGGGTACAATGGAACTGAGCGCCTTAGCACTGTTGAAGTATTTGATCCAGAGCTTCGCACATGGTCCACTGCCGCTTCAATGAACTGTAAAAGAAGGTAATGATTATCAAGCAGGATTTTTATCACTTAGGTTTTTTTCACAGGTTATTGTAATTGTGCTGCTGAGAGGAAAGTGGTTGAATTCATTTAAGACTACTTTTGAGAATTTTCAGAATGGACTATCTAAACTCATAGTTTATCCCTAGTTTAGTTTCATACCTGAGAGATACAGAACTGTACTAGATGCAAACCACTTTTCCTGAATGAAAAACAACCTCAGATACCCCAAGAAAGGGCAAACTAAAAATAAAAAATTGTTGCATCAATTTTGATCTCTGGTTCAATTAATGAAATAGTACATTAGTGTGTGTAAGAAAATGACCAGGTCTTTCGTATAACTACTTTAAAAAAGTGTTGTAGAGTATATTTCTATTGTAAGAAAATTTATGGATAAACTAAAATATGTTCTTCTAAAAGAAATTGTGGTTACAAATTTACATAAACTTATTACTCTAAATTTTTAATAAAGAAAACAAATGTTTTTAATTATCTATTGAATTTCAAATTAAATTAATTAATTCTTTAATAATAATTAAAATTTTTATTATAATTCATTTTTTTTTTATTTTAGGTAACAAACTTTTATGAGAGTGCACTAGATTTAAACTGTTATTGAGTTAATAGAATAGGTCAGAGGTTCTCAAACTGTGGGTCGCGACCCACTGGTGGGTCACCAGTCAGTTTTTGGTGGGTCGCGACAAGTTTTTGAATTTAAGAATTTCCTTAGCAAATGATGTTGGAAATGCAATTTATCCCAGATTATCAATAAAAACAAGTTAAACCCTGTTTTTAAGAGTCAAATTTCAAAAATTTCTCTGGGGGAGGACCCCCAGGCACCCCTCCTTGTGATTATGGACCTAATTGTTGCTCCCACAATCAAACAATTTTACAAGCTTAGGTTCAAGTATTTCTTTTTTAATTAGTAAAAAGTTCATATAATCTCTAATACTTGCATGTACTTTATTATAGTAACAAAATAGTTGATGACCAAGCCCCACGCGCACGGTGCTAAAGTCTTGTAGGGGGTATGGGAAAATTAACTAAAGATGAGGTGGGTCGTTAGAGTTTGTTTATGAAAAGTGGGTCGTGATGTTGGAAAGTTTGAGAACCCCTGGAATAGGTGGTTTACCAATACCAGTTTCTTTATTAATATGATGTTTAAGTTTCTTTTTTCCCCTCAAAATTTAGTGCTGTTGGAGCAGCTGCTTTGTTCAACAAATTATATGTTTGTGGAGGCTATGATGGAATATCATCTTTAAACACTGTGGAATCATATGATCCTGTAAAAAATGAGTATGTCATTAGATCATTACATGATTATTTCTTTTATTGTTAAGTAAGAAAATATTTATCTTCCATTAAAAATATATGATTTAACTCTTTTATATGAAACTTTTAGCTTTTTCATTTGTGTATAACTTTCAATTTGATAATTTAGACTGAGCAAAGTATTGTGAAGGAAATTTCTACCATTTTTTTCTCTGTACTGGTAAAATCAACCTCAAATCAGCAAATTTGTCAAATTATTAATTGAAACCTTTTAATTAATTAAAACTCTTTGTAAAAATCTGCTTAATAGACTTGCCTACATATTTTCTTTGAAAAGTATTTAACATAACTTTAAAGCAAACAAAATTTTACATAGAAGTGAAATTAACACCAAAAGAATGCATCTTATAAAAGAGGAAATAATTCACAACATCAATAGCAATCATCACTATTTCACATTGTAATTTCAACGTAATAATCAATATTTTCTATGGCATCTATATTTTCGCTCAGTAGTTGTGGACTAGGTTTTAAAGTTTACTTATTTCAGCCTTGATATACTGATGAGTATGTTATTCATTACAATATAACCTTGCAATCTCAAACTTTAATATCTCGAAAACCTTTATATTACGAAAATAATTTTCCCTTTTTAAATGAAGTACTAATTATTTTCATATTGGAGTGATCATCTTATGTCAAAAACTATATCTTAAATTATCTTTGGGTCCTTTCGATTTCGAAATATTGAGGTTATACTGTATTTGTCTTTTTATCTTAAGTACTTTTTTTTGGCTTAAGTACAACTAGTTATCTATTGGATTTCTTTCATACTTTATATTTATATTACATAATTTTGAAGGTGGTCTATGGTGACAAGTATGTCTAAACACAGGAGTGCTGCAGGTGTTGTAGCTTTTGAAGATCACATTTATGCCCTAGGCGGTCATGATGGACTCTCTATATTTGATTCAGTAAGTATATATATGAAGACTGGCCTTGGAATTTGCAGCTTTTGAAAACTTATCTGGGGCCCATCTTTATTTAATTAAAACCCCTTCTCTCTCAAAAGACTTGTCTATATTTCTTTGTGAGAAGACAAATTCCTTATTACTAAAAAAAGTTGTATAAATCATCTTTTTTTTTTCTCACTAGATTGGAAGTTAATCACTTAATTCAAAAGAAGTGAGGGATTTGGAAAGGGAATAAACAGATAATTTAACTTGTGGAAGAGTCCAAATCAACAAAGTTTTAAAGGGCAAAGTTTTAATTACCAAGAAAGAGATTGAATTGATTGAGCTTCAATTGATAATAACTTTAAATAAGAAAGACATAAAATGAATGATATCTTCTTAATAACTTGGGAAAAAAACCCTTTAAAATGCCAGGTACTGAGTTACAAATTAAGAAAAAAAATTAAATAATTTTTATAGTAATTCATAGATTTTGCAATAAACTGTTTTAAATTTTAGGTTGAAAGGTACAATCCTCTGTTTGGCCAATGGGTATCTATGCCTCCAATGTTGACCAAGCGATGCAGACTCGGCGTTGCCACTCTCAATGGACAGATTTATGTGTGTGGTGGCTACGATGGTTCCACATTTCTCCTTACAGCTGAGGTCTACAACCCAGCCACAAAACGGTGGTCGTATATTGCCCCCATGAACGTGATGCGCAGTCGAGTGGCGCTCGTTACCAACTGTGGGAAGCTCTATGCAATTGGCGGGTATGACGGAGCCACCAATCTCAGCTCTGTCGAGGTGTATGATCCGAAACTAAACCGATGGGACTTTGTTGCCTCTATGTGTGCACACGAAGGTGGTGTGGGGGTTGGGGTCATCCCATTTTTATAACTAGCACTGTCTTGTAGGCACTGGAAATGGAATTTTAATTTTATTAAATTATTATTTATTATTTCAAAAGAAAGTAAGTTTGCTTGTTGCATTATTTTATGAGTTATTCTTTTCATTGTGTGATCTTAACATTTTTCTCTTGAAGCTCTTATGTGGCGCAGTATGTCCATTGTGCCATAAAGAACCCAAAAAACTAATCAACCATGAAGTTTTAATGCATTAATGAAACATTTTTCTTATATTAACGTATTTTGTCGGAATTTATGAATGAAATAAGTGATACGATCTGCAATACGTAATTTTATTTATATTGATACAGTATAGCCTCGTTATCTCGAAACCTTTATATCTCGAAAAAATATATTTTTGAAAAATACCCTTGAAATAAAGTATTTCTCTATTTTCCTTGTTATCTCAAACATTTGCTGTCTCATTTACTGCAATCAAAATAATGTTTTCTCTATTGGAAAACTAAATGCAAAAGATTAATGAATGGATTTTAGTTTTAAAGTAACCTTATTGCTTCTTATTTTTACATCCTACTCCTTAATTTTTATTTTCATTATCTTCACTCAAAATCTGAAGGACTAAAAGATGGTCATATATGACCTTGACATACATACAGGATGTTTGTGAAAGACTGTTTAAAGTGTCTGGATTTAAAATATCTGGCTGTTGCTTTTTAATTGAATAGCAATAAATATCATAGAAATCATATGATAAATAGCTGGAAAAGTTAGGGAATTTGTAGATTATCTCTTTTGTAAAGGCATGGCTTTGTTCAATTTTCAATCCCAAATATTTCATAAAGTATGACAGATTGTGTTATGGAATTCTTTCAGTGATTTTATTATAATATTGTGCATGTTCTAAATGACCTGTTTAGTTCTTAATTAGTTTCTTACCTTCTTTTATCTCCTTTACAGTTTTGACTAAAATTTTAACATCCTTCAAGCACTCCCATTCATGTCAGGTGTGCTGGAAGCTGTCTAATGAACATGGTTATTGTTATTATGTATAGGGGAGAGTGGGGATGAATGGGACAAATTTCACATTCATATTGCAAAACGTTTACATCTTTTAGTTCTGTCACACATTTAAAACCAATAATTTAACTATTGGTTACATTATAAATAAATGGGTATTGAATCAATAGTAGGGGAGCCCAGAGTGTTTTTGGGTAGTAACTCGAGCGCGTCAGATAATCATAGGGGGGATACCTTGCATGCTTTTGAGTAACTCCACCAAATATAAGCTCTCTATGTAGGGGGGTTTGTCTAGAACAGCCCGTCAGATTTGTAAAAAAAAATTAGTTAAATGGACATACTCGAGCGCGTCAGATAATGATAAGGTAGGTTAGTTACCAGCTAAAAAGTGTACATTTTCTAAAATCTGCCGATTTGAGCGGTGGGTAAGGGAGTGGGAGGGTTACAAAGTTGAAAAGTAAAGCCAAGACCGGTAAGACGCTATCGCTCTTTTTGAGAAAAATGTACGAAACAAAATGTTTATAGACTAGTAGCCAGGAAACTAGGCTCAACTAGTTGTAAACTGTCTTGGTAGCCAATCTGATGCGCTCGAGTATGTCCATGTAACTAGTTTTCTTTCAAATTTTGACGGGCTGTTCTAAACAAACCCACCAACATAGAGCTTATATTTGGTATATTTGGCTTATATTACTCAAAAGCATGCAAGGTATCTCCCCTATGATTATCTGACACACATGAGTAAATCCACATTTAGCATCATGGGCTCCCCTACTACAATTAGCCATCATTTAAACAACAAGAAAAGTTTTTATGAATGCATGTATTTTGTCCCATTCATCCCCATCACACTTGGATAAAATTTACACAATAACAACAATAATACCATTTACACAAATACAATGGCTTTCAGTTCAATGGTTGAGGCTTGGTGTCTCACCAGTGTTGAAATACACATTATGTATCATCTATAGCTATTGATGCAACACTTAAAGATGGTTTTCTATCCCTATCTAGTTTAAGCTGGAATCTGATTGTACTTACATATAAATTAAGCAAAAACTGAAGATTTTGAAAGATTTTTAACTTTATGTGATTTGTGTTTACAGATGTAGTTATTAGCTGCCAGGGAGTTGTATTTGTTTTTAATATTTTTGACAGCTATCTTGTTTGAAATGTAATACTCAGTATTAAATACTCGTATCGGCTTGATCAATGAAAGACTAGAGTAAAACTAGAACTAATAACAAACACCTGTTCCCCAAAGTTTTAGAAAAAAGGTTGAAAAGCAATCATCATGTTAACATAAAATATACTAATAATCGCAGTTGCCAAAGATTTTTGTTTTCACTGGTTGCTACCTATGCTTTCAAATCCCTTCTTGAAATCACAATCAACTATCTTAGTTTAGAAAATGCTTAAAAACTATCTATCGACATGCTATACTATAAGGATACTGAAATCATTAAAAGCAATCAAAAACATTTATGGATAACTGCATAAAATATGTACACTTGAAAATGTATTTTTTCTATTGCATGAACTTGAATGTGGAAATGTTTTATTTTTATTTATCAAAGTTTATAATGAATTATAGTATTTTTGATTAAAAAGCTTAATGCATCAAAAACATGTTCATCATATTTCACATATATTGTAAATAACTTTACATTAAATGCATTTATGTTTTAATAGTTTAGGATCATTATTTTTGTTAAGTTATTGAAAGTAGTATTTTGTCCAAAATTTTTTAAATAGGGTAAAGTACTCAGTGTTTGGTACCTTAAGCAATACTAATACATCTTTTTTAAGAGTCAATAATATCCTACCCTATTGACTGAGAAAAACAAGTTGGTGAAGTATCTTACCTAATTTTGTATTTCAAAACTCTAGTTCCAAAAAGTAGGGAAGTTTTTTTTTGTAATAGACCTTTCAAAATTGAGAAAGTCCTATCACAGTATACCTGGTGTTTGGTAAAGCCTAAGAAATAATATTCTAAGTAGAAAGTGGAACTATAAATGCAAATTAAATTTATGTACAACAGTATTATTTTGTTTCTAATTTTTTCTTAAATCATTTGATATAATAAAATATACAAAACCAAACACAGTAGCTACTAAACACTTAGTGCTTTACCCTAAATATCTAAGAGGAGGAGTTTCTTTATGATGTATTTCTATCATAATGCATTTCTTTTATTTCCTCTGAAGGGATAAAAAAAAATCTGTGAAAAGAAGTTTAAATCAGTCTTTTCAAGTTCATTTATTTGTAAAAAAGGCTAAGTTATGAAACTAATATAGTCTTTTTGATTAAGTATTGAAGTAAACATATTTTTTATTACTGTTGGTGATTTCCTTTGAATTTCTTATTCTTTCCTTTATATTCAGAAGTGTTGAGTTTCAAGCAAATTATTCAACATGATACATTTAGTTTTTATTTAATTACAATTCTTCTCAGGTGTTTTACATTAATTTCACATAACACTAAGAAAAATATTTTTTAATATATAGCTGAAATTTTTATAATTACCATATTTTAATAAAAATAATTATAGTTTCAATTATAATATTTCCTATTCAGTAAGCTTATATCTGCAATTTAAAATTCTCAAGTCTGTAACCTTAATTTAAAAACTTTTAGGCCAAAACAGTTAGGAAATCCTAAACCTTTAATTGAAGGATTTTGACCAATATATTTTGTATATTTGTTAGTTAACTCTATTCTAAAAAAAGTATTTGGCAAATGGTTTCTAGAGAAAAACTTTTTAAGTACTGACCTGAATGAAACAATTTTTGGTATCAAAATTACTGGATTCTGTAGGGATTTCAAGTAAGCTGTGGATTTTTTAAAAAATTCCAAATTTTAAAGTATTTTTATTTTTTAGGATTTCAGATAGTCAGTTACAAAGCAGAACTTTAAAACAATAGAAAAATACTTCACTGGTTATTTAAATATTTAAAATACATCAATTCTCTTTTTATTTACAATATGAATTTAAAAAGGGTTAGAGAGCTTTTAAAAAAACTATTTTTTTTATATTTTTTTGAACAATTTTAATATTTTAAACTATGTTGATGTATAATTAATTTATATTTTTATTTATTTTTTATTTTTGGAATGCATTAATATGTTCATATTTATATTTGTTGTGACAACTTAATGATTACAATATTTAGAATGAAATAAAAAAATGTGCACTCGGAAATTTTGAACACTAAAAGTATACTAATATTAGATTATGATTCAATTACTTTCAAACTTTTCTTTAATATAGAGGGGTATTTTTAACTTTTTCACTAATTTAAGTATCCAATTTTTAAAAAAATATATTTGAAAGTTTTTTTAAAATCTCTTCCAATAAAAATGATTTTGGTCGATAGTTTCCAGAGAAAAAGCTTTTTGAATACTGTTTGGGATGAGATGAGATATTTTTGATATCAAAACGTTTGGATTCTTTAGATAATTGAAAGTAAGTTAACAAAAAAAATCCCAATTTTAAAATACTATTTCCTTTTTATTAGATTAAGGATAAGGTTACAGCTACAAAGCAAGTAACTGTGGAACAACTTATTATCCTTCCAATCAAAACAGCCAATTCACCTTCTCTTTCTCCTTTAGATAATTTAATTTTTTCTAATATTGAGTGATGATGAACTGTAACCAGCTCCAACAATTTCCATTAAGTAGGGTATGCACGTAAATTTCTATCGTTTATTTGAATTTAAATTATTTTTTTTTAGCAATTTTTAAAACTTGACGATTGCACCTTCAGGTGGATCGAAAAAGCCCCCTTTTCGAAATCCACTTATGGGTAGCGCGGATTTGAAAAAGTTTGGATAAACGCTATTTTTAAATATTTTTTTCGAAATCTGCTTGCGGCTAGTATGGAATTTTGATCCGATAGCTTCAGCAGGGGTAGAAGTCGTCCTATATTTCCTATAAATCCTATATTTTCAAAAAACATGAAAAAAACGTCCTATATATCCTATATTTCAAAAAATAATCCTATATTCCATCAAATGAACCTACTTTCAAGTCCGGCAATCTACGGAATTGCCAATAAGTGGGGAAGTTTCAACCATGAATCAAACTGTAGTCATCTTTTTTTACTGCAATTTGAGAAAAACAAACTAGACTTTTATCGGGAGATATTCTTGGTTAAAAAGCTTGCTTTTCAAAGTTTTTTAGGTTGTTGCCTCAATACCACAAGTCTTTGAATTTCAAAATTAAAATTTGATGCCTTGAATATCCTTAAAAAATATTTTTCAATACATACCAAATGCCCGGAATTATTACAAAATGTTTTCTGATCATGCAGAAGTTCCGATATCGAGCTCACGGCCCGAAGTTCTTCTGAAAGTTAATTACGTTTTCAATTATTCTTCGGGCTCTTGCCTATAAAGTTGGTTTTTCCGATTGGATGAGGACAGGATACTTTAATAGCAATACAGTATTGCTATTTTAAGTATTAATCAACAATTTTTTTTTATCAGGAAAACCCTCTTAAAAAATCTTTTCTAGGTATTTTTGGGGATTTTAAAAATACGGGAATTTGGGGGGGGGGTTAAAGAGATGTTAGAGTTTTTTAGATTTTTCATTTGGTACAATTCATGCATTTTTACTTTTTGAGTTATAGATTAAATTAACTACGATTTTACTAAAAGTATTTTTAATTAAATACCTTTATTCAAGGTTCTAAGTGTTAAATTACAGTGGCTACTTATGAAGTCAATGAAAATCCTTCTCCAGAAAGCTTTATTTTTGCGTTTGCACATGCTTTTTTCACATTGCATTGTTAGGTTTTATTCTTGTTTATATGCCTCGTAGTTACTTAAATTTTTTGCTTGTTTTCGGTATATTCATTTTATTGCTAAAACTAAAGGATAGTACTAAAATGCAATTTTCCCTGCTACTAAATTGAATAGTAACAAAAATGTTGTAAGCACTAATACAAAAAACACTTAATTGTCCACCCCTTATATATTGTTCATTTCTGGTTTTTGTCCTATATTTATTTTTCAAAAATCCTATATATTTTTATTTGGTCACTTCTACCCCTGCTTCAGTAAAACGTGAAAAAAATCCCTTTCAGGTTAGGGTTGATGTTAGGCCAAATGGCTTCCATAAAGCGTATAAAAAATTTCATCTCGGTACATCATAACTTTTTACCAGCTTTTACCAGAAAAAATCTTGTATCGAGCTGAAAGTCTTTATATATTTTTTGAAGGCATTTGGCCCTAAATCCAACTTAATTGCAAGTGAATTATAAAGATACTGATTTTTACAGAATTTTTTAAATAAAGTTTTCCCCCCAATTTTCTGGCGCAAGTCGGTAACAGAAGATCATATCGAGCTGAATTTATTTTTCACTTTTTACTGAAGCCATTTGTGCTACAATACCTCCCTAACCAACCGGTAGCAAAATTTTAAAAATTTGATTTTTTTTACAGATTTTAAAAAGTAAAGTTATTTTTTTTTTATTTATGACTTTTAGGGCGCAAATCGGAACAGCTAACTGCAAGCGGATTATTAAAAAATTGGTTTTACAGAATTTTTTTTTCATAAATAACTATTTTTCGTGTGTTTCCCAACCTTAGGGCGCGGGTCGCTAGCAGAAGGAATGGACTCTAACCGTCTGACATCACACGGAACCAACACGTGACCTACTGAGCTTGCCATTGGTTACCACAGATACTACACTAGTAGATCTACTAGTGTAGTATCTGTGGTAACCAATTGCAAGCTCAGTTGTAGGTCACGTGTTGGCTCCGTGAAGTCTCGAACCAGATAGGCGGTTAGAGTCCATTGTCCTATAGAGCTGATTTTTTTTCACGTTTTATTGAAGCTATTTTATCAAAATTCCATACCAGCCTCAAGCCAGCCCATTGCACCTGCACTTTATTTGAGAGTGCCATGCATCATCGGAATTATGGTCTTCCAAGAAAATACAGATACCATTCCGATATTTTTATCGCGTTGTGGCCCACAGATGTACGATTGTCCATTCATATGTGTTTACAATTCCTTTATCAATCCAGTTAGAAATCGTGAAACGGTTTTACATTCCAAATAATAGAAATATCGCCAAAAATTACTGACTTATTTAAATGTTCTATTTTATTAATAAAAACAATAAAAATTGGCGATATTACTATTTTTTGGCACTTGAAACAGCTTGGGAATCTTTAATGGGACAGATCACGGAAGTACGCGTTCATTTACCACCAGACAACTTTTAGCCATCATGTCATTGTAGTAAAGTGTGAACAGGGCTATTTGCATGACTAGAATATTCTTGAAAGGGAAAATTTTGATATCCACTTGCCGATGGCAAGGTCATTTATTGAATGTGATTTCATAACACAGGATTTTCCGTACATTCCTAAACAACTCGGGTCAACTCCAAATCTTTTGTCTGTTCATCTTCTTTGCCAACCTTTCTAAAGAATCAATCGTAGGAAACCAATTGGTCTCTCAGGCGTTAAAATTCCTAAATGCTACGGAGATAGTTATGGTTTGCAAGATAAAAAAAAATTCCTTTCAAGAAATATTGCTGGAAGAATCTTCTCTGATAACCGTAAGTCCAACACTATTAATGTCTGCGGCCAATGACATAAAAGAGCCAACCTTGACCGCAAGCGTGCTCTGCATCATTGGAATCGAAAGCTTCCTCAAGAAAGCTTACTCGATAAGAACACTTTTTTTTTAATTTTGGTGGCCAATTAGGAACAACGAAAAATAAAGTGACCGAATCGAGTTCTTTGTGTCTGTAACGGCTCAATAAAAAGACTCGAATTTTTTTTCGTCTAAGGAAAAGAGTGTGTGAGAATAGAATTTTGTTCAATGAACTCGTAAGAGATGTTTGATAGTGAGTAATTTTAAAGCCTTTTTTTTTAAATGTTTTTCGTGATTGAAGTAAAATTTTTATGTTAAGGAAATGCAGAAACATTCTTACTCGATGTTCCATAGGCGAGAAGTTAAACGTTATGATATGTGTACTATATATGACGCTCTTACTTTGTAGTCCTTTAATAATTCTCTTCACTTGTATTGCTAACTAATAAACTACAGTAGAATCTCAATTAATCGAAATGGTCGGGACTTCCGTCAGAAAATAAAAAAATTCAGATAAAAGAGCTTGAAATGGCTGCCAGGAGACCACACATATTTTAACTCTTGATTTTTAATCTATAATAATAAAAGAGCTTTACCACTCACTCACTCACACACTCACTCACTCACTCAGCAACGCACAGCAAAATCTACCGGGGCTAAAGACTCGAAACTTGGTAGGGTCGAAGACCTTACGGTGTATACGCGCACTAAGAAGGGATTTTTCGAAATATTTTTTTTCTGACCCACAGGGGGGTTTGGAGCGTTTTCGACGTTTTTGAGCCCAGCAGCGTCCCAAATGACCCCAGATCTTCGTTATTTCGCAGGAAGGTAACTAGCAACAATTTCTAGAAAGGCATTTTTCAGATTTTGGATATTCGAATTTTAAGGGGTCTGAATATTCCAAAAACCCGTTTTTGCTGAGCATAAACCAAGTTTTACATTTTCGAAGAAAACAGTACCGAGAAATCGATATTACGAAGTGAACTGTTGGGAATACCTTCTTGAGAGTATTTCAAAGAAAGTAATTTCTGGATTTTTCGATATTCCATTCTGGAGGGGGTGCACGGAGGTTTGAATATTTATTCCCGTTTTTAGTTTTTGGATCCTAGCATCCACATTATTAATGTGATTGTTATGAAATTTTAGCATATTGTTCTTGACACAACCAGGAAGGTTAGCGAAAAAGAATTTTCTGAATCAAAGCATTCCAAGGAGCCTTTTTTGTCCTTTTTCTATATTCTTATGCTTAGCCTTCAATGTTAAATTGGTAACGGTTATTGCTCCTTCCAGGTAATGCAAAACCTCTATTGTTGGAAATATTTATTTTGAAATGTTTTATAACAGGTGAATTTTTAAAAAATATGATAAAGAAGCGATTTTTAATTAATAAATAAATTTTTTTATGATAACCAAAAACCGTTCCACTGAAATATTTTATTCTTTTTTCTATTTAATCAAATTTAAGTATTTCCAGCAAAGTTCAAATTAAACAATATTTTATCAGAGGCATTTTCAGTGTCGATTCAAATTATGTTTACTTTTATTTCATGTTTGAAATTTCTTTCAATGAATGAGTTGGTGATAAATCAGCAAAGGGGGGGGGGGTTCAGGGGGTCTCCCCCTGATTTAAAAATAAATTATCATTATTAAAAAATGGTTATATACACTAATTCTAAACCAGTTTTTTAAGATCTTAAAAAAGTATAAAAGTATGTAGTATATTTAATTGTTTTGTATTTTATAAAAATTTAGCGGGATGAGGGGGAAATAAGTTTTATTTACAAACATTGCTGTTCAATAATATATCTTTATTGTGAGCGAAGGCGGAGAAATTTGCCTCAAATATACATTTATACCAATTGCAGAAATGGATGGAGGGAGAAAAGGACAAAAGAGAAAAAAATAATGGGGTTCAAAAGGTCCCCTGACTTTTTTTCTATTTTGAAAAATTACTCTTTAAAAACGGGGATGGGGATTTCACACATTAAATCAAAACAGGTGGTATTTTAAAGGGTTTTTTTACATCTTAACGAAGTGGTATGACATCAAAAAAGAATCCTAGCGGGAAGACTGTTGACTCTATTGCATCTAAACGATAATTCTTATTTATTTTAACACACAGTTTGATAAGCCTTTTATCCCCCGAGCAACGGCGGGCATATCAGCTAGTACATATATAAAAGTAGAACTCAGAGTGAGGTTTTTAATTACATTACTGTGATTGAAACCATAAAGGAAAAGGAAATGTGGTTAAATTAAAACACGTGTTACACTGAGGTTTTGGTTAAGTGATTTAAATAACCAATGTTATACTCTACTGTGATACTTAAAATGAGCAATTCTGGGTGGTCCTGAACTATTTCTTGGAAAATTTGCGACTTTACCACCTGCACCGCGTGGCTAACAGACAAGTGACAAATTGTTAGCGAAAACTGTTTTGACAGAGTCAATACATATGTGATTGGTGTGGAAAACGACTTTAAGATAATTGGCAAAAAATAAGTAAATGGATGGAAATAATTTAAACGAAACACTTTGACTGTCTATAGTGAAAGATAGTTTTTTACGATGTTTTAAAAACATTTATTTGGGGAACACTTTTGAAGTATAGGTTTTGGCACTGAATTGATTTGCATTTGAATCGATTGGGGGCATAGATAAAGCTGTAAAGCAATTACGAATCCAACCGACTTCTATATTAAAGCTATGAAATTGTTTCAATAATAGAAATTACGCTTCCTATGCTTGTCACTTGGAAATGGCAAGGAGAGGCCTAGTAATTTTTTTCTTAAAGTTTTTCCGTGACCAATGGCGCAGACTAAATAGAGACACCGGAGAAGCTATTTTAAACTTACCCAAGTTTCATAAAGAAAGTGATTAGGGCACTATTTCTTTACTATAAAAAGGGTACCCTACCAACTTTCAGGAGGATGCCGAAGATCAGGAGAAGCCCACGGATGGGGTGCTCCTTACGCCTTACGGTCTTTTAAGAGGATGCAGAAGAGCAAGAGAAGCGCCGAATAGAGAGCTTCTTACTGTTCTTACAGAGGATAAAGACCAAGATAAGCCCACGGTTGGAGCATTGTATACGGTAGTTGGAGAAGCCCATGGGGATGGAGTACCTTACGATTCGTATAGAAAGGATGCTGAAACCCACGGGGTGGAGGGCTCCGTACTCTTCTTATGAAAGATGCAAAAAAGCAAGATAATTCACGAAAGGGAATATACCTAGAGAAAAAAGGTATTAGGAAAAGGTATTAGAGTAAAAAGGAAAAGGAAAGACTAGAGTTCCTCAAAAGTCCACAGCCCTCGCGTATCAGGTCTTCATCACTTCATGAAGTTGTTTGAAAATCTTCGTGGCGCCGCTTTGAGTTCAATCATGAACTAAATTTTTCTAAAGCTTATAGTATCACATTTTTTCCCATTTCAAAATTTTTACAAGGTCTCTTTTAGAAGCAAATCCGTCGCCTAGCTACGCCTCTCATTGACTCTCAAAATTTAGGAACTGCTGCTCCATCCCCATTTTCATTCTAACGTGGCGTTGATTTTCGAGATTAGTTTTTAAGTATGACTGGCTTTATTGATCATTAAATTTAGCCCTTTTCGTCGTAGCCAAAGTCGGGTTGCCAGTGGAAATCCGCCCTCATGCTAACCTCGGGCTTTGTTTTGCCTAACTTGCACACACAACGCCTCCCAGTAGCTGGTCGCCGTCTTTCAAAAGCTTATTCATTAGCCACAAAGAAACAAATTCACCTCAGCCAATATGCCAACATGTCTTCCCGTTTGTTACCAGCCACAAAAGAACTCTCTCCGACCCTTTTTGTGACGGAAAACCGTTACAATAATCGTGCACGCGTGCGTTTAAGGTCACGTGCGACCCTCCGTGACGGCAATAAATTTTTACGGCCGTGGTCACCCATGGAGGAAAGTGGACTCTCACGTTACTGACCATGAAACGTGAACTCGGAGGGAGTCACGGCATTGAATATTGAATAACGTTATGGGATAACAGTTTGTTTTGTTTAATGAGCAGTGGGTGATGCACTCACTCAGTAGGATAAGGAGTTCTGTGAGTTGCTGAACTAAATGGAGACGTAATAAATTTCGTTGAGTGTTAGGAGGTACACTACTGTTTCGTACGGAAGTTAAAAATGAAGTTATGGGTCGAGTCTAAAAATAAATTTTAATTTCTCATGACAATTACTTTTTTCTTAAAGTTATCTCTTTCTTTGGATGTGTATTACTTTCCTAAAATAAACCAAAATATACTCTTGCTTTTTTTTTGTTAGAGTTGTTAATTTCTTGAGATTTTATAGACAGTTCGTAAGCATACGGCTGACGTACTACAATGTTGAACCTAAAGGAACAAATTAAAACCGACACAGGACTAAAATTTAAGAGTTTCAATTGAGGTTTTATTGGTGACTTCGGACTTGCGTTTAAATTTCGACTCGATTCGATTATTGAAAAGATTGATTGTTTTTTTTCCAAGGAGATCAAACTTTATTCTCTAGCTTGCATTTATCTTTTACCTTATTAAATGGACTTGGGTGGGATTACGGTAGTCAACTTGTTGTTGAACGCAAGTGTTAGCAAGTTGACGTGGGTTGTTAAAAGAGTGTAATGCAAGTTTATGAACTGTCTGGGAAGAAACTTTCCCGGAAGTACAATATTTATACAATTTGCTGCTGATAAAAGCCGCTTTGTTTGAAAAGAGGTTTTACGTGATTTATAGTATCACCAATTGAATATCACACAGATAACACAGCATGCAACATTTGAGGAACACGGGTGACTACATTCCACACTTTGCCTTTGTTGAAAATGATAAAGCACCGTCTTTTGGTCCCCATAAAACTACAAGGTTGTCTGAACATGGGGGAAAAGGTATTTCCTGAAAAAAAATGCTACATGCTGGACCTGAATTATTTTTCACACCTAAGTTACTTCGTTTCCGTAAAGGGGAATGAAATTCAGAACATGCCATAAAGCAGACATTGCCGTCTTCCTGTCGCTAGACAAGGTTAGGTGACAAAGCAGAACTGTACAGGAAAGCAGCCATCAGCATGGTAACACTAATAAAAAGGATTGCTCTCTTCCCAAGGGGATTAAGATGGAAATCTTGTTTATAGGGTAGGCTTTCTTTAAATTATAGAAAGAATTTATCTAATATGCTCTTAACTAATCTTAATAGATTGAGCACTGCCGTCATCATACAGAAATAGCTGAGCACTTAACTACGACCAAAAGGTAGTTATGTGGGAAAATTCCATTTTAGAGAAAAATAAATCCATTAATTTCTTTTAAAACTGGAGATTTATACTTCCTCAATGCAAATTTTTCCTATTTAGATAATAAATGTTTGTTCATAAAGGATAATTTGCTTCTTTAAGAAAGCTCTTGAGTACGCACCAAATGAAATTTGGTAATAATTTTGTTTTAGATATATGTGCAAAAAATAGCTAATCCGTTAAAAATTTCACATTTTTATACTTTTTAGTTTTATAATAAACTCATTTTCTTACTTTAATTTTAGTCTATAAAACTAGAGATAATTATTACAATCATGAAAAAGTTATCTGTTATCATAAAAAAGAGGTAAAGAGAAGATTTTTTTAACAATTGGAAAAAGAGATCGCATTTATATACAGCAGCTTTCCTGACTCCCCTACAGTAAAAGACATTGAAGGGGAAAAATTAGTAACTGATCTTACGCGAGAGATTTGTTGTATGGGCAAATGCGGAAACTCATTTTCAATAGTTCTTTCTGCATTAGAGTGAATGTCGGCGAAGTAGTCAAGCTATCTGTGTGCAGCTAACCAGAAAATACATGCAGAGGATGTGCCATTACAAAACGTTGCTTCGAAAAACCCGGAGCGGAACTAAGTGCTACACGACAATAAATGATAATGACGATGCAATCAAGGAATGGACCTCGGCCACCCTGCAATTATGATAACGGATGAGGGACGTTTTTAGATCCGACAAAGCATTTGGAAGCTTACGATGATCGGTCGAAAAGTTTTTTTATCTTGAAAGATGTCGGGAGGTAGCAGAAGTGGTTCTGGCCACAATCTCTGGAAGAGGTTGCGCCTCAACTTGTAATTAAATTTAAATACAGGGTGTTTCAAAAGTCCGTTTCACGGCTTTTATTTGGAACCAACGTCTCCTAGGGTCCTGGAAGTAAGGTCTACCCCTAGGTAAGTGACCGTGGAGAATCCATTGAGAGGACTTACAGCGCCCCTAGCGGCGAAATAAAAAAGTTAAAAAAATATTTAAGGAACTAAAGGAGGTAGAGCAAACACCTCAGTGAGAGTATTGTTGCCACTGTTATAAGTAGTAACTCACTGAAAAAAAATTCATGAAAATATTGTGAATATTCACGGAGATATTAGCATGTGAAAATAGCCGGTTTTTAGAACCCAAAAGAGGAAAAGTTCGCATATTTGCAAGTTTTTCAGAGTTTTTATGTAGTTTTGTATCTTTTTAGTTAGATGAAGTAAAATTTTAATCAAAAAATTTAAAAAACTTGCAAATTTGCGAACTTTTCCGGTTTTGGGTTCTAAAAACCGGCTATTTTCACATGCTAATATCTCCGTGAATATGCACAATATTTTCATGACATTTTTTTCAGTGAGTTACTTATAACAGTGGCAACAATACTCTCACTGAGGTGTTTGCTCTATCTCCTTTAGTTCCTTAAATAATTTTTTTAACTTTTTTATTTCGCCGCTAGGGGCGCTGTAAGTCCTCTCAATGGATTCTCCAGGGTCACTTACCTAGGGGTGGACCTTACTTCCAGGACCCTAGGAGACGTTGGTTCCAAATAAAAGCCGTGAAACGGACTTTTGAAACACCCTGTATATCGATTAGAAATAACTTGAAATTAGAAGGAGATCTACCATAACATAATAAGGGTCAGATGAGCCAAACTTAAAAATTTTTTAGTAATTGCTAGTTAACTTTGGATTTTACAGATAAGTTATAAATAGCAGGCCTATAACTATAGTCTTTTGTTTCTGAGGGGAGACGCAAAATTTTTTATAAAGCCTCCCCCAAGCGCAGATTATAGAGGGTAAGTAAAACTTTTTAAAACACTTATAAAAATCAAGTAAATTCAATTAACAGTTATAAATAAGTGCTTTTCCTACAATGCTGAAGACTATTACATTTAAATCCTACCGAAAAGGAGGTAGGGTGTCTGGTGCAAGTTTTGAGTTTTTGATGGTTGGTGAAAGAAAGTGCATAATTGGAGTCATTTCTGGTAAACTTTTACCATGTTAATTACGGTTATAGTTCTTAAGGTTATAGTAATAACTTTCCCAGGGGTCTTTCCCCAAAAACTTAAAAAACTCTCCCCTGAAAAAAAGTTTTTTTAAACACATTTTGGACATCCGAATTCTACTATACTAGATAAATTTGAAATCTTGAATCAATAACTATTTATATTAAAATATTTGAAATTTGCGAGCAAACTCGTAAAAATACAGTTTGTGTGTCTTTCTTTACGAGTTTTTATTTTTCAGACATTCAGTGACCTAACAGAAGCCTATAAACCTATTATTCTACCTTTAGTTCTAAATCAAAAGAGAGTGGGCATTTTTATCAATTTGATATGGGGTCCCCCAAGAGCACTTAAGCCTACGCACTTCGTTAGTTCTTTCACAATGACAAAAAGTGCCTCGAAAGCTTATTCGAGAAGGTCCATTTGTGTCTTTCTCACTCGAACCCATAAATTTCATGAGACCTTGACTTTAGGAATGTAGGTGAAAGGTGAAGAACGCCTTTTATTCCCCCTCTGCCTTCAATTAACGCCATCAGCCCTTATTTGATACGGATTTCACCCCATCAGTGGTGACCCATTTGTTGTAGGGTTATGGCAGCTTCCAAGGGTTAATTGGCAGGAGGCACAAAGCGAAGTTTCTTCCCTGCCGTTATAAATATGTATGGCCGATTCAGTTGCTGTAGAAAGAAGGCTCTTTCCCACGAAACCGGAGTTACGGAAATCAATAACAATTTTCTGAACTGTCTTTCGAAATGCCTTTTATGGAGGAAATTGGAGGAGATTAACACTTGCAACAGCCACTCTCTTGGGTCAAATTCAAAGGCGGGTTTTTATAAGGAGCTGGCGCGTAATTTATATGGTATCAAGATCCCATAAAGTAAATACTAGTCATGAAAGCGAACAGGTAGGGCTCGGTGGAGAACGGGAGAATGGCATTTTTGTTCTGTGCCAGATGAAGTGGACCTTGTCTTGAGAATGGATCTTGCTTCTTGAGATGTTTTATGAGGGCGAAGACAGTAAAAGAGTAACCTCAGATAAGAGACATGCAAAGCAATTAAAATTGAACTTGAAGGTATTTTATGAGTGATCGGGACATTTAAGATGTATGAGGAAAAAACTCTCGGACTTAGACGTTAAATTAAAGTAATTAACCGTCATAGATTTATAGTAAAGATAAGAAACCACATGGAGAATGGAGGGCATAATCCATGACGGAATCGCCCATCATTTGTGTTGTGCGACGTTAAAGTTATTAACCTCTGGATGAGATTTTTCAAATTTTGTAAGTGTACCTTAGGTCAGAGAACGATGGGTATAATAAATTAGTTTTTGAAAAATACAGTTAATTTTTACAGGAAATATACTGTGACATTGCTTCTTATTTTAAGTCATTTTTAATTTCTAAAATCTTTGTAGTATATGTGAATGTTAAAAATAGTGTATTTTGTTTATTTGTTCAAAATGCTTTTAGTACCTTGGATTATAGAATCGCATCATGTTATCTTTTCTCCTTATTTTTCAAACATCGTTAAAATCCGTATTCAACGAAGTTAAGGGTTATAAAATTAATAAAAATTAAAGCAAGTAATATTTAAATTGAAAATTATGTTATTTCTGTACAAACTATTCAAGAGTAAAAGGAGATACTATGCTTTTAGTACTTTGGATTATAGCATCGCATGTTATCTCTTCTCCTTATTTTTTCAAACATCGTTAAAATCCGTATGTTCAACGAAGTTAATGGTTATGAAATGAATAAAAAATTAAAGCAAGCCATATTTAATTTGAAAATGATATGATTTCTGTACAAACTATTCAAGGGGGGTTGACTTTTTACATGTTATTAATATACTTAAATACAGGAATTTTTATACAAATGTTTATTTACTTGCATGAAATGTTTAAATTGTATATGCACACACAATAAAAAAGTTTGTTGCTTATTATGTCAACTTATTTTAGTAATAAAATACTTTTCGAGGGTCTGTCAACTAGGATATTTTTTAAAATTACCTATTTTGTGAAAATATAAAAATAATTTGTAAAAATTTCAGTAAACTTTAAAACATTGAAAATTATAGCGTAATTATAAAATTAACATAAACCTATGTATATTTTTGAACATTAAAAAGTAACATTTTTTTAAGAATTACTCAAGTATTGATTTTAAATTTAAAATAATATTATAGCCTATCATAGAACTTTCTTTCTAAAATGTATATTTTGTGAAGTTACCTTTTTCCTAAAGCTGAATTTGTGGAAGTTTATCATCAAATTTATCAAATGATGAATTTGTGAAGGTACCTGTAAAAGGTAGTAAATTTGCCCTGCTTCTCCATTAATTTTAAAAGTTCTGAAAATAAGTGACAATTGGGAATCAACGATTACGTTTTAACAAGGTTGAAGAAATATTTGGGAGCAATTTTAAAAAAAACAATATGAGGTAATTACGTTATAACAATTGAAATTAAGAATAGGATTAATATGGCTAAAAGACACTATTATGCATTGCGTAACCAGTTAAATCAAAACTTTCTTCATTACTTTAAATTACTTTTGCAGTGATGACTAAATTGATAATATTTGGTCGAAAAATCTTGAGAAGAATTAAATCGTCGGTTTGAAAAAGGGAAAAAGTCCAAAAACTGGCAAACATTGACTTTTTGTACTCAAAAAAATCTCCAAGCTTCGCTTTACACATGAGTGGGAAGAAGGAAAAAATATAACTACCCTATATGGAAGATAGATTCATTGTAATTTTTTTTATTTAATTTGAAATTTAGGTTAATTTGTCTTTCTTTTTTTTATTCTTTATGCTGTAAACTATACCAAAACAAAATTTGTTTTTAATTTAAAAGTGTTTTTACTAAGTTAAAGTTTCAAAGTTAAAAGAGTGTTAAGTTGTTTTTTATTCAGTGAATGTTGGTCTCCATTGATATTCATTAAACTGCGTTAATGACTCAGTTTCATAATACCTTTGAATTCTATTTGTCTTAACGTTTCTATTTTCCCTTTTTGTGCTTTAAACTAAATAGGGTCCTGAATTTTCAGTTAAAATTATTTGGTGATTATACAATGAAAATTCCAATACTTATTCAGTTTTTTCCCTCCGATTTTTTTCAAAACTTGGTTTGTAGACTTATTCCCTTTTTTACACTATCCGTTCAGTTTATAGGGAAGTATAAAGGAGTTTTAGCTTGGAGAAGTAAATCTTGTAAAGAAAATTATTTTTCTTAAGCCAAAGCGAACGGGAAGGTGAGACCGGACCAGTACAAGGTGGCTGGGAAATATGGAAAAGGGGCAAAAAATATTGATTTCAATGAATGGAAGGCAATAGCGTCGGATAGATCAGAATGATGGAAACCAATTGAGACAGTCTTGGGCCAGAAATCTACTGTGGAGCTTGAGAAGAAAAGTAATTATAATTACATTTGTCAATATTCAAAGACACAAGCACAATTTTTATAAAGAAGCTCCAACTCGATCATAAAAAAAAAAAACCGATCCGCTTATCATTTTCTCTCCTCACAAAAAAACTATGATAGTGCTGTAGTGTAGTATGTTTACCAAAAATACCTCAATTTCACATTTAACAATGTCTAAGTCTACATTGTTACTTGGGACACACTAAAAAATAAATCACTTTGTTCCATGGTATGCTTAGTTATAGCCTTTTAAAACATTATCCTTCTGACCCAAATCATCATTACAAAAAAATACTCGATTCTTAAAAAAATAATCCACTTTTCTTTGAGCTTCCGAGCTGCAGCATTTTAATTTCCTGTTCCCGCGGAGTGGATCTTTCAAAATTTCCTCTCATTACCGTTAATCTGTCACGAAATGCGTCCCACATTCTTTCTCAACCCTAACTTTTAGTTTTGAGCTAGTTTTTATACTTACGTACCTGGCATCGATAAAATTCGAGAAAAAGGTGCTCATAAAAAAAACTGGCAACAATCAAAAATCCAACCAAGTTCACGGCTGGGCTATCGCCGCGGGGTAAACGACCTTAACGAGGTCGGTTTTATTCTCTTTCGGGTTTCGTTCTTTTTTTGCTTTTATTGTTTTACAGTGATCTCGCCTCCCCCTCTAATCATTCTCACTTTGCTCTGTTAGGATTTCGGCCATTTAAAAGTAAAATGCGCGACTCTGCCTTGCGTGAAATATAAATTCGGAGGGATTTATAGGGATTTTTTTTTATTTTCCGGTAATGATATTTTTGAAGAATGTTCTATGATGTTTTATTATATTTTACAGGTTATTTCGATACGCTTGGCCTGTAGGAGACTTTTTATGAACTTTCCTAATTAGAAGTGGGAATTCTTACGTAATGAGGTGGAGAAAAATGCCTTTTTTACATTCACACTAAAATTAGGTTCTCTTTTCATTGGATGGCACAGTTGTCAATAAACGTTAAATACGTTATTTATTATTGTAAGAAAATACAGCACTGCACTATATTTCTATAGGGGGATCATGATCAATATTTAGTCGGGTGGTAGGAGAACTGACTGTTCAAAATGATGCCTAAAAAGGTTTCAAGCACAAGCTGAAACCTAATCTTAAAACTTTTTTTTAAGAAACTCTGACTATGAGTATGCTATCACGTAATTAATCGAATTCTTCTCTCAACGTATACCAAGCAACAACCACGTAACATCTCCATGGCATCTCATGAGGTGAAGTCTGTGAGCACGCATCCGAATTAGCAATGGCTCTGAGCAAACATGGCGGAATGCCGAGCACGAAGTTTGTTTTGAGCTCACGCAAATCCTACAGCGACAAGGGATTTCTGTCCTTTTGTCTTCCCCTGGGCGTGACGGTGGGTCTTGTAGTGTCACCGAGGAACATCGCTTCTCTGGATCACGACGATGGACATGACATGGGAGGATAGATGCCTAGTCGTGAGTGGACTTTTGGGTCGGGTTTCATGTGTACGCATGAATTAAGAAAATGGAATTATTTGTCACAATGGAGATGGTGAAATGTGGATTAAGCTTTGATTCGTTGGAAGTATTGGGATTTGAATGGTTACGTTTTAAATTAAAGGTCGGATAACAAGGGATTTTACACATCAGTGATTTCGAGGAGGTTTTAGGGATCATTGGATATGGGTTTGTCCAAAACGTGTAAGGATTGAAATGAAGGTATCATTTTTCATATTATATGGGAGTTAATTTTTTTTTTTAAATATGGAGTGTTGAAGCAAATGAGATATTTAAAAGAGTTGCATCAGGAGATATAACTAATTAACTAACTAACAGTACTTCTACTCCAGTGTTTTTGAAAGGAAATATTGTTACGTTCAAAATAATTGAGGACTTTAATTTAAAAGCCAGTTGTAGCAAGATCCTCTTTATATAAGGCCTTACAACTCAGTTTTTGCGACATCACCAAATATACTATACCATATCTTTGACGGCATGAATGAATGCGTGAAATAAATTAGATTAGAATATTCATGTTTTATATTTTTATAGTAAATAAAAAAATAATTACGTATATCAATACTATAATATTCAAAGATTTTTCTTTTTATAAACAATTGACCTTTGTTATTGTTAATTCGCCAGTATTTCCAAATATTAGTTAACACACCCCTAAAATGTCTCATTGGGATCACTATGATTATCTTTTTTATTTATCACATTTTTTAAGACAATTTAAGATCTTTTATAATTAGTTTATACGACAACTTAATGATGTCTCGTAAGTATAATTAAATGTTGATAAAATATTTAAAATTTAAGAAAAAGCAAAATAAAAAAAATTAACAAGGTTTACTGTAGTGTAGATTCTTATTTCAACTAAGATTACTTTCATCTGCTTCATTATACCTAAGAAAGGGTATTATAATAAAATAAGACTATAAAGGGGGTTAAATTAATTTTTTTTACAAAAAATTAGTTTAAGAATTAGACCAATGACCACCACAAAAATGAAGAAATCCTTAAATTTACCAAAGATTCTTAACTTTGAAGCTGAAGTAATTATAACTCTTTAAACCGTCTCTATGCACTTCGCTGCCAATAATTCTCGATTTACGGCGAATAATCTCCAAAGTTCGTTTCCCTAAAAACCCGAGGCAATCTAGTGCATTGTTATATTTTCAAACCGACGTGATTATAAATCTCAGATTTAAAGCAATTATGCATTCCATTTCGAACACGAAAGAGGAATAACGGATTTTCCTTTCCCCATCGGGGAACTCTTCCGCTGAGTTTACTTTCGAGGGTGACTGTGGAACAGGAATTAACTTACAACCAAAGAGGAGCTTAAGAGAAAATCAGCTAAGCTCCTTACATTTTACGATTTCTCTTCGAACAATGCCGATTTTTCGCGGGCTATGTCCGTCCTAAACAATAAAACAGCACTAACGTGCTCTTTCGTAGGTTCGTCCTTGAACTTGAAACACCTGAGGAAGTAGTTTAAGCCCGATGGAAAGAAGCTGTCGGCAAATAGCAGTAATAATAAAAAAAGACCTCTGCAGGAAACAAAGAGAGCAAAGTTCGTCCGTGCTTCCTTCCCCTTTTGGTCAAATCGAACGTTCAGAGAGGATTTTTCGAAACCTGCTGTTCCAGAGGCCCCGTTTGACCGAGGGGGGTCGAGCGAACGTGTGGGGGTGGGAAGTTATCAAACGATTCGGAGCGCTCTTCTTCCTGAGGAAACTGCTTTTTTTTCCTTTTTCGAGACTGTTGCCAACAATGATCGCGTAATTGCGCGGAAGAGACGTGAAAATGTATTCGATAGGGGTTAGTGGCATAACTGGAAACACGGTGAAAAATGCTTTTCTCGGGTTCCTGTTGGATGGGATATGACCTTTATTGAAGCTGGACTGATGAATAGGAATTTTCTAATAAATATGCATTTTCTCGAGCTGCTATACAATACCTCTGACCCACAACTTGTACTTTTGATCATTTCATGGGCTGTTCCTTTCCTTTTAAGAATATGGAAGTTTACTCATACGATTACTTAATCAATGACTGTTGAATATGAATATACATCTACATTGAACTTGGGGGATTTTTTAACCATGAAAAGCATTATATTTTGGTTCATATTTACATAACCAAAATAAATAAATTGGATATTTAGACCATCATAGAGCATTCGCACTTGACGTCACACTTGACGACGTGGAGGACAGGCAACAACGTTGCTAAGGCTGTTGTTCACCCGTTGCTACAGAGGTTGTTAGGGGCGGAGTCCTGTGATCGCAAATGCTCCAATAGAAGCATTCGCACATGACGTCACACTTGACGACGTGGATAGGCTTGGAGGACAGGCAATAACGTTGCTAAGGTCTGAGTCACGTGATTGAAAATGCTCTATATTTGTCTCCAAAATAAAGTAGTATACCATTAAAAAAAACCCAAATTCTTTTATGAAAACTAACGGTTGATCATTATCAGGCCTCCGACGCAAAATATCGATGAAAAATACGCAAAAAATCTTAAGAACTCTCTACTTAAGTAAAATTAAATTGTTCTAAAATAAATTTTAAATACTAAAACTATTTCAAAATTAAATTACAAAGGAATGTTTAGCAATGGGTTTTTCCAACACAGCATAATTTAGAAAAAAGTATTACTCTATTTAGTATCACAACCCTTTCTTTAATATAAAATGGTCTTATGAACTAGAACAAGTAGGTTTTAAGATAATTAATTTTTTTACACATGCTAAGTTTAAAATCTTTCTACTATTTGGAATAAGTGTACTAAAAATATAAAAGCCGAGTGTTTTTACTATATTTTTACATACCTTAACCTTAAATAATATAAAAACTAAATAACAGTAAAAGCTTATTTATATGCAATTTTAACAGCCTCAATCTTTTTGATTAGGTACATTTCCTGTTTTCTAGCTGTAGTCTTTTAATGAGTATTGAGCTAATAAAAGTTTCATTTTGAAAGTGATTCAAACCCTTCCAATTTAAAATTTGCCTTTAAATTCATAACACATAAAGAGTTTTCAAAACTCAAACACTAACAAATACCAAGGTCGAGAGTTCAATTGACAAAATTTCTTTAGAAAACTTCACCTTTCTGATTAAATTTGCTTTACTTTTACACAAGATTTTACATTACATTTTTTTATAATGGTACAAACTAACGTCCTCTAATAGTAACAACTAAACTAGCACGACATCGTTTCACCTTAAGTAAAAATAAATTGGTAAAGAATAATCTAGCTGTACCCTAAAGTTTTAATATAGTATTTGATGTTAAAGGCTTTTTTTGTATCCTTCGAGAGAACAAATTCATTTCTCGGAATCTCATGTAAATTTGTTTCTTTTCATAATCGTTGTATTTCTGTTAATGACCACACGAAGCGTTTTCTTCATGTTTTCAGATCGTACGTACAAGAAACGTTACTACACGGTTGGTAGCCCTCATCCTGGGTTTAATTCATAAAAACCACTCATGTGCATACAGGGGAAAGGAATTCTGAGGTTAAGGTAATTTCATTCCAGACGGAGTAGTAATATAAACCAGAGGTTCCGATTTGCATGTAAAAATATGTTGACTACTCACAGCCAATTTGTAGTTCTTGATTCACAAGAGAAACTTAGAGAAACTCATGCATAATAGGTAAAAAAAAATCAAGGTGGCTCACACAATTTAAGAAAGTTATAAATGAGAGATATAGTTTGTCAGAATGTCTTCCAATTCCTCTTCGTAGAGTAATGCATTAAATATGATGTATTTAAGTTCTATAACTCGAAAACTTTTCAAAGAAATACATATTACCTACCGCTCAACATTACTTATTTTGAAAAAATTTTTTACTATTCGTATGTTTAAATTTTAAGTGAAGTGGGACGTTAAAATACATTGCAAAACGTTATTGCATTAAAAAGATATAAAGGACAAAAATAGTTACGAAAAAGAACTCTGAAACTACACATTCTAAACTTTTCAGGCAGATAATGTAGATGTGCAACTTTTCTTAGTTTTCCATTTGGTGCTATTAATTACTCTTATACACGTTAACCGCTGCTGTATAATAAAATTTTAAAAATATTTGCTAATATTTTACTTTTGATTTCTGAACTTTTAAACATATTTTCTCCTTAATAGTATAATAATTCTGAATATCATAAATACATATAATTTAGTCTATAATTTTTACCAATGGTATTGTTTTTTTATTTCTATTAATAGCGTTTTCACAAGTTTCATATTTGATTATACTCATTTTAAACTCGTCTTATTTTCTTAAAACTTACTTCTTTGATTAGTATGTTAAGCTAATATTTTAGTTGGTGTTTTAATATACGGTAGGCGAAAGTGGATTTTTAAATATTTACTCCTATAGAGCTTTCGCTGCACTCTTGGAATAAAGTTTAGGTAAATAATCGACTTGCCAATAAAACTGGTTTATCTAGTATGATTTCAAAGCAGTTCGAAATTGTATTAGAATAAGCAAGATTTTTATAGTGAAAATGCTTGTTTTCACAAACTTACAAGTGAACACCAAATTCCACCAGGAAGCATTCAATCTATGTGTCCATCCCGTTAAAACCTTTAAATCTAACGGTACAGCTCATTGTCCTGACTGAAACAATAGCGTCCAAACGACCTGAAATATCTTTTACAACACTTTTTGGCCACCAAAGTCAAGCAGAAGGACACTAACACGACATCCATCTGTCCCTCCCCCGCTGCCCATAAAAAGGGACATTACGGGATCAACCCTACAAAGAAATTGGCTTTTAATTGACTATTTTTTCAACTCATTTTCTTCTGTCCGAAAAAGGGTTTCCATGGTAATCGGATTATGAACTCATCTTCGTGCGATATGACCGGATGTTTGCGCAGAACAACACAAAAATCCATTTCATGGACTGTCAAGCAGAAGCGGAGGCTATCTTCCACCGCACGAAGACTTTCGATGTCTTCCCCCCTGTGATTTACGTCCGAGGACATCTCTTTCTCAGTCCGGTATACCGCTAGGAATAGAAAGTTCGTGGAAGATTCAAAGGGGCAGAACTTTTTTTTTGTTTTAATTATATATAAGGGAGTTACAAGTAGGCTTCCGTAGTGGGCAAAAAAACCCTTGGCTGCGAGCTCGAAATTTGGATTAGAGGAGAGTGCTGCACCTTGGGACACTTTGATATTTTAATTTTTAACGACAATTACTTAAATCAAGTTTAAATTTCTAAACTGTCAACTCGAAGTTGGAATGTGTCCAAAAATACGACATGATGTTGTATTTAATATAAATGTTATGGTAAATTGTTGTAAAATTAAGTAGCGATAAAAAGAGGTAAATTTTTTATGAAGCTTAAATTGAAAATAATTTCTGGGTTTGGTGTACATTTGTAGTATCCCAGTCTGTCGGTCATATATAAAGTTTTCAATTTACTATCTTCAAAACACAGATATAATCTTTTGTCAAATACATACCATAAGGGAAATATTATTATAATTAGAAAATTTTTTTATGTTCTAAGGAACTACATGTTTTATACTCTGACAAGGCACAACCAACGCATGGTTTAAATAAATCTAAAAATGGCAGTCAATCTAAATACTCTATCATTATTATTATTATTATTATTATTATTATTATTATTATTATTATTATTATTATTATTATTATTATTATTATTATTATTATTATTATTATTATTATTATTATTATTATTATTATTATTTTTACGGTATCCGCCTACGTTAAAAATGTCAACTTAGTGATTTTTTATACTATATTTTAAAACAGCTTTTTAAATTTTAAAATAGTCTTTTTAGTTACTATGTCCACTAGCAAAAAAAGTTACAGCTATGTTAAGAAAGAGTGTCTGTTGCCATTGAAATGTGCAAACATTTCTCCAAACATTATTTTTTGATAAAGGTAGTGGGTAGTTACGGTGTGGTATGATATTTCAAAATCTATTGCTTTTATTATTGTTATAAAATTTGGAATGAATATTTTTGACAGTGTATTCTATATATATAGAATCACCTAAAAGAATCATATTTAGATGATTCTTTGTTACTCTAGAGTGGCCATATGGAAAAAATGTTGTTGATTCATGAATTCTTTAGAAAAAAATCTACTATAACTTCTCTACTAGACTCCAATGTTTCTTAGAGCCCTGGTTTCTTTTCTCCAATGAATTCAATTTAAGAGTATTTCAAGATTCTTCCTTAAAACTTTATAAAACTGTTTTAGTTTATTTAAATTTTCTAAAACTATTATAATCTATGAAATTTTTTGTTTTTTTATAAAAATTATAAAACTCTCATAATTAAGATTTTATATGATGAAAGTATGAAATATACCACAATGCAAAATTATAACTTTTTATTGCAGGGTGAAGCTTATTTCAATTAAATATAAATGTCGAAATGCAAATATAAATTTTCCGACAAGAGTTAGAAATCCTACTATCCTAATTCCTTTTTAAAAATTTTTTTAAAAAAAGTTATAAGTAATATAAATTACTTATAATAAAATTAAAAGTTTTGAAACATTATTATTTATGTTCCTTTTAAAGTTTTGAAACAATATTATTTATGTTTCTTTAAAATTTTTAAAACCATTACATTATTTATGTTTCTTTAAAATTTGCAAAACTATACTAATCAGCTTTTATGTAATAAAAGTATGTAATACTATGTAATGCAAAATTATATCTTTCTATTACAGAGTGAAACTTATTTCAACTTAAATATAAATATCGAAATTTAAAGATAAATTCTCAACAACAGTTAGAAAACCTACTGAGACCTTTAATTCCTTTTCAATAAAACATCCTTAAAAGCATTAAGTTTGAGTTCGATTGAAAAAAAATTCCAAAATAGTTTCTTTAAAATACATAGAACTACACTTAACTTTTAAAGCTATAAAAATTTCTCAAACTATTATAATTTATAAAAGTTTCCTTAAAATTAAATGTTATAATAATTTGTGTTTCTTTAAAGTTTATGAAATTATCTCGTTAGTTAAGCTTTTACATAATAAAATGTAATGCAAAATACAACTTTTTATTCTATAGTGAAATTTATTTTAACTTTAATAAATGTCGAAATTCTAAAAGGAATTTCTCAACAACCATTAGAAGTCTTACTGCCAGCATTTTTTAAGTATAAACTTGATTAAACATTGGATTCATTGAAAAAGAACATTCAGCATAGTTTTTTTTCACACTACTTTATTACAATTAAATTAGTCGGTTATAATAAATAGTTAGTAGTTAAAACCAACTCCTTTAAGTGTTTGAGCTTTAGGTGATGTTTTTGTTTTTAAATATTGCTAATATTTTAAAATACTAATTTTCCCCAATAAGTAAATTAAATGTTTATTTAATGAGTAAAAATGACAATTAAATACTTAAAAATCCTATCAGTTATATTTTACAAAGGTATACATAATCTTATCTTACTTGATCTTAAAAGAGAAGCTATTTGTAATAAATTGGTATACATTCTTTTTTATATAAAATTAAAGCAAAAGAAAACCTGTGAAAGTAATAATATGAATGGTTCTTAAAATCCTTTAATTTATTTGGCAGTCTGATTTGAATTACAATCACTGAAAAGATTCTTTGTTAAACGACAATGCATGAGCTATCTCTAATACTTTCTGATCACAAAAAACTCAGAAAGTTTCTCACGCGAAGAGAACAAGCTCGATGATTTGTTTATTATTCCAATCTTTGCTGGGCTTTATCTCTTAAGAATAGGTGCATTGTAAAAAAAAAGGCAACGTGAAACTTTTCATTTTTGCATTTACGTGGATGTAGTATGTGGGATTAGAACTGTCAAAGAAAGTTCTTTTAGCTGTATTGTTCCTCGAAAGCTGTGTTTATTGTTGCAAAAAATAGATTGCATCTCTCATATAAAAGCCCACGTCACTCACTGACTCACTGACTCACTGACTCACTGATTCTGGAACGCTCGCACACTATGATGCCATCAGAAAAATATAAAAGCCCACGTCACTCACTGACTCGATGCCATCTCGCAATAATCAGAAAAATAAATAAATAAAAGTAATTAAAATTTTAAAATAATATAATAGCTTATAGAGCATTTTCAATCACGTGTCTCCGATCACGTGATCAAGCTGGCTTGGAGGATAGACAACTTTTCTTTAACATTAGGCTCCCATAGAGAATACGCGCTGCATTTAGTTTTTATAAGAAAAGTTCATTTAAAAAGATTCTTTAGGCTCGGTTAAAGATCGGAACGAAAGAATAATAGTTATTGAAGGTAAGTGCATATGTTTTTGTGTTTTAGTGGTAAGCTAAATTTAGAAAAAGACTTATTACGAGGTGACATGTTTTTGTTTACATTTGTTAGAACAATATGCGAGTCCGATACATCTGTAAAATACTTATAATATGCTACTGAAACTAAAAATTGAATAATTAATAAATAATTAAGAATTTTAAAATATGTTAGTAGCATTGCGAATGGTACTTGCAATTAGAACACTGGCAGAAATGGTTTCAGCAATTAGAACACTGCTAAATATAAAATGTAGTATTATTGAATGACTTATAGTATGCAGAGATGCCATTTTAGAGTAAATAAAGGTTACTTTAAAGTAAACTTTGGAGAAAAACATAAAACATCCTTATTTTTCAAAATTCACATCAAAAGTAAACAAATAAACGATGTACATCCTATAGTTTTCCATCATACTGTCTGTCATCCAAGCCTCTGACGTCACAAGCCTGTGACGTCATGTGCGAATGCTCTATAGCTTTTAAATAAATATCTTTCAAGAAAGTTGGTTTACTTAATAAAGGTTAAAAAGTTACTTTTAGGGAAGTTGGTTTCTAATTCAACAATAATAAATTATTAAAGTTAAACTTCTTATTTAATGTATAATTAATAGGAACTTGAAGTAGTAACGAGCGAAGCTCGCATAAAAGGCTAGCCTAGCTGTAAGACCCGGCTTTGCCGGGTCGTAACAGCTAGTGATAACTATATGTTATTTGATTAGAATTCCGTGGTTAACGTTTTTATTCGTATAGGGATTTTTATAATGCGTATAAGAGGTATTACAACACAATATTTTAAAAAGATGATAGGTTTTCTTCTCACTATGAAACTTCCGAAGACTTCTTCAAGAAATTACTAATATGAAACATATTTTTGTTGAAAATAAAAGTATTCTGAAAGTAACTTCATATCGGCAACTTAAAATTCAAATTTAAGATAAGAAAAAAAATAAGATATTTATTTAGAGAAAAATTTAAGATATTTTAATAGCATAACGAATTTTTTATTTAGCCTAATAGTACTTAGTTAAAAAAGATGAAAGAAAAAGTGTTACTATATAATTTAAAAATACTTGATTTTATATAGAAATTAAGTATGATGATTAAAAACAGAAAAATAAAAATGTACGTAATTTTATTTATCTCAGGTCTTGGTAACTACATATAGTACATACAAATACGAATTTATTAATAAGAAACATCCAAAGAAAGGACGAACTCAATTTTTTCCTTTAAAATAATCTGAATTTTAAAAATCATAAATTTTACAACTAACTATTTTTTAATCATTTTAGTACAGTCTTGTTTAATCACGTTTTCAATTATATAAATTTTTTTCTAATATACCAATTTTAATTCCAAATTTCAGCCACAGAATTACGAAATTCATAGAAAGTTAACTTTTCAAAAATGTATTAGACACGAGAAATTAACAAAAGAAAATGAAAACGTTGATGTTGTTTTCCAATTCCTGTGTAATCTACCATCCCTTTTTTTATCCTCTCGCACTGCATTCGTCATACTGTTTGTTTTGATGCGTCCCTTTGATGTCGGAAGTTGAGAGTTAGCTAACAGCCATTAACTAAATGCATTCATCACAGTGTCCTGCTTCTGTGAACATAAGATGTCTTCTTTTCAACAGTTGATCTTGAAAAGATAAAGCTCTATGCGGAACTAAGGCGACGAGGATTTATTCACTGGAAAACATATATTCGCGTGTGTATTTTTACGTTTTCAGTGTAATCCTACTGTTACAAATGTTTATTTTGGTTAAATTTCAATGGTTTGTTTATTAGAGTTTCCAAATTCATGGATATTTGTTTGTTAATGGAAATAAATCATGATATTTATGTAATGTGTTTATTTTGTGTTTAATTTTGCTAAAAAGAAACAATCATCTTTTTAGTTTTTGAGTCAAATCAATAGAGCATTCGCACATGACGTCACTTGGAGGACAAAAACAACGTTGCTAAGGCTGTTGTTAGGGGCGGGAATTAGAAGCATCCAATAGAAGCATTCGCACATGATGTCACTGGCGGGCAAAAACAACGTTGCTAAGGCCGTTGTTAGGCCGAGTCATGTGATTGAAAATGCTCTATAGGCTGCAACTGACCTCAACAACAGGAAAAGGAGACAAACGAATTGTTAAGTTTTGTGAACATTATAGTCGAGTAGTTATGTGGTAAATGAGGGTTCGTTGGAAAATTTTGACTGTAGCTTAATCATAGGTATCAATTAATTTGTAATAACATCTACATTAATACGATACCGGGTGTTTTTGCTTGTTTCCTTTGAGAAAAAAATGCTAGCTAAGCATTAGAAATACTGAAAAAAGGATGATTTGTACTAATGATAATGAATTAAGTATGATAGTAATAGTTATGAAGTTATAATGTATTAAATGTTAAATATAATGTTAGTAATTTACAAAAAATATTTCTCTTAATTGTAAATGAATTTTTATGAATTATATTAATAAAATAATTAAGTGTTTTCAGAGAGACATTCAAATAGTTTAAATTATGTAGTATTAAATTCGTAACCCTTTTTGTAAACGTATAAAATATATCTCAAACTCATTTTGGTTCAATAAAAAAAAGCTTTAATCTCTCAAATATGTTTTGTTTCAATAATTTTTTAAGTAGGAATATAAAATCCTTTTATTAAGAAAGAAGTTGTTCAAATATCTGATAGTTAAGATTTAAATGATACTAAATCAAATAGTAATAAAAATTAGAAACTTAAATAAATTTAGTAATTAGCAAGTTTTTGTCCGATATAAATTCTCTTCTAACATAGTAAGTCTCAAAAACAATTTGCTTAAAATTTGTTAATGATTTTAAGGGGCTTTTTATTTTACCGATACTTAAGATTATCCGATGCTCCTTTGTAGAGTCCACTCTACAAGTCTCACCGGAAACTCTCGAAGCATATACCGGTGACTTAGCTTCCTCAGTGTGTATCAATGGGTCAAGGCAAGCCCACGGCCAAAAAAGGAACCTTTTCTCCGAAAATCTTCATTTAAGAACGGTTTGTGCACCCCAACGCGTATTTTGCGTGCTCTTCACCCATAAATTTTCCCCAACATGGAGAGTTGTCTCCCTATTCCGATCTGCCTGGATGCGGAATATCCAAAGCGGATGTCGTTTATAGCATGGCACTCTGGGTTGTAAATTTGAAAGGTCGTGCTATTACTGACATTATCTAAATATGGATGAATGTCAAGAAAGTTTGTCTTATTAAATAACCAAACTCTCTAATGAGTATTTCAGATTGAGGAAAGGGTGTAATATAGTGGGATTTTATCAAATAATATTTTAAATTCCTTTCCCGTGAAAGACCAATAAAACAAGATAAAATACTGCTGGGGATCAGTTAATTATCGGTACCTGAACTAAAATAAGGCTTTGAAATTAAATATGAGTTTTACCTGATAAGTTATTTGACTTTGGAAAGATTTAACTTGACTTTACTTGATTTAACTTGATTACTACAAGTCTTCAAATTCCTTCAATCAAAAGTTATTTTGAAAATTGAAATAAAAAAACAGAAAAATTAAAGTATTGTAGCTTCCCTAAATATACTTTTCGAATGTTTGTGAAAAAATTCTTTGAAAAAATATGGTCTCAATAAAAGTTAAATAAAATAATAATAATAATAATAATAATAATAATAATAATAATAATAATAATAATAATAATAATAATAATAATAATAATAATAATAATAATAATAATAATAATAATAATAATAATAATAATAATAATAATAATAATAATAATAATAATAATAATAATAATAATAATAATAATAATAGTAATAATAATAATAATAATAATAATAATAATAATAATAATAATAATAAAATAAATAAGTCTCAAAACTGATGTGAAGATAGTAAGGCAATGAAGATAGTAATACGTCATAATTTTATTTATATAATTTCTTGCCCATTTCTGGTTGCTTTGGATGCTAAATTGATATTCATCCGTATTATCTAAACATCTTTCTACATTACTCTATGATCTACATCAGCCCCAGAAATCATGAATTTAAGATGCAGATTTTGATGAGAATTAAAGAATATGCACGTCTACTCAATAAAGTTTATAGAAGGATTGTAAAATACTTAAATACAATCACACTTTTTAATACGAGGGTTTTGTAATAATAGTTGTAAGGATTTTAAAAATTAATAAAACATCTCCATCTAAGGAGGTGTGATCATGCTCATCCTCCCACCCCCTCCAGCGCGTGCCCTGTCCCCATCCATCCCCTCCCTGTCAGGAAAGAAGAAGCTCCGTTACGGGGACGGATTCGGTCGGCGAGCGGAGCGTGGTGGGTGAGAGAGTAACCTTGACCACCCCAGGTCAATACCAGGCGGAAGACACAAACCTCCTGCCATCCACTCGCAGCAGACGTCTTCCTTCCTCTCCTCCTCTGGATTGATTCTCTCTACCGGTGAGTTGAGGTGTTCCATTATTGTTATCGTTTGCGGTGCGATAGAGGTTTCTTTATCTCGACGCTTGTTCTTTCTATTTTCTTCCGGGGATTTTATGCAGCGCTTTTGCTCGTATTTGATGAATGAAGTTTGTTTTAAGATGAAGATGGAGTTTTAGTAATTTCTTTTCCAGAGAAATATATTTTTAGTTTGTTCCATTGAAAAATTACCGGCGAAGTGATAATGAAGTAATTGCTTGTTCTTTAAGCAATAATTTCTGTTTTGAGAAAAAAAAACTATTGGTATATAGCTCCAAAATAATAAACATTTCTTTTTAAAGAAAATTCATTCTTTTTATTTTAGTAAATTGTTCTATAAAAAAGTTACCAGTTAAATAATATTACGTAATCCTTTAGAAATAAGTTGCTTTAGTGCGTTGACCCCAAAATTGTAAAACTTTCCGTTCTAAAAGAAAATTGTTTCGTTTATTTCAATTAAAAACGTTTTCCCATCATTATTATGTTAGTAACATTATTATTACGCAAAAATATACGACGTTTTATTAAAGGTTAGACGTATAAGCTAAATACTTTTAACTTAAATTTTCATAACTTTTACACAATTCGAAAAAGTTTTTGTAAAATTCAGTTATTGCTTTTATTGTTTGCTGTAAATTATCAAAGTTTATTGTGATCTAAGTTTATTTTATCAAACTCTTTTTTTTTTATCCTTTTTAAATTCTTCAAAGTGCCGGTTAGTAAGTTGAATTTGTTTCCTCTTATTTTGAATAATTTACCATAGATGATATACCTAATACTACTATTTATATAACTTTTTTAAAGACATGATTCCAATTTATTCAATTTTATATTACTTAATTAAACGTTTATCTATTTTTATTGTTTGGACTCGCATCTCTTTTGCTAACACAAAATAAGGATTTCACGGTTCTTGAAGAAAAGGTATTATATTGGTTGTAAATTTAATTTCTGAACTAATATGATGTGGTCCAATGTCATTAGATTTGAACTACGGTGATGTAAACCTCCATAATTCGATTTTTCACATCTGCGGAAAGAAAAGCTGTATATAGACAATAAATTTTGATGTGTTTATGTTAAAGATAAAAAATTTAATAATTGTTTTATAAATGCTCTTTTAACTCTAATTTCATATTAAGAAAAGCATCCTATATTTATTGATGTAAAATTTTTTTTAAACTCCCATTTATAAAAGAACGTCCTCAAAACTAAATAACACTTTCTTTGTGTGTTCATTAATATTACTTATGGTTTTAATAGGAATGTCGGAAATATATTTCGTACATTTTTTTTACAATACGTATATTTTAAACACGTTTTTTATGTGAATTATAAAAATTAGTTCGATTTATTACTAAAATTATACGAATGAAAAAGTTTTAAACTTGGCAAATAATTAATTAATATTATTTTTAAACCACAGTAATATTTTTAAACTAAAATTAAGAAAAAAAAAATTATCCATAAAACAATATTGTTTCACGAATGAAAAAAATAGGAGCGCATTTTTAAAAAGTGTTAAAAAACCATTATGTTTGTAGTGTACAATAATTAAATTCTATCTGATATGTATTATTATTATTATTATTATTATTATTATTATTATTATTATTATTATTATTATTATTATTATTATTATTTACAACGTAAAAGAAATCCTCTGACTACTTTAAAATGTTAAGGCTTACTATTAAGAAAACCTTTAAAGGGGCCATTGATTTGTTCTAAAAATAGGTATACACAATACACATCATACCTATAACATTTAATTTTCTATCAATTGCTAATTAATGGAGGATAATTTTAATTTGCAAATTTCTTATTACTAAATCGTCTTTCATCATTTATTAGGAATGAAATTTTCTTTCAATATTAATTTGCTTACATCAATTATACTTTTAAATTTACATTTAAGAAACACTTATTTTAAAAAGGTTTTAAAATTTTAAAAATTAAAAAAAAATGTAATTTTTACTTACGCATCAGATACGTATTACACAAGTATTTTTCTCGCATTTATTATATTTCTCCATTTTAGTAGTAAGAAATATTAATGCAATTTTTTTCTTTTCTTTTTCTTTTTTTTAAGAATTTATAACAACACTGAAAATGTTATGTTCATAAAAAAGCGATAACTATTTATGATATGAAATGAAAGAAACTGCTTTTTAAGTAATACCAATATTTTAAGGATATTTAGTTATTTTTTACTTTAATATTAGGAAGAATACTATTAAAATAATAAATTGGAAAACGGGAGATAAAATCAGGCTTTGAATTATTTATTTGTATAATTTTTAATATAGTTTATTTAGCTTATAACGTTGTTTCATATTATATTTAGAAGCTTAAAAACTGCATTTTACATGCTGACATGGCATATTTTTCATGTCCTTTATGATTAAATGATTTTAATCTACCTATTTAGGGAGAAAATCTAACAATAAAAGTAAACACTTTCTAAAAATATTATTTAAAAAGTATTCGATAAGAGGAAAAAATATTAATGTACTCCAGATAACTTTTTAAAACTCTAGATGCGAATTTTTTTCTAAACTTTTATAATTTTTTTATTAATATTTTCTACCTATAATGAAATAAAATTTAGTATGATTTGACTATTTCGTTTGGTATTATACATTAATAAAACTTTAATAAAATTAAAACTAAAAATTATGTTTTCTAACTAAGGATTAAATAAATATTTAATGTCCTTCGTTTTTCTCATACTTTTGTATTAAATAATACTAAAATATCATTACAAAATTTAAGTTACTATTTATTGTAAATATGAGCTTTAGCATTAGATAAAGCAACCTTATTTACTTGTTAAGTAAGTAATATTCAACATTATTGCTAAGTGACATGATATAATTTCATTATAAGTCCTTTCTAATTTACAGATTAGTTCAATGAAAATCATAGAGAAGTTTTCATTTGCGTAGAAATTGTATTAACAATGTTTATAACCTCTCAAATGATAAAAATTTATGCTTTTTTTTATTTCATTTTATCTAAAAAGGAATTTTACTTTTTATAATTATTCATTAATTTTTAATTAACTGTAATATATTACTTATTTAGAAACTCATAACACCTACACGTTTCAAGATTTATATTTCTTTAAGAACTTAACTGGTACACACTTAAAAAATAAATATGAAGATAAGATTTTAAAGAGGGTTTCGGTTTTAAAAATATTGTATTCAACATGTTTAAAAATTAATTCTTCATTAACTATTTTGAGATTTTAGTTTAAAAAAAAAAGAGATAATATCTCAACCCTTTTATACATTACATCCAATTTTTAATTTTCAAAAGAAAAAATTCAATTTGTATTTCTATTAAATTTTTAAAGTTATTTAAAGTGTTCTTTGTAAGTTACAGTTTTCTTGTTTTCTCATTAAAGCAAAGAATAAGACTGATTAAATATTTTAAAATATGCAAAAGCAATGGGAATAACTTTTACATTTTTGAATAATAAGTAAAAACTGAATACATTTTAATTTTGAATAAATAATATAATATAATATAATTTGAAAAAATATAGAATTTTATAAGTAGAATTAAAAGAGTTTTATGTATCTGATTTCTTTATTAATAACCTTTTTAATTTATATTAATATTCTTTACATAAAATATTAATATGTACTTTTAAAATATTTGTTTTCTATAATAAATATTGACAAGTCTTTCCATGCTTTGAAATATTGCAAAAAAAGTTTATTTTTTATTCATAACGTCACTAAATTTACATTGAAAAATGTTTTGGTATAGTTTATTTAAACATTTGAACTTTAAAATATTGGACACAGTTTATAATGATTTGAAAACATATTTTGTTTTGCTGTTTACACTACTTGTACTTAACTACTTCAACTCCATTTTTAAATCAGAAACAGCTTAAAATTAACTGCGGGCTTTACCTACTGAATATAAAACTCTAAAAATTGTATACTATTAAAAACATGTTTTATTATTGCTAAAACATGATATTTATTAATTTATCTAAGACCTATGCGTAAAATGTATGCATTAAATTTGATTCCACAAAGATGGCTTTATATCTTTGGTTTTTATTTCCAAGTTCAGTAAAATATTTTCATGCATCATGTTTATTACTTTAAAATCGTATGCACAAAAGTATGCTAAAAATAATTACATATTTTAAGGGGTTTTTATTTTTAAAAAATGTTTACATTTTAAGGGGGTATCCTTAAAAAGAATAGTTCAATGACATCGAATATAAAAAAAAGATTCACAATTTATAAAATCTTTATAGAATCGATAAATTAGAATCGAATGATTTATAAAATCTTTATAGATTTTAGATTTATAAAATCGAGTTTCCCCCCTTGAAATAGATAATTATATCAAAATAATTAGTACGAAATTGTGATCTTAATTCAATACCGATAACTTAATAATCATTAGACATCGAAAATTCTTTTAATCAATCAAATTATATAGTAACAAGAACCGCGGTAAGTTCGAATAAAATACGTTCGTAAAATTAAAAATACAACTGATTGAATTTATTTATTTGCAAAGTAAGAAATCAGGTAAAGAGATAAAACTTAAAGAGAAATAAAAACAAAATAATAACCCCCCCAATATTTCACTGAAAACCACTCAAGTTCTAAAATATTAAAAAAAAAAAAAGGAAAACTATGCGTAAAACAGTTTCCCCCGAGCAAGAAAAGTTACTTTCTACCAAAGGAAATAAAAAAGGAGCGTTATTTTTGTCGAACAAAAAGCCAAAGATTACTACTACTACCGACAAATCGTTCGCTCAAGATTGTTGAAGAATTTTCTCCAAAACGGAGGCGCGAGGTGCCTCATAGCCCGTGGAAATACAGATATCTCCACACGCGGTTAAACAGGTCCACGCTCCATTGAAGCGCTAGGCTTATAAGTCCCGGAATGCTGAAAGCAAAATATTATGGTGAGCTATTCGAAATAATTGAAAGAGGATTGAACTAATGGATGCTGCAGTGAAACACTAGAGACCACCTTAAGCTGTTTGCTTGCATGTCTTTCCTTTTCCTTCAGGGTGCAGATGAGTGCAAATAGAAGGCTCCGGCGGAATAGGAAGTTGAGTTGGAAAGTAGTGAAATCTTTTGTTTGAGGTTTTCCTCTGATTTAGATGAGATTCAGCGGGGTATTTTTTATTTGATGGTTATCAAACGTTACGTCATTTGAAGGGTGTTATGAAAAGACGGCGGCGGGTTCTTTTTTGTGATGGCGGTAAAGTGCAGTGCACTGCTCTTGTTGAATTGTTTGGTTTTCGAGCGTATGTAAGAGAAAGTATCTTTGAGGAATTTATTATTATTTTTTTGTAAGGCTATTTTTTGGGTTTGTAGTTTGTCACTTCAACTTTTGTTTTATTGCGACCTTTGATTTTAGACTAGTTCTTTTGGTTTTAAGAACCCTTATTTCTGTTTGTTCTTGATGTCGTTTTTTCTCACTAAAATAAACTTAAAAGGTTTGACAGGTTAGGGTTTGAAAGTTTTCCAGCTTTTGTTGTTCTTTCACTCAAAGTAACACTTGAACATTTCAACTTTTATGGTTTAGGTTAGGGTATCTTTTGAACAAATTCATGTGTTCGGTAATAAAAACATCTCATTTCATACTTATTTTAACGTAAAACTGATGTTACGAAATTATGACTAGAAAAAAATGGATCAGGTATTCTAAAAAAAACTTTCCGCCCAAAATTTATACTTTTTAAGAGAAGAATTTAAAATACTATATGAATAGGAAACATTTTATCCTTAATCTTTCTAATTCATAACATTTTAAAATTATCTTTATTCAGTCTATATTTTTTAAGCTTGCAATCAGATATGAAGAAAATATTTTAAAAATTGCTACTATAAAAACATAGTTTATTTGGAAAATTTGGTTTACACACAAAATGGGCCCTATAGCAAGTATTGAAATCAAATATCAAATTTTATTTGAACAAATAGTTAAGTCGAAGTCATGCAACTTAAGTTATTTTTAGGGAAGTTTTATAGATTTGACCACATTTACATCATATCAGAGGTCATAAGTCAATTTTGACTGAACTTTTGATAACAGCATTTTAATTAGTAGTAACTGATTAAAACAGTACTGCCGTTTCTCTTTTCTCACATATGCTCAACAACTTGTCATTGATTCCTTCCATAACAATGCTGTAGCGACAGCTTCCGTAAGTACCAGCTTACGTGACCGGCAACTAAAAAAATAACTTATCTATAAGGATCTGGAGAACAGTAACAGAGTGTTCCTTCAACTCTGGGAAGGCCGTTCAGCGGTCGAAAGTGTCCTCTCCCTCGTCTCATAGCGTGGAACCATAGACAGGTGTGACGTTCCTGTACATAGCCCATGTGATCTTAATCAACGCGAATTACTTCCTTTGTCTTTGAACTCTCTGTTGTTGTGCAATTAGTGTCGGAGAAAATGGTACTCGGTGAATCAAATTAAGCAGGAGGAAATAATGAGGGGGTAGATTTCAAAGACAAGTCTTCGGACCCTAGGGAACTGACTGACTGACTGCATAGAATCTAATGTCATAATTTAGCTTCCGAGTTGTCAACATTAGTTATACCTATGCATCAGTTTGAATTTGCTAGTTTAGTTAGTTATATTTGGAAGGCAAATGGTGTCTTTATTTTACATCTTCACTAGATGTTTGCATGTTTTTATAAATTTTGTTTCATTCAACAAATTTTCAGTTCAAGATAATTAAATATTATTTTTTCCAAATTTGGTGAACCTAAGAATATTTTCTTTCAAAACTTATTTTTTTAACACTTATAAATAAAAAATCCATCTGAAGTGTAGTCATTTAATACAACTTAGGTTAGGATAAATATATAAAATGTTGCGGTTTTATTACGCCTAACGCTAAGTCAGGCAACTTTGCTTTAAAACTGGGGTTTCTGAGTATGTCTTAAGTGATTGAGCTTTTGAGATTGGATAAACAATACCCTTCTTCTAGCCCGAAATTTTATACCCTCTTTTACAATAGCCATCCTTGTAATAAGGAAGAGTGACATTAAATAGCTCAATGATACGCTTCTTTCAAATGAAGTAAATCAAAAACTCATCAAGATTGTTTTTGTTTTAATTTTTAATTCAATACATGAATAGTCATTGTTTTTCATACAGCGACGTATAATAATACTTTTGAATTCCTCATCGTGGAAGAACAAAAGCTCCCACTCGTCTGTTTTCCATCGTGATCTTCTCTCTCTTTCGTGATCGAAAGAAGGAGAGAGAGAGAGAGAGAAACAAAAATCTGCTGCTCCACGTTGATCAACGAAGCAGGTGATCTGTTTGAAAAATTAAACGATCTCCGGAACTAATGCGATTTGAGGCTTTCCAGTCGTTGACCCTTCTACACCCAATTCACTGTTGAGTCGTAATTGTTCAATTAAAGCGTTTGTTGTTAAGGACCTTGTAGAGGTCGGGAGGGCGAGGGAGAATTTTCCCATGCACACACACATAAAAGAAAACGATTGTATTATCGTGTTTGTAAGATTATTTTTTAAGGTTAATTTGACTTTCATTATTTTTTTCATGTTACAACAAGGGGGATTATAGTGCAGTTTGTGTTTTGGTTTATTGTTGGAATGTTTTGTAAAACTTTATATCGATTCTTTTCTTTCCGATTTTATTGGTGTATTCAAGCGTGACTGGATTATTTAGAGGAAATGATTTTTAAATCTATTCTATCGCAGAATTATTGACAACCGTTAAATCTGTGTCTAAAAAATAATTAAGAAGTATACATTTTTACTGTTGATTTTTACAGTATAAGTGTTGAGAGTTGGTTAGATGAGTTTTTTTGTTCCACCGTTAAAAATGCTTAAAAGCATTTTTAATTTTTAAAAGTAATTTATTTTTTTAACATAATGGAGTAGATGCAATTATTACCGTTCTAAAAGAGAGGGTTTTTAAATTTAAATTAAAAAAAATTGCATGATTACGATTGCATGCATAAAGTATGACTTTATTGATATTTTTCTCATTAGTATTTCATTGAATTTGTGTAAATTTTTTTCTTGTCTTTGTTTTAATTAATAATAACTTATTTTATTAAATAAACATGAATTTATTAAAAAGTAAATAATAATAAATTTACTTCGTAAATTTTCTTGAATAATGAGATAATACAAACAAGAATGTTTCATTGTGATAAAAAACGATTCCATGTGACGTGGAGTTCCGAGAGACACTATCAAAAATTATCGAAGGGGTTATCTTATGAACCACTGAAGCTTCATCATGCTTCCTGGATCACTAGAGCCACATTTAGAGCTGGCATACATAATGAGGTTAATAGTTTTACAGCTAGATTAAAATCTCGACTTGAATCAATGCTTCCAAGTTTCCACGTGTTCTAAATAAGGATTTTATTACATGCATGCTAGTTAAAATAAATAATCCCACCAACGTAATGATAGTTTAGAAACTTTATATCCTCTTCTGTGAATCTTTTCAATAATCAGTTTAAAACTGTAATAAATACTTGCTTTTGATACAACAATCCATTAACTTGGGAACTAGGGATTTGCAACTCTGTTTTCAATATAGTATGCACTGATAATTTCTGATCTTGTTGAAATAGTTATTACTGTATGTCTTGAAAGTTTATCCCATTTCAGTTAATACATAATCTAACTTTACTCCTCCTTTTCTATATCTGTCAAAATAGGAAGTATTCAAGGTTAATCTTTTGGTGAAGCTTTTCCGTTTAAGATGTTGACTTAATTCTGTAAAGTAATGCACAAATGATACCTTCTCTAGGATTCTCAATAACTGAATAAATAAATGATGGCTTTTTTTGGAAAAACCTTTGCTCTCAGGTTAATCTATAATAAAAGGAGAAGGTGTATAACTATCATTAGGGGAAAAATCTTAATACTTTACTTTAATTCTAACATAGGTATTCATATTTTTTGGTTTTCTACTTTTCTAAAAAATTTGTTTAATACTACCAAGATATTCAATATTTTTTAATAAGTTAATTGTTATTACATAGAATATTTTCTTGGTATGTGGTTGTATAAGAGATGCTAAAGTAAAATAATAATGTTTTTTTAATATTTTTTTGATAAAAACCGAATAAATTAGCTTTATTTTCTCTGCTTAATTTTACCAATAATAAAAGCGGGGAAAAGACCACAGCAATATTTATTCAAGAATATCTAGAATATCTTAGAAAGAAGTACTCGTATTTTCTCTTTTGGAAGCTTGAAACTCAGTTAAGTTTTGTTATTACACATTTCTCAATAAAAACAAGCACTATGTTGTATCAAATCAAGAAAAGCACCTAATATAGAAAGGATTCATTTCTAGGTTTTGGAAAAAGAAGTACTATTCCTTTTAATATAACTTTTAATATTTTAATATAATTAAAATTTTAAACCTTTCTTGTTTCTTGGCAGAGGGGTGAACAACAGTAAAAAAAAAAGTCTATGGGAAGTACTGAAGTACTACATCTAAGCGCCATTCTGTTATAAACTTATTCCTTCTTATCAAATAATACTTTTCATAACCAATTAATTATTTGAATTGAATTCTTTCACTATCCTTCCTATCTCACGCTGAAGACATATTTTTTTTAGCAAGACTCAATCCATGGCCACCTAGACTCATAAGGCCAGAGAAGTTTGAAATCGTGACGCGAAATAGTAGGCAAGACGTCACTTTTCACCAGCGCAAGGTACACGATTTCAGACTGGAGTTGCGCTGTTGTCCAAAAAAGCTACGACGAGTGACTGCCTACTATTTCGCATCACAATTTCGAGCTTCTCTGGCCTTAGTGAGTCTAGGTGGCCATGCTCAATCTCTCTCAGGAACGAGTCGGGTTACTCAACTTTGATTTAAAATATCTTGTGAGATGGAGATAGATGTAATATTTTGCAAGGTTCAAAAATTCAGAGCTTCGAGGCATTTTCCCAATTTCGACTTCCAAATTCCACGCAGAAAAAAAAAAGAAGAAAGTGTGTGAAACAGAAATCCGAACCTCTCTCTTCCCCACACATTACCTCCTGGAAATGAACGGTTCCACCAATTTACTTCCACCGATTCCACCTAATGCAAAAACGAATTCGAATTCGATTCTTTTTCTTCCATCGACAATTGCGGAAGCGAATGATTCTGACCGCATTTTGGAGAGGGGGTGCACTAGCGGAATTTCGAACGAATCGCTGCAAATATCGTCTGCGGCGGTCCATTGCCTAGTACTAACGACCGAGGCTGTCACGCCAGGACACCCACGGGATGGTGAGAGTTTCCATTCCTCCCCAGACGAAGTGTCTGGAGGGACATTAGCATGTCGGTTGATGGAACGCGACAAAGAATCGTCATTAGGAGATGCGTCGGGTAGCTATGACACCAGGCGGTAATTAGAAGACTCGATGATGAACTATTCTGGGGAGAGAAGTTGTTTTTTTCTTTGGAGAGAAATTCTCATTAGGTGGAATGCTGTAAACTAGAGGTTCTCAACCGGCAAGTTTGGAGAAAGTGTTTTTTTTTCTTTAGAAAACCCGAAAATTTCTTCGGCTCATTGTGTCAGAATATATTTTTTTACTAAAGCTTTTTTTTACTTTCCTCTTATGATGTTTGGAATTTGAGAATCATCTTATACTGCTTAGAATAGAGAATTTTTTGAAGTTACAGTAGAAGCTCTTATAAAAACCAGATGTTTCACCTCTTGAAAAAGTTCGCTTTGGTGAAAGTATCAAGTGGTCGCCAATTGGCCATCGTTTTTTTACCAATCAGTATTTGAGATTTTGTTTTGTTTACACAACAGATCGGCTCTAAAGTACGCCAACTTGGCTACGGTTAAGGACTTTCTCCAAAGTTAACTCTTTCAAAAGGCGAGACAGCTAGTTTTTTATAAGAGTTTCTACTACTGGAATTTTTTTGTTGGGGGTTTTTGTGACGAAAGACCCAAAGAAGGACATTTTGCGCTTACCAAGACAGATATTTTGAATCATAAATACTACTAATCCTTTAGATTTTGATGATTTTTTTCTTAATTACTTTTTCAATATTAAGTTTAACTGTACAGGGAATTTAAAAAAACCCCACTATTTTATAATTTTTGTAAGGCAATCGGATGCCATAAACATCATTTTATTATTTTTACCCCAGAAAATCAGTCAAATTCTCATAAATTTAGTGCAAATTAAAGATTTCAAAAGATTACTAGAAATGTAATTAGGTTACTCTAAGAACTTTTTTATTCCATTCATTGTATCGCAATTCCCCATTTCAAACATAATTTAAACTTTTGAAAATGTTTAGTCTTACTTACAATTATGTATCAGTGTGTGCCCAGGGTCAGTTAGTGTTAATTGTTTTAGTTATTGTGCTCTGCTGGAAACAGTTTTCTACAAAACTTATATTCGTAAATTGGTCTTGATTTCAAAGAAACACATTTTTAACATTCAATGTTTTTAAAGTAATAACGACTTGAATGGCTAAGTTTGAGGTTTTGAAACTCATATTTGGATTTTTGGGCTTTATACTTTTATACCTTTTATATTCAATACCTTTTTCTCAGATTAAATTCAGTATATTATCAATGCAGAAAAATCCTTTTATCAATTTTAAATAGCTTTTATGTTACCCCTTATTACCGATACAAAAGGTTTAACCATATACCATTTCAGAGCTAGGTGTTTTTTTTTATTAAGTTGAACTATATATAATGCTAGATACTTACTTATAAACTACTTTAAACTAACCTTAACCTTCTAAAGTGGCTTCAAAAAAGAAAAAAAAACACCCTTACTTAACCTTATCTCGTGAGTTTGTCGGAACATCTTCTCTTCAACAAAAGATTCCAAATTGCGGCTTTTAAAATGCTGAACTTGTTTCCGCTTTGCTGTTTTCCAAATCGTGATCACACACAACAGTCCGTTTAAGAGCTATTTCCCTTTTTGTTACTGTCACGCTACTTTATAAAAGTTGAGAGCAGAGATAGCTATAAAACTGGCGGCATTTTAGACAGACAATTCTTGCCTGTTTACTTTCTCAGAGAATGAGAGCTTTCGATAATCTGCCTGAGAAGATTTCACGAAAGAAATGTAAGCTAAACGCATAATGGAAAGAAAATTTTGAAACATCAAAAATCCTTTTTACTTTTACTGCTGTGGGAACGGCAATTAAAAGATTGAGCTACCTGGCTTTCAATTATACGTTTGAGATGCGTTCTCAGGCACTAAAGAGGCACTCAAACCTATGGGAGATTATTATAAAAGAAGCCATAAAAGAAAAAAAAAAGATAAGTTCTTTCATGAAAAATCAATCAATACCCACTTCTTTGGTATTAAAAAACAATAGGTAGATACTTTTTAAAGTGGCGTACGAGCATAAGCTTATTTTGTGACTTAATCATATAAAACTTTCTATTCAAAGTTACTTAGATTCAATAAGAAGGGCTCATAAAAAATTTAAATTTACTTGAGAACTCATTTTTATCATATCATACCATCAAACAAAGCATGGAACTTTTTTGTTTTGTTGTGTTCTGTTTTATTCCTTCAATGAATCAAATATTTTCCCTGATAATTTGTGGAATTTTTATCAAATCAATTTTTTTCTTCAATTTCTTGTAAAAAATCTTATTAATTAATTAGAACATAGATGTGAAAAGTTGTGTAATAAGTTATTTTTCGTCCATATACTAAAAAAATATTCGTTGAATTACATTCTGAAATGTGTTTTCCAAACGAGTGTTTTTAATTTTGGGTGTCCTTAAATCAAAATTGTGGGTATTATATTACACTATTTAATAATTAATATTATTATTCATCGACATTATTCATTTAAGTTATTTATCTCGTCAAATAATAAGTCTGTTCAAAAACTTGTTACTACTAATAATAAATAAATGACATGGCCTCACTTCAAGATAACATTTATTTTCTAGGCCACCTTTAATAAATACCTTACAGGCTAAACGATAAATCAGAATTAAAAACAGCATAGGTCAAAAGCTTGTTATAAAATCGTTTACAATGCTTTTTACAATGCATTTTGCTCCAAGGGATCAACTAATAAGCTGAAATCTATGCATTTAAAAATACTCATAGTTACAACCTATAAAAATTCATTCTCCTTTAGGTAATAGCTAATGAGCAGGTAAAAAACTCTTTTGGTATATAAACAAACATCCTTTAGTTAGTGCGCTTCAATGGCCTTTCGCCCCAAATATTCAACTAAGCATCTGCATCCATAAATGCTTCTCTGATGTTACCCCTCTTTTCACGATAGCACTTCCAAATTGATTGTCAAAATAGCCGCAGCGTTTATGCTAAATGTTATCAGCGTTGTGGACTACGTGTTTCAGCTTGGAGAAAATCTATCAGAACAGATTGATAAACGAACCCAAACGACGTAGAGTCACTAGAGCATAAACATAGCACAGAAAACAACTTCGACAAACTGAGAATGGAAGGTCTTTGTTTTTTTTTTTAAAGAGAAGGTTAAATTATGCGTTTTGAGGTTTTTTTTTCAATAAAGTGGAAAGAATCTGGTTCATCGGGAACACTAGGAGACTGGGTCAAGTCTTGATGTCAGTAAAAAATATTTTGAATAAAATTTAAATAAAACAATTGACCTGATGTGTATTACAGAGTAATGTGTACTATTTCTTTGGTTTGAAAACGATTTTTCACAGACTTTTTGCATATCAACGTAAACTGTTTTTTTCTCAACAAGATAAATTGTTACGTTATTTTCAGATTGCGTAGTACCTTGTAGACCTTACAACCGTGTTTTCGCACATTTAAAATAAACGATTTCATATAAAAATATTTTATTTTTGTTGTAATTTCCTCCTTTTTTATTGGGAAACACTTTTAAAGATATCTCTTTTATCTTTTGACCCAAACCTGTATATATCTCAATAACAAGCTTGCGTCAAAACAATCTCATTAAAATTTTTTCAGGATAGTTTCTAATTTTTAATAAGGTGTTTTAAAGTTTCACAAAGTTTCCTTCTCTATCTATGAACACTATACACCTTTTCTAATTCCAAGGCATGGTAAAATAATAAAAAATGAAGACTTTTTATTCTGAGCTAATCAAAATAATCATAACCTATGATCTAACATTTGAAATAATATGAATAGAACTCTCATTATTCTCACCGGTTGTGAAATCCTTAAAATAACTAAAGAAAATCACCACAGCACAAAATTGACTTTTCAATAATAATATCAGGGTATCAAAGTATTTTTACGAGTATAATTAGTCTAGCATTTATAGGAGTATTATATCATTATAATTAATATAACCTGATTATATAAGAGACTATGTCACTATAATTAATAATGAAAACCAGGATTTTACTACCTTAAATGCTTATGAAGAATCAATGATGTGGAGTGAACAACTTGGAGTTAAGAGTTAAAAATTGCACAGCTTAACTAGCCAGTTTTTTCCTATTCAGTCATCCCACCCGTAGATAAATCATTTTCTTGAACTTAAAGTAACCCCCTTCACGATTTCTCCCTCAAAAAACAATCTCTTCCGGGAACAAACTCTTGAACCAAACCTTGACCCTAGACAAGCTCCACTTCCCATTATAAAACACGTTCTGTGTTTGAGTTTCGTTTCACACAAATTTGTCAGACGAGTTTGAACCCTCGAAATCCCAAAGGTGTCAGAAGGGTATAACAAAAACACCAGCGGCCTGTCATGGAACAGACAGACGGATCTAGAACGAAAGAGGATCTTCCATTCTATTCTTTCCCCGCCGTCAGAAATCTTTTTCATCGGAAACATTTGTAGACAAAAGAGTGTTCTACCGCGTGGGCTGGATACTACCCCTCGGATGGAAGATGTTTCTATTACACTTAGAATGATAGCATCGCACACGATTTTTGTTAAGTAAACTTAATGGATCTCCCAAGCTTGCCCGTTTCTCGCCTTATTGCATCAAATTTCGGATTCTATTCATCCGAGATGGGGGCTCTTTAATGATCGAAGTGACCCCGGAGCCAAGTCCGTTCTGCTTTGGTGAGGAAATAGAATCGCGCTTTTAATTATTTTTACGTAAATACGTGGAGTCGGGTATGACGAATGGTGATCTGAGAGGAATAAACTTTATACCTTTTATATCTACAATACATTAAGTAAACGAGTGGTTAATGCCCAGTTTTTAACGGTGTATCAATGAATGGTTTAGCTGAATGTGATTAAAAAACCCAAAAGTAGATATGACTAGGAGTTTCTATTGGAAAACAAAATCAAATGTGTAGAGTTCCTAATACGTATAGGCAGAGTGAATTCGAAAAGCTATTATAAAAATAAGAAACTACCAGAGGAAAAGTTGGGAGGTAATTTCTATCCTATTATCCTCTGCAGAAACACCTATGTTCATTGGAGAAAACATGTATGTACTTGTACTTGTTTCTTTATGATTGGCAAACAAGTTTGTCCAGAAAATTATTTTTTAAACATAGTTTACAAAAAATCAAACAATTTGAATAAAAATTCCGAGTATTTCTATTATGGCAAATAACTATTTTTTTTAACCCTAAAGAGAAATTATATAACAATCTCAATTTTCAACTAACTAACCTAACTCATTCAGATAGTTTTTTATCTTTTTTTCCTAGATATTTTCAATCAAATGGGTCTAATTTTTATGATACTTTCTAATTTTCTAAAAACATTTAATTTAGTTATTTATATTTATATTCCATTTAAAGTAAATTAAGTTTATTTGTAAAAAAAAAACTTTCAGGATAAATTTATTGATCTAGAGGCGTTAATTTCTTCTCTTTTTGATTCATATAAATAAAAAAAAGGTGTTAAGATAATTTGGACCAATATTTCTTTCAATTAAAAACGTTATCTTCTCTTCTGTTGAAGAGATCTTTTATTTATGTCTATTTTCTAGTACCTGAAATGCCTTCTTTATAATTTAAATATACTATACATATCAAAGCGCACCCTAATTGAAAAAAAAGTTAAACATATTTAAAAAACAGCGAAAACGAAGCTCCGGGAAGAGAGAGACGAAAAGCTCGGAATGAAAAGAGGTTACGAATGTCAACCGCGCTTTTAAAAGGTTAACTAAGATAGCATCTTTCAAAGAGGATTACGCACGGTTCAGGGGTACCACACTTCCGAAATCAGATACGATAAACGCTTTGATGAATAACCTGAGATAGATATGGAAATCAGAGTGGTGAGGATATGAATAACTCCATTACCTACTTTCAAACCGCATCTCTCTAAAGTCACAGAAATTAAAGTCCCGTAATTTGTCAGTTAAAAATTTCTCATGGTAAAAGCCGATTATTTATTTCCCATTTATGATTATTAAATCATTAAAGTTTTTAAATGTAACCAATCTTCCAATCTATCAATTTTTCTTCATTTCCGTGTTTTTAAAAATATCCTTTGAATTTATTTTTCTTTTAAATCTTTGAGTTCAAAAAATGAATATCAAGAGATCAAATAAAATTCTATATTGTAAACTTTTTTATTGTAGAAAACTATTGTAGAACTCTCAATTTTCTTTGTAATGGCATTTTGCTTCAAATTCCTTCAATAGGTATGTTTTTATGAGACAATTAGGAAGAAAAAATTTCTGTAATTTTATTTATATTTAATATTTTAAAATAAGTATTCAATTATAATGTTTTATTATAGAATACTACCTATATTTGTTCAAATCAGTTTTCAAATTCGGAAAGAAAAAACATATTTCCTTAACATATGTAAGTAACTCGTAAAGTAACTAATGCTTTATAAGTAAAAACTTTGAAGAATAATAAGTCTATGTCTCTCATATTGGGCTCTATTATGTCACCTTTCAGAAAAATCTAAATTTGCTTTCCGGAATTTAAATCTAATTTCTTTACCATAAAAAAAAACGTTTGCAGACCTAGTTCAGTCTTTCAAAAAATGAAGTAGATCCCATGTTTAAACGATCCCCCGAAGTTTTATGACAGTTCTTGAAAAGGATTTTCTCACAATCCTTCCTAACTACACCAATTACCCATCTTGGAACGTCTTAATGATTTCCAAAAGTCTTTCTTACAAACTATTATACCCGGAATCGGTACAGTGATAGTTAATTTCAGACCGAAAATATACCTGCGAAACAAGTTAATTGGAGCAGAAATTTTAGACGTTCGCGATAGATATCTTTATAACGAGGATGCATGCGTAGCTCGCCCTTCTCAGAGACATACGATATAATATCGTTCTTTTTTTCTTTTCGTCATAAGAGTTCACGCCTGGCATTCATTCTTCTTTCTTCTTGATACGGATGGTTAATTGTTCATTACGACTCAGGGATGCTGTTTTGCCGCCTGGAATCGTTTTATTGTTTAGGAGCCACGTTTAAGAGAGATGAATTCCAGGATCTTACTTTGGAGTTTGCGATTCAGTGAGAATGAACCACGCCTCGGGACTAATTATGCTACGGAAAAGTTTTCGGAAGTATAATTTATGGTTTTTAAAAGGGACTCAGTTAACATTTCGGTGTTTTTCTTTAATTTTTTATTTATAAAACAGGTCTCCTTCTTAATAAAAGGGAATTAGTGTACGTGCCGAGTAGACACTCAACCGAGAGAGAAATTAGGAGAACTGAGAAAACCAGAAAATACTATAAAGTGTCGGTGAAAGTCGGTCTTAAGAATGCTTTAATGAAATTGATTTAAAGGAATTGACACTGGAAAATCTTCCGAATAAATAGCTTCAAGACAAAACGGTAGAGAATCTTCGGAAAGTTGCATCACTGGGATATATATTTTCGCTTGCTACAATTTCTACAATTTGAAAGAAAATACTCCATTACAAATGACACTCGTGTTAATAAATTTCATTAAAATATGCGATAAAAAATTATTGAATACATATTTCTTTCATGCATACGTACTTGTTATCTCCATTATTTTAGTAGTGAACTACCTAGTAAATATACAGGAAATAAATAAGAGGATTATCATATCGCTGAAAGAGTTCTTTGTGCTGCAAAGCAGAGGTGCTTCGTGCCCAGTTACAAGAGCACAGCCATCTCACAGAAAGCCAAAAAAGCACGCAAAAGGCATAAGTATATCTCTCCCAGGATCCAAACGGAGAAATAATGCATACAAAATATACCTTTGGAAAACTGATTGCACCTTTGGAGCATTAGTTTTAACGACTCATCGAACATATTTCAATGTCTCTCCATCTCACGTAGGAGTGGGTCGTTTCCGTAAATTACAACGGAAAGAAATTGCACCTTCCTAACACAATAGTGGCAAAAGCCGATGCGTTTTCTTTTATCACAGAGAGCCATAAAAATCTTCTAGAATAATCGCCAGTGCCGTGAACTCGAAGCTTTTTTTTTTGTTATCTTCTGTTGCGGGGCTTTTACCGGACTTGCAACAAGTTTGTTTAGAGTTCACCTCGACCTAACAATCCGCACTCCACGATCTCGTTAAGAATTGTTGGAAGGGATAATCCAGTTCGGTCTTCTCTTGGGACCCATTCAGCTCGTTAAAGACTTCCGTTGAGATTTAGGGACTTGAAACAAAAACACGACTTTTATCCGTCTTGAGGTTTGTGAACGAATGTTGCGACTAGACAGGAAGACAACTTAAATAATCCTTGTTTGAAGGGACGAGATTGATACAGTTGAAGACCATCATTGGCCTTTTTAGCGTTCCATATTTTATTATCAAATAGACTGTTTTTATTTTAGTAGGGCTTAGATATATATTATGAAAAATTTCATTGCGCTGAATAAATCACACTGAAACACAGGGATATCAAAAATTAAATAAAATGAGTAACTATAACCTTTTTGTTTGCCCTTTTGAAAATTTGAGTGTTTGAGTATCTAGTGGAGAAAACGAGATTTTTAACAAATTAAGTGTAAGTATAATCCAAATTCAATAACTATGCAAATGAAGAAAAAATATTTTTTTATCATTATAAAACAAATTTTTACATATTGAATATAAATGAATATTTTATATTCAATTTTAAAATAAAATGCAGCCATTAATTAATATCTTATGCAAAGAGCTTCATGAAAAGCAAAAGGATTTACCACCCTTTAAGAAAGCGCCCTTTTAAGAAAATTATTTTCCTATTAATAATTCCCCCCCCCCCTTTTTTTTCATTTTCATATATAAAACAATATTTTTCTCTAATTTAGAATTATCAATCACCTTAGAATTTAAATTTTTCATTCTTAAAAATTCTTTCAATGAAAAGATGTTTGACATTTTTTATAAATGGTTTCCTTTTTCATAGATTCAATTTCAATCTTCATTAACCAAAACCATTAACTTTGTTGGTCACATTTTCCCTAATGCAATTATGCAAATGAAAGAAGGTTCAAAAGAGGAATCCTAAATTAAGATTTCATCATCGGTAGGTTACGGAATCTCTCGCTTTTCACACTTGGGTTTTTTTTTTGGATTGGAGTTTCAGTCTGTTGTTGACCCAGAGGGTATAGATTCATTTCAGATTAGGGTTCAAACAAGTTCCACTCGGTTTTCAGAAGCACAGACATTCCAATGCATTTTTGGTTCATCGCTCTAGAGTTCTTATTGCGTCATATTTAATGAAAGAAGAGTTGTCCTTGCCCTGCTTGAGATTTTTAGATTGCTTTGGAATTTCTTTTTTTATAGAAAAAGGTTTTTTTCATTCCTATCTTGCTGAATTTGCATTTCATCAAAATAATTAGCATTATTTTTCTTTGTGGATGAGGAAGGATAACGATGTTTTGATTAAAGTGTAAAAAGATAACAAGCAGATATTTTTTCAACTTTGAACAACTAGAACAAGTGTTTTTCATTTTTGAAAAATTTAGAAAAATTAGCTTTAAACCTATTCTCTTCAACAGAGACTCTAGACTCCTTATTTTTATCTATGTACATTATTTTAAATTAAAAAGATACATCTTATTAAAGAGCTGTTTTTAAAAGAATCAGGAGGAATCTATACATAGATCACATTCTTTTTAATTACATACATATTAAACATTTTTCAATTACACGTCTATAACCAAACTAAAAACTAGTTTTAAAATTTCTTAATTTTGTATTAGCAAATTTGTAAAAATATGTTACAATAAAACCCCGGTAAGAATGAACCTTTAATAGGATTCCTTGAGAGTTTGACTGTAATCCAAAGAATTCATTAAAATGTTTTTACAAGTTATATTTGTTATTAAGCAGAAAAATATTTTCATCAACTTAAAAAAAATCTTCCTTAGTTTAATAATATGTATCACTGAAGAGAAACAGTTAATTTGGTTAGGAAAAGTGTTTGATATCCTAGTAATTTTCTATCGCAGCGTACCTTCTTAAATTTTATTACTGAATTAATAGAAGTATAATATTTTCTTAATCTATTCATAACTTTAAATGCTGTCGTCACTTTTTTTTTTATAAAGAAGGGAGTAAAACAAACAGGAGCTGGAATTTGAAATAAAGGAAGTTTATTTATCTCTATTGCATATCCATAGAACCCCCTTTAATTCCCACTGTATCAAAACTGCTCGAAATCAGTTAAATCCGGTATAGGGGTGCATTAACTCCTCAATTATGATCTAACAACACCATATATCCCTCGCAAACAAATTATCCCACACTTATTTATTCTGCTGGCTAAGTTCATTCCACCATCCTCTAATGCAGTGGTTCTCAACCTTTTACACGATTGTACCCCCAAAGGAAAAATATATTTTCCTGCGTACCCCTAGCATGCAGTTGGTGTCGTCGGCTTCTTAAAATTGGGGGGGGGGACCTAAGGATTTTGGATTCCCCCAGAAGGACTTTACAAACTCATGATTAACTCCTCCAAAAATAATATTTTTCGCAAAAGCCCCCGTTCAATGATTTTAAGGTGGGTTTAAATCAATTAATTAACCTTTGTCCCAAGTTTTTGTGAATTGTTTGTAACTTTTCACTTAAAAGGGGGGTATTTGATCTTTTAAAACAAGGTCAAACTCCTTTTCAGTGTTATATGATTAGATAATTTCAAAATCAAATTTTCTATCAACCAGGCTGTAGCTGGATTTTTTTGAGGGAGCCTCGGCTTTTTTTTGCTAAGAAATAAAATATTTTTTTTGGTATGATGTCCTCCCATTCTCAGCACTGGCCTCAACCTATTTTAAATGAAATCGTGTTCTAAATCGACACACTTGGATAATATTGAAGCACACGCGCACGCTGAGCGCAGCTAGATTTAGAATTTTGCAGTAAATCTTTTCAAATAATTTAAATTTTTGGTAATTAAATTGATTTTTTTTCTTACTGTTGTTGCTTATGAAGCATTATACAGTATTTAGGTAAACAATGAATGGGACTGGCAATATGTTTTTAAGTCAAAATTCAAATGACTAGGCAACTAGGGGCATTTAATTAGTTTGCAGAAAATATTTGAAGGAATTTTTGTGCGCAGAGAGTTTTTTGTTTTATCCAACTATGTAAATCGAACTACTATATATCCGTCACCCTCTTATTATACGCCTTTAATGTTAGCTGCCATTGGAAAATTGGCACCATCCTTTATCATTAAACGTTGAAGAAACACATGCAGAGAATTTTCGGTCTTCCTCAAAAGTTAAATATAAAGTTGAAAAACTTTAAAATCATTGAAAATTGAAATATAAATAATTTGTGACGTACCCCTTAAAAGCTCTCGGCGTACCCCTAGGGGTGATAAAGGATGGTGCCAATTTTCCAATGGCAGCTAACATTAAAGGCGTATAATAAGAGGGTGACGGATATATAGTAGTTCGATTTACATAGTTGGATAAAACAAAAAACTCTCTGCGCACAAAAATTCCTTCAAATATTTTCTGCAAACTAATTAAATGCCCCTAGTTGCCTAGTCATTTGAATTTTGACTTAAAAACATATTGCCAGTCCCATTCATTGTTTACCTAAATACTGTATAATGCTTCATAAGCAACAACAGTAAGAAAAAAAATCAATTTAATTACCAAAAATTTAAATTATTTGAAAAGATTTACTGCAAAATTCTAAATCTAGCTGCGCTCAGCGTGCGCGTGTGCTTCAATATTATCCAAGTGTGTCGATTTAGAACACGATTTCATTTAAAATAGGTTGAGGCCAGTGCTGAGAATGGGAGGACATCATACCAAAAAAAATATTTTATTTCTTAGCAAAAAAAAGCCGAGGCTCCCTCAAAAAAATCCAGCTACAGCCTGGTTGATAGAAAATTTGATTTTGAAATTATCTAATCATATAACACTGAAAAGGAGTTTGACCTTGTTTTAAAAGATCAAATACCCCCCTTTTAAGTGAAAAGTTACAAACAATTCACAAAAACTTGGGACAAAGGTTAATTAATTGATTTAAACCCACCTTAAAATCATTGAACGGGGGCTTTTGCGAAAAATATTATTTTTGGAGGAGTTAATCATGAGTTTGTAAAGTCCTTCTGGGGGAATCCAAAATCCTTAGGTCCCCCCCCCCAATTTTAAGAAGCCGACGACACCAACTGCATGCTAGGGGTACGCAGGAAAATATATTTTTCCTTTGGGGGTACAATCGTGTAAAAGGTTGAGAACCACTGCTCTAATGAAAAGCACCTCCCTCCATAAAAACAAACGATCGAAAGTCAATAATCTCCCAACCAGCATCTCTAGCACGATGCCAGGTGGTTCCTTCAAAACTCCGTGATCACCTAATTGATGCGTTTCCATTAATCAAAAACGCTACCGGCAAAGCCCTCAATTACTGGCGCTCGCCTATATCAATCTAACTATTGAATTAAGGCGTCACTACACTAGTCGTGGAGGTTGTAGTACCGCCGGCAATTTTTCAAGAGGGCTTTTCGGCTACGGGTATCCCGTAGTGTTTCCTTGTCAGGGAAGATTTAGGCGATAATTATATTTTTAACACTCGTTTTTTTGTGCCTCTTTTGCTGTAGTGATTGTTTAGAGGCGGGCAAATTGAGGCAATAGATAATCGATCTTTTGAAATTGAATCACGTCTTCTGCTGGCTACCTACGAAACGATTTTTTTGTGTGAACAAAGTATATTTTTTTTAGGATATAGAAGATGGTAGTTGAATGGGCGTCAGGAAGGAAGTGGAATGGTGCAATTTACTCTTACAGATTATATCATTTTGAAAAAATCCGTAATTCCAGCAAACATTATTCAGTGGAGCTATTTTAATCAAAGAAAATTCGGATACTACTTTCAATACTTTTGTTTCGCATTACTTTTAACCCTACTTCCAAAGTGTCTTTATACATCTTTTTCTATAACAAGATTTTGATAAAGCAATGGTAAAAAGGACCATTTTAAATTGTTTTATAAATTGTATCAATAATTTTCGTAGGTGCATTAAACCTTATACTAAAGTTTCTTTTAATAGTTTTTAATTTTTGGAATTAATTAAGGTGTTTGTAGCAAAAACGAGCTAACTCCCAACATCTTCACATTGAAGTTACCTCGCTGTTTCTCCAAAAGCCTTAATTAAATTATCGAATTTAAAAAGATCTCCAACACTAGGCATTAAAATGAACAATAGCCCTGTACCCTAATAATTTATACTGTTATTATTAGGGTACATACGATATAGTAAAGATGTGAAAGATATAGTAAAGATGAAAAAAATCAAGTGAAAACAATTTTTCTTTTAAATTTTGGGTATAACAAATTAAATGTATAGTTAAATAGTATGTAGGTACTTATTATATAAATAACGTAATTAATAGTATAAAATGAGTATTCAGAAATGCAACCAACGTTTTTTTTTGGATATTAATTAGTTCAGTCCATTTATTTTTCCATTAATTTACTCTAAAATTATTAAATTTATACTTATTTTAGTTGAAAAAAGTTAATTAATTTACAGTTGCTTTAAACAGTTTATAATGTGAAAACAAATTTAAATTTTTTTATTAGAAATTTTATTTGATTTCTTAATTTTTCCAAGTACGTGAATTTACGGTAGCTTAGCAAGATTCATAAAAAGTTATCTTCACACAAAAATTTATATTTTATGATGCTATCCCTCAAAGTCTTAATGACATATTGTATCTGATTTAAAGTTTATGATGTTGTAAGATCTAATTGAAGAGTTAACGTAATTATACATTACGCTATAAGAAACTCTCTGAACGAATCCTGAACTTTCTTATTTTCTGTGATATCTCATTGTTGATTGTGTTTTAAATAATTCATCCAAACAATATACGAATCTTAATTTTTTTCAAAGAAAAAACTTGTCTTGAATCATATAATTCCATATAAACTTGAAATAACAGTTATTAAACATAATAGAAATATAAAAAGCATCTGAGTTCGCTCCTAGTTCAATGAACGTTATATTTTAGTCATGTAATTGTTGATGTCACTCTACCTTTGAATAGAATCACTGAATAAAAAACCTCAAAAACAAAATGTTATTTTCATTTCCCTTGGTGAATAACAATTTGATGTGTGTTTAGCAAATATAAACCAATGATTTTTTATATTATTTATGAAAGTTATTTAAAATATGTTGTTTAGTGGAGTAAGATGTGATATAAAAATAGCAATTTTGAGTTCTTTGTAAAATTACTATTTCCAAGTCAAATTTAAATAACTAATCGAAATTTTACAAATGACATATAAAAATTTGTGTGCTTCATTGAGAGAGAAAGAAAAAACATTATAAGAAATTTAAGATTTTTTTTTAATTCATAAAATCAGACGTAAACAATGTGTATAAACTAAACCAAATTTATAACATGATGACTGAAGTATATTTTTCTTTATAGGGTTTGCCAAAATTATTAGAAAACCATGAATCTTCAGTGGAGGATACTTTTAGCTGTTTGTTTGTTGTCTCTAGCAGTAGAGGGTAAGTACTAAAACATTCTTCGGTATGTTACCGTTATATATTCCGTTAAAATTGTTAAACTGTTTTAGAGCCAAATGATAAAATATTGCCAAAGTTTTATTGTTTTCATCAATGTAACCGCAAAATTTAATAGATTGGTTTTCAATTTTTGGTAATAATTCTAATATCTGGCGTTCCTAACTGCTTGGCAATTTTTAACGGGATAGATAACAGAAAAATACTCATTCTTCTACGTGCAGACTTATTATTACTTTTTCCAGAAGTAAGATTAAAAATAATACATAATAACAAAATGAAGGAATTGGTGTGTTCTGGAAAATTTTCTAAAAGATTGAAAACATAAATGGTTTTATAATTTGCTTGAGTGTGGATCTGAAATTCTGTGACTTCTTCTTTTTCATAAAAGTAAAATATGAGCAGCGATGATTTGAACAATAATTGACATTAAAATGTATTAGTCACAGTTCAAATAACGTTGCTTAATTATATTCTTAGTACAATTACAATGAGAAACACAAACCCAAATTATTAAGAGAAAATGAAAAAAAAAATCCCGAATCTCATCGGTTCAAAGTAATAAGATCATCCGGAAGTCTCGTGAAATCTAATAAAACTCCTCACTTAGTGGAAATCTTTTTTAATTTGATTGGAGTCACAAAAGGAGGATGTGTAAATACAAAATGGACAATCTCAGATGAAGAAAAAAACTTGACGGACGAAGAGACACGTAACAAGATTCCGGACACTTATACATCCTAAAAAGAACGGAATAAATCAAGTAAAGCCTGCTTAAGTTTCAATGTAAGCCTTTTCGGGAGTTACAGGTGAGCTCTGGACCGGAACTGAGGCGACCCATCACGGACGTCATAAAAAAAAACGGAAGAATCTGTTGCCATGCAAGAAATAAATAAGTGAAAAACGGAATCAATTCGTGCTAAGTTCAATTCATCTGACTCCAAATGATTTGGAATGACGAAGCGGATGAGGACATTAAATATTTTCAGGTGACAGACAACGAGGAATGTGACACCTGTTGTTGAGGAGATACAAATTATTTTTAAAAGTAATCGAAGTTTTTTATTACGTCTTTGAGGCATGCGAACAAACACTTTTATGAGTGTATAAGGAATTTGTTTTATAAAACAAATTTTGCATTGATTATAAAAGAATAATTTAAATTCATTCATAAACTTAAACCTGGACAAGAGAGAAATACTATCACGCATACAACTTGTTTTAATATCAAATTTTATTATATTAAAGATAGCATTTAATTTTTTTAATGGGGTCAATTTAAAAGAATTAATACAAATATATTATTCAAAAATATCGATGCTTTTTTTATCTATGGATTAGCTAGCAAATGGAGAATGGTAGGACAGCTCCCCTCTATTTGAATCAAGGTATGTATGAGTAAAAGTCGAAAGTAGTGTTTCAGTTTAATACAACCCAATCAAAAAGTAACCTATGTATGTTTCTAATAAATTTACGTTTTTATTTTATGTTATACTCTATGAATTATTTTTATTTTTATTTTATGTTATACTCTTATGTCCATCTAATTTACTTTTGAAATGGCTATAGCTGTTATAATTACTCTTTGAACTAAGCGTGTACTAAGCAAAGACATTCTTCAAAATAATTTATAAAATTTCATAAAAAATTATATGAATACCTTTAATAAGAAATCATAGTTTTGTAAGTAAAAAAATGAAAAATATGTATTTATAGGATTTCAATATGAAGACACGTAAAAATGAAATTATCACTTCTTATCTTTAACATGAACCTTGACTGCACACCAAATATAGTCCCAAGTTTTTAATAGCTATTATATCTCCCTTTCCTGTGATATACTTCATCCTGTTTCAAAATCCTTACTCACTAATTTTAAGTTATGGCATATTACAGAAAAGAATAAAAAGTGTCACATCATATGTCTTTAGAAATACTTTTTTTTTATCCTTTTGAAGTTGATATTTGACTGATGGACTTATCTACTTTCCGATCTCTCATCAATACTCATTAAAGCGTCGAAAGTGGCACCAGTTATTTTTCTTATCCAAAGATATTGTTCGCTTAGTTCAAAGAGTAATTAACAGCTATAGACGTTTCAAAAGCAAATTAGATTGACATAACGTGTTGGACAGGTTAATCTGACATTCATATTGAAGAAGAGCAAGAGCTAATTAATGTAATCGCTCTGAAATTGCTCTACCCGAGGCGATATATTCAAAAAGGGAAATCGTTTTTCTATTAATTGTAATTCTCTCGATTAATATCCAATTTATTACGAATTACAAGGAGGAACGTACTTGACTGGATTACGGCTGTTGGATAAATTTGTCTAAGAAAGAAAATTTGCATTTAAATTTTCCAGAAGTTCATCAAAGTAGTCGAAAAACCACCAATTTATAATTTCATGCATATCTCTTGGTGAAAAATCTAAAATATTCATTGGAATTACTATCATATAGCATTGTAATTACTTGAGTTTTTTTTTTAAGTAATTTACGAGTACGTCCGGAAAGTCCAGGTTTCTGGTTAAGCGTCAACTTATAAAACCACTATCTTTTCATAGTTTTCATTATCAAATTCTTATCTTCTTTAGTAAATTTTTAATTCAAAACTAACCTCATTTTAAAAAACTTGTACGTTTTCTATGCTCGAATTTTTAAGAGCTTTTTCTTCTTAGTTTTAGGAAATAGAACCTTTTCTCAGTTTTAACTTAAGAATTTTACGTCAAAATGGACTTTTAAACTTTTGCTTTTGAAATCGTTCCCTTTACTTTAAAATTATTTTAAATTAGTTATTAATTCTTTCAAAATTAAAACTACACTGATATTTTAGGAGTAGGTAAATATTTGTTAAATTAGATGTATACCTAATAATGTTATATAAAAATTTTTACATTCAAGATTCGTTAAGAAGTATCAAAAAATCTTCTAAAAGCTTTTTTAATGTTTGTTTTTATTTTCATTTTAAATTATTCACTTTATGTAATACGGTGGAGGGTGGAGCTGAATTTTTTCAATAATATCGCTCATTTCAAAGAAATTTTTATCTTTATATTTTCTAATTCAAGGGTTTTGTAGACACTGCGACCCCCCTTTTTGGATTGAAAATTTTGCAGACCCCTTCTGAATTATTATGTAATTTTTTTTAAATCTGTAAAAATTAACGTGTTACTTATAAAAAATATTTATTATACATTACTTTAAATAAAATGTAAATCTAGTGGATTTTATTTAGAGACGATAGTTGGGGGTATATAAAAATCGTTCCTTAAAAAAAAATAGCAGGTTCTCTGGCTAAGGATTAATAATGAATAATAAGAACTGTTCAGAGAACCTCTGAAGATTTTTATATCATTTGCCACATCCTATAAATTAAGAACCAGATTTTCCATAGTTATGAATTTAAAGCCACGTGTAGAAATCGTTTAACACTGGAAGATAACATTCTTTTGTGTGTTACGGAAGTAAATTTCGACATTCAAAAATTGGTTAACTCTTAACATGCCCATGCCCAAGTTAGCATTAACCAGTTGGGAACCTCTTCTCTTATCAATTATGCTAAAAAATTAACTTTAACACAATAAAAAAATATTGAAATTTGGGAAGGATATGTGGTAAATTGTATTTTCCACATAAATATATTCCACATATTTCGTTACCCCCCCAGACTCCTCCTGCGACTTCCAAAGGGGTCGTGTACCACCAGTTGGGAACCTCAGCTCTAATCAATTATTCTAATAAATTAACTTCAACACAACCAAACAAAAAGGAATGACCAAAGTGTTCAAGAACATCCTCAAACAAAACGAACAAAACCGATCGGTCACACTTCCTTAGGGCTGTCCTGTTTTGTCACATTCACCCGTACGGAAGGCATTACGGAAACAAACCTCCATGAGCGGCCCATTGTCGCGATCCAACCAAGTGGCGTAACAAAACAAGAATCTCTCTTCACCTTGCACTTTACCTTCGATTCGGAACGGAGATTCTTTTCACGAAACTGCAAGGCCACGAGAAGAAAAAAAAACCTCTTCACTTCACTTCCCACTTCTCGAGGTTTTTTTTATTTCTTACTTCTTCTTCCTCCTAATTTGATGCCTTCACCGTTAACTGGCCAAAATGGCGGCCCACTGGGCAACCAGCATGAACTTTCATCCATCAGTTTTCTTAATTCTTATTTTCCCCGTTCGAAAAAAAAGTTTTTTTCTTTCCTGCCGCTCGCTTCCTTCGATCTTTTAAATTCATGGTTGTTTTGTTCTCGCAAACAAGTTTTCCGGCGGCGGCAGTCAGTGGAGATGCTCCGTCGTGATAAATTTAACGCCAGTGTAAAAAATGGAATGTTTAGTAAATAAATTATGTAAGAGGTTGAACAACATGAGGAAGAAGGGCATCGCTTGGTATCGTGCTTGAAGGATGATAGAGGATTCCGTTATTTCGGAGAAGCATCCTCTTTTCATGGTTTTTAAAGGAGTGAAGGGTCAACAGAATGCAATAAAATGGATGATTTTTACGACCTTTCCGCTCGTTGAAATGCATTATGTAAATTTACGGTGAATAAAGGAGTTATTAAACTCAAATGTGACCCCAACTTTATGAAAAGTATCTCATGAATTTATTTGAATATAGATTCTTGTCTGAGTCAAATATTCCCGGTTTATAAAGAAAACAATTACAGTTTTTCCAAGAGAAATTTTTAATGAGCCGTGAATTAGGAATTTTTTAAAGGATTCAGTCTTCTTTGCTTAAAGATTTATGATGCTTAAAGATTTTTATGTTAATTTTGCATTTTTATGTATTATAGAATTAAAATTTAAATTTAGAAAAGGTCAAATTAAACTGGGCTCTGACTCACCTACAGAGTGTGTCAAAAGTCCGTTTCACGGCTTTATTTAGAACCAACGTCTCCTAGGGACATGGAAAAAAGGTGTTTCCTTAGGTAAGTGCCCATGGAGAATCCAATGAGATGACTTACAGCTCCCCTAGCGGCGAAATAAGAAAGTTAAAAAATGAATAAGTATAAAAATGAAATAAGTAAAAAAGAATAATATCATAAAAAACGCGCAGAAGAATTTCATGAAAATATCTTAAATGTTCGAGGAGATATTAGTATGTGAAAATAGCGCTCTTTATCAGGCCTCAAAAAAGAAAAATTCACGGATTTGCAAGTTTCTTTGATTTTTTAGTTAAAATACGTAAAATACGTAATAAAAGCCGTGAAACGGACTTTTGAAATTTTCTGTACTGTAGTGATAGTGGTGTGTGATAAATTTTTAGTTTGTTTCAAAACTTGTTTAGAGTAAATAATTGACTGAGAGATCATGTTGTAGTTTGAAAACTGATACTTATCTAGTTAGATACTTAGTGTTTAAAAATAATTACAAAAGTATAAAATTTTTCTACAACATTATTTACAAACATACTTTTTTACTTTTACTAAACATACTTTAAGTCAATTTATGAACTCTGTAGTGTTAGATATTCAGCATAAGGAAAAATTGTGTAACTCAATACAAAATTTTTTTATAATATCCATATTAACTTAAGTGATTAAAAACTTAAGAACGCAAAAAAAAAATATCTGATTGTTATTTAAGTTACTCAGAGACTAATTTTTCTAAAGGAACTGCAATAATCATAACTGATTCGAAGTAAAACAATGAATAAAGAATACAAAAACCATAACCCATACAAGAAAACACGAAAAAGGATATCAAACATGTTTTATAAGAGTTGGAATATCAATATCCGAAACATTAGATGAATGACACGAAATAAGAATTTCATAAGATCGCATCTCAAGAATAAAAGCTATGCGTCCACTCTTATAAAGAATGATCAAAAATAATTCCAAGAATAAAAATTGTCATCTTCATTTAATGTCATCATCTTCATTTAATGCCAATGTCTCATCTTTATTTAAAAATAACTAGGAAAATTTATAAAATATTCCTGAGTTGAAGCATTAAAAAGTTGTTCTATGTGTAAACCTTTTCTCCTTTTAACCTTCCCGTTTACTCAAATAAAATTAAAAAACTCTTTTTGACCAATTCCCTATTGGATATGCAAAGAATGCGCTTTGGAAAGGGGAAATGAAGTTATAAAAGGAATCAATTCTGTGAGATTATCATGCCAGAAATTACATTTATGCTGACATCTCCAATTCTTGGCAAATGAACCAACATCTAAAACAGCTACCATAAATCTTTCTAACTATTCTCATTAACAGCACCTCCCTAATCACCGGTACAAATACAGTTACACACAGATTAGACCCGCCCGAGCCACACCTCTTTTCAAATAACATCCTATTCGGCCATTCAACGAAAAACCTTTTTTATATTACTGCTATTTAATCCCTTGATGGGCGGAAATGTAAATCGCTTCTAGGGCGGAGACGCTATCCATTGTGGTCAGTTCAGAAAACACTTTCCTCAACCGTTTATTCTAAAGGTCATCAGAGACGTTCCCTTTCGATGAGGGTTCGTGTTTTAGCTTGGTGGGGAATTTTCGATTTTGGGAGCGTTCCTAAAATGGTATTCTGATCGCTATCAGTTCGTTCACGCTCGAATTTCAATACCAACACTATTGAAGTTCATTATTTATACGGAAGTGAACATGAATATTTATGTTTGATTGGGGGTGTGGATTTCAATCACAATCCAATCCTTTTTATATCCGCCGCCTCGAAAATGAGGGTCGAATTTATAAGGAAATGTTGAGTGCTTATTGTTAGAATCATAACTTTATTGATAGGCGTAGGTTTAACTGTTTGACTGGGGGGGGCAGAACTTATCTCAGGACCAAGGAAGCTGTTACTAGACTTTCGTTACAAAAGGCGCCCTTCTGGTCCCCAAAATTTTTATATTGTCTCTATTTCTGAGTACCTATATATTGTTGTTGGGGCAAATGTGAATCTTAGTGATTTAATCCCAAATTTTTGCAGACAATACTTGTCCTCAAGCAAATAGGTGACTTAATAGTGAAGTTGTTTTTTTCGCACGCCATCTGATATCCGAGGAAAAGCCGACTTTACAGGAGGACGCCCGAGAAGTGAAGGCCCTTTTTATTTTAAAAGGGTTTTCAGTTTCCCTTGTTGTACAAAGGCTTCCTAGAATTTGCATTGGGGTTCGCACGTGTCTACATCGCTACCTTTTCTAAGTCTTTTCTTCTATAAACCAACTTATCTTGCTCACCTTTTCATTTTTAAAACCCAAATGAATGTAACACCGTAATAGTAATGGTTAAGAATTTTTTCCATGTTCGAACATCATCTGCAAATGCGCGAAGCTGCATTCGTTCCGGTAGATTACCCCATCTCTCTCTCTTTCGTGATGGCGGCGAAACACGATTTTTATTCCATGAAAAGGGGCTCAGCCCCGAACCTTTGTTAAGGGAAACTTGCGTGTGTGCCTACTTTATTATTTCTTTATCAACTGGAGCATTGCAGTCCGACCTTGATTTTTCTCACAGGTGAAATGAATGAATTTCGGAAGCACGCATTGTGTAAAAGCAGCGGAAAATTTTTTTAAAGCGCGGTTCTCTCGAAGGCGTAATGTGTGCGAGTAGAGTTGAGTTGCGTTTCACTTTGGTAGAATAATAAACACTATAGAGCTTGTCATGAGAATGAGCCGAGAACAATGGGATGGAACAAGTCGAAATTAGAGGGAGGATTTTCTTCCCTAAGTTATGAATGATAGTGTTAATTTAGTATTTCACAAGAACTTTTGTTAAATTGAAGTATCATTCTAAGATGGGAAAATCTACAATAAAAAGTGATCTCATTACCTAAATTCGTTGCCCTTTTATCGGATAACCGACTTATAAACATTTGATTTAATTGATATTTCTTATATCAAATATCTGCATAACCACACCTTATGTTCTAATTGACCTCTTGTATACTCCTCCTGGTATTTACATTAAAATATCTTTGGTATTTAAGATATATATGTGGTGTTAAATTTGAAAATTGTCGTGGAAAAAAAATTATAATATTTAATTTTTTTTTAGTTTTTTACAAATTTTTTACTGTTGTATAAATTTGGGCTTTGTTTGGGAATTATTTTCATTTATTAAAAAACCCTACTTTTAAGAGAATGGTATTAGACATTTTAATGTCAGATTTAGGTCTAAAAGAGCCTCATACAGTAAAAGTTTATTAATAGTCAACTTTCTGACTGTGGATATAACATAAAAGTCATGAGAGACTTTATATTTTTCATATTGGCGGATCAAGTGATCATATTTAGGAGTGGTGTGATATTATTTATGTTACTGGTACTTTTTTTGGAAAGTTTACTACGGAATTTCTAAATCACAATTATATAATTGACTTTTCTTACATTTGAAAGTACCTTTTCTAGGTATTGAAAGATAGCATCGCATCAAAGAATTTATAATTGAGTTGGTCCAACTTTTCAGGGAACAAAGTTTTAAAACATTTAAGGGAATATTTAAAATAGTATATTAATATGTTGCTTTTGCTTTGGTAGAAAGTCTTCAATATTAAAGGAGTATCATTCATTGTATTAACTTAAGTATTTATTTATTTCAAAATGCATTTTTAGATTTGCTCATACTCAAAGGTTTTAGAACTGGGCATAAAATTTCAGTTCCACAGGTACTAGATAAATTCAAATTATTGAATTAAGGCACTAATCTAAGCGTAGTTTTATTTAAAAGGCAAAATTTTACAAATTTACTCGCCAGTCTCTTAAATTTTAAATACTTGGGCTAGCAGAAATTTCACGCACTATTATAGAATATCTTTTAAAGAAAAGGGTTCCACTCCAAAAAGTCTTGTAAGAGCTCGATAGTTATTATACCCATTATTTCCGGAATCCAAATAAAGTTACCAATATATTCCATCCATTTTCAATACAATACAATTTTCAATATAGGTCTGTGGGATATTTTCAATGAAACCAGGTCCATACCCCAGTACCCTACACCTCATGTGTCATTCTATAATTCTCTCGAAACAAAAGAATTCGTCGCATCTTATTGAATTATGACTATGACCTTTCCGGATCGGTCGCACGTGTCCGAGCGCCTATAGAAATCCAAAAAACAAAGGATCGTATAATAACCCAGACCGAATCAATGACTGGCTACGACTCAGGGTCAGTCACGCCGGGACAATTATAAAATCCATTGTCCGGTTACCGTAAGGCGAAATAATTAAAAACCGCCTCAGATATCGCCCCTCAGTCACGAAAATAATCAAAGAGGGGTCGGAAAGGTCGGATAGTGATCCGCAAGGACTCCATAGGAAGTGGAGCAGGGTCGGCCAAAAGGATAAGACTGGGACTGGAGAATAACCGTAGGTCAGAGCACTGCTGATTGATATTCTCAAGGTAACAAGCCGATGAAGGTGAATGTCAAGTGAACCAACTTGCGGAAAAGAACCGGAATTGACTTTCACCCACTGCTTTAAATTCCCGGCTGCTGTGTTTTTGTCGAGTTTTTCTGACGGAATCGTGGAAGAGTTAAGAGTTGGTCTTTCGTTGAGGTATGTTGTGTGTGAGCTTGGACAGGCGAACTTTTCACCTCCTTCCTGTTGGATTCCTGGCCGAACGTAACTTTTATTAATGGGCGGTTTTAGCGTTATCTTTTCAACGAGTGGAGACGGCATTCTAATGCATTTCGGCTGTGGGGAGAAGTTGAGATTAGAATAAGCTCTTAATGCGTCGTGTTGTTTTTTTTTTCTCAAAGGCTTGTCTTGAGTTCTTCAAATAAATCAGAATTGGTACGAAATAGTTTATTGATCGTGATGGTGATAGGGTTGTATAGGAAGGAACTTCTTTGCTGGGAATAAGTAATGTGACAAAAAATAAGTATGTAAAACGATGAGGAAGTGTTTGGTGATTCACCTCATGATTTCTCGATTGGATAATAAAAAGGAATGATAGAGTTGAATAATTATCCAACAGAACTAAAATGCACAAACATAGGTTTTTCAATTCACAGTCAGTTCAAAGTTATTAGAGTATAGAAAGATACTTTTTAAACAATATAACGATGGAAACAAAAAATATAATCTTGATTTAAAAATTTTGAAAAATTGTAAAATTTTTCTTATACGAGTTACCTTTTATACAATTAAATTGAATCAACCTAGAACAAGGGTATTAGGTACTCAATAGTAAATAATTATAAATTATAAAGTTCATAACTTTAATAATAGTTTTACCCCGTATATAAATTAATATTTTTAATCTGAAAAACTCTATTACTTAACCAATACTTCTACATATTAGAATAACTTTAGGTATATACAAGTAAGCTTCAAATACTGTTATAAACTCCCATTTAACATCTAAAACTTTCTTGTTTTTTTCAAAATTAGAAGAAATAAAAACGGTACCTTAAACATATAATTTCTGTTACACCTTATCTGGTTTGAAATTTAATTTTTATTAAATTATTATTACATGATAAACGTCTCTCTTTATGAAAAACTTGAATTCGTAAAATTGTTTCTTTATTTTGTTTTTAACTGTTTTATTTTGAACACGTGATAAAGGTTGGAAATACTATTTGAGCTAAACACTAGCAAACATAAAATATAACTAACAATTTTTTTTTAAATAATTTATGGTTCTCTTACTAAAGATGACACAGACACATAACTTCTGCTTTATCTGATGTAAAACTTTTTCATCATTTTAATTTTTGCAAACTATGAGTTTCTCCTTATTCACACTAAAGAATACTGACTACCTCATTACCATAAAAGGTTAGGTGTCTATTTCTCACTTCATTGTAAGGAGATAACCGTATACTTAACATCCAAAACACATTTCAATTTGAAACCACCCGGAAATACATACTACCTCTCCACTCATCATACCTAATGAATTCACGGGCGAAAATCACACCGGCTATTAAGAACCCCATCTAGCGAGCATGGAGCAGAATAATACCCAGACTATACGTTTATTAGCATGAAAAAGTGCAGACGGTGCTCCACAGGGGGGAAAGGACGGTAATCATGGAAATTCGAACTCTTATTTTCCCGCTAAATATGCATTGTTCGAGCGGTTCACCGGAAGCAAGGGGAGCAGACATTTTTATCGGGTGTTCTATCGCGACAAACAACAAGTTCATCCTTTGTTTTCGAGATGCTTTCTCAGGGCTTATGGTTTTTTAACTCTTTTGGCACTTCGTCTGTATGGGAGTAAATTGAGGGGTACGAAATTCGATAGGCGTTCCGGTGAAGCCGTCGGGGTAAGATAAGCTAAGGCCGGTGTGTTAACCTCGAGAACATTTGCATGTATGAAAATTACTACTGCTCGTGGCAAGGTTGGAGGGTTTTCTGGGTACGTTCGAACTTTTTATGATGATATTGAGGATGTTTTTTAATGACTAACGAAAAATTGGGAGAAAAAAGGTGTGAGATCATACCGGATTTCATTTTTTTTTTCTTTTCTTTTAAAAATAATGTCCGAGGCTACATTTATGCTTAGGTCTTCAGTTTAACCTTTTAAATTGTGGGTAGGTACTGTCTGTCTATCACAAGATGAGCTCTGGTTCACATTTCTTACATCCATTCGTTTAGTATCACAATTTTTTTAGGAAATTGCACAGAAAAATTTAGACGAATTTTGTGTTATACATTAAATTTATTGATTTATAATTCGAGTAACCGTGGTTAACCACATGGTGCCTAAATAAAGAAGGAATTATTCACTTAAATTTTGAAAGGCTGGATGTGTGACAGTGTGGCCCTGTCTGATTTTCCTTATTTGGGGAGGCAGAGAGAAAATCTAATTACTGAGATGCGTTATATTTACTAGTTGGTGAGATTATATCTGTAAAGATAGATAGAATTCCTAATATGCATATGGTAGTAATTACCTACTTAAATAGAGTTGTTAAAAATGCAAAAAGGCCCGGAAATGCTATTAAATTTCATTAGTTTCAGTTCGGTTATATTTTTATGGTCAAAATTTCTGGATTTGCATTAAATTGTTTTAAATTTCTCCTTAAAATTATGGATAAAAGGATTTCTTTCGCATCCTATCCCTTACTGATTTCTATTAAAAAATGGTTACGATGAAAATAGCAACAGCAACAAAGCACTTCAACACAGATATGAATGAATGGATGAGTTCACCAGACTAATCATAAGACGATTTTTGAAATATGCTAGATTTTTAAAAAAGTTACGGATCCCTGGCATCCCACCGCTGATGATTTAAGTGATGCATCAATGAGGGGAAAACAAAATGACACTCATGTAGTTCTGTCTCTGTGAGTGAAGAAGGATTTCCTATCTATTCTCCTTTTGTAATCAGTATTTTCATCATCATCAATCATGCGACTTCATCGTAATCCGTGAATCGTTTTGTTCATGAATTATTATTGCTACTGAATGATTATGCATATCCGTTTAGTACTTGATGGTAAGTGTGTAATCCGACCGCAGATATGGTCTTTGAAGACCACTTTGGACACGGAGCTCTTGACAAGTTTTTTTTTAGGTCTGTTAATGTAATTTTAATTCCTGGTGAGAGTGATGGTGAAGAAATTGGACAGTGGTTGATGGACACATTTATGATGTGGCAGTAATTTGGTCCAAAAACAGGTTATCAATCAATTATACTGTTTACTTACGAATTTGCGCTGGTTATTATCCTTTAAATGGAATTAAAAGCCCCATAAAATATTTATGGTTTCGACCTTAAAAAGTTGAAATGATGATTTTATGAGGGTTGACGAACTTTGGAATGCTTCCGATGTGCCGATACCTTGGAGCAAAAGAAAGGCAATCCTTTATCCCCAGAGAACTTTAGATCCTCCACGTTAGGATTTAAACCCGTAATACTACCTACTTAAAGTTTTCAAAATGATTCCTTTTTATCGATTATTATAAGTTACATAACACAAAAGGAGGGGAAGCTTGAATTTGAAGTAAAACTTTTAAGTAATGGAGCTCTTTGATTCACACCACACCAAAATTATTAGGTATCAAGTCAAGCCAGTCAGGAATGACCTTTTAAGCAGTTTTCTTGAGACAGGTTGATTTTGAACACATGGGCAATACTTCTTCCCTGAGCTGCACTCATAATGCAAGTTCGGTTAGTAACTGAGAACAAATAACTCGAATAATTACCAAGCTGTACTAATTACCCTTTCCTCCCAAAATAGAAGGTTGCCGGCATTATTTCTCGGATCGGCTGTCCATTTTAATTGTGCATTGTTCGCGTCGTGTCCAGCGCCTAATGCACGCGGTCACACGTCAATTTTGGCTTGATTCATTGACTTTTGTTCGCACGGATCCACAACTCCTTGTCCATCTCTATGGAGATGACTGATTGAGTAATTGGGAGAGAGAGAGTTAAGTGAGGAATGTTCTTGCTAAGTGCTCTATTGTTTGACCACCGTTGAGGAGGGATTTTTCCGCTCAAAATTCCGGTTATGTTTCCTTTAGGTATCCTTAAGTCTTTAGGTTGTTTCTCCTAATTCGTATTTCGCTCTTACTGCTGTATTCATCATTAACCTGACTTTAGGTTAACCTGGAATCAAATCCCTAATTGGTAGTTGAAGAAGGATAGCTAGTTTTAAACCAATCAGAGTTGACACAAAAGTTTGATTCTAGGTTAACCTTAGGTCAGGTTAGTGATGAATACGGCCGTTAGAGTAGTAGTTTTCAGTTTAACCAGAGATTACAAAACCTTGCAGATCGACTAGTTTAACAACTTCACAAAAATAATATTTTTTTAGCCTTATAGGCCAAGGGAGTGTAAGTAAGGGAAGTTTGAGGGAGATGGGCATTATAAATAAGGGGTGAATATAAAATTCCAATAAAAAAAAGTATTACCATCTTTTTAAAAAAGTATTTCCTACAGTTAAAATGCTCATTTATTCCGAACTTCAATTACATTTTTTACAAACCATTCGGAGGAATGTCTTAAAATTCAGCCTCTATATTTCTGCTGAAGGCTTCAAATTTTACAACCTTCCGCATAGTTTTTCCATTTTTACTTGGGCATATTAATTAAGACGGTCAAAGTTCTGGCAAAAAGGAACCGGTAATGCGTGATTCTACTGCAATTTCATTGTTTTAATCATTTACTCCTTTTACTTAATAGTAGTACTTAACTTATAGTGGAGTATGCGTGCCTATCTTATTTAGTACCTACTCCTTTACAATTAATTAATTGCAGTGCTGGGCTCCGTTAAAGGATCAAGATGGTAATCGGGCCTTAAACTCATTGATCTTTCACTTGCTTTTCATTGGATAACCATCGTTTTTATGGATCAATGAGTTTCACTTCGCTAGCCCTGGGAAACATATCCATCAATTAAGCCTATCCTAGTTCCTTCAAATGAATTTTATATGTGACCAGAGGAGCAATTAATGGACCGTTTGGGGTCATCGTCTGATGCTCTCGGAACCAGACACCTGCATCCCTGCACACGGTGTTCGACAGACGGCGTGATTGGGAAAACAATTCATTAACATCGATGATTGTTTGAACTTGGAATAAAGAAATCCTCTCTTTGCTGCTAAACTCAAAACATCTTATGGTCTGGTCGTTTTACAGGAAGTGCGATTCGTTGGTCGATGAGCTTTGATTTCGCAGAGAGTGTTTTCTGAAATGTTTAATTAAGGATAATTAATCATTCTGGATTCTTCATTAAGGATTTCTGGTTTGCTTAACACCTAAATCAGTGGGTCCTAAACGAGGAAAACATTTGCTTTTTTACTATGCGGGGACCGCTGTATTGTTTTGGTAGAAACCGAGAACGGCGTACCAATATAGAATTAAGATGGTTTGGGAAGTATTATAAATAGCTAATTAAAGTGCAAACTATTTGAGCGAGTGACCATAAATTCATTACTATTTTTAATTATCAGTAAAAATTAGCATGTAGATTATTGTATTTACATCCCACAGATTGAATTCATGAACTCTTAATTTAAACCTCCCCCACATTTATTTTTACCAGTTGTATTTTTGTACAGAAAATTCTAATAGCTCAAATTCTGACACACTTTTTTTAAAAGTAGATATTTGGTGTAATCAAGAAATTCAGTTAAAAATTTAAGAAATTATTAGTTAATAAACCAAAACCAACCAACCAAAACTAAATTTAGAATCTGTAATCGAAAGTACATAACTTTATTAAGTTCCGTTGATAATATCTTGCAATGCCAAACGGTGAATAGTTTTAAGATACATTGGGAGATGATAATAAAGTTCCTGGATTTATGAATGGTAAAAGTGATAAACCTACCAGTCATTATTAATAATGCCCGAAGTGAGGCGAGCAATGTGATAAATTCAATGACATTCATCACTTGAATAATAAAGAAATAGAACATTTAATAATAAAATAAACAGTAGGGGAGACCGGGGCTAGTTTTCCAACCTAAATGAATTTTGCTTCCTTACATTTTATTTTTACTTATTTTTGGGTAAACAAAATTTCATCATATTCCTCATAGTTTTCTCTATAAAATGTAGCATTCAATTTTCATCAACATTATTAGTTTTTTTACAAAAAAGGCTTAAAGGTGACCATGTCACGTTGGAAAATGTGCCCCGTATGTGGGGCATGTTTTCCAACAGTAAGGGGCAAGTTTTCCTACAGTACTACTATCTGCAGTTATACCGATTGCTGGCAAAAACTCTGATTGGTTAAACGGATGGATGCCATTCCTAACATTCCTTTCTCATTGGTTGGTGCATCTTCTCTCTCTAAGCCTCAGAATACGATCTTGTGTGTTGGTTGTTTGATTGGTTGTCAGATATAACTAGATTTGTAGCTTTTCAGGTATTAGCTTGGAATAAATGTAGGAATCGAACGACAGTGCCGGCTAAATTAAAAGACTGGTCTTAAAGGGTTAAATCGTAAAACATTTATAGTAAAATTTATTAATTATAGTATAATATGTATTTTTCATATGAAATCATTGTGTTGTAGCTGTGAACTTTACTTGCGTTATAGTAATCTCCAAAAATTAGTTTAGTACCTTAATTGTTTTGTTTATTTGTACAGTCGTAGAGAAAAAAAACTGATACAGTTCGCATTGTAAATGAACTACTGGGGGTAGAATGATAATTTTTGTGTCATTTTTCATGATTTAACGTCTTTTTGAAAATAATCTATAGTTTATGCCCTTAGGGGGCCGTCTACATATTAAACAAAGCACCAACTTTCGTTTTTCCTATGGGCGACATCAAAGATTATCCCCGATTCTAATACAACACCCCCTAAAACCAAGTTTTGTAATGTTTGGCCCTCAAACAAAGCCAGGAGGGGGGTTTGAAAATTACGGGAACTTTACTTCTAACAGGAAAGATTGGCAACAATTGTGAGGAAATTTAAAACAGATTTGGCTGCTTATCTATACTATGGCACAATTCCCACAAAAGTTAAAACAGATTTGGCTATTTATCTATATTTTGGCGCAATTTTGTCTTCCAATTAGGATACCTAAAGTGGTAGCCTAGTTGGTAGAGTATCAAGCTCGTAATCACTAGGTTGCAGGTTTTGTCCCCGCAGTTGCCAAATCAGTTACTCATTGTTTTAGGTTAACCGATAGGGATATAGGCAAACACAAAGCAGAATAGATGTTGCTTCTTCAAATTTAAAGCATTTGAAAAAATTTATACAATTAAATTTAATTTAGTTAATTATTTAATTCCTGTAAATAGGTAATAAAAATACCACGTATCACGTTAAATTATGAAATTATTATATGGATTCGTATTACGTGAAGTTATTTTACTTCTCAAAAGTTCCTGTCAAAATACTTTAATACAGATATGTTTAGAGGTGTTTTTTTATTATTAATATTTAGAGAATGGTTCTAATAGAACTTTCCCAAAAAATAAAAAAAAACATATTTTTCTTTAAAAATTAAAACACTTTCAAAGTTTAAAATTTGCTTATGCATCATATACTATGAATAAAAGAAAACTCAGATAAAATTTCAAATATGATTATTATGATTCTACGGTCGTGTTTTTAATGATTAATTGAGAGTTATGTATGTTTATGAGTGAATATATATATATATATATATATATATATATATATTTTTTTTTTTTTTTTTTGGGGGGGGGGGGAATAATCGAGACCTTTTTTCACTGCCAAACATTTGATAATTCTTTATTGTGGAATACGCAAAGCATTGATCCATGGAAATAGTGGGATATCCAGAATAAAAATTGGAGATTGATATTGGAGTTTAATTTTAGGGGGAAGTTTTTTTTTGTTGTTTTCTGAGGTGAAAGAGAATACTTTCAAGGTATTTCATAGGGTTGTGTTATAAGGTAAGGTGGGGTAAAATGATTATAGCGGATAGATAGAATAGGATAAATAGAATAGGATAAATAGATAGCGGATAAATAGATATAGGGATTTTAGCAGTTTTCGTATTTGTGAAACTCAAAGTTAATTGGCTTGCTATTTTATCATAAGCCTCAATTAAAATCAGCATCCCAATCAACACTGAATTTTACAAACTGTTAAAATCGTTATAAAATTTAAACTCCACCCTTGTCTTAAACAAGATTAAAATCTTAGAGAACAGTTTTTAAACCCGATGCCGGCCCTATATCTTATTTAGAGCACATGCGGCTGGATCTACTGTACTCCCCATTTAAAAGATTGATTATATATAAAAAAGAAAACAAAATTAAAAGTGGTAGCTAAATTTTAATTATAGTGTTAATCTTTTCTTTTGTGTGGCCACCACTGTTTTATTTATAATAGTTTAATTATATATCAGTCCACTACCAAATACTAGCATCGAGTGTTTAGGGTGCGTTAGATAATTCTGACATCATCGACCATGACTGACGGTAGTAGGCTGTCGGTGCAACCCTGGACGTCTTTATTACGCCTAAACAGAATGTGTTTCGAGAGGGGGGGATATCAATTTTAGCACTACAGTTTTTTTTTCAAAGTTATTGCATTTAAGTTAACTTACATCTTGAGGCGCCATGTTTACCCATAAGCTCAAATGATGGCAACACTTAAGCATATTGCTGAGGGAGCTGTGGATAAACATGGCGGCTGGAGGACTCTTATCGAAGCTGTGCCCATCTTTATTATATTTAATAGATAATAAATGTAAGAAGGACACCGTTCTTTATTAAGTGACGACTTTTCTAAAAGTTTGATTCATATGTAAAACCAAATTCCTTTGTGAAACCTATATAGAGAAATAATATTTTTATAATAAAAAAAATTTAAAGAAAAAATGGTTTAATCTTTGTTTTTTGTTTTAGATTTTTGTTCATGTAATTCAAAAATACTTCTAATTTAATGCAGGTGAAATTTTTAGTCGAATATTGTAAAGTATTGTTTCGGAATTTTTTGTTCTAAAAAAATTAGTAACAAGTAAAACATTTTACATACACATAAAAAATAGGTTAATATTTCCGTTTAATGAAATCAATAGTGTAAAAATAACTAATAACTACTTTATAAGTAGTTTAAATTTCAGGCATCTTCAAACTTTTAAAAAATAATCAATCATATGGCAGGTATGCTAATGCTGATTCGAACCTGGTTCTGAAACTTAGCGACCAAGCACACTAACCGTTAGGCCACGCCGGCTGCAGTCAGCAAGTTTTAATAATAAATCTGACCAACTATCTGAGTTAGTATATCGTGTTATTGCGGGTTACAGTAATTTTCATAACCTGGCGATTTTCCTTCTAATCTTTGGCGATAAGAGTTTGGCGAAAATTTTCTAAATGAAATTTCCTACATTGTGCACGGGGTTAATGGCTGTAAGGATCAAAATCTATGAAAAACGAGGTTTCAACGTAAATTCGACGAACTTCAAACCATAACATTCTAATTTTCAAATTGCAAATCCTTCTGGTGGGTCTCTTTATCTGATTTAACTGTTTATCCGATTAAATGAATATTTGTAAAGGCTTTCATGGTCGTTTTCTTTAAATGTAAGTAGTATAAGAACTATATACACTTTAACAATAAGAACACCACCTTTTTTGAAAGAAATAGGAAAAAATTTAGAGGGATTCGAACAAACAACTCCTTTGGATTCGTTAGCTTGCGTTATGGATTGGTTGATTGGTTTGAGCTTGAGCCACACAAATGTTGGAATAAGTGCCCCGTCTACTTTTGGAAAACCTGCCCCAACTCACTTTTTGAACTTTGGGAGCCCCTCAACGAGTGGGGGTGTAATATTATTGAAAAACAAAAGCATAGTTTTGTAGAGGAAGAAATCCTCTATCAGAATATACAATATCAGATTAGTCAGTTAAAATTAAAAGGGCTTAATCACATTTTTAATAAAAATCCAAAAGTTTACGCAAAGAGCAAAATATTGAAAAAACCGCTTTTCTGACGAAACTACAAGAGCTAAAATTCTGTAAGTACATCAGAATTTGTGTGAAGTCTTTCTTTTACATCCAGTTCACTCGTTGGGTTGATCTAATTGCTCATTTAAAAATAAAGGGCGTTGGAAAATTTGCCCCAGTGGAAAACTAGCCCCGGTCTCCCCTATCTATCCCTTTGCGCGAAATACGCGAGCATTATTAATATTAATGCCCGGACCATATACTATACGCTACGTAATACTCGTTGTATACAATGTATACATATACTCATACACATCGCTCGGAACATCTCACTATTTCCCGTATACAATTTTGTTACATTTTCAGTTGTCTGGTTAAATTACGAAGAAGCTATTGTTTAGTTTTTACAGCAGGGTTTTGCATTAAAAAACATTAATATCACTTAAGAGTGTCTTATATCAAGCGTGAAACGGGGAAAGACCTTAACGGAAGAAGAAAGTAAACTAATCAAACAAGTTACCAAAAAATAACTTGCAAATGTAATTGCATTTAACAAATAAAAACCTCAAATTACTCTATTTAAGTACCCTATTTAGTTTAATAACCCTTGCTGTTTAGGAGGACAATGAGTCTATTAACCCTTTGGATAGCTCTTAACTCATAAGCTAAAGATGATGTTGGAGTACTGAACGTTATACCATAAAATCACGCCCGGGTCACTGCCATAAAACATGCAATCAAAGCTACTCAAATAATAAAAAAAAATTTTTTTAAGACTTATTAAATTCTAAAGTGTGTGCGTCCTGAAAGAAAGAAAATTTAAAAGCCCTCAATTATGTGCTGCTTAACAAATTTGCTAATATAATATTTAATAATGTCTGTACTACATTTATCGTTTTTAAAGTTCACAGTTCAAAAGCGCCACACCTTAACATGCAGTTCGTGTAATCCAGGGGTCTCAAAATTAGGCATGCGTTGAATCCGGTTTTTGGATATAGTTTGTTGTATAACAAAGAAATATTAGGTTATTTTACAAAGTTCTGTCAATTTTCTTTAGTCATTTTGACTTTTTTCTGTTTACAACGGATTATTAACACTATTATCACTGTAATTTAACGACTATAATTTTTATATCATTCAAATTATATTTTAATTATTTGTGAATTTTTACTAATATAACTTTATCTCTTTGCTAAAAAAAATTTTAGGATATAAAGATAAAAAGTATCGTGACCGCACAATTTTTTTCTAAAATGCAGGTTTTAAAGCTCCCACGATTATCAATTGGTAGCACATTATATTGTCAGCACATTAAAATCTCTAATTATAAAAAGGTTTTTTCTCTTCTATATTTGTTGGTTTTAGTCCTTTAAGATGCTCTTTGCAAATGCTTTTCGAGGAAAGTTTACATTTTAAATGTACCGTTCCAACGCTGTTTATGTTTTTTTTAGTTTTACAGGTTTTTTTTTTAGTTTTTTAACAGTTTAAGGAAAAAATAGAATGGGTGTTGCTACTCAAAAATTAAAAAATAAATTTTCACTTAAATTATCACGATTTTTAATTTCACTCTATTTTATTCACAAATTTTAAATTATCACAATCTCAAGCGCATAGCTTCAAATAGCAAAACCCGAAATTCCATTTCGACATACTGAGCGGTTAGGCCTCAAAGTGTCCAGGGGCTCCAATACCCTTGAAAACTTTCCTTCTGACCTCCCGGTATTTTATGAGTAACGCTAAGACTCTAAAGGCTCGTAGGGACTTTTCCCTTTCGTTGTTCATTTAGGAAGATTCATTTAAAATGAAAAATTTAAACTCTATTCACTCTTCACTTCTCCAAACAATGTATTTAAGTGCTACACCAGGTAACACTGTTACCTTACCAGTGTTAAACCAGCAGCTAAAGAAAGAAACTGAGCTTTTCGCTGCCTCTGATTGGTGGAATTCTTCTTTGACTGCTGGTTAACCACTGGTTTGGTATCAGTGAATAAAACCATGAGTCCCAGGTAATAAATGGGGGTTTGGTGGTTCTTCCTAACTGGAAGTGAAAAAGAGTGTTTCAACTCACTTTTTAACCAAACCTGACCTTACCTAACCCTCTTCTTCTCTCAGCAGGCCGCGTGACGTTCCTGAAGAGCACGGGGCTGAGCTACGGCGGCCACTCCTACTTCACCATCCGCAACGTGTCGCTGCACGAGTGTCAGCGATGGTGCCGCGACGACACCGCTTGCGAGGCTGCTGCCTTCGACTATTCGGTGCGGCAGGACGGGCAGCCCGAGACCGCCTGCACCCTGCAGAACGAGACGGCGGCAGGCAAGGCCACGCCCACACGCGGAAAGCACATGTACTACCTCACCAAGGTGCAAATCAAGTCAGGTGAGTGAGCCATGGGAGCCTTTTAAGAGCATAAAATTTCATATGTCCTGTTTGAAATTATCAATATAAATGGCTGGTTTCGTGCAATAATACCGTCACAACTTGAAAATCCTTCAATTTAGAACTAGCTTCAATTATGATATTGTGATAACTTAAATTGTTGAATTTCAAGTTTTGAAGAAAAATGAAAGAGAGAGGATAAAGAGGAAGAAGTAGAAAGAGGGGGAGAGAGAGGAGGAGAGAATAAAATATAATTGTTCTTTTTTTTCCTCTCTGTCTTTCTCCCTCTAATCTTTCTCCTCTCTTCCTCGTTCTTTCCATCTTTTCTTCTTTTTCTCTCTATTTTTAAGGAACCCGAAATTCAACAAATCAAACCATCTCAATGTCTCAATTGAAACTGTAGCCCTGAGTTACTCGAAGTACTCAAAGATCAGTTCCACTTTTGCGTTTGGTTGCGATACAGGTGTACAGGAAGAACCCGGATGTAAAGATGAAGGAAAGCTTAAAGGTCCACTTTTGCATTGGGTTACGGGTATTGAAAGGTTTGACATCAATTTGTCTTTTCGGGAACCGTTCATTGGTTTCACCGGATCGCCGTACCACAACCAAACACAAAAGAGGAAACGGTCCTTAAATTAGGATTTTCGAGCTGTTACGCTATTGCACGGCGGAACCTCAGCGATATGGTGTCCATCAAATCAACAGCACACGCTCCCTCAATGTTGCAGACCACTTGTGCGACCGCCTGTGGACGTTCGAATGGATCCCCAACAAGGTGCTTCGCGGGCTGGACAACGCCATCATCTTCACGTCCGACCGCGAGTCCTGCCTGGCCGCCTGTCTGTCCGAAGCGCGCTTCGTCTGCAGGTCCGTCGAGTTCAACGTCGTCACCCACGAGTGCCACCTCAGCGAGTTCGACCGCAGGTCCCCGGGAGCAAACGTGCACCTCGTGGACTCTCAAGGGGTGGACTACCTGGAGAACTTCTGCCTGCAATGTGAGGATTTATCTATTTTCTGATAGTGCGAGTTTCGTTTGTATTTTTCGGGAGGTGAAAATAATTTGAGGGCTTTCGTTTTAGCTTCCATGGTCTGTCCTGGTCCCAAACACTACAACTATCTTCAAGTCGGTCTTTCTCAAGCAGCTGTCACTAGTTACGTCCAGTATAACTACTATCCCGATAAACAACTTGTTGTAAGTATTCATGTTAAACCAAAAATAATCAAAATGTTTTATAAGACTCTATTAGAATGCCCTATGATTAACCTATAATGTTGCCCATTTAGTACTTATTTTTAGATGTTTAATACTTAAATCAAATTTTGGGAAAATATTTAGTTTTACTTTTGAGATTTCAAGAAGTTGTTGAGAATAACAGTCCGGATAAAAGGTTACAAGGAAGAATTAAGATTGAAGTGGAGTTGACATTGAATCCGAGAAACGAACCACAAGACAAGGAGATCTGGTGAAACATACTTGATTTAACTGCCCAATTGGGTTAAGTTTTGTAGCCAAAATAGACATCGGCCACTTTTTCAGAAGTGTACGTGTACCCACGTTTTGACCCTCCATCTCTCATTCTCATATCTTTTCGTTCTGGGGGCATATGATAACAAAAGCAGACATCTTTGAAAAGCTGAACATAACAAACCCTAAACCATATATACCATGAAATACCCTAAGAATTTTAGAATCCATACCGGTTAAAAATAAACTTAATTTCTGACATCAATGAGATAAAAGTATACCACACACATTATTTCGCAAAATCCATAATCTCTTTCTTCTTCAGGTGAACAGCCGCCAGGACTGTCTTCACCAATGCTCCATCGAAGAGCACTTCGTGTGCCGCTCCATCCTCTTCAAGCCCGACACCCGGCCGGGCAAGGCGCTGTGCGTGCTCTACCACTTGGACCACACGGCCTTCCCCGGCGGTCCCGAAGACCTCACCACCGCCAGCCCACAGCCCGTCATCGGCGGAGAGCGATCCCGATTCTACCTGGAGACCGTCTGCGGAAACAGTGAGTTGGTTACACTCATCCATGCAGTGTAGCCTTTTCTTCACCTGCTAATCCGAACCTGCAAATTTATATATATTTTTCAGATTTTATACAGATGTGAAAATCTGTGTAATTCCTTTCACTGTTTTCCCATCTTGATTATTTAAAGACTAGTCTATATTGAAAGAATTTCTTTTTTTCTTGGTCAGTGGTATCCATCCCGGAGAAGTTGATGGACTACTTACCATAAAATTTCATCACTCATAGACCATCCTTACCTTGTATTAGAACAATTCACCGTGACAAAATTCAAACGCAATATTTATTTCCATACTTAGGTATTTTTTAAAAAGTTATGACGTTTGATACAATTATTTCACTTGAGATATCATTGAATATAGATAGTCATCCGAACGAATTTCATCACCCTATCTCGCTCAACGCATGCTATTTTAAAATTCTCTCTCTTCTCTTCAGCATCCTTTTGTTCTTAAACCTCTCTGGTCTTGATGAGCATCTATTTACTCTTCAGTATCTTTATGCTATTGAGCCTCTTTTAGCTTTCGTACATATCTTTGCTCTTGAGCCTCTTCCTGTTAGTCTGTATTCCTTTGTTCTTTAGCATCTGCTTGATCTTGAGCTTCTCCCTACTCTTCAGCATCCCTTTGCTCCAAGAGCCTATTTTTGCTCTTGATTATCTCTTTGCTCTTCAGCATCTCGTTATTGTATACTCTTGCTCTTTTGTGCTCGGTGCATGTCTCACACGGATAATCTTAACTTCTCTAGAATCTAGATGACTCCTAATTTTTTTAGAAGTGTAGCAACTCACTTCTTCCCCGCTGATATCTTTTAACAATCTCACGGTCCACTGAAGTACTACCAAACACTAACTGGAAAGCACTGTTCTAGATGTAAACAATGTTTTAAACTTAATCTGTTCTTTTTGGGTTAACTCTTAATTTAATAGAAATGTTTTTACTCTGTTAGATTACATTTGATAAATAATGCCTTTATGCTTCTCCAGGTCCAACAGACACATTTAACCAAGTGCCAGAGCAGAGACCAGAATTGCTGATGGAAACAACGCCTAAGACGGCTGCTGTGATGGAGGACGACAGTGATGCGAAATGCGACGCCTATGGAGTGTGCTATAATGGTAAAAAACCTTTTCAATTTTTACAACAATTTCTAAATTATCTTAACCGTTTTTGGGCGCTTTACTGAGTAGGTGAGCAGCCAAGAAGTACGTGTGACGGTTAGGATAATTTTTGCATATGAGATAGGTAAGTCGCCCAATCAAACCATCTAATCTAAGTTTGGGAATGCATCGTAATTAACAGAAATTTTGGCAAATTTCCTAACCTACTCCGTATACTGAAATTTTCCACTTTGGCTACTCTCAATCACTCAATTTTTCTTGTAGATAAGCATTCAGCTCCGTAATCAAATGTTAATATCTGTCTGTTCGATCATTTATTTATCCCGTCGTTTCAGTGAACATCAAGTGCAGTGACACCAAGATCGTAGTATTTGTGGAGACGTCCCGCCCCTTCCACGGGCGAGTATATGCCCTAGGGCGAAGTGAGACTTGTAACGCCCACATCCACAACAGCCAAAACTTCCAGCTTGAACTTTCCCTCACTGGACAAGAGTGCAACACCCAGTCCCTGGTGAGAATGCCTTCTTTATTATGGACGGCTCATAAATAATGTTACTTATGAAGACAAAATGAAAAGTCGTCGGAAGCCACAAAATGCGTTTTTCTTTAATATAGTTAATTTTAACACTTGATACTCTCGTTAAATCTTTAAAATTGTGTTAGCTTCGACTTTTCACTTGAGACCATTATGTTACAAGTTTGAATTAATATTATGAAACACATGAAACATCTGTCAAAACTCAAGGAAATTAAGAAATTCAAGACTGGAAAGCTTGAATAGAAGAAATCAATAAATGAATAAATTAAAATTTTGAGTTCCAAATTGGTAATATGTGAAAAAATAACCGTTTTCTTAAATTTATGGAAACTTTATTAAAATTGTTTCGTTTACACCTATGTTAGAATACATTGATACACAGTGATGCTTCTGTTTTCTATTTACCGAGATTATGTTTTTTTTTAGGCTGGAGTATACACAAACACCATTGTGATTCAGCATCATAATGTTGTTTTGACCAAAGCCGATAAATTGTACAACGTTCGTTGTACTTATGAAACCACATCCAGAAACATTTCCTTCGGTATGATTCCTGTGAGGTAAGTATCACTATTTGACCCAAATATGATTCCTAAACTACTGGAAAATTTTGAACGTAACTAAACTCATCAGTGCTGATTCAGATTCTATGAAGAATTTGAATTTTTATGTAACATTTTTAAAATGCCTATTTAGAAGTTCAAATTATTTATGAGGGTTACTCAAGCCGTAAATTCGCCAACAGTTTGAAAATTTTTTAAGAACTTGATATCGTGGAATAAAGAGAAAACATCTATTTTAGGCTATTACACTTTTGTTGAAAATTATTTTAAACAAGATTACAATTTTTAAGTAAAATGAACAAAGTTCAACTTTTTTAAAAGCTATGATGGCCCAGAGAAGGTCGTTATTTTTACCAACTGTGACTGGAGTGCATGGTCCGCTTAGCAGAACAATGGTCCAGTTTATGTTCTCACGCTTCTTCAAAACACGAATGGTTTTAAAAAAGAGAATAACTATGTCAGCAGTTTATTTATATTTTGTCATGCAACCTCGTTAAAAACCAAATGACTATAATTTTTCCTTTTTTTGAATTGCTATCTACCTTAATAAAGTTGAGTGATGGGATAATACATATTAATATCAGTAGTTTAACTTTCTACTATTTCTAGATTTCATGGAATGACCAATTGGAAGTTCAATAAAATACTTGTTTACTCACAATAAATTTTTCTCGTTAAAATTTGTTAAAAGTCCTTGTTTTTTACACAAATGATCATTTTAAACCGAATCAAATAACCTCAAACTCTGTGTGATGAAATACAGCTAAGATACAGAAAAACATCAAGTAGTATGAATTATCTTTTCGTAGTTAATAAAAATATTTTAATCTCATAAGCTCAATTAATGCAACTCTTTTTAAAACGCGGGCAACTGAAAAGGAGAACGAACTAAGGCACTTACAGGTACAGTGTAATTTAACTCATATAGAGACGGATCCATCCAGGTTTGACATCGGTGAAATATCTAAAAATATTGAAAGATAAAATACTTTTTATAAGCCATTAAACAACACTTAGAAGCATTTCACAACTTATTCAGAAACTAAACTAGATATTTTACAACCGTTTAGAGACACGTTCCCACGCTCCTATGTCCACTGAACGCTGTCCCTAAAAGACTAAGCTCCGAGTAACCCTCAAAGACATTGCTTTTCCCAATTATTCTCACAATTCATTCTCCGTGCAGGGACCCTCAAACCTTGGAAGTGTCCGGCTCCCCCGAAGCCCCCTTGCCGCAGATCGTTATCTTGGGCCGCGACGGTCGCGAGGCCAGCACCGTGCGCATCGGAGACAGACTGACCTTCCACATCGAGATCCCAGATGGAAGTGAGTATATTAGATTCGACTCCAGTGATGAAATATGCTATATTTTTAAAAATTTAGAACAAATGGGTAATGTTTGCTTCTCTGCAACTCTAGCTCCGTACGGCATTTTCGCGAGGAGCTGCTTTGCCATGGCGAAGGACGGAAGAAGCACCTTCGAGATCATTGATGAAAGAGGGTGAGTGTTTAAAATATTTATTTATTTTTTAAATTAAATGCACACAATTCCATTAGGATACTTGCTATCTTTCCCCACTAGCCCCTTTTTTCCCATAAGCAGGTTAGGCTGATTTAGTTTGGGTGTTCCAAGTCAAATTTTCAAAAAAAAAAATATGGGGGAGAACCCCCAGACCTCCTTTTGTACTTGGCACATTTTTATTCTCACAACTTTTTTATTATAAGTTCATCAAAATCCTACCAAAAATTATGTGCGAAATTCGGACTATGTTGTACCAAAAACAAAATTTAAAAGCTGTTTTTTGGGTCAAATTTCCAAATCCTTTTTGGGGGAGGACCCCCCTTTGGTACTTTGAACTTTATTACTTCCAATTTTTCCTGTAGTAAGTTTTCTAAGGCAAATTCTACCTAAAAAACTACATAAAACCTATAAAATATGCATATAGGAGGGGTTAAGAAATAATTTTGGGTCCCTCCCGAACTAAATTTCTATATACCCTACTGATGTGGACTTGATAAAACATTTTTCGAGTAGAGATTGATTCAATTTGACATCGACTGTTTCATTGCAGATGCCCAGTCGATGCAACGATTTTCCCTCGATTCATGCAAGTTGGAGCCGCTCTCGAGAGTTCTTACGAGGCCTTCCGATTCACTGAGTCCTACGGGGTCATCTTCCAGTGCAATGTCAAATACTGCGTGGGCAAATGCGAACCGGTAAGTCATAACTTGAGTTCGACCCGATGCCTAAGGCCCGACACATCGGGTCACCTTTAACAACTGATATGGAGAAATATAACCTTACTTATTGTGTTTAACTTTATTGCAGTAATTATATATTGATCTGAAACGCTGAATAGCTGTATTGATAATTGTATTTCGTACTTGTAGACCGTCTGTGGTGACTACTTGAGCCTGTCTCGGGAAGAGTCTTGGGGAAGGAAGAAGCGATCTCCAAAATCCCAAGTCACCCTGGAGGATGAAATGACCCTCAGCAAAGAGATCTTTGTCCTCGACTTTGGTGACGAAGGAGTGTCCACTTCTCTACATCACACACCACACTCTGCCAATGGTGAGTCTCTATTGAATGTATTTTTTCGTCCCTTTGGGAGTAAATCAATCGAAAATTCCGAATATTTTTTCGACGGTCAATCTATTAAGAATCGTTTCCCGAAAACTGAGAAGACCTAAAAAAATATTCTAGTAATATGATAAAAAGATGAAATAGAAAAAAAATTAATTTTTATGGAAACAGCAAAGTTTTTTTTGAATGAAAATTAATTTTTAACATGAAGCACGGCTTACTAGATACTAAACAGCCTAACCGAGTTTTGAATAATAAAAACCATTTGACAACTTTTCCCGCTAGGATCGCTCCATTTCCTACCTATAACGTACTATACGTATTTTATATAGATTTAGGGATTTGCCAGATGTCAGCTATTGCCATCTACATTTTTAGTGATAGGAGTATTTTCACAAATGTTTAGCTTAAAAAATGCACCGTGCTTCACCGAAATTTTTTTTGCAGTGATTCCAATCAATTAGACTTTGCAAATACCTATGAAATTTAACTTTATATAAATGGTTTGTGGCCATAATGGCGTAGCCGGAAAATATTTGGAAAGATTGGATCTACTTTTGGTCGTTTTGGGAGAGGAATATATTATATTTTTCACTTATTGTTCTGATGCTTAGGGAGTTTTATTACTGTTTTCGTGTCTCTGAATATGTAGTTTATTATATTTCCGTATTTTACTACTCATAATTGAATTTCACTCCTCCTAAAAAAAAAAAAAAAACAAGGAGTATTTTTACTCCTCCAAAAAAATCCTAGGAATAACACTGGATCCAGGTCCAACCAAATAAAGTCAAGCATTTTGAATCACAAACGTTTTGACGATATTTTTCTATGCAAAATTTTACGAATGAATTAATTTCCTCAAAATGGAAGGGGTAACAAAGGATGTTATATTCATATTTTATTTACTTATTAACACGACATCTATGTCCTTCCGCAGAGTCCTTCGTGGTGCAGCCGTCCATTGGAGTGTTCGACGAGTGCGCCTCCAGGACGTCCATCATGGCCCTGGGGGTGACCATCGCCCTCCTGGTGGTCATCCACGTGTGCACCGTCGCCTACTTCCTCGCCATGAAGAAGGCGGAAAAGAAGCTCAGGCGATGAAAAGGGGTTTCGGTGGGGGTGCTCAATTAGCGCATGTGTGTGCCTAACCCTCATTTGCAAAACTTACATTGAATAGTTACATAATAAGACAGTTCAAAGGCATTTGATTGGTAAATTTGTTGCTGTGGCGCCATATTTAATTGTATGTACCAGATCAGTGGAAGAAAAAAAAAGTTATTACTTTTAGTAACAAAACCTAAATAAATTGATCAGTCAGATGCCGTTGAACAGTCTTAAACGTGAAGATTCTTTGCAAGTTTTGGAAATGTGCTACTCGCAGACATAGCCAGAGATGCAAGTGGGATAGCTCGTCTACATCTACATTCCATTGGTGTTCTATATATAATTCGAGCTTTTTAAAACACCTCTATGCAGTATGTCAAATTTTAAAAAATTTCATGCAGCGTGCTCTCAGTACTTCAAGCTTTGGTGTCTTTTGATAGTAAAAAATACCAAAAATTATATTTTCTTGGATATTCCACGCATCAGGGTTTTCAAACATTTGTCTCAAAGATTATTCAATTTGCGAATTTATTTATTTATTCTAATATTATCTGATGAAAGATTCTGATAAAAATTAATAAGAAGTATATTTACCATTGAAGCAAAATAAATCCTTATTCAAATCTTAGCTGTTTTTTTAAACTTTGCATTCCTTAAATTTTCAAATTTAAGAAAAAAGCTTTTAATTTTAATTAAATATTCATTAATATTAAATTAATATATAGGATTTCACTTTAAAAAATTCTCCCGTTCATTGCATTTTCAGATTTAGCAATGGAGCTAAGAGATGCTTACTTCCCTTTTTCTTTATGTTGAGTACCTTACTGCTATTGAAAGTTTTTCTCCGATTTTAAATTTATGTGTCTGAGTAAAAAAATACTTCACAATTTTAATAAATTCGCCTTTAATATATACTAATATATTTATGGTGGAAAAGTGTCTTTATCGCTCATTTTATAATTCCCTTTTATTGTACACTCTGGCTATGTCTATGGCATCTTTAAACTGGACTGAATCGGGTAAAGGTTGATTTATTTCAATAGTGCATTAACTTAATTTTTTCCTGCAAAAAATGTGGCGAAAATACAACTTTTAGCATAAATTCAGATTTTATGAACTTTGGAAATTCCTATTGATGATCGAATGAAGGAATTTTCTTTTATGCGTTTGTAGTTTGTCAATAAGGCTCTATATGTTGCTCAAATATTGAACAGCTTATATTTTTCTAAATAGAAAGGTGATTTAGAAGCTTTTTAAGGCTTTTGTAAAATAAACACCATACTTTCATAGCCCAAATATATTATCTTCTTGTATTTTCTAACTGTATTCAATAAGGAGTACATTTACTTTCTTTAAACGCTTATTACAACTTAGATAAAAACTTACTGTAAACGATGTCAAAAGACTAGTTCCTAGACTATTTCCTGTCCATTTTCTATGACATCAATTTATGGTTCCCAAGTAGCGTTTTAAAACGTTACTGTGAGAAGAAATTTAAAGCATTTTCATACAATTTTTATAAAGACCAAGTACATATATTTCAGGTTAAGATTTCTACATTGGTGGCTTGTACTGAAGAACTTTAAATACTGCATCATCATACTTTTTAAGGAGATATTTTACAATCTCCTACGAAGGTTCTTTTACTGTACATAATAAACGATTATTTTTTGTGAGCAAAGCATTGTTGTGGGGTTGCTTGTTATGTTGCTGTAATGTCTATTTATTAGTTGAATCGCAAGATTCCTTCCGTCCTAGCTTATTATTCATGTTTATTTATTTCCATTCTCTATTTATTTATTTATTTGTTCATTTAATGATAATTTATTCCATGTTTCATCATTGTGTCCAAGTATGTAAGATACATCTTTGTTGGTTGTGCCAGTTTTGGGAATTAAGTTCATTGAATGCATTCATAGGGAGGTTGCTATGCAAGAACAATGGACGAAATATTATCCATCTATCATGTCAGTACTTCTTTACTCAACATTATCTATGTATAGATAAATTGCTTGAAAAACGAGTAACTGTAAATGAAATCATCGTCCTGTTTTCCTGTAATACTAATTTAAACAGACTGTATTTATTGGGATCTTCAGAGTTTTAGGTAGTTTGACTATTATAATGCGACACTAAATATTTTTTCAATAGTTCTGAAAGTTTAGATAAGTCGAAAGAGTTATCCAGTTATAATATAATAGATCTTCCAAGCGGTTCAAAGGGATTCAACAGTTGATTTCAGAAAAATTTTAGAATAACGATGATAAAAATTAACAAATTCGTCTGTTCTTGCTAGCAATGGAGATCCTTGATGCATGGGTTTGATATATCATGGGTGTGATAGCTTATAATATTTTTGTCATGAAATGTGATGCTATATTTTTGTGTTATTTATTCACTTTTATAATAAAATTTCAAGCAGATGGAGATTTGTTCTTTTAAGTACATTTTTCAGCCATTCCACTTGAACATCTTCATGTACTGCATACAAAAAGATTGTGAATGCTTTTGTAGTAAGTTTAGATATGGTTTTAATTGAAAGAATAGTGTGTTCAAACAAACTAATAAAATTACGATGCATTTTAAAAAGAGCCCGACCTCCCTCTCATTTTTTGAATAGCAGCATCAGAGATGGAATTTTGGGAAGGCGGAAAAAAAAAACAGAAAAAAAACCGGGTTTTTTTCCCCGGAAAATTGGAAACAATGGAAAAATTGACTTTTTTTTGCATGTAGCAGAAGGTTTTTTGCACGCATATTTGTTAGAAACTGAATAACCATTAATTTCACATATTTAAATAAACTGAATAACCATTCATTGTATAAAAAATTAATAAATGATCAGTAATTATTTTTTTCCAAATGGAAATAAACCTATTTGGATGAAAACCCCCCGGAAAATATGGTTATTATGGCTAAATTTTATTTTTAAAGAACTGGAGAAAAAACATTGAATAGAAAATGTAATACATTTCAGTAAACATTATATTACTTTTAATTCCAAATTTCTATTTTTCCCAGTTAATCAAATCGAGGAATCAAACTTCTTTGAGGGGTTAAAACTTCATTTATCAGTATAGTACTAAATTATATAAGAACATCAATTACAAAACATTTTTGTTGACATCAATCAGTGATTAATTCTTAAAACAGTATTTTTGACTAAAATTTTCAATTTTTCCGTAAAGAAATAAACCCCTTCCCCTACTTAAAAAAAACTATTAGAATATTTTTTCCGGCCATTCCCAACTTTACGTGCATCTTTAACAAATTTAACATTTTTAATGTGTTCATTTTCACTGAATGCTGACACACCATAGAGATTATTTAAGCAACCCCTTAGCCGAAATTCTTATCATTATAGTTGTTGAAAGCAAAGGTAATACCAAAAGTTGTCCAACTGAAGGACCTTTTAAAGCTGACATTTAGGCTAATTTTGATAGAACTATGTAAAATTAGGAGAATTTTTAAAAGAAAAGGATATCCCAATAGAATTATCTGTTGAGAAAAATATTTGAAATAATTTTTTAATACATTTATTTTACAGAGAATAATTTATCGTTAGAATATTCTCAAAGAACTCTAAATTATTCAGTATTATAAATGCAGTTTAATTTACTTTTACTTAAAAATTATTTTTGAAAGAATAGTATATTAATATTGGGTCCTGAAACATTTTCTGCACCTGTGTCATTAACACCTGCGTCACCCACTGCAGCTATAGGAAAACAGTTTTATTGAAATCTATTTTGAAGTGCAAAGATTCGGATCAAAAAATGTAGTGTAATCAAAACAAAATTACACCCTCCTATAAAAAGTAACATGAAGAAACTTAGATTCAAGGATATTGGATCATTTAATTAGGAATAATTGTTAAAAAGATTGAATAGAATAAAAAGGTTTGAATGCCGTTTAAAACTGACAATAAGTTGATTTTAACGACTATGAACTAATTATAGAAAATTTAATAACCGTATCAAACCCTATTTCAACCCATATGTGCATGGAATTGGAATCGACATTCCTATTCATTAAAGCTCGAAATAAACTCCTAGCTTATCATCCTAGAAAACGACTTAAACTACTCTATAGGTAAAGAAATAAGGGGGGTCCTCCCTCCCCCGGTAAATTTTTGAATTTTAGCATGCCAAAAAGTGTTTTGAAACTACATTTGGGGGATTTTTCTCGGGGGGGGGGCGGTCTCCAAATCCAAAAAAGGAATCCAAATCCATGGAATCCTCCAAATTTTGTATTTTTGGACTTATACCACTTTCATCCTGAGCAGCTCATAAGACACTATAGACAAGATTTGGTGTAAATTTCAGCCAAATCAAAAATGTCAACCATCAAAAGTGTACCTCACTCCCAGAAAATCATTCTTAAATAAACCTTAATTTCAATTTTTAACTACATGCTATAACCAAAACTTGAATGTCATGGTTCTGGGGAGGGCTATACCGCCCCACAGCCCTCCCCCCTCTGGATTCGCCACTGCTTGTAAGCATTCTGAACTGTTTTCTTTAACAGATTATTAAAATTGCAATTTCTATCAGTCATTCATCATGTTCCCCAAATCCGAGATACAGATATCCGATGACACCAGCGATATATTTGGGTTTTTTATTTACGACACCCACTTGATTCTTGATTTAAAAAGCCTTATCTAATTTTTAAAAATCATTAGGTACTTGAGTTACGAAAAAAAAACATTGAATTTTTGAATAACCCACTTGACTTTTTTCAGAGTTTTATTATTGAAAAAAAAAATCGAAATAAACCAAGAAATTTTGTAAAATGTAAAACTTTTTTTAAAAATACCGAGTTTTTGCGGTTTTTGCCAACTTTGATATTAAGTTGACCCCTCGAAAATACCTAAATTATTTAAAAACTAATAAAAATATAGTATTATTTAAATTATTTTATTCCTAATGGTTTTACATTTTTAAATGCCCCAGTTTGAATTTCCCTATAACAGTTCATTATTGTATGTACCTAATTTACTAATTAATAAAAATGATTATTTTTTATTTCATTTCTATATAAATCTAGAATTTCAAGGATATTAAAACTTTGAGCATAGATATATAACGATACTTAAGTGAATAAATATTTAATTTTGATACTTAATCAATAATTGTTGCCGTTAGCTGTACAAAATAACCTAGAACTCAAAAAAAAATTTAAATTATATTACTCTTTGAATTAGTCCTGGTTACATATTATTTGTAAATCAACTATTTTTGTTCTGAAACAGTTTTTAAAGTTTCGTACTTTTATCAACTTTTACCCAAGATAACAATTTTGTTACATTTTCTACTTTCTAATAATCCTTGGTGACATGCGAGACTTACATAGCAACGTCGACAAAACTCTGTCCTTAGCAACCAACAGATGTTAGAATTTTTTTCTGATCCAGATTATTAAGCTCACCAAGATGGCTACGAGTAAGTTCCGTTTACTCTAAAATAAATTGTTCTACTCATATGCTTTAATAAGTGTTTTTAAAATAAGCTATTCATAAACATATTGATTTTTTTATTGAATAGTTACAGAAGATCTTTTGCGTAAATGTGCAGAGCATAATGAATGCGAAATTTTTAGCTTAGAGGAGGTATCATTACACCAAAGAAATATTAAAAAGTAAGAGTTGTAAAGCTTTTTAAATCTTAAAGATTAATTAGCTGTGTTAATATCATCTGTTATATTCACTTGAAAAGTATCTATTATTCACAGGAATGACTTTTTCTTCTTTAGAATAGAGCATATTGATAGATGGTGCAGAGACTTGAAAATACTTTACCTACACAACAATTTAATTTCAAAGATTGGTACTGCATTTCCTTCAACTAGCTTGCTTGTATTGTATTCAATTTTTAATAGTTTTGATGTTTTTGTAAGTTTGTAGTCATTGATAAGTTCTCATCTAATTGCAGAAAATCTGAGTCGTCTAAAAATGTTGGAATATGTGAATTTCACCTTAAATAATTTGACAAAAATAGAAAATTTGGAAGGTGAGATAAGATATTTTTAGTATCGCACGGATATATAAGTTAGATCCTAACTTGTTTTTAAAAAATGCGCGCTTTTTTCATGACTTTAGGATGCGAATCATTGAAAAAGTTGGATTTTACCGCAAATTTCATAGGAGAGTTGACATCAATAGAATCACTTCAAGACAACTATAATTTAGAAGAATTGTAAATATGTTTTAGCAAACTTATGAACTATAATCAATAAGAAATTACCTTTTGTATTACATTTTATTACCTAAAACATTGAAAAAAAAATAGAAACTATTATATATTTTTAAAAAACTAGGTTTTTAAAAATAGTCTTTGGTTTATTTGAAGAATAGATTGTAATGGGTCTGTCCCCTTTTCAGATACTTGACTGGAAATCCATGCACAGAGTTTGAAGGATATCGAAACTATGTTATTGCTTCTTTACCCCAGCTAACGGTCAGTATATATATTGAAATTTCAATTGAATATTTTAATCAGAGATTGCAGAAATGTTTCCCACAATCCATAATTTTTCTGTAGAAAATTTACGTACTTTTATTTATTCAATAAAAATGTAATGAAGCAATATTACTTTTTTAATGTTCGCAAAATTTATGAATTAGTTTGCAGTCCCTGATCTAATTCCCCAACACCTGTCACCATGATAACAAGTATTGCTAAGAGGGGACAGTTTTTTAAGTCGCAGTATTTGCAAATTGAAAGACTAGGTTACTAATATTTTCATGATCACAGTCTTAAAACTGTACCATTAGCATTTATACGTAAGGCAAAACGTTTTACTTTACGTACATAAAAAATTGTGCGAGGCTAAAGAAATGTACGGTAGCGATAACAAAATCTTGATTTTAAATACTTACTTCCTTCATTCTTTACTTTGAAAAGGATAGAATGAAAGAGGGAATAAAAGTGTAAAAAACAAAAGAAAGTTTAAAGAAGAATTCGAACATGAAGAAAGATGAATAAAAATAAAAGAAAAATGAGAAAAGATAAAAACCTCAATTAATTGTTATAAAATTAAAGCATATAGTATATTTTCACAAAATTTTTCTTACGAATATCCAAAAACCCAAGAAAGGAGATTCAATTTTCTTTTATAACTTCATAGTTTTTAATTAAGTTTAATATGAAGTGCAAATATAAAAACTATGTAAAGGATTATAGTCCCAAATATTCTGTTTTAGGTTTTAGATGGAGATAAAATAAAAAAGTCTGAAAGAATTGTCGCAATGCAGGTATACTACGTTAATGTTATACCAAGTGCAAAGTAAATATATCTAACCACCCTAAGATTCCAAAGGTTAACAGAGGATTTTTTTTTTAAATTTCAAACAGAAAATATATGTTTATTTCTTATTTCCCTAGTTTGTTAGTGTTTAAAGGACCTTAACAATTAGTAAGAATTTATTTTGATTAACACTAAAAATATTTATGATTTTTAATACTATTACTTTCTGAAAGTGATATTGTTTGTCAGTCATTTATAATACATACGTAAAATCATTCGTTTAAAAGACCCTGTACACTATACTGATTTTATTCAAAACTGTAAAGAGAAGTTGAAATGAATTAAAAATGGGGTATTTTTTTTTTAAAATAAATTAACTATTTTTAATTTAACAGTAAACTTGTTAAAGCTTTTTTTGAATACAAGGAAACTGAATGAAATATTTGTTTTCTAGAAGTATCAAAGAATCAGGTGTGATATTCTTGAACAGCAAAATCGGTACTTGAAAAATGTGAGTATAAAATTTTATAAGTTCATAAAGTTTGTACAAAGTGAACAAACTATAACTTCATTCTTTTCTTTAATAGCTTTGATTTTCTACTTCAATTTTAACTCTTTTGAGTTTTTCTAAAAAGAAAAACAGATTTTATGAAATAATTTAGGGTATTCCAGAATAAAAATTTGAATTAATTCCTCTGGTATCACAGGTTAAATTCAACAGTAACGATACTGCCAAGTATCTTGACGAAGACACGAATGATGTTGAAAATTTAGACGAAAACTTGAATGAAGAGTAAGTTTAGTTTTGAGAGGATTTTCAAAGAGGAAGAAATGTAAAAGGAATTATTGTTTAGTATGTATTTTGCTCGTTTAGATTTTGGAAAACGCCATCGAAGTACACTCCGCATTCCCGAATAGACATTTATAAACATATGGAGAAAACGAGAAAGAAAACTGAAGGGTGAGATTTCATTTCATTCTTCTGACTAAGTACTCAAAAAACTGTTTTTGCTAATTTTATTTACCAAATTCACCAGACAGATTAAAAATGACTGAAATAAATTAAACATTAATTAAGGTTTTTAATGGGAAGGATATACAAGGGAATGAAGAAATTCCTCTGATTTCAATGGAACATAATGATCAACTATATAGTCATGGTGTTTGTGTAGTCATCTCATTTAACTTTAATTCTAATTTTAAAATTTATTGCACTCAAAAGTTTAAAATACGATTGTAATAGTTTTAGGGAAACGAAGAAGAAGCCAAAACTGAGCATACGGTTGACCACGAACGACGGCAGAATACTCAACGTGAATGAACCTAAGTAAGAACTCTCCATTTTTTAAGACATAAGGATGCTATGTTATTATACCCTTAATCTACACTTATCTGGTTTAGTATAGGTCAGTGGTTGGCAAATAGTAATTCACGAGCATCATAAGGATCTTAAGTTCATATAAGTGCTGTACTTCCACTCTCTGCTCTTTAATTTTCACTAAAGGGTAAATAAATGAAATTATAGCAATGCTTGAGACTTTCAGACTTGAGAGCAAGTGCAAAGCATGATAATTTTCCTCATATTTATTTTTTCATACTCATAGGCATTCTTTTAAACAAATTAATTTAAATTCTAACAATTTTATAATTAATATAGTTTTACTCTATTTTATTATGTTATATAGTTGTTTTCAAACTAATGTTAACAAGGCTTCACCCCTATTTTAGGATAGATTTTTCTTTTACTGAAGACGATGGAAACAATTGTTATAAATTAGATTTGGCAATTTACAGGTACTCACTTTTTATTAATGCTATACCGATACGACTCTACATGTTAATCGGTTCATTTTTTGTGTCTGAGATCTCAGAATTGTGAATTACCACCAACATCTCTAAATCAGTTACCAATAAAATAAGTTTAAAAATAAAGTTTACTTAAAATACCTACTAGAAATTAAAACTTAAAATTAAGCATATAATGTCTTACTACATTCTTACATCTTACAGATAAGATAATTTCTAATGTTTTTTTTGTAGGTATCTTGATACTTCAGCATTAGAAGTTGATGTGCAACCAACTTTTGTTCGAGTGAAAGTGAAAGGAAAATATTTCCAACTTCTTTTGCCTGATGAAGTTCACCCAGACAGGAGCACGACTCTACGTTCACAATCAACAGGACATTTACTCATAACTATGCCAAAAGTAAAACAACTCTTTTGACTATCTCTCCTAATTGACACCAAGAATAAAGAGGACTGTATACTGTATAGTTCAAAATGATGCATGAGAAATTTCGGTGTTGTTTTTTTTAAAGAAATTGAGTGAAAAAATATATCAGTTTAATATTTATTCCTACTTAGATGCGTTTTACTCAATGTTTCTTATCACTACCTTTCTAAATTTATTTTGTTTGGATCTAACATAAGAAGAAATAAAGTTTACGAATTCTTTCAGATGAGTCAAGTAATAGATACATACTATTACACAAACTCTGAAACAATGCAGATAATAATATATAGGTTTCATACCAAATTAAGGTGAAAAATCTTACCCTATCAGTATAACAACATAAAAATGTGACACTGTTATAAATATAGGTTGTTTGATTACTTGTGGTATAACTTCAATCAAACCGGAATCTAGTTGTTAGGTATTTTGATTGTTTAATTCCTAAAAAAAATTATTTTGTGAAATTCTAGGCAAAAGAAGTTATTGAAAGATTTGAAAAAGATGTCGGGCTCCCTCGTAAAACTCTTAAAGATCAAGGAAAAAATGGGTAAGCAAATAACCAAAACCATAATGCATTTTTTTTTATTAAATTCATTTAAATAAGAAGAATCTTGATTATCCGACTCATAATTTTATCCGCCCTATCACGTTCCAGTCTTTTAAAAATTTATTTTACTACTGTCACGACAAATTGAAACAACCATTGACAAAGGGGAGTAAGCTAATAAATTTTATTCTCAAGTTTTTGTATATTTTAAATAAATTTTTACTCTTTATTAGAAATGTAGCTTTACATTTAATTTTGATTTATTATTTCATTTTTAGATCTGTAAGTTACAAAAATTTATTTTCCCCTGATCATCTGACCTTTTCAGTTTTTCGACCCTTTTGCCTGGTCCCAAAGATGACGGATTATCAAGGTTCTGTCTAAAAGCACCCCTTTTCTACTAATTTGAATTTTTAAGTAAAATTATTCTTATTCATCTGGTGTAAAGGTAAAGTTCAAAAGATGAACAGTTTGTCAAACACAAAAACAAATTGATTTTTCCACTTTCTTGGTATTAAAGTAAAAACATTTGAATCTGAACATCTTGATTTCTATATTTGAAATGGCTAAGGGACAGTTTAACTACTGAGGTTAATTTTTTATTCATTTCCACCCGAGACATTTTCAAGTAATTTATTTAGGTCTCACTTATAGAAAGGTATTTTTAAAATTATTTACATGCCTTTTCTACGGATAAATTATCTATTTCCCTCTAAACTCAAACCTCGTCTTATTAAATGTGCTTTGAAAGGACCGGGGATTCTTCAAAATGCAACATGACCATAAGTAGCAAATTTAGAAATCAACAATACTTATTTTTCTCCCTATCAGTTTATTTTCTTTGCCATCTTAAGTTAAAAATACTCTAATAAATAAGAAATTTGCAAGACTTGGATCTTTCCAACTATAAATTCCAATGAGAGAGAATAACTTACAGACATTTAGTAGACTTTTTGAATAATTCTTATTAAGTAAAGCTTATAAATTTGTTAAAGTAAAGATGTTCCTGTTATACTTGTTACAGGAACAAAACTTCAAATTCACAATCAAGGATTTGGGATTCCATTGATAAAATTGTACAGCCAAATGAAAAGAAATTACCAAGAGAAAAACCCATTGTCCAAACAAATAATAGTTTTCAAAATGAAGAAGACTTTGTAGATGATCCATCAGTGCCACCCTTATTGTAATTTCAATTAAAATGTAATAACTTTTTCTTCTTGGACTTATCCATTGCAAACTTGGAAGTTTATAATGTTGAGTTAACTAATGTTGAGTTAACTATAGTCAAGATAATAGGTTTTTTTAACCATGAAATAAATACTAGATTGTCACATTTACTCCGATGTTTATGTTTGTAGATTTGTTTATTAATTTCCTATTACTGTCGACTTATATTATTTAATATTGCATCATTTATATTTATGTTTTCAACTTCAGGGAATAAGTTCAAGAACCAAGTTTTGAGAACTTGAAAAATAAAAACTGTATAAGTAATGGAATTTTCGTTGTATAACCACCAAATTTTTACTGGAAATGAGAAAACTGAGCAATCTTTGAAACAAATATAAGTACATTTAAAAATATTTTATAGTTAAAAAAAGTTGATGGACTTTTCCCCTTTTTCAACCTTATAAAATTTCCAATTGAAGAAAAATCTTAAAAAACCATTTTAATTGACATTTAAATTATACTTCTGCTTAGTTCACAGTAGAGAAGGGAGAGATAGAACTATTATGAAACTGAGTCAGGCAGTACCAATAGAGCAAGTGAATATGAATAGAGTACGGCTTACTAGATACTATACAGGCTAGCCGAGTACGGAAATCATTAAAAATCCAGATGGCAATACTGGACAAACTGGCAAAGCATATCCACAGTGTTGAAGGAGGTGGGTGACATAGGTAGGACTTGTGGCGATCCAAGCGGGAAAAGTTGTCAAATGGTTTTCATTGTTGAAAACTCGGCTAGCCTGAATAGTATCTAGTAAGCTGTGAATAGAGTCAAACAATCCCTGGCTAAAAAAAAAGTAAAAAACACTTTTAAATTAAAGCAAATTATATTTTGGCTTAGCTTACAGCACAAAGCATAAGAAAAGAAGGAAACATTAACTTTAATTCCAAATTAAATTAAAAAATACAATACTTGGACATCGATTTCACAAATTCAAGAGGCTATATCTGCCTATAGGGTGTAGTTATTTCCCCCCTCTTTCCACTCATGTGTAGAGCAAAACTTGGAGATATTTTTAAGCAGAAAATATCAATTTATCATGTAGTTTTGCTTATTAAATTGGTAATTCTGTGTTAACCTGTCGGCTGTGCTGCTGAAAATGCATAGTCAAAGCCCATTAACTGTACTGCTGTAGAACTGATGGTCAATTGGATAATACACAAGAATCTTAAATTCATATTACTGTCAACTTGCATTACTTGATATTGCATTGTTCAATTTTATTAGATAAATTTACACTATTCAAAAAAGAGAATTTCACATTTTATTTTTAATAGCAACTGTAAAACCATTTTGTAAAATTAATTCATTGAGTTTTCTAAGTTAATATTCTCAGTACAGATGGTGTACATTTTTATTTTATAATATTTTTATCCTGGGAAATACCAGCATAGACCATATAATAAGCACTTTTTTTTACAGTTATTTAAACTGGAAATTAGGTAAGCCACTATTATTATGGAGTATTAAAACACGCTGAATATGTTAAATGGTTGAAACGCTGTGATACCAGGTGATTACATCTTTATCAAACCCTGCCTGAAAACTTTAAATCACATGCCATCCTGCAAGTTACTGCTTGATATAAAAAGGTTACCAGATATACTTCTTGGTACAGATGCCAACTTGTAGGGTCCTGTTCCATAAAACTGATTACAAGTAACTACTACCAATTAGTAAGTAAACCATTGTTGAAAATCTTTGTACATCTGGCAATTTTTCAACACTATTTTCAGAACAGCTTTAGAAAGAGTCCTCCAGCTGCCATGTTTACCCACAGCTCAAATGGTAACAACAGTTAAGCATGTTACTGTGGGAGTCGTGGTTACACATGGCGACTGGAGGATTCTTTCTAAAGCAGTTCCAGAAACAGTTCTCGTCAGTCACCATGTGTAACCACAGCAACAAGCTTAAGAGTGGGGTTCATTTAAGCTGTGGGTAAACATGGCAGCTGAAGGACTCTTTCTAAAGCTCTGTTCCTTTTTTCCACTATCAATTTCAGGGCAGTGATTCTTATGAATGTAATGTCAGAACCAAATAATCAATTATATGTATTATATCAAGTTGTCCAATTACTTATAAGTAGGTAGCAAACCTTTTGTTAAAATAAAACTAATTTAGATTCAAATAATTTCCCCCCTCAATGTAAAAAATTGGAAGTTTTTCATTTCAAAGAAGCAAATATTCTTATCTTTACAATTTACAAGTCAATTCAAATTTACAAGAAGGAACTTTTATTTTACAAATAATTATACTGTACAGCTTCGAAGAACATCTTAGTAAAATAATTTATGTACCACAAATATAACAGCTTCATATTAAAGTATTGGTTATGATCTTTACAAGCAAATATAGCTGGTGAACTTTTCTTTCACTTCACATAAGCTTGAAAGACAAGTATTTTCAGAGGAGCACTTAAGAATCAAAGCACAGTACCTTTCAGCTGCATCTCAACATGGTATTTTTCTTTAATCTTGATTTGAAATATGATAGAAATTTGGTTCCTTTATAGGAAAATGCTGATTTGCATTTTTTGTAGCACTTAAGCGCGACGTCTTTCACTTCTCTTGAACACGTATACCACGCTCTACAATGAATTAGCGTGTAAATAAAGTGTGGTGAATATTGCAAAGCTAAAGATGAAACAGGACATTGTAAAAATCGATTTAATGCTTCAAGAGCTGCTTTATCATTTGTGATTTCAGAGCTGAGAGATTTCTGGACAATAAGAGTTATTTCCAAAATTTTTATAGCTGTTTTTATAGTTTCATAAACGGGTTCTGACTCCATTGAAAAGCAATAATGCTATTCCGTACTTTTAAATCCCTTTACTGCCGTGCCGGTCCTTGGTTTAGAAAGTTTCTTCTCATCCCAATAATTGCAATTCTTTTACAATCGACCCACACGAAGAAACAAGTGCCGGCGTGAGTATCGTTTATTAACTCACATGTTTACATTCTTAACTTTCACCTGTTGGAAAATCAAAACCCATAATGACTGAAGGGAACAGAAACAAATCAAAAATTCATTCGTTTGTTTGTTTACATATTGAGATTACGGTTAAAGCAGTTAAAGAATGTTAACTGCCTAGATAATTTTTAAACTATCTAAATGTAATTAAACGTGCTTCAATGCATATTTCTTTAGGTTAAAATGGTTAAAATAATTCATTCATAAGTTTGGGTCTTTTATTGACTGTTATGAGGAAAGGATATTGATATTAAGTATTTGACAGTAAAAAAAACTTCTACACAAAAACTAACTGTGACTGTTGTAACATTTTACTTTTTGTTTTTGTTTTTACAGAAGCTGAAGCCGGTCGTCTCGTCTGCAATTTGTCAATTTTTAAAGATTATTTGACCTAAAATGAAACAATCATTTCAGTAGTTGTAATTTCAATTTTAGCTACTATGATTTTAGTATGAAAACTATATCTAACAAAATCAGGTGATAGTTGCTCTTCTGACTAGATAACTACAGTGAAATTGGCAAAATGGGAAACGTTCAGACTGTGGGGCCCAATGAGGCTCTTATTGTATCCGGTAAGTATAAAGAAAAGTGACCAAGTTGTAAAGTTTTGAAATGTTTAATAATTCGAAATGAAAACCAGGAAATTGGTAATTGAACTGTTCTCTATTTGTGTTCTTAACGATTAAATATTTTAGTCGATTTCTATGACTGATGTGATAAGTATGTTTCTTTTGAAAATTCAAACCAGAGGTGCAAAATTTGAAATGCTACGAAATTTAACAAAATCTTGTGGTAGTTATGCGAATTCTTGGTATTATTTATCAAATGCAAAACTTTCAAGTTGAAGTCTCATTACCATTCTGTCATCAATTCAAAATAATGTATGCTGATTTGGAATCAAGTTCTCCTTTTTAAGTGTTACTCCAGGCTTTTAATGATGAAAAAAATCACAAATACTTAACCTGCAAAGGTTTCACTTGAAAAATAATTATGCTTTAATAATTAACATCTTGAAAATAGGGACACCCAACTTTGAACTAAAATGCAGCATGATGTTTTATTTAATCTTGTCAAAAAAAATTGTATGTCCTGCAAATAGTTTTCTTGAAACATTTTTACAGATTCTGAGTTGTTAAAAGTAATGAATTTTGTAGGTATACATAATAATCTGGCAATACATGTTTGTTTTAGTGTGACCAAGCCAATGAAACATTAAATTGCATTTTTCATTTACTAACATAATAGTTGTATAGGTACTTGTAGAGCTGAGATTTCTAACTGTTGGCTTGTGGGCCATTTTGTGTGGGCCACCACCCCACTGAAACCCCCCTAAAATAGCTTCAAAACATATTTTAGCTTATTAAAATTCAAAAAATTTTCAGGGAAGGACCATTTACTTCCTAGGTTATGTAGTTTTAGTCGTTTTCTACGGTAAAAATTAAAATTTAGAGGTTTGGGTGGCACAGGTAGAATACCCTGAAGTTCCTCCTGGGTGTAGCAAGTGAGTCAATCTTTGCCATAAAGAGGGGTAAAATTAAATATCCAAAAAAGGACGTAAAATACTATTTTCAGGGAAATTTACAAACATTTTCTGGATCTGGAAGAAGACCCCCATTTTTAAATAATATTCAGCATTAATAGATGTAGGGCCAAAAATTTATAGTACATCCTCTGAAATTTTTGGAAAATATAGTATATTATTTTCACATTTATAAATCTCGACAGAAAAGTTTCATATATGTATTAAAAATGTAAAAACAATTGAAAACTGTACTGCCAGTTGCTTCTATTCTATTTTGTTTTATTTATCAGAATACTTTGTCTTGTACATTTACTAATCAACAAGTACCACCTTATATTTGTAATTCAATTTCCAATACTGTTTAATAAAATATCTGTAAGTATGGAACTACTGATCTTTTAAATAAAATGTTTTCCCCCGATTTCTAGGTGGCTGCTGTGGAAATACTGGAAAGAAGATGGTTGTTGGTGGATGGGCCTGGGCATGGTGGATGGTTACTGATGTTCAGAGGTATTTATAACTTTAAAATAAGGAATGAGTTTAAAAAATTTTTTCAATACAATGCTGTGTAAGGGTACTTTTACTGACTATATTCTCTCTGTAAAAAACATGTTTTAAATGGGTTTAATAACATAATAATGCCATTCTGATTGAAGTATGGCAATGTTTTTTGTACATTTCTACTATTTAATTAAAATTGATGTGTGTAAAAACACTAATCATTTTTCATGTTATTGAAGTTTTTTTACCTGGATTGTAGGTTATCTCTTGAAGTAATGACTCTTTCACCTCGTTGTGAACATGTGGAAACAGCCCAGGGTGTACCACTTACTGTGACAGGTGTTGCTCAGTGCAAGGTGATGACTGAGCGAGAATTTCTTGCCACAGCTGCCGAACAGTTTCTTGGGAAAGAAGTAGATCACATAAAGTCAGTTATACTTCAAACACTTGAAGGCCATCTCCGTGCCATATTAGGTTTGTGTTTCCAGGTGCCTTTAAATTACATTTGAAAATAATTTGTGTGGTACTAACTTCATATTTTAATCACAATGCTTCTTCGTGGAGATATTTATTTTAGAATATTTAGAAATTATATGACGTGGCCTGCCATTTGGCTGATTTCTTTCAGCCCACAGGAACTTTTATATTTGAAACCCTTAATATAAAGCATGATAGCATGACATAAAACAATCAAGATTTATGAAGCTGATGAAAATTTAATGCTGCTATTTTTTTAAAGCATAAATAGGAAAATACACTTTTCACAAGACTAACCTATATTATTTAACTGCCTTATTTTTTAAATTTTTCTTATGAATATCATATTGAATAAAAAACATCTACACAAAACATCTTAAACATGAAACCTTCTTCTAAAACAATAAACTTTCTATTGATATAATCACAGATTTTTCCATATCAATGGTATTTGGTGATGAAATAAATTACTTTTATTTAGTTCCTTCAGGTACTACAAAACAACATTTGATTTAAAAGTAAAATTATTCGTTGTAACTTATTAATATTAGTGTATGATTTTATGAGTGTATAATAATTTAAAATACTTTCAGGTACTTTATCTGTAGAAGAAGTTTATAGAGATAGAGATCAGTTTGCTTCGTTAGTTAGAGAAGTTGCTGCCCCTGATGTTGGTCGTATGGGCATAGAAATTCTTAGCTTCACTATAAAAGATGTCTTTGACCGAGTAGAGTATTTAGCATCCCTAGGTAAAGCACGAACAGCTGCTGTTAAACGGGATGCAGATGTTGGAGTTGCTCAGGCCAATAGAGATGCGGGCATAAGGGTATATTTTTTGTTTTTAGTTGTTACATTTATTGTTTCATAATTTTTTATTGAGTATAACCAGTCAAATTGTCTCTATAAGCCAACTGAAAAAAAATTATTTTAAATTTTTAGTGATATTTTTCAAACTGCATAACTTCAGGTTTGCAGAAGTTAAAGTATTACTGTATTAAACTTTCTATTTCCTTCTTGACCCTTGACCAATGCTAATTATGATGACTCAACACAACATAACTTGATTTAATTAAACCTATTGCCTCATATATTTGTTATTGTGTTTTTAAAACAAAAGTCCTACTTACTGAGAAAGTTATAAATTTTTTTAAATGGGCAATACCACTATTTTTTTTAATATAAATAATAATATCGTTACCCTATGAAGAAAACTGTTCTGAATTCGATTTTCTTCATGAAAACAACCAAAAAAATTTATTTTCTTAATTATTTAAAATTTAAAAGCGCAGGATTTGAGCCGTACTCAAATCGTTCTGCCATTGGCTGATGCGATTGTGACGTACTTCCATCCTATACAAACAATTTGGCTGCTTGGGCTTGTCTTTGTTTACTGTTGGGTTGTCGATATTCTTTGTTTCTATCAAAAAGGCACAAAAATGCATTTTAAAAGTTTTCCAGCTGAAATATCCCTTAAAGACCGATGGAAATGCAAAAAGGACCAAAAATACATCTTATTACACCAAAATAACATACATTTCGTACAGTTTTCTTGGTTTTTCATCCCAATATTTTAGTAAGAAATCATTGTTAAGCAGATTTTGCCTCTTGTTAATTAGAATGGCTCCAAAAGTGTTTTTTAAAGCACTAGTAAAATGAAAATATGTAAGAATAAAAGTAACACTTTATGTAAGTTTCGTCTCTTTTTCATACATCTAAGGAATTTAATTTAATTAAATGTTAAATTTGTCTGTAAAACATTCTAAAATTCTTATTCCTAAAATATTGTTATATTTTTATTTCTACTACAGTAACGGACCTCTTATCCGTGTCCCGAAAATCCTTAATGTTCAAAAATCCGTAAGGTTTTCCGAAATCAGTTTTTTTTTTTTTTTTTTGAAGTTCCAAATCCGCGAAAATCCGAAAGGTTTTCCGAAATCAGTTTTCTTTTTTAAAGATCCGAATCCGAAGGGATTCAGCGTGTCCCGATGTACTCCGTGTCCGCTCCCCCTCCCGTTTCCGCGATCCACTCCCGCCCTTTGTAGAGCAGAAGGAGCGCCGAGACCGATTCTCGGAATGCGGACGGAGTATTGTTCATATCAGTGGGAGGGAGAGGAGAGCAATTTGAAAGGGACCAATCGGATGCATTTTTCTACGGGTTGTGTTCTAGGAATATTGCGATTGAAAGAGGGAAAGCCGGTGCCGAATGCAGCAGACGATCGGGAGGATTGTTTATTTCTCCTCGGCTTTTAAGAAGGGGAAATGTTCAGGAGGGAGGGGGATGCCGGAGCCGCTCGCGCGAGATTGGGAGATCGTTTTTCTTTTCACTCTTGCGCGGCTCCGCAGATCTGCATATTTTCGTAACAATACACACGCAATTCTGTTAATGCGGTGTTTTGAGGCTGAAAAACCGATTTTCGGGAAAATGTTCAAAAATCCGTAAAATTCGGAAATCCGAGATGATGCCGGTCCCGAGCTTTACGGATAAGAGGTCCGTTACTAGTTGTTTTTAAATATTTCCAAAGCCATCCTAATTAACAAGAGGCAAAATCTGCATAACAATGTATCGGATGGAAGTACGTCACAACTTTCCCCCGCGAAAATTTTGATTTCGCGCGCAAAAAAACCCGCAAACTTTGAATTTGATTTTAAGAAAAAGTATGCATCGCAGAGCAAAAATTTTTGAAAGTATATTTATGTGCATGCAATCTGAACCAAATAAAAAATAAATAGTGGTATTGCCCATTATGCTAGTTTTAAGAAAAAACTAATGGGACTCTCTTTATTGCAGGAAGCTGAGTGTGAAAAAGCTGCCATGGATGTTAAATATGGTGCCAATACTAAAATAGAAGATTCTCACCGACTATTCCAACTGCAAAAATCAAATTTTGATGCTGAAGTTAACACTAAGGTAATTTTTTGTCACTGTTCCATTATCCAAACCAGTAAAAATAAACCAAACCAATTTCTTTCTTATTCCAAAGATAAGGAATTTCACCAAAAATAGCAAATTTACAAATCTAAGTATATACATAGTTGATTAGATTAATACAAAAACAAAAATCCCGAAAATTTCGAAGACTTTTTAATGGTTTAGAGCAGGCCTGGGCAAATAGCGGCCTGCGAAGGGCGTTTTGGTGACCCGCCAAGACGAAGAAAAAATTAGGAAAATGTTGAATTTTGAGTTCAACGTACATTTTATATTTTGTATCAGGCATCGATCACCAAATTTTTTATAATATGTGCCAATATGAGCTAAAACACTGCTTTTTTTAGTTAAATTTCCAAAATTTTTCTGGGGGAGAACCCCCACACCCCCTTCCGTAATATATAAAATTATTTTAATATTTTATTAACTGTGTTCAACTAGACCTCATTTCTATTCTCTCTTTTCTATCGCTGCTGATATTGACTGCTCCCCAAGCGATCTTCCTTTCTTTTAAAATATTTTTGAGAAATGTAATGCATTTCAATTTTCTCACTTTCAATGATATTTATTTATACATTAATGTCACAGTTCAACTTGGGTGAATGAAAACTAAAGAGGTCATAAAATACTGAATTATTCAAAAAAAAACATTCAAATTCTTTAATGAATTTAAATTAATAAACACAAATATTTGATTTGAAAAAATTAAATGTACCCAATAGTTACATGGCATCTTATGCATTGTTTTATTATTCTTTAATTACAAACATACTTTTGAAGGCACTAAGTTAACTTTGTAAGGAAATCCTTTTATATAATGTGTGGCCCGCCATTAACTTCTGTTTCGATTATGTGGCCCTCGAGAGAAAACAATTGCCGAGGCCTGGTTTAGGGGACAGAATAGTACTTGTATAAGAGCTCAATCAACTGATTCCATCCTCTGTCCATAACAAAGGACTTAAAAAAGGTTTACTCTAGGGAGTAATGCTTGGTGAGTAAAAGGGAAGGGACATCAACAGAAGGTTGAATCAGTTGGATTCAGCTAAATCTTCACTGCTATCTGAAGCTTTTAATTTTGTAGCAATTCAAATTTAGTGAAAAACTTTTTGTTTGTTATTTTTTTGTATATTTAGAAAGCTGAAGCCCAACTTTCCTATGAGTTACAAGCTGCAAAAATGAAGCAAAAAATTAGAAGCGAAGAAATAGAAATAGATGTGGTAGAGAGACGCAAGCAGATTGCCATTGAAGAAAAAGAAATCCTTCGAAAGGATAAGGAACTAACTGCTCTTGTTCGTCTACCTGCTGAGGCAGAAGCATACAAGGTTGAACTTATTGCTCAGGGAAAGAGGTATAACATATTTCCTTTATTGTTATGCCCTCAAATCACAGCTGTTTACACCATAAAAACTGGTGATAGTCAATTGCAGGCCCAACTAGTCTATAGTGGTGGTAAAACTTACTGCATCTTTTCTTTCTCTGAAAGCTCGAGTTATACAATAAACTCAAAAATCAGAATGTATAAAAACTTTGTGAAAATAATAGACTTGTTAACTGAAATTTTCTAATGCTTTATGTTTAATTTGTAAAAGTAAAGGGTTTATGCATACTTGTAACCCTGCAATTTCCAATTTTATTACTGGCCAGCCGAAATGGAAAATGAAGTGTTGATTAAAACTTTAAAAGAAACTCAGAAATAATACTTGAAATGTTAGTTTAAGCCACTCATGGAGTTTTATTTCATTAACTCAAGATGCCCTTGTCAAATGTACATTTCATTGTGCTGTGAAAAAAACATGATCTGTTAAAAATTAAATATACTTTTAAAAAATTTTGCAAACTTGATCCTTTTTTAAAAATATTATGGAAGATATGTCTCTTATGAATTCTGCTAAAAGTCACTCTAATGTTTAAAGGACCCAGACTATGGATGTGGCTAGAGCAGAAGCAGAAAAAATAAAGCTGATTGGTATGGCAGATGCTTATGCTATTGAATCTGTTGGCAAAGCTGAAGCTGAAGGAATGAGAATGAAAGCAAGTGCTTATAAACAGTATGGGGATGCTGCAGTAATGAGTTTGGTTCTTGATGCTCTTCCTAAGGTACTTTATTTCTTATCTAAGGGAGATCTTTACAATGTTTTTATGGACTTTTTAATTTTAAAATTCTTCCTTTTATTAATTTTTAACATGCCAAACTCCTTAAAAGAAGATTTTTAGGTCCACGTTTCATTTACTCCTAACTACATCTTTTATCTTTACTATTTTACTATTTTTTAAATTAATGAAAAGTTATTAGCTTTATCAGCTCTGAAGAAAAATGTTTTCAATATTAGAATTAATAGTGCTAAAATGGAAGCTTTCATATCAAATATAGGGATTAATTTTGAGTTTCAAACCTACAAGCAGGAAAAATATGTCTATATTAATACCTATTTAAAATAAAAACATTTTAATTGATGCCTTGTAATTTTTCCTTTTAAAGTAGTTAAGTATATTACTCTTGGTTTCAATTTTTCATGTGAATAGATTAATTGATTGCTGTTAAATTAATTTAGATTGCTGCGGAAATTTCTGCACCTTTGGCTAAAACTGAAGATATTATTATGATTGGTGGATCTGATCCTGTAACATCAGAAGTGACTAAATTAGTTAGCCAGATACCACCCTCCGTACAAGCAATAACTGGAGTAGATCTAACAAAGGTATGATGTTTTATTTTATTCCTTACTAATAATCCATTCTTTATGTATATATAAAATGTTATTTTCACGTCTAACGCTTGTTGTAAATTTGTTTCGTTTTGATTTTTTTAAAAACATTTTGCTTTTGTAAATTTGGAGTGCCCTTATATTTGTTTTAACAGGATCAGCGTCCCGTGTTTAGAATTCGATAGTAGATTGGATCATCTTTTACCTCAAGATGGCATCTTAAAGCTACAATCTTAATGGTACTTATAATTTACATTAGGTGCACCATCCTTTGGATATTTCATCTGATCACTAAAGTCTTCTTCACTTTCAAGGCATGTTCTTTCTTTTTGCACCTGTGTGTTTATTGAAAAGAAGTCTTAGCTTTATGACAAGGATCGAATTCTATTTACCATTTTAGAAATTATGAACTTTTGAACTGTTTACCAACTCTCCTGATTATTTTTGTGAGACTTCTGAATTACAATGCTCTATCACATACTTCCTAATTTAACTCTTACACATCACGAAAGAAGAATTTTTCCTACAAAGAAGTCTATAAATCTTTTACCTCAAACTTACCATTTGTAAGGCTCTTCAGCCCTAAGTTGTTAAAAACAGCAAACTAAATCTCAAATTCTCAGATAAAAAGGACTTTTCTTGGATTACTTATAAAATTTTCCAATAATTTGAGAATAAAGCTCTAAAAAGAAATGATAAAATTCCATTTGTCTACTCTGAAATGACAATTTTCTCAATGATATTTCCAAACTGCATTCCACAGCTGTCAACTTTCCCGAGTTAATCTGAAATAATCTGGTTATTCCATTTTTCCAGTGACTTGATTTTGAAAAACCTCCTATTTTTTAAAATAATTATGTTAAGAATTTTACTTGTTCTTGCAAATTTGTTGATTTTTGGGGTGAAATTGATGGTTTTTAAACAACAAATGAAAAGCTTTGATGCAATTATTTATTAGTTACTCAAAGCCTTGTTTTAAGTGAAATTGAACCAAATCTCTTCTGCTCTAATAATTTTTTATAGGTAAGGCGCATCTGTGGGGTTTATTTGGTTCATAATGTCTGGTTTTTACTTGTATTTTTTTTCACCCTTTTGCTCAAGTTTCTTAGTTGTGTGCTCATTAAAAAGTTGGCTTTTTCTTGTACAATATTTTTGCTTGCTCATTAGGTTTTGATAGATAAACCTGGCAGTTATTTGTTCATGAGTTATTTTCTCTTTGTAGGTGCTGTCCAAAATATCAACTTCGAAAAAATAAGAGAAACTTTTCTACATTTTTCAACCTCAAGAAGATGGATTGAATACTAGGGCATCCAAATTAACAAGAGTAGGTTGTGTGTACAGTTCATTGGAGCGGACAAATTTTACAATTTGTAGACAGTGTACATTTACATTTTTTAGACTTGACTTTTAATCTTTAGCAGAGGTCCACTTTTGTGTTTACAAAAACTGCCAATTTTCATATTCCTGGATCCTTTTTCTTTTTATTCTGACAGAAATTATATTTTTATTGTGTTTCATAATTTATACAAAAGTTTACAATGTACTTGTTTGTAAATACTGAACTCTGAAGTATACTTAATAGCTATGTCCATACCTGACAAAAAGATTTTACTTGTTTTATAAAGTACTTAGCTACTTGAGTGATTTAATACCAAAGAACTTAACATTTTAAACTTAAAAAGTTATTACTTTAGAAAATGACAGATTAATGTTTTTGTCATCTAATAAAAGTATTGTCTTAGTTTATACAACATTTAGTTTATATTTTATACAACTTAGAAGTATATAAATGTGCATAATTCTTCCCAGCATTGGACTATTAACTTTATCATCACTACATTAAACACACTTTTTGCTAACCATACTTCGATTTATTTATGCTCATTCGACTATTAGTAATTTAAAAACGGTAAAAAAAACACAACAATGCAGTTGTTAGCTATGTAAAGAGCTGTTGTGTGCTTTGGTTATAAAAAGTTTTTTTGATTCCCCATTTTTCCATTTAATGGAAAGCACACATTTTTATTACCTTTGGATTTTTTTTATTTATTAGAGCGTTTTTGGGGCCTTTTTTCATCAGGAATATATTTCCTAACAAATTGGGAAAATCTTTTGACTGAACAAAACAGTTATGATGTAAGCTAAATAGTTATAGAAGATGAAGTAAAGTGTAACCTGTTTCTTTATTGATTTGTCTCTAAGAAAGGATATTATGTTAAATTATATTATTGTTAAGTGCAGGATATTATGCTTTTCACAATTTTAAAGCAAGATACTTTTTTCATATTTGAATTAAAATTTTGAAAATTTTATTTTTACATAGTTTTCAGCATGCAGATAGTAATTCAGTTTACTCAGTTAGGTTCAGTAGTTAAACTTCATTAGAAAAATCTATTGAAGGTATGTTTAACTAATATTACTGCATTCAATTTTGCCTGCTGTGATGCAAGATGTGATTTCATATTAGGAGCATATAGTTGTCAAGTTGACAATCGGTTATTAGTATTTATTTTTATAACATAAAATAATAGGTTTTTGATTTACTAAAATCTAAAATAATGTAATCACATTTGCAAATTATAATTACTAATGAGCTTTAGTGTTTATAATTAGAGTTTAAAGGTATACTATAAGTTTAATTTCACTTATGCCAATTATAAATGCTTGGTCATTTTTAGAAATTTTTACATGTTTGTTTAGAATTCTAAAAGCTCTCATGAGAGCTATATATTCTAAGAGAGCCATAAGAAAGCTATGTCCATTCTAAGCTTTATATGCATGAGTATTTTATTTAACTAATGTATTTCGTCAAATTTTTAGTTTTTTTTTCAAGTCATTATAAGTAATCGTAATTTCATATTTTTAATCATTTTTGTGATGTTTATCACTTCATATATCAAAGTGGTTCCCAATCAGTTATAACTCATTGGCCCCTTTTTAGTTTTATCGCAAGCTACGGCTGCCTTCAGACCTTAAATATTGGTGTCTAAGTATATGCAGTAGTTGAACAAAAGGTAGTTTTTCTTTATTTGGGAAGAGCAATAAGAAGTTTTATAATTTGCAATTTCTATCCTGTAACACAGCTGTGTGGCCAACTGGCTCTATTGTATGCATATAAATCAAAATTACACTGCTAAAAATTTAAAAAAAAAATCCTCAGACCTCCAAAATATGTTCCAAGGACCCTTGATTGGAAACCACTGATATATCATTAACTAGTAGTCAGAAAGGAACAGATCTTTGAAAAACTGCCATTCCAGTATTGTAACAAATAAGTATTTATGCTTATAAAATTTTTAGAGTGTTTAAAGTTTGAAACAATACTTTCTATAGTTGTGGGTTCTATATAAATATATATCATTGCTATAATAGCTTTTTCTGTATATAAATATATTAGATTTATGTAAAGTATTTTTGCATTTAGCATAGTGTATTGTTATACCATGAACTACTTTGCTTTTTAGTGGCATCATGTCACACCAATTTCAGTCCAGCGTTAATCTCTCATGCATGAGATTCCCTCCCACACACACACATTATGCATTTCCCTTTATACTCAGTGAGACTTGTATCCAAGTGTTTTGTACCAAAGCTATCCATTTCTAGAATTCATCCTTGAATCATCATTCAAATTTTTCTTACCTGCCTCCCTGTTGTAGCTCCATATTTTTTACATTCGAAGGCATGTTATTTTTCTGCTCATTTTGGGAATTTCTGTGAATCTCCAAAGTATCTTTGAATTTAATGTACCCCTTATCAACTTAATTTCACTACAGTAGAACCTCATTTATCCATCACCTTCGGAACCAGGGAAGGGATAGTTAAGATGCTAAAAAGGTAGGATAATTAGAAGAGAAGGGAACTAAGTTATATACACAGAGTTTTTAAAATGATGTTATAAATAAAACTTAAGTATAAAAATTGCATTCCTTATAAAAGAAATGGAAAATACATTTTAGGTACTGAATATTTATTTAAAATAAAACTTATTTCCACCCTTCCCTTTCTTAAGTTGCAGAACACTGATATTTGTACAAGACTTTCAGAATTTCTTAAACATCTTATTCACAACTCAATAAACTCTCTCTATACAAAACTATTCTTATCTTTAAAATTAAAATGAAAACATTCTATCCATAAAGCTGGCATCTGGGTGGGTGGAATATCTGATGAGTCACATATTCGAAGGTTGGATAATCAAGATTCTGCTGTATTTGAAATTCTTCAGGTTGTGAAAATTGATAAAAGTTCCTTTTTATTTAAGAACTTTTATTTTTACATTTTGTTTGTTTGAGCTTATTTTTATTAATTGTGAACTGTGCTTGTTCATGTATTATTTTAATGAAAGTTTTTTTTAACTTGCATATAATTTTACTATTTTTTATTTATTGTTGCTGTTTTATGTTACTTATTTATGAGAGAATGTTCCTTAGTCAGCTAACTTTGAGATAAGCAAGTTGCCAATTTTGGTGTTAAAAATACAATATTTCTTTGGTATTCATGGTTTTTAATTTCAGGACATGGGGCTCTGTAGAGTAAAATTGTTGATTTAGGTAAAAAAAAAAAATCATAGTAAACTTGACAAATACCCCATTTCTGGAATATGACCCTTTATATTTAAAGGACTTTTATTGATACCTATAGAAAATTCTGTATAAAATGGTATTGATGAAAACATAAAGAATAGAATAAATTTTGCATTCATTGAGTATTTTTTCAAGCAAGTTTGATATTATTTGGCTTTCTTGGTTTTATAGAAATTCCACCCATTAATGCTGTGCATATGCAGTTTTACCAACCCTCTTTTGTGGATGTTTGTAATATAAGAGTGCTTAAAAATATTGATGATTAATGTGAATTAAACTCAATTAGTTCCCTAGTTAATCAGGCAGTAAATTTCTCAAGCAGTAATTCTTTTTAATCTTATCCAGCATGTTTTCTGGATTACAAACATACCTGTCATTTTAGCTGTGGTGTTCTCCGAATGCCCTATCTAAAGTGCTTTAATAAACAAAGTACCACTTATTAGAGACTGGGAAATTGGGAGGTTTCCTTTGTAGGAACAGAAATCAAACTATTCAACTAATGCATATTTTTATTTTGTTAATATACGCAAAAAGCTGCTTTAATGATACAGAATCATACATATAGTTTTTAAAAAAGGTTAAAAATAAGCAATAAATTTATTGAATTGAATTAATTGTTGAACTATAGATTGCCAGAAAAAAAATGGTAATATTGTTTTTTTTCCCTATTGAAAAAGAGAAGTTAATCCCTGCATATATTTTATGTTTCAGGAATATTTTTTTTTCTATTTAATAGATTAATCAGTTTTAGTTTTATATGCATGTGTAATAACTAGTCAGATTTAAGTACCCACAATTCTATTTATTATAGATTAACAGTCTTATCACTTCTGAAAACATGCTGGATCACCTAAGATTTTATAAATATTTTATAGCACAGAACTAAAATTAGCAATGCCTGATTTTTATCTGAATCTCATTAATATTTGCCAAATTTTTGCCATTAATAAGTAATTACTACCACATTTTGAAATGTTAGATAAACACTGTCATCCTTTTGAATTTATACACTTCAGTACAATTTCTACTATGCCATAGAAAGATTGAGTTATGTGCCACGTCTTATGAAAATAGTCATAATATTTGCCAAATCTGTGTTTTAAACAATTAAAAGTTATTTTGTTATTGATTGTTTTTGTAGTGTACATGAGGTTTGTGTGATCATATTTGCCTTAGATCTCAAGTGTATTGCTGCTTTTCTAGAAAGTTCTTCCATTTTGTAAAGAAATTAGGTACTGTAATCCAGCAGATTATAGGGGTTTTCCCCATAAACATTCTTTTTAAAAATAACTACTTTTTTTAAAAAAAGAAATTGATCTTTTCTATTTAGCTTGTGACTCAAAATTATGGTAAATCTCAGTCTTACAGATCACAAAAGGCTATTTTTTTCTGTAGATTTAGTTGTATCTTATGACTTACTTTTACTTCCATAGTATTTATTACATTGCAAACTATTTCATTTAATTTCATCTGTATATCTTGTGGCTTTTTGTTATTCATAGTGATGTGTATGTGAACTTTACAAAAGAATTTATTCTTGTGAATTAAAAATAAATGTTGATGAAGAATAGTATTTGTAAGTCTTTAGTTCCTTCATGTTTGTTGGAAAGTATTTATACTAATAGAAGATTAAGCTATGCTTATAATCATCATCTCAAAATTATAATATTAGGGAACGTACCCATACTGCGTGACCTATTTTTGACCCCCTCCCCCTTTGGTGACCACCCATAGTATATGCCAAGACCCCCCCCCCTCCCCTTCAAATTTTCACGTAGTAGTTCATAAATACGGTTTGCAATCATTTTTAGCAAACAGAAAGTTAAAAAAAGTTAATTTGGCTTAATTTGTCTGTATTAATGCAGCGCTTTCCTTGTGACGCCAAGAATATGTGCATACAAGTGGAAAATATATTATCAAGAAGAAAAAAATTGTGTAAAAGTTATTGTAACAGTAACTTAATTTACAAATACAAGTATTTATTTTTTGACTACGTGACGAAACCGAGCCCCACCCCCTCCCCCCTGTGACCAAGCGTGGTATTTTGATGACCCCCTCCCCCCCTAAACAGGTCACGTAGTATGGGTACGTTCCCTTAATGTTTAGCATTATGCTATTGACATCACTACACTAAATGTTTTACCTTATTGAAGAGTGGTTTTGGCCCCTTACTATTTTTTGACATTAATTGCAAGCACACTTGATATTAAATTAGCTTTTTCTTTATCTGAATTTTAGTGCTTCAAATTTTGTGGATTACGTATAGCCCCCTTTCAGAATGGAGATCCTCCATATAAAACTATTTGAATTTTAACTCACGAAAACAGGGTATTAACTTGTTTTTTATTATCTGGGTAACTTTCATAATACACCATTTCTTAAGGAAATTTGAAATTACCCAATTTTTAATCAAATCCCCGCAGTGGAGAGAACGCCTCACATCTTTAAGTAACACACTGGGTAAATAGACTTGTTTCGGGGTGTGGTTCTGACTGGATGTTATTTCTAAGATACCCCTAATGAGTATATTTATACGTTTCGTTTTAAATAGCTTAAAAGCTGTATTTGAATTATGTCACACCTAAGTCAAAATTTTACAATATAAGCTCAGTAAAAATAGGGGTCAAACAAATTTTGAAAATTTGCCTCTGAAAGTAAGTGTTTTAACTCATTTTGTGACCTTTTGGGTTGCAACCAAATGGAATAGCTCCTATTAAACCCAGAATTTTCAAGAGAAAGACAATATAACAAAGGTGCGTAACCAGAGGCGGGGGGGATTTGGGGATATATTGCCTCCAAATCTCAGAAATTTTCCTTCCTTGACCATAGAAAACCACTAAAACTACCCCACATCAACTTTCGAAATATCAGTATACCCTACGAATTTTTTTTCTGGCTTGGGGCAAGGTTTATAGAATATAAGGTTGGCTCTTCACAGGGCCGTATCCAAGGGGGGGGTTTAGGGGTTCAAACCCCCCCCCCCCCCCGAAATTTTGACATCAATTTTTATACTGCTATTTTTCTTGAAAATTATGTCTCACAAGGAGTGAAATCCTCTTCGGGTACAACCCAAAGGGTCTCGAAATGAGTCAAAACCCTACTTTTAAGGGTAAAATTTCCAAAATTTTTCTGGGGGAGGACCCCCAAACCCCCTCGAAATTTTGAAATCTATTAAGTATATGGTTTTTCCTTCAAACTTGTGTGATTTACAAGGAGTGGTCCTCTTTAATGTAACCTAAAGTGTCTCAAAATGAGTTAAAATGCCACTTTTAGGGGGAAAATTCAAAAAAAATTCTGATGTAGAAACCTAAAAACCCCCTTAACATTTCGCCATTTATTACAATTTATCTTCTTTTTACCTTGAAAATTCGGCCGCTTACAATGAGTGGTGCTCTATGGGTGTAATCTAAAAGGTCTCAGAAATGAGCTAAAACACTCTTTTGAGGGGCAAATTTCCAAAAATTTTCTGGGGGAGGACCCCCCTTTTACTTCGAGTTCATATTGTTTATACAATTTTGAAATTTAGTGCATCAAAATTTCAATCCAGTGTCGTCATCTAAAACTTAACATATAAAAGTACCCGTAAGGAGGTACCTCAAAAAATATTTGAGTCAACCCCCCCCCCGAAACAAAAGTCTGGTTACGGGTCAAGGCTCAATTTCCCGTAGGAAACACACAGTGTTAAAAAAAAGTGACGGTTTCTTGCTATATATGCTTTAAATTTCTACTTCGGGGTTCTAATGATATACTTCGGCAATATTTCGATGAGTAAAAGAGAAAATAGGTGTCCAGATCACTGAGGTCCAGATGCGATTGCAGTGCCTCTCACGTACGGATATGGAACCACATAATGGTCGTTACTCTGTTTTTTTTTATTTGTTTAAAATTAAGTTCCCGTAAAATGGAATGAAGACTCAAAAATTAAGTTTTATGATGATTTTTAACTGAAAATTAAAACTGGAAAGGTAAAAGATTTTAACCAAGAAAAATATTTCCCGCCAAAAACATCTCAAATTGACCAATCGATGCATGACTCACTTTGTTTCGTTATCGATCTATTTACACCGTCAGTGGCAACAGGAGAACTAATCGTTAGTCATGGGTAACTCAGAAATTTTAAGTGAGTTGAGTGAGGTACTCATTTTGTCATAGTGAGGTGTGACGTTGTACCACCTCAATTTGTCCCATACAAACAAACCACGTCCCACCACCTCAATTTGTCCCATACAAACAAATCACGTCCCACCACCTCAATTTGTCCCGTACAAACAAACTACAATGTCATGTCACGCTCACGCACGTCACGGTGTGTGTTTTCGTCCCAACAGTCCCAATCCAATGGAATGGGACGTCCCAGAGCTTATTTTTCAGTAGAGTGTGTGTAAGTTCTAACAAAGTACTGTCCTGACTCATGGAAGCTTTTGTTTATGATGGAGTGCACATAGTTAAAAAATTATAGGGATTTTATATTCTTAGGATCCTTAGCTTCAAGTTAACCTAAATTATTCAGAAATTCAAATTAATATTTCGACGATTAAAAAAGATTGCAATAATGAGAATTTCGTTAACGAGCTGCCAGGATAGAAAGTACGTAATTTGAGGGGGCATTATATTATTACTTTTATGATGGATGACTTATAAAATGTATTGTACATACTTAAAAAATTATAGGGATTTTATATTCTTAGGATCCTAAGCTTCAAGTAAACCTAAGTTATTCAGAAATTCTAATTAATATTTCGACGATTCAAAAAGATTGCAATATTGAGAATTTCGTTTAACGAGTAGCCAGGATCGAAAGTTACGTAATTTGAGGGGGCTTTATATTATTACATATTGGTTGATAATATGAAATACTTGATCTAAAGCAAAATTTATATTGTTAAGATTTATATTTTATTGGTTAATCAGTGTTTTGCATAATTAATGAAGCGATTGATTTGGATCTAAAAAGTATCTTTTCAACTGTTTTGAGGATCGAAACGCCAGTCCACTAGTACTATTATAAGCAATGTATTTGCTGTTGGATTATTTGATAAAAATTCTTAATCCACTTCAAAAATCATACTGTACTTATGTTCTTACAGCCTTTATTTTCAATTATGCCTAAAAAAGTTACAACTCACATTACAAATTTCGACGATTAATTAAGATTGCTGAAACGTAAAATAAATTCCGAATGCCTCCCCTGATGGTCGGCCAGAGGAGGGAGAGACGAAATAAAGAAAGGAGATCACATGACCCTAGCCTACTCCGCACTCCTCCCTGCTATACTCCGGGCCGATAGAGTAATGGCATGGAGGGTATTGAATTCATTGCACTGCGCATGGGACAGTGCGCAGTCCCATGGGACGTTTTGTCACACAGGGCGCCTTCACCTCAGTTTGTCACACTACTCCAAAAGAAGTGTGTGAGTGGTTTGAGGTGTGTGAGTGGTTTGAGGTGTGTGTGAGGTGGTACAATGTTTGGTTCTGAGGTGTCATGACAAAACGAGGAGGTGAGGTACTCAAGTGAGGTACCTCACACCTCATTTACCCAACACTACTAATCGTTTTTTCATCTCTATGCTAGCGTAACCTGAATTGTTTTCTAGTCTCTGTTGTCAATATTTATTTATTTATGAAACTTTACTCTTTATTTTCATCTTAAAGCAATTCATAAGCCAAATCTACGGTTTGCGAAAGTCTACGACAATTCATATCTTTACATAGAGAACGGTGGTAAGTTCTTACGAGACATTTTTATTGTATGTTGCTCACCTATGCTGTATGTTGTTTTGATGTAAACCCGTTTTGTGTTGTTTTGAATTGACTTATCCGATACTTTCACCTTTTTGAAGTTGTCAAACTGTATAAATAGAATTCAATACATGTGTTGCATTGTGTGATTATTTGGTTTTTGGGTATTTACACGAAATGCTATGGTAAGTATGAGGCTATTGTAGGTACCTACAAGGTAAAAAATTGTGTAATTTGAACGTGTAGTTGGCACTTTTTCATGTAATTTATCTATATATGATTGATTTTTATAAGCTGTTGGAAGTCTACATTTGGCTTACGTAATATTTGAATAATCTTAAAAATTTGACAAGAGCAAAGTTTTGTAGCAAAATTACCTTAAGGTTCTTTATATTATTCCTAATTACTTTTAGATTTGTGCTTTTTAGACAATTTTAACTCAGATTATGAGGTAGGATTTATATAGTTTTATTAGTACGAGCCAGAGCTGTTTATAAATCTATTGAATGAAGTTAGGTAGGGTATTTGGGTCAACTCAGATTTGCTAACTACTCCTGTCTGTCCTAAGTTTCTCTGTTTTGTAATGGTATATTCGCTTGCTCTGTCAAACTACAATATACTCTGCTTTTTAACTATTTTTAGCATTAATGACTTCTAAAATACCTTTATACCAGAACTCACATGTGATTCAGAGCAGTCTTGAAATGCTGTTCACTTTGCGGTAAAAGTGAATGAACAAATGTAAGATTAATCCAACATTGTAGAGCAAGCATCCGACCTTTTTCTGAATTTGGCAGGACAGTCCTGCTTCTTTAATGTCTGCCCCGCTTAAATATCCAATCCTGCTTTTCTCACCAAGTTCCATCAAACAATAAAAATATAGACAAAAAATGAGAATTTTTCAACAATTTTTATGGGTAAGGAGTGTCATGACCCAAGGTGATTAACTGTTAGTAATATAGTTAACAAACTGTTATGATTAATTTAAAATAACAGAAGGGAGTTAATTTACTTTACCCTAATTGTGTAATCCTGTACCCCCCTTTTATTCAAAATCATAATTACTAAATACATTAAATTACCCTCACTTTTGTTCATGACAAAAACCTTATTCACAGCCCCAGACGACACTCAAACACTCTCCAAAAAGGTTCCCTTCCAAAGGATGTTCAGTGACTCATGTTGTTGACTAGATTTCTGCTGCGTGCTTTAGCCGACCCCTTTAACCCGGGGGAGAGCTCTGCAGAGAAAGTATATTTACTGTGTGTCTTCCCTAGCAACTCAATGTGGGATTCCCATCGATTTAATAAGCCGGGAATGCTAAATTTTTGTGAATTTATATATATTTTCCCATTGCTGCGTTCAGACTAAACATAACTAAAACCTATAGTTGCCTCCCATGAGTTAAAAGCTATTCCAAATCAAATAAATCTTGTGATTCTTTCCTTAATTCTAATCCAGATGCTTCTGTGGTAATTGAATCGTTGTGGTAAAAATTTAAAACCCCCAAGTCCTTTCCGACGCCATCATGGCTTCCCCGATTTTTTTGTACATCCTGTCAACCCCCGAGTCCCTCATTGGTTAAGACAGTCATAAGTCGTCATGTCAAAACACCGGCTATATAAGCCACGATCCTCCACCCCCACGCAGAGCAACGAAAAACACCAGAGACACCTGAGAGCAACGAGAGCAGCCCCTGGCCCCTGATGAGAGACGAGAGAGACGACGTGGCATGGCATAGTAGCCCCCCTCTCGAGTAGACCCCGATGAACCCGGCGAAGATGGTATTCCAAGAGACGACGTCCCACTCAAATTAACTTAAGGTACCTTATTTAGAAATTATGGGGATCCCCCACTCATCTTTAGTTCTCATGAACCGATGAGTCAACCCCTTTTCCTTTCACAAAACCCCCTATTTTTTTTTTCTTTTTTTTATATATACTTAAATGTTTTAAATTCCTGTCAACCCCTTGAGTGAAATTGTATTGTCTTTATGTGTATTTGAAATATTTAATCAGTTCAATTAAATAGTTTACTTTAATTTTAAAAGAATGTGTCTTGAATCATGTTGCATGCTTCCCCCAATTTCATAAAACAACACCACACACCTCGATGGAGGTAACTTGCAGGACTCTTTTGGTGTTATTGCGGACTAAATAGATTTAGTTTCTAATGGAAAACCACTAAACATAATTTTAACCTATTTTCTAACTACGTAGTCGGTACCCGATTTAGTTAACTAACCAACATAATAAATTATCTAAAAAAACAATTCCAACGGGTACGCGACAAGAATTGGTGCCGTGACCAGGATTTTATTAAGATATAATTAGAGATGTCACGGCTAATTGTAAAATTCTTTCTCCCATTTTCTCCAATTTAAAAGCAAGCGAAAAACTTTATCGTGGTGTGTGTTGTTTATGTTGATACTATCTGAGTGATATGATTTTTATGCTGGTATACTATATGTATTTTGGGGATTTCTAATGGTGTTTTAAGGGCTGGTTATGTATCCTTCATCTGTGTTATGAAGTATAGGTTTTAATGAATCGTAAAATCCAAACCTTGAGCTACCTCACACGCCTGTATTCCTAAACTAAATATACCATGTTTGAGACTGAATTAGCCCAACCCCCAGTTGGTAACCCCAGTGAAGCTGTTGAAGCAACATCTGCTCCAGCTAGTGTCTATATGATAAATTCGAACACGTTAGCAGATTTTTTGCCCCTTATACCTTCATTTGATGGGACATCCTCCTTCAAAAAATTCCTTAATAGTTTCGAAGAGGTTGCAGGCCATTGCAAATGGTCGACTAATGATTGTATTTTGGCACTAAAATTAAAACTGAAAGGAGAAGCCAGAGAATTCCTGGACTCTCAGCGAGACTTGAGGGCAGAATGTGATTATACCAACCTAATATCCTCGCTACGTGAGAGATTTTCTCGACCCCTGTCAATCGCGACGAACATAACGCGCCTCACGTCCGCGTATCAATTGCCAACAGAAAACGCGAGACAGTTTTTTAGCCGGATCGAGGGTCTCTCCTACAACTGCGTCCCTGATGACGAAGGCGAGTCCGAGCTCGGAGAGAAGTACCGGAAGCAGTTGCTGCTCTCTGCGGCCAAGCAAGGGATCAAGCACGAAATCTTAAAAGGGATTGTGTCGTCCGGTCTTGGGTCATACGCGGAATTTAAAAAGCACGCCCTAAATTATGAGGAGGTACTTAACACGCCTGATAGGCATATTCAGACCAATGCGGCGTGTATGCAGGAGCCAGATTCAAAATTCTTGTCCCTTCAGAAACAGATATCTGAGCTCACTACCGCGGTAGCCTCCCTAATGAACCGCCGCGAAGAGAAAGAACCCGTCAGTTCCCCCTTTCCCCGCGAAGGTCAACAAGGTTCCCCAGTTCACCCTGATCGGTGCGGTCGCTGCGGCGTGCAGGGGCATCTTGCCTCGGAGTGCAGAGCCCCCTTTTGCTCCAACTGTGAGCAGGTGGGACATATGCGTCGGAACTGTGGGGTTGGAAATGGCTCCCTATCTCAGGGACGTCCCCCTCATTCCAACGCTAGGCCGCCGAGGAATTATCACCCTCAAAATCGTCCTCCCCCTCCCTCCTTCAATGGTCCACGGAACCCCGTCAACCGAAACTTTCCTCCCCCTTTCTCTGCTAGAAACCAACCGTCAAACTACTAGGGGGCCACTCTTCTTCGGTATCGGAGCAGTTGGATCAAAACCCCGAGATACCCCTCCCCATTCAAAACCCTTTAGCTGACCCTGTTGTTCTCCCTAAAATTACTGTCAAAATCAACGTGTCTAGAGTCAGTGCCCTAGTTGACTCTGGATCCTCTGTTAATTTAATTTCGGAAGACTTTTTGAATAGCTTAAATATAAAGGCTAAGACTTACCCCTCAGAATTAATCGTAAGCAATTTTAATGGAGAATTAGTTTCCCTGAGAAAGAAAATTCGTCTATACTTCAAGATAAAGGGTAGTAAATTTGAAACTGATTTTGCTGTAGTCCCCTTTAAACTCTCGGCCTCAAACGACCTAATATTAGGGTGCCCCTTTTTAATGGAAAATTCTTTCTCTTTAGACTTCAAAACAAAAACTTTGAACAATGACCTGATATCTGTTCCCTGGGAAAAGAATGAAATATGTCTATACCCTACTTGTAACTCATCCCAAGCTGACTCAGTAATTAACGTGTACCTATCTTCTAAGCAAACGGTCCCACCTAGATCCCAAACTGTAGTAAGAGTAAAATCAAAATTAAAGCTTAATTGTGAAACCCCTTTTGTGTTAATACAACCTCTTGAAGATGTCACCCCCTGTGGAATATTAATAGCTAGAACTGTAGCCCCTAATAATAAGGAATGTGAGTTCCATGTAAATATTTTGAACCCCTTTGATCATGATGTCCACTTAAACAAAAACACCCGACTTGCCACCTTAGAGTGTTTACATGAACGGCAAATCAACCAATATTGCGGAGTCGCCGAGGTGTCGGACCACCCGCCATTGGCTGATGACTTTGAGTGCTGGGGAGGCAAAATCAACACTGACCATTTAGATCCTGAGTCTCGGTCAAAGTTGGTATCCTTCCTCTCAAATTACCCGAACCTCTTTGCTAATTCCGTCACTGATCTACCTGGTTGCGATACTTTATTGCACCGAGTAGATTTGGTTGACGACATTCCCGTCCGGCAACGGCATTACAAAGTTCCGCACAGCTTAAAAGATGAATTAAATACACAAATAAATGAATTGCTAGAAGTGGGAATAATAAGCCCGAGTCAGTCCCCCTATGCTGCCCCAGTAATTCTAGTCAAGAAAAAAGATAGCTCATTTAGGTTATGTACCGACTTCCGTAAACTAAATTTGAAAACCTTACCTGACTCCTTCCCTATACCTAATATAACCGACATGGTGGATAACCTCTCCGGGGCTACCCTTTTTTCTACTTTGGATTTGTGTAGCGGTTTTTTTCAGATGAAAATACATCCAAAAGACACGCATAAGACCGCTTTTGCCACAGAGCACGGTCTCTATGAGTGGAACCGCGTCCCTTTTGGCTTAAAGAATTCCCCTAACAGCTTCCAACGACTAATGGAAATAGTTTTATCAGGCCTTAAACCCTTTCAAATTGCTGTTTATTTGGATGATATAATAATAGCTTCAAAAAATAATGTTGAAGAACATTTTGATAAATTAAAATTAGTTTTTGACAGGCTTCAGCTACACGGCTTAAAATTGAAGCCAAGTAAATGTAACTTTTTACAGACAAAAATAAAGTATTTGGGTTTTCAAGTCTCAGAGGGAAAGGTTTTTCCAGACCCCACCAATGTAGAAGTTGTGGAAAGATTTAAAATTCCATCCTCCCGCAAGCAGGTCAGAGCTTTTCTTGGGTTAACTGGTTTCTATAGAAAATTCATTCCTGATTATTCCAAAATTGCCTTACCCTTAACTAATTTAACGAAAGAAACAATGAATTTCCATTGGTCCGAGGAAGCCCAAAAATCATTTGATACCCTTAAGAAATCTTTACTGTCGTCCCCCTGTTTAAATTTACCCGATTTTGGCAAGCCTTTTTCCATCTGTACAGATGCCTCAAAATTTGCTCTCGGTGCTGTCTTATGTCAGCCTGACGAGACAGGATTTTTACATCCCATAGCTTACGCCAGTAGAAAATTAAAATCCCCCGAAGTGAATTATTCTACTGTAGAAAAGGAAATGCTAGGAGTTGTCTTTGGAGTATCATATTTTAGGCAGTATTTGTACGGTAAGCCCTTTACTGTCTACTGTGACCAAGCCAGCCTCTCCTATGCTTTAAAACTTAAAGACCCCACATCAAGAATCGCCCGTTGGGTGATGACCCTACAGCAATATGACTATACAATAATCCATAAGCCAGGAAAATTAAATGTAACTGCCGATTATTTATCTCGTGGTGTAGAACAGTGCAATGCCCTAGTAAATGTAAACTTCACTGCAGACCTAAAAATGAGGATTAGAGAGTATCAGAAAGAGGACCCGTTTTGTATAAGGATCCGAGAGTCACTAGAAAATCCCGATGAAGCTCTCAAAGGTACGATGCTGTTTTTCCTCAGGGATGATATCCTGTATTGCACTCCCCTAAAACGATCCAATACACGAGACTTAACTGATAGGGTAGTGGTACCAAATGCTCTGATACCCGAAGTTCTTTCTTTGTGCCACGACTCCTCCACGGTTACTCATCAAGGTTTCAGGAAAACTTTAATTAGAATTAAATCCTCCTTTTTCTTCCCCCGAATAAAAAAATATGTGGGAGATTACATTAAATCCTGTCACTCCTGTAATGAACGTAGAGCCCATAAACCCTCCAAATTATCTCCTCTTCAACGAATGCCTATATCTAAAAGACCCCTTGAAACTGTTGCCATTGATGCCCTAGGTCCCCTTCCAACCTCTTATTTAGGGAATAAATATATTTTGGTCATGTCAGACTATTTCACTCGGTGGCCAGAAGCTTTTGCTGTACCTGACATTAAGTCAGAAACGGTAGCTTCTGTTTTAGAAAAATTCATTTCACAACATGGCATTCCTGAAAATTTAATTTCTGATCGCGGAACGAATTTTATCTCCAAATCAATTTCAGATGTATATAATAAATTAGGCATAACTAAGCACACAACTACTTCCTATCACCCCCAGAGTGACGGAGTCGTGGAGCGATTAAATGGCACCCTACTGAATTCTTTGTCCCATGTCGTAAACGAGACCCATATGGATTGGGATAGGCATCTACCCTTTGCCCTTTTAGCACACCGATCCTCGACTCATAGTTCTACAGGTTTCACACCTGCGTATTTAATGTATGGCCGGGAAATACAATTGCCATACGATCTGCTTATGGGAAAAACCCCTTTCTCTTATGCTGATGAGCGCGATTATAGTTATGACTTAGAAGTAAGGCTGAAAAACGCTTTTGAAATCTCTAGGCGTAACTTGTTCGCAGCCGCTGAGAGACAGGAAAAAGGCAGGGAAAAGGTATCTAAGGATAAAAATATAACTGTAGGAGACCTAGTATACCTATATACCCCATTTGTTCCCCCAGGCCTCTCTAAAAAGCTCCATAAGTTTAACAGTGGACCCTTTGTTGTATTGTACCAAAATTCTCCCGTAAATTTTACTATCAAGAGACTTGATGGTCATCCCGATTCAACCCAGAACGTCCATTTAGATAGGTTATCGAAGGTGTTACCGAGAGAGAGAACTTCTCCGGAAGATAATACTGTCCCCGACCCCTCTGCCGAAGGTAACAGCGCTGATAACGGGGTAGCTCATCAGATTACCGACAACCACAGAGCGGGGAAAAGGAAAAAGCCCGAAAGATTCGCGCGCGATTCTCCCTACAACCTCAGGTCTAGGAAGTAATGGGCAAATATCGATAGTAGTGTGAAAAGTAGCGCTAAAAGCCTAAATTAATCGTGGAAATCCCCACCTCCTGTCCCCAATGACCCCGTGTATTGTAAAGAAAAGTACATAGTATTGAGAATTTTCTCGGTGTTGATATCAAATTGTGCCATGTTTTGTGTATGTATTGCATTCTGCCTAGTTTAGTTTTGAGAGTTACGATCGGTTTTTTTTTGTATTTTTGTTTAAGAACCGTTAAGTGATAGTATACTTGATGATGAAGGTTTTTTTTTTTATTTTCTTGTTACCCTATTAACCCTTGACCATTCCTATGTCCCAGTGTAGTATAATCTTGTGCTACTATATTGCCATTCCGAAAATGAGTTATTTTCCTTGTGTGTCGCGACACAAAAACCTTATTCCTGAAGGTGTTTCACGTAGGCATATTAGATAACGAGGTTCTAATTGTTATAATTAATAAACGATTAGATTATTTAGTTATGAGCTGTGAACACTTGATTTGAATTTTGAAATGTTATGTATTGAGAAGTTAGGACACCCTTTACCCTTTAATGAAGGTTGATATTTACCCTACAGCTGGGATGACGGTTAATGTGTAATATATCTATGTTTCTTTTATGATGTAACTATCTGTTATAAATATAAATAACCAAAAACAGTGATAGGTTATCTCTTAATATAGTGTGTAGTATCTGATGGTGTGTAATTGATTATAGCGGTGTTTTCTTAGTAAAAAAAAATGGATTGCTTTATGGTTTAATTAATTAGTGAGTTGCGCCTAGCGAGAATACTCTTAATAGAGTTCTTCTCGTCAACTTCACTAAATATTTTTTAAAATAAATAATATGTTCCTGCAGGTTATTTGCATCCATTCATTTAGGTGAAATAGGTTTATTATTAAGTATGACTTTCAAAGTAAAATAATATTAATGTCAGTTGTGGAATTTCGTCTACCCTTGAAAACTAGTTGTCATTTTGCATCTCTTTCGGATCAAAATTTGTATGGGTGGCTATTTCCTTTAGCTTCTCCGACTTTCTTGGTCAAAATTCAAAATTTGTACGCGGGGCTACTTCCTATAGTTCCGCTAACTCTTTTGATAGAGATGATTGCAGGTGACATTATGGGTTTGTGTAGTCGGTATCCACAACTTATTTTTTTTTATGTGGCCAGGTGAGATTTTTGGTGATTTTGCGGCAAATTGCCCTTCTCTTTTCCTGTGCTGCCGAACCTCATGCTCGTTACCATACATGTTGTTCGGCTGGACAGATGTGGAAGCCGTAACGTCACTAAGATTCTCAAATGAGCATGCTTTTCAGAACTTTTAAATTCTCTTAAAAAAAAAAAAAACACAGCAAGAAAACACAAGGACTATTAAATGTGCGTAGTGAAAACACAAGGACTATTAAATGTGCGTAGTGAAAACACAAGGACTATTAAATGTGCGTAGTGAAAACACAAGGACTATTAAATGTGTGTGGTGACAAAGAGCGAGAAGGTACAGGCACTTTGAGAAAGTTGTGATTGCGGTGCCTATTGGATTCCACTTCAAGCTGATGAGCGACGAGGACCGTTCCACTCCAAATGTACCCCATCCGTACCGAGCATCCGGAAATGAAGAGAGAGGCAACGTCCGTGCCTCCCCCTCACATCGTCGTACGACACTCTTCATGAGGCAACCTGAACTCTCGATTCCGAAGACAATGCCTCCTTACCTGATGGTTACATCATGCAACCTTAGAAGATGCTGAAAATGCCAAAGAGCGGTGCCTGCCCTCTCCACTGAACTGTCCGTGATGGAGAGGCCGCCTGTGGCCTGAACACGTTCCCCGAGAAAGAAACTCCTATCCATATAGAGATCCTCTACTGACAGACGGACATCACCCTGATGCAGTCATCAGCCTGGTATCCTCTCCTACACCCCCCCCCCCGGAGAACACAGCCCTACCTGTGTCGGAGAAGTGCCCACGCTTTCCCGAGTCCCGATGATGCAAGACGATTTTCCCGAGTCCCGATGATGCAAGACGATTCTTCCTCTACCCCCTTGAAGCAAGAGATCGAGGGAACTTCCGCATAGGAATATCCCCCTAGAGAAGAGGAGCCTCTGCCCCCCGGATCATCTACCCCGTCTGAGCGCTGCTAATGGACTGCCTTGCTGTCGCAGCCACTACTCCCCGCACACCGCGGACTGATGAGCATCCCAGGGATCAACTGTCATCCTAGACTCCCGTTTCCTCCACTGCCTCCAGTTGCATTGAGGGCTACTTTTGCGGTTCGATCTTTGTGCCACGTACTCAATCAATCTCGTCACCCACACACACGCACAAACTACAGGAAGAAGATATGAACTGTTTTGGTGTATTACGCCTAATATGCTATATTCGTCTGTACAACTTTACGTTTTTTGTAGTAATCTTTTGTATACTGTTTTAGTAAGGAAAAAAAAAATTCTTTTCCTGCAGAATAGAATTTTTTTCCCGGGAATTCGATGGAATGTCATGACCCAAGGTGATTAACTGTTAGTAATATAGTTAACAAACTGTTATGATTAATTTAAAATAACAGAAGGGAGTTAATTTACTTTACCCTAATTGTGTAATCCTGTACCCCCCTTTTATTCAAAATCATAATTACTAAATACATTAAATTACCCTCACTTTTGTTCATGACAAAAACCTTATTCACAGCCCCAGACGACACTCAAACACTCTCCAAAAAGGTTCCCTTCCAAAGGATGTTCAGTGACTCATGTTGTTGACTAGATTTCTGCTGCGTGCTTTAGCCGACCCCTTTAACCCGGGGGAGAGCTCTGCAGAGAAAGTATATTTACTGTGTGTCTTCCCTAGCAACTCAATGTGGGATTCCCATCGATTTAATAAGCCGGGAATGCTAAATTTTTGTGAATTTATATATATTTTCCCATTGCTGCGTTCAGACTAAACATAACTAAAACCTATAGTTGCCTCCCATGAGTTAAAAGCTATTCCAAATCAAATAAATCTTGTGATTCTTTCCTTAATTCTAATCCAGATGCTTCTGTGGTAATTGAATCGTTGTGGTAAAAATTTAAAACCCCCAAGTCCTTTCCGACGCCATCATGGCTTCCCCGATTTTTTTGTACATCCTGTCAACCCCCGAGTCCCTCATTGGTTAAGACAGTCATAAGTCGTCATGTCAAAACACCGGCTATATAAGCCACGATCCTCCACCCCCACGCAGAGCAACGAAAAACACCAGAGACACCTGAGAGCAACGAGAGCAGCCCCTGGCCCCTGATGAGAGACGAGAGAGACGACGTGGCATGGCATAGTAGCCCCCCTCTCGAGTAGACCCCGATGAACCCGGCGAAGATGGTATTCCAAGAGACGACGTCCCACTCAAATTAACTTAAGGTACCTTATTTAGAAATTATGGGGATCCCCCACTCATCTTTAGTTCTCATGAACCGATGAGTCAACCCCTTTTCCTTTCACAAAACCCCCTATTTTTTTTTTCTTTTTTTTATATATACTTAAATGTTTTAAATTCCTGTCAACCCCTTGAGTGAAATTGTATTGTCTTTATGTGTATTTGAAATATTTAATCAGTTCAATTAAATAGTTTACTTTAATTTTAAAAGAATGTGTCTTGAATCATGTTGCATGCTTCCCCCAATTTCATAAAACAACACCACACACCTCGATGGAGGTAACTTGCAGGACTCTTTTGGTGTTATTGCGGACTAAATAGATTTAGTTTCTAATGGAAAACCACTAAACATAATTTTAACCTATTTTCTAACTACGTAGTCGGTACCCGATTTAGTTAACTAACCAACATAATAAATTATCTAAAAAAACAATTCCAACGGGTACGCGACAGGAGTAATTTTTCTGAAGTTCTTAGAGGTGGGCTGAATTGTTTTAAAAAAATTGAATTCATGAAATATTATACATTGCAAGAGGGTGTGTGTCTCAGGGTCTTATCCATGGGGTGTTCTTATAGGATGCTGCCCCCTCTCAAAGGTTTGGTAATTCGTTTTGTACAGGTTTTTTTCCCTAGAAAAATCTGTTGCATAGCAAAAAGGCAGTTTGTCCTGAGTGTCTAGGAAAAAAATTGAAATACTATTATTTCAAAGAGTCAAATTTACTAAATTTTTTGGGGGAGGACCTTCTAGACCTCCTTTTTTGGGCATCATGAGACTTTAGGTATTACCCTAACATTTCAAAAGAAATACAAAGTTAAATCATATCTTTTAGATTTACCCTATTGGGACCTATGAGACCAGTGTTAAAAATGATTTTGGTTAATCTCCACCACAAAACAAGTTTAGTTATGTGCCTGGTGTGTTTCATGCAAAATTTATTTTTCATGTCGTGCAGAAATTAAAAATCTTCCTTTATAATGACTTAATTTACCTCTGGAAAAATTATAACCTCCCTCTCAATTTTTAGACTGAAAACTGGTCACATTTCACATTAGGCATCCGTCAATCATCTTTGCTAAATTAATAGGGGAAAATGAGTGTAATGGCCATCCAGCATTGAAAGAAATAAAGCATGTTTGTTTTAATGGTGATCATATTTTAGAGAAGAATGATTCATTCTGTATCCATTCAACTAACGCCAAGTATACTTTAAGTATTATATTTATGGATCTGGTGCTTGCTGCCTGGCTTTTCACTGCACTGAGGGCACATTGGCACTGCGTTAGGTTTGTGTGACCATTTGCACGTGGGATACAACTATGACCCTGCCATTCTACTTCTCCATAATCATAGTAGTGTAAAAAATTGCTTAGATTTTTACTTGTTTCTTTTTCGGCTCCCACCGTGGCCGTAAAATTCACAGTTTTTCCTAGAAGCACATTTGAGTTTTACTGAGTGAATCTCCATTCCTTGTGGTTTTAACAGAGAAGTAATCAAGTGTACTGTTAGCTACTCTACTTTTTTCAAATGCTAAATATTTGTCTTACTTTATTTAAAGTGTAACTACTTATGTGTGGGAAGAAAATTCCTATCTATTTTTTCCAAGTCATTTTTACATTAATATCAAATCTCCTGTAATTAATGTTAATTAATAATTACAGCTAGAAAACATTGACTGAGGTTTCATGTTTAAATTACTATTTGTTTTTTAGACTACTATGGAAGATTGTAGTGACTTAGATCGACAAATCGAACAGCTTAGACGCTGTGAAATAATTAAGGAAAGTGAGGTCAAGGCTTTATGTGCCAAAGCCAGAGAAATATTGGTTGAAGAAAGTAATGTTCAACGAGTAGATTCACCTGTTACAGTAAGTTAAAGTTTTGCCTGACCTTAATGTTTGTATTTAGCTAAGTACTTATTCCTTTTTATTTGATAGCATGCAGTTGCTGTTTAGTGTACTATTTGTTATTATTATTTGCTTAAACTCAAAAATTTTTAAAGTTTGTTATTCAGTTCTGAATTGCATCTTTCAACAAAAATTTTTATAAGGTTAGAGGAGTTAATAATGAAGCATTAATGATTTAAGAGTTTTAAGTTTGTTTTTTAACATTAGTGTGGTCAAAATTAAAGATGTAATTGCTTGACTTACATGTGTGGCAATTCCTGATTGACCTGTTATAATACAGTAAGACTCCAATTACCCTAATCAATTGGGACTAGACCCCATTCGGAGAAATAATCAAAAAATCAAGTAGTTGGATTTTTCTGAAGAAGGTTTGTTTTAATCAATTACTGTTTGTATGTCAAAAGTGGGAGAAAAAACTTTTAAAGAAAGAGCTTTTAATTAATGGAATGAAAATGCAACATTCAGATAATCAGAGTTCAGATAATTGGAGTTCTATCTATTAAACCCACCTTATAATCGAAACTTCTCACAGACACTTTTAAGTGATCATTAAGTTGTGATCTTGGAATGTGTATCCTAATCATCCATGCTTGTTTTGGTGAAATTTTGAAACTTTTAAATTAAATATTGGTTTCGAAACCAATATTTAATTTAAAAGTTTCAAACTTCAAAAAGTTCAAGCAACGGAACCGTTGTTACCAAATTCTTTTAGCAAAAAAAATTTAAAATATGATTGCGGCAGTATTATTAGCCTGCGATCGCCAGACAAACAAGTGCATCATGATTAGTAGAAGGACCTGCCAATAGTGGTTTTCTGTGCTTAAAACTTATGACACAGGTAGTTTAGTTAAAAAAATATTTTCAAACTTTATATTTTATTTATAACAATACTACGAAAATGTATTAAAAATGGTTGACATTATATTAGTTCAGTTTTATTTAAATAAAGTAAATAGGTAATTACATTTTATTCAAAAATGTTGCACATATGTACATGCATTTTTTTTCTCCTTGTGTCAGAATAACTCCTAGTGTATAAACATTTGATTTGCCATGTTGTTCCCCATATTTGGTTACCCTTGAATATCATTAACACAAGAACCAGTGTAGGCATTCATATAGAAATTATTGAAAATATAATCAATATTTTCGCCTCTTCTGTTTTATGTTCTAAGAAATGTCAATTTCAGGTATGTGGAGATATTCATGGCCAGTTTTATGACCTGAAAGAGTTGTTCAAAGTAGGTGGAGATGTACCAGACACAAATTACCTTTTTATGGGAGACTTTGTAGACCGTGGTTTCTACAGTGTTGAAACCTTTCTGCTACTTCTTGCTCTGAAAGTAAGAGTTTGCTCTACAGATTATTCATTGATTTAGATGTGTATTTTTGAGAAATACCTGGCTTGAACTTATTTTATTTTTGAAGGTTAGATACCCCGATCGTATTACATTGATTCGTGGGAATCATGAAAGCAGACAAATCACCCAGGTCTACGGGTTTTATGATGAATGCTTAAGAAAATATGGATCTGTAACTGTCTGGCGATACTGCACAGAAATATTCGACTACCTAAGCTTGTCTGCTGTTATTGATGGAAGGGTAAATATTAAAATTCAAACCTCTGCTCTTCTTTCCTCCCCTTGCTAAATTTGAAATGTGATATTTTTCTGAGCTTCAGTGAGGTTAGTAATTAAAAAAAAATTTTTTTTAGATCTTCTGTGTCCATGGAGGTCTTTCTCCTTCAATCCAGTCCTTGGACCAAATTCGAACAATTGATAGAAAACAGGAAGTTCCCCATGATGGACCTATGTGTGACTTACTGTGGTCAGATCCTGAAGGTAACCAAAACTCATCTTAAGTCTGTTTAAGATAAATATTTTATTGTAACATTGGTAATTGTTTCATAAGCCATCTAAATAACAATTCTCTTAGAAGAATTAAACCTTACTTTTAGTTCTAGATAAACAGAATGGGCAATACCACTATTTTTGTTTTATTTGGTTCAGATTGCATAGACATAAATATACCTTAAAAATTTTTGCTCTGCGATGCATACTTTTTTTTAAAATCAAATTCAAAGTTTGTGTTTTCTTTTTCGCGCGAAATCAAAATTTTTGCAGGGAAAGATGTGACGTACTTCCATCCTGTACAAACCAGTCGCGTATTACCACCGACTGGCGAAACTACGAAATCATTGTTATGCAGATTTTGTCTCTTGTTAATTAGGATGGCTTCGGAAATATTTTAAAACACTAGTAGAAATAAAAATATAACAGTATTTTAAGAATAAGAATTTTAGAATATTTTACAGACAAACTTAGCATTTAATTAAATTAAATTCCTTAGAGACATATTATTATTCGTCGTAATTATTCTGTATAAAAAGAGACAAAACTTACATAAAGTGTTACTTTTATTCTTATTTATTTTTGTTTTACTAGTGTTTAAAAAACACTTTTGGAGCCATTCTAATTAACAAGAGGCAAAATCTGCATAACAATGATTTCTTACATAAATAAATAAAACACAAATCGGAATGAAAAACCAAGAAAACTACACGATAGGTGTGTAATTTTGGTGTTATAAGATGTATTTTTTGGTCCTTTTTGCATTTCTGTCTGTCTTTAAGGGATATTTCAGCTGGGAAACTTTTTAAATGCATTTTTGTGCCTTTTTGATAGAAACAAAGAATATCGACAACCCAACAGTAAACAAAGACAAGTCCAAGCAGCCAAAACGAGGTTGGTTGTTTGTATCGGATGGAAGTACGTCACAATCGCATCAGCCAATGGGAGAACAATTTGAGTACGGCTCAAATTCCGCGCTTTTAAATCTTAAATAATTAAGAAAATAAATTTTTTTAGTTATTTTCATGCAGAAAATCGAATTCAGAACAGTTTTCTTCATAGGGTAACAATATTATTATTCATATTTAAAAAGTAGTGGTATTGCCCGTTGTTTTAAGTCTCCTTCCAGGATCAAAATTTTATTTCATTGTTTCATTAATAGTAGGATGTAATGTTACAATACATGAATGAACAAATTGGGGAGAAAATAGCCCTCTTAAATCTGCCTAAATAAAGAAGTCTTGCAAGTTGTTCAGATTAACAGATTGTTTAAATTTAAGAAGGGATTAACAATATTAGAACAGGACATGAAATATCAAGACAGCATTTTTTAATGTATAAATTTAGAAACTTTAACAATAGGGGACCATCCTCTGAAAACAATTTGAAAATATCACCCAAAGAAACAGTTTTTTTGTTTAAGGCATTTTTTTTTTGTAAAAAATTCAGTTTCATAACTAATATTACTGTGGGCCACTCTCAAATGCATGCCGGGTCATATGCAACCTGTGGGCCACAGGTTTAGTATGGCTGGTTTAGTCAAAACTTTTAGGGTTATTTTAACTACCACTAAATTTTCAATATCACTTTTTCAGATACCCAGGGATGGGGTGTCAGCCCTCGCGGAGCTGGGTACTTATTTGGCAGTGATGTCGTCGCACAATTCAACACTGCCAACGACATTGATATGATTTGCCGAGCTCATCAGTTGGTTATGGAAGGATACAAGTGGCATTTCAATGAAACAGTGCTCACAGTTTGGTCAGCTCCTAACTATTGTTACAGGTAAAGGAATCAATGATACTTCAGATTTTTCTCTTAATATTTGGTAAGTCAATTCGATAGATTGAATTTAACTTGTGTGTTTTCTTTTGAAAGGTGTGGAAATGTTGCTGCTATTTTAGAATTGGATGAACATCTCCAAAGAGAATTCACCATATTTGAAGCTGCTCCTCAGGTAGGATTAATGGATTTCAGAGTGATTCCACTTATTTTCCTACTGTTGATGTCAACAGTTGAGAAATTTAAATATTTGTTACCAGGGCTCAATTTCTAGGAGGAGAGGTGCTAGAACCGAACCCATACCTTTTGGGAGAAAAAAAATTTTACATATTTTTTTTTAAATTTTTATATTGTCCCTTGGTTCTAAACAAAATAACGTCAAGCTATATAAAATTCCTTACGCCTACGACAAGAATTGACAGAGATAATAAAGGTTTGATCTCTTTCGTATACAAATTTACTAAAGATCAAAACCATCCCAACATCTACAACGGTACAAAAATAATTTGAATGAAAAATTAGATCCTAGTTTCATTGTTGCAATTTCACTTAGGAGACGGTCCCTTTAAACTAAGATTTACAGTGGAGTTTTTTGCTCCAAACTAATGAAGTTCAAAGTGGTTTTACTCTGTCAATTCTTGTCCTAGAAGTATAGACAAGTTCAATTGATTGATGTCAGAAAGCCCTTGAAGACTTCTGCCTATGTTGTTCAAACCGGAAATATGATTTATCTTCTATGTTAAGGAATACACTAGAAAGGCTCAAGGGCTTTATGTTGTTCCAATTGAATTTTTCTATGGACACTTAAAATTAAATCTCATTTTTGAGCACTTGGAAGATCTTGGGTGAAATCTAAGGTCACTCAAACATAAGTGAAAAACGAAACCCGTTAGCCTTTTAGGGAAAATGTCTGACAGATGTCTAATAAGTTCTTGATAGTACATCACAGATTGATGTGTGCCATTTGGCCTTTCTATTTTTAGAAAACTTTGATATAACAAGAGATTTAGTAAAAATTCTACAACATAAGAATGATAAATAATATTAGAGGAAGGTCTAATGTGTTGGGGGGGGATATTTTTGCGAGAAATATAGGTTTTTTGGTCTAACAAAGTTTGTCCTATTGAGAGTAAACTGCATTTGATTGTTAGATACTTACTTGAATTGTACTTTTTCAGGAAACCAGAGGAATTCCAACCAAGAAACCTCAGCCCGACTACTTTTTATAAAAGCCAGACCAACTTCTTTTCCGAGAATCCCCACTAGCTACGGGACTACCTAGTTGCTTGTACCACCACCTGTATATGTGCAAGCCCATCTGTTAATTAGATGAGAATAGTTTTGAAACTGTGCCACTTGGAGTATGAAAATTATTTAACAGCATAAGATGTACAGTTGCCGTGCATGTTTTCTTGGAAATATATTTTATCTTAAGTATTAAAAGTGTAATTTTTTAAGAACTGTCTTGTACATATGTCTGTTAGTATTTCATTTTATTCTTACTCTTGTACAATCTTTTACATGTCAATGATTTAACAAATAAATCTCAACATTGTCTTAAAACAGTTTGCATTTTTTTTCTCATCAACAGAAAAGGAAATATTATAATATGTATAAGTAAAAAATGTATCCCATACATGATTCCTATATTTAACATTAAATGTAACTCAAATAAATCTCAATGATGTGTTAATGATTAGTTAGCTCTAACTAGGCCCTTGAAAACCTTAAATATTTTTGCTATGAAATTGACTTGTCTTAACAATTTTAACCTTGAAATATGACAAATGCTAATTGAACATTTATAGTACAGTAGAACTCCAATTATCTGACACTGACTATCCGAATCGCTTTCAGAATTTCGGAAAAAAATTAGGACCAAAACATTCTGCAAAATAATGATTCTGGATGAAGACAGTCAACCAGTTTACTTTGACCGAGATGCTCAACAAGCAATGAATTTTTTTTACAGTATGATACTTGCATGCTGTATTAATTTACAGCACTTTGTAAGTACACTTAAGATATAAAAGTTTTGCCTTCCATTTAGTTAATTAAATGCTCTTTCTTTAAAAAAGTTTTTTTCTGTACATAGATGGATTTAAATGCATACAGTAGTTAAGATAGACCTTTTTTCAGAAAAAATCCAATTACAGTCGACTCCGCTTAATGTGATCACCTTTGTCAAAGAGTAGAATGATGATAATGATAAGCAATTTGATACTACGAAGTTTCAAACAGCGTATCTCAAATGTTAGCTTTAAAATCACAACTATGTAATCCTGATTGAAGTATTAAAACTAGTATGTATTTTGCAACTTTTACATTCTTAAAGAAAAATATGAGAGTGGAACATATAACACTAATTAATGACTCATATTGTAAGATTTGTTTTAAAATTGACATATAAATGGGAAAAATGGAAGTTTGTGAGGGATTTCACACTAGAGTTTTGATAACATTAAGTGATATATTGATCACAAAACAATATATTTTGATTTAATTTAAATAAGAGTGGTCGGGTTCTCGTCGTGATCAATTTTGATAACAGTAACCGTGATCACAATAAGCGGAGTCGACACTATCTGGATCGAAGGGGTCTGGTACCAATTGATTTGGATAATTGAAGTTCTACTCTACTTAATTTTCTTCAATATACTACTATAAACGCTTTGATGTATTATTAGTGATTCATGAACTTGGGTAAGCTTTGGTCTGTGTAAGTTCAAATTATTATCTTGGAATGAGGGAAGTTTAGTCAGGTTAAAACTGCTATACGAAACATGAGGGTAAGGCACAAGCTAGGTCGTGAAATGATGAGAAATAAGATGAAGACAAAATGAAACGCAACTTATGGAATTAAGTAATTTTTTATTCAGTAAAAAAATCCATCCCAGGAACTGCTCAAAATTGAGACAGCTAGAAATAATGCAGGCATTTTACAATATCGATGGGTGTCTGGAGTACACTGAGCAGTTCCTTTGAACAGAGATTTGCTGTTCATTTTTATTCATTAGTCTTGGTTTTATCAGTATTCTTTCATTCTGGGGGCCTCATTTTTTATCATAAAATTTTTTTAACATTAATTCCTCAATAGCTCTTACCTGTTTGCCCATGAGTTATATATGTTATGGGCAAAGTGATTAATCGGGCATTATTAATAATGCCCGAAGTGGAGGCGGGCAAAGTGATAAATTTTATTCATAAATTCCACTGAATTTATCACATTGCCCATTACATATATATTCTGTTACTATTCTATGTCTATCACCCTTAATGTTTGTAGCATAAGTTTAGTTATATCCTGTATATACAGGGTATTTCAACAAGTCTGCCCTTCCAGATTTTTTGCATGGAGTACAAGCCTGAAAAACTGAATCTCATTGACCCATAGCTTTTGAGAAAGTTGTGCACAAAATTATTTGTGTGTGTTTACAGATTAAGATGTTACAAATATTCTCTGTGCACATCCTTAGGAATGAAATGAATAGTTTGTAACAGATGTGACGTCACATTTTTCTTTAAAAAAAACATGAATCAAGTTGTGCAGAGTTTTGGTAGATTGGTTGAAAAACCCTGTACTACTGTTACTACTGTGTATGTTACTACTGAACATTGGTGAAAGAAAGAAATTTTTCCAAGACAATATACAGATAATCCCTTTCTTTGCCACCTTTATTCTAGCATTTTGATAAGGAAAATATTTTTAGGGAATTTTTTAGCAACAACTAAGCATTCCTGAGTCCATGTTTTACTGTTTGGTATGTCTGTTGAGTTGCAGAATGTCTTCCATGCGCGTGCTGATAATCCTAGATCAGTGGTTCTCAACTCAGAGAAGTCCGCGGACCACTAAGTCTAAAATTGGAACCTTCACGGAAAACCCTTTGTAGCTTAAAATCTTTACCTTATCTTCCCAAAATTGCAAGATAATAGTTTATTATATTAAGCTTGGAATAATGCTCTGAAATATAACTATATTTTAATAAAAAAAATTGAATTACATTTAACGATGATTCTTAATTTTTGATGTGATATAAGTAAATTTTCAAGATCCTCAAAGTTCTGTCGCCGAGTTTTTTTCAGAACACTTAAATTGCCAAAAATATTTATACTAGTAGAAACTATTGTTAACAATTTAGTGGTGACTGTTATCCACACGAGCTATACTGCCGTCCTTAGCAAGAAGGGCGCATCTCCGAAAATCAAGATTTTCAGTACAAGCATTTTTCGCCTAAGGATTTCAAGAAATTTCATTGTTTCGCCCTTTTTCACTAGCGTTTTTGTGTACCTTTTCGTACCCATAGGTACATGAATGAGGTATCATAAGGTGCAGAAGACTCCAAAGATTCTAGATATGCAAAAACCTGAAAATAGCCAAAATCCGAGATACGCCCTTCTTGCTAAGGACGGCAGTATACACAGCCGAAAGTATAATTCAATATTTTTCTTGTTCAATTCATTCTTTCTATTATTTATTAAATTTTTTTGTGTGTTTCCGGGTTCCTCCACGGACCACTTCCAAGGCTCTCGCGGACCACCGGTTGGGAACCACTGTCCTAGATTCAATTCTGAATAAAATGTGTCTGTTCTCTGATGGCTCAGTCAATTGTTTAATTATTGCTTAGTAGTTGTGAATCTGATAGTCTTGATGAGAAATGGCAGCTTTAGGTTCTATTCTTACCTTAAAAACTTAATTTTTTAAAGAATTTAATTTCTAATTTTAATTAAATAGGACCGTTCAAATATTACGTAAGCATGTTCATGGTTATTTTTGACCCCCTCCCCCTTGTCAGCAAAGATAAGTAAATCGCTACCCCCTCATAATTACGTAAGAAACTGCCCCCCCCCGAAAATTCAAAATACTTGAAATTTTTTCTTAGATCATTTTTTTGTAAAATTTATTTTTGGCTGAATTTTGACATTTTTGCAAGAAACAAGGTATTTTCGAAAATGAGGTGTTAGTTTAACATCTTATACGTAAGCAGGGGTGCTATTTTCCAGGGTAGCTCCGGAAATCCGTTTTTGTAACAGCATGAATCCCGGAATTCCGGGTTTTATCGAAATTTTCGGAAATCTTGAGCTCAACAAGAAAGCGCAAAATCAAGTCTAATAAAGAAATAAATGCTGGGCTGCAGCAGTAATAACATCTTATATGAAGTCACCACTAAAAATATTAGGAAAAGTTTTTAAGAGAAGCATCCTTATCCCTTCCACCTTTCCGTACCTGGCTATTCTTTGCCTGGGCAGACTCGTGGGAAAGAAACTGTGCTAAACTAGACTCTGTATTGACTTTCGTTGGATAATTAACCTGACACGTTCTCTTTCAGGGAGTCGGGATAATAATCCCTTTTCAGGTTTTGTTTTGACTAGACTATCTGAATCTCTCAGGGCAAAAATACTTATTAATGAATTGTTGTCTCTTTAATTATTAATACCTTCTTTAAAGAATGTAATGCTGATCGTTATTCATGGTAACTACTAAAGGCTTCGCACAACTGATTTTTACTCTAGTCAGCTATCTCCTTTCCGAGCCTTCTATCGGTATTTATCGTAGGGATTTCCGTTCCTCGGAGTCCTTTTGTGTGGCCCGCTTGAGAACCCCCAAATGTAGCTTCAGAATACTTTTTAGCAAGCTGAAATTCAAAATTAATTTTGAGGAGGGTCCCCGAACCCCCACCCATTTTCCCCTTTCTCATACCATGGAGTAGTTTCTATGGTGAAAAAAGAGAAGTTTGACGTTTCGGGAGGATATTACCCTGAGCCTAAAATTCCTCCTTTGTGTAGCAAGGAGTTATGGGAGTCAACCTTATCACACGGGGTCCCAGTATCCAAAAATGAGGTAAAACAATATCTTTTCGAGACATTTACAAAACTTTTTTGGAGGAAGACCCGACTTTTACATAAAACTCAGTATTTAAAGTGGCAGGACCAAAAATTCTATATAGCCTTTGAAATGTTTGAAATTATACTAGTCCTTCACACAAAGTAAATAACCATCGTCCCTCCCTCGCCAGAAAAGTTCCATATTAAAATTGCGGCCCCCAAGTACTTGTAAGTTGGAAACCCCTGATATATCAGCTGGTTTTTACCTCTCTCTCTCTCTCTCTCTCTCTACCCCCTTTCTTGGGTACATACTGCTCAGTGGACTTTCTTTCAAGTTCTTTGCATTTCCATAAATGCGTGGTTAGAGTTTTTTGAGCCAAACGCCCCACTAGGCCCGGGCCTAGAGGCCCCACAATTTGGAGGGGCCCTAAATTTAAAAAGTTGAAAAAAATTTATAGTAGAAATAACTTTTTATACTTCCTAGAATGTTTTTTATTCCTTTTTTAAATCGAAAATAAAATCAAACCTTTTAGCAATGTAAAAAACGTAAAAGATAACCGAGAACGTGTCTGTCCCTGACGATAGTGAATTTTCACACTGCAAACAATTACTTTTCACACTTCTATCTTCTACATTCATACAGCACCTAATGTGGCAACGGGGGCCCCCTTCCTGTAATTGTTCCAAATTTTCTAAATCGGGCCTTGGTCTAGTGTAGGATCAGGGAACAAGAGGGACATGTAGGATTTTTTTTTCTATTTATATATCATTTCAAAAGGTGTTTCTAGATCAATATTTCATCTAATCGTTTCTAGAGGTTCAGGGTAAAGTTGTTATAGAAATGAGAACTCATCCACATTTTTTTAAAAGAATTTCATGGTCACCGCTTAAACAATTGGGTAAAATATCTTAAGTCGAGCATATTTCCATCATCTAACGATACATCATCGGATCGGAATAACACTATGCGATTGTGTGGTAAGGATTTATCTCCTTCCTTCTGGGGATTATGTCTAGTGTAGGATCAGGGAACAAGAGGAACATTTAGGATTTTTTTGCTATTAATATAACATTTCAAAAGGTGAGCTTCTAGATCAATATTTCATCTAATCGTTTCAAGAGGTTTAGAATAAGGTTGTTACAGAAATGAGAGGACTCATCAACATTTAAAAAAAATTCATGGTCACCGCTTAAACAATTAGATAAAATAATTTTAGTCAAGCATCTTTCCATCTCACCTAACGGTACCTGTGTTTCTCAGTCACCACTTATAAAATAAGAAAAAATATATTAAGGTAAATGAAATCGCAGGGGCGGTTGGTCGGGGTTTGGGATGGAAGGTTCAATTATATCAATGAAGTATTGTCTAAGATTCTTAATTAAATTCATTAGTTTCCGTCGAAGACAGAAGGAGTAGAGACTTGGATTATACAAAATGAACATAAAAGTCTTAGAAAAATAGTACTATTATGAAAGAATATGACTGTTACGGTTACAGTTAAGAGTTGGGAAAAAAATCGGGAAGACCCCCCTTGAGTAAGCAGGAACTAAATTTATAAATACCCAACTGTATTTATTTCCGAGTGCTATACCCGCTGAGAAGGCTCAGATTCGATCTGAGGGCCTTTTGGATGGGATACTGGCGGGCGAACCCACCAAGCCATCCGTTCCTGCAACCGGTCAAGTTCTCTAATTAATTTAAAGTTGATACTTTACGATTAAAAAAAAAAGTAAAATTCCGAGGATCGAACCCGCAACCTTCAGGACGAAATGACAGTGCATTAACCAACCATGCCATACATCCCTGCAACCACTGATTTACGTCTTTAATTTAAAGTTAAAATACAAATTCAGTAATGAGAAAAATACTAACATAAATATACCTCTCAGTAGATGACGGGGTTCGATCCTCGGTCCTTTCGACTCGAAGCATATCACTGATGCACTTACACACCAAGCCATCCGTTCCAGCAGCCACTCAAGTTCTCTAGTTAATTTGAAGTTGACATTCACCTTTTAAAATGAATAAAACTTCCGAGGATCGAACCCGCAACCTTCAGGACGAGATGACAGTGCATTAACCAACCATATGCCATATATTCCTTCAACTACTGGTTCACGTCTTTAATTTAAAGTTGGGTTGTTGGGTTAGTGTTACATATATTTTCAGGTATATATGCTTGATCTCAAGGATCCGCTTATACATCTTCGTCAAGTAAGACAGACACAACATAATTTTTACCGATCCAAAGAAGGAAATTACACCCAGGGGCGAGGTAAGAATCGAACTTACGACGGAGCAGTGCGCAGACTGCTGGCGTGAAAGGCAGAGAGCAAACCCAACGGGCCATCCGTCCACTGATTTAAAGTTAATAGTTAATATACAAATTCAGGAATAGGGGAAAATACTAACATAAGCACCATCACTGATGCACGAACACACCAAGCCATCCGTTCCAGCAACCCCTCAAGTTTTCTAGTTAATTTGAAGTTGATACTTGACAATTAAAAAAGAAAAAGAAAACTTCCGAGGATCAAACCCGCAACCTTCAGGACGAGATGACAGCGCTCAACCATACATATTCCTTCAACTACTGGTTTACGTCTTTAATTTAAGGTTAATATTCAAATTCAAGAAGGAGAGAAAAAAAACAAATACCACTCAGAAGATGACGGGGTTCGATCCCCATTTTGAGTTAGTTCTAGAGTTCCGTTCCGGATTTTGGAACATTCCGGAAAAGGGTTTCGCTAAACTCTAATAATTTTCCGGGATTTTGAATTTAAGTAAGTAGCATTTGTAGCACCCCTGCGTAAGTATCACTCTTACCCGCCTCGTCCCCCCTTGTCAGGAAAAATGGTGCTGGTATGGTTGGTTAATGCACTAGTGTCCCGTTCTGAAATGCCCAAACAAAAAGTGATATGCACTTGGGTTTTTTTTTACATTTAGTAGAGTAGAGTATCACTTCAAACTAATCAGAAGAACTAACTTGCTGCAGGAACGGATGGCTTGGTGTGTTTGTGCACCAGTATCCCACCATTAAGGCCCTCAGATCGAAACTTTGCCTCTCCCCTAGTATAGCAATTGGAAATACATGCAGTTGGGCATTTATAAATTTAGATCCTGCTTAAAGGGGGGTCATACCTAGTATATTATTTTTTATAAAACTTAACTGTAAATATATCAGTCAGATTCTTTAGAAAAAATAGAGTGTTTTCAGGTGACGTCACAACCGGTTATTTTCTTTTAACTGTGTACCTTCTGTAGGGCTTTTAACTGTTGCTAAGGCCATTGTTTATCTGTTGCTAAGGTGGTTTTTAGGTATGGGATCAGCTCCATAGGAGTCAGCAAATGTCTCTAAATAACCAACAAGAACAAGGTATGGGATCACGTGATTGCAAATGCTCCAATAGAAGAATTCCACGGCTAGTCATTTTCTGTAACTGTTAACCTCTTTAGGGCAAAAAAAACTGTAACATCTTCTGTTGCTAAGGGCGTTATTGTTAGGTTCGAGTCATGTGATTGAAAATGCTCTATAGTATTTTTCAAGACTTTTATGTTTATTTTGTATAATGCAGGTCCATCTCTTGTTTTCAACTGAAACTAAATTAAGAACTTAAGAATATTGAAACGATGATAAAGAAAATTTATCTAGACTAGAACCTCAAAGTTTGCACTACCATTGAATTATAGCACTACCATCCCCCTTCCTGTTTAACTTAACTTGATATATTTCCCTAATGTTTTGAGTGGTGACTGAACCATTGGATGGAGGATTTCCACTACGGTGGCTTTTTTTCGTAAAATACGGAAAAAAACCCCTCCGAAAGCTAAAATATTTTAAACCATTATTTTCGCTACTTGACCTTACAAAATTCGTTTTGGTACACCTAGTCCGAATTTCGAGAGGGCCCCTTCTTATATACGCCCAGATTGAAATTAGCATTAGAGAAATACTTAATTCCAAGAGAATTTATTTTTCGAGGTATCGAAGTTCGAGATAACGAGGGTATACTGCATTATAACCTATGATTATAACAGTTTGAGGGCTCGCTATATGCAAATTCAACCGGAAAACTTCCCATATAATATATTTATTGTATAAAAAAAAAGTTCTGAAAATCCTTTTATTTTTACTATAGTACCTAGAATTCTGCCATTGCAAATGAGTTGCATAAATTTGCTCCCCATTTTTGAGAAACTTATTTTTTGGAAAAACGTCTGTTGGTAGAGTAGCTTCTATTATACTCAATAGCTGCTGGTCAAGACGCAATATTATTGTCGAAATAAAATTAAAATACATGGTTGGTCATTTACGGTTTCATCAATGACCGTCTGTTTCCAGAATAAATTTTTAATGGAATTGTTACGATTTGAAAGTGGTGTGAAAATGAAAATTTAAATTTAACAAGAAATTTAATGCAACAAAGAATTTATTGTGTAAAAGCGGAGCATAATATTATTATGCCTACCTCACTGGGAGATCGACACTCCTTACTGTCTCCTCTTATCTTTGTCTGGTGATAAGAGAGGGAAAGGTGGTCGCTTCTCTGAACCGAAACCTAAACTATGGCTGCTGCGATTGGTCCAGAAAGCACGGCAGGCGCGGAGGCTGGGTGATCTGGAAATAGTACTATTTCAGGGAGACCCATTAGGGTACTCGGCCTACTCTTGGAAATATTCCTGAGGGGACTTAACTTTCTTAAATGCACTTGCACTAATTTTATTTTGTTTAAAAAAACAATATCGAAAAAACTTATTGAAGGAATATTTGTTGAACCAGCAACCAGTTGAGGCGTCTTAATATACTTGTAAAGGAACAAAAAGGGTCCTAAAGATTCCCAAAGTACTCTCCTCCCTAAGGGCAGGGGATCAGGAATAGAATAAGCATATTTGCAGACGACTTAAAAATATGGGGGAAGGTGGATACCAAGATACAGATAGAGAATTTACGAGGTGAACTAGACATGATATCCAGGGGCGTCATTTCAGTTTTTGGTTGGGGGGGGGCAAGGATTTTTTTTTAAGTGGGGCTGAGCCACGCCGTAACCAGACTTGATTTTTTTTGGGGGGGGGTGACTCAACAGTCTTTGGGGGGTCAGTCTTTGTATTTGTATAAGCTCATCATGGGTATAACTTTTTTATACAAATATGAAATCCGACCGAACGATTTTTCTCCCAAGATTTAACAAGGTAAAACAAAAATTACCATGCAGGTAACTAGGGGGGCATTAGTGTATAGTTCAGGTGCCCAAATATTTTCTGAAGAAATTTAGTAGTAAATACATCGTGAGGTTCAAAACTAGTAGGCTTTTGTTTTGGAGGAAGTTGCATCTTTATTATTTCTTAAGATATTCCCTCACCCATGCAAACATAACAAGTTGAATGTTGAATGCAGCTTTTCAGATCAATTTGAATCTTAATGTATACTCACATCAGTATAAAAAGTTTAAGGATGAGTACAAGCACAAAAAGGAGTGTCTGGGGGTCTTAAGTCTTATCTCATACAATTTTGGGAAGTCTAGTTTGTAATAGGTTTTTAACTCATTTTTGAAGATGAGGGACTTACTGTGCGATACCCGGTGTCGACCGCTTCATAAATGAAGTTTAGGCTGAAAAAGTATACTTTTTTTTAAATATTTTAGAACCACAAGATCTCTTTGTTCAAAAAGGTTCTATGCTTCCATTTATCTTTTATTTCTCATTTAAAGTTTAGAATGTACCAAATATTAGCAGTAAATACAATAAAGAATCACATTTTCATCATCCCTAAACATGTTTATTGCTCATTCCATGAAGAAAGATCAAGCCTAAGACAAAAATTTAAATATTTCTAAATTCATAAGAGGCAAGAAAACAAACTGACAAGTTATAAGGATTATCTAAGGTGAAAGTATTACAAAAAGTTGGTAGCAGTCTATTTATAAAACAGCTGATTTAGATATATATTCACCAAGTTCTTTGTTCTGAAGAATGAATGATACAGAAATTTCTATGCAGCAGTTTATTTTGGCATGCTCAGTAAAAACTAATCGCATAACATCAAAACCAAAAAATGAGGCAAAACTTGACATCTTGAAAATAATTTGGCAACAAGCATTTTTTTAATGACACCTTATTTAGGAGTTTATTAGACAAGATAATTATGCTTCTTAAGATAAATTTCAAAAAATAACCAACTAGAGAATCTTTATAAGTTCTCTTTCACTCCCACAAAAAAAAAAAAAAAATATTCTATTTTCACCAAAACTAGTGCACTTGCATACAGTTTTAAAATTTAGTTTCATAGCATAAGAGAGCTCATGGATTTATCTTTACTTAAAACTCTTAAAAGCATGATAATTTTCTCAATATAATAACTAAAATAGAGAAAAAGCAATTTTCAGAAGTCAAGTTTTGCCAATATAAAAATGACAGATCATATAAATAATAGAAAACATTTTAGTTAACTAGTTAATACGCTAAACAGTAAAGTATGCACTGAAGGATTATGAAAGGCAGTGAAGATAGAACAATAATGACCCAACTACATAAATTCAATAAATTAATCTACAAATGTTTACAAAATTTTACACAGAATCATTGATAATGCTGAGTTGCTACAGTGCAAACATAAATTAAAATTTACAATTTGTTGTTCTCATTTGTGATTGCAATAAAAAATGCCACTAAGCACTTTGTTTGTTAATGTTCAATCTTATGCAGGTTTGTCAATATATACACTCACGATTTTAAGACAAAAATAAAATTTAAGAAGCATAGCGACTGTCCACTTTTTAAATAAATCCTTTTTACAGTTTTTACTAATTACAAATCTTGGTTGGAATAAGATATTAAATTTGATACCTATGCATCACAATCTATTTAATCTTACTAAAACTGGGAATAAAAAAACTAAGTTTTGAAATATCTGATAGGAAAAACTAAAAAAACAAAATAACTCCTTTGGACTTTTTTTTTACACAATAATCTACTATAAACTTGTCAGAGATGTTATTTCAGCCGGAAATTTTATTCAATATGCATACAATTTTCCAGCAAGAAAGTATAAAAGTCAAATCTCAATCATAGTAAAAAATACTTTCAGAAATAATGTCCCCCCACAGAGAAACTGTTTTGATTTCTCAGTTTCATGGCCCCCACTGCACTGAAACTGCAGCTTCCCCTTATGTACAGCTTAAAATAAATCAGTACATACATTTGTGTGTACTGTATCTGAATAGAATACTGCTACCATACTCTAGCTCATCTTTCACACTTTAAGGCAATGCTGTACCAGCAACCACTTCCGCATAGACAGACCTGCATAAGATTCTGCGCAACATAAATAGCCAATCACAAAAAACTAACCCATCTGAAGAATTTGTTGTATGTACAATAAACGATGATTCTCTATATACAAATATATATTAAATTAAAAATATCAACAGGCACACAATAGAGTTCAAATAAATTTCTTGGTAAAACCTATGAACACTAATGGTAGACATAAACAACAAATTTGAAATTTGCATCAAGTTTACAATCAGAAGAATGAAGAGTAGAAATGGGAAAGGGGGAAAATGATCCATCGTCCTGTACATGTTTTAAGCCGAGTCCCATACTGAACCACATGTTACAATCACACAGTTAAGGCACAATAACTTACAGAAGTCTACGAGAGAATAACAAACAAATCATGTATGGCGAGATGGACAATGATAATACTATGGAGATATTGCTATAGAAAAACCCTAAAAATGATTCCTGCTTCGGACACCAAAAAACTAAAACTAACAGAGTGAGAACTTCACAAAGATATTAGGAAAGCTACAGTGTGACAGTAACATGTGTAACTAGACATTTGTAGCAGAGCAGTGGAGTGGTCAAATTTCGTGTTTCTATTCAAAAGCATAACCCACAGCATTTAAAGGCAAACCCTTTTCAACTTGGCAATCCCTTTGAGGCAGTGATTTTCTATTGCTTTTTCAAGTCATCATGCCATAAAGCTCTATCTGAAAAACTCTTAACATCACCCCTTTTCAGAAACATAACACCTTTTCCAAAGATGCCCTTCAAAGAATTGACTTCAAATGCGGAGAGTTGCTTTCAGTTTCCGATAACCAACGATGCAAGTTTTGATTTGAGTTCGCAAACGCAGCCTCGAGTACTGCTTCAGAACTGAAATTTCGCCTTAATTTGGCCTGAGTGAAACCAAGGATCGAAAGAGGGAAGCACAGCAATGGAGCTCTATTGGTCATTCCGAAACGCATGCCTCAACACTGACGCCCCAAAGAAATCCTTCTCAAGATGACTTCTTTTCCCAAGTATTTACAGTGTGTGTATAGTATTTACACTGAACCATTGGAATGAATCAGGTGAAATGACAACACCAAAAAGTGAAATGGGGGACAGAAGTAGTTCAATGGGATCCGTTAATATTTTCCCTACATGCTACAAGTTAGAAGTGGCCACTAAAACGACAACAAGATTTTCCAAAAAAGAATGATGTCCAAAGGTGAACATCTCTGCTTTTTAGCTTAATGTTGGACAGAAATATAATTCCTGTATGCATGGCAGTGGCATGCCGCAATATATATATATGTATACATATAAATATTAAACTATGCAGAATTCAACACTAGTATTGTTTAAAAATGTGTAGTAAGATAATTTTTAAAAGGAAAATTCTATAATTGCATTTAAGTAACAAGATATCAGAATACACAGAAGTAGATTTTGCATATATTGATGAGCTATTAAGAACAGCTGTAAAATTGACATGATCTACTCTATTTCCATCCTAGTCCAAGGAGTGTAATTCACAAGCACAGCATTTGACAAGTATTTCCTGCTTCTCAATATATATCATGAGTGATTCCCAAACTATTCTGTGTACGCATAATATAAACTGGATTTATATGTCAAGAGTTTAATTTTAAGTGCCAAAAATATACTGTGCAGAGCAAAATGTAAATAAATATAACATGATTTGACTAGATGTAGGGATTTCAAACTAAGAAAGATGGGAAAAAAAGAGTTGAGATTTCTAATGGATTAAGTACAATTCATGTATTTTGATGGAATGTAAAACGGCATGCTAATACTCAATACCAACCTAATTGTGATCTTCAAAGAGAACATAATAAAAAATGAGACTAAGTAGTAAAAAATAGTTTCTTATAAAGACTGCATGATTCAATCCTAGAAGAGTTGGGAATTGCCATGATTCTCAGAGGAACTAATCAAACTAATAAAATTAAACTGGTTTTATGAATAAGAATGTTTCATCCAGAACTTCTGAATTGTTTACTCCATCATAACACTCATGAACTTGAAAAGATTAACTAAAGATTGTCAAATGACATGAATAATTCAGATTTCATAAATTTAGCAATGCTTTACACCATGATCTATATAAAATGTCAACTAATAGCTTACCTATAGTTGCAATTTTTGTCAAAGTTACACTCTTAGTTCGAAAGACTAAGTCATTATCACACTGAAGAGAAGTTGCATCTTTTAACTATAGAGGATTCAAGAAGCAGACTCTGTTATCAGTGCACTTAGTTTAAAAAAACTGATCCCCTTTCAAAAACTTCCTACTTTATACTACTCTTTCCATTGCTAACTACCTGTACACATTACTTTCTCATAAATTAGAAACACGATATTTCAGTTTACTTCTCTAATTTATAGCCAGAGAGAAATGCAATACATTTACAAATATTAACAAGGAGGAAAAGTTGTTATCACATTTCAAAACAGATATATTTAAATCAACATATAAAAAGCTACAAAAAACTCCCCCAATTAAATGTTTACTGAAAAATATCCTTTAAACAAAAATATACCCCACTATAAGATTTTGAATCACTAGACCCAATGACTCTTGATTTTCTTTTGCATTTTGAAATTAAATTTATTTTCAGCATGTTTACTTTTGAGTACTCAGTATATTTAATTATCACACTTGGAAAAACCGCCTACCTATTTTGAATTTCATGAGTATAGAATGTCAGGTAGATATTGGAGGCAGTGCAAAGACATAGAACTATCGACACCACTCTACATAGAACTTTAACCTTAATCCAATTCCTAGCTGATGAACTGGTAGCATTAAAGACTATGTACCAACAAGTTTACAGAATCGAATTTACATGGGAAAAATGTTTTAGTCTAACACATATATGGTGGCACTGCATAGATGTAGATGAGAGAAACAGTAAATGTTTGGACATGAAATGAGATACAAGTTTTCATCATTATGCAGCCAAACAGAAGGTAGCACTACCCCACATTACTCCCAAAATAAAAACACTTAACAATGATGCATATTATGAATTCCATTGCTGCTATTGAATCAAAATGATATAGAACTAATATAAAGAGCAGAATTTATTCAGCCTTAACTTTACAGTGAGATGTATAACTATATTGGAGAAATATATTTTTACCTAATGGATGTTTCTTTTGGAAAAACAACAGGGGATTTTATTGAATCTGTTAATTAATCTTTAAACATTTGTATTTAGCAACAACTGGTTTGATTCATAAGGTTGATAGTCTAAGATTGGTAAGTACATATAATATACATCATTTGAAAACACAATTAATGGTGCACAGTTGAATTATAAGTATTATGATTAGTTTTTATATCTTAAGTTATTGAAAAACCATTCACAGCAGATGATCATTTTGTATATTACATTAAACCCAAACAGACTGCAAACTAAAGAAAAATAATCTTCATGTACAAATACAAAAACAATATATGTAAAAGCCTTTTGTTTTAAGCAAATTAAGAAATCATAAAATAATATTTATACATAGAAAAAGAAACATAAGGGGATAAAGTAATGAAACAGATCACTAAAATATATACTTCTGCATGAAAGCACCTTCAACAAGTTAAACATACTAGAATGTCACAATCACTACATGATTGACTAGTAAGGTTAATACATTGCATGATGTAAACAGAGTTTTTCTTCTTCTGATATATAGGGCAGTAGTAGCAATGCCCACTTTCTTAATCGACTTCAAATATTACTTCAAAATTGTAAGGGCAGTGTGCGTTTCAACATTTTATTCCCAGATTACAAAGAAAAGCGCTGCTGCTCTTCAAATAGTTTCAATAATAGATTATCTAGACACATATTGCAGCATGTTTGCAAAGCTATGCCACAAGTATCATTCACATTTCAGACCCAACATTTAGTTCAAAAGCAAATAATCGAGAGTGTAATATAAAGTAGACGTCTACTTTAAACAGCTACACGTATAAATATGTACATAGCCAACAGGTACATATGGCTACATCACAGAATCTGCCAGGCTCTTAAACATTTACTATAACATTCGTTAGTGTAACATGACTGTAATATATTCTATTTGGTTTAGATACCACATCAAAACATGAGCAAGTATGCATAGAATTCAAGAGGATAGAAGTAATAAAACTCATACAAAAATATAAAAATTAAAAGCATAATATTTTTCAAGCTGGAAAATTTTACACAATATAAAATTTGTCAAAAGATTGAAGTTTGCTTATAAATGTACACCCAATTCAAAAACCTCAAAGCCAATATTTTTTTTATATAAAATGTTGAGTGATTAAAACTGATCAGCATGAACAAATTTATAGTCAACATTTTTCCCATTTTAAAGAGATCCACCTGATTTTTTTTTTTGCAAAAACATGACAAAGTGTTAGTTAACAGTCATGAGTCAGAACCTACAATGAACACTTTTTCACTTTTAAGTACAGTTAAAAACAAACTGAAAAGGCAAAACTCTCTTTCAAAATGCCTATATTTAGTTATGATCATAATATTCGATTTACAACTTGACTTAGACTGTTCCACGTCTTCTACACATTTCCCTATAATTAGATACACAATACATACACTCAGAAATGTGGGATAGCACTACCTGTTAGTAATGGCACCTTTAGTGAACTAAGTTATTTTTCCCTGCAACTTACATTTCGGGAAGGAAAAGAAAAATTGAAATTTACTTCCCCCAGTGTAAGGTTGCAGAATGAGTAAAATGGTGTAAGGTGCAGCAAGCTGTAGAATTACATTCCCAGGACTCCACCTAAAGTGGACACCAGTATCACTACCAAGATGATCACACAGATCATGATCATAATCTTCTTCTACAGAGGAAAAAAGAAAGAAAAGAGTTAGTAAAAGAGAAGGAAAGCACGGATATGGGCAGCCCATAGTTGCTCGAAATCGCCACAGTTCTCCAGATAATTTTAAGGAGCCATAAGTTTACTCACATGTTCAAGGTTATCAAATAAAAATATTTTATTACTATTTGATAACTTAGGAACTTTTTGTTTACCAACTCAAAACTATGTTTATTCTAACTCAAATTAATTTTTTTTAGAATTTCTGTTATCATTGCGAATTTATCCTTATGGCAGAATGTTGAAAAACTAAATGAAAAAAAGAAAAGACACAAAAAAGGAGTTTTAAGTGTACCGAAAACTAAAATTTCTCGTGAGGCATATGAACTTATATATTGAGTATATCAACTCTAAAAATCTTTTTTAGAAACCTGTTGGAAAATTTTGAGAAACTATGATTTGTCCAAACCCATGTGGATCTAGTTAGCAGTGAAAAAATGAATTGGTTAGAAAAAAAGGTATTCCAACAACTAATTGAAATGATTCATAGGCTATTGCAAAATATTTCCTTTAACATCTGATTTTTCTTTAAAAAATACCAGCGAGGATTAGTAGTTTCATTAAAGACAAATCAGGCTAAGATAAATGAAGGTTACTTTAATTGAGAAGTTTTAAAAGCACTCAACTACCATTAAGGATTTGGTTAAAAAATAGTCTTGGAAACAGTTGAAATTAATACATTTTTTACATACATGACATGGCTCACTAGACTTATACATTTACTAGATTTTATTAAATGGTAGTTTTTAAAGAGCTTAGTTATCTAATGAACAATTACTTTTTAATGTGATTTATCATTTCTAATGTTACATGAGTTTTATTTATGTTCTGTATTTATTGAATGGATAACTTTGTAAGTGTCATAGTTAAATATGGAACTGGATGGGTTTGGTAGATACACACAGTTGGAACTGGGAAGAAAAAGACGCTGGGAACATCCGAATGAAAAAGGCACTGGGAACACTAAGATTAAAAGTTACCGGGAACACCAGGATGATTGGTAATGTTTGATACAGAAAATTAGATTTGTATCTTGAAATATCTTTAAAAATAAATTAGCAATTAGGTATTGAATAACAAAACCCAATTTCTTTCACTTTTTATTTAATTTGGACGAACCAACATTTTTTACAAAACTGCTGATGAAAATAGATGGGAAATATGTGTAAAGACTGATTAAAACACTTTGATATACAGCAAATTTTATAAAGTTTAAAACTATTTGTCACACACCTAAAGAATGAAAAAATTTAAAGAAATAACAAAATTTCAATCTCCTTTAATTAAGTAGCAAATGCCCAAAAAATTTACAACAAGCTCAGATAAAACAGTCTAAGCTTTAAAAGGTAATGCTGCACATATATCCTTTTAAAAGCCATAATATTGTCAGAATTTTAGGAACTGTTTATAACTTTGAATTAAAATTACTAGACAAGTAAAGATGATTAAAAATATATGTACAGCATCAATATTGAGCAATGAAATTAATTTCGCCAGGCTTTAGACTAAAACACCTCTTAATGATAATTCCAAACAATGATGACTACAGTTTAATTACAAACTTTATACATAGTTTTATACAATAAAAATGATAATGAAATAACCAATATTATAATACAGTTGGTTAAACTTATCTTAAAATTATAACATCGATAAAAATTAGATATCAGGGTTGTAATCATTTACAAAACAGCACTTAAGAAAGAAAAAAAAAGAACAGAACAAAGAAAAAAATTATACAACTTCTGTACATGCAAAAAGAAGAGATTATGCATTAAATCAAAATAAAGAGAAATGAAAATAATTTATGGTGAATTAAATGAACAAATCAATGAAATAATTTCAGGTTATTTACAAAACATCTGACTATAAAAGAAATAGTAGATGAGTCCAAAATATTAAATCAGTCTCTTTTTGATACCAACTTGCTTGTGTGAACAAAATCAACAAATCAAAAACCACCAGCTGAATATACAATGATGAGGATCAATATAAGTAAGGCGATAATCCCTGCTATAATCAAGCATATTTTTTTCTACAAAAGTAAAATGCAACAAAAATTAATAAATAAAACCAACAAAACTAATAAAGCAAACTAATAAAAATCAAACACAATGATTAAAGATTAAAAGAATAATGCTACTAAAAATAAAAAATATAATAAATAAAATGTAACAAATTATATTAACAAATTATAAAAATAAATAAAGTAAATAACAACCAAGTCAATCTCAAGGTGGCATTGATGTTTGTCATTTACTTTTGTTAAGGCTGTTTAGTTTGGAAGTACGTATATCTGTAAATTTCTATACAACCCTAACACCTCTTTCAAGATTTCGTACGAGTTAAAAATTTAGAACAAGTAGTAATGCATCAACAAGCTAACTCTAATGTTAAGCTGCCGGAGTTAGCACAATGTTGCAGCAAGACTTTCAATTTTTGTTCATGAACTTGTAAATAATCAGCTTCAAATACTATTAACCAAAACAGCAGATAAAAAATATTTTTTTAAAAGCTTTTTGCATATTTGAAACTAGGGTAATGAGTTCCTTGACTAGTTAAGAGCCCTTTAAAAAACCATGACAGAAAGATTATTAAAAGAAAAATAAGAACGAAAAGAGTTTTCAAAATGCCTTTACTGTCAACCACAGTCATGGCACCGGTAATTTGCTATCAGCCAATATTTCGAATAAGAATAAAATGTCACAGTCAGTTTTAAGAACAAAACAACTTACTCTTCGAGCTTTACTCTGATAGGCCAATGCTTTTTTGGTGTCTTGCACAGCAGTTTCTATATAATCCCTAGCATGTTCACAATGATACTCAATCCTATCTATCATTTCACCCTGAAAAGAAAATGAAGCCAGAAACATTACATTACAGACAGAAAAATTAATACTAATGATGAAAACAACAGTAACTAACATAGTTTCTTTCCTACATAAGACTTTCTTGAAAGCTAGTCCTTTTATAAAGAATAGTTGGACACTAGATTTACTTTAGGATTGCAGGTAGATACAGATGATACATATATTTCATTAAAAGGTGAATTTTGAGTGCCATCCAGATACTGTATGAATACTTGTTTGGGCTTTCAAGCCACTTTATTTTTTATATAAATCTTCTCTACCACCTTTGATATTTGTTTGTTGTATTTTTTGGTTGGAACCAAATATGTATGCCATACAATATTAGGATTGAATTTTTGTTTAGACATGACATCCAGAATTTTTTCACCTAAGTACAAATACTTTTTATGGGCTAAATGTACATAGAATTCCAACACAAGCGTATAAGCAGCATTGACACTTAAATAGACTCAAAATGAAAAATATTAATGAAAAATATGAAATGAAAATCCACAAGCATGGCATGTCATACTGATGGTTTTACAAAAAGTTTCTTCAAAGAATTTTTTTCCCCTTTTCCATCAAAACTCAGTAATTATACATTATAATACTCAGTAAGTTATAAACACAATCAGATGAAAAAGGAAATTTAAAATGGGGTGTAAACAGAATGGATTTTTTCTACATGACCCTTTTTAGAGGTAATTTTTGACAAACTTTAATTTTAGTATTTTGACTAAAATTTTAATCATATCACATTTTGACAAAATAGAGAAATTACACTAGACAGTTACTAAATACAATTAGAAGAACTCAGCTCAAATTAATATTATGAATGGTAAACTGAAAGCTAAAAAATATTACTTTAATTTAATAAAGTTTATCTTACTTGACTTTCAACCAGCATAGCCATATCCATGAACATGTCGTGTAGTTCCCTAATACTGTTCTCCAATTTAATGATATCAGCATGCCTAGCTTCAATATCAGCAAGAGTTTGTTTAGCTTGCTGTGTTTCCATAATAATCTAGAAAGATCATGAAAGAAAATCAAAACATTGAAGATACTTCATAGAGTTTGAAAAATGTTGACAATACTTAAGTTAAAATGTATTTGTTTTAAGTAGATGGAAGTTAGTTGAAAAATTAAGAGTAGGGTGATCATTCAAACTTTTATCAATTCGCTTAAACTCATATGCATTTTTTTAATAATAAAAAATAATTTTCCCCATAACACTTAGTGTTTTAAAGTTATACTTGTGTTATGGTAAACTTGTATATGTGTTATGTGTTAAAGCATGTTAAAAGGAACACAGAGTGAAGGGTCTAGAAGACTCTCCAACTCTTACTGAATTTAGGACTTTTTAAATTGTTAAAATATCTTAAATTTTACTCAAGTTATATATTTTATTGGACACCTCCCAATTTTGTGAAATACACAAACCATGCTTAGAAGTGAAAAGTAATATTACAGTGTGACAAACTATGATTACACCCTATGATTTCACTTACTACGCATCAACTTTGAAACCAATAAAATATTATTTTTTAAAAATTAATTTAAAACAATAATTTTAATATAAAAAGGTATAATTTTAATGAATAATATGACACAAAAACATACTCCTTGTGTAAATATTGCAGGATTGCCACTTTCTAACATTTCTTCTAATTCATCATTTGTTGTAACTTTTCCAGCTAAAATTAAAAAAAAAAAATACACATTTAATGCTGAAGTTTCTAAGTTTTTGCTCAGTTTATTATCAAGCAATGTTCAATCTAAAAACATTTTAGAAAATTTCAACTTGTTTTATTTTTTCTCTTCTTATTTCTGTTTATTTGTTAAAGAAGATTTCCAACCGAATAAATTCAACCTTACGACTTAATAAACACATACACATTTTTATAGAATAATACAGTAGTACCTTGATAGAGCGACCCCTTCTGGAACCAACAATACATGGTCATTTTAATGAAAGAACATTATAACGAATAAAATTAACACTATGATATAACAATCGATACTTTTATTACTGTCATTGTAACATGGGGGTCGCTATATTGGGGGATTGTTGTAAAGAGGTTCTACTGTGATAATACACAAGTGCTAAAAAGTTTAAAACCTTTTTATCAAGAGTAAATTTTGTATAGCAAGGAATTTTAACTAAATATTTGTATAAAAGATTAGACACAGTTTTCAAACCAAATAATTTCTCAAACTATAAATACTACAAATTAAGTTGTATTTTCCAGTTTTTAAAAAGGATGGAGAAAAAAGCAAACAATAGCCTCATAAGTAATTGACAGTGGTGAAATTTTACGGATTATTATTTGATTAAGGTACAAGCATATTTTAAGAGAAATTCAATTCAAGTAGCATGCCATCAGCAAGAAAATCTACTAACTTATTTCTAGCTGCCTCTGAATACGAGCCTTGCAGCGTTCCCTATAATCTGTCTGAGTCTTGTTGTAGTCTGTCATAACCTCAACAAACTTTTGAGACAACATGGAATGCTGTGAAAAATAATAAAGTTAATTCTGATATACATAGATGGAAATCATCTTTCACATGATTGCTAATTCATAGTGGACAATAGATTTTAATGAACTTGTATAGTCCATACTTGTGTTTTGCGTATCCTGAAATCTGCTGACATCATACTCGTCTGCTCTAGCTGTTCGATGTTTTGCTCCATTACTGAAAAATAAGTAAATCAGTCGTTTAGTTCTAGAAAACTTTTTTTGGTATAAAATGTAAAAATACATGATGAAAAAGACAATGGTGAGCTATAAAAATTTCACATATATTTTAAGAAAATTTTCATTTTGGTTTATTAGGGTTACTTCTAAATGTATTGCACGACTTAGAAGTTTCAAGAAGTTATGAAGTTTTTCATTTATAAATAACATATTTTTTTTAACAAATTGAGTAAATGATTAAAAAAAAAATTTCTATCCATTAAACTTCTGCTTTAGAAACTTATATTTATGGGAAAAATACCTTTTAACTTTGCTCGTACTCTATTGGCAGTTTTTTTAATGTCAGCCATAAGATCTTCCAGTTCCTGCTTGACCTCTGAAAGTATTGAAAAATGCTTGGAAAAATATACAATTATACATAGATATTATATGCAGGCATGCAGCACATTTTAAAAAATAAAGGAAATGAAAATAAGAAAGAGTAAGCCTAGAGTTACTTGGATATTTACTTTTCTATAGTAAAAAAGCAATTTCACAATAAAGATCTCATTTCACATTTAAATATTGTATAATTTTTTTCCTGAATAGTTTTTGAGACATGTTTTAACATCCATGGAATGCAGCTGGAAAAGATTTCAAGTAATTAAAAAAAAATCTCAAGTTTTATCGTCATGGTGGGCCATTAAAATATAATCAAAAGAGGTATGCATCCCACAGGCAGAGTTTGGCTCCTGTACAAAAACCACAATATATAAGAAGAAACCCCATCTGTACATATTTAGTGTGGATAGATGAAGAATTTGGTCAAAATTATAAATAAAGAGGTGAATGGATTTCACAGCAAAAACTTCTCCCATGATAAAATAAAACTAATAAGACAAGTAAAATAGGTAATTTTTGTTGGTCCATAAGTAAATTAGACTCCTCATAAAGAACACATATTTTGAGGGTGTTTGTTGAAACATTCTAAGAAGGAATTGATTGTTTGTTTCTTTATAAGGCTTAACTCTGGTACAACAAAAATTAAATTGAAAATTTCTAATAAATATTTTTGTCACTAAAACTCTGATTAGAAAGTATTAATAAACAATATAAGTATTTTAGGTTTTCAGAATCTTTTAAAATTTTAGAAGTTTATTTAAAACTTTCATAATTCTGAATGACAAATGTAAATCAGTATTAATTTTCATTATAAAACTTAGTACATAGAATTATCCTTAGCTATTATCAGCACAGTTCCCCTACTTTCATCAGTATTTTTTAAAGTGTAAAACAAAAACGGGAATTTTTTAAAACTTGGTAAACAAATATAACAATTACTTTCATCTGTCTGTGGTGCTGATAAAATTGCACTGTGTTTCTTTTTGACTTCTTCGACATTTCCTTGAATTTTTTCGATATTCTCCCTAATTTCTTCAACCTGGAAAAAAAAGAAAATATTTCAAATATCCAATTGAAACACGTAACCTTTTTTTAAAGCATAATTTAAAAAAAACACATTATTTTGGTTTAAAGGAAGTCAAGTTAAATAAACGTCCAAACTTTGTGAACGTGACATTAGTTTAAAATTAAAACACTGGGAACACATTGGAAGATATTCAGGTGCACCACAATGAAAATAATGTTTACATAAGAACCCCGAATGCTCGAAAATATCATGTAACTTGTAAAAATTAATTCCCTTTAATTGAAAGTTTTGCACCAAAAAATGGTGAGGAGGAGTTGTTTACGTAATTAGAAGAGGGAGTACACGACTTGGGGGAAAAGGGGGTGTTAAATAAATAAATAATAATAAAGATGTAGGTAATATTTGAACGTCCCCTTATTTAAATTTAAATAGAATCCTGTTTAAAATGTTTATGATAAATTAAATTTGGAAGAGAATCATTGGGAAAGCACTCAAATAGTTTCCATAGCAGATATACAAATAAATATATTTCCGCAAAAATACACCGAAACTTTTAACATTTTAAGACACTGACCTAAATAAATTCAAAATTCAAAAGAGATTTCTTATAAATAATCAAGGTTTACTACGTTAACGCTGGCATCAAATGCACTCGCTTTGGCTGATTAATAACAATTTGCCTATTTTGAAATTCTCTCTCTCTCTCTCTGCACGGCTCTACAGCCCCTGGTGGGCCTTGGCCTTCTCTACTATAGAACGCCACATTGCCCTCTCTCCTGATTTCTTTTTCCAATTTTTTATTTTCATTTTGTTTAGGTCTTCTTCAACTTGGTCCAGCCATCTTAGTTTAGGTCTTCCTCGTTTCCTATTACTATATAGTTTTCCACTCATAATTTTTTTGCACATGTCAGTTTCCTTCATTCTTTCCACATGTCCAATCCACTGTATTCTCATAGCTTTAATGTATCTTATAATATTTTTCCCTTTAATCAGCCTTTCTATTTCATAGTTGTACCTTTTCCTCCATGTGTTATTTTCGTATATGGCTCCAAAGATTCTTCTCATTATTCTATTTTCAAATGTTCTTAACATAATTTCATCTTTGTTAGATAACACCCAGGTTTCAGAACCATATGTTATGATTGGCCTTATTAGGGTTTTATATATCTGCACCTTACAATTTCTAGATAATAATTTACTTTTTAGTAGTCTACTATTTGCAAAAACTGCTTTATTTCCATTTTGTATCTGTTTGTTTATACTCTCATGAATTTCACATTTATTGTTTATTTCATTACCAAGATAAGTATACGAATTGGTACCCTTGAAAATTTTATCATCTATTTTTAGGTTCTGTATCTGTCTTCTCTCTTTAGAGGTTGACATAATCATGAATTTTGTTTTGGTTTCATTCACCTCTAGACCTATTTCACTTGCACAATTCATAAGTTCCTTAACAGTTTGTATTAGTCTATTTTTTGTTCTAGCAATAATTAGGATATCATCTGCATAAGCACAGATTTGTGTCGTCTTGGTAAATATATTTCCTCGTTGATCAATTGACATGATTGCAGAATGCAAGGCAATATTGAACAGCACAGCTGATAACGAATCACCTTGCTTAACACCTTTGTTAAACTTAAATGTATTTCCAGTTTTTCCACCTATATTTATACTGGCCATAGTGCTTTTCATTGTCATTACTGTAAGTTTTATTATTTTTGCTGGTATACCAAATCTGTGCATTGCTTTATACAATTGTTTTCTATTTATGCTGTCAAATGCTTGCTTGAAATCTATAAAAAGCATATATAAATCAATATCATATTCATAAAACTTTTCCATAATCTGTCTGACCACAAAAAGCTGATCTACAGTTCCTCTGTTTTGTCTAAATCCACATTGATATTCTCCCAGAAATTTTTCAGAATATTTCTTTACTTTGTCTGCTAACAGACTTGAGAATATTTTGTATGTTGTGTTTAGTAAAGTTATCCCTCTGTAATTTTTACAATCAAACTTATCACCTTTTTTGTATATAGGGCAAATGATTCCTACATTCCACTCATTTGGCATTATTTCTGTTGCCCATATTTTATTTATTAATTCAGATATTACTTTAACTGCTGTGTTTCCCCCATATTTTATTAATTCAAGAACAAATTACAAGCACTAAATTAACTACAATTAATTGAAATGTGAAACTATATAAGGTTCAGCTCATTGAAAATATTGTACCCCGCAAATTAGCAAAAGAGAATAAAAGTTTAATATAAAAGTAAAAACCTCCGACAGTACAGATCACCAGCAAACATAACCCTAAATCCGGAGGAAAAACCCAGACGACAGCAATTACATCTGCACTCACAATCCGTTAAAAAAGGATGAGGGCAATAAACATGACCAAAGTCAATTAGCGGAAGACATATACGCTACAGGTCTCCGAAGCATTCATTCATTTAGCTACAACACAAGCCTTAATGCAAGTGACACACATTCGCCTTGTCTATAATCAATACCACCGTGAGTCGTCATTTTTCATATGGGACGGAAGGGATGGCTAATTGCAGCTCTCTTATTGCCCTAGCTACCAGAAATGAGTGAGAAATGACTAATATATATTTACCGGAGATAATTCAGACACGCGTTTTTGCAGCGTGCATTAGAAATCCGAGAGCGGACTAGGTTTTTGGATACAGAAACAGCGTTTTAATTTCAAGAAACAAGACCGCTTAATGTTGCAGTTTTGTTTCTAAAAAGTATTTTGACCTGCTACCTTGAAAGCAGAAATTAATATGCAGCAGTAGAAGTAAACGATACCGTATTAGGTACTACTTCAGATTGAATGACACTTTTTGCAAGTCATTATTCAAAAATGTTCGAGTAAGAGAACTCATTTAAATTTAGGATCCGATAGAAAATATTAAAATGGAGAAACTCCTGAAATGGGTCCATTGAATTTGAGAGACATTAAGATGCTCGTCATTCAAGGCGGGCGCGGCCCGGGCAATCTCAATGGTTAGATCCTCTTTCAGCAAATGTTCAATGAATTCCGAATTGTCAATAAAATGTTTTGAATCCTTTAAGAGGGAAAAACTCAGAAGCAAAAACTTAATATCTTTGTTAGTTAATAACTCATATTTTTTTTTTTTTTGAGTATCCTACCGGAAGGGTTCTCTAATCCATTGTTCGTCCCTCTCACAATGCACAAAACATACAACTATTTTCCAACTTTGATTCAAGTATTCAAGTATTTGCTGTAAAAGAACTCGATACTTGAAAGAAAGTTTTACAGTAATCCTTAATCTTTAAAAGTTTCCATATCTATCATTTTTCCCAATGTTAAGATCCCGTTTACCAGCAACCCTGAGTTGATACTGTTACTTAAGCGTTGGAAATTCTATCAAGACTTTTTCTTTTAAAAATTTTAAACTTGGGGATTGCGTCGAGACAGTGGGTTATAACTATGGATCTTTGGTCGATATACCTGGCTTTATACCCCCTTGTAAATCTAATTTAATCCGAAAAATGTATGTTTCTGGAAGCTTAAAAAACGAGGTAGGGGACAGGGGACACAACTCAAATGCCTGAATTTTCCGGGAAGTGGGGCCCATTGTAACCCTTTGGGTTAAAACTTGCCTCTTTTGGGAGGTGCAAAGTAATCTAGATTATTAAGAGGATTAAGGAGGTAAGATTTATTAAGTATGGTTTTCTGTAAAAAAAAATATGTACTTATATTTGATATTCTTTAATTTGTTCGGTTTTTATGCATTACGACTTTAACAAGGTGTTATAACAATTGATAACAAGATGAAACAGGGTTTTAGTTCAAAAGTTTTGATTTTTTTTAGTTTTTTAAAAGAAATTTATGGAAAAGAAAATATTTTTTGAGGAGCACAGTTTGAGAACCATCGATGGCTAAATGAATGGGTCCAGCCATCATAATGAATGAGAAGAAATACTTTCTAAAGGTGAAAGTTAAGAAAGGAAGAAAAAGGTTGAGCTACAGGTGAAAGCGATTCACCTGCTGAATGATTCTTCCTGCATTGGGATGAGCGGAGTTCTAGCCTTGAAACCGATGGTCGAATGTTGGCTGTGTGTTGTGCTGAAACCAATTTTCACTCTGCTCCATGGGCGCCCATATGTTTGAATTCAGGAGGGAGCCAAGCAATTTTTTTGCAAGTTAGCCAGTCCAGCACGTAGCACAACTATACTTCAGTTTCTTTTTTAAGGGGGGTTGGTTCATAATTATTTCAAAGGGGCCCCTCACAAGTTTTGAACTGCAAATAAATTTGTATAAAAAATACTGGAGTTTCAAGCAAAAAGGAGGTGTCTAAGAGTTCTCCCCAGAAAAAGTTTTGAAATTTTTATTCTTATAAAAGTAGTGTTTTAACTAATTTGGAGTGACTTCTATGCTCTGTTCGGCTCAATGAAAGCTAAATTTGTGCCCATCAAGTACACTCGTTTATGGCACACCTTTTGCATGCCAATTCCACAATAAAAGGTAAAAGCAATTTTTCATTCGAGTTTCCTCACTCAGTAAACGAAATTGCTGACTTTTTGAGCGGCGAGCGATCATCACCAAAACTCTGGTTTCACAAATAATCCTTTCAACCCCCAGAGCTTCTCCCCCTTAATCAAAGCCCACGCAGCAGAAAAGCCTCTTAGAAAACCAAAAACGCATCCCTCCGACGGAAATTAGTCTCCAGACATTCGAACGGCACACACAGAACGCTCCAAATTAAAACTTCACGACTGGACGCACTTCCAAGACGAGAGAGAGAGAGAGAGAGAGAGGAGAGGGAGTTGTGGGAGGGGGGGCAAAAAATATTTATGAATAAACGACTCTCGCGTAAAAGGGGGCGGGGGTAACGTGCGTAATGTAACGAAGGTGGGGGAGGAGGCGAGGGGAGCACAGTTAACCGTAACAGTTAAAGGAATTCTTGGCACTTTGCCATTTTGGTGCGCGATCAATACTGCGGTGGTGAAGCTCATTTCCCAGCGGGGAAGGTAAAATTTGAAAAGAAAGAAAATTTCCACGCTTTTTTTTTTTAAAAAAAGGGGGAGGCAGCGAGGGCAGGCATCAATCTCGGCATCAACAATTTCTAATGAAGGGAAGCGGAGATGCGCGGGGCTTCGTTAGACTTAGTTCGGAAGAAAGAGATGAAGGAAATCTTCGTGCTCTCTTATTTCTCCCTAGCATCGCTCCATGAGTGGTGGTTCTCAATGGTTTTACTATTGTTCACTTTCCAACATAGCTGGATAATGTAATAAAATAAAATCACAAGCACTCTCCCAAAAATCACTGCATATATAAAATAACCAATAAAAAGAACAAAGAACGACAAACCAAAGCAATAACCTTCAAATACTATAAATAAAATTTACATGGTTTTTAGAAAGGGCATGTATGAAGTTTTTATTGGATGGAATTCATTCTCAAAAGCGCCTACCATGGAGACAGTTAGGAAGTTTTTCAGGACGGAATTGTGTGGGGATTTGATGTGTACTCGATGTAAGTAATAACACCATTGGTAAGAACTCCAATATCCCTTATTAAAGACTAAGAAAATATGCGTCTAGCATCCTTGAGATTTGGACTACCGACTGGGGGTTGCTACATTTCCCCAGAGGGTTAAGACTTTTGGATGTGGTGAGGATTTTATCTCCCTTTTGGGGATTCAACTCAACAGAAAATAGAGTTTTTACTACCTTCTAATTACTTTTTACGCAATTTTTTTCCGTTCCGAAGAAAATAGCTAGGATTTCGGTTCCTAGACGAAAAACTTTCCACCCCTCAACCAAACTAGGAAGATGGTTGGTTAATTAAAGTTTAAACAGGCATAAAGGTCGATGTCAGGTGTATTCTGTTCATCAATTTCAATAAATAATTCCTTAAAATAAGTTGATAACATGGTGATGAAACAAATCTACAACTCATGAGTAATCTTTATGAAGTTTAAAAACATGAAAAGAGCAGGATGATGATGCGGATGCTTTAAAAGATCAAGTAGATCAGATGATCCAAACTAGGCAGAAGTGGGGGTGGTCAATTCGTGAAGTTCACTATATAGAATGACTGTGCACTCAGATTGACCCTAAAAAGTACTCCCCTATTCATTTAAAAACAATCAAAATGACATAATACACTTTCTGCATAAAAGTTTGGAGAACCCCTGTAGACAAAATAAAAATATCTGCTCTTCAAGTTCAATAACTCTGTTTGCGAAACAACAGAGGCAAAAGAGGATCCACTTGACTTCGTTTAGCCACCCCCAAAGAGTGTTGGTTCAAGCTCGGTGACGGATGTGAAGAGCGTGCTTTTATGCTGAATCACTTCAGCTGCTCTGAATGGGAAAGATGATGCATTCACTCAAGCTCCCAAGATACAAATATATAACCAGTTTTCCTTCGCAAGTGCGGCAAGGGAATCTAAACCTTTCACTATATTTTTGTAAAAATCAAGCTTAAATAAAACAATATCATGGAACTAGTACAATCAATGAGTCTTCTAGTTCCATGAACAATATAAATGTTAATAGAGTCGACAGTATTTTTTTAGAAATGAAGACATTGAATTAAAAAGTTTTTAACCAGAGGGTATATAATTGCAGCTGGTAATAAGGGTCTTCTGCCATCAACTTCCAAAGAATTTAAGACTGAACCGTATTTTCAAGCCTGCACAAACACTTGCTGCCCTGTGGACCGGCACACGCCTAAAAAGTCCTCTAGAAGGAAGTTTCACTTTTTAAAGTATGAAAACATATAGAAGATATTTCATTTTGTTAACTTTTAAAACTTTATAACTTATAGGCAAAGATAATTTTGCATGAGCCTTAAAACTTTATAACTTATAGGTAAAGATAATTTTACATGAGCCACATTGTTATCAAAAGACAACCGTAAATTCCGGATAAGTCTATTCCTCTTAAGGAAAGCTCCAGGTCATTTCCACAAGGGAGAATTACACATTTCCACACATCCCATACATACAAATACAGAGAGGCTATACAGTTACGACCTATTTCCTTTCACCAAGGCCACTTTCTTTACATTATTGACGGAAGGATATTCCCTAGAACATCGAGGAAAGGAACTTCTTGAGTGTCGCCACGCAGGGAATACCGGGTTTCTAAAATCCCCAGCTTCAGCTTTTTTTTTAGCCTAAGCTAATGAATAGGTTCAATCGAGGAAAGAAATATTTTACTGAAACATTGAGATAAGTAACAAAAAAGCATCGCAACAACATTTATAAAAAGGTTCGACGGGGGAGTAATCTTCCCTCTAGTTTCAGTCTGTTTTTAGTTCGGGGGTTCCCCCCTGAAATTTGTTTGAAAATTTAACGTCTATGGTGAGTTTTCATGATACTATTCCTTTGGAACAAGAAAAACACCTGATTTTGTCAACTTTTTTTAAAAAAACTGGAGAGGCTGAAACAACGTTCACCTCAAAACGGAGGGAGGAAGAGAAACCATCAGTCGGCACTTCCATGTAAGGAGAGAAGGGCATAGAAAATTATGATTGTTCATTATATGTACTAAGGATAGTGGGAGTTCATAACGATAAAATATGCTTTTAGGATTTAATTAATAGAGTTTTTATTATGATCACTGGATTGTTTGGGATTCATTCAACTTCTCTATATTATCTATCCTTTCTTCCTGCATGAGAAAATTTATGAATGAATTAGAAAATGTATTTTGGTTTGCTTAATAAATGAATGACTGTCGGACTGATTAACGCCGTTTACAGCATTACTTCTGTATAAAAACAAGGGGTATGCCAAGGCTTTTTCTGAAATTGAGAAAATCTATCTATAGTTTTGTGAATTCAAAATTAACGATAAATTGGGTTCTTGATAAAAAACCCGTTCGAAAGGATCCGTTTTTTGGAGTGAAAAATAATGTAAGGGTCCATTTTTAAGCTAAACTATTATGTGACAGAATGATCTTTATTTATACGAAATAATTTGTGAAGGGTATTTAAACGGGCCCAATTTTTTTTCTAAACAACCCTCAACATAATTCTTATAAAACACCATCGCCATTTAGATGAATCAGAGAACAATTCATAAAGTAGGCATATAGTTCAAGTTCGATCATTATATTCCTTCAAAACCGACCTTTCCGTCACCTTCATTTCAGCGACAGCGTCAAATTACGTCAGAGAGATTGATGATAATTTTAACGAGAGGTATCGACTGAATTCGAATTCTGAAACTAACCAGTTATATTATTAATGACTTATTAAAGGATAAAGATAACTAATCGTATGGTCGAGCATTAGTTTGGGTAATAAAACGATTGATTCGGGCACTTCACGCGAACTTGGCGAAGACGATTGATAGTCTCAGGAGATATTAAGATTTATTAGGTTATTTTTTACTGCATTGTAGCACTTTAAAGTTTAAATAACTCACTTGAAGGTGAATAAAATATTATTCAAGTCTATGTGAATTAATTATATACATTTTGACGTAGAACTAGATAATTTATAAAAATCAGTCAACCACTTTATATTTTTTGGAAAGGAAAGTTGATTTGAGTTTCGGCACCCACACTCAGATGCATCACAAAAGAAATTAGACAACCCAAAACAAACCACTTGGCCGTCTCTCTCCCCCCTTCAAATATTGTTTAACAAACCATTCTTTTCAAAAAGTCCCACGAAAGGACTAAAAGGAAAAAAAAAAGATCCGACCAACATTAGAAATCAACAGGTTACATCAGCACAACCCCTTTGGAGAATAAAAACTACACTCTAAATCGCATTGACAAAGACCCAAAAGAAAAACTGAACAAAGAAAGCCTCTTCAAAACCTACGCGACGACACAACACAAAAACAAGAAGCATCGGGTCAATACTATGCGATCCGCCAAATCCCAGACCTCATTTATATTTATTGCCTCCGGCGGACCACCCCCAATCAGACAAGGTCACCAATTAAAAGCCACAATGGAAGAAGAGAGTTTCCCGAAACAGAATAAATCCCAGGGAGGGAACAAGAAAAACGCCCACTTGAAGGAAATGCAACAAAAGGGGGGCTTTTGTTCGAAGAGTAGCAGGGTCGCTCTCGTTGGTTGATGTTGATCTGCTAATTCAATCAAATTTTTTTTCCTCCTTTGCAACCCACTCGTTATGATTTGTTTGAGGGGCACGTTTCGAAAAGAAGATCAACTAAAAACAATACTTTTTGAGTTGCATTGTGTATAAACTCTATTAAAGTGATACATCAATTTTGGACAAAATTTGGTCATTAGTCAAATATTATACATTGGTTGATAAATTAAAAAAAAAATCCATCGAGAAAATCTTTTTTGAAAAGAAAGAAATAAATAAATTCATCGTAAGCAAGAGGAAATAATAGTTTTTTTCACCCGAAAACTGCAAAAATAATGATGGGGCGATTCAGAAGTACCTTCTCCACCGCAGAAGTTGAATCAGAATAACTCAATATTGTACGTCATGCATCAAAGACACCTGTTATTCCATTAGAAAAGGAGGGAGAGCACACAGAAAAAGTTTTGACTTGCAAACCACAAAAAAAGATTATCCCATATGGAGTGGGAAAAGAATTGAAGGTCGGAATGGAAATTCCATAATGTTAGAAATATTCCTGGTATAACGGCCATTGTTTTTTATCGAGTAAAATTTATTGTGTTGTTACTGTGTATTCTGCAAAGTGTTTTTGTGTGTAATGCACAAACCTTTGACCAAACCAGCGAAAAATACTTAAATTTATCAAAAACTTCAAAAACAAGGAATCGGTTTTCTGTGAGCTTACATACTTCAATTCTTTTTAAAGGACCACTAAGGATAATAAAAAAAATTAGATACATAAAGTTTAGCCCTATTCTTTGAATTTGCTTCTTCTTTCATTGTTAAAAAACTATTACCCTCAAAATTTCTACATATTCGGCAACACCATAATAAAGTTAATATTCATATAAACAACTTTTTAGTTCTTTGTTTCCTGTTAAAAAAAGTTTTTCCACCAATATCTTAATATGATCAATTAGTAAAATTTTATGTGTTAACATTAATTTGGTAACCAACTGATACTGAAATACAATTACAGCAACACACACAATCTTAAAAAGCAATAAACTCCTCGAAATTGACCATCACTTGGGAAGAGAACTACCTATTCTCGTTCATGAAATATAAAGCCGGTAACAAAACGCAGAGCCAACATGGGACCTTTCGCTTCCTTTTCTTCCTCTTAGTTATGACTCCGTGAATCATATTTGCTCTGCGATATTGCTATTTAGTCTAGTTCAGAGAGAGAGAGAGAGAGAGAGAAAGAATATTGAATGCGAAGATCCTATTGCTCATTTCTTCTACAGAAAGAGAGATAGAGAGAGAAACGATGACGCTGGAGGGACTTTGCTGGCAAAGTATGTTTGACAAGTCACATACAAGTCGACTTCATCATTTCTGTCACACCAGAAATGAAATATTGGAAGGAGTGTTAGTTATAAGGGGGTATATAGCCTTCAATTTTAAGTTTTCGGTTTCCTAGAGAAGTAAACCGCTATAATAAACAACAAAACTGAATCACGATGGAAATTGCCAAAATTTCTATAAAATGGAAATTTGAAGGAAATATAGTTCAGATCCACAAAAAGAGTTTTCAGCAATCCTTCAAGGTGGAATTTATTCAAAAGAATGAATAACAAATATAAAATGCATATTTTCAGACACACTGAATTTCAATCATGCAAAATTTAAAATTATCTCCCTTTCATAAGCAAGAATATGCACATTTTCTTAATTATGTGGTCAAAAGTTGTACTGAAAGAAGATGATTTTCGTTTAAAATATTGCCTCTACCCCCACATCATTTTCTAAGTTGTTCCATAAAGTATAAGAATTAATAGTAAGTATAGCGTTCAACAGGTGATCCTAATCAATTTATAATGACAAAAGTTTTTTTATATCCTTTCTAATGATCACTTTCCAGAGAACTGCAAAAATGTTTTATTTATTCTACTGCCCCGAAATTAATGAGGGAAAGAATAATAAGCCATGTTAATTAACACATTTGTTCTTTTCCTTTACTGGTTGTTTTTACATCATCAGTTTCAAAAATAATAATAATAGATATTTGGTGAAGGTATATGTTACTTTTTTTTTTACCTTGTATAAGTATAATTCACGCTTATCTTTAGAAATAATGATTTCTATAACAATGCCACTTAATCAGCAAAACTCAACCGTGGAAATAGGGTGACGTAAGATCCCTTCCTCCTTTACATGCTTCTTTTCAACTTTTCAAAGGTGATTGTTCAAAGGTAAATTTCTTGTTTTAGAAATGAAGATAAGAATTTTTTTTCTTTTTAGAATTCCAAGTATGATAAATATAATAACTTTAAGGATAATTGAGAGACGAATGAATATTGTAACCAAATCAACATTACACATATCTTTCATCGATTTTTTCATAACATTTTTCCACCGTTCTTAATCATTTGATAGTAATATAAGATATACTACTTCCCAAGTGATGTAAAAAATAATAGTAATAAAAAAGAACCAAACTCTTAAATTTAATTATTTTTTGAGTGTAAAATCTCAATGGTGGAAGGGGATCACCGAAATGTAACACAGACGATGAAAAGTGTATAAAACTCTTAAAATTTTGCGAGACTTTATCTGTAACAGGATCCTTAGGGGCCGTTCAAATAGTACGTTGTATATAATAATAGTATTTGCTTATTTTTCCTGACAAGAGGGAATATGAGTGATGCTTACGTAAGATGTTAAAAACACTGCATTTTTGAAAATTTCTCGTTTCTTGCATAAATAATTTCAAAATTCAACCAAAAATAAATTTAAAAAAAAAACCTGAACTAGGAAAATAATTTTAAGCATTTTTCATAAGGAAAGTTTTAAAGATTGGTTAAGTGTACATGGAGAACAATGAATTTCAGAAATCGAAGCATTACTAAAGATTTCGTACAAAAATAAAAAAAAACAAAGGGGTGGGGGGTCGAGCAGTTTTCTTACGTAATTATGAGAGGGGGGTTTGCGGTTTGCTTATTTTTGCTGACAAGGGGGGTCAAAAATGACCAAAAACTTGCTTACGTAATATTTGAACGGCCCCTTAGTTCTAATAAATCTGATGGAGAGTTAAAAACATCACACAATTCGAGGTGCCAATATCAAACATCTAAAAAAATCACAGAGCACTTTCTCCAAAACCAACGATCGTCGCAAACAAACGCATCCATAGCCAACCTACTTATCCCAAGGCGCAACAACAAAAGACAACGAACGCAAGGGAAAAAGGTAAACAAACTCCTTGCCCCGGCATTCGAAAAAGAGAGAGAGAGAGAGAAAAAGCCCCTATAAATTTCTCTCTCGCAGGCCGCTCCGCATTCCGACAGGAGATATTAGCCTATCGATTATGCAATCAAGCGGTGCAGTTGCGCTATGTATTTTCGGGCGCAACACAATCAATAGCGGAGGAGAGAGAAAAGTTGGGAGAAAGTTCGGAAAAGATCCCGGGAGGGGGCGGATTCTTCCCAGGTACCTGTTGGGATGGTCGGAGGGAATCAAAGCGGGCTGTAGTGTTATCCAGGGATGCAGAAAATGTTCCAGGGCCCAATATTTCCCCAGAACACAATTAATTTCATCCAAACTTTCCCCAAAAATGTCTCCATATTTTCAAAGAAAAAAAGTCACAATTTTTTCATTCCAGTTCATGTTTTCACAAAGAGTTTTTATTATGGAATATAGGTTTCTTAATTACTGAACTACTACAAGGTTCTATAATTACCAAATAATCCATGTTTTAATTTTTATGGATTTAATACTTTCTTTTATTATTTCTTACATACATGTCGCCTCAGCTATAAAAAGTTCTTTATTAAGTCAAAAACATCGTTGTGATTAAACAAGAACGTAATTTTTAGTGAAAATCGTCAGTCCCGTCAAGAATACGTTGCATATCAATCAGAATCCAAGGTATCCAATTCAGGTATTCACCGAGGAAACTAGTTTTTTCGTCGTAGATCCGTAGTTTTCACCTAATTTCCATAGAATTTTGAGGGTATAATATTTTCCCAGCCAAAATATTTGAAACAAATAACAACTTGATTGGTAGAATATTTTCTTTATAAACTTAGGCCAAAAATTTCTCCACAACTTCCTGAATTTCCCCCGAACCATGTCGGGCGTTCGGACATATTCTGCACCCCTGGTGTTATCAACCAGAGTTCTTTTCAAAATAATACAAAATAGACCGCATTATAGTGGAATTTCAGCTACTGCTTATTCACATGGACAAGCATTCGAACATCAGAAACAAATTCTCTTTAAAACACTGGGGAGCAAAGACTACGTGTTTTCTAAAAATGAAATACCGATGTTGTGTGCATTTAAACTTTCCCTGAATACCGGAACCAACGCTCCGTTCAAAGAAATTTCGAAAACGCAAACATTTTACGAAGACGGGACCCTGAGCCAACAACCAGATTCGCCTTTCAGCCGCGATAAAACAAAAAACCCATCTTGCAAGTCGCTGAGTTAACAAAAACACGGACAAGAGTTTGCGGAGGAGACACAATAGTGCGAAAAAAATCCCCCGACATCGAAACTAAATCGAATCTAAAGAAAAGTATATAACATTAAATAAAGTGGAAGGGCGGAGCCGTTAGTCAGCTAACAAATATTTGTTGTTTTTATCGTTCGCCAAACACTTATAAACTGGACAGAAGCCAGAGTCAAGCAGTGACAAAGAAGAATGGATAGAGCCCGACCAGACGTTGAAGTTCAACGACATAGAAACTATAAATTTCTGATTGTGAACTTAACTCTCTCATTTACAAATGACATCAATGAAATAATATACCATTACCAAAAGAGTTATTAAAATTCTTTAAATTCAATCAGTTCATCTTAACTAACCAACATCGCTTAAGATGTCTTCTCAGATTTGCTTTAAATTATTTACTTTGGGAACCAGGGATGAAGGGTCTGTTTCGTCTTTTTTAAACACCCCCAAAAATATTTTATTCCATATTTTTAGTTGAAGTATAAACAGTAATGAGAAAGCACGATTGATTTACTATGTTCAGGGAAAAAATATTTTTAAGTACTTGCTGGTATAGATAAGATACACAATGGGTTTAGCCTTAAAAATATGAATTCCCTGGTTACCTTTCTTTTCAATAAAACTAAGAACAAAAAAATAACGGTAAATTCTGTATAAACAGAATGCAGTAACAATTCCATTACATTTAATAAGTTCTTTTTGTTTCTGAAAAAAAGTCTAATGCGTAACCCCAAACCAATGTTTAAAAAAATGGGTTCTTCTAAATTAAAATGAAGTGAAATTTTAATAACGGCTTCATCATTCAATTTTATGCCGGCGTGATTGACCTTTTCTTTTAAGAAACAACCAAAGTAAAGCTCTTAAATAATTAAATTGTTAACCCAAGAAAGATAAAGCTTTTCATCGTCAATGAAAATTGAAAATAATGTAATTATCCAGAAAGAATCTACGGTAATGAAATTCCTATTGCAAAACTTAATTACGCTGGGGAGAGCGGAACAAAAAATGCGGTCTGAGAAAAAGCTACGACGGGAGTCATAGCGGAAGATTCAGCCACAGCGCTATATTCGAACATAAAAAGGAATAAATATTAAGAGCCTCGGTTAAACAGGTACTAAAACAACGTTCATGCAACATATCAATTTTAAAGTGCAGTTAAAGCGAACAAATGTATAATAACATTGATTTAATTAAGACTTTCTTCACGTCAAGATGTAGCAATAAGAGGCAGGAATTAGGACATATGCCAGTTTATTTCTTGTTCATGGAGCTTTCATTTTAATAAATACGATTAAGCTTTTGTGGTTACGCCTTGTAAAGTATTAATATATGTGTTTAGTTTTTAATACAATGCTCGAATGCTTTTTAAATTTATGATTGACAAAAATAATCTTTTACAAAGCAGCATTTTTCTAACGCTGGAATAATTGTGGGAGTAAAGATTTTTTTTTCCTTAGGGAGTAAAAATTTTAAGACATCAAAATCAACTTTTGCAATTAAAAAACATATTTTTCGTTTCCACATGAAATGAATGGAAATAAGGAAACGACAACGTTTCTTTAAACTCGCGTATTTTCTGCTGATAAAATACAAATAACACTTAAAATATTCCCAAACATTTTTTCGGTCCCAACAGCATCTCAGTTGACAACTTTTGCAGTAGTATAAATGTGATAATTGAAGTAGTAGTATTCGACTTTCACACGGATTTTTGATTCGCTACGTGGTGGGAGCCTCAGTCCTGTCTTCATTATATGACGCATGTTTCTACTTAATATACCGATTCACTGTTAATGTTTTTTTTGGTTTATTTTTTTTGTGTCTACTCCTGTTTAGTGTGTGTTTTTCATTTATTCTTTTTTTGTATTTGTTAAGTTTAATTGTTATGTAAATAAAGCTATTATTAATTAATATTAAATCATTGTATAGGGAACAGTCAGTGAGTAGACGGGTTGAATCAATACAATTAGTATATTACACAGCACACGAGGGGCAAACATTCAAAATTACACCAAGGAGACACAAGTCCTCCATTTTTCATGGTCCTTATCCATCCCGCTCACTGATGGTTCTTAACCGTGAGTGAGTTGTGGCAACTCTACACTATTACACTCAATAAACATCAATTCTGGTTAATAAGTTATATTTTGCTGAACAGGAGCAACTCGTAATAAAACAAAAAAAAAAAAAAATCCTATCTCATTGTCAGTTACGAAATCCTCGTCACCTGGTAACAAAAGCGACATTTCCTCTCAATTACCTCACCAACTTCGTTTTCAGATAACTCATCTTTTTTTTTTAATAAAAAGGAAACGTAAGAATATTAAAATGACAATGAAGATTCTAAATGACCGCGGGCTGGTACCGTCTCGAGTACAGACTCGACCTCTTATAATTCAAAAAAGTAAGGAAGGAAGGAAAGAAAGAAATAAAAAAACACCCGGCGGCGTGTAGACACAAGTCACTCGAAAAGAGGAAGAGATGAAAGAAAAGTCGCCGCACTTTTCCATCGAGAGCAATAAAACCTCTTCCAGATTGTTAAAACGAATTGTCTCGCGACAGAAATAACACGCTTTTAGTCGCGGTAGAAATAATAACGGATCAGAGAGAGACAAAAGAAGAAAATGCGAAACTCGCAAAAACCCACGCTTCCAGACTTTATTGTCGTTCGCGCCCCCTGGGCCAGGAAAAATGTCAAGTGTTTATTAAAAGAGAGCTTTAGAGATTTCCTTCACATAATTTGAGCGCTTTCGGAGGGAGATTTATTATTGATTTGAATAGCAACTAAGAGCACCGCCTTTGGGAAATTAAATCGTCATATATCTTTCGGATTTTATGAAGCTCGACTCAGTTTATGATCAGGGATTCCCTTAATGAAACGCAATTCAGTGTTTTATGCAGTTTGACCCCCCCACCAGTTAGGAACAACTTGAACGATGGAGATACAATTGGACAAAATAAATCAGAGTGATTGAGATGGATTGAAATTAAAATACCAGGAAACCCATATTTTTTTATCCAGCTTGACTTCCTGGTTTTCCGTTCCTATTCAAGAACTAACATCATTTTTAGAAGAGGTTGAATAAGATGAAAATTTTTCTTTGAATACTTTTATTTATATTTGAAATATACTTCAAGCAGAAATTTGCAGTTTTAAAATAGAGACCATTTCATAACAAAGAACTCAAATTTTCAACTATTTTATATGGTACTCCATAAATACCAGTATCGGTTCCTGAGAAGGTATAGCCCCTCCTTCGAAAAACTGTTTTACATGCTTAAATTCTTAAAATTTTCCAGGGGCAGCGAAGGCAAAACATTTTAAGGAGTGATTCAAGATTTGTTTTTTACCATTTCGTTTAGTAAATAGGCGGATTTACTTGGAAGAGGTGAGGTAATGGGGGTACAAAAAATTCGGAAACACGGGAAATTTGATAACAGAAACTTTCAAATTTAATTTTGCATAAAAACTAATGAAAAATTATAGAAATACTTTATTAAAATCGACAAGATATACATTTTTAATAAAACAAACTACAGAAATTTAAGCTTTTTTTACAACCACAACCTTTGTTATACCTTCTAAAAGAGATAAATTAACTATTTCACATTAAGTACGGTATGATATGAATGCCGTATAATGTATAGTACATAAGGTGCGTTAAATGATGTAATTTACGTATCATTAACAGCACCTTTAAGATCAATGTGGGATTTATACTAATTTTAAAATACCAATTAAGATAAACTAATTAACTTTCACAGTCACAGGAGAAAATCGAAAAGGCGAAAAATTAAACTTTCCATTCAAAAAACTTTTTACAAGACGACTTGTGGGCAGGGGAAAAATGTCTGACAATACATTTTTCATACAAAACTGCCTTCCAGTAACATATATAACCAGATTCTCCTCCCATGATATGGGACAAGACAAATATGAAATCCTTTGGAATCCAAAACCACCCGAACTTATCGAATTTACACACACTTTATCAAATGGACGAGTGTCTCCAAGGCAGTACGCGCGGCACTAAATAGCTTCCGTTTTGAATAATTTATACAATTATTCACGGCTATGCGGGAGTCGGAAAAAAGTGCCCACGTGGCCACATTTGGAAATGAGAAAACGAGACCAGAGGGGTGGAGGGGGCAGACGACAGACCTTTTGTCCGACAATTCCATCTGGCAGTTCGCCACGAGGGAACAAAAACTCCCATAACAGAACAAAAACATCTTCCGTCTCGGTACTTTCGGAATGGGATATCGCCCTCCCCCCCACCAAGTACAAAGGCCGGCGAGGGAGAAAAAAGCAAATGAAGCAGTTAAATGAACATCGGTAATTCTTGAGAAGGGTTATGAATTGCGGTCGGCGACAATTTCGGTTAAGGGGACTCAGTACCAAAATTTGGCCAAAATATCGATTTTGAGATTTTTGGTTATTAATATAGTTTATACTCCTAAAATTAATTATCCAAAATTTCAAACCGATTGGTTTATTCTAAGTTTAAAAAAAATGGGTTTTTCAAAAGCACTTTTAGCTTTTTTTTTAGTTTTGGTTTCGAAATTTTTAGTTTATATCAGTTTATATGGTTTAATAACACATATTTTTTTATAAACTGAATCAAAATTGTTTGTGGTTACTTTAATCACAATTTATGCTTGTTTAGAAACATGTAGCGCTTGTTTTATACTTTTGAACTTTTTTCATCAGTTGCAATCTGAAAATATCATATTTTTCGCGTATTTTTAAAAATAATTCAATTTTGACACCTATTTAAGTGTTTTATATTAATTTATTTATCAGTTATAAAGTAACTAACATTATTTGTGCGTTACGTTCCGAAAATTAATTTTTGAAGAAAAAAATACATTTTTCCCCGTTACTCATATTTATCTCCTTCTCGCTTAAATTTCAAAAATATTAATTAAAACAGTACATTTTAATGTTTAATAATGTTAATAAGCATCATAAGAAAGAGTAAAAAAATAATTGAGGCGTTATTTTAGTGTTTAAAATTGTTTTCATTGTTTTGAAATTTTTGAATTGGTTTTTCTCAAAACATGGTTTTATTAGATTCAAATCCCTAAAGCTTTTTTCCTATTAGACCAAATGGTATGAAACTTGATATTTATGTTCTATAGGGTAGTTATATTAAATGTAACTTGCGAAATTATGCATTTTTGGCCCGAGTTATTTTTTACACTTCATAATAAAGCAAATATCTTAAGATTTTCTCGTTTTTGAAGAAGAAACACCAAAAAAATTTTTTTTCTTAAAAACTACTACGAATATCCTTAATCCCCCTCATAGAATTATAACACATAATATAAAGTACGTATTAGTGAAAACAGAATGAGAAAAAATTTAAAATAACGGAGGAGTAGCATTTTGAAATTATGTAAAATTTTGGACATTTTGTTTAATTTTTCAAAAAATAAATTTTTTTTTGATGATTTTCTGCTTAATATTGTAATATAAGGTAGCAATAGATAATTTAGCACTCTTAAAGAAAGAAAAATCCCAAATACAGAGGAAAAAAATTTTTTGGTACTGAGTCCCCTTAAAGGCGATGTCATGACTGCCTACGTCTACAGGTCTTTCTAATTCTTTTTTTTCATTAAGTATAGAAACATCAAAAACGGTTGTATTTGGCGAAAAAGGCGGGCTACAGGCGAAACTTACGCACTTTTTATAAAAACTAAATATGTTCAAATTATGTTACTGGGAAACCCAAAGGATACGAGTGGCCATGGGAGAAAACTTCTGTGTACGAAGTAGATTGGTAAACTTTGCGAGGTGCTTTTATGTTGATGTGTGTGCGTTCTTAATAAAAAAAATCCCTTTTCCTTAGTTTCCAAAGGTATAGTTTAGGAGCAGTGATACATGAGAGCACAAAATATTTAAACTCTCAGAAATTTTGGAAACAAAACTTTCAGCATTTACAATTTTATCAACCATACCGAACCTTTCGTTCATTGCCACTTGTACCCTTTAGCTTCTCATTTAATCAGACATGTCAGAGCCCAAAATTTAAATTTTTTAGTAAGGCGATTTTTTTTTCTCTTGTTTGAACAAACTTTCGTTTAAACTGAGGTTTAAACAAACTCTTTAAAAATCCGAATCGCAATGTATCAGAAGAAAAAAAATAAAAGCGAAAGGCATCAAGTACTATTTTCAATGGCCCCTATAAAAGGTCGATCCACCTCCGTCAACCGCAGCTGTCAACTACCGCAATTGCCACAATTTCGAGGAAAGGAGCAGGGTGAGAAACAAATGAAGCAGTGGGGCGAACATGGGTAATTCCTGAGACATCGGGGCGGCCATTCTAGGGAAGCCCTGAACGACGCAAGAATGCATTAAGTGCGGTTCGGCGGCATCGTAAATTGCGGGGATGGCGGAGATACTATACAGAGTGTTGCGACGGAAAAGTCGGAGCAGAGAAGAGAAAATGTCTCTGTAGAATGGATAAGAGAGAGGTTTTATGCGGTAGAAAAGTACTTGGATATCGAGTATTTATACTCTTGATATGAATATTGGGAAATCAAATTAATACTATTAGATAAAAGAAAATATTTATTTGATAGTTAGAATTATTAGTTCTATCCAATATCAGGGGTCTGTCTAGGTTTTATCAGAGGTAGTACCTATTTTGTGAAAATTTAAAAATTTTGCGATAAACTATAACTTTCTGCAAATTTGTAAATATTTAAAATCAATATAATAAACATGGATATAATTTTTTAAACACCAAAAGCATAAGAAAACTTAGTCCAGAATGGCTAACATTTTAAGAGTAAACAGTTAAAAGAATATAGCTTTTAAGGAAACTTTCTTTTAAAAATGTATTTTGTGATGGCACCTTTTTTCCTAAAACTGAATTTGTGAAAGTAAAGTATCTATTTATCAAATGTTGAATTTGTGAAGGTACCGCAAAAAGGTAGTGAAATTACTCAGGACAGCCCGCAGAATAATAAATGGATAAATAATAACAATTTCATGAAAATAAAAAGCACTTAACTAGTCTCAAAATTCAAAAATTATTGTCACTTTAAAATGGATAAACAACGACTAATTGTAAGACTAAAACGAACCAAACTACAATATCTTATCATTACTGATTTTAATCATAAAAACAGAGAAAGGATATTAATTCTTTTAAAATATTAAAGGATGTTAAAGGATAAAATTTCATTTCTCGGGAAATCTTGGGAAACACAAGATAATTTCCCGGAAATACAGAGCTTATTTCCCGGGAACCTGGTTTCACGGGAAAGAAACCTTATGTATAACATATTTGAGACATACACTCGCTCGCTGAATAAATTAATTTTCTCTTCGATCCTAAGTGACTCGCCAAAAATAGGGATTATTTAATTTGCCATTACCAGCAGCAACATAATTTCTACCTTTCGCCTTTCATCATTTCTCGGAAACCTCAGTGCTCTATTTACAACAAAAGGGCAATGAAGTTGCGGGAAAGAGAGGCGATAAAAAAGGCGCAAAACAAGAGCCCCGCAGAGAGCGCGATCGCACGCGGCCGTAAAAGCGGCAAAAATCGCCCCGTAAATCAAGAGGCCAGACGACTTTAATAGAAATGTAAGCAATATAAATTTATGAGGCGGATTTGAATGCACAGTAGTTTGCACTCAATATTTCCGAACAGAGGCAGGTGTCCCCTTTATGAAACCGCAGTAAATAAAAGTAATTTATGCAATGACATGCGGCGCGCGCGAACCTGCGATTTCGGTCTCCTCCCCGCAGAACGAGATTACCGCAGAGAATGAGAGAGTTTGCTTTCCTGCTGAAAAAGTCCTATCGCTGGAAAACGGGTTTTACAGGTGCTCTGCTGCGGGCTTTGAAACTGCACTGCAAGGCACATTGCTCTGTCGACGGCATGATTGTGAGTCGGGGTTTATAATTCTTTCGTGGGGCACAACATTAATTCAATACAGGCCGTTGGTAAATAAAACGTTTATTGACTTTTGAAAGATCTTTTTGAAATGAAAACAGCGTTGTTATTTTTGCTACATTAAATTACATTAAATACATTAAATTTTTGAAGACAAGAAAAAGTTCTTCAAAAAGGAAAGGAATTTTAACCAAAGAAGAGAGGTTTTGTAATTAAGGACGGATTTAGGTAAAAATAATTAAAATAATTTATTTAGATCTAGATTATAGAAATACATATAGTTTCAATCGTACATTAATCCAATGGAGAATTATAGGTTGAATTGCAAAATTTACGGAACTTTCATAATTACACAATTAGTACTAACATTTCTAAAAACTCTTTATATACCGGGAAAACATCATACACCACAGGTTCATTCCTCATTGCTATGCAAGAACAAGAAATCCGTTCCTTCAGAATCTTCACTCTTACGCCCAAAGAGAAATCAGGATTCAACCCTGATTCTCAGACACCCCCAGTGATACCCCACAAAAACAGGATAAGAAAACAGGCGACGGTGTTTTCTTAGCTTGTTCGGCTCGTATTGTGCTGCAAATCGAATACGTCTTCGAGACAGCAGCTGAGACCTACCTACGCGACCAAGCCTTTGCTTTTCTTTCCTCGGGGATCAGTCTGACTGAGAAGTTTTCTCGCCGACACTTTCACTCATTGGGCTATTTTTAGAGGGTCGGATGGATGCATTTGCAGCCGTGGTTCGAAATGCGGATCATCATCAGGCTTTCGTCATTTCTACGTCGGTATAATCTGGGGTTTAAAAAGCTTTACTGGTCGAATCAAAGATGATGTTATATCATCTCCCACGTCGGGAGCTTATTGAGCCCAAGTAAGACTTAAAGAAAGTTCAAACTTTTTTTTTAAAAAAGACTTTCAAAAATGTTGTAATTTGCCGAAAATGCATTAAAATCAGTAATTTGCGCATTGGAAGTCGATTGATACAATTAATAAAGTTACATAAAACATTGAAAAGGCAGGGTAGTTTTAAACGAAACCTTTTTGCGAATTTTCATTAGGTAAAACCAAGAATTTTAGCATTCTCTACATTTCTAAATTTTACATTTAAAACAAACGGGTTAGGGACATAAGTTGCATTTAAAATATAAGGGATTTAAACATTTGCCTAGTATAAGCGGTAGTTTGACACTATATACAGAAAAACAAGTACTCCTATCCAATTTTATAAGAAATGATGGTTTATAACATGGAATTTTCAAAAAAGGTGTTATATTATGGATTGACTACTGTAAAAGGGTCATTTCTTTAAATTTTGTGAAAGGGCCGTTCACATAAGGTGAAATGGGGCAGTAAAACGGCCCCATTTACACTCTGCTAAAACTTCCCCGTTCTTCGCCCAGCGTTTATCAAACGCACAATCACGCAACCCCAAACTTCATTAGAATTAGAGCCCACTCAGTGCTCATTCAATGTTTCGCTAATGTAATAGCCTCACAGCTCCGGGAAGCGACACCTTTTTTTTTTTTAATGTGTCCGGGCACCCTCGCGTCTGGGGCGGCGCATCGATTGGCTCCATTAGCGGGGAATCGGTCCCGATATATTGCGTTTCGATCATTACTCGGCCGCAAATATATCTGCCATCGATCCTCCCCCCCCCCTTCCCTTGCACAGCGATCGAGTCGCGTTTCTGCGGAGAGATAGAAAGTGTAACTAATCACGGCGGAAATAACAATAAGAAAGGAGTTCGTTAGGGACTCGGACGATGGCGTGCAGTGGATTCTGTCAAATAATAGCCTCAAATAACTTGAATTGAAACAGAAGGAGTAAATAGAAAGTATTGAAGAGATTATAACTAATAGCAAAAGCATGTAGTTGGTGGCCAGAAAATTATCATTTTGCTATTTTAGAATTTCGCTATTTGCTTCAGTAATTTTATGCAACAGCAAAAATATACGAAGCTCACAAAGATGTTTTGGAAACAAATATTATTGGGTGAAAGACTATTCCTAGAATTTTTCGCATTACATTAGAGAATTTTACATAACAACCAGTTTTTTATAAGATTGTGCTGAGCCCTTATAGTCCTTTGTGGAAAAATTAAAATGCTGCATTGAAAATTGAATATTGAACTTAATTGTTAAACGTTGAATTTCATGTGAATAATTGTGAAAAAATTTAACACAAAACAAAGCACGAAATAAGGAGTCGAAAAAAAAAAATGAGCATTAATTAAATGGGTGCATACTAAAATATGCTGAAAAAGTAAGCACTTGGAACTTTTTTACGCTATGATAAGCACGCTTTTATACATTTAGAAAATTTTAGGGTTGATATTAGATTCTTCAATTTGATAAAATTGATGGGGGGAAATAGAGAAAAAGATGGAAAATTGTACAAAAAGAAGAAAACTGGGAAGATCAACATGATTTCACGGCATTTGAAGTCATACCAATCTTCCCCTTCCTTTAAAAACTGAGCAAGAGGCTATAACACATAAAAACGGGTCAATAAAGGGCAAGGCCAAAAGAAGAAAGCACACTACTCGAGACACGCCGAAACCTCTCTCAGGGAAAAAGCCGCCATTAACATGGTTAAAGCATCGATTTTAGCAGAAGAGGAAGTTGCCCGCGAAACAGCATGTTCTCTCTCACACCGCGAGAAACGATTTCGTCACGACATTATAGGGAGAAAAAACAAGGAATTTCTATCGCACATGACACAGAGAGCAGGACGCTGAGTAATAAATAAACCGTGCATGAGTGTTGTGCTTCCGGAGACGACTGCGTTAAGTCATCAGAGAGTTGTTTGCACGGAAGTCGCCGCTGCTGATTTGACCAGCCAGCTTAATGGAATTCCGATAGGAGAGAAACAGAGGGCAAAACAAAGGGAATTGAAATATCGATGAATGGGGGTGGTTGGCTACCGTTTTATGTGCAAAGAGTTCTCGCGCTTGTCATGCAATTGTTGAAACAGAATGCAAATATCACAAATACCAAAGTAAAATTTGGAAGACTGAGGTAAATAGGTAACTAACTCTAAAGACAAAAATGTTACAGAAATTTTTAAAAAGTCAAAAAGCAATTTTCAAGCTTAAGATATTTGATAGTGTCATATTTCTTTTATCAATGTTCAAAAGTATAGAAAGGAATTATTTTGACACTTGAAATTCAGGAGGAAGTTTAAAGAAAGAATGGGAGAGTTGACATGAGCAAAAGCGACACGTATGGGAAAATACCATTGCATTTAATAAATTAAGGACAAGAAAAAGATTCTAAGGTACCTATAATATAAACTAGCACAAAAAAATAGGGAGTCATCGGTAGTTATAAAAATGTGGTGTCATCCGTAAATGCAATACTTTACAAATTGTTTTTGACGAAAATAAAGGATGAAAAACAAAGGAGAGAATCTCTCGAATATGATTAGCATTAGAAACATATAACCAAAAATATAAATTCATAATCAAAAGTACCAATAAAAATAATTTGGATTTCCTTTCCCCATTGGCATCAAACATGAATCCCTTTGTATTAGTGCAAATCGTTCTTAAATAATAACCACAAACAAAGCTAGTAAATCCAAACATTTCTAAACTGTATTAGTACATTACTAACGCAAATCGATTGAAGAAGGATAACCCTGATTTTAAGAGCATTAAAGAAACTGGCACCCTCCACTTTAATAACCGCCATAATCGACAGGACAACCTCCCACGCCGACTTTACTGGCGCTTCCACCAAAAACCCTTCTTTCCGGCCTCTTTGACGACCCGGGGAATTTTCCCGACACCCCCTTCTTCCCAAAACACGCCAGACAACGGGGCGAAGTGTCACTTACAGGCGGCGATAAAATTCCACTTTACGAGCACCAGCTATCGCAAAATGACGAAATTTAAAAGAAAATTATTCCGGATATTTATTTTTTTGGAGCGGGCTTTTTTTCCTCCTTGCGCTTGGCTTTTTTACCCGTCACACCAGAGGGTGCTTTTATGCGAATTTTCCTTGGATCTCTTGGGACAGGTTGGCGGAGGTTTTACCTCCTTTCTTTGTTGAAAAGTATTTTTTATTTATCAAGGCTCTTCAAAACCAAAGTGGTTCACACCTTAAAATTTTACAAACATTCTTAACACAATAAGAACTTTTTATTCAGTCCAGTTTTAACTCCAATCTGAGTATGTTGTTTTACGCTCCTAAGAAATGAGAGTTCACTCATAAGATACTAAAAATATATTAACAAAGTATTTCTCTCCAGATTTTCAAAGGATATAAACCCAAATTAAAATGTAAAAATTTAGATTAAGAAAAAAATAAACAAAAGAAAGGAAATTTTAAGGGGCCAATGAACCAAAAGATTCACATTACAAACCCCAAGCTTAAACAAAATATATGAGATTCCTTTCTGATGGTTTTCTTCTTAATTTTATGACCAAGACTATATTGTGCCAAATAAGGCAAAGCTGACAAAGGTAAAAAAATGCAGGTAAACGCGACATATAGACTAACTTCTTTTCTGTAGGTTGATAGGACATTTAGTAAACTTTTATTACTTAATCAATAGAATAAATAACTTTTTTTTCCTCCAAAAGAATATAATACATCCAATTTTAATTATATGCTACTTTTAAAATAAGCTTTTAATCTTTTTAATACCTTCTTATAATTAATTGGCTCATTGTTTGTATTCCACCATCATTTAAGTGAACATTATGGGTAAATAATTCTTACTAAAAACTGAATATTGGTGAATCTCAGTGTTGATAGGTTCAGAATTGCTATTTGGCTGAAAAGATGGAAGTCCAACTAAGTTTCAAAAGTTGATTCAATCGAGCTCATAAATTTTAAACCAAAGAGAAAAATGAGCCCAAAACGTGTCAAAATGAATTAAGTGATCATCTCTTATCCCCAATGATTCCGTACCAAGGGATCGTCAACCCCGAACGACACCGGCGACGACGGAGTAAAAATAGTTCCGATACTTTTTTTTGATTGATCGGGAAAGGTTAACTAGTGATGTCGAGGGAAAGCGATCGATACTCATTGACGGAGGCTGTGATGAAGGAATTGGACCGTTTTACGAGGCCTCAAACGGGAAAATTTAGTAAACTCTTTATTTTAAATTTCCGTGGATGATATCCGGGATAGCCGGAGTTTTTATCGCAAGGAAGACTTGAACTGAGTGAACCGTATGACAAAAATGTCGGCCAATTTAAATTTACAGCATCACGCTTAATCTAGCGTGACTCAGAAGTTAACCACCAGACCACAACAAAACCGAGAAACCCTTTAAAACAGTAGGTTTTGGAGATTTTTTTAATCATATCTCCATTATATTCAACTGGTGGTTCTCGATGTCCGGGGGCGTCTTAAATTGGTTTTCAAATCAATTTATGAAGATTAAAAGTTTAAATTTTCAATATACGTTCCTTTTCAGACTATTTCACGGTGGTGTATGATTTATATAAAGGTTGTACGACCTTTAAAAATATTTGTCCTCTATTCCATTTTCAAAATTCTTTACAAAAAATGCCTTTAAAAATATGAGTCGGTATTAAAAATCTGTATATTTAGGCGATATATTTTTAAATATTTTCTTAGTCTTCCCTTTTGTTTAGTACGCATTAGTGTACTTAGAAAAAGAGACCATGGATGCTATCAATAAGTAATAGGAAAAGAAAATGCTATGGAATACCTCACAAATAAGCTTTCAGATCTGCTATTTCTTTTTTTGGTTAAAATTTAAAAATGAATGATATCTGTTTAAAAAAATTTTATTACCTTAAATATATCCTAAATTGATTTTAAAAAGGTGTGGCAACCTTTTATCAACTTTTAAAATAAAAAAAAAAATCCGAAATAATTGAAGGAGTTCGATGGCTACGTTAAAAATCTCCCAGAAGGTCGAAATGGCTCGGGAAAAATCCCCGTCCGAAAAGGTCGCCCTTTCTTCTGCCCATAATATTCATCCTGTCCAACGCATTCCGGAACGACACGTTGCAAAAGCCAAGGGAAAAGCACACACGCTCCCCTCACATAAATCCGAACTCGTTGGCTCGGTCATCAAGCGGTCGGAATCGATATAAGCGGCCGAAACAAAGCCCTTTTCCGAAATAATTCCCGTGGCCCGTAGTAATTGTCGGAGGTAGACGGGAGGGAGCCGCCTGGCGCCAGCGGCTTTCCCGCAAGGGCTCCGGGAGGCGTAATTCTAATTCCCACATGGGCAAGGAACAAGTGCTTATACGCGAGCGGAGGAACGGGAGAAAAAAGAAGAACCGCTTGCTTTTTCGATTTTCGCCACCTTCTTTCGGACTGTTAAGTTAAGCATCGCAATGAAATGCTCAAATGCTATGTACGGTAAAGATTTTATGTATGTCATTGTTGGCCTCCAACGGATAGCGAATAATTTGTTAACTGCAGATGGATTAAGTTTCTTCACGATCGTTCGCACACAGCCAGAATGGAAGGAAACATTCGCATTAACTTCTATCTAATAAAGGTGGTGTTAAAATAATTATCAAAGTAGTTTTCAATCGATACAACCTTTTCATTGGATCTATTGGATTTATTAATAATTTGTATCGTGATTATTCTTTAATAAGCTCTGATCAATAATTACTTCAGAAATAATTAAAATTAACAGGCTCTTAATGATCACTGAAGGAATTTAATAATACAGTTTATAACATTCCACGCGATAATTTGAACAGTATAAAAACATGAACCTCAAAAATTCAAAGCAAATACCTATTTATTTCTTTTCAAACACAATATGAAAATACCACAAACTTCTAATGAAAATACCACAAATTCTAATGAAAACACAACAAAATTCTAATGAAAATACCACAAAATTCTAATGAAAATATCCCAAAATTCTAATGAAAATACCTCAAAATTAAAAAAAAATAATAATAAAAAATTAACACTTTAAATTGTTCGAGTTTCTAATGGTTCTTTGCATTTGGTAAATTGTTGTGTACAGCTAATGCCAAATTTCGTGAGTAATTATTTTTATAACTGCGTTAGTATTTTGTCTGAATTCAAATTTATCCGCAATAATTTCATCAAGCGAGTAAAAATGACTACGACAGAGATTGCAGACGAAATCAACGAAAGAATTACTTTCCTTTTCAGAAAGAATGTGGAAATGGAGGAGTTGGGGTGAAAAATGAACAAAAAAAAGCCCGCGCGCTGAGGAGAAACGCGATCAGATTGGAAGATTGCCAATGGTTGTTCCTTGTCCATGTGGGAATTAGAATTACGCCTCCGGGAGCGCCCGACCGAGTAGCTGGGCGCTGAATAATGGGAAAAATAACCGATGGGCTTAAAATTTGTCACTGGTTTAGTTTGGGGTGAAGTGTTTCTCTCCTTGTCGGTTCAGAAGTTTCCTTTGAGGATTCAGTCATCTTTATACCTCGGATTTTTCGTTAATTAATGTTAGTTTATTTCATTTACAGTCGACGCGGAACTCGCAGACGTAGGGGATATTCTAACAGTTCGTAAAATCGACACACTTAAAACTAATATAAATTTGTACAAAAAAAAAATTGAGTCTATTTATAAGAAACTTTCCCTTTTTTTACAAAATAAAGTTAGGGTTTTAGAAGATTACAATACATATTAGGATATAACTATCGACTAACAAGATTGAGTAGTCCAGAATAAAATATCACTGAATAATCTTTTCTCCAAAGCAACCATGTACGCGTACAGCCAAAGCAGTCCTGTACAACATTGTTTCTTGAAATTAACATTCGACTGGATTTATTAACCAATTAAAGGCCTTCTATCCCGTTGACAGTCTTCATTATGTCTATGGGACTAAGTTAGAGGGACCAGCTTCCATTTCATAAATATGAGGTTCGTAAAAAAGAGCTTCGACTATACTTAGCCACTTTGAAAAAGACAAGAAAATGAGAATGGTTGGAGGTAAAAACGATAGATAAAGAAACGAATGAGAGATAGAGAGAATAGAGAATACGATTGATGAAAATGAAAGAAAGAATGGAATACAGCATGAGAATATATTTGGGTTGAATTAAAAACACACCAGTCCAATGCATTCCTGACCCAAATGTATTGATAAAACAGTTCATGCTAAAACTTACTAAATAGTAAGTAGATAAAAAGTTATTTTATGAGACGTCCCTTAAGATTTGAGTGACAAATGACTCCGAGATATTGTTCTCCTAAAGTTTGGATTTTTCGAAATAAAATAAATAAGGGCCCAAACAAAATAAATTCCTTACACGCCACTGATCTCAGCCAAGAATTTCGAAACACTCTTGGAAATTAAACTCTTCACGAACCAAGAGCCATTCATACAAATCCACCCACAATTACTCCCTCTTCACCTTTAACACGAGATCAAAGCCCTCGACTTCATTATGAATGGCACAGCGGCCGAGGATATTAGCTTCAGGGGTTAAAAAAACGACGACGTTTAGTGCGGAAAAACTCTGAATGGACGGGATGAAAAACGCATTCAATAGCTTTGCAACTGGAGGATGTGTTAAGGCCGGGAAATGTAGTACCCAATTACACCGGAGAGGAGCTATAAATTAGACACTAATTATTTCTCCGAGGGGAAGTTGAAAATGTCACATTCGAGTACTTTGAGGATTAAAGCACAAAATAAAAGTGATCATTCATCGATTTATTTTTGCGATAGAATGTTAACCAGTATAAGTTTAATAGTACATATTTTGGACAAAAAAGGGTTTTGGTAGTAAATAAGACTTTTTAATGGAGATATTTCTCTTGTATACAAAAGCGATTTGCGACAAAATCGATCAGCTGCTACAGAAAGCTTGGCATAAAACCTGGACCGTTGTTTTGCATTTTCAAAAATCTAATTTTGTTGTGTCCCCAGTGTCACGAATGGATTTTGCTGCTTCCGTTTCAAACAAGTTTTATAAAGAATTAGGGTTTCCCTTAATCTTCTTAAATTTATGACAAATATTTCTACATTATGACGATATTTAACCCCAAAGTTGTAAAGATGATTCAAAATTTGGCTGGGCATATAAAAATACCTGAACGGCCTTATGATCAGTCGTAAGGATTTTACGCAGAGTATAAAATGGCTTACTTACTAACTATCAGTCAGGGTACCAATTTAAAAATTTTGAAGAGAAAGGGAGCAGATTTTAAATCATGGTGTTAATTAGGAATAGGTTTGGTTTGGTTTCTGTTTTCTAGCACAAGAATGCTAATGAGGAATAATTCATAAATTAGTTACATCCGTAAATCTAAGGTTCATAAGGTCGAATCAACTTCAATTAGGCTTAAGAGGGCAGATTAACCTTTATCCTATAAATATTGATTTCTCTTGAATCTTTCATGTGGTTACCTTTTCTTATAATAAAACCATCAAGCCAAACTTTTCCTTAATAAAATGTCTCCTTTATTCAAAAATCTAAATACATAATTAATAAACCCCACAAATGTTTATTTTCAAAACACACCCAGTCCCAATTTTAAAAAAAACACACCAACACATAAAATTAATACTTCAAACCCCTCCTAATACCACAGAAAAAAGTGAGTCCATTTATCAAAAAAAGGACAACACACATGGGGAACCAAGAGGTTTAATATTAAACGAACGGTCTGGTTGCAATATCCAGTCCATCTCTCTTCCATTCTCACTGTGACTGCCAACTCCGAACATGAATATTAAAAGCGAAAGAAAAATGGCGCCGGCACGGCCAAAGTCAACAAACATGATCCTCGATCGACTTATTATTAAAATCTTCCATCATAATTAAAAGCGGCTTCAACTTTGTCAAGTTTAGCCGAAAATGGGCTCAAAGACGATCTATCATGGCAGAATTAATTCCTTAAGAGGCGATTTGGGAAGAAGACAAGAAAGACAAATTTCGACGATCTTTTTAAATAATTTGCCTTGTTTTTTTGCAAGTGAAAAGTTGACATTTATGTATTCCTGCAGGTATTTTGGACGAGTGTGTCGAAAAATGGAGACGTTAAGGTTGTTGAAGTTTTGTCATACACTATTTTTAAAAATCAACGTGTATGCCCTTTTTTATTCCCCCCCATCTAATAGTATTATTCAACAAAAACCACTTAGGTTTAAGAGCTTAATGACATCTATACGGTACTAATCCTCTTTGTACTTAGTGATTACACTTCCAAGCAACCTAAGAATTTCAAGAGCAATTCAAGAGCTGGTTCTGGCCCCAACAGCCTCAATTTCCAGCAACATTAAGTATTTCACATCCCATATCCATAAATGGTCAGTAGTACAACAATTATTTTAGGTGAATTTTTTTTTTCATTTAATAAATCGATGGTGATTTCTCATTCCTCACAAGAAATATTGATTCCTCAATCACTTACATACGTACAATATTTGATGTTAGAGTTACATTTACCATTGACTATACACAATTTGGTAAATCTTTCAAGATGTAAGAAACTTAAAACAAGTTCTACTAATACCAGTCCGTGCCCATAACATCACTTTTATTAAAACAATAAGCATATAATTTGGATCTCAGAATAATTTTAAGAATTCTATAAACTGTCTTGTATTAAGAATTCTTCAACATCCTTAGCGTAAAAAGAACTTACTGTACATTTGAAGGAATGATACGGAAAAATATATAATCCCCAACCAATAACAAATAAAGACTTCTAGCAACAATTGAGAACGGAATCACGCCGATTATCAACTAAATTACTCATCAAACCCATTTTTAAAACATTTCAACAAAATTTAGAGCCACCAAAGTACAATTCATCCGAGTTTTTAATAAACAGATAATTATCGAAATGGGACCTCCATAAACGGGTTTATTTATAATCGCTCCAACGAAAACGACCGAAAGAAATAAACCCATTACCATTAGTTATTTACGGTTATAACACGCTGGGGAACTGAAGACGCTGAAATCAACTTTTCAAGAAAAGGGCAGAAAGAAACGCTATGCCTTTTGTTTCCCTTAAATGTGGTCTTGAAATTCTACAGAAATGGTGCTCATTTGATAGCTAAGTGAGACATAAAAAAAAGCACTAAATGCTGCGGTCAAAGGATCGACTAGGTACTTAAGTAGCAGAGGGAGTAACAGAAAGGAGGCTTTGGAGTACAGGTAAAAGAAGATATTAGATACATCCAGCCTAATGTCAAACGTGAAATTATGTCACGTCCTCTAAAAACATGCTGTTGTTTTATACAGGTAGCAGTTAATTAGGTAGCAGAAACTTTTGCTGCCTAGACTTGTCCAATCCAGGGTGATTCTGAAGAGGACTTGTGAACCGCAGCAAATTTTAATATTCATTAAAGTAGTAAACAAGCATATGGCTCCAATGATTACAAATCGCTAGTTTAAATTTACAAGTGACTTGGTTGTAAAATCCACGAGGTTTGAGGTTGAATAGTGGCTTTTTACACAGTGCTCCTTTTTCAGTTCATCCAAAGAATGGAGTCCTATTTGTCTGATGGCATTTCTATGATCAAACAGAACTTTCTTTATGAGCAAAGTTCAACTGCTGATGTTTCCCTAGAGCTCCATTCTTTGGCTGAACTCTTGATTCCACCTTTTATAACTGATCCCACGGTTTGATGAGTATTCTAATTTTAAAAAAATTTATACTAATAGTAGTATGCATACTGCTGTACCGTATGCAATGAACCTTTTCACTCAATTATGTTCTGTTTAGATAAACGGGCCGTGGTAAAATTGCTTTTTGTAACGTCCTAGCTCTTCAAACGGTCCCCTCTAGCCACCCTATTATTGTTTACATTGAGTTCTGAAACGCCCTGTATTCATTCTCAGTTTATAGCTGTCATGATTCTGCAGAAAATTAAAACACTATATTCTACACTTTCTTCATTCAAATAAATCAGAAGAATCTAAGACACGAGTTTAGTCTAGTTCCAAGTTCACAAACGGAACATATCTTGATCTGGGGCAGCTGCCCTTTACTCTAGCTACGCCCATGACACTAGTTCTGGAAGGGAAACCGGCAAAAATGACTAAACACTAATACCTTGGCCCTAGTAACCGCATTATTATTCAGAAACCATCTCTGAGGATTCATTAAGTGCAACTCCGTGAAAGGAGTGTATTATTCTTCGCGAACAAAGGGACTCAACGAACCGGGAAGAGAAAGCTGCAGAAGTTAATCCGCTCTCGGAGATCCGTAAGATGACCAAACAAAGTTAATTGAAATCCGGAAAGCTCTTGAAATAATGGAACCGGGAGAGAGTTATTTCTTATCCCGCTTGGAAAAACATTGATTTTTTTTTTTTTTTTTTTGCAAATTTAGGTGTTGAGATACTGCTAAAATAAGCATAGAGCAAAGTGCATATTAAAATAAATTAATTACAATGTTCTTTTAAATAGTAAAGCTTCATGAATATAGTCAGGTAGCTGTGAGGTTCAACAAAAATCCTAAGAGTCAATAAATACAGTCACTAATTTTAATATTAACAGGTGAAAATGATGTTACCTAATCTCTTTTTTTGTAGTCACTGCTTTAATTTTTTTTCACGAAATTCCAACACACCTATACTGTGACATTTACTTAAGATTTCAAATTTAATCATCTTAAAATGGATAGATGTATAATGATTACCGCGCATATGATGAGAACTTAATGATGCTAACATAAATATTTGCAAGCTTTCAGCGACACAGCAATAAATGTCAAGTTGAAATCATATTTAAGTCTCCTACGCAAGCAAGCACTGATAGATAGTATAACCAAAAATTTAGATAACAGTAATTCTGGAGGGATATAGTATAAAATACCAGGGAAAATATTTTAAGATAATGCGTTGCATGAACAAATTTGAAAATTAAACAAAATCGAACGAGTCCTCGGACAGGATGGATTTTAGTTAGTCGACCCTCGTTCCCGTTATGCAGACCCCTCATCACCAACTCTAATTCCCCCGCTTAATAGCATGGCCCCCTCCTCAAATTACTTCTCTGGCCATTAGCATAAATCAAAAACACCCTTGACCTGCATCGATCACCGCCAGCAGTGAGTAATCGCTATCCGGCTCTTCCCGAAGAGAGAGGTCGTTTGCATAATTCCACGACGCACTTTCGTCCCGATTTGACGCAAGAAATCGATGCCATTGTCACATTCGGGACCAACGACTTAACCAGTGGTCGGTGACCTGAGGTAGGATAATTGCTTTTTGGGTGCCGCCGCAGCGACACAACTATTATAGAAGTCCGCGAACCACTCTATCCATTTACAGACCACCCTTACCCTCAATTGTTTAGAACTTTTGAGCACACTTGGATAGTATACGTGCACACTCGCACGCCAAGCACGAAAAAGTTTAGGATTTTGCAAAAAGTTCTTCTAAGTAATTTAAGTTTTTGATAAATATATTTTGCCTGATTGTTTTAGATTAAGAAGCATTATCACACTACCTAGGTAAATAATGTGACTGTAAATGTGCATTAAGTCACAATTTAAAGGACTTGGGGCACTCTTACTTAATCTGCAGAAAATATTTGAAGAAAATTTTGTGCCATCAAGTACATTTGTTATCCATCAAGTCTGCCTTTGAGCCTGTGACCAAAATCAAAGATGTTGATGTAACCGTTTGCCTAATTAATTACCTTTACAACACCAAAGGATTTTGCAGAGAATTTAAAATGAAATTTGCTTTCTCAGGCTATAGTATAGCTAAAAATATTGATAATAATTTAGTAGTGACTGTTATCACAAAAATAAACAGCTGATAGCTTGGACTTGTTGGTTAGGGTTTATGGTCCAAGAACCATGTTAAGTCATATTGGGCCAAGACAACCGCCTGGGAACCACTGGTTAAAATGAACCAATTCAAAATTCCTCTATATAGTCTAAAACCACATCTATTAGTTTCTCACTCGGGTGAAGGAACCTAAGTGATGGGTTGGAAGAAATTGAAAGTTATTTTGACCAGAAAATGAATTAAATCGATTCACAAGAATGAAGACGGAAGGACCGGCTTAGCTGGTCGAGGTCTGTGACGCTAATTAAACTAGGATCATGGAATTTCCACGGCCGAGAGACTTTAAACTGGGTTACACGGAACAACGAAGGTTCTTTAGTAAGCTTTGGTGTTTTTCAGTTAATTGTAGTTTGTAATTACCGTTTTTTAAAGCTTAATTAGAGTGTCCGACACTCGGGTGAATCGAATAAAAAACAAATCACTCATCTGAATCTCTCAAGGTAAAGAAAGAGATGCAATCTAACGTAAATTTTTAATCATACCAGGTCGTGTCTTTCGTTTCCACTTAAGAGTATCTAACAGCATCTATAATTTAAAGAATACAGCTCCAATATAAAGTCGTATACATTTATTAAATAGTTACGACATTTATTACTACTAATAGGAACCCTTTGCGGTAATAATTTGGTTCAGTGTTTCCCAACAAGTGGTCCAAGGTACATAAGTGGTCCAAGAAATTGCGAGGAGCTAAGACAAAGGAATTATGGGTTACCGAGAGAAATTAAGATATCAGCGCGAAACAGCCATGCATAAGTATAAATAAAAGTGATTTCAAACGCATCATGGTCAAGCGAGCAAAGAGATGCTGAAGAGCCAATAGAGGATCAAGAGCTGAGGGAGGCTCAAAAGCATAGAAAGGGAGAGAGAGGCTCAAGATCAAAGTGAGACAAGGAACAAATAGATGCTAGAGAGGCTCATCATCATAAGCAAAGAGATGCTAAATATCAAATAAGGAATGTTAAGAAGGGTAACACGGTTAGGGTGTTCTGTGAATGATAACACTTCAGGCTAAATGGTCCGCTAAATTATTTGAGTTGGGAATCACTGATTTAGATGATGAGATGACCATCTACAGTCACGATGGATAACATGCGAAAGGCTGTATTAAAAATCAGGTTGTTGATCCACTGTATGAAAACCATAATAATTTTTTTTAAAAATCCCCCCCAAAAAATAATGTCTATTTCATTACAGCTTCGCCGGTATATGTCAAACGAAAATAAAATTTACTATCAAAACGTAATTAGTGTCTCGAATAAATGACACCGAAACCGTTAATGGAATTCCCAAATGGAATTGATGTTAAAACAATTTTAACAAAACACTAAAAATATTGATAATACATACTAAGAACAAAAGTTTTATGTAGAATGTAAATAAATTTACGAAGTTCAAATGTTAGCGGAGGAGGAGAGAGTCCTGAATGCGAAAAAGAAATTAAGGCATACACATAAAGGTAAGCAAGTTAACCTAGTAAGTTTTATGTGTATCTAAACAACATAGAAAGAGACCAAAATATTCTTCGCATCAAGAACAGAATAGTCAAAACCGCATTATGACAGTACACAAAGGCGCGCGAGGAATCAGCACTGCAACCAATAAGGTTATTCCCCCATCCCCCCACAGAGAAAAGGCATACACTTCTCTTCCGAATTCTATCTTCGTCCAAAAAGAATCCTCCAAGAGAGAACCTAATTTTTTAAAAGGGAACCTCCTGCGCTAACGCAATAAGGGAGAGCGCACTTTCCAGCCGCGAACACAATCCCCAGAAATTTCAATCCGCCGCGGGAATCAAAATAAAAAGCAGCACGGTGGAGATTTTTCCCGGGGAAAGAAGGCAAAGAATAACTTTCTCATAAAGCCCGGGGATTTCGAGATATTGTCGGGGGCTCCCGGTCCAAATGAAGTGCGTGACCCGCTTCAGGAACCGGCTAGACAAAAGAAACGGGTGAATAAATAAATGAAAAGGCGCATTCCTTAAACAAGGTTTTCATGCTACTACTATACGCCTTTTTCGGCGGTGATGAAACCAGCCCGGTTTTAGAAAAGCAAATCCACCTCTTTTTAAACCGATGTTTGGGTTCTGAAAGGAAGAGTCCTCCGGTTTGAAATAAACGGTAGATGATTTCACATGACCCTAACAATAAGTCTCCGTGTAATTTATGTTTAGTAAAGAGAGAAAAAATATACAAAATTTAAGAAAAAATACTAATTTCAGTTAAAACTATTTATTTTAACCAAGAACAATACCTGTCACAATCAAGATACTTATCAAATTATCAGAAATAACATTTTACATTATAGAATATAGAGTGAAGACAATTAAAGACAAATTAGTTCTTATCCGATATCTATATAAATTCCTGTTGTAATGCAAAATTTTCTAAAAATAATAACTGCAAAAAGAGTCAAAAGAGTGCAGATTTGGAGGTAAGTCTAGGACGCAGGTGGTTCTTGAAAGACATCAAAGGATGAGGTCTAGCCACCCCGGCAGAGTTATCGAATATCCAGGACAAATATAGCTCAGACGATCAGCAAGTCCGAGACAAACGAAATCCGGAGCGAGAGCAGTGGCAACAGTTCTCCCGGAATCGATAGAACTGACCCGGAGAGTAAATGGGTTAAAGTTTTATTCCTCTTATTTTCCAAAGTGGAAAAAGTTAATTGGTTGCTATGTCTTCGTTTTTCATTGTTTCGCTCTCACAAAGGCTGCGGTGCTTAGAGGGGGAAATAACGAGGCCCTTTCGAGGAGACAAAACTAAAGACACGGGAATCGTTACGAGGTTTTTTTTTCTCTCTCTCTCTCAGGTTTCTCTCTCTCTCGGCTTTCTTTTTTGGGCAGAGGCGCCATTACGGAGGTGGAGAAAGGATCGGGTATTTTTCGGGTTCTTGAAATCTATCGGATGAAGTTGTTTTAGGAAACTTGGAGCGAAAGATATCCCTCTGTGACGAGGAAGAATCTTCGAATCTCACGACAAGGGATGCATACACAAACAATTTGAACAAATAAATCCGTCGCAAAGAATAAAATGGAAAATAATTATCATTATAAAAAATTCAAGATAACCCATTTTTGAAATAGCATAGACAAAAAATTATTCAAAATGTCACCGTAAAAGGTTGTCGACAAAAGATTGCATACTTTTTAAAACTTTTTAATTTTTCAAATAGTTTATCTTGTTTCAAAAAAATATTCCAAGAGAACTCCTTCACCCTCCAGCTTCATCGCTAACCACCATTTCCCCTATGCAATGTGTCATGGTGTCGTGCGAAGGAGGTCACGTGGAAAATTTTTGAAACAAGATAAAATGTTCAGCTCTTTGTTGCTCCTCTTTATTTTTGATTGTTTTCACTTTTTTTAAGCCAGTTTAGAACCAGTCATTACGTGCTATTGCTGAACTCCATAACTGTTTTCATTTCTCTGTCTTCAGGCGAGATTACGTCCTACCATTATTTAGTACGCCCAACCTACAAGTACCACTCCACCGCTAGTGTTTTTTCACTTCTGATATTACACAAACATTACGAGAAAAATATAGGAGTTGTCAGCTGAAATTTTTTAATTCTTTTCACTGCAACCGTAACTCCAAAGTTTAATTCATAATAACCTCCCACCAAAACTTCATTCAATTCCCTATGGATGCCTTTATCATAAATTAAACGTAAAGGTGAAAGGAGTTTTCAAACTACCAAGTTTTAAAGGATCCCATCTCGATAGTTTCATTTGCGCTTTTAATGTAATTTTAAGGAGGGAGAGGGATGAAAATGAATTAACACAAGAATAAATTATATTGCATATTTCTCCTATTACCCTTCCTCTAAAAAAAAAACCCCATTAATTCACCTCCTTTATAATAGCACGCCAAGACCCAATAAACGATAATAATATCAACAAACGAAAACTAGTTGATCGGATCTATCTCGGAGAAGACTATCTGAAGGACGGACTCGCCGCCGAAAGACCCTGGCTCATAATCTGGACAAGCCGAAGGACCAGCCTCGGATTTCCTGCGAATTTCCGGAATGGGAAGCCTCTCCAGAATGCCGCTTTGTTTGCTTTATTCCGGAAAAGAGGGGGACTCAAGAATTCCCGATCGGCGCAATCAATGCACAGACCGCACAAATATGCATTTGACGGGTACATGCTCCCGTTACATATCCATTCCCCGCTTTTTTTTTAAAAAATAGGATCGGGATTATATAAGTTTGCTAAAGAGGTCGAAATAGCATTTGGGGTCATTGGTTATTTAAGTCATAACTATATACATCTTTTAATTGCTATGAATTCGTAGTTTTAAGTTCCATTTAGTACAATAAAATTATATGGAAAAATTTGCCAATTATATTCCAAATTTGCTTTTTACGCAAACTTATTAGAAAAAGGAAACTTCTTAGCAATTCAGTAAAAATAAAAATTTCTTGAAACAATGTAAATTAGTTAAGACTATAATTTAGTAACTATTTTATCTGCGTCATGAGTTAAAATTATATTAATTTAAATCAATTTTGAAGTGGCAGTGATAATCTCTAAATTATTAATTACAACAATACACAATCAACAACGAATGTTACCTTATACAGCTTAAATAGATAACAGAAAGAATTGTAAGAAAACTGTAGTTGAAGAAGTACAATCTATTTGAAAAAAAATAATATCATCACATAAGGCGAGTCATTAAATGCCAGTTAAGTACATTGGAAATGCCGAGTGGAATTCCTTCCTTGTCCAACAAACGTCTTTGTTGTGGTAGATAAAATGAGATATGAGTACAATTGACAATGATGAGGTGGATAAGAAAGATAAACGGGTTCGCGAATGGGATGAAAAACCATTCCGTGACTAATAGAGAATGAAGGAAGGTAGTTAAACTATTCTTCTGCAGAGAAGTATTAATATTCCCATTGTTTGGTACCTTCGTTGCTTGGGTTTTATTATTACAGTTTGCTTTATTCAAAACAATAATTGCATGCTTAATTTACAAATTGAAATGAATTAACTACTTTAGAAAATACATACACAAAGAATCTATAACCCAAGGGACCCGAATGGACCCTTAAGACAACGAAATTTAACCGCACAGCATGGACCAGATATCACGTTAAGAATGCTATTCGAAAATTCGAACACACGACTAGAGGTATTCCTTCGAGCCTCGTCATTTTATTCAAGATTAAAATGGGGATAGGATCGCTCTTTAATTACAGATGAGATTCGATTCCGTTTTCCATTATCCACGCATTCGGGAGTAAAGCTGTCCGCGACGGCGGATCTTGAGATTGAATTTAAATTAAAACACAAAAAGCGTACTATCTCTCATTTCGGAGGGCCTCGGAGGAGATGCGGCACAGATTTTAATCAATTTTTATGACGCGCTTCAGAGATATTTTTAAACGTTGATTATTCCAAGAACGGCTTCGAAGCTTCGTGAATTCAGTTGCACTAAGTAAAGCCACAAAGGGCACATAACTTGAAATTATTATTTATTTAATGCTAGCGCTATATACGCTAGACCTAAAAAAAAAGTTAGACCAAGTTTTAAAAGAGTGCGGTGCGACCACACTTACCAGTCAAATAGTTAGTAATAGCAATACTATCTAATGTATAAAATGGTATTCGGAATACCCTCTCAGAAATACAGTATTCCTTCTGGAGATATCTTTTGAAACACGGGGGATACTTGAGGTCACCTAGGTCGTTAGACCTTCAAACTCCAGTATAACCAGCGCCACTGGGTGAAGCCATGAGCAAAGCTGTTACAGAGTCAGCTGAGGCAAAGCCTCTTGCTTCCCCAAGTAAACTTAGTCCTCATTTTATCGACCCCGGAAGGATAAAAGGCTGAGTCTGCCTTGCCCAACCAGGGGCCTTGTCCTGGTAGCGAGATGCAATACCACTAGCCTCTGAGCTTCTATATCTTTTAAATGGCTCCATTTTAAGTGCTCTCTCCATATCGGCTCCTACTCTCCCGCCAGAGTTTTATCTTCTCAGGTACAGACGGGCTAAGCCTCTATATAACTATGCCCATACCAAGCCCCTCTCCTGTTGGAGGCTTGATAAATCTGGTTTCAATGCTAGTTAATCTTTAAGAATTGTAATTCAAACTAATAATCGACATTGATGTATTATAATCATCCCATTTCTCGTCATAAAAATAAATTAGGGGCCTTTCAAACATTACGTAAGCACCTAAGGTGTGTAGGGGGTTTGACATTTAATTTTCCTTTTTTTGCCAATACAGAGAATTGTGCCTTAATGACTTCGTGTATCTTTATGTTATGATATCCTTTTCGTCCACCCATATCACCTTACTAGTTGAGCCACACTCGCAAATTAAGAGACCAAGTGTGGGAGGACACTCAAATATTCAAGAAAGAAAGCACCCACGTTACGAGGCTCCCCCGGCCAACACCCACTAGCAACCCCCCACGCAAACAAACCATCCTACAGTTTCAAAACTGGAAAATGTCGAGCGATACATTTCGGGCGGAGAAACTTAACGGTGACGATTCGCACCTGCATGCTGGTATTAATTAAAAAGGAAGCGGCGGAGGCCTTTTGCTGAAGGGTTCGACACGTTATGATTTATGGAACCTGCGCCTGGGAACTCAAATAATGAAAGCAAAAGACTAGAGTGGGAGGCGGAAGGCTCTCGTTCACTTTGAAAATGCCGGCGGGTGAGAGTCTCCGGTTCTTTTGGTATGTATTTAGAAGACACTTATCGGCTTGGTTTGGTTATCAAACACCAATGGATAGTAACGAAGTTAGCATCTTAAGAGTTTTTACTGGCTGGACAGAATACGAATGGCAAATATCGTAACTAATCTTTTGTTTGAGGTAAAAGTTGGCTCAAAATCATTTTCAAATCTTCCCCCGTCACGCTTGCCTAACAGGATGAATTTATAATTTTAGAATATTTACAGGAAGAACATATGTATCTTTAAACTGAAATTATTAGGGGAAGAAATTTTCAATCCTCTTCCCACCTGGCCATTGTCCTACTCCCTTCGATATAAGCTCGGCAAGATGAATGGCGTCAACAACATAAAGAATGAAAAGCGACGATAGATGGAATTAATAAATAAACAGAATGTCCCGAATGTCGCAAAAAGAAACGCAACGGAAGGAATTCCTTTGACATTCAGAACACATCTCGATTTGAAACATTCGGTCTGATAACCTGACAAATTATTCTCTCATTCTCCTGAAAGCACATCGCGCTGATACGAGCAAAAAGGGTCTGACAATGCCAAAAAACACGTAAGATAAAAAAGAAATGGGGTGTTAGCTGGAACTCCAAAGTGCAAAGAAAAGAAGCAGATAAAGACCATTTTTTACAATACCCAAGAAAATTAAATCCGACGAGGAAAAGGTAGAAAATAGGGGGAAATTAGTTGTCATGCCGACATAGTTGTTGTTGTAGGTGAACGAGTCAGTTAAACGGACATTACTTCGTGGGATTCCTCAGCAAAAAAAGCGAATAATTTTCATTCATCGAGTCTAGACGTATAAAAGATTCCAACACAGGTACGGTACAAGGTACAAGTAGAATATTTTTAAGGCAGCTTAAAATTACACCGGCCATATGCAAAGCATGGGTAGTAAAGGAACATAGTATTTTGGGCAAGAGAAAAGGTGGACGGTGGAGAAAAAAAATTCCAAGTGCGATTTTTATATAATGTTGTCAAGCTGAAATTGAGCTTTCATGATTGAAGAACTTCTGAGAAAAACAACTGGATTTGTTCCAATTACAATGATACTTATTATACTAATATTTCAATTACCAGATAAACAGATAATTGGTCTATTGACACTCAACTACAAAACCGAGTAAATGAAGTTGAATAAAAATAATATAATAAGAAATGTAGTTAAACCGAGTAAACCTTAGGAGGGACTCAAAATTGGTTTATCTATCAGACAAACTGTTTAAGTTACTTTAAAGGGGGTTTCTGACAGTTTTAATATAAAGTAATAATGAAATTTCCCATTTACTCGAAAACGTAAATATTTCTTAGCAAACATAAACCAGCAGATACCTATAATAAGTTTAAACCCCTTAAACTCCAATAATTCCTACCAGTGTCCATCGGTTGCACTGGAATGAGGGTTTTGTAGAGCGCCCTCATGAATCAATGAGGAACCCGTTGCGAGTAACTCAGTAAATATTTATGGAATTCAACAACGCAAATAGGAGCTCAAGAGAGAAGAGCATCTTGAATTCCCGCACTTGGCATGCTTCCAAGACGGCCTCTCCTCTCTCGGAGAATCGGTTTTCTGAGGAGGGCTAAAAAAATCCTCTCAAGATCACAAAACAAAAAAGATCACAAAATGATGTCCTCGGCTGACACACTACACGTTGTAATTAGTCACAGTTAGAAATCATTCATGAATGTCATCTATTTGAAGGGAGGGATGATAAAGAAAATAGTGATTTCAATACGTTTGAAAATAAAAGAATAGAAGGAAAGGGAGCAATTTGATACACGGAGCACTTTTATTATCGCAAAAAACTATCTAAGTTAGTTTGTTCGCATTTTTACAAAAAGTTGTCTTTACATGCGTATACATATGATACGTTAAGCTCTGCAGTAGGTATGTAAATTTTAAGGGAAAAATTGTTATTTTTCTTAAAAAAAACTTCGAAAAATAAATTTTAAACTAAAATAATGCCAAAGTGTTTTGTCGCTATTTTACAATGAATACAGAAATCTGGAAATGCCAAAACCAAGTTCATTCAGTTAGCAATAGGGGAAACACTTAAATATTCAATAACCTTTTATTTATTTTTTTAAATAAAGGTTTTTGTTCTAAGATGGCAGTTATATATGGCACTTTAATATACTTTGATGCTGGGTACTTTTATTCACTAGTGAAGGGCACATTGATACGTATAAGTGTACCATATTCTAAGTTAGTATAGGATGGTAAAGTTTAAAGTTTAATCTTCTTCTCACGGCGCACAGCTTGGGAACCACTGCCCCCAGACAATCGGTTTAAATTGCATTACTTTACTTAAAACTTGTAAATTAAACTTGTCCTACTTAAATTTGAGAATGCCCTAAGTTTAGATTAATAAAATAGCTTTACCTTATATTGAATTTTATCACTTTCTAAAAAATAGCCTACTTTATTGTTTGGAAATTTAAAAAAAATATCTTACCTTTTAAAATCTAATTAAGAAAATAAAATAAGAAAATAAGAAAATGGCTATAAGAAGAAACATTAATAACATGAAATTTGAAAGACTTAATTCACCCTTAAAACTATCGAAAAGTAAACTGCCAAATTACCAATAGAATGAAAAAGAAGTCCAACTGGATAAGTCGATCGTATAAGAAATCAAAAACGATTGTATAACTGCATTTGAGCGAAACTCAAGAGCTAAAGAACTGAAATAAATTGAAGAAGAGATGTCCGAAAACATTAGTGTCTAGTAGACAGCAAAATGTCTCAACGAACGCACGCTAAATGGCTATCAGCTAAAAACCAACAGAATAGTTGATGGTCAATTGACAGATTAACTGGAAACGCTTATAAAATCAGGAGCGAATCTTAATAATACAGGAGAAAGGAATAATGCAACACATATTCCATGAGCAGTACTTTTGTTGCATTTAAAGATTATTCCATTAAAAAGGAACAAAGAACTGTTCTATATGCATTCCTTGTTTATTCAGATGGATCGTGATATAGACACGAAATAAAAATAGTCCAAATTTTGCGCATCTGAATTTTTCTTTCATGCATATGAGCTGAATAATGCTTTCAGAATCATGACAATTTAAATGCATAAAATAGTGTACTAATTTAAAGAAAAAAAATATTTTAAAAATCAATGTGGCTTTTAAATTTGCATATTCAAAGTGTGATTTTTATATCAAGCCAATGAGTTAAACAACGGAACAATTGATTAAATGGAAGGATTGGAAAATGAGCAACAATTAAATATAACTAGAGCTACTTTTTTTTTTCAAATTGCGATTCTTTTTTCCATGAAGAAAACCTAAGCAGTGGTGATTTAGGATAACTGCACCAGAATAGTTTTTTTCTTTTTTTTTACATTTCGGTCGGGCCTATCATTAGAGAGGTAGTAGGACGTACAATTTTTATGGCGTCGTGAAACCAAAGAATTCACAATTTTAGAGAGCGAAAAAACCTGAAATAAGTTGACATAACAATGTTCCTTTGCATAGATTTTTTTTTCGTTTTCCTTGCATTAACCGAGGAATAATGTGAATAATGAAAAATCTTACCTCTGCGAAGAATTCTTCCATGAAGCCACTCCCCCTCGTGTCTTCCACATTGACCGCGACATCGTCATCCCCTTGAGCCTGGAAAAGATAATGCTTTTAAGAACAAATAAGAAAAGCAACACGATCAACTCACATTCAAAAGCAAATATTTTCAGAGTATTAGGATTAAAACCAGTTTAATTTTCATCCTCATCTACATTTTATTTTGGAAGTGTGGTCATCAGTCACCACTTAATAACATGCCATATGACCTGTTGATTATTGTGTTTGAACATAGTTAGAACACCTTGGGAGCTAGGTGCTCTGAACTGTAGTAAACTCGTCATTCAATTGAGCTGCTCAGGATAAAAGTGGTATATAAGTCCAAAAATACAAAATTTGGAGAAAAGCATGGATTTGGATTCCTTTTAAGATCCTTTTCCTATAGTGTGGTAGTCGCCTAAGTCAAAAACTCAACGATTGGCCTGTAAGTACTGCCTAAAAATTTCTTCTCCATAGGATTAATAGGCACCATTAGTGAAAATAATCTTGAACTACTCAAAACTACGTTCAGTGAACTTATACCACTTACTGCAATTTTCCATATTCTGTTTCAATAATTTAATTGCAGTTATACCATTTTAATTCTAACCAGTTCAATTATAGAGGCTAGTGGGAAAATATCCATTCTATACAATACAATACATTCTATTGCATTCTGTGCAATCATAACTTATCAATCAAGAAATGAGTTCAATATGGGGTAGCAATTAGATTCCACGAAATAAGTTGCTAATTAAATTTAAAAGAAAAAAAAAGAAGTCAGTATCTTCAGCCTGTGTTATGATATAATGTGTGATCACAGAACAGAACCTATACCTCTGGTATTATTACAAACACATATTTTTAAATTTTCGAAATTTCCAAAACATTAGGTTTACATATAATTAAAACTTTCCCAAGTTTATTTATCGGTGCCAATAAATTTATTCATTATCAACGGCGTTAAAACATTCAATCTTCCATTAATTTATGAACATGGCGCGTGTCGCCTGTTTTATCGAAACGGAAACTGCTCCAACTAGTTGCCATAACTCATGACAAAATTTTTACAGATAAGCACGAAATAAATGCGTCGAGCTTAAATCTCAAAGTAAGGGAGTAGGAAAATTAATAAGCTTAAAAGGTAATACGAACTCAGGGACAAAAATTAAGTCGACGATTTAAACTCTAGTGAAGTGAAGTTACAGCTTGTATTCCCAACAAATATCGCGCATCAAATGAATAATGCTCATTATCTCATATCTATAAAATTGTACCGTTGTTTTTGAAAATGAGCTGTACGTTTAAGATTATCTATGTGTCTGTCTTTTCTGTTTTTTTCTGCCCATAGAATAATTATATCAACATCGAGTTTTAAGTTAACAATTCATTTCCTTCAAAAATGCGGGGTTTTTTTCATAAAATTAAATTTGTATTGTAATTTTCAACAAAAAGCCGTTCAAATATTACGTATGTATTTCTTTTGTGATTTTTGACCCCCTCCCCTTGTAAGCAAGAATAAGCAAATCATTTATCCCTCTGATAATTACATTAACAACTTTCAGTAATGGTAAATTTTAATAATTAAGAACTTAATATTAATGAAACACTAAATTGACTTGATGCAAAAAATGTACGATTAATTTCCTTATTATTCATTAATTTTTAAATTACATACTTTAAACAAATTATACTTGAAAGTTTCAAATCATTTAATACAGTGCTTTCAATGTCTTACGTAAGCCATCACTCCCCCCTTTACCCTTAGGTGCTTACGTATAGTATATTTGAAAGGCCCCAAACGGGAAAACTCGCCATTACATAGTCCACTTTCAATAAATTGGCCCAATTATGAAACACCTAATGGTAACACCTAAAGTTAAATTTTAAATTAAAAAAAGAATACCGATTCAAAACCTTACAATTTTCAACAAGAGAAATAAAAATCTTGTATTTTAATTTTGCATAGAGCTTTATATTTTTAAGATTTTCTACACAATAAAGATCTATCAAATAAATCTATAGATTTACTAAAAATAATTAAGCAATTAGTATATTATTAATCATTTTCCACAAAGCAAAGATTGATTAAAACAAAAAAGGACAATTATTTTTAAAAAATTTCCATTTCAAAAATATAAGAAAAGTAAGTTCTTTCCATCATGTGAATCAAAAATATAAAAATAACTGCTGTGAAACTAAGTTAAAATTGCATTCTTATAGCTATACAAAACATTTATATACAGGGTACATTTACTACCCGGAAGTATTATTAAAACTAACTTCAACTATTAAAATAAAGACAGTCCTGACAGGACTTAAAATAAAAGCGATACAGATCTCACTTCTTAGGGTCATGAGCCTCATTGATCTCAAGCTTCAAGTTCTTTTCTTTGCCTCACGAAAAGAATGATGGATCACAAAAGTATTGGAACGCTCAACGACAGGATTTTAGAAAAAAAAAGTATCTCTCATATAAAAGCCCACGTCACTCACTGACTCACTGACTCACTGACTCACTGATTCTGGAACGCTCGCACACTATGATGCCATCTCGCAATAATAATCATAATCATCAGAAAAATATAAAAGCCCACGTCACTCACTGACTCGATGCCATCTCGCAATAATCAGAAAAATAAATAAATAAAAGTAATTAAAATTTTAAAATAATATAATAGCTTTTAAATAAATATCTTTCAAGAAAGTTGGTTTACTTAATAAAGGTTAAAAAGTTACTTTTAGGGAAGTTGGTTTCTAATTCAACAATAATAAATTATTAAAGTTAAACTTCTTATTTAATGTATAATTAATAGGAACTTGAAGTAGTAACGAGCGAAGCTCGCATAAAAGGCTAGCCTAGCTGTAAGACCCGGCTTTGCCGGGTCGTAATTGTATATAAAAACGAAGGCGTACTTTCTGAAAGCGTCGTGGCAACAGCATTTTTGGACTGCTTTTAAAAGAAAAGTCCTCTCTTTTACGGGTGTTTTTCGGGTTTTTTCTGTGGTTTAGCTACCTGGTATCCGAATGAAATTTCTGCTAGTTTACACCTTAAAGTACAGCTCATGTCAGATTAAAAATAACACAAAAATCTTTTAGATGTTATAGTATACTTAGTAGTATATAATTTATTTGGAAATCTCGGGATTATAAAAGTGTCTAGTGTTTAGAAATTTCGTTGTATATTTATTGCGAGAATATTTTTTATTTTAAAAACCGTCATACAAAGGATTCAATTAGAGGCAAATGTAATAATAGTATTTACCAACATCTATAAAGTTTCGGTATTCTAAAAGTATTAAATAATTATAAACATCAATAATGACTGATTAGAAACACTAACGAACTGATTCAGCATTATAGACAAGAAAGGTGGTCAGTTAGCTAGAATTTAACAAGTCAATTGTTGTAAACATGTCTCAAAACTTAAAAACAGAAATACGAAAATTATGCGAAATTTTACTTTTTCTTAGTAAGTACTAGAGTTTTATCAAAATTACCAACTACGGATTTTTACAGATTGTCTTAAATAAAAATACCAGGTCAGATAATTTTAACCTCTACGACGAAACCCTTAACAACGAAAAAATTAGCAGGGCAGACATCCGATCTTCCAACAGCTTTACTGAAGGAAAATATATTTCAACAACCAAATCAGTAATCAATTACCTCCCAGAAACTCATTAAGCCCTTTTACTAAGTAGAAAGGTAGTAAATGATTCCAACCCACCCATCAAAACGCGCATTCAACAGGAAAAGAGAGAGAGAAGCGTTTCGTTAATCAAATATACTTATTTTTAACTTTCTTTTTTTTTTTTTGGCAAATCACCTAATTAACTCTGCTCACTTCGTTAACTAGCACTCGAACAAAGAGATACGAGGATAGTCCAGTGTGTAGGTTTTAATTGCATTATTGAATACATAGCTACTGACGGAAGTTGTTTTTATTTTTTTAAAGGACAAGCAACACGTTGGGGAGAAAGTAGAGAACTGAGATTTTTCGGAGTATCTAAAAAGATTTCCAGATCAAAAGTTAATGCAATTACCTAATCATCACTAATTAATGAAGCAATTAGTGGAAAGGTGAAGGGATAACACATTTGGAGTGATGACAAAATTACTCAATTAACAAATTCACTGAAAACAGTTAGAGGGTATTGTTTTATAAAGTATAGGTTTCATGTGCTGAACTTCTCGTCTTAAAAAAGTTTATAAATTCTAAATTTCATACCAACATAATATTTAGAATAGCCTTTATGTTTTTCTAATTTTGAATGGTTGTTTTCAAAGAAATTTAACACTACAAAAACCTAATTTTTACTTCACAAAATCCGAAAATGTAAGTATTTTATGAAAATAAGATATTTTAACGTGCATCTTTATTAAAATGAGCTTCGAATTCATGTTTTTTGTTGGCTCATTTAGATAGAAAAAATAAATACATTAAATATTATTTCTTTGAAAAGCTTCATGAAAATCGCACAGAAAACAAAGAAATTAAAAAGTTATGATTTTGGACATTTTTGAGGATTAAGTTTCTAGTTCGCACAATATAAACAGCGTATAACCGAGGATTATTACATTATTAGTTGGATAATATAGGCGCACACGCGAAGAGCGGAAAATTTTATGGATTTTGCAGAAAATATCTCCCTAGAATTTTTTTTTTGTTTAATATAAAAATTTATTTTCACAAAAATTTCAAAAATTTAAAATTCTAGGGTTTTACCGCCAAATTTAATTTTTGACTCATTAATTTGTAAAGAAAAAATTGTCATATAGGAAACCTTAAACCTGCTGTACTATCAATATTTTTTATTAAAATTATATTTGCCGTTTTTCTAAATTAATTTCCGAATGCTTTTCCGTGCATTGAGATTGATTTAAGGGGAAAACAACTTATCCATGATAGAATTGGGTATTCTCTTAGAATCGTGTTCTTTTTTGTTCACATCAATGCTCATTACCTAAACTAAACTGTTGTTATAGTTACATAGAAAAGCTTTCACTGGTGGCTTAAATTTAAGCAATTTAATTAAAAAAGAAGCCCGCCTTTGCTATCTGAGTTGCCTTGTATGAAAGAATGGAAGGGGGTTTTTAGTTTATATTAAGATTAATATTTATGGATATTTTCAAAAAATTTAATTTTTAGGGTTTCAGTAAAAAATAATACAACCAACACTATCTTTTAAAAATATTTTCATTGGTATTAGATTTATTATTACTAACTTTTAAAAAGATCTTAGGTAGATCCTATGTGTTTCATGTTGCAAAGGTTTCTTGATTTTTTATTTTGTAGAGTTGACAACATGACAACTATTTTCAAGGATAGGATGAGGTATTAATAGATTGAAGAGTCAAGTTATTTACATTACCTACTAACCTTCTCATACTCCAATAGGAAATATCAACGTTTTATTAACTTGGTTTTATTTTTAAGTGCGCAAAAATATTTTGGCTTCATCCAACAATCTTAAAAACATTGGTTTGAAGAAAATATCATTAAATGAATTAATGCTAGGTACTACATGAGGTTTCGTAATTACAAATGTAACAAATTGCTTTAGAGACAAAGTATATCTCTCTCAGAGGTTTGCTAATTTTTTTTTTATTAAAATTGGATTTAAAGTTTTGTACTTTTTAAAACTTATTATTATAAATGTATTAATAATATAACTTTAACGTACGTTTATTTCCTAAAATAATGAATAATTCGTGATCAAAAAATTAAATTAAAAACTTACAATCAACATTTATGCCTATGAGAAAATTATAGGTACATGGGATAAAACTTGTTTCTTAAGATTTCTTAAAGTTACCAGGCAAAAGTTTGAGATAGAGATTCTTGTTTTACTTATTAAAATGATGATTGATTTCAAATCTTGCTATTTATCCTTTGCATTTCCAGTGAGAAGGGTAAATAGAACAGGAATACTGAAGTTGGATACCAAGAATCAACAAGGTATTCAAATTTGTTCTTGAAATTGCAGGCAGTTTTATGTATAATATATTTATCTCTTTTGTTTTATAATTATGACAAAAGCAAAATGTCAAAAATTTTCAAGTTGAGCTTCATTTAACATATTTAACATCGAAGAAGTTTTCTCTAAGAATAAGAACTCGTCACTTCCTAAAGAGTCCCGAAAACCCTGAACGATCCCAACTCTATTAATTGTTAATCGCCCCCAATTCTCACAAAACCGCCAGACCTACAAAAAAAAAATATTCTCCTTCTTTCCATATCAAAGAAAGTCGAGTGAAACAGAATCGTTTTTATTAATGAAACAAATGCATTAATCCCCTTGGTAAGAAAAGAAATCGCGATGACAAAGCCGAAGCTTTCCATAAATTAGGCTGATTAACTAACTGCCCATTCGCAGAGTCGAGTATGAGACATCACGGTTAAGGAGGAGGAGGAAGGGAAAAAAACAAACGCGCGAGGCCATTATTTATCTGTCTCGGCCCAGCCCATTAGAGCAAACAGCCTTTTAATTAAAACCTCATTGTCTTGAGAAGAATGCGCGCGACAACGATTATGTCTCAGTGATGCCCTAGAAGATTTCTTTTTAAGCAATGAGTAACACGAGCCGCTCTGGGCAGCAAATAGAGTGTCCGCTTGATGGGAGAGTTAACTATCAGTGATTTGTTAATGTGAAGAAACTGTGTAGAAAACCAATTAAGATCGCTGCTTCTCAATATTAACTAACTTACAACTATCACTTAAGTATACACCCGATATCATAACAAGCATTTGGCGACATGAATAATAAATAGGTACCTATTTTTACAACGTAAATTTTAATTCACAAGTTTTTATTTTAAAATATTAAAAAAGCTCGATTTTTTAATAGATGAGGAATTTGTCCCCTCACTGAAAAAACAAAACGCTCTTCTTTGGAAATTCCTGGGATTTAAGCACCTATGTTAGAATTGTACTAGAAACTCATTCTTTTTCTTCGTTTTCAAACATTCAAAATACCCCCCATTTATAAGTACTATACCATAATTTCTCAAATAATTTTTGAGCATTTCCTTTATTAAAACAATGTTTTGGTAATTTAGAAGTAAAAAAATTCCGTTTCGAAGCAAAATACAACCAAACGTAAGAGACAGATATAAATCTCTCTCTATTTTAGTTCTTTTAAAAGATAGAAGAGGGAAAAAGGTGACATCAGAGCAATGACAAATGGTTTCGTCGTCATGAAAAAGCAACGGCCAGAATATGCTTATCACTGGATTGTTACCAGGAATGAAACATGTAAAACTTATATTCAGACACTTATCGCATATCCACACACATACCAGGTAAAATATTTAATCTTCTGAAATATTAGAGCAGCCATTTAGGATATTAAAAATCAAAACACTTGCTGCGAGAGATATTGTGAATGAAGTCTACTTAGTTTATTACTATTATACGTAGTTTATTGTACCTGCCATTGCTCGGGGAAAAACCATTGTTCAAATTGCTTGTTAAAATAAATAGAAATTATCTCTCACTGCTCACTCCCAATGGCGTCATTTAGGTGGAATAGGGTCAACTGTTTACACCCTAAAATTCTTCTTTAATGTTATCGTACTTCTTTTATATGTTAAAAATTTCAAAGAACTGTTTAAAATAAATGGGTTAAAACCCGTTTTCAAGAGTGAGATTTAAAAAAAAAATGTCAGAGATACCCCGAACCCCCCCCCCCTAATGCTGAGGTTTCTAAACTTTTTAGTTCATTGTTCTCTTTAATTTCCTTATTCTTTCAATAGGTCTCTTCAACTCTTTAGTCTTCAAACGATAATAATGTGTATCATTATATCAAATTTCTCCGACTCCCTTCAAAATTTCAGATATTTCTTTTTTTAATATAGAAAACGATCGGAACTACTCCATAACCTAAAAGGTAAATGGGAGGTTCGGGGTTTTCTCTCAAAATATTTTTGAATTTTAGCATGCTAAAAAGTGCTCTGAAGTTACTTCTGGTGGGGTCTCCAGGGAGCTTCGCGGGTCACACAAAAGGCTCCGCGGAACGCCAGTTGAAAATCCCTATCATATTATACGTCAGTTTTTAATTTCGACTTGGTCAAGGACATCGATTTGGCTCAAAGATTAAGTTTTATCAAAGGAAAATTTTAAAATTTAACTGTCTAAGCAGATAAAAGTAACGTATAACCCTAAATGAGGTAACAAATTCATGCACTAACTTATCTCCAGACAATTTAATTGGCCCAAATACATAACATGACGCTCTGCTGTTGATTTTTTAAAACTTAAAACTCATAAATTAATTAATATAGCTCAGTAATTATGTTTAACACAATCCCTTTTATAAAACGAGAATCTTCTCATCCAAAGTAGTGCCCATATCCTAAAAAAGCACAAATTCTAAAAATGGCCTTGAATGTGGATACCATTGCAAGTCAGTGAACTCTTATAATCCAATCTCAGGTAGGTAATCAACGGTCAATCTACTCGTAATGGGGAGATTTTCTAAATTCTAAAACATACCTGGTCTAGACTAGAAATGGAAGAAACTCCAAATGAATGATTCGAATCTACAAGAGGGGGATCGATTTCAATCGGGGGAGGAGAGAAAGCACAGCGCCGATCGAACAAGACCGAGTAATAAAAATAGTTATTTGATTAGCTGCGGCCGATGCTGACTAAAAGGCACGCACAGAGCAGTACTGAATTTTTATTGGAAGAACGATCGAGGACATGATTGATAGTTTTCATACGTGTAGGGAAACCGCATGGTTTCAGGTTTCAAAAGGCTTTCAGGAATCAAACACGCGTCGATTTAAAAATTGATGTAGTAACTTGAATGCACCACAACACCACGGAAGAACCACTACACAAGTCCCAAATAAATAAATTTTATTGGGAGACTTCTTTCTTCACTACACTCTGGATTATAATACGACAATATCCACCTCCGAAAAAAAACACTACCAAAATCACGCGACACACACTACACTCCGAGAAATCACTCCTGAACCACACGCGTTCCCCAGCGTGTCTTAACAGGTTCTCCTCTGTTATCAGGGGCCGTCCCCTTTTATAAACTCGTTGCTCCTCTGCTCAGTTCCGTTCCTCCCCCTATACCGGTTGGGTCAGAGGGGTTATCAGGAATACGGACCCTGGGCAGAGGTAGCGACCCCTGTGGCCCACTGCCAGACACTACACCCCCCAGGCAAGATTATAATTATCCTTCTATAATTATCGATCTGACAATTAGTCTGGCAGTTCAAGAAACCCCCACTTCCCAAAAAAAAAAATCACATTCAAATTACAGGCTAAAACATACACATACATACATCAAAATTAATCACATTACCAATCAAGAACAGAAGTAAAGCCGCCTGGTTATAATACTGGAACAATCACAAACAACACAAAAAAAAAAAAATCAGACAGACGGATAGGAGCTCTCCATATAATCCTGACAGTCTAGAGAGGCTGTCCGCCTTCTTGAGGGCCCAAACCATGGCGTAAACCTCCCGCTCCATGGTAGCCCAGGCCTGTTGAGCCTTCGTCAGCTTCTGGCTGACGCAGCTGATGGAATGCAGCTTCCCCTCTTTGTCCCGCTGGGACCAGCAACAATACCCGTTGCCCTTGCGTCAGTCTGGATCGTGAAGGGCTGCCCTGGCTGTGGAGTATACAGCCTGGGAGCATCGTACCGAGCTGATTTCAATCGCCTAACCGCCACTTCCGGGGGGTCAAATGCGTTCTCCCATGGAAAATCATCCCTCCTGGTGACTGCGCTCAGGAGTCCATCACCTACGCATACTCGCGTACCACCCTCTACCTGACCCGAGGATACTATGGTATGCTGTGACAGTAATTGCCGGGACTCCTCCCCTTTCTCTCTCCCTAGGTAGTCAGTATTCCCCAATATCTTATTAGGTGACCCCTCATACACTTCAGTCTTGTCCCCTTCCTTAAACTTCATCACTGTACCACCACTAAGGTACTCTGAGTATCCCTTCTGTTCCCCATCACTCCTCTGCTCGGCTCTTCCCTTATCCAATCCTGATTCGTCTCCTTCAGTACCCTTATTTTCATCCTCTTTTTCCCCTCTTCTTTCCTCCTCTTTCTGTTCTCCCTTCCTCTTCTCCATTTCCGATTCAACCTTTCCAGTAGACTGATTTTTATCATCTACATCCCCTATTATTTCCTCATCTTTCTGTTCTTCATTCCCATTTTCTATTTCCGACTCATCCTTTTCAGTACACTGATTTTTATCATCTACATCCCCTATTATTTCCTCATCTTTCTGTTCTTCATTCCCATTTTCTATTTCCGACTCATCCTTTTCAGTACACTGATTTTTATCATCTAAATCCCCTCTTATTTCCTCCGACGCCACCTCAAATACCTCGCATGTGCTCTCTCCCTCCCGGGTGTGCGGGTCATGCTTAGAGCCACATTCCTTAGCGTCCATGTCTTCCGTTCTATAAGGAATCTCCGGAAGCCTCCCATATTCTAATTCCATCGCTTTTAACACATTCTCAAGTTCTCTATCCCGTTCCCTCTCTTTTCTCTCATATTCCCTGCGCTCTTTCTCCCGCTGTTGCTCTTTCCTATCGGACACAATCCTCCGAAAGATTACCTCTGCCTCTTCGGCCTTAAAATTTTTATGCGATTTTAATATATTTCTAATTTCTGTGTTCGTAGACTCCTCGGGGATTTCAATAGTTAATTCCTCCGCCAATTCAATAAGGTCGGCCCGCTTTCCCAGACCCAAGAAAGCCATCTCAACATACAAAAATACACAATGCAAAAAAAACTAACCTATAGAATTAAACGACTCCTGACCCCAGTCACCGAAGAGACAACAAAATCCAAGGAAAACTCACCTCCAGTGCCGATGTTTTCCGATTATCAATCCAGTCGATTCCCGTCGATGCTCTGGTTCTCGTAAGAGAGCGTGTAGTAACTTGAATGCACCACAACACCACGGAAGAACCACTACACAAGTCCCAAATAAATAAATTTTATTGGGAGACTTCTTTCTTCACTACACTCTGGATTATAATACGACAATATCCACCTCCGAAAAAAAACACTACCAAAATCACGCGACACACACTACACTCCGAGAAATCACTCCTGAACCACACGCGTTCCCCAGCGTGTCTTAACAGGTTCTCCTCTGTTATCAGGGGCCGTCCCCTTTTATAAACTCGTTGCTCCTCTGCTCAGTTCCGTTCCTCCCCCTATACCGGTTGGGTCAGAGGGGTTATCAGGAATACGGACCCTGGGCAGAGGTAGCGACCCCTGTGGCCCACTGCCAGACACTACACACGCGTCGATTTAAAAATTGAAAAAATTCTAAACTGGTTACCAATGGAGACGAACAGGTTGTTACACAAATAGCGGTGTATTTGTTTACCCACTAGAAATTAAAAGAAAAGAACGCAGTGCATAATTTTTCACTACTAACACAAATAATTTCGTGAATTCATAGATGAGATGCACTGACTTAGGTTTGACCCTTTAGTACTTAAAATAATAATAAAAAAAAAAACAATCATTATGACAAGGGATGAATACAAAAAGAGTTTATTTGCAATTACAGTTTCAGCAGTTGCAACCATTAAACAAAAGATTTTCTTCCAGAAATTTAGAAAAAATTATGTACAGTACAGGGTAATTATAATTAAAGTTTATAGACAATAAAAACAGAATCACCTGAGTATTGCTTAAAAAGGGGGGGGGTTGTGTGTACAGGCAAAATAGTTCTATTGATATATTTTGACTTTTAGTTGGGTATCAAAGGTTTACGACGAGGTCAGCGCCCCCTATCAACTAATATTGGCGCTATTATTTTCTTACATCAAAAAAATCCCTCTGCTTGAGGTGAAATATCAAGTCATTCTAACCAGTGGTTCTCTTTTTACAGCCTTTTAAAATCGAAACTTCAATAATAATCACCCTGAAAAAGTCATACAAATAAAAATTATTTTTAATATTAAATTTTACAAGGTATCAAATTTGTTCCTTAAAGCTACGTCGATTCAAGTACATTTTCAAATAAAAAATCTTTCTAAGTGGTATTATTGCTGTTTGAAGTAATTAATTGATCTTTATGAAAGAGTTTCTCCTAAATTTTCACGTGCTCAGTTTTCCTTACAAGACATCTGTAAATGGTGTTTTATTCCAAGGGCACCCTTGTAGCTGGAAAAACAACTTCAATCAGACAGCACAAGAACATGGAAAACAGTAAATTTTTTCCTTAATGCCACGTAAAAACCAGGTGGTCCTTTGATGCATTTTTCGCCAGATACTTTTATCTAGTTTTTTGATACTATAAAACCGATAGGTGGTTCTAAACTATAATCGCAAAGTATTTTGTTTATTTTATAAAACTAGTTTGCTCTTTGTTATACATTTAAAAACCAATAGCTTTGATTTCATCTAACAGCAGTAAAAAATAAGTTTAAAATGTTGATTTGGGGTGTGCATCAAAAAACTCTTATCATTCGTTCGGTTAATATTCCGATTATATTAAGAAGTTAATTTAAAAGAAGATAAGTGATGACACATAAAATGTAAAACATTATTTTTGAGAAATTTCATTAAATCTAAAGACATTTTCAATTTTCGATAGAAAACCGCATTTGATGTTTGAGGTAGGCTTTTCTAGGGGAAATTATTTTAACTCTATTTTTCTTACACGCTAACTGATATTATTAAAAAGCATGGAGAACGGAAAGTTTGTCTTTTTATGTGCCTATGAAAACATTTAAAACGTTACACAAATTTAACAAACGCAATTAATTATGGTTGGTTGGTTCTTCCATTTGTTTCAATAATATATGAAAATGGTTCACATGGTTTTTTGCTGACTTTATTCTTTCAGGTAGTATGCAAAAACTATGAAAAACTTCTATTAGTTCTAATTGCCGATTTAATATACACAGCAATTAAAAAGAACACTAAAATTGAATTTCAAAATTGCAAGTAATACATTTTATTTTTATGAAAAACCATGAAGTTAATTATTTGTATTGTGAATTCAAAATATAAATATTCTTTTTAAAGTTAAGGGCAGTTAGATACGACTTGCCGATGAAATGTTAACTCATGTAAAATACAATTTATTGCGTTTTCCTGAAATATTTGTCGTCCTACACTTTTTATTTTACTATTTTTTTAATAACTTAATCATTGTTAACGTTCACATTTAATCTTAATACTTTTATATTATTTTCGGATTGAACGTTTCTTTCGGAGAAGACGAAGAACCTTTTCTAGATAAATTTGTATCCCATTCCTTTTAGACGAAGTTGAAGGGAACAAAAATATTAACATGCTGATAATTTGTATTTCTAGTGGCGCAGCAGAAAAAAAATTAGGAGAGGGATATTAGAACTATTGGGGGATATAGGATACTTTTAGTTTTTCTACGGTCAAAAAAGAAAAATTTATAAGATTCGGGGAGGTATATCCCCAAATCCCCCTGCCCTGTATAATTCATTTTATGTGTAGGGAAATAGTAGCAATAATTAGTTTTTACACATCTGACATTTTTAGAATAATTGTTCAGTGAAAATTCTTCTTGTGTTCTACAACCTGTTACACGTAAAAGCTATCTGCCGTTACTACCGTGCATATAAAATACTTTTTATTAGTTGTTCTATACAACATGAAAGAAAAATAGCATTCCATTTTATGGCAAGAGGTCATTGAATACCATCAAATCTACCATTGAATTGCTTGGAGTGGAAAAAATTTGCGCACAGGAATATAAAAAATAGATTACTTCTTCATTCAATGGAATATGTGAATACAAATAGTAATGGTCAAGCCCCAGGGGCCGCAGCCAAGAGGTAATTATGGATTCAGCTCTTGATCATTTTTAAGTTTTTTGCGACCATTTTTTTCATAACAAAATAATAAATCCTGTATAATTTTTGAAAATAAAAGGATTGTACTGATTTAAACAGTTTATAAAATAATGAAAAAGTTAGATAATATTTAGATTTTACACATAAAAAAATCCCGCAAAATCTAAAAGATTTTCCAGGCTTGGTGTGTGCATCTATTATATTTTATGCCCATGACGGTCTACACAGAAACAGACATACAAGCCTATATTTTTCTAAGGAAGCAACTGATTAACGAATCCACAATAGTTCATTATTTATCATTGATATGATAGAATCTATTGCCAGAATGTAACTGTATTATGCTCTATTGGTGGTTTTATTTTTCCATAAAATCATTTAAGTCAATGCTGCACTGTAGAAGGTAAAATATATTTTTTAGAGCAGCATAGGACAAACAAGATTTCGAAATTTACGCGTATTTGCTGGAAAAACTTAAGTTCTGAACTAGCTTAGATGTTTATAAATTATTCCCAAAATGAGTGTTGCGAATGTTAGGGTTGCTGCACAGAGCTCTGGTTTTGGAATATCTGAACTATAAGTAATGTACTATTCTTAACATCCTTTGTGACTTCCTATCTGGACAAAACTATATTTTTAGAAATTCAATTGGAAGTAAATAGCAGCAATTTCTTTGTAAATTGATATAAATGCCAGTTATGTTGTACCTGAGCCGGAACCAAAAACTCGAACCCGTCATCACCCGAAAAAACCCGACATCAATTCAGTTGCTAAATATCTTAGTACTACTTACAATTTCTCCTCTGAATATGTAAACAGAGACCCCTGTAATTAGTTTTTTCTCACAATAAAATTTTAGCGATTAAAAATAATTTACCAGAATGGAAATGCAGCTGAAAAAATTGGCTGAACGACAAAACTCTAAATATGATTAAAATCAAGGAAAAAATATACAAGAAACATGTTTGCTATCCATAAAAATTCCAAAGAACAATAGCTTTTCATCAATGGTATCCTAGGTGTACGAAATAAAAAACACACACTTCCATCCACAAAAGAATACTAAAATTTGGCTAATTCTTTTAATGAATATTTTGTCTCAAACACAAAATGTGACAATTCAAGTTACGAGAATTATAAATCTGGTATCTCTTCTCAATTTGTTTAACATAAAAAAAATATGAATATTTGTTACTCAATATGATTAATAGGACATGTAAAAATTTAATTAAATTAAAATTTTTGACCCAAAAACCATCAAAGGACAAAAATATACAAAATTAATTTATGAATTTTTCAGGAGTAAGAAAAGGAACAATAGGGAAAAGTAGAAGGAAATACAAAACTTAAATATTCGGCGGAAACACATTCGTATGGAGAAAGGTCAATCCTTGGGAAAAAAAAACATAGAAATGATAAGAAGTACATTCAAGGGCGTATTATTTAGGCATGTTATTGTGCAGTATGAGGCACAGCACAGGGCAGCAGAATTTTTTGGGGAGGCAAAGTTCACAAGAAATTGAAGAGGGTGGTACTTAAGGTATCCAAACATGAATTACCAGGAGCATTCTTTTTTATATTGAATCAAGTTCCCTCAGCAACTCTCAAACAAGTAATTTAGTCTTTAAAGTTGCTTATGAAAGAATAGTTTTTCCAAACAAATTAGGGATCCATGAAAAATTATATTCATGCTTGTAAAAAAGCAAATCTTTTGGCCTAAATTCAGTTCTTGACTTCTGATAAGAATTGAGACAAAAACGTTGCCTTTTTTTAAAAGAAAAGAAAGGTGAAATAAGGGGGAGGCAAAATAATTGTAGCACAGGGCGGCAAAAACCCTAAATACCTGAACCCCTACTAATATATCAAAGATCAATCTTATTAATATATGTAGTACAATAGATGTTCCAAATTTTTAACGACCTCAAATTTAGTAGTACTTTTTAAGGACTATGCAAGACTTAATGTTTTTAATAACACATGAAAAAAGGTGTTTTTCAATCGCACCATTTAATATAACGAAAACAGAGTTGTTAACAAAAGCATGGGATGGTCTGTGGTCAATGAAGACTTAATTCTCAGCTGCAATGATAGGTGCAACAAAATATCATAATAGACGGGTTTCTTCATCAGTTCACCTTAAATAAACTTAGAAAACCATCCTCAACGTGGGAATTCCTCGAGTCACAGGTTTTTCCAGATTGCATCGAGCAGGAAATCAATAGAACTCAAGAAAGCTGTCAATACCTTGAGGGACAAAAGCCTTTTTCGACTAGCTCAAAATAATTGTCATTCTCCGAAACTTTGAGAAAATATTTTTATTTAACGTGGTATTATTTTAATCAAGCCTAAACAACTTTAACAGTGATGTGGGCGGGCCAAAATATGTCCTCTTACCTTACCGCGAGCCAAAAACTTTCAACAGACTCATCTTGCGGGGCAAAACATCAATTGAAATTCACTATTGTTTGCTCATGATACTGGGAGAAATTAAACATATTGAATAAATAGAGAAAAAGGTCCATACAATGTTATACAGGGTGTTTCAACAAAGTCCTCGAAAAACTCTACACAGAAAGATTCCTTGCGTGACAAACATAAAAAAAAATCTCAAAAACTGTCTCTTCGACGCATATTTTTTTAGGAGAATCATAACATCTTAGTCAGCAAAGTTTTTAAATAACCGGCGTGTATGTGTGAAGTATAATTTCAAAAATGTTTCTAAATTTTTGACAGTTACAGGATTTTATAAGTCATTTTCTTAAAGCTGCATTATCACTGACTTGCAATTGTAATCTATTAAATTAACAGTTCAAATTTTTTATTTAGCTTCTCTTCTACAAATACCTACTTAAAAATTTCCAAAAAGCACTTTTTAGCTAAATTTTTTTATATATGAGAGTGAAAAGGCGGATGTCTAACAGACATGGAAGTCATAGTCATAAAAAGCATGATTGTAGTAAGATTTGAAACGTGTTTTCAAGTTATTTCTACCTAATTGTTTTTTGTGTCATTTGAACTTGACGTTTGAAAATTTGAACCCGCCCTGTCAGACTCGTATTTAAGTATGAACTGTGTGTAACTGATATGTCATTGGTTGATGCGAGATACATCCCATCAGTCCTAAACTTTTTCTTTTACTTCTCATTCAGGTATGATAGTTGGGATTAAACAAAACTGTTTCCAGAACCGTCGGACGGTATACGGTAATTAATCAAATCAACAACCACTCGCCAAAATTTTTACTATAAGGGATAAAGTAACTAAAATCTAGACTCAATGGCCCAACAGTCCTAATGGGTCAAGGCCTATAAAATAAAGATAAATGTAAATAAAGAATAATTAAAACAACTATCAATTTATCAGTTTTATTACTAAATCAACGAGATATTTCTCTGTAAAGTTGAGGATGAAGGATAGACGCAAAATTGTTCACAGTACAGGGCGGCAAATACATTTAATGCAACCTTTCTCTCAAGGTAAACACATGGTACTATCACACATTACATGACATTTCAAAGTTGTGTTTACATTTTCTTTCAAATAGGCATGTTCCTCATTTAGCAATTCCTTGTCTGAAATATAAAAAAAGAGCTAAATTTGGAAAAATATTTTAAAAAATTGGTAATTTTTTTAAAGTATAAAAAAATACCTAAATTTAAAAAAAATATATACTACGACGCGATTTTATGCATTCCCAAACTCGATGTAATCCTTCTCGTCTCAAAACCCTTTTCCCTCATTTTTGATCAGAAAACCTCATCCAAACGAACGGGTTAATAACGCCTACCGCCCGCACGCACGGTGACCGGAAATGTCCGGACACGAGGAAGAAATCGAGCCGGGCGAGAGCGCATACACATAACGGACCTTCCAGTCCGGATGTCCCAGAGCTCCCATCATTAGTTTCCTTGCCAATGTTTCCTGATCCGCCGCCCGGTACAAAAAACCAGGCCAAGGGCATGAAACGCCGAAAGGGGGAAGATGGATGAAGTGGGATGATGTAATTTTTACGTTAGGATATTGGTTCTCCCCCCCCCCGAATAGGTTTCTCCTTTCATCACTGTGTGAAGATGATCTCATAAGTAAGATGGAATGAATCGAGAAGATCGTGCCTTTTTCACAATTAAAAAAACTTTTTTAAATACCTTTCAGCTTGTTCACGAGTTGGGGCATAAGGATGGAGTGTCTGAGCTAACACCCCTTTCGTTATTATACTGTGTTTTTGTAATTCCCCCTTTCCAAGATAAAGGCTAAGATTTTTAATTATATAAGAGATAAAACTTCTTTTCTTCGCTTCTTTTTTACAAGGGGAGTGCAGTTCAGGTTTTGCCTTGTAAGGAAGGGGAGAGGTGTCCCAATAAATGATTTGAGAATTTAAATCAAGAAAGTAACGTCTGAGAGGAATGCAACATTTTCAGCCTTTCACTGTTTTTTATCCTTTATACCTGTATTTTAGGAGGAATTTTAACCCAATGCTTGTTTTGGTTCAACAGACATCAGATAGACCTTTAATCGTTATAAATTAATATCAATGTGGGGTGGGAGATAATTTTCAAATGCCTAGCTCAGAGTTCAGAGATTGCATACTAAATCAAGGTCTATACACAACATGCAGGCCTGAACTGGACTTATGTTTCGGGGGGATTGGACTCCAAATTACTTCACGCGTTTATTTACAGGTGGGATTTCAACATAACGAGAGTTTATAGATAATACAGATTTCCAAGCAAAAATGGGTGGTGTGGATCAGATGGTCCAAGTAGGGTGTCTAACTTATTTTTAGAGATTTGGGAGTTTGGATGACACCCGGAGAGGACCTCTTGCACGCTGCAGAATTTTTGAGAGGAAAATAATATGTAAATTGTACTCAAAGTTTATTTTGCGGTGAACCCCCAAAAACCCTCCCTTGAACACGGTCCCTATCAAATTGTATGATGGGGAATACACGATGAGGTCTTCAATTCAAAGGATAATTTATAAACATGTGGGAGAAAATGAGCTCCTTTCTCTTTTGAGGGTAAAAGTATCTCAGGGAGCCTCCAAAATTTAAAAAGAGGTTCTCTTTGTACAGTACAAATGCAAGAAAAATTGCATACAAACGGAAAACCCCAGAAGGGGCTCAGAAGTAATAAGGTCTTAGGAAAGCACAATAGAAGTCTCGAAGATTTGCAGAAATGTGCTAACTGCACCTGGAGTGAGCAATAGAATTTTTCTTAACCCTTTTTTCGATATGAGATATAAAATGAAAAAGAATAAGGGATATTATAAGAGAAAGAAAATATTTTAATAAACATCATTCAGGCTAAGCTAAAACACTGATTTTAATAGCTAAATAAAATTTTAGATGAGACAGTTCATTCCTTTGAAGAGCGAACAGGAGGATTTGCCAGTAAAGTAGCAGGTCACAGTCATATACTGTCCACCAGGTGAAAGAAATTATTTTGATATTAGTTGATTGGGAAGCTCATTAATACTTTAAGTAAAACAGGAAGTTTGGGGACAATAAGTCGCTGTCAAAAAGATTTTCAGTTGTTTTGTCTAATCACATGAAAAGTTTTAGGTTCGTTATAATTTTATGGCCATATGACAAAAGAAATTTTAAAGAAAAATAAAATCTTTACAATATCAAGGGGCCAATTTAATAGTTGGTTGAAAGTCACAAAAGTTTAAAGGCCAAAACCCTAGCTCCAGACAAACTTTATGGTTATGTCCCTGATGTATACATTGTGGTGTTCATAAAAATCTAATTTACAGAAAACATAGCACTTATACGGTGTATTACTTATGTTTAAAGAGAAATAAATTACTTGGATTTATTCGGATAGTTACTAATAAGAAAATTAAGCTCATTAAAATTTCCACAGCACAAAATTAAAACAGGTCACCAGTTAAAACCAGAAAATTATTTTTATGAATTAAAACTATCATGCTAATTATTTAACATTTTCAGAGGAATCAACTGCATTTAGTGATAGCTATGCTTAGTGAGAACGGAGCTTTAACTCTGTCCATGTTTTCAATCAATTCAAGTCGTTTACTTTTTTATAAAACCTTATAAAAACATAAACCTCCAAAAGACATAAAAATATTTTTTCTTTTGAAACAAAGCAATGAAAAAAAAATTCTTTAAACTCAAATTACTTTTACTTCAAAAATTGGGTACCAGGTACCACACACAAGAGTTTTGAATATATTGTTGGACAAAAAAACTAAATAACAAAGGGGTAAATCAAAGTTGAAAAAATAAGTATGAAAAATGAATAGAATACAAACAGATAATGAGTAAATTTATTTTTTTGAAGAAATAAACAAAGGCATAACCACGCCACGCCACATTTTGTATTAACAAGGGATTCAAAATTTTTAAAAAGATATTGAAACACTTAATTTGTAAAAATCAGGACAAATAATAACACTCAACAGGTAGCAGAATGAATAGTCCAGCATTAATGAATTTTGCTGCCCTGTGCTTTAATAATTTTACTTATTTCTTAAACTCAAAATTATAGTTGAATTACCTAAATATCTGTTTCAAGGAACTAATATAGACAGAAGCTCCAAGACAAACCACATGCTATTTAAGCCCTCTAGAAATTTGTCCTCCTGTGTTTTTATGAGGAATATTACAAAAGTTTTTATTGCTATAAAAAATACACCATTCCATCATGATATTTATGCATTCTCCTTGTTTTATTTTTCCAACATAGCTAATACTGGCATTGAAACAGTTGTTGCACTGCCTTGCAATCAGTTTGAAGAAACCACTCTGGGAAAATTTAGTGCCCAGTGATGCTGGGAGTTATCACATGTACACAGCCTGCTCCGTCTAGGAATAGTTTTGGAAGTGACATAATGAAAGCATACCTTTCAAAGCAGGGAACAACTGAAAGTCGAAGAGGGCAAAATCAGGGCTGCAGCAGGGGGAAATTTTTGAGACACCATAGGGAAATTCTCTATGACCCCCCCCCATGATCTATGGTAAATCATGTTTTCAGAAACATTGGACAGCTTAAGCTGTAAGCCAAGTTATTCAATATCCTAAAGTGTTTGAGTTGTCCCTGGCGAGCGTTGCCACAATCCCATTTGAAGTGATGAATCTGATTTAGTGTGAGCCTTGCCTAATTGAACTTTGACCTATATCTGATGCATTAAAAGTCACACTCTCAGGATGTCAATTCCAAAACAAAGCTTTGAAGAAACCACTCTGGGAAAATTTAGTGCCCAGTGATGCTGGGAGTTATCACACGTACACAGCCTGCTCCGTCTAGGAATAGTTTTGGAAGTGACATAATGAAAGCATACCTTTCAAAGCAGGGAACAACTGAAAGTCGAATAGGGCAAGATCAGGGCTGCAGCAGGGGGAAATTTTTGAGACGCCATGGGGAAATTTTTGAGACGCCATAGGGAAATTCTCTATGACCCCCCCCCCATGATCTATGGTAAATCATGTTTTCAGAAACATTGGGCAGCTTAAGCTGTAAGCCAAGTTATTCAATATCCTAAAGTGTTTGAGTTGTCCCTATCGAGCGTTGCCACAATCCCATTTGAAGTGATGAATCTGATTTAGTGTGAGCCTTGCCTAATTGAACTTTGACCTGTATCTGATGCATTAAAAGTCACACTCTCAGGATGTCAATTCCAAAACAAAGCTTTGAAGAGGAGCAGGCTGGGCTGCTATTCCCTAAATCTTTTTCAGGATACTGAATTTTTCATGCTACAAATGTCTTAATGCCACTGAAAACAATAAAGTGGTGAATTAATCATATACCATGGTGCATCTTTTTATTTGCAATAAAATTTTCATATAAAAGAAATGACAAAATTTACTTCTGGAATGTTCCCTTGCACACTATAAGTAGTATGCTTGATTCAAGTTGTGATAATACAAATATACCTAGGGATTTTGAATCATTTCTGAGGCACTAAAGCGCAGACAAACACAATTAAAAGCAAAGAAAAGAGTTTTCCAATTAACATAATTCAAAATAATTTTATAGTTTGCATTTTGCATCTTAAAGGAAAATATTAAGTAGAATATATAACACTGATAATTCAATGTTAAACCACTTTGTAGGTTTATTAAATAAAATTGACCTTCCAAACTGGATAAAGAGTAGGATTTTAAGGGGATTTGGAAAATTTTGAAAACATTAAATGCAGAGATATTTTTAACTCTTCTGAGAGAGTATTTCACTCTTTGAAAATCGGAAATACTCTTTAAAAAGCTAGCTAGAAGTATTTTCACTCTTTGAATATTTCACAAAGGTTTAGTTTAAAAAATGCACCGCGTACCCCACCGAAATCAATAAATATTTTTCTACTCAAAACACCAACTGATTTCAGCAGAGACATTTTTGCCCGACTTCTGGCCAAAGCCAAGGCACCCTAATTATCATACTTTTTAATTGTGTTTTCATACAGCCATAATAATTTTTTTCATTTATTGTTCTGATGCTTAGGGAGTTTGATTGTGGTTTACGTGTCTCTATGTACTCGTAGTTCATGCTATTTCCGTATTTCACTCCTCATAATTCAATTTCAATCCTCCTAAAAAAATCAAGGAGTATTTTTACTCCTCCAAAAAAATCCTGGGAATAACACTGATTAAATGATATAATTGATCACATAAAACATTGATCAGGACCTGTCGACGTTGATAATATCCAACTAGAATTTATTTTGGAGGAAAGTGCAGAGAGGGAGGTTTGGAGCCAACTTTACCATAAGCCAATTTTAAATAATCAGTGCATAACATTTTAATTAAGTCAATGTATCCAATCAACCTTCTTATGATAGGAAATATGGTCGAAATACGGAGGTAACGGTTCAACTTAATAAACTCAAACAACTGTAATTCAAAAGCGTGGATACTATAATTATTAATGATAGTAAATACTACCATTAATGTTAAAGATTTAACAACATATAAACAAAAACTTATTACTGCTAAATACTTATAATTGTTGCAAATGAATTAACTGTTGAAAGGAAGCCAGATTGCTTAAATTTTTTTTAATTTATGAGAGTTCATTGGAAGGGAAGATTTCATGACACAAAGATCAAACAAATCCACTGAAAACTAATTTACTAATAAAATTAAACACTAGTTTGAAAATTTAACAAGATACAACTAATCATATTAACTGAAGAATAAATTGCAACAAAAAAAGTTATTAGCAGCAGAATGTTTAGACACAGATCAATAAAAAAATCGAAATGATATCGAAAATAAAACTTTGATAGGTATCCTATATTAACATACAGGAATCAACAAGGAAATACTAAACATATTATGCTTAATCCTTTAAAGAAAATGTGGTACAAGTGAAAAAACACATAATTAGATATTTTTAACGGGATTTGAAAAAAACAGAACAGAAAAAAAGCAGAACTATATTTTTCTGGTTAACTATTATAAGCAACATGATTTTCAACCCACATTTAGCAAAGCATGGATCTACAACAACTCTAGGGTATGGAGAGAAAATATGAATGAAAAAACTGTATCGAACATCGATCACAATCAATGGATAAAATATAGCAAGTGGTTTATAGTTTAAAGAGTAAAATCAACTATAAATCTGTGATCCAATACTACAGAAGTATCAACGCCTCCAAGGTGGAAAATGATGTACCGCATGCAAGAAAATGATATTTCAGCTAGATTTCGATCAATACAGTGATTTCAGGGATATAATACAGGCCTGAATTTGAACTTATAGAAAAATATAGACCAAAAACTATTTAAAATAAGAAGATCTCAACAATCTGTTCAAATCCTAAATAGCCGGTTACCTATAACATAGTAGTTGACTTTAAAAATATATACACTTACCGCTTTTAAAGCTGCAAGTCTATCCTTAGTCATGATGGTTAACTTTAATAAGAGTTTATAATTTTAAGGAGTAATTTTCTAAGTGCTTTTCAGGGGTTAATCACCATATAAATTGTAAAATTCCACTATACACATTATCGAAACCAACACAGCACAATTTCTTATCGATTTTCTGTCAGCACAGCCGGTCGCTGAGGAGGAAGCGACATCTATAATTGATTCTGTGTACAACATGATACTTGACTTGAAACCCACATTGGAAAATTGGGCGTGGCACAATTATCTTCGTTAAGCAATTTTTCGTTCAAAAAAATGCTATTCTTTATAAATTTTATTCAAATTAAGAAGGTCATTGCATCATTTCTCATCTAACACGCTCTTGATAGCTTCAAACGAGTTTTTTCATCCCTCAACCACGATTAACGTTATTATATAGGGAATCAAACATGTAAAAATATAATTTATGTTGTTTCTTTAAAAAGTCTTTTAATGCATTTAAAAAAGGAAAGTAGTCATTTAAAGTTAAAAATAACCTTAATTTTTGGGAATGCAGATCTTTTCAATACTAACTGCAACTGTAGCGATTGAACATGTGGACGAAAAATTTTGTTTACAAACAAATTAATCTCCTCCCAGTTTGTGTTTTGGTTTTACGGTGTTCATGTTTAATTTAATCATGATTATTAAAAACTCTAACGTTTTCAAAAATATTTTCTTCCGTCACATGAGCTTTCAGTTTGTTCCAAAGCATGAACCATGTAATGCTAATAACATCGCAGAGCTTCAAAATTTTATTGATAAACAAAAGAAGATATTTATATTGACGGGAGCGGGTGTATCTACTGAAAGTGGATTGCCTGACTATCGATCAAAAGATGTAGGATTGTATGATCGTAGTCCCAACCGTCCTGTTCTGTACAAAGATTTTATATCCAATCAAATGGTCAGAAAAAGGTACTGGGCTCGTAACTATGCTGGGTGGAAATTGTTTTCATCTGCACAACCCAATGATGTACACTATATTTTAGCCTTATGGGAACAAAAAGGTATAGTTAATTGGTTAGTAACACAGAACGTTGATAGGCTGCATCTCAAAGCTGGATCAAAACGAGTAACTGAACTTCATGGAACTTCATACCTTGTTAAATGTTTAAATTGTTCCAACTTATTTTCCAGACATCATTTCCAAATACAACTAAAAGAACTTAATCCCGATTTTACGGTTGAATCCAGTGAAATAGCTCCAGATGCTGATGTGCACATAGACCCAGCTCTCACAGAGTCGTTTGTTGTGCCAGACTGTGATAAGTGTGGAGGAATCCTTAAGCCTGATGTTGTATTCTTTGGTGAAAATGTTCGTAAAGAAAAGGTTTTTGACTTGTATGAAAAGGTCGAGGAATCTGATTGTATCCTTGTTTTAGGATCCTCTTTAGAAGTAAGAAACTTCGGTGATTTAAAAAAATGTTCGGTAAAGCAATCAATGGCATAACCAGAGGGGGGAATTTGGGGATATATCCCCCTCCAATAGTCAGAAAATTTCCTTTTTTTGACAACAGTAATAAACTTAATTTACTTCATATTCCCCAAAATTCCAATATAACCCCCTATGAATTTTTTTCAGGCTATGTTACTGAAAGCAATGGTTACTAACTAGGAGACTGTGGAAATATTGGGAGTGGTCTAGCCAGAGGTCTGCTTGGAAGGTCCTCTCTAGACCTAACTCCTGGTATTTTTGATTGATTTACTTTGGCAGCTTATGCACTGTTATCATATTGCTAGATTAATATTGTGAATTAGTACAATAGCAATAATATTTCCTAATATTTAAAAAAATTAAAAATTTGCTGTATCTAAATCAGTATTCTGAAGTAAATTGAGCTTTAAATTTATGATCTAATATAAATGTTTGATACTTACTTATTAGCCTGTCGACCGTCAGATTCGACAGCACAGTCTATGGGATTTGTTGTTGTTCTTCATATCCAGCAACACGGTTGACAGACTAATACATAAGTACCAAATGTTTTATGAAATGGTGAAGTGAAAGTGCTTTTGCTTTTTGCCTAATTAAAATTCTAAAATTAAGAAGTTACCTTGTTTGACTTGCGGTTTCTCAACCAGTGTGTCATGACCCCCTGGGTGTCAGTATATTTCTAAGGGGGTCGGGAAATACAGAAAAATATAAATTAATAAGAATTTTAATAAAGTTGTTGTATCTGTATAAATTACTGAATTTATACTTGTCTTATTTAAGGTGATGTGTAATAATGTTTCTTATTAAATTACACATGATGATAATTATGAGTAAAAGATTACTAATGTAATAGATTTTTAAAATATTTTTTTCATTACAATTCAAAGGTGGTCGGAAAAATACTCTACATAAAAAGGGGTTTGTAGTGTCTATAAAAGGTTGAAAACCTCTATTTTAAGTAGAACTACTTCAACTTTCAAGAAAATTCAACTTTGAATTTTTAAACAACTAATTAAAACTATAGTTTTATTGATTTTTCATCACTGATAAATTAATAATTTTTTACAGATGATTTTATCCTGAAATACTTTACTATACTTATTTTAAATTTCAGTAAAATTTTGTTTATTTTAAATTTCAGTAAAGTAATGTTCTTGAGTAATGCTAATAAAGATCTAAGATCCTGTACACCACTTATTGTTACAGTAATAATTAAATTTTAACATCTGATCTTAAAACACAGTAGGTTAAAATAAGAACTTTATGTGTGAATTTACTAGTAAAAAGTTTAATTTGGTAACAAATTTGAAGTATTTAATGTAGTTATGCACAAGGGTGGATTCAGACCAGATTTTCGGGGGGGGGCCATGTCAGAGTCAAAGGGTATTTATTACATTCGAAATTTTCAGTGCTTCAGAATAGGGGTTTATAGTAACTTAGAGGATATCCAGAACCCGTGCCATTGTTTTAGAAAGTGGGGGGGGGGCGGAACCTTTTTGTAGGGGCATAACAATACTTATGTTTCGCGAGGTGTTTAGCTCCCAATTTTCCGAGTATAACATAATTAAAACGCGAAACTTTGTTAAAATTAAAAGGTTTCATCAGATAATGCTAGTTCAAAAGCAAAAGAGGGGTCTGGTGGTCCTCCCCCAGGAAATTTTGTGAAATTTGGCTTCAAATAGAAGTTTTTTTTACTCATTTTTGTACATTTGGTACCCATTGGATAACACCTAAAGAGGGCAATATATGAAATTAGGTATAAAAAGTTCAAAATGAAATGAATCCTAGATGGTGTAAAAAAGACTGATTTTTCCTTCATTTAATTCAACTATAATGTTTGGATTGTTATTTTAAATATTAATAGAATTTTTAATTAGAATATTAATGAAAGTTTTTAAGCTATATTTGCATTTTTCTAACTTTTTGAGAAAATTCAAGATGAAGATTAAAATGGTGGTGTTTCGCTATTTAAACTTTGGAATAAATGTTTTAATGGCGGTTAAATGTTTGGGAATGTTTTAAACTTTAAAGGCATAACATAAAGCCAGAAAGTCTGGGCAAAAAAAAAAATACGCAAAGGCCTTGTTTTGCTCTTCACAACGATGTTTTTACACAATTTTTCATTAAATTCAACGTAATTTCGGGATATATAATCACTGTCCGACGTAAGATTACAGAGATTATGTTGATTTCGCACAATTTCATATTGGTCATTTTGATACTGTTTATTACACCTTTCTGCGTTTACGTATTTATTTATTATGTATGCCACTTTTCTTTTTTAGGTGTATTCAGGTTTCAGGTTCGCTTTGGCTGCCTCTGAGCAAAAGAAGCCGATTGGAATCGTGAACATCGGACCTACGCGAGCGGATAAACTGACATCTTTTAAAATTAATGCCAGATGTGGAGAGATTTTACCAAAAATTAAAATTTAATTTTACTTTTATTCTGTTGTTTTCTTTCTGTGTTTAATGTGGTATATGAACAAATTGCATATGCTTACAGAAGCAGTCCCTATCACAGTTATCCAAACTCGAACTAGCATAACACACTCATACATAATATTTTTTCAGTATTTTACCATACACTGGTACGGATGTGGTGGGTTCAACAAACTTAAACGGATGTTCTTCAACAGAAACTTAAGTCCCCACACGCATTTCATTTGTAACATTGTTTAGTTTTCTGTTTGATTTTTCAAATGCCAGAGGTGGTAAAACTAAAGGACGTCTACTGCTTAAAAATTAAATAAAAAACATTGTTAAAAATAAACTAACTCATGAACATTGAATTTAAATTAGCGTACCGTATGTTTTCTTTAAGGAATTTTTGATTGACCACGTTCTTGCACTTCTAAAATGTATCACATAGTTCTTGCATTCTCAAAATGTGTTGCATTTGATGGTTTTAAAGAGCGTTCCCCTTTAAAAGGTCTTTAAAGAGTATCCTTTAACTTACTTAGTATAAAAAATCCAAGTGAAACATTTTTTAATAGTAAAATAGCTGAAAACAAAAGGAAATAGTTTTTATAAGTTAATTAAAATTGAATTTAAAATTCCAGAGGTATGAAGAAGAAATAAAGTTAATTATTGTGGCTGTGGCTCGGGAGCACTAAAACATGCAACATACCAGTAAAATAAAATAGATTTAGTCCGTTAAAATAGTAAAGGTATTTTTTAATAAATATAACTAATCTTGAAATTATTAGTACCTGCAAAATTTTTCTCACAAGACGTCATAACTACCACGTATCCCAAAAATTATTTTATACACTTTTTTGTCTTGTGTGAAAGATCATTTCTACTAGTAGGTCTAAAAAAAAATTATTTTGCACTGATTGGGAATATTATATTTTATAATTTAGGGGTATTTCTGAAATACATTCACCAAAAAATGGAACATATATTCTATAAAAACAATAACAAATGAAATTAAAAAAGTGAGGGGAGAAAGAAAGATTTAAACTTTTCAATATTAACGCTGAACCGGGCTGATCTGCTTGCTCTCCACGCCTTTTGGGTGACTTACACCCTCCCATCTTTGCTTCAAGGAAAAAAATTCTGCAACCAAGAGCAATATCCATACACCACAACAGGTGTTTTTCCCCCTATTCTATAGGGATCATTGGGAAATTATTTGTTGTCCCCCCCCCCTTTGCAAACATTTGGGGGCTCAAGCCCCCTAAACCCTATGGAGTCGGGGCCTGTCAGTTACAAAGACAAGGCTTATATGCTGTTGTATATCGGTGTTACACATAACGTTATATACATTTTAGTGTGAATGATGTGTACTATTTATTAAAGTCTGTTCTTATTCATTCGATTTTTTCGCAAAACTCAAAAAGCACACATCACGCAGCCGCACATTGCAGTTTATTGCCCATCTGTCATGCTTTTCCTAAGTTGGGGGTGGGACACATATTTGTTTTGACTGTTGTTCCGACCTTCGGGTCACTCCTACCTTGCTGGAAGGAGGAGAATGGAGCTCTCTCGAAATTCGATTCTCTCTTGCATGTCTAGGATGCAGGATTACTATTTGCCTCTAATTTTTTACACATTATCACACTGTAAAAAAAATTTAGAACGTTCCTTTGAAAAACTGGATGAATAGTTGCCCATTTTTTCCAAGCAATGTTCTTAGAAAATAACAACGTTACGTTAAAATTTTAAAAACGTTCCTCAGAAATACCTGGATTGTTACATGGGGAAAACTGGGCTGCTTGTTTTCCATGATTTTCAAGTGATGTTCCTGGAAAATAACAGGATCGTTCTACAGTAATACTGGAACTTTTTAAAATTTTACCGTTACTTTCCTGTTATTTTCCAAGAACATTTCTATAACAAATTTTCAATATCTACCCAGCTTTTCCAAGGAACGTTCCAGGATTTTTTACAGTGAAATGTTAATAGTTGGTTACACTCTGTTATTTTCGTATTTTTTTTTTCGTAAAAATAAAATTATATTACTTCATTTTTTATTACCGTTGAAAAAAAATAATCCAATTATTTTAGACAAAATGTTATTTTAAGCCTATTTAAGCTCCTTAACCAGACAACCGTGATTGAGTACGTTTTCTCTTATTCAGGATTCTATCTTCTATCCATCTTCATTAGTGAATAACCTCTAAGAAAAGTGCTAAAAACGGTGTTCGTGGACCATGGTAACAATGAGGTCCATCTTTTTAATATCGAGATAACAATCTCATCTTTCGCCTCTGTTATCTAAAATATATTCCGTCTGATAAAACCGTTCGATGTTTTTTGTTTGTTCTACTCATATTTTAAAATCCAAATTTCAAAATACCGGATTGCAGATACTATCAGTGATGTCTCAGAGAGGTCAAAGTTAAAAAGTTTCTAATCTTTTTAGTGATTTTGAATAACAAGGGTGAGTCAAAAAGCATTTTTAAAAGCAGGGCCTTTTTTTAAAAAAAATATTTCATGTTTTAAAAATAACCTAATTAAATAATAAGAATTATAGGTTGGAAAAAAATTCTTGTTTTAAAATAATTAAATTAAATAATAAGAACTATAGATTTAGCATTGTAAAATTTGTATTAGTTCCTATTTATAATAAATATATCATGCATTTTCTTTCTCTCCTGATCTGTCTTTACTATCTTCCTCTTGTTGTAATCCCATCTACCCCTTCCACTCCTTGTGTGTCTTATGCACTTCGACTAATTTAATCCCCATACAAGGAAGTATTTTTTCATTTCACGTAAACTTTAATACTTTAGGGTCGTATCCCCCTCAAAATTTTAAGGACTAGTTGTAATATTGTACTTTTTTTAACTCTGGGGACTTGACTCTTTGTATCCAAAATGTTAGTAAAAGAGTTCTTCTAACATTACTTTCAATCAAATCAATCAATCAAATTTATTTTCAAAAAGTCACATAAAAAAACATAATACACACAAGAAAAATAATAATAAACATTGATATTTGGCTATCCCAAAGGAGCAATTGCTCGTCCATGGGCAAATGGCATATCCAGTATATTTAAGTCAGGTAAAAAAAAAAAAAAAAAAAAAAAAAACAGTGGAAGAATTGGAGAAGAATTTATTTCTTTTTACTTAGAAAGTAAAAAATAATAAAACGAGAATGGCTTGGCTGGCAATTAAATTTATATAATAGGAAGAGTAAGAGAACATAGATTGCATGTAAATCTGACAAATTAAATTAGGGTTTCAACATTATTTTGGTCTAGAATAAAAGCAATACAAAGTTTTTTAAATAATCTGATATTAGATTCTGTTTGAATTTGGCTTGGTAATTTGTTAAATAAAATAACAGAAAGATATTGAAAATGTTTTTTGTATATTTCTTTACGAGGGGTAGGCACTAAGAAATAATTTTGACTGCGGAGAGTGTATGAAGTGTTAGAGTTTATAGTTGCCCATGATGGGAATTTTTTTAAAAAGAGTAGACTATTTAACATAAATAACTGATGCACATTTAAAAGATGATTATTCTCAGGAAAATAACGTAAAAATTTCTTTTGTAAGTTAATTAATGGTAAAATATTGGAGGTGTAGTCTCCACCCCAGATTATTATACCGTATTGTATTCGAGATTGAACCCAAGCAAAATACAATTTTAGAAGTAAATCAGAATCAAAAAAATTTTTTAGGTGGTAGAATTTGAACAGAATATATCTTAATTTGCTACAGATTGAGTTAATATGATCTTTAAATTTCCAGTTTTTATTAAATAAAATGCTTAGATATTTTAATGATGGGGTGTATTTAAGCAGATGATTATCACAAGATTTTATTTTACAATCACAAAAGAATAATTTAAGCTTAGTTTCTTCATTAGATCTTAAAGAAAACATAATGTAGCTCGTTTTGTTTATATTTACCTTTAACTCATTGCTTGAAAACCAAATAAAAATTAATTCCAAATCTTGATTTATCATGTTTTCTAACATGTTGTATGAAGGAGCTGAATATAAAATTATTGTGTCATCAGCGAAAGTTATTACTTTAAGTTATTATCATGTTATTAAAAGTTAAATCATGGTGAAATGTTAAAACTTTCTTTTGAAAGTTATTATCATGGTGAAATGTTAAACACTTTCATGGGGTCCACCTCCAGACCTCAGGTTTTTTAGTAGGAAACCAGCATCATTAACTACATACACCAAGATTCAAATCCTCCCGATAAATGTTTTAAAAAGCTGCATTCAACCTAAAATATACGCGTGGTTAATTATCTCTCTTTCTCTCTCCCCTTCTCTAATAGTAACCATGGTACCATGATAAGTAAAAAGTTTGAAAGCGAAGATTTTTTACTAAGTACAAAAATTTGGAATTATTTTTTAAACGGTACCTAAAAAGTATTTTCTTAACTACATGAGGTTGCACCACGTGAGTCCCTACGTCCGATTGAAAGGATTTATTTCAAAAGTGTTAAAAAGAATGTTTCCCATTAATCCAGAAACGCATCTTCAAATTCCGCAAGAGTAAAAAGCATTTCAGGAATTAAGGTCAGGATTCACCCAGGTAAACTCAATCTAATACTTTAATCCGACCCAATCCCATGAAAAACGGATTTCTAAGCCCAAAACGTGATTTTGTTTACAGAAAAAAGGTAAAGATTGATCGGTGGTGATAGTGATCCTTATCTCAGTATTACACTAACCGCTTGTCTTGCTTAATATTGTGATTGCGAAAAAAAAGAAAGTACTTTAAGAATGCCACTCTCTGTTTCACGAAGGTATTTAAAACCCAAGATTTCCCTCGTGGGGAGCTTGATGAGGATCTGTCATCGATTTCCAGCCGAGTCCCTTCAGACGCGATGTCAGACGTTGTTGTCATCAAGAACTTTATTGACGGTCAGTTCGTGAACTGCGCGAACTATATTGACAGTTTTAATCCGGCCACCGGACGGCTTCACGCTCGTGTGCCGGACAGTAGTGGGTCGGACGTCCTGCAAGCTGTCAAAGCAGCCAGGAGGGCATTCAAGGAGTAAGTCGACCGTAATTTATTCAATTTCCGATACTAGGAATAATATATGTATTTCCTCATTTAATGTAAAGTCATATTTTCTTAAATAATCTCCAAATTTCTGAGATATAAAAAATTAAAACTGATAAGGGATAAAAAAAAACATATCGCTGGTTTTGTGCAATGATGTCACAATTCGAAAATCTTACACCTTTAGTATGGGGGGTACCTCAAGTAATTTAATTTAGAGCTGTGGTTTCAATTGAGGTGACTTAATTTAATTTCATGTTCGAAAGTTCATTCTCTATGTTCACTTCTCTTTCTTAACCCACTTACTTTCTTTCGTCTTTCTATTCTATATTTCCTTGCCTTTCTATCTTTCATTTCCCCCTCATACCCTTTCTTTCATCATATCTTTCTTCTCTCATTCTCTCTCTTTCTCTCCCCATTTCTCTTTCAAGCATCTATTATTTCTTCTACCTTCCCTTCGGTTTCTTCGGTCTTTTTCTTTCTCTTCTATTTCTCATTCTTCTTTCTTTTTTATAAGCAATTTTATTAAATAAATTGAAGAAGAACCTTCATTTACACACACAAAAATGCACCTTGAAAAACTAGGGGAAAACACATTACAATATAAAATAATTATGAAGAATAAAACGTATAAGTTGCCGAAGAGTCAAAGACCCCTTTTGATGTGCAATTAATTAATTCCTATTTGAAGCAGGGTTGGAAAAAACAAAAAACGTGTTTTTTTTTTTTTTGTTTTAAACGTGTTTTTTATGTTTAAAACTTTTTATTTGTTTTTTTTAACCCTCGACACAGAAATTCTAAAAAAATCCATGATTTAAAAATAATTAAATCAAGTTTTTAATATTGAAAACGGATTAACAAAGCTCCCTCTGATATCAGATGGCATCTTGAGCAATTTTTAGCACCTGTTTCTTGAAGCTTGGCTGAAGCAAAATGATGGTTTTGGAATTGTGTTACTATGTCAACATCTTCAGATTTAACATTAGAAATTTTGATATATTTTGCTAAAAGGTTTAAGATACGAGCTGAACATTCACAAGTTATTATATTATATTCCTTTCAGTTCATTGCGTATTTTGACGACATTAGAAGCATTGATCGTTTAAATTTAAAATATTAAAAACTAACATAAGAATAGGTCAATTATAAAAAAATATGATTTTTTAACAAGTTTATTTGTATTTTTTATTGAATAACTTTCTAGAAAAAATAAAATAAAACAGTTGGAAGTAAATAAATCTGTGCAATCTGTTCATAGAAAAAAGAATTGCTAAAAAAGTAAATGTGTTTTAAACAATGTTTTTTTTTGCTTTGTTTTAAACATGTTTAAAACAAGTGTTTTAAACAAAGTGTTTTAAACGTAACAACCCTGATTTGAAGAGACCAATTTTGAAACCCAATGATAGATCACCGAGCCAGACTTTTGTTTCGAGAAATCGTTAGTTTGAAAAAGGGAATAAGTCCAAAAACAAAGTTTTGAGAAAATTGAGAAGAAAAAAAAAACTGTATAAGGAATGGAATTTTCATTGTATAACCACCATTTTTTTACTGAAAGTTTTAGTCCTATTAGATCCTACTATTTAGAATACAAAACAATCATTGAAAAAATTTAAATGTATTCACACAAAAATATTGTACAGTTGAAAAAATTTATGTTAAAAGTTGAAAAAGTATTAAAAACACTTAAATTGACAATTAAGTTATATAGTATCTGCTTAGTTCACAGCAAAAAAGTGAAAAATAGAAAGATAATGACAAATAAATTCGAAAGTATTATTAAATTGAGTCATTATGATAATTTATCGAATATCAATGGAGTCCAACATTCACTGGATAAAAAAGGTTAACACGTTTAAATTGATAACAAATTTTGTTTTGGCTTAATTTACAGCACAAAGAATAATAAATAAAAGACGAAATAACTTAAATTTCAAATTAAATAAAAAAAAATACAATGAATGAACATCGATTTCTCCAAATTCTAGGGCCTATATATATATAGTTAGGGTTTTTTTCTTCTTCCCACTCATGTGTAGAACGTAGCTTGGAGATTTTTACTATCACAAAAAGTCAGCAATTGCCATTTTTTGGACTTATTCCCTTTAACAAACTGACAATTCAATTAATGCAAAAGGATGATAATAGAAACGGTGGATAATACTTAGCTCCGAACATAGAGGCAAGGGGGTCCTTCCCAGAAAATGTTTTGTAATTTGACCTTAAAAAAAGTAGCATTTTGACACATTTTTGGACATTAGAGATCCTTTTAGTTAAAACTCGAGGTAAATTACTCCTTGTACTCTTCAGAATTTTAAGGGTACAAACCTCCTAGAAATATTCATAAAAATTCTAGGAGGGGGTCCAATTCCCTAACCCCCTCTTCGATACGGCCATGGGTGGGAGCTCTCATTTTCAATTTTGAATCCTCTAATGATGTAGGTCTACCTACACTCATATGATCCGAGTTTTCAAAATTCTGTACTGTCTCTTGTGTAGAAATACCTATTCCTAGATATTACTCTATCGCAATTTATTAGTTCTAATTATTTTAAATCCATATTTCTGTGGGAAAAACAGCGTCAAAGATGGCGTTTAATCAAATTGTCTTAACAGGAGGACATATTGCGACATCACAATTCATCTTTCAGCTCCTTGTGAAGATCCCCATTTTTGGAAAACACAACTGCGATTTATCTCTATAGAGTATTTTCCAAAAACGATGTTTTGACGGATTTTGTGTTTTTCGAAGCATAATCTTCTGATAAGAATTCCAAAGTAAAAAAGCCAGGAAGTTTTTATTAGATTCTTGTTTGCTTGAGTACAAATAATTCAGATAGCTTTGTTTTTATTCTTCAAGAGGCGTTAAATGCGCTTCTAGATCTGATATCAGTGGTGGAGCGTGATTTCGTCTCTTATTTGCGGGACAAACAAAGTGGAAAAAAGTTTTATTTTGAATAAGTGGAATTATATCAACATAAATTTATTATAGTGAACTTTTTTTAAGAATTCGGCAGTGGTTTCAGTTTTAGAATAACTTTGACTGGAACTGCTTAGGAGAAATTAAAAGTAATATGAATGATTATCTATTTAAGTTGGATGAACTTGCAAAAGCATGGATGAAAAATCAGTAGAATAATTCATAATGTACTGTACACACAAGCACTTTCTTATTAAACATGATTTTAAATCAGAACTTATTAATCTAGAGGAAGACTTCTCTTTTTCAGCTTGCACTTGTAGTAATACAAGTAGTTACTGATAGAGATTCAATAGTATTAATAGAAATACTTTTCGTAACACGTGTTTCTTGATTTTAGAGGTTTCTTACGCGACAATCAATCTACATCATGTAGAAATTAAAGCAAGTTTCTTTCATTGATGACAGCCTTTCTTAATGTTTGTTTCAGCTTCCTTGGTAGTGATAGTAACATATGTTTGTTCAGCAGATGTTTATTAAATTCCGTTGTAACATGAATGCTTATTGCTTATTGTAACTCGCATTTCTTGATTTCAGTGGTTCAATCAGTCTACATCATTTAAGTATGGACTGGTAAAATGAGGCAATACCCTCTTTCTAATCTCATACATATTACAAAAAGTAATGAGCAAATAATTTTGCTGAAGAAAGGGGTAATTTTCAACCGGGTCTCCTCTCAAATAAATTCCTATAGTATACTTCCCTGTCACGGCCTTTGAAATAAAGAGCCTATCTACGCATATGCTCTATGCATGCTCTCAATTCGAGTCTGCTCTTCTTACTTTAAAGCCCGCTTTCTTTTATTTTTATAGCTTAAAAATGTAGATGGCAGCACCACAATTACGCAAGGGGACCGCTAGTAAGGGTTTTAATTCATTATTATTCAATTATTTTAACACATTAATTTGAATGAGCCATCAAATTCAACAAACTAATTGCATCTTCCTTCAATTACAGATGGTCGGCTTTAGAGCCAGCCAACCGCTCAAAGCTACTCATCCGGGCGGCCGATATATTGGAATCCAGAACCACTGAATTCGCCATAGCAGAATCCAGAGATCAAGGAAAGCCGCTGTGGCTGGCCCAGAATATTGAAATCCCAAGAGCTGTGACAAACATCCGTCACTTTGCTAACACCGTCCTCTGTGACAAGGAAATGTAAGTAAGCTTATAAATCAAGGAGGATTGTAGATTGTTATCAGTGATTTAGATAACTGGAACTCATAGGAATGTCTTTCCCTCATTTGCACCTTGTTTTACTGGGTTATTGATTCTTTCCGTTCTTCTTCTACCTTCTTCGCTTTCTTATTTTCCTTCCCATTTTTACTCTCTCGCTTTCCACTTTTACTCCTGTGTTATACCTTTTCCTTATTCTCTTCTCTCAAACTAGAATTCACGGAGATAAAACAAGCACCTAACTTTTAATAAAAACATACAGGAAAAGTATGAAGACTGACCTCTTCACGTTCTGGAGCTTTATCTACTCACGAAGCTCACAAAATACCCCCGACTATTTCTGACTTCAGGCCTACGGATCAAAAAAGCATTCTTGAATATTTTTGAAATGTCCTCCGGCTCTACTGATATTTATATGGATACTATTGATTTTTTTCCATCCTCAGATGTATCAACCAACCCGAGGACGGTATCCTGAACTACACCAGCCGTTCTCCTTGCGGGGTTGCGGCCATTATCGTGCCATGGAACCTGCCTCTCTACCTGCTCACATTCAAGCTGGGCCCCGCTCTGGCCTACGGGAACACGGTGGTGGCAAAGCCCAGCGAGTTCACCTCCGTCACGGCATGGATGCTCTGTTCTGTTATGAAGGAAGCGGGTGAGATGAACAGTTTGTGTTTTCAGTGATGCTAGTTTCCTATTCTCTGACTTCCTAAGAATTTTACTTTGGTGTTAGAAAGTAGAGATATCGGGATGGAGAAAAGAGGTGCTGGTGTTCAGGTGTTTTGAGAAACTCCTAAATCATATTTTTTTTAGTATTTGGCCTTTATGCAGCAGATAAATTTTATATTGCCATAAGAGGAGTGAAAGAAGAAATATAAAAGAGAATGATAGGAGAAAGCGAAAAATAAGTTAGGGTGAAACAGATACCCTCACATATCCACTTTTGGCCGAACTAAACCATTGCCTAAGAATATTGATATTTTATTATTATTATTATTATCGAAACTGCTATACGTGGGAACGAATTTCATCGGCGATCAAGTTTTCCCATTTTGGACTCATTCTAGTTTAAGTTATAAGTGTTTCATTCAACATCTTTAATAGTTTAATGAAAAAAAAAACCACTTACCAGCTTACCACACACAAGTTCCGAAAAAAGAAAGAATTTTACAATAAGATAGTTGAAATTAGAGAATCCATCATGACTAACACTTGGCAATTAAGAATAGGAAAGAGACGGTATAAGAACTAATAAAACTATATTATTCATATATAAGAAGTAGTTAACTCAAAATTCTCATTGATGTTTCTGTTCATTAAAATTGATGTAGATAGTAGTTCTCTTTTAATTTTTATCGGAGCTGTAAGTTCCCCTTTTTTACTAAAAAAAGTTGTATTGTTCTTATGTTGTACAGTCAGTTTGTACTTAAAATACGTATCATCTTTGTATTCTCAGGCATTCCGGATGGCGTAGTGAACATGGTGTTCGGGTACGGCCCTAAGGCTGGAGAAGCCCTGATCCGCCAGCCAGATGTTTCTCTCATCACCTTCACTGGCAGCGATAGGGCTGGACTGCACATCGCCGAGGTGGCAGGAGCGATGGCAAAGAAGGTGTCGCTGGAGGTCAGTCACGCCCGTCAAATCATTCCCATTTAATTCGTAAAGCTGTGTTTACATGTTGTCCTATTCAAACAGTTAAGGAGTCTCCATTATATGCAAAAGGAAACTGGGAACATTTCATCATATATTGAAGTAAAAGTTTTCGGCGCTGTGTCAGGAGAACTAGCTTGGTGTAAACACTGTTCGGAATTAGGCAGCTTTAGCATTTTCTATTTACTAGAAAAGAATACTCTGAATACTCTACATTGAATGCATTTTAATTTTTTTAAGGGTTCTCTTATGTTTATTCTTTTTTACTACGGGTCTTTGTTAACTACGATCAAGTGTTGACCTTTTTTACATTTTCTCCCCAAGTAGGATATGCAAGAAAAAGGCAATCCAAATTTTTTGACAACACTGATCAATGGGAACCTGTATTAAAATTATGTAAAAATTAATAATTAGTTTTAAAGTTGAAAGATTTATCTCGAAAGAAGGAAAAAATTAATTTTTATGCGGGTTTTAAGTTACCCGCTAAAACTCTAATGGACATTTTTACTGATAAATGCTCTCGTAAGTAAAAAAAGTTATCTATGTATCTTACAAACTTACAGTTTAATTTGTTATCATCACATTTTCACATAAACAAAGGGGATCTCGGAAGCTTTGTTGGGTTAAAGTGGTTAAAAACTGAATGATTATACTCTACTAATTTTTATTAAAATAAAAATTATTTTGTTTTTCAGATGGGTGGAAAAAATGCAGCTATAGTTTTCAGTGACGTAGATTTAGAGCACTGTATTCCAGCACTGATTAAGTAAGGCTCGAGGATTTTTTAAAACTTAAACATGAGTTACTATAACGTTGGTTTAACTGAATGTAACTTATTTTGAATTTTAGAGGAAGTTTCATCAACCAAGGACAAGTATGTTTGAGTACTAGTCGAATATACATAGAGAAAAGCATATTTTCTACTTTTGTGGAGAGGTTCGTTGCTGAAGCAAAGTAAGTATTGGCTCGTTTTGTCACAATCTAACAGTCACTTCACACTCAGTTTTATAAAATTCAAATTTATATTTTAAATAAATTTTATAGGATTTTTCCATTTTGAAATAATTACCTTTTCGATGTTTTTCTTTTGTTAAATTCAACAGTAATTCTAAATTTCGTGACTGACGTTCAAATCGTAAACAAAAGTTAAATTGATGTTCGGAAGAAAGCTTCAATCTTTTGCATCTCTTCTAATAGTTTTGACTGTTTAAATTTTTTAAATTTATTTCTTTAAAAATTAAATTAAATTGTTAGACCACATGCACCAATGCGCACCATCATGTTCTGATCAATCTTTATTATGTCTAAGATTCAAATACCATTACTACTTTTTATTTATAAAAATATTATACCAATTTCTTTAATATTTGTTCTTTTGAATACTTTTTAATAATAATGATATTATTAATTCCATTGACCGAATATGTCACACAAATATTCAAAACTGAGAATGAAATAAAATGTTTAACATAGAACAGCATTTTATACATGTATATCTCTACTAATTTTGTGCATCATCCAATGCGGGAAAAATATCAACGTCCTTTATGTGTAATTCTTTTCAGGAAAATAAAGGTGGGAGATCCCCTAGAAGAAGACACTTTTTTGGGTCCTGTGTGTAGCAAGGAGCACTTCCAAAGGATCAAAGAATATGTGAAAATAGCAGAAGAGGAAGGGGCAACATTCTTGTGCAGGAGTGATAAACTTAATCTTCCCGAAGAAAACAAAGATGTAAGAGAAAGTTTCTTTGTGTTTAATTTGTGATTTTATAATATTTAGTATTCAGCTCTTATAGAATAATTCCCTTTACTAAGAATTCTGTATATCCTGTAAATTTCTATGTTTCATGTGCTGATATTTAGAAAAACTATCATGACTGTGACTTGTAAAAATCTTATAAAAACCATTTTTTTACCCCATACCCACCCACCCATACTTAACTAATATCAAATTCATTTTCCTCAGACTTATCAAAAAGCCTAATGCTTAGTGAAATTTTTTTCACCTTTACAAAACAATCCTCAAGGAAAAACTGGTTTTACAGGAGTATAGTTGAGAAACCAACAATGACGTTTAAGGGGATCTTGTTTGATATTGAGTGAAAAATGCGAGTAATATTTCGTTTATACTAATGCACTAAATTTTAGAGACATTTGATTGAAAGAAGACTTCAAATCTCAAAGAATTGTGAAAACAGCACCCTTCTTTCCAAAAATAATTATCAAATAAAAGAGCTTTACTTTTTGGGGTGGCTAATCACCATATATTTCTGAGCTATTTCTTCAAGTAAAATTCGTATATAAGGCTATTACTTAAATACAAAATTTTAATTATTTATTAAAACTAAAATGGAATTATTATTTTTTTTTTTTTTGACATCATGATAAAAACCCTAACGTGTAATGAAGTTGTTTTCACCTTCACAAAACAATCCTCAAGGAAAAACCGGTTTTACAGGAGTATAGTGGAGAAACCAACCACCCACTTCAACGACGCGTTTAGGGGATCTTGTTCGACATAGGGTGAAAACTGCGAGAAAATCACTAGAGGCATTTAATTGTATAAATACTTCAAATTTCAAGGAACTGTGAAAATAACATCCTTCCTTCAAAGAAAAATTCCATAAAAGAGCTTTACTTTTTATGGTGCTAATTATCCCATATTTCTGAGCTATTTTTCTTCAAATAAATTCGTATAAAAAGCAATTATTTAAATAGTACTAAATTTTATTAGTACTTTATTAAACTAACATGGAACTCATTTTCGACATCATGATAAAAACCCCTACCGCGTAATGAAGTTGTTTTCACCTTCACAAAACAATCCTCAATGAAAAACTGGTTTTACAGGAGTATAGTTGAAAAACCAACCACCCACTTCTTTCAAAATTTCTTCATCAAATAAAATATGCATAAAATCTATAAGCCTGATATTTTTAGGTTAACTCTCATAAGAAATAACTCAATGGAAATCCCAATCAGAAGTATAAAACTCATTCTACTGCGTTACTTGTACCCCTTGGCTTCTTTACCCACTCATTTACCATTAAAATGACTAACTGCTACACATTAATGTCCCGTTAGAGGCAAAAGATCTTAAAGAAGCGTGTTTCAGGGTTACTTCATCGGGCCGGTCGTTCTGACCGGGCTTCCAGACTGCAGCAGATGCATGCAGGAGGAGATCTTTGGGCCGGTGACTTGCCTGACGCCCTTCGAGAACGCCGATGACGTGGTCGAGAGGGCCAACAAGGTCAACTATGGGCTGAGCGCCACCATCTGGTCCAGCGATTTGCAGAAAATACATTCCATAGCACCCAAGCTGGAGGTAAGCACGGCCCTAGGTTCTCAGTATTGTAAATTTTTAAGGAAATACTAGATGGAAAATTCCTGCTTAGTTTACGAAAAAAAAAAAAAAAAAACACCTGTTTCAAAGAAACTTTTCTAAACGAGAAAATGTAGGACAGTAAGAGAGAAAAAAAAATAAAAGGGTTAGTTCAACTATCAAGTACATAACTTTTGTCAGTTTTTAGTGTTTTAAATTTATCGTTACTTTTTTTCTGCTCTACACTCACTTCTAATTACTCCCCCTAGAAAATAAAAGATCCACTAAATAAATTAAACTCTGAAGACATAAAAATAAGATAGTGATATTTGTGTAAAAATGCAAATTTATCTTTCAAGACAATGTATAATTACTTATACGACAGCTTATTAGAAAAAACTAACTTAAGGTGTCCCCCTCCCCAAAAAGTCAAATCAGAATCAGTCCCTAGCTTTATTACCTAATATTTAGTTGAAACCAGTTAATTACCTATATTACCTATAATGATAGATAGAAGATAATTACCTATAATGTACCCGAGGCAGTTAGATACAAGGGCTAAACTCAACACCTTTGTGTTAAAAATATTATTCATGACTCTAATTAAAAAAACCTAGTTATATATTTCATGTTGCCCTATTTTCAATTAAACATACTTAAGATACCATGCTTCCCTCATGGTAAACTTTTCAAATTATTTTCCCTCAAAATTAATGACTTGAGAATATTTATAATGGTACCAAACACCAGTTTTTTGGTGGACGATCTTCAATGGTGCTTGGATTGTTGCAGGTGGGGACCGTTTGGTGCAACTGCTGGCTCGTCCGCAATTTGCACATGCCCTTTGGAGGGGAGAAGAGGTCTGGATTGGGCAGAGAAGGTACAGAGGATTCGAGGGAGTTCTACACGTACAAGAAGACCATTTGCATCCAGTACAAGTTCACGGGAAAGACTGGATCTCTTTAACCACACACTTTTCTCATTCAATCGACATGTGTGCTATAATTTCACGAGACCAACACTCATGTGCAAAGGGGGATAAGTCAATTTTGAAAGGAACTCTTTTCACTTCTAACGTATTATCCCGTCGACCGTCAGATTCAGAGGCAAAATCGACGGGATTATACGTAAGTACCTTCTTTTTCACCCAAGTTGATATAATTCATTAAATTAACACTTGAAACCTTAAACTAGAGTTATTTTTCCTTCGGAGCTAGCTATATAGCCTCAAAAAGCTATTTAAAGGACCAAAAGACATGCAAAATACAATGTACGAAATTCAAACTAATCCTATCACATTTGGACCAATTCTATTAGACTGGAATGTGAAAATCTTCAATAGCATTACTAAGGTTCAAAATTGTAAAGGAATCAAAAAATATCTTAAGATTTTTAACCCTTTAATACAATAAATTGCTAAGTACGATACTGATTATTTTCCTGCAACTATTTCCCTCGGACTAGACCGTCCGATATCCACAGTTAGGGTACCACTGATTTATAAACAAAAAATATGCACCAGTTTTTTAAATAATAAAGGATGTCTTCAACAACTTAATTCACCTGTAAAATAGCAAAATTTGCCTCATTCATAAGTTGATTGATTAGCTCATAAGGCAACATAATTCATTAGCCCATGGAAAACTGGATGAAAACCTGAATAATCACTTTGATGGTTTATATTACAGCTATCAGTTGTAATTGCATTTTATGTTTTTATTGTATTTATTTGGGCATTTTGTAGTGATCTATGAATATTTTGTTTGTTTATTTTTTTAAATAAAATTAAGGGAAAAAAATACATACTTTTATTATTGATTGAATCTTATTAGCTTCTTTGTTTCAAATTTTAACATAAAGAACAGTATTTTATTTTATATATGCTGAAGTTCAATAAGAGTAATTTAGGTCATGAAGCCTTTTATTTATTCTAGACTAAAATACACGATTCCAACTTACTACCTGTACATTTAAACTAGTAAGGCACATATATGTATATATGACAAATAATAATTTGCTTTGATCACATTTAAACTACACATCAAAATAACATAAAAGGTTAACTATTTAGTAAAAGACAATGTAAAGGAAAGATTTTACAATCTACATCTTTTATTTTTAAAGCACAGAAATGAGAAGACTTACAATAACATTATTAGTAACTAAAGACTACATTAATCATATATTTGCACCACACAAACCAAAGAAAAATATTTTGGTATATTCTTTGATTCTTTCCATGTAATACACAAGTAAAACAACAGTCAAAACTATAAATTTGATGAAGAGAAATTATCTCTTAATTCAGCATATCTGAAACAGGAATAGTGACCACACTAGGAAGTATTATAGAATAATTAGACATGTCCAAAGAAAATAAGAAGTCATATTTTAAAACTTGTAAAGGTCATTTTTTACTGCCACGAAAACTGTTTAGTAGGGGGAAAACAAGTCCCAGCATTTTTAATTACAAATCTGTAAGTGTGGAATGAGAGACTAACATGTTTAAAAAATTTCATTCCTTCACATGAAAATTTCTGAAGAGATAAATTAAAAAGTTTCATTAAGCTTTCTACAACATAATATTTTTCAGTTTGAATAATGTGAAAAACTGTTAGAGAAGGTTTAGTTGAAATGCTTTCAAAATTAAGGGTATAATTCAGTAACTTACAATAACTATAAAGCAAGCCACATCAAATCAACATAAAAATCAATGTTTGCATGTTAAGGGCACTGATAAATTATACATTAAAAAATGTGTTCATATCAATCCCATTTTCCAGATTAAATTTTTAAAACCCAATTTTTTAGCATACCTAGTACAAGCTGCAAAATCAGAATATGCATGAAATAAACCTATGACATTTACAATGCATCTGCAAGGAACTAAGAGGTAGGAATTAATTCTAGAAGCTGATGTTTGAAAGTTATGAAGCCAGTCTAATTATATGCAATAAATGTTTTAATTGCGGAACAAATAGTTCAAAATTTTTCAGCTGCCAACATTGTAAAATAAAAATAAGGGAACGTATTAGGTTTGGGTAAATTTTATTAGGTTTAGGGGAAGGTTACAACTTTTTCCAGGTCCGACTATGGGTGGTCACCAAGGGGGGGAGGGGGGTCAAAAATAGTAAAAAATTGGTCACGTAGTATGGGTACGTTCCCTAAGAGACTAGCATAGTTTTCTTTTTTTTTATTAATGAATGCATGGGATGGGATATTTTAAAAGTATGGATATCTAAGAAATCAAAAACTTAGGTACCATTTAATTGAGCATAAGAAACAGATAACAATAATTCTTAAAATTTTGATTGTAAGAAATAGGCGATAAACTTTCTTGCCTTTCATTAGTCCTAATATTTTGTAAAGGATTTTTTAAGGTTATAACACTTATTTTTTAAAACATTTTATAAAGGGATTTATTTATTAAAATTTCCCTCCCTATTATGACATGAAAATACTTTTTAGGTAATTCAACTTTTAGGATATTTATATTGAATTGGGAAATTAAGACAAAGGCATCTGAATTCAGGAGTTTTCTGTACTAATTGAGAAAATTAGCAGTGTCATTATGACACCCTCTGAGAAAGTGCACAAAATTAACGAAAAGTTAACAAACAACACAATCACATGTATCAACTGTTTAAGTGGCATGCATGCATGGCTCGCATAGAAACATAAAAAAGAATGACCTTCAGTTCAGCAGAGAAACTAATAGGTAATAATAAACCATAAGTTATAACTGATATATAAATTTTCAAATGACTATGCTAATTTTCAAATTTCATGAACTGATTCTAAGGTTGATAAGATAAAATGCTTTTTAAGAATCTTCTTTTCTACTGCAACTACTAAAACATGAAATTTGCACAAGGAAGCATATCCTAGAGTTTTAAGTGTTTTTTTCCCTAACATTTAAAAAAGAAAACAGTAAAAAAAACTGCCATTAATTACTATTGCATGGCAAAGGGTAACAGTGAAAAGCTGTTTATACAAGTGGAGTTCCATGTGAACATTTTAAGCAAATAAAACAGATAGGAATGATGCAATACAAGAAAAATAAATGATAAAATAAACAGAAATTTATGACTTAATTTTTTCAAACTGAGTAGTATACAAACTGGTCTACACACAGGTTATCTGCAAAAAAATTACTTGCCCTCTTTTAATTCTTTCAAAGGGACATTTTTGCATATTTACAATTGATGTGATTTTAAGTGATGATAAAGTTAAATAAAAACAAAAAATCTTTGAAATATTTTAAAAACTTAGTCATTAATAATGTTTTAACACCATCACTCCTCTTCATGAATTACAGAATGATTCTCAAGGCATTTGCGAGATTTGTAAACTTTGCCACAAGCTTTACATTTAAATAATCTTTTTTTATTATGAACTTTCATATGTTTTTTCAAGTTAGCAGGATGCATAAACTTCCTTTTGCATGTTGGACACTTAACTGCCAAAGTTCCAGTATGCTTTGAAAAGTGATTTTTGAGGTGACCCAAGGTAATAAACCCTTTCTGACAGACAGAACAATAGTGATTGAACGTATTACCCAATTTGTTTCTCTTATCCTCACTACCCTCCACCATTTCCTCCTCATCCTCAATCTCTGGATAAGTACCACCAGGTTGAACATGTTGAAGTAAATGTTCAGCAAGTACTTCGGGGTTGTCAAACATGGTCTTGCATATTTTACACATCTGGCCATTTGAGACAAGTTCAGGAATATTGTGACACTTTAAGTGGCTTCTCAAGAGTGATTTAGTCCTGAAAGTTTTCTCGCAAATGGTGCACTGAAAGACATTCTCCGAATCATGGCCTTCACAATGCCTCATGAAACTGCCATACTTCAAGAAACTGCGGCCACACGTTGGGCAATGGAACGGGGGTTTAGGGGACGAGAGGTCTACATCGCTTGTGTTTTGCTCACCCTCAGTTTGATGCAGCAGCTGGTGCTTCTTATAGTTACCTGCATGGGTAAATGTCTTCTTACAGATGGTGCAGACGTGCGATGGGCGCTCTGTTTGGGTCAGGTGTCTGATTTGAAGCCGGCAAATTCGCAGAAAGGCGATGTTGCATGCAGCGCAAACCCCTGGAAGCTTACCAGTCTCGGTAAACTGACGCACTTGCAGGCTGTTCACATGGAGAAAGCCGTCTCTACAACCAGCACAGTAAGGGGAGCCCCCTTTATGGTTGAGATTCCTGCGAATCTGAAGTGTATACACATCCTGCGTGTTTGATTCATTCATCTCAAATCTAAACAAGAAGAAATTTTATAATTAAACCAAGCAACTCATTTTTAACTCACAAAAGCAATTGAACTCAAAAAGAGTATTTTAGATCTGAAAACCAAACTGTATAATTTTAAAGACATCCCTGAAATTTCTCCATTTGTTGTAGTTTCCAGAGTATGGAAGATTGCCAAATTTGAAGTATTATAACGTCATTGTTCTTTCAAAGAGGAGCTAAGGAATGAGGTAGTTCCATATTTTTCAAACTTTCGGTTTTGTGGTTTATTATTACAGCATATGTTGTGTCAAATTGAAATCTACAATCGAAATTTATCTAAAAATTTATTTACTTAGATATTAAGGAAATAAAAGTCGTCAACAAATGATGCAATCGCCCGAGTTGTGAAGCCATCGGGGCCGAGTGACGTCACGAACCTAAAATCACTAGTAAAATAAAAACGTAAAATAAATTATAAATCAAAACAAATCGTTGAATATTCGAATTCTTCCAACAGTAAATAATTTATATTTAACTACATTAAATTCTTTAATTTATTATAAAATTAAACTGATGAGAATCAAGCATTAAAATTCTTTTGGTATATATTTTTACATTTTTTGCAGCTGGCATCACGTTTTTGTTTATTGTTGTATCAATTTTGTTAAATTAAAAGACATTTTTGATACTTTATGCTTATTTCAGATTTCTACTTATTAAACTGTGATTTGAATAGAGATAGCCATTAAAAATTAACATTAAGGCGTTTGTTTTCATATCGTAACATTAATGTTAATTACAAAAACACGAATGTTCCTTATTCAGTGTTAACAAGTCAAAAAATCTAAATCATGGCGTCGTTTTGCAAATGATGTCTGCAAGTCGTAGTAGACCGAGTTTGGGCCGAGTGACGTCACGAACCTGAAGCGCCGTTTTTCGCGCGCTTTTCAGAACGCGAACTTTGAGTTGCAATAAAAAAATAAATAATTATCAGAATGAAAAAATATCTCGGTTTTAGGGGTTTATCGAAAAGCTGAATGGAATAAAAAAATAAAAATAAAATGTGGAACTAGTCCATTACATGGGATGGAATAACTAAAACCCTCTCTTTACCAAATCATAACTAAAAGAATTCTTACAACACAAAATGCTTTTTTTACTGACAATGAAGCATTTCAAAAGCTGGATACTAGTAGGAAAGATTTAGGATACAATTTAGGAAATCCCAAATATGCAGTCGGTACATATATACAAGCATATAAGTATATGTATGATCAAAATTACTCAGTTAATCACATTTAGGCCAATGGTTTCCAGTTCTCTTGTTCAGATATCAATTCAAATTTGGATTACAAAGATATATTTACAAATTTGGTAGAACAGGCTTAAATTTGAATTCACCCTAACTATAAATGTTCAGAAGACTTTAATTATATTTTTGGTACTTCCATATTACAGCATTGGTTGACTGTGAAAGCCTAAAGACTGTGCTCCTGAAACTTACAGTTGATGGGCTAGGTAACCCATCAACTGTGTAAGTTTCAGTGACTGGACCCTGTTTTCTAATATGGAATTCATGAAAATCAGAGTTTCTTCATTAGAGATCCAGTATCAAGCAATTTCTTTGAGATAATTAGCATCTACTCACGTCATACGTCATAATGTTTGTATTAAAATTACAAAACACTTAATTTTACACTTATTAACAAAAACAGGACAATACAAAAGTAAAGTATATCCATTATTTCTTTAAATATGAAGAACTAAACTGATTATCGATATTATGTTTAATTAATTGAAACTGGGAACCAATACATTAAGCAATTACAACATATATACTATGTATTTCCGAACGAATTTCAAAACCAGCCAAAAATAGTTTTAACAGCGCATTTTAAAAATTATTAGTAAAACTACATTTGTAACTGAATGAATTTGCGATGCATTTACAAACCAAAAACTAAACGCGAAAATAGTTTTATATTTTTAGTAAAATATGGTTGCGATAATTCGGGAGTATGCGGAAGTAATATTTTAAAGACTTCACTGTAGATGCACACATCAGTACTTAGGAATTTCAGTTCAAAATTTTAATAAAAAATACTTAACATTATTTATCACCAAAATCATTTAAAAAGTTAGACAACACAATAACGATAGCCCAACATTCGTAAGAACATAATAAGGACACGACAGATTAAAATAATGATTATAATTAAAACACTTGATAGATACAAAATATAAGAACTTTGTAAAAATTACCTGGTTATTCAATCACCGAAAATATTCAATTAAACCAACAAATTTATGAAAGTATTTACCAATTTTTAAAAAAATCGCAAGCTCTGCAACGACACAATTTTTGCCACCTAACTGCAGAAGAAGATAGCGTTAATAGATGGCGCTACGATGGTTCAAGTACGATCATAAATAATTCGAATTTATATCTTTAAATTGTTTTTATTTGGATTTAAACAGACTAAACCATCAAAAAACGTCCTAAAAAGTTTAAAAAATTAAAAAGTAGATATGAAATTACACAATGCGTCCGATTTGTTTTCAAACAGCTGTCGTAAATAAATAAAATATTCTAAATTTGTTGCCAGTTACAAAAATTAAACTAAAACGATTATACTCACAGAACACCCTGAACCCCAGATGCAAATAGGAGGAGCTTATTTTTCGGTGCGGCACGTACGTTAGATTTTCAAAGCAGGTATATGAGTAGTAGGATCGATCTGCCCCAGAAAATTTTACTCTAATGTCTTTCTCAAATACATTGAGTAGAAAAAAATAATTAGTCAACAAATGGATTACTCAAATATTTCATAAAAATGAGAACTTCGATATCTCTGTGACGTGTAACAGTTGAACTCTATAGTTTCTTAGTAGTTTTTTTATTTCTAATAACAAGATAAAATGACAATATCTACTTACAAAAATATCACCAGAAAATACAAAACAGTAAGATAAAATAGTCAATATCTCATCAGCAAGGCTCTAGCACTCCAGTAGCGTCTCACCTCGGAGTCCTCACGCAGAGCTGGACATCCTTGGATATGGTACCTGTCCATAATGTTTATCCTTTTTGCTGAGTGGGTTAGTAGTTTAATGTTAAATATATAAAAAAAGGAGGACAGGCAACAACGTTGCTAAGGTCTGAGTCACGTGCACGTCACGTGATTGAAAATGCTCTATATTCTTTTGGTTGTTGAGTTGAGGGAAAATTGTTACCCTCGTAATTTGTCCGTTCACTAAAGTTCACTAAAAAATTAGTTAAAAATTCAAAGATTCTTTACGAACATCTTTTCACAATAAAACAATAATCAAACCAAACCTTTTATTCTAACTTGTTATAATATCAAGTGTGGACTTAGAAACGTACCATTCCGTCATATAATTTTATTTATTTATATTCCACTAGCGCTTTCAGCGCTAGACCCGGCGTTGCTCGGACATTATTGACGGGCTGCGCCCGTACTAAGTTCCTTGGACCGAATCTCATACACTTTGAAATAGGGGAAGTCATATTTGTTAAAAAAATATTTAAACTTAAGGTGCAACAGATTTAGTATTACCCAGACTGAAACACAAAGAGTCCCGCTGCATTACCGGATTACCGCCCATAAAAATGGATTCAAACAGTTAAATGAATCTAATCGAAGAATTAAACAAAAATCAGTAAATGTATAAAAAGCCAGAGTGATTTAAAGGCACAGCTTCGATAAGAGTCCTTCAGCTGCCATGTTTAGCCATAAGTTCAAATGATGACAACACATAAGCATATTACTGTGGATAAATATGGCGGCTGGAGGACTCTTATCGAAGCCGTGCCAATTTAAATTATGTGAAACAAATGTACGAACAACCTCAAACAAAAGTAAGCCTTATATGCCTCAAAATCAAAACCGTTCAATTGTTATATGCAGTGGCGGCTCGTCCATAGGAGCACAGGAGCACGTGAACACCCACAGAAAAAGTAGATCAAAAATCGAATATAAAGATAAATATATTTTCAATTTCTTTTTTTAAACTCAGAATTATGCTTCCCCCTCCCTTCTCTACTCAATAACAAAAATTTACTACCGGAAACGCGAAAGAAATCGAAAAAAGAATGAACTCTTATTTTTCTTTCCTTTTCCGCACGTGTGAGCGTAAAAAATATGAGATTCCGAAGAAACCCCGACTACTTGCCGAGAGAATATTGAGCTTACGTCCTCGCATTTTAGATTCCCGTACGCACAGATTTCGTGTGCCGAGGCTTTCACTTTTGAGGCACAGCTTTACTTTTTTTGAGTTCTGGAATTGATTTTTTCGGCTAATTGAAAAGTACGAGTAAGAGCACTTTTTCAATATAATTTAAATCTTTTCATTAAAATATTTTTTATACTTTTGTTATTAAATAGGATGCTTTTTTTAGGATGTAATGGCGTTAAGTAAAATTTCCGTGTTTGAAATAAAGCATCTTCATTTCTCCCAATTGCCGCTGGAAATAAAAAAAGTTGAAATAAAGAACTAAAGACCAACACCTCATCTGACCATTGTCCAAATTACAAAAGGAAAACATAGGGACTTTAAAAGAGAATTTAAAGATGACATTTATGACAAATATAAATGGATGTGAGAGTGTGAATTAACCAAGAAAGAGATGTTTCAACTAAAAGAAGTTAGATTTATGTTTTATGTATATTGATCCACCATCCCTTCTCTTTCTAGATATTTTATAAATTTTAATTCTTATATAATAGGTGTGAACACCCTATTAATTAGAGCCCTGCACGAACGCCTCTGAGCGCGGCTTAGTGCGGGTGTTCCGCGCTGGCGCGGATGATCCGATTTTTGCGATCCGCTCTCGGAAAACATATATCCGCTCCGACTCTACTGCACCGATCTAAAACGAAATCAACCGCTCTAGCTCAAATCGCCGCGCTGGTTCCGAATCGGATGCGCTCACCCGAGTTCGCCGCTCATGAATCAACGCGGGTGCACTAACATCGAGCTCGTTGCTAAGTATTTTGTTTGGAACTAACAGTTTCTCTGAGGCTATGCGTTTGTTAGAGAAGCTTACACACAGGTTCATGTTTTTAGCATTTTAAAATAAAAGATTTAATAAGAAAATAAACGGTTTCTGAGATTTAAACCACAGAATAACGTTTAATTGTGACAGAACAACTATTTATTTTTATATAAATAAATCCTTTTAATTGAGGGTATAAGAATTTTGGAAGGCATTATTGTCAGTCTTTTAATATAAGTTAATTGGTTCAGAAGGATTTCTAAACAGTATAGCATTTACAGATTAGTATACTAATATACTAATTCAAATTAGGAGTTTTTGTCGTACGTCTGTGGTAACTAATTAACAAATGCCCATTTTCAAAACACTGCAATTAACAGGCTACTTCTGAAACAAACAATACGATTGACAATTTATTCAATTGTAGTTGTGAGAGAACCTCCAGTTATCAATTAAATCAATCGTAATTCTGAATGCCTCCAAGGCAATTTATTAGGCATTTTTGGATCGCTTCGCAATTTCACGGGAGTGGACCGCAGCTTAAATGGATCGCTTCTCAACTTCACCGAACTGGTCCGCAACTTACTGGAAGTGGTCCGTAAGTCACCGGAAGTGGTCCACAAGTCACCGGAAGTGGTTCGTAAGTCACCGGAAGTGGTCCGCAACTTACAGGAAGTAGTTCGTAAGTCACCGGAAGTGGTCCACAATTTACCGGAAGTGGTTTGTAAGTCACCGGAAGTGGTCTGCAACTTACAGGATGTGGTCCGCAAGTCACCGGAAGTGGTCCACAATTTACCGGAAGTGGTCCGCAAGTCACCGGAAGTGGTTCGTAAGTCACCGGAAGTGGTCCACAACTTGTCGGGAGTGGTCTGCAACTTCACGGGAATTGCGGACCACTATGACAAGTTGCGTACCACTTCCGGTGACTTACGAACAACTCCCCGTGAGTTGCGCACCACTCCCGGTGACTTACGAACAACTTCTGGTAAGTTTCGGACCACTTCCGGTGACTTACGAACCCCTTCTGGTAAGTTGCGGTCCACTTCCGGTTACTTAGGGACCATTTCCGGTGACCTGTGAACCACTTCCGGTTCGTTGCGGACCACTTCGGTAAAGTTGTGAACCCTTTCGTACGAACCCTGAGAATTTTCTTGCATCCCCTATAAGTACCTTCTGCAATTAATTTAATTGCATGGTGAAATTAATTGCACTAGAATAATTAATCGTCATCCACAATTAAAGTTAATCGTGATTGAGTTTTCAATTGCGATTGAAAACTCAATCGTCCGTGACAATTAACTTTAGTTGCAATTGAAATCAATTTAATTACTTTTCAGCCGCAATTGATTCAATCGCGGTTGAATTTAATTGTACGATTGACGATTGAAATTTCAATCGTGTGAATGCCCACAAATAAACTTTATTTGTGCAAATTATAAACAGAAAAATACAATTAGATTTAGAATTGCCGATCTCTTTCCGGCGCGCCGCGTTCTCGCTAATTCGCCGCTTTCTCGCCAACTCGCCGCGTTTTAGCGAACGCGCCGCTTTTTTTCCAAGTCGGATGTTGAGCGCCGAGTTGAACGCTGATGCGGGAAGCCGCTTCCGCTCAAAAGCTCTCCAAATCGTAATCCGCGTCAAAAGTACGAATAGCCGATCTAGAGGCAGCGCGTGCAGGGCTCTACTATTAATTAACTCACGAGCCGCCACTGGTTATATGTCCCGATGAATATCGCTTTAAGCTGTTTAGAACTAATGGTTAAGAAAAAGTGATAAAAAGCCACTAACAGCAACCCTTGATTAACAAATCTTTTTCCAGCTCTCCTCCAGCCACCTGCTCTAGCTCAGTCGCTCAGTGCCTGCTCGCTCATTAATTCAAAGATTGACATTTTTATAGGGTTTTTTTTTTTATTCTGAAGAGCGTTATCAAGGATGTGTTTCGAAATGAATCACTCCTTCTCTCAATAATATCAGCTTGTTTCTTTTTTTTATTTTACCCTTATATTCAGTCGCTTCCGCAAGGTTTCTTTTTTTATTGAATAATTTGAAGAGAAAGAGCTTTGGACCAATCACAACGCGCGGTACAGACAGCGCGGATAAACAGACAAACAGCGGGTTTCTATTTTATTAATATAGATTTAACTTGTAAACGGGCTACCAGACCTTACAACACAGTTTTATCTTGTAAAAAATACCTTTTTTTAACGTTATCATTGTTGGTAAAAAAAAATTCTGACAATTTTTTTTAAAACGATTGTTGCCGTTTTCTAACAGTATTGTAATTAGAATAATCTCATTCAGACTCACAGATGCCTAGATAGTCCATAGACCTTCAAAAAAATATGCTTAATGAGTTCATAAAATATACTTGGTTACCCTTCATAGTTCTGACCATTTTAATGATGTACAGAGTCTACCTCAATAGATGGTAAGTAGTCCATAAAAGAAAGGCCCTTCCCACACTGGAGTTGGAGACCACACAACAAATAACTTTACCGTACGACCGCCCCCTTTTCATAAAGATTTTCCATTCCCCCCCTTACAAATTTTCCCCCTCATTTGCTTATATTTCATAGAACTATATATCAATGTTTTGTAATAAAAATACTTAACTTTATAACCAAGCAAACTCAGGCTCTTTTTTTGTATTCATATTCATGATATATTTTTCGCGGGGGAGGGGTACTTCTATATGGAACTTTACTGGTGAGAGAGGGACGAAGGTCATTTACATGGTGTGGAGATACTACTACATTTTCAAAACTTTAACAGGATACAGGACCTACAGATTTGTGACCCTTCTCTTTTAATACTGAGTTTAACGTAAAAGTGGAGGTCTTCTACCATGTTATTCTTAAACCTCTCGTATTTGGATACTGTACCCCTTTGTGATCATTTGGACCTAAGCCCACTTGCTAAGCTCAGGAAGAAATTGAAGGAATCCCCTCAAAACTTCAATCTTTTCACAACAGAACGCGAATAAATGTACTCCATATCCCAGGACATAAAAAATGGGGGTCCTGACCGAAACTTTTTGAATTTTAGCAAGCTAAAATATGTTCTGATGCTACTTTTAGGGGATCCTCAGGGGGAATCGCGGGCCGCCAGTTAGGAATCCCTGCTCTAAAACACGGCACCTGGATTTTCATTTCAGCAAACCTCACCCCACCGCCAGACCCCGCTCCAAGCGGCGAGAGAGCACGCCCCCTCGCGAGTACGTGGCCGTGGAGGTCCCAGCCACCCCGGAGGTGTCGCGGGCGGTGCAGACGGAGGCCACGGAGCAGAACGCCGCCACCCAGGCAGACCGCCCCTCGCACAGCCACCAGGCGGCACAGACGGAGGAGATTGAAGAGGTCGAGTGGGGAGACACCTGTTTGTCGGGAGGATCCTCCTGCGCGGGCTCTTTCCAGAGCGATTTCCCACAGGTATAAAAATATAAAAAGGCGACTTCAACCTTAATAGTAGCCAACAGAGTATTAAGTCTTGTCTCCAGGCTTTACTGATAAATTTTCTTTATACATTTAAAACATGGGTCTCCAAAGATTTTAGCTTAGTAGACACATTTACTAATCCATTATGTCCCGCAAGGCAGACTTAAACTCATTTTCGATTTGAGAGCAAAACATTATCAAACGAGTTACGAAAATTTTCAATAATAAAATGAAGGAACTTAAGTTTGGAAATTTTGATGTTCCATGCTTTTTGAATAATTAACCTCTAAATTGAAAAAAAAAATATCTTTCAAATTTTTCAATATTTCTTTTTTTTGCCTTACTTATATATTGGTAATATTTATCTCCAACATAACTTATATGTTGGAGATTAACTGTAAAAAAGGAAGGGTTAGAATCTGGGAAATTCCTGTCATCTACCGCGGACCACATTTTAGGAGCTGGCGGGTCCGTTTTGGCCCGCGGACCTTACTTTGGAGGCCCCTGATTAAAAACTTCCTTTTAGTAGATACAAAAAAATTGGTTCGTTGACTTTGATTAGAAAACTATTATAAGCTTTTTAAATTCGAAAGCACTTTTAATTTTGCATTGAAATAGAGCTTCTTCATTCCTCCGCTAGAGAGCAGCACTACAGTAAAAAAGGCACCGCTGAACTAATGCAACAGTTCCGAGCAGTAATTCATTTTAGAACAGGAACAGGGGGTTTCCAACTTCCACTTCCAAGTACTCGAGCCCCAATCCAAATCACAATTCAAGTGGCGAGCTGCAAAACAATCTGGCTCCTTTTTATCCATGGCATATTTTCGGGGGTAGAGTCTTTAATATGGAACTTTTCCGGCGAGAGAGGGATGAAGGTTATTTACATATTGTGAAGGTACTACAGTATTTTCAAAGAATTCAGAGGATATATACGTTTTTGACCCCTATAACATCCGATTATTAATAAAACAGGAGTCTTCCTCCAGAAAATGTTTGCAAATTTCCCTAAAAATGTTTCACCAAATTTTTGGAAACTTCATTTTGTCCCTCCTCGTGATAAAGGTTGACTTAAGTCTTTATAACCCCTAGCTACACTCAGGGGGAATTTTAGGTTATACAACCTCCCTCTCGAAACCTCAAACTTTGAATTTATGAACATAGAAAACGACATACCAAAGCCACTCTATAATGTAAGAGGTAATAAAATAAGGAGGTTCGGGGCATTTTAGCAAATTTAAGAACACATCTGGAACATTTGAAAATTACAAGAATTGATAAATTCAGAAAAATATCTAACACCAAAAAAAGTCTAAGCCTTCCGGGGGAAAATGTTACGTAATCGCCTCTATGAAGGAAGATTTAAAATTTCCAGTTACATAAGATACGATTTTGAGAAATTACAACATGAGTGAGTGGATAATTCAGAATTACTGAGTCAACACTGATCTAGCAGTCCATTTGAAGATTCCGCATTCTTAAATTTAAACTAAAAATACAAAATATGAAGCATCTTTGGTGAAGTGTGGGGCCCAATTTAGTGTAATCGGCCTAAAGCCGGCCCTGGCAACCATTGCCTCATTAAGAGCTTTCACCCATTTCGTAAATTCGGGTGAAATAAATAAATGGATCAGTAACATCCCGATGTTTTGTGTAACATTGTCACAAAAAAAAGTCAAGCTACATTTATTATTGAGCTTTTCAATTACGTTTTCCCTCAATTTCATTTTGAGAACTCCTGCCCTAGAGTAATACAATCTATGAACTACTATATGGTTACCTCACTTAACCAAAATATAAATAGGAAAAATAAGGGCAAATAAGAGGGCGAATCGTCCCATTCCGTCTTCCTTCTTGTCTTGCAGGTGATGACTCTGTGGTCTACTCCCCAGTCGCAAGACATCGCCCACCTGGAGGAGCGAGCGTACCGGGTGTCGCGCTGGCTGGAGGAGTGCGGCGACGAAACCACCGCAAACAGCAGCAGCAGCAGGGACGACAGCCCCGCAGTCTCCACCCTGCAGCAAGAGTCCCCCGTGAAGGAAGAGCGAAAGCCATCCCCGGTCCCCAAGAAGGACGGGGGCTTGAAGCGGTTCAGCAGCTACCTGAAGGGCCAGCACCACCAATTGGAGGGGGACTTCATCGGAAAGAGCCACATGATGATTCAAGACCTCAAGGAGGTCCTGCAGAAGAGAGGGGTGTCCAACTGACTCTCGTCATAGAACCAACAATAGAAACTGAGATTCATCACAGATGTGATAGTATAATCAATAGAAACACTGTAGCAGGTTTTTCTGACATATGTTAGGAGGAACGTCTACATTGTTCAAACAATAAAAACGTAGTGATAGGATTTTGCAACAAGACTTTAGATGCAGCTGATTTTCAGGAGAAATAGATAGTGCAAACAATAGAAATACTGTAGTAATTGATTTTTATTCATAGCAAGATTGTTCAGTGTTATAAATGTTTTAATAGATTTTTGTAACAGGACTTCAGATGCAATTGATTTTTAAAAATGAAATATATTCTACAAAAATAAAAATGATTCCCCTTATTGTGAAACTTACTAGAATGTTTACTAGCTACTATCTTGTCCCTGATAATAGATAAAGTTTTAATGCCAACATTACACTCACAAACCCTTTGAAAAGATATACAGGGTGTTTCAACAAGTCAGTCCAAACTCTAGACTGCCAAAATCTTGGTAAAGATTGAGTGCGTAAAAAAGGCACTATGCAAATGAATTATATTTCTACAACCCATTAGTTTTTTTAGAAAAACCAACAGTAAAAGGCATGATGTCACATCTGGTTTATGCTAAAAATGTGTTATGGAAAATGGTTATTCGGATATGTTTGCAGACTATGTTGTTAAGACACTGCACCTTGCATGTGCACACCATGGAATTAAAAAATCCGAGTTTTTATCAGATATAAGGATCAGATTGGAAACCTCTGTAGTGCAGTAAGTTATTCTGTAGCTGAAAGTAGAAGAAAAACATACTTTCCCTTTTCAATCATGAAAAGCTTAAAGCCTCATTCAGACTTTTCACTTTCGATCTTCATTTTGGAGGAATCATCCAAAGTGAAAAGTGTGAATTGGCATTCCACTCTTTACTCCTTCACTTTTCTATTCAAACTAGTGATTCACATGAATGAATCATTCAGGATGAACAGTGAAAATGAAACAATGTGAATGAGCCTTAAGAAGAAATTAGTATTTCACAAAGAAATATTACACAGAAAACCTCCCAGGAAGAAACTTTCAATTCTAAAAGCAGATAATGATTAAATAAGACTGAACTTCGGGAAGAAATTTTAAATTCCATTATACCAGGTTCTAAAATTCCACTTAAAGAAAGATTTTGGTCGTCTAGGGTAGGACAGGGACTTTTGTACTATTAACCATAGAATTCTATCACTTACCCGAATTCAACTGTATCTGTGGTTAATTTAGAGGTTGCCTGGTGTTCAAGAAGACATTCAATGATAGGCACTAGAAGTCCAACATCCTGGAATTAGTACTATTTTGTAACACAGAAACAACTTTCAATACAGCAGTCTAAGAGGGGTCTTACTGCAACTTCATTTCTTATACCTTTGAAATATGGATTCAATTACACTAAATTTGATTGTGTTGAATGTGAAAAATAGTTTGTAATTTTTAACTAGGTTTATTTTGATCTAAAATATCTTAATCAATACAATTTTTTGGTGAACTTTTTATACTTATTTCAAGTGTATTTTACCTAAAAAAAACTTTGATGAAAAAGAAAAGAATTTATTATATATATTTTTAATTTAAACAGTAACAAAGCCTTCTTCCTTAAAGCACAATAACTGCAACCATATTTGGTTTTTAAAAGTTCTTAATGATTCATTCACCAATCTGAAATAAAGAAAAAGAAAATAATCTCAGTTATCAAAGAATACTAATACAAGTTATAAATGCAAGTTTCATAAAGTAAGGATTACCTTGAATTTTAAACTGTCTTAAACAATTTTAACTAGTAAGTTAAGAAATTATATTAAAATAATTTTAAAATTAACAAGCCATGAGCTGCATATTAGGAGGAGAAAAAACCTAAAGGGCCCCATTCACGGTCGATCCACTCCACTCCGCACGGCGTGGTGCGGAGCGGAGTGATGAAAAATCGGTAATAAGACCATCGCTCCGCTCCGCTCCACTCCGCACCATTCCATTCAAAGCTCGTTTGGCCGCCACTACTACTTTTAACCAAAACTGTAGATTTTGTTTGGGTGTCAGCGGCTGTTTTCTTAATTAAAAAAATTTAAAAGCCCTAAAGAAAAGAAAATAAGAAACCTAGAACGAAGATTCGGCCAATTTTAATGCAAAAAAAGAAACTCACATGCAAATCTCTCTCTTCAATTCAGTCTAAATGGGCCTGTACACTAATAAAAATACTGTAGTCTTGTAAACCAATAGATGTCATGGCCCATTGGTTAGCGTTCTCGATTACCATGCGGTATACCTGGGTTCGATTCCCAGTGTGGAATTTGAATTAATTTTTTTTTTTTAATTTCGAAAATCATGAAAGCTTTTGTTTACAACTTCAAAAAATTATTTTTTTTATGAATTAATTTTTTCCAGTGGCCTGTATCTAACTGATTAAGCTAAATTTAATCCGATAAAATTAATTTATCTGAGAAATTATTTTAGTATTGTTCAAAACATGCTATAGTGATGCAAGGGGTTTATGAAATAAAAATTAGGTATGCTAGATAATGCATTTTACTTATAGATTACTATTTTATTAATTTTTACACAACTACAGTTGAGTCTGTTTTTATAAAGCAAATATGGAAAAAATGGGTACGATTTCCACTATTTTTCCCATTTAGGATTTTTTCTATTGAAATCAATTTCTAAATTCTGAGTTTTTTTCCACATTCACAAATGGTAATCTTCAAATAAATTGCTTTTGTTTTAATAAATATGGATTATTTTTCGAAAGTTCAGCTAAAATGTAACTACTGAACACGAGATATTCTTTTTTACTTCTTTTAATAACTTTAAATGTTACTTCAAAATTAAGTTAAAACCGATTAGTTCAATATTAAATTAATTTCTAAATATAAATAAAAAATTTGAATAAAAAATTAAATTTCTGCCACTTGAAATTTACAAGAAAATTTTAAAATAAACTTTGGCTTTTTTTTTAAATTTCATGAGATTTATTGCATTTATTTAATAGTTTATAAAAAAAACTTAATTTTTCAGTAATATAGTTTAATAATTCATTAATTGTTTGAATTTTTTTAAAGAAAAATTTATTATTTAGTTAATCAATCTTTATGCAACACTTTTGAAAATTATACGTTCTTTTTTCTTTTAAAAGCAAATTTTTATTTTCTCGTTTAAAGTAATTTCTTATTTGTATTTCTATATTGATTTTTATTGCGATACCCCAGGTTTTAATGTTAAATTCCTCTAAATGAACTATTTATAAAAAAAAAAACATACTTTTGAGTAATAAAAAATAAAAAAAAAAATCTATTAACAAAACGATTAAAATCATTGGAGGGTTTTTAAAGGGGTATCTGGTCACTACTATCCAAAACAATTTTTCATGATGCTTGCGATCATTTGAACCCTTCCATGATTACCAAAAAAAAATCTATATCAGATAGAAAATCTTGCGAAAAGGAAGTTTTGTAGCATAAAAATTGAGCATGAGATCTAGCCTGGGCGCAATTCACTCTGTGCTGACTGGGATACCTCCTTGGGTATCACTACTTCAAATAGATTTTAAATTTTGGGATTTGCATTGGAAATTTTAAGTTCTAATTATGAAGAGTTAAATCACAGGTAATATTCTTGAAGATTTTTCATAATTAATTTAAATCGTTTAATTGGAACTATTGGATTTCCGAAATTTCGGAAATCCATCGCTGCACAAAACTGGAGCGATGACACGGTGCCACATCATGAATTACATCACGCATGACGTCAAAAATCAAACCACGTGACTCTCGATCTGATCGCATTTGGAATAATTGGAATGAATGGATTGCGATTTCGGACAATTTTGGGACTCCTGTCACTCCACATCATGTGACGTCAATCACTCCAAAAAGCACGTGTTTTCATGGAGTGTAGCGGAGCGGAGCGATCGTGAATGGGGCCCTTAAAAGAATCATTACGAATAAATTTCAATAAAACACAAAATGATGTCAAAGCAGAAAATAAAATGTTACTTCAAGCAAATTTTTGGAATTTGAATCCTTTTAACAGATGTTAGTATAAGAAAATTTCTACATACTAGCTTACACCACCCAAATAAAAATGGAAAACAAATTAAAAAAGACCACAAATTAAAAGCAAACTAATTATCGAACCTAGTTGTCAATTTTCATTATACAAAATCTTGCTATTTATTGATTTAAAAATGAGCATCTAATATCTGTCAAATATCTGAGCAAAAAGAACTGAGCCCTGTCTAAAAGAAAAATAAAAGAACAGAACTAACAGATTTCTAAAAGAAAATTCAGACTTACTCAGCATCTTTAGGATTTGGAAAAGGTCTCAGTTTCCCCCTGCATGCCATAAAGTGTTTACTGAAATATTTAAAAGCACAAAATACTCTATAAAATGCATTTTTTTGTGAAAATATGGTTTGAGCTTAAATATTTTCCAAGACAAAGTACCATGAATATCAATTTGTTATATAAAATTTGTTACACACTAAATTAATTTTCAGTATGTTGTTTTTTTTTAATTTGGAAGACGGTTTGGGCAAAAAGTATTAATTCAATAAATATATATCAGTTGTAGTTTGATTAAATTAATAATCAAATAAGTTGTAATGTTTTCCATTACTTAGGTATTTTGTATTTTTTCAATTAAAGCATCAGATAAACAAAAAACACAATTATTTTAAATCAGTGCTTCATTTAAAGTTAAAGTGAACATAAATGAATAATAGGTAGTCTAAGGTTATTCCATAGAAAAATAAACATTTAGTTGACATCCATACAGTATGCTCATTTCCTTTTTTATATCTTTTTTTTCTTTGAATATTAAAAAAAACTAAAGAAAGTTTCCTTATGATTACTTACTTAGTATTGCTAGTTTTATATGCTGACATAGCATCTTCTAAAGCTCTTATATTTAAAGTAGCCTAAAATAAAAGACAACTTTTAAATATCTTTAAATATTAAATCTGCAAATAAAACCCCATCAATAATGACGATGCCCAGTAGCAGTACTACAGATGCTCGCACTACACAGAGCACAAACGCATCAACAGTTAATAGTGGGGCTAACTCATAATAATGTAGTTGTTTTAGAATAAGAAAAGTCTGTGCTTTCTTTCCCTACAATTCTTACTAAATTTTCTTTATAAAATAAGCTCATTGGTGCAACAGTCCCAGTGGGTCTACAATCCCCATCTTTGTTCTTATGACCGAGGGCTCTGGGGTGCAAGGTGTTAGGCCTATATATCCTGGTTAGGTGCTCAACCTAATACATGGCCCCCAGTTTTTAGTTCCCAAGCATGCTTGGCCCTCATGTAATCGACCCACTAAAGTGATGGGGGGTAAGTCATCTTTACCCAGCTTAGGCATTTAAACCCAGACCTGTAACATGGGAGTACGAAGTACTACCAATACTTCCTTGGGCCTCATTTTCTTTATACTTAATGTTATTTAATCACACAGATAAAATAATGATTCACAAAAGGTTAGTTTTAAGAATAAAGCATTACAGTCAAAAATGCTCTAAATAGTTTGACTTGGGAGTCTTATTCTAAAAATGGTAGAATGACTTTTATACCTGGATATTAGCATTTCCCTCAAAGCTGTCAAGACATTCATAGAGACGAGCCAATTCTTCCACAACAGCTTCAACAACTCTGGTCAACACTTTGCTTACAAATGGAGGGCTTATCGCAAACACCTGTGGGGGAAAGTTGAGACTGCACTTAAAACAAATCAGACCTTTTGGAGATAGACAATAGAGTATTCAAATTACTTCACACTCAAACACTGCATTAAAGCAGGGGTCCAAACTTACATCCCGCAGGCTAGAACCATCCCTCCAAGGGCTTTCACCCAGCCTGCACAATTTCTGCATTGCATTGTTTTCCGAAATAAGGGAAAATATAATGTGGTTCGAAAAGTTTCATTATATATTAAGACCTTTCAATATTTTTTGTTTATATTATTCATTATTTTACACAATTAGTTTTTTCCCTCATATCATTTAAGAAAATTCATAAAAGATAATATGGTACAAACACACATTTTAAATGCTAAAAAAATTTATATTCTGTGGATTAAATTACCTGGTTAACCAAGATTTTTTATAATTTTTTTTAGCCCATGAAATAATTTTACCATTCATCAGGCCTTTGGATTAAAGGAGACCCCTGTAGTAGACAGCAAAGAAACACTAAAAAATGTTTGACTTAAAATTTATTTTGTAATTTATCTTAAACTAGGATGGAAATATAGAATTGAATCATCTCTAAAGCTTTTCTTTCCTTAAAAAATGTATTATAAAATTATCTTTTAGAAACTTAGGACCCCTATTCAGTCGATATGATTGAAATATTAAAAACTTACTTCTGCATGGATCTCAATCATATCCATAATTGTCTGTTTAATGTAAGCACTCACACCTAAAATGAGATATGAACTTTTTAAAGACAAAACTTTTATGCAGGAAAAGAATAGTAAATAAATAAGGAGTTTTAGTGTTGTACAAAAAGATGAATATCTTATAATTACAAGGGGAAAAAGACTCCCAGTTTAGAATACAATTTTATCTGCGTTAATAAACTATCTAAAGTTCTTAAAGGGTCCAATAAAATTTTTAGAACCTTTTTGATTGCTTAGAAAATTGTTTTTATTGAAGCTACACACTACAACACTTTATACCTCAAATTTTTATTATGCCTCAAAATTTTGGTAGTTTAAAAATATTCCACCATGATATTTTTACCCATCTCTTAAACTTAATACCTTTAAAAAACCATTTTAATATGGAAATATCAAAAATATACATTAAATAATAACATTTTAGGCAAGTAGTTCCACTTGAAAGAAGCTTTACCAGTAGGCTTGTGCTCCATCTCCCAGCTGAAAGTGCAGGCGTACATCCTGGGTTCAATGGCACCCACCACAGGATTACACTTACGCTCCAGGTAAGAGTCGAACAGCCTTGAGCTCACTTCATGGAAACGGGACGTGCTGCTCTGAAAGAGGAAAAATAATTAAATGTTGTCTTTCAAGTTCCAATCTAAGTCACCACCTTTCCAACCTTTTCCTCACTTACCAACTTACTAGCAAACAAATAGTTCTTTTTTCTATAGATTCTTTAAATAGACAATAATATGGACAGGGTTCATGAGAACTTTTCATTGAATTGAAATCTTTGTTAAAAGGAAAGCCCATGAAATAGAGACTAAACTAAACCTAATTTCTAACAGCCCTTATCAGTTTGTTGTGCTTTAATGAAGTAAAAATATATATAGTTTTCTTTTAGCAAAGCTGAAAGAAAAATGTAAGTGTAACTAGATTTAATGAGGTAATTTCTTTACCAGAAGAAACTAACATGTGAAAAAGGCACCTTACTTTGATGACTAGTTGCATGTCAGGGTATCCATATTTGGTGAAACTGTCTTGTAACCTAGGTATAACACTTTTCACAGTGTAGCTGCAGTTGCTTAAAATGATCAGACATTTAACATCCTGAAATTAAAATGAGAATCAGTAAAAAGTTTAAAAACATAAAAAACCAAAAGAATAAGATACTTTAAATTCTTCTTTAATGTTCCCCGAGTATAAAAATAAGACACCAGAAGAAGAAATCACTAAGACCACTTGTCAAAAATTCATGAAATGTGCAACATTTTGAAAACAAGAGGTACATTGAAAGACTGGACATCTTCACATTATTTCTAATACACATATAGGAATTTAAATTAAGTTTTACTAGCATAGCTGCCAACCTGATGGAGAAAAAAATAGGAGTACTTTCGTGGACTACACATGAAAGCACAGCCACCTATTTTTCAGTCGCGATTTAAAATTTAAGCTGCTTGTTTAGTTAATAGTTGAACTACTAAGCACAAATAATTCAGATAAAAAACCCCTAAAACCTATAAAGAAACAAAAACAACATCCCTCTTAAAGTAGATGAAAAAAAATCAGAAATAAGTTACAACTAAAGGATCCAAAACTGTTTAAATATTAATCATGGTTATTGCTCTATTACCTAACTTTAAAAAAGAAAATGTAATATTGAATTTAACTCATACTTTTAAGAACATTAAGTTTATTCAAATGATAGAATTCCCTCTTTGTTTTCTTTTACTATTTTAATTTGCCAGCTATTAGTGGACACTTTCTCCAAAAACAAGCTTTTAAAGCCAAAGACATCAACGCGAAGAAAGAAAAACGCGATCGCGACGGTCAAGTTGTTTTTTCAGCCCGCCATAGAAATGTGAAAAGCCAACTTTACAGGCAAAAGTCCGGAAGCATAAATGAAAATTCTCAATCTTTCATTGAAATTTCAGACTGTAATACGATTTTAGGACTTTCACATAATCAGTAGACACCTTGAAATAATTTTAAAGGCTTTTAGAAATTAAAATTGTCTTTTACGATTGCAACAAAAGTATTCTTAAAAAATCGGATTATCGGAGAAGAAACCAAAAATAGGAGTAACTCCGATTAAATCGGAGTACTTGGCAGCTATGTACTAGGGATTAAGAAAATGTTAAAAATATATTTCATAGGCAGAACTATCTTTTTACTTTACTGGGGTAAAAATCTAAAAAATGTTTTCTTCACATGACAAAGTTTTAATGGATTGATAGTGTAAGCACAAATATATTTAGATTTAAGGTTATACTATTGACTGCTCCTTCATATTGAACCCAAGTACTCACATCTGAAGGGTCTTCAGCATCATCGTCCATATACAAGGACTGGTTCATACTGGTATTCAATCGAGGTTGCTTGGACAATCTACACAATAAAAGAAGAAAATTAAGATAGAGTTCTAGAGATTATACAGTTTAACCCCATCTAATATATAAGGTAAAAAGTAATTTTGTGGGTTGATATAAATTTGTATGTTTTAATGTGTATCTAGTTTCTTATATAAATATATAAACTCAATTATTTTTATTTTATTTATACTCTTCATTGCATTTCCTACAGTATCATTTTTATTTTATTTACATTCATGTAGTATTTAATTAATATCTCTGCTTTTATATTCAATAACCTATTATTAATCAAACAACACAAATTAGTTTTTCCATCACAAGTTTTTAATAGAAGAGCATAGCCTTTTAAGAGATTAAGCCTCCATTTTTAAAACTTGTGATTTACCTCCACCTACTACTTGTCAAAAATAATTCACCTATCTTCCTTGTTTCCAACAGTCTGAGCCATTTTTTCTAAAGCTACTGAAAATGCTTGAAGCAAACTCTGGGAGGACTGTTTTACAGCTGCTTGCACATTGATTTGCTGGAATATCTAAAATAAAAACATCATGCATATCATGTTATCAATCATCCCAAAATTAACATTAATATTAAAAGAATGGACTTTATGATACAGATAAACATCTTGAGAATTGAAATGAAAGTGAAGAATATTAGTTTTAAAAACACTTACATCAGTTTCTTTGGGCCCACACTGAAGGATGGTTTCCCGCACAAGTTGAAGAGTTTCTACAACTCGGTTTTCAAACAACAAAGGCTGAGAATAAAAAAGATGACTTAATATTAATATGACAACAAAGCTTTTTTTTTTAAAAATAGAAATTTAACTCATAAGTGTTTGTAAAACAATTTAACTTTGCTACCCCTGTTTAGGTCATTTCAACCCATTTTCAAAACTTATCAGTAGAAATTTACTAAGAGATAAGGAAAACTTACACATAGTATATTATTTTTATATTTGGCGCTGATAACATTTTAAGATAAAAGAATAGCATATGCTATTAAGATAGTTCTAACTCACCAGTTGTGTGGTTCCTCCATTATTGTCATCAATTTCAACCATCCAGGTTTCTCGCTCATCTAAGTGCTGAATATCTGTAAGTGAGAGATGCTCCATCAATACTCTGTACTTAGAGAATTTATATAAAATAGAAAAAAAAACCTGATAACTAAGAATAAAGAATAAAACAAAAAATAAACCTAAAGAACGGCCAGCCATAAGAATAACATTATACAAGTTCTGAGTTATTAAAATACAATTAATTTAATTTTCAAATGCTAATTAATGTTTTGTTAAAAATATTCTATTTTTAACTTATCCTGGGAAAACAGTTAAAAGATATGAATATTTAAAATAAATTAAAAGACAAAGAAATACTACAAGAAAATTTCAAAAACACAAGGATAGATACACATTTAACATTCAAAAACTTTTAGATATTGCAATGAGAGACAAAAATAATATCACAAGGAATTAATGTAGTGAATCATTAAAATTTCAAAAAAATACCTAATAAACAGATAAATACCTTGAGAAGCTTGAGAAAATAAAGTTTTCATAGCGTGGACCTTCAGGTCAAATATCAATTGCTGGACAGGACTCAGCATATCTTCAGGCATTTCTAATTTTAGTAAACCAGAGAAGCAATTTCTGGTGAGAAAAACCCTTTATTAAAATACATAACTTATTCCACAAAACTTATGCAGAGAAACATAAAAGCCCTGTGTCTCCTCAGAACTCATCGAAGTGCTGTTGCTGGTAAACTGTTTAGCTTTAAAGTACTTTTAAAAACATTCATTATGAAATTCCATAAAATGAGTTTTTGTCATTTAAATGCAATAATAACACTGGTCTACAAAAAAAACCTTTTTTTTTGGTGGCTGGAATATTAAAGCTGATTTTGTATATATTTGACCTCCTGATTAAGAATATGGCATCCATTTTTGCTCATCAGCTCTAGTTTTTGATATATTTCACTATAAAGTTTTTAAGACTTTTGCTCTACCTTTTATACAATATGGTGATATAAAGATGTCTTAAAATATAAAAAACCAAACTCTCTAAGGCTTTTTCTATTCCTTAGGGTCCCAATAGATAGTGTATACAGTTTCATCCCCCTGAGTTAGTTCTAAGGGGTACCTATAGGGCCCTAAAGTTGAAAAAAAGTGGAAAAAATTGTCTTTTTTTCAGAATTTTTTAAAAAATATTTTTGAGTTTTCAAATGTGATAAAACTGGGTAATATATGTTATTTAGAACTTATTTAGACAGAATAAAATAATTTTTACTTTTTAAGTACACCGGAAAAGACCAATTTTCTAATTTTTAGGCGAGAAGTAGGGTCATTTCGCTCAAAAACGCTTAATACCAATAATGATGGTTGAAACGAATAAATTCCGAATTTTTCAGACGTAAGTCCTCAAAAAAGATGTCCTTTGAAGTAAAACTGAAATTTCATTTGATAAAGATCAGTAAAACAATAGAAGCTGCTCCCGAGCTTTCATGCCCTACAATTTGAAAAAAATTGGAAAAAAATTATTTAAAAAAAAAAGGCATTTTTTAATTTGCTAATTGGATAAAATTGACTAATATGTGTTTTAGAAGTTATTCAGGTAGATTAATTGGAGCGACATCCCTGAAACTTTCCCATTGTTTCCCATTTGGCATAGTTTAATCCGTAGAGATAGTAGAGTAGACTTGTCTGAAGCGAGCCAAACTTCGCACGCTCTGCTCTTTCTGGAGAGGCGATATTTACGTTCAATAAACTAACTCACTGATCTTTATCATATGAAATTTTTAGTTTTACATCAAAGGACATCTTTTTTGAGAACTTACTTCTGAAAAATTCGAAAATTATTCGTTTCAACCACCATTATTGGTATTGAGCGTTTTTGAGCGAAATGACCCTACTTCCCTCCTTAAAATTAGAAAATAGGTCTTTTCCGGTGCACTTAAAAAGTAAAAATTATTTTATCCTGTCTAAATAAGTTCTAAATAACATATATTACCCAGTTTTAACACATGTGAAAACTCAAAAATATTTTTTAAAAAATTCTGAAAAAAAAGACAATTTTTTCCACTTTTTTTCAACTTTAGGGCCCTATAGGTACCCCTTAAAACTAACTCAGGGGAATGAAACTGTATACACTATCTATTGGGACCCTATGGAATAGGAAAAGCCTTAGAGAGTTTGGTTTTTTATATTTTAAGACATCTTTATATCGCCATATTGTATAAAAGGTAGAGCAAAAGTCTTAAAAACTTAATTGTGAAATATATCAAAAACTAGAGCTGATGAGCAAAAATGGATGCCATATTCGTAATCAGGAGGTCAAATATATACAAAATCAGCTTTAATATTCCAGCCACCAAAATGAGTGTTGACCAGTGTAATAGCAATTCATATAGAATACAGGAGATTAACCCATTAACGCCCAATTTATTTTTTTTCAGCCAAATTTTATAAAAATCATGAATCTGGTGTATTTTGCCTTCAATATGGATATTATAAACAAATTTTGTAAAAACAATCATTAGTTTCTTTAAAAATAGCTGATCTAAAAATAGATCACTGGGCGTTCTGGGATATTTTTATCACTGAGCTAAGTAATAGTAGAACTTCCAAAAAATCCTTAAAAAATATAAAATAGGTATAAACTTTAGTACTTCTCCTTAAGAAACACATATTTATTCATAAATATGTGGAAAAATAATTAAATAATAATAAAATTAAATAATATACCCAAGATAAACTACATAAATAGCTTATGTTGGAAGTATTTAGTGGGAAAAATGGGAAAATAAACCAAGAACTTTAAATTGATGAGTATGTTATAGAAAAGATATGCCATAAAATTGAACAAAAAGTAAATTAAAATGCATTAGTTTTAATGTTGCGTAAATTTTATGAATTTGTTTTACCATAAAATGAAATTGCTCATGAAATGAAACGAAACTTGGTCTTACTCAGCCAACATTTAAAAAGGCTGCGTCTTTGAGCTTTTTACCTGCATATTCCAATAATTTATTTTACCACAGCGTCAATTTTAAGGTTGCAAAAGTTGTATTATGGAGAATTTTAAATAATTATAATTTTCCATTTGATATTTTCTCCAGATCCTCGAAAAAATTTTATTGTCTTATAATTTCCAACATGAACTATTTCAAAACAAGATAATTGACTTGTACTGTACTAATAAATTTATGTGAATAAACACAGATAATATTTGCCACTATTTGCAATGCTTTGCTTTACTAGCAATAAATCATGATTGTCTACCCTCCATTTATCGACCAAAAGAAATTATAAAATTTAATTACCAACAATATAATTTTCAATTTCATCAGAAAATATATATTTGACTTCATCCTGGACATAACTGAATATTCTCAGACTCATTTTTTAGTTTCAATTGGGAAAAACTAAATAATCGTAAAGTAAGCAACACAGGAAAAATAAATGCCCGAACGCCCAGTGATCTAATTTTAGATCAGCAACATTTCGGCAAGAATTTTTACCACTTAAATTTATTTTATCATAACACCGCTTTATATCCTAATAGCCACATCTATGAAGATATTAAAACACCAAAATAAGTTTATCTTACTGGTACCACTTAGCTGTTTCCAGGGTTTATGCAAAGAAACGTCGAAAAACTGCGGAAAGAAATGGCGATTCCAACTTTCTCTTATCGCTGTAGATCAATGACCAAACCAAACAAAATAAAACACGTGTTGTAAAACAGATGCATGCCTTATCTTGCCCCCTGGGCAGTTTGGAATGTGTGGGGTGGGTAGAAGGTAATTTAAAAGCGAGTTTCCCACGCTATGTTTAGTGATCTAGAAATAGATCAATGGGCGCTAATGGGTTAAGGAGTCTTTCAAGTGAGTATTTTCAAACTATTAGATAGAACCGTGAACCAAACTAAAAGGCATTGTTTGAGTAGTACTTAAAAAATAACTGAGATGCAAAAAAATAGAGTGATGAAGTTCAAGTTGTTATTAACCCACCTGATGCTTCTGAGACAATAGGGAAGCCAGGGAGTTAAATTCTCAGACTTAGGCCATGTTCCAAGAGCATGAAGCTGCGTCACAGAAAACGTGTGCAGTGAGTCTGGCAGTATTGCCATACGGACCAAGCTGCACAGTCTTTTCATCACTTCAATCACCATATTCTAGATGGATTATAATAACTAACAAAGTTATACAGAAGTAATAATGCACAAGAATTATCATAAGTTAAATTTTACAATTATCTAATAAAAGATGAAGTTGTACTCATCTTAGGATCTAATGAAACACAATTGAAATTATTTATTAAGCATTAGGTATTCAAAGATTCATCCAAAAAACTTATAACAACCCTTTCAACATTAACATAGAATTACTTAAAAACAATCTGTATCAATTTAATCGTCAGTTTGCAAAAGGGAAAATTTAAAGAAATTTTTTCAAAGATGTTATTTTAAAAAGTTGTTTTTTTGTTAGCAATTTTTTGTTCATGAAATAGTGATTCAATATATGAATCTAAATTTTAAGTCTAATTTGTAATTATGAATTGCATATTTGAAACAATCACCATTTACTTACACTTAAAAAAATCAAACCTTACCTTAAATTGAATATTTTTTGGTATTTGTTTATCACTGGTTTCAGAGCTCTAAAAGAATAAATACCATTTTATAGCTCCAAAAGAATAAATACCATTTTATAACACTAAATAACATTAACAATTTGCATAATCATCTTGATCATAGGTTCAATTTAAAAAGGTTGCACAAAAATGCATATTTTACAGGATAGCAACTTGAAATTAAAATCTTACAAAACTAGTGAATTAAAAACTTTAAAATTGAACATTATAAATGATAAAGCTATTATATTTTCTTCCCATTCAAGTTCAGTAATTTTTTTAGTTGACATCTCCTGGTATGGTAGAATTTTTTTAGGGGATGTCTGGAGATAATTGGGAGTACTGCATATCATTTTGAATATTTCCACACTATGTTACAAATAAAAGCAAAAATATGTACTTCTCTTATATGCAGCTGACCACCCAAGTAGGCTTGCCCAAGTTTCCACAAATTGGGGAAATGCTCTGAAAATTTATCTGTCACATCCACAATGAATTTGACAATCTGAGGCATGTCCACTTGTGTCAGACTAGAGTTAGTATTTTCTCTTGATTCTGTGTCTGGGGAGGATGCTGAAGAGAAGAACAAAAAGCATTAATTTTAAACTTTATTGCTTTAAAAATCAATATGTTCTCCTCTTTAAAATTTTATTATTTCTGGAAAATAATATGTATTCCATTTTATTTATTTTCTTTCAAAAATCATTAAGATATAAAACTAAATATTTTTACAGTATAAAGTTTTATTAACTATACCTAAAACTATATGCTTGTCTTTGGTTTCATTGAGAACATTCAGCAACCAAGTTTTGTTATGAGACACACATTGCCAGGCAGGGTCAGAAGGAGTCTCTAAGTTTACCAAGAATCTGCACAAAATTACTTTAATTAAAACTTAACAATGTGAAATTACAAATAACAATAAAGAAAATCACAAAAATGACAGTTTTAAATTTCAAAAAAACTTTTTAACCAAATTAAAATGCTCCTAATTTCATTTCCTTTTATTTTCTATTTTCTATAAAACTTGAATAGCATATTTTTTTAATGTTTAAATAGAGTGTACAATGCTAGATTGGTTAAATGAGAAGTTTCCTAACTAAAGATATTTGATAATTTATTTAATAATTTCAAAATTGTGTTTTGTAATACACAAGAGAATAGGAAAAACACTTCCTTACTAGAGGAGCACAGTAAAACCATCTATATTCTGCTTAGTTAAGGCATGAAATTTCAGTTCAAAAGATATTAACCAGATCAAAATATTTACTTGCCTCTGGATTGAAGCACTAATCTGAGCATTTAAAACACAACATTTTAAAAGACAAATTTACTCGCTAGGCTTAAATACTGCCAACAAAATTTTTTATAAAGCTTCAAACATTTTATAAAGCTTCAAAGTACTGTATTCACTTACACATTAAGAACAATACTCAAGTACATACAGTAAATTACTCACTTTACTAATCGCTTTTGCTCTTCCACTGTTGAAGGCTGTTCTTTCAACTTATTAAGAAGCATTTCTCTGAACTTCTCTATTCTCTGTTCCACCTCAAGGTACACTAAGATCAATAAATAAAAAGTATTTAGAGGTAGCAACTCATATTACACTAATACATGAATAGACATACAGCTAAAAATGGATCAAAAATATATTTACACATATATAATTTATTAGTTCTACTATTTATGTTTTCACTTATAACAGTAGTACAGAATGAAAATGCTTGAGTAATAATAAATTTGTTACATTCAAATTTTTTTATTTAAATAACTGAATTAGTAATAAGACAAGAGAGCACACTTTTAAAAATATTGATGTTTTTTTCTTCATGATCTGCAGAAGATCCACTTCTTTGATTAGTGAAGATTTTATTAAATAATCTAGTTTTTTCTACTTTAAGTAGCAATTTGTTGTGTTTATTTCCCCCCTTTAAACAGGTCTTTTTTATATTTTTTACCCAATTATACAATAATAAATAAAATATTTTAGATGAACAGCTACAATCATTTGAGCAATATTTAGTAAAAATGAATCAATAATAAAACATGGATTTTCTCCAAGAAATTTATAGGTGTTGCTTTCTGTTATTTAGGTTTACTATAATATAAGCATTAAACAAAAAAAGTAAAAACACTGGCATACCTCTTTTAAACACTGCCACTTCAGTATCATGAAATAAAGACTTAGCTCTTGCATAGTCATTGATAACCATTTCATAATCTCCCTGAAAAATTGTTTTAATTAATCCTTCATTGATATGAAAAAGAATGAAATAGTTAAAAAATAGTGTTAACCCTTTTAGTCCTGACTGGCCCAAATTTTCTATAGGTTTCAATGACAATATCAGGCAGTCTGTATTGAAACAGTTAAAGTTGAATTGAGGATGAGTTTGTAGCGATCTCACTCACCACTCAAATAGCGAGATTATTCAAATGGGGTATAAATACCGACTGCAGCTAATGTTTCTTAAGTACTGGTGTCCCAGACATGATGACGTCCAAGGATTACATGGAGTTAATCCAAACTCAACATCTCCACTTTCAGAAAATTTTTCAGGAAAGCCGAAAAACGTGATACAGTCACATTAGCTTTTAAAATCAAATTAACTCTATCATCAGTAAGTTCCTTTCATCGCCCCTTACTTTAACTCTCATTTACAACTTTGTGTGAGTAAAACTGGCACAGTCAGTTATGAGGGAAAAGTATTTTGGAGATGTTGAGTTTTGATGCAATCGCAAAGAGATGTCAAGTTTTGATAAAAGTAAAAAAACTTAGCTCTTAACCCACCTTTCTGATGTTCTTCTCAATATTGGCAGGGAGATTGAAGAGAAACCTGAACCGCTGCAACACACTCAGGGCATTTCTAGTGGAGTCGGCCTTCTCCTTGCGGGTCAGCATTTCTTGAAAGAGCCCGCAGGCCTCGTCCCTCGCCTTGCCCACAGCTTGCTCAGTGGGCTCAGCCAGCCCACATCCCAGGGCTTGTCTGTCTTTTTCCAGAGAGTTCTTGAGGTTTTCCAAAGCCTCCAGACAGGCCATTACAGCACTTACGTTAGATTTCATGAAGGCTAGGGGGCCTTCATCATGACTCTTTACCTGCAAGGCCATGAAAGATGCAGAATGAAAAGAACGGTTTTAGTAAAACATAAGAAATTCAGTGATGAAACTACAGTAGAACCTCGTAGAGTGACATCTTCTGAGACAACTATATATGGTAATAATATAATTACTACTATGATAAAACAATTTGTAACTTTAATTACCTGTTGTTGTAACAGGGGTTGGTGAATTGGGGGTTGTTGTTAAGAGGTTCTACTGTATTCAGGTTTAAACCAATAATGTCTCAAAGAATAAGTACTAAGATTACTAAATAATTATTAAGATACATATAACTGACCACAGTATTATTAGATAATGATGTTATGTTTAAAGATCCCTTTTGAAAACAATCTGCTGTCCCATAGAAAAACATTCTTGTTTTGAGTTCTAAAAGATTAAACTGCAACCATTTTGCCAAAATCTAAACAGTCACCAGAAAGTACTTATTACACTGTAGGTAGTTTTACTGGGGTTTTTTTTGGCTATGTAGCCTTTCCTATGTTTTGACAACAGCTTTTTTTTTCCAAAATGACTAACCCCCTAAAACTTAAACATCCTAGTACTAAAAGGCAAGATACCCCTATTCAGTTTTTAAAATGAAATTCCCAGAGTTTTTCTGGTTTTCCAACTTTAATTACAAGTAAAATCCAGACACTCGCAATATACGACTATTTTAAGGTGATTTTACAATAGGGGACATCCATAAATTACGAGAGTTTTTTTCCAAAATCTGGACCCTCCTCCCCCCCTGGTGAGATTTTGCTGGACCCCACCTCCCCCCAAGTGAGATTTACCTACAACTTTTAAAAAAATAATTTTCCTTTCTCATAATTAAAAAAAAAAAGAAAATGGTATAGTTTTCTAACTTAAAAAGTTGACGCGAGATTTTAATTGACCCCCTCCCCCCTTGGTGAGATTTTTCCAAACCCCTCCCCCCCCTTTTTGACCTCACATAATTTATGGATGCTCCCATAGTAAATATTTTACAAACACAAAAATGACAGGCTGACATCAAAGCTGGAAATTTTTAAGACAGTGTGAAAATTTTCTAGTTATTTTGGCAAATATAAGAAATTTTCCTATTTTTTTGGTAAAAATAAAAATTCCCTTAAATTGCAGAATTATCCTGATTTCAGAGAACTCTGCAAGGGTAAAAAAAATTACCTCTTTACCTTTCTTCTGAGAAAAGCCAGACCAGTCTTCAGATCCTCAAACCTAGCTCCATGGTGGTTCTCCAGCAGGTACCAGCCAGGCTGAAAGGCATCCGCCAATAGGTCTCCAGAACCAGCAGGGAACAGCTCCTGCAGATGGTGTTCTGGGAAGCGCTCCACGCTGGATTCATCTGAAAGCCGCAAAGGATCCTCAGGGTAGAGCTGGGATGGGGAGGTTGGCCTGTTTTTGCCGAACCATGACTCATCTATCCAGACTGCAGATTCATCAGTCAAACCTGAAAGGAAGAAATGTTTAAATGACATTGGTGGTTCTTAATATTGATTATAAATACATATGGGCCACGAATTTGACAGTGCCTAATTTACTTGTGTCTGACCATAAATTTAGACTGATCGCCCTATTTTCTTTTCCTTGTTTATTTTATCTTTTCAATAGTCTTGAATATGCTTTAGCATTTTTACAAAAAAGTATTTTGGAAGAAGCACTTAACGTGGATACATATATCCTTTTCCAATATATTTTCTATTTATAAGTGCATAATATAGAGCCTTGTCTGTCACTAGTTTATTAATTTTGGAAGTGACCAAGCCTTCTAACAATGCTAAAAATATCTTGGTGAAACCAATTCAATATTTTGCTGTAATTAATGATGCGCTTAAAGGTCTGTAGAAAAATATACACATTAATAACAACATCTTTACACAAAAAAACCCCAATGAAATGAAATGATACACAATTTTTGCACAGTCCAAAAAAGATGAATCTGACATTGGGTATGATAAATGAAAACAAATTTATCAGATACATTGTTGCAAAAAATGGCAACAATAAGAGAATAGCAAATTTGATTTTGGATAGGAAAAGGCTCAATTGAATTACTTCATTCAGGTTCAGGTTAACATTAAGGGATAGGGATGACATTTATCACACTGCAGTTATTCTGTTCACAGGTGGGAAAAGGAGGTAAATCAGCAACTACAATAAACCTAGAAGAAATGTGTTTCCTGCTTTCAAGGAATCTTCTCTTACCAATGCATCGCACCAACACCTTGAACTGGACAGTGCAAGACCCTCTGCCCCCAGACTTGGTGGTGACAATGACATCTCCATACTGCGGTACACGCACTGCTCCACATCGGGCCACTATCTTGCTGGGGGAGTGCCACTCGGCATACATCAGGCACTCAACATTGCAGATGAGGAGACCTAGAGGGGACCAACAGAGGTGCACAAGGGAACAAGGGTCAACATGCAGATTCAACATGGTAGGTTAAAGATGATAGACAAAAATGCCAAAAGGGCAGGTTAAAAGATTATTTTTATTTGTGATGATTCTCTGTAAAGAAGCATGTGATAATCATAAATGATAATACAAATTGTCATTTAAGTCCTTCAGTATTTAACTTGATAAAAAATGGATTGCAAGTATAAAAAGTTGCATTGATTTTACTCAGTTTAGGATTCATCCAACAGACATAAAATTTGAAATTATAATCAGCGTAATGAAAAAAAACAGAAGATAGGTTGATGAAAAGGGTCACTAAATAAATAAGAGGTCCTTGAGAAGTGAATCAAAAATGATAAAAGGTGTTCACAAATAGAAACACACTCCACAAGGGAAGGGAAATTTATGTTAAAAGTAGGGTGTAAATACTGTAGTAGTTTTACAAGTAATTTTTATTAAACAGATAATTTTAGCACCCTAGAGGAATTAGGATTTGTCCATAATACTTACATATTGAAAATCTCTTTAAATAAAATTTCTCATGCAAAAAGTTTTTAAACCATATCAGTGATTTTTGAGAAAGTTCAATTCCATTATCTGCCCTGTTAAATGTAGCCAAAGAGTAGGAATATCTCCAAATTTTATGATTGCGATAGATATATCTGTGTTTTTATTCGGTTGGTAAGCCATTTTCAGTGATATTTCTAATCTTAGGTGATCAAAACAGCTTGGCAATATTTAACCCTTTCAGTCCTTACTGCCCTCAAATTCTTCATAGGATTCAATGGTTAGGGCAGTCTTGAACTGAAAAGGATGGGACAGATAATGGGATTAAACCTATGGGAATAAATCAGTATTTACCAGTTAAATTCTTTCTCTAATAGACTTCGATCCCAAATTTTCATTTTAAAAAATTCAAATTCATATATAGTATGGCAGAAAAAAAGGCTATAAGAAGAAATGGCAGTATGTTGATTTTGGAAAACCAGTGGGCAAAAGCAGCTGGCAAAAATTCCTTTGTGACATCAAATGATTTATCACCACTTGTGCCTAAAAAATAAAACCAACCCAAAAGAGACTTTTCTTTCATAAAGCTATACTTACTGAGGAGGTCTCTCTGTGAAGATCCAAGATTTTCTCCTCGGATGGTGACCTTGGTGCCTGGTTCACCCTCTTTCGGGGAGAGACCAGTCACTTTTGGAGGTTCCATATCTACAAGCTAGTGAACCATTTTCTGAAATGAATAATATTTGATTAAAAAGAAATTTTATTATTAGACAGTACAAAGCAGATTGAGACATTCTCTCTTGTCTGCAATCATTGGGGGAACAGAATATAGAGTGCTTTTATAAAGATTGATTACTTTAACTGGCACAAAATAAATAACCAAGAATATTTTTTTTAACTGAATGGCAGAATAAAACCACCGAACAAAGATACTAAGTATATAATAGGTCAGAGTGAAAAGGCGTTATGTTATATGTATGTAACATAGTGGTTTTATTAAGAGCGTTACTATACATTGTCAGCTTAGAGGAGAAAGGCACTAAGTCACTTCTCTTTTAGCTCAATTATTCTGTACGAAAGGTTGTGCCAAATTTGATGATACACGTTCACTTCTTCCACGCTACTTCAATCTTACCAAACAACTGAATCCACTTCAGCATTGCAAGATTTGGGATCTTGTTTCCTTTGGCACAGTTCTACCACTTACAAAAGATTAAACAAAAGTGCTTTGGTGTGTTTACTCTACACATTATAGGTAAAAACAATTAAAAGCAACACTGATAGTTGCAATATTATGATTGCTTTGGATTTCAATATGATATTTTTTGGAAATTTATCAGAACACTTGATATTTGTGCCCGACTAATTCTAAAGTACCCTTAAAATTCAACTTTCTAACGTTATATTAATTCCATATTCTGAAAAAGGTATCTGTCAAAAGCAAAAGTAGGCGTTTCTGGCGAAAACCTCCTGAAATGTTTCTAAAGATCCATCGAAGAGAAGAATATAAAAACGGTAAAGTAAAACAGTAAAATTAGATAAAGTAAAATTAGAGCTAATAAAAATCTTTTAAAAAATAGTTGAATTTACTTTTTTCTCCATCCTATGTGTTTGGTGTTTATGTTTATTTACCTCATACTTTTCAGATCAGTTCAGTTTTTTACGGCACGAGTCAAGTGCGCATGCTCACATTGAAAACTTTTTCCGGGATAAAAGACAATAATCCGTAATTCATAAAACTTATACATAAAATGAATAAAATACAGCTTTAACTACACATTTAAAAGTCAAACAAACATGCAATAGGGAAGATATATTGTCTGAATGCTCTCTTTGATAGCAGTTGAAGGTTTGCAGCGGTATGTCGAAAAACTGTGAAAGAGTGCAAAAAATCTCAACAAATTATTCAAAATATGAAGTTTTAGAATGATTCAGATATGTTTAAAAGAATAAAGGTATATGAGTTTTTCTACACTCTTTTTTTTTCATTGAAATTTTCAAAAACGAGTGAAAAATATGTTCTGTCATAAAATCTCCTCCTTGTTTTCCTGTCACGTGTGTGTACTTTTCTTTCCTGCCATTCAACTCGTATGCTTCACGTTTCAAAACAAAGTTCAACAAATCGTAAGTCGTCTGCCATCAAGTATTTGAAGAGGAAATAGTTTCAGGATAAGTTAAACATGATTTGTAATGATCAAAGGTTAGATATATCTCTTCCTCTCAAGTTCCAAGTGTTTGATTCACCTTCGAAAAACCCATCCCTTCCAAGATAATTGTTCTGATTACAGGTATGACGTTTTTTAACTTAAAAATCTGGTATCACAGGATTAGGATAAGATAAGTTTGTCCCAGTTTTCTTTGCATTTTTTTTTAGATTTGACTGTTCATTAATCCGTAAGGTTCCTTGTTTTTTACTTGTACTAGCCTTTTCTTTTATCCCTTATTTCTTATAGTTTAAGTCGAGTATCAAATTTTTGAAGATTATATCTTAAAAATTTCTGAAATTTATTTTATTTTTTGTGCAATTGATATACATTTTAATATTTCAGATTAATGACGATTTTCGGAGTTCATAAGCAAACTTTTGAAATGGTTAATAAATTGATGGATTTAAAGTAAGTATTTAATATGTCAGTAGCTTTTTTCTAATTATAAACGAATTTTTAGAGTAAATTTTAGATTTTTTGCCTTTTTATACTGTTGAACGTAGTGTGATAAGATATCTTCCTACTCTTGACCAAGTCTATATATTTCAGCAATTATTCACTGTTAACAAAAGATTTAAAATTTAATAACATTTGCTGTTTTATTTTGATTTATTCTGTAGAACACTTATATACGAGTAAAAAACAATATAGCATCTAGAAATGATTGGGGGAGTGGACAGTGCTTTTCTAAATTCACTTATGCAGTGCAGTTTTATTTTTTCCCCCTTTTCCCTACAAGTAATTGCAAGATAATTTTTTTACTTTAATTTTAAAGCAAGTTTTAAGTAATGTGACCAACATACACCCTACATTTGGCAGGACTATCTCTTTTTGTCTTACTGTTCTACTTAATAAGATTATGTAAATAGGTAGATTTTCTATGACGAGTATATTTGCAAAACATTTGAATTTAAGTCTGATCAAGTGATACTTTTTCACTGTGCTGCTGTTAGATCCATGATCCATTCTATTAAAACCTGATCTATGATGAGGGGACTTTTTGGTTAGTCCTAATCATCTCCCCAATACCAAAAATCTAGATGTGGGCCTGATAATGGGGTATGGATATTGGGCCCTCCCCGAAAAAAAGTATCTATATCAGCCACTGCAATGACAACAACAAAAATTTGGCAATATTTGAATATTTGGTGAATTAAAGAGCTAATCTCATTAATCTACTCAAAGAAAATAATATTTTAAAATTAAAATAACATGTCAATATTTTTCAGATTCAAGATTTTGAATGAATTTTAGTAAATCTTAAATATAAAACAGTTATTCTTAATTTATGAGTAACTTATCTCATGGGTATTTTAAGCACTCTTCTTATTGCTTATGCATTTTTTAGAATTTACTTGCTTACCTGGAATGTTGTCGGTCGACCTCCGATCGAAGACTTGAAAGGTGCATTGGGCTTGGAAGAGCCAATTGATGTATCGCAGCTTCCAGATTTCTATGGACTTGGGTATAGTGAATCTTCAACTAGTTATAATTTGAAAATAATGAAACTGATAGATTTTTTTATGTAGGTTGTCTTATTTTACAGTGTTTGGTGTTTTTCATCTGTGTATAACTTTTTTTTATCCTTTAGGCTTCAAGAAGTAAGTTGCAAACCCCAAGATCTAATTGCAGAGATTATTGTAGAAGACCCATGGGTTGTTGCTTTCAGAGATATGCTGCACAGATGGGACTATGTGAAAGTAAGCTTTTTTTTATGCATGAAGTTGTTCATGCAAAATGTTATCCATTAGGTTGGATGAAAAAATAATAAAAAGTTTCCTGATAAAAATACTTGGCATGACAAAAGTTCTGTATAGATTAGTATTCTCTCTTTTGGAAGTAATAAATTTTTAATGTGTAAGAAATTTTGTTTAGTTCTTTTCCTGAATTTTTTAAAGTCTAAACGCTCAGGAACTAATTAATCATATTTTTCATATTCATATTATCATATTTTATTTCCTTTAAAGTAATGTGTATCATGTCCAACTTTCTTTTAAAAATATTAACAATTAAAAAATTATATAAAATTTCAAGAACTATTTTTTAAATTCTTTGAAACTTAAAATTTTAATATTTTTTAACTTCTAAACAAAACATTTCTCCCAAATTTTAAGATTAAAATCAATTTTAATAGTAACAAAAAAAATTAGCAAAATTTGAGCTCTCTACTTTTAGGTAAAAAATTATTGCATTGGCTTTTTCTCCGTAATATTCCTTACAGTTATGTTCATACTTCATTCTTTAACTTTCTAAAATACTAATCTTATTTCGCAAAAGGTGTTAGTATGTAAAGGAATAAAATAAGAACACAATTGCTTTTTTTGATCCACCCTATTATCCATATAATTTGTTGTTAAAGAATGTTTAATGCTTAAAAACCTTTTAGAATTCACTTTTAAAAATTTTACAGTGACTTTATTAAGAGTTACAGTTGACTCTTTGTATCATCTTAATTTTTTAAAATTGTAAGGAAATTAACCAAGTTGTTTTCTTAACCCTTTCAGTTCTGGCTACCCTAAATTTTCTATGGGATTCAATGGCTATCTCAGGCAGTCTTGGACTGAAAGTGTTAAACAATTATGGCTAATACTATATTGCTACTTACTTTCATGAAAATATGCAATTACAAACTATTTACTGTTTTTCCCCATCCAATCTGATTTGAAACTATATTTACTTTTCAGTTGAAGCAAATACGACTGCAAGGAATGTGTCTGTACCTCTTTAGCAAAAGGGAGCATATAACTCATATCAGAGGCCTCCAAACCAGCTATACCAGAACTGGCTTGGGAGGGATGTGGGTAAGAGTATATTCAACTTTAATGCATAGTTTTATTCAGCTTAGTCTGTAATCACCTAATTTTTACATTATATGATTGAATTAATTAACTATTTGCAATATTTTCATAAGTGCTTAATGCCTCTTTAAACCAAAAAACAGTTTTAAATATCATACAATTCAATATATTGATAACATGTTACAGTATAGGCCTAACTTAGATGACACAATTACAAATTTAAATACAATAAAGTCTTGGTTATCCAAGCTATCAAATGTTTCTAAAATCCTGTTATTTTTTAAAAATGCAATAAATTGCTACAAAAAAATGTCAAATTAACATAAAACAATACAAAATTGATATTTTCAACACTTCAACCAGGAAAAAATAATTAAATTTAATTATTAGCTCATATGGTTGAAAGAATGCAAATAATTATTTAATTTGAAAATCATCCTTGCCCCACCCATATGGTCGGTTTAGACTTTGGTTTTATGGTCCAAAAGCCGACCCAGGGCCAATTAGCCAACAAAGGAAGGCCCTCCTCATATAGGAGTGTTGGAGGAAACCACCAAACCACACAAAGAGCTCCCTACCCTTTTCTCTGTTTGTCTTATCAGCCCTTTTCCTCCAAAGTATGCTTTTGTGCTATAAAACCAAGGATTATAAAAGTCAAAACTGATCCACATAAAAGATGTCTTTATTGATAATTTTAGGTGCTTTTTTTCTTAGTGTGAACCTTTTTCTTTCAAATAGTATATTTAAATTTAAAATGACTTTCCAGGGAAACAAAGGAGGGATCAGCATCAGGTTCTCTGCTTATGGATGCTCCATATGTTTTGTGAACTGCCATCTGGCTGCTCATGACACAGAGTTGAAACAACGGGTTGAAGTAATCATATATTATTTAGCTACTCAGATCATTTAAAGTACAAGCAGTTTATTTGCTGGCCACAATTTATCTAAAAATGACGTTTTTTAAGAGAAACATTTCTTTTCAGGATTACAATGCTATTCTTGATCATCAGAAATTTGTAGATCCTCTCACAGAAAACATAATTACCCATGAGTATGTATTTGGTTTAGCCACAACTAGACTCAAATTACCTATTTGGATGAACTAAAATGATGTTTACTTTTCAGTTACACTTTCTGGTTTGGTGACCTAAATTTTAGAATCGATGATTACACCTCTGATGAAATTGTTCATCTGATAGAAAGGAAAAACTTAGGGCAATTGCTTACTAAAGACCAAGTAATTGTTTTATATTTTTTTGTATTTATTATTGTCTTATGGATTTATAACTAAAAATTGTCATGGTTAAATAATATTTTCCTTCACAATCTGTTTTAAAAAAGGGATATATTTTTTTTTAATTAGATTTTTAAATTTAATGGAATTTAAATTAAATTTTATCAATGTTAGTTAATTATAGAATTGATTAAAATGTATTAATTGAACTAATTGTTTATTGTAACAATTGTTTGGCATTTGTCCTATTTGAAGTTTTTAGTTTTGAACTTGCCATATTTATCTTTTAATGTACCTCATAATTTTTATTCTTTTTTATACTAGCTTCGTAAAGTAATTAAACTGGGTCAGGCTTTCTCAGAATTCACTGAAAGTTCTCCAAATTTTGATCCTACTTTTAAAATGAATATTGGTCAAGAAGGTTATGACTTATCGTAAGTATATTTTACTATGTTGGTTGTATTAAATCTAATTGTTTTCATTGTTAAAAATGTAATTTATCTGTCTGAATTTGTGGTGTAACTGCACAAATCAGTGCTACAATTATATCTTTTATTGTTAAGGTATATTTATGTGCTTTATAAAAAATTAATGTCTTAAGCGTTAAAAAGTTCAAAAAATCTAACTAATAATGTTTGTAAAAAAATTGCTTCAAGGAAACAATTTCAATTTAGTCACATGTGTATAGTTAGTTACGAAAACTATCACTGATTTGGTTTTCATTGCTGTTTGAGTTTTTCATCAAGTTTTCTCTTTATACCAGTTTTAAATTTTAATGTTATATCCTATTATTATTTTTTTCTAAATGAATTTGAATTGTTTCTACTAGGTATCAAAATAAGTATAGCAAAATCTTACAAAGTTATCCCAATTGATAAGATTTTCTTAAATCACGATTTTACTTATTAAAAGTGTTTTTGTCATGCAAGTAGTCACCAGTACTGGCTCTGTTGCCTCTTGGTGACTAATTCTTATTTTTTGTAGATTGTATGTTTAAAAAAGATAAATAAATTATTATTAAAAAGAAAGTTTTGTGATCATATTGGAGAATGTTATGCACCTTAAAACTGATTGATAGTTTCTTTTTTTTTAAATTAACATATGTTTACAGGAAAAGAAAACCTGCTTTTACTGATAGAATATTATATCGTTTTACACCCAATGCTTATGAAAACGTCACTCTTAGTTTGAAACAACAACATTATGATAGTCATCCTTCATACCTGCAAAGTGACCACAAGCCTGTATCTTCAAGTTTCATTATTAAAGTAAGATAATATCTTTCCCTATACTTTATTCAATTAGGGTACAGAGCTCAAAAAGTAAAATAAAAATTAAAGGGATTAATAATTTCTTAAATGCTTCAGAGCTACAACTCCATACTGATTCAAAAACCTAAAACTAAAGATTTTATTTTATTAATTCAATATATATTGGCTTGAAACAAAAGAAAATATCCTTTAAAAGGGGGCTTACCTGTTTATTCGAAGACATTAAAGTTATTTTAAAACTATATTTTATTAATAATGAATAATCTAGCAACCTTAATTTAACTACATGCTTGATAAACAATTCTTTTGTATGTTTAGATTTTGCAGTAGAAGGTGAGGGGTGTTTAAATATCCCTTCCATTTTAAATCATAGACAAATGGGCTCTTGAGTTTTGATAGAATAGTATGCTGTTGAAAACACTCCTGTGTAGCATACTTTACTTCATGTTAAACTTTTGCTTTGCACTCCTTTTTTAACTGATGCATTTGGATTTCAGGCATTTTCTCAGCCTACTGAAAAGCATGTTACATTTTTACCCATCAAAGACTGGCAGGTGAACTCTGACAGTACAGCTTGGTACACATTCAGTGAAGGCGCTGAGCCCAGTACTTGGGATTGGATTGGTCTTTTCAGAGTAATACTTTCTATTCCACTTTTTTTTATCCAAAATTGTTGCTTTTTTTCTTTACTCATTTATTATATAGCTATAAATATTAAACTAATTCTACAACAATTCCCAGAATGATGTAATTTATTTTTAAAATGATGGCACCATTTTTGAGTGAAATTTTATCAATCTTTCATCTTTTTAAATTTTTTCTTGTTTGTAGATTAGGCTGAAAGCATTTTTGTCCATTTTGGTTAGAAGGTAGGAAAAAGGAAACACACTTGCAGGATACAATTTTGTGAAAAACAAACTCTTCCTCTTTAGATCCCATGAATGTACATCATATTTTACTTAATAAACATATAATATTAATTAAGTATTACTATAAAATATGCAACTCAGAGCTGTTGCATACAAAATATTATCTTATAATTTGCATCCATTTTCTGTGTTAGTTTAATATCAATGTGCCTTAGCTGCAATTTTAAAAAATAAACAATATTTTTACTATATCCTTAATCTAAGCTCAATTTAAGCTGGAATGTGCCGGTATGGCATTCCAATTCATCTCTCTGGGAACTGACTATATTTGAATTATCCTATTTTGGGATACTCCCACCTTTCCCACAAAAGTTTACCATTCCGGCTCCTGTATGAATAGAAATGAAGCCCTTCTTAGATCTATACCACTGTGTTTGTGTTAATAAAATGACATAAGTTTTTTTTCAGTTAGAATAGACACCCAATGTATGAGTTATTAAGAAATAGAGAATTCCTGTCACTGAACTGAAAACTAATTCCTTCACTCCTGTGAAGTGGCTAGTAAAGGTTATGGTCAGACAAGTACATTTAGAAATAAACTTTCATGCCCTGTGTTAAGGTGCCTCCTCACTTCTCGTTTTTACTTGAAAAGTCACAAGTAATGTGGATGTTTTTTTAAGTCGGTGTGATTTACAACCAGGGTCGATCCCAAAATAATCACTACTACAAATCTGCAAAAGAGGGTTTCTAAAATCCACAAGGCTCAGATTGACAGGAGTTTATCTCATGAGGAGATCTGACTTCAGACTTCACAAGTTGTGTGGAGGCAGCATTAGTGCTTAACTTTTTACTGAGGTAGCTCCTAATAACTAAATGATGCACCAAATTTTGGAAGAAATAAGCTTATCATTAGAGTTTCTTAATCTACTGTTGATGACTCCTAATTGTTGGAATTGTGCTTCCCTCAGGCGGACTTCTCAAGCACAGACGAGCACGTGTGCTACATCTGGGCTCCTGTGCGGCCTTCCAGCAACACTCCTGTGCTCCCATCGCTCAGCGAAGAAGACACACAAGGCGCCTGTGCTTCTCCACGCCCCAACCAGGGTCCCTGGTACCGGGTGGTTTTTGCTGACCAGACCCTCCTCATCCCTGGTCGCTACCGTCTTTTCTACATGAGCTCCGAGTTTGACGACATCCTTGGCATCAGCGAACCTTTTGAAGTAAGTTAGTTGGAGGACCGACTGAAGCGCTCTTCTTTCCTCTCTGCTCTCACGCTCCTGGTTACTTGCACTCACAATAATCTCCCTGTGGCTTGCATGGAGGTGTGAGTAAAATGTTCTATGAGTAGTAAAGTTTGTTAGTTTGGTGTATGAACTTTGGTTTGGTGCTGCCAGTGTTTAGCAAAATGTTTATAAAACTGTTGTTTGAAAAATGCGTAGTATTTTATTGACAGCTAAAAAAGCTTAATGACAATCCTTTCTTTTGGTTGACCCATAAACTACTTCATGGTTTTGGTAAAGTCTTAGTTAATTTTTAAAAAATATGCTGATATCATGCAGTTTGTATATTTACAAATCCTATAATCTTTAGCTGATATATCCATTAATTGGATAGATTAAAATCAGGTAGTTATAATGAAACCATTCTAACTTTTACTAGATATCTTTATTTTGAACAATATTTTAAATTTGTTTCAAAATCTCTTATACTTTCCTTTGAATATTAATTAATTTATAAATGTATAAAATTTAACTGAATTTAATAATCATTAAGTAAACAAGTTAGTTTTAAATCTGAGTTTTTTACACCATATCATTGCTCCACTTTAAATTTAATCAATTAGCTTTAATTTTGTTATTAGTATGTTCTTAAGTAGTTAGCTCTAGTTAATTCATTAACTTTCATTTTTATGTTTCAGTTCCGTCTACCTAATAGGATGTCTCCTTCTTTGACATTTAATTTTGATAAGTGAAAAAGTATTACCCTTGTTTTAAAAAAATTAGATTGTGTATGTACTAGTTTTTAATTTTGAAACTGCTTGAAACTAATATTTCAAATATTAATTATATAAAGGCCTTTAATATTTTCCATTCTTTTGGGTAGTTCATCATGAAATTTTAACAATTTTCATTGACTTGGCTTTTGGCTCTGCTTTTCCATTTTTTAAAAATAGAAATAAGTGTAGGCATAAAATCGATCCTAGATCTTACTTTATATTTGAATACATGCTTTTTTATATTAAAACTGTTCTAAATCCCTAATTTGAAGACTTTTTCTAGTTCAACCTGAAATATTTAAAAAAAGGTATCCTTTTATAAAAAAATCTTTGTTTTAATTCATTTTCTTTAGTTTACTTATTTCAGTCTATGTTATCCTTGACTTAGTTCAATAAGAAATTTATTTCATGTCTAACTAGGTTATGACAGTAGATTATAATAATTAACCATAGAACATTTTGCTCACATCTACTAATGCTTTTTTTATGCTGACTCACCTCTTACTTTCTGTACAAAGCAAATGTAGTGTAATATCCTTTCAAAAGTAAGTTATTTTAAATGCTTTCAGACTAAATCATTGGAATAATGACTTTAAAGAAGGTACCAAACACACATGCATTGTGGCTAAAGATATATAGATATAAATGCCATTGAAATATGTTGCATTTAAAATGTATATTTATTTGGAAAAGTACTTTTTTAATTCTTAATGTATGTCCCTACATGGTTCTTCAATACAGTTCATGTTTCTCCCATGTTACTAAAAACATTTCTAGATTTAATCCTAGTTTAATGGCAGCTATTTTAGCCCTATAATGGCATCCAAATTCTATTTATTCTGCTGATCAGCCTTTAAAAGCTTACACTACATTTGCCCCCTTCTGTACTTGCCTATTTTGTTGAAACCCCATGACTAATGATAAAAACTTGAACTAAAATCTGCAGTACAGATCTGATTCACTCTATGGTGACGGTGGTACAAATGGTGGTGGTGGTCTATTTGAGGATATGCTTCTGCTGACATCTGTGGCTGTAGTGATAGTTGCTCTGGTGTTCACTGCCCTCAAATGCAATTATCTGTTTTCGTGAATCATGCAGATTGGTGAGCAGAACTGAGGTGCAGGATTATGGAGACGGGACGTGCATCTGTTCATGTTGCTATTTCAGGAAAAAGGACGGTAGTTTTATGAACTGTGGTAGAAGTAAGAGGCCACTGAATTTTTTTTTTACAAATCAAAATGTATGTAATGTGCATGTTTAAGTTTTGTATGTACTATAAAGAGTTGTAAATCAATGATGTTAAAAAGAGGCATTTTCTGAAATGATTTCCTAATCTGAAATTGTTGAATAATTTGACTGCAAGTTTTTTAAAATTTTTCTTAAAACTTTATTGGATTTGGTATGTTATGTATGAAGGAAAATTTTATGTTGATTTTTTTATCTTGATTACATTAGTTTCATGACTAGGAGGGAAACTTTCCCTTTTTCATGATAAAGTAAAATTTCCTGTAAAATATTCAACAAAGTCAAGGGGATTTTTTTTCAGTTTTTGTCTTGCAAGTATGATATTTTAAAATCCATACTAATTTGTTTCATTGTTCATAGAATAGACATATTTATATCATGTGCGTAAAAGATCAAAGTTTTTCATGTACGATTGTTAAACATGAATATATACTTAACTGCCCTTAAATCTAAGATTGATATTGCCCATACTTGATAGCCTTCAAGGAGCATCAGTATTTTTAAGAGTATTTAGTGTTTCTTTTCCTTGTATACTACATATCTTTATCAATCCTAGGCAAATCATAACTTTTTTTCTTGTATTCATCATCACTACATTCCCTATCACTGCTGCATCATCATCAGAACAGTATTATAACCCCTTATGAAATCAAAACCCCCTGTTTAAGTTAAGTGTAATCCATTGGTAGAAGAGAAGTACTTAGTATGGTTGACTTTTTTATGTTTTGTACCATTATAGTGCTGTAGTCATCAATACAGTCTTAATCCTTACATAAGTTGAAACAATTAAAAAAAAAAACAGGTGTTAAGGTAATTCTGACAATGCTCATTAGAATTTAATATCTTTTCATTGATTCTCTTTTTATTTTCTCAAACTGTATGAGCCAGTGTGTGTTTATCAAACTATGATATATGTATCCTTAATTATCCTTATTTGTCTAGTATAACTTGTGTCACAATATTTACATGAAAAGTTTAAATAATTGCAACATGTTCCTTTTTTTTAAATATTTTTTGTTGCTAAGTGAGTAGGAGTTTTCTACAGTGAAATGTAAAGAAAAATACTTTTTTATGGCATCTAAAAATTAAAATCTAGTTTACTTCGCAATAACAATGTTTTTGATGTATAGCAAACCCATAATTTTTTATATATGGATTTTAGTTATTTGTTTTTTATATTAGCTTTTTTAATTTAGAAACTTAAAATTTTTTGTTCTATTCTGAATTTAAATAACCTTTACCTAGATACAGTATATTTTTCTGTAAGATTTTTCTTTCATATGTTATAAGTTGTAAAGATTTTTGTTTTAAAATTTTAAAGCATTTCAATATCCTGGTTGAAGGTACTTAAATTGCTAAATTTACTAAGAGCATTTTATTGTGGTCTTTGTCTACTTAAAAGAATTTTTAAAAATATCTATTCTACTATTTTTGCAATAATTGTTTTCCATTTGAAATTTTCTCACTTTATTTTTTATGTGTATTTTTTTGCTTTTTTATGGTTTTATCTATATTTTCCACAGTACTTAAAAAATAAATGAATTTTTATTTTAGTTTTTGCGAGAAATTCACTTTAGTTGTGTTGTGTTTAAATTTCCATCGATAGAAAGGTGATCAAACTTAAAAACTTATTTAATATATTTTTAATTTTTTTTTTTAGTTTATACATGGCACTTTACAAATTCTGGTTAATTTGTATCAAATTTTTAAAAAAATAATAGAACATTCTTCACATCACTTTAATTTTCAACCCATCAAACAATTTTTTTACATAAAATTGGTGTAAAATTATATGTATCTTGATGATAAATGACGACTAGTTTATGTAATGTTTTGGAAAGTGTGCCAAATATATAAACAAACACTTTTAATCTCAAGTGGTGTATGCATACACCCACTTTCACATACACATACTTTCTTTCATAGAATCATAGGCAATGTTTACAGTAAATTTTATTAAATAAATGTCATTAGTAGGGTAAGTGTAAACATAAATTAAAATGTTGATGCTTGACTATATCTTAAGTATTATATCTTTACACATCTTTAAAATATACAGTAAACTCTGAAATTTGGATGCCTTTTTATAAATGTGCCTTTTATAGAATACAGAATTAAATATTTTTGTTTGAATGCATAGGTGACATTACACATTGCTTTATGAAACAATGCATTTATAAATAAGACCAAAACTATATATTATCTATTTTGTATGAATGTCTAATCTTTGATGTCTTAAATAGATTTTTGTTTTGCTTACACAGATATTAACTTTTAAAGTGATCAAAAGGCTACTTCGGATTCAACATCTCTTGCTTTGTTTCAATATTCATTTTTTTATCAAAATATCTAGATTTTGTAGAAAATTTATAGTTTTTAGACAGTATGGACTTGCTCTAATGGATGTTAGCATTTTTATGCTCTTATTAATAAAGTGGGTAATTTTATTATTTTTTTGTTACCTTGTAATTTGAGAGTTACCGTTTTGTAGACAAGATGTTCCTCATAATGAAAAAAAAAAAATCTCTTCTGTAGAAGATATCTCAGACTAAGGTATCACAAAATTTAATCAGAAATATTGCAACATAAAGTATTAGTCTATTGAAACCTTAAGAATTACTTTCCACGCCTGTTCAATACAATTTCCAATGAGTTTACAAAGTTGAAAATCCTCTGAATTGTGTGAATTTAAAAATTTTTACTGTGGTTCAACATTATTAAATAGCACTAATAGAGTATCAAGTAACTTAATTTATTCAAGAAAGAGTTACTAGTACCAATGGTTCTAAAATATACCTTAAATTTTAGTCCAGGCAAATTAGACATTGACCCGGACATTCAATATAACAGGCTGAAAATTGGTGGAAATGTAGAGGATAGGGTTCTGATTGATATCCTAAAATTCCCAAAAATTCTATGTGGGGGAAAATCCGCCATTTTGAAAAAACGGTTGCCATCTTGGATTACGTTTTTAAGCATAGCGACTCAACCAAGCGTTCGATTAAGTTCGTTTTTGTCCTAAATTGTTTACTAATGAGTATATTAAGAGGCAACATCAAAAAGTTCGAAACAAGAAATATAATTTAATTATAATTAATTTTTATTTAAAAAAAGCTTTGCTGCGTAAAAAGGTAGGTAGATATTCCAAATAAAAAGCTGAAAATTGGTGGAAATGTTGAGGATAGTATTCTAATTGAAACCCCAAAATTCCCAAAAAATCCATCCAAGGGAAACCGCCATTTCGAACAACAGCCGCAATCTTGGATTGCTTTTTCAAGCATTGCGACTGTCCCAAGCGTTCAATTTTGTTCGTTTTTGCTCCAAATTGTTTAAAAAAAAGTATTTTAAGAGACAACGTCAAAAAGTTCGAAATAAAAAAGTTAATTTAATTATAATTAATTTTTATTTAATTAAATTTTTGCTGGGTCAAAATACAGATAGACATTCAAAATAACAAGCTGAAAATTGGTGGAAACGTAAAGGATAGTGTGCTGATTGATATACCAAAATTCCCAAAAAATCCCTCTCGGGGAAAATCTCCCACTTTGAAAAAAAGCCCCGTCATCTTGGACCCGCAATTTTAGCATAGTGGTAGTCTAATTTTCTCTTTACACAACAATGAAACTTCCCCAAAACGCATTGTTGTAGCCAAAAAAAGATGGAATTTTAAAGTCGAATGTTTAAAAAACTATTCAAGCGATTAAAGTAAATTTGGGCTTAAAATGTAGATTATTTATTCAATAAAAACATGCCATTACGTGTATGGTCAAAAATACCACCGTTTGGTTGCTATATCGTTTGGAAATTAGTTTAGTTTCTCATTTTGACCATTTTGTTCATACTATTTGATTTAGTTGCAACCAAACGGTGATATTTTTGACCATACACGTAATGGCATGTTTTTATTGAATAAATAATCTACATTTTAAGCCCAAATTTACTTTAATCGCTTGAATAGTTTTTGAAATATTCGACTTTAAAATTCCATCTTTTTTCGGCTACAACAATGCGTTTTGGGGAAGTTTCATTGTTGTGTAAAGAGAAAATTAGACTACCACTATGCTAAAATTGCGGGTCCAAGATGACGGGGCTTTTTTCAAAGTGGGAGATTTTCCCCAAGAGGGATTTTTTGGGAATTTTGGTATATCAATCAGCACACTATCCTTTACGTTTCCACCAATTTTCAGCTTGTTATTTTGAATGTCTATCTGTATTTTGACCCAGCAAAAATTTAATTAAATAAAAATTAATTATAATTAAATTAACTTTTTTATTTCGAACTTTTTGACGTTGTCTCTTAAAATACTTTTTTTTAAACAATTTGGAGCAAAAACGAACAAAATTGAACGCTTGGGACAGTCGCAATGCTTGAAAAAGCAATCCAAGATTGCGGCTGTTGTTCGAAATGGCGGTTTCCCTTGGATGGATTTTTTGGGAATTTTGGGGTTTCAATTAGAATACTATCCTCAACATTTCCACCAATTTTCAGCTTTTTATTTGGAATATCTACCTACCTTTTTACGCAGCAAAGCCTTTTTTAAATAAAAATTAATTATAATTAAATTATATTTCTTGTTTCGAACTTTTTGATGTTGCCTCTTAATATACTCATTAGTAAACAATTTAGGACAAAAACGAACTCAATCGAACGCTTGGTTGAGTCGCTATGCTTAAAAACGTAATCCAAGATGGCAGCCGTTTTTTCAAAATGGCGGATTTTCCCCCACATAGAATTTTTGGGAATTTTAGGATATCAATCAGAACTCTATCCTCTACATTTCCACCAATTTTCAGCCTGTTATATTGAATGTCCGGGTTTGGCCCTTATTTTGTCTAATTTGCCTGGACTATTTCATTGAATTTCAATCGCAACATTTCTACAATTTATTTTTTAAAGTGTGAATGCAGTTAGGATTCCAAAGCTCTTGTTACATTATTTAATAACCAAGTTAGACATTGGGCTTCCAGTAAAATATTTCATATATTGTGCTTGGCTTTCTTGAATAGAAAGGTATGAGGTATATGTATATGTTAGGAATAGCCTTATGGTTTAGATTTCAAGTTACAATTAGAAACATCTTTCTAAATCTTTTTATGACAGAAATATTTAAAAGAAAAAAGCTAATTATGGGTTTAGTGAATTTTGGCTTTCTTTAGTAATTTAACTTTTAAGGTATCTTATTTCATTTACAGTGGAAGCTCTTATAACGACCTGCTCTTATAAAAATCCTCTCTTATAAAGACCCAAAAATTAGTCTCTATAAGAGCACAAAAGTGCTCTTATAAAGACTAATCTTCGAATCGATTCAGCTTATCGAATACTTTTCTGGATCGGTTTGTTTGCGTCACACATGAATTAGCCAATAAACGAATATCAGAGTATGACAAACAGCACCAAGTAACCATCGCATCTTCTTCTCGCTTGCTTTCGCCCGGGGTAACCGGCTACAATCCCAAAACGAAATCTTGCGCTACCCAATGCCTTTGTTGATTTGAGACTTATTTATTATTATTATTAGCGTTTTAGTTTTATGTAAGCATCCGAACATTCTAAGGAAGCTCAGCTACGCAATAAATTAATATCAAAATAAAAATTTAATAGCAAACACAAATATTTATATTTTGTAAAATATTGATCTTAAATTTCATAGCAAAAAATAAGGTAATATAACATTAAATTGAAAGTATCAAGAATTCATAAAATAATAAATAATTGCTTAAAATGAGGAAAAATCAATTGGGCTATTCGAACTGTGTTCTAAATCCCAACGATCTAGTATCCTACTGTTTGGATATAATGGTAAAATATACAACCAAGGGTTTCAGTTAGTTGATTAAAAAACGTATTACGGGTAACTGCAATTTCCATAATCCATCCCTTTGCCTTTGACGATTGAGGGTTGGTGATCGTTTTCAGGTTTAGATTTCCTCTAAACTTTATAAACTAATCTACTAAAAATATTTCTTTGAGGGAATCGAGTCCACCTTCCCGAAAAGCATCAAAATTGATAGTTTAGTTTAACGAGTTTATTACTTTTAAACGAGTGATATTCTACACTCGAGTGTATCACTTGAAGTTTGCTCTTATAACGACAAAAAACTCGGTACGGATTAATTACGTTATAAGAGCTTCCACTGTACTTATTTTCCTTCTTTATTGCATTCGGTGTGAATAAAATCCAGTTGTATGAAATTGTTGCAATGGTTAGCTTTTCAGCTACTTTGGCAGCTTTTGTTTAATATCTTAAGAAAGTTGGAGAGCATACTGAATATATGATGACATTGTTTTTTTTAAACATAAGATAATGTAATTGTACTATTTGCGCTTTTACCACTCATTCTACTGTTTTGCTCAAACCTTTGTATGTATAGTTGATCTTTAGAAAATGTGTAGTTTTACTATTGGCGTCGTCAGCATCAAAATATTGAGGGGGTTGACCCAGGGATAAGAGAAACCTCACAGAAGGATTTCCCCAAACCTTGAGTTATTAACTCCCAATGAAGAAACTATTTATTTCTCAGCACTTCTCTCTTAAATGACTTTAAAGTTCGTAACCGTTGAATTAACTTTTCCACATTTTTAATTATCAGTAAATTTAAAAAAAGGGGGTCTAGGGGCTCTCCCCCAGAAAATGGTTGGAAATTTCACTCATTCAAACTCCTTTTTGGTGCACTAGGAATACATGTTATCAATATTTAAAATACTTAAGTTTTTATGCTTGAACCAGTGCTGGAGTTTAAGAAAATATTTAGAATAGGGCCCCGTTTTTTTTATTGGCCAAAAAAATTTCGGCGGAATAGTCTAAATATTTTGGCTAGTCTAATAATTTAAGTCTCCCTCTGAAGTTATAAATTTAAGTTTTTGAAACAATGTTTTTAATTATTAAGGGGAATGTGCACCCCCGGGATCGACGCCGTGGTTTTACCCTTGTTTTTTAAATATTTTATCTCAAGTGCTTAAAAAATAAGTTACTGTTTGTAAGAATAAGCTGTTGCTTGTACTTAAATGTTTTGTAAAGTATGGTGTATTTATTATTAAAACTATTTTTATGAAGATGATTTAGTTTATTTTTAACATCATTTGACGCTTAAATAGTATTTTTTCTGTTCTTGCAACCCTAAATAAGAATAAAAATAGCTTAAACCATTAAAACCTTTTTCAAGCCATGACTCTGTATAATGAAATTAAACATAGTGATGTTTAATTTCATTATACAGAGAGATTTCTTAAAATTTTACATAACCTTTTTAATAGTTCGTTTTACTAGCAATAAATATTATGCGAAGGACCTTTTTTACATCTTTAATTTCAAAAATTCGTTTTGTATTTTGTACGAATTTAAGTTTTGCTTCAAATAAATCGATTAAAACTATTCGTTAGTGTTCGGCAACTAGTGGTCAAAAAATAGTTAACTACCAACTAATAACTGGTCTGGGAAATTATAGTTGCAACTAGTAGTTAACTATTTTTTCCTGGGACTAGTTGCAACTAGTAGTTAACTATTTCCCAAAGTAGTTAACTACTAGTTAACTAGTCTATTTAATTTCATAAAATATTTTTTGGCAAAATTCTAATACATCTTTCTTATCTATGTCACAAAAGCAAAAATCGTTTAAGCTTCGCGCAAAAATGTTCTTTATTTCTGGTTAAGGTATAGAGCATTTTCAGTCACATGACTCGGACCTAACAACGACCTTAGCAACAGAAGATGTTACAGTTTTTTGCCCTACAGAGGTTAACAGTTACAGAAAATGACTAGCAGTGGAATTCTTCTATTGGAGCATTTGTAATCACGTGATCCCATACCTAAAAACCGCCGTAGCAACAGATAAACAACGGCCTTAGCAACAGTTAAAAGCCCTACAGAAAGTACACAGTTAAGAGAAAATAACCGTTTGTGACGTCACCTGAAAATACTCTATTTGAGTACTCTACTTTTGATAAAAATTTTAAATAAAATTTTTTTTGAAGTAGTTGAAAATTTGAAAGTAGTTTTAACTAGTAGTTGATTAAAAAAGTAGTTAAACTAATAGTTGAACTACTTTAAACTAAAAGTAGTTAAACTACTAGTTAACTAGTAGTTGATCTGTAGTTAACTACTAGTTGCAACTAGTTCTAGTTAACTAGTGCCGAACACTACTATTCGTTAACTAGAAATGAAATTCAATTGGAAATAAGTCATATTTGTACAATTAAACGAGCTGAAAGACAGAGAATTAAATAAAAAGTTTTTTTTAAATTTAAGCTATCAAATAGTATTTTCATTATTAAAAACTTTGGTGGTTCACACAAAAGCTCTTAGGGGACATCCATAAATTACGTGAGTTGTTTTTTCCAAAATCTGGACCTCCCCCCTTGGTGAGATTTTGCTGGATCCCCCCTCCCCCCACGTGAGATTTTCTCAACCACTAGTTTTGTTTTATCGGCATAAAAATTACCATTCATATTGCAAAATTTTGATACAAAAACACGTTGAAATCAAATACATGGGTCTAACTTGTAATTATCACGACTGACTGGCTAATGATTTACTGTTTTGACTAAGCTGAGCATTTTTTCTGAAATTAAATCCAATAATTTGCTAAAAGAAAAAACGTATGTTTTCTAAACTAAAAGTTGACGTGAGATTTTAATTGGAGATTTGGTGAGATTTTCCTGGACCCCCCTCCCCCCTTTTGACCTCACGTAATTTATAGATGTCCCCTTAAGGACGAAAATTTTCAGAAAAATTTGCTTTTATATGAAACCACTTATTAAAATAAGTTTAGTGCGTCTACTTTCAAATAAGTATTAATATTTAAAAACACATCACATATCAACAATTCTTAAAGGTGCATAAAATAAATCCATATTTACAACAAATGCATTAGATGAAACATTTTCAAGTATGCTGACTCTTATAACTCCAATAACTCTGAAAACCTTCAATCAGGCGTTACGGCTCTCTATGGTCTCTTGACCACATTGGCCATTGTCTGTTTCTTTTTACAACTTCAAATTTCAGTCATTTGTCACCTTTTATCTTCGGGTTTCCTGAAATAAATCCGTTGATTTTAAAATCGGAATGAGGAATGATGTGGAAATAGGAGAGTGAGGGTTGGGGAAAGAGATCAAACGAGGAGGAGATGATTTTATAAGATGATAAATAGAAAAGTGAGAGATAGAAAATAAGAGAGTGGATGATGAAGATAATGAGGGAAAGAAAGGGAAAAAGAGAATTAATAAGAAAATAGAGAACAAGGAACTGTAATGTTTTGGATGTGTTTTTTTCCTACTCACCTTCATAACTGCTCCTCTCGTTTCGAAAGGTAGGAACGCCGATGCAATGCCAGCCAGGAATATCATTCCAGACAACAGACTCATGGCAGCTATGGGGCTCTTAACCACTAGAACCTGAGAAGAGCAAAAGCGGTATAAGAGGTCACATAGCTAATTTGTGACCCCTAATGACTAACGAGGATTATAATATGATATTAGTGAGGAGGAAAGCGGGTTCCAGTTCTGAATGCCAAATAAGATGTATAACCTTACAACAGGGTGGCGAGTGACCGGGAATACCGGGAAAAGTCAGGGAATTTTGTGTTTCTGGAAAAATCAGGGAAAAGTCAGGGAATTTGTTCACTGACCGGGAATTTTTTTGAACCAAAGCATCTTTGCGTATTTTAGGTTTTTCCTTAGAACAGGAATGCAAGTGCATTGCCGAACTACGCCAATTATTGAATCCTGTTCCAAAATGCAGTTTTGAGCCGAAATTGCGCCGAACTACGCCAAAATCGAAACGAAAGCCACGCCCGCCGGATTATTTTGTGTGGCCCGCGATGCACCCTGAAAACTTCCCAAAAGTAGCTTCAGAACACTTTTTAGCATATTAAAATTCGTAAATATCTCGGGGGAGAACCCCCGTACTCCCCAGTTTATTTCGCGGAATCGTGATTTTCCGCTTTAGCTCTACTCTTCCGCTTTTTCATCCATTTTGCGCCCCGCGAACTAATTTAAATTTTTTCAGATATCCCTACTTTTTTACTTCCCAGATTATTTCTGAGAAAGATCACTATTTATCACGGAAAAAGTCGGAAAATCGCGACATCTCGTGAATGTATCGTTTTGCTCACGGAGTGTTCCGTTCCTCCCGCGATGCTTTCTTGGACGCCGCGGCCGTAAGTCGGCTTCTCTTCTCGCATTCTTATTGCGATGTAGAAAGAACTTCACTTTCACTGTGGTCGGAAACAACCGACAAATCCGGTGTTCCGGAAGTCGAAAAATAGCGATTTTTCACAAAAATTCCGGTTTTTTTTTTCCCGCGACTGAGCAGCTTAATAAGTCTAGTAAAATCTCTCAGAATTGGGTTTTTCTTGATTTTAGTCATTGGGTTCATATGGAAACTTCCCAAAAGTAGCTTCAGAACACTTTTTAGCATATTGAATACCTTGAATTTGGGTTGTACTCCTTAAAAACTTCTCGATTTTGATCATGAACATTTATTTTATAAATTTATCTCTCCTATAATAATGGTTTCAATCCGCAGCCGTTTTAGTTTTCAAAAATAGAAATTCCCGGGAAAAATAGAAATGTTTCCGGATGTTTGCATGTAAAGTTGGCTTTTTGGCGGCGTAGACGCGGGCGGAAAAAACAACTTGGCGGTCGGTTCGCGATCGCGTTTTATTACTTCGCGTCAATATCTTTGGCTTTAAATGCTTGTTTTTGTAGAAAGTGTTCTTTAATTGTAGTTCAAATGTGACCAATATTTTTGCTGGCAAATTAAAAGGTTTATTAGAGGAATTTCTTGTTGTTTGCAAGATGGGAAATATAAATTTATAGTTTGAACTTAAGAGTTTTAATATCAAACAAAGAATTACACGGTGTGTAGATAATAGGGTATGGAATATGAAAGTTTTAAGGTAAATAATATTATTTAAGCATTTTTTAAATTTTTATCAGGTAGAAAGTCTTACAAAATCTTCCGTATGGGTAATTATTGGGGGTTGAAATTAAACTTCTTAGACTTAAGTTTTTTATATTTTATTCCTGTCAGTGTTTTGCTTTTGCATTTCATGCAATTTATATATTTTGAAACAATGCATTAGAATAACTATTGATCATTATTTTCAATTTTATTGAAAGTATAAAGTAGTTTTTTTTTATTTTTTTTTTTTAAATTAATAGATTCATTTATTTAAAAATTACATTAAAATACAGGGTGATTCGAAATTACGTGGACAAACTTCGCATGGGGGTAGAGGGGACCTAGACAAGCATATTTTGAAAAACTAGAGGGGGCGCAGATGCACCGTTAAAGAGCTAGGACCTAATGTAGTGCGAGGGCGTTACAAAAGGCGATTTTCCCAAGGCCAATTTAACGAAACAAAACGTAATAGAATGAAAAAAAATTATTACATCAGATACAGCAGTATCCGTACTATTTACACCATAAATTTGATAGAAATTGGACCACTTGCTAAACCGTGGGATGAGTTTTAAAAAGTGCACTATTAATCTTTTAGCCAAAGAATGAATTTCTTTAATGGTATTTAGAAAAATGATGATAGGGCTAAGGAATTTTCAATGATCATACAGTTTCAATGATCAATTGATTGATTTACAATTTAAAAATGTATGAATATTTGATCATTTTTGTTGTGATATTTTAGTTATGCTATGTTTTATGTTTTTAACAAACATTTGAAAGTATTTTTGGAGTGTATACTAAAGCGCGTTATTAGTCAGGGAAATTTAGTTATTGGTCAGGGAAAAGTCAGGGAATTTTGAGATTGATAATCACTAGACACCCTGTTACAATATCCTTTTATCTCTATCGTTGTATCATTTCTCCAGAAAAATAATTTCAGATGCATTGAGTACTTTGTTTTGTTGTTTAAAAGCAATGGAGCAAATATTTTTTTGTGAAAATTAGTTTTTTATTTTCAAAATTGTTTAATATTGCTAGTTTACCTCAAAACGAAATGTTACAATTTGCTTACGTTATAATGTGCTCATGGCTAATAAAAAATACCAAAAGGTACACAAAAACTAATTATTTTAGCTTATGTTACGGGATTTAAAAATAAATTATGAAGAAAAAAAATTATACGATTTTTTTTATTTATGGTTTGCACATTGCACAAGGACTTGAAACCACTCATGAAAGAAACAAGAAACAAGAAACATTTTTTAAAAGTATAATGAATATAATTAAATGGTTTGCAGTTACTGAATTTTCTTACTTGTGCAACGAAAGGTACTATCAGTCCTCCTACTCTGCAAAAAGCACTTCCAAATCCGATGGCAACAGCACGGAATGTTGTTGGATACGTCTAGAGGGGCAAAAAATTTGTTGGAGTGAGACTCTGAGAAACAATCACAAAGTACTTTACTTCATATATTTTTAATACCTCTGATGCAACGATGTAAATTAATTGGAAAACTGCTAAGATGATTCCTCTGGCTGCAAACAAGATTATCAAGATGACTGTCCTCCTGAAATACACACAAATAGCGAACATTTGATTAAATATAATGAAAAAATTACAATTTTGCAAAAGACATTTTGAAAGCCGTCTGATTTTGGTAAAGAAGAAAACTCCATTCGCTTCTTTAAAAAACTGTTTTTATTTTTGAACAAAGTAAAAACAACGTTCAAACACTGCAAAGTGTACCCAAGGGTGGTTTACTGGTTCAACCCTTTCAATCTTAATTCGCCCAAGATTACCATTGAATGCTAGAGAAAATTTGGGGTGGGAGGGCTAACCCCCGGTTGAAGTTGGATAGTTATTATTTATAGTTAACCACCCCCGATTTATACATATTAAAAAAATTATATTTAAATCTTAAATTACAATGGGTCATATAACGTTAGTATGTCATAATCATATGCATATCTCTCAAGTAATTTGTCAGATACTTACTGTGTATTTAAAAGTAGAAGCATAGATAATATGCTACCGATGAAGCAAGCACCAGAGAGAAGGACTTTGCGATTCATTCTCTCCACCAAGACTGTGAATAGCAAAAGTCCTGCAATCAACAAACAAGTTTAAATCCAGCTAACCCTTTATATAACTTTCCTTCTCACAGCTAATGTAGTTTTTTTCAACCACTTTTATTATAAAACATAATTTTTTTAAATTTTGACATGAAAATGAAAGTGACAATAACTGACGAAAATAAATTGAATTACCTGGAAATTCGGCAGCGCTTGTCCATAAAAGATCTATGTAGTTCTGCTGAGTCAATCTGGAGCATGGGACTATATTTGACAAGTCCAAGTAGGAAGTACTATTTCCTTTTAGAGCTAAACATGGTACAAAAGAAATATGTATTCCATGAAGTAAAATTGTGCCTTTTCTTCGTTGAAAAGATATTGAAGAAATTTAGTTTAAAATTTTTTGAAGTGATACACACACAACATACCTCTAATTTCAAATTGTTTTTTAAAAAAGACAGAAACATTTTTTTTCTGATTTTTTTTAAAATTAGAAAGAATTAATAAGTTCAGAAAGTTAAAGGAGAATCTTACCTTCTTCTGATAGCCCTCCGTTTTGTATGATGAGGGGACTGACAAGAGCCACTCCATAGTAAGTAAAGGCGGTCGCAAACCTGCCGAGGAGTATAGGAATACATTGGTTCTATTTTGATCCAATTGCATAAAACTTAATATGGACTCACTGTGAATGACACTTTTATGGATTCAAATTTGTTCGTAAACTGAGCTATAGGTAATTATAAAAATTGCAAAATGATATGTATTTCATCATTTCAACGAATTTTCAAACAGTAATGTTTCGCTGTCCTCTTATTAGTTTGTATTCGTACTAAATTTAAATCTGGAGCAGGGGTCCACAAACTACGAATCGCCTTCCAAAGGCTTTTATCCGACACAGAATGCAATTTGGCACTCTTCCTACTGTAGTCAGCCGAACCAGGTAAAAGAGTTGGTGAATTAACCTACTGTCATTTTAGAATAATCTCTCTATATATAATGAAGGTGTCCCTGCCTGCCTGCCTGGCTGGGTTCCTGCCTGGGTTTGTCCGGAACAGATTTGGCTCAATTTCTCCAAAACTACCCGTCCGAATCGAACCAAACTTGGTACACATACGTATGGGGACGGGGGAAAGACAATGACATCATTTCCAAATTTCTAAAACCACCCCTTCACCCCCTTTTAGGCCTTTTTGTAAAAATCGCCTTACTTCTCCACTAAAGAAGATCTGTTTAACTCGCATTGTTGCAAATAATACAACAAAAACAATTTTAAACATAAAACAAAGTATTTAAAGATAAAACTTGGCTAAAATTGTTTTAAATGTTTTAAAAAGGTTATTAATAATTTAAAAAATTAAAAACGGCCCTTATAAAAAACTTTATAACAGTATTTTCTTATTGAAAACTTCATTTTCCATGAAACTTTAAGTTGAAATAGAAAGTTTTAAGAATTAGACTGGTTAAAGTAAAGATTACATCATGCAGTTTTTTTAGAAAGTTGATGATAGAAACACTAGATCAATTTGTTATTTAACCTTATAATTTGTTTCTTTGGTGTAGTTTAACGGGATTTTTTTTTTCAATTTAAACAGGGGGTATTTACAAATTTTGGGATTTCAAAAGTCTGTAATAATTTTAATGGATTTTTTTCACTTAGAATGGATAATTGGGTAACTGTCGTAATTAAATGTGCAACCCCGAACTGGATGGTTAGGTTAGATTTACACAGTTGGAACCGGGAGGGAAAAGGCACAGGGAGCACGGTGATGAAAATGCACCGGGAACACCGAGATGAAAAGGCACCGGGGACACCAAGATGAAAAAGGCACCGGGATATGAAAAAATACTGGGAACACCGGGATATGAAAAAATACTGGGAACACCGGGATATGAAAAAATACTGGGAACACCGGGATATGAAAAACTACCAGGATGATTGGTAATTATGGTTACAGAAAATTAGGCATGTAACTTGAGAAAATTTTAATAAATTATTGATACACTCCACCCGTGCAAGGCCGGGCATATCAGCTAGTGACAATATAAAAGCAGGTTTTTTGATATCAAACTCGAAATAGCCTTACCAGATGTACCAGAAAAGCAGCGACGTGAGCCTGTACTCGTCACTGAGCATGTCGGCGAACCTCCCTCTCTTTTCATCTTTGGGGATCTCCTTCAGCCGTCCCGGGGGCAGGTCCTTCCCGTTGGCCCGGGCCACACGTTCCAGCGCCCGAACCGCACGTTCCGGCTGCTGGCTGACCAGGAAGTAGCGGGGGCTCTCGGGGTACCACTGCGGGGAACGACTTAGTTTCAATCAATGAGATTCTGCGGTGATTTCAAAGGCGATAGTACAGTCGATGCTTGATTTTACGAACTCAGGAATTACTTCATTAATTCGTAAAGTCGAAAAACATTAAAAATTATGAAAAATAAGTCTGGTTTTGAGTATATTTTAATCAGAACTTATCGTCCTTTTACTGAATAGAGATTATTGATATTACTATTCATGTTACGAAATAAAGTTACACAAATTAAATTCAGATTAAAATGATCACTGAACTACCTTTCGACCAAAGCAACCCGTTTCCTTGTTGAAGGAACGTTCGCTTAGATTCATCATAGCCAATTAGAGGCTTTCTTCCTCCTGGCGATGTCTGTCTCACAACATTTTTTTAAATATTTTCGAAAAGAAAAAGCTTTTCAGCGTCGTCTGACGTCAGTTAAGCCGGATGAAGTGGAAAGTTAGTTTGCAAAGAAGAGGTTTTTAAATTTTAGTTTGAAAACGTGGGAAATTGAAATTTCTCATTATATCTATGGTCATAACTTTCGAATCAGCTTACAGTTCATAAAAACGTAAGTGTTTATAAAGTAGAGATTCGTAAAAACGAGAGTTGCCGTATATTTATTTACCTGAAACGCCTTCTCAAAAAAAAAAAAATTGTTGGAAGATAATTTCAAATGAACGTGGACTTACTTTTAAGGATAACACAACTATAAAAGACGGGATTGCGACTACAACTAGGAGTATTCTCCAGTTTCCTAAGTACTCCATGACAACCCATGCGAGAAGAATCACTCCACATGTTCCGATGGACCAGAAATACTGTGAAAAAAAATAGATTTGTTCAAGTTGAGTTTGTTTCGAATCAGAGTTTCGCATTCTCTGAAACAGAAATGAATGTTTGGGAGAAATCTTCCCCTAAAGTAATGAGAGTGAACTTACTTATAAAATTTTCTGATTATGGCTGAATGGGTTCCATTATTTATTATAGTTGATAAAGACAAGGGGTAGTTTTCTTTCTCCAAAGCACTTCAAATATCAACTTCATCAAGTTAGTATTAGTTAGATTTTATCTTAACAGTATACTATACTTATAAATAGCAAAAATCGTCTATAACTTGTTTGAATTAATATCTATTCAAACAGGTTAGGTTAGGCTTTTTTTCCTATTAGAGGTATGCTTTACGTAAATAAAAAGTCCTACTCTCACAGCATTTTTTATCGTTTGATAGTTATCCCTCGTCCAAATAAAGATTATTGGTTGGTTTAAATAAGGGTAAAGGACGTGCAATTTACCTACACACAAGTATAATCCAGCTTTCCCTCGCATGTCGGGTGGACAGTACTCAGTACACAGAGTCAACCTGAAAATATCATAATCGCGCCTTTTTATTAAAAGGTTTCAGACTTCATCGAAAAGTATAAACAATAGTTATACATATCTTCAAGTGAGATTGGTGATTTTTAGCATGACTTACCCCTGCGAGAGGCCTCCGACAGCAAACCCCATGCAACACCTGAAGACCACCATCCACACGAACGAGGGGGAGGCCGCACTCAGGATCCCAAAGAGGAACAAAATGATCACTGACAAGGTAAGAGCCTGAAGAAGTTTTGCAATAATTTAGACCAAGTATGGATAATCTTTGGAAACTTGCCGGGCCATCAAACTATAGTGAAGTCTTGGGCCCCGAAGATAATTGGTAGTTGTGGAAAAAAATAATGATACTTAGGGATAGATTCTCGAATGGGACCATTTAGGAGGAGTAACATTTTGGGAGTATGTAGTTCAAAAAAAAAAAAAAAATCCATAAAGTTTCATTGGCATATTAATAGTTTATACGTAGTTTTATAGACCATTAAATAGATTTTAACTTTTTCTTTTTAAGTTTTGTGGGTAAAACCGAGTTTTAAGCAGAAAAAGAGGTAAGGGGTTACTCCTTTAGAAAACTTTGGGAAATTAACTTTAAGAAAATTGTATTTTGACTAATTTTTTATACTTGATACTTCGGGTGAATATTATCCTCCTCGCTAAGCCATGAGAGTATGCTTTCAGGTATACTCCCCCAAACTCTGAAATATTAGTTTGAACGATTAAACTAAAGAATCCTAAGCCCTCTATTAACGGGTGGGCGTGGGCCTCCTCCAGAATTTTTTTTTTATCTTAGCATGACCATAAGTGTTTTTAAGGTATTTTTTTTGGGGGGGGGTCTTGGGAGGCTTTGGCCCTTCCTTTTGGAACCCCCACCAAATGATACAATTTATTTTATTTTATAGTGCGGTTTCAAATGTTCCACGGGGCGGAGGGGAGGTTACCCATATTTAATTTTTGTTTTTATAGCAGTTATTCCCTTGTGTCAAATAAAAAAACTACATTGTATGAAGCAAACGTGTTTTTTTATTTCAAATACTAATGACTAATACGAAACTTCATGGCTAATGTCATGAAGTTTCGTAATTCGTTCATTTTTGGTTTCCTACATCAAAGTTTGTAATATTATTAATCTTCTAATTCGATATTGAAGTTTAAAATATTTTAACGATTAATTAATAAATCCTCTGTCAAAAGGCTTTTGACGAATGGAAATTTATGATTGAGGGCCTCAATCATAAATTTCCATTTGTATGAAAGTGTCAGATATAAAATAATAATTTTCAAGATAATTTAATAATTAAAAATATTTTAAATGGTATTAACCCAGTTACACACCTTTTTCCTGCCGTACACATCAGCCAAAAGACCAAGCACCGGACTACCTATAGTGATCCCAGTAAAAACTATCTAATAAAAAATAGGAAGTATATAAAAATACAGTTGATATAAGAAATTTGGATTAAAAAAGGTTCAATTATAGTTGTACTGAATTTTAATTAATTTTTAAACTAAAAAAAGTGGTCGGGAAATCTGCAGTAGTTGATTGGAGGATCTATGAATATTTTAGGACCATTAAACAATAAATGTCAAAAGTACCCTTTAATAATATTAATTAATAATATTATTTAATAATAATACTTTTTAAATATTAATATATGTAACGATAAAATAGCTAAAGCTATAAAAATAGAAAAAAAATATTTTTATGTGAACAAATACTAAATTACTTGAAACTAATACGTACAGACGTAAGCAGAGCATTCTGCCATCTATATAGAGTCCAGTCACATGCTATGAATTCTCCAATAACTGATAAGATGAAGATTTCGCAGGCATCAGCAATCTGCTCACACACAAAAAAAATAAGAATCAGTAATGAAAATTAAAAACTAATTTCATTTGTATGAATTTTGTTGATTAAAAGTAACAAAAAATGAAGATTTGAATTAGGATCGTCTGAAAAATTAATTTAAACCCTCTTTTACCCTCCTACTACCTTTTGTCTCCCTCGTATATTTCTTTTTTCTGTGTTTAAGCATTTCTAAATGTTATTCATATTTTATTCAGTAAAATTCACCTTAATTTACAAAGAATTTCAAATAAAATATTAAGTACGTGGATGTAGAATGACATCATCAAATTTTCCTAAGCCATTAGAGTATCTGATGAAAATCTTGCATCTGCATTGCATGTGTGTGTTAAAGTTTTTCCTCTGGTGACATGAATCTTTTACCGAGAGAGCTGTTAGTCATTTCCTTTTACTTTGATCGAGCTAAAGGGGTAAAGTTGATGTTCCAAAAGAATTTAGAGGTCAAAAGGGAAAATAAATCCATACTTTAGTAGTTTTTCTTAAACAAACTCATAATATGTGCTACAATAATAAATTAATAACTTTTAAGAAATTTATCATAAATCAATTCAATTTTTGAATTATTTATTACTATTAGGGTGTACTGCCACCTCTTCTACAGTTGTCCCTCTAGTTTTGAATCAACTTGTATGTAGACTACTGATCAAACTCTCCCAGTATTCTCTGAACTTACCACAGCCCTGAAATAAGCTCAAGTGTCCCATGTGGGAAATATAACCTACTTTGTGAACCACTGGATTATCCCATAAAATTGAACATGGCTAAAAGTTTATTCATACAAACAGCGTCTAGGATAATAACAGACCACTCCTCCTTCTTTTAGACATAAAAAGGCATAGAAAAAAAGACTAGATACGCAGTTGGTTTGAGAATCCCTCAGGTGGTTTCTTAATCCTCCTCACAATGAATACATTTTCTCAAGATACGACTACATTGTGTAAGGGAGAAAAAATGAGTATGCAGATGAACTAATGATAGATCGCTGATTTCTTATCCCCAATGGCAGCATCGTAAGTTTTGGAGTTACATATTTTATGTGTAATGTAAATATGTACATTTTTTCTATCTCCAACAATAGTTAAAGTTTGAGAGTATTATATTAATAACGTAATTAATATATCTCCTTTTTCTCATGAATGGTCTCTCCCATGTACAGTTTGTAATAAAATAATGACATAAAAAAAGCTTTACATGTTGACATTGTTCAGTTTGATACATTCACATTGTGCATATCAGAACAGAATGGAAGTGAAATAGTGATAATTATGGGACAAAATTTTCCAAATGTTGAAAAGGACAGAATTAATCAAGTAAAAATATTGCAGTTATAAGAAGAAACTTTGAAAAGATGAATACACGAAATGGTTGTAGTATATGGGTTTTATAATAGTAAATTAGTATTATCCTTGAGAATGAACTCACACATTTCTAATTTACTCATTTTTGGGATATCAAGATTTTGGATTTCAATAAAAATGGTTATGGAGTTAAATATTCATTGTGGCGTACGCAACTGTAGTTTTCAAGAGAGTAAGTAGAAAGAATTATATCTTACCCATCCTAGTCCTGCAAGACACAATAACATGATTTGAAATTTGCCATAGCCGACTTTGTTGATAGCATCATCAATTGTGTATGTTGTATCTACAATAAATTCAATTTGGAATAAAAAAAACTATACTAGTTTGATTTCAGTGTATAAATACAAAATACTTTTTAGTTCTTTTTAAACTTTAGAACAGTGGTTCCCAAGTAGGTATTTGGGTCCATTTAGCCTAAAATTAAATAATCAACATCATGTAGAGACCACCTCCTAATTATTCTTTTGTGGTGCCGCTGGTATAGCCAAAGTGAAGGTTTTAGCTTTCAAAATACGCTGTAGAATCATTTTGGGGTGAGCCTAAGTAACAATAGCAAACTTTATAATTGACTAGTGTTCGGCAACTAGTGGTCAAAAAGTAGTTAACTACCAACTACTAACTAGTCTGGGAAAATCTAGTTGCAACTAGTAGTTAACTATTTTTTCCTGGGACTAGTTGCAACTAGTAGTTAACTATTTCCCAAAGTAGTTAACTAGTCTATTTAATTTCATAACCTATTTTTTGCCCAAATTCTAATACATCTTTCTTATCTATATCACAAAAAACTTTATGCTTCGCTCAAAACGGCGCTTTATTTGTGGTTATGGTATTTGAGTACTCTACCATGACACTGTAGTTATAAATAGCAGTGTAATTTTTGTATATTTTGATAAAAATTTTAAACAAAATTTTTTTTAAAGTAGTTGAAAATTTGAAAGTAGTTTCAACTGGTAGTTATTAAAAAAAGTAGTTCAACTACTAGTTGAACTAGTTTAAACCAAAAGTAGTTAAACTACTAGTTAACTACTAGTTGATCGGTAGTTAACTACTAGTTGCAACTAGTTCTAGTTAACTAGTGCCGAACACTATAATTGACGTAACTATTTAACAGTGAATGACACCAAAAACTAAAAAATATTTTTAACATTCCGTAATTCAAGTTTAAAAGAGGTTCAAATGAACTCTCTAATTTTTCTAATTTTTTAAAATCGGTTTTGAGATAAGATTATAATGAAAATTATATAAGACAGAGGTGGTAGTCCAGCACGTCTTTTAATAACTGTTAATCAACATTCTGGGGGAAAAAAATAAACACCCAAAGAATCTTTTTAAGTTCAATATTTTTTTATTGAAAAAAAAATCACCTACGCCCGTAGGTCCCTTATCTTTAATTAACACAAATTAAAATGCAAAAACAGTAGATAGTAGGTTGATTGGCAAAGCAATTTTTTTGAGTCATATAATAAAATCAGACATTAATAAAATTTAAAAAGTAAAGTATGGAATTAAAATTTTAAAAAGCTTACATAAAAGATTACACCGTACATCTGGTTCAATATGTTTGTGCATAAGAGACCTCGTTCAATATAGCCCGAGGTCTCCTCCAGTTGGATGGTATGATAGCATCGTACCGGGCAATACCTTGGACACAGGGGGTTATTGCTATTATGTATCTAATTTTTGAAAGAATTTCAAAGCTATTTTAATGAAATGATCTTAAGTGGTTGTAAATTTAAGGCTTTTAAGAATTATAAAGTTTCTGTAATAAAAAGGGCTATTGTTATTAGCATCGCTATTTTAGTTTGAAGTACTATCTACAATTTATTTAAGTGGCTTTTATCAGCATTGCCCCACACGACGCAGGGGTAAATGGTTATTGGTCTGAGAAGTGATAAAAATGTTAAGTTTCATACAAAATGTGTAAAAGTTTAGTATGAAGTATTGCTCATAATACGAGCAATATCGAGTACCAATTCGAATTTTTGTTTAAATTTTACCCATTTTTCTTTTGAATTAGTGAACTGATTTTCTATTATCTACTGCGTTGGAATTAAAATAAAGGGAACCAATTGAATCGTCAGTTTGTAAAAGGAAATAAGTAAAAAAAAAATGGCAAATTGACTTTTTGTGCTAGGTTAATTAGTCTTTCTTTCTTATTCTCTGTGCTGTAAACTTAGTCAAAATATTTTTTTTTTTAATTTGAAAGTGTTTTTACCTAGTGAATGTTCGACTCCATTGATACTGCCTTGATGGCCCAGTTTCATATTAATTTATTTTTTTGTCTTAGTGTTATTTTTACTTTTGTGATGTGAAAATTTAATTGTCGGTTAAAGTGGTTTGTAAGATTTTTCTTCAACTGAAATTAAAAAGGGAATAAGTCCATCAACTTTTTTAACTGTACAATGTTTTTGTGTGTGCATGTGAATGTACAATCTAAATAAGGTTCCAATACAAAATTTGGTTGTTATATGTACAACGAAAATCCCATTTTTTATGCAGGTTTTCCCCCCATTTTCTCCAAACTTGGTTTGTGGACTTATTCTCTTTTTTAAACTGGCGATTCAATGAATTCAAGCAGTTTTAATTGGCCTTTACAGAAAATAGATTATTATCTTTCACTTTTTAGTAATAAAGCTCTCTTCATAAAAGCAATCCAATTTTATGTTCTAAGGATGTGATTAGAAAAAAAGCATTTATTGAAGATCCCGCCATTAAAGTCATAAACCTTCTAGAAAACTCTTGTTTTACAACCTTTGCACATGAAGGATTTTAAGATAAGTTTTATAACCAAAATATAATCAAAGGAATACGTATTTGTGTTTTCTTTTATCACACACACATGAGTATGAAATATTTTGTTGTTTCAAAACTACTAATATATTCATGTGAACATGCTTAAACATTTCTTGAGATAATATAAGTTTTATTCCATTCAAAGTTCACAATACTTTCTTGTGTAGATACCGTTTTAAATATTCTGAAATTATATTACCTACACTTAAGCTTTTTACATGTTTTATTTATATAACAGAGTTGAAGGAATAAAATAAACTCTCTATATAGACCTGGATATTCATACTTGTCATAGTATGAATATCATATCAATTCATATCAAAACTTTTATTCTCAATATTCTATATTTCAGGTATTTAGTGCACAACTCATGGTTTTTAAAAAAATTCATAACACGTTTTATTCTAATAAATGATTAATATTATAGATTGAATGGAATTTACAATTACTATTAATTGCAGGTTTAAACTGAAATAACTTTCCCAAAAAAATCATAATAACTAGGATTATAATCCTAATCCTATAATACTAGATTTTTTTTAGAAACCAGATCAATAAGTATAGCGGATAATTGATGAATCGAGACGACCATTACAGATACGGACACAACTGCTTAAATACTGATAACTTTATTTTACATAAGTTAATGCACTATGTAAACATTATGTATTAATGCATAATGCAAATACATTTTGGTATTTCCAAAAATAGGAGGTTGGCATGTTGGGTTTTCCTTATAAAAATTTAATTTTCCTTATTTTTCCTTTTTAGTTTTAAAATTTATAAACAGTTTTAAAGCAGCAATTTTAAAATTTATATAAATCAAAATTATAAACATCCGAATATCATTTGGGATATGAATATTTTAAAAATTTAATTCAATAAGGTGAGAAGAATCTAACTTAGAAAAATTGAGTCCAAAAAAATATATGAAAATTAACTGTTATTATTTATTTAATGTTATGTTTCAATTTCTTTATCAAAAAAAGTGGTTCACTTTAAACAAAGATGCTTTAAGCACTTTTTGATAATTATTGATAAATTTAAGCACTTTAAGCAATCACACAAACTTCACAAACTGACTAAAAAAATAAACAAATATTTAATGATTATTAATGTTCCCCATATCTCATAAATGCATATAGTTTGTGTCCATGACTTTTACACACTATGAGTGAAAACAAAAATAAAAAATGTATTAAAAATTCAATCTTGTTTACATTAAAAAGTAGAGTTATATATAGTAGAGTATATTTACATTTTGTAAATTAAATTATCATTAATAGAATCTGTAGACCTAACTCTCATGTATGGAAAAAGTTTTTTTCTGACAAACAGTTTTCCGAAAACCCAATAAACAGTCACAGAGTAGGTAGGTATAAGTATTTAAAAATCTTATTGTTAGAAATAATTATTGAGCCCTTATAAATGAAAATAAATTTTAAATAATAGTGTTCACCTTAATCCTTAATCTCTTCACAAGTTTTTAAATATTCGAATTAAAAAGTGCGGCTTAATATTTCTTTTGTAGATATTAAAAAAAAATTAAAAGCGTAGAAAAAAAATATAAATACCAGAAATTGGTCCATTGACTTGTTTGAGACCTCCAGCTGATTGTCCCTTGCTATGAAAAGGGGATAGGTTCTTTAAGCTGATCGTGTCAAACATGCTGTATTTCCATTCAATACCTTTTTCAGAACAGCCGCCTCTCAGGTGTCAACGGGATCTTCAAACTTCTCAGAGAACGACTGTAAAGTATAGGACGCATGCGCTGTTATGGAGAAGCTGCCAGTCATTCCGTGTTGGGAAATGAAGCAATTCGAGGTTCAGTATATTAGTTAGAACATTTTTATTTCATGTTAATAAAACTGTTAAGCAAATATACAAGGTGTTTCGGAAGTCCGTTTTATTACCGTGGCTTTGAAACAACGTATTGTAGAGCCATGGAAGTTGGGTAGGGCCGTAACCAGACTTCTGTTTCGGGAGCTTGACTCAACATTAATTTTAAGGTACCCCCTCAGGAGTATTTTTATACGTTAAGTCTTAGATCTCCTTCTTGGTACCCTTAATGTCAAATATTTGTATAAAATATGAAGAAATTGAATAAAATATGAAGAGGGGTTCGCCCCCCAAAAATTTTGTAAATTTACCCCTATAAAGTAGTACTTTAACTCATTTTCACAGACACCCTTTGGGTTACACCCAAAGAGAAACGTTCGGCAAGTCACAGAATTTTCAAGTAAAACAAATTCCGGAAGATTGGGTTGGGTTAGAGGTCCTCCTTCACCTAGAATTTTTTTTTAAAGTGTTTTATCTTATTTTGAAACTCGATCGTTGGGTTACATCCAAAGGGGATAATTTCTAGTAAGCGTCTGAATTTTAAAGGAAAAAAAAAACTGTATACACAGGGTCTTTCAACAAGTCCACCCAAACTCTGATTTCTTTGACTGGAGCCGATAAAATTTGCCCAAAGAATATACTTCTACTACCCCGCCTTTTATTTATAAAAAAAATTAAAAATTGACATCTAAATTTGGGAAGATTGAACTCCTATACTCTCCCCATACCTTTGAATACGGCCGTGTTACGTTTAAAGGCCCAAATCGCTCAAAGAGAAAAAAAATGCTCAAAACCGAACGTCCTATGTGAACGTTCGCTGATGCAATCACGATACGACGGACAAGTTTTAAACACATTTACTACTTAAAAACTTAATAATAGGGAGTTGTTGTTAAGGGAAAATGACATATTTTTTTATCTTAAATCTTTATTATATAATAATAGCTATTCTCCAAAAATTCTGAACCGAAAAAGCTGATAATTGGCAGGAACTATCATCATAGTTATGGGCTCACAAAAAAAGAATTTTGAAATTGGTTTTCTCATTTCCTATTTTTTGGCTACTTTCTTGTCACTAATTTTATTTATTAAATTGCAATGAAACTGTAGGTTTTCTTCTTTTAGAAGGTATCTTCATCTTGCCTCTGTTAATAAAAATACCTATTTAATTTAAATCTTTATTTCTCATAAAAATCTACCCAATTTTCAATCATAATTTTCATTGCACCCCTCTATTGTATGCAAAGCAATAATAATGTTTTTATGCTAAAGCTAACACTACACCTCCTGGACGTATTTTCGGTCGGGAGTCATTTCCGAGGAAAGTAACAAGACTTTTGATTCTAGAGGTGTACAAAAATAATATTTTATATAAAAACATCTTCGCAAATTTGCAAGTTTCATTGATTTTTTTTTATAAAAATTTGTCCTTCTTTAACTAAGAAACCTCAAACTACATAATGACACTGAAAACTGACGAACGTTTTCTTTTTGAAGTCTGAAAAAGTTGCTGTTTTCACATGCTAATATCTCCTTGAATATTTAAGATATTTTCATGAAACTTTTTCTGTGCATTTTCATGATGGTGCCAACAATTTTCTCATATAGTTTTCGTTCTATTTCTTTTTATTTTCTTAATTAATTTTTTAAACTTTCTTCGCCACTAAGGGTAATAAGTCATCTCATTGGATTCCCATGGGGAATCATTGAGGTGACTATCTAGAGGTACACCTTACTTCCTTCCATGACCCTAGAAAACGTTGGTTCCAAATAAAATATGTGAAACAGACTTTTAAAACATCTTGTATATTTGGCATAAGGCTCACTTACACTGTTTAACTTTCAATGTTCATAATGAGTGATCCTCACCAAGGAATCACTCATTGGTACTGAAGGAAATCTGAGAAAACCATTGAAAAATGTTCTGTTACAATTCGTTTCAGATTTGACCTTTTTTTCAGTAGATTTACAGGACTAATTTATTTAATGAGTTTATTTTATAACATTTTAGTTCGCACACATTATTGTTGGAGCTAGATTATTGCATGTTCTGTTCTGAAATTAAATAAAACAAATCGGCTTGAACCCTTTCAATTGGAATCAAAGATTAATATCCACTTTTTAATTTTTTTTAGATTCTGGAATTGTTTGAATCAAAGAATTTGTTGTTTCTTCAATATGACACAAAAAAAGGAATGCACAAAGATTATTTCATCCTTGATTTATCATTTCTATAGAGCCCCCGTGTGTGAATAAATTATGAATTAAATTATTAATTAATAAGTGGAAAAATTCTTGGTTTCTCTAGTATCTAAAATTTTGAATTTCGTCCCAAATAAACCTTTTTGTAAAACACTTTAAAAACTAACAACACTAAAACACTTTTAAACACATTAGATTGGTTTATTTTTGATTATTTATGATTAACTCTTATTCTTTGTAAAGTCAAATACAGCACAGTTAATAATTATTAATAATGTCCTGTTTATTAATTTGGCCGTAGTGTATCAAATTTCCCCGTTATCAGATTCATGATTTAATACTAGTTCAAAACATTTGAGTAAATTTTAACAATTATTTCCTTTTAAAAGCATCTCTCTACCTAACTACGCTTGAGTTAATTAGAATAATATGGGAAAATCTAACTTTGTGCTAATGTGGTCTTAATTTTTTCATGTAACTTGAAAATTACAAAAATTGTGGTAAAATTATAAAACGACATCAACTAGACTTCTTCAAGGGTCTTCCCTTTTGTAATTTGGATTCATTGGGATAGCCGCATATTTTTCATGAAAAGTTCAGATAATTAATTAATCAGGGAAATAATTAATAAGTATGAATATGTACTTTACTGTGTAAAATGTTGAGATTAGTATTTATTTCCAAGGTAGTACAAAATCGCCGGACAACAGAATTCCGTCGATTTTAGCCTTTGTCAAAATTACACCCTTTAAAAATAGGTCAATATGGTCAAAGACATTGCCCAGTATTGGTTTTGCTTGCCAATATCGTTTCTCTAGCATTGATTACCAAAAATGGAGCCAAAAAATCAATTTCATTTTTAATGGGTTGTTCCACTTTAATAGTAATTATACAGAATGTTTTGAACCTTATTTTTTAAATAAATATCCAATACACAATTCATCGATACTTGCTAATTGATCGATGTTCCTGTGTCCTGTGCTACCTGGGATAACGTTACCCCACAGATGCTCGTAAGGTAGTAAGGTAACGCTATAAGTAAGTATTAAACGCATTATGAATGGATTGATGAATCAAATGATGGTTTCAAGTTATGTATTTAAAAATTTCTTTTGGTAATTTAAGTATTGTAATGTGAAAGAATGATGTAATATCCCAGATAGCACGTATGCTTGCTTCAAGTTTGAGATTTCCTGTAATTTAAGTTGACATGTCAAACTTGCAAAAAAAACCTTACTTCAATTAATTTTCAAGCTGGATGTTTCAAGATGGAAAAAAATCCAACTATTTTCAAACTTGAGAGTTCAAACGAAAAACAAGCTTGACTTTATCAAACTTACTTCGATCATTTTTCAAGCAAGGAAATTCTAGCTTGGTTAATACAATATTTTTCAATCATTAAAGTTGGTTGAAAATACAAGCAAATCACAAGCTTGACTTTATCAAACTTACTTCGATCATTTTTCCAGCAAGGAAATTCTAGCTTGGTTAATAAAATATTTTTCAATCATTAAAGTTGGTTGAAAAAACAAGCAAATCACAAGCTTGAGTTTATCAAATTTACTTCGATCATTTTTCCAGCAAGGAAATTCTAGCTTGGTTAATAAAATAGGTTTCAATCATTAAAGTTGGTTGAAAATACAAGCAAATCACAAGCTTGACTTTATCAAACTTACTTCGATCATTTTTCAAGCAAGGAAATTCTAGCTTGGTTAATAAAATATTTTTCAATAATTAAAGTTGGTTGAAAAAACAAGCAAATCACAAGCTTGAGTTTATCAAATTTACTTCGATCATTTTTCCAGCAAGGAAATTCTAGCTTGGTTAATAAAATATTTTTCAATCATTAAAGCTGGTTGAAAATACAAGCAAATCAAAAGCTTGAGTTTATCAAATTTACTTCGATCATTTTTCCAGCAAGGAATTTCTCGCTTGGTTAATAAAATATTTTTCATTCATTAAAAATGGTTGAAAATACAAGCAAATCACAAGCTTGATTTTATCAAACTTACTTCGATCATTTTTCCAGCAAGGAATTTCTCGCTTGTGTAATAAAATATTTTCCAATCATTAAAATTGGTTGAAAATTTAAGCGAATCACAAGCTTGAGTTAATCAAACTTACTTCGATCATTTTTCCAGCAAGGAATTTCTTGCTTGGGTAATAAAATATTTTTCAAACATTAAAGCTGGTTGAAAATACAAGCAAATCACAAGCTTGAGTTTATCAAATTTACTTCGATCATTTTTCCAGCAAGGGATTTCTTGCTTGTGTAATAAAATATATTCCAATCATTTCAACTGCTTGAAAATTCAAGCGAATCACAAGCTTTAGTTGATCAAACTTAGTTCGATCATTTTTCCAGCAAGGGATTTTTTGCTTGGGTAGTAAAAGTTTTTCAATGATTAAAATTATTTTGAAAGTTCATTAAAAGTTTTTGTTCTAGTTAATATATTGTTTAAAGGATTTCAATACAAAAATGGGAAAATAAGTGTGCCTTTTTAATTGTTCAATAAATAATTGTTGGTTCAGTGTAAACCAAGAATATTAAATATACAAATAAATTTTCATCCTATAAAGATAAAGACTTATGAAATTTTATTATAAACTATCGTTAACTACGTAAAACAATATAATTAAAGATTTGGAGAAAAGTGCATAAAAACATCCCTGAAAATTCCATTAAATGTTTCCCCAAAGTTTGTGTTGTTTAGAACTATCTCTGGTCATTGAAAGTTGAAATACTAATGAGATAACGATGAAATATGATACTTTATTTTTAATGAGTAATATTAATTTTCTGTTGACATAAAAACAGTTAGTAATAATTAAAAGCATTTAACAACACGCATGTTAATTACTAGAAGAAAAAAGCTAAAAAAACCCCAACAGGTTTCAGTAGGATAGAAGATTAATAGCATTGATTACATCAATATCATGGTGGTTGATTGAGACGAAGAGGATATTTATTGCAACAAATATTTAATTTTGGTATTCTAGAACATATTTTCCTTACGAGAATTCTAATTAAACGGATTCTATTATGTCCGGTGTTTTACCGAAAATCGCCGATAATTCTTATATAAATCGGTTTATTTTTTTAATAATGGTTCAAAAGGTGATTGATTCTTAAAATATACAACGAGATTCATGTCATATCCGATTTTCATGAAAAAATCTTTATAACTTAGTAAGTTATTAGACTTATTAAAAAATATATAGGATCGTTAAAAAACACAAGTCCAATTTTTGCTTAATAAATCGATAAATATTATTTAATTTTTTTATTTTATTTTACTTATGAGTAAAGGACCGTTATGGCAAAGTTTTTCCAGAATTACGGGTTTTCATGGTGATTATGACGTAATTGAGAATTTTCGAAAGCAGAATGGAGCTTACTGGTCTTTGACGCGAATGACTCTGGAATATTTCCCAGATTTGAGTTCTCGGTTTGTTTACTTTTAAAGTTAGATTTTAATGCTTTACATATTTAGAAAGCTTATAAAAAATGATTTTAGGAATTGGAAACTTTGAGGGGAATATATACATATTGCGCTTGTAATTTAGGTTCAAAGAATTTTCGTTTTACTTGAAATTTTTTCCAAATATGGAGATAAATATTTAAGATTTTAACATGTTGTAGTAGACCTTTAGACGAACAAAAATATGTATCGCAATAAGGGGTTGATGAATTAGTTCTGGATTTATAAATTATTCAAGTTTATTACTGTATTTATTATGTATACGGCCCCCTAATTGAAATTGGACCCTGAAAATTTAATAGATTGTTTGAATTCACACCATGAACAACATATTAAAATTTCATGGTCCTAGCTTTATGGGAAGTCCCTTAATTAGCTTAATTACTTGCACATCCGGTGTATTTTAATACTTGGAAAAAATTCCAGTTCAAAAACCTGCCTACCGATTTCGATGAAATTTTAGTATGTTGTGGAACTCGAAGAGACGCTTCGTACAGCGTATCTCACTAATGTGGCGTGTGAAATTTATTTATTCCCACAGTTGTCACATGCAGGGCTTAGGCTTAACAGCTCCATGATACATGAGGCATGGGCATGCCAGAGAGTAAACAGTTGTCATTTAAAAAGGAAAATTCATTATTTAACAAGTTTGTTAAACTAAAATTTAAAAAAAAATGTTTTCTTTGATATTTAATAACTATTTAAGTGATTTATTACCGAATCTTGGTTGTTTTGATTGGTTTGATTCTTATTCAGTTCATAAAAATTACCTATTTACTCAACGAACTAACATCCTAAATGAAAAAAGAAAATAAAAATTTCAATAACATGGACAGTTTGCTTGAAATAATTGGAAATAATGATAAAAAATACTAATTGTCGGTTTTTTTTGTGTTTAATTTCACCCCACACACAAACCAAGTGAAATGAAGCAAGAAATATTGTTTTGGCGGGCGTTAGTTAGGGTTAGCCACTAGCGTCAGCGTGACTAGCGTAATTCAAGTAAGTACAAATATTTGCTTATATTGTTGATGCCCTTTTAAATGCTTTTAAAATATATTTTCTCTTTAAAAGCAAGGGTTTTTATGTTTGCACATTAGAATGTAACAAAAATTAAGAGAGTGATAGATAAATATAGTGCTAGCTGAGATATTTTGAGGGTGTTACACAGGGCCGTAACCAGACTTTTGTTTCGGGGGGGGTTTTGACTCAAATATTTTCTGAGGTACCTCCTTACAAGTACTTTTATATGTTAATTTTTGGATGACAACACTGGATTGAAATTTTGATGCACTAAATTTCAAATTGTATGGACAATATGAATTCCAAGCAAAAGGGGGGTCTGGGGAAAATTTTGGAAATTTGTCCCTCAAAAGAGTGTTTTAGCTCATTTTGAGACCCTATAGATAACTCCCAAAGAGAACCACTCATTATAAGCGGCCGAATTTTCAAGGTAGGTATATTGTCATAAATGGCAAAATGTTGAGGGGGGGTTTGGGTTCCTACTCCAGAAAATTTTTTGAATTTTGCCCCTAAAAGTGGCATTTTAACTCATTTTGAGACACTTTAAGTTGCATCAAAGAGGACCACTCCCTGTAAATCACACAAATTTGAAGGAAAAACCATACTTAGTAGATTTCAAAATTTCGAGGGGGTTTGGGGGTCCTCCTCCAGAAAATTTTTGGAAATAAGTAGGGTTTTGACTCATTTTGAGACCCTTTGGGTTATACCCGAAGAGGATCGCTCCTTGTGAGACATAATTTTCATGAAAAATAGCAGTATAAAAATTGATGTCAGAATTTCGGGGGGGGGGGTTGAACCCCTAAAACCCCCCCTTGGATACGGCCCTGGTGTTACATTTCATTATTTGATAAGTTTCGGCAATTCAGCATATTCTATGCTGCGTCAGCTAATCCAAAAAAACTTCCGAAATCTTCCCAAGATTTTTTGGGTAAGAAATTTGATAAAATTTCCAGACCTGTGCACCATATAACAAGCAGCCTATATAGTAAAGCCTGATTTTAAAGATTCAACTGCTTTAGTTTAACAGACTCCCATTTTTAAGCTCATATTCATTAACCATACTTTTACGTTAGGGGACATCCATAAATTACGTGAGGTCAAAAGGGGGGAGGGGTTTGGAAAAATCTCACCAAGGGGGGTGGGGGGGTCCAGATTTTGGAAAAAACACCTCACGTAATTTATGGATGTCCCATTAGGTGTGCAAAAGTTCAAATCCTTTGTATAAGTACCATTAAATTTAGTGTGTAAAAATACTCCCCATGGGGTAAGGGGGGACCAGGGAAATAATGTTGAGTCAACCCCTAGTCTAGTCACTAGTATTTGCAACATCAAGAGCGAAAGTAAGTATCCTTGCCCCCCCCCTAACATGAAGGTTAAACTTTATATGCCAAGGCCTTTTTCGCCAAGTTCTGTTGTAACAATACAGTCGAGTCCTATGTGATCACATTTGTACAAGATCACAATAACAATATCTAATTGATGATAATAAGCAGTCTATAAAAAAGTGACAAACAGTATAATTCCAGTGTTTGCATTAAAATCAAGACTAGTCCTAATTGGAGTGAATTTCTAGGGTGTATTTTGCAACTTAAACATTGTTAAAGAAAAATATGAAAAAGTGGATCATATTATACTTCACATTAATGACTCATTTTGTATGTTTATGTACTAATAAAATTGGCCTTCCAACAAGAAAAAGGAGATTTTTAAGGGATTTCACCAAATTTTGATAACATTAAACGATATTCTGATCACATAAAACAATTGAATTAATTTTGCGTTAATTTAAATGGGAGTGATCAGGACTAGACAATTTTGATAACATTAAGCGGAGTCGACTGTACCTTCAAAAAAGTAATGGTTTAATTCCTTTAACTGTCCCATTAAATACTGCCTAATATCACTAAATTTTTATTCTTGTTATTTTAAGGAATTGTATATTTTATTGATTAGAGTTTGCAATTTTACAGAATATTTCTAATTTTTGATGTCTAAAATAGCTTGGTAATATTAAACAGGATATTCAATGAAATTGTACCAAATTATTTTTTATGATCTGTAAATGTGTGAGATTTAAGTGGGCATTCCACATTTTAGATTGCTGTATAAGAGTAATCTTAGTTGGAGGGTGGAGTCTGCGTTGACATAGACTGAGATTGGCCACTACTGACTTCCTGTTCTCGATGGCATCCCGGCGAGCTGCATCTCTTCACCTGACAGCGACTTGGATGTCCTCCTCATTATGTGCCCCCCCTCCCCGAAGATCCCCTACGCCACTCTTGGATGGAACGCTACACAGCAGCAGGTGGGTGCTCCCTTTCTTCCGATTCATGTATCGGTACTTACGTATTATCCCGTCAACCGTGACGCTTAATCCGAAAACGTTATCAAATCCCATTGACTTAACTACTACTGTGCCACTGAATTAGACGGCCGCTGAACGGTCGACGGAATAATACATAAGTACCCAATCTTACAAAATGAATTTTTGTTTTTATTTACGGGCCTTGCAAAACTCGCTTTCTGAATGGCCCCTGTATTCATTCAGATATTTTTAAATGTTGTCACACCGATACCAGGGATTTCGTGATACCCGTCATGCTGATTTGTCTCGCCCGTCACACAAAAAGTCATACAAAATGATAATTTTAAAACCTTTTAACATTTTACATGTGTTAAGAACTGCAACAATCAGAACTACTGAAACCTTCAAGTATTCAAGTGAAAAAATTGAATCTTGTGTAATAACCATCTTTTTTTGTGACGAGTGTGACAGAAGGAGGATCTAAATTTAAATGCATCAAAAAATGTTTTTTCTTTAAATGTTTTTTCAAAAATTGAGTGTTTTATTGGATAATCAAGGTCAAAAATAGTGACATTATGCTCATACAATGAAAATTCTGCTGCATTTAGTATTTTTTTGGTCAATATGAAAATACCCTATTTTACATACTTGAAAAGTTTTCAAGTAACTTTGAGCCCCCAAAAAATTATCAAATAATAATATTGTTAAAGCTTAGCTCTCTTTAAATCCATCTTGTTCATATCTCTACCTTTAATAATAAATAATTTATAGTATAATTTATAAACCAATTTGCATCAATTTAGCCCTTATGTCCACTTTTTCATGGAATGACCCTAATATTTATGTAAGGCATTAAAAGTGTACTATTTTCAAAAATATCTTCTTGCGTATAAAACAGGGTTCCCACGGTCCTTAAAAGTCCTTGAATTTTGAATATACTCCAGCCGTCTTTCGCTGATTTATCTAAATTTCCTTTCCACATTTAACGGCAATGTTTGAAACCATAAAACTGTGATAACTAACTTAATAACTTAACTTAAGATGATTAACCAAGGTTATCTAAATTATTATCTAAATTTCCTTTCCACATTTAACAGCAATGTTTGAAACCATATAACTGTGATAGTAACACCCTCTACATCGGTTCCACAAGTGAACAAACTAGTTAGAAAATTAAGTTGGAGTCAGTAGGCAGTTTAAAAACACCTCCAATTGCTCTAGAAAGATTATAATTTTTAAATGTCTGCAAAAAAAGGTCCTTGAAAAATTTTGTTGAGGTCCTTAAGTCCTTGATTTTCAATGTTTTTGAAGAGATGAGACATTTTTTCTTTTAAGCCATGTAAGTTGTTCATTGATATTTAGTACTATATTTAAAATAATGTCATTACTGAAAGTTTGGTGCAAAAAATAACTGAAAATTAGAGTTTTTCTTGCATAGTTTTAAAGGGAAGTTAATATTAGGGTGACCATAAGTACCGCTTTTGACGGGTTGTCTGTGGGACATCATGAATTCCAAGATCCACTTCTGCTTATACTGGGTATGCTTATACTTATAACAGGTATGCTCAATAACAATTATACCCTAATATTATAATTGCTCAATAACAATTATAACAGGTATGCTCAAACTCTACACACCCAGATTCCTTGTATGTAGTGCATTAAAAATGCCTACTGAACTATAACTCTACAATGTTTAGTTTTCGATGAAATCACAACAGAAAAGCTACATACTACTCCGAGTAGGGATCATGTAAAAAAATTCACTGGTAAAATGTGATATTGTTAGGTATTATGCATAATTTTCGGATTAATCACAATTACTGTAACATAAATTTGCTAAATTATTTAAGAATTATCATTGTGTACATTCTATTTTGTTTAACAGGTTTTTGACTGGAACCCCCAGGGCCATTGAAACAGGGAAAGGCTACAAAAAGATTGGAATGTAACAGAAGCAAAGCATCTTGCCACCAACTGTCAGGTGTAAACATGATGGAGGCCCTATGCTCCAGTTAATGGAGTGCGAGAGGAATAAATTAAGTAAGTCATTGTATTTTAATTACAGAAACCAATAAAATTAAGAACATTAAAACTGTTATAAAATTTTTGGATACTGGGCTTATATAAAATCAACATTCTAGTAGAATTGATAATCAATTATTTTAGTCTATATCTTTTTGTGCTAAGTGGCTAGGAATGAGAAAATGCAAATTCAGGTAGGGGGTGGGAAATTCGGGTAGCTAGCATGGGCATGAAATTTCTCACTAGCCAAGAGGGTACTTACGTATTATCCCATCGACCATTCAGCGGCTGTCTAATTCAGCGGCACAGCAATAGTAAATCAATGGGATCTGAAAATGTTTTCGGATTAAGCGACACGGTCGACGGGATAATACGTAAGTACCACCAAGAGTAAAAAATCCGATATTCTTGGACGTAGAAATTATAAAAATTTTAAGAAAAAATACTATGGTAAATTGTCATCTGCTTGACCACAAGAGTTAGTGTAACAAATAGGACCATATGGGCTTAATTAAAAGACCTGCCTGTAGCAATGAGCTTCATGAAAGATAAACCACTTCTTAATAAGTAGGGGAAAGTGGGAGATAATGGGACATTTTTTAAAAATAAATGCTAGTAAAAAAAGCATAAAAGCAGTTATTTTTATAATGTTTATGATTTAAACCATTTACATTTAAGTTTTGTTTATAAAAATATTCCTTGAAATGCCTTTTTTATTTACATATGCTACTCTATATATTGAATATGCAAAAATTGTTGTGGATGAAATTTCAGCATTGAACATTTTAATACCACAATGTCTTCTGCAGTGTTTAGTTTCACTAATCCTACTTATTTCTTCACTAATTGGAATTATCATAATAGGGTATGGATAATTCTAGATTTAGTAAAACTTATGGGTTTAAAGTAATTTATTAAAATATTGACTTTGGTAAAAATATTGACTTTGGAACAAAGTATAATAAAAGTCCCTTGTTTTGTTTTTATGAATTTTTTTTTTAAATTCATTTAGAACTAGATACTTGAATGCATCATAAAAACCACACAATTGATTTTTTAATGCTTTAAAAAGAAACTCTTTATTTTTTTTTAAATATATGAACACCAAATTTGTTTTTAATCCATAAAAAAGACAAGATATTTGAATCTAGGATAAAAAACAGTTGGTTTTTATTTATCAATAAAAAAACCTTTCTTATTATAAAAATGTACATATAACCACTGTCTTTTCCATGCTATAGAAACTTTTTAATGCAGCTAAAAAATCTGATGGTTTATATATAATTTTTACTTTTTAAAACTTAAATAAAATTAATTTTAATTAATAAATTAGTTAAGTCACTTGAACTATTTATTCAATGCATTCATAATTTAAATCAATCAGAAATATTTATATTTATGTGTTAAAGGGAAATTTAAAAAAAAAAAACAGTTTAAACCAAACCTGAAAAAACCTGTTTATTTTTTCAACCCTGCTTAATACATATATAGGAAATTTTTTTTGAAGGATCCTATTTAAAATTACTAATTTGTTTGCCTAAAATGTTAAAATTTGTCCACTTAAAAAACTATTTAGTTCTTATTATCTTATTCTATTATTAACTTTTTTTTTAAATTTTATATGTTGGTAATGACTGTCTAATTCTGTTTCCATACTACCTAATTAAATATGCAAAGTCAAATAAACACTACAATGTTCTTTTAAGAAATATTCAGCCATATTAAGTTGTCCCATTAGCCCCCACAACACATGTAACATTAGCCCCCATGATGAGGAATTTACAATCCTAGAAATAGTTCTTTAAATGTGCAATTTTTCAGTAATATTTCTTATTTTCCAATATTTGTAGAATATAAAAGTGTCCTTAAATAAGATTAAAATATTCTTAAAATACAAATGTTTGTTTGAATTTTTGCAATTGATATCTGGTTTTGTATTCCAATGAAATTTATATATTTCAAAGAGCATATTAACAATCACATTAAATAAAAGGAATTTAGCAATTTAGAATAGACAGTCTTTAGATGTTAAGCAAATTGCAATTCACTGTTTAATTTCCGGATAGTTGCAAACTTATTTATCAGAATTTGAGGACAGTAAGCAGTGTTTAAGGGGTTTAAAAAAATGTCACTAAAATATAGGGGTTTCTTTCAAGAAGGTCCCATGGAAAAACACTTTTCTAAAAGGGTCCCATAGCTTTACTCAATTATTATTATTTTCATTTTATTACTTTAAGAAGTCCAGGGATTATCGTGTCAAATTTTCAGGTGAATTAAACTGCACTACCCTCAAAAAATTGTTTGAAATAAGTTAATTTCTTACAACTAAAATCTAAACCTTTGTCTTGAAAGAGAATATACAATGCAAATAACAATGAGGTACAAATATTTTTTTTTATATCTTAAATTTTGCTTATAAATGGTAGTAATCTAATATTTATCCTAATACATCTTTAGTTTTGGATTTCAGATAGTACCCAATGCCTAATAAATATTGTAATTGTATCATCCACATTAAAGAAATATGTATTTATAATCTCATCTTAAATAATAACTCTTTGTTTATGACTCAGTGACCATAGGGGTAAACATTTAAGACCATGTGACAGGTCTATAGAGTAACAGCAATGGTGGAAAAATAAATTTAATTTTTAGTTTGGCACAAAACCAGTTGCACTAATCTTTTACTATGTGATACTTATAAGTTATACATATTATAATATTTTTTACCTTTTTCACAGGAAAAGAGAAGAAGAAATAATAAATGATGGAAATGATCTATGATCTGGTCTTTTTATGTTTAAATTTTTTTGTGAATAAAGCATTATTTTGAATATTTTAGTTAATAATTTATTTTTAACAATGGTGTTTGTGAAAGTGAACTTTCAATACTAATGATTCAATTAAATCTAAAGCAATTAATTTAACAGATAAGTTGTTGAGCATTTAAACTGGATTAATAATTATGATTTCAACTTTAAGAACGGTTAATTTATTAATCTTTAACGTTACCATAATTCAAAGCTGCTATTATTTCAACCTTAAAACGGTGTAATATTCAAGCTTAAAATTAGCTATTAAATATTAATTTAAGGCTGAAACAAGCAATCACTGGTACAAATATATGCATAAAAAATTTAAAAAAAAAAGTTTGAAATTTCAAACTTATAAATTATTGAAATTTCAAACATGGAGAATAATTGAAATTCAAACCTGAATAATAGTTGAAATTTCAAACCTGAATAATAGTTGAAATTTCAAACCTGAATAATAATTGAAATTTCAAACCTGAATAATAGTTGAAATTTCAAACCTGAATAATAGTTGAAATTTCAAACCTGAATAATAATTGAAATTTCAAACCTGAATAATAGTTGAAATTTCAAACCTGAATAATAATTGAAATTTCAAACCTGAATAATAATTGAAATTTCAAACCTGAATAATGACTGAAATTTCGAACATGAAAAAAGATTGAAAGTTACAACATGAAAAATGATTGAAATCTCAAGCTTTAAAGTATTCTTTTTTCCATCTATATTTCAAACTTGAAAAATAATTGAAATTTCTATCTTGAAAAATGCTTACTTTTAGCATGAAAATTCAATCCTTCTTTATACATGATTCAAGATCGCCGTGGTACAACTATACACATTAAATACTGCTAAACTACCGTAATTTTCAAGTTTGATTCAGGTTTATCAAGCTTGAGCGCTTAAGTTTGATTCAATCTTTTTTCAATCTTTCTGTGCTATCTGGGATGTATGTATAGAATACTATAATAGGTTAAGGAAAAAGTACTTTAATATAAAGAATGTCATACAGTTTTTACTTTTATTACGGTGGAAAATTGGTGCGATCACATCACAGCGTGGAAGTGACATGTGAAAGTGGACTCCATTTGAAAACAGTTGCATTAGTGCATCACTACATCGCCGCATGTTCATAGTAAACACATAAAAAAAAGGTTTATGGGTCCCATAGTCTGGTCTTTACAAAGGCTAATCCATTCTCATTCGATTTTTACGATTCCATTTAAGCTTTGACTTTGACGGAGCCGACCGAAAGTAAAAAACAAGTCTCGTGGTTTCCACGTGGTTGTTATGTCAATGGGTGTTTGTCATTGGGTTGATTCCTGAAAATAAAACGGGAAACTTTACACAAAAGAAATGTTAAATATCATAAGGTATTTTATACGAGGTAGAAACGTTCTGAAAAGACTACTATAAACAGACATGAATCTGTGGAATTCCCAGAAATATCTTTCATAATTTCCTAAAATAGATATAAGTTTCTATTCTAAGACCTGTAAGTATCGCCTACTTTAAAATAAAGCCTGGAAATACTGAATTAGAAGGGAAACACCAGAATAAATTTGTTTTTACAGACTCTACAACAGTGTGTCCACTTTATTTAGGTGTGGAGACCATTTAAATTCTTGTCTTCTTGTCCTGAACTTGTTGACGTAGCAGCTGCTATATGTATATGAGCTGAATTTGGGCTGCTCGTCAGTCGTCATAGACTGATGGCTGTCATGTTTAAGTTTGGCGTAAGATAAAAGAATTCAAAAAACGACATAAAACAAATGAATTTTTTAAAGTTTTAATTTAACTTACTTTTAAAAAACTGTCTTAAAATGTTTGTAAAAAAATTATTAGTAGGCTCAAATTCTAATTAGAGAGTGTTTATTACATATTCATGTTCTCGTTGAAAGTAAATAAGGTCAAGCTACTAACTTGATAAATTTTGACTGTCTAAAAATCGAGGATAAAAAGTTGCTAACAAAAAAGGGATACTGAACTGGCACAAATTTCGTATAGAGCATTTTCAATCACATGACTCTGCCTAACAACGGCCTTAGCAACGTTGTTTATTCGCCAAGTGACGTCATGTGCGAATGCTGCTATTGGATACTTCTATGTCCCGCCCCTAACAACAGCCTTAGCAACGTTGATTTTGTCCTCCAAGTGACGTCATGTGCGAATGCTCTATTGTAAGAAAGACAAAATACATAACGGAAGTTGTTTTGAACTAGATACTGAAAAATATTATTAAATCTTGACTTACGATCATTTGGGCTCCTCTCGTTTCCAATGGCAGCAGTAAAGCCGCAACACCGGAGAGAAAAATCAGAACTCCCAGAATACTCATGGCAGCAACCGGGTTCTCTATCACCAGACCCTGAATAAAACATTCAAACAACTTTTGAAGAAAAGTAACACGGAGGAAAGTCTTTGATACTTAAGATAATTATTCTTAATAAAAACTTATACTTATTGGCACATTGTATTCCTTTCTAATGTTGTTTTTCTCACACTGATTAGATAAATGTATGTTCTTTAAACATAACTATTTTCTTTTGAAAAAAAAATGTATGGATAATGGACATGTTAAAAAAATTCTAAGAATAAATCAATCAATATTCAAAGAGAATCTTTTTCAAGGAGAGTTTTTACTGATTCCAAAATTATCAGGATAAGGTAGGTAGGTACTTTAAATTAGGGTCAGATATAAAGTATATTCCAAACAGATTAATCTAAAAAATGCATGGATATCAAACTATATCCAAATTTAGTTCGAACAACAACACAATCACATTCTAAATTAAAATATGTTATGTACTCATTAACCCGAAATGCATGAAGAATTATATGTATATGTTACGGGCAATGTGATAAATTCAGTGGAATTTATGAATGAAATTTATCACTTTGCCCGCCTCCACTTCGGGCATTATTAATAATGCCCGATTAATCACTTTGCCCCTAACATATGTAATGATTTTAAAAAAAAGAAATTTACTACTATTATTGAAATATCACTATGATAGTTTATATTTCACACTGTTTTTGTTCTCTCATATTTTTAACATAAATGGTCTTGGAATTTTATCCTCCTAAACAGTGGGAGCAGAGCAAAACGAATAAAAACCACTGGGCTAAAGCTCCCTACAAGTGTATTCCCATTGGTGCAAATAATTTTTAGGAAACTGCCTCAATTAGTAGTAGTAAATTCAGAAAATATAAAAAGATTATTTTACTCGGTAAGTTAACCATATAATTAATCCAGAAGACATTTCCCCCCTCTGAATATAATGGGTTTGTGAATTTGTAAGACTTACTTGAGCTACATAGGGCACCAAAAGGCCGCCTAACCTACAAAAGCAAGTACCAGCTCCCATTCCAAGTGCTCTGAATGTGGTGGGATAGGCCTAGAAAAAAGAATATTACATCATTACATGTCGATAATAGAAATAAAACAATCTATTGTATGTGCAGTGTTTACAAAAAAAAAAAATATATATATATATACGTTTAGGAGATGAGTTCACAAAAATAAGTTAGGATTATATTTTATTAAAATAATTAAACTTTGCAAAAAAAGTGTGTGTAATTGTATTAACTTATATTCTAAATAAAGTCCTAAATTTCCAGTAAAAATTTGGTTGTTTTACAACGAAAATTCTAATAGTTTTACATATAGTTTTTTTTTAATTTTCTCAAAACTTCAAACTTAAACGATTGCATTTCAAATCTTTCATGTCCATTTTACTGTATGCAGGGGTCGATTCAAGATTTGTTATGTTGGGCCAATTTTTGTTAAAGATTGAAGTTAACTGCTGTTTGATATTTCAGAAAAGTAACTTTTTAATAATTTATTTACATACGGTTAACTTTTAGAATCAGTTAATTTATAGACTAAATAACCTCATTTTATTCTTACTTACGCTATGCAGCAAAATAAAAGTTTTTTAATTCTACTTTTTAACTTAATAGTTATAATTTGAGCCATCAATGGAAAAATAACTTCATAAGCGAGCCTTTAAATTGAGAACTTCCTGATAAATTCAAGTGTATTTTTTCCGCAATACAAACAAAAGCGAGAAGCCGACTTTACGGCTCTTAAGGTCTTTTTCTCAAACATTAATCTGATTTGGTGGAAAGTGTTATAATATAAAGGAATGAAATACTGAGAACAGAAATTTTAAGAAATAGTAGGGAGAAGAAATAGCCAATTTAATATGCACTAATCTGGAAGATGGAAAGCTAAAAGATATTGTGCTGAAACTAATTAAAAGTTATATTTTCTTGAATACATATGAATTTTTTCATTGGTTTTAAATCATGTAAACTTCACCAAGTGATTTTATAAACTTTTCATGAGTTAATTGTTCTTTTACTATATTTTGAGGGAGTGTTACAAGACCTACTAAAATTTCAATTATTTTTTTTCTCTAATGATTGAAATTGATTTCAATCTCAAAAAAATTGGTTAAAATGTTACTTTTAGAAGTTAATAAACATCAAAACTAAAATAATTTGCTTTTGAAAAAAAAATAGGAAGTTGGTTATGATGCCCATAATTTTAAAGGCAATAACATTACAAGCAAAATGCCATCAGTTTTTCAGTTTATTACTTCTTTTGTTTATAACGTTTCAAAAACGTAGAAAAACAACTTATGCCATCCCGTGCATTTTAGTCGAACGACTTTTTCCGATCCACCCTACTTCTACAATCTACATTGATCTGAAAATCAAGATCATATTATATTATTAGTTTTAAAAATGAGTGTGTTTGCATCAAAAATCCCAGAGTAACATTCGAACATTTAAATTTCTAATAATTCTTACTTGGGTCATTCCATGTCCCCAAATCAATCAAAAATTCCCATTTCTCAACCTGACTCTCTCATATTTTAACGAAATTTTCAAGGATTGGTAATTCCTATGATATAAAAGAGAAATTGTTTTTATGATTCAATTTTTTTCTAGGTATTTTTTTAAATAAAATATTTTGAAAATTCGAAGAAAATGCAATTTTTGGCTCTTTAATCTTACATAACTCCAGTTTTATTTGGCTGGAAAAGGTGAATCCCCTCTCATTTTAAATAAACTTTTACAAGGTTTAATTTGAAGGTTGACTATGTCCACGAAAATAACAAATCAAGTATTATAGATTAACATTGTTTATTTAAAACCTTTTTATAAAAAAATCATTAATTATTTTTTTGTAGACATAGTCCACTTTTATATCAAATTAAACCTTGTAAAATTATCTTTAGAACGAAGGGTGATGCATTTTTCTCGGCCTAATAGAACTGAAGGAATGTAAGACTAAGATCCAAAAATTGGATTTTCTTTGGATTTAAAAAAAAAAAAAAAAAAAGTAATAATAATAATAATAATAATAATAATAATAATAATAATAATAATAATAATAATAATAAACAAAATACTAAGACAATTGAATTATAAAATCATTTTCTCATTAATTTCAGAGGGAAGAACAGTTACCTTATTAATTTGACATGGAATGACACACCTTTAATAATTGCTAACGCAGATTCATTCAGGATTACAGCATCCCATTACAAGAAGTGAGAATAATTTGATCAATAGATACCTCAGATGTCATGACATAATTGAGCTGAAATATGGCCACCAGAACGGCCCGAGCTCCAAACAGGAACAACAAAAGCCAAACTTTGCTGAAGAAAGAAAAAGCTTAATGAAGTAAGACATAAGAATACATCCTCCGATTGGGATCCGTTCATTTGCCACTGGCAACTGGATTTCGAACCAGACTCGTGTTTTATAAATCTTATCGAAATTTCAAGATACGATTTCCAAAGTTTATTAAGATTCGTCTTTATAAACTAATAGTTACTTGAAATGAAACCAAATAAAAACAAAACAAACGAAATTAAAATAATGTCTATGATGTGAACGTTTTGTCTATAACCCCGAAATCTATGGCTTATTTATATTTAAAATGTGGTATCAACTTACTGCGTGTTTATAAGCAACATAAATATGAGAACACTGCTGAGTATGCTAGATCCACTGAGTAGTTTCTTTCGACTCATTCGTTCAATGAGGAAAGTGAAGACCAATAGACCTATCAATAAAAAAAGAAGCATTCGTTAAAGAATCTAGCCCTGGTTTCACTCTCTTCCATGCATACGACATGATGAGAGTAAACATTAAGACATTGAGGTGTAAAAATTCAAGGCAGGGCACAGAAATAATAATTTTAGGAAAACTGATTGAATTCGAATATTAAATAGTGCAAAATAAATATTTGGAAAATAAAATCCTTGCCTGGAAACTCGGCTGCGCTTGTCCATATCATGTCAATGTAGTTCTGGTGTGTGAACTTGACACAAGAAACTATATCTGTCCCGTTGTTCTGCTCAGTAAGAGTGAAGTTGATAGAAGATCCTGAAACATATTGAGTTTCTGAGGAAAAGACCATGAATTTATTTTACCCTGTTTACCCGAACTTGTAATCCACGTTATTTAATAATTTATTATTTTGGGTCTATGTCATACCAAGTGTAAAAAGGTTCATCGTATTTCATTAGCCAAAAATAACCCAAATGAAATTGTATCCAATGAGTATCCTTCTTTTACTCTACATTCGCATTTTACAGGTTATTAACCCATCTAAAATGTGCCTCTATAGTATTAATTATTCTTTTATTAGCGAATTTATTCTTTCAGTCCTTTTTATTTCTCTCCTTGATGGAATTCCACCAGGAGAAAATTCCATCATCCATATCCTTAAGGATACTTAAAATAGAAACTCCCTTCTTCAGGTGTAAAGCAAGAAATAAGAAGAGCGTATGTTCAAGAGTCCATTTTATTTTAAGAAGCATTATCTTTCATTTGCTCGCACCTGAACATTACTCATCATTACACTCATCTTAAGCTTTATGGACAATATTGAACATCATGCAAGAGATAACGGCGTACTAACACCTGTAACTACTGATACATTCCGATTAAATTACGAAAAAAAACCCCGGAAATCTCTACTGTTTCCTACCGTATGCAAATATACCTGATAACTAGTTGATCACGAGAAGATAATTATAAATAGATAATGAATTATGATAATTTTAACTTTTTAAGACTAAATTTTCTCTTAAATCTTTTTAAGACTTTTCTTTTTCCCTCCTTATGTTTACCTTTTTATTATAAACGTGGTTATAATCAAAGTTTAGACGATTTTCCACCCAAACGTTACTTTTAACCCCTTTTTACTTTTTTTTAACATAATTATTAATTCAATTTGGTTTTGCTTTAATTTGGTTCTTATTTTTAAATTCCTTGAAGAAACACTTTTCCGTTTTTTTTTAACATCCCTTTTTGAAATTAGTATAAAAAGTACAACTTGGAACACTAAGGCCTTAATTAAAAGTATTTTATTTTTACTTCATTTTCAGTTCTATCAATTCATAATACGTGATTATCTAGAAAAAGCGTAAGGCATTTTTATCTTCTTCTAGAATGAAGAGGAATAGAAATAAGCCGGCTTGGGATTTCCATATATAATTATATATCTTTTCAGTAACCTGATATTGAAGAGTTCTCTTAAATACTACACGTTTCAAGGGATTTTGCATCGATTTAGACCATTTTTATTTCACGTATTTTGGTATATTTACATGTTTTTACATATTTCAGCTATAAATACATGTTTTTCCACATATTCATCGATTTTTGGGTTTTTTATTAACAATCACTAGCTTCTCAATTTTTAAATAAAGTATAATTATTATGAAATAACATATCGACAGCCACGTTGCAAAAGCCTGTAAGTGCAAAACCTCAAAGTTTTCAGGAGACGAAAAAAACTGCATATTTTTCGTCTTATGAACTGTACTTTTTCTGTCCCGTTTTTATTGTATACATTAAAGGCGACTATGAAACTTTTCAAACAATTTTGGTTCAAGTACTTACCTCCTCTCAGCGTCACTGCATTGCAGTGACGCTGCAACTTACAGAGTTTTGCTTGGTGATTGGGAGGTTCCCAACTTACAGGTAATTACAAATCGTCATGGAGAAGTTTTGAAGCGTCTTTGGCCGATTTTGGTGGCACTGAGATGTGTGCAAGGCCATCTTTAACAAATACAACTCAAAACCTTATTTTCGCCAAAAAATGTTCTTACAGGCTTTTGCAACGTGACTGTCGATATGTACAATTTTAGTTGCAATTTAGTGAAACAAATGCTAAACGTAGCTTAAAAGCTGTGTATTCAGGATTTTAAATTGGAACATGACGTATTTCGTTTAAAATTCTTCCTACTTACAAACCTTTAGTGTTCTGTTTAAAAAGTAATATTGAAACTTTACACTTCCCTCTTTCTACCCTCACTTCTTTTAGATAATTTATTTTGTTCCCATTTATACCCCCGAACCCGAACTCCCGAACCCCTGAATTCGGGATTATTTAATTGTCCATTAAGGTTTTACACATTTTCCCGTTGTTCACATTCCTTGAATGTATTTTAGTATTTTATAGATTTCGAAACACTATTTTGAAGAAGAACCTTTTACCTTTACGGGTAAAATAAGTTAAAATCCAAAATATCATTTAAATAACTTCCTAATTGCATAAAAATACTCAGTTTTTAACATTTTTTTTGTTTACAGAATTCGTTAAAAATTAACATAAAATCTACCTTTATTTTCATAGTTTTAAATACACATTTTGATTTTCTTGTTTCATATTTACCTAAAATAAGTACATATGTATTTTGAGTTTTTATTTACATGAAAATCATAGCCCTAGTGATTAGTTTTGAAATCTGAGAGTAGACTTTTAAAATGAATCAAATCAGGTAAATCAGGTAGGTGTCTATTCAAGTATTTATATGCCCGACAGGAACGAAAACATAACCCTTTATCTTTTTTTCCTTGGAACTTGAATCCTAAAATATTCTCGATCCCATTGTGTAGGCATTTTTTGCAAAAGAGCTTTTGTTCTTCAGAACTCTTATTTATGGCATTACTTGTATATTTTTACGAAAATGTTTTTCTTGGGATATCGTAGAGCTATTCTCGTTACCAACAGCACTATGCAAAGTAGAGTTGTAGTATTTTGTTACAATGTAGAATGTAACATTGTTACTTATGCGGGTGAGAATAAATTCAAACTTCAACTAAATATAATTTTTGGTATGTTATTTTGTGTATTAAATCATTTTCTATACCTTTAAATTCGACATGAAAAGATGCCTTGCCATAATTAAGCCCTCTGGAGTAGTTTCACATCTAATTAAATATTTCTTAGCATTTGTAGGGAAATAACATTGATTTCAGTGATGTACATTGTACAATATATGTTACGGGCAAAGTGATTAATCGGGCATTATTAATAATGCCCTGAGTGGAGGCGGGCAAAGTGATAAATTTCATTCACGAATGCCATTGAATTTATCACATTGCCCGCTTCCTCTTCGGGCATCATTAATAATGCCTGATTTATCACATTGCCTGTAACATATATAGTATGCATAGTACCTTACATTCCTTAAACACTTATTAAAGTAATAAAATCATTCAACTAAATAAAGAAAACTATTTGGTTATAGCAGAAGTATGTGAACAAGAGCACAAAGCTTTTTCCCCTCACCCCAAGATTTCTTTGAATTTGAATTTTTCCCTGTGAGCTGAATAGAAGTTTAAAAAATAACGTATTGAAAAGAAATGAGTTGTGATACTTACTCGAGTAGAGGGTTCCGTTCTGTATGAGATTAGGACTGATGAGAGCGATACCAAAGTATGCAAAAGCAGTCGCAAACCTGAAATATCAAAATTAATTTTTTACCATTTTGATGAACCTTGTTAGCTTGAAAAATTAATAGCCACTCTTACTTTGAGACATTGAGGATATAGTAGTTTCTCATTGTTTGTAGTTGGGATGATGTCTTTCCCAATTTGCGTGTGTATTTCACTTTGAAATGAGGCAGAGGAGGGAATGAGAAAGAAACAGTAAGAGAAAATTCGAGGGAGAGAGAAAATGACCACAAATGAGAAAGATAACAAAATGGGGATAAGGGGCTCAAAGAAGAATAATGAGAAAAAGAGATGAGAGATCAAAGGGGTCATTTACAAGTTACGTCCCACAATTTCTTTGTATTCCTTCCACCCCCACGTCAGAAGTTTTCACATTTTATTTGCCCCCCCCCCACTTGTGATGTCAAACTTTTGAAACTAGAATTAAACCCAAACTTAACATATATTTTAAATCTTACTTTATTTTCATTACTTGAAAATTAATAACTCTTATAAACCAAAAATAGCAATGGAAAAATACCCTCTTCTAGAATTGAACAGTAGTGAATTAAAAGTTTTTTAAGCATGTTTTATATCACGAATATCTGAACTCCCCCTTGTCAAATTGTGCTACAAATATGTGACGTAATTTGTGAATGGGTCCAAATGAAGTTGGACAAAATGAGAAGGAGATGGAAGGAGATATAATTAGAGGCATAGAATGAGAAACAGGAGATAATAAAAAGGGAGAATAAGGACCAAGTTAGACTTTTAGAACCATTGGTTTTATGGCCCAAAAGGCCCTCTAAACTCTAAAGCCACTCGTGGTCAATTATCCCACAGTAGGAAAACCATCCCCGAACGGGAGTTTGGGGGGAAGCACCCAAACCACACCAAGAGCTCCCTATTTTTTCATTTTTGTAATGATACCTACTTTCTTACTTTCTTACCGCGGGGTGCCTTTTGCACTATAAAATGGATGGTTTTAAAAGTATTATTTGGCCCTAAGTACAGTGATAAATTTGGAGACATATACATATTAGGGCTCTCCCAAACACTTTTGAACTCAGTTACAATACTTCCGGAGCGTCCCATCTAGTCCAGTAACCAGGTGTCAAAAAAGGGGTGTTTCAGGAAAAAAATACAGAAGTTTTTTTCTCAACGGTTTTATATGTTTTCGAGGGTGCTGAATCCGAATATCAACTTTGTTAACAAAATTTCGCATGGGAACATTGAAAAAAATCGAAAAAATCCTAAAATTTTACCCCTTTTTTTTGGTTTTTTCCTTCTAGCACGTAAAGTATAGATTTCTCAGAGAAAAAGTCAATGCAAAAGTTGAAGTACTCTAAACAAGCTAAAAAAAAGTCAATTACAGCATTTCTGTCAGACTAATAGTTTGGCCGCTAGAGCACGCTGAAAATCAGACAATTTCCGCCCCTGTGGTGGAAAATCCAAAAATTTTCACTTGCAGCTCGAAAAACCCATATATTTTAGAATATAGTACTATAAAAGCATACTTTAAAATGTTTTACACGTAAAAACCTTTCAAACTAACCTAATATTAATTGATTAAATGTTTTATTATTAAGGGTTTTCTCTGAAAGAGCATATTCCATAGCAATGTACAGTAATACAATCCATATTGTTATTCACAAAGAAAAAAATGCAGAAGTTATTATCTCATCGGTTTTATACATTTTCGAGGATGCTGAATCCGAATATCAACTTTGTTAACAAAATTTCGCATGGGAACACTGAAAAAAATCGAAAAAATCCTAAAATTTTACCCCTTTTTTTGGTTTTTTCCTTCCAGCACGTAAAGTATAGATTTCTCAGAGAAAAAGTCAATACAAAAGTTAAAATACTCTAAACAAGCTAAAAAAAGTTTATTACAGAATTTCTGTCGGACTAATTAGTTTGGCCTTGGCCACTAGAGCGCGCTAAAAATCAGACTATTTCCGCCCCGGCGGAGAAAAATCGGGTAAAAACGTACTTAACTGCGGTGAAATAAATAAAACGACTTAATTAAATGAGGACATTTAATTTAATTCTGGACATTTTCTTGAAACCAAGAGTAGAGAAATTTGTTTTGCGAATAGTCAGAAAGAGTAAAAGTTTTTTCAGAGTTTTACAAGCTTCAAATATTAAAGACTATTTTTTTCCCAAAGATGAAAAAATCCAGATAGAATCAACAAGGGTCCTAAAACACCTTCATGTTTTAGGTTAGGGTACTATAAAAACATACTCCATAATTTTGTACATGAAATAAAACTAAATAAAATTAAAAGAAATGATTTATTATTGAGTGATTTCTATGGAAACGGAATTGCTTAAATAAGAGAGTATAAGTAATCTAATTACAAAACATATTTTCACTCAATTCAAAAATGATAGTAGCAAATGATGTGTTTCATGATAACAATGTACAATATTTTCTTCCCTCGAAAATTCATTTAGAATTGTATTTAATGAAATTTTTCTTCAATTATCTCAGGATATTCCAATTCGAGAAGATGAAAACGCTCTGCCAAATTTTTGATATTGTAATATGTATTGTATTATTGTATATTGTAATATGTATGATATGTATGTATTGTATGTTTTGTAATTAGATTACTTATACTCTCTTATTTAAGCAATTCCGTTTCCATAGAAATCACTCAATAATAAATCATTTCTTTTAATTTTATTTAGTTTTATTTCATGTACAAAATTATGGAGTATGTTTTTATAGTACCCTAACCTAAAACATGAAGGTGTTTTAGGACCCTTGTTGATTCTATCTGGATTTTTTCATCTTTGGGAAAAAAATAGTCTTTAATATTTGAAGCTTGTAAAACTCTGAAAAAACTTTTACTCTTTCTGACTATTCGCAAAACAAATTTCTCTACTCTTGGTTTCAAGAAAATGTCCAGAATTAAATTAAATGTCCTCATTTAATTAAGTCGTTTTATTTATTTCACCGCAGTTAAGTACGTTTTTACCCGATTTTTCTCCGCCGGGGCGGAAATAGTCTGATTTTTAGCGCGCTCTAGTGGCCAAGGCCAAACTAATTAGTCCGACAGAAATTCTGTAATAAACTTTTTTTAGCTTGTTTAGAGTATTTTAACTTTTGTATTGACTTTTTCTCTGAGAAATCTATACTTTACGTGCTGGAAGGAAAAAACCAAAAAAAGGGGTAAAATTTTAGGATTTTTTCGATTTTTTTCAGTGTTCCCATGCGAAATTTTGTTAACAAAGTTGATATTCGGATTCAGCATCCTCGAAAATGTATAAAACCGATGAGATAATAACTTCTGCATTTTTTTCTTTGTGAATAACAATATGGATTGTATTACTGTACATTGCTATGGAATATGCTCTTTCAGAGAAAACCCTTAATAATAAAACATTTAATCAATTAATATTAGGTTAGTTTGAAAGGTTTTTACGTGTAAAACATTTTAAAGTATGCTTTTATAGTACTATATTCTAAAATATATGGGTTTTTCGAGCTGCAAGTGAAAATTTTTGGATTTTCCACCACAGGGGTGGAAATTGTCTGATTTTCAGCGCGCTCTAGCGGCCAAACTATTAGTCTGACAGAAATGCTGTAATTGACTTTTTTTTAGCTTGTTTAGAGTACTTCAACTTTTGCATTGACTTTTTCTCTGAGAAATCTATACTTTACGTGCTAGAAGGAAAAAACCAAAAAAAAGGGGTAAAATTTTAGGATTTTTTCGATTTTTTTCAATGTTCCCATGCGAAATTTTGTTAACAAAGTTGATATTCGGATTCAGCACCCTCGAAAACATATAAAACCGTTGAGAAAAAAACTTCTGTATTTTTTTCCTGAAAAAACTACCTGGTTACTGGACTAATCGAAAGGAAACCACCAAGGAGAGAGATAGCTCACCAGATGTACCAGAAGAGCAGAGAGGTCCTACGGTACTCAGGGGAGAGGAGGTCCTGGAGCCGGCCCCTGCGGGCCCCAGGTTTCACCTGACATAGCTTGCCCTCGGGTAGCTCCACCCCGTTCATCAATGCCATCTTCTGCAGGATATCGCTGGCCTCACTGTGTCGGTCGCTCACCAGGTAGAAGCGAGCGCTCTCCGGATACCACTGAAATCATCATCAAAGAGTTATATCAACGGATCTCTGTATCCCTTTCAGCATCATGCCATTATGTGGAGTTTAAATGTTTGTGCTTTGGTTCATAGAAATTTCAATATAGTATCTTCTAAAGCAATGATTCATTTTAACCTTTTTATACCCACGGACCCCAAAACACTTTACCAATTCAATAAATAAAACCTGAAATCCTCCTACATACCATATGTCGAAGTGACACAAAATCTATCCTAGTGATTCTCAAACTTTTCATACCCAAGGATCACTAGATACTTTATCAAATTAATGAAACTTATAATCCTCCCTCGGACTACATGTGGTTCGCAGACCACAGGTTGATGAGAACCACTGATCTAAGGTATCTGGTGTGATTACAGCCACCACTAAAGCAGTCGGCAATTTAATAACATTTCCTCTCGAATACATTTTTGCCATTGGGTAGGTAGCCCAGTGTCAAAGTGTCAGTTTCGGGACCAAAAGTTCCAAGTTCGATTTTGGACACCGCTTAAAACTTCGAATATATGCCAGAGTAGAACATTCTCTACATCTCGGTGGGTTCGTTAGTCCTGTGGTCACAGTCGTTGAGAAGTTTAGCATGGGTCTGGTGACTTACCATTTATTTCTATGAAAATAAGAAGAAAACTAACTCTGAGTGTGAGGATGACCAGGAGGCTTGGAAATGCAGCCACTAACAAAAGTATTCTCCAGCTGTCAGTGTAATCCATGACCACCCAGACCATGCACACGACGCCAATGGATCCGAAAGACCAGAAGTACTGCAAAAGAAACGCAATAATTTTTATATTATACTTATAAGACTAATACTATTTTGGAAAAAATCTTTTTTTTTTGCAAAGTAAACTGAGATTTGTTTTGCGCACTTTTCAAAACTGAAGGTAGGAAAAAAGATTAATTATTTTAGATTGTTCCATCACGATTATTTAACAGTCGGAAATTTTTATTGAGCCTTTATTTATAGTAAAAGGAAAAATCTCTAAAGGTTTTCATAAATTTTTGTTTGAATTGATTCGATACAACTGATAACTTCACCTCCGGGCTTCGATCCACAGGTGCTCGGTGGGTAACAAACGCATGGAAAACAAGGCTTATTATGAATACTACAAGAATGGTATCCACAAATATCCGCCATTGGCAAAATAAGAACTTGAACTAATATTTCTAAAACTGTCACGAATTGTTCATTTTTATTTTGGGAATAAATTTATTGGATGATTTCCTTAAATTGCTCTCTTCTACGTTAAAATTCCAGATCTGTCAAACCCTGATATTCCTGTGTAAGATTTTTTTTTTATTGCTTGATATGTGACAATTCATGCTATCAATGTTGTCTTACATAATTCTTTTCATCAATGTGAGTTTTTATTTTTAGATTCGATCCGTTTTCTTTATTTTAAATCAACTTATTGAGATAAGAGAAGTAAAGTAACAAGATTTATCTTGCAGAGTAATATAAAGTAAAAAATCTTTTACCTACACACAAATAGAACAAAGCTTTTCCTCGCATATATGTCGGACAGTATTCGCTGCTCAAAGTCACCCTGAAAAAAATTAATGTATATTGAATCAAAGTTGAAGCGGCTTTACGAGTGAAATGTACAGGATAAGAGATATTCGTTTAAATATTTGTTTCATAGCCCTTTGTTATGTGTTGCACCACCTTTGTCAATGGGCTTCGGCCTGAGACAAACAAACTCTTCTAAGAGAGATTCATAAGTCTTTCACGCTTTTAGATTTGCAATCTATGTTTAAAGCGGTAAAAAATTGCAAAATTCGGTTTTTCAACGGTTTTCATCTTAGAAAGGACATCAATAATATAACATACTAAAAATCGGACAAAATCAATCGGAGGGAAGTTTACTTTTATGTTTATCCATTGCTTGCCGCAAGCCTTCTCTTTTCAGTCTCTCGGTTATTGTTAAAAACTACTAGTTCCTTGTCTTATTTCGCCTGGTTTTTTTTTTTTTGGGGGGGGGGGAGAAATGTAACGTTACTTCTCCTTTATACCTTTACGTTTTTCGCATGCGGTTTTCAAAACGCCTATTATGTGAATTGGGCTTTATACCAACTAGTAGGGTATAAAAAGGAGATACAATAGTAGGAGGGTATAAGAGGAAAATATAATAGGTTTCTTATTTTCTGGATCCTTAGGGTTCCAAGAGGGAAATTACTACAAAGAAAACTAACGTCAACATTGTTTTTGAACGTCTTTTGGCCAAGTTGATATGAGGTCATCCTGGTCAAACCCCTTCCCAATATAAACAAAAGTTAATATTCCTTGAAAATAACATTATATTGAAGATATATGAAGGAATAAATTGGAATTTTAATAATTCCGTCTGTTTTGAACCAATATGAAAGTCATTTTGTTATGACGTTATATATAACGGTGAAACAATGCTTTAACATTTTAGGGTCGTAATCTAATCTATATTTCTCTATATGTGTATCTATATCATTTCTAAAAGTTTCATGCTGATATATATTTTTGCTGATACATATTTTTTTCTTCAAAGAATGAGTTAAAACACTATTTTTTACAGTCAAATTTTTTAAAAACATTTCTGGGGAATTTCTTCCCATCTTTGCTTGAGAATCAATATTATCCATGAAATTTTAACATCAAGTTGGTACACGTACTACATTCTAATCTTATAAATGTTTTAAAAAGCTACAAACATGAAGTTTTTGGTTCTATCTCCTTTAGTTTTCAACTTACCCCTGTGCAATCCCTCCGAGCGAGAATCCCATGCAAGTCCTGAAGATCACCATCCAGATGTAGGAGGGGGAGGCGGCACTCACAGCCCCGAACACAAACAGCAAAATGACGGACACTGCAAGAGACTGAAACACACAACACCCTTTTAATAACAGACTAAAGTAAAATACTGGAATTCAAACATTGAACCCTTAGTTATTTTTACATATTAGATAAAATAAGTCTATCATCACAAGTTAAATTCTGACCTTTTTCCTTCCATAAATGTCTGCTACTACACCGAGAGCCGGGCTTCCGATCATTATGCCAGCAAACACCACCTGAAAATCACGAAAACCTACTTTAGTTTTAAAAGCGAGTGTACGCGTTTAAAATATTTAATGTATTGTAATTTCTACCAGATTTTTGCTGCTAATAAATAAAAATTATAACGATTTAGTACATTTATTTTAAATGTATTAAATTTAATTAATTAAATTTCAAAGCAGATTTTCTGGGTGCGCATTCATATATATCTCAGGATTATTTCTTACAATTTAAATATTGTGTAATATTGAGAGAAGTGAAAACAGTTAAGACAATACACTAAATTTATTCAACTTATTTTTATGTATAGTATTTTTTGCCATCTCTTGTCAAATACGATCGAGTTTAGAGATGTAGGAATCAAATACAAAGAAGCGCACTTCATTTCAATTTTTCGTTTCTGTAAAACGATACTTTCCTTCGTGATTCCCAGTGTGCAGAAAAAACAACTGTTCAAGTAACGATATTTTCCTTCGTGATAATCTGTGTGCAGAAAAAACAACTGTTCAAGCAGAAGTGTTATCAAAAACTCGTACTTCTGGCACTTTACTACTGGCACTGGAAACAAATGCATTTGAGCAGAGGCATATTTAATAATACCTAATAACATGGATTGTGCCCAATTGCCCATCACAATACTAAGCATACCCGCGAGGCAACCTTTGAATTTATTTGTCTTCATACTCACAGAAGTCAACAAAGCGAGTTCCCATCTGTGCAATTCCCAATCACAAGCTATGAACTCTCCAATAACAGACAAAAGAAAGATTTCAAAGGCGTCAGCAAGCTTGAAAAAGATAAAAAAAAGGATTAAAAGTGGTGAAATTGAGGATGAGCACACTTAAATAATTAAATAACGACACTCATATCCATTCATCTTAATATTATATCATTGGGGAATCTAGAATATTTGTCTAGGAAGAGCTTACGCGTCCCAAAGATGAATAGTCTTGTCATGACTTTTAACTGTTTTACATTCTTTAAGATTAATAAATTAGTTATGGTCCGTTTATTCTGAAAAAGTTATAACCACACAAGAGTTAGATAGAATTTGTATTTTTCTGAATTTCAGGACTATTTAGCTGGAGAAAATAAAATAGAACGAAAAATAGTAAAAAAATATGATCGGAAAGTTGTTGTTGTTAAGTAAGGATAGATTGAGTCTGTGCTCTCTTTTTTGCGGCGCTCACAAGATATTAATATTTTTATTCCATGAAGAGTTTCTTTAATTTTTACATTAATTCATTAAAACCTAAAAATCTCTACACTTTTTCTCTTAATGGATAAAATGGTATCTTCTTACCCATCCTAATCCAGCTAGAAGAGTCAGCTTGATTTGAAATCTCCCATACCCGGCCTTGTCAACTGCATCATCCACAGAAAAAACGACCCCTTTAAAAAGAATGTTTTAGATAACATGGTTGAGAGGGAGGGGGTTTATGAAATTTTGAGAATAAAATCACCTTTTAAACATGAACAATGCTTGCTTTTATTAATAATATTATGTTAATACTATAATCTTATACACAGTACTGTTACTTAATAACTTAGTACTAATATTACTTATTACTTAGTATGTTATTAATATATTTTATTCAACTAATTTAGGAGCAATTATCCACATGAAAATTGCATCATATTTCATTTATTAGATGTTTGTTACAGCTAAGCAAATTGACCTCGTTTCATGTGTAGTCGTCTACTCTACGCTATGGAACAATTTCAACACAGAATGGATTCATTACATTCATTCATAGTGGGAATCCGCCAAATAATTAATTTATCGGTACACATATTCTTCCTCTTTTCATTCTTACTATATTTTATTAATATGTTATAGAAAAATTAAATAATTTTTACTGATGTCATCATCTAATAATCAGCAAATAATTTTTACCCCATCTTCGACGTTTTATTTTTTAATTTCCAACCCTAAAACTTTCATTTTTTTATTGCTGAAAATTAATAGGATCCTCCAAATAGGGATAGGGAAAAAAATTCTTGTATATATTTATAAATTATTTCCTAAGATTAATTCTAAGAACTTTTAATAAAAAATAAATAATAATTACATTCAGAAATTATTTTGCGTTTTCATGTAAACGTCGAACAAAAAACTAACAAAGAAATAAAGCCAAAATGTTCAAAACTAATTGCTTAAGAAAATCAGAATAACTAACACACACACACACACACACACACACACACACACACACACACACACACACACACACACACACACACACACACACACACACACACACACACACACACACACACACACACACACACACACACACACACACACACACACACACACACACACACACACACACACACACACACACACACACACACACACACACACACACACACACACACACACACACACACACACACACACACACACACACACACACACACACACACACACACACACACACACACACACACACACACACACACACACACACACACACACACACACACACACACACACACACACACACACACACACACACACACACACACACACACACACACACACACACACACAATACAAGTACAAGTACAAGTACACAGATGTATACCGAACATCGCTCATCTCGGAGGTTTCGCCGCAGCCTCCTCAAAACTTTCAGTGTTTCCAACTAATTATACTCGTACGTCACCGGCGGGGCACATTGATTGACTTTTGTTAAAAACTCAATTTTGTATCAATGTGCCCCACCGATGGGGCAGTCGGTTACATTGCTTGGGGCACATTGATACAAATTTGAGTTTTTAAAAAGTGTTTATATTTTAATTTCTATGAAACTTATATATTTTTTAATTAGTTTCATAAAATTGAGTCATTCTTAAATACATTTTTAGAAAGTATTGGAGTAAATAATTTTTTCTACTTAAAAAATGGGTTTGAATTTTGGTGTATTAAATAAATCAGTGTAAGTGCTTCCCCCTCCTAGTTATATCTAAATTCTAATTATATTTTATAATATTGATACACCCAACCATGTATTTTCACCTTCCTTTTTATTCTTTTAATACTCTTACTTTCATGCATATGACACATATGACATGTCACAACAATGAATACATCTTAAAAGATGAAGTGCAAGTGTGTGATGTCTTGCATCTGTCTTAACAATGTATTTAGTCTTCTCAAATACAAAAACTACTAAGTGAGAAGGTGTGTAAAGAAACAAATGTTTTCAATGGAAGAACTAAAGCTAAAGCAAGTGACAGTCGACTTAAATAGTAGACAATGGAACTTTCTTCTTCAAAATAAAAAAAAGAGTTCTAGTATTTGAATTAAGGTCAAGGTATCTGTCGTCGTTACAGGCATCTTTCTATTTTCAGCCTTGTTGCCTTTCGAATACTGATATAATGAAGCCTTTATGTTTGAACAAACACTATAGGATGATCTTCTAAGTCATTTCCATGCCTTAAAATTTGAAACAACGTTCACAAAAATTTTGAAAGTAAAAAGTAAGAATGCTGTCACCTTATTACTTTACAGACTGAAAAAGCTCCTATTACAGCGACGTAAACGAGATGTTAAATAAAAGTAATTAAAAATTAAAACCAATGTCAAGAATGAATTGGATATCATAATATAAGCATAGTAAAAATAACATGCATGAAATTTTTCTAAAATAGTAGCGTTGATGTGAATGTTACTTTTATTAAACTAGATAAATTGTCTTTACTTTTAGAAGGATATTAGGAATAATCTATGTATATTTCTATACCTATGTTAATTATTTTATAGATAGTGAAAAATATTACCAGTCTCATTTGTATAAATTGGTTGCAAAAGCACAAGTCATCTATTTTCAAATAATATTTGCTATCAATGGTTTCAAGAGAACTAATGCTGACGCTTTTATTATTACCCATTTCTAAGACTTATTCCAGACAACCTGTTTTTTAGAGGAATGCATTTCCTTTTTGTAGGATTGTGAACTCATCCATTCAAACCTATACCCGAAATCAGCTTAAATCATTAAGTTTATTTCTTCCCTTCTCGAAGTCAGGGGTTCCCAAACTTTTTAAGTTGCGGAGCACTTTTCAAGAGACAAATTTGTCGCGGAGCCCTTTTTCCAAAAATTAATGTTTAAAGGTAAAAACAGATTACTTCATAAAACCTATTTCTACAAGAAATAACAGCATGCAAAGAATGTTTTTTAGCAATTAAATATGTTATTATACTTTTTAAATGTTTACACTATTTGACTTATTACCAATTTGACATTAAAAAAAGTTTTACTTTATTATTATCATTAAAATTCACAGAAGAGAGAATACCACACTGCCCCCCCCGCATTAGCCCGCCGTTTTAATACTAAAACCAAACATCTCATGGCAGAACCTGAGCAGTATTTGTATACTACTAAATTCGTAGTAATTTTCTCAAAATGGAAAATAACAAGAACATAAAATGTAATAAAAGGGGAATACAGCTGGGTACAGGGGAGTACTAATACAAAGTATTTGAAATTTTAGTGCATTTAAAGTAATTTTGTAACGCAAGGGGGGGTCTGGGAGTTCTCCCCCAGAAAAATTTCGAAAATTGTGCTCCTCACAGTAGCTTCTTTTAATTTTTTTAGCTCATTTTAGGACCCTTTGGGGTTTTTACAATAAGGGAATTGTCAAGGAAAAATAGCATATAAATAAGGTTTAAAAATTTAAAAAGGGGGTTGGGGGCACTCGCTTCCAAAATACTTTAAAAGCTTTAAAAAATAAATAAAAAAATACTCGCAAAATACTTTTGAAATTAGCCCCTTTAAAGTACTACTGTTTTACCTTATTCAGAGCCCCTAAACCACCAAAGAGGACTGCTCGTTGAAAGTGGTAGAATTTTCAAGGAAAAACGGTATTAAAAGACGTGAAAATTTCGAGAGGGGTTGGGGGGTCCTCTCCCAGATTTTTTTCGGAATTTTACAAAAAGTAGTGTTTTAATCCATTTTGAGACCCTTTGGGTTACACTTCTTAGAAGATTTCTCCTCGTAAATTGGAGAATTTTCAAGGTAAAACTGTGTAAAAATTGATGTAATTTTTTTTTTTTTGGGGGGGGGGGTTGAACCCTAAAATACTACATGAGTGTTTCTTAATGCGAAATTTGGGCTTGTTTTGAAGAGCCCATTGAGTCTATGTCTGGTTTATTTTCTGACAATTCAGAGCAACGCAAATTATTAGAACTTAAGAAAAAAAAAGTATTCATTTCAAATTTGCACCTGGAAATGTTTCGTGGAGCACAGTTTGAGAACCGCTGCTCTAAGTGCTTCCATTTAAATTTTTAATTATGTAATGCAGTGTTGTAGAGTAAATACTTTGGTTCAAATCACTTATGAGGCAATCTGCCTGTAGAAATTCTTTTATGGAACAATCTTACAAATAAATATTTGGCAATAAAGATTCTTTTTATGATTGTATTTATATTTGTATTGCCTATCGCAATATTTCTATCTCATGTTGACACTGCAGAATGTACCAAATTTAGAAAAATAACGTATAAGCAAATATTTAAACTTAATCGCTATTATTCTTTGATTGCTATGATAGAACTTCTAGTGATTGGCTAAACGTACATAGTTTTACTCTAGGAAAATATTATCTAAAAAGGAGGTTTAAATATCTTTGTCATTAAAGGGCAATTTTCGCCATCCTATTTAACTACTGTTTCCTTTCTACGACTCAGTTACGTAACTTCTAAATCAGGTTTTTTATTCTATATTGGGGGAATGGGATGGAACCACAGAAAAATTGCTTATGCTCCCCTATTCGAACAAAAGTTTATGAAGATTTTAAAATAGCATGGGATCTGGATTATTTAGAAATTAAATCATTTGTATCATTTCATTTGAATAATTTGTTGTAAACAGTCCGTAGAAGTTTTAAACAAGCCCTGACTCAAAGTTGCTAATTACCTATAAAACACTCTGATTATAATTACTTTTGAAACTAATTCTAGAAAGAGATTTGATGATTTTTATTGGTTTGATGTTCATTATTTCTAAATAAACGATTTTATAAAAAATTGCAATGGTTTTCTCAATTTTGTACTGTTATTAAAACATCTCCAGTTAAAGGGAAGAAGTAAAAAATAGATTTAAAGGCTACAAAAAATATTATTTGTGAGTTGAAAAAATAGATAGGTTTATCTCTCAGCTGGTGCTTTTATAACTAATACAAAAATTTATTTCAATTGAAATTAATTTGTTGTAGTGGTAAAAAAAATGAATCTTACCTTCTGTAGCATTGTTTTTTACCTGAGCATTTAAGCCGCAAATAGGAATGTTTTCATGAGGAAAAGTTTTATCTAAGCAATATTTTTCAGTCATGACTGTTTTCTGTTTATCCGTCACGATGACAGAGCTTCCAATTCCTGTCCCATAAAGTGCAGAGAAGAGAAACTCTCCTGAGTGAGAGACCAGTCAACTGCTCATGCGCAAATAAAAGTGACGAAATTATCACTTGTTCCTTTGAGAATTACCTAAAACCTACTGATGCCGGAGACACGACTTTCTATTTTTTTCCCGCACAATTTCTAAATAGGTTGGTTATATTATGGTTTACTTAGAGAAATTCGCGGCTTTTTTCCAAACTTTTCGAACTATGAAATCTATCATACGTATTATTAATTATTATCAAAGCATCATTTGACCCTTCAAATTTGTTTGAAGGGCCAGAAAGTTTGAAAGTGTTAGAACATAAACATTTTTAGCAAAGGGATAGATTTCAGGGTGATTTCTCCTTAAATTTGAGGGGGAAAAATCGTTGATAAAGATTAAGGAAAAATAATTTAATGAAAGATGTTCCAAGGCGCCCACTCCCCCTGAAGTAAAAACATTAAAACTAGTCAGAATGTAGAAACATATGTTTCCTTTTTATGATATGGACTAGGAAGGTTTAACTACCGATTTCTATCGACTGTGTCCTATTCTTATTTACAAAAATCACAGACAAAAAAGGCAGTCTCACCAAAAGCTGTTATCAATTTTATTTTCATACTACACTCGTATTGCTTGAAATCGGAAGAATAAAGTTAAGAACTAATTGTTTTTAAATAAAGATTAAAAACAACCTTAATTTAATACGTTTCGGAGAAGAATAAAGGTACCCCACCCCATTCTGCTCCAGTGGAAGACCAAATCCCTCCTAAAAGATACTTCGATAAATAAACTTTCAATATATGGAATAAATGTTATTTAAATGTATTTTAAGAATATACTGACTATATTTGTGATGTAAATAAATATATCTATCTTACCTTGGTTTCATAATCCACAAAATTTTTAAGAAAGTAGAAATGAAACAGAAATTAAAAATTTAACAGCCTACAAAGTAACATGTTGGTCTAGTTCTATTTATTGCAGATTGTAGCATTTTCGTAACGCTGAAAAACGCTAAACGTCACGTCTAGTCCTGAGAGTTTCATCTTTACCCATGTTTCCCCATATTGTGACCACAAAACAGTTTATTTTTCTCTAAGCCTTCATTCTAAATAACACGAAATGTCCACAAAATATGAGACCTATTTAAGAAGAGTAGTTTACTACACATCTTATTACCACAGTTTATTGCAGCTTATCTTCTTTTACTTGTTATCAGGTATCGTAAAAACTTTCACCTGCGAGTTATAAAATCAAATGAGAGTTTTTATGCGTGTATACCTCTTATTAAATCATAAAAACGAGGTTAATAACTTTCTTATACTATTGAGTTCTCGCTCGGATATGCAGAACTTAAGTGTTTGGAATGTATTAAAATACCCGTTGTATTTCATATAAGATGCTACGCTTTTTATAATGGACAACTTGCACGTTTTTCAATTTTGATTTTATCATGTAGAATAACTCAAATTATGATGGAAAGCATCTTCTTTTTTAAATTTCTAGGCCTGAACCGATACAATAAAAGGGTTTAAATTGCGCACTATTTACTTCTATACCAAAACGCTATTTTTCCTACTCCGGGCCCCGTGACGTCACTGCATAGATCGTCGCTTTGAAAAACCATTTTTTAAAGCATTTTTCTTCATAGAAAACTTTTTAGTTCCTAAACCAATCATTTCAACTTACCTTGATCACTTGTCAAAACTTGTGCGATACCAAAGCTCCTGTGAATTAGCGATGAACTTTTGCATCGGGCCCAGTGACGTCAAATAGCGTTTTGAGGTCATGTGATTTTTAGGTAATTTTACACTTAAATAATAAAATATTTAAAACATAATATGAGTAAAAATTGATGTTTTCCAACATTTGAGAAGACTATCGATATAGTACAAAATTGGGCTTTTTCCTGACAGGTGCAAGTTGTCCATCGGACAACTGTATTGCAACCAAATATTTAAAAGGGTATTTTCAGTAAGTAAATTTTATTTGGTACTTACGTATTTGAATAATTTGACATTTAGGGATGCTTTATTCACAATTTTCAAGTTATTTTCATTTAGACGATTTTGCCTGGGAACAGTAGATTTATAGACCCAGATTGATCTGGATCACAAATTCATGATAAAAAATTTGAAGCATAGGAGAAAGTTTTTGCGGTGAAGATATTAGATTTAATTTTGTTACTTTTCTCTTTGCTTAAAAACATTAGATATTACAAATGAATCTGAAAGTGAGTGATTATACGGCATTAGGAGAAGTTTTATTCACCAATTCACCGCTGACATAAATAAGAAAGTAATAAACAAAAATTAAAATAATAAAATGACACTGAATTGACTTTAAATTATAAAATAAGCTCAACATGACCAGTTCGTTAAATGGCGCTTTTTAGTTCCACTAAAGAGGTTAGAGATTACACGAGACTTTAGAAATCCCCACAACCGAAAATCGGCCGGCGGCGTCAAGTCAGGGGGACGACTTGAATTGCATCAGTATAATAAGGGGTTAAAAGGAATGACCTGACTAGTTGGGTAAAGTGGGCCGGAGCAACAGTGTGTAATTCAGACACCTCTGAATTTGTTGCAAAGCAGGTAACAAAATACAATATTGTCACGCAAAAGTGTAAAGTAATTATTTTGAAATCACTGTGTACACATTTTCCAGCCGTTAACAGGACAACGCTCTTCATAAAAGAATGAACCGATGATGAGAGAAGCGGTGAAACCACACCAAACAGTTACATGAGGAGAATGCAGTAGGCTTAGCCACATACTCGTGAGGGTTTGACGTCGCTCATATTCGACTATTATGAGTATTTACGTCCCCATGCAACGAAAAGTATGCTTCATCGATTCAAATCACATTCAATAGTCAGGCAATAATCATTGTTGCATTTGAGCTAGCGCCTATTTGGCAAATTTGTCTCCCATCTGTGTCAGATGATAATAAATACTAAATAGTGTAGGTTCTGTATCTTGTAAGGAAGGGAACCTCAAAATTCCATGAAGAAATCGTTGAATCGACGATACTGGGATCCACGTCCATCTTTCCGCTTCTTGATCACTGCTGCTCCCTGTTGATGATTCCGCTGCCAGTTCGTCCATCACATTTTGCACAACAGGGACGCGGTCCTGCCTTCCACTTCTTATTCGATCCGCCAGTCTCCCCGTCTTTTCAAAATAGCCTAAACTATACTATTTAAAGAAATTGGATTCTTTTTCAACTTCAGACCTTTTTCGGTGCAAAAATTCCGTAATGCAAGTGTTGCAGATTCATTATTTTTATAATAACTACTAACGCTTGATCAGGTAAAATACAACATGTTTACTAGATCAAATGACGAATCCATTTCCAGCATAGTATTTTATTGGTAACCTAATTTGCATAAACTCTCAGTTAGATACACTCTGATGCTATAAGCAATAGAAAAAAATCTTAATTCCAAAATCCAATTCATTGGATGATTGATTATCCTTGATCATGATCATATTCAAACAGACCATCATATTCAAACAGACCAAATTTTTTAATTCTAAAATTATGTTATTGAACAATTCTGGCATCAGGGCCGCTGGCCTGGTGGTATAGTGTGCGTCTGGTAATCTAATGGTCCCTAATATTACTTTTAAGTTTGCACTAATAAATTACACAGGTTAGTTTAATTTTAAGTAAAATTTCATCAGGGACAAATCCATTAAAAATCAGCCCCTCCAAAAAAGGAAATCAAATAATGTTTTGTTTTTTTTATAAATGAATTAAATAAATTTAAACAAGATAAAAATATAAATATCCTTTGTAAAATTTCTATGATTAGGGTAAATTGATTACTGTCTGGTTACAATCTATATTTTACAGCTTCAGTGCATTTTTTAAAACGTAAATTTATGTTAACTTCATAAATTTGGATTTTTTAAAAAGATTTTTTTAAAAATATTCAAAATGGTAACAAGAATAAAATACGTAAATGCCTAAAATAAGAATGGACTGCGATGATACGTAAATAAGGTTTTATCAAGGACCACCTCAGGGCATAAAGTGCCAGCCGAGTTTACTTTTTTGATCCATCCCAATACCTATTCATATTATGTATCACAGTTGGGTTTTTTCATCTATTTACATGAAACACTATAACTATAATTAACTATAGACAAGGGAAGTAAGTAGTCATATAGTTAATGCTATTTAAGTGTACAAAATTGCATTTAATTTAGAGTGATTTTAGAACCATACATGTTTAAAATTTTTAGATATCATCATACTTCTCTGAAGTAAGACAAATCGAAAACTTCTGAAAAAGAGCTGCGCACTGGTTGACAAATCCATTTTAAGAGAAATAAAAACAATATAGATAGGAAAGAGCCTCCAGTCATGCAACGGGATATGAATTGGCAAACTTCAGCTAGAAAAAAAATATACAGAATTAATTTGTAACATTGGTAACTTCAAATTGAGGTAACTGATATTGAAATGAGTTTAATTAATTAATTACCCAAACTCGTTTTTACCTCCGTAAATTTAAAGCTTAAAAATCATTTTTACTGGTGAAATTGAGTAGTTTTTAAGAGGGAATAAACCTTATTTGAAACATTTTAGCATTAAAATGACACCAAAATTTATGGGCCGTTCAAATATGTTACATAAGCAGCAAATATTTTACCCCTTTTATAAATACGTAAGCAACTGCCCACCAAAAAACAAACAACAATACTTAATAAATACATTACAATACAATAGATACAAAATGCATTAAATTATTTTTGCATATTAGGAGATAATTTTTAAAAAATACAGTGTTCTTTGTTTTTAATATTTTACGTAATCACCACTCATATCCCCCCCTCCATGTCAGCAAAAATAATTAAGTAAATAGGAAACCTCTCCTCTAAATAGCCCCCCCCTTATTTGTTCCATAATACAAATAAATAAATTTTGAAATATTTTAGCTCTATCAAAAAATGCTAACCCGTTCCCCAAAAGCCTTTAAGCTTTAAAAAAAGTGCTGCTTTTTTTAGAAAACAACTAAAAAAGCAAATATAAAACCCCCACATTTTGTTCATGATTATTTATGAGGAACTAATATAGTTATAGATATAATGTTAAATAATATCAGCACTTTTTTTGAAACTTCGCCTTTGCGGCACGTGTTATTACTGTCCGAATGAGCTTAATTTTTGCATAGAACGTACCCTTAAAATTGAAATGAAACCTAATTTTGAGAGGTATCATGTTAACTCTTATGTTGTCCTCGAACAAGGTGCAGTGCCAACACTCTGCGTCTTCTGATTCTTTTTCACGCTGCTTGAATAAGATGGCAAGTTCTGCTGAGGCTTTTTCACTAGACAAACGGTCGATCAGCACATGATTCGTCTCCTGCGCTGAAAGGGAAATAAATGGTTTTCGAAGGAAAAAATTCTTAATTTCCAACTTGAAATGAAAACAGACAAACCTAAAATTAAAAAGGTGTTTTCAGTAAATGGGCATTCCTACTTCCTTTGTTAATATAATAGTGAATTTATAAGATTTTATTCATTCTTATAGCATGCGTTTTGCAATAGTCCCTGTTTAATAAGTACAAGAGTATATAATATTTATGTATATTATTTATGTTATAAGTCAGAAGTTTATCAAGTTAAATGGGCCAACCTTGCTGGGCTTCACGCCTGTCTTTGGTCGTCAATATTTGTATTAGTAAATCAAGTATTTTGATCATTGCATTGCATACTCTAATCTGAAATTAATTGAACTGTAGCTTCATCAGCTCTTTTCTAGAGGGCAGCACCACAATTTAAAAAGGGCACCGCTGATTGAAACTTCCTCTTCTTTCGTTGTAACGCAGGGAGGGGTCACAATATCGGGGAATCGTTGTAAAGAGGTTCTACTATACATTTACACAAATTTAATTTCCTATCGTGGGTAAAACTGAAAGGGCTATAGAGTATAGACTATCCTAAGACAATTCAGAATCCCCTTAAAAAGGGAGGTCTCCGAAGAAATTATGAGGTGCTAGAGTGCGGACAAAAATTGCCAGAAACAATGAAGTGGGTGTTGTATTGGAAAAACTATTGGTGGTCTTGGTGCTTTATTACAGCCAGGTGCCGGTCTTCTTGGCACTACTCTTGGCATCATAATTTACCAACCACCCAACATATTTCCTCAAGGTTGCTAGAAAATGAATTATCTCCCTAGTTGGCAACGCAAAACAAGTAGAACCTGGTTGTAGTATGAAAGCACCTAATTTTTCATTACACAAAAGAGAACAGGAAGCACTTAAAACTGCTTACACTTAATCCGGCCACAGGAAGGATGAATCTTAAAGTAGTCCGGCAAGTCTAGCATCCATTGGAACATGAAATTAGACTCGCTATTGTTCGATATTTCTATTAGAACACTTGTAGACGTTTCTCGTAAAATTCTGATTGACAGCGGAGGTATTTCTTCTTCCATATTTACTTTTTAAAGAAGCTTAAGCAAAAATTAACTCTTTGATTACGCCATGGATTGTTTCGGTTTAACGTTTTTTACCAGTTTGTTTAACTGTTTAGCAAGGCTTTTATCAGTTTTGCTTTTATGAATTTAAATATATTTTAATATTTTTGTGCTGAAAAGGAAAAAAGTAGACTATATTCTATTATGAGTGCATTTCCATTCCATTTACCATTGATTGTTTTCAGCCGTGGTTTAACATTTTTGACCAGTAACTCTTTGGCAAGGCTTTTATCAGTTTTGCTCCTTTGAATAAAAAATTATTTTTGTCATGAAAATAAAAGTAGAAGCCAAAGCTATCAACATAGAGCATTTTCAATCACATGACTCTGCTATACTCTGCCTAACAACGGCCTTAGCAACGTTGTTTTATTCCTCCAGTGACATCATGTGCGAATGCTTCTATTGGATACTTCTATTCCCCGTCCCTAACAGCCTTAGCAACGTTGTTTTTGTCCTCCAAGTGACGTCATGTGCGAATGCTCAATGGACTCTAACCGTCTGACGTCACACGGAACCAACACGTGACTTACTGAGCTTGCAATTGGTTACCACAGATACGATCTACTAGTGTAGTATCTGTGGTAACCAATGGACTCTAACCGTCTGACGTCACACGGAACCAACACGTGACCTACTGAGCAGTTACCACAGATACTACACTAGTAGATCTACTAGTGTAGTATCTGTGGTAACCAATCGCAAGCTCAGTTGTAGGTCACGTGTTGGTTCCGTGAATTCTCGAACCAGATAGGCGGTTAGAGTCCATTGCAAGCTCAGTTGTAGGTCACGTGTTGGTTCCGTGAAGTCTCGAACCAGATAGGCGGTTAGAGTCCATAGTAGCAAGTAGCAACAAGTAGTAGCATTTAAACATTCTACATTATTAGCAGGGCGTGGGGCGTAACAATCAAACAAAATAAAGAAAAAAGGATTTAAAAAATTCTTACAATTTTAGGTAGCTACACAAAAAAATTTATTAAGGTAAAATCAGTAGTTGACTCCTTAAGGAGATAAAAATTACTGTATTTTGACACACTAACAGCCATATTCACAGCCATCAGCGTCGGTGTTAAATCCTTGGTCAAATAAGGATTCCACCAATCAGAGTCAGCGAAAAGATAATTTTTCTTTCTTTAGCTGCTAGTTAACACCGACGCTGATGGCTATGAATATGGCTATAAATGTATACCAAATATCAAGATTTCATAAAAAAAAAATCCTACAAACATGTTTTCCCGTAGACAGTTCTTAGGCCTCTATTTTAACCAGGGTTTAAGACGGAGAAAAAAATATATTGGTAGGAAAACAAGCAATATTAGAAAAATTTGTTATTGGGAGTTTTGCGAAGTGTCTAGTAATCCATCAATTATGACGGATGAACAGTAGCACGAACTTGGCGACCGTCATATTACGAGCCGTATAACATTTAAATTTCAATACCCAACGATTTGCAACATCCCCGATGGGTGGGAATTAGAAATTTTGGCTGAGGGGATCAAAAGATCCAGTGGCGTGAACACTGGTCCAAAGAGGAGACAAGACAATTCAAGGCTCTCCACGTCTACAAGAACATCAGAAGGCAGTCGAAGCGTTGGAAATGAAGAATTAGCAACGACACCAGAAGATGGCCTGAAGAAAAAAGCAGGAACAAGAAAGGTGGTTGATCGAGACATGGTATCAATCAAGGTGGTGGTTGGTTTATTGGTTTCAAATAAAGTCCCACGAGGCTGTCAAATGAGCCAGTACTACGGTTACTGTTAGTCTAAAGGTCCCTGAGGACTGAGCAGCCTAAGAACTAGCCTCATCCAGCTCAGTGGCTGTGGTAGAAATCTTATGCTTTTCTTTGGTTAAAAAATGAAAGTTAGAAAGGTTCAAAAAATTAAAAACTTTTAAATGTGAAAATCTACAACAAAACCTTCCAAGAAAGAGGCAACGATTTTACATAAGAAAGATTAACTTCTTTTTTTTTTTAGTACTTTTATTTGGAGTGTAACTCAAGTTCATCCGTCCCCCGTTCCAGGTTTTTCTGCCAGAGTCCTGTTTCTAGGAAATTTTGAGAAAATGAAGGGGCCGTATAGAAAAACCAGTGGTTATAAAATTTGGAATGATATAATTTTTTTAAATATATTGAAATTTTGTAAAGGATCCTATTTTAATGATGGGAATTTAGTATTTGAATATTTGAATTTAGTGAAGCGTGGGTCCTTTTTTTTGATGATTAGAATTTTGTAACAGACAATTTTTTTTAGATGAAGCCCTGCTTTAAGTTTATTGTCAAAGCAACTCCTTGGGATAAGTAAGCTGTCAGTCTTTAGCTGCAAACAGTATAGCAGGGAAAAAAGATTTTACTCTTTTCTTACTTTTATTAACGAGAGAGAAACCCAGTAACTTATTTTTTAACAAAATCATTTCTAGGAGGTTAGAAACTCCTTAACCTAATAACATTCTTAAGTATAGAGGAGACAGGCGTTGGTTGGCATTCTGCCTTTTTTTTCCCACAAAGGAACCAGATTACTGAAATTTCGATGTTATAAAGCACATAAAAATACGATTTCCACCAATATTTCAGTCTGTTTCGAAGCTTTACGAAGGAAAGACCCCTGTTTAATTGTTTATCTCACTGATGAGTAAACTTTTTCCATCTTCAGTATTTTTGGTGAACTCTTAGGTAAAATGTGATGGACTGATTTGCTGATGACAGTTTTGAGAGATCATCATCGTCATGTGGTTCCATGCATGTTTTCCCAGTTGTTTTCATTCCAGTTTAAAATGTTTGGGATAGTGTGGAATCAATTTTGGTTTTGGATATTTCCGTGGGGCTACTTGGCACTGTTTGGTACTTAGTCAGTTGGCATAGCTATAGAGAGACATCAATATCGACCATGGCTAAAAAGGTGTTATTTTAACAAGCACATTTATCAAGGATTGAAAGCGCAGCTGAAAAGAGGATGTGGCGACCACGGAATCAAACAACAACAGCTAGAGGCTACAAGTAGAACCTTCCCGTAATATTTTAATTTAAAAGCTATGTAGAGGGACCAAGAAGAGTTTCATAATCTCTCTAGAAAATGTTGTATAAGAAGAAACATCCGAAAATATGGCTAATATAATGAACAAAATTTCCTTCTAAAATTGCTGTGTTTTATCAAAGTATCAAGGTTTTATCAAAGTATTAGTGAATTAGCTTATGCCAACACACCCTATAGGAGGGTATGATGCAAAGTAGCCCTGGGTTTGGGGCAAATTGGCATCGTCAAGAGCTCATTTTGGAACTAATTTTTAGGTAAAATAAAAGCGTATTAAATTATAAACCCAGGGTATATTTTTAGCCCAAAGGTTAACCTATCCACAGCATAAAACAAAGTTTCTCTAAGTTATACATCAGAAACCAAAACCTATGCCAACCAACCCCGGTCTCCCCTAATTTTAAATTATTTATTCAGGCTGCAATAAATACATTAAAGGGATGACAACTATTTACAGTGTCTTCCAACATTTTATTAAGGAAAATTTTATATACAAATGCCAATTTTTTTACACTTTTATGGAGATAAATTTTCAACACAAAATGAAAAACCACAACACACATTAAAAAACTAAACCCTACTTATAAAAATCTATATGCCCTTGCACTCAAGTCTTTCAAGAGAAACAAGGAATTATCTATTACAAAAATAAGCATTTCTGATCATCCCACTAATATGCTGAAATTTCTCACACAAATAATCAAGGTACATTTATATAAATAATTTAAAGCAGTGGTTCCAAACTCAGGAAAGTCTGTGGGCCACTTAGCATATAATTTAAGCATTTAAGGACTACACTTACCCTTTACAATTTGTAGACATTTTCCAATACAGTTATTTTAAATACAATAATATAAGTTGTCTTTCTTAGTATATAAATTTATGTCATCAATTTTTTGTAATCCAATTCAGGCATAGATGCCAACTTTTGGTTTCGGCCATCCATAATTAAAAATACCCCCCAGAAAAACAAGATTCCTGAAATGCAAGTGGAATGTAAAGGAAAAGCCAACTTTACAGCAATGCTTGGCAAAGAAACTCACGGGTTTGCTAAAAAAAAAGAGCCAAAGCTGGTAATAACCGGGAAAAAGAGATGGATTTGTGAAAAATTTTAAATCCACAATATTTTTGTAATAATCTAATCGGTAAAGAATGTACTGCAGGTTTTCAAGGATTTATGTGATTCTGGAGTTTAGTACCAAAATGAGGATTGATTCCAGAAAATCCTGGGAATGGTTGGCATCTGTCAACATTTTGAAAATCCATTTTAACCAATATAGTTGCAAAAAAATATTGTTAACAATATGCTGGTAATGTAATGTTATTCTTACAAATTAAACATCCAATAGTCATCAGAATGGATGTATTCACCCCCTTCTTGTCAAAGCACACTGCTTTCAAAATCCATTTTTATTAGCAACTTTTACTTACTTCTGAGGTTCTTAAGGACCACTGGTTGGGAACCACTAAATTATATATCTACATAAGTAAAATTATATACCAATATATGAAGGTACAATTTAATATTATATTTAAGAATTCATATCAAGCATTTTTAAAACCTCTTAAACTTGTTTATATTTATTATTAATCAAAGGTTGTCGGGAGTGATTGATTACAAAAACATCATATGCTTTAAATGAAATTAATATATAAGCAAGTCAGATTAGTAAAATTATTCTTACTTATGCAGAAAATATATTATTTTGATCAACCTGGGGATCAGAACAGTTGAACCTGTTTTTGTGCAAAGAATAGAAACTGCATAAAAAAAAATCCTGAAACTTTATTAACAAAATTGTTCTTAATTATGTGTTTTGCTTCAACAGCAAGTGACTTAAAAACATAGCTTTTTATAGTATCTGTAGTTCATATTTAAATTTAAAAGCACAATTAAAATATTAAAACAGAAACAATAAGCAAAAAACTAACTTATCACTTAAAAAGCAAACTAGATGCTCTAAAAATGAATAATAGCATAAAACACATATTTATAAAAATTTCAAAGTGATGAAATCTTAGTACAACGAGCTGTATATTTTCTGTCTCCTCCAAATTTAAAATTCCTTCAAAAATTATCTACATCATGCTGCTATCGATGAAATGGATGGATGAAAGTTTCCAGGTGTAAACATGTTTGTATGAACTCTTAGATATCCCATCATTACCAGTGATATATTTTCAATCATATTTTGCAAAAAGGAAGTCAACAAATACATTATTTACCTACTTTTTGTAAAGACTATAAGCAATAAATAATATCTATCACAGCAAATTGAAAGAACACTATTGATAGCATTATTTCAAACTGACAATTATGCAAGTTGGATGTTAATAAGCAGTAAGTAGAACCTTGATTATTCAACTATGCTCCATACTAAATCTATATTCAAACAGACTGAGAAAATTGAAACACTTTTACATTTTACACTTTAAGAAATTTAGTGTTTAAAATGTTATGTTCTGTTCCATTTATCTAACTATACCTAAAACAGGGTGGCTACAGAATCTGTGGAAAAAATTTCCCTGACTTTTCCCTGATTTCCCTGACTATAATTTTAAAATTTCCCTGATATACCTACATCAAACGATAAATTAAAAATCGATAAACAACGATTTTTAACGATAAATATTAATAAACTGTAATTTGTAAACTAGAAGTTATATAAACTAATACTAGAACGTAATAAGCATATTAAAATATTAATTACAATGATATATAATATTTCTTCTGTAGAAATAATACATAGAATATTTTAAAATTTTAATCAAAAGACATATTGATTAAATATGAATATTCTTTTTATTCAAATCTTCAGCTACATACAAGTAGGAAATATAATGTATTATTTTCAATTATTCTCTATGTATTTAATGCTTATAATATCAGGGTTCCATACAATTTTTAAGGAAAAAAACTCAACAAGGATTTTCAAGGACTTTTCCAGGCTACCAGATGAAAATTTCAAGGCTGACCGATATTGTTTGCAATAATTTTTTTTGAAGGAATATGTGTGTTTCATTTCGTAAAACTATATCTATTAAATAGTTTAATAAAAGAAAATTTTCATATAAGTTCCTAGCTACAAAAAAGGGTTTGATTAAAAATGTAATTACGCTATAGTATATTAACAAAATATTTTCATGTAATTTTGAAATAAATGAACCTATTTAGACAGCAGTGGCATATACAGAAATTTATTTCGGGAGGGGCCCAAAAATACTCCCCAGCCCCTCCCAAACATACTTAATAGGTCCAAAATGTAGCTTTTTAATACATTTTTAGGTGATTATTTAGGCCCTAAAAAACTTAATATAAGAAAAGTTGTGAGGAGCATAATTACAAGTACCAAAGGGGGGTCTGGGGGTCCTCCCCCAGAAAATTTTTGGAAATTTGACTCAAAAAACAGGTTTTTAACTAGTTCTGGTACTACTCTTAGCCCAAATTTTAGATATACATTTTTATTTAGGATTTGAAATTTGATGAACTTAATATTAAAAAAGTTATGAGTAACAGAGTTTCAAGTACTAAAGGAGATCTGGGGGTCCTCCCCAGAAAATTTTTGAAAAATTTAGTTCGAATTTTGGATATACATTTTTAGGTAGGATTTGGATGAACTTATTATAATAAAGTCGTTAATAATAAGTTCCAAGCACAAAAGGGGGGTGTTGGGGGTCCTCCCCCAGCAAAATTTTTGTAATTTGACCCTAAAAGCAGGATTTTAACTTGTTTGGTACACCTAGTTTGAATTTCGGGGAGGGGAGGCAAGGCCCCCTTATATACGCCACTGTTAGACAGATTTAATTTCAAAAAATTAAAAACTATCTTATACTTTTAATAAAACTAAATAATGATCAATAGTTATTCTAATGCATTGACTCAAAATGCATAAATTGCAGAAAATGAAAAACTAAAACAGTCTGAAAGGAATAAAAAAAACTTGAGTCCAAAAAGTTTAATTTCAACCCCAAAAAATTACCCATATGGAAGATTTTGTAAGATTTCCTTTCTGATACTTTAAAATATTCATATATCCTTGTAATTCTTTGATATTAAAACTCTAAAGTTCAAACTACAAATTTCTATTTGCCTTCTTGTAAACAACAGGAAATTCCTCTAAAAAACCTGTTAATTTGCCAGCTAAATATTCATCACATTTGAACTACCAATCTCCTAAATTTCTCCAAAAACAAGCATTTAAAGCCAAGGATATTGACGCGAAGTTTGAAAAACGCGATCGCGAACCTACCGTGAAGTTGTTTTTTGTGCCCGCGTTCACGCCGTAAAAATGCCAACTTTACAGGCAAACGTCCGGAAGCATCCGAATTTCCGACAGAAATCCGGAATTTTTCATTGAAATTCCAGATTTTTATAGAAATTCCAGACTTTCCCAGCCACGGAAATGAGTGAAGGATGCGATCGCGGATCGCGCGTATTTGCGGCGTGAATTACTAAAATCTTCCCTGATTTTTTAACTTTTTTCTGAATTTCCCTGACTTTTCCCTGATTTTTCCAGATGAATGAAATTCCCTGACTTTTCCCTGATCTCCCTGATCTGTCGCCACCCTGTAAAAAGCAAATGTTGTGTTGCATCAGCCAATGAAATCGTCGGAAAAAAAACAGTTTCTTTGGAAGATTGTTTTAACAACTTGCATTGTTGTTTGCTTTTTTATTTTTGAAAAAGATGAGGAAGTTTCACCTGTTAGGAACATTGTTTTCACAGAAGTTCTGTAAGGTAAGTGTTAAGGATCCCAAAGCGACTCAAAGCGAACTGCAAAGCAGTTGAGCAGGGTTGGTGAACGATAGCATCACAGGGGGAGGCAGCCCCCTAGTTGAGATGCATTTTTTACTTAATTTTGTCTTTTCATTCTTCTCTGATTAAAACTTCTTTTTGGCATTCCAACCATCTTATAGTCCTAAATGTTGGTTAATCAAGGTTCTACTGTATTGTAAAATGCTGTCAGTAAAAATTAAAACTAAAACTAATAGGTATAATGTGCATTACTGAGATAACTTAACATTTTGTTTAAAATTTTTGTGTTAAATAAGATTTTTCAGTTTTTGAAAGGAAAAGATTAACTTAGATATAAAATTAGATTTCACAGACCCAGGATCAAGGTCTTATAGATCCACCTGTTAAATCAATAGATGCATGCAATAGTTACAAACTATACTACTGCATAGTCAAGGTAGTCAAAACCCAAATGCATACTACCCATTCTTTGTGTTTATAAGTAAAATAATTGAGCTGTGGAATCTTTCAAGGCATTTATAAAAGTTGTATCAATAACTTGAATTACAAGTTAATGAAATTTTAAAACACTAAAAACAGTGCAAGAAAAGAATTTTCTTGCTAGTATGACAACCAGAGCATGATACATATTGAACCATTAAGTTTTAAAAGTAGACCATAAAACTAAACCACAAGAGGTGGGATGTCAAACGATGGGAAAATGTGTAGCATGTTTGGTGAAAGGATGGCGCGTCTAAGAGTGTTTAGCTGCCTGGCGTCTCAGCAAAATGTAGATCTTGTCTTTAATCCATTCCTTGTTGTAGGGAGCATAAGTGTTTGTGGACTTCTGGTACCTGCAAACAGCATAAAAGTTCAGTAAAGTAAGAAATCTTGAAGACAAAGTTAAAACAAATGTTACTAGCTGCTTAATTAAGATATTTAGGTGTTTTTGGATCATCCATAGTGAAAAAACATATCACACTGTAGAAAAATGTAGATTTTTAGAAAGGCGCATTGCGGAAAAAACTGGTGATCAGTGAGAAAATCATCAAGTATTTGACCTCTTGTAAATCAGGCAAAAATGGTTTGAGGACCAAAATTTTTGCACTCTTCAATAAACATATTTGTCTTTTCTGCAGTAAAAATGAAATTGTAAGGTCTAAAATTGAGAAGAAAAAAAATTGAGAGAAGGGGTTAATCTTGAATAACTCCAGTTCTATTAGGCATAAAAAATGTATTACTGCTGGTTTTGAAGAGATTTTACAAGGTTTTTTTATATACAACTTGACTATGTCTACAAAGACTTATTCATTTTATTTTAAAAAAGTTGGCATCCTTGAAAAATTTGAAAATATTATATGATATTTTGCAATCTTAAAAGGATTTCACTCAATAGAGTTCAGCAAAAATTAGTAGGTGATAAAACTTAGAAATTTGTACATTTTATCTGGTTATTTAATGGTAACCAAATTCACAGTGGAAATATTATTTTATGACACTGTCCAAAATTTTTAAGAACCTCACAAGTTTTAATTCTTAAAAATTTACTTTTCTTTATAAGAGGGGTTCAGTGAAAGAGTTTTTAATCAGTGAGTCGAAAATTTTTGGAAAACCACTAAACATTTAAAACATACAAAATTAAAACTTGTTCTGGAATTTTATTTGCCAGGTTGGTACAACTCCATTAGAGTTCTTTTAGACAACAAATAGTAGAAATATTCATAAATAATTTAAATCTCCTGAATTAAAATGTTTAATTAGATCAATAACTATTCAGTTTATTAATAAATGTCAGAAAAATTTGTTGATATTTGGATATAATGTGTCCAAAAGAACAAGGCGATATTTAGCGGGAACTCTTAACGGGATTGAACCACCAGGTTTAATAAATTGGTAATTGGTATTGTTAATAACTTTTTCATTAAGGCTATGAGCTTTAATTAGTTTTCTCAAGAACAGGAGAACAAGATTATAGATTGATTAAACATCTGAAATCTTTTCAAAATTTTGGAAAAACTTAAAATCTATAGGATTATTCAAAACACTATTAAGCTTGATGTTCATAGCTAAGATCCTTTCAAACATTTGAAAATAGAAATAGCAGGGGTTCGTTTATAAGAATTTTTAGGTGTATTAACAGACCCTTCACAAAATATTTTAGCTTAAAAGTGGATATTAATATTTTACATTGAAAAAATATCCTTTTGTGCTTTTGTATTGCAATTTTATCATGTTTTTTTTTTAAACTTTTGCAACATTACCAAAAGAACCCTATCATCACAAAAACAGATTTCAGGCCAAAAGAACATGTTGTTAATGCAAATTTTGAATTCACAAAATTACAATTAAATTTTTAATTTTTACAAAAAGTCTGGACAGACCCCTCAATAGAGTTTAAGTCAAACATAAACAAAATAACAAGATGGTTTAAAAGGGGAAAAATTGCAAGTTTTCAAAAGCTCACACTTTTATGGTACAATATAAATTAAAACCTTCATATTTTCAGATTCAATGTAATAGGTATAGTTTTAAAACATTCAACTGCTGCTCTTATATACTTAACGAATTTTCATTAGAATAATTATGTACCACATAGATTCAAAATCGAATTTTGTATCAAGACAAATCTAAAATTAATTTCAATACTTGGAAATGGTTGTCCATAATAACACTTAAAAGAATGATGGTACTAATGTGGATGGTACTCAATGGGATAATACATAAGAAACAAAATATCTAAAGGTGATATCTATTTTTGGATAACACAGCACAAATTTTGTGTTTCATGCTAAAAATAATATACATTTTATAACTTAAATTAAAGATACATACACCAAGCAACACAAATCTGAGAGTTGGTCAATGAATTCAAACAGTTGTCGAATATCATAAGTGATTGAAGCAGATTCTGGGTTCTGACGTTTCAAGTGTTCTTCATACATATGGCAAACACCTAAAAATCAAATGGATTACATCTTTAGTTTTCTATATTGACAATAAATGCAAAGAAAATTTAAAAAAAAAATTGTAAGCTGAACTATTCTCATATGGTACTCAGAAAAGTTGAATCTACAAAAAATTAACTTCTTTAAGCAGATTTTTTAAAATTTTATAAATGCTATAAATATAAATTATCTTTCAGTAAATTCAGAGGGTTTTTTTGTTAGGAGGAAATTTGAATGACTTGAGATGTACAAAGTGTACTTACATGGAGTAAAGTATAAAGCAAAATTGAACACCAGTGTCGTTAAGATCAGATATGGCCAACCCGTGGTATGTGTGCAAAATTATAAAAGTGGCACTTAATGACATTATAAGACTTGAAGTAATAAGTGAAAAATAAGTATTAAATATAAAAACTTCTATAACAAACAATTTTTTTAACTTTACACAATTAGGCTGTTGTAAGATATTGATGTAGAATTCAATCAAAATATGTTAGTGAACAGGTGATTATAATCTGAACAAAAATCAAAATATTGTACAAGATTAACTATAATACTCAACAACAACGTTTCCTGAACCCAGTACGTCACGACGTGAAAGAAGAAAATGGGTAAACACAAAGCCTATTGGGTTGCTAGGAAGAGTTTCAGTACGCAAATCATGATAAAAAGACACTATAATATATACATGCGTTAAACAAAATGATAATCATATTTTAAAAATGGAAATTCTTCATTTCCCTCAAAATTCAGACACTGCGATGGGAACTACTTTGTTAATGACGTCATAGTGTCAACTAACGTTGCTATCTATTATAATGCACTATGCACATAAAGTAAAAGTACCTAATTTCACTTGCATCTCCAATGAGTGATCTTATACACTACGTTCACACATGAAAAGTTAAACTAGTTTAAATGCTAATCTAGCTTAAGTTGCGCATGTGTGAATGAACTGTCTTAGATTTAAACTAGTTTAGCGAAACTAAACTAACTTTAAACCAGTCCCCCAAACTGACTTAAGTGGGTTATATCGTAACGACACCTAGCGTCACTCTGGAACTTCGGTCACGCATGTGTCAACAAACAACATACGACCGCTGTAAAACCATCTTCCTGGCAGAGGAAAGTTTTGAGGATACAAACAAAATGGTTGATAAAAAGGAAGAATTGGTCCATCCAAAAAACTAAATATCTTTGAAATTGAATTGTTTGCTCTTCAATAAATGAAATAGGCAACACAAACCTATTTAAAACATTCGGCAAGGCCTCAATTCTTTCATTTAATCCCTTAAATGCTTTAGGTTACTCACAGATTAAATATTGCAATATTTGTGCTAATACAAATTCAAAAACATAAATTGGAATAAATAATTACATTAAGAAAGAAGAAAGTCAGAAAATTTACCTTCCATACACTCATTAATTGAATCATAATCAGAATAACTTCTAGTCTCAGGCTTGCCAGGTTGAGCAAGTAACAGAGTGTGAGCCTATTAAAAGACAGATAAAATATATACATAATCTGTAGTACAAAATTAGAAAAAAGTTCTCAGTAGAAGTAGAAGAAAGAGTCCTTCTGTTGTCATGTTTACCCACAGCTCAAATGATGACAACATTTAAGCATGTTGTTGTGGGAGCTGTGGTTACACATGGCAGCTGGAGGACTCTTTCTGAAGCTGTTCCCATTAAGGAATACAGCAAAACAGTCGTGAATTTCCATTTCTAAAAAGAGAGCAGAATTTTAAAACTCTGGTTTAATATCTTGTCTTTTTAATACCAGGGATGCGATTGATCAAAAGCTCTCCGAACAGTAAAGTATAGCCAAGATCTAATTTAACTTTATGTAATAGTAATAAAAAGTTACAGTACTGATATGATTAGCAAAAGAGTAAACAGCAACACGATCATAATCAAACTGTACAAAGCACATTTTTTATACTCATCATATTCGAAATTTATGCTTGTTTCAGCTATGCATACTGTTAATATCAAAAGAAAAATTATTTTTACCATTTTGAAAATTTTCAATTTTTCTTATGTCCTCAAGCTAACGATTTCTCCCTGGATTTTTCCCGTTTCCCGAAAAGTTGGTTGGGAATGGCCGAAATGTTTGTGATTGATCGAGAGCATCGGGAGAAAAGACATCAACTTTGGCGCAAGTTTGGCAACTTATGGCTTGCTGGCGACATTTATAGCCAATCGGAATTTGCTCACCGTTTAGAAATTTCCAGTTTTCAAAGATTTTGGCGACGATTCTGAGAGAAATATTCCTGTCATTAGATTCATTAATTTAGTTGTAGTGTTTTTTTCTATAAAAACTGTAATTAAATAAATTTGTTGCAAATTTAAATTTCCTTAAACTAATAAATCAACGAGAAAAACACTAATTAACATTCCTTTTGAAGAAAAAAATTAATTATTGAATGAATTATCAATATTAATTTTTACTTGTGTTATGTGCAGATGTCTGCACGGCTGGCAACCGGTTCGGTGTTCAGTTGTTTATTTACTTATAGATTAATGTGTATGTTTATGCATGTGGTGCGCAAATCAATATCAAATATTGAGAACTACAACTGGATTTCCATGGATATTATTACCATTTTGTGAATCTTTAATTTAAGGTAAGAAGTTCATCCTATTTTTTACAAAATTTGTTCTTTTTTAACTCAATTAGATTTTCATGTGAATGTATTTCGATGATGGCTTGTTCCATGTCCCATGACGTAACTCGCCCTACTAGTGAGCTAAATTTGATTCTTGAAATCACCACCAAAGGATTATTATTCAATTAAATTAGAGCCACCATTGGTTTTCCTTTAGTTGATGTTTGTTAAAATATACTAGCCGTAGCCGCTAAATTTAACTTTATGATAAATATGATGTAGTAGTAGTACCTACTTGGTAAAATCTGAGTTGTGACTCACAGGGAGAGTAGAAATGAATGGTGGGACAACTCAATTTTATATCTTAACTTCACTTTAAATTTGTGATATTTCACCCAGAAGAGAGTAAAGTCTGTCTGCCCTAGCAAGGCACGAGTGGCAAACCTAAAATCAGTACCCACAGCAGAAAAAGCAGTGGCGAGTGCAGGGTATCGGGTATCTAATAGAAGTGAGATAACCATCTTTATGGCTTTTTCGCCACTGTTTTTTCAGCTGTGGGTACTGATTTTAGGTTTGCCATTCGTGCCTTGCTAGGGCAGACAGACTTTAGCCTATTCTACAAATGTTTCCAATGGTTCAATTATTGGTTTTAAACTTGTTACAGGATTCAAAAATGTAAAAGTTTTGCAATATTATTGAAAATGTGAAAATGCCATTCATCCCCACTCTCCCCTACATGGAAAGGTAGTAGAAAAAATCAGCTAAATTAGGGGAGGGGTGGTAACTCTTGAAAAATGGTAAATCCAAAGAAACCGGGTCTGAGACATTTTTTGTGAAATATGGTGTTGCCAATGCCCTTTATTGGCCAGTAAGCAATTCAACTCTGGGTTGCCAGAACCTCCTGTTTCATCACCATTTTTGGTACCCGGCATATTTTCTTTGAAAAAATTTAATTATAATTATTACCTACCCAGAAAAAATTAAAAGGGTGTTTTGTGAATCCAAAAGCCTATTCGAGGAACTGTTATTGTTAAAAGTTGATGGCCAAAAGAAATAAAAGTAAAAAGCAAGATGCGATTGTGATCATACCAACTTGGGACTGTAACAGCCATATTCACAGCCATCAGAGTCGGTGTTAACCAACTTCTAAAGAAAGAAAAATTAGCTTTTCGGTGACTCTGATTGGTGGAATCCTTCTTTGATCTAGGATTTAACACTGATGCTGATGGCTATGAATATGGCTATAAATGTTTTTGTTTATCATCACTCTTTGGAGTGAAATGTTTAGGCTTTCATGTGCATTGAAAACCTTAATAATGGAGGAGGGGTCTATTGAAAGAGTGTTAGATAGCTCAACTAAAAAAAGTGGTTGAATTGGCAAGTCTTTTGCTTTTTTGCAAGTGTTGCAAAAATTTCTTTTGCATTCTGGAGGTTTTTTTGTACATAGAGAAAAAAAATGGGCACAATAGTTGCTAGATTCCCTGATGTATCTAATAATATATGTTGTAATGGGATGATGTATTTTACAGGTTAAGTGTCCACTTTGAATTTGAAAATTTCAAGTATAGTGAAATATATCTGGTTCAAGAAACAGTTGTACAGTGAAGCTTAAAGATGAGGTATGCTCAACTTGTGATTGGACCTGCAGGATCTGGCAAAGTAAGCACAGTTTGCTTCTGTATAAGGGAAAGGTCGTGTACCTCGGACCTATTTTATTACTTTTTACCAATATTTTTTATTTTCTGAAGATAAACTATTGAAACAATTTTCCCTCAATACTTTAGCCTTTCATGCATAACACTTTTTTTAGAATGTAGTTGAAGTATTTTAGTGCATTATTAGTGAAAGTTTAAATAACTTATAATCTTATATCATACATATCATCATTATCACTTATCACAAGTACACTGGTCGTGTTCTTTGAACCTATATAAAATAATCTTAGTTTAAAATTATTTAAATCAAGCAACCCTGCTGTATTGTAATGCATATTTTCTATTTTTAGTCGACTTATTGTGCAGCCATTCAGCAACATTGTGAAGATGCTATGAGACCATTAAAAGTTGCCAACCTAGACCCTGCTGCTGAACAGTTTTCTTATGAACCATGCTTTGGTAAGTTGTTTTTGTTTAAATTTAATTTTACATTTGGATAATTTTTTGTTAACTTTTGTCTAGAATCTTGAATCAGGGTTCCCACGGTCCTTGAAAGTCCTTGAATTTTTTTCTGCTAAAATTAGGTCCTTGAAAAATGGCCTAGGTCCTTGAAAGTCCTTGAATTTTGAATCCACTCCAGCCGCCTTTTGCTGATTTATCTAAATTTCCTTTCCACATTTAATGGCAATGTTTGAAACCATAAAATTATGATAGTAACACCCTCTACATCAGTTCCGCAATACTAGGTGATCAAACTAGGTATAAAATTAAGTTGGAGTCGGTAGGCATTTTAAAAACAACTCCAATTTCTCTAGAAAGATTATAATTTTTAATTGTCTACGAAAAAAGGAAAAAAGATCCTTGAAAAATTTTGTTGAGGTCCTTGAAAAGTCCTTGATTTTCAATGTTTTCAAAGAGTGGGAACCATGTGAATTGGCTTTTGGGATGATAAGAGAAATGTAAAAATAATCATTAACCCTTTCAGTCCTAGTTGCCTAAAATAAACCTAAGATTCAATGTTAATGTTAAACATAGGTGATTGTGTTCCAGGTTTATCCCAAATTTTCATTTTAGTTTTTTTTTATTGACATCTGGGTTGTCAGATTTTCCTGTTTTTCAATTTGCCAGACTGGATATTTTATTAACTTATTTTCAAATTTCTTTTTAAAATATTGTTATTTTTCACCAAAGCACAGAGTTCTTCCATCAAAGAGGACTCTCCAAGACGTAGGGTCTTGACAGGTCCAAGCAGAAAAGCTTAACTTTCTCCTTAAAAAATAAAAATGACAAGTTTTGTTGAGTTATTTCTCTCCAAAACACAGTGTTTTTACCTATATAAAAAGGATTTCTGGAAGAATTCTGGGTTTTTGTTTATTTCCAGATATTGCTGATTTTTGGATAAATTTTCATTTTTTTTTTTCACTCTTGGTCTCAATCTTCCCTGATTTAAGCTGTTGTTCTCAAGGTATGGCAAATGACCTGAGGGGCACTAATTCCAAAGAAAAAGGGTCAAATAAAAATTCTGGGAATTTTCCAATGAATAATTTGGTGATAATTCTGTTATTTTCTCTCTATACTAGCCTGACCATTTGTTAACAGGACAGATAATGGAATTGTATCTACTTTTTTTATTTTTTCAGACATAAGATCAGTCATTCACCTGGATGATGCTCTTGAAGATGAAGAACTGCATTGTGGGCCTAATGGAGGCCTTGTGTTTTGCTTAGAGTAAGAACTAAATTCCTACCATCTCATTAAAATTGTTAAGATATTAATCTTGTAAGTTGTTTGGAACAAGTTTAAAAATACAAAACACTATACAGGGTGTTTCAAAAGTCTGTTTCACTGCTTTTATTTGGAAACGTCTCTTAGGGTCATGGAAGTAAGTTCTACCCCTAGGTAAGTGACCATGGAGAATCCATTGAGATGACTTACAGCACCCCTAGTGGCAAAATAAAAAAGTTAAAAAATTCATTAAAAAAATAAAGATAGAGCAAAAACTTCCATAAGAATATTATCGGCAATATTATGAAAAACTTGCTGAAAAAAATTCATGAAAGTATCGTGAATATTCAAGGATATTATCATGGGAAAGAAAGGCCTTAGGATAGCCTTCCCAGGCCTTAGAAAGAAAAAGTTTGCAAGAGTGAAGTTTTTCTATTTATTTTTTTATTAAGTTTTTTCTTTATTTAACCAAAAACAAAACTACGTAATAAATTTGCAAACTGTCTATTTTGAGGCTAGAAAAAGGGCTATTTTCATGTGCTTATATTTCCTCGAATATTCACGATATTTTCATAACATGGTGTTAGTGGGATGCATTGATCCTCTTTGCCAGTGCAGGAAGTAGTGAAAAACACTAAGTTGTAGTTACAAGAAATGCCTGTGAGCAACCAGTTCTAGGCAGCATATCATTCAGATCAGGTTCTGATGTGATCCCTGTTCTCAGATTGGTTGGCTATCTGGAACTGGTTATCAGTTATAAATACTTCTGCTTCCAAGTTACTTTAAAAGCATTTGCTCACAACTAGTCATTCAGGCTATAATTAAGTGGGTTTTAGTTACTATTTACTGGCACTGATGAAGAGAATCAAAGTGCTCTGTATAATACTGAGAACTTAAAATGCCCTATTTCAACTTCAATTCTTTTCTAGATACTTAATAGAGAATTTAAAAGAGCTAACAGATGGCTTAGGAGAAGAGCAAGATGATTATATTTTGTTTGACTGCCCTGGTAAGCATACTATTTATTCAATGAAATATAGGCTTTTAAAATATTTAAAGCCAAGTTCTTTAATGGTAAGAAATGCTTGGTTTTAAATTGTTATAATCTATTTTTCTTTTAAGTAGATAAAATTTTTGGTGTTCTCAATAAAATTTAAGAGGAATGACCAGAAAACTATTTTTATTGGTAAAAATAATTGGAGAAATAGGTGGAGAGGTAGATAGACAAAAACAAAATATTTCATTAGGCAAGAAAGGGGTTTCTAATCATTAAATAAGGCAAGCATTCTTTAAAATGTTTCATGGGAAAATCTAAACTACCATTATCAACTTTATTTTGATCTTTAATACCATGTTTGTTTCTTTTTGTCTACAGATAACTTTATGATTCTTGATAATAGAAGTAAAATCATATTTTGATTTTTGATGATTGCTGGTTGATATTTTCTTAATAAATTATATTATTATATTTTATCCTGAAAACATAACTTTGTTTAAGTTTTTAAAGCAATCAGATTTTATTTTCTATTTCTTCTGGATATCTATAGTGGGAAAGTTGGTATTGAGATTTACACACATGGCTTTTGTACAGTGTTCGAAATTGGTGGTGGTTTGCTGGTCCGAGATCACTGATACACTGCTCAGACCACTACAGTTAGAAAATCACTGGTCTGGTGGCAAAAAATATCCTTCTCTACAGTTATAGCAGCAGGTTTTTTTTGCTGTAAAGCTAATTAGAAGGGTTAGGTCAATTAGTGCATTTTTAGTACTTAATCAAGAAAAGTACTTAGTTAATAAGATATTTTCAACATTATTTATGTACTTAGTGTGTTGTTTTTATCAGTTTTTAAAATTAATTATATTGGTATTGACTTTAAGTGCAATAGTTATTTTAAAGAAATTGAAACCTGTCCTTTTAGTTTGGCAGACCAGTAATTTTGGTTAAGGACCAGTAAGATTGGCAAAGTAGTGGTCTGCAGGACCAGTGTTTTTGTTTTCTCCAATTGCTGACTCTGCTTTTATAGTAAACAATTCTTACTAACAGAGCCAAATAAAATGCAAAAGAAGGGCTCCTATAGCAAACAATCATGAAATTGAGTCTGAAAAATTGAATTTATTTCCCATAATCACATACTTATTTGAGCTTCTTAAATTAAAAAAAAAATAATCATTTTCATGATTGTGTGACACAGTACATAAAAAGTTGCCAATTAAAAACCAGGGTTGTTATGTTTAAAACATTTCGCTTAAAACACACCACTTAAACATATTTAAAAGATTTATTGTTTAATTCTTTTTTCATCAATTTCCTGCTTCATTCTACATGGTTATTTTAATAATTTGTAGTAAAAAAATTTTCTTTAAAATTATGATAATTCAATATTTAATTTTTAAATACTCATTCTTAAAAATGGGTCTCTTTTTTCTACTTCACTTATTTTGTTATTACAATTCATTTAAGAAAATGCACTTAAGTAGAGAAAATTGATATAGTATTTTCAATTGCTTTCAGATTCCAGTTATTTCACTTTTATTGTTTTAAAAGTAATTTAACAAATGTTGTTGTTTTTTAAAATTGATTGCTTCTCCTAATTGACTTTATGCTCAACTATTTGTTGAAAAATAGTTTTTCTTATGTTTTTTTAGATGGATTAAATTTTAAAGCTGTACAATAAAACAATAAATGCTCGATTATATGATCCCTGATCTTTGAAGTTTCCATTTTAACTGAGCTATCAAATATTTCTAGAATTCTTTTATCCTTTAACTCTTTCCATACGGGAACGGCAGCAACCGTACAGCAAATCCACCACCGTTGCTTACGGGGCCCTTCCGAAAACCTGTTCTCCAAACTCCTGTTCGGCCGGGCTTTTCTCGACCCCCCGGTTCCAGCCCTCCTTCTTTTATCACCCCTTTTGTCGGGGTGGTCACTATCTCAGTATGGGATCACTTTTCCCCGTGGGGTGGGCCAGTTGGCTCTGTTTTGACTGTGGAGTGTTATTTATTCAATTTATTCGACTGATTCTGTAGAAAGGTGGGATCGTTTATGAAGATTTTAATTTCATGAAACTTAAGAAATTATAGTGTTCTTATTTTATTAAAGGAAATTAGTTTATTACAAAATACAACATAAATGAAGAAATCAATAAAAACTCTAAGTATAAATTAAAGCAATCGTTTTAATCAGATTTTTAAATGTGTGGGTAATAATAAAACAAAAAATTAAAATTATTTCTACTTGTTAAAAGAGTAAATGATTTTTATTAAAAACAAACTACAATTGTTTTCACTTGTAATCATTACTAACCCAACCACCCATTACCTAAACAAGGTTTTGGGGGACATAATTATATAAGCTTTTGTTCTCTAAAATCATTTAAAACTTTCCTTACAGTTTTTAATATTTTGTAACGCACTTTTTTATCAGGTTTTTGAAAATCCGATTTTTTTTTAGGTCTTAATAAAACTTTCTTTATCTACTTTGGTTAATGGCTAATATATTCTATAAATATATTCGTATTTACTATAAAAACTATTAAAAATAAAATTATATTTAAGTTCTTAAAAACATTATTTATACTTTAGAAAGCTTTTGAGACTTTTTTCAAACGCGTTATAACTTTATTTGTTTTAAATTGCCACAAACAAAGTTATCATTCATCGCTTATATTCAAAAGTCCTTCTCGCTCGCTATTTGAACTTTCTTTCTGTAAATTTTAAAAATCTAAATTAATCAAATTTTAATTTAAAAAAAAGATTTTTCAATCGCAAAATTTTTAGTACCTCAAACCAATACAGATATTTTTACAGCATTTCAAATTCGTTGTCTTTCAAACTATCATGTTAGTCGAAAAGTTCAAATTTGTCGAGTAAACTCTTAATTTCACATGAATTTTTCTAATTCATAAAGTAATATTGAATAAATTATAATTATCAATTTGCAAAGTGAAAGTGTGAAACTTGACAAAACCATGCGGCCCCGGCCCATCAAACAAGAAGCCCACACCGACCGCTGCCCACCCAAGCCGGTGGAGTCCAGATAAAAAAGTCATTAGGGGCGCCATAAATCCAGAGGGGAGTTCCCGCTTGAGAGGGGGACCGATGTCGGGCGGTGGGGTAGGTCTCTGGCGACTGCTTTCCAAACCGTCAAAATGCCGTTCCCGTACGATGCTCGAGAAGTGGTTTTCAGAGCCCCCGTATGGAAAGAGTTAAAAAATGGCAAACATTGCTGGGAAAAAAGCACAAAAGTAATATTAAAGTAACTTATATAAAAATAAAGAACAATTAAAGGATCTTTTAAAGTTATACTTTTTTTAGAGTTAAATATGAATTACATTATTTTACATATTTTTTTATAACTTTTATATTGTTTAAGATATCCATATGAAGATACATAATTTTTATATTAGGTATACTATCTTATATACCAAATGTAAGATATACCTAATATATAATTAAATATAGTTCTCTAAAACAGTTTTCACTGCAGCTTTACAAATTATATTGCATTAAAATTTTCAGGTCAGATTGAACTGTACACTCATCTAGACGTAATGCCCAGGCTAGTCGCTCACCTTCATCAGATGGAGTTTAACGTCTGTGGTGTGTTCCTTGTTGATTCACAGTTTATGATTGAGCCATCCAAGTTCATTTCAGGGGTCATGAGTGCCCTGTCAGCTATGGTCACACTTGAGATTCCTCATTTGAATGTCCTGTCTAAGATGGATTTGTTGACCAAGCATTCCAAGAAACAACTAGAAAGGTAAACTGCCATGTCAGTGTTGCAAAACATTCTATTTTATAAAAATAGCATATCTAATTGCTGTGAAATGGCTGCCTTGCCCAGTAACAGTATTAATTTCAGAGAAAAAGGTGTAAAACTTTTTTCACTTGAATATAAGTCTCTGCATTTTGATACAGAAACAACCTGGACACCAATCAAATCTAGTGTAAAGAATACTCTTTCAAGATCTAGTTGTGCATATTCAGTTTGCTAGGCAATTCAAATTAACCTAACTCAACTGTATATTTTTAGGTTCTTGGATCCTGATTTGCAATTACTATTGCAGGAAGAACAAAATTCTTGCAAGTGGGGTAAAAAGTTTTCAAAATTAAATTCTGCTATTTGTAGTCTGGTTAGTATATCTTACTTCTTCATATAACTGTAATATAAACATACAATTTTGGGACAAAATTAGATCTTTTGATGGTTTTATGTTTTTTGGGGTTCCGAATCCGAATATCAAATTTGCTATCAAGTGGGAAGTCGGCTCCTTATATATAATCACAAAATTTGTGTTTCCCATTTAGATTTTTGCTTATAAGTATACTCTTGATATTACAAACTTTGTTATGCCAAAAACCACTATTTCTCAAAAAAATATTTTCCCCCTAGACATTTGTGATTCTTCTAATATTAATATTCCCATTCTTATTGTCGAAGACTTTTCTCTAAAACCCTTATTTTAACAAAATGTTTTTGGATATAAAAAGGAATTTTTCCCACTACCTTAGCACTATTTGGTCAGGTGATAATAAAGAATGGGCTTGTGACTTACAAAAATTTGTTGGATTGGAAAAATTGTCCTATTAGCAAATTTTTACACTAATCAGCCGATGGGTTTTCACTTATTTACGTTGTGCAGTAACACATTGCTTTAATTTAACTACCACCCCAAAAACATATAAAATGGTCAAAAAATCTTATAATCTAATTTTACCATTTTACTGGACTAATATAATACTTTGCCTAGATGGCTACTTTAACAGCTGCTCAGCTCATAGGTAGATATATAAATGGGTTATCTTTCGGCTGAACCAAATCTTTGTTTACTATTTAATATACATGACCAAATCTTAAGCCTTTTTAATGCTATCTCATTAATGCTTAATGCTCTTGCATAAAATATCCCTGCAGTCATGAAAAATGTAATAGAATATTTTGACTTGAGAAGAGAACCCTTATACTTTTTGTTATATTTATGGCTTTCTCCTTGTAAAAGTAATTTTTGACATACACACATTAAACAATATAAATCTGAATGTGATTGTTAATTATAAGTAACCCTTATTTGTTAAAAAAATCTAGAAAATTCTAGATTTTTCTTAATTGCCAAATAGTGGTCTTTCTAACCTTATTCATTCATTCCTTCCTTCATCTCCAAAAATTCAACATTATAAGGTTCTCAAAGTTCAGCATTTTAGTAGCATGTGAAAAAATTTCTGCCTTTGAAAATTTACTGCTGCTGACTATATACTTGCTAACCTATCTGAAAATCCGATGCTTGTTCAGCTAAACTAAAGTTCTATGAAAAAGCTCCGACTTTGTGTCTCATTAAAATTTTTAAAAATGTATATATTTAAAATTTGGTGGGTTGAATTCTTTAGTTATATGAAAGAAACTGGTGTAATTAAGATAGCAATTTGTAAGAATTTCTTGAGAAATGTATCCATGAGAACAATTTTCTGGCTCCAGAATATTTAGTAATGTAGTTAGTAGTAGTTTAGTCGAATGTTATGTACTGAAATTCTGGCATATTAATTTATCACATTTATTCGAACTGAAATTGGATTTGTAGTGTTCTTAATTATACAGCTTCACCCTCTTGATACAAAATACCATCTTGTTATAGCACTTAAATGTTTTTTCTCTTACCCTTTTTGATAATATATTGCTTTTCAGATTGAAAACTTCAGTCTAGTGAAGTTTCTCCCATTGGACATAAAAAGTCATGAAAGCATTGAAGAACTTCTGCTCACCATTGATAATGCTATCCAATATGGAGATGACCTGGATGTCAAAATAAGGGTAATAATTTCCGCAATAATTTATTTAAAGCGATTTTTCCGCAATGACAAAATTGTTCCAGTGTTTTTTTATTGTCCTATAAACAATGTGCTTTCCTGCCACTAATGCAGCTGTTGAAAAGGAATTTTCAAAGTTTTTAAACATATAATAAATTTAGACTTAGTGTTATGTACTATAGTTAGCTGTGAAATTCAGTAAAGAAAAATAGTTTTAGTAGACATTTCTAAGAATCATAATTTATTTTCATTTTTGATCTTTTAATTAGTCTTTACAACAGAAAAATGTTGGTCATCTTGAGAAAAGTTTTAAATTTATTTTGAAAGCTAATTTCTATTATCTAATTCTGTGGTTTTCAACTGGGGGTATAAAATGAAAAAGTTAATGATCTTATGGAGTTCCTTTTAAATTAAATGCAAGTATATCTAAAATCGTACTCAAAATATATTGCTGGTTGAAAATCCATGTTTATAAAAAAAATAACTCAATAAACATTAACTACACATAGTTAATCTTTCCAAAATTTAGTAAGTGCAGTTTTGTTTTAGTGTTATCAGAGTTAAATATTGGATTTAGGGACAATTTATACCTAAGTAAATATATGTAGATTGTAACTACCTACATGTGTACTGATTTTTTTTACCTATTATATTTTATTTTTTTCCAGTACCCAGATGAAATGGATATGGATGATGAAGATACATAAGGATGTAAACTTTTTTAGACTGTAAATAAATTTTTTGTATAAAAATATCATCATTTAGTAATTGGAATGGTGAACTGAATAGAATCCTAGATTCTTTATGAACAGATAATACTTTCCGGCAAATGTTTAACCTATGAAGAAAAAAAACTAACTCTAGCTTATTATTTAAGGTATATTAAGACATCTCAAGTTTAAAACATTTTTAGTTATCCAGCAGTTATTGAAAGTTTGATGCCGGTTTTTCTGAAGCTAACTGTTTAGTCAAAAAACTAATGATGGACAATAAGTGTCAGATATCTTCTGAGGTATCAATACTATTACGTATAAAGTGCTTTCAGGTTTTAAACACTGTTTTCAAATAAAATACAAAGTTAGCTTTAAATAAATCACCCTTGAGCTAAATTGCAGTTTGAAAAAAAAAATGCCAAGGAAAAAGTCTGGGTGCAACATAATGAGAAGGAGGGAAAAGGGAATACAGGCACTTGAACCACTTGCTAAGGCCACATTCAACTGATTCAACCACCAACTAGACCTTCCCCTTACTTCTGCTAACAGCAAACCTGACCCACAATCCACAACAGAGTACCTACCTATTGAAAACACAAACAATTTAATCCACCCCTTCTACTACATTCCAGATGAGATAAATACAAGATTTATAAATATGCTTGCAAAGTCCTCATCTCACAACATGGTGGTGATAAATATGTTGAACAGTTTTCATAAATCAAGAAAATAAACATCTACATGAAATAAGAATTCATTAAAATGTATAATTACTCAAATTGTTTCTTATGAAAATAAATTAAAATTTAACTATTTTAAAATAATTACCTTCAAATGAGGTCAATACTGTTGGTGAATTTGATTTTATTTTTGATGGAGTGTTAAGAAAAAAAGTCGCAAGTCTTAGAAAAGTCCTTTGGGTTGTACTGTGGGAACCTGTATGAGAAAGATCCGAAGTAAGCTGTGAAAAATAAAAAAAAAACTTTTTTAATTTCCAGTGAAAACTAGTACTTTAGCTTTTTACAAAAAAAAATATATTGAAATAAAAACTAACATAAAAAAAGTATTAAGATTTTTTTATGTCATGTTACATAAATTACACCATTTGTAAGTTAACAAATGTTAAGTTGTTTGTAACTTAACAAATAGTTAAGAAAACTTTCCAGTGTAGAAGTGTTAGCAAATCAATATTATTAAATTAATTTTTATGGAACATAGAAAACTTTTAAAACACTAACAAATAAGCTGTTTACTACTTTATTAAAAAATCTACAAATCGTAAATACAAAAGTTAAAAAAGCATTTGAATCGAGATTCTGGTATTGACTGCACAAGTATTCAAGACTGATAGGAATTCAGTATTACTGTATAGCTTTTAGTCTCACTAGAAAACAAACATTCCGACAATGTAACCGAGATCTCTTTATAGTCACACGAAAGGTTCAGCATTTACTTACATGTTTTGCATTCATGCACCATTGATTATGCTTAGAAAACTTATTGCTCAAAAAGAGGCTTACAAGCACTAAATTCGCTGTAAAACTTTTACAAAATACTGTTTTTAAATACATGAAAAATAATAAGAAATTTGTTAAAAGTTTTCATAAATATATAGTTAGTAGGTGGGAAATCATTTCTGAGCAATCTTTCAGGTACAACTATTAATTAGCAAAATATACAACTTTTTTACTTTGGTCATGAAAATAGCCTGGAAGTAAAAGTTGTTGAGAACTATTATTGAATAGACATATAGATAAACTTCTTGTGAAAATAAGATTCAAAATGTCGACAATGCTACACCTTTTTTTAGAAAAACGTACAAAATGGGAAATTGCACTTGGTACTTTACCCTTAGTTGGATACAATGAATTATAAATTAATAAACATTGATTTTGTTTCTTGTATCAAAAATCTGTAAAATTAAAGTTCTGGGAAGTTGTACCAGCAAGAGAACTTAGAATAGTCCAACTTCTTATAAGTGCTAGCTATCAGATGAAAATGAAATATGATTCTAAAGAAAAATAATTACATAAAAATTAAGAAAATGCCTACCTATTGAATCAATACAACAAAGAAAAATAATGATCAAAGAATTTATAACCATTAATGCCACTCACAGTCCATGAGAGACTAAGATCTAAGCTCTGTAACATAAAAAAACTTAAAAGTAATTCAAAAATCTTTAGTTTCACAAGTCAGACAGCTAACATTCAGAACTGAACAACTGCCTTCAGAGTATACAAAAAAGTTTTCAATGATCAAATTACTTCAGTTTCAAGAGAGCATGCTAAAACTTGCAATTTTAGGTTAATACTTTGTTTAGATTGTTATCAACTCACTCAGATAATCTATTTATGTAAATAACATTTTAATTGATTGAAAGTTATTAAATAATATAATTTTTCCAACAGTGAAAACTAAAATCCAGACTATCCAATTACTGAACACAGATTTCCAAATACACACACGCTTTATATTGAATTATTTTCCTTTCAATTAACAAGATTAGATTGCCTAACCAGAAAAGCAATGCCAAAAACGAAGTTGGCTATTTTAGTATCCAACTAAGGGAAACTCAAACACTAACAAAATTTAAACTTTACTATTGATTAAAATATGTATTTTTCCAACACAAAAGCTCACAGAATTTCAACAAATGCATAAATATTGGCACTTAAGAAATCTGATTGAAGCAGTGTAAAAGCCCCAAAATTTCACTAAAATCAATTTAAATCACGATACAAAGCTATCTAAGACTTATGCTACTAGATTCACCAAGATGCTTCGTTATCACACACTAGTTATATGTACAACATTAGAGTAGCTGAGATATATTTACAAAATTTAAGGAAACAATCGAAAAATAATAAGACTCGATGGGGTAGATCACATGAGCCTTATATTGGAAGCTTAGCTATCCTCAAGTCTGAATACATTAAGAAATTTGAGCACTACTTGAATTGGTCATTTGAAAACTTTCATGTCCTTTATTCGTTGCATAAATAATTTAAATACTCCCGACGTATGCATTTATATTTTGTATAATTTTTTTTTAAAAAGTTAAAAATCACTTACATAAATAGTTACATGCAGAGATAGTACTGTCTACAAGAAATAAAAAAAGTCCAAGTTTGTCTTACTACACAAGAATAAGTTAATTATACTAATAATTCCTTACCAATATTAGTTCATCTATATACCCAAATAAAAGCAACCCTATTAGCTTTGTCTAAAGAATAATAATAGTTTTAATTTAAAAGAAAATACAAGTAAAATTATTTACAAATACTAAAAATAAAGTAATAATTTTTCAGCTATAGATAAATTTATCATTTAAAATGACTGATCCATATGGTATGGCTTATACTGCACATAAGTATATAAATTTTTAATTTTGGTTCAAACCAACTCATAAACAGTAAACATAGCCTAAGTATTTATACCCTCAAAAATAAGCTTGTTCTTAAAAGTCCAAACAATGAACTTGGAAAAAAAAACATATGAAACAGTTTTAAGTACTCAGTAGGGAAACCTCACTAAAAGACTCAAGTTTTTCAAATGCCCAATTCATTGGCAAAAAAGTAACTAAGGCAATCTCAAATTCACTTTCCAGAAAAACATGCACTCCACTTCTCTCAGATTTTTGCAGGATAAAAGTAGCAGTCTTTTCTGTATCACACAGCTTTCCCGAGAGCTATAAATAGAAACTTTCCAAACGTCGCAACCAGCCTTCGAAAAAGACTAGGCAAGGAGCTACTCTGAGTGGAAAGCAAGACAAAAACTGTGTTGAGAGAGTCTTGACATTATTGTACGTAAAACCGGGTATTGTCTCCTCCGCAGCTAAAACCTCTGCATTGCACTAGACCTCGTCGACAACAATATCAACAGGCTCATGGTGATTATTGTTGACTTGGTTCTGCTCTTCAGATGGTGCCTCAGGTACCTTCTGTTCCGCCAGTTGTTTCTCCAGCTCCCTGATGCGGACTTCGTGCTTGAGGATGGTGCCTTTCAACTTTCGAATCTCCTCCATCACTTCGTCTATCTTGGCACTCTGAAGAAAGAAATGCAATTTAATACCTGGCAGAGCATTTGCCAGCACAAAGCTTGATTTCGTCAAAAAAAAAGATAGTTGAATAAATGAATACTAATAGTTTAGCCATCCTATCAAAACCTTCATAATTTATTTAGTTATCACTTTGTATCAAATTTATATTTCATTTAAGATTCATACAACAAATTATTAAAACATAGTTAAATATTTCAAAAATGAGTACTTACCTGACATTATTTATTTATTACAAGTATTTACACGAGTTAATAAACATAGTTTTGCATAACTTAGTCATTTCTTTTTTATCGATACATCAGTAGGGTTTTATAAAATTGCTTGAGCATGATAAAATTTAAGATTTTATGAGTCTAGTCTAGGAATACATAAAATATTGACTCACTGGCACTGCATCAACTTTCTCTCGACTTTTGGTGGGCATTCTATCCAAGATGTTAGACTTGCTCTTGGACAGCTTGAACTCCTGAGCTCTTGGCTTGTAACCATCTTTCAAACTAATCTAAAATCAAAAGGTTTTTAAGCTAACTATCAACAAGACACTACTGAACAATCCCATAATTTGTTTTCCTTTATTATAAATCAAAGATATGAAACCCATAAAAAAATAGTTTTTTTAAGAGCTGGGTAGGAAAATTTCAGTTTTAAATGTACTAGTGCAATCAAAATGTTTAGTCACCAACTACTAAATTGAGGCAATAATATGAAGGTAATTTTAAAAGACAAATTTTACTTGAATATTTTCTCATTAATAGAGAATTGGGGAGTGACAATATCCCACACTGCTTTAGATCTTCTCATAAGAGAATTATGTAAAATAAACCTACTACACTATTTTAAACAAACTAGATTGAAATTTAAAACTTAGACATCATACATTTCTATGCTCCAAAATCCCCTATTTTATTACTATTAAATATGATTTAATATGTGTGAAAACTAGATAATTTACCTGGACAGAACTGAGTTAAGTTTTATCATTTACAAAATTATGTAATTATGTCTTTTCTTTCTGTTTTAAAACAGTATATTTATAAATAAAACATGAACAAATTGCTGATTAACTTCAATTAGTATCCATGTATTATGTTTTTCTAGGTGTAAAAACCAAATTTAAAACATGAAAATATATTGAACATTCATAAATTAAACTGTTTTACTGAGTAGATAGAAAACAAAAATCAAACAAAATATTATTTTATTTCATTATATTACCAGAACAGGTTCGCCATCTTTTCCACTAGCCCATTCTTCAGCTGATAAAGCTGGTGTGTCAGCAAGAGTATCAGGATACAGGTCATCTTGAAATAACTCGGACTAGAAGATAAATAAAATTCAACAAATCAATTTATTAGGTACAGTCAATAATATTAACAGCATACAAATGTTAGAATAAATATAAAATAAAGATATTTAATGAAAAGATAATTTATTCACTAAGTAGAAAACATAAAACTGATATTTTGCAGAATATCACAATTATCAAGTTGAAAATTTAAAACACTGACTACCTTTCTAGGTACTGTAAATGAAATAACTTCACAAAATCCTTTAGAATGAAGCTTGAAGAACCTATGAGAAAAGTTTTTAATTGTTTCAATCATTTTCATATAACTCTGAAAACTCTTGATTTTTAACAAAAAAGAAAAACACTATCAATGTGAAAGCCTGAAAGCAATCAAAGGGTTAAAAATCCCATTAAACTATGGTTTAAACTAGCATGTGCTCTTTCCAATTGTTGTGAAAATTGCCCAACTGTCAGTTTACACCATAGCTCAATATGCTACCCTTGGGTCATATGAGTGAAAATGTACAATTCCCCGAAAACAAATTTTGTAAAATTTACAAGGGTTTAAAATTGAGAAACCAGAAAAATTCACATCAGGCGAAAAAATTTCCCAAATCCAAAAATCCTGCCAACCCTGTCCCTAGATATCTGGAAAAATTATTAAGAGCAAAATAATGGTTTAGATTGACAGCAGCAAAGAGACAATTTTGTTCAAAACAGAATCTCTCTATTCTAAAAAAAAAAGGTTTTTGGTGAACGGTTTCCAGAGAAAAACTTTTTAGTTACTGATCCGAATGACACATATCTGGTATCAAAATGCCTGATTTCTTTCGAGAATGTGCTTAAAGCTGTTGGATTTTTAACAAAATTCTCAATTTTAAAATATTTCCATTCTTTTAGATTACAGATAAGGTTGCAGTTACAAAGCAAGTACTGCCAAACTACTTATTAATGCAACCAATCACAACAACCAATTGATGCCATATTTTATGATGAAACAAAATTTTTCCTTTTTGAAAAAGTACTTCCTAAATTAAATATAATTCAAAAACTGGTAAAAGTATTGTAAAAACTTACAGATATGCTATTTCATACTAAAATTTCACCACATTTTGTCTAAAACTTATAATTTTTAGTCTGATAATTAAAATTAATGGTAAACATTGAGTGCCATGTTGGTTTTGTCTCTTATTATTTTCAATGGTATTACTTAAAAAAAGGTATTACTTAGCAAGTCTAGATTAAAATAAAAATATGAATAATAAAACACTAGGTATTTGGTCGAGTTACTAGGCAGTACAATATTGTATTCAAAAGATTAATTTATGTTTTTATCAGAATGTTGGTTATTAATAGACACGCTGGATTTTTTTAAGAAAAACATTTTGATTAAATTATTGAGAGAGTAAATAATAATGTTAGAGTAAATAAATATTCAAACTTTTTAGAGAGTGTTATTCATGGAGATAACATATGTTTGGAAAGTTGGTCTACGTTTCTTCCGCTAATTGTTTTTGGTGTATTATAAAGTGAGTTTAGTTCAGTGAGGTAGGTTTTCTGAGGATTGCATAAGAATCCTAAAGGACCTACGTAAGCAGTTTATGGGGGTTGGTGAGCGATAGCGAGCAGGGGGCGGTAGCTCCCTAGTACATGAAAATAAAATTTTTTCCAACCAAAGCTCGAGTTGCTTGGGCCGATTTCACACCACACATAGGTCTTGAACCATCCAAGTAAGCACAATATTAATTTTATAAAAAAGCGGGAACCTACCGTGCAATTTCACACTGGTGTATATCACATCCTCTTTTTGGCATGTATCCAACACCTCTCTGAGGTTCTGTAGACTGGTAGGTATTGATGTAATGTACAAAAGGAGCTTCATCTGTAATTTCAAAGTACCTGATACTGCTGTCCCCCTTAAAAAATAACACAGCTTTATTAGAACAGAAGAGCACATGTGATTAAAACTAAATTTACCATAATAAATTTGATAAGGATTAGTTCTGCTTTCCTATTAAGCAGACAGTTGTAGGTACTGTTAATTAATTTTGAAATAGGTTAATTACATTCAAACCTTTCATAATGATAAGTCACTTTTAAGGGTAAAATTATGCAATAGGATTTTTATCAGAGATTTACAGACTTTATCATTATCTGCAGATTATGAATAGAATGGCATTAATAAAGGCTTTGAGATAGTCTGAAGGAAGTCTTTTTAAATAAAGATTTCTATGTTCTAAGGACATGCAGAAAAAGATGTCCTTTTTAGCTAAAATATAAAAGGTACCTGACTTGCTTGTCAGTTCACATGTTTTCAAGATAGAAGTATTACTAAATAATTGTTTAAAATCTGTATTTTGATGGGGGGACATGGATAAAGCAAACATGTTACAACTACAAGAAATTTCTATAAAAATCTTACTTTAGCACATAGGTATAATAGGTTGACATCTGGATCATAAATAGGAGTTATAACTCCGTTGCTTGTGTCTAGCTCTTCTAGAACAATAGGTTCTGCAATTGCAACCTGTGAAAAGGTAATAAATACGTCAAAAAGGTGGAAATAACATTTTTCAGGGTTTCATTATGCTGGAGACATAATTTTGATACTTAAAATTTTACAAATTATAATTCAAGGTAATAAGTGTGACATAAAATAAACCAAATGGTAAAAACATCAAAGAGAATTTATGTAAACCTTCATAAAAAGATTTAAAATAATATTATTGAATACTTTAAGTTATTTATAAATTGTAAAATTGTGACAAGAATTACTTTTAATTATTAAAATAAATTTGTAACATAATTAAAAGATATTGCACTAACTTCACTCCTCAAGGAATATTGCCGCTCACTCATTCGAGAAAAGCCAGTGGTAAAAAGCAGCCCATTCCTCAAAAATATTGCTTTCTGAGGCTTAGCCCCCTCATGCCCTAGAGCTTCCTAGAAGTAAAAAAACCCATTACAAATGAAAACATGATAGATTATAATGGATGCAATTTAACATCGAGGTAAAAGAAGCACCTTTAAGAGTATTTTCTATTTTTAAAAAATGGCAATAAAGGAATAAAAGCATTTGAGACAGATTGGGTGTGGATAAAGTCTTAAGATATAGAACCTTAAAGTTGATTGGGAGATCGAAACCAGGCTTTCTATGCATTCATAGAGCTTAAACTATATTTACTTCTGCTTTTTTTAAAATAGCACTTTAAGTACTAAAACCACAAGTTGCTAACTATTGGATTCAACAATAGCGTTTAAGTCAATAAATAACTGATTAACTAATCTTTCAAAACACATTGGGTTCAATTAACTTTCTACCCTCAACACCGACTAATTTGTTACTGATAAATACCAACATAATTCTTTAGTTTTTACTGAGTCGCTCAATCAAAGCAGTTCAAATTATTTGAAAGATAACTCATAATATTTCCTGAGTATCTTGTTGTCAGCAAAAAGCATCTAAGTATAATTCCCAGCATACCTGCTCCATTTCCCCAGATCTAGGGTCATAGATCCTGATCTTCTTGTCTTTGCACGTGGTCACCAGTCGGGTGCCTTCCCAGTTCCAACAAACCGACCAAATGAGGTCCGGATGAGTGATGGAGTGAAGGATCTCTGCAGTGCCCACATTCCAGATCAGGATTTTCAAATCCGCACCTAGGGGAGGAAATGTCAATCCAAGGTGCTAAGACATTTATAATAAATTGAGTTTGAAAAAAGGACCTTTAACTCATTTTATTCTGACAATTAGAGTTGAGTAGTGTTCAGCAACTAGTGGTCAAAAAGTAGTTAACTACCAACTACTAACTAGTCTGGGAAAATCTAGTTGCAACTAGTAGTTAACTATTTTTTCCTGGGACTAGTTGCAACTAGTAGTTAACTATTTCCCAAAGTAGTTAACTAGTCTATTTAATTTTATAACCTATTTTTTGCCCAAATTCTAATACATCTTCCTTATCTATATCAAAAAAACTTTATGCTTCGCTCAAAACGGTGCTTTATTTCCGGTTATGGTATTTGAGTACTCTACAATGACATTTATAAATAGCAGTGTATTTTTTGTATATTTTGATAAAAATTTTAAACAAAATTTTGTTTTAAAGTAGTTGAAAATTTGAAAGTAGTTTCAACTAGTAGTTATTAAAAAAGTAGTTCAACTACTAGTTAAACTAGTTTAAACCAAAAGTAGTTCAACTAGTAGTTATTAAAAAAAGTAGTTCAACTACTAGTTAAACTAGTTTAAACCAAAAGTAGTTCAACTACTAGTTAAACTAGTTTAAACCAAAAGTAGTTAAACTACTAGTTGATCGGTAGTTAACTACTAGTTGCAACTAGTTCTAGTTAACTAGTGCTGAACACTAGAGTTGAGTGACTTTGCAGCCCAGGGAGATAGGGTCTACTTCCCCCATTGCACTTATATTATTTCTCTATTTCTCAGTTAAATAACTCTTGGCTATTAAAATTGTAGGACATATAAATAATAATTGAGATTTTGTACATGTCATCAAATTAAAATGAAAGTGATGCCTTAAACTTAGACATGATTATTTTTAAATACCCAACAGCTCAATTTCAAAGGATATATAAAAACTGTGTACCATCTTTTCTACTTTAAAACTAACATTATGAATATTTATTTATTTTTATGAGGTAAATACAACTAAATCTATGCCCACTATTTCTATTTTGTCATTAAAAAATCCCTAGTTCTTCAAAGTAAAGAATGCCAATTTCTAAAACTGTCTCAGAAATGTTATTTCACATTAAAAATATCCTTCCAACTCACTCGCACTAAGAAGCACATTGTTGGCGACTGGATGCCACAGAACGAGACCGACCCTCCTCTGGTGGCAGATGAGCTCAACTATTGGGTCTGACAGGGGTCGAACTAGGCCTCCATCCGGAATCTGCCAAACTCGCACGATCCCATCCTCTGAACCGCTCGCAATGACGTTGTCGTTGAAAGGGCACCAGGCGATGTCGAGGACTGGACCTCTATGTCCTGATACAAGTGGGTAATTGGGTTCTATTCTACCATTCTAAAAGAAGCCACAATTTAGTTTTGACGGTTCTTTCCTTTACTAAAACAGTCCAGAGAAAGATTTTAACCTTTATAGAAACCTTAAGGTGTTTACAAAGCATAGTTATAAAGCTATTTCTGCAGTATTAATTATTAAATTGAATATTTACAACAAAAAGATTACATGCAATCAAGCAAATCAGTAATCCAATGCTTATAAGTTATATCAGTTAGTTTAGTTATAACCAAAAACCAAGATGTCTTTAAGAAGCTAGGGGTTAAAAATTAAACTGCTCAGCCACCAAACTTTGATGGAAGGATCTAAAAGATTATTAATTATATAGATCAGAAGTTCTCAAACTGTGGGTCGCTAGTTAGTTTTTGGTGGGTCACAACAAGTTTTTGAATTCAAGAATTTCCTTAGGAAATGCTGTTGTAAATGAAATTTATCCTAGATTACCAAAAAAACGAGTTAAAACCCTGTTTTTAAGTGTCAAATTTCAAAAATTTTTAGGGGGAGGACCCCCAGACTCTGGAGCTCATTGTTGCTCCCACAATCAACACAATTGGATACGCTAAGTTTCAAATATTTCTTTTAAAATACCTAAAAAGTTAAAATAATCTCTAATGTAATTTATTATTGTAACAAAATAGTAGATAGCCTAACCCCACACGCACAAAGCTAAAGTCATGTAGGGGGGATGGGAAAATTAACTGAAGATGAGGTGGTTTGCATTAGAGTTTATTTATAAAAAGTGGGTTGTGATGTTGAAAAGTTTGAGAACCCCTGATATAGATTATTTATTTAAGGTGTGTGAATAGGAAGAAAGGCCTCACTTTTGAAAGTGGAAGAACCATAAAAGCTCCTCCTCCTGCAGCTTCAATGACAATGGCCAAAAACTTTGGGTTGACGGCACAGAAGCTGGAATCCCACGAGTTTGACGTAATGCGGATGTTGTCATAGCACTGCTCCCGCTTCAGGGGCTGCCCGAAGATGTGGCGAAACTTGCTGCTGCGGACGATGCGAAAAGACATCTGCAAAGGAATGAGAGGATTTCAAAACCAATCAGATCAATGTCAAACTGATTACTTATTAATATAACCAAAATAAATAGTATTTAAAGAACAAGGATTTTTTCCCATGCACCAAACAAAGCTTTAGATTTTTTTTATAGATATTTTTTCTTAAAAGGCGAACCATTATAAAAAGTAAGATTTATGCTCTAAATTTCACAATAAATATTAAAGAGTTAAGTTCACTTTGAATAAGGCAAGCTTGTGGTAAAAAGTAGTGGGTAAAAGCTCTCAAAATCAGAACTGTTTACCATTAATTGTCCATAAAAAATTTAAAATGTTTAAATAAGAAGATTAAAAGTAACTGAAGTTACTTTCAGGTATCACTTTTAGTTACCCATACCCTTAACTCACTTAGAAGTGATAAGTTGTTAGTAAGATCCATGTAACAAAACAGGAAAAGACCATAAACCTTAAGGACCCCCTTACACTTTTAGTAGCCTGATGATTATGAGGAATTATTTAAGAAAGCAGATTACCGTTTGTTTTGAAATAGATACTATCAAAAAAGTATAAAGGAATATCTGCTAAGGAGCTAAGGTAATCATACCGAATTCCACAATTTGATTTAGACTGAGGTATTTTTAAAAATAATAAAATCAAAAACAACGAAAATATGTGATGTCAGACAACGTTTTTTCGACAAAAACATAACAAACACGAGGGGATCCTGTGGGAAAAAAAGCAGGATTGCGCAACAGTGGGAAAATCGATAAGTTTTTCAATTTGGTTCAATTGAATAGGTGCAACCCAAGACCACCTATCGTATCAGAACTTCAATCGTTTTCATTTTAATCCGACTGACCAATCGGGGACCACTCAAACCAAACAAAGAAAATAAAAAAAACTATTTTCTATTTTCTACCCAAGAGCACAAAAAAAAAGTGAGTCGGTGCCTCAAGGGTGCTTTTTCAGCTAGCTCCCGTCAGTTACACAACGATCGCAAAACAGGCGGCCCTGCCAAGAAGCTTTTTATTTTAATAAGCAGAGGCCGTAGCCTCCCCGGACAGGCTGCCAACAATCGTCAACACGACTCCCCCACGACGACGAAATCGCCTTCCGAGAAGCCCTATTACTTCACCACAACATTCGATTAGGCAAGCAAATGTTCCATTTCAAGCCGCTCGCTTGGTCGGGATCGGGATAAAGCTTATTTGGGAACTTAATGAAATTACACATCAGTCCTGACGAATCCACCGGATTCTTTCAGGTGTTTGTAAATTAATTTGTGAAATCAGTTCTGCTTTTTATCGTAAAATACCATAAACCCCTCACAATTTTGCATTTAAAGGTGTTGGTAGTTTTAAAATAAAATGTGAACTATAACTATAACAGACTATTACTATTACGTGAAGACATAAAATAGAGCTTATCACGTTTCAGAGAACAATATAAAGTTTGGACTTAACATTTTAAAACAGTTCATCATTATAAATTAATCAATTGGAAAGTCAAAAATTGAAAAAACCAATTGCATGTAAGACAGCAGAGAGGCACGTAATTATAATTATTAATGTAATACTTTGCCATAAGGATCCTTTTCTTTAAAAAAAAGTATTTAAGCAGTGGTTAGGTGGAAAGGGTGATGTCACCAGCTGACACACATACATCGCAAGTTAAATTTAGAATAATGTAAAAAAAGAACGATTAATTGCTCCATAGAAAACCACAAAATCATTCCTACAATTTTAATTGTTTCTAGCTGAGTCAAGAGGGATTTTTAGGAAGATTCTGAATGGGTTAAGGGGGGGGGGGATTTTAAGAGTTCCTACTAAATGAATCACAAACATCAGCTCATAAGAAGATTCTCGTCCTTAAAAATGAAAATTCAGCATTTGAAACACGGATTGATACAATCTATTTTATAAAATTACTATAATTATGGTGGGAGGAAACAGTTGGACACATACGACCAGGGCCATAAAAGCTCTACTACTGGAGCCCCACATTCTGACAGACACTTGACTTTTTAAAACTAATGATTTTTTGGTTCATGTATTATCCCGTCGACCGTGTCGCTAAATCAGAAAACGTTATCAAAGCCCATTGACTGTTCTTTAGTTGTGCCGCTGAATTTGATGGTGGCTGAACGGTCGAAGGGATAATGTACCGAATTTTTTCAAACTGTGATCACAAAGCTAAAAAAATGCTAAAAAGTAAACAAATACATTTCTTAAGATCCCTAACTGATACCCCTGTTTTTTAAAGATGAAAGGCCTAAACCTAACCTAAAACTTGGATCCTGATCTCCCAAAACATAAAATAATAAAAAAATTTCAACCTACCCCACCTTCCATCACAGCCGCTGTTTATCGCAAAGAGGGCCTCAATCAGAGGCGAAACAATGATAAACTTTCGTTTATCAGTCGAAGAACAGGGGCGGAAGCGCATCTAAACATGCAAGAGGAAAAGGAAACCAAAGTACGTATACCAAGCAAGAGCGGCGGAAATATAAGAGATCCCTTTTTTTCAACAAATCTCAAGAGGAGAATCTCTAGACGCTAGTTAGCTAATTAAAGAATATGATAACAAACGAACCATGACATTGAGTCTAATCCATTGAGTCATTTCTAAATCCAAGGATCAGGGTTGGCCGATATATATCACTTGATATATATCAGTCGATAACAAAATCAACAATTTTCAAGCTAAAATCTCCCAAAATTCATTTTTCAAATGTCAATGCAAACAAGTTTGATCTTATTATTTCTATCCTTTTATTTTAAAAGAAAATTACCATAATGTTTTATCTGTTTTGTAATGATTGATAGAATCATCATTTAAAAAATGAAAGATAATTTAAATAAACTAATATTATCCTTCAAATCATGAATGAATAAATTGTTCCAATTTATATTAATTATTTTAAAAATTATTTAAAATTTCATAAGTAAAAATATTTTCTTAGAAGCAGAAATGGAACAATTATAATATACATGCAATATGCATATAAATCTTGTTACATTGATATTTTCTTGTAATTATCAGCAATTATACTCTATGGGTGATTACGATTTAATTAAAAATATTCCTTAGTACCTTAGTAGTAATATTTTGGTTTAGACTAGTATTTACTTCTAAAGAACAGTATTTTACTACTTTAAATCTGAAAATATCGGATATATATCGTCGGCACATTGACAAACACAAGAATCTTCTATTCATTAACATGGCAGATTCGAGTTTTTGTCATTGTGCCGACGATATCAAAATCTTGATATATATCCGATATATATAAAAAATATCCGATATTTTGATATTTATATAAATATCATGATATTTGCCAACCCTGCCAAGGATAGACAAAATGGACCCGGAAAAACGTCATGCTTGTCATCATTTACAAGGACTTGTAATCATTTGTTGGAATAATTATAATTAATAATAATTTACAACTAGAGACTATCTTCCAAGCCGCCTCTTTAAAGGGTGTCCAAGCTTCTTCAAATCGTCCCCTAATTAATTAAAATACTACATCAGGGACCTTTTATGGTCTAAGAGACATTTATCAGTCAAGTTGGAGTTTTTATAAGTCCGTGTTTGTCTATATCTAATACAAAATGTCAGTCCTCTTCCGAAAAAAAAATTCTAGACCTCTGTGATGTACACGTGTGTGTGATGACAGAAAAGTTCTGAGAGAGAAAATTTATACAAAGTATGACACAATGGGGTTGTTCAAAGTTACGTATGCAGAGGCAGAGCGATAGTTTAAAGGGTGGTGAATTTTGAATTTTAAATCTCGCGAAATCCTACCCCTTTGCAGCTCTTTCGCCGAGGGAAGGCACAGAAATATTTTCGAGGAGACAAGATTCCAAAATGACACACCGTGGGCGGAATCGGCTTATTCCCGGACACGAAATGATCGAACCCTTCTGACTCAACCACCTGAAACCACCGGCTGACCTCACCTGAGAAATGACCCTCGGAGAAGAAAGTGAGTCACTCCCACAATGTCAAAAGACGTGTCGCTTCTACGATGTTCTTCCTCAAAGCAAGTCTTTTCGTCTGCCTCCATCGATACTAGACGAAGTGGAATAAGACCGAAAATATTTTGTACCCTTGGGCATTAAAAAGTGAAACAACGCCTAGGCAAGCATGCTCACTGACTTGGAAAAATTGTGAAAGCTGTTGTCATAGTCCCGCTTGAGTAGAATTTTTTAACTCCCCAGATTTGATGTGATGTGTGATGTAAACTTGTAAACCTTTATCAGTGTTTTTTAATGAAGTGCGAAATTGCCCGATAAAATCGATCCTAAGCGATAAATCGTCTACATAAATAAATAATTAAAAAAGATGTTTTAATGCTGGAATCAATAGGGATAAATCGGAAATGTGACTGAAAAACGTTAAGACGTATCTCAAGCGTTAGAGATCCGAAACCCCCAAAGACGAAGTTACAGCCCGCTGTAAGGAAAATTAGATGAACATAAGAAGCACGACATGAAAAAATATTATAGCATATGTAATATGAACCACTTCCCTATTCTAAAACTCGTAAACCAACACCAAGACATAATATACACTTCTTGACAAACTTTTTTTTTTAATTTACCCCCTGAAGTTTCTAAACTCTATAAAAACAAATTATGTTCTAATTTCGAAGAGACAGAAAACTTAACTGAAACTTTGAAAGGGCGATACTCAACTTTAAATTTTAAATAATTGTAAAATTTATATATAGTTAAGGTGGCTAGGGACTCTATAAGGATTCTCCCAAAGAAAACACTTAAAAATATACCTATAAAAAGTTGTAGCTCATAGTTTAAATTAAGGTGAGGGGCCCGTTTCACGATCACGTTTCACCCCTCCAGTTTTGGGTGTAAATTAGATCAAGATGGGCCATCTATAAAAAAAAAATCCAAAATCCAAAAGAACCCCAGACCCTCCATTTATTTATTTTTTTACACCTAAATGGAAAAAATCAATAAGTCAGTTGAGTTTGAGACGAATTGAGCTTCTTTAGTTTTAAAAATGGGGGGAGGGAATCCAAGAGTAGGGAATGGGGGAGCTGCAGCCCTCCCCCTTAAATTAAATAAGTTTTAAAAAATATCAATCAGTTTGAGCTAAATTTATTTTTAAATAGAAATGGTAATAAAAAGGATTTATGATGACAATTGATAACCACAAATTCCCTTCTTCACTTCACCCTATTAAAACTTCAAAATCCATGACAATACACACATTTCTGGGACCTTAGCCCCTTGAAACAAATCCTAGATTCGCTTCCTCTTTTGATTTAATCCCTTGTGAGACCTGTCAGTCAATATACAAACAGACATACAGGGAGAATGCCCTCTCAGTTTTTCTAGATAAATCGGGTTCATAAATAGGCATGTTTAAAAGCAAATTTTTAAAGGTTTTCTTCTAAAAATTTTACGACGATATATCTTCCCCTTACTCCCCTACTGTTTGTTTAGAGCAGTGTTTCCCAACGTGGGGCGCACGCCCCCCCCCGGAGGCAATATAAATTTCTAAGGATGCAATTTGAAAATTTTTAACCAAATTGCCCCCCAGGTGGGGCATGGACCACCAGGTTTTATTTACTTTGCATTTTCAAGAAGGATTTTTGAAAAAAAAATAAGGGACATGGGGGCATGGAAAATTTAGTAAGGCTTTGGTGGGTCATGGACTAAAAAAAGGTTGGGAAATACTGGTTTAGAGATATGTTTTCTTTCTGTCTATTTCATAAGTGTACGCTTGTAATTTGTAACCAACTTTAAAACGTGATAGTCAGGGGCATACTTCAGTGGCGTAGCCAGAAAAAAATTTCGGAGGGGGATATTGATATTTGGGGGGGGGGATATGGGGTATTTTAAGTGGTTTTCTATGGTCAAAAAAAGAACATTTCCAAGTTTCGGGGGGGGGGGGGCTATATCCCCAAATCCCCCCCTCTGACTATGTGCCTGGCATACTTTTATAAAATGTTGGCACGACCCTGAGAGGGACAAAATTAATAATTATGGGAAAACTCCCTGAAAATTTCCTTTGAAAATATAAATTAAAGAGCAATCAACATTTTCATGAATTTTGGAGGTACCTAAAAAGACCATTTTTCAAAGGATACTAATGAAAACACTTTAATAAATTTGTGATTACTTAAGAACTTAAGAAAGATTAATGAATTTAGTAGACAGCCTCAGTGCTGAGATTGGTGGTGAATACTGTACCCCAAAATATTTAGGACCCCTCCCGAAATACAGGGTTTTTAGCCAAAAAATAAATGAATAAAAATGGTAGTAGAGTAATAAGGAGAGTTCTAAATCAGGGACTTCCAACTGGCAGTCCACAGTGTTCTTTCGTGCAGTCTGCAAATTTTCTATGGCGAAAAATGAAAAGGAGGGAGGTAGTATACCCTGAAATTCCCCTGCACGTAGCAAGGGGAATATTTTCCATATTTTTAAGGAAAACATTTTTTTAAATTATTGATAAGTTAGAGTTAAATATTCAAACTTAAGAGTGTTATTCATGGAGATGACGTATGTTTGGAAAGTTGTTTGATGTTTCTTCTACTAATTGTTTTAGTATAAGGCACTGTCTATTTGCCCGGCAGATATACTCTCTAACTCTAGTCCTGTTTACCCGGCACTTGCCCGACAACGGTTCTGATTGGAGCACCGGGATAGCGAGACCTACGGCGCATGCACGAACTAGTACCAACTGCCGGTTTTACCGTCCAAATAGACACTTAGTATAAAGTGAGTTAAGTTCAGTGAGCTGGGTTTTGTGAGGATTGCGAAGAAATCCAAAAGGTCCTGCTTAAGCAGTTTACAGGGGTTGATGAGCAATAGCAAGCAGGGGGCAGTAGTTCCTTAGTTTTCAAAAAAATTATTTTGAAATCGGAATGGGTATTGATGCAAACATACAATTACAGTGTAACCAAACATTGGGGGGTGCCACAGATTTAGAATTTTTCTAAGGAAAGGCTTAAAAATATTGATTGGTGCAAGGTCATACCCGTGGATGCACCAAATTGGAAGCATTATGAAGCTATAGATAGTCATCATCAATAATCCCATTTAATTCTACATTTAGTGTATATGATGCAGGGTTCATAGCGACAGTTTGAAAAAATACAGGACATCAGAAAAATTTAAAAATTGTCAGATATTTCTGGGGCTATAAATATAGACGAATTAACAATGCAAATTAAGAAGTAGAAATAGAAAAACAAATTTAATTGAAACTTTTACAAATAAAATTAAAATGTAAATTGTTTAAGAAGGTTTGAAGCAGTATATTTTTTTTTTGACAGATGCCCAAGCAGCTTGGTTTTCTATGGATCACAAGTAACTGGAGAAAAATATTTGGTCAGTAGTCAAAAATATAGGACAACTATGATCCCTGTGTATGGCTAGGATTATGAGAAATCGTTTTAAATGATGCCCAAAAGATTCAATATCGCCTAGCATCTGCAACTCTGAACTTGTGCCTATCTATTTACTAATTTAAGACAAAAGGTTTTTGGAGACTTGGATAAAACCCCAAAAACTTTCTACACACAACATTTTCTTCAAATATTTTCTGCAACTTAATTAAACGCCCCCAGTCCTTTAAATTTTTAACTTAATGACATTATGAGTCACATTGTTCACCTAGATGAGCAACAAAAGTGGAGAGAAATCCAATAAAAAATATGAATTATTTCAAAAGATTTTCTGCAAAATCTTAAAGTTTCTGTACTTGGTCGGACCTGGAAAAAGTTGTAACCTTCCTCCTAACCTAATAGAATTTCCCCAAACCTTATGTATTGCTCCTATGGAACTGGCAGGGGCTTTCCCCCGAACCAGGTTCGCAGGTTCGGGCACTTTTTCCAGGTCCGTACTTGGTGGTCGCGTATGCGTCTTTATTATCCAAGTATGTTGTGAAACAGTCTTAAACTAACAAAGGTGGTCTGGGGGTTCTTCCCCAAAAAGCTTGGAAAATTATTTAGTAAAAACATATAATTCTTGGTGTTCTTGAAATACATAGTAATTTTCAAAATATTAAAATTTTTAAGGTTCAACCTATTTAAACTTTTGGAGGAGGGAGAGCTGGACCTCTGCACTATTTCCCTCCTTAATAGGTGTGTACTGAGTTTTTGGACATTTGAAACACATGGGTATTACCTACCTATCCTACCACTTATAGTACCCCTCAAAGATTTCAGGGGGAAAATAAATAATGTTCTCCTTTCATACATAATCTTTCAAATATTATAATTTTGCAATTGAGGTTTAAAATTTGTCGTTTTTATATAAAAAGGGGGTCTGGGTACCTCCAGAAAATTTTTGGGTACTTACGTACTATTCTGTTGACTGTACCACTGAATTTAATGATTGCTGAATAATCGATGAGATAATATGCAAGAACCAATTTTTAAAAATTTGACCCTTAAAAACAGAGTTTTAACTCAGTTTTTTACAGTTAGCTTGAATTTTTCTCTTTTCCTCTTCTACTATGGCTATTTTTTCTCAAATGGGTGACTGAGTTCATGAGGGGCAAAAGACAGGTCAGTTCCCCTTGGATCAGCACTTGATTTTGATCCCCTATCCTTGTATTTTGGATGTGAACTTCACATCCAAATTACAGTTTATAACACTTTTAAACTAGAGGAGTCAAACATCTATGTTGAAGGCTGTTGAATTATTGACATCATCTACCATATTTAAACAATGGATTGTCCATGAAATAACACCAACTCTGATCGCTATAAAATTTGCCAAGAAACACTCTTTTCAAAGAGCCGTTTCATACATAAATAAATATTTTAAAATATTACTTCACACAAATTAGCTGTCCCTAAATAAATATTTAAATATTCTATGAAGCAATAATTAAATCATACATGTTTTAATTATTTCTTCATGGAATGTACAAAAACACTTAGGTGATAGAAATACTCTTGATTGCAGATTTAAATTCAGCACGATAAAGTATAATTGAAACACAATACAAGCTTTTAGGACCAAAAACTGAGTTTTTCGATGTAATTTTTAATAAATGTCAGTGTTTCAAATTACTGATACTTCAAACTTAACACAAACAATTGATCGTACAGATATACTACGCGTTGAGATGCTAATGAAAAATTTAGATGAATTCTAAACATGCTCAAGATATAATTAGAAGATTTCAATAATTTAACTTGAGGGACAGTTTTTAAATGCCGGTGAGCAACAATAGCAAGGTTAGGCGTTTATAACCCAGAAATGCTTGTTTATATTAGTTTAATTTCCGGAGCCAAGCGTCTAATGAAATATTATGAATTTTCATCAAAACTATTCAATTAGAAACAAAACGAAAGATGACAAGGATCTAAACATTTAAAAACATTCATTATATTATCCCACATGTGACTAAAAATTCATTAATTGCGATTGAATCACTATACCATTCTGAACTTACCTTCAAATACTGTTGCTCGTGTTATTGTTGCCTCTTGGCGCTTCAATACTGGTAAATATTTTGAATAAATAGTTTTTAAGCAAATTTATTTAGCACTTTCATATTAGAAGTAATAAGCACGAGTAGTTAAACTAGCGCATGCGTTGTGTGAAACTCTGTCACACCCGCTCTGTTTACCATGTATGGATTACTGAAAAGATGTTGGAACTCAAAATTAGAATACCGATGTATCACATACGTATGAAATCTGGCAGATACCCATCCAAATATCAAAATGATTATTAAAACATCACACGAAGTATTTCTAAATGGTAATTAAGCCAGAGGGTTTTACAAAGAATCATTTGAATGATTACTATTTGAATGATATTCATAGATTTCATTATTATCAGTAAGGAAATGAAATCAATAGATTCTATAGCTTTCAGTCATAAAAATACCCTGGAAAGCTTAAATATTAAATAAAACATATTGATAAGGTAACATTTAAAATTTTTGAGGTAGTAATATTCTAGGAATTACGAATTATGAAGTAGTTCTTGTTTCAGTTTCCATTTTGCCATTTGTTAAATGTATTGATATTTATTTAAAGAAATTGAAATCAGGGAATCAAATATTTTAAAACATTACCGAATAAACAATTTAGAAACTTTAATATATATTTCATAGAAAATGTAGATTTTCCTGTTCCGGTAGGCAACTCCGATGAACAATGGTGGTTAAACTTTTAGATTACTCTTTACGTTCATTGGCTCATGAGAACCAGATCTAACCAATAGCTTCGTTTTCATTTTTAGTTTGGTTTTTGTGGTTTTTTGTTTCAAAAAGGGAAGAACCGGTATTTAAAATTTACTCTTTAATCATGGAAGTAGTAAAAAAGATATAGATCTCTATGATAAATCATAATAAGCTCGTATTTTTTATACACTAATGTACTACTTACTAGTTGAAATTCATTATTTTATTTTTCGATACATATTTTGAGGATAAGGTATTTTAATTTTAACTAATTTGGAATGTATTAAAAATTTCGATTCACCTTTCCTTTTTAAAAATTTAAACTCACTTTTCCTTTGTTCACTTTATTCGTAAAATACTTTTGCGTGTTCCATGAGGAAAAAGGAGGGAAATGACATTATTTTAGTGATTAATTAAAACTTTTAAATAAGTTAACTATGATTATTTAATGAGTTGAACATAGTTGTTAACTCATTAAATGGTTTTAACAAGTTAAACTGGTTTTGGTTTTAATGAGTTAAATATATTATTCACAACCAGCGCTGATATTGGGAGTGGACGCGGGGGGACGCCGCGCCGTCCCGTTCCCCATAATATTTGGACCACCTCCGAAGTATTTTAGCCGTCTCCCCGAAATATCGGGATTTTTTTCGTTAAAAAATTGAAAAAATAAAAGTTGAGTCCCTCCACATAAAATTCACAAATGTTCTCAAACTTTTAAATTTAAAATGAACAAATTAAACCTGAATTTTATACCAAATTTTTTATTTAAGTCTTGGCGGGGTTTCTATTCATCCAAAAATGTATAATATTATAGATTAAAAGTATATTTTGATTGTTTGATGCAATTAAATACCTTAATTAATTGAACTAATACCATACTAACTTGTCGACTATTTCATGTTAATGTTAATGAGTCAGTACTCAAATTTATAAAATTAATGCTGGAGAAAAACAGGCAAATTGGGGGTAAACGCTTCTTAAAATTAATGATTATGACTATTGTCTATCGCCACAGGGTCTCTAAATAATCTGTTTTTCCCCAGAGTTTTTAAAACAGTAATTAATTTGTAATTCTCGTTAAAAAGTTCCAATGGACAGAAACAGGGCATGACGTTATACACAGTTGCGGATGTACGAGTGTTTCAAGTGTTTTCACGTCTATCTACTAAAATTAAATACTAGTTTCCTATAGTCCCAACAACGTGTTCAGCAACTTGGACGTCATGCGCTGAGCAACTGCGCATGTAGTAATTAATTATTTAGTTAACTAATCATCGGATGAGAAATTTTTTTTTAACTATGATGATCTTTTATGAACATTTATTAGGAAAATTAAATTTGAAAAAAAATGTTTACCAACCAAAACTATGGAGAAGGCGGCAAAAAGAAGTATAGCATAGAAGGGAGACATATTACTGTCTGTTTTGATTACATGGTTGCATTAAAGGTACTTGCCAGCCGCCGGAATATTATATTTATACCATAATTCGATACTACTATTCAGCTGATGAAGTATTTCTATTCCATAAGACCAAGAAACATTTTCTAATCTAAATGATCGATCAGTTTAAAGACAGAATACACTTGAAAAGGCTTCCCCCCCCCCCGAAAAATATATAATTTTTATGGATTGAGGATTGCAAAAAGGATTGTAGTATTTCCATATGACCAAGAAACATTTTATAATCTAATTCTCGATTTAAAAATTTTGCAGTTTACAAGACAGAATAGGGGAGAGTGGCTCCTTTTGGGACATGGCCCACCTTGGGACACTCCATTTTTCAGACGCAATTTTATAGTTATGAACTCGTGCCTATAGGTACTAATAAATGATCCTTAAATCTACTCTTCAACGTGTTTTGGAATCTTAGGTGCGTCTGAAATCTGAATCATTATTTACATCAGTTTTCTTATTTTGCGTGATGCATAGTTGCAATCACTTGTAGTTTCAAAAGAAATAATTTTAATAAAAGAGGTTTATTTATGTTACTATAATTACATTGAGATTAAAATATGTGTATCCATTAATATTTTAGGAAAGAAAAAGAAAATTTTTCGTAAACCTAAAAGAGTAATCAAGTTTAATACCCAAAATGTCAAGTGGGACACCTTGGGACATGTTAAAAAAGGTACCCCAAAATTTTCAAGAATTAAAAAATTAAATAATTTAGAGGCTTATAATTTAGAAATTGGTGCAAAAAAAGTTTCTCAAAGAAAACTGAATTATCAGTGATTTACGTCATGACAATAATGAGGAAATCAGTGAAAAATTTTGAAGGTAAAATATTATTGATGACCATTGACCAATTTGAGATTCTTAAGCATAGCTTTATCATAATTTACTAGACACATTTAAATTTTAAATATATTTATTCCAATGGAATTTCAGAAAATATAACCTTGTCCAGAGAGACAAAGACACAGGTTATGAGATTTTTTATAGCTTTTGCATTCGAAACTGGATAATTTTTAAGAATAGATCCCGAGTTTATTTTGCTGAAATTTGTTTCTGCTATTGATCTTTCCTAAGATCAAACCCTCTCAAATGGGTATAGCACAATAGATCCTTGGTTGCAGGCTAGGGCTCCTGTAGCCACCACCACAAATCATTAATTCAGCATGGGCTTTATGAACACTTTGGGAACTACTACTCTACTGTATTTAAGCAGCCCCTTGTGTTACTTGGATGTCCAAAACAATTGAAATAACCCTTTGAACATCTCAAATTCAGTCTAAAATGACAATTACTTTTATTCAAAGCACAAAGACAAGATCCCTGAAGGGAGCCTTTTTTATGTTAAGTTATTCCCATTCTATGACATGAGAGGGTTGGAAACCAAGGAGTACAAGTGAGAATACAGGATAACTTCTGTTTATAAGGTGAAAGGTTAAAAAACTTTCAGATTTTTTAACCCAGATGTACTTTTGGTAAGTTTCACCAGTTGTGAAGTTTATCTTTGCATCTGAGCAGCCTCATATGTTTCATATAGGATTTTAGCTTGGATTTAAAACATGGCCTCCAGTTTTAAACTTATACATAACCTGCTTATAAAAACCGGTAAGCAAGTGATTAACTGCATTATCTTTTGTTTTAATACTTTGAGATCTGTAGAAAAATAGGTAGATCATCAAAAGGCCAAAGAATAAGACAGATAACATGGAATAACATTATTTATTTAAATAGCAACAAAGTCTAGCATTGCAACCATTTTCATTAGTCATTCATAAAAACAACTTCAACTGAGATCTTTATACACAAGACAAGTAGTATACCTTAACAAAATTCTGTAATGAAAATTCTATAAAAAGAATTAAAAGTTTGAAAAAAGATAGTATTGTATCTTTTAGTCCTTAATAATTAATCATAGTAATATGGATAAACATTTAAGAAATGCTGAAACATTATTAGAGGTAATATTAATATTATAATATCACAATTTATGACCAACTTTAAATCCATAAAAAACTAAAGAATTTCAATCTGCAGTCTTTTTTTTACAGTTGGGCAATTTAAAACCACATTAATAATAATATATACAAATTATGGCAAAATGTTTAAAAATATGTAAGGCCAATAAACTTGAAAATGTCACTGACATTGGAATGTAAAGAACAGAAAAACAAATCTAAAGTTATTTTGATTCATTGTTTTCTTTCAGATATCTAATAAGCACCACTGGCATACAACCTTGAAAAGTCTCTGGAAATATTGCTAAGTCAGTTCAAAATAAATTAAAAAGTTGAAAAATAATAAGCAGTATATACATAGATAAGGCATAAAAGTGATTTAATAGTACTCTAAACTCACTATTCATTTCAGCAAGTAAAAATATTGGTCCCCTATCAAAGTGTGTTTTAAAAACATGGAATTCCACACAGGAAACTGACTTCTGCTGACTGATCAAGTGAATGAAGTTGTTTTACAAAAATACAATATCTAAAGTTTTCATCAGTCTAACAATTTTACAATACACGACAAAAGCTATCAACCCAATATCACTTTGTCCACAACATTGAAAACAAACACCAGACACTGAATACTATGTGATTAATTATAACTGTTAATATTGTATTGACTATTAACCACACAAAAAGTTCACATGTTTAATAGCTTACAACTTTGAAATTTTGATTGAATATAATTTATTTTTAATACTAAACTGCATAAGACAGTTTCTTTATATTCATACATTTCTATTTTTACATACAGCTATAAAAACAAACCAATCTCTTTTTCAAATAATCAATTCTCAACATCCATAAATTTTTATACATTCAAATGTTATTCACTTTTTGGTAGACAATCCAGAATTTAATTATCGCAATAATGGAATCACCATTAAAATATTGGTCCTAATGCATTTTTTAAAAATAGTTTACAACTCGTGAATCAGGATCAGGTGTTTGAGTCAGTGCACAGTACAGAACTGCAGGACAAACAAAGGTATTTGCTTTGTTGATTGCTGAGAGTTCCATCACCTAAAGAGTTTGAAGAGTTTTCCTTTGGAGTTGACAGGATGTTTCAACTTCTGACCCTGCCTACTTGGCCGTCTCTCTTCTTGCTGTTCATAGTTCTTTAGTTTCTTTTTCATTTGTTCATCAAGGAGAGCTTGCATGTCGAGCTGCATAAAGAAAATTAAATTTCAAACTTTAATTCTTCATGTATATCACAGCTGCTGAAGATATAAATGCAAGCAATAAAAGCAAGCAGAATGGACAGATTACGGAGACATTAGGATAGAAGTATGTAAGTAGAACTTCTAGCTTTTGAAAATAAAGAATTTTAAGAAATAACACTTATTGGAAAACACTTTTAAATGGAATATTTAAGGTCTCCCAGAAGAGTCTGAGAATTTAATAATTAAAAACAAGGGTTTAAGGCACTTTTGACCAAGCTAAATAATGGCCCAGAAACTTTTTGAACTGGAATCTGTAATGCATAAAGATTTTTTTTTTTGCAGGAGGGTTCCAAATAGCATCTCAAAAAATTTAGTCTAAATATTATTAGACCCATAGCTAGAATTTCTTTTAGGGGGAACTATGTTTCTCCATACATATGTATTAGGTTAAAAATGTAGAAAATCCTCTCTTTGAATTTCTAAAAAGCTACAAGATAAACTTGATGTAAAAAAGTGGTGGTAAATACAGAGTTCTAAGTACAAAAGGGAGTCATCTCTAGGAAAAATTTTGTATATTTTATCTTTACAGAGTTTTAACTTGTCTTTGTCCAAATAGTTTAAATTTTAGGATTGGGGTTTTTGGCTCCACTTATATAGACCCCTGGCTGGAATGTTTTTTAATGTATAATGGATTAAATAATCATTTAAAAGTTTTATTATTGGGATCATAGGAATGTAATATAAGTGCATTAATTGAATTGTTTCAATGCAAAATGATTCTTACCTGCCACTGATCCAACTGCTGAGACAATTCTACCTTTTGTTGAATAGCCTCCATAAGCTGACTATTGATATGCATTAACTCAATACGAGTTTTAGCAAGCTCTATTTCTACAGTATTTTTCCTAAAATAAGAATAAATAACAATAAGTACCTCAACTTTTTAAAAGCCCAAGACGTCATTTAAATAAGCAACTTCATGAATTGTAATCTAAGAAATCAAACACTAAATTTCATCAACTAAACTTGTTGTGCAGAGGCCAGAGGCCTTTTACCTAAAGTACTTAATTTTGAGTAAAAACTAAACTCCAAAAATAACAGTAATTTTTCTTTACCTCAGCCATGAGGTAAAGAAATGTGGAGCATTAGAGCATTAAATCAGGAAAATGTGGAGCATTAAATTATCAGGAAAATGTGGAGCATTGGAGCAAGTAGTCCACATTTAAAAAAAAAAAAAGGAAACCAATAGGTTCTTTATATTGAAATAAATGGTACATGATAAAAAAATTAACCACAGTAAAATGTGAAAAAAAGTTTGATAAAATGTAAATAATAACAACATAATTAGCTTAGTCACAAAATCAGGTTTCTTCCTGATAATATTTAGGAGAAAATAGGAGGCTTTATTTCTAACCTTGCCACAGCCTGATCTCTCATCGTCCAAGCTTTCTTTACAATTTCATCTTTGGCCCAAGAGCTGCTATCAACATCTACACGAAGATGATCCCGCTCTTCTCTGAGTGCTGCCAGCTCTGTATCTTGAATAGTTAACTGAAAAAAAAAATAGAAATACATTAGAATGGGGGGACTTTTGAGCATAAATAAGAAAAACCTTTGACTAATTTCTGTTAGCCTTCCTTCCACATAATCCATAAACCTTCAGCCTCTTTTGAAGTTCTTAAGGTGATATGTAGTTGAGATTTTAAAGCTTTATTATTCTTCTTATGTTTTTAAAACATAAAAACTCTTAATTTTATCGCAAACATTTGAAAGTAATTATTGACAAAGACTTTGAAATATAAAGTAGAAAAAAAACCCCTTAAAATTTCACAACTTTTTCATTTAAAGGGGTATAAGAGAAAAATGTCTTACTAAAAATCTGCTTATTAGACATGCTGGTTCATTGAAAAATGCACTTATTAGGAACAAATTGCCAGAAACAAAAACCAAACTATTCAAATTATAACCACTTAATAGATATGAAAGCTACTTAATTGGCACAAAATGGAAACAACTTTACAGAAAGTGTTAAAATTATGCAATAAATCAATCTATTCATTGCAAAATCTTATTTCTTTTTGCTTAGATAGTTGAGTTATATGGCACCAGGAAGAAAGAAAAATGACAACAATGTCGAAAAAACCCGGATTTTCTGATGAAAAAACAGTTATATGAGTTATTCAATTACTTTTAGAAAGTGTTTGTTTGTAAATGATTGATAAGCTACTTACTGAGGCATGTTTTACTTCTTTCCCACCATTTGTGTAGAGTAAGTAAAATTTGATTACGATATCTTTGTTTTAAAGATGACAAAACAGATTGTTTCAGGTGCTAAGTATAATTTTAAGTTTTTGATTCCTGGCTAAAAACAGCAACAGCTAGACTACTGTATGTACTTAAAAAAATATTTTTTACTTTATTTAAAGCTTGTTTATATTACTTGGAGTACATATTTTTCTCTTAAAACAAATTTTATTTATAAAAGCATATACTATAAGTAAAAATTTCAGGAAGTTCTTTGATATTATGAGCATTTAGCTTAATTAAGAAATTCACTTAATTTGCACAAAATGCCCTGGTCCCATCCCAACATGTTCCTATTAAGCAGAATCCATTATAGTATTTTCTTATTTGGGAAAAAACAAGTTGTTATTGCTGAATATTCTCTTTTTTTTGTAAGTTTTGAATATTTATACCTTTGTGCTGAGCTTTGACAACTCTTCATTTTTCTCTTTCAAGCTGTCGGTTTTTTCTTGCAGTTCTTTTTGAAGCCTCTCAAGACTTTCAGTTTCTTCAGCTACAGATTGGCAGGACATACAAGGCTGAAAAAGTCAAATACTTTTTAGAGAGAAAAAATTAAACTGTAGATTTGGAAGCTATGTAAAATTCATATTAAAGAAAATTAAAGCTCCAAAACCCCTATAGGGTAGCAAAACATTTCTTACAGATTCAGGACCTTGAGCTAGAAGGTCTTCTACCAAGCTTTTGAATTCTTGCAATAGGTTAGAGAACATGCCAACACGAACTTGGTGGGCCTGAATTTCTTCAGGAGTGGTGGATGCAATGCCACTGTCCACTGACATGTTTTCTTTTCTGCGTCTAAGCTCCATGCACAACCGTCGTAGTTGATGATAGATGTCTATCACTTCTTGAGATAGCTGGAAAGAGAAAAAAATTTGGGTCAAATTTTGATACTAAAATCCCCTATACTCTTTCATACTTTAAATCTATGACAAAATTAAATAAAATTTATTACTGAATTTTACAAAAAAATGTATATTAAGAAGCCTTTTGGAAGTAGTATCTTTACCTTGTTTTCTTCTCCTTCGGGAAATAATCCAGAGAAAGGTAAGACTAGATCATCACATTCAATATCTTCATCCAGCAAATGATTCTGAAACAGTTCTCAGAATTAATATTAAAAGTATGAAAAAATGTGATAACAGGCACATGAAAAATTACTTTGATACAAACACACACAAAAAAAGAACATCTCATAACAAACATAATGTCAGATCCTCAATAGTATCATTAAAACTGAATATTTTTTTTTTTTTGAAAGTCAGGATTTTAAATAAATTTAAGTATTTTTAATTCTTTTTAACAGGATTTGGTAGTTGTTTTTCAAATAAGTTATGTTATTCACAAATATGAAGATTCTGAAGAATAATTGGCTGTTAATGGATAATTAAGCTCAATATTTCAAGTCTTAATTGTTTTGAGTTTTCCACAAATCAGAGCTAACAAAAATAAACAGTTCACCTCCCAAATAAGAATTGACTATTAATTTCTGATATAATTATAGCAATATGTATGCACAAGTACATTTTTCGTAAAAACATAAATAGCCTGAAATTTAAAAATTACTTTATGTTTGAATTTTTTTTACAATTTATTTATCCATTACATTTTATGATTTTAATTATTTGATTTTTCAATAATTCAAGGTTGGCCCAGTTCTGTCCAATTTGAATTATCGAGATTCTTTTAAATCAGTTAAAAAAATCCAGTTTCACATACAAAGAAACTCAAAGAAATCTTACAAACTTTATATCTGGAAAAAATTAATTTTCAGAAATTCCGTTGGAATAATTAGCATTCAAAATTAATTGTTGAGTAGATAAATTCCCAAGTATGTGTGGTTCTACAATTAAAATTATGTACTACTGTAGCTAGAGAGAGCTCTCCCTTGTTTTACTTAAACCAGGCATAATTACCTGTACACGTGAAGCATCATCTTCCATTGATGAAGGTGCAGACATCTCTATTTCATTGAGAAGAGATGAATTTCCATTAGGACTCCTCCTCAAAAGTATGTCTAATTTTGTTTGTAGTTGGGAATTAGTCTGACGCAAGTCATCCAAATCTTGCTCTTGACTTCGAATCTTAAACAAAGTAAATAGTTATTTTAAATTTAAAGCAATAAAACACATCTTTACCCATGCATCATACAAGAATAACACAATCCACTATATTTTTCTCTTTTTTTTGAGGGGGGGGGATAAAAAGTGTACTTATATTTAAAAAACAACAATATAATGTAAGCAAATTGCAGGATATCACATTAGTAAGTAAAATTTTTCCATAAATGGATGCATATTCAAATTTGGACCTATTCAAACAAAAAAGTTGGTAAGATTAAAATACTTTATATGAAATTATTCATCTCACTTTAAATGTTTTTTAATCCTCAAAAAACATCTTAGTTTTCTAACCTTTATAAGAATATTTCTTTAAACAAGTAATTGCAAGAAAATTCCAGCACATACATACTTTTAAAAAAGCAAAAAAATATTTTTTGGTAAAAAAACTACATCCAGCAGATACACAAATGTTTTTAATACTTGAGGGTATAGTACTCTTTGTTTAGAGTGGAAAGTGGTCACCTGTTACAGATTTATCTTGGATTGATGCATTGTGATAATACTCAAATTCAACTGTTTTCTGTAGATATATCAGGTATTAATCAGATAACAAAGATAAAAATCATATCTGAAAGGTTAATTGTCATCCCCTCATGTGTTTTGTCTTTAGTTTATTCAAACAGTCCAATGATTAAACAGTTAAGTACGTATGGAACTGAAATTGTTTTTTTCATTTTATTAATGGGACTTAACAAAAGTATGGTGAATTTAAGTACTATATTGTAAACCTTAAATGCTAAATGATGCATTCTATTTTTAATGTATAAAGATAATTTCAGTTGTAAAGGATATGCATACATAAAAGACATCTCTATACAATCCTTATCACAAGATTTTCTATCCTAAATCATTTATATTGCATTCTTAAATTACTTTCACAGCATTTAACATTTATAGTTAAGAACACTTGAGTAGCTGTAAAATTATGTAAGGACCAAACCATAGGGCAAAATCAAATTTCTTTACTTACTTTTTTGCCTATAGAAATATGCAAAATATTGTTTAAGATTTCAGAAACCAAAGTCTAGACTACTTTTCACTACCTTCTCCTCTCACCATGTGCAATACATTCACCAATGACTTTGTTTTAGCAAGTCATGTTTTATAATGATCATACAACTTTTACACACATAATATAGTTATTTATTATTCACTGTGGTTTTAAATAAAAGGTACTATACATTTTAAAGTTTTCTACTCTTTAAGATCTCTTTTATTGCAAGTGATGGTGTAAAGTTTACGCTTATAATAAGGAATTTTTGCACAACCAAAATGTGAAAATCCTAATAAAAGGATTATGCAAACATAAAATAATTGATAAAATAATAAATGATAAAATTATTTGCAAAGTATAGCCACCCCCCAAAAAACCCCTTATAATGGACATTAAGGGTGAATGGCTGGGGTTAGAAGGATACTTTTATTTATTTTATTTCATATATCCTTAAAAACTAAAGCTATAATTGACCATTTTTCTTTAAGAGGTCATCTTCATAGGTAACACAACACATTCATTGTTCTATGGCAGCCTTTAGAACTGAAATTTTGTGCTTGATACACATTCTTTAAAATTTGTCAATTAGCAAACTTATTTTAGGGAGTTCCATCATTTCTCAATATCATAACATTTTTAAAAAAATTACCTTTTGTTCTTGTTCTCTGTTTTGTTTTTGAAGTAATATAATTCTATCTCCAGATTCTTCTAATGAGAGATTCAGGTTTTCCCTTTCATCTGTAAGGGCATGGATTCTTTGGCCAAGGTCTGATTTTCTTCCTTCCAGGAGATTGATCTAAAAAAAAGTTAAGTTTTAATGAACAAAAAGTTATATTTTAAAACAACTGCAATAGATACCTAAATATTTTACAACCTCAAAATGAAATTTGCATGCAAGACAGGTTTGGGGAAAGGACAGACTACTTTTTACACTACAGAATTTAAAAGGAAAGAGCCAGTATAAGTATTTAAGTAATCATCAAACATAATTAAAATTTGAGTAGAAAAATAACTTTTGGCTTACTAAAGTGTTTAAAAAAAATCTAGTCATTTACATTTTTAATAAATTTGGTGGACCTTAATCAGAAAAGTACAGAACATTTAGGTGGGGCATTTGGCTAGCTGAGCAGTGAGACAAAGAACAGGATGTTTGGTCACATTACCTTAGAATGGATATAAGTACCAAAAACCCCATTCCATTAATGTATCAAAATATAAGGCAATGTAAGACAACAATAGTCTCCAACATAAATTATCTTCCTTAAAATGAAGGTTACACTAAAAGGTGTTTGAAGTCCGTTAAATATTAACTAAAAAAACCTTAACATTGTACAAGAACAATTAGATTTTCAGACATACTTCTTCTCTGAGACCTTCCAGCTGAGATACATGATCATGGAGATTTGATCGCCGGACGTTGAATTGTTCCCTGAGAGTTTGAAGTTGAGCTTGAAGTTGTTCTTCTGTCCGGGAAGCCTATAAAAGAGAATTGTGAAGTAGGCAAAGTGAGGGTGTTCAACTGAATTTATTCGAAAGACTGCTAAGTATCAATTTATTTCACTGAAAGATATTTTAAAAAGAATACAGGCGATTTAAATTGTACCGATTACAACAGTGAGGCTCCGAGAAATCTAGTTTCGGGGGTTTGAGGTCTTGAATTTGAAATGTAGGCTGCATTTGTTTACGTTCCGCTTCAAAATAAACATTTCTGAGTTGAGTTGTTTGAAATACAAGTTGTCTGCAAATAATAAAATCACAGAAATTTCCCCCTAGCGTAGCCAGTACCACTAACTTTGAAACTTGAAAGCTCTGTATTTTATCACATATCCGAAATTAAAAATATCGTAATATTAAATAAAATTAAGTGCTTCCATGTGCCCATGTGACATTGGTGATGGAATCTTCAAAAAGTAAGTTGCACTAACTATTTTTTTAAATTAAAATTATTTGATGCTACTTCCGCTACTTCCAATGGAACATAAAATGGAATACTTAATTTACTTTTTTGAAGTGCATTCATAAAGTAATGATATGATGGTTGGTCTATAACGATTTGTAGAATGAGATTTTGTATGTTTAATTTGTTGGAATGGAACATTTTTAATTCAAAAAAAAATTTTTTGTTAGTCGAGTTTGTATTTTTATGAAATCTCTATAGACGTACAGAAAACACCAAAATATAAATATTCTGTCCTAAAGAGTTTACCTGTTTGAGTTGGGCTGTAAGTCGGTGGTTCTGCTCAGTGAGCTCCTGCAGTAGTTGCGCCTTCTCCTTCTCCGTGTTTCGCTGCAGCTGGTTCTGCTCTTCCAGCTCCTTCCTCAGCTGCTCGACGTCGCTCTGGAGCTCCGCAATTCGGCTGTCGTAGTCACCCACTACGGAGTCAAGCTTTCGGCGCAGACCGTGCTTCTCTTGCTCAAGAATCTAACAGGAGAAAAATTGAAACGTATATAAAACCCATAAAACCTTAAACAATGCTAAAAGCATATACCTCTAGTTTCCCCGGGTACCTGCTGGAGCAGGCCAAGGACCTTTATCCTTAAAGTCAATCTCAAGTTTTCAGCAAGACATTTAGTTAAAAAAAGAGAACTCTTGCTACCGGGTGTATTTAAAAGGATAGAGGGAGACCGAACAAAAAAAATTAGATAATGTTTAATACGTTTCTTGAAATGGACATAACTAGAACATTTTTACCAGTTAAAATATCCCTATTTAGTGTTGAGTACAATTTTATACCCTTTTCCAGACCTAAAGACTCAAAATCCTGAACACTAAAATTTCAAACCCTTTAAGAAAATCTTTTGTACGGAAATACCCGGTGCTAATTCCATCCAAAAACTCCTGTCTTTGAAATCAAACAAGATTCAATAATAACCACTTCGCAGTTCTGTACGAAGGTCAATGTCGGTAGAAACCATTAAATTTCACTCATCCCGACATTATTATTCAGTTAGTCGCACGATTAATTACATCACCTGCCGTTTCCGTTATTTCAATCTTCATCATCGAAAAGAGGGACGATCAATTCGGTATAACTATGGGTATAACAGCAGGAAACGGATGTCAGTTCATGGCCTCATGTTAATAGCTTTCATTTGAATTCATAAATAACCGAATGCTATGTTGCTCATATGAATTTTAAATATTGTTTACAACAGATGGTAGAAAGTGTGCTTCATGCATGGATGAAGAACTATTGACAAAGCCATATTATTTTCTGCCAAAATCAGCCTTACATTTTTGCATAATAACTGCTTGAACTTAATACATACTATTTAAGGTTTTCTTTTTTTCTTTTGAAGTTACTTTTAAATAATAGGAACACCAAAATGTTTAGTATGATAAAAGCAATATATTCTTCTTTCACCATCTTTTTAAAGGCAATATACTTGATGTCACTTATCTGACAAAAAATTCGTAAAATTAATTTAATTGAAAAACGCTAAAAGAAGGGTAATTTTGACGCCTGCAGGGGTGGTCTCATATCGGTGGTAAGTTTTTCTGGCAATAATCAAATAAATGAAGCTCTCGTTCTGTTCGGTGAAAGATTGGGAAAATAAAATTAAGTTGTATCCAAATTAAAAGTTCATATACAAATATTCTTATTAGCGTAGTTGTTCATATCATTACATTCAAGTTCGTCATGAGATAAATGTCTTGAAAGAGTAATCGTCTTCACATGCGACCTGGGCAGCTAAATAAACACCAGTCAATCTCTTTTTATACCTTTCCTTTCCATTATTGATTAAGGCGCAACTTTGTGCACCGAACTAAACAAAGCATATTATTCCCAATTTGTTTCCCCTGCACACAGACACTGTCTCAAAATAAGGTGGATTATCCCATTATAGGACTCGTGCAACGAATGAAGCCTTTTGAAGTGAAGCATTTGAACGGTTTCTTTCACAGCTCTTTTTCCTCCAAGGTATTCAAATACGACCCAGTGTTTTCTGAGATACCGGTAATCCCATTTGCAATGGGGGAGATTGAGTTTAGTGACAAGTGAAATAGATACTGGTGAGGTATAAAATTACTACAGGTATAGAATTTCATACCTAAAACATTTATCATCTATATACAGATTGGGTTTCTATTCCAGTGGCGTCGGCAAAGTTACTTATTTATCATATTAATTGCACTCAAACTTTATATCAAGCTCTTCTCTTTTAACCCATTCTAAAAAAGACATTTTTACAAACAACAAAGTAACCATCTAAAAAGCCTTAAGTTTCAGGTCTTTATCGAAAGCTAATTTTTTTTAAAAAGCTTCGCGCTCTAACACTTATACTTAACTAAAATTTTCTACAGCTAAGCATAGAGTCCTTTTTTTCTTTACCAAATTTTTAAAAGGCTCTTTGCGTGCAAGGTCATCAGTGGTGACCAAAACCGCCGACGCCCGATTGCACCTTAGTTCCCTGCAATCTTTAGACACGATGCAGAAGAGCAAGAAAGATCGCTCCCCAACGTTCTTTAGAGAGGATGCAGAAGGGAAAAAAAGGCGTCTGGTGGTTTTCTTCGGTCTTTATACAGAGAATGTAGAGGAGCAACATAAAGCCTCTCAATGCTCCGAACGGTCTTTAGAGATGATCCAGAAGAGTAAGTGAAGAGACCCTGGGTTATTTCTTAAACTTCTTACAGAGAGGATGCAAAAGAGCAAGATCAGCTCGCGTATGGAGCCAGCCCTTCATACTTCCTATGGTATATACTTAGAAAGAATGTAGAAGATCAAAAGATGCCAAATTGCAAGTAGTAATTTGTCCATCATCCTATCGTTTCCCTATCTAATGTTTTGATAACAAAAATGAATCTTTTACACTCATCAGTAAAACCACACACCGTTTCCAAATTCGTGGTCTGACGGTGCTATGAAACCATGGAGTGACCTCAAGATTACCCAGACGACTATTCAAAAAACTAAAAGAGACATGGCTTTTGTAACCTGCAGCGGTCAAAACCAGCGAGAACACGCTGTTGTTTCCGGTCGGGTTCGCCAGAAAACACCTGTTTTTGTCCCGAGAAGAGATTCATTCGTTCCTGTTCCGCCGGTGACAATTTCCAACAAATGATCTCGTGCAGACAGATGAGAAGCTGGCCACTCATTGTGAGTGTTGACCCGTCCACCAAAGAAAGGGGCCCGTAAAGAATGATGTTGTTGGCATTAGCGTTATGTCTGGCTGATGGGTATGGACTAATGATGAGCAAAATCCTTTCCGAGTTCACGAATGTTTTAAATTAATCATTTGATTAATTGCATTTGGTTTAAATTATCATCATAAACTATTAAGTTACGAAGATAGAGTCCTTTATTCAAATTATAAGATGGCGGTGCAAAAGGGAATAATTCGATTCACATAAGCCATAACCTATTATTATAGCTAACTTTTTAGTACTTGCTTATGCTTATTAAGAATAATTTTAATGTATTCAGGGCTATTTGGAGGATTTTTAATAACCTTTGAATCCTTTGTTATTGTTTTTATCTATTTTTATCAAATGATCTATGGAATTTCATGATTATAAAAATATTAACCGCGAATGAAAAGTTAGAAAAAATGATAAATATAGCTAATAGTGTTCCTCAAATGAACCCTAGAAATGACAACCGCTTTCAATACAGAGAAAAAATTGCTAAAACGATGAATGAGAGGATGATATGAGTTGTCAAAGAAGAGACACGAGGGATGAGTTGAGGGGAAAAACACACCTTTTCATTGTGAATGCGGGGAGATTTTCCTGAGGAAAGGAGACAAAAAAGGTGACAGGTCTTGTGCCAAAGCGATCAGTCTTGTTTGAGTCTACATAAGACGCTTTGTTCTCTGTCTGACTCTGTCATCCAAATAACTATTTAGCTCTCATCACATTACCTTTTTTTTAAAGAGTTTGTATACCTTTCCATACAAAGAGCTTTTTAATAGATGACATAGATAAAAGGACCACCCACACCCTTCTTTGTGTATTGATACCTGTGGGAATTTTATCTAAAGAATCCCTAATAACATCATACATGTGATGATAAAAATACTTCCCATTTTGGAATTATGTAGGTTCAACCTCTTGTAAATGAATATCTTCTTCAATTGATGAAAGCTTGTTATGATAATATATATTATGGATCTTGTTGTGTGTTTGAATAATCATATTGCTTAATGCTTTTATGTAAGCCCAGGAATAATTTTTCGGGCGTTATTATTAATAGGTAGATCTGAGCTTTTGTCATGAAAAAGAGAATCCAGAAGGTCAAAGATTCTTCACTCCCATTTTCAACGGTACGATATTCCCATGATTTTGCCGGATAGCCAAAGAGAAAATTTTGAAAGGCATATTGTTTCAGCGGAATAGCCTGTTTTCATAAAAAAAAATATCTCACAGCATGAGAATCTCCTAATTGGAACTATCCGACGAGTGACTCACAAAGGTGAATTGTCGAGCCAGAACTAACGATCGTTTGGAGTTAAGCCAGTGCCAGGGTCGAACAAATCACTCCCAGCAGACGACACTCGCCTGCACAAGGGCACTTCACCTCAGGATTCGCTAACCCTGATTCAAAAGATGTCCCTGCATTTGAATCTACACAGATCTTCTTTTGGTTCACTCAAATAGCTCTAAACAGGGAGCATTAACGCTTCCTTCTTAATAGATATAATTTTCTCACAGGATCAGAGTTTAGAGAAGGATATCGAAGGAAAGCAACAGAAAATAAAATTAATAACCAACCGTTATGTAAACTAGGTATAACTAGTATTTCTTGTTACTCACCACATCAAAAAGAGTGTTTCGTGAAAGATGAAATAAGAGAGAAAGAAGGAGTGAGAGAGAAATCAGAGAAAGAGAGATGATAGAGGGAATCAGAGGGAATGTTGAGGTGAGAGAAAGAACAAAGGAAATAGATGATACTTTCTAAACGTGTTCTGGTTCAGCCGAATTACTTATAGTACTATCACATCTCTATTTTTGTGGTAAAATATATAAAATTAAAGTTTTTTTCAACAAAAATACCTCTAAGAGGCTTTATAAGGGAATAAGTGAAAAGGTACGAAAGACGAAACTTAGTAAAGAATATGTCAATTAAAAACTTGAGGGTCGCAATGTAAACCTTAAGGTTTCTCCCCAATGTAATTAAGAATTTCCTAGGAGAGGATGGAGAGGACTTGATCGATTGATATCTGGGGTGTGGACAGACGATCTTTTTAAGAGGAGGGTGTGGTCACTTTCATTCGTTCGAAATTCATTCGTCTCCTTGGGTGGAGCCCTCCAGATTGTATTCAACACCCCTTTAATCATTTCCAACAGACCCCTCTCGAGGGACGGACAAGTTGGTTGAGATGGAATATAATTTTATATCACTTTAGTAGAAAATAAGGGGTGCTGTTAGGTGAAATTGTAGGTAAAATCAATGTATTTCATTTGGAGAAACAAATTTATTTTTTCAGTAAATTTTAAGATACAAAAAAAAGGAATGCACCAAATTCGAATGGTAGATCTTCTCATAAAATTAAAGTAAAAGTAAAAACTCCTTTTCAATTAAATTTGCAGTTACACATTTTGCGAAGTGGGGAACACTGAATCCGTATTTGCGGAAAAAATATTGTGAAACCCTACAGGTCTAAAGGACTCGATGAAAATTGTGGTTCAAATTTTATTGTTTTGATTAGACAAAATCTGAATTAAAATTTCTTCAAAATTCAAAAAAGGAAAAATAGAAAATACAAAAAATATTTTAAGAGTGCAATTGTAAGTATAATTCCGGAAGTTTCCCAGACTCTCCACAATTTCATTCGATCAAGTTTTAAAGTGGTGATACCTGGAAACCTTAAATATTCTAAACAATAGCTTTTGCTATAATTTATTTTTCAAAAGGATTGGAATCGTGGTCTAGTCTGCTGCTGGTATTTTGAAACGCACCATATTCAGTAGGTCAATTACTTTCGCCAGATTCAATTACCATATTTTTCAAAGTTCAGCATCTCTGACAAACGAGCTTCACCGATTTTGAGAATCGCTGACTTGTCAATCCATGCGTATATCTATAGACTGCAAGCAAATGTGCAAATCAACCAAGAATACTTTCTATATGGATAGAATACCAGCCGTGCGGCATTTCACAAGTATGACACTAACAAGTACCTTTTGTTGATTTAAAAACCATTTAATTTACAATTGAAATTAAAAACTATGCGAAAATATTTTCCCATTAGATTAGGGACCATTCATTAATTACGTAAGGATGAATTTGGTAATTTTTGACCCCCCCCCCTACCCCCATGTAAGGGTACGTAAGATTTTTCAAACCCCTCCCCCTATTCTTACATAAGATTTCCTTTCGTTTTTCAAAATAATAAATGTTAGAAAACTCTCAGTTTGACGTGAATCAAAGATTTTTATTTTTCAACAGATAAGTAATATTCTTGCTGTCAACTACATATTACCATTATATTATTATCTCTAGTCTTTGGAATACCATTTGGAATTTGTTTACATTAACTTGGAAAATCTTATGTAAGAAAGGGTTTGACCCCCCCCCAAGTAAGGGTATGTGGAGATTTTTCCATCCCCCCTCCTCCTCGAGACCCTTACGTAATTAATGAATGGCCCCTTATGAGGAGGGATCGTAGAAGAAGGAAAACATCAATTTTTTTATGTTGCATGTCTCAGTAAAGCCTATGGAGTTACTAATCGCAGGGTCATACACATATATAGTAATCAAATTCTCACTTTGATAAAATTATTGAAGATACTTATCTCATTTTAAAATTTTATGGAAACAATTAATGTTTCTGGAATTCTTTCCCCTAAAACTAAAAGGCTAAACAATCAAAATAAAATAAATTGCTACTTTATAAGAAGTTAAGCTAAAGCGGCATGAATAATTTACACATACCGTTGTAACTAACTTCCTATTAAGTGGATATTTATTTACTATGGGGTACAAATTTTTTGACACTTTTTATTAATATTCATTGAAAAAGTAAGTTACAATTACTAAATATATTTAAGTGAATCATGCATGCTTTGATAATGAAAGACTAGCTTTTGAAATGACTAACAATCAAAGAGTTCACTCAAAGTTTTTTTGAATAATGTGGGAAATATATTTTAAAAATTTCTCGATGGGTTAGGTTTTAACAAATAAAAGAAGATATACCTAACAACTTTAAAACTTATAACAGAAGAAAATGGCAATTAAAATTACTACTCTTTCCAAACAGTCTCTTGGGGTTAATACATTAAATTTTTAAATCCTCCCGATGTCGCTATTTCAAGGTAAACTTCTTTCCTCTGAAGCCACGGCATGACAATGCGATAAGACTGGTCTCAATATCAGGTTTAAGAAACATTTCTACTTGAGTCACTTTAAAAAAAGCGTCATTCTCTAAAATATTAACCGGTCAAGCAAGCGCTTATTTTAAAAGGTCCCACGATCAATTTAACATATAAAAAAGGTTTCAACGAATTCAGTAGGGGGAATATGCGTTGTTTTCTTACAAACGGTTAAAAATATAGTAAACATTGATGAATTCAAAATTTAGGAACGAACTGAACGAGAAGAGAAATAACGTGCTTTGAGTGAGACTTCAAATTATTAAGTCGACTCTTTTTACATCCTAAAAAATATTGCCAATTTTCATAAAAGATTTATTTAGCTTTTAATATTTAATTTCTTCTATAAAATCTTCAAAGGTTTTAAATTAAAAAAAGAGATTAGGGGTACCCTTCAAAGCAGTGCTAGGGTTCCAAACCAGTGATCCAAGAGATCGTTGAAAGTGAACCATACATGAGTGGTATGCATCAAACGGCATTATGGTAAAAAATGCTACATAGAGGAAACAGATGCTGAAGAGCAAAGATGCAAAAGAACAAATGGATACTGATAAGTATAGGAATGTTGAATGAGGAGACTGAAAATCAGAGAGATGTTGAAGAGTAAAGGGATGCTAAGAAGCAGAGAGAAGCTCAAGAACAATAAGATGCTGAATATCAGAGAGATGCTCGAAAGCAAAGAGATGCTCAAAAGTAAAGGGATGAAAAGCAGCAGAGAGGCTCAAGAGCAAAGGGATGCTAAGAAGGAAAGAGAAGCCCCAGAACAATAAGAAGCTGAATATCATAGACATGCTAAAGAGTACAGGGATGAAATGTAGCAGAGAGAGGCTCAAGAGCAAAGGGATGCTAAGTAGCAAGAGATGCAGGGTAATGGTGGTTCGTGATGCTGGAACTTCAGGCTGTGGTTTTTCTAGTTACTTCGAGTTCGGAACAAAGAGATATTTCGAAGCAGAGGCTCAAGAACAAATGTATGCTGAATATCAGAGAGAAGCTCGAAAGGAAAGATGCTGATGAGTAAAGGGATGTTAAGGGGAAGAGAGATGCTCATGAGCAAAGGGGTGTAAACTGAGAGATGCAGCGTCAAGGATGATGGAATCTTAGGATAAGTGGTCCCGTTAATTACTTCAAGTTTGGAAGCACTGCTTTAAATAATAAGATTTTTTTGTACATCATTAAAAGACAAAACAAAAAGAAAGGAAAGAATTAAAAGACAAAGTTTTATGAATGTGATATAAAAACAAATGCTGAAGAAAATGCTTAGAAGTAAAATCTAGGTTCCTTGATTTGTGAGGAGTAAATAAAAAATATTTCTTATTAATAAGGGATTTTGCTTTACATCGTATATATTTTGTTTTGCTTTTCAAGTGTGGAGAAGTTGGATGTTACCACAGAGAAAGATGTTACTTTATTGAAGATATCAAATAAACAGGGAAGATTCTTTCTTGCCATAAAAAAGTGAAGTTTCTAAAGAGGCGTTCAGACACCCCGAGCTCCATTATTTATGTAAAAGGTTTTTTTACATGTGTCCTTCAAATAACCTTAAAAACCACGAAACGGACAATTAGATGGCCCTTGATTTCTAAACCAGCATAACTACCAACAAATAAAAGAGGCACAGGATATTCTTTGTTAATTCAACTTTCAACATTTCCACAATTAATTTCTGGCAGCATATTCTTTGGGGAGACCAAATTTTTGAAAAAAAAAAAACGAATACAGAGGAAACCACTTCTCTCATTCCGAGTTTTGTCCATCGTATCGTCGCAAACGATAAAAAACGTCCTCCCACCGACCCCTCGCGTGGTCACTGCCTTGACCGCTCCCGATAGAACAAAAGGGACTGGAAGTGAGGTATAACGACCTCCAGTCATTGTTGTGGAAAAAAGGGGACGATTTGAGCCAATTTGTATCTTTGGCCAGATTGATTGGTCTGTGTTACGAATATCCTCGTCCCCAGGCGGCAATTGAGCGAAATCCTCCTGGGCCCGCTTTGAAGTGAGCCGTTGATTCCTGGCCAATTCCGTGACTGCTTTGAAAACATAAGCTCAGTTCTAGGCTACATCGAAGTAACATGGATGAAAGAATAAAAGATTTTGCAGATATGCTTCCACTGAAGGTAATAAAAGGAATGGAAAGTTTGTAATGGAGTTATCGGACTAGAATATAATCCTGATTTTAAAATAGTCTAAACAAAAAACGCAGCTTGGTCTAATGAGACCTTGTATTAGTTAAGTTGGTTGTTCTGTCTAGGGGTGTTATATTAGGTAATCCGGCTGATTTCTCTTAAGTTTTCTAAAAGTGAAATAATTACTGTCTACAATAGATTTATGATAAATGGACTAAAGATTGATAGAACATCTCTGAGAAAGAGAATGAAAGGGGAAGAATGCAGAGGACAAAGGAATGATCGATAAAAACTGGAACAGAAAAGACTGAGGAAGAGAAATATTATAAAACGAGTACTAAACGAGAGAAATGCAGAAAAGGAAAAGGACCTAATGAAAACTTAAGTAACATCTGTATTTACTTTGTACAGTATTGAAGTTGCGATATATCCTTGATGTTCCTACATAATTAGCAAACACAGCCAGCAGACGAAGAAGATGGTCTTTAGGAAAAGTAAAAGATTTCATCATATTTTATAGAATTTCTAGAGATAGGTGATCTAACTGGAAAGTAGGAATGATAAACAAAACTCAAAAGATGGCTTATTGCTTCTGACGAGGCCATAATACTGAATACCTGTAAAAACAGGCTTCTTTAGAAGCTATAATCTTCCACTTAGACCAAATCCATCAAATTAGCCGATTTTCCAAAGAAAATGTAAATTGTCGAAAAAAAGGAAAGATAAGTGAAATTAATTATTTAATCATCCATTTCCTAATAATCCTCCTTTCAAGATATCAGGTATTATCTGGGGTAATTAATAAAACACGATAATTTTTAAAATCGATCTTCTGTCATTTTTTGTTCCTTATTCAAAAATTACGAGCTCTACTTGATTGTAGTTTTACCTTTTATTACCTTATTCCATTAAAAAATCATCATCACACTTCTTTTCTGTCTCGGGTTTCACAGTGCCCCCCTCCTATTAGCATTCGTTGTTTGTGTCGCAAGGTAGCGCTTTAGAGGATCGTGTTCAAGCCCTGCAATTTAGCTGAAGCTCATTTGGATTTGTTGGACATTAGTTTTCAGCTCGAGAAGAATGGCTGAGCTCATTAAAGAAAACCATTTGCGTTTGTTTGAGGGTACGAAAACAAGTTCTGAATAAAACAGGGGTTGTTCGTTGGATGTGGGGGTCGAGCAAATGATCTGAGAAAGCTATATCTAGCAGGTATAAAAATATCCCTGTTAAGTTATAACACAATATTCGGGTTTTAGAAACATTCCAAATAAAAAGTAAACTGTATAAAAACTTGAAGTATAAAGTTTGAATTAGGGTTAACGGAGAATTTTTGCACTTGCATTTTCACATAAAATTTAAATTATGTGCATATTTTTTTTAAGATTAAAAAATAATTTAAAGAACCTTCAATGTTATATTCGGAATCCGTTTTTTTTCTCTCACGTATTCCCTGTTACACTTTTAAAAATACTATGTATAGAAATAACTGTTGAATTTTCAATTTTTCATTAGTTTGGCTCTTATAATGATTAGAACGAAATTATTCAAATTCTAAAACATAAGCAATATAGTTTACCCCGAAATTTCTGAGCAATTTTTTCGAGCACGAAGGTTGGCTCACCATTTCCTTTTACAATAATTTAATGGAAATTTATTTCCTTATTCTTTCGAAAACGGGACAAAATAAGACTATGTTTTGAACCATTTATTGTTGTCACGAATACGCCGACTCCGCATTTTCATTTTACTCTCCATTTTCGTTTACAGTTGGTATGTTTTAGAAAAGCTTCTTGTTTGGATTAGGTTTACAAGAGGGACATAAAGTCAGAGGCACATGAACCAAAGGTCTATCTTTTTCAACTCTTCTCCAAAAATATACTATACTTCCTTCTAAGAAAACATGATTCTTTACATTTGGAAAGGCTACATTTTCTATCTTGAACCGTATGGTTGATTAAGAAAGACCTTTTTATTTTCAAAAACTAAACACGAAGTACAAAATTCGGATCTCAATAAGATTAAAAAGGCTCTTTCTAAATCTTTCAAGTGGAAATATCAATTTGTAAACAATTTGTTCTGTAGCATTTTGTAAAACTATTCTCAATTATATTTGTTTAGTAAATTTCCTAAATAAAACTTTTCCACTGCTAAAATAGAAAATTCGCTCCATTAATCCATGTTTGGGAATGTTGCGAAGATCAACAAGTAATTTTAGTAGTATATCAGTGATATTGAATCTTTTTAATATTTTAGTTCGTCCGATACTAGAGTATGGCATTGTGATCTGGAACCCTGCAAGCATATCCAATAAAAATATAATTGAAAAAGTGCAAAAAAATTTTCTACGATATTTATCTTTTAAATTCAATTGTACCAATTCTGAAACCCCAATCTTACTTGAACAGCGCAGATCACTTATTATTCTTAAGTTTTTCCATAATATTTTATATAACAATATTGATTGCCCTTTTATATTAAATCAAATAAATATACATGTTCCCCCATATAATACAAGAAATAGCAAAATTTTAAAAGAACCTTTTTATTCCAAATCATATTTAAATAAACAAACAATAATACAATTCATAAAAATAATAAATCACTTACCAGAGCACAGTGACGTATTCTTTGATAGTTTTAAAAAACTTCAATTTGATTATATAAACAATTTGTAATTCAGTCATTTTTGTAATTTTCTGTTTAATGTTTATTGTACTTTGAACGTGTTTATTGTAATTTGAATGTATGTGTATGTATTCGGTGTCTTCCTCTGTTTTCCTCATGTAAATGGATTTTTTGTCTGTATGATGGAAATAAAATTTATTTATTTATTTATTTATTAATCTTTGGAGAGGGTGTTTCTAAGGGAGCTTTATAAAAAAACCTCACCTCTGAAGTTCATTAAATTAATATCTCAAACAGTCTCGGGTTAGACGTCACGTTTGGTGGGAGAGCAACAAATATTATTAGTGCTGAAGCCAAATTAATTAGAAGGGGTATCTCCCTTTTTTCAAGAAAAAATTTTGCCTTTTGATGAGATTTATCCTGATACTCATCTTCTTTGGCTACAGCTTTGTATCGTATTCTTTAAAAGAATTCAAAGCGATTTTGTCATTAATATGTACCAACATATTTTCTAACATTATTCTCTCACAGTATACCTGAGATAGAATAGTTGTTTGCCCGAAACATTGTAAATATGTCAAAATGATAAAGAGAAAAGACCTTTACGAGATAGAGAAATAATATGATACGGTACATGAGAGGGAAAATTTCAGTTCCTGGCCCAGAGACATACGATACAGAATTCCCTAAACTCTAATCTAAAGGGTTCACGAAAGAGTCCATTTTATATCGCCCAATTGGGAGAGGTCAATGAAGCAAGCTCTTCTAAAGAGTAGACCCTTTAAAAGAGCTTGCTATATATCCATAAGTCTGTATGAAGTATCAGTATCTCTCATTTCTCATTATTAAAAAAAGCTAGAATATTAATTTTAAAAGGCCTTTAGTGTAAAGGAGGCCGCGAATGTCCAAATTAAAATTCCTATAGCATTGGCGGTTCCAGGATAGAATTTCGAAGGGACCATTCCGAGGTGGGCAAGGCCTTAACTGGACTTATGCGTTCTGGGGAGGAGCAAAAATTTCTTTTACCCACCCCATACAAACTGTAACCCGGTATTTTATAGGGTATGAAACACATCACTTCCCTAGTATGAAACAAATGCTTCGACATCCCAATCTTCTCTTTTCAAACACAACTCCGGCTAGAACCGCGACGCAACACGAGTCCGCCCGAATCGCAGCACACCTCGGCTATGCAAACTCTGCCAAAAGAAGAGGTTTGTTGACACAATCAGCGGCACTCGGTGGTCGCACCCACTCACCGTAACCGCGAGATGGAACAAAGAACATGACCTTTTCGAATGTAAGGTTCCCTCACTCAACCGGTTTGAAGAGGACGGACAGCAGAAACACATCGGACATTAAGCAGAACTGTTTCAATTTACTGATTCTTGAGGAGAAGAGAGAAATGCCATGGTTAGTTGATTAAAACTTCAAAAAAAGTGATTCTTGAGGCATTAATGCTTCACAGATCACATTATGTTGTACCGTTTAAAAGTTTCAAAAAAATTTTAAGTGACTAACATTTAAGTAAAAGCGAGTGATATTACTGCTCTACATTTACAAAGGTTGCTGATTTGTTTTGATTTAAAAAAAATATATATATAAAAAATTGGATTTATATGATTTAAATCGGATTTTTTTTTATTTAAATCAGATATTTTTTATTAAAATGCAATTCTCTAATTTCAGAGATATCATTTGCCTTTCCTTACCTGCATTTTGGATAAAACCATTTATAGCTTATTTTTCTACCTCTTTGAGTTATTCTGAAATCTAAAAAATCCTAAGTATTTCATCCTCCCCCCTAAGACCAAATAGAAAACAGCACATTCTTGAAATTACATGCGTTCCCACATATAACAGGTATTATAACCTGAATATCAACACCCGAATAAATCAAACCTCTCCCAAGTAGTAGTCCTCAAGACCATGTAAAAGTTTATTTTTATCGTGTAATATACTCGTTGCTGCCACGTCTGAATGACTTAATCCTGTTTCTGCTAAATACCTCACAAATAAATATTCCGTTAAATCCGTGAATCACGGACATGAGCCGCCGACTCGAGTGGAAAAATAATCGCCCTAAATCGCCATGTATTCCAAGAACGCAATCAACCATTCGAATTCTTCGTATATGCTTCATCACTGAGAACACTACAGCTTTGTCTTTAAGAGTTGTTTTCAAAAACGTTAAAAAGAGTTTTATTGATCTTTAACAGAGATAAATTAGGAAAACCTTTTGTACCCTACCCTACAGAGACCAATACGAAATATTCATGATTTTTGGCCCGACATCTCTCTGCTCCGCTTAGAAATAAGCCTCTCACCCTAGCAGTTTCTTTAGTGTTCAGGTGTTGACAGGCAGAAACCTAACTATGTACTAAGGGGGATTTCTGGATTCCTTTAAAAACGCATGATCTTACTTTTTTAACAGTAGATAATGAAATAAACTCTCATTTCCTCCAAAATTTGTTTGTGGGAACTACTATAGGTTTGGCAGAAATTTTCTAAATTAACAACAAGCAAAATTGAAAAGTTTCTTTTAGTAGTTATCTGCTGCCAAGACGTGACATGAAGCTGTATCAGTGGTAATTCAAGGCCATCATGTTGAATTTACTGAGCAACACGACTAAAGAGTAGAGCGATAAGATCGTTTTATCAAAGAGTTGGGGAGTCTTTTTGGTGAAGTCCTTGTTTCAAAACGCGGATTCAGGAATCTTCTAATTTCTCACGCGGCTCATATATTTTAGAACAACTTCCAATTTGTACCTTCCTCTTTTTTTCACGGAGGGAGGATGATAGCATCTGTAATAATGTAGCGTCCCTTCACGACCGACTGATTTCGTTCAATAGCGGTGCCTTATTATTACTACATTTCCAAAAAAGCGCGGAATATATCCAAGAGCAGTGACCCTCTGTAGGAAACGCGAGAAGTGAAATCGTTTCGAAATGATACGATCTGTCTGCTCCGCCTCTTTTAAATGGGCTGTTTAATTGCACTTTCCGGGGAACTGGCGAAGGCTGTAATGGAGGTTGTTAGAATGCATCAAAAGGATTAAGGGGGTCGTAGGACTCGTTAAACCTTCAAAAATACCGTTATTCAGAACAAAGTAGCGTAAAATTTCCATTTTGTTTAAAACAAATCGCTTTTGAAAATTCAAAAGAAAACCATCGCTTGATACGATGATACTGGTAAATTTTATAAAAGGTTATCTTAGAATTGGATTGGAACTTTTTCAACATTATAAGAATTTGTTAAAAGGAAATCTTTAGGTTAAAGGAAGTGCCTATATAAGTTAATTCAAGTCAAATCTGCAACCGTAAATTTTAATCCCTTCTAAAATAATTTCATTTTGATCTTGGTTATAGTTAAAAAGGGATAGTTAATGAATATTTTCAATAATTATGACTAAAAACTGCCTGCAAGGACCTTCGTTTTATAAAATTCTGCAACAATTTAAAAAAATCATTAGGTCATTTATTTAAATTTGATGCAAGGCATCAGACCGCGGTTCAGTTTACGCTAAATATAATGGAGAAATAATTTTTTCAATCAATGATGGTGATGGGGCATTTTGAATGAGTTCATGGGATTAATGAAGAAGTTCAAACACATACCCCATTGACTTTTAAAAAGGGTGCAGTTACCTAACCAACTATGGTAGTACATATTTCTATATGCTTTTTTTATTAACAATTTGACTAGAATGATTTAATCCAAGCTTTATATGTATCCGACATTTTCTATTACAAAATAAGTGTAATTAAATATTAATATATATATTTTTTTACCTATTTTGTCAATTATTAGTATTAATGAAAATTTTTACGTTTTAATTAAATGTAGTATTAAATTATCCGCTATTGGAGTTATAAGAATCTTACTAGAATTGGGGACTTGTACCTCACATATAATATATTTTTCCCACGTTCGCAGGACAAGCGAACCGTGGCAATGTCGATTTCTACCTTGTCAATTGCGTAGAATGGGCCGCCATTTTTTCACTGATATTAACGTGGATCTAGAGCCCATTTGGGAAAAAGTTGAAAGTGTTTTGGAACATTGACTCGGACTTTCTTAACGGAGAACATTTTTCGACCAGACGGAGAGAGAGCAATTTCATCTCTTTTGTGTCTCAAATATTTCCTTTAAGAAAGTGAAACTTATGCTGTTGAGTTTATGGTCTTTTATCATGGCTGAATGCAGTTATGTACTTTGTATCCGACTTCACCTCTAAAGACTTTTATTAAGTTAGAATTTAAGAAATTAAAAACATAAATAAAATTTGTAATAACATATCTGGAAATAAATTTGCGAAAAATTCCAGCTAGTAATTTGCTTTTGTAAGTTGTTTGTTTTTAAAGGACACTTCTCAAATACTAAATCGATACAACATTCATGATTTTACAAGCAAATTAGACCAAAACCTCTCTGTCTTATAAATGTAATTTTACTCATTACTCTTATTTAGGAAAAAAAAATGACAAATAATTTTAAATATCGGTGGTAATTAGTACGAGAGAGATGTCGAATGATAAACTAAAGCGTTTCTTCGGAAAGAAAAATTTCTAATAGTTTCAGAACAGTTAAAATAATGTAATAAATGCAAATAAAGTAATTAAAAATGTAAGATTCTTAAATTTGTTGTTTTCAAGCAGCAAAAATATATTTTGCTTATAATATTCGAACGTAAAGACATTTATAAAGGAAACATACTTTGATAAAATGTGTGACTAAAAATATATGAAAATGATGTCTAGATTTCATGTGTTTTTCTGTTTAAAAAACATATGCGTTTATGTAAGGCTTTTTATTTAAGATAGCGGTCAGAATAAGTCGCGGTTTGAGAAGGTAAATCTGAAAGGGCGTAGGCCTGGTGTATCTCAAGGCCATCTGGAATAATCTCGGATGGAGGTGGAGGACAATGGAATCGACCACTGTCATTATTTTCCCCGGAATATTCTTTGTCTGAGGTCCCGAAATTCTTATCCATACGCGTGTCTCCATTGTAATCACGGGATAGACTTTGCACTAAGCTTTGATTTCGCCCAAATTACAGCAAGGTTAGAAGTTAGTTAGTTATTTCCTTAATTTCCGGTAATTGTTAGCTATTTAAAGAGTTAGATTTTAATCTTGAAAAGAGGTTGGGATAAGGGAGTAATATTTTTCTAGTTGTTTTTTCTAGGCTAAAATTCAGGGTACATAATTTTTCAGTGCCTATATACTGAAAAATGTAATTGTTTTGAATTAATGTATTGAATAATTGTATTGAAAAAAAATAAAATAAAGTTTTGAAAATGACCAGATTATTTAAATTACACTTCAATTCAGAACTCAACAAATCTTAAAATATTTTACATGCTGTATCAATATTCTATACAAGTTTGAAAAGATGAACGAGAAACATACATAAAAACAATCTATAAGATTGATGAAATATTAACATCGCCAACACGAAATTACACTGCATAATTTCCTTCATAGACATTTTCTGATTAAGTTTTAAGGAATTTTCTTCATTTATAAAAATCATTCGTTTTTTGCAAGGTTTTAAAAAATGAGATGGCAAAATATAGAAGATTTTTTTAGGAGTCAATACCCTCCTGCCTTTTCAGACAACTTTTTGCATCTTGAACCAGCTTATCTTAATTGCTTTTGCAAAGGGTAACAAATGTTACCCAGAAAATTAGTTACATCCGGTGTGCATTTGGACGGTTAAGTAAGATGAAAACTGTAAGGAATAAGAAGCAGAACTGAGAAAAAGCAGTCTGTCCAATGAGGTCTTTACAATAAACCGGTTGCAAGGATTATTTAGAAAAAATGATGAAAATAGAGTGTCAGAGCTGAGTAGCAAACGTTGAGCGTGGGCTTAAACAAAAAGCTCTGTTCGTGCTTAAGATTTTAATGCTTTACTGTATTTATGTTGCAGTTACTGACATACATTATTTTTGGCGACAGAATACTACAGGGCTCAGAAGGCTAGGGAATTGGGTTAACTGTATAGTTGTATTATTTAGCTATATGAAGAAGTAACTTAGGATCAAAAATGCTTTACCTATAGTTGAAAACTTTCCAACTAACTTAATTATGTTTTAGGCAATGATAATTTAGCTGAGCATATTAAATTTTAAAAAATGCTAGAAATTGATAGCATTTTTTTATTTATTTTTAATATTAGTTTAAAATATGCTTTTTTTCTCTAATTAAGTCATCAAACCTTAAATAGATTGGTAAAGGTACATAAAATAACTACTAGCAATAATTAATTGTATGAATGTTTTGGTAATTATGATATGTGTGATTGCATCATTTGATAAAATGTATAAATAGTATGTAACAACATTTTACTATGTTGGCTTAACTTTTAAATTACTTACTACTACTACTCTTAAAAAAGATATACATCAATTGTGGATAACCGTCAGGTAACGTAAGAAAACCAAATATAGATTAATTTGTAAGACCTATTACATTTTTGAATTAATGAAAATAAATGCTAATGAGGTACTAAATAAAATGATACTATTTTATACTATACGTATCAAGTAAAGTATACGATATTACGTTTACGATTAAATAATTTTATTTTAGTGTTGGCAAAATTATCATTAAATTTTACAAAAAGGTAATTTTATTGCCCCACCCTCAAAACATTAATTACCATGTCAAAAACAGACCAATCATAAATTTCCAAAACGCAATAATGCATCACAGATTTCCTCCTAAATATTCGAACAAAAGAAAATTTTAAGAGTTTATCGTTGCGTTTAAGTAAAACTTAAGAGACAGGCTTCACTGCATTGCATACAGACACATATCAACAACATGCGATCTTGGCTATCCGGCGTGGCTCAGAGTATGTAGGAGAAAACGAGTAACAGAAAACTTTTCACCTCCTTAGATTCACTCAGTATATATCAAGGTGGGTTTCGGAATGATTGCCGGAAATGGGAGAGTCCCTCCCAGCTAAGGCTGGGGCTCTGATCGGGAAGGTTTTCTTTTTTATATGTTTTTAGGATCGTTTGCAGGGGTGTCGAGGCGTTGTTTCCGTTGTCGTGAGGTGAAATGGTCACGCAACCAAGATGAGATTGGGGAGAAAGATCGCCAAGGGGATGATGATGATGCTCTCGGTACGTTAACCTGATATTTGTCTCCATGTGCTATGCCACATTACCTTAACATTTTAGCAGTGGTTTCATTCAAAAAACGATTTCACGACATTCATCGACATGCATCTTTGTTTATAGGCAACAACTTTTTGAAGGATTTTGTTTATGTCGAAAAAATATTCCTTGTATAATCATATTTTACATAAGATGATTAAATATACTGAATTATTTAAACTTAACAATCTTTTAGCTCATGAGAATGATTTAATATACGATAAGTCTTAAAATCATCATCGAAAAAACATACGTTAGAAAAATAATATTTAAGGAAAGACAAAACGAGTTGATTGGCTAAAATGAACTTACTGAATAACATTAAAATGAAAACTTTCTATTTACATATTCTGGAATTCCATCAAAGTCAGTTTTTAGCAAATTATATATGCCCAAATTTAATACCCACAATAATTAATTAAAACTTGAATTAAATTATATTGACAGTGAATATTGACCAATTCCTTTCCCAAAACATAAAATATTTTTAAGTTTCATTAAATTTTACTCAACATTTGATTTGAGAGCAATTATAAAATAAGTATTAACCGTTTATTATATAATTTATTTTTGTATGGCATTTACGTTCTAAAAGCGTGTACAAGACCTTCCTTTTATTAAGTAATAGGTATGCATTTTTATTATAAGTTTTCCAAAGTAATTTAAGAACTAGAGTTTTTAGGAAAAAATCAATTGGAAACATAATTTTTATATTTTCAAGCATATTTGTACCAAACTATACTTATTTTATATTATTGCATGAACATGCAATTAAATAAATCTGTTCAAAGCAAAAACATTTGATTAATGATCCTACTTATTTATCAGTAGAATAACTTTGTGTCTCGAATATTAAAAAGAAGTTTTCGAGCCCGCAAAACAGCAGATATCGATTTTTTTATCCTTATTGGTCCCAGGTGTTCTAAATATATTTTCGAATTTTGTTTAGAAAGATTCAAACGCATTCTTTAAGTTTAAGCAAATAGATTGAATTACAAAGGCTTTAATAGCTCTACACAGAAAACTTTAAATGGGGTTTTCTAGATCTTTATTATTGAAACTGAATCCATTGGTGATCCATGAGTAGAACCATTATATCCAATGCAATGGGGAAATCGATATTGGTTAATATTATAAACTAATTGATATTCCTAAATCTGGACTAGTAGTTTTTCGAAGAATTATTCAATTAAAAAAAGTATATAAACTGAAAAATAACTTTAAAAAGTAATAAGTTAAAAATTGATTTAATCCTATCAAAAAATGAAATACTTTGTATGGTATGAATATGAATATGGATAGTAATATAACATACCTTATTGATTAAGGGTATTGAATAAAAGTAAAAATAAAAATTTACTAATAATATGATTTGATGTCCAAATTTAATGAAAACTCAGAATTTAGTCAAAAATATTCTATATTAAGAGTAAAAATAAAAATTTACACTATTACAGCTATGTACTGGAGAAAATATTCCATTTCAAAGAAGTATAAGTTATAATTCATAAAAAAAGGCTTTAATTGCATTAAGTTATAACTTTTAATATTTTTTCGATGAAACCCTCCGCCCCAAGAAACTCTAAAATATATTTATAATGAACTCCTCTCTTGAGCGTCACATATGTTAAAATTGAAAAGGAGAAAAAAATTCATGTAAGATTAATTTTTTTTTCCAGAGAAGAGTATGGCGAATAAAAGATCCGTTAAACTGACTATATACTGTCAATGTACTTATCTCTTAACCCTTGATAGTCAAATCCAAAGTTATTTTTAGCTCGTCTTCTGTTCTTGACGGACATTGCAACACAGCTGCTCACAAAAATCGTTAGACATGAAAACTAGTAAAAATAAATGATTCTGTCTTCTCACATGAAATCGTAATGACATTCATATGATTTATTTAGGAAAATTTAGTATTCTAAATATTCTGACAGCTGTCTATCTTGTCACCTTATCACATGTTTTCTTATGTTACAGCATATTTTGAAGGAATATTTCACAGTACATGAAAATTCGTGAAGGTATTTGGGATGGTCCTCAACAGGGGATAGGGTATTAATCGGAATAAAACATAAAATTCTTCATCTATATCGTGTCTTAACGTCAAGATCATTCATCCCTTATACTTTATGTATGGATTTAAATTTCATCATCTCCCTTCAACCCATTTTTTATCGAACACAAAAACCAGGAAAACCTTTTCATAACGCATATATCCGTGAAGTTTCCAATAGGTTTCAGATACTTGCCTCCACCCACAGGCGTTTCTACACTCCCACAGGCGTCATATAAATGACTGTCGTGCGAGTAAATCACCTGCAATGGACAGTAGCTGTCACTGCAGCCCTTATTCAGGAACTTCCATATGAAATAATTAATTCTTCGTATTATTTCATATTCCACATACACATTTATAAATCCTAACACTTTCTTCAATACTTATTTTGAGTCTTATCTGTTTGCTGCTATATTCTTTATTGATCTCACTTAAATACTAAAAGTAACTTTTCAAGTGTTTTTACAAATCAGCAGCAGCCGAGTTATAAGTTACTTTCTCCGAGCAATAAAAAAAGGCTTCGAACGGATTTTATTAATCCTTCTTTCACGCCTTCGTCACAGGTATTACGCGATCCATCCAAGGATCAAGACATTGACACGCGGATTTTCGATCCTTTCGCTTCGTTCGGAATGTCAAAAATGTCCTCAGAAATAGCATTGATGTATTTGATAAGATGTGAAGGTATGCGAAGGAGCAAATGGATTTTAAGAATGTGGGATACACTTTCATTACAAGTAGGGGCATTGTCGTGTTTAAATTGGTAGCAGAAAAATTTAGAACATGTATTTTACAATTTTAGACATTTAGAATGTAATTTACATTATATTATTCTTAAGCATATGCTGTTCCTTATTTTAAAAGGAAAGATATGAAAAAATGTAGGTATACTTATGTGTTAGCCAGCTGAGTGTTGCTTAACGGTCGATGGGCCAAAAAACTATTTCATAGTTTGAATGTTTCATAGTTTGAATAGGGCATAGTATGGCACTTAAGGACCAAAAAACTATTGAGATTATTGGAAAATCGGCCATATTTTAGTTTTTTTTTACCCAAACTTCATTTTTAAAGATATACCTTTTATGCTAAGGACGACAGCATAGCCCCTTATGAAGAGACCTAGAGATATACATTATCTTATATATGTCTTATATATGGGTGGGGTCCAATGAGCTAGTTTGATAAAAGGGAAAAAAATTGCTTTTAGTACACAAGTATACTTAAGATTAGAGTGTTTTGTGAAAAGTTCACATTTTAAGTTACATGTGATATATTGACTTTTAAAATGTTATTAGATAGTACATGTTGTTGTTGTCGTATCAATTCGCCTCCTAATGAAATAGAACAGTAAAAAAAAATCTCGAGTTTAGGGTCTTAAGTTACATTTCTATCCTAAAAGAGAGCTCCTGTTAGAACTGATTTTGAATGCTAATTTAAAATACGTGAATCAAAAGGAAAATACTATAGTTAAGCACAGAAGAAGAATCCCGTCGATAACAACTGAATCAACTATCGTATCGGTGTCCTTTATAACTTGAACGGTAATACATCACAAGACTGCGTGAGCTAACATTTGGACCAGACCAGGGCGATGTAGTAGGGGGAAAATAAGGTTTTTAGGGGAACAAATTTGAACAAATGATTTGTCAACGGTTTTCAGCTCTACTAGATGTACTTAATGGGAAAACGAAAGTTTACCAAAATCGGATCGTGGGAAGTGGGTTTTTTTCAAGATGGCCGCCATAAATATGGAAAATCAAGAAATCCTATAAGTTTTGTGTTTAAAACGTAATTAAACGTTCTTCAATGTCTGATTTGAGTAGAATAAGTATGGTACTGGGTAAACTGGATAATATAAAAATAGTTTGCAAAATCTGGCAACCGGGAATGTTTTTTTTCCAAGATGGCGGGCGGAACTTTCATATAAAAGGATGTGATGATTCTGAATTTTTATGAAATATATTTTCACATATTTTTATAAAATATATTATTTAATTTATTCTTATTTTAATAATTTTTCATTCTAAGTAATGTAATAATGCTCAGGATACAATTAAGAGTAAAGAGGCAGATTTTATAAGATGCAGTCAGAAATGCGGGGTTCATTATTTTGACCATTTTTGATTTTGATGAAATTTATATTGTGGGCTCTTCTAATGATTTTAGAATACCCGTATACTATTTCTTTTCCCCCAAAAAAAATTTTTCGGCCAACAAAAATTCCGAAAGTTGGTCGCGACCCAGTATTTTTTTCGAATCGACATTTTTTTGTGCTCCTTTTTCTCTGTGCATTGAGGGTCAATCAAAGTAATTCTGGTGAAGATCTTAGGTAGCTAAAACAAATTCTTTTGTGAATTTCATGGTTTACCTTCAGTGCAACCTGGGAGGGTTCGCCAAACTTTGTCGCGGAAAGTGAAAAAACGCCAAATTTGAGCCCTTATGCACCCCATCATTGAGGGTCAACCACAGTTTGGGGGATTAACTTGTGTAGTACTACTCAGTATTAACTTATTTAGCACATTTATTGCCTCGTTGACCCTCAGAGCTGCCGGAAAATAGCTACTTTTATAGCTAACAAAGCAAAAGTCAGTTACAAAAGTCAGTTTTAAGTACTCGCAAGGCCGAAAACCAAAGATCTGTCAATTGTTTCTTAAAGTACAGGTCTCATACTACCAAATGCCATTTTCAAGTTCCTCATTGACCCTTAATGCTCTGAAATGCAGGGTCACCAAAATGACCTTTTTTTGCTTTGTTAACTACAATAGTAGCTATTTTCCGACAGCCCTGAGGGTCAACGAGGCAATAAATGGGCTAAATAAGTTGATACTGAGTAGTAATACACAAGTTAACCCCCCAAACTGTGGTTGACCCTCAATGATGGTGTGCATAGGGGCTCAAATTTGGCGTTTTTTCACTTTCCGCGACAAAGTTTGGCGATCCTTCCAGGTTGCACTGAAGGTAAACTTTACTCTTAATTGTATCCTGAGCATTATTACATTACTTAGAAAGAAAAATTATTAAAATAAGAATAAATTAAATAATATATTTTATAAAAATATGTGAAAATATATTTCATAAAAATTCAGAATCATCACATCCTTTTATATGAAAGTTCCGCCCGCCATCTTGGAAAAAAAACATTCCTGGTTGCCAGATTTTGCAAACTATTTTTATATCATTCAGTTTACCCAGTACCATACTTATTCTACTCAAATCAGACATTGAAGAACGATTAATTACGTTTTAAACACAAAACGTATAGGATTTCTTGATTTTCCATATTTATGGCGGCCATCTTGAAAAAAACCCACTTCCCACGATCCGATTTTGGTAAACTTTCGTTTTCCCATTAAGTACATCTAGTAGAGCCGAAAACCGTTGACAAATCATTTGTTCAAATTTGTTCCCTAAATGGCCCTTTTTTTAGCTATTTTCCCCCTACTAATGATCTTTCCAGATCTTACGTGGAAGCGATTGAAATCTGCGTGCTTTTACTTTTCTCTCCCATGAGAATTAAATCAAACAATGTATGCAAATACAGGTAGCTGGTTAATTGGAGACATTTTTTTCTCCTTGAGCATCACGCGAGCGAAAATTCGGACTAAGGTTAGTGTCCTTAATGGCTTGACTGTGTTGACGCAATTTCTTGGGAAATAAACTAGTAAATATGCTCATAAGTTCATAGAAAGAGTTGATATGAATTAATATAGAAAAGGTTGTTCTCAGTGAAAAAAATATTTATACATTTCAGAGAAATTTGGGAATTATTTTAAGGAATTATTTTATTATAGGGAATTATTTTTATTTCAGTTCTAAGCAATTGAAATAACGAGAAGGGGGTTAAAATGCCCTAAAATTTGATGACATTATCTATAAATGCGACCTACAGCTACAGATGAATTCCTTTATTAAGAAAAATAAAGACGGGCAGAGCAGTGAAGTTTGTAAAAGGTTTATATGACGAATAAAACTGTATAGAACGAGAGGGACCGGTCATGACTTAAAAATAGATCCCAGAGAGATCTCTATAAAAATATTAAAACGATGATGATGATGTCGTGTCCACGACGAGTCTTGACTATAACTAAATTGTGCCATGGGCAGAAACCACGGCCCTAGCGATTTCTACTATATTGTCCTCGTACCGGTTTGGTTCAGAGGAAAGTGCCCCGATTTTTTGTAAATTTGCAATTATTGCTGGGCAGTCAAAAATGTGAGCTGGTGTTAACTCCATATCTGGGCAGTTGTTACACTTTCGGTAAGATCTTTTACCCTCGCTGTCAATTTTCATTTCCATGTAGTGACCTGTTCTTTAGTCTAGCTATGGTTTTGGTGATTAGTCGATTCTCATTAATGTTACAAAGCTGATGCTTAATTGGGATCAAAGGCTCTCTCAATTTGAAGTTGGCTAGGGCATTTACGTCTAACAGAGTAACGTTCACATTGTCTGTATTAAAACGATATTTTTGGTAAAACGATGTAGGAAATGGAAGGACTCAAATTTCATGCCCATAATCCAGAGAAAAACTACTTAGGACTCTTTAAGAAAGCCTCAAGATACCATTGAGTAAATTGCGAAGAAAATTACTTATTTTCAACTGAAATTTTACACAATGCATGATTTACGCTAAAATAACTTATATTCCCTTCCCAAAGCTACCCGCCATTGAACTTGCACGCACGCAGAGCTGCGTCATCATCACCGCAATGAAAACATAACCTCTTTGCAAAGAGGTCGACCGAAGTTATCACATCGCGACAGATAAGACGAAGCACGACACAAAGGGTTTAATAAGCGCTTATCGAACCTCTTGACTCCGCGATCGTCGCCCAAGGGGTTGCCCGCTTGGCACGCATTCGTTCTTTTTTCTCGCATTTGTCATCACTGCCATTAGACCGCATCAAAATGTATTTGTTTGGAGCGAAGTAATGATGCAGGATTAGTTACCTATTCCTATACGCTTTAGAGGCACTTTGGCTACTGTTTTTGTTTTAGATTTATTAGTTCAAACAAAGGTTCAACACTAGCGTACATAGGAATTAATTTCAAAGTGGACGAAACTTTTAACGGTATTAAGGACCTTACTCGTCAAAAATCATTTACTGAAATAGATATAATATGTTACATGTCAATAATTAAATTTACACTGCAATGTTCGTAATAAGAAACTTCTCAGTCAGCCACTTTTTTTCCTAAAAAGTCACAGGGCTAAGTCACTGTTAAGCTGTTAAATCACTTCTTGAATTTCCACTGGCCCTAAATGGAAAAACAGAAGCCCCCATCAGCAATAGTCTCAATGGTGAAAGAAGTCTAGTAAATGAGGAGAAGTCTACTTAAACCAATAATGTGAGGAAACAAAAGGATTGAAGGAGAGTGAACGAAAGAGATTGAAGGAGAGTGAATCAAAAAGATTGAAAGAGTGAATCAAAGAGATTGAAAGAGAGATAGAGAATCAAAGATTAAAGGAGAGGGAACGCGAAAGGGAAGTAGGAGAGAAAACGAACAAGTATATAAAAATATTTTGGAGGAGAGAAAATGAACAGATATGCTTGAGTAAAAAGGGAGATGGAAAGAAAAAAAAAGAAATAAAAGTGAAAGAAATTAATACTAAACAGTAGAGCATGAAACAAAGTGAGAAAATGAGAGGAAGAGAGAGTATTTGAGAAAATGTGAGAGTGTGGTGGGGAGAGAGAGGGAAGAAAAATAATGAGGGGCAGGGAAACTCAAATTCTACTAATTCTATGTGCGGTCCTAGCTAATTAAACAGCAGATTCATCCAATCAATTTAGTTCATTCATTCGTTTCATAGCAGAAATTCACACTTTAAAAAGGTCTGTGAGGCCAGTGTGCTCGCACAACACAATGCTACTTCAAGGCAGTTCTAGAGACAAACAGCAACAGAAATTGTTAAAAAAAAAAAGACACCAACAAGGCGGGACATCCAAGGGCACGCTCGAACGGGTGCTGGCTGGACGCTGTTGCTGTCCTACTTCGGGGCAGAAAACGTGGTTGGAAAGTGGGGCAGAGCCTTTTCACTTTTTTGAGCAACCGCGAGTCCCGTGTTTTGCAACGATGCGCGGTCCGGTTCACCATTGCCTTTTCTTTCTCTGTCGTCTTGTCTGAGCGGGATGTTTCTGAGGTGATGGAAAGACGAAGTTTAGAATACCACATGCAAAGAATGCTGTGTCGAGCGGTTGAGAGCGAAAGCGTTAAACTGTTTAATTTATTTTATTATGAGTGTGGCCTCCGTGTAAAATCAAAGTATTCAATTTAAATACACGTAGTTCAGGGAAGCAGTATATATCTCTTTCACGTTGTGTGATTCATAATTATTCTCTTTAAGAAATTTTGCTTGCTAAATTTAGTTTGTATAAGTTTGTATATGTGAGAGCTTTAAAATTTCTCTGTTTGAATTTTTTTATCTTTTATTTTACTTCATTATTTATAAGAGTTACAAAGCAGAGTTAAATGCAATTTCTTTCTCAAATATATGTTATGGGCAAAGTGATTAATCGGGCATTATTAATAATGCTCGAAGTGGAGGCGGGCAAAGTGATACATTTCATTGATAAATTCCATTCAATTTATCACATTGCCCGGGCATTATTAATAATGCCCAGATTTTCACATTGCCCGAAACATATATATATATATATATATATATTTCAATACATTAAACTATCCATAGAGTCGCCATAGAGTATAGTTTTCAATTTTTCTTTTTAATTCAAATTATTCATTGTTTTATTCGGGGGGAAATAAAATGCTACACATACGTATTTCACCAATTATAGTTTCAAGTGATGCTAAAAAAATCTGAATCGGAGGGGGTCATGTTTAAATCTAAATCCCCCAAAAATAATTACATGTTGGTTTATCTGAAGTTTTATAGGTAGCTACTTCTTAAATAAATTACAGAATTATAATCTCTTACATATTGACTACAAAATGAGACTAGGTAATGGTTGTTTAAGGGAAATACAACAGTGTAACTATAAGTTGTTTTTCAGTATAACGTTTTGTTGGACGGACAATATTTACCGACACCTAACAACGAGAAATACAAATCCCATGAACCTGAAAGCAAATGTGTTTTTTTCTCCTACAAACAAGTCTGATATATGATATTGTTTATTGGCAGCTGCCATTGCCAAGTCAATAATGTCGGGGGTAGAGCGCTTCTTAAATGGATCGCGTGACATCTCTCTGCTCGGTCAACTGTCAATTCGGGTCCAGCGATGGACGTGTTTGACACGAAACTATCAGCCAATTCTAGGCCAAGAAATTTCGCATTTTAATAGTTTCGTCTTACGAAACAGAAATTCTTTACCTCTCCGTCTTCCTGTACTTAGTCTAGTGTGACGCGTAATTTATTTTCCCTGGTTTCTATATTTTCTTTAGTGTATCCAGATGGTTTCCAAACACTTTTACTTGACAGCTAGACGAGTGCATAAAATTTCTGATGGGACTGATGCAAAAGCAAAAGCTACGTGCAGTGGGGGGAAACAGACTGTTCTAAAACCATGAACTCTCAGTTAACACAATTAAATGCGTTTTTAAGAAGCTTCATTTAAATTTTTTCAAAACATTGATAAGCTATATAATCGAGGAATTAAGATACTATTATGTTACTATTATTAACGATATTGTCACATCTTATGAACAGGAGAACGCTTGTTGAAATTTAATTTTATTGAACTCGAAGGACACATCGATGTATCACGAAATGCATACGTCCTTATCTCAGTTATAACTCCATGAGAACTCTCATAGCCAATGAGAGGGTTGCAATTTAACAGAGCTCTGTAATTTGGACTTTTCATTAGTTGGTTGTGAATTCGCGTATTTATTTGTACGTACGAAATACAAGGCGAAACAAACAGTACAGTACAAAGCCGCAAAACTTTAAACCGAAACCGAAGCAGTAAGCCGCAAAACTTTAAACCGAAACCCTCCCTCTCTCACCATTGCCAGGTTTATTGACTAAAATATATTTTATGTCTGTAACGGCAAGTCAGTACGTGGGAACCATTAATAAGAAGCTTTTTCACAAATATAACCAGAATTAAAATATCTGGACAAATTCTCTAACCAAATGATGCAGAATAGCTCAATGGGCCAAATGAAAATTATTGGAGCAGCGAATCCAGCCATTCGGCCGTATTTTAGGGATCCCGGGGTATCGAGGGAGATCCCGCTGATCGGAAACCGAAACCAGACCGAACCGAAACCCTTTCGAAAGAACACGGAACCCAGTGAGTCACGCTGATTCAGCCACCGCCCGCAGCAACCTGCTTGCTGACAGAAATTCCTTTTTATTCAAATTAATATTTAGGCTACGGAACCGGCTTCCCGTTGATTCACCACTCTTGATATGCAAAATGTAATTTCTCTGTGTGTTTTCCTTGATAAAAACCTATGATTTCATGCCATGAGGAATCGAGGCGGGAGCTAACCAATTTTATAAATTGTAAGAAAATCAGTTAAATTGATTCATATTATGTTAATTTTAAAATTCCTAGCAGGTCAAAACCTTTTTAAAGCTTTTGTTTCTGTTACAGTAATTCTCTGTAACAAAATCTTGTTGTGGACTTCATTGGTTCCTACTCCATTACCCATTAATCAAACAACCTTAATGACTAAAGAAAACATTGAAAGTTTCGGTCATTTTGGTCTGCTGTTTGGGGGGAGGTTATACTCTGTTGTTTTCAATTACCCAACTTAATAACAAAGGAGTAAACCTTGTCGATTTTCTGCCAAGCTGCCCGCCTCCTCTCAAGGAGGAAATGATGTGTCCTTCGCTGTGGTCAATTTCGAACGCCGACGCATGAGTCACCATTCCCAGTTCACTCACCTGAGAAGATGTGCTTTGCATTCCAATCGGTGGGGGAGTGTTGGTGTTGTTTTGGGAAGCATTGATGCTGATTGTTTTGAAAGTCGTGCTAGATGTCTACCGTTCTTTAAATTTCCGTTTGAATACTCCCATATGGAACTCATACTATAATTTTTAAAAAACTTAATCGTAAATAATGCAATGATTAACTCTTTCTGGTTTGAAGTGGACTCCAAGGGTCCTCAACAAATGTTAAAATTGGAAGAACTTTTTTTTTAACCTACGCCAGACCTTGGCTTTTCCGCCATTAGTTAATAATCGGAAAAACTAAGTGAAAATAATTTATGTAGCTCTTCTAATGTAACTCGTATTGAAGGGGCAATAATATTGGTTATATGACTTGCTGCTATGTGCCGGTCGTATTTATGCAATAAATGTCAATTAAAATCTGATAACCATGGTTAGGTTTTCCAGAAATTATGAAAAACCATACTTTAGAAAATGTTGTATACCAGAAATGCTTATTCACATTTTCCTATTAAATTTCAATTTTATGGATTCCATAATACATTTCCTATGTTTAACATAGTAATTTCTTTATGTATAAAATTCGAGTCTTTTTATTCGTCTGTTTTATTTATTTATAATTATTTTTTGTTACTCTTTTTGACACATCAAGATTAACGAATGACAGAATGTACTGTACATTGAACAGTACAAAAAAGTAAAGTTGAATTAAAGTGGGTACATTTAAAATATTTTCACATGTTTAACCAAAACCATCTAAAACCCGTTATGAATCCCAAATGAAGAGAACATATTTCCGGATGAAGTAGGAGTTCGAAAATAATTTCCTTTCCCTGTAATTTCCGCTTTCCCGCAAGAGCTGCGAAATGAGGGAGAGGGCGAAAATATCAGAGAGCGTCATTCGCACATCTGGGGTGTCCTCAATTAGTCTTTTCTTTTAATTGGATTTCGCGGTTCATTAATGAGAACTTGAGTTTTCACAGTTTGGTTTTTTAAATGGTTTTGCTCTAAGAAATCAAAGTAAACTGGGTGGAATATATATATGGAAGCGATGGGGTTCGTTAACCGTGTAAGATAATCTATGAAGTGAATTTCTTCAGATTAGCTATAAGGAAATTCATTCACACACAGACTCCAAGTATGACGGAATCCCGTATTTCCTAAGCGTAATTTTAAGTTTTCAGTTAAATTGAATAAATATAGGATTGATTTTAACCTTTCAATACCTCGCTGTAGCTGCAAGCATCTCAAACATAGCATACGTGTTAGTATAGTATGAAAAATGGCAAATCTTTGGAGGTTGGAGTTTGAACGCGGTATAATTCAATGTAAGAAGTGAGAAGTGACTATTTAATTGTTTGCTTATATTTTAAACAACCAACTCTTATAGGGTTTTATTGAATTCATCAATGAAATGCTTCGTAAAACTTTAGCTATCAATTTTTAAACGTTTATATTATAATATCAGGAATGAAATAAAAGAAACACTTAAAAAAATCAAGCAATGTTATGGCGAATGAGCAGATTTTTTGAGGTTACAAATTTTAAACGAATACTTTTATGTTTATTTTATATCTTAGTTTTGAGAAATCTTTCGTCATATAAAATGGGTAAAAAACATGCAATTCAAATTTCATGATAAGATAAATTTTATTACCTACTCTTAAGTACCTAAATTCCAATTATTTGAAAACTAGATATCATCGAGTTTTAATTAAAATGTATCCTCTTTTCTCTAATTTATGTTCTTTAATTCTCTCAATCATAAGGTATAAAATTTTATTTACTTTTAAAATAATATACGTGAGAATTAATTATTGAGAAGAAATATTCTTATACTTAAAAAGTGTTTATCGAATGAACGAATATCGAATTTAGCTAACGTATAACAGTATCTGAAAACACAAATTTTATTTCTTACGATTAGAACAACTGCACTAACATTTTTATTTCCAACTTAATACAGAGAATTCATTCCAATTGCTTAATTTTAAAATAAAGAGAATTGTTTTAATTCTTTTGACCTACATGTGGGTTACAGCAAAGAGGTAGAGAAATGACGGTTTAACGACGAATGAAAGCCTATAAAATTTTATGGGAGTCATAATTTTAGAGACGCAAAAATAAAAGGTACTGCCTTATCGCGACCAGAATTTGTAATGATATGATGTGTTAGAGGTGGGAAAAGTCCGTTTTTGGTTTTGAATGTGATAAGTTGGGTCCCATTCCATAGCACTAAATTTTTTAAAAAATATTATGAGTAGCTTTCGGTGTGCAGTGAGGTACTGCACAACCTGTCTTGTTCTCTAGTACAAAATCTCTGTATTTTAGAGGTATCAAATTGAAACTGGTAGAATACTACTGAACTTTTGATTATGGTGAAAATAGTCGATTTGTCCATATCGTGTGAAAAGAAGGAAAGAAAGAATCCAGCAGTTTCGATCGATCCTTGACCACATGTCTGCACGAAATGTTTGTTTTCCACTTCCTAGAATGAGTTCACACTTCCGAACGAAAGATTTCAATCTTCGAAAAACGAAATGGTTCTCAAACAGTTGAGATATTTTAAAATTTTAGATTAATAACTTAATATAGATTATCCCAAGTATCATAAAAATATCTTAGTTGTCCTCCATGTTCTACAACTATCGAACTCAAGGTATCTTTTCGATTTAAGCAAGTTATTATTTTTCTAAAACTAATTAATAAAACATTAACTGTACCAATTTACTGAATATAGAGGGTTTTTTTTACAAATAAGTTAATCCTCGTATTTTCCTCCGATTTGTATTGTTTGTCTTCAAAGAAAAATCTGAGTTTAAAAACCACGCTCCCACAATATTACAATCCAATTCCTCTCTCAGAATGATACCTGGCTGATAAAATCTTCCACCTTAACTTTTTAAAGTTTAATAAGAGGTTTGAGATTATCAAAATATTTTACAAACGTATTAAATAACTTAATTTAGGAGATGACATCTTTAATTGACATTTTATGAAGGTTAATTATGGATTCATATTTTAAATAAAGAGGACCTCATTTCCACTGACTTAACCTTGGCTGTTGACATTAACATTGAATATTGTACTCTTGATATAGACATTTAAGTTCATATGTACGTGACTGGAAAACATTACGCTTGTGGTCTGTTTTGAAAGAGATATTGATTGCACTATTCTTAGTTGTAATTTGTCAATATCATGCATGGACATATAATATAATCATTAAGCACTGACATTGAAAGTTTTTGTGTTATTATTACTATATGGCTTAAGAGATCAGTATTCTGGCAGTAAAATGCGTTAATTTTAAAGAGTCGTAAATATTATTATTCAAGTAATTTAAGAATCTAAACCAATGTAATTTTTATAGAACTGGGCCTATGGAATAATGAACTTTATAAAATATATTTAATATTCTGTTTGTTCATAAGTAACTAAATAAAGATAAGGGCAACTTAAAGATGTTATATTATGGCTTAAACCCTTGATAATATGGTTTGAAAATCGACTAATACTAATTAATACCTTGCTTAAAAATAACTTAATATTTATACTTTACTTTATTTCAAAATTATTTTTAAAACGTCAGATTTTTTCCCTCACAGGCAGTTAGGACGATTTTAAAAAGACAACAGAAAGTTTATGACCCAGGTAAGTTTGCCAACAATTAATCACGAAAAATAAATAAGTTTTACTCAAATACAGTATACCCTATTATTCGAGTTAATGTGGACCAAGCTTTTAATTCAGTTAAAGCAAAAACCATGCATAATATCAATCATGTTCATGGTCATGGTTTAAATATATAATTTAGCCAAACAAAAGTTCTACAGTTATCCACATGCAATTTACACTGTTATATGATAGTTTATTTACTCAAAAAGGTCCCTTATTGCATTTTCTTTTATTTTGGCGTTTTTTGTTGCAATTTTTCGAAAAATAACAGGGTTATAGACAATTTTGATAGCTAGGTTATTACGGATAATAGATACATTACTGTAGCACTTTCAATAGAAATATTTATAGAATTCTATTAAGAAATAAATTTAAATGTTCTTTAATGTAAGCAAATAGGTACTTATTAGTTATTTTTGCATCTTAATTCAATTAATAAATTCGTTTAGTAAATAACTAAACATTATGAAATTCAACACTGAAATTCAATAACTCTTTAGGGTTGCAAAAAAGATTTTTTATCACATTCATTTAATTCTTTACACATCACTAAACAAAACTTCACTAAGCTCTTTTAAAAAACCCTATAAACATTAATGACCTTAACATATGTATAGAATCTTTTTTGTGTAATAAAATTGCATATCACTCTCTTTTGAAAGATTAAAGATTGATGTGAAAATTTAGCATATCACCCACTTTTGCAAAAGCTCACAACTAAAAGAAATTTGACGTTATCATTCTACATTGAATTCACAAAAAAAAAGGAAAACGCATCCGGATATTTCTGCTTTATTTTTCCGGAAAATGACGACCAGGAAACGGGCCCAGAGGGAAACGCCATCCCATGCGTGACATCGAACCTTTTTGGTCTCTTTATGTCCTTTTTTCGTCGGTTTTCGATGTTCCATAAATCCTGTCTTGTAATCGAGGTTTCTATTAAGTTGTAATTCTTCCTCGTTCTTGAAATCACGGTAACCGTCGCGTCGTCGGTGAGAAAAGAGAATTATGGGACTAAAAAGGAACAGGTGTTGGCAATAAGGTTATCATATTACCCTCAAACATCCAATGTTAATGTCATTATTCGATATCAAAGACATTAGTTTTTACTTATAGGAGGAACAGATAAGAGTAGTGATTTTTTGTGCAAACAAATCGAGATAAACTGACTTCAGTAAATTTCTTTTGAAAGTCAACAAAATTTCTTAAAAACAAGCGAGGTTAAAAAATTTCTTTTTATTGCATATTCGAGCTATATTTGATAGTTTTTAAATTTTCACATAAATTATCACGCATACATTTCCCCCGAATTCCTACAATGCTGTCTAATTTTTTAGTAAAAACAATTCTGTTCAATGTTTCTAAAGTTTTTGTGTGTACATGTATGTGCATTTTCTAGCCCTTTAAGAATTATTACATTTATCTTTGTAATTTTACAACATCAAGTTTCGTAAATTCAGAATCATGGATAAAAATCCCTAGGATCCCTGCTGTAAGAACTAGATATATTTTATAATTGTTTGGTTTACCGCTACAAACTAATTCCTCACATCTCTTTTACTCTCACATTATTCTTCACATTAGTTATTTATTAGAGTTTTACACATATTTATTATATATTATGTAGATATTTATTATCAGTTATTAGAGATTAAATTACTCTTTGATTAAAAAATTCCCTTATTGCATAATTTCTTGTAAAAATATCTTGAATTCCTCAAAGATCTTTAACAGTCATAAATCACAAATATACAATTGTAGTTTTTTTTTCATTTGGTCCGCTAGTTACACTAACTTATCTCCAAATCTGTGACCTCCACTAAACAAGTGACGTAGTTTATGCCTGAACATTAAAATTTCTTATTAATCATAAATAGAATTACATCTATCCTTCGAGTTATTACGTTAGAAGTGTCATACTGTTAGTCATAATACCGCTAGTTGAATTCATCCCTGAAGCAGTTTCTAGTTAGCGGGAAGCCAAACCAACTCAACGACCGAATTCTGAGATAATCTCTTTCACCCTGAATGAAACCCAGGGAACACAGCGACCATTAACACACTATCCATCCATGGAGAGAGAGAGAGACGCGGTTGTGGTGATGAGAACTCTTTACACTTCTGGGGAATGAAGTGAACCAATAGAGCAGTGGTTCTTAAACCTTTTTAGAATCACGAAATGAACGGGCACGATTTACATGATTTTTAATGCGGAACGTCATGATTGGGATAAAGAACCATTGTAAAAAAACTGTTGTATGACTAGAATGTAAGAAATACAAATAGTTTTGCAGGTACTCCTTGTACCTAAGAGTCTGTTCTTCCTTGAAAAAGGAAAAATTGCTAGAGTAGAAGGGAGTAGAAGATAGTAAAAAATGCAACCTGCTTAATGGAAGATTTAAAGAACAAACTCCCGATAGCATGAGAAAAATAAAAGTCTCCCATTATAGCTATCAGTAATTTTTCTGGATTGTAATGCAGACAGATAGTTTTATTTAGATGATCGTCTAATGCGTTTTTGTTTTAAATTTAAAGATGTTCGATGGTTTCTTTAATGTATTAAAATATAGTTAAAAATTTTTGATGAAATTACGCAATGGCATATTTGTAGAAATTTCAAAAGGTGTATCATATAAGGATAGTTCAATGATCAAAGAATGAAAATTTTGTGAGTGTTATGGGATATATATCCAGATACATCCTCCCCCAAAGAACAATCTCTTAAAAGGTGGATAAATACTACAGTATAGTATTAAAAAAGTATCTTGGGCAGTTACATGGTTTGCTAGCCCTTCAAAGTGAGATCCAGTTGTATCCCTGTATAATTAAATGGAAATAGCTCTCTTCTCGAGTATAACGATGTACAGGGCCGTGTGGTAGATTTACCCAGTATGAGGCAAGTCCTAGAAATGCCGCCCCTTATGTATTTTTCCTTTAAATAATTGATACTTCAAATTAAGATTAATTAATGTAAATATTTAATTAAAATTAATCATAAATAACTTATTGATTGGTAATTAATGATATATATTTAATTAGTAATTAATGATACATAATTAAGTCCCCCAATAATTCTCTAATGATGGGGGAATTGCGTTGTAGCTTGTAGAAAACTAACCAATTTCTAGTAATATAATTAAATTACCATTAATTAGTTTCAAAAAGGGCAATTATATTTTACATGATTCAAAACACTTTTTTTTCAGCAATAAAAGCAACATTTTGTGATTTTCATATACACTGCATCCTTGATAATTCAGAACTAACGAGAGAATTTCTAACCTAAACCATCATTCTAAGAATTGAGAAATTATGTTCAAAAGTGCCCCATTTGAGAAGTAGATTTAAACATGCATTTCATTTGAACACTTGAGTAAATTATTCAAAATTCATTTTTAGAAGCTACACATTTATCAAACAATAATTGAGGTTTTTGAGCTTTCAAAGTTAGCATACCCGCTTTGGGGTACTCTCCCCTATGGATTTAAATTCCTAAAGACACGACCAACAATCCCAAAATTGAATAAATAAATAATATAGTATTTTTTCAGGTCATTAGTATATTTAGTCATAGTATAATCTTCCCGGGAAATCCAAGGAATTTCAGTCATTCCCGGGAATGGATTAATTTTTGAAACTACTTCATAGAAATTATATTTAAACTTCAAAATAAAAGTCCAGGAGTTTAAATATATAAATTACAACACAATTTATTTTACTACTATAAAAATGAATATTTAAGGTTTTTTTTTTATTATTATGGAAGGATTTTATTTTAATTACCAAAATACAATCAATATGAAAAAAGTTAAAGGATGGTAATATTTTTTCGGGGGGGGGGGCTTAGTTTTTCTTCATAAATACAGTTTTGGAGGTTCCTTAAAACTGTTTGCTTTCATGAAATTAAACTTATGGAATGAAAAAATAAAATACCCTTAGATTTGTATATAGTGTAATTCGGAATTTTTGTTTTATTTAGTTAATTTTTTTTAATCAAAGTATCTTGTTAAAAAACTCAATACAAAAGGTTATACGAAAATTACGGTTAGTAAAAACTAAATTATTACATGGGTAAAGCTATATAATTTTTTTTGATTCTTCACTGGAATTACAAGAACGGTTTTTATTTTACATTGACCGGAATTTTCGCACTTATGAAACGTCCACTAAAAAAAGTTACGTTTTATAAAAGGCCTTTTGAGCAAAAACTGGAGAATTTTCAAGTCCCATGTCATATACAAATATCAAAAAATAAAATCAATTGTAATTATCTAGATAAAAATATAAAGAAAACATAAATCCTTAATCCCTTCACTCTACTTTAAAAAAAAATATAAACACAACCTAGCTCTTTTTGGGACATTATACTTCTAAGCAGTTAGTCTTCTTAAATAAATATACTTCTTCTATCCAGGAGGCAGGAAACTTGCAGCTTTTCGAGAGCACAAACAAAAAGGGACTGAAGGAGGCTCTGGTAAAATTTGATTGCCTTTGCCCTTGAAAATGTGCCCTCCCTCCCTTTGGTTCGTGGAAGGTGGGGTGGGAAAACAAGAAACTACGAACAATTAGTGGCCATAAAAGTATAAAACGGTGCCATATCGGCTATTCCATCTCCTGCGCTGCAATTCGACCTGCAAGGCGGCCGGCCACCCAGAGAACACACAAGCGCCCGCTCCTCGTCAACACAGGGGGGCTATAAATTGTCGGGGGAGGATTGTCAGGGCTGTCGCCCGGGTGTCCGGTCGGGCAGTCCGCCACTGCCGAGAACGCTTTTTCCCCTCAGGCTATGCGGAAGCAGGAAGAAGTGTTTTGTTCCCCTCTCCAATGTTGGATTCCGTTTTTTAAATTCTGGGTTTAGAAAGTAACTAAAGTACAGCATAGGTATTTAAGTAACAAAGAGTTAGTTACTTTAAAATTTTTGTAGTTAAATACCAGTTCGATACTGAAAAAGTAACTAATGTAACTAAATACTTTTTAAGTATTTAAAACGTATTTCCGTTACTAAGTATTTAAATACTTAACAACCTTGGTCAGAGTCAAGCTGAATCTGAGCTGAAACTGAAAAACTATCAATCACTGGACCCCGACACACTTTCCCCTTCCAGCCTTCGCAATACAAGAGAGGGGTTTGAGAACATCGCGTAGACGCTCTCGACCCCCTCTCTTTGCATTGCGAAGGCTGCGAGGGGTCGCGTGCCGGGCACCTGTTTTGGATCGAGTTTCAAGCTGACAGATTTTTCAGCTTGACTATAAAAATACTATTTCTGTTTTCCTACCACAAAAACGTGTAAACAAATTGCAGAGATAGCTCCTTTAGAGTAAAAAAATAAAAATTCCAGGGGAATTTTGCCGCCCTCAGAAAAATGCCGCCTGAGGCAGCTGCCTCTTTGCCTCATACCACCACACGGCCCTGACGATGTACGTGAAACCGTTCGGGATTCTGGAGCAACTTCTGCAGGGAGTCAGTCGGCTGTTTTTTCTTTCCTTTTCGGTGATACAGTTGTGTAGCGGAGGTGGAGATCGTTCGCATAATTGCCATCTCGTTAAGGTCAAACAGAAAGTTGTGTAAGTAGGCGAGAGACGCCCGCTCGGAGACAGCGGATCAGAAATGAGCAAAAAAAAAAAAAAACCCTTTTAAATTAATTAAAATGAGATGCAAATTTAACTGGTTTACATTCTACGGCTTTTGCTCTTAATGCGAATTTTGTTGAGTCTTTCTATCATTAACTTTTACTATTTATTTTAAAGATCCAAAATGTTTACAAAATTAAAGGCGCAAAAAGTTAAAAAAAAGGACGAATAAATGACTTGATAATACTCAACTGTATCATTTTTTTTTTAAAATCAACATTTGCTCTAAAAACCATCACATATTGAGCGAAATTAAACAGCATCCACTAAGTTAACTTTAAAAGAAATTTCTGAACAAACGTAAAAAAATATGATTTTTATGTGGCTCCTCGTCTTATCAATCATATTGAAAAAAAAATTAAACCATAACATGTTTTTTAAAACAAAAAAAAAGTTCCCCTCTTTTTACAAAATTACTTCAAACGTGATACTTATTTTAAATACTTTCGTAAACATCTATAACGGACTGTTTAAAAATTAGCTATCAGACCACCCCGTAATTACTTCTTAATTAATTTTTACCTAATCTGTCTGGGAAATTTATAATTTTGTAGATAACTTATAGGTCATCAGCATCCTTCCTGTCTACCTTATTAATGTCAAAATACGAATTAAGAAAGCGATTACATTTCCTTCTAATATACTTGAAATTAGAATATAAATCTGAGAACGGAATATGAACACATACATGACATCAAAGCTTTAGTTTACTGCTTATTTTAGATATGTAGCATTTTTGTCGAGGTTCTGGAGCGGTACTACTTCCTGCAACAAGTTGGAGAGTGTTCCTCAAAGAATCTTTTCTTTCCATATCTTCTCGCTTCACTTAAAACAGATAAAAATGCTTTTGTGTAATTCAGATTGCCTTCCTTTTCCTCCCCGACAAAGCATTTGATTCTTTTTCGATTGCCCTCTTTTGAAGGTATTGAAACACTCAGGTACCGTTTTCAAAGATAATTTATCAAAATATTGGGCGAATCAATTTCCTCTTAGATCTAGGAGAGATCATTTGACCTTATAATAAGCATATTCAGATGGGGGAATATTTAGCATAGAATTCCATTTTCAGAAAATCAATATAACATCGAAACAAAATTTATTACGTCCATGAATTATGTGAGGTCAAAAAAGGGGTGGGGTCCAACAAAATCTAACCAAATCTTACGTCAACTTTTAGTTGACAAGAAACTTTACTAGTTGAGTTAAGAAATAATTGCTTTTGAAATCTTTTGACACATTTAATTTTCATCTTCTTTCAAATTAACAGAATCTGAGATTGTATCTATAAATTTCATTAATCAGTCCCCGATTGTAAAGGAAGATAAACTCCGTCTATGAATCTCAAACCTACAGCTTCGTAACCTTGCAGCTCATGATAATCTCATTAACCGAACAAATAACTCGTAGATGCAGGGCCGTGTGGTAGATTTACCCAGTATGAGGCAAGTCCTAGAAATGCCGCCCCTTATGTATTTTTCCTTTAAATAATTGATACTTCAAATTAATTAAGATTAATTAATGTAAATATTTAATTAAAATTAATCATAAATAACTTATTGATTGGTAATTAATGATATATATTTAATTAGTAATTAATGATACATAATTAAGTCCCCCAATAATTCTCTAATTATGGGGGAATTGCGTTGTAGCTTGTAGAAAACTAACCAATTTCTAGTAATATAATTAAATTACCATTAATTAGTTTCAAAAAGGGCAATTATATTTTACATGATTCAAAACACTTTTTTTTTTCAGCAATAAAAGCAACATTTTGTGATTTTCATATACACTGCATCCTTGATAATTCAGAACTAACGAGAGAATTTCTAACCTAAACCATCATTCTAAGAATTGAGAAATTATGTTCAAAAGTGCCCCATTTGAGAAGTAGATTTAAACATGCATTTCATTTGAACACTTGAGTAAATTATTCAAAATTCATTTTTAGAAGCTACACATTTATCAAACAATAATTGAGGTTTTTGAGCTTTCAAAGTTAGCATACCCGCTTTGGGGTACTCTCCCCTATGGATTTAAATTCCTAAAGACACGACCAACAATCCCAAAATTGAATAAATAAATAATATAGTATTTTTTCAGGTCATTAGTATATTTAGTCATAGTATAATCTTCCCGGGAAATCCCCGGAATTTCAGTCATTCCCGGGAATGGATTAATTTTTGAAACTACTTCATAGAAATTATATTTAAACTTCAAAATAAAAGTCCAGGAGTTTAAATATATAAATTACAACACAATTTATTTTACTACTATAAAAATGAATATTTAAGTTTTAACTGTTTTTTTTATTATTATGGAAGGATTTTATTTTAATTACCAAAATACAATCAATATGAAAAAAGTTAAAGGATGGTAATATTTTTTCGGGGGGGCTTAGATTTTCTTCATAAATACAGTTTTGGAGGTTCCTTAAAACTGTTTGCTTTCATGAAATTAAACTTATGGAATGAAAAAATAAAATACCCTTAGATTTGTATATAGTGTAATTCGGAATTTTTGTTTTATTTAGTTAATTTTTTTTAATCAGAGTATCTTGTTAAAAAACTCTATACAAAAGGTTATACGAAAATTACGGTTAGTAAAAACTAAATTATTACATGGGTAAAGCTATATAATTTTTTTTTTTGATTCTTCACTGGAATTAACTGAACGGTTTTTATTTTACATTGACCGGAATTTTCGCACTTATGAAACGTCCACTAAAAAAAGTTACGTTTTATAAAAGGCCTTTTGAGCAAAAACTGGAGAATTTTCAAGTCCCATGTCATATACAAATATCAAAAAATAAAATCAATTGTAATTATCTAGATAAAAATATAAAGAAAACATAAATCCTTAATCCCTTCACTCTACTTTAAAAAAAATATAAACACAACCTAGCTCTTTTTGGGACATTATACTTCTAAGCAGTTGGTCTTCTTAAATAAATATACTTCTTCTATCCAGGAGGCAGGAAACTTGCAGCTTTTCGAGAGCACAAACAAAAAGGGACTGAAGGAGGCTCTGGTAAAATTTGATTGCCTTTGCCCTTGAAAATGTGCCCTCCCTCCCTTTGGTTCGTGGAAGGTGGAGTGGGAAAACAAGAAACTACGAACAATTAGTGGCCATAAAAGTATAAAACGGTGCCATATCGGCTATTCCATCTCCTGCGCTGCAATTCGACCTGCAAGGCGGCCGGCCACCCAGAGAACACACAAGCGCCCGCTCCTCGTCAACACAGGGGGGCTATAAATTGTCGGGGGAGGAGTGTCAGCGCTGTCGCCCGTGTGTCCGGTCGGGCAGTCGGCCACTGCCGAGAACGCTTTTTCCCCTCAGGCTATGCGGAAGCAGGAAGAAGTGTTTTGTTCCCCTCTCAAATGTTGGATTCCGTTTTTTAAATTCTGGGTTTAGAAAGTAACTAAAGTACAGCATAGGTATTTAAGTAACAAAGAGTTAGTTACTTTAAAATTTTTGTAGTTAAATACCAGTTCGATACTGAAAAAGTAACTAATGTAACTAAATACTTTTAAAGTATTTAAAAAGTATTTCCGTTACTAAGTATTTAAATACTTAACAACCTTGGTCAGAGTCAAGCTGAATCTGGGCTGAAACTGAAAAACTATCAATCACTGGACCCCGACACACTAACATCGCGTAAACAAGACGCTCTCGACCCCCTCTCTTTGCATTGCGAAGGCTGCGAGGGGTCGCGTGCCGGGCACCTGTTTTGGATCGAGTTTCAAGCTGACAGATTTTTCAGCTTGACTATAAAAATACTATTTCTGTTTTCCTACCACAAAAACGTGTAAACAAATTGCAGAGAAAGCTCCTTTAGAGTAAAAAAATAAAAATTCCAGGGGAATTTTGCCGCCCTCAGAAAAATGCCGCCTGAGGCAGCTGCCTCTTTGCCTCATACCACCACACGGCCCTGCGTAGATGTAATATTTCCTAGAGTTGCAAAACTTGTAATTAAAAAACGCTTCAAAGTAAAGTCACTGTCATGGTTGGAAGCGCTTCTATGCCTTCGAAATGATCTACAAAAACGGATTAAAAAAACTTTGGTGCGTCGTCATGACAGCCAGAGTTGAGTAAGCTCTTTACTGCAAATTTTTGTAATGGTTCGGCGATATTTTCGACAAAAAATAAGCCCTACCTGCAAACATGCTTCCATTGAGTTTTTATTTTAATGAAATTAGAATGGCAACGTCCAACTGCTTTATACACTAGGGACCTAATTTTAATGGCATTTTCACAGATCATTTTTCAGAAGAAAAATTAATCAAGCAAATATTTTCGCAGAGCACAGAGAAAAGTTACGCAAAGTATACTTGGTCTTTTGGTATGGAAACCTTTGATTTATTTATTAGACTAGAGAATTCAACATTTCGAATAATTAAAAATTCGCCATTTCTTTTTTCCTAGAAAAGTATAACTGAACATGCAAATTATAAGCTAATATTTTTCTACATCAACAACCACAGTTTAAGTTAATTGAGTATACCTAAATTCGGAAGTTTCTTATTTGAGATTATTCCTGAAATTATCAAAGTAGGTTACATCAACTTAAAACTGCGTTTAGGAGAGTTTTTATCACAGAAACTTTTGGAAATGTTAAAAAAATGTTATAAACAAAGTTGAAGAGACACCTCGATTTAGTTTAAACAACACATTAAAATATAAGTTTCTTGAAAAGTTTTCAAAGAAAGAGTAATAGAAGACTGATATAAACGCAAGTTTATTAACTATTGCAACTCTACTTTTATAAAGTCTCTATTTTTTAAACAACCATCTAAATACTTATGAATTTTATAAGAAGGGTGAGCAGTCCTAAAAGAAATTTCACTTTCAGTAATAAGATCACCATTATATGATAAAAATCACACCCCCTGCCCCTTAAAAGTGCAATGTGGGGAGAATATATTCTTAATCCTGAGAATTCCTGGAAAGCGAAAAACGGGATCTGGAGCGGTCTCACGGGATGACAACTGTAATCCCTTTCACAAGTGAGATCAATCGGAGGGAGTGCCTCACAGCATCACAAAACGCTCGAGTTGCTCGCATTACGGGCAGCAATTGGAGCGGGCCGCTCAACAAACTCCTTTGGAAAACGATATATACAGCCACTATAACGATACTAAACTGCTGGGTCGACAGTGATTTAGGTGGAGAAATGGATCCCGGAACCCATGAGTGAGAAGTCAAAGGATAGAAGGGGAGAAAGTTTCGTGTATGAGGGTAAACCACCGTGAGAATATGGCACTCAAACTTCAGTGATGTGATGACGTCTATGGGATAAATTACGATTCAAGAAAATTTAAATCTGTTGAAAAAAGTTTCTGAGCATGCGCTGAAACTTTTTTCAATCTAGTACATTGAGTAGACAAGGTAACACATGCATTCATGAAAGGATTATTTGTGACCTTTGTAGAGTCCCATAACTTATTTGAAAATTGTAATTTTCTTTCAACACTAATGTTAACTTAACATTAGGATGGAAAAAGTTAAAATTGTTCAACTTTTTATAAACTTTAAAGTGAGTCGGAAATAATGATGCAAAATGCCTATAAAGCTAGATTCCTTCCTTTCTTTTGACATTATACCCTACAATGGAATTTCACAAAGAGAAAAAAAAAAGAGTTAAAAAGATAAAGGGGACAGAAAACCCCCAAATCATAGAGCTATATATAGAGTATATAAATGGATTAACTGACAATTTAGTAATTAGAAATTAACCTTCCGTGTATCCTGCTACTCTTCCGTTGTTTAAGAACTCTTATTAGCTCAAATAAATCAGGAAGAATGGAAGAGTTAACAAACGCATCTTCTTTACTGACTTCATCAGCTGATAATGTATTGCGAAGATCACTAAATAAAATACCAATGGAAAATCAATTGACAAGTTGCTATGACGATTCATATCAACAAAACGCTCAACGTTTTGTTTTACTTCGTTAATGACATGGCAGTCAAAGGTGTGAGAAATCTTTTAATAATTTCAACACTTTATAACTGGGTTTTCAAATTTGAGGTGAATACAAATCAATATAGGTATAATAAAAAAAGAGTATTTACGTAAATTTATTTACCTGTATTTTAAAAATAAAATTATAGTAAAGATACAAGGTATTCATTTTGTTTTACATATTTTTATTCCAAGATAAGGAAAAACTGGAATTTTTAATTCAAGTCAGAATGTCAAACGCACCGTTCAGGATGTATAGATTTTAACTCTTCACTAAACCTTCTTTCCATCCCTAGCATTTGTATTACCGAGAACTTCTTCAGGATCAAATAATAGGGAATGATTGAAAAAACAATGGTTATAATTTTTTTATGTCATAATAAGTACAACGTCGAAACTACAAGACACGTTTGCGTGAAAATTCTAAAATTTATGAGTCAAAGTGATAATTCGTTTAGATACAAAAATACATTTGTAAAATTGTTTATAAATTGCCAGTAAATGAGTTTGAAAAAGAAAGGAAACAAAACGGAATGGAACCCGAGGGACGACTGGATTATAAGACGAATCTCGAAAAGGTCGCAGTCGGGGGAACTCCGGTTTCGAACAAAACTCAGGGTTTACTGAAGCGAAGGCTTTTAAAACGGATTTCGCATAACCTGTTCACAGAAGGAAAATTAATATTTATGCGATCCAATACCTCGTTTTATCCCATAAAGACTAGTTGTGAATTTGATTTATGTTAACGGATTGTACGAGCAAACTGTACCCTATTTAGAATTTCGTCATGCAATATAAAATCATCTGGATCTTTGGGAAATCTTATCTATTTTCATCGGGGACATCAAGCTATTTTAACTCAAGGAAAATAAAAATTGGTGAGGAATGAGGAACCCCTACCAATAAGAAGCCATCGTAAGATTTTTCCCCAAGTTCCCCTGTCCACTTTGGAAGATACACTACCCCTCCACCCATGATCGGAAAATTCATGCCAACTAAAGAATCCAAAGAGACCCGATTGTGGTTGGTTAGGGAGATCCCAAGAGAAACTCGAAAAGGTGATGGAGATGGGTAATTTGTGGCACAGGTTCCTTAATGTCTGCAAGAGTTACCTGTTAGGATTCCAAGGACACATCTCCTAATGGTAATTTGAATTCTAGGAATCCACACCCAGTTCGATAGTTTAAAATCACTTCGATATACAGAAATTGTATAACACTAACAATTATTGGACCAGTGAAGTGTCTACAATTTCATTCATGTTTGATATGAATCACATTTTATGGAGTAGCTCTCATCTACCCATGTTTTCCCCAAATATGGGTAAAGTTACACTGATATTTACTATCCATCTCCCCCATTTGTCCCCATAACCACCATTTACGGTACGATTGTGAGGGGATGATGTTTGGAGTCTATCCCCATGGGAGAACTAGCTTTTGGGGCAGTGTCTGCAATCTTTAGATTTGATGGAGTAGCTCTCAAAGACTCCTCCTTAATAATGATCAGTACATTTGGTTTGGTCACCCAAGACCATGCAACACTCAAAATATGTCACCCAGGTATATACAGTACAATTAAAGGGGTAAATGGGAAAATGAGGTATGTGACATTTTCGCGCGCAAAAAAAAAAGATAATGTGTAGCATGATATTTTGTGGTATGAGGCCACAAAAAAAATGTGCACTTCTGGTGGACGAAGAAGGTATGTAACACAGCTTAGTATTAAATACCTCCTTCTTAGACTCGATTGTGAGGAGGCCATTATTGAGAAATCTTTCACCTAGAGAACACTAGCTATTGGGTGAGTCTGAAGTCTTTAATCCCATTCACCTGTGTACGATTTATAACACATGAGCTGCTCAGAATGACAGAGGAACACCGAACTTAATTTTCCAGTAACTGAAGGATTTCTGCGGCAGCCCCTGTGTCCTTCCTATGGAAAAGACGTTTATTGAGGCTGCTCTTAAAGGCCAACTATTGACTTCAGCAACTGTCACTCTGAAGTTTAGTCCAATGTTATTCCGAACAACTCCTTTGGGCATAGAGTGGGGGATTATGAGAATCTTACCTCGAGTTGCTGCGAGTACTCCTCTGTGAGCCGCTCGTTGGCCCTGCTGATCTCCTCGTTCTTCTCCAGCAAGGCCTTTCCGAGCTCGGCGGCCAAGATGAGGTCCTTCTCCTTGCGGGCCAGCTGAGCGAACACGTCGTCCTGGTCAGTGTGCCCTTGTCGGGCCTGTTGCTCCTGCTCCATCTGGCTCACGTAGTCCTCCAGGTCCCCGTAGAAGTTCTGCGGCTGATGAGACATAGTCTTCTTCTGCGGCTGCATGCCACCGCCACTCATGCGGGCATGCCGAGACACTCCTTCCGGATCCGTCAACCGCGCACTCTGCTCCTGGTGCCTTTTTTACGGGAGACGTATGTTATTATTCCAAGGAGATCCACTAAGTCAACAGAGGTGCGTAGTGGGCCTGAGGGACCGATTTCTCAGTATCTTATATGAACTAATCACTGGTTCCTGCTCTATAACTTATATAAGCTTAAATTTCGAGAAAAGTTGGTTAAAAGAGACCTTCTTAACAGAGATCTAATAGTGAATATATTTTGGTCTCACTGATTTGCACCAGCAAAAAAACTATAAATTGTTCACTAATTTTTTATAAATATGAAATAATAAGTTTCAAAAGGTTGAAAAGAGGGACATTAGATCTAGTATCTTTCAGAGTAATTGGCTAAAAATCTGTGGGTTGGAGTGATCTTTTAAACGAACTGATTTTTTTATATTTCTTGGAGATGTCTCAATGGTTGTCATATGCAAAATGAATTGTCAATTTATAACAAGGTATCTTAAGCAATAAAACAAGCTTTCTAAATTAATTTTGAGGCTTAGTTTGTGTTTAATCAGTTATGTAAGGTGCACTTTCACAATATCTAAATAAGGAAGCATGAAATACACCAGGAGATTCATAGGTTATATACTTTTGCAGTGAAATACTGAGATTTTACACTAGAGAGGATTTAGTTTCGATCACAATATAATGTCAGAATGCACTTTTATTCCTTGGGGATTCTTTCTCATTCAAGCTATGGACTATCACAGAAATGTATGCTTAAAAAATGAATTAAAACACCTCAAATACTGACTGATAATCGTGCAGTTTGGACATTCGATTTCAGGTAATCCACAAAAATCAGGCGGTTTAGCTATGATTTATCACAATATCACAGCTGCTCTTGAAACACAGAAGATCGTAAATCCTTTTAAAATATTTTCAAATCACTACATCAAATTCCCTAACTTATATCCTTGCACGTTGAAATAAAAAACACTTACTAGTCACAAAACGGACGAAGCGTCACAAACATCCAATTATTCCACGACAAAAATTCACACAGTCCGAAACCGAACCCCGCTGGGATTCCGACACCCGCTTGTCAACACAACACGAGGGGTGGCAGTAGACACCAAACGTGGAACATTTTCACAACACTGCAGCAGCCAGCCGATCAGCTTGTCAAAGCGAGCAGAGGTAAATAAAATGAGTCAGGTGCGGGGACAGGTAATCCTTTTTCGAAAAGCAAACACTCACCACTTTTTTCTCGATCTTGCAGGGGTGGTCATGTCCGTTTCCATGCCGTGGGGGGCGTCCGAAGGGGGAGGCTTTTTCGAAAATCGGCCGTGCTGCCCGTTTGAAAGAACGCTCGCCTGTAACCTAGGGAACACCACTTACCTGTACGAGAAGTGTTGTAAGGCGGCGCGGGCCAATCACAGCAGAGTTAAACGCGCTGCCAAACAATTTACCTGTCGTTCCATTGTAGGTCACGCGTTTGGCGGCCTATCGCTGGAATTTGGCGGTGGGAAAAGTTTGAACTGGCTTTTTCATGCGCTGGCTGCGGGATGGAGGAGCGTTTTTTGTTACTCTGGGATTCTCTTTATAAAATTGAAATTTATATAAGTAAAGATAAATGTTCATCTAGAAAAATAATTATTTGGCTTAAAAGACAAAATTTTCATTTGAAAAGTGTTTTTATTTAAATAAATTATTTTGGACTCATTAATTGGATGCAGTATTTTTATTAAATTATTATTTCTTAATCAATTATTGACAGATTTCTAATTCACTTTAAGTATGTTGTAATTATGATTACAATCGGGATTATACTTCAATAATAATTGTAGATATACATCTTATTTTTTGTGAAATATATGCTTTTACGGTACTTAACGCCACAGCAGCCAGCTATTTTGAAAGTGTTTTGATTTTAAATAAGTGTTTTATTTTACAGATAAAGTGTTATTTAGATAAATAGCTATTTTACAGATGAAATTTTAAATAATTTTTTTTAATTAAAGACAAAACACTTTTAAAATAGTTGCGGTGGCGTTAATGCGTAAGTACAGCTTTTACTTATACAGCAGCTTATTTAATAGATAATACAATTAATTACTGGATCACTGGATTACTGCGTTTTGTGAATTTGTTAAAACCTGATCCTTTTCAATTAAATTTTATCTAGGATTTTTTATTCACAAATATATTTTTTTAGCTATTTATTTTTAATACCAAAAATATATGCTGTTAATTTAATTTAATTTACATTCATATCTAACTGTAATTATTTTCTACGAAATTGATTCAGTAGTTTGATGGATAACATTACAAAGGGATAGTGAAGGGAGCTCATTTTTATTCGTAAACTACTGTTATAAATGGTGCACTTTTACTTTTGGTGTGTGGTAACGCAATAAAACCCAACTTTGTTGACCAACTTTCTTAAAACTACAGATCATTTTTTGATTTCACATCCTCTTTTCCATGGAGACTATTTTAACAACAATTTTATTCCATGGAACTTCCATGGAATTAATTTTAACATGTTCAACTGTATATTATAAACTGTTTTCAATGTGTGGATTTAAGATTTAAATATTTTAAAAAAATTTTTGGGCAAAATTCTCCTTGAATATTAGGGTAACTTAGGCCCAGACCTAAAAACTAAAAAGTTAAGGCGTTGACTTGGCTTTAGCCAATACGATACTATTTACATGTGTTACTATATTCTATCAATTATAATAATCTAATGCACGCTCATTTCAAGCTTAATTTATAAGAAAATAAATCAATAAAAATGTTTTCTAATACAAAACTGATTTTATTTTAGAGTTCTACCTGTTCGTTCAATTCTACATTAGTGTTACATCATTCTATGATAAAATATTTTACGCATACATTAAGACTCTCAAAAACTTAATGTCTTTCCTGAAATGTACTTCGTTAGAAAAGATACAAGTAAAATTGAAAGTGTTAAGTTTAGAATAAAGTATACTATACTTTGAAAAGATCATCAGTAATGGTTGGTAAAGCTTTAACATATATATAATTACTATAATACAAAATACATATATGTATTAAAATATTTAAAGAACAATCAAGAACTACCCAAATAAAATACATGAAGTATATGTTTCAATTTATGCATAAAATTAAAGAATCTATTGCATGGTTGAAAATTATTGATTCTGAAAATGTAAAGTTTTAGTTAATTTTTGTCTTATGTTGGTGCTTTGAATGGATTTAGAAAATATTTTATCATTATCAGCTATGTAACTATGATCATGTTTTAATGTTTTTTGAGCATCAATATGGTTTATTTTTATAGAATATTATAATAATATAATTATATTATTAATTATTATTATAATAATATAATTAATTATTATATTATTTTAATAAATATATATTTGAATAATTCTTCTATTTTTTACAACTTTGGGAGGAACACAAAGATTCAGTTTAAAAATTGATGGAATGACGCCTTTTCTCAATCTTTTGTAAATCTGGGAAACCTCAAAATTGCTTTCTTCAAAATGTCGAGAGCATAACATAGCTGAAGAGCCCGGTACCCATAGTTTTCCATTGATTGGGACCAGCTCTTTTTGTGGCTTTAGCCCAAGCCAGGCGCAGGGCTGGATCCTTGGGAAACCTGTAATTTGATTGTAATTACATTGAAACTGATGATTCTAATTTGTTTATCAAATTTTTCTTAAATTAATTAAATTTGAATTCCTATTGTTCAAAAACTGTCAGTTTCTCTTACACTTAAAAGGTGTAAATATATTTTAGACTATACATTATTAGATTATTTTCCATAACAGGAAAAAAATTAAACAAATTAATATTTTTTTTTAATGCAAAATATAATATGGTGACAAAATTTAGAACATTAAAAAGCCTTGATAAAATAACTTTCGTCTATTTAATTTTTAATTATTACTTTATATTTTTCTAATAATTTTCTTTTTGATTAAATGTTATTAATTTTTATGTTTCATAACCATGTTCTTAATCAAACAACAGATAATCGTTCGCAACAATTGTTCTTAACTATATTTGAAAATCAGAACACAAGCAAATTTACTTGAAATATTCCTACCTATGAAATGATATCCCATTAGATTTATTTTCAGCGTCATATTTTGATTTACAATTTATTGCAGAGCACTTTAAAACCATTTTCAACAATTAAACCTCCGTGGAGGGTTTATTTTATTGCTTTACTGGAATAGAGCATCTGCAGAAGGTTAACAGTTAAAAGAAAATAATTGGTCGTGACGTCACCTAAAAACACTCATAGAGCATTCGCACATGGCGTCACTTGGAGGACAAAAACAACGTTGCTAAGGCCGTTGTTAGGGGAGGGAACTAGAACTATCCAATAGGAGCATTCACACATGATGTCACTGGAGGAAAAAAACAACGTTGCTAAGGCCGTTGTTAGGCCAAGTCATGTGATTGAAAATGCTCTATACCAGCGTTTCCCAACCTTTTTACTCCCACGGAACCCTTTTGACAATGCCCAAGTTCCGCGGAACCCTAGCGTGCATGTAACAATATTTTTCTTATTACTATTTTTTAAATTATTAAATAAAACGGAAAATAAGTAACAAAGAAATCGTTTATTTATTATATTTATTTATTAAAATCAATTGATTATAGCTTTAAGGTTTTGAAAATACAATTTTAAGTATTTAAACAATTTCAGCAAGTTTTAAAAAAATTATAACAATTATTAAATATTAATTAATGTGATAATTTGAGCCTGTTTTTTAGCACATATATTTGCAATTCTAGGTATTATTTTCGAAAGGCATACCCGAATCCCGTCTTCAATAGAAAAAAGACGATTTCTTTCTTTAATTTTTATGTTTGTTAAACAAGAAAAGGTTTGTTCACACATATATGATGTGGAAAGTTGCAATAGTATATTAATTGCCAGTGGCGTATATAAGGGGGGGGGGCGAGGGGGCCCCGGCCCCCTCCCCCCGAAATTCGGACTAGGTGTACCAAAACAAGTTAAAACACTGTATTTTATGGTCAAATTTCAAAAAATTTTCTGGGGGAGGACCCCAAAACCCCCCTTTTGTACTTGGAATTTTATTATTAACAACTTTATTATAATAAGTTCATCAAAATTCAAATCCTGCCAAAAAATATGTGTCCAAAATTCGGACTAAGTGTTCCAAAAACAAGATAAAACCCTGTTTTTAGGGGTAAAGTTCCAAAAATGTTCTGGGGAAGGACCCCAGATCCCCTTTTGTACTTGGAACTCTATTTTAATAACTTTTTAATATTTAGTTCATAAAAATGTACATCCAAAATTCGGACTTAGTGTACCAAAACTAGTTATAAACCTGGTTATTTTTAGTCAAACTTCCAAAAATTCCCTTTGGTACTTGTACTTTTATTACTAACAACTTTTCCTATATTAAGTTTTTAGAACCTAAGTTATCACCTAAAAAGCTACATTGGACCTATTAAATTTGTGGGGGAGGGGCTGGGGAGTAATTTTGGGCCCCTCCCGAAATAAATTCCTATATACGCCACTGTTAATTGCTTTTCTTTGAATATTTGGATAGTTCTTTTTAACGGCCATTGGCCAGTTTACCAAGCAAAGGAGTGCCGCGCTTCCTTCTTTTTGTTATCTGGAGACCGGCGATGCTCCAAAACTACAAACGCCCCCCCCCCTCTATTGGGGGAGAGATACCACATGGGCTTGGAATTTTGTGAGAAAAGTCCGTTTTCGGGAATCGGAAACAGAGGTTTTCGTGGTTCCGCGAGAAATTCGAAGGAAAATTTTTTTTCGAACTCGTGAAACTCTTGAGGAGGCCTCGCGGAACCCCGGTTGGGAAACGCTGCTCTATACTTTGGGTTAATAAAAACTTGGGGAACTTTCAAGGAAAAATAGTATATAAATAGGTTTAAAAATTTCGAGGGGGGTTTGGAGGTGCCCCCAGAAAGTTTTTTGAAATTTACCCTTAAAAGTAGTATTTTTTAATCCATTTTGAGACCCTTTGGGTTTCTCTTGAAGAAGATTGCTGCTTGTAAGTTGCAGAATTTTCAAAGGAAAAGCAGTGTAAAAATTGATGTTAAAATTTCGTAGGGGGGTTTGTACCCCTATCCCCCATGGATACGGCCCTGATTACTTAATACTTATTTTTCCCGATTATTTAGTCTCAATACTTACAGTCATGTTCTATAACCGAATTTTTTCATTAAAATTATGATGTAACATATTTTACTTTATAAATATTTTAAATGGATTTTTTTTTTCAAAATTTCACCATTATTCTTGGAGAGAAATGCATTATAGTTTATCGTGCTACAAAAGGTGCATAACTGCATACATAGAAATTTTCTATTAAAGTTGGTGATAGGTTCTTTCTACTTCAATTATTTTTTAAGAATATTTTAAAGATAGTTCCGTATAAAAGCCTTAAAGTTAAAAGGAGAGGGATTCATTTGAAGAACATGGCCATTTTTTATGATTTGTTAACATTAGGATTGTGTATTAATTAACCCTCTCAGAAAGTATTTCAAACTCTCTTCCTTTTCCCACAGTTTTAAAATCCTCTAAGGATTCTAACTTTTGGTAATCCTTTAGTCCAGTAAAATCCTCGTCAAAAAGTTTTGATTGGCTTTATAAATTCCTGTACTGCATAAGTGATCAAAATACTACCTAGGTTATATAATTTTAATTAAATTAAAAAAAGGTAAATTATTAGAGTTAACACTGCTGAAATTTCATTATTTACGCCTCTAGTATTCCTCTAGTCCAAGAAAATATCCGAAGATGCATGACCAATATTACCAACATATGAGAACTCAAAAATATTTTAAACTTGAAATAGATGATACCTAATTGGAAAAAAAAAATTAAAACCATTAGCCATCCCTTGCTTTTCCCCAAGCCTCCGGGGGGTCCACTTGGAAATGGCTCCGCCGCAAAAGTGGTGACGACATCTAGTGAAAAAGAGCTGAACTATACGCTGCACATATTTAATATCCTGAAATTCGCTTTTCATTGCATAGGAAATAGAATGAAAGAAAACTTTAATGAACTTATAAAAAATTATATTTTGATTTAAAAAACTTTAAAACTTTAAATTTTTTCATAAGTCTTTCTTTCCTAAGACAAGGGTTGGACATAGTTATTTTTAAACTTTTATACCTCTACTCAAACATCAATGATAAAAGTGTACTTTTACGTTTTCAAGTTTTCCTATATTATTTGAAATTATAAACTATTATGGAGTAAAGCATAAATGATATAAAATGAATTCAGTCCAATAACATACAATTATTGTTGATCATAGTATTAAATATTACTTTTATTGGAACTATTAATCTATTTTTGTTTAAATTTTTAATAGGAACTAAAATATAAAACTTTATGGAAATAAATATATCTTCTTGTTTCCAGAAGAAAATTAAAAGATTGTTTTTGCTTAATAATATTTACTCGATTACTATAAACCACTCAAATTACTGAATATTCTTCCTCTGTCATCTTTTTTTTTTATAAAATATGCCTGCATCTTTATTCAAATCCACAAGAATGTACAAAACGTAAAAAAATCCTCAAAGACCTAATGTAATTTATAACATTCCTAAGCCTAAAAAAACTATTTTGTAATAATTTCGGTTATATAGGCCCCAAACTTTATAATATGCTACCATTAGAAATCTAAAATAGTCCATCCAAATACTTATTAAAAAAGACACTAAAGGATTTTTTGTTTTCAATAGAAAATATAAAAAAAAAATTGAATGTAATTTTTATTTCCTTGTCCCTCTGTAACTTAAGGTTTAGTGTATATCTGTATGACTGAAAATGTGTATTATTTTCATGACACCCTGTTTGCCACTCTTATCTTTTTCACTTAACTATTTATTTGGTCACCTAAATGGACCAAGAGGTCTTAGGCAACTATATGGATTGCACTTCTGTTTCATGTTCAAATAAATAAATAAATAAGTAGAAATTTTTTTTATAAGCTTTATTTTTTTTATATATTTTTAGCAGTTTTCCTTTTTAAAAATTAAAATCCACTTAAAAACTTTAAGAGTAAGCAAAAATGGTTCCTAAAATGTTCCTTCTTATGAGGGTTCCAAAAGAACATCACAAACTGGTTTCTTAATCCAGAACTATGTTTCATATATATAGGTCCAATCTCCCATTTGTCATTACCCTCTGTTGATTAAGTTTTTCCCTTCCCAACTGCTTGAGTAAAACTCACTAACATTACTTCCAGAAGATAGTGTCATTACTCATTTTCCAGTTAAGGAAACAGAAAGTTGTGTGGTGAGCAGGCAGAAAAGACAAAACTCCATTGTTATGACAAAAACCTTTATTGGAATGATTGTAGTAGCAAAACTATACACTTTTATGAACATCAAGTATCACTTTCTTTTGCACCGGAAAATGGGCTCACATGCAAACCACGTTTTCAAAGGCATCCCATTCGATTCTGGACTCGGGGGGACAGCCTTTGGAAAGGCGGTTTCCTTGGAATAAGGTTTTGGTACAACACCCCGAATTAGCTGCCTTTGATGAAGAGTTACAAAAAAGTTTTAGGGATGTTAACTAAACCTTTGAGGCAGTGTGAGCAACACAACAGAGTCTTAGAGACTGGTTAACATGAATAGCTGCCTGAGAACAACCGTGAGACGATACAACAATGTTAAAAAAATCGACTGAGGAAATATACAAATGCGGAAGCATGTTATCAGCACAGAGTTATAAATAATAATAATTAGAAAAAATAACATTCATTAGAAACATGGATTGATCAAAACATCAAATGTGACTTGGATGAACTCAGCTGCCCAATATATATTTTAAAAAATTCAATCTAAAATAATAATAAAAACAAAGATTTGTTGCCTGCACAAGTTCAAAACCTATCACAATCGAGGAGTTCTCTGAGAAGCGATTCAACACCCCCAGGTCACTCTGTTACTGTAGTGAAACACTCGAAACATTTCTCGTCAAATGCACTCACACGGCCAAGACAACACGTGGAAGCACACCTTCAATAAATAAAGAGGTGACCACCCAGCCACAAAGACTGCTCCAAACAATCTGTTTATTGGCACAAAAGGTTAATTTCATTTTCTAAAACTAAAAGTTAAATTTGGAATGCTGAGACTCACGTCGTTGTGGCTGGAGACCATCTCGTAAATTCTTTCCGAGTGTCTCACGGGACTAGAGCCTCCCAAATCACATTTGAAATCAACCTTTAACAAAGATCCCGTGCACCCTAACCTGGCTACGTTAATACCCTTATTCCACACACAGACACAAAATGTACAAAGCCCATGGTGTCAGCAATAGCTCACTGCAGGTTTCCCAACCGAGCACCCAGTGCCGTGGGAAGACCGTTTGGCACATGGACACTAAACCAGCTAGTTGGTCCGCTTCCGAAAAACCCGCGGGGAAAGGGAGCTATCACTGGTCGGTGCCCGTGCGCTACACCACTCTGGAACTCGGTACGCTCACAGGCAGGGTTCCTGAAATACCTCACCGAATTCTGATCTCTCATTAAGATGGCATTAAAGTTTACAGTAAAAAAATTATAAAAACAACACTAAAACTTTATAAGATTCCCAGGAGAAATCCCCAACCAGTTGATCTTATGCAATTGTATCTTTGATTTGGGAAAGGTTTTTGAAAAATAAATATTTTGACTTAAAAGATAAGGTGCCAGTGCTGCATCCCTATAGCTCCCAAAGTGAAATCAATCAATAACCCCCAACCAGGTATCGGAACCCTTTTACAAGAGAGTGGTGCGGGCGGCACGACAGCACCTGGATTCAAGAGGTGGCTCTGTGCCAAATGAGGAATCGGTTAACTTAAAACACATAAAAAGGACCCATTTGAGCCTCAGGTTGTACAAAAACCTTCGGCACAAACGGGTCGACCAAAGACAACACGGTCAGGTCTTGACCCCTCAAAGTTCTATAGTCTCTAGTTCATAACAAACAGTCTCTTCTAGAGGCTGTGGTTGGGGTAGTAGTCTGGTGAGGGCTCTGCCACCGGCTCAGGGGTGGTGTAGAGGGGGTTGGGGAAATCCGGCGGGTGAGGCAGTGGCCCTGCTGCCTTGGGCCTCCTCCTGTAGGCCATCAGCCAGCACGAGATGGCAACTGCGACCGCCACCAGGGCCAAGAGTGTCGTGATGATCAGCGATATGATCAGGCCCAGTTTGGGCAGGCAGACATTGTCGATTTCTTCTATCGAAGGTCCTGCAACAAGGAAAAATATCCGTGAGTGAGCATTAATGTCACTGGCAAAGAGACTTATTTTAGTGGCATCGTTTAAAAACTAAATAGCACAAATATCCTTTGACTTACCTTCAGTGGGCAGTGCCACTTGGTTCTCCTTCTTGTCGAAGGTGAGGATGGCGTTGGACTGCACCATGATTTCCTCTCTGAGGGCTCCTTCCTGGAAGCCTTCCAATGCCAAACTGTTCAGGTCTGGAGCTTGACGCTTCCTCCTTCCGAATGCATCCACTCCATCACAGTTCACCTGGAGGCACAAACACATCAGTCAGATCAGAAGAAATACAATATTATTTCACAACAACCATAAGTGGAATATTCACACTATGGGTAATTACTAGGACCCTACTATGTCAAACCACGGCTTACTAGATACTATACAGGCTAGCCGAGATACGGAAATCATTAAAAATGTAGATGGCAATAGCTGACAAACTGGCAAAGCAAATCCAGAGTTGAAGGCGGGGCTTAGTGGCTCAAAAATTAAACTCAGCCACTAATGACCAACAATCAGAAGTTTATGTCATGAAAACACACCTTTATTTTCCTTATTTGTCAGTGTGTTATCCTATTGGTTGGTCGGTATAGGTAGGACTTGTGGCGATCCTAGCGGGAAAAGTTGTCAAATGGTTTTCCTTATTTAAAACTCAGTTAGCCTGTATAGTATCTAGTAAGCCATGGTCAAACACATGTCTAAAATTTAAAAAAACATCCCCAATGTAAAATTCTTAAATCTTAGGACTAGAAAATACAGGACTGTTCAGGCTAATCTTCTATAATAAGTCTGATTTTACTTCATGGGATGTACAGAAAAGATTATAATTTCCAATGACTTAAATTTTCTTTCCTTCGGAAATAAAACATTTTGACTTATGTTTAAATATAGAATTAGCCTTTCTTCTATCAATTTATTCATTAAATTTACTTAAAACATTTTGTGTTGGAAGAAAAATAGCTAAACTTACCGGTGGACAAGACCCGAAGCACACCCTGATGTTACACTGGAACCTCAGATTGTTGCTCGTTGGGAACTTGAATGCATTGAATCTGGCCATCAAGATCTTGCGGTCTGGGTCCAGTTGCCAGTTTCCGAAAATGCTTGGGTCCGTAGCACACCCGTTTGAGTCTGTCACCTCGTACTGAATTTCTTCATTGTCCTCAATGGTCTTGGCCACACAGCTTCGTGCAAAGCCTCCGTATATGACTGGAAAAGAGGGAACCGGTTACTTTTAAGAACTAAATGAGAGTTTTAGGATTCAGTAAAAAGGAAGTGAGAACTAACGGAACAGTCAATCTGAACTAAGTTGAAGATGAAAGAATAGACAATGTTACTAAACAATTTTTAGAACAAACTGAGAGGCTTTTAGAGAGAAATACTTTTGAGAGCCTCAAATATTAAAGAGGATTATTGTTACACTTACAGTCAGGCTGAACATCCACCCTGAGCAACAAGTCATCACCAATTTCAGCGCTGTTGACTTCTCGGCCATCAGCGTTCGAAATGGTCATGATACAAGTTGGTGGAGGACCAGTGTTGGCAATGGTTCCTGATGTTGTGATCATGCTGCACAAGTAAAAAATTATATTAAAAAATTAAACATAAAGCTCGCTCTTAAAGTATTGCATCTAACTGTAGGATTGATAAACATGTACGATCAAATATCAATAAACACCACTCAATTACTTGTTAAAAGATTATAGAGCTCTTTATCATAAAAATCAAGTGTTGTAATGATATTTTGTTAATGAATTGGTGGATATTTTAATTCACATTAACAGGATTTACAACAAAAAATTTTATTTTTTTTTTCAATCAGAAATTAATAATGACATTTTTGCCTGAAAATAATATTACAATAGAAATAAAAAAAAAATATCTCTGTAGCAGATAGAAATGCTACAGTTCTAAAATATTAACAAGTAACAAATTTTGGAAAATATTTCTCTTTTTTACCCTGTTAAAGGAAAATGGATGAATGGAAAAATAAGAGAAAGCAAGTACCTGACATTGAAACCCAATGTGATGGTCTTTTCTCCTGTGTTGTACACACATTTGATGTGGTAAGCTTTGGCACGATAAGTCATAAGTTTTGGATGTTTCTGAATGACTAATATAAATGATGCATCACCCTATGGAATAAAATTTCGATTAGATTCCAATTCCTAAATTTGAAGTTACTTTGAAGTTCGACAAGTGTCTAATTTAAGATGTTTTTGGTCCTTTCTAAGAAACTGTTGAAATTTTGCAAATATTTGTGTTTTGTTGAAATTTCATCTTTTTAGATACTTACATTGGTATGGATAAGTCCACAAGTGTTAAACAGCACCTTGAAGTCAATTATGTCTCTTTCTCTGTTCCTCACTACACGTCGACATTCGTGGTCTTGGCTGTGTCCTTTCACATACAAAACACCATCGAATGGCTCCAAGTCAACTGATACTTGTATTCCGTCAGCCAAGCACACCACTGGAATAGTAGGGGAAATTAGCATCAATAAGATATCATTTGTTATGTTGGGGGTTGTTTGTTTGGGGGTCTTTTTGGTTTATAGGGTTCTTATTAAAAAGAGGTTATTTGAGAATAATGATAACTTACCAGATAGTTCTGTCAAAGGTGGCACAGTTCTTACAGTTCCTGCAGAGGGAAATAAAATGAATTAACACACAAAAGATCTTCAAGGAAAAATAGTTAGATTTCAGTATGTTTTGTAATCATATTTTATGTACAGAAATACATCATGTTATAATTACTTTTAAGCAATAGTTACAACAGAAAAAAACATGCATAATACAAAATTGTGTAATTGTTTGATTTTAAATCATATCGTACAGACTATATCACAGCTAATAAAGTATTTGTGAGAGTTGCAATTTCTAACTTCAATAAATTAGTGTTTATTTACAAAGATGTAAGTATGGTTTAGAGTTTTTAAAGGTGAAATGTAACAACTTTCACAGTTATGAAGTTTTCTTACAGTAAAAGAAGGTAGATCAAATTATTAAATTAATATAAAAGCTTGAAATGGAATTAAAATCAATATTTTAATTTTATTAGAATCAATTCTATTGTCTTATTTAGTAATGCGGATTAGCTATCCACATAATGTCTAACTATACTCCTACTTTTAATAACTAACTATTTACCTGTTTCATAACATCCACTGCCAGTCCTGTCATACGGATCACCCACATATAGTGGGGGACAACTGCAAATTGCTTCATGATCTCTGGCCGTACACACTGCCTTTTCACCACAGATGTAGCAAGGGCCTGGAAAGATAATGCCCCATTAGCTACTGTTTACTTAATAAAAACACTAGTTTAGCAGTTGAAACATATCACAATACTCACTTATGCACTGGCCTGTGCTCAAATCACATTCCTTATCTGATGAACAGTCAGCATTAGACTTGCAGATGTCCACAATGACCACACCTGTAAATAAGCATATCTAATTAGGATTCATTATCATACATAAACCCTTTCAGTTATAGCCCGAGATTGTTATTAAGTTCTATAAAAAATTTAAGGCAGTCAGGACTGAAGGGAAGGGTTAATTAGATATGATTCAACCTACAGGGACCTGCAAGAACTAAATTATTTTTCATCTCAAAGTATGTGCACATTTGTAAAGTTAAAGTGCACCATGCTTGAACTTTATGGCTTTAAAAATACTACAATATAGATTTGTTTTACTTACATCCTCTGATTACAGGATCTCCAATGCTGTCAGGTGGACAATCACATCTGTATCCACCATGAAAGTTGGTACAGATGGCATTTCTTGCACATGGATTCTGTTGACACTCATCAATGTCTGGAAAATGATAGATACTAGTCAGATAACTTGCTTACTGGTACTTTTATGTAAATACATAATGAGTCCATACTTCAGCATATGTAAGGTATGATGTGCTGAATAAATACTCAAAACCATAATTTTTTTCCATTATAGGATAAAAACTACCCATTTCTTTACAACTGATGAATATTAATACATAAAGGGAATTGGAAAAGGAGGGAGGATTTAATTTCAATGAAGTGAAAAAGGAACAGGATTATTTGAATTGTTAAAAACCTTTTTTAAGAATTGCCAGAATACATACCTTTACAGAATCCATTAGACATTAGCTCAAATCCTCTTGGACACACACAGAAGCCGTCTTGCACACCTGTGTACAAACATTCTTCATTTGTCGGGCATGGATTGGTTGTTGTGCAGTTTCTGCTAGTTCCTGAAACAAATACATAACACTTTAGAACCCTGACATTTTGAGAATTTAGAAAAAATAAGGCTAGTCACTTGCACTAAAGATACATACTTAAGCAATAGTCTCCTGTTCTGTCATAGTTTGTAGGACATCCACACTCCTTGCTGTTCAAGCAAATGAGATTTCCAGGGCATGTGAAATCAATACCACATTCTTGCACTAAAAAACAAATTTGCAATTGGTATATATCCAACAATGTTTGTGAAAGAAAGCATTTGAAGTTTCTGCTCTACTTCACTCAGCCATATTCACCAATCATTCATACAAAATTTTACACACACTAACAGTTGAGTTAGAAAATAAACTTACCAAAGAAGCAGTTAACTTTAGGATTTCCTTGATACCTTGGTGGACAAGTGCAAGTTGCCTTGTGGTTTTCTCCTTTGCAAATGGCATTGATTCCACAAGGTTGGCCTTGAGTACAAACATCTAAGAGTAAAAAAAAATCAAAGTGAGTCACTTAAAATAACAAATTGCTGTGAGTAATTAAAATAACAATCAAACAGTGTAATGATTTGAGTACTATTGACCATTTATGTTACAATACAACTTCAATTCAAACTGTAACTCACCATAGCATTCCCTAGTGAATGAGTTGCATGCCTCGTGGTATAGACAGTCCCTGTCACTCTTGCAGCCTGGCGGCTCTTCCCGTTCGCATTTGCCTCCGTAGGGCTCTCCTCTGAACCCTGACGGGCAGCGGCACTCGTATGACCCTGGTGTGTTGACACAGTCTGCATACTCTCCACAAAGGGAGTGGCCGTGCTCTTGGCATTCATTGATGTCTAAAATACAATACAGTTGTTAAAGTAGAACACATGCTGACTGGTAATTTCCTACTGATGTAGGATGTCATATCATTTATTGTAAGTTATTCAGTACTATCTGTAAATATGCTAAAGATTCTTAGATACTAAAGTAGAACACATGCTGACTGGTAATTTCCTACTGATGTAGGATGTCATATCATTTATTGTAAGTTATTCAGTACTATCTGTAAATATGCTAAAGATTCTTAGATACTAAGGTATTTAGAAGGCACTACCAATTTACAATGGCCCTTATAAGGAATGTTTTACTCTTAAAAAGATATTAAATATTCAGTCTGTCTATAATTTTTTAACAATAGTTTCATCCACCTCATTAGCATACTTCTTCTAATGAACAGGTTTGGTTAGTAATGAATACCTATAGTTACATGAAGTTAATTGAAATATGAAAAACAAACAAAAAACAAATATCTCTCTTTTACTTACCAATACAAACTCCACTAACAAGCAACTTGAAGCCTCTTGGGCAAATACAGTATCCATTTTCTCGTCCAGTATAGACACATCTTTGGTTGTCAGGACAGGGATTGGTTGTGGTACAATTGATGCTTGTCACTAGAATTGTACACAGTCAGTTAGTATGGGATTTGTCAACACATATATATGAATAGGCATTAATTACGAATAATAGATCCTCCTAACTCTAAATATGCAGGAAAATAGGAATAAAAAGCTGATAGCTGGTGGATTTTGAACTTAAAAAACACCATTTATATACAAATGAAATATAATTTGATAGTTCGTTAATCAGTGAGTACTTATTTACTTACAGATACAGAAATCTGACTGCCTCTTGAAGTCCCCAGGACATCCACAAGTACCGTCTCCCAAACAGAACAGGTTACCAGGACAGCTTATGTCCGTCTGGCAGCCAGGTCCAACTTAAAGGAGGAAAAAAAATAATTAATGAGTCATTCTTTCATATGAAAGCTACAGACTGGTTTTGCTACTTTGAGATGAGACTTACTTGGATAACAGTACTCCAGTGGGTTTCCTCTGTATCCTGGTACACACTCGCATTGTGGGCTGTGATCGATGACGCTGCATTTGGAGTTGCGTCCACAAGGATTGCTGACCACACATGGATCTGGGGGAAGGGTAGGGATTGCATTAGCTTTATTCATATTATGGAAATCAGGAGAAGTAAACAATTCAGGAGGAGGAAATCTCTTTTTTCACTTACTGTAGCACTGTTCAGCTGAAATGTCACATGCCAGATGATTGGGACATTCCAAGTCTGACTGGCAGAAGCCTTCCCTAACTTGACCTGAAGAGGTTTAAAATAAATTAAATTAAACTAATCTTGCACACTCAGAATCATCATAAAATTAAGCATTGGCTTAGTGCAAAATATCATTAGTAACTATGCTGATTTTCTTTAAAGTATAGGACAAAATTATGCTGTATTAGTTAAGGTAGAAGCATAAAAGTTACATAGAGTACTCACATCCAGAGTTGAATGGATCCCCAAAGGTGTTTGTTGGGCAACGACACTGATAGCTACCAATTGTGTTGAAGCACTGGGCTCCTGTTCCACATGGGAATGGGCTCTGGTCACACTCATTTATGTCTGAAAGAGGTACAGTTTGTCAAATATTATAATTGGAAGCAGGTAACTGCATTTTTAGATGCCAATTTGAGTGACAGGTTGTTTAACTTCATTTGGCATTTTTGAGACCAAAGGAAAAAGTAAATCTACCTACCTCTACAAATTCCATTCGACATCAGCACAAAGCCTTTCGGACACACACAGACTCCAGATGGATATTCTGCTGAGAGACATTCCTCATTGTCTGGGCATGGGTTTGAAGTACTGCAGTTCCTGCTTGTTTCTGTTACTAAAAGAAAAGAATCTTATCATTAAATTAAATTCTTTAATAAAAAGACATGTCTATTCAAGACCCACAAATATCAGATATTGAATTTCTTTGCTATTAAATGAGTTTAAAAAGTTTAGAAACATAAGGTTTTAAGAGAAAGCAACATTAATGTTGAGGTCTAAAAAAAATAAGTCATTTGGAACATTAGTACCTGATTACTTTAATTTTTAGGTAATTTATAAAAGGATATGTATGTTAATACTCTTTAACAAAATATATCTACAGTAATTGCCTTACTGTTAATTAGAGTAGATATATTCATGCGTGGTTTGAAATTAAACTTTGTTTTTAGAAACATTTAAGAGAAGTAATTATTACTTACTGATACAGAAAAAGCCTCTCTGTTCAAAAGGCGCAGGACAGCCACAACGTGCTCCATCCAAACACACCAAATTGCCAGAGCAAGGATTGTGAGATCCACAAGTTTCCACTAAAAGTAAATCAGTAAAATGTTAGAATATTTCATCACACTTCTACAATGTTGGTGAAAATTTTATGCATTTAATCTTGTAACATAGACTTCTAACAATACTTACAAACACTGCACTCAACATATGGGTTTCCAGTGAGTCCTGGAGGACAGTAGCACTCGTGATGGTGATTGGCTGCACTGCAGAGAGCTCTTCTACCGCAGATGCCAGGTCTACTGCACACTTCTGTATAAACAAGGAAAAAAAGATGTTAGAAGTCTTAGAAGAACATATGCTTTCTCTGAGGAAAATAAATTAAAAATAGATGAGAGGATATTTTGACTACATTTCTTTGGAGTCATTTATGAAATAAAAAAGTTATAAAGAAAAGTTTCAGAAAGTTGAGATATTAAAAAAATTGAAGAACTATTGTAATGCAGATAGAACTTACCATAACATTCACCAGTAAGTCTGTTACAACCCTCAATGGACTTGCAGTCTTCATCTCTCCTGCACATCTTTGGCATCTGTCGGCCTGCAAATATTAAGCACAAAAATTAAGTTATGGTAAAGCATCCAAATTTAAGCTAATGATGCAGAAAAGCAGTTTATATAGGAAGATAAAAAAATTTAAGTGTATTTATTCTATTGAATAATTTTAATGCAAAGGAACTATCTAATTTTTTTTTAAAATTAGCTATCAGGGACTCTTTACAACTTCCTTTAATTATTGAATTGTAGGATTATTGATTATATTAAAAACATCATTGCCAAGAAAACACATATGAGATAAAAGGAAACCCTTAAGTATACAACTAAAGAACACTTACATCCTTGTTCATATGGATCTCCGTCCAAACCTACAGGGCAGCTGCATTTGTAGCCTCCCGGCAGGTTGGAACAGATTGCACCCAATGCACATGGACCTCTGCCTTGTAAGCACTCATTGATGTCTAAAAGAAAAATATGAGAACATGAGTATATTTGTTTATGATACAGTTTATAACATAGACAAATTCATTAATCAGTAGAACTACAAATATTTGAGCAAGATACTTTACCTCTGCATTCATTGTTGACACAAACATAATTCTTTCCACAGTGGCTGTCGACTTCACATTCATATTGAACTGAAATAAAAGACAATGAAATTAGTTCTCCTATTACTAAAACGAACTGCTTAGATATTTAGGGTCAAAATTCATAAAGTAGAGGTTTGTCTTTTACACTGCCGGTAATGACATAAAATTTGATTTTAATAGGAAATAATCTGAAATCAAGTAATGCTGCTTAAAACTTTGTAAATTGCATTTACAAGCTGAGAAGCTTTTTCATAATTGATACAATTCATTTTCAAATTAAAAAGAAATGGAAGGGTTGGATAAGAAACTACTGACAGCTTTTCTAATTGTGTGATTTTAGCCAAGAAAATAAAATTTATAAGATATCTTCAGTATAAAATTTAATTATGTTCATATTATAGGCAACCCACAAAACCTACTTAAAAATTTTCAAATAACCAATATGTCTTCTTTTTAATTTTTTATGTTCTCCACTGTTCTCAGAAAGAAATTTTAACGATATAAATACATTACAACTTACTCCTTGAACATTGCCTCAAAGCATCTCCAGTGTATGAAGGAATACAAGAGCAGATAGCCTTGTGATCTGCAGCATGGCACTGTGTGTTGACACCACAGATTCCTCCAATGGTACAAGGATCCTGGCAGATTCGGTTAACACAGGCCTTGTCAAATGGACAATTGCTGTGAGAACGGCATCCCGCTGGGAAAGAGAGGAAGAGTTCAGAAAAAAAGCCACAAAAATTCAAATTATCAAGAATCAAACTGTTAAACTGAAGACTTAGAGTGCGAAAAATGGAAATAAATACTCACGTATGCATTCTGATCTGACACACAGCTGGCTGACAGCACAGTCCGAGTCCCTCCTGCAGCCTGGCTCTGGCAGTGGCAGGCAAGCCACAAGTGGGTCACCCGTGAGGTCAGCAGGGCAGCTGCAGTGTGGCTGGTGTGAGACTGGGGTACAGTGTGCACCCTGTCCACATGCACCACTAAGCTCGCACACCTGCTGACATCGTCCATGTAAGCATGTCTCGTCGTAGGGGCAGTGTGCATCCGTGCGGCACCCTACCACGCAGCGCTGGCTCTGACATATGTGGCCCAACGAGCACTCTCGGTCTGATGTGCATTCTGGCAGAACTCGCACTCGCGTACACAGCGTGTGCGGGTTGCCAGTGAATCCTGCAGCACAGTGGCATATGCGGTCGTGGTTGATGGCCTTGCAGAGTGCGTTTTTGCCGCATGCGCCGTACACCGAGCACGGGTTCTGGCACACACGCCCAATGCATGTCTCGTCAAACTTGCAGTTTCCGTCTGTACGGCACCCTTTCACGCAACGCGTGGCCTCGCAGATCTTGTCCACTGAGCAATCGAGGTCGTGCTCGCACTCCACATCTGGTGGTGCGACGCGGCACTCAATGTAAGCATCACCACGGAAGTTGCTTGGGCATGTGCACACAGGGCGATGGTTGTCAGCGTGGCATTCGGCATTGACACCACAGCTGTTGGGCAGCAGGCAAGGGTCCTGGCACTGGCGGTTGACGCATGCCAGGTGGCGTGGGCAGTTGTTGTCGTGCCGGCAGCCAGCCACGCAGCGCTCACTCTCGCAGATGTAACCGACAGAGCACTCACGATCACTCTCGCACTCAGGTGCCACCTTCAGCTGCTCACACACCACATTTGGATTTCCACGGAAGCCACTTGGGCAGCTGCACTCCGGCTTGTGGTTGATGGGACGGCAGATGGCATTGCGACCGCAGGCACCAAACACGGCACACGGGTTCTGGCAGACACGGTTGATACAAGCCTCATCGGCACCACAGTTGGCATCGGAGCGACAGCCAATGACGCAGCGCTCGTAGCTGCACACATGGCGGAAGGGGCACTGATCGTCGGCAAGGCATTCAGGGTCTTCGAAAATGCGGCATTCGACGCGTGCCTCACCCACGTAGCCTGGGTTGCATGTACACAACGGCCGGTGGTTGTCGGCTATGCACTCCGCATTGATGCCACACACTCCTGGCTGATGGCACACCTTCTCACAGTGACGACGAACGCACGCTGAATCATGAGGGCATTGGTAGTCATTTCTGCACCCTTCAAAGCATTCACCAGACTCACAGTAGAAGCCTGAGCCGCATTCAACATCATCCAGGCAACCCACAGTAGGCTGTCTTTCTGCAAAAAAAAGTGAGAAGTTGATTTTAAATGCAAACACAAAAGATACTGTAAATCAATGAGGGAAGATATATTCTACCCACCACCCTTGACTCTAAGGAATATCACGAAAGGAAATTGTTTAAAATATATAAATCTAAAGTAACAATCATAGTTGTCTACATAAATCACTCAAACCCCATTCGAAAGTTTTAGGATCAATTCCCTTTGAATTTCTAAATTGAATTGAGTAATATGTCTTAGATTGATGAATTGCATAATTTAGTTTGTCAGTAAAGGCATTTTAAAAATATTTTGTGTGCCTTTAATCTATATTTTTTATCTCTAATCTTTTCTTAGATTATCATTCCATTTTTTCTATGTCTTTCTATTTCAATATCAGGAGAAAGGAAATTATCTATAATGAAACCACTAAAAGTTATCTAAGCTTTTGGTTATCTAAGTTTTTTTTAGCTAAGCTAAGGTGGACTATGAATTTGGAAGGAAATCGGTGAACAGTGCAATTCAGAAAATTATTTTTTTGTAATAACATCCTAAGAGTATCTAAACTAGCCTATTTTTTTGGGATAATGATCCATGAGAGAAACTTATATCACAAAAGTCAGAGTCTACTTACCAAGCACACAACTTTTGTATGGATCACCGGTGTATCTTGGCTCACAAGTACAGATGGCCTTGTGATCATTGGTATGGCAAATGGCATTCACTCCACAAGCCCCGTAGAAACTGCAAGGATCCTGGCAACGCTTGTTGATACAATCCTTGTCATAAGGACAGGAGTGGTATGTGCGGCAAGCATCAATACAATGGCTGTTCTCACAAATGTGACCAGCACCACAGTTGTCATCGGTGTAACAGTGATCTGGTGGAACTGTAACAACAAAAGTTTGTTTTATGTTAATCTGTTTTATTTTTAGACAAAGGTTAATTCACTTAATGATAGATTTTAAAGAGATTGTACTAAACTAAAATTATGTAATTTTTAAATATTCACACAAAAATAAGGCAAGAGATAGATAAATAAAAGAAAAGACATAGCGGTTGATGTTATAGCACCTGAAAAAAAGAGGATTAGAGAATTACCTGGGTAGCACTGAATGTTTGGATCTCCTGTGAGTGAAGATGGGCAAGTGCAGATGGGATGATGGTTGTCCACTAGACATCTTGCCGCAACTCCACATACATCTGGATAAGTGCAAGGATTGGTACACTGCCTACTCACACACGCTTCGTTGTACTGACAGTCTTCGTTCCTTCGACAGCCAACTGAAAGGTTTATTCAGTAAGTGAAAGAGAAATAAAAGATCATTTATTTATTTCAGCTTTAGGTTACCATTTTTTTATGGTGTGGTTATTTACTTTATGGTGAGTAAATCAGATTTGTAAATCAATGGTGTAATTAATGTAATTTAATTAAAATTTAAGCAATAACTTTTATAACATTTATTGGTTTACAAAGAGTGAACTAACCAAGAGAGATCAGATCTCATTGAAGCATAAAGTATTAAATTAAAAGTATTGTTTCTTTAAATATAAATAAACTTAAATTGAGAATAGATCAAATTCTTCAAAATTAGAGGAAAAAGCTTTGATTTATTTACCTAAGCAGCTTCTTGATTCACATATTTGTGAAGATCCACAATCTGAGTCTTTCAAACACTCAACCAATTGGCTTGGAACTGTAAAGAAATGCAAATATTGAAGGAATGCTATTCAAAGATGCTTTGGAAATGGTTGAGAGCACTCATAACTTATTTTTAAAAAGAAACAGAAAATAGTTTTTTTGGAGATTATTCCTATTAGGTATTGAAAAATGTTCTTTCAAGAGTAAATGCAAGCAACTTTAAAGCATTCTTACTTTCTTTGCAGTAATCATCAGGATTTCCTTCGAAGCCAGACTTGCATGTGCAATAAGGCCTGTGGACAATCGGTCTACAGTCAGCATTTCTGCCACATGGGTCTTGCACAGAGCAAGGATCAACACATCGGCTGTTAATACATACTTTGTCAAATGTGCAGTCTGAATCTGTCCTGCATCCCACTGGAAAAATTATGAGGTTAAAATGGTTCTTAAATGTAAACTTGAGAAACAACCAGTCATGTAGTTGAATTGGAGTAGTTAGTACTTACATATACACTTTGTGTTTTCACATATTTCACCAGTGTGGCAGAAGGAGTCTGATCGGCAACCAGTAACAACTGCAAAAAAACACGAACTTTGTATTGGTTGTTGTAATTTGTTTACGGATCATTGATATCTAGCTCTAACTCATTCACAAGGACAAGATAGATCTAGCCTGCTTCAAACTATGAAGCTTGGTATTTTGAATTCTAATCAAATATATTTTTTATTTATCAGAAGCAAATGGTGATTAACAGCAGAGCAACACTAGCTTTTAAAAAGCATAATGTGACCCTGGTTATTAAGGTTCTTAGATTAGGCACCATATTCTTACTCAATAATCCACAAAACTAAACACATAGGTGAATTCTGAAGGGTAAACAAAACTGAACACCTACCAATGCAATGAGAATTCTCGCATATCTCCCCAGGTGAACAGTCAGAGTTGTGATGACACTCATCCCTTGGCTCAGGTGTACACTGCACTTTAGCATTTCCTTTGTGCTCCTGAGGACAGATGCACTCAGCCTGGTGATTGGCTGCTCTGCAGAGGGCCTTGACACCACATGCTCCTGGTCGGCATGGACTGTCACAGCGCCCTTGGATGCACGCCTGATCGTCTGGGCAATGCTCATTGTAGCGGCAACCCACTGGATTGAAACAGTGTATGTTAGTCAGGTATTTAGTAAAAATTGTGAGCATAATAATTTCTAAACATCAGATCAGAAGTGACATGAATTAAATAATCCTTACCCATGCATCGTGTACTGATACAAATCTTGCCCAACTGACAGTCTGTGTCCACATGACATTCCACTTGAACTGGAAGCACAAAAGCATTTTAATATTTTTTTGCATAGAATAATTCAAAACTATAAATCTCTCATATGCTCATTGACAGCAATGGACTCTAACCGTCTGACTCACACGGAACCAACACTGACCTACTGAGCTTGCAATTGGTTACCGCAGATACTACACTAGTAGATCTACTAGTGTAGTATCTGTGGTAACCAATTGCAAGCTCAGTAGGTCACGTGTTGGTTCCGTGTGAAGTCTTGAACCAGATAGGCGGTTAGAGTCCATTGTAATTTCAACTAGACTTACTTGTTCTGCACAACACTTTAGGATCTCCTTCGTGATCTGGTGGGCACCTGCACAGAGCGGCATGGTTGATGGCACGGCACTCAGCATTGATGCCACACTTTCCTGGCTTGCAAGGATTCTGGCACTGGTTCTCAAAGCACTCCTGAGTGAATCCACAGTCACTGTGACTGCGACAGCCATCTAAGGAAAACAGCAATGCATATAGTATAGAAAAGTGAGCATGCTCAGAAATTTTTTTAAAAAGAAAATACTATCAAATAATTTTGAAAAGTATTAGATTAAAAATTAGTTTAAATTTAATTTTTTTAAAAATAAACATACATAATTCATTTTATCTTTTAAAAAAGTTAGAGAATGTTAAAAAAGTTAGAGCCTTGTTCCTTAAATATTAATACAAAAATCATGATTTGTAAAATTATCTTTTTAACTACTTTTGTTATAATAAAATGATGTTAAAATAAATAAAAAAATAATGTCATATACATAAAAAATACTGATGAAGTATTAACAATGGTTTACTAAAGTTAATACTTTTAACAATTCATAAGTATTTAATTAAAAATAAAATTAAAGAAACTGATAAAACATTCACATTAAGTATTTGTAATGGATAAATTTAAGACATGCATAACTTACAAAAGCATTTGGTGTTTTCACAAATCTGGCCAGGGCTGCAATCATTGTCAGAAGTACAACCTGGTACAACTGAAATAAAAAATACCCTTAGTTTACATGAAATAGTAACAGGATTTAAATAAAAATATATACTGTCATGAATTTATGTAAAAAAACCCAATTAAAATGAAAGTTTAAGTACCTGAGCACTTTCCACCAAGACACACTTGGCCAGGTGAGCAGTCATTGTCTCTTCTGCACTCTGGTCCAACTGTAAACAAAGAAACAAATTAATTTTGCATCAACTTACATGCATATACAAAGTTGTTTGTTCAGTTTTCTGAGCTGAAAACGAGTAACCAAAAAGAACAATAACACAAATGTTTGATGTCACTAGAGCATATGCCAACTAAAATGACTTCTAGATTAAAAAGTTTAAAGTGCATAAATTTGTAAAGGTATCAATGATGCTTCTTAAAAACTGTAATTACTCCTTAATACTTAGTTATAATTTTGAGACAGCATCTAACTTTCTTACTTATTAATGAATATACATTCTAAATTTTTAGTTCCTACAAAATCATACCTTCAACTGTCCCAGCTGGGATGTATTAAAAGGTATATCTTATATCAAGTTGTGCTAAACTTACTTGTCCTGCATTCAATCTGTGGATTTCCAGTGTATCCAGGCAGACAAGAGCACTGTGGCCTGTGACTTATTGGCTCGCATCGAGCATTCGGACCACAAGCACGAGGCAAAGAGCACACTCTCTGGCACTGGGAGTTGTAGCAACCCTCATCCAGAGCACAGTTTTCGTCACTGCGGCAGCCCTCTAAAAACACACGAGTCAGTTAGAACATGATTATTAAGAAAATGCATAAATTGTGATAGGCAGAATTAGTGACTCACCAAAACATTTGTTGCGTTGACAAATGTGCCCAAGAAGACAATCCTCATCTCTGCGGCACTCAACATCATCTGAAATAACATATTTTCATTAGTATTTCATTGTAGTTGCAGAGGAAGAGTGAACTGAAAGCTAAATCCATAGAGCTTAGGATTGTTTCAATTTTTACCTTCACATCGCTTGTTGATACAGATCTTTCCAGGCAGACAATCTGCATTGGTGACACACAGACCTTCAACTGAAAGATAAAATTTAATTGTAGTTTATTTTTTTTAAATCTATAATAAATGTATAATACATTTGAAAATAGTGGGCAGTCATTTTAAACATTTTCATAGCTTGGTAGGTGCAATGCTAAAATATAATTGTGTTATATTTTTCAGCACTTTCTGAAAGGACATATGTTTTTTCCATACAGTAAAATATTAATCAAATTGTTACTTGGGATGATTGTTAAGGAAATTTATCTACTTTTACACAAGAAATAAAGCAAATGTTATAAAACTTACTCTTTCTGCATTCAATGATTGGGTTTCCAGTGTATCCTGTCGGGCAAGAACACTGTGCTCTGTGCACATTGGCCTCACAGATTGCTTTGAGGCCACAGGTGTTACTGAAGCGACACAATTGCTGGCACTGCCGGCTAATACACACTTCATCATTCAAGCAGCCCTGGTCAGAGCGGCAGCCCACTGCAACGAGAAACCAAATCATATAACTGACATAAAAGTATCCAAGGAATGAAAACTTATATTCACTGATCAACGAAGGTTATTATGGGGCTGTAGCACCAAGTAGAACTGACCCAAATTTCTCGACTGTATACAAATCAATATACCTAGGGCCATAAGGGACATGCTACTAGTGCCAGTGGCGGATCTAGAACATGAGCAAGGGGGGGGCTAACTTAATCTGATTGAGGATGATAATGAAGTAACAAGCCGTGCTTTTTATAATATTCGTTAATGTCTTAAATATTGAGGGCAGTGTTGAATGTAAATGACTAGTATTGTTAAATATAACTAATTAATTAGAAAATTAAATTAGTTAATCATTAAATATATCAAAATATTAATAAGGGTGTGTCAACCGGGAGGGTTTTTTTTACGATGAATTGAGTCAAATATTTTTTTTCCAAGAATATAGATCAAATGTGAATTTTCGTGCACTTAATTTCAATGTTTAGCGAATAATACATCCATCCCGAGGCATAAGGAGGGTTTGGGGGAACCTCCCCCAAGAAATTTTTTGAAAATTTGACCCTAAAAGTTGTGTTTTGACTCATTTTTGGTCATTTGGGACCCTTTGAATGTCACACGAAAAAGATGATTTCTTGTACTCGTTTTCAAAGGAAAAAAACTGTAAGATATAAGAATTTCATGGGGGTGGTTTGAACCCCCTAACCCCGTCTCTATTTTCACAGAGTAAATGTTTTGTAAGAGACTTAGCGCATTAGACACTTTTAAAAGTGAATCTAATAAAAACCAGGGAGTTAAAGATCTTACAGAGGGGCTAAAGCTCATAACCTTTAAGTTGTAAAACAAATCTATAAAAATGTAAGGGGCTAAGTATTTCGGAGGTTATGCTTTGTAAGGCTTAGAAAGCTCATTGGAATCTACAAGTTCTGAATCGCATTTATATTAAAGTGCTGAAAGCTAAAGATCTTGGAGGGGGCTAACGCTTTTAGGCTAAAGCTCATTAAATTGCGAACTAAATACTATAAAACATCGCAAGGAGGCTAATTCTTTATGGGGGCTAAAACTCATTGGCCCCTTTAAATTGAGAATTGAATCTACACAAACTCAGGGCTAAAAGCCTTGTAGGAGCTAAAGATCATGGAAGGATTCATAAGGGTTAAAGCTCATTAAATAGTGAACCAAATATATATTTAAAAACGCAAGAGGGCTAAAAGCTTTGTAAAGGCTATTAAAGAGCATGGAGGGGGCTAATGTTTCATAGGGCTAAAGCTCATTAATTTGTATACAAACAAAAAAACGCAAGGAGGCGAATGCTTTTAGGGGCTAAGCTCATTGGGCCCTTTAAATTACGAATCAAACCTTCAAACATGCAGGGGGCTAATAATTTGTAAGGGCTAAAACCTCTAGAAATCCTTAAATAGTAAATGGAGTTTATAAAAATGCAGGGGGCTAAAGATCTTGGAAGGGGCTTAATGCTTTGTAGACCCTATGAATTGTGAAAAAGGCTACAAAAAACTGAAAAAAAGTTAAAAATTTTGAAAATTTAAACAAAATTTTCTCAAGACTTAATTTTTTTTTCGAAAAAGTTCAATTTTATGTAGTGTAAACTTAAGTCCCAAGGGGGGGGCTATAGCCCCTATAGCCCCCCCCATAGATCCGCCACTGACTAGTGCTATAGCAAAAGGCTGAAATCTCTTGAAGGGGTGGCAAAATAACCTTTCATGAGGCAAAAAAGCTTTTAATATATCCTTGTCAATTGTCAATTGCTTGTTTAATTATCAATTGGTACTTTATCTCCTTTTGAGGAAACAAGAGAATATGCAATAGCTACAGAAACTTATTTAGTTCACTTAATGAAATTTAAAAGATTAACAGGACAAAACAAAATTATAATCATAGAAAACCTGAAAAACAACCTAGATTTACACTTCCAATAAGAATGTAGTAATTTTTTAGGGGTTCTAGTTAAAAATACCTCAAGTCCTTACAAGTATAAACTGATACAATAAAATTATATCACAACTTAATAAAATCACAAAGATATGTACCCAAGCATTTGTAGTTCTGACAAATCTTTCCTGATCCACAATCAGTATCAATGATACACTCAAGCCTAGAGCATTCTACCCTTGGGTCTCCAGTGTGTTCTGGCAAGCAAGAGCACAATGGCCTGTGGTTGACAGGTTGGCACTGTGCCTTGGTGCCACATGCAGTTGGGCTGGCACATGGGTCCAGGCATTGGTTGTTGATGCAAGCCTCTGTAAGTGGACACTCCGCATCTCGACGGCAACCCGAGAGGCACTGACCATACTCACAAATGAACCTTTATATAGACAGAAGTTAAGCGTTAAAAACATCAATTGGATACATCTAACAGAAAAGGAGAGTATATGACACTTACCCAGTTGGACAACTTTTATCGTTGGTGCAGAATACACTGCATCTACGGTCCACACATTTTTCATTGTCCAAACATTCATTGTCACTGCTACATGTGACACGGCAGATAGTGTCCTCACAATAACGTCCCAGGCCACACCTGTCATCTGCATCACAACGTGTGATCACTCGGTCGCATTTGGTATTTGCCTCGCCCCGCAAGCCCGTTGGGCATGTGCAGTGGATAGCATGGTTGATGACATCACAGTTGGCATTGGTACCACAGGCTGTTGGGCTGTCACAAGGATCTGCAATAGATTAATGTGAATTGAAATAAATTATTGAGGTAAGGTTATGTTAGCAGGATGGTATTTATTAGGTATAAAAACTTATAAACACCTTACATTTGAATTACTTTACTAATGTTCGGCACTAGTTAACTAGAACTAGTTGCAACTAGTAGTTAAACTACTAGTTAACTACTAGTTGATCAGTAGTTAACTACTTTTGGTTTAAACTAGTTCAACTATTAGTTGAACTACTTTTTTTAATAACTACTAGTTGAAACTACTTTCAAAATTTGAACTACTTTCAAAAAAATTCTTATTAAAATTTTTATCAAAATATAGAAAAAATTGTACTGTAACAAATTTAGTTAAGATGGTAGAGTACTCAAAATACCATAACCAGAATTAAAGGCCCTTTTTGCGCGTTTTTTGTGATATAGATAAGAAAGGTGTATTAGAATTTGGGCAAAAAATAGGTTATGAAATTAAATAGACTAGTTAACTACTTTGGAAAACAGTTAACTACTAGTTGTAACTAGTCCCAGGAAAAAATAGTTAACTACTAGTTGCAACTAGATTTTCCCAGACTAGTTAGTAGTTGGTAGTTAACTATTTTTTGACCACTAGTTGCCGAACACTATACTTTACCAAACATGAAACAAAATTAACAAGAAGCTGATTGAAATATGGATACTTTTAATTTATTTACTAATATAAATATACAATCCTTTTTAAGTGGTACTGAATATTAAAAATGAAACTTACTGATACACTGGTTGTTAAGACATGCTTCGTGGAAATCACAGTCCGTATCAGCACGGCATCCCACTAGAAATTCGAAAGTACATAAGTATTTTGATGTACATAGTTTTGAAGATTAAAATGTAAAGGTAGAAAGAACTGTAAATTTCAATATAATCTGAATCACTAAATAATCGTGAATAGCTTCAAGACATAATTTAGAATTTGGAGTATTGGGAATATAGTTTTCAACCTACCTCTGCAAAAGTTCTGTTCACAAATTTCTCCAGAATAACAATCCCTGTCTCTAATACATTGCACATGACAACGGTTGTTAATACATTTCTCGTTCACAGCACAGTCTCTCACGCTATTGCAAGGCACTGAAAACAAGTTTAATATTGTTAAGAAATTCCTCTAATTTTTCTTTGTAGCCAGAAAAATGTATTGTAGATAATGTAGCAGTGAAAAGAAAAACATAATAAGGAGGAACATCTAAAAATTTTATTAGAGATGATAAGCTTACTTCTGCACTGTCCATTGTGACATGTGAGCCCAGGTGGACATGGCTCATTACCACAGACAATTTGTGGTCTGATGCAACCAACATTGGCATTTGGTCGACCCACAAAGCCTTCTCTACAGCTACATACTGATCGATGGTCACTGACACGACACTCAGCATTTGGACCACAAGTAGCACTGCCTTCACATGGATCTGAAAAATAAAGAGTGAATTTGAAAAATTATGTAAAAATATCAAAAACCCATTACTTAATATTCAATGTAAATTAATTTTTTTCCTATGAGATTTAATGGTATGTAAACAAAAAAAAACCTTCCTCCATATGTAAGAGAATTAAAAATTATTTTACAGAAGATTTAATGAAACATTTTAATAAGTTAAATAAGAATATATTTACTACACAAACAATTAATTTGAAAGCATAGTTTTCTGGATTCTTTTTTAAAGTTATTACATTTATTTATTAGTCAGTATTTAAATCTGAAGGTCTGAATAAAAATACTTTTCGACATTGAAACTAAGTATTTTTGATACTTACCTCTACATTGATTGCTCACACATGCCAGATGCTGTGGGCATTGATCATTTGTTCGGCAACCAACTGTAATTAAAACATTTTGTTTAAAAACAGAAAATATCAGTGAAGAGAAAATTAATTCATGGCATTTTAAACTGAGTTACTTATTTGAATTTAAAGTAACAATGAGGACTTTTATAAAGAAAGATAAAAATAACCAGATGATATAAGTATTTTTTAATGCTTATAAATCCTATTTTCTTAAAACGTTGGCTTTTAAATGAGATAAATCTGTACCATAAAAACTATGAATGTACGAAAACTTAACTGGTTTTTATCCTTATTTATTACTTCATCCAGTTTTTTAAGCAATTATATAATTTGAGTTTAAATAAACTACCGAACTCAATTACATATTTATGGTGAGAATGAAATGTAAGCATACCTTGACAATGATTTCTAATACATATTTCTCCATTTTGACAGTCTGGATCTCGTCGACAAAGTACTGGAATTGAAACATGAGATTAGCAGTGCTATGAAACCAACATTTTCTTTAGATGATTTGAGATTGGATATTTTGTTGAAACAATCTTGATACACAATATTGATTTTAATATAATTAAAAAAGAACTTACATAAGCAATGATTGTTTACACATTTTTCTCCACTACTGCAATCATTATCAGCATTGCACTCCACTGAAAAATAATTATCATGAGAGGGATTTACGAACATAAAATTTCATATCAAGAAACTAAAGAAGTTGGGAAATATAGTCACATTGACATTAGAGTCCAAACATACCTCTGCACTTTCCATCCAAACAATAGTGATTGAGTGGACAATCTGCTTCTGATACACAAGATGGTAGTACTACAAAAAATTCATTATTGGTAAATGGCATAAAGGAAAAGGATCAGTTAGAATAGCACAAAAACTCATCAATATTAGTTTTTTCCTAAATGAAATAAACTCACTTCTCTGGCAAGCAATGTTGGGGTTTCCAGTAAACCCTGGAGCACATGTGCATTGTGTTCGATGTTGTTGAATCTTGCACAGAGTATTAGTACCACAAGCAGTTGAACTGTCACATGGGTCTATGAAAACAAAATTATTCATATAAATTTAAGTCCATTTAATCAAAATATTGAAATTAGAACAGGTCCACTCATTAAGTAATGGTTAAATGCGGGATGACTGAGTTATTTGGTTGATAAATAATCACCAGTCAGACATCAGTAGGTTAGATTATGAAATTGAAGATTGAAAATTGGAAGAAATTTTATCTTTAGAAAATAGCATATATAATTTTTGACTTACTTGTACAGATGTTCAATATGCAAGCCTCATTAGAGGAACAATCATTATCAATCCTGCAGCCAACTGTTAAAAAGAGAAATTTTTGAGTCACTCGAATTTTTAAGAAGTCAAGGAAAGCTAGAATAAGGAGAAACTTATTTCAGAAAATCCACTTACTTATGCACTTATTTGCAGCACAGATTTCTCTGGACAAGCACTCAGTGTCTTCTCTGCATCCCAACAAACACTGGCCTTGGTGACACAGCTCTCTTGTGGCACAGTCATCATCAGAGCGACAGCGCACTGAAAAGACAACAGACAAGTTTAGCGTCAAAAAGCAATGGAGGTAATGGATAAGAATTCTACAAAACAAAGAAGTGTCAAAATATGTTAAGGCAATAAAAGAAGAACTTACATTTACATCTCTTGTTAACACACACATAGCCAGATGTACACTCCTGATCAGTGGAACAATCAACAGTAACTGAAAGAAGAGAAACAATTGTTATACTCCTCTCTCTCAAATGAGTAATATATTAAAACAATCTTTTCACTTTAAAAGCAACTAATTAGAATGCGTCATTTTCTGAACAGATTAAAAAAGCCCACCCATATAACTTTATGATAATATAAAAATCAAGGGAATCTCACCTCTAATGCAACCTCTGTTAGTATCTCTTGGATTACCAGAGAATCCTGGCAGACAATAGCATGCAGCCCGATGATTTTCCACACGACAGAGAGCATTGGTTCCACAAACTCCAGGAGCCTGGCAAGGATCTGAATGGAAAGAGAGAGATATATCCTCAGCAATTGCTTTGCATAAATTCCAAATGTAAATAAAAACGAATCAAACATTATTGCACTATCTTGAATTGTCTTTAAATTTAAAGAGTTTATCAAAGAATTAATTTCATACTTTCTTTAATTAAAAGGTACTGATGTATTTGATAAATTCAAATGGATAGAACAGACTGTGTAAGGTGTAAGGCATTTATATAGACCAAACGTTAATATCTAAGTTTTGATAAAAGTATAAAAACTTATCAATGCAACACCAAGTATAAGAGCTATACAAGGTTTTTATAATAAGATATGCAATTTAAATTTAACAAGAACTGTAAAACTTACTTTTGCACATTGGTGGTATAGTTCCACGGTCACAGAAAGCTGTAAGTGGACAGTCACTGTCACCTTGTGGACATTCATTTTCTCCTCGGCCTGAAATTGTACACAGTATTTTAATATTCATTACTAAGAAATAATTTTTTTACTAATTTTAAAAGCACTTTCCTCATTTATTGTATAACATTCTTTTGAGTATATTCAACTAAGAAAGTTTTTAAATTCATAACTGTATGTCCCCCAATTGCAAAATATTTAATGCCAACTAAGTAAACCCACATTCTAATAAAAAAGAAAATAAAATCCATAGATAAATAGAAATATGTCAACATGAAATATTTAAATTCCGATACTTTATCACCATTTCTTTAAAAAAAAAAGAAGCCTGGTGGCGTAGAGGAAGCGCTTTGCGCTGCCACACCACAGGCCCGGGGTTCAAATCCCGGTCCACGGGCAAGGCAGACTCAGCCCTTCATCCCTCCGGGGTCGATAAAATGAGTACCAAGGTTACTTGGGGAAATCAAGAGGGGGTTAGCATCAAGCTAGCCACTCCTTAGCTGACTGTGACTTTCAAGTCACACGTTCTGTAACAGTTCAGCTCATGGCCTCACCCAGTGAAGCTAAGTTATACTGGAGTTGGAAGGTCCAACGACCTAGGTACTCCCTCTAATACCCCCCTTGATTTTCTTTAAAAAAGGTTCAACAAGGGTTAGAAAATATTGTTTAGTTTTCATTACGAATAGTTAACTTACAGCCAGGATCAGAGTATGGGGTTCCAATATTCCTCTCTGGAGGGCAGAAGCACTCATATCCTCCAAACTTGTTCTTGCAAATGGCCGAATGGTGGCATGGCCTGTTGGCACAATAATCAGTTGATCTGCAGCCAACAATTGGATCTCCTTCATATCCTTCGTAGCACCTGCAGATGGGAGCATGGTTCCTTGATTCACAGAATGCATTAGATCCACAGATGTTTTGCAGCTTGCAAGGATCTAGAATTTAAATATGCAATATTGTAAAACTTGGGGAGAATAAGTGGATACCTTTAAAAAATGAAATTTAATGGGAAAAGAAGTTTGTATTAGATAGTTTTCCAACACTTACCAACACATTCATATTTTTCACACACTTCTGCATTTGGACAATCTTCATTTCTTAAGCACTCAACTAAAAGAAAAATTGCATGAAATATATCCCTTACAATGCATATTAGAAATAGAAAATCTGTGATTTCTATATGTAGGCAATATTTTTAAGCTAAAAAGACCAATTAATTAAATTCAAGCTTTTAAATATTTGGAAAATAACAGTTGGAAAACAAAATGCTAACCTGGCTCGCAACCACGATCAACAGGATCACCAATGTAACCCTCTTCACATCGGCAAACAGCTGAATGTCCTCGAGAATGACAATAAGCATGTGGTGCACACAAAGCTAAGTCACAAGGATCTACAGAGAAATTTAAATAAATTTTTATGCTCAATAACCCTATATGAGAAAATAAAATGTTTATGCATTGAATAATTTAGAATAAAAGAGATAAAGTTAATGGATAAGTAGAATCTAAATTGATATCTATTAAATTTTTTGATTTATATAATCATAATAAAGAGACTTTTAGATACATACCAACACAATCATTGTATCCTTTGGTGCTGGCTCGGCATACCTGGTTGTCACTGCACTCATTGTCTCTATTACATCGGTTATCTGCACAGAAAGAACATATTAGATTTTATTGCATTTAAACTAATTAGTTAGATAATAAATCCTTAAGATTAAAGTAGAGATTTTATACCTAAGTAATGTTGATGTTAATGGTCAACCAAAAAAAGTTTATCTAAATCAGATTTTAGCACTGGACATAGAATTGGAAATAATTTTTTGTTCACTAGTGCAATTCATATGGTGACATCACAATTAAGTTTTATATTTTGAGTCATCATGAAGGCTTATTCACATCAACAAGACAATTATGATAAAAAAACCTATTTAAATTGGTCACTTAAAAAAATCGAAATACTGCTACCACGCGTTAAAGATTTAAATAATACTCACCAACAATACATTTTCCAGCACTGCACACTTGGTATTCAGGACAGTCACTTTCTGACAAGCAAATTGCTGCATAAGAGAAACAAATATTGTAGATTCATTTTGAAAACACACCAACATTTCAGAAATCAATTCTAGTTTAATCAATTTTCGAAAGAATATTTTGAAATCAAACTTACATGTACAACGTCCAAGCTCACAACGTTCTTTGTTACCACAGTCTCGATCTCTGTTACAAGGAACTGAAAAACATCATTCATTAATTAGTCTTGCATCTTTGTTCTAGATTTTGGCAAGTTGAGTAAATTTAAATGCTTTTTTAGAAAAATTAAGATTTTAAGTTATATTTTTTTAATTGTTTCAGAAACAACAACCTGAATACATTTATTGCTCAAAACTTAGAAACAGAACGCTCAGCTTACCATTACAAACACCTTTCTGACATAATTCACCAGCTGGACAATTGATATCAGTGTCACAAGGAATGATTTCTAGAAGATAAAACAAAAGGTTACAATCGAATACAGTTAGGCCACATTTGAGAATGTATTATTATTATTTCCAAAGACAAAATCAGTGGGAAAGTTACTTACTCCTGCATCCAGCAATAGGATCCCCATAGAAACCATCTCGACATCTGCAAATTGCTCCATGGTTCCTAGCTTGACAGACTGTGTTTTGGCCACAATTGGCTTGGCTTGAGCAAGCATCTATAAGAAACACATATTTACATGAGAATGTATATGGAAATATAAATATGAGGTGTATATGGAAATTAATTGAAAAATAAATTTGCATAATAAGAATAATTGGAAAATAATTAGGAATAAAGTGAAACAAAATAAAAAATATCATTGGTAAAGTTTTAGCTTTGCTGTTATGAAATACTTGCAATTACTTTTAGAGAAAAATTCCAATAGTTATGAAAGAATACTTTGTAGCATTTTACTTACCAATGCATTTGTTCTTTTCACAAACTTGACTGTCCTTACACTCTTCATTGATTGTGCATTCCACTAGAAAAGAAAGAGTTAAAATTGAAATGAATTAAGGTCACCCATTTTCCATCAAAACACTTACTAAGGAATGAAAAATAGATGAAGCACATGAATTTAAAAATATTTCTATGCAATATCAATGACAAAATATCTCTTCAATAACCAGCTAACTACTTTTCATAATATGGCATTTATTTTTAACTTTAAAAAAGTTTTACGAGCTACCCTTTTCTTCTCGAAGATGTTAAATGAAAGATGCATTAAACAACAGTTTTCATTTATGAGAGTGTTCTTAATCTCAGAATAGCTTAAATCGAATGATTGTGTACCTTTCGAGCAACGGAAGTTAGGATCGCCAGTGTACCCAGCCGGGCAAGTGCAATGAATTTGGTGGCTGATGGTTCTGCAGTCAGCATTAACTCCACAGGCTGTTGGTGCTTCACATGGATCTGAAAAATATTTTCAGAACAATGAAGAAAAAGAACTAAGAATTTCATACAGCTTTTACCTTTTATTAATGGAAAGTAATTTTTCTAAAAAATATTAGTCACATACCTCTACAATAAGGATCTCCTTTGATTCTGACACATGCTGCTGAATCGGCACAGTCTGCGTCTCCATTGAAGCACATGTTTGGATCATGACCTTTAAAATTAAAAAAAAAAGTTATGCATGTAGAACATAGCTTTAATTTTCAACATTAATCTAATATTACCAAACAGTTAGAATACTTACAGCCAGGATGTATGAGTGGATTTCCTGTGAGCCCTGGTGGACATCTGCAATTGAAGCTGCCTGGTGTGTTCTCGCACACTGCAGAAGCATGGCATGGATGCTGGCGACACTCATCAACATCTAAAACAGAACAGATTAATTTAATATGCATTAGAAGAAAAAGGTAATAAAATGGAGCTACTAATTTTACTTCATTGTGTACTTCGACAAGACTTAGTTCAGTGAGGATGATCAAGTTTAGAATTAAACAATGTGAAAAACAACAGTATAAAAATATGACCTACCAGTACACTGCAACCGTCCACTGTTTTCATACCCAGGTTCACATCTGCAAGAAGCTTGCCTGTCACGAACAACACAGGTTCCATATGGACCACAGTTAACCTGCACACATGGGCCTTGAGGAAGATAAAAAGAAATCAGTTTAAAAAATATGAAGTTGGGACAACTGTTTTACATATCTACATATTTTGAGCTAATAATGAGAAAATCTATTTACATCTTTTGAGTTCTAACTATAGTTAGAAAAAATCACACTTACTCTCACAAACAAAGTTGATACACTGTCGATCAAAGCTGCAGTCATTATCCTGTAAGCAGTCGACTAAAACAGATAACAGAATTTAAGCAAATGACTTCAATAAAACTAGATGCTTCAATATATTTGAAAGAAAGTTGCGTTAGATTTCTTACCTTTCACACATCCCCTTGATACTTCATAGGGGTCACCAGTGAAATAGCCAATCTTTGGACAAGAGCACTGAGGCACATGGTTTGAGACACTGCATTCAGCATTTGGTCCACAAGGTCTACTGTCACATGGATCTGAAAAAATAAACGGAGATTCAAAACACATTCAGGAAAATGTCATTGGCTTTGTAGTTATCTGGCAAACAATAAAATGTAAACATGCCAAATTCAAAGCACTTACTGATGCATTTTGGCACACCCTGTTCATCCAAACCGCAAGCGGCAGTTGGAGGACAGTCTCTGTCTCCGTTTGGACATTCTCCTTGTGGTCGACCTAATCATCAAAAAGAGATTTCAGTATTAATTTCATAGAAGTAATCACTGATGTTCCTTAGTAATTAAGTTGACAAAATATCATTTGATTGAACAAAAAGCTTTATAGACAAATCCTTTTCTCTTAAAATGTAAACTTTAAATTCAGTAGTTTTAAATTGGTCCAATATTGGTAACTTATAACATAATTGTCTAGATTATTTTTGATTTTCAACTTTATATTTTTTGAAAATCAAATTTAATGAGTAAAAATATTGTCTGATGATAATTAAAAGTTGTTTGAATTCTTCAAATATACTGGTATCTAGCAAGAGAAGATATTAAGAACAATTGCAGAGTACAAAAACTAGAAAAACTATCTGTCTTAAGCATTTAACATACAAGTATGAAAGGGTAGATTTACTGCATTGCTTTAAAATTTTCTGTTTATATATTCAGAAAAACTTACATCCAGTGTATCCATCCCCAATGTCTCCCTCTCTGCACTGGCAGTAGTAACTGCCAGCAGAGTTGACACACACTGCTGACGGATGGCAGGGATTAGACAAGCATTCATTGTTATCTGTAATCAAGAAGAAACAAAATAAGGGCACTGTTCCATAATTAACACTAGATAAATTGATATCATCCCTAAAATAAGTAGAAAACACAGTATGGTATTGGAATAGTAGAAAAGAGGTTCCTTTTGGCTAAAAAAATTTCATATAACTATAACACAAAATGTTTTAAACATGAATTTATGAGTTTTCAAAGTCATTAAATCCAAACAATTTTTTCATATTCATTTGTATTTTAACAAGAGAATATTGTAATTTTGAAAGAAGGGAAATAATTAAATTGAGAAGGGAGCTTTAAATGTTTGACTGTTATTTATTATGCAACACCAGAAATTAGAAATAAATACCTTCACATCCTGATGGTGTTGGATTGAAGCCTGGTCTGCAAGTACACCTGTTGGCTCCACATACTTCATTCAGTCTACAATCACCATCAGCTCTGCATCCCACTTGACAGTATTGGTTGATACAAATCTCACTCACTGGGCAGTTGTTGTCAGTTGAGCAGATCACTGAACAAATAAAGTTTGACATTAGTTACATGAACTCACTACTCTAGTGCGGAAAAAAATCATTTGAAGTATTTTTAGTAGAAACTACATCAAGAAGTGGAAATCTATTTCCTTAATTTATGATTAACCAATGAATTTATTTTAATAACACGCAACACTGAAGTTATATAGACAAATATCTGTGTTCTTACCCAAACAAACTCCGTTAACACACACTTCTCCATCCACACAATTGCTGCAAGGAGCTCTGCACCTGTCTCCAACACAGTTCAGTCCTGGAGGACAGTACACATTCGGAGAACATGTCTGGTAGACTCTCTTGCATCCCAAGACTGGAGACGGAGACCCTTCAAAACCTGGCGGACACTCACAAGTGGCCTTGTGATTCACCACTGAACAAATGGCATTCGGTCCACAGACTCCCTTAATCTCACACGGGTTCTGGCATCGGTTCTGAATGCAGGCTTCCTTGTTGGAGCAGTCGTTGTTGTCTCGGCAACCCACCTGGCAGTACCCGGTAGTCATGCAGGCCTCCTTTGCGGGGCAGCCTGAGTGAGCGAAGCACGGCAGTACGCACCTGCTGTCGATACACTTCTCTCCCACAGCACACTCGTTGTCGAAGCCGCAGAACACTCTGCACTGTCCGTCCACACACGCCTGTCCGTCTCTGCAGTCCTTGGCACTCTGGCAGAACTCGGACACCCGCAAGCAGGCGCTGTCTGGGTCCGGGCTGCCTCTGAACCCACTCGGGCAACTGCAGCGGGCTCGATGGTTCACCACCTCGCAGTAGGCATTGGATCCGCAGTTGATGGTGTCGCACGGGTTCTTGCACATGTTCACCCCGCTGACGTCTGGCAGACAAGCTGCATCCGGCCTGCAGTCGCGGTCTCCAGCTGGACAAGAGTTGGGGTGTCTGCAGCCCTCCCTGATGGGGTCTCCGATGTAGTCTGGTGGGCACTGGCACTTGAAGCTGCCTTTGGTGTCAACGCACTTGGCGGTGGGGTGGCAAGGGTTGCTCTCGCAGAATCGGACGGCCTTGCAGCCCCTTCCGTAAGGGTCTCCTGTCATGCCCGGTGGGCAGCTGCAAGTACGGTGGTGATCTTGAGTGTGGCAAATAGCGTTCTTTCCACATCCGTTTACACATGGATCTGAAATTTTAAGAAAGCATTTTAACTCAGGTCAAAGAAAACTGTATAGATTCATTTAACTAAAATATTTTACTTCCAAATACTTTTGATCAATTATGAACATGAGGTATTTTTTAGAAAAAGAAAACAGTTTTACTTACTCAGACAGTAATTTTCAGGTGTGCAACTCTTGTCAGATGTGCAGTCATCGTCAATAATACATTCAACTAAAAATAAAATGAAGGTTTAAAACAATTCCAAAAGTTCATTATTTTAGAAAAAATAAATAAAAGATCTTTCTCTACATATTTGAAAGAACTCTAATAAATAAAATTTGCAAAAATAATACTTCAATCCTTAATCTATTGCAATATTTATGGTTTTAAAGTCACTGTTCAAATAGGATTTCAAAGTAACTCAATGAAAATGTATTTAAATAAGGAAAGATGAGTTAAAGTAGAATAATTTCTTTATTAAATTAAAATATATTTACCTTGCTGGCAACCTCTGACTAAGTCATAAGGATCTCCAACATAAAGTCCTTGTGGGCACTGACACTGGGCCACATGTCCAACAGCTATACACACAGCATTAGGTCCACAATGTACATTCAAGCACACATCTGGAAGACAACACAGTATGTATTAAACTCACCTCAAATTAAACTCAAGTAGAAAACATAATTATAGCGACTCAGTTTAATTATTTTAACTTTGCTTTACAAATTCTAATTTCTTAAAAGGAGGAATATCTAACAGACATTTACAATATCTCAAAAACCATGGAGTTTATTTATTAGTTTTTAAATTACTCTTTTGACTTCTCATTGGAATATAATACCTTTTTATCTCTAAAATTACAATCTGAAAAATAACCAAGTAGTGTTTGTACTCACCAATACACTTGAGAACTCCGTCTGTTTCAGATCGACGGCACTCAGATGCAGATGAGCAATGGTCACTTGCTTTGCACTCATCTCTGTCAATAGCTGCAAACACAAATTTAAAACATCTACACATTTTTTATGATTTTTTTACAAAACACTTAGATCTAACAATTTTCTTAAGTTTACTTGATTATCAATCATATAAACTGCAGAATTTCTAAAATAGTAACACTTTGTATATTCTAGTTTAAAAGAATTAAATTTACTTACGAATACATCCGCCTCGTTTGTTTGGGTCACCAGTAAACCCTTCCTCACATTTGCACTGGCCTCTGTGGTTGATGGCAACACAATCAGCATTTGGAGTACATGAGAAGTCCAAGCAAATTTCTAAAAGCCAAAAAATATTGGTTAAAAGTTCAAAAATGGAATCCTCTCATTAAAAGTTTTAGTGCCTTTTAAAGTTGAAAGTTTAAAATTTGTAACTTACCGGCACATTTCAAAATGCCAATTTCATTGGGCTTGCATGTACCAAAGGATGGACATTGAATATCCTCCTTACACTCATCTGGCTCACGAGCTATATAAAAAACAAAATGGTGAAAACTATGAACAAACAAATAATTTACTAAATATTAGATTTGAGTACTAAAATACATACTGTAAGTGACTTGGAACAAAAAAATTTTATTGTGTTTCAGTTAATTTGATATTTGAATGTTCTGAGAATGATGCTAACTAATTTACACAAACTTACGCATGCATGCTGAATCACTGTTTGGATCTCTGACAAACCCATCTCTGCACACACACTCATACTGATGGTTGCTGGCAATACATTCAGTGTTGAGACCACAAGGGTTGGAAAAGCAAGCATCTGTAAGAACATTAGGAAATTTGTTTTTGAAAATACATCTACAAAACAATTATTGAATTTATTGTTTTGTATTGAAACTATTTTTGATGGCATAAACAAGTGCATACTTATGCAGTGCTTTACACCAAAGTTGTCTGGCTTGCAAACATCAGTGGTTCTTCTACAGTCATGATCAACTTCACATTCGTACACTGGTTGAGTTGCTGAAAAATAACAAAAATCATAAGATAAATTTACACATACATGTTAAACATTTAAACTGCAAAATGTTTACAGGCTGATTATAAGCAAGCAACTGTATAACTTATGTATTATGTAATGGTCACATATTTTTATACCTGAAGGCAAATCACAAAATATTTTTTGCCCTTGTTTTACAAATTTTTATAGATCATAGAGGAACTTACGTTTGCAACCATTCAACAGATTGTATGGATCTCCAACATGATCTGGTAAGCACTCGCATCTAGTTTGATGATTTTTAGCAGAGCACACAGCATTAGGTCCACACTGAACATATTCACATGCATCTGCAAGGAATGATTAAACTAAATCAATTATAGATTTCATGAATGTTTTCAATGATAATTTTTAAAAATTAGGTTATTTTGATCAGTTTTCAAATTTGGATTAATTTGAAAGGTAGTTCCTATTTTACAGCTAAAAGTAGTATAAATTTTAATATAATGGACAATATTTTTAATTTTCATCAGGTTTGATATTTTTTCAACTAAGTACAAAATGTGAACAGTAAAAACTGCTAACTTAAATATAGTCAAATTATGAATGCAGAACTTTAAAATGGAATTATTTTTTAAAATTTGCAACAATATTAAAGCAACATTTAATTTTCGTATATGCCTCATACATACCTCTGCAATCTAAATATCCATCATCCACATTCTGGCAAATTTGTTGTGAGCCACAATCATTATCAACATCACACACATTTGGACTTCTCGCTAAAAACATAAGAAATGAAATTCAATAATTGAAAGCATTCAAAAAAGCCAGTTCTCTAAGGAATCTTTACAAGGTTATTTCTTTACATCTTTGTCAGAGTGAGTACTTACGTATGCATCCTGTGATTGTATCAATTGGATTGCCTTCAAATCCTGCTGGGCATCTGCAAACAGCCAAATGGTTTTCACCAAAGCATTCAGCATTTGGACCACATCGATCAAACAGGCAAACATCTAAAGTAAAGTAAATGAAGTATTTAATAATTTTCTTAAGAATAAAAATGTGTATTTAACTGGTTGGAATCTAATGTTTCAAAGATTCAAGAAGAAGGAAAGGCTTCCCGTAATAATTTATTCTATTAAATAAACATTGCCAAGTTTAATACACAACTACTAATTTTATTTGCAGCCAAACTGAAAACTTTTAGCTGCTAAAAAACTACAGCATTCTGTTATAATTATAAATAAAACTTGTACAGCGCAACTTGGATTGTTCCAGGGTGAAGAAAACACCAAACAATTTTTTTAAAGTGATTTTTAATGAAAGATGTTTGAGTTTTAAAAGTTTCAGGAACTAATTTTCTTTTTAAGGAATTAAAAGTGACCCCTTTCAAGATTTTTTTGTTTCAGATAAAAAATGAATACTTAAAATAGAAGGTCAATAAAAATTAGTCATTTGCTCTCCCCCCCAAAAAAATACTTAAATAAAATAAAAAATAAAGTCTACTTACGAACACATTTCCGAACTGAATCAGTGTGCTTTCTGCAAACCTCATCATTATTACAATCTTGATCTCTGTTACAATCATGAGGCACTATAGAAGGAAAAATATATTAATACAGAATATGTTTGATAATTTAGTAAAAAGTAAAGCTGACAATGAATGTTATACAAACTTACAGTTGCATCCCTTGATTTCATCATATGGATTTCCTTCATAGTTTGGTAAGCATTCACATTGTGCTACATGGCTCTTAGAGACACAAGTTGCATGAGGTCCACAACGCACATCTAAGCAAGCATCTAAAATTGGGAAATAATAAAAGTTAGACAAGTTCCACACATTAGAGTTTTAGAAATAAGTTTTTTTCAGCAATAAATCCATAAAACTCACCAAAGCAGTTTCTCAATCCAGTGATATCTGGTCTACAGACAGCATTAGATGGACATTGTGAATCACTGTTGCAAAGATCTGGTTCTGTTGTAGAAAATAAAAATTAATCAGAAAATCAGCTCTGGAAAATTCCTAATGCATACCTATCTAAAATTCAGTAGTGGAGATTTTACATATTATTAAATAATATCATAAAAATCATCACTTAAAAGAAATCATATCTAATGGTAGCCACTTTGTTAATGTTTTAAATGAAATTTATAAACATGTGGTTTTGCTATCAAAGTTTTAAAAGAAGTACTCACGTCTTGGTTCACAGCCAACATTCCTGTCATATGGATCCCCAATGAAGTCAGCTGGGCAATTACACACTACAATGTGTGATGAAACTGAACACAGGGCATTTCTACCACACAGAGCATCTGAGCAACCATCTAAAATCAAACAAGCACACTCAAACATGTGTATATTGCATACAACACTAAACTTATTTTTTGGGTAAAAAATTAAATGAACTTCAGGATAAAGTAGGAAACAAGTAATCTTTCCTCGAAAGTGTGCAATTTGTAGAAAAAAAGGTACATACCAACACAGTCCTTAACTCCTTCAACATTCAATCGACAGATTTCTCTGTCACTGCAATCGCTGTCAGTCTTGCACTTGTCACGAGCTGTATAATGAAAAATACGGTTCAAATAATGCAAAAAAATCATCACGAATATTGAAAAGACAGGTAGAGAGGATTGGTAAAACAGAATCTAAAAGAAGCTTGATAATTTTAGGTTAACTTACGTCTGCAGCCTCTTTGCATGTCATCTCCATTTCCAACAAAGCCATCTCTGCACTCACAGAAAGCTGAGTGGCCGGTAGCAATACACTGGGCATTTGGTCCACATCGCTTGCCCTTGCAGGGATCTGAAAAAAAGTGTAATGCGTTACAAACGAACACTCCTACGAATGAGGTACATCAAGAAAAAACATTGTATGGAAAATCTCATTTTATAATAGTTGTGTATAGATCAGAAACTTACTCATGCAATCTCTGATGCCATCTCTAGTCAGCTCGCAAACCCTGCTATCTGGACAATCTTGATCTTTGCTGCAGTGATCAGCTAAAAATGGTTTAGGCATTAAGCTTTTTGGTAATTCTGACTAGATATCATTTTAATCACAAAGCATTTTAATGTATCTATTAAACTCTTTTTAATTCAGGAGCATGTGTGAACAAAATAATATTAGACAATTATTTTTTACACTGATACATTAAACTCTACTTTAATATACAGGTTGGATACTAAAACAGTAGCAATGGGTGTGCGACTTAATTATTTTAAATTCCATTCCCCCCCAACAGAAGGCATCATACCTTGACATCCACGATTGGGGTCTCCTGAGAAACCATCTGGGCAAGCACACTGAGCTTTATGATTGGAAGCCACACAAATAGCATGGGTACCACACCGTTTTGTCTGACAGACATCTGTAAAAAACATTTCAGGATTTTATATGGAATTAAATGACTGAATATTATATTGACAAATAAATTAAAACTTAATTCAACAGTCAATACTGATTGAAATTTAACTGAGCAGTTGAGCATTATTTAACTTGTCATAGAGATCAAAGGAGTCATGTTTTTGGTAATAACAACAAAAACAACATATATAGACTAAATTTAGATAAAAATGCTTTGAAATTTAAATCAATAAAAAATATTTTAAAAGAGAAATTAAAAGAAATATTAATATTGTTGTAAGCATCTGCAATTTAAATAATAATAATAAATGCAATAAAAATCTTGAAAACATCCAATCATGGTTATTGATTTTGAGGCAGCCATATCACAGTGATCACAAGTATGCTCAAGAGACAACTAGACATCCAGGTCACTGATTTCAAAAAACTGAATAAAATTTCTGTAGCACCAGAAAAATATTTCCTTCAGCCTTCGCATAGCTCAAAAATGATAGCCTAAGCAATTTCTTCCATTTGAATTCCTCTTTTTAAATTTGAGGGATATCATCATTTGATAGGTCACAACAATGAGTTGTCCCTACCAATACAGTCTTTGATTCCAGCTGGTGTTTGTCGACATATCCTGTCATCTGGGCAGTTACTGTTGCTCTTGCACTTGTCTTTAGGCACTGGCTGACACCCGATGTTGAAGTCCATCGGATTTCCAGAGAACCCAGGTCTACACTCGCATTGGGCCTGGTGGTCCCTTCCTCTACACAAGGCATTCAATCCACACTGAGTTGTTTCACACACATCTGTAAGGAAGGAAAATTAAATACTGATCACAAAGACACAAACATCAATCCTAACTCAATCTCACATCCATTAAATACTTACCAAAGCATTCTCTGTATCCTTTGTCACCAACTCTGCACACTTGATTGTCAGCACATGTAGAACTGTCCTGGCATAAGTCCAATGGCGGAGCTGAAAAAAAAATACTTGTTATCTAACAGTACTGAGACAGAGAGAGTAACTATTCAAAAACATGCAATGTAATAGATACGTACGATGACAGCCTCTTTGAATGTCATAAGCGTCTCCTGTGAAGCCTTGGCGGCATTCGCAAACAGCAATGTGTCTCTTGCCTTCACAGAGAGCATTCGGTCCACACTGCACTCCTTCACATACCACTGATAAAAGCAACAAACATAAGATTATTAACTATGTTTCTATCTTAATCTTTTTATATCAGTTATCTTAAATGGCTATACTAGTAAAATATATGATCAATGGTATTTTTTCTTATCTTAATTGAATGTGTTTATGAAATGCTTTAGAAAATTTTACACATCATTATTTAACATTCTTACAAATCAATAATATTTACTTAGTTATGAAATTTCATACTTTTTACAGGTTACAGTCACAAAATTCTTTTTTGTGCCAAATTTTAAGCACTTCAAAAGAAAAAATTGTTCTAGCATAATTATACAGAACTTGATGAAAAAATAAACAATCCCTTACCAACACAATCCCTGATACCAGTATCAAGAAGTTTACACACTTCATCACTTCTGCATTCATCATTGTTTTCACAGCGATCATTGGTGTGAGCTGGAAAGACAGAAACTTGTGTCACAAGACAAAATGGAAAATATATTAATGAGAACTGTTTCAATTTTCCTCTCAATGCAAAATATTTGCTTCATGACTGGTTCCATTAAAATGACAGCATTTAACTAATAAAATGATTCCATCCATATAAAATACGATGAATTAAAAATTTAGTACGGGTGAGAAGTTGTATAGTAAGATTCTACATTCCAATTCCAGCATAATAATGCATAGGTTCCGAAAGCAACTTACGGTGACAGTTGGCCAAAGGATCTCCACCATAGCCATGAGGGCATTCACAAACAGGTCTGTGTCCTCTTCCAGTGCAAGCAGCATTGGAACCACAAGTCTGTTCTTGACAAACATCTACAAAAGTGACAAGTTGAGTTAGTTTAACTGCATATAAATACAGTAGAACATTATTAAACTTGGAGACAAAATAGCAAACTACACATGTTCTGATTTTTCACTTTAACTGATCAAGTTATTAATTAAAAACCACAGAGTTTACAGAACTAATGAAGATGTGGATTTATAAGGGATTGAGGTAAGACAAATTTAACTTACTTTCACAAATTCTGATTCCTCCACTTCCCACTCTGCAAACATGTGAGTCTGAACATTGGGCACTGACTTCACACTCATGCTGACTTTGAGCTAAAAATATCCAAGAGGAAAAATTACATAAAAAAATAACATTAAAATTCTCAGTACTTTATTCATAGCTAATTAAGTCAAGCAGAATTATTTACAACACTAATCCATAATAATAAGTTTTTATAAACAAAGCATATAGGAAGAAAATTTTTGCCATGATGTTTTGTCTAGACTTACGTTGACATCCTTGAATCAGATCATTTGGATCTCCCACCATGTCTGATGGGCATTCACATACAGCTTGGTGGTTTTGACTTGTGCAAATAGCATTCCTTCCACATACAACAAATTGTGGATCACAAACATCTGTAACAAGAAGTGAGTAAATAACAAAACAAATAAACATATTCTTTTCAAAATTCTAATAAATTTTCATTATTTTTCAAACTCAAAACAATTAATTTAATTAATACAATTGAAAGCTTTTTTTACCAATGCACTGCCTGATTCCATCTGAGTTTGGTTGACAGAAAGATCCACTTCCACATCCTTGGTTGTCACTGCATTCATTGGCTTCTACCTCAGGTGGAGGAGCTTCAGTTGACACTAAAAAATATTAATTTACATTAACATCTGACATTTTCCCCCAAATCAAATTGAAATTTGTTATTTATTTTTTATCATGCAAAACTTAAATTTCAATAACTTTGTATTTTTAAACTGAGTAGCACAAATAAATGTAGAAATTATATTTACCACTGCATCCAATTCCGACATTGTTTGGTTGCCCTGTCATTCCTTGAGGACACAAGCATGCCCCTCGATTACAGTATGCATTGGGGCCACACACCAAATCCTGACAAGGATCTAAAAGAACAGAGAACACATTATAAGAACCTGAGCCTAGAGACAATAATCAAATTCAAATAGGGATATACAGAAATTAGCTCTATTAAAAAATGCCAGCATGACAGAAAGGTTTCATACCTTGACAGGCTCCTCCAGACCCACAGATTTCTCCCCCAGCACAACCTGAATCTGAGGAGCAAGCACAGCCTTGGCCTGCTTCACATGGTGTATTTGCTGGTGCTAAAAAATAAATTGACAACAATTACTCAAGAGGTTTTTTTTATTTTTTATTTCCAATGGCAGAGCACAACACACACACTATGACCGGGGTCATCGCTCCAGACATGCCGAAATCAGTACTTACTTCTCGTTACCCAGTGGGCACCTGTGGACCGAAGCCACGGAGGTGAAGTACTGTTGCCCACGCCACACACACACATTCGCAGGCACAACCCCTTTTTACAGGGGGGCCACATTCATTCATCACACACACAAGGACAGAAACTAACATCCATGCCAAACGGGGATTCGAACCCCAGACGTACGGCTTCGCAGTCAGATGCTCTAACCACTAGGCCAGTACGTCGGCTATTACTCAAAAGGTAAAAAAAATACTTTTTAAACAAAACTATACAGTTAATAAGATTTTTAGAATATTCTATAGTGTACTTACTGCAAGAATATTGAGGGTTTCCTGTAGTTCCAGATGGACAAGCACATAAGAAGCTACCAACACTATTGATACAAGAAGCACCTCCTCCACATGGATTGCTGCCCAAACATTCATTAACATCTAAAAAATTATAACTCTAATTTAGAAAGGCATACATGAGGGAAGTATTATAAAAAAATTGGTTTGGGTTTATTCATAAGAATATAATTCATAATTTATTCATAGGAATTGGTTTATTCATAAGAATATTTATGGTTCAGCACAAGTCAAAAGAGGAAGTCAAATTTTTTCACTCACTCTGTTACTTAAAATTTTTTTTTTTGCTTTTTTTTACTACTTCACACATTTTAAAAGTGCTTTGATTTAACTTAATTCCTCTACCTTTTTATCTCATGTTAAGGTGTAATCCAGAAATTCTGTTATGGTGTTTTTTTTTTTTAGCAAAATGCAAAAGAAACCCTGCACAATGCAAAAATACTTTAGACTATTTTTATGTCTAAAATTTGAATGAAAATCTAAACGTTGTAAATACTTGAAGTTGTTGAAATTATAAAGGTTTTAAGGAAATATTTAATATTGAGTTGTGGTTACTCTCTATTAAATTTTTCCAGTGTGTCCTGATGTATTCATTTTACCAAACTGAAACTTAATATAAAACAAGAGAAGGAAACTTTATATAAAACAGAGGTTAAATTAACAAGAGTATTAAATAAGGTCAAACCTTGGCATCCAAGGAAGGGATTGCCCTGCATACCAGCAGGACACATACAGTCAACCCTGTTGGGTCCTTCAATACAGTTGGCATTCTGACCACATCTTGTATCTTGGCATCTTTGGCTTGATCCTAAGACAGAAAAGGATTGAAGAGAAATCAGTCTGGATAAATATTTTTGAATTTCAAATTATAGGTAATTAGATATTTTGAATAATTTTGTTTAATGGAAGTTTAGGCCAGTAAAGATGAATAAGATTAAACAATTCAAGAAATGGATTTAATTGTTGGCTTACTTACCACAAACAGAGTAGGGATTTCCAGTGAAACCAGGATTACATTGACACTGGTTTGGAACACCATAAGTACAATGTGCATTAACACCACAACCAGGAACACAAAGAGGTGGCAGGATCGCTATTGAAAGTTTTAAAAATATAAGTTTGAATGTAAAACAAAAATTTAAATGTTGTATAGAAGGAAAATTAATTTACAAAAATTTTTAAAGTATAATTTCTTCTCCTTATTGACATCTGTGGGTTTTCTAATGTTTCACAAATTTTAAAGATTTTGATGTTAAAAATACTTACGTGCCATACAAAGGAACGATGGATTTCCAATAAAGAAAGGCAAACACACACAATTTCCAGTGTTTTGATCACAACGAGATCCCATACCACAGTTGACCCCTTGACAGCGTTCTGCAAGTGAGGATGAAGCATTTTTTACAAAAGAATTCCTCTGATAATTACTTAGATAAAATTAAAATGTTTTAGGGTCTGGAATACTTACCAACACAGTCCCCATTGGAACACACTTGTGATGATGTACAAGGTGTTGCACTACTGCATCCTCGGTGTTCTGGAAGCAGTACATAATATATTAATGTAAATAAAGCACAAGAGAGCATTAGTAATATTTAATGATATATATATTACTAATACCCAAAATTATGTTTTCGCCTCAATCATTTGTCTTAACTTTTTTCATTAGGCATTCATTAGGCAACATTCATTGCGCATTAGTAATATTTAATGATATATATCTTTGCGGATGGAGCTTGGATATTCCAAGTGGCATAAGACAACAATGATATATATTTAATCAAAAAATATAAGATTTACAAGAATGTTGCACTTATTTTTACACTCTCAAGATAACAAATCTCCATTTCCCTAAGTACCTATTTAAGTTTCAGGACTTTAAAACCATTAAAATGCAACCTGATGAGAATATTCATTCAAAAGAAGGTTGTGAACAAAGGGATATTGTTAAACGGACAGAATTATATTTCATAGAACAATGATGTAAAACTTATTCAGATATTTTATTCTCATGAAATGTACTCACCAGGATGGCAACCACCTCCTGCCCACGGATTGCCAGAGAAGCCTTCCAGACAGTGACACACTCCTTGGTTGTTGGAGTTGACAATGCAATGAGCATGCATGCCACACCACACACCAGCACATGCTAAACAAGCAAACAATAACAACTTAATAACTCGATACTTTTGGAAAACCAGCAGATATAACTACTCAAAACCAAAAAGTATCTGTACTTACGAGATGTGCATCCTCTTTCCAAGTCATTTGGATTTCCTGAATATCCTGGTCTGCACCTGCACACTGCCTTATGTTCGTCTCCAAAACAGTCCGCATTAGGTCCACACCACGAGGTTGAACATGGATCTTAAATAAAAATGGTAAAACATCATATTTTACAGGTTTAAATCAGTACAGTTTCAACAACTTTTTCTCAAGCAATGCAAGATGCATAGAACTTCAGATTGTGATACTTACCAACACATGCTCCACCCCTGGCATCGCAAACAGCATTTCTTGGACACTGTCTGTCTGAAGAGCATCCAGTAGCCCCTCTGCCTGTTAACAGAATAGCCGAATTGAGCACTCACCCATACTAGCAATAAATTATCAGTTTAATTTGGAGTACAAACCACCTAACATTTGAACAACAAAATGATCAAGAAGCATTATTTGCATCATTTTCATTTTATAACTTTAAAAAAAAGTTTTGTCTTTTTATACTATATCTGTCTCAGAAACAGGTTTAAAGGGATACAATATAATTACATTGGCTTATATAAAAAGGAAGAACTCATGTGTTTGTTTTAAGAAACATGTGAAGCTTTAGCACTTACATCCCCCTTTGTAAGCGTCTCCCGATGTTCCTGGTGGACATTCACACTGATAGCCACCCACAATGTTAATACAAGTAGCTCCTGTTGAGCACGGGCCATTGGGATCCATTGGCAAGTCAGCCGTACACTCGTTAATATCTGGAAACAAAACAAAAGGGTTAAAGCAATATTACAAAAGAATTCTAACAATCAGTTAAGATTTGTTAACTTCAGAACAACACTAGCTTTGCTTATAAGGGATATTTCGTTTACTTTTTGTTGAGTGTGTGATTCTAATTAATAATATTAGTAATTATATTTAATAGAGTTTAGTAGTGGTTGAGGTTCAAAAGTGTAAATTGGATTAATCTGGGATATACAGTAAGTTGTGGGTTTATAAACTATTTTTAATTACCTTTTTTTCTTTAATACAAGACAAATGGGTCAGGTTAATTAAAAATACAAAATAACATTCTGATTTTGTTAACTGACAAATTTTCAAGCAGAAAAGGCTGAAAATATTTACCTTGACAAGCATTATTAGGATTTCCAGTGCAGCCTGGTATGCATTCACATTTAGGTCCCTTAGGACCCAGTGTACAAGTAGCATACTGTCCACACGAATGCCATTCGCAAGGATCTAAAGAACAAGAACATTGTTAAAAAGGGCAATTTAAAGACACTAGTTTTAGTGTCCATTTAGTTTGTAAAATGCTACTTACGTTTACATTGCTGTCCTTCAAGAATGTAAGGTGACAAGCACTGACACTGCCCTTTGTAACACTCCATGTTCTGAGGACAACTGTTGGCTCCTCTACATTCAATTTCTGAAACATTCAAATTTATTAATACATTTACAATAAATTATATTAGATATAACATAAACACCACTAGCTCAGAGAAAAAAAGAATTTCTACATATGGAAGATTTTAATGCCAGAATTAAAAGAAATTACTTTAAACTTAATACTTTTAAAGCTAGAGTTAGTTATATACCTAGCCAAGAAATTCCAACAACATGTATTTTAAATTATACAAATAACTAAAATATACATTTAAAAATCATGCAGCAATTAATTTTGAGGTATAAGTGTTTTAAAAAAAACTATTAAAAGCCTTCATACCAATTCTGCTGCAAGCTTCTCTTGGATTTCCAGTATACCCTGACTGGCAAAGACACTGGTAGGCTCCTGGCAGGTTGACACACTCAGCATAAGATCCACACAATGACCAGTCTTTGATTTCAGTGCACTCATCAATATCTAGGAAAATAAGTTCATAAAATGAACATGTCTCAGAAGTGCATAAAAAAAACTTAATGTATATAACCTTTCCAGCTAAGAAAATTCATGATCTCAGTTCTTTAAAAAAGTATTTTTACAGGATTTAAAAAAAAATTACAAGACTTTATCAAGACCTTATGATGGCATAAAAGGCAATATCAGTCATAATTATCTAATAAAAACAAGAAAAGATATAACTCCATCTATGTTTAGTAAAGTTGATTCTTGTTGATTGAGGGGATTATTAAATGTGTTTGCTGACTCTTTAGGAGTCGCTTTACCTTCTTCTCTTTTAGTAAAGTTAAACCAGAAAGTAATTCCCAGTAAACAGCAAATTTAGAAACAGAAATTGATAAAATTGATTATTAAATTAACTGATTCCCAAAATAGAAAAGTACCTCTGCAAAATCCTGTGGCATCCATTGTGTATCCTCTTGGGCAGATACAGAAACCATATCCGTTTCCAGTATACACACATTCCTGGTTTTCTGGACAAGGATTGGTTGTAGAACAGTTTCTACTGACCACTAGAAAATACAACAAAATTGGTAAGTACCATATAGGATGAAAACTACTGTTAATTTACGAGCAATATAGAGGTGAATACATACTTATACAGTATTCTCCATCTTGTGCAAATGGAGCTCTACAACCACAGTGGTTTCCTTGAATTCCATCATCCAGACAAATGGTGTTTCCTGGACATTCATTATCTCTTTTGCATGAAATTGCTGGAAAAATAGCATAGCAAATTAATTTAAAGATGTTATGCCTTCAAATTTCAATAGTCTTTATAACAATGAAAATGTCTTTAAATGATAATATTTTTCAAAGTATTTGTCATAGGCAGAAAAACACTTACTTTCAGGATAGCAGAAACTGTACGGGTTTCCAATATGGCCAGGTGGGCATCGACAGATGTAACTTCCTTCCATGTTCAAACAGAATGCATGCTTCCCACAAGGCGACTTGTCTCGCACTTCTGCACACTCATTGATATCTGAAAGCACACATAAAAGGTATTGAGGTGAAATTCCATTTTTACAGTGTTAATGAGAGTGAAATTAAGAACTTTTGCACCAAGATCACACAACTTTCACGTAGTAATAAGAAATTACAAAATTATGCATAAATACTTTTTATTGCTTAATTTCAATAACCTTTTCAATTTTTTACGGAATGAAATTGGTTTTAATTCTTATAAAAAAAATAAAACTAGAAGAACTTTTAAGAAAAAGAGTCAATTACCTCTGCATTTTCCTGATCCAGGATCTCTAGTGTAACCACGTTTGCACACACACTGTGGTCCAATTCCAGATGACACGCATTCTTCTTTTGGTGCACACGGTCTTGTTTCAGAGCAGATAATAGTTGATGGTTCTATAAGACATAAAAAGCAGACCAATGCATAAATTGGGAGACAACTAACTTCAGCTCTCCAATTTTTTCAAAACTTCTCAACTTGCCCAAGCAAAAATCCATACTTTGTTTAAAAATTAAAAATCCAACTAGATTTATTCAATCAACCCTAGTCTTTAAAAGGTTATAATAATACTTTTATTAGGGAAGGGGTCGAATATATCCATATTTTTAAATGGTTTAGCATTAGAAGATGATTATTCTTTTTGCTACATTATGATACTCACCACTCTTGATGCATCCTCTGTATGGGTCCCCAGAGTAGCCATGAGGACAAACACACTCATAGGATCCAGGGCTGTTTCTGCAAACAGCATCCACTCCACATACTCTGTTTTTACTTCCACATTCATCAATATCTGTGGGGAAAGAAATATTTTTTAAAAAAATGACAAGAGTTTAACTTTTTTTACAGGTATATTTGTTTTGATATTAGAAATCAGATATTTATAGTTAGATCTTGCTAAAATTTAGTTGTCCTACTAACTTTTTTAGGGTAAAAAAACCAATAGATTATATTATGAAGAACTGATTTAAGAAAAAAGTAACCAAAACACAGTAAAATTACTTACCAATACATCCCGGCAAGCTGTTACTGCGGCCTGTGTAGCCTGGAGAACACACACAAACTGGTTCTTTGTTCAGATCCAACTGACATGTGGCATGATCTCCACAGAAAATGTCATCACAAGGATCTACAAAATGTACGAAAAATTGTCAATCAGGATCAAAACCAAGCATTTATTAGAATCAATGTAGAATGTCAGCCTGCCAACTTACGTCTGCAGTCCTCTCCAAAGTATGGTTCAGGGCAGTGGCATTGATTCCTGCTACATACAGAGTTTCCTCTGCAAGAGGCATCCTCTCTACACTGGACAGTGGCCGTACCTAAACAGAAACAATTGAATCAGTGGTGTTAACATGTAAGTTTTAAAAAAAGTGTTTGGAAACTTGATATGCAATTAAATTATTTCTGGATGCTACATACATCTGTTGAATGGGTCCCCTGATGTTCCAGGAGGACATCTGCACTCAAAGCTTCCAGGTCGGTTTGTGCATATAGCTGATATTCCACACTTTCCGTTGGGTCCAAAAGCTTGAGAGCATTCATTGATGTCTGTAAGAGTCGTGAAAAAATTATAAAAGGAACTTAACTAAATCTTCAGATTACTAGTAATTATTGTAACAAAAAGATTCATTATTCCAATTTTTTAAATTGTAGTGTAATATTTTTGTTACCTGTGACAAATTCTGAATTCTCAAACAAGCTTAAACCACCAGTTAAGTTTAGACAGTTTTGCAGATTTTTTTAAAATCCAGTCTTTCAAAACAAAAATAAAGGAAAAAAGTATTATGAAATATGTTAGATATTCATCAGAAATTTCATCCTCACCTTGGCATTTGACTCTTCCATTTCCTGAGAAGCCAGATGGGCAGGTGCAAGTGAAGCTTCCCATTGTGTTGAGACACGTAGCACCGTCACCACACTGACCACTTGGTCCAAATCGTCTGTCACATTCATTGATGTCTAAAGTAAAGAAATGAAATACATTACATAAGTAAAATTGATAAAAAATTTCATTTCAATATGGAAATTTACAATGGTTTTTAAAGCTATAATATATTAACTAATGTTCAGCATAACATGGATTTTATCAAAATGATATATATATGAAGAGAGAGAGAAAAAAAATAAAAATACATACCTTCACAGTATCTAAATGGATCTCCTGTAAATCCTGGAGGACAATAACAATGGTAGCTTCCAGGAACATTTCCACAAATTGCCCCTTGACCACATAATCCTGATGGTCCATGTACATTATCACATTCATTGATGTCTGGAAAAGATTGGTAGCAAGAAATCCATTAGGCATAGGTTATAAAAAAACCAAGAACCTTTAGAAAATTACATTAGTTTAAAAGTACTAAATTTCCAACACATTATACTGTAGTGTTATTTTACTATCCTCTAGCTTTATGAAAGAAGGTTAAAAATAAACTTATCACATTCTTTTCTATTTACAATGTGTAAAATAATTACCTTGACAACCAGCAGCAATGTTTTGTGGATCAAATGTGTATCCTAAATTACAAATACAGGCTGCTTCTTTTCCATTAACTTGGCAAGTTGCATGTTCTCCGCAATCCACATCAGCACATGGTGCTACAGAAAAATAAAGATATTGAATCAGTTTTCAATTCATAAAAACTTACATCAGACATAGAACAATATCACAATTAAGTTTTTGAATGTGTCCCACATACATTTGCAAGCCACTCTAGCATCTCCAATGAGATTATCCGGGCACAAGCACTCGTAGCTTCCATCTGTATTGATGCACTTGGCATTTTGTCCACATGGGAAGCGGCCAAACAGACACTCGTTGATATCTGAAAGATAACAGAAATTATCAAAACTATCATGACTAAAACATAACAAAATTATTACAAAACTAACACAGTTTTATGAAAGGAATTAGCTCAAGATAACAGATAAATTTTTAAGATTGAAAAATTTAAAATTACGTAATACTAAATTTCCTAAATCAACATTGTTTTTTACATCACTTAAGTCATTTTAGATATATGTTCCATAATGTTTTCTTTAGTGTGTTCACAATAGCTTTAATAAATTAATTAAACTTATTTTAAAACCATTATTAAACAAATATATTCAAATAGTTACCTCTGCAATGGCTAGTTGGATCAGATGATACCTTTTCACAACCTGGTTTGCATTCACATGTATAACTTCCAATGTTGTTCTTACACTGAGCACGTCTTCCACAAATATTTGGTGTAGTACACTCATTAATGTCTAAAAGACAATTTGAATTAATTAAGAGAGATACACAACTTATACAAGTAAGGAATAATAAATAAATGATTTTATGTAACCCTTACCAACACATTCAATTCCTGATATTTTAAATCCAGATTTACACTGGCATCTGTTTCGTAAGCACTGGGCATTCTCTGTGCAGTCATAGTTTCCTTGACATCGTACATCAACTTTCACTGAAAAAAAACACAGATTTGTCAGTATGTACATGAAGTTTATTTAAAACTTTTTTACTCTTTAAAGACAGAACTCAACAATGAATTCAAGAAGGTTAATTAAAGTTACCTCTTGTGCAAGCTTCTCTGGCATTTCCATCGTAACCTTCGAAACACTTGCATTCAAAACTGCCAGGTATATTTCTACAAATTGCATTTTCTGGACATGGGTTTAGCAAGCACTCATCAATATCTAAAAAATCAAATTAAGACATTAAAATATATTCAACCACTTCTAATTACTAAAACTGTATTTTTGAAATGCTTCATGGAATTTTTGTTTTAATCCCAATGTTTTTAGGTTTTATACTATTAGAATAAGTATTATAATTTCTTTAATTGAAATAGTTATTTTTAGTTAAATTGTAAATTATTTGAGAGAAAAATACTTTAGAATAACATCAAGGGATACTTTACCTGTGCATCCATGCAGAGGATTTCCACTGTAACCTTCTAAACAGCTGCAAGTGTAAGAACCAATATTGTTAAAGCACTGTGCATTAGGTCCACAAGCTCCAGGTTTTAGGCACTCATCATCGTCTGTAAAAAAAGTTTTGGTATACTTATTAAATTGAACAGAAAAAAAGCGTAGGAATAATCAAACAAACATTGAGCACAGAATCATATTTGTAATGAGACTAAATTTTCAATAATGACCAGAGACACAAATAAAAGTAGGTATCCAATGAAATATAGTACAGCTGAATAAACTTAAATATTTAGTTTTACATTAATTCATTTGAATATGTAGCATAAAGTAATATAGACCTTTAATAAATGAGAAAATTGAGATTGACACTTACCATGGCATCCAGCTGAATTGTATGGATCCCCGACATGACCAGGTTTGCATCGACAAGAGTAACTTCCAGGTGTGTTGGTACATTCAGTATTAACACCACAAGAATGTGGGCATTCGTTAATGTCTGTAAGTAAAAAAGTTAAGATTTTAGGAGTAATAGACATTGTTGGGGATATATATCATAGGTTGGACTTCAATGAAAGTGCAAGATTTTAAGCTTAAATCAGATTTTAGGTAAATTTGTAAATTTTGAATTACTCTTTTAAATAATTTCAACTTAAGTAATCGTCCCTAGTATTTTTTTTTACCTGGATTGAGTTTATATCGAAACTGTACAGGAAACAGTTGCAAAGAACCTTAATATAAAATTCTTCATTTTTAGGGGATGGAAATGCGAGTTTCCCTTTAGAAAAACACAATAATGACGATAAAATTGGAATTTAATTTCATATCCTTTCCATAAACCTTTCGGAAAATTTGTAAACAAACACGAACACCGCAATTCTTTGTTTACATTTGGCGCCGGAAACTGCTCCGCTTCTTTAGAGCACTTGTGTCATTTGTAAACAAATTTCAACAATTTCAACTTGAAAAGCATCACAAGTATTTTAGATTTAGTGTTATTTGAATAATAAAATTTTAATTGTGAATAATATTGTAAAGAGTTAAGTAATAAAAATAATGGCGAGTATTCAGCTATCTCAACGCCACTAACACGAGGATATATATTTTGAACATAGGGTTTGGCAACGTTTTAAATGAAGGCGCGCAAGGTTTCGGTTTCTATCACTGGATCCGGTTCTAGATCCGATATCCGATTAATCCCTCACATAGACAGAGTGCGGTTTTTTTAAAAATTAGATAATTTCCTTTCAAAATTTTCGAGGGAAACTTTTAAATAAACCACACTTTCTTTTTGAAAGTGATTGCGCCTGAAAAAACATCGTTAATTGTTAAAAATAACGAAATTTCCAAAAAGCTTCATAAGAAAAATATTTTTTTAGTATTTAAATTTCATCTCTTGTTTTATAAATAATTTTCTCTTCTTCATTAAAAAAAAAGATTACTATGTATTGCTTAAATCTGACCCAAATGCTACTAAAGCTCAGTAGGACAACTAGTATTTTCCAAACGATTGTAGTTTCTGTAAAAAGAGGAAACTCACCAACGCATCCCTGTGCTGGATTTCCTGTGTAACCTTCTGGACACTGGCAATAGTATCCTCCGTTCGTGTTGACGCACTCAGCTCCTTTTCCGCAAGGTGGTTTGGGACCCCAGCATTCGTCAATGTCCACGCATCCCGCTTCGGGAGTGGGGTTGCCCTGGTAACCTCTTGGACAGCTACAGGTGTAGCCGCCTTTCGTGTTCGTACATTGTGCTCCTGATCCGCAGGGATTTCGTCTGCATTCGTCCAAATCTGTTAAAATCAATGAACAAGTGTCATTGCTAAATCTTTTCTATCTAAATGTAATTGTTCGTAAAATTTTAAATTAATAATTTAACCGTGCAATTTCTGCTTCATAAGCGATAAAAAATATAGCTTTCATGATACTTTGTTATCCTGAGGCAGATATGTATAAAAATAGTATAATTACGCACAGGCCAATCGGACCATCAGGTGGATTTTACTTCCGAAAGTCATATTGGTTTCATTAGTCATACTGGTTACTCAGGTGGTTCACTCTAACTGAAGACAAAACAATATATTTCTCATTTTGCGAAGTAACCACTTACCGTAACATTCCTTGAAAGGATCGCCGTCGTATCCCAGAGGACAGAAGCATTTGTAACTTCCAGGAATATTTTCGCACTGAGCGCCGTGACCGCAAGCATTCGGATCCAAACATTCGTTAATGTCTGAAAAAAAGCACCCCAATATTGCAATTGTATTCATAAAAAATGTATAAAGAATATCAATATATTTTTAAACAGAAAAATCAATATAAAAATTTATCTAGTTCTTAATTGTTGAAGATTTAAGGACCTGCTGTAAAGATTTAAGTCACAGTCCAAATTCTCGTCTTTCCTTCATTAGGATTTAAGTAATTATTTAAAGTAAGAAGGAAAAGAACAAATTGTCTTAAGCATGTGATAATTTGACACCAAACTGCAGGGACGCCACCAAACTCGTCGCCTACAGGGAACTGAACGATGCAAAATGAGATGAAAGGATCCATTTACCTGTGCAGGATACTGTGGCGTTGCCCGTGTATCCCGGCCCGCATTTGCACACGTAATGTCCCGGCAGGTTACAGCACTCAGCATTTTCGACGCAAATGGCAGCCAGCGATGGAATCTCACATTCGTTAATGTCTAGAAAAGCATAAAATTCACAGTTAGACTCCACGTCTTGTTAAAAGAAACAAACAAGTACATCCGGAGGGTCCTTTTCTCACAGCGAAAGTTAGTTTAATTTTTAATTACCTTCTTTGAGTCAGAGAGCATCATGCTGTGAGTATTGGGTCGAAGTTATTCTTAAGAGCCGAGGGCTATATCAACGGCTAAAAAATTCCGGGGACGAAGCTTAAAACACATGTAACAAAACTTTTCCTTGGTAGTAATCGTGTAAAACAGTAAAATCTTACACCTTTTTCTTAATAGCTGGTTAATAAAAATAATTGTGGAAATTCTTTTTAGATTAAAGAAAGCTCCCAAATGGTTAAATCTGCTTAACAGAGAGAGAATTATGAATTTAATTAATCTATTCACTACATTCAACTTTGATTCCAAGCCATGTTATCTTCAGAAGAACCACGGTTGGGTGAAATTTTTTTATTAACCTAAGTTAATATTAGGAAGAGATCTGTTCAAAGGCGTTTAAATCAGTACGGGCTGAGAACCACTGATTTAAATAGTATTTTGAAAGGGTTAACAATTTTAATCCAGACCAGCTTTTGTACTTAAGTTCTTCGACTTCAATATTGGTATTGAAGCTGTCTTAGTAAATCAAACAAGATTTTTTGGACTTGTAGACTTTGGGCATACCTGATTATCGGCTATAGTTTTTAAGGAACAATACAAATTGGAAATCGGTCGGTGACTTCTCGATTTTAATTCGGTTATTTCCAAATCTCGAGGTGCCTCACGAAACCATTCGTCTGCATCGAAAGTGTTCGCTTCCTATTAAAAATCGAACAAGAAAGGAACGTGTCTCTTGAGCAAGAGGCGAGCGCGGCCTCAAGCGAGGCAAAAAAGAACATCATCTGAACTTCTCTCGTGCTGTTCTTAACTGGTTCTCTGTAGCAGAACCGGATTATTTAACATTACGAGCGATTCCCGAAAAGGAATGCGCCGTGCTCTCGGCTCATTCCAGGGGATAGAAGGGAAAGTTAATCGAACGTTCGAACATTTATTAACGGCGTTCCAGCCAGCCGAGAGCGAAAGGTGGGGTACACTCTCTTCGATGGAATGAAAGTTTTTGTTCCAAAGGGGAAATAATGGAGGAGTGGGAAAATGGATTGGATATGAAAGGAACGTGGTCACAACCAGCCAGTTGCTGGGAGAAAAATTGTCTGTATAAAATGTTTTGTTCGTTGAGATATTATGTTACAAATTACATAGTAGACGAAGAAATATAAAGGCATCTTATTTTGGAGGGGAAATTATAAATTTACATTAGCCCACATGTAAGATGAAGTTAACACTACCCAAAAATACTTATTTCATAAGAGAAATCATATGATACTCTCTCATTATTTCATGAGATGTAAGGAATTTGTTTCAGGATATGGCCTCTTATCAATATAGGTTCCAAGAAACATGTGTGAATTGAATTGAAGAAAAATATTGAAAAAAAAAAAGTTTTTTGAATTTGTGCTGCATTTATAAAGAAGAATGCAATATACTCTATAAACATTACTTCTACTTAAAATATCCTGTTCTCAAAACCCCTGTTCATAAGGAAAAGGGTAAGGGTATTTTAAGTGTAAAAAAAACAAGCATTAGTTTCTTTCCGATGCAATTTCCATTCAGTAGAATAATTTTAATAGGCGCCATCAATTTATTTAGACAAATTTTAAAAGAACAATATCATTTAAGAATTAGGTAGCCTATTACAGTTCTAAACCACAAAAATATCTGACCAAAAAAATTTAAAAAGTTTAAACATTCCCAAAGAAATTTATCCCACCCCAAGCAGACATTTGAATAACATTTAGTTGCACTAGAGCCATGTTATCCATACCCCGAGGAAAAATTCAAAAGCCTTGATAATGAATTACCCAGACGGATGTAAAACATATTTTCCAGCTTAAGACTGGTTCTTTCTGAACCAGACACCACAAAAAACCCGTAAAAATCACTTTCCAACTTTAAACATTTTCTCCCATTCACTCTTAAGATTCCGCTTCTTAACAGCCAGCCAAATCTCATTCACATGCGCACGAAAAGAAACGGAACCGTACTGGCAACCCGCAGCTTTAGTGCATCTGGACCAAGGTCTACCTTTTTAATGAGGTCAAGCGTTTTGCTTTTCTTGCAGAGATCCGAAGGTAAATTTAGGTGTGAAAAGAACTCCTTCTCCTCCATTTACGGAACAGCCATTATGAAAGTATATTTTTTAGTTTTCTATTTGGCCCTCGTTGCTGCTATTATATTCTATGGCAGAATGGTTATTCTAAAGGAGTCATGCTACAAGTAAACGAATAAACAGTCTCAGGTGATGGAGTTACAACTGGGGAATCTGAAGCCGTGGGAGATTCCCAAAGGAAAGTTGAAATTCGGCGAATAAAGGCAATATGGATATATGAATACACGGCTGGTTGTGAAGCTTCTCACGTTGATATTCTATCAAATTGTTTGCAAATAATTTTGTGTTTGGATTACACATTTGAAACAATGCATTTTGTTCCCTCTTAAAATAGTTTAAAGAAAACAAGGATTCTTCTCATATCTGGAATTTCTTCCTTCATACTATTGTTACCCGCGATTTTTATGAAATAGTGAAGGGATGTTCAACTTGATGCTTCAGTATTATGCTAATGACTGTTTCTGCAGTAAAATAAAAAAAAATATGTGAGAAATATAATTTTTATTGCAAATGCTTTGTACTTACAAACAATATTTTTTGGGGGAAACTTGGGAGTTCTGGCTTTTAACTTAGCACATAAAGTTTTCTTTTAAATAAAATACTTTTAAGGGATCACCTATTTACATCAGATTTATTTAAAAGGGGAGAAGGAGTGGTAACTCAAAAGTGAACTTTGGCATCTCACTGGGGTTTGCAGGTCTTTTGTGGTAATAAACATATCCATTAACAATAACTGCTATCTATTTAGACTGTAAACCCGTTATTTGTATTCATGAAAATAACATCCCCACATTGCGATTCCAAACTAAACGAGACGAAAACGGTAGTTTGAAACCTGTAACCACCAATTAATATTAAAAGCATCTAAGAAATCCTTGAACTGGTTCAAATCAAAATGGATACTGACCGTGACACTCGAACCCGTCTCCTTCGTAACCTGGGAAACAAGAACAGTAGAAGCTGCCCATTGTGTTCGTACAGTGTGAGAAGACGTCACATGGTCTGTATTTGCATTCGTTTTCGTCTGGAAATAAATTGAGAAGACACACGTATGATTATTATTATTAAGAGCCATTTTCCATTCGAGCAATATGCTGGAGGAAGAGAGAGGAGTTCTCACCTGGCATCTCGCAGCCTTTGCCGCCGAAGCCGTCGTTGCAGTAACAGAGGTTGTCCAGACAAACTCCGTTGATGCAGCGAGGCATCTTTGGATGGCAAAAATCTGGAAGAAAAAAAGCATGCTTAGAAATGGTCGAATATTGGGTACATCGAACAAGAAAATGTACATGTTATTGTTTTGTTCGTAGCGTTAGTTGTCTTATATGGGGTTATAGTCTTAAATGGTTTAAAATGAGAACCGAGCCAAAGTAGCATATTCAATGATCTCAGAATCTCAGTCCAATCAGATTTTAGCCTAAACAGTAAACGCTTGTTACGTATACCTATTCTGTGGTTTAATAAAAACACCTATGTTCCAGAAAAATTTTTTCGGAAGGCATTTGTCCTAATAGGGAAATCAGTTCCTATAACAATGAATGGAATTGGAAATAGAAAATAAAGTACTTGGGAGGAGCTGAGAATCAAAAAATTTTGTCAAGATTCCTTCAAGATTTATCGGAATGAATGGTCTTTGTTAAAAACCGCCAATTCTCTATTCCAGCGTTTCTTTAGGTAATTCAGAACCAAAAACAGCATTAAAGTTTTGGGTTAGCAAGGCAGGGGGACTCCAGTTCTATATCACATTCCCTTCATTGTGGTAATGGGCAAATTTCCTACTTCTCCGGGAATTCATATTCATGCAATCCCACTACAGCCTTACTCATAACCCTAGTCAAGTGTGTCAAGAGTCATTTCCATTGGACAATGGCTATTTGACGCTGATGGTGGGTTCTAAATGTGTTCCAGAGGCCGTTTTTATAACGGCTATTTAACTGGGATTGAGACAACGAGGTTTTCCAGATGGCCGTGAATCAGACATCCAGACCCACCTGTTAGCTGTTTTTTTCGGGGGTTTTACGCGACTCCTTCACACATCACGTGAGTAGGACAGCCCTCCCACCTCGGTGAAGCCCTCGCACTGCAATTAAAAAAACAGGCGCCGAAGAGACGAAAGGGGTTTTTCGACCACCGCAGGATGGTACGGAACGTCGAGTCCACTTCTCCAGATGCCCGTTGTTTTTTCAACTCGGTTCAATTAAGGCATGCACGATCTCCTGGAGAGGGTTTACCGTTTTTTCACCCTCCCCATCAGGGTGAACCCCTTTTTTTGTGGTCTTCTGACGGACACGACCGGGACCGTAATAAAACGTTAGACGAGCGGAGATTGCCGGTCACCTCGTCACGATTTTTCCTCGTGGAATTTATTCAACGCCATTTCTTTTTTTTTTTACCCCCAATCGGTGGCAACGCCGATCTCCACCGAATAATGGAGGGGGGCGGCGTCTGCAAACAAAATGGTTTCGAGCCTTGATCGCGACCTTCAACTCCCGAGGGGTCGTGCGGTGGTCTGTCATTGCTACGTTTTAAGACGTGTTATCAGTTACAAAACGATGCAGTTTTTGACGGGGATGTTTCTCTTTGTTGGTTATATGTGCTTTGATAAATGGCCACAGACGGATGCGTGCGTGATCTATTGTGAGTTGGAACAGCTCTGACGGCTGATGAAGCCATTGGGACTCGACAAGACGTCTTGAACTGCTATTTCACATTCTAAAATGGTTGTTTCTGAGTTCAACCGGTTTTACTATTGCTTTTGAAGGCTAACTTGATGGACATAACAGACGTTTCATATTTTTGCTAGGAACCTATTTTTGTAGTCAGAAAGTACCTATCAGAGGTTTAAAACTTCGAATTCCTTCCCTTTTGTGGCATTTTGGTAAATGAGTTGGTGTGTAAATGCAAATTAAAATTTACCATTCCTCAACACAAAAAAAGTAGAATTTCTGAAATGGTAATGAATGGATGTTTCGAGAATATACGTCAAGTTATTTTGCAACCCAACGCAAATTAGAGTTTCTGAAATAAAATTCATCAACCAAAAAATTTATTACATAAACTAATTGACACAGTGATGAAAGTAAAAAAACAATGTTTATATAGTTGGTTGAAATCACCGAACAATGATCCCAAATTGATAAATTTCAGAATCTCGCTTCAAACAGTAGACACGCTTTTAAGAATATATTGGGAAAATATAAATTTAGATTGATGAATTCATTACACAAAGACCTTGATGGTCAGACAAAGAACGCGACACAAAGAAGCAGGAAATTATTCCATGCGAGAATAAAAAAATGAAATTTTGAGAACATAAGTCAGGTAACGACTTGAAAGTGAAAGAGAATGCAGGCTTCCAGGAAAGTCTGGAATGCGGGGTAAATGGGTATAAATGGACGCGTTATTATCGTCTGAGATTCAATTCATTCTCTTAAAACAATAAGAGCGAAATGAGCTGAAGATATCAAACACGGCCAATGATCCTTCTTCAAGTGATTGGTCTAGAGATTGTTTTTTTGTCGCTTTATCTGTCTCGTATCAAGATGGCAGATATGTCTCATTGGGATTCCCTCTGGGCCATTAAAAGTCCCAGAATGGTGTTCCTCAGTACCTTAACTTATTTGTTTATATTGGTTTAAAATTGGATTCTTCGTGTGATGGATATTGTTTAGGAAATATCCTGAGTGGTAAAAAAGAACTTTCAGAGATGGAAATGGGGAATAGTCTCCAAAGTGATCATTATTGTGTCAAAATATTGAGGGATGCTCTTGAAGTTGCTAGTAAAAAATGATTTCATTTTAATGTAAATTTTATGTAGCTTTTCTTTTTGGTATAGAGGATAAGCCAGACTAGGTCTCTTGGTCAATAAGCTAGATCCAGTTGGGATTCGACGATTTAGGTCTTGGTGGGTCTGGGGGACTGAGGTCATGAAAATTTCGTATTGGAATAGTTTGGAAGTTTCTGGAGGGAATGAAAGGTATCTCTTTGCTTTTAATTAACATTTGCTAATTAACTGTACAACGCATAAAAGCGTTTAACTCTTGATAGAAACCTTACAGCAAATTGGCCATAAGGCTATGCCCAAGATGCAAGTTTTTCTTTTAAGAAGACCCTATTTTAGTGGAAATCAACCTATACATCAGGGAATGTTGTCGGAAGTATCATGGATCATTCTATGACACAGCTAAGGACCAAGACCAAAATCACTAGCAATGTTTCCCAAGGATTTTGTGACAAAAATATGAGACAGAAATACCCAGGGACTAAACTTGGTTTTTTAAATGGGTGGAACTTAGCTGCCTGTAGCTCAATATGTAAAAAGACCGAGGGTCGTGCATTCTTGATCATTGGATGCTGGTTAGAGGAGGTTTCTATACTAGAGTTTCTGGAGTATAGCACTCTGTGGTAAGTAATGAAGTTACCACATTACTGCGGTAAGTATTGAAGTTACTTACTTCTGTCTCGGCATTTGAGCTCGCTGGCTACCTCGTCCGAGCCGAGGAAGCACTGTGGTTGTCCATCGCACAGCTTGGAGAGCTCAAACAGCTGCAGGATGTCCACCGACTCGTTGACCTGGCAGCCGAAGAAGCCATCCTCCAGGTTCAGGACGAAGATTTCCCGTTGTAGGAACGGACTCGGGTAGTTGGGCTTGTACTGAGCGTGCGCCTGCGGAAGAAAAAGAACATGGAGTGTTAGCTACAGACATCTCTGTATCATGACAATTATCATTGAGTTGGCAATATAATCCATCAGTAAAAACTGTGAACTAGTTCATCATCTGTAATATTAGTTTAATGCTGTTGCTTCCATTTTAAGTGGGAGACAAAGTAAGGTTCAAAAGAGTTAAAGATTCAATTCGTTCCACAAAATAGCTAGTATCTTGGTAAAAATAAAAATTCTACTTTCACGGCTGTTTATTATTAAATATTTTTTGTGACTCTTGATTTTTTGTGATGAATCATCCCTATAGCATAACAAATTATAAAAGGTTATGACACTATAACTAAATAACAATGCTTCTGTTGCAACCAATGTAAAAATTTCCAAGTACACATCAATGCCAATTACTGCTTTCCTAGTCAGAAATGTGTAACGTCTGTAACTTCATACGCAAAACCTATATAAGTTGGTATTGATATATCCTCTCCGATATGTTTTAATAAAATGTGACTCTTCTATTTATCTAAAAGGATCCCATAATCCTTTGGTCCCAACAGTCACTAACAGGACACTTCACAAAATAAAAGAAAACTATCATGGGTTCCGTTCAAGGATAAGTAGTTCCTTCAAAAAGTAACTTCTCAAAGAGAAGACGTTACATAAGAACAATGCGGTGCAATGCCTTTCACTCAACCAAGATCCTAATCACGCATATCCACCAAAGAAGAAGAATAAGAAAATTCAATTCTCTCGATCCTGGAACCACCCCCTCCTCCTTCATGGACAATCAATTACCTCCTGATGCCTCCAGAGGGCAGGGCCTGCTACCAAATGACAGTACTTGAGCTATGGAATCAATCGGGCCGGCCTTGACGGACCCATTATTGGGTTTTCGCCAGACGCAAACACCGTTTTTCGCTATTGTTTTTCGGACGTTCGGCCCTTTGTGATTCTCCAGAGGGGTTGTTATCGTGCTGATGGGGTTGGATGCCGTGTACGCATTTTGAGGTCTATTTCGCCCGATTTAATGGGGGTATAATGGCTGGTTTCCCCGGGTGTGAACCAGAGTGTGAGCGCAAACACGTCTCTGAAGAGAGGGAACTTTTTTTTTTTTTGATTGTCTTAAATATTCGATGTTTACGTTTGAAAGATTTCGATGGAGTAATTTGTGGCTATTCTTCTCTTAAGCATATTCCGACATGCGTGACGAATTGGGTAGATATACTCCGGTGATACGTTTTTTAAAAGGACTTTTAAAAAACAACGAAAGCTTTATATGTTTTGGAAATATTAAGGAATTTTACAAAGTAATTTGAGGCTAGCTATAAACAGGATATTGAAAAGGAAATTATTTTTTAAAAGGGCAAGAGAACTTTCTTTTATGTTTAACCTGGAACTAAAAAATACCTTTGCATATTCAGGTGGAGTTAAGGGAGTCCTTTTCCAGAGCAACAGTAGAATACTGATTGAACTAACTGGATTCAACTACTTTATGAGTGAAGGGCTGTTTCAGGGCACGGCTTACTAGATACTTATACAGGCTAGCCGAGTACGGAAGTCATTGCAAATCCAGATGGCAATACTGGACCAACTGGCAAAGCATATCCACAGTGTTGAAGGCGGTGGGTGATATGGTCTTGTAGCGATCCAAGCGGGAAAAGTTGTCAAATGGTTTTCATTGTTTAAAACTCGGCAAGCCTGTATAAGTATCTAGTAAGCCGTGTTCAGGGGGGGGGGTAGACTTCATAATGTGGTTAGTCTATTCAAACAGTACTTTTATGATATATACTGCCATTTTACCTGACTATCCGTATATCCCCACTTTATTGATTAAACGACACCTCCACATCAATAGTTAATCACGAAAATACAAAGGAGTAATTTATTAATATTTAAAGGGTCTATGTATCTTTGCTTTTACGGGTGATTTTTCATGCTTTAAAAATATGTTTGGATCTCCTACTTTATACACAACATTACATTGTTCAAATACGTTTTCACACCTCCATTGCTTTTGCAAAGAGCCTTTTCTTAAACAAAAACTTTTACTCTCACTTGAGACACTTAGGGGAACGTTCACCGAGAAGTAGAAATAGGTATCTGGCATCGCGGTATTTACTTTCTCTTATGGGATCCGTGTACGATGGGTACAGACCGTGTTTCCTGGCGATTCTAATTTGATGTATTTTTTTCCAAAGCCTCCAAAAAACTACCTGCAGAACATTCTTTTTCTTCCCGATTCCTTCCCTTTTTCTCTCTCTCCCAGAATCTACATGACGTAATTCACGGAACACCGATCATCCCTAGCATCTGCTGATGACAACTCAACTCAAGCCGAGCGTTCCTCCTCGGCGATGAAGCGGACGTCGATCTCTGGATCACTGTCTCACCGACGATCGCTTATGAAAAATGTGTTCCATTGGCGATTATGGAAATCGTTAATCAATCCGTCACTTGGAAAAATGAGTGATCTGTCTGGGAAAAATTCATTCGAAAATGCATTTATGAATCGATAAGGGGAAAAAACCGAATGCCTCACAAGCCTTTGAACCAGGAGTCATGAACCACTAGACCACAAGCCACATCCGGGAGATGTAGATTCATTTTTACACCTGGCGGCAGAAGATCTACTAATAGCTTTCATTTTATTATGGAGAACGCAGTTAATAATCTCACTTCATGCAATGCAAGTATTTAATTTTATCTACAATAATCTTCATTTTCAAACAGTTTAGAAACTTTATAATCTTTTTTGCACCATAAAACTCTTTTGTCAAGTTAGTCGTTATAGGATTTAAGTAATTTATAGGTGTGTGTTTGAGAAACCTTTTTATGACTGTTCTTTTCATCATGGAATTTCTACTTAAACAGAGCAGTGAAAGTTGTAGTTACGTGGTTTGACGGAATATAAGTTATTACTTTCTTAATTATTCAAAAGTAAACAGGAGGATTAAAATTTATAACTACGTTATACTCCCAGTCTGAAACAGGTTTAGAAATGATGGAGCTAGGTATTCACGGAGATTTAGCTTTTATGAAAGCAAATTTTACTGAAAAACCAAATAAAGCCTCGAAAAATAGAGAGTTTGTGAAAGTTATTTCCCTTTTCCTAGACAACTAAATAAACCCTCTAAAACACAACTCATTGTTATGAGTCGTAAAAAAGCCATAGTGACCTTAACTGTCACCACAGAAAGGACTTGCCTTGAAAACCACTTAAATTACTCCATATCACCTGGTAGAGATCACGTAACTATTCCTATTTCCTTGAGAACAAGGAAAAAAGGTAGCAAAATTTCTTGTAATAGTTATTTCACTAACTATTTTGTAGGAAACTGATGACGCAAACACATGAAAAAAAGATAAATAAAATTTTCTATAAAAGCAGCTAAACTTTTGCATGACGAATGTAGAAACTATTCACAGTCAAATTAAAAAAAAAAGTGGTACAAATTTCAATCCAATCTCTAATTAAATAATAAGCTAATAAATGTACTGAAATAATTCCTAAGGAACATAAATTTTATCAAAAAAAATCTGAACAGGGAAATTATTATCGATTTTTAGAATATTACTATATTTCAGTACAGGTTAAAAATGCGTAAAAGCGGTATCAAACTATAAAATACGTTCGTTTCTAAAAAGTTTCTATCATTAAAAAAATTCCTGGCATCAAGTGTCCAGATAAATATGCTGGGCACATTTTGAGGACTGTTAGAGCTTCTCTACATCTCCATATTAAGCTTGAATGTTTTAGAGCTGACTTTTTATAGATATTATCTCTGTACTCGGCAACAACAAATCCATACAGCATCAGAGATTTCATATAGTCAAAAAGTTGTTTCAAAACATAGTATCGAGACAAAATTAGTCTCAAAAGGAGAGTTCAGATGGCATTAGAGTATAAGACTACCAAGACAAACAAGAAAAAGGTGGGAATAAAAACAAGAAATGAAAAAGATAGGAAATGAAAGAATTATTCTAATTCTTTAAGATACAGTCCTTAGTAACTTAACTAACTAAAATTAAAAGGACAACTTTTTTATCAGCTGGTCTGTTTGGAAAGAGTTAGAGACAATTCGTGACAAGGTCGTTCGTGGCTGGAGGGTCGGTGGGATGTGAAGGAATTGTCAAGGAGGTCAGCTCGTGTTGATGACACGAGACGTGGTTCACATTATCTTCTCTGGAAGAAGAGACCTGGTTTCTTTATTGGAAAAGAAACCTGTTGCTCTTGAGGTCTCTCCGTTAACAAGGAATTCTACATAAAATGTTTGTATTACTGACTGAACAAGATTCTGAAAAAAAATATTTGGCTCAAGTTGGAAAGGTGAGTAACAGAATAACTTTCTGTAGGTATTGGTCCATTGCTCTCCCAACTCTTTGCCAAAATGTCTTTAGATTGCATTACTGGTAAGAACAGAATAAAAAACCATGCATGATAAAGAGCAAAAAGAAAAAAAAATCCTTCCTTAAGTTTTCCTTTAGGCGTATACAATCCAGTTTGATTCTGTAGACTTTCTGTACCGTATACTAGGTTAACATCAATGCTTTTAACCAGTGGCGTAGCCAGAAATTATTTTTGGGGGGTGCACGATGATATCGAAAGAAAGAAAAAAAATTTAGGTTTTATATTACCATAAGGAAAAAAACTAGCCTTGTAATAATATCAATATTTCTTGATCGTTGTAAAAAAATAATTATACCAAATATAATTATAATTATACCAAAAAAAAAATACAATAACAATAAATAACTCCGAATGTTTATGTAACTCTCTTACGAAATTTGCATGAAATATTTACACATTCCATCCAGGAGATTCCCATCCATCTAGAATAAGATAGACATTTATTCTTATTCTAGTACCTATATTACTCTCATACATTTAAAAATCAATTGCAATTAAACTACAAATAAGTGTTTCCGAATTGAATTAAGTATTATTTATATCAGCGTTTACCAACCTTTTCTCCCTCACGGAATCCTTGTGACAATGTTCAAGTTTTACGGAACCCCTAATAATATCGTATTATAATAGTTAAAGATTTTAATAACAAGAAATAGCTATCATAAGAAATCGGTGAATAAATTAAAATTTGATAAAATATGCTTTAAAATTAATAATAATTACACCTACAAAATGCAACTCAACATAAAAAATGAAACAGTAAAGGATTTTTGCCTAGGCTTTTTCAATTTTGTGGGGAAATTGCTTGGGGGATACTCCCAGAATATATTTGGGGATTTTAATTAAAATAGTTTTCTATCCTCTGATTTCAGAAAGTTCTTTTTAAACCTTTAAAAAGACAATTTCAATTATGCCATGTCATAAGCCCTGGTGACTGTGGTCCTCCCACAATATTTGAAAATTATTTTGAATTATAGAAGGCCCAAAAGTATTATGGAATTTTTTGTGGGGTTAAATGATATCACTCTATCTGGCACCGTTATTGAGTGATCATATTGCTTGCGGAACCCTAGGGAATGATTTACGGAACCCTGGTTGGGAAACGCTGATTTATGTATTGGACATACTACTTGTTAATACTGGTAGTTCTAAAAAATGTTATTCCATTTCTAAAATTATCAAAATAATTATATTTTTAATAGAAATAAATATTCATATTCAAACACACTGCAACAAAAACTGAATGTTTAAAGTAATTAAAGTTTGAATTCTTTCACAGGTGTTGGATTAACATACTACTACCTATAATTATAATTCGTAAAAGTGGTACAGATTTACATATTTGTTTCATAATAGACAAGTAAAAAAGTTCTACATCAGAAGTTAATATTTCTTTTAAAAAACGAAAAATGGAGAGGGAATAATGAGAAAATAAGAAACTGAAAAAGCAGAATGACGCATAGGCCGGCACAAACACTACATAGCTACCTTCAAAAAGTATAAATCAAAAAACTCTTCCATGTATAAAAATAATGGTCCTATACGTATACTACAGCTAAAAATTCAATATTTTTTTATTTTTAAATCAAATTGCGTCTTTTCCTTGAATATAAATCATCATTAATTTAAACAAAATCAAAATTGAATTAAGTCATTAATTAAAGTTATTGATAACCTAAAATACCACTTACCATCTCTGTAGAAGAATTAATAACGCATCCATGGCGTCTTTTTGGATCAGGTGGTCTTTCAGTTAAGCTGTTGTCATTCACAGATGTATTTTTAGAAAAAAAATCATTAATTGTTCGTTTGCGATTCATTTTAATAAGAGGGCAATTTATCTCAAGTCTATCGGACACAGAGAAGATGGATAAAAAATGCGACTACTAAGCTTAAACTGATAAGCTTAAGCTGACTCCTTCCAGAATTTAAGAACTAGATATATTATTTACACTTATAAATACAAAATTTAAAATTATTTTTGATATCTGAGGGATCATAGCTCCAAAGTCTGGTGTGGTCGCCTCGATAATCGGTTCTAATTCCATTCTCTTCTCTCCCTCGTCTCGAAGAGCGTTCTTGTTTATATCACTCAAGATACGAGGGGGCAGAAAACATAAAAAGTTCCCGCCATTTGAGTGGGTGTCCCTCGAACCCTCAGTTTTTGACAGGTTTATGAGGAGGGTGTTAATGAAAGTCACACAGCTGGCTGGGAGAGAGTACCGCAGCCGGTGCAATCCCATTCTTGGATTTAAAAATATGTATTACAATTATGTTAGGGAAACAAAAAAAGCTATTCGAAAATATTTTATTTTACGAAAAAAAAATCTTTGGAAAAAGTTTGGGGGGTGCAAAAGACCCGTTGCACCCCCCCTGTCTACGCCACTGCTTTTAACTTCTTTTGAGTGCAGCCAATAAAAGAATTCAAAAGTGAGAGCAATAAACAATCACTAAAAATCCATCAAAATATTTAATTGGTATCACAACAAGAAATAAGACTGATGATAGGAAGAGACAGAATTCCGAAAAAGAGTAGTAATATTAAATTACCAATGAAGTAAATTATGAGTACTGATAATTTGCTTTGAAACCTAGAGCGCAGAACTACAGCACGGGGAAAGGTTAGTCTTTAAAAAAAGGGAATGTGCGAAAAAACTCCTGTGAAATCACTAACATCGGGATAATGTCAACCGTGTTAGACCACACACCAGAGCGACCGACCTTGGAGTCCGAACGGCCTTGCAGCTTCTTTCGACCCCAACTGCGTCCCTTCGACTATTCTTTTTCTTATACCCTTCACAAGTGGCCATTATGTGATTGCTCGCTACCAGTTAATAAGAGGACCGGGGGTAATCCCAAGCATTCTTCAAGCGGTGTCCAGTTTTTATCTCACCATCAGCTAATGGTATTCTTCGAGAACAAGAGAGATTAACGGATTTCCAAGAACGTAATTGGGATCTCCGCTCGTTAGAACACCCGTTTGAAAGAATCAAAAGGGAGGCAAGCGATATGGATCCTGAAACAAAGGGCCGAAGGATTGTTAGCTGAAATCTTTCACACCGAGAGAGAGAAAAGGCGATGGACAGACCGTTATATAATGAATGCCTAGTTGTCTGGGCAGTTATAAAATGAAAAAGCAACAGCGAGAGTAGTATATTGAATGAATAAAAATCCAAGAACCACAGAGGAGTATTTCTGACATTACCACAAAACTAAAAAAAGGACATAGTAAAAGTTGTAAAAAGAGAGGCCAATGTAATTTTACTGAGGTAAGCTTATAAGGAAAATGTAGTTATTTTATTAATGGTGATGTAGTGGTTAACCATAACTGGGCGCATCAACCTTCTCCAATAATACTGATTTGGTGATGTCACCGATATTCAAATTATTGTGTTCAAGTCAGCCGTATAAAAATATTTTTGTTGACTCAAGTCAAATCATGATAAATCTCGAATTTGATCACGGAATTTATCAACAAGGAACTCGTTACCGAGTTATTAATGTTCAGTCTGATGGGTAAAGGTTTGGTGTATTTAGTTATTTTAAAATTGCGGGTTCATTTGAGAACAACTCCCTACCGACGCACGAGGGCAGGTGAGCTTTGAATATTATGATTAAGACGGCTGGGTGTGGGAGGTTCCATTACAAATTGACCTCTTGTCGCTGGATAACAATCTTGCTGGAGGAGTGCGAGACCCACGCGAAATTAAAAACGAGTTGAGGAAAACGTCTGCTGCCTCGTTTGAGGGAAATGATTGGGAAAGAACGTGATTGAGAGATATTTCCGCAACTCCGTGTTCTTTTTCTGGTGCAGGTTTATCTGGGCTTGCAAATTTTATTAGCTATTGTACTTAGAGCTTGTTTGCTGAAGATTGTAATCTCTCCTACCACGAAGCAAGGGATGTAATGTATTCATGACGCCCTCATGAATGCGATATTTATCGTAGACTAAGGGTTAAAAACCATAGTTTCTATTTCACTGAAATTCCATTTATGACAAATACTTGCTAATTTACTTTTTGAAACTGTGCGTGTGTTTTTCGCAAGTTTTGAAAAACAAAAAAAAAACCAACCCATGCTTAATAATATTTCACTACTAGCATTTGTCTCTAAAAATATTAAATTAGAACCATTAAAACCATAAGTGGCAAGCTTATTCTAAGGATGTTTTTAAGTCTCCATTAAGGAGAGATCATTATTGATGGTAATGGAGTAGGCAGAAATAGAATCGGGGGTATGTTTTTGTCTTTTTCCATGGTAAAATATGAAAATTTCTAGTTCTTAAGGCACATTAATCTTTTGAAGGATTATTCAAAAACTGTGTCTGAATCAACTTTTTAGACAATACAAGGAGAGCTGGTTTATCAATATTGCGCTGTCTGAAAAAAAAAGAGCCTGTCTGATGTAGAAGTCTGTAACAACTAAATATGCATTGCTTATTGATCCTACAGATGACTATAAAAGAGTTATTTTTTTCTTGAAGAGTATAGGGAAATTAGTTTAGAAATTTTTGTGATTTTTAAGGCTGAAAAACTTTCTAAACTTTTTACATAAGGGGGCGAGTTTTCTGGTGGTTCCTTAAATTTCCATCACCAAACCATTCGTTAAAATAGACCTGTAGGACTAAATCCTTAGCAAAAGTTTGTGCTGAAACTGAAGCGAGAGGATGAATAGTTTTCTTAGAACAGGATGGTAAATAAATATACCTTTAAGGGCAAAGGACTTCTGAACAGAAGAAAATTAAAGTTGCATGGATGGGCGCATTTATATGACAGTTTATCCTAATTATTGAATGCTCTTCTTCTACTTATTTTCTACTCCCATGTGTGATGGATCCGTTATACAGATGATCGTGAACCCTGGCACAGGGGCCATGGGACATTAGCAGGTAACTCGTGAGTCATTTGTGTGTCCCGCCCATCTTCGACGTCACCGACTGCTGCCAGGTCCTCGACTGACTTCCTGGTGGCACGCGCGTGGGACGCACGGGTGGGACGCGGTGTCCCCGAGTGGGACGCTCTCGTGGGATCCCGTGTTGACGAAATCGGACGCTGCCTTCTCGCGAGCTGGTTTCGGAATGGGTAATAATTGAAGAGCGAGCTGATTGGCTGGGAATCGCGGTCGATCATGCGAGAGTGTGGTGACGACGGTGGGGGTGGTGTGTGTCGTAAGAATTCTGTGGATTCGATTCTGATGGTTCATTTCTTAGCACAGCGGGGTTGGGTGGGACCTATACAACACTCGTTCAATCAGAAAATGGGAAGTTATCAAGTGATGTAATAGTGAAGGGGGCCGGTGTATTCCTTTTGTGTATTTTTTCGGTGTATTCCTCGCGAATATTCAAGGTTGTACTTTGTGACCGTAAAAATCCATATTCTGCACAACTTAAACACCCCTAAACATTTTTACAGGTTACGCCACTGACTGTGTGAAACAGGCGTTATTTTCTTCGATGCTTCGAAATCTTCACACATTTATTTTCAAAAAGAAAAAATTACCTGGAATCTATTATGTATTGAAGTCTGTTCCAAAAATTATTCGGTATGTTTTAATTGGCAACATGTTATCTCTATCAGTAGACATCGTGTTTCAAATTATAAAAAAATATTTAATCAACCCTACCCTACTACATGCATATAATTACATCCTAAAATATTCGTTAAAACAGAGAAACTCTCCTTGATAAATGTTCAACGCAATGTTCTTTTCATTAATTATTTTGTGCATTTTTTAAATTAAAAAAGATACGGTGTCTGTTTTATAATGAAATCTCTCCAGATTTAATGAAGCATCCTAACCGTAGATTTAATGACTGAAATGTCAATTATTGGAAAATTTCATTATCCCAACACTCTGAATTACCCTTAATTACAAAAGAATCGATATAAGGCACTAAGGCAGAGAGTAAGAATGGGTAATGGAGAAAAAATTCTAAGCGTGTGTGAGGGTGAAAGAACTTATGATTGTTACTCTCTTTTAACGTACAAACCCAGATAAGAATGTCAACAACCAAAAATCCCTTTCTAAGACATCTTCTCTGAATCTTGAGGAGTGCAATGCATCACGAGTGTTGATTTCTCTTGTAGTACAACTAAACCCAACAATGAAAAACCGCGTTCCGATTGAAAGGAATTCATTAGTATCTAAAACCTTTATACCTCATTAGATAAATGAACTCTGAAGGCAAACAAACATACTGAGTAAAGAAATCTTGCCTGGGTGTTCCATTTTCACCAACAGAGCGAACTGGAACGCCTGGAATTGCCTCACATTTTACAATTGTTTCTGTTCGAATTGTGTTTTCGTTCTCATATTCTTCTTGTTTTACAAATGTTTATGAAGTAAATAGCCCAGTGCTCCTGAAGTATGAAAGGTCAAGATAATCCGTGTGAAGGTAGAGCACTTCGAAATGCAAACATTCTCTTCATTTTCCCATCATTACTGAAAAACAAACTCATATTTTTAGAGTCGTAAAAGTTTGAAGGTGCTTTTGTTTGCGTCTCGAAAGAGTTTGGTTTATATAGCCCTGTTTATGAATTTAAAAACCTGACAAATTGCACAAAATATCTTTTAAAAAAAGTTGTTTGTATATCACTTATGCTCAGCCTAATGAGTATTTTATTAACATCCTGTTTCATAGTAAAAGAAGTTTACTTTTCAATAGAGTTCTATCTATCCACTTCAAACTATTTTCTTCAAAGAAATAAAATATTAAGTTATTCCAGCAGAGTATTCAGTGAAATATTTCCAAGAATGGAGGGGGGAGTTAACCGGTACTGGCAAAAATCTTTTGGAAAGAAGCTATCTCTAACAAGATCGTGTTTACTTAAAATTATATTATGTGGAAATTTTGTGATATCATTAGTAAGACAAGTTACATAAACAAGTCAGCAATTTAAATAAAGATAATTTGGTAGTTTTAGGTTATTTTTTAATAAGAGTCTATAAAAATAAATTTCAGTTACACATTATATTGCTATTTTGTGGACATGGGATTAAAATTAATGGGGTAAGATAACAATATTGATACCTAATCATTTAAAATTATTTTTGAAAATTATGCACATTGTTTTTAATTGTTAGTTAAGTAATTAAATTATAGTATATATAGTTATGCATTATTTATTTATTATTTTTAACCGATTTTCCATTTATTTTATATAGAATTAGGTCTGCTATAAATGAAATTCCAAGTTCAAAATAATAATGTGAAATATATTATGAAACTTTATAATGATTCTTCTACAGTGAAATTACGTATTAGGCAGTATATTTTTATGATGTTTTCTTTTCCAAAGAGTCACGTTTTATAATTTTGTGGCTAACATAAAGCACTAAGCTTAGTACAAAGTATTCTCTCAAAATTAATGACTAGAAAACTGGGAGTTCCTCGTCCTATGCCCGCATGGTTTAAAAACTTTTCTTCAATTTTTCCATTTAATAAACACCATCCTCAGCTAGAAAACCGATTTTTCAAAGCGGTATTACGTCTTTATGGCTCCATTGATGAGAGGTTGTGTTCACATGGCAATTTTCACGCTGGTGCTCCCACTATTAGTTAGTCTCAAATGGCAACATTGGGAAAAAGAGGGTGTCGGCAGGGAACAATTAAGATATTTAGATAGAGCTGCATGAAAATTTATAATGATATGTCGAAGGCTTCGTTATCGTTTTCCGAAGCACGATTTGGTGACGTGACGGATGAAGGGGTGAAATGGAATGGAGATTTTCCTTCGATTAGGTTTTCCCAGGCAGCAGCCCACATCTGGAGTGTCCCTTTCTCGTGACTATGTAATAAATATTTCTGAAATTGATGGGACGATATTCATCGGCCTTGATGGTCATGCATGGCATTGGAGATAAGAGCGATAAGAGGTGTCTTTTTTGAGCCTTTTCGTAAGTGAAACTTTGTGGGTTTTAATTGAATGCAAAATTGTTGAATCACCAATGAATGTGATGTAATGAGGTGTAACCAGGAATAATGTTCAGAGGGGAGAGTAAATTTTGGGTACAGGTGTCTATTAGGTTAAAAAGTAAATCTTTTGAGTTATGAGGTTCATGTGTACTATACAGAAAACTACAAAGACAAAGAATAAGCCCCTAGATGTATACTAGAACAGAAAATACACCAATAAAAAATACACTTACCGTTAATGATAAACAAAACCAGATGAAAGCCCCAAGTAACATCTCCGTCAAAGCTGTAAGAAAGGAAAAACAACTTTAGTACCATGTTTAACAAATTCCACTGTTTTTCTCTTATGATATAATGCATACAATTTAAGAATTAACGAAAAAAATTTCTCATTAATGTTTATTTTAGCCAATAATTTATGTTTTTATTACTTCCAATGCAAACAAAATTTAGGGGAAATGAAATGCTATCTAACAAAATAAAGGAGTATCCATTTAGTATCATGATGCCGATGTAACCGCTTCAATGATTAAATAGATAAGAAAAAACAGCAATAAAAACTCGAGTGATTTAATGCATCTTAAATCACATAAATATAATAAACACATTAAAATACTTTATAAATCCGTTTCTTGAATTTAAACTTTTAAATTATCGGTATCGGTACGCAATAACAGTATTATAGATATTCCTCTTTCATTATAAACGCAATGATTAATGAAAATGGTGTAAAGAGGTATTGCACGTAAAATTGATATTTTTGGCAACATTTTGACGTATCATTTACAAATTTGCATTCAATTCAGAACTTAAAAGTGAACCCAAAACGAGTACGGAAGTTCACTTTTAAGTTCCAAAAAGGGGATAAAACCCATCAGCGGCATTATCCCTAAGGCTTACAGCCATTACATTTAAATCTTCTCTTCAATATGATATGAATACCCCCGGTTCTATTGCCCGGTCCAGCAAAACATGCCTCTGTGGCAAAGCACATAATCTCCAACGGTCCAGTAACCTCTTTTATGGACTTTCCACGGGCGATGGAACTAAATAAGACTGCATTTGCAATAATAGAGAGGGATGCCGTTTCATACTACTATTCCATCTTTTAGTCAGAGGGAGACTTGTTCACTGTTCTATGGATCCGGTAACGGTGTGTGCTATCGAAACGGAAAATGAATTCCTATTTGGGTCGTACGTGTGCAGAACGGCAATGGACGTTTCGGCAAGATTGGAGAGTGGAGGGAAATGCTCCACACACGTGAGAAAAAGTGATTTTGGTTCTATTTTGGTTTTCTTTCTTGCGAAAAGTTTATTTACATTGAGAAACCATGTAACCATTACATCAAGATATTGATTTAATTCAAATAGTATTATTTTGAATTTTAAAATATACCAATGAGAAAAGAAGTAATATTTTTTGTTTTAATGCACTTTGCATGTCACAAATTTCTTAACAATTACAACTATCACTTGACAACTTATTTATTTTCCCTGCAATAACTCTTATAACTCGCCTATAAAGACAGTTCCGTCTTGTTCAAGATTTTGTGCTATTTGTTCGATTGTGCCGAAAGAGTACTCTTCACTTCACAATAATTGTAAAAAAGAGAAATGTAGTTCAAATTCAAATGAATGTCTAAAATGAATAAAATTGAATGAATAAAATTTTCATAAGAAAAAATTAAAAAAAAAATTATGAATTATAAAATGAATAAGGTAAATAGATGTTTTGAAGACAATATTCTTGAGTGAAAAAACTGCTTAGAGATTTTTAAAATTTTGGAAGTTTTCCTTGCTTTTTTAAAAAAACATCTCAACTTGACTATTCTTTTAAAAGCATTTAGAAACATTCGTTCGTGTGTGAAACTAGATACTTAACCCATGGGCCATTATTATGAAGATTTGGTAGTGATTCCACGTGGCATGGAAATAAGACGAAAGACAGGTATATCTGATTTTATTCTTTTCACTATCACAATCTGACAGACGGGATGTACTTAATGGACGGGTAGTGGCAATTACACGTCGTGTAGAGCGTGGAAGGACCCACCCAAAGTCGAGCTGCGACACACATAAAAAGGATGTTGTCCACTCTCTACTTTTCTCTAAACAAGAGTAATTAGTTTTAGTTTTCGCTAATAGAGACATCTTCTCACAGCGCATCGCGAAATCGCACGCTAGGCAGGCAGCAATTATTGTACTTAGGAGAGCAACGCCACTGCTGCCAAAACGCGAAAGGTAAATGGAACCATTAGCGCAGCCATTTTTTTTCTCTCGCATGGCGACGAGTTCTCATAGACATAAATTTATGGCTTTCTCTCGACATTATGTTTGGTAGAAATTTGCCAAAGGGAACATCGAGATTCGATCTCTCCATAATTAATACTTTCAGAGAAGAAAAAGAAACAATTGGAAGATTGTGTTCGAAGAGGAGATGCTATAAAAAGACAAGTCATTAGTGGATGCTTGACTTAGTAAACTAAATCACGTTCGGAAAATGTTTGGTTGTGTTGTTTGGGGAACTTTTTATGCCAATTATTTCTCTATCTCAGGTTTATTAAAGTGTCGTCAATTTTTTCTCTCCATCGGTTGCAGTGAAGGAACCCGGAGTTCCGGTTTTTACTTCTGAATGGGTGAACCGTAAACAAGATTCTAACAAGTCAATGCCTCGAAATCAATTTGTCCATTAGCTCCGATGGTTTATTGATTCACCCTTTTAGTGGAAGTATGCTAAGCAATATTCAACCCACGTCGTTTGAAGATTTATGAGACAGAAGACCGAAATAGCTCTGATGCGTCTTAAGAAAAGGCAAACGGGGTTCAAGTTCAATGAACACTAATGATTGGAATAGGTTTTTAATTTCCTAAAGGCAACTTAGGATCTGGGCAATTTAATGGTTTGAAATTTTATTCATTTTAGTGAAGAGTATGGCGGTGGGACTTATTCCAATTGGTCCAGCCGAGTCCATGAAGCCAATTAATATCCAATGAGAAAAATAGTATATTTTTCATTGGCAAATTAAAGTTAGTTTAGATAAAAGAGAAAGATATTAAAGTAAATGAAGAAGGTATCCGTAATATATTGTCCATAATCTCATGAAAGGAAAACGTTCAACTGAACACTTTTAACGGGAATAGGAGTAGATTAACTGTAATAGACGGCATCATACGAAAGATACTGCTTTGTGTCTCTCTGAACAGCACCCTTGACATTGAATACACCAGAATATAATTCTTCTCATTTTCGCCCAGCAAGGGGTCCGGAACCCGAAACTGTAGAACACACAAGGAAAAGACAAGGACAGAGCACCTTGCCACAGAGCACGAGAATCCTCAAACACTACTAGAGAGAGCCTCTTTGAGAATATTCCAAGAGGGTTGAGACCCCTCAGGTGGGGCGTTTGAAGGACCACCTGACATTCCTCACCTAGCGGAACGGATCAGGGGGCCCACAGGAAGGACCGTTCCATCACCTTCACCTGTTGCTTCTGTGGAAGGGCGATTCGTCAACGCAAGACCGCCCAATTCTAAACTATCTTGGACGGCTCGTCAGTCTTTTTAAAAAAACTTAATGAGCTTTTTCCTCTAGTTTTCGTTACAGGTAAGAGTGATTCTGGTTTTTGTAAGTAGCGTTCTGTCAACACGTCGGGGATCAACCAGACAGATGGACAGTCTGTTTTTACTATGGATGTCTCGCAGTTATGGCAAAGATGGAGGATACTAACTAAGTTAGACATCTTCTAACCACTTCAAGATTACTACTTAGTTGTAGCTACTAGTATGATGGTTTTAATCATATTCGTCATTTAGAAGTCAATAATATAAAATAAAGTTTCTTCTATATTTTTAAAACTGATAAAAATTAAATAAACCCTTCTCTCATTCAAAATATTGAAAAAATGAAAGCATTTTATAAATACGGGGTGAACCTAAAATCACGAATTAACTACTCTCTAACAGCAATTGATTTATTTTTTTTCTAGAAAACGACAAACAATTTTTTTCCACCATCGAGAGAAACACTATTTAACATTTAACTGCCTTAAGTACTTAAATTATAATATAAGATTACTGACAATAGATGCCTTGGAATTTAATAAAACAACCTTCGATGTGCATAATAAATACATAAAGAAATTATGTTTTTGAAGTTGCAGTGCATTACGCTTTATTAGTACGCACCCACATGTTTTTTTACTGCCAAATATTCAGCTCTCTAAACATTCAAAAGATATTGAAATGAATCCTTTCATTCTAAATCTCCAGATGAGTTAAAAAGTTCCGGGAGAGAATGGAATGAATATATTGGCCAACCCATTATTCTGACAAGATGTGGGTTGGTTTGATTCTATTCGACACTGGTATCATAAATTAAGTTCAAATGACGTGACGTTCCTTACTTTGTAAGACCCGGATCAAAATAAATCTAAACTTGATTGAGAAATTTGAATCTCGTTGCCATGTTTGAAAAATGAAAGTTTTAAGAGTTCTTGTAGCTTAACTCAAATGAGAACCAAGCCCTTAAAAAGTCGCACTCAATTTTCTACTTGAAGGAGATCGAATTTTATCTTTTGTGTTAATGGTTAGTGTAAAAAACAACCACAAAAAATGCAGCGTTCAAAAGAAAATTTCTTAGTTATTCATAACTTTACGTTATCAATGTAAAATTTTCTTTAAATCCAATTAAAATTCTAAAGAAAATGAACTTCGTTACTGGATTAATCTAAAGACTAACTACAGTATGATTTTTAATACATTTCTATTATAAAGACGTAAGTACTTTTAATCATCCAACCTTAATTGCTATTTAATTTTCTTTTTGAAGAAGATAAAATTAAAAATTACTTTTCATATAAACTTCTAAAAATTTTGTATAGAAACATTTCTAAAGGTTCTCATATTTCATCATTTATAAAAATCCAAATAATTCAAAGTAATTAAATATTCCTTTTAGCGGTCATAAATCACATCACGTTTATATCATCAACGTAATCAATGGAGTTAAAGGAAATTCCCATTCAAAAAAGATATTTTGTAATAAGGATTTTAAAAATGTATTTTATAAATTTTAAATACAAATAAAAACCCTATTAAACCCAAAATGTTTTTTTTTAACAATTTATACAATCATTCTACGTAATAGGTCTCTGACTGGTTACTTTAAAAAATTGCGACGAAACAAACTTTTTAAATATCAGTTCACCAGCTTCTTTAACAAAGTCATAAGCGAGTAACAGCATGATTATGTTTTGAAGCGAAGCGTGGTCGCTATGCTACAGTAACATGTAGATTGCCCTTTCCATGCCTGACTAAACCCACAAAAAAGTCCAAAAGTATAGATATAAGTGGTCAAAGATACCCATAATTACAAAGGTAATAGATAGGCTTTTCCAAATTACATAACAGAAAAAGTGTGTTTAAATATTGAAATCCTTCCAGACTACCCTTTGAAAGCAAAACACCCATCATCTTCCTAAATACGAAAGACGGATTTGAATATTTTATTAGTTTTAAAATAGCTTGATTTAAATAAACAAGATGGATGGTATTCCTACAGTTATTGAAAGATAAGTTTATTTTATACGTCTTTAAGAAGTTGAAAAGACTTCCAATTGGTTTAATGTGTTTGTTTTCCAGATGGAAAATGGAGCTGGTGTGTTTTGGAAAGGATGTAACGTCGAAACACTTTTAATTTTGAGAAATCTTTCAATAAATCTGATATGAAAGAAAATATATTACAATATTTTAAAGATTTAGGAATTTAATGAGTAAGGTGTAACAGAAGATTTTAATAATTACCAGTAATCGAAAGGCATAAAAATACGCCTACACATCTATTACTTTTGTTGAATTAAATATTTCTTCCAAGAGATGCATGGTCAACTATTAATTACGCTATATGTTTTGAAATTGTGTCCTTTATTATCAAGATATTATTCTTTTAATTTATCGTCACACTTAGGCAAGATAAAAATCTATTATAAATGTGTAATTTTCACATTTAAGAAACTATAAATTATTGACCAAATAAACATTTTTACAAAGAAGGAAAATCATATATTTCTTATCTATGCAATTAAATCTATTTAATAAGAAATGTTCATATATTTTTGTTCTGTATACATATTATCACATTTCAAACATTAATCGTGATTATACAATTTTCATAGTGTAACAATTTGATTCCTGTAGAATACAGCAACGAACGAAAGAAAATAGTTTCGAAACTTATGAACACGTGAAGGAATTTTCTTCTTTCATTCATAACTCTAAAAAAAAACAGCTTTACCACAATTTCCTATTTGTCTTATGAGACAAGCTATTGTTCCCTCCAATCTCTATTAATGGAAACTGATCGATCTTTGATTACATCACAGCGTTCAAAGCATTACGTGATTACGATGGCCGATGTGTTTTTAATCACGCCAATTCGTCATTAGTTACCCAAAACGTCAAAACTGGAGCTAAACGCAAGAAAAGTGAAACGCCAAGAACTCATTAATCCTGACGCAACGTAAAGGAATCCGTCTCTTCCCTTGCATCATCATGTTCTGTGACACTTAATTAGGAACAAAAAACAGACTCTTATGTCCAACAAGAGGCTCTGGAACAACGCTTGATAGTCGCCATTAAGATTATAAGATCATTGTTGCTTTCCCATCTAAGGGATGATCAATGACATTCTTGGCTACTTGTGAGAGTTGAGCCTATATTACTTTCTCTTTCGTGAGACTACTGGCGTGCTAGGAGGGAAAAACAATCGTAAGGACGTTTACCTATCAGCTTGCGGGTATTGGTAAAAAAAAAGTTTTGCGCTAGAGAAGAAGAATTTCGAGATCTAAAAATCCTACTATATTTATATCACATTAAGTATTAATTGAACAGAAATGGTTTATGTTAATGTTTTCATGTATGGCTGAAAATAGCATCACAATATCTTTAATATTATTTCTACTTCACAATAATTAGCATCGTTAAATTATTTTCAGCAAATTTTATAAGTTATGCCGATGTAATTACATTTTGCAAAATAAATTGTGTTTTGTTTTTCAATTAACTGAAAGAACTTTAAACTACAAAAATGGGAGGTGCAAAGATATTATATAAAATTCTAATTTATTATTTCAGAAATGAGTGGGCTTATACTAGTATTTTACATGCAAAATCAGTTATATTATCAGGATATAGATTAATTAAAAATCACCAAGCGTGTTTCAAAGGTATGGGATATTTGGTTCATAGAAATATAATCACTGTCTCAATTTTCCTTTTTATGTTAAATAAAAACAGGATTCGAATTAAGGTGATTCTATATATTTTTTTTATCTGTTTTGTTATTAATCACCTAATTTCTGTAAAAATACCTAAATATTTCTTGGTATTTTCAAGACATATTTCCCTTCTAATCTTTCTTCAAAAGGTTGTTCCTAAATAAGAAAAAAACCTCGAGCTATTTCAAATTCCTCTCATTCTCTTCGGTCTTCTTCCTACAACACGATCCCTGAGTTCAACTCATTTGCTTCCTTTCATAGCAAAACGTCCATTAATCAAACACCCAAGAAGAAGCTGGAGGAGAAGACTTCATCAGAGCACTCCGGGGTCACTCAATCATCCCTGCTGCCCTGTGTGTTGTTTGTTTGGGGGCAGAACCACCTCTGGAATGGAGGTCGGGGATCATATCTGACAGGGTTATGAGATGATGAAGACACCCGACACGTTCTTGTTGTGGAGAGAATCCATTTCTATGCAAAACGAGATACATTTATCCCCTCTTGCGATCGTAAATTAGTTGTGTTGTTGGATAATATAATACAGCCTCGATAGCTTGGCGGATGTCCCGCCTGTTATTGTTCTATTTTTGGAAGCCGATATTTTTTACACATAGTTTTAAAATTATGTCCTAATATGTTTTACAAGGTTAGAATATGAATCAATAAACGAAGCTTTATAAAATTTTCCCTTAATTTAATAAATTTAATGAAAAAAAAAATAATTTCAATACGAGGCAAAGGTTACACACTGAAGTTATTCTAAACGCATTCACGGCAACAAGGAAAGGTTTCGATTTCAACCTTGATCACATTCACGAGCATTTGTCAACCTCAACCATCAATACCCTGCTCACCACTTTATTTTGAATACACACATAAAATATGTATGAGATGAAGAATAATTCCTCAGAAACACGACGTCAAGCACAATGGAGGCTTAAGGTCAACTCTTCGACAAGACTGAACAAGGCTTCGATACGGGCGCTTTGCATTCATTCACCGCATCCCAAGACAATAGTCCGTGGCGAGACACTTTCCATCCGAACGGAGAAATTTATACAATGTGTTTGCATTTTCACTTACGGCGACAGAGAGAATTTTGTTTATACTGCTTCAGGGGGCATGAAAGTGAGATTGGAATGGAGCTTCGTCTAGGGGATGGTGATACCGGCTCTAATCGAGCATTGCGTGTTCCTACATCTTCTATGGGATTAGGCTATCAGCTATGTCACAGAGGTTGGACAATTAAGTTAAAATTATAAAGATACAGTTAAATAAGAACATATATAATTGCGTTAAGTAAAGTTCTAGGTGAAATTTTAAGTTTTCATCTTTTGTTGAAAGATTTCTCTTAAACACAGATTGCTTTTCATTTGTCCCGAAATTGTTAGGTAGAATTCGATTGTCTAGTACAGGCCAGTACAAAAACTAAAGTGTAAATTAACCAGTAAAATAAAAGACATTCCTTTTTACAGTAGATACATTTTTTTACAGTACATACAGTAGATACATACAGGCATTTTGAGACACCCAATTTTTTAAGATAAAAATGGTCATAACATGTCTAAAATGAAATAATGCAGTTTTTCACGTACCAACGGATGACAAAATTTAAATCTGAAGGAAATTGTTAAGAATTTTATGCTATAAAAAATAATTAAAATATATTGGGTATAATTGACTTTGGAAACAAGGTAGTTTACAGATAGAACGACAAATTCGCGATTTACAGGATGTCTAAACTTTCCTTTTGTCATGGTCAGTAAACAGTTAAAAACAACCTAAGCCTTTTAGAGATTAGCATCTCTTTTTTTAGTGGGTTCTTCAGGTGAGAGTGTGGATTAGGCCTCTTCGTTCTTTATTTACGGAAACGAAGGTCTTCTCGCTAGGAGACATCCCCTCACGAACACAAGGCTGCCCATTGTTCGCATTCCTCAACCGAAAGTCTAATTCCCCCTTCACAAAAGGATTAGCGAATCCGTTATTGCCCACCACCGGAAAGAGAATCCCGTCATAACCGTAATTAAAACCAACGGGGCGCATCCGCTATATATGGCGAAATGATGATCATAATAATAATAATAGCAACTATACAACACGAACGCCAATCAGAGAGACACGGTGGGACCGACGTTCCCAAAGCGCCAAGCATTCGGAATGGGACTCGCTCCTAAACAATGAGAAATTAGCGTCTTAGCGTCGGTTAATCTGGCCGAGGCACGTCAGGTAAAACAAGGGTTGTCGATCCTGCCATCGAAGAACATGATTTGAATAAACGGAAGATCACTGAACCCTTCTTTCTCTCGTTGTTACCGGAAACAAAAGATCACCTGCGGGCATGATAATCGTCTTAGCCAGCCAGCCACCCCCGAAATCGTTTGCAAGGGTAGGGCAACGGGGGAGGATTGTTGAGAAGATCAATTGCCGAGGTGCATCCTTTGTTTACCGCCGGAGATGTTTGCTTTTCTGTAGCACGCTCGAACAAGGTTCTTGTGGAACGCTTTATCGGCTGCGAAGAATGGAAAAAACAATGTTTTGTTTGTGCTTTAGAGTGGAATTGATCTTTTTGGGCGATTAAGTCAACTGGTGCAGAAATGTTCTGCTCAGTGAGTGGGGATGAAGGAGTAATTCGTCATCAGAAGCTTTTGTGGTTGACAGGAGGAATCATGCGCATGATGAGGTATTGTAAGGGGCTTGGTAACATGATTTAGAAGAATGGGAAAATTGTTAATGTGAGTTTTTCTACAAGAACGATCAAATTATTTCCTGAAGACACGGATTTAAGCGTACAGAGATTGTTTTAGATTGAAGATAAACATTCTGTATTGTTATACCAAAGTAATTTTATCAGTTAAGCTGGATATTCCAGAGAAGCAATTAGGAAATACATTTTCGTTTCTCACAACATAATTGGTTTTGCACAAGTTTTATGTTCTTATTACATTCCAGAGACTACAAAGGTACGGATATTTAACATTTCCAAACAATTTCTATGCAAGTTTTAAAGGGTATGCATTATATGCATCGATAGAAAAAAAGTTAAACATAGATAAGGGTTTTGGGTTGACTTACTAAAGAAGGAGTAAACTTTAACTTTCAACATTTAACACCAATATTGTAATATAAATACATGGGTATGCAAAGTGTTTAATGTAAATTGTGGTCCATAAACGCGTTCGTAAAACCAGGGATATCCAAATCAAAAAGAGTCAAGTTCGATAACCAGATTAATCCCACACGCATCAAATCAATGGAGCGTTAAAAAGCGAAACTAACCTAAGGGAATGGCCACTCACCCTGCTACTGTGTCTAGTACTACAATCCTGTGTTTCTTGGGAATCCTTCCGATGATCGTGCATCGGAGTTAATTTACGGCGGAGCCTTCTGCACAATGGAGAATGAGTGCGACTGTCCACTCGTTCCGCTTATACCAGGTGTGATAGAGATCGCGCGCTCTCTGAGCCGTGGTTGTTGACATCCTACTCGTCTGGCGCATTTCGTATGCGGAGGTGCAGGTCCGCTTGGACAAAAACCTCCCTAAATCACTTAATCTGCACGATGCCTGGCTTTGTTTCGGACATTTGGTCACTCCTATGTAATGGAACTTGTGGTTTGTACTGGCGGACTGGAAATTGTCAGAGATAGGGATAACTTTTGAGTTTATTTGATAGGTTTTTTATCAGTTTGGAAAGGTTTTTAATGGGTAATGAGCTGTCCTTGGAGTTAAGATGTTATTTTGTGATTCAACTGACGGGAAGAAAGACACTTGTTAAAACTGGAGAAAATTGTTAGGGATTTACATACTGGATACAAATAGTACTTTAAAATTCAAATAGTGACACAGCTGCAGGATGTACTCTAACTTGAATAAATACAGTTATCGCTCAGTTTTACTTCAAGGGTTTTTATAATTGTGCTTTTAACGACTTACGAAAAGAAGTTTGAACAGGTTGAGGATTTTCTTTGAACAATGCTTGCTAAATGCATTTCAAAAAGCTATTAAAGGATTGTCAGAAAAATTACAGGAGGAGTTCCAGAATAAATTAGGATGATTGAAGGAGTGCATACGAAGTGAAAATAGTTTTATTTAACGTGTCTTATTCCAATTTGACTCATTTAAATTCACTCAAACAACACTGCAGACATTTCCAACCATAGTGGAAAGGCCTAACCAAGTTACCTTAACTTTAAAAAACAAGAATAAATTTAACAGATGCGTTAAGATTATTATTATTACTATAATTCTTAAAAACTTACTACTTTTCAGTATTTTAAAAAAGTATTCAATTTAAGACAAAGCTGTGGTTGTCAAATCAATATTATAACTTATCTCCTCACAATAGAACAAGAGATATTTAAATCATTCGAAAAAAAAATAATTAAACTTATCTCTCCAGACAATTTTCCAACACAAGGCAATTCCAGCAAACGGAGGTCAAGCGATAGGAGTTAAACTCTCAAACAATCCAGCGCTGTTACGTGTTTTGAAAAGACAATAATGAAAGCCTGAACGTATGAGCTGAAGGAAGCAATTAGTTGGTTAGGAACACGTATACCTTAGGTCGGCATTTACAAGCACCGAACAAGTACCTGCTGATAGCCATCGAAAAAATGTCTGCAGTGGCACGGTAAGAATGGTGTTTGAATTATATGGTATAACTAGCTGATATGCCCGCCGTAGTTCGGGGGAAAAATGCTAACCAAACTGTGTGTTAAAATAAATAAGTATTTTCTTCACTGTATTCCTTTCCGAGGCGTCATTTAGGTGCAACTGCCTTCCTGCTAAAATTCCTTTTTGATGCCATACTACTTCCTTAAGATGTAAAAAACCCTTTTTAAATACAACCTGTTTAGATTTAATGTGTGAAATCCCCATCCCCGTTTTTAAAGAGTAATTTTTCAAAATAGAAAAAGTCAGGGGACCCTTCTGAACCCCCCTTATTTTTTCTTTTTAATGCCCTTAGCTCCCTCCATCCATTTCTGCAATTCGTATAAATGTATAATTGATACAAATCTCTCCGCCTTCGCTTCACAATAAAGGTTATTATTGAACACCAATTTCTATAGATAAAACTTATTTCCGTCTCATCTAGCTAAATTTTAAATAAAAAATAATTCAATACACATACTTTTTAAGATGTTAAACAAAACCTTAAAAAACTGTTTAGAATTAAAGTGTTTATAACCATTTTTTAATAGTGAGAATTTTTTTGAAATCAGGGGGAGACCCCCTGAACCCCCCTTTATTGATTTATCACCAACTCATTCATTGAAAGAAATTTCAAACATGAAATAAAAGTAAACATTATTTGAATCGACACCAACTATTGATAAAATGCCTCTGATAAAATGTTGTTTAATTTGAACTTTGCTAGAAATACTTAAATTTGATTAAATAGAAAAAAAATAAAATTTTTCAGTGGAACGGTTTTTGGTTATCATAAAAAAATTATTTAATCACCAAAAATTATTTCTTTTTTAGATTTTTAAAAAATTCACCTGTTATAAAACATTTTTCAATAAATATTTCCAACAATAGAGGTTTTGCAACACCTGGAAGGAGCAATAACCGTAATAAATTTAATATTGATGGCTAGCATAAGAATTTAGAAAAGGGGCAAAAAAGGATCCTTGGAATGCTTTGATTCTGATAATTCTTTTTTGCAAACCTTCCTGGTTGTGTGCGGACCAACATGCTAAAATTTCATTACAATCACATTAATAATGTGGGTGCTAGAATCCAAAAACTAAAAACTTGAGTGAATATTCAAACCCCCGTGCACCCCCTCTAGAATGGAATATCGAAAAATCCAGAAATTACTTTCTTTGAAATACTCTCAAGAAGGTATTACCAACAGTTCACTTCGTTGTATTGATTTCTCGGTATTGTTTTCCTTGAAAATGTAAAACTTTGCTTATGCTCAGCAAAAACGGGGTTTTGGAATTTTCAGACCTCTTAAAATTCGAATATCCAAAATCTGAAAAATGCCTTTCTAGATATTGTTGCTAGGTACCTTCCTGCGAAATAACGAAGATCTGGGGTCATTTTGGACGCCGCTGGGCTCAAAAACGTCGAAAACGCTCCAAACCCCCCTGTGGGTCAGAAAAAAGATATTTTGAAAAATCCCTTCTTAGTGCGCGTATACACCATAAGGTCTTCGACCCTACCAAGTTTCGAGTCTTTAGCCCCGGTAGATTTTGCTGTGCGTTGCTGAGTGAGTGAGTGAGTGAGTGAGTGAGTGGTAAAGCTCTTTTATTATTATAGATGCTGTGGTAACGTTATTTCACGAACATTTAAAAATATTAGTGACATTACTATAGTAGGGTGTTTTAAAATATACTAAGAGGATGAGAGTTGTAAAAAATAAATTTTGGTGAAAATTATTCAAAATTTTCACTTTTTACTACATTAGGTAAAAAATTGTTAATTGGTATGAGGTAGAATAATTTTTTTATGTGGTTTTAAAAATTTATCATTACCATATGGCAAAAATTAAAATAAATGAAGTTGATAGTAATAGTTTAAAATAATAAAAAATTCTTATATAAATTAAGAAGATCCACAAATCAGTACCTCAAATCCCAATTAAAAAGATATTCATCTAGACGATTAAAGGACAAAAGAAGCAAATTCAGGACAACTTTTGCAATGATCTCTTGATTCTACCTTACTTTTAGCTTATTAAAGTTATTTATTTATTTCAATGGGAAAGTAATTGAAACAACCACAGCTAGCTCAAATAGTAATAACTTTTACAAAGAAAGACATTTTGGATTAATAATATATCGATAAAACCTTTTCTATGTACGTTTTAAATGATTTATTTAATTGAGGAGCTATGAGTCGTGTTTATCCTACCAAACAAAACAACACAAATATTTTTTTTTGGTGCATTTCAAGAACTTTATCCATTTCTCTCAAACTGTCCATTTTTATTAAACCCCTTTTCCCATGAATTAGAAATTAGAACATCACTACAATGTCTATTATTAGAACAATTACTACAAGGTCAGGTATTAAAGTGCTACACAAAAAATAACAATTATGAACTGTTTGGGAATGTGTTCATGATAACAATAAAAGCTTAGTGTCAGAGTGATGTTCAATCGATATTTCACGATCTCGATGCATATCGATAGCGAGAGCGGAACAATGTTCCGTGATCGCTGACAGTCATCGGTCAAAACACTCAAGGGATCAACGCCAATGACCACCCCAGAAAGATGAGTTCGAATCACGACAGGAGGTGACGAGAGATTCAGGTGCAATAAAAACGAGGAAAGGAGTTTACGTCTTTTTCCTCCTGGAGCTATCCGAGCATACGTTTGATAGGCACCCTTGACGCTGGTTTCTTTTTTCGGCAAAAAAAATATTGCCGACCTTTTGACAAAATGAAAGGAGGAAAGGGAAGATCTCCGAAGGAGGCTACTGTCAAGGGTAATAAGGAAACACGGAGTCAGGAAGTGAATTGAGAATTTTTGTAAGAAAACGTAATTGGGATATTTATATTCGTCTGGTATATCGTAACAGGCCGATTTGCTCCCAACGTAAACTCACGGTAATGAGATGGAAAATGCAATTCTGGAGAAATTTAAAATCGGTTATTTTGATTAGCGTGCAGTTTGGGAACATCAGCAGTTCAATTACAGTTACGTGTTTCCGGGGCAGGTAGGAGAAATTTTCAAACTGCTATGTAAAAAGAAAATACTCTAATTTAACAAGTTTAGAGTAAAAATATACACAAATCGAATAAAAATATATTTAACTTTCTTAAGATAGAGTATTATTACCCTCTAAAATAACCTTTTTCTTCTCAAATGAGGTATCCCTTTAAAATATCTTAATTCGCTTTTTTTTATTATTTCAAAGTTATTTCAAAAACCAGTTCTACACTATCCGGCTTCGAAGATATGCTTTGACAGAATCTATCTCACTTAATGAATATAGAGATCCCTTTAAGGCTGAGGCATTAATTTTTGCTGAAATTCAAATCTCGTTTCTGCAAGCCGATTAATCAACTAACTTTAGAAGCTCCTTGCAGCAAAAATGAATGGGAAAGCGATATCATTGATTAATCGCACCTAGTTTTATCTCGACACGTTACAAAAAAAAAGGCGAATGCTGGTCTGTCTCATCGAGATGACCTTAACGGACAAGAGATAATACATTAACAGCCATATTCACAGCCATCAGCGTCAGTGTTAAATCCTCGGTCAAAGAAGAATTCCACCAATCAGAGTCAACGGAAAGCTACTTTTTCTTTCTTTAACCGCTGGTTAACCTCGACGCTGATGGCTATGAATATGACTGTAAACGTCTCATTTTTGGGGAACAATAAAACTCCTTATAAATACTTCAGAGCAAAATTCTGGTAAAATGTAAAGTTAATACTTTTTGATGGTGATATATTTTTAAAATTTAGTTTACCTTTAAATATTTTATTTACCTATGATTACTTTTTGTACACAAAACATTTTAAAATAAAGAAACCATAAATTCTTTTATTTTTCAAATTAGTTTGCATTTCAAGAATATCTATGAAAACATTAATAATTTATGTTCCCGTATCAACATGCTCGCCATTTATATTTTGCTTATAAGAAGAAAAATCCAACTTCTTTGAATTAACATGGTGGAGGCAATGTTCTTTAATTCGAAGCAAATGAAAACAAATCTGCATGACTATTGAAGAGGCTTCGAGAGTAGTAATTCCAAACGCAAACAATTCCCGAGACAGCATATGCAAATCACAACGCAACCGTAAAATCGCATAAATATTGAGAGGTAATCCTCGCTGAACGATTTAACTCCAACCGTAATCCCGTAACTACCTAGAACACAAAATGAAATGGCGGAAAGACCCAACCTCAAAGGGCGTGGACAACCGTTTTTTCAAACACGGCACCAAAGGGGAAAGGCAAACACCACATCGAGTCCTGGTGCGCTGTCAAACACCAAATATTAGTCTTCCTTCAGAGAGGGTAAAAAAAAACCCCGCACCCATAAAAAATATTCCGAGCAAGCAAACACAGCATCGGTCTGGGGCCAACTTTCGGGAAAGGTTAATCTCCTGGATGGGAGAAGAGCTAGCGCCCAACCCTCGCGCGGGTTGTGTAAGAAAGGTGTGGGCTTGTGAATGCTGATGTTTTTGTTGCAGAAAGGGTTGCCTTTGGGTGACTGTGCCCGTGGGACTCCTTTTAAAGCTTGAGAAGGATAAACGAACTACGGTGGGGTTATTGGATTTGGGGGCGGACACATCTCTGCTGGGATGAGATAATATCTCTCTGAATTGCTCTCAGTCAGTGGGACTTGAAGAATTAATGTGCTTTTATGGGGGATTTATCATTGTTACTTAGAGTTAGCCAAACTTGGTATTGTAAAGCAAGTTAGGAATTGAATGTGGACTGTTTTTATAGTTGAGAATTCTAAACAATGTGAAACGTTGAATTTAATTTATTGAAATATGCTACAAAAAGATTTTTTTTATTACACATTGTCATTTGGTGCTTTTGGAGAGTTTGTCATTTTGAGGAGATTTTTTTTATTCGAACGATTTAAAAAACAGGAGGCATAAAATATAAGGAATGTATCAGGTGTTATAATTTGTTTTACACATTAAAACTAGTTAATATACAATTATGTAATGAAATAAAAGAAATTAATATTTTTTTCCCTTTATATCGCAAATTGAAACTTAATGTACAAAAAAGAGATTGGAAATTAACTTTTTCAACTCCCAAAAAAAGAACGTTGTTTGACAAAACAATATATTTTACATAAAACTACGCGTATTTGTTAAACTTCCATCGATTTTCTGTCCAAAAGAGGCGATGTTCTAAAAAACCTTAAACATTCATTGTAAACTACCATTTTGCGCTGATTGTTCGTTTAAAAAATGTCGGCGTCCTCTTAAACTCAAACGCTTTGCCATTCTCTAAAAGAGAGAAAAGAGAGAAGGCGAATCAATCAGGGTTGTTTGTCCTCGCAGAAATAAATGCCAAACTACCATCTCTCATAATTAGGTAATTCTCCCTTCAGCAGAAGCAGCAGGTAAATGACGTCATGGAAAAGTGGGCAGACGATAATAAATACAGGACGTTCGAAAGAAGGGGGGCTCAAGGACGACCACTCTCTTCGCCCACCTCTTTTCGAACAGAAAAACAGAACACGGAGAAAAAAAAAATTCTGATTTACATCCCGATCGGGGCTGTTTGTTTTCAAGATGGAGGAGCGGTTGACTCTCCCAAGGACGGTCATGACCCCTTTGAACACCTTTTCGGAGGGGGGAGGGAACGTATTTTCTGCTCGGTTGGATATCGGAGGGGAATAAGGTATCTCCTGAGAAGGAACCATCAATTTAGGGTTAAGTTATGGTCCCGATATCATCGGCTTGTTGTTTTTATATCGGAGAGCTCTGCGCGGGGAATGTTAATGGGTTCGAGAGTTTTAACCCTAAAAACCCTTTGGGTCTGAGGTGTTTTAGTAATCGAATTTCGGCTTGAGTTAGTTGATAAAATTGGCACGACCTTGAAGGGGAAAGTGTTTGATGGCAGCGGCAATAAGATAATTTTGCACTTAGTTTATTATGTGAAAAGACGTACTGGTTCTCAACCTTTTGATTATTTTCTTCTACTCAAATTATTCCAGAATGCCTTCACTTGCTAGAATCTCTCAAAGCATTTAAAAGAAAAGAATACACGGGATCATGTAACTATTACGGGGAAAGAGAAAAGGAAGAAGTTAGTATTTATCCCTATTATTGTTTATCGAAAAAGAAGAAGAGTACTGTTTCAGTCTAAAGTAAAATTAATATCCTAGTGTGGATCGTGCGCCATAAAACACTAACCAACCAACCAACCAACCAGTCTAAAGTAAACAAACGAATTTTAAGGAGAATGGTCACTATACATAATTAATAAGAGTGCTCGTGTTTCTGATACCATATTTACCTTTACTATCCTTGTTATCATATCCATCAAGGAAAAATGGAGAAAGCTATAAAGAGATAGTGAAAGAGAATAAGAGTGAGCTCTTAAGACACAATGCTTAGAACACTATAAATACGGGAGATGAAATCTACTGTTCGGCACTAGTTAACTAGAACTAGTTGCAACTAGTAGTTAACTACCGATCAACTAGTAGTTAACTAGTAGTTTAACTACTTTTGGTTTAAACAAGTTTAACTATTAGTTGAACTAGTTTTTTTAATAATTACTAGTTGAAACTACTTTCTAATTTTCAACTACTTTAAAAAAAAATTTTGTTTAAAATTTCAAAAATATTTAAAATTTTTATCAAAATATACAAAAAATTACACTGCTATTTATAACTACAATGTCATGGTAGAATACTCAAATACCATAACCAGGAATAAAGGCCCGTTTTGAGCGAAGCATAAAGTGTTTTGTGATATAGATAAGAAAGATGTATTAGAATTTGGGCAAAAAATAGGTTATGAAATTAAATAGACTAGTTAACTAGTAGTTAACTACTTTGGGGAATAGTTAACTACTAGTTACAACTAGTCCCAGGAAAAAATAGTTAACTACTAGTTGCAACTAGATTTTCCCAGACTAGTTAGTAGTTGGTAGTTAACCACTTTTTGACCACTAGTTGCCGAACACTAATGAAATCTAATTTTTTTCAATAACGACCCTGAATGGAAGTGAAGCTTTCCCAGAAGAGACTCGCGTGAGAACTGTCACTTCCTAACACCATCGGGTGACGTAAGAGAGGAGAGAGAGTGGTTGAATGCAAACGAGGAGGAAAAACAAATCGGCAACAATGACAATAATAATCCCTTGCGTCCACTTCGCAGCGCTCTGCTTCAGTCGCAAAACACTTTCCGATTTCCTGGTGTGGCGAATTCGCTCCCTCAAGAACAAAACACTCGACTTTGTGTCCACCGCGCGCGTTCGAAACAAAAGGGGAGGCAGGGTGCGATTAGGAACAACACATTGTCCTTTCACAACAGGCGTGGACTGGCCGTTCTTGAGCGACCTAAATGCCTGGCACACTGCTTCCTAAAGAGACGCCCTTTTGAGACTGTCATCTATTTAGAATCGGAATTCACTCATTAACTAAGAGGGGAAGAGTTAATGTGCAGCAAAAGTGACAGATCTGGTTTTCCACTTTTTTTTTTATAAAAGGGAGTATTTTTTGAAAGTTTCCACCACCTTGTGATGAGGAACCCGTTTTCTAACGTTTCGAAAAATTATCCCGTTATTACCCTATTGTTAAGGAAATGAACTTGCGACATTCTTGGATGCTTAAGTTAAGGAATGCATTTGTATTTGAGTGACGGTATTGCTTTGACAGAAACAGAGTGAAGTTACACCCGAAAATGCATCACGCAATCGTCTCCTTTTAGAAACAGATGAAAATAAAAATTCAAAAATTATTTGAAAAAGGGCGAGATTTTAAACAAGATTGCACAAGTTTTGAGCTCGTGAACATAAAAACCATATTTTTTGTGTGTTACCATTTCAAAGAAAGTAGACTTTTAAAAATAAGATCTATGAAGAATCTTCCTAATTGTGTTTTCTGAAGATATCCTGTATAATTATATTTGTTTTGTAAATTAAAATAAAAAATAAAAAGAGTAAACTAAGCATAAATCTGTAATCAAACAATAAAGAAACTGTCATAGCCCATTCGTCGTACAGAAGTGACCATTACTTCCTTTAACAACCCACGCTTCAGACGACTAAAGTCGTGTAAAGTCAAAACTAAACAATTGAAATTTACAGCTGTAAGTAGATAGTAGAAGGTTAGAAGGATAAAAATTAATCAACCTTTTTCAGCTGGATGGAAAGACCGGTTTACCTGGTTCTATTTTAATAAAAAAACCAAGTTCCATAAGTAGTTAAGACAAAATATGGAATCAAGCAAGTCTTGTCTTATAAAAGACCATTGCCAAAGAAGTGAAGATATAAAACTCCCTCTTATGTTGCACTGGTCATTTTAGGCAAACATTTACAAATGCCATCCCATGCTTTTAATCCAAGGAGACGAACAAACCACAAACACTTTTGCATAAGTAGGCTGAGGTTGTGTGTAGTACGTGATGTTTGGATTAGAATATAAAGTGCGAGAATTACAAATGATTTAAATTTAAAAAACATTAAAGAGAAAGCCACGAGGTCTGATCCCCATCAGAAAATACTAGCAGAGTTTGCCAAGGCCTAATTCAATCATGGATTCAATGCAGATTTCTTTCATCCCTCCTAGTCTTAGGTGTTAGTCATTCTATTAAGCTCATTTTTAACGATGAGGCAAATGTAAACAGAACTATGTAATTACGTAGATATTTGTAGAATAAAAAATATTATTAATTTCTTATAAAGTAGCCCGAGTTCTAAAAAATTTAGTGTTTATGTTGAAAGTATAAGAGAAGTTTACACTTTTCTCCATCGATTTGATCAAGCTTCTTTGGCGAGTCAAAAATGTTAAAACCTTGTCAAACAATGAAGAAATTTTCTCCCCTCTCATATTTTTCCACACTGTCCCAACAATTAAGTGTTCTTCAGATAATTCTCAATCTTTGGGGGTCTAGAGACCGAACAATTTTACGCAAGGACAAACTTTGTCACCACAGAAAGTTGCAAAAAAGTTCACTTGCCTGGATAGGTAAGGAGCAAGATTCCACTACAGCCGTTTTTGGCATGAACTTATAAGAGTATAATGTTTTGTTTTATGATGTGAAAAAGCCATTCAACACAGACACAAGATCAGGACTAATAATTAAGAACCACAAATAAAGTTCTCTGGCTCAGTGGGTTTCATATTGATTACTTCACTATATGGAATCGTCTTAATCCAATTGGAACAAGTTCAAGGTGTAATCCAAGCAGTTCAATAGTCCCATCACAGCCACACCACCAGTCCCAAGTACAGAACGTCACTTACGTCATCTGAGTTTAGTTGTCTGCGGCCGAGAAGGACGTCCATCCAGCCTCGGAGTCAGGTCCGAAGTGGGTCAGCGCGCGTGGGCGTGGGCCGAAGGAGTTCGAATCTGGGCCAGCTTCGAGGTCGCTACGGCAGATCGGTTCCCGATCGGACCTCGCTGGCCAATGGCTAACCAGTGGCTCCCTCCAGGGAAGTTGGCCAGTCTTTGTCTCCGCGAAGCGCGTCGGTGAAGAATTATCAATTTGGAAGGGATGTAAATATAGAACGGCGGGTCCGATTGTGATTGAAGTAGGTTGGCGATGGAATTAAATCTAGGCATCTTCATTGAAAAAATGAGGAGGCTTGAGTGGATTTGAATCCGGAATGCATGGAAATTAGTGAAGAGATCATCCTCATGTGACCAGATGAGAAATGAAACCACGATGAAAAAAACTCTTATAATTGTTAAAAAAGAAAGTCACCATAGACACATGTGCCAGAAATGATTGTAGTCTTTTTAAGCACATCACCACTTTTCTTCAGGTCAACATAAAAAAGACACCTAGTACGCTTAAGTTTCTGATTAGTTTAGAACTATAGTGCCCCTTTGTGTTTTCGTGGTAGGAGAAAAGCTTACGATTCTGATTAAATCATGGACATGATTTAGAGTTCATTATTTTATCTTATTTATAATTACTAGTTCATACCGAATGTTTACAAAACCCAAATGTTGTTCAGTACTCAAAAACAAGCCGCCTCAATTAGGTATGGCATGTTAACCATATGAACAACAGTAACATACTAAAAGAAATTTCCTTAGCTAGACCAAGTAACACAAGAAGAAGAGGATGACTTAAACTTCGATATGCAGTTGAAGAGCGCTGTTCGTGTATAGTCCTCAAAACTAAAAAATTGGAGGAGTTTGGCAGTTATACAAGCAGTTAGATACGGCTAGTTCAGATGGTTCAGATAAGGTTTTGACCCATCACCCTGGACTGTGGCGTCATGAATTGTGATGGTGATCTAGAAGGGTGGAATAGCAAATTATGGATTTGCAAAAGTGAACATAAAAACTATTTTTATTCAAAGATTAAAAGAAGTGACTGCAATGCAACAATAAATTTTTTATAGAATGACAAATCAAAATGCTCAAATTGAAGTTGATGCAAATTATGGGAGTCGTAAATTAGGAAGCCTTTCCAATTTCTGCATGTTCAATGGACAACTTACATTTTATCCTCATTAAAATTCAGATCAAGTTACCAAAGTTCAACGAATGTTAAAGGAAACTCTCTTAATCGGATGCACGGATAAACGAAAATCCGTCGTAAAACTCCTCTCTCGCCGTTTTGAGGTATTTTCTCAAAGGCTCCGAATTTGCATATTCGACTTCATTCCTATTCCTCCCCAGCCTCCCCTTGTCAGGAGAGGTCTCTGCGCAAATTGATGCGACATTCCAGTATCACCTCTCGGGTATGTATCACTCCGAAGAACAAAAGCACGAACCTGTTCTTCTCACGAGACCTCAAAGAGGTTTAAGAGCTCGAAAATAACAGCTACTAAAAGGGAGACACGAAAGAGTCGAAATACGTCATCCCGTGAGGCGAGCTACTATCAAGTTATTTGCATTGAGAAAGACTGTTCATTCCAGTAATGGTAATGGTAAGAACTTGCATACGGGTTGCACAAAACGTGATGGAGAATATTATATTTGTCTTAATACGTAGAATAAGGTATTAAGGACAAAAAAAGAGCAATGTTTCTTAAAAATTTTGCATTTTTAATCAAATGGATGTTGCCTATAAGGATGTGCCGCTGAAGGAAGATAAAAGGGATGCAGATTAAAAGATTGGGCAAGATTGGTTTAAAAAGAAGATTGATGGATTGAAAGTAAGATTTGAGTGAAAGCTTGAGGTAGAATAAAAAGGGAATAAGGAGAAGGAGATAGTAAAGAAAAATAGGGATGTGTTTCAGATGGAGTAGGGACACAGATCAAATAGTAGATATGGACGAGGAGAGCTAGTTTAAGAAGGAGAAGAAGAAAGATAGAGTAAAAGAAAGATGAAAGAAGTGAGTGAGGGAACGGAAATTTAGGTGGGAGTGAGTGAGAAAGATTTGAGGAAGGAAGAAAAAGTAGTGAGAGGAGAGAGTTAGGGGAAGGGATGGTGGAGACTGGAGAGATACATGAGCGCCTCATGTGTTTGAATTCAGAAGGGGAGGGGATCAAGAAAAATTTTTGCAAGCTAGTCAGTCAAGCCCGCTCAAGTTTCTTTTTTTAAGGGGGGGGGTTTGGTTCGTAATTGTTTCTAAGGGGGCCTTCACGTTTTACTTAATGCAAAAATTTTGTATAAAATACTGGAGTTACAAGCAAAAAGGGGGTGTCTAAGGGATAGTGGGTGGGATAAAAGGGGGTGTCTAAGGGATCTCTAGATAAAGTCTTGAAATTTTACTCTTAAAAGTAGTGTTTTAACTCATTTGGGCGACTTATAAAATTGTTTTAATTTGTCTTGTGTGGCGCATAATGTCCTGATATGAACCATAAACCAATAAAAATTGGTCAACTATTTACACTTTGCTTTTGAGTTTTCTTAAAATCGGAATAATACAGTTCAAAATTTAAAGTTATAAAGTTTAATAAAAACTGATTAATTATGGTCAAAGGAAGATTTTACATAAATTTTGGAGATATACTGAAACCAAAAGAGAGATGACAAGGAAGAGAGAAAGGAGAAAAACAGTCAGAGATAATGGTTGAAAGGGGGAGAAGGAAAAGAAATCGATGGTTTCTTAAGGAAGAGGAGGGAGGCAAGGAAAGAATTCGAATAAAAAGAATTCAAAAGAGTCTGGAGAGGTCAATTGGGAACCCAAACGAAAATTATCGCGCATTTATGTCCAATCAAGAAGTGTCACTACTCCAGCTACTGTCATTCGGCGGGTGAGTTGCGGAAGTGAGAACGGTCTGAACTCTCTCTCACCGCGGCACGTCGTCGTCTTCGGAGGCGACAACAAGAATGGGAAGAAATAAGAAACAAAGTGCGGCCTTTTGTTCGTCCCCGCGTCGCAACCGAGGTCCCCGACCTCTTGTCGAAGAGAGCGGCGTCGTTCTCACTCAGCGCCACTTTCCATTGTGCAACAGGTGTTCCTAATGACGGTGGTAATTATCGTTCAGCGCTAACCGATTGGGAGCTGTTCCGATCTTACCCTGATGGGAGTGTGGAGACGTTTGTATGTACACAGTTTCACATTGGACACTGTAGCGGAATTATTTGAAACACCTTCTTCTACACCTATTTGAAAAGCTGCTACCAGAAGTGTGGGTGTGTGTCTTGATATTTGTATGTGATGATACATTTATGACGATGTTCAAGAAGAATTGAGATTTTATGTTTGTTCATATGGTATTAATAAGTATAGTTTAGATGTATAATTATTGAGGTTTCTTTATGTAATAATAAAAACTTTTTATTAATTTTAATGAAAGCATTATACAAATAAATATGATTTGTTGTTAAGTACCTATTTATTTCAAATCAGCTACTTTATTTCTGAAAAAACATTTCCAATTCAAAATGATTATGTCGAAAAAACTTAATTTGAACATGCAAGTCAACTTAGATGTTAGCCTAAGGGTAACCTAAAGGGAAATGTTCCTCTACTCTCCAAAGAAAAGACAAATTTTACTTTATTTGACCCTTGAAACAGTCCTACCTCATCTCTCTGAAGCTCTATATCTTCCCATAATAATATCCTCTTTTGAAATTAATTTCTCTGAAAAAGCCCCGCAGAATATTCTTTGATGAATTTGAAGCTTTTTTTCAAAGATGATTACATCCCTAATGGCTAAATCTTTAGTTTTAATAGATTTTGATGAGAAGAGTAATGGACCGATATTCCAAGTCGATAACACAAACTAACAAGAAAGAAATATGTTTCCTGATAAAATCTATAATTCTTCTGTAAATACTGGTGTAGATCTACCTTGTTGGGTGGAGGTAACGATGTCAGGCTTTCTGAAGAACGGATTGATTAATGAATCGATGTAGCTTGAATTATTCATCCGATTCAATCTAATGACCGTATCGAATAACTCACCACAAGTGTATCATTCGGTATCAAGATGAGTAGCATTCGTACAGAGTAAATGAAACGAGAAAAGTGCACATGAAAGCTGTGCATTTAAGGGTCATTAGAAATATAAGTATTGTTTGAATTGCTGAAGTACCATTTACAGCATTTGGTAAGCGGTTCACGACAACCATATAAGGTGCTACCAAACACAGCAGCTGTGGAATATATATTGTTCATGCAAATATTATATTATTACATAAAATATGCCTTCTCTAGTTGAATATTTAATATTAAATAAATGCCATAAATCTGCCAGTCAATTTATTTGCTCATAATAATTCTCTTTAAATTCGAAGGAAAGATTTTCAAAAGAGTGAAGTAATTTGAAGAGCAAGTTTTATATAATTGGTCCCCAGACGTTTTCCTCTTATTGCAACACTTAAAATTTAAAAGCGACAATTTCCGTATTAGGCTTTATTAACGCCAAGGGCACAAAGTTATGAGGGGAACATGAATTTCAGCTTTTGATAAAAGGAATTTCATTCTTTAAAATTTTTCTATACTAGCAGGTTAATTGTTCCTTTCATGACTGCCTATTGGGTAATGTTTACTATATAGACATATGATTATAGCCATTTAAAAATATAATTTACTGAATCTCTGCGGCTCAGAACGTACCATGTCCAAGAAATTTAATTTCAAATGACTAATTTGAATGTTTTTACCAAACTTTGGATCTACCATCACTAACAATAGAAATGCGTCAGCAACAAATTCAGGTATGATCTATAAGAACGAGGTTAAGAGCATGACAGTTTTTGTAAGTATGTGATTATTTAAATTTATCTTATTAGAGAGGCGTTTTATATTGTCATAAATGGTCTCCGACTTCATAATTTTTCGTATGCTACAAACATTTGCAATAAAGTTTATAAAATCCAAATTATGGGGATGCAATTCTATAGTACCTCTTTGACTAGCCAATGAAATGTGTCGTTCAACTAAAAAAAATATTTTAAAAATTATTTTCAGGAGATTTGAGACCCAAATTTGTATTAAAAATACAGTCAAATCCATCTTTTTGATCAACTAGTTTTTGTGATATTCTTTACTATACATAAACAAAGAGGTTTTTATAGCAAGACACCTTTTTAATAAAAAAGGAGACTAAATTTGAGGCAGTTTTAATACCTCCCACGTTTAGAAATACTGTTGCAAAGTGAAAGCGGTCGTTTGAAATCGACATTAACGACATTAGGCACGTCACTCCCATCAAAAGTGCTCTCGATGTCAGACACGTCGAAAAAACGCCCACCAGTTCCTTAGAAAGTACCTTTTGGTATCAGCGAGGCCAACTAGACGGCGAAATAAACAATAAAAGAGAGAGAAAGGAAAGAAGACACTCGACGGATATTTAAGCGAGTGGGATGGCAACATTTTTGAGATTGAAACAGAACAGGGAGGGAGTGGTGTCGCTGGTGTTGTTAGCCTTCGAAGAATTAGAACGGTGCATGGGAAAGAAGACGAAGAAGAAAAGAAAGGTGAACTTTCTCCCACCTCTTCTTGCTGGTTTCCCAATGATTTCATCAGCTAAAGAAAGCCGACAGTTCTTGAGCTGGTATTTTAAATTTCAAGGATCAATGAAAAAGGAAATGAAACTCGAAATAATCATTTTAAACACACTAATATGGGTTGGAAATTGTATGATGGATATTGATATTAAATTGAAAACTAAACATTACACTATTTTCCCCTACGAAAAATGCTCACACAACATTCCACAATGGGTAATTTGTATAAAAAGAGGATATAAACCATTTTCTGGTAATCATTGATTACTAATGGGTGTTTAAAGTAAAATAAAAAAAATATATAATAGATATCAGAAAATTCTTATGATGAGAAAGATAAACCTCAATGCAAAATATTGAAATTATCTTCACCATAATGGTCAGCTTTTTTAGAGAACTAACTTTAAAGTAATTCGAATGAAAAAGCAATTATCCAAACAAGATAAGAATCACTTAAAATTACTCATACTGCCTATGGCTTTCTTCGTAATTTCAATTTCAAAAATATATCTTCCACAACACAATAATAATTTCAATAATTAAAAAAGTTGTTTGTCGAAGTTAAACGAAATACTCAGAATCCTTTTTGAAATCTTGACAAATCGGAAAACTCACTGGCTCTAAATGACCGAAACTTATTAGCTGACCCTACAAAATACTTCATCTAATCTCAACAGAAACTGCCTTCAATCATTCCCATCATACTTTTAAAAAAATATGCTAACCTCTCTTTGAATAGACTATATCCATCTCAATTGATTCTCCCATCAGAGAACGATCTCCCATTGAACCCCTTGTCATGTGTCCAGGAGCGTGCATACGAAACCATTCATTTGGCCATTCAGAATGAGCACAGATATGTCAACCCATCAGCCTTGATGGATGACAGTATTGATACCCTCATTAATATGCAGAGGAAGCAGCGCTCGATGGAAGAGTAACACAATGTCACATAATCATGACACGCGTGACTAAGTTGAGGACGCCGCCGCTCCCTATGTGTGCGATTATCTCATTTGGGAACACAGGGGCATCTCACGACAAAACACTTCACCACAACCATATAATGAAGTCATTAAGTACTTAAGATCGATTGGAATTTCAGGAAGTTAGCTTTTAATATATTGGTAAATAAAATTTAAATAAAACTTTGTTTAAAAATATATGTTTTCTTATAGTTTTCTTTTTTTATGCATAAAAAATTATGGGGTAAAATCAGTGTTGATGATAAAGATTAAAAGGGCTTAGCTAATTGATATATTTATACATACTGTGGTGTAGCTAGAAATATTGTGGTGGGGGATATTTGAATTTTTTTAGGGGGATATTGGGTAAATTTGATCTATTTATTATATTTGATACTATCGAAGGGAATATATTCTAAATCCCCCTCTGGCTAAGGCTACGCTATACTACATGCATATCGCTACCTCAGAGCTACAGTGGGACATCTTCCACGCTACCTCAGAGCAACAGTGGGATATCGTCCAATGTGTGGACATGGAAGATGTACCACTGTTGCTCTGAGGTAGCAAGGAAGATGTCCCACTGTAGCTCTGAGGTAGCGATATATAAAACTCATAGCGGTGTATTCAGTTAAATAGGATTATAGCTATGCCAAAACTTCTACTAATTTTACGACAGGTTTTCGAGAAAAGTGTTATTATCATTAAGAATTACGATGTCTAATGGTCTGAGTATTCCACAATGCTACAGTAACTTACCAGTAGCATCGCACTTAATTTTTAACGCTGATCACCAAAATGAGTTCAAGAGAAAAAGCTGCTTTTCCAAGAAATAAATTCATTTTAACGAGATGAATTTGAAAATTTTGCACAAAAAGGGCTAATAGCTTTAACATTAAGAGGCGTTCTGATTGGGATGGACATTGTTTTAAATTGCGCACCTGAAAGTTAGGAAAAGAGAGATAGCAGCGAAAATTACAATAGTGGTTCTTGATAATTGGGAGTTAATTCCAAGACAATGCTCCGAATTATTTAATGAAACTGAACATTTCAGCGTAATAAGGAAAGGTGTATGCTATGGAATTACACCACTCGGCTTGAAATGTATCGGAATAGGAGCGACTTCCCAAGGTCTGCGGAATACTTGTTGTAATGAGACCGCTCATTACAGAAAGCAAGAGAGAGAGAGCAAAAGAAAGTGTTGAGCAACAACAGGCTGCTGAGGCCGAATTCGGGTCGTTTCGTGACGTCACAGACCGCAAAGATGCCAAACCGCAGTAACCAAACTTGCGGGGTGTTTGCCGACAAGTGCTTATATGGAGAAGGGTCAGGTTCACAGAGTTGACCTTAGCGTCCAGTCGCATTATGCGACTCAGAACTCGAGATGCAGCACTTGCTGAGGGATTCTCCGCACATCCATCCTTTGGTTTTTATTTATTTGTTTGGAGCTTCTTAACTTCAACCGGTTCAATTCGAGACACGTGACTGGAATGGACACGATATCTGGAATCAGAAGAGAAGAGCCATATATGGCGCTGGTGAGGAAATTTCTGTTTCGTCATGGTGAAGAAGGTGCTTCTTTTTTTAATTAAAAAGAACACGACGTTTTGGCGAAATTGTTACTTTAAAGCCTGTGAAAGCCTATAATAAAACGCCTCATCAATAATGCAATCGTAGATTAGGGAGCGAAATGAAGCAATTGAGCTTTAAAGCAATTACTTTGAAGTCGTTTGTTTTGTAAGGAAAATGCTATATAGGTGATTAGGAAATTTATTTTTGGTTATGAAATTTAATTTTAAAAAAATTGCATTGAATGATAGAAAACTAATAGCATTCCATAATGTTTATGAAAACTATGAAATTATTTAACTTTCAAAGGAAATTATGGAAAATAAAGAGTCAAAACCATTTTTAAGGCATGCAGTGTATAGGAAATGAATAAAATGGGTTTATTTCTTTAACATAAATCAAGACAGGACAGTGCCAGCAGAAAACAGTAATAACCCGTGAAATCCGAGCAATTTTCGTCTTAATACCTACTTTAATATTACAACAAAGTGCGAGAATCTTTCCACACGCAGACGAAATTCACCCGAAATTACGTACCCTCTAACATCAAAAAGGTGCGGGCCATCATACGTCCATCAAGCTTACAGGGGGTTACCAAAAGAAATGATGACAGGGTCGGAAAGAAAAATGAAAGCCCTCGAAATTACAGCATTAGAGTCAGAAACAAAATAACACTCACTCTCACGGAAAGAAAAACACCCCACCGAGCCTGCCATTGAATTAAAAAGAGACCACACCTGCCCCGGACAAAGTTTCACATGGAATGAATGGGCTCCGTATTTTCGAACGCGGGGATTACAGAAGACCGTTCGGTGGGCCACCCCTTTCAGGACTACTGCCACAGTCCCTCGTATGGCCGCTCCTCTGGGTCAAGAATCTTTTGCATCCTGCTGACCGGGTCTCATTCATTCCACCCTCCCCTGTCACGAATCCATCAGGTGGGGTATTTTTTTGAAGGGAAAATAATAATGGAGAAAACGCTATCGGGGATTTCGAAGGCGTTCGTTTTTTCGGAACGCAATTTTCTCTTGGGGTTGTCCACCCCCCTGCTGTCACTCTTTTGAAAGGGAAGATCCCGAGCGAGATTCCCTTTGTTGCCCACTGGATGCTCAGAGAGAGTAAATTGCGGGCTGGAGAGACCGCGAGAGAAGAAATGCCATTCTCATATATTTTTTTTTATTGTTGCCTCCATCCACTAGTTCCCCTCTTTCCTATTTCTCGAGACGTGTTAAGTGAAGCTGAAACAATTTATTCCTCTTTCGGGAAAAGTTGGTCTGCGAGGATAAAATGTGGAACTTTGTTTAACAAACAGTGGACGGAAGGAAAGTGGAGGAATTCAGAAATATGTTTTGCGTAATCAGATTGACTATAGTCAAATTGATGTTATAGAAAAACTAAATTACAGAAAACCTTTTCCCAGCATTGCAACACAGTTAAAAGCATGCTAACATATCGTCACCTTAATATCAAACACTACTATCTCCTTCGGGAATCCCGATCCTTGGAATAGCTCATTTGATTGGTTTCTATCTTTCCAGCTCGGTGATGTCAGCGCTTACGAACCAATCAAATGAGCTTCTCCAATGATCGCCCAGGTTCGGGATTACCGAAGTTTGCAGAACTGAGATAGTAGTAGTATTTGATATTAAGGTGACGATATGCGACGATAAGCTACTTTCCAACATAAAAAAAAACCCGACTACTTTATTAAAAGAAAAAAATTAATATGGATAAGGAATTAAAAATGTTTCCCAAAAAGTAGACAAGCATATTAAAATCCATTACAACCCCGTTTATACAATGGCTAGAATTTGTATAACAATTTACACTATTTAACTAACTAGAGTATCACCTTGCAGTCTTGGAAAAATGTATTGGTTCCGAGAAATATCCGACTGCATCCCTTCAAAGTTTTTACGAACAAAATAGCTGATATCTGTAATTTCAGAACCGTTCTCCATGCTAAAATTATTTTTTTCGTTCCATTTAAAAATAATTAAATGGGAACTATTTAACCTCTAGTATCTATGACAGGAAACAAAATCTCTCGAATCGACAGGAGTATACACACAATAACGGCAAATTAGAATTTCTAATGTTTCTTCTCCTGGAACTCAAAAGAAAAGAATGACAACTGGATACGATGGCGCCCTTGACCAACTAAGGAAGGCAAGCCACGTGTGTAGGTCTACCTGTATCTGAATTAGATAAAAATGCATTCTCAGTTCACGACTGTGAAGAATTGAATTAAAGCAGGAAAGTGCTTTAAGGGTATCATTTTAATTATCAAAAAATTGATAAACAGAAGAACTTATGAACACCAAAAATATCTTATTTAATAAATAAACTTATCCCTAACATCGTGCAGAGAAAATGATATAAAATAACGGCTTTTATTTTTATATAAACTTGGAAATAATAGAACATATTATACTTTTGTTAAACACTGAAGTACTTAGTCACATAAATAGATAATAGAATAAAATATAAACAAGAAATATAAATAAAAATATAAAACATATATAAGATATAAATAATAATAGAAAATGTTTGTGGTATAATTTAAAAGAAAATAATCAATAAAAAATTGATCAGAAAATCGATGCTCTAGGACTGTCAAATTTAAAAATTGAAGTAATTAAAGTAAAATTAAATTTAATGTATATTTAACGTATAAATTACTATCAAAGCAAAGCCACTTAACACGTATTGTCAGTTTTTAATAAAGGTAACTTAATTAACATGATTACTATGCTCTAAGTTTATATAGATTTTGTATTAATTGATAGGTGTAACACTAATGTTGTCTCGACAATAACAATAATTACAATTTTAATTTTTCCAAGAAAGAGAAGTAAAGAACTAAGGAAAATAGTCCACAGTGATATAAAAGTCATATTATTAATAGTAAAAAGCTTCTTTACTTCTCTAAATATTGAAGAAAAGACGAGGAATAAGTGAAAATAGCGCGGTTTATTTGATATTCATGTTTGGAAAAAAAAGAATAGATGGAAAGTTGTAAGAACAGTTTTATGCACTTTCTCGAACTGTGAGCATAAAGTTGCTCTGTTTCTTCCTAAAGAAAATAAAAGTTCGTGATGTCGGAAACCGAAGCTAAGCCTTAAATCACAACAGGCGATGCCCAAGAACAATCGAGTTTCTCAATAGGATTTTCCCTTGAATTCCTAAATGGAAATGGAAAGTGGAATTTTCACAAGGCTTTTATGTTTTGACTGTGAGTTTCCTTCTTTGTTGTTATTTACTCAATGATTTTTTTTATAACTTCGTTATTTTTGCGACTTTTTTATGTGGTTTGGGTTCACTGTATATTGTAATCATACTCTCTGAATTGAGGCATGATGCAAGTATCCAAAGGCATGTTTGTAGGACATGTACTTGGTTTTACTAACATTTCGACTAAGATTATCGCCATTAACTGTGGGAAATGGAAAAATTACTTTTTACATTTACTGTTTTTATTGAACTTCCAAATTAAAAAAAAATTAACATGGAATTTCAAACTTCATTTAGGAGAAATATGAAGTTTACAGCCAACAAGTTGTATAACTTGTAAAGTAGTATAATATAAACTTGTATAGTGTATACCTATGAGATACGATGCTTTGACGCAAAATGTCCATTATGTATAAGAGGGGCTTATCTATGAAATTAACTAATTTATTTTGAAAATGGCGCTTATATACCACTTCTACATCAAAGAATACAAGTTATGCGTAATATTGTCCTTAAACATCCAAAAAAAATTATTACTGACGCATTGTTCTCCAATTGGTCATCTATAGGGGCGGTGTAGGTCGTAAAATTATAATTTTATTTTGATGCTGCAATTAATAGATAATACTCACAATACATTTTGGATTCGAGAAAATGAACATTCTTAAGAAAGACATGAACTCTTGCATCAAGTGCAAACCGTTTGACGTAACCAGAGTTAAACTCCAACAGTAAAACGAGCACGAGTTGCATCAAGAGAAAGCCTCTTTGAAAAGGAGAGACAAATCGAATGGTAAACAAGAACACAAAATAAAATATAATTGCTGCGTATGGCTATTCACGGCACTCATGCAATCCGTTTCCTGAAGTGAAATGAAAGAAGGCAGAAGATAGCGAATTCAAACAAAGTTCGGCGGACGAGAAAAAAAAGGCCGAAAGAATGCCATCCTGTAATCGTTTGTTTTCATCGGATTCCTCAACCCGTGGCCTCCGGAATCACTTAAGGCGATGGAATAAATGTCCAATAAAAGAAGAACAATGGCGGCCGCGACCTTGCAAACGAAAAGAAAATGGCGGAGCTCTACGGATCGGTGGCAACAAGGGGGAGGACCCGGTGGCGCGGAAAATGGTCAAAATGTGGCATCGGGTTTTATTTTGGGTATCCAGTAACTGTATCCCTTTAATATGTTAATCAATGATGTGAGGCTCTGCCAGAACTGGATTTCGAAGGGTCTGGTTGCTGTTCTGACACCTGGGTTTACCGAGTGAGGCCCTCTAAGATTTCCGCGTTGGGAAGTAAACGGAGGATGATTCACTCAACAGGTCTTTGAAGTGGTTAAAGGGTCTGGTTTTTCCTGATGAGTTCTTGAGGAGCTGGTGCAAGGAAAATCTACAATTGCACCGGGAAATTTGGGTGGAGCCGAAAGCAGTCCGGATACAACGTGCTAAGTCTGGAAGCAACACAAATCGACACAGTGCTTTTTACACGATGAATTATGATCGATATTAGGTATATATTGTATAAGACATTGCAAAATAAAATATTGTTTATCTGATAGGGGACAAATTCAGTGAAAGAGGGTGAAAATTGAAAAGAGAATGCATGTAGTGCAGAGAGAAAATAGTATATACTTTCCCCAATAAGGGTGATATATAAGTAGAATTTATTTTGATTAACATTTAGGAAATAAAGCAAGGACTGTTTGTTCCATTAATTCGTTTTTACAGCAAAATGTTTTAAAATTTCATTAAAAACAGTATAAGTGTATATTTTATACACAAACTTAGTGAGTGAAATTTCGACTCACATATAAACTGAGATCAAATTTCAAAAGCAACTTCATATTATGAGTTCAGCATGACTCGTTGAAAACTCTCAGAATTAACTATCAGATGTCACAAGCTGTCATGAGGAAAAATCAACAATTTTGACACAGGAATCAATAAAACCACTCTACAGGAAATAGGAAAGTGATAAAACTACGGAATTAATCAATGTAAAGAAGGGGAAGTTTAGCATCGTAATAAAAAAAAAACCCAACTATTTTTAAAAAAGGTTTTTGTGAGGACTGAGCAAATAACCCATTCCTTCCATCATTTTGAGGAACACACGTAACACAGCGCGAGATCGTTTGAAAAACCATCTTGATTCTTCGAGCAACAATGAAACTTGGAAAGCGTCTGTAAATATCATAATTAGACTATTCAAAAATACGGTTTTATGAGGGGACGTTTGAAAATTATCCCATTCAAACGCCCTTTTTTATTGCCTTGAAACACCTCCGCTCAGTTAGGTCCCTCTTTCATGCATCCATTCTCGATGGGTGCGTTCGCAAACTCCACCGGCGTTCGGACATCATTAGAAGTGAAGCAAGAGAGGCGTGATCAAAGATGGCGCCTGGAGAGAAATTAAAACCGCATCTCGGTCACCATTAGGGGAGGATGGGATTGGAGTTCGTGTCTCGAGGCAGCTGCTGCCTCTTCGGTCAGCCCGTGAGACCCCCCTTTCCAGTTTCGTTCGTTTTCATTTTTTTTTCACCTTCACTCTTGGCGACTTTCAGTTTCGGGATGTCCAGTTTTGGCTGTTTACGATTTCATAACGGTAACTGTCTTCGTCGGTTGTACCAAGAAGAGGTAACCATAGATCGAAAGCGTATTGGGAAGACGTAAAATGACAAATAAATAGGCTTTTTTTCTGATTATCTAGAATATTAAAGGGGAAAATAACAAAGTTCAAAATTATTTTAGATTTTAGTCGTAGAATAAAAGGGAATTTTTAGTTAAAATTGTGGCTGTTAAAACAACTATGTATGAGAGAAGTCAGAAAAACAACATTAATGTAAAAAAAACAAATGATATATACTAACAACCAAACATTTTGAAGAGTCACAAGCATGAAAATACAAAGCATTAAATTCCATTATTTTATCAAAATGGAAAATCCTTTTCTTTGAGAAATGTTTACACAAGAATAATAGCTAACCCTGTTTCTTTTCACAAAATAATAAACTTTTTTACAAATTTTTCAAAAAGCTATTTCTAGAGCCGATTTAAATTCCATTCATTCTACTATTTTATTTACTGATGTCTCACTCAATAAGAAAATAATGTTAAACGCAAAAAAAAAAGTATTGAAAAACTTGCTCAGCAAAATAGCTGTTGTCTGTGGCGCTGGAAAAATTCAAAAAGCTTCTCTCGAGCTCTTAAATCATTATTAATTTCGACTCAAGAGAGCAAAATGATAATTTAATGGAGAGTTCTCTTGTTTTATAAATGCCCCACTTATTTGCATAAGATAGGAAAAAACGGACATCATTAAAATAATCGGTCTTTTTGAACATTGGCGATGGAGTCCGTTTGGCGACTTGCTCAAAAAGAAAGCCAAGAGGAGCGAAAACCAGTTTTTTTTTTATGATTCACCCGTTCGCCAATCCGTGTTTTTACTTTCGGGCAACAACCGGCCAAGGACCTTTCGTAGATGCTTAGCGGATCGGTAAAGAAAAGAAAAGAAAAAACCCGGGGAGATTTTGGAGAAAAAAAGAGAAGACTCAAAATCGGTTTAGAATTTATTCGATTGAAACATAATAACGTTATTAATGAACAAAAAGATTTAGGCTTAGCATATTTAATGGACATCGTGAAAGTGGAGTTGGGTTGTTCGCCCGCTGTGTATGAGAGACGCATTAGAGGAATTTTTATGGATGTAATAATGCAAAATAGAATATTTCTCTACCTCTCAATTTGTGAGGAATTTTTTTTGCTGCAAAGGATATGAAAGTCGTTTTTATGGTTTGGGGAGGTGTGTAGTTCAAATGGACTAAGTAATCTATTGATGCGATTTCAGAAAAAAGTACATCCTTAAAGATTTTATGATGTGGAGTATTTGTGAATGAATAATTTGTTTTTCCACTTTATAATATCGAAAAGGGCAGGTACCTTAAGCATTTGCACAAATAATGCATTTTGATATACTATTCTGAAAGAAATTAGATTTAATGGATGGATAATAGAAGACTAGATTTATCTAGAAGCTGAAAAATTAGTTTATAATTTTAATGGTTTAGAAAATGAAAAAAAAAAAAAAAATTTTTTTTAATATTTATTGTAAGGTAAAACATTTCAAACGGAAAGTCGTTACTTTTTAGTGTGGGAATTCTATTACAAAATTAATTGCTAAATTATTTTTAAATTTTGCAGTAGAAAAAAAACCTAAGAAGTATTTACCATATCAATCTTAAATGCTTATGTAATTACAAGTCAAAAACCAGCTTTCACTAATCAAATAGAATATCTTAAAAAAGAGGATTTTTCATCCCACCTAATCTTTCTTTCCCCATCCTCCGGAAAATACGAAAAAAGAGAGAGAGAGAGAATTAATCTCCAAAACATCAATTATACAAACTACTATTGCGAATAATAATTGCTAAGAATATTCATTCGTACTACAAGCAGCTGGCTCACGATTTTAATGACACTTGTAAATCTCGCAGGAAATCTCTTTCACACTTCCATGGCAGATATTTTTTATTCATGCATCCTTTCCAGAAAGAAGTCGGTCCGTCACGAATAGCCCAACAGTGGCTCATCCTTGGGCCTGAAAGGCAGATGGCGGGTCGATTGTTTTTGGTGACGAGATTCAACTCTCAAGGAGGACTTGTTCAATCGTGTTCTCTCTCTTTCTCTTTGGTTTTCTACCTGTGAAAGTATTCCGCCGGAATTCGCAAATTTCCCTCTTTTGTTCTGGGAGGAAGAGAGTGACAGCGGATGAGATTGGATTTATGGGAGTTAAGTCTTTGTGAACGACATTGTCGACATATCAGTCGAATTTTATTAAAGAGGTATATGTACGCTTTTGAAGGGAGAAAGGTTATAGCTTTTACAGTTATTGCTTTTTAGTTATTCGGGATGGTAAAATCGATAAGAAATTATCATAAACATCTTACAAATATTTAATAAAGAGTTATTGAATACATTTTACTAAACGAAATCGGGATGACTCCTGTCAAATTAATAAAAGTAACTTTTCTTATACAGATAAAATATTTTACATTATAGATAAAAAATATTTTTGATTTTATTTTTCAAAAATCTATACATTTGGGGGATCAAGGATGTAAATCGCAAAAATTTTAAACTTAAAAAGGACCAAATATTTTTTCCAAAATAACAATTTTAATTGCACCAGTAAAAGCTTATTTGCTTTTGTAAGAACACTATAGAGGCTAAAGACTATAATAGTTATGATACTATTTTTTATAAAAAATTTGTCATGTTTCCGTCAATATTCATCCCGATTATCTTTTTTTCGTCGGTATGGTTAAATCGAAATTTTGCCACTAAGCATATTTTCTCCCAAGCTTCTTTATTCAGAATTACAATTGTTTTACACCCAGATATTCTAGCAAAACACTCACATACGCCCCCATATCGCAACCTCCGCACTAATCTCCTAAGTTATCAAAAATTCACTTCATCCTTAACTTATCTCAGCGCGTGACCATACTTTGAAATTAGCCCTTTCACTTAAAAAAAATCCCGATGTAGAGTCGGGAAAAAAATAGGAAAGAAAAAAAATCGAAAAGCACCGCTCCCAAATAGAGAAAGTGCCTGCGGTCATGCGCGCCGGAGTGTGGCTCTCTCTCTATCTCTTTGGAAATGTGCCGTGACATTTGGCAGCAGCATCGCTCTCGCTTTCCAAGGGCGCTAATTGGTCAGGAGAGATGGGATCCCGGATGCCGCGCATGTTCCGATGGAGCCGCCACATTAACATTCAGGATCGATGGGAGAAAGGGATGCTCAGCGGCAAATTCCTGACAAATAATCGAGGCTGTCGAATTTAAGAGACATTCTGTCCCTTGTTTCAGTCGATACCGAGTTTTTGAGGGATGCAGCCAAAAAATATAAGAAGTTTGATGTCATTGTAGTTCCATAACTGTTGTTAAGATTGTCTTAACATAGAAAAGAAAGCATAGAAAGATAGGGTAATTGTATAACTACCTGTTTTAAACGTTTAATCGTAAGAAAAGGTTATAAGCCTAGAATTTTCTCATATTTCTCTTAAATTCGAATATATATTCAAAACATTATACGTTTAAGTTGGTTAAGACATTGCCCATCAAGAGGACAATGGGAGTATTTTAAAATTTTACACTTTATGCCTTGATTGTGAAACATTTCTGAAAGTTTAATTATTCTTACCACAAACTGAGAGCATTCAAATTTTTTTCTTGATAAGTTATTACTAAATCCTTTTTCACAGAATATACAATAAAAATGAGAATAAGGTGACCTTAAAGCAACAGATGATCAAAACTCAAAGTTGCCTTTCTAAAAACCTGTAATTAATGATATCAGATTATAAGTCAGAAATTTACTTCACAAGCCCTCATCCCCTGAACAAAAAAAAAAATTCAATGTTCTTGGAAGAAGTATTTAAGTAAGACTAATGACACGAAATAAAATAACACGACAGGTAAACATCCTGAACGGTCATTAAACTTAATTGATTCCGTTTCCCACGAAGAGCCAAACATAAACATCCCTCATGACGCTAATGATTTTTAATCACCCATGGAGGGTCTCTGTTTTCTGTTTTCAAGCGCCATCGGCAAATGGTAGACAAGATTTATGCAAAGGACATGCATGACAGATCCCTCGGCTAACAGATTTCCACAACCAAAGTTCCTCACTTCCGGGGGGCCCCCCGAAGCGGACGTGAGTCATCACCCAGACCAATTAAAAAGTCCCTCGATATCAAAAAAATGGGGACTGTGTTTTCGACCGAGTGACACGATGCGGGATGTTTCGAGGCCAAGGTTCGGCTGCAGAAGCAGCGAAGGTGTTTCGAACTAATATCGAGTCTCCCATATTTGGAAGAGAGAACCTTGATGGTGGTTTGGGCCCCACCCGTATGATGGGCGTCTACCGGCATTGTTTCGAGACTAGTTGTGGCTTGTAATATCAGGGTTGTTTCGAATTAGCTTGTATAAATTCAATTGCACTCCCATTTGGTATTGGTTTTTCTGCCAATGAATCATTATTATACATTGAAAGAGATGAGATAAACCCGATATTATTTCGTTTCCTGACTGGTATTAATGAGTTTAACTCCCAATACTTTTCAACGAAGATAACCATAAATTAAACGTTACCCATTTTATTGCCTTAACATAAAATAATTAATTTCTTTCTCCCTTTTATGTGACTTTAGTTTCAAAAGCAATGTAAAAAATATGAATAAACATCTATAGTTTCAATTTTTTTTACTTATAAAGAGCAAATAATATTGTAGGAATTATAATTAACATATCTACACAAAATATGAGATAATACTAAGAAATAATCTTAAATAATAAAAAAAATATTTGATATCGTTAGTATCCCTCTCAATGAAACAATTACTAACAAATTTATGATTGGGCTGTATCTATATAGAGCATTCGCACATTACGTCACTTGGAGGACAAAAACAACGTTGCTAAGGCTGTTGTTAGGGGCTGGAAATAGAAGCATTTGCACATGACATCACTGCAGGATAAAAACAACATTGCTAAGGCCGTTGTTAGGTACAGTCATGTGATTGAAAATGCTCTATAATTTTCTTTAAACCCTAAAAATCAATAAAAAGCAATCGACTCAAAATTTTTTTATCACTATGAAGAAAGCTGGATAAAACAACATTAGTTAAGACAGAAAAACGGCCGACTTCAATCACTTAAAAAAAACTCAATGGAAAGAAGATGTGCCGAGAAGATAGGCAGTTATAAGCCAAACGGAAACAGAGCCAGCAGGGTTCTGTTACAAAAACCATCTCAGAAACGAGACAGACCCTTCAAATCGCCTACTTAAAGAAAAAGTCGAGACAGAGAAAGGGTTTGAGAGAGAGAGAAGCCCATAAAAAACGGAGAGAATGCGATTCTCCCCGCTGGTCCATCCGTTCGAAACGACTTGTGACAGCGAAAGCCGCAAGAGGATGTCATTTGAATGGTGTTTAAGAGACGTTCTAAACACCCCCTTCTGCGCGACACACTGACACTGAGGTTCTTGACTGTCATCATCCCATCACGCTCAGTTTAGTGGGAGTCGACACTTCGCTTCAATCGGACCTAATGACTCTTCGAGAGAGGGAAGGAATCGTCGACCGCCTATGTGAACCCGTGCGAATCCGAGCAAGACTGGCTGCAGTGATCACAGCTCATTAAGGGAAGCTGCTTCCCTCTCATTTGGGATGTCGACACTCTTTTCCCAGCATTCCCAAAATCACCACCTCTTCATCAGCGACAGAATCGCAGAGATTGAATGGCTCTTACTTCAAGGATGTTGTAAGACTTGGTATATGTGTGTTATAGGTTTTAAACGAAAAGTGTTTTCATTTATGATGATAAAATGAATTTTATAAATAATAAAGGGGCTCTACAAAACAAAATTTATTTATAAAATTATTATTTAGTGTTGGATGCTCAGGATTTGGATAAAAACATTTTAGATGGCAATAATTTACATTTTTTATTTTTATCATTCAAATACGGTGTCGCTCTTGAGAGACATGGCATTAAACAAGATTAATGTAATTTTGAGTTAAAGAGCAAGTTTGAATAATTGATCCCTCTATAAGGAAAACAGTTATCAAAAGTTGAATATCAACAAGGATCTTTCAACTTTTGATTTTAAAATAACTCAGTTTGGATCTGTTTTATCCCATAATTAATTATTCATTTCAATTATTTTATTACATTTAATAGGTTGGTTATAAAACTGCAGAGAAATCCAAAATGTTCTACAAATATACGTTTAAATATTTAGGAAAAACCTGTACAGTTTTAAGCAAAACCAATTTTTAAATTATTCGCATGAGTTGAGTTGAAAATTGAAAATATTTTTTTTTCATCCTTTGAGGTAATACAAAAGCTATTGTAAAGAATGTGGTTATAGAATAAGACAAGATTCTCTCTCCTTGTCCCATTATAAATATTCACATAATTAGACTTTGAAATAATCACCTTGTACTAACTTATTCATAGCTCTTTCATCGGTTGTGTAAAACCTAAATGATGACAACCGAAATCCTTGTTTTTCGGTGCCTGCCCCGTCCCGTGCTTGACATTGAGGGACCTTCCCTGCGGCCGACAATATAGGGGCGGAGCCATCGACGAGTCGCTGCCCTTTGAACACGAGCCAATCGTATGATATGCAACGAACTAGATTCACAGCCATTGGCTCATTTCCATATTGATCGTTTTAGTTTTCCAATGGGGCATATTTCTTAAGAATATGGGAATTCGAATTCTTAACCTAAAGCTATTTTAATGGCGGGTTATATCTGTGTTTAAGTAAGTAGTAGAAGTATGATATACATGTATGTAAATAAAAAACTCTCGCTGTTTAATTACAGACCTTCATCAGGGAGACGTAATTAGCATTGTAAGCTTTAGAGACTTGATATAAGAGAAAATTAAAAAAAAAAAATCAAATTTTGAGTTATAGTAATTTTACATTAGAAATTTTCTCACACGCATATTTCCAAATAAGGGTTATGAATACATTAATTGAAACAAGGAAAACAGAATATTACTTCAAGACTATCAGCAGATAAACAAAACTCGCCTAGACAAGGCTATGATTTCTAAGAAACGTGTTGATTTGATTTTTACATCATGTTGAAAAGGTTGATCACCGAAAAACCAGTAATCGATCGCTGAAGAACAATCCACATTGCGTGATTTACTTAAATATACAAATTTCTTCCTATTTCCCTATTATTTTCACTTAAGGCCACTCTTATATCTATTATAGCATTCCACTTCCCATTGTGTCTCCAATGCCAACCTTGAAACTGGGCTTCTTCGCATGACTAGAAAGCGTGAGGAGAAGCGAGCGAGCCTTCCGCATAGGAGAGGCGATGACACAATCGATTATGTTATCGACAAAGGGAAACAACAATTTCTAAGCAAAGTATATTTACGGTTATAGTTAGATTTTATGCAGCCTTGGTTGATTTTTTTAACACCATGATCATTAGAGTGTTATTTTAAAGGCATTTTAAGTATTTTGAAATATAAGGAACTGCAAGAGAGCACTGCAGAGAGGAACTGCAATGGGAGATACCATTTAGGCTCTTTTATTAAAATTTATAGAAAATAATCCCTTTGCCAGAAAATAGTAAGAAAGGATAACTGTCACAACTTACAAAACACATGTTTGTTATAAATATTCACAGTGAGACTTGAATAACAGGACACTATATTTATAACGGTAATAAAGTAGAAATCAAAGTTTCAATTTTTGTTGTTCCCCTTCGTTCTATTAAAACAAATTTACATTTTTATATTCGAAGCTTCGGGTAAAGTGGATTTTTTGTGGTCACTACAGGTTCTCTTTATCCAAAATGCATTATATGTATTTTGAAGGTGATAGAATGAAAAAATTATAAGAAGAATTTCATTGATATCTGTTAGATGGGAATAACTAATTTGATATTTAATTTTAACGTAGGTTGCAAACGTTTTTGTGGTCCCTTCAGCTTTGAATCATCCAAGTTGTTTGGTATTTTGAAGGAACTAGAGTTAAAAAGGCCCATAAGTAATTCCATTGATGATGATAATAATAATCGATGTGTTTTTAATAAATTTGAACATTTAACTTTGCAATGACTAGTAATTCTTTTAATACCTATAAATTTAAAGATCAAATACGGCCGAAATATGCATTCAAATGAAAAAAATAACTCCAAAACCACAATGGTCGGAAAGGTATTTGCATTCACCATGCAGATAGAAGATGTCGTAAAAAATAGTCGTCATAGATCCTACTCAGAACTAATAAGGGCCGTCCTTGACCAAGACCTTTTCGGAGAGAGTGTGCATCCTGCTGGAGAGAGAGAGCGTGTAGTATTGTTCCTCGGTAGGGTGAGTTTCGGGGGATGATGATGATGCCTCAGCAGCGAAAGTGAAATCATTCCTGGCAACAGGTCGGCCTTGATGTCAATCATATCACGACGCCGCGTTCGATATGCGTGAATGACGCAACCTCTTTTGGAAGGGAGGTGGTGGCGCAAACGCCCGAAATGGAACCTCTCGCCTCGTGGGGTTGTGGTCAGCAAGAAGAAAGTAGGTACCTCCAGGTGGATCGATGCTGTTCTTGAAGCTCCGGAGTGTGTATCTTTTTTAAAATTACGTCATGTTATTGTTCGGAAACCGTAAAAACCGTCTGGAAGGAATTTTATTGGTGAGAAATTTAGCTAATAACGTCACGCCTCTGAAAAGGTAAAAAATAAGACGGGTAGAGAGTGGGTAGTCTGTGATTTCACAGTTCTAGTGCTTCAGTGGTACGAGTAAATCAGGAATTTCGTTTTGGGAAATTTAGTGCTGTAGTGAATTTTGAGAGTTTTATTGGAGTAAATGGAATGAAAATATTTTCTCAATTTATTACAATAATTTTTCATTACCACTTCTATGGAAAAAAAACAGGTGCAAGAACTTATTTTCATCTTTTGAAGGTCTACAGTCCTTTCTAGAATTAGCCTTTCCCAAGTGTATCACTACAAAAAACATCTTAGAAAATTCAGATGTAAAACGCATTTTGAAAAATTACAATTGTGACTAATTTATAAAAATAATATCATAAATCGAACCTAATGATATAAGCAAGGAAAAATAATAAGCCCAATTTTATCGGCGTAAACACATTTGAATTAACGATACTGAAAAACCAATAAACATACTAATAGTTTGAAAATATCTGTATCCGCAAGCGGCTGAAGAATCTCTCTAACGAACAAACACTTTTACAGTTATGCCGGTTATTCCAACAAGATTATCCTCAAGATAAAAACAACCAGAAACCTGTTAGAGAGAAAATACCCGCTATAATAAACAGGTTCAATCATCGACGGTTTCCGACTTGCTCAAAAGTGAAACCAGTCAGGATTGCTCCACCTTGATGAATGATTCTACCGGTATGGTTGGCCAAATAAGAGGCATCTTCAAAGAATACCGAACCCCTTTACTTGAATAAACTAATACTGTTATGACGATCATACGCAAAAAAAAATATAAAAAATGGAATTTTTATGTAAGTCTATTCATTAAAAAGAAATCGGAAACATCCATTTACACTAATCTTAATTGTAATTTTAAAATTATATAGATGATTCTCGTAAAACGAGCAACTTGAAATCAAGTAACGTAATGGGAATTTTCTTTGACTGCCCTTTCGCTGGTTTTTTAAAAGCACCATTACAATTGATGTGGATAACTTGCAGCATGACGGTTAAATTAGCTGAAGACAATCTGCATTCCAGACATGCATGAATCTCCTTGAAAATTCTTTCTTTAAGCCTAACCGAAGTTAAGGATAACCGTTTTGTTAACGACTTTTTAGAGAAGTGCTACCCATAAATTTAATGACAGACATTTGAAACTGATGCTCCTGGCAACAGATCGCAGCGCTAATGTTCTTGTTTGCATTTTTAGAGCAAAGATATTTTATTGGATGTAATTACAACATGAGTTTAAATGGTGGAAACATCGATTCAGTGAAAGTCGTAAATGAAAGTTCAAACTCAAAGGAATGCTTTGGTGGAGGGATTATGCATGTCAATAGCTATTAAAAGGGATAACCAAAAATAATCCGTTTTTTAGAAAGGATTGTAATTCTAATTGTCGCTATTCTCAGTTTCACATAAACGATCAATTTATGACCCATTCAATGGGATAATGAATTTATGTTCCATGCATAGCAAAGCAAAAATTCTTACATTGATCTTTTAAGCTTCAGCTGATGAAGGTATTTTGAATTTTTATGTCCTTTCAATTGATATTTCATAAGACCTAATTCTACTAAAGCTTTTAAAAAATCTTATCAATTCTATGAACTATCATAAATAATTATAGTGGTTTTATGTCATCATCGAGATTGCATCGTAAAAACAGGTTATGGTTAATGCTTAATAAATTGAATAAAAAAAACATCTCTAAACCTCTCTAGAAATAAATAAATTTCGATAATCTTTAAAACAGTGTTTAAAAAAATATTTCGACTAAACACCTATTAAAGTTCTATCGGTTATTATTACCATACTTCTAAGTGCCTGGTTTGGTTAAGAGAATTCCACTTAATGTTAGAAACCTAACGGAAGTAAGATGCTCGACAAAAAGCAATTTTCACCTGATGGGTCAAACCCGATAGAAGCTGACGAGTTTCGGAATATTCATCGCTTGCAAATGATGCTGGAAGGGGTTGAAGCCGAATCCGGTCCCTATAATTTGGTAAAAGAAAGCAATCTAATTCGATTTCGCGCTACTGCGAGGTGATGGGATTATAATGCCCGTCATGAGGCGGTTGTCACCCGGCAGCCGCTGTTATTTTGTGCACAATGAGGACTTTTTTTTCTTCTTCATCTTCACCCCTTCTATTTTGCCGAGGCCAACGTTCTGAGGAGAACGCTGGTCCTTATTACGGTTACGGCGGTGTCAATAAGAATATGATTCGATTTGAATGCGTTTTCGGATACTTCCGAGTTTGTTCTAATGATGATCCTCGGTTGCCCGTGGCCTTAGGAGTAAATATTCGGGATCAGGTTTTTTTAAATTCTTTGAAAGAACTTGATTTTTTTTGGGATTGTTATCAACAGTACTTGCAGTTATACTATTGTAATATAAAGCAACCTGAATGTATTTACTTTAAAACATTAAATATTATGGTGCAATCTTGAATACAATTAACCCATTATATTACTCATTACTTAAAAAATAGATATTTGATACTGTTTAATTTTTTAAAATATTTCTTCACTTTAAAAATGACTCCCTTTCCTAAAAACAATACCATAACTGACAATAACTTTTTTCTAAACATTTTAAATCATTTAGCTATCTTAATTAAAGGTATTTAAAAATCCTATTTCATCACTATTAAAATATTCTGCCCCTTAGTTCATCATCTTCCAGTATCTTCTAAAATTATATAAAACATTTAAAACAGGCGAACGCTAACCAAGCGCATTAGTTATCAGATAGCTGCAGTGAAGCTTTTCTTCATCACACACAGAACGCGGGCTTCCTGTGAGTAGCGGTTGCTCTGTACATCCATTTTCCCAGCAAGGGGAGTGTTATCAAGGAGGAGCGGAAGAACGGGGGAAGATTCTCCCCCTAACTTTGGCTTTCTTACAATACAAACGATCCCTCTGCTACTCTCTCGTTCTATGGATATGTTTCCGTTTTGATCGTTTGACGTTTTCGGAATATAACTTGTTTTTTTATGAGGAAATAAGACCATCCATGAATGCTTGAGGCATTAGAGAGGGGAACTAATTAATACGTATACTATATCATAAAACGCTATTTTTGCGATGTTTTAACACCGGTCTTAAATTTTACAAATAAAAATATTTATTCTTCAGTTAAGTAAATATTAAAGGTGTTTAAAAGTAATGCTAAATATATAATGATGTATATAAAATTAGTTGAATAATTTTTTTAATAGTTATTCAAATTCAAAAATAAATTGAATTTTTATACAGTAAAAATGTTTTAAATTTGGATTTTTTGCAATAACATTATAAGTTATATTTTCCGGAAGCGGAATATTTTTTCTTCTTAAAAATAACCACGTGATCAGTAATGTATTTCAAGAATTTTTAATGGAATGCTTAGATGAACGATTGTTGTTATAAAACGGGTTGTTTTCCTTTCTCCTTTTCATAAAGCCTGCATAAATAAACACAGATCATAACATATCTTTCTCAAACTCGATTATATTCATGATTTGAATAAACTACTATGCCTAAATATAGGCACACTCTAAACAAAACGTTCAACATTCCATTTCAAAGGAAGCCATTACTCAACAAAATAAGCCCTAACAGGCGCAGCTCGTTATTTTCACTGTTGCCAACTCCTTAACGATAATAAAAAGTCTTTTGTTCGCAGGCGCTTACCTGTGTTGACCCCATTGCCATTCCGAGTGTGGAATCAATCGGCTGTCCGCGAAGACGTTCGTTCGTTCCGGAATTTTCGCAAGTCGTCGACATTTCCACGTTTTTATTCGCGGAAGATTTAATAGCTGGGAGCGTTGAGGTGACTAAACGTTTTTATTGTTTGGGGTTATACGTCTGTCATGCGAATTGAGCTCTGTTAGAAAACGATAGTGGCTAATCCCTCTGTAATTTTGCTGGGGATGATTTATTCTTTTTTTCTTCTTATATGTCGTTCGGTACTTTATTTTGGAGGCTGTTGCCAAATCGTGAAAATAATTCGAAGGCTTTCTACAGGTGTTGTGCTCTTTACAGAGGTTATCTTTGAACGAAAGGAAGTGTATTGGCGCAATAAAACACACCTTCCTTAAGCCCTTTCCGATAAATAGTTGCAACACAAAAATAAACAGATTTTTAGGAGGATTAATTTTTTAAAGCATACCACTATCATCATACAACTGCATTTAAAATTTTAAAAAGAGCCCTTCTTTAAAGTGTATATCTTTTAAAATGTTCTGAGTTGGTTTATATAAATTAATTGTAGTGATTATTTTATCGAAAGAGGAAAATTCGTAGCTTTTTAACTTTTTAAAATTAAAAAATTAAACAGCAAATAGTCCAGAATTAAATTAATTTTTTAAAACTGATAAAAAATACATAAAAGTTATTTAAGTTGAGTATCTAAAAAGAATAGTATATAGATAGCTTAAAATATTTTGATATTTTATCTTTTAGCATTAAACTTACTGTAATTTACAGAAAATTCGCTTGCATGTATTTGCTAAAAGCCTAGAGAATGATAAGGATTTTATTTAAGAGGGGAATTTACCAAAAGAATTGTTTTATCTCCGCCATCAATCCATGCTACGATTCTTGACCTTTCCAGAAAAAAATTGCCTCTTTGAATCGGAACAAATTGCGTTACAGGATATCACAACCTACCAATCCAAGTCGCAAGAACCTCAACATAAGATGAGCACCGACATTCCCAGAAACCGCCCGGCGAGATAAACGTTTTCGAAGGTTTCGTCGTTGATATTATCCCCCGAAGACTTCTCTCCCAAAACAAAGGCATTAACTCCGGCGAAATTACCCAAACAAAGGACACTCGGAGCAAGATGAGTGGAGAGTCAACGACATAAAACGTTCTAAATTTATCCCAATTCGGACGGGAGTCTGTCCCCTGGAGCGGGAAGGGAGTAGTTGCGGAAATTATTGCGGAAGTCCCCTTGCAAGACCGACCACGGGTGTAGCAATGCGGAGAAGATTTAGGCACCCTGACTCCTCAAGCGAGAGCATCTTCTCTGCCCCGAGGCCTTCGCGAGATTTGTCTTTCGTTTGGAGAAGATTAGGCTTCGGGGAGAGAGAAAAGAGAGATTTAACGGATGGAGGGAAGGGGATGCTGGAAGAAGGGATGAGAGAAAGCACCGACCTTTGAGAGACTCGTTGAATGTTTTGATGTTTTGAAAAGGGATTAAGATGATTTTATAACGGATAGCGTTAAGATGATTGAAAGGAAAGGAATTAATAGAAAATGATCTCCTTAATGAATTTGGCGCTTCTGGAAAGGAACAGCAACAAAACTATGAGCCGAATGCTTCCACCATATCAAATGGTTCTAAGCATTCAGCTAAGTTAAGTATAAGCCAGAGGTTTATTTATAGTTGGAAGAAATGTCATTATTTTCCTTCTGGAAACATTTTCTCAAACACAAATTCTTCAATTATGAAGAGATTTAAGAAGTATTGGAATATTCTCAAGATAAATCAAATAATGAAAATATCAGAAATTGCCCTTCATTGTCCCTAGAAACGACAAAAAAAAAACCAGGGTAACTTAAATGTAATTTTTTTCTACCCATACATCTCTTACAAATACCATTGCCAACGATGTTTATTAAGCAAACAAAACCTTGATTTCAAAAAGTGAATTTATTTCCCATTGAACTATTTACGTGGAATTTCGTTCTCACAGTCGAGTCGAAACAGTTTCCCCCAGAATGATTTGGTTTCACGCCTTAGCTCACTTCCTTCAACTACCTGAATTCAGATCCTGTGACCTTTTGAAGAAAATATGTGGGAACACCGAAGGTGAATCAATCAACCTTGATTCATACGAACCCCTACACTAAACTTGGAAACAATTCATGAGTTTCTATCTGCTAATATTTTTGTAGGGAAAATTTCAAGGCAGTGCTTTTATGCTATTTAAATAAAACCGAAAGAATAAAATGTAATTTAGGGTATGTTAATTAGGGAGGTGCTATTTCATATTTAATTTACAACTTATTAACGTCAGTTCCCGGCATTTAACTTTAATTTAACCTTAAATTTACGTTACATTATATTGTACAATGTAAAAGTGGTACTAAAAAGTGGGCTGCGAGATTCACAGTGTGGCTTTTTAAAATGTATAAAAAGTTTTTTTTTTTTTTCGTTTCAGATTCAAAAGCTATCACAGTTAAACCTAACCAAAATGGAAGTTGTATAACAAAAAAGATCTTTGGTTAAACATAGTGAAAAAGAGATTGGGTTTGAGATATCTTTAAACTTGGTTTAAAAAATTAAAGCTTTCAATCTGTGTGTTCAAGTACCCATTCTTACAATTTGACTTTGTATGAAAACGTAAGTTTTAAATAATATTAGTAAAACCTTTTCACTTAAAGAAATCGACACTACTTGCTTAAAATGCTTTTAAAATAAAGAAAAAAAAAAGACTCTTAAATACATGCTAAGAAAGTGATGCCCATTTTCCCTTCCAATGCAGAAAAGTAAAACAGAAGACTCTAAACTTGTATCCGAAAGCTTCAGTAGGGGTGATATTGTTCTTTTTCTGAGGCTTCCAAGCATTACCTTGAAATTTCTCATTGCCTCCTTTCTCTATTGTTTGTCCTGGTTAAGACAAATAAAGTGAAAAATCAAGAGCAAATACTACCCATTTTCTTAGTTTCTGTGAACCATGAAAACTCTAACCGGTTCTCCTCTTTATTTTCAACTCTAATTTCTGTCAGTATACACCCCTGGTTAACTAACAGTCAGTTTAAGGAAAATTAGGCCTTCTTTTAGTTTTAGACCATCCCGAAAGCACATAAATTTTCTTATGGGTAAGAAATTTTAAGAGGTTCTTTTTATTTGGTCACATGATTATCGAAAACATAGAGGATGAAGACAAAAATACTTCGAATGAATAATACATAATATCACAATATTCAACTAATAGTAGATTTAGAATAACCAAAATAGGAAAATAATTGATTTTCTTATGAATAGACAAAATTATCAATATTCGTGAAAATACATATAATGATGATGTTATATCGAATTTTCCTTATCTTTAATAAAGAGAGTGAGGTTGGATGTAACTAAAATAAATATAAATACTCAGTAGATTATCTATAAGAAATTTTATAAACTAGAAAACTTAACAATATTCCGTGAAATTTTTTACTCCAAATTATCTTTTACCGCTATAAAAAAGGAAATAGGAGTAACTCACATATTTTAACAAAATAGCCATTACAATGACTTTCTTAGCAGTTTTATTTTAAATTGTTTTTTAATGAAATTATATCGCTTCGAGTATTATTATCGAGTGATATAACAATGGTAAATATCTCAATTTACCTTAAACTTTTTTTGTCGACACAAACATTTAATTTAGAATCGTGTGGTATGTATATTGCCTGTTCAAATTTTGTATAAACAAGCTTCCAAAAATATCTATACTTTACACACATTTGGTCGTTATTAATTCTTAATCAGAGAAAACAGTTAAAAAATGGTTTTTGAACGTATCCTTTTAAAAAAAGCGGTTTTTATTTTGTCAACAAAATATCATTTGCAATATCCGGGAAAGATAAAAGTTGCAGTTAATGCTTTCCACTATAGAATTATTATTTTTATGTTTTTCATAAGAAAAAATAAGTTATTATTTAGAATCGATTCCTTAATTTTATCTCAGCTTTTACTCCTTCGTATGACACCTTTTTGAAAATGGATACTTAAGGTTTAGAAATTGTCTTCTTCAGAATGACCAATTACGCCAATTTTAGAATTTTTAGAACAGATGGTCGGGCGCTAAACGCTTCGGTAGCTCCCCAAGGCCGTAAAAAGGAAGGAGATTCATAGGATATTTATTTGCGATTCCAAATAGAGGATAAGAGTCCACCCTTTTCGAGCGGCTGGCATCGCGGCAAGGTCAGTCAACGAGACAACCAACAACAATCAAACCAGCGGCGCGTTCAAGAAGCCGCGAAATTGCAATGAAAACTGAAAACGGAACAATAAATAAAGAAAGAAGGGAGGGCGGAGGCATGGTAATAACTGTTTTTGACGCCTACGGCACTTGGAACACTTCGGCAGGAAGTAGCGGTTGGAATACAGCGATTTTGCTTCACCTGCCCATTAGAAGCTGGCCAATTTGGGAGCCCTAAAAAATTTCCCCCTTCCCCAACGAATTCTGTCGTGCTATTATGGCTTGTTATGTTTTGAATGAAAATTGTAATAGCGATTGTTTAAATTTTTATCATTTTTTACGAAGGTGGCAGTCGGTACTAAAATAAATAGGTATCGAGCAGTTTAAAATCCCCTTTTTCAAGTAGAATAATATAGAGAAAATAACTATTAAAATTATTAACGGTATAGAAAACGTTAGGAAAATAATAATTTGGGAAGAAAACAAGTTTTACAATAAGAATAAAATGCATTAAAACGAATGACATTGAATTTTAAGATAAGAATAACACACCCTGTTAATACAGATTAAATAGGACCAGTTACTCTGAAATGTACAGGTGAGCTTATATTGTAAAAAAGTAGTATTGGCATTTCTATACTGGATATTACCTTTGTACCAAATTTATAATACAATACTAATGTAATTTTTTTGCATCTATAATTTTTGATTACAGTTTTTTTTTTATCGAATTTTAGTGCTTTTTATCATTTAATATTCTTGAAAAATATCATAAAAATTGGACAAGATATGTCACGACGATATAAAGCAATTCATTTGATCAGAGTATTCCAATTATTAATAATACTATTTTAACTCTATCAAGGATTCATGAACTTTTTTAGGGGATTAATCAAATTTTTATGGATTTAAGATTTTTTTATCTACTTAACAAAACCTTCCTTACTTAATCAAAAAGTACTATATTTACGCACGTATATCACGGTTATACATGTAGATTAATTATCGAATACTGATTTTACTTAACGCGGTTGAAGTGACACATCGACATCAGAAAATTTTGCAGGTTAATAGGTTTACTAGTAACAAACATGAACGAGCTTACTTGGAGAGTCAGGACATTATAAGCAACACTGATGAAGAAAATCCACAACATCAGCAGTTGCGTTATCCATCGTGGTTTCTTGGTGAGAGAAATCCTTTCGGAGGTAAGGGAACAACAACACTCAAAACAGTCCACATCTGAACGAGCTCATTTTCCGTTTGGACTGGTTGCAAGTAGGCCAGCCCAGAAGAAGTAACACGAAAACCGACACAGAAAAGAGCGGCTGCAACACTGATTCTGGGTGCAGACGGACCTATGACATATCACACGACGATCTCAGACGATTCATTCAATCAGAATATTCCAATTAATTAGCCATTTTTTTACTCCATCTAGGATCACCATACCAGTCTCCATCAGAATATTTTAACCCTTTTTCCATGTCAATATGATAGAAAAAATCGTGTTTAGACAATTTGATGTTTTAACAAACACATCCATCAACGGGGAATGATACATTCAAAATAATTTTCCCGATGAATTCAAACTGTAACATAAGTAATTTACTATTTTTAATGCGTTTGAAATACTGTTATTAATTAATTATTTCAAGTAAGGATAACTTACACTACATGTCCATACAGTCCAGATATGACTTTCTGTCCATGTTTACGACATTATCGTCCAGTGTCTTGACAGTTGGATATTCCAGGGTCAATTAGTGCAATATTCTGATTGATTAATGGTATTCCAATTGCAAATAGTCCAATTGAGCTTCATGATCCGATGGCTAGTACTCTCTTCACGATGGATTATACACTTCGATATTCCGAAGGTAAATCGTCGATAATGACTTGATTGACGGATTACTCCACGATTTTCCAAAAAAGTGAATATTCTGATTGATGAATTATCCAGATAGTCGTGTCGATGTCATGTAGGTCCGATGTCCCCCTACCTCTCGGGGGGGGCGATGGTGACGGAACTGCCGATGTTGCGGTGGGGGGGGGAGGGGAGGATGGACTTACCCATCATCGCCGCGACGGCATGGGGTCGTAAAAGTTCCTTTTGGTGGCACGGAGCTCGGCGCGCGAGCAGCAGTGAACGATCCCGCGTCCGATCTTGGAATGAGCAGGTAGGAAGGAGCGGGCCAGGTTGGTTCTTACCTGTCTGCCGTCACGTGACAGGATTGGTTGGTCCAGTGCCGCCATCTTCGGGGATCTTGAGCGGCACGCAGAGAGCAACGACTGGTGAATCAGCGAACTCCGTAGGCCGGTGGTTGCATAACGCACGGGACGGTCCTTTCTTGGTGCAGAAAGACACATTCACGTGAACGTTAAAAAATTGTATAATACATACATTTCACAGTGGTCTTCTAACTTTTGACTACCCTTAGTCGTTTAGTTTAAATTTAAACGTCTTTCTGAACAATTTTTAATTCTCTCTTCTAAGTCCATCTTTTTTCATATTTCTCAGGACCTCTCCTTTTTTCCCCCTACTCTCTTAATTATTTTCTTGATTTTGTTTCATAATCAACCCCATCTCCTCTTCTCCATTATTTATTCTCTCACCTCTCTCTCTTTCCATGTTCTCTTTTTCTTATTTTTTTTTTCACATTTTCTTTCCATATACTTTTTCCTCTTTCATACTAAATTTCTCTCTTTTCTCCCTCTTCTTTTACTCTCATTTTTTTCTCCTCATATTCTCTCTTTTCTTTCTCTGGCCTTTTCTATTTCGCTATTCTCAATTTATTTCATCATTTCATATCTTTTCTCCCTCATACAATATTTTTAACTCTAATAATAGATGATTATTAAAAATTATGATACTAGCTTGAAGGTTTATTGTAACCGATTTTTAAAGATTGATAGTCCTTTTCATCTTTATTGAATTGAGGGTATAATGAAGATTGTTAACAAATATGGAGGAAGTATGGTCATTTTTCATACGTATTTGTGTATACTTATACGTATTTTTCACTGCTTTGAAAGCATGATGAGGAACATTTCTGAATTTTATAATTTTCTTTAAAATTCAAAAGCAATAACATATTGAGGACTCCTTTTTAAAGAGTCAAATTCGATTAAAAACTCTGTGCAATACTTAGCACCAGTGGCGTATCCAAAAAATTTAGAAGAGGGACATTGGGTAAATTTAGTCCTTTTTATGGCAGAAAAGGAAAATCCCTAAGTCCCTTAACTCCTTCCCCTTCTTACGCCCGCGTTATCCTAAGTCAGAATAAAATCTCTAGCTGAGATGTATTGCGGAAAAAATTAAAAGAGCCTACTTCTCTCTGTGTAATTCAAGATCTGGATGATTCTCTAATAATAACTATAGCACAAAAGGAAAGACCCAAAGACTAGGTTTAATATTACATACATCCCAAGGTTCCCTGTGCTTTTTCAAAAATGACCCGAATATTATGACACTCCAAATTAAGGAAAAGAAGTCCAAATTTTAACTCCCATTCCTTTTGTGTATTAGCTGCATTTTACTTAGTATTCATACGTTGAGGGCTGGCTATGATTATGAAGTCAGTAAAAATGACTGACCATGACCAGATACCGAGAAAACCTACCGTCGTCGGTCATAGTTTCTTTAAACACACCTGCACTAGGTAAGAAACTTAAAAATGACCCCTTCCGTCTCTCTCGAAAACATGGCCATTGAAAAGAAAGAGTTGATATCGACCACGCGTGGGCTCCAAACGACCTTGGGAAGGCCGGGGCAGGTGCGGCCCCCATAGGCCAAGGATCCCAATCATCCGAACCGAAGCTTTTCACCAGCCTCTAATGGCAACTGCGCATCAGACGATCACAAAAAGACGGCAATTAATAAATATTGAATGGAAATCGTTTGGTTCTTTCGTCGAAGGCAAAGGAGCGAGTCACGTTCTTTCGGTTTTAGAATTCTTCGAAGCGGTCTTTAAAGGTATGGTAATGTTCCGAACATGACTACCAGTAAATTTCATATGTGCCGACTTCACACAAACCATTAATCACTGGGCCGTTAATTCGATACAAAGATGAGTTCGGCAAATCGAAAGACATGTTATTATTCTGTGTTTGTATTATTGAAACGGCTTCTTGTGTTAGTAAAATACCGTTTGCCTTTTTTTTATAGTATTGTTTAATTAATTTTTTTTCTGTGAGGAAAAATTCTCCGATTCCTTTCTCCTGCTGCTGCAACGTAACTTATACATTAGACATCTCACGTTTATTATCTTTCTCGAATTTAAGGAGCTTTGTCGGTTTCCATAATGATTTTTCCATTATTAGAAGGTGAAGGACACGATCCTCGTTAACTGAAAGTTCCTTTTGAAGAGTCTTGTTCCGCTGTCTGATGAAAAACTATAATCTAATCTAGCCGATGGTATTTGGGAGTAAAAATGACATTGAAAACTTGATTGAGGAATAGATTTAAAAATATTGCCACCGTTGTTTACCTCACAGAAACATTGCAAAATGTTACGTGGAATCACAAAATTTAGTACGACACCAAAAACGTAAGAGAAATTTACTAGTACCGATATGGGGTAACGAATTTTTTTTAATTAAATTTCTTTTCTGATTATAGTTAATTCATTGATAAAATTACCCTAAAATAGGCTTTCACACCCGATTCGAACTTTAGGTCGTCTCATAAAGAGATATTTAAGTAAGTAAATTTTTTAAAAGTTTTATTTAAGAAGTTCTAAAATAGTTGCTTTTTTATGTGAGAAAGAAATGAAGATAGCCTAAAAAATTCAGCACATTATAATATGGAAGACGGTATTGTGCACGAATATGGATAAGAAAGTGGCAATGTTTTATAAGAAAAGTTTTACGCAACCAGAAGGGGATCCAAGTTTGACTTTAGGGAGGGGCAACGAAAAGGTCTTATTTTGGCAAGTATTTAATAACTGTTCAAGACAGGGAAATTTTCATAGGAACTAAAAACTAGGTATAGGATTATAGTACACGTAATTTTCATATTTTCTCATGTTAATAGCTCATAACAAATTTCGAAATCAAACTATCTCTACGAGTTGTGTTTTTTACAGAATAAGTATTACTGTATAAAACTTACTATATTTTGCTGTTAAAGATTCAAAGTATTCTGGGATAATTCCTAGATGTATTTCTCGAAAAAAAAAAGTAAAAAAGGCTTTATCGAACTGAAGATGTCATTCATAAAACTTGATCATTTGTTAAAACACCATACTTGTAAAAATTAACTTTTGCAAAATATCACTTGATACTAATATTCTTAACTCCTAAAAATACCCGATCAAAAAGTGGAATTATGGGGCTTTTTTGAATCAGGTTTAGTTATTAAGTTTTCAAATCTTCAATCAAATCCTCAAAAGAGCACTTAAGAACAAATAAGTTTTTGCCCTAATATTTTATTTGAATTTATTTTCCTTCTCACCAAAACATTTAAATTAGTTTTTGATATTCTTTGATTTATTATTGAACAAAATGTCATTTCCTACAAAAATTATTTAATTTTTAACAGATCAAGATGAATGTAAATAGACTTCTTTTTAAAGTTTGATGTATCGAATTCTTGAGCTTGGATCAGGTAAATATTAGAATATTCTATAAATAACAAACTAGAATATAATATTAATTAAGGTAGTTCATACCATTAAATTACTATAAATAATAATATGTTTATTCAGCTAAAATTAAAATATAGTTTAAAATTCCTCTTCCTCCTTTTAACTACAAAGACGTTTTCAAATTCAGAATCTTAGAAAACAGTGATCTTACAGTGTTACAGTTACAGAATATAATATTAATCAAGGTAGTTCATACCATTAAATTACTATAAATAATAATATGTTTATTCAGCTAAAATTAAAATATAGTTTTAAATTCCTCTTTCTCCTTTTAACTACAAAGAAGTTTTCAAATTCAGAACCTTAGAAAAACTACAGTGAATGTTTCTTTGGTAAATGCGCCGACCTGAAAATCATTTTTTTCTAATTCCTTTCTGATTCAAAAAAAAAAGATGTAACCTATCTAAAAAAGCTTAATATAAGCCTTTTGTGATCTAAACAACATATTTAAACCATCGTTTGGAATAAATTTGAATTTTAACTCGTGTTTTGATACTTAACGACAGCCAGAAAGAGATGAATGTCAACAATGAAAAAGAAATAAATACCACGCTTGACCGTTTACAACCTTTAAAAGTTATCTTATTACACTGAACGCAAACAATAAACAAGATTGACCTTTGTAAATACTCTTGTTAGTCAAAACTTTTTGAAAATTTGATTCCTTTTGTTTCATTTGTTGTATCAAAATCAATCTCTACTGTAATTCATAATGACCAATAACAGGAAAACTTTAATAACTACGGTTATGTAAAATGTACTAAATATTTGAAGGCGGACCACACGGAAGGAAATTGTATTCTTTAATGGGTTTCCCAATATTTATTTGCCTTAGTGTCAGCAAATAAACAAATGGAAATTTTTAATACCCTATCAGTTTCATTTCCGTACATATAGTTTCGCGAAATTGTTTTGGTTTTTAAACATTTTTGGAACGACTTTTAATGTTGTTTCTGTTAGTTTACAAACAACAGAAGAATCCCATTAAAACGCACTTTTGATTGTTTTTGAACCCTCAAGATCAAATAATTAATAGTTTTCCCAAAATTTTATTGAAAACCTCAGTTTTTGATAACAAATATTTTTATAACTTATGAATGTAGAACTGAATACATTTACATTGATTACTTCATTCATACGAAATCCAGATAATATAGTACGTATGAACTTTCAATTATCCTAATATCTATTAGAAACAGTTTTAATACTTTATTAAAAATATCTTTTACTTATATAAAATACCTAAGATACGCTGCACTTAAAGTATTGCAAAAAAGGTATAGTCACGATATTTTTAACTATTTAAAAGTTATATAATGAGAAATTTTTCTGTATTTTATACAATTACATATTATGTATGCAAGGAAGGTTCATTTTTTTCTTATCCACTCATAATCCTTCTTCCTTTTTTTCGGACCAGTCTTTGAAGTCAAATTTAGCATTAAGACAAAAATTAATCTATTTTTTAAGCTTTTATTTATTGAATACTACTTATTAAGAATATCATAACTTATAAAAATGGATTTGAACTGTTAAAGTAAACTGTAAAAGAAGTTCACTATTAAAAATTTAAAAAGAATCTGAACAAATTTCTGGGCAAGACGATCGGTCATTGCAAAACTGATCATTAGCAAATAATTTTTAACAAAAATTAACTCTAGGAAATAAATACATTGGTTCTTGGAAAAAATAATTTTTGTTGACGGAACTGGGAACTGGTAATTTCATAGAAAATACTGTAATTTGATAAGAGAGGAAATTGTAGGCTACAACATCAAGATTAAGTCAGTATTTTTCTCTTTTTCATAAGAATTATGCAGATGCATCCTTGGAGAGGGAAGAAAAAGTATGGAACGATGTTCCAGGAAATAATGCGGGAAGCATATTATGGATTATTATTAGGAGTTTTAACTAATTTTGGTTTCTTAAACTAACTTTAACTTTCTGCGCATCAGAAGACATATCAAAACCGAAGGGGCTGCGCTTATATGGTGGAAATCTCTGCGGTAGATGAACTCTTTGCTATTTTTTTCTCCGCCCAAACTGAAGCTGCTCAGTTACCAATTAATTGCCTTTTAACCCTCGATTGCCTTTCATCGCAATCACCTGACCTTGACCAAGGTTCGCGCATCCAAAGAAGACCATTGTTTGTCTGCACCCCTTGCGCAGGCTTCACCTTTTTCCCTGGCTGAAGAAGAAGAGTCACAATTTTATGAGGAGATGTAAAAGTAACGATTTGTTGTGTGTTTGTGAATGAAAAGAAACACTTTAATACTGAACTTAAAGTAATGGATAGGTAAGCGAAAAACTCCATAGAGGACCATAATTTGAAAGTATATAAAGACCATTCGCAAGAGGCCGGTCAAGTAATACGTAAGCTCCTAACTGAATCAACCAAATATTTTCTCCATAAAAATACACAAACCAACGTTATAGCGCCGCATATCCGCATTGGCCGTCTAATTTCTGTTTATACGTTTCATAAAAGGCTATTTACATCTTTTCAATAACAACGCTATGTAACCGCTCTTTGTGAATACAAAGTTATTATCTCTACAATACAAATATTTTCAGATGGTGTGTTTTCTTTTCTAAATAACCACATTTACCACAGGGCTTTGCGATCCTCATTTGAATAAAACAGTATTACGCGACAATGCTTCAGCGTTGAAGCGGTATAGAACGAAAAATAAACGCTTTCAATAGATATCGAGAGTTTAAGGGACTAAACCTGGAACATGCATTAAGTACCAAAATACATTACTCTTACCCTTGCTTTGATCTTGATAGATGTTAAATTGATTTTGTGCACTTATTTCGCTTTCCATTTACAGTTTTGAACAGTGTTTAGGATGAGTTGAATTTCTTTGTGTAATAAATAGTTTAACTGTATGCAAGATTTCAGAGGGTTTTCCACAATGAGCCTTACATTTAGAAAACAACACTTGGAAACCTGTTTGAAGCATTTACAATGTAGTTACTTACGATTGCTGGAAAAATAAACAAGTAGGTAGTCTTTAGTTGCACAGTTTTACAACCGGAACAATGAAAAGTTCCGGAAAAGTTTGAATTCTCGTAGATAAATACCAAGGACATTACCGGAAAGAAATTTTCGGGAGGGTATTTGAAGCCATATTGATTATTTTCAGTTGTTAAAAATTCAAAACGAAATGTATCATTAGGAAAATAATACTTTCCTACACTGTAAAAAAATTCCCGTAAAATTTACGGTTTTAAACTGGCAGCTGGGTTGGTTGTGGAAAACCGTAAAAATTGCAAAGTAAATCCGTTTAAATATTTTAATCCATGTGTTTTATTTTACAAGAGAAAACACGGTAGTTTTTACGGATTTCCTTCGTCATTTTTACGATTTTCCACAACCAACCCAGCTGCCAATTTAAAACCGTAAATTTTACGGGATTTTTTTTTTACAGTGTTATATCCACCTTTTAGAAACGTACTTGTTGCCATTTTTGTAGTCAAGGGATGGGAGTGGTACTGACCTAATTCAAGACCATTCTCAGCTAGTAATTTTATACTTAACTAAACAATTGCATTTACCAGTTTCATTCATGCCATAAATCAAATTCCTGGAAAATGCGAGTGAATATTATTCCTCCCCCCTAAATTAACCTTGGTAACTCCCATGTCTGCTAGAAACCCTTTTCCTGGAAACGCGAAATTATTTCATGGTATTTTTTTAGGAGTTTAAAAATTTCAGTTAGAGAAAGAACGTCTATAAGAAGGCGGTGAAGATTCAAATTGGTTTGTGAATCGAAATAAAAACTAACTTAAGATTGTGTCTGGTTCGTGCCTATGAAAGTAATTTTTAAAATACTAGGGGGCCTGCCCCCTGCTCGCTATCGCTCACCAACCCCCGGAACTGCTTCGCAGTTCTTTTTAGATCGCTTCGCGATCTCAGCAAAGCTCGCTTGTTCCATCTTACCAATCACCCCGCTGGTCGGCTTAATTAATGCTCCTTTACAACCGAAACTACTCTTGCTAATAAATAATTTAATCCAAATCATCCCGAAAAAAACTATTGCTGAAATATTACTTTCCTAACTTAAATTGAAAATAAAAGAAATCACACATAGTGAGCTATCGCTCACCAACCCTCTTAACTGCTTCGCAGTTCTTCTCAGATCGCTTCGCGCTCTTAGCGAGCAGAGCTCGCTTGTTCATCTCAACAATCCAGCAGAAGCCTTTTCTCGGCTTAATTAAGCCTCTTGTAATACCGAAAATACATCTCTCTTGCTTATCAATAATTTAATTGAAATAGTCTACTAATAACCATCAACCACTTTGTAGAAAAAAGCATTGTTGAAAATAAAAGAAATCAGACTCATCATAAAACACGCATAAAACTCGTCTGTTTCTCGTGTTTCTCTAGTGAACGGCGAGAAAGAGAAGAAAAAATTGAAACTTTGAATCTTAATAATTCTAAAACTAATTAGAATTTTTGAAAAAACAAAAAGCCAATATTTTTATAAAAATTATTTCTATGTGCCTTTAAAATATCATAGTTCTACTGTGATTAGTTTTGCTTTTATAACGAAAAAACAGAAAAATCGCCAAAATTTTCGAAACTTTAAAACTTAATTACTCCAAAACTAATTCGAAATTCGAAAAAAGGGCGACGTGGTGCAAAACTGCACATCTAAGGGTATGTGTCTGCAAAAAATCATATTTCTGCTGCTAATAGATTTTGCTGGGGGCGAACTCGCAGCAGAAAAAAATAATTTTCGACTTTGACATTAAATAACTCTAGAACTAATTAACTCATCTATAAGCTTTTAGAACGAAAACGATCCTCATACATTTGTCAAGCAATGTTTAAAATTTCACAAATTTCCGTGGAATAGTTTTTGCGTAGTGAGAGTTCAAAGTGTTCTAAAATAAAATTTTCAAAAGCAGCGGCGGCCGCGGCGGCGGCGGCGGCGGCGGCGGCCGCGGCGGTCACTGTTACTTTTTTTTAATATAGAGAGAAAGACACTACACAATAATATTTTATCAAAAAGCATCAAAGATGAAATAACACTAAGAAGCTTTATGTCAACGTTTTCTAAATTGGTTGGTTAGAAAGGACTTGAAAGTTAGAAGAGTATAAGAACTAAGGCTCATTTTTTTATGTTTCGAAATCAAGCTAATTTATATTGATCAGGGATCTTTAAATTTTAAGGCAATGTTTTAAAATAAGCAGGTACTGGTTTGCCACCGAAATGAAATAATTAAGTTTGATAAATAGATCAATACAATAAAATTTGTTGAGGGTTTTTAAACAATGGTTAAATGTATGAACTAATTATTATTGAAAATTATATTTTGGAAATTTCCATTTTAAAAATTAACGAGGACTTTTTGATTTTTCCTATTTTTGAAAATCTTATTTTCATTGCATTATACATATAATTATTGGGTGTATTTTCTCTACTTCTCTCTCTATCTCCCCCCCCCTCTCTCTCTTTCTCTCTCTGTGTGTAAAAGTTCTGTTTGTGACTGTCTTACTTAACGAAGGTTTATAAACGGATCCTTGAGAAATCACAAGCCGGAGAATAAATGTGACCCTCCCAATGCAGAGGAATCACGGCTGTTCTTATACGTAACTATAATTTAGTGATATATTATTATATTATAATAAACATATTAGTATTCGAAAAGAGTGAGAAGCTCATCCCAAGTTCTCTCTCCTCCTCCTCCTCCACTCTTCCTTTCATCTTCCACGGATCACGAACCACTGACTCAAAAGAAGAAAAAAATTGACTTTCTAACCATCGGACCACCTTCTGAAATCTAATCCCCAACAGGATGATAACCCATAATCTCCTCCAGATTATACGCGTTCTCCTCTCCCTTTTCGGACGGGTCAAGTTCGATCCCGAAAACGCTCGTTCGAGGATGTTCGGGTGCTTCCGATTGTTCGCGAACTGGACAACAATATATCGCTCGTTCCATTGGGGGTGGTGGCGTGAGAGCGAGCTCCCCTAATCCTTCCTTCTTCCGGTATGTGTTCGATCGGTACCGTTCGTCATTAGCGGGTTTCTTTTGTTTCTTATTTCTGTGGCCGGCGACAACGGGAAGGCTTATAGGAGCAGGGAAAGCTTCTGACCCTTTCGAATCTGAACTTAGAATTCCTGTTCAAGTTCGACTTGAGGTATGGAGCGGTGATCAGTGATTTCTGAAAACATGTTTGGAAGAATAGCTTGAATTTAATACATGAGTGTTTAATGGGTTGCATGCAATTTCAATTAGAACCCTAACAATTAATTTTTTATAACATGTTCTTGTTCTCCCCCAACTGACGAATACTTGAAAATATCAGTACAGCATAATATCAGAAAAAATTGTGTTAATTCTTTTTGTCTTAGACCCCTGGAGTTTTTCATTGAATCCCATAGAAAATTTGTGGAGGCCAGGACTGAAAGGGTTAAGTTAAAAATGTTTATAATTAAAGTTGAATTAAAATAATAAGAAAACTTGATAACGGTTTCGAAACGAAAATACTCTCAAAATTAGTGACTACACATTTTGTATAATGAAATAGCTATGTGGTATTTTCACCATGGATCTTGGTGGAGAAATCCAGTTGGACTTGGGGGAAGTAATAAATGTTGTCTTGAAACTAAAGGCTTTTGAGACCTCTGAATTGAACAATAAACTTCAAGTCTCCATGTAAAATACGTTTAGGTTTTACAAATTACAAAAAAAAAAAACTGCATTGAAATTTTTGGTGAAACCTTCTCTGAAGACATTTAAAATTAGCTTTTAGGTAATTCTGTTATCCTTTTTAATAAGGAGTTTTTTGAGAATCTCTAGACAAACTTCCTAAAAGAGTCGATCATCTTATTATTAAAATTACTGTTTTACCTTTCAATCTTTCAACAGATTTCAAAATAGTCTTTTATGATTTTTTATAAAACATTTTTCGTAATTTAATTCATATTTTAATTTTAATTTCCAATCTACAGCAATTGTAATTTTTCAATAGAGTGAAATTAAAATATTCTTAACCTCCTGTTGGGACCATAGAGGTTGGGACTTGTCTCTTTAATTTACATAAATTTTTGCAATTTAAAATACAGTCATATTGTACTTTTACTAAAACTACCATCATAAGCTAATGAAGTTAAACATACAAATTTTTTTGACACTGGGATGATGGAGTAAAATTAGTATGATGTTATGTTATAGTAGTATGTTAGTAATATAATAGGAGTATTATGTTAGTAAAAGATTGGTATATACCCTGATAAAAAATAACTAACTAAAGATATAGAGTTTTCTACATTGCTAAAATTATTTTCAAATTACTTAAACTGGAATGTTGAATTGGATCATATCGACCAAGGGAATGTTTCACAACCAATCTATACTTCATTTTGTTCAGAGTCTGGAGAAAGCTCGTTTGTTTTAATGTACGATTTACTTTTAACCATGCATTCGTGTTTCATTCAAGGTGAAGTTTAAATGGAGATGGACCATTTAAACTTTTAAACCTTTTTCTTTTTAGGAGTGGAAATTTGTACTCAATATAAATGTGACTTTATTGTGAAAGAACAAAAACAGTAAGATTCGACAAAATTTTAGAGGAATACCCCAGTAAGTATTTGTTTTATTTTTCAGTATCAGTGAAGGTTTAACTCTTTATAATTATTAACTCTTGTTTCTAAGATAATTCGGTATTAAAATTTTGTTTTAAGAGGTTGTATCGCGGTTTTTAAAAATTTTTGCTTTTAAGATATGATACACCATTGTTTGTGGCAGTATCTACACTAAATAAATATTAAACCAAGGTAGCTATGTAAATGTAAAATACAAAAAAGTGAGAGAGGAAAATACTATAAACTTTAATGGCCTGAAATTTAATTTTTAATTGTTGTTAGCCTGAAATAGCCTGTTAATAGCCTGAAATTTTAATTTTTAATTGTTGTTAGTGACTGATTAATTTAATTTGTGTACTAATAGCTTTCCTAATAAATCAAAACTGGTGATACTGAATTAAGTTTATTTGAATTCACTAAACTGCTGTTAAATATATTCAAAGCTTTTACTGTTTCTAGTGTTTAAAGTATATTTACCCTTTCCATTTTGCCCTAAAACTAGAAAAAAAACATAGGTCTTCTATCTTCTGAAATATTTTAATCCATCATACTTTGATGTATTGAAATCAAAGTAAAACCCCCAATACTCTAAAATAGTTTTTAGGAAATACTTTCCCTTTTACACGATTCATTTTCTTTGTTGCCCAACTGAATTGATTCAATGATATATTATTATTTCTATTGCCCGTTTACAAGGCGCTAATTCTCGGAATACTATAACAAGAAAGCAAAATAAAAACCAATTGATGATAAACAACTTATTTCTTAATAATCTGCAATAAAATAATTTATTTAATTTTATATGAGGCGAGAATGAACGTCAGGAATGATAGCCAAAACCCGCTTTTGTTGTGGCTACCGTTAATGCACAGTGTCTGTCTCGGGCTTCTGATGGAGAAAGAAGAAAAGTTCAAAAATTTCCCATTCCAAGTAGATCTACTTAGTTGGTCGTGCCGAAAACAAACAAATTCCATTCACGAAACGAACCTGATGAAAAAAGACGAGGATCCTCTCTAACGGAAGGAAATCTCCATTCGTATATAAAAAGAGAGAGAGGATCCTCCCCTCCATTGTCTGCATCCGTTGTCTTTAACGGAGTGCATGGTACTGTAATCTGTGCCTCTGCAGTACCGCTGCCTAATAATGAAAGGCTGCGAGAGAGAGAGAGAAAGAGGAATGCGAGATGGGATGGATGACATTAACCCCTAGATCCTCCATTGTCGAGCCTCCGGGCGGTGAGAAAGTAAATAGATTGCTGCGATGGGACTTTCATTTGCTTTGTCTTGGGAAGGGTGTGAGAAGATTCTGATGCTGTTTGGAGGAGTAGTTCAGAATTCTTTTTCTCCTACTTCTTCTCATCGTTCTCAGAAGAAGTGCACATTCTCCCTTTTTATGATGAAGTTGATACAATGTTCCTTGCGTTTTGAATTAATGTCTGCATTGGTGGGGTCACACTCGCCAATAAAAGTTGAAACATATAAATATTGGTTACTTTTATTCGCTGTTTAAATTGTGATAGGTATTAAAGCGCTTGCAGTTTGCAGCAACTGTACCTCCGGAACTATTGGACATTATTTTAATCAGTTCGGGTATATAATTGAAAATTATTGGTTAAATCTTGTACTTTTTAGAACTATCAGTTTGTGTACTACACTGTGAAAAAAATCCAAACACTTTTCTGAGGAAAACTGGTCAGATGGGTTGCCCATTTTCCCCAAGTAATTTTTCTGGGAAATAACAGGAACTTTATTGTAAAATTCTGATATTTTGGTATTTCTAATTAATTGTACCGTTCCCGTTATATACCAGGAACATTACTTGGAAAATGGGTAACCCAACTGCCCAGTTTTTCCAAGGAAAGAGTGCTTGGACTTTTTTCTACAGTGTAACTATAGAAAGATAATTTAATTTTTATTTACTCTCGAAGGTTAAATATGTCTGCGGAATTTTTTTTCCACATTGTTTGCATATTTATATGACACAATCCGAAACATTTTCGTGTCTCTCTCGCATTCCTCCCTCAATGTCATATTACATTCAGGATGTATGTTTCCTCCAGAAACGATTCTACATAATGGACTTAAACGTCTCGAAGAAGATGAGGACCGATCTGTGTTTCGGGGAAACAAGCAAGGATCATTATGCATGCATTGATTCTCCCCAGCACCATTCACAAAGAAAGGAGAAGATGTCGAGTCGGCGTTACAGATAGTTAACACGGCCTGTTATGCCTTAATAACTGCGCTCAACAAGGTCGCGGCTGTGTCTCAGACGACGGTAATTTTCCAGGTGAGTCTGGAGTAAGTTAGGGTCGCTGGAGGAGGTCCCACCACGTGTGCTTTTGTTCTTCAGATTTTTGGAGTAGTTGCGTGGGGGCAAGGAGTTTATATCCGATTATGGTAGAAATTATAACCTAATTTCCTCTCTTTTGTAGTAGTTAAAATACATTAAGATTATAATACAACGTGAACTTTATTCAGATGTACACAGTTTAAAACATTGAATTTATTTAATCTCCTATTTTAACAATTATGCCATAATAAGAAACAAGACTCAAACTTCGAAGTTTGATTGAGTGGGATTGCTTAGGAAGTGGGATTGAAGCTAAGCTTACAAATGAAAAGTCCGCAAAACCTTCTCAAATTTTACCTCTCCTTATAAAAATGCAATGTTTGATGTTTTTAAAAAACACATATAATTAAAAATTAAATTCTTAATAATCTTAATATTCTTAAAATAAATCCTTATTAGTGTAATGAATTCATAGTATTAATCTTTGTATATGGGGTGCTCACTGCTAAAGTAGTCCCCAAAAATTTGATATTCTAATATTCTAATGAGGTGATAAAATTTTAAGACTTAATCATCTTTATTAGCCAAACTATGCTGCTTGAGAGATTGCTTATTGAAAACTATGCTGCTATCCCCCAAGTAGGTATCCTCGACTGACCTGATATGTAAGGGGTGTAAGGGAATTATCATTCATTTAAAAAGTTTAAGTTAATTAAATGATTTTTATAATTAAAAATAGACTTGTGATGTCACAGCCTTTTTAGAGTCTACTAAGAATATATTCTATCCACATTAATTTTATGTGGATGCATGTGTAATTTCAAACACATGCATATTACTTTGTATTAGCACTTTAAGATAAAAAAAATTATATCAACATTGAGTTCAAAATTTTACAATTACTTAATCAATAATTATAATACGCTTCGTAAATATTTCCAAAATAATGAAAATCTAGACAGTCAAAATAAGTTTAAAAATACCTAAATATTTTGGAAAATATCTAAATATATCTCTATACATTTTCATTTTATTGGATTATTTTCAATTTTTATGAAAGCAAGCATTTTCCCATTTTGATGCACAAAACCTTACTGTAAATTACCACTTCCTTAGAATTTTCCCCCATTTTTTCTCAAATCCCACTAGTTTGAGAAACCATCAGCCGGTCTGCAGAAAGAAGTCTTGTTTTAAGGAAATGATCCATGTTCTGCCCGCATGTTTTCCACCTCCTTGCTCCCACACAATGTAGTAAAACTAACCTCCGGAGGAAGGTTCAGAGGATGTCGGCTCCTTTTTTTTTTTTTTAACAAGGAGGAGAGTTTTAAGCCGTATTAGCTGAGTGGGAATTCATCTTGCTAAAATAAGCTTACGCATTTAATATTTGGTTCTTAAGCGTAAGTTGATTATTTAGTCCGTCTGATAAGGACCTTTCCACTAAGAAAGCAAACACGTTCGAGTGAAAGTCGAACTCTAATCAGGGGTAGGATGTGACTTGCGTGGAGGTATCTATAATAGTAGTTTATTTTTGCTGCAAAGTTCATTCTTGTTCATTGTTTTGGAACTCTGTCACATCGCTAGGGATGAATTGAGAGGATCCCTCATTTTGGGATTTTCCAATACTTTGAACTCCCTATTGTCGTTTCCTTTTTCTCCTTCGCATTCTACTGAAGTTCTCTTATATTGAAAAAGGCATATCGTTAAAGAACCTTACAAAAAAGTTGAAAGTACTTTTTTAGGGGATAGATGTGGTTTTGAGTTGGAAAATATGTTTAGCAGAATTTTGTGTTGTTAATCTGTGAATGTTAAATTTGTTTCATTCGAAACATTTTACTATAGCCGTTTAGACTTTGGTTCTGTTTTGAAAAACTAAAAACTTTTTAACATTTAAAAGAAACTTAAGCATACTTTCTAGATGTAGATCATGAAAACACCCACCGATTTATTCGGATAAAATTTTTTAACGGCCCAAAAGAACACTGAAATTTATCCAACCCAAAAACTCACTCGACATTTAGTGGGTGGGTTTTTTTTTTTTTTTTAACTAGGGTGATAACACCATTACACCATTCACAGAATAATTGTAATACAGATGTGGTTACATTATTGGTACATAAGAGGTTACATTATTTTAAACATATTTAACTGAAAAATAAGCAATGATTAATATTAGCCATGAAGTTAATCATACATATAAAAACTAAAACCTTTTTATTAAGTTTTGGGTTAGCATCACCTTTAATAATATACAAGTGTTCCCCAAATACTACGTATAAATAAAATCTTATTTATTCCATGATAATTTTCAAACTTAACTTAAATAATAAGTTTTTCTAGAAAATAGTAGTAAATAACAGTTTGTACATAAGGTTTGACGGATTGATAATTTAAATTTAAACAATAGAGAATAATTCAGTTCTAGGGAAGAATAAATTGATTCTTCTTGAACACCATCGCCATCGTATACTTAATATAACAGTAATACCTACATCTACAACATTATCTTTAAGCATAAGTTTACTTATACCTAATTTGAATATTTTATTTATATAACTATTACTTTCATTTAACTATTCTATCATTTTTCTTTCAAACTCAACAAATATTTTATTTATCTCTTATCCCATTTAATTATGTTGGGTCAAAGTTATCCCAAAGAAATAAATATTCCTCAGTTGGAAAACTACAAAATAAAATAAAATGATGTCATAAAAAATAATGGAAACTGTTAATAATAAGCATGCCGATCGATTTACCTCTCTAAATCATGCCCTCCATCACATTTACAAGGAAAAGTAAAGGAAATTTATGCTAACTATTGACCCTTGCAATATATGAGTGATAATAATCTGATAACATTATCTGATCTTAAAACATTAATTTATTTGTCTAGGGTTTTCTATGTTAAAATTTACTGTTAAAAACATTTTTTAAAACAGTGGATATTTTGATTAAAAATGCAAGAAAAGCAATAGGAATAAACATAAACATTAAACCATTAACTAATATTATATTCTGTCAATAGAAAAATTCTCCATTTTATCAGTCAGTGTCAATCATAAACGGGGTTTGAGGCTTTCACCGTTATTAAGTTAAAAAAAACGATGTTTAGAAGAAAAATGTAAACTGAAAAAAGGAATTGGGGAGACCAATTTTACTGTTTATTTTAATAAAAAAAGGACAAACTCCACTTCCTATTGTTATTTAAAATTTTGTCTTTGATAAATAGGTTGATTTCATTAAAAATTTACACACACAATTTTAAGTTAAAATGACAAAGAGTGTTTTCTTTAAAAATACACCTATGGTTTAAGTTTAGGTCAATATTATTCGAAAGAGAAATCATTTTTAAAATCTTTGGACTCAGTTCACTTTTAAAATCAACGGTACAATCGTTGACCTTTCATAAACTACAAGACAAGAAAACGGCTTCTCGGAAATTCCATCAGAGAGTTAAATAACCATGCATTAAAAAATTTACCCTTTTTGAAGGGATTGATTGAAAGTACAGAAAAAAGCTATAATATGCCCATTATCCCGTTTCCTTTGTTTCAAATGACTTCATTTAACTAACTCCCTAACATAGCAATCGAAGGAAAGGTCGAAATTACATCTTTGGATAAACAATTTGTAGAAGGAGAATGGACACTCCTTTTGATTGGGAAACTTTTCATTTCGTGCCATTCTCAACACTAATTGAAAGGGAAGGAGGATTTTTTCTTGGTATTTTATCGAAGAATAGTTTTTGGAACTATATAAGTTCCTTTAGCAATCTCATTCGTTTTTTTTCTGGGTGATTTCAATTGAACTCTGAACTTCCGACCTATTTTTTTCAAGTTCAACTAATGAAGAAGAAGAAGAAGTGAAAAGTGTCAATCACCCCCGAACTTATGAAGATATATATTCCAGACCACACCATACTTTCTTTTAAATCTTTGATGTCGATCAGATTAATTTTTGAGTTGAAACCTGTGTGCGAATATTCATTTGTTTTAATCTAAGGATTTATCCATTCTTTAAAATAAAATTTGTTCTTCATACCCCCGCCCATTTCCAGAACCGTTTTTTTTTTTAGTTCAGAGGGATATACCATACTTAAGTTATTAGAGGGTTTCATATTGATTAGATTCTATCGATTAGTATTGTACCAATATTAGCTATGACATCATCAATAATTGTCACATTTTGTGGGATTTTTAATGATTAGAAACAAGGTAAATAAACATTGTAAATAAAACAATTTAGATAAAATAATCCTGCAAAAAGAGAATTGGATTTCCCCCATTTTTTAATAATTAAGGTCAGAATAACAATATTGCCAGTAAAGGCCACTGGTGGTCAATGTCATCGATATTAGCTGATATATCAGAGGGGGTCGTTTTGACTAAGGCCAATATCGACAAAAAGATATTGGCTTGTCTTTTGTGCTAACTGGGATTCATTTGCATGGGAGAGAGAGGGGGAAGGCAGTGATAGAGAAACAAGAAAGATGATTGTTGAGATTGAGGAAGAATGAGACAGAGAATTAGAGAGTGCAACCCAAGGAAATATCTTCCGGCACACAATCATGTCAGCAAGACTCACAACTGCGAAACATCCTTCCAGAGCTCTCAAGCCCAGTAGCGTGACGTCAGCATTATGAATGGCTTGCCATAAATATACTTTCAACCGGAGAGACGCTTTCCGGATCCACAGAAACTTTGATCCCCCAAGATTTACGGAGACTGAGATCGAACCAGAGATACGAAAAGTCAACCCCATCCTTCTTAGGCTTAGCAAGCAGTATAGCAACCATTGTGCAATCATGTAAACAAAAAGTTCTCCAAAGACTGAGGACATCCATTCTCTTTTACTTTTTCAAATGTCTCAAGACGAGCTTGCACAGGTGAAACAGAAAATAAGTTTAGAATATTCGCAATGTCTGGCGAACTGTATGTTTCAAAACAATGCTCTGATAATCTTAACCAAAACCTCGTACTTCTTTACTTTACGTTGCTTGATTTTTAGTAGGAGTAAGGAAGTTTGATATAGAATGCCAAAACTATGCAAAGACAATTAATTATACAGGAGTCATTTTACTCATCCGAGCATCTTTTACCTCTCTGGTGAGAACGATTTTTCCCACTTTTTATACTATTCGCTACTGCTTCGTAAATGATGGATATTCCTTGATATCATCTTAACCCCAAAGCCTTTCATCGCTACTGTTAAGCGTGATCAAACAAGACCTCAAAAACCATTAATAAAGAGAGAAATTTCTGCATTAATATCTCATTTCTTTGGACGTCTGTCCCTATTAATTCTCGGCTATAGCTATAGCAGCACATTACGTACTTCCAGCATAATGCCGTTTGAGATTTCAGTCGCTCTCTCGGGCACTTGACAACCCCTCATTTAAAATGATGTGGTCAAATTGAGGCGCGTTGACCTTGGTCAAGGTTCAGTTTTCGGCGGGGAATACGAACGTTGCCTTTAAATAAGCTTTAGGAATCCACTTAGGAGCGTTTTTCCTAATGGTCTAATTGGCTTTGGAATGTTTACACATTTTCGGTGCAAGGTACAAATGGTAAAAGTGTAAAAAAAAATTAAATTGAGATTCTTCAGGACTAATAACATCTCATTTAAATTAATTAGATATACATACGTGTTACCGCTCTTTTGAAGAACATAGCGAGATAGGTCATTCACAAATTAAGTCATACCATTTTAGGGGTTTTATACTATTTCTTCTGCCAGTGTCACCATTGTAGTCTAACCGCCCGCTACGAGAAAAACTTTGATAGAAACACGAAACTTTGAAAAAAAGTATAAAGCTAAATGATAGCACAAAACGTTTTTCAGTGTGATTTGGCACAAAACGTTTTTCAGTGTTTATGAATTAGCATCACCCCCATAATAGAGTGGGAAAATCCGTTTCCTTAGCAACCGTCGTACAATTTTGTACGACGTCAAAAGTTTTTCTCGTGGCGGTCTGACTATAGCTTTACAATAGAAAATGTGGAAGAAATGCCTCCCTCCACATCCACAAGTTTAAAATCGATGCAAACTAATTATGAACAAAAAAATTCCCAATCACATTTAGATTAACTTTTAGATATTTTTAAGTCAAAAGAAAAATTTATCGAAATCTGAATCGCACATTATTATGAAATTATTAGACATCTTTGGTGAGATAGGTACCACAGATAAGGGGTGTAAACGACCCGTGGGGTCCATTAGACACTCCTTTCTTGAATTACTTCAAACTGAAGCAGAATCATGCAAAAAATGTTTGTTCCTTGATTTTGTTTGAGGTCATGCGAGTTTAAGTGGAGGCTGATGATATCGTATTCAGCAAAGAATTTTCGCAGATTGTTAAGTTGGAGCTCATTTACATGCTTTCAATCATGTAGACTTGTATCGGCTATTTCTACAATATTTTACCGTGACAAGAACGTTTATGAAGAAGCTAGTTATAAATTATAGTATTAACTTCGTTTTCAAACGAACTTTAACAAGCATGCTTACTTATTTCTAAAGAGCGTTGACCTTCAGCTTTATTTTATACGACGTTAACGAAGAAAGGTTAAGTTTATATGGTACGAAATAATACTAAGTTAACGCCCTGGTAAATGGAAATTGGATGAACTTGACCATTTTGAATAAGCCGTTGCTACTGGTTGCTATAAGTAATAGGAAAAGTTTACGTAAACTTGGTTTCAATCAAAAAATACTTCAGTTCATTTATAAGAGCTGAATTAGTTTTCCTTCAAATCGGCAAAAGTGAAATTGGATAATACGGTTAAACTGGGTGAGAAAACAAACATACTGAGTTTTCGTGGCAATGAATATTTTTTTTTAAAATAATAGATGAATTCCGCATTCGAATTTACCATGATTGCTAACCCTTTTGATTAAGGTTTTGTTGTTGGTCCTGTTTAGTTTACTTCCTGAACTTAGCAATATTACTTCTATTGTCATACCTATCCCAATAGAAAATATTTTGGGATGCAATGATATTCACGAAGTTCATACTCGGGAAAATATTGTTGAACCTCATTACTGTTATCTTGCCATTATGTGTGCGTAAAACTGTTGAAATAAATTAATCGGGTTTAAAATAGTTTCTGAAAAAGACTGAGTTCAGGGCTGCAATCGTTTTTAGTTTAAGGCCTAAGTTTATTTCCTTATTTACACAATCTTTGTTTTTAAATTACGAGCCTTTCTGAAATAGAATTTTAGTAACAAAAAAGCTTCGTTTCATGTGAGGTTTATAAAGAGAAAGCGGTTTCTATTGTAAACAATTGATACAGTTGAAATGTTAAAAGAAACATTCACGGTACAGAGTTCACTATAACCAATCATCAGTTTAGTTTTTTTTTTTTTTGTATAACACACACAATCAAAACAGTTTCAGAAAATATTTGAATCCTTCTTCTCCCCATTCTTATCTTTCCCATTATTCTAGTTCTCTCTTACACTTTTTTCTTTATTTTTTCCCCCAACCCCTGTCAATCAGCTAATTGGGTTCCCAAATTTTCTATACTCTGTCTACTTTTTTCCATGTTTTCTAATTGTTTTCTTTGAGAGCGGAGATGGCATACTTATTGAAAAAATGAGTCATCTACAAAAGTAAAGTGAAAGACATATTTAAATTACAACTGACAATTGTTTTAGACTCCCATCGACACCCAGATCTCCTCAAAAAGTATCGTCAAGTACTATTCACTTCAAGTACGTTAAGTTATCGGCTCACTTATGAGCTGATAAGAACGACATTGACGTAAGTCCATAGAACATAGCTTTGAGTGGACAACTGAAAGTTTTCTGTAAATATGCTTGTGTTTTTCCTATGGGGTAGGCAGGCCGGCAGGCCTGTATTTAGGGTTACTATCCCAAGTAACATTTTCTACAGTATAAGGGTTAATCTAGGCCCTAATTAATAGGTTCACAGGTTTCAAATCTGTTTGAAAAACTCTTCATAACTTCCCCTGTCCTTCTAAAGGCTTTCTAGCCATCGATTATTAATTGTTTACTGCTCTCTCATGATATACACATAACGGTTTAGTTTAGTTTTTGCGTATGAATCAAGCAACATCATACTGCGCCAAGCTATAGCAAGCACATATCGCAGAAAACTAAACCAACCAAAACCTTTTACTCCTAGAAAAAGAATATGAATATGTATAAAATGCGTGAATAAAGATGGCAAAACAAACTTATGCTGCAAACCTGCAATACACAAACTTCATCAAACCTTGAAAAATTCTACCGACCTGTGTTATGGGTCATTACTTAAATATTAAATTCTACAATTTTTGGACTCCACTGTAATTTCGAGCAGTTCAAATGGGATGGATAACTAAATTGGACTTCCGTTTCGGGACCCCACTTTCCCTGGGTTGCTTGACCTCTGGCGCACGCGGGCCCATTGTGTCACCCGCGCCCCACGCGATAGCATCGGAGGGGCGCGGAATGACCACCGCACGAGAGATCGATGGTCAGGGAGGAGCTCACCGCTGGAAGGATGTGGTCACGGATTCGTTTGTTTGAGCCAGAATCCATTTCCCAAGTAGGAAATAACAGTCATCAAGAAGTGCATACTGGGTGCTTGATGAAAGATCTTCGCAATTGAAATCATGTGGGTGGGCTTGTATCGCTGGGTAAACGCGACGCGATCGTGGAGAATTTGCTATCGATGATGACGTAACTACTCCGTAGTAGCGCCAAGAACCAATGGAATTAATTACATTTGCTCACGTCGATGAGGAGAACGATAGGATATTTTCGAGGAGTTGTTATGATGACGTCGTCTTACTGAGCCATATAAACTCACCTTAAGAGGAGAAGGGAAACTGTAAGGAGATTGGAACCCATGATGATTTAGAAGGAGAAAAATTTTTGAAACGTGTCTATTCAATTTTAAGATCGCTAAAGAATTTTGTGTCTTCGTTGTGTACAGACTAATGTTTTTCTTGAACTTTTTTTTGTAGTAATGAGGAAGAAAAGGAATGAGTTTTGGGTTGAGAGAAAGGGTGAATATGATAGTATAGACAGTGTTTCCCAACCTTTTTCCGTCCATGCCCCACCAAAGCCTTTCTAAATTTTCCATGCCCCCCATGTCTATTTTTTTTTTCAAAAATCATTCTTGGAAAGTAAATAAAACCTGGTGGTATATGCCCCACCTGGGGGGAAATTTGGTTGAAAATATTCAAATTGCCCCCCTAGAAAATCATATTGCGCCCCACGTTGGGAAACACTGGTATAGAATAAGAGAGGGAAAGTGAAGGACATTATCGAATTCTGATCTGATGCTTTAAGAAATACAGTGTTCAGCCAAATTATAACTACTAACTTGAAAAGACTTAAAACTTGACCTAACTTGAAAAGAAGAAAACTAACTTGAAAGATAAATGGATTTGAAAAATAAATACGGATAAAAAATCTTTCACTTTAACCAATGTAAAGTATTTCAGCTATAAACAACAAAGATTCACCCGTATCGTATGTAAAACAATCCGGATTCTCGCATCGAGCTCGGAAAAAAGTTTTTTCACGTTGTCTATTGTTTGGAAATTGATAAACATTGCCTCATCTCCTTATTTATTTTATTTAGATACTCAATGTATGTGTGTTTCCTTCATAAATTACATAAATTCTAGATTTAATAATATTAAATAGATAATTAGACAATTATTACAGCAAAATAATATTTTCTGATCCCTGTCTTAATTGTTTTGAAAAGGTAATTTATTTTATACTTTTCATGCCAGTAAATTTTTGATGCACATTATGTAGCCCTGGTTTGAGAGAACCCCTTATAAAAGATAAAGGAGGACCTTGGAGGGGCCGGCTAAAGACATGAGGGTAGGAGAATGCTGTCCCTGATTGAATAAACATTTTTTACCATTAATGAAATCTTGATAACGTTGGAAGGGAGCATTTCTATCTCACGAAAACCCGCAGTTTCTTTCACGAATATACTAGATAAGAATTAAAATAATAATTCCAAAAACAACCCCAGTAATTATGTAATTTTAGCCAGATGCTTCTGCAAAGATGATCAATTTTCCTCTGCATGGGTCCCATCATCATCAGTGTTTGTCGAGATGTGCCCTCGACATCCACGAACTGAGAGGTTACGAAACGATATCCCAAGTGAACCCGAACGCTTTATATCAGAAGGGAGCCATTCCGAGTCCATTATGCAAATACCCTCGTCATTATATACCTTGTCCGTCTTTTGTCGCGGCTTAATTGCTCTGCCCTTCGACCACCTGTAATACCTCCCTTTCCATTTTCCGCTCCACTTTCCTCCCCTGCGGCAGGGCATGCGCTTGTTTACATCATGATGTGGAGAGAGAAGCTCCGTAATTGAATTCATCTTGCTCTTCTTCTCCTCTCTGCGGAGAGGGAGAAATCTAATTGGCGTTTTTATGTCATTCGAGGATGCCGAGTCGCGGACTTGCCAAAGAGGAAGCGATTTGATCGTCATTAGGGATAGAGATCTTGACTTTGCTGTGATTGATTTGTGTTTCTCTTTAAAGGTTGTGCATTTAGGCGGAGCAAAAGGAAGGTTTTTAAATTAGAGAATCTAACTAATTTTTAATAATAATGTTGTCGAATGCCCCATTCATAGATTTCTCTCAGTATTTGCAGTTTATATATTGAGTATACTAAATACAGGCGGTTATAAAAACACCTGCAATTTAGATATTTTTCAGTCATGTGTCATTTTTCTTTGCTGACTTGCCAAGTTGGATGTATTTTGTTATACTATATTTTGTTATATTATACTACACTCTTCTTATTCTCCCACCTAAAATGTTTAAGTTACTACAGTTGTTAATTAAGGGTTCCTAGAAATTGGTCTCTTTATATAGTCTTCAAGCATTAACAATTTTTGTGTTTAACCGTAAATGCTTTGGACACTTGTTCTTCTTTGAACACCTAAAACCTAAACTAATCAACTCACAGTGGGTCTAATTAACCCTTTCAGTCCTAACCCCACAAGATTTTCCATAGGATTCAATGGAAATATTGTCCGGTCTAGAATTGAAAAGGTTAAAGGATTCCTACGATTAGATACCTTCCAAAGTCTGCAAAGTTCGACAGTTTAATGTTTTTACAGGAACACAATTGGGCAGGAGGCAAAATTTGGATTCTTTGGTCAGATTTTATGGGGAAAGTATCTTATAGATCGGTGGTAGAGGTTTTGATAGTTAACATTAATCGCTGCGAAAGTGCATCCAACTCGGAGCAAACTCGTGAGAAGCGTCGGAAAGGGGCTCTCTACCCTGCACCCACGCGGTGGCGGCTGCAGGATGTCGTTCTGGCTCGTTAGCGAGATCTCCTCGTGTCACAGGTGGTTAAGTCGAAGCACGCGAGGCCGTTTAGAGGCGCCATTCCATTGCTCGGGACCACCTCCGTCAACGAAACACTTTCACTCCTGGAAGAGATTTCAATTGATTGTGTGGAGGTTTCCGCTTGTCAGAACTGAGAGAATTGAAGATGTTGAAGAAGTCGAGAGAGAAAGCTTGAGGAGCATCAAAATTGAGCTGAGAAAATATAATTTCATTTGAATCAGAACGCTTCTATTTAGTTCAGTTGAAGTTTCCAAAATCCACACTTCCCGTATGTAGATATTATAGGTAGCAAGTATTCTAACTTGCTTACTTTTACCTACAAACGAACGAGATTGATGGAGAGGTAGATGAAGAAAGAGAGAGGATGAGAATCAAAGAAAACCCCTAAAATTTTTCCTGGAAAGCTGTTTTACATTGCACTAATCCAACTAAAAGGCAGATATCTATTACCAACATATAGCCCAGTCAAATGGGGTTCAAAAGTGACGTTTTCAAAACTTTCATATAGAAGTTTTTTTTTCGACGGTTTTATATGTTTTCGAGGTCGCTGATTACGAATATGAAGTTTGCTGCCACGTGGGAGGTCGGCTTCATATCGAAAATCGAAAAAAATCGCAAAATTTTTGCTCTTTTTTCGATCTTTTGCTTATACATCAAAAACTATAAGTTTCTCGAAGATAATCTCAATTATAAAGTTGAAGTAAACAAAATTTCCTACAAAATGCACTACTCAACATTGATTTTCTGAAGAGTGGTTCTGCCGCTAGAGCGCGCTGAAAAACAGCGATTTTTTGGCCTTTCCGCAAAAAAATGAAAAGCGCGCGCTTCTACCCTCTACAAAAGGAAAACTATTCACGTTACCAACAAAACTTTTATACCACGTGAAAGAGAATTTAATTGCTTAAAAATAACCTACCTTACATTATTATTTTTTGAGAATGGGGGAGGGAGCGAAGCAAAGATCGGAAATAAAACTTTCGCGCCTTACAGCTAAAATGAACTCTCGCAGTTGTTAATTTCAAATCTGCGCTTTAATTCCGGTATATTACCAAAAAAATTGGTTGTTTTGGGTGAATTGATGATTAAGCATGTTTAAAAAAAAATTTTTTAAATTTATTTATGAAATATTAGGTATTTTAGGCGAAAATTCAATATTTTTAAAAAAATGATAAATTAAATTATGGGAATTTTTTAATGAACGAATTTATAGGTTTTTTGCATTGCTGAATCCGAATTTCAAGTTCATTTTCATTTCAAAAGTCATCTTCACATCAAAAAATGCAAAAAATCTCAAATTTTCGCTCTTTGGTTCGGGTTTTCATCGATTTTCTCAAAAAATTATTCGTTTTTCGAAAAATAACAGTACACCAAATTAAAGTACATAAAATTTTCTATAAGATACACTGGTTCGTTTTTATTTTACAAAGAGCGGTGTACGCTTTAGAGGGTTTTAAAGAGCAGCAATTTTTTTTCTTTTCTACAAAAAAAGTGAAGAGCGCTTGCTTTCCCCCACTACAGCTCTAAATATATACACGTAACAGACACATATTTTATACCATAGGAAAGTACATTTAATTTCCTACAAAATGCACTACTCAACTTTCATTTTATAATGAGAGGAATTGACGCTAGAGCGCGCTGAATTACAGCTGTTTCTTGACTTTACACAGAAAAAAGAAAATCATTTTTCTTCAGAACTCTCTAAAGCGTACACCGCTTCTTGCGAAATAAAAACAAACCAGTGAATCTTATAGCAAATTTTACGTACTTTAATTTGGTGTACTGTAATATTTCGAAAAACTAATAATTTTTTGAGAAAATCGGTGAAAAACTGAACCAAAGAGCAAAAATTTGAGATTTTTTGCATTTTTTGATGTGAAGGTGACTTTTGAAATGAAAATGAACTTGAAATTCGGATTTAGCAATGCAAAAAACCTATAAATTCGTTCATTAAAAAATTCCCATAGTTTAATTTATGATTTTTTTAAAAATATTGAAATTTCGCCTAAAATACCTAATATTTCATAAATAAATTTAAAAAATTATTTTTTTAAACATGCTTAGTCATCAATTCACCCAAAACAACCAATTTTATTGGTAATATACCGGAATTAAAGCGCAGATTGGAAATTAACAACTGCGAGAGTTCGTTTTAGCTGTAAGGCGCGAAAGTTTTATTTCCGATCTTTGCTTCGCTCCCTCCCCCATTCTCAAAAAATAATAATGTAAGGTAAGTTATTTTTAGGCAATTAAATTCTCTTTCACGTGGTATAAAAGTTTTGTTGGTAACGTGAATAGTTTTCCTTTTGTAGAGGGTAGAAGCGCGCGCTTTTCATTTTTTTGCGGAAAGGCCAAAAAATCGCTGTTTTTCAGCGCGCTCTAGCGGCAGAACCACTCTTCAGAAAATCAATGTTGAGTAGTGCATTTTGTAGGAAATTTTGTTTACTTCAACTTTATAATTGAGATTATCTTCGAGAAACTTATAGTTTTTGATGTATAAGCAAAAGATCGAAAAAAGAGCAAACATTTGGCGATTTTTTGCGATTTTCGATATGAAGCCGACCTCCCACGTGGCAGCAAACTTCATATTCGTAATCAGCGACCTCGAAAACATATAAAACCGTCGAAAAAAAAACTTCTATATGAAAGTTTTGAAAAAAACCCCATTTGACTGGGCTAATAGTAAAGGAAGTGGGGTAGAAGTGGTTTGAAATCTGCACGAATGTGTGCTCAGTACTATTAGTACTCTAGTCAGTAGTATAGTCTCAGTAGCTGTCTACTATACAACGGCATTATATGGAACCAAGAGTCCTGTTTAAAGAAGTTGTGAAAAAAAACTTTCGAACAGCATCAAAGTTACTTGTTTTTGTATAAAGAACCATTGTGTTTCATTTGAGAGTAGTGGTATGATTTTCAAAAATAAAAGCATTAAAATCGATGAAGTGGTACAAAGTCTTGAATCATACTCTACAATTTTTATCGCAACATTTGCCGGAAATTAAAAAAAAAATAAAAAAAATTTATCTTAAATTAAATCAATCTATTTCACAAGGTTGTATGAACTTCCACTTCGAAATTGGACGGCCTTAAAAGGATGTACACTTTTCACTTGAAATAAATTTCGGTTTGAGCAATGCTCTTTCTCAAAAAACATGGGAAACCCCGTCTAGAGAAGGAGACAAGAGTACTTAATATTCCCCTAATGTAGCGCCGTGAAATGTTTTACAACCGAGACTTTTAATAAACAGAAACACAACGAGCACTATAAATTTGCATATTAGAGTTGAAAAAAGTTGAGATACTCCAAGAACTCTATGCTATACCTACCTAATAGACTTAAAGATTTGTTTTTTCAATCATTCAATCTTAGGTATATCATGTTTCGAATACAAAATATCATTTTCAATTAGAATTTTCTTTAGCGTCTTATCAGTTACATTAGTATTGTATTTACATTTTTCGTTAATGTAGTTGTTTATGATTAAAATTTAGAAATAAGAGTAATTTATTTAAGAAGATTATATTCTCCTTATAATAAGCGTAAGTAAATCTTTAACCAAACGGAGAAAAAATTCAAAATATGATCCTGTTTTTGCTATTCTTCTATCTTAATCGCATTACTGAGGAACGTTTATAAAAATACCATAGAATACTTCGCTCTCTGTTGGCGTATGAAGGAGTCCAGTAAGTAAGTAGTGGGGCCATTAATTCGATAATAGACTCATCGCTCCAAACAAGAGGTCAACAACTGGAGTCCCCTCTGCATGCAAATGAGCGCGTGGCCTTGCACAGCCCCCCTTTGCAGACGGCGCCGGGATTCCATCGGAGCCTCGCGGCCACAAACCCTTCTGATGACCGGCCCTTGCTTGCGACACGGGCTCACTTCGCTCTCGATTTTCGAATTTATTATATCGGCAGATAAGCGTTTGAGTAAGACAAGCGAACGTGCGAAACTTGTATTTTTCTATCGTCCCTTCACTCTCCTTTTTTTTATTATCTTTCTTTATATAAAACTCGTACTTCTCTCAGAATATCTTACTCTTATCTCCTTTCTCTCTTGATAAATTTCTCATGTCCACTTTCACTTCTTTTCTCATTTTTCTTCTTCTTTCTTTTGTATTATTTTTCCTCCATTCTCTCTTTTATACTATTCTAATAATCTCACCTACCTTTACTTTTTTTGATTCTCTTTATATCTCTTTTTGATCCCTTTTATCCCTTATCCCTTATTCTCTTCGATTATCCTCTTTAATTTGATACTATTTTTTCTTATTTTCTTCTTGGTTCAATTTCTCCTAATATCTTTCTTTCATCTTTATTGTCTTCTATTAACATCAATTTTCTTTTATTGTCTTTCCATCATCTTCTTTATCCTTTATACTTTTCTATTAACTGCGAATTATACGAAATTCTACTGTTCATATTCCACGATATCACATCACATTTTCAGTAAGGTGTTCCAATCAAGCTTAAAAGGAAAAGGAACAAAGAATTCCAATGATAATATTTCCCAAACCTTTCATGTTAAAGACCCTCACATCATCACTCTTTTCTAATAAAAAAACTTCTACATATTTCCCACTCGGGAACTTTTATCCATGAGTAGGGATGTCAAATTGGTAATGCGTCTATTTAAAACGTATACGTGCAATAGGTGAGATTCTTTAACATTTTTATAACTCAAAAACCTTGATCTAAAAAAAAATATTTTTATCCTTGATATTCTTTTAATGTAAATTTCCGCTCTTGAAAGTTTGCTCTAAAACATGGAAAGTAAAACTATTTCCAAAGAAATTTTTCTAGAATTCTCTGTTTAGGCCTCGTTTGTAAAACAAGTAGTTCATATTTCTTGCCTTTATCAGCACAGATTATTACAATCCTATGCAAATTATTTTTTTTCGCCCCTCTTAAAGATTTGCACGTTCAGTTCTGAATCACCTTGCATAATAGCCATCTCTCGTAGATGAAGAGATAGAACCAGATTCCAAACGGCTTTCAGAGTATACATACAAACGAAATCACCTCGAGTTATTAATTACGTTTTTTACCAATGAAACCATTTTGATGGATGAATGGCGAATTGAATAGAGAAGCTTATGCATACTCGTTCGTCTCAATGAAGTTGTAGCAATTACCTCTCTTTTCATGCTTGTTATTCCCAACCCTTTCGATTGTTCGCAACGACCCCTCGAGGCGACGCCGTCCCCTCTCCGAGAGAAGACACTTTCTCTTTCGATCGAAGGAGGCGGACACACGTAATTGGTTCCATTCAGAGAATAACAAGACCTCCCGATTAATAGATTAAGGGGCCGTCCATGAATTACGATGCGGGGAACAGATGGTGCTTTGACCTTTATAAAAACTGAAACTACAGAGGCTTTAATTTTACTTCCATTCAGCATCATTCTACTAATATTGCTAAATACAGTCGACTCCGCTTATTGTGATCACGGTTAACACAAATTGTATCGTTTTATGTGATCAATATATCGCTTTTTATTATCAAAATCTGGTGAAATACGCTAAAAATCTTCTTTATGAAGGCCAGTTTTAATACATGTATTAATAATAATTTTAATACATGTATACATAAAGATACAAAATGAGTCATTAATTTATTAGTAATATGTTCCACTTTTCTTTGAGAATGTGTAATTGGCAAGATACAAAATAGGGAATCGTTTTAAGTACTTCAATTAGAACTACATATTTGTGATTTTAATGCAAAACTCTAGTAACACTGTTTGAAACTTTTTAGTATCAAATCGCTTATATTATTATCAATCGGATATTGTTATCATTATAATCTTGGACAAAAGTGATCACATTAAGCAAAGTCGACTTTTATATAAATTTAGTCGTTTTTAATGCAGTATTTTATACTTTTGAATTTTTTTGCCGGACCCAAAAAATATTTATTCAGTATTATGGCCTATTTTGTTTAAAACTTCTTATAAGTTTCATGCAGATCTGGTTACAAAATTTGTTAACAGTCGAGTAGGTATAAAACTAATTTCTCCTCAGTACTTTTATATTTCTTGGGTACTTTTGTACTTTAGATACTTGTGTTCTCAGTACTATTGTAGTTCTTCTTAGAAAATCTGGATTCGGCCCACTGAGTTTTTTCCTGCATTTATACGCCCCGTTGAGTATTTTGCATTTCATTCAACCGGCCCTTAATCAACAAGTTTGGGAGAACACTGACCTATTGAGTTACTTGCTGTTTGGCTCCCCATCTAGTCAGGAATTCAACCGTGTACACCCAGTATTCTCATATCTAAAACAAATTCCAAAAGATAATATTGATTTATTGAATGTCATTTGTACTATACTAGATTGAAACGTTTCTTGACCCTATGACGTCACTACGCGGAAGCAAAAACTGAGTAAACAGAAAGTCTGTTGTGTTTCATGGAGGAGTTTCTATACGCAAATCGTGATAAAAAAATAAGCTATTTTTCCCAAACTAATCATATTTTTAAATTGAAGTTCTTAATTTCACTCAAAATTCATACATCTACTTTCTTTGATTTGTTTCTATAGGTTCAAGTAACGTTGCAGTCTAGTATAATAGAATTTTCTTTGAAACGAAATTGAAGGCTCACATATTTTTTGTTAGTATTCGTTGTAGAGGGGTATCGCGGAAGATATTTAATCTCATTTTATATTCCAAATGCTTAAGTTCTCATTTTAAGTAGTTCTCCTATTCACGAGTATTCTAGTAGAGTTGAAATACAAATTCTGTGCCAAAACTAATATCTTTATGCCACCCATGTCCCCTAAGCACATAAAGTTCAAACTGACTTTCAAAAAAAGTGCAATAATAACACATTCGACTTTTCTCCACGCGATCTGAAATTCGAGTATCATGATGCAGCTCTCTCAATACCAGTTTGAGTATCAGAGAAGATGGAAGAAGAAGAAGGCAGGGGTCAAGAGCAGCAGTTTCTTTCGCAGAATACGGTCCCTCGAGGAGAGCTTGTTTACCGCCAGGTGAAAACGGCGATGGTGTTCGTGAGCCGCTTGCAGAGGGTTCCGCAACACCTCTTTTGGGAAAAGTGTTTTCTGGCACAGATTGCTATTATCATATTAATGGCGATCGATCGATGAACTTGAATTCGCGGCATTCTTTTCGGCCATGCTTCATATGGGCGCCACAGGGCCCACTGATGAAAAAGACATCTTGGTAGATATTGAAAAAATTGTCAATCGCCGACGGGGTTCACGCTTTTTTGGTCGTATGAATATACCTTTAACAGCTTCTGGAAACTAATAAATTTCCAAAGTTCTCCTTAGAAGAGTAATCTAATGGTTAAGGAGAATATTTTATCCACAATTGAGAGATTCCTGCCATTGGATATTTGTGTAGAACTTTATAAACTTGCTAGACTCTTTGATAATCCCCAGTACCCACTCACTGTCACCAGTCCCCACTGTATTCGGGAATGACCATGGCCTCTTATATTTTTAGGAATGATCCAGTTTCATTGGTCAACTTTTTAGAATTTAAGGCAGTTATTTTAGAAATAAAATTCTGTGATAGTAAAATTATGTAAAAATAGATAGATGGTCGTTTTACAGTAAAATGCGTTTTATAATTTGTACATTTTAAAATTATACGTGAAGTTGGAACCTTCTAATTTTCTCTTTTTTTTTTCAAATATGTGCTGTTATAAAATAGAGTTCCGATAAGCTAATACAACTTTTTAAACACATAATATAACATTTTGCAAAAAATAAAATAAATTGAGAAGTTATTTGCTTAGTTTAAATGTGTAAATGTATTTTACTATGAAACTGTATTTGAACTCTAATATTGCCTTTTGATATATTTTGAGAAATGGTTAGATTAACAATGGGATATTCAGTTTGAAATAAGAAAAACAGTTCAAAATTCAAGTTTTAGACAAAAGAAGTTATATATATAATACTATATATATATACATACATAAGTAGAGATATCCTTATTATATAAGTAACAGAATCTTAATTGAACAGCCTCTTTTTTTCCTGTGAGACTTCAGAACTCTAATTTAAGATGCAAGGAAATTGTCGAAAAATAAAACTAGTTAGGTATCTAGCAATTTTGTAAATTGGGAAAATGTTATTATTTCTTTTCGGGTTTAGCTGAATTAAAATAATCAATTCTGAAATTTGTGATCAAAACTGAATCAATTTCGGTGATTTAAGAAGATAAGAGGTAGTTATTTTCTTCTATGTCATGTGAAAAGCGAAGAGATTTTAAGAGAGAATAAATTTTTAAGAGAGTAAAAGTAAATTTGTCATATTTGGTCTCTTCCTTTCAAATTTATGATTCAATTAGTCTCACCTGGTTAACTTCAACCGAAGCGTCGTTCCGGTTTTATAGAGTTAATATAGCATTATAGTATTTCTGGCTTTCTGCATAGAGAGTAGATAATCATCATATAATCATATTTTATTACTATCTGATTAGTTATCTCATTTTATTATTATGATATTATATCATTATCTGCTCAAAAAAATTCAAACTTGTGTAACAGATGTCGCTTCTCCAATACAACGGCTGAGAGCGTTCTTCTAACTCATTTATAAAGTTTTAGATATGTTCTAACCAACGTTACGGGGTTGTAGTCAAGGGGTGTGGATTTCTAGATAATCCTAAACTTTCCTTCAAACTTTCATAAAAACGATAAAAACTAATTAATTTTCTCTTTCTGAAATTCCAATATCAACCCCCTGATTTCTTTCTGGATGCTAGGCCACTTAAAGAAAAACTGTAACGGGTAAAACTTTAAATCATTGTAAAGAAACGAATCAAATTAGCTCGAATCTCCTGTTGAGTGGGTACAAAAAATTTGCAGTGGAAAAATAACTTTTCCTGTGAGGCCTATAGTGATCATTTGTATTTCTTATTTTCACAGTGGAATGTCCATCCCATCGGTCAATAAACCACGAAAGTAAAAAGGATTACTAAAAGAAGAAAAATCCATCCATGGAAAGGGGGTGCACATGATTTTCCCAGATGACGGAGACCATCGTAATACATTACTGGAAAAATAACATGGAAATGGTGGCAGTATGTAGTAGATACTGGAAGAGCCAGATCCATTGGAGCGCGATAAGTACAAGCTATGAGTAGCTCGTTGAAAGCATGCTTTAAATCAATGAGGTATCATTGAAACCCAAGTGGCGCTTGCATTATAACAATTGAACGGAATCCCTGGAGCACGCTCTGGGCCTAATGGAGTAGGGACGCCCCCAGTCCATTCGAATTTCGGACACACATTCCCCAGTCTCGTTTGCATCCATTTCCACTAATCGAATCCGCAGGGGAACCACATTGGAAACACGTTTGGGGGGGAATTCCATAAATTAACACTAGCACTTGTTATGGCCCTTCATGTTGGAGCACGAGTTCCTAAAATAGTGCCCGAAAGCCGCATAATGCCCTCATCAGTTTTCATTTACCTTCAATTCTGTATTTCTTCCGCAAATAAATTTACAAACGGCGAAAATCCATAAAAAGAGATGGAATTATGAACTTCTCAGATGTTTTCCTCCCTTCGACTTTTAAGAGATAATATTTATATTTGCCTTTTCCTACGAATTCAAAAATTTTGTCGAAGAAAATAAGGTAAGCATAGAGAAAGAGAGCACTCATAAAATGCTGGAATGCTTTTAAATGCATATAAAAACACGGAATACCTAACTTACTCTGGAATCTCAAGACTATAAATAATGTTTTTGAATTTATAATACTAATACAACACTGAAATTGTCCTTTTAACTTCGTACTGTTTTCTTTCTTTTCATAAATTCGTTTGACCCTTTGATTTCATATGAAATATTTTGAATTCCTGTCTGAAAAGATTAAATAGGCTTCTAGTTAGACTTCGTCTTTAGTAGTTGCTTGAAAGCTTTCAATTCTTTTAAAATAAATACTCTGCTGAAGTTTTTATTCATACTCAAACCGGAAGGCTAGGTTTTGTGGTCTACTACATCGTTACTTATTTTAACAAAATTTAACGCTATAAATAAAGTCAGTGAAACATTAAGAGAGTTCAAACTAGAAGAAAGGCTTCTGAGTCCGGAAAGTTTTCGCTCGTATTCTTTATTAAGAATCCTGACCTTAAGTGAATTTTGTCTGAATGAAAGAGGAGAAAAAGCAAAGGTAATGAAAAGGTGAAAACTAGTCCAGAGAACGATGAAAGAATAAGGGTTTAATTTTCACCCGAGGTCAATTCCGGTGAAATTTCTTTCAGTTTTCGGAGTAATTTCATTGAAAAAAATATTTTTTCATTTCTGTGACTCAACTACTCCATACGCGAAAAAATTCAGGTTTGTGAATTTAAAAAGTGATAGTTTCACCTATCTTCCCCTATGAGGGTTACACTTTTGGCACATCTATTTCTGGAAATTTAGCTGTGCTTACCCACATAGAAGTAAATTGAAACGAGAATTAACTTTATTTAATATTAATAAACTAAAATTCTATTCTATGATAAGATTTTTCATGCACTTCTGTTATTTTCATATTTATATATTTATCTATTTGACAAATATTGGGTTGGAGTACTCTACTATGAATAACATATTAAAAAATTTCATAGAGTTACGTTTCTTCTGCTAGAAAATAAACCCTTGTAAATTATCATTTTTGGAGCATTCCATAGAAAACAAATAAATGTCTGTATGGGAACATCTGCCTTAAGTATTGAGTTGAAATAATGCGATTCTGATGCTTGTGGGACACATCCGGAGATCTAAAGAGTTTCTGATTGAACAGGACATGTCCTTGTCACACTGTGCCTTACTCTCATTCCTTTCCAAAACGATTTTTGAAGCATCCCCATTGTCAAACCAAACGAAAAAGAACTGAGTGATCCAATAACAAAATCGTTGCCAACCTCAAAGAACCAAAAAATGGGGAAACCACCGAAAATCCTTTACGACTCGCTGATGATGGCTTCCAGAGAGGGAAAGAGGCCGCAAATGACTTCTCAAACGATTTCTTTTTTCATTACTCCGATGGACCCAAATAATGATCAACAGGGCCCTCCTCCCCCTCCAGTCCATAAAGAGAGTGTTGACCGGGGGTCATCATTTCATATTTCCGACCACAAATACATATTCTGGCGATGGAGCTTTTTTATTGGATCATAGGTCGTACAACGACACTCGGGTTTAGTACCCCGGGAATGGTTCCATTTGCATGTGGGTTTGGGTGGCGGGTTTTTACGGGCATCGGTGGAGATTGATTGCGAATGCCATTGGCCATCTTGCCCTTTTGCTCTGAGATATTCGATGCGAGTTCTTAACGCGGCGCCGGTCGTCCAGTGACAGGACTCGCCCACAGCATGTCTGTCTATAATGGAGTAAAAAAAATTTTAACGTGTGTGGGTGCACAATAGTACGATTCGTTATTTAATCTTAGTAAGATAATATTGATTATCCCTTATTAGAAAGTTTCTTTGGATTCCAATTTGAATAATTCTCATTGATGATACTCATTTTTTAAAAATATGTAACCCTTTTTTTACCAGCACTTTTGAAGTGGTAAGCAGGTATCAACTAGATATTCTATAATAAAGTAAAAGCTTAAATTTACGTTTTCTTCATTAATATCAGTATTTATAATAAATAACTTTTTTAATTATTGCATTTTTTAATGTATAATATATTATATGTATATAATGTATATTTTTTTATTGTATAATTAAATAACTCTTTTTAATTATTGTATTTTTTAAAACGTCAAATAATCTTTCAGTGAGTTCTTTTTATTTTTAGTTATCCATTACCATTGACGATTTAAGTCTCAAAAGACAGAGGGAAATTTACCGAGAGAGATTTTTCTGGTCTTCCATCAAAGTTGATAAAACTATCGGTAACAACAAAATTAAAGATTCATTTTTATTATATTGATCCTAAATATTGTAATAAAAGAGTACGTCACTTATCAATTGTTTTGCTTCCGCAATCGTGTTTACAGAACTCTTATTTAAGAACAAATGGCTACATCTTCGAGCATTTATGCTTTCCCTTGTTTTTCCAGTTCACTCCATTAGGTGTTTTGGTGGGATCCCCTCCCTCATTACACCTTTCTCCCCGGATTCTCGAGAGACTTGACTGATGACGGCGGAACCACCAACGAGGCCAGTCAGCAACAGGTGTGAAGAGGCAATTACGGAGGCATTCGGATTCGCACCCCTGGGGCCTTCAACTTCACCGCTCTGACCCCCCTCCTAAGCCCCGGTCCCTGAGGTGATTTATGAAGAGCACGAGGGAACAGGTAAAAGATGCATTTTACCCCTTTTTTGTTCAATAAGCGTTTATAAAAGTATCGTGTTTCAATACACTGACTTATACCAGAAGACGAAAAGCATAACAAATCCAATACATTGAATAACAATGACTGATTACCTGACAGATTAGAGAAAATTGAAGAATTTATTCCCACCATTCTTTCCATAAGTAATGAAAACTTTGTAGTTTTAAGAAAAGCAAAATTGTTCGCTTTTGAATGTATAACTCAAGTGAGCAGGAAATCTTTCAAAGGTACGTTGCACGAAATTCCTCTACTTAATACAACTTTTGATACACCAAAATAAAAAAAACATTCAACAATAGCCTGAAATTGCAGGCTTAATACTTAAGTATTATGTATAATATTAATTTAAAAGAATTATTTTTACCAAAACTCAAATTATGGTCAGGGACAAGTTCTTAGCAGGATTCATCAGCGGAATCTAAACAAAAGACGTCTTGTATCCAAAATCCATCCCCTGCATTGGAATTCTGTGCTTCGTGTGAGGAATCAATCGCACTGTGTGAACTTTCCCTGACTGAAGTGCTGACAAACTAGCTCTGTCTTAAAGTAGATCTTGGATGAACTGTTCGAAGTGTTGCACTTTAAATGCCCGGCTATTTTTTTGGTGATAATGAAAGAAGATTTAGCAAATAACTCGAAGCTAAAATTTTATGGTGAGAATCAAGCATATACTATATACTTAAGATAATGTTTTGTAGAACTACGAGGTCTTCAGGTTTTGTTACGAAGAGCTACGAAGAAAGGATAAAGTACCGTGTACTTAAAAGAGTCTGAAACAGGTTTCTTATAGGGGTATAAGTCTTGGCCCATGAAAAATCTTTAATATTGCTTGATTTTCTAATAGTTTAAAAGAAATATATAAATTTAGATATGTCCTTGAGGCCTAAAAATATAAAATACGTATAATTAATTTAATAGATTCTACCAGCAAGTGGCGTCATCAGTTCAAATATTGCAGTGTGGTATTATGTAAAAGGTAAAGGGGGTGTTCTCTTTTGGTTAGTCTTTTGAAGCATCTCTCTGCAATTTAGGAATCTAACTTCAGTCATCCAAAGAGAAATTTATTCTGTTTAAAAGAAAAACAAGCTTTATTTACTGGATTCAAATTATTTAAGATAAAGTTTTACACACCGCGTAATTTTTCTTCTCTATCTTGAAAATACTGTTTGGAGTTGTTTACTTCAAAAACGAATGCACATTGTTTCCCTTACTTATTCCAACTCCGATATTGAAAGTTTTACAAACGAGTGTCGCCGACGATCCACTTTCTCTTCTCCGGGGGCGAGATTCCTCGGAGCTGCCGGAGCTTGATGCGGAAAAATATTTCGGGAATCGTTTGCACCCGAATTAACTGCAACCGGCGTGCATCACCGCGCCATTTCGCGCGCTTGGCTGGTCACGTGGCCAACCGAGGGACATTTGTTTACGGACAACACGGCTTCCGTCGTACCTTTCTGTCTTTTTTTTCTATTTCTTTTTTGACAGATATCAATTACTCTTTTGCGTCGGGATGGATGCGACATTGGTGGAGTGTCGGGCTTTCTCTGACAACGGGATTTTACAGTTGTTGCTTTTGTTCAACTTGTAATGGAAAAGGCCATCCTTACGGATAAAGGTCGGGTAGAAACTGTCATAGAAGATTTTCCACTTTCATTTTTTGTTCTAGAAATTTTAGACGGATTTTTTTTTTACCGAGAGCATATCTATTTTGAGTTAAGGAGTCTGGCTAGAGTAGCCTAGATAAATACATAGTGTAATTCACTGCTTCCTGCTATAAACCTTCTTCTTTGACCTTTACATCAGATAGAGAAAGAAAATGATTGAAAGAAAGAGAAGGATATAGAGTCAGAAAGAGAAGAAAGGAGCTAAGAACATACACTAACACTGCAAAAAATAATCGTCAAGAAACAGAAAAACTGTGGCAGCAAAAGCTGCCAGAGCCTTCTTTTCCACGGGATTTCTCTGTTGACTGAACTATTTCTGTATATTACGATCTTTTCTCAACTGTAGGGAACTTATCCATCGGAAATATTATGTTTATTTAACTACATATTGTCCCTCTATCTACAGACTGGTCTCACATTTTTTCCCTACTTAGAAGATTTCAGTGGGTTATGTCCCTAAATATTTTCACAGAAAAAGTTAAGTCAGCAGAGAAATCCGGTGTGAAGGAAAGCTCAGACAACTTTTGCTATACCATACATAGACTAAGAATACTGATAGACTGCTCACGCCGTAGAAAAAGGCCCTTCCCGAGTGAAGCCACCACCCTAGTCGAAAATCAACTCGTCACGTGACTAAAACGGTTCTTGGCGAAAGTGCGTTGGCCTGTTATCGCTACATTTGGCGAAGCGAGCAGAGGCGTTGGATATCTTGGTTGGATATGATTTGTTTACGAGTTTATAAATAAAATGGAAGAGAAATTAATTGAGAACCTACGAAAACATAATAAATTTAAATACTTGTATTGTTGAGAATAAAATACCTTTTCAAATCTCCTGATAAAGCTCTTTCTTATGCAACAAAAATATACTTTTTAAGTTGAAAAAATCCCTTTAGCTATAATTTTATTTAATAAAGAACAAAAAGATATGTAGTACAGGATAAAATTTCAGAAAGGTCTTATCTGAAATATTTGGAACAGCTTCAGTCACGAATCCCTGAGTGCTGAATGGCTTACTAACTCGTTTTAAATAATTAATGACACTTTTAGGTTATTTTATATTGCATCTCACATTATTTTTTACTTAAAACATGTTGCTACATTAATAGTTTCACAAATTTCAGTTCATAAAATATTCTTATTTTGTACTATTTATAATTAAATAATTTATAATAAATGTAACCCAATGCACACTAAATTTGCAATTATTTTTAATATTTTAATTCATCATGAAATGCAAATTTCACATTTTTTTCCAATATATCTTAAAAAGAATTCCATAAAAGAAAAAGAAACCACAATATTTTCAAGAGAAAAAACATGAGATTTTAAAGATTGAATTGTTTTCTTAATACATGAAGCTATTACCGATTTCTTCAAAGGTTACAAAAAATTCAATTAATTGTAAGTTAAATAAGTTGTAAAATATAAAGAAGTTAACTTTTGAAATACAAATTTGAGTGTCATTTACTGTTGTTTTTATTGAAATACCCACTAAATAAGCACACAAAACTTTATTCACAAAGTAATAAAATATACAAAGTTACAAACAATTGAATAAAATTACAGGCTTCACCAAGCATTTTTCCCTATAGTTCTCTACTCTCAGGATTTTTAGGAAACCTATAAAAGACAAATAAGTCTTCAAAAACTGCCAGTGATACTGTGATTGATACTAATAGTTATCCCTTTTAATAATAAAAAAACTAAGAACTTTAGGACAAGCTGAGCACAAAAACCAATATCATAGATTGTTAAAAATGAGGAATATAGAATAAAACAATCTAAATATCTCTACTAAGTGATGCTTTTGGATATTATGTTTTAATATGTTACACATTGCTATTTAAGCCAGATTTTGACAATCTTTGTACAAATGGGTAATCCTATCAAAAATATAGTACAAAATATAACTAATAATTTAATGGAAATTAACCAGAAGTAGTAATTTAATTATAATAGTTCTTCACTATGTAATATAAAAAGAGAATAACAAGCATCTATGAGAATTATAATTCGTGCTAATAAATCTTTAAATCATGCTTAGTTAACTAAATGTTCTATGTTAAGTAAATAATGATATGTTAGATATCAAAACAAACTCAATTGTTAATATTCAAATGAATTACTATTGAAAATGAAAATATAAACAACTTCGTTCAAAAAGTAAACATCGCCAAACGGCGCCAAACTGCAATTGCAACACGTGTTTGAGAAAATTCCCCTTTTTCAACTTTATTAGGCACTTAAAATCTATAAAAAGTTATAACAATTGTTAATGAACAATTAGTTTGAAGAAAGAACCCCCTTTAACAATACAATATATTAAATAATGTGCTTCTTATTAAACCTCAAATCTCAGCAGCAAGACGAGACTACTTTTTGTTTCGCGATTTTAACGAATAAAAGCAAAAATTGATACAAATTTTACTTACTTATGAAGTGTAACTGATCCTCCTTTGGAAAACTTTTCATAACATCCGAATGCAGAGCAGTATTTAAGCATTTTCGGTATATTCTAGCGAGGGTTTCCGCATTCCAACACACTCACGCCGTTTCCCCCATTGAAATAACATAGGAATGCAGTTCGAAGCGGTTCGGCAGCGTCCTCCAGTCACGTGACCAGGTGTTCGCTTCACTTTGCAACCCCAAACGAGCAGTCTATTCAGTATTATAAGTCTATGATACCATAGCTTTTCTGTTTCTTGACGATTATTTTTTGCAGTGTTCGTTCACTCGGTGGATTTAGGTGGGAAATCCTTTTAGAAGGTACGTTAGACACCTTGAGGGAGGAATCTGTCCCTGTTGGTTATGGAAACATAGGGCCCGTTTACATAGGCCAAAATGCAGGATAAATGCCGGAACTTTCGCTCTCCAATATCCTGCAATCCCCAAGTGGGGTGGGAGAAATGGAGGAAGTTAAAGTTCCACCTCGATTGGGGGATAAATGCAGGATTTCAATTTATCCTCCTTTCCCATGATACATTGCGCTTCCAGAAATCCGCCATCTTTGTTGATTTCGCTTACTTGTTGAGAAATTTTATTATTTTTCGCTTTAAATATTGTTAAATTAACTTTAAGAAACTACAAATCCAGTTTTTATCGACTATAGGATTTTCCGCCACAATAATAAAGTAAGTTTTTCCTTGTCATTTTTAATTTTGAATCGGAGACTTTTATGATTGTTTACCGAACGAACATAAACACTATTAATTCTAATTTTCCTTATTTTATATAAAATTTATGTGTGCATATTTAAGTTTTCTTAGTAAATTGGAAGGATATTGTTTCCACTATAATAAATCTTTCGAAAATATGATTCTAAACAGTGTATTACTTGTATCTAATCTCAACCATGTTGGAGAAAGATGTTTTTACTTAAACAAAACTATAAATCCAATACTAGGTTTTTGGTGTTTTTAAGTTTTGAAAAATCTAAAGCACACACATTAGTATACTTTATATAGGTAATAAATGCTTGAAGTGGGTCTCTTCATGTGCCATGATTAATACAAAATTGAGCTTCACTCAGCTCTATAATAGCTTGGTAATGGTTATCATAATTTATAGTACACAGTTTCACTTTATATAATGCCATCTTAACCTCATAACAGGGAATAAAGGACTCGTTAAAATTTACCATATCATTTTAAAACTAATGTAGTTCATTGATAATAACTAAAGTTATCTCATCCATGTAACTTCATCTGACCTCTCTCTTGATGAACAACATAACTATACTTAACATGGTTTGCCCTCTCACTTCAGTATTTCAATGTCAGTACTCACTGACTTCTTTACTCTTCTTACTTACTGACAACTTCAGTACTCACTTCAGATTGTCGACAATTTTCATTTTTCTTAAAGTTATCAAGTGTACAAATGTGACATGCAGATAAAATCATACTTAAGTGTCAGGAAATTTGGGTTCAAATCCATCAAATGTCTCGTGCAATCTAAACCTTTATGTTTTTTTATATAGTGTTAATGTAACCAGAAAAAAATAAAGAAGTTTTTAATAAGACAGAAAGAAGAAGAATAAACATTTGAAAGTTTTTTCAAAACAGTTTCTGTTAGCAAATGGGTCAACAGCTTAGTACACAATTATAGTACCCAAATTGTTATGGATACTTATATATTTTAACTTAATTTAAAGTTGCAAGAATTTTTAGAGAAAGTGTGATAAGACATGTTGAAAACTAAACAAATTATACCTGGTTTAGAGGGGTAATAGTCCTGATATGTTTTACTCATAGTAAAATTTCGGTTTGAATATAAGGTTTTTAAACAATTTTGTAAAAACTATCTTGTTAATTTTTGTGAATTCTTATGTTTGATTTCAGAAGAAGGTTTCACATAAAACTGAGTGAGGTTTGTATTTGTATGTTTGTTTGGAACATCAATTACAAACTTTTCTCGGTTACCCGATTCATCAGAAGAGTGTCCTACTGAAAGATTGTGTTATGTATACAGATTTATTTGGATATTTCTAATATTTGGGTTTCTAAACAGCTTGGCGATATTAAGCGGGACGAATGCCGGAATATTAAACCAAACTTTTGCTATAATTTGTTTGAGTTCAATCTAAAATATTTTGTTTTTGATCTGGTGTTAGGATAAAACTATTGCCAAAAAAATTAAAATCAGTGTATTGTTGATGTTTGTTCAATGTTGGGAAATTGGTTACACCTTAATACACAAGTAACGCCCAAATTGTTATGCACTTGTATTTTAACTTTATTTTGTATTGTGAGAACTTTTAGAAGAAGTGTGATATGACATGTTCAAAACTGAAAAATTAAAGTTACTTATCCATTAGCTGGGCGCAAGCAAAAAAATCACCAAATATTGTAGAATGAATTAAAGAATTCTCTGTTCCAACGGTCACCTCCTGCACAAGAACATATGCCTCTGGCGCATTTGTTTTGTTTTTCGTTGACTGTTTTGTCATTTGCTTCGCTTGGCGAGCATTTGGTTCACATTTGGCGACATTTGTGCCCAGCTAGCGGATAAGTACTAAAATAAAATAGTTTCTAGTGGAAGTCCTAGTCCTGATATTTTTTAAGTCTTTTGTTATTTTTTATTAATTATGTGTTGATTTTAGGAGAAGGAAACTGGATACCCCTGGATAACTGAATTGAATTTACTAACTTTAAAAAAAGTTGTTGGTCGACAACTTAAACAAACTGGGTGAGGTTTGTTTTTGAATGTTTATTTGAAACATCAATTACAAATTTTTCCCGGTTAACAGTCACATCATGGGAAAAAATTTACCAACCTATGTCTTTACCCCTTTTTATTTGTAATATTCATTCACCTTTTATTTGTTCATTACATTATTATTTTTTTAAAGATATTCATTTGTAATAAAATTTAGAACTGTATTGTGATTTCTTTGGTAATTAAATTTGTTACAGTACATACTTTTAATGTACAAAATAAATATGATTAATATAATATGTGATTAATATGACTATCATCGTTATGCCAAAAACCTATATTTCTAGAAAAATCTCTGTTTTCTTGGACATTAAGAATTAGTCTAATGTTAATTTCTATTCTTATGTTAAATAGTTCTTTAAAACCTTTGGTAAGACAAAAAAAAAAACTTTTAAAATCAAAAATTAATTTTTCCATATCATATAGGTATCACTACTTGGCAGGTGATGATTCTGTTGTTTTTTAAGAATTGGCACATGACCTTCAAAAAGTGTAAGGCACTCAAAGTTACGGTGTGTTAACAAAAAAGTCCCCTCCTTACTCAAACTTTAATTTCCTCGTTCCCAACCACCATACCTAGCAAAGAATTTAGAGAACACACTATAAAATGCCTTCTTATATTGGGCTGTCACTATATAACCATAAATCATAATTTTCTGTTTTTGGAGGTTTTTCTTGATGTGTTACGTGCTTGATGTGAACGAAAACCTTTTATCTGAACATTTTTCACCCATCCAAAGTCGTAGTCATCAATTCAAATAAAACAATACAGTTTATAAAATAAAATTATCTCTTTAAATTCCTTTTACCCATCCTTGAATTATTTAAAATATATAGAAATTGAAATACACATGCCAAATTGCATTGTTTGAAAAGAACAGAACAGGTATGTACAAAGAGTAAAAATTTTTTCAGTACATATTACCCACTTTAATGTATGTAATCAGATTTAAAATATTATGGCAACTTATTACATGCTGTGATTTTACGTATCATGTAAATATTAAAACAAAGAAGAGTAATATTCATTAACATTTCTGATATGTAGTACTATTTACTGTAAGATTTATTTTTCTTGTTTCTGTTCACATAACAAAAAAGGAAATACGGGTTAGGCGAGTTGTAACTTGATGCATAAATTTTTTTGTCTTCAGGTTTTTACTGTGCACCAATTCTTTTTGAACCCATGTGATCTACCACCAAATATACCAAACACAATTTTGAGTTCTCTAAAATCTGAATTTGAGATTTATAAGGAGACACAGTTGATTTATTTTATTGAAGCTAGTTGGATAATTCTTTCTTTCTAGTTAGATTTCATTCTTGCTGACAAAGGGGATCAAAGTATCCTCGAAACATTGTACAATTTTTAATATTTTACGTGTAAAATAAAACCGTTGCTTTTTAAATCTTCTTTGGTTTGATAATTATCCTATCATAAACTTTAAAATAGATTTAAAAATTGTCTTTTTTTTAAATAAATTCATTATCAAGGTTTGTAAATGCTAAAACATAATCAAACTCAAGATTTTTAAATGGTGTAACAAGAATTTCTTTTTTTTTTATCTATAAAATCAGTCAGTTCTACACATTATTACAAACCAAAATTTTACAAATTACACTTTAACACTAATGACTTCCTCTGAGGAAAGAGATGCAAGAGGTTTTAAAAACTATTGAAATAAAATCCATCTTATGTGTTCTGTTTATATGCAGGTTCCTAACTATCCATGGAATCTTGGAAAGTATTGCTTGTTAGAGCAATCGAAATTTTTTCTCTTGTTATCAGTGTAAAGCTTTTTATTAACTTAACATTAATTATTTTGTTGGTTATAAAAGTAATTTCTACCCTCTAAAATGTATTGATCTAATTCAGCATCTTACGAACTTAATATTTTGAGAATTGTGAAGAAAACCCGAATTAAAACAATCGGGATACTTTATTAATCATCAATTCAAGTTTTGGTTTAAAAAAACAGCATATCTTTTTGTCTTTCATATTTTTCAAAATATAAATAAACAAAACTCTAGGCATGATGGGATCGATTTTACGTAACAACTTCGACTAGTCACGTGATCAGTGACGTCAAATCCCTGGATTTCAAGAGTGGCTATGTAAACGGGTTTTTAAGCACATTTTCAGATTCCCCTCCAAATCCCAAAATCCTGCATTTTACCCGGCATTTTCGGTGGGCTATGTAAACGGGGCCATAATTTACACTCCTTGACCCGCCATAAAATCCGCCAGAGGACGAGAGTCTTATAGGAAGGCAGAAGGCGAGATAAACTTAAAAGGAAAGAGGGAATGAAAATTATATTATTTTCAACACTACGGCACTTAAGTTCTTTTTAATACCTAATATGAACCTCTTGCAGAAAAAAAAACAGCGTTATTATCATTTAACAGTAGGGAAAAAGTTTAATTAAAATTAAATGTAAATCGCAGGAAATATGAAGGTTTTAAAAAACATCAAAATTTCCACAGGAATACAGATTTGAGGAATGACTATTTATGAGGCAGCAAACAAACCACAGAATCACAATGGTCACCTTCGTATGCCAAACCCCTCCTAAAATATCGCCGAATTATTCCGGCAGGGTTGCTAAAAAGATTCTCTCAGGACCTTGTCCATACAAAAAGCATTCGAAGTGTCTCCAAACCCCGATTGTTGAATTCAAGGTCAAGCGCATATGGCACAATGCCCCAGACACAACACACATTGATATTCCGCCGGACATTTGAATTTAATGGATATTTATTAGCATCTCCGCCATGCATAATGCTGCTGCGGCTTGAATAGGGAGGACACTCAACACAGGAAACGTAGTTAGTGCCGTATTAAATATTTAGAGGGCGGGAAAATTAATGCTAAGAGGCTATTTAATAAGCAATAATGCTGGAAAGTAATTGTTTTTCTCTCATTCCCATTTATCTTTTTTCATTTTTTCATTTGATTTCTTTCAGTTTCTTTTTTTTCTCACTTATAGCTTCTTTTTATCAATCTAGTTTTCTTCTTGAATATCTCGCTTATTCTCTTTCTCATTTCCCTTTTATCATTTCGAAGAAAGGTGCAAATAAATTTAAGCTAGAGGCAAGAATGGGAGCATTAAGAAAGGTCTAAGTTAACCTGGTTTACATATTTTTTTTTACCAATAGGGCCTATTGGGAATTGGTGGTTCACGAATGTAAGAAATTCGAAATAATGTGAAAAATAGTAAATTTATTGCTTGCTGATAATAATTTGAAAATTAAATTAAAAACCTGGTAATGACGAATACGCTAGGGAGTTCTTCAATTTCTCTCAGATTTCATAACAAAGAGAAAAACACAAAGATAAAATGTATAGAACTACTGATACATAACACATACTACGTTCTTAATAAAATTTTCTGAAATTCCGGTCAGAAAAAAATATTTTTGTGTAACCAAATCTCTGATATGGAACCTTCAAAAACTTATCAACTGTGGTTCTGAACGAATGCGTCATTAAATATTCGGTGTAAGAAAAAAGCTCGATTTAAAATGCTTTTTAAAGCCTTTGAAAAATGATTTTTGGCACTTATTTCATTTTTCCCGTTGCTGATCTGGACGTCCTTTCAGATTGTTGACGAGACTTGGATCAAACCTCGTGACTGGACCCCCTCTCGCATCGGAATTTCATAAAAATTGTATAATGGTGATTGAGTGCAGCTGCTTTCGCTGCAATTAGGAGGCAAGGTGGAAAACAGGCGCACGGGGTAAAGGAATCCACGCTGACAGAAGGGTTGTGAACTTTAACTAGCAGGGGGTACTCAGACAGTCTCAGTCTTCTATCTTCTTGTTTATTGGTTGGTACTACTTGAAATAGCTATAATCCCTTAACTGTTTAACCGGAGGGCTGTAATGTAAATGCAGTAATTTGAAAAATATATCAAGCTTTAAAGAGGGGCTAGGACATTGGATTCACAAATTGTTTAGAATTTTTTTTCATATTTCAGTCAAATTTTAGAGGTTTCCCGGGGTCTGAGAAAGTACAAAGAGATTGTTATGGCGATTGTAGATTCCATTATAAGCTGAACTAGAATTGCTAATTTGAAAAGTCACAATGTTTATTTGCTCTCCATCTCCTTTAAGAAAAAATAATCATCGATACACAAATTTACGAAATATTGCAAAACATTCCAGTAAAACTTATAGACCTCACACAGTTGCAATATTTTTACGTTCTACAGTCGGTGGAAATTTTTTTTTCCCTGAGACTGTAGTCGATTTTGGCCTCTCTTTTTGACCAAAATCATGTATTCGGTATTATTATTGCTTCGTTTTTCATGTATCTTCAATCAAGTCTTTGATTTACAATTACCTCTGAGAGTCACGGACTTAGGGGCCCCATTATTTTAAGGACCCTTAAGCATCAATAGTATCTAAAAATTTTAGACAAAAATAACTGTGGAAGCTGGAATATGTTTTCAATATTTTTCAAGCGAGAAAATAAAAATGTAAACTTTTTTACAATGCAACCAATTATGTTTATTCCACAGTATCAACTACTCTTGTAAAATTAGTGTCGTCCTGCGTGTCCTGATGCGTTTGCTGAACCAAATTTTCTAAATCGCGGGGTCTGTCGGCAACTGCACAAGTATTATAATGCATGCGAAACTAAAGGCGTACTTTTACTGAGACAGGTAAGAAATATGCGAAGATTCTCCTAAAATCTATAAGGAAACACGATAACACGAGAAATTTTCCTCTCTGCTGAGCTTGTCTAACCACTGAAAAAGTTGAATGCAAAAGATAGGAAGCTAAGTCTTTTGGAATATGCAACAAGAAGAAAAAGCTCATCCCTTTATCAGAGATCCAGGGATTCCGCTATTTGCATTCGTTCGAGTTGAGGCTCTTTACTGATTGAGTGTCGTTCTCTGTGTTGCGTGGAATCTCTTTTTCATTAGAAGCGGTATTTAACCGCGACAACTATGGGAGTCAAAAAATTAAACAAGCGTGTCATGGAAATATGCAAAAGAAATTACAATGTAGGATTTTTGGACTTTATTTCTACAAGAAAATTGCATTTTAATAGTTATATAAATTTTCCCAAAGTATATTTTGTAAAAGTCGGGTAATATTGTATAAATAAATTCTTCTGACTTTCAAACCAAAAAATCTAGTTTTTATAAATAGTTTTTTGTTTACATGAATAAATAAATTCACTGCGAAGGATATTAATAAAAATATCTAACATAAGACCAATCTGAAATTATTTTTCTGATACTATTATAAACAGCTGATGAATTTTTATGTATTATGGTAAGAAACATGTCTTACGAGTTTTTAAAGATTGGTAAAACTTGTCCATTTATTAACTTAAAAGTTTCTCCCCTCTACAACAGTTTCTACGTAATTTTATACATAAATTCGAATTTATTTTAAACTCATAAGCTCAGACTTTTAAGAGACCAGCCAGTAAGGATGTTTTTCGTGTTTCTCAAGATTCTGGCAGTTAATTTAATCCTCACTCACGAACACTAAAGCACTCTTCAACAAATCAAATACACTTCACGAGGTCTCATAAAACAGACCTTCAAGAGACACATTCAACTGAGAGAGGGGCAACCAAAACCGGATACCCACGCGGACCCCCTCTTTTCAACCGAGCCAGCGGGAGGCATCATGAATTGTTCCTCACTTTCTTTTTTTCTTCGGTCATTAAGAAAAACAAGCCAGCAGATCTGAAGGGAAATGGACCGAAACCCATGTCCCAATCCGCACTCTTGTCGGCAGGACACCTTCGGTTCGATTAGGGCAGAGTGCGAAGACAGTCATTTGACTCTGATTGCTCAATCACAGCTCGCCATCTCCCTCTCTCTCTTTGATGATAGGGGGAGGTTCTGATTTCTTTTCGAATCTTTTTTTTCTTTTTGTTTTGTCGTGGGAGTGATGCGAATGTGCTTCTGGGAAGAACGAGGTTCGATCAGAATCGATTTTTTTTGTTGTTGTTGGGCGATTTTGAGTGTATTTATGTTGATTGATCAGAAAAACGGTGCTGTATACTGTGTCATTTTTCAGTGTAAGCTGATTTTCACGTGAAGAAAAAAATATTGAAGATCGATGAAATACTACTAAGGTTGAAGGACCATAGAAGTATGTTGATATCAACGAAAAAAAGAATGAGTCGGAATTCTCACTAAATTTTAACGGATATGTTATTGGTAAGTTTATTTTTCAAACTTCAAATATCAATAGAAAATATAATGCAGACTTACATTCTGTATTTTAATGCTGAAAAGTATTTGATATCTATAATTAGGTCTTGAACTCCCAAATTTTTAAACCTTTTTTGTTTATTTTCTCTTGTTCAACTATTGTTGCCCTTTACCTAAAATTTCTCTAATATCGTGCGCTACATTCTTTAATGTTTGAGTTTATTAATATATCTTTAAAAAACTAATACTATTTTAGTTTTGGATTTTTTGACACCGGAGATATGCAACAACAACAAAAACTTATACTACCATAGATCGTATTAGGTACCCCTCCTTTATAAATTATCTTCTGCCACAGAGCTAGAAGCTAGAAGTAAAACTGATACCGGCCGTAAAATCCTACATGTTTACATAACCATGTATCGTTGATTAAAGTAAGTTGGAATTTCTTCAGTCCCCAAGGTATTTTTATGCTTTCCTCAGACCCATTAATCCAAAAAATATAAGAACCCCTGGATTAGCCAGTGCTATTCCATCATAAAAGTACTGCTAAAATGATGAATGAGGTCCGCCGTAAATATCCCCCCTCCACTAATTCATCTTCTGGAAAAACAACTTTCTCATCATCATCACGGGCCTTGAATTATTCATCAGTGCTGAGGGGTAGGTAAGTGAAACACAACACACGAGGGCACCCCACCAAAAATAATCGTTCTTTTCGAAAGTGAAAGGTGGTTTCAGCCGCTCGGTTCTGGCTGATCGACCAGCACCCAGTTCAGTGACCCTCGCGAGGGTCATTCCCCCCCCTCAAGGTCGCCTCCCCCCCCTTCTCGCACCTCTGGAAGGACGGAGGAACTGGAGCTGAGGATGAAGATGATGATGGTGGCTCTCTCTCTCTCTTTTTTGGGTGTCACCCTTTTAACACGGCGTTCCATAATCGGGTGAGAAGCTGATGCGCAAGTTTACACGTTACTTAATAACCACCGACAACAGTGTTGAACTACACCCTTGTTAATGTAAATTGTCCTTGTGTGATGTTAGGGATGCGTTATAGGTTGCATAAAATGACCCTGGACGTCAGGTAAATCGTGGTACGATTAAGGGAAGTTGGGCAGGAGAACATTATAATTTCTCTCAAGATATTTATTCAAATAGCTTTTAATGGGGTTAGTTTTTGTTGGTTCTACCTTTACACAAAATTGATAGTTATACCTACATTTTATATGATTTCATGCTTAAGTACATAGATTAAAAACCTGATTTTCTTCCTTAATTGCAATTTAAAGGCTGAAATTACCCTTTAAAATCCAATTAGAAACTGGTATGACGGATTCTCTCTTAGTATGATTATTCCAGAGAGGCTTTCACCTTTACTTATTGTTTTACCTATGATAAAGGATGTAGTTTCTTTTTTAATCTTTATAGAGGGGTATGTTGTTAAAGCTTTGTGGTAAAATTGTTATAGTACTACTATGAAGGCAAGAAAACTTGTTTTTTTTTTCGGACTGTTACCACATTTATTAGCATGATAAGTAACCATTTAAAATATTCTTAAATATTTTATAAGTAATTAAAGAATATTAAATGTTAAATTTATATTGTTTTACATGAAAATATATTTTTTTGTTGTTTTACTTACAGTGTAAATTAATATAAATAAACATCTTTTCTCTGAATCAAATAAAATTTATTATTACAAACTGTTTTCAAAGTTTTCACCTATAGTACTAAATAAATTTTGAATCAAGTGATGGAAGTACTCAAGCAGAAAAGGGATTTTCCTTGCATCAAGTCGTAGACAAAAATATCAAGAGGGGTTTATAAAGATATAACTAAATATTTAATCTTTTATTTCTTAAAACTTTCATTGAAACTTTTAATTTAAAAGTTTGGAGATAGTAGAAAAAATTAATTAATTACTACTACGTACTGTCAGAGCACATATAAGCAATATGTGATTGATCATCTACATATGATCTTAAGATGTTTAAGAAATGTCCCAGCGAAAGGAGACACAGAGGACTGCAGCAGCAAGTCCCATAAAGCAGGTCACTCACCGAGTGAAATTCCTCACCTTTAATTGACCGCCCTCTGCAATCCCATCACGTGCGTCCCAAACCTCGTAACATCGTCTTCTCCGCGTGACGTCATCTCGGAGGGCCTCCCATCACTCACCCTCGCCCCTTTTAGAAAGAATCCGTCCCCCGCCACTCTAGTTGCGAAATCGCTTGGCGCCTTTTAATTGGAAGATGAACGGGTGTGCGTGTCATTCCGACAGTTTGATTGGACACACCCATCAGATGGGCCTTAATGGAGCTGTTTTCACACATGACCTTACGACCTACTCAACACTATACAATGGCTTGGAGATGATAATATAATTCTGACGGACTCCCATTAATTCTATATTCGTGTATGACGCTAACCCCCTTACTTATTGATTTTAAAACTCATGGGTACCTAATTACTGCGTTCAACTACTTGGTTAATTACAGGGGTATTACAGTAGGGTGGTTACAAAAAATCAACTTTCGAAATTCTTAGGTCTCACCCCCCTAAAATGTGCCAATAGACTAAAAAATGAGATTGGCCAAGTTTCAGCTCAATCCGATTATATTAACACCCGCCTCATTGAGGTCAAAGTTCAGAAAAATAGCGATTTTCAGCAAAAAATCGTAGTTTTTCCTCTATAAAATCAAAACTATTCGCCTCACAAACCTGGTTTTGGTCTCATTTTATAGGAAATTTCATTATCTAAAGTTCGATACCATACACTTATTGATAGAACTGAAAAAAATAGGTATTTGATTGTTTTCAGGTAAGGTTATTGCAGATATCTAAAAAAGTGAAATTTCGGGATAAGTCTAAAAACGTCACAATTAACTTATAACAATCCCACCCCAGATTTTCTTTTTGTATTTCTTATTTTTTACATTGATACCTTTTATTTAAAGGTAAAATAAATTCCTAAAAATACTAAAAAAATAGTGGTTATAAGAAGAGAAATTGAAGTTACAAAAATAGCGATCAAATGTAATTTAATAACTATACTATTTACAAACATCTCTTAAAAATTACAATTAACAATCACAAAACTAAGGTGGTAACGGCTTAGAAAGAGTTGCTTTATAAGAGTCGGGGAAAATATGCCTACACTCAGCTACACATTGCAGTAGAAATTGCCACTGATCTTCATCTTTTTTCAGACAGAAATTAAAGTCTTGAATTAATTTCACTCCCCTCTCTGCTGTGTCATTTACAATTCTTAAAAAGCTGACTACTTTCTTACCTTTCAAATAAATAATCTTGGTTTTTATACTATTCTTCATTATCAGTGTTTAAAAATCTGTATTTATACCAAATCGCTTGAAAAAATTAATAGTTTTAGGAGAAAACAAAATAATAAACTTTAATTTCCATTAAATCAACTTCCTGTAGATTCAGTTTTGCTCTAATACCTCTTACTTCAAAATCTTCATTATTGTTTTCCGTAGTTTCTCCTAGAAACCATGTTTATTTTCTCATTTGTATTCACTTCATCATTGAAGAAAGAAAACGCCACTTTCTCCGAATTTAAATACCGTAAATGGTTAATTAATTTCGTCATAACCTTATTATTCATTAACTTAAAGTGATAGCACTTAACTTTAACTTTCATTACCTTAAAGTGATGTCTTTTGGATGAAGGTCCAAAAGACATCACTTTCAGAGTACCTGGCGCAATTCATCACGCCAGATGGATGTCCAAAGCCTTATATTCTCTAAAAATATACCACTTCATGGATCAATTTAAGTTAACTGATTTAGAGAAAAAAGGAATTGAAGAAATTTGTTTATTTTTTAATCAATATTTATGTTAAAGCATGGTTCAATGCCCCAAACCTACTATATGGCTCCTAACCAAGATTTACAACTGTTGAAATCTTTGGTTCAGTATAGGAAAATTGATAAAGAAGTTGCGATAAGGTTATGACGAAATTAATAAACCATTTATGGTATTTAAATTCGAAGCAAGTGGCATTTTCTTTCTTTGACGACACCGTGAAGAAAAATTTTAAAATAAATATGGTTTCCAGACTTCAGTCCGAGGAAATTATATAAAATGACGATGATGATGATGATTTTGAAGAAAGACATATTAAGACAAAACTCAATCCACTACAAGTTAATTTGTTGGATATTGACATTGATCATTTTATTTCTCCTAAAACTCTTAATTTTTTAAGCGATTTAATATTAATCCAGATTTTTTAAACACTGATCCTGAAGAATGGTGTGAAAACCAAGATTACTTAAGAGGTAATAAAAGTAGTCAGCTATTTAAGAGTTGTAAATGACACACCAGAAGGGGAGTAAAATTAATTCAAGACTTTAATTCCTGTCTGACAAAATATAAGGATCAACGGCAGTTTCTATCTGCAATGTGTAATTGAGTGTATGTAGGAATATTTTCCCAGACTCTTCTAAAAGCAACCATATTTAAAAGCTGTTACCACCTTAATTTTGTGATTGTAAACTAGAATTATTTTATAATATTTGTATCAATTATATAGAAAAATTACTAAAATACTTTTGAACACTGTTTTTGTAACTTTAATTCCTCTTATTTTCTATCTTCTTTACTACAGTTTTTTATTTTAAATTTCATGAATATTGTTATAAATTCTTTACCCTTAAATTAAAAGTTGATAAAGTTAAATAAAATAGTGTAACGTATTTAAGACTTGACTTAACTACCTAAAGATGTCATATACACTTTCTTTCAGTTTACAGTTCAGACAAAGTTTAATTTAAACGAGAATTCACTGTAGAGGGGTTCATGGGAGGATTTAAGGGGTGGGAGCACACTGAAACCTTGGGGGAAGATGTCCCTGATGGCTTTTGAATCATGGTTATTTGGTTAACCCTTATGAAATGGAATTTTCTCAAAAAGTTGGAGAGGGGCATTGCCCCCCCTATGACCCCCATAAATCCACCTAAAGGTTCATCTGTACTATTTATACTATGTATTAATACATTTAAACTATCTTCAATAAAATTGATGCACATATTACAAAATTACATTTGTACAAAAATGAAATAAATTATTATTATTATTATTATTATTATTATTACATATTTTAAAGATTTCGGTCTTTAAGCAGTTTTGTAAGCATCGACCACAACCTTGTCTGAAAAATGTCAAATACCACTTTATTACAGTTCTATCACTTAGTGCATGGTATCAAACTTTATATAATAAAATTCCCTATAAAATGAGACCAAAACCAGGTTTGTGAGACGAATAGTTTTGATTTTATAGAGGAAAAACTACGATTTTTTGCTGAAAATCGCTATTTTTCTGAACTTTGACCTCAATGAGGCGGGTGTTAATATTATCGGATTGAGCTAAAACTTGGCCAATCTCATTTTTTAGTCTATTGGCACATTTTAGGGGGGTGAGACCTAAAAAAAGTCGAAAAAATTTTTTCCCCATGTTACTTGTGACCACCCTAGTGTTACAGGGTATTTCTAGTTAATGTATAGATAACATAATTGATATGAAATATGTGTTGCCTTATCAAAACTATTATTTAAAAGGTATAGTTGGGCCTCCTACGGAATTAGCACAAAACATGATATAAAAATTAAACCCTAATTGAGGGAAACAAGAAAAATAAATTTTTATCTTTAACGAAATAAGTTTGCTAAAATTAGCGTTAATCCTTAACCAAGTAAGATAGAAATCATGTAAATCTGAGCCAAACCGAAAAAACGTAGTGATTAAAATCTTTATCATAAATATTTTTTTAGAATGAAAATAATGGAGGTATGAAATTTTGGGGTAATTCAGTGAAAATTCTAATTCGCTAGCATTTTTCTTGAGCCATGACTCATGCTTTAGTAATACAGTAAGGAAAAAGTATTACATCAAACAATGAAAATGAACGTTTTTATGTTGTTATTTTACTAATTTATTCTTAATATAATTAGAATTTCGAATATTCATTTCGTTTTCTACGGTTTTGCAGGTTTAGGTTAAATTGATTGTCAAAAGGGGGCATTTGATGTCATAAAATAACATTAAGTTATGTTTTTCTTTTTCTGTTATTATTTCTTGAATATTGACAGCAGTAACTACATACAATATTTAATAAGAAAAAAATTTTTCACACGCATTTAGAACTTTTGTCGGCCTTGATAATGTCTTGTTAAATAATAATTTTCAAGAGCGGTCTAGACAGATTTTGATTCACAAAAGTAAATTCATGAGAGAACTGGTTCTCTTCACATTCTTTTCCACAATACAAAAAGAAATGGCTCTTCACGTGAAACACTCCAGAGCTGAAGAGATCTACAAAACATTCCATTTTGACTACCTGTCATGGCCACGTTTGTAAATTCTATTTCCATTTTCACTTTTGTTTTTTCTCTCATCTGTGGTTTATCAATTGTGCATGCCTTTGCACGTACTTTCTATTATTTCAACGATTTCAACTGCCTAGAGCTCGCTTGATTTAAATCTTCTCTTCTTCAAATGACTTTTATTATTTCTATAATTAAAAAAAGTATTCTTGACATCTTTCAAAAGTTGAAGAACTTATAATCGATCTTAACTCACTTGTTTGTTTTGTAGTAATTAACAATTCTGGTATTTACCTAAGGCAGAAGTTTTTTATTCAAGTTTATATATTGGATAGACTAGATGTCAACTCCCTCGATTGCTTCTTTTACCTATTATACTTTGTAAAGATGAGAAAAATAGAAAACAATGGGAGATATTAATAAGAAAAATTTAGAAATGGGAAGGAGACAGAAGAGAGAAGACTATATTTTCCAGAACGCCATTCGGGTACAATCATCGCTAACATTTTTATTTTTCTTTAAATTCGGTGGTTTTAATGATTTTGTTGCGGTGCATAAAAAATATAAGGGGGCATCCATTTACTAAGGGAGAGGATAAACCGGCAAAACCTCACCGAATCTTACCAAGGGGAGGGGATCAGTTAAAATCTCACATTAAATTTTAATTCTGATTATATACATTTCTTCTTTGATCGTTTTTAAGTAAGAACAAAAATATGTTTTGGGAAATATTTTTTTTGATAAATAGTTATAAAAATACTGAAAGTAATAAAGTGTTGGTACCTTGTGGCATACAAGGACACACAAAAGAAATTTTACCACAAATACGAGAAGAAAAGTTAACTTCAAGAAACCTGTGAATTAAATATTGGGAACCAAAAATATTATTAGATTGACGACACCCGGAGTACCATTTTCTGAATCTGACAAAACAAGGTTTCTCTCAAGCGAAGGAAAATTCGAAAATCACACGAAATTCGTTCATTATAAAGAAAACTCCATTGTATTTCCTGAAAGAAAATATTTTTTATGAAATTTGAAGCGTGAATTCATGATGATGGAAAGATAAATACTTAAAAATAAGTTCAAAGCAGAATCGTAAAAACTTTACAAGAATTTCATTTAGATTTGGGGAGTGATGGAGAATTCTTTCGCTACGGAAAAGCTTTTGTTATATTTTGGTTTCAATTGATATTTACACTGTTTTATTTTTCAATTATTACTGTAATCATCAGTGATCATTTCTCCCCTTTGTGAGCTGATATCATGAAAGTTTACTGTTTGTAGATGGTTGGAAAAACACAATGAACAATAAATCCATAAAAAAAACTTTTAGTCAAAAAGATAATATGTGAGGATGGATAGATCAAAACCCAATCTGTTCACTTTCAGAAACTTTTCGGGTGATCCAAAAAGTGTGAAAGTGTACACGATTTTTCTTTGCTCTTTCAAAAGGAAAAATACACTTTTGGAAAGGGAGATTTTGACCACGTGTGTAAAAATGAAACGTCCAAACACGAGAGAAAATAAAAGCATTTTTTTGTATAAGGGATGGAGATGTTGAGTTTTTATAACAATATCTTGATTATCTTTATACTCTCATTTATCATGCAAACTTTATAAAAATTAATAATATCCCTCTTTTTTGACATTTTTATTTTTCTTCTATACACCCCAATCCCACCCTCTCCTACTCTTATGTAGAGACCCATGCAGAGGTTGATTAAAGATTTTACAATGTAACGCTATAAATCTGTTAATAACTTGTTAAAAAATAATATCCCATAATTAAGTAGGGTTTTCCACTCCCATAAATACTTTTTTCCTAAATTTTAAATGTCATATCTACTTAAATTCAAAAGTGTCTTTTCACATTCCTGGGAAAACAATATCATAGCTTCTAACTCATCCTCTATCGGTCCTCTTTGAGTCACAGTGACATTCGTTCCTACAAGGTAGTCTCTGTTAGATAAATTAAAATAACCTTTATCTTTGTAATCGTGCGTAAGATAAAGCACCGGAACTATCTCTTCCTCTAATTACTCACTGTAGTTTCTTTGTGAACGTCTTTTGATGGTCTTGCATCGTCTGTTTTCAAATATGCTTATTAAATGTATGATTTTATATTTTTAAAAGTTATTATTAATGCCCATAATCTCAGCTATTTACTGCATGAATCTTTTATAACAGGTCTTCTTAAATTCGTCAACATTGCAAATCTTCATAATACCAGTCATCATACCCTACAAGTCTCGTCACTGCCCCTGAAAGCCGCGTTTAGTCTTGTGGCTCCGCGGGTCTCCAATTTAATTCCTTCCTTAAACTCCAAGAGAGGTTGTCGACCCGGCTAAACGATTCAGAAAATGCTCTGCAATTAGCAGAAAAGCCACTGGGGGCACCTGTTGATGAAGCTTCTCCTAAAAGCTCGAGCTTCCTCCTTCTCGCCTAATGCGAGCATTCAAGCTTCAAATCGATTTGGAACCTTTGTTTGGTTTTCGATGAGAGGCCCTCTGCTATGTGGGGGGAACCTCAGATGTAACCGTGAACTGAATAATGTATTGAAAATTTGAGTTTCAAAGATGTGCCAATGGAAGTTCTGCATAAGTGAAGGTTGCATTTGAAAATTATTGTATCAAAGGTTTGGGGAAATTGGGAAGAACATATTAACTCTTCAAAATGGTTCTTTTAGTTTTAACCTACAGTACAAACTTTTTGAATTAAGTTTAGTTTTCAGAAGAGGAATTTAGTGAAATTTAATCTGTAATAATTTAGTGATAATTCCAGATACTATTTCTCAACATGTGGTTCTCAATTTTATGGAACGGGGGAAATTGCAAATACTCTAAAGAAATGTACAGCAAATTACCTCTAATTGATAAAATAAAATAGTTTATACCCTGTTTGAAAAGTCAATATTACAAACAGGGTATAAACTATTTTACCTCTTTTCTGACATAAAGCTCGCCTACAAAATTTAAACATTCTAATCCGCCAGTATTCAAATCCCATATACTCGCAGTTGAGGACAAGTGCTGGGGGAAATTTAGATTTAATAGAGATGTTAATTTCAATAAAAGAAAAAACTAACCTTTCAATTTTATTTTGGCAAGACTATATTTCATGTTTTCATAGTGATTTCTTTATAAGTTAAACAGTAAACAACTTACAAACATTATAATGAGTTCTTTTGCTTTTATCAAGACCTTAACCGAAAAACCTGAACGAATATCAAGTTATAAAGGCCATATTAGTGTTTAGATCGTTAAAGTTATACATATACTTCCATTATATTAATACTTTCTTTCATTGTTGTGTCCGGTTGCATCCAATTTGCATCGATTTCACGCATTGCTTCGAATCTTAAAAGAGTCTGCGATAGTACAATCACCGACCCAATGAATGGTTATAACAGTAGATCAACGCACAGTTAAAATCTAAAACATATTTTGTTATTTTCTCTATAGTTTATGTGAAGGTTAGGTTGTGTGGAATTTTATCCCATCTTGAAATTGTATTCCGAGTTAAGAGAAAATTTAATGGTTTGGTTTAAGTTTTTCTCGACTTTGTATATTTAATTGACTGACACTAAATTTACATATTCCAGAATCTACAAACCGAGATTACCAGGTTGATGTTATTACCCATAAAATGCAATAAATAATGGTTTTCGTTGTAATAAATAACAATGACGCTATCGCTATGTCTATTCTTCCCCTTGGCTAAGACATGGACTCCTTCTCTCTGCTATCCTCTTATTAACCCTCCCATTGGATATCTCTTAAATCCCTCAGTAATAAGTAAGTTTAAAAAACCTAAAAGGGGTTAAGGACCACCTATTGAGGAAAAATTCTATTAAAAACGACAACACCGAATCCATTTTATTATTATTTTCCATGAAATAACCACGAGATCGTGAGAATTACGTACCTGAAAGTGCTATCGGTTTTGACAGTGAAAGTTTTTACAGTCACGAATCTTGCAAATTCGCAATGGTTTCAATCCAAAGGGCAATTTGTCAGCGCGATTGTGTTTTTCGTCATTCTTTTTCGTTTGACTTTCTGTTGGTGGAAATTAAAAATGTGAGTGACAAGTTAATGATAAAATGCTGTATGAATAATCACGGGTGGGTTTTGACAAAGATTTTTTAAACACTGAAGCGTCTCGTCAAAGTTATAACATGCCTGGGACCTGAAATTCCACCCGAGAATTTTTATTCAGGCGATACAATGGCCAAATTATATGGTTATATTTGAAGATTTTGAATTGGTGTAATCATCGTTGATGTGACGTATGAGATATAAAAAGATAGAGGAGTCCAGTAGGTAGTATGTCATTCAAGGGGACATGTCATAATTTAGAATGCTTTCTTCTAATCATTGAAATTATTTATTGATGTACGTTGCCAAGATTCATACTGGTGGAAAAATTCTTTATTTTTCTTTTATTATGTTGAGATTGAAAGATATCATTGTTTAGCATCGTATAACCAACTTTAGCACTATTTGTATCTTATGTGTAATATTCTAAATGGGACTCAATGGTGAATTCGGGAGATTAGTTTTTAAACAGTGGTTTTACTCAGGCTGTATAATTTACCTACCTCACAATATCATTCTGTCAATATCTAACCTTTGTCAAAAACGATCTCATCTGAAATATCGGCCTATATATTGTATTAGACGACGTAGACCAGTATATTGGTTTTTGCAGGCAAATATAGTAGTTGTTTACCCAACATTAATTTTTTCAAAGGGGAAAAATATCCAATTTAATTTTTTAGGTTCATTTAATTTAATTAGTGTTACTTAGAGTGTTATAGCCCTGTTTCTTATAACTAAAAATTCCTTAAAATGTCCGACACTTATTGTTAGTCACGATATTGACCTGTGTAATGTTATGACACTGATGAATGTTCCTGTGCTACCTGGGTAGCGGAATGATTCCCAAAAGTACCTGCTTCCTAACAATCAGTACCTAAAAGAATCCGTCAATCGCGCAACATTAAAACCTCCAATAAATAAAGAAAATTCCTAGAAAACTTGGACTATTGTTACCCTTGGACTATTTAACGTGGAAATTTCGCATTTCCATGTCAAAGACCCTAAAAAAGAATGACATTTAATGTACATCCCTTTCTTAATCCTCGCTACTAATTTTTTCTCATCCACTCTCGGGTGAATTAAAGAAGGACATTTGTATCGGAGCTTTTGGCACCCTCCGAGCAATTACATTTAACAAATGGCTCGAGAAACAAAGGCTCGACTTTCCCCGCCAGAATTTTAAACGCTTTCTCTTTTTCTCTCCCCAACACAATAATACAATTCATTAATTGAATCCACATTCTTTTCCTTTGGAAACAACAAATCGCTCCGGGTCAGAGTCACCATCATCATTGGAGAAAGTAAGGTTGGGGACCTCGTTAAAAGTGGTAGAAAAGGATTAAGGGGATCTCATGAATAAATGCAAGGATTCCTCTGAATATCTCTTTCATGTTGTGAGAAAAGAAGGTTTAATACTTCGTTTTCAGAGATGCGCCGAATAAATTCGCCATTGATATGCCGCGAACGTCGGAGCTTTGATCCATTATAAGAAACGGTGTTTAAGTGCGAATCTATTGTCTAATGGTGTTCGACTAATTGAAACTTCAGTTATACTTTTGCAAAGAAATGCATGAGATGCAATGAAATATTTTTATGGATTATATTAACGAAATGCCTAATGGAAGGACATCACTGGCAGTGTGAGATTCAAATGGGTATTAAGAAATCCCGATCGGTTTAAAGGAGGATGTTTTAGCTTTTAGCTTCAACAGGAGAGAAATTTAGCAAATATTATTATACTCGTCCTTATATGAACTTTCTGATACGCAGATTCATATGTATTAAAAAAACTCAATTTGTATGCTCCATTATAACGCTTTTTAATGGAGGTTCTTAGGTTTAATCTTTGAAAATCCTCGCTTTTCCTAGTGCCCCTGCAGATCCTCTTTACCATTCATTAAGAAATACTACTTTAACATAATTTTTGGGGTATAAAGGGAAGTCCTCTTTTGAATGTAAGAATACTTTGTAACCTGATGTGTTAAGGCATAAAGATATACGGATGTCGGTGTAACTAACTCTGAACTTGGGATTTGTGAGAAATCTGAATGGGCTGAAAGTATCTTGAGGAGAAATACCTCTTTAACACGTGCATTTTGGTTGTTGAAATTTTTTTTTAATGGCAGGTAATTTGGACATTGTTCATTAACCCATGTCATGCCGTTATCAGTACTTTCTTCCCGTTACCCAGTGGGCATCTGTGGACCGAAGCCACGGAGGTGAAGTATTGTTCGCCCACGCCACACACATTCACACAGGCACAGTCCCTTTTTACAGGGTGGCCACATTCATTCCTCACACACAAGGACAGAAACTAACATCCATGCCAAACGGGGATTCGAACCCCTGACGTACGGCTTCGCAGTCAGATGCTCTCACCACTTGGCCAGTACGTCGGCCATAAAACTAACATTTACATCGATATTTCTTAGAAATTGCGAAAATTTTAGGACATAATTTGAACACTTTTATAGAACATAGCACTCGAAAGAAAAGTCTTAATAAGCCAACCTTTAAGATGTAGAATAACGTTAACATCATTTTGTGAGGCCATTACTGTCATTACTTTTCTATAACGGTATTTAATAATTTTAATTTAGTTATTCGACCCACCTCTTATAGAAAGTGAAATAATCATTAAATATGGAGACCGAACCAAATTTATTATTGTTATTAAAATTATTTAAATTTTGCCACCTATGAGTACAGTACTGTAAATACTTGACCCAGGAGATGCAGTATCTCAATTTTGAAAATAAAAGTTAATTAATCGTACTTTTAAGGGTGGTCCTCATTAAGAGAACAGGCCACTTACGGGTCGCCTACCTTATTTAATCTAGTTTCTCGGAGAAAGGCTATAAACTACACGTTTTTTCAAGAGCAAATAGATCTCTATAGCAAAAAAAAAACGAATGTTTGTTGTATCAGATCAAAGAACCCTGACAATGAAATTCCCCACGCGATACAAAAACCAAAATTGCCATTCCTCCCATGGATATCAAACTCACGATTATCCCCTTCCCCACAATGCAGCAGCCGCGGGTTCTGCCGGAAAAGGTATTTTATGGCCACCAGACGTGATTAGTCGGTTTTTCGGTGGCAGTAAAACGCTTTTAATTACGAGAGCCCCAACAATGGAAGACAAGGCACACACAATGCGAGACGCGGAAGCAGAATAAATAGTCGGCTTTTGCATCTCTAATGCCTCCAGTTAATTGATTTATGGCCGCTTTGTTGGTTAATGGGGACTTTACACTTGGAGTCTTTCTCTGAAGGTTGTGATCGGTTTTGGAAAAACATTCTCCCTGGGTTGACAGTGGAGAATATCAGTTTGACGGAGTACATCTTTGCCAGAATAAAAGGGTTACTTATGTGTAAATCAGGTCTGCTCAACATACAGCCAGCTCTTATTCTGAAGTTGATGTCATGTATAATCCTAAAAATTAAAATTCAGACGAAAAAAATATTTTTGTTGATTTTTAAATGCATTAAAGTGTTATATTTAAAAATATAGAGTTGTTAAAAACTTTCAGCTTGTAACTTTTTTAGTCTAATTTTTAACTGAGCATCTATCTCGAAATATTTTCAATGAAAATTACTGGGGTTATAAAACACACTTTCGAGTTTGTATTAATACTTTCATTTGATTTTTAATTGTTTTAATTAATAAAATAACTGACTTGTTTCATATTACCCCTCGTGGGGTAACAAGATAGAGTCACTTGGGGTAATAAGATACATGTAAATAATTCCTTTCCGCTATTACTTGGCAGGTGTATTATTTTTTTCAAAGAAAGCTAAATCTGCTTCATAAACTTAAAGGAAAATCCTGTGGAATTTGCTTCTTTTTACCCCACTCTCCCCTAGGTTAAAAATAGCAAGAAATAGCAAATCACAGCTCTGTGAATCAAATCATTATTGTCATAGGGACCAATTAAAAATGAACTAAACTAAATTTTTACCATGGCAATTGTTATTTTGCTGTAAGTGCTAACTAAGCATCATCTTGAATTGAAAGTACTGTAAATTCCTATTAATTAATTTGGATTAAAAAACTTAAATTTGTGATCTTTAAAAGTCAAATAATATGTTATTTTAAATGACAAAAAAAATGCCACCGAAAATCATGGCACGCACGCACACAACACACACATAAACATACACACACAACACATAACATACACACACAACACAAAACATACACACACAACATATACATACAAACATATACACACAAACATACACACACAACATACACATACATACCTAGTTTGACTGCAGCATGGCGGTTCTTATGTTCTTAGAGTTGACGTGGTAGAAGATTGACCGATTTCTATATTGCTTACCTTCTTAAATTAAATGTATTAAATTGTGATTTTCAAGCACAATGGACAACTGCATAAGTATTAATTATTTTAAGTTTTAATTTATTTCCAGGAGGGTTTTATGAGTCAAGTGGGTTTCAAATTTCAGAGAGAGATAGTTTTTTATAAGTCAGTCAAATGGGTTATTTTAAAAATTTTGGGTTTTTCAAAAATATCTTTGGGTCTTAAGAGAGAGAGAGAGAGAGAAAATTTTTATAAGTCAGTCAAATGGGTTATTTTCAAAATTTTGGGTTTTTCAAAAATATCTTGGGGTCTAAAGAGAGAGGGAGAGAGTTTTTTATAAGTCAGTCAAATGGGTTATTTTCAAAATTTTGAGTTTCTCAAAAATATCTTTGGGTGCAACCCAGTTGGTTTCAACTCGGCAACCCTGATATGTAAGAAAAATATCAATAAGCAATACAAAACTTTCGATACTTCCCAACGCCAAATCTAATCATGGACGCTATAGCTAAAAACCTCTTCTTCCCATAAAAGACTTTTATAGAGGCACGAAAAGACGTTTTACCAGATCATCCATTGTAGCACTACCTATAACATCGCTTTGCAATTACTATTGCGCCGCGGCCCCAACGACCGACTACTTATTGCAGTAGCTCAGAGAACTACTACCAGAACATATGAAAGTCCATACTGCAGCCCATCGTGGAATCTACCTTGATGGTAGACACCAGAATGGGCGAATGAAACTAACGAACAAATAGTTATCCGTTCACAATAAAAATAATAAAAGTTAAAAACACACACACTAATACAACACCAACTGTCAAACTGTGTCCAACCGCCTGTGTGCAGTGTTTGACCTACATTTAAACTCTTTTCAATGTCTGTTTCCAGAAGATGTTTAAGAGTTTGATTTTCAGAGGATGTTTAAAATACAGTGTAAAAACTTTATTATAAAATTTTATATTTATGGGGGGGGGGTTCAAAAATAATAAAAGGTTAAAAAACAACCGCCCGCCTAATACAAAGCCAAACAATGTCCCACCGACGGGTGGCAGAGTTTGACCTTCATTTGAACTCTTTTTAATGGCTGTTTCCAGTTTCCAGAAGATTTTTATAAGTTTGAGCTTCAGAGAACGTTTATTATATAATGTAAAAACTTTATTATAAACTTTTAAAAAAATAAACGTTGGCAGCGTCATTTGAACTCTATTTAATGACTGTTTCCAGTTTCCAGAAGTTGTTTAAACGATTTGAGGTAACCAAAGGAAGTTACTATACAGTGCAAATTACAAGTATGCTTATTATACAGGGTAAAAACTTCATAATAAAACTTTAAAAAAGTAAACGTTGGCAGAGCGTCATTTGAACTCTATTTAATGACTGTTTCCAGTTTCCAGAAGTTGTTTAAACGATTGAGGTACAAAGGAAGTTACTATACAGTGTAAAATAAAATTGTTTTACTCAGCAACAATAATCATTCAGACTATTTTTGCATAAGGCGCCATTGTTGTTAAAATTATAACAATGAGTTAACTTCACTGTGTTATGTGTATCCAAATGTAAAAAGGCTACTCTGAATCTTCACAATTTTACAATTTTTTTTTATTTACATTACAGTACAGGTTTAATACAGAAATTAGAAAATAATTATATTTGTCACCAAGAAGAAAAACAATTTGTTTAGGTGACAGCAATAAATTGAGTATAATATAATTAATTTGGAAAAAAAATTAAATTATTTAAAAACATATTACATTACACAAAGCATATAATAATAAAACAATAACATAAAACATACATAATAACAGGCACAGCTAGGCGTTATATAATTACTATTAATTCACTATAATAAAAAAAATACATCTAAATTATCTATTTCATTTAAAAAATTATGTAATAATCGTTTAAAAGTGGTTACATATGGAATACTTTGAAGATTGTAAGGTAGTCTGTTATATAGTTTGGGGGCAAGATAAAAGAAATGCTTACGAAAAATTTCTTTGTGTACGCGAGGGACTTGAAATATTTCAGATGGTCTTCTAACAGAGATATTGTTTTTAGTTATACAAATATTTTTATTTCGATGTAAAAATAAAATTATACGAAAAAAAGCAATGTGACGAACAGGCAAAAGACTAAGACTATTTTGATCCTATCTTCATCCACTATAGAAGGGAAGAGAAGGACGTAGCCAAAGGAGAGGATTAGGCCGATTAGGGATTATATCCCTCCGAAATTCAGATATTTTCTTTTTGTTTACCATAGAAAATAATTAAATTCATCCACTTTCCCACCGAAATTCCGGTATGAATATTGTCAAACCGTTTCGTAATAGGGCGCAAAAGTTGTCTTTAGTCTACAATTATTTACAACCTCAAATTAATCAAATAATATCTTGAGGCGCAACAAATGCTTTTAAATTTAGAGAAAATTCGGATTTTTTTTTTCATAAAACTTCAAATAAAGACAAAAATAATATCCTCACAGTGGCGGATCCAGGATTTGGTTTTTGGAGGCCTAAGAATTTTTATAATCCAATTATATCTTCTTGATTATCTTTAATAAGGAAAAGGTAGTGAATTATCATGCTCCAACCTCTAAAAGGGGGGTCTGGGAGTCCCCAGAATTTTTTTGGAAATTTATGTAAAATAAAATCCACTTTTCATTTTGTTTTGGTACGCCTCATCCAATTTCGGATATAGATTTTATGGTAGAATTTTTGCCTTTTGACAAATTTAATATAAAACAGAGTTGTAATAATAGAGTTACAAGTACTAAGGGGCTCTAGGGGTCCTCCCCTAGAAAATTTTGAAAACAAAACAAAACCAACAAAATCATGCACCTAAAGTCATATTTTTTCAACTATTTCACTTTATCATGTTTTAGCAATTAAATAATCATGGCATTTTCGTTAGTGAACTTTTTAGAGGTTAAAAGGGCTACATAATTCACTTTTCGTTCTTCAAATTAGGGTTGTGGATCATTCTTAACAATGCCCCGTTTCCTATTACCCCATTTAAACAAAACTTTGGGGTAGTAAGAAACACTAGAATTTTATCCCTAAAAAATTATTTATCACATTTTTCTCTCTATTATTTCACTCTTTAATTAATTTTATTTTGCTTATCAAGTTAAAAAGTTAACTCAATTAAATTTATTATTACTTCATTTTCCTGAAAACGGTCGGATAGTAAGAAACACTTCTATACTCACCACTTTAATGTTTATTGAAAAATTTATAAGTAATTATATTAAAACTATGTATCAAATTTGCGTTTTAATTTAAGTTAAGGTGATTAAAGTAAAATATTAAGTTAGTTTTTTATATTCACACATTGAAATTCCCACACACATTGATGGGAATAGTTTCGAGGGTTTCTTCATAAACCTCCTGAATCATTTGAACCTGAAGGAAAGGGGTAGAGCTGAGTCTATAAAGAGGAAGAGGAATCGACTTTAAAAAAACAACCTGAGTTTGTAGAAAAAAATTGATTTTTTTTTTGGGGGGGGAATAACTTTTTAGTCTCACAAAATGAAATATGTGAAACACCATTTTATTTGTTTTGTCATGATTTTAATTGATCAGACAATGTGGAGAATGTAACCCATAAAAAGAGAGATGTAAATGAACTGTGGATCAGATGTGAAGAAATTATTAGATTAGAACCCAGTTCAAGGATTTAGTTTCTGATTTTGCTACCATTAAAAACTTTGTTTTGTGGACATATTTTAGATTTCTCTATGGGATAAATACTTGTTATTATAAAGATAAATAATGAAAGAGAGAATGAGAATAATAGGAGTGAGACAGGGGAAAATAAAGCTAAACATAATCGTAAGGAATGAGAAATGGAAGAATAGAGGAGGAATGCAAAAAAAAAGAGGAAGAGAAAAAAGAAAAAGGGAGTGTAGAAGAAAGTAAAATTAAAGAGAGGAGAGAAAATAGTGTTAAACCCAAATAATTTCTCTAAAGCCTCTCTAGGAGTGTTCCGGTTCAACTAAAACCAACCTATATAATACTATACACTACCTCAGACTACTGCTTGTTATCAAACTTCTATACTAGATACTATCAGAGGTATCCAACTTGAAAAACTCAACATAAGGTCAAAACAAAAGTACCAATGTCACCGAAGGAACACCAACAATTCCATATTCAAAAAGTACTTTAATTGTAATTATTTTACACCTTACGTAAGTTATAGTGTCACCTTTCCTCCTCATAAGTTTTAACATCCTTTCAAAACGTACTATTTCGGGAACTTATGGTTCATAACAAGCCGCCGTTTCAAACCCTGGTGCACTTCTCCCTCGAGTAAGTGTTTAAATTCCAGGGTGCCTGTCGAACACGAGAGGCTGCCTCAGTCGGGTGGCGACCACTCCACTGCGATTCCGGCTTCCCTGCGACTCACGTGCGACGCTCCATCGGCACGCACACGATACCTCCGGGGGTCCTTCACCTTTTTTTTTTCTGGCTGCGATCGTTTTCACACCGAAAGTGTACTACCCTCTTTTGATGAGGGTCTTCTGTACAGCAGTGAAGTATAAACTTTGAGAACACTTATTAACAACCTATAAATTGTTAATATAGTTAATAGGTGTAATTGTAATCGAAGGTCGTAATCTATTAGTAACTGCATGGTATAGGAATAGGTAATACCGCAAGAGGTCTCGAAGGGATCGCTTAACGTTGGTTAAAAGGATATATAATTCTTAAAAGCTGGGAGAAGTTACTTTTGTGGTCTTATAAATGAATTGTACTTAATTATATTTTATAAATTAATTCAGAATTGAGACTCTATAATAGTTAATTATGCTAAAACGTTTTTGTTTATATTGATTATCGTTGTATATTGTGAACAAAAGGCTGAAGAGTCTATAGCAATACAAACGTGATTTAATTAGATTTTATAAATTTTCCAAGCATTTAACATTGGTTGATAAAAGTTAACAAGGGTCTTCAAATTGCAATTTTGAGATAAAATGTCAAATGTACGATGATATATTCTGAGAAACCAGAAAAAAGGGGCTATTTGTAAAAAGTATCAAATGATTCAATCTTTTTGAAACAGATGGAAAACTACCAAATCTGAAAAAAAAATACTAATATGTAACAAATCTTTCTTGTACTTAAATTTAGAATATTGGAAATCAAATTCATTAATTGGTCATTATTAATGCTTCCTTACACCTCCCTTGGGAATTTCGAGATATTTGTTTTAATTTGGTTCCGTCCGAATATAAGCAATTAAAATTCGAATTCCTTTCTACACCCAAAGATTAATATGGAGCAAATTAACAAAAACAAACGTATCTTCTTAAACAAATGTTAATTTATACTTTAAAAACACATACATTTACATAATAGTATAATGAGTAAATATTTTCTGAATATCTCTCTACTGCCAAAGCAAGGGAAATTAAACAAAGAGGATTCGAAATTAGATACAAATGATGCTGTAAAATCGTTTCAAGAGGTAACGAGTCAATAACCAAGGCTTTGTTGACTCACAGAAGCGTGTCAAACGATGGGCAGAATTACGTTCTTCGGGGAAGTTCCGACGTTTGTTGACAAATGTTAATTAAAAATAGAAAACGTGTGTGCTTTTCACGCGATCAATGGTTTCCTGTCACGAGAGCACAAGCTCCGCTAACTCTTCGCGAGTTCTTGACCTTTTGAGATAGTCAGTTGAAATGTGTTATACTAGTTTAACTATTTTGGGATTTCCTAAGTATCCGAAGCAGTGGGATAGCCGAGATGTTCTCCTTGCGTTTCACCCTCCTTAATCATCTAGCTAGGAGGTGGAGGTGGGACACCTAAAGAGTCCCAAAAGTTTAGAATGAGTAAATTACTGGTTTTATATAAAAAAAGTTTCCATAATTTTTTAATACTCTTATTCATCTCTTATTTTTTTTATGAAAATGTATATGAATCTACAAAACCTTGTTACAACCCGTCCGGATTTCTATGTACTAACTATCTCAGGGATTTAATTTTTAAATCGGCCTCTGAATCATTTTTGATTCCTGTGCTATTTTTTATCATCCAAAAGAACTTGCTCAAAATTAAAAAAAGCAGGATTATAAGCTTTCGCATAGGGGCTTCATGATATGAAAATCGATAAAAAGAAAATAAACTTTTATCTAGTATCAAGTTATAAAGACTTTGTGACGTGTCTGAAATTTAATCCATATCAACCATTACAAACATTTGTGATTATGTGGAATGTTTCTTTTCCCATCATTTCTATTCCTTCCTGTATCATAACCGTGAGAACGATCAGCAGTCAAGGATCAACCTTTTGGACACGGGTCTCGAAGTTCCATGGGCGAATGCTCAGGAGAAACATGAAAACCGATAGCCACAGGTCAGTGTCTCATTCATGTGCTGCAGAATATTCTAGCTGAAATGAAAACCTGATCAAATAGACAAAAACATAATAAAACATTTATTTTCCATCTACTATTTTTAGGGGGAAAGAGAGAAAATAGTGATTTTTTCACATTCTTACTGACTTAATGCCAATAGTCTTTAAACTGGGTCTTTGGCCCTATCAAATAAAATCCAGTTGACTTACTGTTAAGAAGATAAGGCACTCCGAAAAAGCTCTTGTAAGTACTCCCTTATTTAGAGCTAGAGTTTCAAAAATTTGAAAGTGCCAGAGCCGTTGAGCCATCAGAGTACCTTGAACCAAAAAAATTTGCTGTCTGGAGAGTTTATGAAAAATTTCATCTACTTCTGTAAGAAAAGGCAAGTTCAAGCAGAAAAAATGTCTAGAAAACTTTATATTGTTTACCTACATCGGGAAAACGAAGTTACATGGCTATGAACTTAAAAATAATATGCGGTTTAATGGAGTGGAATATTTCTTTTCAAACTAAGCTCAGAGCATTAACAATATCCCTATCTCGATCTAGTATTTGTTGTAAGTACAAGGCGGATGCGATTCACATGTTAAAAGCAGCGTGAGAAATCGTTATTCTCCAAAGAAGTTAACTTCTCCACATGTTTAAAGCATCAGTTTGGAGAAGACAGCGAGTCGTCGGTGTGAATGGCCCAAAGAAACAACCATCCCAGATCGAGTGCTGTCATCGTCGTGATCACGCCAGGCTATTTCTTGCGGCTTGTTGAACGCTTGGGAAGAAAATTGAAACGCGTCCAAGTGGATGGATGCGGCACGCGGGTCGGATCCGGTGGGAAGGGATCTGACGCATCACGCATCCAGATCCTTCACTCCGATTCCTCTGGATCCGGATCCACGTGGAAGGGTCAGGGACTCACCACTCAAATATAGTGAGCATCTGCTGGCAGGCCCGTATTTAGGGGTTTTGCCACCCCCTCACTTCAACTTTCTTTTAAGAAAAAGCAGAGTTTTTTCCACAATTCTTATTAGAAGTCAAGTACGAGATTTTAGGCCAAAAGAGTCGCATTTTCTGCAAAATATAAGCATGAATCCATATTACTATTAGATAACGATTCTACTCATACATAGGTGGAATAATTGCCCAACCTTAAATTAACCCTAAAAATTAAAAGATATATGCTATAACCTTGTTGAATTTGTTTTTTAAACTTGGGTGAGTGAGCCTGAGAATTTGGGGCTTCTCCACCAGAAAATATTTAAATTTTGATTTAGAAAAAAATAGTGTTTCGACTCAACTCACTTTTGGACATCATTTCTTGGACGTGACTTTCGCCTCCTTTCTACGTTATTGAATTTTCAAGAAAAAACACTTTAACACGTTTTTCAACTTAGTAATTCCAACCAGTAATTCTGCCCCCTTTACACTTGTTGTTCATGCCTAAATACGGCCATGTCTGCTTTTATTTAAGCCTGCACAATCCAGCGTGTTCCATAGTTGTTGAAAATTAATTTATTGCGGAGAATTAGAGCTAAATTAGTTAGTCTAATCTAAATAAACCACCTTACCTAGTTTTGTGAAAAACAAACTGTTGATATCTTGGGAGAACCTGAGATGCAAACTGCAAAAACGGGAGAAAGAAGTTTTTATCTTTATCATTATTGCATCTTTTACAAGTTAGTAATTAGCACCCCAAAACTGAAGGCTAATGGAACGGAGATGGACACTACCTGATAGGCCACTAAGCTTGGGCAGAATTTTAATGGATTTTTTTTATTATATCCTAGACTTTTTCTTTGAAGGTTGTAAATAACAAGAACACATACACTAATTGACGATGAAGCAAGAGTGCAGTTTTATTTGTTTTGTTTTCATTCAAAAGTATAGATGAAACTCCTTAAATATTTATTAAAAGATGGGAAATTTAAATAAATCCACAAAATGTTTTTTTTTGCTTAGGTTTAAAAACCTTTAAGTTAACACTTCCCAAACTTTTTTTAATAGTAGCAATGCAAGCTATTTAACGATGGTAACTGTTCAAGATCACCTTTGCCCTGTAGAACAGCCAGAAATAATTTGAAAGGGGTATTGGAATAAAAATTGGTAAAAGAATATTACCTTTGTTATTCAGGTCCGTATTGTTAAGGGTAAATATTGCTTTTATTGCGTTTGCTCCTATATACACAAATCTCAACCTTTGAAAAAGCAAAGAACGCTGAAAGCAACTATTGTCAATCCATTTTCGAGGTTTTAATGCATGGAAAATCTCTTGAGAGAAACATGAATGATTGACTTTGTAAGCTTACCTTTCGCGTGATATTCAATAAGCAAGATCGATGAACTTCGTAATAACAACACGGAAGTGGAGAAAATATTTAAATTTTTCTACTCTTACGAAAGCTGATGGTAAACGACTTCAGTTTTCCCAACAGTATTTGCCTCTATGCACCTAAATTATCCACATTAGACTTAACTCGAAAATTGTTATGAAAACAGATAAATTGGGGTGTAATAAACTCGTTTTTAAATTTTTAAGCTGACCTTTAGAGATGTAAAATTTGAGGGAGTTTTTACGGTTGTTTGACATTATTGTGCTTTTATATGCGTATCTTTTTCTTTCATTAGAAAAGTAACTTATTTAGGCACTGCGAGCGAATTTTAACTTGCACAGCACAATGAAAAATATAAATTAGTTCTACTTTCCCATACATAGTTCAATTCTCGTGGATGTAGGGTAAAACGGGGCAATTTGAATTTAATACACTTTCAATACCTCAAAAACTATCAAGGTTATTTTGGTCGTGTTTATACGAAAAGTTGTGTCTATATGCCTAAGCATAACATATGAAAACATTAAGCTCTGTAATAAGTCTATAAAATTTGGTGCAAGAAACTAAAATTTTTTCATCAAAAATTTCCAAAAGTAAATTTCTAAGTAAAATGTAAAATTTTCCTGAATCTATTCTACTTGGAATACAGAGATCTGTAAATTTGAAAAGCAAGTTCATTCTTGTTGTTAATAGGGGAAATGCTTAAATTTTAAATAACCTTGGTCAATTTTTTTAATTAAAGGTTTCTGTTCAGAAACAACAGATGGGGCAAATTGATACACTTAGATGTGGGGTACTTTAATACACTAGTTCTATATAAAGTGCAATAGATGGCACAAACCATTAGTGCCTTATTTACTTTCTATATGATTTTTGGTGAAGATACCTTGGAATATTATTTGACTTGATCACGGGGAAACTATCCCATCAAAACAGTTCGTTATTTCTTTAATTAGAGATTTTTTTAAAATGACCATTTGTCAAATTCTTTAATTATTTTTATTTCTAAATGTTTAATGGAAAAATGATTTTTTATACTCGAAAAAATGTGTTAAAAATGTGCTGCAGACTCATGTCAATAAATGTATATTTGTTATTCTTCAAAACTTTTGTTATTAATTACTATTTTTGAGCAAATTAATCACTGTATTAAAATACCCCAAGCGATGCATCGAAATGCCCCACTGGTGGGGCATTTTGATACAAAATTGAATTTTTACAAAGGTCGTTATATTTTTATTTTCATTAAACTTATATTTTTTTCTAATTGGTCTTATAAAATTGAGTCATTCTTAGATATTTTTAGAAAAAAACTATCCGAATAAGTCATTTTTTCCACTCAAATAATGGATTTAAATTTGGCTGTATTAAACTGTCCCGTTTTCCCCTACCTCAATTTTAATTGATAAAGTGTTAGGAGTGCATGGGTGATATTCCTCAAAAGGAATATTTATTGACATAAAAAATTAAATTATAAAAGGCTTGCGGGAGTAAAATCACTATAGAACTAATACAAATTGAAAGATCACTGAATCTACTGATTTACGTCTTACACCTTTTTAGTTATTATTGAATTTAATGTGTACGTTAAGTGTATGACTGAAAATGTGTTTTCTCTACAGCAAAGGTTTTGAATTTCATTATTTTTAAACTTTTCAACGCATAATTTTAAGAACCTTATTTATTACTGATATAGAAATACAATTATCATATTGCCAACCTTTTCTTTCAAAGATACCATCTAAAACATTAATCCTTGATAATTCTTGGTAACTTATACACAATACAAAGACCAAAAAAACCTCTTTATACCTTTAAAACAATCCTCATCTGATAATTTTCTGTTTGTTGTCTTCAGAGAATTCCTTATGGATTATTATGTAAGGGTGAATCATTCATCGGGAATACGCAAAAGAGAAAAAGAAGACACGAGGGATTTGATAGTAAGGAACTCTTCAATGGAATCGCCGAAAGGAAAAGCACATTGTTCCTTAACTTGTTAGGTAGAAACTACACAAGTTGTTCCATTCAACACGAATGCGGGGAGCATCCATCCGCAAACGATTCCAAAGAAACGTTTTTGAATTAATTTCCCTCGGTGACAAGTGCAGCAATTTTCATTCCTAGAAGTTCCTCGAAGGGAATGCTGGAAATGCGGTTCTGGTAAACAACAACTTAAGATGAGTATTTGGTAATTATTTACTAATGAATGAACTATATATTACCTAAAGAAAATACTCATTTCAAAAATGTTATGTCAAGCTTTTGCAAATTTTAGAAAATTAAGAAAGCCGTTCAAAAATTGAACTAGACCAGGAGGTTCTTAACAGCGCGACCCCCTGGAGGGTTGAAGGTCGTGTCTTAGGGGGTTGCGAAATACAAAGAAAAAAAAATTAAAAACAAATTAATAAGAATATTTTTTATACTGTTGCGACAGTCTAAAATTACTGGGAAAACTATAATAAAAACTGTACTAAATTACTGGGATTACTATACAATTAACAGTGTAAAATTACTTGAAGATCTCGATAGTAAAATAACCGTATCTGTCCTTCACTAATTGAAATGTTGTTCATAAAAAGAACGATCTGAAACCCTGTCGTAACTATAAAATAATATCTTAAGAGTCAGCTTTTATGGGCATTTACCGTTCCTCCCCGACGTCTTCGAATTTTAAAGGTCATTTCCACGATTTAAATTTAAATTCCAGTGATCTAAAAAATAGTTTATAGCCCTAAAGGTCTTTCTAGTAAGGCAAAAGTTCATGCGTGAGTAAAAATTGCCTGATAATATGCCTTGAAATTTGAAAATTTCCCAATTTCTCCTAAGATGATTTTGCGATTAAGTTGGTTCTTTTAAACAGGTTAAAATAATGATCAGATTATCAAAACGTATAAAATAATGAAACTGTTGATAACATACTATCTGTAACAATTTTCAAAAAAAATATTGAAAATAATTATTCTTGAGTGCTTTTTGTTAATTTTAAGTTATTCAAAGGAATCGAAACGAACTTAACGATATAGCTTATTTAATGCTTAAAAGAAAGGACTTATGAAATCCTAATGCTGTTACCCAATACCTAAATTTTTATTCATGGGTAATTTTAAAAAGAAAACGAAAAAATACAAGGTTATGAAAATAGTATTTTTCTTTTCGAAATACTATAATTCTACAAAGAATGTTTCTCATTAATAAAACTACATTTATTTAAAAGTCCAAGTAAACTCATACTCGTTTAAAAAAAATTTAATTCTTCATGCATATGCAAATAATCAACTACGTGTATGTTTGCTTGAAGAAGGATAAAAAAATATTTATATCGCTTTTTAAGACATCTGAATTATCTTATTTTTCAGAAAATTATGGATAAATATTTCTAGTTCAAAACACGTTTTCCTCAAATTATTTACCCTAGAGCAAATACACACAACATTTCCTAACTGAAACTAATTTCAGAGAAAATCGAAAAGGAGAGATACTAACATAATAGTAATAACTAACTCTAACTTGTGTTATTTTAACAGAATCGAAGAACGGTATATTCTTACAATGAATATCAATTTCAAGGTACTATTAAGATGATTATGTAGCATTCATTTCTTAAGGCTATCGGTGTTTCTGGATAAATAGTACTTTAGGCAATTACTTGTTATTTATTCTAAGTAATGATGTCCAATTTCGAAATTCATCCACTCTGATATACTATATACCTTAAACTAGATTGCATAAAATTTCCTACACAATACATTTATATCCAATGTTTTTAACTAAAGAGAAACTTTATTACTTCTGTTTTGGCTAAATATGATTAATGATTTTGAATTGAATGAAACACATTTATAAGGCATTTATTATACATATTATATATTATTTAACATTATATAGAACCATTTTATAGAAAACATTTTTCTCTAACAACAGCTATTTTCTTGAAATAGGGATATTATACGAATCCGGCACTTCAGTAATAAATGTATTTCTTTATATGAGACATACGTGTCCAATAACATCATACCGTTACCCCACTCTAAACACTCCAGTCTGCTTTTCTCTAGTTTCCAGAAAATAGGCGTTTCTACAGATAAGTAAAACTGATTGCATGATTTTCAATAAATTTATTTGAAATTAGTAAGTTTTTTCAGATCTAATGTTATGATGTTTCAGCATCTCTTAATGGCTTCTAAAATGTCCTTAGGCGAAAAAGACCAAAACAATTTTTGTCTAGTTAGTAAAGATATGAGAAAAACTTCCCCCAATACAATTTTCTTGAAATAATATTCATAACATATAAATTTCATAAGTTTCATGAAACTTGCATAACCATATTTCTTGCTTAAGTGTAGGGTACCTTCAATTCGTCCAATTTAAAGAAATATCAATCAAGTAATTCTTAAAAATGAAATCGTATTACCCTATCGATTTATTCTGTATCCCCATTGGGTCTCAATTGTATTATTGATTTATTATTATAAACTGATTCCTTAATGAACACCATTAGTGCATGTGAAGATATTGAAATTTACGACTCATATAATTCTTATTTCGAGGGGAAATTTACAACAGCTGTCATAGCTGCATTTCACCCAGTCAGTTTTGGTGTGAGAGCCTCTATATCCTTCTTCAATGGAGCCTTATGTTTTGCGTGATGCTTACTCATACCCTAGTATAAAGCACAAAAGGCCTTCACAGTAATTTGAAATAGCCATCCCCAGTTTGATGGATGGGTACCAAATTACCCCTTTGAACTAAATACCTTCATTCTTCACTTTTTGACGCCTGTAAAACCCCTTCGCCGCACTGCCCTACAATAGCGGGACACGCCTTCACACCCTCATGAGGTTCTCAACTTTACCCTGCACTATAAATAAGGACCATAGCAAAAAAAAAACCAGCACGTTACCCTCTTTTATGTTTAGAAAAGAGCATTAGCACTGTAATTAATCACTTTTAATGTTGAACAATACCTATTTAATGTCAAAGGAGCTTTTACATTTCAGGAGTGCTTTGAATAATATAAAAGCTTAAAGTCAATTCAGAATCTTCTCTGATATCGAGAAGAGGGATTTCTACAAATTTAAATTCAAACGTGAAAACGCAGACTAAAATAAATTGTTGATGATTCTAAATTTTGGACTACTCCATTTTCAAAGTTCAAAAGGGTGCTAACTTTAATCGTTCATATCTACTAAAATAATTTAAGCTATATATTCAAGAAAAAAATCTTTTTGTTATATGATATTACAATTAATTAATTTTTTAATTAAAGTTATCGTTCTATCTCTTCTCACATAAGAGACGTTGTTTCCAAATAAAAGTCGTATTAGGGACGTTTGAAATATCCTGTATATTTTTAGAAGGAATTTTATGACAATTAACACTATGGCTCAGAATTTCATTGAATTGAATTTTTCCTTATTTTAAAATTCATTAAGTATGAACTTTTCTTTTAATACATTCAAGTTTCTTTTCTTTACCAAAAAAGATCCTGAGAAATACAAAGGTTGGGCCACCTCCAAGTTATGGAATTTTTTCCTATCAATGCTAGCGTTATAAAGGTATAATTAAATATTACCTCAGGATCTTTCACTTTCTTTTGACAAAAATAAGTATAATTTATTAGGCATCATTTTCAACTAGAAACATATGATAAGAATGAAAGTGGTGTAAGGTCGAAAGTTTGAAAAAAAAAAGATGTAAGGATAAGCTTTTGTATGATATGGTATAAGTATTTTGTATAGTATGGTTGTTGACTAGGTGTAAAATTGTTGTTCTCTAAAGTGCAGCTCTGAAAATGCCTTCTGTATAGGAGTTACACTGCACAGAAACACACTGGTACAGAAAACCTTCAATTACTCAAAACTGTGTTAGGTGGAATTACGCCACTGTCGTTTGACCAGTTCATTTCGAATGGAAACGAGATAAAAAAAAGGCGTTGATCAGAATATTCATCGAAGTTTTGTGAACGCAAAACCTCATTGTTTTGTGCGAGGGACCGGACGATGCCATTTCGCTCTCTGGGTGGGCCGTCGGTGATTACTTCTCACCTGAATCCCATCCAATCCGGACGAAAAAAGAAAAGAAATCTCGAGGCACACGTGTGGTCTAAAACATAGTGACGGAGGATTAATTAATAGAGAAACCGAGGGTATTTCAACCCTCCTTTTTAATGTTTGTTTTGATGTCGGAGGTCGCCAAACTATTAGGAAGGTCTAAATTACGTTTTCTCAGAAGTGGTTGATGAAATCTTATGGGGTTGTGAAGGGTCAAAGATCTCGGAAATATTGATAGGAAGTCATATTAATCGTATGATTGATTATTTTGTACTTATGTATCAACAAAATCATACTTAACTACCTTTTTTTGTTTTGATTTCTAATTTTCAATCTGATTTAGATGTTTAAAGAAGAAATTTATTACTCCACTGATATTGGGGCACTTTCATCATACATTTGAAATAATAATCATCATTATAGGTTACAAGAATTTATCCGAGAAATAAACTAAGCCATTTGGTCACTCAGAAACGAAAGGAAGGATATACAAATCCCTATCACACGGATCACAGATTAAAAGTTCACCAATAATGATTGACACGATTTGTGTTTCATTAAATTGACATCAAGATGAGAAGTGTTTTTGTTCCAAATAATAACACACGGTGGACATCATTCAAGGATCTATTATCCTAATAGTGATGGAAATGGAAAATGACTTCTTGGAAAGGCCAATACCTCTTTCTCAGAGGAATTTCAGTCGTCTGGAGGGCAATGTTTTCTTAAGAGACGTGTTTGTAAGAAGCCAATATACAGGGTGTTTCAAATGTTCGTTTACGACTTTTATTTGGAAACATTGGTCATGGCAGTAATGTGTACCCATAGGTAAGGGTAAGTAAGTGGCCATGCTAAATCTAATGAGACGGCTTACAGTGCTCCTAGCAGCAAAAATAAGAAAGTAAAAAATATTAACAAATTAAAGGAGATAGAGAATCTTCGGGTAGAATATTGTTTTCAATATCATAAAAAAAGCACAGAAATAAGTTTTACGAAAATATCTGAAATATTCGAGGAGATCTCCTCGAATATTTCAGATATTTTCGTAAAATGGGATATGAAAAGTTCACTAATTAGAAAGTTTCTTTGATTTTTTAATTACAGTTTGTCTTTTTTTAACTAAAAAACGCGAAATTACTTGATAAAAAAAACTTTTCTTTTTTGAGGCCCGAAAAATTACTATTTTCTCTTGCTAATATCTCCTGGAATATTTAAAACATTTAAAATATTTTCATGAAACTTTTTCTGTGCGTTGGTAATGATGTCACAAACAATTTTCCAACTGAAGTTTTTGTTCTATCTCCTTTAATATTTTAAATGTTTTTAACTTTCTTATTTCGCCGCAAGGAGCTCTGTAAACCGTTTCAAAGGATTCAGCATCGTCACGTACCTATTGGTACACCTTACTTTCCTTATCTTAACAGACGTCGTTTCCTAATAAAGCCGTGAAACGTACTTTTGAAACACCCTGTATGTAAATAGGTTAAAATACACTACTTTAGTGTCGCAAGATGCCTAAGATACTAGAACACGAATTCCGTCCATTTACCCCAAAATATATCTCCCAAAACCATCACATAAATACACTTCATTGTATAACATTCATTTCGATATAGACCAATGCTATCTTTATCAAAAAGAAGCCAATTAAAGGGGCATTCCCATGACATTGTCCTATCAAGTGACATCTTCCCCACAGCAGCCCATCCCTCGTGAATGCAATCACGGTTAATTCCCCGTTACGTAACGAAGCTATAGCGTCACGGTTGCAGTGAGCGTCGACCCTGTGGCTGATTTACGCACGGCGATGCTCATCGCGAGTGGGCCGGCGGCTGCCCACGGAGGCGATGATCTGGTATATCACCTCAGGAGGAATTTTTTTTAATATTATGATCCCGACGATTGGCAACACTTTCTTCCATGCCGAATTGTAAGTTAAGTTTTATAAGAGGGGATTAAGATGGCGGAGAATTGGAGTAAATTTGGAATTCATAGCATGAAATTTTTTTTCCATGTTCGATTTATTAAGGTTAACGTCAATAATACATGGAATATTTTAAAAACTAAGAAGGAATAAAATTTTGACTGCAGAAGAGTGCTCGACAAAGTATTTACAAGGGTAGTTCTCTCTCTTTTTCTCAGGTATAGCTTTCTAAAGAGTTTAAAAAAAATTATTTCACATCCTTAATCAAAAAAATTCAAATAATTAAGACTTACATACGCTATAGATAGCTTTCGAGGCTACTTACTTTAAATTAATACATAGTAAAAATGCTTTATAAAATTTAAAGGGAAAAAGGGAAAGGTTTTTCATAATCAATTTAAGAAATCCGTGTACTGGGTTAAACATAATCGTTCAAGTCATAGAATCACGATCAAATTGCCGATAAATACAAAAGACTCGATTTCAAGTTAAGACATGTTTTCTCAAAATTTTCGAACTTGGAAGGTATTATAAAATTAATTACTGGAGTTAGAGGTTAATTTTTTAAAATCTCATAGAGTTAAAGAGGGAGGAAGAATGTAGAAATATTGATTTGAAAAAAAAAATGTAACAAAATGTATTGATCTAAAAAAATGTAGCAAACCTAATAACCTAGTAAGAATTCCGCCCACCGAACAAAATTAAAGTTAAGATTTATCTTTTTTTGGGATATTGTAACACATTACCTACTCTTCCATAGAAAACAACATTTGGAGATAAGAACTTCTTATAAAGCTTCTGACGTTAGACATGCGTTAGACTATTTAACCATTTTAACCTTTCTCAAGTTTGATAAAAAATTTCAAAAAAATTTCGCAGTTCATCGTACTCAATCGACATAACTTGAACAAAATAAAACTCTCAATAACAACTTTATTTACATTGCAAACATTAATAATACCGCTACTTATTTTTACAAAAAAATAATTCAACACAGGTCTGCAACGAAAAAGATGTTGGAATAATTTTAGCGATTTCCTATGTATTTTGGTGTGCTGATTACGAAAAAAAATATTGAAAAAAATTCTATACATCAGAATTTGGCACAAACTGCAAAATTATTTTTAAATTTAGCCATTTTTCATAGTTTTTGTACATTTCCATCTCCTCTACTTTTAAAAATTAGGAACTTTGAATAATACACATAGTAAACTATCTGATCAGGACATTATAGAGATGGAAAGAAAATACTTATAATGGTATAAGAAAATATAATACTGTGTCCATTTTCCAAAATTTTGAGCCATTTTCCAATAAAACATAAAAAGGTGGAACAACCCAAACAGCCCGGAAAAAGGTTTTTTTTTATTTTCAGACCTCTGATATACCTTTAGGACGAAGATACTCGTTAGACCCAGTCATAACAAAAACTATTAAAATAGTATGAGGATTCCAATTAACAACTATTATTAATGTAGCAAATATTATTTTGCAGTTTTGAGTACTTAACTAAAATTTCAAAGCAATTCTTGATGATGATAATCTACAACTCGGTGTTTTTTTCTCTGTAACTATCCCTTACGTTTTTTTTTTTCAGAAATGAGTAAAAGCTACATTGTTGTGACCAAAACTGCACCATTTAAGTCAACTCACCATGCGCGTCGTCAGCAAAAGAATTTTGGGAGGGACGGCTCAGAGATTTGAAATTTCTCCCAGGAATGATTTTTAAAAACCTTGATTTTTTAACTACCTAAGAATTATTATTATTTTTTTTTTTTTTTTGGTTTCAACACTTCTTTCTAAAAATGGTGATCAGTTTTGGAACCATTGAATAAACATTATTCTGAGATTTTGGGAATCATTAGAATTGAAAAAATATATATATAATGAAAAAAATTAAATGTAAATGAAGTGGGTCTGGGATACTTCCTTCAGAAAAAAAAACAGAAGAAACACGTATTGGAAATTTTAGGAATTAGTTAATTGAACCGTCACGTCAGTTAAAAAAAGGAAACAAGTCAATGGGTATAAATAATGGGGAAACTTTCGTTGAGTAACCACCAAAATTTTACTGTAAATTCAGCATCCATTTTAGAATAAAGAACAATCATCGAAAAAATAAAAGCATATTCAAATATATTTTACAGTTGAAAAAAATTATGAAATTTTAGCTGAAAAAACTTAAAACCACTTTAATCGACAATTAGATTATATTTATGTTTAGTTCCCAAAAAATGGAAAATAGAAAACTAAGGCAAATAAAATTCAAAAGTATTATGAAATTGAGTCACAGTTTTAATGAATGTCAATGGAGTCAAACATTCACTGGAAAAAAAGGTAAAAACACTTTTAAACTAAAAAGACATTTTGTTTTGACTTAGTTCACAGCACAAAGTATTAGAAAAGAGACAAATCCACTTAAATTTCAAATTAAATAAAAAAAAAACGATGAATGAACATCGATTTCGCTAAATTCAATGGGTTATATCCGTCTATAGGGTGCATTATTTTTCTCTCTTTCCACTCACGTGTAGAGCAATGCTAGGAGATTTTTTTAAGCACAAAAAGTCAATTTGCTTGTTTTTATATTTATTACCTTTTTAAACTGACGATTCAATTAAACAACAGTTACCGCAGAATAGCTCTAACGCTCGAAAACTTTAAGAGACCCAAGTTCAAAGGGTTAGATTCATTAATCCTTAGAGGTTGGCCACCCCTCGAAGTGTGATGGCCAAGCGGCTCGGACCATGGGTCGTCGTCTGGGCCGTTGCTCCCCGCCCACCGGCTCCCACGGCCGACCCGACGGCCTTGCCGAGGCAGCAGGTCCCCCCACACGAGCGCCCGAAAGTGGTTCAGGACAAAACACAGCGGCCGATAAACAGATTGATAGCGTGATGGGTGGTTAGGGAACGTGTCTTAAATATTGTTCATGATAGTTTTTCACAGACAAAGACGTTTGCTTTTTACTTTGTGGCATCACTTCAAAGATTTAAGGGGGGGTTTTAGTGGTAAAGATTGATAAGCATGAACGGATTTAAGAGAAAGATGAGCGAGACTTTGGGAGCCTTGCTCTCTTTGATGACTCTAGAAACATGATTGATCCTTAAAAACGTTCAATATCCAGAAAAAAAAATATAGGGGATTGGCTAGTAGAAGTGGGTACTTGTTTTATATATATTTTTTTGCCTATTTCAAGGGTCCCCGAAACAATCCCTTGAGAAATTGCCAATCTAGAAAATTAACAAAGGGATTAATATGTTACAAGTAAATAAATAGTTAAGTGCAACTTTGGAACAACATTTAAGGGGTCATTCACAAATTACCTTTCACACATAGAGGGGGGGGGAAGAATTCCTGTAAGTATTGACGAGAGGAGTAGGGAGTGGTAAGAGGCGTATATAGGAGGGCGAGGGGTAGCACACCCCAAAGTTGATCACACTTTTTACTTGGAATGTGGTTTGAAAAGTAATTTGTATTCCTAGATGGCCAAAAATGAGAAAAATCTCCTGACTTTAAGGGACAAATTTCCAAGAATTTTCTGAGAGGCAACCCTTTTTCAGCATGTAAAGAACAACTCAAAACTCACCGAAACTTACACATAATATAACTCAACGGTTCCTATGTTCATTTAAGAGGCGGTTCAACCCGGGTGTCACACAAAGTGTACCAATCCCAAATATCCAAAAACGAGTTAAACCTTAAACCCCTACTTTTAAGTGTCAAACTTTCAAAAATTTCCAGGGAGAGGACCCCGAGATCCGTTCTATTTACATGGAACTCAGTACTATCCCCAATTTTCATATTAAGTAGACCAAGATACAAATCCTGCGTTAAAAAGTTTTAAATTTCTCCATACGCCCCTGGGAGCAGTTCAAACTTTGTTTATCCACACATTAAAATTTCCACTTTCTCCCATGTTGTGTTAAGAATAAGTTTTTTTTCTTTTTTGTATCATGATCTGCGTCATCCACTGAAACCATCCACAGGTAGGTTCATTTTAGCTTCTAGAATAGAGAATTGAATGAGAGTATTTTCAATTTTAACATGTAAATTAATATAAACTTAAAATAATAAAATTAAAATGCTCGATTTCTAGAAATAAAGGTTCCGAAACAATGTAACGTTTTGTGAGATGATGTGATGGGGGTATTACACCAGTAAAGCATATGGTAGTTTTAGGGATTTCAATACCTACTAAAGGGTGAACTGGAACAACTTTCCACCTCAAATCGAACTCCTCTGATCTAATATAATATATTTATAGTATAACCATTTTAAATGCTTAACTTTCACTAAAACATCTTAAGTTTTCTATCAACATAATAAAATCGTAAATCCTTGTCACACATAAAATCCTTTCTTTAATCCTACTTTCCAACTTGTAAATAACGCCTGCCTAGTTTACGTTCTTATTCGATCCTTTCGGGACATCTGCCTGTAGTATAAGAGAGTGTTTTGTCCTAAGAACAATAAACCTGCGAATGTTTTTAATGCACCTCTTTAACCAGCATTCGGTTGTTGGGCAACGCGGACTTGGAACCCTTTTAACGACGGGGGCTGACGTGATTCCGATGCTCACCAAACGATAGTCACATTGTTATTGTTCGAAAAAGAATTTTTATCGATGCACCCTGTCGTAAAATGACCACTCAACTCTACCACTCATCGTGGAATGAAGATGGAGAGATTAGGCGAATGCTGCCTCCGTAAATAATGTTCGTTTTTTTTCTCGTTTTATGGCCCCTGAGGAGAAGTTTACGGCCGCCAGTGCCTACGTGCGTCCGGCGGGATTCCCAACAAATGATCCGGATGAAGGCAGGGAACGATGCTTTCTGTACTACCAACGCGAAGGACGTTGAGTTTGAGTAATAGTCACCTACAAATGAAAGAAGTAAAATTTCTGAACAATTATCATCTTTGAAACAGTTCTGATACCTTTATGGATTGTGGAAGAGGGCTATGGTATTGCAGCCCTCCCTGGAGTTCAACCAATTTCCAGATGTTTAGTAATACAAATTCTTCCACTAATTTCAACTTTATCTTCTTAGTTTCATGAACAAAAAGGTGATAATAAGGAATTTATGATGATATTTACTTTTAATAATCTCATAAGTCATTGTGATACGAACTTTTTTGGGATCTCACCCCTACCTTTCTGGTAGGGTAAGGTAGAATAAAAATCCTAGATTCTATATTAATAGTTCCAACTTTTTCTACATGCCAAAAAAATGATCCCTAATAAAATCTACGAGAAATTGGCAAATCTTTTGTGTAGTTATTAAAAATAGGTTTTATTTTCACTTACGGACAGTACAGTAGGTACAAGAGATAGTAGTATACAGGAGAAAGGAGAGTAGTAGTAGTACAGTAGATATTTCTTTACAGCTTGCCCTAGATGAGCTCTACTCTAGGGGAACTCCGCCCCCCTCTCTTCCTTTCATTCTTTTTTCTGTCAAAGGATTTCTTCTATGAGAGCAGTTTTTTCTACTTTTTGTTAACCTATATGATGTTTGAGACCTTTCCTTTAAATCGTCGTGTATCGAAATCATGTATTTTGGTTATCTCTCTCGTACACCTAAGAAGTTTCTTACTGCGCAAATTGTCTCCAAAAGCGTTATTTTTCCCATACAATTGGAATATATTACGATTCCTAACTCATTTATACCCTGTAAATATCACAGCAGCGAACAACAAATTTCAATACGTTTCTAAGTGTATGACTTGAAAAGTTTAAGGTGGTGTTATTTTCTTCACCTTTCAACATTCAAACAGGAACAGCAATGTGTACTATACTCCCGCGATAAGGCCACCAATCAACGTGAAGGTCCAAACATGACCTAATTAATTTCCGTAACCCTTTTTACATCAGCATCCAACTCTGGAATGCGGCCCGAACACATATCATCATCTGACACCTTACATTAACACCTCAGCGTGCCGACAACATCGAAACAACTATACGTTAAATCTGAAACACACAACGCAGCCAATATGCAACGCAACACCTGTGTGGTTCGAAAAGCAAAAAGGTTTCGTTCTCATTCCGATTGCTTGCAATTAAACGCAGCGGGGCCAAAGTTGAGGCCTTTTCTCTTAACGAAGATGTTTGTTTCGTTGCACAGCAGGGGTGGCTTTCCAGTCTGATACGTGGGTGAGGAGGAAAGAAGGATGGACAGAACAGGGACCCAGAAGTTGGAGCCGTGACCTACTCAAGAAAGGACCACACGGTGGTGAATATTATACTAAAAGAAGGTAGTATCTTCTTTTATAAAACACTACATTTAATTTTACACGTTATCTTACCCTTCTAAACGATAGTTTGATTCCTCTAAATTTTGACTATCTTTGACCCCTTTGGTGAGATTTAGTGAGATCTGCTATCACGTTCCTCACCCCTAATGGGATATATACTCTATAACTTTTAATGATTGAATTTCTTTGATATGTTCATTTATTTTGCTTTATGACCTATGCGTTTATCTATGTCTATGAAATAATTACTATTATTATGTTCATTACTTTCATAGTTGTTAATTTTATAAATTAAAATAAAATTACTTATTCCAAAAACTTTACTTACTTTTGGTTTTACTTGGAAGAGCTATTCTCTAAATTAAAAAAAAATTGCCCCAAGATTTACATCAGATTATTTATTTATGTGACTTTAACCCTTGTTTTTTATCTTAATGAAATGACCGTTCCCTAAAGTTGAAACGACTCAAAAAAAGTAAAGGTAAAAAAAAGTGAAACGTTTCATGAAGTTACGAAAAATATTTCTATCCCTCTCTTTTATTCTGTCCTTTAAAAACAAGGTTCAAAGTGACTAAGGAAAGAATAAACCAAGTCAGGAAGTTAGCCTTTGTATAAAATACTAGTTTTGCCTACACGTTTTAGACTGCGTTTCCTTAAAGAAACTGAACTGACAAACAATTAATTTCACCGATTTTCCAGTTGAAAGTGTGCTATCAGTTCATAGTCAGTTTATTTTTCCAATTTAAGTTTGAAAACGATTTAAAACTTATTTTTGTATAGGTCAGATACCTTATATAAGCTTGCTTCTAGAAGTAAAATATCATTTAATTTATTTTATCACATTTTTTTCGTTGATTCCTGGGCTGTTTCAAAAAAAAAGCAGATTATTTCAAAGGATTTTATACAATGCATCGTTCTTCATCTGCTTTTTTACTTTAATTCGTGACTTGGTTTGAGAAATCTATTTATTGAATTATTTACATAGAATGAATATGGAAAATTTTTGAATGATCTAGTTATTGGTGCAAAATTAACAATGTGCCACAAGAACTCTTACAGATTTGACACTAGAAGAGAAATTAAAAACTTTGCTCAGTGATTAAAAGCATACCGAAACGTTAAAAATTATTTATAGTAGAGAATAACATAAAAAGCATGAATTTCTTTCTCGGAGCGATTAAAACGCATCATATCAAGGTTTTCACCCTTTTCTGAGTATAATAAATTTCCAAACTTCTGTAAGGATTAAAACACTCTAACCCCCTCAATGAACTAAGCTAAACACAAAAACTGGGCCCAAGGGGAGGACTTGTACTCTGAACTTAAGAAGAGCTCTCTTTGACCCTATAGCGTCACTGGAAAAGGAAATCCAAAGGTTGTAGTTGAGCAGAGCGCCGTTTGAAATTCCTCAATCTGCATTAATTAGTTCCAGACCGAAACAAAGCTCGATCAGCGAAGGCATTCGGGTCGGAATTCGTGCGAAGGCAGCAAGCTCCCACTGATCGACCTTGTGACAATCGCTTCCGCGACAATTAGCAGTCGGCCAATGAGCCAACCACTCCCCACTGAACGGCCAGCACTCCATGGCCAGAAGGCGCCGCCTTTGCAAAATACACCGACATTTGAATCACTGACCACTCCCCTATCTGTGGTACTCGGAAACCACTTCTAAATTCATCACTTTAATTGAAAAAACCGTTTTCCTGAACACAACGACTTGGTTAAAAGATTCTACATAGTTCCAATATCAATATTGAGTTGGCTGGTGGATGTCTAGCGCTTCCGTTGATGTTTCCTTGTTTCTTTCCTTATAATCCTTTAACCTTATTTGAGGGAGAGATAGTGTGGGAGAGAAAAGGAAGAGAGGTGAGGAATAAAATAGAAAAAAATAAGTTAGGTACTGAAGGAATGGAGGAGAGAAATAGAGGGAGTGAAATAGAATCTACGATAGAAAAAAGGGAGGAATGGTGGAGAGGATTAAAAGCGAGAGTTAGTTACAAAGAATGAGGGGATAGATACTATTTAATACCAAAAAATTCGAAAGTTTTTAGTACTAAGTAATTTTTGCCGATTACATAAAAATACAAAGAATGACATGGGCTGGGCACCTGATTCGGTTGACAGACCAATGTACCACAAAAAGAATTTTTATGTCTAAGCCATTTGGAAGACCCAAACTCAAATTGTCTGATTCTATTGACGAGGACTTCCTTTGTCCTAAAATGTAGGAACTGGCGAACTGTGGCCGTGAACAGATCAGGATGGAGGAGAATTCTAGAGAAGGTTAGCGTCCACATCGGGCTGTCGCTCCAATGATGATGATAAAAGTTTTTACCGTATTATTTGGGTAACTTTTTAATTTAGGCTGAACTTTAGAAAAGACAAAGCCCTTCTTCAGTTTGACAAAGCCCTTCTTCAGTTTGACAAAGCCCTTCTTCAGGTTTTTATTCCTACGTATTTCAAGTAAAAAAAGATGGAATAAACCCAACTCAAAAGTAGATCAGGTATTAATTCTATTTTTAAAGCCGGCTTGCACAATACGAATAGGATGTTTATCATCATTCCTGTATTTATCCTGTATTTAATTAAAACATTATAGTAGTGTTTTTATAGTCAGTGATTTAGTTAGGGTGGAAAGCACTGGAGTGGCGGTTTCTCTTTCTCATATTTTTCCCTTTTTTTTTCCACCCTCGTTTTCTCTCTGTCCTCAAGTTCTTCCCCTATTCCATCAGTCTTTTCTCTGAAGTTCTTGTTCACATTCTCCCTCAACTTTAATTTCATTCTGCCCTTCTCTATTTTTTTCTCGGAGTTTTCCAATCCCCCATTCTCCCAACTTTTAAACCCAGAATGCAAAATCCAATACAATGAAATTGAATTATAGTTATTCGAAGTTAAAAGAACCACCAAAGAAGATCTAATTTTTCAAAACGTTTTAGCTTGCGCCATAAACCAAAACCAACCAACCAAAACTTTTAATTTTAAAAGTATAATTGACTAGTAGTTTAAGGGACTGAGTAAAATGAAATTTTATATTGTGTTTAAGGAAAACCCTGGACTCTTATATAATGCCCCTTCTCTCTATGGGTCACCATGAGCTGTTGGACATACGTAGGAGCCCCCATTTCACGCGTGGATTCCCAAATGAAGTTATAAGCACTTCGCTTAGGGTCACAGCCATTAGATGGCCGTCGGCCGACTCTCCCGTTTTGCATTCACGGGTGAGGAGCTCCCTAGAAAGGGTCACAAGTTGAATATCGGTAGGGAGCTCCTACGGAAAAATGCTGCTGATGCTGCCGTAATGACGTAAAATGTTGGCGTAAATGCAACAAAGGACCAGGTTACGCGGTTGGTAATGACTGTTGCTTTGAGTGGGAAAGCGTTATTCCTATATAGAGATTAATGCGTCACAGAATGTGTTTTTGAAAAGGAGGGGTGAAGTAAAAAGAGTCAAAACCGGAAGAAAATTTTTTGAAAATTTTTAGTGAGTGGTGTTGTAGATTTTGTGGTATAAAGGTGGCGTTGTTGTGGGTATTCCTCGCCTATGAAAAGAATTGGATAGGGGCCATTCATTAATTACGTAAGGGTCCCGAGGGGGAGGGGGGGTTGGAAAGATCTCTACAACATACCCTTACTTGGGGGGATCAAACCCATTCTTACGTAAGATTTTCCAAGTTAATGTAAACAAATTCCAATTATTCTAATCAAATTACTATTGAATAACCCCAGAAAAACTTAAAAATATGTAGTTGACAGCAAGAATATTACTTATCTGTTGGAAAATAAAAATCTTTGATTTACGTCAAACTGAGAGTTTTAGTGTAACTGATCCTTTTCTAACATTTTATTATTTTGAAAAACGAAATGGAATCTTACGTAAGAATAGGGGAGGAGGGGATTGAAAAATCTTACGGACCCTTACATGGGGGTAGGGGGGGGGTCAAAAATTGCCAAAATCATCCTTACGCTATTAATGAATGACCCCTAAGGATGAGTTGAGGAGAAATGATACTAAATCATTTATAGTTTTTAAATAATGAGTTTTTTACTTTCTTTAAATAACCCAGTCACTAACGACAAAGTAAGAAAAATCAACCGCATCGTAAAAAGTTTTAATCATAATTAAATTGAAATGAAGTAAATTTCATTCCTTTCTAGTAGATTAGGATGCAGCGATTTCACTACTATTCTCTCGTGTTCAATATTCAGATACACGTTTTCTATAAAGGTCACCCCTTAACACGAACGAGCTCTCAGAAAACCAAAAAGGTTGCCGGGTTCAACCCCATTAATTGCATTTCAATTATTCGCTTTCTCTGAGCACAAATAACTTCTTGAGAACATCATCGGCTCAAGGCGAGACAATGGGAAAATCGTGCTCTTCCATTAGCGAGCAAACAACAGAGCTTTCTCTGACCCCTCCTCCGAACAAGTTCAATGCCGAGTTCCGAAAATCGAACCCACATTCGAAGACCCTAATCGTAGGATCACTGATTTGAGTATTGATAATTGACCTCAATTGGCGGATATTTTCTAAAACGGGAGGGTTTAAAACATCTCAAAATCTTAGCTTAAATTGGGATCGGATGCGCACTTTTTTAGGTTTGTGTTTCAATGGCGGGAGCAGACTAATTTGTTTTGTGCCAGCTATTTTTGTATGGAAGGTGAGTGTACTCCTTTTTAAAACGTGCTTGAAAAACTGCTTTTTGCAGTATCATTAGAGTGACAAATGTTTTTCCAAAACCCATGTCTTACGTCTTGTGACAAATCTGCTTGGTTAAAAAGTTCCTTTTGGGGTATTTTCATTGCTTAGCATATTTAAAGGATTATCCAACATGTTTAAATAGCGTATAAGGGACTTAGCGTGCCAGAAAGCCCTTTTTATGTTATTTATGGTGAAAGTTTAGAATTATATAATTTTTTTATTTTGCGTTTTCATAAACCTTTCGTGAATATCAATCGCGGTATTACTACTTTGGAATTTAAAAATTGGATGAAAAGAAATTACTTTGTTGGGGAGTTTTTCCGAAGCTGTTTTGTGAATCGAGCATATTTAATTTTTTTACACACGCACAAGATAACAAAGGTCATCATAGGAATAGGATCCAAATGACAATCTTTCGTGATTTAAGACGTAGTAAGACGTAAGTTAAAGTTTATACTACACAGCAGAGCAAAGATTTAAAGATAATTTAAAGCCCAAAATGCATTTTGCCTTTTTAGGAGGTCCTTTATCCCCTTTCTAAAATTGACGATTTTATTAAAACCCTTATTTTTATAATAAAGAATATTTCTATAAAGCCATCAAGAACCATATACCCCAGTGTCTACATCCTAAATCTTTAGGCTCATCCGGCTGATGAGTTTGCTGACCACTGTCCTAAACATGTCATGTTTAAAGGATTGTCAATCATTAATGGGTTCGCTAAAAAAACGTAAACATTCTGCTGAGGCTACTGTATAGTACTCTCATCCTCATCAAGTTTTCAAAAACCTCAACAACCAAATAACAAAACCTGGCAACGGAAGCCGACCTCCGCCAACCCCTCTTTTTTTACGGCAAGTCCGAGTTCAACGTCATTTTCTGGAGCATAGTTGCAGAGAGACAAAAACGGTTCTCCGTGTTCAAGCTGCCGGAACACCCTCACAAAAAGACCGTTTCTTAATCAAACATAATTTTTTTTTCTACATCTCTTCTAGAAAAGATTCCCCGAATATTAATACACCCCCGTGCAGCAGTAATACTGTGTCGCTTGTCTCTGGTAAATCACGTGGAGGACTTAACGGCGGAGAGCATGTCTTGGGACATTACGCTGCAGTGGATTAGGAGAAAGGGGTTTAGTTTTTATGGCGAATCTCTCTCTTTTTTTACGCTTTGTAGGTATATTCAGCAGGCGAAAGTTATAAATCGGAGGGGCCAAATGACGCGTGGAGAAAACATTTTTTAAAAATTCATGTTCTCTTCTTCCTTGTTCTATTTGTAGGTATGGCTCAAAAGAACAGTTGGAGTTGAGAGCGGTGATTTTAGTGAGACGAAACGCATATCGGGACGACGTTTAGGAAAATAATTGCATTTTATTTCGTTCTATGTCTGTTTCATTCCTTTTTTTAACCCCGAGATTACACAAAATAAAGATTGACGATTAACAGTTTTAATTTTTTTAACTTTGGGCATTTCACAGTATTTGTGACCTTTTTTAGAGTCCGAAACATGTAAATATCGCCTATTAATCTCGCAAAAGTTTATAATTTTTAAATAGGATAACTAACTACATTAATATCAGTGTAGAGAAAATGTTTTAAATATTTTCTAATTTATGTAAAATATTGCAGGTTATCAACTCTACAATATGGCAGAAGTATTATGAAATGCTCCCCATGCTTTTTTAACAATAAAATATTTAACAATTTTTATTTCCTCTAACGATTCTTTTACCAATCCTAACGTAACATGTATTAACTAACTTAAAATAACATTGAATCTTTTAATAACTAACCATCTCTTTAACTTGACTCGTGCATAGACATCGAAAGTCGTAAAGGTATTAGGCGGAAGTTACATTGCTGAACGTTTCGTAATGCAAAACAATTGAAGATAAGATAATCCCACTGCTTAAAAAAAAGTAAATCCATGGTGCGAGGAATTAAACAGTTAACCAGATGGAAAGCTTTTCTACTATTCATAACATTTTTTAAATTTTTTCAAGGGTATTGTCAGAATTTATTCAGATGACTGAGTTTACAATCTTAACGCGGCTCAAAATACCGTAGCATCTGAGTCGTTCGGAAGTCTTTTAAATATTTGAGGTGATTTAAAAGCAAGGGCTAAAAGCACTTCACGTTTCTTAAATGTTACATGAATGCATAAATTGTACTCATAGCAGCTGAACCAAACAACAGACCTTAGCTGTGCCATAGGGGAGGCTTTACATAATAACTGCATGACAAATTAGCTATTAGCTCCCTTTAGCTATTTGGTAAATGGGAATTCTTTGCCATGTGTAATTCAATTTTTCTGTTTTTAAGTCTATAAGTTCGTTTTTTCTCGGAAGCATTTCAACTAAGGTACGTATTAAATTTTGAAGCTGCTATGCAGATGAGTCATGTCGAACATGATTTTTGAAAACATCCGAATAACTATTTGTAGCTAAAAAAAGTGAAAAAGAAAAAGATAAGATTGGACAAGACGTGCTTTATGAACTGGTTTAGAGCATTTAGGGTCACACTGCATTACTCTTCCAAATATAAAATAAAAAGAGTGAGTGATAGAAGTTTTATTGTTTGTTTGTAAGTAAAATTTAGCCTCTCTTTTAGAAAGTGGAAAACAACAAAAAAATTACGATATAGGGAGTGCAAAACGCAACAACTCTGCTGACATAAATGTAAGAAAATTAATTTTCTCTCCTTTTATATGTACAAAAAAATATGTAACAGGTGGTTAGGTGCATCCACACACACAAGGCTTATTTTAACGCTATGCTCATTCTTCATCTCACAGATGCTTTGATATGAACACACACTAAACAAAATCTGTAATTTTAGATATCGAGTACTTTTAGGTAAAGAAATGTCCATTAAATGCTGTTTAACATTTGTGATCATATACTACCCGAAATTGTCATTAAATCTGATAGGAAATTCGGGATGATTTGACCTTGACTGAAAGGATTAATATATCAATTTCATTACTAACATATTCCAGTATGCATGCATATAAGCACTCAATAACTATCAATACTTTATTGATTTTGTTCACTGTTCATTGATTACTACTTTAGATTCCGTACGGAATGTTCTCAATCAAGTCTCTCGTCACTTCATTTCAGCCTTGACTTGGAGACAATCACGTAGTGAAAGTCTTAACGACCTTAATCGCTGAATTGACAGTCATTGCCAATGATGTCCTTAAAAGCCTTATTATTAACTCTTGGGTCACAATTCCAAATGCTGTCAAGCTGCGCATTAAAACAACGCTTCTTTTCCTAATTACTGAAGTCCCATCTTTGTCTTAACTCACACAGCCGCTGACAGGACGACAATGACGAGGCACTTGAGCAAGACCAACGCGCTGACCAACTTATGCACCGCGACAAAAAGGCCCTTTCGGTTGACAAAAGACTTTCGCTCCTGTCACGCAGAACAATCGCCATTACGAAGTGTCATCGGAGGACATTATCTCTGTCGCAAATGGTTCCTGGTCTGTCACGTCCCATTCAGAAGCGGCGTTTTTGCCGACAGATTCCCGAGGATCGGATGGAGTAGTATAGATAGATAGATGTGGGGTTCTGTTTGTTCTTCTCAGGAGAGTCTCCACTTTTTTTCGCGTGTGCGGTCAAAAATTGTTATTGTTTGTCATGTCTTTTTGTCGGCTTCCGGTTTGGAAAGGGATTGGGAAAACGAATTGATGGACGCTCGAATGACTGATTTACAGTCTTTTCGATATTGAACTATGGCGAAAGTGTTCTATGATGGATAGATTCGAACTCTAACAGTCTCTATTGCTTGAAATGAGGATTACTTGAATTCACAATTTATTGAACAATTGGAATTCCAATTAGTTGGAGTTTATTGTCCCTAGCTAAAATGTTCCAATGTATCCAATGTTCTTAAACTAACCTTCCATTATGCATCAATAATTTGGACGGAATCTAGAGTAACTAATCCAAGAACATCTTTCTCCCTGAAGTTGAGCCTCTTATGGGATGGGTATTAACCAGACATAGGGGAATAATGAGACACCTCCCTAAATAAATAAACTATTAATAATGAATTATTCACCTTAAAATAGAAACTATAAAGGATTTTTGACATGAAGGCGTCAATTCTCTTTATAAAAAGCATATTTTTACAAATTTTTGAAACATAAATTTTAAAATGGCTTTAATTTTTAATTATTTCTCTAATAGCACAACTCCTAAATATTCTCCAACATACCAGCCTGATATCAACAATTTTTTACTCGTTCTAATTTATTTCAGAATATCATCAGCATGGAATAAAAAGAATTTTATATTTTGCATATCATATCATATCATATCAAGATAAAGCAAACATTTTTTTTTCGATAGATGCAAAAGAATTTTAATTGCAAGGTTTCACATCATTATGTTAAACAAATAACGCTGAAATAAATATTGGAATTTTAGTACCTATTTTACTTTCTTTCCCTTATAGTTCTATTTTTTTGAAGATCATCTTTAAGTACCACTAACTCATCTTTTCCGCATCCACAAAGATGCTTGTACTGCTAAAAAACAACTTAAGCATATTCTTCTAGATTCTTTTGTCTGTAAAATATCCAAATAAGGACTACTTTAAAAAAAAATAACTAACAAAATTCTTAAAAATGTAGTAGGTTGCTAAACAGCTTTTCTCCTTTTTCTCAAAAGAAAAATTTCATGTTTGACTAGTTTCTGAAATAATGGTTTAATTATTCCAGGTTTTCTTACAGAAAACAACCCCCTAAAAAAATTCACCGACTCTATCTTTGTTTCTAACACATCTACATTAATCCCAGCTCTGAAAATACTCAAGAAAAGTTTTCTCTTTCCCTCCATCAGCACTAATTACTGCCATTCGTTTCGGTAATATACCCTCTGTATTGCATAATGGGAAAGAAAATGACTCAAGATTCTAATCTTTCTGTAATTAAAGGAAGATTTCGATCTTAACACATTCCTATAACAGAACCATAGAAATTGCCTTTTGCACTTAAAGCAAGTTGGTAAATCATGACTGATGTCTGGAGTGCAAAACTATTTTAAACATTGGATATCATAGAGCTTTTCATATCACTTACTCTTCTTAAATTAGTGGTACCTCAAAAAGTGAGAAAACATTAAGATATATAAATATAAATTAAGATATATATCTCCAATGAAATTTTCCAATAATGTTAAAGTATTTTTTGTTATAATAGGATTGGAGGATAAAAACAACGTTGCTAAGGCCGTTGTTAGGTAAAGTCATGTGATTGAAACCCCCATTAAGAATTTTCACAAAAAATAATTATACTCTCTCTTAGTTTTCAATTTCATACATGTACTATGAAAAATAAATCTGTATTTGAGATGTAAACTATCGTTTCTACATAACGCATCATTTATCGTTTAATTTCTTAAAATAATAATGATTAATTCGTTTTAAAAATTTGTTGACAAATAAAAAGCGGGCACTCTATCAATTTATCGAAAGTTAGAGTATTACGTTTTAAAGGAATTATATTGGTAAAATAGAATAAAGTTATCGATTATTTCTCCTTAACAGTTTCTGAAAAAAAGTGAGAGATCTCAAAAGGTGAACTGTTGGTTTTTCAAGGGCTATAAAACTATTTATATTCCTGATTTAAAAAAAATTATAAAAGTAATATATTTATCGATTTCAAACACTGTTTGAAGGCATTAAGTTGTCACTAGAGTTGACGACCAATCTCTCTTTGTGCTTTAACCAGACTCTAGGATTCTAAATTACGTAAGAACTACAGTTCAGGAAATTAGCATGCACAATTCAAGAGGGGCTACCATCTTATATCTAATTGTATGAAAGCAACTAAGAGAAGAAAATAGACGCCATCACTTATTTCTGACGATTCATGAGAAGTCTGAAAATTCTACGCTTCTTTTACCAATTGGTACCGCGAGGCAAATAAATATCTTCCCACATTATGCTAAAAAGCTATGTCTTACTTGTCTTCACATTACAGCATTTGCGGATATTGCTTTTTCTCTCAGATTTTTTATTTTTGAAGATAATCCGAGTGAGATACATTTGAGCTATGAATGCAGAGTTTCAACGAAAACTACGATAGAGCGCATGAGAATGTGTAATGTATGTGATTCAAAGTTGTTAAATTACTTGTCTCGACATGTATTTGGAAGATACAGAATGGATTGTAGTGCTACTAAAATCATTGGCGTGTATATAAATGTATATTTAAAAGGTAATTATTATTTTAGAGATCTCCGAATATTTAAGATTTCGAGATTTGGTCTAAAATATGTTGAAATCTCCTATCTAAATAGGAAACGTCGTTTAAATGGTAAAAATGTTAAGAATGGTTATTTTAAGGGAATTATTATCAAATATAAATAAGGTAATGATGGGTAAAGTGAACACTTGGTTGGGTAAATTTAAATAAAGTTAAAATGCAGAACCTTTTAATTTTAATGCTAGTTAACTTTTTTTTCTTTTAAATTAAATGGAGTTAAAAGGCATAAAATGAAGTTGAAGTTCATAGACCTTACGTCTAATGGTCTTGTAAGATCTTTGAATTTTAAACTCATTTCATGCCTTATAGCTTCTTCTATTATTTACAATTTATTCAACCGAATGTCTATCAACTGATCGTAAACATTATAACCATTTTACTTGATAGTTAGAGTTAATTTACGTAGGCAAAACAATTCCAGTTTTTACCCACTTAATTTTAACTAGGGTAAAAAAAATAACTTGGTTTGCTTAGGCATCACATTTTTTTTCCTCTTCGACAGAGCATTGCTTTGCTTTTTTCGTAACATTAAGTTTTTAAGTAGTTATTAGACTTTTTATAAAACCGTTATTAGATAAGATCATAAAGTGCCTACTTGTTCCTTCAAAAATCTTTTAACCCCTCACCTTAAAAGTTAAAAGGATAAGAAACCCTCATTTGCACTCCATTAGGTGAACAAAAGTTGAATATATGTTATAAAGTTAATTAAACATAACGTTCATGGACCATCCTATTCATTGTTATTTACTTTTGACTGAAATGTAAAGTGGAATTCTTAGGCAAACAATAATTTCGTTTCATAACCTAAAGAACTACTTAAAGCATCTCTTTGTTCTCTTCCAGTAGGAAAATGCCTCAAAAATGAATAGGACAGTAATTCCTTAAGATAAATGAACTTCTTGTTACCTAGTAAAAGGAATACATAAAAATATGTTTCACTTACTTAATTACACTAAAATTCTTCAACTAATTCGAACAATAGCTTATTTAGTGGATGGTGCTCTTCTAAAACATTTCTCACTAGTCTGGAAAGTGTTATCAATAGACGATCACAATCTATTCTGAAACTGGACTGACTGGGTTCGAAAAATCATCTGACCAAATTATAACTAACTACAATCTTTCTTAATCTCACGCTATAATTGATCTCATTAGCCCGCGAATCACGATCTATCTTCTCCCATCGCCATCTCCAGCAACGAAATTCTGAAGATTCAGACATTAGTTTTAAAATGTAACACATTGAGAGCGTTCACGGGATCATGAGTGCGTTTATTCTCAGAAGCTCTTTAGTTTCTTCTTTAATCCAATTACTTTACGTCGTCGTCGTCGTGACTTTTCTCGAGTGATTTTTCACAAGATTAGCGCGGCGCTACTCGCACTGATGGAACGGCCGAATCAACAGCCATTGTGTTTAAATTGCAATAATTGTAAGAGCCGAATTAGTGTTCTCTCAGAGTTTAAAACAAAAAGAGAGATTTATATCGGCTGCTGAAATGAAGTAGAATCTTTTCTTGAGAAACTTATTATGTTCTGCGAAACTTTGCAGTAAGCAGATGAACCTTCGTAAGAAAAGTTATTCCCCCTGATTTGCTGTCTTCTTTTATTTGGTTTCATTTAACTCTTGTCTGGTACTATCTGGCTGAGAACAAAGTTTTTATTTTCAGGTTACTATTACAGGATACTTCAACAATCCGTGCATAAAACTCTGAATTGTCAAAGTCCTAGCCGTGAAGTAGTACATAAAAAATTCCCAGAGAACTTTGTCTTTGCTCATTTGAACATTCGATAAAAATTTAATTATTTCAATCCATGAACAGCCGTCGATACATAGGAACTTGCGGCGAATAGTAAACTTAATAACATCTATTATTTCTAAAAATTAAAAGAATCTGAAATTATTATTTTAGATTTTTAAGATGTTCTCCTTCTGAAATCAAGTATAACCATAATACAAATGGAAAAATTATTTCGCTCTAGTGAAAAGTTAATTTGAAATTAGTGATTAGGATATTTTAAAGAAATTAAGCTATGGACATAAAAAAACGAAACCTTAAAATTACCAAAACAATAAAAGGTTTACGTTTTTTGATCTATTTTTATACTTTAAACCAGACTCATTTAATATTTCCCATTTTACTTATCTTATAATTATTATTTTACATTTTCAAGATGTTCTAAATTAAAAGAAAAATTTTGTTTCTTTTGCCACTTTTCTGAATTAAATTAAGTATATTTTTTCTAGTGAGTAGATAATTTAAACATAGTGAATATTTTATTTTAAAGAAAAAAACATTTCAATATACTTACTGAACGAAAATTAAAACATACTTTTGATAATTATAATCCTTTCTTAGCAATTTAGACTATTTTATTATCCAAGACTTTTCTTCATATCTTTAAACCATTTAGTTTGGCTTATTTTATACTGATATTAGATGTAAGGAATTTCAAATTATTATTTTTCATTTTTAATATGGTCTCTTTATTCAGAACTAAGTATGAATATATAAAAATCTCAATTATTAAATGGAGAAAAAGTGAAATTTAAATTTGCTGAAATAAGTGTACATATTTATTTTAATGTACTGAACTTCATTCACACACACTTGTATCATAATAAAAATTTTAGACAGGAAATTCCTTTTACACTGTCTAAGTGGCATCGCATCTGAATATGCGACCAAGCCACACATAACATCCTTATATTTAACACATTTCTCAATCTTGGGTTCTAAGTGTATGAAAGTCCCTCAGTAGTCTAAAAATTTATCTAATTCTTTTATATCTAGTTTTTCTGTAACCTCTTCTTCGTCCCACGGAATCTCAATTCAATCTTTATTATCAATTAATTTAATTGGCATTCATATTTCGCTGAAGTCAATCTGGGAAGACATCTTGATCTTTAATGTAATTACAAAAAATATACTATTAGAAAGAAGTCCTGTAACAACTATCTCATTATAACTGGAAGTTAATCATCTGTAATCTACTCGCGTTGTCGTTCACCCGTATAGAGATAACAGAGCTTTTAAGATCGTGGCGGGGTTTTGCCACCCAATTCGAGGGGGTGACTAAATTGCTTCATTGGAATTCTGCAGACTGCAGATTACTATTCGCTTAGTGTAAGTCACACATGGAATCATCCAAAATAATATCTTTTACAGTACAATTTATTCTTTAAATGTACAATGCAATTGGAATACTGAAGTCGAGTGCCTTATTTCTTCTTCTTTCCCTTCTTCTTGCCTTTCTTAGCGTGGGGCCAGGGCAAGCCCCTGTGGACCAGAAAGATGGCGGCGTTGAAGTACATAAGGTAGGCGTTGGTCATGGCAGCCTCGCTCAGGGGGTCCGCTGCTGGACGGGTGATCAGCACCTTTCCCTTCTTCTTCTTGCCCTTCTTGTCACCCTTCTTGCCACCCTTCTTATCCTTTTTATCCTTTTTCTTATCATTTTTACCTTTTTTGCCTCCCATCTGGCCACACTGGAAAAGACGGCGTGTGTTATAAGTATTTGAAATAAATCAATGAGACGTATCGGTACATTTTCTGTAAAAATCGCTATAATATTTCGAACACCAAATTTTAATTGTTTTTAAGTCTGGTGGTTTGCATTTTCCGGCAATACTTCTAATGGTTCAATTCCGTTAGAGTCCCCGCTAAGTATCGCCAATATCCAAATTGCTAAATATATCCAAATATCAACAAATTTTTCTGACTTTTATTAATAAACTGAATAGTTAATGATCTAATTAAACATTTTAATTCAGGAGTTTAAAATTATTTATGAATATTTCTACTTTTTATACTACTATAGAACCGGGCGATATTTAGCGGGGACTCTAATGGAATTGAACCCTTCTAATATTTGGGATCCAAAACAGCTTGACTATTTTTAACGGATTAGAATATTAGATTAACGGAAAAGTACCGAATTAATGTCTACGAATTTTGATCAAGAATGACCACTATTCGTTCTCTCCCTGAAGTAAAATTCAGTTGGTTGGAGAGTTGCTTACTCATAGAAGTTTCAGCAGTGGACTGCTAAAACAAATTGAATCGTCAGTTTGAAAAAGGGAATAAGTCCAAAAACGAAGTTTTGAGATAATTGAAAACAAAACTGTATAAGTAACGGAATTTTCGTTGTATAATCACAAATTTTGTACTAGAAATTTAGGATCCTATTTAGAGTACAGAATAATCATCGAAAAAAATATAAGTTAATTCAAAAATATTTTACAGATTAAAAAAGTAGATGGACTTATTTCCTTTTTCAACCTTATGAAATTTCGGCTGAGAAGAACTCTTAAAAACCACTTTATTCGACAATTAAACTATATGTCTACTAAGTTCGCAACACAAAAGTGAATTATAAAAAGACTGAGACAAATAAAATTAAAAATTATTATAAAACTAAAATTCAAAAATCAGAAGTCCAAAAGCTCAGTTTCAAAAATTAAAAAATTTTGAAAATCTTAATTTACCTAATTTAAACCTTCTATCAATTTCTTATTCTTCTTTCTTCAAACAGTAATTTAAAGTCAAATATGTCCCTTTGGAATGGTTTGGCTATTAATTTACAATAACTTTGAAGTTGTGTAAGATTTTTGGAATAATATTCCATGGATATTGTTTTTAAAAGTACATATGTTAGTAATTTCTATTATTATTTGCCTATTTGCATACTATTAATGCTTCTTTTGCGATAATATTTCTCCTCTGCGTGTCTCAGTATTGATCTATTTAGTTATTACTCTACATTATATGGTTTAGTTATTTAGTTATTACTCTACATTAAATCAATCAAAATCTTTAATCTAAGTTTTTTAAAAATGGGTAAAAATTATTTCAATGCTTTAGAAGCTTAATCCATTGATTTTAAACTAATTCATAATAATAAAAGCAAACACATACAAATAACGCATACAAAATACACAAATACACATAGAGCATTTTCAATCACATGACTCTGACCTAACCACGGCCTTAGCAACAGAAATGTTACAGTTTTTTGCCCTACAGAGGTTAACAGTTACAGAAAATGACTGGCCGTGGAATTCTTCTATTGGAGCATTTGCAATCACGTGACCCTATACTTAAAAACCGCCTTACCAACAGATAAACAACGGCCTTAGCAACAGTTAAAAGCCCTACAGAAGGTACACAGTTAAAAGAAAATAACCGGTTGTGACGACACCTGAAAACACTATTAGGGTGTCCCTTATTTTGGCGTTTTTTAAAACAGTAGTAAACAGTTAATAGAGCTCTAACACATCTAAACATTCTTATTTGAACGTTTCTCAATACTAGCACTAGCTAGGCCCAGGCTGAAAATGCCCAGTTTTTAGCCTAGCTATCAATTAGAAAATCATCAAATTTGTCCATTTTATACTGAGATAAGAGGAAACTAAAGCATTGGTAAATAACTTATAACAACAAAATTCCTCAACTAAGTACCAGTTTTAGTCAATATTGATGTGTAGATAAATTACCTGGAGCTCAAATAAATTATTTGTTTTTAATTACAAACGCCATATTGGATTGCATTACCACTAAAAAAAATTCTGGGATAAACGGTATGGCCATATTTTGTATCGGGTATTAGATTTTTGAGTTCTAAACTCAATTAATTGGATTGGTTTGGATTCTAAAGTCAATTAAGACTAATAAAATCCTCTTACACAACTTTTTTAAGCTCTTTACTTAATTTGAATGGCCAGCAGATCTACCAATACAAAATCATGATTTCATAACTGATGGTAATAAATTCTAAACACGTAAAAGCGGCGAGAGAAATTCTGGACACAAGTTCAAAAATGAGACTGCAGTGTGTCCACAAGTATTGAATTCTGTAACTTAGCTGAACAGCTGAAGTTGATACAAATATAACCCGCTCTTCATAATGATTGAGTTATACACTCAGAAGACAAACAATTAACCAGACTGTTCTTGTATTTGAAACACTACATCCACGTATCTATCACTCTTTTTTTGCTGAAGATAAAAAGTATCACACTTGTATCTGTCATATATTTATTCACTAGTAATTGTTCCGATTTACTAGTTCTGTATTTAGTCAATATTTATTAATTTATATCTACTAGTCCAGTTTAAATAATGTAACAACTCAACTCTTTTCATGCTTTAATTTAATATCTTTAGAATTGGATTCTGATGGAACTTAACTTAATGTCTAAAAATAAAAACCTATTTTTATAACAACCTTTGTCTTGACCATCAAGATACATAAGATGGTGTCAGAATAAACTGGTAAAATAAATTGGAGTGAATACCCAGGTAGCTTTTCTTCAAATTAATCAGTATTTTGATAAGCAAAAGCATGAATAATACCCTGGAGATGATGAAGCCCTTCATAGCAGGAGCCAATCCATCTGAATCTTGGCGTTTTTGGAGGCAAGACTTTTTAGATTTTATGGAAGCAGCTGACTTCATGGATGATACAGAAAGGAAAAAGACGGCCGTATTTCGACATGTTGGTGGCGAGGAGCTTAAAACTCTCTACAGAACGATGAGTTTGAAACCAAGTCCCCCGGAAAAAGAGATAACTCTCGACCAAATCCTCACTGAATTTGACCGTCAGTTCGAGGATTACCAGAATGAAATTTACGCGTCATTTCTGTTCTTGGAAATAAAACAAAAGCAAGGTGAGAAGTTTCAAGAATTTTTCTGTAGACTTAAGCTAGCGGTTGAAGACTGCAATTATGGTACAAATAGTGATCGTATGCTAAGGGATAAGATCATCCACGGGTTACAGGACAAACCCTTACAAGAAAGATTACTTAGGGAGACCAGCAGACGTCCCAAGACGCTTCATGATATCATTACTGAATGTCGGGCTGCGGAACAGTCAAAGAGCCAGGCGTTAGCGATGAATGAACACAACGATATTTATGCCATGGTATCAAACCATAGGGATAACCATCTAAAGAAATACGACTCGTGTAGAAACTGTGGTCGTAGCCATGAGCCAAGGAATTGTCCCGCATTCAACACAACGTGTAAAAACTGTGGGAAAAAGAGTCATTGGGCAGAATTTTGTCGATCTAAAGCGAAGCCTTTCAGAGGACATCCGACGCAATCGAGAAGAGTCCATGCTCTTGAGCCTGATTCTGAGTTAACTCTTGGTGAGTTGACGATAAACGAAGTCTCGACTCCTAACGAAAAAGAATGGTCCTACAAGATGCTTGTCAATGGGACAAATGTTAACTTTAAGCTTGACACAGGAGCACAAGTAAACGTGCTGCCCATCTGTCTCTTTGATAAGTTGAAGGAACAGCCAAATGTTCGACCATATGATACTCCTATACTGGACTACAACAAGAGTCCAATTCCTGTCATAGGCGTGTGCACTCTCCTCTGCAAAAGCAAATTTATCAGAAACCCCAAGAGATTAGAGTTCCTTATAACGAGCCTAAATTCATCTGCAATTCTTGGGTTGCAGGCATGCGAAAATCTGGGTCTGATCAAGCGAATGTACAATCTGAATACATTACCAACAAATCCGACGACTGAATCTTCTTTGCAAACTGTAGAAGAAATTATGGAGGAGTTCAAAGATGTTTTCACTGGAATAGGAAGGCTTAACAGGAAGGTAAGCATCAGATTAAAACCAAATGCTGTACCACACATAGCAGCACCTAGGAAAATTCCTTTGGCACTTCATGAAAAGGTCAAACAGGAACTAACAGCTATGGAGTCTCAAGGTATCATAGTCAAAGTTGAAGAACCAACTGACTGGGTTAGCAACATGGTTGTGGTCGATAGTCCAAAAAAGCTTAGGATCTGCATAGACCCAAGACCACTAAACGAAGCTATCAGGAGACCTCATTACCCAATTCCAACGACGGAGAGATTGTTTACAAATCTGCAAGGATGTACTGTTTTCAGTCTCTTAGATGCTAAGAATGGGTTTTGGCAGCTCCCACTTGATAACGAAAGCTCATACCTGACCACTTTCACAACTCCTTGGGGTCGCTACAGATTTTTAGTCCTTCCATTTGGTCTTAACAATGCTCCAGAAGAATTTCAGCGAGCTATGGAAGAAATCTTTGAAAACGAACCTCAAATCCAACCCTACTTTGATGATATCGCCTTGAGCTCTAAAAACAATCAAGAGCATTGTATTTTATTAAAGAAAGCACTAACCATAGCCAGAAAAGCAAACCTAACATTTAATCCTTCTAAAGCTCAAATCGCCAAGTCTTCTATAAATTATCTTGGGCACATTATCTCAAAAGATGGAATTCAACCTGATCCTATCAAAGTTCAAGGAATTCAAGACTTCCCAACTCCAAAGAACAAGGAAGAATTACAGAGATTTTTGGGAATGGTGACTTATCAATCCAAGTTTACTAACCACTTATCGGATCTTACTCATTCACTGAGACAACTCTTAAGGAAAAACACTGCATTCATCTGGGATAGCAATATGCAAAGAGACTTTGAAATTATCAAGAAAGCATTGGTCGAAGCACCATGCTTGAGTTTCTTCGATAATGCAAAGCCAGTTCGCCTCTCTGTAGATGCAAGTCAGAATGGTCTAGGAGCAGTTCTTATGCAGGAAGGAAGGCCGGTAGCATATGCATCAGCTGCATTAACTGAGGCTCAAAAGAGATATGCTCAAATTGAAAAGGAGCTACTAGCAATAATATTTGGGCTAGAAAAATTTAACTACTTCACCTATGGAAGACATGTTGAGGTAGAAACAGACCATAAACCACTACTGGGACTCAGCAAGCGATACTATGAGGATGTAACACCACGGCTGCAAAGAATGCTACTCCGTATGGGCAGGTACGATGTCACCCTCAACTATGTGCCCGGAAAGCAGTTGGTGGTCGCAGATGCACTCTCTAGGGCCACTAGCAGTGATATCTTTGAAGAATCACTAGTCTCTACCCCGTCAGTTTATAAAAGTGTTCAAGCACTCGCAACAGCTCCTAAGTGGCAACAGATTTCGGATATGACTGCTAAGGATTGTGCTTTGAAAGCAGTTTCTCAGTATGTCAAAGAAGGTTGGCCAGAAGAGAAGGCGAAAGTTAACCTAGCTGCAACACCTTTTTGGCATTGCCGAAATGAGCTGTATCTAACTGAAGAAGGAATTCTATGTAGGGGAAAACGAGTTATTATTCCTGATGCAGCAAGACTTGATACCCTCAATATATTACACACTTCACACAGAGGAATAGTCGCCTGCAAAGCAAAAGCTCGAGAATATCTTTATTGGCCTATGATGAATCAAGACATCGAAAACTTCATAGGAAAATGTGAAATTTGCCAGAAATATCAAAAATCCAATCAACAAGAGCCTCTGATTGAAAGGTCTCTACCTGAACGACCATGGCAAATAGTAGCTGGTGACTTTCTTTCTCTTAATGGAATTACATATCTGTTACTTATAGACTACTTCTCCAAGTACATAGAAGTTCAGCATATGCATGGGACATCAACATCAGCTGTCGTGAATGCTATGAAAGCTGCATTTGCTAGACACGGGATTCCAGAAGAGTTTGTAAGTGATGGAGGACCTCCGTTCAACGGTGAAATGTTTCAAACCTTTCTAACAAGCTGGAATATTGCTCACCATAAAACCTCTCCTCATTTCCCCCGATCAAATGGGCAAGTTGAGCGAGCAGTACAAACCTTCAAGAATGGGTTGAAAAAAGCAAAGGAGGAAGGAAAAGATCTTCATTTAGTTCTACTGGATTACAGAATCACTCCGGCTAATGGATTAAAATCTCCAGCTGAGCTGCTGATGGGTAGGCGTCTGAGATCCTTCATACCATCACACTCCGATAACCTTCTCCCAAACTTCAACATAAAAGAGGAAGTGGAACAACTTAGAAAAAACCAGCTAAGACAAAACCATTATGCTAACCAAGGCAAGAAAACGTTACCAGAGCTGGAAGTAAATCAACAAGTTTGGTTTCGCTTAAAGCCAACACATCCCTGGCAAAAAGCTAGAATTGTTGATATAGGACCCAACCCAAGGACCTACAAAATAGTTGCAGACAACGGTAAAACCTATGTGAGAAACAGGTTTTATCTTCGCCCTTGTAAAGATCCATCAATAAGTAAAGCAGAACCTTCCACAACAGTAGAGGACTATTGTAGCCCAGCGTTTGAGGACACACCTCGTCTCTCTCCACGGATGTCATCTCCCCATCAAAGTTTGAGTCGTCCCACTACCCAAGCTGCAAATAATCCCTCTACGACTACCACCCGAAGTGGAAGAACTGTTAGACAACCAATTAGATACGGAACCTGACATCAATGACTTCAATCTAAATTATTAAGTTCATCTTCTTCGTTTATAAAAAAAAAGGGCATGTCATATATTTATTCACTAGTAATTGTTCCGATTTACTAGTTCTGTATTTAGTCAATATTTATTAATTTATATCTACTAGTCCAGTTTAAATAATGTAACAACTCAACTCTTTTCATGCTTTAATTTAATATCTTTAGAATTGGATTCTGATGGAACTTAACTTAATGTCTAAAAATAAAAACCTATTTTTATAACAACCTTTGTCTTGACCATCAAGATACATAAGAGTATCCATTTTTTTTTATTGAAAAGTATAGAAAATAGCTCGATTCATTTATAGAGTTTCATATGACATTCTCATGATAATGTAGTCTATTTTATTTTCTTGTTTTAAAGAAACTACATTTCTTATGGTGTTCATTAATATTTTATTTTTAAAAATCTTTTAAAAGAATGAAAATCTGTAAACCATATTTATTTTTTAGAAGTGAAGTTTAATTCTTTCATTTCATTAAAGAATAATGTTTATTAAGCAGTGCCTAACTTTTATGTTTAGTCAGCAAAAAATTTTATTTTTTAACTTTTAAAACATTTTAGCGAATTCCCTTTTCAATTTATTGCATTCACAACTAAATCCATTGAATATTATTTATAACAAAAGCATTAACTAGATTTTTTTTTTCATCTGCAACCCTCCTGTTAGTCTGAAACCTATCATTGTATGCATAAGTAATAAAATAATATACAAATCCGAATAATATCTTTATCCCTTTTATTTATCCAGATCCAGGTACAATACCAGTGGAGTACTAGTGCCTCATTTCTTCTTGCCCTTCTTAGCTCTGGGCCAGGGCAGATCCCTTTGGACCAGGAAGATGGCGGCGTTAGAGTTCATAAGGTAAGCATTGGTCATGGCCACCTCTCCCAGGGGGGCTGGGGCAGGTCGGGAAATAAACACCATCGGCTTTGACTTCTTCTTATGTTTCTTTTCTTCATTATGCTTGCCACTTTTCTTGTCTCCCATCTGGTCACAATGCTAAAGATGACGTATATCTATTACGCGAAAGGGTCCCATTCCGCTATCTATCCCGTTAAATATCACCAAGCTGTTTTAGTTAGACACCAAAAATTAGAAATTTCGCCGCCCGAAATATGTTAACTAACCAATTCAAATATAAAGTTATATCAATGACAACCATACAAATTGGCGATATTTAAATACTAAGATTTAAAACAGCTTGGTGATATTTAACGGGACAGTTAATGGAATTGAACCCCCAAACAGATAGTTACGACCATCATCGTTTAGAAATTTTTAGATAGATTTTTAAGTACTTTATAATTATTTTGATACTTTAGATTTAGGGTTCTTGAGACTTAAAATCAGCTTAAAATAAGGTTTGACTCATAAGCTTTTAAGAGTGAAAAATAAAGATTGAGGGGATTAGAAATTTACTAAAATTTTATAGCTCTTTAATTGGTTTTAATGGAATACATTTTTGATTTGTATGATTTTATTTGTTTTACGTCTGATAATAAGTAATTCCAGATTAGGGCACTCATCCGTTAGGCGATATTTTCCAACCCTAAAACTGCATTTTAGGTTCCTTTTCTTTTTCTTCTAAAATCTTATTTTTTTAAATATTTAAAGTACTTTAATTTTTTTATTTAAAAATAAAAAAGACATTTTTCTGAAATATATTTACGAAACCTCTCGCTTCCCCCCTTTTGATCCCTCCTACTTCTGACATTATGTAAAAGGGATAAAAAAAATAGCTTCCGAAGAAAATTGATCATCAACGGAAATGGTTGCTTATAGAAATTTTATTTGTAGGGTGTCTTTAAAGCTATTAACTATAAGAACAATTTGGGCTCATTGTTTGATTTTATTGACCACTAAATAGTTTTTTTAATCCCTTCAAGTGGAAGCACGGATCCAAAGGAGGGCACACAGGAAAGTGACCCAAGTAAAAAAAAAAATATTGGAAAGGATGGAAAGTGATTGCAAAGATTATTAAGGAAAATTGATTCCCGGAATTCTATTATTAACGAGGGGGGACGAAAGTACCACTTGGTGAATTCTGAGGCAAACTAAAAAAAAACTTTTTGTCTATTTACGCCTAAAGGCAATAGTGATCTGGAAAAAGTGCCCTTCCCTTGGAGACGTGCTGGATTCGCACCCGAAGTGAGGAAGACTTAAGTTCATCCAAACTATCAAAGCTATATTCCAAACTCTTTAAAAAAAAATCTTACTATACCTAATTTATATATTTCATCAGACTGTATACTTCCAAAAAAGTTAATTTAAAGGCAAATGAGGGGGGCTAGAATCCTGGTTTTGGCTTTCAATTTTAATTAAATTTGGGTAATAATTTTTGAAATAATAGGCCATGGAAATTGTTTGTGTTAGTGAAGCTGATATATTTGTTGACTATTAGTGCTCCTTTTGCCATAATATTTCTTCTCTGCCTGCCTCGGTATTTCTCTCTCTAATCATTTACTCCTTTTCTAAGGCTTGTTGTGTAGAAATTGATTTTGATAACACTGAATCTACAACAAGTAAGGAATGTTTAATTTTGGTTACACATTTTGAATGGAATATTTTTTAATATTTTATATAACTAAAAACATATTTAAAAAGAAAGACCTAATGGAAATATTGAAGCTCATTTTACACTCGTTACTGTTGTTTTGATGGAAATCTTACCAAGATCAAGAATCTCTCAACTAAGTATTTATAATTATTTACACATTCAAAGGTTTAAATTTCTTTTACTTAATTCTTTTTTTTTTGCAGTTAAAACCCGACTCTTTTAACTCTATTTATACATATTCTTATATGAACAAAAAATTTCCATCATTAATTCAATAACTTAAAAAATAAAATTTTATTTACAAATACAAAATTGACGACCAACTACAGGCGTGAAGCCCAGCAAGGAAGTCCATTTAACTCAAACTACCGGATTCCCAGAATGTGTCAACCTCTTCCTTAAACTCCTTTACTACAATGGAACTAACTATCGTTTCTGGCAAACCCTTCCATCTGTCCACAACCCTGTTAAAAAAATGTTTTTTGCTTTCCCGGTTAAAATTTGCTTTTTTCAATTTGAATCTGTGACCCTTTGTTCTATTGTCTGTACTGAAGTCCACACCCTCTGTTAGAAATTTAATTTGTTAGGTAGAAGACTTCCTGAAATTTTTATTTCAAAAGAATTTTATCACTAAAAAGAAATTTTTAAGAAAGAATCAAAAATCAGACATTTTTTTCAAACTGAATCCAACATGGGCAACACCATGGGATCAGTATTGTTGTATTCCCCCTTAAACTAAGAAATTTCTTTTGTGGACCATAGAAAACGACTATAATCACCCAACAATGTATTACCTACGCCCCTATCCGAGACCATATCCACGTTTAAAACATAGTTCGCTCATTTAAATTACCGACCTCGGCAGTCCCGCATGACTCACAAGGTCGTCTAGGCTGGATCGAACGAAGGAACGGGGGGATAACCCCAAGACAACCGCCTCCTCTGTGCCCCGTTGCGCAACAACGGCGACCCAAATCGGCTGCAGCCGCATGTGGGCACGGTGAGGGTGTCTTGTCGTGTGTAGGAATCAACAGGTTTGTGGCCGTCTCCATCAGGAAGTTTGTCTTGGCCGACGAATGCGAGTTCTGACGAAGTGTTTTGACACCTCGTAAATGTCGCTTGCTGCACGGGTCTGCCCACGGTGGTTGGTTGCTGGATGACGACATTTCTGTCGTCATTGTAGAATCTGTTGGTGTCTTGCATCAACAAAAGAAAAACACCTCGTTTACCTATCGTTTACCTTTTTATAGTAAGAAATTTTTTTCCCTAGAATCACCCCATAGTAACTCATCTGTGGTCCATACACTAGCTGTCATGATGTCGATTTTACCCCGAAGTCTGATATGATATTGAAATGGTCAATGTCGATAAAAAGTAATGTACGAATCGTCTGGGCAATCAATATACTGAATATTTAAAAAAAAACTTCCTAAACTGTAATGCCTATAACGCTATAACACATCACAGTTATCAGGAATGGAGCATAATGAAGACGGATATCAGGAAATATCTCTAAAAAAAATATTAATCTTTCCAATTTTTTACCTTATAAAAAATAATTAATATATAATTAAATAATAAAATATAATTGAAACTCATCTGTATGTCATTTCATTTAATTCTGATATCCGTTGCAAATTCCTTTTCTCGATACCATTTTACTCACCTTTCGCTACTTTGGTTTGATAGGGGGGACCTGCTAAAATCGCAATTCAAAGGAAATAAACCTTGTCATTTGTTAAATTTACGACGGGCTTTGGCGTCATCAGAAATAAAATAAATTGGAGGCTTTATTAAAATTTAAATTTTTTATCGGGACGTGTAGGTGAAATATTGTTATATAAAAGCAGTTAGCCTTATTTCGGTGGAATGCATTTTTTTTATTCTTTGACTTCTCATTGGCATGCTAATGAAGTATGTGGGTTGTTTTTTCTAGCTTAATTCGTAAAATACAGTTTTTCTTTTCAATCTGATGCCTCCGCAATCGGGGAAAAGTTTCATTTCACATTTAAATAACGATGTTGACATTGGAAAAATTAGAACGCAAGTAAATGGAGATCAAAATACAACAATCCTATCATTTTTAGATTTTTTAAAGTCTGTTCAATTTAAGAGAATAGTTTTAATTGTGTGATCTTTTTATTGTAACTATTTTAAGTACTGATTGTATTTTAAGTATTAAATATGCTTTGATATAATGAGGACGAGAGTGTAAACTTTCAGGCGTACTACATTTTGAAATGAATATTTATCCATAAGAAAATTTGCTATCTAGTATTTTAATTACTTTTAAAACATTTTAGAGATGAGTTGCTGATCAAAATTAATTTAATTATTTTATAATAACTAATAATTACTTGATTTTGGATATGATCTCATGACTAACATTCTAAGTTTCCTTAAAAATTATTCATTAATTATAAATTATTATGACGTGGAAAATTTTAGCAATAAACCTAAAATATAGAGTGCTTACTTTGTAATGTTAAATATGTGTTTTCTATGACAGGGGGATACTTAAATGTAGAAATATCTAACATAATGAAAGAGGATAGAGTTAAATAGTAGCGTTAGGCTTGTGGAATGTTCTGCAAAGATGTACCTTATTACATTTAATCACAAAATAGGGGTTCTAGATCCCCGAACTCCAGAAGCGGAACGAGATAATAAGTGTTTTGTACAAAATAGGGCTCATTTGAAGCTCCTCATAAACAAAAATTTAAATTTCTTACAAAGTCATAATTTATAGATCCTCTCTTGTGTGACCCTCACTGCGGAATAATCACATTTAACTGTAACCTTCGCCTGTATCAACTATCTCGGATATAAAAAAAAATCGCATTCTCTTTAAATTACAACTTTTGCTAATGACACCGTGCGTAATTCCCAGAACCTCTGTTGAAAAAAATCTGTTGACCACTGCTGAAAAAAAAACTATCATGCCAATTGAATATATGCGTTGTAATAGGGGAGACGAATGGAAATAGGATTGATTCGCCTTAATGTCTTTTTAAACGCCGTTGTTTGCTTGGAATAATTGCGCATACGAGGGTCTGATTTGGCAAATTGAAGTTCTTGTTCTAACGCGCTTCGTCCAAACCGTTCCGCATGGATCTCGCCGAGTTGTCCGTAATGATAGCATAAGGAGGAGGGAGGGAGCCTGAGGGATGGAATTTGAGACGAAGAGAAAAAAATGCAATAGAGTCGTTATTTAAAGTAATTTCGTTGAAATGCAAACACTACTCAATAGTCTTTATTTCTGGGTATTTTGGTTTTGCTAGGTATTAGTTTAACGCTTCTTTGAGTGTAATGCATCTATGATAGGCATCTCGTCCTGCTCCTTCTACCAACATCGAACCTTCTTTTTATAGGCAGCTCTTCAACTTTTGGTACTTTTTGTTGTTAGTACCGGCGCAATTTCCAACTGTTTTGATGTTGATGATTAAAAATTAAAATTAATCAAATCCATCTCTACCCTAGTAGTGTTGCTTTTAATTGTTTTTCTGTTGTTGTGTGAAATTTATTGTAAAACGTTAGCAATAAATGTTGAAATTTACCATTTTTAATAATAACTAGCTGGTAGACCCGGCCTTGCACTGGTGGAGAATATGATATTATCTGCAAAATGACTACCTTTTCAACTTCTAAAAGTCGCTACGCATCATTTTCGTTAAATTTATACCGAAATAAATATCGTAAACTCAAGTCTGCTGCTGAATAATGTAGAAGAATCTACTGGTAAATGAAGAAACAGAAAAAACATTTAATGACAAAAGAAAATGTACAAATGTCATTTAGAAGATTGGACTTAAATTTCAATCAAATTAATTTTATTTTTTACGTGTCCTTTACGATTTCTATATGAGTGATTTTTCTTTATAACCTATCAATTACGTTTCACAAGTAAACAACTAAAATTTAATTATAAAAAGTTACGTGATATACAGGGTGGTTATAAAATAACATATCTACTTTGAAATGCTCTACAGACGAAACTACTTGTCAAAAATGTCTGAAATTTTAATAAGGGCATTTTTATGGAATGAGAATTTCTTTTTAAACAAAAAAAAATAGTTCATTTGCCCCATCATAGATAGAGCTTTACCTAACTTTTTGTCTTAGTTTTAGGACCGTCCCCACCAGTCTAAAAGGTAAAAGTTAATTCAAGCTATCAAATAAGAATCATAAATTTTAACTAAATATATATTTTATGTGATCTGGCAAGAAGTACAATAGCAGGACCAATGGAAAGGGCACTCAAACCGGTAAGAACTATCGGTGTCAGACACTCGACCTTTTATCTAAATCAAACACATTTTTAAGACAAACAAACAATCAAGCAATCAATCGACTCGATGCGTTTCTTGCCTCATGCATCTTCTGATGAAACCTAGTCGATGTTTTGCCATGTTCAAACTTAAATTTGATTCTTACGTAAGAGGTGCATTTTGTAATCATTTTACCAGTTTAATTTAAACATCACAAGCTAACTAGCCTGTCAAGTAGTTTCACCATGAGTTTCACAGAGAAGAATTGTACGTTATTAAATAATTTCGTAAGGACACTGAGATGAATAAAACTATACCCATCTTTTGCTTAGTTTGGTATCAGTTTTATGGCGCAAGAACCTTACCTTCTGTTCGACTGGCATGAATTCCTTACGGATCGTTGTGGATAGATGTTAGACTCTTAGATTTGGTTTGGTTTGGTTTTTTGGTTACATATATTTTCCGGTATGTGTGCTTGATCTCAAATTAGATCAACTCTTTCTACATACTACCAACACTGTGGATTCCAATCCCCCAGGGATGAAGTGTCATTTATATGTCTCGTCGTTCCAAGTTGGTTCATGAAAAACCACTCTTACGGAAGTTATTTTCAAGACGGAAATTCGTCTTTTTCGGAAGAGGCAAAGATCTTTGTGGAGCACCAGTTCTCCTTTGCGTTCAATTTGTGAACCACCATCCGATAAGGTAAATACGTATAGGTGAATTGGCCACTGACCCAATAGTAGCCCCCTAGCTGAATAAATTTAAATTGTTTGAGGCATCAAATAACTTTGAAATTCATAGAAATAGTAGATTATGTTAAAATTTAGAGTAGTTATTATGATTAGAATATGTCATTCGCATTTTAGGTAAATCTTAAACAGATGTTTCCCTTTATTATTATATTATATTGATTTGAAAAAAAAATCAAAGAAATTAAATTTTTCAAATGAATTTCTGTCAATTTCAAATAGGTATTTATTCGGGTAATTTCAACCCGAGCTTTTTGACCTATTTTTAAACTTGAATGGTTGTTTCCCGATTTCTTAAAATAAATTTTAATATTTCAATTTTTTTAACTTACAATGTATACTAGAAATCAACACTTAAAATAGCTTTTAACATAATATATTAAAAATCTTAATTTAATAAGAAGTTTTATAAAATTTATTTTTCCTGAATGTTTGGACTATATCTTAAAAAAAAATTGAAGTATTGATTATTGTAATTTTTTAAATAATTAGCTTCTATGTTAAACATTTTAGATTTATAAAATCAATGTATTTTAATTAGTGTTACAAGTTCAATTAGTTTAACAAGTTTTACTACCTTATTGACCCTTGATGATTAAATGGGGGTATATTATGATAAAATAAACAATAGTTTAAATTCCTATATGTTTTCCTATATCAACTTTTCAAAATCAATCGATATTTTTTGTATCAAAAGCTTATTTTTATATCTTTAATCATGTTTTTCTTGTACATAACTATCAATGTATACAATGGTTAGATTATTTAATTTTTTTACCACAAATTACTCATTATTTTCAAAAAATATTACTTTTATTGAGTTAAATTAAATTTACTCATCAATCTAACTTAAATATTGGTTGGAATTTTTTGCGAAAAGAAGGCATGTTTTTTTAGTAATGTATCAAATATAATCATTGTCGCGATTTTTTAAAATTAACTATTGATTTCAAAATTTAGTAAATAGTTATTGAAAGAAGGATAAAATTTTTAGTAAATAGTACAATTATTACAACAGTACATACATTAGTCCTCTTGTTTCATCTCACCGGTGAGATGACAGTGAACTGCTTTATTTTATTAATTTTATTAACTCATCCATAATATATACTAGATAAGAATATGATGCAAAATTATATCACATAGAAATTGTAATATCACTATATATATATATATTGTTTTCAGAAAGTACTGAACTTTTACTTCGTTTTCATAAAAAAAAATCTGACTTGAATCAAACTATCCATATTTAAATGAAATAAGTCAGATTGATTTTTTATTTTAAAAATCAGCACCCCTAATTTGATTTTTATGTATAATGTATAAGGAGGTTGTATATGAAAGCCTTAACACCAAGTTTGTGCAAGAGCGCTACTTGTTAAAAGCGGTTAAACGAAACCCAATACGCATCCTATTAAGGAATAATAATTAGCTTTTATGTTTTTTCAGAGGATATAAGAAAAATCGAACTTTTTTCAAAATTTTTGACGCATCCCATTTTTGGACAAATTTATCATTTTACTTTATTATTTACAATACTAATACCTATTTCTGAAATTAATTTCAAAAAAATTTTAAGTGGTACATTTAAAAAATAAAATTTAATGATATTTTGTAAATAAAATATTTTTCATGACAGTATTAGCATGTTCTACACCACTAAAAAAAAGCGTTAAAACTATTTTTAACATACAGCAAATTTATCTTTAAGAAATTTTATAAAATTTATTTTCTAAATATTTGGACTATATCTAGCTGAAAAAACCCATGAAGTATCGATTATTGCAATTTTTTTAAATAGTAATAATAAGTTTAGATTAATAAAATCAATATCGTCTTTTATATAATTAGTGTTAAATTTCTGATATTTACATTCCATTCTCTCTTTGTATTTCACATTTTTTGTAACCTCAAGTTAAAGTCTATAGTGTAAAATTGTAAAAAGTTTTATCAATCTAATTTTATATTCATATTTTCTCAGGGTCTAGGAGAAAGCTGTACAATTTATAATTTATATAAATGTAACATCTGTTTAAAAAACATTCATGAATGATCTGATACAAAGTATGTATGTTTAACACCCTTTTTCTCCTGAAAAATTTGTATCAAGGACTTCAAAATTAATGTGCTTCTACTAAATCAAAGCTTCTACGTAAAGTATCTCATTTGGCGTCATAGATTGACAGTAAAAACATTATTTTCACTAACCAGTATAAAATTTGTCTTTTCTCGGTTGTCTGGAATCTAATTAAATACTAATAACACAATTATTTCAGAATTATTTCATCTTTTATGTATTATAATATTCCATAAACAAAACGAAATTATTAAAAGGTCTTTCGTTTGAACATTTTATATGTACTTTTATTGCATTTTAGACGTTCAAGATTTCTGAACCTAAGATCTAAAAATCTGAAATAATGCCCTCAACCTCCATTAGAACCAAATGAGTATGGAGTTGCAACATTTTAGGGAAGTTTCAATTGTAAAATTGTAATTATTTTTTCTTTAGGAAAATTTATTTTATTTCGGAAGGGTTGGGTTTTTTTCATATCCAAGGTGAAAAATGACAACCATGTTCAATAATTTAATAAGGATTAAATTTAACAGGGATTTATTTACTCAACTTTTACTGGAAAGCTGTGAGACGTTAAGTTTTTTATGCACAATCAAAATAATTTAACAAAAAAAAATTAATAACAATCTCTAATGTAAAAGTGACTAAAACTGTTAGTGGAATCCGGCCTCTGACTTCAATCTGATATTAATTTTCTAAAAATATTCTTTACCTATCAGAAATTAAGTTCAATTTTTTTTATGAGTTAAAAATACTTTATCTTTACGCTTTTACATTAATTTTTAAATTACTTTAACAACATTTAATGTTCTTAGAATTCAGTTACCATAGTTTCTATCCACTTTATAAGGGCTTACTGTAAAAAATTAATTTAATACAACAAAAACCTTTTATTATTAAAACGCGGCAATAAGAAAGTCTAAATTTATCCACCCCCTCCAAATTATTTCCAAATTATTTTCTTCTGGCAAAACGTTTAAATAGTCATAACCACACTCGTTTGCGAAACCATATACAGGGTGATTCAGATAAGTGTTTCATAACTTCTAGGGGAGGTAGGGTACATCAAGACGAACCAGAATTGATGTGGGTAAGGGGGTCGCAAGTGGGGTCTAAGGGGTAAAAATCACGGGTGAAAATTAGCAAAAAAACTCGCATATCTGGGCAGAAAGAGATACCATTGTTGGATTTCGGCATTTTTTACATTCAACCAATTCAAATTATTCATGTAAAAACCAGATTAAAGTGTTTATTTTAATCAAAAACAGACCAATAATTGAATGAGACATGCGTTGTAGGTAGATTAAAGTTACAATTGTCCCTTAGTCAGACTTAAGTTCTTTGCGCCATATAACTCCAACCAACCAACAAAACTCTAGTATTAAGATGTTTTTGTCGTGACTCTTTCTTCTGCAGTCTATCAACTTACAACGCATGCCTGTTTCATTCATTGGTATGTTTTTGATTAGAATAAACACTTGCATCTCGTTTTTACATGAAAAATTTGAATTGGTTGAATGTAAAAAATGCCGGAATCGAACAATTGTATCGCTTTCTGCCCAGATATGTGAGTTTTTTTTGCTAATTTTCACCCGTGATTTTCACCCCTTAGACCCCACTTGCGACCCCCTAACCTACATCGATTCTTGTTCGTCTTGATGTACCCTACCTCCCCTAGAAGTTATGAAACACTTATCTGAATTACCCTGTAGAACTTCTAACGTTCTCTGTTTGGCTCGTAATAAATTATAATCCAATTTTGACGTATACAGTCAACTCCGCTTTATGTGATCATTTTGTCCAAAAGGAGAATGATAATATTCGATTGATAAAACGCGATTTGATACTGGAAAGTTTTAAACAGTGTATATCATGTGTTTGCTTTAAAAATTACAACTATGTAGTGCTAATTGAAGTATTTAAAACGATTACCTAGAATATATTTTGTAACTTTTACATCCTTAAAGAAAAATATGAGAGTGGAACACTAATAAATTAATGACTCATTTTTTATATTATTATTTATTAAAATTGATTAATTCAAATGGGGAAAAAATGTGTTTTTTAGTGAATTTTAACAGATTTTGGTGACATTAAGCGATATATTGATCACATAAAACGATACATTTTGCGTTAAGTTAAAATGATTGGGACCGGTCAATTTTGATAACTTTATCCGATTGATAACATTAACCGTAATCATAATAAGCGGAGTAGACTGTTGTAAAAGTACAAAATTACTCCCTGGATATTATTTTGCTAACAAGAGGAATCTAAAACTTGAAAAGTCACTGTTCTAACCAACTATAAGAGAAATGAAGTTCAATTCTTTATGTAATGTTGAAATATTTCAGAAAACGTCCTTGCTTCACGTCAAATTTCCAATTAACCAGCTGAGAAGTTTCCAAATGAGGAGGAACCAACCACAGTCCGTGTTACTTGGCCCTATTTTCAGAAAGAACCATCTTCATCCTGAATCCTTTTGGCCAAGATGTCCGAATTCGATCCTGAGCAATTTGAGAGTGGAATCTCAGAGAACATGACCGTTTAAACTGTTTGGTAAGTTTTAATAATTCTTATTTTGCATTTTAGAAATGGGACGTTTAATTAATTAAATGTTAAATTTCGTTTCTTTAAGTAGAAGATCGTACACTCATGATTTATTTTATCAGTTTCTGAAGTCTGTTTTGCTCATTAAGTTTCAAGTTCGTGACACAAGCTTTATTAGAGCAGACTCGGAATTTGTTGGTCTTCATTTGCTTAGCTATCTCTAAAATTCCTCGCGTAATCAGATTAGTTCTATAAAAAAATCTCTAGGTGAAAAACTAAAATGTTACTTGAAGTATATGCTAAGCTTATTTTTAATTACCCCCCTTTTTAACTTTAAAATATTATTAGAATAGATTCAATGAAAAAATTTCAAGCGTTATGTACAGCTTTCAACTCTAAAAGCATATATTGTTGAAATGTGTTTAATGTCATTCATATTCTTAATGCATTTTTTTCTTTCCAGTTGACTGAAGTCGATGTTTAAGGAGATTTCGTTGCATATGAGAAAAAAGAGGTCTCAAGTTCTTCCTAACCAGCAGCTTCTACAGGTAAAACAAAGGCATACTCGGAATCCGTTTCATCGAAGATATTTTATGTTCACTGTCAAGATTTTTAATTCTTTGAAATTTAGATTGTAACCCAATTAGAACTAATAAAAGTTCGATGTCTTTATAAAATGAGTTCTTATTTGTGGTCATTGATCTTTTCCCTACTATGTCCACGTCACTTAGAGTGAGCATGCGCGTGGACTTAGTATATACAGAACGCGCAGCTATGCTTAAAGCGCATGCGCGTATATCCAAGGAGGTTGCAATAACATGTCTATTCAATAGTAGCCAAGGTGAGGTGGTCAAGAGAGGGAATTTCAAATGCATAAGGTAAACTTAATATTTTTTCTAGTCAGAAAACGAGTTGATCAAGAAGTTGGACTTGGTTGAATAAGTGAATGCTGGCTAAAATTTGAAAGTTGGAATTAACCAATTCGAACCTCAAACTAGATCAATTCCAACTTTCAAATTTTAGCCAGCATTCACTTATTCAACCAAGTCCAACTTCTTGATCAACTCGTTTTCTGACTAGAAAAAATATTAAGTTTACCTTATGCATTTGAAATTCCCTCTCTTGACCACCTCACCTTGGCTACTATTGAATAGACATGTTATTGCAACCTCCTTGGATATACGCGCATGCGCTTTAAGCATAGCTGCGCGTTCTGTATATGCTAAGTCCACGCGCATGCTCCCTCTAAGCGACGTGAACCTGGTAGCAAGCTTATAAAAAAAATTTCAATAGAGGACACCATTTAAAGACATTTCTTTATTGTTGTAATATTAAGGTGAGGTTACAAGACTTTCAGTAATACATGAGTGTCACATTACTGGAACATACCATTGGTAGATAAATTACCTTTAGCCGAACTTGTAAAGCAAAGCTTGTTTGAGATTTCTTTCCTTAAGAAAATAACTACCTAGCCTTCCTAAAAACTTGTCCAGTTGACAATACAAGTTCTTCTGGTAGGAAAGGCTTGGAAACTGCTGCAAGAAAGTAAAGCGTTAAAAGATTCACGTTAAGCATAAAAAGAAACAGAGTACACATGGCAAGATAACTACAGAGATTAAAATTAGGGCTCCGAATTTTTAATTAAACTAACAAATAAAATGTGCTTGTTCTTAATACGGGTATTGTTTCTGTGAAAGTTCGCATCCTAGGAAACTAAACCCATATATTTTTTGAAGAATTCAAAAGAATAAAATGATAAGAAAAGCATTGGAAATTTTGTATATTTTAGGACTTGGGATAATTTGGCAGCAGCCTTAACATTTATTTTTCAAATTGATGTGCAAAGTAGTGCTAAAACCTACAAAATTACAAGTTGGGTAGAAGTAAGGTGCAACTCAGTGGTTCCCAAAGAGGGCAATATAATGACCCAAGGCATTGGATCAAGAGAAAATATTTAGAGAGGGGGCCTTTGAACAATCTAAAAGAGAATTTAATACTTTTAAACTATTAAATTCTTTTCAGACGTTAAAAATACCCCGCGTAATTTAACACTTTTAAAAGTTTTTTTTTTTACTTTAAGTACTGATTATTTACTTTTAAAGTTGTTTTCTTTCTTTGAAGGATAGGAGGCGAACTAACTTCTAAATAATTGTTTCTAATATTTTTAGGAATGTTTTTCAAGACTTTTTAAGTTATGGCTTTCAGATTTAATTTCAACCCATACTTCATACAGTTTAAAAGTATAATATAATTTATAATTACAAGTTTTTGACAAATGACATTACTTTCAAAATAAATTGCATTACGTTGATTTAGACATGTGCAACATTCTTTAGGGGCAACAAATCACAACAAGTTATAGCTAAAAAGCAAGTGGTTAAAAGGGTTTTTTTACTTTAATTTAACTTAACACTTTATTTATTATCTGAAAATTATCTTCGGTTTAAATGTTCACCTCTTACAAAATAGTTCGAAACCGCTTCATTTTTTAAAGAACTTAACATCTGATTTTAATAAGTTAACTATATTATTTAAAATGGTCCTGTTAACTCCTTTATTTTCCAAAATTCCAAACTACACAAATCTAAACGACCAAATAAAATCACTTATTTTCATATACCATATAACATATTTCATTACTGGGGGATTGATAGATGTAAAACATTTAAATGCCTCGATTATTCTAATTAGTGTATTTTATACGCTAGTCTGAATTTTTTGTGCAAATCTGACAGTTTATTTTCGGAGTTAAATTATTTTAGAGTAAAAAAATAAACTTAAAGTTAAAATAATGGGTAGTAGGGGAGGCGCAAAGCCTAAATATGTGTCTTATAGCTGACAAATGGTCAAGACTGCCGATTTTATTAGAAAAAAATTGTAAAGGGGACTTTAGAAAGAAATTTTTTAGTGGGGAGGCGAAAAGACATTTTTTAAATTGGAACGGATCAAAAGTGTTCATACGCAAAAACTATTAAGTTCAAAAAACTGTTTAATTTCCAAACTCTATCCTTAAATTCTTTTGCTGAGAAAACATTTCACTTCAAATAAATAATAATACTCTAAATTAAAATATCCTCAAATTAATTTTCAAGTTATATAAACTAAGATACACCTTAATGATTTATTGAGGATGAATTGGATATTGGCCCTTACATTTCATTTTATTCTACCAAGGAAATGTGAGATAATTTCCAATACTTAATACGCATTCTCGCAGCATGGTTAGGTCGGAACGTTCCAAAACATTATGCAGACTGCTCTTTCCAACTATGCTGATCGTTTCACATGTATGATTTTAAAATCTAAAACATAATAATCATAGATTCGATGAACAAAAACCTCTTTTTAAAACGAGAGCAAGCAACTTCAAAGTGCAACAGTCAACTAATTAAAATAACATTGATTCAGGGTTGCTTGAGTAAAATAAACTTGATTTTAATCATAATTTAAATCACTTGATTTAAAAACATGTGATTTAAATCAAGGATTTTATCTACCTCAATTTAAAGAAATTAGTTGTATGCTTTAAAAATGGTTTGCAAGATTATTAGCAATATTATAATTTTAACTTTGCTAGGTATGTAACTGGGAGATAGGTTCAATTTTGGGTACAGATACAATTTTATATACAAACTATATTCAGTATTTATACAATTTTAAGAACAAGTTTTACTACTTCATTGACCCTTGATGATGAAAAGGGGGTAAATAGCAGGGTTTGGAATCAATTATGATAAATAAACAGGAATGAATTTCAATTCATATATTTTTTTTTTACCTGGTATCAACTTTTTAAAATCAATCGATATTTTTTGTATCAAAAGCTTATTTTTATGTCTTTAGACATGTTTTCCAATCAATTTTTTTCTTAAACATGGTTAACCAATAAACCAATGGTTATATTAATTAATTTTATTTTTATCACCAATTACTTAATATTTTAAAGAAATTAAAATATATTACTTCGTATGAGTAAATTTAATCAGATTGATTGAGTTAATCAAACTCAAATATTGATAGGAATTGTTAAGCAAAAATCAGGCATATTTTTTTAGTAACGTATCAAATATAATCATTGCCGTGATTTTTTAAAATTAATTATTGATCTTAAAATTTAGTAAATAGTTATTGAGAGAAGGATAAAAATTTTAGTAACGAATAGTACCTACCGAGTATTACAATAATACAATAGTCCACTTATTTCATCTCACCGGTGATATGGCAGTTAATTGCTTTATTTAATTAATTATAATAACTAATCCTTAAAATATATAAGAATATGATGCAAAATTATATCTTACATATTATCATCACATAAAATTATTTATTATCACATAGAAATTGTATTATCACTATATTGTTTTCAGAAAGTACTGAACTGTTACTTCATTTTTGTAAAACAATCTGATTCCAAATATTCATGTTCAAATCAAATAAATCAGATAATTTATTTTTAAATAATCAATAGCTCTGGTTTGATTTATAATGTACAAGGTTAATAAAAGCCTTAACACCAAGTTTGTGCAAGAGCGCTACTTGTTAAAAGCAGTTAAACGAAACTCAATATGCATCCTTTTAAAGAATAATGTTTAGCTTTTATGTATTTTAAGGGGATATCAGAAAAATCGAACTTTGTTTTAAATTTTTGACACACCCCATTTTTGCCAAACTTATAATTTTACTACATAATTTACATTAATACATATTTCTGAAATTAATTTCAAAAAGTATACATTTAACAGAAATCAAATTTTAATTATATTTTGTAAAATATATTTTTCGTAACTGTTATAACATGTTGTACCCCACTAAAAAGAATTTTTAAATTAAAAGTATTTAAGCAGCAAAAGTATTTTTTAAATTAAAGCAAATTGCAGATCAGTTTAAAGAACTCCGTGTTGGTCAATATAAGGCGTATTATTGATCCACTTTACGCATCTATAATTCCACAGAATTTTTCATGAAAGTTAATATTTTTAAGTCTTTATAAATAGAACAAGTGTAACAAATTTCAAGAAAATTCGAAATGATGATTAAAAAATGTTGATTACACATGAACCCGTTCCTGTTTCTCTTAACTTCCAAACTATGATTTCTTTAAGAAAAATTACAAAATTTTTAAGCATACATACTCAGACCATTTAAAAACTAAAACAGTTATTTAATTTGAAAGCTTTTGTTTGGTAAGTAATGATTGAAAACCAATTACTTTTATCACTAGTTTCTGGAAAAATTTATAGAGTGGATAAAATCAATGAAATAAAAATGCTTTAAAAACTGAAAAAAAATATGAAAAAACTGTAAAGTTTTAAAAAGTATTAAAATTACAAACGCATTTTTAAATAATCCGAAAATTTCAAGGGCATATTTTTTAAAGTAACTGAAATGTAACTAACACACAATTCCTTGCGAGAAATGGCATTTTTCTTATGTTTCTTTCAAAAATGTTTATATTTTAAGCCAAAAAATTAATGATAGTTTACAAATTATTTATCGTAGGATAGAAATACATTTTATTATAGATTTAAGAGTGTTTGCTACTGATGAAGGTAAATCTTAAACTTCACCAAGACTAATATTAAAGTTTTTATAAAAATGCATCCCCCAAAAAAAAGTAATTTTAAAAATTAACCTGACCCCCAGTAGTAAAATGACTAGACAAGTAGTTCAAGTCATTTCGACAAAATCGACATAACTTTACTAACACGAAAAAGAGTCAGCTACTTTTAGACATCTTCATAAAATCATCCAGTTCCGTTAAACTAATCGAAAGGAATCATAATCATAATCAAAAGGAATCCCAGCAGATCATGGCGGGAATTTTTAAATCAAAATGGTAGAATATATAGTGGGTAAATGAGAATAAAATTATAGAGAAATCTTTCTTGGTTCTTTAAAATTATCATCAAAAATTAATACCCTCTTAAATATCATTTAAGATATTTTAAGGCAAAAGTTTTTAAAATGTTCAAAAAATACTCAATATGAAACTCTTATTGATCCCTTAAATTATAAGTGCCGTGAAAAATTATGAATGGATTATTCTTTATTGAGTCTTATTCTTGAGAAAACCACGGTAGATCGAGAATGATTCAATCATTAAACTTGATTTTTTATAAGCCAGGCAGGAGTAGTACTGGAGGAAACTCAACTACAAATTTAGCACAGGATGTGGATATTGATTGTGCAGAGGTATATAATTCAACAAATACTTAAATGATATAGGTCATTAGTAACATCCACGCGACATGTTTTGGTGGTATGACAAGAAGGTTAAGTTTTAAGTAAACAAAAAACCCAATGACCTAAACATACATAATGCAACAGTAAAACCAGATGAAAAAATGTCAAGATTAAGACAACTCTTACTTCAGAACTTATCTTACACAACACTGGGGTAGACTGGTTGGTTTCCCAGGTTTTAGAAACCAAAACGGGTCTTGTTGAGAAAACATCAATGTAAACTACTGAAATAAGTTTAAGTAGCTTTAAAATAGTCAGGACCCGCATGAAAAACACGTGATGATATCGAATCATTTTACAAGTTACCAGTAAAGCCGAAACCTTCATGCTTACTCTCCAATAATATCTCTATTTTGAGTCCTCAAACTTATTATTAAGACAAAAATGTGCTCTAAAGATAAAAATACTGTCCTGTGGATATGCATGTTGATTAAATAAACTAATGAAAATTTAGTACACAAACATTTTCCCATTTGTAATTAATTTATTTGCCTGATAAGTTAAATAAAAATTAAAACTTTTACCGCGATCGGATTTAAAGGAGACGCTATTGAGTTCGTACGTATATTGAAAATCAAGCTTTCAATTGAAATTTCTCTTGAAGAATGAATATGGGTTGAGATGTTAGGTCCCTCGAAATAAATTTCATAATCTCCCAACCAGGCAGATCTTAACTGTATAAAAATGTGTTACTCCACTTTAAAATTTAAAACTCATGAACTAGTCACTTAGGATCTGAATTGCGTTTTACTAATCTTTGGGATGGAAAGTCCCTCTTTTAGATTTATCTTCCGTTCCTTCAATTGAAGATATATTTGGTCTGTAAATTCTATTCAACAGATCATCCGATACTCAAAAAGAGCGTATATTTATTCTTATTAAGACATAAAAGGGATGATTCTATAGTTCAAACTTTAAGGATGTGACAACTCTACTAAATTATTCGGAATCGTACAGGCAAGGTTAGGCTGATAGGCGATGTCGACCACTACTGGCGGCTTTGTGGAAAAGAACATTGCAAAAAATTTGATAAGCTCTTAACTTTTGAAAATCTTAGTTTAATTGATAAAAATTATAAAAACTTTGTCAAGAATCTGATGTAGTTTTGATACGTGAGGCTTCTTAGGGAAAACGTTTAGTAATGATTTGGTAAAAGATACCTTTATATAAAACTAAAAATGATAGCACAAACGTTTAAGCTTCGTCCATTCTTTTCGTCGTGTATGGCCAAATTTCGTTTACTTCTAGTTACAGTTACGTAAACGTGACTTATTTGGTATGAGTTGTGTTATCAGAGAAGAGGCCTAGAATAGTAAAAGTAATTTTCCTAACAATTCTTTTTGGTCAAGAAATGCCACTGACGCCTTTCGCATTTCAGAATATAAACTGAATTGATCTGTGTGAGAAATTCAACCATTCGAAAAACTTTTTCTTCCATTTTCTTATCTCTTTTAAATTTTCAATGCCTAAATATTTTAGTATCAGATTCAGTGAAATAAATAACCAAAAACATTGAAAACACGTCAAAAGATTGGAGTTCAAGTACCTTTCAAGTATACACTTTCAATTTAAAGCATTTAAATACACTGACTGAATAAAAAGTAGATACACTGAAACATCATAGGTTTTCACCTTAGAATTTAAAAGGGAATGTGTATTATTTACAACTTTTCGCATTTAATAATTTAGTTTGAATAAAGATTTCCGAAACTCTATATATATTAAAGGTTTCTTTCAGAATCACTATCAACATTTTATATTTTTCCAAACCTGATGTGTACACAACCAGAAGCATATTGCAAAGTATAATTCACAAATACCTAATAATAAAATAAACTGGACGAGTGTCGATGGCCTAAGCAGAAAACTTGGGAATCTAGAATCGCATATGAATATAAAGATGTTACGCGAGGCCCTACAAGCTCTCTCATAGAAGTTATTCCTTGACCGCTCCCCTTCTGTGAGGTAACAGACACTCTTTGATGTTAGAACCCGGGGAGCCCGGATCTTGTCTTCTCGGGGGGCTGCCCGTGAAATACCACTCGTTCACTCACGGGACATTGACTGGCGTTTTTTTATGTAAGTCGTATAAAATAGTCATAAAGGGATATTTTGAAGCAGAAAGCTTGAAAAGTTGTTCTACTCTCTAAACCCAGTATCACTTTGAATTTATAAGTCAAGTTTGGTTTATTTGGGTGAATAAATAGTATAAAAACCCTAATTTTATTACTTGAAAATCAAATAACCGCTTCTAAAACACTGCGGGAGAGAAATAAAATTCAAAAGTTTTAGGCATAGAATACATGTATGGAAAAACTTTTGGCTAACAAATACTCCAGGTCAAACACTAAACACTGTGGATACCTAACCAAAGTAATTAATATCCACCTAAATGTATACGACGCAAAAAATTACGTTAGAAATAGAAGTACTCAATCCCTAAAAAGCTTAAAGTATCGTTTTTTCTTGTCTTTAGTTTTCTTAACCCAAATAGAACTCCGACAACCAACAGGATTGAAATACGATCGCTTCAAAGAACAAATAATCGTCTCACATTCCAATTATGATTTACAAAAACAATGCACCCCCTTCTTGGACCTCACGTCGGTCGTTTCTCCACCCATTCCTTCCCAATAAATATTCACTCAACTACCACAAGGCACGCTCTCCAGGTGTAGGGTCAAAATTCACTAGCAGTTACCTTTGACCCTGCACAGCAAATAACAGCCGATGCCTCCTTGGTCGTTAGTATCGGATCGTGAAGGGGAACTTCGCAATTGTTTGTTTCGCAAGCGTGAGAGTGCCCAGAAAATGCCCGGAATTCGAAGCCCCTTCTTTGTTCCACCAAGGGTACTTTATGGTCGGAACAACTTAATTGCGAAACACCTTCCATGTTGTTGTATTGCTCTCTCCCAGGGATCGTTACATTTTATGTTTTGTGATGGCGGGTCAACGCTCGGAGGTGTTAATGTCCCCTCTTGAATCTTTCTCACGGTGAAAAGTATAATAATAGATCGCGATAAATAATTTCGATCATAAGGGGTGTCTATGAAAGTCACTTTTTATTGATGTTGTTGGGTGGGTTATTAGATTCCCCGTCTTGCACCATAGATGGGGGTTTTTTCATTAAGATTCCTAATACAGAGATTTTGAGAGTGTTTATCCAAGGAATGACCAAAAGGATATGTCCTGCCCCAAGAAGTTAGGTGTTCCAGTTTTGACATGACATGAAAAAAATATAAAGAGGGAAGTTTCCCATCCCTAGATCAAGACATGTTCAGTTTACTTAAACTTAAAAACAAGTGTGAAAATCTTTCTATGAATACTTTTACCTACCTTGTAAATAGGGTATAGCCGATACCAATTTATTAGTTTTGTCTTGCCTCTTGTGTCTTTCTAATTGTAAAAATCAGACTTAAGCATAAATAAGTTATGTTTTAACTGATGTTTTACACATGTAACTTTTAAAGACCGAACTTTCTTTTATTCTTTATTCTAGTAAATTTTCCTTTTCATACATTTCGTTCTAACTGAAAAGTTAGTAGCAAGTAGCAAGGCAACGTATAAGAATAGAAATATAAATTATTGGATAAATTTAACCAATTTACAACTAGAAATCCCAATGAAATCTACTATAAAAGAAATAATGCGAGCCGCAAAGCTTAGCGTAGCGAAGTTATTTTTTCTGCATAGTGTCTGCTATGAAGGAAAAACTAGTTCTACAGTAATCATTAGTTTTACTTCCCAACTTTGAATAGATTTCTTTTTATTGGCTTAATTTAGTCCTATTTTAAAATTAACTAGCTCTATCAATTTGTTAGAAGATCAGTGAAGCATTCGGCGTATTTTTTCTAATTTTTTACTAATTATTTCACTTTTTTCAAATTTTCATTATTCATCTCGAATTATTTTAGCATCGCTATTCTTATATTAGATACAAAATCATAGAAAAAAAAACATAAATAAAATCGATAGAAAATAGATATAATAGATATCATAAAATAGATATCATAGAAAAAACAAAACATAAATAAAATCTAACATACTCAAAAGTTTTAAAAAATTTAATTCGAAAAATATCCTAAATTTAAAAAAAATTCACCGACATCCACAAAATTAATACAGAGATGCCATCCTGTCACCTCACACACCGAAATCTTTCCATGAACATATGAGATTGAAAAATAATAGAAGAATAACCATAAAAAATTCACCGTTTCCTAGTAAATAAATGACTTCTTTAAACTAGACAGATGACATCTCATCCTTTTACCTGCTTTCTGTAATCGATCTTCGGAGACACGTCGCACAAAACACACCGCATACTAAACGACCCCCGACAAAAATACAAGCGAACCCGTTTAGTTGTGACACCCGCTGCCGAGGCTATCGTAACTGATCAATCATACATATTCAAACCGCTCAAAAACCGTCCTATTATATGCGGAAGTCGGCAGCCATGACAATCCAATTGGTAACTTGATGCGAGTGAAGTGACAATAGCACATTAGCTATAATGTTATTGTCACTAAAGGGGTGGGAAAAAAGGTTGGGAAGAGAATCTTTACACCCCGCTAATTTCTTAACATGTTGGAGAATCAATAAAAATGTCGTATGTTGAAAAGAGATTGTGGTATTGTTCTCTAACCGTTCGTTTAATTCACGTTTCAATTGTTTAACAATGTGGACAGTTTGAAATAAAAATAATATAGTAAGATTTCACTCTCTAGAATGGCTACATCAATAAAAGTCAAGATAATTTTTTTTTGACAAAATCCGTTGAACTGGGATTCATTTTTTAATGTTATTTTGATCACATTTAATGCATGGTTGGAAGATGGGATTGAGATGAAGCTGTCTCTGATTCCAAACGTTCTCACTTTCAGAAGGTCGATCGTATCGATTCCTTAAGAAGAGATGGGGTTGATCAAGTGGGTTATATTGCTTGCTTGCTTTCACTGTATGTAAATGCTTTCACTGTATTTCATGTATGGGCAAAACCCAAGGTTAGGCAAAACCTATCACTTTCCACCTGACAGGAATCTAAATTCATAAATTCATTTCATATTACTCCCTTTCTTTTTGCATTGGAGTAAAAACTATTGACTATAAACAGATTTCCCACAATATTAGCAAACATTGAACTTATGTATGGTATGTAGAACTTATTATCAATTGAACGATACTTTTATATGCATAAGAATAATTCTTAGTACAACTGTATGTTCCTAGAACATGTGGTAGTTTCACTAGAATTTCCAAAGGATCCATTAAATCCGTGGAATATTTCTAGATTTAAACCGTTGGAATGAATGCATTTACATATTTTTAGCAAAAATATGTTCCAGTTAATTTACATTCTTATGGCATCTCATCCTTTATACATAATTTTTTACTCTAAACGGAAAGAAGGGAAATCATTTTTCAGAAATTTTGATTTACATGCTCCCTTATCATTCTACGAATGAAAGGAAAACCGAGTTATGTAAATAGCTGTGGCAGTGGTAATATTCTCGGAACAATCTCCGATGCCATCAGTTGTTGACTTCCACTTTCAAGTTCAACGGCTGGAAATCCGATCCCAATCACATTTCATCCCTGTCGATTATATCGGAATCGAAATCGAACCGCCCCTTATCTATAAGCTATTGTCTCGCCACAAACAGGCGATTCGATCAAAAAGAAAAGTGATTGTTTGTTGGGCTGGCAACATCTGCCACAAAGGAGGGATGCTGATCTGTATTCAGCTGGAAGGAGCGATCGATTCAGTTTGATTTCCAATCGAACATAGAGTACCCGCTTTCTTTTCTTAAATGGAACTCTTCATAATAGCTCAGTCAATATTGGTGGGTCCTCTAATTCTAGTTCAATGGCATATTAGAAATATATTTCGAGAGGGACCTAAATATCCTTAAAAAAATTTAGTCATTATGAGGCCCAAAGCTAGATTTCTACACCGGGGGGTAGAGGACCCAAACTTATTCCTAAGCCGCCACTTATGCATTTTTAATAGGTTCAATAGAACTTTTTAACAGATTTTTTGGAGTAATTTGCATCTTGATAAACTTAATATAAAAAACGTGAATAATAGAGCTCCAAATACTAAAGAGCGGTCTATGGGTCCTCCACCAGAAAATGTTTGGAAATTAGACCCTAAAAAACAGTGTTTTAGCTTGTTTTGGTACACCTAGTCCGAATCTCCTCGCCTCTCCCTTATATTCACCTCTGTCTGAATTAGTGCACTTTAATATTTTAAAAATTAATTTTTATTGATTTCTTACCGTTTAGTAATGTCTTGTATCTTTATTTCTCGAACCCTATCAGTTTCTATCGGAATACCGTGTTTTTTAGGTTTATTACCTATGCTTCCCATCTCACGTTTCGCCACTATACGTCGAACGCGCTTTTATCATTAAATAGCACTCAGTGAGGACGGTATGGCCGACTGAAACACCTAGTTGGAAATCGGCAGTACTCTTCATGTTTTTCTCCTTACACAATCTCTCTCACTTTTCCTTACTTTCTTACCTAGCACTCTCTCCCTCCTCTTCCCGACTATCCTTTTCCCCGACACTCTCTCTCTCTCTCTCTCGTTAAGACTCTCTACAATAGAAAACAACCAAATATTCATTGTTCGTGATATAATATTCTTTATGTTAGCATTCAGAGACTGAAATAAACAAGTAATTTTGGCATAATGTCGAACTTTGAACCACCAAATACAAATTTTAAATCAACCCGATGGGATTTTACGAAGGAGAATAAACCAAAGATCTTGCGAAAGACAGCACATTCTTCTAGATGCAACTTAATGGAGGTAACAAGCTATGTATGCCATACATGGAAAAAAATTCTGTGGTGGACACTACTCATATTGAGGAGTAATAATATCACCCAACGATGTTCACCCTCCCCAAAAGAAACCTCTCATAATACACTTTTAAAATTCACAATTCAAGTATTTAAAACTTTTTATTGATCATTAAAATTGCCTCTTTCAGACATTTTACTAATACTAATAAAATCTCTAAGAGATGTTAATGATATACACTGCATGCAAGATTATAAAAATACTAAGGAAATTATTAAAAACAATAAGTATCTTTCCTTTAACAGTATACGTTGTATAATATCAGTAACAATAGAGTAGGTATGAATAATTTTTATGAATATTTTAGTGAATGATTTTAAACCTTTTAGAGTACATATTTACATGAAACTCATCTTATAATGAGAAAAGTAAAAGTCGTGTATCTTATCTAATATATTCCATCTTTAAGAACTTTTTCCAAGGACTTTTCAGCTTTCTTTCAAGATACCAAGATTTTGGTTGTCCGCAGTCGAATGGTCAAGAACAGGATGGTTCTTTACGATTGGAACAGTGGTTGGGTTATCCAGAGTTGAAGGGCACCCAACAGGGTAGTTATGTGTAACCGGGATCACTGAAACTGGAGCCGAGCGTTCCTCCATCTGTAGTTGTTGAATCCGGTGTTTGGTTGTCCGCAGTCGAATGGTCACGGACAGAATGGTTGTTTCCAATCGGAACAGTGATTGAGTTATCCAGAGTTGTAGCGCACCCAACAGGGTAGTTGTGTGTAACCGGGGTCACTGAAATTGGAGCCGAGCGTTCCGGAATCCGAATGCCCTGTCCATCTGTAGTTGTAGAATCCGGTTTTTGGTTGTCCGCAGTCAAATAGTCAAGAACAGGATGGTTCTTTCCAATCGGAACAGTGATAGGGTTATCCAGAGTTGAAGCGCACCTTACAGGGTAGTTATGTGTAGCCGGGATCACTGAAACTGGAAGCGAGTGTTCCGGAATCCGAATGCCGTGGACGTAATGTGTCACCGAATCTGTTTTAGATGAAGGAAATACTATCACCTTTTCACGCGTGCAAATATTAAAGAGCTTAGGTAAGAGCGTTGGGTACTCGGATGGTTTAAACACTTTTAATGCTTTTATTCTTAAACTCTCGATTTCGTCCTCGTTGATTGGTGACCCTCTACTTTTATGTTCATACATCATGCCAAGTAATCGTTGGTATCTACAGAAATCAAGCGTGAAATACATTTCAAAGAAAAATGAGAAATTCTCGTAAAATCGGAATGTAAAAGCAACGCCCGAAAGTTGACATTCCATCCGATGCAGGTTTTCTCTTTCTCTGACAATTTCTAATAAGCAATTACCAACAACCTGCTTTTCTTCATGTTGGTGAAGCCTCAGAACCACAAACTGCAGCATTTGAACAAAAACACGTTCAAAAGTTCCGCCATCGAGATGCAGATAAGCGCTCTCAAGGAAAACTAATTCCAAATTGTTGCTTCCCCCTCTTGAGTTTAAAAGTGTAAAAAGCCTTCTCGTTAAGTCGTCACAATCCAGTATTGATGCAAATATTCTGATTGATCTAACAGGCCAATCATGCACAAGAGGTACTTTCAGAAGTTCCCGAAACTCCATCTCGAAAGAATGGAATTTAAAATCAGGGAGGTTATTCTTGGCATCGATCACTATTTGTTCCGCCTCTTCCATGGATAAAGCTATTCGAATCAAGACAACACTCGATGGGGGAGAAGACCTTGCAGCTTCAATCTCTCCAGCTAAAAAGCATTAGGTTGGAAGAGGTTTGCAAGTGGGCTTGAATTGAGTTAATAGGGTAAAGACATTTGCTTGCTCTCTGGGAGCCGCTTCTTCTTCCTATTGACTTGATCACAGAGTATAGATAGAGTATAACAAAGGGTCCAAGCTTCGATTTTACTCTTTCGGAGACAATAGTTCCACCGTTATCACATAGTAGCGCTGATGGTCCCAGTTGTCAATCGAGTCGATATTAAGTGGGAGGGAACAAGTCAGAACAAGTGATTCTGATTGGATATGGAACATTTTATGGGAGATGCATTTTAATTTCGCAATCACTGTTATTTTTCCCCAGATCACGGAAACTTTTCTTTATATTTGTAAGCTTTCCCCTTTTATTTTTAAACTTTGATGTCGTTTGATACCTGATCATTGATTGCGGGCATAGAAATTGTTTGTTATGGAATTCTCAATGTAGAATTATCGACGTTTTGTTTGTCTGGTACATAATCGAGATCGGTAATTTGAATTAAATAATAATGTAAAGCCTTTTCATTCCTCTATTTGAATGTGATTAGATTATAAGTTATTTAGCTTAAAAGGTTTCATTTCTATAATTATGACAAATCGTATACTATAAAATTGTTTTGTAGAACAAAATATTTACTTCTCTTCTATGAGATTCTGAATGAATGTAATATTATGGTCCCTTAATTAGAATATATATAATACTGTGCCGCTGATGATAAACACGAGTGTTTAAAGAACGTGTTGTTATTCGTCACGGTTCACTCGGACAGTTGATTCGCCATCGTTGTCTGTCGTTTTAGTGGAAATACGAACGGCCAAAGCGCGGAAATAAACGCGTCGGAATTTTTCTGCGTCACGATGATTACACTCTCTCGATGGGAGGGACACTTTTATGGCGGACAAAGTGAATGAAATGGATGATCTGTCACTTACAGAATGTACTGACGTGATGGTGGTTGGGGGTATTTGGCGGCATCCATGCGTTCCCTGTATCATTTCGAACTGTTGGGAGATGACTTAATAGTGATCTTTCTCGGTTGAGAAGCATTGATTTGGACTGATGGAATAGGTCCTACTAACCTTGCTCCAGGTTAGTTGGAACAGATGCTTTTTTGATCACAATCGGAAGATCTTCATGGATATGATGGATGAATGAGGAAATCCATTGCTGCAAGTTTTCGGGAAGCAAATCTACGCCTTGACAACATGATGAACCATCTCAGCATTTTTTCTGACACAAAACCATATTGCACAATTTCACCTGCATTAACCCAAGCTTTTGGTTCCAAAAAGCTCGTCTTCCAAAGTCCTTGGTTCTCCAAATCTCCATGCAACATGTTCCTCGTTGATTGCTGCTCCTCTTACCTTCTGTTCAGACGACTGCTGCCTCACACCACCAGAGGCCGCTGCAATTGTGGCCTTGAGCAGCCATTTTTATGTTTCTCCCGCTCACTTCTTTGTCTGCCATGTGTACGTTGAACGTCGTTTTTTTGTGTGGTGAATAAAAGGCATTAAACCAACATGCTCCTTTCCGTCGCCCCTTCAGATGGTCCACGAGCCCCAGCACAAAGCATTTTTGATGAAGTGGAGTATGTGTCAACGAATCGTCCATAAAATGCAATTACTTCTATGAAAACGAAATCTACGGTGGAAGATCACACGGTGGGAAAAATGGATGTCTCAACGCTTCTCAAACAAAAGAAAGTTCTCAAAAGTAGGCTTACAAGACTCACTTCACAAGTTAATTTGCTTTTAAGCGATAAGACAGAGTCAAATATTTTATCGGAGTTGGATGTGTATCAAAGTGAGTTAAACCCCTTAAGTTCAGAAATAGATAAGTTATGTAATGAAATATTAGCCGCATGTTCGGATAATGATTATGACAAATATGAAACGGAAATGCATGAGCTCTTGTCTAAATTAGATAAGTTGAAAATTACTTTGAAAAAAGAGTTAGCTAATACAAATCAACCAAAAGATCATCCTAGTTCAAATAATAATAATGCAGAATTAACTTCCGACAATGGTCTTAAACTGCCACGGGTTGAATTGCCAGTTTTTAATTCAAATTATATTGATTGGCTTTCTTTCCATGATTTATTTTTGGCAAGTGTTGGAAACAATAAAGCTCTCAATAATTGTCAGAAGTTGCAATATCTTAAACTTTCTGTAAAAGGTGAAGCAGCAGCTCTAATTCAATCAATTCAAATCACGAATGACAACTACGAGAAGGCTTGGAATCTACTTGTTTCTCGCTTTGAAAACAAAACAGAAATCATAAATGCTGCGTTAAACAGATTGATTTCTCAGCCTATTCAAAAACAAGAGTCTGCTTCGGCTTTGCGAAAGTTAATAGATACTACTTCACAGTGCATTGATACTTTGAAAGTTCTCAAGCAACCAGTAGATCATTGGGATACTATCATTATATTCATATTGAAAGGAAAACTAGATCCAGACACTCTTAGAGTTTGGGCATTAAGTCAATCACCCAATACTGTTCCCACTTTAGAGGAATTCAAAACATTCATATTGAATCGTGCGAACGCATTAGCTTCTTTGGCAACTCGCCAAAAGGAAAAATCGCATAAATTAACACACCCAGTGCAGATGGTTTCAAACTTATGTTTGTTTTGCAAAGGGGATTCTCATTTCGGGCTGTTTAAATGCAACAATTTTTTACAGCTTTCAACGAAGGAGAAATGGGATGTAGTGAACAAAAATAAGCTGTGTCCTAATTGCCTCAAAACAAATAAAACACACTCAATCACCAACTGCCGGGCTGGAAATTGCAGGAATTGCTCTCAGCCTCACAACACATTGCTGTGTTCAAACATGTCAAATGGTAACTCTAAGTCCTCAGAAAAGGAATCAATTTCTACTATGAGTAGCCATAATTCAGTCTTTCCAACCACACAGTGTGTCTTATTACCCACAGCTGTAGTTTATGTTAAGGGTGCTAATAATACTTTGCATAAATGTAGGGTGCTTATAGACTCAGCAAGTCAGGGTTCATTTATTAAGGAAAGCTGTGTTAATTTGCTAAACTTAAAACGGACTCGGGCAAACATAGGTGTAGATGGCTTGAGCTCACAAAGGGTGGGTAAGGTTACAGGTTCAGTTCAACTAACTATTACATCGTTGTTTTACCAATCCATTAGTATCACAACTGAAGCATTCATTTTACCTAAAATAACCTGTGATCTTCCACAATCACGAGTCGATCCATCTTGCTTGAGTGCCTTCAAAAATCTCAAACTAGCAGATCCAAATTGTCTTCAACCTAGCTCGATTGATATACTGCTGGGTGCAGACACCTTCGGCAAAATCCTGCTCAATAGACGCTTCACAAGTCCGGACAATACTCTCTCAGCTATGGAGTCCATTTTCGGATGGGTCATCCTGGGAAAAGCGAAGGGCAACCCCTCAACCAATGCTCATACCATCCTGTCAAATCACACGATCTGCAGTGACACGGAATATCAGCTGGACAAATTCTGGCAACTAGAGGAAGTTTCAGATGTTCAGCCCTACACACCTGAAGAGACAGAATGCGAACAGCATTTCCAAAGAACATTCTCTCGTGACAGTTCGGGCAGATTTGTTGTCAAGTTTCCTTTCCGAGATACAGATGCAGATCTTGGTTCCTCCAGAGACATGGCAGTTCAGCGACTAACTCAAATAGAGCGCAGATTCGTCAAAAATGAATCACTGTCGACTCAATATCATAACTTCATGAAAGAGTATCTACTTCTTGGGCACATGGAGCAAATTCCAGAAAATGAGGTTGACATTCCAGTGACATCATGCTACTATCTTCCTCATCATCCCGTGCCTAACAAAACTAGAGACAAATTCCGTGTGGTGTTTGATGGTTCTGCAAAAACTTCCACGGGTGTTTCCCTCAACAACAAATTGATGGTGGGACCCCAGTTGCAAGATGATGTGACAACCCTCCTAATTAGATTCAGAACTCACCAAGTTGCCATAGCTGCCGATATCGAAAAAATGTATCGGCAAGTTATATTACAGGACTCAGACTTTCAAAGAATTGTCTGGAGAGAATCTCCGTTTCATCCGATAACAGACTACCGCCTAACACGTATTGCTTATGGAACAGCATCCGCGCCATACCTTGCCGTCAAGTGCCTTCAGCAGTTAGCTTCAGAAGTTAAAGAACTCTTTCCTCTGGCATCCAGTGCAGTCATGAAAGACTTCTATGTAGATGACTTGATGTCTGGAGCGCAAACACTTTCAGAGGCTCTTGAATTAAAGGAGCAACTGATTAGTGTACTAGAAAGCGCAGGATTCCACCTGAGAAAGTGGGAAAGCAATAACAAGAAATTCCTCGATACAATTGAGGAAGAGGCCAGATCTACTAATGGATCTTTAGACATTGACAACAAAACCATTAAGACTTTGGGAATCCATTGGAATTCAACCCAAGATGTCTTCCTCTTCAAAGTCAGCATATCCATTAAAGGACATTTAACTAAGAGACAACTACTGTCAACAATTGCCAGGACATTTGATCCCCTTGGTTGGATTGCTCCAATAACAATCAAATTCAAGCTGCTATTGCAGAAGTTATGGAAATTTAAACTACAGTGGGATGAGAACATTCCTTCTGACATTGCTGAGGAATGGTTCGAGCTTTCCAAAGACATGGAGAGTGTGAATACCATCTCAATTCCACGACTCTTGTCTCCTAATCAACAGTGCCTATTCGGCTTCTGTGACGCCTCAGAAAAGGCCTATGCTGCAGTGATATACCATCGATCAACAAACCATGATGGAGAATTCCAGGTGCAACTTGTAATCTCCAAAACAAAAGTTGCCCCACTCAAGACTGAGTCAATACCGAGACTTGAGTTATGCGGAGCTTTACTGCTTGTGAAACTTATGGCTTTCACTTGCAAGGCTTTAAACATCCCCATGGAGAAAACTCACCTCTACACGGATTCAACAATCGTCCTCTCCTGGTTAGCATCCCATTCCAGCAGATGGAAAACCTTTGTTGCCAACAGGGTAGCCAAGATCCAGCGGCTCTCTTCACCTGATCAGTGGCATCACGTCAGCGGGATCAGTAACCCTGCTGATCTGGCATCTCGTGGAGTATCCTCACCTGAGCTTCCTACTTCATGGTTTTCTGGACCTGAGTTTCTGCAACATCAGATCATCTACCATGCAGAGACACCTCCTATCAATGAGACTGTACCTGAAGAGAAACTGTGCACTGTGCAATCAGTTGCTACAACCAGCCATGACCTGACTGACACAGATAAGTTATTCAAAAGGTACTCTTCTCTGTTTAGGCTTAAACGTATAACAGCTCATTGTTTACGCTTTATTCATAACTGCAAAAATTCACAAAGTAAGATTATTACTGAATTTCTACAAACAAGTGAACTCAATAATGCTATGAATGTTTTAGTTAAGATTGTGCAATGTCTTGAATTTAACAATGAGATTTCTGCTCTTCAAAAGAGTCGCCCTTTAAATTGTAAGAGCAAAATTCTAAATCTAAATCCCTTTCTTGATGATTCAGGCCTTCTCAGGGTGGGCGGTCGCTTGCGACATGCAAATATTCCTTACGCCCATAAACATCCAATTTTATTGCCTAAGAAGCATGCCTTGACAAATCTCATTGTTAAATATTACCATGAAACAAGTTTGCATGGTGGTGCTCAACTGGTTCAATCCACAATTCAAGAAAACTTCTGGATTGTGGGAGTCAGGGATTTAATTAGGTATTATATCAGAAAATGTGTAACATGCCATAAATTTAAAACATCTATGACTAATCAATTAATGAGTGATTTACCAGTAAGTAGAATCACGCCAGCTCCTGCATTTTCACGATGTGGTGTCGATTATGCTGGCCCATTTCAAATTAAGGCATCAAAGGGCCGCGGCTCCAAGTCATATAAATCATACATTGCTATGTTTGTTTGTTTCACAACTAGAGCTGCTCACTTAGAGCTTGTATCGGATTTGTCAACAGATGCATTTCTAGCTGCATTAAAGCGTTTCATTGCTCGCAGAGGAAGATGCAATGACATCTACTCTGATTGTGGCACCAATTTTGTAGGTGCAAAACGCAAATTATTAGAGTATGAGAAGTTGAGTACTTCACTTAGTTACAATGATGGTGTAAATAAATTTCTATCCAACTTAGGCATAAATTGGCATTTCAATGTACCGGGAGCTCCCCATATGGGTGGCCTATGGGAGGCTGGTATTAAATCAACAAAATTTCATTTAAAACGTGTCGTTGGAGATGTAAAACTAACATTCGAAGAGTTTCAGACACTTCTAACTCAAATTGAAGCTTGTCTTAACTCCAGACCACTGACAGCCTTGTCATCAGACCCAAATGACTTGTCAGCTTTGACCCCGGGTCATTTCTTGATTGGTAAACCTTTGACTAGTATACCTGAACCCAACTACCTTAATGACAAAATTTCCTATCTTACCAGGTGGCAATTAGTTCAAAAATTAATGCAACATTTTTGGAAACGTTGGCAAAACGAATACTTGTGTCGTCTTCAACAAAGACCCAAGTGGCTGTTGCCTACCAAAAATTTCAAAATCAATGACTTGTGTCTTTTGAAGGATGATAACTTGCCACCCACAAAATGGAAACTAGGTAGAATAATTGAGTTGCACCCTGGTAATGATGGAATTGTCAGAGTAGTTACAGTCAAAACAGCTGACGCTGTATTGAAAAGAAATATAACAAAATTGTCTCTACTTCCACTATGATTAAATATTCATGTCGTATTGTGATTTCTGTATCAATGTTTATTTTTTGATGTCATATTTACTGTGTTCATCTACTTCTATTTCTGTGTATTACAACGTGTCTTTTTATTATATTTTGAAATGATATTTCAAGGTGGGCGGTATGTTCAGACGACTGCTGCCTCACACCACCAGAGGCCGCTGCAATTGTGGCCTTGAGCAGCCATTTTTATGTTTCTCCCGCTCACTTCTTTGTCTGCCATGTGTACGTTGAACGTCGTTTTTTTGTGTGGTGAATAAAAGGCATTAAACCAACATGCTCCTTTCCGTCGCCCCTTCACCTTCTCTCTTGAGTACTAAATGCTCTGTGATGTAAGAACTGTGGATTCCCCTAGTTCCAACCATTCGGGTGTCTAAAATCAAGTAACTCCATTTCATGTTGCGTAAAATTTTCGAATCTACAGTGAAGAAAAAGCCGGCGTGCTAGGCTAATGGTTATAGTTGATAGGATGTCTGACTAAAAAGCCGGGCGTTTGGGGGTTCAAATCCCTACTCGGGCATGGATGTTTGTGTGTGGAGATGAATGAATGTAGCCTCCCTGTAAAAATGGGTTGTGCAAGCGTTGTGTGAGTGGCGTTGACAACTGCGTACTTCCCCACTGTGGCTTCTGTCAACAAGTGACAAGTCCTGGGTAAGGACAAGTAGCAACGTGTCTGAAGAAATGACTTCGATTATAGTGTGTATTGCGCTCTGTCTCTCGAACCAAAAAAAAAAAACTGCAGAAAAGTATTAGTTTTTTTATTATGTAATCAATGGGGTGGAAAATCACTAGGGCGAGAAATGGTAAACAAACTGCCAGCAGGCGTTTTTCTTGTAAATGATGCTTGGGTATTTATAGGGATCGTCTATATGGGTATATAGGCTCTCAAGGTTTCTCCCCATTAATTTATATGCCTTGTTCAACTTTCCGGAACACATTCTCCAATATTATCCATATTTTAAAGCTTGAACAATCGAGAAAAAAAAACCTCCTCTGTATAACCAAGATTGTTTACTGCCAGTTCAAGATAGTTATTACCTAATACTGCAAGTTCAACTCATGCAACTCAATTACAGACATAACATTGCTCAGTTCAAGTTGAAAACCATGGTTTACAGAAAGTAAAAGTAAAGTACACTAGCATTTTCTCAAAAAAGTTTAAGTAGCTGATCAAAGCCTTAAGAAGCATTTTTCTGCCCCAGTGACAGAAAAGTTTGGGATTCTTTCCATTTAATAAGGGTTGTGTAAGGAAATTCCAGTTTAACTGTCCTTTAAACGCTTTCTCTCTCCCTCTGAATTTCTTAACAATAAATCTCCTAGTTGCCCCTTTTGAGAACGCCGGGCAAAAAGAATAGAAATACCAGTAGAGATTTCACTCGGATATGATAGAGGAGGTTCATAAAAACAGTGAGTTTTTCTCTAGCCGATCCTCTCAAATTCATATTTAATAATCCTATTTAAAACCAAATGATACCCTTTCCCTGCCTTGAATTTCTCTCAAGTCCAAGAAGATCGAGTGAGATTTGATTTTGGCGTTCCACATTTGAATCTGGTTTTATTTTTCGGACATCCCAAAGGGTGGTTGTGAAGAGAATCGTTCTGGTTTGCTTGTTTCTGGACCTCCTCCCATGCTTTAATATAGGGACTTTTTGACCCTGGCGATGGATCACTCAAAACTGACAGCGTAATTGATTTAATTTTTTGCATACCCTGTCAAGACTATTTCTTTAAATTGCTTCTACGTGTGGATGCCACTTACTTTTGGTTCCAGGAATTCTCCCGAGAGACGTTAAGGTCACTGGGTTTTCTTTTATAATTTATCAAATGGAAATCTAAAATATACGCAGGTTGCCGGAAATTCACATTGTAGTTTCAGGCTTTGAAGGTTTTTTGAGTATTTTCATGTTTTTTTGAAGGAGATTAGAGGAAAAAGATGAAATGAGGGAAGAATTTTTGCAAGTTTCTAAAGGGACGTCTCCATTTTTTGCGTTCTGTAGTGGCAAGGCAATCCGGAAAGAACAGTGGACGAATCAGAGGTGTAAAAATGGCATCATTTTTGACCTCATTCATCATTTTCATTTCATTACGGAATAATGACGTCACTTTACCTTTCTGTGATCCGTCTTGCCGGATTGGCGTACGGCAAAAAGGGGAAACTGTCATTTGGAAAACATGCAATATGAAATCCCCGAAAACTCACTTTGAAAGTTAGTTGAACGAACCCCGTTCAATCGGAAGGGCAGAGGAAGGGTTAGATTGGGATTGTCTCTCTGCCTCCTCCTTCATTAGGAACAACCACCGTGCCTCCGTTCTCTCCATCTGCATCATCCATCCCGTTGCAGCACGATGATGAGGCTCCACCAACAGATGCTGCACGATACCCGGAAGCGGCATCTCCCAGAGCATCGCATTAGCCGGCATCATCAGCTGAAGATGAATCGCGATGAAGCCATAGCGTTGGAAGGAGAAAAACGGAGGGGGGTTTTCAAGATGAAATTACTTTTCGAGACAACACTTTGAGATACTTCAAAGTTGAACAGATCAAGTTAATTTTATATTTAAGCTTATTAAAGTACTATTCCATGAAGCTTGTTGTGATATAAATAGCTAGACTTGGACTTGAAAACACCAGCACGACGTTCTAAAAAATATTTCCGTTTCATTGTTACTAACTTGTTACCTCTCATCTTCCTTTCTTCTTCAAACTTTCTTTCTCAATCACCATTTCTCTTTCTTCTCACTTTTTCCCCTACTTCTACAAGTACTACAATATTTGGCACATGCTCTCTGCTTTAATTTCCCATTCTCTCGATACTATTCCTTCTCACGTTCTTCTTTCATACACACATAGTTCCCTTTTTAATCTTTTCCATTAATATTTTCTTCTCCCTCATTTTTTCTCTCCTGCATACCCTTTCTTTCTTTAGATCAATCTTTCACTTGTTTCCTCACTCCTTATAGAAGTATTTTAATTTGGAAAGTATACTATCTATAGGGAAAAGTATTGTACCTCGGATGTAACTGTACCTCGGTCCTACACTGTTTATAGCAAAACTTTTTTTAGCATGGCAACACTACACATCTAGTTCACTTCCTTACAACCAGAGCTCTCAGTCTAGCCTAGCTAAATTATTTTTTAAAATTCAACAATTTGAGATAATAAAGTTTAAAAACTGATTTCCCCCATCTAAAGTAAAACATTGATTTAATAAAAAAGAACTATGCTTCTAAAACTAATTTTGAGTGAAATCTATAATTTTTGTGACAAAAACTGTGCTTTAAAGCGTTTATGCACAAAAGTGCTCAAACTAAATCTGTAAAAGCTTATTTATCTGGGTGGTTCAATAAACACTTGTTCCATGAGTTTTTCCACAAACATTTCCTTAAGTTTAGAGGTGCAACTTAAGATGCTCCAGCAGTACAACAGAAAATATGTCGCAAAACATTAAGATATTACGTACAAGTGATAATTTACGTCTCAAGAATAAATGTCATTATTCCTCTCGATTCTCTCATTCATAATCACCTGCAGCATACGACATTCATTCTTTCACACATTTCAGTCAATATTCGATCCAATCACCAATTATTCGGTCTACAAAATATAGGCCACGAGAGTTCTTAAAGAAACCTCTGAACTAAATCGGTTTTAATTCAGAAGAGATACCTTTAACCGACTTCGTACAACACACTGCAACTAGCAAATTCTCTGCTCAAATTCTTATTTCGCACCTGTGTAACACAAGTTAAAAGCCAACCGCCTTCGTTAGCTCTGTACTCAACCCTACCCCTATGCTGGTCAGGACGCCGATGATAAGCCATACGCACATTTATCCGGCTTGTCCATCACCTTTCTCTCACGACCCGTGCCTAGACGTTTAGTCCTGATGATTAAGACTCTGACGATCGCTCTTTAAGAAAAGACAGCGTCACGATCTGAGCGTTTCGTATACGGGCCTATTCATTCTTTCTCATCATCTTAGTATCTTGAGTGTTCATTTAGGCATCCATGAAGAGTTTCTCTTAAAAAATAAAGATAGAGAAAAACAGGATTCATATGAGGGAAACAATGTACATTCCCATATCTCTAAGGTGTTCCATTTTTTATGCATGAAGCCTTTTTTTAAATGAAGAAAAAAAACATAGGAGCAGCTAGGGTTCATGTTAAGAAAATAATATTAAATTCTTAATTTGTCCTTTTTTGTCTAGTGATAAAATCTTTTTATCATTCATTTATTACTCAGTAAATTTATCCGATATTTATAAAAACTATTTCAACGCTTTTCCTCCTTCAAGCGGCTTACATAACATATTACTTTCGAATAATAATATAGTTAAACAACGTTTCATCAAAGTGTATTTCAAATTTAGATAATTAGGTGCTAACTGTCTAAAACTAATATGTATTATGTTCCAAAATATGTTTTCAATAAATCAATACGGTTCGATTGTTTAAATATTCATAGTCATGTTTTTTAATCTTTTTGAGTGATAGGTAGTTCTATACAAAGTCAAGGATGACGAAAACCAATCAATTAACAATTTGCATTTTAAAATCCAATAAAAACCTAATCAAATAGATTGCTTAGTAACAATGGCAGGAACATTTTAACTTTCATGAAAAGTGTGATGGATTCATTTTTAAACAAGAAAACTTTCTGCTAATCAATTAAAAAACAATAAAATCAATAAATTTCGTCTTTGGAATCAAATTTAATGTTCTAGATATTGTTGGAAATACACAATTTACTCATTTGAGCATTAAGGATAAAATTTGCTGCATATGAATATTGATCGTTAGGCTTAGAAAATATTCATTCAAGCAATGCAGTTCCCCAAGCATATAACGATAGTCTCAGTCCCGTATAAACACATTTTTGAATTTCCTTCAGAACCTGGACAGAGTCCGAGAGGAATAGAAGGAGTGTTTCTCGACATTTTAGCGAGAAGCTTGAAATTCGAATACAGTCTGCTGCAACCCTCAGACGGCGAGTGGGGCGATTTCCGCAACGGCAGCTGGACGGGGGTCACCGCGTCACCGGCATGCTCGCGAGAGGAGAAGCGGATTTGGCAATAGCGTGTCTCGGAATGAGTTATGAACGACAACAAGTCATCGATTTTTCGGCACCTTACAGCAGCACGCATGACACATTCGCGACGTTTTTCCCGAAGAACTTGCCGAGAACGTACGCCTACATCTACCCTTTCGACGCGTCCACTTGGATCGTCCTTTTCGCACTCCTGGTGGTGATTCCTCCGCTGTTCTACGCGCTTGGAAGGAACCCTTACCCGCTTCTTTTGCTGGAGACATTCGGAAACCTTCTTGGGAAGTCCGCCGTTCGAACGGGTGCTAGGAGGGGCTTCGTCGCGTTCTGGTTGCTGGCGGCGATGATCGTCTCCCATAGCTACGTCTCCGTTCTCCCCTCTTTCCTGTTTGCCCCTTTGCGAGAGCAGCCCGTAACCACTATCAAGCTCCTGTCGGAGAGAGTATCTAGAGGCGAGTACGCAGTCTGTGTCTGGAAAGGAACGCAAGATCTCAGCAATATGCTGTTGTCGAAGTCGGAAGATGTAGTGAAGATCGGCAGGGAAATAGAAAGGAGACAATGGTTTCGCAGAGAAGATGGTAATTGCTCGGACACCTTTGGTCACAAGACGGCGTTCATTGGTGGAAGAAAATATTTAGAACTAGAGTATGGTCAGCCACCTGATTCTAACATGCTTTTCGCGACTGATAAACTCTACTCTCTCCCGTATACAGTAATCGGTGTAAGCAAAAGGTTTTGCTGCAAGAAACTGATCGACGGAACTGTTCGGCGAATTTTTGAGAGTGATGTTTTTTACCATATTTTAAAACAAGAAATCTATAAGGCAAGGAATAAAATCTTTAAAGATCCTCGAGAGAGAAGAACTCAAATGAATATCGATGACATACGAGGGCCACTCTTCATACTTTTCATAGGCCATACCATTTCTGCTTTCATTTTGACGTTGGAGATATTTTACAAGAGATTTTTGTCCTAAAATATTTCTTAATCACGTCTTTACAAATACTTCCCAAGGATATATATAATTACAAATTATGCAAATAGATTAACTCTGCAAGTTTTTGGGTTCTGGACATTATGCAAACTAAACATTGCGAGTTGCATTAAATTTTTCTGTTGTGATTATTCTCACTTAGAATTTAGCAAATTATTTAATTTTAAATAACAAAGATTACTGAGTAGTTTTCCTTAATACTTAATTATGCATTATAGTTTTATTATGTTCATTAAAAGCACAAAATCAGTAAATAAATAAAAATAATCCGGTCACTAAAATTTATGTTATCCTGACCAGCTTAATGGATAAACTAATGGTAATTTTTTGCCTAAGCTGTGCCTTTTCTAATTTTCTTCATATTTACTTTATTTTAATGTCTATTTATATTACCTTTTAATTATTATTCTGACATTTGTATATTAATGAATTGTATCTTATTATTGATGTAATTTTTCTTTCGCCTGTCTGGGATCTGTTTCTTCCCCTCGGAGATTCATATGTTGTTTTTCTTGTAGCTTGTATTTTTAAAAAATATAGAAATTGAATTTGAAATTATTATCACAACTCCTTGTAAAACGAAAAATATGGAGCGAATGCAATCAACAGATAATTTTAGCATAAATAATTCAACTAAGTCACTATCAACTTTATCGCCATGCAAATTGTATGAAAAGATTTCTCAACAGCTACTCCCTGCCCTCTTAAGCATTCGCCCCATGTTTTTCGTTTTAGTAGGCATTAGGAAATTATTTTATACTTTATAGTCTGTTTTAACGTGTTTTTTTAGTATTTTTATTTCATCAATTATTTTCCTCTTTTTAGTCTTGTGTGAGTTACGTTTCGCAATAGATTCAAAACGATTATCATTTTGTTTACTTAAATTTAATAAAAAAACTATAAATTTTCCCTGACGAAGTAAGTTAAAAATAATTTCTAATATTGAGCCTTTTGAATTGGAAGAACAATCGAAAGATAAAGGATAACCTTTATATACAGCCAATGCTGATGGTTTTACTGGTGGTCACGGGAGTTTAATCACAGAAGGAAGGTTTTCACCCCTTTAAAACTTGAATATCGAACGTTAACCATTTTTCAAGATAATGTAACAAATATTTTTCATGTGAAATTTCAGAGGGATCATTTTTGACGGCGTCGTGTCCATAAACGTGAAAAAGCTTTTACGCACCCCTGGGGGTTCCGAGAAACCACTTCTAACCAAACAAAATAGATAATATTGCATTGTCATCTATATTTGAAAATTGCGTGCAAGTTTCAAGTCTCTAGCTCATCGGGAATTTAGTTAAAAATCTATTTCAAAATTCCATCTGAACAGACAAGAAAAAAAGTGAGCGTAAAAACGTGGTAAAAAATACAGCAAAATGGTTATTAAAGTAATGAAATGTTAACTTCCTGACTCGGTCAAGCTTGTCGCTGCTAAATAACTTTTACCAGTTCCAAATTAACCACGGCCATTCCTCCATCAAATCACAGAGAAAATTCTTCAATTCTTTTGACGGCCTACTGGTTATTTGACATCCAAGAGTATTATTAAGAGATGTCTTTCCTTTCTATTTTTCACCCTTGGAAATAAGAGTATCTCAAAAGACAATACTATCGACTTTTTTTTTATTACGGAAACTTAAAAACCGTTCCCACCTTCTCTACGACAGGAATAATATGTTAAACCCGGTGCCTAATTGGCACTGATGACCGTTTTTGGTCTCGCCGCAGGTGATAAAACCGTGAAGCCATTCATTGCTGGTGACATTGACCCTGCTACAAAGTAACTTAGAGTTACAGAATATCCTTCTTCTTTGCACCTAAATTTGAAAATACTAGAATTAGTTTCACGGCCCCAGGGGTTCATTTTGTTGCAATTTCATGGTTTATTTTAACCATGGGAGATGCTCTAGTATTGTGTCTTTGAGAAAAATTTTTTAGGAGTTGACTATTCTTGTGTATAATTTTATTGGGTTGGGGAAAAAATGTAGTCTCCTCTCTTGGTCATTGCCAAAGATATTCGACAATGAAATTTTCGTTTTTCGTCCTTAGATATTTGAAATTTCTTATTTTATTGGCAAAATCGGTAAAAAAAAACACAAAAGAAGGGAAAAAACACTAACTTGGAATAATTTGGTTAAAAAAATTCAATGCCCAGTGCACCTGCACATGGATAATTTATCTTCTCAATTTTTCAGTTCTGCTTATCCGGACTAAACAGAAAAATCTATAAAAAGAAACATTCAAAAATAGCGTAAATCGATCTGTTTTTGTCATAAAATACGATGTTTCCTTTTCATGCATGATAGTAGGGCCGTTAAAGGGAAGAATTGTTCAGATTGTGATAAAATCACCAAAATTGCTGGAGGTATAGTTTAAAACATGCTGAATCCAAAATCGACCGGAAGCACTCTGGCGGAAGCGTTGTTTGGGACTTCCGGTCAAAAACAAAATGGCCGCCCGCGGGCCTATTTTCGGTTGTTTTAATGATAAAAAGATAATTTTGGTGACGAATATTATGTTTTAAAGGTCAAGGATCATGATTATGATACAAAAATGTGCAATTTATGTATAAAAAATTGATTAAAATTCAATAATATATCTTAAATAATGTGATAGAGTCAATCGGTAGGTTTTTTCTCAAAACACTTGTAGAGAAGTGTTTATTTTGACGTTTTTACATGCTTTGGGGGTGTTGATTCCGAATATCAAGTTTGCTGTCGCGTGGTAGGTCGGCTTTGTATAAAAAATTGCAAAACATTTAAAAAAAATCCTAAAATGTTTTTCTCTATCATCAGATTTTTGCTTATATTTCAAAAACTATAATTTATTTGAAGATGATCTCAATTACAAAGTTAAAGTAAACAAAATTTACTATAAAATTCACAATTAAACTTCCATTTTCTAAAGAATAGCAGTTCAGTTGTAGAGTGCTGAAAAGCAGCTATTCTTCTTTTCTTCTGCAAAAAAGTGACAAACGTACGTTTTATTAAATATTAAAATTATTTAATTATGAATTAATTAAATTATTAAATATAAGTTATTTTACTCGAAAAATACAACAAAATACTAAATCTATGTATTAAATTATAGGAATGTTTAAATGTAATGATATTGTATTTGTTTTCATATGGTGTTGAATCTGAATTTAAGGTTTATTTTTATTTAAAAGGTCATTCAAATCAAAAATTGCCACAAATGTTTCTCAAAAAGTGAAGTGCACCAAATTTTAAGGACGTAAAATTTCTTATAACAAGCGTATTAGTTCATTTTTATCTTTTGACAAGCGGTATCACCGCTAGAGATTTCTAAAGAAAAGTGAATTTTTCTTCTTTCAATAAAGTGAAAAAATGCTTGCTATTTCGCCACTAAATCTCTAAATAAATAAAAAATTATTTTCAAACATTTTATACCTAATGAAGTAACATTTAATTTTTACACACAAAAGCGAAAATCACTGTTTATCAGAACGCTTAATATGAACACTTAACAACTCGTCAGAAAATACAAATTAACCATAATGCATCTTACATACTACTTTAATTGGTTGCATTGCACTTTTTTGAGAAACTATAAGTTTTGTGAAAATTACGAAAAACTAATAATTAAAGTAAAAATTTTGAGGCAATTTTTTAATATCTAATATTTAATAATTTATAATTATTTTTTGAACATGCTTAGTCATCAATTGATCCGAAATTAATCCGGTTAATACACCAAAAGTAAAGCGAAAATTGGAGATCAACAGCTAGGAAGGTACGTTTTGGCTGCAAGGTGCAAAAAACTATATTCGCGAATTTCGCTTATCTCCTTCCCCCTTCTCAGTAAATGATAATGTAGGGCACTATTTTAGTGAGGAATGAAATTATCTTTCACGTGGCATAAAAATTTGTGGATATTATTTGTTTTCTAGCGGGTGGAAACGTAGTACGTTTGTCACTTTTTTGCAGAAGAAAAGAAGAATAGCTGCTTTTCAGCACTCTACAACTGAACTGCTATTCTTTAGAAAATGGAAGTTTAATTGTGAATTTTATAGTAAATTTTGTTTACTTTAACTTTGTAATTGAGATCATCTTCAAATAAGTTATAGTTTTTGAAATGTAAGCAAAAATCTGATGATAGAGAAAAACATTTTAGGATTTTTTTTAATTGTTTTGCAATGTTTTATACAAAGCCGACCTACCACGTGACAGCAAACTTGATATTCGGAATCAACACCCCCAAAACATGTAAAAACGTCAAAATAAACACTTCTCTACAAATGTTTTGAGAAAAAACCTACCGATTGACTCTATCACATTATTTAAGATATATTATTGAATTTTAATCAATTTTTTATACATAAATTGCACATTTTTGTATCATAATCATGATCCTTGACCTTTAAAACATAATATTCGTCACCAAAATTATCTTTTTATCATTAAAACAACCGAAAATAGGCCCGCGGGCGGCCATTTTGTTTTTGACCGGAAGTCCCAAACAACGCTTCCGCCAGAGTGCTTCCGGTCGATTTTGGATTCAGCATGTTTTAAACTATACCTCCAGCAATTTTGGTGATTTTATCACAATCTGAACAATTCGGGTGTTTTTTTCCCTTTAACGGCCCTACTATGATACATGAAGAATATCCAAAGCATTTTCCGAGGATCAAGGCATTGTTTAAACATGAATATTTTAAATTAGAAAAGAAATGTAGTTTAACTTGTAGAAATAAAAACTTCAATTATTTTAGTTCCTTGCTCTTAATTCAATAAACTTATTAATTTGTACATTGCATTTGATCAGCACGCAACCATAACAAATGAGGCACTTGCAGCAACAACGAGTTAACTCCAATGTAAAGCTGATGGAGAGTTAGCTCGTTGTTGATGCTATTTATTTCATCTGCACTTTTTATAAGTACAGCACAGCTTTAAGGTGATCCCCTTAACCTCTCGACAGGTATTTATTTGATAGAGAAATTGATTGTGTATATCCAGAAAGAGAGGCATCGTGAAGATCTCTTTGAGAGGTGACAGGACAATATGATCGCTTCTGGAACTGGATTTACGAGAGCGATTTTTCACCCCTTTAAATTACGATCGCCAACTCTCCATCGGTCGGTAACTTGTCGGTCACGTTCGCTTGACAAATGACCATCAGCGGATCGACTTCGCAACGGAAGAGTTCTGGAAGAGTAGAACAGGGTGTTTTTCGGTTCTCATAAAGGATCTTATATAAATGGCGACCACCTCGGATTCAAGTGGTTCAATCACTTTCTGTTAGTTTAAAACCCTTTTAGAAATGACTCGGTTGAGAAGTTTTAAGTGCGCTGCCGAAATTTATGGTTTCTTGCGGAGATGGGTATCTGATATTAACTGCCGACCGCCTCCGACCAAGTGATAGAGGATCTCCCACAATTAGTTCAGTGGTCGTGACGCAAAAAGAGAGTTTTAGTGCAATAATATTTATAGTGTTTCTACATGAGATGCGATAAAGATCTGCAATCCGGTGGGCGAATGTGGTGGGCAGGGAAATAAGCACTCTTCGCTCATCATCAGCAGACTAAACGTTCGTGAATACCGAAAAACGCACTAAGTGCCAAAACTGTAGTTGAACTGGAGATCAAAAACATGGCTTTATAATCTCTTGTTCGGTAAACGCTATTTGTAATTACTTCCCGATTTTTTTTTCTCAACGATTGAACACAAAGAATATTATTGTTACAAAATACCGTCAAAACCCGTTTATTTAAAGTGAAAAAAAATTAAGTAACCTTTAAATTTAGTTTTGATAAAGGGAGTAAAAACCGTTACAGTGAACATAGTGAGCGATCGGCTGGGGTTAGAAGGCTAACGCTATCAAACGCTAATTTTCATGATTTGTCGTATTCTTGAAAATTATAACCTAGCTATAATTAAAAGTTATAACTATGGGGCCGTCCATAAATGACGTCACGCTCAGAGGGGAGGAGGGGGTTAATCAATTTGTGACAGTTTGTGACAAGGGGGAGGGGGGGTTTCAAAAGTTGTGACATCACATCCTCCAAAACTGAAAATCAACCAAAAATAACAAAAACAGAATTTTTTTCCTGAGATTTTTTATCCAAAAAAAATAATTTTTGATCGATTGAAAGCGTGACATGTGACACAGGGGGGGAGGGGGTATGGGGAAGTGTGACAGTTTGTGACATAGGGGGAGGGGGGTCAAAAATGGGCAAAAAAAAGTGTGACATCATTTATGGACGGTCCCTATATATTTTTCTCTAAGAGGCCATATTCTATTCAATTCATACGTTATGCAACATGAAAGAGCACGCCAAAAAAAAAACTCAGAAACCGAGTGACATTATCATAGAACATTATAAAAGCAAAAAATTGGAAAATATAACGTAGAAAAAGAGGGAAAAAACTGGAAATGGAAAATGGGAAACTAGTATTTTCCACTTTCTATGTTAAATTTTCGAATTTCTACGGCTTATAACTTGTTTTTATAATGTTCTATGAGAATGTCACTTGGTTTCTAGGGATTTTTTAGTGTACTTTTTTAGAATATAAAATAAAAATCTTGGGCCGCCAACTTGTTGCGTTGTGTTATGTATGAAGATAGCCTCTTGAAGAAAAATAGTCAATTATAATTTTCACACAAGAATAAGTTAAATCATGAAAACTGGCATTTTAAGTATTTCCTAGCCCAAGCCGTTCGCCTAACAGTGTCCAAAGTAACGATTTTTATTTCCAGTACCTACTGTACATGATGTAATTTTAAGCCGAATGGTCAGGGTTGGAAACCACGGCTAAGAAAACTTTTGAACCTAATATAATTACTAAGAACCTCACAAGACTAATAGTACGTAGAAATCAAATACATTTTAAATTTAAAGATAGTATCTTTGTTGTTAAATCAGCACAGAAAAAAATTTCTTGGCCCTTACTGCATTTTCCAGTTCTTTCAGGTGCTTCATTATCATAACGAAGTGCATCGTTTTTGTTTTAATTGAGCGGAGAAAGTCCCAGTAAACAAGTGACACACCCTGTAGTTGCTAACCTGTCGCATCGGTTACAATTACAGCCTATAAATCAAAGCATTTACGGGCGTTATCAAAGACCATAAGCCAACAAATGAGGATATTAATCGGCTATTAGTTCTCATAATGAATACATTGATTTTTTTCCATTCGTATCTCTCTTTGAGTTTACGTGCTTCTCCTATAAACACCGACATTTACAAAATTTATCCCAGTGTGTAAAAAGTACTTATTTGATATAAGAAGGGGGTGTCCAAACCTTTTAACTTTAACTAGAAGATAGTGCAAGAAAAATGCTCCACATAGACCTGGATAAATTTAATCGACTTTTATCAAGCACAAGTTATCTTTTATCCTTTAAATCCAAGCTCTCTATAAGGGTTGAATATGGAGCTCTAAATGAAGAGGATTTTGTTCATAGTCAAAATGACAAGACTGAAACTATCCTATGTACACTGTCTTTTATATATAACTAACATTCATAAATTACTATAAAAGTATCCTTTTTAGTGTGTAATAAGAGAATATACTACCTTGTATTATAAACTTTAAATACTTCTTACAATTTTCTTAATTGTAAATAAATAATTAAAATAAATTATGTAAATAATAACAATAATTAATACTACATATATTTAAGATTTTAAAATTCACACTTACTGTAAAAAAGAGAAACATAGATTTGGAAAGCTAAAGCTCTCAAATAGGGAACCTAGGAATGTTTACATTGATTATATTAAACGTTATAAATAATTAACGCCACAAAAGCTTGAATTCAAATAACTTCTCCACAGTTTTCTTTAAGCAATCTAATGTAGTTTTGATTAATAATTTTAAACCCCTCGATTTTTCTATGCATATAACAATCTAGCTCTACTTTAGTTAATAAGATAGCTAATGTAGCTTCAGTTTTTTTTTTAACTATTGCAACTTAAAACAAAGCAACACTAAATCGATAAAAGAAAATTTATGGATGGTTGTATTATTATCAAACTGACGAATTTGTCAGGTCAATGGTTTGGTCAATGGTTCCTTATATTTTTTATCCAAAATACTTTTCGAGACCATATATAATATTTATAAAGTGTGATTAAGAACTTAATGAATTACACTATAAAGTATTTTTGTATTGAAAAATAAATCAAATGCTTAAACTAGGAAAAGTTACCCCGATTTATTTAGTAGATAATTAAATTTTCGTTAAACATTGCATTGCATTTCGTTAAACATTGCATTAAATAAACTATCGCCTTTGAGTTTTGTCTCGATGAATAATTCTGAGTTAACTATTGTAAGGGCTGAATAAGTTATGCTTTTTTGAGGTTAAGTGGTCAAGGTACTTTTTCGGGTTGGGAACCACTGTTCTAAAGTAAAGTACGAAGAGGTTAAAAAAGGAAATAAGCAATAGTGTAAGCATCAGTTATCTTATTCTGTGTTATGTATAAAGACTATGATACGAATTCTTAAAGTACCTAATTAAATTATTGCCCAATCTGAATTCTTCCCATGCTGTATAACTTAAGGTTCCTTCATTTAATTACAACTTTTTCCGGCACTAATACAATAGTTGATTCATTCAGAGAAAATGCACCACTTTTCTCTGCTTTCGCTCGTTGCCGACATCGACTGTGAGGTCAAACTCGTTTGCGTCCCACGGCCTCCGCAACAAATCAAGATCACCGCTGTGTGATCACCACAGTGGCTGTATTTCTTTCTGTGTCTACCGATGTGTAATTTTTGTTTAGTATTTTTCTTTGGTAGGGTGCTCATGATTTGTCGGATGAACTCTCGAAAACACCGCACTGCTAAAAAAAGAAAAGAACGAGCCCCATATCACTTTAGTAACGCGAAAAAATGCCAAAGAAAGTGAGGAGATCATTATTGAATTCTAGAGGCCTATCAAACTGATTCTTGTGTTCTAAACCCATACTAATAAAGTTATTACTACGTACATTCTTGGGGGGAAACGCTACATTAAACATTATGGGCGAATGGCTGGGGTTAGAAGGATACTTTAAAGGCCAGTTTTCGTGATTTAACGAATGAAATTCGAAAATTATAATTGACCATTTATGTACTAAAGGTCATCTTTTTACATATCACAACGCAACATGTTCCTTTTTCTATGGCGGCCCCCAAACACCAAACTAACACAAACTTTCTAGAACACCAAATACCCCAATATAATAAGTGGCATTTTTTAGGAAATCATATAAAAAAGTCATGAGCAGTAGAAATTTCAAAATTTAACCTGAAAAATTAGAAAAAAATCCTGACGTTTTCCCTCCAAATTCAGGATTTCCAAAATAAGTATTTTAAGCTTTGAAAAAGCTTTCGTGCTCTTTCAGAATATGGAATAAAATTTGGGGGCCACCATAGTTTATGGAACTTTTTGCGTTGCGGTACGTATCAAGATGTCCTCTTAGATGAAAAATGGTATATTATAGTTTTTCGCGAAAACGTTAAATTATGAGAATTGGCATTCGAAGTAACACCTCACAGCCCTATCCATTCGCGACTTTTCCAAGATATCTGTCCAGCTATTTAAAACAATATGTGTCACATACGTACTACATACAACATACGCTTTTATAATTACTTCTATTTACCTATTAGTATTGGCTTCCTCAGAGAGATATTTCTAAAAACCCTTCGAAACTCATCCCAACATCCGTTGCCCAACAGATGGCGAAATGAGTCCCGGAAAATATGACCCCCGCGTGATTATATCCATCTTTCTCTACATAACGACGGCCGGCGAGTCCATCAGGAGAAACCGTTCTCACGAAGACGAGTGAAAGCGACCACCTCCTATGGAGAAAACAGAGATACATTCTCTCTCTATCTCCCTCGTGTTTTCATTTCGTCACTTTCTCTCAACTTGCAAGGTCAGGGACCCCGCCACCAAACAAAGCTTTTTATTTCTTTCGGGGATTTTTTTTTCTCCCTCTCTCGATTATTATATTTTTTGTGTGTGTTGCGTTTCTTTCTAGGGGGGGATTACTCCACTCCTTTTCGTTGGGTGCGAAAGGAAGGTTCTCTTGCGCGAAAGTGAGAAGGGGTGCAGCCCGGGTCGTGAGGAACGCTCTATCAATTATTCCACAGTTCCTTTTGACTCCGGTTTTGAGCTATATCCTCTCCTCACTTTCTAGCTGTTTCCACTCTCTCAAACTTACTCTTCTTTTATCTTTTTTCCTTACCTTTTATTCCGTTGCTTTTTCTCCTACTCTTCCTGATCCAACACCAATCTTTCTTTAAAGACGATTCCCTAGCATTTTCTCTCTTTCTCTCCCTAGTTGTCTTTCTTTCTCTAACTACTTTTTAATTCTCATCCCCTAGTCTCTTACGATATCATGTCATCTTCATTTCCTCTGATTCTGATATTTTACTTCTATCTTCTATATTTCCACACCTAGATATTTTCTCCCCTTTCTTTCTCTGTCTCTTCAACGGTCCCAATATCTGTCTTTCTTTCTATCTTATAATACGGTACTTCAAAACTCTCTACAACAACCTATTAGACACAGAAGGGATTCAAAACCACCACTAAACAAAAATTTCCCCCTTTACAAACTTAACAATAATACTGACCAATCGATCAGTGCATTTCCAATGTTGGTCAACATAGCGAATATCGATAAATATAGGCCATTTATTTTGTGGAATTTTAAATGATTAAAAAAACAAGGTCAAAAAATATTCTTAACAAAACTTCTTGAATAAAATAAACCTTTAAATTAAAAAATCAATGGCGGAGGAACGGATATATGAACACGTCACAGCCAATCACAGCTGTGACCACCAAATTGCACTGCACTCTGTTAATCACAGACATTTGTAGTGCTGCCCTCTATCATGGGAGGGCATTTGAAAATAGCGTTTAAGACCCTCAGTTTGGCTTTTTCCCTGTGCCAGCCATAACCTATGTGGCGTAACCTCGCCAGTTCTAGCCCCACTACAAAACTGCCGACGGTCATCGAACCATTGGGTTAGTGCGGTGGCCCTAATGGAGATAAAAGGGAAAGGCCACTAATGCGATTTGTAGCATTTCCGGCCAGGGAGGGAACGAAGAAAAAGATGAGATTTTTTTTTTCTTCTTTACTCCACCCTCTTTCTCCAACGAATGTTTCTCGTGGTTCAAAGATCTCAGAAAAGATTGGTATTTCTGACGTACGATAATGGACCACATTTGGAAACGAGTGACGTTTAGAGCTTTGATGCTGTAGTAGGTAACAAAAAAGACGAAGAAAGAATTTCTCCTTCAGAAGAATTACAAACTAAAATTAAACTCAAAATTGGTGTATGCGTACATGCACCTACATCCCTAAAGACATGCATCTTATGAAAGAAAATATTTTGGTTGTTTTTATCTTTCAAATTTTTTTATAGGTTATTCCACTTTATCTTTCAAAGTTAAGTTCTTGACTCTCTCTGAAGTATTGGAAAATTAAAAAAAAAAGACTCTAAAGTGGGAAGGTGAAATATTCCTTGTGAGATTTCAGTTAACTTTTGTTTCACAAGATATAGAAGATTTTTCGCTCTCACTTTTCCTTCAAAATACGTAGTAGTACATGCTTTGCTTTCGAATGCTATTCTAACACGAGTTTAATTTTTACTTATATTTAGGATAAAAAAGAAAACATATCTTTCCCTTACCCTAATTGAAATTTTCGTAAATTAATGTCAATTAAATAAGCTGCCAATAAAACTGTCTCCCCTTTCTTACGACAGTGAATTAATGAGAATTCTCTCGAAACCTCTATCCTTTCCTTGTAACTTTTTTTTAAGTTCCAAGATCCGTGAAATGAATAGAACTAATAAGTGTTATCTGTTTACGTCATTGGGTTTAATTACTCATCAACCAGATAAAAGGTCTTTACCCAATGCTTAATCCATGAAAGAATTCCTGACTTTCGCGTTCGTTATTTACAACAGGTCGGTAACATGCCAATGACCAGTTACACCCATTGAACATTTCAAAAGAAAGTATAAAATAGTCAAATTATATGAGTAAAGAGTCTTAAAACGATAAAGCACGTAAACATTTGCAAATGAAAGAAATCAACCGTGTTTGATAGCCGATTTGACTCAAAATTTAACGAACAATCCAGAACAGAAATATTTTCGTATGCTAGTATACTTTTGCTCTTTATAGTTTTTTCAATGTAGCAGAAAACATCTTATATGTTGTGTCTATTGACCATTTATTTAAATACTTCAAAATAGCCAAAGGACGGTTCACTATTAAAATAATTACAAGGAAGGTAACCATTCAGTTAAATATCTATCTTACTTCTCATTTCTTAACTTCTTCGAAATGGATAAATGCGCTATTTAACTTAATTTTGATTTAATTTAATTTTAAACCCGATCGCATTATTCATCATTCATCAGTAAACTTTCTGTGCAACAAATCTACAAAGAGTTCATAACACGTGTGTTTAAAAGTGTTTCCGGGCTAAACCAAGGTAATCAAAATAAAACGCTGCAGATGTAGGTAAAGTTATCTTTAAGATGGGAAAATCATAAAAAATTCATTCTCTTCCTCTTATTTAACTTGATATATATTCCGCTTCAATCACGTTTTAAGGTAGAAAACTCATGTACTATTGAACCAAATTAAGTTATAAAAATTATAAAGTATTGAATCATATATTTATTATTTTTCATGTATTCTCATAGTAAGTTTAAATCTGAACGAGGAAATTTTACTGGAAAGAGTATTATATAAAATTGAATGGATAATTAGCGATAGTAGAAACAAATAGGTGAATTAAATGTTACAAAAAAAGAAGTACCTCAAAACAACTATCTTCTTAAATAACCTGAGTAAAATATACACACATCTCCAAGATCAGTAAACTGCATTTTTATCGATACATAAATTCAACAAAAAGGCATCCCACTCTACAAGATTTCCATGGGAATTAAAGAAGACGCAAAAAAAGAATTAAGTTGAAGATCAACAAATGTCACATGCTAAATTATCTCACCCTTTTTTTACAACCATACACTTCTCTTTGGAAGAAAAAAACTTACAACTTGTTCTAAAGGGTGAATAACAATGCGGTCTTCATAATTCGATCATTCCCATACAAACAGAGGAATGTTTTTTCTTAGAAGAGGCCTTATGGATTTGGAGAATCTGTATGGGTTTTTCCAGCACGGGGGTTAATTTGTAATTAACTCTCGTAAAATCTCTTTTATGGTTTTCTTTTTAAAAGATAATACGGAGAGAAAGTTTTTTTTTAAAAAAAGTACTTCTTTAGAGAAAGAATGCGATTTGTGGAGATTTATATAAGGGTTATTAGAATGGTAATGAGGCATATCTTGTTTACCGGGGAAAAGACCAATTAGTACTACTTGCCATAAATTTAAACCGTTTCAATTACTTTTTCCCCCTAATATGGATAACTAAATATTGTACAATAATGAAGTAAGATTAAAAGTTATAAGTTTTTCAAAGTGAGATCAGCGAAAAATGTCCTCTTTTAGTTACTTAGAACAGGATGATACTACCGTAAGATCCACCATGTGTAATAAGGCGTTGCTAATAGTTTTGACTTTAAGATGATTCTTAATTATAAACTATATTTCAATGGTACCTAATAGTACATATAGACAAGCTAAACATTTAAAATCTTTTTTTAAGGTTAAATAAACCCTATCATTATTATTTTTCCCATGCATCTATCATTTACTGCCTGCAATTTCATTAATATCTAAAGTTTAGCCCGCCACTATTTTAAGGTTGCTCACCCCTGCGATAGACGATGCATGAAATTTGCTATCATTGGAGTTCAAATTTTTTTCACAAAATTTTAAAATACATACAAAAAAACCTTAAAATAGACACTACGGTGTATTTTAGAATGCATAAATAAAAGAACAATGAAAAAGCATTACAACTAATAAACTATTAATTACTTTTTATCCAAAAAAAAAATATCCACATGTTCATAGATTCAAAGATATATATTTAAAAAGCTCAGATTTCTATTATATCAAGGGTGGTAAAACTTGTGGAGAAACTTTCCAAAATGTGGGGGGGTTGTCTGACTTAAAACTCTGAAAACCGGAAAAAATTGCAGTTTTTATTTTTTCATACGCTTGAGTTCTAACTTTCACAAATTAGTTATGCTTTAAAAAGGAAGAAATTAAAATACACTAGAGATCATTGTGATATAAACACACATTTTGAAAAATTTCTCCAAGAAATAAATTATGCTAAATTAGTGTAAAAAAGAACTTTAAAAAGAAGAAGAAGATATAGAAGAGTATTCTTACTTATAGTATAGAAGAGTATATTCTTACGAACTTGCCATGTGACAGTATGAGGCTTTTCTTTCCGCATTGACGAGCACAAAAATTACATAGGTACTTGTCCATATTCTAATTAATGGCAGTCATCTAGAAGGAAAATTGATACATTTAAAACAGAGGGAATTACCTATTCAAACATGAAAAAACCGCAAAGGTGTAATTAGTTTTAGAAGGAGAGAGCTTCGCGCGGGCAAGGAACAAGATGTTTCATCGTTCACACATAATGCATACTAAGTCTTTACTAGGAAAGTGAATATGATTTTGCAAACAGCTTAATGAGTGTTAATTAATGAATGATAAGTTAATGAAGATGTGTCGTGAAATGAAAATGAGGAGAAAGTGTCACATCCGAATTATAATTATATGCTATTTATTTTTTGACAAATGCTGTATGGGTTCTCACGCATTTTGTGTCTTTGTGACCATTTCAGAGGAACACTCTCTATGGACAACAAAAGAATGATTTTATAATTATAAACTCGACCCTTGATTCTGTCTCAGTAAGTAAGAACTAATACAAAAATAAATATAGTACTTAAATCTCTTTCAGATACAAATACTTGTGTTTTCATTTTATGACAAAGTGTAGGAATATTACTTTAAGCTGTAAGTATTAAGCTTATTTTAATGCCTTGAAGTATATACCTTTCATAAATAAAATCTATAAAATTCAAATTTATTGTACTTCGAACAGAAGAAAAACATCTCCCTATTATATATTCCCCCCTCCCACGTAATTACAAAACTGTTCAATAGAGGCTTTTTGTTGGTTTTCCCGGCCCGGCTATAAAATAGCGCTTGCAAAAATCTATCTAAAAATAAATTAAATTTTGTAAGATTTTCTCCTTTATTTAGCCTTTATTATACATTAAGTTTTTGTTTTTTGAGTTGTATTGTAAAGAAGTAGCTAAGTATCAATAGTGAGTAGATGATTTATATAACACAAATATACTTTTCTTCATACTTCTCTTTAGTAGGGTTAAGTAAATATACTTACATCAAAACTCTTTGTTTTATAAATATTTCTTATTCTGTTTTTCCGCAATCAGTAAGGGAGCTTTTGTAATCAATTTAATAAAAAGATGAGTTCCTCTTTTTAAAAAATGAAGTAATGATAGGAAAATTATAATTCATGCATGTTATACTATTCTGGGAACTACCATTGTTTTCAACATCCTATTTACCTTACTTTTAAACTAAACTATACTTATTTGTAACTAATATCCATCGGAAAGGTTATGCAACCATTTACGCTTGAGAGACCAAACACTCAAAAGAGTAGATTATTAATAATCAGTGTTACATCAACTTCATTTGTTTATTCTATAAAAATAGGGGTTTTTAATAAGTTTCAAAAATTCAACAACATAACGGACCCGACGGTCAGAGAAATTTCAAGAGAAACACAGTCAAGAGATACTAATCGTTAATATTGACGTAAGTGGATTTATTTATTTTTAGAGTTACTGCGTTTATACCTGTTAGAAAAGGATAATTTTACTATCCCTGGATCAGTACTTAAAATTAAAAACATATAAAAAAATCAAATAATAAATCCCCAATAAATAAATACCAATAGTATACGCACACATTATATTTATCACGTAGACATGCCCTTATGACATTCGTGACGTGACCCTCAGTGGTAAGGAAGAGGTTAAAAACTTCCTTAAAACTACTTTGTACTTAGAACCGATATTTTAAGGAGTTTTTATTGATACCTCAGTCATTAATACTTCTCTAATATATTTGAACCTTTATCGTTAACTAAAAGATCTCCATACACCTAAATTTATAAATCATGTTCACCACCAATGCGACACTTTACTGGAGGATATCCCTGGAATTCTTCAATGAAGACCGTCGACTATCCAAATACATTACTTTTAAACCTAAAATTAAAGTCGAATTCCTAATACCCTGTTACCTTATAATTAACCTCTGTGTAAACACAGAAAAAAAGTGTCCCATTACACAACCGATGCAACCTGGGGCGGTTGGTTGTGTTCGATGCTGGGGGTGGAGAAAAAATGTCTAATGCAATCCCGCGTGCGCCCGAGGCGAGGATTCGCTCTATTGGTCAAGCATCCTCGCGGCCGATGACATTCATTCCCTTCGAGGCGGTCGTCGACACCTTCTGGTGGTCACTGCGACCTCTCACCCCCCGGTTGTGATCAGGAATAATCGATATAGAATATTATAACCTTAATAAAGTAAAATTCTCTTTGAACGACCATCTCCAATTAATTTGGGAGAGGGGGCATTTATCTCTTAATGTCTTAATGTGACCATCAGGCAACCCTCTACCCACTGATTTTTAAAATTTTGTTTTTAAAGACAAAGACCAAGACAATACATGAAAACAAGAATTAATTTAAGTATCAGGTTAATTTATTATTCTTTAAGCCCGGTTTAAGTACTAAGTTATTTTATCACTGATCACCCCGTCAACCACTTAAAAAGTTAGGTTGGTAACTTAAAAACAGAGCACAAAAGTACAAATACAATGCATAAAAACACGGTTGCTAATTAAAATTGGTATAAAGACAAATTATTTTTGTTGAGATTTACAATACAAAAACACATTATCTAACACTACCTATTACCAGAATGCTATTAAAACTATGCTGGTAAACATTTGAAAAATACCTACCTATGGACCAATAAAAAAAGTACTTTATACCTGAAACTGTAAATAGAAAATTTCTAACATATTTCTTCAATAATTATTTTTATTAAACATTTTAAGGTTTAGTATGGTAAAGAGTTTTGAAAAAAAAATTTGAAAATTTTAGAGTTAAATAACTATTCATTCTTTTTATGTTGATTAGGATTTAAGTATAAATAAAGACAAACTTCATGAAAAAAACTAAAGTAAGTTTTAGTTGAAGTTTAAATACACAGTAACTCCTCCCCATATTTCTTAGGTGTTAAAAATTATGAATCATTAATCTCAATTTGTTACATTTACAATTTACAATCTGTTTTCAGAAGAATATATGTAATTATTTTATAAAATTTTATCCATTGAAATTGTAATCTTAATTTAAAGATATTCATTCGTAATTTTTAATGTGTTTGTCTTATAAGACATATGCAAGTAAAAATCATATAAATAATTGTTTTATAAACTGAATGTTTTGTGCTTCTAAAAATTCTAATTCTAATTTTTAAGCTAGTTAAAAAGCACTTTTAATTTTCATCACAATGTTTACACTTTTATGCATCTCTCCATGACAGGATTTTCTTGTAATGGTACATAGTCTCCTCCAAAAAGTTTTACTTTACTGAAATTTGGAGGCTACTTTCAACCCTTTGACTCCTTGCATAAAATCGGATTAACCCTCCTTTTTAAGATACTGAATTCAGTAATACGTATAACTTTTTAAGTACATACATGAATTATTTATTAAATACATCAAGGGAATTTTGATTTCTTAATTGGAAATTTTTCTTATCTACTCACATTGCCGTTTGTGTGTCCATTGCTTGTATCGAATAATTCTTTCCATTAAAAATGTACTCATGCAATAACACTCCGGAGATTACCCTAGAGGGTCGCTGGACTTCACTTCGACCCTTGACCCCAGGGTAGGAGGGGGTGATGGATTAGATTGGAACGTGTGTGGAACATTATGGCACACGGAACTGATACTCCTGAATTAGATCGGGGGTGGAAAATGAAGCATCCGAAGGAGAAAATCGTTCGGAAAACGTTCTCTTTTCTGTGCCTTCCGGGAGGGATTTCTGGCGTTGTTTGCGCACCAAAACGGACTTCGTGCTCTTGGAAATGCACAGATCTATTATGCGTGTGTTTTTGTGGTTAAGGGAATTATACGTTGGGCAGCGGGCATTGGTAATGCGAAGGGGTTGTTTTGGTCGGGATAATTTTTTATCCGTACCTGAGGTTATAACAGCATTAATATCATTTAGAAAGGGAATCTTTTTCTGAAAATTGTTTCTGAGTGAAACTCGGATATTTTTCCACGCCAGTAATTCCTGTAATTTAGAGAAAGGTTCTTAAGTTGATTGGAATGATCCCTCCACGAGATGCTGGTATATTTTTTTTTTCAGTAAATAAGTTCCGAAGTGATTTTATAAAAATGTTTTGGACTGACTAAAATTGTATGACACTTTTTTTTTTTTTTTTTGGTATACACTTGCTGAGATAAAATCTTTATTAAAAAGATAACTAAAGGTTACATTTAAAGCATTTATGAATGTAAGAAATATAGTAACATTTCTTAAAGTTTTTTTTATATACAGAAATAATGAGCTAGTTACAGTAATCAGAAATAAATCAGTTTATTTAAAAATATCTAGATAAATTTTTTAAAACTTTAGATCTCAAATAATAATAATAATAAATAGTGTAAAAGTTTTACCACTACTCCCTATCTTTTATTGTTAGTGTTCACTGCAAGTATAATATTCTACAATCTCTAGTAAAAAAACATAAATATATTTTCCTTGAATGTTTCTACACGAGTTTTTCTACCTTGAAAATTTCTATAAAAGATGTTAGTTCTAAGACTAAATTTCTAATGACTAAATTTTCCCGAGATTATTGTCTTCATTCATCAGCTTTGAAGTACCAATTTAACGTTCTACAAAATAGAGAATACACACTTGATCTGCAAATAATTTTACAAAAATTACAATCAAAGTTAAAAATTATCCCGAAATAAAGGAAATTTTTTTGAATGCATTTTTCGTAGCTTTCTAGGAATTTAATACTTTACTACTTGTTAATTGCATCAAATATCTAACACACCCAAACTCAACTTTGTATCTTTAAATATTTTTTTCGAAAAATGGAATAGGAATGTTTGTGACTAAATCAAAGTTAAGTTGTCAAATATCATATTTAGAGCTGTCAAAAGTTCTGAGGTATGGTTTGAGAATCAATATCCCTAGAATATTAGTCCCTACATTACAACCCGGACTTCCATTTTGAATTATTTGTAAAAAAAAAAACTTGATCAATTCACATTTATTCAATATCTAGTCTTAAATGTTCTAAATTCTTATATATTTAATTGGCTTGTCTTTTTAATGTCGATTTGGCCTTTCGTTCTGTGGTGGGCCCCCCTGTTTCCATACTATACTTTCTCTTATCATTAGTCTAGCAAAAGGAAAATCTCATTTCACTATTGTAATTGGAAAAATTCCAAGATTTTGGAAACAGAAATCCTCTTCTTTCATTTCACAATTCAAATACCAACGATTGACTAAACAATGGGGGAGGAAGCGATTATACCTTGAGAAAACAATAAAAATTCTTTTCAATAAAGTGCTAATCGTTTTGGGTGCAAGAGAAATGACAACCGTAGCTTTGGGGTGGAACTCGTTTATCTTAAAGGTTAGCAAAACAGCTTATTCTTTTGATTTTGAATGATCATTGATGGGAATCCGTTTCCAAGAAAGTATAATTCCTTCAGTTTACTTTATTTTTTAACTATATTGTGAGGGTATTCATTTCAAGTGCATATTTTATGCACAATAGTCATTTACAAGAATCGAGGGAATCCGGGTTCACACTAGTAAAATCATGGAGAAATTAAAATAAGTTTTCGCTAGCGAAAGCCTGTAAAAGTATTTCAACGGATTATATTTGGACCGAAAAAAATCGTTTTAACGATCATAAACAAGCAGATATTTTGAACCAGCACTTGGATTTCCTAATTATATTTGTTGGTTGGTTGATTGATTTGGTTTATTGTATTTTTATGGCACAACGATTCCCAAACAGATAATAATTATGCAGAGAACCTGAAGGTTGCTCCGGTTTTAAAGTTAAATTACCAATTAATTCAGATCCGCATTTAGACTACGTGTGTTGCAGAAAAGGTCAATAATTTTTTAAAGAACTTCAAAACACAACCATTTAATTAGAGAAATTGAAGGATTAGTAATAAGAAAAATGAAGGATAAGTGAAAAGAAAAATTCAAAAATGTTTTGGTATTTTGTCGGTTGTACTAAATCATTACAAATAGCCAATATTATTAGTTAGTTAGTTGCTTATTTCAGTTAATTGTTCAATTTTTATAAATTACTCCTTTTTTAAGAGTATATAAGGTTTTTATGCATTAAAAAGAAAGAAAGAAAAACATGCCTTATCCGGGCGGATTAGAAAAATAAATTTAAAATATTTTACAGACCCGGGTGAGACAAACTTCCACATATGCCCTGATTTTTATCCACCAAAGCCTTCTCACAGCTTAATACTTTCTAGAAATGAACACTGAAACTATTCGAATACTAAAAGCAGCAAGGCGTGACGCATTAGTGGACAACTCTACCCGTCCTCTTGGCCTGTCGCCACAAAGGTTTGCACGAAGGAGAGGAAAAAAGAATAAAGGTGAGATCTCGGGAGAATTATGCTCATTCCTCCTAATACTTTGATGCTCCACTAGATTGCCTCCATTCAGAAAGTTATCCGATGATAATGTGGAATTTTTTTTTTCAGTCATCGGTTCTAACTGTAACCTTAGCCACAAAAGAACAGAACGATCCTGCTATCTGGCCATCTAACGGTCAGCTCGAATTCGGAAGTTCGGTTATAATAATCTTCTTCTTCCATTCTTTTCCGGAGCTTCTGCAGGTTAAATCACTTTCGAAAGATGTGTCTATTTTTATCTCCGCACTTAAGGTGGTCAGCGGTTCGTAGAGGGAAACAATGATGTTCCGCTGGAAAAATCCCTCTTCTGCAAATGGGGCTTTTTGTTTCATGCCCTATCACAAGTGACATTGAAACTTTATTATTCTTCCTGAGTTTTTATCGGATTTCCATTTAAGTTTAGTTGAGAAGTTTGGAGATTTCGTTGTTTCGCACACTACAGGGAGAGTAGTTTATTGATTGCTTGGGTGTATATTAGAAAACAGAAGAGGCTTAATTCTTGTAAAATTCCATTCATATTGTTTACTTATAGATTAAAGGTACGGTTTATACTTTCAATCACTTAGGATTGCTTATTAGTAGTTCTTGAACTTGCTTACATTAACCCTTCCCATTTCGTTTATATATAATAACTTCACTCCGATTCAACTTATAACTTGCTCTCTACTACGTTTATTATTTTCTTTACATCGGTTTCCGATTAATTATACTATATCAAAGAGAGATTTCTTTAATAATCCAATGTCTTCACACTTTTAAAAAAGAAATATATTCATAATCACCAATAGTACACTTCTTTGGAATGTAGCCAAAGATATAATAGTAATAAAAATAGAAAAGTATAAGTGATTAAGATAATTAAAAGTGACTGGCTGTAGTGTAAAAAAATTAACCAAAACAAAAAAGATATTTTTAAAATGTTGTTTAAAATGTTTAAATGTTAAAATGCTGGAAAACCCCTTCTTCTACAAATGGGGCTTTTTGTTTCATGCTCTATCACAGGTGACATTGAAACATTATTATTCTTCCTGCGTTTTCATCGGATTTCCATTTAAGTTTTCATTTAAGTTTAGTTAAGAAGTTTGGAGATTTCGTTGTTTAGCACACTACAGGGAGAGTAGTTTATTGATTGCTTATAAGGGTTGGTTGTATAGAAAACAGAAGAGGCTGTTATTGAACTTGCATATAGTACATATATTGCTCCGATTCAACTTATAACTTGCTTTCTAACTACGTTTATTACTTTCTTTACATCGGTTTCCGATTAATTATACTCTATCAAAGAGAGATATGTTTAATAATCCAATGTCTTCACACTTTTAAAAAGAAATTTATTCATATCCACCAATCACCGATGGTACACTCCTTTGGAATTTAGCCAAAGTTATAATATTATTGAAAATAGTTAAGTACAAGTGATTAAGAGAATTAAAAGTGACTGGCTGTATTAAAAAAAATAATCAAGGCAAATAAGATATACTATTAAAAAATGTTCCTCAAATTTACATGAGAATAAAGGCAAACTATATAGATTCGAAATCACATTAAAAAATCCGCATAGAATTTTCCCTTAAAGCGCACTGTGGCATTTATATGGCAACCAAAGAATAAGAAAGGGTGTAGCAAAGAGATGATCCAGTCCACCCCTCCCCCAAGCACGAATTATTAAGGGATGGGTAAGAAACAATGGAATTCTTGTTTACACTTTAGGATGGAGATAGTAATCTAGTTTTCTCAAAGGGTTCTTCACCCCTCGATTTTGTTGATCGAAGTTCCCGAACGATGCTGAAATTCGCTCGTGGGATGAGAGCACCTGCTTGCCATGGTAACTCGGAATCGTTCCCAGACTGTTTCATATGTCTGGGTTCGTACTGAGCCAGCTTTTGAAAAAAAAAAAAAGACAATTTACTCTGAGGCAAAAACAACGCACGCAAAATGAAACGCACACGAATACATTAAGGCACGAAGTGAGGAGTTTTTTACTCAACATGACTAAAACGGTGAGTGGGAGAGCATGTTACTGCTAGAATCAAGAGTGGAGAAAAACGAAGTAGAAATCTGAAAGGTTTAAAAAGATATGATAACATACTACCTGTAATCTTAATCAGGTATAGTCCGACCAAACTTTGCCAGAAGAACAAAACTTTGAAAAGAAGTTCCAATCTAAATGATAGTCACGCGGATTTGGCATAAACCGTTTTTTCAGCGTTTATGAATTATCATCACCCTCAAAAAAAAAAATTGAGTGGAATAACCCGCTTCCATAAAAATCGCCTAAATATTGTGCGACGTCATAAGTTTTTCTAGTGGCGGCGGTCGGACTATAATGTTTACAAATAAAAGTGTAAGATATTAGTAAAAGTTGAATTAAGTGTTTTTTTGGACTCAATGTAATTCAAAATACAGGAAAAAAAAATTAGAACAACTAAGTTTCTTAAGACAGTAAAGGTTGTAAAGATAAAAATAAATGTTAAGATGGATAGAAGGATAAAAGGGCTGTTATAAGAATTTCTTTGAAAAAATTCAAATTGTACTACTAAAAAAATCTTTCACAGCTTGATGATTCCTCATAAATTCTTATCATTTTAGGTAAGGACATTTTTTTTTCTTTCCATTGATAGAATTTTCTAATTGAAGCAGTGAACTTAATTAGACTACAAAGAGAAATCACTTTATAAAAAAACGAAATAGTCAATATGTTAATATTTTGGAAGAGGGTCATTCGTGCCACGAAAGTATTTAATTTTCTGGATTTAAGCTTTCTTTTAAAGTCAGAATAGACACGCCAATCTGGCTTTCAGATTGACATTAGAAACAAAAAAAAATCTGAATCGCACCTATATCAAACATGTAGAACGACTAGTTTCCCATCATGAATCCATCTCATCGGAGATTGAAACATACTCGTGCGGCCCTCACTTGGAGGTATCGTAGTTTCTCAATGAGATAATGGAAGAAGAGAGAGATGCTAGTGGATGTATTGCCCCATCGGGATCCGCCCTAAGTCGAAAGGTGTGTAATTTGAAGGGCAGAAAGCTATCGGAAAGGAAAATTGGATCTTTTTTTATGGATGAAATAATAACCATGTTATGATTTCAAATAGTATGACCCTTCAGTGCAATGTTATAGGTGCTATATTACCTTGTTTCGAAAGGGAAACTTTTATACCAGGATTCTTTCTTACACAGAAGGGAATGCTAATGTTATTAACGACGTTTGTAATCTGTTTGCATTAATTTCCGATTTTGTATGGGGATATTTTTTCAACTTTGAGATTCATGGGGGGAAATGTGTAAAATCATATTGTTTCATTTTAATATTCTTAAATGGTGTGATTCAAAGTTTTAAGTAGAAAACTAGAAATATTTAAATGTTTTTTTCAATTAGGATTCAAAAATAATACTATTCAAACTCTTTTTGGTTAGTGTATATTCTATTCGGTTATGAATGCAGCAGTAAAATGCATGAAAGAAATTATCTGAAGTGAATTGCATTTTAAGTATTTCCAGTTTAGTTTAGTACGATTTACTCACTTATAACTATTTATATACAATCTTAAAAGTATATCGTAGATTGAAAGTGACGCATTTTTTCTAACAATTACACTCCCTCATATATCAAAAGACTTATTATACAACATGTGTCCATTATTCGTGTAGGGATGTTTGGTAAAAAATTAAAAATTATAGTCACTGTAACTCCATTCAATCCAACTCCACTATCCAATTTATTTTTCTCATTGACCATTATTCTTTACCTTTGATAAATTAAAAATTTCTTCCCCCATGAACTGAAAGGTAAAAATAAAAATGAATTCAATTATATTATTTTATGGAAAAAGTCTAGTAAATAATTTACTTCAAACAACAGCACTCCTAGAGCTTTTGTTCTAATGAATGGATAAACTGTCAACTGAATCATGGAAGCTTAGCTCAAAGATCTTGATAAACCTCTTCCTGTAGCCTTGCAATGCATGCTGGTACCAATATGAGCCAGTTGCCAATTACCTACTCAGAAACTCTTCGTGCAGTCTTGGACCCACTCGATGCTTTGACCTCTTCAATCTTCTGTCACCACTCGACTGTGACACATTTTTAAAACTTTGTATCCAGACAATATTAATTTTCGTTTCCAAACATCCCCTCCATCTCCGAGAATTTAACGACTCTGTCCTTGGGTACCCCTCTTTTATCTATATAGTGAACAAAGGACTGTCACTTGGTCATTGTGTCCATCCGCAGATTCAAACAGAGTTGCAATATCTGTGAGCTTTCTCTTCTCGGAACGGAAACATTTTATTAGAGGCTGTCCTCTCTCTCTTTGGCCTTTTCTTTGACAATATCTTATTCGGAAGGAGAGGAAGTGCTTGTCAAAGACGAGAAAACCTTTCGTGAAGCTTTTACGACTAATTTCGGCAATAAACTGTCGTAGTATTTGAGTTTGAAAACGCACGCGCATTCCAAGGCCACTATATCACTTATGGGAACAATGTGTTTAAAGTTTTAAACAACCACCAGCACTCCTAAAAGCTTAGGAAAAACATTAAGAATTGATGTGAAGTTTGAAACAGTTTGTTAAGTATTAGTATCTTGATTAACCCTGATTTTCAAATTTGTAACTTAATAACACAGTTGAAACGAAAATTCGTGAGTTATTTATTATTTTGAAAGGGAGATAAAATCCTCACCACAGTGAAAGATATTTACCCTCTGGGGAAATATAGTAACCCCCAGTTGGTGTAGCCCAAATTTCACAGACGAGCCAAGGGGCTGGGTATTTGGGATTAATATTCACCCGAAAGTCAGATTTTATTACATTAAAAAATTTTCTAATGTAATAAAATAAAATGACTAAAAGTACCTCGTATCTTAAATTATTATTATTGCTGTTAAATAAGAAACAAGTTTTGAGGATTTTTACAGTAAACCAATGATTTCTGGAATGAAAACTTTGCATTCTATTAAAAGAAAACGTTGGTTTAAGGGCGAGCGCGCACGGGCGACTTTTGTCACGATGACAAAGACAAAAACAACGTTGCTAAGGCTGTTGTTAGGGGCGGGACATATAAGCATCCAATAGAAGCATTCGCACATGACATCACTGGAGGATAAAAACAACGTTGCTAAGGCCGTTGTTAGGTAAAGTCATGTGATTGAAAATGCTCTATTGTTTTCTAGTGATATTTTTGATACTAGTAATCCTGGTCGCCGTGACTTTAGTCACTCGTGCGCGCCCAGCCTTAAACTTTTAATTTGGAACTTTTTTGCGTTTATTTTAACTAAGCTTCCAGTTGGTTCAATTTTTAACATTAAACAAATAATTTATGAGAAGGATCAGCCTGTGTAAATTTTCAAATAAGATAATTAAGTAAAAAATTTAGCACGATTATTTATGCCGATGCTGCATGTGATATTTTTATTGTAGAATGCAGATGGTTTCCAAAACTGTTGGAAATTTTGTTTAAAATATATATTTCTTCCAACAACCGTTGTAGTCTTTCCTTTTTTTTAAACTTTCTTAATTAGCTGTCAAACCCTCCATTTACTGGTTTTCATGAGGAGACTCCTTTTTCAACGTAAAAACCTTTGCATATTTTTTCTCAAAGTCTTCCTATTAAAACATCACAAAACAATTATTCGATTTAACTTCCAGTGGCGTATATAAAGAGGGGCCGAGGGGCCCTGCCCCCCACCCCGAAATTCGGACTAGGTGTACCAAAACCAGTTAAAACCCTGTATTTTAGGGTCAAAATTCAAAAAATTTTCTGGGGGAGGACCCCCAAACCCCCCTTTTGTACTTGGAATTTTATTATTAACAACTTTATTATAATAAGTTCATAAAAATCCAAATCCTACCGAAAAATATATGTCCAAAATTCGGACTTATAGTGTACCAAAACTAGCTAAAAACCTGGTTTTTTTAGTCAAATTTCCAAAAATTTTCTGGGAGAGGACCCCCAGACCCCCCTTTGGTCCTTGTATTTTTATTAATAACAACTTTTTCTATTAATTTTGGGCCCCTCACGAAATAAATTCCTATATACGCCACTGTTAACTTCATTCAAAAGCGAAAAAGTAAAAACGTGATGTAGATTGTAGAACCGTCCTCTTGGTCCTTCTTCTTCATAGTGCAAGAGCGACATCTATTGGTGTAGTATGTAAAGAGAAACGGAGGCGAGAATGAAGGGAGTCCCCCCCTTTACATGAATTTAATTTACAAATGATTGTTGCCTCTTCACTTTTTTAAACGAACCCAAATTAAAATCATACGTTATTTATCAATGTGTTAAAATGTGTAACTATCATTCATTATAACTAAGTGTGCCTAATAATACTTAGGCCCGTTTAAAGTAGTACGTCATTTTTGATCCCCCTTCCCACTAGTAAGAAAACATAAGCAAATCGCAAACCCCTTATAATTACGTAATTGTTAACTTCGAACCTACACCCATCTATCTATTTTTATAGTACAAAACCTTCATACAAGAAATTGTTCAATTTAAAAAATCGTTATCGCGACTGATTTTATTGGGTGGTAAAAATACTAGTCCTTTAGAAAATTTGAAAATTTTTAAGTTAATTTTCTATCTCTGATATTTTTTCAAGTTGAGAACTTTTCGAAAATAAAGTTTTTTTAAAGTCCCCTGAGTTTTCGAAAGCATAACGTTGAAGCTATTAGGAACCTGTTCCCAAAAAATGTAAAAATGTATGCTTTACAAATGATGGAAAGTTATAGAGTTTCGTTATAAATCCATTTAATAAGGCTAGGGCATAATCTCTTATGTTTACTAGTATTATAGTTTAATTAACTCCTCTCCCCCCCTTTTACACACTTCCGCTTCAGAACTGAAAATATTTATATTCAATATAGGTTCAATACTTAAAACTTTCCTATGTGTGCCAACAGAGCACGAAAGGACAATGACTTTATGTGACATCATGACTTGGAGGAATAGCGGAGCTGATTCCAATAAAAAAAATCGATTGGTGAAGTTTATGTGCGACCTCTAAGAATTAGTTTTTTTTGTGAACAACTGGATCGAAGTAAATCCTTTTCCTTCGTGATAATATGTGGTGTTAAAAGCTCACAGGAAAATGAATGGAAACTGGAGGTGTCAGAAGAGGAACCAAAACGCTTCCCGAACTATCCATCAGCCACAACCAAGCGCATACCAGAGCACTTTCGAAAAAAGCAGCGAAATGGAAGGCACGTCGTGACCTCACCCTGAACATTTGCTTTCGAAAAACCAAAAAAAAAAACGCTTGGTAAAACGCCGACGTTTGGCATGAGGTGAAGTCCTCCACTTTTACCTCGAAGACAGTGTGTTATGGAGGAAGGGAGGGAGTTCATCGCCTAGCGGAATTTTAAATAAGAGAGACGTCCGTCGTTGTTGGCGGAGTGGTGGACGCGGTCAAGTTCAGGTCGCGCCGCGGTGACGCACCGGGGTCAGCAACTCTGCTCGTTAGCTACTCCGCTTTTCATGACTTTATTAGGAGCAATTTAATATAGTTTGGGAAAAATGTCTTCTATTATATATAACCCACCTTTTGGTTTAGAACAGTTGTTAGCAACTCATAGAAGGCCGTGGATCACTAAACTGAATCCGCGGACCACGGGTTTACATGCTGCGATTTGAGCGACGCGACCGGGTCGACGAGGGGATAGTGGTCGAAAATTTCCTATCGCTCTCAACATACATGTAGATCTGATCCTTCCATTGGTTCTTGGCGCTATGATTTAGGAGCTTATAGGAAAATTTTGATAAATCGCAACGGTACCTACCCTTACCCTGTATAACTTATGTTAAAAAATAGAACCCTTCTACAAATCCAGATTCAAAAGTGAAAATCATTTCTCCACAATTAAATATAGTGTATAACGAAAAATTATGGTATAATCTATGTTAATTATTTACATTTATAATTACTTACATTAAAATTATAACTAATTCAATTTCAATATTGTCATCACAAAATGTTCAAAAATATAACTTTGCTGATTAAAATTAGCAAATCGTTGATTCCCACTCTTATAATTGAAGGGGTGAGTGAAAGAAGGAGGAATGTAGCAAAAACATGTTCTGAAGTATTTGGCCTTTAAGTTGTTTTGTTCGTATCTTTTGTTGTCACATACTTTTTTCATGACGTTGATATCTTTGTAAATAATAATCCTAGAGGGGTATAATACGTATAACAGTGCTAAAATGCAGGTCTAAACGTAGCCTATTCATCCTCTACAATAACTCATTTTCCTAAAAAAAGGCCACTTACCCGCTTACCCCCTTCATCAACTCATCCCTTCAATTAAGTAAACAATTACCCAATACCACCTACAAAAATGTATGTTTAATTTTTTAATTAATCATCTTTAAATGGAACTTTTAATTAATTTAATTTTTTTTTGCAATTTACTCATATTTTCGAAAATTTAGTGTTTTTAATGTCTTAACGCAACCATCACTTATACCCCCTTGTCAGCAAAAATAGAAAAATAGCAACCCCCCCCTCTCCCTTAGGTTTCTTACGTAACATTTGAACATCCCCTTACTACATATTCTCCCTAAAAGTCAAATCTATTCACCATTTAGAAATAAGCATAGAAATTATTGTTATGTAAGAAGGTCTTCAAGGATTTATCTGAAAATTATAGCCCCAAGGGTCACCACAACCGACTAAATGCTTGTTGCGAAGAAGCAAAACCTCACTGGATGCAGTAGTCTGTCAGTATGACTTTTGAACTGTTTGCTTGAACCCAGATGTCAAGTCAGTCAGTACATTAATTTCCCAGCGATAAAATATTCATGATATGCGCTGAAAATTATTTGCGTGACGGTAGCAAAACATCTGGGATTTTTTTTTCTTCAAAGTTAGTTCTCTGAAGCGATCAAGAAATGAGCCATTTTATCCCAAGCCACGAAATACCGATCTTGACAAGTTCACTTTCTCCGTTCATTCGTCAATCTTTAATGGAGCTATCGGTTGCAAATTAACCGGCCCAAAAGAATAAAGCTTTGTGGTTCATCTCTATAAAAGAAGATAGAATATGTCCAAATAGTTTTGTTGATTTTGTGGTGAGGAGCGTTGCATATGAACATCAAGTTTTCAGCCATGTGACGACAGCCTTTCTTTTCATTAATTGTTCAGTTTATTTTTATTAGAACTGTGTTGGTTGAATCCCTCGGAGGGATTTCAAATGAAACTCCACAAACCTTGATGGCAGATCTTGTCTGTTCAAATTTGTGGACTACCTGTGATTTGTTATAAAGACTCATTAAGTTTCAGCTCATTGAGGGCTACCATCACCCCTTTCCGACGAATCAATCAACTTTCATCGTAATTGAATTTACCGAAACCTGAATACAATATCCCCTAAACATGCAATTTCAATCTCTTTATCTCCCTACGTCCAAATTATTTGACATCGATATCAAACTCAGCAAGCAAAACAAAAACAACCGAAAAAAATCGATTCACCCTGGAAGATTAAATCTAGGTAATCGATTATGTTCTTTTCCCGCCATTTTCCCCGCATGACCGGAAGGGGTTCCTTAGCCGTGACCTTTTAATCGCCTGGAATAAGCTTTCGATTTCATTGTCCGTTCTCGCCACCCTTGGCTGGCTGCCGGGAGATGAAAAATCGTTCTTTTCTGTTCAGAGCACGTGAGTGGATGAATGCCCTTTAGTGGAGAAATGCCGGGAATGTGTCAGTTCTTCCGCCATTTTTCACTCATTGTTTCGTAAGGCTGCCTCTTAAGCCTCACTGAACCCAAAATGAATGAATTAAGAGGCGACTAATAGCTAAGAGAGATTAGGACTCACGAGGTCAACGAAGACCCCCCCCCCCAAATGACGAATGTCGTGGCACCCAACCATTGAGAACTTTTCAGGAGAAAAAAAATAGTCAAGAAGCCCTTTTCAGTCGAAAAGATATTTAACCCTTTTAAATTGAGGAATTTAGGAAAAACCTTAAGTATCTTAGCTGAGCTTATTGAGATACTTCTCGAAGCATCAAAGTGCTCAGCGGAGCACAAATTTTAAACCACTGGTCTAAAGCTTCCCACTTATTAAAAGTGTAAAAATATACAGAGAAACCCATTATTACAAGAAGTGCAGCGAAAGCTAAACTGATTTACTTATCTCTTATTTTTTTTAAACAAAAATTTAAGGAACTTACGAGATTCATTTCATTTGAAATTAATTGAGAATTAAACTTTCCATGTATTTAAAAAAAACCCGCATTTCTAAATAAATTATATTTATGTTTGATATGGTTTTTCTCTCATCTTTAAAATATTCATAATAAAGTGACGATCAATTTTTAATCCGTAACTTTTGAACAAAAAGAGTTAAAATCGGACTAAAATTTAAACATTTGTGAATTTTTTTTTTACAGAAAAATAATAAGAATAATGAAAATAGAAATGCATAAATTAATATTTAAATGTTCTTTTAATGAATAATTTTAAAAATATCCACTGAAGGCAAAGAAAAAATTCTATTTCATGAAATTCCTTTCAAAACAAAAATAACCCTCTACCCCCTTGTAGCTAGTATGACAAAAATTGGACGAATCTTGAACGTTTTTCCTGCTTGGGCCATTATTTTGTTACCTAATAAGGAATTTTTTTTTGTAAAGAAAATTTTGTTAAATTGTACTTTGAAACATTTATTTTTACTAAGATTTTTCGTTGTCTTTTAATTGGTACGAAAACTCTTAACGAATAACATTAATATATATTTTGAAGGATTTTATATATTTAGTTCTTTAACCTGAAATGGAATTGGTTTCTTTAACCTGACAAACTTCATAGATTTCAAATAAACTATTAAAGAATAATCAAAATTTCAGTGCATAATATGATTGAATAGACAAAACAGAAGGTTATAAAAACATCACATAATGGAACGATCATATTAATGAATATCTGTATAGACATCATTTGAATTGAATGTCATCAACCGAAATTTGACCATTTCCGCATATCCTAACTGTACCCTTAACAACTAGAATAACATGGCCCAAAACACCGTATACAATTGAAAAGGACATCTGAACGGGTGTTTTATTCCAATTTATTTGTGGGAAGAAAAGCTGTGACGGAGTCAAAAAAAATTATCTTGTACTTTCATACAGAAGGACAATGTACCTTTAATAGGTGTCCGTCAAGGATCTCATCTCCCACTAGTTTTTAATTTCTTTTTATCTAAAGAGGTGAAAACACAATATTGGTTTAGCTGTTTGTCCATTCCCCAGATGCCGGAAGACTATTTAGCTTTGTCGAACACTTTTTAGATCGAGAGTTAAGTTGAGAGGTGTTTTTTTTTTGTGGAGAGCTCTCCAAGGTAAGGAGCCATTTGATAAGGCATGCGGTGTTTTCCCACGGAACAATGACGTGGGATTTTTCTCCCAAAAGTTTAAACGCAACTGAACATTTTTATAGGAGAAGAAAGTGAACCTTTGGGTCCTTTCTCTAGAAAGTTACAAAATTTAATTTGAAGAGTTGGGAGAAAAGTTATCCGTTTTTACTTTTAATTAAAGAATAGTAAGAAGAAAATAGACCGTAAGAATTGTTTATTTATGTTAAAACTTGGATAAAAATCACATAATAACGTCATTTTAATCTTTAGATTAAAAAAAAAGCTTTGCAGGCCCTGTGTTTTTTTCCCGAGTTGGTTTCCCTTTTGGGTGGCCCTGTTTTTATTGAACTGCAGCTTTTCTCATTAGCTATTAGACAGAATTCTTGATCATGATTTTTTTAATTGCTTCATCTTTATAAATAGTGATTCAATACTAATGGTCAAAAATGATAGGGGGTATAGACCAGCGTTTCTCAACCGGGGTTCCGCGGAACCCTGGGGTTCCGCGAGGCCTCCTCAAGGGTTCCGCGAGAAATTCGAAACACATTTTTTTTTATGTCCTAGAATCTAGAACAAAAATTTTTTCCTTCGAATTTCTCGCGGAACTTATATTATAATTAACTTTATTATAATATCAGTTCATCAAAATCCAAATCCTACCAAAAAATATATGCCTGAAATTCGGACTAAGTGTACCAAAAACAAGATAGAACCCTGTTTTTAGGGGTAAAGTTCCAAAAATTTTCTGGGGGAGGACCTCCAGACCCCCCTTTGGTAATTGTATTTTTATTACTAACAACTTTTCCTTTATTAAGTTTTTAGGACCTAATTATCACCTAAAAAGATACATCGGACCTATTAAATATGTGGGGAAGGGACTGGGGAGTAATTTTTGGCCCCTTCCGAAATAAATTCCTATATACGCCACTGATTTCTTTGTTACTTATTTTCCGTTTTATTTAATAATTTAAAAAATAGTGAGAGAAATATTGTTACATGGACGCTAGGGTTCCGCGGAACTTGGGCATTGTTAAAAGGGTTCCGTGGGAGTAAAAAGGTTGGGAAACGCTGGTATAGACTATACCCAAAGACTATTCAGAATCTCCCTGGTCTGGGGGGTCTGCAAAGCAATCCTGAGGAGCTAAGAGTGCAGACAAATTTGCCAGAAGCCATGAGAAAGGAATAACTGTGGGCCAAACTACTGGGGGTATAAATAAAATTAATATTCCAATTATGTTTGAACCTATTTATAAAAGCTGTGTAGTTTTTGTCCTTAAAGGGTCGTGACTTACAATGACTTTGTTACTGTCGCATTTTGAAGACGATCCTTTAGGACGCAATTCAACATAGTTTTTAGTTTTGATATACCCTGGATTCCTGATATCTATTTTTTTTTAATTCAAGGCAAACAGAGTATTTTTGATTACAGAGAATGAAAACAGTTTTGTTTCTCCTACCTCAACTCAACGATTACAGATTCGGCGAAAATCTAGTAGGTGCTATAATGAATGTTGCATGAGAAAAGTAACAAATTCCAAATATCTTCTGCCTGAACCAGCTTTCCTGGGCAGGCTCGCCTTTCGGAAGACAGATCGTGTTTTTATAGGGTGCCCAAGAGGCCATTTTCTGGAGATGCTCTTAGCGCTATGAAGTGAAATGAATTACATGTTATCTTTCTTGCATGGGTGTTGGGTCGCGACCTTTCCGTAGGCGAACTTTCACCCTCCGCGCTTGCCCCATTTATTTTACCCCCTTGGGTGAGTGACCCGTTCCACCTCTTCAAGCATTCCAACAAGCCAAGGTAGAAAATTTTTATTTCTTTTGAATCATCTTGTTGATGTTTCAGAGTAGTAGCGGTGGTGCTGGTTTTAGGCTCGGTTTTCTGCAGCTCTTCAAGGTTAAGGTCCGCTTATACTTCTTGAGCCTCTGTTTTTCTAACAGTTCATACAAGCGCCATTTATTACTTTTATTACCATGGTAAATTTTCTCTACAAATATGGGTTAGGTAGAAACACATAAAGATCAACAAATAAAGATCATAAATTAAGATAAATTTTTTTCGGAAGGCCAAACAGATTTCAGTATTTTAAAATATCTTTTTGGAACCTTAATTTGCTCTTGTTGACTCGTTGTCTATAAAACTTTAAACATGGTTTTATATACAACTATATCCTTTAATTATATAAAATTCTAAACCGTGTAACACAACTCTCACGATGTGTCATTAATAGCTTCGTGTCAAATGGTCCAGGTACAAGGTCAAGATTTACAATTGTGCTTTTCAATTGAGTGTAAATAGAGGTACTGTGCAAAAGAAGATGTTAACTGTGTTAGAAACCTCCTCTATCAAACATAAATAATTAAGGTACGGTTTCAATCACACTTGCTATCATTATTTTATACATAAACCATTATAGCTTTTCAATACTAATTTTATTTTTTCTGTGCCTTTTACGTGGGCACAAGAAGCTTTTTTTAGCCTAAGTACCTACTGAGCGTAAACAAGGCTCATAATAGGAAGGAAAATCTAGTATTAATTTTCCATTATCACAATATTTGCATAAAAATTTTAGTTCTACATTTTGGATTGTAACTATTTCCCTAATGCATCTTAGTCTTTGAGATAAACTGACCCTCTCAACCCCCTTCATACACAACACCCATGAATTTTCTTTCAAGGAAACTCTCAAAATACATATCTCCATTTAAAGCGTTAAAAATGCATTACCAAAATAGCATAATACTTTCTAAAAGGTACACATAATGCAAAGCTCTTAAGTGTTTCATTCTCCATTGTTCTGCTCACACGACTAGCCATAATGTATTTCTCTTTGAGAGTGGAATGGACTGTTTCAAGAAATGTTCGATTAGACACGGATACACTCATCGGGGGTGTGACATAGGACGAGAACTAATTTGTCATGGTTACAGGATTGTGTGTTTATTTATTGCACACATTTGAATGTTTAGAGCAGAGGTATTCAAGCTGTGGGTCGTCAGTCAGTTTTGGTGGGTCGTGGCAAGATTTTGAACACTTCTTACTACACAGGGTGTTTCAAAAGTCCGTTTCACGGCTTTTATTTAGAACTAACGTTTCCTAGGGTCATAGAGGTAAGGTGTACCCCTAGGTAAATGACCTTGTGGAATCCATTGAGATGACTTACAGCGCTCATAAAAAACGCTCAGAAAAAAATTTCATGAAAATATCTTCAATATTCGAAGAGATATTAGCAAATGAAAAAGCACTTTTTTTAGGCCTCAAAAAAAGAAAAAGTTCGCAAATTTGCAAGTTTCTTTGAATTCTTAGTAAAAATCGTCTTTATTTAGCTAAAACTACAAGAGGACACTAAAAAAAATTTGCAAATTTGTGAACCTTTTCTTTTTAGAGGCCGGAAAAGTGCTATTTTCATATTCTAATATCTCCTCGTATATAGAAGATATTTTCATGAATTGTTTTTCTGCGCGTTTTTTATGATTGATAAATTTTCTCCCTGAAGGTTTTGATCTATATCCTTTACTTTTTTTTTTTTAATATTTTATATTTTTTAAACTTTTTTATTTCACCTCTAGGCGTGCTGTAAATCATCTCAAAGAATTCTCTTGTGGTTACTTTACCTAGGGGTAAACCTAGGAGACATTGGTTTCAAATAAAGCCGTGAAATGAGCTTTTAAAACAGTATATTTTTATAATTTTACGAATGTGTTGTCGGCTTTTGAAATTTATCAAATTGCCATAGGGGTAAAAAAAAAGGAAAAAAAATGTATAAATGTATAAAAAATTTTAAGAATTTTCTCAGGATGTAATGTATCCAATTTATCTGAGATTTCAAAAAAAAACGAGTTGAAACCCTGATTTTAAGATTATCCTTATAATTTCTAAATCTCTGGTGGAGGACCAACAGACTCTCCTTTTTACTGTGGAGCTCATTGTTTCTTCCATAATTTGGTACTCTCAGGTTCAAATCCTTCCTTTTAATTTTCTAAAATGTTAATTTAACCTCTAATGCTAATGCATGATTGTAATTTTTATTGAAACAAAATATAGATCGCGACCCATTCCCACACGCACGAACTGTGGTCTGTCGAAAAATTAAATGAAGATTGAAATGGGTCGCGTTAGATTTTGTGTATAAAAAGTGGCTCGCGGGTTGAGAAGTTTGAGAACCCCGGCTTTAAAATAAAAGTAACTTAATTCAATTTATAATAAAAAGTGAATTTAACCTTATGTTATATAGAGAGCCGAGGTTCTCAAACTGTGGGCAGCAGCCGCGAGTCCAGTTTTTGGTGGGTCGCGAGAAGATTTTGAATTTGTCTGTTTATAGTACCTATCTTTTTTATAATTTTTTCGAACGTGTTGTTGGCTTTTGAAATTCTTTTGAAATATATGCTCAGGATCAAACCCTTCTTTTTAATTTTCTAAAAAGTTAGTTTCTTAAGTTAAACAAATGGGTAACAAAATGGGTGGTGAGAAAACCCCTCACGCACGAAGCTGAAGTTTTACAAGGGAAAATTAACTGAAGGTGAGGTGGGTCGCGTTAGATTTTGTTTATAAAAAGTGGGTCGCGATGTTGAAAAGTTTGAGAACCCCTGTTATAGAAAAATACTGATCTATGAAATTCCACGCAAGATCAAACAACCATTTTCCTTTTTAAAAAACTACGGCTAAAATCTATTTTAAAAATCTATCTGAGCAAGAGGATTCAATTTGATTAACAAATTTTTAGCCCCCCAAACCAAATCCTGGATCCGCCACTGCATGGTAACACCAAGATGAACAATGTTTTTTTTTTTCACTTTCCATCAATATTTGTAAAGACTTAAATGTTACATAGTTTTAGGTTATAAAAATTATAATAACTGCATTTGTGTGTGTGTGTTTTCATTCTAGCATTTAAAAAATGTTCCATTAGCCCTCACTTTCCCCTAACTATGCAATTTTAAGTATTCTATAACTTGATTATCAATTTGAGTAGGTATACCAAAAATTAGTCATATTTTACCCTCCATCAATCATCTTCTCTGTAAAAAGGTGAGTCCCCCCACATATTTTTCTCCAATTTCAGCACTGAGTAAAAGTGTCTTTCCCACTGCTTTCAGGAAAATGAAGTAATTATATATAAACTTGATTGATTTTAACTTTTTGACTTGATAAATAAAATTAAATTAATAAAGTATTGAAATAATAAAGAGAAAAATATGATTATTAATTTTCAGGGATAAAATGCTAGTGGGGGTAATAAGAAACTGTGATTTTTAAGAATGATCTACAATGCTGAATTGAAGAACAAAAATTTAATTATGTAGCCCTTTTAACCTCTGAAATAGTTCCAAGATAATTAAATTGAAAAAACAAGATAAATTAAAATAAAGTTGAAAAAGCACGACTTAACGTTTATGTATCTGCTCGTTGCATCAACTTCAAACGGGAATTTTTCACTGAAATAATTATTCTAAAACAAAATTTTTTATGGGATATAAAGTATGTCTTTAAGATATTTTGCGACTTTTTTTTTAGATTTTTAGGCAATCCATTAATCGGCAAATAGATTTTTAAAATCAATAAACTACGTTCTGTAAAGTTTTGAGAGACTCTGGGTTTTCTAATTCTAATGCTGAAAATCGTTCTTGTGCGTGAGATTATAATTGGCATTTAATCACCTAAGTGTTTTAGAATATAGAGAAAATAAAAATAATTTAATTCAATACTTTTGGTTGGGCCACTGTTATATAATTCCTTCATGGCGCCATCTATTGACATGTCTCGCAGCGTATAGTGCATTAGTTTGAAGACTAGGGATACAATACCCTAAAAATCATCAAAATATCAAAAATATTTTTATTGGCTTAATCCATACCATGGATCTTTCTAAATGTGTCTTCAAAATTTCAAAGCTCTATCTTAATAATTTATAGAGTTATATCCTTTTTTCTGATGCGAGTCCGGGGTCTAAACAGAAGGAACGCAAACTTTAAGTTGAATTTTCTCCATGTTGTATTTTTGTGCATTTACAATACTTTGAATCCCTAAGGCTTTTTGTGTAAATGAAATATAAGTCTGAAAATTTGTATATATGTTGTGAAATATATGTATTATAGAACTGTGCATGGGTTTAGCTCTAACAAGGTAAGATTTTTTTAAAAATAGCATTAAAGTCAAAAATGTTGAATTTTTTAGGCTTTTTTTTGGTTTTTAGTACATAAAAATTTCTACAAAATAAAGTAATAATACTAAAAATAAATCCATGCACAGTTTTACGAAGTATGATATAACAAATCTAAAAATGAAAAAAAAATTATAAAAATATGCACAATTAAAAAAGCCTTAGGGATTTAAAAAATGGTCAAAAATTTTAAAAAAAATGAGTTTTTAAAATTCTGGGTTTCAAAATCCAACTTTTTTTCAGGGGAAAGGTTCTACCTTATAAGACCACATAATATGCAATTAAAGTCAAAACAATAATATTAAAAATTCAAAAAAATATTCTCAGGGTACTGTATCCCCTTAATGAAAATATGTAGTAAATTTGAATATCCACAACCCGAATAGAATGCATAAAGAAACTCTTTTAAAAAATGTTATTAATTTGGTAAATTGAAATATTTCAATAAGGGTATTAGGGCATTACTTAATTTAAAAATTTCTATTAACCCTCAAATTAATTCTTTTGGTCCCAACCATATATTTTTATTAATTTTTTAATAATAATAGTTACCTCACCTTTCCTAGATTTCAAAATGAAGGGGAGAGTACAATGTATTGTATATACTACAATTTACAGTCTTCCATAATTAAAACCACGAACTGGATCTATAAACTAAAAAAAGCAGCAGGTTCTCGCTCATGCTATAGCTCAGGGTGAAAATTTGTTGAGGAAGACTTTTTATCACACTCAAAACTACAAACGAATTCAAATACCTGGGAGTAATTTTTGACAACAAACTAAACTGGAAGGCCCACATTGAAGCATTGTCCGAGCGAGTACTCAACAGAATTAACGTTCTGAAGCGTTTGGCAGGATCGCTCTGGGGATGTGCCAGATCGACTCTTAACTTAACCTACAAAACTTTTATCCTGCCCCTGATTACCTATTGCTGCGAACCACTAATTACATGCAGTGAGAGCTCACTTAAAAAATTAGAAACTATACAAAACAAGGCCCTGAGAGTTGTAACCGGAGCGGTTAAGTCAACCCCGATAGAGGCTATGTTATTATTAACAAAAAACAGACCTGTTCAATCCATCATTGAAGAACGAGCTTTGCTCTTATTTGAAAAACTCATACGAAGTGAAAGCTCTTACTGGGTCAACTACCAACCAAAAGTAAGAAACTTAAAAACACAAATTGGTTTTATTCAAAAGGTTCAGTCTGTAAGAGAAAATTTAGAATTTTGCGATGTAGTACAGAAAAATATAAAACCACAGAACCCTATTGAGTCTGGAGGGATTGTAACTGGTCTAAAACCAGGGCTCTCACTTCGGTTTTATGGAATTTCCTCATAATAATGAAAAAAATTCCTCAGATTTCCTTAAAAATACTTTTTGGAATTACAATCAAAATACACTTATAACGTTTTAAAAATTATCTTTCTTTAGTCAATTTGTGACAAGGGGGAGGGGGTCTTGATAGTTGTGACATCACACCCTGGAGCTGAAAATCAACAAAAAACAATTTTAAGAAATTTTTAGAGCATTCGCACATGACGTCACTGGAGGACACAAGAAGCGGGATTATAGCGGCCGTTGCTACAGCGGTTGTTAGGGGCGGATTCTTGTGATTGCAAATGCTCCAATAGAAGCATTCGCACATGACGTCACTGGAGGACAAAAACAACGTTGCTAAGGCCGTTGTTAGGTTCGAGTCATGTAATTGAAAATGCTCTATTTAAACCTCATGAGTGAAATGAAGTGACTTGATGTTGATGTTAAACCGAAACCAAAACTAATCAAGGAGTCTTGGATGTTGCCGCTCTAAATTAAAAGAAAATAGTTAAGTGTTAAGTTGATTTCTGAAAACTATATAAGTGATACCTTTGGTACTAAATCAGAAAATTCACCCCCAATAGTTATTTAAAGGTAAAAGTGAAAAAAACTCAAAAAATCCTCAGAATTTCCTTAAAAATTCAATTTCCTTAAACGTTTCCTTAAAAAGGTCTAAATTTCCCCAAACTAAGGAAATTTCCTTAAAAGTGAGAGCCCTGTCTAAAACTTAAAGATGTTGTTGTGAAGAGTCAAACAGCCTCTGAAATTTTGAAATCCCTTGCATTGGAAACAATTCATACGGATTACCCAGAACATAATTGGCTACATGTATATACAGATGGCTCCTATTCTAACTCGAACATGACAGCAGGTTCTGGAGTTTTTTCCGATCTTTTTTCATTCTATGCATCTGCCGGAAAATATAGAACAGCCTTTGATGGTGAGGTAAATGCCTTATTGATTGCATTAAAACAACTGTTGGCGATTCACAATAAGTTTGAAAGAGTTGTTCTACTCTCAGACTCCCGGGCTGCAATTCAAGCTGTTGACTCTACGGGAAAAGCATTATCTGATACGGTTCTGCAATACGGTTCTGCTCATCACGCTTTTGGTACAGAAGGAAAAAAGTGTGGTCATACAGTGGATTCCCAGCCATTGTGGCATTTACGGTAACGAGCAGGCTGACTTCCTCGCTCGAAAGGGATCGCAGTTAGTTCAATCAAACTGCTCTGGCCTATCCTACCACTCCATAAAACTAGTATACATAAAAAACATAATGAAATTAAGAACCTATTCTTGGCTTCAGGAAAGTATAAAGAATAAGAATTGGAGTGAGGTGGAGCTTGTGGCAATACCAGATAAGTCTCGTCGAGATGCTGTAGCCCTCTTTCGTCTCCTGGTAGGCCACGACTGCCTGGGCGAACACTTGTATCGTCTACACATTTATGACCATCCTGACAGTAGAATATGTGACGCAAAGGAACCAATGAACAGAAAGCATCTTCATCGCTGCAAGATGCTCCAAACTCTTAAGTCCGAGACCGCAAGATATTGGCGTGCGAGAGAGCTCATGGGAAGATGACCTCGGTCTCTTTGTTTAATTCACCTTTTGGTGTTTTATGTTCTTTGTTATCTTTATGTATTCCCTGCCATTGGAAAAAAAAAAACTTTTTATCAGCCCATAGAACCAAAGTATCTAACAAATTTTCAGAGGAGAAAAAACATTCATTTTTAAGTTTTTTGTTAAATTGGGGGGAATAATTTTAAATTTAAAGCCTTTCATTAAGAAAAAAACATGTGTTGTGTATGGGGATTTACACCAGAAAAATGTGGTTTGAAAATGTGGAGACTGATGCCTTAACCAGCCCACTAGGCTCCCCCACGGCCCCCAAAAACCCAAAACAAGAGGTTATTTAGAAAGTGAGTTAATTTCATCATTTTATTTATAGCTAAAGTGATAAAAAAAAGTACATTTACAAAATAAATGTTTTCATTTTCAAGTAAAAAAAGGTAATTAAAGTAACCCAGTTAAAACACATAAAACCTGGTTAAACCTCAACCTCAGACATCCTATTAATTTGTAGATTTTGTATCTCATTTCTTAAGTCCCTCCTTCTTCTTCTACTATCCCTGATCGAGCGCATGCTTAATATTATACCACCTATATTACACAAGATTGTTATGCTGCCGCACACAAATTTGACCCAAAGGGCGATAATTTCCAAGTCAGATTGCTTGCGAACCACATAAGTGCACACAGTCGGTGTCGCTTGCTCGTCCACCAGAGTCGTATTACCGTCAGACAGGCGGTCGACATAGTCTGTCGATTGCTCGTCTACTAGAGTCGTATTATCGTCAGACAGGCGGCCGACATAGTCTGTCGGTGTCGATTGCTCGTCCACTAGAGTCTTTTTGTAGTCAGAGAGGCGTTCGATCAGGTCTGTTGGTTGCTCGTCCACCAGAGTCGTTTTATCGTCAAACAGGCGGTGGAAATTGTCTGTCGGTTGCTCGTCTTCAAGCCTTTTTTTATCGTCATAGAGATTCAGGTCCGTGCGGCCCAGCTCACGCAGTCTCTCGGAGAGGGTGGTGTGTCGGCTGATCCCATCTCGCAGCGATGGTGAGTCGTTTGTTCCTGTGGGGAAAATTGTTGCTTTATTTTAAGGCGGGGTACTGTTCGTTTGTCCGAGTCCAAGAGCCGTATTCTGAAAGACAAACACGTAGAAGAAACGAGAACGGTAAGGAAAAGGTGAAAAAGCTATCGACACGTGAGATTTCAAACGAAAACTCCTCAGCTCTCGTTTGCCATATTGTTCCGAGATTCGAATCGTATGCACATTACTTATGTACTTTTTGTGGTCCATTAAATAGTTCCAAATAATATAGAACAGCTACTAATTACCAAAAAAAGTCCTCATATACATACATTAATATATTAAGAAAGTAATGGACATCTAGTGTTAAAAAAAATTGTATTTATTAGTGTATATGTTACGGGCAATGTGATAAATCGGGCAATATCAATAATGCCCGGGCAATGTGATAAATTCAATGTACTAATTTATCAATGAAATTTATTACTTTTCCCGCCTCCACTTCGATCATTATTAATAATGCCCGATTAATCACTTTGCCCGTAACATATATACTTGTAAGGTCGTGCGACAGGAGGCGTACACGTAAGAAATAAACGGTAGCTCTCGACCTCTCATGTCATTTCTCGTTTCTGTATCGCTCCCGCCACGTTTCTTCTACGTGTTTGTCTTTCAGAATACGGCCCAAAATCTCACCATTTGGACCATTTTCAATACGTTTAACGAATTATACAAAGCTATACAGAAGCAATAAACAGCTCCGTTTACAGGGTGGGTACTCAAAAATGTTGAAAAAAGTTAGCACTTTTTAAGGACTTTATAAGCACCTTTAGGTGAAAAAATCAACACTCGAAATTCTAAATACTACTTATAATCACCATTCCTTATTTAAAAAAATAGACTTCTATTGTACCAAGTTTCATCCCGATATGGATATTCCACCATTTAACTGGCTCCTTATAATGATAATAATCAGGCCCTGATTTACCATTAGGCCCTCTAGGCCCGGGCCTAGGTTTAAGTATCCACGTGAGGGGGATACACCCATGATGGAATGATGCTTGAGACAACTCTAAATAGCATCTACTAAAACAAAGTTTAAACACCTATTTTAAAGATTAACATTAAAATATAATAAATTGATAATTTAGAACCATATTAAACTAAAATACTGCATCAATCGTCAATTTGATATTTTTTAAACTTTCAAAGAGAGAAAAAAAAATACAAAAATATTTTTTTCTAAAAGAGAAAAAAAAAATTTAAAAAGTAAAAACAAGTACAGTGGAAGCTCTTATAGCGTAATTAATCCGTGCCGAGTTTTTTGTCGCTAATAAGAGCAAACTTCGAGTGATACACTCGAGTGTAGAATATCACTCGTTTAAAAGCAATAAACTCGTTAAGCTAAACTATCAATTTTGATGCTTTTCGGGAAGGTGGACTCGATTCCCTCAATGATGTATTTTTAGTAGACTAATTTATAAAGTCTGGAGGAAATCTCAACCTGAAAACGATATCATTGGGATTTAGAACACAGTTCGAATCATCCAATTGATCTTTCATCACTTTAAACAATTATTTCTTATTTTATGAAGTCTTGATACTTCCAATTTCATGTTATATTACCTTATTTTTTGCTTTTATTTTAATTTATATAAGATCAATATTTTACAGAGTATAAATATTTGCTTTTTAAATTTTGATTTTGATATTAATTTATTGCATAGCTTAGCTTCCTTAGAAAGGTCTGATGCTTAACAAAATTTATTACATCAATTTCACCTGCATCTGCATTCTGCATGCAATTTGAAAAATTTATGTCTTAAATATAAGTCAAAAAATTGGAAATAAAGAAAGATAAATGAGTACGCTAATAAATTTAAAGTCTAAAATCAACAAGGACATTAGGTAGCGAAAGGTTTCGTTTGGGATTGTAGCCGGTTACCCCGGGCGGCCTATAAGCATACTGTACGTTCGTCGTGGCACTTCTCACTTAGAAGCGTTCTCGAAATCATTCTTTTTCTCTTCTGCCGCTTTTTCGCTGATGCGCCAGCTGTCATTTCATTTTTTTTATTTACCTTCCCTCTTTTATGCCCTCGGTATGTTTTTTTTTAGTCTGTGAGACACGTGCATCTTTGTTTTGGAAATATACTGATTCAGTTTTCGGCAGATGTGTGAATAGGCAGTCACGCTTTTTCTTTGCTACAGAATATCGTCGATTGTTAGTTTTAAATATTAAGAAATAATTAATTGCAATTAATAGAATGGTTAAAATTTGTTGCAATATACCTTTTTAACTTCTTTTAGGAAGTAAATGTTAGCAACAATATTAAATAATAACTTAAATTTTGCTTGAACTGATGAAATATAAATAGCTGTATACTTGAAATATAAATAACTGTTTTGTTTACTGAAAGAAGACAATTTACTGATGAATAATTGTAATAATTGGTTGGTTTAAAGAACCTTAACTCATGGTAGAACATTATGATCACATAACAAAGCTTCCTAGATGATAGCTATTCAATATTTTATATTTTTTATTCATTCTTTACTATGATAAAATATTTAAAACATATTTCATATTTTTAACCATTCGAGCAAATGTTGTTTTCTGTCATAAAGCATTAAAAGGCAAAAAATTTGTAAATATCAAGTTATAAATAACACTGCTAAGTTTGAATCTAATATTTAAATCATTGAAAATTTAAATTCAATGATAAGAAATTTTAAATGACTAATTGAAATTAGTAATAATTACATATTGGTTTTGCTTTGTGGGATGACGGAAAAACAATTATATATACAACTAGCTGACTTACCCGGCCTTGCACGGGTTGAGTTAATTCATAAATATTTTAAAAAGTTTTTCAAGTTATGTCTTTTCTTTTTCTGGATTTCTTTTTCTGGAACTTATCATCCCGTCGTCCCCGTCGTCTTTTTCATCCCAGTTCTTAACTGTAAAAATATACCCTAAATCATCCCGTCCCGCATTTAAATTTGGCTGTTACCTTCACTGTAAAGAACAATCAAATTGAAATAAATCATCAGGTTTATCAAGTTATATGTCTTTTCTTTTTCTGGATTAGCAGTCACTTATCACCCCGTCACCCCCGTCGTGTTTTTCTTCCCGGTGGTTCCTTACTTTGAAAATATACCCTCATCCCGCCCCCCTTTTAACTTTGGCTGTTAAAGAACAATCCAATTTAAATCATCAGGTTTATTGAGTTATATGGTTTTTCTTTTCCTGGTTAGCAATCACTTATCATCCCGTCATCCCCGTCGTCTTTTTCATCCCGGTTTCTTACTGTGAAAATATACCCTAATGTATCCCGTCCCGCATTTTACTGTGGCTGTGTAAAAGAAAAATCCAATTGAAATCATCAGTCTTTTGAAATTTATAGTTTAAAATCTTAAACAAAATTTCTATGAAGTATTTCCGATGTCCTTTTCAAAAATTACGCTTCGGTTTTTATAAATCACAACCCTCTTTTAATTAAATAAACTACTATGGGTAGTTTACTAGAAATAAAAAACTATAAACTGTAGCAGTCAAGAAATGTGAAATGATTGTAAAAATTTCTCCCAGAACTAATTAAGTTGAAAATAATTATTCCCCTTTCATTTCTCTAGCTTTCAATTATTTTGCTTAGTTTTTTATTTATTTCATCATCTTGAACTGTGTAAATATAAACTTTTTAGCATTCTAACCACCCCTAGTACTGGCTTATCAGAGTTCTTAATTAACTTCATCTTCTTCGTATTAACTTCATCACACAACTAAAAAAAATTTAAAAAAAAACATGAAAACTTTATAACTTTAAGAAAATATTTTTAAGTCATCCAATTTCTCATTCTATCAAAGATAACAAGATTGATATGCTAAAATTTCCCCCATATAGGGTATGGCTGTATATTGAAATTTATGCAGTCTTTATCTCATTATTACCCTTCATTATATGGTTACCATTAAAATGTTCCAATGAATTCTTCTTATATAACTATACTTTTTATTGTGTAATTTTCCCCATTTAAAATTGTATTGTCAAATTTTTCAATAATCATCAAGCTGCTTTATGCATAAAATATTAGTTTATTTTTATTTTAGTTTAAGTATTTATATTAAAACAAAGATGTACAAAGCATAGGAAAATAATTATTTTAGCCAAGGAGAAATTTTAAAATCCTATTTAGGCAATAGTAATAATTTTTCTTCAGAAAACAGTTTATATGAATTCTATCAGAAGTAAAATGTTCATAAATTTCTAGTAGTAGTACATTTCTGGTAGGTAGCCGTATTTTGTTATCGCTTGTTTGAGGGCATGGTGAGTTATATTTTTTAATCTAATAAAATCCGTCTTCATAACATGTAAAAATACTTATTTTAGGTTATTTTTCTTGAAATAGAAAGCTTAAAATATTTAAAAAACAGTTTACACTGGACACAATTAAGAATTCATTAAAAGGTCATAAGTGGTTTAAGTTAGAATAATAATTTATCACAATTAAATAGACGGGCAAAAGTACGAACCATGTACTTCTATACCTCTGATCATTACTTTTAACAACTAACTATAAAAAACGGCTGCTGATATAAAGAAAACAAAAATTTACACTTCAAAAACAATATTAGCTTTTCAGAATATTATTGAAACCTTATTTTGATGTTCCACAAAGAAAAGAAACAAGTTGTATGTACTTAACTTTATTTAAAACAATATATATTTAAAATTTAGAACTAATAAATTTATTTGACTTTAGCTCATAACTAATTTTTTGGATTGAAATCACTGTAAAATTAGGTCTATATTTACCAAATCATAATTCAATAAAGAATTAGGGGAGAGTGGAGCATCTTGGGACAGTCACCTATTCTGGGCTTAATTTTAAATATCTTAGTCATAAAAAAGAAATTAAATTGCTAAATGGTACTTTGTGTTCCTATGAGTATAAAAAAATTATGATAAATCATTAAACAAAAATTGGAACACACAAATAGAATATTACCCTTAATCATTTTACTTCCAAAAGCATTCAAATAGTTAAACCATCCATTTTAACATTAGCAAGATATTCAGTCGAAAAAATTAGTGATTGTAGATTTCAAAATGACAAGAAGAAAAAGCTGAGAAAAAAATCATGTCCAAATAAACAAGTAAAAAATTACTTAAGAGCATTCTTAGCCAAAAGTTCATAATAAGCTCGTTTGGCTATTTGAACCTTCGCTTTTTCACTCGCAGCATTTGCTTTTTCCTTCTTAGCTTTCATTTGGGCCTCATGAACCTTTATGACAGCCCAGAACTAAGAACCCAGGTGATAGTTTTTTTATTGAGAATTCTTGTTCTAAACTTCTACCAAAAAATATTTTTAGAGTGGGAGTTCTTGGACTAATTGGGCATCAATTTGAAAACTTCAGAATAACATTTTGAAGCCGTTTTAACATATTCAAAAAATATAAACTAGATGATAGTTATTAAAACTTACGGTTTATAAACCAAAGTAACAAGAAAAATGTCAAAATTAAAATTTATAATTAGTTTTCAAAAATATGGTGAAAAAAAAGACAAAGTTAATTCACATTCTCTTATTATTTACTGTAAGAACGAACAGTTATTTATCGTAAATTATACTTAATGAAGCCTATATCAAAAGAAAAAAAAATATTGATTGTATATTTTATTATTTGGTCACATGTGTTCTCCGGCTTGTGTGCTTGATCTCAAGGATCCGCTATATCACAAACAGGGAATATTTCTTCTCATCAGACATTTTAAGGTTATATGTTCACAGGTGAAGGAAGATGAGCTTGCGTTTTGGATTTGGGATTGATCACATATATATTCTCCAGAAAAAACAGAAATTTTACTGGCTTCAGAGAGAGAAAATACACCCAGTGCAAGGATTTCGCGCGTTTTTTTTTTTTTTTGAAGCAAAGATTGAAATTGTAAACATATTTATTTACATCATGTGATTCATATGCCCAATCAGAGACGGGCTTAAATAACCTCGCTCCCAGGTTCTCTCACTCCGAGAGATAACCCACGGGTAAGGAAACCCTTAGCTGGTCGATAACACTTGAAAGTGAACCCGAGGGTTTCCTTCAAACCCTAGTTTCCTTACCCGAGGGTTAACCCTGGGTTTCCTCGTGTTGGTCGATACGGCTGTGAGTGAGTCAGTCAGTCAGTGGTATTTGGCTTTTATAGATATAGACTAGCTGACTTACCCGGCCTTGCACGGGTTGAGTTAATTCATAAATATTTTAAAAAGTTTTTCAAGTTATGTCTTTTTTTTTCTCTCTGGATTTCTTTTTTGGAACTTATCATCCCGTCGTCTTTTTCATCACAGTTCTTAACTGTAAAAATATACCCTAACTCATCCCGTCCCGCATTTAAATTTGGCTGTTACCTTTAAAGAACAATCAAATTGAAATCATCAGGTTTATCAAGTTATATGTCTTTTCTTTTTCTGCATTAGCAGTCACTTATCATCCCGTCACCCCCGTCGTGTTTTTCTTCCCGGTTCCTTACTTTGAAAATATACCCTAACTCATCCCGCCCCGCTTTTAACTTTGGCTGTTAAAGAATAATCCAATTTAAATCATCAGGTTTATTGAGTTATATGGTTTTTCTTTTCCTGGTTAGCAATCACTTATCATCCGTCGTCCCCGTCGTCTTTTTCATCCCGGTTTCTTACTGTGAAAATATACCCTAACGTATCCCGTCTCGCATTTTACTGTGGCTGTAAAAGAACAATCCAATTGAAATCATCAGTATTTTGAAATTTATAGTTTAAAATCTTAAACAAAATTTCTATGAAGAATTTCCGATGTCCTTTTCAAAAGTTACGCTTCGGTTTTTATAAATCACTTGATAAAAACTTAGGAAGTAAAAATCACAACCCTCTTTGAACCCCTTGGGAATAATTTCCTACAGGATGTTACACACCGTATATGAAGTTTCTATCGTTTTCCAAAAATTATATTAATTTAATCAAAAAATAATCCCTATGTGTAATTCAGTCAACAACTCCCGCCGCCAAAGCAAAATATTTAACTATACCTAATTTAATTTATATTCAAAAATGATAAGGAATCCATTTTTATTTGCATGATCCTACATCTCCAAAAATAAAAACATTTTTATCAAAATAATAAAATGCTTGATAAATCTCATTTTCCTTTTATCATGATAGCCAACTTCTTAGTAAAAACGGTTTTCTAGTACTTAACAATAAAAATTTAGTGAATGTATAAGTCTAGTAAACCATGCCCCATGAAACAATGAAATAATTTCAGCTCTGTTTCCATGGAAACCATTTATTTTAGCCTTTCCATAAATATATTTATTTTAGAAAAAAATTAAAATTACAAATAAAGGAAAATGTTGTTTCAAAATTAATTATTTGAATTTATATATTTCCTGAAAATTGTTATAATTTTGAAATAGAAATTTACACTGTGTTTTTCGTCTTAATTTGTTATAAATTATGAAATTATATTTTATCACATGAGGCCAGACGAAACCTCAAGAGAGAAATAAACCTACTGCAATTTACGCATTTCAACAATGCATAATGCTATTTCAATGGGAAAAACGGAGTAGAAAAAGCGCCGAAAAACAGGGAAGGAGTCGTTGGATTTTAAAATCGTTTCTTAGTGCGCGTCGCATAGCAGAGAGGAACGTCTCTGTCAAATTTCAAAGCTCTGGGTCCGGTAGTTTTGGAGATTCCGTGTTGAGTGTTTGTCACTTACCAGTGAGTCAGTCAGTCAGTGGTATTTGGCTTTTATAGATATCTATATCTATAAAAGCCAAATACCACTGACTGACTCACTGACAGCCGTATCGACCAACACGAGGAAACCCAGGGTTAACCCTCGGGTAAGGAAACTAGGGTTTGAAGGAAACCCTCGGGTTCACTTTCAAGTGTTATCGACCAGCTAAGGGTTTCCTTACCCGTGGGTTATCTTTTGGAGTGAGAGAACCTGGGAGCGAGGTTATTTAAGCCCGTCTCTGATTGGGCATATGAATCACATGATGTAAATAAATATGTTTACAATTTCAATCTTTGCTTCAAAAAAAACGCGCGAAATCCTTGCACTGGGTGTATTTTCTCTCTCTGAAGCCACAAGCCAGTAAAATTTCTGTTTTTTTTCTGGAGAATATATATGTGATCAATCCCAAATCCAAAACGCAAGCTCATCTTCCTTCACCTGTGAACATATAACCTTAAAATGTCTGATGAGAAGAAATATTCCCTGTTTGTGATATAGCGGATCCTTGAGATTAAGCACACAAGCCGGAGAACACATGTGACCAAATAATAAAATATACAATCAATATTTTTTTTCTTTTGATATAGGCTTCATTAAGTATAATTTACGATAAATAAATGTTCGTTCTTACAATAAATAATAAGAAAATGTGAATTAACTTTGTTTTTTTTCACCATATTTTTGAAAACTAATTATAAATTTTAATTTTGACATTTTTCTTGTTACTTTGGTTTATAAACCGTAAGTTTTAATAACTATCATCTAGTTTATATTTTTTGAATATGTTAAAACGGCTTCAAAATGTTATTCTGAAGTTTTCAAATTGATGCCCAATTAGTCCAAGAACTCCCACTCTAAAAATATTTTTTGGTAGAAGTTTAGAACAAGAATTCTCAATAAAAAAAACTATCACCTGGGTTCTTAGTTCTGGGCTGTCATAAAGGTTCATGAGGCCCAAATGAAAGCTAAGAAGGAAAAAGCAAATGCTGCGAGTGAAAAAGCGAAGGTTCAAATAGCCAAACGAGCTTATTATGAACTTTTGGCTAAGAATGCTCTTAAGTAATTTTTTATTTGTTTATTTGGACATGATTTTTTTCTCAGCTTTTTCTTCTTGTCATTTTGAAATCTACAATCACTAATTTTTTCGACTGAATGTCTTGCTAATGTTAAAATGGATGGTTTAACTATTTGAATGCTTTTGGAAGTAAAATGATTAAGGGTAATATTCTATTTGTGTGTTCCAATTTTTGTTTAATGATTTATCATAATTTTTTTTATACTCATAGGAACACAAAGTACCATTTAGCAATTTAATTTTTTTTTATGACTAAGATATTTAAAATTAAGCCCAGAATAGGTGACTGTCCCAAGATGCTCCACTCTCCCCTAATTCTTTATTGAATTATGATTTGGTAAATATAGACCTAATTTTACAGTGATTTCTATCCAATTATCTATTTAATGATAATCCAATATCTATTTAATGTGATATCTATTTAATTGTGATAAATTATTATTCTAACTTAAACCACTTATGACCTTTTAATGAATTCTTAATTGTGTCCAGTGTAAACTGTTTTTTTAAATATTTTAAGCTTTCTATTTCAAGAAAAATAACCTAAAATAAGTATTTTTCCATGTTATGAAGACGGATTTTATTAGATTAAAAAATATAACTCACCATGCCCTCAAACAAGCGATAACAAAATACGGCTACCTACCAGAAATGTACTACTACTAGAAATTTGTGAACATTTTACTTCTGATAGAACTCACATAAACTGTTTTCTGAAGAAAAATTATTACTATTGCCCAAATAGGATTTTAAAATTTCTCCTTGGCTAAAATAATTATTTTCCTATGCTTTGTACATCTTTGTTTTAATATAAATACTTAAACTAAAATAAAAATAAAACTAATATTTTATGCATAAAGAAACTTGATGATTACTGAAAAATTTGACAATACAATTTTAAATGGGGAAAATTACACATTAAAAAGTATAGTTATATAAGAAGAATTCATTGGAACATTTTAATGGTAACCATATAATGAAGGGTAATAATGAGATAAAGACTGCATAAATTTCAATATACAGCCATACCCTATATGGGGGAAATTTTAGCATATCAATCTTGTTATCTTTGATAGAATGAGAAATTGGATGACTTAAAAATATTTTCTTAAAGTTATAAAGTTTTCATGTTTTTTTTAAATTTTTTTTAGTTGTGTGATGAAGTTAATACATCTCTAATTAAGAACTCTGATAAGCCAGTACTAGGGGTGGTTAGAATGCTAAAAAGTTTATATTTACACAGTTCAAGATGATGAAATAAATAAAAAACTAAGCAAAATAATTGAAAGCTAGAGAAATGAAAGGGGAATAATTATTTTCAACTTAATTAGTTCTGGGGGAAATTTTTACAATCATTTCACATTTCTTGACTGCTACAGTTTATAGTTTTTTATTTCTAGTAAACTACCCATAGTAGTTTATTTAATTATTTCAAATCAAAATTATAGGAATTTCTCTATAAATTCATACAAGCAAAATCATATGAAAATAACTTTATGAATAATAACTTTATTAAAAACACAATACGAATATGGAAAGATATAGAATTCTTTCAAAAAATTGAGAGGAGACTGGATATTCTATATAAATTAAAGAACTTTATTTTGATGATTTGGATTATTTAATACTTTTAAAAACAATTCAGATATGATAAAAACACTATTGAAGCTGTGGTGGAAGAAATTAAACAGATCTACTATCTAGAACTGATACAAACAATGCAATATTTCTGCTGAAAATTTAGATTTTATTAATGTGCAATCAAGAACACCCAGAACAGATGGAAACACGAATTTAGTATAAAACTTTCTGCTTCTGAAATGAACAAAATATGTTTCAGAGCTCAAGTAATCAGAACACTCCCGAACATATTAATAATACAAATGAATTTTTAATGATTTGCATGTTATGAACCAAGACTTACTGAATGACAGAAGCTAATGATATCTAATTCCGGCTAATTTAACCAATACTAAGCTGTTGATTTATGAATGCAAAAAAATCGGATGGCCGTCAAATGGCAGTCTTCATAAGCGGAGATATTGCATTGTTTCGACTAGTTTTAGATTCAAGATCTGCTTCTTTTTCTACCACCACAGCTTCAATAGTACTTTTATCAAATCACATCGTTTTAGAAAGTAAAAATAATTACTATTTTGTCTTATAGAAATAAATCCATATCCCACATCCATGTTAGCGAGAAAAGATGGCGCTCAAATGTAAATAAACTCGAGGAAACCCAGGGTTAACTGGGTTAACCCGCCAAAGTTGGGGGGTTAGATTTCAACCCTTTTTCGGGAGGTTACCTCTCGAGTTTTGGTTGGTCGATAACGTTTTAGCCTGAATCAGAGGGTCTCCTCTCGCTGAGAGTTAACTCGAAGGAAACCCGTGCTGGTCGATACGGCGGTGACTCACTGACTCACTGGTAAGTGACAAACACTCAACACGAAATCTCCGAAACTACTGGACCCAAAGCTTTGAAATTTGACAGAGACGTTCCTCTCAACTATGCGACGCGCACTAAGAAAGGATTTAAAAATCGAACGACTCCTTCCCTGTTTTTCGGCTCTTTTTCTACTCCGTTTTTCCCATTGAAATAGCATTATGCATTGTTGAAATGCGTAAATTGCAGTAGGTTTATTTCTCTCTTGAGGTTTCGTCTGGCCTCATGTGATAAAATATAATTTCATAATTTATAACAAATTAAGACGAAAAACACAGTGTAAATTTCTATTTCAAAATTATAACAATTTTCAGGAAACATATAAATTCAAATAATTAATTTTAAAACAACATTTTCCTTTATTTGTAATTTAAATTTTTTTTCTAAAATAAATATATTTATGGAAAGGCTAAAATAAATGGTTTCCATGGAAACAGAGCCTGAACTCGTGTTCTACTAGAAGTACTAGAAAACCGTTTTTACTAAGAAGTTGGCTATCATGATAAAAGGAAAATGAGATTTATCAAGCATTTTATTATTTTGATAAAAATGTTTTTATTTTTGGAGATGTAGGATCATTCAAATAAAAATGGATTCTTTATCATTTTTGAATATAAAATAAATTAGGTATAGTTAAATATTTTGATTTGGCGGCGGGAGTTGTTGACTGAATTACACATAGGGATTATTTTTTGATTAAATTAATATCATTTTTGGAAAACGATAGAAACTTCATATTACGGTTTGTAACATCCTGTAGGAAATTATTCCCAAGGGGTTCAAAAAGGGTTGTGATTTTTACTTCCTGAGTTTTTATCAATGGATTTATAAAAACCGAAGCGTAATTTTTGAAAAGGACATCGGAAATTCTTCATAGAAATTTTGTTTAAGATTTTAAACTATAAATTTCAAAAGACTGATGATTTCAATTGGATTGTTCTTTTACAGCCACAGTAAAATGCGGGACGGGATACGTTAGGGTATATTTTCACAGTAAGAAACCGGGATGAAAAAGACGACGGGGACGACGGGATGATAAGTGATTGCTAACCAGGAAAAGAAAAACCATGTAACTCAATAAACCTGATGATTTAAATTGGATTGTTCTTTAACAGCCAAAGTTAAAAGCGGGGCGGGATGAATTAGGATATATTTTCAAAGTAAGGAACCGGGAAGAAAAACACGACGGGGGTGACGGGATGATAAGTGACTGCTAATCCAGGAAAAGAAAAGACATATAACTTGATAAACCTGATGATTTCAATTTGATTGTTCTTTACAGCGAAGGTAACAGCCAAATTTAAATGCGGGACGGGATGAGTTAGGGTATATTTTTACAATTAAGAACTGGGATGAAAAAGACGACGGGGACGACGGGATGATAAGTTCCAGAAAAAGAAAAGACATAACTTGAAAAACTTTTTAAAATATTTATGAATTAACTCAACCCGTGCAAGGCCGGGTAAGTCAGCTAGTAGATATATATAATTGTTTAATTATAAAAAATTTCAAAGTTTTAAATTTTCAAAATAAAAATATGAATCAAAGAGCTTCTACAATCATTTTTAAGAATTAATTTTATTAAAAAAAGCAATTGAACTCTAAATGTAAAAAAAAGTAAGTAAAAAAAACCATGAAATATATTCTTTTAACATTTACACATAATAATAATAATTTAAAATTATTTACATTTTGATTCCAAGTAGAAAAAGTATCCGATACATTATTAATGTTGCTTCTTATTACTGATGCCTCCTCTCCACTTTCAACACATTCATTAAAAAATGAAGGGGGAAGATTTGCGCTATCAATCGCCTTACTTTAATACTATCAATATTTTCCCGCGCATTGTTAAGAAACTAAATAAAAAAAGGGACAGCTGGCGCTTCCACGAAATTCGGCAGAGGAAAAAGAAAATGATTGACAGGCGGCTGGCGAGGCGAAAACGCTCCAAAGGGAAAAGTGCCACGACGCAGGTACAGTATGCTTATAGGCCCCCGGCCTAAAGCAAGCGAGAAGAAGATGCGATCGTTACTTGGTGCTGTTTGTCATACTCTGATATTTGTTTATTGGCTAATTCTGGTGTGACGCACACAAACCGATCCAGAAAAGTATTCGATAATCTGAATCGATTCGAAGATTAGTCTTTATAAGAGCACAAAAGTGCTCTTATAAAGACTAATTTTTGGGTCTTTATAAGAGAGTACTTTTATAAGAGCAGGTCGCTATAAGAGCTTCCACTGTACGCATAATTGCATATCAGGGGCGGATTAAAGGGGGGGCGGAGGGGGCGACCGCCCCCCCCCCGAGAAAAATCCCCTAAAAGTAGTTTCAGAACACTTTTTGGCATGCTAAAATTCAAAAATTTTACGGGGGAGGGCCCCCGGACCCCCCCTCTTCTTTCTTTGCGTATAGAGTAGTTTAATCTCGTATCTGAGGGGAGGTACTGTACTCTCTTTCGTATCTGAGGGGAGGTACTGTGGTCCGGACCCCCCATTGGGCCTGACATTAAAGTTTTTAGACCCTATTTTAGGTGTTATGATTATGATTAACAACTCAACAGAGGATGTCTATACCCATCAAAAGTATCTGAAAAACACTTTTGCGCTTGTTAAACTTTAAAAAATTTGGGGGGAAATCCCCAGTACCATGCCATGGCCATGGGGCAGAGGCGTATATAAGGGGGGTTAAAGGGGCCCGGCCTCCCCTTCAAAAGCCGGACTACGTGGATAAAAACGAGTTAAAATGCTGTTTTTAAAGGCGGAAAAAGTCGGAAAAATGGCGATTTTTGGCGTAAGTTTCGTTTAGTTTAGGGGACATCCATAAATTACGTGAGGTCAAAAGGGGGAGGGGGGTCCAGGAAAATCTCACCAAATCTCACCACGGGGGACGGGGGAGTCAATTAAAATCTCACGTCAACTTTTAGTTTAGAAAATATACGTTTTTACTTTAATATTTTTTAGCACAAGTTTAGAAAAAATGCTCAGATTAGTCAAAACAGCAAATCATTAGCCTGATAATTACAAGTTACAACCAGGTTTTCGATTTCAACGTGTTGTATCAAAATTTTGCAATCTGGATGGTAATTTTTATGCCGATAAAACAAAACTAGTAGTTGAGAAAATCTCACGTGGGGGGAGGGGGGGGTCCAGCAAAATCTCACTAATTCTCATCAAGGGGGGAGGGGGGTCTAGATTTTGGAAAAAACACCTCACGTTATTTATGGATGACCCCTTATGGAGTGTTCCGTTCTTTCCGCTTTCTTGTACGGCCGCGGGCGCGAAGTTGAAATTGGCTTCTTCTTGCGGTGTATTAACAACTTAACAGTGGTCAGAAACCAACATGTCTGGTGGTTATGATCACATTCTCGAAAAAAGTGGAAAAATAGCAGATCGCATCATTGTAGATTTTAGTCCGTATTTTTAACTTATGGATTTTCCAAGTTGTAAATCTTTACTGAAAGGTCGTTATGAAGAAACTTGATAAGATAATAATGCAGTGCTTTTAAAAACTCCAGACTCGCCCCCCCCTAAAAACCAGGAGACTCGCCCCCCCCCCCAAAAAAAAAAAAAAAAAATCTGACTAAGTGTTTGAAACAAGTTAAAATCCTGTTTTTAGGGTCAAATTTCCAAAATTTTTTTGGAGGAAGACCTCCAGCCCCCCTTTTGTACTTCGAACTTTATTATTCACAACTTTTTTTTATATAAAGTTTTTCAAAATGCAAATCTTATCTAAAAATGTTTGTTCGAAATTTGGACTAGATTTACCAAAAATTAGTTAAAACCTTGTTTTTTATAGTCAAATTTCCAAAACTTTTCTGGGTACAACCCCTCCCCCTTTGGTAGCAGATAGTTTAACATTGGATACATTTGGAAGTATATAGTTTTTATTTTACAGATATTAAAATTTCTGATACTTCTCCTTATTGCTACTAGATTAATGCTATTAAAATTTATAACCTTAATAATTTGGGTTTTTTTTACGTATAATATTCTTGTGACAAACATTCTTTAGCAATTTTAAAGGTTTGATAATTGCTTTATCTTTTGAAAATTGTTTATTTTTTTAACTATTCAAAATATTTATCCATTTCTAAAGAATTTTAAGAAACTTTTATTTATTACATGTTTGGAGTGATTATTTTTTCTCAACATATATTAAGTTTTTCAACAGTGGTCCATAACTTGGTATTGGCTCTATTATTATTTTTATGGTAACTTTGTTTGCGGCCCTCCATGTCTCAATCAACAATGTGAGTGGCCCTCCTCACAAAAAGGTAGTGTGCCCCTAGTATATAGCTTAGCATAATAAAGTAACTCCTTTTATTTATTTGCATATAATTTTTACCACAAGTTTGGTACGGGTTAAGTACCTCCATGCTGAGTGACTCAAATATTCTCACCAGACCCATTTTTTTGTTTAAAGGGCTTTAACTAAATAAAGCAAGTATATTTTTTTAATGAACTTAGATCTTAAATAAACCTAATATTATAAAAAACATAAAGTCTGTCTGCCCTAGCAAGGCACGAGTGGCAAACCTAAAATCTGTACCCACAGCAGAGAAAGCAGTGGCGAGTGCAGGGTATCGGGTATCTAATAGAAGTGAGATTACCATCTTTATGGCTTTTTTAGTGCACTCGCCACTGTTTTTTCTGCTGTGGGTACTGATTTTAGGTTTGCCACTCGTGCCTTGCTAGGGCAGACTGACTTTACCAATCCATATTGTTGCAGCTTAATACAAAACTATGGTAACAAAAAAAAATTCTCTCTTACTGAATATTTACTTTATAGATAAGTAAAAATCAACTATTGGTCACTGTGTAGGTGTACTTTCAAAATGGTACTGAGATACGGGAATTTTTATCACATCAAAAACCTTTATTATGAAACATTTTATCACATTAAAACTATAAATATGTTTATATGTTACCAGTTTTGAAACATTACCAACCATATAACGACTGAATCATACAGGTAGCTAAAGTGTGTATCCCCTCACTCCCCTATTTAATTTTGCAAAAATTATATTTAAATTTACAAAAGTTATATTACAGGTATTTATTTACTTTAGGAAATCATATTAGACTTGAAAAAAATTCTTAAAACCAAATATTTTTATTACTGCATTATATGCAGCTTTTCAAAAACGTGTCAACCAAATAATCATGGTTATGTATTCAAGACAGTCGGTTTTATTGTAAACGGGAGAGTTTTAATGAAAAGCTTTTTAAAATAAAAAAAAAAGAGCCTTTGTTGGCTGAAGTTCCTATAACCGGATTATCCCGCCAAGCACCGTAATATTGGCGAGTTTCAGTATTTGGCTTGCACCAGCTTAGTGGGATAAGTTGCCAGATTGGTACGGTTAACGCTCCTCTGGCGAATTGCTTTCCACGTTTTTTGGAAGAGTAGTGAACCTTACTTGATTTGGTCAATTATTAATAAATTATGATTAAAATCTGCAGCCCGGATTTGCTTCATTAACCAAATTTTGATGTAAAAAAACTTTGAAAATAAAAAAGAGAAAATTTAATTAAATTTTTTTGTCCTACCTGTACTTCTTGCAGAGATAAAAAGTTCATTCGGGCAAAATATAAAAGCGAAAACCAACGAAGTAAGCATAACTTCAATCACAGCCTCAAAGCAAATGGAAAATATATTTATCTAATTCAGATTACAGTGACATTGATAAGAAAGAGAAACAATGAGGAATGCATGTTTTTAAAAGTGCTACCAAAATATTTAGTGTATGACTGTTGCCAAAATACTGAAAATATATAATTTGTTTCTCCCCTATCTATTTAGTGGCTCCCTCTACTATGTGGTGTTAAAACTATGGACCTTTCAACCGGAAGTTGGTGGCGCAACTTTCTCGGCGGTAGCTTACTTCCGGTTCCGGGTTACTCCCTTGGCGTTAATTTTCTCCTGCTTAACTATTTATTTAAAGGATTCATTTTCGGGGGGGGGGGCGAAGAATAATGTTTTAAGTAAAGAATAATTAAAACTTGTGCGAAGGACAATTAATTACAATCTGCTTAATTCCTTTCCCTCTCTCTATAAACGGGCCATAAAGTGGAGAGATTCTCGCCCCCCTCAGTTATCGTTTGTCTTCCTCTAATAAGAAAAATTAAATGGGGGGAGTTGTTTAATTAAATTAAAATATAGGCCTTTTTCTGCACCCAAAATTGTAACGCTGTACAGTTTTGACACTCTGATTCGTCCCAAGAAAACGGGATTGAGTACTCCAAAATAAATTTTTTTTTGTTAAGGACCATTGCAACTCATTGTACAAGGAGGAGCAATATCCTTCGGATGTTAGCCAAGGGTATTCAAATAAGTTAAAAAACTACTTTTGAGCGTCAAATTTCAAACATTTCTCTGAACCCCTAAGCCCCTTCTAAAATTTTGACATCTGTTTTATAATTTTTCCCTTAAAAATTCTGCCGCTTAGAAGAAGCGGTCCTCTTTTGGGTGTACCCCAAAGAGTTTCAGATTAGATAAAATATACAACAATTTAAAAGGTCATATTTAAAAACAAATCTGGGGGAGAACCCCCAACCTCCCTCGAGAATTTAGCATTTTCCTTGAAAATTTTGTGTTTTTTACAAAGGTCTCAAAAGGAGCTAAAACTTTACTTTAATGACATACAGTGAACCCCCGATTTAACGTTTCCCGAATTTAACGATTTCCCGTATTTAACGTCGGATTTCATTGGTCCCAAAGGATTTCCTAAAGGATGTCCTACTCTGATTTAACGTTTTCCCGCATTTAACGTTTTTTTTTCTTTGGTCCCTTGAAAAACGTTAAATCGGGGTTTTATTGTATATTCAAAAATTTTCTTTTTACTTTGAGCCTTAATTCTGATCATTATTGACATTATGTGTACATTAAGGTGGTCCTGATATTTATATAGTAGGATTTTTTTTTAATTAATTAGAGACGCCCGCCAATTTTTGTGTCACTATATAAAATAATAATGTATGCAAAATTTAAGCTCATTCGGACAATAATAACATGTGCCACAAAAAGGCCTTGAAGTTTCAAAAAAGTGCTGTTATTTTTACAAAGAACTAAAAAAAACAAAGATTCGATATGAGAAACCCTCATATTTTATTCATGATTTTTATGAGGAACTAATGTAGTTATAGATATAATGTTCCAGATGTTTCATTCTTCTATTACCCCTCTTTTGGTAGTAATAATTTTTAATGTCAAAAGAACTTTTGTAAAGTTATTTTTCCTGTATTTTTAAACAGCCTAATAACTCTAGATCTATACAACATAAAAACTTGAAATCAGTCCCATTTTGTTTGTAATTTTATTCTCTTTGGTTTAGTGTGCATCATGACCACCTTTTTCAAAAACGTTTTTCAAAATTTAAAAGGAAATACAACTATTTACACATTCGGTACAAAATATTACAGAGCTAGTTCTCAACTTTAAGTTAATTCAATGTGCATCAAATTCACCTGAATATTCCTAAGAATTATGTTTTTTTACTTCTAACATGCCAAATCAAAGGAAATTTAAAATTTTAGAAGATAAGAGAATTTGATTCTGTTTTCTTCTTGGGAATTTTGAAGAGTACAAGAAAGGATCTTCTTTAGATCCGATCCAAAGGGACATACAGAAAAATGAGCAAAAAACTTCTATTTAAAGTCAAATTTCAGCCCCTCTTGCATTGAATCAAGCATTATCTGAATAAAGCATTTTCGTACTTTACAAAATTTATGCATTTTATTTATGATATTACTCGGGAAAGACCTTTGAAAAAAATTGCACCTCTGGAATCTAAAGACTGGTTATGGCCCAATGAAAATATTTTTCGTCCCCACCACTTTCAAAAACGTTGTCACGTCCTTGAATATTCTCTTGTAAGTACTCACTGAAAAAAGAAACTAATAAAGGTAACAGTGTAATATTTGAAGTTACTAGTTACTATAAACCTCTATATAAAGTAAGCTTAAAAGATCTCTTTGCGATGCTAAATTTCAGAAAAAAAATTCTGAGGCCACTGAAAATTTGGAAAGTATTAGATACCCCCTTCCCAGTGGCGGCTCGTGAGTTGATAAACTGGGGGTTCACACCCATTTTATAAAATTTAAAATTTACACAAGATCTAGAAAGAGAAGGATGTTGGGCCAATGCATAAAAAAATTATCTCTCTTAGGAGGGTAGTTTTAAATGCCTAAATTCTTCACTGCATGCGCTTTTATTTTGAAAAAATATGCATTTAATGGAAATAAACAAACACTTATGAATATATTCATTTCATTTTTTATAATACCATTGAGGGGAAAGTCATAATACTTATTCATAACATTATACCTAACAAACACCTTTTATAATTATTAATTATTAAAAATTAGTTGACATGAAGATTATAATAGTCTCTTCAAAAAGTGCTTTTCTCATTTTCTAATTAGCCTAAACAATCCAGACCACATAAAAACCAAGCTGAGCTTCAAAAACGCAAGCCTCGGCACACAAAATTTGTGCTAGCGGGAATCCAAATTGCGAGGCCGTAAGTTGAAAATTCCCCCGGCAAGCAGTCGGGGTTTCTTCGGAATCTCAAATTTTTTATGCTCAGCAACATAATTCTGAGTATAAAAAAGAAATTTAGAATATATTTCCATTGATATTTATTTATCTTTATATGCGATTTTTGTTCTACTTTTTCTGTGGGTGTTCACGTGCTCTTGTGCTCCTATGGACGAGCCGCCACTGCCCCTTCCTATATGCCCCCCCCCCGAAAATCTTGTCAGTCCGTGAATTCAGTTCACAATTTTGTATTTTTATTCACTAAAATGCTTCCGTTCCGATATTTATTCATGATTACGTTATAATCAAGTTTTTCCAGATCAAGAATTTCATTTAGGCCCGTAGAATCACTGATAAAACTCCCTTTTAAAACATATCTCATGAAGTGTTAAAATATTGTTTGAATTTGTAAAAAGTTGTTTCCAGCATTGTAAATCCCCCCATACCAGGGGCGGATCCAGATCCAGGATTTTCTTCTGGGGGCACCACTAAGATTCTTAGCCCTACTTGGGACGTAACGTACCCGTACCCCCTAACAACGAGACAAGAACATACGTTAAGTTTTAGATCACTTAAAAGTAATATATTGAATTAAGTTGCACATAATAATGTGAGCTCCAAGTAAAAATGGGGGTTCTGGGGGTCAGCTCAGAAAACTTTTGAAAATTTGTCCCTAAAAGTAGTGTTTCAGCTCCTTTTGAGCCCCTCTGAATTACGTTGAAAGAAAACAACTCCTTGCAAACCACATAATTTTTAAGAAAAAAGTCTAATGTCTAAATTTTTTTTGGAGGATGGGGGTTAGGGTGTATCGAAAAAAACTTTTTTTTTATTTTGATAAAGTCTTAGCAAAAAAAAGTTGTCTAAGGTGGCAGAGAGTACTTGTGAATTTTTTCAGAATTTTCGGATAATATCTAGGGGTGCCGCAAAGCCTCCGAAGGTTCCCATGTTAATCCTATGGAGCGCGCAAACAAAAAAGGCCTAAAATTGGTTTTTCCCCCCTCATTTCTACCCTAATCACACGACGAATGTCTTCACTCGAGTTATGGACCCTATATGATCTAGGCTATCCCACCAAACTTGAATAATAGCCTAACGGCCGTATTCACGGCCATCAGTGTCGGTGTTAAATCCTCGGTCGAAGAAGGATTCCACCAATCAGAGTCAGCGAAAAGCTAATGATTCTTTCTTTTGATCCTGGTTTAACATCGACGCTGATGGCTGTGAATGTGAATATGGCTGTAAATATCTATATTTCGTTGATTGTGGGCTCTTGGAAATACGCGATTTTCAACGAAATTTGAGCACACAAAAAAAACGTAATATACGTAGATATTTAAGCTGTTATTCGAGTCTTTTCGGGTAGCATGAATAACAGCTTAAATATCTATATTTCGTTTTTTTTTGTGTGCTCAAATTTCGTTGAAAATCGCATATTTCCAAGAGCCCACAATCAACGAAATATAGATATTTAGGCTATTATTTAAGTTTTGTCGGATAGCCTAGATCATATGGATGGTTAGCAGCCACCAAACTCAGTATAGAGGGCGGTAGTGAAAATGAGTCTTTAAGCACTTCCGGGTTACACTTTGGCATCTTTTCAGAGCGCCAGCAACCGCCAATGTGCGCCAGTGTTTATTATTTACATATGTAAAAACGTATTTCTTGGATATATACTGAGATATTTACAAGATATTTTACATCGGTCAGCATATATTTCAAGTTAAAAATCAAGATATCAACTAAATAACCAAAAAAACTTGTGAAACGAACCTACATAAACAAAACGTAAATACCGCCAAATAGAGCGATTATCGTAAAATCTAGCAACCTTTTCTTATTAAAGTTAATTTAATAATACTTTTTGTGATTTAGTTGATGGATAGAAAGCTGAACGAAATTACTTAGCTCATCATTATCCTATGGATGGTACTATTCATGAAACATTTAAAACTGTGCTTTATTTAAAAATCATTTGAGGAAATGAGCCTGTTTACACCTTTTCTACATAGCATAACATAAGCGGAAGGATACACCGGATGAGGTACTAGAGTTAAAAATGTCGGACTGTTTGTTGTTGTTTACATCGGTTAACCGTCCATAGGGTCCATAACTCGAGTGAAGACATTCGTCGTGTGAGTAGGGTAGAAATGAGGGGCGAAAAACCAATTTTCGGCCTTTTTGGCTTGCGCGCTCCACAGGTACTCTCTGCCACCTTAGACTTTTTTTTGCTAAGACTTTATCAAAATCAGAAAAAGGTTTTTTTCGATACACCCTAATGGGGGTCCTCTCCCAGAATTTTATGAAATTTCCCCCTTTAAACTAGTGTGCTAGTGTCTTTATATCATTTTGAATCTCTTTGTGGAAAACATCCAAAGGGAACCGCTTCTTGTAAGGGGACGTCCATAAATTACGTGAGGTGTTTTTTCCAAATTTTGGACCCCCTCCCCCTTGGTGAGATTTAGTGAGATTTTATTGACTGGCTAATGATTTGCTGTTTTGACTAATCTGAGCATTTTTTCTAAACTTGTGCTAAGAAATATTAAAGAAAAAACGTATATTTTCTAAACTAAAAGTTGACGTGAGATTTTAATTGACTCCCCCCTCCCCTCTGGTGAGATTTTCCTGGACCCCCCCTTTTGACCTCACGTAATTTATGGCGTCTGAACATGATTTCTCCTTATATAAGTATCAGAATTTTCAAAGGAAAAACAATGCAAAAATTTATGCCAAAATTACGACCCAATATTTTTGTAAGTGGCAAAATTTTCAAATCCGCGACTAAAAGTAATGACAGATGGCGCTTTATAAGCGCTTTCAAGCGATACACAAAACTTCGTAGAGTCCCGTATGCCAAGTTGTCAAAAGCTACCAACAGAGGACGAGCTTCGGGCTGGAATCGCGATCGCGAATCGAAGTGAAGCGCTAATTTCAGGGAGGGTTGTTTTTTGTTTACATTTCGTTTAGTTTTCGTGTCTAGTTTGGTTAATCGCTAACCTCCGCTACATCCTGACTCATCGAGAAACTGTTTCACCTCCACCATGAACCCCCCTTTCCCTCCTCTCAAAAATGACTGTATCCTCCGTGCTGCCCGGGGACAAAAAACCGACCGCGTTCCTGTTTGGATCATGCGACAAGCCGGACGATACCTCCCTGAATTCCGGGAGGTCCGAAAGCAGCACTCTTTCTTCGAGATTTGCCGGACCCCAGCGCTAGCTTGCGAGGTGACCCTCCAACCGTTGCGGCGATTTGATCTCGATGCAGCCATCATATTTTCGGATATTCTGGTCATTCCGCAAGCGCTCGGCATGGAGGTTGAGATGAGACCTGGGGTGGGACCCGTACTGCCCGACCCCTTGAAGACCCCCGATGACATCTCGAAGCTCTCTCATCCCGTGGATGTTTACAAAGAACTCGGGTACGTGTTTGAAGCCATCACTGTGACACGACACCAGCTTGAAGGCAAGGTGCCACTGATTGGATTTTCTGGGGCACCTTGGACCTTGATGTGCTACATGATAGAGGGGGGAGGGTCAAAGACCATGTCCAGTGCCAAAGGGTGGCTCTACAAGTGGCCCCATGAAAGTGCCAATCTACTTCGTATCCTTACTGATGTAGTTGTGGACTATCTCATTGGACAGGTAAAGGCTGGGGCTCAGCTGTTACAGATATTCGAGTCAAATGCTGAGTATTTGGGACCAGTTTCATTTAAGACATATGCTCTTCCATACATTAAAGAAATTAGGGAGAGGGTCAAGCAGGCCTGTAAGGAGCAAAGCTTGCCAGATGTGCCAATGATCCTTTTTGCAAAAGGAACATGCATTGTCTTGGATGCAGTGTCAACTTCTGGTTATGATGTGATTAGCTGTGACTGGACAATTGACCCGAAAGCAGCACGAGATAAAGTATCCCTTGACATGACCTTGCAAGGGAATTTGGATCCCTGTGCTTTGAAGGCTGACCCTAAGGATATTCCTCTCTTAGTGGAGAAAATGGTTAGAGCATTTGGTACACAAAGATACATTGCAAACCTGGGGCATGGCATTTATCCTGATATTAACCCTGATAATGTTAAGGTATTTGTGGATAGTGTTCATGAAATATCTGAGAAAATAAACAATATACAATAATACTACTAAACTTTGACAAATTGTTTTGTTAAGGGTTGATTATAAATTTTATTCATTGTTAAATTTAATGTTTTTTAAATTATACTAAGAAATATAGTCTTTCAAGAGGCTATTTACAATTACTGACAAGAAGTGGTGTTTGAAAAAAAAACCCTACCTAGTAGGGTATGCTTAAAGAAAAATTAATCTTTGGTGATTTTTTAAATTTCTTTTCTTTGGCTTTCCAAATTATTTTTGGTGTTTTGAATATTATCCAACAGCAAGCACCAAGTGTTCTTATAAATAAAAACAAGTATCAATATAATATACTAAATTACTAAATCCTTTATTTGGCAAGCTTGAGATCAACATAATCCAGATATTCAGAATTTGCCAATTCCGGATAACATTTAGCAATTATGATGCAGCAGTAAAAGGAATTCGGGCCTTCATGCTGTGTAATGAGCAAGCACGTTGCAATTTAATAACAGGTCTAGTTATAAATGCAATTGAATCTATAGTTTACAAAATCAAGATATAAATATATATTTTTGTTTACAATAAAGTTCATGACAAGGCACCATAACAGTACGGGTTTATAAACAATATTCTTGGTTCTCTATAGTGAGGTTTGACTTAATTCAGGTCATTTCTCTGATTGAAACTTCTTGCCACTTCTGTTAAAAGTGAATTTTGTACAATTATAGCTTTAAACTATTAAGAGTTGATACTTAATTTATTTTTATATTATCTAAAAGTTATACAATATTTATAGTTAACTACTCTTTTTCAAAAGTGTTGTGCATAATGTATTTTATGTTTTGTTTCATGACAATACCATATTTTAATAAATAAAATAGTTACAATTAAATTGTTAACTTGTTTTTTTTTTTAATTTTGAATGAATCTATCAATGTAATTTTTTAAAATTGCCCTACAAATTTGAAAGTACACCCATAAGTTATGGGTGTACCCTGCAGGCCTTCTTAACTTCAACCTTGATGTGGGCAAATTATGCAAACTAAATTTTCTGTGGGGTGTTTAAAGAAATTTAGATACTTCCGTAATCCGTACCATCCTGTCGATTGTGCGGCTGAAAATGAAAACCCATTTACTGTGTAGCTGTAACTGATGGTCGATGGGATAATACAACTGAAATTCACTACTGCTTGTTCACGAAAATTAGAAAACTAGTAGTATTAATGATTGAATAGGGTGAAAGTGGGTTTAATAATGTTTTTCAGACTTAAAATTTACATTACAATTTCAATTAAGTTTTTTATTTTTTTTAGTATAAAAGTTTTTATAAAATTCTTGTTAGCTGTTCTCCCAGGGCCGTAACTAGACGTTTGTTTCGGAAGCGGTTTTGACCAAACATTTTTTACTTTTATTTCTTGTTTAAAATTTCTTTTTTTTTTAGGTTTTGTTTGATACCTACTAAAAAGTATTTATTTTTAATTGTTTTGTATTTTTAAGAAAACTTAGTAGGATGAGAGGGAAATAAGTATTATCTGTAGAAATTGTTATTTTATAATATACCTTTATTGTTGTGAAGCGAAGGCAGAGAAATTAGCCTCAATTATACATTGATACCAATTGTAGAAATGGATGGAGACATTGAAGAGAAAAAGAAATAACCCAAAATAAGGGGGTTTAGAAGGTCCCCTTTGACTATTCTATTTTGAACAAATTACCCAAATTAAATCTAAACAGGTGTACACCTTAAGGGAGTAAGTAGAATGGCATCAAAAAGAGAATCCTAGCGGAAAGGCAGTTGATCTTATTGTCCATACACCTGAAAAATTACAATCCATTACAAGGGAGAGCAACTTACGTCTCCGTCTCCTCGGTTATAAATTTAAGATGCAAAATCCAAAAAAATATCTTTCCTGTAAGGCTTATGACCCTAACTTGTGAGTAATTGCATCAGCCCATAGGGTGCTTGCCTCAAACAACTAGGTTTGTTGTATCTTGGCCACGAGAATTCTTGCCTAAGGTTGATCCAATAATGTTCAAAAAACAACTAATTTAATATTGACGGTTTAAGAACCGGGTATTCAACTTGATTAGTCTTAGAAAAGGGATCAGTTTAGAAGCGACTGAGTTATAGTTAGCAACAACTGTTTATATGCAACATTTAAATTTCAATTGTGGACAAATTTTGTTCTTTCATGTTCCCTCTTTTTCAAACATAACATCCTAATTTTTAATATCTAATTTTAATAAACCGGGTATTGCAAAAAAATAATTTTGATTTGTCAAACTTTTCCTTTCTTAATTTCCAATAAAAGATCTTCTACCGGTTTATATCACATAGCTTTAAATTAATTAAATTAAAATACAACTTGACAAAGGGAATCTATAGAATAGTTTCTGCTCCCATACATATAAACAAAGATTTTCAAAAATACTTCACCTATTTTTTAATATAATTTTGATTTTTTATTCTCATCCAAATGAATCTTTCACTCATTTCCACAGGAACCTTCTTAATATATATATATATATATATATATATATATATATATATATAAAATAATTATTTTGCCTTAATTATATATATATATATATATATAATTAAGGCAAAATAATTTTTTATAATTAAAACAATCACTTAAATGGGCCAGAAACAAAACTTGCAGCAAATTATTAATAAAGTCCACCATACCTCTGTCACTTCATCAGGGGTACCAAACAGAAGCATGGTGGACGGGTCGTTTTCTGTTAGTTGTTGGAAAGTATATACATACAAAATCCCAACCAACCATGGTACCCAAACGACCCTTAAATTATACTTGAAAATCAAAACACCATATTTAATTAGAAAATCAAATCCAACATACCACAAAATGAACGAACACATTGCATCAACACCGTAGTAGAGAGCTTATACCAAAAAACTCTCTGATGCCATTCTAGGGAAGAGAAACTCCAACTGCCAGTTTGTCAAATATTGATCTCAAAAATCCCAATGGATATAAGTTAGATTCCAGCAATTTATACAGCTCTTTTAAATGTTTAATTATGCTGGTATTTTCATTGCAAATAGCTTTAATTCTGTTAATTTGTCCAAAAACTGTATTTCTATGTATGTTTCTAGAGATATTGGAGTTCCAATATATAAGTTTAACGATATTAAAATTAAAATCATTTCGTTTATCATAAATTTCAATACTCACTGTATCATCAACAGAAAAATCAACACTCAAATCCAAAAAGCTGACAATACATCCATCACTGGTAAGAGCCAAACTTAATTCAACTGGATAGATAGTGTTCAGTACTTCCAAAGTTATTGTGCCATTAAACACAATCAGATCATCAACATAGCGAAATATTCCTTGATTAAAATGGTAATTCTCATAGTAGTGTAGAAAAAGGTTGGCTATCAGAGATGAAAAAGATGAACCCTGTGGAATACCACTAACCTGAACATAACAATTTTCTCCGTTATAAATGAAATTATTATATATGCATACTTTTACCAAAAATAATATCTAGTAATATCTTTGCAGTAATATCTATATATATATATATATATATATATATAAGAGAGAGAGGCAAAATATTGGGTCCCCTACAAAAAAATTTTTCAATGTAGTAAGCCACTGGACAGTCCATGGAATAAAAGGAAGCAATTTTAAGTAAAAATATCCCAAAAAAAAAAGTGCCAACAGCACGCAGTGTTCCCAGGTGCTCACCCTCCCAAGTATTGACAGCACCCGAAGGTGCTTAACTTCAGTGATCAGACAAGAACCGGTGTTTTCACTATGGTATGGCCGTTGACATTGCATCAGTAGTCCCCAAGCTTTACGTACTGAGCAAAGAGTTTTAAAAAATATTGAAAATGGGTCGTCCACTATCAGAAATTGTGGACCGAAAGGAACACGTGCGACACTCTAGCTCTGAGTCTGCAAAGAATATTTGGAGGGTCTGATCGAGTATTGTTGCAAACCTCAGATTTCAGTTCCACTGTTGCCATTTCACTCACTATTTCGATACTCCCAGTGGTCATTCGATCTAATATAACAATATTAATTTACAACAATGTTGTGATTCGTGAATCATGTGGCTGCCTTCTGTAGGAACGAGAAATTCGATGGGGACCCATGTGTGTGCACCGGAATTTTAAAATGATTAAGAAAGCTTTTCGAAAAATGCAAAGAACGTTTCCCTTTTCCTTCCAAACTAATGCCATTTGGAGAAGCCCTGACCTGGGTGTAGGGGAGAAAGGAGCATATTAGAACAACCCACATATCCAACCATATTGAAGAACCCAACACTAAAGACCCCAAAGAACAAAAAAATAATAAAATTTTAAAAAGAAACATGGTAATTTAAAAAAAAATTACTCTTTTTCAAATTTTAATACAAAATTGGCCTTTACCTAATACTTAAAATTGGCCTAATACGTTTTTATTAATTCAACATTAATATTAAAATTTAGCATATAGGGAAAAGGGGGTGAAACCCTATTAGTCCTTAGAATAAGAAAATTGCCTGCTTTGAAAGGTGCAAAGTAAAATTTCTTCTATATTTTTTCATTTGAAAATTCAGTCTAGAAAGTTTTAAAGTAGTTCAAGTTTGATAGTAACTAGTTTTAGTAGTTCTCTCCAACAGCTCTACAGCCCTTAGTGGGCCTTCTTTCCTTTTCCAATTTTTTATTTTCATTTAAGTAGTTAAAAATCTTAAAATATTCTAAATAAAAACAGGTGTACACACTTTGTTAACGATAACAATTAAAGTACTTTAGAAATTTTTTTAGAAACCTCTTGGCTATAAATTTCCCTAAACGTTTAGAAAATTTAACTATATAATGGTTAAAACAAATTTATTCAGTACCTTTGGAAGATGCAACAAGAATTAACTCGGTTATCTTATATAATAGAAAGGGTTGTCTAAAGCCATCCAACAAATGGAAAATTCAGGAACTCAAACTTAAAGCTTGACCAAATAGGGAATTTCCCCAGGATCTTGAAATCCTAATACAGAAAGAGCTCAAAATAGTTCTGGGAATAAGCCTGTTAAATGAAATTTTAGTTCAATGAATAAAATATTAAATTGTGCTGGAAAAATAAATGCTTTTCTATTAATTTAAAGATGCATTCATTGAATACATAACTTTTACTAAAGAAACTACCATTAGTAGAATGTTATAAAAATTTGGTCATTATATTTCTGCTAATTGGACAACATTCTGCATACTTATTTTGCCATTTCATAATAAATCAATAATAGCCAGTTAAAGAGGGGATCCAGTTATAAGAGTGTTCACTGTACTTTACTTCCACATACTTTTTTTTTAATTCCCAGAAATTATACTGAGAGAAACTTGACAGCTTGAAAGAAAACATGAAAAAATTCCACACAATATCAAAGGGATAAAAAATAAATGTCAAACTTAACTTCTTTATTTCTGAGGAGTGTGGAACATATAAAACTGATTGCTCAACTGTTATCATCATATGATTCAGGTCTGTAAAATTACACTGGTGTTCTAAATTAAGAGAAATTGTACATTCATTTTATTTCTACTTGGACAGATTTCAATGAAATTTGGTAGGAACATAGGTTCTTTCAAAGAGGGGCCATGAACAGTTTAAGGTAGTGTGTTGACATCTTGATAACCATTATTGCCATTTTTAAAATCAATACAATACACATGCAAGTATTAATCTATAAACATTAATTTATAATACTAATTTAAGTTTGCTTTAACTCTGTGAAGCTAAATGTTTTTAATAAAATGTTTAATGGGTCTCCAATAGATTTGTTAATTTGTGCTGAAATACGTACCCTAGATGAGCTATTAGTAGACTATAATGAGCATTAGCTCATAAAAAAATAACAAATTTGCAAGCAAGGTTAATAGAGAGTAAGTGAACTTGTCTCAATAATACCAATCATATAAATAGAAAATAGAGGCCTTTTTACTATGTGCATCTAAGAATGTAAAAATATCTGGTTGCCACAAATTAATCAGAGCAACCCCGGATTTTCTTATTTAAACACAGTTTTAACATATTTTCATTTCTAGCTCCTTTTTGAACAATGAAAAAACCTCTGTTCTACTATTCATTAAGGTGTTCAATATTTCTTATCTTCAAAACTTTTTGGTACTTATGATTTTTAAGGAATTGATTTAAGAATATTTTTTCAGTCCATTCAATTAGATATCAAATAAATTGGTGTCTTAGCAGCACCCCCAATAACTTTATCTACAAGCCTCAAGGTTATGGTGTTTCATTTTTATCAAAGGGGAGATTTTAATATGGGATTGATGTAGCCTCAATCACGGCTTACTAGATATACTTATACAGGCTAGCCGAGTACGGAAATCATTGCAAATCCAGATGGCAATACTGGACAAACTGGCAAAGCATATTCACAGTGTTGAAGGCGGTGGGTGATATAGGTAGGTCTTGTAGCGCTCCAAGCGGGGAAAGTTGTCAAATGGTTTTCATTGTTTAAAACTCGGCTAGCCTGTATAAGTATCTAGTAAGCCGTGCCTCAATGCTATGTGATGAAAAAATAATACAAACCAAATTTTAACAATATTGAGTAATATTTAGGGGTGGCACATACACTTTGTCACTTTTTATAACACTGAGCATCACCAATGTGTGTTTATAGCATGTGTGCCAAATACCAACCCCTAGACACTAAATTTGTGAACTACTGAGAAGTTATGGAAGATGAGCGTGGACAGTCCCTTAGGGTGTTTCATTTTTTCAAAGGTGTAACTTTAATATGTCATTGAGGCTGCCTCGAGTTGTATGTGATAAAAAATATTATATACCAAATTTTAACAAGATTGGATTTACTTTTATGATATTTAGTAGTTACACTCCACAGTAAGTTTTATAAAAAGTGTCATAAGTATCTAATCTCTAAATATTACCCAAGCTTGTTAAAATATAGCATGTATTTTTTTCCACATAGACTTGGGTGGACATCGAAGCCGTATGAAAATCACACGTTTAGAAGAAAAAAAGAAACACCTAAGAGGTCTTCCAAAACCTCTCAGTAATTTACATCTTTAGTGTTCAAGGGTTGGTACAGGCCTACATAGCTGTGGGAGAAAGGGGTGATTCTATAGAAGACCATTGATTCAGTGTTATAAAAAGGGACAAAAGCGTGCCACCCCACCCTTAAATGTTATCTAATCTTGGTAAAATTTGGCACATATTATTTATCACACAGACTCTGGGTTATATTGATCCCGTATGAAAATAACAGCCTTCGGAAAAAGAAACATTCTACCCAGGGTACTGTGGTGCACAGTTTGAAAATCACTGTAGGCTAAATAATACTAGCTGTGTGTACTGGTTCAATTATTTATTAATCTGAAATAGGACACACATAGAATAAACTATTAGTTTTTTTAAACGAAGAATATTGAGAATCTGAATAAAATTATCTGTTGGTTGATAAATATTTAAATAAAATCAAAACAGTAACACTAAAAATTGGCTTAACAGATTTTTCGGAGTAATTTTTTTAATTAAATCTTAAGAATGCACATTAAAATCACAAAATCTCTTTCCAATATCTATAAGCTCTTTCCCTAGTTCCTTTTCATTTTCATTTACAAGGAAATCAGAGGAGAGTTCCCTGAAAGTCATAGCAAGTCGACGAGAACCAATATTATCCCGTTTAATTGCATGAAACCAGTTATACCTAGCACAGCCAGCCAACACTATCAAAGACCTAGGAGGAAGTAAGACATTCACCCTTGATTTAACATTACTCTCAATAGTTCGGTACACAGCACATATGCATTGGACAGGTTCCAAATCGAAGTTTTTGTTACAGCTTGAAGACAGTTGACCCTGATCAGTTTTTTCAGACATGATGCCAGATGTTTGATGATAACATTCTTCAGTGAAACAACTGAGGTGCTTCTGTGAAGTGCAGAAGCAATCACAGTTCTGGGTATTTGCAGGTGTGAGAGTGAGAACAGTCTGGGAGGCAAGATTGATTGTAACAAGTCTCTCCCCCCAAATCCAGAAATCATCAATGTGAGGTTCAATGGCTGATCCTCTGTCAGGTGAATAATCAAGATGACATAGCTCCACAGGAGAAAAGTCAGATAGTTCTTTCAGTTGTTGGAATCGATCAATAAACTTTTTGGAAAAATTTGGAAATCCTTTAAAATTTCCAACTTTACTCTTCTTTTTCTTGAAATTAACTTTGGGACCAAAATCCTGCATAAAAAAAATGTGAGATAAACATTAGTGAAGATACACATATTTTTGAAAGAAAGAGACATGACTAAATGACAAGAGACATGATTAATGGGGATTAAAAACTACCCTTATTCATTGATAATACAGTAAAACCTTTCGGGAACGACCACCTTCTGTTTTGAGAAAAATTGGTTGTTAAGATGCATGGTCACTCAGAAAGGGGCAACTCTTATGTTCAGAAGGGGATTGCTTTACATCTTAGGCAAAGCATTTCTCAAACTGTTATAGGTAAAAAGCTCTAATACAAAATATAGAATAATAAAAAATTGCTTTCTATTAAAATAAGAAAAAAATATCGTGACAGTTTTGCTTTACCTACTATATTAAAAATTGAGGATAGAACTATTACTATACGTAATCTAAGTAACTTATTTTATCATGCACATTAAAATAAATTTAAAAAGAACACAGGAGTTTCCCAATCTAATACCTATCTGATATTTTCTGGTTATATAATCCTTTTTTTTTGTAGAAATAAATATGATGACCATAACCATCTGATAAATAACCAGATATAAATAACCACTTTTTTTTAATATAAAGATTCTACCTGCTTTTTCCTTCCAGATTGAGAAGGCATCCACGGTATTTGATCAATTTCTTTAATAGCTGTAGCTTCTTCTTCAGAGCTTAAAAAATCAAGGAGTACTTTGATGTTTCCAAGGTAAAAGGGAATGCTTAGCCTCGTATTTGAAGCAGCATTATCTTGCCAACACAGATTACAATATGGACAGTATGTGTAAACAACTTCTTCCTATAAAAATATTATAGTTTAAAAACAAATTATCTTATGATAATACCCTGAGTAATCAGTAATTTAGAAGAAAAAGAATAAAGATTAGCTATAGTTCTTCAATTAATCTTTGACAGCCTATATTGAGGCTAAGAAATTTCTGTAGTTTTCATAGATACTTTTAATACGTTTTCGGAATTAAAGAGAGAAAAAGCGAAGGATAGAGATCCTGATAGAGGTTTATTAAAAACTAGGTAATGAGAAGGTGGTAGAAGAAATATAAAATGGGATAGAATGGTAGGGGGACCGATCAAGTATTTTCACAAACACGATCGATTCCTACCCAACCTGGCAGTGAACAACCAACATTTGAATCACATACGTTTTTATACAACGGTACTACTACATCAAAATTTTAATATTTGACCTTATTAGTGAGTTCTATTCTGGGGATTGGTCTCGAAACAGTTTCACATAGTAGGCAAGTTCTTATTCCTTTGCATCCACATTTCTTATAATTAGAATCCATTATATTTTGAGCACGCGTAAAAATAGTTAAAAATTCACTTTCACGTTGATGATTTCATCACAGAATTGTAAACAAAAACAAATAGAGAAAAAGATGCATGCTGCCATCTATTGACAGAATACATGTTTTTATCGTGCTGCCATCTGTCGTTACTGAAAAAAAATTGTTGTATTTCAGAGGCAAGGAGTGAATTTTTTATTCGTCAGCTCCTGAAAATTTTTTTTTGGGAGAGGACAAGGATTTATGCAAGGATTCCTCCCAAAAGGATTTTTCAAAACCATGATTAACTACCCCAAAAATAATTTAAAGTTCTGAATCAATTAACTTATTTATTTCCCAAGTTTTTGTAAATTGTCTGTAACTTTTCACTAAGGGGTCTAGGGATCCTCCCCCAGAATTTTTTTTTGAAATTTGACCTTTTAAAACGGTCAAACTCTTCCGTGTTAAATTATTACACAATTTAAAAAATCAAATTTTCTATGCTTTAATCAGTGCTGTAGTAGGGAACTAGGGATGATGTCCCCCAATCTCAGCACTGGTTTCAATCTATTCTTAATTAAAACATGTTCTAAATCAACGGTGGGCAACCTCCGGCCCGCGGGCCGGATCCGGCCCGCCACGTCATTTGGTCCGGCCCGCGGAACATTTTAAAAATTGTACTTAAAAATCACTCTGGTTTACGTCAACAAGTGCGAAAGAAGGGGTACGGAACTTTCCTCCGAAAAGAACTTAATAATTTTAGCAGTTAAAATGTGCTGTATACAACCATATTTCGTTTTTGGGAGGCGTCTATAAGCGTGCCCAGTGGCGGATCGACGGGGGGGGGGCTCTCGGGCTGAAGCCCCCCCCCAAAATGAAAAGTTCTACACTACATAATATGGAATTTTATGCACCAAAATGAGTTAAAACCTTGTTATTTTAAGGTAAAATTTTCAAAAATTTTCTGGGGGAGGACCCCCAGACCCCCTTGATACTTGTAACTATTACTACAACTCTATTTTATATTAAGTTTGTCAAAACGCAAAAATTCTACCATAAAATCTGTCCGAATTTCGGATGAGGTGTACCAAAACGAGTTGAAAAGTGGGTTTTTTGACTTAAATTTCCAAAATAATTCTGGGGGAGGACCACCAGACCCCCCTTTTAGTGGTTGGAGCAGGATAATTCCCTACCCCTTTTCCATATTAAGATAATCAAGAAGATATAATTGGATTATGAAAATTCTTAGCCCCCCCCCAAAAAACCACATCCTGGATGCGCCACTGATGCGTGCCCCTCTAGATTCTAGTCCAGATTGTAACTTAAACATTATAATTTTTTTATGTAATCGAGATATTATTCAAGTCCTAATTAATGTAACTTTTACTTTATAATTATTGTATGTAATTCAGATAATATTATTCTAGTCCAGATATTTGTAACTTTAACATTATAATTTTTGTATGTAATCAAAATATTAATCTAGTATAGATTAATGTAACTAACTTTATAATTATTGTATGTACTAATATTATTCTAGTCCAGATTAATGTAACTTCATTATAATTATTTTATGTAATCTAGATATTGTACAAGTACAGATTAATTTTTAACTTTAGCATTAAACTTCATAAATATATATAATAAAAAGCCTCATTTTTTTACTTAAAAAATATTACCTATTATCTACTCTTTGGCCCTCCACGTCATTATAATCTTTGAGTCCGGCCCGCGGATTCGAAAAGGTTGCCCATACCTGTTCTAAATCATAGGGGTCCGTCACCTCTTATACCCACACAACACAGAAAGGTCCAGTAGATGTCTAATGGACGTCAAGCATGGATATAAGAACATCCAGAAATAGTCTAATAACGATCCAGAAAACGTGCAGAAAACGTTAGAATGTCCTCTATAGACAATCCAGAAGACATCTAATGGATATCCATTGGATGTTCTCATGGACGTTAAATGGATGAGTTTTTGGATCATCCATAAAACGTCCAGAAACGTCTAGTTTTTGGATCATCCAGAAACATCTAGTTTACATCCATTGGACGTCCAAATGGATGTGAACTGGATGAGTCTTTGGATGTTTTTGGATCATCCATAAAACGTCCAGGAAATGTCACCTAAAGACCATGGTCTCTGAATTGAATTTGAAAATAACTGCAGATATTTTCAAATTCAATACATTTAAACTAATGCTTTTATATGTATATATTAATTTTATATACTTTTTGTTGCTGCATATTAATCTTTTTTTCTTAGCAAATATACTATTGAGTTTAATAACTATTCCTTACTTTTATTTCACATTTTTATACATTCTTCTTAGTGTTCTTCTCCCACATGGGAATATTTAATAAATTGGGCAATTGCTCATGTATTCATCTTTTTTTTCTATACTTTTCATAGCAATTAAACTATGAGTTTGCAACAAAGTTTACTTACCTGGTTATTTGCAGCTCCAAATAATATTTGACAGCAATTTTGATTCAAAGCAGCCCTTTTATAACTTCAAAATTTGATGTCAAATTCACAAATACTTTTAATTTCAGTACATAATAAAAACTGCAAGTGAGTTATATGCTAGAATTTCAAATTTGGCTTCATTAATGCAATAAATTGTGCAATTTTTAGTTTTAAAACTGTGAAATTGTTTTCTTTAAAATAGGAATTTAAATATAAACTTCTTAAAATCATTTTGTGCAAAAAAAAACCCCAGTAGATTTCTGATGCTTTTTGAATGAAGAATGAATACTGTGTGATAACAATCGTCTATAATCTCTTTTATCTTACATAAAATATACTAAATATTAACTACTGAGATATTAAACAGTGAACATCTTTATTCTAAACAACCTTTAGAAAATAAAGTTAATATAGTAATTTGTTTCAAAGTAACAATGCAATATCAAATCAATCAGTCTAAAAGAATACATTTTATTTGAGTTTGAAACCCTATACAAGATAAAAACAAAAACAAATAATGCAAACAATCTATATCTGAATTAAAATAGTTAAAATTTCCAAACTTTATATTGGCAATTTTTAGCCATCATTTTCATTCATTTAATGGAATACTCTAAATTAGAATGTCGAGAAATATGCTTTACAAGAATTTAAAAATATTGATGAAATATTAGTTTAGTCTGTCTTTCTTCATTAGGCAGTTGGGAACAGGGAAATCCAAGTTTAATAGGGTTGTGGGAGCCCCAATCAGTTTACTTATCTCTTTATATTTTTTTGTAAACTAAAATTTGTCTTTTTCCCCAGAAAATTTATCTCAAGAAACTTATTTATAAATATGTACAACATATCTGGAGAAAAAACTTGCATTCTAATTCTGAAATCCCTTATTACTTTTTACCATGAAAAAAACCCATTTACTTTTTTGCTGCACAGCCAATCTAATCGCTCGGAAACCGTGGAAACATTGTTAATCCTGGAGGCTTCAACAGTCGTTTAACTAGGTTGTCAACCTGGTTGACAACATTGCAATGTTTACAAACTAGTTACCAATAAGTGGTGAAAAGACCACTGAGAACTATAGGTAAATAAAAAATATAATTTTAGCATGTAAAAATTAATTAAAAAAAAAGACACATTTAAAGTGCAGGTGTTCAATTTAATTTAACATTTAAAGTGCAGGTGTTCAATTTAATTTAACATTTAAAGTGCAGGTGTTCAATTTAATTTAACATTTAAAGTGCAGGTGTTCAATTCCGTTAACGGTCCTGCTAAATACCGCCCAGCTCTTTTAGGCACCAAAAAATAAAAACATTGCTTAATAATTTCAAACTCATAGATTAAAATGTTCAGTTAAGTGAATAACTGTTCAGTTATATCAATTAAAACCATAAAAATTTGTTGATATTTGAATATATGCCATTCAAAACTGCTTGCCGATATTAAGCAGGACTGTTATCAAAAGCATTCATTCGATAATTTTAAGTTTATGTTTGCAATTTGGTTGTGAACAGTCTTCAACCAGGTTAACAAAACCAAGTTAATTTTTTAAATAGCATTAACTTACATAGTAAAAGCATTAACACATCCATTTCAAAATCAAATGATAAAAATATATTTTCAGGCTCGTAGAACTATTGATTTTGGAATACTGATAGAATGAGCAAACGGGCATTGTTTGGGTCGACATGTTTAGTGAGTATCCCAACATCAGCTAATCGCTGTTGTAGTTTTCAGTTGTGTGTTTTGCTAATACACCAGATGACTGCCTAAGAATTTTATGCCAAGACCTTAAAGTTATTAGCAGTAACCCAATTTTATGGCTTCAAGAAAAGTTTTTAAGATCAAAGTCAATCTTAAAAACATTTTGATTGCCGAAGATTGAAAAAATTTTGTATCGAGGGAATGGAAGATTTTATGGGTGCCAAATCAGAGTATATCTTCAAATCTGGTACTTAACTTGAAATTCTGTCCCGTGAAAATCCTCATGTTATATCGCCCACCACTACTAGCACTTGAAAATAACTTTTTTTGGTGCATAATTCTTACGCGACCATTTGGTGTAAAAGTAAAAACCCTGACTAAACACAACAGCAATCAGCCGTTGTTGGGATACACATTAGGGTGGAGCGAAAAACACGAAAGTTGGAATTTCGATTTTGGTTACCTCCAAAAAGTTGCCTTTTAGTGCCCAAAATACACCTGTAAAATTTTATGAATTTTGAAAAACTCCTTCAGGTCTCTACCAGGGCTTTTATGTTTTCAAAAATTGGTTTTTTACTATAAATTTCATATTTTGCATTGTTTATTGGCAAATTTTTCTGGTATATTTGTATTTTTAATATAAAATGTAACTTTCCAGGCCCGACAGTACATTTTTAACTCAAAAAAGTTAATGAAAAGGCACAAATAAATGTATAATACATGTTTTTTTACTTTTTTAATATACTGCGTAATGGGGGGAGCAAAAAACCTTTTTTACGAAATCGGTCTACGACTAAAGCTCAAAGTTTGTAGTTGGGGGTCTTTATAACCCATAAAAAATTTAGACTTGGTCGGATGATATCTTTAGGTTGTGCTTTTGAGTCAAAGTTTGAAAATTTCATGAAAAATGTAAAAAATTTGAAAATTTTCCTGATAATTTCTAAATGATCCTGAAGTTTTTTTATGGTGAATAATTACATATATTGCTTGTATGTTGCTTAATATTAGCAAATTAGTATCTTTGAATCACGTAAAAATGGTTTAATAGTTCTTCAAAATTCGTTAATCGACTATGTTAAATATGTTAGTAGCTTATTACATTGTGGTCGTTAGGAACAATGTTTAAGGAAAAAATCCGGCTGACTCTTATGTTAAATGACCTCCTGAATCCGAATATGACCTTTGTTTCCCTCACCAATCTTAATTTTTGAGGGGACGAGCCCCAATTTACATTTCTCACTAAATTACCTTTTCCGGTAATTTTATGGGTGTGAATTCAGTTTTTATAAGAATAAAAGATTACCTTACCCTTAAAAATTCGTGTGAAGGGTCCAAAAAGGTTATATAAACTGAAAAATAAATATTTTCTGCTAGGTGATGAATTCAAGAGGGGATTTTTCCATAATAATTGTAAAAAATCATTAAAATTGATCATGAGAGGTTTCGCGTTAAATATTTACATATTTTCCGAGTTATATTTTTCGTACATCCCAATTCAAACAATTTCTCATCCTCCTTTTAACATCCCCAAATAAAAGAAATGGGAAAAGAACCATCGAAGTAGCATTTTGGGAAATATGTACGAAAAAATACAGACAAAAAAACTTTTACTGATTTTTTCAGTTAATATGGAAAAATTCCCTTTAAATTTATCACCTAGCAAAAAATGATTATTTTTCAGTATATGTAACCTTTTTGACCTTTCACCCTCCACCGGTCAGCCGGTTTTATTCCTTAAACATTGTTCCTAACGACCACAATGTAATAAGCTACTAACATATTTAACATAGTCCATTAACGAATTTTGAAGAACTATTAAACCATTTTTACGTGATTCAAAGATACTAATTTGCTAATATTAAGCAACATACAAGCAATATATGTAATTATTCACCATAAAAAAACTTCGGGATCATTTAGAAATTATCGGGAAAATTTTCAAATTTTTTACATTTTTCATGAAATTTTCAAACTTTGACTCAAAAGCACAACCTAAAGATATCATCAGACCAAGTTTAAATTTTTTATGGGTTATAAGGACCCCCAACTACAAACTTTGAGCTTTAGTCGTAGACCGATTTCGTAAAAAAGGTTTTTTGCTCCCCCCATTACGCAGTATATTAAAAAAGTAAAAAAACATGTATTATACATTTATTTGTGCCTTTTCATTAACTTTTTTGGGTTAAAAATGTATTGTCGGGCCTGCAAAGTTACATTTTATATTAAAAATACAAAAATACCAGAAAAATTTGCCAATAAACAATGCAAAATATGAAATTTATAGTAAAAAACCAATTTTTGAAAACATAAAAGCCCTGGTAGAGACCTGAAGGAGTTTTTCAAAATTCATAAAATTTTACAGGTGTATTTTGGGCACTAAAAGGCAACTTTTTGGAGGTAACCAAAATCGAAATTCCAACTTTCGTGTTTTTCGCTCCACCCTAATACACATGCTTTTTGAGTTGGGATGATGGCCCTATCATCCCAAACAAAACTGCTTACTGCTATGGGGGTGTGCACGCATGCTCCATCTAAATTATATTCCTAGGTCTATACGTAGAACACTTGCATATCCTAAGAAATTGAAAGAGAACACTAAATTTACAATACTCATCTTCCAAATGCATCATAAATAAGTCTTGCAAATCCTCTAAAATAAATTCAGAGGCTTTTTAAATGGTGCCCCACTAATGCGCCAGCCGGTCTGTGGGAGCGACTCGCTGTCAGCACATATGTAAGCCGTTTGTCCCGAAATTATTAAGGCACTGGACTGTGTTTACACAGTCGACCAAAAACTTATGATCAGAAACAGTCATGCACGAAGAGTTTGCTGGAACTAGAGGGGAACTCGCCTGGCTAGCTGAGGCGAGGTCTAGCATTTGACTGGAATGTCCATCCAGCTGTGGGTCACACAGTTAGAGGGTGCTCGCCAAGCTGATCGGTGATATTGCTGTCGGATTCCAGAACTCAGAAGTTTAGTTCTGTGCTGGGGGACGTAGGATGTCTGCGACACAAGCAACCAGAGCAGCGAAGGAAACTGGCAAGACCAGGGAGAGAAGCGAAGAACTGGTGGGCTACCCGTCACAGGAGAAGCTGGAGAACTTTGCTGAAGAGAGTAAGCGTCAGAGGGTTGACCTGTTGAAAAGTATTAACGTAAGAGGAATTTCAGATATATATTTTACTACTGAATAAATAACTTAAAACAGAAGAATATACAAATATGTACAATGACAAAACTGGGAATCTGAAAAATCAAATTACTCAATTTTTACAAGTTTAAGTTAAGGTGTTCTTATAAATCTGTATTCATTTGATTCAGAACAGAATTGGATTCTATATAGCCCAACCCTTTTGATAGAGTTTTCGTTTTTATCTCGTCATCTGTTAACTTACTTTTTAAATCAAAACGATCGTTTATAAAAATACTGAAGCTATAAACCACAAATACAAGTTAAACAACAACAGTGTTTGAAACGAGTTCTTCCGGCTGGGCCGGAACGAACTTAAACAAATAAAAAAAAATTATTTTTTCTACATATTGAGACAAATGATAATGAAATAGAAAGGTTAAAAATTTGCTTACCTTTAATTCATGCACGTTAAGACATACCGCTTCCGCTCGCGTATTACAGCCCAACTTAGGCCGTTTCGTCTTCTTCCTCATTAAAGATGATTGTATATCAGAGTTTAAAAAACAATATTTAACAGAAACAAGAAAAATAATTATTTAAATACAGGCCTCCCTCGCATTTAGAATCACGCTCCGCTCGGGCTCGCTTTTTGCTTCCATGTTTCGTCATGTAAATAAATAAAATGGCGAGAGCCGATGCCACTCACTCAGTCTGATAGAAATTATTGGATGTTGTTGGATATCCATTGTATGTCTATGGACGGTTAACCGATGTAAACAACAACAAACAGTCCGACATTTTTAACTCTAGTGATAGTTCCGGTGTATCCCTCCGCTTATGTTTTCTATGGGAAAAAGGCGTAAACAGGCTCATTTTCTCAAATAATTTTTGATTAAAGTACAGTTTTAAATGTTTTCCAAATAGTATCATCCATAGGATAATGATGAGCTTAGTAATTTCGTTCAGCTTTCTATCCATCAACTTAATCACAAAAAATATTATTAGATTAACTTTAATACGAATGGGTTGCTAGATTTTACGATTATCGCTCAATTTGGCGGTATTTACGTTTTGTTTCTGTAGTTTCGTTACACGAGTATTTTGGTTATTTAGTTGATATCTTGATTATTTAACTTGAAATATATGCTCATAGATGTAAAATACCTAGTAAATATCTCAGTATATATCCAAAAAATAAGTTTTTACATATGTAAATAATAAACACTGGCGCACATTGGCGGTTGCTGGCGCTCTGAAAAGATGCCAAAATGTAACCCGGAAGTGCTTAAAGACTCATTTTCACTACCGCCCTCTATACTGAGTTTGATGGCTGCTAACCATCCATTGGATGTTTTTTCTGGATGATCTATAAAACGTAATTTATGGATATCTAATAGACGTCCAAAAAATGACAAGAACTAGATCATCCAAAAGTTACGTCCACTAGATGTCTATTAGAGGTATCTTTTGGACATGGATGTTCTTGGACTTATTTTGGAAGTATTTGGACGAGAAATAGACCTTTTCTAGACGTTTGTGCTGTGTGGGTATATGGTTCCATTGGTAAAACTGGCATCGGCACCATCCTTCATTTCATTAAAAGTTGGAGAAACACACAATCAGTAAATTTTTGACCTCCCTAAAAAGTTAAAAATAAAGTTCTTCAAACAATGTTCCTAATTATTGGGAGGAAGCGTCCCCCCGGAATCGAAGTCCGTGCTTTGGATTGCATAATAATGTCAATGTCCATGTGGTTTCAAATTCATAATATGGGCAGCTGTACCGAACACTTAACATCTGAGAGGAGCGAAACTTGATGGGTACAGCACAATAAATTTTATTCCGGGTCAAAAATTAACTATTTACACAAAGAACTCCATTTTTCCCATTTCCAATTGATCCAATACATTTTTTCATTTCAAATTTTAAAAGCTCACCAAATAATATCACGCGTCACTTCCTGGCTGCCAAAAGGTTTATAACTAAAAATAAATAACTAGTACTACAGTATAAAAATAATATACTAGTCCAGTGAGTGGACGACATTCGGGAGATCCACTCACCCGATCACTCGGGGGGGGGGGTAAAAAATATTGTTTGAATTTTTTTCTTTAATATTAACTGATTGGTAGTTGTTTTCATATGGACCATTTTTCTATCCCTAATAACTGTTTACATTTTCTTTTATAATGTGGCCAAGTATCTTCCCATCAGGGGTATACATGAGCCATGATAAACAGATGCTTGAGCCAACTCTAAATACACGCCAAATAAGAAGCCAAATTTCTAAAACTTTTTTAAAGCTAACATTAGAGAAATAAACTAGTTATTAAATTAAAAATATTTCAATTTACATGTGCTATTATTTAAACTTTCAAAAAATAGTTTTAAATACAGCTAGAGAAGAAAAAAAATTACAAAGTGAAAGACAAAAATAACCTTGCCTTAATAAAGAAATAAAGTAAGTTATACTTTATTTATGTATGCAACTTTTAAAATAAGTGCCTATGAAATTCAAGTATCCCCAATTGCACCATTTTTGATTATGTATTTTTTCCTAAAGAAAGTATGAATAGTTTAAAATAATGTTTTAGTCTACAAAATAAACCTAAAATAGTAACATAAATAAACCAATCTATACTGCGTGAATTAAAGTTCACTCTTGCATTGCATTGGTAAACTGAATTTAAGAATATTCCAAGAGGATTTTAGCCCTGTAGAGAGAAAACTGACGCTTTTAAGTCACATTAATCAATGTCTAATTAATTTAGTAACATTAATTAATTCTACTTATCCATGTTCAACTGTATAACGTTGAAATTAGAAACACGTCTTCCATGCACTTGATGGCACAGCTAGCTGGAATAAGAGTCCTCCATTTGGTGACTCGTGTTGCAGTCACCATCTATACACTATATCTAATCGTGATATACTGCCAACTTGGCGACCGCAATGCGAGTCACCAAATGGAGGGCTCTTAGTCCAGCTGTGCCCATTTGATAATAGGTTTTGACCAGTGGCGTGCCGTCCATATAAGCAATGTAAGTATTGCTTGCCTAAAAATATGAAGCTTTTCTTTAAAATTCCACACCAAGAATATAAAATTTTATTTTGCGATAATTTATTTTTATATCCACGCTCCTTCTGTATGTAACCATACGGTGCCGGGTTGTCTCGAGGAGAGTTCACTAAAGGCGAGTCACCGTCTTTTCCAGCACGCGGGAGAAACAGCGCAGTGCCCCTCTTCTCCTTCTCCCCTTACATTGTAAGCATTTCGAGAATTGCTTCTGCCGTCCCGTGGTTTTCTGTACTTCAGATCTCGGTAGACTAATTTTTTTCGAAGCTTTTAAAGTGTGAATTGGAGAAAACTTTTGGCAGAATTTGCAAGTACTTGCTGTTTAAACTCTAATTTATCTCGATTGAGTTTTTAAATGAGTGTTTAAGGGAAAAAAGTCGTCATTTTAATTTTTCACTTGTAAGCAATTCGGATTTTGCTTTCAATGATTTGCAGAGCCATCTATCGGTTGACCAAGTAAACGTTAAACGATGTCTAGCTGCATTGACAAGGGACCAATCTAGGATTTTAAACTTAACCCCCCTTTTTTCTGAAAAATTTTCATGGCAATTTAATTATTGTGAAAAATTATAACATTTTTTTAATTTTTGTGAAATTTTTTATATAGTTAATATTTTATTTTGGTTTCATTATACAATAGGGTGCCCCTTGTTTTTTTGTTTGTTATACTGGGTAGTGGATTATAATGCCAACAATAGTGGCACCCTGTTGTATAATAGCACCAATATTTTTAATGAAAACTATAAAATTAATGAAAGCTGCTTTAAATTACTTTTTTCTTCAATTTTATGTAAACTTAAATACTCAATTAAATACAAGATATTCATATAATTTAATAATAATTTTTGTGAAGGTGCAGTTTTAGTTAGTACATTTTTTGTGAAGGTGCCGATAAACGGGGCCAAAATTGACCTGTATTAGTCCCTGTGAAACTGCAACAACCATCCGAAATTTAAAAAAAAAATTACAAGAAATATACCCGATTGCTTGCCCTGGGAAAAATGTCACCGCACGCCACTGGTTTTGACGCTATGAGTATCGTCAAAGAGTGACACCCATTTGTTCCATAGCATCATTTATTCTTTGGGAAAAAAATAACATTGAGAACCAAACTTTATTTTGCACAACATTTGTTAACTAATTTTCGAAGTCTGGATTTATACACAATGGAAATGTCTAAATAAATACATGCTTTTGATAACAATGTTGTCTATTTTAGTTCATAATTTCACAGCATCAGTAGGGACAAGGTTGGGAATTCCATCATTAACTTTATATCCTATGTTAAGTTCATCATTAATGAGAAGTTGTCTTTCTTCATCATATCTTAACTTTTTTTTCGTAAGAGGGCACACCAAGAGATCTAGAGTTTCTTGACTTAATTTCTCTAAGTTGTTTATATTGTTTTGGCCCTTCTTGGTATGTATTTTTAAGACTCTTTCATAAGAAGCAAGAGGAAGTACAGATTGAAACAATCTGCTCTGTAATCTTTGGCAGAAGGAAGTCAACTTTATTATTGACATATCTACTATTTTAAATGAAAGTTCGTAATTATCAGCGCTTTATTTCTTTTATTCCCTTCAATTTCTTTAGATCGTTTTGTATTTGTAAACATAAACAAACGTAACTGAACGTCAAAGTTAAAGTTTATGCTTTCATAAACTTGTTAAAAACAAAAACAGTGTCTTGTCATCAAAACCCTTTAAATTTAGGCCCTTGAAACATGAAAAATTGAATTTTATAATTGAAATCAATGAACCAAAGAAGTATGAAGATAATAAATTTTAAGCATTTTATACAAGATTTCTAATCCCAAATATTTATTTAGCTGTAACTGTAAACTTCTTTATTTATTTTGATTTCTGGTAAATTCATCGCGCCTTGTTCAATTCAAAAGCAAAAGCAGTTTTTTTAGGATTGAATTTTCTGTAACTGAGTGTTTTGTTTCTTTATGCAAATCTCATACCTCATTACATATGACCTAATTTGAAACTTGTGGGAGCATAATTGTGGACCAGACGTCCCGAATTTGGCGGGCAGTCCCGCTTTTTGCCTGTCTGTCCCTTCTAAATGTCCCAACTTTTCGTTAAGTCTCACCAAATTCCCGCTTTTCTGTCCAAGGGCCACCAATCGAGAAAAATATAGACAAAAACCTAGATTTTCCCTCATTTTTTGAGGTAAAAAGTTAATTCTCAATTGATAGGTTGAATCATTAAAAAAATATTAATTTCATAAAATATTATACTGAAGAAGGGTGTGTATCTCAGATTCAAAACCATGAACCAAGGGAATGTTCTTATATAGGGTTAAACCAATTAAAAAAAATTTTGGTTATTTTGTGCAGGTTTTTTCATTGAAAATTCTGTTGTGTACCAAGAAGGTAGTCTGATCCAAGTGTGAGTGTCTGAAAAGGAATTTTAATGCTATTTTAAGTAATAAAATTTATAAAAGCTTCTGAAGGAGGACCCCCCCTTTATCAGTATGAACTTTGATCTGTAATACCCTAAAATTTTAAAACTAAATCCAAAGTTTGAATTGCATCTTCGAGGGATCTTTAAATGCTACATTTACCCTTTTATAAGGTGTGACTGGTCCAGTGTTTGTAAAGGATTTCAGTTAACTCCTAAACCGTGTTTCATGCAAAATTTATTTCTCTGGTGAGATCTAAAAATCCTCTGCTTTATTAGCTTATCAAACCTCTGAAAAAAATTATTATCTTCCCTCAGCAGTGAAATGTCCTGATATTTAGTTTGGAAAACCTGGTCATTACAAGTGGTTCTTACAACTGAGGTGCTGTAATCCAGGTAGAAATTCTTACATTTCCTGGATTGGGAGAATCAAACACTGATGTTTCACTTCAACCAGCCATGTGAGTTTGGAATCAAGCGATTCAATTAAAATCCATCCCAGCTGTATTCAGGTGGAATGGTTTGAATTTGAATTCCTCCTGTTTTCTTGACTTTGGCAACTTTGACCCTAATTTTGAGGGTTCAATTCCGTTAAGTTAAGCTTTTTTAGTTGCTTAAGGTTAGAAACATTGCCAAAAATTACAAACCAATTTAATAAAACATACTAATATATCAATGATAGCAATAAAAATTTGACGATATTTGAATATTGGTGACTACAACAGCTTGGCAGTGTTTAATGGTACAGATAATGCATTTAGACCATTTTTGTTATAACTCCATTATTTGTTCATTTTAGCTCAACTTATAAATAGATTTGAGTTTTTAGTAAATTTTTTGAAGACAAACCATATTTGAAGTTTATACATGGATGGGCTTGTACACAGAAAGAAATATACAGTAGTATTTGCTGCCCAAAACTATGGGAAGAATTCTGAGTGTTTATAAAAACATTCCCGAGGGAACCAGCCGGATTTCCAGTTTAAACCATCAACCTATTTTTTTCCTGGAACTAGTTGCAACTAGTAGTTAACTATTTCCCTAAGTTGTTAACTACTAGTTAACTAGTCTATTTAATTTCATAACCTAATTTTTGGCAAAATTCTAATACATCTTTCTTATACGTTTATACTTCGCGCAAGAATGGTCTTTATTTCTGGTTATGGTATTTGAGTACTCTACCTTTGATAAAAATTTTTAAATATCTTTAAATTTTAAATATTTTTTTTTTTTAAAAGTAGTTGAAAATTTGAAAGTAATTTTTAACTAGTACTTAATTAAAAAAGTAGTTAAACTAATAGTTGAACTACTTTAAACTACAAGTAGTTAAACTACTAGTTAACTAGTAGGTGATCGGTAGTTAACTACTAGTTGCAACTAGTTCTAGTTAACTAGTGCCGAACACTTACAAAAATTGTTATTCTACAAGCACATACTTATAAAATATAATTAAATTCAAATTGGATTTGATTGTTATTGATGATACTAATACCAGATGAATTTGAATTCATGTATAAAATGCAAAGAGTTGGACAATTCTATGTTGCTTTGATACACGCCTTTTAATTCATATCATTAATGATAATCCTACTTTAAAATATATATTGTGTGTGCACAACTGTATAAGAGAGTAAAAGACTGATTGAAAACATCAAAATAATATGTTTAAAATAAAATAAGCATGAATTTTTGGTAACTTTTCTACAAATTGCAAAATTTATTTTAAAACAAAAATGTTATTTTTATGATTGTCTTATTATCATGCCTAAGAAAAACAATATAATTTTTGTTATTTCATAGAAATATTATTTAGTAAACTAAATATATAAGTACATTGTTTATATTTGCTTATTACCAATGTAATTTCAGAGTGGGATCATGTATCTCTTGATGAGGGATATCCTTTGTAAGCAAAATATAAAAAATATAATTTTGGTAATATTATCTGATTAATTTAAAGTAAAAAATTATTTGGTGAGACGATTGTTACATGGCAGAAATTTCTTCTTAAAAATCTTTTGTTTGAAAGTTACTTCACTGTCTTACTTTTTACTAAAGTCCACTCGTTTATTTCTTTTCAGTTAAAACAAACTATATTTAATTATGGCATCCCATGAACCCAGGATTAGTGAGGAAGAAATGCAGTATTATCAATTCAAAGCAAGGCAGATGTTCTTACTCAAAAAAGAAGACCATGAGTGGAATCAATTTTGCAAAAGAAACACTTGCACATGTTGCTTGTGCACTCCAGTTAGTCATGAAAAAATAAAAGATATTGGAATACAAACCTCTGATACTAATGTCCAAAGAGGAATAAGTAATTGCTTTATTTTAAGTTACATGCTTTATTCAGTTTTTTTACAAAATTTGATTACAGTAGAATCTTGATTATCCATCCTTCATTTACTGATTTATCGGATTATCCAATCATTTACATGTTCCTGTGAGCCAGTGTTATCGATAGATTATATTCCTGTCACAACAAGAACACTAACATTTTAATAAACTTCCAGTGTAAAATGTTGTTTTCCTTTCTCTTTATTGTGAAATTGTAATTTTAATTCATTACATATATAGTTTATATGTTTTGAGCTCTGTAAATTACTTTGTTTAATTTTCTCCTGATTACCTAACATTTTTAATGTTCCGCTCGTCCTTTGATCCTAAAGGTTACTACAATTAATCGAGATTCTATTGTACATCTATTTAGTCTATATCTTTTTATTTAGTTTGTTTAGCTAAGAGGCATCACATAATTGCCCTTTAAATTGTATTCATACTGTTAAAATTGTGCCGCTGTTTTGGATGCCAAAGATCAGTGGCGTTTATAGAAATTTATTTCAGGAGGGATCCAAATCCAAATAATCTCTAAAAAAATTAAGACACTATCAAGTCTAAAACTAGATTTTTGCACTTTATTCCTCAGTCACCTCCCATACATATTTAGTAGGTTCAATGTAGCTTTTGAATACATTTTTAGGTTGAATTTGCATCTTAAGGAACTTAATTAAAAAAAATTGTGTGTTAAAGAGGTGGAGTGTGAGGGTCCTCCCTCAGAAATCTTTTTGAAATTTTACTAAAAAAACCCCAGGATTTTAACTTGTGGTACACAAAATCCAAATTTCAGGAGATGCCTGGGCCCCTTCAGTCCCCCTTATAAAGATAGAAGAGAAGCCCCTGCTAAAGATTGAAATGCCCTTAAACTATTCTTGGTTTTCTCATTGTAAAACAATATTATATACTATGTTTGGAATATTTAAAATCCTTGGCATACAAAATAGCTTGCCATTTGTTTTAGATACAGATAATAGAAGAGTATCTTCAGTAGAAATCAAAGTATATTATCATACCTTCTCATATGCCATCAAATTACCTGTTTTGTAAAACTTTTATCCATGATAATATTTGAATTTTACCATTTTCCACACTCACACACATACATAGTTTAAATAATTTTCTCTGATTTGGCGAGTGAGTATAACCGTTTGACTCTTTAAAGTAGACACTAGGATTCAAGAGGGTTTTATAGTTTTTGCCTCATACAAAGCATTTTTTCTTACAAATAAGAAAAAAAAGTAGCCATTTTATTTTTACTTAAAATGTTTCCAAGTAACTAACTCATAACTTTGTTACTTTTAGATAATTATCAAACTTATGAATTTTTCACATCATTTCAAAAACTTGCTTGTAATGTTAAGGTAAATTTATTTTAGATTTGTATATGAAAAGCATGTATTTATTTTTTATTTTCACTCTTAGGTAGAAATTTTACCTACAAACCATCAAAAAATAGGAATCCTCCTAACTCTTTAATTGAGATTAAAGAAAAACTGGACAAGCTTGACCTGTCACTGGCCAAAGTTCTAACATTCCAAGAAAAAGAAGTTTCAGACATGCTGGTATTTTTTCCAATTCATGATTTATTATACAGTGGTGTGCAAATTATCACTCAAATCCTGCATAATTTAAATTAGTGCTTATTTTAGGCTTTGTTTTACAAAATGAGTTTCCAAACAATTGAAAAAAATTTTTAGGGCAGGTACATAACTTATATAAAATTATTCTAGAAGTAAAATATATTTTGGTTTATTTTAACAATTTATTTTTCATTATTTCCTCATCTTAAATATTTTTCTAATTTGTATGTTAACTGATTTGCTTCCATTTTTTCCATCATGTGAGGGTTTTTTTTGTAAAATCCATATTGGTACACTTGCTAAAATCCTATTTGAAAAGGAATTATCACAAAATATTTTCCTGTACAATCTTCCTTACATCTAAATCATCTAATTTTATATGCAGAGGGTATGGCATTTTTTTAGCTCAACTAAGCTGTTTTAAGTCACATTCTTTATGCCTGGTTCAAGATTTGGTCTTTTCAACCTTTCTTCTTTGATCCAATGTTGAATGAGCTTTTTTGGTAACAAAGAGCATGAAAGTAACTTTCAAATCACTGCTAATGTTCCAACTGTGGTCTGCATGTTTTCTTTTGTTGAGGATGAGAGCCAGGTTTTCATAGAATTCTTTTAAATGCACCGAATACAGATGCAACTGGTACAGATGCATACTGGCTTCCATAATGAAGAAGGACAGCTTTAAGGCTCCTTTTCAATGAATCTATAAACAGTCTTCATTCATCTTTATAGTATGGGATATTAAATTTGCTTATCAATCCAGGAACATCAGAACAATAGACCATGTTCTCCTCTTCTTCAAAGTACTTAACAAGTTCATTCTCTTCATTCTAGTACCAATAAAATGTGCTGCCTTTGGCTTACCAATACGTTTTTTCTTTTAATCTGGTACTTAATAACTCAACTGCCTCTTTTGAAAGGACCAAATCTCTTGTCAGATCATTAAGTTAAACCTGAGAAAAGGGATAAGGTGAAGCACCTATAGAGGGTAGGATGCCTCCAGAGTGAGAAAGATTTGGTATCGGATCCTTGAAATCCAGTTGGAGGGAAAGACACTACCACATTAGGTCCATGAGGAATGGTATGTTTTGCCCATGGAATGGTATCTGAATAAGATAAGCTTTTAATGTTTGTGGTTATATCTACAAAAATGGCAGCAACAAAAGTAGCAATCATCAGAATGGTTCTTTGGTTCCCTCCATGTCATAGGAATTTCCAATCGCAACACAGTCTTCTTTGGATTGAGCTTAGCCATTAATGCACAACTCACAAATTTTATGTGGAGTCCACAATTTGTCGTAATCTCTTTGTTTCACACCAAATTATGCAAGATAAAGTTGTCTTATAAAGTCTGTAATGCTACTCATGCAATTTTTAATAACACAAAAGGTATATGTAAAGGTATATATAGCAAAAGGCACTGGTTATTTCAACGAAAGTAACAACTAAACTCTACTCTATTCTCGCTATTTCTGAAAAATTGCAAGTTAAATTAAAGCAAAATACTCAAAAGTAGCACCCTGGAATCGAACCGGGGACTATTAGGTTACTAGATGCACCCTCTACCACTATGCCTTCAGTGCTGATGCCAGGATTGATAAATAATGTCATTTTAATGTTATGAAACACTTAATACAAACTCCTATTACTGTGCATGCTTCAACTGTCGTGGAAATAACCACTTTGATAGCAAAAGGTATGAGGTATTTTGAAATTTTGATTGATTTTCCGTTACCTTTTTCTTTGTAAACCTACTAATTTTTTTCCCACAAAATTCGCTTATATACTTTAGTACCTACATTAAGTACTTAACCTTTTTTCCAAATCCCTTAGTACTATATCAAAAATTCTTCTTAGATTTTTCTTACAAAATAAATGTTTTAAATTGATTGCCCTCTTTATATAGATCTGAATTTTAAGGCTGATAGAATTGGGATTTTAAGTTTTCATTTTCTCTTGTAGGTTCCTAGTAAACTTGTATCAGCTAAAAGCAGTGCTTCAGATAAAAAAGCTGTGAAAGGTGACAGTGAAGAGTTTTTAAGTCATTAGTTGAATAATCTATAGGTTATCTGTTTAAGTTTTTCAAGCATGCAATGCTATTAAATTATGTTGTTTTGATTAATTTGAAAAACATGAAAACTCTGTAATAGTGTACTCTCAATATCTTAATAACCTTAATGTGTCAAAGACTAGTTTTTTTTTTTTTCATGCAATGCTATAGAAATAATGTTTTCGGTAAAACAATCACAAATTATCATCTAGGAACATATTTTTTGCTTCTTTCTGATACATTATAAAAGTATTGTTTCCTTTGCACTATCTATGATACAAAAACTCAAAAATTACACTCTTTTGATTACCCATTAAAGTACATTTCATCTAAAAGTTGAACTGTTTATGTATGTTTCTTGGCTTTAAAAAATTTCCTATTCTTAACCTAGTTTTTTAATTACTTTTATTAATATCCTTTATAGGATAAGTTTCCTTAATTTGAAAATAACTGAATTTGTAAGCTAAATTGTGTTGCTCTTTAACTTTTTTCAGATGATAGATTAGATATAATTCACAATGTATTGAAAGGGAGTTTATTGAGATTACAGTCTGCTGCTACATGGAAAGAAAGTTCATCAGCTCATAGTCAAAAGAAAGGAAGTGGATTCGTGCTTCCTAGAGACTTACAAGTAAACCATTCCTTTTCCTTATTTGATTTCATAAACATGCTACTATTTAATTTTGACTATTTTGATGTTGATTGATTGTAAAAATATTGCTGTCTGATGCTCTACAGTTTATTTACTTAGGCCGGCATAACGTTAACAGTGATGTGAGCCAAAATATTCCCTCATAACTTGTCGCGGGCCACAAATGTTCTACAAACCAATTTTGTCAGCCAAAAGATCAGTTTAAATTCACTGTTAGCTCAATACATTGAGAGATATTATTGAATAATAGAGAAAAAGGATACCATATTTAATACCTTCAAACATACTGTAAATGTTTGATGTATAATGTATTGTGGGCGATACTAGTGCTGCGGCGTACCGAGCAATAATGGCCGCAGCACCAGCGCACATAACAGCGCGCGTGCTTTAGCTCACGCGTGATGAAAGATATGTTTTGGTAAAGTTATAAAATTAGTGTTCCAGTGTTTTGAGACTTGAAATAAATGTTATATTTTTGATAGTAAGTTTGACTGGTTGACTGCGTTATTTCTTCGCCTCAGAGATCCCGGACATCTACATTAAACCCCACAGTGGTGACTCCTTGATGAGACTTTCAACACGCCTTAGTCCTTTTGATAATTTACCATGGTAGATGACAAGCAACTTGCGGGATCTTCTTCACAGACGTCTCAAAGTGAGGTGCAAGCGGTCGGGCTGAAACCACCGCCATTCTGGAAGTCAAACGCGGTAGCCTACTTTCATTTCATCGAGGCACAGTTTGCGACGTCAGGGATTCACGCGGATCAAACGAAGTACTATTGCCTTGTAGCATCATTGGATGAAAGTATACTGTCCCATGTGACGGATTTAATTTGTTCTCCTCCTACTCACGAGAAGTACGACACCTTAAAGAAGCGGCTTATCGACCAATTTTCGGAGTCAGAAACTTCAAAACTCCGATTGCTTCTGCATGACTTAGAGCTAGGAGACAGGAAACCCAGCCAACTGTTACGAGAGATGAAGGAGTTGGCCAAAAATTTTTCTGAGGAGGCAGTTAAAAGCTTATGGCTGCAACGCTTACCAGTTTCCGTGCAACAGATTCTAAGCGTTTCAAACGAACCCCTCGACCAGCAGGCGTTAATGGCGGATAAGATACAGGAAGTTTCGAAATCCGCAGTTGTTTCTGCCGTCGACAAAAGGGATCCTGAAACCAATGAAGTTTCGACATTACGTCAGGAGATCTCCGCGTTGAGGGAGCAAGTTTCTCGTCTCTCTCGTCCACCTCAACGTCGCTCCGGATCAAGAAACAGATTCCGCTCCAAAAGTCGAAGTGCCGAGAGGAAAGCCAGTGGTCTATGTTGGTACCATTACCGGTTCGGAAACAGAGCTCACAAGTGTCAACAGCCGTGCAAGTTTGTCTCGGAAAACTTGTAGCCCCGACTCTCGCGGCGACAGAGGATGTCGAGGCCCTAAACAGTCGTCTCTTTGTCCACGATCGTGATGCAAGGTTGAGCTACCTCGTCGATACTGGAGCTTGCGTCTCGGTACTCCCCAGAGGTAAATTTAAAACTTGCCAATCTGTAAACGGTGTGAATTTATATGCCGCTAACGGCACTCGCATTAAAACCTATGGAACCCAATTTTTGAAAGTTAATATCGGCTTGCGTCGAAATTTCCCGTTCAACTTTTTAATAGCCGACGTCACGAGACCACTTCTCGGAGCTGACTTTCTACAAAAATTTGGTCTGCTCGTAGATGTAAAAAATAAACGCTTAATAGATAGGGAAACAACACTTAGCATCAAAGCAGGAGTAGTCAATGGACCTTCCCTTGGTTTGAGTTTCGTGTCCAAGAAATCCTCTTTTCATGACCTGCTGCAGGAGTTCCCGGAAATTTTGAACTCTAATTTGTCTAATTCAAGCGTATTGCATACCACCACGCATTGTATTCAAACGACAGGTCAACCTGTTTTTTCTAAACCACGACGGTTGTCACCAGAGAAGCTGAAAGTCGTGCGAGAGGAATTTCAGCGATTACTCGCTGATGGAATTTGTGTTCCGGCAAACAGTCCTTGGGCTAGCCCAATCCATATGGTGCCCAAAAAGGACAAATCGTGGCGCGTTTGTGGTGATTTTAGGCGGGTCAACTCAGTCACAGTTCCGGATCGCTATCCGATCCCGCATTTACACGATTTTTCGCACAACCTCTCTGGAAAGAAAGTTTTTTCTAAAATCGATCTCGTGAGGGCATATTACCAAATACCTATCGAACCATCTGATATTGCCAAAACGACGGTAACAACCCCTTTTGGATCTTTTTCGTTCACCAAAATGCCTTTTGGGTTGCGAAATGCTGGAAATACCTTTCAAAGGTTTATGCATGAAGTTCTTAGAGGACTGGATTTCTGCTTCTCTTATCTCGATGACGTTCTAGTGGTTTCAGATGACGAGAAATCCCACCATGACCACTTAAGAGAAATTTTCAGCAGGCTAAAAAAGTACGGGTTGGTGATCAATCCTGACAAATGTACCTTCGGTGTTGGCGAAGTGGTCTTCCTAGGGTATCTGGTATCTCCTACAGGAATAGCACCAGTTCCAGACAAGGTTTCGGCCATCGCTAACTTCCCACAACCCGAGACCGTGAAGGACTTGAGACGTTTTCTCGCAACACTAAATTTTTACCACCGGTTCATCCCCAGGGCAGCAGAGATCCAGGCTCCACTGTACGCGTTTGTCAACAGTAAAAAGAAAAACGACACGACTAGAATCCAGTGGAACGACGAGGCCGTGGCCGCGTTTGAGGCTTGCAAAGAGTCCTTGGCTACCTCCACCTTACTTGCCCATCCCGTCGCTGATGCTGAAATCTCTGTCATGGTGGATGCTTCTTCCACCTCTGTTGGCGCAGTTTTAAACCAAGTGGTCCAGGGTAACACTCAACCTCTCCAATATTTTTGGCGTAAGCTAAATCCCGCTGAGCTCAAGTACAGCGCGTATGACCGCGAGCTTTTAGCTGCGTATTCAGCTGTTAAGCAGTTTCGCTATTTTTTGGAGGGTAGGAATTTTGTCATCTTTTCCGACCATAAACCCTTGTCGTTTGCCTTCCGGAAAAGATCCGATAAATGTTCCCCACGACAACAGAGGCACTTGGAATATATCAGCCAATTCTCAACAAACATCCAATATTTACCTGGGGAGAAAAATGTAGTAGCCGATGCTTTGTCTCGCATTTTCAGCATAGAGTTCCCAAACCAAATAAATTACACCATGCTAGCTGAAAGGCAGAGTAACGACCCAGAATTAGAATTGCTGCGCAGTCCAGGATCAGTCCTAGATATAAAGGATATTTTGATTCCTGGAACGAATCTAAGGATTGCGTGTGATGTTTCCACTGGAGTCGATCGGCCTTACATTCCACCAGAGTTCCGGCGACAAGTTTTTGACAGCGTGCACAACTTATCACACCCTGGTGTTCGCCCTACAGTCAAGCTAGTAAAATCCAAGTACATCTGGAAAAATTTGCGCTCAGACTGCACCAACTGGGCTCGAACCTGTGTGCCGTGTCAAAAATCAAAAGTTACTCGCCATACTAAGTCGCCTTTAGGAAGCTTCCCTGAACCAGACGACCGCTTTAGAGTAGTCCACATCGACATCGTGGGACCGCTTCCACCGTCACGAGGTCAACGCTACTGCCTGACATGTGTGGATCGCTGGACACGATGGCCGGAGGCCATACCTATCCCCGACCAATCCGCTGAGACTGTTGCACAAGCATTCTTCTCAGGTTGGATCTCAAGGTTTGGCTGTCCACAAAGCATCAAGCTGTCCACAAAGCCGACCAGGGCACTCAATTTGAATCGCAACTCGTAAGGCAGTTTACGAACCTCTTGGGAACCGAAAAGTCGCATACCACTGCTTACCATCCTGCAGCAAATGGTATGGTCGAGCGATTCCACAGAGGGCTGAAAGCAGCGATCCGCTGTCAAGCTTCTGACAGTTGGGTCGAGAAACTCCCCTTGATCCTGCTTGGTCTGCGCTCTACTGTTCGAGATGATTTTGTTGTGAAGAGCAAAAGTTAAATATATTTGTTTTACTCACCACACTTGTTTTGGGTGGTAGTAGGCTGGAAACAGCTTGACAGTGGAGACCACACTAGGCCTATGTCCAGTTTGGTAAAAGGGGGTGTATTTGTTATTGAGAGTTGCTTGCTTGCTTGAAAAGCAAAGGTAGGCCCAAATTACTTGGTTGGTCAAATTGTGTTTTTTCCACTGGTTATGTTAGGTTTGGGAAGTACAGTTTCAACTGAGCTGAAGTGGTAGGTGTGACATCATCACTCCCTGATTGGTTCTTGGTCTGGTGATGTCACACCTGCCACAAGTATAAAGTGTGGTTCTCTGGCTGTTTGTTTACTGCTTCTTTTTCTTATCCCACGTCCTCTCCCTTTCGTACTGCATCGTGAGATGGTGATGAGCTGGGCTCATACGGATGCAGCTACCTCTCTCTCTCCTAGATAAATGCTTGGTTCTTAAATGACCATGGAGTTGTAGTTTTTCTCAGTGTTCTACAGCACAATAGCTGGATGTCTGCCATGATGGCAGTTAAGTGTTTTTCAGAAGTTAAGATGCCATGCTGGCATTTGGAAGTGTTGTGGAAATGTTAAGTAGCTTTTTTTGTTACTTTGTTTACCTGTTTTACCTTTAACTTTATCATTGTTACTGAATAAATTGTTGTTTCTAATAACTTTAGTATTCTTCCCTTCCATGCATCCCACAGACATTTAAGCTCTGCCAAATTATAAGATTACCTAAATTCATAAAAGATAACAAAAGGGTTATGGGCCCAGAGCGCCTGACCCTGGTGTCTGTTGGATTCATGGATGGGAGTGTTGGTTTTTTTTTGAATTTTCTTGTGACTTTCTTGGGCTTTTGATAGTGAATTTTTGAACTGTTTACCTTTTATGATCGTCTCGGTGTTGTTCTGTTGGTGACGGGGACATTAGTTTTTTTTTTGAGATGGCTCTAGTTACGCCCACTATTGAAAAGTTAAATGAACGAAATTACTCCAGTTGGAGTATAGACATTAAGTTTCTTCTGATAGAGCGTGGACTCTGGAAGATTGTGGATCAGACTGAAACTGGTCCGGTAGATACTAGTGATAAGGTCGCGGTGAGTAACTTTTCGGACAAATGTGATAGAGCCCTCTCAACCATATATCTAAACGTTAGTCAGGAATATAAAAGGTTAATTAAAACAGAGTGTGATCCAGTGAGCGCATGGGCTAAACTCAAGAAATATTTCGAGCCTGACGACCGGGTGAGGCATCAGTTGTTATATGCCAGGTTTACGGACTGTAGACCGGTTAGGGGTGAGCCCTATGCCTTGTTTTTTGCCCGGGTCAGGGAGCTGGTGGACCAGCTGGACATGATAAAACATCCTATGGATGCGGACCGTGTGATCTTTCACGTCCTGAAACAACTACCCAGCTCCTTTCTGTTTTTGGTGCAGGGCATAATGGCGTGGCCCCCGGAGCACTTCACCCTAAATCGGGTAGAGGATGCAGTCATTTCGGAGGAAGCCAGGCAAAAACAACGAAAGGAAGAGCAGGAAGTTGCCGCCCTCCATACTGTAGCTCCAAGAGGACACAGGAGCGGGGTAAAGTGTTTCCGGTGCCACCAGTTTGGCCATGTTGTTGCTCGGTGCCCTGAGGGGCAGGGATCAAATAGGGGTTGGTCTAGCCAGCGTGCTAACAAAGGTGGGAGAGCCCCATGGAGGTCTCAATCTAGAACACCCCCGCGAAACAGGAGAAATAGGAATTGGTCACCGTCACCGGGGGATCAATCTTCGAGACGATCCGGGAATAAGTTTTCTTTGTATATTCAGGCCTGTCTCTCCGAAACTGATAGCGATGCATTCGTACTTGATACGGCTGCATCGCATCACTTTTGTAGAGACAGGTCTTACTTTTCAAGTTTCGACGAAACTTTTAGGGAAAGGGTTGCAGTCGCCACCTCTAAAACTTCATTTATTGTTGAGGGGAGGGGTGACATCATCCTAATGTTTGACGGCCGGGAGGTTACTCTTAAAAACGTTCTGTACTCCCCAGCACTGCGGAAGAATCTAATAGCGGGAAACCTCATTGACAAGGCAGGGTACAAATTTGTAGGGAAAAATAGCATGATCAACGTTTTTGGCACAAAAAATGAGTTTGTCTTTTCGGCCCAACTTAAAGACGGCATTTATTGCGTATACCCTGAAATAGTTAACTACAAGCCTGAGGTCCCAAATAATCAAAAAAAGGTGAGATTCGAAGCATTGGTGGCGGAGAAACAGAGAGTGTTGCTATGGCATAAAAGGTATGGCCACATTAGCCCAGGGCTCATTTGTAGTACAGCTAAAAACAATGCTGTAAGAGGTCTTCCGGATATGCCTGACTCAACCTTGGACTGTGAACCATGTAAACTCGCCAAAACGAAACGCAGATCGTTTAAGGGCTTTGATGGTGTAAGGTCAAAAAGACCCCTAGAGTTGCTTCACTTGGACCTTTGCGGTCCAATTGACCCAACAAGTAGGGATGGCAAAAAATACATCTTCACCATCATTGACGATTTTTCTAGAAAGGTAACTGTGTTTCCTTTGGAGCACAAAAGCGAAGCCTTTAGCAGTTTTAAAGGTTTCCATGTTAGAGCGGAAAGATTTTTAAATCAAAAACTGGTTTCGATTAGATCGGATAATGGCGGCGAGTTTAGAAATCAAAATTTTTTTGAATACTGCGAGAAACTTGGGATTAAGCATGAGTTCACAAATGCCTATACGCCCGAACAGAATGGCGTAGCCGAGAGGTTTAATCTTACCATCATAGACTGTGTGAAGGCTATGATTCAGGAGTCAGGTTTATCTAGAGATTTCTGGGCTGAGGGAGTATTGTACTTCGCATATAGCTGGAATCGGGTTTGCCATGCCAATTTTAGGCAGACCCCGTTCGAGTTATATTGTGGACACAAACCGTCCGTTAAACATCTGAAACAATTTGGTGTCCTCTCATATGTTGGCATACCAAAGGTACACAGATCAAAATTGGATAACCGAACCAAAAAGGGGGTAATGGTCGGTTACGCATTGAATACTAAAGGGTACCGTATCTGGATACCCACAGAAAATAGAATCATAGAAACGATTAATGTAACTTTTGAGGAGGATAAAATTCAAAATTTTAATAGCAAAGGCAGTGACACAAATGTAAATGTTTCAGATGTAATCAACGGTCAACAATATGTAGTAAATTTGGATGTACAAGAAAAAAATAGTTTTTTTGATGGACGGCCTGATGTGGTTGAAGAAATAATAATAGAAAGCCCCCCTGCTGCGGTTGATGGGTGTAGTTCAGGGGAAGAACCCCAAATTGGTTCTGGACAAGCTGTCTGTGATACCCCCAAGTCTGGTCATGATAATGCAACCTGGAAACGGGAAGCAGTTACCAGACCTGACGGATCTCGCACCGATATCTACTATTACTACGAGGGCAGCACTTGTAGGCTGAGATCACTGAAAGAGATCGAGAAATTTTGTCAGATGAGAAATTTGGAATTTGAGAAGGAATTATTCGATTTCAGTGGGAAAAATAAATTCAGTGGCCCTGTAACTAGTGGTATTGTTGGTGCGGGATCCGCCAGTCTAGCATCCTGACTATCGGATGAAATCCCCAAAACCTACAAGCAGGCATTGAGATCCTCTCGTCGCGGGGAGTGGCAACAGGCGATGGTGGAGGAAATGGAAATGATGCGAAAGAGAAACGTGTGGGTTTTGGTGGAAAAACCGAGAGAAGCAAATTGTTTAGGATGCAGGTGGGTATACACCATAAAAAGGGACGAGTTTGGGAAAATTGTAAGGTACAAAGCTAGGCTCGTCGCACAAGGGTACCGGCAAATAAAAGGGGACTCGTATGACGAGACTTATAGTCCGGTGGTAAACTTTAGTGTCATCCGTTTTTTCTTTGCTTTTCTGGTATGCCACTTGGGCTGGACCCACAGGCAGTACGACGTCAAGTGTGCCTACCTATATGCACCATTAAATGATGAGATTTTTATGTCCCAACCCCCGGGTTTTTCAGAAGGTAGTGGTAAAAATTTAGTTTGTAAACTAGAGAAAGCCATCTATGGCCTCCACCAAAGTGGACGAATGTGGTTTTACGAGATGGAGGGAGTTTTGCTAAATTTGGGTTTCTCAAAATTTGAACATTGTAATTGTACCTACATTTTTAATAATGAAGTCATTTTGTTACTATATGTTGACGACTTCGTCCTTTTTGGCAAAACCGAAGCAAAAATATTTTCTGTTGTTAAACTTTTGGAAAAGAGTTTCGACTTAAAGGCACTGGGGAAAACTAAGAAGCTTTTGGGTGTGGAGTTTGAAGAGAGAAATGGCGGTTTATTTATACACCAGGCTTCTTATATTGAGGAAATATATAAAAAGTTTAACAGTTTTTCTGTTCCTTTTAGAACCCTTCCGATATCAAAGAGCCAGATTTATTCTAAGACCCAGTCCCCCCAATCGGAAGAAGAGGAGATAGAGAGTTACCCTTACAGAAATCTGTTGGGATGCCTTTCCTTCTTAGCTAGTCGAACAAGACCCGACATTAGCTACGCCGTGAATATTTTAAGCCAATTCCAGAACTCTCCGGGTCTGAGTCACTGGTACGGTTTGTTAAATTTACTCGGCTATGTCCTATACACGAAGGACTTAAAACTAAAATTTTTTTGTAAGAACCCCCAGGTACGAGTTTTTTCTGATGCCGACTTTGCAGCGAACCGCGACGACAGGGTCTCAATGGGGGGGCAAATTGTATTTTTGGGGGATTCTCCTATTGTATGGAGATCATTCAAGGAAAAGTGTATAAGCTTATCTACAATGGAAGCGGAGCTGGTCGCGATGACTGAGGCCACAAAAGAATTGTTGTGGTTTGACCATATCTTGAGAGAATGTAATTCAAAAGGATTATTTTCTGTTAAACAAAAATCCGTATTATTTGTGGATAACCAAGCAACGATAAACTTTGTGAAATCCCCTGTTGAAAATTCTAAATCTAAACATATCGATGTCAAGTTATTTTTTGTACGAGACCTGATTTATAGAGAGGAATTTGATATTTTTTATGTAAAAAGTAAGGAAAATTTAGCAGATGTATTTACAAAGCCTTTGACTAAGTTTGGCTTAGATTTATTTAAAGTGAAAGTTTTTGAAATGTAGTTTAAGTAAATAACTGTGAATTTTTTTGAGATGCTAAAGTGTTTTCTTTTCCATCTTTTTTCTGAGCTGGGCTCTTTAGCTGCATCAGGCTGTCCACCAAGTTGTATCTGTGCCATTATGTGATTTTGAGTGATACCACGGAGCAATCTGGATAGCTCGCCCGGTGAAGCCACGCCTAGGGGGGCTTTTAGACTTTGGGAACTTAGCCGAGCCCTGCCCCTGGGGGCCTCTCCCGCTCTGCCGTGAAGTCGGTCTGTTGTTCCGGTATGTTTTGTTTCATCGCCACCCGACTTCTTCGACCAAGATTCAAGTGACCCAAGAAAGGAAGACGTTCAAGGACTAAATTTTCAGATCCGCAACTACTGACTTAGTTTTGAAGTGTTGAGCGAACGCTCTGGGAATAATGGAACATTCCACTGGAGGTGTAGAGAGGATGAGAGTTTTTTTAAGTTAGATATTTTTGGTTCTGCATGAAAAGGAGTATGTATGTGGCAGCGGAAGGTCTGTGACAGGGTTTGTATATAATGTGTAAATGTAATTGTAGTTTTTCTGTGTAGGATTTTTATTGTTATTTATTTACACTAGTGTATTTTAATGTGTTTTTCGATTTGATGTTTACTGGTTTAGGAGAGAGAGTGGGAAGTTTTTTCTTAGGAGGTTTTGTGGTTTTTTTTCCCCAACAAGTTGTGGTGAGGGGGGGCATTTGTTGTGAAGAGCAAAAGTTAAATATATTTGTTTTACTCACCACACTTGTTTTGGGTGGTAGTAGGCTGGAAACAGCTTGACAGTGGAGACCACACTAGGCCTATGTCCAGTTTGGTAAAAGGGGGTGTATTTGTTATTGAGAGTTGCTTGCTTGCTTGAAAAGCAAAGGTAGGCCCAAATTACTTGGTTGGTCAAATTGTGTTTTTTCCACTGGTTATGTTAGGTTTGGGAAGTACAGTTTCAACTGAGCTGAAGTGGTAGGTGTGACATCATCACTCCCTGATTGGTTCTTGGTCTGGTGATGTCACACCTGCCACAAGTATAAAGTGTGGTTCTCTGGCTGTTTGTTTACTGCTTCTTTTTCTTATCCCACGTCCTCTCCCTTTCGTACTGCATCGTGAGATGGTGATGAGCTGGGCTCATACGGATGCAGCTACCTCTCTCTCTCCTAGATAAATGCTTGGTTCTTAAATGACCATGGAGTTGTAGTTTTTCTCAGTGTTCTACAGCACAATAGCTGGATGTCTGCCATGATGGCAGTTAAGTGTTTTTCAGAAGTTAAGATGCCATGCTGGCATTTGGAAGTGTTGTGGAAATGTTAAGTAGCTTTTTTTGTTACTTTGTTTACCTGTTTTACCTTTAACTTTATCATTGTTACTGAATAAATTGTTGTTTCTAATAACTTTAGTATTCTTCCCTTCCATGCATCCCACAGACATTTAAGCTCTGCCAAATTATAAGATTACCTAAATTCATAAAAGATAACAGATTTGGACGCTTCGGTTGCCCAGTTCGTTTACGGTTCCACTCCGCGCCTGCCCGGAGAGTTCTTCAAAGAGAGTATGCCTTCACCATCACCGCCCCAGCTTCACGACTACGTAAAACGGTTTCGGACAAGCATGGGTCACTTGAAGCCAATTCCTGCGTCGAACCACTCCAAGCCAGACGTGTTCGTCCACAAGGAACTTGACCAATGCTCTCACGTGTTTCTCCGAGTTGATTCCGTGCGCCGCCCTCTTCAGACTCCTTACGAGGGTCCTTTCAAGGTCCTGCAGAGGAATGACAAAAACTTCCATCTCCAGCTTGGTAATCGCAAGGTTACGGTTGCTATTGACCGAGTCAAGCCAGCATTCCTTCTTCAACCACAGCTGGAGGCAAGCCCGTCTCAAGTAGCCACAGTGCAACCTGCGGAGACTAGTCGTTCTGAAAGACGAATCCGTTTCCGTATCCCTTTCGAGCACTGAGGGGGGGTACTGTGGGCGATACTAGTGCTGCGGCGTACCGAGCAATAATGGCCGCAGCACCAGCGCACATAACAGCGCGCGTGCTTTAGCTCACGCGTGATGAAAGATATGTTTTGGTAAAGTTATAAAATTAGTGTTCCAGTGTTTTAAGACTTGAAATAAATGTTATATTTTTGATAGTAAGTTTGACTGGTTGACTGCGTTATTTCTTCGCCTCAGAGATCCCGGACATCTACATTAAACCCCACAGTATGTATCATTTGTCTTGAAATGACAACAAGAAAAGGGCGCAGTGGAAAAATGGCAGTGCTGAATTTATTAATATAAAACTTATAAAAACATAAGGTAATTAAGCAAAGCATCCAGCTTATAAATCATAGTGACAAAAACCGTGAGGGAGAGGTCACAGCATAACTTCCATTCATTATTCATCCAGCAACTAACAGTAACTAACACAAGCTTATATAGTCTATCAATAGGTGACGTCATCTCCCGTTACACTCCTCTTCTTCACTTGGAAGAGAAGCGCCCCGTGCGGCACAATCGGCACAGGCTGGAATAGAACCTATAACCCTATCAATCGGCCCCATTCTATTCCCTCCTGTGTCAATATTGCCCACAGAAAACAAATGACAAACATCAAAAATGTCCAAAAATTACAAATACTCAAAAAGGACATTACTCAGAAAACATATCACTCTTAAATTTTGCAAGTTGTTCTTTCACAACAGGCTTGGTAAACACATCTCCAATGTTATTTTTACTTCTTACAAATTTTAAATCAAACTTCTTTTCATACACAAGATTCCTCACAAAGTGGTACTTTACATCGATATGTTTACTTCGGTGATTTTCAACAGGTGATTTAGAAAAACTTAAAGCAGCTTGATTATCACTGAACAGTTTACATTCAACTAAAACTAAGTTTAAAGATTCATCTTCTATTATGTTACGCAACCATATCAACTCCTTAGCTGCTTCAGACAATGCGATATACTCAGCCTCCATTGTCGATAAACTTACAGATTTCTGCTTAAAAGTCCTCCATACTACTGGAACTTTATCCAGAAACACTATATATCCTCCGATTGAGACTCTGTCGTCTCTGTTTGCAGCGAAGTCTGCGTCTGCGAAACAGTTTAACTTGATGGACTCAATATTAGACAAGTTCAGTTTGAGATTCTTAGTCCCTTTCAAATAACCCAACACTTTTAACAAACAATGCCAATGGCGGAGGCCTGGATTTGCCTGAAACTGTGATAATAGGTTGACTGAAAAAACTATATCCGGCCTTGTCCTGTTGGCTATAAACGCTAAGCTTCCCAATAAATTTCTAAAGGGAATTCTGGACATTTCCTTCAGTTCCTCACCAGTTTTAGGCTCGTCCAGTTTAGACAAGATACAGCCCTTCGCCATTGGGAGTGAAGTAATAGGATACTTAAAGTCATCGTACATTTTACAAATTTTATCAATGTAACTCTTTTGATGAATAAATAATTTACCATCCTTTTCAAGAAATTCAATCCCTAATAACTTACGGGTTTTTCCCATAACTTTTAAATCAAGTTTACATTTTAACATACTTATCACATGATCAATATCAGCTTTTGTTTTTCCAAATACTACAATATCATCTACATACAAAAGCAATAGAACACTAGGATTTAAAGTATACACACAGTTACACCAATTGAGTTTTTCAAATCTCAAGTCCAACAATATATCATCTACCTCAAAATACCATAATCTGCTACTTTGGTGCAATCCATAAATTGCCTTCTGAAGTAGGCATACCTTATCAGTTTCTATTTCAAAACCCTTAGGCTGTTTCATGTAAATTTGTTCATCTATATCAGCATATAAGTAAGCACTATCAACATCCAATTGAACATGAAACCATTTACACAAAGAAACAAGAATAGTATAGAACACTCTTATTAATGTGAAATTAATAACTGGACTAAATACCTCTTCATAAGACTCACCCTTAACTTGGCAAAATCCCTGAGCCACAAGTCTAGCTTTATAACGTACAGGTTCATTTTTATCATTAAATTTTATATTATAAACCCACCTACTACCCAGGATTTTTGCATCTTTAGGGGGATCTACCACTTTCCACACCTTTCGATCTTTCATGACACTAATTTCTTTATTCATAGCCTCTTTCCAATTAGATGCATTAGGTGATCGAATTGCTGCGTTGTAACTATTAGGTATTCTAACTTCAGTTAAATTTGCCTCTTCCTTAGTCCCTAACAATTCTGAGACCCTTCCTGATTTATCGTTTTTGCTCTTGAAATCAAAAAGACTTTCATCAAGAACTATATTATTACGGGAACAGTACTTCTCTACATCTTTAAGAGAACGTAATCTAGTCTTAAACCCTTCTACACCGTAGTAAATGTCAGTTCGAGAACCGTCTTGACGCTCGACAGCTTTCCTAATCCATGGAATCTTATCACAGGGTGTTGGTGATTTTCTGTTGTCACCCTCCGATTTTGATGTCGACGGAGAGTCTAAAGGGGGATATTTTACTTCTACCTCACCTTGATCTAAACAATCCAATTCAGGAGTTACTTCTGGGAAAGGTTTACGTTTAACTTTTTCATCCTCATAATCTAAATAACTGGGCATTGAAAATCCAAAATTTAAACTTCCTGGATTGAGTATAGAAAAACCACAATTTAACTCTTTTTTATTAGTAGTGGGACCCAGTATGACTTCCACCCCTTTCTTAGTCTCATCAAACCTTACATTAATAGTCTCGACTACCTTTTGCTCACTTTCAATCCAAATTCTATACCCACGTGTTCTCAATGCATATCCCATCATAATTCCCAATTGAGCTTTCATATCTAATTTGCTACGTTTTTGCTTGGGAACACCCACATAGGCTAAACAGCCAAAAGTCTTAAAGTGTGACACCGAAGGCTTCCTTTTACAGTATAATTCAAAAGGTGTCTTTTGGAACCCTTTATGGCACACCCGGTTCCAAACGTACGTGAAGCACAATAAGGCTTCATCCCAAAACTCATTAGAAACACCACTAGATTCTATTAACGATCTTACCCCATTCATGGCGGTCAAATTATATCGCTCACTAACCCCATTTTGCTCTGGAGTAAACGTATTAGTATACTCATGCCTTATTCCCAGTTTTTCGAATAATTCTCTAAACTCCCGATTGCAAAACTCTAACCCGTTATCACTTCTCACTGACAAGATTTTCTTCCCCAAAAATCTTTCTGCTCTGGTTTGAAACCTTTTAAAGCAACCGACTACATCAGATTTGTTTTTAATTGGAAATACTGTGACTTTTCTTGAAAAATCATCTGTTACAGTAAGAAAATACCTGAACCCTTCAACTGAAACTTCAGGCATTGGGCCACACACATCCATGTGTATCAACTCAAGCGGCCTTTTTGATCGTACAGAATTTAAGGGTTCAAAAGAAATTCTCTTAGCTTTGGCTATTTTACAGACTAAACAGTCTTCTGTTAGTAAACTTAACCCTGGTAACCCTTTTACACACTCGTTTTTAACAGTATTAACCAAATACCTCTGATTTATGTGACAAAATCGTTCGTGCCACAACACACTATCTTGAGAATTCGTACTAAAGGCAACATTACTTCTCAAGTCAGAAGTTTCTTTAAACTCACGGGGTTTCTTTAAATACTTAGTAGGCTTTAAGAAATACAGGTTATCCCTTCTTTTAGCAAAAAACAATTTATTCCATTTTGCATCGTAAACCCAGAACTTCCCATTTGATCCTACTAAATGTGACCCTCTCATTTCCATCTTAGATCCCGAAATCAAATTACGCCTTAAGTTGGGATTATACAGAACATTTTCAAGAGTTATTTTAGAATAACCATTACCCAAGCGAACTATGAAACAAATAGTTCCAGTACCTTCAATTTTACTACTTTCAGTACCAGCCGCCAAAGTCATCTGAAGATTATTTACAGGCTTAAAGTCATAATACAAATCTTTGTTATTGCAAAAATGAGACGTTGCGGCGGTATCAAAAACCCAACTAGAACCATCTACTTCAGAACTAGAATTAGCTTCCAATTCTACTAAATTCCCTACTGCTTCATTATAATCATTTTTGAAGCGGGTATTACGTTTACTACGATATTTAGGTCTGTTATTACAATTATTCATAAGGTGACCATACTCATTACAAACATAACATGGACCTACATTTCTATTTTTAGTCTTTAAAGTTCTTTTATCTAGTCCAGAGTCCTTTTTAGACTGTGGGTTTAGACACTGGAAAGTTTTACCTGACAGTTCAGAGTCCGGCCTACTGTAGTAAGCAGTCTCGGTCTTGTCCAAATCTTGCTTCATAAGGTTAAGCCTGTTCTGCTCCAGAATCAGTTCCGCCTCAATTTTTAGTGGCACAAAGTCCTGGTCTGTCCATCTATAGATAATTTGAACAGTGGGTTGAAACTCGGACGGCAGGAATCGAATTAGTTGAAACCCGACGTAGAGAGACTCCAACTCGTGACCAGCTGCTTTTAGACGGCTAGCGGCTTCCTTGACGCGGCTGATATAAAGACCAATGTCCTCTCCGTGATGATATTTCGTCAGAAAAAACTCATCTAGTAGGTGGATGACACGAGCTCTTGTGGACGGTTCAAAATGATCTTTTAGAATTGTCCACGCTTCCTTTCCATCAGTTATTCCGGACAACAAGCTTCTCAGGTCAGCTCGAACCCCTTGATAAATGAAAGTGAAAGCTCTGTCCTTTCTAAGTTGTAGGTCTGCCAGCTCCCTCCTGGTAGGTTTGTCCTCGGAATCTTCCTCAACTTCTGTCGTTTTGCTATCAGCAGGATCTTCTATAAAGTTCCAACAACCCCAGTGCATCAACAGCACTTTCATGTCAGTCTTCCACGTAGACCAGTTGGTTGGTGTGAGAACAGGAATATGGGCGGCGTCCATTTTTATAGCGGCCCCCTTCTAGAAGACTCAGCAATCACGACGAGAACAGCTATTTCAAAAGTCCAGCAAGTAGCATACTCCAAGAGTCAGCACTGCAAGGGCACTGGGGCCCATAACCCTTCTTGAAATGACAACAAGAAAAGGGCGCAGTGGAAAAATGGCAGTGCTGAATTTATTAATATAAAACTTATAAAAACATAAGGTAATTAAGCAAAGCATCCAGCTTATAAATCATAGTGACAAAAACCGTGAGGGAGAGGTCACAGCATAACTTCCATTCATTATTCATCCAGCAACTAACAGTAACTAACACAAGCTTATATAGTCTATCAATAGGTGACGTCATCTCCCGTTACACTCCTCTTCTTCACTTGGAAGAGAAGCGCCCCGTGCGGCACAATCGGCACAGGCTGGAATAGAACCTATAACCCTATCAAAGCTGAATGAAGTTTCTATATTTTTGACAGTTACAGGTTTTTGCATAAGACTTTTTACAAGCTATTTTATCACTTATTTGCATTTGGAATCAATTCAGTTAAGGGTTTAAAATTTCCCATTAGCAATTTTTCAACAAATCTAATCCTTAAATATTTTAAAAAAAAAAGCACCTTTTAGCAAAGTTTTCTCAAGCAGTTTATTTTTTCAAATCATTCAAGACATATCAGGCCACTTAAAGATTAGCAGGCCATATGTTATGCAGGGCCTGTCTTACCCAAATAAAATATCTAATGGAAATAATGCAGTTCTCATCTTGCTAGTTTAAAAACTTATATTCGCTTCATATCCATATAAAAAATAATTCAGCCTGACATATTCATACTGAAAACTAATCAAAGCAGTTGTACCTGACTTAGCAGAATTTCAATCTAAACACACATTCACAGACTGAACTGGAGAGGGCCCTATATTTATTATGTTGTATAAAGTGGATTTTTGTAGAAGCATAAAAATGATATTTAATTCCATTAAGCTATGCCAACTTGTTAATTTTATACAAACTGTATAACACAGGGTTTTCTAACTTACAAGCGGACCTGGAAAAAGTTGTAACCTTCCCCCGAACCTAATAAAATTTACCCGAACCTAATGCATTGCTCCTATGGAGCTGGCAGGGGCTTCCCCCGAACCAGGTTCATAGGTTCGGGCACCTTTTCCAGGTCCGCTTACAAGTACTCGAGGGCAGCAATCAAAAGCACAAATCAAGTGGGGGGGCATAAAGTAATTAAGCTCCTTTTGTATCTTTCAGGGGAGAGAGTTTAATGTAGAACTTTTCTGGCAAGTGAGGGGCTATGGTCATTTACATGGTGTGAAGATACAATTATATTTTTGGCTCTACTTCTTTTAATGCAATGTTATGCAAAAGTGCAAGGGTCTTTCTCTAGAAAATTTTTATAGATTTCTGTAAAAATTGAGTGTTTTACTTCATTTTTGGTTACTGGAACTCCTTGAATTAAAGTTAACCTTAGCCCCATTCCCCCTTGCTTAGGGGGGAATTTTTGAGTATAATCTATTTCCCATAAAACTTCAAAATTTTATTTTTTCATCATAAAATATTACCTATACTCTACTCCATAATCTAAAAGGAAAATAGTTGAGGGTTTGGGGGTCCTCCTCCAAAAAAGTTTTGGAATTTGGCATGCTAAAATGTTTTCTAAAGCTTACTTTTGGGGTTGTCACAGGGAGCTTAGTGGGCCACACAAATAGGACCCTGCAAGCTGCCATTTGGAAACCCCTGGTATAACACATAGAAGATAAGTTTTGTCGACTAACATTAGACTTTTATTATCTCTAGATATTACTGTAGGCATTCATGATATAAGTAGAATTATAGTTTAGTTGGAATCTAAGATAATAGATTAATAAAACTAAGAGTTTGCAATATCTTACTCTTCTTCCAGGATCAAAGAATTATTGCTCGAAGGGCATATTTATCATCCTTAGAAAAATTGAAAAATAAAAGTGAAACAACAGGAGTTACAAATTCTGGCTCCAAAATGACAAATCTTAGTAAAAGACCTCCCCAAAAGCTTATTCCAAAGAAACCTATACCTGCCTTTTCAAAACATCATAAAGATAAAAAAAATCAGAAGTGAGTATTTGAAAATAATTTCTTGTATCAAACTCATAATCGCTTATTAAATCTCCTTTTTGAATCATCATTTTATGATAATCGTTGAATTAATCATTTCCTTTGGCTCATTCCAGCTAATTTATCAAACCAATCTAAGTTATACATTTAAGCCCATATTCTTTCTCTTTAGCTCCATTTTGTTTTTAAACTACACCACTCACAATAATTAAATTCCCGATAGACAAATTACAACCAAATTCACGAAGAAGACATCTACAAAGCAGTGCATCTATAGAGTCCTCCCCACACCAGTCTCTTACAACTATGGTATTTCATTTGTTTTCTTTTTCCTAGAATCAGAGGAGTTACCTGATTTTCTGAAGAAAATAAAGCAGAAGATGATTGTTTGTAAAAATTAGCCTTCAGAAGTAAAAAAAGGTGTTTATTTATAGGGAATATGGACAAATTTTGATAACAATAAACAATGATCATATAAAACGATAACAATATATTTTGTGTTGAATTATATGCAAGTGATTGGGATCTGTGGGATCCAAATATCTTAAGTGCATTGTATGTACTTGTTTTACACAAGAGTTCATTTAATTATTTTACAAAGTGTAAAATAATAAACTCATAGATGCCATATCTTTTATTGCTGTTTATGTTTCAGAAAAGTACCCAGCGTGCCACAAAATAGAAAACAAAGCACAGAATCAAATTTAATTACAACAGTTCAGTCCAATGAAATGAAGGTAAATAAATTTGTTTCAATATGGTCGAGTCCTTCATAACTGATCCCCATTTAAATGTATTTCTGCTGTTAATAGAAAAAATATGTTTTCTTCTCCAAAAAGTACCTAGTTTTTTTTAAATTTTGAATTATCATAACTGTTGTTTATGTAACTATTCTAATGTAATCATTCTGAAATTCAGTTCTGTATTTAAACTGTTCTGTAAGTATGTTTAAGAAAAGTTTTTTTTTCCTTAAAACTTGATCATACTTGGGATATTTTATCAATTTTTTTTCTGTTCAAATAGGATGAAAATATAGAAAATGCAATTGATACAATGATTGATGATTTAATTGGAGAAACTGCTTTATCCATAAATAAAATTAAGTACGTGAAAACCTTGAAAAAATCAGAAAATCAACAAACAGAAGTAAGTTTTTTTAGATTTTTATGTAATTTAAAAGAAAATATTTTGTGTTTTTTTTATGAGTGGCAGCCTTATTGAATCTTTAAAATGCATATCAATGAATAAATTTAAAACCATCAAAAAACTTTTATTTTCTTTTTGTGATTCAAATATAGTTTAGAATTTTTTTTTATATGGGATAGACAAAAGCAATAAGAATTAATCAATATTTTAAGGTACCTAAAGACAAAAATATTTACTTGTGTAAAAAATTGTAATTAACTGTAAAGGTTACCTGTTTTTATTTATTATTGTTTACATCAATGCTATTGTTAAATAGTATATTATGAGGTGTATTTATGTTTATTCTTTTAAACATTGTCTGTAGGAAAAGGATAGATTGCAACTAACCTGTAAAAAAGGAAAACTAAGTGATGAAAGAATTTCCCACTCTAGTCATTGGGAAAAAATAAGGAAAAATTTATCTCATTTGAAAAGCAAAATGTGAGTCAAGGTTTTAAATTCCTCCTAAATTTTACATGTGTTATAAGACAAGCATTTTTGGAAAAATTTCCAATTCTAAAGTGGGTGAGTCAAATTTATACAAAGTTTGAAAACATTGTTAATTGTAACAGATTTATTAGTTTAATCCTCTCTCCCTGGTAGGCACTGTGTGCCTCTGAGGTTTTTGATTTAATTTGAAGAGTAATGTACATATACGTGATATGATAGCATTCTTCCGTCTTCCTTGCCCAACCTGGAGATCGGGTGTGCTGGGTCCTTCCTTTAATTCTTGTGTAAATGTAAATTGTGTGTATCGTCCTCTTTAAAATGTCTTCGTCAAAGTGTTTGCCTGCTTTTGAGTAGTTATATTATGAAATTAAAGTTTCATAGAAGCCCCTAACAATCATATTAAAATAAATTATCAGCTGTGACGCTTATGCCAGTACATAAAATAGAAACATTATTGCATTGTTAAAAGAAACTATTGCTTATCTTTCAGAAAGTAAATAACAGCACCAAATAAATAACTAGGAGGGTAGTTTAATGCAAATGAGAGCAATTGGTCAATGTAAATAACTGATGGGCTTTCTTTCTTAGGGGAATTTCTTTTCTTCCCAGACTCTCCGCTGTTGCGGGGGCATTTTTTGAACTGTCCTTTTGGCAGTTATCATCACTGGTTAATTGATTACAAGCTGACCAATAGACAAAATGTTTTCTTTTTGTCTGAAAGTCAGACATTTCGTTTTTCAATAGAGCAATATCGCATTTCAATGGAGTGCTAACATTGAGCGGTGATTAGGGCCACCCATAAAGAAACTATTAGTGACGGGGGCTTGCTCTCTGTTAGGGGAGGGAAGCCCTTCGATACTCGCAGCTAGCGAGGTGTGTGGCAGGCTCCAATGTTGTTGATTCATGGGAGGGATGGTAGAAAATTTTAACTAAGCTTATATGCAACTTCTGAATTTTTGGTAAATTTTTTTGAAGAAAAACTGCACCCTCAGCTTATATACAGATACATACTGTAATTTATATCTTACCTCTTCATGTTGGAATTTTTTTTGCTTAAAAATTAATGTTTTTTTAGGGAAAAAAATGGTTTTTTTTGCAGTGTAAAATCATTTTGCTCTTATTCAAAAACTGAATTGATTATTTTAGGGATATTGGTACTGAAGAAACAAAACACACAAATACAGATTGTGAACCAGAGTTTGGAACAAAACAGGTAGATGAGCAACCAACATTGTTACAGAATATAAAAGTGCCAGTTACAGTTAGTCCCTCAACCTCCTTGGAAAAAACTAAAATATATATCAGTACTAAGTCTGTGAAAGAAATTTACAAACAAAGGAAAGAATTTTGGAAGTATTTAGAAAGCATATCTCGAACACAAAAGGGGAACTTCAATCCATGGACTTTATCTAATATGTAAGTTAAGTATATTTATATTGTTCCCCAGATTTTTAAACTACCTTTCATTCTTTTTTTACAATTAGCTAAAATTTTTATCTATAAGGTGGTATTGACAAAGTATTGAAGTTTTCAAGTACAGTCAAGTCCTCTTAATGTGATCACTTTTGGCCAAGATTAAACTGGTAGCAATATATGATTGATAACAATAAGCAATTGAATAATACTTTGGAAAACATTTTAATTAAAAGTATTTGCCTTAAAATCATACCTATGCAATCCTAATTTAAGTATTTAAAAACTGTTTTATTGTATGTAAAAATTGTTTTAGGAAATGCAAGAGTAGTACAATTTTTACTGATAAATTTATCACTTTTTATGGCCCATTTTGAATGATTTGTAGAAGTGGTCCAAATTATCCATTTTATCTTTTAAGCCCAAACCCTTTTTCTTTAGATCCATTTTTTTCTAACTAGCACCACGCACAATAATCTTAATTCCAGTAAACAAACTGCAACATCAAAATCACAAAGAAGACATAATCAAAACATTGTTCATTACAATCCTAGCACTTTTGTACAATAGCTTATCTTTTATTGTTTGTTCCAATTTAATTAACTAGTCTGCACACATCTGATTGCATTTGTGACCAAATTATTTTATGATAGTCTATTCCCAGTAGAAGTTTGTTGCACCATTCTAAGATACTCAGTCATAAATATTGCTTCAAATAAATTAAAGCTAGTTTATGTAGCAGTTAAAAATGTGTGTATGTTTTACAGCTTTATGTTATTTTCAGGGTAGCTGAATCTTTATTAGATGATTGTATATTGGATGTTAGCAAAGAATTACAAGACATCCCTTCTGATATGATAATGGGACTCTATAATCAAGAATTCTTGATATCTTTAACAGATAATTAGGTTTATTTTTAAAAACTCATTCCTCTATTTATTACAAATTTCCTTGTAAATAGTTTGTTTATGCAATCATTTTTGTGCTTAACCCTTAACTTGTAGTGATTAGGACATAATTAAATTAAAACTAACTTTATAAAAGTATTTTCATTTTATTAAACTTACTGGGATCCATGTAAAACTATATTTTCATCAACAGCCTAATTAAATCAAAGGATATGTATTTTTTTTTAAAGATAAATAAACATTTAAACAAAACTGGTACTATAACATTGCTGATATATATTTTATTCTTAATAAGTGCATAAGATTAAAGTAAAAAGCCTGAACACTGCAAATGAAAAAAAATTGATATTTCTGAATTTTCAAGCTCAATAAATATTATCACTGCTATAAATATGATTTTCAATATATACGAAAGTGAGCTGAAAAGTAATGCACATCTGTGGCGGTACGAGTTCGTGGCACGACTATGATGGGGTTCGTGGTGCGACTACGACGTTTTGCCTTGGATGTGGCATACGGACGCCGTAAGGAACTGAACGGAAGAGGGAAATGGCCACACATCTCTTTGTATATCAGGAAAAAAAGTCGTTCAGAATCAGGAAAGGTGGCATTTTTTTAAAAGTGAAATTCCTTCTTAATACTAATGTGCAGATTAGAATGTTAATCCAGCATATTTTGAGAGCTGAAAATGTACAGTCATTTTTTTTAGTGCTATGTAAACACGAGTTAAACAGCATACTTTTAAGCTGTTTTTTGATCAAACCAATCCGATCTTGAGTTTTTTTGTATATTAAAATCAATTGGATAAGGTTTTACTCGGATAATAATGATTAGTATTTCACAAAATTAAGTATATTTTTATCAAAAGTTAAAAATCAAATATCTCGGAAACATATTGTCTACACCTCGTCATCTCTCTATGGCAAAAGGTCGATATTGTGGCAAGTGCGAGCCACGGGTAGATACCGAAAATTTGTTGCAATATCATCACAGATCATTAAAAATTGCGATCACACAATTTTTTCTCTTGTGATTGGAAACTGATTATCCATTCTTGATGAAAAACGTACACAAATTCGTTAAAGTGGCAAATAAAAAATTTTAACCGATTATTGTGTTTATATTAAAATGTATCTGAAAATATCAGTTTTGTTGCAGAATTTGTTTTACTTTTTAAAAAAGTAATACTTTTAAACTAGTTTTTCAAGTGAAGTTTGCTTTTGTTTTCACTGTGCTATTGTTTTGACAGACAATACTTTTCAGCCCACCCTTGTACTTTTAAGCTAATTTTTTTTTATCAGGAAACATTAATTAAAAATAATAATAAAGAACTGTTAATAATAACTACAAATTCTTCAATCCAAAGTGCATAAATTATTCAATACTAAACAGATTATACAGTGGAACTTAGATAACTCAAACATGCCTATTTCAAAATTTTTATTGTTAATTAAAAAAAAAAAATAAAATAAAGGGCCCACATTTAACTTTTTAAAAATTAATTTTACTTTTTTAATTCAAAGATTTTAGCCCTTTTTAGTAGTCTTTTCACCTTCTAATTGTTCAGACTGCACTGTACCACTTAAGAAAAAATCATTAAGTACAAGTATTTTCAGAAGATTCAAAACATCCCTTACAAAGTGATGTTATTTTCATCTTTGTAATAAGTAATTTTTACTTATTCAAATGGTAATATTTTTGAATTATTTTCAAAAAGTTGAATTTAGGTTTTAAATAATAAATTTAAAAAGTTAAACCATGTCCATCAAGCAAACGGTCCATCAAACTCTTCCCTTTAAATGATAAATAAACATTAACATTTATTTATGATTGGCTCTCATTTTAGGCATGGGCACCAAAAGTTTTGATAATTTAAATCCCCATAACAATAGTGCATTCTTGTCTGCAAAACCCGATTGGATTAACAAGTACATTTTACTGCTTATCAAAAGTGGAAATTTGATTGAGAAAAGGGAGTATTTTTCACCATAACCACTGGTTCGGGAAAGGTTTGGAAACTCCAACTCTCAAGCGTCACCTCCAGCCATGGACCGGTTTCGTCCTTGTTAGGACTCATCAGCACGGCATAGGAAGGTAACGCAAGAGAGTGGAGGAAGGCTACTAGTCAAGCCGACTATAATGGAAAAAGTGGTGACCATGATTAGTCAACCACTATCTGCCGGAATGAACTGCGCATTCCCTGGACAGATTTAATTTCCATATTGGCAAGTGTGAGAAAAGGGAGTATTTTTCACCATAACCACTGGTTCGGGAAAGGTTTGGAAACTCCAACTCTCAAGCGTCACCGGAAATTTGATTATTTGTTAGTACATACACACAATAAATGCAATATTAGTAACAAATTAAAATTTTTATTAACTTATAAAAATACATAAAACAATGTATCTAAAAATAAACAAAATCATTTTAAAGTGCTGCATAATATCTTGTTGGTCTTTAAAAGCACATTATAAAAATAAAAATACTCAGTATCTAAAATTAAAAAAAAAACATCAACATACTTCAGTACCAAAATTAACTTTTACTAAGATCTGAGTGTGTGAACTTCATAAAAGTTAAAACTTAACTTGGCTACTTAAGCACCTCCTTCGAAGGAGAGGGAAGGGAGGTGGAGTAGTTCTTGGTGAGAAGTAACCAGTTTGGCGCTCTCTCTCAATACCTTTATAACCCCAGGAAGAAAATAGCCTTCCCCGTTTAGGTTTACTATTACCGCCTAGCTGGGGCAGACAGACTTTACTAATTAATTAGAATTGCATAATAATTGGTAACTGAGTATTTTTCTGTCAAAAAATGTAAATTTTTCAAGTCAATTTTTTATACATACTACATAAATTATGAGATGCAGATTTTCAATATTTTTTGCCTTAGAATGAAATGCTTTATATTTTCACCTACCAGCATTTAGCAAATATTCTTGAAAAACAGGACCAAAGAGTAGTACATAGGGTGATACTTAGTAATTTATAATTATCTAAACTGGGCTAACAGAAAAGTACCAATATTTTTACAAGCTCAACAGATCCTTTTAACAAGTAGCTTTAGATTAAGTTCTGGAAAATTATGGCTTTTGTATAAGTATATAAACTTTTACAATTTTATAAAACTCAGTTTTAAATCACAAAATTAATATTCATAAGGTAATTGTATTATGTCAAAGATAGCCTAGGAAATATTTGTACAATGATACATTTAACCAAATATGTACAAAATAAGAAAAAAAATTAGGAAAATAGTTGTATGTGGGAGCTTACAAAGGATCCTAACAAAAACTTTGGCACTTTTTTTACACATTAAATGCAATAATAATGTTCTTGAAGTTACTCTTATTTACTATTAATATCTGATACACATAAGCAATAGGAAAGACAATATATGGTTTCTAGTGTTCGGCACTAGTTAACTAGAACTAGTTGCAACTTGTAGTTAACTACCGATCAACTAGTAGTTAACTAGTAGTTTAACTACTTTTGGTTTAAACTAGTTTAACTAGTAGTTGAACTACTTTTTTTTAATAACTACTAGTTGAAACTACTTTCAAATTTTCAACTACTTTAAAAAAAATTTTGTTTAAAATTTTTATCAAAATATACAAAAATTACACTGCTATTTATAACTCCAATGTCATGGTAGAGTACTTAAATACCATAACCAGAAATAAAGCGCCGTTTTGAGCGAAGCATAAAGTTTTTTGTGATATAGATAAGAAAGATGTATTAGAATTTGGGCAAAAAATAGGTTATGAAATTAAATAGACTAGTTAACTAGTAGTTAACTACTTTGGGAAATAGTTAACTACTAGTTGCAACTAGTCCCAGGAAAAAATAGTTAACTACTAGTTGCAACTAGATTTTCCCAGACTAGTCAGTAGTTGGTAGTTAACTACTTTTTGACCACTAGTTGCCGAACACTAATGGTTTCTAAGCAATCAATCCATGTCAAAATTTTAAGAATTCCTCTCGACCACTTACTTAACCATTCGATCTGATCAGAATTTGTTCACTTTGTAAGAAACTTCCCTGATTTTTCAGAGTGTCTTTTGGATATTGCTTCTTCCTTTGTGTTTTATTTTATTTTCATGATTTTTGTTCTCAAATTTTAAAATAGCTGTCTAACACTCAAGAAGGAACTGATCCCTTTCTATCTTTAAAATTTTTGTTATAATAGTTGATTGTCAATGTATTCTCTTTTCTTTCTGATAGGTCTGAAATTTTCTCATTCTCTCTTTTTCTCAGATAAAGAATGGAATTTAAATGCATATGATTAACCGATCGAGAAGTAGATTAGTTATTTTCTTCACCATTGCTGTTGCTATAACAATTACAATCCTTTGGATATCATAGAAAGATATTTGCAAGATATTTTGCATTGATTGTGATATTGGAATGTGTTTAACCACTTGGTTTATAAAATTCCCCCCATAAAAGTTGAGTTTTAAAGATGAATGTAAATAATTTTAACTAAAAAACTAAAACTTAGATGTAGTGAATGTCTGGTGAAAGAAAATATTTTATTATATCCACCTACAGTTCTTTTAAAGTTGTATTTAACTGTACTCTTCAAAACCTCAGGAAGAAATAAACTTTCTTCAATGTAAAACCCCTTTGTTAAGGAGTATTAAGAATATCAATAACATGAAACAGATTTTAAACTAAGTCCAACATATAGTTTTTAAATCTAACTTATAGACTGCAACGTTACTTGACCCTGGAGAAACAAGCTGTGAGCAAACAAAGAAAGTAATTCCTAGTGCAGTGTCTGAATTTTTAGTGTAGGTAATTTAGAATTTCAATTTATAAATATGATTACTTTGTTAAACCCAGGTGTATATTAGTGTCTTTTTATCACGGTTTATGTACTGAAACTCCTCCTAGCAACCCAACAGGCTTTCTGTTCACTCAATTTCTGCAGTGACATCATAGGGTCAAGAAACATTGCAACCAATTATAGAAACAAATTGTATTCAAAATAAATAAGCTCATTTAAACCAAATATCCAGTCTTCTAAGTAGCATCTCCCTTCAGCTGCTATCAATTGGAATGCATGTAGAATCATCAGCCCAATCTCCAGGTTGCAGTAAAGACTCAAATTCTGAGGACTTCGGTTTCTTTTGTTTCGGAAAAAGCTTTCTGAAAGACTTCATTTTATGCTCCATGACATCTATAAAGATAACAATTATTTAATACTCAAATATTCATCATTCAATATCAGAAAAAAAGAAAGCATTTGAGGTGTTTCAAAATGAAACCTAATTCTTGGTTTCATGAATAAAATTCAGAACCAAAACATAAAAAGAATTAAAGTTGATAAAAAAAAAGAAAAAATATATATTCAATTAAATTATTCTATTAGAACAAAGAAATAAATCCAAAAAAGTAATAGGTTTTTGGCAAAAACCTATTACAAATTACAGACAATTGAAATTGATAATTTTACGCAAATTATAAAATACTTTATATAGTTTAATAAATAATCGTATAAAAATAATATAAAAAAAAAAGACATTTTTTTTTTGTTTCATTTAGTAAGCTATTAAAACTAAACATAAATATTCAACTTCTAACTATGTGACATGGACAAATCTGTTACCTCCATTTGGCACCAAGTCTTCTATTTTGGGAACATACAAGGTGTTGGCTATTAAATAACGAGACTGATACTGTAAATCCTAATGTATTTAATTTATCTATATTTAATTATAATCAACTTTAATATACATCCCTCCTCTACCCCTAGACCACTTTTTATGAATTTTCTGTTTGAAAAAAATTTGGAAGCCTTCGTATGCAAACTCCTTTATAACTTTTGCCGGATTTTCTTTCACAACTTCAACATACTAAAATCATGTTTTTTTTAATTCAGATTTTACCTTGGCAGTTAGATAAAAGTCCCATGAGACAAGGTCAGATTGAAAAGGTGGATGATTTAACTCTGGGATGTGGTATTTGGCTAGAAACGTCTTGACAGACACTACAGAATGACCCGGGGCAAAGTCTTTATGGAGATCCCATGACTTGCGAGTTAGAATTGCTAAGCAAAATTTATCTTGCACATTATTTGTCAATGCAAACAGTTTCAGCAATTGCAAAAATACATAAACCACTGTTAAATCGAATGAAAATTACCAACATTTTCAGTAAATTCATACGATTTTTTAATGAGAAAGGGTTTGTAGCGCTGTAAATCCATTTCTATATCTTCGCAGTTATCTTGAAAATACTAACCCCCATAAAACTTGTGTACATGACAAATATTCATCTCCATATTTGTTTTAAAAATGAGTTTTAGTATTAGTAGCCATTTCTTGAAGTTTTGTGTGAAATGTAACAAATTTTTTATTGAAATTAACTATTTTTCTGGCAAAATGGAACAATATGCTTTTATATAAAAATACACTACAGCCAGATAAATTTGTTTACAAACACAGGAGTTGCTGCACAGAATACAGCAAGTTCCATACTAAACAACCATCCAATGTTCAAATTTCTCACACGCTTAGTTCTTTTGTAGGAGCACCAGTCTCGTTATTTAATAGCCACACCTTGTATATCTCTGGTCCAAGTAAAATTTTTTGAAAATTTAAACCATCTCTCATCCAGCCCGCAGACACCTTTCTATCTACCAATAAAATTACGGATATGTGGTGTACTCAATTCAAGAAAAGGTTCAAGATCCCCCCAAAATTCGGACTAAGGACCAAAATGAGTTAAAACCCTGTTTTTTAGGGTCAAATTTCCAAAAATTTTGTGGGGGAGAACACCCAGACCCCCTGTTTGTACTTTGAAAACTAAATTAGTTTCTTAATTAACTAAATTATTAATTTTCATATTAATTTCAGCAAAATGAGAATCATACCTAAAAATGCATTAAAGAGGTACACTAAACCTATTACATATGTGCTTAGGGATAATTTTAGGTCTCCCGGTGCAGAAGTCTAGTTTGGGGCCTGATAATTACTTAATTTTCTTAGAAGGATATTTGGTCCCCTCCCGAAATAAATTTCTAGTCACGCCACTGAGATCCAAGATGTTAAAAAAAAAACTAGTGTGCATATTGTAAATTAAAGAGGTTTTTTTCTCTTGTTAGTAATAATAATTATGATTTAATTGTAAGGTTGTTACTTAATTGTTCTTTCAAACATAATTGAGAACCCCCATTTGAACTACCCACAAGCAGGTACTGATACGGATTCTTTTTTATTTGGACCTCGAGTATGTAGTTGGCCCCCAAATGGTTGTTTAATAGTTAATGCGGCCCTTGGGCTGAAAAGTTTGGAGACCCCTGGTTTAGAGGGTAAATCCAAAGAAACTGGGCCTGGGTGACATTTTTGGGGAAACTTGGTGTTGCCAATGCCATTTATTGGCGAGTAAGCAATTCAACTTGTATAGAACTGGGTTGCCAGAATTCATTTTATTGGATTCTTTGGATGACTCGATTAGAGAAACAGATTTAATCTCCTAACATAAAAAAGTTATTTTTTTTCTGTGCAGATCATAGAGCAACCTTTAATGGGTTAAAGGTAATATTACTTATGATAAATTCATTCTACTACAGAAATGAAAACAAGAGGCCTAATACAAATTATAAGAACTCTGGATATCTTGGTTGAAGAGAAACAAAATTTTTTATAAAATAGATAAGGATTTGATAAAATGAAATTTAGAAATGTGGATCCAAGTCTCAGCTAGATAACTTCTCATGATGATAGTGATAAGAGAAAATTTCATTAGATAACTCATAAATAAGAGAATAACCAATAAAATTATCCTTGAATGAATACTTCTTTAAAGCTTAAATCTTTTTATAACAAAAGAACATTTTTTAAAGTACTCAGAAATTCTATGTAAGATCAACATACACTCATATGTATATAATTAAAAATGAACAACAAAACTAATTTAACCTTATAACAATAACAAATGTGTCATCAGAAAAGCTGCAGGTTTAACATCATGACATAACCCTCTTTATTATTATTTAAGGAAGAGTCAACCCAATAATTATAATTATGAAACAATTCCATGGATTAATATTTGACATCATTTTCTAACTATAAAGGTGAGATAAAGTTGGGGTATTAATAAGTACTAGTATCCAAAAGGGAGATAAGCAATATATTCACAAAAGTAATCAGTTTTGAAACTTAAAAACTATTTTAACAGGACATGCCATAGAAGAATTACTTTCCAGTGATGGAAACAGGTTTTTCATTGTTTGAAAGTACAGAACTAAGCAAATAGTAAGTACCAAATATCATAAGACTCAAATGATGAACTCTATATAGATAAAATTAAATGTTTAATTTAGGTCATTCATAGAATGATCAATTTTGGAAGATGCATTTTCAAATGAAAAATTTCTTGATTTGAGTTTTATTGACTTTTCATTGTTGCTCTGTCATCTGATTTAAAGTCTAAAAGTTGCATAACACCAACTATATCCATGAAATATTTGGTAAAACTAGAGAAAATTATAAAAATCTGGGAAATGTTTTGAAAAATCAGGAGCAGTGTGGGCGGACCTGGAAAAAGTTGTAAACTTCCCCCGAAACTAATAAAATTTACCTGAACCTAATGCATTGCTCCTATGGAGCTGGCTTCCTATGTATTTTAGTGTGCTGATAACGGAAAAAATAATGAAAAAATTCCTATATGTCAGGATTTTGCATAAAACGCATAATTATTATCAAATCTGGCCTATTTTCCCCAATTTTAGGTGTTTTTTTATCCAAGAGTTTTCAACGAAATATTAAGCTATAACTATTTTTATATATAGTTCATATCAGTGCCTTTAAGATACATATTTCCAAAAATCCCTAACTGTCAAATTTTTATTTTATTTTACGTCCTAAAAATAAGGGGGTCATTTTCGAATTTATCACACTAAAAACCACAAGAGAAATCATTTCAATAAGTAATTTGAATAAAAAAATATTTTTTAAAATTTAATTTAATTATTATTGAGATATTGCCCTTTTTACCTGAATTGTAAGCAAACGTGATATTTTAGAATATAGTAATGAGGTCATTTTCAGATTCACAGCACCAATATACATAGAAAAAATGTTTTAAGGAATATACTGAATTAAATAATTGGTTTTATTTGTCTATATTCATTAATTTTGAGGTATATTTCTCTCATTAATGTAAATTGTCAAAAAACCTGACGTATTATAGGAGCAAAATGGAGGTCATATTTGAATTCAGCACCCCAAATGTTATAAAAATAAGTTGAACTATCCAAAACAACTTTTAGACAGTTACTTTTTTGCAGACCTGTGTTTAAAATAAATTAGTGAATATTTATTAATTTTTAAAACTAATTATTGATTTAATGATTTTCACTTTAAGTGAATTGTTACTTTAAAAAGATTGTATGTTAAACCTGTGCTTTTTAATTTGGCGGACCAGTCTTTTTAGTTGAGGACGAGTAAGATTGGCAAAGCATTGGTCCGCAGAACCAGCAGTGGCATAATTAAGGAGGGGCAGTTGCCCCCCAAGAATTTTTCCCTACTGTAATTTGCCCCCCCCCAAGAATTTTGAAGTGAAAATATCAATAGTAATTTTTAAAAATAGGAAAACTACTACTGACACTTTCTCTTTAATAGAAATCCTCAAGGCTAATTAAAATCAGTGCGTCAATTTACCATCTTCTGATACTGAGTACTTTTTTTATTCCCTTTCGCAAGCCCATGCAAGGAGATGACCTCCAAAAACTTTGCCCCTCCCACAGGAGTTGATATGTCTTTTAGCGTCCAGTTGACAAAGTCTTGAGTTCATTGAGGGATATGCAGCTACTCTATCACACCTTTTCATTCAGTTCGTTCACATTTGTTTTCAGATGAAGAACTTATTATTTTATAGCTAGTAAATGATTGACTTACAGCATTGACAATCATTAAACAATCAATTTCATTCCCTTTTAAATTTTACATTTTTTTTTTTGCTTTTTATTTTTATCCTATTTGTGCATAAAACTAATAAAAAACTCATTTTCAAAACTAAAAAAAAAAAATTATTTAAAAAGTTTTTAGCATTTTTACACAGTTAAAACTTTGTTAGGAAATAAATCCATAAACTTTCAAACTTTCTTCAACTCTACAAAATTTATAATAGTTTAAATGACCTTCAAGGGGAGCATAGTTATAATAGTTTCTGTTTCAATAGGTATTCTGCATTCTGAGGAGAATTCTAAATCTTGAGTAAAATTGAATGGAACAGAACAAAAATTATAAATTTTCTTTTCTTTCATTCCCTCAAAGCATGACTGTTGGACTAATTTGTTAATTATTTCTAACAATATGAGTATGGCACCACAGGTAATCTAAATTCTATAGGACAAGTATTGTCAACACAAACATTTAGGATTTAAATATTCGTGAATTTTAAAAATATTCGTGAATATTTTTAAAATTTAAATCCTAAATTTTAAAAAATAAAATTAATTAAAAAATAAAAAAAAATAGAAACTGATCTATTTTGGTGACTAGAACCCCTCCAAAAATGAGTCTGATAGAAGCTCTCTTTGTCCTATATGTTTTGCCCTCCCAGTCAAAAAGTTGAACCTACCCCTGAGAACCAGTGTTTTTTTTTCACAGTCTCTAATGCTGGTTTTATCTGCATTTCAATCAGTATGTGAGAGTAAACAGACTTTTTTACCAGTCCTCAGGCAAAGCTGACTGCTTTTAGAAAATTTGTAACATGCATCAATAAAAACAGATAAGCAAAATTTTTGGAAAAAGATTATTTTTTGATAGAATCTGTTAAAGTAAATTGACATAAAAATATAGGAAAGATGTCACTTTAGAAATTATAGGACAAATTTAGGACATTTTCTTTAATTTCTAAAAAAATTAGGAATTATAAGATGACTGCTATCACTGCTTTAGCAAAAAGAAGCTGATTTGAGGCAGAAAAGTTTTAGTAAATTTGTAAGGGTGAAGCCCATCTGTACCAGATCAGATGTTTTATAAACTTATACCTATTGCTTGGGCAATGCATTATATGATGCCACATAGAATGAACTCGTTATAAATTTGTGTCTGTTAAACAAAAGGGGTTAATCCAAAGAAAGCGGGATGTGCCAAATATGGCGATAAAATAGTGGATTTTGGCAACCAAGCTATATAGAAGTTGAATTATTTACTTGCCAGTAAACAGCATTGGCAATACTAAATGCTGCATAGGCCCAGTTTCTTTGTATAAGGAATAAAAATCTTTATAGATATTGTTCTCTTATAACCATGAACTTAGACAAAAGTACCTTTAAAAAGGACTCTTTCATTAAAATTTGGAAGAGGTACCCCTTGAGACTCAGGACCATGGTAGTTTTTCCACATCTGAGACTGGGCCACAGATATTACAAGCAACACACAAATAAATGTCAACGTAATGGTGGCCCAAATTGCATCTTTAGATCTAGTTAAAGTTCTGTGAATCTTTTTCAAAATATGAATGTTTTCGGTTGTTTTTTGAAAGCTGACAGTAGTAGTAGGACGATACTCAGCATGTGTCCTATTTTCTTCCTGAATTCTTGTAACTAATTCTTGAGTGACTGATGAAGACGAAAAACTATGAGGATGAGATGTACGTTCTGTGACTAAAACCTCACTTTTAAAAGAGCTAATTGTAGAACTGAATTTCATTTCATTAGTCAATTTCGAGGTCGTAATATTTAGATTGGCGATTGCTCCCGAAATGAAACACATAACCAAAAATACTTTTTCGATCAGCTGCATTTTCGACTTGGATACGAATCGGAAAAATTTCTTTCCATGGTTTAGGGGAATACATTAATAGAAAAGGCGTATATTCCTTATCTTTTCATGACAGCAGTAGCAGACAGACACGTTTCACGACACAATTGCTAATTGTAAAGAAAATATTTATGTTTTTGTTTACAACAACCATTGCCAACGTTTTACTGTAAATTTCGTATAATGAAAATTTTAACTTTAAAATTAGTGAAAAATTCCTCTAATTTTCTCTTTTTCAAATACATGGAATCAATTAATACACATTTTTGAGGAACTCAAATATGTACAAACTGGTCATTTTCATTTCTTTTGCACAAGCATTAACACATACATACTAAACACAAGCATCAATTATTCTTTCCTGAAAACTTAGAATATTTTACTGTTGAAATTAATGAAAAATTTTAAAAATTATGTTGAATTATTTTGGTTTTTCTGAGGGTTGTTTTATTAAAAATAAAAATAAAGTGTACAAGGTACTCGGCACACTTTCTCCTCTAAACTATGCATATTTCCCAATCATGTGTATGTGATTATCATGCGAATATAAAAGCATAAAAATTTACATCAAATCGTTCAAACTTTATAAAAAAACGTCAAGTTATTTGGTTTTACACCTTTTATGCGTTAATATTTGCTTGAGGTTTTAGTGTTATCGTTGAATCTACCTCCAGGCAAGTATGCTGTTTATTGTTATAAGTCGAAAGTGGGATTTTGTTATTATCTGGGAAACAGTTTCTAGGGTAAATTTTCCTACACAGAATATTTTGCTGGGCCTAAAAGCATGAAAAAGTTTTGATTGCATTTGAAACTTCTACATTTCCTTATTTGACATTCGGATGTGAACTAAAGGTTACTCGCGGAGGTACCTGTTTTTTCTGTTTGTGTTATGATTGTCCGCCATGTTTTCTTCGCGGTCCAAAAGCCTGGGCTTTTCCGGATAAAATCTAAATGTATATTAGTTTCCTTTTGATCTATAGCGTGCTGAGCTGAAAGCTTTTTAATTTTAATCCTTCTTTTAAGCAGCTTCTTTAAGAATGACAATCGTCTTAAGTAATGTGTTTGTATACCAAACACGGGGATAACAAAACTGTAAACAATAACGCAGTGACATTTCTCCAGAGTTGATTCTCATTCATATTATAGTGCCAGGTTTTTTAGGTATGTTAACCTGAATCTTATTAAGGTTTTAGAATAACTTTTTTCCAGATAATTCAATTAAGGGCTTAAGAAGTATTCTGAAATAAGCAAAGTTATTCAAAAGGATAATATTAACTTCATGTAATAAAATGTTTGACACCTCAGCGGTTATTTTCTTAAGCAATATACCTGTGCTTGAAGTTTATTGAGTTTTAAATCTCGGCTAATGTTACTCTATCTAACCTATTGTAAAGGAATTTGTAGGTGAAGGTTGTTTGTGGGTGACAATTTAAAGAAATCATCATACTACAGGTAGCCGAAACAGGTCCTCCATGGTGATAAGGGCGATGAGTTTCCTAGAACTGGAGACCAGGCGATTGCAAACTGGGGTAATCCAATAACATCGGGCCTGAAGCCATAAATGTTGATAAAATAGTAATTCTGGTGGTCCAGCTCTAGAAATTGAATTGCTTATTTGCCAATAAATGGCATTGGCAACTCCTAAATGTTGCTCAGGCTGCTCTTTCTTTACTGACAGCTGTTTTAGAGCAGTCGCTTTGAAGGACCTGCTTCAGGTGTGTTATGAAAACTTTTTGTTGTATTGTATACAACAAGTTCCAACCTTTGTTTTCTATATTTTGGTTCTTCAAAAGTATGTTATGCCTTTAATAACATAGGCATGTGATTTTCACAAATTTGCTGAAATTGGTAAAAATCTCATAGTAGGGACATTCTAAAGTTAAATGAGCAATATAACTGCTGAATCTGATGGTTGCTGAATGGTTGACGGGTTAATAAGCAAAACGTTGTTTGTGTATAAAACCCACATAGTTTAGTTTGTCTTGAATCATATACTGTTTTTTCTTTGGTTTTTGCAAATTTTACTTTTTGATATAGAAATTGAATATAAATACAAAAGTGTAAACCTAGGTTTTTGTTTTTGGATAATTTTACCCTAATATCTGTATTTACCACTAAAATGAACGGTAGTCAAACTTCTGAATTCTGATAGGCAGTAAAAGAAAGCGTTTTCCCCAATCAGGTTTGACTCCTGGTAAAACGCCGTTCTAGGTAGCGGTGAATTCATCTGTAAATACTCCCAAGAAACTGAAACCTGAATTTGGAAACCCTCCTGAAAGCTGAATTTTCGATTTTCTCATTTAACTATTTTCCTTGCAGAAATGGCAGATGAACCAAGCCTTGAAATAGTGGATGCTGGTGAGATATATCCAAAGCAGTCATTCACTTCTGATGATGGGGTGTTGACAGTTCCTTTCAACCTTTTGTGTGGAGAAGGACCACTATTTAGAGGACGCACCACTGAAGGAATTTTAGTCATCACAAGTTACAGGTTATATCATTCTGAAAGAACCTACATCAATATTCCCCTGGGGCTCATAGATTATGTGGAGTGTAGAGACATATTTTATCTGTTCATTTATTGTAAAGATTGTCGAACTTATAGGTAAGGAAATTTCTGAATCTTGTTGAGGGCTTTAGTAAAAGTAAGATACTTAGCCTAAGGAATAAGAAGGTACGGGTAGATGAGGAACAAAACTAAGGAACTTAAATTTGTTTAAGCAGGACTGTAAAGAGAAGATAGTTTTGTGTTTCAGGCTTATTTTTATTGGTACTTTAGGATTAGGTGGGTGAAAATCTTGTCCATCATCTGACTTAATAATCAACATTTTACAAATTGCAGATAAATATATAAGGAATTAAAAGAAATTCTTCTGGTTCAGATATTTTAACATATTAAGAATGGAATTATTTTTTCCTCTTCAAAATTTTTACTCAGTCTGTATTTATCTTCATAGATGTTAGAGTGGGAAGAAACTATTTTTTATATTTTAGATATGTGTAGGAAATGGCATGTGCCCATTTGACACTAGTTCTTAATGTGAGCAAAATATGAATAATGGCATTAGGGGCCATTCATTAATTACGTAAGGATGATTTTGACAATTTTTGACCCTCCCATACCCCCATTTAAGGGTACGTAAGATTTTTCAAACCCCTCCCCCCTATTCTTACGTAAGATTCCATTTAGTTTTTCAAAATAATGAAATGTTAGAAAAGGATCAGTTACACTAAAACTCTCAGTTTGACGTAAATAAAAGATTTTTATTTTTCAATAGACAAGTAATATTTTTGCTGTCAACTACATATTTTTAAGTTTTTCTGGGGTTATTCAATAGTAATTTAATTAGAATAATTGGAATTTGCTTACATTACCTTGGAAAATCTTGCGTAAGAATAGGTTTGACCCCCACCCCAAGTAAGGGTTTGTAGAGATTTTTCTAACCTCCCCCTCGGGACCCTTACATAATTAATGAATGGCCCCTTATTTTACTTGACTAGTTTTATTTCATTTTTAACTTTCAAACCGATTATAAACTTTGCAACGTAACATAAAAAAATACTAATTTCAACCTACATGAACATATAAAAAACTTATTTAGTATGACCTTGGATGCCAATTCTGAATTTAGGTTTTAATATTGGCATCCACATTTGATCTGTCTCAACCATATACTTAAAACCAAGGTTGTTACGTTTAAAACAAAGCATAAAACATTGTTTAAATGCGTATTTTTGAGTAAGTTGCTCACATTATTTATGCAGCGAACTTGCCATTTTCACTCAGAGTTTAAAAAATTGGTGTCTAGTATAAGGCCAGGGTACAAATTGTTGTGATATAGGTTGTACGCTGTGTGATAAAAAACATGATTCGGTGATGAAAACTTCTGGAAATCAATACTTCAGAATTGTCCAGGTGCAAGCAGAGAGTTTGATAAATCATCAAAATTTATATTTGAATGGTTTGTTAATATAATAACTAGTATGTATCTTTTAATTTGTGTTATATTTTTATGTGTATAATTTGTAAAATATTTTGGGGGATGGCGTCCCCCTCCCTAGCGTCTACCCCAATATCAGCACTTTGAAATAGTTCTTTTTTACGAGTTCCTGTAAAATTGGTAAATATTTTCCAAATGAGATCTCATACTATTTTTATGAATACCTTACTCAAATTTTGTGTCAATCACTCAATTTTTTTTTGATAAAAGGACCTTATAGAACGACAAAAATGAACAGAAATAACCGCTTAATACTATAGTGAGTAGTGACTATGTAAAGGACTAGTGTGACCATATGGTAATGGAATAGTATAACCTAGTTTCAACATATAATTATTGTGTATAAATTTTTAAAAGCAATCTATTGCTGTTCTTTGATTTAACAATATAAATGTGTTAAAAGATTTGTTTTAAAGTGAGTTATGAAGCAAAAAGGAAGACTAACTTATTTTACCCCATATTTGATGCCCAGATCCCTAGAACTGTTTACTCTGATCTGCCACTAAGCAACTTTAATTGTCAGATTAGGAACACTTAATATTTTTGATAGATTGAACTATTACCTAGCCAGAAACTGTAAAATACTTATTGATTTTAAGTTATTTGGGTATATAGGGAAAATAAATATAAATCGCTGTTTTCTGTGACCATAAGGTAATGTTAGTCCTTAATAAGTTGTTTATTTAGATATTTGGTCAACAATTTATTATAAAAATGCAATAATGGCCAAAACATTTTTTACATATAAATGCATATTTTTGTTTGCAATTAAATTTTTTACTCATTAATTTATAGAAGACATCATATCAAGAGCACATGATTTAAGATGGGGAAACATTCTTTTGAAGTAAAGCTGAAATTGAAGGAAAAATCTTTTAGCAAAATGCTAAAATATTTTGATTAATTTTTTTCAAAATCTTTGTATTATACTTAAGTAATTTCAAGTATTTAGGTTTTGATTGTACATTTGCATTTTTTTGCAAAAAGGTTTAAAAATATCTTTACATTCTGAGGGGTTACCAACCATTAGCCATTAATTTGAGGGGTTTAACCATTTAGTTTAAAACCATTTAGCAAAAAAGCCACCATAGCGAATTCCCTGCAACAGCGTTATCACCCTACTAAACGTAATTCAGGGACTGCAGTACTCCTGTTTTCCCTATTTTTTTTAACATTAGCTCCCTTTTTTTTCCTATTTTTACAGCCCATTTTATTCTACCTCCTTTTTTCAGCTTTTCCCACCTTTTATTCCTTTTTTAACCCATTGCAATAGACTTTCTTTTTTTTTTCTTCGATTGATGTCAGGTTGGTACTATTGGTCTGTTATCAAGTTCGCTTGGTAGTTACACACCAACTATTTAATAAACTTAGTGAATTCTTTCATTTCAACATTAAAATATAAAATTTCTAAATTTTTAGAATTTTTTTTTCTTGAAAAATAGTTATACATAATGAATGAATATATTTTCATAACTGAAGGTTATTCTCTTTCTAGGTGTATTTTTGATAACAGTGACGAAACCCAGAAATGGCTGAAGAGAATCCAAAATTGTACAAAGCTTCCAGATAAGATTGACCATTGCTTTGCCTTTCGTTTTCTTTCGTGGACTCGAGAGGAAGAAAAAGACGGCATTGTGTCACAGACACACTTCAACCTTGGAGGTAAAAGGCTGTTTTTTTCTATAGTGTGTTCTATCCATTGTACTAATGACAGCTTGCTATTCCCAATAAGGCAATCGTGTTTGTCAAAATAACTTAACCCTTTCAGTCCTAGTCCTAAATTTTCGATAGGCTTTAATACTAATCTTTGGTGTCTTGGACTGAAAGGGTTAAATGTTGCAAAAAGAAATCCTTAACATAAGTCGTATAGGCATATGGATTTTCAGAGTAAAAAACCAGCCCTTTCCCCAAGAAAAATTATCAGAAAAAGTATACTGGCAATTTTCTAAATGAGAGAAAACAATGATGTCTGTTAATATTAATATTTTAATTCAAATTTTGAACACTATTTAATTGCCATTGTGCACAAAATGAGGGGTATGTGTGTTTAATTCCCAAACATATTTTTCTGGAACAGTCTAATCTGACCCTGCATTTAAAAATCTTAATTGTCACAGAGATGAGAAGCAAGGACTGTATTCATTAAAAATCTTTTACTTAAAATGTTGTATAGTAAGATCCTGGCAAAATGGTATTGTGTATTTAGAAATTTTGTTAACTGAAAAAATAATTATTTTAAAGCATAATTATAATAAAGTGGTGTTGTATTCCAGCTTTATTAGAATCAAAGGATAATTCAATTGACGACTTCACAGCAGAAGCTGAACGATTGGGATTTGATCTTAAATCTGTTTGGAGAATCAGCAAAGTCAATGAAGAATTTAAGTATGTAACCTTTCTTAATTATCAAAGTAGTCAAATGAGATTAAATTTTAATCCATTGAAAGCTACTGAGTAATGAATGTTATGTAAAATTTAATCAGAAGAAATAATTTTTTAGAAAAAAATTAAAATTGTGCATTCAAATCGAAGGTAGTGTATTCAGGATTTGCAATTAAATGTCTCAATATAGTGTTTACAATTTTGGTCACAAAGGTCAAATGCCATTTGTTTTTTGTTTAAGCTTACAAACGGGTCATTCCATTTCAAATCATCCAGCAAAATACAATTTTGTCACCCATAGTCACAGATTTCAATGAAAATTTTTCTATAGATAGATTTTAGCTTCCTCATGACTAATATGAAATTTTACTTCCATATCTCAAGTACTTTCTGAGAAAAAAAATGTCAAAATATTGAAAAATTGGAAGAAACGACATTTTGGAGACTGGTTTTTTAGGCCATGTTGTTGTGTGAAAAAAATCATAACTTCGCTAATTATAAAGATATTATGATGGAATTTTCACTAAAATGTTCCCAAGAGTATGGGGATTAAGAAAAAATATAGCAAAAAAATCCTTTTTAAATACAAGCCCCCCAGAAATTTTGCAAAGTGAAAACTTTTGTAAAAAAACCCAATGAATTAAAAAACTCTCTCACTAAAAAGGCATAGGAGTTATCTACACCAATTTTTCTTTAAATTACACACAAAAGTATAAACTAAAAGACTAGAAAATAAAAACAGTGGGGTTTTGAGTACTAATGTGTTTAATTTCAGAAAAATCGAAAAATTTTAGCTTTTTTGGCAAAAAATTATAGTATGTAGAAATGATAAAAAAAATTATCAGATAAACATTATTTAATTATTGCTAACTAATTTTAAATTTGAATAATTGTTTCTTTCAATGTTATAATTTATCTTTTGTGATGAGAATTTTTATGCATTAGTTTAAGTTCAGTGGTTATGGTCCTCTCACGTCACATCATCCAGGCTATCTCACCCATGATATCATAGACCCATGTTAATTGATTTTTATTAATTGCTGGTTAACCATCCTTAATACCAATGTAAAATTTTACTTTTGGGGAAAATGACTAAAGTATTGAAAAAATTAATAAAGTTTATCAAAATGCAAAAATCTGAACAATTCAATTTAAAAAGCATTACTTTAAAAAAAAAAGATATTTTTAATGCTTGATATATAAACAATGAAAAAAAGGTACAGCAATTATTTTAAATATAGAAGAAATAGTTGCATATACTATACCTAAATTTATGTGTGAGTCAAGAAATTGTTTAAAGCATCATTATTATGAAATTTTTTCTAGGATGCTTTTTCTTCACCAAAGGCATGTTAACTTTTAAATTAAAAATACGACATAAACTAAGAAACTGGAAAATAGCAGTGGCTTTATGAGTATAAATCATAAGCTAAAATATTGTTATGTTCTACCCAAAATTAAAGCTAAAAAAATGCAATTAAATTGATTTACTATAAATTTAACTAAAAGTGGAGGAACATGGAAGATAAGAAAGTATCAGCATGGAAAATCCCTTAGAAATTAAATAAATGATTTATAAAAGCTTGAAAGTATGTATTAATGTATGGAGGAGTCACAAAACCCGTGAGTGCCCCTTTCATCTGGCATTTCAAGTGGTTTCTCCTTTATATTCTTTCTAACTAGTCTTGGTGTACAAAATATACTGTAATAAATTAATGATTCATGCTAGTTGCTTCTGCATATATTCTGATGTCTGGGATTCATCATTCAACAAATCCTTTTCATGCACAAAGAGATTTGAGATTTGGAGTAGTCATATTCTTTGGTTCCGTGAGATGTCTCATTTCAAAGAGCAGCACGAAGTGTTGAAAAAATAGTGATTTGTTTAACCATTGCTAAAAGCAAAATACCTGAAGCCTTGATCTTTGGATTAATTTTTTGTAGTATGCACAGTTAAGTATGTCAGAAAACTTTCTTTTTATACTTCTGTGAAAATTTTATCTTATGTTTTTAAAAAGTGAAGTTATGATTTTAAAAAATATCTTTTAAAAGGGCAACTTCCAAACCTGTAAACTTTACTAATTTCCCCCAATACTGCACATATTTTAAATATTATAGGCAGCATGTAAACCATTCTTTACTTTTAAAAACTTGTGTTAGTGAAAATAAACTAAAAAATGCTTGTTAAAACTTGCCTTCTTATCTAAACCTATCAATAGGTCCTAATAAAATATTTAAATATAACCTTAAATATGAAAAACACTACCCATTTGCTTTCTTAGGAAAAGTTTACATTGGTCTTTTAAGGATGGTTAACCAGCAATTAATAAAAATCAATTATCATAATGATATCATTGGTGAGATAGCCTGGATGATGTGACGTGAGAGGACCATAACCACTGAACTTAACTAATGCATAAAAATTCTCATCACAAAAGATAAATTATAATATTGAAAGAAACAATTATTCAAATTTAAAATTAGTTAGCAATAATTAAATAATGTTTTTCTGATATTTTTTTTTCCATTTCTACATACTACAATTTTTTGCCAAAAAAAGCTAAAATTTTTCGGTTTTTCTGAAATTAAACACATTAGTACTCAAAACCCCACTGTTTTTATTTTCTAGTCTTTTAGTTTATACTTTTGTGTGTAATTTAAAGAAAAATTGGTGTAGATAACTCCTATGCCTTTTTTGTGAGAGTTTTTTTAATTCATTGGGTTTTTTTACAAAAGTTTTCACTTTGCAAAATTTCTGGGGGGCTTGTATTTAAAAAGGATTTTTTTGCTATTTTTTTTCTTAATCCCCATACTCTTGGGAACATTTTAGTGAAAATTCCATCATGATATCTTTATAATTAGCGAAGTTATGATTTTTTTCACACAACAACATGGCCTAAAAAACCAGCCTCCAAAATGTAGTTTTTTCCAATTTTTCAATATTTTGACATTTTTTTTCTCAGAAAGTACTTGAGATATGGAAGTAAAATTTCATATTAGTCATGAGGAAGCTAAAATCTATCTATAGAAAAATTTTCATTGAAATCTTTGACTATGGGTGACATGGTCTGGATGAACTGACATGGAATGACCCAAACATTATGTAGTACTATGCTTTTGGGGTTCTAATTAAAAAGTAATATTGAAATTTTACATCACTCTTTCACACCTTACAAGTTTTCTTCATGGGTAAAAATGTTTCTTTAAGAGTTGCCCCTGAATTCAGGATTATTTAAATGCCCCATTAAGTTTTTACAATTTGTATTTTCCTGTTTTTCCCATTCTGTAAATGTGTTGTCTTAGATGGATTTAAAACACTATCCTAGAGAGGAAATTTTTACTTTCATAGGTAGAAAGAGTTAATATCTAAAATATCAATTAACCTCCTATAATCACTTTAAATTCAAAGTTTTAAATATTTTTTGTTTTCAGAATTAAGTAAAATATTTAAATTACATGTTTTCTTCCTATTTTCCTTATTTTTAAATACCTATTTTTGTAGAATAAAAAATCCTCTGTGCAAGATTATAATCAAAAATGAAAAAGGCAGCGATTTTGTATTTGCACGTTTAATAAAATGTTAAAATTGTACAATTGTTTCGGGGATACTTAAGATCCCCTTCGTCAGCAGGAAACCAACACTCTGATCAAACACAAATATATAGTCAAGCAATTGGGTTAAAGATACAGTTATAACCTACAGGGAAACAAAAACCCAAATAATAAATACAAAAATCAAGATTTCCAAACATCAGAAAGGGGGGGCACACTTGGAAAATCATTTACTAACATACTAGAGTTCTTATGGATAACAAATGCTTCAAAAAAATCAAAGTCAATAGGTTTATTGCAATTTAATATGATAGATGCAGAATTAAAATAAAAAATATGGTTAGAGTCCCAAGAGTGTTTCGCCATTGATGACTTTTCGCGTTCTTGTTTTTTAATGTAATTTTGATGCTCCTTCAGTCTAAATTTTAACGCCCGTCTAGTCTGTCCAATATATGAAAGACCACATTGGCACTGGATTTTGTAGATGCCACAGAGATTAAATTTATCTATAGGGTCTTTAAGGTTGCTAAAAGAGATTTTATTAACCGGGGAAAATTTTGGTTTTCATATTGTATTTTCCCCGGTTAATAAAATCTCTTTTAGCAACCTTAAAGACCCTATAGATAAATTTAATCTGTGGCATCTGCAAAATCCAGTGCCAATGTGGTCTTTCATATATTGGACAGACTAGACGGGCGTTAAAATTTAGACTGAAGGAGCATCAAAATTACATTAAAAAACAAGAACTCGAAAAGTCATCAATGGCGAAACACTCTTGGGACTCTAACCATATTTTTTATTTTAATTCTGCATCTATCATATTAAATTGCAATAAACCTATTGACTTGGATTTTTTTGAAGCATTTGTTATCCATAAGAATTCTAGTATGTTAGTAAATGATTTTTCAAGTGTGCCCCCCCCCTTTCTGATGTTTGGAAATCTTGATTTTTGTATTTATTATTTGGGTTTTTGTTTCCCTGTAGGTTATAACTGTATCTTTAACCCAATTGCTTGACTATATATTTGTGTTTGATCAGAGTGTTGGTTTCCTGCTGACGAAGGGGATCTTTAGTATCCCCGAAACAATTGTACAATTTTAACATTTTATTAAACGTGCAAATACAAAACCGCTGCCTTTTTCATTTTTGATTACCTATTTTTGTGTTTTTAATTATGTGGAAATCACAGCCCTAGTAATAAGTATAATCTTGTTTTCATTTAGGCTGTGCCCTAGTTATCCTCGTTACCTTATAGTTCCTGCTTTTGTTAGTGATGCGACATTACCTCTTTTGGCAACCTACCGTTATTCATGGAGGTTACCTGCAGTTGTTTGGAGGTAAGTTAAAATTTCTGTTTGAGTCATTGTAGTTGAATTTTAAATTTAGTCATTTTATTTTCCACTGGAGTCTCTTAAATTGTATGAGGAACTAAATACTGTAGACTGCTTAATGTGAATACCTTTGGTCATGATTAAACTGATAATATCAGATTTGATAACAAAAAGTAATCTATAATTTTGGCTAACAGTGCAGCTGAGGTCTTTGCCATAAAATTATGCCTATGTAGTTATTATTATAGTTAAAAGTGATTTTGTAGTATGTATTTTGCAACTTAAGTTAGAAAGGAAGCTTTGTAATTGTACTTTGGATTTTCTTACCTTACTAAAATACAAATGCGAAGATTTTTTATGGGAACATATTTTGATTAAGGTAAGGAAGATTCTACTTCTACATCAATCTCTGTTTTGAGATCAATAGAAGACAGGTCACAAAATTTTCTAAACTTACTTCCCTTTTGAAGGGTTTTTTGTTTATTTTAAACAATTTAGAGTTTGACTTTAAAGTTACAAAAGAAACTGAAAGTATTCAGCAAAAGTATTTCAGAATATGGCTTGTTGCATAGTCAGAAGAGTTCAAGAAAGATTACTTTTCTGCGAGCTTTCCCCTATTAAAATGGAAATATAAATCCCTTGTTAATTAAATTAATTGGTAACTCGCGCGCGCACGGTAAATAATTAATTTAAGAGGGAAAATTGTGTTATGAGAAATTTAGCACTTTTGTGTTAAGATGTAGAAGTATAATATTCCTGCATCACAGATGATCCTGGGATTAAATTAAAAAAGTTTATTGTAATTTGCAAAATTCCATGCAGAGAAGTAACAGTATAAATGCTTGCTAAGCTTCACTTAATTTTCTTTCTTTACCTTTTAATCCATGATTTTCTCCCGTAAATACAAATTTAAATGAATCTGAAATGACCACACAAATAAGGAGAGCTTATATTGCAGAATATGAATCTATTTTTCTAAAAATTTCTCTCTACATTATAGAATTGCAGTTGAGAGAAATACTTTTTCCAAAATCACAGTATTTTTAAAAAAATCGCAAATATAAATTAGCGTGGATAGTGAAATTTCCATTCTTTACTGAATCATTCCCACTGTTATTATTCTCTCGCATAGAAAATTGTCAGTGTCTTTTTCTGAGAGGAAGAGTGGTTTTCTTAACCCGAAATGGATTTCAGTTTTAAAGGTTTTAGTCTTTTGTGACTATATATATATTATATATATATAGCATTGTTTGTTAAGAGATTTAAATTGCGTATTGCTTGAATGTTTCATAATTTTCAGGCATCAAACGAATGGCTGTGTGATTGCACGTTGTAGCCAGCCTAGACTTGGGATCTTAGGATGGAGAGAACCTGAAGACGAAAACTTTATTGCAGCTCTATCTGCAGCATGTGCCATGAACCGAGGTTGTGAATCTAAGGTTACTGGTGAGTTTCACATTAGTAATTTTAGGTTATTTCCTAAATAAAATATTATATGCAAGTGTATTACATTTCTGGAAGTTTTCCCATTACTGTTGTTTCAGGTAAATAAGCGAATAGTTATTACTGTATGACCTTTGTTAAATGTCACCTTTGGAATTGGGCGATGGTTAAAAAGCTACAAAGGTCTAATAATCAGGGGAGAGGGAAACAGTCATTTACGGCTTAAAATAACTAATTAAGTGAAAGTTATTAAGGGAAGGAAAATGGAACATTTTAAGCCTTATAAAGTTGAGATATTTTTATTTGTAATCATTTTGCGTAGGGGTTATTTCCATGAAAGTTGAAGCATGCACAATAATAGGAGTTAGTTTATCGTACTATTACATGTTTTATAACATTAAAATTATGTTATTGAACAATCCTGGCATCAGCAGAGGTGCCAAGTATTACGATTTGTCCGTAATATTTACGGATTCGATGTAAAATTACGGTGTTACGGACATCAATATAAAATTACGGATTTTCTATACCTTCGCGGATTTGTGATTTTTTTTCACTTTTATAATGATTTTATCAGAATGAAGATTTAGCTCCCCTTTCCTGAAGTTGCAAATATGTTGGCCGTACACGGTTGCATATCCGGCCGTTCGTGAAATCACCGGCTCACGGCGCGCATCGGCACCGCGTTGGTCTGCGCGACCTTACGATACGCATTTCGTAATCGGCCCCTGGACTTTTCCATGTGCGGTTTTTTATAAAGCCGTGATGAAAATCGGGGAATAAAGGGACTGTATCCAAATTGCGTTTGGGTTAAATCTTCTCTACCTTGGGTTTTGCCTTCTGACTGCGCCGTGGCTGCAGAAATAATCAACTCTTTTGCAGTGGATCTCTTGTTATGGACTCTCTAATTATTTAAAATTATAATTCTTAAATTATCTGTTTTGGAAGATAGGGGTTCTCCAATATTTAGAGTTAAATTCATAAGGTATTTCTGAGCATAATTTTTATTTTTATTAAACTTGTTTTCAGGAATTCAACTTATATTACCTTGCCAGTTAAATTATTTAATTGGTAATACTTAAATCGTTTAGATTACAATTATCAAAATATTTTAATAAAATATATCTCTAAATTTTCCAATGTATTTGATTCATTATATTTTTTTAGGATAATGAATAAGATAAATTCAATGAATTACCTAAATTTCTATTTATTCATACTAATCTTGATACTATACTTAAGTTGGATTTGTTTTTTTCTGTTATCTAATTTTTTCAATAAAATATAATTAAAACTAATTTAGGTACTTATTATTTAAATTTACCTAATTCATTATCCAAATAATTAAGCAAATCAAATTTCAGTATGGGAAAATATGGGTCAGGGAAATACTCAAGTTTGGGATCACATCACCCAAATTGCAATCAAGAATTGTAATGCAGTTAGATCCTGAGGACAATGAGACACCAGCAAGGTTACTGAAAAGTTACTGATTACATCAGCTCTGGTTACTGAAAGCTTTTTTTGAAACTTGGCACCTCTGCATCAGCACTGACGGCCTAGTGGAGCTTAGTGTGCTTCTAGTAACCTAATGGTCCCTGGTTCGATTCCAGGGTGCTACTTTTGAGTATTTTGCTTTTATTTAACTTGTAATTTTTTAGAAGTAGAGATTAGTTAGAGTTGAGTTGTTACTTTCGTGGAAATATCCAGGGCCATCATTTTATTAGTCTTTCAGAACTCCATCTTTAAAATTAAAAGGAAAACAATTATAATTGATCCGTAAGGCTGGCACCCAAATAGAACACCTAACCCCCCTTGGATTCAGCCCTACCAAATATTCAGATAATTCAATGGGACGTTAAGGCCGGCCTCTAGTTGAGGTGCAGGCAGGGTGCGTGGACAGAGCTACTCACTGCAAAACTCTGCAAGCTGTGTATCTGAATGCGACGGCTCAGCGTGGTAACGTGCGCTGTTGCATTCAGTGTAATTGCAATTTCATTCATGTAATATTTTTAAAGCACAAGGAAGTCTTATTGTATCATATTAGTTTAGCCACGGCTTACTAGATACTATACAAGCTAGCTGAGTACGAAAATCATTAAAAATCCAGATGGCAATACTTGACAAACTGGCAAAGCATATCCACAGTGTTGAAGGCGGTGGGTGATATAGGTAGGACTTGTGGCGATCCAAGCGGGAAAAGTTGTCAAATGGTTTTCACTGTTCAAAACTCGGCTAGCCTGTATAGTATCTAGTAAGCCCGTGGTTTAGCTCTTGGCTACATGAATAAGTTATAAGAAGTTATATTTATAATTTATTGTAAATAGTATATAAATTTTTAAAATTATTTTTAAGTTTTAAATTTTGTATACATTGCTTTCAACAACAATTCACACACTCCAGTACCTGCCCATTGGAAATAAATAAAAAAAAAAACAGTTCAAGAGTTTCTATATTAATGCTATCACAATTTTCTAGAATCCTATTATTTTTAATGGTAAAAATTTGTTTTAAAAATGCTAAACAAAACATAATTGAGGACCCTTTTGAGTAAAAGAACTCTTGTGTAACAATGTAAAATGCATGTGGAGCATATGTAGAACTTTTGTTTAGTTAAAATATACATTTAAACTATTGTGATTGATTGTATGATTTTTGCTTTAACAAAGTTTTTTGGTTTCAATTTGGTTACCAAAGAGTATTTTAGATTTTGATAAATTAGTGCTCTGTGGCTGTTTAACTGTATTAGAAAAATGTTGATTTCCCCCAGATGATTCTTCAAACTCAGAAGCCCCAAAGAAACTACTGATAGTGGATGCCCGTTCTTATACTGCTGCCGTGACAAATCGAGCAAAGGGTGGTGGCTACGAGAGTGATGTGTATTACTCTAACTGTGAAATTCAATTCATGAGCCTTGCCAATATCCATACCATACGGGGGAGTTTTAATTGCTTAAGGGCTCTTTGCTTTGCTTCTGATGATCTGAGGTCAGTAAATACTTTTTATAACCAATAATTCAATTTAATTAATCAAATTACCTTCTAGGAGTTTTATGATTGCATGAAACAGTGATGAAAGATTTAACACCAAAGATCTTTAGTATATTTAATTATTGTAAATGTTTGTATACTATTCTTTAATTTGTTATTCATCCATCCAGAAATTCTTTTTTCCCTAAAAAAAGTCAGTTTTGATGAATATTGTTAAATGCTTATGATTATTTTGGACCTACATTTAAGAATTATAACAGTAAAATTTATTTTCAAATTAATGAAAAATGAAAAAGAAATAGTATCTCAAAATTTAAAGCAAAAGGAAGTCAGTTCCCTATAATAAGTCAGGCACTTTATTTCCCCTATTTAATAAGTAGTAGGTACAGTAACGGACCCTTTATCCGGCAAGCTCGGGGCTGACATCGTCGCAGATTTCGGAATTTTCCGGATTTCAGGTCCGTTCCGGAAAAAACGCCATTAAAGACGCAGCTGCTTTAGTAAAACCAAAATACCAGTTTCCCCCTCCCTATTATCATTTTCAATTCTCGTAAATCTAAATTTCCGATCATATGAACGGGAATTAAATTTGCGTCAACATAGTCTGCGTTGTTCGGATCGTCCGTTTCAATAGTACAGGATCTAGCAAAAAAATTCCAGCGAAGTACGTGGGTCGTCGCGGAACCCATAGCGAAGCAGGCGGAGGCAAAGATGAGATTAGAACAGTAGAGAAGGGCCCTTCCAAACTTTTATGACGGCCGGATAAACACCCCTTTGCGGAGTTGCGGGCACGCACTCCCGTCCGAGGAGGATTGTTCGCTAATTTACCTCTACTCCGCGAAGGGGCGTTTCTCCGGCCTTCGTAAAAGTTTGGAAGGGCCTGAACTGAAAGCTGCACGCCTTGGGGGTCTTTTATGCCCCAAAGGCAAGACAGTCATGGTGGCAAGGCATGGACAACGGAGCTAACTCATTCCCAGAGACGATGTCACAAAACGCGCGACGCAACCATTGCGCGTCGTAGCAGCATTTGCTCACTAAACATTCTGTTGAAAAATTCCGAACGCGAGCTGGATTTTGGGTCCTTCCGGATTTTGGGTTTCCGGATAAAGGGTTTGTTACTGTATAACATTTGAAAATTATGACAAAACTAATAAAATGGAGTTTCTCTTTCATTTTACGAGACTAAAAAGTTAATTCATCCCCCCTCCCCCCCCAAAAAAAAAAATTTTTTTTTCTCCTGGATTTTCCCTCTAACTCTGTCCTGAAAAATATTTATCCAAGAGCAAAACAAAGTTTTATTATAAATTTGGTGAAAGTAATTGTTCTTTAAATCTATAAAATTATGTTGAGGATGTGAAATTCTAACATCTTTTGCAGTTTATTTTTCTATAGTTCATTCTGAATTTATTATGTTGTAACATGTAGAGTAAGGTTAATAATTATTCACTTTACCTCCTGTTTTTTTTTGTAATTCACTCCTTAAGAACTCTTCAAATACTCCTGAATTTTACTACGTTAGAGTTTGAACCCTGAAAGCAGCAAATAAAAATGTTTCTTACTACCCCATTCTCTCCTATAGCTCAACTTTTTTAGAATTGAAAGTAAGCACTATTGCTGTCTGTTGAAACTTTTTGGGTGCAATAATTTCAGTTAATTTTTCTAAAATTTGTGTTAGCTCTATTGAATTTAAGTAATTTTTAAATTTTTCATTCCAGTTGGCTATCGTCTTTAGAAGGTACAAAGTGGTTACATCACATCTCTGGTCTAATTAAATCTGCCTTACTAGTTGTAAATGCCATTGATGTGGAAGAGCGGCCTGTTCTTGTTCATTGCTCAGATGGTTGGGATAGAACACCACAAATAGTTGCATTGGCTGAAATAATGTTGGATCCTTACTATAGAACGAAAAAGGTAATTGGGTGGATAAATTTTTGTGGTATAAAACTAATCTCACTTGTAGACATACTAATCTATTCCAATTACATATTTATTGACTTGTGTTCATTGTACTAAATAGTTTGTTTTTTATGCAATTGAAATTATTGTTTTGGTTATGTATTAGATGCAGTATTTAACCTAAATATTTAATGTATACTGTGATGTATCTATAATTTTTCCATAGTATCTATGATTTATTCTATAGTTAAAATATATTTTACTTCGACCATTGTATTAGAGAGGGTTACTTGTACATTCATGGTAGGGTCCAGTTTCTTAAATCTTAGTTTTTCAAAAAGTAATGTATTACTTATTGCTTACAAGCTGATATACTATCAAACCTCATGTTTGCGACTGATTGGTACTTCTTGCATAGTATTTGTAAAGTTAATTGGGGAAAGGAAAATGTGCAACATGATCTTTAGTTTTTCACTCTTGAAATATTAGCGAATTTTTAAATTGATAGAGTAACAAGTTTTCAAATTGAAAGCACGATTGAGTAACAATTCTTCAATTGGAATGAAAATCCTTAAAAATTGAAAACAACCCATATATTTTTTAGGGGGGAAAATTTTTATCAAAAAGGGGGTTGTGATTAAAAATTATTTATATTATGTACTGCAATGCTATGTTGATTAGTAAATGCTGCAAAATTTTTTTAGGGTTTTCAAGTGCTAGTAGAACGAGAATGGCTTGAATTCGGACATAAATTTTCAGATAGATGTGGTCACTCTGATGGAACTGAAGATAGAAATGAGAGATGTCCTGTTTTTATTCAATGGCTGGATTGCATCTTTCAACTCCTTCAACAATATCCATGTCAATTTGAGTTTAATGAGCTGTATTTGGTTAGTGTTTAAATCTATGTTAAAAAGCAATTTATTTTTTAATCCTAATTTTATTTTCATCTATAAGTTCAATAATTAAGAACTTAAACTAAATTATTTTTTATACTTTTTAACTAGGCAGTACCAGGTTTGGCACATGCAACTTTAATTTTCATATGTATTAAGCAGGTTGGCTAATTTCTTCCAAAGTGGAAAAAACCATGGAAAGAACTGACTGGTAGAACTGGTTTTTTCTAGTTGGAAGAAACCTTTTTTATTCAAAAAATTTGATAAATAAGCTTTAATTTAATTTAACTATCAGAAATATAATTTTATGTAAGTATTGTACTGAGTTTAGAAATAAGTTTTTTTTTATTTTTTAGATATAAATGAAGTATTTATGTACAGTATAATCCTAAACATGTAATTAACTATATACATGCATAAATTTAATAACACCAGTATTTAAAAAATGTAATACTAGAAGGTATTGTGTAAGCAAAAAAGGGTAGGAAAAGAAAGGGAAATATTTTTTACCAGCTTAATGAAAATGATTATTTATTAAAAAATTAATGATGTATGTTTTGGTTACATTAAGTACAACAATTAAGAAAGAAGGAAATTGGTGTAAAATTTTTCAAAACGGTAAGGTTTTTTGTAGAATTGGATAAATTATGCATTCTAGTCAAGTTTGCATAGTGGAAGTTGTGCCATCAAGTTGGAAAGTTTCTTCCATAGTGAAAAAAGCATCCCCAGAAGAAACCAGTTTTTGCTCACGAATTTAACAAATAAGCTTTAATATTATAATACTTAATTATTTTCTTTTATTTTGGTCAAAAAATTAAACTTTCAGAAATGTTATTAATTATTCAAGAGTACCAAGTTATTTAATAATTACACTAGTATTTTAGATGTTTCTTTCAATGGAAGAAACCTTATTAAATTTAGACCATTGAAAAAGTAACCTGAAATATGGTGTTTGAAGAAACTTTTTCAAAAAACAATTATTTAAATTAATAAATTAACTTTTATTTTTAGATTATGGTTATTATTCATAGTGGTTATTTCCACAAAAGTTGAAGCATGCACAGTAATAGGAGTTTGTTTACCTATTCTATTATGTGTTTTATAACATTAAAATTATTTTATTCAACAATCTTGGCATCAGCACGGAAGGCCTAGTAGTATAGTGTGTGTCTAGTAACCTAATGTTCCCCGGTTCGATTCCAGGCTGCTACTTTTGAGTATTTTGCTTTTATTTAACTTGTAATTTTTCAGAAGTAGCGAGATTAGTTAGAGTTGAGTTGTTACTTTCATGGAAGTAAACAGTGCCTAAATTATTTATTTATGTAATTAATAAAATTAAAATTTTAGAGTATCTGTGTAGCTTTTAGTTGGTATCTTCTGGAAGAAACCCAACCCTGATAAGCAGGTTGATGTTAGTTAATCCTACATATTGCTGTCATGTGCCACTAGGCATTAGGAGAATCAAATGAAATAAATTTTCTTGAGTAATTTCATCTGTAGTAAATACCACTCATTGTAATGGTTATTTAAATGATTTTGTAAATGTCTCAATTTTAAAGGAACTGATAATGCTGAAATTTCATTTCAGGCCCGTTTGGCTCTTCACACCTACTCTTGTTTATTTGGAACCTTCCTTTGTAATACAGATGAACGAAGACGAGCATATAGTGTGCCTCTCAGGACTTTTTCAGTTTGGCCCGTTTTGAATGAGAAGAGTAAATTTCATAATTATCTCTTCTGTCAGAGTTCAGAGGTAAATTTCTCATGAGTGAAATCACATTAAAATTTTAAAGCATTTTAGAAAATTTAAGTTTTAAATAAAGGTAAAGGCTGTGCATTTACTTGTCTGCCTTCTGCCATCACCCTGAAATCTTAAATGGGTGGTTGAGATGGAAAGAGTACAAATGGCAGTGTGTGATAAGTTAACTGTAAATGTGAGATGAAATTAGATTCTAAACTTTTTACAAACATCTGGTGTTTGAAATTCTATACTGAGTATTTCACTGCTACTATCTTCAAAAGCCCATGAAAACAAAAATTAATATACCTACAGAATAAATAAAATCTTGGGAAGTTTGCTTTCTCACCTTTATATAGAAATTATTCCACATTGTCATTTGTACCCTTTGGCTTCGAACACCCTCAAAAATATAACCTTTGGTATTGTATTCAGACTTGTAAAACTTATAGGTGAATTTCATTTTTTTTAAATGTTGGTTGGAAACGGACAACTTTCAAGATAAATTTTTAACCCTAAACCATTTATGAGAAGCTGGGGAAGCCTAGTGAGACGGTGAAAAAATTTTCTAATCAATCGTTGCCAAAATTAGATCAGAAGGTTTTATTTGACAACTTATTGTGCTTAACTTGTGTATGAAACTTTCCCCAGCATTATCACTGTACCCATTGCTTTTTCACTCACTGATTATCTTCTGTATTTCTCAAATATTTTGTATGTAATCTATGTGAAAATGTTGGATGAGTTCCATAGATTACAATATAATGTCAGATCGTAAGGTTAGATATCAAATATAAATATATTTATAAATGTACCACTCAAATATAATTTAGAAAGTATTTTGGCAAGATTTTATATCCAAAGATATTTTGTTTTTAAATGTGAAGCTTTACTTATTCAGGGTTTTCCCTATTCTAAATTATATTTTTTTATAATGTAGGTTTTGAGGCCTTCTTACCAAATAAGATCTTTAAAGTTCTGGAGTGATCTATACCTTTCAAGCAGTTCTGTGAACCTCTTCAAGTCTAGTGTTCCTATTGTAGAAGAACCCCAACTTCCTGCAGAAAGCTCGGAGAAAACCAATCTAGTGAAAACAAAGTCATGTGATAACATTCATAGTTCAGAACACTCATCAACCCTCCAGAGGCGCAGTAGTGACCCTAATATTGTTGAGAATGTGTTTTCCGAATCTACTCACTATCCTCAACTGCCTGAATTGAGTGAGGGCTCTCTAAACTGTTTGCCAAAGAAACCTGCTGTTCAGGTTGTCTCTGAAGATGTCCAATTTAGAAACTCTGAGGGGCACAGGACAGAAGTACAACCATGCAATGAGGTTATTCCCAACTCAAACTTAGTCTCACGGGAGTCTGCCATTGATGGCTCCACCGACACTTTAGTAAGTGAGTTTGCTGCTTTAAGCCTTGACTCTAGCAAGAGTGAGGTGGGCGGAAAGGAGACTCAAGCTCATATCCCTGGTTTGAGACTTGTTCACTCGGTTGGGACAGACACTGCAGACTTGCCCGAGCTTGTTGACGATGTGTTGCAGAATTTTGGAAACTTAGATATGCGCCTGCCAAACTGGTATCAAAATTTCCTTGGAGCTTATGCAGGCAGTAAGAGGAACGATCTGTCCAACTCCTGTAGCTGTAGCTATACCACCCCAAACCACTCCCGTACACCTAGTTCTGGATTCCCCGCCACCCCTTGCGACGATCCTAGTGACGTGGCGAATTTAAAGAGGGACTCCTCCTGTCAGATTATGGATTTCGATGGCCTCAACATTTTTCCTAATCCCATACAAGAGAGGATCAAAAAGATCATTTTACATTATAAGGTATATTTTTGAAATTATTCTCAATGTATGCTTGGTATTATTTGATGATACAATAACACTTCTTGGGAGCAACTACCCTCTGGTCTGAGAAAAATTGCTTATCAACCCTACAATATTGGAGTACGGCATCAGTGGCATAGCCAGAAAATTTTTTGCGTGGATATGGGAAAAATTTAACCTATTTCTATGTTCAAAAAGGAATTTTTTATACTTTCTGGGGATTTCCTTTTTAGTTGGCTATACATCAAGCATATTTTTATTGCCTAATAACCCTAAGAAAACAGAGACCTTCATTCCATAGAAATTTTATATTAAAAGTTTTTTTATGAAAAAGAAAAATATTCATGGTAAGGAAAGTAATTAAAAAAGTACATATTCTTTTAGACTTGTCAAATACAAATGTTCTCAAAACCTAAATACTTATTTTGTTGGAGATACAAGTGTTAATGTTTCTATCATGAGTGTTTTGGGATTTCTTTTCAAAGAACAATGAAAATGTGTAGCTATGAGAGGTTAACCTGGTCTTGTATTCTTTTACATTTAATTACTTAAATGGTTTTTAGAACATTAACTACCCTATAAACTTAGATTAAAAAGTTAAGCTTTAAATACAATACTTACTGCAGTCTATTCCTAATAAGTGCATTCTTAATCTGTTTTTAAGAAAACATATGGTTGAAAAATGGGACTTGAAATTTTACTGCTGTTTCAAATTAAAGTGTTCCATAGGTAAAACTGTTTATTGCAAAAATATCATCAAAAAGGTTAAGCTACAATCTGAATTTGTAATAAAATCTTGTGAAATCAAAGTATTAAAATGCACAAAAACTGCATGGTGTATCTGCGCATTTCGTTTATCTTTTTTCCTATTCAAGGTTTTTAATGACATCTCGAAAGTGAAATATCAAGAAGTCAAACACAGTGCATGATCACAACCTCGGGGAAGAACTTATAACTTCTGTATCAATGTTATAATATTTTAGTGAATATGTAGTTACTGATTTTAAATTCAAACAATTTCACTTATTTATAATTATTAGTTGTCAAATTTTCAATGTATAAAAATTTTCTTGTTGTCTAGGCTTGGTTTTAATTTTTGTTCTAATTTTTCTTTTAGACATTGATGATTAAAAACTCCTTGCATGCTCAAATGGTCAATAATGACCAGAAATCTTAAGAATCTTATAAATTTTTATGGAATCACTGGATCAAGCAGCTGGAATTTCAGTATTGTTTTAGACCTTAAGCATTGTTATTGCTAACAAAAGAGGAAACTAAAGGATTAGAAACATGGAAAGGATTAATTTTTGTAATACTGGCACTCATTTTATTTAGACTTACCCTTCATCTCACTTCATGCTAAACTATACAAGTTTGAAATTTCTATGTGGAGAAACATGAGATTAAGCACTGCTGCTTATATAAATAGTCTTAAATGACTTATTTTCTCCTTGAGTTTGGTAAGTCTGCTTTGATCTACATGATTGATTGGTATGTCATGGTATCAATATAATGATTTTTCTCGTAGAGTCACCCCTTTGTTTTTTGTTACTGATTTGGATTGTTTTCAATGAGTGATAGAGGTTATTGTGGAACTGGCATTATTTAGATATAAATATCCCTGATATGTCCTTTAATAGACATCTTTTAACTTTAGTTGACAGTTTGAAAACTAAACTAGAATTAACGCAGAAAAATGCAGCTGTATTGAAATTTTTTATTTGTATAGAAACTAACTTCTGTTGCATAACACATTTTTGAAATATCTAGTTTCTTTTATGCAGAATAAAGTTGGAAGCCTTCAAATGGAACTCTCTAACACACGGTTTGAGTTTGTACAAGCCATGTTTAGACACTCACGAGGAAAAGAATGGCTGCATTGCAATGATGGAGATGATGTAGTATGTACCTTAATTTTATTTTGAATAATTTCTTGAATTTTGAATTTAAATTCAGAAGTGTTATAATTAAAACTTTATAACTGGCCATGGGTGAAAGTTGAGAAATTTCTAGGACAGAATTGGATTAAGCCTTTTTTTATTAAATTTTAAATAATTTTATTTTCTATTTACTTGTGGGTTAATTTTAACATCCTGAAGAAAATCACCAGACGGATTACAGTCTCTTGACAGGAAACTTTCATCCATGCCCATATGGCTAAAACTTATGATTAATCAAATTAAGTTTTATGTTTACAAATTGGCGTGTACTCAAAATTCATTTCTAAAATAAATAACTGCTGGCCATCCCCCTCTTAACCCTTTCTGACCTAGACACCCCAAATTCCCCATTAAATTCAATGGTAATCTGGGGTGGCTTAGGATTGAAAGGGTTAAGATAAGTCAAATATATACAAGTCATGACCCCCAGAAAGTTCCTCTTTAAAAATCTGACTTGGGGCTCCCAGTGAACTGAAGGTATAGATATAATTTTAACATATCATGAATGAAAATGGTATTAATACATGTGAAACTAAGTTGGTATTGTACAAGTGTAATTTTAAAATTATAATTTAAAATATTTGTTTTAGTTTATAAATGGTAATTGTAAGACCAAATGAAACTTTTTTTACAGCCATCTGTAGCAGATTCAGCCTCCAGTGGTGAACATCCTATTGAGAGCGGTGGCTCTGAAAGCAGCTGGGACTTGTTATGGTCGCCAGATCAAGCTACTGTGAATGTTGGAATGGGAATGTGATTCATTCTTTTTGAAATTGTAAGTAAAAATGAGTGGGTTTAAACAAAGGGGCACAAAGTGACAATGCAAGGAAATTCGGAGGTTTTTGTACAGTGTGCAATCTTGATCAGAAGTTTAGTTTTCCTTTGGCTTCCAAAGGTAGTAGCTGTGGTACTAAGTACAAAAGTACAAAATCAAATCAAAGTACAAAAAATCTTACTCAAGTTTGTTATGTTAAACTCAGTATTTACAACTTTTTACCCCTAATATTAAACCTTTCATTGTCACTTGTACCTCTAGTCTTCTCATTACCTCTAATGTGTTGGATATTATAGTTTGCTTAGTTGCCACTCAAAGGTTTATCTGTTACTTGTGAACAGGTAGTGTTTTTGGAAAAAAACACTAAAAAAAGTGGATTCCTTAAAGATTTTTAAGGATGAACCACAAATGTAAAAAGAAACTGGAAACTTTGATATATTTATATTTTATATTGGTGGGTAGGAAATATCAATTTTCCAACACATCAGCAAGAAAGATTATTTGTCAAAATTACCATAAATAAATTTACAGGGTTCGTACGCCTCCTGAAATTCCTGAAAAACTCCTAAAATTTGCATTAATTTTCTAAGGGCCCTTAAAACTCCTGGAAATTAAGTTTTTCCTCCTGAATTTTCCCTTAAACTCCTGAAATTTATTTATCCAAGAGCAAAAAGAAGTTTAAATAACAATATAATATGGTGGAAGTTATTGTTTTTTTTAAATCAGTGAAAGTTATTGTTTTTTAAATCAGTAAAATACTGTTGAAAGATAAAATTCTAAACTTTTTTGCACTTCTCTTTTCAATGATTCATTCTGAACTCATTCTGCTCGTGATATTTAAAGAAGTCAGGTTAATAATTGTTCATGTTACCTCCTAATTTTTGTGTAATTTACTCCTGAAAAACTCCTTAAAGACTCCTGAATTTTACTATCTTAGATAGAGTATGAACCCTGATTTATTGCTCATAGAAAATATTCTGATTTTTAAGCAATTTTACCAATTTAAAATTAGCTTGATATCCTTTCTGCTTTGTGTCTATTCCATTACATAACTCTCATTAAAGTGCAATTCATATGAGCCACTATATACATGGAGAAGGGAATGTAGGACTCTGAAGAATTCTCCCAGGCTTTACCCAAACATTTAGAATCGCCCCCTTCCCATAAAGATGTCCCGTCTTGTGCTGGTCAAAGGTGTGGATTTGAGCGAGGGTAAAGTTTGGTGGTTGCTAAGAATGGCAAGGCAGTGAAGGGGGAAATTTGCTTATCTAAATATAAGAGGGGTTAATGATTTGCTTATTTTTGCTGAAAAGGAGAGGTTTAATTATGAGCAAAAACATAATATTTAAACAGCCATTATCCTACAAGAATTCTTATCAACGAAGAAAATGTAAAAAATTGTTGTATTTAATTACACTTTTATTTAAACTATAAAATTAAAGTGCTTTAAGCATTTTTCTTTTTTTTCCAGTTTCACACTTGCTACTTTTTATAGTATGTATTTAGATATCTGTTATACACATCTCTCATCCTAAACCATTGAAGCCTGCTTCTAAACCTGGCCCTGTCAAGAGTTGAGAAGTTCATCAAGTCAATCCCTTCAAGCTTCATTCAACTTAAGCCTCCTTTATGTTCCACATTGCTATGAGTTATTCAAGGTTGAATTCATGTGATGAGTTGTGCGATACAACTGTAAATTAGACAGCCTTAACGACTGGAAATATTTTAAACCTTTTTATGTATGCACACCTAGCATATGTTGTATAAACATGTTCTGTTTCAGAGTTCTATTTATATTTATGTTCCTCATATCTGTTATAAATATACATTGTCTTTTACAGGCTTTTAGTTTTAACTATGTAAGGAATTGTAGAATTTCAAGGTGCCTGATTGATGTTTATTGAAATTCCAGTGTTTTTATGATGCACATTTTCCAGATTGTGCTTTTTGTTTTTAAGACAAAACTTGGTTATAATTATCAGAGTTGCTAAAGTTACAATTTTCTTTTAAACATTAGTGGTTGATTTTTATTGGTGAAAATTTTAAATTTTGGTTATTTGGCAAGTTTTAAAGTACTATTAACACCCTGAGTTTTCATGTTGATCTTTAAGTTTCCTAGTTTCATTTCATAGTAAAATTGTTATCAATTATTAGTCTTATGCATGTTAAAAAAGTTCACTCTGATTTGTGATTTCCATACCTATTTTAAGATTGGCTAAAAATTAAAATTTGTGATGTGGTTATTCTACATGGTGATAATTAAAAGCATGTTGTCAAAAAGCTTTTAAGTTGGTTTGTTTAAAGAACACTTGAGTGTATATAAATATTTTACATTATATTATTTTGGTAAAAAAAATTCATGTAAATATACAAGAGTTGAAAAATGACCAAGAAGTGTATACTTTGAATAAAATCATTTTCACTCTGATTTTGTATTATAAATTGTTTGTACAGGAAAACTTAGTTCAATTCTTTTGTACCCCAGCACAAATTTATTGGAACATAGTTTATTACTAATGGTAATTAATCTTGAATTCTGTAGGAATTAAAATGTAATATTTTAAAAAAATTACTAGAGAAAAAAGTAACAATATCTTTGTAGAATGCTTTAATATTTTAAACATTTCTATTTATATATAAAGAGCTCATTGAGAAAATAAATTCTTCATCACAATGCTTTGGTATTTTATGTGGCAGTATTTAGGAGTGCCAAAATGTGATGTGACCAGTGGGTAGGGTAAATAAATGGATATTAACTCACTAGGAAATATTTTTATGAAAAATATAATCTTTAAATATTAAATTCAAAAGTTGCATTATTTTAAATTTGAAACGAGTTACTACATTAATTTTGAGTAACTTTTGCTTAAATTGATGAATTTCTAAGGATTAGTTAAGACATTGGTTAATCAGATAATTAACGATTGATAATACAGTAAAATGAGGTAAATAAATGGAGAGTGAAATAAACTGGTTCAAAATGTCTGGTATACTTAAGTCAGCATCATCAGTAATAACATAACTGTTTGTTAAGAGCTTCTGAGTTGGCAGGAAAAACTTAAAATTGGGGAATAATATTTTAGAATCCTGTGATCTTTTTAATTGCTTTTTCTGGACTGTATCCATCTATCTGTCCTTTGAGTTATCCTGATACACAAGGACATTAAGCTATATGCCAATTGATGAGGCTGCTGAAATACTGCTGTTCCTCCAGGAACTTTAAATGTAGTTTCTCCATTTGGCATGTCTCTTGTCCCCAGGGAGTGTTCGGTAAGAGTATGTTCACTGTTCAGTGTGCTAGGACTGAAAGAGCCAGCTGTGTTTGTAATTATTGCAAATATTTTTTTTCTTGTAATTCTCTACCATATTATATTTTATCTTGTTTTAAAATATTTTGAACCATTTTAAGATGTTTTTTGAGGGTCTTAATTTTCAGAGTTTTTTTGCCACATTTTAGCCTTTCTGGAAGATTTTTTCCCAATTGTAATTTTCAGCTTAAAATACTTGACATTACTCATTTTTTTGCCTTCTGCCATTTAGTAAACTCATTGTTAATGAAAGCAAAAATCTAGATTTATTTTCAAATTAAAGACTGCAAAAACAAGAGAGGTATAGCTAGTATTAGTATATTTTCCTCTACTGTTTACTTTATTACAAGGGTCACACTCTGCACCTAACAAAAAAGTTATTATAGTCAACTGCTTTATGTAATCAATCAGATAAAGTTTTAAAAGTCACTCCTATTTAACTAAATGCAAAATTTATAGTTTTATGTGGGCCTGGAAAAAGTGCCTGAACCTACGAACCTGGTTCGGGGGAAGCTCCTGCCAGCTCCATAGGAGTTGCGGACATTAGGTTCGGGGTAAGGTTACAGCTTTTTCCAGGTCCGGTTTTATGTGATCAACAGATCGTTTAATGTTATCAAAATTTGTTCTTTTCACTTGAAAATAGTCTTTTTCGAATTTCGTAGGTTAATTTTTGGAAGCAATCTTCTGCCTTTTTAGTAACTGAAAAACAGTTTCTTTTCTCTGATTCTAGCAAAATTCTTTTCCCAGAATTGGAGAATGGTGAGGAGGGACCTAAATCCATGCTTGTGAGTGGTTAATATTGATAGTGAAAGTAGTTCAGGAGCAGCACTTTGTAGATGTCTCTGAGGAATTTTGATTATTGTGAGAGTGGTGTTCATTAGAAAACAAATAGCACTAAAGAGAATGAATTTCAGGCTTAACAAAAGGGGTAGTTTGGATTGTTTTGATAAACTAATCTAAAATGAGCCAAAGAAAAGGATTAATATATCAGTGAGTATATTCTATATTGTACTACTCTTATACAGGGTTCATACAGAATTTTTGAAATAAAAATCAAGCAGTTTTTAAAGGGTTATCCCAAAAGTTTCAAGGAGTCTGAAAATTTACAATACAAAAAACTCCTTTAATTAGACCAATACTGAAAATCGTAACACATTGTCAATATAAGAAAACTAAAGTCGGATATAAAACCATAAGTGGAACATGATTTGATTAAAAAATCTGTTACGTTCTTCAAAATCTGAAGTTTTGCAATTCTATAGAATAAATACTATGTGTTACAAATTCTTTACAATAGATGATTGTACTAAGTTTTGAATCGAGGTATTGTGAGGTGAATCTTGTTTATTTTGTAACTTCTCGAAGTCGAAAATTCAAGGAGTTTTTAAGGAGCAAGACTTAAAATCTAGGAAATTCTAGATGAGAAAATGGAAATTGTTTTCAAGGAGTGTGTAAACCCTGAAGTAGAATAGAAAAACTATTAATATTTATCAAAAAAGAAAAATGTTACAAAAATACATGCAATAAAAACATTTTTAATTACTTTAAATGAGGACTGCGATGCGCATAGGTATGATTTTAAGGTAATTGGCCTAGCTGCACTGTTGGCCTCAGTTATTATAGAATAACTTATTATCAATTGGATATTGTTATTAGTTTATTCTTGGCGCAATTACATAAAGCATTCATCTTTAGACCCAAGAAATTATTTATTAAGTACAAGGACAAAAGTAATTTTAATTTTCTATAAATTAAATACCCAATGATTGAGCCTAAAATTACTTTATACTTTACAGTCCATTTTAAAAAGTAGACCTTTAAAAGGATTTTTTTAAAGACGGGAATGAATGAATGAAAGTTTACATTAATTACAGTTTTAATTAATACTCAACAATTGAATTACGTAATAATTTATTGAGTAATTAATATTACCCCAACAACTTGAAGTAACCCTGAGTAAAAAGCGAATTTTTAACTTTTACAGTAAAACCCCTTTCGAAATACGAAACAGAAAAAGAAACTTTCAGCAGCAGCCAATCAATCCTACTTGTTAGAAGTTAAAAGACCAATCAAAGCTCTAACTCTAGCATCTTACCGAGTGGAATTTGTGAATATGCTGGTCAATTTACTAATGGAGTTGAGTTGATTGCATTTTGGAGTGTGGAAAAAAAATTAAAAAAAAATAATAATTCTCAAGGAATTTATAATCAATTAATCTACATTAAATAACTAATAGAAATTATTTTTATTCCTCATTTTTATAAACTTTCAAAATTTCAGTTTAATAGGCACTTTAAGTGCAACCCTAAAATCTGATTTTGTACTTCACCTATGCTGAAAAGAGACATGTCCATATCGCGGCCTCCAGTTTAAAAGTTGTTAATGTTTTCCTCTCAATTGAAAATCCATGTGTTGAGAGAACGTATATGTTTATAATGTTTATCGTGCATTTTTTCGTACAATAATTCTAATAGTTTCTTTTTTTAAAAACCTATTTTCGTGTACAGTTCAGCTGAAAGACCGATTTCTGGCAAGTAGTGTATATTTCTCCCATGCCCCATACAATACAGTATTTAAAAAACCTGATGATACTGATCTCTTGTTATTGTTTTACTTTGAGAGTATACATTTATTGATTGATCTAAAAGATACTCCATCAGGGTGTTTTTTATTTTCTAAATAAGATTAAAGAATGCATGCTGTAATCCTTGAATTCATCTTAAAACCAACTATTTACTTAGTGAGATCAAAGATTGCAGACATCTTGCACTGTGTTGGTCTAGAAAAAAATTGACCTTCTTTCTAATCCTCTTTTAGTTTGTGATTTTTTGAGGATATTTGAGCTCATGGACTTGGTCTAGCCTGCAGCTGGACCAAGAGGAATAAGCCAAGAACAACAAAGATTGCAACATACACCCACATAAAACAATACTGTATGAATTAAAAAGATAAATTTTAATATTTTCTTGTGCTAAGTTTTTCAAGTATGCAGTGAGGACAGGTTTTTCAATTCTTTCTATTACTAGGTACTTAGTAGGTATTCAAAGTGAGTAGACTGTTCTACTTGCCTTTAAGTTTAATAAAATAATAGTAAATAATGCACTGAAGGTTTCAGTCGCAAAACATTTTACAAAAGGGCAGTTTGAACTTGTTGGATTTATGAGAGGTAAGGGGTTCTCATGTTTTTTAAGGAATTCCATTTGTTAGAGGGAATTTATGTTTTCAGAGTCAGGAGGGACAGCTTGCCCTCTAAGATATTTACTGTGCACCCAGCGTGTACCACCTAAATTTGCCCATGTATGCAAAATAAACAAATTTGTATGGTTTTTATTGATGTAACTGAACAGTTATTGACATAACTGAACATTTTAATCTATGAGTTTGAATTTATTTAGCAATATTTAACTAATTTTGGTACTTACGTATTATACCGTCGACCGTGACGCTTAATCCGAAAACTTACCAAATCCCATTGACTTTACTATTACTGTGCCGCTGATTTAGACGGTCGCTGAATGGTCGACAGGATATTACGTAAGTACCCTAATTTTTAGTGACCAAAAGACTGTTTATGGAATTAAACCAAATATTTTGCAGAATTTTGTGTTATACTACTATATTGAGTTCTTAGGGCATTAATTTTAATTAATTAAATTTGATGTTAAAGTAATACAGTATATCATCATTATCTCAAACTTTGATATCTCGAAAAAATATATCCCCCAATTAAATTTAGTACATTTCTCTTATGTTAATTTCAATTCCTATGTCGAAGAGTTTTTAACCCAAACCTTAATTAGTTGAATATTTTCAATACCCCTAGTGGCACAGCTACAGTAAAGTCAATGGGATTTGATATTGTTTTCAGATTAAGCGGCACGGTTGACGGGATAATGCGTAAGAACCACTATTTATGTAAACTTGAAGAGTTTCACGGCCAGTGTCCCTAAGATCACAATGAATTTTTAGATAGGTAGGCTATGTTCCAAAAAGAGTTGTTTCCAACGTTTCTTCACACTGCCTGCAACATCATCAGTGTTGGTAGAAGCGTGGAGCATTGGTAGACTTCGATTGTTTCGCGATTTAAATTTTTTAGCCACCTCTATATATCTTTATAACTCTTTTAGTTTATAAAAGTGAGCATCAAATGTATCAAGAGGAATGTTTATTTTACATGATTTATCTTTATATGGCTATGACTTTTGACTTCACTTTTTAAAGAGACATTTCCCTAAGTTATACTTACTTGGAAATTAATAATTTCATTGTTTGTGTAATGACTGATTTCTATATTCAAGATATTCTATTCCTCAGATTCCAAAATGAAATGTGAAGTGATACCATCAGAAGTCTCTAAAATTGTGCCTTTAGCATCATCTTCCTATTCCTCATTCCTTTCTGAATTGGTGGAGAACACATATGGATTTGTTAGTAAAAGTGAGCTATAGAATTTGTTAAATTATTATAATAACCTGTTTTATGTTAATGTATTTTCCATCTAATTAAATAGGGTAACTTGCAGATGGCCAAAAAATCAATATTTGGACCAACCTTTTACATTATTTGTTTATAAAATCATTAATGAACATGATTATTTATGACATTTTAAGTTATTATTTTGCAAGGCAAAACTGTGATTCTCAAGATTTATGATGATTTCTTTAGTCTTAAAATATAAAAATATTACGTGAAATTATAATAATACTAGTGTATATGCTAAAATACTAAGTTAGACGTAAAAAAAAATCACAAGAATATTTATATTTCTTACAAAATAATGCTCTAAAAAAGCTTAGAATAACTTCTATAAGGTGTATAAGTTTAAGTGACAATGGGAGAAAGATCCCTTATAGAGATATGTTTGCAAAATTTTCGAAATATCCTTTGGTTTACCATACATTTCCCTAACTTTTCATATTTATACCTAGTAGTATATGAAACCTATCCTGTACTGTGTCTTGGTTTTTCGCCCACCTAATTTAAATGTCCTGAAAATATCATGGATGCTCTTTTCAGATGGCTCATGGCTGTACCTTGTCCAAGACACTGTCATTAATGTATATCATGTGGAGAGTGGAAGATGGTGTGGTGGTCTTTGCTTTGCACAGTCCTTGAACAACCCTTCTGCCAAGATCTCTGCAGTTGTAGAATTCTCCTCCAGTCACATTGCATTTCCCTGTTTACTATTAGCTGTCAACCAGGACAATGAAAGCCTGTTGTGCATGTTCAATGTCAGCACATGCAAGGTCCAACGTTCTGTACTGATTCCTGATAAGGTATGTATCAACATTCACATGGTATATTATAAATTATCTTTTAGTGTTTGAAGTTTGAATGCTTGAAATTTTATTCCAACTGCCATTCCTACTGAATTATTATATTAATTGCATGATATTTATTGGATAAATATCATGATATACATCAGCTGATTACACAATTTTAATTTTTCAAGCTGAAACCTTCCATAATTAATATTTGAGTTCTTTGTTGGCATAACCTTTCAGTAATTGCAATTTTTTTACTGATATTGTAAAATTATCAGTTTAGAAAATCTTATTTTATCCTACCTCATTAGATGATTGCTACAATTATTTAAAACTGAAAGTTGATTTTTTAATGAACTATTGATATTTCTCAAATCATGAATGAATAAATTGCATTGCAGACATAGTGTGTATGGATGTATAAATTTAGTTTTTCTTTAAAATACAAGATTATTTTTCTAGTTGTAGCCTGGTTTGCAAATTATTTTTATAGTCTTTCAATAACTTGTCTGAGCCTATCCAAAATGAATTTGAAACATCTTCTTAAAGTTTTAAATATTTTAAATCTCTTAAACATAATTAACTGTGTTGGTTTTTGATTCCAGATTACATCATTAGATGTAGTAAGTGAAAATGGCGGAGCCTGTATTGAAACCCACTACTTGAATCGTAAACTGCGTTACATGTTTGGCATTGTGGCAGTTGGCACTCTCCATGGACACTTGTTCCTTTTGGATCTATGCTTAGATGAAAACTTTAACTGTGATGAGACCTTACCTAACATTACCAGTGTTGTCAGGAAAAGGGAATTCACTCCTGAGAAAAGGGTAGCTGCCATTTCCAGAAAACAACACATCTTGTTACATTTAAATGGTTTGTATAATCTAGTTACTGTATAGACCGACCAGCAATTACCAACCTTTTCTTCCACAACAAAGAGAATGCTCTTAGGAAATTGTCAGTACAATAACAAAACCACAAATTTTCATATTTAGGTTAACAACATATGTTCAACTGTATACAGCTATTTTGATGCTAAAAACTAATGCTCTTTTGAAGGACCTGTTTAGGGTATCTAATCCAAAAGAGTTGCCCAAATCAAATAAATGCAAATATATGAAAACACCTTAACTTTGAATATTGACTAGCTTGATTTTTTTTACAGATTCACAGTTTTTTTCAGTATGCAAAAAATATTATTTTCCTAGTTCTGTATATATTGTCCCTTAACTATCTCCTTATAAAAGGATCTCTGCTTTAATCCATTGTATTGATTGAAATTGAAACACTAAGTAAAATAATGTGACAAATTCAATCCTTAAGCAAAATAAAAATACTAATGAATTTTTTGAACATTATCCTTATGATATGTTTACTTAACTTTTTATATAAAACTTTAACCCTCAATTTAATTTTTTCCTTCTCCTCTTTAACTGAAACTTACTTAGCCATACTATAAAGAGGAAGTTAAAAGTGTTATGTATATATTTTAGAATTAAAAATATTTATCGTTGACCTTTATTGTTGTTATATTTATTGTGTTTTTATAGATGAAAGTACCATTGGTTCAAGTTTTGAGTTTAAGAACATATCAAGTACTTTGAGGCGATACCCTAATGGTATTTTTTAAAACTTTTTTGTTGCATTAGTTTCAACTATTTATTAATTGTATTGTTTATATGTAATTGGTCTTTATATTTTTTAGGTGATGTGTATGTAACTGCATTAAAATATTTTCCTCGTCTTGCATCTTTAGCAGTTGGTTTCAGTTTTGGTGGCACTCAACTTTGGGAATTACATAATTTATCTATGCAGTATGTGTCATTTTGAATGTTTCTTAATTTATGTAGCAATTTTTATGATAATGAAAAAAAACCTGGCAATATTTGAATTTTTAGTGTCTAAAATAATTTGATTATTTTTAATAGGATAAATAATGGAATTGTACAAACATAACAATGAATGTGTTTTAAACATGTTTAAATATCCGTTTTAAACTAAATGTTTTAAATGTAACAACATTGATTGCTGATTTGGTTTTCTTTTTCAGGTATGCCATTTCTGACCCTCATGAAGAGGCCATTGTAAATTTTGGATTTCAAGAGCCTGAAAATGATCCTAGAAATTTCTGTTATTTATGGGTTGTAAAAGGTCATATTGTTGGTGAAGATACATTGTGAGTTCAAAGATTTTAGAATATAAAGTAACTGAGGAATGTGTGTGCTAGTTGACTATAGTATTTTATGATTGTACTATTTGTATTGTATTATTATTTGTGTGTATTGTATTGTGATTTTACTATTGTATTATGAGTATGACTATAGTTTATTTTTTGCTATTTAACAAGATCTCATTTTTTAACAAATCCCAGTTTGCCAGATATGTTATACTTGTGAAAATCTGGAGTATACATACTACAAAACTAACTTTTCACATACTGTTGTTCTAATCTGGATTTTTTTTGTTTAATGCAGTCCTTTAATAACTAGTGTTTTTATATTATTTTTTGCAGGCCTACTTCCACATCTGTGTGTACTCTGTATTCTCTGACTTACTATTCAAGAGATCATATTGAAAACTATGGAACTTTGTATACTGTAAGTTTAACTCTTGAATATGTTTTCATTTCATACAAAACTATAACTGTAAGAATGCTGTGGAATAATGGCCTAAATTCCTGTTTCTCAATCTGTGTGTTGTGAGATTCTTTAGTGTGCCACCAAAGTTTTTAATGTCCTATTAGTAGACTTTTTTTCCTAAATGGCCAGTGGGCTTTATGTTTGTAACTCAGTAACATATTGCTTTTAGATTTAACTACAAATCTAAAAATGTAGGGAAAGTCTCTTCTGAAAGAAAGATGTTGACTGAATATAATAATGAACTTTTTAAAAGGATTATAAGTGCATAATTTAAACTTTAAGTTTCTACAGTTTTAAAATTTAAGTTTTTAAGCAGATTTTATTTCAATTAAAATCCCCCCCCCCCAAAAAAAAATATATGCTACTATTTTTAAAATAAAAGTTTAATTAAATATTTAACTCTTTGGCTTTTTGAAGTACAATAACCATATTTTGTAATTTTCTAATTTGGAAGCTTTTTTGGTTGTATTGAAATCTCTTTGTTAAAATTTTTTACTTATCCTTTTGAATTCTTAATACACAGAGTATACTCTGTTTTATCCAAAATTTTATCTTGGCTTATGTGAATTCCACATGTGTGCCAATTGGTTCCAACCTATCATGTAAGTTAGTATTACATTGTATTTGAAAATTACTTTTATTGGTGAAGGAACTCTTGGACTGTGATCGAAAATTTGAATTACCTTTGACCAGAGACATCTATAATTCAGTGGAGCAAAGGTCATCCTTTGGATCTCGATTAATTTCTTTTCAAGTGGTCAATCAGAAAGATATTCTTCATGGTTTACAACCTTCTAATGTGAATGAAAGTAAGTATTGAACTGATTGGTTATTTAAAGTACTAGTAATAAATAACTTTCTTATTTTTCTTGTTTAAATGTAAAATCAGGAGTTTTTTTACTACAAACCATCTATTTCCATACATAATAAGCCAGGAATTTTTGGAAAAATCTCTGATGATAAAGTGAGAGGGGGGGGGTGTTGGTGCATATTTGGATCTCAAGATTATTTTCAGTTTCAAGAAATCTGTTATACTAAATTTTTTTGGGGGATAAAACATATTCTCAACTTATTCATGGAGATATATTGTAATTTTAATTTTGGAAGTTATGGTAATTCAATAATAACTTGACCCCAAGTGCATTAACTGTAGTATTATTTACTGCTTTCCACTTGTCAATTTCGCTAGTATTTTCTATCAAGCTGAGTTTTGACTGTATGAATTTGAGATGGAAAGTGAAACATATCTTTTTGTAGATGATGCATTTGGAGATGACATTAGCCTTTGTTTCATTTCTTGGGAAGTTTGGACTGACTCTGAAAATGCTTCTTATCATTTTTCCGTCTTTGATTTAAATCAGTGGTATCACGCTCATATGCCTCTGTCATTCAGGTAACCCCTTATCTCTATTTTAACTTGAAAGCTTAGAATAGGAATAAGTTTTAGTTCTAAATGTGTTGATCACGACAAAGAAACAATTATCTGGGATTATGGTATTTAAATAATCTGTCAAAATAAAAAAGGATTTATGTTAATGTGTAATAAAGTGTATGTAATCTAAATATTGTTAAGTAGTGTGCAAGTATTTCAGAAAAACAATTTTCACTAGACAATTTTTTCATTAGCAATCCTTATATAATGGCAATGGGATCCGTTCATTTGCTTACACATTGTCACACATTTATCACATTGTCCACAACAAATATACTCTTTATTTATGATATCTATAATGGATAAATATTAAATTGAGAAAATGCTTTAGCATTTTTTCTCATTTAGAATATTTTCTTTTGGGAACTACTTATATTTTTCATTGCATGTAAAAAAATATTTTAGTGGTGTCTGAAGTCTTAAAAACTTCATGAATAAGTACATTATGAGTTATTTTGTCAGTAGTTTGATCCTTAATTTTTTTTTCAAAACTTATAATTTGTAAGTAAATTCAACTTTTTTTTGTAGGGGCCGTCCTAATGAACTAAATCGTTATTTAGGCATATTTTCAGTTGAAGAAATTGGTCATAACTTTTTAGAACAAGGAGTGATGGTAAGATAAATGTTTTTTTAATCATGATTTAGTTATTTGCACAAAATAAGATTGTGTAGGAAAAATTTATTCCAGTTATTACCCCCTGAAAATAATATCCCCTTATCAAGGAAAATTATTCAAAGCTAAAATTTTTGAATTAAAATGTTAGTGGAAACAAGTTATAAATCCTTTAACGTTTTCTCACTGATTTATTAAAAAAACCCATACCATTATATTAGAAATGTTAGTTATGTGAGATTACAATTTTGCCATTCTTTCTTCAGAATTGGTTTAAGAATCTTCATACTTTTTGAGAAATTATTTCAGAGGGTTTTTTTAACTTTTCAAAATTTTCCTAATTTATGATTTTTTACTGGTTCAATTTGTCTTTGATTACAGTATGTTCTTTTTGATGAATTGAAAGAATTTTTAATTACACCATTTCTAGTAAAATATGTTTATACCACTTTCTATTTATTTAGTTTTAAGCTTGAAAATTCCTGAATATTATCGCTCAAATATTGTTCTCATAGTTGCTGGTTGAACTATCTTAACTAGTTTACTAACCTTGATAGAAAACTTTAAAAATACAATGTTACTAAATTTGGATTTCAATGAAATATGTAGGTTGTGAAATAATTAAACTTTTCAGTATTGAAAGCAAATAAATGAAATTATTAAAGACTAAAGTGAAAGGGATTCTTAAAAATAACCATCCTATTTTGCTGGTTTTTTTTCAATGTTTTTAAAATATTAGTTTTGTGTTAAAAATGTATTACACTGTAATGTTATGCATATTTCATTCATTTTAAAATATGTCACTAGGGATTCCATGCTATACCTCAAACTCTAAAGAAGTTTAGGGCAGTTTCTGAGTCTGAAGAGTTTTTCTTTCCATCTTCACTTGAATTTAGTAAGTAATGAGTATCTTTTATACCCTGGCAACTCGACTTTTTGTCGCTTGGCAGCGCTAGGAGAAACGGGACACTTTACTTTTTTGGGGAGTGGTGAGATTGGCCTATGCAGGCCAACTTGTTATTCCTCCCGCCAGTAACTATGCCAAAGTTGATGTTCCAAAGAAGTGCGGGTTTCACGTTACTTTTCTTTGAGATGTGTCTTGATGATGCAACTTAATTTCGTTTCGTTAGAGAATGAACTTAAAACTGTCAAGCAACTGTAAACATGTTATATTGAATAAATATTTCCATTAAAAATAACAATAACAATTAACTTTTCTACTTGTGATAGGATATAACATTATACATAAAACAGCAAGTTATTGCAAGATGCTGCTATAAAGTACAATTTTAATAATAACTGATCACAACATTTTAGCTTTTTTTAAGCTTTTAACAAAGTTAAATTAATCCAAAAATATTACTGCCTTTTAATAAAATTCCATTCAAAATAATATTTAGAATGATATTTTACATTAAAAAAACAGAGATCAAGTTTGCTTAGTGAAACTTTTGGTTTCTACACAGTTTGCTTGGTTTTTGAATAAAACCAGAAATACATGCATAAAACTCACCTTTAAACTTAGTAAAACTTCAGAAAAAGTGGGAAAAGGTGAAATTCCAAAACTCAAAAGTACCTAAGCGTATAATTGAAATTTTAAGAAAAAAAACTTTTAAAAAATCATATTATTTCTTAAAGTTAAGAGTATATCAAAATATCATAATTCTACTGTGCTAAGTTTGATTTTTTAATTGAAAAAATAAAGAAGCAATAAAAAATGGAATAGCTTCATAGTCAGAGTGATGTTTAATTTTTTAAATAAAAAAATAGTCAGAATTTTTTTTTGAAATAATGGTAATTGAGATTTATGATACATGTTGATTTTTTAATAAATTAATTAAAAAAAGGGGAGAATTTTTTTTAAAATAATAGTAATTGAGATTGATGTACATGTTTAAAAGATATTTTTCCGATTTTTTACTGGTTTTACCCTTTTTTCAGTAGATTTACTGGACTAAAATGTATCTCCTTTAGTGTGTACTAGGTTTTTTGTGTCTATTAAGTGGTTAAAATATGTATTATGTGAACAGTTTTGGTTTCCATTCCTGGGGATTTGTATCTGTTAAGCGGATTTCCCAATAAACTGGTGATATCTAACAAGCGAAATGAATGAACATTCATCATATATATGTTTATTTATAAATGTTTATCATAACTATCCAATGTTTTTATATTCACCCAACCCTGTCTGTGTTTTGTAGAGTTGTTGTGCTTTACTGAGAATGGAATACGAAAAGCAACTTACTTTGGATTCCAGAAACAAGTAAGTTGTATCTCATTTTATTATTTTGAACACTAGTTACACTTGGGTCATTTTAAAAAATTCTCAAGAAAAATTAGAATAGAAAAGAAAAAAAATGAGAATAGAAAAATTTCATTTGTTTTCTTTTTGTTGGATGTTTCTTCAAGTGTGTGAAATAACATTAGCTAAATAGAATTTCTCGCTGGACCCTTGAAATAGTTCACTCATTGTATCTGATAGTTCATTATACTCAGGGCTCACTCTAGCAGGTATGACTTGATTAGGGCCGTTCAAATACTAAGTAAGCATGTTTTTGGTAATTTTTTGCCCCCCCCTCCCCCTTTGTCAGCAATGATAAGCAAATTGCAAACCCCTCATAAATATGTAAGAAAACTGCCCAACTGCTCCTTTGTTCTTTTTGTTTTTTACAAAATAAAAATTTTAAGATAAAATTTATTTTTGGTTGAATTATAAAAGTATTTTTGCAAGAAACAAGATATTTTCGAAAATGCAGTGTTTGTAACATCTTATGTAAGCATCACTCATACCCCCTCCCCCATGTCAGAAAAAATAAGCAAAGAGCAAACCCTCTCCCCCCGTTAGGTGCTTACGTAATATTTGAACAGCCCCATATTTGTTTTGACACAAAATACTATTTTAAAATTGATGATAATACATTAAATTATCGGCCATTGATATTGGGGTGTTGAGCCGAACCAGTTACTGAACTCTCAGTTTTCTATTAACCTAAGAATTTTAAATAAGCAAATTTGTACTTTTGATCAAAACATTTAATCTAGATGTAGCCAAGATGATGCAGCTTTTTTTACTGTGCACTCATTTTCACTTGTTACAGATCTAACTTCTCTTTAAAAATTACTTTCTTGTTTTGTTAAATTAAAAAAAAATTTCGTTTCAAAATGAGCACATATTCTTTAAATAGACATTAAATTTCTGTAACTTCATTGATGGGAAATAATTTGTACATTTTAGTGCCAATCTAATCATGAAGTACATATTTTATTCTTGTAGTTGCTGTACCGTATGGCAGAACTTGGTCCCCAAGTGATTTTGAATCCAAAGGACTTGTTTCCCATGTTGGTTAAAAGTGGTCTGGTGTCTGTATCTAACTATAACATGATAGAACAAACACCTTTGGTATGTTTTTATTCTCTTTGTCAGAAATACTTAAATTCTATTTGTAGTTTTTGTTCAATTATTTCGAAATTTTTAGTAATATAGGGCTTTTGTAATTACTTTATTTTTTGTAGACTTTTCAGAAGGAAGCTATTCTTAGCCTTGCCCTTGAACACAACTTGCCTCACTTCTTCTTAAAGTGCCTGAAGGAGTGGAAATACAGTGGTAGGTCATTACATAAATAAATTCTTAATTCATTGCTTTCTGATTTCATTTAGAAATATTACTAGTCAAATATAATAACTTGCAGTTTTAAAATCCTGCATTTTAAAAAAGTGCAAATTTTTCATTATATTTTATTATTTTTGCAACTTAAGGTGGTTTTCTGTTTTTAAAATTTTTGCTATACATGTGTAGATATGATGCAACTGTTATTTTATTACAGATTCCATGCATGAGTACTGTACTTCAAAGGCTCTCTTAGCTTGGGCATGGAAAAAAGTTATATTCATCAAGAGTTCGGTTGACAAAATGTGTAGGTACTTTAATCAGTAAAATTTAAATTCACTCTCAATATTCCCATAGGTCAGGGAATTTTAATTTTTCATGAAAAGTCAAGAAAAAGGCTTTTTTGATAACCTGGGAAAATATAAAAATAAAATTTATAATAATCATTAGTTTAAGTAAAACATGTCAGGACTGTTATATTTTATTTTTAAACAGCATTAAAAACATTGTTTAGAATACATTTAGTATTTACTTGTATGTCTTTGATCTGTGAAATTGAACATGAAGTTTTTTTTCGTGACTACACTATCTATATCTCTCTTCTTGTCAGTTTCTATCTAGATTGCAGTTAATGTCTATGCTCAACATTCATCTTAATTTCTTTCTCAGGTGTTCCATTATTTAATGGATCTGGAGAAGATCTCGATAAACCTCCTCTGAATCTTTTATACAGCTTCAGAAAACAATTAAATCTTATCGATCGGATAATGGCTGGCTACCAGAAATTTGTAACTCCCAGGACAGAACAAGGTAATTGATGATGGTCAAACTGAGTTTGTTTGTTTTTTGCTACAAACAAATAAAATCTCTATGAAGATTTATAATTATAATAATTTAAGACAGTAATAAGTATGGTAAATTCAAAATAATTAAAATGTAATTACTTCAGATATGCTTGAGAGTTTGGTTGATTGTTATATACCCGGGGTCAGCATGTGATTTTAAGTAGGGTCTGAATACTTTTTGGGGAAAAAATTATCAAGGTCTAGAGTAATAAACTAAAAGTTCGCCAGTTGCTGACCATTGTTAAAAACTATCAAACTCTAAAAACTTTTTTGCACTTTCCAATTATCATTGTGCATGTAATTTTATCATTGGTTAGGTTTGTATTTAACTTCAAAGTTAGGTTCATTTTGCTGTAATTGAATAAAAACTGTGACCAGTTCATCAGTTTTTCATTTGTACAATGTTGTGTGTTGAATTCTTATGGTATAAAGATTTTTATTTCAGGTACTAACCATTTTTTTATATTGATGTAAAAAAGAAATCACTGAAATGATTCTTTCATGTTGACCCAATTTTTCAATCTAAACTTTAAATTACCAGAAAGTTGTATTTTCAAGTTGGTCAACTCAAATTTATTTCTTAGGGATTCAAGAATTACAGTGTAGAAAAGATGCTGTATCCTGTATAAACTTGTATTTGCAAGTTGTGTTATGGTTAAGGTCTTCTCAAATCTTACCTGAAAATATTTATGTGAAAGGAACAACTAAGCCATTGACATATAACTATGAAGAGCTGCATGCATCTTATAAAATGAGACGATCACAGCTTGAAAAGCTTGGACGGTGAGTTTATCTTCTGAATCTAATTTCATGGTTTTTTTATAATTAATAGACGCTTTATTAATATAGTTGTTTAATTTATGTGAAATTAAGTCTGATAGTTCATCATAAAAACTTATTTGTAAAATTATTTTTTAACCCTTACTGAAGTAATTAATTAATTTATATTATAAGCTTACACATTTACCAAATAGATAAATTTGATTCATATAAGAAATGAACAGTTTCCGGATCTTTTTTACTCCCAGATAATCCTTAAAAATTATTAGTAAAACCCACATTTTTGTCCAAAATAACTAAAAATAATCATTGATTATAAAGTTTGTACTTATTATTCCCTTTGTCAAAAATAACATGACCAATTTTATCATCTGCGGGGCTTCTTTTATAAAGCAAAGTATCAAGAAGGAGGGGGGTAAGGCCTTGTAGAAGTTTTTATTTTAAAATCCATGCAACTTTGAGCAAAATCCCTATTTTTTCTAAATCTGTTAGGATTAAATTTTGCACTTTTGTTGTATGTTTATAAGTTGGATCAAATTATTCCTAGTTTAATGAAAATATATTTCTAAGACTTTACTTTTTCATTTCAGCTTGATTGATCCTAGTGATGTTTTACTCATTGATGGTATTGTAAAAGAACTAGGCATGAGCAGCTCTTGGCTTGAAAAAAATGGAACTGAAATGTACCCTCCTCCAAGTATTTATGCTGCTGTCAGCTGTTATTTGCTGGATGAAGTCAGTATTGAAATGAAGCACTCATTCATGCTATATTTCTTGTTGGATTTGAAGAACACCAATGAAAATGTACCTCTGGCACAAGAACTGAAAAAGTTCTTAGTTGTGTTCGGTGTTCCTAAAAATCTAGTGAAAATAGTGAAAGCTTTTTGGTACCTGGATCAAAAGAACACTGTGGTATGTTTGCTATGAATATTTCTGGACATCTCATGGACAAGGATTTTTTTAAATTCATATTTTATAGAAAAATTTTAACAATGTGACTAAAAAATCACTATCTTAGTAGCACAATCAACATTTTTATCAGAATACACATATGAACCAAATCCAAGATTTTAGCCATGGGCATAATAATAAAAACTGTCTTGTGTTGTAAAATCATGTTAGTTTATAAAACTGGTAAATAGTATTTCTCATTTAAAATAGTTTAATAACTTTAAGAGGTCAATATCTTTACATGGTATGAGATTTTTAGTGAACTTTTTATTGCAGCTTTCCATTCAGAAACTTTTCCATCCAAGTGTCAAAACAACAGACATTTTACCATGGCAGCACAACAGGATTATAAAATCCTTTTTGAGTTGGAAAGCCCCTAAACAGGCTCTGAAGTATATCAACCATATGGAACCTCCACAAACTACCATGGATGCCATGAAACTGCACTTGTCTATACTGTTGGCCTGTGGGTAAGGTGCTTTCATCATCATCTCTATCTATCCCTTTCATGTGAATCAGTTCAATATCACTTGGTCAATCATGTAATAATTTTCTTCCTTTCTGGAAGGCATGATTTCATGCATATAAAGGTGACATGATTGTGATGTCTGTGCATTCTGTTTTTTAACTGGTATAAGAAGTCAATCTGGTACAGTCATCAATGTTCTCATCACCATAATGATGCTTTGTGGCCTGCTATAAATAAATTGTTTTTACTATCTTGTGTGACCTGTCTTTCTTATTGTCATTTTAGTGCAGTCACGGAAGGATGGGAATATCAAAGAAAGAAGCTTGGAGAAGGTTTTGGGCTAGAATTGATGAATCACTTTTTCCTTGGTTGTCAGGAGAGTAAGTTATACTCTGTTCTTAACCTTTTACATGTCAAATTCAGATCTAAGTATATTTTAATTATTATTTTTGCATAATTTACCTTCTAACGCTTCAATTAAAAGAAATTATTGATATGAAGGCAGTTCTGACTATACTTCTACAGAGGAAACAAGAGTAGAGTATAATGATGTATGCATCAAATAAAAACCCAAATTATTTGGAATAACTAACATCAAGTCATCTTTCAACTTTATATGGTATATTTTTCACCAGTATACTTATGATAGTTAATTTTTTTATGCATTTTCAAACATGATGTTCCCAATTGGGAACATTGGCATGTTAAAGGTTAAGTTAAAGAATTAATGAGTATCAAATATAAAGGTATTCAAATGTATATATTTTTATTTTGTTTAGTGCACCTGATGAAAGATTTGATGTACCTCCCATTGAACAGTTTGGAGTCATCTTCTCTCATTAAATTTCTCTCTGAAAACCAAGACCCTAAAGCTCAAGAGTACTTAGTTATCTATCATTTGCTCCATTGCAATTTCTTTGAAGCAGTTAATGTCAATGAAAGACTTTCCAAACTTCTCTTGGTGAGTATTCTCTCCCCCCCCCTTACTCTTGGGAGTTCTAGAAAATTTCCTGATTTCTATAAGAAATCATTTCATTTTTTATTTTAAGGAACAGTAACTGGATTTTCCATTCATTTCTTAAATCTAGCCACCCAACTCAACCTGGTTGAGCAGAGTATTGGTTCAGTTAAAAGTGTATATGCATAAAAGAAACAGCTAAAGTCATATCTTTAAGTTATTACTGGCTTCCTTTTTTTAATGCAGTAGAACCTTAGTTCAGCTTTTCTTCCCTTCAGTAGGTCAATAAATGGAGAACCAAGCATGCTTGTCAACTAAACACTAGGGTCTCGTGATTGATCAACCACCTAACTGACACTTCATGCCTTGCGGATGAGGTTTTAGTTTAAAACTTTGATTACTCATAGAACCAAGGGGTAGTTGGAATGTTTTAGATTTAGACAATTTGAGAAGATTAAAAAAAAATCATTTACAGAGGTCAAAGCAATGTAATAAATCAAAATTAAGTAAAAATTTACCTTTCTGATAAAGAGAAAGTTCTATTGTATCCTCCAAATACTCATTTTTAAAAAATTTCAGCAAAGATGTTTGCAATGGAATGGAACTCCAGTTGAGAAAAGAACTGCTGATCGTGGATTCTTGGTTGAAAACTTAATGGGAGCCGTGTCTGAAATTGAAAGGTGCCTCATGGAAGAAATGAGAGATATCCCCCATGAGTTTATAAAAAAAGGTTTGATTGTCTTTTTTAAATACCCCATAATAATTCTATAATTTAATTCTATAAGTTTTAAATTCTATAAGATTCTGGAAAATAAATTACAATATTTGTTTTCGATTTTCTTCAGAAATTCTACAGCCAATATCTGTTGCTATTAAAAGTCAAAAAACTTCAAAAAGTGTTATGACAGTCTCCAAAATTGTCAAGTCCCTCATCTTCAAAGATTCTCCCTGTGTTAGCAAGAAGAGCTTAACATCTGGATTGAGATCTAGGTATGTTCTTCTTACTTAGAAATGCTCTCCTACAATACAGAATTTGTGAAAAAAACCTGTAAAATTGGTTTTTTTTTCATGATTTGATCTGATATTTTCAGAACTCTTGGAATTGAAGATCTTCCTTTCCTGCGACCACCAGTGATACCCCAAAGTGTTGGGTAATTTCTTCTTTCTATGCTTTTTTTATGTTTTACAAAAAAATTTGATACCTTTTGTTTATCTAGGCACATATCTGGCCATTAGGACATAGTTGGCAATGACTTATAAATTACACAAAAAGTTATAAAAACAACAAAATTAACTTACTGGTGTCATCAAATTCAACCTATCTTGTCTAGTAGATCAGTTGCTATGCCATTGAATTTTTTTTCAAAATGCTCTGGTCTTGAAAAAACTTGATAGATTCTTCACCTAATAAAAGTAAATCTAAAAATTTTATTGTTTTAGAATTCAAATTCATATTATGTTTTGTGAAAATAAGATACTTAGAGCCTTGTTGTGGCTTAAAAAACTATTGTGCTTGATAAGTATTGATTACAGTTAAAAAAATAATAATTTGTGACTGTTGGGGATAGTGCTGAAAAAATTTAAAGATACCTATCTTTTACTCTTTTTTTTCTTGTTATCTAAGACATATTTTATTTTATCTTGATAAAAACTAAAAGTTTGTAAAGTACTTTAAAAACTATTAAGTTTGTCAAAAAGTGAAATGAAAAAAAAAGCCATTGATAAAAGGGCTCAACTTTCATAGATGAACTAGTTTGCTATTTTCTTGGATGTATACAGGATGTTCCAACAAGTTTGCCCAAACTCTGCACAACCAGATTTTTTGTGTGGAGTACTAAAAAATCATTAACTATACCCCTACTTCCCTCAGTTTTCAACAAAATCGCAACAGAAAAAGGTATAATGCCACTTTACGCTAAAAAAGGTTTAAGCAAAACATAAGCATGGTTGTTTGTATATTTAGGCGCAGTAAGATGCTAAAGTATCCATTGCTCACGCATGAGTGCACCATGGAATGATATAATTATATTTTTATTGGATGAAGTCACATTTTCAAAAAATAAAAGTTGTCGTAGAGGTATAGTTATCTGAGCAAATTTTATCTAGTCCACATAAGGGATCTCTGTGCTGAGCAAGAAGAAAATGTGAGGCACATTCTTTATTAGTTTATAAAAACTAATCTAAGTCTAAAAATAATTCTTGTTACTTTGTGATCGTTAAATACCTGATTATAAAGCTAGTGAAAACATGCATAATAGAAAAAGTGTTTGAAACATCTTTTTTTTTGTAGCCTGAAACAGATAGAAACTCCTAGAAGTGTCAACAGTTTGGCCAAACGTGCTTTGGAATCAGTGAGCCCAACTGAGTATTCATCCCCTGCAAAGAGGTCTCGTCTACTAGACAATGTTTCATTCATGTCACCTTCAGTGAGGTAGGGAAAAATTATTTAGCATAATACTAAAAATACTTAACTGTATTAAACACAATAAAATACATAGATAATTAAAATGAATGCTGCAAAAATTAGATTAAACAAGATTCCCCTATAAGTGTTATGGTATGCTTGTAGAACTTATGTGTAAAAATTAATATTTTGCTGAATATTTAATGATTTTTTAAGTTATAAGGCATAATATATGGTATTGCCATAAATTGATTTACACTTTTAAACAGGTTTACAAAGTGCCTGTGAGAACCTGAAATCTGGCTCACAACATCACTTAAATACCCAAACTTTTTAGGAAATACAACTACCAGCATGCTTTTTATTTGAAACTTTTTTATTTTAATTACATCATGTTAAGTTAGCAGTATGAATCAATACTTAACTCAGTTAAACTTAAATGTGTATTTTCAAAGTTTCATTTGGCTGCTGTTATGATTGCTACAATATTCTACTAAAAAGGGCTGGATTGCTCACTTTCGTTGTTATTCTAATAAAGTAATTTTTAAACTAGTAGCATTGGTAAACAGCTTTGAGTATATTTAACATTAAAAGCTTAGGATCACAATGGGAAATTAAACATACAGAATTATTCCAAATTTCCAAGGAACTTTAAAATTACGCTTTTTTTAACGATTGGAAACGTTAAACTGCAAGTTAAAATCCCAGAAATTGTTCATCACAATGTATGTTAATGATGGACAAGTATTTAAGAAAAAATCAATAACCTAATTTCTGGAATTGTATAGCAGTGTTACCACACACAATACAATCATTTAAATAAATTTACTTCTGCATTTTTATAAATTTTAGAATTTTGTAAAAAAAAAATTTAGTATGAAAAAAGTATACTTGTATGAGGAACTTGCTAGGTCTTGGCCTGCAGGTCTTAATGAAGTTGCCCAATTGGCCTTTGGGCCAAAACGTTTGGAGATCCCTGGTTTAAAAGAATGCAAGCATTTTAATTAGACATTTTTATAAAAAACTTTTATGACCTTTGAATTATTGTGGAGGTCATGCGCAGGAGTTCATAAGTATTGTGTTGTTGTTGTTGTTTCTTATGCCACTTGGAATATCCAAGCTCCATCCGCAAAGCGTACAGGATTTAAGGCAAAGGGGGTGCGGCTCCTGAGAAAGTGAGGCCCATGAAATGGCAGGAGTCCGACTTAAGCCTCGGATGATAGATGTCGCCACCATCTATCACCACCTCCACAATTTTGCCATGCTCTGAAGGGGAGGGAAATAGTCTCCAGACACCTGGACCCGTGGTAAACTGCGCCATGACGGACCACAGGACTTTCGGACCCACAGATTTAACGAGCACGTACTCCACTTATACTCGGTGGGTCTTCAGCGGTGTCGGGAATCGAACCCGGGACCCTCCGATCCCGAAGCCGATGCCTTAACCACTAGGCTCCCCACGGCCCTTCATAAGTATTTGATGTATTATTCATCTAAAAGTTAGTCGATGTTATGTAAATCTTGATAAACAATAAGTTTTTTTTAAACCCTGTCCCAGGCAAGTTTCTTTTTAGGTTTTTTTTTCAGGCAAGTAGTTAATCGGCATTGTTAATTGGTATACTTATCTTCCCCAGGAAAACTCCCAAGAGCCTTGCCGGAGACATTGCCTCTCTTCTCCAGACACCCCCCATCCCTATGCGCACTCCAACACATCCAGTCTCTGAGCATGCCACCCCTGCCCTCAAGCCGCAGTCCATTCTGAAAAACAAGATGAAGGAACACGTCAAGCTAAACTTTTACACTTGTTCTACCCCATCTGCCTCTGAAGGTAAGCTTAAAACAAATATTCTTCTGAATTAAAAATTTTAATCCTTTTAACTGATCAAAATGAGGTAAAAAACCCAAACTCTTCTGTTCTAAGCCAATTATTTATATATCTTTCTCCATTTTTTCAATTTAGTCGAAAGCTCTGAGGGCGAGACTGCTATTGATGAAGCTGGAACCAATGAGTATGTGTTCAGCAAGCCCAAGAAAGACAGTGAAGATAGTATGTAGCCTTCTATTTAACACTCTTTTCAGGATAAAATTTTTTGTAATCAAGCCTTTTTTTTATTAGCTTAATCTGTTCTAGGTGAATCACTTTCCAAACAGCTTCGGTTTGATCTGCCTGAAGGTGAACAGTCAATCATGTAAGTCAAATTTGTAATCTAAGCACTGCATCCAATCTGACTGATTTTGGTGGAGTATTTGTATCTTACATAAAACAATATAAAAATGTCCTAAAAGCATCACTGTTGAAGGATTTTAAATTAATTAAAATCATTCAACAATTTAGGTATAAACACTTTGAATTGAAAGTATAAACACTTTTGTATCTTTGTATTTCTTTTTAAAAGTTTTTAAGATATTTTTTATCCTTAAGTTTATTTGTTGTTGACTTCTTTAATGTTGACAAATACTACCTCTAGTGCTGGTAGGTCCCAATTAGTGTTTTGGAATTCAAATTCATACTGTGAATTGCACAAAAACTATTGAAAAAGTGACAGTGTTTTTTTTAAAAACTGCTTTCCATGAAACAAATCTTGGTTGATTTATCAGGATACAGGGCTGGGCACTAATGACTGGATATAGATAAACAATAGAAACTTGGATATTCTTTTCTTGTTTTTTTTTTTTTTAAATGTGCTGAATATGCAATAAGAAAAAGTGAGCAATTAAGGTATTCAAATAAATGGATTTAAGGTTTTAAACTCAATAGCTGACATTGAACAATATTTTTAAAACTTATGTTCACTAAAAAATAAGTTAATCTGAAGCTCACCCTACAGCACCTCACCATCATTAATAATCACTATTAGATTTATGCCTTGAGATCACCCGTATTTTATTGATTTATTCACCTAAACTTCTTTTCTTCCTTCTATCTTTTTTTCAAATCCACTCATGTATAATTTTTGGTCACCTGTAAGAGTCAATTTGACTCCTTGTTGTCTCATGTATATTTTGTCGTTTTTGTTTCCTTTATTTTATTTGACCTCAATTATTATGTATATATATTAGTAAAATAAATAAATTTTTGATTTGAAATAAGTAATTTATAAGTGTTGAATTAATATGGATATTTAATCTCTATTTGCAGAAATGTGTCAGTGTGTCCTGAGTCCCCTGGCAAACCCTCTTTTTCGATTGAAGTTGCTATGAAAGAGGATGATGTGATGCAAGAAGAGGATTCTTCTGAATCAAGCTGTTTAACTGTACCCCAAGTCAAGGAGTGTCTTTCGTATGTAAAAGACACAACCTCTAGCTTGGAATCGGAGGGTATGGAGGTTGAACCACCTGTAGCAAGCAATTCCAGTGTCTCCAAAGTACTTTCTGACCGTGATGATGACAATCTGTATCACTCGTTTGTGGAAACCTCTGAGGATACCAAAGATAAGGAATCCAATGTTTTAGATGCATCAAGTACTGCTGCTTTTCTATACACTTCATCCAAACTTGCTGGTGATTCTAGTCAAACTAGCCAGTCTTCTCTTATTCTGAAGTAAGTTCAAAGTTAAACCAGGTTTATAGTTTTAGGGAATCTAAGAAGGATTTTGTATTATACACATTTGAAAAAAAAAACTTCTAATTTTTGCTTTTAAGTATGTCAATATTAAAATAAGTTTCTTTGTAATGCTCTAGAAATTCAGGGTATTATAGGGGTCTCTAAACCTATAGCACCCTACCTATAGTAGATATATGGGTCTATAGGGAAATTCAGGGTATCTTGTACAGTATTATATGGAATTATTATTTAATTTATCTAATCAATCATTCTTGTTGATTCTATATTCACATTTTAATTTCTTAAACTTGTCTAGGTTGTGTTTTATTTCAAAGGATTCTTATTGAAATAATTTCGTCAAACTGCAATCAAAATAACTGAACTCATTGGCACATCAGCCCAGGAGGGCACAGGTTTATTATGCCCGTATTTGTTTTCATGATAGAGGGCTTTGGGGGGTGGGAAAGGTGTAAGGTGAATGTCCCAAAATTAAGGGAGTCAGTCTAATGTGAGATCTGTTTAATTGATGTTTGGATTTTGTACAGTAATTTTGAATTTTTATTTCTGAAGGTCTTCTTGTGTGACTCCTCGACTTCCTTTGCGATCAAACTTGGAAGCTGAAGATTCTTCTGAAGATCAAGTGAGGGAAACAACTTGTAAGTTGTAACTATTTTGGCTATCATTCTTTTCAATATTCCTTGCTTTTAATGAAAGCAAAACCTACTTTTGTATACAAGTTAGCAGTACTTAGCTTTGGCATTTTTCATAGTAGGATGGGTTTTGTATATTCACAATTAATTGTGTTACTTGTAAATAAATAAATGTTGTATTGAAATAGGCTATGAATCTTTAAAAGTTTGTCACTCTGTACTTTTAAGCTGTAGTATGACTGGAAAATTAAGTTTTATGAAATTCTTTTGTCATTCTTGTATTTTTCAGGTTCTGACCCTGTCTTTGTGTTCAGTGCTTCCTCTGTATCTGCCAGTGCAACTAAGATGGCCCTTTCTCAACTGTCGCAAAATGAATCTGTGTCTGAGCAGTCTGAATTGTTTTTCTCCCCCTGTGAAGAAGGAGATAAAAGGACTTCTTTCACCTTTTCTGAACCAGTTTGTCTCTTCCCTGAAAGCAGTGCTTCGCTTGAGTCCCAAGAAGCCATCAGAGAGCCCTTAAATGAGTCTAACTACATTCTTGCTGCGTCTTACACCATGGATACCAGCAGTGAGGAAACCGATGTTGAAGTTCCTAGTGAAACCCCTAAAGCGAAAGTAACTAAGCCTCGTCAAAGAAATTTTGTATTTAGTAAGCCACTAGAGACAAGAAGTGTGTCCAAAGATGAACCCAAACCCCGCAAAAAGAAATTTGACTTCTCTAAAGTAGCATCCATGAGTGACTCTACTTATCAACAGTCAAATCCAAAATCTACTTCTATAAAGGAACCTTTGTCTCAAGTAGCTGAGACTGATATAAATAAAGCAGCTGTTTCTCAGACTTCAATAGAGAAAGTATCCTCTTCACAAACTATTAGTGAGAAAACTACCATGTCTGATGAGGCTTTTGCTAATGTAGTCTCTAAAAGCAAACCCATTAGACTTTCTACTGCATCAAAAGGTTCAAAGAAAAAGTTTGACTTCAGTAAAGTAGCACCAAACCAGCCATCTGCAGTGAAGAAGAGTAGTAGGACTTCCCGCAGACCCAGAACTTTTGTGTTTACTAAAATGGTTCCATCACCACCTGTTAGTGAGGGAACAAAAGAAGGTGATGAGACGAGTCAGCATTCCTCTTCTAACAAACCCTCTTCTGTTGATGTGATCCCAACAGAAAGCAAAGAAAAGGAAGAATCCAAACTTTTTGAAAAGGAGGCTGAGACTTATGAAGAGTTTTCCAAATCTTTGGCTAAGAGTATGTTGATTTGTACAAAATTATTCTAAAAATATTAGTTTTTTTAAACTTGGTTTATTTATTTAAAAATAACTAAAAGAAAATTTGGCAAACAATTTTAACTAAAATGTTTTCGATTTTATCTTAGCGTTTGTTAGTTTTCCTTGATTTTGATTTTATCTTCTCCTTGTGTTTGATTATTTAGAATATGGCTCTTGAAACTTGTCATGATTAATTGTCAATTACTATTCATTGAAGTTTGAATCCCTCCATTTATTCTTTTTAAATAATGTGTATATTGTGATAATTAAGAGTTTTATGGTGATTTGAACTAGATGAGATAAAGAATAAGATTGAGAAAAATCTCATTACTAATCTATGTTATGATGAAAACTACTATACATGGAAGCATAGTAATTCTCAATGCAATCAGATAAACAATATCAATTTAATTGTAATTCTTAAAGTATGTTAGTAAAGTAAAGTTAAAGTCTTAATTAGCATACCTGAAATATGTTCTATCATAATCATTTAAAGCAAAAACAATTTTATGAACAATTTTCCTTTTGATGGTTATAATTGGCATTTTAATTTTTTAAAACATTTTCCCTTCAAGGCCATTTTTTCACAAGTGATGTTTTGTTAGTATGTACATTGTACATATATGTCAAACTTATGGATTAATATTTTCAAAAAAATATTTTTAGGTTCTTCAAACCTTGGTGATGAAGAAACTGGTTCTAAGGTATAACTTTTAATACTGGATTATAAACTATAATTGAAATTCATGTGTTTTCTTTCAAGAGGAATTGGATGCATTATTGATACATACATAAATGAAAGAATTTAAAAGTATAGATCTATAAGTCTTTGTATTTTTTTAATGTGTAGGACTCCCGTCTCCGGGATAATATCTGGACATCAATTAATTATAATTACATAAATTATAAGCCAGTGACATTGGAACAAAAATTTGTGTATAATTGTTGTCTGATGTGCTTATTCCATACCAAAAATTATAACTCATGCTTTGATAGTTTTTGTAATATTAAGATGTTATGGATTTTTTTCCAGGAAATTACCCCAGTTTACTCTAAATGTTATGTTTTATTATTAGGTTCTTATCAGCAGTCCTACTGGGTCTCAAAGCTCTTCTAAACTTGCATTGGAAAAAACAGAAAAATCGAAAATAGTTTCTAGCAAAAAGAGTAAGTTTCAACTAATGAATTTTTTAATAAATTTATACTGATTTAATTTTTTTTGTGGAATTACCTGAAAAGTTCTGAAATTATGCATATTTTCATCTGAATTGTGTGAATCTTAAAAATTTTTAAGTGATATTTTTACTAAAAAATCTTAGTATTAAATTTTATTACCCTTATTATTTTCCCATACTGTAAAAAATTCTCCATTATGTCCATTAAGCAAAAGGACATAGTAATTTTCAGCATTATGCATATTTTTCATAATCATATATCATTTGTTGTTTTGAAGCTAATCAGCAAATAATGTAGTGAATAAAGGAGAATGCATAATATAACTTAGAAACTGAACATTTATTTCTCTTTACTCTTCCATATAGTAATCTGAAATAAGTATAAGGGGAAAAATTACATAAATACATTTAAAAAATTTACAATGTTCAAGTTCTTTACTAATTGTTCTAGCATTGTAACAAACTCTAAATATTGCATTACAGTTAATGTTACTCTCTTTTTTTTTTCTTTTCATAATTTTGTTGAATAAGTTTATTAGTGTCAAAACTAGAGAAATGTATTGGAGTTATATGGGAGTATTATAGTATTGGAACTTAAATGACCTTTTTTATTTGCAGAGGAAAAGAGTTCCAAATTACCCACAGAAACAGAAGGACCAACTCCAAAAAGTTCTAAAAAGAAAACAAAAAGTAAGTCTTACTGAGTATTTATACTATGAAGAACAAATGAGTGCTCAGCCCACTCTTTCTTTTCAAAGCTCTTAGATGCCTCGGATACATCTTAACAATTGTCAATCATGATTGATGCAGGGGAGATTTGTTGTACAATCAAGCTCTCAAAATTCAGATTCATCTGCAAAATCAAGGCAAATTTATCTGTTCACAAATCATAATGGTGGTAGTTTTCTCATATATTAACTGTCCTTAAACATATTGTGATCTCTTTAAGATTTTAATTTTAAGTTCACAAAATTAAGTATACAAGCTCATTTTTTAGAAGAGATTGAAGTGCGGCTGCAACAATAAACTAACTGCAAAGTAAAGCGGTTTGAGTTAGCTCATTGTTGGTGCAAGCTCCATAATTAGTGAAATTACTGCATAATCTCTTTTTAAAGCTAATATGTGTAATAAAATTTGTTTCATAATTTTTTTAGGTAAAACTACCCCAAAAATAGAGTTCTCGTTTGCAGAGCCTCATTCTCCTGCAGATTCTGAAAGTAAGTATTTGTTACTAATTTATGATCCCTTTCTGGTATAATGTAATTATGTGGGTATATGGCATTAATGAGAAAATAACCTGTAAATAAATTAATGATAGAATACTTGGAAATTACCAGAAAATTTAAGAAGACACAGTACTCTATTGTAAGAGGTTCCATACTTTCATATATGTAGTATCTATAGTATATCGTATGTTTCCAAATGTAAGCAGATAGTGTGCTTCCTCTTCTGAAATTTTACCTCATGTTATTCCATATGAAATCTCGAAATATCATTAAAACTGCATTTGATGCCATTGCCTGGGGAGTTTTTCAAGTTAGCCATAAATGCATCTCCCTCACTGGAGTGAAGTGGACATAAGCCACCTGGTATTTTTATTGCACCTAGTTGCTTTTCATCTATGTGTTTCCTGTCCTTGCAACAGGAGATCCCCTGCTGAGATAATGACCACTTTGACAAAGAGGAGTCTGGGAAGGAATGTGTTGGTTTCTGTTAGGGGGGGGGAAGAACTGGTTTGGAAAAAACCTGTAAGGTCAATCATCGTGTTTGCTGCCGCTCCAGTAGTATATATGTTACGGGAAAAGTGAAAAACCAGGCATTATTAATAATGCCTGAAGGGATGCGGGCAATGTGATATTAACACTTTGCCCGAAATATGCAGGCATTATTAATAATGCCCGGATTTATCATATCACCCGTAACGTACATAGGGTTAAATTGAAAGCCCATTTATTAGTCTACATAAAAGCTATCCAAGCATATTTAGTCTGATCTTTTGAAAAATGCTGCATCAGTTACAATAATTTATTTTAATGATGCTAGGGATTGGTTTAAATTTATGCCAACATTTTAAAATTTTTAAAATCCAGTTTCTGTTCAATGAAGTTGGGTTATTCCTTAACATATCAATGAGATATTTAGTGATCTAAAGCTAGCACTTAAATAATCGTAAAGTACCTTCTGTGTACTGTAATAAGAAGGGTTTGTGGGTCAGACCAAAGCATGCATACTGCCAAAGTGATGTATGATTAATTATGATGATGCTTGATGTCATCTGTTTTTGGCTTTTGCTATCAAAACAATGTAAAAATCAATGTTTTGATGAAAATTTATCAACTTGATGCTATTTCATCTCATTATCCCCACCACTTCACCAAGATTTCCCAATATATCCATTCACTCCTCCACATTGCTGACAGACGCTTATCTTTCCCCTAGTATTGTTAGCCTTGGCCAGGTCCCCCAACCCTGCCGACGCTGCATCCTTCGTCTTCTCGCCCCCGTTGACCCGCGGCCGGCTGCGCAAGAAGCAGATGGACGACACCCTGGGAAGCTCCTTCTACTCGGTGGCCTCGGACGCGTCCTTTGCGAGACCAAAGACCCCGCCCCTGATGGAGTCTTCGCTCTTGGAAGGGAAGGGCGCCAAGAAGAAGTCGACGAGGCTCTCGGGTCAGTCCAAGACGGCCATCAGGAAAAGCGCCACCAAGAAAACCAGGTGAGTTTTCACTTAGAGACTGTAGATTCTTAAAAATCTGCACTCGCACAAACTATGCTTTTCAAAAATGGAGATGAAAAACTAAGTCAAAATTGTAGACGATTGTCGCATTTTAATATTGAAGAAGAAGTAGTCCCTCTTAATGGGAGGCAATGAAGGTGCAGATTTTGATAGAAATTTTAATTACTATACATTAGTATAAATGCTTACATCAGTCATATTAATATAGAAAAAAGATATAAAGACTGATATTATGCATTCCAGAAACTTACTTTGGGCACAGTAGTGGATCTAGTGGGTGGCAGGGGGGCATGTGCCCCCCCTCAGAATGAAAAAATTTCCTATTAAAAAATAATATCTAAAGATAATTTCTAAATAAAATGTAATTTTGAATCTTTGAAAGGGTTCATTATGTACCTTTATGGCCAAAAATGTATAATACAATAATGTATAACTGTAAATATCACAGTTTTAACTGAGGAAGATATTTTAAAAATCCTGGTGCCCCTCAGAAGTCACACCTGGATCTGCCCCAGTGCATTTGGGCATCTACTCTTTTACGCAGGAATTTCAAAACTACAGCCTGTCCTATTTGTTCAGCAGTATTTTCTATTTTTTAAAGTACACTTGTTCATACCAATTAAAAAGCATTGAAAAATTTAGACTAGGTCGTTTATCTTAACATTTCAAGGATTTATTCATCCTAAATGTTTATTCACTATTCACCATAAACAAAAAGTTCGTTTTTTATGTAATTAGTAAATTTTCATAAGTGTCGGTTTTGAAAAAGATAAAAAAATTTTAAAAGGGAATTAATTCATACTTAAAATTTTTAAAATATGCTACCTTTAAAAAGTTATTGAGTTTCCTTTGTTTCCATTATAAAATAGTTTGGGTTGGCAAATATTCATATTAAAAAGCATTTTCAAATAAGTTTCCACAAAAGGTTTTTTTTTTATTTATGATGATACCAAAGCTTTGTTTTTTTTCTCAACTTCATGATCTATCATTGAGAGAATAGCTTTTATCATCAGTGATTCTAATGAATAGTTAATTATTTTATTTACTATTTATTTATAAGTTTTATAAAAGAATTGTGAAATTAGATATCAGTTGTACTTTTTATGATCTCACGAAGCTTATTAGCTTATTTTCAGTTAAAAGGAAAGTATGTTTTAAAAATGTAGTGTATGCCTGGTCACAAAAATCTATAAAGAGTTTTTTTTGTAGGGCAACGTTGGAAAAGTCTGTGCTCTTGTCTCCAGTGCGTGAGGTTCGCAGCAGCCCCACAAAGAAAAATTCTCCTTCTAAAGACACATCACTCAGACATTCTATGGTACTTAGGCAGACGAAACCAAAATAGTTTTTCTAACCCTTTTTTATTTACTGATACTAATTTTAGGAGAGGTATTTAGGTCTTTTTTATGTATTGACCTATTCAACTAGAATTGAAATCTGCATTTACATATAAATAAAACAAATTATTCTGTCTTGTATAGTTTCTGTTGAAGTTTTTTGTCTTATTTAGTTTCTTTTTTACTTTTGTCTTGTGAAATAGATTTAACAATCCTGCAAGTTGTTAAAAATCATGCTCTTATATATTAGATAAGATCAGTTAAGTACTCCATTGTTTTAACTTTTGTAATTCATTTTAATAAAAGAGACCCTTGTAAAAAATGTATTAGGTTATTGAAATAAAAAAACTGACCAAAATATGGGATCATATTGATATCATGTGCCATGTCATTTTATTTGTTATTGTCCAATACCAATATTATAAAAGTTGTACTTTTTCCTGACTTAAGTGAGATGCACTTATACAAAAGAGCCATTTCACCCTCTTGACTAGACAATTAGTTAATATAAAAGGTAGATCAGTTATTTATTTATTCATTCAGAATGTTAATCATGTGACCACTATATTGAGAACCTTTTTTTTTTATTTTAATTTCATTCAGATCAGGTTTTTAACTTGCAACATGCTAATCAAAATATTGTATAACCATTATTTTTTCCAAGTGAAAGGTTATGCACAGATCTGCTTCTAAGAATGAAATATTCCATTCCTAGTAGACTGCATTGAGTAGTCTGGTTATCTAATTAGGCTTACTAGGCTTTGAATAACACAGCCCAAAGAAAAATCTTCCTTTGGAAAAGCATTTAAATCCTTGTTGTATTCACTTGAGTTTCTTTTTAAGTTTTGAACATCCAAGTTAGTGTAAGAAACACTTAAGTTGTGAAAAAATCTGAATGAACTTATATCCTTTTGATTTGATAAAATATGTATTATTAATAATTTTAAGAAATGCTGCTAATCAAAGCTTAGGCTTCACACTAAAAAATGTAGCAGTCACTACTTATTTAAAATTAAATCTATCTCTAGAACATGGGAAAGGTTTATAAAGAATATTCTCAACCACCTTGATTCATTTAAAAAAACTGAAAATCAAATCAATGTATGTCGTTTTACCTCAATACCTGATCTTAAATCTTTGGCTATGTTTGAAAGGATTATTACAGCCCAAAGGAGAGTCAAGGGTTCTTCTCTAAAAGTTTTTAAAATTTTATGGTTTAAAAAGGTTTGTAGAATGTTTTAACATGATTTTTGACTTGATCATCAATATCAATTCTTGAAAAATCAGTGGATGTTGAGTCATTTTAAAAGCCTGTTGTGAGTGACCCACATGTCATAGATCCAGGTATATCTGTATGTAATAGAAGAGATGCATACATATGAAACTGAAAATGTATGATTGTTGAATCTTTAATCTTATTTTTTATTTTCGCATTGCTGTTTTTAACATTTATAAAGCTTTCTGACTATTTCAACATCTCTGTTGGTGAGTCCTGGCTTCTCATCAGGTTCGAGCAAGTTTTGTCCGTTTTTGGCCTCCATGGACATGAGGTTGTCTGGGTCTTTGGAAAAGGCATAGTTTCCATAGTGCATGATAGAGTTGTAGTCGTAACTGGTAATGATCATTTCCTCAGCACTATTGGTGATAGCAAAGTTATCGAAAAAACCTGGTAAATAAAAAACAATTTAATTTGCATTTAGATTTCAACTATTTCTTACTATGATGCCAACCTCATTTTGAGAAAACTTCATTGAAATGAAATTTTTCCCCTGTTAAAGGTTGCATGTTAGGGATATTCAGAGATTGTATCACTAATTTGGTAATCTATCTAATCAACACTTATGCAGCACTCACCATCTGTGACATTGTTTCTGTAGATGTTGATGTACCTGTCCCTGTCAGATCTTTGGTGTTCATGGAAAAGACCAATGGCGTGTCCCAGTTCATGCACAATTGTGCCTACATAATGGCAACCGTCACCCAGGTAAACTGGCTGGGCCCCGATATTCACCATCCCTACGTGGGAGGCACACCTGCACAAAAATATGAGTACTGGTAACTATCAGGGTTTTCAATTCGCCCACAACCCCCCCCCAATAACAAAATGTTTTTTTTTTAAATAAAAACCACAAAACCACTTAATAAAACCCAGCTCTGAGTGTTTTTTTTAATTGGTTAAAATTTCATTAAAAAAAACAAGCATGATCAAGTCTTTTATTAATGAAAATATCTCACAATATAATATTTTAGGAGAAATTTATAAAAAAAACTTAGATTATTACAAAATAATATTGGGCAAGGTAAATGAAAGGCAAAAATTCAACAATAAAATAAACAATATTTGTACTTTTCAACCTTTCCCCTTGAAAATGCAATGAAACCTTTAGATTTTTCCCAGGCAACACATTCTGCCCAATTGGTATAAAATACTAAATCGTCATATAGATGTATTTCTTGACAATGGTACCTACTGCACTTAAAAGGGTTTTCATTTAATATTTTTTTAGAAATTTGTTTTGCTAGGTTTTGTTTACTTAATATGTAGGTATTAGTAGTAGGTAGGTAGTGTACCTCGGTCCTATACTGTTTTTAGCTCAACTTTTAGGATGGAAACACTAAATATGAAGTTTCCATCTTTACCACCAGAGCACTCAGTCAAGCTAAATTATTTCTAGAAAACCCGACTATTTTGGAAGATATAGATACGCTAAAAACTTATTTCACCCTTCAAAAGTAAGTTTTCTATCTTTGCTTTCGAAAGCTATTGTTCAAAATATCAAGATTTGATTTTACAGTGAATTTAATATGTTATAATGGATTGTTTCAGCTAATACAACATGTGCTTTAAATGAGGCTAGGTGTAAAATGAACACGGTGGTTAGACATTTTTCAGCAAATGATCAAGTATTGTACCTTGGAGAGCATTGGAGCATTACCTTGGACCTATCCAAAATACACTTAACTACCTTGAGTTGCTAAAAAAATCACAATACTGATTTTTATTGCATAGGCATTTTGATTTTAAAAGGGTAGGACTTAGTTTCATGACTAACGCTTATTTTAAGGGAAATCTATAATTTTGTGACAAAAAACAGTGCTTTAAAACTTTTATGCTGAAAAGTGCTCCAACTAAATCTATTATACATCTGGGTGGTTCAATGAGCACTTGTTCCATGAATTTTTCCACAAACATTTTATTAAGTTTAGAGGCGCAACTAATGTTTTTATGACATAGGTCCAAGGTACAAGACCGGTGTACCTTGGACATATTTTCATTTTTTTCTTTCATTAATTACGTATTTAAATACTTCAATTAAAAGTCCGAAAAAAATATGTTGTGTATGGTATTAAGGGGAAATTGTTTCATTAATTTATTTTCAATAAACAAAAAGTTACAGGGTAAAAAGTACAAATAGGTCCGAGGTATACTACCTTCCCTTACATATATTTTTTAGAAATTATAAAATATGAACAGAAAAATCTATAAAAAACAAAAAAAGCCCAACATACTTATTTTTGCATTGTAACATGCATTTACCTTTGGTCGTAAAAAGTTAAGAAAACTCTTTGTTATTGTCCAAAGTTACAGCATTAAAGATAGATTTTTTTTTATTTTAATTAATTAAAATAGTTTTGCAATTAAAGTTGCCCTTTACTTTCAAATTAATATCTTCAAAATTCTGAAACTTAACACTTAAATCCCTTCAAGCTGCAAAGCAAAACTCTGCTGTATTAAGTAATACACCCAATTAAACCTACTTTAAAAAAAGGGGTGTTTTTTTCAAGCTCTGGTTTCTATTATTTATGCAAATGCAGTTCGTTGCTTAAGGCACAGCATGACCAGACCTAACTTTTTAGGAGAGGGCTTAACTCTTTGTAAACCTCTCTATTTCTGCCTTATTTTCAACTGAGAAACTTACCCGTTTCCATCATCCATGATATTGATGTAGTTCTTCTCTGCTTTCCTGGGCACGAACTTGATGCAGGTCAGCTTATGATACTGATCCATGGCCTTCTCGATCACAGCCTTGTGCTGACCTGGGGGATATTGCTTTGTTATGAAACTAGCTGATATATACCCACCTTCGTTTGGGAAAAAAAGCTTTTCCAACTGTGTTTTAAAATAAATATTCTCTGTGCTCCTGACCTTTCCAGGGTGTTATTTAATCTTTACAATTAATGTTTGATATCCGTTTTAAAGAGTGGCATTTTCAAAAATGAAAAATGCTTTTCTAGATATTGTTGTTAGGTGCCTTCTTGGGAAATAACGAAGATCTGGGGTCCTTAGGGACGCCACTAGGCTCAAATACGCTCCAACCAACCCCCCCCCCCCGTGGGAGAGAATAAGGAAATTTCAGGGAATCCGGTTTGTCATTATCATATAACTTGTAGTTCACATTATGATGCTATCCGAATTTATAAGCTATGTAAATGTATCCATCCATCCCCAAGTTATAAAAGATGATAATATTCCAAAGGCAATTTTAATAAATAAAAAGAAATTTTCAATGTACTCCCAAAAATTGTGTGGGATCTCTATCAAAATTCATTGCCTGGCTGTGTCCTTTGACAAAAAATACAAGCTCAAGATTTAAAAAATTTATTTTTGGAGGAAGTCAATCTAAACCTCGACGAGAAGGGACCCAATCAAAAGGTTGAGTTAGGACTGCAGCATTTCAGAGTAGGCAAAATGTAGCATGACTTCAGCTGGTTCTATAAAACTGAAATTGTTAAGTTAAATACTTACTAACAGAAGAGTCGATTACGTAAGGTATGACCCCATTCCCAGGATATCCTGGCCAGCGTAGTTCTTCACTCTTGATGCCAGCCTACGAAAGAGTCTCAGATGTAACCTTTATAAGTACTAAGTCGTTCTTAAAGCGAAATGAAACGCAAGGTAGTTTAAATAAAGTGATTATATGTTTCTAAGAACGTAAAAGCTTTCTGAAACCATGCATGAACAGAAACGTAATAATTAATTTAGCATTATTATATTTAAGTCAAAAATTTAAAGGTAATATATTTTATTTTTTGTTTACCATAAACCTGTTTGTCTTAAGTTTCCAAATAAACTTTCAATATTAAGAACCTGGAGAGGATTATTTTTAACTTTCTCTTTATTAATTAAACAATGCTACGATATCGGCCAATATCACGAATTCTGATACATCTCGCACATTGTGTAGCCCTTTAAAAACTAATAAAAAAATCTACAATAATGGCCAATATCCCGAATACCAATAAATTGTCGTACATTGTGTAGCACTTCAAATTACTGAAAAATAAGGTTAAAAAGATTCAAAATGACATTATTTTGAATGAATAAATAATTTAAAATTAAATTCAATATAATTTATAAATTAAACAATGTAACGATATTGGCCAATATCTTGAATACCGGTAAATATCGTACATTGTGTAGCACATTAAATATTAAAAAAATATATAGGTTAAAAACATTCGAAATAACATTATTTTACTAGTCCCTTTTTAATAAATAATGTTAGAGATACGTCATGTAAAAAAAGTTCCTCAATTATCGGAATATTGTTTTTCGCATGTTTTATAAAGTGAGTAAGTGCAGTGGGAGCTGGGTCGAAAGGTCCTGCGTAAGCAGTTTACGGTAGAGTTTACGGGGGTCGGTGCGATAGCTCCCTAGTTTATCAAACAGAAAGTTTTATTGAAAGTAGTGTTTTCCCAAAAATCTTTCCTATCTAATCTTCTAAGAGAAGAATAAATGGAAAGAGAGTGATCCCGAGTGAATGGCAATCTAGTAAAGCTTACAAGTTATTTATGGAATTTTAACAAAGTCTAACATACTTAGAAATCTTTCTATCTAGGCTTTAAAATTTCTCCATAACTTCCAAGAAATGGTCATGAATGGTCAAAGAATGGCTCATGGACCGCCTAATGGATGGAGTCACTCCATAAAATCGTTAACTTAATTTCTAACAAAAGAAACTGGGGCCATAATATTTTGCAGTATATTTACCATCGTAGAGAAGGTAAAAGTTTTCAAAGTCTTCATTCCATTTAACTAGCATATCGCTGTTTCAGAGGGTTCCGTCCGAACAATAATTACGTACAATTGTAAATATCCACTGAAAACATAAAAAAGGTTCCCTAGTAGCTCAGCCCATACCAAATATGTCAAGTTTACGTAAGTGCTATAGAAGTAAATGAAATTTGGCTACACGTGACAAAAATTGAAAGAATTTGAACGTTTTGTGCTGCTTGGTTGCTATTGGAATTGAGTTCGGGACAAATTGAGCACTTTTCAATACAAAGGAATGTTCTTTAAGTGATGGGTATCTCCTTACATTCCAACTTTTACTACTTACATGGGAGACATCAGGAGGGACTCCTGCTTCGAAGATCATGTCGCCGCCATAAAACCTGCCATGGAGAGCTGATCTGGCTAGAGCTGAAAGAGCACTGAATTTTTTAAAACAATCTTTGGATTTTAAACTTAATCATCAACATTAAGCACTAGTATCACTTACAGAATTTAAAAGTAGTAATGGTGTTTTTCTGGTTATTAAAAAAATTAACTAACATCCATAAGGATTTATATAAAAAAATCAGATATTTTTTAGAGTTATCGGAGATTTCAGTATATAATAAGGGAAACTGATAAATGCAAAGCTTAAACATTGTTGAGACAAAAATTTAAAAATTGTTATTGTCATTAAAGTAAGAAATTCGTAAGGATCAGACTTGATTGAAACGTAAATAAGAAAAATACATGTGTCACATGCGTCCATTGGTTAAACGTGTTTGATAAGAAAGTTGAAGAACCTTTATACTCGAGGAAATTTTCACCGAAACCTTTTAATGATAGTTTACTTAAAAATAGTCAGAATTCAAAATCAATGATTTACTAATGAATAAAGTGATGGCTCTAATTAAAGTATAACTTTTTGGAAACAAATACTAAAAGTCTCTTACTAATATCCTCCAGGGTCTGAGGTCCCAAGGGAGCTTCAGAGGTGCTCAAGTAGCTCAACAAGCTGATGGCTAGATGATACATTGTAAGGCGAATGTCCTTAAAATGCTGGCCACCCTTTTTACCCTACTTATATATTCTCTTTCGGACGGAGTTACTGATAAAAAAATGTCACTAATTGGCCTTTTTTTTGTCCTTCGCGAGTGTACAATAAAATGTTAGATATTGGATTATCTCTCGACTATCAGTATCCGGTTTCCTCCGATATACAACGTATCAGCTTTGTAAATGACTCTCAAAAGTCATTATTAGTTTCCGTTCAGCCGTGTGGTCACTTTTATTTTTGTCCTTTTTTTTTGCTCTTTTGTATCAAGATACGTGAGTTTGACTCAACTCTTAACTCACACTGAACCAACCAACCCTTTTACCTCTCTCCTTTTACTGTAAACTTATTAATAAATAAGTTTTTGTTTCAATTTCTTTTAAATATACAGAGGAATAGTGAAAATATGCTTTTTGTTCGAATGTGCCCTCCTCTTCCCTATATTTATTTACATGAGCCATTGTTAATACAACTTCATACACACAGAAGCCATTCTTCCTTAATGTGATGTGCCTTCTGTTATATTGAAACTGGTCGCAATATTTTATAGAGACTTCTTTACTTTATTACCATCTCTTACTGGAATTGTGGTTAAAATAACTTAAGATTCAAATAAATTTAAGATTTTAAATTTACACAAGGGTGTTTGATTAAGTCCGCCCAATTTCTACGCAGAGATTCCTTGCAAGAAATAAATAAGGTTGCCCAAAGAACTATACCTCTACGACCGACTTTAATTTTTGGAGTGGAAATTTCAATTCGGTAAAAACTTAAAGGCACTCCCCAAAAGAAACGCAAACCGTCCCTTTTTAAATTGCTGCTTATACTCAAATACCAATATTCAAGGTGTAGAGTCCATGGCTTTCCAGGATACCTACTAAAGAAGGGGGTCTGAATACTCCTCGACTTTTTTAGGAGGAGTGAAATTGAATTATGAGGAGGGAAATACAGAAATAAAATAAACTACATATACAGACATGAAAACCACAATCAAACTCCCTAAACATCAGAACAATAAATGAAAAAAAAAATACTATGGCTGTATGAAAACACAATTAAAAAGTATGATAATTAGGGTGCCGTGTCTTTTGGTAATTGGATCTGGCCAGAAGTCGGATGAAAATGTGTGTTTAGAGTAGAAAAATATTTATTGTTGATTTCGGTGGGGCACGCGGTGCATTTTTTAAGCTAAACCTTTATGAAAAATTCAAAGAGTGAAAATACTCCTGGCTAGTTTTTTAAGGAGTATTTCCGATTTTCAAGGAGTGAAATACTCTCTCAGAGGAGTTAAAAAATATCTCTGATATCGTATATTTTTTTCTATTTTTGTCAAAAATACATTTTTATTTATTACTTTTTAAATTAATTTATCACACAATCCTTCCTTTGTTGATCCTATTTAATAAGTAATAGATAAAGTTTCTCCAAGAATCCGTTTCAATAAAAAAAAAACCCAGCAGGTATATTGAGAAAAATGTATTTTTCAGTATCTCATAAAATAAATATGTTACACTGTACAAAATTAATTTTAAAAGTTTTTAATCTGTAGAGGGATAGAATAGATATTTAATGGGGTCACCATGTGATTAGAAAATAAAAATATCCTGATGACTCTTCCCTGTAGTGACCGAAAATGTTTCAAGAAAGCACACGAAACACCCCACCTGTAAAACCCGTTTTTCTGCGTTAAGACTTTTGAGGCAGAAAAAACACTTTAAACCGGTTTTAGTTTGTCAGATGCTGAGACTGAAAAAAAGTTTTGTAAGCGTTGATTCCAAATATGCCCAGAATATATTCCAGTTGTTGAACTTTGCATTTAATATAGAGATCTGCAGATGGTCGTTAAAAATCGCCTTCAAACGATCACTAACACTTGTGTGGCTGTATTTTTCTTCATATTTATTTTATTTATTTATTTCTGCCAAACAGAAATGTTCAGAAAAGTTCCAATTATATGGCAGGGATAACAAGATAAGGGTATAGATAAACATTGCAGCAAAAAGACACTACAATAAAAAGAAAAAGCTCAGACAAGCACACTACATACTATAAAATCCTTTCTTAATTTAAAAAAAAGAATCAAAAAACAAATCACTTGAAACAGACATACCATTCACCTTTCTAAAAAACTGAAAAATTGGTTGATCTGCCAGATATTTTTTAAAAAACAAAGATACCTCAAAAACAAACCTATTTCTAGGATTGTATTGCGGAAGATGAAAATAATAATAGTAATACAAAATTTAAAATAAAAAAATAGCACTAGAGCAGGGGTCAGCAACCTGCGGATCTTTTGATGTAAAGTTGCGGCTCTCCAGTTCTATGAAAAAAAAATAATAATTTATTACCAAAACCCTTAAAAATAAGAAAATACATTTTTAAGTACCTAATTTTTCCAATAGAGCATTCGCACATGACGTCACACTTGACGCCACTGGAGGATAAAAACAACGTTGCTAAGGCCGTTGTTAAGTCCGAGTCATGTGATTGAAAATGCTCTATAGCTTTTATTTTCATAATCTTTAATTACAAATCGCTTGTGTGAAATAAAAACATTCCACAATTAAAAAAGCACTGATTATCCAGAATTGGAAGACAAAAGGCTGCAAAAATTCAACTTCGTGGTAGATACCACAATGAAGCAAATTAACTAAATCTAAAACTGCTAGGAAAGGGCTCAGCCTACGCCTTGCTTGAAGAAGTAGTTTATTTAAAAAAGAAAACTGGTTAATTGCCCCCTCCCGTGCGTGGGCTCGGACCAAAACGAGTTAAATCCCTACTTTTTGGGTCAAATTTCTAAAATTTTTATGGGGGAGGACCCCCAGACCCCCTTTTCTGTTTATAACAATATTATTTATTACTTTTTGTACATTTTATATTATTCCGTATTTAAAGCCGTTTATTTTAAATCGAAAATAAGATATATACATAAACAAATACTATAGAATATTGAAACGAAAATTTTTTGTGGCTCTTTAAAAACTGGGAAATTTTGTAAATTGTAACTTTTGGCTCTTTCGCTTCAAAAGGTTGCCGACCCCTGCACTAGAGAGCTCTTTAAATGGGAAGAGGGAATTAAATTTGTCGGTAGCGCTCAAAATCTATGCCGTAAGGGGTACCGCCTGAAAAAGAAAAAGCCCAAGGTTTGTAGAGAGAGAAGGTTGGCTCATCCGTGACGTCACCTGATGGGAAGAGGGTGCTCTGCCAATGGAAATGCTCGTATAGAGCTAGCTGTACGAGCATTGCCATTGGCAGAGCACCCTCTTCCCATCAGGTGACGTCACGGATGAGCCAACCTTGAAAAAGCCGTTATGGAAAAAATGAGGATTTTTCTAAGTAAAGTACTAGAAATTTTTTGCAAAATACTTCAATGCTTAAACCTCTGAACCAGTCATTTGGCTCTATATAGCAGTATAATTTAAATTACAGGTTAATCAATAAAACCCTTAACATCGTCAAAATCCTTTGACCTCAGGCGGAATTTCCTTCCTCATTTAATTGCCTTTTAGTGCTAATATTTTGAATTAAAAACTTTGCATTACCATTAATATGAAGTAAAATACCACCAGACAAGTGATATGACCGTTTGCGGTAAACTTTTCGTTACTTTGATAGTCAGGCCACCCAATAAAAACTTCATTTTCTCAGAGAAGATTAAATTTACTTCTTAGAAAATTGTTTGAAATAAAGTTAACGTCTTTATCGACATTTCAGCTCAAATTCAAAAGTTTTCCAACGGGGTTATTATTTTTATTTTATTTTCTAAGTTTAAATTTTGAAAAAGTTAAATTTGAAGTTTAAAAAGCGAATTATATTTGTTAATTTTAAGGTATTTTTCACACTGTTTCACCTTCATCATCAATTACGCGGGAGAAAATAATAGAGCATTCGCACATGACGTCACTTGGAGGACAAAAACAACGTTGCTAAGGCTGTTGTTAGGGGCGGGAACTAGAAGCATCCAATAGAAGCATTCGCACATGATGTCACTGGTGGGAAAAACAACGTTGCTAAGGCCGTTGTTAGGCCGAGTCATGTGATTGAAAATGCTCTATAGACGACATTAGTCATGACGTCACTTGCTTGTTTGGAAACGTGATTCCATCCGTGATTGGTTCCGTACGGAATAGACGACATTAGTCATTACGTCACTTGTTTGTTTGGAAACATTGATTCCATCCGTGATTGGTTTCGTACGGATTTACTTCCAATCACGGATAGGATCAACGTTTCCAAACAAGCAAGTGACGTCACACTAATGTCGTCTATAGACGACATTAGTCATTACGTCACTTGCTTGTTTGGAAACGTTGATTCCATCCGTGATTGGTTCCGTACGGATTTACTTCCAATCACGAATAGAATCAACGTTTCCAAACAAGCAAGTGACGTCACACTAATGTCGTCTATTACTTCCAATCACGGATTCCAAACAAGCAAGTGACGTCACACTAATATCGTCTATAGAGCATTTTCAATCACATGACTCTGCCTAACAACGGCCTTAGCAACGTTGTTTATTCGCCAAGTGACGTCATTTGCGAATGCTGCTATTGGATACTTCTATGTCTCGCCTCTAACAACAGCCTTAGCAACGTTGATTTTGTCCTCCAAGTGACGTCATGTGCGAATGCTCTATTGAAGCGGTTGGGTTTCCATAATACCTTGAAGATATCGCTAGTTTCATTGATAAGAATCTTTGAGGAAGACGCTCCAAATGTTAAAACGATCAGCTGATATGTATTCCACCGCCCTACAGCCAGCTGACGAATTTTTTCTTCTAGATATTGGGTCTACTAATGTATCAAAGTTTTAGCCGGGAGAAAATGACTGAAAATTTTATTTTTTTTTACGTGTTTGGTGGGTTCCCACCGCTCAAACCACCACGGACAAGCAGCTGGCGCTCACCAGGCTTTATGATACAACTCCCTGAAGCATTCCACCAAATATCGCTTGAGAGGAAATGGGTGACAAAATAATGTCGCTGTCTCCCGGTCTAACAAATCAGCTACAGAGTGGACCAAGGCTACGGTCTGAATTTAAAATAGTCCTCAATTCAGTTGTAATGTGGGTACAGGCGGTGCGAATTGAAGCGATCCCTCAAATCAGCTACAGAGTGGAATGAGGCTACGGTCTGAATTTAAAATAGTCCTCATATCAGTTGTAATGTGATTTAAGGGCTACGGTGAGAATTGATGCAATCCCTCAAATCTGCTACAGAGTGGAACAAGGCTACGAACTGAATTTAAAACAGGCGCTGTCTATTTGGACGGCAAATATATAACTACACTACTCTTATTTACACGGCAACGCTTCTGATTGAAATCACACTACTGAGACTGCTACGTAACCGCAAGACCTACGGCGCAAGCCCAACTGCCATTTTTGCCGTCCAAATAGACACTGCCTTTAAAGTAGTCCTCAAATCAGCTGTAATGTGGGTACAGAGATATGGTGCGAATTGAAAGCGAACCCTCAAATCAGCTACAGAGTGAAACGGCTACGGTTTGAATGTGAAGGAGCGGAATAAGGATACTATCTGAATTTAAAAGTCTTCAAACCAGTTTTAGAGGGAAGCTATAGTCTGAATTAAAACGGTTCCTCTAATCAGTTAAAAGGACTTGAGCATTTGCAAATGACCTCACGACCCTTTTAGCTAGTGGTCCCATACCTGTTGCTAGGTGCGGGAACACTTTTGCTAAGTAGTTTGCAAATTGTATGTGTTCCAATAGAACCTATCTCGCATAACGTCAAAAAAAACAGTTTTTTCTTTTAACTGCTGTTGCTAGGAGTGAGTCACATGATTACAAATGCTCTATAGGTTTTAACTATGGACCTTAATTAAGAAAGGGTCTATTCAGTGTCTAGTGACTTTCAAAGAAAGTGTCTATTTGGACGGCCATTACGGGAGTTGGCCCATGCGCAGTAGGTTTTGCGGGTTGCCTGGAAAATAAGAGTAGAGTTTAGTTGTTCACATAGACAGTGCCTTTTTCAAATTAGCTATAAAGTGAGCGTCGCACTAGGGTCTAAAATGACCTACTCAACAGCAACGTTTCCTACCCCAAGACGTCACTATCAAAGTAGTCCTCAGAGCGGTTTGGAATTTTGATTGAAATGAAGCAAGTCAATTTAAAAATGATTTTTTTTGACCCATGTATAGCAACTTTTTATCACGTTTTGAGTTCTGAAACTGTTCCTAGCAACTCAACAAGGTTTCTATTTCCGCTTCCGCGTAGCAACGTCACGGGGTCGGAAAACGTTCCAGTCGAGTATATTTGCACTTACGTAAACACAGGTGCGGAGCCAGAAAGGCTCCAAGGACGCAAATGGACAAATATTTACTAATTTTTTTCTATAAAAATATCTCTAAATCCTCCCATGAAATTTCTCCCCCAAAAAATTGTACGGATTCTGTCTTAAATAATTAATTTTTGATCAGAACAAGCACTTAATAAACGAAAAAGTTTGAACAATCTGGAGAAAGTGACCCCCTGGGAAAAGGGGCCAAAAAGGGAAAAGGTAGAGAAAAAAAGGTAAAAAAGAAAAAGTACATATCTTAAATGACAGAAAAACTTTTGGTCTTTCTGAATCTACTTTCTTCTTCCTCAGCGTTTTCTCTCTCATTTCTATTCTTTCCCTTTCTTTTTCCGCCCAAGGAGAGGCACTTTCCGGAGTGCCCCCCCCCTGAATCCGCGCCTGCGTAAACATGACATATTTGGTAAGAGCTGTGTTTCTAGGGAATTTATGTTACGCTGGAAAGCTTCCCTGAACAAGAATTGTGTAATTATATTAAAGGAGGTTAGGTTCCTAAACTATCATTTATTGTTTTCATGTATATTTATTTTTAAAAAATATCTTGGGAATATTTATTTATTAACATTATTCTATTTTTTTTTTGCATTATATATTATTCCTCTTTACTTTAGTTAGGAATTCCAATACATATTGGTTTAGAAACCTTTCCTCTCACTTAACCAGGGCTGGCAAAGGAAAGAAAAATTTCCTACTATTTGTACAAAACATTGCAAATAAACGAGCAACTTATTTTAAACTTATTTAATAGAAATATTCTTAAATTATATTAATTATTAAAATCAATTTATGGACTATCTCTTACACAAACGTTTGTTTAGAATCCGTAATTTTATAACAGTGGTTTGCAACTATTTATTCGTATTAAAAGATTAAGACGCTCAGAATTACTCTTACTATCTGCTAAAGGCAAATTTTATGTAACATATTATGCTACTCCTCTCTTTACATATCAAAAGTGATTAATAATTTTTATTCCAAAATCGTTTTAATCAGAGTATCAGCATTCACAGAAATTGGGAGGACATAATTATAATACAGTACTTAAAATGTATGCAAAATAAAAAATTCCTATAAGCATTGAAATGTGTTGATTTAACTATGGCCATAAATAAAAACATATTATAAATGTTCACGAAATACTTTATAGATATATAGAGACTATCGGCCTGATGCAAAACTGATTGGTTAAATCCTTCATCTAAAGATTTAACATCGATCCTGCTGGCTGTAAATACGGCTGTCGTTTACCCTTTTTTATTAGTTGGAAACCACTGTTCTAAAATATCTGGATTTATCACGTCAAGTTTTGTTACAAACTAAATCCCTTTAGGTTAAAATTTAAAATCCTTTACCAGCCCTGTATCGTTCTCCTTTATCAAGGTAAGTGCGCAGTAGGATATTGGAGCTGTGTTTTACCCCCTTCAAAATAAACTGCAAACATGTCCGAGAGTGAAGTTTCCCTCCCTCTCGGACGCTCAATTAAGTTTTTATTAATATACCAAAACTAATAATAATTGGTACAGTGGTATAAAGAAAAAAATGCAGATTACAAACTTGAAGTACTCCCTAATATCAGTAAAATCACAAACCTTCTACTAGTTGAAATACTGGGGAATGACCTGCAAAAAATAATCAATACATCATGACTAGGTTTAACAAAACAACATAGCGTTCCAAGGTTAGATAACGTCCATTAATTACATGATAATTCCCCAAATTTAAAACCTCTTTATTTAACAGATGCTGTATGTTGTGCCCCTCAATGACATTTACCCGACTTCAAAATAAAATTATGAATCTTCGTCTTTTCATTAACTTTCACCACTATCTATACATAATTACTTTATCGAATTTTATAATTTAATTATGTTTTATAACTATAAATTATATTAGTTGAAACAGGGGAATACTTGAGGGAGTACCAATATCGTTAGGTTTTTAGACTGCAGTATATCCATCCTTACTGGGTGAAACCATGAACAAAGCTGTTATTGAACGTGACTAAAGGTCAGTCAGCTAGGTGAAAAGGCCCTTTTGATTCCCCAAGTTAACTTGGTCCTCATTTCATCGATCCAAAGGTATAAAAGGCTGACAAGGAAACGTTCCCATGCTAAACTTACAAAACGGACGAAAATTTTACAGGCATAAGATCATGGTGACAAACCCTTATTGTGAAAAAAAAAATAGCTACGAAATATCTTTTTATAAACACAAACTAAACACATTGGCACAAGAGCCCTAGTGGGCCAAGGCCTACGATGGCCATCTTCGTTCTCTTGGCCCTGGGGTGCAAGGCATATGTCCCGGTTAGGTGGTCAGTCTAACGCAAGACCCCCAGTGTTTAGTTCCCAAGCACGCTTGGTCCTCAGTTTATTGACCCACTGAAGGGTTGAGTCAACCTTTCCCATCCCGGGACCCGGGAATCGAACCCCGGACCTGTGGCGTGAAAGCACAATGCCACAATGCCCTACCACTACGCCACGAGGCCTCTATCTTTTTATAGAGGGGTAAAACTAATATTAAAAATTTGGCCCCTTTCCTTAGCACCACTTGTTGACTTGGCTTGCATTTGAGGAACCATTTTTGAATGGCCGATTTAAACTACTTACAAAGAAAACACGGCCAGTTCATGATTAGTATTTGACGTTTCCTCTACATTTCTCGCTTTGTAGGATAACATTACCGTTAAAAATAACATATTTTTAAGAATTTTTACCGCTTTCTACTGTAATTCTAATATTTTCAAAATAAGTGTTTTGAGTCATCTACCAACCCCTGTAAAATCTTCGTCCATTTCTGTGAGTTTAGCAAGGGAAAGTTTCCTTGTCAGTCTGCCTTGCCAACCAGGGAACAGAACTCGGGCCTGGAGTGTGGCAGCTTGATGTACTACCACTACACAAGAAATGTCCCCAAACAAACATATTTGTCTCTTTTCCATAAAATAAAATGTACACTATCTGAAATAAAGTTGACGTGAAATTCTAATTGACCACTCTTTACCGGTTATATTTAGGAGAATTTTTTTCAATCTCAAACCTTTTGTAAATAATAGACGATACTTAATAGGTTAGATTTACATGTAGCGACTTGCTTTCACCATCGATTTAGAATCTGGACCTGCCATTGGTTCTTAGTGCTATGACTTATTGTTACATCATCATTTGTAGGGAATTATAAGAAAGTTTTGAACAGTCGCGACGATCGAGTCGCTTCCAAGCGCGGATCCAGAGGGGGGGGCAACTGGTCAATTACTCCCCTTGTGGGCTCAGACCAAAACGAGTTAAATCCCTGCTTTTTGGGACAAATTTCCAAAAATTTCTGGGGAAGGCCCCCCTTTTTGCGTTTGTAATAATATTATTTACCACTTTTTATATTAAGTTCTTAAAAATGCTAATACCATCTAAAAATGTATTATAAAGCTACATTGAACTTACTAGGGGCCGTCCATAAATGATATCGCGCTCGGAGGTATTCAATTTGTGACAATGGGGAGGAGGGCAACCCTTAACAAGGGCAGAGATGACCGCTCATCTCTGGGACATCTCTCGGAGGATGGGACCTTAAATCCCGTCATAAAAGTTCAAAAATGAATCAAGACAACACTTTAAGGTCTAATTTTAAAAATAATTCTGGGGAAGTCCCCCCCCAGACCCCCTTCCTACCCTGTGGCGTCATATGAGCACCGTCAACGAAATTTAGATATTTTTGCACGAATGTTCGCATTTGATCTGTAAAATACTCTGGTGATGGAGAAACCTTAGGGGGAAAAATTGAGAGTCAACACCCTTCCCGAAAAACTAAAGCTTGGTTGTACGCCCTGTATAGTGTATGTAGACCAGGGGTTCTCAAACTTTCCAACATCACGACCCACTTTTTATAAATAAACTCTAACGCGACCCACCACATTTTCAGTTAATTTTCCCATACCCCCTATAAGACTTTAGCTTCGTGCGTGTGTGGTTAGGTCATCTACTATTTTTTTACAGTAATAAATTACATTATAGATTATATTAACTTGTTAGATATTTAAAAAGAAATATTTGAACCTAAGCGTATCAAATTGTTTGATTATAGGAGCAATAATGCGCTCCAGAGTCAGAAAGGGGGTCTGGGGTTTCTCCCCCAGAGAAATTTTTAAAATTTGACTCTTAAAAAGAGGATTTTAACTCGTATTTTTTTTGATAATCTGGGATAAAATGCGATTACAACATCATTTCCTAAGGAAATTCTTAATTTAAAAACTAGTCACGACCCACCAAAAACTGACTGGCGACCCACAATTTGAGAACCTCTGGTGTAGACGACCTAAAATCGGTTGGTCAAATTTTCAAAATTCTTCTGGGGAAGAACCCCCAACTTTCTTAAAAGGTGGCCCCCCATAGGTCCAGGCTGAATCCGCCACTGGTCGCTTCATGTAAATCCACCCTTGAAGTCAGTATACCTGTATACCATATGTATACTGTCAGTATACTATGAATGTTGTCTTTGAGGAGGAAAACTAAGCAGGGGGTCCGGGGGTCACAAATAATGACATTATGGGCAACTGATAAAAATAAAATTTAGGTGTCTATTTATATGTTAGGCAAGTTTAAAAAGTAGTTAATTGAAAAAGTTAATTTTAACATCAGGTCAAGTTGAATTTAAAATGAAGCTGGATCCATAAAGGGTTGACTTTTCAGTCTTTAAACTATGGAACAAACACACAAATTTTATTTCTATCCTTTGTCGTTTACCTACAATATCGTTACCACAACGTCAAAGTTTCCAAATGGCTTTTTTTTTGTCATTTTTAATGGCAGGGTTGACGTATAACATCTTGATAAGTTACATAGTATCTGGTCGGGGATAGATTTCTTTACCGTTAAATAAGAAATTTTTCCTAAAAGAGTTGTGATAATGAAGAAAACCAGTAATTTTAATATTTTTTTATAAACTAATATTTTTGTTATTAATAAAATGTGAGGGATTTAACTCTGGGTTCGTCTTTATTCGCTGTTTTAAAAATCAGCATTTTTCGAAACCTCCGCGTTTATATACTGATGGCTTCTATAATATATTATAGTCTGTGTAATTCGAATTGGCACGGGTGGACGTCACAGGTAGGTTTAAAATTCGTTGCCTTGGTGACTACGTAAAAATATAAACAATCACCTTTTATTTTTACACATCAGTTAAGGCAGGGCGCGAAATTTTCGCTCGACAACTTGAAATTGGCGAATAATTTTAGTCACTTTATTCGTTTGCTTTGTTGTAAACTGTAAACAACTTGCTCTCGAATATAAATTAATCCATTCTCACCAAATACTTCTTTAGGGTTTTTAAGCTTTGTTTTATGATTTTAAAGATCTACTTATACAATCCTATTTAGGATCTGCTATATTCCTATTTAAGATCTGCTACAATCTTCTTAAATCTGCGATCTGTTGAGGATCTGATGATATTTAAGATCCGATTTAAGTTTTATAAATTTGATTAATTGGTTCAACTACCACAGAAAACATTGTTAAAAGAATTACATTTATTGGGATAAAATAGAGTTTCTCAGTATTATTTATTTTTATAAATTTAAGATCCTATTTTTGCATAATCGAATAAATCTTTCCGCACCTAGTGAACATGTTTTTGTAATTAAATATTCGTAAAACAAAATTCAAGTCTGAAGCTATAATATATCGATCGATTTATGATAAAGTTAACTTAAAAAAGTGTCAAAATATGTTCAGAATAAAAAAATCCGTGAACTTTATTTTTGATTATTCTTTCAAGATTTCAAAGTAAAATTTTCACGTAATTTAAATACCTTAAAAAATATTTTTTTCAACAAAAATAAAGTTATTCGAAATACTTATAAAGTAGCTTAACATCTTTAGAAATTATTGTAATGCAAGTAATGCGTATATGTTTTAGTGATCGTCAAATCTTACGTCTTATTTCTCATTCGAATTTTTACTGAAACATTCTGGATTTGGTGCAGTGCTTGTTGTGGGAAAAAATTAAGATTTGGCGTAACCATGGTAACGCAGAGGGGAAGGTGCGTGGAGTGGGAAAATCACGTGACTTTTCAACTGCCAATTCAAATTACACAGACTATAATACTTTAACGTTTAATAGTTTTATAATTTGGTGATTAATTTAAAGAATTAAAATAATTTGATCTATTTTTATTTTTGAAAATATTAGATACAATAAATAGGATTTAAAGTTTCGATTTATCAGGCTGTAAAAAGAATTACTGTTCGTAACAAAACAGCCTAATATTTCAATAGAGCATTCCTGAAACGATGGTATTTTTTAGACAGAAAAAAAAATAAAGGCATAGTTATGTTCAACAATTTTGCTTGTTTTCAGCTCAAGTGGTTTTCACGAGTATACAGAGTAGGGTATTCACAAGGTATATAGGGCCATACCTTTTAGGTATACCCCCATAAAATGTGCCAATTGGGTAAAAAATGAGACTTTAAATTTTAAAAAGGTATATTTTTACCAACGTTACTCGTTTTCAACTTAAACTTAAAGTAGGATTTTAGAAAAAATGAATGAACTGATTTGATTACAGTAAATACTCCAGGTTTCATTTGCCAACCGTTCCAGAAAATTCCCTTAAAAAGGAAATAAAACGTTTTCTTAAGTAGGTGGTGTGAAGAAAGAAAAAGTTAACAAGTTTTTATCTTTTTCCGAACCCTAGGTGGTTTAAAAGTATATACCCCCACGTATTTACTAAAGGGTCTAAAAACTCATTAACTATCTATTGGGACCAAAAGCAATGGGAAAAGTCCAGGGAAGGAAGTTTTTTGTGATATCGTAATTTTCTAGGGTTTTTGCATGAAAATACGCTTTTGATACCTGTGCTATAAAAATGCTAAATAGCGCCCTATATGTTTAAGTGCATAAAATGTCTTATTATGACCCCATAACTTAATTACTGGGACAAATGGTTCCAGTTTTATTGGGCAAAAACTATGATTTCTTTGTTAAAACTCGATGTGTTTCTGAACTTTGACCTCATTGCGGCACGGGTTAATGTTATCAGATTGAGTTGAAACTTAGCCGATCTCATTTTTAGCCTATTAACACATTTTAAGGGGGTAAGACCCAAGAAATTCGAAAGTTGATTTTTTATAACCATAAATATAGAGCCATCTATCGTAAAATTTTTTTATACATTTTTTTCAAAAAAGAATATATCATTGCTTTTTCAGGAATACTCAGATAAAATATCAGGGCATTCTGACAAATACTTTTTTAGACCCTTATAAAATCGAAACTTAAATTATAATTACTCTGTATATCAATCAAATCAAATTCTGCCCGGGCCTAGTGGCCCATCAGGCGGTGCCCATCTCCGTTTCATTAGCCGGGGGTGCTAGTTACTTAGCTTGTGTCCAGGCCGAGTGGATAGCCCGACGCTGGACCCCCTAGTTGATTCCCCAAGCGAGCTTGGTGCTCATTTTATCGACCCTGGGAGGATGAAGGGCTGAGTTGACCCATGACCAGCTACCCAAGCAGGAGCCGCAAGGCATCGAACCTGGGTCGGTAATGCTCGTAGCCAGGCACGCTGATAGTCCAGTAACCAGGTATCAAAAAAGGGCTGTTTCAGGGAAAAAATCCGGAAGTTTTTTTCTCAACGGTTTTATGTTTTCGAGGGTGCTGAATCCGAATCTGAACTTTGCATACAAAATTTCGAATGGCATTTTAGTGAAAATTCGAAAAAACCCTAAAATTTCACCCCATTTTTTGATTTTCTGCTTGTAGAACTGAAAATATGGGTTTCTCATGAAAATGATAAGTATTGAAAATAAAGAGAATAAAACAATCTACAAAGTTGTTAATTACAACTTTTTTGTCAGACTAATAGTTTGGCCGCTAGAGTGCGCTGAAAAACATCCATTTTTTGGCGTTTCCGCAAAAAAATGGAAAACGCGCTCTTCTACCCCCTACAAAATGAAAAATATTCACTTTATCAACAAAAATTTTACACCACGTGAAAGAGCATTTAATCTCTCATATAAAAGCCCACGTCACTCACTGACTCACTGACTCACTGACTCACTGATTCTGGAACGCTCGCACACTATGATGCCATCTCGCAATAATAATCATAATCATAATCAGAAAAATATAAAAGCCCACGTCACTCACTGACTCGATGCCATCTCGCAATAATCAGAAAAATAAATAAATAAAAGTAATTAAAATTTTAAAATAATATAATAGCTTTTAAATAAATATCTTTCAAGAAAGTTGGTTTACTTAATAAAGGTTAAAAAGTTACTTTTAGGGAAGTTGGTTTCTAATTCAACAATAATAAATTATTAAAGTTAAACTTCTTATTTAATGTATAATTAATAGGAACTTGAAGTAGTAACGAGCGAAGCTCGCATAAAAGGCTAGCCTAGCTGTAAGACCCGGCTTTGCCGGGTCGTAACAGCTAGTTTTCTATAAATGACTTGCCTTAAATTATATTTTTGAGAAAGGGGTGGGGGCGAAGCAAAGATCGAAAGTAAAGTTGTTAATACTTAACAAAAGACTTTCAGTGGAAGTTGGTTCCTTGCACAAAAAAAAAATGAACAAGCAAAGGAATTTTTCATTGCCAAAAAAACCGTTTCTGGGGGAAAATACTGAAGAATAATTAATTTAATTAATAACCATTGGGATAAAAAATAAGATTAAATCATATGTCATATGAGAAATTACTAAAGTAGTGTTTCCTACTTATTTAAATCAAAATGTGACTTTTTTACAGAAGATATGGTGAATTTTCCGCCTCAGGGGTGAATATTGGCAGATTTTTAGTGAGCTTTAAAGGCTAAACTATTGTTCTGACAAAAAAGTTGCAATTAACAATTTTGTAGATTATTTTATCCTCTTTATTTTATATACTTAACATTTTCATCAGGAACCCATACTTTCCGTTCTACAAGCAGAAAATCAAAAAATGGGGTGAAATTTTAGGGTTTTTTCAAATTTTCACCAAAAAGCCATTTGAAATTTTGTATGCAAAGTTCAGATTCAGATTCAGCACCCTCAAAAGCACATAAAACCGTTGAGAAAAAACTTCCGGATTTTTTTCCTGAAAAAACTACGTGGTTACTGTACATACTATAATTACCTTTTAACATAGGCAATCGGTTCTTTTTTTTTAATATTTATATAGAAGGTTTTTTCGATGGTTTTATATGTTTTCAAGGACGCTGATTACGAATATCAAAGTTGTGGCCGCGTGGGAGGTCGACTTCACCATCAAAAGATGCAAAAAATCTCAAATTTTCGCTTTTTTGTTCGATTTTCACCTATTTTCTCAGTAAATATTCGTTTCTCGAAAAAGAGAAGTACATCAAATTAAAGTACGTAATATTTCCTATAAGATGCACTGGTTCGTTTTTATTTTGCGATGAGCGGTGTATGCTTTAAAGCGTTTTGAAGAGCAGCGATTTTTTGGCTTTCTACAAAAGAAAGTTCAGAACGTTCCCTTTCCCCCACTGCAGCACTAAATATATACACGTTACAGACAAATAATTTATACCACATGAAAGTACATTTAATTTCCTACAAAATGGTTTACTCAACTTTTATATTATAATGAGAGGGTTTGACGCTAGAGCTCGCTGAATTACAGCTGTTTCTTGCTTTTACACAGAAACATGAAAATCCTTTTTCTTCAGAACGCTCTAAAGCGTAAACTGCTTCTCACAAAATAAAAACGAATCTGTGCATCTTATAGGAAATTTTACGTACTTTAATTTGGTGTACTGATCTTTTACGACAAACGAATATTTTCTGAGAAAATTGGTGAAAATCAAACAAAAAAGCGAAAATTTAAGATTTTTTGCATTTTTTTTTATGTGAAGTTGACTTTTTAAATGAAAATAAACTTGAAATTCGGATTCAGCAATGTAAAACCCATATAAATTTGTTTATTAAAACATTCCCATAAGTTATTATATGAATTTAAAAATTTGATTCAATTTCCGCCTAAAATACCTAATATTTCATAAATAAATTTTAAAAATTATTTTTTTAGACATGCTTAGTCATCAATTTATTCAAAACAACTTATTTTATTGGTAATATACCGGAAGTAAAGCACAGATTGGAGATTAACTACTGCAAAAGTTCGTTTTGGCGGTAAGGCGCGAAATTTGTATTCTCGATCTTTGCTTCGCTCCCTCCCCCTTCTCAAAAAAATAATAATTTAAGGCACGTTATTAATAGAGAATTAAATTCCCTTTCAGGTGGTGTATTTTTTTTTCGATAAAGTGAATATTTTTCCTTTTGTAGAGGGTGGAAGCGAGCGTTTTCCATTTTTTCGCCGAAAGGCCAAAAAATGGCTGTTTTTCAGCGCGCTCTCGCGGCCAAACTATTGGTCTGACAAAAAAGTTGTAACTGACAATTTTGTAGATTGTTTTATTGTCTTTATTTTCTATACTTAACATTTTCATGAAAAACTCATACTTTTCGTTCTATAATCAGAAAATCAAAAAATGGGGTGAAATTTTAGGGTTTTTTCGAATTTTCACTAAAATGCCATTCGAAAATTTGTATGCAAAGTTCAGATTCGAATTCAGCACCCTCGAAAACATATAAAACCGTTGAGAAAAAAACTTCCGGATTTTTTTCCTGAAAAAACTACCTAGTTACTGGACTATGACCACTCCTTTTTATTGATGTTGAATGGGTGCCTAATACCTATAATGGGATAGTGGGGAATAGGCACCCATTCAACATCAATAAAAAGGAGGAGTGTCTTAAAGTCAATAAAATGTGGTTTCCTGTTTTAATTAACGTTGAAAACCGGCCTGATTCAAAACGTTGAAAACCGGTCTCTGGATTCGGAATCGAACCTACCATCTAGGAATTTTGAGTTGAGTTCGCCATCTACTAGACCTTCCATTGATGTTAGCTCGACAGCTACAGGCATCTCCATCGAACCGGAGTGTATTTATAACCTCAGACCACGAGCGCAGCGGTGATTTTTAATTTTAAAATTTTTAACTAGGTATATTTTTACCTCGACCATTGAAAATGTCTGCCGCAGCCGCAGACGGAACGTCTGCGGCTGCTGGGATTTTACCATCATCTGGGATTTTACCATCAGCTGGTATTTTACCATCATCTATTCGACCACGGCCTACTTGCCCGGAAAAGAATTTTTATTTTTGTCATAACTCCGGCCGTGAAAGCCTTTATTGTTATATTATAGTACTATGTTTATCGATCTTTGGTTAGAATCTGAAAATTTTGCAGACCATAGGCTCACGTAATTAATGGACGTCCCCTTAATAGTTCTGGGAAGTGGACTGCTTCAAACTACGTACTTCCTAATACGGATTTCGAATTACAATAGGGATGAAAATTTTCACCAACCTGTTAGCAGAATCTACAGATCCGACACTCCAGTTTCTTACTATAAAATAGTAAAGACATTTTCCTGGGCAAAAGAGTCCCTGTAAAGTTTCCAATAATTAAGTGTTAAAAATCCTCTCGTCTAATATAAAAGAAATCAGAGATACATTTATGAAAATAACAATATTATGGATCATTCTCCAAAAAGGTTACAAATTGTCTCTTGAATTCAATTTCTTTAGGTTTATTATTTTTTTACGGCATTAACACATTTTCCGGTCTGTTAAGATTCAGAGCGACTATTTTGATAGTGGAAATAATTTAGCAAATAACCCAAAAAAATTGTACGTCTAAACAAAAATAAAACGAATAGATGCCTTCTATACAGGGTTGATCAAAAACTAGAGGTAAAATGCTAAGAGCGGTAGGGTACACATTAGGGTGGTTACAAAAACATCAACTTCCGAATTTCTTCGGTGGGAACCCCCTAAAATGTGACAATAGGCTAGAAAATAAGATTGGCAAAGTTTAAGCTCAATCGGATAATATTAAGACCCGCCTCATTGACGTCAAAGTTGAGAAAAAAAGCGAAAAATCGTAGTTTTTCGCCCATAAAATCGGAACTATTTGTCCTAAAAATATGGTTCGTGTCTCATTTCATAGTAAATTTTATTGGCTTCAAGTTAGATCCCCTAAATTTTTTTTACTGAAATTTCTAGAGCGAAATATCAACATTTTTGTCAGGTAAGGTTGAAGAACTCCCTGTAAGTTAACTTTCCAGCAAACGAGTAATATCTTCTAATTATTCAATTAAAAAGGTTTATTTGAATTTTTTTTTTTTTTGGTATTTTTCACTTTTTGCATCAAAAAGACTTCTTTAGTTAAAAGCATGGGCGGATTTAAGGGGGGTCAAGGGGGGCAATACCTCCCTCAAAGTCAAAATTAATCCAAGACTTAAATAGACCAATAAACCGGTCAGTTACTGACGAACTAATGAATTTACTCTAAGATAAGTCTTAAAATATATAAAAATTCTCATTTTTTAACTTTTCAAAGCATGAATATTAATTTCTGAGCGCGCGAGCGTTAGCGCGGTTCAGAGATCCTTCCGAACGCTTCCACGGGTGCTTTGGGGGCGATAACTCCTCAACCGCTTTTCCTAAAAATCATTGCTGCATATCATTATTAAATTTGGGTCCTTGGGAAACGGTTAGGACCCTTTAAAAATGAATTTCTTCAAAAATAATTGAAATAAATTGGGTATAACAAATCCTAGTTTTTAGCGATTTTTTTGCGTTTTTAGGGGGTTAATTACCCTTTAAACCTATCCATTTGTTACAAATTTTCATATTTTATTAATTTGAACCTTTCTTGTCTCCTGGGGGGCAATTCGAAGACAAAAGCAATGATATTTGACCCTGAAAATCGAGTTCAAAGTTATAAAGTCGTCGATAAAACGTAAAAAGGGGGAGGGGCTGTTCCCCGAAAATCTGAAGCTGATAGAGAAAAACGGAAGTTGGATTCGGATTCAGGGGGTCATTTTACATAGGAATCTGCTTTCAAAGTTTCTGTGGCATTTTGACCCAATTTTTTTTGTCGCAGTGTCATTTGTTGCATATTCTTTTGAAAATACTTCTAACCATGGGCGGATTTAGATGGTGGTCCCTGGGGGGCACACTCGAAACCTTGGGGGAGGCAAGATGGTCCCCGATGGCTTTGAAAAAAAAACTGAATTTAGCTAATAAAAACGGAATTTCCTGAAAAGTTTTTTTTTTTTTTGGGGGGGGGGCATTTCCCCCCATGACCCCCTTAAATCCACCCATGCTTCTAACTAAAGAAGTCTTTTTGATGCAAAAAGTGAAAAATACCAAAAAAAAAAAAAATTCAAAAAAACCTTTTTAATTGAATAATTAGAAGATATTACTCGTTTGCTGGAAAGTTAACTTACAGGGAGTTCTTCAACCTTACCTGACAAAAATGTTGATATTTCGCTCTAGAAATTTCAGTAAAAAAAATTTAGTGGATCTAACTTAAAGCCAATAAAATTTACTATGAAATGAGACACGAACCATATTTTTAGGACAAATAGTTCCGATTTTATGGGCGAAAAACTACGATCGCTTTTTTTCTCAACTTTGACGTCAATGAGGCGGGTCTTAATATTATCCGATTGAGCTTAAACTTTGCCAATCTTATTTTCTAGCCTATTGTCACATTTTAGGGGGTTCCCACCGAAGAAATTCGGAAGTTGATGTTTTTGTAACCACCCTAGTACACATAGACGACTAGGAATCCTATAGGAATGGGGGTTATGGGTGATAAGGAGGCATGGGGCTCAGTTGAGTGAACTTTAGCTGAAATTAACATAAAATTAATAAAAGAGCTCAATTAAGTCACGACGTTTCTATCTTTGACTCTTAGATCGATGATCAAAAGCTTGCGGGCTGTAACTAGCCTTGACCATGCCCAACTAGACTCATAAGGCCAGAGAAGCTCAAAATTATAAGTGCGATAGAAGTCCTGACTTCACTTTTGATAGATCTTTAGCAACTCAACTTAACTCTGAATTAAACTAAATTCGTTACCTATCTCTTTTTGCTTTTAGTTTCTCAGATAGGAAAAAGATCTCAATATAGGATGAATTATATTTATCCTATATTGAGATCTTTTTCACCTTTTTTTTAGATTTATTTCATGTTTTATATAAAACATGCCAAACTTGATCAAGTGTTCAGTTGAGTTGAGAAAATCAAACCCTTTGGCAATGTTTCCCCGTTCCAAAGTGTTTCCTATTCCAATTTATAGCAAAGAGTAGGATTTTATGAAAAGGAAATTACTTCCTTCTAATGTTAAATTATAATTTAACTTGTAATAACTATATATTTAGTAAGTTTCCCCTTAATTTTTCTTTTTATGCACATTTTGGGGGTAGGATATTCTGGAAGGACTTTTATTATAAGAAAAATGTCCTTTTTAAACTTTTCAAAGCATGAAAATAATATTTTCGAAACACTTTCGCGGGTGCTACGGGGACGTTCCTCAACCACTTTTAGTAAAAATCATTGCTGCCTATTTTCATTAAATTTGGATCCTTGGGGAAGGGTTAAGACCTTTTAAAGATGAATTGCTTAAAAAATGAGAAAAAAGCGTGATATAACCTCTATAATTTTAAACGGTTTTTTCTTTTAGGGGGGTAATTTACTTACTTATTTTTACTTATTTTGCACTTAGATTATTATCATTTATTGTGTGTTTTTGAAACATTGAATTGGAAAATCTCAGTTGTAAATTGAATTTTCAATTTTTTTTTCAATTTTTTTCAATTTCAATTCAAATTTATTAACAAGAACAAGAAACATTAGAACAAAACAAAACTAATACATATAACACAATAGATGTCCCAAATTATTAATGAATTTTATTTCCCAAAGGGGCAAACACCCGTCCATGGGGTCACAGAATATCAAATAATAAAAATATAATATGGGACAAAAAAAGAGATAGTGGAAGAAAAAAAAAATAAGTACTCGTTAATATTAAATAAAAAAATAATAATTACCCCTTAAACCTATCCCTTTGCTACAAATTTTCATATTTTAGAAACTTTAACCTTTCTTGTCCTTTCTGGTGTAATTTAAAGACTAAAGTAATGGTTTTTGGCCCTGAAAATCGAATTCAAAGTCATTTATTTTGCTTTTTATTCACATTTTGGGGGTACCCTGTATCTTAAAAAGTTGACGTAACAAAAAATTACATTTACTTTTGAATTCAGGAGCTAAGTTATTCAAAAACAAGTCACAGTTCTAAGTCAACGAAATTGCTGTTCCCCTGTGGTTGCAAAATGAAACGTATATTAAAATATATAATTTGATGAAATTAGTATACCTTTGAAATTTCTGTACCCTTCTTTAAAAATTTACAAAATAAATGCCTATTTTAAACTAAACTTTAATCACTTAAATTGTTAGTAACATTCGAAAGGACGGCATGGCCGTATCTAAGGGGGTTTTAGAAGTTCAACTCCCCCCCACACACAAAAATGTTCTTGACTTAAATTTTTATAGTGTTTATTTCCCTTGAAAGTTTTGTGACTTACAGCAGTATTTCTCTTTGGGAATCCTAATGGTATCAAAATGTGTTAAAATACTAATATTAGGGGCAAATTCCCGAAATAATTCTAGAGTAGGACTCCTAACCTCCCCTTGAAATTTTCCCGTTTATTATGCTTACTGTTTTTCCTTGAAAATTCTGCCACTTACAATGATCTTTAGGCGTAATCTAAAGGGTGCTAAACTCGAGCTTTGAGGAGGAAATTTTCAGAAGATTTCTGGGGGAGGACCTCTAGACCCTTCATTTTACTTGGGATTCACTTTGAAAACACCAATTTTAAATTTAGCCATTTAGTTTTTACGTATTAAAGTACTTGTAAGGGTGTACCGAAGAAGTATAATAAATGTTGAATCAACCCCCACGGATCAAGTCTGGTTACGGTCCTACTTGCCGTATGTGGCCCGCCGACCGTATGTTGATCAGGCCTGTTATACAGTAAACCTAACTTGTGACGCGGCTAACATTTATTATTTGTTACTAAACTATAATTTTTTTAGGGGAAATAAGTTGCATTTCCCTGTTATACACTAAATCGCCACTCTATTTTTGCCACCCCCTCATCAACGTCAAAAACAAATATTTTGAAAATGTATATCTAATTCATACTATCATGTGCATGAAACAAAAGTTTCAAAAGGGGACATCCATAAATTACGTGAGGTGTTTTTTCCAAAATCTGGACCCGCCCCCTTGGTGAGATTTAGTGAGATTTTGCTGGACCCCCCTTCCCCCCACGTGAGATTTACCAACAACTTTTTAAAATGATTTTCTATCCTATTCACTTCCATTTAGTGCTTCATAGCACCTGAAACCTTTACATTATTAATAATGTGGGGGGAAAGGACATCCGGTCGAAATTTGTTAGATGACAGTAATAAATAGAAGTTAACTCTCTAATAATTTCTAACTGAAAAAGTTGATGTGAGATTTTAATCGACCTCCCCTCCCCCCTTGGTGAGATTTTTCCAAACCCCTCCCCCCCTTTTTGATCTCACGTAATTTATGGATGTCCCCAAACAGGAGAGCATTCCCCAAACTTACACCATTCCATCGCTCGCTCTGACAAGCACAGCACAGTGCATCCAGACGAAGTATTTTTGCTTATCCCCCCATCCTAGGTTTCATACACTCATCTAAATATGCTCGTAAAATGTCCAGATACGGTAAATTTATAATAGTATCCGATCTATATCTTATCCTACGTTCCACGTAGTTATCCACGTAAAAATATTCTCAAGCTCATAAAAAATTTACTTATCCAGATCATATTACCCTCTAGCTCATTTTCTGAAAACTCTCAGGTGGTTATAATAAAGTGGTCGGTCAATGTATAAAAAAAGAGTAAAATATACTCGGATTTAATTGATTGTATTTTAGCTAAAAAGTATTTTATAAAGAGCTCAATTTTATCAAATCTCAAAAATGTCTTATAAGTCGAATTTAACTTTTCTGAGAATGAATCCATATATTTATAACGAAGAAAATGTATTAATTTACCTAAATTAGAACGAAAAGCGAGATCGAAAGAGCAGTCCATGATACCACTGCGACAAGTGTTCCAAAACTTCAAAACCATTACGTTCACCAGTGTTCTTCCTGCAAAACATTATGAAATAAAGTGTCACCAAAAATAATTATTAAGTTCGAGATTCCCCGCAACATAATATCAATGTACACCTGCTAATGAGTATAAACTAGTATCAACATACACTTCAAGATTATTCACTCAGAAGAGCGACTGTTAAATATTAATAATTGACTTAGATTAAACTAAGACGAATTTTAATGGTTTGCACAATTTTCCCCCTCCAAATATTCTTAAGTGTATTTTAAATAAAATGGCGCTGCAAGAAATTTATTTTACATTCTAGTAAAGGAGGACCACCCTTCAGAAAAAAAAATATTTACCCAGCTTTCAGAAATAGTTACACAACCGTAAATATGCGATCAAGGCAATTTTAGCCATTTAAACTTGCGGCTGAAAAAAAAAACATATAGCCAGATCTAGTGGTTCAAACAATTAATGTAAATGCAACATCCCTTGTTCATGATATTGAGAGGAATAGCAAAAAATGAATTAATGGAATAACAATAGATGGAAGTTTATCGCTTTATTTTTAAGCACCGTTTGTCGAAAACAATTAATTATATGGGTCTAATTATATTTTTAATACAATTTCATACACATTTCCTAGTCTCTGCACAAAAATATTTTTGCGATGGATATTTCAGAAATTTATGGTACTGAATAAGTACGTTCTGCCATTCAAGGATAAGAGAAGCGACGCGCTAGACCAGGGGTTTCCAACTTCCAAGTACCTGACGGCCGCAATCGAAATCACAAGTCAAGTGGACGAAGATAATTTACATATTGTGAAGGTACTATTGTATTTTCAAAAATTTCAGATAGGGTCACTTGGGGTAAGTGGAACCCTTTTTGGAACAGTACATTTTTGAAGCTTCATAAAATTTTTTTTGAAGAGTCTCAATTTGAACTTAATGACATATTTTATTTAAGACACTATTTATGAACAAAAATTTATAATTAGGTTCTAAAATAATGTTCTACATTTTTCTTAACTGGTCTTTTTGTAAAAAATGAGACGGGTGTCCCACTTACCCCATAGGAAGGGGTAAGTGGGTCCCCCCTCTTTATTTTGATTGAAAGCAAGCAAAACTTAAGAGGGAGTAAGTGGGGCTTACTTGATAAAGTATAGAAGTTTTAGGTACAAAATATTTTATTGTAACTTAATTCATGTAGGAGATATCTACTCACATTTAAATTAATAGGGTTGGTTGGGGTAAGTGGGACCCCTTTTTGGAAAACTACAATTACAGAATGTTTTTTTTCAGGTTCGAATGGTTCGGGAGACTTATAAAGAAACCCTCGAAACTATTCCCCCACCCCACTGTGTGTTAATTAATTTCTCGGCAACGTGAATAAAAAAAAACACAACTTAATAGTTTACTTTACTTACCACAACTTATATTAAAACGCAAAATTAATATAAAATTTCAATAAATTACTTATAATCTCTCTATATACAGGGTGTCCCACGAAAAGTGGCCCAACCCCTATAACTTTTGAACCCCTACAGATATAGTCATGAAAGTGGGGTCTAGGTATAGTAAAGTGACCATGCCCTATCCGATGAGACAACTTTCAACGCCCTCTAGCGGAAACTTTAGGAGTTATAATTTTTATTTTAAAAACTATGTGAGGTATGTGGAAAAAGTCAATGACTAAGTTGTAGAGCAGAATCGATTCATTATAAATCGACACCTCCACAACAAAAATGCCTACAATAAAACTCATTAAACGCCCGTTTATTTAATTGTGATTTGGAACACTCAACCTCACGAAGCGCTTAAAACGCTTTCTTGTTTATTTGAGGTCTCGAACACTTAACCTCATGAAAATAAACTTTTTACTTTTACCGCTGATGCTGTATGTGCTTCCCGTCCGCGACAATGCACATTTGGACTCTATCGAGTTGCACATTTTACACCTCACACACAATTACGCATAATTAAACAAAAATACCCAAAATTCAATAGCCTCTTAATTAGTATATCCATTAAGACAGAGCGCTTCAAGCACCAAGTTACTATATGCAAAAGCGTTTCGTGAGGTTAAGTGTTCGAGACCTCAAATAAACAAGCAAACGTTTTCAGCGTTTCGTGAGGTTGAGTGCTCCAAATCACAATTAAATAAACGGGCGTTTAATGAGTTTTATTGTAGGCATTTTTGTTGTGGAGGTGTCGATTTATAATAAATCGATGATGCTCTACAACTTAGTCACTGACTTTTTCTACATACCTCACATAGTTTTTAAAATAAAAATTATAACTCCTAAAGTTTCCGCTAGAGGGCGTTGAAAGTTGTCTCATCGGATAGGGCATGGTCACTTTACTATACCTAGACCCCACTTTCATGACTATATCTGTAGGGGTTCAAAAGTTAAAGGGGTTGGGCCACTTTTCGTGGGACACCCTGTATAATGAAGGTGTCCCTGCCTGCCTGCCTGCCTGCCTGGGTTTGTCCGGAACAGATTTGGCTCAATTTCTCCAAAACTACCCGTCCGAATCAAACCAAACTTGGTACACATACGTATGGGGACGGGGGAAAGACAATGACATCATTTCCAAATTTCTAAAACCACCCCTTCACCCCCTTTTAGGCCTTTTTGTAAAAATCGCCTTCCACTAAAGAAGATCTGTTTAACTCGCATTGTTGCAAATAATACAACAAAAACATCTCTCTATATATAATGAAGGTGTCCCTGGGTTCCTGCCTGGGTTCCTGGGTTTGTCCGGAACAGATTTGGCTCAATTTCTCCAAAACTACCCGTCCGAATCGAACCAAACTTGGTACACATACGTATGGGGACGGGGGAAAGACAATGACATCATTTCCAAATTTTTAAAACCACCCCTTCACCCCCTTTTAGGCCTTTTTGTAAAAATCGCCTTACTTCTCCACTAAAGAAGACCTGTTTAACTCGCATTGTTGCAAATAATACAACAAAAACAATTTTAAACATAAAACAAAGTATTATTTAAAGATAAAACTTGGCTAAAATTGTTTCAAATGTTTTAAAAAGGTTATTAATAATTTAAAAAAATTAAAAACGGCCCTTATAAAAAACTTTATAACAGTATTTTCTTATTAAAAACTTCATTTTCCATGAAACTTTAAGTTGAAATAGAAAGTTTTAAGAATGGACTCTAACCGTCTGACGTCACACGGAACCAACACGTGACCTATTGAGCTTGCAATGGACTCTAACCGTCTGACGTCACACGGAACCAACACGTGACCTACTGAGCTTGCGATTGGTTACGTCAGATACTACACTAGTAGATCTACTAGTGTAGTATCTGTGGTAACCAATCGCAAGCTCAGTTGTAGGTCACGTGTTGGTTCCGTGAAGTCTCGAACCAGATAGGCGGTTAGAGTCCATTGGTTACCACAGATACTACACTAGTAGATCTACTAGTTCAGTATCTGTGGTAACCAATTGCAAGCTCAGTTGTAGGTCACGTGTTGGTTCCGTGAAGTCTCGAACCAGATAGGCGGTTAGAGTCCATTAGACTGGTTAAAGTAAAGATTACATCATGCAGTTTTTTTAGAAAGTTGATGATAGAAACACTAGATCAATTTGTTATTTAACCTTATAATTTGTTTCTTTGGTGTAGTTTAACGGGATTTTTTTTTTCAATTTAAACAGGGGGTATTTACAAATTTTGGGATTTCAAAAGTCTGTAATAATTTTAATGGATTTTTTTCACTTAGAATGGATAATTGGGTAACTGTCGTAATTAAATGTGCAACACCGGAACTGGATGGTTAGGTTAGATTTACACAGTTGGAATCGGGAGGGAAAAGGCACAGGGAGCACGGTGATGAAAATGCACCGGGAACACCGAGATGAAAAGGCACCGGGGACACCAAGATGAAAAAGGCACCGGGATATGAAAAAATACTGGGAACACCGGGATATGAAAAACTACCAGGATGATTGGTAATTATGGTTACAGAAAATTAGGCATGTAACTTGAGAAAATTTTAATAAATTGATACACTCCACCCGTGCAAGGCCGGGCATATCAGCTAGTCTCTCTATATATAATGAAGGTGTCCCTGCCTGCCTGGGTTTGTCCGGAACAGATTTGGCTCAATTTCTCCAAAACTACCCGTCCGAATCGAACCAAACTTGGTACACATACGTATGGGGACGGGGGAAAGACAATGACATCATTTCCAAATTTCTAAAACCACCCCTTCACCCCCTTTTAGGCCTTTTTGTAAAAATCGCCTTACTTCTCCACTAAAGAAGATCTGTTTAACTCGCATTGTTGCAAATAATACAACAAAAACAATTTTAAACATAAAACAAAGTATTTAAAGATAAAACTTGGCTAAAATTGTTTTAAATGTTTTAAAAAGGTTATTAATAATTTAAAAAATTAAAAACGTCCCTTATAAAAAAACTTTATAACAGTATTTTCTTATTGAAAACTTCATTTTCCATGAAACTTTAAGTTGAAATAGAAAGTTTTAAGAATTAGACTGGTTAAAGTAAAGATTACATCATGCAGTTTTTTTAGAAAGTTGATGATAGAAACACTAGATCAATTTGTTATTTAACCTTATAATTCGTTTCTTTGGTGTAGTTTAACGGGATTTTTTTTTTCAATTTAAACAGGGGGTATTTACAAATTTTGGGATTTCAAAAGTCTGTAATAATTTTAATGGATTTTTTTCACTTAGAATGGATAATTGGGTAACTGTCGTAATTAAATGTGCAACCCCGAACTGGATGGTTAGGTTAGATTTACACAGTTGGAACCGGGAGGGAAAAGGCACAGGGAGCACGGTGATGAAAATGCACCGGGAACACCGAGATGAAAAGGCACCGGGGACACCAAGATGAAAAAGGCACCGGGATATGAAAAAATACTGGGAACACCGGGATATGAAAAAATACTGGGAACACCGGGATATGAAAAACTACCAGGATGATTGGTAATTATGGTTACAGAAAATTAGGCATGTAACTTGAGAAAATTTTAATAAATTGATACACTCCACCCGTGCAAGGCCGGGCATATCAGCTAGTGTTTCAATAAACATTAAAATGGAGAGTCTAGGATGTCCCACTTACCCCTACTATGCTTAAATTACGGGGTAAGTGGGACATCCCTCTTAAAAAATTTTAAATAAGAGATTTTGTGAAAATTCAAATTGCAGTATGTATTTTAAGTCAAACCTGGCACAACAGTTGAAAAAACATTAAAATATAGTGAAAACTTTCCTGGAAACACTTCTTGGAATAGTGCATCTTGAACTCTCCAAAAAAAAAATTATGGAAATTTTTTTTAAAATAGTTCTATAATCTTAAAAAAAATGACACAAAACTCTAATATATGCAAAACCCATCAGTGTGACAAAATGTAACATGATCAATGTGAATAAGTGTGAAATGTCCTTTACATAGTTTACTTTGAGGGGGGTGACCTACTTACCCCAGGGACCCACTTACCCCAAGTGACCCTAATATAAAAAAATTTAACCCTCATACATCTTTTAATACTGAATATTAATTAAACAGGGGTCTTCCTACAGAAAATGTAAGTTTCCTTAAAAATAATGTTTCACCTAATTTTTGGATACTCCATTTGTCCCTCCTCGTGATAAAGGTTGACCTAAGCCTTTAAAACCCCTTGCTATGCTCAGGGGAAATTTCAAGATATACAACTTCCCTCTCGTAACCTCAAACTTCTTATTTTCACCATAGAAAACGACCGACCAAAGCTACTTCATAATGTAAGAGGTAAAAATAAATCCCCGAATCTAAGAGATTCAGAGGTCCTCCCCCGAAATGTTTTTAAATTTAAGTTTGCTAAAAAGTGTCCTGAAGCTACTTTTTGGGAGGTTTTCAGGGAGCTACGCGGGCCGCCAGTTGAAATCCCCTGCGCTAGACTCACAGCCAATCAGCGTCGATGTTAACCAATAGCTAAAGAAAGAAAAATTAGCTTTTCGTTGACTATGATTGGTGGAATCCTTCTTTGACCAAAGATTTAACAATGTCGCTAATGACTGTGAATATGGCTGTAATAGGAGCATTGACAAAGTTACTTCATGTGGTGTCATTTAAATTTATACTTAATATCGCTAAATCTCCAATAAGGCATATTGAGTGCACATGACCTTATAACATTTTCTGTATGGAACAAGATGATTTTAAAGAGGCCTCACGTGTTAGATCTTCATCAAAGTTTCAACACTTTTCTTAAGCATAACTCTAAAACTCCTCGGCGCAACAGCCCTAGTGGGCCAAGGCCTACGATGCCCATCTTCGTTCTCCTGACCGTGGGCCCTGGGGTGCAAGGCATATGTCCCGGTTAGGTGGTCAGCCTAACGCAGGACCCCCAGTGTTTAGTTCCCAAGCACGCTTGGTCCTCAATTTATCGAACCACTGCGCCACCGGGCTTCTTTCTTAAGCATATAGTGGATATAAAATTTAAAGAAAAACTTTTTTCCTGATGAGGGGCTGGCGGAAAGCATAGCTGTTCATTAAGGTCCTTACATATTATACGCGGAGAGAAAAGAGAGGCCTCCTCCAAACTGAGGCCAGAGAGGAAAGATAACTGAGTAGAGATGATGTAGAAAAGGATGAGAACTCTCCGAATGAGAAGCTCGCAGTGGTTCTAAGAAAATATTTAGAACAAAAAAACGCGCAGCGTTTTGTAGTGAAAATTCGGAAAAGCAAGTGAACTCCGCCGGATGAAGTGCTCCCTATGGTTTTTTTTTAGAGGAAATCGAAAAAGAGCAAGATGCCATCGAAAAGAGAATTAGCTGCAGTTCCTAAAGAGGATGAAGAGAAGCAATAGCACGAAGAAGAGAAAAGAAGCCTCCGATTAAAACGCTCCGCAGAAAGGATGCAGAGAAGCAAGAGACGTCCCCAGATTGAGCCTTTACAGTCCTTGTGAAGAACGATGCAGAAAATCAATGGAAACTTTCTCCGTTAGTGGTTTAGCTAAACTAAATGTGGTCAACAATCAAAAGATTTACTTACTGAGGTCTAATTATTTTATAAACGCACTCAAGTTTTATAGAAAGCCACCTCGTACATTAAGAACGGCAGAACTTACTCAAAGACCATTCTAAAAAGCGCCTTTTCTCAATGAACCCCAACTTTTCACGACACCATGCGTATAACGTTTTTATCAAAGTCGCTATTTTTTTTAATAACACGTTTAAACTTCAACTGCAGTCAGAGATATTTTTAACTCCCCTGAGAGAGTATTTTACTCCTTGAAAATCGGAAATACTCTTTAAAAAAACTAGCCTGGAGTATTTTCACTCTTCGAATTTTTCACAAAGGTTTAGCTTAAAAAATGCACCGCGTGGCCCCACCGAAATCAACAAATAATATTTTTCTACTCAAAACACCAACTGATCTAAGCGGAGACATTTTCGCCTTACTTCTGGCCAAAGCCAATTGCCAAAAACCACGGCACCCTAATTATCATACTTTTTAATTGTATTTTCATACAGCCATAGTAATTTTTTTTCATTTATTGTTCTGATGCTTTGGGAGTTTGATTGCGGTTTTTTCGTATTTCTGTATATGTAGTACATGCTATTTCCGTATTTCACTCCTCATAATTCAATTTCACTCCTTCTAAAAAAGTTAAGGAATATTTTTACTCCTCCAAAAAAATCCTAGGAATAACACTGACTGCAGTATGAATTTTTCCCAGGCATCTTGATCTCATTTTATTTTGAAACTTTTGGGAGGGTCTTTTTTTTTTGCACGGGGGCTTCAGCGATAACCACCTGCCACGGGCGTTGATCCCCGGGAGGAGCCATTAATTAGGACCATCGTTTAAAAAACTAATTTTCACTTTTGGGGGAGACCGAAAATTCCCTTTTAAAGGATGGTGCCAATTTACCAATCTCACCCAAGATAAGAGGCGTATATAAGAGGGGGACGGGCCAGGGCCGTAACCAAGGGGGTTAGAGCCCCCCCCGCCCCACCCCCAAAAAAAAAAAATTGTCATCAATTTTTATACTGTTATTTTCTTTAAAATTTATGTGACTTACAATAAGCGGTCCTCTTCGGGTGTAACCCAAAGGACTCTAAATGAGTCAGAACTCTATACAATTAAGGGTAGAAATTCTAAACTTATTTTTTTGTCGGAGGACACCCAAACCCCTTTTAAATTTTGAAGTCTAAGGTTTCCCTTGAAAATGGCATGGAAAATTCCATAAAGCATGGAAAATTTGACTGTAAAATTCTCTAATCATATAACACTGAAAATGAGTTTGAACCTGTTTTAAAAGGTCAAATTTAAAAAAAAATTATGGAGGTATAAATTAAAAAAATATATTATAATTGCTTTTATTTAATTTTATTAGTTAAGAGACATTGTATAATTTTTTGAGAAAATATAAACTTAAAAATATTCAAAATATATACTATTCTAATTTTTAAAATGAAGAAAATTCAAAAACTTACTTGCGATAATTTAGTGTCTGGTCTTCCATTTACAAACTCCTATGGGGTAAAAACAGTTTTTAGCTTGATAACATTATTATAACAACATTTGTAATTAATATCCTAAACTAAACACATAAGGCAGGGTATAGAGCAAGTCCTTATTTATGAATGTTCATGATATAGTAGTAGGCCTGATTTCGTTAGAGCAGCACACTTTAGTTTTTAAAATCTTATTAAAATTTAAATCATTTAAGTATTTATACATTTGCTGTAATTCAAAATGTGTGAAAAGATTTTAAAACTGAAATTGTATAAACCTTTTTCATAGTTCCTTGAGGAAAATCAACTAACTATATTTTTTTACCAAAGTATACACGTAATTTCTTTTATTTTTGGAATTGAATAGTTAGTTTTAAAAGGGTATGAGGCCAAAAAATTTAGTTTGAGAAACTTGAAAAAAATTAAATTTCATAAAAATATGGAATTTTAATCTAAATTTTTTATACTAAATTGTAACTGGAAATTCAAAATTTATGTATTGAAAAATGTTATGCATAAATTAGTTTTTAGCAAAAGTTTGTACACAGAGAGTAGGGGATTAAATGAAAAAATATATGTAGTCTTCTTTCTTGATATATAGTAGCCAGGCTCTTGTGATAGTTTGGTTTTATTTATATTTTTGTTTCATTTGATATTTTAAACAATTAATATAGTGGTGGGATTAAACTTTTTGAAGTATTTGCTTTAAATTTCATGTGAAATTACTAATCTACAAAATTGTATTTTCATAATTAATGTCATATTCTATTGTAATATTAAAATGGGCTATTTTTGTACATAAATTTTGAAGTACTAATATATATATATATACAAAATTTACAAATATTAGAAACATCAGACAAGATATTTTTTCTACACGCTCATTTAAAAATGGCTTATTTTCAGTGAATCACCCAATTCGTTGAGTTCATTTTACTTGATCCCATTTTTCATCTTACACGCAGTTATAATAAGCAATAATATAAAAAGATACTTTCTCTCAAAAAAAAAATATCGATGTTATTATTTCAAAAATTTTCCGACGCTAAGATAATCTTTCTACATACAGAATTACGGTCAGAAAAAGATGCCCTATCTATTTGTATCTTATTACCAGATATCGGCCTATTTATCAGTTGTTTCGTGCAATAACTTCACTATCCGAAAAATCTTTCATCTTCAAGTAGATGAAATAATTCAGGGCTATGGTTTGAACTGAGTTATTGAAACGACCTAATTTGGTGAACCACGGCTTACTAGATACTTACTATACAGGCTAGCCGAGTTTTAAATAATGAAAACCATTTGACAACTTTTCCCGCTTGGATCGCCACAAGTCCTACCTATATCACCCAACCAATAGGATAACACACTGACAAATAAGGAAAAATAAAGATGTGTTTTCATGACGTGAACTTCTGATTGTTGGCCATTAGTGGCTGAGTTGAATTTTCTATTTAGCCCCGCCTTCAACACTGTGGATTTGCTTCGCCAGTTTGTCAAGTATTGCCATCTGGATTTTTAATGATTTCCGTACCTCGGCTAGCCTGTATAGTATCTAGTAAGCCGTGGTTGATCTAAATGATTTTTTAGGAGAGAGAAAGAGGGTGGGAGAGAAAAGAAAGAGAAACATTCACAAATTATGGGAAACACAAGAAAAGAGAAATGTACAGATACAAAAAACGAGAAAGATATAGAAATACAGTGATAAACGTTCTCTTTCAATTAGTATTTGTAATTCGTTTAACTTTCTCTCGTGGCGTTTCATTCACCCCTCTATTTATCTTTCCTTGTGTTTCACATTCCAATGTCTCTCCATCTTCTCTGTCTTATTTTTTTTCTCCTCCACTCTCTATCTCAGGGATGGCCAACCCGCGGCACGCCTGCCAGTGTGGCACGTCGGAGTCAAAATAGTGGCTCGCGAATGCATTGAAGAATTTGAAAAAATAATAGTGTTATCTGGAGTCATCAACGAGGTTTCAGTGCTCATGTCCATCAGTTCTAATTGACTAAACTCAGTTCTAATTGAAAAATAAAAGCAAATTGTGCAAAGTCGTAAACAACTAACAAAACAAACTTCTCTTAGCACATGAAATTTAAAATCTTAAAACATAAAAATTTGTTTCGTGGATACATGCATCCCGTTCATCAGTGAAAGGTCACTGATACCTCCACTGACAAAGGGGATCCATGTATCTATCCCCCAGGCGCGGATACAGCACGGCTTAACGGGGGGCACTTTTTCAGACCAAGATCCCCTTTTTGTACCGCTGGGAGGTATAAGGGTCCTCCTCCTGAAAAATTTTTGAAATTTGATTTGTAAAAGTAGGCTTTTAACTCATTTTGAGTACTTTTTGGGGACTTATGAGCATGAGCGTAGCCAGGTTTCATGTTAGGGGGGAAAGGATACTTAAAATTGCTCTTGATGTTGCGAATAGACTAGTTAGGGCATTACTCTACATTATTTAACATGCCCTCCACACCCCATGGAGACGGAGAGTACTTATGCTCGTTAAAATTTTAGAGTACTTATACAAAGGATTTTAACTTTTGCACACTTAACGTAAAAATAATATGTGTAATGAATGTAAGATTAAAAAGGGGGGACTGGAGGTCCTCCCCCCAGAATTTTTTTTTTTAAAATTCGCCCCTCAAAGTAGTGTTTTAGCTCAAGATTCAGACATGATTCATAAAAAGAAAAGTGCAAGAAAAGTAATTTAGATTTGTAGATTTCAGAAGTTTTTAAAAAAGATATAACAAACTGAGAATTTAGGGGGGGTGCAGCTGCCCCTCCCTGCACCCCCCTGGCTACGCCCATGATTATGAGTGATTTTTGTGTCCAAGGGGGGGGGCACTTTCTAGAGTGCCACCCCACTGGATCCGCCACTGGTATCTCCGAAATAAATTTGTATGCTTTAAGATTTTAAATTTCATACTTTTCTTTTTCATTACTAGTTTCAGTTCTACTTATTTGTAAAACATTTTTTCACGATTATTCATTTTGCTAAAGTGTCTAATTTGTAACAGTTTTTGTGGGTCAAGTCTATTTTAGGAGTCTGAAGGACTCCCATTTTTGAAGTTTCTTAATTTAGAGCCAACTTTACTGCGTAGCTTAAAAATTTTGAGATCTTTTACTGAGATATTACAAAGTCTATAACTTTATTTTAGTGTTTTGGATATTTTTCTTAAGTTATTGATTAATTCAATGATTTTTAAATTACTTTGTATTGAAAAATGTGTTAAATTCGTCTTGAATGAGAATTCCTAAAACTTTTCGAGGATTTATGTTACTCCATATTTTAATTTTTACATCTCCACTATTTATACGCACATGCGAAACAATGTTTTTTTTGCGTAAAATTATCATAATCAGTCAAGGAATAATACTTTACTTTTTAATATTTTTTTTGTATGAATTCAAAAATGTGGAAGTGGCACGCTTAAGTTTTTTTTCCCAAATAGAGCATTTTCAATCACATGACTCGGACCTAACAACAGCCTTAGCAACAGAAGGTTACAGTTTTTTTGATCTACAGAAGGTTAACAGTTACAGAAAATTACTAGTCGTGGAATTCTTCTATTGGAACATTTGCAATCACGTGACCCATACCTAAAAACCGCCTTAGCAACAGATACCTCGTTACCCAGCAACCACCTTAGCAACAGTTAAAAACCCTTTAGTGGCATTCTTTCCAAAAAGGTTGGCCGCCCCTGCTCTATCTTCTTGAAGGACACTAGATTCAACAAACCAAGTCATCTTAATAACTCAATTAAAACCATAGCTCTAAATTGATATTTGTACCATTACATTAAAGATGAAGGATTTTCAAATTATTATTTGTAGCAATATAAAGTTCTTGCTTGGGGTAAGCTCGAGCACCTCAATTATGTACTATGGGGCCGTTCAAGAATTACTTAAAAGCACCAAAGTTGGAGGAGAATTTTCCATTCGTATATTTTTTGCTGACAAGATGGGAGGGGAATATCAGTAGTATTTATATGATGATACATTAAAAATATAGTATTTCCGCAAATATCTTGCAATCTAGTTGTTCCCAAACTTCTACCTACAAATATTCACTTCCTCTTCTCTTAAACAACACCTCATATTACCCAAAACCTTTTTTACAACTTAATTTTTAGAGTATCGTTTTTCAAAATAATTTTTTTTTAAATCCCATAGTTATGAAAAAAGTTATCTTTACTCTCTGAAATTATGGCATTTCATTGCATATAGCACACTCCGATTTATCTCTTTAAAAATAACATTTTAGAATATTCGATGACGTAAGAAAAGTTTAGGATGTAAGAAGTGGTTAGGAGGGGTGGCTGAGTTTTTAAAGATAGATATTGATAAAAAAAAAGTTTGGGAAAATTAGAGGATATTTGAAAGCTTGAAAATTGTATCTGCTTTTCATTTTTAAACAGTAAGGTTTACAATGGGAAAAACCACCGTTTTATGAAGCAGTCCAAAATTTAAAACAAATGAAATTTTCATTTCTTTTCTTTTTTTTCAAATTTCTCTTTTTTTTAAGGGTGCCGTGAAAGAATTTAGGTTCGAAATTGGTTTTCCTTTTAATTTAAACAAAGTTAGTCTACATTTTAAAATCAGATCATTTTTGAAAGTTTTGTACAAAAAAAAACGGTGGGGGAATTTAGGGCAGTTGCCTACATAAATTAGTATCAGGAGGTTAATGATTTGCTTTTTTTCCTGACAAGGAAACAAGGGGTTGAGAAATCACATTACCATGCTTACGTAATATTCGAACGACCCCCTATAGTCTGTTTTTACCTCTAGTTTTAGAGAATCGTTGTGAGAAATGAACTTAATGTGAAGAAAAAAAAAAGAGGATACTAACAGGGGATGTTCAAAAAACATCGTACATTTTTTTCTTTTGAATAAATATAAACCTAAATATATTCCAAAATACAATTATTCTAATTTTCAAAATGAAGAAAATAATTCAAAAACCTACTTGCGATAACTTTGTGTCTAGTCTTCCTTTTCTTTGCATTTCTCTTAAAACTCACTATGGGATAAAACAGATTTTAGCTTGAAAATATTATAATATAACATTATATTATTAGTAGTAATTAATATCCTAAAAACTAGTTCTTCTAGTACAAGTTAAATATTTTTTACTTTGGACTTAAAAACATATCAATGAGACTATTGTTTTAAAAAAAATTACATCCTTAAAATTAATTAAGAAAATTTACATTTCTTGAAGAAAAGAAACTCTCAAACACACAAAGCATCAAACATTTTTAAAATATTTGAAGTAGTCTATCATCTATTTAAGAATGTGTAAATAGCCTTACCGCCTTACTAAGCATTGAAAAAAAAACCGTTTTTTTTTTATTTGTAATTCTTTGGATTGTACTGGCAGAACTTTTAGACAATTGCATAGCAATATATCCCCACAAAGGAATAATTAATTGAAACTCTTAAAAAACATGACATCATAGCAACAAACTCCAAAAAAGTACAAACGTCTGTATGTATTGAAACCATAATCGCAAAAAATATGGCATTACTTTTTACGATTTCTATAGAATCACTTATATTCAATAAATAAAAAAACCGTAATTTTGAGATAAAAAAGTTGTTTGTTGTATTTATGATCCCAGTAACACCATCTTGTAAATAAAAAATACTTACGAGGTTTACAATCAATTACTTATAAAAAAAAATGCAGTTAAACTATAAAAATATAAAATCTGAGAAGTGTCCATAACTTGGGTACTGTACTATTTGTACGCACTAATACTTTTAAGGACCTAAAAGTAATTTTCTCATTTTTAGTCTATTCATTTTCAATTTTCAGCAAAAAAAAAAAAAAACCGGGGCATTAAGGTTTTCCTAGTGATAAAAATTGGTAAAAGTGTTTGCGTTCAGATGTGTTATGAGGTTCTACTATTCAGCAACAAAAAGCTTCCAAGTTTAGGGGATGATTAATATTTTATAAAGTTTTCATAGTTTGCTCACACTCTTTAGTGTAGCAAAAGGAAAAAAAAAGGAGATATACATTTTCTTGACCTTCGATTTTACTAGGCACTAATAACCATCCTAATAACAGTAAGAATAGTGGAGAGTCGGGCACCTTGGGACACCTCACTTTTCAGAAGCAATTTTATAGTTATGATCTTGTGCTAATAGGTTCTAGTAAATTAAGTAAAATCCATTCTTCAACTTGTTTTGGAATCTTTGGTGCGTCTAGATAATTATTTACATGAGTTTTTTGTTTTGCGTGGGGCAATGTTACAATAGCTTGAAATTTGAAAAGTATTTTTTTACTAAAAGAAGTGAAAGGGAAACTGAAGTTCATTACAATTATTTTGAGATTAAAATATGTGTAATCATTAATATTTTAGAAGATAATTTTTTTTTTGCTAAACCTACCAGAGTAGTTAAAAACAATATGTATAATAATATGTATAAAGCGTCAAGTGGGGCACCTAGGGAGATGTTCAAAGAACACCCAAACCTCTCTCATGAGTAAAAAAAAAGAATGTTTTGAAATAAAATAATTTAAGAATTTAGAGGATTTAATTTAGAAATTGGTGCAAAAACGTATATGGAAGGAAACAAAAAAATCAGTGATTTATGCCATGACAAAATAAGAAAATCGGTTAAAATTGTGAATGTAAACATCTTTGGTGTCCAATTTTAGATTATTATAAACATAGCCTTTTCATTAAGGAATGTTATTTTTGTATCTTCAAAACACCAATTATAATTTTTATTTTATTTCACCTCCTTGGCCTCGGTCCACAGGTGTCCACTGGGTAACGCAATGTAAATACTTACTGCTCCGTCATTATCTGGGTTAATGAACTTAGTTACAGCTGTAACTGTTCAAAATTACCGGCCATGAGAAAAAAAAATATGTTATTAAATGAAAGTGTCGCAAGGTCGACCATTTGTGGGCACCATGGGACACTTAATGAGGTTTTCTAACTTTTTTATGATCCATTCCCTAAAGAGATAATTGGTCGGAAAAACTTTTATTCGATGCTCAAAGAAGTATATTTAATATACACTACCCTACAATAATGGACCGGACAGCGAGATATTTTGGTTTAAAGTAAATAATGCATCTTTTAATAAGGGGAAGATCTCCCACGTGCTGCAATTACACTAGCAATCCTTCCGGGCATACTTTCTACAAGATTTTGGTACACAGTGAGTATTTTTGTCCATTCCTCCTGCAAGAATGTCACTAGCTCAGTTAAGGATTTCGGACGGGGCTCCCTATTCCTTAATCGTCACTCCAATTCGTACCATAAATGTTCTATGGGGTTTAGGTCAGGGCTCTGAGCAGGCCAGGTACGACGTTTAACTTTCATGTCTTGATACCACTGCTTGTTAGAGGCTGCAACATGGCATGTAGCGTTATTATCTTGAAAGAAACATTTGTCCGTTCCATAAGTTAGCCAAAGAGTAGGCAGGACCTGATTGTCCAAAATGTCTCCGTAAGCATCAGCATTTAATTTACCAGTCACAACATGCAGTGGTCCCCGGCCATACCGCGAAAAACAGCCCCAAACCATTACTCCATTTCATGCAAATTTGCAGCTGTCCAGTTCATTATTGTAGGGTAGTGTATTAGAGCTGTATTTGAATAAATATAGTGCTGTCCTTTAAAAACAACCCCCTCCAAATTGTACCCTAAAAACAACCCATTGAGATTTTTTTAATTAAATAATTAAAATAATTTTACCATCTCATATACCCTGTCTTTCTATGCCCTTTAGAGTGTCAGGGGTGTAAAAAGTAAAAACTGGTCAAAGAACGGTTTATTTACTTATTTTTTATACAAGTTGAGAAAATGTAGATTTTTGGCAAATTATGTGCTTCAGATGTACAGAGTTTGATGTTGTAAAAATGTATGTTATAAAGACTTTAAAGAAATTTTCACGAGTTTTTATGTTAGCCCATTACTATGAGAATAAAATAATAAAATTTTGGCTCTGTCCGCCAATTAGAATCCTTACTGTAGTCTTTGAAACCAGGGGGTAAAAAAAACCCAATGGGAGCTAAAAACAACCCATTGTTTCCTTTTCTATAAATCGCAAAATAAATAAAAATTTATGAAAAAAATATTTAATATTACCCATGATATACTACTAATTATGCAAATATAATGCTTGTTTCAGTGATTCTCGGATTTTTTTTACTATTTTTAATAAAAACTCACTGATACCAAAAAACACCCATTTTCGATGCAAAAATAGCACTTAACTAGAATTTCACTTGAAAATGAGTTATGGAGAGTTAATAATTGGGGTTAAAATAAAATATAGGTAAGTGCCAATTATTCTGTTTTAGCTTTTTTTTTTATAAAAACTGTAAAGTTTTTGCATTTTAAAAGTCATTTTTAAAACCTGAAAATAAAAATACAACAGTAAACTAGCTATTGTCGTTGTGTTTTGAAGACGAACTTCCTTGAGGAGAAAATCATACCATAATTTTAATTTTAGAAATAATTATTTATAAATTTGGTTTTAACTATCTTAATTATTCCCTTTTCTATCAAAAAAAACCTTTTAACCATATTTTTGTCTTAATTTTTGAGTATTTTCAAGCATGGGTTTTTTTTAGGGTACATAGTTGTTTTTTTTAGGAAACAGTGGTTTTTTTTTTCAAATTCTTACTTAATTGGCTGCCAATTTGTAAGGGATAGTTGGAATTAAAAATGCTTAGCACTAAAATGTTAGGGAGGATGAGCCGCTAGTACAGTTTTTTGTTTGATTTAATTATCCTTTTTATTAAGCTTTTAATGAAGAAAATATGAAACAGTGGGTTGTTTTTAAAAAACAGCACTATATAATACTGCATAAAAAATTAGAAAAATAATTTAGTAAAAGTGTCCAATTGGGTGCCCCACTCTCTCCCACTCAAATTTATATTTGAATATAAAAAGTGTAGATAATTATTTTTCTTACCATCTACCAAGCGAGCTTCTAAAAATCCTGAAGCACAGTAATACCAGCCAACTGTCTTTTTTTACAAACGCTAACCTAGAAGCAACATAAATCATTTTAAATCATTTGATTTATTTTTAAAATAATGAGGAACTTAATTTTAAAATCCCTAAAATAACACAAATTATTTTAAAGATAAATTTTCTTAAAAAGAATTTGGCACAACTTTTTTCTAAAATTTAAAACTAACGTTCACTATATTTTGTATTTACATAATTGTATTCCCTATAAAACTTTTTTAAATTGGGAGCCAAAATGAGTATATTTAGTAAAAAAATCCAAAATGGATAAAAATTATGAATATCATGAATTTCGGTTGCAATATGAATTAAATCTGTTTTATAACTGTTATCCTTTTTCTAATTATTTAATTGAATAAACAAAAATACTCTTTTGAATAAAATACGAACTTAACGTAGGGAATATTTAAGTTACAAGACTGCATATCTTAAAACAAGAATTTAAAATTACAGATATAGGGTGGGTTGCCCAGTGAATGAACACTCCCAGTGAATGAACACATGGTCGTATAATCTCAATTATTAAGCTATTTGAACTCTGTAAAGACTATTACTAAAATTCAGTAGTTGCAATGAGACCTCCTAGAGGCCAGGCAATCGTTTATTTAACCGTATATTCCGATTTCAGTCTGTGTAAATTTTTTTACTGATACTCGAGCTTCAGGCCCATGAAAAAGTCTCCGGTAAGTTAAGATTTGACTTGATTCATTCATATTTTTCTAACTTATAATTGCGCTTATTATGATTTTTGTTGTTTTTAATCAAATGTTAAAGACTTAATCTTTGATATGGCATAATTCAGAAAGCTGTACTTTTGAAATTGCGATAGATAAGGGGGTGTTCACTTACTGGAAGTGCAAACTGAGATTTCCCAGTGAATGAACAGGTGTTCATTTACCGGGAAAAATGCATATTTCGTAAAACCTCATGATTATAGTTTTATTTGATTCATAATGATGTATGCTAAACTATGTAAAAATGCGCGATGATCAAAATTGTGTCCTTCCAGTAAATGAACGGGGTATGTTGATTAGAAAGTACAAGTGTTCACATAATGGAAAGAGTAATTAAACTAAGATTTACCAGTAAATGAACAACCTTCATACTCTGGGAAATTGCTTATCTCGTGAACCAAAAGACCTATAGGCTTATTTGACGGCTTAAACTAGGACTAGGTTATAATAAAGATCAGTATTGTCTTTCCATGGAATAAGTTTTTGATTTAAAAGTCTAGGTTTATACAGGGTGTATCATTATGAATGGGAAAACGTCTAGGGGAGGTAGACATCATAAGGGTTCAGAATTGCATAGGAACCCATGGTCCCAAACGACAGGCATGGACGTATATAAGGGGGGGTTAGAGGGTCCAGACCCCCCCAAATAGCCTAAACCTTATATCAGCCAAACAAAAAGGTTCCTGTCCCAAATAACCAAAAAATGAGTGAAAATACAACTTTTTGGATCAAATTTTCTGGGAGAGGACCCAGACACCCCTATTTTGCTTGAGGGCATGTATTAACCACAAAAATTTGTGATTAAGTTCAAAAAAATTCACATTTGCCCTACATTTTACTCGGAAAGGGAAAACTATTAGAAACATTTTGGGTTCCAGAATCCCTTCAAAAACAGTTTAGTAACGTCTCCTTTGGTCCTGAGGTCTTATAGGTTTTGCCCCCCCCCAATCAAAAAGTTGAACTTACGCCTATGATACTCCCTTTTGTCCCCCCTCGTGATAAAGGTTAACCTAAGCTTTTATAACCCCTTGCTACGCTCAGAGGGAATTTCAAGGTATACAACCCCTCTTTCGAAACCTCAAACTTTAAATTTTTCCCCATAGAAAACGACCAACCAAAGTTACTCCTTAATGAAAAAGTGGGTAAATAGGGTTCGGGGGTCCTCCTCCAAAAATTTTTAAATTTTAGTATGCTAAAAAGTCTTCTATATAGCTACTTTTTAGGGTTTTCAGGGAGCTTCGCGGGCCGCATGTGGCCCGCCAGTTGGAAAACCCTGTTTTAGATACACTTTCACTGCCCATTGCGACCCCTGAAAGAAGTTTCTTGAACCCCCCACCTTGTAAAAGCTATAGCTACGTCCGTGCTAGGAGGTATTGATTATTAATTGTGTTAAGATGGCATATGCAATTAGTATAACGTCCAAATCGATGTCTGGCAAGATTTGCACCCACCTAATCCTAAGTTCCTTTTTTGTGTGTGTGCGTGCGTGTGTGTGTGTGTATTGAAGAAATTTCAGAGTTCTTAGTAAAACATTTTCTATTTTATGTAACGCAGGCTGATCAGTTGAAAAAAAATCATGGTATTTTTCAGTGTTCATTTACTGGAAGACACTGTTCATACTTAAGGCAAACTTTGTTCATTCACTGGGTCTATCGCACTTTTTTCACTCAAATCAGGATTCCTTCAAAACTATTGATTTCTGAGATCTGGAAATACTTCGATCATATTGCCAAGAAAAAGCCAGTATGGAAACATACCTTATTTTTAGAAATTGACCGAGAAAAAGCCCTGAAAAAAATTTTTGAAGTGGGAAAATCGCAAACCCAAATGCTAAGTGTTCATTCACTGGGCGGTTCACCCTATATGTACTTTTATTTTAATATTAATATTTCTACACTTTTATGTGGCATGCCTTAAGATGTGGGTCAAGTCTCACAATGCTCAGGGGAAACTTCAAGGTATACAACCTCCCTCTCGTAACCTCAAACTTCTTATTTTTCACCATAAAAAACGACCGGCCAAAGCTACTCCATAATATAAGAGGTAAATAAATCCCCGAATCTAAGAGATTCGGAGGTCCTTCCCCGAAATGTTTTTTAAATTTAATTTTGCTAAAAAGTGTTCTGAAGCTACTTTTTGGGAGGTTTTCAGGGATCTACGCGGGCCGCCAGTTAGAATTCCCTGCGCTAGACTCACAGCCAATCAGCGTCGATGTTAACCAGTAGCTAAAGAAAGAAAAATTAGCTTTTCGCTGACTATGATTGGTGGAATCCTTCTTTGACCAAAGATTTAACAATGTCGCTAATGACTGTGAATATGGCTGTAATAGGAGCATTGACAAAGTTACTTCATGTGGTGTCATTTAAATTTATACTTAATATCGCTAAATCTCCAATAAGGCATATTGAGTGCACATGACCTTATAACATTTTCTACATGGAACAAGATGATTTTAAAGAGGCCTCACGAGTTAGATCTTCATCAAAGTTTCAACACTTTTCTTAAGCATATAGTGGCTATAAAATTTAAACAAAACCTTTTTTTCCTGATGAGGGGCTGGCCGAAAGCACAACTGTTCCTGAAGGTTCTTAGATATTATACGGAGAGAAAAGAGAGGCCTCCTCCAAACTGAGGCCAGAGAGGAAAGATAACTGTGTAGAGATGATGTAGAAAAGCAAGAGAACTCTCCGAATGAGGCGCTCCCAGTGATTCTAAGAAAATATTTAGAACAAAAAAAACGCGCAGCGCTTTGTAGTCAAAATTTGGAAAAGCAAGTAAACTTCGTCGGATGAAGTGCTCCCTATGTTTTTTTTTTTAGAGGAAATTGAAAACGAGCAAGATGCCATCGAAAGCAGAATTACCTGCAGTTCCTAAAGAGGATGAAGAGAAGCAATAACATGATCCTTAGAGAGGATGAAGAAGAGAAAAGAAGCCTCCGATTGAAACGCTCCTCAGAAAGGATGCAGAGGAGCAAGAGACGTCCCCAGATTGAGCCTTTCCTACAGTCCTTGTGAAGAAAGATGCAGAAAATCAATGGAAACTTTCTCCGTTAGTGGTTTTGCTTAACTAAATGTGGAAAACAATCAAAAGATTTACTTACTGAGGTCTAATATTTATTTTATAAACGCACTCAAGTTTTATAGAAAGCCACCTCGTAAATTACGAACGGCAGAACTTACTTAACATTCTAAAAAGCCTTTCCTCAATAAACCCCAACTTTTCACGACACCATGCATATAACGTTTTTATCAAAGTCGCTACATTTTTTTTTCTTTCTTTTTTTTTCGAATAACACGTTTAAACTTTAACTGCAGGATGAATTTTTCCCAGGCATCTTGTTCTTATTTTATTTTGAAACGTTTGGGAGGGTCTTTTGCACGGGGGCTTCAGCGATAACCACCAGACATGGGCGACGATCCCGGGGAAACGCATCCCCCAATAATTAGGACCAATTAAGAGAAAATTCGCTGAATGTGTTTCTCCAACCTTTAAAGGATGGTGCCAATTTACCAATGATGGCACCTAACATAACAGGCGTATATAAGAGGGGAACGGACCGTATCAGGGGGGGATTAGGAGTTCAATCCCCCTGAAATTTTGACATCAATTTTTATATACTGTTATTTTATTTAAAAATTATGTGACTTACAAGGGGCGGTTCTCTTCGGGTGTAATCCAATCAAAGGACTCAAAATGAGTCTCATATCCCTACTTTTAAGGGTAGGAATTCTAATTATTTTCTGTTGGAGGACCCCACCCCCAAACCACCTCTAAATTTTGAAGTCTAAGTCAGGTTTTCCTTGAAAATTTTGTGATTTGCGAGGAGTGGACCTCTTTGATGTAACCTAAAGTGTCTCAAATGAGTTAAAACACCACTTTTAGGGGCAAAATTTCAAAACTTTTTGGTGGTTGGGAAACCCAAAACCCCCCTAAAAATTTTGCTATTAATTACACATACTTTTTTTCATTGAAAATTCTGCCACTTACAATAATCGGTGATCCTAGGGTATAATCTAAAGGGTCTCAAATTGATCTAAAACTATTTTATGGGGCAAATTTTCAAAATGTTTCTGGGGAAGAAACTCCCGACCCCTCCCCTTTTACTTGGGATTCACATTGTTTACACAATTTTGAAATTTAGTGCACCAAAATTAAAATCCTATGTGTAAGTCATCTAAAACTTAACAAACAGAAGTACTCTTAAGGAGGTACTTCAGAAAAATAGCGAGTCAACTCCCCCCCCCCCGAAAAAAAACCCTGGTTACAACCTTGGGACGCCCCCCCCCTTAGAACATGATTTCATTTAAAATAGGTTGTGGCCAGTGCTGGGAATGGGAGGTCAGCATCTCAAAAAATTTTGTGCAAAAAAAAAAGGTGAGAGCCTCCCCCGCAAAAAAAAATCCAGCTACAGCACTGGTTAAAGCAAAGGAAACTTTTATTGTGAAATTCTCTAATCATATCACACTAACCTGTTTTAAAAGGTCAAATTAAAAAAGTTTTATGGGGATATAAAATTAAAAAAATATATTACTATAACTATTTTTAATTAGTTTTATTATTTAAAAAAGCATTGTATAATTTTTTGGAGTAAATATAAACCTAAAAAATTCAAAATACCACTATTATAATTTTTAAAATGAAGAAAATTCAAAAACTTACCTACGATAATTTAGTGTCTGGTCTTCCATTTCTTTACATTTATTTCTCTTGTACTCCTATGGGGTAAAAACAGTTTTTAGCAACATTCACAAACAAATTATAACAACATTCGTAATTAATATACTAAACACATCAGACACGGTATTATAGAGCATGGCCTTAGGGGCCATTCATTAATTACGTAAGGATGATTTTGGCAATTTTTGACCCCCCCCCCCCTACCCCCCGTACATAAGATTTTTCAAACCCCTCCCCCCCCTATTCTTACGTAAGATTCCATTTCGTTTTTCAAAATAATAATAAAGTAATTTCCAATAAAAAAAGATACATCTGATATACCTTCATTAAAAAAAAATAAAGCTTCGATAATATACCTAGATCGTTAGCATTTTTAAGTTTTTCTGGGGTTATTCAATAGTAATTTGATTAGAATAATTGGAATTTGCTTACATTAACTTGGAAAATCTTACGTAAGAATTGATTAGACCCCCCCACCCCCCAGGTAAGGGTATGTAGAGATTTTTCCAACCCCCCTCCCCCTCGAGACCCTTACGTAATTAATGAATGGCCCCTTATTTATGAATGTTCATGGTATAGCAGTAGGCATGATTTTGTTAGAGCAGAATACTAGTTTTAAATAGATTTTATAAATTATTAAAGTTACTAGTTTTTATATTATTGAAGGGAAGGGCCCTGAACTCCACTCTGCTTCTCCATCAAACTGCGAACTTCTAAGATCTACTCCCTAATTTTAAATAAAATAAAGACTCTACCCCCACATGCATGGTATGCCGCTGAGTGCCCCGGACTGTCCTTGCAGGACACCGGTCCCAGACAAGATAAGACCATCACTCTGTCCAGACTTAGGACTGGATGTATACTGGAGTATATTGGGACTGGACATAAAAGCTTACATTTCAACGGAAATGAAAAAACTTACGCTGTCTGCCGCTGTTCGGCCATCGCCATTCCCCCTCATATCTTGGATTGTATTGGTGCCTCCGTGAGGCACCTGTTGAATGAGGGGGAGGAGGTCTTTAATTTGCTTTTTCGACATGATCTCTTGGACCTAGTTTAGTCTATTTGGGCGAGGGGGGATGAGCAACAACATTTATTCAAGAGATAACTGGAGAATACACATTGCTCCGTTCAGAGGTCTCGTTGAGGACTCTTGCAGAGTGCATTGCGTAGTAATGTAACCATGTATTTTAATTGATAATTAGTTTGCTTCCTTGACTCCTATGGTGTAAACTCTGAAGCTAGTTGTTGCTGCAAGCGCATCAATTTTGTGTAGTTGTAGTACTAACCATCCCCTTCACTAACTAACCCGTTCCAACCGTAACCTAACTAACACTCACTTCCCGTACTAACCAGTACTTCATCCACTTTTAACTGTTTAATAAACCAAACGGTTTATTAAACAGTTAAAAGTGGTTGGATTAAACTTTTTAAGTATTTGCTTCAAATTTTAAGCCAATTTACTAATCTATAAAATTGTATTTTCATAAAAATTAATGTAATTATATTGTAATACTAAAAAGGGCCACTTTTCTACATAAATTTTTAGTACCAATATTTACTACAAAAATTAGAAACTTCATCTTCACACTCATTTAAAAATGGCTTTTTTGTAGTGAATCACCCAAATCATTGAGTTAGTTCCTCATCTTACCTGATCTCATTTTTCTTTTTATAGGCAGTTATAAGCAATATAAAAAAAACTTTCTTTCAAAAAAATATAATATTGAGTTATTGTTTCAAAAATTAAAGTTCATAGAAAATTTTTATTTTAGGAGCTGAAAAAGTGTTCAGACGCTAAAATAGTATTTCTACAATACGGTCAGAGAAAACTGCCCTATTAACTGCGTCATATTACCCGACTTCCGCAAACTTATCGCTTGTTTCATGCAATAACTTCACTTATCGAAAAATCTTTCATAAAGGTGGATGTAATAATTTAGGGCTATGGTTCGAATTGCGATATTGGGTCGACTTAATTGGTCGAGATAATTAGAGAAAAAGAGGGTGGAAGAGAAAAGGAGAAATGAGAAAGAGAAACATTCACAAATTATGGGAATCACAATGAAAAAGAAATGTACTGATGGGGAAAAACCCGAGAAAGATAAACGAACTACAAACATTCTCTTTCAATTATTTTATTTGTCACTAGCTGATATGCCCGGCCTTGCACGGGTGGAGTGTATCAATTTATTAAAATTTTCTCAAGTTACATGCCTAATTTTCTGTAACCATAATTACCAATCATCCTGGTAGTTTTTCATATCCCGGTGTTCCCAGTATTTTTTCATATCCCGGTGTTCCCAGTATTTTTTCATATCCCGGTGCCTTTTTCATCTTGGTGTCCCCGGTGCCTTTTCATCTCGGCGTTCCCGGTGCATTTTCATAACCGTGCTCCCTGTGCCTTTTCCCTCCCGGTTCCAACTGTGTAAATCTAACCTAACCATCCAGTTCCGGTGTTGCACATTTAATTACGACAGTTACCCAATTATCCATTCTAAGTGAAAAAAATCCATTAAAATTATTACAGACTTTTGAAATCCCAAAATTTGTAAATACCCCCTGTTTAAATTGAAAAAAAAAATCCCGTTAAACTACACCAAAGAAACAAATTATAAGGTTAAATAACAAATTGATCTAGTGTTTCTATCATCAACTTTCTAAAAAAAACTGCATGATGTAATCTTTACTTTAACCAGTCTAATTCTTAAAACTTTCTATTTCAACTTAAAGTTTCATGGAAAATGAAGTTTTTAATAAGAAAATACTGTTATAAAGTTTTTTATAAGGGCCGTTTTTAATTTTTTAAATTATTAATAACCTTTTTAAAACATTTAAAACAATTTTAGCCAAGTTTTATCTTTAAATACTTTGTTTTATGTTTAAAATTGTTTTTGTTGTATTATTTGCAACAATGCGAGTTAAACAGATCTTCTTTAGTGGAGAAGTAAGGCGATTTTTACAAAAAGGCCTAAAAGGGGGTGAAGGGGTGGTTTTAGAAATTTGGAAATGTTGTCATTGTCTTTCCCCCGTCCCCATACGTATGTGTACCAAGTTTGGTTCGATTCGGACGGGTAGTTTTGGAGAAATTGAGCCAAATCTGTTCCGGACAAACCCAGGAACCCAGGGACACCTTCATTATATATAGAGAGATTCGTTTAACTTTCTCTTGTGGCGGTTCTTTCACCCATCTATTTATCTTTTCTTACGTTTCCCATTACCATGTCTATCTTCTCTCTCTCTTTTACTTATTTCCTCCTCCACTCTAGCTTCTTGAATGACACTAGATTCAACACAAACCACACAAGTTATCGCACTTAAAACCATACCTCTAAATTGTTACAGTAGAACTCCAATTACCCGAATCAATTGGGACCGGACTCCATATGTATGATCAAAAATTCGAATAGTTGCATTTTTCCCGAAAAAGATCCATTTTAATTAATAACTGCATCTATGACGAAAATGGGAGAAAAAAATATTTTTAAAGAAAGAGAGATTTTACTTAATTAAATGAAAAAATTCGGTTCAATTCGGATAATCGGAGTTTTACTGTATATGTACTCTTACACTGAAGATGAAATATTTTCGAATTTTTATTTTTCGCAATGTAAAGTTCTTGCTCGGGGTTTGCTGAAAGCGACTCAGTTATGCACTAGGGGGCCGTTCAAAAATTACTTACAAGCATCAAAGGGGGGTTGCCATCCGCATATTTTTTAATGTATTTCTCTTGAACAACATCCGATATAAGCCAAAACCTTTCACTACAAATTAATTTTTATTCTCATTTTTAAAAATTAATTATTTTTTAAAGAGAGCTCCAAATCTAAATTTTTATTAGAGTGTGCATGTTGTTTATCCTATAGTATTGAAACAGTGGGATCAGTGGCGGATCTATGGGGGGGCTATAGGGGCTATAGCCCCCCCCCCCCTTGGGACTTAAGTTTACACTACATAAAATTAAACTTTTTCGAAAAAAAATTTTTAGAAAATTTTGTTTAAATTTTCAAAATTTTAAACTTTTTTTCAGTTTTTTTTAGCCTTTTTCACAATTCAAAGGGTCTACAAAGCATTAAGCCCCTTCCAAGATCTTTAGACCCCTGCATTTTTATAAACTCCATTCACTATTTAAGGATTTCTAGAGGTTTTAGCCCTTACAAATTATTAGCCCCCTGCATGTTTGAAGGTTTGATTTGTAATTTAAAGGATCTATCCAATGAGCTTAGCCCCTAAAAGCATTAGCCTCCTTGCGTTTTTATGTTTGTTACACAAATTTCCCTATCTTTAGCCCTATGAAACATTAGCCCCCTCCATGCTCTTTAATAGCCTTTACAAAGCTTTTAGCCCTCTTGCGTTTTTAAATATATTTGGTTCACTATTTAATGAGCTTTATCCTTCCATGATCTTTAGCTCCTAGATAGATAGATAGATTCAATTCACAATTTAAAGGGGCCAATGAGTTTTAGCCCCCATAAAGAATTAGCCTCCTTGCGATGTTTTATAGTATTTAGTTCGCAATTTAATGAGCTTTAGCCTAAAAGCGTTAGCCCGCTCCAAGATCTTTAGCTTTCAGCACTTTAATATAAATGCGATTCAGAACTTGTAGATTCCAATGAGCTTTCTAAGCCTTACAAAGCATAACCTCCAAAATACTTAGCCCCTTACATTTTTATAGATTTGTTTCACATCTTAAAGGTTATGAGCTTTAGCCCCTCTGCAAGATCTTTAACTCCCTGGTTTTTATAAGATTCACTTTTTAAAAGGGTCTAATGCGCTAAGTCTCTTACAAAACATTTACTCTGTTAAAATAGAGACGGGGTTAGGGGGTTCAAACCACCCCCATGAAATTCTTATATATTACAGTTTTTTCCTTTGAAAACGAGTACAAGAAATCATCTTTTTCGTGTGACACTCAAAGAGTCCCAAATGACCAAAAATGAGTCAAAACACAACTTTTTAGGGTCAAATTTTCAAAAAAATTCTTGGGGGAGGTTACCCCAAACCCCCCTTATGCCTCGGGATGGATGTATTATTCCCTAAACATTGAAATTAAGTGCACGAAAATTCACATTTGATCTATATTCTTGGAAAAAAAAATATTTGACTCAAATCATCGTTAAAAAACACCTCCCAATTGACACACCCTTATTATTTTGAAGTATTTAATGATTAACTAATTTAATTACTAATTGATTAGTTATATTTAACAATACTAGTCATTTACAATCAACACTGACCTCAATATTTAAGACATTAATGAATATTGTAAAAAGCACGGCTTTTTACTTCATTATCATCCTCAATCAGATTAAGTTAGCCCCCCCCCCTTGCTCATGTTCTAGATCCGCCACTGAGTGGGATTTTTTAAAAAGTTATCTTCACACTCTGAAACGATGCCCTTTCACCGCGCTCTGTTTTTTTTCTCTCTACAAATAACATTTTCTAATATTCGATGACTTAAGAAAAAATTTAGTATGTATAAGAAGATGGTTTTGGAGGGGTGGTTGATTTTTAAGAATGAATATTGATAAAAAAAAAAAGTTTGAAAAAATTAAGATATCTGAAAGCCTGAAAATTTTATCGGCTCTTTATTTTTAAATGCTGAAGTTTAGATACGAAAAATCGTTTTATGAATCAGTCCAAAATTTAAAAGTCATGAAATTTTCTCTTTTTCAAATTACTCTTTTTTTTTAGAGGCGCCGTAGAAGAATTTTTAATCAGTCGGGTTAAAGTTTGGGAACTACTGTTTTAATCTGTAAATATATTTTAATTTAAGCTGTTCAACTTAAAATTTAATTAGTTGGTTAGAAATTGTGTTTTTATTTTAATTTAAACAAGGTTATTCTACGTTTTAAAATCAGATCAATCTAATCGGGTTCTTTACCCTTGGCGGTTAATTGATAATAAAGATAAAGATTATTACTGAAAGTTTTATACCAAAGAAAAAAAACGGTGGGGGAGTTTAGGGCAGTTGCTTACATAATTAGTAACGGAAGGAGGGGTTAAGAAATCACATTACCATGCTTATGTAATATTTGTTCTAGTTTTAGAGAATCGTTGTGAGAAATGAACTTAACGTGGACAAAAAAAAAAGAAGATACTAACAGGGGATGTTCAAACCAAAAAAAAAGCAGCCTTTTAAATATTTTTAATAACAATTTTTAATTTTGCAATCTAATTTATTTATAAGTATTTTTAGAATTGTGAATTTTTCTGAATTCAAAATTAACGCTTAATTAGATTCTTTTACGACCAGTCCTGTTTTTGTCAAAACAGTGTCTCGTTTTGGGGATATTGTAAAATAAAAAAAAACATGGTAAAATTATCATAGAACCATAAAAGGGATCTTCTTTATAGTGAAAAATATTGTGAAAGTCCATTTTTAGGCATAAAATATTTTGAAAAAGGTCCTTAAATGGACCCAATTTCTTTCTAAACAGATCCCTGTAAAGATTCTAATATAAAATATAATTAAAATACCAACTATAGTAATATATCGTTAGTACGCCGTTCAAGGGGATGCAAGAAAATGTCATGTTAGGTGGTAAGGCGCTATATGTGGATATAGCGGATTATAACACCGTTTGGGCGATATTGACCTTTTTTCTCATGATACTGCTTATAAATCTTCAATTTATCAAATTCAAAGCTCTCCTTATCATTCCACAATTTCCAGAAAAACCTTTAATAATAAAACCCTTTTTTCCCTTTATAATAAAACCACAAATGCAAGAATAAATCAATACGGTATCTGTACCGAAGAAAACAATGGATTGAACTATGAAAGCAGATTTCGAATAGGGGAGAGAAAGGAGAAAAGGTACTTTCCAAGTACCTGCCTCTGAAAAAAGCACCAGAATTTGCAGGAAATCATAATAAGCAGGGGCGCAATAAGTGGATAGTTTTTAATGATAAAAGGCCTATATATAGGTCCCAGGGACTGGAAAAAAATGTCGAAATATGCGGAAAGTCGTACTAACGAGAGTTTTCTGTAATTGGGAAATAAATTAAATGTAAAATCTTACAATTTCCATCTGTGAGCACGTATATTGTGTTATTCTTGGTTACTCTAATGAAGACAACTGGTAAATCTGCAAATCATAGGTGTTCTCATCAGGGAAGTCACATTTTCTAGAAGAGAAAAATAAAAATAAATTTTATAATCACTAAATGAATATGTACTAGTACACCCAATACAATGAGGGAATTGCACGTTTTTTTTTATTTTATTATGATAGAGGATGAAAATCCATGAAAAATGACGTAAAAATTATTGAAATCGGGAAACTATTCCCCAAGATATTAATTTTTAAAATGTCGTTTCCAGTATTGGAGGGAAAAACAGTAATTTCGTTATGGCTGCTGTGTGACGTCACAGCGCTTGGACCCACTTGGACCCGCTATGTTATTGTATGCTTAGCTTGCTTCATTCTGCTATTCTTCACAAAGTTTTAACTAAAAAACTATGATATTTTAAAGACACATACAAATATTTTTTATAAAAAGATTGGCATTTTGTTTTTCAAAAAATATTAATTGGTTTTGGAATTATTAGGATTCAAAGTTTTAATTTTTTCTTTTTCTGGCCGTTCACTAGAGAAACAGAAGAGTTTTATGCGTGTTTTTGGTTTTATGATAAGTCTGATTTCTTTTATAGAGCATTTTCAATCACATGACTCGGACCTAACAACGGCCTTAGCAACAGAAAATGTTACAGTTTTTTGCCCTACAGAGGTTAACAGTTACAGAAAATGACTGGCCGTGGAATTCTTCTATTGGAGCATTTGCAATCACGTGACCCCATACCTAAAAATCGCCTTAGCAACAGATAAACAACGGCCTTAGCAACAGTTAAAAGCCCTACAGAAGGTACACAGTTAAAAGAAAATAACCGGTTGTGACGTCACCTGAAAACACTCTATTTTCAACAATTCACTAGTTTCGACGGCGCTGTGACGTCAAATCCCGTTTTTTGATCACATGACTTTACTAGTGTTTTGGCAAAAATAAAATCGAATTTTAAGTTATTTAAAACATATTTTTGTACTTAAAAATCTGATATTTGAGAGTTTTAAACTATAACGTATCAAAAAAGTGTAAAATTAAGCAAATCCCTCACCTATGCAATTCCCTCATTTGTGGGTTTCAACATAGGCGCCGACTGCATAGGGTTTGAGGGGGCTTGAGCCCCCCCCCCCAATGTTGGCCGAAGGGGGGCTAAGCCCCCCCCCCAATATATTTTATTAAAAAACCCTAATAGTTTCACAATGTCTTCTAAGAAATGGAAAAAAAACCTTTAGTGAAGTTTGGATATTTTCTAGCTTGGAATCCAAGCCTGAGGTCTCTGATACTTGATACAGGGCTCAGAATGAGTTGACAATTTCTTTTAAGGGTCAAATTTTGAAAATTTTCTTGGGGATTGATGAATGTTTATTAACTGTAGTTTTTCATAGAAATTTTATGGCTTACCATTTGTAACCCAAGATATCCCAAAATGAGCTTAAATGCTACTTTTAACAGACAAATTTCTAAAATTTTTCTGGGAGGATTCCCCAGACCCCCCTTCTTATTTCCGGCTCACATTGTTACACAAAACTTTGACATTAAGTGCACCTCAAAATATACCTTGGCAATATTGAAAGGGTATAACGGAATTGAATTTATACATCTGATACAAAATTAGGTTATTTTAAACAGGGGGAGTAAACTTAATGGTTGTTTGGTTGTATATTTCTTTTAATTTTATGTTCTTTATTGTCTAGTACTGGGCCCCTCCAATATTTTATAAAAGTCGGTGCCTATGGGTTTCAACATTGTCTACATGAAATGAATAAATTTATTCACTATTCCTATTATGAAATTAGTCTACGCCTACAGGATCATTAAACTTTGTCACCCAAAATAAAAAATCTTGTTGCCACCATGTGACAAATTTTCTTGACAATTTTATAGGAAAAAGAATGCGATACCAAAGGCTTCAAAATTTTTCTATCAAATCAGAGGTCACAGGGCCATATGAAACCAAAGTAGGATTATGTTTTTATTTATCAACTGACATAGACAAATTGGGGGGGGGTATTTCAAAAAATAAAAAAATGCCTAGGTTTCTTCCAGGACAGTGGAAGAAACTGGGAAAGAAAGGAAGGAAGAAACCAATAAAAGCAAGCAGGTGTTCCAAATTTTTAAATTTATAGACTACACAAATAAATAATTTAAACTAATTAAAAAATAAGTTAATTTAAGTACTAATTAATTAAAATAATCATTTTTTTTAAGTTACTTTAATACTAAATTTTAGGTTACTAAAGGTTTTAAAGGTGATGTTGGCTAGAAGCAAACTTACCACCAAGTTAGAAGACCAAAACTTAAAGAAATTGGGAATAGAATTTGCCAGTTTTGGACCCCTTTCAAAACTTGTGAATGCACCGGCTTTAAAATTTGAGTTAAGATTTTCATTCATAAATAATTTTTCTTTAAGAATTTATTCAGATTTTTGAAAGGGGGTCGATGACATATAGGTATAATACTTCCAAGGGGTCGATGCATGAAGAAGTTTAGGAAACCCTGTTCTAGATGAACCCCTGAATTTATACCAGTATAATTAGGTTTATTTCAGTGGAAGAACATCAATTAGACCTCATTAAATTTAGACCATTAAAATTATATAATTTCAGGCGATTAAGCTTCAATAGAGGGTTAGAAAATATCATGATACTTATATAAATAACAAAATATCAGATATTTTTTATGAATAATAATTTTTATTTCTGACGGTACAATAGGAGAAAACTTAAAATGGTAAATTAATATATGCAGGCATGTGATTGCTCAAGAAAGAAATTATCTGAAAATTTTTAGAAGCCAAGCGTCTAGTTTAATTACAGTGGTATACATAGAAAATTATTTCAGGAGGCGCCCAAATTATTCCTAAGCCCCTTCCCATACAATTAATTCAATTTAGCTTTTTAATATAACTTTTAGATAGGATTCTCATCTTACTAAACTCACTCTAAAAAGAATTGTGACTACTCAAATAAAAGTACCTTTTTTTGAAATTTGACCCTAAAAAAAAACGGTTTTAATTCGTTTTGGTACACACATCCCACAAATTTTCAGTGTGCGCAAAATAAAAAGATTAATATTTAGGAAAAAAATCCAAAATGGATAAAAATTATGAATTTTGGGTGCAATACGAATTAACCCTGTTTTATAACTGTCATCCTATTTTTTAATTATTTAATTGAATAAACAAAAATACTCTTTTGAATAAAATAGGAACTTTACGTAGGAAATATTTAAGTTACAAGACTACACCTCTTAAAACGGGAAGTAATTTAAAATTACAAATTATGTACTTTTATTTTAATATTAATATTTTTACTCTTGTATGAGGCTGAGGCATGCCTTAAGCTTAAGATATGGGTCACGTCTCTCTAGGCCTAGAGATGTTTAAACCATATGCAGACAAATTACTTTTACACCCTTTCCAGGAAGATCTATTCTATTATTTTTTCATCAATGTGCAAAGTAGACACGTATTCAAAATTTAAGGATAATCAGATTTTTTGGAAATACTCACACAAATCTTAGTTCCTGTAATGCAATTTTCAAAGTCCCCAGACATTAAACGACACCAACACATTTGAGAGCTTCAACATATATAGTCACCACCCACAAATTAAGGATCCAAAGGCTAAATTCCCGCTAAAATGAAGATTAATGAGATGTCACTTAAATATTGTCAAAAATTATACTTAGATATTCGCGCATTTATAATCAAGCATTGAGTTCAGGAGTCACTATATCATTTACAAAATAATAGGGAATTTTTTTGCTGTATGACTTACATGAACGTTTGTTTCTGCTACCGTACCGAATATGTATGGAACTCCAATGTCATTTAGGGTCTCGGTACCCTCCTTAAACTATTTTTAGGGTAATTTGATCCCGAGCCATATATTTTCACTCTTAAATGGGAATATATGGTTAAAAATTAATATTATCTTGTGGTGGAATTTATTTTATAAGGAACTTAGATTTGTGCTGTTATTACAAAAATAAAATTATTCTTAATTTTTGGACACCAGTGTAATATACTAATACAAGGTGTCTCAAAAGGTCGAGTACAAACTTGGAGGGATGATAGTACTCATCAAGACAAAGAAGAATTGGAATAGAAAGGGGGGTCGCAAATGAGTTTTAAGGGGTAAAACCCCGGGGGGAAAATTTGCAAAAAAAAAACTCGCATATTTGTGCAGTAAGAGACACAATGGTTCGCGACCAAATACTGCCGCGAGTCTCCCTACCCTTACAAGGAAATTCAGCACATGTCGGGTCACAGAGGTGCTCGTGAGTCAATTTTATAATGAGAGCCATACTTTGGAGACCCCAGAAGTGCAGAATATGTTCGAAGACCCGAATATGGTTCGGGGGTAAGTTTATAAAGAAAAAAACACTTCAAATTCAAGTTGTTATTAGTAACAAATATTTTGGCTGGTGACAATATCATACCCTCCAAATTCTACAGAAATTAGGTGAAAACTATACTTAATTACTGATCTTTAGCAGAAAACTACAAATCTGCGCCGAAAAAAAACGAGTTTCCTAGGTGAATACCTAAAAGTTGTCTTTTTCTTTTGTTTCGATTGATATTTAGGAAAAACAACGTATCCGTGACAGGACAGCAGTTTATAATTCATATTTTAAGACCTTCTGAGAAACCTTTTTTTAAGAAACCTTTTTGAGCTAAGGTGACATGTATGTATATAAGAAAGAATAAAAAGGTATTAAGTCCATACAAATTAAAACTTGTGGATTTTTTGGTACTTACTCGTATTGAACCTTGTAGAAGTTCAGTAATTAAGAAAACTTAAATTTTATAATAAAAACTAAGTAGTAGCATAAACTGGAATGAAAATATGGGGAAATTTTGATGAAAATATAGATATTTTGGGGGAAATTTTGGACAAAATTGTGTTCAGAGGAAGTTATGGGATGTGGAACATTTATGCACTCCTGGGCAGGCGCGGATCCAGCACGGCTCCAAGGGGGGGACTTTCCCACAGACCATCACCTTTACCCTTTGAGAAAAATGTCAAATTTTTTCACGGATTTTCTAAAAAATATCACTCATGATCCTCTTTTGGTACTGCTGGGTATTTTTCACCTGTAACAATAGGGTTTTAACTCATTTTGAATACTTTTTGCGACTTTTTTTCGTACTTGTGAGAGATTTTTTTTGGGTCCAAGGGAAGCAATATCCAGATTGCCCTCCCTGGATAGGCCAAAATACCCCTGGAAGACCCCTTCTTTAAATCACTCATTTAGGTTTGTCGCGGGGCTCTTTTCATGTCCAGGAAATTCTGCTGCTAGATGTTTTAACGTGAATTTTTTTTGTTCTATTAAATTAATTTGAAATGTTTAATTCGAATTAGGAAACAAGATAGACATCCTCGTTATTTTGATTTTTGTTGTTGTCATTTAGCTAGCATGCCATCTCAGATTAAAATCAGCTAAAAACAGAACTCTGAATACTCGAATACTCACTTGATTCCTCTATGCTTGGTTCCGACCCCGACCATAGCTCCATGGTTCCGACAGTTATTCTTTATTGTTCTATGTCTCCTTTCTCACTCCCAATGTCAGCTGCCTTCACAATGCACCCAGGATCTAACACCCGTCTCCATGGCACATCTGGCGTACGATGTCCGAGATGAAAGGCTCATGAAAAGAAAACTCAAACAAAAATATGAATCATTAATTTATTCAAAAAAGTGAACCGCCTAAAACGGAAACATATTGGGGATTATATATGGAGCTCAAAATAAAAAGGTTTTATTTTTTAATTGAAGAGAATATTTTAAAGTTGAGATCCCAATTATTTCCCTGACATCGAGCAATTTTAAATACCAAACTTAGATAGTACTTGGATTTTAAAATTGAGTTTAGTGAGTGGATTAAACTATGCAAAATATTTAAGTAAAAAAAAAGCAGTCATCAATTAGTTTCAAATTTAAGCTAAATAAACTTAACTAAATAACTTTTAACTAAAATATGGTAAAACCTTTTTATTTTGAGCCCAAATTGAAACTTCATAAAAACATTGTTAAATAACGAAAATGAGTTTGTGAAGTTCAGAAACCACTCATGTTAACATTTTCCCGAAACCACGATTGTTTTCCATTTTGTTATTGGACTTTCTTATATCGTTCGTTCAATAAATTAAATAATCTCAATAAAATAAAAACTACGATCATAAAAAGGATATACAACAGTATATACGAAATACTGAGTCCTAACACAGAATATCTACATTTTTTTTGTTTTATACAGTTTGAAACAAAAAAGTTCCAAAAATCCAAAGCAGTATTTAGAGAAAATTATGACAGTAGTGGTTTCTGACAGCACGAATTAGGTCTTTTTTGTTTTAAGTACCGTACAAAAAACTTAACAAAATTTGATCCCAGGATTGTGTGTAAACAGGACAAATTTTATGATAATAAATTTCATAATATGAAGTCTGACCTGTGCCGTAATGACAAAATGTAAGCAGCCAAAGAGAACATATCAGGATAATCAAACTGCACTGATATTAAATTAAAGAACAATGAGTAGATAATTTTTGCATCTGGAATCAATGAAATAGTTAAGTGTTTATAGAACTGTTTGGAGACACTTGCTGACCAAGTTGGGTCGCTTTCGTCTAGTTAAGTGTTTTAACGGTACTTAAACAAAACAAAAACTAATAATAAAAAAGGCATTTTCTATAGGGAATAGACTTTTCAATTAGTTGGTCCAGCAATTTAAAAGTTGCAATTAAGGTAAACTAAATAATTTCAAGAAAACAGTTGATTTTTTAATTGCTGGAACTACTAATTGAAAAATATTTAATCTACATTTAGAATGGTGCACAAAACCTGACAAAGTTTCTAGACACTTCAGTATTTAATGCTTTAAGTATAATGATTGAGGTGATTAGAAACCTATATCAAGGTCAGGTGCACGTATATTATGCATACCAGACATATTTCCCCCCTTTTGAATGTTACATGGGTATTAAACAGTGCATCAACAGCCTCATCCTTACCAGACGAAACGCACGGGAAGTTAGTTTTCTCAGACGCATCTGCCATTGCCTTTGACAACGAGCAAAGAGTCTACAGGTGTAGTCCACGAAAGCTTTGATTGCGACACCGACGGATTCCGTCTTTAGGGAGCGGTGGGCGAAATGGACGCGGGGATCGGCAGTTTTCCCCAGACGTCTGCGGAATCAGATGCAGAGCTTTGGGGGATGGAGAGGGAACGACGAGAGCGACCGATATGAAACGATTTTATCGCGGGTTCACGAAATCGGGAAATCGGCAAAACATAGTCGAAAAAAAGGGTGGTGTTTCTGGGCGCCCGTTCCTTAGGGCCACCGTAAACTTTTCCGCTGGATGTAATAAAACAATTTGCGGCCGGACCACCAGCACTTTATCTCCCCTATCTCCCTCAATCTCTTTGTATCTCCCCTCGCACTCGTGCCTGTAGAGGGGCGAAAATTGACCACACCAAGACACCGGCGCCATAAACTCAGGTTTCTTCCTGGAGATAAGTATTTTATTACATCCAGTGGAAAAAGTCTACGGTGCACCTTGATACCAGGTTTTTCAATCTACAAAGCCAATTCACACTACATTTGCAGTTGGAGTTAAATGCATGAAACAGGGTTGGTAAAAGAAGGAAGATTCTAGACCCCCTATGCAACCATATAGACGGCAGTAATTGTTGGTAGATTTTGTTTTGTAAGTTTTTTCATAAGCTTAATATGTGCATGTTTTTTTTACTACTTTTTTTTGGAAAACAAAGTTTACTGCACGGAAGATTTACTTGCAAATTTAAAATTTAGAAAATAGCTTAAACTTTTAAGAACTAAAAATATTTGTTTTTCATTACAAGTGCCACCAACATATTTAAATTATTAGGTATTTTTAATTGATATTTCTTTGGAATAACTGCAATGAATAGTTACAACAAAGGTTCTAAAAGTTTAGATTGATGCAAGAGCAAAAATGGCTAATGCAGGAGCAAAATAATATTATTCATTTGAAAGAATTTTCTACTAATTTTAACTCATTACTTAATCCCAATAAATATTTTTATCAGATTTTAATCATTCAATTAAAATGGATTTCGCTCGTTTAAACAAATTAGTATAGGCATGAAGTCATTCAGCATTTTTCATTCAATTTAGTCACAATTTAAAGGAGTCTTTAATATTAAGTACCAAATAATATGTATATTAGGTTATATAATTTTTAGCTCACATGAAAGACCTCATTCAATTTAGTAATTTTTTAATAAAAAAATTTTATATTTAGGAATATTGTTTTATTTTATTACTTTTAAATGCATCTCTTGCACACGGTCGAAAATATTAATGAAACCATTATTTTTTTTATCAAGGCTGGTTAAAATCGATCATAAAGTGACACTTAATATGAAAATTTTAAATCAAATTAATTATTAATTCGATTTGAAAGTCTTAATAAATATGCGCTCTAAGCAGTAAACATAAGGCACATTGAAAAGTTTGAATTGATACTTTTACAGTTGTACTTCAATGGTTAAAAATTATGAAATATTCCAACTAAGCTAAACTTTGCAAATCACTCTAAACTTTAAACACCAGAAAGTTCTGCAAATTCCCTTTAAGAAATGGATTGAAACATTTTTTTTCCGATTGGGTTTTTTATATTTTATAATGGCACCATTTTTTCAAAAAAAAAATATACTTGAATTTACAAGATTCAAAGTTAAAAAAAAAAATAATTTGCAAGATTAATCACAGTCTGAATGATAGATACTTATTAGGATATGTAGTTAAATTAGGTGAAAGTTGAAAAGAAAAAAATGAGATTCACTCTTTGTAATATAATTTCATATATTACAAAAGCATGATTAATTTTTGGAATTTGCGCGTTTTACAAAATACAGAAATACTCCAGTTTTTTCCAAATGTCACTGTGTCACTGTTTGGAAACTTTAGTTGGAAGCCTCGTTTGCTTAAGATTTTATTATAATTTTGATACTAGGAAAGAACCAAAAGCCACTTTTATATAAGTAAATCACGCGTTACCTGATTTCAATGAAAACAACCATAAGCATCCTAATCTTAGTGTCCAACTTTTATATAAAGATCATTCATTTGTTTAAAAGCTCTTGTGTATGGATTTAACTGAAGTTTAATTCATATTGTATAAAGGAACTGCTGATTCTAATTGTTTCAGCTTTGAGCATGAAACAAGAACTACATTTGTCTTAAAATACAATATTGTACACAGAAGATATCAAACAAAGGAATTCACATTTTTACAGAAAGTGAGGGTGGAAATATTCCATATTATACTGAAGAAAGTTGATAGTATTTTTGAAATAATACTCAGAATAAAAAAAAATATTTGCTTTCACAGGTTTATTCTGTCCAATTCTGAAGAATTAACAAAATTGCTGCATAAGGCAGTTTTTTTTTAAGAACTTCAAGGAAAAATTGGGGTTTTTCATTTTTTACTCTTATTTATTCATACTGAACTTCATGGAAATTTTTTTTCATTTTAGGTTTTTTTTACTCTTATTTATTCACACTGATAGTCTCGAGCATTTTTTTTTTTTTTTTTTTTAATTTTCATCACTCAAACCTTGCAAAGCTTTACCTTGCAGGTAAATTTGTACAAGAAAAAGCATGTTTAGAATCATATCTAGTTGTATTTCCTTCGTGATTTCACACATTCTCAAACCTTAAACATTTTATAGATTTCACCTAATCATGACCATTCTTGATTGATATTTTGTTCTAGATACACTACCTTAAATTCATTCAGTTTGAACAGATGACATGAATTCAAAGGAAACTTTTTACTTATTTTTTTAGTTGATCAGAAAACATTGCAACAGTAGGAAAAACAAGTATGTCTCTACTTTTTTCCCTACTTCACACGTATTGCACACATTGCAATCCCGTAGGGTGAGGAGGGGACTTCGACGGGTCGGAGAGGTCTTCCGGATTTAGTGAAGTCAAAAATAGTGACACACCACCTCAACCGACCAGGATCTCCATCAGAGTCGCACCATCCTCTTAATTCATTTCTCCTGGTTGTCGACGCCCCAGGCGACTCCCCCGGAAGTAGGAGCCGGACACTAACCATCCGGCATTTCGAGGCACGCCTGTCATCAACCCGGAGGCGTCCTGGGGTGGTCAGTGGTGTGGAAAAAGGTGTGCAAAACAGCAGCCGAAGCATCATTTCTTTCATACGAATCGTATCCACACCGGACCATTGAATTGACAACACAGTGATTCATTCGGTCACTGAAAGACCATTTGGATCAGACAAATCCAGGCTGGGAAGATTTCAAAGGTTTTAAAATAGTAGTTCACATCTATGATCTTGAACTATCAATTTTTAAAGTACTAAATTAAATACTACATTTTGTAATTAAAGTTGTTTTTCATCAGAATTAGATGTAGTAGTGCACTCTAAAACATTTTCAGAATCGTTTTTCTTTAGAATGGTCATGAATTTTTCAAGTCATCCTTATGTCATGCAGCAAACTTAGATATAATGGATCGTCATTGCAGGTATTATTTTACTAAAGAATGAAAAATATGCACCTATTTTCCAAAGGTAAAGTGATAAAAATTATAAATTGCCATTAAATATACATTCAAGGCACAAATACAAGCAAGGAATGTTATCTTCTGATTACATTCTGAGTTTCAATTTAAAGAGCGTAGAACTTTTTTTTAAAATAATAAACATCAATGTATTTCGTAAATTATTTAGATAAGTTCTTTTTTTTTTACTTCCAGAAATGGAAACAACATTGAATGTCACAAGAAAACATCAGGATTCAGAATTTTTTTTTAAATAGATATTATTTCAGAATTGCATGTAGCAAATTTGTAAAGTTATGAAATTTATTCTTTAAAGTTCAGAAATCTTCTAAATGGATAGAAACCTTATTTTGAATCAACTATAATTTGTAAATGTCAGTCTTTATGTAGAAACTGTTTATAAGTAGTAACTGATAACTTCACTTAGCTTATTCAAAACTTTAGGGGCAATCTGATCTTTGTGCTCCCTATAATAATTATATTGCTTTAACATCAAATTTGTTACATATTATAAAAATGAAATTAACTAAAATCGCAATAGTACTTAATTGCTTTATTTTACATAGCTGCCAACACTTAAAAAGTTTGCAGATTTTAGAAAAATAGGATTTTATCCCATTTTTATACAAATATTTCATTAATATTAAATCTGCATCAATTTATGATTCTTTTAAATGAAGAAATGAAGGGTTTTTTTAGTATACAATGTTCTACACACTGAGTCTTTGAATGCTAGTAACAAATGTATTCTCTATCCTCATTTATAGATATGAGATAAATTTTTTAAATCATAAGACGTGCTCAAGGCAATACCAAGAAAAAGAAGTAGAAATGGGTGTGGGTTTTTTTTTTTTTTTTTTTTTTTTGTCGTCCAACTAATAAATCCCTTGTAATGTAGGAATAGGATTTTATCCTATTTTTTTGTACTAATAGTTCTCTAAAAGTAGAACTAAAATTTTATGTATGATGCTTAATAATACTGTTTAAGACAGTTATACAATACATATATGGTCTAATAGGGTTTAATTCCACTATTTTTACACAAATATATTTCATTTATTAGGTTTTGAAGCTTCATCAAATTTAATACATTGCAAAGAAAATAAAAATCTGCAGATGAATCTAGCAGATTGCCTCTTAAAGAGAACTTAATATATCCAGTTTTTCTAAACATAGAAATGAGATGTTATCATACATACTTGCTGTCCTAAGACAGTCATGAAGAAGGATATGATTTCATCCCCTTCATTGTACTTATTCTTTAGAAATATAAATTAAGTTTCATGAAGACACATTTTATAAGAATGTCTTTAAACAGTTCTCCTTGAGGAGATGAATGATTACATATTTTATAACTTATATTTTAGTAAAAAGAATATATATGTAGGTTCATAACATTAAGCATTTCAATAAAAGAACCTCAACAAAATAATTGCAGAATTTCTCTTAAAGAGAGTTTATATTTTTATCATTTAAAAGTATGAGGTTTTATCATGAGGTTTGCTCAAGGCACCACATTCAGAGAAAAGTGGAAAGGTTTTTTGGTCTAACTGATAAGTCCCCTAAGTGTTGAATAAATGCATGCTTTCAAAGAATGAATTTATTCAAGTAATTAAGTACTGGCCTAACCTTAGTGTTAGAAAATGTTAGGAAATTTGGAATAAGGACCAACTATTGATGTATAATTTAACCTACATATACACTTTTCCCTGAATATATTAACTGTTCTAAGACAGTTTTCATGGGAAATAATATGATTTTATCCCATTCTTTTATATTTATTCTTTAGAAATGGATCTAAAATTTCAAGTATAATAGTATTAATAAGACTGTCTAGTTCTAGTAAGACAGTTCTAGTACAGACATGCGTATGCTCCATGAGACTATAAAGGACGATAGCTCATTTTTTACTGATATCTTAGTAATTAGGATTTAGAGCTTCCCGAAATTTAGTATTTCAATGAAAATTCACTGCAAAATAATTGCAGACTGTCTCTTAAAGGTAGAGTAACTACATTTTTTCTCATTTAAAAATTAGAGGTTTCATCATAAAGTGTGCAAAAGCATCACAGGTGTGCAAAGACTATCTGAATAAAATATTTTCTTCATTTATTAAATTAACTTATTTTTTTTTATGTTAGACAGTAGCTTAGTTTAAGTTTGTCTGATGTTTTTGCTTTTTAGTTGAAGCCTCTTTAATCCCTCCTTCACTTCACACCATACACTGCATTATATTGAATGCGTCAAACCAAAGGTTAGTGAGATTGGTTGCTGTTTTATGGCACAGTAGGGTCCATATCAGGACATTATGCGATGAAAGGTCAGTGAGAAAAGAACATAAAAAATCTATACTGCAACTGGATTCGACAAACTTTGAAAACCCATAACAGCTTTAACACTTGGTTGGTTAGTGCCATTTTTTAAAGTGTTTCTTTATAGTGTCTATTTGTTTTTCTTTATGACAGTTATGAATATATTTCTTTTATGCCTGTATGGGAAGAGTATTTTCCCTTGGAATATCACATATGTTTTATTTTTCTATTACTTGTATTTCTTTCAATTTTTTTTTTTAGTTTGATTGGGAGACATTTCTTTTCCTCACCACACAACAACAACCACTAAATTCTACAACTCAAACACTTGCGAACTCTACCCCCACTACTACGACTATGATTCGCTTGTTCAACCTATTGTGGAGTATGGTTTTTCCATTCATTCTTGTGCCTCGGACCACTCGGGCGTGACTCGTGCCTTTGTGCAGCTATAATCATCACTGATGGACTACAGAACTCGTGCCCCAATGACATTGTGCTGTACGAGGCTGATCTGCAGCCCCTGGGACTTAGAAGAAAAGCTTGTCTTGTCAAATACTACAATAAGCTTAGTAGCCTTGGATCACAAAACAGAACATCTGCCTTCCTTGGAACTTAGAGCAACAACCAGAAACTGAAAAGAAGCAGTCCATTTGGCCACGTTCATGCCAATGCCATCGTTTAGAAGAGTGACGTCGAGCAGTTTCATCTATCAGTGTTATCTATGTTATCTATCAGTTCCTATTAAGGGGACCAAGAAATCTGATATTCCAGATTATCTAAGACAACTGACTCCAGAGAGAATAAGTCACATTCCGAGGGACGCTGCTCAGTTATATACAGATGGTGGTAAAAACGATAATGGAGTACTGGCAGAGGAGTCTGCTTCATGTTTCTGGATCAGGAGATGAGGGTCCAGAGGAAGAATCCGGACCACTGTTCAGTTTTTCGTTCAGAGCTTATTGCACTTAACGAAGGCCTGGGACTTCTCGGAGCTGGGTCGAAGAAGTCTGAGAGCAAAAGAGAGCAACATCTTGCCCACTGGCACAGAGTGAGGGATTCAGTGGGTGCAAACCTCTTCAAAAGTCAGTGGAGTCTCTCGCATGTGGGAATCGAGAGAAATGAGGTTGCGAATAACTTGGCCAAGGCGGGCGCTGCTGCCCACCGCCCCGCTTACCCACTTGGAACTCTTCTCACTTGCCAAACAAAGGAATAAAATGACTTGGATTGCCCCACCTTACTGTGGAGGTTTCTTGTCCCTTGCCTGCTGTCTGAGGGACCAATCCTCTCACTCTCTTTTCACTCCGTGAAATGAGATTATCTGGGGGTTCCACAGGCTCTTTGAGGTCGGCTGCAAGTGCTCTCTTGAACAGGCTTCGTCTTCACATGTCCTTTTTTGACAGGGCTTGTCGAAACAAGGTCTCTTCGATAACCCTCTGCTGGTGTTGAACATTTTTAGGGTGAATGGTTTTATGGACCTGATTGCTATGCTAGGGGATGTGCATCATCACGACACAACACTACCAATTTCAACAAAACTACCCCTAACTACTGCAAAACTTCGATTCAACAAACTTCGGCCCAATATACTTCAACAAAACTACCACTAACTACAAACCCCAACACAACAGACTTCAACAAAGCTACCACTAACTACCAACTTCGACACAACAGACTTCAACAAAACTACCACTAACTCCAACACAACAGACTTCAACAAAACTACCACTAGCTAACAACTTCAACACAACAGACTTCAACAAAACTACCACTAGCTAACAACTTCGACACAACAGACTTCAATAAAACTACCAATAACTACAAACTTAACACAAACTAAACTGCCTCTAACTACATACATCGACACAACACTGCAATCTTCTACCTACTACAACAACAGAAATTTCAACTATATTACATCTCAGAACTGTACAACTTAACTTCAAACCAACTCACAAACTTCTAACACTTCCAACTAACTTCAACAACAAAAACTACGCCACACCAACAATTGTTGGCCGTATTGCACTAGTAAACTGTAGTAACATTTCGTGTGTTCACACATTTATCAAGGCTGTACTAGGCTGACAATTCTGTTTAAGTAGTGGGATTTTATCCCAATATTTTATCTCTCTCAGAAGTTGTGATTTGAAGTTCTTTCAAATTAAGTAATACATCGTAATAAAATATCTACAAAATAATAGCAGAATGTCTCTCCTAAGAGAATGGTATACTGTGTTTCTCTCATACAAATGAGATAAATGTAATATGTAATATTACTCAATTGGTTTATGTGTTCCCTGTTTTATGAAATATATTTTGTCTAACTATACATATGAATAGATTGATTTTTTTTTTTTTTTTTTTTGCGCAAGGCCCACAACAGGACATACTGCGCCAGCCATGACATAAGAGGAGAAATAAGATTTCATCCCATTCTTTTGTACTGTTTTTTTTACACACACATTTGTTGTGACAGCTTGCCATAAAGAGATGCAGGATCATATCCCATTATTTTTATATTAACATCTCTAAGAAATAAGGATTTTAGACCGTCAGAAAATTGAGTATTTTAATGAAATTAATCTTTGCAACATAATTGCAGTGTTATCTCTTAAGCAGAGCTTATGTATTCAGTCTTTCTGACACAGAAATGAGATATTTTATCATAAGGTGTGCTAAAGGCAACACCTGGAGAGAAAAATAGAATTGGTTTTGGTCCAACTGATAAATCCCTGTGTAATTGTGGAATAAATTTATGAAATAAGGACCAATTATTTATGAAATATTCAACCAAGATATCCACTTTATCTAAAATATATTTTGTCCTAAGACATTTCTCATTGAGAAGGAACAGGATTTTACTCCACTCTTTTCTACTAATTCTTCAGGAATCGAATTAAAATGTCATATGTTGACACATATATTAAGATTTATAAGACAATTTTACTTATTAAGTAGTTGGACTTCATCCCATTATATTTAAACTAATATTACTCAGAAATTATGATAAAACCTCATGAAATTAAATAATAGATTGCAAGAAAAATATTCAGTTTTTCTCTCTTAGAAATTAGATATTATATCATAAGGTTTGCTCAAGGCACCAACTGCAGAGAGAAGTGGAAATGTTTTTTGGTCCAACTGATTACGTTATTAAAGTTTTGAATAAATTCATGCTTTGAAAGCATGAATAGATATAGTTTAATGAAGTGCTAGCCTAGTACTTAATTTTAAAAACTGGATGAAATTTGGAATAAGAACCAATTATTTATTTAGGTAATATCCAACCTAGTATCCACTTCTCCCTATCAATTTTTGGTTCACTTGCCTTTTGTCCTGGTAAGATTTAATAAAAAAAAGTCACTTATTTTTAAAAAAGTAGAATCAAACTTTTATGTAATTACACATTTAGTTCAAATGGAAAAAAGATATTTCATCAATATAATTCCACACTGTTTCTATGAGAGAGTGGAAAATTAATCTGAATTTTCTGTTTTAAGACATTCTTATAAAGATCATAATTTAATTTCATTTATTTTACACTAATTTAATAGTGCTATGGTTATGGTACTGATATTTAAACTGGAGTGTTGGCAGCTATATTGTATTTTATTCATAGTTTCAGGTTTTTTATGAAATCAGGTAATACACTTAACTTCAGTAAAAAAAGCTCACTTTTAAACAGACTGAAAATACACTTGACTATTTTATTAAGCATCTAGGGTGCATTATTAAAGAAAAGTAGAAAACATTTAACACTCCATTGCTTTTGGGAAATTAATATGTTTTTGAGACAACGAAAGTTTTTCCAGTTTTGAAACTTTAAAAAACTGGACTATTCCTCGTTGTATTAGTGTATTGCAAAATAAAGTGGTTGTGGAATATGGTTTCCGCATATTCTTTTCCTTTAAAAAAATTTCATTACTTTTTTTTAATTATTAAATTTTTAAGGGATTTAAAGAAAATACTAAAAGTTTATAAACTATCTTGCATTTTAAGGACAAAGTGACAGTTCATGTATTGCATACTGGAGTGATTTCAATAGTTTATTTAATCTTTTGGAAACATTCTTATAATGAAAAAAAAAACAAGTCTGAAAAACTTTTCAGGCATTTTTAAATTTTACTTATTCATATCCTAGTAAATATCTTATCTTTCAAACAATTTTTAGACACTAAACAAATGTTATGAATTTTTTAATCATAAGTACTAATTTGGGGGAAATAGGAGACTTCTGTTAGTTTTATAAAAGATTGAAAACTGCTTTCAAATACAGTAAAAAAATACTCTTAATACATACTAACCACTTGAAATTTAAAATTTCAAGCGATTTACTATCTTATACGGCTGAAAAAATTTCGCGTTTTGTTTCATACATTTAAGGAATTTGCAGACTGGATTATATGAGGAAAATCGCCACTATTAACATTTTTAAAGCTTCTTTACAAGTTTTTAACTTTACACTTACTTTTAAACTTTTTTTATTAAAGAAATTCAATTTAACATGGTTATATCGGTACAGCTATTACCCACTTTTTTGTGATGCTTACTATTAAATGAAAAATATTGGGTTTTTAATGTATTAACCAGAATACGAGGCCTCACGTTCATAAATTATACGATTATAACTAACTAACCATGTTTCACAATAAGCCCATTTACTATTATCATTCCAAAATTATCTCCGATTATTCTTTTTTTAAAATTTTGATAAGTTCTTGAAATCTTTTAAATTCTTTAGGACACTCCTTTAAAGTGTGACTAAGTGTGAATGACGTTTTTAAGCAATTAAATTTTATACATTTTACAAGGTAATGATAATTTTTACATTTTATCACTTTTCATAAAAATTTTCAAGCTTTAATACTTTTCAACTACTGCAATATTCAGCATATAGAAATGTTTGCCTTTAGCCATAAATGCTAAATAAATAGAACAAATATAGTGCTCACATTTAAGGTTACTTTTAATATTCAGCTGTTTTCAGTAATATAAAAATTCAATTCAAATTTAAAGCCATCAAACCGAAAAGTGTTTAAGGTATTCAAGATGTTTAAGTTAAAAACAATAGCCTGGAGATGGCAGGATAAGAGCCAAATAGTGAAATCTCTGCAATCTACCCAATATAAAAACCCTGCGTTTCGCATTTGTTTTAAAACCTGCATGTTGTCAGGAGAGGATAAAGGTTGCTATTTTAACACAAGTGAAATTCAATAATAAAATAAAATTACTATCTGGGAAAATATGATTTACTTTAAGTTATTCAAATTTAAAGATTTTTAAGTCTTTTTGACTATCCTCTTACAATTTAATTGATATTTTTGTTGATTTTCAACTTAACAAGTTAAAAGCAATCGTTGAGTATAATTTACTGGTTGGAATATTCAACCATAAGGGTGTTAAAGGTTGCATATGGAGGTACTTAAAGGACGTGAATTTAAAATCGTCCGAGTATAATCAAAATATAAAAAACGTTATTAAAACTATGAACTTTTAAGCTGTTAGACACCTAATGTCAACTAAAAACGTATAGATAAGAAAAGAATTGATTTCCAATTAAAAATTTGCATCTATGTAAAACTAACGTTTCTCTTGCGAAACACCACTCAAGTGCATAAAATTTTCATGCATTTAACTTCAATGTTAGCCACTTCTATTTCCCAAAACATGACTATTTTGATTTAGCAACCTTATTTCAATTTATGAAACCCCATTTTCAGAAAACATAAGCTTTGTAACTTATATTTATAAAATCTATTATAAGTTTTTTACTAATCAAATCCATCAATTTCTCAATATAGACTACTCTTTTATGATTTTAACTTAATTTGCAGAATAATTCATCTTACTTTATCTACAATTCTATTTTATTCATTTGTTACTACAGATTAAATTGCAAATCAGGAAATTTCCTTAGGTTATCTTCTAATGCAATAATACTCAAACGGGTTACTAAAAACAATTTGATTACGAATTCTAGGTGGCCCAAGTCACTAAACCATTAACATTATTGGACATTTTCAAGGATATTTTTTAAGTTTGTTTCACAATCTGCTGTAAAAATAGGAATATTTCTACTGTCCTCGTTGATAGCAATTGCAAATTAGTTGCCAGCCATTGTCATTGAAACATTGTACAAAAGACAAAAAACCAATAGATTTTAGAAACTTCAAATCTCATTACCTTTTAGGAAAATGTTCATTTTCCTTTGATAATTTTGTTTGAACTACACATAGCTGTTTTTAGTGTGCTTTTCCTGACTGGGAATACATATAAAATTTATCCCTTAAAATTGATTGGTCTAAATACTACTGTGGTAAAAAGTAGATTGAAAAGAGGGTAGACAGGAAATAGTACAGGCCATGAAATGATGTACGTAATATAAATAAGTGAGTTAAATAAAAATAGATAATACCCCAGATCGATATTTTATGACTGGGGTTTCAGAATGGAAAAGTTTGGGAATCCCTGGTTTAATGACTTGGGCCACTTTGTTGGCACAATCAAGCATTTTGATTGTCAACTACGAATGCAAGAGAACCCAGAAAACATACTTTTTTCGATTATGTTTCAGCGATTAACCGAATTCGTGAACCCGAGACACAAGCGCTTCATCGCGACTGCCCTCGTGGTTCCTTCTCGAGCCCCCTCGGCCCCACAACTGTTTGCGCAGACGACGAAACTGCGGATCCCACGAGCACACTTCGCCCGCGACCCCCGAAAAACGAAACCGCGATGTCGCAACCGAAGCCCCGTGCAAGACATCTGCAATCCTCCTATAACTCGCTGTCAAAGGCAAGACAGAGGGTGGAAGAAAACTAACCCCTCGCAGTCCTTCTGATAAGAATGAAGATGACTGATGCAATTGTGATTTACCCATGAACATTCGTTAAGGAAAAAACATGAACATGGCGTGCACAACAAAATTTTCAGTTTCAATGTAACCTAATCGGGGCAGTCAAATCAAGCGCACTACAACCTAGCTTAAAGCAAGAGTAACGCAGGGGCGGACCTGGAAAAAGTGCCCGAACCTACGAACCTGGTTCGGGGGAAGCCCTTGTCAGCTCCATAGGAGCAATACATTAGGTTCGGGTAAATTTTATTAGGTTCGGGGGAAGGTTAAAACTTTTTCCACGTCCGCGCAGGGGTCATGATTCTTTAATGTCTAGGCTCTAAACCGTTTTTCCTGGGAAAAATGAGTGAACATTTAATAATTTCAAAAGGGGTTTTTAACTAATTTCAAAACCAGAGAACCCAGACATGAAATAATTCTTTTGACCCCTACGCCATAATTACTTAAATGCAATTTACACATTAACAATTTGGGGTCCCAGTTGATATTTACAGGGAGCTCTAAAATGCTTTTTTAATCTTAAGAATGTACACTTCGCCAGTCGGTGAAATGGTATTAAAAAAAATACAAATCGCAGAATTTCATAGCTAAATTTAATGATCAAAGGCATTTTTGAGCTTACTTGTTAACATCCACTGGTTCGCCATATAGTAAGACCTTGTTTACACGAGCTCAAATTGAGAATTTAACTACATATTATCAACTTTAAATCAATCCAATTTCCTTTCGAAATATAGAGAATATTTATCCACTAAACTCACTCAAAATACGTTAAGAAATTTGAGAATGAATCCCACTCAATTAAGCAGTTTCACCAAGCTCGAGAAAACTAGGCCTAATTCCAAATGCAATTCCAAATGGATATATTTAACACATAACGGAAAATAATTTTTTTTAATTCAACGAATATTAAACATTTAGTAAATACAGACAAATTACAAATAAATAAAAAAATAAAGCAACACATTGGTTCTCAATCAAAGCGAAATCATAGCAATTTGAATCATCGACAACATTTAGAATAAAAAATAAATAAATGATTTTTAACTTGGGGAAGAAAAGAATTGACCGAGAACCAATGTTTACGCTCATACCTAAATTGTTATGTTATCCAAGATGAGTCTTTTAAAGCATCATAGTCCTCAGGAAAACGCAAAACACTTCCGGAAGAACAAACTACACGTCGAATTCTTCGAACACGAGCGAACTGAAAATTAATGGCGACCTTCAGAATTCGACGAGTTGAGAAACATACGAAGATGATAATTGCTGAGAGAATCTCCTGTTTTGATTGGATCGATTTAATCACGTGACAAAATTATAACCAGAAAGAACGAGATGCGTCCAATCAGCTTCTAGATTGGGAGAGCATCTATTCAGAAATAGTGCTGTTTTCTATCGTACCGAAAGAATAAATTATAATTTGTGAAATCACAATTTGAAACAGCGGATCTACCGAATTTCATGATTTTACATTTATATTATCGTTTGATTTGAAGTATTGCGGTTGTAAAAATATAAAACATCTTGGATTATATTGAAGCTTAAGCATCTAGGGTTTTTTAAATAGTATTACATGGACGCTTAAATTGCTAAAGTTAATTTTAAGGATTTTTTTTCGTTATCAGACAATTTTATGACATATTTACTTTATTAGTAATATTTAAACAAGAAGAGTGGTGTTTTTCATAGTTTATTTAATTTTCCCAAGGAAAATAATTTGTTGTACATGAAAGGAACTTCCTTCAACCGTCTCGATGATTTGATTGATCATTACTTATTGATTTTCGAATTTAATATTTTTTTCGTTAAGTTAGGTTACAAATTTAAAGAGCTTTCTTTCTGTGCTAGCTATTGTGATTCAAAACTATGTGTGGAAAGTGTTTTATCTTGCTTAAAATTCAACAGATTAATGTATCTGCAATTTAAGCAAAATTCATGGGGTTTTTTTAGATAAAGCTCAACAAACATTTTAATAACTGCCTGAGGATTAAAGTACGATTCAGTACACAAAGACTCGTGAGAATGAGCATTTCAAGAAGTCAACGGAGGAGTTCAACTAAAACTTACGAATTCAAATGATATTTTTGAAATGCATATCAACAACAGTAAAAATACTTTTCTTTCCACACAAGCCGATTTTGAAATTTTTTCCGAATTTGTGATTTTAAAGTTTTTACATTTACCTCCCAGTTTCTATTTATCTCTATTAAATAAATTATGTTAGGATTTAATTGAATCGCTATTGGAGTGTCTCAAGATTATGGTTAGATTAAACTTTAAATTAACCCGTTTTGTTACGCTATTTGAATGGTCATCAACCAATTCGCATTGGAAGACGTAGCTTTGAACATCTGCGGATTTGTTGTTTTTTTTATTAACTACTGTATCTCTTAGCGGACACCTGCGCAAACAATACTTACATGTCCTTGATGAGTGGTCCCCAACTTTTTAACTCTGAATGACTGCATTAAACATTCATTACACTGAATCAGATAATGGAATAATCAGTTTGAAGAAGGGAATGAAACTAAAAAGTTTTTGGATTCTAATATAGTACAATAAACCCCTCTTAATATAATCACATTTATCGTAGATTTGACAGTATTCAATAAAGAAAATCAATAATTCGGGACACAAGCGACAGAAGATAAAAATATTTAAAACGACTTAATAGTATGTATTTTAGAACTAAAATATTTTATTGGAAAAATGTAGGAGTTCTATGTTCTATGTACAGCTGAGGGGGAAAAAAATGTTACAGTTATTTTTTAGGCTTGGCGATTTATCGATGATTTGGCGCTTCTTGCGTTTTTATTTTGCTTTTATACGTTTTCAAACTACACGAAAATTAGCTCAGTGCGATTTTTGGTGAAGGTGCATTCTTCCACAGGAACGCGATGGTGGACACAAAGTGTTGCGACTAGGGATGGTGACGGGAGCAGATAAAGTAAAAGGTGACTTTCGATTTCAAGATGGGTCTTTCTACGCTTTTAATTTGGTTAAATGATACATAATAACAGAATGATTATGGAGGTTTAGCAGAACCTTAAGTTTGGAAACAATTATTTCACTCCAGGTGAGGTGGTGGAAGGATAAACAAGAATGTGAAAATTCGAATGCCCCCCCCCCTTCTTTACTCTAGTTCGAATTAAGAACCACAGATTAGAATATTGAAGGGTATTATTATTCTCCTTTCCTTCAAGAGAGGAAGAATTCGGATAACTGAAATCTGGCAACATTCTCTGGGGATGGTAACAGGGGCAGGAAAAAACCACGAAATTCGACTATATCTAATCGAAACTATTTTTTAATTATTACCAAATGAAGTAAAATATACGAAGGATGGAGACTCGAGACCGGGGAAGATGAGTGGGGCAGAAAAGTTAAATATTCTGATTTAATTCATTCAGTAGTAATTGAAGTGATAAAATGTCCTAAAATGGAGGAAATTCAGTGAGGGAACCCACGTTGAAGAGCATTTCTAGGATAGAATATGAGAGAGATATTTAATTTTTACTCTTTCACTTCACAACTGAAATTTTCTTATAAGAGAAATTTTTAAAGTATTAAATCAATTTCACCTCATACTAAATGGAATATGACAACCTATAGCGGAATCAATGACAGGCGACAAGTGAAGTTGAGCGGGACGGAAAAAAATTTGAAATAAAAACTAAACTTATTGGCCCAACAGCTATAAGTGGGCCAAAGCCTACGATGCCCATCTCGGTTTCGTGGTCCTCATTTATAGACCCACTGAAGGGATGAAAAGCTGAGTATAACACCATTTCGAAAAACATTACTCCAGAGTTTTTATATAAAAAAATAAATAATAAAAAGACAATGTCATTCCGCCTAACTTTTAATAATTTAGATATTAACTGCGTCCAAAATTATTTTAAAATTTCACATATTCTTTAAAAAATTTATAAATTAATATAGGATGCTCGATCCTTTGCTCTTCCACCCCTACCTTAAAGAAACCTTTCCTTTTTCTACTTAGACAATCAAACTTTGCACTACTTTAGTGATTTGACACCGAGTAAAACTAATATCGATAATTATTGCTTCCTTAATAATTTAGGTTGAAAGAAATAAGAACAATTTTGTTTAATTTTTAAAAATGTTTTACGAATTTTTGTTTTTTTGTTGAATTTTTTGGAGCTTAGGCAGAAGATGTGATATACAAATTTGAATCTTCATAGTCTTACTTTAATGCTTAATTTACGCATTTTTTACATATATCACATATTTTTTGAAAAAAGTTATTTACTTGTGAAAGCGGGAAACAACCATCTTCATACTAGTTATCAAGAACTTTAAGATCTATGATAACAAGTGGTATCATAGTTCATAAAGGAAAGGAAGGTGCCTCTTCTCAATTTTTTTTACATTTATATTATTTATTTATTTATATTTTTATATTTTTTATATTTTATTTCGTCCCTCCATAATTTTGAAGTAAAATCTCAATATCAATTTTTTAAAATGGAAGAATACTGCTGACAATTATTTTCAATAATGCTAAATAAAATTATTTTCCAAATACTTATTATGAGATTTCTATTGTTCCATATTTATAAGCATTAGGCTAATAAAAATACTCTAAATTTTAATTGAAAAGGTTTTAGCTGTATAAGGAAATAAATCCGTGAAATATCTTTAACTCTGCAAAATTTATTATAATATTTTTCAATCCATGTTTTGTAGTTTGAGAAGAATTCTAAATTTTCAGAAAATTGAATTAAACAGAATAAAATTTTTTTTTTACTTTTTTTCCTATTTCCTCAAAGCTTGGCTATTGAACTATTTTCTTTACCAAAATAATAATTCATTTCATCTTTTGTTAGGTGTTTGAAATGCAGTATAATTTTGGTGTCCCGAGGCATGTTAATTAGAGTTATAATTTTGTAATTATTACTAACAGTATGGTACCACAGCTAATCTAAACTCCCGCAAAATATAGTCTGAGGCAGGGCCATAATTTTGATGCTAGTTTTTAATCTGTTTTTCCCTTGAAAATTCTGCGACTTACAAAGAGTGGACTTCTTCAGATGTAACTCAAAGGGTCTCAAAATAAGTAAAAACACTATTTTTAAGGGCAAAGTTTCAAAACATTTTTTGAAGGCGGACCCCCCCCCCCATTCCTGAAATTTTGCGCCTTCTAATATTATCTTTTTGCTAGGAAATTCTGCGGCTTACATTGAGTGATTTACTTAGAGTGACCAAAAGGGTCTCAAAATGGGCTAAAACACTACTTTGAGGATTAAATTTTTAAATTTTTTAATAGATCTCGAAGTAACCTGTATGAGTAAAAAAAAAAACGCAATATAAAGGAATTACTATGTTACAATTTGATGTTTATCTTTTAAAACATTTGAATTTGAACTAATACCATAAATTGAATTCTTAATTTTTTTGAACTGGAAGAAGAAAAGCAATCTAACTCCTGTCCCATTTGCACTAATAACAATGATTCAACCCTATCGAGGGGGGTTGTGATAGCTTTCCTACCATCTAGTGGATTATACGAAGAGAATTTTAAGTTAGGCTGATGATTATTTATAAAAAGCAATAAAATATGCCATACTTCAAGGGCGGTTCCAGACCAGATTTTCGGGGGGGGCCATGTCAAAGTCGGAGGGTATTACATTCGAAATTTTCAGTGCCTCAGAAAATTTTTTGAAGAGTGCTTGCTTTTAAGCAGCTTATTAGGGGTTTATAGTAACTTAGAGGATATCCAGGGCCCGTGCCATTGTTTTAGAAAGTGGTGGGGTGAAACATTTTTGTAAGGCCATAATAATACTTGTGTTCGCGAGGTGTTTGGCTCCCAATTTTCCGAGTATAACATAAGTAAAATGCGAAACTTTGTTTAAGTTATAAAGGTTTCTTCAGATAATGCTAGCTCGAAAGCAAATGTGGGGGGGGGTCTGGGGGTCCTCCCCCAGAAATTTTTGTGAAATTTGGCTTCAAATAGAAGTTTTTCTACTCATTTTTTATGTACATTTGGTATCCATTGGATAACACCTAAAGAGGGTAACTTCTTACACTCCTAAAATCAGGGGAGAGAAACAAGTTCAAGGAGAAAACAGTAAATAAGTAACCATGAGAAATTAATAGGGGGTCTGGGGGGTGCCCCCAAGAAAATTTTTGAAAATTTGCCTCTAAAAATAAAGTTTCAGCTCATTTTAAAAGCATGTAAACCACAGAATTTTCAAGGATGAAATTATAAATAGATGCCCAATTTTGAAAAGGGCCGGGGGTTCTCTCCTGAAAATTTTTGCAAATACGCGTATTTAAACTATAGTATTACCGGTTTGAGAGGGCTTGAGCCCCATCCAATGTTAGCTGAAGGGGAGCTAAGCCCCCCCCCCCAATATTTTGTGATGTTTGGATATTTTCTGGTTTGGAATCCCCTTCAAGAGCGGTTATTTGGGGAGAGGGTAACCCACAAAAGGTCTCAGAATGTGTTAAAAATTTCTTTTAAGGGTCAAATTTTAAAAATTTTCTTGGGGAGAGACCCCAAACTTTCGAATTAAGCTGAAATGCTACTTTTAACAGAGAAATTTCTAAAATTACCTTGGCGATATTTAAAGGGACATGTAACGAAATTCAATCTATACACCTGATACAAAATTAGGTAATTAGGCACGTAAACTTAATGGTTGTTTCTTTTAATTTTATTTTTTTTAATGTCTTGTACTGGCCCTCCCCCCCCTAATATTTTATAAAAGTTGGCGCCTATGGATGTCAAAATATTAAAGGGGGGTTTGGGGGTTCTCCCCCAGAAAATTTTTTGAATTTTAACATTAAGAAAGTGTTTTTTAAGCTATTTGTTAGGGTTTCTCGGGGGGGGGCCATGGCCCCCAGGGCCCCCCCCTGGACCCGCCCCTGCCATACTTATACTCTCCTCTCAATCCCTTTTTTAATTTCTTCCACTGTAAGGAATTATTTTTAAAAGGATTTTTGTGATTCTATTGGTAAAGATATTAACTTAAGCAATAGGACAAAGTAAAATTGCTCTTCTAAGTTTGAAAATAGAAGGGTTTGGAGGGATATTTTTTAAAATGGGCTCATAAAGAGATCATGATATTTTTCGTTTAGGACTGAGTTTGTCAAGATTGTCTCCTTAAATTTAAGCTAGAGACTGGAGAACAGTGTTAGGTTATTTAGCAAGTATTTTGAAATTATAGGAGGCAAAAATAAAAAAATAAGACAAAAACTGAATAAGATAAACATTTATACACGTAATTTTCTATGCCTTTAAAAAAAAAGCAGACTAAAATGTTTAAAAATCTCGAATTTACTCCGTATTTATTCACACGTAAAAATAATAAATTACTAATAAACTGATATAAATAGAAAAAAAATTAAAATAATTTAACCATAATATTTACATGCTTATTAAAACTTAAAAATTAAAAAAAAAACTTATTTCATGTTTCGACAATTTAAAACTGAAATATTAATGAAAATCAACATCGGGTAAGTAAGTAGTATTACAATAAATTGAAACCTTTTACCTTTTCTGTCTTTAAGATGGAACTATGTGATTTTGAATTAACCAAAAGGCGCTTGATTCATATATGAACACCAAAAAGATCCATCACGTCCCATTTTTTTAGGATGCCCACCCCTAATATTTATATTTATTCAAATTGATTACAGAAAGACGTAACAGACTTTAATACGGGAAAATAAAAACCAAATTGATTTTATTTGTCTGGTTCCAATAGACGACATTAGTGTGACGTCACTTGCTTGTTTGGAAACGTTGATTGGTTCCGTGATTGGAAGTAAATCCGTACGGATCCGTACGGAACCAATCACGGATGGAATCAACGTTTCCAAACAAGCAAATGACGTAATGACTAATGTCGTCTATGGACTCAACCCGTCTGTCGTCACACAGAACCAACACGTGACCTATTGAACTTGCAATTGGTTACCACAGATACTACACTAGTAGCAGTGGCGTAACTAGGCCTTCAGGGGCCCCGGGGCAGGTAGAAAAAAGGGGCCCCCCAAATTTCATACATTTTATTTCTTTCATTAAACTAATTTCGTTGTTTATTATTTAATTAGTTTATTAAATATCAATTACAATTAGTTCAAAAATTTAATTAACATTACTCCTTTAATTACTATTAGAAGTAACAAATTTTAATGCAACATGCTTCTATCAAAATATAACTAAGTGACCAGCCCATAACACTAATAATGTGCATAAAGACACTAATTGAGACCATTTCCAATGCAAAAGAAATAATTTTGTAGAAATATATATTATTGCACAATGTAGCCAAATATGTGTGTGTTACGGGCAATGATATAAATCAGGGCATTATTAAGGTTTGAATGCACCGTTTTCGTTTTCAAAATAGAAATTCCGGGAAAAAGAGAAATGCTTCCCGATGTTTGCCTGTAAAGTTGGCATTTTGACGGCTTGGACGCAGGTAGAAAAAACAACTTGGAGGTCGGTTCGCGATCGCGTTTTTCTTACTTCGCGTCATGCTTGTTTTTGGAGAAAGTGTTCTTTTATTGTCCACAAGCTGTCCGATTCTTAATGCTGCCCACCCAATCAACTATAAAAGTTATCACAGGTAAAGGACAGCACAAGCTAGAAGAGTGTACACACACAGTAGCCGAGCGGCGGAAGCCGCTCGGTAATGGTACCCCACGACGCAGCCGTCCCAAGATGGGACAACAGGAACAAGTTCCTTTGCCCCCCTAGGAGGAGGAGGTGTAAAACCGGCGAGAAGCCGTAAAAGCACCAACACTCCCCCCGGCGTTCGAACCTCCAAAGAGGTATGCGTACGAGACGCTAGCTTTCAAGAGTGAACTCTGATCTGAGTTCCGGCACTTGGAATGCGGCATACTTATGAGCATATCTCTTCAAGCCTAGCCCGAAGACCTCCCTCTTGCTCAAGATGAGCCGGGATAAGGCACATTCATTTTGTCGCGCCATGGTTCGAAGCGATGGTACGGACCAATTTCTTGGCCGCACTTACGCTCTTCCGACAACCAATCAAGGAAGTCGGGAATCCAATTCCTGTCAGTTTGCAGCTTAAAAAGCTCTACGGGCATATTTCACCTTAGCCCGGTGGATGATAAAACCCCCGATTTCTCGGTCATTTTATCACCCGGCGACTCCAAATGGAGGTCGCCTTACGTTCTGTTAGTCAGACGAGGCCCCTGACGGCCTCTGCTACAAGTCCGCCAGGCGGCAACGTTGGTCCCGCTTATGCAAATAAGACGGGTGGAGTGGTACAGCGCTGTAAGCGCCTTAAGACGGTTCGGATCCCAAAGGACCGAAGGGCCGTCCTCTACGAAACCTACCGCCAGCCTCTCCTCTCGGACCACTTGACAAGTGGTGAGAAAATGAGCAGCATCACCAGCAACGCCACACATGCACTCGTCCTGAATAAAGTCCTTTATTCTAGACATGTGCTTCCTGAACCAGCCATGACCGCTCAGAAAATGAGTCTGAGCGGGATGGCCGACCAAGAATTTCTCGTCGGGGAGAGGCAACAACGAGTAGGTCCACCGTGCTCTTTCATCGTAGGCCCATTCATCGAGCCAACGACCCATGAAGTGCTTCCGGATTTCACCGCGAACCGAAGCTCGTGATTCAACCATTTTCACTTCGGGTATGTCTGGGCCACCCTTGGAAGCTTCTTTCGCCAGACGGTCCGCTAATTCGTTCCCTTCGTAACCAATATGTGCTTTCACCCAATTCAGTGAGACATTATCCCTTACTAGGGATTTCCTATAAGAGTCTTTTGCGTTCAAAGTTCGGGACTCACAAGACTCCGGGTTTCTCAAAGCGAGAAGTGCCGAAAGGGAGTCGGAGTACACCGTAACTAGTCGCCGATGCGGTGCAGCGCAAGAACAGCACCATAGGAGGGCGCGTTCGATTGCAAGCATTTCAGCTTGAAATACAGTTGCGTGTGAGGGAAGCTTAAGCATAACGCTATCAATAAGCTTGCCGAAATAATACACCGCAAAGGCGGCACCGACATTTCCGTCGATGCGACTCCCGTCAGTGTAAATATCTATTTCACCGACAATAGGAATGTCAAAGCTGATCGATGCACTCACCCGTTGAGCCGGGTGGATCCGATCAAGCGGCGACTGGGTTTCCACACACGTGGAACCAAAGGTCGAACCACCCACCTGGTGGACCCCGCCAATTTCCTCTGTCAAAAAACGCGCAAATCGAGCCTGGGATTTCAAACCCAGGGGCAAGCAACCTGCCAAGACCTGAAGAGCAGGAGTGGCGGTTGAACAGAAAGCACGAGTTATAGCACGCAAAAAAGGCCGCTGGACGGTATCTAAGTCCATACGGAAGTATTTCTTGGCCAAATTTGCGCCCCATGCTCCGATACCATACAAAAGTATCGGCTCGATTGCCCCGAGGTAGATTCTCTTCAAGAGAAGAGGGTTGCGACTAAAATATCGCGGCGCCGCACTGCGGACTCTGTTAAAGAGTTGCAGTGCCCGACCGTAGCATTGGACCACGTGTCGTTTAAAGTTAAGACGCCCGTCAAGTTTGACGCCCAAATAGTCCAGCTCTGCGACTTGCTCGACCGCAACGCCCTCCAACAAGAGGTTTGGGGGGTGAATGCGCTTAGGGCTCTGCATGCGAAAGTACAAGCTTTTGGTTTTAGTGACACTAAAACTCAGCTTTAACGAATTGGCCAAGAGAGCCAATCGCTGCAGAGCCTCATTCGCGGTCTCCTCAATATGAGAAGCGGCGAAACCGCTGGACAAAAGCAGCAGGTCATCGGCAAATGCAATGACCTCAGAGTCTCGTGGCAGATCTTCCCTCAGAAAGTTATCTGCCACCAAGTTCCAAAAGGTGGGACCAATACAGGAACCCTGCGGGCAGCCCCTGGTGGGTGAAAAGCTAACGTTTCCACCCGGGTACTGGAATGTGACGGTCCTACCAACTAGGTAGTCCCTGGCAGCGGCGTAAAGATTCGCCGGGCATTGAGCAGAGATGAGACCATCCAAGATGGATGGCCACCAAGCCCTGTCAAAGGCGCCATGAATGTCGAGGGATGTGGCTGAAAGGCCCTTCTTCTCTTTTCGAGCAAGAAGAATTCGCTCCCTGACCTGGAACAATGCCTGATCACAAGACTTCCCCCGCACGAAGCCAAATTGGTTTTCATGCGGTTTCCGTACTAGCGCCAGGACATGTCGAATTCGGTCAGCGAGCAACCTGTCGTAAACCTTCCCCATGGCATTCAGTAGGCAAATAGGACGGTAGGTACCCACTTCAAATGGGTCCCTATTAGGTTTGGGAATCAAGACCACGCGGGCCTCCTTCCAAGCTTTAGGGATCTTTCCTAATGCAAGGCACTTATTAAATAAGTTTAGGAGGAGCGTAGGTCTTATCCGGTGTATTTCCCGCACTGCCTCGGCATGTATACGGTCGGGTCCTGCGGCCTTGCTTAGCTTGGCTCGCTTCACGGCACAATTGACCTCAGTCTCCGTGAATGGAACGTCATTCAGAGCTCCTTCGTAAGAGTCTGTTCTCTTACGTACTCGCTTCTGATATGGCGAATCCGGGCCCTCAGCAGCGAAGATTTCGCCCAGAATTACTCTGGCCGCTTCTTCGCTGGACACCGTTAGACTCCCATCCGTCTTCTTCACCATACTGAAACACGTCCTCCGCCGGATCCTTCGGCCAAGCTTAAAAGGCAAAGACCAAGGATCCGTGCTGGAGAGAGAATTACAGAATGTCTCCCATGCTTTAGCCTTATGCTGCATGATGGAGTGTCTGTAGACTGCACGTCTCATTTTAAAGCGTATACGGTATTCTGACCTCTCACGAGGATCAACCGCCTTGCTATATCTCCGTCTTAGAGCGCGAACTTCCTTACGAAGAACTCGTAGCTCGTCGCACCACCAAGACTTGTAGTGAGACTTTCGTTTGCCCGAAATGGCGTCTGCATCGAGGGTACGATGCAGCACGGCGTACAATTTAGTGACCACAGCGTCTAGGCCTCGCTCCGTTTTGACTGAACCGAGCCTTCTCTCGAGCACTCGCAATTCTTCTGAAGCCTTTCTAATGGCTCTCCGTAATCTGAATGGATTACGGGTGTAACGAAGAATTTCCATCAGGCTCGAGCTCGGTGCGGAGCTTAACTCAAACGCAATATAGTTATGGTCACTAGCCGTGTCTTCCAAAATGCGCCAACCGCTGATCAGTGGCAAGAATGCTCGATTAGCAAGAGTCAAATCGATCCAGCTATCTCCTTGCTGGCCGACAAATGTGGGGGGGGCTGACCGGTCGTTAAGCAACGCGAGGTTCCTATCATTGATGAATTCAACGATCTTCTCACCTCTCGGCGTAGACTTGACCGGTCGGCCCCACATCATGTGCCAAGCATTGAAGTCACCGCCAATGACGACCTTGGCATCGGGATGATGCACAAGTATGAATTCAATGTCGCGCAAACATTCCTCAATTTTCGCGGACCGTCCAAAATAGACGGATATCACGATGACTCTCCCGCATTCAAGCCAAATTTCAGCGACTGCCATATGGTAGTTCGCCAGCAAACATGACACATGCGTCTTTCTATTCTTCACCACGACCGCAGCGTTGCCGCCTCGGTCGTCATGAATGACGCGCCATGGTAGCGGGAAACCCACTACACGACCCTTGCGCAAGTTAGGTTCCTGTATCAGAAGAATATCTGCATCAAACCCATTACACTCGCGCAACTCTGCAGTAGCCGACTGACTTTTCCGCAGGTTGGCTTGAATCACTTTCGTGACCTCAGGCACTGGTATTCGAGATGCTTCTGAAGAAGCTTGGGCGTCGAAACCTTCCGGAATCGAGGCGGTAAAAACACCGCTGCCCCCTTTTGATCCTTCCGGATCTTGAACGGAGAGACGAATCTCTCCGCCCGGGCCCTCGGAGTCATCCTCTCTGGCCGATGAGTTTCTCCCACCTGCTTGAACAGGCGACGGGAGTAAGTCGTGAGAGTTCTGAGATTGGTGCACCTCTTGCGAAGGTGCGGCGGGCCCTCTCGGGTCCGCGCCGGAGTTGCCTCCAGCGTGGTGCGTTCGAAGTGTTATTAAAGTATCCATAGAAGTAAGATTTGGTTTTCATCACCCAGAGCTAACGGCCACCTGGACCCCCAATACAGGAGAGAGCTACCGGCAAAAACGCCGACTCAATGAAAGTATCCGGTGAGATAGGCAAGCCTGACGCTTGAGCAGCCTCCGTCGACCCGGTAAAGACACCGGAGACGTCGTGAGAACCACCAGCCGATTGGTTGCCCGGAAAAAGGCAAGGCGGATACGCCCACGGGACGCGCTTGGTTCCCGCGCCCCCGTCTTAGTCCGAAATCAGGGCCAAAGGGCAGGCATAAGCTACCCCAGAACACCTTCATCCTTACCTACGGGTCGCAGTATACGGCTGAGATACTGGCTCGGGCCATTTATGGCCGGTCCGCTAAAGACCTTCGAGCGGTTTATAAGACACCGATGAACTCAGGCAAAAGGCCCAAAGTTCGCCGTTAGCGCTATATCTAGCGGCGGCTCCCAGTACACTTGCAAAAGTAACCGCGCCACATTACGTGGCATGCAAAAGCGCCACATTACGTGGCAAAGCATCGGGCGGTACGATACACGTACCTGTACCCAGCAAGTGCACCAGGCATCGGTGAATTGGAGTGCGCCGCCGGCCTCATTTGCCGACTTGCCCGCGAAGGGCCCCGCACTCCGGTTTCGCACGCTTCCGCTTTTAGCCCGTATAACATACGGTTTTCCGGGTGAGCCACGAGGAGGCAGCGGAAGCTAACTTGGAACCAGTATCCTGATTCCCGCGGATCCCAAGAGGTGTAAGAGGATCCGCATCACCCTTCTTTTATTGTAGTTCAAATGCGACCAATATTTTGCTGGCAAATCAAAAGATTTATTAGAGGAATTTCTTGTTGTTTGCCAGAAGGGAAATAGAAATTTATAGTTTGAGCTTAAAAGAATTTTAATATCAAACAAAGAATTACAAGGTGTGTAGATAATAGGGTGTATGAAAGTTTTAAGGTGAATAATATTATTCAAGCATTATTTAAATTTTTATCAGGTAGAAAGTCTTACAAAATGTTCCGTATGGGTAATTTTTGGGGGGTTGAAAATTAAACTTCTTAGTCTTTGGCTAAAGTTTTTTAATCCTGTCAGAGTGTTTTACTTTTTCTTATCCTGCAATTTATACATTTTGAGACAATGCTTTATAGAATAACTATTTATCATTATTTTCAATTTTATTGAAAGTATATGGTAGGATTTTTTTTCATTTTTAAAATTAATTCTGTCTATATAGGTTCATTTATTTAAAATTTACATAAAAATATTTTGTTAATATACGATTACTATATAACTTAATTCAATTTTTATTCAAATCCCTTTATTTGAAACTAGGAACTTATATGCATTTATTCTGAAAGTCCTTTAATTTTTTTCCTCAAAAAGTGTACAAACCCTGTTATGAGGATTTTCTAAATTGTAAATTTTTACTGAAAAGTGTCTTTGAAGCAACTTAATAAGATGATAATACAGTGGGGTTTTTTTTAATTTTTTAGATAACCTGTTTTAGATATCTGTGATATGGTTTTAGATCCTAAAAAACTTTCAAAAATACTAACTTATTACTCTTTTTCTTTACCAAAAATTTTTTATCAATATCATTTTTTACAATTTAATTATTATTTAAGTAATTATTTAATTATTCTGTTAACGTTTTAAGTTGTGTAAAAAATTTCATGAGTTGATTTGTGAAAATTTGTACGAACCCTGGATTTTGAAAAATTCCAGTTTTTAGATTGCCGGATAAGGGGTAGCTGTATAAAAAATGCTTTAAAGTTTTAGTTTGACTAGACCTGGAAATTCAAAAAATTTGTGCTGGAAAACTCAGGGAATTTTTAGCTTAGAATTAAGTGGACACCCTGTAACCATGAAACATTTTTTTTTCTTACAAATTAAAAAATTTAATCAGTAGGGGAAGTAGAAGAGGTAATAAGAAACATAGAAAAAAAATTCCCAAGATTTTCTTATAAGTTTATGAAGCTGATATATTTGAAATATGATTTCAATATAATGTGTACATTAGGGTGGTCGCTAAAAATCAAAGTGCGAATTTTTTTTAGCGGCACCCCCTCAAAAGGTGCTATTTGATGTAAAACTAATATTCTGAAAGTTTCAGACCAAAAAAAATAATTTTTCGACCCCGCGCCCAGCCGTCAAAGTTTCGAAAAAACGCAATTTTTCACTAAAAACTGCGCGTTTTTCACCATAAAATTGAAACCGGATATAGTAGAAACAAAAACAAGGATTCATTCTTTAGATAATTTTTTAAGCTTTAACTTTTCTAATTGAAACTTTTATGTGTGACCCTTAGATCAAAAGATACAAGGGGAATTCCTTACCCCACTCCCAATATCAATCTTTTAAGAAGAGACGGGATTTTTTCTTTTATTCATTAAATATTGTTTACTGGTTTAATATTATGAAAAAATCATTTTTCAACCATATAAGTGTGAAATTTTAGGATGTAAAGTGAAAAGAATTTTTTGAATTAACTTTTTTATTCCAGATAACAATTAATAAAAAATACACTTAAAATTATAAAATATATTAACAAAAGCACACATAGCATACAAAATTAGGATTATTATTCACACAACAGTAACACATTAAATTTAATATTTAAAATTTACAAAATATAATGCAAAATTAAAGAGGCAAGGGTCTAGAAAGTAGACTCTTTTTAAGTCCGGGTATAATTTTCTTCACTAAGAAACAACTTGTAAAAGGTATTGCTTGTGTTCTTCGTCTTGATAATTGATGTATTAAATTCTTGCACTAGTTTTATACCTCTTTCAGCTGCATCATTAAGAACTTTTAAATTTTTCACAATATCAAATCCTTTTGAAAACTCCAAGTTAGTGCACCACTCATCTGAATCAGACTTTAAAAACTGTGTCGAAATACCTTTTAAAAAAGTTTAATGTAAATAATGGAGTAATAAAGCTATCTAGTTCTTTGCTTAAAAGAGAATGGCAGTCCTTTAAATGCACTTTCAACTTCACTGTTCTATTTTCTTCATTATAGTCTTGGTCCACATCATTTTTTAAGACTACTTTTAAAGCCGTGTTAATTTTTATATCTTTATTTAGGCTTTTATAAAAAAAAAAACAAAGGAAATTATTTCAGGGTTTAAATTCTACCATAAGTGGTTTATAAATTTAGCAAGTGCAACTTCTATGAAGTTCATAACCAGGCAGTTGCAAAACTCAAAATATCTTCCTAGAGAAGACTGGCCGGGAACTGTTACTTCTGTGTTTGATATTTATTGGGTTTTCAAAACCACACCAGATATCATTTAGAATTCCTCATTACGCTAGATGGGTGGCTAAAGTAATCTACTGCTTAAAATTTTCATCTTTAGAAACGAGTTTTCTGTAACTTTCCATGTGAGGGAAGAAATTAGAACTATCTGTGTTTTCATCATAAATATTTATGTATAAAAGCGTGGTTTAACGCTCCTGATCCCACATTAGCTCTGAATCAAGATTTAATTTTATTAAATCATTTAATTAATTATAAAAAACAGATGCTGAAGTATTAGAAGTTGCAATTACTAAATTTATAAACCAATTATGGTATTTAAATTCTGAAATAATTGCATTTGGTTATTTTGATAAAAGCCTAAATAAAGATATAAAAATTAACATGGCTTTAAAAGTATAGTGTGTGTCTTACAAATATATGTGGACCAAGACTATAATGAAGAAAATAGAACAGTGAAGTTGAAAGTGCATTTAAAGGACTGCCATTCTCTTTTAAGCAAAGAACTAGATAGCTTTATTACTCCATTATTTACATTAAACTTTTTTAAAAGGTATTTCGACACAGTTTTTAAAGTCTGATTCAGATGAGTGGTGCACTAACTTGGAGTTTTCAAAAGGATTTGATATTGTGAAAAATTTAAAAGTTCTTAATGATGCTGCTGAAAGAGGTATAAAACTAGTGCAAGAATTTAATACATCAATTATCAAGACGAAGAACACAAGCAATACCTTTTACAAGTTGTTTCTTAGTGAAGAAAATTATACCCGGACTTAAAAAGAATCTACTTTCTAGACCCTTGCCTCTTTAATTTTGCATTATATTTTGTAAATTTTAAATATTAAATTTAATGTGTTACTGTTGTGTGAATAATAATCCTAATTTTGTATGCTATGTGTGCTTTTGTTAATATATTTTATAATTTTAAGTGTATTTTTTATTAATTGTTATCTGGAATAAAAAAGTTAATTCAAAAAATTCTTTTCACTTTACATCCTAAAATTTCACACTTATATGGTTGAAAAATGATTTTTTTCATAATATTAAACCAGTAAACAATACTTAATGAATAAAAGGAAAAAATCCCGTCTCTTCTTAAAAGATTGATATTGGGAGTGGGGTAAGGAATTCCCCTTGTATCTTTTGATCTAAGGGTCACACAAAAAAGTTTCAATTAGAAAAGTTAAAGCTTAATAAATTATCTAAAGAATGAATCCTTGTTTTTGTTTCTACTATATCCGGTTTCAATTTTATGGTGAAAAACGCGCAGTTTTTAGTGAAAAATTGCGTTTTTTCGAAACTTTGACGGCTGGGCGCGGGGTCGAAAAATTATTTTTTTGGTCTGAAACTTTCAGAATATTAGTTTTACATCAAATGGCACCTTTTGAGGGGGTGCCGCGAAAAATTGAACGAAAAAAATTTTTCCCCATGTTATTAGCGACCACCCTAGTGTACATCGCCATTACTTTTCGATTAAATAAGATTTTTCTTAAATAAAAAAGGGAAGGAGTTATTGCAAAAGGTTGCAACCCTCTCCCTCAAGCTATCAAAAACAGTCCTCTATATACTGAAAACAATTAAAAAATTATACCAAGGGGGTTTCTTTTACACATTTTATGAGTTACAGCTTTAGCTAAAAAGTAGTTTAAATACTCTAGAATAGTAAATGCAAAACCGAAAAAACAAACTACTTTAAGGTAGTAAAAAACAGAAACTTCTATTTTAGGTAAATTTACGAAGTTCACTAAAAAATTTAACTTAAAAACAGAGTGCAGATTTTTTTTTGAAGTAAAGGAATTTTATAATTCTTTTGCTTAGTTATAATTACAATTTTAAAAATGTTTAGGAGGTAAAAACTGTTTGAACCTAAATTTTAACTGAAATAATTATTATAGAGCCGATTTTACTGTGATTAAAGTAAGTTTCTTATTACCCTTTTTTCCCCTTTTAATATATATGATCTTATATTTTTTTTTATCTTATATAAATTTATCATATATAATTTTTTATATAAGAATAAATATAAAATAATAATTATATATATATATATATATATAATTTTATATAAGAATAAATAAAAAAAAATAAAAATTAATATAATTTTTAGCGATAAAAGCAACCCTAAAACAATGTTAAAAGTGCCGTTAAAAACGCCAAATGTGCCGTTAAAAAGCCAAATCTCGCCAACCATCAGCAGTTGTGAACTTGTGCCCTTAGACCTTACCTTCACTTTCTGAAGTTAGAGGATGTAACCATGATGACTGGGATCCACTTCCTTTCATTTTTTTTTTCTTTTCTTTTCTCTGCACCACTTTTGTAAGAGCGCTTCATTTTTTTTCACTAGCTTACAGCAACTACGTAACCCCTTCGCAACAAGTTCAAAAATGATTGTTTCGCATGTGCACCACTAGGGCCACCGTTGGACCCCCTATTTTTTCCCGGAAAAATATCAAAGGAAAAGTTTCTCCACCGAATGTTTGTTTTGGTCATTATCACCCCCAGTGTCGTTTTCGCACGAGTCGGTGTTTTCAGCTAGACAGAGCGCGGAGACAAACCTTATCAGTTGATTGACAGATGAATGGGGCAAGTGGACACTAGCGCGCGGACCGGCCACTCAGGTTACATCATGTGAGATATGGTATGGTATGGTACACTTGGGGGGGGGGCAGAGTCCTGGGGGCCGTCCGTCTCCAAAGAGAATAGTCGACTAAAAGGGATTTTTGACGAAATTTGTTCTGTTGATTCTTGGGGGCCCCCTCACCCTTTGGGGCCCCGGGGCACTGCCCCGGCTGCCCAGGCCTAGTTACGCCTATGACTAGTAGAGTTTGTAGTGAGATATGGTGGTAGTGAGATATGATTTGATAGTGAGAGTTTGTTTACCACCGTCACCTGACTTTTATAGTCTCGAACCAGATAGGCGGTTAGAGTCCATTGGAATCATCTCTTGGCGAGTCCCTGATAAACTAGTAATATTCCGGTACTATATCTATTCCATTGTCTTAAACTGCTTAAACACGCTTTGTAACATATAGGTGTTATAAGAAAACAATTCCCTATGCTCATCACAAATTGTGGTGAGGTTTTGAGGAAATAAACTCAGATTTATTGAAGTAGAAAGGCTTTCACGGCCGGATGTATTAAAAATAGAGGCTTCCGGGCTTGGTTGCCGTGGTCTTGATGGTGATAAAATGGACGTTTCGCCCAAAACTGTGTTAGGCATCATCAGCAGGTTTCTCTCCACGCAATCGTTGAGATCGTCGTAAGACAGGGACTGACTGGTCGACTGGCGATGCAGAGGCATCCATTTTTGTGGGCGGGGTCAAGATTTCCGGTGATTGGCTCTGATTGGTTGGAATACTACTATTTGTTTTGATCGAACACCTGCGAAGTGCGCAGTTCCAAATTTTATCTATTTTAGTTGTTTCCTCCTTCCTATTATAATTATCTCGATGTTTAAATATTTCTATGGCCTCATGGCAAAGTCGGGTAAAATAATGCTTCGTTGAATTTAGGACAGTTGTATTACTGAAAAGGATGTTATGCCCTGGCTGAAAGGCGTGATCTGCCACAGCTGATTTTTCAATATATCCAAATTTGCAACTGCTTTTGTGTTCCTTCATCCTAGTATTTATACTACGGAGTGTGGTACCAATATAGACCGCTCCACAAGAGCAAGGAATGCGGTACACTCCGGGGCTAGAGAGGGGGTCTCGTTGGTCCTTAGGAGAGCGTAGACAGGCGGACAGCTGTCTCGTAGGCTTAAATATGGCTTTAATTCTGTGCTTGTTAAGAATCTTTCCTATTTTGTCCGTAACACCCTCTATGTAGGGCAGAAAAGTAGAACCTAGAGGCTCAGGTCGAACGGCTTCTCGCAAACCCTGTCTTCTCGGATTTGAGGCTCGGATGATATCCCGTTTCTTATAGCCATTCGCCTGTAGTGCTCGAACCAGATGCGCCTGTTCTTGTTTAAATTCATCGGGCTCACATATTCGTGCCGCTCGAACGGTGAGTGACTTCAGTACTGCTCGCTTTTGAGCAGGGTGATGGTTAGAATCGCTGTTTAGGTACCTATCAGTGTGGGTGGGTTTTCTGTATACTGTATGCCCCAATGAGCCGTCCGGTCTTCTTTTCACCAGGACATCCAAAAAAGGTAGTTGTCCGTTCTTTTCAACTTCACAAGTAAATTGAATCTTTCTGTGGAATGAGTTCAGATGGGCCAAAAAATCATCAAGAGCAGATAAGCCATGAGGCCAAATGACAAACGTGTCATCCACATAACGGTACCAGACAGAGGGTTGGTGTACTGCTGCTCTGAGGGCCCTCTCCTCAAAATTCTCCATGAACAAATTTGCAACCGGGGGGCTGAGTGGACTCCCCATAGCCACACCATCTCGTTGCTCGTAAAAGTGACCCATCCAGACAAAATAAGTCGTGGATAAAACATGATTAAAAAGGCCAGTCAGCTCATCAGGGAACATATCCTTGATAATAGTAAGGGTGTCCGGGATTGGAACATTAGTGAAGAGTGAAACCACATCGAAGCTGACGAGTATATCCTGGGGATCCGTCCTAATGTTCTTAATTTTCTCAATAAAATGGGTAGAATTCTTGATGTAAGAGTCCGAATGGCCAATGTAAGGGCTCAAAAGGGAAGTAAGGTATTTGGCCAAACTGTACGTAGGAGAATCGATAGCGCTGACTATTGGACGCAGAGGAACATCCTGTTTGTGGATTTTAGGCAATCCATAGAGGCGGGGCGGGAGCGCCTCAGATCTAGTCAGGGAACGCTTAACAGAGTCATCCAGAGTAGAAGACTTTATCAGGGCGTTGGTTTTACGTAAAATACGGGCAGTTGGGTCCGATTTCAAGCGGCGATATACCGTGGGTAACAAAAGCTCCTCTATCTTGCGAGTGTAATTCTCTGTGTCTAGAATAGTCGTAGCGTTGCCCTTGTCAGCAGAGAGGATGGTTATACTGGTATCTTGATTAAGCGATTTGAGAGCCAATCTTTCATCCTTCGTAAGATTCTGTTTTGGAAGCCGGGCGTGTTGGAGAACCCTGGCAGTCTCACGTCTAACTTCATCCGCTAAGTTTGAAGGTAAGGGGCGAACACAAACTTCCACATTGGCAACGATGTCCTCGATAGGGAGAGTTGACGGTGTGACAGCAAAATTAAGACCTTTGGACAACAACGACGTCTCGGCTCGAGAAAGCTGTCGTTTAGACAGATTGACGACCGTGCGGTTGACATCCAAAGAGAGCGGTGTAACCTTCGGTTTTTGGCTGGACAGCAAGTTCTGGAATTTTCTTTTATGGCGGCGTGTCGTTACTTCCCCAATGGCCAAAGCCGATGAAGACGTAAGCCGATCTAAGAGGTCAAAATGTATATGATTAAGAGTATGGGACAGTGATAAATGAAGTCCGTAGAGCTCTTGATCGATGTTAGCGAGATCCTTTCTAGTACAATGTATGGAATCTCTGAGTAATGCAAACTCGGTTCTTGCGTAGATTCTCTGCGCCGACGCGGATTTCTGAGTTCTCTTCAGCAGTAGACACCTTGGAATAACTTTCTCCTCTCTGCACCTCAGAAGAAAAGCCAAAGTGGATAATAAACACGACTTTCTTCTTCGTCTCGAATCCAGTCTTCGTAACAGTCGATGAACATCCTCCCCGTAGAGGTTAATGATTGAAGTAGAAAGGCTTTCACGGCCGGATGTATTAAAAATAGAGGCTTCCGGGCTTGGTTGCCGTGGTCTTGATGGTGATAAAATGGACGTTTCGCCCAAAACTGTGTTAGGCATCATCAGCAGGTTTCTCTCCACGCAATCGTTGAGATCGTCGTAAGACAGGGACTGACTGGTCGACTGGCGATGCAGAGGCATCCATTTTTGTGGGCGGGGTCAAGATTTCCGGTGATTGGCTCTGATTGGTTGGAATACTACTATTTGTTTTGATCGAACACCTGCGAAGTGCGCAGTTCCAAATTTTATCTATTTTAGTTGTTTCCTCCTTCCTATTCCACTCAGCCCCCCGGTTGCAAATTTGTTCATGGAGAATTTTGAGGAGAGGGCCCTCAGAGCAGCAGTACACCAACCCTCTGTCTGGTACCGTTATGTGGATGACACGTTTGTCATTTGGCCTCATGGCTTATCTGCTCTTGATGATTTTTTGGCCCATCTGAACTCATTCCACAGAAAGATTCAATTTACTTGTGAAGTTGAAAAGAACGGACAACTACCTTTTTTGGATGTCCTGGTGAAAAGAAGACCGGACGGCTCATTGGGGCATACAGTATACAGAAAACCCACCCACACTGATAGGTACCTAAACAGCGATTCTAACCATCACCCTGCTCAAAAGCGAGCAGTACTGAAGTCACTCACCGTTCGAGCGGCACGAATATGTGAGCCCGATGAATTTAAACAAGAACAGGCGCATCTGGTTCGAGCACTACAGGCGAATGGCTATAAGAAACGGGATATCATCCGAGCCTCAAATCCGAGAAGACAGGGTTTGCGAGAAGCCGTTCGACCTGAGCCTCTAGGTTCTACTTTTCTGCCCTACATAGAGGGTGTTACGGACAAAATAGGAAAGATTCTTAACAAGCACAGAATTAAAGCCATATTTAAGCCTACGAGACAGCTGTCCGCCTGTCTACGCTCTCCTAAGGACCAACGAGACCCCCTCTCTAGCCCCGGAGTGTACCGCATTCCTTGCTCTTGTGGAGCGGTCTATATTGGTACCACACTCCGTAGTATAAATACTAGGATGAAGGAACACAAAAGCAGTTGCAAATTTGGATATATTGAAAAATCAGCTGTGGCAGATCACGCCTTTCAGCCAGGGCATAACATCCTTTTCAGTAATACAACTGTCCTAAATTCAACGAAGCATTATTTTACCCGACTTTGCCATGAGGCCATAGAAATATTTAAACATCGAGATAATTATAATAGGAAGGAGGAAACAACTAAAATAGATAAAATTTGGAACTGCGCACTTCGCAGGTGTTCGATCAAAACAAATAGTAGTATTCCAACCAATCAGAGCCAATCACCGGAAATCTTGACCCCGCCCACAAAAATGGATGCCTCTGCATCGCCAGTCGACCAGTCAGTCCCTGTCTTACGACGATCTCAACGATTGCGTGGAGAGAAACCTGCTGATGATGCCTAACACAGTTTTGGGCGAAACGTCCATTTTATCACCATCAAGACCACGGCAACCAAGCCCGGAAGCCTCTATTTTTAAACTCAGATTTAATTTTAAAATTTGTAGTTTAATTGACATATTTTAACTTATAACATTAAAGCGTTTCCCTTGTAACCAAATAGATTTCTTATTTCCTAGTAAACGTGAAAACACTTATTTGAATGCTAGCCAGGTTGTTTTTTTCTGGATCTGTCAGTTTATTTTAGTCTTTATCATGAAAGACTGATTTAATTTGTGGGCCAGTAAAAAATATTCTTATACCTTTCCCTCACTTAAGTTTTTTGAATTTTCCCCCTAAGATGTAAGAAAACTACTCTTCTCTGTCTACAGCTTTTATTGTAACTTTAATCAAACCACGTTGAAGAAAAACACATTGCGGATTCATAAGTGGTACATGTAATATGTTTAATAAGCGGATCCTTGAGATCTAGCACACATACCGGAAAATATATGTATGTAATATGTTTTTAGAACAAATGAATGAAGTTTTTTTCTGAGAGGCCACTTTTCATAGGAGTAGTGATTTTTCTGTTACGGATGTCCTATTCGCATATAAAGAACAAAAAAATTGTAAATGTTCCAGTTATTGATATACCAATGACTTTTATATTTACACGAAAGTGCCTTTGGAATGTAGTGTAGTCAATTAAGTTCAGTATAGCACTCTTAACTTTTAAAATGTTTTATACTTGTAAGTAATACGCAATAATACGTGAATAGCTAAAATGTTGATTTTTGGAAAAAGGGAAAAATAAACATAAACATAACATAATGGAAAAATAAATATAAAATTAATTTCAGATTCGTTATTTTCAACCAAAAGTATACAAGAAACTCACACACTTTCATCTAAAGGACATTTTTCATGTTGTACAGTGTAATTTCATGATAATATACACATACAGTGTATATTCAGGGGTCGATTCAGGTTTTATTTTTTGGAGCCCATTTTTGAGAAAAAGAAATTAATTTTATGAAAAAGAAAATATTTTTGTGAAAAATTGAAGTCAATTTATATTTTAATTTTTCAAATTATCGTAAAAAAGCATTTTTGATTTGAAACAAATAAGATTTTGTGAATGTTTTCTTGCAAATATTTTGAATTTTGAGAAAGGGTCGATTTTATGAATTTGAATTTTGTGAAGGGGCAGTGAAAAGCCCCCAATTTTCGGCAAGGAAATTAATGTAAAATATATCTTTGAGGGAATCGAGTCCTCCTTCCCAAAAAGCATCAAAATTGATATAGTTTAGTTACAGAGTTTATTACTTTTAAACGAGTGATTGCAGAAAATGCAATACCATTGCATTTTCTGCTCGGTAGTTAAATTGATCAAATCTACTTGAAGCTGATCCCTTAAACTGGAATCAAAGTCAAATCTATCTTGCTTATAATTAATTTTAAATACTGGAATTGCTTCAATAAAAAAAATCCCGATACGGCATCGTTGAAGCAAAAATAAGGACCTTGAAGATTGTTCTCCCCCTTTCTTCCCCGTATGTTTAGAGGACCCACTATGAATATTCATGAACTGAAACTTTTTAAAATTATGCATGAAAAATTTCCTTTTATTTTTGTTTATTTTAAAATTAATTTTTGAAATCGTTCAGTCTACCCGTAGTGAATTACTCAAAACGACCACGACGCGAAATTCATAATAACCCGGATCTCATTCCTAATACAAATATAGGAAGTTCTTGTTTCAATTTGGAGGAACATTTCGATGCTGACACTATATAGTTCAGTCATTACTTTTTGAAAACGGTCATTTGTTTTCAAAAACTCCAAAGTTATCGTTCTTTTTAATACATGGCGATAAGCTATTTGTAGTGCTGAATATAAAATATTCAATATTAAAAACATACAAAGAGATCCACATCTTCACCATGATGTCCTTCCAGTTTTAAAAAAATCTAAAATTTAAAAGGTTTTAAGTATTTGTCTTAATCAACATTTTTAAATTTACTCATAAGAGCTTGTAAATAAGTAACAGCAGGTAGATTGTGGACGTTTATTATCTTTTTAACTCTTCACTGGTGTACTCGAAAAAGGTATTGATGATTTAAAAATAGTTCTCTATTCTAAACTGTGGAAAAGATATTTAAATCAGTTTGAAAGTCTTTAAATAGGGGGGTATGCCTGCCTTTACCTTATGCCATCAAACAAACCAATATTGTTATAAGAAATTTGATTTTCTTTTTACACTGATGGATGGTTCTCTTTCCCCCTTAACTTCTGTGTTCTGTAAAACTGGTTTTTCCTTTAAAATAGATAGTGTGCAAAAAAACAAACTTTTGCTACAATACACTGGATCATATTCTGGAGGGTTTTGCTGTTTACAGTGCTCCTTACAATTTTAAAAATCAAAATCGTTACCTATTTAACTGAAAATGGATTCCTAACTAATAATTCCTAACCTCCACTACATTTTTTAATACTTATTTTAAAATTTTAACAAAACAAATTTTTTATTTACAAAAGAAATACAAGTAATAGAAGAAACATGTGATATGCCAAGGGGAAATGCTCTTCCCGTACAGGCATAAGAGAAATATATTCATAACATAAATAAAGAAAAAAAAAATAATAGACACTATATAGAAACACTTAAAAAATGGCAAAAAAGCTGGATAACATTATTAAGTAAAATGCTTCAAAGTGAAAAATATATATCAACGTCGTCAAATCAACGTCATTTTGATCGTATTTTTTCCGGGAGTTGGGTAAAATGGATTATAATTGTGTTATAATTTTTGTTATGCGATAGAGATGGTTAAAAAAGAAATTTTGTCACAATTTTTTTTTATTATTCTATTTTTATTATTTATTTTAGTGTAATGGTACTTAGAAAAATGATGATCGGGGAAGGAATTTTCAATGATCATACATTGATCATTGAAACTGTATGATCATTGAAAATTCCTTCCCCGATCATCATTTTTCTAAATACCATTAAGGGAACTCCATTCTTTGGCTAAAAGATGAATATTGCACGTTTTAAAACTCACCCCACGGTTTAGCAAGTGGTCCAATTTCTATCACATTGAGGATTTAAGTAGTACGGATACTCCTGTACCTCATGCAATAATGTTTTTCATTTTATTATATTTTGTTTCGTCATACGGGCCTTCTAAAAACGGCCTTTTGAAAAGCACTCGCACTACATTAGGTCCTAGCTCTTTAACGGCGTATCTGCGACCCCCCTTTCTATACCAATTCTTGTTCATCTTGATGAGTACTATCACCCCTCAAAGTTTATCGCACCATTTCAGATACACCCTGTATAGTATAGAAATTTATTTCGGGAGGGGCCTAAAACTACTCCTCATCCCCTCCCACACATTTTTAATTAGTCTAATGTAGCTTTTTAATACATTTATAAGTGATTATTCTAAAAATCTTAATTTATAAGAAAAGTTGTGAGGAACAATATTACAAGTACCTAAGGGGGAATTTTTGGAAATTTGACTCAAAATACGGGTTTTTGAAATTAGTTTTGGTACACTCAGTTCGAATTTTGGATATACAATTTTATAAAGGATTTGAATTTTGCTGAACTTTTATTAAAAAAGCTATGCGTAATAGTTCCAATTACAAAAGGGGAAGTGGGGATCCTTCTCCTGAAAATTTTTGGAAAACTACTCTAAAAACAGGTTTTCAACTTATTTTTAAATTTTAACGCTCTTAGTCCAAATTTTGGATATACATTTATAGGTAGGATTTGGATTTTGATGAACTTATTATAATTAAGTTGTCAATAAGAAGTTCTAAGTACAAAAGGGAGGTTTGGGAGACCTCCCCCAGATTTTTTTTTGTAATTTCACTCTAAAAAAACTATGTTTTAACTTGTTTTGGTACACCTACGCTCCTGGTTTTTTAACTCTTTTTTAGACTCTTTGGGTTGCTTAAGACAAAATTTTTAAGGAATAAACACTATAAAAATTTATGTCAAAATTTCGGGAGGGATTTGAACCCCTAAACCATGGGCGTCATTTAGGGGGGGGCAATTGCGTCCCCCCCAAGGTTTCCACTGTTTAGCTAAAAATTGCTGCAAGTCCCTTGAAAATTCTGTAACTTCGACAAGGAGCATCGTATGTAACCCAAAAAGTCCCAAAAGGAGTTAAAACCCACTCTATGGTTAAAACACTACTTTTGAGGGTCAAATCTCAAAATTTTTTGGGGGAGATCCCCCTGACCTTTCACGCCTGTTATACAATGTTTCTCCCTTGAAAATTCTGCGCTTACAAGAAGCAGTTTTGGGAACAAAAGGAGATAAAAAACACTGGCTTAAAAGGGAATTTTCAAAAGTTTTTACTGGGTGGTTTTTCTTCGGAAGTAACTTAAATGGTGTAAGAATGAGGAAAATTTTCAAAATTTCTCTGGGGGTGATTAAAGATAACGTTAGTCACCCCCCCCCCCCCGAAAAATAGAGTCGAGTTGTTACTTTCGTAGAGATAACTAGTGCCACCCCAAAATTTTAGGGAGTGTAATATTTTTCTGTGGCAATAGTTAAGCGTGCCAAGTACTGTGAGCTGTGATAGGCTAGAACGAATCACATGACACCATGACAGGAGTTTATTTACTAAACAAAACCAGCCAGTGGTGTTTTTTTTTTCGTGAGAGAGAGAGAGTATCAATCGAGTATGTGAGAGAAACTGAAAAGCATAAATTAAAGAAGAGACGAAGTGATTACTTTCTGTAGAAAAATATCTCTTGATAAACATTGATGTAAGCTAATTCAGGCGGTCTGACCATGGAGCCAAGAAAGAAAGGAATACCCAGTGCGTTTCTACCCAAAAGAAGGAACTTCACCTTAATTGAGAAAAAATGTCTATTTTCATTAACTAAAAAGTTTAGGCACATTCTGGAAAATAAAACTACAAATACGTGCATGAATCATAAAAAGAATGAAACCTGGGACAGAATAACTGAAATTTACAATTCTTTACCAGAGATAACCGACATATCTAGCAAGAAGCAGCTACAGCATTTATATAAAAATACAAAGAAAGCTGCTAAACGGGATAAAGTAGAAATTAGTACTCTGTGTGATATTGGAGGACAGTCATGGGAGTCGATGGATTCTACTGTAACCCTTGATGGTTATGACCCTATTGATAAAAGTTTGCTTCAAATAGTTCCTCTGCCATCTTCCTCAGACAGTGACAACATCATTAGAACCATTAAATGTAAGCATTTCAAATATTGAGTACCTTGCATTTTGATTGAACAAACATAGGGTTCTTAGGTATTATCCAGTTTAATATTAATGTTCTACCATAGGTGAAGTAATTGAAGATGACCATACAGATAACAGCCCGTGCATTGTGGTAAAATTTCATTATCTTTTACATCACTTTTTTTGCATAGAACTCAGTATTACGATAAAAAATTATTTTATTAAAACATAGCAAATCCAATTTTTTGTCCAAGCTGTCTAATGTTTGTCAATCCCATTATTCATTTAATACCTGGTTTCAAAACTCTTAATCATAGCTTGTTATAATATTCAACTCATGTTATTAATATCTGATAAGGTAACTAAAAGGGGTGTGTGAATTTATGTGGTGAAACTTCAGGTGTAAAACTTATGTGCAAATACATGCAACTTTCATGGAAAATGTGTTATACCTAGTTGAACCAATTTTAAGAAACTTCAGGATGACAGGAAAATGTAATGGCAGAGAAAGGAATGGCTTTTGGGGTTTTGTCCAAACATTAAGAATTATTTATTTTCACTCCTAAAAGTACAAACCCATCGAGAGAGAGTAGCATAGTAATAGAAATGACACCAAAACTCTAGCATTAAAATTCCAACTATCCAAATCGCTTTCAGAATTTCAGGGGGAAAAATTAAGACAAAGTTAAGAAGCCTAAAAGAGCTTTTAAAAATGTGTAAAATCTTCCCCTCTTTTATAAAAAAACAATCCAAGGCTTGGATGACTGCAGCATTGTTTACCGAGTGGTACGCCGAATTTTCATCCCTGATGTGTAAAAGAACCAAAAATTTCTTGGAAATATTAATATAGTTTTTCTCCTATTTTCAACAAACATACAGTAAATAATTGAAATATAGTAGAGCCCCGATTATCTGCGGTATTGGGTGGCAAGGGTACTGCGAATAGCGAAAATTGCGGTTAACCCGAAAAAAAGATTAAAAATGAGGTGAAAATACGAAAAAATATTTTAGCATAAAAACTGTTTTATTGTACAAAAAACATGATTTGTAAAACTTTTAAAATGTGTACATTACAGCAGAAACCTTTGGTCTACATCAAAATCACTAAAATAAAGAACAGTAAACAAAAAACAATATACTGTATACTGTTAACAAAATGTGTTCAGTTAGGCTAAGCGCACACTAGATACTTTTGTCTCGGCGACTGAAACAAAACTGTCACTCGAAAGCAATGGATCTAGATTCTTGGCAATCGGCAATCGGTCTCGTCGCCTATGCACACTCTAATAGCCAGGGTGACAATTCTGTTCCAGTCGCCGAGACAAAAGTATCCAGTGCATGCTTAGCCTTACGCCTTTTTTTTAAAAAAACAGTCACTCGCTTTTGCATCTTGCTTTAGTTCGTAATTTTTAAAAATTTTGTGGCACAAATCACGTGGATAATCTGCACCGCTGATCATCCGCTCATGGATAATCGGGGCTCTACTGTAGACCCTTTTTTACCCTCTGCTGTAGACCCTAGACTACATGAGTTTGATATTCAAGGTAAAGTTTAGTTCGAATGACTAGCCAGAACAGCAAAAATAACTAACCATGTATAGTACAGTAAAATACACTGTACAATTAATAATAAGTGCTTGATTTTTATTTTGTTTCTAAATGTGATTTGCTGTAATAATTATCAGTCACTTATTATATTAAGAATATAATGCTATTATTCTATTGTTTTAGAGTTCGAATTCTACTGACAGTGCTGTAATTTCTACACCATCTGATGAAAATGTGCTGATAAAAAAAGTGTTCGATATAATTGAAAATGTAAAAATTTCTTAAGAAAACTATCTATCTTAAAAGTTATAATGTTAACAAAAACTGAAAATTCCTGTAACTGAATCTAGCTTAACTATCAATTTTCTCAATTTCTTATTTGTTCATTTAAGATCAAACTAGTGTGGAACTTGGATAATTCAAATTTGAATTTTGTAATAATCCAAAACATTAAATTAATAAGTAACATTTTGATGTTATACGAAATTCATACAACCAAGCATTGCATTTAGACCCTTGCCGTAGTTGTTTGGGGGTGGCAAATCACAGCTAGAGCCAGAAAAGCATGTGTATATTTTTTAACAAATTTTGTTTATGAAGTGTTAAAACACCTCTTCCATGTTCTGCTTTTTTTATTGCTTTCTCTCAGGAAAAGGTGTTTTAAAGTATTGTCCTGCTGAGTCTTTCCTCATTAAAGAAAAAAAAAGCATCATGAGTTGCATATTTGAACAAATTTAGGTTTAGAAATAAACAATAGGTATATTTGAAAATTAGGTTACCTTGGTAAATTCTTAAAATACTTTTTGATTTGTTTCTTAAATAACTGTTATAATTCATGAGTTAGCCATATTTTTCTAACCAGTCCCCTATATTATCTCCATAATTCAGCAACTGTTCTGACTTTAAATGAAATGGTTAAATTAACCACTTATGTCTTAGGATTTATATTTTTATTATTTGTGAAGATCACTGCTCATAATTTAATAGATTCAAAATGTGAATTCACATGAATGTATGTTTTAATACTTTAATACCTTAATTTAAAATTTAATTTAGTTATTTTTACTCATTGATTGACTTTCCTTTGTTAATTTCACTTATTTTTAACTCTTAAAGAAGGTTAGAGGATAAAGAAAGGTGAGTTTTTATAAAGAAATATCCATCAGGGGCCGCGGTAAGTAGTAACACTCCATACCATTTATGCAGGAGAAATTTGTATCTTATACGTACCTCTCATAAAGAAATATTTAAAAATCATTTCCAGTATCTTTTTGTTACTCTCTTAAAAAATACCTTGTGAAATCCCAACAGAATCAAACATATGCCCTCTTTAGAAACTTAGCAATTACCTTTATTCTTAACGTCTTAAAAACTGAAGAAATATTCAAATTAGTCAGGTAAAGAAATAAATGCTCTGATTAAAATATGTTTTGTAGTAATTGTTTTTGCCAACCTAGCCCTTTTTTATGTAATGTAAACATACTTTATGTATTTATTCTCTACTATAGGATATAAAGAAATCTGTTAACCCATGGCTGAGCTGTGACTCCTTTGAGATAGTTCTGTAATTTCCTTTATTCTTATTTTTTTTTCCAGTTTAGTTGTTTTTCTTGTTTGTTTTTTTCAAAATGCAAAGCTTATTGTTAGCCAAAGCTTTTTAAGCAGTAATGCAGCACTTGTTATTTCCATGAAAGTAACAACTCAACTCTAACTAATCTTGCTACTTCTGAAAAAACAAATAAGTTAAATAAAAGCAAAATAATCAAAGTAGCAGCCTGGAATCGAACCAGGGACCATTACGTTACCAGACACACACTATACCACTAGGCTACTGGTACTGATGCCAGGATTGTTCAATAACATAATTTTAATGTTATACAACATGTAATAGTATGGTAAATCAAACTTCTATTACTGCGCATGCTTCAACTTCCGTGGAAATAACCACTTTGAAACACTAAATATGAGCCTGCAAACAAATGATATTCATCTTTAAAATTAGAGACATTTGAGTTATCCAAGTTTCATTGTATTAAGGAAATTTTAAAAGGTAAAACTCTATGTAATCAAAATATAACATTTGAGTACTTTTATTTATGTAGTGATAGATGTCAATGAAATTTATCTAGAACATGTGTGTTATGCTAAATGTAATTGTTTTAATAACTATTGTTTTAGAGTTCAAATTCTACTGACTGTGCTGTAACTTCTACGCCACCTGAAGAAGATATAAACAAAAAAGTGCAAGAAATAGTAAAAAAGGTAAAATTTTCTTCACTTTTTACACTTAATTTCTTATGCTATCAGTGGTGGCCATTTGATGTATTCAAATAAATGAAAAAATAGTAAAACCCTTCAAGTTTTTAAACTGAAGTTTAAAAGGCTTATAATGCATTAATACTTTTTTCTTTCCTCAATCTTAGTCTCTCTTAGACTCTTCTAGTATTTCAAATTAGGTACTTTATAGCATATAATTGAAAGTAAATTAATTTTTTTTGAGAAAATTCCATTTTAAAAAATTACATTTAATTTTGCTGCCCTCAATTTAGGACGCTGGACATTCCTGTGAGTTTTTTTTTTTACAAATTTTGAGTCATTATGGTTTTTATATTTTTTCATGTTATAGGTTTTAGGAATAATTTGATATACCTAAGTTAACACACTGAAACATATTGCTGTTAATCAATTTCGATGTTTATTCACACTTAATGAAATGAGATTGCATGAGATAAATGTACAAGTGAATAAGAATGATTAGTATATACAGTTGCCACTTCAAAAATACACAAAATATTAATGATACAGATTCAGATTCAAATAATATAGATGTCATCACGCCAGTTCGAACCTGAAAACTGAACTGTGGTTTGCGTTTCTAAAAGACACTCTCAATTCTCCTCTGCTGGATCTTAAAAATATGCCACTTCTGGTTCTGCCAGTCTCCATTTTGCTTCCATCAGTATCCAAGGCCTGATCGGGGATGTCTCCAATGACCTCCAGGACCAGCTGGTGCAACAACTCTGGATGTTCATCCTGTTTTACAAGATTAATTCCCAAGTCGTCTTTAAAACCAATATTATCGAACAAGGTTGTCAGTGTCAATCGAGTAAAAGGAATTCAAGGCTCAACATCAAAATCTGCCAAGCCTTGTCTCCCCATCAGACCAAGGGGTGTGTCATTTTTCAGCCTCTGGTTGTTTGTCCAGTTCAGAAAAAAGTTTGAGGTTCTGTTATGAGGTGCCAATGCCTTAAGCTTGGCCAAGTACTTTATAAAGCCTGTTTCCCTTCAAAGATATAGTGGCTGGAGATCAGCTTCATATAACATTATGTCATTTGGGCAGGAGTGTCTAAGACCAGTGACGATTCTGGCAGCACTGAGCTGTATTCGTTCTAGCTTTTGGAGATTGGTTGGCACAGCTATTTGATATATTTGGTATCCATATTCAAGGACAGGTCGCATAAGAGAAGTGTAAGTAATTTGAAGGGTTTTAGCATCTGCCCCCCAATCTTTGCCAGAGATGTACTTTAGATACTGGAGCTGCTCTTTTCAGTTAGTCTATTTGTGTCTGCCACAATTTATTTCAGTATCTAAAGTAAACCCTAGATAGGTAGGAGCTTTTGGTAGACTCGAAGATCTGCCCCTTTAAACAAATTTTTGGTCTGAAATTAAACAGTCTATTAACTGTAAAAAGGCAACTTAATGATTTATTACTATTAAAAATTAATTTGTGCTCCTCCCTAATAGTTTTAATGTTACATAAAACACAGTTTAAAAATAATTTTATCTTAATATATTGTAACTAATCTGTTTTTATGTACTGTTATGTTTTCTCGAATTAGCTAACTTTACTACATTACTCGATTTCACATCCTCTAATAAGGACAGGCTGTATTTTTAAACCTTAATCACAAAATATTTAAATTTTTGTTCTAATTAAGTTAAAATATACATAAGTTTCAGAAAGATATAATCGTAAAAATTTATCGAGCAGAATTAATTTGGGCAATAATGGGTTAAGGACAAAAGCCTTACGTAATTTTTGCATTACATATATGAAAATAGACATCAAAATTTTATTCTCTGCCTCTTGCTCTTTCCCCATAGTAGTATTTATTCCATATGTTACCATGACGTGTCTTTGAGATGTATTCCAGTCCTAGAAGTGTATGTCATGCATTTAGAAACACATTGTATATTTTAGGAGTTCATTAACTTCAATGTTTACTAATTTCGTGTTACATTTTCAATTTCTATTGTCAAAAATTTTGATTTTTAAGTTTGCATATTTTATCTTGAGAAGTTTGGGTCATTGTTTGAAGCATAATTGTTTATGCAAAAAAAATTAATTATTTCACTTATGAATGAAAAGGTAATTTTTATTTTCATATTTGTTTTCAAGTTATCATATTTAATATGTTTAATGATTTTTTTCTAAAGTTAAGCTTACAAGGGGACGGCAAGACCTCGAAAACGGACTTCGGGTTGAAACTTGGCAGGTTTGTAGCAAGGGCGGATCCAGACCAGATTTTCGGGGGGGGCCATGTCAGAGTCGGAGGGTATTACATTCGAAATTTTCAGAGCCTCAGAATTTTTTTTGAAGAGTGCTTGCTTTTAAGCAGCTTGTTAAGGGTTTATAGTAACTTAGAGGATATCCAGGCCCGTGTCATTGTTTTAGAAAGTGGGGGAGGGATGAAACCTTTTTGTAGGGGCATAACAATACTTAAGTTTCGCGAGGTGTTTGGCTCCCAATTTTCCGAGTATAACAAAAATAAAATGCAAAACTTTGTTAAAATTAAAAAGATTTCATCAGGTAATACTAGCTCGAAAGCAAAAGGGGGGTCTGGGGGTCCTCCCCCAGAAAATTTTTGAAATTTGGCTACAAATAGTAAGTTTTTTTACTCAATTTTTGTACATTTGGTACCCATTGGATAACACCTAAAGAGGGCAACTTTCTTGTACTCCTAAAAGGAGAGGAGAGAAATAAGTTCAAGGAGAAAACAGTAAATAAGTAACCATGAGAAATTGATAGGGGGTCTGGGAGTAACCCTCGAGAAAAATTTTGAAACTTTGCCTCCAAAAATAAAGTTTCAGCTCATTTTGAAAGTATGTAAACCACAGAATTTTCAAGGATGAAATTATAAATAGATGCCAAATTTTGAAAAGGACTGGGGGTCCTCTCCCAGAAAATTTTTGCAAATGCGCCCTTTTAAACTATAGTATTCATCTATTTTAAAACTTCCCAAAAGAGAACAGCTTCTTTTAAGCGGAAGAATTTTCAAGGAAACACTCTAAAACAGATGTCACATGCCAAAATATTAAAGGGGGGATTGGGGGTTCTCCCCCAGAAATTTTTTGAATTTTAGCATTAAGAAAGTGTTTTTTAAGCTATTTGTTAGGGTTTCTCGGGGGGGGCCATGGCCCCCAGGGCCCCCCCTCTGGATCCGCCACTGGTTTGTAGTACACCCCAAGGGTATCCTACCCTGAAAGTATTACGACGCACTAGCCAGTAGAACCCGAGAAAACGCCCCCTAAAGTTTCGCCCAATTAACTCATAAGCATTATTATTTAAATTGCATTGTTGTAACGAGCCGAATTGCCCAGTCGGTAGCGTACTCTCCTCGCAACTGACCGACCTGGGTTCGGTCCTACCATCGGAAATTTTTTTTTTTGCTATTCAAAAATTATTTTTAAAGTTTAAATAAAATATAACCTACAAATATAGTAAATTACCTTTTTTTTTTATTAACCATTACAGTATTTTTTTTACTCCGGTTTGAATAATGTTTTACTTAAAATGATGAATTAACGAATTATATAACATATTAATTAATTATTTAATGTATTAAATATTGAATTTTGTTTTAAAATTAATAAATTAAATATCAAACAAATAACACGTTTTATGGTACAATTTTGGATAGTTAATTTTACAAATATAACTTATTTACAATTATAAAAAAAATGTTTCTTATTTTACACACAAGATCCAGAATGATAATTATCATAAAAACATTCAAAACAAAAAGTAGTTTGGCATCTTGCACAATTAATAAAACACGATTTTTTACATGAACAAGGATTTTTTAAAATCTCTAGAAAAACACACTTCATTGATATTCATAAAGACTTCTCTTTCATTAGACAGCTTGGAAGCATACCACGCATATTTGATCATTTTTTGGAAAATTTCGGATGATATATGATGATTTTCAGATGATGGGGAGTATTTGTATGTTTGCAAGAGGCAACAAACACATTTGAACCAAGAGTTAAAAAATCATTCTGGATCTTGTGTGTAAAATAAGAAACATTTTTTATAATTGTAAATAAGTTATATTTGTAAAATTAACTATCCAAAATTGTACCATAAAACGTGTTATTTGTTTGATATTTAATTCATTTATTTTAAAACAAAATTCAATATTTAATACGTTAAATAATGAATTAATATGTTATTTAATTCGTTAATTCATCATTTTTAAGTAAAACATTAATTCAAACCGGAGTAAAAAAAATACTGTAATGGTTAATAAAAAATATAAGGTAATTTACTATATTTGTAGGTTATATTTTATTTAAACTTTAAAAATAATTTTTGAATAGCAAAAAAAAAAATTTCCGATGGTAGGACCGAACCCAGGTCGGTCAGTTGCGAGGAGAGTACGCTACCGACTGGGCAATTCGGCTCTTGTTACAACAATGCAATTTAAATAATAATGCTTATGAGTTAATTGGGCGAAACTTTAGGGGGCGTTTTCTCGGGTTCTACTGGCTAGTGCGTCGTAATACTTTCAGGGTAGGATACCCTTGGGGTGTACTACAAACCTGCCAAGTTTCAACCCGAAGTCCGTTTTCGAGGTCTTGCCGTCCCCTTGTTAATGTTGAATCACAGCTTACTAGATACTATACAGGCTAGCCGAGTTTTGAACAATGAAAACCATTTGACTACTTTTCCCGCTTGGATCGCCACAAGTCCTACCTATATCACCCATCGCCTTCAACACTGTGGATATGCTTTGCCAGTTTGTCCAGTATTGCCATCTGGATTTTTAATGATTTCCGTACTCGGCTAGCCTGTATAGTATCTAGTAAGCCGTGGTTGAACAATAATTCAACAATATCACATGGATATTTTTTACATATCTCTCTGCACTTCCTGGAAGTTTGCCTTAATTATTTTCTACTATATTAGAATGTACTTAATAAAGGATTTTTTTTCTTGTTTTAGTGTTTAAATACTACTAGCTCTTCTGCAACGCCTTTGGAAGAACCAACAATTTGTATAAACGATGATGAAGTACAGCTTAACAATGAACATGTGAGAATTTTTTATGTTGCTTTGTATACTACACTTGGTACTTACATATTATCCCGTCGACCGTTCCGCTGCCTTCAAATTCAGTGGCACAGCTATAGTCAATGGACTTTAATAATGTTTTGGGATTCAGCGGCACAGGTCGACGAGAAAATACGTAAGAACCCTTCACTTTTCTGCTAACAGTTTCAATAACTTAATAAAGAAAGCACAGTTTATATTAATAATTAATAGTTTAACTGGAGTTACAATTTTTTTTTGTTCACATTATGTATTTTATGTATAGTTATTTATGTTCCAGGCTTCAAGTTCTCATCCCACATCAACAACTACACCTTTGGGAGAACAATTGATTACAAGTTATAAAAAGAAGACTCGAGAACCTGCTTCCAAGAAGGCTGCAGATGCCCTTCATAACCAGACGGTGACAAGGACAAAACAATTAGAGGAAGAACATGAATTGATTAAAAAAAAGTTGCGCCTTGAAATAGACTCCCAAATTGAATCTGAGAAAAGGGCGGAGGCCCAACATAAATCCATGATGGAACGAATAAAACGAGAAAATGAACAATCAGAAAAGCTTTATGCTGCTAAGTTGAGAGCCTTTGAGGCAAAAGCAAGATACTTTGAAAACAAAATGAATATGAAATAGGTCTTATATTCTATCTTAATCAATTTTACTAAATTCAGTTGTTGGACATGGTTCTCTGAGTACTCAACAGCATTACTCCTGCATTCAGCAGTATAATATACATATAAGGGTTGATTTGAGCCGAACTGTGTTCAATTACCTCTAATGATTGGAATACCCCTTAGAATTAACCTACTTTGGAAAACCCTTCCTCTTTTATCCAATAGAAAAGTACCATTCTGGCCACCTGTATTTCTAAAATTGAACCCTGTATATAGTAATAAAATAACAGCTTTTTTAAATTATTCTGTTTTGGCCTAGAATCTTGCAATCAGCTAGCTATGAGGGAGAAAATTGATATTTTAAGCTAGCAGTTATATTTTACGATTCTTGTAGGATAAAATTTAGGAAGGATGCGTCCTAAAAGATTGGAAGCATTAAAAGTTCTAGAAATATGTATTTTCCCTACCTTAACTGTCCCAAGTCTCCAAAGAGTTAATGGGGAGAGCATCTCGTCATTTAAGGATTATTCAACATTCAATTTTATTCATCACTATTAATGAGGTTTTCAGGGAAATTATATAGGGTGTTTCAACAAGTGCTTTTCAAGAAAAGGTATGACGCCACATTTGGTTTGTGCTAAAAAAGTTTATGGAAAATATTTGGATATGTTTGCATACTAACTGTCATATTTTGATTGGCTGTTGAAGAAGGAAAACTAGTTTCCCGCCAATCAGAGGTTTGACTCTTGGTTAACTGCTGGTGAAGTTACAGGTGAATATGGTTGTAAGATGTTACAAATATCCATTGTGCATCAGGGCTTAAATTGCACCAAAGGTCCGGTACTTCTTGGTTTTCCGTAAATATTTATTTATTAATCAGTAAATATTTGTAATGCTGAAATAGTAGCGCTCCGGTACTTTACTTCTTTGGTTAGAATTTAAGCCCTGTTGTGTATGCATTTGAGTACTGTGGAATGAAATAAGTTTTTATTGTATATGACATCACATTTTAAAAAAAAGTTGCTGTAAAGATTGAAATATAGTTTTTTTTATGTATTTCATGCAAGGTGTGTTTTGGCGCAGAAACTGAGACCAATGTTTTTAAATTAAAACTTTACAAAAAAATTGTAGTCTTTTTTCTACAAGTTTTAATTTTTAATCTATGTTTTTCAGCAAATAATAGAAAAACCTTTCACACACTTCCTAATAAGTTTAACTTGTGAAATTTTCTTAAAAGTAGTGTTATTATTGATAACACTGGTCAACACTCATTTTGGTGGCTGGAATATTAAAGCTGATTTTGTATATATTTGACCTCCTGATTACGAATATGGCATCCATTTTTGCTCATCAGCTCTAGTTTTTGATATATTTCACAATTAAGTTTTTAAGACTTTTGCTCTACCTTTTATACAATATGGCGATATAAAGATGTCTTAAAATATAAAAAACCAAACTCTCTAAGGCTTTTCCTATTCCATAGGGTCCCAATAGATAGTGTATACAGTTTCATTCCCCTGAGTTAGTTTTAAGGGGTACCTATAGGGCCCTAAAGTTGAAAAAAAGTGGAAAAAATTGTCTTTTTTTCAGAATTTTTTAAAAAATATTTTTGAGTTTTCACATGTGTTAAAACTGGGTAATATATGTTATTTAGAACTTATTTAGACAGGATAAAATAATTTTTACTTTTTAAGTGCACCGGAAAAGACCTATTTTCTAATTTTAAGGAGAGAAGTAGGGTCATTTCGCTCAAAAACGCTCAATACCAATAATGGTGGTTGAAACGAATAATTTTCGAATTTTTCAGAAGTAAGTTCTCAAAAAAGATGTCCTTTGATGTAAAACTAAAAATTTCATATGATAAAGATCAGTGAGTTAGTTTATTGAACGTAAATATCGCCTCTCCAGAAAGAGCAGAGCGTGCGAAGTTTGGCTCGCTTCAGACAAGTCTACTCTACTATCTCTACGGATTAAACTATGCCAAATGGGAAAGTTTCAGGGATGTCGCTCCAATTAATCTACCTGAATAACTTCTAAAACACATATTAGTCAATTTTATCCAATTAGCAAATTAAAAAATGCCTTTTTTTTTAAATAATTTTTTTCCAATTTTTTTCAAATTGTAGGGCATGAAAGCTCGGGAGCAGCTTCTATTGTTTTACTGATCTTTATCAAATGAAATTTCAGTTTTACTTCAAAGGACATCTTTTTTGAGGACTTACGTCTGAAAAATTCGGAATTTATTCGTTTCAACCATCATTATTGGTATTAAGCGTTTTTGAGCGAAATGACCCTACTTCTCGCCTAAAAATTAGAAAATTGGTCTTTTCCGGTGTACTTAAAAAGTAAAAATTATTTTATTCTGTCTAAATAAGTTCTAAATAACATATATTACCCAGTTTTATCACATTTGAAAACTCAAAAATATTTTTTAAAAAATTCTGAAAAAAAGACAATTTTTTCCACTTTTTTTCAACTTTAGGGCCCTATAGGTACCCCTTAGAACTAACTCAGGGGGATGAAACTGTATACACTATCTATTGGGACCCTAAGGAATAGAAAAAGCCTTAGAGAGTTTGGTTTTTTATATTTTAAGACATCTTTATATCACCATATTGTATAAAAGGTAGAGCAAAAGTCTTAAAAACTTTATAGTGAAATATATCAAAAACTAGAGCTGATGAGCAAAAATGGATGCCATATTCTTAATCAGGAGGTCAAATATATACAAAATCAGCTTTAATATTCCAGCCACCAAAAAAAAAGGTTTTTTTTGTAGACCAGTGTAATCACTAAAAACATAAGATAACTACCAAAATAGCTTTATTGATGAGAAATTGTCTTTAAATAAATTTTGTTCTTTATAAATGTATTATATTGATGGAGGGCATGAAAATTCAGTTCTTGAATGTTGAAAGGCTCTATAATCTAAGAGAATATACCCATACTACGTGACACATTTTTTACAATTTTTGACCCCCCTCCCCCCCTTTGGTGACCACCTGTAGTATTAGCTAAGACACCCCTCCCCCTCTAGTTTTCACGTAGTAATTCATAAATGCAGTTTTCAATCATTTGTTGCAAACATAAAGTTAAAAAAAAATTAATTTGACTAAATTTTTCTTTATTAATACAGCACTTGCTGCGTGACACAAAGAGTGTGCATACTTATAGTAACAAGTTTAAAATATGTTATCAAGAAGAAAAAAACTTATGTAACAGGAACTTAATTTACAAAAACAAGTATTTTTTTTCTTTTGTTCAAGTTTATTTTTTGACTACGTGACGAAACCCTACCCTCCTGTGACCAAGCTTGATATTTTGAGGACCTCCCTCCCCCCTGAACAAGTCACGTAGTGTGGGTAGGTTCCCTTAGGTATGGTTTTGTAAAATCCTTCTGGGGAGGAATCCCAAATCCTTGGGTCGTCCTCCCCATTTTTCAGGAGCCGACGACGCCAATGCTTGCAAGTGTATACCAGGGATGGCCAACCCAAATAATCTTGAGGGCCACTTTGGAACACCACAATACTTCCGCGGGCCGCATACTAAATTTTAGGATATGAGCTACTCAGAATGACAAATAAGTAAGTTGAATGAAATACTACCTTTTGAAAAAAAAAGGTTCCTCAAACCCGAATCTTTTTGTCTTTCAGCACAATGGTCTCCGAAAACTTGCCCTCCCTCATTGCGGTAAAGAAAGGAAAACCCCCTCCCCCGCTCTGCGGAATCCAATTGACTCGGACACCCTCTGGCACTTACCCTTTCTAATCGCAAAACAAAAAAAAAATTGTCCTTAAAAGACAAATATTGCTCGAAATAGTTTTTTTAACTTACAAAAATTCTCGCGGGCCGCAAAATTATTTCAAGCGGTTATAAATTAGGCCATCCCTGCTTTATATACGCTAATCTAATCTATTCCACGTCGTTTTAAAGCACTCTGCGTGTGTACAGGGGCCCTACAAGAAATTTGACAGCATTACGCACTGTTTTTTAGATCTTCCGTGTAAGTAAAAAAAAATTAAATATACCTACGTGTTAAAAAGTAAGTCTATTTATTTTTGCATTTGTACAGCTTGTTGACCATGTCTATATCTCGGTTGGTGAGGCCTGGCTTCCCGTCAGGCTCTTCCAACTTTTGTCCGTTTTTGGCCTCCATGGTCATTAGCCTGTCTTCGTCTATGGAGAAGGCGTAGTTGCCGTAGTGCATGATGGAGTTGTAGTCATAAGTGGTGAAGATCAGCTCCTTGCTCTTTTCAATTTTGTCGAAATTGATGTATTCATCTGGTGATAAAAAGTTTGTCTGTTAACGTGTAAGCAGCTTGTTTATGTTTCAGGTATGATCATCATTACGAGCAACCCATAATACTCTTGCATTTAGAACTCAGTAAAGAAGCATGTCTATCGAAATCGCTCACTGAGCGAAGATCGAAGAAAACGACCACAACGCGTTGTAACATTAGCGAAACGGCCACAACCCGTTGTAACTTTTTAAAAGGGCCACAAACCGAAATAGACATTTTGAAAAGACAGGATGCGTTTTGAACCTTATTTAATGCAACGGACGAGTTTTGAACACATTTTCTAGTTGTTAGGTGCTCAGTAATCGGGTAAGGTAAGTATCCTGGCCCCCCCTAACATGAAACCTGGCTACGCCCATGAATTAAGCCAAAGTTTCATTAAACTATAATAAAAATAACAAATTGATAGAAGAACGTATGCAGTGCATGATGACAAAGTGTATAGTAACATACCTGCGGTGACATTTTCCCTGTAGACAGTAACGTACTTGTCCCTGTCGGATCTTTGGTGCTCGTGGTACAGACCAATGGCGTGTCCTAACTCGTGCACGATTGTGCCTTCGTAATGGCAGCCATCACCGAGGTGAACATTCTGGCGTCCAGTGTTGACCATACCCACGCTGGAGGCACACCTGTACAAATACAAGAGGCTTTAATGCCGAGTAAACTCTCAGATTCCAGGAGTTAATCACACATAATGTTTGGTTTTGTAATGCTTTAATGTGGTCGTAAGGACATGGAGGTTATAAGGTTTGGGAGAAAAATTCTATATTATACATATCGTTGGCTTATAGGAGAAAGGCAATAAGTCACTATTGAAAAATCTTTAGAAAGCGGTGCCAACGAGCGAGTAATTCCCGAAATCTCGTCAATTTGAAATGCGATTGGTTTATTGATGAGATTGCATGGCGCAAAATAAAGCGATCGGGTATCGCCAAATATTGCGTAACCTAGTAAAAAGTTTACAGTAGTTTAGTCAGAGGTGGGACAAATATTTATTACAAATCGACAGCCACGTGCAAAAGCCTGTAAGAACATTTTTTGGCGAAAATAAGGTTTTGAGTTGTACTTGTTAAAGATGGCCTTGCACACATCTCAGTGCCACCACAAAATCGTCCAAAGACGCTTCAAAACTTCTCCATGACGATTTGTAATAACCTGTAAGTTGGGAACCTCCCACTCCCAATCACCAAGCAAAATTCTGTAAGTTGCAGTGACGCTGAGGGGAAGCCGTGTCGTCCTCAGAAAAACGTGAGTATATAGCGTTATTTTAAATGCTTATCATCGAACCATCGCCATGCTTGCCCAAAACCAAACTTGTGATAGTTTTTTTTTTCGTCTCCTGAAAACTTTTAGGTTTTGCACTTACAGGCTTTTGCAACGTGGCTGTCGAAATATTTCCTTGCAAAATGGGCTTGCTAGAGATACAATTCAAATTCTTAGCCTGACATTTCAAAGGATAAACATACCCATCTCCCAAAAAGAGATGAATGTAGTTCTTTTCCTTCTTTCTAGGCTTAAACTTGATGCAGGTCTGCTTGTGGTACTGATTCATAGCTCTCTCGATCAGAGCCTTGTGTTTTTCTGAAGAAAAAAAAACTCTTTATTAAAACCTGGACTGATTGAATGATTCATTTAACAAGCCGCATCTATCTGAATTTTAAAGTTTGAACTCAGTCTTGTTTTATTTATAATAAACCTTTTATTATCGGTCTACATTTCTGACAAAAAAAAAGTAATTTTATAAATTTTGACCTTGAGAAAAATGGATAAACTATTCTGAAGGTAAGGATAAGTTCTTAAAAGGTCTAGGTTAACCGATCATGGAGAAGAATATCGAACTTAGAACTCCACAAGATCTATAGGCAATCCGATGTAGTTAAATTTATAAAATTACAGAGGTTCACACAAATGAGCAGGGGGAGTAAGTATAGAGGATTTACAATCACATTACTCGCACTTAGCAACCGCCCTAGCAACAGGTCCATCTTCACCAGCAGTTAACAGTTAAAAGAAAAAAGATAACTGGTCGTGACGTCATGTTAGAATGCTTCTATTGGAGCATTTTCAATCACATGACCCCTCAACTAGCAACCGCCTTAGCAACAGGTGTGTGTCCACCAGCTAAAAAGCTCGTGACGTCATGTGCAAATGTTCTGTTGCTATATGAAAATTTTTCTAGCAAGGCCCATGGGAATTAGTAGATCTCAGGGCAGACCCACGCTGAGATGAATAAAAGATAACACTAAAAGAAAAAACCTGGATAATTAACTGGGGTAATTGTTGGAAAGTTCGAAACAAAGAGGTTTTAAAGGTTTCTTAAACTGACTCTATTGATTTGAAAGTATTTTCTTGGTGACCTCCAAGTTTGTTTAATTGTGATCTAACAGAAATCTTTTTAATATTACTCTAAGCTAAGACATGTTTAATAAGGTATAAAACAAACAAAAATAGATTAAAAGTAGTTATCTCTATAGTAAAATACGTAATTTGAAGACCTTAACTAAAAAAAACTTACTTAGAGATGGATCGATGACGTAAGGTATGACAGGCTTTCCAGGATACCCAGGCCAGCGTAATTTTTCATCCTTGATACCGGCCTATGAATTGGAATAAAATAAAAACATACGGCTTGATAATCCATTCCTTAAGTTAGAAACGTTAAATATCACGTGATTGGAAGGATAAGTAATTGATACTAGGATAAATAAGCACAAAAATATTTAATTCTATAAAGTTTCTTATAATCAAACGGAAAGACATGAGCTTATTGTAAAAAGCTTTCCTGTGCTACTTGGGTGTATGAACAAAATGCTTTTTTTAGTTTGAGTTTTCTAAAAATTTATTCTAGTTATTTATAATTAAAAACACAATTTATGAATTTTGTGCAAGAAATTTTAAGATCAGTTAACTTAAAAATTACAGTACTCAAGTTTCTTCTTTGCTACACAAAATACATGCAACTAACTTGTTACTACAGAAGCTTCATTTATGTAGGGATCATACCCATTCCAATAACTCCATCAATAAATTTAATAACAAATTCCTACCAATTTTGCTAAAGATTTTCCCTCCATTTTTAACTCTTGTTAAATCTCTAGCTTAAACCCTGCGCTGTAAGGAAGCGTAGCCTCCCATGTCTTCCGCTAGAGAGCAGCACCACTCTAAAAAGGGCACCGCTGAACTCAAATGGATGCGTAAAATGAAAGGACTGCGTTTTGGCATATGACTTTCACATGCTTTATTCCAGAAAAACTTGTAACGAAATGTATATTTTTTTTTGTGTTTGCCCAGAGACGAAATGAAATTATTCAAATGGAATAGGAAACGCTAAAAAAATAAAAAGTAGGAAGATTTTTAACGTGTCATTAATCCAACCAGGAAAATCTACAGGCCTTGAAATATTATTATGAGCAGAAACTTCCAAGGCAGAAATAAGTTTAGAACGGAATAATTATCATTAATTTTGTCTGTAATGATCTGGCATTCAAAGCAACTTGTTATAAGTATTTACCTTTTCAAGAAATAACACAAACAAAAACCTGTATCGTCCCCCTAGCTCTGGCATGGCACACGTAATTCTAAAACTGTCAATAAGTACTAAATCTAATATTAAAAAACTGGGCATTTTTTAAAGACTGATACAGTTTTTGATCTTCGGCATGAGTTACTGTTAGTACTTACATCAGGAGGCACTCCTCCCTCGAAGATCATATCTCCACCATAGTGACGGCCGTGTAGAGCCGCTCTGGCTTGAGCTGAAAGAGAAAAAAACTCGATTGATATTACTGAAACTTTTTGAATTGCAACATTTCATCTTTAAACTTTAAACACTCCTCCCCTATCCTTAAGAAAGATTCTGTGGGATCTGTGATCTCTTAAAAAATGAGCTCCTCATTATGTAGTCAAATTTTATAAAAAGCCTCCTATTACAATTAATAATATAAATGAGAAAAATGCCTTAAGTCTAATTTTATACTATGATATCTATCTAATAATAGTAATAATAATTGAAAAATAAAAATAAGCTAAAAATTAAATAATTTACGAAATGCTTCCATATATATAAAGTAAAATTGAAATAACGCATATTCCGTCTTTTATACATCAGTCTATTTAAAACCGTGGGTGATTAATTTATTTAAACTGTCAAAAAATGCTATTTAAAAATCCGTTAATCACGTTTATTAATAATTTATGATCAACAGAAAAAATATTTCCGTAGTTGTAAAAATAATATTCTGAAACTAGAATGTTATTCCCTCTTCAAAACTTCCAAGATAATTCTTATTTAATATTCGATAGTCTTTTCAGTGGCAAAGCCAGAAAAAATATCTGAACGGGAAATTGGATACTTTTAGGCGTTTTATAGTAAAAAAGGAAAATGTTTGACTTTCAGGCGATATAATATCCCGAAAATTCACCCCTCTTTGTTATCTCATGATGACTATTTTATAAGAGGTTCAATTCCTAGAGACGTCACGCAATAGATGTTTAATGTGATCTCACCGATTTCTTCCCGTGTTTGGGGCCCCAAAGATTGGTGGAAGGGGTTCAAGAAGGCCAACCAGCCGACGATAATGCGCCACAGAAACATGGTGGAGCACAAGTTCTATAAAGATGCTGTTCTCTTCTCCAAAACACTTCCCATTTATAGTGTTCCCTGCCTGTCAGACGACCGATTGATAACAAAAACTACATGTTCTGCATTTTTCAATCCATCGCAATTGCATATTTTACGAGTAAGTCAGTGTTTTATTTTCTCCTCCTATTTATCAGAAAACTGTATTTCGGTGGACATTCTTGTTATAGAAAACAGTAGCAGCATTTTTTACCATTTAGCCGAGTAGGTTGTATTTAAAGGGGCCCTTTACAAACTGTGTAAGGGAAAATATGTGAACTTTGTGATATCCCGCTTTGCGAACTTTTTTTCACTGCTTCGGGATACTTTTATTCTTCCAATCAAACAAAAATCAATTATTACTCATTCCCAAAGAACTAAACTATTTATTTGTAAATTTTAAACATTAAAATTGAGTTTAATGTAACATGGTTCATAAGTGTGACGGCCAAAAAAGGGTAGGGTTCATTAAAATGGGAGAGAGGAGTTAAATACCCCAGAAAATTAATTTATGAATGAGTTTAAAAAATCAGGATGGACATATCTTAATGAGTTTAAAATTATTGTTATGGTCAGGGTTTGTAAACAAGTGCATTCCTCAATCAGCAGAAACGTTTATTTCTAGTTTCAGTTACGTAAACTCCACATATTTGGTATGAGCTATGCTATACTCGACAGCAACTTAAGTTGACCCTACGACATCACTAACAAACAAAGTAGTTCCCATCGCGGTGTCTGAATTTTGAGTGAAATGAAGAACGTTAATTTAAAAATATGATTATTTTGTTAAATCCCATGTATACATAGTACTTTTCAATCACGATTTGCGTACCGAAACTCCTCCTATCAACCCAACAGGCTTCGTTGTTTACCGATTTCTCCTTCCGCATTTTGTGACGTACTGGGTTCAAGAAACGTTGCTGTCGAGTATAGGGTTGATTCTTGCATTTCGAGTGGTGTGTGAAACTGATGACATCTCATTGCCATGCATAGTTTCTTACCTTACTATTTAATAAAAAATAATAGACTGAAAAGAAATAAAAAATTTCAACTCTTGCACGGAAGGAAGAGATGTAAGGCTCTTCATCTTTCCTTTCGTTTTTAAATTATTTAAACTTGATTCGGAATGAAATTTTAGGATGAAATAGTCTTCATAACCCTGGAATTCAGCATTCAATATTAACGGTTCTGGGGTTTAATTATAATGTATACCAGGGTGTTATCGTACCGGCTTTTTACCAATATCATGATTTACAGGCAATCTTAACCCTTTCAGCATTGTTTATCGTTTAGTTAGCTGTTTCTGTTAGCTGTTGAATTTGAAGTAACTTCCGAGTGGCGAGTGCTCACACAAGTCAATTTGTCTAGAAAACACTGCCATTCGCGAGTCTAGCGGTTTTTTCGGGTCGGATAAAAAGTTGCTAACCTCAACTTGATCATAGAGATGAATGAAATCAGCTGTTTCATCTTTGCCCTTGAATTTTTATCGGAGGAACATGGTTCAGCTTTTGTCTTACTTGTGTCCTACTTACTTGTGTCCTTACTTGTGTCCTGTTTTTGTTCGTCCTACTTCAAGAGAGGTAAAAATCTAATCACAAAAATATGTATTCATAGAAAAGGCAGGAAAGATCAGAGAACATATTTCTAGTGATTTAATTAGAATCAGACAAAAATATTTAATGAGTAATCTAAAGAAGTATGTGATAATTTTACTTGTGTGGAGGTGGAGCACACCATTAAAACACGCATATTAGGGTGGTAAAAAAAACATTTTTCGGAATTTCGATTATGGATATAGGAAAACGCACAAATTTCACATAAAAAATGTGAAATTTGTAGAACAATTCCTACCCTTGCCCCCAAAGCTTTGAAGTTTCGAAAAAGGGTTGTTTAAAAAAAAAAAACCTAAAACGTCACACTTAGGTCAGGATTTTTTCATAGTGAACAATTTTTGCTACAGATGTAATATTCCAAGGTTTTTTTAACACCCTTCTTTTAGGAGTAGGTGAAGGTGATAACTCTTTTAACATCAAAAATTTTGTTAAGTAGTTTTTCTAGCATTTTAAAACTGTTTTAACTGTAAAACATAAAAACATGATATCAGGCTCATTTTGTAAGTAATTTTGATATTTTTTAAATTAATGTGCATGTTTCCCTTTTATTCAAAACTCACAATTTTAAAAAGTTTCAAATTTTTCTTTCCAAATTATAAAGAATTAATATATTTTTTTAAAACTTTTTGGTACTGTTCTAGGTTGCAACTCTAGGGAGGTAAAATGTATAATTTTTAGAACATGAAAAGGTATTATTTGAACCCGAATGCATCGTTGTATAGGTAACACAAAGGGAAAGGCTGTAACTAGACTTTTGTTTCGGGAAGGGAGGTTGACTCAACATTATAGGTTGGTGTCAATGTCTATGGTTGGTGTTTAGAGTTATGTTTTATTGCCCTCCTCGCACGGGAGTGTTGGGGGAAACCCCCCAAACCACACAAAGAGCTACCCACGCTTTTCTTTGCTTGTCCTATCCGTCCTATCCCCTTTTCCCCGCAGCCATACTTTCGCGACTGTCGTATGTCTAAATCTATCTCAAGAGTACTTTACTTTTATATTTATACATTAGGTTTTAGAGGAATTACAAGATTACTTTTATTTTTTTGCACTAAATTTCAAATTGTGTAGGGCTAGGTGGGGTAATTGGGAATCAGGGGTAAATGGGAATAAGTCCTTAGTATCATTAGTGTAGGGGCTTGGTGAACCGAAGTGGCATGAAACTTGAAAGTTTCTATCCTTACGAAGTGGTTGAAAGTATTACCTCATTTTACGATCTCTAGCAGAAAGTTCTATCTTAACGATAACAAGTTATGTCCAATTTTTCTGATAATAATCAAAGTTTGTGTTGCGCCCTTAATTCAAGAGCTGCTGGTTACTACAGACTTCGCATCTAAGAGACTTTTATTGTTAATATAATTGTTGTTCTTTAGTTTAATTAATAGAATTTGTTTAATAGAAGCTCAATTTTTATCTTTGATATGTTAGGAAGTTCAATGAGATCTGGATCAACAAGTGTATGCAGAAAAAAAAGTTTTAAATGCTTTTACTTGGTTGCAGTGATAATGAGAAATTGAAGTACCGAATTTTGTTCACAATTACCCCACCTAGCCCTAAACAATGTTTAATTAAACCCGAGTAAAATTGAGGGGTTTAAATGTCTTTACCCAGAAAAATTTTGGAAATTTTTTAGAAAGAGGTTAGTAACTATACTATACTAGACTGCAACGTTTCCTGACCCTATAACGTCATTACACGGAAGGAAAAACTGCGTAAACTGAAAGCCTGTTGGGTTGCTACGAAGAGTTTCGGTCAGGCACTGCGCTTAAGGAACTGTTCCCTTCAGATGTAATCCAAAGAGCCTCAAAATGACCTGAAACACTACTTTAAGAGGCAAATTTTAAAAAAAAATTCTGGGGCTTGATCTCAAGGATCCGCTTATACACCATATCAAGTTAGACAGGCACAACAGAATTTTTACTGACACAAAGAAGGAAATCACACCTAGGGGCGAGGTCAGAATCGTGCCCAGTGCCCAAAAGGCACTGTCTGTTTCGCCTACAAATATATAAAACTAATTTCTACTCTTATTTCCACGCATGGGCGTCATTTAGGTGGGGCAGGGGGGGGCAATTGCCCCCCCCCCAAGGTTTTCCACTGTTAAGTGAAAAATTGCTGCACGTCCTCTTGAAAATTTTGTAACTTCCAAAAGGAGCATTGGATTTAACTCAAAAAGTCCCAAAAGGTCGAGTTAAAACACTACTTTTGAGGGTCAAATTTCAAAATTTTCTGGAGAGAACCCCCAACCCCCCCCTCCTGACCTTTGATGCCTGTTATACAATGTTTCTCCTATGAAAATTCTGCCTCTTACTTAGAAGAAGCGGTTCCCTTTGGAAACCGAAACCAAAGAGTTTGAAACCCCAAGGAGTTTGAAAGGGGAATTTTCAAAAATTTTTACTGGGGGAGGATCTCCGCCCTCCCCTTGAAAATTTGACGTTTATTTATAACTTTTTTCCTCTAGAAAATTCTATGCTTTACAAGGAACTGTTCTTTTTGGATGTAACCCAAAGGGCCTTCAAAATGAGCTGAAACACTACTTTAAGAGGCAAATTTCAAAAAATTTTGAAAGACCCCCCAGACCCCCTTTAAATCTTTTACATACAAATGTTGTACAGTGTATTTCCCTTGAAAATTCTGACACTTATACAAGAAGAGGTTATCTCTGGGTGCTCCCCAATGAGGTTTGAAAGGAGATAAAACACTAGTTTAAAGGGAAATTTTGAAAAAAAATTCTGAGGGAGTACCTCCGGCTCCCCTTGAAACTTTGACGTTTATTTGTAACTTTTTTTTCTCTAGAAAATTATGTGGTTTACAAGGGACTGTTTTCTTCGGATGTAACTTAAATGTTGTAAAAATGAGGCAAAATTTCAAAATTTTTCTGGGGGTGACCCCCAGCTCATGATGTTGAGTCAACCCCCCCCCCCAAAAAAACAAGTCTGGTTACGGCGTGGCTCAGTCCCACTTAAAAAAATCCTTGCCTCCCCCCAACCAAAAACTGAAATGACGCCCCTTTTTCCACGGCATCGGTTCTGATTGGAGATCACACTAAGCGCCGGGACTGCTACGTAACCGCGAGACCTACGCAGACCTACGGCGCATGCGCCAACTGCCGTTTTTGCCGTCCAAATAGACACTTCCGTGCCAAAATTCACCCCCAACCTGTATATACAACCTGCTTCATGCTTTTTCGATTGGCACTGTGTATTTGGCTGGCAGATATACAACTAAACTCTACTCTTTTTACCCGGCATGCGACACGTCCTTATTTATCCGAGTTGTCAATCTCTCAGACCCAATGAGATGGTATTTAGGCAGTTCGGCAGATGCCCAACAACTGTTTCTGATTGGAGCGCCGGGACTGCTACGTAACCACGAGACCTACGGCGCATGTGCCAACTGCCGGTTTTGCCGTCCAAATAGACACTTCCTTTTCGATTTCCATTACGGCCGGCCGGCCGTGCACTCTCTGTTCTAGTCATAGAGTAGGTTCTAGTACTCTGTGGTAATAATAATAGAGCTTTCCACATCACGTGACACCACACCACGTAACACCCTAGCAACCAGCATAATAACAGCATTGGTAGGCATACATTGCTATTCATTCCCATTGTGTACTATGGATTTAGCAACGGCTAAGCGGTATAAAGAAAAAATTTCGATTATAAATGGTGAAAATCCATACGTTTTATATGTTATCGAAATCGAGGGTGCTGAATCCGAATCTGAACTTAACATACAAAATTTCGAATGGCATTTTGGTGAAAATTCGAAAAAAAAAAAAGCTAAAACTTCACCCGATTTTTTGGGTTTTTGCTTGTAGAACGGAAAGTATATGGGTTTCTTCTCATGATAATGTTACGCACAAAAAATAAAGGAGATATAACAAGCTACAAAATTGTCAATTACAACTTTTTTGTCAGACTAATAGTTTGGCCGCTAGAGTGCTTGGAAAAATAGCGAATTTTTGGCCTTTCCGCAAAAAAATGTAAAACGCGCGCTTCCTCCCTCTACAAAGTGAAAAATATTCACGTTAACAACAAAAAATTTACACCACGTGAAAGAGCATTTAATTTCCTATAAATACCGTATCTTAAATTGTTATTTTTTGATAAGGGGAGGGAGTGAAGCTAAGATCGAGAATAAAACTTTCGCACCTTACAGCCAAAACGAACTTTGCAGTATATTACCGATACAACTAGGTTTTTTTTAATGAATAGATGACTGTGAATGTTTAAAAAAAATTTTTTTTTTCAAATTTATGTATGAAATATTGGGTATTTTAGGCGGAAGAAATTCAATATTTTTTTTAAAATTTATGTATTAAATTATGGGAATGTTTTGATGAACAAATTTTTGTGTTTTTTTTGCATTGCTAAATCCGAATTTCAAGTTTATTTTCAATTAAAAAGTCACCTTCATATCAAAAAATGCATGAAAAATAAAAATCACTTTTCTTCAGAACGCTCTCTAAAGCGTACACCCCTCTTTGTAAAATAAAAACGAACCAGTGCATCTTGTAGATATTTTTACGTATACTTTTATCTGGTGTGCTGTTATTTTTCGAGAAACTAATATTTTCTGGGAAAATCGATAGAAAAGGCAAATAAAAGAGCAAAAATGTGAGATTTTTTGCATTTATTGCATGAGATTTTTTATTGGTAATACCGGAGGTAAAGCGCCGTTTGGAGATTAACTACTGCAAAAGTACGTTTTAGCTGCAAGGTGAGAAAGTTTTATTCTCGATCTTAGCTTCGCTCCCTCCCCTTATCAAAAAAATAACAATTTAAGATACGGTATTTATAGAAAATTAAATTCTCTTTCACGTGGTGTAATTTTTTTGTTGTTAACGTTAATATTTTTCACTTTGTAGAGGGAAGAAGCGCGCGTTTTACATTTTTTTGCGGAAAGGATAAAAATTCGCTGTTTTTCAACGCTCTCTAGCAGCCAAACTATTTGTCTGACAAAAAAGTTGTAGCTGACAATTTTGTAGCTTGTTATATCTTCTTTATTTTTTGTGCGTAACATTTTCATGAGAAACCCATACTTTCCGTTGTACAAGCAAAAAACCAAAAAAATGGGGTGTGAAGTTTTAGATTTTTTTTTCGAATTTTCACCAAAATTCCATTTGAAATTTTGTATGCAAAGTTCAGATTCGGATTCAGTACCCTCGAAAACATATAAAACTGTTGAAAGGGAGAAAAAAAATACGGAACAATTATTAAATAATCTCAAATTAGCGCCGTGGTTTGGCTAGCTTCCGCCAGAGGGCAACACTATTTGTATGCCTACTGTATGCCTACCAATGGTTAACAGTTAAAAGAAAATAACTGGTCGGCGTGCCAAGTATTGTGAGCTGTGATAGGCTAGAACGAATCACATGACAGGAGCAACAGGAGTTTGGAGTTTGTTTACTAAACAAAGCCACTGGTGTTCAGATGGTTGAGATGATTTGAGATCAGATCAACAAGCTCATAAACCGGAAAATATATGTAACCAACCCAATCTAATCCAAAACCACTGGTGTTTTTTTCCGTGACAGAGAGTATCAAGTATGTGAGAGAAACTGTAAAGCATAAATTAAAGAAGAGACAAAGTGGCTACTTTGATATCCATTGATGTGAGCTTATTTAGACGGTCTGACCATGGAGGCAAGAACGAATCGAATACCCAGGGCGGTTCCACACAACAGAAGAAAGAACTTCACTTTAATTGAGAAAAAATATCTATTTTCATTAACTAAAAAGTTTAGGCACATTCTGGACAGCAAAATTATAAATGCGCGCATGAATAATAAAAAGAATGAAATCTGGGACAGAATAACTGAAATATACAATTCTTTACCTGGGATAACCGACATATCTAGCAAGAAGCAGCTACACCATTTATATCAAAATACGAAGAAAATTGCCAAAAGAAAAAATATAGTAGAAATGAGTACTCTGCTGGAAATCAAAGGACCATCATGGGAGTCTATGGATTCTACTGTAACCCTTGATGGTTATGACCCCATTGATAAACGTTTGCTTCAAATAGTTCCTCTGCCATCTTCCTCAGACAATGATAACATCATTAGGAACATTAAATGTAAGCATTTCAAATATTGAGGACCTTGCATTTTGATTATAACAAACATTGTAGTTAATATTAATTTCTTCCATAGGTGAAGTAATTGAAGATGACCATACAGATAACAGCCCCTGCATTGTGGTAAAATTTCATTATCTTTTTTTCCATCACCTTTTTTGCATAGAACTCAGTGTTACCATGAAAAATTATTTAAGTAGTAAAACACAGCAAATCCAATTTTTTGTCCAAGCTGTCTAATGTTTGTCAATCCCATTATTCATTTAATACCTGGTTTCAAAACTCTTAATCATAGCTTGTTATAATATTCAACTCATTTTATTAATATCTGATAAAGTAACTAAAAGGGATGTGTGAATTTAAGTGGTGAAACTTAAGGTGTAAAACTTATGTGTAAATACATGGAAAATGTGTTATACTTGAACCAATTTTAAGAAACTTCAGGATGAAAGGAAAATGGAATGGCTTTTGGGGTTTTGTCTGGACATTAAGAATTATTTATTTTCACTCTTAAAAGTACAAACCCCTCCAGAGAGAGTAGCATAAAATAGAATGACACAAAACTTCTAGCATTAGAACTCCAACTATCCAAATCACTTTCATAATTTCAGGGGGGGAAATTAAGACAAAGAAAGTCAAACAGCCAAAGAGCTTTTAAAAATGTGACAAAGCTTCCCCTCTTTTATAAAAACCAATCCAGGGCTTGGATGTCTGCAGCATTGTTTACCGAGTGGTACGACGAATTTTCATCCCTGATGTGAAGAAGAACCAAAAATCTCTTGGAAAGATTAATATAGTTTTTCTCCCATTTTCAACAAACATACAGTAATTAATTAAAATAGACCCTTTTATTCGGGAAAAATCTGATTACCAACAGGATGGTAAATAAAGCAGTATCTCTTTGCTCTGCTCCATCTGGTGCAGCACAGGAGCGTTGAAAAATACAGGAAAAAAGACAATTTGCTCCACTTTGCAATACCATTCCATTCAAAGCATGTTTGACCAGACAATATAATGAATTCAAGAACTATTTTAAAGCCTGGGAATTACCATTAATAATGGCTGAGAGACCGGGCATTACTGATAATTCCCAGATTTATCACCAGAACCAGAATTTGTACTTACATCTTGGTTAGTTTTATGTTTTGGGGTATTATCCCCCCAATTTAACATTTGCTTCCAATACCTGATCTTTTTCTTTGGTCCACTGAATGATATTAAATCAGGGTGTACTTCATTCTAATTTTCACATTTTTTTCTCTTTAGTTTTCTTTTAGTTTTTTGGTGAAGGTTTTAAAGTAACACCCTTTTTTTCATTTCATTAATAAAGTATCTTTGTATAATAGAGTTTATAGGTAATTCCAAAGAAACCAGGCCTGAGCGACATTTTTAGCAAAATGTTGGGTTGCCAATTACGTTTATTGGCAAGTAAGCAATCCAGGTTGCCAGAATCCACTATTTTATCGCCTATTTTTGGCACTAGGCCTGGTTTCTTTGGATTACATAAGTTTGATATTCAAAGTAAAGTTTAGTTAGAATGGCTAGGCAGAACAGCAAAAATAACTAACCATATATATAGTATAGTAAAATACACTGTACAATTAATATTAAGTGCTTGATTTTTATTTTGTTTCTAAATGTGATGTGCGTAATAATAATCAGTCACTTATTATATAAAGAATATAATGCTATTGTTCTATTGTTTTAGAGTTCAAATTCTACTGACAGTGCTGTAATTTCTACACCATCTGATGAAAATGATGAGCTGATGAAAAAAGTATTGGATATAATTGAAAATGTAAAAATTTTTTAAGAAAACTATCTATCTTAGAAGTTATAATGTTAACAAAACAAAAACTGAAAATTCCTATAACTGAATCCAGCTTAACTATCAATTTTATGAATTTCTTATTTGTTCATTTAAGATCAAACTAGTGTGGAACTTGGATAATTCAAATTTGAATTTTGTAATAATCCAAAACATTAAATTAAATAAGTAACATTTTGATCTTATACGAAATTCATTCAACCCAGCATTGCATTTAGACCCTTGCCTTAGTTGTTTGGGGGTGGCAAATCACAGCTAGAGCCAGAAAAGCGTGTGTATATTTTTTTAAACAAATTTTGTTTATGAAGTGTCAAAGCACCTCTTCCATGTTCTGCTTTTTTTATTGCTTTCTCTCAGGAAAAGGTGTTTTAAAGTATTGTCCTGCTAAGTCTTTCCTCATTAAAGAAAAAAAGCATTATGAGTTGCATATTTGAACAAATTTAGGTTTAGAAATTAACAATAGGTATATTTGAAAATTAAGTTACCTTTGTAAATTCTTAAAATACTTTTTTTGATTTGTTTCTTAAATAACTGTTATAATTATGAGTTAGCCATATTTTTCTTTAGTTATCTCTTTAGTATCTAGTTTAGTTTAGTTTAGTTATTATAATTTAATTTAGTTGTTTTTACATGTTGGGGGCCATTCATTAATTACGTAAGGATCCCAAGGGGGAGGGGGGTTGGAAAAATCTCTACATACCCTTACTTGGGGGGTGGGGGGGTCAAACCTATTCTTACATAAGATTTTCCAAGTTAATGTAAACAAATACCAATCAAATTACTATTGAATAACCCCAGAAAAACTTAAAAATGCTGACGATCTCAGTATATTATCGAAGCTTTAATTTAAAAAAAGGAAGGTATTCAGATGTATCTTTTTTTTATTGGAGTAACATTAAGTTAAGATAAAAATAAAACTGTTGAATCCGAAAACTTTTGAAAAACGAAATGGAATCTTACGTAAGAATAGGGGGGGGGGTTTGAAAAATCTTACGTACCCTTACATGGGGGTAGGGGGGTCAAAAATTGCCAAAATCATCCTTACATAATTAATGAATGGCCCCTTGATACTTTCCTTTGTTAATTTCACTTATTTTTAACTCTTAAAGAAGGTTGGACGATAAAGAAAGGTAAGTTTTTATAAAGAAATATCCATCAGGGGCACGGTAAGCAGTAACACTCCATATCATTTACGCAGGCAAATTTCTATCTTGTACTTACCTCACAGAAAGAAATATTCAAAAAAATATTTCCAGTATCTTTCTGTTACTCTCTGAAAAAATTACCTTTTGAAATCCCAACAGAATCAAACATATGCCCTCCCTCTTTAGAAACTCGGCAATTACCTTTGTTCTTAACTTCTTAAAAACTGAAGAAATATTCAAATTAGTCAGGTAAAGAATTAAATGCTCTTATTAAAATATATTTTGAAGTAATTGTTTTTGCCAACCTAGCCCTATTTTATGAAATGTAAATTTATTCTCTGCTATAGAATATAAAGAAATCTGTTAACCCGTGCCTGAGCTGTGACTCCTTTGGGATAGCCCTTTATTCTTATTTTTCCCCAGTTTAGTTAGGTTTTTTTTGTGTGTTTTGTAAAAATGCAATGCTTATTGTATTTTTTTTTTAAAAGAGAGAAGTAGCATAAATGCATAAAACAATATAAGGCACTTGTTATTTCCACGAAAGTAACAACTCAGAGACATTTGAGTTATCCAAGTTGCATTGTATTAAGAAAATTTTAAAAGGTAAAACTCTATGTAATCAAAATATAACATTTGAATACTTTTATTTATGTATAGATAGATGTCAATGAAATTGATCGAGAACATGTGTGTTACGCTAAATGTAATTATACTATTGTTTTAGAGTTCAAATTCTACTGACTGTGCTGTAACTTCTACACCACCTGAAGAAGATACAAACAAAAAAGTGCAAGAAATAATAAAAAAGGTGAAATTGTCTTCACTTTTTACACTTAATTTCTTATGCTATCAGTGGTGACAATTTGATAAATTCAAATAAATGAAAAAATAGTAAAACTCCTCCACCCTTCAAGTTTTTCAACTGAAGTTTAAAAGGCTTATAATGTATTAATACTTTTTTCTTTCCTCAAGCACATGTGCGACTTCTCTAGAATTTCAAGTTAGGTAATTTTATAGCATAATTGAAAGTAAATTTGTTTTGACAAAATTTCATTGTAAAAATGACATTTAATTTCGCTGCGCTCAATTTAGGACAAATATTATTTTTGAATATTTATTTTGAAACAAATTGTCTTTGACATAATCACTATTTCACCTGGCACCTTTACTGAATAAAAATATGCTGATAAGTAAAGTTCAGATATAGCTGAATTACATGATACTGCACAAACAACTGAAATTAAACTTTTTAAGGATCAAAATTCAGATTATAATAGTGATTATTATAAAAATTACATTATCTACTTCAAATAGTATGTGAAAAGGAAAAATAAACTGGTGAAATAGTGATCTCTGAACAATTCAAGAAAGAAGTGCCCCATGCTGGACTATGGCTTCTATTACAATTTTCCCCCAAAGCCCTCTGTCTTTTGCTTTTTGTTTCCAATTACGGACCTTTAGAATTTAAAGGTCTTTTTCAACCTTTGCCAACCATCTTTTAACTGGCCTTCCTCTTTTACTTTGTCCCTGGCATTGGCCTTTAAAAATCTTTCTAGTGCCCCTATGTTCTTCCATTCTCTTGAGGAGTCCCAGCCATTGTGTATTATTTTTGTGTTTATATAATTAATATCTTTTTTCTTTAAATACTCTTTCAATTTCTCAATTAAATCTTCCTCGAAAGGTCACCATCCTTCAAAGGTCCAAAATTACCGCTTAGAATTTTTCTCTCCCTGGTAATAAGCACCTTTCATGTTTTTGAGTTAAAGCCCAGGTCTGCTCCATAACTGTTGATCTGATTATAGTTCTATAAACCTGGAACTTTTTTTTTCTTGTTACTATTTTTGATGTTAATAGTTTCCTAAGTGCAAAAAAAGCTGCGATTTCCAGCATTTAGTCTTTGTTTAATCTGTGGCAAAATATTATTGTTTTCTAGTGACAATTGTCACTTATGAATGAAAAGATCGTTTTTATTTTAATAGTAGTTTTCAAGTAATATTTAATATGTTTAATGATTTTTTTCTTAAGTTAAGCCTAATGTTGAACAATATCGCATGGATATTTTTTTACATATCTCTTTGCATTTCCTGGATGTTTGCCTTAATTATTATCTTCTATATTAGAATGTACTTAATTTAGGATTTTTTTCTTGTTTTAGAGTTTAAATACTACTAGCTCTTCTGCGACACCTTTGGAAGAACAAACAATTTGTATAAATGATAATGAAGTACAGCTTAACAATGAACATGTGAGAATTTTTTATGTTGCTTTTTATACTACACTCGGTACTTACATATTATCCCGTCGACCGTTCCGCTGCCTTCAAATTCAGTGGCACAGTCAATGTAATTTAATAATGTTTTGGGATTCAGCGGCACAGGTCGACGGGAAAATACGTAAGAACCCTTCACTTTTCTGCTAACAGTTACATAGCTGCCAACTCTTCCGTTTTAGCCGGAAGAGTTCCTTTTCTTAGAGAATCTTTCATCATCCGTTTTTCAATCAATTTCTTCCGATTTTTTTTTCTCAGTTAAAAGATTTTTTTTTCTCATCAGTTATTAATCTGACTTGACGAAAGCTTAAAAGCAGTTTTTCTACTGTTGGATATAATGAATAGCTAGATCTCTTTGTAAAAAATAATGAATTGCATGAGAAAGTGGTTACCAATGCAGAATGTTTATTGACAGCTTTCATAATTGATCATTATTTGTCACTCAGCTGTGCTGATCATGCTGGACAATTATTTCAAAAAATGTTAGAGTTTTATTGTTACAAAGAGAACAAATTACGAAGAGTTAGGGATGTGGATTGTGGAAGGAGTGAAAAATACATATTTTGTTAAAAATGTATGTTTTTCTTATATTTATGCTACCTATTGAGTTAGGTAGAGCATGGTAGGCGGCACCCTTGTTGACTTATTAGAGTAAAAAAATGCTGTGGGTATCTTGAGTTTTAAAATCTTCCTTTTTTTATAATCTCAATGTTGGCAGGTATGCAGTTACAATAACTTAATAAAGAAAGCCCAGTTTATATAAATGATAATAGTTCAACTGGAGTTGCAATTTTTTTTTGTTGTTGTTCACATTATATGTATTTTATGTATAGTTATTTATGTCAGGCTTCCCAGGCTTCAAGTTCTCATCCCACATCAACAACTACACCTTTGGGAGAACAATTGCTTACAAGTTATAAAAAGAAGAGCGAAGAACCTGCTTCCAAGAAGGCTGCAGATGCCCTTTATAACCAGACAGTGGCGAGGACAAAACAATTAGAGGAAGAACATGAACTGATTAAAAAGAAGTTGCACCTTGAAATAGACTTCCAAATTGCCCAACATAAATCCATGATGGAAAGAATGAAACGAGAAAATGAACAATCAGAAAAACTTTATGCTGCTAAGTTGAGAGCCCTTGAGGCAAAAGCAAGATACTTTGAAAATAAAATGAATATGGAATAGGTTTTATATTTTATCTTAATCAATTTTACTAACCAAAATAGCTTTATTGATGAGAAATTGTCTTTAAATAAATTTTGTACTTTGTAACTGTATTATATTAATGGAGGGCATGAAAATTCAGTTCTTGAATGTTGAAAAGCTCTATAATCTCAGCTGATACTAATTTAAAGCACAACATTAAAAAAAATTATTCCCTAGCCTGAAATATAAATATTTGCCTGCCAATGACGAGTAAGGAACCAGAATTTTCACCCAAGTAACTGTTCTAAATCAGAGAATCACTTTATTCCTGGAATGTTTTACGAAATTTAACTTAACGTTAGGTTCCAAATTTTATTTTTTAAACTGGTAGCTAAAATTGTACACTAACGGCTGTATTCACCGGTAACTTGACCCTGATTGACAGTTAAAGAAGGAAAACTAGTTTTTCGCCAATCAGAGGTTTCACTACCGGTTAACCACCGGTGAAGTTGCCAGTGAATACGGCCATAAGTAAACTTCAGGTCAGGAACTTTACCTAAATAGGGAACATGCACTTAAAGCCAGTGCTGAAATTGGAGGGGGACGCGGGGGGACGCCGTCCCCCGAAATAATTGGACCGTCCCCCGAAGTATATTTTTACCGTCCCCGTTCCCTAAAATATTTGTTTCCACGAAAAAAAATTATAAATTTAAGGGTAGATTTAAATACGAAAGAAAATTTATTTTTTCTGACCTAAATTCCCATTTGAATGAGTGTTCGGATTCGCCTATCAGCGTGCCAGCAGTCTCCCCGTATTCCGATTCGCAAATATATTCGTATTCGGATTTTTAGGGTCAAATTTCCAAAAACGTTCTGGGGAGGACCCCCAAGACCCCCTTCAAGTATTTTAATCTCTATTATAGGGATCGACCGATGCATCGGTTTGGCCGATGCATCGGCGCCGATTGTTTAAAAAAATAGCCATCGGCCTTGGCATCGGCGGCCGATGTTAACTTGTGAAACAATCGGCCCATCGGCCGAAAAAAACATCTAAATGCCGATGTTTGGCCGATGTTTTTCGTAAAAAAAACGAAAAATATAAGCGCGATTCTGCTCCAAATTTAATTGGATCTGTATGTTGTAAAACGGACAATTTTGGCCAGAAGCTAATATTTTCCCATTCTTTGAATTTTGAAGGTAACTATCCTATTGAATTTCCCAACTTTAGTCCAAATTATGAGATTATCGGGAGTTATTTTTATAAAGCTTTTTAGATTTTTCCCTTGAGTCAAGCCTTCCAATTGCAAGCCTTCCCAATGAAGCAAGTCAAGGGGGGGTTAAGGATTCAACCCCACGCCCGAAATTTTGACATAAATTTTCATACTGTTTTTTTTTTCATTAGAAAATTGTATTACAATCAATTGTCTTACAATGAGCGATCCTCTCTGGGTGTATCCCAAAGGATCTCAAAATGAGTAAAAACCCTACTTTTATGGGTAAAAATTTCAAAACTTTTCTGGGGGAGAACCCCAACCCCCCCCTCAAAATTTTAAAACCAAACGGGTTTTCCATGAAAATTTTGTGACTTAGAAGGAGAGGTCTTCTTGGATATAACCTAAAGGGTCTAAGAATAAGTTAAAACACCACTTTTAGGGACAAAATTCCAAAAATTTTCTGCAGTAGGAACCCAACCCAAAACCCCTTCGAAATTTCACCGATTATTATACTAGTATATTGTTTCACCTTGAAAATTCTGCCGCTTATAATGAGCAGTACTCATTTTTAAAAAATTTACTTCAGAGGTGATAATTTTTAATTTACTAGAAGATTCACATATAGAAATAAAAAAATAATTCAGATTCAAAGTAAAAAAACCTATTAAATTTCAGAAGCAAAAAAATTTTCCTTTCCGGTTCTAAGACTGATTTTATCTTTTCTGACGAAAAGTAAAAGTTTCAAATTGTTTAATGCAATTTTTGCCATCGGCCTTTAACATCGGCCATCGGCATCGGCAATCGGCCATTTAAGGACCATCGGCCATCGGCCTGCCGATGGAATTTTTCAAACAATCGGCATCGGCCCATCGGCCAAAAAAATGCCATCGGTCGATCCCTACTCTATTACTCACGATTTGCTGTGCAAAAAATGAGTAAAAACCCTGTTTTTAGAGTCTAATTTCAAAAAAAAAATTAAAAAAAACCCCCACATTTTTATACCCCAAAAACATATCCTGGATCCGCCACTACTAACATAAAGATGAATAATGTTTTTTTTTCTTTCCATCAATATTTGTAATGAATACTTAAATGTTACATAGTTTTAAGGTTATAAAAATTATAATAACTGCATTTATGCTTTTATTCTAGCATTTAAAAAATTTCCATTAGCCCCCACTTTCCCCTAACTATGCAATTAAATGTAATCTATAATTTGATTATCAATTCAAGTAGGTACTACTAAAAATTAGTCATATTTTACCCTCCATCAATCATCTACTCTGTAAAAAGGTGAGGGTGAGTCCCCCCAAATATTTTTCTCCAATTTCAGCACTGCTTAAAGCCTTTAGAAAATCAGTTATATGAGAGTAATACAGGGTGTTTTAGCACCTTCCATACTCTCTGCACAACCAGATTTCTTGTTCGGAGTACTAAAAAACACTTTAAAACACATATTTTTTGTAAGAGTGGAAGGAAAAAATGCATCACATATCTAATGTATACAAAAAAAAAAAGTTGTGGAAAACAAAAACAGGTATTTGCTTATGTTTGGAAACTAAGATGTAAAATATCTTCTGTGCATATCCAGGCCTACATGGAAATGAAAAAATAAAAGTTTTTTTTTTCATAAGCTGGATGCCTATAAGCATACTGTACGTGCGTCGTGGCACTTCTCATTTAGGAACATTCTAGAAATCATTCTTTTTTTTCTTCTGCCTCTTTTTTGCTGATGCGCCAGCTGTCATTTCATTTCTTTTATTTACCTTCACTCTTTTATGCCCTCGGTATAGTTTTTTTAGACAGTGAGACACGTGCATCTTTGTTTTGTAAATATACTGATTCAGTTTTCGGCAGATGTGCGAGTAGACAGTTGCGTTTTTTCTTTGCTATAGAATATCATCGATTGTTTTTTTTCTGCCAAGAATATTATACTTTAAATTTATCTTTCTGTAATATTTTTTACTGTTAGTCAAACTGCTTCATAAAGCACTGCATTTAACCTTGTTTTAAATATTAAGAAATATTTAATTGCAATTAGTAAAATTGTTAAAATTTGTTGCAATAAATGTTTTTTACTTCTTTTAGGAAGTAAATGTTAGCAATACTAAATAATAACTTAAATTTTGCTCGAACTTTTGTTAGAAAATTATGATCACCTCACAAAGCTTCCTAGATGATAGCTATTCAATGTATTATATTTTTATACATTCTTTACTATGCTAAAATATTTAGAACCTATTTCATTTTTTTATTCATTCGAGCAATTGTTGTTTTCGGTCATATAGCATTAAAAGGCAAGAAATTTGTAAAAATGAAGTTATAAATAACACTGCTAAGTTTGAATCTAATATTTAAATTGTTGTAAATTTAAATTCAATGATAAAAAATTTTAATTGACAAATTGAAATTAGTAAAAATACATATTGGTTTTGCTGTGGGAGGCAGTGTTGCCAGACATTTGGACGAAAAAGTCGCGAATCAAAGCCCTAAAAGTCGCGGAATTGAAATTTTTGGAGCCCAAATTTTAAATTAGAAGTAATATTTTTGGCACACAATTTTAACAAAGTTAATAAATTATTATTATTATATAAACTCTTACTTTAGAACTTAAAAAATATTCTTTTGAATTTTTAAAAAGCTATTTTAACTAGCATCAATAATTTTCAAAATTATCTTTCATAAAATCAAATTTTTACAATAAAATATGTTTCGAATTTTGACACCTTCCATTAGTTAGAAAACATTGTTAATCTAAAATTATTTTGGGAGGGGCCTAAAATGTTTCCTCAAGCCCCTCATGCATATTTAATAGGTCTAATTCAACTTTTTAATACATTTTTAGGTAGAATTTGTGTCTTAAAGAACTTAATGTAAGAAAAGTTGTGGGCAACACAAAATTCCAAGTTCAAAGGGGGTCTGGGGGGTCCTCCCCCGAGAAAATTTTTGGAAATTTGACCCTAAAAACATGGTTTTAACTATATTTTTTTTTTCAAAACAAAAGTCGCGGATTAAAAATGTTTTAGCCCAAATTTACTTTTTAAGTAGCCCAAAAGTAGCCTGTCGCCCAAAACAATATTTCTGTCGAAACGGACTTTCAAAAGGAGCCCAATCCGCTACTTATAGCCCAATCTGGCAACACTGGTGGGAGGACAGAAAAACAATTATATAAAAATCTCAGTTTTAAATTTTCAAAATAAAAATGTGAATCAAAGAGCTTCTACAATCGTTTTTAAAAATTATTTTTATTAAAAAAATAATTTAACTCTAAATAAAAAGTAATTTTAAAAACATGAAATATGTTCTTTTAACATTTACACATAATAATTTAAAATTATTTACATTTTGATTTCATTTATGCTATAGTAAAAAGTTCAGTATTGCATTGAAGAATCCTCCCCACTTTCAACTATTTCATTCAAAAACGAAGGGGGAAGATAAGAGCTTTCAATCGCTATACTTAATACCACACTTAATTAGCTATATTTTCCTGCGCATCGTAAACAAAGTAAATAAAAAAAGTGACGGCTGGCGCTTTTGCGAAATTCGGCAGAGGAAAAAGAAAATGATTGACTGCCGGCTGGCGAGGCGAAAACGATCCAAAGTGAAAAGTGCCACGACGCATGTACAATATGCTTATACGCAAACTGCCTACGACTTCTTATTTTTCATAGAGATACAAATATTTATGCATTTTTTGCATACTCCATGCAAGGAATCTGACTTTGCAGAGTTAGGGTAGTCTTGTTAAAACACCTTGCATAGTAAGAAAACTTAACTCGATATACTAGTATTTTGTTTACAAGTTCCTTAGAAACTGCATAATCTTAAGAGTTTTTATCTTTTTACATTAGGTTTGTGTTCAACAAATGATTTTTAGGGTTAATATTTACCTAAAGATGAAGACAGAAGCTTAAAAAGTTTCATAATAATAATGTTAGAATGTTTTGAAATAATGGCAGAAAAATATTATAATCATGCTTTTTATTTAACAACATGAAAAATTAGGAATGTTCAAAATTATAGTTATTTACAAATACATACATTTTATTTAGTTCATTTCTGTTATACAAAGCTTCGTCACTTTAGAGTAAGCACTGAAAAAGAAAAAAAATTAAATACTATAATTAATTTAATAAATAATTAATTAAATTATAAATTAGATCCATTGCACTTGAAATTTTAAAATTTGACTAACCAAATAGGGTGGTTGTAAACAGGATTTCAAAACAATTTAAATGAGGTTGTCACCACTCTGGGTCCTTTTAAATTCACCTAATTTGTCAAATGAGCAGAACAGGGGAGGAACTTCACATATTTACTTTACTTTAACAGGGGTGAGAAAATAGCTGAGCGTAAGCTGAATGTGACCTGCCAAGACAGTCAGAAATAAACAACCCCCCAAAAGGTAGTTTAAAAACTTTTTTTGGCAAGCTGAAATGTAAAAACTTTCTTTTGGGAAGACCTCCTGCCCCCATTTGCCTATAGGAATATGGATAGGTATATGGAATTGTTTTACTCTTTTCCATGTTTAGAAAGGGAAACATAATAGCAGAATCAAGTTAGACAATCCCTATATATTTTTCTAATTTCTATTTTCTTTTATCTGTGATTGTATTACTGTGTGTATTTATTATTTTTTATTGTATAAAACTTCACTTAAATATTTCCCCCCTTTTGTACCTTGTATATGTGCAGTTTGCCCATTACAATAAAGTATGTCTATTAAAACATTTAAAGCCATAAGTTTCAACAATTGCATTTCTAAGAAGTGTCCAGTTTAGTTAGTTCTGAATAAGTGCTTGGTTTTAAAATTAAAAAAAAAAAAAAATTAAAGATTGATGCACAAGCTGAAGGTATTAACCAATTATAACATCTTGTGAGACATTTAATTTCTTCTTACAAGACAACTTTTGCTATTGGTATTTTTTGAATTTAAAACAAAAAAATTATCCACTCTGATACCTAATTCTAAAACTTACTTTTTATATTCTGGTAGATTTTACTACAAGCATTACATAAACTTATTACAAAATTTGCATTCATTTTTTGTTCTTAATGTTGAGTATCAAATTAGTTTACTCTAGTCTAAGGTTTTCAAATATAAATGAACTAATTTGACTTGATGTGGGACTTACAGCTATCTAACCAAAGAGAATTTTGTTGATTCATGGATTTTATTTGTTAGCAGTATTCACTTCAACTTCTAATAACTAAATCTTGTAGATTAAAGTCAGAGGTTTTCTACTGGTACAACATGATTTGTTTTTAAAATCCATCTATAAAGACAAAAATAGTTAACAGATAAACTTTTTGATTAGTTGATATTTTTATTATTTAATTGCTTTCTTTTGAGAGCCCACCCAGAATTGATTCTAACTATACTGACAGCCTTAGAGAAAATATGCCAAATATACGCACTTTCAGTAACAATGAGTTAACTCCAATGTAAAGGTGTAGGAGTTAACTCGTTGTTGCAGTAAACTTTTCAATTATTCCTTTGCACAAAGATAAAAGTAGGTAAAGCAAACTCACTGTTCATCCTTGGATACTTTGTAAAAGAAATCCACAGTTTGAGAACGGCCCAACAATTCAATAAAGTCTTCATCATGGGTAATAATAATAAGCTGAAAGTTTCTCTGCTCAGAACGAGAATTGACAATTCTGAAAATTAAACAAAAAATCAGGAATTCAAAAATAACTATATTTTCAAGAACACACATATTTTATGGCATTGTAGTATAGGGATTTAGTTTTAACATTCTTAGTTCTAAATTTTACCTTTTATTATAGACTGTAAGGAATAGATTTATCTATATAACTCTAAATATAAACATTTCATAAATTAACTTTCAGTTCAGTAGTTTTTAAAAAAATAAGCAACAAGCTTAGGAAATTCCTCATTGAAAAAATTATTTTTGTGGATCAAATAAGTTAGGCAAAAGACATTTAATAACATAACAATCACTTAAAATAATTATGCAGAGAAATAAAAAATGTACTAGGTAAATGAATTCTGGCATCTAGAATGATTGTGCAATGAAATTTATCGAACACTTACTCTACTAAAGCCCTGGCAAGTTTTGAGATGTTTTCTCTGTCTAGATTTGTTGTTGGTTCATCTAAAGCCAAAATTCCACAGTTTAAGCAAAATGTTTCAGCCAAAGCAAGACGGATAATAAGAGAGGCTAAGACCTGGAAAATAATACCATAATTACTAAAACAGTAAACAAACATAGAAATACAGGTTGATATAAATTTGACACACAACAAAAGTTTTAACTAATATTCTTATAATTCCACAGTTATGTTTCTTCCTACCTTTTGGCCAGCACTGCAACGTCCTCTCATGTCAGTGGGAGTATCTCTTTTGAACATGACAACTCGATAGTTGAATGTGCGCCTTGTCTTCTCAAGCCCACCATCGGCATCCTCACTCGATTGAATTGCAATGTAATCAATATCTGAAAAGTTTTTCATTAGAAGAGAGCACTTTTTTACAGATAGACAGATAATATCACAAGGAAAAAAGTTCTAAACTGCATTCTTGCAAAGGATACAAAAATAATCAATACAATTTACTTAAAGTGGTTGAGTTACAAATATATTAAGAGCTGGGTTTCTAGAGATGCAGGTTCCATAATGGTAACCTTTTATGCATTCCTCTGGGTACAATTCTAGAGGGTTTTTCTATTTCTTAAAAGAGGTACCAGAATGCTGATTAAAACCATCCCATTCAAAAATGACAATTGGAAAAAACTAACAAGTTCTAAAAATAAAAAGAATAAATCAGTTTTAATTTTTATTGGATACAGTGGTACACTCTTATAATTACATGTAATTATACATGTAATGTGAAGAGGTCTAACTGTTTGCTTATGTATAAGCAAACAGTTAGACCTCTTCACCATCCTATTAATTCTCATTGTACAAAACCTTCACCCGGAAATTGTTCATTTTAAACAATCGTTCTATGTTCCGATCATGCTACTCTTATATGTTCATGAAAAACCATTCAAGTTACTCGTATGTTGTGAAAAAATTTTAAGTTTATTTTAATTTAATTATTGTATGTTCTTTAAGTTATGAGATCATTTAGAAAATAAAGTGTAATGTCTTCTTCTTTGGCACTACAACCTAGGACATGCCAAGGCCATCTCAACAAGTCTGCCATCTCGCCCTATTAGATACTAGCGCTTTCAGCGCTAGACCCGGCGTTGCCCGGGCGCAGTAAAACTTTATATAAATACCTATAGCGTTGCTCAGACATTATTGACGGGCTGCGCCCGTACTAAGTTCCTTGGACAGAATCTCATACACTTTGAAATAGTTGGGAAGTCATATTTGTTAAAAAATATTTAAACTTAAGGTGCAACAGATTTAGTAGAGTACCCAGACTGCAACACAAAGAGGCCCGCTGCATTAGCGTCCATAAAAATGGATTCAAACAGTTAAATGAATATAATCGAAGAATTAAACAAAAGTCAGTAAATGTATAAAAGGCCAGAGTGATTTAAAGGCACAGCTCAGTGCCTGCTCTTAGCTCATTAATTCAAAGATTGACATTTGTATGTTTTTTTTTTTATTCTGAAGAGCGTTATCAAGAATGTGTTTCAAAATAAATCACTCCTTCTCTCAATAATATATCAGCTTGTTTCTTTTTTTACTTTATCCTTATATTCAGTCGCTTCCGCAAGGTTTCTTTTTTTATTGAACAACGGATTTTTCGGCCAATCAGATGCTTTATCAAAACAGCAGACGGATTTCTTCATTTTATATATTAAGATGACCATGACCATCTTACGTAAGCATTATTTCTGTCTACCCTTGTCAGAAAAATAAGCAAACGGCAAAACCCCTCCCCCTTACTTAACATTTGATAAGGTGGTTGATGAGGAAAAAATCTATTTGAAGAAATCCAAAAATAATTATAGGTTTACCATTCCCAGCATAAGTTTTCTGCCATAGATCTCTAATGATCTTGTTGATTTCAGCCATTTTCGTCTGGTGGTAGTTTATAATGGTTTTATTCAGAGCAACATAGTATTTGTTGAGATCCGCACAAACCAAATCATTAATCTAAAAGAGAAAATATTACTGTTCAGCCCAAAACATTTGGAATTAATGGATGCAATCAACACATAAAAAACCTGGATGGTGTTTATAGCACTGCATCAAATTAAAACAGCTTAATTCACTTGAATAATTTTACTTTTTAAAAATAAAACTTTTTTATTAGTTTAAAACATATAATTGACAGACACGCATAAACAGTGTAAATCAATCTGTGCATGGTGCTAAGTTTTATAAAAGTGTGAATATAATGCCTAGGTCTTTGACATATTAGTAAAAAAGAGGGTTATAACTAAAGGGTCATCAAGATTTATCTCACTCTCGAATATATATTATGAACTATGATGAAATTATTGAACTTTTAAGCTTCTGTTTAAAATATATTTAAATCCCAGATTTCAAAAATTCTTATGTTTACATTATTCTTATGTTTCTGTGGTAATGACTATCACGTCATTACCACAGAATTGTCAGATTTGAAGTTTTTAATAAATTATGATAAACAATTACATTTATGAAACTTCATTGGTAATTAGTGATAATACCTGGTCAGTACAAAAAGTTCTCATAAATTAGTCACTTTAGTTAATAATAATTAGTAAATGGTAAAAAACCTTATGAAAATGTTCCTACCCTATATTCTATGCACTTTTCAAGATGCTTTTTGTCAGCATCCTTGAACATGTCATCTTGCAGCTGCTTCCTTAACTCCTTGACCTTCTCCTTCAGCATGTTTTCCCTACCTGAAGCTTCATCTCTTTCCTTGGTCAGTTCTCTTTCTTGTCTACAGAGCCTATCCATGTCACTGAACCGTAGAAAAAGGGATAGATTGTTTCACTTTAGAAAAAATAGTGGAATATGTACTCTAACATAAAACCATTAGTTTATTTAGGGCTAAGAAAAATTTTATTTTAAAAGATCCTTTTCAAATTTTAAGTGTTATTACAGAAGCTTTATTTTAATAAAAATATAACCTGTGAAGAGAGCGGATGTTGTATCCACCAATCTGATCTTTCAAAGTTTGGCATTCAGAATTCATTCGACTGATCAACTCCATCGTCTCAATCAACTTTTTGTTGTCTTCCAAGCCTCTGTATTTCAGCTGCAAAAAGTAAAAAATTATTTTTAAGTTTGAAAAGCATGTTATAAAAAGAAAATTGCATTCAGGTCTTTTGTTTGTGAAGAAAAGGTTCTTCCAAATGAAATTACCTTTTAAATACCACAAAACTCAATGAAATCAGTTGGTTTTACCTTTTGAAACATTTTGGTAAATTTTTAAATTTACTGTTCACATACTTTCAAGTCAATTGATTATTTTCATATTTAACATAGAGAAAAAATTCATTACTGTTATAAATCATGTAATAATAGCTTTTGCTGGATATAATAATTTATGGTATAAAAGTAAATTTTAATAAGATGTTAGTTATTATTTTTAGATCTGAGGTCTTCAATATTCAGCTTAAATAGATTAGCTACTTTACAGTCCTTATTGAGTAAGAAATAAACTTTTAATTACAAAAATTATCAAATAACTTTAAAAATTATCTTCTTGTTTTTGTTTGGTGAGCAAATGTTTCTAAAAGGACCATTACAATTGTAGTAATCATTCCGTCTGCCCATAGAGGGCGTTCCCACCTGCGAGCGGTTTAAAATGTAATTGTATGAGAGAGAAGTCAGCCGAGCACGAGCGCGCGTATGATGAATAAATGTTTTTGTTATTATTACTAAAAAGGAGTAGTTCTTGAGCTCTTGTTAACTTTTAAGGCATCTGACACGTTTTACCAAAAGGAAGATTACACAATTGTGTGATAGATTTGTGGTTTAAAGATTAAGTAGCAAAATATCTAAACCATAATTCCAAATAATTCTCAGTCCTAAAATTGTAGTTCAATTTTGCTTAACTACATAGCTTTTAAATGCAAACTAAATATTACCTATAAAGTCAAAGTTTAATCACAATTAAGCCAGATATCAGAGAAGAGTATTTTTAAAAGCTTTAAGTGAGTTTTATTAGGATAGTTAAGATATCTTACATCTTGGGAGCTGATGTCCTGAGAAAGTTCTCTTTCTGTCTTGGACAACTTGTTGATTTCATCTCCTTGAGTACTGATTTGTGCACTCAATCCACTGATTTGATCTTCATGTTCAATCAGCTTGGTCTCCTTTTCTTCCCTTATATATCTGAAAGAAGAACACTCTTAGAATAGTACTTATTGAAGATAAATGAAGAAAACATAAAAAGCTAAAGTTTTGGCTTTCTTTTTCTAAATGCAAAACAATAACTTACTTTTCTATTTCTTCTGTTACTTTTTCAATTGCATCACTTTCTCTTACTTCCTCACGCATCTAAAAAATTTGCATTTATTTTATTAACTTTTATATCATCAATCCCAATTTTTCAGGATATTAAAAAATTTATCAGGATATTATGCATTGGTTGGTCGGGGATTTTACAAATTACAAAATTTTACAAAAAAATGGGGGGAAAACACAAAAATTTTAGTTCATTTAGTGCTGTCTGGACAGCATGACCCACAAGTTGCAATGAAAAGAAGGATTGATTAGCATATTACAATGAAAACATCCTTTAATTTAAAAAAATTAAATATCCCAAAAAATAATTATACCCCAGGACCCCCCATAAATCATAACATTCTCCGAAATCAAACCCATACTTCCGCAAGAAACCATTTAGCCACCATCCTATCTTGGATGTGGTATTTGATTCACGAGGTCCTTCTCTGGAATTGAATACGGAACTCTGTGAATTATGCTCGTGCCATTTAAATCTGTTTTTAAAAGTAATCAAAATATTTTTCATTGTTTAAAAAAATCCCTAAGCAACCAATAACAACACACCAATACTGTAAACCGTTTCTTTAATTTGGTTATGCTTCTAGTTTTATGAAATTTTAATTTTTTTCTCACAAAAATGAAATATTTTTAGAAAAGATAGTGAATTTTTTAATCAATTAAAATAATTAAGAGGTTAGTAAAACTCTTTTGATAAAACTACTTTGAATAATTAGAAATAAAAAAAAATTGAAGTGTAAATAAATTTTTACACACTGATACCTGATCAAGTAGTATTCAAACTATAAGATGCAATAAAGGCTTACCTTGTTACTAATTTTATTCAGTTCTTTATCTTTTGTCTTAGTAGCATCATCTTTTTCTTTTCTCAGCTTACTTAATTTTCCCTGAAAGATTTCAAAATACAACTTGAACATCTTTTTAAAATTGATTAGGTTATAAGATTATATGTAGGATAAAACCCAGGGTTGGAAAAAAATAATGTTGAAAGAAATTTTTGTTTTTATTAAAATACTTAAAAGCAATCAACTGAAAAAGTTGGAATTTAAAAACAAAAGGAAATCTGGGAGTTTTCTCCACTTCAGTATTTTTTTCTCTTATGAATAAGTAAAAAAAAGGAAATAAATAGAAGTAAAGTAAGTCATTTTTAAGAAAGATTATTTTAAAATTATAGAATTTTTTTTCTATGAGTAAGTAAAAAACGAAATAAATAGAAGTAAAGTCATTTTAAGTCAGACTATTTTAAAATTAAGTCAATTCAATTAACTTTAATAAAGAAAAAGAAATTATTTCTTTAACTGCTAAACAAACATTAATTGCAGCAAGGAACTGACAGAAAGAGGAATTTAACAATACATGTTTTAATCAGCAATACACATTGTTTAAATAGAGTGTTTTAAACATAACAACCCTGATAAAACCTGAGACACAAATAATAGAATGATTTACAAAATATAATCAATCCAAAATGTTTGTTTCATATTAGGTACATTTGATTGTGGGATAGATAAAAATAAATTTTTAATACTTCAAAACAACTAAAAATTTTAAATAATGCAGATTAAGCTTTATTAAAAAAAAGATTAAAAATAAATATTACCTCATAAGATGAAAGTTCTGTTTTGAGTTCCTACACAAGAAAAAAAGGTATGTTTTTACATACATATAACATTTTTGAACCAATATGCAATAAATTTCAAATTTTATAAATCAAATAAAAATGTTAAAAAATTGTGAAATTCTAACAATTTTTGAAAAAAAACCCCTCTAAGGCACATAATCTTCTAGAACTGCTAAAAATTTTTAATGACAAACAATCTCATGTGATAAAATTAATCTCTTAAAACAATATCTATCCAGTTAGCTATTTATCTATAAGGAGCATTAAACAGTTAGCATAAAAGAGCTTAAATAATTTTAAATATTAAAATATAGCCTTTTCTGGGAATGCTTGAAGCAAGGAAAAGCTGTATGTGCCTATAGAGAATGGAGATGGTATTTATTACCTTAGCAGCTTCTGTAAGCTCTGTACTTTCCTTCTCTAAGGCTTCCAACTGTTCTACGAGAGACGACTTTTTTAGTATGTCGCTGCACATTTCATTCTTTTCTGCTTTCAGGTCATTCACCCTTCCTCTCAGCTGCTGCAGAGCCTCAATGTGGGAGTTGATCCTCTGATGTGTACGCTCTATTTCCCGACCCAGAGATTTCCTAAATGCAGCATGTATATAGTCTTATAACAAACCAAATTTTCAACTATAGTCTTAATATTTTTTCCATGAAAATTGCAATTGCATTCCTTGGACTTTGTTACAAATAGGGTTAGTTATGGTAAGTGGGTCCTCCCCTTCAAACTAAAATATGTACAGGACATTTCACACTTACTTCCATTGATCATGTTACATTTTGTCCAACTGATGGGTTTTGCATAGATTGGAGTTTTGTTTAATTTCCTTTTAAGATTATAGAACTAATGTAAAATAGATTTACAGAATGATTTGTAAATCAAGTAAGACCCACTTACCCCCTCTTAAGTTTTGCTTGCTTTCAATCTAAATAAAGAGTGATTGGCTAATCTGATCTTAAAAAAAGACCAGTTAAGAAATATGTATGCATTATTATAAACTAATAATAAATTTTTGTTTATTAATATAGCCTAAAATAAAATAAGTAAATAAGTTCAAATTTTACCATTTTAAAAATTTTCAATTAAGCTTCAGAAATGAAATGTTCCAAAAATGTTCCTCAGAGAGATTGCTGCACTATGAGGTTAATAACAATCATTATAATTTCTAATAAATAATTTAAAACCGTTATGGTGGCCAAGATTAAATTACTTATCATACAGATAAAATAAACATAGTATTTAACTCACATCTTAGTTTGCAGAGCTGATTGCTCATCACTGACTTGTTCAACAGTTCTTGTGACATCTAAAAATAGAGATCAAATAACAAATAAAATAAACATTCCATCGTAGTTTGCACAGGTAATTGCTCATAACTGAAATGTTTAACAGTTGGTGAGACCCATAAAATATTATATTTAGTTTATGGTCAAAATTCACCATCATACAACATAAGGTAAATAAAAATATTTATATCCTTGAAATTGGAGGGTGGATAAGAAGCCTATTGTGTGCTTCACAATCACATGTTGCAATTTTGAAAGGGATTTTATTTTCCATTAGAAAGCAATTGCATGCATTATATACATATTTCCAATTTATTAAAACTGCAAAAACTCAAACACTTGCAATGAAAAACAAGTTTTGGGCTAAGGAGATATTTCTAAGATCCTTTCAATCTACTGGTGCTAGTAAGTTTTTCAGTTAAGAAAAATTAAAAAGTAATGAATAAAAAGATTTAAGAGAAAAATTTGCCACTACAAATGCTTTATATTTTTATAGTTACTGTAACTTTATAACCACTGTCTTAAAATTAAGTTGAGCCTTGATGATAAACCAGATTTAAAGATGTTACAGGACATTAAACTTAAAATGCTGCCCTATTAACAATATAAATATAAAGAGTTATAAACCTTTTCCGCCAATCTGAGATTTTAAACTAGCCATCTTTCTGGTCAAAGTTTTTAAGTCGTTTTGGTTTCTGTCCAATAACACAAGTTCAGGTTGCAAGTTAGATGCAGTTTTCATATCGATAGTGAGGTTGTCCAAAATTTCTTCAAACTGAAATTCAAGCAAAATCTCAATTCATTGCAACAATACAAAACTAAAAACAATTCATTAAAAATGAGTAATCAGAAAAGTTGTTAAAAATGTAACATTGCTTATAACTTTTATTTTCTTTAAATAAACATGTTCTGAATCAAAGAAATTTTAAAAACTTTTCCAAAACTAAAGAGAACTTAAAAACGGAATTTTTTTATAAAAATTTAAAACATATTTTAAGCATTTTTTCTTTTCTTATTACCATGTAAACAAGGTTAATTATAAACAATTTGAATAATTAAATGCACTTAAGACAACCTTAGTTTAATGTAAGCTATTTTAAGGAAAATACTTCTATAAATAATGCACATAATACAAGTTTTTCAAACTTTTTGGTCTTAGAAACAACAAAGCAATTACTTCAGCTAGTTTTGCATTAGATGTTGCAATATCAGAAGTGGCTGTTTCTATTTTGGCCTCCAATTCTGGAATTTCTTTTTCCAAAAGACTAGAAACCTGAAACAAGAACTAATTAGTAACTAAATAAAGTAAAACAGTTATAAGTTAGCTCAGCCTCAAAAATGTTTTTCTATAATAACAATAGAGTACTGTACACTACAATGGAAAATAAAAAAACTTACACATTAGTACCATTTTTGTTTTGTGATATGCTTTTTTGAGATGGAAGGATGTCTTTATGTTATGGTCTGTCATGTTTTTTAAAAAATATAAAAAAAATACCCTTAAAATATAATGCTCATGACTTACAGAAACCATACTAAATATTACGTTTAAACTCAAATATTATTTAGAACATGAATACTATTGCCATCCCCAATATAAACCCTGGTCATTCCATGAAAAAAAAAACCCAAATATTTTTGTATGCAAAGTAAAAAATTATGGCAGCAACTATAAAGAATACAACAAGAGGTACACCAACCTTACCCAATCTTTCAATGCCATCCAATGGTGGGCCTTTCAATGATCGAACAAAGGTTTGAAAGTGCATTTGAATGGGTGGAACAAATTTATTGAAAGTATTGAAAGGGATACTATTGCTTTCCTTTCCCAGATTTAAAAGAGCTGGAATTTTTTTCGTGAGTGTGAATTTAAAAACTGATTGCTAGGAAGGGTTTTAGGGATTTTACTAGTTGCTCATTGGGGTATTTTAACATTAGAAGAATAGGGGTCAAAACTGGTCATTAGAGGAGGTGGTTGTTGTATAGGGGTGGTTGCTCAGTGTTTTTTTACTGTAGCATTAAAAAGTTTTTAAAAGAGCTCAGTTTAATAAATTTATTGGACCTTTACTGTTTGAAGGATAGCTGATGAGTCAAATTGGTGAGATGAATTTGTTTTAAAGTAGCATAAGAAAAGCTGTTTAAGTTAAGCTAAAAAAAGTTTAAGAGAAAACCGAATAGTGAAAATATTTAGGAAGTAAAGGAAAACCCTTTGCAAAAATAGAATCTCATTCCTAGTGGATAGAAGAATGTGATGGAATATAAAACTATTTACATGAAAATTTTTTAAGAAAGGTGAAAAAGACCCCACAGAACTGAAACAATAGTATATTGGCTATCCATAGCATAAAATATCAAAAGTTACAACAGATAACTTACTGCTTCTTTGACGGGCTTTAACTCGAACAACTTGCTGAGCTGCTCCTCCTTCTCATTGATACGAGTAGTTTTTTCTTCCAAGTGGTTAGGAACAGACTGCAGCTTTCTTTGGAGCTATAAAGGAAGGTTTAAAAATTTTTAATTTCAAGAGAAAAATACAGAAATAGACAATCAAAAAATTATGCACAGAATTCTTAACATAAGTAAACGTTGATATTAATATTTTTCTTTCCAATCAAGTCTAAGAAAGATTTTTTTAGTTATTTTGAAAAGTTTGTAATAAAGGATTCACCAAACTGTTACCTATTATGGTTGCATAAATAAATTGCTGAATTTCTTTAAAAAAAAAAAAACCTTAAATGAATAAAAAAACTTTTATCTGGTGGCTGTTGGATGGAACACAAGTACTGCAAGATTGATGGAATAAAATATTTACAATCCTGATGCTAATCTTTGATAATTAGTAGAGTATTAGTTTGAGCTCAATCCATACAACAATTGATTATTTAAAGGAACATTGACTTACATCAGCAACCAATGCCTGTGCCTCACTAGCCTCTTGGAAAGATCTCTTGCACAAGGGGCAGCATGGGCGGGGTTTTCTTAGTTTGCCCAAGTACTTGTCAAATAGGTACAAGCTTCCTGAAAGGGCACCTTTCTCACTGAAAAAAGATAAATGTGACTTTATCTTTGTTTGAATCAACTTTCAAATCAGAAATTAAAAGATAGGAGTTACACGGTTAAATATCTTTTAGGTTCAGGCAAAAAAAACTCAAGTACATCAAAAAGTTTTATTACAAGGTGCACTAAGTATAGATTAGCTTAAATAGATCCATGAATTATTACAGGGTCACCCACACAGGACCTACAATTAGAATTCCTTTTTTTAAATGGAAACTGGATACAATTTTGAGAAATTTTGTTGCAACTTACTCTTGGAGCTCTTTAATGATGTTTTTCAAACTTTCAAATCCTTGTTCAAAGTCTTGGCTTCCACAAACATCAAAAATTTTGTTTTGATTATTGGTAAGAGTCTCTTTCTTGGATTTGAGTTGATTTCTACAAAAAATATTAGCTTGAGTGAAAATCATAATACATAAAACTTTGAAAAACATATTCTTCAAAACATTATAAAAGAAACCATCTATTTAGTTGTTTTACCTATTAAAAATATTTTTTTACTGCTTATGTTTTTAAATTTTAGAAAGTGAAAAAGAAATAGATTTTAATGTGTAATTTTGAAAGCACATTTTTTAGGTTTCTAAAACTTACAAGTGTAACTTCTTGGTAGTTTCCATAGTTGTTAGGTTGGCACGTTCTTTTTCTATACTTTTATTGATTTCTCCAATCTTTTTGTTCAGGTTACTGAAAAAAAATGAGAATTGATAAGAAAACACTATACACAGTATGATATTTTTTACTAAAGATAACCATGCCTATACAAAACAATTCAACTTACTTGACTAATAAAGTTATTTTTCCATAGATGTTACTCTCTGGTACCTCATGCAAAAGATGAAGAAGTGTATCCTTATGATTATTCAAGCTAGAAGGAGAAACAGCCAGAAAAAATATTACCAAAAGATTAAATAAAGTTAATAAATGAACTTTAACTTTTAAAAAATTTCAATAAATGTTTCAACACAAAAAATTTAAAAACAAAAAGATTCAGATGATGAAAAGTATTACTGTAGTATGATCATGAACCTAACAAAAGCGAAGAACCAGTACTACCTTTTCAGACAAGATAGAAAACAAAATAGATAAAATTTAACAAGAGAGGAAAAATAAAAACTCACACTTTATCAACAGCCTCTTGCTTTGAAGCAATGTCTTTCCTGACTAAATCTATTTCATGACGAACAGTACTTTCCTTTTGCAAAGTTTTCATCTCATGGCTAAAAAATAAATTTGGGTATAAATTTAGGAATTTCAGAAACAAAAAAATGAAAGACAATTAAGAACATTTTCCATTTTTCAAACTTTATAGTTAGACCAGTCTTTCAAAACTTCTCTTTAACAATATCTTTTTACATGAGTACAGAAAATTCCGCCTGAATCTCCACCTAAAATAATGACACTCACTTCCAGGACATTTTTTGTGTACTACTTTCACAACAAAGGATTAAAGTAGTTTTCTTATTTTCTTTTATTACATGGTACACTTTTCTAAGAGATTTCAAAGTAAAATATCAATAAAAAACTAAAAAGGCTTAGTTTAGTTGTTGGTACACATAGGAATAGAAACCTCCATTGAAGGTTGGGAGACGAAAAAGAGGGATTTAATCTGATGCTTTACTGTGGTGCTATAAATCAAAAAATTTATAAATGATTATTTCTTACTTTAAAGCAGCCAACTGAGTATCACCCTCATCTCTTTTCTGTTGGTTCTGTGACAGTTGCTTCCTTAGTTCATCCAGATTAACAGAGTCCTCCAAAGTCTTTAACTCTTCTTCCTTTATGGAATAAATTGCCAATATGAACTGAAAATCTGATTAAGGGCTAGCAATAGGGAATCATGTCTTTAAAGTACAAAATGCATGTTTAATTAGTAGGTAACGAATTCATGACAAAGTAAAACTCAACATTATTTTACTTTACAATATTTTATTCAACTTTCGGTGGGAAAACTATAAAAGAGACTTAGAAAAGGCTAAATTTGAAAAACTAATATCTTCAAATTAAAAGTTTCAAATTGAATTGAAAAATATTAATCTATTTGTTAAAATAAGTAAAGGCAAAGAAAGAAGATAACAGCTTACAGCATCTTGAAGATCCTTTTCAACATTATCTTGAAGATTAGCCAAAGAATCCAGTCTACTGAGCTCGTTATTGATGTTTCTAACTGTAGTCTTGTTTTTTGCCTAAATATAAAAGAAGTGCACATTTCAAAACTGTATTTTTTTAAACAACAGTAACAAAGAAAAAAAGAGAGTTTCATGTACTTAAAGGTTTTAGAGTCTATTGTTTTTTTTTAACTTTTACTAATAAACTTCTACCAAACACCTAATATTTTACATTACAACATTAACTATACTTATTCTTGTTCAGAAAGCAGAAAAAACTACTTATTAAAATAACAAGAGATCACTAACTATTTTTTCATTGTGACTGTTGAGTTTCATTTGCTTTTGAGCTTTTTCCATGCACATCTCTTGTATTGCATTCTGTAGTTGGTTTTCTTTCTCTTCATGCTTTGTCTAAAAACAATCACATTTCAGCTACATCAGATACATAAGTATGTAATACTATCTCTCACTGAATATAGAAGCTCATAATTCCTCTTCAAAGGTAATCTAAATTAACCTAAATATCAGAATTATAAAAGGAGAGAGAGAATGATTTGTCACTCATACCTTTCTTTACTTTAGGAACAACAAGATACATGTCTAAGAAAAAACTTACCCCATTGCAATGTTCCTCCATTTGAATACCTAAAACCTCACTGATCCAAATAAATCACACTATGTTTGATATTTAATATTAAGAACTCACTGTTTATGTTCAAAGTTTACATTTATTAAACCAATATTAAATATAGTAATTACACAAAAAAATAGTTTAAGAACTTTTATTCATGCAAAGGAAAAGTAATGTTTAGATTACATTACAGCGATTAAAAAATTCCTTGACAATTTCCTTATTGGAAACATCTGGGAAAAAGTACATCATTTAGTAAAAATCTATAAAAAACAAACAAACAATATATTTCTATAAAACTACTATAACTACATAATTTATTTTATTCCTAAATCCCTTCCGTGGTTTTATAAATTAAATAACACAGTAAACAAATACCTTGCAGTTCTGGTACTCAGTTTGAGTAGCATTGTTCCTTTGTTTCAAATTTCTCATCATACTCGAGACTTGGGTGTCTTCAAGGGGCTCATCATCATCTAGACCTAGGTCTCCATATCCCAGCTTGCTCCGAACAGCCCTGAGTTTTGAATCACGTTCAGCAATAAGTTCTTTGTGGCGCTATGAAATTAATATCAAGCAATCAGACTATTTTGCACAAAATGTTATGCAAACAAAAATAACTCAAAATTCAAGCAGAGAGTTAGTAAATATTACAAAAAGTGAGAAACATGTATAAAAATTACTAAGTCAGGCAGTTAGATACAAAGGTTCAGCAATTTTTCACAAAAAATGTTGTAAAAAAGTTGAGATTTTTTGGAGTTAAAAGGCATAGTGCAATTAACACAAACTACAATGTTGTTTTTAATTAAATATTTAGCAAGCTTTGTTCCAATTTTGAGGCACCCCTTAATTACAGTGCAGTAGTTAATATTGACTTCAATCCAAATATTTCATCTTTTAAAATACTATACTTAATCTAATCTAAAATGTAGAATCTCTAATTTTTCTCAACTTATTTTTTAATTTAAAAACTCAAGTTCGATTACATTTCCTCCACATTTTATTACTGTCAAGCTTTTTGCATGACATATTCATTTTGTTCAATCAACATAAGTTTTAAAGTAAGTTTTAGAATACTATGGGGAAAGAAACTAAAGATACAGCAAACTGTAGTCTCAATCTTTAATCTCTTTAGCCAATTTAGGTTATTTGAGCCACAGGTAGACTTAATTTATTTAAAATTTTGCATACACTTTTACAATCATAACATCTGACCAATATTTGGGGAACACCCTACCCTACTGAAGAGCCATTAAAAACTTGAGTTGAGGGTCAACCAAATGTAAAGAAAGTTGAAGTAATGAATAAAAAATAATAATATTAATATATCTTACCTCATGCTCTGCTTTTAACTTTCCTAACTCTTCAAGAAGTTTCAACTTGACCTTTTGATCAGCCTGGTACTTTCTTTGAAGAACAGATATATCTTGTTGCACCTTTGGTGACACAAGAAAATAATTGAATGCTTATACATGAAACAAGTATAACATTCAAGGTAACTAGCATTAAAATTTTAAACTTCATGCTTGCATATCAACATTTAAAAAAAAATATTTTTAAGGCTTTGAAGCAAACCAAAGAGAAAGGGTCTCTTTAAAAAGAAAACAGTACTGGTTAAAAAAGAGAAACCTAGTCTAAATTTAAAATATCATTAAAATTTAATTTATTTACTTTAATATTTTCAAAAAAGTTATTTAAATATGAATAAGGAATGCAGTTCTTTTACTTGCATGTGATATGAGTGAATAATTTAATTTTATACCTACAATCAGTCTACTTTCAAAGTTAGTGGTAAAAGTAAAAATATATCATTGTCTATATAAGATGATATATTAATTACCTTTGCTATATGGTAAGATAAACTATTGTGGTTTTGACTACAAATAAAAATATAAGAAATGCCTTTTTAAAAGATATTTTAAAACTATCTGGGCACTTTGAGACCAAAACTTTAAAAAGAATGTTATTATAACTGTTAATATAAGATAAGCCATAAACAATGCAAAAGTAAACAATTTAAAACTATGAATTTACCTTTGTCAATTTCTTTCTCTTTTGATTGACTATAGCTTGGAAGTTTTGCATTTCTGTTTCAAGATCTTCTTTGGACCCTTCAAAGAGACTCACCCCAATAGCCTTTCTCAAATCATTTTCATCTTTTTCATACTTTTTTATGAGCTCCAAACTTTTATCTAAAAATGATAACAAATATCAATATTTAAAAAATTGCACATACAGACACATAGGATAAACAGTTTTTTCTAAATAAAAGTAGCCTTATCATGAGCAAACCCTACACACATTTCCTAAAGCGTGACCAGAGCTTTAATTAAAGCTAAAGCATGTAGAAACAATTTTGGTGGCGGAAAAACACTTTAGTCTCACAAAATCAGCAAGGAAAAATGTTGCAAGATTTTCTGAAACTATTGAGGTAAAGCGAGCGAAACTTGGCTAAGAAAACAGATTCTTGCATTTTCCTTAAATTGGTGCACAGAGTAGAGCGGGCGATGCTTTTCTTTACTTGTCTATTTTCAACACATCATGCTATAAAGAGAGCCTAAAGTCCTGAAGACAATCTACATTGAAATGATGCATTGGCCCTGCTATAGGGAAAACATGCATGTTCTGATTGCGAGATATAATTAATATTCTGCATAAGTATTTTATCACTTTCAAAATACTTTTAAATGCATGCTTTAACTAGGGCAAAGGCTTCAGAACTTTTGAATATGTACTACTAGATACGGTGCCTTTGAAAACACTTATTTTAAAGTCTACTTCTGGTAACAAAATAATTAGCCAGGAAGATTTTTATTGCTTGTTTGTTGTTAAGATAGGTAATGCTGAGATTGGAGGGGGATGCTGTACCCCCAAATAAATGGACTGCCCCTCAAAATATCTGGGCCAACCCCCCAAAATCGGAGGTTTTTGATCCAAAAATTACAAAAAAAGGTGTGTCCCCATAGTATTTTTTCACAATTACACCACAGAAGGTAGGCATATCAGTCGAATAAATCTTAAACATCAAAAATCATCAGCAGCTAAGATCCAATTTATCTCATCCCTAATTAGCAGAAAAATCATACAATAAACATGTCTAATATATTTTGTATTTGCAATTAAAAAACATAAAAAAATGGAAGATTTGTATAAAAATTAAAAAAAAAAAAAAAAAAATAAATAAATAAATAAAAAAAAAACTCACCAAGTTTACCCTGTAAGTTACCAATTTTATCTTGCTTGGCTTTTATTTCAAGAAGTTTGTCCTGAAAATAATTGAAATTATAGAGCATCAGAGTCATGATATTGATAGAAAAAGCAATTTATAATCAGAGAGACCACTTACAGTCAAGGGTACCAGCTTATTTTCAATTCCTTGAATAGTGTCTCGGCATGCTGTCAGGCGGGATTCTGTTTTCTCAAGATCTTTTTGGAACTAAAATGAGAAAGTTAATGATAATTTATAACTTGAGGAAAGTCTCTTACTTAGAGGGAAGCCAGAAGAAGAAATAGTAAACTACCTCCTCTGCTTTGCGCTTGTTGCTCACCAGAGCTTCTACTTGAGTTTTAAACAATTTGCCTTCATTCATCTGTAAACAAAGACAAAGTTAATGTAATAAGGGCTGTAGGTTTCAAAATGTGATTTTAAAGCAGAGAAACATTTTGAAGAATATTTGGAAAGCCTTTTTTGCAGCTCTAATGTAATTGTGGGTAGCGATTTGTAGTTTATTTAAACTAAACTTTACTAAAAGTTGCATTAGTTTAAGCTGAATGGATAATGGATAATTTTACATGGATAATACAGAAGTTTTGAGAGTTAGAGCTTTCTTTAAAGGAAAAAAAATCTATAAAAAAATTAAACTTTGTAAAAGTAAAATATTATTGTTTTAAGACACATATACATACAATTATACAATACACATAATACTTCGAAAAATATTAAGTTTATATATATGTTAAATAAATTAATCACCTTTGCTGTCCTTATTTTCTTGATTTCATCTAGAGCTTTAATGTAGCGAGTTGCAGCAAAAATCTCATCAAACCTTTGTTTTAAAGCCTTCCCTTCACTAAGTGGCCTATGAGGAAAAAGTTAAACTATTAAAAAGTTAACTTAGACCATTCATGATGCATGAACAAACTTCCAAATTAAATATAATATGTTCAATCAATTATTTGATAGAGTTGGAGGTACCTTAAAAAATCAACAATACAATAAAATTCAGGCAAAACTGACTAGGATTAAAAAAATCCCTTTATTACAAAGAAATTTTACAATTTTCCTTGTAATAAAAACAATACATGTTTTGTGAATCAAATTGATAAAAACTATTCTGCATCCCTGAAGAAACATTATTTTGCTCCATTACATTCATATAAATTTATAGTAGAGATAGACAAAAAATTGTGGCACAGGGCAGCAAAAATCTTAAATATGGGGCCTGGGAAATAGTCACCACATAATTGTTAACAATACTATCTGCTACTTTATGGTCCAAGTGCAGTTTTGAATTGTTAATAATGAATAGTGAAATATTTTTGATTCACAATTATAATATATACATTTGAAAATTTTACTTCTGTAACTATGTTGTGGTGTGACAAAATTAAAATTCAGCATTTTAGAAATTTAAAACTTAAATCCCTTCACAATGAAGGGTTTTAAGTGGTTGCATGTAAAGGTGGCCTCAACCTTTACAAATTGAGAACCACTATACTATCTTATATCTTTGTTGTTATGCTTTATAATCGGAGATATCCCAACACATTCAAAATTATATTATGTATTCAATATTTTTTCGTAATTAGTTTTAGAAAAGAGAATCCTTCTGTTTTGCCTCTAAGGATAATTTTTTCATTCTTACCAATTTGATTCTTCTTGATGACAGAATATCACATGGTTCAAAATGGCTTTAGAAACTCCTAAGGAACCAATCATCTGTGAAAGAATTTTTTGATTGAGACCCAAGAATAAAAAATTCAAACCACCAGTGTGATCCAATTAATATGTATGGAGCAAGTTTAACATGGTAATTTTAATTGAGTTACTATAAGAATGAGGTTTGAAAAGTTCTTATTCTGATGGTGAAAACAGCTGCTATTAACTGTAATAAAATTGGTTACTTTGGTGAACCATTTTTACAAGAATACCAATGAAAAAAGTTTACCTCAGCATCAATTTCTGCACACTTGGAACTCAGCTGCGTTTTCTGTGGATAAAAATAGATAAAAGAGTATATTTAAAATAAAACATATTTTAAAACTTCTATTTCTTTATTCTTGAACTTAAAACATAAATCAAAAAAACTTATTTCATTTTTACAGATTATATACATACACCTTAGGAGAGTATAAAAATTACCTTTAATGGTTGTTTGGTTAGTTGTGTTTAAATGGCACAAATCCTAACTCAAGTCATAGAGAATTATTTTATAGAGAATAAGTCAGAGACATTTAAAGGTTGAGAGGAAATGAAAATACTAACTTCACCATTGGCACCAAATCTCGTAATACTACCTTCTAGTGTTTTCAAAGTCAGCTTTTTTACCTGAAAGATTTTTTAAAGGTGTAAGTACACAAAAGCAGTCATTTTAAAAATAATTACTGAGAGCATGTCCATTAATTTTATGTTTCAATGTATCAAGTAACTAGACAATCCAAAGAATAGCTAATCTGTATATAACTAAAACCTTTTGTGGCTATGTATGTGTGTGGGTATGTGTTACATCTCCTCCCAAACAACGCTGCAGGCGTACACAAAACTCGGTATATAGACGTATTCTGAGGCGAGGATTATCAACACAAACTTTTCCAAGTTCGAAAATCGAATATTTACGAGTAATTAACGATTTTAGGGTCAAAAACGCTTATTTCTCCATTTCTCTACTAGAGTAGACCTGCTTGACTCACTATTGTTAATAAGATGAAAACCTAAAAATTAAATATTTTAATGGGAAAAACTCGATAATTGTTTACTTAAAACTTTTATCAGTTATGAAAACACAAAAATAAATTAAAGTAATTAATTTTCAAACATTATTTTCCTTTATTTTAAGTTTCGTTTGAAATGAATATATTTTAGGAAAAACAAAGTGAAAATAGTCTTCATGGAAACAAAGTTGAAAATAATGACACCGCTCACTAGATTTATACATTTAGGTACTAGATTTTATTAGATAGTAGTTTTTAAAGAGGTTAGTTATCAAATGAACAATTACTTTTTAATGGGATTTATCATTTCTTATGACACATGAGTTTTATATATGTTGCTGTATTTATGGAATGGATAATAAAGTTCCATAGTAAAATATAGAATTGGATGGGTTTGGGTAGATTCACACAGTTGGAACAAGACGCCGGGAAAAAGTTACCGGGAACAACGGGACGAAAAATTACCGGGAATACCAGGAGGAAACTACCGGGAACATCGGTATAGGAAAAAATTACCGGGAACACCAGGATGATTGGTAATGTTTGATACAGAAAATTATATTTTATCTTCAAAGAACTTTAAAAAATAAATTAGTACACTCCACCCGTGCAAGGCCGGGCATATCAGCTAGTTTACTATAAAAATACACTGATACAAGGTGCGAAATTTCCACACCAACTCAAAAAAGGCAAGCAAATATGTAAAACTAGTGAGTTTTAATTTGGTTTTTTAAAATGTGTTCCAAATCAAACTAATATAAGTTACAATTAGTGCCTTACGTTGGAAAAAAGTATATTTTGGGACAAAATATTAATTAAGTAAAAATGGATAACCAGGAATTTTAAAAGAATATTGAAATAGGTTTTTAAAGCAAATCTGCATATTTATGTAAGTTAAGTGTATGTAAATAAAAAAAAAGTCTTCCTTTTCTTTGCCTTCCGTTATCAAAATCAAGTAATACTTCATGGTGGAAACGTTACCCTACCTGTACCCTCATGTTATTTAAAACAACCAAATATATAGTTTCCTGTTTTTAACAACACTCTTCTCCCATAGTACCTTTCAAACACTTTAATAAAAATAAAAGAATTAAATAACTTTATTTGGTACTTACGTATTATCCCGTCGACCGTTCAGCGGCCGTCTAATTCAGCGGCACAGTAATAGTAAAGTCAATGGGATTTGATAAGTTTTCGGATTAAGCGTCACGGTCGACGGGATAATACGTAAGTACCCTTTATTTTTTTTAGACTTTAAAATGATAACAATATCCGGTTGATAATAATAAGCTATTATACTAAATAGTGGCAAACACTGTAGCATGCGTGTTTGCATTAAAATCTAACTAATGTGTAGTCAATAATATGTTGACTAATGTGTAGTCAATATTGAAGTATTTAAAACGATAAGTATGTATTTTGCAACTTAAAACATTTTTGAAGAAAATATAAGAGCGAATCATAACACTAAATTAATTACTCATTTTGTATGTTCATGTATTAAAATTGGCTTTCAAATAGGAAAAAGGAGGTATTTAGGGTATTTCACCAAATGTTGATAACATTAAACGGTATAATGATCACATAAAACAAAATTTTTTGCGTTAATTTAAATAGGAATGATCGGGACCAGTCAATCTCGATAACATTATTGATTGATAACATAAACTATAAGCCTATTAAGAGGAGTCAACTGAATTTATCTATCAAAAATTTAATATTTTTAAATCAAAGCAAACAAATATTACTTACACTTTGAGAAACCATCAAAGAACGTGTCACAATTACTTTCTTGGCCACAACATCTTTAAATTGCAGCTTTACCTGACCTTTGACCTCTTGTTCCCCTGCAAACTAAAAAGTATAACAAACTCAGTGTTGCTAATACACAGAAAGTAGAGAAAAAAAGAAGTTAAAAGAACTAAAGGAATTTCACCTTTGGATCATGAACAAAAGATCCACCTCTGTCACTGTTGGGGGGCATGTCACCAGTTGTCATGTATCGCAAACATTCAATGATCGTCTAAAAAATATTATTTAAAAATCAAATAAAAATACACTATTTATTATGAAAGTGCTTTATTAGAATTTTAATTATTTTATTGGGAAATTATCATGATTATTAGAATAGACCCAAAATCTAGCAAAATGATAATTTTTGACACAGCAGTTAAGCAATTTTCGGGGTTAGGAGAGAGAATGAAATTGGAACAGCTTGAGGAGTCCTTGAAAGATTTTATAGTACTCCAGAAAACCATGACACAGTTTGTAAACCACTACTATAGTCTAAATTTCTAATGCAGTTATTGATTAAAGGTATATCCCACAGGAAAAAATCAAGCTAAAATACATTTACTAAATTTTAAATACATTTACATTACATTACACTTAAAGATTAATTTTGACAAGATATCGAAGTTATACAAATCCATGGGCAATCCAGTCAATGTTTTTTTATATAAGCACAATATTAAAAAATGACATCAATAAGCTATTATAAAAAAGTATGGCACAACTTCAATAAGAGTCCTCCAATTGCCATGTTTACCCAGATCCCCAGAAACATGCCTAAATGTTGTCATAATTTGAGCTGTGGGCAAATATGGCAGCTGGAGGACTCTTATCAAAGTTGTGCCAAAAGTAATTATGTCAAAAATTAAACATTAACTCACTGTTTTTCCAGATCCATTTGGACCCAAAATAAGAGTTAAAGGACGAAAAAATTCAATCATTTGTCGGTTACTATCATCTGGACCAAAGCTCCTAATGCCCATAATGGACATTTTCTCAATAACAGACATGTTAACCTAGAAATGTAAAATTCGACGGTGTTTCAATTAGTTACAAAAACAAATACTTATATATTTTGAAGCAGTTTTTGAAATAATATTCTTAAAACAGCACATATTTTCGCGAAATTTATTACCAAATGCATATCACAAGAGTAACTATACAATGAATTTTGTTTACATTTTGGATTTAATAACTCAAATATATTAGAAAATCTGGGATTTTTTTAAACATTACCTAATGTTGGATCAACGTAATATTTGGTCAAGAGTCAGTCAACTGGAGACCAATTTAAACCAATTTAAACCACATGCACAAAATCTAAACAAAATTTAACAAAAGGAAATTTTGATTTTGAGGTAAACAAAACCTCTATTCAGTTCATTTTTATTCAATTCTTACCGCTCAGTTAATTAAACAGTTAGATTAAATTAATATAACACAACTATAATTTCATCTTTGATCTCACCTTTAACCAAGAAGAACGAAGGGTTATTTTTCTAAATGTACTTCCGAAAAATTTCACTGAGCAAAGGAGTGAATTTAATAACTTTAATTTAATTAATTTAGTATCCGATTTTCTTATCAATAATCTGGCAATAGTTAAGAACCTTTTTGTAAACAAACAAACTCAATGCGCTTTTTGCAGCGGGCTGTACTGCTCCGCGCTCGAATTGAAACCTCTTTTAAGTTACACATTTTGAAATAAGCGAATAAAAAAGTTTTTCTAAGCATCGCTTTGAATACGAAATGACTCTTTACAGTCGAATTTCAAGATTGAACTTTTCCAAACTTGCATCTAGCAATCCTACTGCTTACTTTCTCAATCCATGTTTTCGTCTTAAAGAATACCTGGACATCCCAATCTTTGAAAAATCTGAAATTTCATTTGTCCCTAGTGTAAATGACATGCTGAATGCAGAACAGTTATTCATTTCCAAATCTGATAACTACATTAAAAAAGTTGCTATGACAATTGATCCTTCCAAGTATCCTTCTCATGATCTTCCTGAGGTTCCTCTGGATTTCTTTTTTTTTTCTGTAACTAGCTGCAGACTTATATGAAGCAGTTGGGTAATCCAAAGAAACCGGGCCTGGTGCTAAAAATGGCGATAAAATAGTGGATTCTGGCAACCCAGTTCTATAGAAGTTGAATTGTTTACTCGCCAAAATAAACGGCATTGGCAACATCAAATTTTGCATGTCGCTCAGGCCTGGTTTCTTTGGATTTACCAAAGCAGTCCTCCTTGGGTATTTCCTAAAGGGTCTCATAGGGCTGGGAGTGGGGTGGTCGGGGGTCTTGATTCCCCGTGTATCACCCTGCGGAGACCGTAGTATGCCTTTCCCGTGGTTCTCATCGGGCTGTGTTGGGTTGCTGTTGCGGCGTCTCAGTTTCCTGACCTCCGAATGGGTCCTTCTTGGACCCGGGCCGGATTAGCCTTGTACTTATCGCATGTGCAATAAAATAAAATAAGTTTCTTACGTATTAACGCCACCGCAGCTATTTTGAAAGTGTTTTGATTTTACTGATAAAATTTTAAATTAAGTGTTTTATTTAAAATCAAAACACTTTCAAAATAGCTGTGGTGGCATTAACACGTAAGTACCATAATATGATTTAAAACAAATTTTTGACTTAAAAATCAGAAATTTGAGAGTTTTAAAACATAATGTATCAAATAGTGTAAAATTAAGCAAATCCCTCACTCATGAAAGTATCTGATTGAACCCACTAGCGGGTTCAAGTTCACTAATGGTTAAAGGTCAAAGTTTTTCTGGGGAATTCCCAGTTAGTAATCCATGGAATTTTAACATTAGTGCACTAATATTCGAATCCTAACAAAAGTACTAAATGCTTTATAAAGTTACCCACTTGGAGGCTTTAGTAATAATTTTGAGCCAACCCTTCTGTGAAAAAAAGTCTACTACAGTACGACCACGAAGTTCAGTCGCTTGACCTTTCTTGACCCGGGGAGAGCTCGCCGCTTTGGGATAGCTAAAAAAAAGAAGATTCAGTTTTTTTTGGGGTTGCCCAAGCAACTCAAGTTTGTGATTGATCTGTACACATTTTTTTCCAACTTCTGTTTTGGTCCTGAAAAAAGTAGCTGGAATTTCAAAATTATGCTACTGGTAAATACATATATCATTATATATCAATTAGCATCTTTACTACAAAGTCAGACATTTATTTCCATTAGTTAGCGAGTTTACAAGAACTAATAGAAAAATAATGTCAAATTTTTTTTCTTGTAAAGATTCCAATTGATTGTTAAAGATATTGTATCTAATTATCAGTAGCAAAATTATTCTGAAATTCATAATGCCTTTTTTCAGTAGTAAAACAGAATTTGAAAAAAAAAAGAAAGAACAAAGAATATACTTTTCTATATTCCATGCTTTATCTGAAATCCTAGGATAATTAGTGACTGCCATTATTTTAAAAGGTGTAGCCTTCTGTTCACTTTTACTTCCTTGGAGTGGCCCCTGAGCCAAAACAACTGCCTACCCCTGCTAAAAATTTTATTGAAATTTTGAATATTACAGTATTTAACTGGGAAAACTTCTTGCCAAACATTTAAGTTTTATACACAGGGTGTTTCAACAAGTTCACTCAAACTCTGCACAGAAAGATTCCATTCATGGAGTACAAAAAAAAAGGTCCATTAAACTATACCTATACTTTTTCTGTTCTGAATTTCTTGAGTACTAGTAGATATAGATTTCTAGCATTTTTATCGACTTCACACTAAGAATCTGGCTGTTTAAAGTTTGGGCAGACTTGTTGAAACACTTTATATACTTATAGGAGTTTCATATTTGTTTAAAACTTTCTTAATTGAGTTCTATTTAGTATGCAACCTTCCAATTATTATTTCTATTTTTAGGTCGCTATGATTGGACAAAGTAATGCCGGCAAGTCAACTCTTCTGAAAGCAATGTTCAGAGATGTTCCAGAAACACGTGACACACGTATCAGAACTTCTAAAAAACCAGGAAGTACAAAAGGAGCTCATTTTTTCCAGATTGGGTCAAAATTCTGCCTTGTAGACATGCCTGGATATGGCATCAACCAGCCAGCTTGGTTTGAAGAAGTGGTTGAAAGCTATTTCACGAGACGAAAGAATTTGGCCAGAAGTTTCTTTTTGATTGACAGTCAGAAAGGGTTTCAAAAGGAAGATGATGTTGCTTTGGGGATGTTGGAGGAAAATAGAGTTCCATATGTTATTGTGATGACGAAAATTGACTTAGTCAACGACAGCATACTTTTACGAAATCTGCTTCATCTTAAGAAAATTAAAGATAACTATGCATCATTTTGCTGCTTTTCCCAAATATTCATGGTTAGTGCAACAACCTATGAAGGTCTTGCACAGTTACAAGCATTTATTGCATATATAACTGGGAACCTTGACATGGATCAAAGTCAGAACTCTAGGTGACATCTTTGATGAAATTGATCACTTTAAGTTTCTTCATGGAACCATGATTTGGCTATTTTGTTCCTAAAATTTTTAATTTAGTTCTTTGGTTTTTGTACTAACTTGACTGTCCTGAAATATTCAAATCATACTTCACAATATATTTTTGCAATAGTGTAATATTTTCTAAAAGAAAAGCTAGTGGGTAATGTAAAAAAAGTGTTATATGTGATAAAAAATTTTTGAACTGTACTTGTTATATTGTTTTTTAATTGAACTACATGAAATACTACATTTTACTGAAATTTACCATGTTAATTTTTTAAATAATTAAATAAAGACATTTTTAAAATGATCTCATCAGTGTTTTAGTCAAGATTAAAATCATGCTCTAACCTTAACCTTATTTTAAGATATTTTAAGTTTGCAATTTTTTAGGGAGATCACTCAAATGGGTTTCTTTGGAAATAAATGTGTTTCACTTCAATGAGAGAATTGCATAGGTGAGGGATTTGCTTAATTTTACACTTTTTTGATACGTTATAGTTTAAAACTCTCAAATATCAGATTTTAAAGTTCAAAAATATGTTTTAAATAACTTAAAATTCGATTTTATTTTTGCCAAAACACTAGTGAAGTCATGTGATCAAAAAACGGGATTTGACGTCACAGCGCCGTCGAAACTAGTGAATTGTTGAAAATAAAAGAAATCAGACTGATCATAAAACCAAAACACGCATAAAACAACTCGTATATTTCTCTAGTGAACGGGCAAAAAAAGAAAAAATTAAAACTTTGAATCCTAATAATTCCAAAACCAATTAATATTTTTTGAAAAACAAAACGCCAATCTTTTTATAATATTTGTATGTGTCTTTAAAATATCATAGTTTTTTAGTTAAAACTTTGTGAAGAATAGCAGAATGAAGCAAGCTAAGCATACAATAACATAGCGGGTCCAAGCGCTGTGACGTCACACAGCAGCCATAACGAAATTACTGTTTTTCCCGCCAATACTGGAAACGACATTTTAAAAATTAATATCTTGGGCAATAGTTTTCCGATTTCAACAATGTTTACGTCATTTTTCATGGATTTTCATCCCCTATCATAATAAAATTAAAAAAAAAAAAAAAAATGTGCAATTCCCTCATTATAGAGTAATAAGACTGTTTTTTTTCTTTAATTCAAAAATATAACAAAAATCATTATGATGGGGCATCTATATGGTAATGAGATTTGCCTTTAAATTTGTTCTATTTTGGTTATGAATGTCATAACGGAATCTTTATGAATAGGGGTCATTGAACCTTCCGAGTTTTCAAAACAATGATTTGTTAGATTAAAAAGATGCACTTACCTGTAAGTGGAAACCATTAAAAACCTTAGAAAATAGAAATGGTTGTGAATAAAACTAAAATGGATGTTATAAGGGATTTAAGGGGCCTGTTCAAAAATTAGTATCACAAACGCATTAATTTTATTTCAATATACTCAAAATATTTATAAAAATTCAATTTTCATTTGGTGATAATTTTAGTGTAACTAAATTATTAGAGGGTATTTTAAGTTTTATAACTCCTATTTTATCACTTTTTTTATTCAAACTGAGTAGGTAGATTAGTAGAAACTTTAGGTAGATTTTACAGTTTTTACTTTACATAATCCTTTTAGTAATCTCATATTTTCTATGTAATTGGGTTGGGTTCAATAGTAAATTATGTTTTGCTGTAAGGTTTTTTTTTAACAATTTGCAGGTCCCAAAACTGAATAGCAAATATCAATAATAGGATAATGAGTAATGACATTTGATGAATGGTTTGGTCTAAAGAAGGTTATTTTTAACTGTGTTATAATGCTTTAAATCATGGGTGCCACTCTTCGGTCCTAGGGACAGAATTCCGTCTTTCTAAAAGTTCTGTGAACGGAATTCAGTTCTGGGTTTATTCAGAAACACAAAATCAGCTGACCGATTGGCAGTTAGTTGTACTAAATTTCAGCACTTACATCGCAATTTTTGCCCACAAATTAATAAGCCTGTTTTGCTCAGATACAGCTTTAACTTAAAATTTAAGGACCTATTTAACTGTCCATATATTTTATAAATTTTTAATCTTTTAAAAAAAAATTGCTAAATTGGGGGGTAATTATTAAAAAAAGATAACTCCAAGTTCAGTCTTGCAATTTTTGGAGAGTGGCACCCATGCTTTAAATACAGTCTTCATAATATTTTGTGAAAATCTTAAAAAGTGGAATGCATGAAATAAAAGAATCTATGTACCTAAAAATTTTATATTTCAGTAAAACTTGTACAAACCAGAACATGCATGAGCCAAAACTTTGCTCTTTACAAATTCTGTGGTCCAAAAAATGAATCTAGTCAAAATTCTATCTATTTTCCACTATGAAGAAAAATATCACAACTAGAAGAAAGTCCTGGCACCTTGGAATTACATTTTGAATGTCTCATTGATTAACTATTACCAGTTTCTCTGTCTCTGAAAATGAGAATAAATTCAGTTCTTAGAACACACTAAAAATTTCTTTTTAAAATCTTTACACACATATGTACAACGGTATTGCTATTTCATTCCTTTGCATCTCCAATTCCATCAGGGTTAATGGAAAACATGGCTTCTGCTTCTGGTAAGCAAGGGGAGTCATAAATCTTGCAAATCCTGGTCTCTCCTCTTCCCTTTCGTAAGTACAATCTTAAAGAAAATAAGTAAATTATAAAATAAATTATGCTAAAAATACTTTAACAAGCTAATATGTATTGTTTGTTCAATGACAACTATAATATTTCCCATTAACCTTTTAAGTTACAAGACTTTAAATAAATGATTTCTACTCATTTTATACCTTAAAAGTTATTATTTATAAATTATAACAGTGACCATCATTTGAACTTGACCTCACTTCTTTGGGGCTCTTTCAAACAAAGAGTCCCCCTACAACCATGCGAATGTCTTGTGCATGTTTTCCCAACATTTTCAAGCATTAATCCCAATTACTAACAACATTCATTTTTATCTTTGGCAATTACATCCCTTCATACAAGAATGTAGCAAATCCTTAACAAAACACAATCTAATTACATACGTTGTTGTTAATATTGAAAAATAACTAAATATTCTTCAATGTTTTAACCCAGGAGGACATGCACATCTTTTTGTTCTATGGCCTCTCAGGCCGGTCAGACAGTTCCCCCTAAATGTGTAAATTTCTATGAAACCTAGTAAATAACTAAAAAATTAATCATTTAAAGATTCTTTAGAAACAATTTTATGAGGAACAATTTTAAAAATGAATAAATATTAGACCAGCAAGTAAATAGTGCAAGTATTAGACTGTGTTTGCTGAGAATTGCAAAAAAATTGTCAAAAACATGGAATCAAAAACTTTTAGGTAATTTAACTGTAGAGTTTGGGTTAAATATTTATATAATAACACCAAATTCATATCTTTGGCAAGCTTAAAAAGTGAACAAACTTTTTTCATGTGTGTGCCAAGGTTTTTAACTTCCAATTCAGAAGCAAAATCGCATATATCTCGAAAAAAATACGAGCATTTTCTTGAAATCTTAGGTAGTTTTTGAGATTTGAGTAACTTAAGAAGCAGTTAAACAAGGTTTCATTTATTAATGTTAAGAAGGGGAGTTTCTGTGAATATTTGTATAAGTGTTTGGGCCTCGTAGGCCTGGTGCCTGTCGTGGGTTTAATCAATCAATATCAACATATAAAATTATAAATTGTTGTCTCATGTAAATTATGAAAAAATCTCAAAAGTGCAACCTTTTACCCCCTTTCCTTATACAAGTAAAAATATAGAAAATTTGAATATTTCTTTTAGTTGCTTTAAATTTCAATAAAATTGATGATAAAAAACATGGATAATTTAAGGTTTAACTTTCTTAATTCTAAGTTTTTGTAAAATCTATGTTTTTTTCCTGTTATTATGGATCATCAATGAACATATCCATTTGGACAAAAATGCAGAAGTTAGTACAGCATTGTCTGATCATATATTTTATCAGAAGTATTAAATCAAGTGAAGCAGGATAAAATACTGAGGATGTAGAGGGAAAAGAAGAGAAGCCAAATCCTTATCATTGTACTTTTTTGCTATGTAGAAAGTCTAAGTAGTGTAGTAAGGTAGTTTTCTACACACTGAACATGACTGATAGTTGTGTAAACCTTAAGTGACATAATACTTTTCTTAAAAATTAGGCATCGTATAATCTTATTTAAAAAATTAATTCTTTGTACTATATTCTTCATTAGTTAAACATTTACTTATTGACAAAATAATCCCTTTAACCCTTTCAGTCTTAAACCACCCAAGAGTACCATTAAATCCTATGTAAATTGGGGGTGACCAAGACTGAAGGGGTTAAAGATTCAGAACTCCTGGAATCAAAGTAGAAAGATGTAAAACTTCCTAAATTAGAATTTTTATGATTTTATTTTTTTACTGGCCTCTTCATATTAAAATAATTCAGGTTGCACTGTACCTAGTTGTGGATGCATGTGCCATGATATGTCCCCCAATAGGCTTCTTGGGATCTGCAGCAAACACAGATGCCCCATCCACTTGAGCAACAACTTGATTTGTTATCACCACTGCCACACCAAACTACAAAAAAATAAATATCTATATTTTCTTATTCCAATGCATCTGAAGAGAATAGTTGAATAAAATGGAAAAACTTTCCACACACATAAAATTAAAAATGTTCTGCAAATCGCAAAAACGTAATGTATTTGTAAATGTTATTGTTTTAACCACTGTACATAGTTTGTGACCCCGAGAGGTCACAGACAAGAAGGGATTCAATTCTGCATCATTTTAAGATTTCCTGTGACAACATTTTTATTACTAATTAACTCAGTATGTACCTGAAATGCACCTAGAATTGAACTGTACAAGATTAGTGGTCTTTTTTTATCTTCCAACCTGAATCTGCTACCTTTTCACCCAACATTATTCTCCGGCATAAAATAAAACTAAAGTGATTATGTGACCAGAGGTCTAACTATATGATCATCCCAAACAGCCCTTTGTACTTCAAGTACTAAAGTTATGAGTGACACCATTGGATTTAAAAACAAATTATCATACCTTAATACAGACACCGTTTAAATTAAGCTAACGAGAAAGTTTTAGGATTATTTTTCCCACACTTAAAACATTGGTTGGGTTTTATGGCACAAGGGCCAGAACTGGCCATTCTATGCAAAGCAAGATCAAGACTAACAAGTTAAAACAATGAATTTCCTTTATTTTATGCTAGAGTAGTATAAAAAAATCTAGATTTCTTTTAGGTGTAAAATATGTAATACAATTAAAATTAGGAGTCAATAACATTTCCCCCCAATACCTTTTATTAAATATTTCTTTTTACCTAGTAGCATTACAAAATATATCCTTTACCTCATTTAAAACATTTTGTTATTATAAATCTAATGCTTTAGGAATTAGCTATCAGAGCCAATAGTTTTATTTTTGACTTAAAATAAATGCTATGCATGAAAAGCATTCATCCGCTGAATGAAGGATAAAAACTTACCTCATCAGCCAACCTTAGTAGCATTCTGAGAAACTTGGCTAGGTGCATTTGTCGAGCAGAGAGCTCACCCCTACCAGAATAGTCGGTTCTGTAGAGTGCAGTAGCACTGTCCACAATTAGCAAAGCAAACCTAAAGTTAAAACAGTAGGTAATTGTAAAATACTAATTTAAATTAGTTCAAAAGGAAACTTGCTGTTTTAACTAAAAGCTAAGATATTTTAATCTAGATGCATGAGAAATACAGTAGAAACTCTTCATAATAGCCTCCCACTATAAAAACACCCCTTCATTACAACGACCGTCAGTCAAATTAATGATTATTTTATCACAGGAATAATGTCATTTTTAATTCGTAACAGCGACCCCAAAAACATTAGTTTTATGTTATAGCAACCCAGATTTCAGTCAGAATTTGTGAAAGTCTGCTTATTAAAAAGTTAGAACAGAAAAGAAAGGATATTGAAAACAATTCTGATAGCTAAATTACCCTCAATCATCACATTTTTAATGTTTGTATTAATTGATTCACATTTTGCACCTGAAGAGATATTATAATTCAAGGTGTATATCCATATTTTATTTCTTTGTCATTCTACATGGGTTCTTCCCAAATTCAATATGTTCCTCCTTTATAACGACCCTATGGGTCGCTATATTGATGTTCTTTTGTGTATGCCTTTTTCTTCCAAAAAGGCAAATTGGCATAATTAATATGAAAAAGCATTTTGATTTAATTATAGAGATAGCTCAATATATAGATGGTTAGAATCAAATAAGGAAATTAAATTAAGGTCACCTGGAGTCAACCATCATAGCAGCAGCTTGAACAAGAAGTTGCATTTGGTGGTCAGTGTTGTAGGCTCTAGCACATGCAATATTTTCAAGCACAGCCTCAGGTGAGAGTTGATACCTAATGAAGGCTAAGAATTAAAAAGTGATAAAATACACACATACAGTGCAACTTGAATAACTCAAACGTCTTTAATTTGAAGTCGTGCATAATTCCGAGTTTTTTCTTGGTTTCTTCAGCTTTGAATTATCCAAGTTGTATTGTTTAGTTTTTTCTATCTAAAAATTCAATAAAAATTTAATTTAAAATGAATTATTAATCCCGTGAATGGTGAGGAAAGTAGTTGGTACAAGGTCTGGAATTTGATAAAGAATTTTAGAATGCAATATTAAACTTAGTATTTAAAATTTTAAGCAACACAAATAGGTAATAAAACAAATGAAATTTTTATATAAAATAAACATGTTTTAAATAAATAATAAATATGAACTGATTAAAAACAATGAAATGTAATCAAATCCCCATTAACTGTTAGAATGTAACAAAGACTTAAGAAAACATATTTTGGACTACTTTTAGTAAATTAAATGCAATAAACAATAAATTTGTATAGTTTAAGTTTCCTTAAGAATATGCTAGAAAACTCAAGTGGCTTTAAAAAAGAAAAAAGGTTCTTCGCCCAATTACCTATTACATGTGGCAATGAATCTCTCAGGCCTCAAAGTTCCTTCAGTGTCAATATAGAGACACTTTCCTTCTCCACCATTATAGTCAATAGGCAACTGTAAGGAATGAAAACATGATCATCTGAAGAATTTTTATTCAATTTACCGGGATGTGATTATTTGAAAGAGGAAAAATGAGAAATTCTAAAAGTTTGAGAAGAAGAAATTTGAGAAAGAAATTCTAATAGAATAAGTAAATAAACAATGTGTGTGGAATCAAATATGTTGAAAAAAATTAACCACCTTTTAGGAAATGATAATGATTGTAACACCTGTAAGCAGCATAAAAAAAAGTTTGATAGCTGTTAAAAATATTGTAGAAAATTGGTTAAAACCTGTTTTTTTTAAATTAAATAAACCTATTTTTTTCACAGCAAGAAAGAAAATTTTAAAAAATTTAGGTTTTTAATTGATAAACAAAACAAATATCTTGAAAAATAAATGGGCTAAAATTGAAAATTTAGAGAAACAATGTTAGCAACTTGAAAAAAAAACTCATTATTATTATTTTTTAGTAAAGGAAAACTGCAGAAGTTGGCTTAGTTTAAACCAAAGATGTTGCTGCATATTCTAAGTCAGCAAAATTATTCAAAATGATTAGAAACCTATTAAAATAAACAAGTTCAAGAGTATTTTTAAAATTGAATGTGTGAAGGGACATTTTTAATTTAAAGTTATTAGGAAAATGTTGAACCATTATTTAATACTGATTGGTAGTTATATAAGAAATCATAATAAACAAACCTGGCAAGTAACAGCTAGGGTATGAACCAGCTGAGTTTTCCCTGTTCGAAACTCTCCAAAAATTTCTGTAATTGAACCAGTCTCAATTCCTCCTATAAAAAGGTTTTAGCATTTAAGTTATCTATCTTTACACTTTAAGCCATATTACATAATTGCTAGTTTTCTGCTGGAAAGTCACAGCTAAAAAATCACTCATCTTTCCTAATCAAGAACCTAGCAAATTTTAAATCAACAGTTCTAATTGTACACCCATACTAAAAAAATTCACTACCTCTTGATAAGCTGAATTACTTACTGAATTAGTGCAATAATGTCTGAAGGCTAAGCTTCACTCACAACAAAAAAGTGATCAATTGAATTATCAATCGTTCTCAACCTTACAAGCCCTATGCATTAATTAGTGATTTAACCAATATTTTTCTTCAATATGAAAGGCATAGTGCATAAATTACTAATTGTTTCCATCTTCTTGCTTTAGTGATGCTGGAATGTATAATTTGTGATTGTACTGAGATTACTGAATACTAAAGATATTAATTTATAATTTTTTAGTTATGATCTGCTTGCAGAAAATCAACAATAGTTTGTAGTAATACTGGAAACCAAGGATACCTTAGTAATGGATACTTAAAACTATACATTTATTAACATTATCAAAATCATACAATCAAGTGTTTGATTCGACAGAAATGCAGTTGGAAAGAACATTAAAATTATTTACACTTGCTAAAGTAGTTATATAGTAAAAAAGCAACATTTTATTAAATAGGTTTAATTGTACTTTTTATTTATGTAGATTAGAGATTAGAAGTCTTACCCCCAAGTAGCTTGTCTAATTCTTTAGATCCAGTAGTGATCTGTATTATTTCTGACCGTTTTTGGTGATACTCTGTAGCAGTAGTAAATCCCATCGGGACCATCTTTATAGCTTCTGCCTATGAAAACAAGAAACTAAAAATTTCAACCATAATAAAACTATAGATACCTACTAATATTGATGGTAATACAGTGTAAACTTTCAAAGGAAAACAACTTTTACAAAAGGTTCTTTTGCACATATGGTCTTTCTAGCTATTAATCTTTATTGGCTTAATTAGATGTTTTATTTATTGATTCATCAATAAGAAAATTCATAAATTGGATGCTTGGGAAAGTTTTAACAGAATGTTACTTGTGCTCCAACCTCCTATGTAAGTGCAAAATACAAGTTTTACTGTAGGATGATTAAGTTCCTGCTATGAAATTCTAGATTTCAAGTCAAGAGTGCTACATGATTTTGTTTCTAAAATTAAGAAAAATTGGATTTTTTAAGGAGATTTTGTACAGGTTAAAAATTTTTGGCCTGAATTTTTAGACAACTTTATTTAATTGTGTCCTCTCCATAACAAGCTACTAAAAATATGGTCAGGGATATTACAAGGCCCTTGTTAAGAACGTACCATAATCTTATCTGCCTTTGCCTCACTGATTCCTTTGATGGACAGCAAGGCTTTTTTTGGAGTAAAAGCCACAGACTCAACTGTGTAGAATCCAGCTTCTTGAAGCTTTTTGACATCAGATGCAGATATTCCATTTCCCTACAGAAAAAAAAGAAAAGAAAGGCTAAATAGTATTTAAAATGAGAGATAATGGGCCGTCCATATATGATGTCACACTTTTTTTGCCCATTTTTGACCCCCTCCCCCCTATGTCACACTTCCCCATACCCCCCCCCTTATGTCACGCTTTCAATCGATCAATATGTCTAATACATAGAGTTGTAAAATTCTCGGTAATAATTTTTTGTAGAATATTCTCCTACAAGCAACTAAAATTAACTTTTTGTGGATAAAAAATCTTAGAAAAAAATTCTGTTTTTGTTATTTTTGGTTGATTTTCAGTTTTGGAGGATGTGATGTCACAACTTCTGAAACCCCCACCCTCCCCCTTGTCACAAATTGATTAACCCCCTCCCCTCCCTCTGAGCGTGACATCATTTATGGACGGCCCCTAATGTAACTGAGGAAAGGTACTGGACTTTACATAAGGAATTAAAGAATTCACTAGCCATACCTCTAACTTATGAATCTTCAAAGGGCCAAAGTCTTCAGAGGCCTCAGTATCTACTTGCTCAGCTGCTGCTTGTGCTGCTACAGACATGATTAATACTTAACTTTTTTCGGCTTTTCTCTGTAAATACTGCAGTATCAATGGGTTGTGATTGATAGACACATAAAATACCTATAATGCAAATTAATGATTTCATAATAGTATAATACTAAAATAACTACAGTTAATTTTAGTTGTTGGAACAGATTTGATGAAGTTTCTCCACGTCCAAATGGGCAACAGTCACCAAGAACAGGAGACCAGACCAATAGGAGTCTCCAAGTTGGCCACTGCTCCAGTTTGCGATTAACCATGAAAGATCATTAAATATCTGTTCCATAACTTTCTTCCTCAATTCAATACTCAATATAAGAGAATCCCCAAACCCTAAATCATTTCAAAATATCCTATAAAATCAGCTTATTTTACCTGTCCTATATTATAGTATTAATCCAATGGTAACTCAAATATTTTAGCTATTCATTAGTTTGTGATAAAACATTTCCAAAAAGAATCAAACTACATTCTTACCTTCAGAGTTTCTACAATTGAAAGTTAATAAAAGAATAAATTACTGCGATTACTTAATACCTTTTGTTCTTTGATAAGTTTAGATACATTTTGACTTGTGCAAGATTAATGAAATGTAGCTACAGTAAACGATAAGAAACTAAAAATCATCGATTATAACTTACAATTTTTACTAAATTGTTAAATATTAAATGTGATTGAAGTACTATTATAATCTCTTGTGCCTAAGTCAGTAGTTTTTAAAAGCTATGCAATCCGCAACGAATGATCCCAACCAACTCACCAAATATCGTTTGCAAACACGGTCACTTGGAAGACAATTTTAAGAAGAAATATCTCACCGTAAAAAGTATCCCTTGAAATATATTTAAAAACTTTTAAAATTCGGTTTTAGATGAAAGTGAACTGATGGTGAACTGTTTTAATGAATCATTCAACGAGATACAGCATCTGCAACATGCAACAACAATGCAAACTTCGCGCGCGCTTTGAAAGTTTGTTTTGTTTTGAAAAGCACCAGTGCAGATCCGCAAAAAAGACCAAAAATATATTTTTAAAAAGAGGAAATATATTAATTTTGAACCAAAGTATCATTTTTATAAATAAAATTTCAAAATTTTTGTGGTTTTAGTTTTAACCTTAGACTGATTTTTAAAGTTTTTTTATGTGGGAACAAGAATGCGTAAGAAGGGTATGGATCTGACGTCATCAAGAAAACAGCTGACCGAACGGAGAAAGCGCTGTTCGTTCTTTCACTAGCGCGTTCCTTTGAGAAAGAGCGCTTTTTGGATTTTGGAAATTATGGGCCTCAATAAGTTTCAAGATGTGACAACCATTCTTTTTGATTTGGATAACACTTTAATAAATACAAGAGCGGCAGATCTCTCAGCATGTGAACAAGTATGTATTAATTAATTAGTTTATTTATTTTTAATTACAAATATTAGTGCAAGGATGTTATTTTAATATGAAGTAAATACTGAGGATAAAAATTAATTAGAAAATATGCGTCTTGGTAAGCTGCCTGTGAATAAGATATGTGTTTATTAACATAACCAAATTCAGTATCAATACTCGTTTTTAAAAAACAATAAAATTTGTATTTTTAGGAGGTCTAAATGGGGTCCAAATGAATTCAGTCTAACAAAGGGGTTTTTCTAGGGTTTTCCCATTCCACTTAATAGATTATTTTGAAACGTTGCTAAAATTTTAATGAAAGGAATCAATAGTGTTATGATATCATAGACCAATATTCATATTAATATTAAATTTATTTATTTCCAATGTTTTTATTATGGAAGAAATGCTTTGTTATCTTGGCCCTCACCTCAAACTAATCTTTGTCTTAGATAAGACTCGTGATTTTTTACTATTGCACCCGTTATCGATAGTCAATCAAGATTCTTGCTTTTATCTCCTTAAGACGACCAACTTCTGGATCCCTATAACCTACTGTAACCTCCCCCCCAAAAAAAAAGCCTTTCATTACTGAATGATAGGTAAGTGGTGGTTTTGTCTTCGGCTACAAAAAATAGACTTCATAAATAAAGAAAAAAATTAACTAGATTTAAACAAAAAATGCTTTGTTACAGTTTAATTGGGCTCGCATTTCTCAATTCAATAACACTTTAATATGCTACCATTTTCTATCATCTAACTCTAATTTAAAGTTTCTCTCTGCCATGTGAAATAATTTGATTACGTTTTATCTAATTTTTAATTACAAATAAATAAAAAAATATATAAATTTCAAAGGTTTAAAAAAAGGATTTCAACATGGTTAATAGTACCTTAAACACTAAAAAAGTTTTTCTTTAATGAAAAATAATTTCTATCTTACTGTTGAAAATTAGATAAAACTCATACTATATCTGTGCTGCTTATATAAAAGCCGCAAGTTGTTCTTTTTTGGAACTTTTTAATAGCCGGGTGCAAATCTCACTAATCGGGCTTTGTTGGCGTTTTATCAAAGGTATTAATTTAAATTTCCCTAGACAGTAAGTTGCCTCACTGCTTTTTATCCCGAGCAAAAATAAATAAAAGTTTCTACAACTCTTTAAAAATTCAGCTTAAGTTTATTATATGAAAGGTTGAAAGGATGTATAGTATATATTCAACTTTAGCAAAGCATTCAAAAACTGGAAATATGAACGTTAAAAATTTTTGGTATTAGTATTTATAAGTTTTTTATATTGCAATTGCAACTATTCTACGACTTGAAAAACGCGCCCATCGATATCGAAGGAAGGAAGGAAACACTTCACAAAAAAAAAGGTGTACACACTTTTTCGCAACTTCTGATGACTGACGTTACCTTTACGTCAGATGCCTGCGTCATTTGTTGTGTATAAGCTGATGAATGGGAGATTTTTTAATGCAATACAAGTCTCGGATTACACAATAGTTAATCTGTATGTTGCCAGGTATTGAGATAAATATATGACTTTGGGGCCAGTTTCAATGTTTTTGAATGTCGCAGAATTTCAACACCGACTACAACTTCCACTGATTGTGGGAAGGATTTATGTTTGACGTTACATAGGATTTTTTTCATGTTTGTCATCTTTTTTCAATGCGTATTAACCCGTTGGGACGCGCGGGGTCATTTTATAACCCCAAGCTCTCATTGACTTTTAGTAGGGGAGCCCAGAGTGTTTTTGGGTAGTAACTCGAGTCTCGAGAGCGTCAGATAATCATAAGAGGGATACCTTGCATGCTTTTGAGTAACTCCACCAAGTAAAAGCTCTCTATGTTGGTGTGTAAGTTTAGAACAGCCCGTCAGATTTGTAAAAAAAAATTAGTTAAATGGACATACTCGAGCGTGTCAGATAATGATAAGGTAGGTTAGTTACCAGCTAAAAAGTGTACATTTTCTAAAATCTGCCGATTTGAGCGGTGGGTAAGGAGCGGGAGGGTTACAAAGTTGCAAAGTAAAGCCAAGACCGGTAAGACGCTATCGCTCTTTTTGAGAAAAATGTACGAAACAAAATGTTTTTAGACTAGTAGCCAGGAAACTAGGCTCAACTAGTTGTAAACTGTCTTGGTAGCCAATCTGACGCGCTCGAGTATGTCCATGTAACTAGTTTTCTTTCAAATTTTGACGGGCTGTTCTAAACAAACCCACCAACATGGAGAGCTTATATTTGGTGGAGTTACTCAAAAGCATGTAAGGTATCTCCCCTATGATTATCTGACGCGCTCGAGTAAATCCACATTTAGCATCATGGGCTCCCCTACTATTTCGTTTTTACGGAAAACTACCCATCTGTGCATTCCTTTCATATCAGTAGCTGAGTTTCTGACCCTTATCTACATGCTAGAGTGAATTCATGGAATTCCATTCATTCTTCAGCCCCCCACACCCACTTTCTTTGTTACTGAGGCTATGGAATGACCCCCGCGACGCTTTTCGCTAGTCCTGCATATCACTTCTTTCGAGTGCGAGATGCAGTGTCAGGGCTCGATTTGAGGTGGTTTTTATATTTTTTATGTATTTTTTGGAAATGTATAAAAAAGATAAAGTAAAAATTCATTTAGATTTAATCTAACTCTTTTTTCTTTTCCAAGAAAACTTTGATTACAGACAAAAAACGTTACAGTTTTCTCATTGACTTTTATGTAGTTTTCTTAGAAAAGTATCAGTTTTTGATTGTTAGGATCATAGGATGAAAAATGTTATTTTTTATTCTACTGCGCGTAAACTATACAGGGTGTTTCAAAAGTCCGTTTCACGGCTTTTATTTGGAACCAACGTCTCCTAGGGTCCTAGAAGTAAGGTCTACCCCTAGGTAAGTTACCCTGGAGAATCCATTGAGAGTACTTACAGCGCCCCTAGCGGCAAAATAAAAAAGTTAAAAAAATTAATTAAAAAACTAAAGGAGATGGAGCAAACACCTCAGTGAGACTATTGTTGCCACTGTTATAATTATAACTTAAGTAACTCACTGAAAAAATTTCATGAAAATATCGTGAATATTCGCGGAGATATTAGCATGTGAAAATAGACGTTTTTCAGGCCTCAAAAAAGGAAAATTTCGGAAATTTGCAAGTTTTTCACAGTTATTATGTAGTTTTGTGCCTTTTTAGTTAAATGAAGTGAAATTTTAATCAAAACATCAAAAAAATTAGCAAATTTTTGAAGTTTTTCTTTTTTGATGCCTGAAAAAGTGCTATTTTCACATGCTAATATCTCCGCGAATATTCACGATATTTTCATGAAATTTTTTTCAGTGAGTTACTTATGACAATGGCAACAATAGTCTCACTGAGGTGTTTGCTCCATCTCCTTTAGTTTTTTAATTAATTTTTTTAACTTTTTTATTTCGCCGCTAGGGGCGCTGTAAGTCCTCTCAATGGATTCTCCAGGGTCACTTACCTAGGGGTAGACCTTACTTTTAGGACCCTAGGAGACGTTGGTTCCAAATAAAAGCCGTGAAACTGACTTTTGAAACACCCTGTATATATATATAACCACTTGTCAACTTTTATTCCATTCTAAATGCTGCTGGGAGAAATACAAGAATAACATTTGTATTTAATGAAAATCTGCGTATTTTGTATAAAAATAGACGACGTTTCATCAAAGACCTGGCTTTTCCACTTATGAGTGATTACAGAACAAATGAGTGATGAACAAATAAGTTTAAAAAATGAACTTAGAATGGAAATAGAAAAATATCAGTTCAAATGTCTAAAAATTTATTGTTCCAATTAAAAAAAAATATTTTTAACTGTGTAGAAAAGAGCTAAAAGGGTTGGGGTCATTCCATAACCCCCGCGAGTCTCAACGTTCGCCCGGTAGGCGCGAGTCCCACCGGGTTAATTAAAAAAGAAAATGTGCCGAAGCATTTTTCAAGCAAAGTTTGCAAACACAAGAAATACAGATTTCTTTTTTTTTTTATATAAAGAATTGTGAACTTTCCACCTGAACCACCTGAACTTTCTTCAAGTTGGGCACATTGTGAAAATTATTATCTCGAAAGCGTTATTTCAATTACTTAACCATAAAAAATTCGAGAAATACTAAAGTGTAAATCTTTGAACCCAACATTTTTTTAAAAAAAGAAATGCTTATTTTAAAGAATTTCAGAAATTTTCAGGCTTAAACTGAAGATATTTACCAGTTTTAAAAATCTTTCCAGGTACTTTTCTTCTTAATATGCAACACATTTTGACAAGGGTTTTAAATTAAAAGCCAGAAAAACAAAAGAAAAGAGTGGGCGTGGGAGTTTTTTTCACCTAACTAACAACGACATATTTCCTTTCGAAATTGCTAACTTTTATCTTAACATTTTTGTGAATGCTAAAACCAGGGTTCATCCCTCTCCTCCTCAGGTCTGTCAGCACTTGCAAGACCAAGGTGTGAGGCCGTCGGCCGCCCAGACCGCCTGCGAGAGCTTCTACGCGGCGCTCCGCAAGCACCCGCAGGACCCCCTGGACCCGGACTCTGAGCCCGAGGAGTGGCGGCAAACACTGTGGCGGGAGGCCCTGGGGCCGGGACTGTCGGGGCACGCGGCCACCGCCTACGCCCTATGGCGTGAGGCCCGACTGGCAAGGCTGCGGTTGCTGCCGGGGCTGGAGCCCCTGCTCGCCGAGCTCAGGGGCAAGTACAAGCTGGGCATCGTCACCAACGGGCCCTCCGCCAGTCAGTGGGAGAAGATCAGGAGGGTCGGCGTGGCCAAGTTCTTCGATGCCATCGTGGTGAGTAGAAACACCTATTATATTCAGTTTTTAAGTTTTGTCTGAGTTCTTTGGATTGAAAGTTGGGTAATCAGGATGGATTGTGAAGAGTGCTTTTTTGCCTATAAAGGTCTAATTTAACTGCCAAAGAATTGAACAAAAGCATCATATTATCTCGATCGCCTCTTGAATCTCCCTTTCCTTTTTGTATTAGCTGGTTTCCTAATTGGGGATTGGGGCTTCTCTAGAAGTTTTATATTAGTGGTTCATAAAAATTTGGGTACTTTAAATCCGTGTTAGATTAAAATGCATGAAAAATGTCCTTGCTGAAACAGTAACTTAAATTTTTTTTCACGCTATTTTTTAAACATTGTTCGAGAGAGGATTATCAGATCCCCATTGCCATTGCCATTATTACCTTAAGAAAGAGCAGTAGCAAACATCAGCTCCGTATATGAATCCGTTTCCTGTCCTTATGAATCTGTTCTGGGTGTCGACTTGGTCGACCACGTTAGAATCTAAATTTTACACTACAGCATATATAGAGAATGACCATAGAAAAGGATTGAATTTACTCCCATATCTCTTCCCTAAATTCCAATATCCCCTATAATACTCCAATATCTACGCCACTGAGGTAGGAGACCAGAGCTCTACAGCCGATACAGCATATTCACGTTGTTCCTCTTGTATCGCAGGTGAGCGGGGACGTCCACGTGAGCAAGCCGTCGTCCGGCATCTTCGAGGAGGCGTTCCGGCTGCTGGACGCCTCGCGGCAGGAGTGCGCGGTGGTGGGCGACCGCTTGGACACGGACATCTTAGGTGCTGTGAGAGCGGGGGTGGCCGCCTCGGTGTGGGTGACCTCCGAGGGCACCCCCGACGGCGACCCTCGCCCCGACTTCCGCCTCGCGCGCACCGCCGACCTGGCCCGCCTGCTGCCTCCCGATGCGCCCCTCAGGGGCTTCACCACCAAGTGCAGGGAGCGTGCCCTGGAGGTCCTCCGGGACGAGGCCTACAGCAGGATCGGCTGAGGTCGACCATCTTCCATGCGAGCTTCCATGTAAGTATGGTTATCATCGAGTCGGGTATATAATACAGTGTTAATGATCACATTGTCAGCTGTGGATGAATCAGTACTGTACGTACACCTTTCGAGCAGTAATTGAATTAAAAAAATCGTAGAGGGTTTTTCTGACGGTTATCTCTTGAAATCCCCCTCTGGGTATTTCTTATTATACTTCAATGGTATGGTGGTACTATTCCAATGCCGTTTATCCTAGTGTGAATTCTACTATTTTTTTTTTTTTTAATTTAAGCGTTCAATTTAAGTTGTAATGTTTTAGGGTGTGTGATAATTTTGAAAGGAGAGGGGTATTGCATAAAAATTTCGAAGAACACTGCTCTAGTTTCCTATATAAATACTGAACTGCTAGCTAGACCATGGAATGATGTATTCCATGGAGGGAGAAAAAATCCAAACATGCCTTTATATTATTATGCCTGTGAGGGTCAGGCTAGGGGCCCTTAATTTTTTAAAAGTGTCTAAAAATATAAAATAAAAATACCATTTGAAGTATTTTTAATAATTTTTCAAACAGGAAGTTAAAAATCAACCTACATTATAATTTAATCGATTATTGTAGCACCAAAGTATTAATTACTGTTAAAAAATTAGTATAGTATAATGATAACATGATGGGAGCAGGCGCGGATCCAGCAGGGCTCCAAGGTACTCCAAGGGGAGGGCACGTTTTGAGGATCAGATCACCTCTACCATTATTGGAAGCAAATAGAAAAAAATTTATTGGAATCAAATAGAAAAAAAAAATTTCTTTCGATATAGATCTCTCCAGATCCCCCGTGAAATTCATTTTTGCACCCCTCATATTTCTTCACCAGAAAATTGTAGGGATTTTGAATCTAAATAACTCATTTTTTATCAGCACTATAGCACTTAATGAACGGAAAAGTTAGAACAATTCGGGGAAAATGACCCCCTAAAAAAAGGGGCAAAGAAGGGAAAGAAAAAAAGGGTAAGAAGATGAAAAAGCACATTTCTGAAAAACATTTTGGTCTTTTATAATCTTCTTTCTCCATTTTACGCCTTTTTTCTCTTTTTTTCCTTCTTTTTTCAGCCCTTATAGGAGTTGGCACTTTCCGGAGTGCCCCCCCCCTCGAATCCGCGCCTGCATGGGAACCCTTTCCTGTTTGTTGCTTGTTGTGCCCATTGTGATTGTACCAAATTTTCTAAAGCAGGCCCTGGATTATAAATTCAAACAATAAATAGCTGCATAGATAATGAAAATGTGAATTTATATTTAATATCACAAAATTTCACTGGTACAAAAAAACTGCAAATTAGAAAGAGTATTTCTTAACTTTTTTACATTATCTTTACTATTTTTCAGTAGTTCCTGTCTCGAGTGCTGACATCAGAGCCCGAACAAAAAACTTTTTTTTCTAACGAAAGCTGTATTTTAGAAATGAGATATTTTTGTAAATAAAGTAGTAGTTTTCCACCTTGCTGTCTGTCTGAATTCGAGTGAAAGAGCATTTAACTTTGATGTCTTTTCAATAAAATATTTTTTTCATTGTAATTAAATCGAATGAAACTATATAATTACTTCCATCATGAACTTGTGTAAAAAAATTGTCTTAATCATCTGCTTTCCTTCCGCGTTCAGAAGAGCTGATCCTTTTTCGTTCCTCCTCACTTAAGTTTAAAAAAAAAAAACAGAGACTAGCTTCCAAATCTCTCATCACGATCAAATTTTTGCTCCAATAGTAAACTTCTTAATTCTTGTTTTTAAGAAGTTGGCAGCGGGATAATACTGCGAGTCAAAAGAAAAAGGTTGGCAGTTGGCACCAGGGTTTGCACTCGCTGACTTTGCATTCTTTTCAAGGTAATTGCTCCCAGAAAAATTATTATGAGTCTCATAATCTCTGAGCGAGAAAGTGTGTTATGCCGAACATTAAAATCTAAATTTGGGTGTCTTCCTGATGGATCGTCTTAAAGTGTTTTTTTTTTCCAGAATCGAGGATCTTATACGACTAGCTGGATCTTTCGTTTTCTTATATTCCTCAAATATTTACTTTTCGAGATTTTTATTTGCTTTACAGCAGCAAAAGTGGGTTCTGAACTACTTATTTTATTTTAATTTACTCTACCAGAAAAATAAAATATACATGGCCATGCTTGGAAACTCTACACTCCTTGGAAAACATTTTCCTAATCAAATTTGTGAATATTCCCCATAAATGTCACAAATGTATGACAGGAAATTTATTAAATTACTACCAAGTCGCGTTTGTTTCCTCTCTCTGGTTTTGTCGTATATAGGAATTCCTGAAGGAAGCGATGTTTTTTTTTTCGGAGAAATTTGGTGATGCATGACTTTTAAAAGAAAAATTTCTGGGCTTTTCTCAGCGAAAGAGAACCTTTTCCTAACAGTGGACGGATGCTGAGAGGAAATATAATAAAAATAGCTCCCTGCCGAATATTCGCGTGCGTCCACAAGAAGAGTTAAATTTAGAAGAGTCATTAGGAATTTCACGCTGAGAAACATTTCCTGTGCCCGATTGAAAAATTCCGGTAAAAAGGGCTTCTTTTTTAGAATAAAGAAGCCTTTTTGTTCGGAGACCTTTTCTTTTTCTTTTCATGAACGATTGTGGAGATTCAAGACACACACAGGCTAGGCTAGGCTATTCTTAAACTTAGTCTTTACTTTTAAAAGTTCTTAGATAGAATATTTGGATATAATCGTAATAAATTTTATCACTTTATCGTAGGAACAAAGTTTTTTATACTTAAAAAAAGCCCACCACATCTATTTTAAACTAAGTTCATAAATTTTAATAAACCTTTCTAAGATCATGCAAATATTTTTAAAAAAGGGGATAGAACATTATAATATAAAATAAAACCTTTTTATTCCATGGTCGCAGTAAATAGTATTTTAATGTCTGCAGCTATATACAAACCATTGAGTTCTGACCCTTGAAAATGGGTTTTAAGAACATTTTGTTTAACATTTGTTAACATGTTTTTAGCATTTTTTTTACTTCTTATATCATAATAGTGGTATTCTAGGGAGGTTGTCCCCTTCTAAATTACACTCCTGTTTTCGTTCCAAAGTGGTTTACAACAGGGAATTTAGAGTTTTTGGTCTTTTTGAATTTATATGACTTATCGAAACTCAAAATGATGGTTGGCACGCCCCATGGGCGGGCCTGTAGTCCATATTTTGTGTACACTTATTCTTTACTGATTGTTCAAGGACCTTAAACACATAATTAAAATAAGATGATAAAGACCCTCAAAAAAGTAGTAAGAAAAATTAAAAACAAAAAGTGGAAATTGTTTTGAAATGAAAGATCTGATCTGTGAAGCTATGTCTTCCCTAGCGTTATAAGGACATGTCAAAGGTAGGTGAGATGCATCATTTAGCATAAAAATAGGCATGATATTGGATTGCCGTGCCTAGAAAAGAACTCATCACAAATCGTTAAAATCTTCTCAGTTTATCGTCCGTGTTTTTCCAGAAACCGCCAACGCTTTCGCTGCTACCCAGCAGGAGCGAATAAATATTTAGGGATCCTTTCCGATTTGCATGAGTTCTCTCTCACTGTTATTTCAACGCGCTCTCCGTTAGAAATAGAACTAGCCTAAAACTATAACTAATCCAAAAGTCCCAAAAAAGATACTGCAGTACCACTCTTTTCCAATCACATTTGTGTATCCAGGTTTTCGTCACTCTATCGAATGTGTGAGATCGTGTTTATGGTGCTTTGGTTCATTCCTTCAACTCCCTATACCTCACTTTGTAATGAGAAAGAAGAAGAAAATTTATTTGCATCAGGCCGTAGCCCGTTCACGAATATTACATTAAAAATGCATGACAAATACATCAAAATCAGAACTAAAACAACACACATATAATCTATCATCAATAATCATAACTAAAATAACAGTTAAGTATTAATAGATTAAGTATTAAACAACTCTCCAACAGGAACCGGCTCAACTTTTGAGCTGATTTAATAAAATTTATTATAGTAAATTTTATTAAATCAGCTCAAAAGTAAAAAAATCCTTATGGTTATGTGTGAGAAAAGCAAAAATTATATAGATACTTGATAAAGGGTGACAGATATTTTAATTTATAAAAATTATACATTGGTAAAAAAAAAAGACATATTCCCGAGATTCGGAAATATGTCTTGGGGTTTCCTATAGATTACAAAATTTGCAGTTGTAATGTGGAGTTATCTTAAAAATTATGTTATGAGAAAGAGAAAGAAAATATGGTGAATTATTGAGAAAGAATGGGGGGATTTACGAGAGGGATGAGAGACTCTTGTCCCTTAACAAACTATTTCAGGGTGTTCAACTTTTAGCAAGGAGGAGTTTCATAGCAGGCAGCAAATTATCTGGGATTTCCTTCAAAATCCATCTATGAGTAAGTGCAGGCCCGAGAAAATAAAGGTCATTTACGAAAAAGAATTACTATTTGTACATTATGAGTAATTTTATTAAACTCACTCATTTGTTGATTTTCAAGAAAATTAAATATTTATATATATATATTTTTTAAATAAAAAATGAAAAACAACATGTATTTTTTTAAACGTATTTTTTTATGCAAATTTCTTAAACAAAAAAAAAAAAAATTGACACTTTTTTTACCTGAGTTTTAGATGTTGTGATTTTCACAAGTAATTAATTATAATTTTTCAACCTAATTATAGTGTAAGTGGAAAAAATTCTTGGGAAATCAGTTTGTCAACAAGATTATAGTACCATGCTACTATAAATTAAGGAACACTGTTTAATTTAGAAATCTATTTTTTTTCGAAATTTCTTACAGTTTAATTTATATTGAAAAGCTGGTTAATCAGTAAATTTTAGTGTTTTCATTTTAAAAACATCATAATAATATTGTAATATTCTTCAAGGAATAAATTAGTATCAATTTCTAAATAAATATAATGAATCATTGTTATTAAAATGCAATTTTTAGAGAAAATTTGGCAGTATTATAAATACATTTGATTCCTTTATGAAAAAGAAATTAAAGGGGCATGATTATTTAATTTCAAATAATAACTTAAGAAACCGCTATAGCTTTACTAATACTGCAATTTGGTTGAAAGTCGCGAAGTAGATGGTGGATGCTAATAGAAAGTTGTGCTAAAAACACCAAGAGACTCAGACTCTTTTTTCATTAATTACCTTTGCGATGGGAAATCACAGAAAATAATTAGAAAACTTTCTAAGAAACCGAAAATACCAAAATACCGAAATGTACCGAAACCGAAACCACCGAAACCATTAGCAGCGCATTTCTTTCCTTCACTTCACATAGTAAAGAAGTAAAGTTACTAGTAAAATTTTTTGTTCTTATTTTAATCAATCCAAGTTTAACTTATGGAAAAAAATAAATTTCATAAAGCAAAAATTTAAATACATAAATTGACTTAGGGACTTTTATGGAAATTTAGATTTTTCAGATTTTCTCCCTTTATCAAACATTAAAACCAGGTGGCAATGGTGTAAACATTTCTTAAAAACATGGCGCGGTCCATTGAAATTGATTGTTGATAGAGTTGATGTATTGTTGATACCCAGCGTGTTCTGATTAGAATCTTAAAGACCATTACGTTTTACTTCTTCATCCATTAGTGACAAAGCAAAACTAGTTAAAAAGTCTCATTTTGAACCTGATTTGTTTCTAGTTTCAAGGATGGCAAAAGAAACTGAATTTTATTTGAAAGGCAAGCGGTATTGGGAGAATGTATCTGCTACTATCAATGGCATGCTTGGAGGCTACTCTAGGGTTGATAAAGCTGATATTCAAGCATCTAAAAGGTTCCTTGAGGGATTTATCAAAGTAAAATTTGTTCATTTTTATATTTATGGATATCAAATTACTTTTAAGTGTTCTAAATCAGTTTTAATGTTACTTTTTTTTGATAGAACACAATTTTTAACCGAAATACTAAGGAATGCCATGTTCTATATGTTCTATCTAGGGCTTTAATTGATTCAATTCAGTTAATAGGTACGTTACATATTGCCAAAAATTGAAAACCAGAAGTAACAGTTACATCAACGACAACCTCTAAAATTTGACGATATGTAAATATTTGTGGAACAAAACAGATTGGCGGTACTTAATAGGAATTCTGGAATTGAATTGAGAACCCTTTAATCAAATTTATGTGTATTAAAAATATTTGGTACTTGCGTATTAAGTAATGCCACCGCAGCTATTTTGTAGGTGGTTTGGTTTTGAATAAAACACTTTATTTAAAATTTTATCTGTAAAATAACTATTTATCTAAATAACACTTTATCTGTAAAATAGAACACTTTATTTAAAATCAAAACTCTTTCAAAATAGCTGTGGTGGCGTTAATACTTAGTACCATTTAAGGTGTACCAAATAGGTAATTATGTATGAACAAATTTGGATTGGGGGGGGGAGTAGTAATCACAACACCTTCTTACCAATTTTGACCATCTATAGCAGGGGTTTCTTAGCCTTTTATTCGCTGTAACGGCTATACTGTATTGAACAAGGCCCTTTTTGCCTGGAGGATAAAGTCACCAAATGTGGCAACCCATATTGCCTAGTAAATGGCAACCCTACTGGAACTCTTCTCTGGGAGATCCTGAGACCCAGAGGGGATTCCAATCCTGACACTACTTGTCTCTCAGTCATCCTGATAAATTAAAATTTAATTTTTCTTTCTGGTTCTATCCTTGGAAACTCTCACAAAAGGACATCACTTCAAGACATTTGACAAAGGCATAGACATAGACATGCACTATCCTTAAGAACATTACTACAAAAGAGCCTGGGCATCGCACACAAACCCATGTGGGAAACCTTGTAAACACATTTAAATTTTATAGGAAAATGGAAATCAAGAGCATGGGGTAGGGTTTAACATGGTGCTTATATATTAATATCAACACACCTATATTATATTTTAATGAATCAATTTCAGAAGTATGGTAGGACTGATTAATGTAAAAATGTAATACCAAAATTACAGAAATCCTACACGTTTTACGACACTTTCCTATGAGCAAATGGTTTGTATTCTCACATGCATCAGACCTTGCGCCATAAAACCCAAAACAACCAACCAACCTCACATGCATCAGTGTCAAAAGCCTAGATGGCGAGATTTGGCCTGTAATTGCAGATAGAGGAATTAAAATTATTTTACCTTTGAAGTGTCAAATATCTTAGAACTGATTATTTAATTAAATCATTGACCAGCTGTTTCAATTTTTTTCAGGATAGTATCTCTCCCTTAAATACTTCTTATGCATTGGATTGTGGTAGTGGCATTGGCCGCATCACCAAACATTTGCTGCTCAAGATCTTCACTAATGTAGACATGGTGGAGCAGAACCCACATTTTCTGAAAGCATCTACTGAATACCTGGGAGAACAAGGTGTGCAAGTATTAACAAAGTACAACTGTGGTAAGTAAGACAATTTTATTTACTTTTTTGTACAATGCAGTCTAACCCCTTGTAAAACACTTATAAAATTACATTAAACTTATCAAACACAACCTTTTGCTTATTTCAGTACTTCTGTATTAGGCTATTGACCATACTGCTGAATCCGAAAATGTATATATAGCCAAAGCCCACCAATAACTGTACCTACTGCTGAATCTGATGGTCTATGGGAACCCTTATTTCTCTTGATTGATTCTTTTGCTCTTGAACTTTCTCTTTTACTATTTTTTGTTACACCACCCCTGTTCTAGGGGCAGGTGTTTTTTCTTCTACGCTTTATTTTGAAAAAATAATCACTTGTTCCATTCTTACGATGAAGATAAATTAGAGCTGAGCAGCGTAAGCGAACAGCTGTGAACAGATATTAATGGGTTTGGTGCTCATACCATGTGGAAATGTTGCTTTCTGTACGGTTTCAAGGGTCGTTTACGCTGCTCAGCTCTAATTTATATCCACCTTTAGACAACCTGATTGTAACAACAAAATGTAATGCAAGCTACAAAACTCTTTATTTAGTCTTCCATTGACAAGCCCCTTTAACTGTCACTAATTTTCAAGAAAATGGAGACAAAAGTGTGTTTAATACATGTGGAAATGCATTTTGAAAATTGTAAGATAAACTAGATGTTAGAATTATTCAATCAGATTTATAGTAGGATGGTGATGGTGCAGTTATCTATTGTGTGTGAATTGAAATGGGCAATTCCACGGTTACTCTCGTTACATAGATAAGGGTGTTTTTACACATAATAGCATCTTTGAGGGAGATTTTTATGAAAATACCCAATTTTTTTTAAATACTAAAGAAGAAGGTTTAGGTTGTATATTTATGTAAAAAAATCATGATAATTATTGTTAGTTTTATAGATAGGTACCTTTGAAGTTTGGTTACTCTTGTTACATAAAAAGGACATGAGCTTTTTTCTACTGTACAAAAGTAAATATTTTATCTAAACTACACAACACAACATTTAAATTTTAGGTTATTTCAAGAGAGGAATGTATACTTTTTCAATAAAAGCAGTCAAAGCAGCTTTAAGTTCAAATACTTTTTTTTATTTAATTAATCTTGGTTACTCTTGTTACAAGAAAATGGTTACTCTTATTACTTATCTAATTCTTGACTAGACATGAAGCTACTTTTTAAAGTAAGGAAACAAATAAATGTAAAAAGGCATAATTATTCAATATAATTAATTCTATAATGATTCCTAGTATTTACCACAATTGGAAAACTAGTTTTTTTTAAGATAGTATCCTAGGTACTTACGCATTAACGCCACTGCAGCAGAAGTTCCGATTGACTACTTTGTTTTAAAATAAAGTGTTTAAGTTTTGATTTTAAATGAAGTGTTTTATTTTAAATAAAGTTTTATTTTATGATATGTGGCAAAAATTACCATTAATTAATTAAAAAAAATTTTAAATCGCGGTGGCGTTAATACGAAAGTACCGTATCCTATTACATTACTAGACTATCCTAGGTTACATGGCCATTTTTTCAATGCACATATCTATTTTACTTCTTTTTTAACAGAAAAGTCTCCCCAAGCTGTTACAGGGTCTGGCGGAGATGTTGATTTTAATAATATGGGGAATTCCACGGTTACTCTTGTTATATTATAGATAAGGGTGTTTTTACACATAATAGCATCTTTGAGGGGGATTTTTATGAGAATACCCAATTTTTTTTAAAATACTAAAAAAGGTCTAGATTTTATATTTATGTAAAAAAATCATGATAATTATTGTTAGTTTAATAGATAGGTACTTTTGAAGTTCGGTTACTCTTGTATAACTAAATAATGGTTACTCTTGTTACAAAATTCAAATTGAAATTGTAGCATATATATTTTGTATGTAACATTTTCTTACTGCTAGGGATTATTTAACAACATCTGATGAGATGATCTATATAGGCAATTTTGAATTTTAAAAAATATTTTTCTCTTAGGATAAACTTTAGTATGTTTTTGGTTACTCTTGTTACATTCAAAATGCAAATTTTACTGACCCCTTTAATCATAAAAATAAATACTAATGATTATTTTTTTTATATAAAATTATAAAAGAATACTTATAATTACAATTATAAATAAAATATTCTCAAAATAAATTCAACTCCTAAGTAAATTAGAGTTGGGAATGATGTACAAATTTCACGCATCTCTGCAGCCAGAAAAGGGCCAATTTGTTGCTTATTTTTTAAGAAAAATAATTCATTTGTAAAACTAATTCTTACAGAATACTTTTCTTCGGACTTTCCCCTTTAAAATGATGTATCATACACCTATTTACTATGCAACAAATTTTCAACTGTCATGGCCTACTTTCCATAGAATTGCCGAAATTCTAAATTCAGAAGGGAATTGCTTTATAACTTGCAAATAAAAACAATTTTGGATAAAAACTAAGCCAAGGATGGCCGACCCGCCACACGCATGCCTTAAAGTGTCACGGCTGAGTCAAATCTGTTGCACGCGAAGATATTGAAACAATTAGAAAAATAATAATGTGACGTCACATCAATCAGGTTTTAGTGCTCCACCCATCTCCTCTTAACTTAGTTTTCTGAAAACATAATTCCTTTTTCACGATTCCATTAAGAATTTTGAATAAAATCTAAAACCAGCTGTATTATTAGATGGCTTAAAAACTTCTGTGGTTCTCTTTTCATTGAAGTGCATTCCTTATTTTTAATTTTTAAAAAGATCACTAATATTTGGGATTTATTTTAGGCTTGCAAGACTTTGTTCCAGTCCCACACAAATACGACTTGATATGGGTGCAATGGGTGATAGGATATCTGACTGACATCGATTTGGTGCAGTGCTTGAAACGTCTTAAAGAAGGCCTGAAGATAAATGGACTCATTGTTCTGAAAGAAAATATTTCTACTGAGGAAAGAAGTGTTGAACATATTGATGGTTCTATTACTAGAACCAGGCCAAACTTGCTCCACATATTTGATGAGGCAGGCTTACAGTTGGTGGGTGAAAGAAGGCAAGTCAAGTTCCCCAAAAAACTCCTCCAGGTCAAAATGTTTGCATTGATGTAATATTTTAGCTTTTTATTATTGTAAATTTGTAAATATTTACTGGTTTTGATGTAAAAAGAGCATGTTTTATAGCTCATAAAAAAGAATACTCTTCACAACTATTTTTAACAATGAGTTAATGCCTGTTAGATTTCAAGTTGTTTTTTATCACATCTTTTTTTAGCTTCATTACTTATTTAACTTTGTAGCATCCTTAAGTGACATTGAAAAAATATTACATTGAAAAATAATATAAATCAAATAACAGAGTTATAGAAAACTATAAATTCATTACTTGAATTACTCATCCTATTTTTAATTATTTCGACTTAATTTTAATCAGGGTTTTTACCTTGAGATTTTGCTATGGATGAAAAAGCATATTTTAACTTGTTTTTAAAATGTATTATGTTTTGTATTTTATTAAACTTTTATAAAAAGGGCAGTAGCAGGTTTATTTTTGAGACTGCATATTTCTTTTAATGTAAAGGTTTTCCCTCTATAGTTGTTTAATTTAAAAAATCACTTGTACTTCTACTGTCATAATTTATAAGTCGCAAAAAAGACATTGGGCAAATTCTTCCTTTACTTAAGTTATAATTTAAGCCAAGGGTAGGCAAGTAATTTTAAGTGTGGTCCAAATAGTTAGGACATTTTTATCTAGGTTCAGCAAAAAAATACTTTAATTTACTTTTAATAATTATCTTCAGATACACATATTTCATGTAATTTGAGTACCATTACCTCCTTCATTAAATTTTGTTAAACTAAAGAAAAAATTTCATTTTCTGTTTCAACCATTTCATATCACAGCAACACTATTTAAAGTATCAAATTACTTATATAAATATTAAAAATACATTTCATAAGGCTATCACTCAAACAAATGGCCTTCATCAGCAAGAGAATACTGAGGGAAGACCCAGGAATGGGGTATTCTTCCCTGAAGGATTAATTTTTCACATTTCTGCACCCCTCTTGAATTATACTGTTCAAAACCCTTGAATTAACTTTTGTCATAAGTACTACTAAATTGTTTTAATAGTTTTTAATTGAAAGGGGGTCGGGGAAATTTTAACATGTAAGTTTGGGAAATTTGACTTATCAATTCAACTTATTTTTGGTGTGCATAATTGCTTTGGGATTACAACCCAAATATTTCAGGGGGTGAAATAATTTGGGAATGGTGCCTTCCTAATCAGGGGATGTATAAGGTAAAGCGGGGCTATTTAATACAACAAAATTCAAACTAATTTTTAAGTTGAAAAAATTATTTATTCTGATACTTTTTTTCTAAAAATATCTAAAAGTGACTCAATTTTTTGAAACAAAAGAATATAAGTTGGATGAAAATTAAAATATAACCACTTTTGTAAAACATCAGTTTTGTATTAGTGTGCCCCACTGGTGGTGCAGTTGAATACATTGCTAAGGGCACATTGATACAGTGATTTATTTGGTCAAAAATAGTAATTAACAAACATTTGGAAAAATAATAACCGTTGAAAAAGATGAAAGTTAGTAATTCGAAAAGCAATACTGTAGATAAGTTACAATACATTAATACAAGCATAATTGCTACAAGAATTTTTGAAATCGTTAAACGTTTGACTTGTGCAATGTGTTTAAAGTTTTGATGCTTTGGTCATTTTTGCGAAAACAGCCAAAAATTTTTAATGGTTGAGTTCTTTCATTGTTGGTAGTAAGGGCCTAGTTTCGTTACTTTGTACCTGAATATTTAAAAGAAATTAATTTTTAAAGTTTTAAAAATTGTGTAAAGTTGTTTTCTTTGTATTCTTAAAATAGCCATAACTAATGAACATTCATGAATGCAACTACCCTGAAACTTGCAACATGGGGGATTCTATTCATATATCTTTTCTGTTTAAATGGCTAATGACTATCTTATTATCATGACAAACTTTTTTATATTTTCAAAAAGTATTCAAACTTTTTAAATTAAGAAAAAATAAAATAAATAAAGAACCAAATTTTTGTGAATTTTAAAAATTTTAAAAATTTTACTTATTTTATTGCAATTGAATATCTCTTAATATATGTGTGTGTGAAGTTTTAAGTTGAAATTCCAGGGTTGTTACGTTTAAAACACTTGTTTTAAACACGTTTAAAACAAAGCAAAAAAAACATTGTTTAAAACACATGTACTTTTTAGTAATTCTTTTTCTATGAACAGATGGCATTAGTATATAAAACTGATTTTGATTTTTATTTGATTGACTTTATTTGATTTTTTTCTAGAAAGTTATTTAGTAAAGAATACAAATAAACTTGTTTGAAAATCATATTTTTTTTTATAATTGACCTGTTCTTTGTTTTATTTTAATATTTTAAACGATCAATGATGCTAATGTCGTCAAAATATGCAATGAACTAAAAAGGACTGAAAAGAATATGCATATAATAACTTATAAATGTTCAGCTCGTATCTTAAACCTTTTAGCAAAATATATTGACATTTCTAATATTAAAGCTGAAGTTGTTGACATAGTAACATATTTCCAAAACAATCATTTTACTTCGGCCAAGCTCCAAGAAACAGGTGCTAAAAAGCTCAAGATGCCATCTGATGTCAGGGGTAGCTTTGTTAATCCATTTTCAATTTTAAAAACTTAATTTAATTTTTTTAAATCATGTTTTTTTTTTAGAATTTCTGTGTCGAGGGTAAAAAAACAAATAAAACGTTTTAAACAAAAAAAAACACGTTTAAAACAAAAAAAACATGTTTTTGTATTTTTTAGAAAAAAACGTGTTTTTTTCCAACCCTGTGAAATTCCAATATTATAAAATAAAAAATATTTGGCTTTGATTTGTGCAATTTCTGCAAACCTTCTTTATTAACAGTTAAATACAAATTTATGTATAGAAAGTTAATAAAAAGCCATTAAATTATCAATAAAAAATAACAGATTTTTACATACATTTAATGTCAAATGTTCTCCCAAATTTCTATTCATTATGAGTTAATGCAAGCCGCAAGGATAACCTTAAAAGCAGCTTTGACTCTAAAGACTGCCTTTTTTCATGCTATTTGAACATTATTTGTATGCCGGGATTCTGTTTTTAAGCATATTTTAAGTAAGTAGTTTTGTTTTGGATACTGGGCAACTTTTAGACGGATTATGAGTTTTTCCTAGCTGAAATCTGATACTACCCCGAAAATAAATCTTGAAAAATATGATGCACTTTTTTTTACAAGTATGTATTCCTTCAAGTTTTATAAAAAATGATATTTAATTCTGGAAATATTAAAGTTCAAAAACTGAATTAAGGCCTAGATCTAAGCTATCTAAGAAAGGCTACCCAAAAAAAAAAAAATCAATATAAAAAATATAAATTGTGGAATTATAACATTTATTACTTTTTAAACACATTGTCATAAAATGAAAAATTTGATTACATTTGACATTATTGCAAATTAGATGAAAAAAAATTAGATAAAGTAATATGATAAAAGTTTCATTTAGTTAATTTGTAAATAGAAATAATATAATTAATCTCTCTGGGTGGGGCGAAAACAATTGAATCGTCAGTTTGAAAAAGGGAATAAGTCCAAAAACCATGTTTTGAGAAAATCGATAAAAACTGTACAAGTAATGGAATTTTCATTGTATGACCACAAAATTTGTACTGGAAATTCAGGACTCTATTTAGAGTACAGAAAAATCATCAACAAAATATAAGTATTATATTGAAAAATATTAGTTGGACTTATTCCCTTTTTCAAAATAATGAAATTTCAGATGAAAAACAAATCTAAAAAAAACCCACTTTAATCGAGTACTTAGTTCATAGCACAAAGCGAAAAATAGAAAGACTAAGGCAAATGAAATTAAAAAATATTGTGAAACTGAGTCATTAAGGCATTATCAATGGAGTTAGTGAATATGAATGGTGTCAAACATTGATTGGATTAAAAAAAATACACAAAAGTGAGAAATAGAAAGACTAGACTAATAAGTTTTAAAGCATTTTATGAAAGTGAATAATTAGGTAATTTAATGAATGTCAAGGCAAGGGAGTGTCAATGGAGTTCAACATTCACTGGATAAGAAAGGTAAAAACACTTTATAATTTAAAACAAATTTTATTTTGTCTAAGTTTCAATACAAAGAATAAGAAAAGGAAGAGAAGTTAACTGAAATTTCAAATTTAATCAAAAAATACAAGGAATGGACACCGCACTATCAACGGAATAAGTGAATATGAATGGTGTCTAACATTCACTGGATATAAAAAAAGGAAAAAACCCAACTTTTAAATTAAAACCAAATGTTATTTTGGCTGAGTTTCAATACAAATAATTAGAAAAGAAAGAGAAATTAACTGAAATTTCAAATTTAATAAAAAAAAATGTAATGAATGGACCACATTTAAGGGGGATATATCAACCGATAGGGGGTAGTTATTTTTCCTCTTTACACTCATGTATAGAGCGAAGCTTGGAGATTTTTTTTGCGCATAAAAAGTCAATTTGCCATTTTTTGGACTTATTCCCTTTTTTAAACTGGCGATTGAATTCTTTTTTTTCCCCTCACAATGTTTAGATATAAACATTTGTACGTTACCAACACCAATTCGAAAGAATTTGTTTCACATTTAGAATTTTGATGTAAATTTTTACTGATAATAACCTCACATGTGTTTAGATAAAACTGTTCATGCGCTTTGTTTTCTAAAAACGATTCGATTTTCGAAAAGGCTTGCATTAACTTTTCATTGGATGAATGAACTTTCAAATTGTTAGGGTTTGACATCGTAATTAGATAATTAACTGATTGAGGTCAAGCCATTCATTTTGAAATATACTATGAACTAATTGTATTCATCACCTCTCATGCGCACTAAATTGATCTCTAAATATTTACTTATGGTTCTTTCTATTTGATGTTTATTCAAAAAAAGGGGTTTTATTAACTTTTCCATCGAAAATTCGATTTCAACATTAGTTGCTTTTTGAGTGACCTATTTTGCATTAAACAAATCGGAATTGAATGACAGACTTCCTTGTTTCTTACTTTGCGACACCAATTTTATGCATAAAAGAATTATTTTGTAGATGAATGTTTATCCACGTTTTCAATTGCGTGCGTACTTGTCTCTATTTCCAAGAATGTATAGTCTCTCCACTGCACACATTCGCTGAAAAACGCGTATTCTTTTTACATTTACGTATCACAATATTGTTCTGTTGTACCCTTGAATATTCCTTTTTTTGCCTCTGTTGTGACGCAATGTCCTTTCAGAAAAGTTCTTTGTCAAGATACCACAAAACACACAATAGCTGCTCCTGTTGGAAATTGCCTATCTGGGATAGCCAATTCATTTTTATTTCAATCTATATTTGCTTATCTTTGGTATGCAAATATAAATTAAAATTTCAAATTTGTAACGTGAGCCCTTTTTTGGTTTACAATTTTTTGAAGGATCTAATTTAGTCGAGTAGAATTTTGGTAAAGAGTCTTTAATGTATTTCTATTTTTATCTAGTAATACCCCTTGTGTATGTATTATATTGCAAACAAAATCAAAAGATGAAATAGTTTTTTTGTTTTTGTATAACATAAAACTAAATTAACAGTGTTTCAAAAACAAATAATGAGAAGTACATTGTAAACTCGTAGAATTAACATTAAAATTTTAAGCGAAGGGAAAAATTGTTTCAAAAAAGGCGTTATAACAGTGTGGCTGGTAAAATAAGTTTCCATGTTTGAACCCTCGTAATGCTGGTTTTAGTGGACAGATGTAGATGAAATTTGGTTTTTTATGAAATATCGACCATGGGAAAATCGAATAGTTATATTTTTGAAAATTTTGGTAATTGGTACAGGAAAAAAATTGGTAATGATTTGATTTTCAGAAGCAAAACAGAGAAGATTGTTAGTTGACGGTTCTTTTTCAATGAAATATTGAGTATGACTTTTTTTCCCCTGTGTCTTAAACTTAATCCTAGACACCTCTTAAACTTTTTCAAACGAAAAACTTCATCTATAGTTCAAAATTAGAACTAGTTTTTTTATTGCGTATTTTGATTTTCCATGATCCATATTACCTAAATCTACGTTTAGGATAAAAAACGTTTAGGGTTACAAACAGGGTAACTTATTTTATTTTATAACCACCTGGTACATATTATAATTTTTTTTTCATAGAAGTACAATAGTTTGGAATGTGGCAATATCCTTCGTTTCTTACATCTGTAATAAAAATTATATTTGTTTATTTTACACAACAGCATAAGTAAGGCAAAATTTTTTCAGAGCAATTTCTTCGAATTGAGCATTAGAGGGTTATACATTATCCTGTTCTGATACTGATACATATTGTAATCGGTTTTCAATAAACTGTGTAAGCTAAATCGACAGCGTTTCCTGACCCTATGACGTGTCACTACGCGGAAGCAGAAACTGCGTAAACAGAAAGCCTGTTGGGTTGCTAGGAGGAGTTTCAGTTTGCAAATCGTGATAAAAAGACGCTATATACACGGGTTTAACCTTTAACAAAATAATACTTTTAAATACACGTTCTTCCTTTCACTCAAAATTAAGACACCGAGCTGGGAACTTACTTTGTTTGTTAGTGACGTCATAGGGTCAAGAAACGTTGCAGCCAACAAAATGGGGGTAGGAAATTTCCGTGTGGGCAGTAGCACCCAGTCTAGTACAAGACCATTTAAAAACGTAACCTTGAAAATCGATAAGTATCTATTGTAAATACAATTGATTTACCTAGAAGAAAACTTCACGGAATAAGTGTGAATGGATTTGATTCTTAAGCAACCCATATAGTGGTTTTGATTAAGTAAATAAATCTCAAACTGAACAAATGGTAACCCATTGGTGAAAATTATGGAAATTTGAAGTTTTTTCATTTAAAATTTTTAATTGTTGATTAGAGAAATTGATTAAATGATCATAATGATAATTCTCTGCAAAAAATACAGAAGGAGAAGCCGAGAGGGTAAATTGATAGACCCAGACCCTTGTACAACTCAGGTGTTTTATTGTTATTTAAAAAAAGGCGTATTTTCCGGTGTTGCCTGAGTGTGTCATCCAAACTCGATTGCGTGGAAGCACAACAGGAAAGTCAATCGTTCTCCGAATCCGCGCGCGTGGTTCAAGGCCGATTCGACTCGCATGTCCGAACTTTTCTTTTCACTCCACATTGTCCGGACATTCAAATAAAAGCGTTGACAGGAGGAAGCATTTAAAGCGTCGTTAAAAAGAGCTTTCGCTTCAACCGCTCCGAAGAGAACCAGTCGTCCAAAAGGACCTTGAAAAAGCCAGTTTCGATTGCAATAAAGTTCGAAACACTCCACACCTCTCGAGCTCGTCTACAAGGCTGACCGATCGTTATTCATTCCCCTGCCGTTCTCCCTTGCAGAAAGGTCTTTCATCATCACCGTCTGCTCCAGTATCATCGCACAAACACAGTGATCCATTCCTGAAGAACAACTTGTCTTGCAGCCATGTTCCGTCGTCCGATGTTCTATCTCTTGCTGGTCGCCCTGGTGTCGTCGTGCCTGTGCCAGGAAGAGGAGGATGGATCCTCCGAGGGGGGCAGCGTGTGGGGCCGCCTGAAGAAGGCCGTCAAGAACTTCGTTGAGTCTATGCGTGGGCTGATGCGAGAGATGAAAGACGAGATCAAAGCCCGCACCAGCGAGATCGGCGAGTGGACCAAGGAGATGTTCGACTCTTTCAAGGGGAAGATGAAGGAGTGGGTGGAAGAGGCCAAGGCCAGTGACTACGAGAAGGAGGACATGAGGAACTACATCGAGAGGCTGGAGATGCCCAAGCAAGAGAACTCCAAGGAAGAGAACTAAGGACTCTCTCTCCTCACCCTCGTACTTACAGTGACCATGGCTTCCAATTGTTATTTTTTTTAGTTCAGTGTGTATTCAGTATGTATGACCTCACAGTAAGTGCAGTTCGAGAATATCCAAAAACCTATTTTTAAACTGACTGTAAGGATCTATGAAAACCCTATGGGAAAAATTCTCTCAATCTGCAAACTAATTTTCTGAGGTTTTCATAGATCCATCCGGCTAACTGAAATTTGGTTTTCGGAATTTCCCTGATGGGTCGATCTGGTGAATAGCTCAATCAATCATCAGAATATTTTACTTTAATAACATTTATATATCTTTTCCTACTTTAAAGTTATATTTCTCTTAATTTAGGGTAGTAGTAAATGTAGTTAAGGGTACTAAGGGGTCTTTCATATTGATAAGATAATGCTCATTTAGTATAGTGTAAAAATACTGTCAGTCATTTTGTTTTGTTTAATTGCTTTTTCTCTGAATAATCTTGTTTTTATTGTATATAATTTTCAGTTATGTAAATTGTAGGTAATATATGGCAGTAATGAAAATCTGTGTTTTTATGGGGGACGTCAGGTCAATGTATATAGAATTTGTAACTGTTCCCACTTTTTCTGGAAGTATGGTCACTGTACTCTTACTTATATTTGACTTTTGGTGTATATTGTTCGGTCAGAGTTCGTGGCTTATTCGACCAAGGAACGTTATTCAAAAAACTTTAGCTATTGGATAATGAATATTTGGATTTGAAGTGCAAAAGAAATACTTATTGTGAACTGCAATAATGAATTAATAAGTTTAATTAAAATTACATGTAAATTAATATTAGATAAGTAAATTGTATAATTGGTATATTTTCACTGAGTGGTATAAAATTTAAGTTTGTCAGCTAAACATTTAATTAAACTGTGAATACCTATTTTTATTAAAAAATATTTTGGGTATACTTATTTTAAATATTAAGTTTTTGTTTTGTTTGGTAATAAAAGGAAAAAAAAATGATTTTTGATTTTAAAAATTTTCATTGCCTTATAGTTATGCTTGTCATTATTAAAAAATTGCAGGGGATTGAAAGAACAAAAAGAGGCCTTTCACGAGGTAAAAAAAAAAGGTTATAGGTACAACAGTACTACCCAACTACCCATTATTGTTAATACTATTATGAGGTAATTTAAATTTTAAAACTATTACATGCATTGAATAAGGGTTAAAATAGTATATGCCAAATTATTAATTTTTATAGCTTTTTTTGAAAATAGGGATTAAATAATTTTGTTTCTTCTCTAAGTAAGTGAAAACTAATATTTTTCTCTCATATATAATCTTAACATAAATTGAGGATGGGGAGTTAAGTTAATAGTTATTTTGATATTAAAATTTAAAAAGAAATATCACTAATTAAATTTTAATAAGATATTTATATTCAATTTAACATTTCAATAGTGAATTTTCTGCATTTTTAGAATAAAAATGGTTTTTAATAGGGCATTTTGTTTGAAAAACGAAGAAAAAATTAATTATTGCTGTGTTATAAATTCTCAGATAAAGTGGAAAATTATTTTTATTCTGACACAGTCTGTCTATCCCCTAAGTGGTATTTTCATTAAAACTTTAAAGTTCTGGAGAGATTCTGTTAATTTTTAATTTAAATTATTTGATTTTTAGGTCCGTTCTCCATTTACTTCGAATTTTTATAAAAATGTCTTTAGAAATGTTGTATGCAAAGTTCAGATTCTGATTCGACACCCTTGTAAACATAAAAACCGTTGAGAAAAAACCCTTCTGTATTTTTTCCTAAAAATGCTTTTTTGACTGGACTCCGATCGAAAGTATTTTCGTTTCAGCGGTGCCATTTGTAAAGGTGGTGCTGCCCTCTAACGGAGGACTAATGAAGCATCAGCATAAGGAAATAGTTTGAATGTGAATTTGCAATGGTTTCATTTCATACCACTAACTGTAATACTTCTACAGTGGCGCAACCAGAAAAAAAATATAGGAGAAGGAAATTGGATATTTTTTGATAGGTATATGGATGGGTAAATTTAGACACCTTTACTATGATAAAAAAAAGCAAAATTTCTGACCTCGGGAGGGATTATATACCCGAAACTTCTATATCAAGGGTCTATTTCTATATCAACCAACTCGTGAGAAAAATCGAAAATCCGGTTAAGAGGTATTCTAATTTTTACAGAATGTAAGTCCGGAAAAGCCGGAATAAAAAGCTTTTGAAAGACTGACACACGGACCGTGATTTCGCGAAGCCCGTGTTTAGCGGACATCGATTTTATTGACCTTATTTCATGATAGCTGACAAGAGACTTTAATCTTTTATTATCTACTCAAAACTAAACAACGAATCAAAGAGTATCTTCTCGTATTCAGAGTTCTAGATGGCAACAGGTCAGTCTGGATGTCATTTTCTTGGATTGTGGTAGCTTCAAATTCACGAGAACTGTCGGGTGTTTTCCTTGCAAATGCAAGAGTTTGCGTTATTTCTGCAAGTACCAGGATAATAATATAGCTGCCAATTCTTCCTATTTAGCCAGAAGTTTCAGTTTGTTATTTGTGTTTTATTAACATCTTCCGATTATTTTCCGATTCTGATTTATCTAATTTCAGACTTTTAAACTCAGTCACTAATCGGAGAATTTATCAAAAAATGGAAATCTTCCTGCTAAATTTTAAGAATTGACAGCTATGATAATAATTAAGGTTAGTTTCTTCGTTTACTCTTGAGTAGAGTACTTATATCTTTGTTTAGATTATAATCGTTTTATTGACACTTCCAGAGAAATGTCAGTTTGAAGATCGTGATTTTTATTATGGTATGCTTGTACACGACTCCTCCATGGTAGCCCATAGTTAAATAGTTGCCCATAGTTGTGGGTATTGTTCTTATAAAAATGATAAAGTTGATTGAAATTAAATTAATAGCTAGTGTATAGTAGACATGAAATTTATGCTTGCTGAATTTTGAATCTGAATTTTTGTGGGGTACCCTTTCATGAAACCCTGCTTTTATAGGTATTTATTTTCATCTGTGTCGTGTCATCAAATCCATATCAAATTCTAAACTGATGCAAAAGGACAAATATTTAAATGTAATCTTTTAAACTAACTCCTACTTAAACTTTTTTTAGAAGTCGCAAAAACCAAGCCACAAAAAACATTGACTTGACATCAAACTTCAACTTGATTTGTCTCGATTTCCATTTTTTATTATCCATATATGGAGAATGCATATCTTGATTATTCTATTCAAATCCTTAAACTGTTTAAATGACTTAGTTATATCCCAATTTTTACTACAAGCTGTTATACCAATTCCTTATTTGTTTGGTAGATTTTTGATTACTATTTCATTAAGTCTTCACTCTTGATTAGCGAAAATTGAATATTGAATGCACGAATGTATGAGGCACTCTGAATATTTCTTCTTAAAGTAAAAATAATCGTAGTATTTTTATTGCAATATCATTTTAAAGTTGTTTTTTAGTTTAAAGTTGTTTAAGTTTCCTAACATAATGTCCAGTGGCGGCTCGTGGGTAGTTCAAATGGGGGTTCACAATTATATTTCGAAAATTCAATTTAGTAATAACATCAGAAGTAAAGCACAATTATGATTAATTATATTGTTTACGAAAATAAATTTGACCGGTATGAATGCAACTCATCCAATGTGAAGTAGCCATGAAAACTTCTTAGTTTATTCGCATACACATGTATGCCAATTTACAATGAAAATCTAGTTCAAATATCCTTTTGAAAACTCAGGTTTACCGCTCAAATTGTTTTTAGACCTAAAATATTTTTCCAATAAATAGTAAAAAAAATAAAATTCTTTAAAATAATTTACTTTTAGAACCACTTAAAAACACACAAAACTTAAGATTTTAAGAAAAAATAATCAAAAGTATTGCAAACGTGTTAAAAAAATTACTCTTATAAAGCTAAAACAAAGAAATGCAAGGTACGGCACACTGAAACCGTGCGATCTGGAAAACGGAGAGCGGCAGCTGAAGGAAAGAATTTTCTGTCCGAGGCAGCTCGGCGAAGGCTTTCCTGCCTGAGTCTTACTCGGTCGCAGGTGCCGTTGAAGGCGAAAAATTCATAAAGCACTAAAAGAGGTCTCAAAATTCTTGAAATAAATTTTTCTTTTTGACGTTTGAATAGAAAGGAGGCAGGAAGCTCATCCTGAATGGGGTACAAGTAGAATAGATTTTTATGAATTTTCAATTTATTTTAATTGACTTATTTAATTTTTTCTGGGGATTCACGTGCTCATGTGCTCCTACGGACGAGCCACCACTGATGATGTCTATCAGAACAAAAAATTAATTAGTAACTATTGGAGTGATTACATTGATTTGCAGCCTTAATTAAAAAATAAGTGCCTTTGGAAGTGTCATTAGCTTTTGTCGAATTTTGACAGGACATCGAAAAAATGATCACGTGCCCGATACCCGACGTTCTCAACTGATGAGCTCTGAAGTGGTTATTCCCTTTGACCAAGGCCATCCTTTTCCAGATGAAGAGAGATTGTTTCCGAAGTGGTCATTTTGTCGTGGAGACGGTTAAGAGTATGTTCTTCATTTTCGAAAGAGTCTAAAGTTGCTTTTAAGTTTTTAACTGTGATAATAAGGCTTCATAAGGTTCTAAACATAAGAAATTAATGAATCGCGTGTTAAATTTACAGTTGAATTGTTATTAGTGATGGTTAGTTATGGTTGAATTAGTTGGTTTTTTTAGATCTTGCCGGGTGAAACAAAATTTCGTTATTGTTTTAGTTTACATTGAATCTAATTAAATGGACGTTTTAATTTCATCTAAAGCTAAATGTGAATAAAATTATGCTGTGGTTAATTATTGGAAACTGATTCCAAATATATCTGGTACGTTTAATCTTTTTGTTCGACAGTATCTTTCGACTTTTTTAAGAAAAGTATGGAACCTTAGGATTAGCCGGGTGCAAATCTTGCCACAATCAGACTTGATTGGCGACATTTTACAAATTACACATAAAAATATAACAAAAATTAAAAGCAACAATGATAGCGGGGATATTTTAGTGTTTTCTTTTTTTTTGATATTTGATCATTTTTTTGGGATTTGGCATAAAACTTGGCGTTTTCGCATGGCTAATCCTAAAGTACTGATTGTAATAGAGTTAAGAAACATTTATTTTCTAATTGAATTCCTCTCTCTTGACCAAAATAAAAAATTGTAGGTACTTTAATGGAACGTGGGATATATTCTTAGCGCGCGCATAGGCATCAGATCAGGTTTAAAACTTCAGCATCAGCATCGTACTTTTCTTTCTATTGTTGAATTTGTAACTATCAAATACTCAGACTGTAAGCAAATTAACATGAATAGTATTGGGAGATGCTTAGTAGGAATTTAGATACGTATTTAAAGGTTATTGACAGTGACAGTGGCGGATCCAGAGACTCGATTTGGGAGGGGCGATTTTGTTCCAGCTTCAGTCCCATAACTATAGATACTTTCTTTTTTTGTGTGTGGGGGTTAACTCACTAAGTTATCTTATGGCCCCCTTAAGCTCGTATTATAGGTTAAATGTAGCCTTTTAGAACACTTACAGAAATGCAGTACATAGCAATTTTTTCGGAGGGGTGCAAACACAAAAGGGGGTCTGTGGGTCCCCTCAGAAAATTTTTTAAAACTGGTTTTAAACTCATTTTTATCGACTAAGTCCCAAATTCATGGATACGCTCCTGCAGGAAATTTTAATGCACTAAATGTAAAAGTATTATAGTTTCCAGCAAAAATGTGGGTCTGGGGTCCTCTCCTCTCCCAGAAAACTTTTGAACTTTACTTCTTGAAAGTAGTGTTTAACCGCATTTTAGAGACTACATCTAAGGATTTTGTGGTATCCCACAATGTATGCCCAGTGGGTTTGTCGTCTGTTTGGGTGGCGATCGCCCCAATTGCTCCCCGTGGATCAACTGCTGGTTACTGATTACTATACTTTTTTTTCTAGATATCTAAAAGCTAAAGCTTGAGGATGAGGAGATTTTATACAATTAATCTACATCACAAAACTGCTTCTGGTAGTTACATCAGCGTTTGGAAATGTTGTATAGCCATATTTTTAGGATCGCATTTGGAGACTCCCATCAGTTTGCAGTGCACTAAAAATTGGTAAATGTTTAAGCTTTTTTTACAGCATGATATTTAATCTTAAAAAATTACTTATTCATTTAAATTGCTGTTTTAAAAAGTTAATAATATATGTATAGTTTTTCTTTTCCTTATCAAACCCGAATGGCTGACTTTAGATCATAGTATTAAATACCTTTTTGCTTTGATTGTGAAATTATATTAACTTTATTTTGATCTAAACCCTGGTGAAATTCTCATTTTCCTCCCATTTTCCAAAAGTAGCAATTTAATATTTAGGGAATATATTTTAAGCTGTGGAGATTAGGCTTAAAATGTTAATTTGTCTTCTATTGCTAAATTTGTAAAAATCTACTGTTTAGGTTATGGCTAATATATCCAAAACATGGATGATAGATTTAATAAATAAAATTGCATGTTAGTGGTTAATTACTACAGTTCCTATATTATTGATTGATCAAGTTTATGGAGATATGCTTCCAAAGACCAACCTGCTAGAAGTGACATATAGACGTCTACCTTTTTGCATGTCAAGTACTTGTAATTAAGGTTAGAACATCAATTCTATCTGTTCTCTAATTGTTCTGTTTTAATTGAATTTGTAACTTGTTGGAATCCAATAAAGATTGATGTCTGCTATTTATGTGGTACTTATTTTCGTTCAATTTGCTGTTTGTTGATACTTGGTCCACGTCGCTCAGTATGAGCATGCGCGTGGACTTAGTATATACAGGGCGCGCAGGAACTCCAAAGCGCATGCGCCAACTAGGCAAGGAGCAGGAGTTACCAGTGGTAGAAGGGAACTAGTAGATCCAAATAGGTAATCAAGGGAAAATGGCGATGAGAGTTGGAGTTTTGATAGCAAACTTTCGACTAAGAATTCAGAGTAAACGGAGTTTGGTTTGAGAGTCTTGATTGAACTTATGGTTCCCAAGTTCAAAGTAGTACAGAAGACCTAAGAAAACTTAAGATCTACTACCATTTTGAACTTAGAAAATTTAGTTCACTCAAGACTTTCAAATTCAACCTCCTTTTACACTGAATTCCAAAGTTTGCTATCAGAACTAACTCTCATCGCCATTTTACCTTGGCTACCTATTTGGATCTACTAGTTCCTCTACCACTGGTAACTTCTGTTCCTTGCCTAGTTGGCGCATGCGCTTTGGAGTTCCTGCGCGCCCTGTATATACTAAGTCCACGCGCATGCTAGGACTGAGCGACGTGGATCTAGAACCAAATATGTTGGTATTGAAAAAGATTTACCTCGTACAGAAAAATTCAACTTTATTTAGAAACCTAAGTTGGTTACAAAAACGTAATATTTCATCAGTATATAAAGTATTCAAGTCCAAAATTGGTACGATGTGGAAATAACATTAGATCCATTGCACACCAGAAACAATCCTCTGAATTGACACCGAGTTTCTGAAACGACATAAAATATTAAAACATTGAAAATTGAAACTATTTACAGTTTGATTCAGTACATAAAAAGCATAATAGGTCAAATAAATCTTAATTGTTTGAAACTTTTATAATATAAAATCGTTGTTTCGTAGTACAGCAATTGGTTAACATTAGTATTTTCGCTACATTTACATCGGATTTGTACATTGCTAGAATTTCATTTAGATTGGCGACTGCTCCTTTAAAACTCCTTGAACCTTGCGCCATCAAATAAACACCTCTTTCAGTTGCATGTAAGATACAGGGGAAGGTCAAACTATTAAGAAATAAATTCTTTAGCAGTCCATTATTTTTGTTTGACAACTGATAAAACTCAACAATCTACATTAATTTTGACTAGAGGGGTAGAAGTGTAGATTAAAAGAAAAATATCATTCAGAAAAGAAGACCGTTTAATCTTTCTCAGATTTGATCAATAAGTATTAACTGAAAAATGATACAAGCTTTAAGACCGTCAACCAAGCAAATAAACAACGCACTACGCTGCAAAATCATGTGTTATAGATTGTTGGGATAAGAAATCAATGATAGAAAAACAAATTTAATAGTGTTTCCCACAAAAAGTCTTCACTTTCTTAATTTGTATTCTAAGTTGAACGGTCACAAAAGCTTTAAACATTACATAAAATTAAATAAATCTAAAACCTTTTGAGAGGAAGCAAAAGAAATAGAATCAAGGAAATAAGACAGTCTATGGGTCGTTAAAATTTTTTTACTTTGAATTTTTTACGTTTCAATATAAAATACAGTGGAAGCTCTTATAACGTAATTAATCCGTACCGAGTTTTTTGTCGTTATAAGAGCAAACTTCGAGTGATACACTCGAGTGTAGAATATCACTCGTTTAAAAGTAATAAACTCGTTAAACTAAACTATCAATTTTGATGCTTTTCGGGAAGGTGGATTCGATTCCCTCAAAGATATATTTTTAGTAGATTAGTTTATAAAGTTTGGAGGAAATCTAAACCTGAAAACGATCACCAACCCTCAATCGTCAAAGGCAAAGGGATGGATTATGGAAATTGCAGTTACCCGTAATAAGTTTTTTTAATCAACTAACTGAAACCCTTGGTTGTATATTTTACCATTATATCCAAACAGTAGGATACTAGATCGTTGGGATTTAGAACACAGTTCGAATCGCCCAATTGATTTTCCTCATTTTAAGCAATTATTTATTATTTTATGAATTCTTGATACTTTCAATTTAATGTTATATTACCTTATTTTTTGCTATGAAATTTAAGATCAATATTTTACAAAGTATAAATATTTGTGTTTGCTATTAAATTTTTATTTTGATATTAATTTATTGCGTATTTTGGTATTAATTTATTGCGTTCCTTCAAACTCCAGTATAACTAGCCTCACTGGGTGAGGCTTGAGCTGAACAGTTACAGAACGTGTGACTTGAAAGTCACAGTCAGCTGAGGAGTGGCTAGCTTGATGCTAACCCCCTCTTGATTTCCCCAAGTAACCTTGGTACTCATTTTATCGACCCCGGAGGGATGAAGGGCTGAGTCTGCCTTGCCCGTGGACCGGGATTTGAACCCCGGGCCTGTGGTGTGGGAGCGCAAAGCGCTTCCTCTACGCCACCGGGCTTCGCGAGAAGAAGATGCGATGGTTACTTGGTGCTGTTTGTTATACTTTGATATTCGTTTATTGGCTAATTCATGTGTGACGCAAACATACCGATCCAGAAAAGTATTCGATAAGCTGAATCGATTCGAAGATTAGTTTTTATAAGAGCACTTTTGTGCTTTTATAGAGACTAATTTTTGGGTCTTTATAAGAGAGGATTTTTATAAGAGCAGGTCGTTATAAGAGCTTCCACTGTAATTAGGACATTGAAGTTTAGATACAACTTTTACTTGATTTTTTATATATCTTAAAGCTGTATTTTAATTTGAAATAAGTTTTGGAGCATTTCAATTAAAATCTGTGAAAATAAAGGAGGTTTTAGACCTGAATCTGCTTGTTAGAAGTAGGATGATTTGTAATTTTCATCAGATAAAAAAGTTTCCAAAATTTTCTATCAAAATTTAAGTACAAAAACGATGCATCTATGTGATTTTGATTTTAACCAAAAATTTAAAGAAGCTAGTCTTATAACCCATAAGCTTTATCTAAGAATCAGATGGAAAAACATTGGTTCAAAAAAATCTAAATTTTAAAAAAATTCTGATTTTCAAAATTCTGGATTTGATAAGCTTATGTTACAATGAATTTGAAACTCGCTAATCAAGCTTTACATTATTTTTAATCGTGTATTTGATTTATTTTTATAGGAAGTAGCAATTTTTAAGGAAATACGTTATAAAGATAAAAATATTAAGTTATATACTTGTATTAAATTACTTTTGATACATTTAATTTTAGGCTGAGATCTTTACAGTTCTTTGACTACATGTAAATTAAACTTATTCTGCCAGATTCCAACAATGATATAATGGTTGGTTGTAAAATTTCTTGTAGCACAAAAGGCTCACCTCAGTGCATACATCGCCTCTGATAATCGTAAAATTACCTCAATGAATTAAATAACTTCAAGATGAAAAGCACTAATTAGAAAATATTGCAAATTTAAAGTTAAAAGTTGAAGAAAGCTTACATTCTTATTGAGGTGCCAAGTTCATTTTTCAAAGAGAGATGCTGAATATCCCTTCTTGTGAGAATGCTATACCTTGGCGGGGTTGCTGTACTTCTGAAAGATATCAAAGTGAAAACTAAAAATCAATCATTGTGATTTAAAAGGAGAAAAGTGTGGAAATTCTTTAACTTCCATTTAAAAAGGGAATTTGGTTTTCCCATTTCAGACCCTTTATGATAAAGAATCGCCTTGGGTTTAGGCGACGTCTTCTAATGACACCACGATTTCGTTGTCATAACTTACGACCTACCTTTTTTCACTTTTAGACAATTATAAACTTTAAATATTAATTAGAATATTGGTGCTTTAAATGGTTATTATAAAGAAAAGAACTTAATGTAATTAAATATTATATATTCCATTGAAAATTTAAAATTTTTGTTCTTAAATATTAATTCAAATATTTTTATTTTAACACCATTTGCTTTTAAAAACTTCTTAAGTCAATTAATAAGCGAAGAAACCTGTATGACATTCCTAGTTTACAAAAAAGGCCTCAATAAGGCTTAATGTTATATAAAAACTTAAAAAAAGAAAGAATTGCGCAAAAGGGGATAAAGTTTAGAAACTAAATAAGAGATTTTAAATTTCATAAGTATAGTCTGTCTGTCCTCGCTTGGCACGTGTGGCAAACCTAAAATCACTACCCACGGCAGGAAAAGCAGTGGCGAGTGCAGGGTATCGGGTATCTAATAGAAGTGAGATAACCATCTTTATGGCTTTTTCGCCACTGTTTTTTCTGCTGTGGGTACGGATTTTAGGTTTGCCACTTGTGCCAAGCGAGGACAGACAGACTTTAGTTATATAGTACTTAGGTTATTTGATTACAACAGTCTCGTTTTAAAGTATCCTACACAGAAAGTCTCCTCGAAGTTACCCCTCTGCCTAATTACGACCCATGAGTAAAAAATTACACCAGTACATTACAAAAAAAAAAAAAAAAAAAAAAAAAAAAAGTTAAGAAACCTTAAGTTCAATTTTTCAGGAAGATTGTTCAAGAAGTATCAACTGTTTTTTAACGAATCGAAATTTTTTTTTTTGTACAAAATAAAAATTTCATATTAAAATCGTACTTCTTATCCGAACTAGTTTTGAATAAATTGAGGTTTTCTGTAATAACGCCCGTTGTTCCTATGAAGAATGTGTCTTTGGGACTGTTCTCAACAAGAGGTCCAATCCTTGACATTTAGACTTGTGGGGTAGTTTGCTTCAAATGTGATATCAGGGCTTTACCCTTAAACCTATTACCGCCAGATTTCTTCCCATTCTGAAAATAGTAAGATGATTATTAGAAGTTGTAAAAACTTATCTGAATAAGAAAACTAATTTGTTGGGATAAGGTTTTTCGATATTTTTCTTGCGATGAAAGACAAGATATCCCAACCAGTGTATGACATGCTATATTTTATAATGATACCGATTTAAATTTGTTGTTTCTCAAGCGTTTTCTGTTTTTGGGAAAACTAGGTACATCTATTAATATTACTGAACAAAAAGATTAAAAAATATTTTTTGAAGCTTCAAAAGGTACCTGATGCCTTAGCTATTGAACACGCTCATAGACATATTTAATCAAAATATGAAATAAAAAATATCATGTATTCACAATTTATTTTGATCGTGAGAGAAGGATAACCTTGGGTTTCAAGTTGAAAATATGAAAACTGACGACTACCTTACTACAACAGCACTGAAAAAAGATAGTAAGAACATGCGATCTTTATTTAAACGATTTCGCTGTTATAGAAACAAATTTCCCCATGTAGGTTTTAAATGATTCTTTGAGATCAATTAGGTATTTCGTTTATTTGACAGTACTGCATGTTTAACTGATATTTCTAGATCCCTCACTCCCTAGTAATTTATTATTTTTCAAAATATAATCTACATTAGTTTTGTAGTTTATTGAATTAAAGAATGACTTACTTTTGGAGAAAATATTAAAGAATTAAGACCCGCAATGAATTGTTCCAGGACTTTATAGAATAACTTTATTAGAGAATTATTAGAACTTTATAGGTTGGAATTCTAGTTAATATCACTATATCTACCGTTTTAACAAAACTTCACTGAAGTTCGAGGCATAATAATAAATGGCATCCAGTGATTTTCTCAAGAATTAATGTGCTAAGTAAAAAAAAAAATCATACGAAACAATCCATAAGTCCAAAACTGTACATTTAAAAATAATCGAAAGCAATTAGATAATGATTTTAGGAATACTATCACTAGAATTTGATTTTTTATAACAGGGGAAGGGATCATAAGTTAGAACAGAAGTGAGTTACAAAAGTAGCTTATAAAAATATCTTGCAATTCACCCTTTACAAATTATTACATTGAAAAAATTGATGCCTAACATGATATAGGATCAATGCGAAAACAAATTTTCATTCTTTGGGATAAGTCACGTTTATCATTTATTTACTGTTAGCCAACATAATTTTTTAGTACTGAAGTACTAAAGAACCAAACGGACGGGTATTTGAGTTTCGATTAACGGACCAGTCTTTAAAGCTATCAATTTTTGAAAATGCAAAAATACAAGTTTGATAGTTTTTACACGTGAACTAAGGTAATGATTGTTTATACTTAACGAGGGTAAAATCGTTTTAGCGGGGTAAAATGGATATAGGAATTTTAACAGTGTATAATGTATATTCATAAAATAAAAAAAAAAAAATAACAAAATCCTCAATAAAAAAACAGCACGTCAAAACACATTGAATTTTATAATTATAAACTGTTAAAATCTCTATCCATTTTACCCACCTGCCCCTAATCTTATTAATGATTTAAATAAAATTGTAAAATCTTACCTAAAAAGCGGCTCGTTCCGAGAAGTTGATTGTCCGAATTGATCGCCCCTTCAACAACTAACGAGCTCTAATGAAACGTTGCCAAAAATAAAAACTTAATATTTTTGTGTGTTCGTTTATCTCAAACGCATGGCAAACTCATTTAAACAGCGATCAATTAAATGCGACTTTGAAGATTCGCGCTAGCGGCATTATTCTCACGAGTACAGGGCCTATCACTACAGCAGTTACTAATTTCATAGGTTCTTGAATCCATCAGCAAGCGAAGCTTGCTTTTAATACTACAGCAGTTACATACTTTCAGGAGATATATAGTTCACCTTGATGATTCGGAATTACGTTTGCAACTCCAGCGTGGTAAAAGCGCCTTCGGCGCTGTGTACCACAAAAATCGATGATGATGATGATGATGATTCGGAATTACATAGCAAAGTGTGAGGGTTGAAAATGCATCCCTAACGACTAGGTTTTTTTAAGGGCACTGAAAAAACTGATGGAAATAGACACTTAACCCTTTAATATCCGTCTTAAACAAATCAAATCGTTTGATTCCAGCATTTATTGCATGACACCAATTGAAAAGCTTAACCTTTCGTTAATTTCCATCCCGCCCAATTGTAATTTATATAATAAGTCTTGTCTTCTTATTATACCCTAGTAACACAGCCTATTCTAAATATGTCAAATTTACGAAACTGCAACTAGAAGTAAACGAAATTTGGCCATACATTACAAAAAGAATTTGGACGAATTTTGAGAGTTTGTGCAAGTCAAAATTTACTTTTAGTAACGAATATTATAAAACATGAATAGGTATTCTGCTGCTCCGATGTAAAGTGAAGTTTCTTTCATCCTTATGTTCCTTTTGAATGGACGTTAATGAATGAAAAGTAAGTTACAAGATAAACCATATATTGGAAAAAAAATTGATTGCCTTGAAACGGGGTTCTGAGGTACACCTCAAATTTTTTTTTTGAAAATTCAAGTCTAAAAAATGAGTTTTAAACGCATTTTGACACTTCCCTTCACATGCAGCTGGAGTGGAGGCCTTGAGTCTAACACTCTTTGATTATCTTAAATTCATTATTGTGATCTTAAGAAAAATCGCATCACATTTCCGCTATCAAGCTGTAGGCAGGTGTGTGCAGAGATGTCCCAAACATTTTGAGTGGAGAGGAGGAAGAACGCGTGGAAAAATACTTGGATAAATTCAAAACCTTTGAATCCTAAGATCTGTTTTCTAGTATGTTGCATTTTATGATTTTTGACTTCAGTCATGATAAAACTTATATTAGAAATTCGAAATTTTTAAATTAATGTAATGAGTGTTTTTAAAGACGAAAAAAATGTGTAAATACCTGAGAAAGTTTCACAAAACAACTAAAATCATGTAATATGTAATATTTTCCGACAAATATAATAAAACGAAATTTAAATTTGTGGGCTGTATTTTTGCTTTTGGAGAATCATATACGGCCATTAAATAATCCCCCAAAAAGGAGAATTATGGGAATGATAACCTAAAAGAGAACAAACGAATGAAACAACACAAAATTCTTATAGCTGATTTAATATTAAAATTTTCTTCATAACAGAGTCAGAATAACACGTACAACGAGATGAAACAAACATAACAAGGTAAAAAAGCAACACAAATCTCAATTGAATTGAGTTAAACATAAAATTTGTGGAAAATAACCGGTTTCGAAGAGACAGAGTTATTTTGGAAGGGGTTGATCTTTCGAGAACCGTATCAGTTCACCAAAATATCTTCGTATTACCTAAATACTAGGGAGAATTCAATTTTATCTGTGTCTATCACTAAATATCAATTAGAACTGGGTATTACAATTATTATTGTCAAGTGAGGAGTAATGAAACTCTGCGCAGTCATTTGAAAATAGCCTTCATGAAAAATAATGAATAGTAGAGATATGATAAACTGTAGACCAGTGGTTCTCAACCTGTAAAAGTCTGTGGACGATTCATTCTGAAATTTAGTTACATGCTAAATCCCCTTCTACTCTGTCAGTCTGTCTCAGTTCTTTAAATAACATCTTTAAATACAAAATTTTAAGATGAGAGTTTTATTAGCCAAATTAAACATAGTTTGAAATTTTTTGTAACAATTATGGTATAGATTATATTTCATTTATCATTACTGTAGTCACCCCTAAATAGATGAATAAAATATAAAGTATAATTATTATATGGATTGCTGTTAATTGTAGTGTGCTAGTAATTAAATCTGTATATAAAAACAGCACTTTAATGCAGATCAAATTTAAGTTGTGAGGACTATTATAATGAGCGTTACTGATATTTAGTGAGGGGTATTAACGCAAATTCAACAGTTGATAACATTAATCCAATTAAATATATGTGCAACCAGATAACCCATAGACCGCTGAGGGTTGGAAACCACTGATATAGGATACATTTAAAGAGGTTGAAATTCCAATAGTCAAACGTATTATAAAGCTATTTCATGATGGGAATGCATTTAATTGCACGAGTTTTCTGACTTATAAGAGATTCAGAAGTGGTTATGAAACAAAACTGGAATTTGTCATTCTTTTAACCAGTCTTAAGCTTAAACTTTTTAAGAGTCATCTCTGTGTCACACTGGAGAAAAAAAGATAGTAACCTTTTCCAATTGTATATAGTAGAATGAGGATAAATAAAAATGCAGGTAATCCAAAAATTAATCTTACAGAAAATTTTATCTTACATAATTTAGGCATATCTACTATGAATCAAGTATATTCACGCATGTTTTGACATGATAGTATAGACAAAAATGATCACATTGAAAAGAGTTCATAATTTTTGAATAAAAAGTGTTAAGAGCTTGAAAAATACAAGTGTTTATAACAACTATTTGATTTATCTGAAATAAAATAGTAAACTTAAAATATTTTGAAAATAAGTATTTTCTAAAGGGGGTTATAAATAATAACTGGATAGAAAATGTGTGACATCCCAAAATTAATTTTTAGAAAGTCATTATAAGTAAAAGAACTCTTAAATTTTTATTCTAAGGAAGGTTTAACGCGGGTATGCTTATTAATAATATACTTAAAGATACGTTTGTTCTTTCTGTATTTCCTTAACCATCTCTTTTGATTGTACAATTAGTATATGGAAGGGAAATAAGAAAATTAGATAACATAAAGATAGCCTCTAATTTGAAATTCTAGTACATAATCAACAACTAAAAACCTTAACACAAAAAATCTATAAAGAGAAAAAACACAACAAGAACATTCATCATCACCTTAAAAGAATACATTATTGCACTTATACATAGGAGCTCGATCTCTAATTTGTTGCATGCAATTTTGAAAGCAAAGAAGATAAAGTTCCTCCGACCCAATATGAAACTTTCATAAAGTTTTATTTGGATAAAATCATTTATATTGGATTATAATTCAAGAGCCATAAGAGAGAAAATCTGAAAAAGACAATTTTAAGAAATGTATAGAAATGATTTTGCACATTACTTCAAAAATGTTAATTTGTATTCAAATTTATCATTGTTACCCCTAGGGTTGCAATGGACTCTAACCGTCTGACGTCACACGGAACCAACACGTGACCTACTGAGCTTGCCATTGGTTACCACAGATACTACACTAGTAGATCTACTAGTGTAGTATCTGTGGTAACCAATTGCAAGCTCAGTTGTAGGTCACGTGTTGGTTCCGTGAAGTCTCGAACCAGATAGGCGGTTAGAGTCCATTGATTGTGCAGTAGCACAATTTATAGTTTTTGAAGTTTGGTTCCTTCAGTTTTTATCATAAATCTTTCAAAAAGTTGGTAAAAGGGATTCACCCTAGTCTGGCTTTAAGGTTAAAGTTTTAATACAATTCTTTGAAAAAGACTCTTCAGGAAATTCATATCACCAATTGAAATATTTCTTATCAACAAAAATGAAGTTGAATCAAGAAGATTACAGCAAAATAGGACTAAACAAATTAGTGTTTCATAATAGCCTTAGGATCACTTAAAAGTCGTAATAACCTGTACAGTACAGGATCCCACCCCTTTTAATAACAACAGGTAATTCTAGTAATATAGCCGCTTCTAGGTTAAGTACCAGATGAAAAAGTACTATGTATGAATTTTTTTTGTAAAATATTTTTCTGGATAAGCTAAATTTATAGACAGATACTTTAATGGGTATGGGTATAATTGAAGATAACAAAATAGTTTGGTGGTCACAACCAAATAAATATTCTGTTAATAGTTATTACCTTGCGTTTCAGTATGTTTCTGAGATTTCTAGAGAACGGCGCCAAAATACAGTACCCTTTAAAGAGGCTAGTTTGTGATATTGCTCATGAGTGGACTTCTGAACTAATCTGCAACAAATTTACAAGTTTAAGGAGTATTTGCTAACTTAGGAGAAGACCGGCAGAACTTAAAACAAATAGAGGAAATTCCATTTTAAGATTGAATCCTGTGTAAGTTTTTGTTAATTTAAAAACGACATATGAGGTATAAATGCTGGGTGCTAGGTTCAAATGAAGATCCAGTCTGAAAGAAGGAAGGTAGAAGTAGAGGAATTTCAGGAGAGATAAGGTTATACAATCAATCAGTATCAAATTTAATTTAGGATTGTCTTTTTTTTACTAATATTTTGATATAGAATCTTGTACAGTTTTCTCAGAAAGTACTTAGTTTCGAAGGATATTTTTAGGCAAATATTTGTGCTACGTATTAGGAGTGGTTGTGACCATCAAAAAAAAGGAGTACTCCCGCTGACTTATTTATTGGGCAGCGAGAAAAAAAATATTTGTGGCAAGGGCAGGGATAAGCAAAATATTAGTGAGCCAAGGGGGATAGAGATTTTCTATGATATCTTAGGTGTTAGTACACTAATCATAAAATGCTTTTCTTTTGGTGGAAATTATTATTTTAGCAATTTATTTTTATATGAATACTCCCTTCAAACAGACAAGAACCCTTTACGTACTCCATCACTTCCCCATTTTATAAGGATGCATTCATTAAGTTGCTATTAAAACAAAAGGATTGTAGAACATTGAGAATGTTGGTGACCAACGGGTGAGATCCACTCTTTTAGACTAAAACTGCAAGGACAAGGTTAAATACCTCATATTACGTATTACCCCTATGAATTCAGGCCTGTAAAGAAAAACTCTCTCATAATAGAGAGATTTGAAAACTTGAAGACATCTCATTGCTCCAAGTATTTAAAATCACTATGAAATGGTCTAATGAACACCTCAGAAGACAGCCAAGTTCTTTGGTTTCCAGAATTTACAACAAACTGTTTCGAATCTAGAGGTTATCATCCAACAATCTTATAGGTTTTTAAAACCTATCGCCGCTTGTAGATCAGCATAATGAGTCCTAACACTACAGAGATGTTTCTAGGTCCATAAAACAGAGCACCTCTGCTTTCAAATAAAGTGGTTTTTGAATTGTTCTCAGTTTTGTGCTCGAAAACCACCAGATGGGATGCTCTAAAAATTCTTACCTAAATTAAGACTATACATAATAATAACACACCGCAGTTTGACCGTTTCTTCGGTTCAGTTCCATCACTATTGAACCGGCCGAACGCTGGGATTTAACAACGAGATCAAGATTCTATACACACGGTAACATGCCCGAAGAGGCCTTATGCTTTGGTTCGCATGGGCAGAAGTCTGTAAATGAAGAAGCCGAAGCAAGGGTGGAATACCCCTGCTTTGTTGAGTTTTGCACCAGGAGAGGTAACCGCGCAGTGTGTCCAGGACGCACGGAGCTTTGGTTCGACGAGGATGATCGGCAATTCGTCACCACCGATTGTTACGTGTTGGGCTGGGGGTACCACTGGTGCGTACCATTAGTGGAGTGGTGATGGCTCGCCTTGCTGCCGGCTCCAGGGTGGTACAGATGGAACCCGCTGGCGTACAGTTGCTGCTCCGAGGTGTACTCCAGGGTACCGGGGTGCACGAACACCTGCGGTTTGAGGGGAAGGGGAGTGGGCTCGTAATGGTGCATGTGGGGCATCGCTGCGGCGGCGGCCGCTGCCGCCGCCTCGCTGAACTCAGGGTGGAACTTGTCCCTCGGTGACACCGACGCTGGAGGTGTCATGGCCGCCGAGTACGACTCCATGTACCCTGGAGGGTACCCCCCAGCCGCGATCACCCCATACGACGGGGTCCCCCCGCCCGCCTCCGAACTGCTAGGGATCTTCATGAACTGGCTCTGCTGGTCGTAAGGGGGGTCCCCACTGGGGGGCGTGGGCCCCCCTTGGGGTGAGGAGTCCCCGTAGTACCTTCCCCCTGCGATGTGGGATCCGGACCGGATGACCGACTCCCGGTTGACGTAGATCTGCCGCAGCAGAGACGAGGCGGGCAGGGTGGTCTGGGGGGCCCCGATCCACTGGATGGTGGAGCGGTGCTGGGGGCCCCCTTTGCCGCAAGGGTCCTCCGGGAGGTGCTTGTTCATGACGTCCTCCAGCTCCTTGACGGAGACGGCTGCCGGGGCGGCGTAGGCCCTAGGGCTGCGCTTCCAGGGGCGGTCGATGGAGCCCTTGTCGGGGGAGGGGGTGGTGCGAGGGCTGGGGCTCTTGCGGTCTGGAGGTTGTTGCTGTTCCATAAGAGGGTGCAGCAGCCGCCTTTTCTTTGCACCCCGGGACTCACACGGTCGAGGGGCCATGTCCAGGGACAGATCCATCTGCTTGGACTCCATGTCGTAGCCGTTCGAAGGGGGGCCGGTGTCGCTACCTGGCAAAGAACATCGTTCCTGAAAGACAAACGATGTGGATTACTGTTCTCGTTGCAACAGCTTTCTTTGAGGAGTTTCTGGTTCCTCACGAAAGATCCTTCATGCTTACCGTCCTGAGCCCGTGTTCTGCAGAGTGTTTGACCATGTGCGACAGGTGGTCACTGCTGTCTGAGCACCGGCCGTCCGGCTGCTTGGGGGAACAGCAGCCGTCTCGAGAACTGCTCTCCTCTGAAACAAACGACAGGGTTAGTGCATGCCTTTTATGTTACTCTTTCTAAATTCACAAAGAACATAGCGTTTCTCACCTCTAGGGTCGGCGGCGTCCGGAGAAGATCCCCGCTCTGAGTTGCTGGGGTCGTCCGGCTTCAGGTTTCCGGAATTCGGCATCTGCATGCAGTCGAGGATGCAGTTCTCGTACTCTGCACCGCTGTTCAAGAGAAACAATATTGTTGAACCAACATTACTAAATCCTTCATTAGAAATGTAGAAATTATAGCAGTCTTTCCATATCAACAAAATATGTTAGATGTAATTATGCGAGGGGAGGTTAGTAAACATTAGCAGGTAAAACTGTCTTTGCTGAAGAATTTTATTGTATGTGCAAATTTACAAAATTTCAGACCAACCTACTCTTTTGCCATTTGAAATTATTCTTATCGGGGTACTTTGGTTTAATTAAACTCTAAAGCACGGAATTAGTGTTTTAGAAAAATATTTGATTTTCTCTCATTTTCTTCTTCACTCACTTTTACCCAATCCCCCATAACTCTTTATATCTCATTTATTTATTGGTCATCTTGTTCTCCATTTCTTTTCTTATATATTTTTCCTTTTATCTTTATAAACTTAATTCCCTTTTCACTAACTTTCATTCACTGAAGTAATATGCAACAACAGTTTGAAAAGAAGCAAGGAAATTACCCTCAATAAAAACACAAATCCAAATTACGTACTATGTATATAAACTGATTAGCACAACAGCCTAGTGGGCCAAGGCTTACTATGCCTATCTTCGTTCTCTTGACTGTGGGGCCCTGGGGTGCAAGGCATATGTCCTGGTAAGGTGGCCAGTCTAAATGTACTATGTATAGCTAGTAAGCTATTACTAGCTAGAGGGATTGGAATTCTCACCTGAGCACGTAGTTAACGCAGATGATGCTCTGCTCGTCCGAGTTCTTGGAGTTGCAGATGACTGTGGCGCAGGTTTGGAGCCACGTGTAGCCTCCGTTCTTGTTGATCAGTCTGTAGTAGCCACTCATCACTTGGCCCTTGTTGATCACTGCGAAACACAAGAGGCAATTGTAACTCCATAAAACAACGGATCATTTAGTCTTTAATAGCAGCCTCAACTACTCTGATCATAACATGAAGCAGTCTTTTTAGGAGAAAGGATACTTACAATCAATGTGGCACTTCCTGAGTTTCTGAACGTCCTGCCCGTAGCACAGCGTGTACATATTTTTACCCGTCAGTTCGTCTGCAGTGTAGTCCAGCAGCTCGGACACCCTGTTCAAGAGAAGGGAAAGCTTAGGATCCATTCAGAAAATACCTTCTCTCCCTTAGAGGGCGATAAGGAATTCTTCGATGGAACCCGCTATAATACCTGCTTAGTACATTTATACCTTATCCAAAGGTAAGCTGTTTCTTTCAGGATATGTAAGAGTTACTGTTCAGAGATTTAGGGCTGTATTCACCACTACCCTGACCTAATGTTAACATGGAATCAAGCTTAAAACTTGTTTTCCTTCTTCAACAACTACCAATTAGAGCTTTTGATTCAAGATTAACCTTAGGTCAAGCTAGTGGTGAATACAGCCGTTACTGTCGCATTCTAATAATTTTAATTTCAATAATGATACTTTAATTTTTGATTATCACAGGCAGCACTAAATAGTTAGGAATAATATTGATCAGAGTACTTCAACTATTTTAAATCAATTAAAAAGGTATAATTGGAATTAATAAATGAATCTGCGTATAATAACAGAAGAAAGTCCACACACCTGGGTTCGCAGTGTGCCACCCGGAATTCGAAGGACAGTCTGGTGACGAACATGTCGCTCTCGAGCCTCACCTCGTTGATGGAGGGGGGTGGGAGGGCGATCGCCATGGCAACCATCCCCAGGACGCTCACCCCTCCGGACGACCCTCCTTTGCCCCGGCCGCCGCCGCCTCCGCTGGGGGGAAACACGTACTGGGGCCGAAGATGGGATAGCACCAGGACCACCTGTGAGACACAGACAATGAAACTTTGATTCGAAATCTACTCTTATTTAAAAATACATCTCTGTATATCTCTGGGGAAGTGAGCACTTTGTTGAGCATTTTACATTTCCGTCTTGTGATCCGCAATTTTAAGTTAGGTACCCCAAACACAAATTTTCAGAGTTATGAACTCAGCAATGCTTAGCAAAATTGCAAAAAATATTTAAATAAAGGTACGAGATTTCCAGCTCAATTGTCCTCACTTATGTAGCTACTGATTTCTGACTTAGTTAGCTACTACTATCTGTGGGAGATTTCCGGCCAATTTTAAAAAGGCCCAAGAGACTGACCCAATTAACTTATATTGGAACTATTCTCTGATCATCACATACAAAATAATCATGCTAAAGTTATAAAATCCTTCAAAGTTAACTGCTCCATTATTATTCACGTATTGAGTTTTGTAATTTGTTTCTTGTTATTTTTTCTCAAAAATATTGATAAAGAGATCAAATCAATGACGTTTATGAAAAAGTAAACAGTAGAAAGAGGACGTACCCTGTATCCCGAGCTCTTGAAGTGACATCCTCTTTTCGTGAGAGTGGACTTCATGCGAATGCAAAAGGACCGGTCCATGCCCTTGTAGGGGGTGTTTCCATTCAGCTGCATCACCGGAACTAAAAAAGAACCAATCTTTGTCAACACTCCTTAAAACCACACACTTAGTAGGGCCGTTAAAGGGAAAAAAACACCCGAATTGTTCAGATTGTGATAAAATCACCAAAATTGCTGGAGGTATAGTTTAAAACATGCTGAATCCAAAATCGACCGGAAGCACTCTGGCGGAAGCGTTGTTTGGGACTTCCGGTCAAAAACAAAATGGCCGCCCGCGGGCCTATTTTCGGTTGTTTTAATGATAAAAAGATAATTTTGGTGACGAATATTATGTTTTAAAGGTCAAGGATCATGATTATGATACAAAAATGTGCAATTTATGTATAAAAAATTGATTAAAATTCAATAATATATCTTAAATAATGTGATAGAGTCAATCGGTAGGTTTTTTCTCAAAACATTTGTAGAGAAGTGTTTATTTTGACGTTTTTACATGTTTTGGGGGTGTTGATTCCGAATATCAAGTTTGCTGTCACGTGGTAGGTCGGCTTTGTATAAAAATTTTCAAAACATTTAAAAAAAATCCTAAAATGTTTTTCTCTATCATCAGATTTTTGCTTACATTTCAAAAACTATAACTTATTTGAAGATGATCTCAATTACAAAGTTAAAGTAAACCAAATTTACTATAAAATTCACATTTAAACTTCCATTTTCTAAAGAATAGCAGTTCAGTTGTAGAGTGCTGAAAAGCAGCTATTCTTCTTTTCTTCTGCAAAAAAGTGACAAACGTACTACGTTTCCACCCGCTAGAAAACAAATAATATCCACAAATTTTTATGTCACGTGAAAGATAATTTCATTCCTCACTAAAATAGTGCCCTACATTATAATTTACTGAGAAGGGGGAAGGAGATAAGCGAAATTCGCGAATATAGTTTTTTGCACCTTGCAGCCAAAACGTACCTTCCTAGCTGTTGATCTCCAATTTTAGCTTTACTTTTGGTGTATTAACCGGATTAATTTCGGATCAATTGATGACTAAGCATGTTCAAAAAATAATTATAAATTATTAAATATTAGGTATTAAAAAATTGCCTCAAAATTTTTACTTTAATTATTAGTTTTTCGTAATTTTCACAAAACTTATAGTTTCTCAAAAAAGTGCAATGCAACCAATTAAAGTAGTATGTAAGATGCATTATGGTTAATTTGTATTTTCTGACGAGTTGTTAAGTGTTCATATTAAGAACACTATATTATGATAAACAGTGATTTTCGCTTTTGTGTGTAGAAATTAAATGTTACTTCATTAGGTATAAAATGTTTGAAAATAATTTTTTATTTATTTAGAGATTTAGTGGCGAAATAGCAAGCATTTTTTCACTTTATTGAAAGAAGAAAAATTCACTTTTCTTTAGAAATCTCTAGCGGTGATACCGCTTGTCAAAAGATAAAAATGAACTAATACGCTTGTTATAAGAAATTTTACGTCCTTAAAATTTGGTGCACTTCACTTTTTGAGAAACATTTGTGGCAATTTTTGATTTGAATGACCTCTTAAATAAAAATAAACCTTAAATTCAGATTCAACACCATATGAAAACAAATACAATATCATTACATTTAAACATTCCTATAATTTAATACATAGATTTAGTATTTTGTTATATTTTTCGAGTAAAATAACTTATATTTAATAATTTAATTAATTCATAATTAAATAATTTTAATATTTAATATAACGTACGTTTGTCACTTTTTTGCAGAAGAAAAGAATAGCTGCTTTTCAGCACTCTACAACTGAACTGCTATTCTTTAGAAAATGGAAGTTTAATTGTGAATTTTATAGTAAATTTTGTTTACTTTAACTTTGTAATTGAGATCATCTTCAAATAAGTTATAGTTTTTGAAATGTAAGCAAAAATCTGATGATAGAGAAAAACATTTTAGGATTTTTTTTAAATGTTTTGAAAATTTTTATACAAAGCCGACCTACCACGTGACAGCAAACTTGATATTCGGAATCAACACCCCCAAAACATGTAAAAACGTCGAAATAAACACTTCTCTACAAATGTTTTGAGAAAAAACCTACCGATTGACTCTATCACATTATTTAAGATATATTATTGAATTTTAATCAATTTTTTATACATAAATTGCACATTTTTGTATCATAATCATGATCCTTGACCTTTAAAACATAATATTCGTCACCAAAATTATCTTTTTATCATTAAAACAACCGAAAATAGGCCCGCGGGCGGCCATTTTGTTTTTGACCGGAAGTCCCAAACAACGCTTCCGCCAGAGTGCTTCCGGTCGATTTTGGATTCAGCATGTTTTAAACTATACCTCCAGCAATTTTGGTGATTTTATCACAATCTGAACAATTCTTCCCTTTAACGGCCCTACTAACTGTATTTACACCCATTAAAAAAAAAACAAAACTTCATCTTGATCATCAACTTGATGACGGTTTGTAATCAGTTTTTATGCTGTGGGAAACCTTTTGAACCAATAATTTCTTGTTAATTAAGATTACGAAGATTACTGGTTCCTAAGTATTTAAGTCCTTTAGCTCTATTAGATGAAAAGAGATGTGTTTAAATATTCAAATCGTTATATTCTTAACATGAAAATATTAAAAGCATGGATAATATATGGTAAGGAACGAAACTCAGAAAGACTATTCGCAAAGTTCTAGAAAGGAAGGAAAAGGGGGGGGGGACAAAATGATACTGAGAACGATAAAAAAAGAAAGGATGAAACAGGAAGAGATAGAGAAAAAACTTGTAAAAGATATCGGGAAAGAACAAGAAAAGGAAAGAACAAGAGAGAATAAGGAGGAAGGCCCTGTGATTCTCCAAGTCCTTAAAATCTAGAGCTTAGTTTTAGATTTCAGGACATCCAATAGATGGCACTAGTAGCAGGAGGAGCAATGAGCATCTTCCGAAGAGATGCGGTTTCTCAAATTCAGTGCTTTTGAAGATGACCTGACTTACCTGAAGCACCCCTCTCGAAAAAATAGGATTTACAATAAAAACAAATGAATTAAATTTTTACTGATAAGATTAATTTAGTGACTTTCGAGTCATCTTATGGGGATTAAGGCAGTGAGAATTAGGAAGCCCAACCGAAAGATAATCAATCAAAAGATAACTCCAGAAGGATAAATTTCTTTGTTGGCTTATACCTATGTCAATACCCAAAGTTGCTGACTATTTGACTAGTGCGTATGCTCGCCACAATCTTAAGAATAAAAAAAGGCAATATGAATTGTTTCACGAAATTTGAAGGAATAGAAGGAATCATAGAATGCAGAGAGGAAGAAGAGAGGAGTGATAAGAGATGTACTCACGCGCCCTGTCGGAGGGAGAGGAGGCGGGGGCTGAGGAGGAGGATCCGTCATCGGAGGCCACGGAGGCTGGTGAGGCCGCCATGGTGGAGGAGGGTGGTTGCGACAGGTTGATGCCCAGCTGCTCCGCCAGCTCCGCGTGGTCCTGTTGGTGGATGTAGTCGAACACGCTGCTGCCCGTCATCTCCACCTACATGCAACACAATCACAATCAGCGATTCTTTTTGGGCAGATTGGGTAGGTGGTGGGGGGGGGTATTTTCTTTAAATATTTCAGGAAGTTTTCTTCGTTCTTGTGGTAAATGGTGTTTTCCGAGCCATCAGTGATTACAGAGGTTGTTTTGTTTATCTAGCACTCCGGTCTCCCACCTAAATTCCCCCATATTCTGCGTATGGTGTTAGAAACTATTACGTAAAGGAGCAGGGATTGTTTAACAAAAAGTATCTAAACATGAAAGTGTACTATGAAACACCATCAAAAATCTCCTATGGGTATTACTTTTACAAAGACCAGTTTATACACTGACAGTAAAAAAGTACCTGAAAGGTAAAATTAGGGAGGCTCGAAGATTTCAGGGAGATGGGAAGGTGTTTGAATCGTTTATTGTATAAAAATGTTTTTTTTTTTTTTAATTGTTATTTCAAGGACGTTCCTATTATGGTTTGCTTTCGTTACTTTATGAGCTACGTCTTAGATTGAAAACCCAGTTTTATAACCATGCGAACAAATAACTCGTTGAACGGGTCGGATGAGAATTGTTGAAACTGAAGTTGGATACTTCTTCTTATAAATTATAAGGGTATATCTCTATTGAATAAAAATCTCATGAAGGCTCAGTGCCCAATGGTTATTTTCACCCTTTAAACTAAAACCGCGACTCAACTTAGAACAACTTCAAAGCAGACTTTGAAATCGCATGAAGTTTGTGGCTTCCTTACCTAACTGGATTTGAAGTCCGCTTCTCAAAACAAAAGGCCTAGAATAAGTATAAAAAGAGGCTTTGAAAAGTTTCCCTCCCCTATATGATAATTTTCTGTCCCTAACTACCCTAATTTTGTGTCTCGGAAACCTGTCCTTTGAATTCTGTCAAATCTGATAAAATGTTTGAAGACGTTTTTGTTTAAAATTATAATAAATGTCTGGGATGATATCTAATTAATGAAGTGGAAGTCATTAAGAGCAAGTAATTAAATTATTTATAGAAGCTCTAACACTAATTACTGCTAGGTATTTGTATAGGTAAGCCAGTTACATCTCTCATCGTACGTGATAAGCCTCAACTACTTGGAATTTGTCGCGTTTTCCCATTCAGGGGAGTTTATCCTCAACCTTGCACGAGAACGTGGCTTGGACAACCCCTACATTTTGATTCCACTTTGATAAGGAGCTCTTTATTGATCTGTCCACTCGTCCAGGTTGAACTCCCCACAAAAAATCCTCTCGTAAAGATTAGTCCTCGGACTGCTTCCATAAATTTGACGCGTTATCGGCGAGCATTTTTACGAGCCAGGATTATAAAGCCTTCTCGCCATAACAATTAAACGAAGCTACGTGATGCGATTCACAAAGCTCTCTGTTATCGCAATGGAAATGGTCAGGCGAAACATGCGGCGTTTCACTCTTTTATGTAGCTGGAAAGACTGATTCACTGGCGAAGTGAATCACGACTAGAGAAATTATTTGATTTGAGAAGGTTTCACGATAACCTTCAGGAGTAGTGATGCAAAAAAATTGAGTGTTTTGTGTTGAGAAATTCGTTTTAAATCGTTTGTTTAACTAGGTTTGCAGAGAGTGTCCTTGGAATAAAAATTCTCGTTGTGTCATAAAATGGTGAGAAATAACTTCAATGAGTGTTTTATGTCTAAACTAGGAACTGTGAAATCATTTAGGAGAAAAAACAAAGTTAATGGGTATCGGAAAAACCTTATGCCAGGGACATTTGGAATTCTACGACATTTCACAGGATAATAAAAATCGTTAAATAATATTTCTTTCATTAAAATAATTGAATTGGTGAGAATTAAACAACACATGGGCGACCATTATTCATTATACTTTTAAAATGTTTTCATTCTCATTAATTCATATTAAGTGGTTGATTTTTCTGATCCTTTTTGAAATAATAATAATATATGTATTTATGTTTCATTACTTTGTTACATAAACTTTGTTTTATGTTTTTACCCCTGATATGAAACAAAGATACAAAACAAAATAATTTTTTGGACAGGAAATTCCTGCTCCTTTTCTTCTATTGAAATATAAAAGACCATTAACTTCCCGGTGTTACATACCGATACATTTAAGTGTCAACGCAATCTACTCGGAGATCTGTTTCATTTCGGGTAAAACATGGCAGTAAACGGCGTCCTGGCAAAAAGGTTAAGTACAGTTCCATGTCGTTCAGTTCTTTTAACCGCAAAATACCTATTAAGAGACACGAGATAAAAATGTTCGAAAAAAAGCGACCACCCACAGCTCTACAAATTAAGAGGGGCCACGCTAAAGGTAAATAGAAGACAATTGGAGAAAGCTTTTATTCTCAAGTAAGTTATTTGTTCCACTAAAATTTAGTACTAAATGGTCATTTTAATTTATTACAAATATCATTGCTTTTATGGTCAAGAAATTAATTATTTCGGTCTATTAAATTAAATACCGTGTAAATATTCAGAATATTGATTTTTTAAATACTATACAGTATTAAAGTTTTTTTAAAACAAAATTTCTCACAAAGAAAGTTTTGAAATATAATAAAAAAGTACCATGGAAATTTCAAACCATTGAAAGTTGTCTTTATATTTGGAAAAATATGATGACATGAGCATATTGTTTATTTGGACTTTTTTACACAGTTTGCATCCTTTCTTTTTTTATGGATTTCATGGCAGTTAGCCTTTTAACAAGGGCTTAAAAATTATAAATAGCTGCCCTTCTTAGTTAAAAAAAAATTAAAAGGGTAGTAAAAAAATAGAAAATCATATAAATGAAAAACAGTCCGAATAATAAGTATGATGAGGATAACTATCGTAATAACTCACCTGTGAGAGTCCCAGGTAAATGGAGACCGTCTCTGATATGTACAAAAATCTTCCATCTGCACTCAGGGCGAAAGCGAAACCGTCGAGAGACTGAAAGGGAAACACGCATTTGAAACGAGTGCAATGGATTACAAAGTTGTGTAATGCAATAAGATGTAATAGAAATTTTTGGACGTAACAGAATTCATTTCTTGCAGATTTGCGAAGATTCAGTAATCATAGAAATTGCTAAATGGAAAGAATATAAAAAATGTCCAATAAAAAGAAAATCGGTACTTTTCCTTCCAACGGCTCTCACAGATAAAATATAGAGCTAGAATATTAAGGCTGCGCCATAAATTTAACCCAAGATTACATTTAAAGGTTTGTAATTAAAAACTTTACTTATTTTTTAGTAAAATCTAATGCAATTCATCCCCTGGTCTCTAACGATCATTAAACCCCAGAATTTAGTTCTCTTTTGTATTAAATTTTTTTTCAAGTCTTAGGAGCTTATCCTAAAAGTATTTCTTCGTAAAATAAACAATAATAAAGAATCTCATTAAAAGTAAAATTAACATAATTAGAAGCTTAAAACTTTTACTGGCGTGCCACATTCCTACCCAAACTATTTTCGTGTAGTATCTATCCCAAAAACGACACTTCCATGCGAGTTGATGTATCAAAGCACCACACATATCCTCTCATTCGAGAGGTTTCGGATCCACATATGTGTACCTCCTCCTTCGTAATTGATCCGAGAGGGAAAAAGGCCTTTAATGGCATTACAGCGATACTCCCTACCGCGGCTAATTTCAAATTCCCCGCAAGAGCGGCGAAAGCAAATCCGTTTAGCGACTTTAAAATCGGTCTTTACCCGAAAGAGACACCAACCACCCAGAAAGAAACCCGCATTATTTTGCGAACTTTCAAAAGCCGCTACAAACTTCGTTATGCTAATTCTCTGAAAAGGCGAGTAATTGGAATAAAAAGTTTACACTCCCTACTTTTTTGAAAAGTGGGGCCTGCGGGGGTGGGTCCATTTCCAGGGAGGGGGCCTTTCAAGGAAAGCGGTACTTAAAATTAAATTTCGGACCCGCGGGTGGAAACTTAAGTGGTGTTATAGCCAGTGGGTGATATTCCGTTTCTAAGTGGAATATATATTCCGTTTTGAGGTTGGTTAGTTGAAGTTTGAGACCTTAGAAGAAGCCTCACTGGAATCGGTTGATATTTTTTTGCAGGCGATTCTGTATCACAGTTGAGCTTTGTTTGAGTTGGGAGCTGTAAGGTTTGAATATCACGACAAAAACTGCATAAGTATTGCAAAGAAAGTAACCGATTTTGGAATGTATTTGCGAATAAAAAGATCCGAAATTGTAAGACAGCCCCAAGTAAAGTGATCCTAATTTGAATTCCAAAATAATTGGCATAAATAATTCTTCAGACTTGATTGATCAACATCATGGCTCAGTTTTATTGCTCATTTGGGATCGTATCTTTGATGGTATATCTCGCGAATTTTCATACATCCTGGATGGTCTACATTTTTTGGAAGTGAGTTTTTCATAATAATTGAGCTTACTTGCAAAATGTGCGTTCCTTGGTGCTGTTCAAAAATGTCCATCGCAACTGTAGAGCCACTTCTGGACCTCATAGAACTGCCTGAGAAAGATACAACAAAATTAAAAAGGGAAGAACCATTTAACTTGGTGCATTTTATTAAAAAAGATATACAATACGTAATATAAAAACATTAAAAGTCGTACGTAATTTTAATATATATCACAATGAGCATAAGTAGTTCAACTTCCAAAATGCTGTAAAAAAGAATAATTTGAATTCTGACTTGAAAATACTAGAATATCTTGTTTTTGTGTACAGCAACTTCACCAAAAGAACACAATCTGTCTATGAAAGCCACATGATAATGTACTCGACATTACCGCAATAAGATTCTCATGAGATGTTAAAATTAAATACTCCTTTTGTAGGGATTAAAAATATTTCTTATATGATATAGGTTTGAAGTATACTTCAGATTTAAAACAGTATACTTCAGATTTTTTCTTGGTATTTATTTAATGACGACTATCGCCAGACGAGGCACAATAAACAAAGCACAAAGTAGTTTTATACATGAGATTTGAAATTTCGAGTAAAGTGAACTTAAGTTTTAAATAAATCTAATAAATAAAAATTTTTCTTCTACCAATACCAAAATATCTTTAGCGAAAGAATTATCCGTCTGCACGAGATTCATTGAGTTAAAAACTTTCCTCCCAGCCTTCCAGAAATACATTTTGCACGACCCCTGTTTCACGGGCACAACTTCCCCGGAGAGCCCCGGGATTTTAAACAACACTGAAAAATGGGAACTAAACTGAAAAAGTGGGAACTAACCGCATTTCTTTCTTCCCGGCCCCTATTACCAAGAGAGTTCCATTTTGGAGGAACTATCGATATCCAATAACCCCGGCCGCAGGGGTCAGCGGAGTTAAGAAAATAAAACGGAACGACTTTAAATTCAGATCACTTGCCTCCCTCGGATAACGCGATTGCACCCCCCGAGATGGTGGCGCCACCTTCTGGCCCAGAATGGTCTGCTGGACTAGAAAGTATTTTGTAGAGATATCCTTTAAAATATTATTTTTGGATAGGGGCACTGATTTAAACTTGTACATCGATTGAAATGGATAAACTGATTTTAAATTTGTAACTTATATGTCCTCATGGTAAATGTTATTTTGATGTCTCCATATTTTAGATCCGGGCAAGTTCATTAAATTTCAGAAATTGTGGAATAAGAAGTTTATTCTGCAATGTTGAAAAAAAAATATACATACGGTGTAAATCGATTACCTCCTTCCTGTTTGATATCCGTAATGTTCTCTTAGCCAAACACCTCTCACCTAAGTTGCTTTTCCTGCATACTGTTTACTATGAAGGAAAAACTGGTTTTACAGGAACACCAAATTTGGCTATCCTACCCTTCTTAGGATTGATTGAGCTGACGCTTGAATAATTTTCTGAGCAGATTTGTCTAAATTAGACACAAACCACTACCTTATATCACTTTATATCAATCAGGTTTTAATTGATAGTAATATTAATCTTGTTTTAAACACCCATTTTCGTTACCGATTATTTTAAAGATACGATCATAAGGAGTTTTTTACATGTTATTTTATATTATGACTGGCTTATAATTGATTATTTTATAGTGAAATGTAAATTATTTCATGCCGAAATTAAATATTAATTTCTTTTCAATATAACTTTTCTTATTATTGTTCCTATCTTTACACCTTATATATTTCAGTTTAAAATCTTATTTTTCTAGGACTTCCTTTAAGTTTTTCTCTTCAGTTATCGATTTGAAAATTTTGTCTACTATTTGAAGACCGAAACAAAAATGCTAACAAATATGCTAATTTTAGTTTATACTTTTGAATTGTATGACTTTCAGATCGGGTTATCTGAAGAAGTTCGGTAAATGTTTATTTATTTATTAATAATTTCAATTGCAGAAAACAATCAATTATTTTTTCCTACTAATAAAAGGTACAGAAATCTTTCAAGTCAGCTGCTTTAAATTAAGAAAGGCCAAATCAAAAACGTCCACCTTTCCAAAGCGTGTGTAGCGCCCTTTGCGAACGCCCCCCGTTCATCCAATATGCATCGTGACAGGTTATTGTGGGCGGGTGATGCATGGGCGGCCAAAGCCGGATGGATGATGATAGGAGGCCAGAAAACTTCATTAGGGAGAGGATTTGGACTCGCCACTCTCTTTATGGAGCCACCGCAGAGATTGGAGGCTACCTGGGGTTAGGAGGTGGCTGTAGGTTTTATTTCATCGGTTTTGGAGCTACTGGATAATCACGGCGTATAAAATCGATCTCATTTCATGTTAGATGCGTATTTCTTTCTTATAAGTACATTTTTTTCATAACTAAAACGTGGCTATCATTAAACAGTCCTATTTTAAATTAATTGTATATGAATGGAACTACACTTCTTGAAAATGTGAATTTTTTTTTTTTGAAAAATACTTTCTCTACATTAGTATTGGTATTTTCGAAGCTGCAGGGTGTCCATATAATTAACCCCTGTCTTTTAAAATTGTATATGGACGAAACAAGTTTCGACATGCACTTCTCGAAGATGTGAAATTTTTGGAAAAAATACTTTGTCTACATTAGTGTATTTTTTTTTGTAACTACAAAGTGTACAGAGTTATCAAACTTTTTTTTTACGAATTATCTAAACGCAGCAGGTGGAAATAATATTTTTGAAGATATTAAATTTTTCTGGAAAAATATTTAGGGGATAAAAACTTACTTATTTTCTGACATATTTTAAAACGGAAAAAAATATTAAATCCCAGCATTTCGTCGACATTTATTTAGAAAACAATTCAACTCATGTAATGTAATTAAATATAGAATCTGAAAGTCTCCAAAAGAGTATCAGGAGGTAAGAAAATCCTACACTGATGCTCAATCATGGTTGAGTGTATCCATTGATGTGAAAGCAAGCCCCCGTTAAAAGAGCAATAAATCACTTTCATAGTGTGATGCAAAACAGCTTGTCTATGGGAAGGAGAAGCCAACTAAAAGCCTGGAACTCTTTTTACACACAACTCAGATATTTTTTCTTCTGTTTTGCTTTTTTCGAGTTAGCGTTACCAGTTTTCCTTATTATAAAGTTTTATTAATAAAAATTTTCTTCCTATCAAAATTCATCAGTAAATTTAAGTTTCGTTATCTGAAAATGGAAAAGATCTACAAACAGAAACAAGACAAACTGTAACTTCTTATACAATGTAATATAAATAAATTATAAAGAATTTATCAAAACTAATTGAATTTATTTTCTACGTTTTTAATATCAATACATTATTCCAAAATATTCTTCTTATGAAAGTTTTTAAGAAATACATAATAAGGATTATAAAAAGACTCAGTTATAATCATTTGAAAATGACACTAATTTTTATTTCTATATATTAGAATTATAATTTTTTGATTAAATTATACACAGAAACAAAAAAAAAACCCCACACAGAAATACAAAAAAAATGACAAAATGTTTTTCGATTTAGCATTATAAATGAATGATACATGAAATTTCCTTAGGAAATTATTAGTACTGATAGAAAAATTAAAACTACTATTAAAAAGATTTGATACTTTTCCCATAAAAGAAGGGAATACACAAACACATGTTTCAGTATACACGACTGAAACCTGAAGAATATCCTTTTCTTTTGACTACAGAAATATATATATATGTGTGTGTGTGTGTGAAAACATAAATATGCATTTTGTGTCCCAGTTAGTGTAGCTCTTGAGTTTGATTAACGAAGGAGAGAATTCAGGAAAAGTGAAACCACCTCATGGCAATCATAAGTGGCGACTTTCTGATTTGCGGCTGCTGCCTCACGAAGCGGCAGTTCCCAGTCGCACCCCCAATTTCTAAAGAGAGAGAGTGAGCGAGAGTTTTAAAAATGCATATGGAAGAGCTCCATCCATCACCGGGAAGCGGGAATGGGATGCAAAGCTTTCTCCAAATAGAGCGCATTCCGAAAGTGAATGGAGTGACTCACACCTGGAAGAGGGCTTCTCCGCACGGTGCGGAAGGTCGGAGGAAAAGCAAACTCTCATGTGCGGGCGAGGATGTTTTCGCACCTACTCTCCGCTGGGGGTGCGGTTGGGACGAACCGCACCACTTTGGGATAAGAGAGAGGCGAGGGCTTTTTGTGTTTGTTTTCTCTTAAGAGACGGAATTCGCGTAGAAAGGGGTTGTATTTTGGTTTGAGTAATGTTCGAAGAAGTGCTTTTGTCAAAAAGTTAGTAAGAAAAACGATTAAGTGATTATTTGCACCAACAAAATAACCAATTTTGTAATACATGCCGAATATAGAGAATTCTCTATATTTTAAGGAACAACTATTGAATTTTGAATCCAGATAGTTAGTATTAGTTTTTGCCAAATTTTACAGTGCTGAAGACGAAAAGGTTAACTCTTTTAAAAATCATCAAATAAAATAAGCCCGTAGGTATGGAAAACATAAATAACCAACCTCCTGATTATACTATTATTCTGAAACATATTTTCTTAGCCATTTCGTCTCATAAAAATTGCAATTTAAAATTGTGATAGTTTTGCTTTCTATAGTTTAAAATATTACGATGTAATGCATAGAAAGAAAAAAATATAATATGATAACTTTATTAGGGAGAAAATTTCCTTCCCCGATATTTAACCATCATGAAACCTCCAAATTTATTCCCATTCCAGTGTAATGGTTTGGCGAAAAGTTCAAATTAATAAATCCCATGATTTAAAAAAAAAACAAATATATTTTCAGAAACACAACAACCTTAAGTTTACTTTTAAGTTGCACAATCCCATTTAAAGTACCTCATTAAACGCTCTCTCCCACCAAAAACCTTAGCTTAAGCTTCCTTTCCCAGCTTCACACAGCTCAACTCCTCCACTCAACTGCCACAACAAACGATAAATACCCCTCCCCCCAACGAAAAAACCTCGTTCCACCCCCTCAATCCATAACTCTTGGCATTGACTCGCTCGAATACGTTAAAAACGCATCCTTTCCAAGAGACCATTATTTACTCTATCTCCTCCTCCAATTACGAACGGTGGAAAGAACACCGAGAGAACACTTTGGGATTCCACTCGCGGCCGCTGCCTCCCCCCCCTGGAGAGCGATGATGGACGACACGATTAATGCCTAATAACGGTCACCGAGTGCGGGTCAATTGTGATTCGGGGCTTGTCACATATGGCCTGCCTCCCGTTGATTAAAGGAGCGCCACGGCCTTTATTTATCGCTGCCAGCGAGAGGAGAGAAACTTCCGACTTGTTTTTCGTTTGTGGCGTTTTCTTTTTTTCTTTTTGATGGTGTGGTTTTTTGGAGCGTGTTTGGGAGAGTGTTTCCCGAGTATTGTATTTAAGGATGTAAAATATACTCCTCTTTAGTTTGTGGAGGAATTTAATGTTGGGTTGTTTTTGAGAGAGAGGTTTTTTTTTCTCGAAGCTGCCTAAAAAGCGAAAGCAGTCATCGAAAAATTTGGAAATTATGTTATTTTACTGAAAGAAGAGGAGAATTTTTACTTTGCTGAAAGAGTGTGTGTGGGGCAAAGTAAAGATTTTGATAGCTGGTCTGCTTTACGGAAATAGTGATAGAGAGTTTCTAAAAATAGCGATGCTTATCGTTAACCTTCTTTTGGATAAATTCACCCAAAATTTCCAACCAAAAAATTTTTTCACTCTGTTTAGTTGCTGAAAATTTTCAATCAGCCAGACCCTCAATCCAAAAGTGAAAATTTTTTTCCCTGTGAGAATTTCTCGCTAACTGGTGGTCAAACGAGTGGAATCCCATTCCTTAATCTATGGCTTTCTTACAATGCACTCAAGTTTTAATTTAATAATAAAAAATCAAAATATTAAGTAGCTACAAATGTCATTGAGAAGGGATGCATTGTATCTACGTTTTTAAACACGCCAAAAAAAATTAACCTCAGAACTGTTAAAATAAAAATCAGTTTAAATTACTATGGTGGAGATGGTCTATTTAATCTACAATGGATTAAGAAATCCACTTTGATGTTTAAAAAGATGCGGAGTTCGTGGATAAGAACGTCTGGAGAATCGGGGGTCTGTCGTTCCCTAAAATGTTGTTTCCGCTTCGCCGAATGCGCGTCTCCGATTTGTTTTGCTCAGCCACGGTTCCAGTTAATGGGAGGTGGTCCGGAATGTCAACGACGGAGAATGGGGTGGCGAAAGGGAATTTATAGCTATTCTCGGTTTTGTTTCACGAACGCCTCCCATTTTTTAAGAATCTCGGGAGCCATTTATGTTTTTTCTATAAATTATAGCTTCAATTTTTTTCCCTAATTTGACTGTGTACGATTAGAAGTATTTTGTTACAGTAATTTCATAATGTTTCCTTTTTATTATACTAACGCATATTTCTAAATAAGTATTTTGCTTTATATTATTTAAAAATTATTATCCTTCTTATTTTGGTACGAGGAGCAATGTTAGCTATCTTAATAAATTCAGCTTGGGCACTTACTTCCTTGATTAGGAAGACGTTGTTTCGAGTCTAAAGACCTTTAGCGTGAAACAGGCTTCTTTGGTTACTCTGTATTGAACAAATACGCAATACTTTTAGCAAAATTCACATAGACATATAACTTGATGTTTTTTCATTCCCAAATTTCAAGAGCTCAGAAACAGTTTTGTATCATTCATACAGCAAGTTTTCCCTAAGATGAATGTGATGTCTTCCAGTACCATTAAAAATAATATAATAGAAGTTAAAAACTTTAGGAAAAATATTTTGGTAGTAATGGTGAAAAGAGTGACAGATCCTTTAGAAGAGACGAAAGTATTGATATAAAGGTTCCATTTTAAATTAAAAGGACATACCTACTACATAAAAAGGAAAGGAAAGCTGTCATCAATGCCTTCGAGGACATATAAAAGTATCAGTCCATGGACACGACAGCAACAACAACATACATAAAAATGCAATAGATTTTAAAGCAACAATTTTATTCTAAATATTTTCAGAATCCTTTAACTTTATAAATACTTTCAGAAATTCCATAATTCAACGCTGACCAAAGATGGCGTCGGGTCGTCGTCGAATGGCATTTCTATTTCTGCGCGAGTGAATCGTAGACATAATCCTCAGAAGGCGTTTTGGAGGTTTATGACCTGCCGCGCTCTCTGTTTTCCATAAATCGGACATTGTTTATTCCGAAAGCGAGCAAATTTGGGGCCCACTTTACGACCCTGCGATTTATGGGGGGAGGATTTAAAACACCTCTCGACACATTCGAGGGAGGAGGTTCATTCGGAAGCACTTTCGAACGTTCGGAGCAGTTTAAGAACACGGCAGCATCGCGATCTTCCGTTTTCGAAATTTTCCTTGATGAGCTCTGCTGAGGGGAAGACATAGGATGGTGTTTTTTTATTTGGGGGAAACTGAGGGTCATAAATGTTTTGCAGAGCGCTTTTTATTGAGTTTTACGCTTATATTTTGCAGGGGAAGAGGTAACTAATATTCAAGTAATATAACTGCTTTTTCTCTGGTTTTTGTAAATTCTAGTTTTGATATAAATGGATAGATATTAAAAAATGAATAAAAAGGTTGTTGGGTGATGCAGGAAATAGGAGGATAGTACAACAGAGGAGACAGAAAAACAATGCTAAGAGAATGGTAAAGCTTTAGTGAATAGGTCACGATAACGATAATAAATTATAGCAGGTGGCACAATGGAGAATTGTTGGTTTCATATTACAACACAAGTAAAATACATATAATATTTTAAATATAATATAAAATTTTACAATTTATAAAAATAATCAATAATTTAATTTTTTGATAGTCTTGTTAAGTTCAGGAGAGATATAATTAATAGTTCGTTTTCATTTGTCATCCAGTATTGTCTTTTTGTATTGATATGTCTATTGATGTTCTTTTCTCTGTAAGTGCTTTATATGAATGTCTTTTAAAGTGTGTTTTCCTTTTATATTTCATTGCATGTATTTTATTGTACCCATGTAACTGGACATTCTGTCTGTTTGTGATACTAAATAAATAAAAAATAACTTTTATCTTAAAAAAATATCAACTACTACGAAATACCAAAATTTAATACCAAATTTTTACCAATACCAAATTTTAAAGCGAAATCAAAATTAAAGGGAACATCACAGGCTTCTAAACGTTTGGTACCCTCGTCTCTTTTCAAGTATATTACTCCACTCTTTAGAAAATTTTTGCATCTAATTTATTTACGTTTTTGGTAGTACGACACTTAGAAGATTTTTGCTTCAATTTTGAGATAAACACAGCACAGTAAACATACGCACAGTGGTGATTTTGGAGGCGATATGTTTTCTACGGTAAAAAATAAAAATGCCAGACTCTCGGAAGGGATATATCCTGAAATCTCATCCTTGGCTACGCCTTTGACTAAGTGTAGTATAAATGTTTTCAATTCTTGACATATGAGTATCCAATACGTAAAAGTAATACTCTATACCCAAGTATCGATTTTTGCTCATAACTATAGTGGTAATACCAAATCTTATAACTGTATTTATTCCATTTTCCAGGATTGGTGGTCTTGGCGTTTGGATTTTCTCTTCATGCGGAAAAATTAATGATCTTTTTGCCACTGAGGATGGCCTCCGATGAAGAGGGTGAAACGTATGGAGGTATTGTTCAAACGCCACGCAATAAATAGTTGCTGTTATGGAAGCTTTCATTATCTTATACTCATTTACTCGTAATTTTTTGGGAACGCTTAGCAAAATGGGATTCAAAGGGACGGATAGACAGTGTTTCAGAGCGTTCAAGGGACCCAAGGGACGCCGTTTCGGGACCCTCGAGTGAAAGGGCTGTAAAGAGGCGATGCAGGAACCACAAAAACACGCGAGATGGGGCGCAAAGGCGTTGAAACCCGAGAGGAAATTGAAAAGGAGCGCATGCAAATGAGGCAGCGACACCGAATACGGCGATTAGGCTGTGAAAGCGGCGGCGAAAGCCAATCTGGCGAGGCATTATGAGCGAACTATGCAAATCGCACGCAAAGTGTATCCATTTTTCTCTCTCCGGGGGAAAAGGAGGGATGAAGACGCGAACAAAAATCCAATTTCATTCCGACGAGAACACGGATTTAAAAACCTCCGCATTGGAAACTAATAGAAGCAATTTGAAGACGCCGCCCGCCCAGCGAGATTTTATTTCGCCGGGATCGTTATTTATGTTTTCGATATACGCGCGGGGAATAATCGGAATCGATTTCGAAACTTTTCGCCGTCCGAGGACTGAATGAATGCAAATCGAACGGATGTTCCGCGGGATGTAAACACCCCTTTTCGAACACTATATCGCCTTCTTTACACTCGAGAGAGAAATTACGGAGGATGCGATGAAAAAATGATGGTGTGCGTTGGTTGAGGGGAAATGAGAGATCTGAGCTTTCTTAAATGCCAAGTTTTGCGGTCCGTGGTTTAAAATTTTGGTTTGAATTGCTACATAGGTTTTATTGCAATGCTACGTATATTTTTTTTTCGTCAATATTAGGTCTTGTAATTCTCTATGAAATGGAGAAAACACAATTCAGGTTTAGATACTGGTGTTTTTGTGATAGTTTTAGCAAGATTTGTAGAAGGTAATATTTTTAAAATTTAGTGAAATAAAGGAGTAAGTACCCTGTTTTGAATGATTAAATCATGCAACACCGATACTCATTAAGCAAAACTCAAAGAAGATAACATGGTTTTGAGAAAACTAAAAGTTACATTTAGGGTAAGAGTAAAAAAAATAAAAACTAAATGAATTAAAACATGGCTTTTTAGTATTTTTGACCAACGCTGAAAATTCAATGTAAAAGATAAAAAGATATATTACTACCAACTTCTTTTTGTAGTTGATAAACTTCGATTTTAAAGTTGCGTTAAAATGCACAATTAATTGTACTTTTATCTGAATGGAATTTCGGTTGACAAAACAGGCATCATTGTAAATGTAGAAGATAATCCCCCAAAAATACAAAAAAATAGTCTAAAAATGGAGATAAAATATAATTAGAAGCATTTTAATACTCTTAAAAGGCAGCCTTTGAGAGCCATTAGAAAATATTAAACAAGATAAGTCGAAATAAAAACAAAATTGATTAACTTATAAAAGCCGAAATAAAAAAATGTGATGCAAATAAAAAATAAAATAAAACTACCTAACTAACGAAAAGAAATAAAATATAAATGAAAAAATATCATCGAAGAAAAAACACCAAAATTATTAAACAATCACAGAAAAAAATAAAGAACCTTTTTACTAGAAATCCCTCCGCAGTATTACAAATTTTGAAATTTGCATAGAATTTAGGAACTAGTCATAAAGCAAGATAACAGGTTAACTTATAACACCAAAAAAGGACGATAAAACTACAAGAGAGAAGCAAAATATATATGAAGTATTAATAACAGCATAAAATAACAAAGATTCACAAATCCGATGCCACAATCTTCCCCAAAAAGACAACTCCCCATCACCCACAGGTCAAAAGTCTCGCCCTCCCCCGAGCGACGAGAACAATCAAACGGCAGCCACCCTCCCCCGCAAAAACAGCCCCTTCCGTTTTTAATCACAGGTGGGAGGGGGGGGGCTAATCCGCTCATTTGCATCTAAAAAGGATTCGAAGGAAGCAACAATTTGCGGCGTCCCAATTACGAGGAAATTGATAATTTGCAGGGAGATCCCATTTGCGGTGTGATTGAAGCAGCGCTTTTTTCCCTTTCGCTTTCCGAGAGAACAGGTGAATTGCCCTTTTGGATCGATGGGGCCCTTTTCTTCAACTTTTCGATTCCGGGTCTTGATTTTATGCTGGAGTTCTTTTCAATATATCCCAGGCAGTGCCCGAACTTCCATTAAAATCGCATGGTTTCGGATGTTAGTAAAAGTTTCGTGTAAGATTTGGATATTTCTTATATTTCTTCAGCTCAATTAAAACCATAACTCATAAACTTATTTAAAAACAGTTCTTTATTGTTTACTCCGTGCTCTATTTAAAGTTAAGTATGGATGTATACATATCTTCTACAATTCCCAACACTACACACACTACAACACTACAACTACTATTTGTTGTACACTAGCTTAAGGCCTAAATTTATTTTCACTTTCAATCTAATTTTTCACCCCTTGGAATTTAAGTTAATTTACTTCTTGGAGCATATTGAATTTTTATTTTCGTTAGGCAATAAAAAAAGTACTTACTAGTAGAAGTTAACATATTTTAATTTTGAAGAAACAGTGGTTATAAAGGCAAATTTATACCTTTCAAACTAATTTTTTTAAAAGACTCGGTTTAAAGGGGTTTAAGTCAGTGTAACACTCCTAACGTGAAGATGGAGAATTGTAAAAACTGTATTAACAAGGATATTCCTGCTTTATTAATAATTACCCAGTACTTGGTAACCATGCTATTCGAATTTAGTCGTCACAATTTTTAATGCGTATAGTATGGCATAATACGAACAGTTTAAGTTCTTATTCAATGAAAAATTAAAGAAATGAAAGAATACAAATGTTTAATAAATAGGTATAAAATTAAAAAGTGTTTGAAATTAGTAGATGAAGTTGATTAAATAATGCGTTGAAGATCAACTAAATGAAGCACTTGTCTTCTAGATTAAGTGTACAGTTCAAAAATGCTACCCCAAGCAATCATACCCTGTAAGTTTTCTTAGAGCTAAGAAGTTAGACCCTCCAGTTTTCCAAGGTTCTTCCATCTTTTATTTATAACGCGATGATTGGCAGCACAAAATAATAATAAACGAGCTTTTCCAGCAGCAGCTCCGATATGGACTCTGTGTGACACCGCCCCTCCCCTCCCCAGGGCGCTCCCAGGCCATGTTTTCGCTCAGGCGCCCCCGGGGAGATAAAAGCGAAGAGAGGGGCTTCAATTACACAGGGGCGCCTAGTTAGGGCGGCGTCGATCAGCGTTTATTGGCGTGAAAAAGATTGAGTTGTTTAGCCGCGGATGATGGAATCGATGGAGAGAGACGCCGAAAGATTGGATTGGGTTTGTTGTGTCGAGAGATCTGCTGTTTTTGAACCTTGGGTAGAATGAAGGGCGTTAGTTCAGGGTTAACATGTTGTATAAGCTGAAGATGAGGGGTTTGGTTTGGAGAAGATACAGATTTAGACAGCTTCAAAATTGAAGCAGTTAATTTTCATAAAAATAATCACCATTTCAACAAAGAAAGTCATTTAATTAATTTTCTTCATACTCTTAACATATGAATTCATTCAAGCTCATAAAGTACGGCGCAAGGAACTTTCAGAACTTGTGTGGAAAAATTTTACTACCCTAATACTATTTATTCCCTTATGCATTTGCTGTTTGGTAACTGGTATCATTCTTAATCTTAAATTCCCATTTTAAGTAGTATTTAATATTTTGAAACCGAGAGTAGCACTACGATTGTTAGTAATAGTTTATAAGTACTAAGACTTTTGCAGTTCTTTTGGAAATCAGACCATATTTAAAAAATGTAAATATTACCCGTTATCTTCTTCTGATACGCACATACAAATACAGGGTTCTTCAACAAGTCCAACCAGTAACTCTGAACAGAAGGATCCCTTGAATGGAATAGATAAAAATTGCTAAAAGAACTATACCTCTACGATGATTTTCTTTTTGAAAATATGACATAACTTCCGAACTGTTCTGTGCAAAGTTTAGATAACTTGTTAAAACATCCTGTATATTGTTAGATCTATTAAGGGTCAGAATCAACAAAACATAATTCTTTCAATTCTAATATAATTATAATTAATTCTGAATTCCTTAAAACTCTAGTGAACCTTCAAAATAGTCATATAAAATGGGTTAAAAGCCAACTCCAGATGTACTATAATTTAAACTTTGAAGTATGTATTTTAAACTTTATCCACCACACATAGTAAAATTATCCCACATCTCTTCATCACTTGTACCCTTCGGATTCTCACCGACTCATATGTGGTATGCTAATCCACAAAATATATTTAATTTTACTGACCTATGAGCGTCTGTGTTGGAATTCGGAAATGCTATTCCGATGATGTAGAAAAAATCCTTAAAACCACTTTCTCCAATACCTACACACGCAAGAGAACCCATAGAATCGGTCAACTGTGTACAAAAGCGCACCAGGAGCTAACAAAGCGCACAAGTCCAGTCATCGTTTACCGCATTACCTCTGTGTCCGACAGTGAAAGCATCATCAAGGGTCGCTTGTGAGGGGACAATGGATGGCAATCAGGTGCTTTTTGGAGGGTGATTCACCCCCGAGGGAGACACCTTGAGGAAGCGACATAAAAGAGAGGGGTGTGAGGGAGTGAGTTCTACGGGCACAAGGCGGTGTATCTATAACTATTGTTTCGAATGCTCTCCCAAAGGAAGACGAGATACACTCTTATTTTTGGTATTATGAACTTAGATATTTGTATAAGGTCGTTCTGCTCTCTTCACCGATGGAGTGAACTAGAAAAGCTAACTATATGAGTATAGTTAGCTAGAGTGTGTTAAGGAGTAAAGCAATAAATTTATTTTACATTTTTTTTTGTTGGAATAAACATAACAAGAACGTTACTATCTCCTTTTTTAAGTAATGAATGTTGATTTAATTTTAATTAAAGCTTCTAACAATGAATCACTTGAAATTAAAATTCGGTTCAAAGGAAGAGCTTTGACAGCAGTCACTATGCGGTTACAGTATTTCAATCCCATTAACTTTATTTAATTAACCACGGAAAAATCATTGGAGAACTAATTTTCTCAGCTTTTATTGAATCAGAGAGGGAAACACTGTAAAAATATTTCAAAAGTGTTCTAGGGTGCTGAAAAGGATTTTAAAAACAGAATATCTCAAAAATATAATACACAATTTTTATACCGAATTACCCATAGAACAACCTACCAACTGCTTATACATCTATCCCACCATACCCAAGAGCATGAAAAGTCGAAGAAACAATATCCGTTTTACAGATGAAAGGAGAAACCAACCTCACAAAAAAGACCTAAGAGACAAAATAGCCCACTGCCCTGGAGGGAGCAGGGATGTTTGATCTCGTTACACCTTCTCCCGGGGAATGCATACATTGTCCAGGTGGTCGCTCGGATACATATTCCGGTCGCCCAACTGACCGGAACGGACACCACCCTCGGCCACCCCTCTCCACTCGACCGGAAGTGCAGGGGTGGCTTCGATTTCACGCTGGACGTCTCCAGTTTTTGCAGATGAAGGAAAGTGGGTTCCTCTTGTGGGGGAAATTCAGTTTGGGCAAAGAGGTGGTTTTCTTCCCCAGAAATGAAATGCTTTTAGCATTGAATTTAGTGGCCGTAAACTTTGGAGTTTTATTTTTTTATGTCGATCGCTCTTCTTGACCTAATTATTGAAAAAAAAAAAAGATTCGTCCATTAAGCAGCATTGGAATTTTGTATCCAACCGGTCGGGGTATAAGTGAAAAAAAAAGCCACAATCCTCAACAAAATCAGAAACAAATCCTCTATGTTGCCTTTCCAGTCATTTTTATTCGTTTTCATGTCCTGTTTGATCGGGAATTTCTATATCTTCTGGCTGACTTCTCCCGAGTCTTCATTTAAAAAATATTTGCTATGGATAAGTCAGTGAGACATTTTAAAATTTTGATATGATAATAAATATTTACTAACCATTTAAGTAAAAATTTACTAATTTAATACTTCGATTCATGTTGATAAGAAACATTAGAAAGGTGATGTTTCAAGTTTTAGGCGTTTAAAATATATTGCTTGGCAACATTGTACTGGATTTATAACGGAACAGCACCTAAATTTTAAATTTTAAGTTTATGTTTTGGATTTTTTTTATCAGTCATGAAGAGAGATATTTAACCTAGAAGTTTTAAGAAAAATAACTTTTAGTTTATGAAAGAGGCCCATCTGCATAGGCATAACATATAGATTACACCACAGATATAAGGTCAGAAATCAATAAGACTAAACCACTCAGAATTAAATACTTAAAAAGAGCACGATAAAACAGTTTTCTCTTGAAATATACAGCTTCCAGATTTTCTAAGTTATGAGGAGAATCAAATTTTTATACTTTAAAATACTTCGTACTTTCATGTAGAAAAATTAGATATTCAATGGAATATATTTGAACTTTGACTTAAAAATACCGTTAAAAATTTATTCAAAACCTAGAATACGTAGGTATTCGATATCTAAAAGAAAGTACTCCCGATCAAAACTGTTTGAATGAACAAGTCGTAATGATGAATTGTGTGATCAAAGCTTTGTGTTTTTTCTCTGTCAGCTTTAAAAAATAAAAAGAGATGAACGATAAATATGATTGTATTAATTTACCATTAAGATACAATAGAAGAAAATGACCGTTATTTCTACTTTATCTTGAAAATAATTCATAAAAAACATTCAACGCAGCCCAAAACGCACCGCATTTTAATTTAGAATTACTATAAAAAAACATCCCACACCGTGACGCGAAATCCCGAATAGTACTACCTAAAAAACTTCCAAGACGGGTTCATGCATCGAGTGCCTCGAAGAGTTGATTGAAAAATACCAAGTCAGCACCAACACTCCACCCCATACAAAACCGGGCGAGTTCATATTCCAAACACATCTCATCTCGAGAAACCCTCTCCCACCAAATATTGATATTTACTCTCCCTCTAAGAAATAAACATCCCTCAAATAAAAAATATTCTCCTCAGCCGGTCGCAATGACAGACAACCAGTGTCGCCATACATTGGGTATCGGACTCACGTTCCCCCCAGCTGGGTCGAGAGCCCTAAACGTTCGAAAAAGGGAATGTTTAGCTCATGTGCAATTCATACTCGCACTTGCGGGTGGCTCGGATGCGATGCAAATCTGCCGGAATGCCGCGTTTGTTGGCGGACGGAATAGAGATACACCTTTGAATGCGTGATGGGTTGATACAGAGTGTTTAGGGTTCCTTCATAGCCAGAGAGAGGGGCGGAATAGTAAGCGGGGGAGGTATACTACGGAGGGAGTATCGAAAGTAATAGTACTGAAAACTATTTTTTTTAAAGCTATGTCAATTAGGGTTATGGTTCTGATACTTTTTTTTTAATATTCAAAAGCCTCTTCTTGCATTCAATGAACTTTAGCCCATGTGATAATTTTATGGTATTATTTCCTTTGGATTAAGAAAAAAACTTGCGCACCAAACATAATTTAACTTTCCCATATAGAAATCATACATTACATTAAAACCATTTTTTATTATTTACACGATATTGTACGGAGTCAAAAGTTCTTCTCGTGGCGGTCGGATACCTATCAGTGCCTTCAGCGTTATACACCATCTCGTTAGGTGCGCAAGTTTTTTCTTACAATTTTTTTGTTATGTTTTTAGTTAACAACTCATAGAAACTGGAAATCTGTGAACTCATGGACGAGCTGTGGCTCCTTTGGGATGTATTTGCAATTGTCTTTTTTCTTTTCTTTTAATTATGTGTAAACTATTGTGATTCTTCTTTAAATTTTGTAAATTTTTTGTTTTTGTGTTTGTTAATAAATTGATTGGATTGAAATTTTTAAAAATAAAAGTTAACAATCGATTCTGTATATGTGTATGTTTTGAAACTTTTAGTTCTTTCGGTAGACTTCCTTTCAGAGGAAAGAAACAAATAATTTTTTTTCTATTGATACAAAGAAAGTTCTTTAAGGATTTAGGCATGATTATTTATACACACGCATTTCATGTATAAAATTTAAAAAAAGTTAGCCTTAATTTATTTAGATATTGGATTAAAAACCTTAAACCTCGTCAACCCCATGTGCTTCATCGACACTTCTCTGATGCCTCTACCCCCTTCTACTGACCACTTTGGGAATCCTCAGTCTATATGATCACATAAGAAGTTTTCACAAACATTTATTCTTCCATTGATCTTTAAAGTTTTCCTTCTCTCTTACAATTTATGACAAGTTCTTACTAAGTTTGCTTCCTGTTTGTCATTTCATGAAATTTATTTCATTACTAAAAGGGATAGAGAGAAAGAGGGACCTGAACAGGGTAGAGGAAAATTTTCTATTGAAAGGAAAATTTGAGAAATATTTTTGTTCAAATAACGTAAGACAGCGTTGGAAACACAAAATCTTTACGCTTGGTGTCAAATTTGAGCAAAAACGTGCTGGAATAATACTCATAAATTTACAAAAACTGTTTTGGGGATGGAAGAAAAACATTTTGGCGACCAGGACCAATTCAAAAAGATAAGAAAATTGAGAAAAAAGAGAAAAATTATCCTTCTTTACAAAAAAAAAATATTTTGCGTTCACATAAAGGTCGCAGGTAAACACCCTCTGAAGGAAGCTCTGCCAAGTCTTTCGTTATATTTACACCGCACGAAACAAACCTTACGAATTTGGGCGCAAATGAAATTTCATAAACAGTACCACGCGATTTCCCAAGGGCAGCCGAGAAAAAAAAATGAAGGAATGTGCCCCAATTTGTACACGACTTAAACCACTAGTTCACTTTCACTCGTAAAAGTCTTCTAAAAGGGAGATACAGCCCATTCGGTATACGCGATGGGCGGCCGCCCTCCGCATACAGATGACCACCGGGCGCCCCAGGCACGTCTGCGGCCGCCGCCATCGCCGCAGCCGCCGGCGGAACGCTGCCGCACCCTAGACCGAGGGACGCGGCGTAAAGCCATGCCGCATCCCACCGTCGCCCGTACGGGGAGGGCCTTCCACCTCGCTTCGTGCCACGGGATTTAATTAGACTCGAGGAAGGATGAGGGGAAGATGGTACTTTTAAGTACCGGAGGGGGAGGGGAGGGGGAGGGGAGGGGGATGGAGAGTTGTTTGGGAAGCTTTTCGCATTAGATTAAGAGGCAAAGTTAATTTCTTGTCTTTTCCGGGGCGCAAAGCTGCTTTGCGTTTTAAGTGAATCGCTGATGGGTTTTAAGTGAGAGAGGAGGCAAATTGACCTCGTCAAAGGTGGCTCCCTTAGAGATTCCCGGATGGCATTTAAATGCACTCGATGGCATTATTCAAGGGGAATTTACGGTAGGAATTTCGCACAGACGCGAAAGAAACAAGATCGTATATAATTTCTTTTAGGGAAAACACGATTTTCTCATGCCGCATTTAGGTGAAAGGAAAGCATGAAAATTTAATTGCAATTTGAGTTAATTCATTGATGGTTTTAAGAATTTATAACTGTAGGATTTTTTGAAGCGATGATGTCTTAACCTTTTCAATTTTAGACCGCCTGACAACGCTATTGAATCCTATAGAAAATTCGGGGCAACCAGGAACGAAAGAGTTAAATAAGTTTGGAAATTTGGTGTCTATTTAACATAAACCAACCTCAACTATTCACTAACAATTGTAGAACAAATAAAATTATTCGGGACGCACATCATAAAAAAACGTGTTGAAAATATTTTTCATTAGATCATTTCATGTTATCAAAATTTTTCTATGCAATAAATTTGTTTTGATGACATAAAAAGTACTTTATTTTTGTAATCTTTATCCAAAAATAAAATTGTACGTCAAATTTTAGATTAGGTATGTATAAATTTTTATTAGGCTCCATTAATCCCCAAAATAAAAAATAAATATAGCATTAATAAATATTCAAGCTATTCAAGCATTAAATATATTCGATAAATAAAAACTAATTTTTGTCTTTGATGTCAAAGATGATGAGTTAAAAACGAAGTAATCCACGAAATTTGTCTCTCTACTCTTGATTCTTTAGGCTTTGAATAAGGATAGGAATGCAAAGTATTTTCATTGAATTTTTCTTTGGTGGGGATAATATGAAGTTTTGAAGTACGCATATATTTCAAAATTTGAGCAATCAATAAAAAAAACTTTAAACGATAACATGTGTTAAGAAAGGTTATGAAAAGTTTTCACTCATCCTATACTGATAAACAGTTCCTTCAAAACGAAACAATGCAAGAAATTATTAAAAAACTTTTTTTTTAAAAAAAGCTAATAAAAGAGTTTAAATACATGTATCTCTGAAAGAGGGGCACAGAAAGGGAGTTTGAATGGGTCATTGTGAGGCTCAACTAAGAGGGTCAGCCGAGCCATTACAGTTATTGGCCACTCATTCAATCAAGCGAAGAGCCTCATTTCCATGGAAGGGGTACATGCGCACGCGATCAGTTGATCCCCATCTCCACGGATTTAGCATTTGACTGACTGCTTTTTAAGTCCCCTCTAAGCTCATCTTGCGCTCATTACGAGAATCTAATAATCGAAATGTTATATCCATTTATTGATTACCTTTTCGAGTATAATCTTATACGTGTATAAAGGGAAATTGTGGGTTTTCCCCCATTCAAATCGAAAAAAATAAATAAACCATGCGATGATTACGAAATGAATAAATTTAGTTCCTTTGACGACACTAAAATTGATTAGTATAAATATTTTAGAATGTAAAATTTTATTCATACAGTATTTAAAAACATATTTCTTCTGTCTTATGTTAGAAAATATTAACTAAAAAAGCTATAGGTATTTATGGAGATTTAAGGATTTTAAGCTTCTGATATGTTGGCAAAAAATATCAGAATGTTTTCTAGGCAATAAGTCTTTATATAATCTTAAGTCTTAACAATCTATCTTTATAATTTAGATTTAGAAAATTTTCTGTAAATTCTCAATCGCTGCATAAAAATACAAGGTATATTTTAAACGTACGGTATTCTTAAAACTATGAGCAAAACCTTTCTAATTTTATTTAAATTGATGGAATTCGAGGAAATAAAACAGCATTTTTTTATTTTTACGATAATAAAAATAAAAGTTAAAAAGTTTTTAAAAGGTTAAAATATTGAGAAAAAGTAATTGCAAAAATGGCTTAATAATAATTTTTGTTGAGTTAACAACTAAATTTTTATCTGGTTATTTCATGCAGTTTAAAAAATTAATTCGAATTTTTGGTTTAAGCGTAAGCATAAAAAAGGAAGATACACTGATGTTGCATAATTTTGATGCATGTCTCTCTCAGAAACCGGTTAAGGTAGTGAAAACAACTTCCTTTAGATCTACCTGTAAAAGTGTATTTTCCTTCTAAAGAGTTTCAATGCAGGAAAACAAAACAGTTAGATAGCTTCACTAATTCAGTACTCCAAAAAAGTAGTTGTGAAATGTTTAGGTATTTACACAAATTAACTTACACACAAAATAGACGAACTGGACAGTGAGTGGTGCTTATCTAGATAGCGCAATTTTCTATATGCCGAGTGCTTGCATACTTTTTTGTAAAATAACTTTGAAACTTTAAATATTTTTGTATAAGTAAGGATAACACTGAAATTTAAATTAATTGAATCACCGGTTTGGAAAGGGGCAATAAAGATCAAAAATGGCAAAATTACTTTTTTGGGTTTAAAGAATCTCTAATCTTTCCTCTACACGTAAGGGTTTACAGAACAAAAATAACTTTCATAGGGAGATATTATCCCAAGATGTGAGCGCTATACTACGATTTTTTACACGTATCATATATGCATATGTATTTTACACACATACATTATATATATTTATATTTTTTATACATTGTAGTTAAGAATTTTCACTTTTAATTTATTCTTGCCTTTAAATTATATCTTAGTTTTATTATGCTTTACATGTTTACAAAGTGAAAATATAATTTAGTTTTTAATTTATATCCTTTGAATGATTGACTCCATTAACTTTGATTAAAGAGTTTCCTTTTAGTTTGAGTTTTTAGTTCATTGACTCAGTTTCATTTTAGTTTTAAATTCAATTTATTTTAATCTTTCAATTTTTGTTCCACATTTGTGCTGTATAATAAGTTCAAATTTAATTTTTAATCAATTATTAGCATTGAATGAACAGAAGTTACGATCAATTTTTCACTTAATAAGTCTTATTTTTTCTATTTTTCATAATGATATCTACAAACTTAGCTATTATAATTTTTATTTTATATCCAGTAAATGACTGACTCCATTGAAATCCATCAAACTATTTTAAAGACTCGTTTTCATTCTATTTTTAAAATTTAATATCTCCCATGCTTTCTATATTTTTCACCATTAAACTTCAAAGAATATGTAACTTAAATTTCAATTAAATAATGTTTTAGCATTTTATCTATACTCGACAGCCCAACGTTTCCAGACCCTATGACATTGCTACGCGGAAGCAGAAACTGCATAAACAGAAAGCCTGTTGTGTTGCTACGAGGAGTTTCGTTACGCAAATCGCGATAAAAAAGACACTATATATGCATGGGTTTAACAAAATAATCATATTTTTAAATTGACGTTCCTAATTTCACTCAAAATTCAAACACCGCGCTGGGATCTACTTTGTTTGTTAGTGACGTCATAGGGTCAGGAAACGTTGCTGTCAAGTATAGTCTTAATTTTTTAAGGTGAATAAAGAAAAAGTGAATGGAAAAAATTTTAAATTTCGGTCGTTTATTACACAAATACGAAACCAGCCACATGTCCTTGTGTTCCATCACAATAATAAATAATTTTACATGTATTATCATTAACATCTAGATAATAATTTTCAACAAGACACGAGGGCAAAGACCTCTAACGTGGCTTATTCGCACACAGGAGTCGAAAACGAGAGCATGGGATCCGTCGCGTGGGTCCGTCCGTGACCGGCTGTGGCGGCGTGACCGGCGCTCGGACACGTCCCCACCGGCGGCTGCGTGTCACGTCCTCCCCGCACGATCCGCTCCCCATTCCGGCCACGGAGGGAGCGTCTGACCCACTGATCGGGAGCCGAAGGATTAAGATCACGACGTTTTGTGTACGGCAAAATTTTGAGAGAGGGTGAGGTAAAAAAAGATGAAAAGTAATCACCAGTTTTAGTTTTGTATGTGTTAAACTGACCGGGTTTTTGCTGCCTTGTGCAGCACAATTTTTTTGCCTATACTGCTTACTTAAATTTCACTTTAGGTATTTTTTTTTTTAAAAACAACTGTGTTTGTCTTAGTCCTTATCAGAAAACAGCTTTCTTGATTGTGTCGATTTTAGACCAACAAATTACATTTTCTACAAAATTGGTATAGATACAGGTAAATATTTTCCATTGATTCCAAATCTTATTTTACAAACTATCTTTTAATGAGCAAACTGAAAGAAATTTAAAAATTATAGATGTATTTATATACTCAGCTGGGGAAAACCCCACTGGTCCTGCGGACCAGTGCTTTTCCAATCTTACTGCTTTGGAATTGCTTTAAATTAATTTATGCATTAGTTTTTATTTGTGGCTTAGCAGTCTGCCATGTCGTGAAAACAACTTTCTTCAGCCATAACTGTAAAAGTGAAACTGTAAATAACTGTAAAGTAAAAGTTCCTGGAATAGAGTTTCTGTGCGGGAAAACAAAAATGCGTTAGCCTCACTAGTACTCGCAGGAAAGTTGTTAAATTAATATTAACATACTTTGTACGGGAAAAATGTTTTACCGTGAAAAAGAAGTTCTTTATATTGCCAAGCTTTTGTTGAATTTTTGTTGTGGTTCCTACTTGAGGTCATTTTTCAAATTATTATCTAATTAATACCTTATAGTATTTATAAAATGATTCCGTTACTGGAATATATTACATATTTAATATACTATATTGTCACATTAAATTTTGTATGTTGTATAAAACTGCAGCTATAAAAAATGAAGGTACTACCACTGCTTACTAGATACTATACAGGCTAGCCGAGTTTTGAACAATGAAAACCATTTGACAATTTTTCCCGCTTGGATCGCCACAAGTCCTACCTATATCACCCACCGCCTTCAACACTGTGGATATGCTTTGCCAGTTTGTCCAGTATTGCCATCTGGATTTTTAATAATTTCCGTACTCGGCTAGCCTGTATTATAGTGTATAGTATCTAGTAAGCCGTGGTACTATACACTGGAACAGCGTTTATATAGATTCTATCCCAACAAATTATTTTACATGCAGCGCACTTCGTGAAGTTCGCGAATCACACATTAGGGACCCTGTTTCTACGACCCATCAGACGTCTGCCTCCTTCCGCCTTGTTTTACGGCAGATTGGGATCTCCCGGATTCGATTAAGTGCCCTATAGGCGAGTATTCCTCCCACGTGACCGAAATGGAGGATGTCGACCCGCTGAAGTTCGAATTTTTACTGCAAATCAGCTGCAAAGGAAGCTCACGATTTCAAGCAAAGCGAAGGTTACGAAAATATTTAAATGAATTGGTATATTCATCGATGATGAAAATTATAAGATACCCAATATATAAAAGGAAATATGTAGACTCATATTCACATAACAGTACAGAGAAATTTCATGGAGAAAAAAAATTGATTCACGCCTTATAGTATTTGTGTGCACGTATAGTATTTGTGTGCAAAAGGTGATTTTACTCTCCTATTTTTCACTGGTTTTGGTGTTCAAAAGATTATTTTCTTTCTAAATGCTTTAAGAGGGACAATTTAATTTAAAGGTACCGTTTCATTGTCATTCATGGTTTTAGATGTGTTGATCAGTTTAAGAAGGGAAAATATAGGCGTTACCACTAAAAAAAGTTTCGAAATCTTTATCTTTATAACCAACCTTGAGAGCTGTATTGTTTTAATCTAAAAAGAAGGCCCCTTAAACCTCCCCATAGACTCCTCTTCACCCCCTTAAACGGGATAAGTGGTCCCAGGTATAAGGGTAACTCTTCATTCTCTCATGGTGAGAAAATTTATTCCCTTTCCCCTCTCACTTTTATAGTGACGCTTAGAGACACTAACAGCCGTATTCACAGCCATCAGAGTCGGTGTTAACCAACATCTAAAGAAAGAAAAATTAGCTTTTCGCTGACTCTGATTGGTGGAATCCTTCTTTGATCTAGGATTTAACACTGACGCTGATGGCTATGAATATGGCCGTAAGAGTTAAAAATTATTTTGGGGTAGGGTCATTCCATTTCAAGTGGTCCAAAAAAAGTAAAATTGGTTGCTCGACCATTTTTAAAAAATCTGAAATTTTTTGTACATCAACCCTAACCTAAAAGAAGATCAAAGCAACCATTATTTTTAATTTAACCTATTTTGCTTGTCCGCAGCAGCCATGCAAATTTCGACGTTTTAGCGGTTTTTGCTAATTTAAGCATTTACGGGATTGGAAATATCTCGCCTTTAAAATCTTCAAATCAAATGGGGTTTGAAGCAAAATTGTTTAGAATAAAACTGTCTAAAAGACTAGAGCAAGTATGTTTTTCTAAAATAAACCCTTAGGGGTGAAATTTTAGTTTAAAGTTGAAATGTTTTTAAAAATATCTGCCCACTTTAAGAAGATTTTTTTATAAGAAAGAAACCTGTCAAGGCACCAAAATTTTTTTATTAATAGTCCAAATACATTTTTAGGTCATATGCAAAGTTTTGGAGCTGAGCCTCAATTTGTCTTTGTTTAAAAAAATCTCAAAGTCGAAGATTTGTCAAAATTTGCAATTTTGAGGGTTAAATATCTCTGGTGGGGGACCAGTTAAAAATTTTAAAATGGTTCATTCTAGAGTACTATATATTAGTGTTAAGCTCAAAAAGTTCATAGGAGGAGATTTGACTACAAGCCGAGGTATGATTTTTACAAGGTGCCCCCAAATGTCGCAAAATTTGGAAGTTAAGGATTTCTACAAAATTTTTCTGTTTTCAAGAGAACTTTTTTATAGGAAGAAAACCATTCAACACAACACATATTTTTATACAAATAGTCCAAATGTAATTCAAGTTACACGCAAAATTTGAAACCTGAAACTTTTTTCTTTGCTAAAAAAATCCCAAAATCAACGATTTGTCAAGAATTTCACTTATTTTGAGTGATATCTCTCTGAAGGAGCAGGAGATAAAAATTTGAAACTTTGTCATCTTAGAGTATATTATGGTAGTGTTATGCCCTAAAAGTTTCAAGATGGAGGATTATTTGGCTACAAACATAGAAATGGCAAGGATGATATTAAACTTTTTTTTGTTGAAGTGATTTTTTTTTACTTTACAATTATTTTGTAAATTTTATTAATGTTTCATTACTTTTTAATTTTAATTATACAAAATACAGCAATATAGAAAAGCTTAGCAATGAACTTTATGAATTAAAATATTTATCTCTATTTTTTACCAAAACATATGTTAAAGTTGGGCTTGATATAAGTAATTATATTAACTACTTAACCTTAGCATTCAGCCATTGACAATCTTTACAACCTAAGGGACGGAGAGGGAAGAAGAAAACCGCGATGAGAATTGTTTTATTGCATACTGCAAACCTGCACCAAGATCGGAAGAACATTTTCATTCACCAAGGTGTTTTGTTGTTGCACCCATGTTTTTTATTAGTCGCAAGTTCATGTTAAAAAATGGATTGTGATGTGGGTCAACTTATCAGAGAAAATTGTCACAAGTCTTTTTAGGGGTAGGGGACAGCCATAAATTACATGAGGTCAAAAAGGGGGGGAGAGGTTTGGAAAAATCTCACCAAGGGGGGAGGGGGTTGATTAAAATCTCACGCAAACTTTTTAAGTTAGAAATTATTCGATTTTCTTTGTTTTTTAAGTATGAGAAAGGAAAATAATTTTTAAAAAGTTGTAGGTAAATCACACGTGGGGGGGAGGGGGGGTCCAGCAAAATCTCACCAAGGGGGGAGGGGGGATCCAGATTTTGGAAAAAACACCTCACGTAATTTATGGATGTCCCCTTATTGCCCAGTATTTCTTGAGGTTAATCGGTTAATTGAACTAAGTGAAGATCATCAAAATTTGATTGTTCTAAGGATCAATAAATCTGTCAAAAATACATGCAAATATCATGAGAAAAAGTATTTGTTAAAATATCATAATCTCTTTGGCAATACTTGTTCGGATCCTCTAAAAATTCATAAAAAAAGTTATTACCAAAGGACTTAATGAAATTAAAATAGAGCATTTAAAAAAGAGAAAAGATACCCGGATAAAGATATCCTCCATCTTGAAACTTTTAGGGCATAACACTACCATAATATACTCTAAGATGACAAAGTTTCAAATTTTTATCTCCTGCTCTTTCAGAGAGATATCACTCTAAAAAAGTGAAATTCTTGACAAATCGTTTATTTTGGGATTTTTTTAAGCAAAGAAAAACCAAGTTTCAGGTTTCAAATTTTGCGTGTAACTTGAATTACATTTGGACTATTTGTATAAAAATATGTGTTGTGTTGAATGGTTTTCTTCCTATAAAAAAGTTCTCTTGAAAACAGAAAAATTTTGTAGAAATCCTTAACTTCCAAATTTTGCGACATTTGGGGGCACCTTGTAAAAATCATACCTCGGCTTGTAGTCAAATCTCCTCCTATGAACTTTTTGAGCTTAACACTAATATATAGTACTCTAGAATGAACCATTTTAAAATTTTTAACTGGTCCCCCACCAGAGATATTTAACCCTCAAAATTGCAAATTTTGACAAATCTTCGACTTTGAGATTTTTTTAAATAAAGACAAATTGAGGCTCAAATCCAAAACTTTGCATATGACCTAAAATGTATTTGGACTATTAATAAAAAAAAATATTGGTGCCTTGACAGGTTTCCTTCTTATAAAAAAATCTTCTTAAAGTGGGCAGATATTTTTAAAAAACATTTCAACTTTAAACTAAAATTTCACCCCTAAGGGTTTATTTTAGAAAAACATACTTGTTTTAGTCTTTTAGACAGTTTTATTCTAAGCAATTTTGTACAACCCCCATTTGATTTGGAGATTTTAAAGGGGAGATATTTCCAATCTCGTAAACGCTTAAATTAGCAAAAACCGTTAAAACGTCGAAATTTGCATGGCTGCTGAGGACAAGCAAAATAGGTTAAATTAAAAATAATGGTTGTTTTGATGTTCTTTTAGGTTAGGGTTGATGTACAAAAAATTTCAGATTTTTTAAAAATGGTCGAGCAACCAGTGCTGGACCACTTGAAATGGAATGACCCGGTAGGTAAAATTTTATTAATTTCATGACCCATATTAATTTCATAGGTCATTTTCCTATGGCAAAAAAAATTACAAATTCTAAAGGGCACAGCAAGAAAAAGGTGCCAAATGACGTATTAAGCTCACACGTAAAATTTATTAAAATAGGATATCATCTACTGCCTCCGGATTGGCCTAAAATAGAACAAAATTATGTCTTTTTCAATATTTTTTAAATTTTAGAAATTTCATTTTTTGCATTGATAATTTTTTACAGCTTACAAATATTGATCTTTAAAATCAAATTTAATCATATTAGTAACATATGTCATTAGCATTATTAGTACAAAAATAACTTCTATAAAAGGAAATCTAATATAATAAAAGTCGATGTTTGTATGTTTGTATGTCTTCTATACAAATCCACAGTTTCCTTCCGATCTGCACCAAACTTGGTAGAGTCTGTCTGTCCTCGCTTGGCACATGTGGCAAACCTAAAATCACTACCCACAGCAGGAAAAGCAGTGGCGAGTGCAGGGTATCGGGTATCTAATAGAAGTGAGATAACCATCTTTATGGCTTTTTCGCCACTGTTTTTTCTGCTGTGGGTACTGATTTTAGGTTTGCCACTCGTGCCAAGCGAGGACAGACAGACTATATACATACGTAAAAACACCCCATTTGAAATTTAGGCGATGTTTCGAAGTTCTAGAACGACCCCTTGACCCTCTTTTAACCGTTTTTATGGTCATTTTGCTGTAGCTTTATTTCTGTTTAAAAAGAGATTTGCCTTACCCCATTGTTACAAAAATAACAAAGCAAAATAACAAGTTTAAAAAAAAACTATATATACAAGTCTGTTTCTCATGACAACTTATGTTAACCAATGCTGGTATGCCAATGTTAACCGAAGTACAGTACATAGAGCATTTTCAATCACATGACTCGGACCTAACAACGGCCTTAGCAACAGAAAGGTTACAGTTTTTTGCCCTACAGAGGTTAACAGTTACAAAAAATGACTAGCCGTGGAATTCTTCTAGTGGAGCATTTTCAATCACGTGATCCTATATCTAAAAACCGCCTTAGCAACAGATAAACAACGGACTTAGCAACAGTTAAAAGCCCTACAGAAGGTACTCAGTTAACAGAAAATAACCGGTTGTGACGTCACCTGAAAACACTCTATTACATGTGAGAAGTAACTATTTTTTTGAAGTACTGGAGAAAAGTTTGGCTTCGATAACTTTGAAGTCAATCCGGAGGCAGTTAGAGTTATTATAATGGAACAATATTTCACACAAATTAGTTTTAGAACATTCGGCACCTTTTTGTCCCTGTGCCCCTGAGAAAATTTCGACCCACCCTAGTAGTTATTCCCTCCCTAAAAATCTTGTTGAAATACAACTACCAGTTACTAGTCCCTTGAATATGCTCTATAAAGTTAAGTACAAAACTGAGCTAGCCTGCAACTAAAATGCGAAAAAAAATTCCATCCCTTATTTCAAAAACAAGCATCGTTCATTAAAACAAAATAGTCAACACCCATAGAACAAAATCAATCAATCAAAACAAAATAGTGATACTATTTTAAATTTGGTAACATAATCAGTTAGTTAAAGAAATATACCCAAAATAAAGAAACATGACGAATTGGAGAATCATATTTAGGTGTTGCTTGGAATTCTTCGCATGTGAGTAAATTTATAAGGCAATATATTTTACTAGCGCAGTTTCGTTCTGAGATACTGATACGATCTGTTCCATTTGAGCTTTTGGGAAGTCATTTTGTGGAAATTCGTAGCAAAAACTAAGTGGCTCCTCTTAGGATGGGAATGTACCGGGTAAAATGCTAGTATACGTAACACGCTTGGTGCGATTTTGAAAAATATTGTTCTATATTGAATCTATATTGGTTTAGATTCAGAATATATATATATATATATATATATATATATATATAATATATATTTATTTTACAAAATAGAACCAGTACTTAACAACACATTGTTTTTAGATTTCGTGGTGCAGAAACATATTTTCCAAAAGACCGACTCAACTTTTATAGGTGAGTATGCTTTTTCATTGCAATACACACATATTCTTTAATTTATTTGTGCCCCCTCTAGGAAAATGTGTACTTTATTTATCATCGCTTTTAGGAACGTATCTAAGAGAAAGAAACTAAGTCACCTAGAAAAGTGCCTAATGAACTAAAGCGACGTCGCTAATAAAACATCTAAACTTGGTGTAACACCTTACAAAGTAGTTAAGCCAGAAGTAATTTAGAGCAATTTTACTGTAAATTCACGATTTATTAACTTAACTATTTCACGATTTATTTTGTTCGTGAGTTCTAATTAAAAGAACATAACTCAAAATTATAATTGTTTTCTTTCAGAAAACTGCTTCGTGCTGATAAGTTGCTACATAGCATTTGTTCTTCTCTTTCGCGTCCTCGGTTTCACTGAAGATGGCATCAGAGCGGGATCGTTAGCATCTCTTTATCAGAAGATGGCTTGCAATGTGCGCAAAAACAGCGTAATTGCCCATTTAACTAGGCAAGGAGCTAGGATGAGATGGGATGGCCCCGCCTTAGTTTGGAGCCTTCGAGTCGCATTCATTTTCACCTTGATTCCTTCGAATAGTTATGAGTACCTGAACTTTTTAAAAACAGCATTTAATGAACTCTGGCTCCGTTCTACCTGACTGCTGCTTCAAGATATCCTATTCAAGATCTCAAAATGGACTTGATCCGTGTTATAGCTAAATCCATTAAAAGTGTAATCTGGATAATGTATTTTCCTGTCGTTAATGAACAAGAATAAAAATAGAAAGCACTCCGTATAAAGGCTTTTTGTAAAAAAGACATTTTTAAAAATATTGTAGGTAAAAAGTAAAAAATAAAACTTATTACTTTACTTTACTTTAGGATTAGCCTGGTGAAAACCTCGATGGTCGGACTTTACTGGCGAGGTAAAAATACATCAGAAATTAAAAGCAACACTGCTAGTTGAGATACATATAATACTACTACTTTTTTATTTTAATTCTTGATTATTGTTCCTGGAGGATTTAGGCAAAGTATGAAATATAGACACTTAAAATGCTTACGACTTAATTAAATTTTTGGCATTTAGAGCTATGTACCTGATATTATTTAGAACTTGATGCCATAACTTCTAAAAGGGTTTTGGAAAAAAAAACATTCAACCCCTGCTATTGTCAGTTTTTCAATGCTTAATGCATGAAAGTATACTTTATTTAATGTGCTTTAACCAAAGATATCTATGTGAATGTAATGAGAATAGGAATTACAATGTAGTAATTCTCTGTACACAACATTTAATATAGGATACTAACACTGCATTTTTTAAAAGGATTTTTACATAATTTTATTATAATTACATCAAAATGGATTTAAAAGTTGATATAGATTTCGTTTTTATCATCAATTTAAGGATAAAATATTCAAAGCTTTATCATTCTTCTAAGGTATGTATTATACGAACCCATTGCCCTCTAAAGTAGCTGTAACAAGAAAATAAGGAATTGGTAACATTTAATATTTTGAACAAGAAATCACATTCCGCAATGTGCAAAATTTGTTCTTTAGGCTAGAATTGAACAGATAGAGCCCTCCATCCTGCAATCGAGGTTCGGGCTTGTCTCCATTTGTTGATATTGTCCATTTCTTTATCGAATTCTCTCCCTCTCCGCTCGAACTTCTTCGGGGGCTCTTTGAAAGTGTCTTTCCTCCCCCTCTAGGTGTCCCCAAATGAAGTGATCAGCTTATCACCTAAGTGGCCCTGAATCACCCCGATGCAAGAAAAGTGTGTCAGGAGTCTCCTGAATAAAACATGAAAGCGGCGGTGCTAAGCCTAATCTGCTGCAGGGGAGAATGACCCCCGGTTTTTTTTATTGGGGGCGATTTCATTAAGTGCCCGCTCGGACTGGTTAGGGTGCTCTCACATGGGAAACGATGGGGGACAGACGAGAAATGTCTTTCTCGCATTCTCAAACGAAAAATACTTTATGTTGGGTATTTTTCTTTGCCTCTCTGAGAATAGGTCTATTATAAAAGTTTTACTTCTTCTTAGGCGTGATAGGCAGGGATGGGGTATTGGGTCAACGGCAGGTGAGAAATCGATAAAAACTCACTTTGTAATAATTTAATTAAATATTTATGGATTCTACATTTATATTATCGATATATACTGAAAAATATCACAATGAAATCATTAGTGAATGAAAGTGATATCCATATCACCTGCGATCCCAGGTGATATGGATATTTTTCTTGTTTTGTTCGTTTTGACTGTAATTTTTTTGAAATAAACAATAAATGATGTAAATTGTAAAATTGTAAATTGTAAAAAAGTGCTTGACACACTTTTGACATCTTGATTTGATTCTTTTGAGTGCTTGACATCTTTTACAAAAAGTTATAAGGAAAATTTACCAGATTAGACGAAGGAATGTGTTAGTTATAATTTTTTTACCTTTTTCAAGCTAAAGCGCTTTTTGCTCTGAAACAAAACGCAACTCAATTTTACAATTTTCAGCGGACAAAAAAGGAAAACTTCCTCTCTTTAATCTACACTTCAATGAATGAAGGAGGTAACAAGAGCAGAGGGGCAGAGGGTTTTTAAGACATGTGCCAAATGTAGATCTGCTCAAGCCTCTCCCGAGCACATTTTAAGCTGCCGGGATTTTACACATGACGACGTTTTACAAGCCTTTTCCATTTTTGGATTTTCTAGAAGTCTTTTGAATCATGGAGTTGGTCTAGTTTTCATTAGACCATCTGGGAATTAGAAACAACAGAAACAACAACAATAGCGGTAAAAAAATTTCGATAGGAGCAACCCAAGTAGTCCAAAAATTGAGTTAGGTTATAAAGCGCTTTAAGCGACCAAATTTTTTTACAGCCTAAGTTTTTTTGGATGCATTTGTCATGATAACTATTTGGAAGTAACTGACTATAAATTTAAAATATCTTGCAAAACAAATTACTTTTAAAATCATACTTTCATACGCTGTTTAAATGAGGTTAATGACCTATTAATTCGATTATGGCGGACGGTTACAACTAGGGCAAATATATGAATGTATAGATTACACTGTTTTAAGAATTCTAAAAAGCTTAAATATATAGAAATTTAATGCTACAGAACTTCAAAACAATTGTTATAATTATCTTCTACATAAAACCACATTATACACACAAATGCGTTTCAAATATTGACTGTTTAAAAGAGCTAACCAATTTTAACAGCATGCAATTCAAAATTTCTCTCCCGATTTCTTGAGAAAAAAAGGGGACAACGCTGTAAACCACTCAGTTTTCCCATCAATCTAAACCAGAGACTTCGAATTCAGTGCACACACGCGTGCGACAGAAATGGTTCTTTAGAAATTTCCCCCATTGACAATCCACTTCAAGAGCCATTAACTATTAAACACAGGAGCGATAGAAAAGAACAGGGCATTCGGAATGCAAAACAGAACGTCACCCCTTTCTTCCCTAACCACTCTGGGGGAGCGACAGTCCCTCAAATCGTTCGAGGGTGAACGGGAACTGTCAAAACGAATTCGGGAATTGGGTTTTCGCATCCACAGAAAGGGGGGGGGTGATTCCGGACTTTAATAACAACGGGAGGGGGCTTTCTTCTTTTTTCGCCTTTCGAACAAGGTCAAATATGCGCGGAGGAATATTAACTATTTGTGTTCCGTTTTTTTGTGGGGGAGGGACGTGCCTTTCGTCCCGCAAACGAGGTTAGGGAGAGCGTTAAAATGGGAAGAATGGGGTTTTCAGTTTTCCCACCCATTTTCTCGTTCCGGAGGGGGAATTCGGGATTTCTAAAGGAATGGTGGGAGGTCTGCTCTTTGCAGAAAGTGTTTGGAAAGCTGTCTGTTTTGAGGTGTTCGTCATTACGTGCTTGCGTTCTCGTCTATTCAAGAGGTATTTATTTACGAAATTTCAACAATTTACTGGTGTATTCAATTTGTTTACTGTACTAAGAAATTAAGTATTCTAGGGTAGTATTTTTGTCGCACACCGTTTACATCGTTAAGTCGGGGAAGATATCTCTGAGAAATGCTTTCAGAAACAACCTAAGGACTTGAGAGACAATAGAGTAACATGGTACATTTTTCTTATAAAAACATAAGCTAAAGGGTTGATATACCAAATAGTTAAAATGTTAAAAGGAGCCCAACTGAATTCAAATCCAGGTAGTACACATTCTCAGCTAGGCTGTACCAGCGTATGGCGAGCGAGCGTAGCGAGCACAGGATTGCGAAGCAATCCTTAATATGAAATATTCTTAAGCTATTATTACTTTGTTACTTTTAGTTCTTTTCAGAAGAAAATATTTTTAATTTTAAAATCTGGAGTTTGACCCAGCAGATCAGTTTTCTGTGTTACTAAATAACACAGAAATCTCAACCAGTTATCTTACCTTAACCATACAATAAATTCCTACCCTTCACATTGAATAGATAAACAATAATTTAATAACGTTACACCAGCCTCTTTAAAAGCCCCCTCCACCATTAGACATCGCTGTGTACACTTTTTTAGCGCTAAATGTGTCACTCTGTTCACAAAAGCTTCATTTAGACAAACTTTTGGTGTAAATGTATAAGGTGCAAGGACCAAGTAAGGTGTTAAGGGTGTAAGAAGGTGTACAAATAATTTAAGGCCAAGTCCAAAAAGAATGTAAAGGTATGCGTTCGATACGTACTTAAAAAAGAGTAAAAAATGTTGAAATGTGTGGAACTAAAGAAAATACTTTGTTAATCACCTACGTAGATTATTGAGATGTTACTCTAAATTCCTTGTTTTCATCATCATTTTAAAATAAATCTCACTTTCTTTTAACCCTTTCGGACCTAGTCGCCTCAAATTTCCCAATGGATTCATTGGTGCCCTAGACGGAAAAGTTTAAAGAAAATTATAATCTCTTACACCTCAACAACACTACAGTCCTATTCTACATCAACCAGGAACAGAATCTACAAGAACAATACAAAAACCCCAAACCTCGTCATAAATACCCATATAAAAATTTCCTTTGGCACCCCCGATGAACGAAATCAATCCATCCGAACCCTTCGCCACATCATCCCACCTCAAAAAAAGGAGCGGCGTTGGAAAATGGGGGTTGAGGAAGAATGGAAATGAAGGAGGAGGAGCAGCGTAATATCGTTGATGCTCGGATAATGACGCCATCGGCGGGATTCCGGGATCCTTTTTAAAGCTTAATCCAGTGCTTAGCCGCCCAAACACCAATATTGACGTTGCCCTCCCCCCAATGGACGTGACTGCGCGGGATATGACGGTGAGCGCGTGACTTACAAGGGGGTAGAGGAGACGCCGGAACAGCCTCTTCGATCAACGGTGAAGAAAAGGAGAGACAAAGGAAGGTGGTGTGGGGAAACTGCGGTTGAGGAGATTTGGAAATTACCTAGTTTCGGAATTTTCATTCTGCTGACTGTTAAATATCTAATGCGTCTGTGGTTTTGTGTAGGGAGATTATTTGTTAGTGATCGAAACTTCATTTACAGATATGTTGGATGTAAATGTGATCCATGGTCTTGTAACTATTGTTTTATGCACCTTTATGATGGTTTTAGGGCCGAATAAATCTTAGAAAAGCGTATTAAAATGTGCACGAACCAAATAAAAGCAGTGTAGTATTTCTGTTAAAATACCTGCTAAACGAAAACTGATTATAATAAAAAAAGTATAAACATATCCTCCGAGACTCGCGTTTTCGATACTACGATCATTTGGTTGGCACATTTAGGTACTTAGTTGTATCACTTTTTCTGCTGCTACATTTGACCTATTTTTTGTTATTATATAAATTATACTTAATTCTAACCATCTACTGTAGTTAAATTTAAGTTACTTTTTGAAAAAAGTAAGGTTATCCCTTTTCTTTATTCTTTCTATTTTTCCCTTTTTCATTCTCTCTTTTTCCCCCATTCAATATCTCTCATATTTTCTCTCATTATTACCCCGCAACGAATTCTCATGCTCTCTCTTAGTTGTCATACCTTCTAACTATCTCTAACTTTAATTTATATTAAATAATTATTTTAATATCTTTATTTCATTCTTCCCCTCACCCATTTCCTTTCTCATTATTTTCTCTCACCCTCTTTCTCACCAAACTTATAGTATGTACAAGAGTAATCAACCAAGCACTAATAAAAACAATAGTTATTCATACCCTTCATTTTGAAGACTGTGAATATTTACGAAAACCTTTAAAATGAATGACGTCTCTGAAAAACATTTTCCTATGACTTTAAAAGAGTCTTAAAGATATACCAATATTTTAAATACGTTCGGGTATTTACACGCGTTCCCAAAAACATCAGAGGGGGTTATCCCCTCACTTATCTACGGCGGGAGGGGGCAAATCGAAGCTATTTCCAGAGAAAGACTGCTTCCAATCATCCTTTCCGCACTCCGCCGCTTCGCTGTTGCCATTCCCAGGGACTAAAAGTTGCAGGAGGCACGTCTCGCGTGGAACTGCTCCCTGGGAGGGGTGGGGGGAAGGAACATTTCGAATCAACCCCTTTTCAAAGAGTTCGGTGTTGGAGTGATTGCAGTGTGAGGGGATGTTTTGAATAACCGTCCCATTTGCTTACATAGAGGTTAGTTAATGCAGCGGAGTCGAAAGTGCGTTGAGTGTGACCTAAAGGGTTTTATAAAGTGATTTCGTGTATTTTATTTGTAGGTGAGGACCTCTTTTTGGTTCATATAGGAGTGTTTTCACATAAAGTTTTATTTTTATTCGAGGCAAGTAAAAAAGGATGTGGATTTATTTTAGTGTGAAGAGAACGACGAAAGAATGGAATGTATTAAACATTAAACTGTTTAACTTAAAGCAGATTCCAAGCATATGATAAATTAGAAAAGTCTAAAAAATGCCATTTGAAAAATACCTTTTCTGGGATAAGTTATTTAAAGGAGTAAAAATAATATAATCTAGACAAGATTGTTAATTTCACGGGCATATTTATTTGTATAACAGGTGAAGCGTATAAATTTGAAGATCAAAATGATAAAATAATGCTTACTTAAACTTAGGAAAATTATTTATCAGTTTCAATTTTCTTAAACGTATTTTTTGTAGAATATTAATATTTGGAGATTATGTTTTGTTATTTAACTTATTACATAATATTCTTAGAAAGTAAATAAAAGTATTGCTCTTAAGATTCGAGACATGCTTTAAAATTTTACTTAAAACAAACACGTTTCATAACTAAACTGAGAAAAATAACAACTGCGGCAAAAATTTTAAAATCCCCGAGTTATTTCTACGTTTGAGTGGAAATCCTCGTGAGCATAAAATTAGTTCAAACAACAGAACTCTTTTCAATCAAAACGAAATCCCGTGCATTTCTTGAAGCAGTTGGAAAAGCCTTTGGGGCTTAGCTCATACAAACTTTTTAAAGACAAATTTCACCAAAGGTAAACTGAGCGACGTGACCTGATAGCGAAGTAGACAGTTTTGCATTGGAGTACTGAATATTCATCACGAAAATTTACCCATGAAAATCACAGTTGACGGTATTTATTTATGATAAATTTCCCTTTTATTTCTACCAGGCGCTTGCAAGAATTTAAAATACCTTTTAATTAGCTTTCATCCCAGCCTGTTGTTCTTTTTCGGGTACCTCTTTTCAAATGCATTTGTTCCTCTTAAATTTCATTACCGGCAGTTACGCGCTCAACAAATGATTGGTAAGTAACATTGTAGAAAGTGAAAGGTAGAAGTTGGAGCGAGTTATATAGAGATTCCGAAGTGATTTATCGCCAACTTTGGCATGGATTGGTTAAAAATTGTTTAATTGTTAAAATTGAAAAGTCCGCTTTTACTCCTGTAGCTTGTTTTCTTAGCAATACAACTTTCAAGGTGAGTTGCCTGTAGAACGTGTTTTTCCTTTATAACTGACAGTATGCAGAAAAAACAACATGCGAAGTGAACGTTTCCTGTTTGTTCAGTGGGTGCATCTCCGAAAAGTGATTTATATTTTTAACAACTTGATTTAAATATGGACATTTCTTGTCGTATAATAATCATGGCTATTTCTAACTCAATGTGGATCGAGTGTTTTTAAATGGTTGAGCCATGTAAAACAAGAAGAAAATGGATTTAAGAGAAAATAATTTATTTGTTTGAATCTACACTCGCAATTTTCAAGCTAAAATAACTCTAAATTATCAATATTTTCTCGATAGAAAAACTATATATGAAACTATCTTACAAATTTTATTCTTATTACAGATTTCCTTCTTAATACAAGATTGATTTTTGAGAGATTTGAGATCGAACTTTAACCAAGATAATATTCCTGTAATATAGTTTTGTAAATATCAATATCTACGTATTATACATACTTATTAAATTTAAAACATATTTAAGATAATTTTGATTTAGTACTTTTCCCAATTACCTATCCCCGCTAAAAATCACTAAGCAGTTTTGAACACCAAATATTAGAAATATCACAAAGAATTGTAAACCAACCAAATAATTTTCGACACAGTTATATTGATGACAACACTAAAAATTTGGTTACATTTGAGTATTTGACGTTCAAAACATCTTGGTAATTTTAAACGAGGTAGGTAACATAATCATGCAATTTATTGAAATAATAGTTGTAATGAAGGTGTAAAAAAGCGTATATAAAGTTTCTTTACTACTTATATAAGTAATAAATTGATCCTCCAGTCTAAAACTTCGAGTTCCCTAAAAATAAATAGAACAACGACTGCTCTTTCCCGTCCTATCTGGGCGCCAAGCGTTCTCGCCAAAGCGCCCCCCCCCTGGGAGTTGGCGCAAAACACCCGCCAAAAAGTGTTCCGTTTGAAATGCAAATGGAGGGAGAGATTTCGAGAGCATCCTAATTATATTCGAATTATTTTTCGCTGGAAGAAAGAGATGAAATTATTTTGATCTTCTTGGGAAGAGGGGATCTTTTAGGAGGTTCCGGTATGCAGAAAGGGACTAAAGGGAAGCATCAACAAGTCTCTATGGGGTGAATTCGTACTTTACAGTTTGGGTACCTCACCGATTCTTTGATATGTGAGAGTCCCATAATTTAGTGTTGAGTTCTTGAATGTCATTCTTAATGCCAAGAAGCTTATATGTATTGTAAAATACTAAATATTTTTAATGTAACTTTCAAATTAATATTTAAAGTTTTAGAAAATTTTAGTAAATTTATGCTGTTTCATTTTAAAATCGGGTACGGACGAGGTTTTTTGGCGCTACCAACTTGGGTGATATTTTTTCTGTTAATAAGTGACGTGTTTGACAACAATTTTAATTGCAAACAATCACCAATAACAGGTAATACTCAATTCTACACTCAAACCAAACTTTGATTCAAAAATCTTCATGGCTTAGTTTTCTATGAACAGCAATTAAATTGTTGTTCATAGAAGATTACAAGTAATTTTTGCCGAAATAATAATAAAATATTTCTTTTGATGGAATATTACTTGATTCATTACAGCATTTCATAACAAACTTGCCCATATGTATTGTTTGATTTAATTTTTTTGGGAAGGCAAACTAAAAATGGCGCAGTAAAATCAGTCAAAACAAAAACCTTATTTCTAACGATTTGAAACTGAAAAAAGTATAATCTTCCAAATAAGAATATAACACATTTAAATGTGTGGAGATATTTCCACTTGAAACAATACAAACTAGCGTTTTCTTGCAGTGGATTAGTATACTTTCATCCCATATGCAACGAACTTCTCTCAGAATCTCACTCAAAGATTCCTTTCTGTGTGCCCATTTCCCCTCCTTAAGAGTGAAACAAGTAATTGAATGAGAGATCTCACATCCAGATTCATTTTCATATCATTGTGCTCGGAGAGCGGAGTTACCCTCTCGTTTAGAGAACGGTTATTAAATTCCACATACGAACGCTATCACTTCGCCCGACACCCCTTCTAATAGAATCTTGCCTTCTTTTCGAGCCTTGCTAATGGGCGAGGGGTCCTGAGGGGTCTTTTTGTTCGGGGGATGAAGTAAATACGAGGGCTTCGTTCGTTTGCCCGAATCGAGTTAAAGTCGGAATGTTTCGCCGTTGTTCTCAAAAATGACAAGTGTGGGAGATGGGTTTGAAAAGGGTATTGGTTTTGAGAGTGAAATTGGATTAGAGGAAAGTATTATTTATGAGATGTAAAGTGTTTCATAGTTTGCAGCGAAATTTTGATTTTTATTTTGGTGGGAGATGGTGGATATGGTTATTAATTTGGTCTTGTTATACTTTCGGTGTAGCTGAACTGAATTAGCGCGATATGACTTAAAAATATTCAAATTCCTGCTGAAGTACAAGCGTTTAATTTTTAGTGAGAGTAAGGAAATTACATTTAAAATGCTTTTTGGCGAGTATAAACTGAAAAAGAACAATGTTTTTTATTTACATTTATAAAGAGATGAATGTTATGTAAAAAATATTTTCCTACTATTTGCTTCGAGAGTATCCAAACCATTTCAATTTAGAAGTCTGCGTAAGAAAAAAATTAACAGCTTTGGGTCACAGTGTACTCCTTTACTTATACAGTGGAGCCTTTTGAAGTTGTTTTAAAAACATTTTTAAGGACAATTTTTAACAAGTTAATATTTACGCTAATTTATTTCAAGAAAAGATTTTAGAGTCTTCCTATAAACCAGATTATGGATGAATATTTGAAAATGAAGACAAATGTCAAAGAGTATAATAGTATGGAGAGAGAGAGAAAGAGAGCTTTTAACTTTAACACTAAAATTAATATAAAAGCAAAATAAAAATTCTGAGAAATTATGATGATTTAAATTAATTTTAAAAATGGTTTATGAATGAATATCAGTCTTGGTTTATATTCAAATTACATTTAACAATTAGTTGAGCATAACATAATGAACAACATCATTCAAAGCTCACACGTGTTACTTTCCTCATTTAATTTCGAGAATTTGCTTTTGTACGATAGAGCATGCCCATCTTAAAAAGAGTATTGACAAACGGTAGATAGATCATTCATCTTTTTGAGTTGCACACCCAATTCATACTCTACCATTTCGAATTGCCGGGCCAGTATATTCAAAAATAAAAACACTCCCCCTCTCATTTCCATAACCTCAATACCACTGACCCTAAGAATACAGAGGAGGCTCCTCTCCATGACAGTCCGTCCTCCCCCATAACGGCGGGCGCCAGCGGCCAGTATTTGTCCACTCGGAACGTCCTCCCAAAAAGCACCTGAGCCGACCATCCCCATGTAAATCGAATCACCCCCGTAATCCGATTCCATTTCTGAAATGAAATTACGGCCGCCTAAGTGATATACAAATCCAAATATATGGGCTGACCGCAGCGCCCCCATGAATAATGCAGCGGTCCGGTAAAAAAGGCCCACCTGCCCTTCTCCCGCCATTCTCAGAGCAGAGTTATTACTATTATTATTATTTTGCAGAGGGGAGCACTGCACCGATCTTTTCTAGTGAAACCTTTCAGCTGAAGTGGCCACAAAATGTAAGAGCATGTAGGATTTCATCTCACAAAAAGTGTTGGATGATGAAAGCGTGATTAAAATATTAAAGATATGGTATTTCTCTTTGTGCTAATTTTTGTCAGTAACATCATCTTATTGTTTTCCTATAAATGTAATGTTATAAAGGATGAAAAGAGGAACAAAATTTAGAGTTATGTCAAATATGCCGTTTTAAAGTGTGAAAGTAATTCCTTAAAAATCTCGGCCAAAAATGTGATTATTTGATGTCGCATATTTTGATTCAACTTTCATTTCGGACATAGTTCTGTTGTAGTTTTCTACTAATGTAGAAAAACATTCTCTAATAATTATTTAAAATGGTGTAGTAGATTTATTCTAACTTAGATAATACACCAAAATATTTTTTTAAAGAAGTTGGAATTATTTCACTTTTTAAAATTTTTCCTTAAAACAAATCTTCCCTTATCTCAATAAAATCCTTTTTTTTTTAAATTCCTAAAATCCTTTAACCTTAATAAATTACTATATTTTTCATTGAGAGAGATTTTCCCGTTTTTTTTTTAATCTTTCGTAAAGTTAAATGTAACACAACTCTACGCACGCTTTTTTTCCACGTACTGACATTTATAAGAGCAAAAAAACATGGAAATTTAATAGATATTATAATGCAAAAAGCAAATCCAAACTTCAGAATTTTAAAGGAATAAAACCAAAAACCAAACAGTTTCTTGACTAATTATTTTACATCAAAACGCACTACTGTATCTCAGGGTTTATGAGCAATTAGTAAACCTGAAGTAGCATAAAACTACCCACTAATATCTTCCGTTATTTACGAAGGGGAAAAAGCTCTGAGTGTCTCGACACTGAGTCTATAAACCGCTCTGACGCGATCCAAGAGCAGCAAGATTTCCCTCCGGCCAAAAAGCGGTTACATATCTATCGCGGAAACTGAAAAGAGCAAGAAAAGAATCATCTTAAAGGGGAAAAGTACCTCTTTATGTTCTTCGATGATTCTATAAACATATCGTCGGGGGAAAGATCAGAACACGCAGGAAGGAACCAAGAGATAAGTGAACATTTATTGCTGGGAAACTTATAAAGAGACTAAAGTTTCTTTTATAAATTATGGCTTTTACATAAATTCATACAAGCTCTTATTGAAGTTAGAAAGGGTATTATAGTTTTAAATTGAAGGACATGATAGTACTCAGACGATAATTTTACTGACTTAATGAATATCATAAAATAGTTCCATGAAAGAAAATTGCCTATTAGACATTTTAGTGTGTCGATAAACCATATTACACCTTTCATAATTTGAAATTATAGCATCTGAGGAATAAGAAGTTTTTAATGCTTTTTACCTTTTACCCCAGATAGTTTTAGAGATTTTTTAAATTCATATTATTTTGTTTGGCAGTAAATATGCATTAGAAGATCATTGTTTGTAAGACACCAGTTTAATAAGCGGTAATATTATAGACCTACCTGCTCTATCTAGCGCTAGCCTATATCAATCCTAACTCTATATGACTCCCTCCGTAAAGTTTTTACATAATAATAAAAATTTCTATTCCATAACATTGTTTTGGTAACTAATATTAAAACTGTACGTAATACGCTTTAAAGTAATTAACATAAATATTTCAAGAAACAAAATCCAGGTGGGGAATATTTTACTACTTCATGAAAAACAAAATTAATTCTTTTGCCTATGTATTGTTTTACTTAAGGTTAGACTGTTACATTTAGTTCTAGTTTTCCAGCATAGAGAAATGGAATACAAATTCAAAATTTCGAGGATCCCCCCCCCCCCCAATGTTAAGGATGGTCTTTATATAGTCTTCCAAAACTAATTTAATAGAAAAGTCAATGTAGTACTTTACAATGCTCCTATAATAAACAATATCCTTTTTTCGTTAAATAACCTTCTCGATAACGTAGTATGTTTGTTTTAATCAAGAATCAGACATTCAGGTAAGGGTACAACAATAGTAGCTGATCCAAATAATCGCCGATAGGGGGCTACACTAATTATTCTAAAATTGAGTCAGAGGATCATATGAGAGGAATGCACTTGCGTGATGAAAGTTACAATATTTTTCTGTCTAAAATTTTTCTACAGAGAAGCGAAAACTTGAAAAATCTCTAGTATTAGGCTACTGGGCCTACCCTGTCACTCCTCGAGGGTGGTGGGGCTGGTTCCATTCGGCGTGTCGAAGGGATCGAAAAATGTCGAGTGACAGGCCTCTTTTCCTTGTGTATGGACTTATGCAAATCCACTTAGGCCCTGTCGCCGCTAGTTTGGCTATGCAAACTTGATACCGGGGACACTCGCTCGGCGGCAGATTCAATAACTCATTGGGAGAAGCCCAAAACGAATCATGCCCGACTTTATATATGGCGCGCCAAACGAAGTCAGGCCGATCCGACTGTTTAGACTGTTCCGAATGCGCTTTTGCGTTAAGTTCACGCCGTTTTCCATGACCCGTTGAAAAGCGGAACAAGTCAAGTTTGTTAGTTCGTGAGATTACTTTCAAGTTATATTGCAATAAGAGAAATAAATTTTGAAACAAAAATTATAGACTTAATAACTTTTAAAATATTTGCGGTTTTATCAATTTATTAACAACGCATTCTATGGCTTTTACTCTTACGGTTTTCCGAAACTTAAATTAGGTAGTGTTTTATATACTGAGATGTGGATTATCTAAAATTTTGTATGTGAAATCAAAGTCTTTCCGAAACTCTAAATAAGCAGTTAGACCCTAAAAGACGATATAAACAAACTACCTTAAAACCATTCTAAAACCTACTAAAGAATGAATTTTTATAATATTACAATTATAAATAACCTTTCCAGATCAAAATATAAAAAAGTTCTAACCTAAATAAGTGCTCTTAAACGTCTTAAACTATCGCTTAATTCTATCCACCCCCTTAGAATAAAGGGAAACGTTTAAAGAAGAATTATAACCATTACTGATCTCGTTTGATACAAAATATTTTTAATGCCGTTCATTTTTTAAATTTATTTAGTTAAGGGCTCTTTTCACTTAAAAGCTGTAAGAGAACAATGAAAGTATAAAAATTGAAAGGAAACCACACACTTTTCTTAGAGGGGAGTTTTCGAGAAAGTTTAAGTTGGTCCTAAAGCCAATAGTCATAATCAAGTAATGTGTAAAAGTTAGTCATTAGAATCATAGACTAATACAAAAGAAGCCTAGAAACCAAAAGAATATTTTCCCACTTGACTTCTACCATTTTCAAACTGAGAAAAACTTACATACTCAGAAGAAAGAGACAACTGTAAATAGAAAAAGCTGAAGACTCATGAAGAGAGAAATACGATAGAAAACTCAATGGAATATAAATATATAAATGATGCTCAGAAAAGGTAATCGAGTAAATGGAAAAGACGTTACTGTATAAAAGCAGATGCTCTATTGGAAGATTGGTATATTTATGATACTGAATTTCTGGGAAAGGCTGGGAATTTTTTTTTATAGAATGCAACTATACAATTCCTTAAAACGTAAGGGATTGTCAACGGTCTTTTTCCAAAACAATGGATCTAATAACTCGATATTTGAGAGCTCGAAGTTTGACACCACTTTGAAATATTAGCGTTTATTTTATCTTAGTCATAATAAAACTTATAATTATATTAATATTTTTTTTGCAATAAATGTGACCCTTTTCAACCACTGACTGTAGTGTAATATTAATATATTTTAATTGTTGCTAAAAAATAAAGCCTTTTGATAGGTATGAACATTTTTAAAAAGTCTTATTTATAAACATATGCTATCTAGGACCTATATCCCTTGTGTATTAACTGATATTGCATGATATTGTAACTTTAGTACGTTAATCAACAGAGTAATATCGTTTCATATCGTGCACTTCGAAAAATATCGAGAGATAAACTCTTCTGCTTTATCTAATAGGTGAATTCTACACAAACCCAATCACACACCTATGAGTTGCTATTGTTTAACCTTCTTTTAACAACCCAAGTAAAAAAACAACTTTATAACCTCCCCACATCTAGACTGTTTAATCGTCTCCTTCACAGTTAACAATGCTCTAGATTGCTTGCCAATATACGAAGAGGCCTCCTTGTCATCACACAACCCAAAGGGAAAGAAAGAAAGGAAGGAAGGAGTCGATGAGGAGGAGGCACCCCTTTTGTGTCAGGGGGGGCAGTAGTGGCTAAAGTGAATTACCCCGTTTCATTACCCGGAGTCACACCGTCCGGCCATCAAATAAAGAGAGGCCCCTCTCTGATTAGGAACTCATTACGAGAAAAAGCGGCTGACGGGGTCTTTTTGCATCGCGCGGGGGGTAATCGCGTTTCCAGAAGGGGTTGGGGCCCATTTCGCCCCGACGTCTGGGCTGGAATGGGGTGAGGATTAATCGCTGTCTTGCTTGACCTGCAGCATGTTGTTTCAGTTCTATAGATTGTAGTAGAGAGCCATTCTGGAAACTTTTATATCGTTTACGTCATAATCAGTTTTTTTATTTTTAATGAGCATAACGGGGAATTTTTCTAAAAGAGTTGACTGACTTCATATTTTTAAATTTCTTATTACAAAGTATAAGAGCTTCAAAATAGTAGTTAGAATTTGAAAGAACATAAAAATATTTTGAATTATTCAAGAGTGAAATGCAATAAATTATTATAAAACACTTAAATGTAAAGTAGTAATTTAAAAGCTATTAAAATGCTGTATGTTGTATTATTTAATTAATGCAATTTGAATTATTACGAGACTTTGTAAGTAACATTTCGAGTCTAAGTAATATTAAATTTTCCAACAGTTATACTAACGTTTTCAGGGGTAAAACTTTCATGGGTAAAACTAAATAAAACAAGTAATAGGAAACATAGCATTACAATAAGCATAAATGACACAATGAATAATAATATTATTAGAAACATACCTAAAAGAAATTAAATTCAACAAGAAAGCACACACATGAAAAACGCATTATACATTCATTAGCATTATTTCACTAATAAAACCATTAACAACTTTCAATACTAGTTCTTTAAAACCGTAAATTAAAAAATTACATTAAAAAAACTTTTTACGAAACAGACTATTTCACCTACCAGCAGGCACTGACCTGTAAACGCACTTACACATGATATAAAAAAAAATCTAATCGCGAAAATAAAAATATATTAGGACAGAATGAGTATACATTGCTTAAACTCACAGGCTATTCTGAACGTTTAGGGCACAAATAACTGGATTCTACGGCAAAAAATAACAGGGAAGTATTGTAGAAGGTGGCTTACTTTTGATGGGCTTCGGGGGTGCGTCCCGGTGCCACGGGGGGTCTCCGTGCGCCGTGAAGTCCCTGAGCTTGAGGTAAGAGATGGAGAGGCGGATGATGGAGGCCTTGTCCAGTTGCGTGGTGATGGCGGCTGGAAGGGGCAGCAGCTTGGCCAGCTCGTAGAACTCGTAGTTCTCCTTGCCTCGCCGAGACCTCGCGGCGTCCCGAGACTTCTCCTTGCGCATCTCCAGGATGCTGAAACGAAGAGGAAGATGTGGTTATTCACCTATGCCACGCATTGGTATTCACCTAGTAACGAACTGACTTTGTGAATAAACTGAAACTGTGGTACGAAGGAACTGCCTCTGTGGTATTAGTAGTTTTGGTTTTGCCGATGACCTAGCAACAGAGAAGAGAGTGGTTTTGGTAGTAAAGGATAGATATCGTTTTGTTTTTTGCAGGATGCTTTAATGTGTTTGTTTCGAATATCGATGTGGTTTGAAATCAAAGCAATAACAAACTTCCTACAGCACACTGTAGAAACATAAAATACAACCATATATTACTCCATCTGTAATGTCATATGAAACAAGAGGACGAAGCATTTTCTCATCAGCAAGCAAATGTCCTAAAAACACCCATCTCATCTCAACACTGACGTTTGAATGCTATGGCTGTAATCCCACGGTAGTTACTGTAAACAATAGTGAACAATTTACTTAAAATCAATACCCAGAATTCCGAAGTTGAGTTGATTATTATATGGCTACGTAGATTCCAGTTCACACAAAAGGAATTTATCATTCTTAAAACATGTCTTTATCATCTGTTAGAAAATAGTTTAATCTCTTTGAGGTCTGTGTGAAATATTTTTGAAATGCCTTGTACTTTTTACAGATATGGATGGACAGAAACGTTAATTCAAAATCCGCTGTTCAATAACCCTTTTTGGGCCCAAAATGTATTTTTTTGTGATATATAAAAATAAACCAGATACACTCTACTGCCAGAAAAAGTTCCATTATTTGAAGAAATAATTTTTAAAGCTTAGTGTAGATTGAACTGTACTTCTTAAAATAAATATAGTTGTTGGAAAGCTTGTGAAAAAAATCTTTGCAATGGAATTTTATGGATATTTTGACGGATGATAAACCAATTCAACAATTTATCAACAATATCGTATTTAAGGATATCGAATAACCCACAGGAACATGTTAAAAGAAAAAAAAATGACATATATACCAGTATACAATTTTGAAAGGTACTACATGACAGGCAAAAGCTCTACCGTCGGTACCCCACACATTCCCAATTCATATCTATGCATACCTTTGCACAGGAGGGGGAAAGGCAGGGAAAGAAGCATCAGCTGACCCGGGTGACACAGGCGGCTGTTGTCGGGTCACAAAAGCCATGACACATCCTCCCCCATTGCGGATGCACCCCTCAAATTTCGTTTGGGGGGACTTCGATCGGGGATGCCGTCCGCGATCAGGGGGTGCTGAAGGGAGTTTTATAGCTTCACACTTTCTTCCAGTCTCAATCAAGCTTAACATTATGAGAAGATTTATAATTATGAGGAGAATATTCTCCTTATTTAGCAGATTTCGATCATTTTAGGTGTCACTTTTTACTTTACTTCTTTTTTTTGGTTAGTTCAGACTATTTATCTCTATTTGTTTTGTATTATTATAATTTGAGCTGTACTGGAGCAGTACAAAGAAATTACTTTAAGTGAGGGAAATGTTTGTTTTATTCTATAAGGAATTACCGTTTAGTCAAACCTTTGGTTCAATTATTTCATGGTATGAGTCCAGTTTAATTAAATATTTTTACAAAATCGACCGATAATTCTAATCTATAATAAAAATAAGGTATCTAGGTAAATAAAATGCAAAAGAAGAATGAAAATGAGAGAAAGGGGAACATAGGCTTTAAATATTAAAGTCTCTCCTTCAGTAGTGCTTTATATTTTTTGTTAATAAGTATGAGCACGGTTCTGATTTACTACGTTGTTATATTAGAATAAGTATAGTCAAAGTATAAATCCTATCACTATAGATATTACACAAAACAACGGCTTTCCTTTCAACTTGAAATTTTATATGAATTTAACAATTTCAGTAAGAGGCTAGAGAAGACAGAGTCACATTATCAGAGATAATGAAGAGAACAACTTCGTCGCCAATCGTTTTTCATTCCTAATAATTAGGATTAAATAGTTTCTTGTTCCATAGTAATAGTTCAATTTTATTACGCTCCTATTAAAAGATACTTTAAAACAGTAAAACTGGTTTTCAATGCCAAAAAATTAAGATGAAGTTAAGTCACAAACATTTGGGAATGCCATTTATCTTCAAGAGTTTCGGATTGAAATAGTTATTAATTTTTGTACGAGGAAGTAGTAAATTATTTTTGTAAATCAAAACCATTTCCCGTAATTTATACCCTAGCCCAGGAGAAGGTCTCTCACCAGATTTCATCTCCAGTGGAGTGAGTTGACCGCAGCCGATTTATTGAGCGCCCCCAAAATTCATTTGATTCATCCCATCTCCAGAAAAGGAATCTCCACCCCAAACCATAAACCGAAAGAAAGAACACAATATCCGAAAGAAAAGAAGATAACACACACTCTCCACTTTTTCATTAGTTTTTTCCGGCCCGAAAACTCTCTGATTGTCTAAAGATCAGAATCCCTTGTGGATAGCTGCCGTGATTTCCACAGTGCAATCGCTCTAAGCTTTTTACAGCCCTTGCACCCACCTCTCAATACATCCCCCCCTCGGTTGCTGCAATTCTTGGGACCCCCTCCTTCCGGGTGATATCCCTCCCCCCGCCGATGTGGGCTTATTCCCGCATGCCTTTCGGATTATGGTCAGTTTTTGCGCTCAGCCTTATGGACAACAATAACTAAGACGGACCTACCACCTCGCAGGGTAAACCCTGCCGCCATTTATGGCCATGGGTTTGGAATCAGTTTTGGAAAGAAAACAGTCATATTTTTGTAATGTCCTTTTGTAAGAGGAGAAAACGGTTAAGACTACGTTTAAAGTACAGAACATATGAAATAAGCAGCATATATTATAATATTTAGGCTGTTTAATGGAAGTTTTGAGCATAAAAAAATATTTTTGTATTTGGTATAACCTTTCGTAAAATAAACTTCAATCTTGGTCGGTGTTCGTATCAAAAGGGTTAAAAACCTGAAGTAGAAAACAGGTTTCTGAAAACTAATCCCACATATTTTTAAAATTTCGTGCACATAATGAAGTAATGCATTTGGAAAAAAAATCCAAAGGTAATAATAAAAATATAGATACCGGTAAATTATTGGCTTTCTGTTTAACTTACACTTAAATAACCTTGTTCGAGAAAGTTTAAAAAATGTAAATTATTAACATAAAGAAGAAATGCGAAATCTGTCTCAAAATGTGCCCTTTTCAACAAGTTTGGATATCATAAATAATATAAATTCTTTTAGTGAAAATTTCTAGATAATAATTGGTATCAGACACACGCATTGTGGAATTACTACATACATAAAAGTATAGGAACTATATTCAGGTTGCATCCAGATTAGCCATTTTGAAATACATAAGTGTCTTAAAATAAATTTCGTATCAAAAAATAGAATAATTACTAATTATAAATAAACATCTGCACCAAAAAGTTTTTTAGTTAAAACTGAAGCTCACAAAGTTAACAATATTTTTAAAATTACAGATATACAGTCAGTTCACAATAAAAAAATTTACTATAAGGATGGTCTTGGTCATTTCAAAGTACTGTAAAATATTATATGGATATGAAGTCCAGTCCTCCTCCCCCAGTTTTAGGGCTACAAATGCATGGGAAAAGTGAACAATATAATGTCGCTTTTTTTTTTCCTCTCTCTCTCTTTCATTGGTTAATAAAAAAAATTTAATAAAAAAAAAAAAAAAAAAAAAAAAAAAAAAAGTTACTTACTCAAATAGAAAAAAATTAATAATAAATCAGCCTAAACAAATTTAAAAATATTTATGAACCTTTTCATAATTAACAACTTTTTTGAAAAAGCATTATAAGTACAGAGAAAGGAAGACCAATACGAAGAACATGTTGTTTCCAACGGAGGCCTCCCCAAACCAAAGATGGCCGTCTCCCCCTCCATAACCCTAGGTAGACTCCCTCGCTTGGTTTAACACAGTTGCGGTCAGCAATCAGGGGATTTTTCTCCCCTTTTTTTTGTTCGGCGGTAAATAAGGATTTTTGAGCGTAGCGCAGGGGGATCCCGCTTTACGGCCGTGTTTCCTCGCTTGTTCCCTGCGCCTACATTATGGACCCGCATCGGGGTTGATTTGGGGGGATTTCCAAAGGCGGACATTATCGGCTGTGTTACGAGCGGATTTGCACCTTGCAGGTATGGGCGGTGTCTGAAAGATTCGAAATGGGTGTTTTTCAATGCTCGGCAGCGTATAACTGTATTTTTGTGGGGGATTTTTTTAAATGCTTCCCATAGAGATAAAATTTGGCCGGATTGATTGAAGTATAAGTTTAATAGTTTATGTTTCTGATACCCCGTGAAACTGAGCAGTAGGGTAAGTTTAATATACATAAAACCGTATAAAAACTTACGGAGGTTTTAACAATAATTACACATTTTATGAAGGAGGAATTGAATTCCTTTTGATATAAAATTTGCCCTTACTGGTTTGTATTATTCTTGAATTTTTTTTAAATAACAAGGGTTAATCAATAGAGAGGACTACCTCAAATAATTGATATTATTGGATGAAACCGGTAAACCAATGTTTGTCACTTACTGCAATATCAATAGGAGTTGATAATTTATGGATTATTTTCCCAGTTTAAAGTCCAATTTCCAACTTACAATCCTTAAATTATGGTGATCAAGGGATAGTGAATAATAAGTATTTATAATTTAATATTTTCACTTTCATCAGAAACATAATGTATTTTCACTCTAGGTATTTATAATGCCTAAATTTGACGAATACCTGAATATTAATTTATATCTTAGAGCCAGACACTAAGGCAACTAGGGAATAAAAGATATTGGTTTTAAGTTCTTTTAAAGTTCAAAAGAAAATGATCCGGATTTAAAATTTTAATTTTGAAATAAAAGGAACGGAAATCATGAAATGAATGTAAAAGAGGACATACCAGTTCTCCCACCCTCTCTGCTGCAGCTCTGTGGTTCCTCCCATCATGTACAGACATTCCAGCTGCCTAGAGGGTGAGAGAAGACAGTCAGACTCCCAGCTATGAAATACAGCACAGCAAGCATTCATCAAGCAGAAAGCATAGCATTCAAATAACCCAATTATATGTACTATTTACTACTATATTAATTGAAATAAAACCCCTCCCAAGTTTCAAGTCTTAACATAGTATAATCTATTTTTAAGAATTCAATAGATCAAAATAATTTAGAATGTAGTATTCAAAGTTTAGTTTACAGAATCGAAAATATTCCATACCCACTGATTCAAAATCAGTAGCAGTACAAATACCCAATACCCAAGTAGTAGATACCTCCAAATATCCAAAGTACCTCTACACCGTTCCTTCTATACGATTTCCATAAAACTGAATGCCGATAGTTTTAATACTAAATATGGATCCAGTTAGGGATAAAGATTTATATGAAAATAATTAAGGATCTCTGTTCAAAATGTAAACGTAAAAGTAAAAAGTTTTAGAGAACTATTTCGAATTTTTTAGAAACATTTTTTTGCTATTATTTTAAAATAGTCTTTGAGGTACCAGAACGCAATTTCTAGTCAAACAACTAGCCTCTTCGTGGCCTGCGAGACCACATAGAAACTGTGTTATGTGACTTTAATTCAAGATTTCCTGGACCTTCAATTGATTGGCCAACACTCCTTCTCTCCAGGCAGAAGATTTTTTTTCGAAATCCCAAAGGAGGCCCACGATTACTTTTTAAAGAAAAGTTTATCACCAATTTAATTCTTTACGACGAAAAGCTTTCGTTCCATTTGGTGCTCCCTCTCTCCCAAGGACCAAGAATCGTCAATGATTAAGTACACATTCGGACTTTAAGAACTTCCGCCATTAGAAGGGGGGACAGAGGAACTTAATGTCTTTTATGCCTCCCTTTCGTTGCGGCAGTAAAAGCGCGACCGACCTCAAGTCGTGAGGTTTTTTTTTTCTGGACGGTCGTTTTGTGGCGGTTTTTGTCTAATGGGCCGAGTGGGGAACAATGAGCAATTCGTGGTCAGTGGTGGCGTTCAAATGTGTGATGTGGCGTCATAAGGTGGGGAAACAAATCATGGTTTTAGGGAATAGGGATTGCTGAAACGAAAAAGCATGCTTTCTTAGGGTATACACTATTATACAGTAGTAGTTATATTAGAAGGATTTGATATTACTTCCCAGCTTTATGCAAATAATATTTTAATTTCAATTTTTTTGTTCATACTTAATTAAATTCAAGAATAGTCTATTAATGCTTTATTAACTGTAAATATGGCATAGGTTTGGTTTGGGTGTTTTGAGGTTTTATGGAAAAACGGTCATATTCAGCCACTCTTTGCCAAACACAAGACTATTATAATATATGTACTAATTGTCACTACATTTATCAAGTTACTAGAATCTCATGAGTAGGTATAAAATAGTATGGAGCCTGCATAACATTATTAAGGACTGTAGTTAAAAAAAAAGTTAAGAACGTAGTTTCAAAATCATTTATGTAGCCATCAAGTTATGTAGTTTAAAGATTTTAAAATACTAATAAAATTAGTTTTTATAAAGGTCAATGATTCCAAATTTCAACAAAAGGAGGACATTAAATTGGAAGAAAAATTGTAATAGAGTATTAACCACAGATTTCCTATAATGTTACCTATAGAATAACTTTCTTAGTTTATAAATATTTGTGAAAGAAAATTTTATGTTACCTAAGTAATAAATCATAATTTCAAACATCTATTTTATTAATTTAAGATTTAATAATTTTCTAAACTAAGAAAAAACTTAGATACCAGCCTGGATTTTTTTAATTCTAACACTCCAGGTTAGGCCCGAATCATTGAAACAAGTTCCTACTACAAACATTACATGACACAATATTTAAAAAACACGTAATTTTTACGCATCAGGGACACTACATTATCCAGCCATTCTATCCATAGGCTAACACAGACACCCATGAATGAATGAATTGTGCGAGGAAAAAATCCCGGGAGAGCGACAGGGAGAGTGTGACAATGCTAAAGAGCAGTCCCGTGTCGGTCAGGTGCTCGTTCCCTTTGATTAAGGGGGGCCGGGTCACTTTATGGGGTCAATCAGGGAAGTGATCTGTTTAATGGGACGGCGGAGGGAGAAAACAATGCGCCCTAATGATGATGAAAGCCAATTAGATGACAGAGCGGAGTTTTATGCCCCACGATTATTTTCCCCGGCCCTTTATTTCTCTCGATGCTGCTACTATTCCCCGCGGTGGGGTTCCCATAGTGTTTATATCAATGTTTAAAACAAATCTACTGTTTTGTATACTGTTTTGTATACTGTTTTGTATACTGTTTTGTATACTTTGATTTGTAAGCTGTTCGTCATTTATTTGACCGGATTTGACCATGTTGGTTTTAAATGGAAGTTTTAACTCTTAAGTTTATTGGCAAAGGTATTTAAGGCCTTTTTATTCAATCGTATTTCAACTATTAGTTATTGAAATTTTATTTTGTGTACAAGTTATGATTAGCCTTGTCAGACTTTCGGATACACAAGGTTGCTTGTTAAATAATTTCCTGGATTAGTATATATTGTTTTATTTATTACACTTTTTATTATGTGATCAATGCGAAATTTCTGCAACCAATCTAAACTAATATAAAGGGACAAAACATAGTTTATTTTTTTAAGGATAATAATCATCTTTGTTGGTAGTACAGTCAAATATATGGTCATAGGACTACATAAATAATACTTAATATTTTCATGAGGTTCGGTAAAATTACTGATATTACTTTTATTCTGGTTGCTTATTCCTGAACCAGTTAAACAATTCAATCAACACTAGGGAAAGCACTATAACCTGGATTCACTCTTGAGGCTGGCTCTGAAGGATGGATCACATTTTGAGCAGATGGATAAAATCCAATACTTAAATTTTCCCCATAAAACTATCTTAAAAAAGTACTTTGTCGAAGATGGCGTTAGAAAGAAAGTTATCGACAGTGTAAAAATCAATATTCACATCAAAAATTCTATTAAGACACTGTTGATATGCTGATATTTCATCACAAGAATATTCAATTATGTTAGAGATCAGATCCATAAAAGCCTCCACAAATGAAATTCATTGGATTCCAGGGAGAGGTGCTATAATAGCAAAACAGTGAGGATAATCCGGCATTGATCCTGTTTTATGAAATTCCCTCTGCCGGAACCGGAAATGACCCTTGGGCAGGGGATATTATATCCTCAATAAAGTAAAGATCGAAAGTGAAGCAGACGGTCAATGAAACGGGCAAACTGATCTAAGTCTAGAGTGTATTGTTTGGGTTCTTATAGGAATCCCTTCTGTTATAGGGTTTGCAAGAAAGTCGGTCAAGTTTTTTTCTTTTAGAATTAAAACATAATTTCCATGACATAAAAGTAAGTTAGCAAGTAAGAAAATTAAATTTAATTGTGATTAAAATAAGTAAACACATTTTTTGACTTTATTTTATCTATGAAAATTTGGGAAATATTTATAATTCATTTTAAATATAAGTTGGGAAGAAATAACTAGACATCACAGGTGTTCTATATATTTTGTTGGAAATTAACATTTGTAACCTTAAATATTTCTTTTTATCTGTATTTTTTAGTTTTCTATAACCACAATGATTGTATTTGATCTGGTCTCAAAATAAATGAACAACCATTGTGGTTTGAAATTATTTTCTTCAAAACCTCCTTTTCTTTTGGTTAATTAACTCTTAAGTTTATCTGACTCCAATTATTAGACACATTTAAAATTCCTTTATCAAAGATATATATCCTTTTGAATCAGTAAGAATTCTCACGGTACCTTCATTCGGTAAAGAAAATTTATAGTTTGAAATCCTCCCCCCCATCAAGAATAAGAAGTTCCAATAACTAATAACTGGAATTAAGGTACACTTAAACTACACTAAAATCTGCTTAAAAATCCTAAAAAATATATGGACTATCAAGTTAACCTCAAAGAGATCTTCCGATACCTACGCCATCCCTCTTAAAAAGCTATGGAAGGATAGCCACTTGAATTCAATTTCCAAACTCTTCCGACACCAGACAGGAACAAAAATCAAAACACTCCCCCTTGACATCGTTTGGAACCCATCCCCCCACAATCAGTGCCCCCAACCCTTTCCCAACGGGGGGATTCGCCCCCCCCCACCGCTTGTGTGGCAACAGTTATGATATACAGCGAGCGGGGGCCAAATTAAGTGGCCGGTTATGAATTACATGAAGGCCCCCCTCCCACGATATTGGCCGTCCCCCTCCATAAGGGAAGAAGAATGAATACATATTTATCGAGTGTGTTTTATGGCGATAGACGGTGTTGCAGCTTATTGTGTCTCGGGGCCGTTTGAATGAAGGGTCTTTTGTTACGATAAAGCTGAAGTGTTGGGAATAGACCGTCTGTAATATTGTTGGAGTGATACCCTTCTATGTACTGTCACGTCACTTCATTTTTAAGTAAAAGTGTTTGATTCTTAAAGTTTTAGTTTATGTTTTTCCCGAGAAAGACTGGCTACCGTGGTACGTTTGTTAAAGAATTTATTTGTTAATACGATTTGTTTTTACAATTATAAAACAATAAAAGATACTAAAATTACTTTGTATTTTTTTTGCATTTGATTGATTATTACTTATTTAATCGTTTGATACTGCGTTTTGTAAGAGTTTTTCATAATCTTTCTTTTTTAGCTTATCTTGAATTCCTGTCTGTGTGTGGTTGATGAAATATTTCACTGTAACTGGCATTAAGTGTGGCAGAATTCGGTATTACTTAATATATTAATCTTTCCTATTATTTTACCCTTTACCTTTTAGTAGGAAAACGTTTTCTTATGATTTAATTTGAAATTCTATAAAAAAAACTAGCTCAGCAAAAAATGATATAAATTTGATTTTATCTGTCCTGCTAGAAAAATTAAAACATGATTTTTATCCGAAGGTACAACAGAGTCTCCCCTATACTAAATATACAACATACTGTATTTAACTCAATTGAATCGAGAAACACCACAACCAACATTACTTTTCCAGAATTTCAACCGAGTTTTCAATGGATTTAAGGCCCAGCTTAAAGGCCTCTTCCCCACTATCTCCAGCAGCCCACCCTAAAAACAAAGCGAGCGGCCATTACGGGCGACACGTCCCTCCCTGAAACGGGGCATTAGGCGGAAAAACACGGCGAGAAATCAAACTAAATCGAGACACTCGTTCGGAATTAGGGGCGTCTTGTGTCCGCCCCCCTAATGGGGCCCGTGTACGTGTCGCGGCCGTCATTTAGCCGAGGACTGGACAAGGGAGATAGGCGCCCCCGCCGGGACACTCGCCACCCCTACGGAATGACAAGCAGGGCAAGAAAGGGTGGATGCCCCTCTTTCTTTGTTCTAAGGACCTGCTTTGACTCATTGAAGCTCCATGTGAGGGTATATTTGGCTGTACTATTTGATTCCTTATAAAACTGGGGTGAAAGTTGATAAAATTTAGGTACCTATTCTTTCCAATGTGTTCTGCTGTTTCGAAAAGTGCAGAAATCTACGTTAGTTGAAATGAACATTAGAGCAGAAGCAAAACTAATCATTATAAGAATATTTATAAAAATAACGTTGATTATGTTCGTATTAAACTTGAACGCTTATTAATTCGTTCTTATGGTTATTCTTGAAATAAAGAAATCGACCAATTCATATTCTGTACTAAAATATTTTTAAGGATACAGTGTTATTAATGTTTTATAGTAATTTTACTTCAGGAGTAATTTGATACTTCTTAAAAACAAAAAAAACCAGCATTTTAACCTGTTTGAGCTAGTAAAGGTTAATAGAATATAAAAAAGCAGAATTAAAGTATGCTTTTAAATATATGAAACCCTATTTAATCTGAACAGAATAAAATTCTAACAGACAAGCCTTTATAAGTACTTAAGATCTCATGGTTAGGTATTTAAAAAATAAAAAAGTTGCTTAAATCTAGAGAAATTATATTTTTAATTTTGAGTACAACTGCACATAAAATGCTTACAATATTTTATTTTCAACAAGTAACTTAAGGATTTAAAAATAAGTTTTTTCTCAGCCACTTTTCTACCAGCCTCACTCTATTAAATTTGCTAGCAGTTTTTTAAATGTTGTTTTCTTTCCTTACCACTGCACCTGTAAAACTACTTTCTTTGCGATAGCTGATTTATTGCAGGGAAACGCAGTATTACCACAATTTATTATTTTTTAGCTCATTGTAGAAAACACACAGAAAGTAGGATTTCTAAGAAGTTTTTAGACGACATTGATTAGATCAGTTACTCTCAATTAGTTTAGAGTCACAAACCAAAATTTGTTGTTTTTTAGTATCACAGACCTCTTCTACTTTGAAAGTTGGTAACTGAGTAAAATGCACGTTCTTTGCTATTTTATTTGTGAAGTTTTTCGATTTTACAATTCGTCATCACCCCCGGAAGACACCTACACCTGCTTTTCCGACTGGCACTATTGGGGCACTTAAATCAATGTTAAGTTTTAAAATGTAAAAAAAAAATATGCAGACCTCCAAAATGTGTTCCACAAAGTTTTAGGAGGGTCATCGGACCACCCATTATAGAAGAAAACAAATTTTTATGACTTCTCAAATGAAATTAAAATAATAAAAGAAACATTTTAAAATTCCTTAACTTTAAAGTAAAAAGGTACTTAATCAAACCTCAGGACCGCCTATTTACTCTTTTTTTTAAAGTCGAGGAAAGTGTTTAGTCTTTGTTTGTTCTGAATTCAGAGTGTTTGTTTTCATGGTCTCCCACCACCCCAGACCACCCTCGGCCTCCCTCCCCAGATAAAAAAGGCAAACGATATCCCTCCCTTATCGACCCCCGAAGGGTGTTAAAAGTTATGCAAATAACATTGTTCCGCCACCCACCATCCCCGCGTGTGTTCGACACTCCCTCCCCTGACCCCTCTTGTCGCACCCCCGCTGTGCTCCTAGGTAGAGGGTCGCACAACCCCCAGGAAGGGAAATAAAAGTGAGCCTTCCAATGATTCCGGACACGGATATTTTTTGCGGATATTGTGGCCAAGTGTGACAAATCAGAAGGCAATGAAGCGTTTTCAGAGGCTTTTCGAGATTTTTGAGCGGGTATTTTACAGTGTCATGGAGTAGGATTTTTGTGGCGTAATATTAAAAAGTGACGCAAAAAAAAAAAAATAACGATCTTTTCCAGTTTTAGGAAGAACTAAAACGATTTAATAAAAATTCTTTCGTTGTATATTCTAAGTGCAGCTAAAAAGAGAAAATTAACAACCTCAAGAGCATTCTTTTTTTTTAATTACGTTAATAACACAAATTAATTGCAGTGACTTTGAGTCTATGATTAACCTCAAATAGAGCGATAGGTGGAGATTACTGGCAATCTACGCTTTATTAGTCTTTTTAAGATGTACTTATAATACATGTTAAAAGTTTTTTACCTCAATTTTTAATTAAATTTCTGTGGAAAATTTACTCCATAGTTTATAGCAAACAGAAGTATAGCCAGAAAAATTTCAAATGATGGAAACTGATATTTTTTGGAGAAAAAACGAGAGAGATGCTTTGGCTACGCCTGATTGACTAAGTTCTATTTCCTTACAACCGCCATAGAATACAAAGAATATACGAGTAAAAGGTGAAACGGTCTGCTTTTTTAGTGATAATTGTTTTATTATTTAGGTGGAGATGGACAGGTACGTTTCTGTAGGTAAAAGTGCTAGATGCTGTTAATAAATCCTGCACAACTTATTTATTTAAGATATTAATTAATTAAATATTTTAATTAAGATAGAATTTTTGCAAAACACCTGCGAAGTGAAGTGTCAGCTATTACAACCTTAAGTTTGGGTAGGTTGACTTCTCCTTTTTACTTTGGAACCTGTAGAACTGTTTTTACAGCGGATGTTGATTGTATGCGGAGAAGCAAATTATCATAAAAAGCTGACAGAACCACAGATATGTTTATGTGTTTTATTATTAGATTATTTTATAAGTTTTTAAAAATCTATACACACATTAACCTTTCCACTCCTGATCTCTCCAAATGTTCTACGGGATTTAATGGAAATTTCGGACGTTATAGGTTTGAAAGCACTAACACTTAAGAAGAGAAAATGCAAATACAAAATCTCAACGGTTGGCTTTAGGTATAAAAACCTGTTCCAAAGCGTCAAACTCAACGAGAGTGATCAATTGCTCTCGGAAAAGAAAAGGTTCTCAACCCTTCCGAAAAAAGAACCCGTGACTGATTGAAAACAATCCTACCCACCCCACCGCTGACAAAGGGGGCTAATTCCCTCGCACCCGGGGGTGGTTGTCATAGCGGAGGGGGTGCATGCCGTAATGTGAACATAATGGGCGTATGCAAATTGCGGATATGCGCGGCCATAAATTCATTCCGAAAGAGGTGAGTGATGAGGGGCCCAATAAGCACCCCTAAATGCATTAAGGGGCAGACGATAAATGCATTACTCAAACAGAGGATCGATGCCTGTTTTTGTGGGGACACTGTCGTCGGGTTTTATTAGAGGGGAGGGATTTTTTTTAAATTTCTTAAAAAACTATCTTGTTTTTTAAGATCTCTCGACCTATCTCCTTTTTTATTTGTGTCTAAAACCACAGCTACTCAGACGAACGGATTGAGTCATTCAACAGTCACATGTCTGTAACATCTCTCATTTTCAAATAAATAGGGTAAACTTAGACTCTGGAGCAATTAAAGTTGCATACTTTTGTAGCGACCACATTGCGCCCACATAAGCAAAACAAAAAAACTAGAATGAAGCATACTAGTTTAACACACTTTTATTGTTACGCGTCAGGATTTCTTGGGATATAATTTTCCATTTATTACTGAGAAATCGGTCGCCAACTTGGCACTTCTTTTAAACTGAACATGCGCCCTATTATGTCTCATGATGTTTTGCTGGCTTTCCTCCACACAGATTCCGTGCCCACATCATCTTATCTAAAAAATACCCCAAAAAACGCAATCACGATAACATTTTACTGGAAAGGTTTGATCCCTATGATAAAGTAAGTGGCCTAGTAGAGAAAAACCTTTAAAACAATTGAGAGAACTGAAAGAGCACAAAAAGTATGAAATCGAAAGTAATTTTCCCTTTTTTGAATACTCTGAAAATATTACATATGCTTTCACATCTAAAAATCGCAAAAAGAAATCAAAAGTAGTTGAATTACAAATACGCAGTAAAATAATAAACAAAAACTTGCTATATACACTCATTTTATAAATAGAAAATAGTACGTTCCCCAAAATTCATTCAGGTAACTAGTTCCCCGCAGGGTCCTCCGAATGAAGCCGTCCGCGCACAGTTGGTCAGCCAAGCATCGAGCACTCTCTCTCCTCGGCTTTCCTTCACGCACTCCCCCCCCCCTTTGCACGTGCCGCGGCGACGTGACCGCAATCAGAAGGAGAGGCCCCTGAAAGAGTGCTCACCTCTACACCAACGGGGCTGACGCTCAGCCATCGGCAAGTCTGTTGGATCGCTCATTTCTCATGGGATGGGATTGATCCACCAAAGCGGTTCGATGGTGTTCAGTGTTAGTGGGACGGTGTGGATGAGTTATGAAGAATTAACCGCCGTGAAGTGAAGGACACACCTTTTCTTCTTAGAGCTCATTTACGCTGTTTCATTTTCAATGTTCATCAGGAGTGATCCTCACCGAGGAATCAATCACAGATTTGCGTTTCATGATCCCATGGAGCCTGCGATTATTTAAAAGTGCAATTTTCATATTATTAAACTAGGAATAGTTAATTGGATAGAGACAGATCCATTGATGGCCCCTCACGAACATTTAAAGACAAAGTAGAGCGCTTTTTAGTAGGCATTATCTATTGAAAAGTTGCAATCAGTCTTTCTCCTGACGTTTTCTATGAGATACAATGCACCACAAAAATAATTTAATCCAGCAAATTTTATTTACTTACTCGACACACGAAATATGTTACTTATAAATTCGTACATTTTTATAGGGAGACGGGTGAAAATTTGGTTATTCTCTTATAAACGGACTTCTATCTTCAACTCAATAAAGTTTATCCATATGGGTCTTAATCGTAGACTGCCTCATACGTGAGTATACTGACTCAGTATACTATAAGATCTATACGTTTTTGAAATTTACATTTATTAGATCTTTCTGAGTTAACCAGTCGTTGGACAGAAGAAACTTGTGGTCTGACTCAAAAATCCTTTAATTTTCTCCCCAAGCTTAATGAAACAGATTATTTCTCCGAAATTAAAATGATATATATGAGAGAATGTCCCCAGGGGGGTCCTTAAGATTAACAAGGGGAGAAGAAAACAATCTACTCAACATACTTAGTCATGACCACAAGATCTTTATTAACTCATACTTAATCAGTTCAGATAAAAGAACCAAAAGAAATTGCCACAATGGTTAAAAGAACAGCTACGACAGTGTTCCCAGAAAGAAGGAAGCCCAAAACCGAGCTTTAAACGCCTCTCCCCCGATCGGAGCGACGCGTCGTAATGCGCTAATCCTTTATCCCAGGTCAGAGGGGGCAGGACCCTCATTAGGGAATCCCCTTAGCGCGCTTATGCAAATCCGTGGCACTTTATTAAGGAAGTTATGAATTGTGCACTCGCCAGGAAAGCCAATTAAAAGGCGCCGGAGGACCATTACAAGGGAGGACGGCTCGTTTAAATACGATCAAGGGATAATTGCTTGGAAAGAGGCATTCTTTCAAGCAAGGTTTGCATTATGCTGGTTTGTCTTGGAGAGAGTTTTCTGGATGGAAGGTCTTTTGAGTTTAAATACTAGTCTATATAGTGAGTATACGTTAATTTTTTTTTCTGTTTTTCAGTTCTATCTTCCTCTTTCATAAGTTATTTGCCCTACATTATATTTAAAATATCTTGAATTCCTATTTATTCGGGATTTAAAGATTCTCGAAAGTTAGTTACAATAATTAATACTCATATTGTAAGTCTCCAGGACTTTCATTCATGGAATGAATTTCTACATAATTATGTATCAAAAACTCACAAAATACACAAAGCTTGCCTAATGAAATAATTTTAGAGAGTAGTTTTTTTTACAGACATTAAAATGAAACTTCAGTTTGAAGAATCATTAAAATGAGACTGAAAACGTGCACATATTTTACGCACATAATTAATAGGAACTATTAAAAATTTTTTGACCCTTCAAGAGTGAAGAAGGAAAAATTGCCAAGTAGATATATGCTATCGAATAAATTAATCTGCTATACTGGGACAGGTCTCGGCGGGAATCTATTCTATTTCTAAAACATTGAAGTTGACCATTTTGAGACCTCCAAACGTAAGTGGTGCAACAAATTGGTATACTTTTAGATATACAGATAGATTGGATTACTTGATTGTGTATTTAACTCATTACTCATAGCGTAAGTACCTTCATTTATGCATCGAACACATTTTAAGTAGTACCAGATTAAAAAATTTTAATCCTAACTTTACGAAAAATATTACACATCATGTATGTTTTAACAGATATAGAAAGTAATCGATTATATTTATACCATCAATCCATAAAAGTAAATGAGTAATTGATAGCTAAGTAGATAATATTGCCATTACTCAGGTCTTCGACTAACTTCATTACTAATCTTATGTAAACTCCGACATCTTTCATTGGCTCTCCCACACCGCAAGCTAATTGGCGAGAAGAGTGGGAGTTGAGGCATCCATCTTGTGGCTCTTGTTGGGATTGCAGCAGCAGAGAGTACCTGTACTGGCGGGCGTCGGCCAATGAGCGGGCTCCCCGGAGATCCATCAGCCTGCGACAGCCCATCGCGTAATGGGCCACAAAAAGCGGCCAATATACGAGATGGCCCTAAATCTTTGAGGAGTTTCATCAGGCTGACCGCGGATAGGAGCACTTTTTCAAGGGGATCGATCGGAGCAGAAGAAAAGTTTTAAAGATGGATGAAAGTGGTCAAGGGAGAGGGACTTCTTCTTTTCCTTCTTTTGGATCAACAATGTTGCGGAGGGATCGATAGGTGTGGGATGGTAGTTGGAAAATTCAGAGGTTACAATGGTTAGTGTAACTGTTGATGGTATATTCGTAAGGAAATACGTATGTCTTCTAATGGGCCACAGTTAAAAAAAAATCTACCTTTCTGTGAAAAGAATCCCCTAAAATACAACTAAATGATATAATCGAGAGAATATCTTACCACGAACAATTTAAACAGCTTTGATTTAAATAAATAAAAGAAAACATATTTATGGGAGGGGGGAAGAGCTTTGGAGGAAGCATAACGGAGTATAGGATCATTCAAAAGATATTTCCATCAGGATAGCCTTCCCAGTTGGTTTATATGCCAGCTGATAGAAATGATGACTTTTCAAAGTTTTTCTAGTTATTCCATTAAAGGTCAACTCACAGAAATTCAACTGAAAAATTCCATCATCGATATGCCGCTGATATTTTCTCTCTAGTTAAAACTACAATTTTTCTCATTAAATTAGAACAAATGGAAGTTTCCACGGTCATATCAAAATTTTAACCAAAGTAAAAGCACATTTTAGTATCTTAGTTAGGTTACGTTGAACGCGTATCAAAGCAGTTTATAAATGCGAAAATCCTCCCTATCCACAAGAGAAATAGTAAACAAGGCGAACCTCCAAGCGACATAAACAACTGCGTATTTTATGAATGCACAAAACAAACCACCGAAACGAACACTTCCAAACGACGGTGTTCAATCAAGCCAGACATTTCCCCGAACTCGGCCCTAACCATAACGGATATCCCCTAAGTGCGACCGCCAACCGACCATCCCCAAACTCCGCTCTCAAGTATTTAAACTTTGATGCGGCCTCCCACCAATGAAAAGGCGGCCGAGAAATAAATTCGTCCTCCCCCCCTTCCCGAACTAGCTGATGCGGGGGAAATAAAACAGCCGCGGAACCTGTTCTTGGCTATCAAATTTTGCTGAGTTGTGGGAAAAGCGAGAAGCCAAAGTGTTTTTATTTCTCTCTCGGCGGGAGGCGCTTTTATTAGTTTATACCCTCCCCCCCCTCCCGCTTTGTTTTGCGACTCCCCCCCCCGGCGTTTCACTCAATTAGCGATCACTTACGATATCACTGGTGGAACGCGTCATGTAAATGTAGGTTTTCTACACATCTTTCGTTTGATGTGGAGTTCATAATAGCGAGTAAAGTTGTAATTTTTGAGATGAGGGAAAAATTTGGGTGAATGTAGGATATTTCATGTGTTTTTGTGACTTTAAGGGTGTACAGAAAGTATAGCAAGACTTCTAGAATTCGATTAGGTTCTTCAAATCAATTTAATATTTATTCTTATGTTTATCTTGTTGAATTTAATGTTGTTTTCAACGTACACTTTATTTCAGAATTTTAAAATTTTCCTTAGAAAATTTTATAATTTCCAAATGAAATGAAAAAGGTGTTTTCACATGTGTTTTAAATACCTGGGTAAACAGTGTTTTTTCTCAAGACTGCCATTGACAAGGCATTCTGAGCTGATTTAGAAATTTCATTAGCTAAAGTTTTTTTTTCCATTTTTAAGCAGAATACCATAGCTTTAAAATATTAAAGTGATAACAAAATATGTAGTGTATTGAACATTTCATTAAATAGATAAAAAGAAACTATTTCAGAAAATTAATTTTTATTTGAAAAAAGGATTAATTGAATTTTAACTTTTTAAAATTAATACCTATGATAATTCCGATAGTTGAAGTTCTAATTGGTAAACTTCATTTGTATTTAATCTCCTATGATCTTTATACCGTAATTGACCGTGTTCAATTTCAGTTATAGAAACAGAAGAATACTGAAAACTAACTTAAAACAAAAATGTAAAAAGAAGTAACTTAAAAAAAAAATTGTGATACTCAAAACAAAAATACTGGCTAAAATATTGGTCAGTAAATGAACATTCATAAGGAATACTTGCAAATACGATCACCGTCTTCATTAAAACAATTTAAATGCAAAAATTCGTCGTCATTCATAAAGTCGTAAATTGAAATAAAAATCATTCCTACCCAGTGAAAACTAGCACGAAAGTAGATGTTGAGATTAATTGTTGCAATAAATAATCAAATCCTCAAAAGTTGTAGCAAAAACACAATTAAATAAAGAAACGAGTCGTCTTCAAATCTGAGATACTACGCTTCTAAAAAAATAAACTTAACATGTTTATGACTGTATACACCTTTACTAATTGAGACAACTTGTATAACAGTCAAAAGAAGACGAAAAAACACCCCACTATAGCCTACTCAGTAACAAGCTTTCTCCACTCCAATTTCAAGTGTAGAAAAATTGAATATTCCACGACCTCTTTCCCCGGCGATCTTCTCTGGAAGGAAGAATCCGGCATAACGAGACAAACGCGATTTCGCGGCACCCCGCTCTATCATAATGGGCAGAAAAATCTTCTTCTCAACTCTCCCATTTCCTGAAAGCGAGAGGAGAGAACAAGTTTCCACTTCATGTAAATGCACGCAAATAGTTCTTATCTTCACAGGAGATGAGATTTTTAGGATACTTAAAATACAGTTAAAGCAAGATGGGGCTTTTAGGCTTTTTACTTCAGCCGCCAACACCTGAGAATTTTCAGCTTGATTTACAATCTTGAAGTGTGATCACTCAGGTTGAAGTTGTATACTCGGGTATTTTAAGTTATTCAAAAGTACCTTGTGTAAAATTAACAAAACCCAGCCATAGAGATATATTTTTTTTGTGTGCTTATCTCGAAAATTAACACGTCTGAGTTAATCAAAGTATATACCTTTGTGTAATGAAAGATTATATAGTATAGCTTGAAATATTAATAAATTTAAATGTTAAACAAACTTTTAAAAAATTACTTGTAAATTTGTAGTTTGTTAAAATTGGACGAACAGTTACGAGCTAACTCCAATGTTAAGCTGTTAAGTTAGCTCATGGTTGCTGCTAGCACATCAATTCCATTATCTTTTTATGTATTAAAAAATACACTATGGAACTTATTATAAGAGGTGAAGAAAGTTAAAATAAAAATGTCACGACAATCTCAGTCATTCAAACTTCTGAGGTCACTGAAAACTGAGTGACAAAGATTTATGATTCTTCATCACTTTATTTGTGAACGTGCGTTATCATGTTTTAGCTAAACAGGATAATTCAGGTTCTTGAATATCTCCCTCTAGTTTTGAAACTCCCAATCTTCTAGTAAAATAGGCTTTTTATTTTTATGTTACACGAGTATTATAAACGTTTACTGTAACTCCACCAAAATATCATTTAAAATCTTAATTCTGTAAACACCTAAAAAATGAGAATAAAAAAAGCTTTAAATCGTTCAAATTTTCACAGAAGCTATTCCTAACACAAAGACGATATTTTCTTCTTTAAAAATACTTAAAATTAATAAAATATAAAAATACTTTAGTAAACCCAATGTTACTGAAGATCCCAAGTATTCAACCCGGAAAATTCCCCGCTCCGATAGAGTCGCTATCCCGAGTTCTGTATAGAGTCGGGCCGGCGGCGGCGTCGCAATTAGGGCAATTTGGAAATGAAAACGCCGGTCGCTCACTTAATGAAAAATTATCTCGTCTCGAGCCACTGGGCTTGCATTAGGGACGGGGGTTAAAAGACCGTGACCGTGCCTGAATAATGAAGGAGCTTGAATCAATGGGAGAGAGGCTGATGCGACACACCGCGCCAATTAGATATCGTACACCTGCACAGGCTACATTTGGCGGAATGAGATTTACTTTGGAACCTTTACTGGTTTGGGTGTCTGTTTATAAAAAGCTATATGTGAGACACTAATGTTGTATGCAAGTTCAAATCACTGTGATTATATAAAAGATAAAAATCGGAAAATTACAATTAGGTAAAACAAGGATAAATAAAATCACAATTGGCGTAAACAAATATGAAACAAATTGTGACTGTGAGGATGAGTAAAAACTTTTGTGCGAAAGTATTTTTGTATAAAAGAGCATAACCCAACCAGTTTAAAATACTAATGTAATTTTTCGCTAAATTTTATGCCACATTTCTACATAAAATTGAGCATATTTCTACTGGTAACATATTCGGTATCATTGATCTAAAGCAGTGGTTCCCAACTCGTAGAAGTCCGCGGACCATTAGGCCTAACTTTGGAACCTTTACGGACCACCTCAATCCTCACAAAATTAAAAGATAAAAGTTAATTTGCCCTAATTAAGCATGAAAACTTGTATGATGCTCTGAAATTTTTATTCGATTTTAAGAATGTTTCTCACAAAAGTAATTCTAGTAGTAATTTATGTTGTGACGAAATTTAATATTTAGAATCTGTAAAAAAAAACCTTTTTCTGAAAATTTACTTCACTTTAAATATTTATAGAACTTGAAAGTATTTTTAAAAAAATTATTGGGGATTTTTTTGCCCACAAAATTACACAGCCGAAAGTCATCGTCATGGATATAATTCAATTCAATCTGTTATTGTACAATCTGCTCAAAGTTTCATTTATTAAAATTTCTTTTGTGCTTATACCAGGCCCTTTCACGGACCACTTCCAATACTCTCACGGACCACCAGTGGTACGCGGACCACCTGTTGGGAACAACTGATCTAAAGCGAGTTCCAATAAGCTACATACATTATTTTTAAATAGTTGTAATATCTTTGAATTTCCTCGTAACTATTAAATTGTTTCCATTGATTTAAAAAAAGGTTATGCTTTAATAAGATGTGGCACTCAATAATTGAATTGTCAGTTTGAAAAAAGCAATAAGTCCAAAAAATGGCAAATTGACTTTTTGTGCTAAAAAAAAATCTCTAAGCTTTGCTTACACGTTAATGGAAAGAGGGAAAAAATAACTGCCCTTTATTGGCAGATAGCCGCTTGAATTTGGCGAAATGAATGTTAATTTATTGTATTTTTTATTTAATTTGAAATTGAAATTATTTTGTCTTCCTATTTTTATTCTATGTGCTGTGAACTAAGCCAAAACAAAATTTGTTTTAAATTATAAAGTGTTTTTACCTTTTTTTATCTAGTGAATGTTGGACTACATTGACACTCCCTTGATATTTTTTGAATTACCTAATGACTCAATTTCATAAAACGTTTTAAAACTTATTTGTCTAAAGTCTTTCTATTTCTCACTTTTGTGTAGTGAACTTAGCATAAATATAATTTATGTGGTTTTAAGATTTTTTCATCTGAAATTTCTAAGTCTGAATAAAAGGAATAAGTCCCCGTGCACTTTTTCAACTGTACAATATTTTTGAATACACTTATTTTTTTTTCGATGGTTTTTAAATAGGGTCCTTGAATTTCCAGTAAAAATTTGGGTGATTATACGAAGAAAATTCCTTTACTTAAACAGTTTTTTTTTTAATTTTCCCAAAACTTGGTTTTTGGACTTATTCACATTTTAAAACTGGAGATTCAGTTAGAGAACTAAATTTAGATAGTTGTATAATTGTCTCCCTATGTATTTATAAAAAGCATACCCCATTACATTAAAGATTAATCTTAATATTTAGTAATTTTCCCGGATTTTTTTTTACTTCAGTCAAATTATAACAAAAAAAACCCTATGTGTCTTTATTCTCCTTTTCTCACACTACAAAAAGTAAAGAATTTCCATTGGATCCATTGGAATTTGGAAAAGTCCATTGGATTTTGGAATGAATAGTATACGTATATTACGTTAAAGCAGGTCCTTGGTTCAATTACACCATATCGTTATAAAAAATATTAAAAAAAAACACCTAATGAGTATGCAAACAACATGAAATAGAGTTTTAAAGAAAATTTTCTTTACATATACAACAACTATTATGCATCTTCATGGATACAGAATTGTACTAAGTAAAGAATAGGCAATATTACATCTAATTATTTCAAACTAAAAATAAATTGAATTTCTTTTTGTTTAACAGTACGAAAAATTAACTTTGATGGGCTTCTAACGTTGCATTTGTTCTTTACTTTGGGTATCAGATGCATTTAACAGCTCTGTATTAAATAATTAAGAAGTTTTGCTGAAAAATATATCTTTTGACATCAAAAATTAATCCCAGGAAATCTTTAAAGCTAAGCAGTCATATTTTCTCTACCCTACATTAAAAATTCATTAAATACCCAACTTAAGAACAAAAATACTCAAACTCGCATAGCCCTTCAAAGCTTATCTTTAATTTACTTCAATTTTAATATTAATGTTTTTTAAAGCTGTGGGAAATACTAAAAACTAAAGAAGACCAATTTTAATTTAACATCAAGTTCATCTAATTAATGGTGGCTTTAAGTACGCATGTTAAAAAGTTATAAAACCATAAGAAAAATTTTCATTTACTTAAGTATAAAAGTATCCTAAAATGATATTATAGAATTTGGAACATGAATTTTGTCTGAGACCTTAAAATTCACTCTTAATTAGAAGTACAATTTCTTTAACGAATCTTCCCATCCTTGAATTTTCCCATACTATAAATTAATCAACAACTAACCATACATATTAGTAAAATTTTATTGTTTTTAATTATTTTCTCCTTTACGACATATAAGCTTTATTAAAAATCTTCCTGATAATATATTCTAAAGAATTCCTTTCATATTTGAAGTAGTACTTTTGCTTAGTATTTTATAGATTCGGCAGTATAAAGCTTGAATTTTAAAATATTGGAACATTTTTTTTCGTATTAAAATTTTATGTCTAAAGAACTAACCCAACACCCGCAATTACATATTTGTGTTCAAAACTAACCTTCCAAACATTTTACAGACTCTTACCTATATTATTGTAATCTTAGAGTTCAAATAATGAAAATATAAAATTATTCTAAAGAAAAGAAACGTTAATGTATTGAATTTATGTTATTTGTGATTATTATTATATTTATTGAGCTAATATCAGCCTACACTTTTATTAACATCAATATCACTTATTTACAAGATTCATTGTTTTCTTTCTATTTATGAATCTGCAAAATATTTTAAATTTGATTGTAATATAAAAAACAATTAAAAAGAAAAACGTATTTTGCAAACGGTTATTTATTTGAAATGTGAGAATCATAAGGATTCTTGAATATTCTTTATAAATATAATTTAAACAATTCAGTTTACATAAAATCATTAAATGGAGTTTTAGAAATAATTTGGAATGCAAATTTTAGATTTTAATAATTTTCTGTGCAGATGAGAAATAAAACTGTATTAACTGTATTTTAGTTTTGAAAAACGTAAATTTTGCGTGAAGAAATTTCTATTTTTGTTTTATATATTTTAACATTTTACTTAATCTTTATTTTATATTTAGTTTTTAAGCCATTTTAAATCATATAATGGGGTAAATTTACTTTTTTTTCTCAAGTCTCTTAGAATTACTCATTTCAAGTGATCCGGCATCAGATTTTAACATAACGGAAAATTACTTCAAATTGAGTGGTGTGATGTTGATTCTTAAATGACTATATACCCCTTTGGTGTAATAAAAATTTCAAAGAAAGATTGAAATAAATTTCAAAATACAGTGTACAAGGCTATAAAATTGCTAACCTAAGTTCAAGAATATGCAGTGGCGCTCATAAGTATTTTGACAAACATATTTTTCTAGAGTTGAGGATAATTTTAACTATTTTTAATTTTTTTTTGTTTGAGATGTTAGTAAATAAATGCGAGTATTTTTTGGATTGAATTTAAAATAAAACTCCATTAAGTTGAGAAGTATTTTGACAAAGTAGATTTTTCGTAGTACAAGAGCAAATTATAAAACGAATTCCTTTTTTTATTTTCAACTCTTATTTTAGTTTTGTAAATTAATTTGAATTACGTTACTAAGGACCAAGTAAAATATAGATAGTATAAGTTCTGTTCTTAAAAAATTCCAAGAAGATCTAAATGCCATATCAGAGAAAAACTCTTTTCACAAAATTTTTGTGTCTCCTAATTTATTTTTCATACGCCACATGTGTAACTTCTTTTTTGATTTAGAGTCCTCAGTTTTTTTTATTCATATTTCAATTTGATAACATAAGGGTACTTTGAAACATTAATTTAATTTTATGAAGCAGCAGATCCCAGATTTTCTGAGCCTTAAACGTCTAAAACTAAACGAAGTTGCTTGTCCATTAAAATACTTACATTATTTGTCTTTTTTTCTTATAAAAGACAAAGAGAGTTAGCAGCAGTAATAACTTTTTTTAATTCAAGAAAAGAGCTTAAGATTTATGTGGGAGGGTACATCGGTATTAGTTCACTTGGGGTTTATTTCACATCCAATATCAAGATACTATCTTCTTGATAAAACCCAACCTCAACCTTACAAAACAAGAAATAGGCAAAAACCGAATAACCATCAAACAATTTAAGAATAACATTAATAAAGTTTCATATTAAGTAGTGTCATAAGCGGATATAGGATAATCATGGGGGGGGGAAGCATCCCACACGTTTTTAAATGGAATCTGCATTTTTATTGTTAACAAATAATGTTTCCAAGGAATTTAAGGACATATTCCCCGAAAGTCTCTAGATAGTCCTCCCAGTGTCTCCCTTCTAAACCTGTCCATGTTCACTCATGATTTAGAACAGAGTGTTTACATATTTACTTGAGGAATTCTACCTCAAAATAAACATAAACCTAAAGAGGGAATAAATATAAACCATTATTAAATTAAAACCAAATATGAATATTATATTAGTACTATTAAGGTATAAAAAGAGACATTCGAAGACAAAAAAACTGAAACCCAAAGGGAGCCCACATCATACTTTACAAGCTGTACGGCTTTGCTTAAGACATTTACTAATAGAAACTAATAAAATAAATAGAAAAAAAAAGCAAATTTAGTCAGTGTATACTGTATGGTACACTTAACCTTTTCAAGAACAATCACTGTCATATAAACAAACACAACCTCGAAAACAACCAATTAAGCCCTAAGAGAAGCACATTTGATACTCTACAAGTCGTACGGCTTCAAGTAAGGCATGTTCAAATAGTAACCAACCAAACAAATGGGAGGAGAAAAAAAAGCAAATTTAAGTCTATCCACACTAAAAAGACACACTTAACTTTCCCATGAACCAAAAACACAGTCACAAAAAGAGACACAACCTCAAAAAGTACCACAACCGTTCTATATTTTTTTTTTTAAATAAAAATAGCAACTGACCATGAGTGCGTGAAGGGGGGCTGTCCGGCAGCGGCGAACGCAGCATAGTGTCCGGAGAGGTCAACGGGCGGCCCAGAGGCCAGAGGGTCCCCCAGCGGCGGGGGGCCCCCGTGCGGCGGGTGGTGCCGGAGCATCAACATCGTCTGCGGCGCGCCCGGGAGGAGCGGCCGGAGCACGCGGCCCGAACGCCTCCCATTGGCTGAGGAAGGCGGCGGCGGGCGGGGCTCCGACGCACGCACCGCACGTCCGACGGGACGGCGATTTTTACTAAGGGGAATATGGAGGTTCCAGGTGTGTTGGAGTGTCTTCAGTGGGGATTGCGACAGTTTGTGACCTTATTTTTTTTTTTTTTTTGATGAGGTCGAAGTGTTTTTAGGGAATATTAGGGATATTATTGGGCAAAGGAAATTGGGGATCTAAGCAAACCTCCCTAAACATTGTGGTTTTTGGAGTCATAGAAGGGATGTTATTAGAGACAAAGTAAAAAATAAAGGAAAAACGAATTTGGTGTTAAATTTGAGGTGTGCAGTTGTTAAATTACAGGAATAAAGAATACCATTTGCTGGTTTTAAAACAAAAATTCGCAAAAAAATCACGATTACAGAATTGTAGTAGGTCGTGTTAAATATAATACTCAAAGCTCTATGTCTAAGTCTAGTCTAGGTCCTTGAGGTTTGATAGAGTTTTTTTTAGAGATTTTCCAGGGTTTGTTGTCTAGTTTCTTAGTGAATAGTAAATAAGATCTGGGGCAAATAAGTACTAGGAATCCCTAATTGAATCGAGGGGAATAGGGAGCTCGTGGAATATAATGTTTTTATTGGTATTTAGATTAGGCGGATACTTCCATTGTTTTGCTTTTTACCTAATATGTCAATTCCTTTGTACTTATTGGTGAAAGGTGTTAAGATTACCGCTTGAACAAGTATTTACGTCAGAAGGGGACACGCATAAATCTTTGAGACCACTAAATTTCCCTTTCTTAAAAAATAAAAAACTACTTAGTCTTTAGCTTATATTTGCTTAAGTCTCTCTTTGCTCTTGAGTAGGATTTTATTCTTCAGTGTCTCTTGATTTTTTAGCATATATTAGCTTCTGAGCTTCCTTCTGCTCTTGAGCATCTATTTGTTTTTGAGTCTCCTCTCCGCATCTCTCTTCAGCATCCTTTTATTTTTCTTTGCATTTGAGCATCTCTCTGATCTCCAGCATCTTTTTGCTCTTGAGCTTCTAACTGTTCATCATTTGTTGTTTATTCAGCGTTTTTGACCTTGATGTCGTATGATTCACTTTTATCAATACTCCACTCATGCAGGATTGTCTGGTACGGATATCTTAATTTCTCTAATTGACCTGTAGTTTTTAAATGGTGTACACATTACCTCATCGAAAACCGTTCAACAATCTCGCCGACCACCAGTTAGGAACCGCTATGTTTGTTAATACAACACTACTGCTTAGTGAAGATTGGCTACTAGAACTTCTAAAAGTATATAGGCTAGGGTTGGAGACGGGCCTTCAGTCTATTGTGTAGACTGAAGAGAATGGACTCTTCACGGTCTGTAAGTACAAATCCCGTCAGTCCTGATGGCCGCTACAAATAGAAGGAAACGGGGCGCAGGCAGGTAGTGCAGGTCCTTTCGTCGGGGGTTTCTCCCCCGGGAGCCCTGACGTCACCCTCCCCCCGTCGCGGTAAATAGGATTAAACGGCCTTTGCGGGGGACTTTTACTCACCTCTCGCCACTTGGCCGCAACACGGGGGACACCGCAGCTTTTTATGTGTATACGCTGATTCTGCCTCTATTTTTGAAATATTTCTGTATATTTGTATCGGAGAGTCTTTTTCAGAGTGGTGTGACATGGAAAGAATGTATTGCTGTCGGGCAATCAAGAAGAATTGAATTAAAAAGTTTTTTTTTTAACAAATGAATTTGTGGATAAGCAAGAAAACGCAGGAGTAGGGAATGAATGGTAATTAAGTTTTACTGGAAGGTGCCAGAATAGCCTTGAGTATAATATGTTCTACCTTTTTTCTCTCTTCTGCCTCTCTCTTACTCTCATCTCCCTGATAAATCTTGATTTTACCTCAATTTATCTCACACTTTCCTTAGAATTTCTTCTTGTATTCACTCTCTCCTTTCTCTCTCTGACTAGTTCTCGACACTTCTATCTTTTTTACAAATTCTCTACCTGCAATTTACACACTCTCTTTCTCACCATATCTCGACATTTCTTTTTATTTTAACTCTCTCTTCTTCATCCCTCATTCATTCCAAAGAAAGGTGAAAGAGGTATACGAATGAATATGAGAAGTTAACATGCATGACTCATGAATAAACACCTATCTATACAACTCTATAACTGTAAATCCTTCCCACAAACAAACTTTTTAACCTAAGTTAGCCTCTCCTGAAAAATATCATCTGTTGAGCCATTGCTCATATAGAAATCCAATAACATATCTTGACATATATCATCAAACATATCTTAGTTTGAAGTTCATTAAGGAAGTTTAAGTCCAGCACGTAACGTCTCGAAATCAGAAGGTATATCAATCCCCTTCACCATTTCTTTGCCTGTAAGTATAATGTTTTAAATGGAAACCAAACCAATCTATCACTCCCTACAATACCCCAATTATTTCGCCGGGACAGAATTTAAAAAAAAAATACAAACTGAAATGTGAACTTCCATCGCAATAAAAGTTTGATCAAGAAGAAAAATCCAAGAATTACAATGGTTACACAAGGAAATTGTTTGAAAACTTCGATTAGAATTATCTTAAATGCATTTCTCTACAAATATATATTTATAATCTGGATCACTTATAGTTTATACATCTGAACCAAGAAAAACTTCTGAATCGAACCCAGAGTATAAGTAAGATTCGAGGTTTATTCAAAGGATTGGGAAAATGCCCCTGTTATTGGGATCTTTCTCTCTCCAGAGGGAGGGGGCAGTCTGGTAACCACGTTACCCGGCCCCGGGTCTCCGTATTTAACACTCCATCAGGGAGAAAGGGACCCAATTCTTCTGTCCGCAAACAAGCTCTTAATGCAGTTATGGACCAAGATTGCTCTCGGCTCTATTTTCGCAAGGGGGCGGATACCTCTGCTCAATTAAGGCTGGTTGGAGGAAGAAACTATCACAGCAAATCTAAAAGGGTGGTGCGACCCCTAGATCATTTTGAGAAATCAAGTTTTGAAGACATAAATATAATGAATTAAGAGATAATGGGGTAAAAAAAAATTGTATAAAAAATTTCACATGGGAAACTAAACATCGGATCACAAGAATAAAAGTTCTTTCTCATTTAAAAACACAAATAGTGATATCAAGGTCTTTTAAATCCCATAAAAATTCTAGTATTTAGTAAAATACTTTCAACTTCTGAATTAGTCAAGAGAAAATTTGAAACCGTAGTTTAGAGAAAGCTATCATTAAAAAAAATTATCTCCCAAAACAAAAACATTAGTTTCAACAAATCCATTCCTTTGTACAGATGTGAAATAGTATAATTAAAGAGTATAGTATAACATCTTTGGGTTTGAAAAAAATTCCGTTCTGTCCTATCGTTCCTGACATGGAATGTTAACGAAATTTGGAGTAAGGGATATGCGGGATCGGAAAGCATATGTAATTTGGTTTTCTCAGTGACTCTCTGTAAAACCCTCTTTTCCTATCGTTGACTCTTAATGCGGAGAAGCAAACTCAAAATGCAAAGGGACAGTCCTTCTCTAATTTATCAAAAAGGATGTTCTATAGTGAGCCGCAAGATTTATTTCGGAAGTAATTATTTTTTTATCAGAATAATTTATATAGCCTCAATATATATAGCCGTTTTCAAATAGTTTAAAACAGTTTAAGAGAATTTCAAAGCAGTAAAAAAAAGAGTTACATAAAGCATCATGGATGTTTTTATTGAGCATATAGTTTAGTAATTATCTGATATGAGTTTGATAGCATGTAATTTTATAGAAAAAATAATTTCAGATGTCAATATAAATAATTGAAATTTGAGAATACTTGAGAGTTTTGGACATCAAAGAACAAAATATAGATTAAATGGAAAGATGAAAGAAATAACTTAGATTATAATCGTTCCCTTACTTCCTATCATACTAACTTTGCTTCTCACTATATGCATGTGTTTTACAGTCATGTCTCTTTAATACTAGCAAAAAAAAGGACATGGTCATTCCTTGATCAATAAACAAACTACAGACTATGAAATGGAATAATCAATTTTTGTACATCAGTGATAAAAGAAATCGGAGCACATTGAACAATTTTACGCCCTGATTGAAGCCAGCTAATAACTGTATTAAAGCTTTAAAGTGTTCGAACAAAATTTGCTATGTGATGTAATAGAAAACAAACAGCTGTTATTAATCCTGAATGACCAAGTAACTTTTCCGCTTTTATACGTTTTTACGCAATGGCACTTTTTTACTAGTAACACTCAATACGAAACATCCCACACCATTTAGCAGGTTCTTTCACTAATACCGCCATTCCCAGTCTGGTAACGGGACGGGGAATGATTTCTTTCACCATCACTACTGACTAGGGTCCGGCGGATTTAGCATACACATCCCCTCGGATCACGCACTGCACAATTACGAACCTCAACCTCCATTCTAATCCAATTACACAGCGTGGGGGGGGCAGCATCCCACGGCATCACTAATTCAGCATCGCCGGCTTCGGTCATTAAGTAGGTAAAAATCGCGGGTTTTGAAGAAGACGGAGAATATAAAAATTCCACCGAGCGGCAGTAAAAATTACCCGGCGCGTGTTAATACACAGGAGAACACTTTTAATGTTTCTCCTCCCTCCCCAAAAAAATCCGGGGGAGGAAAAGCACGGAGAATGAATGGCTTTTATTTTTAAAAAACTTGGAATTTATGCAGTCGTTTGGGGGACACTGATTCGTCTGTTAGTGAGGGCCATTTTTCATTTTCCCGCGCAAAAAACGATTCGAGTGTTCGAATTCATTTAGGAAAAAGCCCTTGGAAGTTGTTTCTTGCGCGCAGTCTCCATAAACATCATTAATTGCCGCATGGAACGGCCGCGCACAATGGTATTGCGCTTTTTTCCCCCTTCATCGTTCATTTATAAAAGCAATTTAAAATTTTCCGGAGGTTTTTATTGCTCTAATAGAGAAATTAGAAGAGTTACATAATCGGTAGTAGCGGGAGAGCCTCAAATATTCATTAGTTTCTTTTTTCCCTCATTGGTTCATATCACAATGATATTTTTGTTGTTGTTGTTGTTGGAATTATTTTTCTACGACAGTTTCTGGCAACACGTCTCCAAAACAAATGGCGGCGATAAAATATTTTAATACTTTTAACCTCACTTCATTTTGTATTTTTGCCTTAATTTGATTTTTCGGACATAAATAAAAGAATTAGGTATTTCCAATCACGAAGTAAGCTCGAATAAAGGAAATTATGCGACCGAAAAAATGTTCCATTACACTGAAGGTATATTTCCCTACACAATCCAGAGGGCAGTAAAACGGTTCTTTCACGTTTTAGTTATAAAACTATTTTTACTTATTTTAATGGTTGTTTCAAATACCTTTGCTCTTCAATGATTTTTCAGAAACCGTCGTTAAAGATTAGTTTGGCTCTGTTTCTCCTTAAAAATAAGAATAATTATCTTTAAAATAATTTTATTTCGTGCACATTTTTAGATACCTTACAAGATATTAAGAAGATCGTTCTCTAACAATCTTTTTCTTGCGAAAAAGAAGTACCTATGCAGTTCAAGTCTATTTAGTGGAATTAAATAAAATTACTATAAAATGAAACAACTTTAATGCCATCTGCTATATGTGGACAATAAGTAGAAAAGATAAGTCTTGCACTAAGATAAGTCTTAGTAAAAGATCTTGCTTGATTAGGGGAATTCTATATAAAGCATAATAATAAAGAGTAAACGTTTATGCAAAAAAATACTATTAAAGTACACAAAGAACTACAGGATTCTTTGAAAATGTTTAAAAAGTTTTAAAAGCTACTTTAAAGGTATGATAAATCAAATTTTTAAAAATCAGAGATAATTCTAAACAATATGCCGTTTGATCGGTTTCTGAAATAAACGGTTCAATTTCAATCTATTAAATCATAAAATATCAAACAATTATTTGTACAAAATTAATAAGCTTTTAATAATAGTAATAAACCTGAATAAAGACTACTAATGTCGTATCTATAATTATATTTTCTTTTCAGTCGGAGGAAAAGGAAATTTACCTCACCGCAAAGTTGATCAACTTACCCGAGGTAGATATTCTACACCAGAGACACTAATCATTACAAAAGGTACTATTTATGGCTATTTAATAAGATTCTTCTATTTAAAATGACTTTCGTGATGATTTGCTAGATGGCCCTGCATCTTTATACCTGGCTATGGTTTTAATGCAATGTTAATTTAACTAAATAAAATTAAATTATTGGAACTTAATCTTTCTATTTAATTATTTCCACAATAAAAGATCAGTTAGAAATTAATCTTAAACCTTCATTTTTGAAAGTTTTATAATTTTTGCTGCACAGTCCCCATATTCCCATATGAGGCATACAAAACTGATTGTTGATCTTAATAGTTTATAAATGAAAATAAAAACTGAGTTGTATTTCTGAGAATAAAAGGTAGTATGGTTTCAAAGCTTCTTGAATCTGAATATTAGCGATTATATTAGTCTGAATAGTAGGTATGAGTAGAGGATCTCAATTAATCAATAAGACATAACTTTTTAAAGGGGATGAGATATTGCGACAACCTACTACACTTGTGTTCATTAGTATTTTTACCTTAACATTTACTTGGACTTTACAGATAGTTTGCCAGTTCTGTAATGCGTTTAGACAAATTATTTGTAATTTATATTGTAATTTTTTAGGTTCCTGACTCGATTTATGATAACTATCTTTGTTATCTCTCCAACATCAATATTATCTAGTTTTATAGCATTAATAAATAATTTTAAGAGAGTATGTCACAAAACTGACCTCCTAGGGGCTTCAGTTCCTCCTAGGGGGAACAGTGTTCAACTATTGAGTCTAGAGAAACTAATGACATCTCAAAATCAACCACAGCAACCAAATAAAATTTCACAAAATTCCAAGAAGCATGAAATTTTCCCTTTCGTTTACAGTTCTTCACACTACCTTTTTAGTCTTCAATTTTTAATGGAGAAGATTTGACTACAGAACAGTCGAAAAAAGGTTAACGCTTTCATACTAATATGACGTTCTCTTGGTCCGATTTATGATTTTCTTTAAGCCCAGTAGAAAAAAAAATCTTTTCGATTATCGACCACCGGTGCACAGTAACTTTGAACTTTTTTTTTTTGGGGGTAAATTTATTTTCTCTAAATAAAAAAAAAAGAGTGGTCTGTGGATCAATGGCGAACGCAACAGGACGAAACCGCAAGAGAGGAAGAAAAAATCGGCAACTCGGTTAGGCTGCTTACGTATGCAGATGAGAGCCCTCATTGCATCCTCCATAATGCAGAGAGAGAGGGCCTAAAAGAAAGGAGCCTTTTTTGCACGTACCCCCACCCCTTAATGGCGCCACTCTCGGTTAACACATCAGAGGGGATGTGACATGTTTTGATAAACATCCCGTCCTGGGACCTGCGGCGAAAGACATTTTTGGCCACCAGTCAGTCATTTTAAGCTGATCTTGATAGGAATTTCATTTCACAGTGCAATAATGTATAGTCCAGTTTTCTAAACTTTATGTATCCCCTTTCAAGGGAAAATTGTAACCAAATTAATTTTAAGATTTTCTGTTGTTTCTTAATAGGAAAGTAAAGGGGAAAAAGTTAATTGAAAGTTTCTTGACCGCTGTTCACTGCATGTTTTCATAGAGTTAAACCAACACACCGAATTTACTGAAGGTGTTTAATAATGTCCAGATGAAGTAGGGTGAGGCGAGAGGTGAGGGAGATTTCACGCAACTATCATACGGAGATACATTTTACATCAATTATAAGATATTTTTGAAAATAAAACAGAAATAAAATTGAATTGTTTTCGATGCTGTTTTAATTAGTACCGAATCACTACTTGTAACTACAATTTACTAAGCTGGGGTATATTATAAGGGTATGAAATGAATTGTTTATTTTATTCACATGAAACTGTTTACTTTATTTATAACTATGTATGTTAGTTTATTCCATAATCGTCTACAATAGGACAGAATTGTAACGCGACGTCCAATCATCTGGTGAACGCTATAATTTTAACGCTTTTCAAATTACAAGCCTTTTTTAAACCTAAAACTCTTGTAGATATATGACTTATAGATGTCTTACCTTGCGTAAAATCAAATTGAGATGCAAAGAATAAAAACCAACATACCTGAAAGAAAAAGAAAACATAATTAAGACAAAATATTTCGATGTATATTTTTTAGTTTTTAGCAAAGGAATTGAAAGAGAAAGTAAATTTGTTTGATAATTCTTATAATCTACTCCGTAATAAAATTTATCATTAATGAGCTGTGAGGGTCGGAAATAAAAATTATTGTACATAGGCTTCTTTATTTCATTTATCAAAACATTAGTACCACTGTTACGAATAAAATTTTAAGTGTCAAAATAATAAAAAGAAAGAAAAAAAAAAGAAAACTACACACTTACAAAACACCTCGAATTTTTTTTTTTAAAGGAATCATTCACAGAGAAAGTAATCGCAGAAAAATATAATCAAATACTACAATAGAAGGAATAATTTAAGGTTTATAAAAAAGCAAATTTATAATTAGTTTCTTTAAGAATGCACAAGTTTGAAAAATTGTAAACTTCTATCCCAAAGAAAATGCTTAAACTGTTTAACTAGTGAAAGAATTTGTCAAATAAATGTAATTCATTCAGAAAATCGTACTGTAGAAGATTTTTAAAGCAATAAATTCTAATATTACGTTTGCACCCTATTGGATGAAAAGGAAGTAACCGAACCAATAGGTTTAATGGTGGTCAAAGATGGCCGTCGAGGTGAATCTATTCTTCACGAGGGATAAACAAGATGGGGAGGGCGCTTCCCTTATCAATGGCGCATTTACGTATCCCGACCGAAATCAAAGAGACACTTCCACAAAAAAGGGGCTTTTTTCAGTTATAGGACTACCTCCAATTTGCATCCAGCTCCATTTATGCTGTGTATTGACTCTTCTCCCGTTGACAGTAATGTCTCTTTGAACTTTCATTAACTGACTGGATGATATGTATGGGTCTGAGGAGGATTTTTTTTCCATGCGGGATTTACTTTTAAGTGAATTTATAGCATTAATCTTTTACTCTATTTTTATTTCTTGGAAATTATTAGGTCATTTAGAGAGGTTATTAGTGATATATTGAATTACTTCTCTTCGAAATTGAGTTCAGCTGCAGATAATTTTAATGGAAATAATTCCCCAACTATGTTTAAAGTGTGTTTTTCAATGCAATCATATCTATGAATTTTTAAACTGATTGCATAAAAAAGAAAAAGATTTCTAAGGAAGAGAAAAAAAAGTATAATCACAATTATAGTCATTCGATAACGCAATTAATTATTATAAATTTTACTGTCGGTAACACTGAATGATAACCGATTTAAGTTTAAATGAATAAGCTATACGTTGTTCAAACAAAAAAAAACGATAACCTATATTTTACTATTTTAGCAGTAGAGTTTTTATCCTTTTGCTTTGAGAGATTAAAATAAACGATTCAAAGTATTTCAATAATCCTTCTAACTTTTCATTCAAGCTATATCAGAATTAGAATAATGTGTTTAAAAAAATGCAATTTTGAAATATAGTTTGTTTATTTTATACTTAGATGGAGAATTTTAAAGTATAAAGCAGAGAAAAGACATCTTAGGAAAAGGAACGACTATCAGACTTTATTCAACAAATCATATTATTCCTCCACCACGACATTTGATTTCTTTCTTATTCCCTAATTTATTAGAATGAGGGGGTGACAACGGGAAGTAGTAAATTATAACTAATTTGTAGTCGGATGGTTAAGGAACCATACAAAATACTTTTACATGAAATTCCAATTATACACTATTCTTCCAGATAGAAATCAAAAATGCGGGGAGGGGACACTAGACTATACTAGACAATATATATCGTATAAAACTGAGAAGAGATTAATAGAATTACGTGGAAAACACTTGTTTAAATTCGAAAACAATTTATATATAAATAGATCCAACATCCGAGTTTGAATAACATACTTACCAAGGAAATAACACTCCTTAGTAGTAATATATTTAAATTGCATGAATAGAAAGAAAATATCTTACAAGACCCAAAAAAACAAGGAGGTTGAAGTTCTAAATATATTTTGATTTGAGTTTCTAAATAGAATTATTTAATTTAATTTTACATGAAAATATTCTCATGAAATGCGGTACTTTAGTTTGTAGCTATTTTGCTACCATTTAGATCAAAGAACCAATGGTTTATTTATGCCTTACAGCCCAAAATTCTATAATAAAAAAGGAATAAAATTCCAAATACAACCTTCCGAAAGATTAAACCTAAGCTATTGTTTATAAACTTTTTGACTTTAAAATTCTTTATCGATAGAGAAAATCTCTTTGACACGAGAGAAAAAAATCCAAGCATTATTCATGATGCACTGATTTGATGCAGTAGCTCTCTTTCTCACTATCTTTCACAACCAAGTAAATATTATGCTTTCCATACGATAGAACCATTCTATTTGCATTAAATTCGCACAGCCCTTATTTTATTAAGCCTATAATAGGTATGGAAAATGTTTGTATTAGAATGTGTTCCAATTATTTAGAAGGTGACTGGAAGTATTTTCACAGATTAATTTATTCAGACAGTTTTCCATGTGTTGTTATTACTAAATAACTAGTTCCGGAACCGAATCTCATAAGAACCGCAGCGCCCAAAATTGGAATCGTCCCCTGAAGTAACTGTCAGGTATCCGGAGCGAGTGGCCAAACATTCCTCACCTTTCAACCCCCACGGGATCAGTCCAAACAGAGGGGGCAGGGGTTTTTTGTCACTTGCAGTCAGCCCCTTCAATCAGCCTCCCCATTAGGGTGTGGGGCCCTGGGGACCCCTCGCAATCAGAAGGGCCCCCACATGACAAATGCCCAAATCGAATTACTGACACCCGCAGAGGGTATACATCAACTTTTCTTTCAGCGGTGATGATGCTATTTATGGAAAGATACACGCTTGCATAAATGAAGGGATTGGTGGTTTATTGATATAGGATATGATAGGATAGTGGGAAAAGTATAGTTTTGTAATCATAACGAGGTGTTTTATCTCAAGTTATAAAAGTATCATTATGTGTAAAAATTCATTTGATTATCAGAGAAAAATGTTATTTTTCATAACAATAAATATTTCCTTGTGTGTAACGGGTTAAGTTTAATCTTTTAAAATTAATATTTTATTTAAGTTCAATACGATGATTAATATTGCACTTTAAAATTTTTTTTGCTTGTAAATATTATATTTTACTTTAATACCTAAAACTATCATTAATCTTGAAACATTTTTGTTGCCAGAATAATCAGTTAATTTTAGATTTTATCCTTTAAAAACTAAGGATTTTTGTTTTGTAATTCATATTTTCCCCAATATCATCCTATATTTTAAAACTTATAAAGTACACGAAAAGAACCTTTTCACGGTATGGTCATAAATTATTTTTCTCAAGAAAGCGTAAAATTCTTGAAACTTATCTTAAATTCACCTATCTGAAAAATTATTTAAACTGTAAAATTAATTTGGGAGGATAAAAATTAAGAAATTTATCAAAAATAGTAGAAATATAAACTCTTACTACTTATTTAACTCAACTGTTTCAAACCGGCTAACAGGCAAAAATTTAGAGTAAAAAAGGGTGTTACAAAATACAAGGATTTTCAGAAATACACCTTTTTAAAATTTGATCTAACGAACACTCTGATTATCAACAAACCTAATACGCAGTAAGTTCGCTGGTCCACACACACCACACACAATACCATTCACTAAATACCCAACAAAACCCGAACAAGAAAACTGGACTGACATCCTTCATTTACATAACAAAAAGAAGACCCCCAAGGACGGCAATTAATAAGTGCTCCGCTTAATCCCGACTCGCGTGAAATCGCACTCTCCGACAAATGAGGGCACTTAACCCCCGGACCCACTGCGATTAGCCCGGAGATGAACGGGGCGCATCCCCGACGCTAATGGAGCGGCTAAAAAAGAACCGGATTAATGCAGGCAACGAATTAATTAGGCTAATTGTGTCTGATTGGGGGACGGGGGTAATTGACAGTGATCGGCCGCGTTTGTCTTTGAATCATAATTGCGTGGACCTCCGATGGATTGGTTCGTTATCGCGGCGCATCGGAGCCGCAAATTGGGCTTTACATCAACGCCCGTTATATGGGAGAGAGGTTTTAAGGCAAAATCAAACATTGTTTTAATCAGGTGGTCATGTTGTTGATTGTGTAAGACATGATTGGGGAGAAGTTGTGTTGAATTAGGATGGTTTAAATTTGAATTATTCGTCAACAAGGTAGAAAAGGTTCATAGGCGAATTAAAACATCATGGAACATGGAAGTTTTTTTACTTTTTTTAAAAAATATAGTCAATATGATAATGAAAGCAACACTGTTCTATCGCTACAATCAACCAATTGAAACCAATACAGTAGGAATCAGGATGAAGTTTTTACCTTAACACACTCACACATAAAATGTGCACAGTAAAAACAGTAACTGAAGATACAATATACTTTTTCATTAAATTAGTATCTTAGATTTAGTACTTGTTTATTTTTATACTTGAGAGATTACTTTATATCCACTTTACACAATCAGAGAATATGAGTCAAAAAATGAATTGATTATATGCCAATTCTCGAAAGTATTTACCTTTAAGTTCTGAAAACTTAGAATAGTATACTTGTTTTTCCTTTGAAAAATGGGCCACAAAATTAATTGGGTCACCAAAAGGCTCACTTTGACTTTGATTCTAGAATTAAACCTTATTTTGTGACGCATAAATAATTATAGTTTACTTCTCAAGTACAGATTTATTCCAGTTATCGTCTAAATCAAATAAATTATATATCATAGTCGAATATTCAGAAGTAACTTTACGTTTAAGCTTTTAAATAAGTTACTTACGTTTTTTTTTCTTCATAAAAGTCGTTTAAGCACAATAATAGAATAAACCGTCGTATTTCCAGATAAAAAAAAGCTCTTTCGAGTTTTAAAGCCAAGTCTATTTCTAAAATATCTCGACTCGCTCGAATGGTTCGCAGATGAAGACTGAGCGAAATCAGTCGGAACAAATGTTGTCTTCCCGAGTTAACTAAAAAACGAAGTTAAATTCATTCTCCGACTCAATTCTAGAAAGGAAGCTAACGAATCTTTTATCTTTGTTCGAGAGGAGGGTCGAGTGTCCCGGAATTAAGGGGGCTAAGCCGGCTTGAAAGGTATCGATCAAAAAGCAAAGAAGGCCGCTTAAGGGAGAGAGCAAACAACTCTACTCGGAGGTGTTTGTCGAAGGATCGAAGCGAAATTTTGAGTCATCACTCTTGAGCCCGAATTTATCTTCCTTGCTTGTTGTCTGTTGCAAAGCAGCATTTATTGTTCATTCTCTTTTGTGACAAGAAAGCCTAAACGTCTTGAGACGGAAACAAAAAGAGAACAAGTGAATCTAAGATTCCCAATTATTCTCAAATTTACAGAGAAATGTTTTGAACAACACATTTTTAAAGAAAATCTTGAAAAGCTCAAGAAATATCCAATGAAAAATTTTAATCCTTTCAGTCTAAGCCGCACCAAATTTTTCGTATGATTCAATGGTTATCTCGGGTAGTCTTGAAATGAAAGAGTTAATTCACATAATTTTTTCCATATACTACTGGTTTCACCTCAATTCAGTTTGCCCTTAAGAGATAATAAAGCTCACAAAAGTAGTATAATTTAAACTTTTTCTTAAAAATTTTTTAAAATGCAATTTTAAAACATTAATGAAAAAAATAAATGCAGAATTTGGCCTTTTTTTCAGAATTTTTTCAAATATACCCATACATTTCTAATTGTTTTTAAAGTTTTTTACCTAAACTTCATAGACTTTCACTAGCCAGTAGGTATAGTAAATAAGAAAACTCAATTCAAAATATTGTAGTTTAAAAAATCAAGCATTTCACTAGGCAGTCTAACTGCCTTTTTTTCACTCAAAAACCGTAAATTATAAGCTATCCAGGCATGTGTTTATACTATACAGGTGAAAGAAAATTTTTCTTTCATAAGAATCAGCTAGGAAATGAAAACTATTTGGGATATGTGACAAATGAAAGTATGTATAATAATACAACTGCTTCATAAAATAAAGGGACAAAAAAATCTTGGGTAATAAATTAATTTGAGGAAATTCGTAGTCATAAAAGTAAGGGGGTTCAGGTGAACGACCCAAGTGAAATTGGTACTTGATTTAGAAAAAATTGATTTATCCTATCCATTTCATCTCAGAAAAGTCTGTAAATGATATTCAACGAAACTTTTATCAATCTCTCATGTTGTTAAATCAAACTCAGTCAAAAACTAACTTCCCTTTTTGTAATAATCTCAAATATTAATTTGAAAATCTTGCTGAAATAATAATTTTGCTGAAATAATAACATTATTTTTACTACCCCACCTTTTCCATACCCAACAAATGCTCCCTTCGACAGGTCTTCCCTCGGTCCCGTCCATATTTCCCTCTGCACCTCGTGACAAATGTCCCCTCATCCACGGGGGGCCAAACGAAATAGAATTTCCCTCCTCCCCTGTTCTAACGGACAGATGACAAAGGGCTTTCCGTCCCCTATCATGTTTTTTATGGCTCCCTGTCCAAATCTTAGTACAAACGAGATCAAATATACAGCTGTCAAACACTCTTTTTACAGAGACGGCCATGTTGTTTCCTGGGGGTTGTCATGGTGACCATCCGACACTCTTTTTCATACTTTTTTTTACAGGGGGTCGGTGAATTCGGAATTTTTTTTTCCATGCTAGTTTTGTTCGTAGAAATTATTCTAATGTTGAATTATAGATTAAGCCATTAGGCAAGTCGCGTTCCATTTAATTACAGCAAATGGAATCTAGAAATGGATATTTTTATTTTATGAGGAAGCTATGGGTTTTTACACACTGATTACCCTTATATGAAGGTAATTTTTGGTTAATAATATTTTATAAATATCATATTATTAGAGATACCTCAATTTATAGGGGATACTGGGGACAGAACAAAGTAAAAGAAAGAGATATAAAATATCCTTTTCTAATTGAGGAAACATTTTATTTGTGTTTTATTTTAACGAAATGAGGCTGTCTCCCTTACACATTTGATTTTTTTAACAGAAATCTTTTTGACTTTAAAAGAAAGATTAATCAAAGGGATATCTTTGACCTTTTTGGTATAGTCAAATATATCCTTTTGGATAAGTTAAGAGTGGAGTATTTAATTCAAGTTATAAATTACGGGAAACTTAAAGAGTGAAAGATTTCCTACAATACAGACATATGTAATTTAATCTTTTACAATATTGCTTTAAAGCTATTATAAATTAAAGATAACAGTAGACTTTTAATTTAAGAAAATTATTTTAGTTCCTTTAGAAAGATAAAATATGGAGGTTTCTTAAGACAATAACTTTTTAAGAAGTACTTCATTCAGAAAAAAGCCATAAAATTCTACTTCTATGAACTTGTAGACTCTTTCATCATCTATTTTTTTGTTAGATTTGCAACTAAAACTGATTTCCCTAACTTTAAAATCAGCATTTATGGATTGTTCTGTTGAAGGAAAACATTACAGGAAACAGTCCTGGTGGCTATTAAAAAGCAGTTTAAAGCTAAATTAATATCTGTTTTTGAACATGATGGTGAGAGTGTATGGATCAAATTGTTTATTAATTCTTTTGCTTATTTATTTCTTTGCTGCATTTACTTCCCTCCATCAGCAGGTCCTATTTTATTTCAAAATTTTTATGATATTATTGACAAATATTTTACAAGTGCCTCAAATGTTATTATTGTTGGGGATTTTAACTTGCCCAGTATAAACTGGAAATCTGATCATTTTGAAAATACGGCTACTTCTCATGATTTTTTGGTGTTTCTTCAATTGCATAAATTCATACAGAGTAACTTAATCCCTAACCATATGAAAAGAATATTAGATCTTGTTTTAGTTAGACTAACCAATTATAATGTAAATGTAACACAGCCTGTACTTCCCATTTCTAAAGAAGATGTCTACCACCCCGCTTTACTGATAGAAGTAACCAAAACCAATAGCTTCCCTGAAATTAAAGAGTCTAGCTTGGATCAGAGTGAAAACAGATCCTATAACTTTAAGAAAGCAAATTTTCATTTACTGTACTCACTTATATTAGAGACTGATTGGAATTTCTTAAGTCAATATACTTGCATTAATGAGGCTGTAGAACAATTTTATATGATGCTGTACAAAATACTAGATAATTCGATACCCAAAAATACCCCGCGTAAAAGAAAATACCCCCCTTGGTTCACTAAATCTATAATAAAAAATATCAAGCTAAAAAATTCATATCTAAACAAATATAAAAAAACTAATGACCTAACTTATCTAGAACGTTTTAGAACTATTAGAAAATCCATAAAAAGTGACATTCGTGACACTCGCAAACAACATATAAATCATATTGAAAGATCTATAAAATCAAATCCCAAAACTTTCTGGTCTTATTACCGTAATGAAAAGAAATCTCTTTCCTCTAACCAAATGTTTTATGGGGGCATTGAACTTCTCGATGATCCGCAGATAGCTAGCGCTTTTAGGGAGTATTTTTCAAGTGTCTATAAAGATTTAAATGATCAAAATATATGTCAAATAAATTCAACTTATCGTGCCTCTCCAGACCTGATTCGTATTGATCTTGTATCCCCAGAAGACATAGAAAACAGTATAAAAAAACTAAAGAGTACTTGTTCTGTGGGTGTTGATTTGATTCCCCCTTATGTCATCAAGGCAAATATGGAGGGTTTTGTATATCCCTTACTTATTCTCTTTAATCTTTCCTTAAGAACCAATACCTTTCCCGATGTCTGGAAGACCTCAAAAATAGTACCAATATTCAAAAAGGGAAAAAAATCTGACATCACTAACTATAGACCAATAGCTATTCTTTCAAGTTTTTCTAAGGTTTTCGAAAGTATCATACATTGTAAACTATCTTCTCAAGTCAATGAAATAATTTCTCCCAATCAACATGGTTTCACAAAAAAGAGGTCAACCTCTACTAATCTCTTGTGCCTTAACAGTTATATATCAAATGCTTTAAATGAAGGTAAACAACTCGATGTCGTATACACTGATTTTAGAAAGGCTTTCGACACTGTAAACCATGAGGTCTTGCTTTTAAAACTAGAAAATATTGGTTTTTGTGAGGGCGCTGTCAACTGGTTACATTCTTACCTCATAAATAGGCCTCTTTATGTAAAATTTAATCACTCTTTGTCCGATCCTTATTATGGTACCTCAGGAGTCCCTCAGGGGTCAATTCTTGGTCCCCTGCTTTTTAATCTGTTCGTGAATGATATAATTTCAATTTTTGAATCATCTTTACTCTTTGCTGACGATCTGAAAATCTTCAAACAAATATCTTCCTTACATGATATAAATAGTCTACAAACTGAACTTGACAACCTAACTGTTTGGTGTGAGAGAAACAAACTGTCACTCAATATTGACAAATGTTTTATTTTAACTTTCTCTCGGATATCTAATCCTTTTTTATATGGTTACAAAATAAATAATATCATATTATCCAGAAAATCTATCATCAGGGATCTTGGTATCATCTATAATTCAAACTTTAATTTTAACGCTCATATTCAGGACATCACTTTGAGGGCCAGTAAATGTTTGGGAATGTTGCGAAGATCAACAAGAAATTTTAGTAGTATATCAGTGATTTTAAATCTTTTTAATATTTTAGTTCGTCCGATACTAGAGCATGGCACTGTGATCTGGAACCCTACTAGCATATCCAATAAAAATATAATTGAAAAAGTGCAAAAAAATTTTCTACGATATTTATCTTTTAAATTCAATTGTACCAATTCTGAAACCCCAATCTTACTTGAACAGCGCAGATCACTTATTATTCTTAAGTTTTTCCATAATATTTTACATAACAATATTGATTGCCCTTTTATATTAAATCAAATAAATATACATGTTCCTCCATATAATACAAGAAATAGCAAAATTTTAAAAGAAACTTTTTATTCCAAATCATATTTAAATAAACAAACAATAATACAATTCATAAAAATAATAAATCACTTACCAGAGCACAGTGACGTATTCTTTGATAGTTTTAAAAAACTTCAATTTGATTATATAAACAATTTGTAATTCAGAGTCATTTTTGTAATTTTCTATTTAATGTTTATTGTATTTTGAACGTGTTTATTGTAATTTGTATGTATGCATGTATTCGGTGTCTTCCTCTGTTTTCCTCATGTAAATGGATTTTTTTGTCTGTATGATGGAAATAAAATTTATTTATTTATTTATTTATTACTTATGTTCAAAAGAAAACCCGTGAACATCTAATCAACTGGGATGCAGAATGAACACTTCTTTAATAAAATCACGATGACCCGCAAGTTCCTCCATCGAAGCATCCAATTTCATCGTTTTCATTAATACGTCGTTCGCAGGGCTCTCACGTGCTCGGAATACCCGACGCCCCCTTCAAAAAGCGAAGTTTTCTTAAAACCATTCATAATTAAATGAAAAATTCTCGAGGAGGGGCGAAAGGAGAGGGAAAATCGAAAATAAAACGGGCCCCTCATCGCGTTTGGAAAATCACGTTCCAGATGAAAAATGGACTCAAACTCAATTTATTGATTGCTGCCACCGGACACACACAAACTTTAAAGCGAGTTTTTTTTCTCTTTTCATTGAGAGTGAAGTGAAAAAATGAACTTGGCCTTTCATTCCAAGGAAGGTAAAATTTGATAGAGGAGACTGATCTTTATTGCTTGGACCCAGGATGGCTTTTTTCTTTGTGTATGTCAATGTAATTTTTGTCCTAATTAGAATGGAGTTTTCATGATCAATCCTCTTTGCATATTAAATTTCCCTTCCTCAAAGATTAATCTACGGGGAAGATTCTATTTGGACGCAGCCAGTTACCAGGTTTCCAAGAAAGCTTCTGGATTTTATTTTTACGGAATAGAAATACATGTATAGCGTCATTACTTGAAGGGTTAACTAGCTGAAAAATATTTCCGCTATTTCAATCTTTTACAAGTTGATTGTGTGGAACATTTTCTGAAAGGAATTAGGTTTGTACTTTTAATCGCGCGTTATATGAGGCACATCTTACGTTTATTTCTTCTTCAGACACCTTTCCATTCTGCTTGGGCCATCTCTCAAACCCTACGATTCGATTCCAGCAGACTCCATGATACAGCCGTCATCGAATCAACCGAAGGTAAATTCAACTTACTCGGAACTTTCTTATAATTACGACTTCAAAAGAGCACAGGGCGCCTTTTAACATTCTTTTAACTCCCGTCGCCTTTTACGATTTTTTAAAATTTGTTTTTAAATAAATGTTTGTTTTGAGGATTTCCTCACACCCTTCAATGGCACACATCTTCATGTCGTCCGAGCGTAAGCCAGAGTACCTACATCAAATTTCCCATTTCGCACGTATTCCCTTTTTTCAAGTACGAGAGAATGAACTTCAAAATTTACATAGTCGAGTTAATTGCCATTTCCACTGATACCCAACATCCTTTCTCATACAGTGTAACATCCTCCCCCGTGTGGCGACAAAGAGCATTCGTAACGACCCCTTGATACGAAATCAATGTCGTATGCAGGCATTTGTATCCGCGGCTCCTTCATACGCTTTTTATGGAGCATAAGTCGGGAAAGATGGGAGGTGGGGGGCGACATCTGGCGGAGGGGGCGCTTTGACCGATCGCTGCAGAGTCCGGATCGTGACCGACATGAGGATGCCCGCCGCTGGAGGAAGCTCCTCGCCCTGTGTGCTGGGAGGACATCTTTGGGAACGGAGGCTTTGTGCTGAGAGATTGGATGGTTTGAGGAAGATGAGGGAAGATAACTATGGATAAGCTTCATGGAGGATTTCATTTTTGTGCAAATAAAAACAATTTTAGGATGAACACAATCATTGGCAGATATACTCGAGAGCAACGTTTCCTGATTCCAGTACGTCACTACGCGGAAAGAGAAAATGGGTAAACACGAAGCCTGTTGGGTAGCTAGGAGGAGTTTCTGTACGCAAATCGTGATAAAAAGACGCTATATGTAATAATGGGCTTAACAAAATAATCATATTTTTAAATTGACGTTCTGGGAACTACTTTGTTTGTTAGTGACGTCATAGGGTCAACTAACGTTGCTGTCTAGTATAGTAGTAGAAGAATCATTGCACATGAATGACTACCTTCTAATTTTTCAGTTTTATTTTTTTTTCAATGGTAAATGATGATTTCTGAGCCCTCAGATACACCTTCCCTTTAAAGTTCATGTCATTAGCATGCTTCCTAATGATCTCCCAACTTAATACGCCATGATTAAAATCTTACGAGGATAGTATCGACATTTTAAACAGGGATATACATCCTCCTACTTAATGAGAAATATTTAAAATTTCCCAAAAAAATGAGAAAGTTTTTGTATCTGTATTTTATTGACTTAATAATGGTTTATTGACTTAATGGCTCGTTTCATTTTTATCTGTCCAATGATGAAGAAATTTTATTTTTTCTTGTTAGAGTTCTTTTCAGTTCTATAAAGAAGTTCAAAGAATTCAGAGTGAAATATGTCAAGAATTCATTATAGGGTTTATCTGAACCACTAGGGAATTCTTTCTACAGGTTATAGGAAACCTAACGCAAAAATTTTTTCGAAACAATTTTTCTATTAAAATATTCACCAGGTACAAAAAATTCGTACATTTATACCTTTACCGAAATATTTTCAGTATGGAAGGAGTAATAGAGGAATACGAAATAATGGAATGCAAGTTTTTAAATAGAACAATGATTCAAATAAAAAAATGTAACAATATTCTGAGATAAGCATCAGTTGTTTTAATAAGACAAGAAAGAAACAATAAAAAAAAAAACATTGGCCAGATCTCAAGTATATTTTCTATTTAATGACTTAAAGCTAGGACACTTTATTTATAAGTATGAATACAAAACACCCTTTGAATCATTAAATTATAGTTGAAATGAGTTGTATAAAAAACAAAATATTTAAAAACGTGTGAAAAACCGTTAAAATTTGAAGAAAAAAAGTGTTGAGACATGCCATGTGGTTTCAGTTTGACCTAAATAAAAGGGCCAATCAAACAGTACGTGAGCAGAAAAACTCTTCGGAGGAGAACCAGGGACCACTGTCCTCGGCCGTGACGCACAAAACGTGACAGTAAGCACGTCCCTCCTAACCGCCCGGAAATCCCCCCTCGCGTGGCCAAACATGGCGGCGCGGCGGTCGACCCTGCCTTCGGGACCTGCTGTGCTCTTAAGTATGCGAGTCGCCCGAATCAAACCGCAGTATTCGGAGATTTTTCTTCCAGAAGGGATGAACTATCTCTCCCTTATACATTTCTTTTCTTTTATTCGGGGCGCGCATTTCTTGCCTAAGAAAAAAGGGGCGAATTTCACTTTTTGGGTTTATTCATTGAAGCTTAGGCCCGGGGAGGCCGTGACATTATGTGTGCTTTGAATAAAACGCGGGCTTTTTTTTTTTACTCTTTGGAGGCGGGCCGCCGCATGCTGATGGCCGCCATGCTTGGCATTCCGCTCTTGTCTTCTTCTGCGAGATTTGATTGAGTTCCTTTTCGAGAGGATTAACGGCACGCATCGGATACGCGAGCGAAACAGGGAGACTCTATTGGATGGTAGGAGGGATAGTTTTCTAGACATATGTACGACGCATGTAGACCACTGAAGATCCAGGAAAAGTATCAAACTCCACGGTCAAGTTTCGGCCCAAGAGTTACAAGTGGCCCAAACTATGGATACAGCCAAAAACGCTCTTGAGAATAGTTAAGGATTTTAATGATGATAGGTGATTGGTGAACTTGATGTTTTTTTTTTGTTTAATGGGAGACATCTATTAAATCCGAATTACTTTGATGGGAGACGATCCTAGGTGCTCAAAATAATGTAAAATGTTATATTGTATTATTTCTGAAGTTCTGTTAAAGTATGAGGAAATGCTTAAAGAAACTCTTTAGAAAGAAGAAAGTATGGAAGCTTTCTCTTCTGGGGTAGGAGGACGTTAGGTGTACTGTTCGTTAATATCTTTTCATATTTAAATTTTTTATGAAAAAGTGTAAAAAGAGTAACCAGAAGTTATAATTATAACTAGCATTGTCAAAACTTCATAAAATATTTTATTTCTTAAAATTGTTGTTTCGAAAATAATTAAAGTATCTATGCAAGTAGTTTATGATATATGTTTTATGTATCTGAAGTAGTTTTTTATTTTGTGACTAAGAATCATATTCATTGTGGTGTAACACTTTTTGTTATACCATAGTAAAATTAGTCGTGTTGTTGATCCGTCAAAACATTTCAAAATAAAAGACTAAATAAAATCCATGAGTTCGTGGATGCCTAAAAACAATAGAGGTTTAGATAAAACCTAGTCAATAGTATAATTTAAAAAATATCCTCTCAAGTCCTGCAACCACCTCACCTCAAAGTTGGATAGTGGGTGTAACGATTTGGTGGAACGAGTAGATTACGTTGGGGGAGTGTTCTTCTGGCAGTGTCACCCAAGGAGTGAAGGCTGTTTCACTACGCTCATCTAAGGTCTCTAAGCAAAGGAGCAAAGTCAGACTTCCATCTCCGGTGCTATTTATTATCACCAAGGTGCTCTAGATCCCCGGGCCAACAGAAGCTGTCCCTTTCTCCCCTTTTATCACTAAAATCAGTCATAATATGATCTAAATCTCAAATTTTGATTCCAGACCTAGCAATAATACTTTTATTTTTGTTTCAAAATGCATTGGTCAAAGTTTATTTATAACACAACCGTTTAAATATCGATGCAAACAAAATTCATCAAACCCTGGACTCTGCCGCTTTCCCATCATGCACCTAATGGTTGATCCCACGAAGAGTCTCCCTCCAATGAGCGAGGGAGATGAATGAACAGTTCGCTCAAAAGTTGCTCCATTAGCAGCTCATTATCTGCTCGTGGCGGGAAAAGTGTTTCCATTAGGGAGACAAAGTCAGGCCTACGAATGGCCGGATTATTCAAATGGGCAAGACGCGCGCTCCTCCTTTCATCCCTAATGATGAAGAGGGGCGGATCATCGCGCCTTTATTCACTCCAGCTGCGGGCTTCACAAAAGATCATTCATTTTCATGGTGTCCACTGTCTAGTTCATAATGATTTACGTTTTTGAATATAAGGTTTCTCGAAATCTTAAGATAACCAAATTTCACCCCTTTCTTCGGTAGGTAAATGCTCAAGATTGTCCAGTCAGTTTTGATAAACAATAAAGTCATTAAACACAATTGTTTGAGTCGTTTTGTAAAGTAGCATCCAAAAAAAAAATTAGACGAAAACTTAAACTGTCTGTCTAGCAATGTTGTTTAGGAGTATGGAAATTCATATTGAGATTAATTAAATTGGCTGTACATTGTTCAACCTTTCCTCTTTCTACTTTTCCAGTTCTGAGAATTGCGTGTCAGAGCTCAGATTTTTCAAAATTTCATGAACCCAAGGACCCTCCCTCTTAAGGGCCAATTCACATCACGATACCAGTGAGCTTCTCAGTTATTGGATGCTAACGACTGTGTAAATATTAGAACAGGAAGGAGAAGGAATTCAGTTATTGAAATTCCAGCAAGTATAGTTTACTGGAATGACCGTCTTTTACAGATGTTTACGAAAATTACATTTTATTTTACAAAAGAGTTAATTATCATTTTAATTCTTAGTAATGTATTTTATTTCATCCATTACTGTTATAAGAAAGACATTTTGAGAGTGCAAAGAAATAGAACGATGGTTTGACACATATTTTTACAGATTAAATGTATTTCTCTTGATTCACTTTACTTTTAATACATTTCAAATGCATCATTCATTTATAGGTATAGAAAGACACACGTCTATACTTTTTAAAGAACTCATATTCATGTGTTTCATTTTTATTCTAATACACATATTTAATAACTTATAAGCTTATCTGAGACAATATACGCTATAACTTTTAAAAGCCAGAAAAATGAATTTTGTGTAAGGATCCCTTGTCAAAATTACAGCAATGTGAAACCTCTCCTAAGTTCTGATAAAAAAAATAGGTTTGAACCGGAAACTTCATAAAATGCAAAAAAAAAACTATAGAAAGATAGGATACTTCAACGCCATAACTCTTAGTGCAAAGGATACATTCCCCAACATGGCTTCTATTCCCTTCTATTTCATATAGCCGAGTGCAAAGGCAAGCGCCTTAAGCGCTGCTTGAGTCACCGCGAATTACCCGTAATGTCCGGCAAACACTCCTCCTCCCGCGGAAATGAATCAATTCCCTCTCACCCCTTTCGGATAAGGTCACCCTCCGCAAACACTTAGATCCCCTTCGTTAGCATACAATCAGGGAGCGCGCAAAAACCGCAAAACGAGGATCCGATTGGAATTTAAATAAACCTTCCCCCACAGGGGAGGAGAAGATTGGGAGGGGAGGGCGGCTTTTGACTCTCGAGGAGAAACTTGTTCGAGTAGAGGAGTTTGGTTTTAAATGATATAGAGTGTTTTCAGGTGACGCACAACCGGTTATTTTCTTTTAACTGTGTACCTTTTGTAGGGCTTTTAACTGTTGCTAAGACCATTGTTTATCTGTTGCTAAGGCCATTGTTTATCTGTTGCTAAGGCCATTGTTTATCTGTTGCTAAGACCATTGTTTATCTGTTGCTAAGGCGGTTTTTAGGTATGGGATGACGTGATTGCAAATACTCCAGAAGAAGAATTCCACAGCTAGCCATTTTCTGTAACTGTTAACCTCTGTAAGGCAAAAAACTGTAACATCTTCTGTTGCTAAGGCCGTTGTTAGTTCCGAGTCATGTGATTGAAAATGCTCTATTGGGGCACTCGGATGGGAGAGAGAATATGGGGAAGAAGTGTGCAAATTCCTTGTTGTCTTGGAGGTTTATTATAGCAAGAAATGAATGTACCAGAAGAGAATTTTACATTTAGAAAGTCAGCAAAAATTATTGTTAAATACAATTTTAACTAGAACTTTTTACATATAAGTGTCGAGATATTATCCTCGCAAAAATATTGAAAAACAAACTCTTATAAATTGAATCTTAATACGTTTTGGAACAAGAGGGGAAAAAATTCTAGTTTTATAATATAAAGGACCCCAGTTTTCTTTCAGTAATTTCTTACTGTGGTAGAACTATAAAAAATTATTTACAAATAAAGCTATTATGATTTGTTTGTAGACTAAGACAATTTCAGAAATCGAATGAACAACAAAAGAAAATTAATTATTAGGATAAATGTATGGCCTATTATTACTGTGGGGTTTTTGAGCTAGGTTAGAAGGATAAAAAAATATCATGATGAAAATATATGAAAAAAAAAAAAGAAAATTTTCTGCACATGATCACATTTACTTTTAGATCTAATGGATAAATTTTAACAAAAAATAAAATACATTTTTCAAATGTATATTTGTTTGTTAAATGGTTTACTACGACGCAGTTGCCTTTAAAAAACTTCATTTATTCTAAACCATGTGATTGCCAGGTTGACTAACAACACTGGTCTACATTATTTAGGTTAGCAGAAATTCGTCAAGTTTTTTAATGGTTTCTCCAGTTTGTTAATTACGCAGCAGCACTACTATGAAGAATCTACATTGAATGCTACACAGCGAGGCTACACGGCCGGAGCAGAGCGTCTCCGATGCAGGCCGTGAAGAAGAAGAAGGAGGCGCAATGAGAGAGAGCGGCTTAACTTAATCAGGGCCGATTGTAGTGAATGCGTCATTAGGCGGAGGCGCGGGCCGCATGCTGATGCAGGCTAAATATTTATCCCGCAGCCCCGGCGACGTGCCCCGCATCCCAGATGCGCCCGCCACTGCCGCTTTTTTTGTCGCACAGGTGCACGGGGCGCATCGCGGGCGGCGCAGGGAGGCGACCAAAGATCTCACGGGGACCAGAAATCTTGGAAAAGGTGCAGTTACGGTGGAAATGCGATTGAAAAGAAGCGTTGCTGAATGCAATGCTGGCGTATGTGAACTGTTGAGGGGGAAGTTAATGAGCATTCTGGGATCCATCTTCTCTTTTTCACTTAAATGGTCAAACACAGATGTAATTGAATGTAGAAAACCTTTAGTAGACCAAAAAACATACTTTTAGGTTCACAGATCATTTGAAGATACAGGTATTAAATATTAAGTTGCCTGACTGTGGGTTGGGTTTGTCCGTCACTTTTAAATATAAATGATTGAGTCGGAGACTTTACTTATGGAAGAAAAGGAATTAGGTTAAAAAAAGTTAAAACAAAATATAACTGAATTTTACTGGACTTTTTTTGAAAATATACTTAAGTATAATTTGAAATTATAAAAACTGAAGTATAAATAAATATTTTAAAATATGTTTTAGGGGGGAAATCTTGTAACCTCGGACTTACAACACTACTCTTAAACACTACCCTTGAAACCAAGGTACACTAGTGTTGTATACGTACCTTGGACCGCTGTACATTGATTTAAACTTTTGCTCTAATTATGTACTGAAATACTTCTCTTTCTAATGTATTGTAAATGAAAAGCATAAGTATCGAGGGAAAGTTAAAATAAATAAAATTAATAAATCATATAAATTATGAGGTAAAAGGAAAATAGGTCAGAGGTACACGATCTCTTACCCTATATTTATTTGCAAAACAAGACCCAAATTTTTGTAATCTGAAGGATTGTTAATTATTTTTTAGGGATACAATTATATACTACGTTTGTGGAGATCTTTTTTAAGTAGGGCTATGGTAAACAAAAATATTTAAAACAGAAAATTTAGATAATGTCTTAAATTCCATCACAATTACTTAAAAGGAACGAAATTTTACTCTTAGCTTGGTAAATTTTGTCATTCTAAAAGATATATTGGAAATTGCAATTATTACTATCTTAGATTTTTGAGCTCAATTTAAAACAAATAAAAACGAAATGACTGTACACTTGATTAAAAGAAAACTGTTTTGGATCAAAGAAAACACGAGGGAAATATTGCAATGAAAACATAGAAAATGCATCTGGACAGCTACAAATAAATTGATTCTATTGTTTCCGCGTATATTTACGGTATTTCCAGAAAATGGGTGCTATTAAATGATACCCATAAAGGGAAAAAAGTCACCCTAAACCTATTCTATAGGAGGGCGATAAAAATACTCTGCGTAATGAGCAAATGTTCGCCGTGACATGAATGTTTCGAACAATTTTCGGCTGCAGAGATCATTATAAAGGCATTTATGGATTTCCCACATTGGACGACACGCCCTTCATTGCTCAATGGACACTAACTCCTTCTTGATTGCTTCGCCCAACTGAGGCCTGGAACTACCTGCATTATTCAAAAAAAAAGTTTACTATCCTGCCGTCCAAAATTAAAGTCTATCTCAAGTTCATTAACATTTATAGTATTGTTGTTTCTCTTTCGGCAATTAGTTTTTAGGTTTATCATCATCAGTAGCTCAAGAGTCCTGGTCCTCAAAAACTATTCCTGAGGAAAAGGTTCAAATACTCGTAAGTATTTAAATATTTATGTATTTGATGTGTATGGTGTGATAGATAAAAAAGATGTGTATAGAAAAATAGAATTGATTTTGAGTGCGTTACTAATACTTGAGTATGAAAAACGGAATAATTCAAATTGGTTTATAGGATTTGGCAAAGGTAGTAAGAAGATAGCAATAGGGAAATTCGTAGAGGTCTCTTTTTATACTGAATGCTTGTTTCATTCTTTTAGTTGATTTCTTTTATTTTATAATATGAATTAACAAATTATTGGTAAAAAACAAGGTTAAATATAGTATAATTAAGCATGGAAATTATAATGAAAACAAGCATAAACTTATGATGTCATTATAATGTACAAAAGGTGGGCTTTTGTAATGATGCTCTATAGTGAACGACAATTCTCTCATATCGTCGGCTTACAGGAGGACTTTTATGCCACTTTGGAGAATCTTTTGAAATTAGTAGAACGACGCCTGTTGGAAATCGGACTAGTAGCAGCTATCTATTTGTTTATCTTTAGTTAGAAACCTTTTGGCAACCAGGAAGTGACGCGTGATATTATTTTGTGAGCTTTTAAATTGGAATATGGAAAATGTTAGATCAATGGGAAATGGAAAAAATGTAAGAGTTTTTTGTGTAATAGTTAATTTTTGGCTGAAATAAAAATTTATTGTGCTGTACCCATCAAGTTTCCTTCATCGCAGATGTTAATGTTTGGTACTGCTGCCCATATGCATGAATTTGAAACCACAACGCCAATGAACGATCGGATTTCCAAATTCCCTCCAAACTGAAAAGCGTCAGTGTGCTAGTGAAATTGCATAATTGCATGGTGCAAAAGAAAGTGATTGGATATCGCCAAATTTGATGTAACCTCGTACAGAGTAGTTGAGCCAGAACTGATTTATTATCTCCTGTAAGCCAACGATATTTCGAATAGTTTTCGAGTTTAGCATGCTAACACTAAACTTTACCGATTCAGGATGCTGTAAGCGATTTATTTAATAGCAAACGTTTTTCAAAGTTAAGAGATTTGGGCTTGGATTAATGAACAGGAATACCCTTTAATAAGAGAGGCTGATATTAAGATGGTTTTAAATGGTAACTTTCAGATTTTAGATTACATGATTTGGAGCGAGAAAGATTTAGTTATTTCAAAGGTGATGGAAGTATTTTCAATTGGGTGAATTTAAAAGAGTTTTTAAGAAGTGCAGTTTAAGACTATTAGCAATTACTTTTACCTTATTGCATTAAATTATAAGTTAGTTCAGTCAAACGATCTTTTTTTGTAACGAGTATTCATTGCATCACCAAAAGTCTAGAAAAATAGAAATTGTAGGATACTTTTAGCGATCATTTTTAGAAATCGTTTTCGCTTATTATGCTTTAACCCTTTCAGACCTGACCAACCCAAACTCTCTCTATAGTATTCAATGCCAATCCCGGGATTCTAGGACTTTTTTTTACATCTTGACAACCACATCTATTTATTAACTGTACAAGTTCATAAAATTTACTTAAATAATAAAAAGGTATTGTATACAAATGGTGGATGGAGTGTTCGACAAGAGAAAGAAAGATATTGCTACAAATCAATATCTTTCTTTCTCTTGTCGAACACTCCATCCACCTTAAAAGGGTTAAAGCATAATAAACAAAATGATTACTAGGTGACTATTTTAGTAAGAGACGATAGACAATGTACTGTTATTATTCATCAAATGGGCTCATAATGCAGTTTTAGAATGAATTTTTCTGATACTTCATCAACAGATTTCATGTCTTTTAAGGAGTTAGTTCTTTCTTTTCCGCCATTCATTTCAGGTACCGGTTCATCCAAGAACGCCGGGCCTAGTGCCAAAAATGGCGATAAAATAGTGAATTCTGGCAACCCAGTTCTATAGAAGTTGAATTGCTCACTCAATAAACGGCATTGGCAACAGCAAATTTCACCAAAAATGTCGCCCAAGCCCGGCTTTTTTGGATTTACCCAGGTACCTTCCCCTTAAAAGTCACATATTTTCGGAACGTAAAAGAAAAAGAACTCCCTCGGCACCTTTTCACGCACACAACGCTAATTCATAAATAACACCGAACGCGAGAACCCCACATAAATCCTCGTGGCATGTTTACGCATGAAAAGAAAACACCAAAACGACCCACGGCATTCTTCCATTAGATTCCGGGAGAAATAAAGAGAGCCTCCCGAGGTAGAGAGACCATTTCCGTTGATATGCGGCGTAAAATCAAGAGTGCAAAAAGAGTGCAAAGCCCATCATCTCTCTACGCGGATAATGCCTCTTCGAAGCGGCAGCAAAATAACCAAATTAGGACGTGTGGCATGGCAGGGCACGTGACGCCCCTTCACGTGACCGGGCGGGCTAAAAAATAGTTTGTATGCCCGCGGTGGCATCGGACGTGCGAGTGTGACGTCACGAAGCGAAAATGAGATCACGTTGCCAGCCCTTCATTTAGTTGCAGCGCCGCCGATCCCGAAAGAAAAGAAAAAACAGGAGTTTTCGGGAAAGATTAGGGTTCTCTTGTCTCCCCGTCCGACACGGAGACTGATGACGCAATATGTGTGTTTGAAACATGTAAAAAACTTCTTTTGTGTTCCTTTCTTGGTAAGAATAGTTCTAGCATAACTACTTATGCAGTTTTTCTTTAAAAGAGCTGCATAATTTAACTTTTGATAGTTATTTTTTATTTTGGGTATCAAAAATTGCTTGCAGAAGAAATAAAATTTAGCGATTTATTTTCCAAATAAGTTTAGGTATACTTTTAAGTCTGTAGTTTTCAGTATACTAACTTCGAAAAATTGTATGGAAGATCTCTCTTTTCCATTCATCATTCCTTTTTCTTTCCTATCCATTCTTTTATTTCATTTCTCTAATTTCTAGCCAGCAATCTTAAATCCTCTCTCTCTCTCTCTTACCTACCTTTATTCTTTAACCTTATCTAATCTCCCTCTTTCTCTTAAATACAATGTCCTCTAAACATCTCTAATTTGATCATGTTTAACATTTCTGAATCTTTATCAATATCTTTTCAGAATATCTCAACTTTTAGTTCACTTGTCCTCCTTTATACTCTCTTATACTCTCTTTCATTCTCTCTCTGTTATTCTCTCCCAACATAGAGGTTAGACAAAGAATAAATATAATTAGCATTAATGAAAACTACATCTAGTAATTTACTAAATTTACACAGCGAATTCAGGCGGTTGCAGCAACAACAAACCAACTGTAGCAATCTTTCTTACATTGGAGTTGGCTCATAGTTTCACCGAGCGCCTGAATTTTTGAAATAATCTACTAATAACAATCTAAGATATTAAAATTTTTTATAACTTTTGATAAACGATAACTAAAGTAACTTGAGTTTTTAATTTAATAATTTCCTTCGCAATCTATTAATACTTATAGCATGATTGAGATGATTTTAATTATCATTACCTATTTGTTTTATGGTATAACTACAATGTCCAAACTACAACACAGACACATTAGCATAAAATTTCTACGCTCATCGTTGCTGCAAGCTCCTCAAACTTTAATAGAACACCCACACTGAACAATTCTAAAAACCTTTTTTTATAAACAACTAAAAACCACCGACCGTGTCCCAGGCAGGGTCGACTTCTCTCCCACATCTCGAAACAACAAATCATATCTCCCCCTCTAAAAAAGCTCCTGTTTCGGGGGCGTCATTCTTCTTCCGGGGTAATCTCCGGAGAGAAATTCCGATGACACCGGCTGTCAGGAGCGACTCCATTAGGCCGCCGACGTATTAATAGGATGGGGTCGTCCGTCATCGGATTTAAATCCCGCAGCCGATTTATTTCCCGGTGTCACATCGGAGGGCAAGTGCGTCCCATAATGAGCTTCCTTCACACTAGATCGAGCTAGGATAAGGGGGTTCACACTCCGCCCCCCATTTTGTTCTATCACGTATGACACGCGGGATGTGTGAAGTTAAATATTTTCTCCATCTTTGTTCGTCAAAGCAGGTCTCCAAGTTTTTTGATGTTGTTTCCTATTTCAACCTTCAATGACTTTATTGAATTAGGAAAGACAGTATGCTTTATTACATGCAGTTATTGAGATCATTTTATTGTTTTTTTTTATCGTTAATAGTATTAATAAGTTTTAGATTACAATTTTGTCATCTTCATGAAAATCGGGCATTTTAGGATTAAATATCTTAGTATTTAAATAACCCATCAATTAATTAAGAGAAGGAGTGTTATAACAATCCCTAAGTATTCAGTTCTTAGGAAGTTAATACCTAAATTTAAAAAATGTATGAAAAATTCCCCTCCTCAATTTCACTCAATCATGGCATTTCTTTTTTTATAGTGAATTATCGATTAAATGTATTTGATATATATTCAATATGATTACCCACAATAACCCATCCCCGTGTTAATAAATAAAGTCTCAAGCCTCAAGCACTCCAAACTGATCCTTCTCTTTCATTCCTGGATGAGTTGAGGTTTAGTTGTTTTTTCTGCATACTAACGACATAGAAGGAAAAGAACGTTTTACAGATCTTTAAGCCTTACAGCAAAAGTAACACAACAGCATGAAATGGGGAAAACAATATTTCACTCTAATGATCTTCCCACTGTAACAAGCCCCTTTGAAAAGCTAATTATGCCCACAATTACTTTTCCAAAAATTAATTATGATTAATCAATATCAAAATTATTGACGAATGCTTTCTTTTAGTAGAGGGTGAAATATTTTGACTGAATTAGTTATATTTCGTGATCGAGTATATTTGAATACAATTATTTTTACTAATTTTCTTTAAAAAATTATCTATATTATTTTACTTATAGAAAATAATGCCATTAAATTTAGCTTTATTTAATTTTCAAAAGTTATAAAAATGGGAAGTGACGAAGATTATATCTGCTATACGATTATTTACAATACTTTTCTAAATATATTTGTGATATTTTAAATTTAACAATCTTTTACTTTCCTAAAATATGTCTTAAAATTAAAAATTTTACTAAAAGAAAATTAAATATTTAACAATAAACTTAAAGTGCAGAGTTAAGGGAAGTTATTTTGTTGGATAAGTGTTTTGCGGAATCGCAAATCAAACAAATTTGGAATTAGCTACATTTATTTTTGGCTTTTCCCTATTCTAAGAAAGTGAAAAATTCAAATTACAAACTACACAGAATTTCCAAAAAGTAAAAGATAAACATTATTTTATGTATTTTTTTTTTTGGATCGAATCCGGTTAAGCCTCAGTCAGTAATGGGCCTTTTATGTAATCAGCCTTTTACGGACAAATCTAATACTTCTGTGGTATTTTAAAATTGAAATTTTTAAATCGAGCCAAAATCATATCTGCTTGAATTCGGAAATGTACTAAAACCTATCCTGTCTACTGTAGTAGTAGCGAGTGCACCACTGGAAGGGGATATCTCTCTCTGTTCTGAATGTTTTGTCACATTTTCTTCTCTTCCACTTTCCTTAATACCTCAGACTAGGAGTAAAAACTCGGTGTGGAGAGGAGGGCATTAGAGGGGCCAAGTTTATGGCAGGGGAGAGGGCCTAAGCCCCGTGATGGGAGGAGGCCCTTATCTTCGCATAAAAGTGCAACAAGCCCACTCCATAATCGCACCCATTCAACTTCGACACAGGACAAAGTGGTGCAAACACAGTTACAGCGTGATAATCTGGGCGTTACAGTGTCTTGAAAATATAACGTCAATTTTCTCTTGAGCTTAAAAAATTTGAATGAACAAATATCAATATAGTTAGAAGTAGGTATTTTGATAAAAAAAAGTTAACTGTCTGATTTCTTGGATTCATTCACTCAGGTTATATCGTTTTTTGTTGACACGTTGTTTCCGAAATCTGTGAATTTTCATCAATATGGTAATATAAATACATCAAACCACGAACCACGGCTTACTAGATACTTATACAGGCTAGGCGAGTACGGAAATCATTGCAAATCCAGATGGCAATACTGGACAAACTGGCAAAGCATATCCACAGTGTTGAAGGCGGTGGGTGATATAGGTAGGTCTTGTAGCGCTCCAATCGGGAAAATCGTTATTTAAAATCGTTGTTTTCATTGTTTAAAACTCGGCTAGCTTGTATAAGTATCTAGTAAGCCGTGATCAAACAAAGGAAATAAAATGATAAAAGAAGTAATGAGGGATTAGGTTAAAGAATGATCATGAGAGAGATGGAGAAAAGGAAGAAAAAAGGATGACGATAAAAATGCATAAAGGGGAAGAGAGAGGAAGACAGGATTCTAGAACTCAATTCCAATATGAATCAAACCAATAGTTAATAATAAAAAAGTTTGCTTTTCACTATAAAAATATTTTTTAAAGTTAAATACCTCGTTGGTTAATTTTCCCATGATCCTGCTCTGACACAAATTTTATACACTGAAACCTCTTAAGTGAAAAATCTTTTTGTGGAAATGGTTTCTATCCTAAATTTTTCTTAACATAATTTTACGTTTTTAAATATGCCCGGCTATTTAATATGTATTCAGAGGATAAAACGTTTAAAATTATATGATGGTATCTTGATTTTAGAAAAGAAATGCTTTAAATACGAAATAAATTTTATATTTACATGCATGCTCTAACTACCATAATTCAAGAAATCACCCAACCTGTCTCTCTCAGATTTCAATGAAACTTTCAGGAATTGCTGAATTCAATTTTCTTGGTAATATTATTTTAAAAATATTTTTTTAAAAAAATTCAAAGAAAATTCAATTTAATTCAATTGCTGTTTAATCTTGAATAACTCCAGTTCTATTCGGGCAAGAAAAATTTATCATTAAAGATGATTTTACAAGGTTTAAATTGGATATGAGGTTTGGATACGTCTACGGAAAAAAAAATCATGATTTTTTTTTTTTATAAAAACGTTTAAAAACCAAAGTTAAATTGTCATTATAAAAATATTTTTTTCGGCCAGATATATTAATGTTTTTTTGCAACTGCATTTATTGTTATTCAAAAGTAAAGAAGATTGTTGAACTCTCGTAGATCATATAAATTGAATTGATACATTGATGATATAAGGAATAAAAATAGATCAGAATTTTTAATAACACCCCAATTGATTAGAATTTGCCATAATTTTAATAATTTGACTAGAAATTTATTCAGTTTAATTTTAATAAGACTATTAAATTACTAGTTAAAAATACTAATCGAATCTTTCATATTGCAATTAATTTAAGAACAAGTATCAGTGTCAAGAAAAATGAAAAAAATTATGAGCCAAGAGGTTATAATTCCTTCTTTTAAGTATACAAAATCCAATTTATAATTTGTTTGATTTCTAATACATTACTCTGTATTCTTACCCCAATCAAGTTTATATTCACGAAAGTTCTGCCTTTTGTTTTGTAGTGAAAGTACCAAAAATTCAACATAAAAAATAGTAAAAATGTAATGAAATAAATGTCCAAATATTTTCCGAAACCACTTTTATATTCAGGTTTCAGTGACAAGGTATGAGTGGAAAATGGTATGAGAAACACGATATGTTCTCGACTGTTTTAATGATACTGAAAAAAAAAACATACAAAATAAGAGAGTAATAATGTATAGGTAAAGAGAATAATGTATTCTTTGTTTAAAGATGAAAACTGAAATTTTACCGGAACGTCGTTCCGGCCCGACTAAATCACTCGTTCTAACCATCCCCGCCAAGTCCAATTGGAGCCCCCTCCCACTGGCGCGTTGCCCCACTTTCCCTGGTAGCTGGGCAGGAAAGCCCCCTTTCCCCGACTAAATTGCTATCAGATCGAGTTCATCTCGGCCATTATGTTTATTTCTACTACCTCGGCCCATTCGAGAAGCCCGTTTATGGGGGGAGCGCTTTTTATTATTTATTTCCTTTCGCCTGCCACCTTTTTATCGCCCCCCCCTGCACTAACTCACGGCCTTGTTCTCGGCTTTTGTTCTCCCCCCTTCTTTTTGTTTCCGGACGGACTTTCATCACCGAGCTCGCTTGCTCGCCAAAGCGCCAAGAGAAAACCGCCAACGTCAATCAACTATTTCCAAGGGTTCCTAATTTGCACTGTTCCATATGCAAACTGTTTCCATAGACTACTTGACTATCCTAGTGTAGACTATTGACTATAGCAACATAGACTATCCTTTTTTAATACTTCATAGGCTCAGAAAATTCCAGAAAATTTTTATTTCCCTCTATCACATTTGATTGTGCCTATTAAGTAAACCAAAATAGGTTTTGAGATTAGCTAGAGCTGAATTTCTTTTGGGAAACTGGTTTTGGAACTAAAAGTAATGAAACCTAAATATAAGATGATTTAATTTAAAACATTGCATTTAATACATTTTTTTATGTTTTAAATTCGCTTATAGTTTTTTCACTTTATATAACAAAAAACGTCTATTTGTTTAAAACATGATCTATCAAGAACTAAATATCTAATGCTTAAAAATATTTCATTTCAACAAAATTTTATAAACTATCGAATAGCCATTAAAAATCATTAGTGATTGCAAATCCTAAGTAAATTGTAATAACTAAAATAATATTCATTAATAAATTAAACTGAGTACAGGATGAAGTTAATAAAACTGTTAGCAAGAAAAGTGTGGTTCCATGAAGAAATGTTTGTAATTTTACCATTTATTTCAATGGCAATAAGTCATCTTAAGTTGTAATTTGTGTATTGGAATCTTTTGTTTTATTCAATATATTTTGCTAACTAATAAACCGTGCTTCATTTACTAACTAAACATTAGAACTAAAATACTACTGCTCACATTTTTCATTAAAATATTAATGGATTAAAGAATACAGTCTGAAATATAAACAGTTACTGAACCTTTCTTGTACCTAAAGTTTTGGTTTAACATGTTCATAGAAAGAAAATTTGATTTTTCAATCTTACCGTTCTTGGTCATTATAATCTCTAACTTACAGTTTTCCAATCTCATGGCATGTTGTCGGATATACCTTCCCATAAATACTTACTTTTCTTTGAAATCGTCCCTGTATTATTTCAAAGAAAAATAAGTTTAATTCCCAAGATGAAGGAGAAGTGGCAGAATAACCTTCCTCAAGGAAATTCTCAATGTTTTAAACCAACAGTAACAAATGAAATAATGCAACAATAAAATACCCGAAACAACAATGAGTGTAACTTTGATCATAGTTTAAAAAATGAAATTCTACACATAACGAAAAGATTTTAAACAATGTATATCTGCCAATTCTAACAATAATCTTTGCAAGTTTTGACCATTGTTGCTTTCAAACAAACATCAGGAATATTATTTCTCTAACGTTTAATTTACTACTGATTTCTATTAAACTTTTTACTTAAGAAAAGTTATTAGCGAGTTTTCCCCTTCTGGTGTGAAACTAATATTTTTCTTTGAAATTATAGAGAAACAGTTTCAAAGAAGACTAAGCCGCCGTGCTGCCGTCACACGCATTTTCAAGATGAGATATTTAGCTCATCATAATGTGGAGCTGGAGACAAGAGAGAGCACAGAGTACAGAAATTAACTTTTACCTTAAACCCAGTATGAATGTATTTCAAATGTAAAAAAGTCCAGTATTCGAGCAATGATAAAATAGATAAATGCCTTTATTGAAACTCATTTTTGATTGCTACTTTCAATTGCTTGCCTTGATAATCGTAACTAAAATGTAACAGATAATTCAATCTTAAAACGTTTACATATTTACGAAATCTTCCACAATTTAAAAACACCATTTCTTGCAGCAAAAATTCTATTATTTAGAAAAAAATTATTCCTCTTAACTTACGTACACCTAAACGCCCCATTCGTTTTAAACAAAGAGGCAGTGCACCCGCCAAGGAGGGATGCGTTGCCAACTGTTGCGGCAGCCCGAAACAATCCTATCGTCACCGATAGAGGGCGGGACGATCTTGGGATCTGATCTCCAAGGGAGATAGGGAGAGGAAATTATCTCCGCTGCATCCTCCGCTCGGCTCCATAATTTAAGCTTTATTGCGAAAGAATTGGGACACTTTCAAAGGGGGTTGACGGTTGCATGGGGCGCTGTTTTTGCATATATTACACGTTAAGGCTGTCTTAATGCTTTACGAGAGAGTCGATGTAAATAAATACCAATGAGATTGGGTTATTTGATACTGTTCACAATTATTATAAGAATATGATGACATCAGCTCTGTAATTTTTTTTTTTTTTTTGTCTTTAAGTAACGGAAATTAACCAGCTGTTACTGGTTAATTTTTGTATTTCGACTTATTTTATTTCTAACTTCAAAGTCGTTTTAGATTAGTTACAGGAGGCGGCCTTTATAACAATCCATTAAATTATAACTAACTTTACAGATCGGCGTGACGTCACCGGCATGCGTATTACACAGCTAGACAATGGAAGATTAGCTTCGTTTTAACTAGACGATGACGAAGCAATTTTGACTTTTACATACTTGCTTATAGAATTTATTCCACTTACCTAATTTTCTTTTTTCGACTTCGTTTAACAAGGGATATTTAACTGCGATCATTCCGTTATTAATTGATATAAGAAATGTGATATTTTTAGTTATTTTTACTTTTAAACGACATCAACTTGATGAAGCACTTTTTAACAATGATAGGCTTCTAAAATGAGAAAATAATAACCTAGTGTTTCGTACAAAGTGGTATACTGGTCTAATGACCTCCCCATTAATGTCACATTTCCCAATCTTTCTTAACATTTAATTACTTTTCGTTAGTATGTTATTGACTTATTTTTACTTCTCAGTTATAACTATTATACAAACTAAATTCTTATTATAATCTTAAAATGATTATTTTAGAGATTCGATACTAGGCTCCCCATAGCCCACATAAAATTCCATAGCCTGATACCATAAATTATTTCGTAGCAGAAGAGCACAAACAGATAGAAAATCTTACCAACTAATAAAAATTGAGCCTAAACTTGCCTTCTAAAATTACCTCTGCAATAACATATAGCATAACAGTATTAGTGGATTGTGTGTGTGATTGAACTAAATTGTTTCAAGTTCTGCCCAAGCCTAAGTAACCTATCAGGTGGTCCCCCATATCAGTTTCATTAGCCTTCAGGCCTGGGGTGTTAATTGATGAAAGGCTTAAGTTAGAGTTATTTACATACCAAGACCAGAGTTCACCATATTCCGAAGATAGAGCTACATTGCATTGTAGAGGAAAATAGGAAATTTAATCCTGGTACCTCCACCCTATTGTGCATAGCGGTGGAAAAGGCATTAATCGCAGCGACTTCATTTCCGTTCATTTTTTCCGCCGCTTAAGACAATGATAAGCGGCCATCCATCTTGTTCTCGCCGATGCAAATATCGGAGCGTGTATGATGGACGCACGGGGCCAGGGCCAGCGACGGCCAGATTACGGACGGAACGAATATGGGAGGGATGACTAATGATGGAAGAGGGGGAGATCGACACTGTGGAATAAACCTTCGCGCCACCCCCAGAGAGAATTGAGATCGGTAATATTGCGGATTGTACGCTTAGCTGCTGATGAATTATTTCCTATGAAACGAACATTGAAAAATCTCTTAATTTAGTCAAGATGCGAATCTTAAAACCTCACTAAAACAAATGTATAAATTTTTGGGAAACGTAAAGCATAAATCAGAGGAAAGACTTGCCAAATATGACAACCATGCAGAACGATTTATCATCTTTGGCTAATGCTATCTCTAGCGCACTTTTATTTAGTTCCATCTTTTATCTGTTTACTAATGAAAAACCAAGTCAAACAAAATGAAAAGATCCCCCATTCGTCAAAAAGGAGAAGCTCTCCTTTCATTGGTGCTCCAGAACACTTGGAAAAATGGGGGATTGCAACATATACTGTTATCGATTCAAAGCCTTAATTTCTTTAATTTATGTTAAATTTAAACTTTTATTAAATTTTTAAAATTTCAACAAATTAAAAGGAACAAAATATATCTATGAATAAAACAAAGGGGAGAAGTAAGATTATCTGGGATAAGTAAAAAAAATAATCCTAAATGGATCTTTATCAATTATAATTTTCAGTTCCAGGCCTATTTTTAATATGAATTCCTTTTAAACAAATGAAATTATGTACTGTAGATTCTTTGTATTTCAAATATCTTAGCCAAAGTAATCTTGGAAATTATAAAAATACAAAAAAATTTGTTGAAATTCTGAAACTCCCAGATAAGGAGGGTATGTTTTGAGATGAAACCGTCAAACGTTTAATAAAACTTTGCTTAAGCAACAAAAAAGTAGATATGTCTAAAAGTGCTAAAACAATGAAATAAAATTAGAAAAGAATAAAATAAAAGTAATATATTTTTATAGGTAAGTCCAAAGTTTTAGAAGAAATTTCGATGCATAGAATAAATCAAAGTTTAAAAAAGGTTAAGATATGAATACATGACTAAATTTATTTTCGTCATTAATTTTCAATTTATTAATGATAAAATGACTTACAAGAGGGTTCGTTACGATAAAATTAAGAAGTACTAATACTTTTGCTATTACTAGCCCTTAGCTAAAACGCTTCACTGAGTTCAAAAAAAGGACTGGACACTATTAATCAAACAATATCAATCAAATCTGCCGCTGTCTGGGATAAGATAATTGGATCCGGTTCCGAGCGCAAAGATTAATCAATCCAGAAAAAACTATCACTACAGAGAAAACAAACACAGAAAAAGAGAGTTACAAACACAATAAATGCAGTTCCAATTATGATGTATCCCAACCAAGTTCTATCCAAAAGTGTTCAACCGGTTCAACATACCAAAAACCATTAGACATATAAACTTTCTTCGTATTGTCCGAAGCTTTCACCAGTTCGTTAAAAGTTATGAAAAGGTGCTTTTTTTTATTTCGTGTTATGGTTCTTTGGAGTTAAATTCCTTTGTATGCGTGCTATTATCGATAGAGTGCTGATCTGCAGACATTGATGTCATTGAACAATGCATTTTATCCAAAGAATGGGGTAGAGATAGAGCCTCTCAACTGAATGATGGTGGTATGCTAATAAGGATTAACATAAAAGGCGGTTCTGTTGGGAAAATTTTTCTGCTTAGCTTTGACTTCGATATAAAAGACCATTTAAGATTTTAACCCTTTTGTGACTATGAAAGGTGTTGCCGGATTTGACCGACAAGTTAAAAGGGTTATTGTGGGTATTAAGCATAAAACCTGATGCTATGATCCGCTGGTGAAAAAAATTCCTAAGAGGGATGAAAAAAGGCTGTGGTGGTCAGAGTATACTTGGGATAGATATAGAAAGCGGGTGTAAGTTTTAATGATTTACTTCCGTGTAGCCCTTAAGAATTACACGTTTCATGGTTTTAAGAGTCACTGTTTTATATTTTATCCAAATTCCAAATCAATGCTGTTCATCAATACAACTTATTTCACTACTGCTATAAATAGCTTAAAACAGCAAAGATGATGTTGTTACTACTCACAAAAAATATTCTTTGGTCTTCAACAAATTTTAATACTTCGTCAGATTTTAAGTAAATAAATGAACCGGGAGCAAAAATGGTCGACTCAAAATTTTCCGATTTTGAGTTTGATCATTCTTAGGTTTCCTTAAAGTGCAATAAAATGCATTTAGCATACTAGAGAAAACTTTGAATACAGAAGAATCCAAAAAATAGGACCTTTAAGCTGCCATTATAGTGATAAAATGATTTCACACGAAAAATTCTACTGATTAAATCACATAGCAAATTTTTGACTTTTCATTTAATTTCATTCATTTTCGTGAACTCTGGTTTCCTAACCTGGTATGGGGATGAAATGGTTTTTTATATGAAAAAAATATAAAAACGAAACCTCATTTAAATAAATATGAAAAAAACATTACGAGCCTTACAAAGGTATGGTTGAAAAGTCACTTATTGGATTTCAGCGGTCCACTCGTCCATTGCGTTGAAGCACATGACTAACACTCATCCACAAAAGAAAGGGTCACTTTTACATATCGCATGCAAATTCCTCGTCTCATGCAAATAGAACGGGGTCCATTACCGGCCACAAAAGGCCTCGGACACCCCCAGGTGGCATTCGAAGACGGCATTCCGAACGATGGAATGTCCGCCTCCACCACCCCCGCGCATTCCGACGTTCGAAAAGAATTAGAACTTCCCTTCGAAAGAAGCATTGTGTCGAAGAGGGGCAGGAAAGGGCCATTAAAATTTAAATGAGCCCCTGCTACAAAGGAGTGGGGTGAGTTGTATCAGTGTTGAATTTCGCTATGAAAAGAGGGGTGAGTGAATGCGTTATATAGAACTCCGTTCTTTCGGTGTTGTCGGACGATCTTTGGAAAATTGGGTCAAGATTTCCATTTTAGTTGAGTCTAAAAGTCTAAAGGAATTTTTATTTACTTTTATCTGATGTGGGATTGTATCTGGTGTGTGATTGTACATGTGCATACTTCTGAAATGAGATATTAACGATAAGAGATAGATATTTTAAACATTTTTTGCGATTGTTTTTGTGAAAGTAATTTTAGGATTCGATTTTAATGGGGATTTTGATACTAATTTCCCATGAACAAATTTTATTTAAAAAAAATTATGGGCCATAAAATAAAAGTGGATAAACATAAAAAACTCACGTAGAGTTTTTTTTTATCTTTTTTGTTTTAAAGTAAATGAGGTACACCGAAGAAAAAAAAAGAACATCCCTTTGTCTATAGATTCTATTTAATGACTTTTCTTAGTTATCAATCCGCATTCATAGCTTGAAAAGGTTAATTGAGAAAGAGCCCTCCTTAGTCTTTTATCTCCGCAGTTACCTCGATTATGATAATGAAGTTTTAACTGTTGGGGTATACCTAATGGTTGTGTCACGTTAATATTTTGTTCTTTTCACTCTTAACGCTAATTTTATCTCCTACGGACACAGGGATTATATTTAAATATCCCTTTGTTGTGGAATGTCTGTACAAACTTACTCAGTTAAAAAATTCTTTTGAAGTATATCGATAGATAAAATACTCAAATGAAAGTATATATTTTAAAATTAATTACTTGTTTGCACAATTATTTTATTTCGAAAAAAGAAATTATAGAATCTATCCGAATGTTGTCTTAAAAACAAAAAGTGCGTTCCCCAACTTGAAAACACACCATATCATCAGCAAAAGTGAAGAATTCCGTGCTTAAAGCAATGGCTTTGAGCAGTAGCTCTTGGCGTACACCCTTAAATCCCACACATACCGAGAGGGCCTTCCCCTATCATCGCATCTGCGGAAGTGCCGTGATTCAGAAGGCGTCTTATCGCGTATAAAAGACCCGCACGGAAAAGGGATTTGCACTTATCACTTTGGGAGCCCCTTTGCCCCACTCTCCGCCAGGTAATTTAACTGCAACCGTCCGAAGTGATTGTTCTAGTCTCGTTATGGAAGGAACAATTGGATCTGTACACCCAATAAAGTACAATAGTGTCCCCAAAGTTAAAAAAAATATATGCTTAAAGTAAAACAACTGTGACGTTGCTACGTCACAATTACAATTATTCAAAATTAAAACCCAAATTATATGTTAAAACTAACGTTAAATAATATTAAGCTCATGACACAATCAACCTTTCACCCCTTTTTATAAGATAACCCCTCCAAATCCAAATGTTTGCACTAAATGGTGTGAGCAGTTAATCACCTAACTCTTCAATGAACCCATTTATGTAACATGTCCTGAGTTTAGAAAGTTACAGAAGGTTAAAGAACATTAAATAGCAAAACCATACATAAAATTTAGAAAGCCCACAGACAACAACTCAGACAACACAGATCTCCCTCCTGAGAACCCAAAATTAAGGGGATGGCGTCTCCCTCTCCTGGTAAGAGTTCGTAACTTTATTTAGTAAAATGTATTACCTAATTAGTATTTATTTGGGCCTATTCTTCTAAATTACCAAAATAAAATGTTAATTGTTGAAATCTGGTGTTTTGACTTGAGTAGTGCCATACTTACACCAACGTGATACAACACTGATTAATAATTTGGGTTTTTTAATAGTTTTAGCTACATACAACACCTATTATTAATTGAACGTTTCCAAGGATGATATATATGTGAAGCTAAGCGCAAACCACGGTCACTGAATATATTTTAGATCCAAATATGTTAAGCAGACATAGCAATAAAAAATGTTTTAAAAAGTTACACATGCGCTGTGCAATGATGCTTATATTTAACCAGATGAAGAAAAAGGTAGAAATAAAACACTTTGAAAGTTTTATCACATTCTACGCTGATGACTATCATTTAAATGTGTCTAAAAATCAGTATTTGGGATGTACCCCGAATCACCATGTCATAATGTATGCTGGTGAAGAGAGGAACATCGAACGTGTGTAGTTCACTTTCTTTTTTATCTTAAAGAAATTACAGTCCTTGTATTAAATTTCACAAGTTTCAGACTTGTATAATCATAAAAAACATGTAAAACGTGTATCTCTACTAAAGTTTAACGTTTGAAAAACGATTAGCAATCATATTAAATGAAGAAGAAACATTTTCTTAAAGAGAAAAACAAAAAACACGACTTAGTTTCGAGTCTTTAAAAATGCATAAGCTTCCTTTTTTCTTTAAAAAAAAAAGAGGCATACATTTCTTTAGCCTTTCTTTCACGGGGGATTGGGCAAGTTTTCATTAAAATAATTAGAATCTTATCATTATCCAATTGATTAGTCGTTAAATACCTATATCTTCTTCTCCCGATCACAATGAAAGAATTACAGTGAAAAATCTTCTTCCACATGGAGTTGAAGCTTATATATTAGTTCAACCCGTGACGTGACATCCCTCCGTTACAAAACCGCCTCTCCCACAAACAAGGCAACCCGTCCGCTCCGTTACATCCGGGGGCCACCGGAACAAAGGAGGGGGGTCAGAAATCGCGTTGATTCAGTGTTCACAGTGGATCGGCTACTTTTTTATGCGGGTGGAGGGGGCGATTTTATGGCCGGCAATTCGGTTAGGCCGTAATGGCCGCGGCTTGCAGGCCATTTGCCCCCGACCGCGTTTATCACGGCACCTGGGGCCACCTAGGGGGGGCAATTTTTTTGAGGGGGTAGAGAGACAATTCCATATATGTTTTTTAGAAACAAAAAACCCTTTATTCTTAGGTAAAGTAGGCCAATGTGTAATTTGAGTGAAACCCCTTTAGTTATTAAAGATATCTTGATCAATTGGCGGAACAGAGTTATAATAAGATAGTGCGTAACTTAATCTGGAAAAAATAGAAATAATAGGGTCGATAGGTATAAATGGGAAAGCAAATGTTATTTTTAAAAATATCTACTGGGTTAAGATTTTTGATATCATGAGGATATCAGAGAATATAAGTATGAGTTATATCTTCTTATTTTTCGCTGATACAATCTCTGTTATCCTCTGTCAAAAGTAATTTACTGAAAAGAAATTAGAGTCGTGCATTTTATTGAACCTTTTATGTTCTCATCTCTCCCTTTCTTTTTAAATCCTAATTCAAACTTTCAAAGAAGCAAGACTAATATGGCCAAAAAATAGTTAAAATGGTTAAATCAGTTTCTTATAGGAAAAAATGCATTAGAATTACAATGGACTCTAACCGTCTGACGTCACACGGAACCAACACGTGACCTACTGAACTTGCGATTGGTTACCACAGATACTACACTAGTAGATCTACTAGTGTAGTATCTGTGGTAACCAATTGCAAGCTCAGTTGTAGGTCACGTGTTGGTTCCGTGAAGTCTCGAACCAGATAGGCGGTTAGAGTCCATTGAAAGGTATGCAATTTTAAAAACTTAAAAAAGGATATTAATTAAAGTATTAGTATTATTCAAAGTATTAATTCAAATGTCATACCTTTTACTGAACCATTTATGTTCTCTCATCTCTCGCTCTTTCTTTTCATAACCCTAGCTCAAACTCTCAAGGAAGCGAGAGTAATTTTGGGTTAAAGAATAATAACAATAGTTAAATCAGATTCCAATTGGAAAGCGACTCTTTCTAAAAGAATCCTGTATCCTTCAATAATGAAGCCATCATTTATGTTTCATAGTGCCAATTCAAAGCTATTTTTTTCTTCATGATGAGATAAATTTCAATTTAGTGTCAAGGCTTTGATCTAAATATAAAGTATGATTCTTTAAAAACTTAGATCAATTTATAAACTAGAAGGATTTTTAAAAATTTCTAAAATCACACTGAATAAAGATGAGTTGAATTCGAGAGTTTCTATCAGTGCTTTTAAACACTCAACGACTCACGACCGAAGCAAAATTCTTAAGTTTCTCTTAAACTGCAAACTGGTGGATAGACCTCCTCCTATAACTGTATAACTATGAATTCCCCGTATTGGTTTGAACCCTTATTTGGAAGAAAATCTAATCTGTGAAAGAGTTTGCAAAAAATTATATATATTCATTGTTAATTTTAACTTCAAAATTAAATAAATAAGGTAAAATGTAAAAAATGTTTAAATGTTTAATGAAAAATGTTTAAAAGCTTTAAAAAGGAAGAAGGCAGAGAAGTTCTTCCCCAAACCAGTTTTTAATTTTTTTTTTCATTTAACGTTTTTTGCTTCAATAAAGCAGTCTGTAATGAACTAAATTTAATTTTACATAAATCCAAAGAGTAATTTTAAATTTGAACAGTGTTTTTTCTTAGAAGGCCCTCTCAAAAACTTGCCTGGATAGACTTAAGCTAGTCTATCCTATATTCAGAGAAAACCTCAACTTTTACAGTGTTAGAACTTGCACCCTGTGGTACGGGTGAAACCGAAATTGTCAAACTCCCAACCCCAAAAAGACGCTTTTGATTCGAATGGCCCAATAAACAACCCTCAGAAACTTTTCCGATCCAACAATTCGCGCCTCGACACATGTTCACGGCGGCCCATTCAAAAATCTGACTTGTAGACGAACGGAGTTTGTCCGCCGCGCAGTGGCAACACCCCATAAAACCGACGATCCGTGGCTTGGCGCAGAAAAAAGGGAACGATTGTTTCAAAAACTATTAAACCCCTCCCTGGTGGCAGATGTAAATTTGCTCCATTGTTTACATCTGGGCCGAGTTCAACCCCCGGAATGGATTTTTCAGACCACTGACTCGGCGGGAACAGCCCCGGAATTTCCATATCGAACATTTCGGGGGAGGGAAGAGTCTTCGGGTTCGAAAATAATCGCCAGTGTGCAACTCGGTCGAACATTCGTAACAGGCATCGTCTGAGATGTGTTTCCAGCCCTTACTTTTTGTGGGTGTAAGAGGGGAACAACGAAACCGGTAAACGACCCGAGGGTGTAAAAAAATTCTATATCTAGCTAACTTTGTTGTTCTACTAAAGGTCCTAGTTATTCAACCATGACTTACAATCTAGTTAAAATTATTAGAGAAAAAACATGAAATATGCACATAGAAATTTAGAAGCGAAGGTAAAATAAGACCTTTTACTATGAACTCGGTTGTGTCGCCTTGTGTACAAACAAAATGATTTTTCTTATTCTTCAAGGGGTGTTTCAAGTGTCAACCCAGGTGCAGGCATATTTGATGCCCATTTTTGTGAAAAATTAAGTTAAATTATATTTAATTTTTAAATCTTAACTTACAAAATTGGAATCTTTTAATTGATAAATTAATTCTTATTAAGTACAACAATAAAAAATAATTTAAAAGTTAAGGCTCGAAAAGATTAATTAAGATTATTCAAAAATGTAACTGTGAAAAGTTTAAACTTCCTTTAAGGGTAAATTTAAAAGATCCCATTTGTTTAAAAACTATATTACCTTGTAAAGAAAATTTCTAGAATTTTTTTCTTAAATGAATGCCATTTGGCATTTTTGAAAGTTTTTAAATAGTTTGCAAAACAAAGACATCTTTGTTTTGTCTATTTTATCCTCAAACAATTTATTAACTAAATAACTTCATTTTGTTTAAGCTAGGCAGAAAAAGAACGGTCTCGTTGTGAATTTTACTTTTTAACATAAAAGTTGTAATTTGAGCTTCAATGAAAACTGAATTCACTAGCAAGTTTTTAAGTTAAGCACCCGTATTTCGCAATAAATTCAAATTGGTTTTTCCACAACCAATGCACACGAGAAGAAGCCGACCTTCAGATTCTACCAGTAAAGTAAACTTCTCCACACGTTTTGTTTGCATTGCAAAAAAGTCAAGATCATCTATGTTCTAATAAAAGTTAAGTCGTATTTTTCCCCAATACAACAAAGCAAAGGTATCTAAGTAGTATGTAGAAAAAAAAGTTAAAAAAAAAACGCGTGTAGAATTTGTGTTAAAAAGGGACAAGTTCTGAGTTACAGAGTATTAATGTTAAAAAATGGGTTTTTTTGGGTTATTAGCTTAACTTTTCTTACCATGTCGTACTAAAAATTTTAAATTAAATAATAAGTAAAATTAATAAATTTTAATGAAATTAATTTCTTCACTCCAGGTTTTAGAACCATCAAGATTTATGGTCCATAAAAAGATAATTTTAAGGGACATATAATGTGGCAAGCCGACTTCAGAGAACTTCCTGAGAAATCTGACCCTAATTCTGAATTAAACTAGTGTACTTAAAAGTTAATTTTTTTTAAGATATAAAGCACGGGAAAATAAGCTAAAAACAACTGGAGAAGAAAAATCCCAGTTTTCAAAAAAGAGGGGGAAATTCTCTCTTAAGTTGAGGAGGAGCTTTAAACAATTCCTCAAAAGGGTGTGTGAAGTTTAGGCCGTAAACGTGTGCAAAGATTTGAATGGGCAATTTCAAAGCAAAACAGGGAGTGTTTTATAAGCTTTACCACCGGAGACTTAGAATAGAACTCTTGAATTTACTTCCCGAAAGGGTGCTCCAGCTGTAGATGTTTGTTATACAGCTGATTACTTGAGCTAATGTAAATTTATAATCTATCATTTATTACTAGCGTATTATGTATTTTAATTTTAATATAAAAATTACTCATTATCACAGGTTTTATGAACATTAAAAAAGGTAACTTTTAAGAGTTAGTAGTTTTACATAGAAACGTTATTTAAAATTTTGAATAAAAGAGACGAAAGAGAGCTTAAGAAAGAAATAAGATATGAAAAAGCTTAAATTTTAAATAAAACATTATTATTATTATTATTATTATTTGCTTTTTTTACTTCATTCTTTATCACACAAAATTTCGCAGTGATTTCCAATGGGTGAGAAAATAACTAAGAGTATTTTATTGAAGCTATAAAAACGGCTCTTTATTTTTCTAATATAATAATTTTCCCTGAAATCGCTAACCAAAAGGTCTCTAAAACTATTCTAAAAAGTGTAAATAATTTCTTTCTCTAAAGTAGTTCATGAACACTATGTAGAATATACTAAAGGATATCTATAATTTTTCTGATAATAAGGTATAACAAAATTAACCAGCCAAAACACTGTATGTATATGAACCAGGGAACTATTATTTCGAGTTATTTAAACCTATACATGATCTTATAAACGTAAGTTTCATATTTCAGTGGAATTGGACGCCAACGTTCACACACTGATCTTCAAAAACCATCACATCTCCCCTCACATCAGTCACCCTCCCTCCCTTCAATCATAATCGAAAGATGATAACCGCAACCGCCTAAAAATAGACACCTCGAATCACTTCAAGCACACCATAAAAGGCCGACGCCTCTCCCATAAAAGCAAGACATCGAGAGGCATCACTTTATTATACGACCCTTAAAACAAAACATGTGCTCAAAGAACAACGCATATCAAAAACACACAAGGCATTAGGTGTATAAGGAAGTGTGAAAGCCTCCTGAAGTACGTTTTATGCGCCTTCCCTTCACGTTCATAGTGGGATAAGTCGAAGTTCACCAATTTTAATTTTTTTGTGTCACTTCCCCAGTGAAGCATCTTTTATCTCTACTTAATCTGTAGACTTTTTTGAAGAACTTATCTGGTATATTTGGCTGGAAGAACTTAGGTAAACGGTAACCATAATTATTGACACTCAATTGAAAAAATTTTAGAAGAGATAAAAACCATATGTTAAAAAATAGCGATAGATAAACAATTTAAATGTGAATACTTTATTCCTTTACCAAGAAAACATTTAAATTTCAACAAACTGCTTAGTTTTCTCTGAATATATGCTATAATAGCAATATTTATATTTAAACCTCTCTCTGTATTTCCCTCCTTTAGAAAAGTTTTCTCCTCCCCTTTCTCTTTTCTTTTTTTCCATAGAAGTTGATAAAGTAATAACTATTGAAGATATTTTTGGTTTTCCATTTTAGCTAAATGTCAATGAACATTGTCATTAACATGCATTGAGAATGTCTTTTTGTCACCTCGTCTTATCTTTTTTTTTTCTGTTTGTCTCTTCTTTCCTTTTTGCTATAGTATTTCTCCCTTTAATTACCAAAAAACAGTGTTGCTCTTAATGAAAAGATAAGCAAAAATTGGTGATACATATCACGTGCTACAGTGGTAATCACAGATACTATTAAATTCCAAGAATAAATACCCGATTTTTAAGTACTTATATTTATTAACAGACAGGCATTTCTATTAATTATCTAGAAGAGACTGCTAGAGGATACTGTAGCAGCTCTGTAACAGTATTCAACGAATTTGTCCTTACATAGTTATTCGTTAACAATTATCTGTTTTGGTTTGACAGAGACATACTTATATAGAGAAAAGGATGACGATTTGTTTCCAAACCAAATGATGGATGTAGTCCCAATTTTTTTCAGAATTTATCCTCTCTCTCTACTTTCTTTTTTGTTGAAAACCTTAAAACATATGAGAAGTATTTATTCTTTTCATTTTCTCATCAACTCTTTCCAACATTTTGCAAACACAACTTGACTCAAACCATTTTCGAAACGAACCCCTCATTTTTCAATCGCATCCAGAAGAGCGGTTCTCTCGCGGAGCCCCATAAAACACAGGCGAGCCCTCGTGGGGCACATTAGGGTTAGCCGCAGCCCGAACGGGGCAAAGTGGCGCACGCGGGGGTAATTAGACACCCGCCCGAGAGCTTTTCAATAATGCAAGGGTATGTAGCGCGCCCACCATTTTTCAGATTGCCCGGCGCTCGCGCGAAATTAGCGGGATTAGGGCGATTTCAAGGGGAGATTTAAATGTCGTACGTCAGTCGCTCTTACTGTGATGTTCATTTCATAAATAGACGTGGATATGTATTTTTCATTTAAATATGAGGGTTCTGGTTCAGAAGCGGATATTTTGATAGAAGCTTCGCATCTAGAGTTGTGGTTGGCCTAATTAATAACTTTTCCCTGTAATTTAGACTTATTAAACCTTGTGAACATCCCTTACCCTTTCAGTCCTGATTCGAACCAAATTTACCCTATGATTCAATGGAAATCTCGGTCGGACTAGGACTGAAAGGGTTAAGGATCGTTTCCACTTATGCAAAAAGTTGAGACCGACTCTAGAGAGACGAATCACAGCGAAACAGCTCCAGTTGACGTAGTACGTCACCATATGTTTCTCTGCGATTTGTTAATTTCGTCTCACCGGATTGCCTTACCGCAACAGACCATATAAATGGAAACGCTCCTTTAGTGCAACTTGAACAATTTTAACAAATTTGCTCTTTTTTGGTTTGGTTTTTGACCATTGAAGCTAACGTCTTTTTTCTCATATCAATTAAAATGAAAGAGAGGGACACAGAACAAGTGAGAATATGAGATAAAAAGCAAGAAACGTGGGGCATTAAGAAAGAAAGAGTGAGAGATTGTGGTGGTTGAAGAGCTTGAGGGAGAGAAAAGGATACTTTTCAAAATAGAAAACAAGAAAGAGTACGGAAAACCATATGTTATATGCCTTTTTCCAGTGTGAGTTCCGGGTAAATTTAACTCTAATTGATCATGAATACAATGTTTTATTTTAGAAAAAAAATAGTATTTATACGGATTTCTCCGTTTCTTGGATCACCTCTTTCACCACTTACTTAGGATGATTATAACTTTTTTATTTTTACTCACAAAAAATAAAATGTTATTTTTACTTAATTTAACTACATTAAAGTTAAAATTTAAGTTAAGGTGTTCAAGGCACAAAACTGCGCAAACAACCATACAAAACACCAAATGTTGGAGTTTCACATAGTTCTCGTCACCAATGTGTAATAACTGCCAGAAAGCTGCACTTTTTCCCATCCATGAATACAAATAAGATTGTTTTGAAAGTATATTTCGTTGGTATTGGACTTTTTGGGGGTTACAATATAATGCCCTTCTGGGTTTTGTGGTTTGTAAACAACAACAACATGAATTTTACAATAAGTCATGGAGCAGTAATTAAGCGTAAGAATACCGTATCAAAATCGAAATGGCGATTTGTAAGTAAGATAACTCCTGAAAATACCCGGGCGAGAGTTGCACCACTGGTGCCCCAATCTGCCCCCTCTCCCTGGAGCGGAATAAAAACTCCCGCGGGGTCGGGCATGTTTCTTTTAAATAAAAAAAGATCCCTCCTCCAATAATCGGGCAGTCTATCCTGTTTGCAGTGCCACAGATTAGAACACAGGGAGATCATAATTTTGAAAAGCGATAAATCCCGACCCGGCTATTACGCGGGGATCATCCCGCATCGGGGAATCGTAAATCTCCCAGATACACACAGGGCAAAAGGGGTAAAGAGAGAGAGAGAGAATTACATTCGAAAATGGCCCCTAAATCACGAATGGCTCTGAGCGGTTTCGAGAGATCGGACTTTATCGAGTCAAAACTGCTCTTTGAATGGGCCCGTGATGTATCGCCGACCTATCTTCTGACTATACGGCTGATGGGAAAGGAGCAACTGCGGGAAGAGACTATGCATTGGCAAAAACGGAACTCAACTTAAGTTGCTTGGGACTTGGGAGAGAGGAAATCCTTCAACCCTATATTTTCCATATTATGATTCCATATTTCCACGTTAAAATTTTCATTTATTAATTATAAACAATTTATAAATTATAGTTAACAAATGTTGTTCCATTTTGCTTTCGGTGAGGATGAATGATTAAAACATTATTAATAAATGCTCTCTTAAGTTCTCTCTCTGGTAAATTCAATAATAAGCTATGGTATTCTAGCCTGGGGTGGGGATTACTTACAAAATATAAATCCAATAATAAAAATTCAAAATAAAATCATTAAATTTCTAAGCAGTAGTAACCAGTTCCCTTTAATTGATCTATACAAGAAACTTAACGTTTTACCAGTTCGTCACCTTTTTTTCTTTAAAACAATAGTTTATTTTACTAAGCAAGCAAACGATTCTGACCTACGAAATTTAACTTACAATTTACGTTCAAGAAACTTATATTTTGTACCAAAAGCTAAAAAAGAAATACTACATAAAAATTATGTTTATCTATCGCCTAAGTTTTACAATATTTTACCCAATGATTTAAAAACAGAAAAATCCCCTATTAAGTTTAAAAAATTACTAAAGCTTTTAATTTTTACAATAGGGTCATTCCATGTCAAATCAACCAATGGTCCGAACCGTTGGGTCTTAGATTTTCGCAATTTTTTGCATGCTTGTTGTACTCATCCGTAGGAGTATAACAAGACCAATTTCAGATTTTTGGGGCCGGTAGTTTTTGAGAAATCGACTTTTAAAGAGGCAAAAATCGAGCGATTTTGAAAAAACATGACATTTTTAAACAGCTGATGCTCAAAACCTATTTAACCCAAAATCATGAACAAGGTGTTGTTTTCTTCTGTTTTAAACAAGCTTTCAAATTATGTAAAGCATGATGATTAAAAAAATTTTTTTGAATATTTTTTTTTAATTTGAAAAATATTTTTTTTGCTAGCAAAAATACATCCCCCTTCGATTTTTTTTAAAAAAATATATGTTATAAAGAAGCTATCCAACTACACCTGTGCAAAATTTCAGAATGGGACCGCCATGGGTTCTTGAGAAAAAAAATATTTTGTAAGACGGGAATTTGAAAAAAATCGTTTTTCGTGTTGAAACCCTATGAAAACTCGAAATTTTTCTGTTATCATATTAAACTAACTGGTTGAGACGCTTAAAAACTACATATATATTTAATTTACAATAATTATGAAACAATATTTCGCTATCTATAGCAATATTGGGTGGTAAAATATCTACAGGGTGGTTCAAAAGTCCATGTCACTGCTTTTATTTGGAACCAATATCTCCTAGGGTCATGGAAGTAAGGTGTACCCCTAGGTAATTGACCATGCTGAATCCATTGAAATGGATTACAGCGACCCTAGCGGTGAAAAACTGAAGTTTAAAAAAGTAATTAAAAAACTAAAATAGATAGAACAAATACTTCAATGAGAAAATTGTTGCCAATATCATGACAAATGCATAGAGCAAAGTTTTATAAAAATATTTCAAATATTCGAAGAGATGTTGAAACCCTATAGAAAATTGACATTATTTTGCAATATTATTAAGCTATCTGATTGAGACACTTAAAAACTGCTAATATATTTAATTTGCAATCAATATGAAACATTCATTACAATCGATATGAAAACTGACCATTACTATGAAAACTAAAAAATTAAAAAGCACATTTCAGAAAGAACAGATATATTTGAAAATAAAAGACTTTGTATTGAATTCACTTTTAATCATTATCTTTAAGTTTTTCTAAGAGGAGATCTGCCACCTATTAAGAGATGTAGCCTTGCTTAAGATATAAATGTTTTATTTTATTTAGCTTTAGTTTTAGTTATTTTAGTAGTTTCAAATATTTAAAGAGAGATAGAGAGAAAACATGTCTTAACTTTGTAAATTTTAAATAGTACTTGCAGTACACATTTAATTTGTAACATGTCATAAAAATTGTCATATAGTTACGATACCACAGCGATTACAGGCTTTTAATACTGATGGAGTACAGGAGTACGTGAAGTATTACAGGCTTTTAATACTTCACGGGCCCAACTGGCCGTAGTTGGGACGCAAGTGAATTTCAGATAGAAGCCTCCTTCTTCTTTGGGCTCGAGGTTTTTCGGAAAAACAAAAAAAAGTCTGTGGTTCCTGGTATCTGATTGGTAGTCTGGGGGTGTGGCTGGAATTGTTTGTTTATATAAAGTGTGAGGGTCCCTTCCCCTCAACAGTTTTCAACCCGATGCCCGAAGAACAAGATCTTGAAAGTGACAGGACAAGGATCATGACCGCATTAATAAAAACGGGGAGACAGCTCGCTTAAGGGGTGAGAAAAACCCTAATTTTTTCTAGGAAAAACAAGAAAACTCCTGTAAATTTTATATGAAACTGGGCTAAAATTTTCCAAAGATTCAGAATCCGTTTAAAGTATTCTGCTATCTTAATTAGTTAAAATTTTGCATCTTTTGAACCCACAGGGTCTAGTACCCGGTAGGGGAGAAGGAGATAGTCTCATCTTGTGGCGGCGTGTGCCGGCCCCCACTGTTTGGATTCAGTGGTTGATGGTTTCCTACTGAATCATCCAGAAATCGTGAACTATAAATGGGACCTGATTATCACCAGACACCTCCAAAAAAGGGGATATAATCGCGCCGAAAGCGAATTTTGAGGAGTAGGGAATCTAATGGAGACAATGGCATGATAATATCTCTTCGAATATTAAAGATATTTTTGCGAAACCTTTTTCTATGCATTTGTCATGATATTGGCAACAATTTTCTCACTGAAGTATTTGTTCTATCTATTTTAGTTTTTTAATTAATTTTCTAAACTTCCGTTTTTCACCGCTAGGGTCGCTGTAATCCATTTCAATGGATTCAGCATGGTCAATTACCTAGGGGTACACCTTACTTCCATGACCCTAGGAGATATTGGTTCCAAATAAAAGCAGTGACATGGACTTTTGAACCACCCTGTAGATATTTTACCACCCAATATTGCTATAGATAGCGAAATATTGTTTCATAATTATTGTAAATTAAATATATATGTAGTTTTTAAGCGTCTCAACCAGTTAGTTTAATATGATAACAGAAAAATTTCGAGTTTTTATAGGGTTTCAACACGAAAAACGATTTTTTTCAAATTCCCGTCTTACAAAATATTTTTTTTCTCAAGAACCCATGGCGGTCCCATTCTGAAATTTTGCACAGGTGTAGTTGGATAGCTTCTTTATAACATATATTTTTTTAAAAAAAATCGAAGGGGGATGTATTTTTGCTAGCAAAAAAAATATTTTTGAAATTAAAAAAAAATATTCAAAAATTTTTTTTTAATTATCATGCTTTACATAATTTGAAAGCTTGTTTAAAACAGAAGAAAACAACACCTTGTTCATGATTTTGGGTTAAATAGGTTTTGAGTATCAGCTGTTTAAAAATGTCATGTTTTTTCAAAATCGCTCGATTTTTGCCTCTTTAAAAGTCGATTTCTGAAAAACTACCGGCCCCAAAAATCTGAAATTGGTCTTGTTATACTCCTACGGATGAGTACAACAAGCATACAAAAAATTGCGAAAATCTAAGACCCAAAGGTCCAAAATTGTACTTTTTTTGGTTGATTTGACGTGGAATGACCCAATAGAAAATATTGAAGAACTTTTTTAAAAAAGAAGGAACAAATGCTCTCTAAATTTTTGGTTTGGTAATTCTGAAGCTTGCCTTGCGATGCCACTATATTATATATTGTATGTGTATTATCTATATGTGTATGTGTAAATATCTATATGTATATGTATATATGTATGTTTTTTCATTTTTATTGCTTTCAATTTCAACTGCTTTAGGTTGCCCATATGGGTTTCTGACCCCTTGGCAACTCATATGTCTTCCTGTTGTTTTTTTTTTCTTATATATGTGTCTGTTTGTTTCAATTATTAATGTGTATGTTGTTGTTGTTGTAAAATAATAATAAAATGTTATGTTATGTTAAAAAAAAAAAAAAAAGTATTTTTTTTTTTTCAATTTTCGACCGAACACTTTCATTATCGCCTAATTTAGAAGAGGATCTAGACTCTTCTTTATCATGGCTTTTCAATATGACTGTTCAAATTGTTAATGATGGCTCAGGAACAAGTCAATAAAATTAAAAGTAAATTAATTTAAACTTTCGATACCATCTACCAACTGAAAAGGAAGGAAAAATAAGTTATTTTTTTCGGTTTCTGAAAAATTTCGATAAAAATCAGGTTGGTGAGAAAAACTTGAATCAGGTGGGTAAATTAAGAAAAGGTAAATATTTTTGTCTAAACGAGGCGATATTATGGTCTAATAATATTTTGGGTACACAGTGCAATACACTGACGAAGAAAAATTTTATCCGCTTACTTTTTTAAATTTTCAAAAATTACTTTCTTTTGTATTTATTATTTTACTTTTAGATTTGTTATATTTTGAATATACGTACGTGGGTACGTGTGACTGGCTTACTTCATTTATCTTGTATAGACAAAATATTAGCACAATTGGTGTAGATTGTACTATCATGTCGAATTAGTTAAGTAGAGCTCCTTCAAGAATAACTAAAATTCTTTTAGATCATAAAACAGAGATTAAATAATCAAATAAGAAAATTATAAATTAATACTATTAAACTTAATACTTTAACGAAGACTTTTTTGAAAGTTAGGAACTTGTCTGGAAATGATGTGTTTAAATAAGTAAGCAGATTATCCCACTGAATCAATAAGTTCTTATATTTTCTAAAACATATTTACTATTTCCTTAGAAATGAAGAGAGTTAGTGGTAGCATTGAAGTTGCAATATGCTCAAAGCATGAGTGCATATTAAAAAACTAGGGCCCTTTGAAGAGAGACAATATCGAATTATGTCATTCCTATCGATCCTTGTTCTGGTGCACGCTAACTCCCCTTCTCTAGGCGACTCCCGGGGGTTCATAACGATTTCAAAAAGCGTCTATGCAAGCTTTATGAATGCTCATAACTCAGAGCTGAGAGCCGGATTCGGGGCTTGATATACAAAACCCGGTCCTGAAATATTAATGCGCCAAAAGTGCGCCAAGGCTGGCTGATTGGATTAAATTTTTATGGTCCGGCCCGATTCCGAGGCTAATTGTGAGTTACGGCATGCACACTTTTTCCCTGAGAAAAAAGGATTCCGGCTAGAATGGGTACCTCGACTACATTGCACTGGATTGCAAATTTTTAGAGGGTGGCAAAATACTGCTACATATAGGCTCTCTCTATTTACATTCCTCACCTGGGAAAAAGGATTTAGACAGATGCAACATGTGCATATACAGACACAGGGTGGTAAGGTGGCAAATTTTTTTAGGGTGGAAAAATTACAATAAGTTGAAAAATCTCAGTATTGCACTTTGAAAAATTATATTTGTTTCAAAATATTTATTCAAAAATTTTCTCCAGCATAATCATGTAAGATGAAGATTAAATTATTCTTTATAGGAAAACCAACAAGTGTGTCTTGAGTCTAAATATATCTGTCTATCAATTTGCATAAAAAAAGGATAGTTTTTCAAACTAATTCGGAATTTACGAAAAATTATATTTAAAAAATTATTTTAAAATTATAGTGTTGATTCATTACACTTATTTTGTTGAAAAAGTATCAGAAAGTCAGTAAAATAAAGAATCAAGAATGTTAATATCTGTTACGAATAAAAGCAAAAGAGTTGGTTGATCAGAAAGGGAAAGAAAGTTGAAATAAGGATTGAAATAATTACAATACAATACAGGGGGGGGTAAAAAACCCTCAATACAGGCCTTCTTAAATAAACTGTGTTTTAGAATACCAGAAAACATTTTCCCTCTCATTAAACCCTTATATTGACCCCTTCAAGTAAAACGGGACACCGGTTTGGCTTTTATTTCATACCAGCCTTATTTGCTCTTAAACGGATGTTCTACATGGAATCAGAAACAAATGAAGGAGGGAAATCCTTAGTTTCAGCCCACCAAACAAATAGGTGAATCCGTGATAAATAGTTTAACGGTCTGTAGATTTTCCGTGCAGCAATGTTAACCAATTGGGATTGGTCAGACTTATTTTACTTTCAATAAAGGAATTTATTTTGGATGGTGTCTAAATCTGAGCGCGAACAAGCACTTTAATGCTACACATAAGCTTGAACAATTAATTTAGAAAGTATGGTAAGGTGATGTCCCATATAATAAGCATGATAAAGGTGTTTGAGAGAATATTGAGCCTTGACAGATTCTTTATTCACTGAAAAATTAAATAAATAAATCAATGCTAATTATATTTATAAGTTATTTAGGTTTGAAGAAAGATTTACTCCTTCCGTGTACAATTTGAACGATTTGTGTTATTACACAAACCTAGTTTTTAATTTTAAAACACATTAAAGTACACTATCAATTCTTAATATTTATCACTTGGAATTTTAAGAAAAAGTTGCAATGGGTCATCTTAAAGTAATTCAAGCACCAAACCTTACACTACTATGCATTTTTTCAATACTTTTCAACTTTATTCTTAAGATAGTTTTACTAAGAACTTAATATACGTTTTTGTGACAGCTACAGTCGTTACTAAATTCGATTTGTTTAAAATATTATCTTTCTGCCAAAACTTTCTATTTCACACGTTTCCACAAACTGAAAAAAATTAAATTATGATTTTAAAATTTCATTGAAATGTATAATTTTGTTAATTGTTAATACACTGGGTCATTTATTTCCAGAAATCCCACTCGCCCCAAAACATAAATAGTCATTTTTCGTGACCACATATCCGGTATGAAGGAAAAGATAAACGAACTCACGGCGATTGAAAATTGCATTCCACAAATGAATTGACCAGAATCTACAGTCATGATTATCATGGCTAACTAGTGATGACAGAGATCGCCGGACATTCAATGTGGTTGTGTATAATAGGTGAGAGTGTTGGGTTATGTCCAGTGTGCAGAGTTGCCTTGCGCTGAATCGTCCCCATCAGAATCAGCGCTAATTCGATTGTCGTCTACCCCCTCTCATGCGGACGTGATTTGGGTCGCAAATCACAGACCGACCCACCGGGGGTCGTCGTCGTCGCATCGACTTCCGATCCACGGGCCACCTGCCGACATCGATGAGCGACTATTGATGTGATTCCCACTTTTTTGGATCAAGGAATGTTTTGGGGATTAATGCGGGAGAAATCAGTAACTTTATGGGGAACAAAAATCTTATGAATATTTATTGGAATTGTTATTGGTGTTATAAGTTGAGAGAAACGAGTAGGGAAGTGGGGCTAGTTCTTCAGAATTAAGTTAAAATAATAATAGTCATTATAAAAATACCGTTCTTATATGCCAAAAACTACATGATTATAAAGAAGTGTTAGTTTCTTTCAGTTATGTTTTTCAATTAATACTTACCATACCACCCTCCAATCCATGGATTTTTGACATTAAACCCAAAATGACGAGGAACAAGGGTGTAATACTTATGCGTATTAAGAAATTTTTGAATAAAAACTTTTTTTAATCTATAAAAAAAGAAAAACCAGAAGGGTTTTATGAAGGATTAGAACTTTAAGAAACACTATTAAGTTTATTTATATTGAACCTCAGATATAGAAGAACAACGCATTCCAAGCTACAGCCAAAATGAAACCAGTCCGTCATCTGCACAATTAAATTTTTCCACTACAGCACAAGAGCAGTTAAGAAATTAAAAACTTTACTCTGACACATTAAAATCTCAATCTGATTTTCTTATTGTTTCGATGTTTTCTTATTCTTTTTGATAACTGTTATTAAAATGAATAAAAAATTTAATATTTTCAAATTAGTGTTATTTTATAATAGCTAGAATAAATTTCAGATGTAACAAAATAGTAAATAAATAAAAATAAGCATAAAATGTTTTAAAAAAATGTAAATGAAATTTCAAATGGAAAATCCTTTAAAATTTTAATTATAATAGCCCTAAAACCAATCTATATACACAGATATATCAAAACGTATAATAACAGAATCTTCTCAACAGTACGGTACTCTGCATAGGCGTAACGAGGGGGGGTATTGGAGTTGTAACCCCCCCCCCATTACATCGACGGTTTCTAAAACATGAAAAACTGAAAAAAATTCCCTTTACACGGAAAGCGGTTCACAAGGAACTGTTCTTTTAAGACGTAACCCAAAGGGCTTCAAAATGAATTTAAACACTACATTGAGAGACGAATTTTTAAAAAATTTCTGGGGGAGAACCCCCAAACCCCCCTCTAAAATTTTTACGTCTGTTATACTGTGTTTTTCTCTTGAAAGTTAAGCCTCTTAGATGAAGTTTTCCCTTCGGGAGTTTTGAAAAAAAAATTGTTTACATTATACCTATATTATGAGATACCAGATATTGTAAAATATATTAGTATTCAGAGAATTAAATGGGCTGGGCACCAATGCAGAATGGATGAAAATCGTATAACAAAAAAGATTTTCTCGGCCAGACCATTTGGCACCCGAAAAAGAGGAAGACCTAAGCTTAGGTGGCTTGACTGTTTGGAAACGGACATAGGAATTTTGAAAATTAACAACTGGATGTCCAAGGATAGAAGAGCTTGGAATTCGATTCTGAGGAAGGCTAGGGCCCATCCTGGGCTGTCTGACCATTGAAGAAGAAGAAGAAGATATTATGAGATATTTTTAAAAGGGAGTAATATGTTGGAGGGGTTGACTGGTCGGAGTAACACCCCCCATATGAGTCAACTCTAGTTACGCCACTGGTACTCTGTCAATTTTTTTCTAATGCCCAAGTTTGACTGTATGCGAGCTAAAATAACACTAAAGCAAAATGCCAAAAACCTTAACGAAAGTAATTGGTAAAAGTATGGGAAAACCCGCTTTCTTTCCTGCAATAACAGAACCTTCGCAGAAAGCACAGGTAAGGTTTCAAATAACTACAAAAAAACACTATAATTATAAAAAGAAACACCGCAAATCTTAATGGAAATTATGGCAAAAGTGTGGAAAAAACCGCTTTCTTAACGCTTTCTTTCCGGCAATAACAGTAAGGCAGGTAAGGTTTCTCCGCCACCACCAGAGAAAAGAAGAGAGGGGATTTTCCGGGGGGCTATATGTGTGCAGTGGGGGGGGGGAGGAATCATCTCCACACCCGTCACGTCTCCCATCTGTAATTGTGTGGGAAGTGCTTTCTTCTCCCAGGAAATAGAGCGGGCACAAAATAATAAATAAATAAATAAATAAGAAGAGTGGTGGGGAAAATGTTGCCTTTATTTATACACTTTCTTAGAGCCGCTCTCATCCAGGATTTCGGGTCACTGATTCCGGAGAATTCTTCCGACTTTTTATTTTCGAGGGGCACTTATGGCCCGATCGATGGGTCCTTATCGTTTTTTTTGGACCCTTTCGACCGACCACCTCTCTGTTGAGGCTTAATATCAGGCATTGATTAATATCAATTGAAGGGTTTGAGTAAGCATGTAACTCAACTTTAGTTTTTTAGATACTAATTCCACGCATATACTATAATACAGCGTGTCCCTTTAACTTTTGAACTCCTACAGATATAGTCATGAAAGTGGGGTCTAGGTATAGTAAACTGACCATGCCCTATCCAATGAGACAACTTTTAACGCCCTCTAGCGGAAATTTTAGGAGTTATAATTTTTATTTTACTGGAGATTTGCTTAATTAGTCAATTACTAAGTTTTAGAGCAGCATCACTTCGTAAATTGTAGAGAATTGTAACTTATAAATACGCAAGTACTTTCCTGAAAATACCAAGTATTTAGAAAGAATAAAGAATCCTAGCTCAAGAATTGCCTATGCCATTATGTGATAATTTAAAACACGATTCTAAGTTTTGTGCCTCTACAATAGAACTACTTTTGCATCATATAATGATGCTTTATTAACTGAATATTTATTTTGAAAACATAAAAACGTTTTTTTTTATACCAATAACAACATACTGAAAAATACTTTCTCTTAACAAAAAATAGACAAATTTCTCACTACTAGCCATAATAATGCAAAGTGTATTAAAAACTCAATACATAAGGAAATGCACCAGTATTTTCAATGTTTTAGTGGAATTATAAGGTGAAAGAAACTATTATTTCAGTTTCTCGCATTCCAAAACGATAAAATAAATATTTAAAAGCTTCAAATGATCCTGAATGACCAGCCGCCACTTTCAAAAATATATTTCTTTTTTTGAGAAAGCAGAAAGTACACAACACGCATCCTATTTGTTAAGAATAAAGCAACTAATTGATTGTCTTAAGTGTGGTTCTTAACACCACTCCTAGAGACATAATGATAGTGGCATGAATATTTAAATTGTAAATTACGGATTAATTTGAATAACAAGGTGAGGCAGCTCTTCCTTCATCTCAGTAGCGAATTCACCATGTTAAGAGGCTTCATTTTGAGGCACTTATCCTTAACAATGCGAGAGCCCGTAGGTGAAGTTTTAATGTGGCCTCGCACCTTGAAAAGATTTATGAGGTGGGTGCAGCGATTCTCACTAAACGGAGATAGTTAGGAGGTGTTACTCAAACTAAACTATTTCAGATAATGTTTCAATGGAGAAATATACAGCGGTAATTTATCTGTTCTTGTGTTTCTGAAAGTAAACTGTTTTTTTGCATAAATTTATCAACTAGATTGAAACGTTCTGTAATGGTTAAGTGTTTAGCAAGACTTGACTAAGTTTCGAAGGAGACAAATTATATAAAAACGAAAAACAAATTCCTCGAGTTTCCTAACCTAGAACAGATATTTCTCAAATTATTTTTAAAATACCATCTTACTCTACTCCGTTTTATATATAAAAAAAGAGGATTGCAAAGCATTTATTGTAAAAGGTATATAACATAGTAAGTTACTTTACTATAAATCTTAAAATGTCACTAAATATATTTTTTTGTAAATGAAAAAAAAAAAAGAATGCTGTTTTTATGGTTTAAATCTCTGTCAATATTTATTAGTTTCTATAGTAACATATAAATGTTTTAAATTAAAAATAACTAATTTTATAGATATATAGTAAAGGATTTTTATACTTTTAAATTTAAAATCTCCGTTTTAAGTACTCTTGCACATTTAGCTGTAGATAAAAGGTTTTTCTTCAACCTTTAATCTAAGTGCCCTAATATTTCACCTGATTCAAGCACTACAAACGCTGTGCTACAAAAGAGGCTTAAATCTGATAAGAAAATTTTTGAAAATCCATTTTAAACAAACGTTATCTGTTTGACGTTTTTTATTTTCTTTCACTTAAACATATTTTTGCTAACAGTTTACTACAAATGTTTATCTTAAATAACAATAATAATAATTTTAATTTAGTAAACCCACTCAAAAACAAGGTGTCCCGAAGCAGGAGCTTGTCGCTAATTAGCGGGGCGAGGCCTTGGCGACGATTATGCAACCCATCATTCAGCCCTTGGCGACATCAAATAAAAGCTAATCATCTCTTATCCGACACGTCGTGCTTTATATTCATTAGAGCTAATACTGCCGCTGAAACCCGATATTAGTCTGTCAGGACTCCTTTCCACAGGTTCCATTAATTGCTCCCTTCTTTCTTATTAATAGCGTGTCGGGCGTTTAGGGGCGTTTAGTGACAGAATATAAATGAAAGCCACCTTCTGTGTGTTGAACATTGAAATATGCTACAAAGATATTTTAATTTAGAAGTGCAATAAAAATATTTGCTTCAATTCCTGTACTCTGAATGGGGACACAAATCGAAAAGCTATACATTTTGTTTTAAATAATTTAAACGTTAAATTTCTTTTAAAACATTAAGAGTTAAATTCGATTTTAAAATTATTATTGCGATGGTAAACAAGTTTTAACATTTTTGGTAGATTACCTAATAAATTTTTATTACAGACTATTTAAAAATTATTTTCTTTCATTATATTAAAAACTATAGAATTCTTAAACTAAAATTTCAAAAGACGGAGTAAATTCTCACAATGATTCATAGTAAAGACGGGTAGCTTTTCTTTTATTGCCCCCTTTCAGTTTAATTATCGAAAATCACTATAAATTCTTTAAGAGGAATTAATACCTAAAACATCGCAGTAAAAGTTTTAGGAAAATCGTCTATTATTAATCAAACCACAAAATAATCTATTGAACTTAATGGTAACAGTTAGCGAAATGAAGCACAGGAAAGTTATTGAGAAAAGAAATTTATTGAGTTAAGAGAAAACTGCTAGTTATTAATAGAATTAAGAAAGCAAAAATATGTTAGTAAAGAGCACTTTAATTCGTGATGTATTGTATATTATATTTATGGATCAATCCTCACATATGCTAAAGCAATGAATATAACTAAATTATAGTTGAGTGAAAAAACTTTTCTTGCATATTTCAATTTTAAGGCTAGTCATTAGCACATTTAAAATGGAAAACTTACAATTTTTACAATTTATTACATCTTTTGAGAGATTTTTCTTGCCTAAAATTATATTTTTTGCTTCCAAAAACAATTTATCATTACAAACAAAGTCCCCCTGTAATTAAACAATATTAATAGTAGGTATAACTCAGCTTTCTCATTTTTAATCCCTGCTTGACAGAATTTTAAGTAAAATATATCTACTATTTTAATCAAGATAATCTTACTGACGTCATTTCCTGAGAAAAATTCAACCTAGCAAATTCAGGTCCAATTGTGAAAAATGGCCAAATCAACCTCAATCGACGGTTCACAAAAACATTACCCCAATAAATGACTACGTTGTTTCGTCATTATGTAAGTAACATTTCAACTCCTGCGTCACCCGTTCTCGCCCTGAAACGAAGGCCTCGATTCGACCCACTCTCGGGACCCCCTGCCGCAAACGACAATGGATCATCCCCGGAGAACTAATCTGAGAATGCGAGAAACACAGACACGCCTCTCCACGCCGCCATTAATAACGCTCAGGGCCAACTGGGTCACACACGAGAGGCATTGTTACGTCTCTTTTGCAACACCGACAAAATATTATCCGGGATACGTAGGAAAATTCAGAGCCAAAATAAAAAGCTTTATCTATTTAGTAAATATGTATTTCTAAACTACACAAAGAGCCATCCAGCTCAATAAAGTGAAATGAAGTGTGAAAATCAGTTCGTATGAAAAAGTTTAGAAAATTTTAATTCATAAATGGGAATTGAAATTTTTGTTACATATACAAAGCTGAGTTCGTAAAAATTGTTAAAAATGTGATTGTTCGAGAAAAAAACAGATTCGTAAAAACAGCGTTGAAAGCACGTATTTTTTTTCATGTATCAACTCATTTAGTAATATTTTTTTCTTAAGATGAAATTTTAAAATTCAAGAAAAGTATTCGATATCGAACTCATGCAATTATTTACTATTGAAATTAAAAAGTGAAATTTACCAGGAAACAACAAACACGAATGAAGATAATTTTCTCCTACCTGAAAGAAAAAAAAACAATATTAAACACTACATATTAAATAAATATTTTTTCAAAGGTCACAGACTCATAAATCAGAGATGCACTCTAGTCCACTAACAAGTTACATCACGTGTTATATTCATAAATAATTATAACTATTACAAAATGAAACTATTTACAAATGGGCTAAAATAAATACGAATATAAACCAATCATGAGTCATTAGGTATTTGAAAAAAAAAAATAACGGGTAGTTATAATTTTAAATATTATAACGTTACACTTGTTACTTTTTAAACCCATTTAAATGAGTAAAGGTAAGTTTGTAAAAGTAAAGTTTGTAGAGAAGTAAAACAAAACATAGCTTTTATTACCAAATATCAGAAAAAGGTACAAGAGAGAAAAAATAACTTAATAAAAATAGATGTTATATAGCCTACAAATCTAAAAATATTGTAGGTGTATAAAGAAAAAATAAACAGTTTTATCAAATCTTCTTGGACCAAAAATAAATAACGTTAGTGGCATTACACAAAGATTTTAAAATAATGGTTGTCTCAGTCTACCTAGTCAACCTACACTCTCTACATCATTTCTCCATCATTTAGTTAGAAAAGTTTTGCCATTTATTTAAAAGAAAAACTAAGAAGCTTAACTTATTACGGCATTATTTCAAAACTTTTCCTCCCCATTCTCTTTTTGTATTCCCCATACGAAGTTTTATAAACAAAAAATAAAGAACTAACACGAATTCAAACGATGCAAAAAGAGTTCTTTATGAGCTGCTTCCACAAGCGAAAAACAAAATGCGGGACAAAAGATGTTTCCGATGCACTCTCATGAAATCCAAGTGTTGCCATCTCCCACTCCAACAATAACGAGTAAAAAAGAGCGAATTTATTCCGGGAGGGGATGAATCGCCGTGGGGGGAGAGAAGTGGTCGGCTCGGCGTTGTTTGATAGCCTCTCAAAGGTCACCATAAAATAAATGTCCTTTCTGGAACTCGAGAAAGATTATTCTTTTGATGACTTCATCTGCCTCAGCCGGCGTAATTGTAATTTATTGGCAGATTCAGCCGAAGGGATAAAGGGTAAGAACATAAAGAATCAAGAATCCTTTGCAAGATGTAATTCAAATACATTTGACAAATATCTCAATATAATATAGGCATAATAAAATACGAATTTCATAGTAACTATGTTGCATAGGCTGATGTTTATAACATGGGATAGATTATTTTGTACAAATGCTATTCTTATGCAGTTATTATTAATATGCTTAGTCTAGTCTAGCATATTAAAAGATTTGGTATTGATGTAGTGTGTGGTCTAGGTATTTGGATTTTGGGTAAATGGTGACACTAAAATTGGTTGAAAAAGTGTTGGTTGATAATTTGGTTGACAGCTTGATGAATTGCAACATCATTATTGGTCAATTTCAGTGTTGACATCAAATCAAAATCCAACTAACTAAATGTGGTAGGCCACACACTGCAACAATATCTAATATTATTTAAATTCTTGGAAAAGTTAGTATGTAATTCTTTAGATGTTCAAGAACTTACTAAAAATGTAAAATTCACAACTCTACACATCTTTTTTCTTTTTAACACTTTCTTACAGCCATTTCTTCTGTTTAATTTAATTTCTCACACCTTCTCTTTCCTAGTCTCTTCCTATCATCTTACTTCATCTCATCAAAGGATGCAAACAAGCGAAAATTTCCTTACGAAAACACCATAAATTTACACACAGCTCAGGAATGTTTTTTTTTCTTTATTAAATGACTTCGAATGATACCACCAAGATTGTCAAGCCGTATCCATCCACGCACCCTGTCAAGGGTCATTCAGCTACCGTTTCCATACACAGCCGTCGCTCGAAACGAAAGCGGCACGATCCGTAGTATAGGGAAGGTGCGCGTGTGTTCCAAAAGCGGCACGTAATGGCGGTAATCGCTGCCTCCAAAGCGGTTCACGGCCCCAGGGTGAAGGTAACGCCGCTGTTATTAAGTAACATTACTAGTTCCACCATAGCGCAATTACGCAACCAAGTTGAATTACAAGAGAATGAGACGGCGGCGTCTCCTCTAGACAAAGGTATTTAGCGAGGAGGGGTGGAAATATATCCGGATAGGATTTATGCAGCCCTGAAAATTTTGATCCCTTGATGTTTTTTTTTATAAAAAACACTCAATAGATTGAGGGATATTCTTTAGCAGTTTACAAATATTCAGGGGGTCTTTATTATAGATGGGGGAACTGGTGTTTTATTGAATTGTATTAAAAGCTACAAATCGAGAGCGATTTAATGTTTTAAAATTAATTTATTATTGAAAGTTTTCACCTGAATGAAAGTATTGTGAGATCGTGCTCTGCACATACGCTAGGTTATTTAGAGTGATTAATAAAATAAAAGATTCCACGCTTTTGTAATTTCCTGGTAATACCACCTGAAATTCATCCTCGAAAAAAAAATTAGCCACGCGCGTTCAGTGGACTTACTGAAACTATTTGAATATTCTGTTTTAATTTCTACTATTGAAGAAATTTTCCTAATTTAGCTTTAAATAATCAGAAGGCATCAATAGCCGAATAACCTATAGGCACAAGTTTGCCTTCTATAATAAAGTTAAAGAGGGGAAGCAAAATAGATTTATCTGGAGACAATCATGAAAAAAACTACTTCGTGTACCCAACTGTTTGTTTTATAAGCGAAAACTTCTTTATTCTCCCAAATAAAACTTCCGAATACTTTCATTCGCTCTATTATCAAGAATTTCTAACGTTACCTAGACACCTGAATCATACATCGAGATACATTGCCCTAAAATTTCACAAACTTTGTCTTTTTCTTAAAAGAAATATTCCTCTGCCTACGCCAAGAGTACAAAACATAAACCGTCGCCGTCTAACTAGACTAGACCTCCATCACTGGAGCCGACTACCCACAACAAAAATGTGAAAGATATTTAACACTGTCCATTGGGCAAATCGCTCGTTACGATGTAAACAGCTCTCAGAGAGTGCGAAAACACGCGCCCTTAATGATAGCTTGGGAGAGCCGAGCCCACGATCTCTAATGATCGCTTCATTCAATCGTGAGCAGCCCCAGGGCTACTTTCCATTCTCTCTCTCCTTCTCTCTTGCTGTTGTTGAAGAGAGAGAGAGAAACGGCTCATTGTTTTAACAAGTTCTCCGTGCCCATCATCTTTTTCGTTTTAATATTGTCAATTCACCTGCGTGTATTTTATGCTCAAGGTACGACTGCTGCTCACATTGACAAATGCCCTACATTGTCTTATTGTAATTTTGTTCAAGAAAATATTGAAGAGAACGTAGCTCTAACCTAGTATTAAAAAGTTTCCATCTGATAAATAAGTTTAACAAGTGACTATCCAATAAAGAGTGTATTTGATGAAATCTGCTCCAATCCAAACCAGTGGGTTAGACTTAAACTATTAAAGATATTCCTCGGTATAGTCTCGACATCACTCAGTTATTCTAAAACCTTTTATGTCTCGAAAATAGGTTTTTGTTGATCGATACAGCTTATTCCTTTAATGTCAATTTCCCTTATAAAGAATGAAAAAGTTTGTAATGAATTAAAATACAACAAATTTTCAATCCTTTATCCCTTTTCTAGATGAGCTTTCACTATTTATCTCTTTATATATCTGAATAAAAAAAAGGTTTCTTTGTTTCTAAACATTTGGAACCACAAATACTAAATTCCGAATACAGAGATACTAAACTTCGGGAGCACATCCGATTCCATCAAATCAATTTAGTAATAAATAACCTTATGGAATTAAAGGCTATCATTCAATGAACTCCTCCAAAGTAGAGGATAATCGAAGCGATGGAGACGCATCGGAGCCAGCAATCACCTGTAAGTGGGTCCCTGTCTCGTAAAAAGCCTCCGCTCGCGAAGCAGTCTCTCTCTCGGGACAGTCTCGCCATCCTACTTACTACTCCCATCGAATACACGTCCTTCCTACCGGGGAGACATCCCTGGCCACGGAAAAGGGTTTCAGTATTGAGAGCGGAAATTATTTTCTTAGATTACTTTGGAGGTTAGATTGCAAAAGTTCATCAGAAATCATAACTGAAGGCAAGAAGAATTTACGTTTAATAAGGGCTTAATCTCTGATGTTTATTGGTACCGTCGAATCTAGATAGTGGAATCGCTCGAGACCTATCCATTTCATTCCACTTATCCAATGAATTCCACTTTTCCAGGCTTCACTTATCTAGGTTCGGCTGTATTAAAAATACTTCAAAAGTTAGTTACTTCAAATAGTCCTTTCAAATGCAATGGTAAGATACAAATTAGGATTTCATTTTAATGTGAGAAAACTTGTAACTCCACTCAACAAAATCCAAGATACTATGTAGATAATGATGCGTAAATATTTTCCTTGCTTACTTTGCATTTTGATATTTTTCCAAGCAGTAGATAGGTTTTTGATGATTTTGCAACAGAGCTCGTTTCCTGAAACTTTCTCAACTCGGTAACTGAATGGGTAGATTTATACAACAGGTAGTTTATGAAGTTAATAAAAATCTAATGAATTTGTAAAAGAAGATACTTGGATCACTGTGGTGAGGTATGTTTAATTCGCAAACATGGTTCAGTTTCAAAAGATTCGCCCCTCAGTATATAAAGGAAGAGCTTAAAAGAGAGAGAAATTATGTATCATAGTATTAAAATTTATCACATCATCAAAATCTCAAAATCTATTGGATAAATTTTTTAAACGTCCATTTGATTATATCATCTCATTAATTTTCAAAAAGTTGTTAGGAGCAAAAAAAGTATAAAGATATATCCCCCACGAAATGCCCTTATGAACTAGAACTAGAGTAAACAGATTTTCCTACTAGAATTCTTTCAGAAATGGACAGAAATTGGAATAATGAAAAACCAATTAAAACCTGAATCGAATAAAGTTCCTCATCCAACCAAAACCAAAGCATCATTCCATAACATCACATCCCTAGTGCACGTGCTCATCCCTCCAAATGTCTTCCCGCGTGTCCAAGCATGGCTTCCCCTGGCTGAGACTCACCGCGGCGGTTGCAGTGACACCGGCAGCGGCACAAATTTAATAAACCGTCGGCGGCTCATGAAAAATGAACACGCCTCCTCCCCCTCCTTCGGTTATGACTTTTATTGCGACGGCCTTAATCGGTGCGCAGGACCCCTAATGAACTGCGATGGCAGGAGCCAGCTGAGGGGTCCGAGGGATTTTTAGAAGGGGTATGGTGAGACGTGGCCTCTCATTGAACTAAGTATCTCGCCCGGAATCACCGTACTTAAATTAGTTTGGGGCAGGAGAATCCCTGCCTATATATAAGATCCCATCGGATTAATGACTGTAGTCCACCTCATCTCTTAAGTAATCTTCAAATATTAGCTACTGGGAAAGAATACTTGCAGCTGTATTTAAATAGTAGTCTGATCGTATAAAGTCCAACATAGAAATTTTTCCCAAAAGAGGGACAAGTTCAATAATGGACAGTATTAATCTATTATTAATGATTTAGGAATGTTTTTATATGAGCAGGATATATATGTTATTTCACTGAATTTATCACATTGCCCGGACATTATTAATAATGCTCGGATTTATCACATTGCCCGTAACATAGACAAAACAGGAAGCATGGATAAATTTTATTTTAGTGGTACAAATAGCCGTTTACGTGGGAGTTTAAAGAAAGAAACAGTAAAAAATTTAATAAAATTATATGGGAACGGATGGTTTTACATAGTTTCAAGATCAAGAAGGAGACCGAAAAAGAGATGTAAGGACTATTGCCTGGACGAAGATTTTTCCATGCTAAAAGCAAAAGCTGTAAAAGAGAAGGCGAACCAATTTCAAAGCCTACAAATGGCTGTCGAGCCAATTTGAGGATTATTATATTGCTGTAATATACAATCTACAGGACAGGAAAAAATATGAATAGGATATACCATTTAAGTTAAAATTTTACAGTTATAGTTTAATAATCTTTATAACGATGTCCAAGGATTATCCAATAATTTTCATTTATAGCTTATTTAATTCAATTATTTCAAAAGACCAGGTGGCTTCTCACCCCCTCACGTTACTTATAATTGAAGGTGGAAAAAGGAGGTACTATAGTATATGAAATTTTCAAGAAAGAGGAGTTACATTCAAGTGGATAAATAAGGTACATACTTTTGAACCGGCTTTTTTTGTGCACCATCCATCTAACTTACCACAATACCATCTTACTAGGACCATTATTAGCATAGATGCCAGTGTCCTGAAGAAGGATTAACCACAAAAGATACAAACCAAAAGCTTTTTGCTACATACCTCCTTCTTCCACCCACCCTTTCAATTTAGATATTATAAAAAAAGTAACTTATATTTACATGGTTTTGGTTGACTGGAAATCTTCATTAAAAACTTGATTCCATATATGTGTTATGTCGCTACTGAAAGTCAGAGGTATTTATTTTATCATGGCAATCATAAGTTACGAGGATATTACTACTTTTCTTTGGCGCATAAGAATCAGTGATATCTGCTCACTTGGTATTTGGTCCCCGAATCGGCGGTATATTTATGACGAGGGTCGGCCACAGCGAATTATGCCCGGGTAAAAGGAATTACTGAATTAGTAAACCCCGGTTCGATCGAAGACGCTTTTTTATCCGTCCCGGATGCAAAATTCAGGATCCGCGCGGGTTTATAGTGCCGGGTATGAACATGCTGCGACGAAGAAGATTTCGAACTGTTGGGCGGCCTAAGCTTAAAACTGAATTTGGAGTCGTTACTGATAGAATGTTGAAGGGTTAAATTTAATTTTTGTATCCAGGCTCTTTTTTCAAACTTTGGAATTTTTGTTCATTTCTTTTTAATAAAATTTGACTTTTCCTCTCAATATTACCATAAAAGCAATTTTTTGTTAAGCGTAGTAGCTTAATGATTACTATAAGAATAGTTTTTTTTTCTTACAATCTTGTACTAATTCATTTCTTAGAAAAATTTATACACCTGAATTTTTTTTCGAATTTTTCTTATTGATAGTATTTTTAAGTTCACCAAGTAATGAAGTTTCTGAGTAGAGATTCAGATAATATTACGACATAAAAAAACTATCTACTCATGATAATGATAAAATAAAATAATCCCCTATAGTCTTTTTTTACCCTATCAATTTTAAAATTCATCATGATTTCAACAAAACACCCAGTGATATAATGTGTTGTCTTTCTCCTTCCAAACAAAAACATAACTTTTAATAGATCTATTCCTCAAAACTATAATTAGCTTAAGGTATGAGATTGAATGATTAAACTAGGAAAATACCTATGAAACCAGATCTTACGAGAAAGAGTTGATTCAATAAACTTCATCTTCGGTACAGGTGAAAAAAGAATACACGATACCAAAACGAGTCTGAATTAAACTTTTTAGAGGGCCAGATCCATAGTTTCAGACGGTCTTCTATCAGAGGTATCGAACTTGAAGCCCAGCTTATTCTTCCCCGTAAATCTTTCATGGGGCGGCCAGTGCACGCGCCGGCCGTTTTTCATGCAAAGCGGCGGATGCATTTTTGATGCGTCCGGCACCCACGTCCGGCCACGTGCGGGCCCGGGACGTGACCAGTCTTGGCGTTTGCATTATGATATTGGCGCGGTTTTTTTATTCCTCTATTGTGAGAAATGAGATATGCGATTGGATTCCGAATCCACGGTGGGTTTGGGAAGCAACGAAATTGGAGCTGCGAGGATGCTCTGGCAAAATCTTTTGTATTGCGCATGTGCGTTTATTTTTTAGGCATCAACTTTCTTCATCGGCATTATTACAATAAATCGGTTGAAATGTGATACACTGTTCGTCACCAGCTTATCTTAGCAGTGAATAAATTATTTTAGTCAAAAGAGTTTGGTTAAGGGCATAAAATATTTAAGAGAATCAGACTTTGAAATGCAAGGTAATAATTTCCTATTGCCATGTTTTCTCACAAAAAATGTAAGATTAAGAAAATTTTTTTCGATAACATTAAGAATTCCGTTGAAGCTTAAAGAAGAATTGCAGTCATATAATCTCCTTTTAAAATTCTACGTTGGTTAATGTCGTTTAAAATTAAAGCTTGAGTCTTAAAAAGGCTTTTTTGCTGCTTCTAAGATAACTTTGGGGTTCAAACTCCAAACAACTAATTTTAGTGGGGGGAGTGATAAGAAGAAGCGGTCGGGCAAAAATAATTTTTACACTTGCATGGGAACAAAAATAGCCACAACCAAATAAAATTCATAAGCATTCTAATCGTACATCACTTCTAAGAAGTAGTTTGAAAGGTTACAAACTCAAAATTTGCAAAAATTATTATTTAAATAGTCTACTACTGAAAACCGAATAATTACTGGAAGAAAGCTGAGATCTAACACCTTCCTACAAAATATGCATCTATATTTAGCTCATTCAACAGAAATTTCTAACATAAATAAAACGCAATAATGATAAGCTAAATAATAAGCAATAGTTGGTTGTAGTATTTTTATAGTTCAAATCCCATGTATCCAGGTATAGAACGCCAAACGAAACAAATTATGTATCAAATATTTAGAGAGTGGAAAGCCTTGTAGGGTGTAGTCTATATTTTACGGGCAATGTGATAAATCCGGGCATTTTTAATAATGGCCTCGTATGTCAGGCAAAATTATAAATACTCATTGATAAATGTCATAGAATTTATCCCTCCAGACATTATTAATTAAATTAAAAATATATAAATACGATACGCATCCAGCTAAATAAAAATCTTAAACATGATGTATAAAACCTATTGCATAAATGGATGTAAAAACAAGTTTAAAATATAGTGGTTGGTTTAAAAATTTCTGATAGGTTAACAGTTGTGTGCTTTTGAAAATATGTCTCCAGCAATGGATAGAGTGCAGTACGGTCATCCTTGGACTTAAACAACCAGCGGCAGAGCAAAAGGACTCGATGATGCAGCAGCTCATGACAATGGCCCCTCCGCAATTTCGGCCAATGAAGGGTGGGCGAGGGAGGCGATGAAAAATTCAGGCTCCGTCTGCCATCACTTACTCAGATTGACCGAAGGGCGGCTTTCCCGCCGTGCATCGCCGAGTGCTTTCCGTCATTACGGACCCTTGGGGGGCATTTGCGAGGATAGGCGAGGAGAGCACCTGGGGCTTACGGGAGGAAGGAAGGGTTTAATTAACCGCGCACACCGGCTACGCTCGGCGGAGAGGGAGGAGGTCTCAGCTCACGAGAACGAGAGGGGCATTCGACGGTATTTGCGACATTGTGTGGAGTTGATAAAACGTAGTAGTATTTTAAAAGTATTTGAAAGTTCTTTCTATAATGCTGTTGTTGTTATAGTGTTTGAATTGAAAACATTGAAAAACTTCAGATTGTCTCATTTAAAGAGGCATAAGTTCCGGAATCTAGAAAATTTCTCAAATGCGGAAAATATACATTGTATACCCCCCGCGTGAAGTAAAGATTTACCCCCTCCTCTGGTTTCAGAAGCATCAAAGTCATCCACCCGTTTAGAACACTTCTAATAGTTCCGTTAAAAGATTTGAAAAAAAAAATGTTTTGAAACCAGCTTAAAAATGTTTCAATACTCTAATTTTTATATCTTCTACTTATCACTTAAACTAGCCATATCTGCAATGCTTGTAAATATGATTTTAGCTGTGTATAAAATAAATGCACTGCTATCTTGTGACGAGTTGGATACCATGCAAATTCAGCTTAAAATCACTAGGACGTCCTTTACGATGTGCTAGTAGTCGTCATGCTTTGAAAACACATTTAATTAATTCCATTTAATAGTGTGAAGGTAACTAACTCAAAGTGGAGAATATCAAAACCCAGGAATTCGTTTAATTAAAATTTTAAGCATTCACAACTTTATCCAACACCCTCCTTGTCACATCGTCTTTTGTACATGCGACACCGAATACCACCTTGGTGTTAAACCCTCGACCTATTAAACTTCAGAAATGAAAACGAAAGTGGCATCTTCTCCTTATCAAATACTCCAACCTTAACCTTCGTAATCAAGTCCCAAAAACCAACTGCCATCAACCATAGCACGTGCAGCGAGACGGAAGCTATCGTCCGTTAATTCGGGATCTTCGTTATCTTTCAGGTCTTGCCCGTCGTGTATCTGAGTTTCGGGTCACGCAGCGCGGCTCACGTCGCGCGACGTGCCACCAGAAAAAGCACACCCCACACGTGACCAGGGGAGCGATGGACCACGTGCCGCTTGCTTCGACCGCCAAATTAGGCTCTCTTTGGGGAAGAATCGGTTTCGAAGATATTTGCGGAAGGACGAGACTGTGATAATTTATTGAGTAATTTTAATTTTTTTTTGTCTATGCTCGATGAGCATAATTTTTCTAAATAATACAGGGACACTTTATGATGAAATTCACACGACAAATAAAATTGTCTGATACTTCCTGAGTAGAAATTTGAAATACATCTTATTTTAATAAAAAAATGTTATACTTGTTTTCTCTAAATCTATCAATGTTTAATTATGCATAAGGTATAAGAAATACTTTTCTTAGGATTACTATTTGTATAGAAATATTCCAGTCATGGTCATTAAGAATGTTCCAGTCAGAGTCAGAGGCATTAAGGACTTGAAAGTCAACAACATAATACAGGGACAATAAAACTTTACATTATAGTTTTCTCTAAACGTGACCTTTCCATAAATATACATATTTTTCAATTGCATCATAAAATTTACAAGAAAGCTTTGAAATAATTTTAAAATTTTACGGATATTCACCCAACTGAACCAGATGGCCTATGCAAAGACATCGCAATATCAACTATTTTACATATACTGCAACATAAAGCATCAATATTTTGAGAGGAGCAGCAGTAAGAGAACGTTAAAAATGCGACATGCAACATATAGTATAGGTATTAAAATTTGAAATATCTACTCGCCAGTCATAAAATTCGCAAACACTGGACAAAGCTAAAAAACTGAGAACCCACCTAATCCCAGACACATGACCTAAGCCTAACTTTTGTTTACTTCGGTTGATCCGATACAAAACTTTTACAACCTCAGCATCCCTCTGAATCCCCCAACTACTTCAATAAGTCGCTCTCTTAAAACTGGTGTTTCGCTCGGAGTACAACACGCCGTCTATCATTTAGCCACCACTTGTATCTTGAGGTAGCCTCCACACCCTGATACCTCCCAATTATCCCCGCACCCTGAGTGGGCTGTTTCATCGAGCATTAATACCGATTAGGAGGGCTCTTATCAAATCAGCCGACTCCCTCCTCTTGCTCGCCCACATCAAAGAAGAGCCGAGATTCCGGGGCTCCCGAGGGATCTCGCCCCTGAGATCATCATGGAACTCTAGAGGAGGGTTGGCCGTGTTTTACCAACAGCGTGTTATTGTGATCCCTTTGAGATTCTTCATTAAATATTTCTAAAATTTTATATTAAACCAAATTTTCAATCTGTTTGGGGCCATTCAAATATTACGTAGGCACCTAAGAGGTGAGGGGTTTGCTCTTTGATTATTTTTCCTGACAAGGGCGGGAGGGGGATATGAGTGATGCTTACGTAAGATATCATAAACACTGGTTTTCGCGAATCTCAAATATATAATAATATCAAATTACATCAAAAATAAATTATACGAAAAAAAAATTGAACTAGAAAAAGAAAATGTCAAGCATTTTGACTTTTCGGGGGAGTTGGGCAGTTTTCTCACGCAATTATGAGGGGGGTTGCGGTTTGCTTATCTTTGCTCCCAAGGGGGGGGGCAAAAATAACCAAAGACAAGCTTATGTAATATTTGAACGGCCTCTTACACCACTTTTCCACCTTTTATAAACGTATTTTTCACCGTCCACTATATGCAGTATGCAGTCCTTACATTCTTCATCTAACACGATTGTTTTGTTTTTATAGTATACATTTTTAGTAAAACTGTAGACTGTTGAAAGAAAATTCAAATGCTTAATCTTTTTTTGTGTTACTGAAGAATTTATTGATAATTTTTATTGCTGCATCTTCATAACTCTATGATCTTCATTTCAGATTTCCGCTTTTTCTTCTTAAGTGAATGAAGAACCAAATCATCATTTCGGTATGTTCTTCTACAAAATGTTGTGCAAAACAGCTTTTACGTTTTTAATTTTTATTTGTGAAACGTATTGACATTTTGAACTTTTAATAACCGTATTAAACATTTTATTAGGTATGGCTTACCAGATTTGTTCATTTTATTGAACCTCTGCCACCCCTAATGTTCTTAAACATTATATACCATCCTTTCTTATGTAGAAATGTACGTGAACAAGTTAGAACGCAACCACAAAACTTTACTTAACTCTAATTCATAATATGTGTGAATTAGAAATCTTTTATAGAATGTGTAAACGACATTGGGTCAAACGTGCAATCCAAGGGCGGTTCCAGACCAGATTTTCGGGGGGGGGGGGGGCCATGTCAAAGTCGGAGGGTATTACATTCGAAATTTTCAGTGCCTCAGAAATTTTTTTGAAGAGTGCTTGCTTTCAAGCAGCTTTTTAGGGGTTTATAGTAACTTAGAGGATATCCAGGCCCGTGCCATTGTTTTAGAAAGTGGGGGGGGGGGTGAAACATTTTTGTAAGGCCATAATAATACGAGGTTCGCGAGGTGTTTGGCTCCCAATTTTCCGAGTATAACATAAATAAAATGCGAAACTTTGTTTAAGTTATAACGGTTTCTTCAGATAATGCTAGCTCGAAAGCAAATGTGGGGGGGGGTCTGGGGGTCCTCCCCCAGAAATTTTTGTGAAATTTGGCTTCAAATAGAAGTTTTTCTACTCATTTTTGTACATTTGGTATCCATTGGATAACACCTAAAGAGGGTAACTTCTTACACTCCTAAAATGAGAGGAGAGAAACAAGTTCAAGGAGAAAACAGTAAATAAGTAATCATGAGAAATTAATAGGGGGTCTGGGGGGTGCCCCCAAGAAAATTTTTGAAAATTTGCCTCTAAAAATAAAGTTTCAGCTCATTTTAAAAGCATGTAAACCACAGAATTTTCAAGGATGAAATTATAAATACATGCCCAATTTTGAAAAGGGCCGGGGGTCCTCTCCTGAAAATTTTTGCAAATACGCGTATTTAAACTATAGTATTACCGGTTTGAGAGGGCTTGAGCCCCATCCAGTGTTAGCTGAAGGGGATCTAAGCCCCCCCCCAATATTTTGTGATGTTTGGATATTTTCTGGTTTGGAATCCCCTTCAAGAGCGATTATTTGGGGAGAGGGTATCCCACAAAAGGTCTCAGAATGTGTTAAAAATTTCTTTTAAGGGTCAAATTTTAAAAAAAAATTCTGGGAGAGATCCCCTAGACCCCCATCTTATTTCGAGCTCGCAATAATTACACAAAACTTTTACATTAAATGCACCTCCAAATATTACACCTTGGCGATATTTAAAGGGACGTGTAACGAAATTTAATCTATACATCTGATACAAAATTAGGTAATTAGGCACGTAAACTTAATGGTTGTTTCTTTTAATTTTATGTTTTTTAATGTCTTGTACTGGCCTTCCCCCCCAATATTTTATAAAATTTGGCGCCTATGGATGTCAAAATATTAAAGGGGGGTTTGGGGGTTCTCCCCCAGAAAATTTTTTGAATTTTAACATTAAGAAAGTGTTTTTTAAGCTATTTGTTAGGGTTTCTCGGGGGGGGCCATGGCCCCCAGGGCCCCCCCCCCTGGACCCGCCCCTGGTGCAATCTAGGGAAAACAACTTCCAAGGTGACAAAATTTTTCAAAGAAAAAGAATAACACCTTCATATGAGCTTACAATCATTAACCAAGCATAACATTTTCAAGGATTTTAAACTTCGTCTTCCTATTATTTGTTGAAAACAATCTACAGATTATATTGAAATGCAAAATCCATCAAATGAAATCCAGCAAGTGAAAGGAAAAGCAAACCAAATCGCAATCAGCGACCCACTTCTTCAGGAATGAAAGGGTTATTCATCATCCGGGTCTCGCGTGTGCCCGGAAATCCCGGAATTAATAATAAGCGTTCCGGAAAAACAGTCGCCCATCACGAGAGATCACGTGACTGGAGGCGACCAATCGCCTTCGCGCCCCGTCCCGCCTTTTTTCCTTCCGGGAAACAAAAGACTTTCGGGAGAATAATTAATTAGAAGAAAAGTAATTAAAAATACTCGCGTTAATTATGCATGCTGGCGGCGTCGGCGGAGGAAAAGGGCAGATGAGGGTTTTGCATCCCCGAGGATTTGCGCTTGCCGGGATTTGTTCTTTCCCGCCCTGAAGTTCGTTCGAATCCTCTTATTTATTTTCGGGTCATTAATTTTAAGGTGGGCTTAGTGAGGACAGAAAAATTGAGTTAGCTCACGGAATGAGAATAGGGCTCTAAAAATTTCTGGATTTTGATGATGCACTTGCGAAAGATGGACAGTGGAATAACTGCAGGAAATTTAACTTGTTTGATTGGCAAGAGAAGATTATCTCTGTCAGCATCCTTAAATCCAAGAAAAATCATCCATAGCTGTAAAACGGAATGCGATTGGATCTTGGCAGGGTGGTGACATCAACCAAACACATAACGGGAACTTGACTAAACTGAAAAGATTTTATAAAGATATCGCTTTCTAACATCCCAAAAGTGATTTTCTATGGATTCTCAAGTTCTACCTTTCTCATTTAATTCAATGCTTTATCAATATGGAATATTCGAAGTGTTGTTGATTTTTATTAAATTTAGCTTTTTCGATGCGAAATAATTTCATAATATAAATGAAACCGAGTCCACTGTGCTATGCTCGCATTCAGTACTAACAGTCATTTTGGACCTTGTTTTCCGTGGCTCAAAAGACCCTTAAATGTCAATCTATCTTCACAGTATTGGTTATATACGAAGCAGGTTTTGGGGTTGAAGCGAGGCAAGAACTTAATTTAGGTAAAATGCTATTATACGATTATTTTTAAGGGTGGCTGGTGTTGAAAGAAGCGAAGCGGCCAAATAAAATTGGGAGATTCTTTATGATTTTGGGGGGAAATGTGAGATTTCTACTATTGTATTCAATAGAAAAAAAACTTTTTGAATTTTGAAGAAAATTTTTTTTTATAAGTAACCAGTAAAATAGTGGTTTTAAACTTTCCGAATTCGATTGTTCTGTAGTTGTTAGAAACCAACATGGTTTATTACTCAGGTTTTTGCCGCAGCGACAATACCTTTCCTTACACACGATGAGATAAAAACTTAAAGTTTAAAGAACAAAAATTATTCAACTACCATGTCTTAGTTAATATGATAAAAAATATCTCAGAAGAGGATATAAAATCAAATTAAGACTTCATTCTAACTCGTTCTTAATGAGTTCCGTCTCTCTTTCGTTCCCCTCCACCTACTCCCTCCCGAAGCGCACCTGGGACCGAAAAAAAGAAGGTTCGCCGAGTGGGATCGTCACCACCTACGATCCACCTTCCGAGTGATTAATTGCCGGTGTTGTCGTCGAACCCTGTTACGATCCTGATGGATGAACTGTCCTACAAAACACAGAGAGAAGCGGTCACCGCTTCATCTGTCATCCTAGTAGTTGTGCTGTGAAAGGATTGAATGGGAATGTGTGTATATTTAGTTGGATAGAGATCGAAATCTGTGCAGGGTGCTATGGTATTTTTAATTGAAAATTTAATTGCACATTGTAAAATACTGCATAGTCCATACGTACTGCAGAAATTTTGAACGATAGTGCATTTTCAATCACATGATTAACGACCTTAGCAACGTTGTTTTTTTCCTCCAGTGGCGTCATGTGCGAAGGCTTCTATTGGATGCTTCTATTTCCCGTACCTAACAACAGCCTTAGCAACGTTGTTTTTGTCCTCCACGTCGTCAAGTGTGACGTCATGTGCGAATTCTTTATTGGATAGAGAGCTTATGTAAATCTTCTAGTAGATGAAAAATATCCAAAGAACTCTGTTGTATTATAGCACATTGTTGGGTTTTGTACGAAAATTCGAGAATATGAGGGAAATTATCAGTTAAAGACAAAAAATTATAATTTTTTGAATTTGTTTACTCAAAAATAATTTCACTTTTAAAAATTTTTATTTTACTGGTTTAAAATCTGTCTACCACATGTCTGCATACCGAAGCATACTTTAGCGTCATAATGGAAAGCTCCTCACGTAGAATAGAGTAAAAGAAAAAAGGGAATGTAAGGAAAATATATATTAAATAAGAGAACAATACAATAAGATAGATAAAGAACGATGGAATAAGATAAAGAAATTTGCAAAGATATATAGTGTGCTGTCCTTTAAAAACAACCCACTCCAAATTGTACCCTAAAAACAACCCATTGAGATTTTTTAATTAAATAATTAAAATAATTTTATCATCTCATATACCCTGTCTTTCTATGCCCTTTAGAGTGTCAGGGGTGTAAAAACTGGTCCAAGAACGGTTTATTTACTTATTTTTTAAACAAGCTGAGAAAATGAAGATTTTTGACAAAAAATGTGCTCCAGATTTACAGATTTTGTAAAAATGTATGTTATAAAGACTTTAAAGCATTTTTCGCGCGTTTTTATGTTATCACATTACTATGAGAATAAAATATTAAAGTTTTAGCTCAGTCCGCCAATTAGAGTCCTTCTAGGAAAAAGTGTTTTTTTTTTCAAATTCTTACAATTGCCAATTTGTAATGGATAGCTGGAATTAAAAATGCTTAGCACTAAAATGTTAGGGAGGATGAGCCGCTAGTACAGTTTTTTGTTCGATTTAATTATCCTTTTTATTAAGCTTTTAATGAAGAAAATATGAAACAGTGGGTTGTTTTTAAAGGACAGCACTATATGTAGCAGAACGAGAAGGCTGGAAAGAGTAAGAAAGAATAACAGAATGTAAATTCTGTTAATAAAGAGTGATAAGAAGGAGAAGACACAAAGAAGAAGAAAAAAAAATAAGAGAGAAAAGAGAAGATAAAAATAAGGAGAGGAGAAAAATAAAGAATCGTGAAGAGAGAACAGTAAGGAGAAGAGAAGAAATGGGAATAGTTCCGTAACCCCGTTCCGAAGCAACTCCTTTTCTACTTGGGAGCTTTGAGAAAAACAGTCAACAAACGTCGAAAGTGTCGGCCCTCAAGATCAGACACCTCTGACATGGATGAAAAAAAATAAACATCCCCGCAAACGCGGCTACCGAAAGAAAGCGAGCCATCACGAAAAGATCTCTCCAATGGAACAAGAAGAACTCGTGCTCGCGAGCATCGTGACGATGTCGGGGGTTAAAGAGAATGACACCTGCGATTATTCGAATGAGGGCTTCCATCGCTCTTGGAGGGAATTAATTAGGGGTTTGCTGCGGGAAGAGCGTTCGAATCGGCGCTCGCGGCCAGTTTGTTTTGAAATGATCGATAACCGCTCACTAGTTGGGAAGTGTTTGTTCCAAATGGTATCATTACACTCGCCAGTGGAGTAGTCTGGGAAAAAAATGTTACGAATTAGAAGGGGATGTTGTGATTTTTAGGAGGAAATATGTTTTTATTGTTTTGTATAGTAGTATAGTCTTATACATGAGAGATTATTTAAATTTTGGTCCTTATATGGTTTGATATCCTTCCCTTTGTCGCCGCTTCTTACTTAGATTAACTGAAAAGTTTTGTATTGAATAAGATCAAATAGATTTTTTTAGATTTTTCATATTAATCTTAGCTACCCGCAAAATTCTTTGAAGTTTTTAAATTAATTACAACAAAAGATAAAATCCTCCTCCTGAGTTCCGTTCATTTTTTTCTGATGAATCTATTTAATTTTTTTATATAGATAGAATGTTCCAGAGTTTATTATTTTTTCTGCTAATTTTAAGGTAACATTATTTTTATTTAAAAAAAATGTAAAGTTGTTTTCGTTGCATCTTTTCATAACCAGAACTCTAATTGTTTAAATTAGACTAATAAAATTTTGATAACTTTTTTTTAAAAACTAAATTCATTTAAATGGATATTCGCCATCTATCTTTAACAAAACACTTATTTCACCCTCTAAAATAAACGTTCGATAATACTCAATGAGGATTAACCATAGCTCAAAATATCAAGGCTCCAGAAATTTCCATGTCAGAATTTTATCCCTGGAAATAGGTAATGCTGATCTAAACCCCGTTAAATCCTAATAGGCAACAGTATTTGCATTTTAAAAATAAAATATAATTTTCCAAAACCCCTCTAGGGTCTCTAAGAGTCAAGTGGTTGGCCCTCCAGCAGAAAAGGTATGCATAGATGGATTATTATTATTAAATTAAAGTATTATAGTTTGTTTGAGGAGGGCTAGAAAACCAATTGAGTGCACGCTTGGAGCAAGGTCCATCGGAATGGCCGGATCGTGCACATACTATTCCCCCATAAGGCCCACTCGCTATTCTATGCGCATGAGGGCAATTACGAGGGCCGCCTTATTAAGAGAGGGCTACCGGCCAAGGAGCCGCCCTCATTAGCATGGGGCGTCGTGGCTCGCGTGACACTCTAATGGACGCGCTCTCTCCCTCGTGCTGGAGAATTTTTAGAACTCGCTCACGCCGAGGGAAAATCTGAGAATTGTCGGCCAAGACTCTCGGTGCTTGGGCAGTTTTGTTAGGTTACATTCAATATAGTAATGAGTAAAATGGCTTTCAATGCACCTCTATCCATTGTTAAAGAGATTGAGATGTCAATGTCACTAAGAAGATCATTTTCTTGATAATCTTAGATATGTTTAAGTTCGTTAACATCCTACTTAAAGCTAACAATTATAGTTAGAAACATATGGTGCAGTTTTTTAGTAGCAAAGTCCTTATCATGGACGGGTTCAGCAGAAATCCCTGGGGAGCATGATGTTTTCTCTAAAAGGTTATGGAAACATCGATTACAATTTCAATACAAAGACAATGCAATAATTACCTCGAAAATCCCTTGCAAATCTGCCTGTTCCCTGTTATTAAGATACAAACAAACAGAATTTAGAAGATAAGTAAGGTAGGGTTCTTAAGGGAGTTTCTTGCTATATAAACACGAACAATATACATATTTTTTTATTTATGGGACCATAAATGTGTTCAATTTAAACAAAAATTCATCTTATCCATTTCCTGTCTTTAGAAAATTATGATCTTTTTTGAAAACACCACTGATAAAATCCATACTTAGTTTAATCAATGATTTCTTAAGAGAAATTACCCTAAGAATAGTCTATCGCATCACGCTCAATGTATAAAAAATAACCTTTCGTGAAAATGTGTGACTATTTGAAAGCTCCACCAATTCTATTACGGATTCTTAGCAGAACAAAAACTACTTCCACACACATTTAAAGCACTCAGTGAGCGAAATGAAAAAAGATCCCCTCACTCTGATGAATGATGGCCAAGTGTTGATAGTCTGAAACTCAATGAGCACTTAATGCTACGGGGACTAGATAAGTGAACCCAAGGGGGGTATTAAGCTGCCCTGACCACTTATGCTCCTGTAGAACCTCCTGGGATACCTAGAGAGAAAAACAGTGTCGTATCTTCTTTAGAGAGATCATAGATGTCACGAACAAGGCTCTGGTGTTAATACAGGTTTTTTGCTCTGAGGCATGGAGAAAAGAATTTTCCGAACCTTTTTTTTTACGTCCGATATAAGAGTACGTTATTAATGAGTACTTCTGGGTGATTGTTTTCTGAAATTCATTAGCGTTAATGTAGATAGTAGGTATTAAACGAGGTTGTGGTTTTTTTTTTAAATTGATAATTATCTCTAAGGAAATATAGTTTTTAATGTGTGAAAATGGTCGTATTCAGGTTCACATAACTTTGCTAATTTTTTTTTAACCTTGCAGAAAATGGCTATTTTGAATGACATAGGGCAGTTTTACTAGCTGTAAATTAGTCAAAATGCATTATATTTTCAGTAAATCCTTTTATTAGTTTAACTTTTATTGAATAAATATATTTTTTTAAACATAAAATTTCTTGAAAAGTTCTTCACAAAATTGCAGAGTTTTTCCACCAAAATTTTATTTCTTGAAAATTGAAGATATTTTTTACTGTACAAATTAAACTGATAAAGTGAATCCCCGATTTAAAGTTTTCCAAACTCAACAACGTCAATTCAATCAACAATATCCCTCATGGACGTTTGTTAGTCACAAATAATTTTTTATAGATTCATATAATGCTAAAAAATGTCTAAATTTCGTTTTTTTTTCACATTTAACTATATTTTTACTCGTCCCTTAAATGACAAGTTAATTTATACTGGAGAAGATAACTTTTGTTTATTAGAACTTGGTTATTACATTTAAAAAGTATTTTTACAAAAAGGTTTAAAAAAATTTCTAGTTATGGATGAGGAAATTGTTTTATTGTTATAGTAAAAAAAACCCTTTGCTCGAGAAAAAGATATTTCTTTCTTACTTTGTTTTATTCTCCTCTATGTTTTCCATATGATTATTTAAGACACAAAAAATATAAAACGTTTGCATAATTGTAATAAAATAAAAAATAAAACAAAGATAATTGTTATAAATAATAAACAAAGATTTTCAATAATCATTCTCCTCCATTTGCACAACTGCCTTTCGGTAGATCCGTTCCTTTTCCATTACATTTTTTTCGGTTGGCAACTGATTGTGAGTGAGGTCTCTCCAGCACCAATCACAATCGCTTCCGCTCTTTGTTTCTGCGATTCGTTAGCGCCACGCGATCGTTAGCCCCCGTCATTACGGCTCAAACAGCCATTGGTCACAAACATTCGATTGTAGATTCAATTCACCCGCACCTGGATTCATACATGCATAATGGCCGATTCATAATGACGCAGAGGCTCTCTGATACCTGCTGGGAATCGTAATGGTATATAAGGCCATTTTGTCGGTCCATTTGTTTGATGTGTTTAGGAGAGTTTTTCTCAGAAAGTTACCCTCCCTTACAATAAAACCAGAGGTAACGAAACTTTCCAATTCGGATTTTAAACTCGTTAGTTAATATTTCCATGGTGTTTCCATATTGTTATCCATACGGTAAAAAATCGCCGTTATTTTGTTTGACAATTATTAAAATGGTAGAAAAATTGTGAATCAACTGATTTAAATAGATATTTATATTGATGAAGAGAATAATTTGGCGAAATGTGAATCTCTGTAATATTCAAAATATTTCGGCAATTTTTAAGGTACCGTAAAACGGAGTAAATCGGATCAGTGGGGTGAATCAGATCACAGTTGAAAAAATTTTTAAGCTATCATAACTCCGGTTGTATTATAGTTATAATAGTTCATATATACTTCAAAAGTGATCCGATTCACCCCGTTTTACGGTATGAATAATGGAATACTAGAACCGTCTCCATTTTTTGATAACATGTTTGCACTCACTTTACTATTGAATGAAATAGTGGGAAAATGGGAAGTTGGAGAGGCAGTAATTGAAAACTAAGTTCTCGTTTACATGGATCTTTAAGGGAAATATACTTATATACGTAAACGTTTATATAATTTTATTTACCGAAGTCAATTTTTACCCTGTAAAAACTTTCGGAAAGAAAGGACATTCATATCGTCCCTAAAAAACAACTCAATTTTGCAAGAGTTCTTGATCTATGATACTAAATCGCTAAAAATAATGTTTTAGTTAATATTCCACAGTAAAACTGCCGTATTTAAACGTAAGTTCCGTTTCCGTCCGTAAGTCCGGATACATTATGTATCCCACATAATGTAGAAAGAAATAGAAGACCGTATAGAGAAAACTTGCCAAAGGGCCAACTATATCGGATGAGCATTCTCTGTTATTGCTCCACACAACTAACGCAAAGAAATTATACAACTGGTCTTCCGGTCTCTGAAAAAAAGGGCATTACCGCCAAGAGGGTGTGACCAAGTGGAAAAGGTGCCTCATTTATTGAATCTTTCTAATTGCGCTGGTGGCATCCGGATGTCAGGAGGTGTGAGGAACTCCCTTCCCTTTGGAGGGGGTTCCATTAGATATATCTTGCACATGGTCAAAGTGGGGGTGGGGACACGAAAGTGCTTTCGTTTTGCCCAAGGGTCGTTCTTTTCCTTACACCTTTTTTAAAAGAAAATTATAGTATTGGCATCCTTAAGTATTCTCTTTTGGGTTATAATAAAGATCTCATCCTAAAAAGTCCTTAGTCTGTATCTGTATATCATTAGTGCAAAAAGTTAAATAGTTTTTGGCTGTTATGTACAGTGTAGCCGTATGGAATAGTTTTATTTAATATATGGATTAATGTATACAGTAATGAAAAAAATAGTAATTTTAGTAGGGTGATATTCCATTTTCCATCTTTAGCTATATGCATTTTATAAACGTTCAAACTGCTCCACAAACGTTGATCATCCTTAATCAAGCCTACATTTTCCATTTATTGAGTCTTTTCAACTTTCCTTAAATTTCCTGGTGAGTTGTCTCCCTCTCAATATTTTATTCGTGAAGATACTTACGTATCAGATATTACTTAAACAAGCATGATTGTCTAAGGAAGGGGTTCCTTGAGATATCTAGAGATAAACGTTTCTACTTTACTACAACACTTTCACTTTGATAATTGCCCTGAGGTCAAAGAGACAACAAAGTTCTTATTTAATAACTAACTAACTCCCTGGCATTACAGCCCGTGCTGGACTATGGCCTCTCTAACAATCTTCCTCCAAACCATTCTGTCTCTATTTAATAACTACATAAAGATTTTAAATTGATGGAAATGGTTCACTTCACTCAAATTTCCCAAATAAAAAAAATAAGTTTTCAACCACCAAAATTTCATTAACTTTCCAATTCAGGAATCAAGAATTAATCTATTAAAAGATGCAATTAATTCCAACCCTTTAAAACCAAAATCCGCTATCACGTGATAAATGAATGGCTGCATCCGTACAAATTAATATATGTTTTCCTCCTGCAACACATTCCAAAGGATTCTAATAAAGCCGAGTTTTCAATGAAGAAATCAAATCCCTTCGTTCTCCAGTATGAAAGCAACAAGTAGGCGCGGCCGGACGACCCCAGCGACCCTGTTCGTCATTAATAACGGCCCACAACAATGGCGACCCCCTGACGACGCTCTTCGCCACCCCATTAGGCCTGCTCCACCCCCGACACGAGAGAGGAGCCGCCTGTTCCGGAAGATATCGTTTGCAATAGATATTGTAATATCACAGTAATATTGTTGAGGATAGTATACCTACTATGTATTACGATAAACATTGCGAGGACAAGCATTGTATCTAACAATATTACGAATACTGGGTTAAGCATGGGCGTCATTTAGGGGGGGCAGGGGGGGGGCAATTGCCCCCCCCCCAAGGTTTCCACTCTTAAGTGAAAAATTGCTAAAAGTCCCTTGAAAATTCTGTAACTTCCATAAGGAGCATCGGATTTAACTAAAAAGTCCCAAAACGAGTTAAAACACTCCTTTTGAGGGTCAAATTTCAAAATTTTCTGGGGGAGAACCCCCAAACCCCCCTCCCGACATTTGATGTGTATACAATCTTTCTCCCTTGAAAATTCTGCCGCTTACAAGAAGCGGTTCCCTTTGGGAACCAAGAGTTTGAAAAGGAGATAAAGCACTGGTTTAAAGGGGAATTTTCAAATATATTTACTGGGCGAGGATCTCCGCCCCCCTTGAAAATTTGACGTTTATTTATAACTTTTTTCCCCTAGAAAATTCTATGCTTTACAAGGAACTGTTCTTTTTGGATGTAACCCAAAGGGTCTCAAAATGGGCTGAAACACTACTTTAAGAGGCAAATTTCAAAAAATTTTAACCCCCCTTTAAACGCTTTACATATATTCGATACACAGTGTATTGTATCTCCCTTGAAAATTCTGACGCTTACAAGAAGTGGTTCCCTCGGGGGGCTCCCCAATGAGGTTGCAAAGGAGATAAAACACTAGTTTAAAGGGAAATTAAAAAAAAAATCTGAGGGAGGACCTCCGGCTCCCCTTGAAACTTTGATGTTAATTTGTAACTTTTTTCTTTAGAAAATTAATAGGTTTACAAGGGGCTGTTCTCATCGGATGTAACTTAAATGTTGTAAAAATGAGGCAAAATTTCAAAAATTTTCTGGGGGTGACCCCCAGACCCCCCCCCCATTTTCACTTAGAGCTCATGACGTTGAGTCAACCCCCACCCCAAAAAAACAAGTCTGGTTACGGCAAGGCCCAGCGCCACTTAAAAAAATCCTTGCCCCCCCCCCAACCAAAAACTGAAATGACGCCCCTGGGGTTAAGCAAAGCGTATTTGGATTTGGGCATTCACATTTCCGTAATTCAAGTTTTTTAAATAATGTAAAAACAAAAAGATACGTTTTTCTCCTTTTAGGAGAGGATATATCGGAAGTATTTATGTAATACCAGGGGTCAATCCAGGTTTTAATTTTTGGGGCCTGGGGTTTTTTTTTGTGAAAATAAAGTTATTTTTATGGAAATGGATTTTTTTTTGTGAAAAATATATTTTTAAAATTTTTTACGTGAAACCTAGAATTTTTTATTAGCTATTTTATCTTTACATTCTTTAAATCTATTTGATATGATACCGGAAAAATTTTTAGTACTCATATAGATGATGCACAGCACCCATATTGTTTGCATAGTTAAACTTACAGAACTTAGAAAATATACTTATTCGACCATATTAAAGGATTGAACTAAAACCTACTAGACCGATTTAATATTCAAAGGACTCTGGACTACCTACCTAGGGACCTTAATTCGTCACTCCGCCGCATCAAGGGAAAACTCAGTTTCGGGATAGTTATCAGTTTTGTACATTTCAATCTCTGTTCAAAATTTATTGAAAAACTCCTAAAGCTCATAGTTTTGTAAAAAAAAAAAATAATTTGGAAAGCTGCTATTGGCAATTTTGGTATTGTTGCATCATGCATAAAGGAGGGATATTTTTTTATGACACCCGAAAAAATGGGAAACTATGTCATACCACTTACCGCTGTATTCACCACTAACTTAACCTAAGGTTAACTTGGAATTAAGATTTTTCGACAACAGTGATTGGGTTAAAACTTGTTTTCCTTTCTCAACTACCAATAAGAAGTTTTGCTTCCAGGTTAACGCAGGTTAGATTAGATGAGTGGTGAATACGGCCGTTAAGCGACAAAATAGCTCCTCAGTATTTTGTTTAAAAGGGAATTTGTTGAACCTTTGTATTTAACCCCATGTGTAGGATGGTATCAAAATGTATCAAGCACTCATAGAGAACCAGACTCAGCCCAAGATATTTGCAAAAGTGCATTGACAATTGGGATAGAGAAAAGAACTAAAGTTTGCAAAGTTGTTGCGAGGTGCGGGTGTGGGCGTGCGCGTTGAAAAATGATCGTCCCGCTTTAATAGAGTTGAGAAGAACATCTCCTGGTGCTGCAGTGGTCTATTTATCAGACAGCCAGAGACCATTAGTTTCAAGTCCATTATTTGAGCTGTCAAGTGATAGAAACTCATTAGGGTATACACGGCTCCGGGAAATAGAGATGTGTTCCAAGTGACACAGGGCGTCTCCGATTCAGACCGACCATGCTGTTTGTCATCGCTCTTCGGATCCGGAATGGGAAACTGGCACTCGGGGTGTTTCGCCACCAAAAGAACAAAACACGCTGAAGGGACAACAATGTTGTTTCTTCATGTATAAAAACGAGTTTTTGTTAGCGCTTGGGGGAGGTCTCCAAAGCTAGACATCTGTTGATAGCAAAACATTGAGTTATTAATTTTAAGTTTTGTAAAATTTTAATAAGATTGGATTACGTCTCTAAATTTGAAATGGAGAAGGCTTATAAAAAATACTTGAAGACTTAGGTCATTAGACCTTCTAACTTCAGTATTACCAGCCTCACTTGGTGAGGCCATGAGCAGAGCTGTTACAGAAAGCGTGACTGGTCACAGTCAGCTGAGGTAAAGCGCCTTGTTTCCCCAAGTAAACTTGGTCCTCATTTTATCGCCCCCGGAGAGATGAAAGGCAGAGTCTGCGTTGCCCAACCCGGGAACAGAACTCGGGACTGTGGGATGGCAGCAAGATGCACTACCGCTACGCCACTGGGCTTCAGGGAAGGTTTATACTGTGTTTATCCCCCCAAAAGTATTCAACCAACCAGACAAACAAGCAAGATTCTGGACTGCAACGATGTACTCTAATATAAATATCTACATATAATGCACATTGAAAGCAATCTGTCATTCCAGACGTTTCCTAAGGTTTAAGAAGAGATTTCTCCTTTTCTATCTTAATAAATTCATTAATACTAAAAGAAGTAAAGGTTCATTTAGACTGTTTCCTTTCAATCTTCATTTTGGAGGAATCATAAAAAGTTACAAGTGTAAAATGTCGTTTCACTCTTCATTTCTCCGATTTCGTATACAAATGTGTGATTCCTCGGTTAGAATAAATCATGATGTGCCTGAAGATATGAGAGAAAGGGAATTTTACAGAAGGAGAATAGAAAGAGAACAAAAAGAGGAAATGGGGGATCAAATGGTAATATGATGGGATACTGTAAAAGAGAAAACCTATATGATTGGGTGAGAATCCCAAGCTTTCAAATGATGATGTCTGATTAATTGACTTCACTGCACGTAATGGATAAAATTATCAATCATTTGAAATTTTGGTTTTGACATTCTTTACTTTTATTAATAAATTTCTTTTGAAAAATTCGAGGGATGGTGAAACCTCTTTTCAAGAGCAAACATGGTAAAGAAAAACCTTGTCAAGTTAATCAATGCACCTCATATACAGAAGCTATTTCTCACATTGTGATTTATAGCGTTTGTCATCGAACTCACTCATATAACAAGGATAATGAGAAAACGAGGTATCCAAAAATTGTCTACGTTTCAATCCAACTATGTACAGGTACTTCGCTTCACCCTTCGTTCGCAGGTAAAGAGCCGCTTCGATTGAGATGTGCAATTTAGTCTTCAACAAACGTAGAAACAACTGCGGCGATCGGAAGCGCTCGAAAGAGGGATCTCCTCGTGGGCAGGTGTCCTACGTCATGCCGCAGCCATTAGGCATGACAGCAGAATCGCAGAAACGGTGGTGTTAAGTGCCCTCATTACGGCCTCAAATCGTTTGCACCTTTGTTGCGAGGGGCATGAGCGATTGTTTCCAGAACATGCGCCGTCTCAATCATGGTGGCGCAATGCACTCGAAACTCAAATGCTGGTTGTGGACATCAAATCTGATTTTGTAATGTTTATTATACACATTTGAATCTATGCAAGAAATGCCTTTTTAAACTAACCACGGGGGTCTTGAATGGGCATGAGATTACCATTTCTCAAAAAGGCACTTCAAAGACGTCCTCCCAGGGATATTCGAAGACGATTTATGAGCCCTAACAGCTACATAGTCCCACTTATGAGTCTTAGTAACTATTATTGAAAGAAAATCTCAATCATTATTTTTTAAAGTATAATCAATCATGTTCATTTGGCTTAAAGCATTATCAAGTGTAAACGGACCATCAGACACATAGAAACAGGTTATCAAAAATAGTACCACTGCCACACACATTTATTTCTTACTGTAATTTTATCAAAGCATTTCTTTAGAGTCAGAAAAGCTTCCCACAAGTGAGAGAACATTAACAAAAACAAAGAAGTACGATATCAACGCTAGTGAAATTTGTGGTTTCAACTAGGTTCTTTCTCGTAAAAAATCTCTTGACATATTATCGTTACTATCATCCGTTCTTCGAGACTTAGATCAAACATAATTTATGTAGGTCTAAAATCTATTCATGTATTGTAAAAATATTTTTTAACGTTCTTATTTAATAGCATCATTTTCCCTTTTGTTTAAAGCGGAACTCTGAGACTCCAAAAAGATTTCCCTTAAACATTATACACGGAATGCCAACAGTCAAAGAGAATGGAGAATTCCAACCTCGAAAACGCTCCCTCTCTCCTTTCGGTGGTTCTGTGCGCGAGCGAGGTCGATATGCGAGATTAATTCAGACTCCCTCTTCCTAATAAGTTTAAATAAAGCAACAAGCGAGGAAGAGCTCCTTCTCTTAGAGCCGCTCTTCTATTTATTTACAGCGTTCCCCTCCAAGAAAAAAAACCAACACAACAACAACGAAGAGGAGCAGCTCCAACAAGCCTGGGAGACTCGTTTCCCAAACTGCGGCTGACCTATGAAGAAGAAGAAGAAAGAGAAAAGAACTTTCCGATAATTACAGATTCCGGGAGCAGCCCGCTTTGCATTTTAAACAAGCCGGAAAAAAAGCGTTCCGGAACACAAAGAGAGAGAGAGAGAGGATACCAAAAACCATCTTATTAACATTTCAAGAAGGAGGCGTCAGGAGAAGAGAGCGTCGGCAATTAAGTATTTTATGGAGCAGTAATTGCGTTTGGGCTGCTGCAGCCCCTAAATAAAAACGGGCGGAAAAAGACGGGTCACGTTCTGCCTTCGCTGGGGGTTTGTTTGGAGCTTTTTATCCCGGCGGCCAGAAGCCAAAATGGTGTATCTCCGCCTTTTGGGGAAAATACAAAGAATGTTGATGGCCACAATCAATTTTTAATAGTTGAAAATTTCCTACTTTTTAAACCTGTAGTTACACCAGTGGCGGATTGAGGGGGGGCACTCTGGACAGTGCCCCCCTTGAACCCCAAAAATCTACTCAAAATGCGTTAAAACCCTTCTTTTACAGGTGAAATTTCAAAAAAATTTCTGGGGGAGGACCACCATGCCCCTCAGCGGTACCAAAAGGCGATCTTGAGTGATACTTTTTAGAAAACCTCCAACATTTTGACATTTTTCTCAAAAGGTAAAGGGGGTGGTCTAAAAAAGTGCCCCCCCCCTTGGAGCCGTGTGCTGGATCCGCGCCTGAGTTACACATACAAAAATCATTCAAAATCAGTTCTCTTTAGCAATTATGGTTTAGGTATCGTCCATTAACCAGTCAAACACCAACTTTTGACGGGTGTGAGCAGAATGGACGAGGAGTCACCAGCAACCCGTTATCACTATTGGTTGAGGTGTTACTAAAGGGGGATTTATTATAGGGGTTTGAGAAAGTTGTGAATATTTCAGTTGGCCATTGACTACTTATTTTAAACATTTCTAACCCACCCAACCGCTATTACAGAAAGGATGAATCAGTGAGAATATTATGCAATACTAAGCAAAAGCAAAGAAGTGATTAGAAAAAGTTATAATTCTAGTACTTTTTGGAATCAAATAGTTCATACTCAGCTTTTAAGCATTTTTTATGTAATTTTACATCTAAAGACTAATATCAGGTCAGGCTTTTAGCTATGACAATTACAAATAGAACCCACATTTAGGAACCTATGTCTCTAATCCACTATCTCCCAATTACTTCAAGACATAATCTAAAACCTAAAAGTATTTCATACCAAAGTATTGTATTCTGAAGTTACTTACTATAATGAAATGTTCATCTATTTTCTCCTGAAATTCTCTAAATCTCAAAGCAGTTTTAGATGGAGATAAACCACTTTGCCTTTACGTCGCTCTTCAGGTTTTTTTTTAAATAGAAAAGAAAGAGAGAAAGAGGAATGCTTCGCTTAAGACTAAACAAACAGCCTTAGTGCTGCAGTTTCGAGAAATAATGTTTAATGCAGTGGTGAAGAGCAAAATACGTTTTTCTTGGATATTTGAACCAAGGGAGCGCGTACATGTGACTGTGTTAAAATCCAAATATGGTAAATTTTCCCAAAACTCCACCAATTTTTTATTATAGTGGGGACTTCAAAAACTCTTGGTGGTTTGTGGTAAATATAATGTGGTTGTTGTTCTCTTGTCCAAGAAGTTGGTGCAAGGGAGTCAAATGGGTTGGTTGGATTTTCATGGCATAAGGGGAGTCAAAGTATCCAGTACAAGTATGTTGTATAAGTATCCAGTACACTATCCAGTTGAAAGTATCCAGTACAGCAACATCAACAACCCTGGAAAAATAGAGGTGTTGAAGTTGAGGGAGCTAGATCGATACTGAAGTGCTTGGACAATATAGCAGCAGGATAGTTGAAAAGATGGTCAGGAGAAAGTTGAATATCAGTACGGAGAGGACATCAGGGAAAATTTTCAATCCCCTGAAGTGTTTTGTCCTCAGTCTGGCAATGGTAGTTGAAATGCCGCGGTAACAATTTAGGGCAGGAACAGAATTATCTTTTGATTGGTTGGGTGTAAAGTGTACGGCTAGCTATTGCGTCGACATCGGGGAGGGTTAAGCTGTTGGAAACTTGAGAACTATTTCTTGCTTCCTTGGCGAGGCTGCCAGCTTGCCCATTTCCGTATAATATCAACATGTAATTCACTGCAGTATCTAGGTCTTCTGGGCTGCAGTAGGTTTGTTCATGAGCATAATAATAACTTGGGTAAATAGAGAGTTGTCCCTTAGGATGGCTTGGAGAGCAGATTTAGAGAATAATAAGAGGCCACTGGAATTGGTCAAGATTTGCCAAATTTCCTAACAAATAATTGACCCACTATAATAGATTTAATAACAGTAATAACTATAATAAGTTTAACCTACGTCTAGGGATAATCATTATGATGTCCGCATTAATTTATTTTTAGATCTTTATTAGAGACCCGTTATAAAGGGTCGTTAATCTCTACGATTCGCAACAGAATCGATTTTTTTACAACAATAAAAAGCAGAATTGTTAACAGTAGAAATAATCAAAACACAAAACCATCGAAACTAATAGTATTTGTACTCTCTTTATTGTGTATTTTCATCTCAAATCATAACCATCTCTAAAATTTTTCTATACATAGCCTCAAAAATAATTTTAAAGGACGGAGTAAAATTTAATAATGGTCGTTGAAGTAGAATCTTTATTTCAAAAATGCCTCAAATTTGGATTTCAGAACAAGACTATCGAAAACTGCCTTAGCCTCTTTTTGATGACGTTTCGAATCAAAAGGATGAAAAAGGGATTGGACGATGTAAATGACAAATGTAGAAGATACGTTGAGCTTTGCTTTGAAAGAGCCGTAGAAAATTCTATTAACCAGGCGTCTGATATGCCATTCGAGGTATTAAAGTATTTTCTAAGCAGTAAATCTATCAATGTATCTGGAGAACGCATCTTATGGTCCTTAATCGAGTCGTGGGTGCAAAAGGACCCATCGGAGCGAATGTCAATTGTTCCCGAACTTTTGACGTACTTATGTTTTCAGGATATCGATGACAAGCTGGCTGCGGAAATAATAATGTCTCCTATTATCCGAAGAAACAACCTGTACAAGAAATTAGGGGACCCTAATGTGACTCTGTCTAAGCTGAGTGACAAACAAAAGGCCGAGATAGTTTTCAGCTGCAATAATCCCAATCCAATCAATTCTGAAGCTCGTTTGCCTGGAAGTGTCTATTTTGTGCTGAAGGAGAAATCAAACAGTCGCGGGAGTTTTGGCAAAGACATGTTCATCTCCTACGATGATAATCTCGACGTATGGAGAAAGTTGGGAGAGATAAATTTCCGGATATTCAAAATTTTGAGGATTGCCCACCGAGTGTACATCTTAAAATTAGAATTAATTATAGATGGATTTTACACCACAGAAGGATACGTCAATGGCGCCCTCATACACGACCTTTTGAAGAATGAGTCAAAGCCCATGGCCCAAATCCCCCCTCCGATGCCTTTTTTCTTCTTTTACGTTGAAGCCTTGGGTCATGTTTACTTCTTGAATGAACGCTACGGCCATCCAATAGTACTTCAACAGTATGTCGATGAAACTGACAGTTGGATCAACATCACACACAGGCAGCCCATGGATATTGTAGCAGCCGTGGGCTACAATGATCTGATTTATGTCATAGGCAGGAAAGAGGGCTTGATGATTTTGGAAGTCTACGACCCTTTGTTAATAAACACATGGAAGGTGTTATCGAGCCCTAACGTCCAACGCTCCGGAAAAGCGGAAGCAGTGGTTTATCAAAAGAAGATTTTTCTGATCGGGGGTTTCATTGACAATGGAATTATTTACGCGATAGAGGTCGAAGTGTACAACCCTATTCGGGACAAGTGGACGAAGTACCCTAACCTGCCGGATATTTTCATAGATCCGATGTGCGCGGTGGTGAAAGGTCGGCTGTACGTGTACAAGAAACAGAACTTTTATCGACAGCACCAGTCGATGGGAGCGTACTGGGATGGATCTGGAAGGTGGAAAGTCATCGACGGCCAGTCCTCGCTGCGACTTTTGTCTATCTGTACCATCGAGGGAGAAGACGCGGTGAGGGAAATCATGGAGAAAAACAAAGCTGTGGATATTTCAGAATGGAAAGAGAGTGGGCTTGAAAAGGAAATGTTCTTGAAATCTGAAGACTAAATAGTATTAATCAAAGGTCAAATTTCCAAATGACCAACAGCTGTATTCAAAACATGTATTCAGGTAACTAGCTAATAAATCATCTAAATTTTTGACCCAACGTCATTTATAGTGATTAAATAGTTTCTGGGATATGTTGCTTCAAAGATAGTTTATTCATGGCCATCTAGACACATAAGGCTCCAATCTGAAGAGAGCGTGCAAGATTTCAGACTGGAGTTGCGCTGTTGTTCAAAAAGCGATGATGACGCGAAATAGTAGGCAGAACGCCACTCAAGATTTCGAGCTTCTCTGGCCTTATGTATCTAGATGGCCATGTTTTTTTTCTGGTTCCTTTTAAAAACTCATTGAGTAAGATAGAAAGGTTTTCATGAAGAAGAAAGAAACCATGAACTTGCTGGAAGGAATGGAAGGAAGCTTACAATATGTTTAAGGTTGAAATTACTTTCCATTCTAGAGATTCTTGAATTCTTCCATCCCCATTTCGACTGGGTGTAAGTAGAGAGTGTAAGCGTGTCCGTTAGAATCAGTCAGCCGAGGAGGTGGGGAGGGTCTGGAAAAAGGGTTCGATTGAAAAAGAACTCCGCCCGGAAGAGCACCTGTTCCTTTCCCAGGGCTCGAAAAGGGGCGGTGCCACAATTATGATAATCCCGCAGAAAGGGCCCCTTCCTTAATGAGTTGGAATGTGAGGATGCCATTTATCAACCCTCCTTTCAGAACGCCCTCCCCTGTGGTGGTCGGAAGTCGCTTGGAGAAACAGAGAAGCCCCCATCTTGGTAGAAGTTTAGTCGGCTTCTTTGCACAAATTCTGTTTGATTTGTCTATGAATCTCATATCGGGGCCCGGGAGAAAATGCTACTGATAAAAGGGATATTTAAAGAAAAGTATTTTTTAAAGTAAAATGATAATATATCCGTCAAACTCCTCATTGATTAACAAACATGTGAGCCTAAGAAATTGAAACAAAAGTTTTCAAAGAGGTTAATGTGGTCTTTAAAAAAGTTCTGGCAGTGTTTTCTCATGGCATATACAATAGACAATAACAAGAATGAAAATGCTAAGTATTTTCAATAACATTTAAAATAAAATTGCTAAATCTTCTATTGAAAGTGCTCCAAATTTAAATTTTATTCCTCTATTCATGTTTTAAAATTGTCATTCTGCATTTTTTTTTTTTTTTTTGAATTTCCATGCTATTGGGTTTTTGCATTTTAGGTTATATTTTTGAAGTAAAAAACACTACTCTAGAGCTTAAGTACTTCAATGCATAAAAGCACATATATTTAAATTGATTGAGATAGTTTTAAAAATATTTTGAAATTTCAATTTTCATCTTGCAAATAAATATGAATTTGTCGTATTTAATAAATTTTCAACCAAATCATTACCGAATGTCCGATAGAAATTTTGGGGTGTCTGAACTGCCCTCCTCGTGCTAATTTTTATTTCCCCCTTACAAGAAAAATGCGAAATTTTTAGTTACATTCAAAAAGATAAAAAAAAAAAAATTCCCCGCTTCTTTTTTAAAAGATGAGTGAAATTCAGGTTCTGTCAGAAATTTTAGATCCTAACACCTCACATCAAGTAAAATAAGTTATCCTTCAGTTATGGGAATCATTGTTAAATATGTTTTGAAAAAAAAATCACGCTATTAGAAATGGTAATAGAGTGTTTTCAGGTGACGTCACGACCAGCTATTTTCTATTAACTGTTAACCTTTGTAGGGCTTTTAACTGTTGCTAAGGCGGTTGCTAGGTAACGAGGTATCTGTTGCTAAGGCGGTTTTTAGGTATGGGATCACGTGATTGCAAATGATCCAATAGAAGAATTCCACGGCTAGTCATTTTCTGTAACTGTTAACCTCTGTAGGGCAAAAAACTGTAACATCTTCTGTTGCTATGGCCGTTGTTAGGTCCGAGTTATGTGATTGAAAATGCTCTATAAATAGTACCTTCAATTTAATTTGTTGATGGAGAGACTTGTGCATACTAAGAAAAAATATCGGCGAGGATAATAGAAATTTTCCAACTGTATTAAGTCATTTGCACAGTATTTTTAAGTGCTAGATTTTTTCTCTTCTTTTACATCGTTTTTTTTTTGTCTTCTTTCACATCTTTTTTCTTTTTTTTTTTTTACAATTCTATAAACGATATCTACCACTCGGGCTAAAACCCTGGATAGGGAAAAGAAAAATGAAAATTCTGTGGCGTATAACTTCAAGATTACCCCATAACTAAAAAACAATGGTTAATTAGTAGAGGAAAAATCTCTACGAAAATTTCCTTCCCTAAAATTTCTCTGGTTAACATACACGAAAGGCGCTCGCTTCGGTATCTGATGAAAAGTAATGAATGGCATAAATAATCAACACGCGGAGTAATGAATAGTTATGCCGCGTGTCCTCGTTTGTCAGGCTGTCACCAACCTCCACCCCTTGTTAATCACTCAGTGGAGGCCGTTGCTTTAACGATGGGTTGTCTCCTGTTTTGTTAGCGGCTTATATGAAACACGAGAGCTGGCTCATTCAGTGCTGTTTTAAATAATTGAAAAATGCCTTTTTAAACATTCTAACAACAAGGGAAATGGGCTATTTTTTTATGAACTGAGCTTTATTTGTTTTCTAATGTTGTTAGATGCAAATTATTAGAAAATAACTGTCTTTAAAGATTGGTTGTCCTTCGAAATTTCTGAAATTTTCTTTTTTCTTTTTTTTTTATTTTACTTACGAATCTAATAGAGGATGGAATTTGATTATATTTCTTTGAGAGAAGAATTTTACGAAAAACAATATTTAAGCGTATCAAAATTATTTTTTTTTCTTACAAAAACTGAACATATTCCTAGATTTTCATTAAGGAATGATGTACTATGTTTCAAAAGTGCCTAGTCTCTCACTACACATTTTGTGTGAACATTTGTGTGTTCTAAACATTTTATGGGTTCTCAATATGGTTTAAAACAACATCTTTTTAAGGTGTACCTCTGTTGTTAAATGAATTTTAGGTACTAATTCATTTACTAAAACTATAGATATCCGCATTTTATTATTAACTCAACTATCTTCTATTTCCAACACTTGAAAAATAAAAATCAACTCCGAGTCAACAGTTTTTGCAAATTTAAAACCTGTTGAAAATATGAAAACAATAAGAGCAATTTAATACCCAAATATTGCTCATTTCTCCCAGGAACAAAAGATCGAGACGGCTTGGAGCGCGGAATGGGGATGTTTAGTTGCACCTCTCCTGGCGCGGAGAGGGATAAATTTAGCAATGCTATTGATTCGCGTTCTAATGAGCGGTGCGATTGCCTTCCATTCCTGTGACTGGACCCATTCCAATGGATGAGAGGGATTTCTGCAGAGCTATTCGGTTTAGACCATTGGTTTACAACATTATATAGCGACACCCAAACTCCATACATTAGTTTAACAAACTTACTGAAGTTTATGTCCACTCCAGCTTAACTTAACGAGTCACTGCGCCTATTAAAATTAAGGTGCCCGATCCTAAGTAATTTGATAAATTGTAACAAAATATTTTTCTAATATATTCTAGTAATATATCTTTTATTTATAAACAATAAAACGTAACAAATGTTCAACAGCGTAATCGTTTTGGTGTAATGTATATGTGTAAAAGTATAGCCTTAAAATTGTCCTTAGATAATCCTTAATAATAATAGTCCTTATTAATTAAGAATTGTCTAGGGATAATAGTTTTTTTAGTGATTTTTTTTTAAAATTAACATAAAAACAGCAAAATTTCTTGTAAAAGATAGTATAAAATTACATTCTAAAGCAATAGACAAGAAGAGGTTTTAAAATGTATTGTACACAACACATTTAGATATAATTTTATATGGTAAATAGGAACGGCATAAAAATAATTGCATGCACAAAAACCTTTTACACCTTTTACACCAACTTACTGTGTTGGGGTGAGTTAGGACCCAGAATGTGTTTATAAGTTATGTTTGACTAGCATGCTTTTGACGGATATGTGTTGTTTCTTCTTAAATTACATTTAACTAATTTTTATACATGCTTTTTTTTATTTTGATTGATATTTTTTATGAACGGCTCAAAGAGAACTCGAAGACTAAAAACAGAAAGTATAGAGTACTAAAAGGGATACCAAAATAGCAGGTTCAACTCTGTATTCAAATACATTAAATAAATCCATAGTTAAAATAAACAGTAATTTTAAACAAATTTTGAGAACAAAAAAAAATATGAAAAAACCTATTAAGTCCGTTTAACTTTCTCACGTATGGATTATTTCAATTAAAATTAAAAGCCATTTATTTTAACCGACTATAGCTTTAAACCTCAAAGAGCTATCTCTCTATATATAATGAAGGTGTCCCTGGGTTCCTGCCTGGGTTCCTGGCTGGGTTCCTGCCTGGGTTTGTCCGGAACAGATTTGGCTCAATTTCTCCAAAACTACCCGTCCGAATCGAACCAAACTTGGTACACATAGGTATGGGGACGGGGGAAAGACAATGACATCAATTTCTAATTCCTAAAACCACCCCTTCACCCCCTTTTAGGCCTTTTTGTAAAATTCGCCTTATTTCTCCACTTAAGAAGATCTGTTTAACTCGCATTGTTGCAAATAATTCAACAAAAACAATTTTAAACATAAACAAAGTATTTAAAGATACAACTGGACTGAAATTGTTTTAAGAACGTTATTAATAATTAAAGAAATTGAAAACTGTCCTTATAAAAAACTTTATGACAGTATTTTCATATTAAAAACTCCATTTTCCTTGAAATTTTATGTTGAAACTGAAAGTTTAGATTGTTGAAATGTTGAAATTAATCTTTAAACTTGAATTATTTTAGTGTAGCTTTTAAAAAAGTTGGTAATAAAAACTAGATCAAGTTTTATTCTCCATCATTATTTTTTCCATGATAGCTTAACGATATTTTTTTTTTCAATTTAAACAGGGGAATGTTAAATATTTTTATTTATGCAGTTGTTTTTTATTAATTACTGGGAAATTCGTCAAAATAGACAAATGGGAGTAGTATCTATATTTTCGGAAGTTGTTGAATGAATTCCTTTCCAAGAATTTTTTCGTGATGCATCACTGCACCGGGAACAACTAGATGAAATGGTGCCAGGAACACCGGGTTGAAAAAGGTACCAGGAGTACGGAGATGAAAAAGATACCGGGAACACTGGGATAAAAATTGTACCAGGAACATCGGGATGGAAAACGTACCGGGAACACCGGGAGGAAAAGTACTGGGAAACTGGGAGGAAAAAGGCACCAGGGACACCGGGATGATTGGTAATTGCTGATACAGAAAATTAGATTCGCAACTTGAGAGAGCATAAAAAATAATTTTATATACTTCACCCGTGCAAGGCCGGGCAAATCAGCTAGTCTCTGATAAACTATCCTTTCCAGTGTTTCCCAACATTTTTCCTGCCCATTCCTACAAAAATTCTTTTGCATCCTATTTCCCGTTTAATATGCTTTAATTCCACGGGAGAATCACCGTATTAGATGTTAAATGTAGCTTTGATATAGTAGTTTGATATAGGACTTGAACCTTGGGGTATTATACTATTTTTAAATTTTGTGCGTAAAACTGTGTCCCACTCCAGAAAGGTGTTTTGAACTGCAGGTTATCCATAAAATTTGAGTCCTAAACAGGGTTTCAGTTTGTTTGTTAGTAACCACAGGTAATTCGTAGTACAACATTTCTTTACAGAACTCCCAGAACTTGTAACTGCCCCCCTTATTCTATCAAATCGCTACCAGGTGGGGCGTTCACCTCACGTTGAGAAAGACTGATCTTTTCTGTTCTCAATAACTGATAAAATTAGTAGTTATGGCGTTTCGTTACATTGTGAACGGGGTCGTTTTCTGTAGCGGTGATTTCCCAGCCTCTCCTCCCGTGTAATCGCATTCAATTACCGCAAGCGGAGAAACAATTCCACTGCGGAGGAGGTGTTGAGGGAAAGGGGGGGTGCATCCTCATTTGCATGATCACTCTCTAAAGTGGGATTCGTCACGCGAACGGTACGAAGTTCCGATGTGGGAAAGTAAAGAATCGAGCCCGGTGGCGATGGGAGCTAGCGGACATATTGTGTGTAAGCGGTAAAAAAAAAAATATCCATTGTATGTATTTTCACCTTACCTACTCATACGCACCGCTTTCCTAACGTGTGCTGAGTAAAATAGGTGTCATAACAGCACTTAATCCCTTATCTTTATCAATAACTTGATTTTGAAAGTTATCAATGAAAGAACAAGGTAGTATTTTACCGATTCCTGTCTTAGGTTTATGAAATGAAAGTAAAAACTAGTCCCTTTCTCATTCATTATATTCTATGCAATGGTATGATGTAGTTCAGGGGTTCCCAACTTCAAGAATTAGCAGAGCATTATTTACAAAAATTACAGTTATCAATTAGTACTTCTAACTTATAACTGTAGCTAATATACATATTTAGATAATATTATTATCTTAATACTGTTATCTGAAGCATTATTTAAAGTACTAAAATAGAATTGGCCCAACTTTGTACCCCAATTATAATTTCTTTTTAGGTACCAAGGACGAGCCTTGTGAGCTCTTTTTGTATTACAAAATTATTTTCTGTGTTTATCTGTGTTATTGTGGATGTTGTTATGGCTTCTGTTAAAGGTAAGTTTATTGTACGTGCATTGTAATTTATATGTCCAATAAATAAAAAATAAGCGTTTTTAGGGTTACAGTATATGTCTTGAACCTCTCTCTGCTCTTAACCATAGATTTTGAGCATCTTTTTATCTTAAGCATCTCTTTGCTTTCTGCTCTTGAGCATCTCTATACTTGTCAACATTTCTTTGCCCTTTAACATCTCTTTGATTTCAAGCTCTTAATTTCAGTGCCTTTTGATACAATTTTATCCAAACCCAAGCTAGCCCTGATATCTTAATTTATCCATTAGAGCCATATTTTTTTTAAAGTGTAGCGCCTCACCTCTTAGCGGACCACTTATGGACAAATAGTTGGAAAATGCTGATGTAATTTTTAACCGCTTATTGACAGGTAGCTAACGAAAATTTATAATTTTTTTTCTTAAAACCTTCTTTGTTTTATGTCAAAGCAAGATAAACCATTTTCTTATGAAACAATTAAAAAAATAATTTCAATACTTTTTTTATATTATTTAATACTAAAGCTTTTTTCCTACAACAATATACATAGCAGGGACCGACTTAAACAATTGGGGGCCCAGAGAAAAAGACCCATTTGGCCCCCCGACATGTTTTAAAATAAAACTTTCATGTATTTTATTTAAAGTAACGAAATCAATCATCTTTATTCCACTGTCAAAAACTTGCCTATTTGAAAGCTTCCATTAATTTTAATTAATTTGGTTTACACTCTTACATTTCCGATCGTACATCTTAAATCGTAAACAAAGAGTTAAAATGAATACTCTTTGCAGTCCGTTTATTCCTTCTAAAAAAGGAGTACCTCAGGGTTCACGACTTGGACCTCTTTTATTTAACATATATATCAATGATTTATGTAAATTGAATCTCTTAGGTAAAGTAATAACTTTCGCGGATGACACAATAATTTTATATTCAGCTCCTTCATACAACATGTTAGAAAACATGATAAATCAAGATTTGGAATTAATTTTTAATTGGTTTTCAAGCAATGAGTTAAAGGTAAATATAAACAAAACGAGTTACATTATGTTTTCTTTAAGATCTAATGATGAAACTAAGCTTAAATTATTCTTTTGTGATTGTAAAATAAAATCTTGTGATAATCATCTGCTTATATACACCCCATCATTAAAATATCTAGGCATTTTATTTAATAAAAACTGGAAATTTAAAGATCATATTAACTCAATCTGTAGCAAATTAAGATATATTCTGTTCAAATTCTACCACCTAAAAAATTTTTTTGATTCTGATTTACTTCTAAAAAAGTATTTTGCTTGGGTTCAATCTCGAATACAATATATGGTATAATAATCTGGGGTGGAGACTACACCTCCAATGTTTTACCATTAATTAACTTACAAAAGAAATTTTTACGTTATTTTCCTGAGAATAATCATCTTTTAAATGTGCATCAGTTATTTATGTTAAATAGTCTACTCTTTTTAAAAAAATTCCCATCATGGGCAACTATAAACTCTAACACTTCATACACTCTCCGCAGTCAAAATTATTTCTTAGTGCCTACCCCTCGTAAAGAAATATACAAAAAACATTTTCAATATATTTCGGTTATTTTATTTAACAAATTACCAAGCCAAATTCAAACATAATCTAATATCAGATTATTTAAAAAACTTTGCATTGCTTTTATTCTAGACCAAAATAATGTTGAAACCCTAATTTAATTTGTCAGATTTACATGCAATCTATGTTCTCTTATTCTTCCTATAGTATAAATTTAATTGCCAGCCAAGCCATTCTCGTTTTATTTTTTTTTCTTTCTAAGTAAAAAAGATAAATTCTTCTCCAATTCTTCCACCTGTTTTTTTTTTACCTTGCCCATGGACGAGCAGTTGCTCCTTTGGGATAGCCAAATATCAATGTTTATTATTATTTTTCTTGTGTGTATGTTTTTTATGTGACTTTTTTAAATAAATTTGATTTGATTTGATTTGATTTTTTAAACTTTGTAGGCGTTTAGGAGGGGGCCTGGGTAAGTGCCCCAAAAGCTCTCCCAGACATCAGGCCCAGATATATAGTAATTTATATTCTCACCCAGAGGCTTGAACCCCGAGGTGATGAGCAGTTTGAAATTTTTCAGCTAAACCTGAAACTATCCGGGAATGTATTAAAACACGATCCAATGGAGAATTGATTGTGTTTTACGAATGAGATTAGTCCACTGAAGGTACATCTTTTATAGTAAAATTTATTGTCCAGCAGTATTATTTTCGCTACAACCATTCCCTCGATTTATTTATACCTTCATGAGTAAAAAAATACAGTAAAATTTAAACAATCTAGCCCTTTCAGAATCGAGCCTCAAACAGAACTCTTACTTAGATGATAAAACTGACGGAAATATCCAATAGCCCCTATTTTCATAAATTCAAGTAAATCTAACTACATTTAAATAAGTATTCAATTAATTAGCCCTAATTTGAACAGAAAGAAAAAGTTTTTTTATGAATGCTTGTATTTTGTCCCATTCATTCTCGTGATGAGGATGAATGGGACTGGTTAAAAAAGGTAAGAAATTTACAAAATAACAATGCTATATTTAAAATTATAACAAGTTACAAGTACAGGGGGACTTGCCCCCATAAGGAAAAAATTCCATTTGAAAAAAAAATGACATCGCTTTTGATGGGTTTGTACTTTTTAGAGCACATAAGTTTTTACACCCCGTTTCAGTTACCTTATCAGAAATTGAGTTGAATATAGCAGTTTATTGATGGAATGTTTAGAAAACAGAAAATGAATTGATGATGGAACTGTCTCATTCATCCCCACAACTATTGTCTCATTAATCCCCATACCCACTTTTTTTATAAAACTAAAAGTATAGGCTTGTAAAATAATCATAAGTTTTCTCCATTTAAATTGTAAAATATTCTAATATAAGCACATTATCAACACACAGTAAAGGTTTTAGCTTTAGTTAGAACATTTTTAATAAACTTTTATAGAATTAAAACAAAAAAGTTACTTTTGGTAAGGAAATTCACATTTTGTAATCCAATTTATACAGGCATAAAAAATTATGTTAATGAACAAATTTGTTGAATAGGCATTACTATCTATTGGATGAAATATCAAACATATAAAGGGAATTTAAGATAAAAAAAATTTCATTCGTCCCGTTGTGGTCATTCAAATGGAAGTAAGAACATATTAAAGAAAGCACCAGGAATTTCTGATTATAAGGCATTTTTCCACTGTAAATAATTAATTTTCGAATAGATTTCAAGAAAAAAGGATGTAATAAAAAAAATGTTTCATGTAAAATGGTTTTATCCCAAACATCTAATTAAAAGACCATGATAAATTTGTATACACATGTTATAGAAATTATTAGACAAAACTATTGGTATTTTTTACTACACCCAAAATAGCAAAAAAGTGCTGTCTGAATTTGAAAATAGACATAACTATGTATGAAATACATATTATTTTTGAACCATTGCTAAAGCAATAACTGGGGAAATTTTCTACCTTAAATCCAGCAAAACAAAAAAAAATTCAAACTTGGAAAATCATTGAAATAATCAGCTAAAAAATGGGTTAAATTTTCAAGCTTAAAGGTGACCATTATTCAAGGTATGATTCAAGCTGGACGTGGTACAATTTTCTTTTTTAAATCCAGCTAAACTACAGCGTTTTTGCTGTCTTGAATAATGCTTACTTTTAAGCTTGAAATTTCAACCCTTTTTAGATGGGATTCAAGCTTGACGTGGTACAACTTTCTACTTTAAATACAGCTACACTACGGTGTTTTTCAAATTTGATACAGGTAATCAAGCTTGAGCGCTCCAGCTTGATTCAATCCTATTTCAATCTTACTGTGCTATCTGGGTATCCTATGTTTTTATGGAAAATTATGTTTGCTTCTATCTGAACACAATTTCTTACGATTAATTTTCAACAGTAAATTTTCGCAGTTATTGTTTCTGTTTTTTTTTATTAGTTAAGATCCTTTTATTCATCCAGTCATCACAAGACTCATTCGAGGTCTTTAAATAGGAAAAATTCTCCACATTTACAAACCCATTGGAAGCATCTTTACATTTTCAAGTTCCTAAACCATCAAGGTTTATTTTGACTTCTAGGTCTTTTTCACGATATTCCTTAATAACCCTCGAATAAAATTTTAAAAATTAATAGAAAAACAATTGATACTTTCTCCTGATCTGAAATCTCAGTTTTACTCGTTAGTAAATTCCAACAATCCTTCCTAAATGCAACAACCCTAACATTGTAAGATGCAAGTGAACAGAACTCACCTGTAGTAAGGGTGATATCCCTGCGCTGAGACATGGAGATCCATGGGGATGGGTCCGTAGCCATCATGGGGCTGCATGGGGCCCAGGGGCTCCCCTGGATAGCAGCACTGGCAGGGCAAGGGGTGGGTGGCCCCGAACACCTGGGGGGCTCCACCGCGAAGGGGGTGGCGGTCGGCTGTGGCCATTCCAATCAGAAGAACATGCTCAGTTTTGTGGATTGCTCTTGTGATGTGCTTTTTCAAGAGTTACGTTCTCAGAAAGAAGTTATTGCAGCGAGTAACATCTCAAGCACTTCTATCTTTTCATAAGCATAAACTCACTGCAGGATAAAAGTCCTTTTTTGTGACTTTTGTGCATTGAAATTCACGGAGAAAATATTTTAGTTAATAGAAACAGTAATTCAAATCATCCATTCCATTTGATTGATAGAAATCTATTTATGACTCTTTAGGAAGAATTCATGATTAATATACAGTTTTGTAGACTATTCATTTACTATCACACCAGGCAAATTATTTCAGATCCGCTCGAAGCTTAAGATGAACGATTCAGAAAGATTTCAACAAACGAATTTATAGATGTGTACAGAAAATTATCTGTGCTTTGATTTCCTTGAATAGTTAATTTTATGTTTAAGATTACATAATCAAGATACGGTTTATCTGGTTGTTTCCTCACAGAGGACAATTTAAGAGTGAACTTAGTTCAGCTTCTAAGAACTAGATTTACTTTTTTGCTTCGCCTTGATCCATGATCCATTCCAAGAAAAGAATCACGTCACCAATCATCAGCACTATGATCAAAGCATTGGATCACTAAGTCTCATCTGAACAGCACATAAATGTTTTGACAATATTGCATCACTGCTGAACGAGTTATTTCGCGCCACATCTGTGAATCAAGAATTGTTTCACTCTCTATTCACTAACAAACAATCCAGAATTAGTGATCACAGAAGAAATCCTCAACAATAAAGTCAGTTAATTTCTGCGATAAATCTCGATCGGGAAGAAACACAGACAAAATTTCTCACTCATCAAAGCACGTTTTTAAGCAGCTGGATGATCAGAACCACCACCACCACATTGTAACCGCCGTGACATCTTCCAATCACAGTCTCGATGTCAATCGAAGCCTTTTCTTCAAGAAGCGAGCACATGGAGCAGCGAGCTGAGCATCGCGCATCGGCAGCGCTGTCGTGCGAGCGAGCGGAAGGTAAACAGAGCGAGTTGAGAGAAGGCGGCGGGGAAGGGGGGAGGGAGCGGGCGAGGGCAGCGCCAATCAGAGCCGCCGGCCGCCTCCGCGAAAAGGTGCCGCTGGAGAACAGTCCCAAAGATATAACATTGGTGTTAAACTTCTGACTTTCATTTTACATTCTTACCCGAAAAATTAATCAAAATTTTTTTTTCAATTTCACTAACTTTTATTTCACAATAACTACTACATACAAACTATAAAGAAACATATATTAATCGCCAAGGGGATAGAACCCGTATAGGCGAAAGATAAATTACTGAATAATTGTTATATTTACATATTTGAAAACAAAATAATTTTAAATGGCACAGCGAGTCAGTGGCGGATCCAGGGGGGGGTGGCACTCTGGAAAGTGCCCCCCTTGAACCCAAAAAATCACTCATAAATACGAAAAAAAGGCCCAAAAAGTACTAAAACCCTACTTTTACAGGTCAAATTTCAAAATTTTTTCTGGAGGGAGACCTTCATACCCCCCAGTGGTACCTAAAAGGAGATCTTAAGTGATACTTTTTAGAAAATCCCCAAAATTTTGACATTTTTCTCAAAAGGTATAGTAGATGGTCTGAAAAAATGCCCCCCCCCTTGGAGCCGGGCTGGATCCGCGCCTGCAGAGAGTACAATAACTAAAATCTTTGCTTCTCTCTAAGATATTGAGAAAAAAAAACATCTTAATTTACTATTTCAATTAGGAATTTATAAATAATAAGCGTTTAAAAGTGGATAAATTTGGAATAACTTGTAAATCAAAAGGTGAAAAATCTGTATAGTTTAGGTGCAAGATAAAAAAAATGCTTGTGAAAAACTTCCTTACAGAAATGAGGAATTTGATAAATAACTGTTGGTCTTCTGTCTGAGATATTATTTTTTAAATTGCAAAAATTTTTATTACGTAATAAAAAGAATATAATACGAAAAAAAAGCGATGTGGCGGATCGGTAAAAGATTTAATTTTTTTAAATCAGGAGTAAAAGGAGAATTTAATAACTAACACATTTTATTTTGGATTGATATTAAAGGAAATAAATTAGTTTTATACTCGCCACCCCATATCATTATTCCGTAATTTATTAATGAATAAAACCATGAATAATATAAAGTGAATAAAAATGATTTATGAATTTTATTTTCACCGAAATTTTGACGCTACTCATTAATGTGCAGATCTTTCAATATTTTTTTGCTCTGAATATTTCTCCACAAAATGCTTTTTTAACAAGATTTTTCTTAAAGAGATTCTTGTAGTGGTTGTTATTTAGGCAAAAATTTTTCTACAGCTGGGAATTTTTCATTATCCCATATGATACAATTTCATTCATTCAATATTTTCCTCTCATTCAGTTTGGTCATATACTTTTGTAAAATTATTGGATTTTTAAATTTCTGTATAGGATGTGATTATGATTAGAGTTGAGGGTAAAGGAAGTTAAGATTATTACCTATTTTTATATGTTGAAATTATGTTTTCTAATAATGAATATAAATAATCAGTATTAGTCATGCGTTCAAGTGTAAAAAATTTGATATCATATTCTCTCTGAATTATTACAGTTATTCCTTATTGTTTTTTCACAAATTGTTTAGAATTTTTTTAATGCTGGGGTTAAAAAAAAACATATTTGGAGGGACTCACCTTTGAGTTTTTCCCCTTTTTCCTCTTTATTCAATTATTGTCAAAAGTCACATATTTTAGGGAGACGAACAAGCATAGGGACCTTATAAAAAGAAAGAGTCTCTGGACGGCGCAATTAGGTTTGGAAGCAGCGCCCCCCTCCAATCTCAGCACCTTTTTATCTCCAAATAGAACTCACGTCAGGATACACGAAGAAATGTTTTCATATCATCGTAGGATTGTTTGCAACAAAGTATGAAATACTTTAAAAAATTAAATTTGTGTCATCATAGACATATAGTCAAAGAAAAACACAGAAAGAAACATGTGTCACTTATCATTTTAAAGAATGTGATATTGAATTTTTCACTTTTGAAAGACTGTAGTAAAGAGATAAAATGGTAGTGGTTTGAAGTTATCGAATTTTAATAGGAATTAGTTTTTTAAGGAATTTTGGGAGTACTTCCTAAGTCCTAAGATGATTCATTCTTATTTTCTATCCTTGTAATGTCCATCTTCTCACATGTTTTAAGTGCCTTTTTAGAAGGTATTAGGTAAAATCCCAGTGAAACTGAAAAAAGTTAGATGGTTCAGTATAGTATGTAGTATGTATGTTTGTATCTAAATGTAGTTTACCTTTGCTCACCAGCAAAATAAAATAAATTAATGTTTTTAATGTTTGCCGTGAAATAATATCTTACTTATTCTGAAACTATCTTTTACATTATCACTCACTGTGTAAAACAAAATCAGCACTGTGAACGATTAACGAATGTTAAATCCATAGTTAATAGTCTTATTGGTATAGAATTTTTCCGGTTTTTCAGATGATTCCAGCAACAACGAGCAAACTCCAATTTCAGCTCAAGATTTATTATAGGAGAAGAAGAAGGTGGAAAATGGGGGAAAATCACATTTAACAAAGAAAATATCTTTAGAAAGATAACTGCGTGTCAGCGGGGGAGGAGAAAGGCCACTTGAACACCTCAACGGCATCGGTCTGTATTTTTTAAACAAAATTAAGTTTACTAAAAAGTGCATCCAGTCGTGCTAAAAGGACCATCAACCTCCAAACTTTCGTTGACCCTTATCAACCCCTACCTTTATCCACCCATTTCAAAAACTTCTTAAAAAACACCCCTTTAAAAAAAACAATTGACACCTTTGAGATTCCATGGATAAGCCAATGTTTAATTTCTTACTACTTGCTTGAGTTATGTTCAGTCTAAATTTATTCTGAATAATAAATAGCAACATGGTAACATTGACATGTGATTATTTAGCCGAATTCCCAGCTTCTCAGAGCCAATGAGAAAAAGTTGCAATTTTAAAGAGATCTGACATCGAGTCGAGACTTCTCATTGGCTCTGAGAGACTGGGAATTCTGCTATTTAGGCATATGTTGTAAGATTGGACTCAGAAAAGTGAATATCATTAGTGTTGCCAATGAGACGTTAACAAATATCTTCACGAGGGACATAAAAATCGTCCTTTCAACGATATGATTGAGTGCGATCTCTTCCCCCCTCTCCATAATTTCCTCCTCTCCAAAGAAGCTCCTTTCGTTAATCCTTTCAATCCCGCACCGCCCGATATTTCCATTAATCCCACAGAAAATTACGGGCGGCCAGAACTTACAGAAAGATTCTGGAAATGGGTGCGGAGGAGGGGGAGGATCGAGCGAATGATTTGCGTGTTCGAACGATCGAAAGCGTGGAAATGGAAAAAGAGAGCGGCGAAAATAACCCCTTACGGCGGGAACACATTTCTCAGAGATTTTCGAACAGCCAGAACGTTCCCTCGCCTCCCCCTGATCGCCCGAAGATTTTCGCCTCGTTGTTTTAAACATTCGCCACTCGAGCGCACGTGACCTGCCTACCGACTTGCAAACGATACTCGAGGGGTGGCGGCTGCAGAAAAAAAAAAGACCGAACGCGCCGAATAATAAAGTTCCAAGATGGAACGAAGCAGGGAAACCTCATTTCCATGTTAATTCGGAATAAAGGAAAAGGCACACACTCTCCTAATGAATTCTTTACACTGGTCTCCTCGACGTAAACGGACTTGTGTTTTGGCTGATTGGATTAGGGCAAGTTTTTTTTCTCCGCAGGATCCCCGGGTAAGGAGGGAAAAGCAGCATACAGAGCGGTTATCGGATCAGAAATGATGTTTTATCGCTGTCACGATTCCTCAAATTGAATTGTGTTGTTTGGAATGGGACGATTCTTTTGAGGGTCTTTCCGTGGTGGTTATGTCACATAAAGTTAACTGTATTACACCCGTATTGACCAACACGAGTTACTCTCGAATTAGGAGTGATATCTCGCATTCGCGAGTTAACGGTATCGACCAGTCCAAAATACCTTAACTCTAGAGAGAGAAACAGCACTGAACTTGACTCCTCAACTTTCCCGAGTTAGTCTCGAGTTAACAATAAACATAAACAAAATGGAGGCGTTAGGTGATGTGATCGATGTTGATTCTTGGCTTGATTTTGAATTAATACAGCGGATTGAACGCAGACAAAGAGTTTTTAACATTCGGAACAACGACTTCGACGAATTGGATGACCTGGACTTTAGAAAACGGTACCGATTCGATAAAAGCACAGTTGAGATGGTTCTGGAAGAAATCGGCACAGAGTTAGAATCGCAAACTAATAGAAACAATGCTGTGTCTCCTCTTTTGAAAGTAATGACAGCGCTTCGGTTTTTTGCATTTGGAACTCATCAGATCAACATTGGGGACATATGCAAGATTAGCCAGCCCTCTACCTGTACGATTATAAATGAAGTAGCAAGATGCCTGGCGAAGCTACGACCTAGGTATATTTATTTACCTCAGTCGGAAGCTGAAAGACAGGAAGTAAGTTTTTAGAATTTTTAATTATCTATTGTTTTCATTTATCGGCTCTCGTAACATATAGATTTATGCTATATATAAGTATTTTGAAAATAATCATTAGTATACTGTTGCATTAGCCAGGTGCAAATATTGCCTATCGAACTATATTTTCCTCGTTTTACAAATTGCAAATGACAATTAAAAGCTTAATTATTTTAACTATTAGTTTTCAATAGATGTTTTGCACTACTCTTGGCAGTTGCATCCAACTAATGTAACAGAACTACTTACTACAAAAAAAAACCCTGTGAGAAACACAAAATTGACATCAAATTTAAAATAAAATACCATATGAAATATAAATAGTTATTACATATCGAATTTATTTTTCATGCTCTGATTTATTTTTAATTCCCCCCCCCTCTTATTTTAGAAACCTTTATTTGCATAAATGTAAAATCCAGTAACCCGACTTGGATAATATAGATAGAAGCACACACACTCATGCACAGTACTGAAATATTTTATGAAAGTATTTTTAAATATAAATTTTGGTATTACATTGATTTTTCTAACTGCATGTTTATGCAGCATTATTATTGAAGTAAATAGGTAAACAATAGCGCTGTTTGTAGTGTAAATATCCAGGGTCACTACTAGATGGCGCGGCTACAGGCTTTCTTCCGAGGGAGAAATGTGTCTGTTTTCGTTTTGTATTCATTCGTGGGTTTCCTGTGGTCTAAAGAACAAAGGCGGGCTTGTTGTCAAAATTAAATTCTTTGTTATTAAACTGACTAAGCTTGCGATTAATCATAGCTCAGTAACTTAAGTAAAAATTTTTTTTTTCAGTTCTGTGTTAAAAATACAAACCATGCTTACTTATTTTCTCCATTTTAGGTGAGCCAGAAGTTTTATTATGAGTTTGGTTTCCCCTCCGTATTAGGGGCTCTTGACTGCACCCTTATTAAAATAGCCAGTCCAGGAGGCCCCAGAGCTGAGACATTTCGTTGTCGGAAGGGTTTCTTTGCACTGAATGTGCAAACTTTGGCCGACACAGATCTGTTCATCAGGAACATTGTGGTGAGATGGCCAGGCAGTGCTCATGACAGCACTATTTTCGACAACTCCTACCTAAGAGCTCATCTGGAGACCGAAGTGCCTCACCACTACCATGTTTTGGGGGACAGTGGCTATCCTCTTCGATCGTACCTCATGACCCCATTCCTTAACCCCACTGGAGTCGATCAGAGAAGGTATGTAATGAATTACACTTCAGGTCAGTTACAGAGGCCTTGGCTTTTTTGTTAAAAATACTGATAAATCTTTGTTTTTCCAATTTTTATTGTTTCCCAAAATTTATCTTTTTAAATTTGGCATTTTTACAGATACAACTCAGCGCAGATCCGTGCCAGAAATGTTGTCGAGAGGCAGTATGGGGTTTGGAAGCGGCGATTTGCTTGCCTCGGGATTCCCTTGCGCTGCCGTCTGAAGAACGCACAGAACATCATTCTTGCCACTGCGGTTCTCCACAACTTGGCCACGACTCTGGGAGATGTTCTCGAGGAAAAAGAAATTTCCCCGGATGATGACGACTTCATCAACACCTCTCAGCAGATAGGTGGAATTGCCAAGAGAAATTCCATCGTGTCAACTTTTTTTTCCTAAATTAAGTTTATGAATAGGGCTGGGATTTGCATGTAATTACAGATATTTTCAAAAACCTGAGATTACGGAGATTTTTCAAATTGTACACTTTTTAAGGGATTTTGGATTGTTTCAGACCATTTTTATTTTAAAAATTTTTACTTATATCAGTTTATTTACTTGTTTTTAAACATTTAAGTTATAAATATATATTTTGCTACATATGCATCCATTTATCAATAAATTTAACTAATTTTTCCAACTAGTGTTATAAATTTTTTTTCAAAACTAGAAATTTTGCATTTTGAATATTTTTTGGTCAGTTAAAAATCATTAAAATTACAAAATTTCTTCCTATTTTTAAATACATATTTAGTAATTTTTGTTACATATTTACCTAAAATAAATACATAGATGTATGTATTTTGAGTTTTTAATTACATGGAATCACAGGCCTATTTATAAATATGCTTTGATTTTTTTGATAAATTTTTTACATTCTTGAAGTTTCTAATGTCTCTTAACCAAGTTCTTTACAAAATTATTTGATTGAGATTGTACATTTGAGATTATTTTTTCATTTTTTTACTGTGTTACACAGTATTTAAAAGAGATGGCATTATTTGTATGTGAATGTATTTCTGATTTGATTTCTTCCCAATATCTGCCCGAACTGTGCTCTAGTTTATTCTGTATACCTCGATCGTAGTTTTGTTAGGCATCTTGTAACATCATTTATTATATATCTGGTAGATATGTCTGGCTAATCTTGCAAATATCCCCTATATTGATTTTTTGAGTATCAAATGCAAAAAACCACAGAGCTGTCATAACTTTCATAAGAGGTGAAACCGCATTATTTCTATTAGTTTGTGATTCTAACTCAGTCCTGATTTCTTCCAGAACCATCTCAACTGTGCTTTTATCAAATCGGTACCTTTTTCGAAAATCCAGATCATCCAAATCGTTGTTTCGAATGTTAAAAACTATTTGTCTGCGTTCATTGTGCTGTATTAATTCAAAATCTGTACCAGAAAGATTATTATCCATGTCATCTAAGCTGTTAATTTCAAATAGAAAAATATTTGGATCTCCTTTCAGTACATTGGATTAAATGCAACTCTTTGAAGAGTGTGTGAAATGTTAAAGATCAGTGATCTTTTTGACTGTGCTAAGTACATAAATTCAATTAGCAGTTGGCTAAAACATGTTTTTCTTGAAAAAAATTTTTGTATGTGTTTTACAAATATAATTACAAGACATCACTAAGCTTATTTAAGCACTAATCATGATTTTTTCCTAACCTCTTTAGAACTTATATTCTTGTTTCTAAGAATTAAAAACTTTGTACCATTTAACCTTTGCAACTTTGATCATTCAAAGCTGAAGGGTCCACTAAAAAGGTTTGCGTTAAAGATGTTAAATCTTTGAACTATAATTCTAGGTCCACAAATGTATTAGCTTTATTTAAATAAGAAATTGAGAAAACTTAGACCTTAGAGTTATCAAAGTTGCAGTGTAAGTTTTATATAAACACAATATTTTTTATGCAGTATTGTATACTCTCTCTCTCTCTCTCCTTCTAAATTGATGTACTATCTTTAAAATAAATTTTATACTTTTCTTAATCAAAAGAAATTAAAATTGTTTGTGATCCTTTTTAACTTATATCAAATTTAATACAACTTTTCTTAAAGACATTTAGCTTTATTACATTTCAACATTATAAAAAAAATTATTTACATTTATTCCATTTCATCTTCCATATGTTTTCTTGCCATAACTTCATAATAAAACCGTCTGGCTGATTCGGCCTCTGCTCTTTCTTCCTCGGCCTTCAACTTGGCCAATGCAACCTTCACTCTTAACTCGTGCTCTGTTTTTTCCCACTGCATTCTCAATTTCGACTCCTCTTGTTTGATTTTTACCTCTTCAAGAGTGGCGGCCTTCCTCCCTTCCGCCGCGTCCACAAGGGTTTCTACGGCCTTCTCTGATAAATTTGGCCTTCTTTTGCCACCCTTTTGAAGAGGGATTTTTTCACCGTTTTTTCTTGAGGTAGTGGGAGTCTCTACCACTAGAGGTTTCAGCCCTGGCTTGACAGTTAGTGGAATTTTTTGGACTGGTGCTGCTGTTTTGCCCTCTGGCATCGATGCAGGATTGGAAGGGGATTCCTGAAATATAAAAAGTTTATGTTGCCTCTCTAGTGTAAAGTTGACACAATGAATATTTATTGTTAGTGTTGCTGCCAGACTTCTAGATTTCTTACAAAATCAAAGCTGAGTTTGGAACAACAGTATTATCTTCGGTTAACATTTCAATTGGTGCTAAAAAAAATTGCCATAAAAAGCCTCATATACTTCTATCTAAATTTGTGGTTAACCCTATCATTTAAAGCCCTCATCTAATAACCTAAAGGTACTTAACTTGAGTGAAGAATATTAAAATATGTTTAATGGTGGATGATTTAAGTGTTCAAGTATTCAGGGTCGTTTTGTGATTTATCTTGGAAATAATGATCACTGATTACACTCTTGACTTGATGACCAATCTGGAATTCCTGCCGCCTAGGTCCCTATGGTCCAGATAAGACAATATCACCTTCAGAACCCCCTACTCATGCAATTGCTTTGTTAATTAAATTAATTTCTGCAGGTAAACATTAAAAATGCTAATTACCTTTAAAAAATCCTCTTCGCTCATCAGGTGAACCTCAAAACTTTCCAGAAAGCTGTCTGCTGATGGCGGTATGGCTTCGTCATTGGTTGCAGCAGAATTCGATGGTCCAGCCACTTCATGTGTGAGAGCTGGAAATTTTAAGAATCTTATTACCTACCTATTACATAACTAGTAAAAAACAAAAAGCTACTATGGTTGAAAATAGTTCTATAATTTACTATTTGTACATGGTTTGTGAAATTTTTATGACTAAATATCAAGTAATATTGTGCTTAAGTAAAATTGCATTTACAGATATAAATAGTCATGTTTATGAGTATTGACTGAGAAGAATATTAACATGACATACTTTTGACAAATAATGGTACTTATGGAGTAAATATCTCTAATCGAAATATATTTAGCAACATGTATTTATTATCACATTTGACATTTAAATGAGCATTGCAAGTTGAGATACTTTAATGGCGTGTTTAATTATGATATTTGATTATTTTTGTCAATTTAGCCTGACTCTTGCACCCAGCTAATCATTAAGAACCCAATTAACATTGACAATATATCATTTCTTTCATTATCATAACTATTTATTTTTCCTCTAATTATTGCAAATTTCATCCACTTTTTTTAATCTTATTTCACCCCTGACAACTTACCCCTTTTTTCAACTTACATGTGCATCCCCCATACCTGAATCCTATGGCGGAGCAGCACGTGAACCCCCCAGGAAAAATGAAGCAATTAATAAAAATAAATGGAAAAGTAACATAAATTGTACCTTTCCAAATGGTACCATCAAACAGGAATGAGCTTCCAGTCTCCTTTCCATTCAAAATGTCAAAAAGAAATTTTATTGCATAATTTTGACAGCTTTTAGTACTTGACAAATTTTTTGTCTTCGACAGCACATTTACTTTTGTGGTTTTAAGAGGGTTTTAAAAGAGTAAAATAATTTCATTTTCTTATTAATTGTTGGGGAAAATATTTTTGGTCAAAATAACAATGAGCGACAAACCAAATTATAAAAGACTATTTCAACTAGATTTTCATTAGCATATTAATTGTGTATTCGAATAGTCTTCATTTATTTTAGTTAGCAAAATGGAATGCTACTTCTTGTTGAATGAGTGAATTGAGTTACATGTAAAGTTTATTTCATTAACCTTTAATATAAATAATAATGGTAGTGAGATTGATACCAAATTACATTTTCATAATATAATTTACCAACTGGTTTTTAACTCCCCTTTGAACAACCCACAAGCCAACACTGCCTGACCAACCAGAATACCCATAGGTCACTTGAACACTGGTCATTGCTCTTGTTATTGTCATGGACATTGTGTTGTAGATGGTTACACCCTGAGTACTCCCTCCTTCCCATCCTGTCATGCATTGTTGTCAGCCCAATTCCATTAACATTCATAATTTATGTCATTTTTAACTTACCTTTTAAACGACGTTCGTATTCTGCGTCGCAGTCCAGGCTGTTGTCAGTAGGCTCGATGAGGATTCCTATGGAGGACAACTGATGGTCGATCTCTGTTGACTTCAGCTTGCCTGGCCCTCCTCCGGTGCCGCCGTAGACGATCACCTTATCCCCACTCTTCCTCTTCATGGCATTTTTTTTCATGTTTTTAAACTTGAAGTGCAGCTGGCCCGCCGTTCTTTTCGAGCATCCAGGAATAGCAGAAAACTGCTCTGCAATTTGGTCCCATGTTTTTTGCTTCTTCGCATTATACACCGCGTTCGTTTTTTTGCAGTCTACAATCTCTTTATTATCATTTACAAGGGAAGTCAAGACTTCCATTTCAAAAGCCGTGAAATTTGGTGTTCGCTTGGCCATTTTTTTTTTCAATTAAAAAGAATTGATTCCGACCGAATTAAAAGTTATAATCAGAACAGCCAAAAGAAATTTTGATTGTTTTCGCGCCTGTTTTCTTCTTTACATGTGCTTTAGTCACGTGGGCTACTGCTGTCCAATCAGAAGTGTTCTTATAAGTATAGCCCTCCTAACTCTAGAGTATCTTAATTCGATGCTGGTCAATAAGCACAACACTTATTACTAGAGTTAGCTTAACTCTAGAGACAACCTACTCTAGAGTTAGCTATGAACTAACTCGAGATGGTCGATACGGGTGTAAGAGGTTCGTTTTAAAAGAGAGGGAAATGTCTTGGCGGGAACAGATTTTTTTTTCGTTCTATTAGGATCAGTCGTTAACTTAAAAGTATCAGAAATCCTTTCGGGTCACGTTTCTTTTTAAACCTCTCGAATAAAAAATTCAGTCGGCCAGAACCAAAGAGTGTTTTTATTATCACTTGTACAAATAAAAAAAACAATATTCTTTGCCCTCTTAGCCAAAAAAGCTAAAAAGACTTTCTTCCCAAGTATAGCTTTACTAGAGCAGTGATTCTCAAAGTAGCCAATACCATGATAATAAGCTGGGTCCCTTCTAGAACTGATGGGTTAATTTTTGAATAATTTATATTAATTCTATTAATGAATTATTGTAATGTCAAAATGACATGTATGTATTGAGGTTTTGTATTCTTTTTCATGAACTCCTCAACATATTATTAAATAAGTGAATATGAAGCATAATATCCTCATGTTTTCTTTTTTTGTGTTGTGTGTGTTTGATAATTTCTTTTAATGGACCATTATAGCTGACGACCTCATGCTTTCTGTTCATATACTTTTCTTCTCTTCGGCCATTTTTAGAGGGGGGGCTTTAAATAACTCATTAAAAGAAAAAATTCTCAAATTCGTATTTAAATAAGATTTTATACCACCATCCTAGTGAAGCCAATGAAATCATTCACTAACGTTTCTTTTTTTTATCCCAAGTGGAGATAATTATACTTAGAAAACAATTCTACTTTCATCCACACTGATGAATTCCAGGTGCTCTCCACCAACGGGCAGTCGTTTTCCTGCGATATAATTGAAACCAATTCTCGATTTCCGACTATCTTTTCCATCTCCAGTTGATCATCGAATCGAACCTTTTGTATCACCCGTTTATCCGAACTGCCGAAGCATGTCCGAGCGGAAAAAGAATCAGTTCTCCATTCTCTTCCGACCAACCAGATGAGGATTCATTCATCAATCGCAAAAGCGAGAGCAGCATTGTCAGTATTCACCGTATCCAATAGGAGATATTCTCAAAGGTCACGGATGAAGAAACGGCTTTGAAAGCGATGGAAACCTTAATATCCAAAATCGAATTGCATTGTTCGCAATCTATTACCTTTAAGGTGTAATTTTTACCTTTGGCCAGTTATCTCCAGATCTATTAAAACCTATTGGTAGAACAGTTACAAACTTTTGTCATCTTTTACCTCATATATGCCGTGCATTTGTTCATCTATCAACCTTTTGTAATTGCTTACTACTTATGGTCAGTATCAAACAGTCACTAGGTTAATATTGATTACGTGAATAGCAGTACGAAAAAGGCCTTTTTTCAAATTTAGTACCACATTAACGTTAATGTCCTGCCAAACAGTAGCTTATACACCATCTTTAATTAAGATTTTTTAGCATTTCTCTTACGGTCTTAATAATGATAGTCATTAGCAGACGCGGATCCAGCACGGCTCCAGGGGAGGAGCACTTTTCCAGACCATCACCTTTACCTTTTGACACAAAATTTCAAAATGTTTGGGATTTCCTAAAAAGTTTCACTTAAGATCCCCTTGTGGTATCGATGGAGGGTATAGGGGTCCTCCGCCAGTAAAAATTTTGAAATTTGACATGTAAAAGGGCTTTAACTCATTTTGAGAACCTTATCCGCGCCTGGTCATTGGAGCCTTACAAAAAACAATATCCACTTGAAAAAAGTAACATTTTTCTATTCAAAGTATTGTTTTGGTTGTAAAGATCTTAAATTTACAATAACTTCATCATGGAAACTTTGCGTCGCTGCCCTATTCCCAAAAATGCTCTGAGATTTACTAAGGCAAACATATCTCAAAGCTCTTATCTTAGACGGACTAAACCATTTAAGTTAATTTGGGACTCAAGATGAATGTAATGAAGCGTTTTAAAACAATTTAAGGGTACCCGGCCCAAAAACAAACAACTGCATGCAGGTGACTATTATAGAGAAGTGACGTCCATCGGTCACGCGAGGTGAGTGATGTCTTCCTCGAGTGGTGACGAGCCATTGTTCCCGTTACGGCCATCCATCATCCTCGAAACCGACACGGAATACTAAACGGACCCGTTACACGTTGCTATTAGGACAGATGATGCGAGTGCAAGATGATGGACGAGCACTGATCTTGATCTGACGGAGGAAAATTATTAGCGTGACACATCGACGACGACTCCATAGACACGAAGGTTTGACCCCAGTTTGAATGGCTGACTTCTTTTAAGAGTAAAATGCCTCGAGCTCTCTTAATTCGTGTTCCTAAAGATAGTAGAAATTGTTTCTCATAACTTTTAAATGAAATCTGGTTACAGAAAATTTTAATAAAAAAATAATGATTTAACAACGGCTTACTAACTATATAGGCTAGTCCAGATATGGAAATCATTAAATATATATATGGCAATAGCTAACATCTGGCAAGTACCTATGGTAACGTCACGTTATAGTCCCGATATGGTGGTCATAGCGGAAAAAGTTGTCAAATGTTTTTCATGATTCAAAACTGAGCTAGTCTGATAGTATCTAGTAATAGCCGTGATTTAACGATAATGTTTAACAAATCCTGATTACCTCGAAAATGCTAAAAAAACACTTCTTCACTTCATTTTATGCTTCTAAAAACGAACTTAATTTACCATTACCATTATTAAATATAATCTCAATTACCATTTTTCAAACTGCGTGTCTTATATGGTGACAAAGATGTGCCCCTAAAAATTAAACTTAAAAATATTTTTTAAATGTAAAGGTAGTTTAATTTTAAAATTTAAAATATTGAGAGAATTTGAGACGAAAAAAGTTTAATATGGTCCATAAAAATTAAAATTCCTAGTACATTTTGGTTAATTAAAAATAGATTGGAGAATCAGATAACTACATCATTTTTATTATAAAAAATCTTAAATTGGAGAATTATCTAATTCAGTGGTGTCTTCAGTGGTCCACAGACCATAGTGGTCCATGAGATTGCTAAAAGTGGTCCGCAAGAAGTTCAGGTGCTATATTTTTTTTAAGTTAAAGGCCACCTTGAAAAATAAAACTTATCAGTGCTAAACGGCTATGCAAGAGTGAAAATAAAAGCATTAAAGTAAAAAATGTTAGAGAGAAAACATATGCTGAAGAGCAGCGGAGGCTCAAGAGCAAAAATATATGCTAAAGAGAAAATGCATGATGAAGAGCATGAAGGTACTGAGGATTATAGATTCTCTGAAGGGCAGAGGGATGCTTTAAGTCAGGGAACAAGAGAAACAGGATGATGAAGAGAAGTGGGAGGCTCAAGAGCAACGGGATCCTAAAAATTACTGTAGGTGATTCAGATGGTATTACAGTATAAGGGTGAACTGTGATCCGCTAATTTCTTCGAGTTAGAAACCCCTAATCTAATTGTTTTTTCAAAATGTTTTTAAGTTATTAAAGAAGAAACCAAGGACATCATTTTAAACTAACAAATGAGCTATTTTTACTTTGAAATGTAAACTATATTTATTTCATTATTTAAAACCTTGAGGGTATTATTTTCAAAATCCGTGATTTTAAAGTGAAACTATTCACTCCAAAACATTTAATCATATTTTAATGTCCTTGTATAATGTATATGTCCGAAAATTTAGGACTTCAGAATTTACAAGCTTTTAAAACTAATGTAAAATATACTACAATCCCTCAGATTTAAACCAGGGGGCTTCTTGAATAGTCAGACAAGTGAATTTTTCCAATAGTTGTTGAACTTTCAAATGCAGATCGCTCCTTGTGAAATCTGTTCCCCCTCGGAATCAGAGCCCTCGAATGGCCGAACTTGTTGAATCGGCCGCTCGTGCGCATTCGGGGCACGTCGGCCGTTATCGGCGGCCCATTCGGAGCGGCCGGCCCTCCCACATACTAATTCCCTCATTAGCTTTTGTTTCGATCCGCCAGAATCGATTCTGTATCGATCGGGAATCGGAATCGGCCGAGACGGGGCGCTTTCTTCAAGGGTGTTCTTTCGCATAGCGATCATGCATTATGCCCAGAAGGATAAAAAAATATCTTAGTAGTGATTCTTGAAGAACTTTTGAGTATAGTAGAGCTAGTTTGTGTGATTGTACGATGATACCGGCCAAGGGCGTTTATAAGGTGAGGGGCCTAAGGGAGCCTGCGAGCTTCCCCTAAAATTCATCTGTCTAGGTGTACCAAGACCCTGTTTTTAGGGTCAAACATCCAAAAAAAAATAAATTCTGGGAAATGACTCCCAGACTCCCCTTTTGTAGAAAGAACTCTATCATTCACAATTTTTTTATATTAATTGCATTAAGATGCAAATCCTAGTAGGATTTGCATATCATAATGAACTTGATATAAAAAAGTGAATAGTCCTACCTAAAAATATATTCAATAGCTAAAGGATAAAAAAATTCCTCAGTAGTGATTCTTGAAGAACTTTTGGGTTTAATAAGTAGAGATAGTTAGTGTGATGGAGTGCGATGGGGCCAGCACTTTTGCAGGTTGAATCTGAGACTTCCTTTAAAAAAATGTGTATAACACATATACTGTGTTCGAGATATTTTTTTTTATCGAGCTTGAAGTTACCTAAAGCATTGGCTGTACCTTGCAGATGGCAAGAGCAAAATATGATAAGAGAAATTTAAAAAGTTACGCAATTTTTTAATATTAAACTTTGGTATGAGATTGCTTAGCAAATTCATAACAGTCCGAGTTTATATATGAATGTTGACGGAAACATTGCCTTCAAGATCAATTACTTGCTAGATACAATTACTCCAGACAAAAAAAAATTAATTATTTGCATATAATTTTTATTATTATTTTACCTGAGATTCGTCCTACCACAAATAATTATTTGTTCGATTATATTTTATTTAATTTTCAGTGATTGAATAAAAGTTAATATTGTTCAAGGATTTACAGTCTAATCTAATACAAAGTATAACTGAATATTCCGGAATATTCCCCCCTCTTTAGTACTAACTTTCTTATTCCTCTTTATGCTACTCTTTTCAGAAAGCGAAAGAGAATGAGGTATGATGAGAAGAGAAGGTTACTGAACGTGTAACTAAACAAATGGTATTGAGTTCAAAGGTTTAAGGGGAGTAATATACTCAAAAATTGTGTTTTGTAAAATGAACACACCAACTAAATTACTCTGTGAAGTCTCTTTAATCGAGAGAGAAGGCATCTCGGTTGGTAGACAAAAACTATTTAGTCAGCCATTATAATATCTCATGTTTTTATTATTTCGAAACCAATTCTGTTTCATGTTTTAAATAACAAATGAAACGTTACCAAACTTACATTATACAAAGTAGCCAGTTGCAAATTGAGAGAAGAGTAAAAATACATGGAGAATGTCAGTCTAGCCAGCAGCTCGATCCCCCTTTCAGTTGGTGATCGGCCCCTGTCCGGCCGTAAAGCGCCATTTCCGGAGCCCTAAATCTCCTCCGAGATAAATAAACAATCGTCGTTCCCTGTCTTTACGAGCCTCTCCGAGCACTCGTCCCTCCATATTTCCCCGTCGCTTTACGAGCGAACACTGAGTTATGAGGGACACAGCGTGCATTCCCTATACACGTATTGGAAGAGAGCGATACCCTCCGGCGATTTGTTTTTAAAATATAAAAAAAAGAAAGTGCAGATAAAACATCTCTGTTTTGAGATTTTTGTCACTTTTGGGAAAGTTTTACTCAAAAAGTTTTAACGGCTTTTTTTGTGAAAAATGAATTAAAAATTAGGGCGGATTTTATGTTTGATTTGGGACAGCAAATATAGGGAGTTTTGAGTTGAGAATATAAAATGTCTACAGGAGGAGACCATAAAATACAGTGTCTTTTATAGAAAATATATTGGTTGGTGTAAAGACTTGGAAGAAAATTGAAAATCCTGATTTAGTATGAAGACTGCTAATCAGAACTCAGGATGAAACCCTTTATTAAAAAAATTTTTGGGATTATGGTATTAGTTAAACAGGTGTCAATTAGCTAACTAATAAATTTTATGTTTATTTAGTTTTCTTGATTCTTTTTAAACCTGACACTCAGGGTTTTTTTTGGAACGTAGAACGGGTTCAACTGAACCGAATGATGAATATCAGAATACTTATTTTATTAAGAAGTATAAAAGTATTAAAAAAAAGGTTGAACCCTATTTTGGTTTACCCTCCAAAGGCTAATAAGTGCAATGGCCTATTTTCTTGAAATGTGACTAAAATGACAGATGTGTAGATTTAGGTTTTTAGAACTGTGAGATAAAAAACATCGATTTAATTTGAGTATTTTTTATTAGTGTGGTAGTTTCCTAAGTCAGAAATTTAGTATCTGTAAGAGCAGCCCCGAAAAAGTTTTTCATTTAGAAGAATACATGCCCCATCAATAAATACAACTTCCATTTTCGAAACCAAGGTCAGAGTAAGTACTGACATTTTGAGTAAACAAATTGAGGCCATTAAAGGGTCCTTTACTACCGATAAATTAATACTATAATAGGTTCGATTCTATAACAAAAAATTAATTTTATATTTCGTCAAGATTTCCCAATTGCTTTCAAAAGGAATTTTCTTTTAGAAACATCAGAAGAAATAGAAACTTAAAGGAATTTTCGTAATAGAAAAAGTATTACAAGGCTGAAATCTCATATAGTGCATACAGTGTATGCACTACATCAGGTTTAAGCCTTCCTCTGTTTCTTCGCAAATGTAACAGAAGAAAATCAATTTTCCTTCCCTCCCTCAAAAAAAAATCTCCCGAATCCGGTAACAGACCCACCGAACCCAATCGAATATTCATAAATCCCTCTTTTTCCGGCATCGGAACACAAAAGAACAACCGTAAAGATCCCTCTCCCGGAATACCAAAACTCGCGAAAGGGGAACAGAAAAAAAAAACAAAGCGCGGAAGAAAACCCCCTTAAAATGCGGAGTCGCTCTCTCCACCTGTAAGCAAGGCCTAAATTATTGATTGTTATTGAAGGCCTGGGAATGCAGAAACATGAGCACGAATCATTTCCTTCGAGTTTCTTCCGTTCGGAAAAGCATCTCATCCTCTCACTCGTGGTGAGGAGAGCACTATTAGGGAAGAGTGTGTAGGGTGGTGCGCATGCGCGGGCCATGCATTATGAAACGGATATTGTAGTATCGAATTCTTCGATGTGAGCTCCGGCAACTCAACGAGAGTCTCCTAACTCGGGGAATGAGATCTCGGGAGCCACATTGAAAGGTGGGATGAACCTCGCATATATCAGCGGCAAAGGAGGCATATACCTTTCAAGGGATGCGGACGAACATTCTCGTTTCAGAGTCAAACCTATGACTAGAATTGTTCTATTATCCAATAGATAGAGACAGTAGAAAAGAAGTCCTAATTCCTCCCTGTATCAAATTTGAACAAGTGCTTCGAAAAAAATGTCGGGTTACACTACACTTGAGAATTACACTGCAAAAAAAAAATAATCGCTATGGCAGCAAAAGTTGCCAGAGCTTTCCTTTCCACGGGATTTTTCTGTTGACTGTACTTTTTCTGTGTGCTACATCTTTTTCTACGAAATATTTAGGGACAGAACCCACACTAAAATTTCCGAAGTGTGGAAAAATGAGACACCAGTATGTAAAGAGAATAAGGAGCTAAATAAATAAAATATTTCAGACAGATAAGTTCCCAAAAGTTGCGAAACGATTTTGAAGGTTTTTGTGCTACCCTCCTCTGTGAGTAGTAATATAATTTCAATATAATTTTCACAACTGTAGTTTTTATAAATCGCCTTACAATACAATCACAATCCTTCGTCGCCTGCACAATACAATCAAGTTTCCTTAGAATAATCGATGTCATTCCCCGTCCTTTTGTTATTATATCAAAACTTAAAAATATTTGTGTGCGTGACAAAATCGGTAAAGGTTACAAAGTGGGACGGATCTCCAAGTGGGACCAAGTGAAAGCCAAGTCTCCAAAGTGGGACGGATATCTCAGAGGAAATCCCAAGTTTTACCTCTTAATCGACATATATAAATCCGAATAAAATCAATTCATAATTACACCACAAAGGTACCTTGAGAAAGGCCCACTTAATCGCCACAAGACTTAATTAACAGTCACGATCTTCGCGGGTGCCCATAACAGGCACAATAACCCAGCCAACCGGGATTCTTTAAACTTTCAAATCTGGCGGCCATTCTTGGCATATTAATGAGGCAGACTTCGGAACAGAATGTCCACTCTAGGGTCCTGTTAGCGAGAGGATGTAATTAAAACCTTTCGACCCGTGTCCGTTTCATTCGGTGAGGGGTGTCACGGTCCGATCGTTTGAAATCTTTAATGAGTGTCACGGTGTCCGTTCTGATGAATCTTTAAGCGTTCGATCTCGAAATTAGTTTCGGGAAGGGTCTTCCTTCCTCGAGATATGATATTTCATAAGGGGGAATGGAGAGTTTTCCCCTTTTCATTATTGTGCATGTATGGGATACTTGTTTTCACAGAATGTCTCGTTAAGGCGAAAGGAGGGACAATATGAGATGCATCATGGCCACAAGAGAGGACAGGGCCGTATAACCAGACATTTGTTTGGGGGTGGTTGACTCAACGTTATTTCTTAGTTACCCCCTATCGAGTACATTTATAAATTGTGTTAAGTTTTAGATAACTTAAAAGTAGTATTTGAATTGTAATGCACATTTTATTTACATTTTACATTATGAGCTCCAAGTAAATAAGGGGGGTTGTGGGGTCACCCCTATAAAAATCTTGAAAATGTGTCTCTATAGTGTTTCAGCTCCATTTTGAGACCCTTTGGGTTACATCCGAAGAGGATTGTTCCTTGTGAGTTGCAGAATTTTCAAGGAAAAAAACAGTATAAAAAACCCATAATCTCCCCTTTGATACGGAAAGAAGAATTGGGTTCACTTAACCCGATGAAAGAGGGTGCAATATAACTAGAAAGAGGAAGAAAAGAGAGAAATCTCGAAAAGGGAAGAGAAAAATTAGGGAGTGAAAGCAGGAAGAAGGAGAGAAAACTGAATAAATTCAAGTTGTTATCAACATCAGTTTTGAATGTTTTTTTTATTTGATGGTATTTTCTTAAAAGTTCTTTTGTGTTTTTTTTTTTTTTTTTTCAAAAATCAAAATTGGATGGTAGGGGACCCTGTTTATTACTTTATCACCACGCACCAGTGATAATTTGCTATTGTCCCCAATAACAAATTATCACTGATTTGGAGAAAAAATTTTGTTTTAAAAAATGTTTTAAGTTATGTAGGATGAATCAAGTAGAAAAGCTTACTATGTGGAAATGGACATTACTCTTATAGATTCTTCTTGTGAATATGCTTCTCTTGGCCGCTCAAATCCAGGGTATCTAAAGGTCTAATATACGTACATTACAATTTATTTTAAAAAAAACTAATGAAATTCTATAAATACTGTTTTCTTTTCTTAAAAAGAGAAAGGAGTTTATTTAATTTTAACCTCCACGAGAAAAACTTTTGACGTTATCTTACAATATTGTGGCGATTGCTGTTATGGGACCGGGTTATTCCCCCTCAATTTTGGGGGTGAAGGTAATTCATAAACGCTGAAAACACGTTTTGTGCCAAATCTGTATTATGACTATCACTTAGATTTGAACTTCTTTTTAAAGTTCTGTTTTTCTGTCAAAGTTTTCTCGTAGCGGTCAGACTATAATTGGTAGATATTTATTTATACGAAACGGAAGACATGGTGCACTCTGGTTCTATGAAAAAAAATTTAAAACCTTTAAAACGCATCAATAATACCGATTCTCACTCGTCTTATGAGAACTTCATCATCCATTGATAAGGAAAATTGCAAGAATCTTGAAATTTATATACAGGAAAATTGCCGGAATCGCAACAACTGTCATTAAGCTTAACACAGATTATTTTAAATGTAACACAAAAGAGCTTAGAAATACTTTTGTAAGAGAAAAAAATAGTTAAAAGATTTATAGATATGTCAAAGTATTTAAAAAATGTCATGGTAAACCCAAAAATTATACTTGATTTTTTTAAATTAAATTTTTATGCGGAGTATAAAACCACCTAAAGTTAAGTAAATTTTAAATTAAAATTTTAAATATTTTTTTTTAAAGCCAGAGGGTAAGAGAAGAAGAGGCAGACCACATGGAAAGATAGCTAGTTAACATAGAAAATTGGCTGGAAAATATTGGGGTCAATAGATGGAGGACAATAGCATCAACGAATTAAGACTTACTAAGAAAGCCTTGGCCGGGAATCGGCTACAGTGCTTAAGAAGAAGAATATTAATCAAAGAAGGAGGCCACTTAAGATGTTTCAATGATAAATTATTTCCTAAGTCTTTTTTAAATTTTCCTAAGAAAAAAAAATTAAAGAAAATTACTAACTTAGTTTCATAATTTTTGTTGAAGGGCATTACAATCCGATATCACACCTTCCCGAGTGGAAAACTCATCAATTAGATCCCCCCCCCAAGAAAAAAAGCTGGAAAAGTAGGAGCAGCAAAAAAACCGAGAAAACCGTTTTCTCGCCGCATCGGAGTGTGACGAAAACGGAGGAGCGACGTCATTCACGTCATGAGGGCGTGCCTGGGTGAGCCAATGGTGTGGGATGGAACGTGCCCATAAAGCGAATGACAGAAGGGGGCGGTCTTAGGGAGCGTGAGCGGAATGCCGAGAGACTGCCCCTGCCCGGCAGGGAAGCCGACACGCAGGAAACGGTTTCGCCCGTGTCACGTTTTTGCGTGCTTCTTTGTATCACGTCAGCTACTTCAGATCTCGATTTTTTTTTATAAACAGGCATTAAAAGAAGGAAAGATACAAAGTGATTAAAAATAATGAAGGCATAATTTTTCGTAGCGTAATAGGTAACATATTAATTACTATGCCTCTTACATAATTTTTTTTTAAATTCTCCGTATCAATTTAAGCACTTTGGGGTTTTCAAGTTTTGGTAAAATTAATAGATATATTTGACGAAGGAAGCTTCCCTCTGAATATAAAAATAGCAATTCGTACTTTGAAAAACATACATTTTCATTACAAAAAAAGACATGGCTATTTTGTATTTATTATTTAAAATAATTTATTTTTATTTTTTTATTTAAAATAAATAAAAGTCAAATTTCTTTTACTTGAGTTTCAAATGTTATGCGAACACACGCAATACTATATTATTTCTTGTATAACATTTTTATGTGGTTTTTTTTAGATAAATTTTTATTTATTAAAATATGAATGTGTTGCATTTTCCTATAACTACAGTTGAAATCATCACTTATAACGAGTATGATGGGACAACTACATTTGGTTTGTTTACTAGGATTCTTTTTTTTTGGTGCCATATTTCCTTAAGACGAGGGAAAAAAAACTTAAAACTTCTTTGGAAACCTTTCAGGTTGTGTGATGAACAACATACTAAAATTTCATAACAATCACATTAATAATGTGGATGCTAGAATGCTAAAACTAAAAATGGGAGTAAATATTCATACCCCCACCCCCTTCAGATTGGAATATCCAAAAATCAAGATTTTACTTTCTTTGAAATACTCTTAAGACGATATTATCAACAGGCCACTTCGTATAATACCAGTTCCTTGGTATTGTTTTCTTCCAAAATGTAAAACTTTATTTAGTCTCAGCAAAAACGGGTTTTTGGAATTTTCAGACCCTTAAAATTCGATTATCCAAAATTTGAAAAATACATTTCTAGATATTGTTGCTGGGTAGTCCTGTGAAATAACGAATATCTAGGGTCATTTGGGACAACGCGTCGCTGGGCACTAAAACCATGTTCTCATTGTAGAATAATAAACACAAGCCTTGCAATAAAAACGAGGGTGCTCGAATATATAATTTGTTGAAGTAGTTTGGAAAACTTTATAAAAATGTCATTTGTTATGCTATTGCTACTTTCTAAAAATATCTTTCAGTAATCTCGTTTTATATCATTATTTGGATTTTAGTAAAAATTTATTTTTATACTTTTATTTTCTTTAAAACTTTTTTTGAAGTGTTCAAATAGCTTATATATGTTATTTTTCAAAATTTACTTTCCTAAATGAACATTGTAGTCCATAAATATTTGGTAATAAAAGATAATTTCTAGACAATCACACCCATAGTGCTTTGGTCAACAAACTACGAAAACGAACCTTTAACACGCTACGGTACCCCCTTTTACTATTTTATGGGAAAGGTCTCGAGTAAGCATTGAAACTTGAGTAAAAATGGAGTATGTAGTATTATAATGCATGCTTTTAATCCTTAATGACTCTTTAGCCAATGTTGAATAATTTATTACTTCCCTGAAACTTTTTTTGCAAGTTTTCTTCCAAACTTTTTAATCCTCTTTTATTCATTTTGGTTTTCTTAATAAAATTAAAGAAAAAAGCTCTCAGGGCCTCTCGCCTAAATGTGGTTAGGAGATCGTCGAATACCCGTAAAATTAATGCTAACAGTGGTACTAATCAAATGTCATCTCTCTGCTTCTCTCTCACAATTTAAAAACTTACGTATACGGAAGCGGAATTGGAAGGATTCCCTTTTCTTTTCCCCTCTGGGAGTCTCTTTTCATCACATCTCTTATGGCACCCAGTGGTCTCCTTTAGGAGGCGCACTCCGGCGACCAGCTTTGGCGACAAATCGCGACATTGTGGGGACCCCCTTATAATGACAGACCGTTAGAGAATAAATTTTGTAACACATAAAGGGTTGGACAGTACTGGAAAAGGTAATTTAAATAACTGATAAAAACTAGGAAATAAACTTAAAAAACAAATTATCAAGTTCGATACATCCAATAATTTTCGTTTAATGTTCACATACTTCTTACTGTAACGCATTGATTAAAAGAGACAAAATATCTAATAATAATTATAAGCATAGAAACTCATCAAATTTTTTCAAAATATTTTAGTTTACTGTAAACCAACAGGGATGTCATTAAAAACAATTATTAAAAACCATTCTCGACCTATACTTCTTTTTAAAAAGAGTTTTTTTATATGTTTTGGATTTCTCGTAGTTTCGTACGAATATGCTTATAAAATATCTTGCTTCAATGTTTTCTCTAGTCTCGTATACAGATGATTTCAAAAGGACCATATACATTAAGCTTTTTTAGGTGCCGTCCCAAAATATTTGGTTTCCAACCTATCCAATAAAAAGGAGTCTTCCCAAATACTTTTCCCAACCACAAAACAGACTCATGTACTTGAGCAATCTAATAGTCCATAAAATTAACCATAGTTTAAAGAATAATGGGATTATTTCTACGTACACAAATTTCTTGCTTGTCTCTTTTTTTTATACAGACTCCAATTTCCAATGAAAATTTTCCATAGTACCGTAATGAACCCATTATCCGGAAATCTAAAATTCGAAATCCCCCCCCCATTCGGCAATTTTTCTAATTTTTTTACAGGTAGCTGAATTTTTTTTTCACTGGTCGCGTCTCTCCAATGATTTCGCAATGCCGGAAGTTTTGATTACCCCGCAATATGATCTGAAAAGAGATCAATAATCATCATCATCAGTAGCTCGAGTCCTGATATAGGATCCTGGTTTTATCAAGAAGACGGAACCAGTCCTTCCTTCTGCGGGCCACAGCTTTCCACGTCTTGGACGTTGATTGAGATAGTTGGAGGCAGTTCCTTTCTAACTCCTATATAAGCGAAAATTGGTTCAATTAACTCACAACTGCTTCCTATGGATTCTGCTTCGAAACATTCTTTCAATTAGCCAGAAGTACTAACCGTTTCCGGATAGTACTAACTTTTGGTCCCGACACTCCATCAAAGTAACACAAGACACCCTTCCAGGGGTTAACCTTGATCAATAACAATGGGTGAGAATGATTTTATTGGTATTTTACGATTGAATTTTATTTAACAAGGACGAAATTGTAAAAAATGATATATTTAGAAACTTGGAAAAAAAAGTTTTCTCGACTCCTTGACGACGCTTGCTTGACCAGTATTGGCAACCCCCCTACACAGATGAGAGATGTGAAATTCTGGAATATGTTGGCATGATCCCTGGACCTCGGAACAGTTAGCTCTATCCACATCACCAAACGCTGCCCAAATTTCTGGTTTCTTGTGGTCAGAATGTCATTTGGAAAAGGAAATAATCCTGTATGAACTTTTTCCGGGGCATCTTTACAGTAAGATAGTGTACTTACGCTACTGTTGCTCCCTCAACTAAACGATTATTATTGCACTATATTTTTTAAATTCTTAGAATTCCAGTGAAGGAAAGCAATTAAATGCGATTTGTTCTCGATTTTTTGTAACAAGTAAAAAATTGGTGGTGATAGTAAGAGTAAAAACCTATGAATGGTAAAATTTTTATTCCATAATGTTCTCAAACCCGATTTTTGGACTTATATCCCTTCTAAAATCTCACGATTCAAATTAAGAAACTATTTCACTCTTTCATTTCCTACTAGCTGGCTTAAAGATGGAAAAAAAATTCCTAAACAGCGTACTGATGCAAAGCCTTGTTTCGGGGGTCGGAGAAATTTTCAGTTAAACAGATATTTTACAATTAATTTTCACCTTCTTTGCCTCATTTCATTTTTAAATATTGCACAATTTCAGATCTTCACGGACCCTTAGAAACCCTGAAAAGGCACAGCAGATACAACCAAATATTTTAAAATTTGATTTTAGTAATCCCAGTTTAAGTAATCAATAGTATCATTTCCCACATGTTACAGCAATTATACAAAACAAAGTGTCTTAATTTTACAATAAAATAATAAAGATTTTGAAGGGCCAAAGATTAAATAACAAGATGCATATTCCCTTTAGCTTGCAAGTGTCTTTAAAAAAAAGTATCTATTAAAAAACAGACAACACTTATATAGTAAAAATCTTTATTATCAGTTAGGGTTTACAATACTCCAACCGTGCAAGATGCATCATCTTTGGTTCAGAAACCAGAATTATTTCCATTGTTTGAACAAGAAACAGAACACTTGGTATAAACTCGCATTTATAAAAAATATTCAACAATTACTTTTCAGTTCTCACCAACCTTCAAAAAACGCGACTAGAATAATGTACAAAGTTACTTTATCTTACTTTTGGTACAGCAGCTTACTGCTCAACATTCACAGAAGCTCATCTCCTGATATATTTGATTTTTAAAGCTTCTGATCAACAGTTTTAGACTAGTTACAGTAACCCAAATATTGGGTTAGTATTTTAAGAGGCAAAACTCGACCCCCTATTAACATTAAAACATTCATTCACTTATGATTATCATCAAGCTTCTTTAAAAACAATACTTTTCTTGAAGGAACACAAACTTGAAAACAGCTTAGTGTTCTTCTTTAGCACATTTCTAACTTTGGATCAGACTAGGGAACCCCCATTAGATTGGCCAGACTCAACCATTTTAAATGTATTAACATCTTTAAAGAGGAAATGAAATTGGTTTTCATTACCAATAAAAACTAGGATGAAATGGATTATACAATGAAATTCAAAAAATGATAAAATATGATTTTCTCTCCTCAATTTAGAACTCCTTCTGAGGTTAAGAAAACAAACATTACAAAATTTAACCACATTCCTATTATTTTCCAGTTTCTACTCCGAACATAGCTACACTTAATAGAGAAACTAGAATACAATTAATCAATTGATTTAGTTTTTTTAAAGACAATTTGATACTTCTGAAATCACACCTAGAAAATAATCCATTTTCATCCTAATCTACATAACAGCCTAAAAAGCTATTAGTTTATTTGCATCTCGTAAACAAAACACAAAGGATTGCAAAACATGATGCTTTGTCACAAAACAAATATAAAAACACAGGATAACTAGGTTATCCGATAAATAGAATCACAGAGTAGTATATGCATAGTAAAATTATAGAAATAGCATGGTTTAAAATTGGTTAGCAAATAGCATATGCAAGTAAATATAACATGCAAATGTGCTGAGAATAACTAATCAAACACCAAAGCAGCAAAACATGCAATAGTTTACAATAATATTACGTTTAAATTGAAAGCATGAAAGCAATTGATTTATTTGCAAACTATAGGGTAAGAGTCATTTACAAATTGCAGGATGGTATAAGAGGTTAAAATGTGACAGGATCTGTATTAAACAAACTCTACATAAAAAATTGTTTGAAATTTAGAGGGTTAAGTATGTATTCTTTTCTGGATGTGGGATACAATAATATAATAATCGTTTTTAAAAATTAGTGGTATTTTTTTATAAATTGAGGAGTGTTAACAATCTGCAGACTACACTTCTAGCATTTGGTAGTTAAGCCCAATAAAAAGGGATGTAAATGAGACCTTCTGAAACTAGTGGTAACACAAATACACTATTTGTGTAACGTTATTTTAAAGTTCAGGTACTTATTAATTAAGTACTTTTGGCATGTATGATGACTTAATGTTGGGAAGAAAGGTTCTCCAAGAGTGCAAGAAGAACTGGAATGAAATGGCAGTGTGTCAATTAAGAGATCACAGAAACAATCACACTCCCTGAATAAAAATAAAGTTTTAACATCTATTTGCCCAAATAAAATGAAAAACTAATTCACTAGAAAAAACGAGAATCTTCCAAAATATTTATATTGGACCATGCCAAAAACAGCCTATCTTCTTCCAAAAATACTAAAAACAAAGTAAACACTTAAAAAATTTGATCGAAAAAGAAATATTTTATCAGGGTAGACTCACAAAAGGACAATTAATAATTTTTATAACTAAATAGTCAAAAACTAGGGAAAATTTCAAAAGGACTGAGAAAATTAGTTAAGTAATACAAGAACCAGTGATATTAATACTTAAAATGTACATTTTAATTAAAACTTGAATAAAAGTGGGAAGTGCACAAAATGGTTAAAATGGGGACATCTTTAAAATGAGTTAAATGGTTAAAATGGTCAATGTGGGTTTGATAAATCTGTATTTCTGTATATTGCAGAGAAATGTAAGTATACTTAAATATGAATAAGAGAAGGTAAATGTGTAAAGTGCAGCACTTGGATAAGTTAGCCATCAATACAAGGTAACATAGAAATTTAAAATAAAAGAGCGAATGGCATGCACATTCATTTTTTTAAAGTAGAGCAAAACACTGAACCTGTCAATTAACATTTCAATGCTGAAATTATCACTACACAACTCCCTTAAGTTTTTTGATCTCTTTAGACAGGAGAATGGAAGACTAAAAAAGATAAATTGGCTTCCTTCAAACTCACAAGCAGAAAGGAATGTACGACAAAAGCACACAAATGTAGAGAATTCAGCATTCCAGTAAAAAAGTATAAAAAGTAACCAATTAACAATATAAAACTTGATATTATACTTTACAACCTTAAAACTTACAGAAAACACAGCCTTAATCTAAAATTATAATATCAATCTCAAAAGAAAACCTTAGTTAATTTTAGATGCAATTTTCCAATGCTTAGAAGAAAATCATATTTATACTGATAAGTATTACATAATTAAAATTCGATAGTCACTGTTAGTTTGCAAAATTATTCAAATCATCATCAGAATATTTTTAATAAAACAATCTTAACTTGGTAGAATTTTCATTAAGCATGGAAACAGCTATTTTGCCATATTTTGTTTCATACTTGAGTGACTTCTAATGCAATAGAAAAATGCACCTTAATTAATGCAAAAAACTCAACTGCACTAAAGCTTAAACTAATACACCTTTCCTAATATTTCTGTATCAAATCATATAATTATAAAAATTGCACAAATATATAAATAATACAACTGGAAATATACAAAGTGACAATAAAAAATCTTGAGTGAATAGGCCAGTAAGGGCTCATATATCAGGGAAGATTTTTAAAATCACCCTGTGATTAAAGTATTCACTAAATGACATCTCAAAGAAATGGAAAAAAAGTGAAACACTTGTTCTTTACAAAATGGTCGGACAGACAGCACACTCAAAATCAAGTTATTGCTGTAATAAACAATTGATAAACAAAAATTCAAAACAGTAGATTTGAATGAAAACTACACAAATTCAAAACCACTTAGAAAATTATCTGTTTGGCACTTAGTGGTATTTATTAAATATGTGAAATTGAGAAATGAGCAAGGAGTCCTCAGATTAAATATGTCATATCATTAAAAAAAAGAGAAATGCTTTGATAAATCATGAAAACTTAAATTAAAAGCAGGAAAACCATAATACTAGTGGGCAAGTGATATGATTGAACAAAATTCATCCTACACAGTAGGCATATCAAGTATAAACAAAATAAAACATATGGGACTATGCTATAAAAATATTTCTTTTTAAAAAGTTTATATATTTTTTTAAATAATTAGCAAGCTTGAAGTTAAGATATACAAGGGTAGACAATGTATAGTAGTGTCGAAAGTGTAACTTCAAACTTAAACCTTAAAGTACAATAAAAAGTTATACTGTTGAGTCTCCAAGGATTCCACTGAATATAAAATTTAAAAAACTCCAAAACTAGAAGAATTAAGTGTAAAGCTTGATTTGCGTAGGTAAAAAGTATTTGATTTGAGGACTTCTTCACTTGTCACTAATAGCTGCAGTCAAAACAGTTCAGTCAAAGTAAGTTATTATTACAATCTTAAACTCACTTATTGGAAATATTTCATACAATTTGCAAATGCAACAATAGATGAAGTGTTGATTTCAAACACCGTATTTCTATGAGACAATAAATACACAATCCTATACCTGACAGTGTGTCGTAGGACAAAATTACTTATTACAAAGATAAGATCACACAATAAATCTTAACATAGTTTGCATCACCTTTCAAAATTAAATTAAGATGAACTATACTATAATAAGTAAACTGGGGAAATATTTTACCAGTTAAAAGCTCATTTTCCTAAAATTAACAATTTGAAATTGTTTCAATACAACACAGGTATAGGATTAACATAAAAACACAAATCAGCCTTTATAAAATCTCACCATTTGAAACACCAAGTGAATGCAAGGACTTGAGTGAAACATCAGACATTTAAGATGCTCCAGTGATCGATTCTAGAATGATAAAAAAGCACCAAAGACATAACACCTACAGTTATTAAAAAAGTATAAAAAATATTTAGTTAACTTCAATTGTAACCAATTGATCCTTTGGTCTCAAATTTATACTTTTCAAAACCATTACTCACTAAGATCTCAAACATGTTATTCTTAAAAAGTCAGAGCTTATAGGGAGCTGATCAAACAATTTCCTTAAAAGATAATTTTTGCAAAAGGACAATCTTTACTTTTAAAAAGAGACATATATGATATGAAGTACACTTTCAAAATAAAAGAAAATATCTAAGCAAAAATTACTTAAACATTTCATAAATCAAATAGGATAATAACAAGAATCACATGATTATGAACATTATTTGTTTTCCTGAATTGAATAGGTTAATAGAAATTCAAGATTTAATTGCAAGTCTATGTAATCAAACATCACACTCCAAACAGATTTAGACTGAATTTCTTAGATTTAAAGGTAAACTCCAATTCTAAAATAAATAAATCACCCAAGGTGACTGATAAATATTTAAAGTGATTTTCTCTCACATAAATAATAGCTCACAGCACGATAACAAAATACACAAAAATAAATATAAATAAAGAGACAGATCACAAGCAAGACACAAATAAGGTCTGTGACCCAAAGACAGAGGTACTTTTAAAATCTTGGTCACCACTTACTGCGTAATGGTTTACGTTTGAGGAAATCTCCTTAGCTTTTTAGAAAGAAGGAGCATCTGCACAGCAGTTAATCAGGTGCAAAATCTGTAATGGGATGATTGAAACAGCACACCAAGACCAAAGGATTTGCAATTTAAATTCAAAGGCTTGGTTCCCATTGGCTTTGAATTAAGAGTGATGTCTTTGGAAATGTACAGACCATTTCCATTTTTGGGGTGAAATAAATGCTTCTGATGCAGAAGAGAAGACAATTAGCTTGTGACTTAGATGCTTAATCCAATAACTGTTTTAGATAGCATATAAAAATAAATTTTTGATGGTATTAAAATTAATAAACATTCCAAGATCAATCGGAATATTAAGACTTAGGTGATCTGCCTCTTAGGTTCATGGATCTAACCACAAATTACATGAAATTTAGGGTGCAGTAACATGGTTCAAGGAGAATCTCATTTGCAGTACGTATTTTTTACCCTTGAAGATAATTTCACAATTCTTGGCATTTTTTTCTTTTGATAGAAAAATATATCTAACCTTCTAGCAACTGTTCATTTAAAAAAAATAGCAATAAGAGTAAAGCTAATGTAGTAATGGCAACTCTTACTAAAGAGAGGGTCAAATGATTTTTGAAATCATGCAATTTAAGTTTGTCTTTAGAGCAGAATTGGGGTCCAGAAAATTACTAAAAACAGCTGCCTTGGACTGCTCAGTAAAAATAAGGAGAGAATCAGTTGCCTTGAACGCTCAGTTGCCTCGCTGGTAAATTAGGATTTACCACCCATTTTTTAGGTTCAATTAAAGAACTACACAACACTCAGAGGAATTGTATGATACAGCTAAGTAACAACAGCATGGTTTTCACCAAGGCCTACCACTTTACTGCACCCAAGTATTCTAGTTCTATGACTAAACCAATACGTCCAGGGAAACCAATCACACTGGAGGAGGCCCGTATGGATAGCGGAGCTTGGGCAAGATGGAAAAATCATAGCTGTTGGCGTTCTCACAGCACTGCGGCTCTATGAAGCAAGAGAAGCAGTACAAGACCAGCAATACGAATTGGATTGGGACTGAAGCAAAGATGATGCGCCACAAGCATGATTGGCGTCGAGAAGGCTGACATTTGGCAACCTCGGAATCTTTGACACTGGAGGAGAAAATAAACAAAGTTTAAGGCATGCGGACTGAATTTTTATGCATAGATTATTGTAATTATCTTTCATACAAAATGTCTTATTGCATTCTAAATTAATTATTCTTATGTTCAAAACAAATTAATCCCAATAATTGAGTACCATCTTGTACTACTTTTTAAAACAATTCTACAAATAACCTGTCTCTTATCACTGGAATGAAATAACTCATAAAACACAGAAAAAAATATATTATATCTCTTTCATGAATTAATGAAGATTAGTTTGGCCCTTTTAAGACATCATATGAAATATTAAAAAAAGGGACAAAACTAGTTTTTCTTTTAGTTATAAGTATTGATTTTATTTTTTGTTGGCTTTCAATAACTTGAGAAACAAATAAGCCCACCTATAAAATTTTGAGTAAAAATAAATTCAATTTATATTCCAACAATTTTCTTAAAAACGTAATATGTTTTCAGAAGAATACTGTTTAACACCAGATCTGAACAGATTTAACTATTAATATAATTTAAAACAATATTTTAAAATGTATCCAGTAAGCAAATGAATTTGATAAATAATTGCAAAGAAAGTAAGCAGAAAGAATTATCATATCATGAATATTAAAATAAAACACTGAAATTTATAAAAAGATGAGACTCAGACCTTCTTTGTACTGCTTTGATGGGTCTCTCCAATTTGCCGACCCTTTTCTTTTCCACTGGAATGCACTGGGTGAAAGAATCTGCTGGCATTTCAGTCACCATGTCCAGCTGATCTGCCACCTGCACTTCTGCAGCAGTGTTCTCATGCAAATCTTCTCTGATTACCTATAAATAAATTCAACTTAATTAAGAATTTTTTAAGGAGTCTTAAAACATTTATTTAAAAGGATTCTAATGATAAGAAGGTTCTCTACCAACCAATATGCAGTCATTACAAAAATATAGTATTTGATCAGTTTTAACAATATTTTTAGGCATTAATTTAACATCTTGTAGTTAAATGAGGAACTACATTAGATCAAAATGCTTACTAAAGTGATGATTAGAGAGGAGGAATTTAGTTCTGATTTTTACCTCAGCTTTGGGCAAATTGTTTCCAACTTGCACTGGTTGAAACTGCACAGTCGTCTCCTGTTTCTCTCCCACTTCCTCTTCAGTGGACTGGCCCCAGTGGGCACGCAAAGTCTGCAATTTGGTCAGCTGAACACAGTTCCTGGAAAAACACTTTTTATTAAAATCAAACGATTTTTAAAGCTCAAGAACTTCAGTAAAAGTTGCTTAATCAGGCAAGGGGGGCATAACATATCTTCTACTTAAACTATTCTCATTGCTGTGAATAGAAGTTAACATCCATGATTCATTGAAAGAAATCATTTAAATGAAATAAAATAATTTATTTTTTGTTGCACAACAAAACTATATTAAATTACAATAAATTGGTTACTATCTTTTTACTAACCAATATGAAAAAATGCTTTTACATTTCTTAGTACTGTGTTCAGGTATTAGATCAATACTGTAGAAATGTGTTTTAAAAAATCCCATTGAATAAACTGCTCTACTTCTATATTCTGAACTCAACTATGTATCATAAAAATGGCTTCTCTAACAACATTTTCCAGGAAAATTCACAACGCATAAAAAAAACTTAGTTTCACAGAAGCTCAAAAGGCCTCAACATTGCCTTGCTTGACAACTTATTCAACTTAAAAATTGTTCTGGTAATGATTAAAAAATTTTTTAATGTAATATACAATTCTATGAATCATGATTAACAAATTAAATTTTCTCAAAATGGAATTGTAAAAGGACAGGAATACACAGATTACATATGGATTGAGTAGCAAAATCTTAATAGTAAGAGTAATTTTTAGATCAGTCCCTAAATATATTGACCAGGAAGCTAATCAAATTGGGTTTATGAATTCCCTAACTTTTCTACAACTTTTCAATGTTATCATTCACCATAAAATAGGGGGAAATCCAGGAAAAGGGGCTATGGGGCTGCAGCCCCCTCCTAATAAATTTAAGTAATTTTCCCACTTTTTTGAATTAATTTCTTCACTAACTGGAATTGGATCTTCTTATTTTGTTGAAAATGGCATAATAAGCAAAGCAATGTACAGCATAATTGCAGATGATGATTGGTGAGTTTAATTGAATATTTTGGGTATCAGTTCAGCTGATTTCTGCCCCCACCAGACCAAGTATTCAGAATCACTATAGATTCCCATAACTCCTTTGTGCAAAAAGCATGGTAAATTTTTATAATTTTACCATATCAGAAAATAATTTTTTGTTGAAAAACATTCTGGTGATTCTAAATTTTTCTTGCTTTCTTTCTAAAAGTTTCACTTCTGTGTGCATTCTATTCAATTCATTGATTTAGAGTGGGATGTTACCCTGATTGACTTAATTTCATATAGATAAATTTTAAGATTAAAAAAATGCACCCTTTCAAGCTACATTGTGAATAATTAATTATCCAGTTGAAAACACTACGCATATATTCGCGTATACGAGAATCCCATTAGCTTAATACTCTTTCAAGAATTTTTTCAAATAAGAATGAGATTTTACCACCAAAGGGTCACCCTCTCACAAATGCAAACGAAATTTAGGCACAATCCCGTGCCGAAAAAAATAATAAAAGATCACCTCAAGTTAATTCAAGAGGTCGCGAGCGAATGCGTGTTGACACAAACCCCGAAGCTTCCAAGAGCTCTCTCTGCACACAGAAAAGAACTCAAACACGTTACCGGCCAATACGACCAAACGGCCGGTGTTTTCAATACATTCCTAATTCCCCAAATGAGAAGAATACCAAACACCGCCGCTGTTTGTACAGCACAAAGCAGACACAGAAGAGCGCGCTTCGGGGAAATAAAGCGCTAAGTGAGAATGGCTTCCGAAAGAACCCATTCGGAATGCAAAAGCAGTTCCGCAAGGATTTATTTGAGAGAAAAAGTCTTCCCTCCATTTTAATTTTGTTTCGTTCCCTCAGACTTTTTCTAGCGTTCGATTGGTCCATCAGACATTAACACTAGAACGACGGGATGGGCTTTTTTGGCCCATCGCGCTGTTTGCGGCTTAATCATTTTAACTCTAATCAACCGAATGGCTTGAAATTTTTTGACTTTTCCTTATTTGGTTCAATTAAAGTGCATACCAAACCGTTTTCATTTTAGTCTCATAGGAGCAAAGATAGCGAACCGTATACCTAGAAAGACGGAGTGGGCTTTTTTGGACCGTACCACCTCTGCTGTGTTTTCCTTGCTTCGTTCCGCTCGTATTTCCATGAAATTTTCCTATAGAAAGGGGAGGGGGTCTTCTTTGTTTGTTATCTCTTACAAGTGTTATCTCTTTCAAGTTCCGTTCAATTCGATTCGGTTTAGAACGCCCCTTTCTCAGTTGGGGTTGTGGTCGAGGGGAGGACGTTTCAAAGGATGAATTTATGGTGCCCACCATAAAGGTTCTCACCAGGGGCGGGTCCAGGGGGGGGGCCCTGGGGGCCATGGCCCCCCCCGAGAAACCCTAACAAATAGCGTAAAAAACACTTTTTTAATGTTAAAATTCAAAAAATTTTCTGGGGGAGAACCCCCAACCCCCCTTTAATATTTTGACATCCATAGGCGCCAACTTTTATAAAATATTTGGGGGGGGGGAGGGCCAGTACAAGACATTAAAAAACATAAAATTAAAAGAAGCAACCATTAAGTTTACGTGCCTAATTACCTAATTTTGTATCAGATGTATAGATTAAATTTCGTTACATGTCCCTTTAAATATCTCCAAGGTGTAATATTTTGAGGTGTAATTTTTGTAAAAGTTTTGTGTAATTATTGCGAGCTCGAAATAAGATGGGGGTCTGGGGGATCTCTCCCAGAAAATTTTTAGAAATTTCTCTGTTAAAAGTAGCATTTCAGCTTAATTCGAAAGTTTGGGGTCTCTCCCCAAGAAAATTTTTAAAATTTGACCCTTAAAAGAAATTTTTAACACATTCTGAGACCTTTTGTGGGTTACCCTCTCCCCAAATAACCGCTCTTGAAGGGGATTCCAAACCAGAAAATATCCAAACATCACAAAATATTGGGGGGGGGGGCTTAGCCCCCCTTTAGCTGACATTGGATGGGGCTCAAGCCCTCTCAAACCGGTAATACTATAGTTTAAATAGGCGTATTTGCAAAAATTTTCAGGAGAGGACCCCCGGCCCTTTTTAAAATTGGGCATCTATTTATAATTTCATCCTTGAAAATTCTGTGGTTTACATGCTTTTAAAATGAGCTGAAACTTTATTTTTAGAGGCAAATTTTCAAAAATTTTCTTGGGGGCACCCCCCAGACCCCTATTAATTTCTCATGGTTACTTATTTACTGTTTTCTCCTTGAACTTGTTTCTCTCCTCTCATTTTAGGAGTGTAAGAAGTTACCCTCTTTAGGTGTTATCCAATGGATACCAAATGTACAAAAATGAGTAGAAAAACTTCTATTTGAAGCCAAATTTCACAAAAATTTCTGGGGGAGGACCCCCAGACCCCCCCACATTTGCTTTCGAGCTAGCATTATCTGAAGAAACCTTTATAACTTAAACAAAGTTTCGCATTTTATTTATGTTACACTCGGAAAATTGGGAGCCAAACACCTCGCGAACACAAGTATTATTATGGCCTTACAAAAATGTTTCACCCCCACACTTTCTAAAACAATGGCACGGGCCCTGGATATCCTCTAAGTTACTATAAACCCCTAAAAAGCTGCTTGAAAGCAAGCACTCTTCAAAAAATTTTCTGAGGCACTGAAAATTTCGAATGTAATACCCTCCTACTTTGACATGGCCGCATGGCCCCCCCCGAAAATCTGGTCTGGACCCGCCCTTGGTTCTCACCATTGAATTTCGGTCAACAAGGTGACCAATAAGGTTTGCTTCTCACAAAAGAAATACATTTTACAACTTGAACTGTACCAGCTGTTTTCTTTGAATGGGGAAACTGCTAACCTTCATTCCCGGTTTAGGCATTGAAAATGATGCGTTGTGAAGTGTACCCAGCCATACTGGGGAAAAGAAAGGAACTTAACAACTGACAGCTATTTTACAATATAAAAACTGTGTGAAAAACTAAAATCCCAAGCAAAACTAGCCTGGTTGGAACACTTAGAAGAAACCGTAGAGAGGTTCCGCCAACTGCAAAATTAGGAAAACAGAATCTTTATTCAACAATTGTTTATTTAAAAAAATAAAGACATAACCTTAACTGCACAACACCGTATTATATACAACTAAAAGGAAAAGAAAATGCCGGATACTATAGCTTACTACAACGAAACTAAGTATGGAATTGACATCATTGTGGATCAAGTGATACGACTGTATAGCACCAAATCAGGCTCTAGCTGTTGGAAGGTTGGCCTATGCAAGTTTTCTATAACATATTAGATATCTCTGCTGTAAATGCATGGATCTTATACAAGGTAGTAGCCGGAAAAAAGAAATTAAGTCGTGGAAATTTCATCTTGAGATTATGTGAAGAGCTCCGTGCCCCTTATGTGTCTGCCAAAGAAACAACCATTTCTACCATAAAAAGGGGGGAAAAGCATAAAAAGAGAAGACAGCAGTGAGGAAATGGGTTATTTGTAGAATTATAGTATCCTCTAAAGGAAATCATACATTAAAGACATGTTTCGACAGTAAAAAATTGATTTGTGGGAAATGCGCATTTAGAGAAATGCTTTGTATCCATTGCTCCAAATGTGCAAAATACGAATAAACAGGTCAGTTTTAAAAACTTTGCTTTATTTATTGAATGGGTTTTATTAATTATTCCTACCAGTGTCATTTATCTAGAGTAGCAACTCATTTATCAGATCTATGGATAAAAATACAGCCAAAGTACTTTTCATGCCCATAATTACAATTTATTTTAATAATTAAAAATTATAAAATCCTATAGAAATCTGAAGATTGAGTCCCTATCTTATACTCTAACAGTTATTTATATGATATTAATACATTTTAGATGTATAATTAGCTCCGTATGCAAAAAATCAGAGATGGGCCAAAAAGGCCCACTCAGTCTTTCTAGGTATACAGCATAGTGCCGTCTTTCTAGTGTTAAACGCAACTTCCCAGAGCTCCCTCTAAAGTCGGAAAGAAATCGGCGTTGAGTCCGTAGTTTAAAGTGGAATAAGTCAAAAGACTTGCCGCTTTCTTTTTAAAGCCGAGAAATGTATGAACGGGGGAGGTATTAAAATGCAAGAATTGAACTAAGAGCCTGGTATGTACCACCTCTAAAGAAACAAAAACACTGCACAAGCAATTTAATAAAAAGAAAGCCTAGTAAATTTTAGAACTGAACTTGGATGCAATTCTTGACAACTAAAGTAGTAAGTTTGAAGAAAGAGATTCATGCAAAAATTTATGAATCAATGGATCGAAACGAAAAAACAATGCGCCAATGGCACAATAAATGGATGAAGGAACATGATCCTTAAAAAGAATAAAGTAATTTTACCCACCAAAAGCTTAGCGAAAGAGAGGGGGCTTGGACCATTTTAAAACTAAACGAGCACAGGGCTGCAGGGAATATTGACTTAAGGGAAACTTTACAATGCCTTTAATTCGCTGCGGAAAGAAGCGCTAGTTAAGGTTCAATGGAATTAAACTCGGGGAGAAACCAAAAATCGAAGTCACCACTGATTGTAAAGTGGAGGGAAGGTAGGTCAACAGAGACGGGGGAGGGGGATCGCCCAAAAGCAACAAAGAGGGGAGGGTTTATTTATCGAGGGGAATTCATACATTAGAAGAAATCCGTGGGCAATGATATTGCAAATCAAAGGGTACAAGATACTGATCCCTAAATTAACACTCATGGCGAAAAAGTGAAGTCGTATAACATTCAGCCAATTTCTGCAATGCTAATTTTCATGAAAAAATAAAAGGGAATCTTGTGGGGAATATATGGTATTTAAATATTTTGAAGCCTTTTTAAGTAATTATAAGCAGGGGTCATTCCAGACTTTTTGTGAAGGGTCCGTTTTTCTTAAAAATTGTGAAAATCTACTCTTAATTTTGTGAATTCAAGTTAGCGTTAAATTAGTTTTTTCAGCAAGGAGCCTGTTTTTGTGAAAATAGGGACTAATATTTGAAGTATTATGAAAAAAGGGTCTGTTTAAAGGCAAAAATACTTTGTGAAGGGTCCTTTTTTAAGGTAAAATGTTTTGTGAAGGGTCCTAAAACGGACCCAAATTTCTTCTAAACAGACCCCTGATAAGCGACACAATTTTTCTTCGTCTTCATCTTAAGAATAGGCTTATCCTCTCCAATTTTAATGCAAACTTTTTTTAAATTTCAAAATAATTTAAGCATTGATGATTGAAGACCTGAAATATTTTTGATACCTCCTTCCGTCTCCTTCAAAAATGTCGACATGAGATTGAGATGATACATCAAGATAATTGAACAAATGCTACTAAACACAACCTCAGATTTTTCTCTGATAAATAATTTTGATCCTGTCAGGAAAAGTGATCAGGTATAAACCTGGCCTTATTGAACAGTTCAGCCGTTTTTAATATCGAAATCTTCGAAAAAGCCCCTAGAAAAGACAAGCCTACATTTAAGAGATGTTAGGCCATGGCCTTACAATACGACTCCAAAGTAGCCTGTCTCTTGCCTTAGTTTTCCAATTAGTGATCTTAATAATGGCCTGATCCCTCTCTACTTCATCGATCCACATCTTTCTGGGTTTTCCTTTGTCCTTCTCCCTTTGAAAATCTTCCTGCCTCTGCTGTCGTCCCTTCTCTCTATGAGTCCCATCCATTGAATTCTCCTAGTTTTTATATAACTGATGTTTTTTCTTCAGTTCTACAATTTCATGACTGTAATGCCTCCTTCAATCATAATCCTCTTCAAAGCAGAGGCGGATCCAGGGGGGGGGGCACTCTGGTAAGTGCCCCCCCTTGGACCCAAAAAATCACTCATAAGTACGAAAAAACAGTCCCAAAAAGTACTCGAAATGAGTTAAAACCCTACTTTTACAGGTCAAATTTCAAATTTTTTTTCTGGGGGAGGACCCCCATACCCACCAGTGGTACCAAAAGGGGATCTTGAGTGATACTTTTTAGAAAATCCCTAAAATTTTGACATTTTTCTCAAAAGGTAAAGGTCTGAAAAAGTGGCCCCCCCCCCTGGAGCCGTGCTGGATCCGCGCCTTCTTCAAAACCGTATATAATGGAGGGGACCGAGACCCCCCCCCTCCCGAAATTCAGACAAATAGTAACAAAACAGGTAAAAATCCTGCTTTTTAGGGTTAATTTTCCACAAATTTTCTGGGGGCAACCCCAGACCCTCCTTTTGTACTTGGAAATCTATTATCTACAACTATTTTTATAAGTTCATCCAAGTGCAAATATTACCGAAAATGCATGTCCAAAATTCGGACCAGGTGTACCAAAAAAAGTTATGAACCCATTTTTTAGGGTCAAATTTCCAAAAATTTTATGGGGAGATTTTTTTTATCTCTTTATTTATCTCAAGTTCAGTATCTGTATCCGTTCCTCTTATAACAACAAGGCAAAATAGCACTATGTAAATACATAATTATTTCTTAATAATGTAAAAACCTCAATAAAAACAGTGAGTTTTAGGGGTTTGGGAAAAGATTTTGTAAACTTCACCCTAGAAAACTAGTTTTTAAAACATTGGACTTAATCTGGAATCCTGGTTAATAATTTTTAAATGCTTGGGAGATTTTTAATGACCCAGAAAAATCCTTCTGGCCCTAAATATAAGAAGGGTTAGTAAATGTAAGATAAAACATTCCAAAAGCCTTAGTTTAACTTAAAGATTGAATAAAATTTTCTCCAAGTTGATGAATACCTAAAAAGCTAATATGCTCAGCCTCAAATTTAAGCTACTCTCTGAAAAAAAATATAAGATTGGGAAGTTTTATTTTTATTCATTAATTTTAAAAATTATATCCTTACCTCACAGAACTAAACGTTTGGGTTAGCTTCAGGTCTTCTGATTCATGCCCAAAAAGCCTTTGGAAGGAACTCGAATGTACTGCTTACTCATGCTTTGCTGTTATACTGATTCAGATTCAAGTGAATGTGTGGAAGCATGGCATAACAATTTTGCACAATTCAATATATAGTTTTGCTACAACTATGCAGATCTACAGCACTTCAATCCTGTTTTACAGACTATCTTCTTGAACTTGAGTCCATGTTACCCGCTTTCCCCCAATCATACATCTGATTGCAATGTTTAAAAATTATTCAAATTTTTTTATAACATCACTGGATACTCGAACTTAGATTTAGAAAGTTGAAAGCTGTTTGAATTATCTTATACGAGAAAAAAACTAAGTCATTCAGTTGGGAAATAACCGAATCTAAGAAAGGAAGAAGCCCTGAAGTTCTGTAAAAAGATTCTGGACTTCTCTCTGCTTTTTATTTGTAGCATATTAACTTAAAACATGTAGCAAAATTAAAAACTTTCATAGCAGTATTTTATTAACCTAATATTCGACTGAAACATCAAAATTGAATTTCAAACACAAGTATATAATTAATATAAATCTTTGGTTTGAGTAATGGATGATTAATTAAAACATGGCAATAGATGTATTGTCTGACTGCAATTGAGGAAAATATTTGATGCAGGGGTGCAGAATATGTCCGAACGCCCGAACGAGGTTCGGGGGAAATTCAAGCAGCCCTGGGGAAATTTTTGCCCCAAAATAGAAAGAAAAACTAAAAATCAGCTGACAAACAAATATTTTGCGTAGTGACTTCATCATAACCTCCAATTTCAATGGAAATCCGGTGAAAACTATGGAGTTACAAATGTAGTGTGGGTAAACTACGGATCTGCGCTAAAAATCCTAATTTTCTAGGAGAATACCTTAAAGTTGGCTTTTCAATTTGTATGCAGGAAAAACAACGTATTCGTGGTAGGATGGGTAATTTTCACTGTAAATTACGTTATTGTTTGATCACATCGATGTTCTTTACAAAAAAATGAGTTACTTAAGGAGTAATTTACAGATAGTTTAAATTTTGAGAAAAATAGACAATGTTTTTAAGAAAAGAAGCACTTCTGAGCTAAGGTTATGAGTGTGCAAGAAATACTAAAAACCAGAGCATAAAGATCATTTAAATTTATGGTTTATGGGAAAATTATTGAATCTGAAAGGAGTTTAATTATAATTCTCATTTTATAAAAATCTCATTTTGGGGGAAATTTTGAAGGAAACAAATTATGTTCTGGGGAAATTTTGGGCCCTAAAACATTTTCTGCACCCCTGATTTGACGGCACACAGTGTGGTGATAGTCGTTACGGAAATGAGTTAGGTGAATTGTTGATTAGGTGGAATTCTTTATCATGAACTTCTACAAGTTTTATAATAATAAAGTTTTATGCCTTTGAATTAATTGAAAGTGGTACCAGTCCATTTAGTCTCTTTTAATACTTAAATAATTAATTGAAAAATTAACATAGCAATATATTCAAATTTTAAAATATTATACTACAATGTAGAATCTGATAACATCAATATAATTTTTATACACTTAAAAAATTAAATTCATAAGAAAAATATTAATTATAAGCTGTGGGTTATGTTTTAAAATTAAAATGTATTAAATGCAGGTTATAGCTAAAACATTGAGTCAAACACTTCTCAATCTGGTCAAAGTCTGTAGTCAGGTGCATGTCTTTAAGCTTTAAGTGTTTGCAGTAACAGATATAATACAATAAAACAATACAGATAAAGAAAATACCACTTACTTACTACTAGACTCTTATAGATGGTGAAAAATTGAAGTCGCAATACATGACTGACATAATAATCAAAATAAGAATAAACTTAACCTCTGAATTTAGCAAAACAAAACAAAAAAAAATTAAAAAATACAACTAAATTCAGGGTTAATAGCAAAATGTAGGTTTAAAAAAATTTTCAAGAATAAATTGTACCATCTTCTCCTAAGGTTGACATGGACATTGCATAAACAATTCCTTTAATTAAGAAACTATGAAAACCTCTCAAAGTTAAAGAATTTTGTTATCTGATCGATTTGGTAAGCATACTTTCTTTCCATAAAATCATTATTTCTAAGTATAAAAATGGTCACATCTCCAAAGTGGTGTTCAGAAAGATACATACAAAGCTCACATGGCCAGTGTTGAACTTACTTCAAAAAAGATCTTAAAGGCTAATAGGCAGTGCCCCAGTGATGTCGAAAATTCTGAAAGTTTCATTCACTACTGCACTACAAGCAGGTTTAGAAAAAAAACCACTGGTAACATTCTGGGTTTTTTTTACCAGCTGATAATGTTTTCCACAGTACTGAATAAAATGTCTGGAACTTTAAAAAGTCACAGAACAAAAACTTATTAGTCTGGCAGAGGATATTTTAAAGTATATTTCTGTGCAGTATAATTCATTGAGACCCTTTGCTAATTACATGCTTCCCCTTTTCTGCTTTGTAAAACCCAACCAAACAGCAAAGCATGTTTATGGTAGTTGTTTTACTGAAGAAGAAATATTATGAAAAGGAAGAATTTAGTCAGTAAAAGCTACTGCTGGGATTGGTTAAAGAATATCTTGAATTATTAAATGGAAATGTCTTTTGAAAGAATGAATATTTATGATGATTATTCTAACTTTAGTAGATATCTTAATATGGTCAGAAACACTTAAATATATTGTGATGTACCCTCCTCCGACGACGGCTATCCAGTCGGAAATAGAGGCGCCTGTCAGTCTGCCTTTTGACAGTAAAGCACAGAGGCAGATTCGACATGGTGCCGAGTGATGAATGAGCCTGAGAAAGTCGCCAGACAGAAGGGAGGCTGGCCCTAGACTTTCTGTCTGGATTAAAAGGGCAAATAGGGTCCGCGGTCGCCTTTGCCCCCTCGGACGTCAACCCAATTAGAGGGAGGCTGATGACGTTGTAGCGACCGCAGCGCCCTAATCCAACCCCCCTAAAATCCGGATATAAAAGGTTGTTCCCGACTTTTTGGAGTGTGCGAGTGCGAGTGTGAGAATTCGAGTTCGAGTGCGAGTTCGAGTTCGAGGCTCGAGATACTTTTGGAAGCCGGAGGCTTTTTGCCCGGCGGAAGTCTGACTTTTTGAGGACGTTAAGACTTGGAATTTGCTCGGAGCGAGCTTGTTGTGTGATCGTGGTGTATTTATCCAAAATAAATACCATTTTACTTAAATCTTGTTTTGACTGTGTGAAAACGCTACAGTCTTAAATTGGTGGCAGCGGTTTGGGATGTCTAGTTGAGCTATAACTAGAAGCCCCGTTTCGAAGAAGATAGGTCACCCCGGCCTGGTTTAGAGTCCGCCCCGGACGAGAAGAGTGCCGCCCCGGCACTGAAGTGGTTTTAGAGTCCGCCCCGGACGAGAAGAGTGTCGCCCAGCACTGAAGTGGTTTTAGCGTCCGCCCCGGACGAGGAGAGTGTCACCCCGACACTGAAGTGGAGAGGCCGCCCCGGCCCGAAGTGATTTTAGCGTCCGCCCCGGACGAGGAGAGTGCCGCCCGGCACTGAAGTGCAGAGGTCACCCTGACCAGAGCCAGAGGATTCCGCACAGGACCGGACAACGACGTTTCCGGACCCCAGCGAGCCGAGGGAGTGAGTGGAAAGCTGACCGGCGAGACCCCAGCGAGCCGACCCCTCATCGAACAGAACGCGGAAGGTGCGATAACCACCGGCAGGAGAAGTGCGTGTCTGCGGGCCACATCCGAATCGTCAGATAAGCTCCGCGTTGTGTGTGTTCGTCAGCTGTGCCTGTGTTGTGTTGCGCGAAGTGAATTCGCAGAGAAAAATTAGTGCTCCAAGCGAGAATCGTGAAAAAAAAGCAAGTCGTCAGGCAAGGTAAGCTGACTTAAATTTTCCTAGAGGCAATGTTTTAGAATTTTGGTGCAAATTATTCTCATTGTGTTTTTAGACTTAATGTTGGTAATTTAAATTTGGTATTTGAATTTTGGTTTTAACAAATTTGAGAAATTTTTCCTGTGTCAAAATCCTGTTTCTGTGTGCATGTTGGTTGAGGGATATAAGAATATCGGGTATTTGGTGAAAGGATTAATTGAATCTATTGTGATATTGTTGTGCTAGTATTTTTGTATTTGTGAAATTGTGGGTTAAATCTTAGTTGTGTGATATTTTGTGTCGCGGCTAGTGAACCCCCCTTAGTCAGGTCCAAAATGGCGTTCCTAAAAAAACATAGGAAAATAGACCTACAGAGGCTTGCAGAGGAAATGGGGCTAGAGATGACGGGGAGGGAAGTGATAGCGACCCTGATTAAAGAAATACAGAAAAGCCCAGATTTCGAGGAGGCAGGGACTAAGGAAATGCTGGAAATATTAGTCCGCGAGAGGGAACAGGAGGAAGAAAAGGCAGAACAGTTACGGGAAATTGAAAGAGCTGAGGCTGAGAAATTGCGTGAGTACGAACTGGAGCGACTCCGCCTAACCCAAACAGCCCAGACAGTTAATTCGGTACCCCCGAATAGGGTAGAACCCAGACCTCCCAAGCATCTAGGAGCAGTGATGCAAAAATTTGAGCCTGAGAAGGCTGATGTGTCGCTGTTCCTGGTTCTTTTCGAGAGGCGGGTCCAGAAGTTGGAAATAGAGGAAACCGACTGGGTCGACCACTTGATCCCCTTGTTACCAGTGGAGATAGCCGAGCTGATTGTGAGGGAGCCAATCGAGCTGAGCGGGGATTATAAGTATGTCAAATTACTTCTCCTTAAGAGATTTCAAATAAGCGCTGAGTCATACCGGGTAAAGTTCCAGCAACATCAACGGAGACCGGGAACACTATGGAAAGACCTCGTCTTTGATCTTAAGAGCTATTTCGAGGGTTGGCTGGGAGCACTGAAGGTAGAAAGCTTCGGAGCACTGAAAAATCTCATGATCTCCGATCAGATTAAAAGGCGCGTTCCAGTAGAAATTAAAGACCACTTCCTCGACTTATGGGCCGAGATGATCGATCCGGAAGAATTAGTCGAGAAGCTGGATGATTACGAGGCAACCCGGAAGTTTTCGCGTAGGCCGGATAGGTTCCGCCCGTCGGAAAGGAGGGTAAATGAGAGGATAAAAGTAGAGAACCCGAACCCCCCGGTAGACAAGATCCAAAAGGACCACGAAAGACCTAGGGTAAGGTCAGGGCAAGAAATCCCAGAGGCCCAGAGAGAGTTCCGAAATAATGAATTTGAGCGGAGAAGGGAGGTGCGCTGTTACAGATGTAATCAAACAGGTCATATCAGCCCACAATGTCCCCTCAAAAATCGCCAGGAACGAGTGAACAACCTCACTACGGAGGAGTTCGCGCCCTCTTTCAGGCCGTACCTCCATAAAGGTAAAATCAACGGCATCGAGATGACCCTCCTGCGCGATAGTGGGAGTAGTGTAGATTTAGCCCCCCTGAAGGTAATAAATCCCGGCGACTTCACTGGGGGAAAATATGGGTCAAGCAACCCCTAGAAAATGACTACCGGTGCTTGCCCCTAGCTAAAGTGGTGCTGGAAAACGCAGAACTAGGGTGCGTGGTAACCAAGGCGGCTGTAGTGGGAAGTTCCGTTGATATGAAACACTACTTGTTAGGGAACGCCACTCAGGAGCTGCTCGATCAGGCCAAGGTAAACCCGCAGCTGATAAGCCAAGTGATAACGCGTAGTCAGGCCCGAAAGGAAGCTGCCCAGGAGCCGGTCGCGATACCCGAAGGCGTAACAATTGGGGAGAGTGAAGAAATTGAGGGGGCTGCCCCCGATACGGAGCAGGAGGAAGAGGAAGCGATTGCACTTCCGGAGGCCACTGAGAGTGCTGAGACTTATTTGGCAGGGGTTTCCGCAAAAGAATTTAAAACAGAGCAGGTTAACTGTGGGAATTTGAAACCTATCTGGGAAAAGGTTCAGACGGGAAAAACATCCGAGTTTCTAGTAGATAACGAGTTGCTCTACCGGAAGTCCGTCGATCATTTAGGGGACGCGAGACTACAACTAGTGATTCCCGCGAAACTGCGGAACCAGATCCTCCGTTTCATTCATGAAGGCTGCGGAGCGCACCTAGGGGTGACTAAGTCGAAAGATAAGCTTCTGCGGTATTTCTTTTGGCCGAATTGCACAAAGGATACCGAAGAATTTGTGAGAAGCTGCGATCCCTGCCAGAGAATTGGTAAACCTCAGGAAAAAAAGAAAGCACCTTTAAAATTGGTCCCCATAATTAAGGAGGTGTTTTCCAAAATTAATGTTGACACCGTTGGTCCACTCCCGGTGTCGAATCGAAATAACAGGTATTTGGTGACGGCCATTTGTGTGGCTTCGAAATACCCGGAGGCCATACCCGTTCCCGATATCCGTTCGGAGACAGTGACAGATGCCCTGTTAGCGATATTTGGTAGGTTGGGATTCCCGCGTGAACTACAATGTGATAACGGCACCTGTTTTACCAGCAACTTAACGACGACACTGCTCGAAAGGTTCGGTATCAAAATAAATCACAGTTCGGTGTACCACCCCCAATCTAACAGCGTAGAAAGATGGCACCGTACCGCGAAAAGGCTATTAAAGGTACTGTGTTTAGAGTCGGGAGAGGATTGGGAGAAACAGTTACCATTCGCCCTTCTCGCCTTACGTAATGTGACTCACGAGTCCACGGGATTCAGCCCCGCTGAGTTAGTGCATGGGAAAAAACTGAGAGTGCCCGAGACTATCTTATTCGAGCACTGGACTCAAAAACCTGAGGAAGGCGAGCTAGTTACGGAGTACGTCCTTAACCTGCTCAACAGGTTAAAGAGATGCCAGGAGCTTGCAGCTGAAAGGGAAGCGGGAGAACAATTCAAAAGGAAAACCTATTACGATAAGGGGGCCGTAACGCGGAAATTTAATCCGGGCGACTTAGTCCTGATTCTAGCGTCATACAAGGCCAACAAAATGGCGGTAAAGTGGATTGGACCGGGGGAAATAGTAATGAGGTGGGCGTTAGCCTTACAGCCGTTTAACCACAAAATTGTACATAGGGCAGGAAAGGACAACCAACATGCGGACTGTTTAAGCCGAATGTTGGCCTGATAACGAGGCAAAATTTAGGAAGGGTTCAAACAGGAGAGTTGTTTTATGATTGATGTAAATGTTTTACTTAATTTTTTCGTTGCCTCTAGTAAGATGGTCAGTGTACCTTGTTTAACCCTTGCCTTACAGATTTTTCTTGATGGAAAAATCCACTGAAGGGGGGAGGGATTGTGATGTACCCTCCTCCGACGACGGCTATCCAGCCGGAAATAGAGGCGCCTGTCAGTCTGCCTTTTGACAGTAAAGCACAGAGGCAGATTCGACATGGTGCCGAGTGATGAATGAGCCTGAGAAAGTCGCCAGACAGAAGGGAGGCTGGCCCTAGACTTTCTGTCTGGATTAAAAGGGCAAATAGGGTCCGCGGTCGCCTTTGCCCCCTCGGACGTCAACCCAATTAGAGGGAGGCTGATGACGTTGTAGCGACCGCAGCGCCCTAATCCAACCCCCCTAAAATCCGGATATAAAAGGTTGTTCCCGACTTTTTGGAGTGTGCGAGTGCGAGTGTGAGAATTCGAGTTCGAGTGCGAGTTCGAGGCTCGAGATACTTTTGGAAGCCGGAGGCTTTTTGCCCGGCGGAAGTCTGACTTTTTGAGGACGTTAAGACTTGGAATTTGCTCGGAGCGAGCTTGTTGTGTGATCGTGGTGTATTTATCCAAAATAAATACCATTTTACTTAAATCTTGTTTTGACTGTGTGAAAACGCTACAATATGCAAGACTGTAAATACTTAAGTACACCATAATGATCATGAAAATTATCAGTTCAAATCAAATTTCAGAAAATTCAGTTTCAAAATCATCAGTTCAAATTATTAACTCAGTTTTATTCCACGTAAAAAAAGAAAATTATTAGCATTGCTATGTTGGCTAAAAACCGGAATGAACAACAAGAAGTGATGTTTATGATTTGCAAAAAGTGTTATCAGAAAATTATCAAAATTAGCAATTGCACCCTGTTTAATCAGGTTGTCCACTGGTGGGGTGTACACCTTTTATGTTGAGAAACACTGGACTTTTAGGAAATGAAAGAGGACACACAAGTTGTAAATTTAGGGAGCCCTAACAAACCATGGAGAAAGTCCTTTCTCTTTCTCTCTCCCCTGAATCAAACTAGTTTTCTCCCTCTGCAGCTTTGCTAGTGGAGGTCGCTCACAGAACAGAAAGAATGCTTAGCGTAACTTTTGTTTTTGTAAATTTAGTCTCCTAGTTCACTTCACTGATTATGGATAGGAAATAAAAGCATTGCCCAGAAAAAAATATTTTAAAAATACTCAATTCATTAAAGTTCACCAAAGGGTCAAGTAAAAAAAACCTAAACTAATCAGCCAGGAAAAACCCTTTGAGTTACTTACAATTCATAGACATCCTCCCATTGCTGGTAGAGCTTTGTGGCACTCTCTTTGAGGAACGGAAGAGAATGGCCTCCATTTTCAGAGATTAAACGCAGAATTCTGGCATTCACCAACAAAACAGAGCTTTTAATCTCTTGCAGAGTAGATAGGGCACTCTATAACAACAAATTAGGTTCTAATTAATTTCAAATAATATTTTTAAAAGCACTACAATAATTGATAAAATAAGAATTGAATTCAGACCAACCTGCAGGTTTTGGATGTTACAGTCTGTCGTCTCCAAAGTGACAGCTTTATCTACAGATTCAGAAGCCTGCTCTGCCATACCAGTAAGCTTCTCTTTTAGAGTGGCTAAAGAGGTATGCACTTCCACAGTAGCTGCCTCAATGTCAACATTGATCGCTTTCGATTCCTTATCACTGTTTTGAGACAACACACGACTTGTCAGTTCTTCCCATTGTGTTATCAAACCTAAGAGATAAAAACATTGTCAACAGATCCATGATTACGGTTTTTTTTTCTTAATATTAGATATTTTAACACTTCCAGTCAGTTTGACATGATAACAACTTTATCAGCAATTTGACTATGTAGAAATTAGAGATGTGAGTCGAGAATATTCTCCGGAGAATATTCTCGGAGAACGAGAATATTCTGAGAATATTCTCCAGGAGCGAGAATTTTGAGAATAATCGAGAATATTCTATTTTTTGATTGATAAATGGAAATAAATGTAAAAATTTTTTAAAATATGAAATGGTCATGTAGTATTAGTGTTAGAAACCTGAAAATAATAACAAATTCAATGAAACTTACCATTTAAAAGTCACCCTACAGTTCAGAGAATATTCTCTGAACTGTAATTTCATTATTTCGCAATTTTTTTTTTAAATAAGTTAATTTTATTTAATAGAATATAAAATATTTTTTAAAATATTAGAAGCAAGTTTTACTGGGAGAAAATACTCATACAATTAAAAGAGGAGTCTAAATTATTTTTATATAGTTGTTAAAAGCAAATGTAATAATACCAATAGTTGTCAAACTGAAGGACCTTTTGAACCTGACATTTAGTTAATTTTGATAGAACTTTGTAAAATTAGGAGACGAGAATATTCTTAAAAGAAGGAATATCACATTAGAATTATCTGTAATATTATCTGTAATAATTACTTTATCAAACATGTTGTCATATCAATTAAGTAGTGATTTTAAAATATTTTTCAATTTAATTTGGCTTTCTTTTATTTATGATAACTTCTCATAGTAAAACCTTTAATATTCTTCTAATTTGAAGTTGATATATCCCTTATAATTTTTTTCTCAAAAAAAAAAAAAAAAAAAAAAAATATATATATATATATATATATATATATATTTTAGTATTTAGTAGCTTCTAGGAAAATATTCTCGAAAATTCTCCTCTTGGAGAATATTCTCCAAAAGATTATTACCGAGAATTTTACATCTCTAGTAGAAATGATAATTTATGTTATAAATAGAGCTCACTACAATTACCAACAACTTTAGATGCTTGAAGAAAAATAAAATAGCAAAAAAAAATATTTCTGTACCATAATTATTTTGTAAGATAATATTAATCTAAATGGAAGAAAGTTGATATACTTTATTGTTCTTTATTAAAATACAATAAGTCGAAAATCATAATTTTTTTTAAATATACAAATAGGACAATAACACTAAAAGTCTCTCAAAATGTGATGTACATAAATCATAAAATTTTTTTAACAACAAAAATCAACTTAAATACTAAAAGTTTAAGTTGGGTTTAAATAAATTGAAATAACACTATAATGCTTAATGACTACTGTGTTTACAATTAAAATAAAAAAAACAATTCTGCATTTCGAATAAGAAGGTTGTTCCTTACTTTTCAACTTTAGTAAGTCTTCTTTAGGCACACATTCCAGTTTAGGACTTGCATTGGCAATATCTTGTAAATGGCACACATTAGCTTGGCAGGTTGCAACTAGTTCAGCCTATAAAATGAACAAATAAGAAAATTCAATAAAAGTAAAGAAAAAAAAATGGAAAATCATAGCTGTCAACTAGGAAGATATTCGAGAACAATCAAATCAACTTAAAAAAAAAGCTTTTATTCTCTAAGGATACCATTATTATAGGTTAAGGTAAGAAAATATTTAATTTCAGTTACAACATTTTCTCCAATTTTAGTCTTTTTAACTAACAAAATTCGAGTTTGGAATCTGTCAAAATTCTATTATGAATGTAAATCACCAATTAAAGAAATGCACAAAAAGAAGCAAATGTGTAAAAAACATTAGTTTTTAGTTGGTAATAAAATGAAGAGCCTTGAAGTTGAAAAAGAGTTCCTCAATTAAAAAAAGGAATCAAATTTTCTTTTCAATTTTAATCCATGTTTTTATATAGCAATAAATATTCTCTTTGGCAAGGCAAAAGGAAAACCTTAAAACTGCTAAGCTAGCTAAAAAACTGAATTGCAAAGGCAGGTAAAGAGAAATTTAGACAGGAGAATGCAAGTTAGTTTAAGAAATTATTTCTAACATTAAACTGATTCTCATATGCACATTTATGATTGTACTGACTAGAAGACCTATCTACCCACTAAATACCAGGTTGTCATTTTATATGAGTATGATTTATGCAAACTAGATTACAGTAACATATAAAATATTTTGGCCTTCTTATTTATTCTGAAACTAATAAATAATTATGAAAACAATAAATATTATTCTCTTGAAACCTCTGACTCAAGGGGTCAAGTTAATGCAATTAGGTATACAGGAACTCTTGTATGGAATATTTTTTCCAAAGAAACACTTACAAGATCAGATGAACTTAGGGAAAATTTAGAGCTTCTTTCCATTGTATCCATCACCTGCTTGTAGGCTTTGTTGCTTGTTTTTAGTATATGATTGAAATCTTCAGAATCAGAATCTGAAGAAAATGTTCCCTCACCAGCAGACTAAAAAGAAAATTAATTATTAATATATTTATATATATTCATTTGACACAAAAACACTTGAAAGTAAAATTACAGACTTAACTTTTAGCAGTTCAGCGCTACAGATGTTTATGAAAATGCCAAAACTGAAAGATTATCTCACAAATACCACAAAAACAACAATTTTACATAAATTGCTTTTTCTTTATTCATAAAATATTACCCATATACATACACCTGAAATTACACAAAATTAAATTATAACTTAACTACTTAATCTATCAAATAATGTTTAATTGTTATTAGAACCACTTTTGAGAATAAGGTTTTAAAAGCAACTGTTAGAGTAAAACAATAAAAATTATCAATATTTTTATTGACATCTGACCTTTGCGAGGGTGGATCGAGTTCTTGTTCTGGATCTTAGAGGCAGCCTCAAACTGATAGAGGATGCATCTGAATAACTCCCAAGACTTGCTCGATAATCATCACCAAAACATGTCAGTTTACGGACTTCATCTTCATCAATGGTGGCTTCAGAGTAGGGCTCACTGAGATAAGGGGGATCCTGAGAAGAGTATGAAATTAGACCGTATATACAACAGACCCTTTGGATTCTACCATAAAAACAATTATAATTAAAACACTATCAACTCACAATATAAAAATAATAAATTTTTAATTGATGAAAGGCTTTTAAAATTTGGGAACAGAATATTTTAATATACTTTTCAAACAATCTAAACAGGAGCACCTATCATTAGATTATTTTTAAAACAGCTAATTTATTTTCCATATTTAAATTTTTATCACCACATTTTACCTGGTATTCATCCCAAGCTTGATCAGAAATGGAACCTTGGTCTTCGATACTTGCAGTACATCCAGTTGCATCTGTATCAACAGAAAAGGATGTTTCTGGCAAACTATTTGTTTCAGATAAAATTACCTAAGAGAAAAGGAGTTTTTTTGTAGACAAATGAAAATTGTTTCCTTTAAGTGCACCTAAGGATAAGTAGCAATTGAGAATTTATTCTGATTGAAAAAAGAGTATACTGTATAGTTTTTCCAGATAGTGTGGACCAGTTCAAAACTTCAGTTAAGTTTATGCACGTCAAAATATCAGATAGTTTTGATACATAACTACACAAATATATACTATTATAGCAATACATAAATAATGACAAGTAGGAGAAAGAGATAAGAACATTTAAATGGTATAGAAAGTATTAGACTTTAAAAGCCGTTTGAAAGAGCAAACCTATGGCTTAAGTACAGAGATAATATCTCTAAAAAAAATTAAACATGCTTCTGGAAAGTTTCCAATTAACCAATTTCCGGACCAGAACCAAGGAATAGACATTTACCTGTACACCTGTCAAATTATTGCAATTAGTTAAATCGTCTGCAACCACATCCACCAAGACTCTGTCAACCACTTGCAGCCCACCAGAACCCTTGGAACAGTCAGACTCAGTTCTTGCACGGGAAGGCAACATATTAGACTGCTCAACAAGCTTTTGATTGAAGCGATGTGATTTCTTTGAAAGACAACTGGCTGAAGACATGTCTGTCAGAGAAAGTCGCTTGCTCTTGCGACTCAGCTTTTTCCTGAGTAAAGAAATAACTAGAGCTAACATTTTGAGACCAAATAATTTGCTTTAAGAGATATTAGAGAAGAAGAATATCTAAAGAAAACCGCAGAAAGTTAATATTTTCTTGACTAAATCTTAATTCTTCAATTTAAATTAACAAGCCTATTTTCATTTGGAAAATGCAGTTAAAATGTTTTCTTCTCATTAAAACAGAAGTAAAGTAAGACATTTTAAGCTTATGGCTACTCACTGTGTTTTATTGGAATCCTGAGATGTAGCATACAACAAGTCTAGCGCTCCTTCAGATGTTGAGTGTGGCACGGAGGAAGGAGGGAAACTTTCCGTCAGTTCAATGACACTCCAGGGGCGATCCCGCGTGGTACTCCGTTTCTTTTTACGTAGCCGCACTACATTGGGGGTGGGTTCTAGGCCGACAGAATGGTCGCCTCTGCGAGCTGATGAGTCATCTGGTACTACAGGGATGACTGTCTCAATAGAGCCTGCAGTGAGTGTGAGAGATGTCTGAGAGTGGGATGTAAATGTACAATGAAAGAGAAGAGCATTAAAGCATAGCAGTTAAATGTGCTCAATTGCCTGGTTCATCAAAAATAGCCTAGTATAGGAATTGTTAATCTAAATTCAAAATAGTAGGAATAAAAACTTTTAAAACAAAAAAAAAAGAGTGAAAGGTTTCATTCCATCAATGTCGACATGGGCGGATTTAGGACTAAGATCCTGGGGGGGCAAGGTTTAGACTTAAATTACCTAAACCCTGTTATTTGGAAATACATCTTCAAGGGACTTTTTTTAAAGTAATATCATAAACCCTACATTATCATACTATTTTTGTTGGACCTATGTTTACAATTCGTATTTATGGAAAGAATGTTTAGAAACTTAAGAAATGTCTTAAAACTAAAAAAACTAAGAACACTCATGGTTGTGAAATGAGAAATAATAATTTTTTATAAAGCATTAGTCATCAGTTGGACAAATCAATGGAGCGCAATTAATTGTAAACAATTATTTTTAATTTCAGTCACAAATTATTTAATTTAAAAAATATTTAATCCGAATTCAACTCTTAAATAAGCTGTAACAAGATTCATTAAGTAAGGAACAACCTATTACATGGTATAAATCAAATGGTTCTACTGATGCGTAAATATAATCTCACATCTATCTATTTAAAAATCAGGGGATCATAAAAATAAAAATCTAGAATTGCAACTATACACCAGTAGCAATATATTTTTTAATAAGATTAATTACAATATTTAACTTAAATAGGAAAATGGAATGATTAGGAACTTTTTATTCAAATATTTGGTAAAAGTAATTTTTAAAATACTTTAAGTAGGTATTTTTCAGTTTGTAAAAAAAGTATAACAATTCAATATAAAGAGTTAGCATATAATTTCATTATTATTATTATGAACAAATAATTCAATATGAATTACTGATAAAAAATATTCATAGCAGTAATTATTTTAAATTACTTCAGAGTGTTAAACTTTACTCCAGACAAAAAATAATATTTATCTAAATCTTTGTCAAAATTGATTATTTTTAAATCAATAAATTAAAGTTATGTATTTATATCAAACTAGTTACGGGAAAAGAATGTTAACATCTTACAGAAATAATACTTTTTATTAGGAAAACTTATTAATATCAATCCACTGAAGCAAATTTTCAATAAGAACTAAATTTTTCCAAGTACAGTAAACATTGTAGTTTTTATAGATAACTTGATTTCTTCATTTGTATTACACATATGCAAAATATAATAATGACAAAATAGAAACATTTACATTTAATGTTTTGAGGTCTGTTCAATATAGGTAAAACCTCTTATCAGCTATTTTTTTGCAATCCACGCACAATCCTTATTTCTAGATTATAAATAAATTTATGTAACATGATCACTCACATAGGGATCAGGTGAAATAAAATAGAAAGACATGTATTTAAATATAGTTTCCTCAAAAATATAGTAAATATTATTTTTTGTAAATTTCTGTAAAGCATTGTGAAGTACAGGTTCACTCACTTAAAACTTCTAGTTTTATCATTTTTTAGACAAAAGTTATAATCAATAAAATGGGTAAATAGAATTTGAAAACAAAATTATTAAAATTGAACGATTTTACTAATTTTTAGCATCAAATAATACAGGGTGCGGCAAAGGTCTGTGCAAATCATAAAAATTAATTATAAGAAACGAAAATTATTTCGTTTCGAAAAAAAATTATTTCGAAATTCCTACTACTTTTTTTTCAGGAGCAAAACGGAAGTTGAAAAAAAACAACCCTCGTAGATTGGATTGAACCATAAATCAGTGAACCCAAATTACGGTTACGAGTCGAACAAATACATCCCCTCCCCATACACCCCAGAAATCAAATGGTCTTGGTCACCCCTTGGAATCTAGTAATGGAAATGGTCGGTCACCCACCCTTTTTTTTCTTGGAAACACACGTGGCAAACTTTTTCCAATTAGCAGATGCCAAAACAAGGTCAACAGAAGGGCTGCAGCTACAACAAATTCCAGCATACCACCCTTTCCCCTTATCTATAGGCTGCCGTAGTTTGGTCTCAAATTTCAACAATCTGAGCTCCGGGCGAACGGCCGAATTGGGAAAAACAAATGCACAACTCTGGCCTCCTCCAGCCGAGGACGGCTCTGCTTTTTAGTGCACTTTTGCCTTTTTTTAAAGTTAATCCACAAAATCTATTGTCACTACGGTGCAAGTGAAAAATAAAGCAAATTCACAAGATTTTCTGTAAATATTTTTAATTGAAATTTTAAAAACATTTTCAATACTTTTTAAAAAATAGAAAAATCCCCAAAAAAGCCACGTCGGAAATCTTGGGGGGGCAGAGCCCCCACTTGCCCCCCCGTAAATCCGCCCATGAATGTCGATAAAATATAATATTTTTGTTTAGTTATCATAGTTTAGCATTGACTTTTTCAATTCTCAGTGAACAAGAGCAGAAGTTTTAGTACAATGTTAGACTTTTTAAATGCTTTTCTCAATTTCCTTATTATTCCAAACTCAATTTCCTTAGATTAGATGTGTTGTTGTTTCTAATGCTGCTTGGAATAACCCAAGCGCTATCAGAAAAACTATTTGAGAGCATGTTGAAATAAATTTAAATGTGTCATTTTTCCATTACACATTTACATTTTTCGATCGTACATTGTACATTGTTGTTTCTAATGCTGCTTGGAATAACCAAGCGCTATCAGAAAAACTATTTGAGAGCATGTAGAAATAAATTTAAATGTGTCATTTTTCCTAATATACATAGACCTATTCAAATTTTTAACCCTTTCAATTTGGCCTCCGACTTTCATGGGAATTTCAACCAGTTAGGATCTCCTAGAACTTAATCGAAGACACTTGTAACCCTTACCTGTGAAAGACTGCGATAACGTAACACTGTTGTTGACATCCGATGCGTTTGACTTTTCACTGTCTGACTCGTTGGTCGTGCATTCCCCACTGGCATCACACCCACTGTTCACAGACACGTCGCTCCTGCTCCCTGACCTCTCCTTTTGGTCTGGAGCATCTGCTGCCACAGGAGCTTCTTCGAGAGAGGGCTGGCAAGTGCTGAGCCACTCACTCACCCGAGCAGTCGGGTCGATCACTCCACTCTTTTGAAGAGCCTCAGGGCTAACGCTCGGGGAGAGGCGGCTTCGTTGGTCTGAAGAGGAGGGAGTAGAGCTGTGAAGGCTACCAAGGTCTAGAACCTGGAACATTACAATGAAATTAAGATGATAACTTCCTTAGAATCACTTTGAATGTGAACAAGCTAAGAAAACCGTACAGGGAAAAACTTGCAAATAACATTTAAGTTTACCTAAGAAAGGATATCTGTCTGTACATGGTATTTTACAGAATTAAAGTTCCCTTCATTACAATTTCAGTAGATAATTTATGATAAAACTCAATAGTAAAAAAATAAATTATCAGTTCAAATATTAACAGTACAAGAAAAACACAAACCAGAGATGATACTTGTTCTTTTCCAGGCTTATGGGTCTTGGGGGTGCCAGATGATCTTGAGCAAGGTAAAGAACCGACATCACAAATGTCTTTGAAACGAGAGGTAAGGTTGGGAGTAAAATCCACTTCTTGCTTTTTCAATGTCTTTATTTGGTTCTATTTAAAAAATAATAATTAAAACTTAACATTCCTTTTTATGCCATGTTAACACTTCAAAAAGATAAAAACAAAAAGCCCAGGAAGAGAATATCATCTTAAAGTTTTGAGAAGTATAAGCCAATTTACAATTTAAGTTATAATCTTAGACGGACCAGGAAAAAGTTGTAACCTTCCCCCGAACCTAATACAATTTACCCGAACCTTATGCATTGCTCCTATGGAGCTGGCAAGGGCTTCCCCCGAACCAGGTTCGTAGGTTCGGGCACTTTTTCCAGGTCTGATCTTAGATGTTCAGAAGTGCTAAATTGATGTTCAAAAATAGTAGGTATAATAGAGTTTACCTTTCGCATATGGTCCTGCTTATTCAATGCTGGATCTTCTGTCCACTCCAATCCATCCTCGTAAGCCTGATCTGCTACGGTTCCCTCAAAAGCATCTTCATCAATACATGCCACTTGGTAAAAAGTCTCCGGCATGCGCTTCTGGATGACCTGCCTGGCGCTACGCAGGTTTCGGTCCTCTGACAGAGCCTGGAAGGCTTTCAGACTGACTGAGGGGTACTTGTCAGGTGCCAGGTACCCCACAACGGAGGTCCTGGGAGGGCTGCCAAAACTGTTCTCGGGGCTGTCTCCCTTTTCGGAGAGTTGAGCCGAAGTCTCACTGGAGTATCCTACGTCTTGGATGATCTCAAACTTGCCCTTACTGGCCTTCAGCTCAGCAATCCCAGTGTCGCCCACCATCACGCCTTTGTCATTCATGGTGAGGCTCTTCTGAGGGCTGCATCGGATCGCCTCGCTGGCTCTGTCCGAATCGGGGGAGTTCATCATGCTCTTGATTTCATTTTCTATGCTTTCAATCTTGTCCCCCAATCTGGGGTATTTCTTCAGTGGCTCTTCACTGAAACTCTTTTCAAGCTTTTCTCCCTGCAAAGAAATTAAATATCATAAGTATGAAGCTTAAAAATAAATTATCATAGATTGCCTGACTTGCTTGCCATACAAGATTTCGTTATAGTGTGAGAGTTTTTCGCCTTAATCTAACAACACTTATTTTTATTTAGAAAGTAAAGTGCAAAATTAAATCATTGTCATGTTAAGCATTCCTGAAATCAAAAGTCTAAACTACAATGAATAAAATTTTCAAGAGGAACATTAAAAATAGTTTAATTTGAGCATTCAGTTCAGGGGTCATTCCAGACTTTTTGTGAAGGGTCCGGTTTTTGTAAAAATTGTGAAAATCTACTTATAATTTTGTGAATTTGAAGTTAGCTTAAATAAGTTATATTTGAAGTATTACGAAAAAAAAGGGTGTGTTAAAAGGCAAAAATACTTTGTGAAGGGTCCGTTTTTAAGGTAAAATGCTTTGTGAAGGGTCCGTTTTCACAATGAAATATATTGTGAAGGGTCCGAAAATGGACCCAAACATCTTCTAAACAGACCCCTGCAGTTGCTACAGTTGGGTAAAATTATCTCAACCAAATTTATTTTTGTTCATTTCAATTTTCTTGATGAACTAGGAGATTTATAATCCATGTATGCCCAAGTAAAAACAATCATAAAAATTTAATACAACTTGTTAGGGTGTTATGAGAGTTTAAAGTGAAAATTTCAGCACAAGTGACATTTTTTGATGATTGCTCTTACCCCTTTAGATGCTCCCAACAACTCCTCCAGAACACACTGTCGCTCAAGAGAATGGATCCAGAGGGTATGAAAGCGGTGTTCCAAGTTCTTGGCTACCTGCCGCACCTGCTCTGCATCCCAGGGGGACTTGAGGGCGTTTTGCCTGAAGTGGACGATGCCCTCAAGGTGCTCACACAACTTCAGGAGAACCGACACAGACTTGCTCTTACCCTCAATCTCTTTCTGGAGTGCCTGCAATAAAGGAAATGCAACATGTGAGTAACATTGAGAATGAAGACCATGGGAGTGTTTAATTACAAACCCACTTCAATCTAATTTTAGAAATTTAAGTGAACAATCTAATATTAATAACCTAAAAATAATTAATATATTTTAATTTTTTGGGGGATAAGGGGGTAAATTTCTGAATTTTGGGGGATAAGGGGGTAAAATTCTGACTTTTGGGGGGACTTATTCCCATACCGCCATACCTCCCCCGCTGGATGCATTACTAAATGAAAAATATGTTTATCATCTCACAAAATTGATATTCTATTTTTTAATGTCCAATTAAAGGTATTTTGGACTGAGACTTGCTGTATATAAAAAGGTTTGCAATATTTTGACAGAGATGTCAATGACATTAATTTTTAATTAGGTAAAATTTGAAAGGAGATATTTTTAAGCCCAGAACTCTATGAATATAAAAAATACTAGATACAAAGTTAAATATGTTTTGACAACAACTAGCATGCTATATTATTGTGAAGGATGTTAAAAAACCTTAATGGTTGAAACCAGTGGTTCAGATCCACTTAGCAAGAGTAACTAAACTAAAAATGCTACTCATGTAGGTAAATTTGTAATATATAAAAAGCACATAAATGGACATAGCAATGGGGTGAAAAGTTTCCACGAGGTTTCGCGCGCACCTTGCTTTGACAGCAAATGATGACACATACCAAATCCGCAACCGCCGGTTCCGTCCGATCAAAACAAAGCAAGATAAATATCTCACACGTGACGAACAGCAAAATGCCGACTGCTCGAGCTTTTTGCTCGTTCTTTGTCCTCCTCGCGAAGCTAGAGAACGAAAGCGAAGCTCTTCCAAAACAGACGGGAGCTCTCCCACATTGCTCCTGACGTCAACGACTGTTCGTTTTGGCGGGAGTCCCGATGGTCCCGACCCGCCCGCCACGCACAGCACAGACGCGGCGTATTTTTACACCCCGCTTCAATGGGTTTATTTTTTGTACTATGTTTACCGGAAAAATCGTTACCCGTTCCGGCTGTATCAAGACCGAGCGGACCCAGGTGGGAAGAAAAACAGCGCGAAGTTCGAAAAATGTATACCAGGCGGACTCTAAGCACTGATAAAAACTTCTAAAAATTAAATTTTACACATTTACGGGACGAGTGGATAAACCGGGCATTATTAATAATGCCCGAAGTGAGGAGGGCAATGTGATAAATTCAATAACATTTATCAATGAGTAGTTATCACATTGCCTGAAATACGCGGGCATTATTAAATTATTGATACCCGGATTTATCACATCGCCCGCAACATAATACTACATAACAATGACTTCGTAAGTGAAAAAGCAGCAATATTAGTTTAAAAGTTTTTTTTTTTTTATTTTTTAAAAAGGAAAAACCGGTATCCTAATTAAAGACCCAACGCGTAAAACATTTTACATTTTATAAGCTTTTTGTTAAAAAAAAGGGAGACACATGGAATAAAATTACTCTACTTGATATGTAAATTTGTAAACACCTCGTAGTTAATAAATTGGGACCAGTAAACACATTTAGCTACCCAAGAACATACTATTTAAGTTTTATTCCTTAAAAAAAATTTACCCTTTTTCTTTTAAAAAATAATTTCCTTTTACAAACTTTGCCTATTTAAAATCAAATAAAAGAAAATTTATTGCAATTCATATTATAAAAAACTAAGTAATATAATATTTACCATCATATCATTTTATACAAACTTCCAGAGTATTTTAATCAATGAAATGGTGTATGAGGAAATTGAATTTTATACAACTGGTCCTGTGGACAACCGACACACACATTTCTACACTGAAAGAGATTTAATTTGAATAGAATTAAGTAAATAGCATTCCGCTGATTTTTTTAAATAAATAATTACACTGTTAGTCTAATCTAATGTTCAATACCTTATTTTTTTGATAACTTCTATTCCCGAATATGCCGAATTTTTTCATTACAAAAAATTTATTAAGAAAGATACTTTAGGTTGGGATTAGACTAGGGAAATTTATAGTTTATGAACACGTTCGTCCCGTCCCGATAGGCAGAAATCCGATGGAAACTCGAGATCAGACAATAAGTTCATTTTATTTATTAAGATCAACGAAACGTTACACTAGTGCAGAGAAGTTTTACGAAATTTAGATATTTTAAAAAATGTTCAAGAAAGAATAGAAGCAAAGTCACACAAGTAACATTCATTTCTAAACGAACCTGATATTAAAATAAAACGCTTTTCAACGACTTCCTTAAAACCGGGCAGAGGCAGCAGGTAGTCATTAGTTCGCAGCACATTTTAGAAGAACTATTTTCACAATCTACCTATTTGTGTAATTTGGACTTAGGTGGAAAAATTAACGAACCCTAATTACATAACTCATAGGTACTATTTCCTCAAACACCCACCAACTGTGAGTGTTTCATTTTTTTTAAGCTTGGGGTGTCATTTTAAAAACGTTTGTTTCCATTTTTATCTATTTTACTGCTGACGAAAGTTAAATTTTAATTTTACAACACCATGAACTTTCCATTTTTCTGAAGACCAGTTTGTATCAAGTAATGTCTTCGGTGTGGAAGCCTTTATATTGTTTGATTATTTTGCATAATTTTATTCCTTAGTTCAAATTTCAGTACTTTATTAAAATCTGATTCACCAAATCTTTTAATTTTGACTCCAAATCTTTTAATTTTGTTGCTTTGACGTCAGTTGTTTTTTTAGTCTGGTTCTTGGGGGTGAAGTTTCCCCTCAATAACAAGATATGTTCAGTTCTTGATATGGAACAAAACAATGTCAGACATATCATAATCAGTTTAAAAATTCAGGAGAAAAAAAATTAAATAATATCTGATATAAAAAGTGCCGTTTTTTCAATCCAAACAAATTTCAAAAAATAACTGCAACCCCCAACGGAGGTCCTTAAAATGATAAGAAACAGTCCAAGAGTCGAAATTTTCCACGACTGGTCTAAAAGAAGCCTTTGGTTCCACACTGAAACAAAATCACTTCACAAGATAATTAAAAGAGAGCTCCTCATCCAATTCCAGAGAGTCACAGAGCACTGCGCATGCGCATCGCCAATACAGTCGTACATTGAAAAGTGAGGAGCTCATCAGCCTTGAAGTTTCAAGAAGGGCAAAAAAACGTCTCTCGGCAGCAGTAACCTATTGCTCTGCTTGGCTAAGTGAAGTGAATCATCGCTAAGCGTTCATTAAGAAAGAGAAGAAAGAAAAAGAAACGGAGCAAACAAAAATAGAAACGAATTCTCTCGCACTCTCCTCTCGTGGCCGAGGGCTAAAGGATCCGTTGGAAGATGTCAGTTGCTGCTAGATCAACGACCTATCACTCTTCCGCACTGGGTTCTTTCCAAAGAGAACGATGACAATTGGCCCCGGACAGTTGTTGGGGGTTTTCCATAAATTACGGATCAAATTCCTTGGCAGAAACGGCCCCTCTGAGGCCCTTTGTCCTGCCTACTAACGCATTTAGTGTCCCTAAATAGTTCACCAGAACCAGATTTTAAATGTAATTTTTTATTTGGTTGCATTATAACAAACTAATAAGTAAAATTTATTTGTTTGAAAGGAATAGGAAAATAAATAATAGTGTGCCACCTAAACTAAAACTTCTCCATTCACGGACTACCTTTACCCTGCAAAACTTAAAACCGTTAACCGAGACAAAATTCAAAGGAGATAGAGTATAGTTCATTTACTGTTTAAATATTTTACGAAAAATTATGATGCTTTAAATACAATTATTTCAATAACTGTAATTGATACAAATTCCCAATTAATAAGTAGTGATATTATCCATTTTCTTTCCATTTCGTTTGCTCTTGTTTTTCTTGTTTGCTTTGTTCTCTCAACTCCTTTAACATCTCTTATTTCTTCAGCATTCCTTTGTTCATGAGCTTCATTTCTGAGCTTGATGCCATTAGATTAACTTTTACAATAACCCATTCATGACAGTCTCGCACACAGACCTGGAAAAAGTGCCCGAACCTACGAACCTGGTTCGGGGGAAGCCCCTGCCAGCTCCATAGGAGCAATACATAAGGTTCGGGTAAATTTTATTAGGTTCGGGGGAAGGTTACAACTTTTTCCAGGTCCGCTCGCACATCGTAAGTTCTCTAGGTGCTCTGCTCCCTACTTTTTAATAGGAGTGCAGCACCGAACCTCTTCACGGATCACTTTCAACGATCTCAAAAGGTATGCGTATCTTCCGAGATCACCGGATGGTAACAACTGATCCAAGAAATACACAAGTTTTTAATTTTTTGAACAGTAGAGCCGATATACGTGGAGGAGATCCATCTTGGGAATGAGTTGAGTGCGAATAGGGTGTTGATTTGTCAACATATAATTAATTGAGAATAAAACGCGATCTTTTCTTTCACAACCCTTGATTATTCTGAAAAAGAAAGGAATTAGCAAACAATATTAGGATGCATATTCCTTTAGGCAGATATCCTTTTCATGAAGAGCTACACGGCTTCATCATGGTTTTGTGCTGACAGTTCAAGGGCCTATTCAATTATTGGTATCACGAGTTCTTTTAAAATGAGCAATTAATATTCGATATCCTTTATATCAGATTTAATATTTATTGACAGACTCACAAGCAAGTTAAAAGAATTTTCTTAGGAGATGTAATTTTTCGATTCGACAAGTTCTCCTACCGCAAAATTCACCCATTTCACCATAATTTTTGTGCTTTTGAAGAGTAAGGGAAGGTATTGTACCTCGGACCTATTTTTACTTTTTACCCTGTATTTTCTTATTGGTTGAAAATACACTGATGAAACATTTTTCCATCGATTCTTTAGCCTTTCATACACAACATATATATTTTTGAAATTTTAATTTAAGTATTTCAGTATGTAATTAATGAAAGAAAAAAAACTGAAAATAAGTCAAAGGTGCAACACCGGTACTGTACATTGATTTCAAGGGTAGTGTGCCTTGGACCTATGTCAAAAAAAACTTTAGTTGCACCTCTAAAGTTAATAAAATGTTTGTGAAAAACTCCAGGAACAAGTGCTCATTGAACCACTAAGATAGGGGTGCCCAACCTTTTTTGGAGGAGGGCTACTCAGGGTATTTGATGAGGTATGGAGGGCCAGAAATGAAATTACAGTAGAAAAGCAAAAGCGCTAACTGATGCTTAATTACAACAATACATTTTATAACTTTTCGTTTACAGTATTTTTGCAACTTGTCATTTTTAAATGAAAAATAATTGCATAAAATAAGTTCAAAAAATGTTTGACAAAGAAAACACAATATAGAGCCAAATTTAAGAATATATATTTTAATAATATTAATCTCTTACTTTCATTGACAACTGAGAAAATAACATAAGAAATTTTATTTTAAATATAAATTATTTGCAAAAAAACCCCGGAAAATAAAGTAATAAAAGGTGTTGTTCTAATTTCGTTCGTGGGCCGGATTCAGGGGGCTTGGGGGCCGGATCTGGCCCACGGGCCGGAGGTTGGGCAGCCCTACACTAAGATGTATAAGCATACAGATTTAGTTGGAGCACACTTTTCAGCATAACCGTTATAAAGTACTGTTTTTATAACAAAATTAAAGATTTTATTTAAAATTAGTGTTTTCATGAAACTAAATCCTACCCTACCTTTAAATATTTAGGAAGATTCACCTTTGTTGTATTCTTTTTTTTTGTTTGGTCAAAAACCACATAATTTGGGGGAATGGCATCTTCCCCCAACATTAGTACTGAACTGTTCAGATAATTTCATAGACTTAAGAATTTTTTAATTCAAGGTATTTTTGGAAGAAAAAAAAACAAGATACTCTTGGATTGTAGATTATACTTGAAAGCATGTAGTAATTCTGTTCCAGAAGTATAGGGTAGGTGGGGGCAATTGTCTGCATCAGGTAATAGTCCGCACGGCCATTTTTCGAAGATAACAATAGATTATATTGCCGGCATCGATACAGTAGGTACCTTTCCCAACCACCAGGTGGTAGTAAAAACTTCAGAGGATAAGTGTGTCTGTTGTCCAAAAAAATTAGGTAAGTCAGTTTTTAGTGTCCTTGTAAAAAAAACTGTAATTTTTTCTCAATATTATGGTGAAATTGTTATACTTATTCAGTCCCTCTGTTTTTTTGCTTACAACTATTTAGTCGATCTTTTATAGTGTCGAATATTGTTATCTAGTCTTAAAATTGTGAATAAACTTTCACTTTGATGTAATAGAATTGTAATATCTAAGTTTATTCAATATCCTCACTGCAGATATTTACCCCAAAAAATGGAGCAAATGTCTGCAAAATTTTTTTTTCAAAAAAGTTTAATATTTCTCAAATTATTACAGCTTATGGCTGGAAAAATATGAAATGATAGGCCAGATTCTAAGCTTTCGATTCCATACCAAAAACATGATAAAATAATCAAACTGTGGGCCACAAAAATTCAAAACCAAAAACTGCAGACAATTGCCCCCACCTACCCTATATAGGATTTTTAAATTCACCCTTTTGGGTATTGTCATTGACCCTTTTGACTGTTTATAAAATATTTGCCTGGATAGTAAGATTGAATCAGTACAATGTTTGTTTAGACCAGGGCGCGAAATTTCCGCTCGCCAACTCGCCGTTGGCGACCAAAAATTTAAGACTGGCGAGCAAGTTTAGAGTTGTTGAGTATGAGTTTAAAATAAAAAATGTCCAAATCAAGGAACCTCAATCGAGCGACTCGCCGTTTTAAAATTAAGCGATCAGCTGTTGGAGAGGAGCCGGCAAGTAGTAAGTAGTTTTGAATGGTTGTTGTATAATGATAGTCAGGAAGTGCCATCCAGTAATGTGGACAGAAAGTGGATTAATGGTTTTTCCGGACCTTTTAAAAAGGAAATGTTTTCTTGCCATAATCACTATTTTTTAAAATAAAATATATGAATCCAAAGTAGTGGGGAGTAGAAATTTTAGTATGGCTAGTACCTTTAGAGCTGAAATTTCATGCCCTGGTTTAGACCCTCTACCATAAACTACAGCGGTACATAAATGTGAATCGATCGTAGCTACGACGTTGAAAAATTTCTTTGAGAAGGACTACTACGTAATTGTGCTTAAAATTGATGGTGGGACCGGATTCTTCATAAAAGATGTTGTTAATGCTGCAGCCTGCACACTTTTTCACTGGACCTAATTTTGAGCTTTGCTGTTAAACTTGAAATTCTTGATAAAACCCAGATTTCAGGGATTTATGCTATTAAAAAAATGGATTTCCACAGCTACCCCGGAAAAGTTGGAGCCCTGGAGTCTACCCACTAAACCAAAGTACAGTAACTCAACTGGATGACTGACTTTTTTGAGCTTCTGGGATACACACCATAGTTTACTTTCCAATAAAAGACTCGTAAATCTCTCTCAAGGGCTGTCACTTATTCCCAGTTCTGTTGTTTAGGAGGGAGCAATAAAATAAAACCCAAGTGGGAAGGGTGGCAGCGAAATAAAATCTTCCGTAAGTAGTCTTACAATGGAGACTGTTTAGTGTCATAAAACATGCACCAAGCCTTTCAAAGTCATCTAATGGTTAGCTTTTTACTGGTGGAACAAATTTACTTTAAAGTCCATTGAAAGGTATACTATTTATTTCCTTTTCCCACACTTAAAAGAGCTGGATTTTTTTTTATTGTGTGAAGTGAGAAAACAGGTCACTGAAAGGGGTTTTACCAGTTGCTAATTGAAGTATTTTAACATTTTAGATAATAAGGGGAGGGAAATTTGTGCCTTAAATAACTGGTCATTGGAGAAGATGGTTGCTCATTAAGTTTTACTGTATAAAAATATCAAGATAACACAAAAAGCTACTCCAGGACCTTGTCACTTCAACATTCTTCAGTAGAAGCTGCCTTTCCTCATTATGTTAAAGTTGATATTAAATCAGAAAATCTTTTAAATTTTACTATTTTCAAGATAAGTTTCTACATGACACAAAATATGCAATTTTTAAAGCATGCGCAATTAAATTGTTTAATGAATATATTGTACCAATCACGTAATCAAAACCAAATCTTACTTTTATCTTTATAAAAGTCTAGCATCTTCCATATTTATAAAACATATTCGACAAACTACCACACATGAAAGCCTACATCAGTATATTTTATGACATTAATAATTTTTCATTGTAGTTGCACTGCATGTACATTTAACCATGCTTTACAGCTTGTTTAGGGCTAGGCTTTATGTTATTACTTACATAATACCCATCAGCTGAAATTGTTTAACTATGAATCCTAGTACAAAATCAAAGGTTTGCGCCTAAGGTCAATGAAAAAATTATTAAAAAAAAAAAACAGCTGAAAATGTACTTAAGGTAGATGATATTTCGCTTCATTCATTTTATGTTGAAGCAAACAAAGTTATATCACATTTTCACCTATACGGCTAAATTATAAAGGTGGCATTAAAAGCAGAAGTTGAACTTTTGACATCACTGGGCCTCTCTCAAGAGCTGCCCCCCTTTTGTCTTAAATACTGTCTTCAAATTCTTGGATTAGGAGCTTGAGTATCCAAAGTGGCACACAATAACAACAAGATTTTCAGTATTAAATTATGCAAAAGTAGCTATTATGATGAGATGCAACACATATTTAAAATTAAATGTCATGGAAGCAATAAAGTTTAAACTTACATTTTGCACCTTGAGCTTTTCTTCCAAGACATCAGCTGGCCAATCATCAGAGGAGCTGATAGGAACAAGCTGACTTTCCACTGCTCGCAGCCATCTCCGCAAAAAATTCATTCGACTGCTGATTTCTAAAAAGAGAATTACATCACATTATAAGTTTAACTTCTCAAAAAAATATCAGGAAAAAATTCACAACAGTTAGGAGATGCTTTATCGACAGTTACAGGAATGAAATTATTCTCAATTCTAGGTAAAAAAATATGTTTTCAAAGAATTGAAGCTTACATCATAAAGTTAAGAAAACTTTAATACATTATCTATTAATCAAGAGGCACTATTATTAATAGGCAGTTAACTTATTCAAGAATTGTAAATTCAACATACTGATGATGAGAAACTTTTTTTTAAGTAGTTAAAAAGAAAATGTCAAGGAAAGTTTGTAAGACCTTGCCTTCAAGTAATCATTACTTGCAAATAATGCTTACCACCAAACTTCAATATATTGGAAGGAGACTTGACAATGCTTGGGTTGGACTGCTCCACAGCTTTCCACTTGTTATTGAGAATGTTAAGTCTACGGTGCACTTCATCTCTCATTTCTGGATATCTTTTGCACAATTTCTGGGCTTGCTCATTGAACAGCTGGCACATGTAGCGGATATTCTGCTGTCCAGTTTTCTGTAAGTTAAAAGTGAAATAAATCAAAGTCTATTGAAATGTGAGATAACCTAAACTACTTGAGGCTTTACATTAGCAAGAATAATTTTTTTTGTTGAATTAAATATGCTTTTATTTCTCTTAAATGATCACTAGGATCAGGGTTGGCACGGTTTAAACCATTTGGTTTAAACCATGGTTTAAACCACGGTTTAAACCAAATGGTTTTTTTTCATAAAAAAACCAAATGGTTTTTTTGGTTTTTTTCCAAAAAAATTTTAGCTTAACTTTTGGGTTTAAAGTCATTTATTGATTCAAATATTGTCTTTTGAACAAAATATGTTGAATGCTTCTGACATTAATGCTGTAAAGCTATGCAATTTTTTGAAAACAATTAGCCAATTGAAATTTTCTTAGAAAGACTCCTGGTTTTTTTATAAAAAACCTGGAGTGGTTTGGTTTTGAAACTTGTTTTTTTTTTAATTCATTAAGAACTAGATATTTGAATGCATAATAAAAATCAATTGGTTTTTTTATCAACTAATCACCGGATTTTTAAATTTGCATTATAAAGAACCACTTGGTTTTTTAATGCTCTAAAAAGACTCCCTTGGTTTTTTTATAAAAAACCAATTTGTTTTTTTTTAATTCATTTAGAACTAAACTAGATATTTGAATGTATCATAAAAACCGATTGTTTTTTTTAATCCATTGGATTTTTAAATGTGCATTATAAAAACCAGTTGGTTTTAAATGCTCTAAAAAGAATCCTTGGCCTTGGTTTTTATGAATAATGCCTTGGTTTTATTTATAAAAAACAACTATTTGTTTTTTTTAATTCATTAAGGAACTGGATATTTGAATGCATAATAAAAACCAATTGTTTTTTTAATCAAATAAGCACTGGATTTTTAAATATAATATGCATTATAAAAACCAGATGGTTTTTTAATGCTCTAAACAGACTCCCTTGGTTTTTTATGGTTATGTATAATTTTAACTTTTTTTAATTAAATAAAATTAATTTTAATTAATTAATTAAGTCAGTTAATAGCTGAATTGATGAACTATTTATTCAATGTATTCTTAAATGAAAACAATCAGAAATATTTGTATTTATGTGTTAGGGAAGAATTTCAGTAAAAAAACCCGGTTTAAACCAAAAAAACCTGGTTTAAACCAAAAAAACCAGGTTTTTTAGGTTTTTTTGAAAAAAACCTGGTTTTTTTCCAACCCTGACTAGGATAACAAAAGCACTTCATTGTACACTGGCAGATAGCTTAGATCAGTGGTGGCCATCCCAAATGATCTTGAGGGGCCACTTTGGAAAACCACAATACTCCCACAGGCCGCAAATAAAATTTTAGGATATGAGCTACTTAGAATGACAGTGACATAAGTTAAAAAGTATAAAATAAGTATAGATTAGGGATTTTTTTAGAACATTGCTGAGAGTAAAAGTTTCCTAAATGATTAATTAAAATTGACCTTGATTCAAGACACTAGGAACTAAACAGGTGCAGTTAAAAACAAATTACTCGAAACTAAATAAGTTTAAGTGGACCCACCCTTCTACAGTGCTTCCAAAACTTTCAATATTGGTGACCCAATTTTCATCGCATCCCCCTTTAATGCCGTAATAATTTATGCAAAGCAATAATATGATGCTTAAGCTCCAAGTAGAAAGGGGGTCTGGGTCACCCAGAAAATTTTTGGAAATTCGACCTTTAAAAACAGGGGGTGGGTGGCCATTTAGTCCAAATTTTGAGAGGGGTTCAGGGCTTGGTTTTTGCCCCCTTGTGGAGTTATTGCACGTCACCTCTAGGGAGGTGCACCCCACAGTTAGAGAATCACTGCATCACTGTCATTTTGAGAAGCTCAAAAGGCCCAAAAAAATTTTTTTTTTGAACAAAATATTGTTAATCAAGCAGCATAAGAATTCAAAACTTTAAATTAAGTCTATAAACTTAAATTCTGAACATAAATTCAAAAATTGCGCTACAAAAATTCTTGCGGGTCGCATGCAGCCTGCAGGTTGGCCACTCCTGGCTTACATAGATATACATCAAAAGTCATTGGACATAATAAATACTCACAAGTCTTCCTTCTTCACTTTCCAAAGACTTATTATCTTGATTGATTTGAAGATCATGTAACAAGTCATGCAGCTCTTTGAATTGTTCAATAAAAGAGGTGAATGTCCAGCAGTTAGCTTCAGGGAGCTCATTTTCATCATCTAAAGAAAGATCACTACTGGCTTCCTAAAAGAACAAAAATACCTCCACCATTAAATTTTAAAATACATACTTTTACCGGAAGCATAAACCATATAGAACATTCCTAAAACTATATGGTAATTCTATTTTTTAAACTATTACTACAAACTATTTTTTAAGTTTTTAAGCAAGATAGTTCTGGTCAAATTTTGATAACAAAAAGTGATTATCTCCCAAAACAAGATTTCAAAGCAAAGGTCATAGACATAAAATAAGAAAAACGGGTTTATGAGCAAATTTCCAACCACCAAGTTGGTATTCCTACCAACCGTCAGTCAAAATATACAAATTTCACCTTTACAGGCAGAAGTCCGGAAGCATAAATGAAAATGCGCGATTTGTCATTGAAATTCTGGACCATGATAGGATTTTAGTACTTTTAAGATATTCAGTAGACACAGTAAATCAATTCTTTAGGCTATTAGAAATTAAAATTTAAGGATTTGCCAATTAAAATAAGAATTATTATAGCGTATACAGAGCAAAAATATAGGAGAATTATCAAAATAGGTTTTTATAGATTTTTTTTAAAAATATAGGAGAATTTCGACAATTGTACTACTGAAAACTTCTAACTTAGAAGAAAAATTGGACTAGATGTAAATACATTTAAATGAAGCACTCACTGATCTTACAAGTGAGAATGTCAGGTAAAAAAGTTTTGCTCTTATATAAAAGAATCCAGGTAAGTAGAGCTAACTTAGCAGGTAAAAGAGCAAAACTTAGTAAGAAATGGTAAATTTTTGGTAAAATGCATACTTACCCTACAAGTATTTATTAAACCATCATCCATTAGATAGTCATAGTTGGAGCTCAGTGCATCCCAAAACTCATCTCTTGAGCTGACACTATATCGCATCAAGCTGTCTCGATCCATCATGGGAGAGTTATCCACTGAAGAAAATGCTGAAAAACGCTTCTTTTCTGCCATAGTAGCTCCAATCAATGAATCATTCAGATCTAGAATAAAATTATTGATAATAAGCAAAAATATCTTGGGATTCCTCACTGATTACACATAAAACATCCAAAATTCTATTTTACTTTGAGAGTCAAGGGTGAATAGGAGACATTGCATTACATTAAACAATAGAGCAATTGCAATAAAAGTCCCCCATAACAACAAAAATATCTATATAATATTCTCCAAACATTTATCTAACTAACTGACTGTCAAAACGTTTTTTCAGTTGCTTCCATCAAAATATGCCATTTGTTGAAGTAGTTAATGAGGCCTGGGGGGAAGGTTAAGTACACCACTTATCTTGAAGCTGGACTACTGGAAAATAATTGCCTTAATTGTTAGAAGGAACATAAAAAAGTAACATCCAACTGTTATTTAAAACCCAGAAAACATAAGAAGAAAGCAAAAAAAAATCTTCAGTGATAAATTCAATGAAGTAAAGTATAGCTGCTAAAACATGGCCTTGAAATGTTTTAACCTGAGATGCTTACAAAAATGTAATTTAAGCATGAAAAAAATTTAAAGCCTTTAAAAGTATTTTAGAATTCTAGTATAAGGACCATTTTTCATGTGCTAGACAGATTTTAGAACTCTACTACATGACAGTGTAACACACAACACTCAAACCACGAATGCAAAGCACATACATTAAAATGGAAGTTATTAAATACCTTGAGGACTACTGTTTTCGTTGGGAAATTCAGCCATCTTGAGTAAAACTATTTCATTAAATAGTTAACGAAGACATGGCTTGGGGCAAATTCAAAGGGAGGTCACAACATCTTCAATTTTCCTGAATAAACAATACATAGCATTAGAGTTCAATAAGATTAAGCACAAAAATACATGTAAATAACAATAAAGCAACTGCAGACCATGAACATAGACCTAATCAAATCGTAAACAAATAGAAATACCGAAACAAACCATGAGCAATATCCGTTAATTATTAAATAGCCGTTAAATAAAATTTTAAGGATCAAAGGGTGGAGTATTCAGAATGTAATCAAGATATGAAGATAAATATCCAATTCACACTTTACACGAGTCAAAAAATTTAAAATCCTGAATAAAAGAACGAAAATATATTTACCAAAGCTTAAATTGCTCTTTTTGCTATACGATTCACAACACAACAATTCGATGCCAACTTCAAAATTCGAAAGAGAGGTCGCCGAGGCTCTTCGGGTACAAACACAAATGCAAAAATATCTAATGACAGATCCACACATCTTCGCATGAATCAAGAAAGGAACCAAATGTTTTATATGAATTATAGTATGGAAATACAACATATTTTGAAATTATTATTGAAGTGTTTAAAAAAATCCCATGTATTAAAATCGATTAAAATGATAAAATGAGATGTGGCACTGGCAATGAAGCCGATCCGATCATTGTTTATTTATGCATTTGTTTTCGTTTAAATTTTCGTTAAATCGTTGATCTTTGAATAAAATTCTTGAGAATTGAGATTCAAGATCGTTGTTTGTTCAAAAAATTATTTGAACAGTTTTCTTTTTATAAGTTATCTTCATATAAGTTGGGATTTATCATGACCTTAATGAAAGGTTTAAAATTTAAAGAATATGTTCTCGAAGGAAGAAATATGAATGCAGAAGGAACACAGCATTAAAATTATGTACACGTCAAAAAACCAAAATTTATTCCTAAACCTAGTGAAGGGAATCTTACAGACTCCGTAGGAAATTTTATTTCGAGAGAGTGATTTAAAATTAGTGCAATATTCTAAACTTGTGTAAAATAAACCCTGCTCTGTTTATATGCATTATTGTTGTTTTACGCTGTTTCTTGTGAAAATTGCACTAAATACTAATTAAATCTTGTTCATTAAAACTTTGATGATGCATATAAAAATTTGCTCTTTTTCAAAGAATTTGTTTAAATATAAGGGAGATATTGTGCTAAATTAGTTATTGATTTTGCAAATTTAATACTAGAAGTAGCTTTTACTTGTGTATTTACATCAATTAACTTCCAGTTCCTGTTCCAGATTTTGCAAGGAATGCTGGTCTACAAAGTAAACTTCACCAATGCAGTTTCTGCCCTTTTATTTCACCCCGAATTGGAGATGTTAAGCGTCATATGCATAGGCATACAGGGAATAAACCTTTTAAATGTTCTTACTGTGTCAAAGCATTTGTCACTAAATGGGAATTGAAACAACATAATGTTATTCATTTGCGAAAATTTATTTAGGCAATATGCTTGTAGTGTAAAATAATAGTTTGTTTATGAATGTAAAATATATGTATGTTTTTACCTATCTGTTACCTATTCTCCTTTAATTTGCAAGAGTACTTCTGAATGCCAAGATCAGATATGTAGCCAAAAATTGCTTACCAACCAATTTAAACAACATTCTATAAATTTTCAGATAACTTCTTCCTTTAGCAATCACATGCTTAATTTTACCAGAACGTCTATGTAAATTTTAATGTTTTATTGATCCTGCAGCGTTTAAATTATTTGCTTGGAAAATAAACAGGCCATAACAGAGTATACATACAATTTCAATCAACTACAAGGAGGAAATAGTTCATTTTAAAGTAAAAATTTTCAGTTTGTTGAATGTTATGAATAGCTGTACTGTATATTGAATAGTACATTATTTTTCTTTGTGCTTTTAAATTTAAAAAAACTTTCAAAATATCTTCTACTGAGAAAGCAATGCAATTAATATGTGTGAGTAGTTAATTATACTTCTCATTTCTGGGATACTTTCAGTGAATAGTTAGTATTTGCTTGGACCCTTAGAAGCTGGAAGCCTTCTCATTATGACATTAACTAGCATCTAGACTGAAAGTATTATAGGCTGGCTTAGTAAGCTGTACTGATTCATTGTGTGCACACAGACTTGGATAATATTGAAACACATGCCAAGCACAGAAAATTTTAGAATTTTGCAGAAAATCTTTAATAAATCATTTAAATTTTTGATAAATTAAGTGGGTTTTTTCTTACTGATGTTGCTTACGAAGCATAATTACAGTATTAAGGTGAACAATGGGACTGTCATTATGTGTAAGTCAAAATTCAAACGACAGGAGGCACTTAATTAGTTTGCAGAAAATATTTGAAGAAATTTTATCCACAGAAAGTTTTTTGTTTTATCCAATGATGTGTGCCCATAGTTGAATGAAAAGCATCAATGTTTTTTTGTAAGATCAGTGGTCACTGGTCAATTTTAAATATGTCATCCTTCTTGATTTTAGATGTCATGTTGGAATTTTTTTATAATCACTGTATGGGGGGGTTAACAAGTTTTCAAATTGTGTTAAAATTTTTTATTTATACCTATATAATGTAGCATAGACTATTGTTTTTAAGTATTGAAAATATTTTTATTCAATGACTGTTTACATTTATGATTTTCATAATGTCAATGAAATTTTAAGTTTTTGCCTTTTGGTTTTATTTTCTGGTTCTTTTTTAATACAGTGCTGCAACTTGGATAAATTCTGAAGGGATCATGGAAAAACTTCAGAGTATCCACTATTTTGAATTTTAAAGAAGTTGCATTGTTCAACTCTGAGAATATTCTTCAAAAAATTAGTTTTGAATATTTACATCTCTAGGTCACAGGGAAAACAATATTTGCGAGAATGGAGGAAAAATGTTTGTTAACTTTCACCTCAGTTTTTTTTTTTTTTTTTTTTTTTTTTTTTGGCGATACTTAGAGAGTAGTTAGATTATAATATATTTTCTTTTAATCTTATCTTTCTTTACTCACAAGACTAATCCCACCTGGTGGGGTGATCCATTGGTGTTTAAAGGGGTTCTAGAAGGTAATGATTGTAGCTAAAAATTTAAATATTAAAGTGATGTCAACATTTTATTAGTGTATTGCATCTTATTTTGAATATGCATATAGCTGTATCCACAGTTTTTGGTTCTAACTATTTTTTTTTCCTGGTTTTGTCTTTCTTGCTTAGTCAGTTAGGTTTATTTCCCTTTTTCTTTAATTTCAGATTTAGTTTTGCTCAAGAATGCCAAAGCCAGAAAATGTCACCGTTGCAATTTGTGTCCATATGTGGCTCCTAGCCCTTCTTCTTTGGCCAAGCATTTACGTCGACATACAGGGGAGAAACCTTTCAAGTGTACATTATGTCCTAAAGCGTTTATCACTAACTATGATTTGAAAGTACACACTCTGTGGGCTCATAAGAATAATTAAGCTCTTGATTGTGGCTACTAAAATATCTTCCATAAAAAAAAAGAGTATATGCTTTTTTGCTGAAGAATGAGTTGGCTTTTGTTTGAGAAGATTGATATGATGAACATTCAAGACCAACTAGTAGTTCATTATTAATAGTTTCACTGATGGATTTTGTTAAAATGGTATTTAAACAGGACCTGTAAAAAGTTTATTAAAATTTCAAACTGTATCAGAGTTCAACTGTACTTATATGTGTCCTAATTTTAACTATATAACCTGCAAACACTTTATTTTCTTATCCCTCTTTAAAATATATTCTATCATTTTACCAGAACTAATGGTATAAAGTTTTAAGCATTAAAATGTGAATACATTTATCAGGGATGAGATTTTTCAGACTTTTTACTTTTAAAAAAATCGGCTTATGAACTGAAATTTTTGACTGGGAATTTCATTTTTCTAAATTCAAGTTGATGTTGTTCTTGACTCTCTTTTATGTGGTAAATTTTCATATTTATGCCAATTTAATATAACAGTTTAAAACATTAAAACTTTTAATTTAAAGTTTTAGAATTTATTGTTGAAATTAATGTTAACTAATTAGTTTTTCCGATTTATTCTCAAAGAGAATATATATCAAATGCTGTTTGTGCAGTTTTCAGACTTTTTTGCCAATCTCATCCCTGATTTATGTACTCATTGACTTAAGTTAAATGAGATAAATGTTATTATTTTTGTGTCATTTTATTCTCAAGTGTAATTACATATTTACTAAAGTGTGTTGATTATAAAATTTCATAAAAGTATAACTATTTTTCTTGTACATATACTAGTATGTTTACTTCAATAAAAATGTTCTTTTCGTCATTATGAAAAATGTTTATCTTGTTTAAAAACGTCTTGTTTTATCTTTGATGATCTAGACACAATCCATTGTGTTATTTTTCTATGAAACTCTAATGTTAAAAATAGTAGAGAGGAAAATTGCTGCTGTGTTCATAACTGTTCCAACTTGATTCCAAAATTTATTTTTCTCTCCTATATAATGTATCAATCGAAAGAGGTTGTCTTGTAGAGTACTAGTGCCCAAGTGATTGGGAGAACCAGTTTCAAAGCCCTTGTACAGTTTATATAAAATGATATCATTGTTTATAACTGCATGTGTCTATAATGTTTTCCCTTCATTATTATTTGAGAAAATATTTCTTAGAAAATATAGGCACCTGAAAAATTAAGTTTAATTCCTTTTGAGGCCATGTGTTATGCATGTCCCATTTTTTTTCATCTGATGTGTTTCTAATGAAGAAAACAGTGAAACTGTTGATTTTTTTTTTACAAATAACTAAGACTTAGTTGAAACAAGCCAATTTTTACTTTTATGAAGCATTATTTAATCTCTTTATTTCTTTTATTTAGATGACCTTATGGATTACATGAGAAAACTTCATTCCTGTAGCCTTTGTCCATATACAACTCCGTGCAAGTCGCACTTAAAAAAGCATATGCGAGTTCATACGGGAGAAAAGCCATACAAGTGTTCCATTTGTTTTAAACAGTTTAGTGATGGATCAAATTTCAAACGCCATCGTTTATCACACGTTAACATGGAACTATGAAGTAAGCCTGTTTAGAAATTAAAAAATGCTAGAGATTTTTAAGAGGGATCATCAGTGTAAAAATCTCTCTCGTTTATCAAACCTTTTATTTTACATAAATATGTCTTATTTTCAATAAATCATAATTAGTTCCTTTAATACCTGTCCTTTAATTTTTATCTTTGACTATAACATTTATATGTTTTGAAATTGTGTGCATTTCATTTCTTTTGAAGATTTAGGTTATGGGATTATGATATAAAAGTACAGGATTATTTTTATAAATGGACACTATTCATTCTGGGATTACAGTCTCATGGACTTCATCTCTTCAAATTCTTGATACACATAAGCTATTTGATAAGAATTTATGAAATTGTGCCGGGAAATGATTTTTGAAAATTTTGATAGTTACCTTTAATTGATAATATTTTACATAATTTTGTTTACAGTTTAAACTTTTAAGTTATTGTTCTGTTTCTATTGTAATTTACATTTGTACTTTTACCACTTACATCTGTAATACTCATGTTTTACTATGTGGAGCATGAGGAGTTGTACAATAAATTTTAAATAATATGAAAAAAGTTAATTGATGAGAAATATTAGTTCTGGAGTAACTTATATCAAAGTTGAGTTCTGGCATTTGTGAGCAATAGTAAATGTAACAGAACCCCTTATATTTAAAAAAAATTATTTTGAATTAACAAGTACTTGTATGCCAGAATATGCAGTATATTTTTAGTTTCGGTATTTATGTATGTTTTTAAGGAACTTTTCATATGAAAGATTTTTCCTTTTGTTTAATTTCCTACACCATTTTAATAGCATGGTTAATTGAACTATTCCATTTCTATGTTTCTGTTACATCAGTAACTGGGATTGTTCTAAATTTATGATTCTTGAGAATTTTCTTTATGGAAAAATCTTTTACGGCACGCACACATTTGTATGCATGGCCCCAATTTACAGGAAGGAGTCACATTCATAAATCTCCAGAGACGAAATATCCATGCCTAAGTGGGTATTCGATCCTTGAGCACCAGGGTTCGTACTCTGTAACTTAACAAACCCCTGGAGGGCAAGATCAAAGCTGTAGGCCAAGTGATCCAATATTTTACTTCCAAAACGATGAATCTGATTTTGTGTAAGCCTTACCCCATCAGACTTTTCCTGTTCCCTGCATTAAAAGCCATACTCTCTAGGTGTCACTTCCAAACCAATGCTGAGGGAGAAGAAGCTGTGCTACAAATTCTTGCAAGATACCGAGTTTTACCTGAGTAATATCTTCAAATTTATTGGATGCTACGACAAATGCCGGCAACAAATATGTTGTAAAATAGTGCAAGAAGTTATAGCTCAAAATATATTTTTGACAATTAAAAAATTATGTAAAAAAATTACAAACTTTTAGAACATCCTCTGTATAAAGGAAATAGTTCATGTAAAAATATTTGATTTTTAAAATTATGTTATTTTAGTGATTAACAAATTCTACTTTTAAAAAAACATTCTTTGATGTTTTTTTATAACTGATGTAAAAGTTTTCTAAAATATATTTTAAATAACCAAACCAAAAAAGTGAAATTTATATTGTAATTTTGCTTATTTGTTTTATGAGGAGAGTTATACGAACCAATTTTTTTTTTCCAGATTTCTTTTTGGATGGTGTTAAGAGTAAACTCTATCAGTGTAGCCTGTGTACCTATTGTACTTATTTCAAGGCAAACATGGCTAGACATTTGCGTAAGCATACAGGGGAAAAGCCTTTCAAGTGTTCCATTTGCTCCAAACAGTTCAGTGATGCTTCTAGTTTCAAGCGACATGGCCTGACCCATGTGTATATCAAATCATGAAGTATGCTTGTTTCAACAAAACAATTAAACACAGGATAACTTATTGGATTAAATACATTTTTTATCAATACAGAATTTGTGTTTATTTTTTAAATTTACTTTTGAAAAGTGAGAGTTTTGAATATATTTGTTACACAGCTTATTTACTGAACAATAAAATATAGTAGAACTTCAATCATCCAAACATATAGGGACTAGACTTCCATTAGTGAATTGAAAGTTCTTAAAAAAGAACACTTTGTAATAGTAATAAAAAATAATATTAGTACAAACCTTTCTGACAAAAAGTATTCTAGTTATTTTTCTGCATCCCTTCTCTGATGTCTTGGAATTGCCCATGTGTGTACAAAATAACTGAATGTAATGTTTTTGTTCATTCGTTAAACTTTAAATTTATTCAGTAGTTGCTTGCAAATGCATTGTTTATCTGTTAGTTTGGAAACAACTTGGTTTTGAGTTAAAAAGTTGAATATCAAGGTAACTACTGTGAAACTATGTGCTGAAACTGGTTCAGAGTAAATTCTTTGTGTAATAAATAACCAAAACATACTGAGGTTAATTTCATTTTCATAGTTTTGAAACTGACAGATAAATTACATTTTATTGTGTAATGAATGTTTGTTATTTTTCTGTTAAGATAAAAAAAAAGTAAATTGCCGAGTTAGCTCTGAATTTGTGAGAATATTTGTTAACTTAAGATTACCCTGTGAAACTCAAATTTTCAAGGCTATTTGTTTTCATTTCCAGATATTGACTTAGAGGATTTGCAGAGAAAAATATATCCTTGCAACTTCTGTTCCTATGTAACTACTTATAAGTGGTGTTTGACTAGACATATCCGTATCCACACTGGAGAGAAGCCTTATCAATGCTCTGTTTGCTTCAAAAGATTTAATGATAATGCAAATTTTAAGCGACATATTATGACTCATAAAGTGGGCTGGAAGAACTTAAATTGAAATCCTTTTTTGCTTGTGGTTCCATTTTTTGTGTTCTATATTGATTGATAAGAGCTTTTGTTAAAACTAATGAAGTATGATTTTGTGATCTTGTATGTGAAAAATAATTTGATTTTGTCTTTGTATTGAATCTGTTATAAGAACCTTTTTAACCATGCAGTGTTATAAATGATGTTTAAAAGTGAGAACATTACTAGTTTGATAAATTTTCTACAGCTGCCTTGTAGAAGGCAGATATACTCTTTTTGTTGCCTAATACAACAGACCCTCGATTAACTGGGATTTTGGAAAAAGCATTATCCTGTATAAAAACAATTTCAAGGTTTTTTAGTTGAACGTAGTTTTATGATGAAATATGGACAACATAAAGTTCACAAAGAAATTAGTATTAAAACTTCATTATTACCCATTGAATGTTATTGCAACATATTTCAATTCAAATTGTTTATGCTCCTTAAAAAGTAGATTATAAAAGCCTTCTTAAATCACATAGGCTATGGTCCAGAAATTGTCATTGCATTGCTCTGCAAATTAGCTTCAGCTTGGGGACGTAAATGTTGGAAAATTATCCCATTAAAAACATGCATGAAAATATACTGCATACAAGCAAGTCTGACTGTACTAGTTTCTTAAGATTGTTTTTATTTACAGATATTACCTTGGAAGATACAATGAAAAGAACTTATCAGTGCAGTTTCTGTTCATATGTGACTGAAAATAAGCATAATATGGCAAGACATGTGCGCACCCATACTGGTGAAAAGCCATACCAGTGTTCTATTTGCTTTAAAAGGTTCAATGATGCTTCTAGTCAGAAGCGACATGGCCTGACCCATGTGCATATCAAATCATGAAGTATGCTTGTTTCAACAAAACAATTAAACACAGGAGAACTTATTGAATTAAATACATTTTTTATCAGTTCAGAATTTGTGTTTAACAAATTCTGAAATAACATGAAATTGTATCGTTAGATTTTTAAAAATCAGTTTAAATATGATTTTCAAGTGAATTTGCAAAGAAATCCAGGTTTCATTTTAGGCATATAACTTAGTATTATTCACAAAAATTTTGAAAATTATGTTCCTAATCTTATTTTATATTGTTGTATAACTGATTATGCATGCACACATGAAAGTAACTGGTAAAAATAATTTAAGAACAAACCTTTCTAACAAAAAATATTCTAGTTATTTTTCTGCATCCCTTCTCTTATGTCTTGGAATTGCCCATGTATGTACACAATAACTGAATGTAATGTGTTTGTTCATTCATTAAACATTAAATTTATTCAATAGTTTCAAATGCATTGTTTATCTATTAGTTTGGAAACAACTTGGTTTTGGGTTAAAAAGTTGAATATCAAGGTAGCTACTGTATTGCTGAAACTAGTTCAGAGTAAATTCTTTGTGTAATAAATAGCCAAAGGGTAAATATACTGAGGATAATTTCATTTTTGTATTCATTGGTAGAACTCCGTTAGAGTTCCCGGTAAATATCGCCCGGTTCTATTAGTAGTATAAAAAGTAGAATTATTCATCAATAATTTCAAACTCCTGAATTAAAATGTTTAATTAGATCTATAACTATTCAGTTTATTAATAAAAGTCAAGTTGCTTTTGTTAAGTATGTTTTTGTGATCTTGTATGTCAAAAATAATTTGATTGTGTCTTAGTATTGAATCTATTATAAGAACCTTTTTAACCATGCAATGTAATAAATAATGTTTAAAAGTGAGAACATAACTAGTTTGATAATTTTTCTACTGCTGTCTTGTAGTATATGCTCTTTTTGTTGCCTACACAGTAGACCCTTGATTATATAACTGGGATTTTAAAAAAAAGCATTGTCCTGTATAAAAACAATTTCAAGGGTTTTGAGTTGAACGTAGTTTTATGGATCAAATAAGGACAACATAAAGTACATGAAGAAATTAATATTAAAACTTCATTATTAGCCATTGAATGTAATTGTGACATATTTCAATTCAAATTTTTTATGCTCCTTAAAAAGTAGATAAAAACTTTCTCAAATCACATGGGCTATGGTCCAGAAATTGTCATTGCTCTGCAAATTATCTTCAGCTTGGGGACGTAAATGTTGGAAAATTATCCCATTAAAAATATGCATGAAAATATACTGCATATACAAGCAAGTCCGACTGTACTAGTTTCTTAAGATTGATTTTATTTACAGATATTACCTTGGAAGATACAATGAAAAGAACTTATCAATGCATTTTCTGTTCATATGTGACTGAAAATAAGCATAATTTGGCAAGACATGTGCGCACCCATACTGGGGAAAAGCCGTACCAATGTTCTATTTGCTTTAAAAGGTTCAATGATGTTACTAATTTTAAGCGTCATGGCTTAACCCATATGTCTTTCAGTTCATCAACTTAAACTGTTTCTAATCTAAAGCTTAATATAATAAAAACAAGGCAGTCTTGTATTGCTTTTCTGTACATTTAGATATTTGTAGCAACTTTTGAGTCATTAAGTTATGCATACTAAATATGCTCTGCTAAGAAAAATTAAGATTCTTCCACATATTTTAGGTCCAATGCATTATATTTTGTATATTTTTTGACATTTTATATAAAAATATGTATTTTTTAAGCGTTTTATAATGTGTGTTTTTATGTGGCTTCTGCTTATTTGCATATAATCAAAATTATGGCTGTTTTTATCCATTAAGTAGGCGTTTTATTAACTTGGTAATAGAATTATTTTGCTTAAAAGGTATCTTTGTGTGTACTTCCTGATATCTAATTTAGAGTTTCTATAAATTTTCTAAACATGCGCTCCCTGTATTTTGACATTGACATTTTTCACAATATTTTTCTAGATCTTAAAATTTTTATGTTTTTTGTTGATGTTGAGGAGTTGACTAGAGTTTCTAACTGTATATTTCTGAGGGTTTACTAAGTTCTTTATAAATATTACAAACCAAAAAAGATAAAACCTACTCTAAAAGTGTAACTTGCTTTAGTATTAAAACAAGACCTTTTCAAAACAGAAACACATGATCAGCAATTACAAAAAAGTAAGAAGATTTAAAAAAAAAAAAAAAAAAAACATGTCTATTTGGACATGTGCTTTTGGTGTATGATTTGCTGTGGAATGGTATGCATCTAAATCTGTAAAAAAACAAGCACAAATAAAGGCATTGTTTGTATTTAATTGTTGGGTGTTTCATTTATCAGTGTTGTTAATTATCCAATTTTTTCCACTTTTAAGAGTTTTCAAGTCTTATAATTATGAATTGTATTAGCTGTTATTTTTTTGTTTTAGTTGAAGCCACTAATATATGTCTTATAAGTGTGACAGTGTATACATCTTAAATTTGTTATTTTTGACTCTCAACTATATTTGTAATTTTCCAATTATAAGTACAAGTATACAAGAGAGATGCCTCTGTCATTTGCTCTAAACATATATCTATTAACTTTTTCATCCATGTAATTAGGTTATAGGACACTTTTTTTAACCCATTTGTCAGACCCTCATTTGTAGGCTTCTTTTGTCCCTATTCTAACTCAGATGTTTAATTTTCTACATTGCTCAGGTAGTTTATTTTTTTAAAGAGCAGTTGTGTGTTATTGCAACTTATGGTTTTGTAAAAAGTTATGATTGAAAGATTTTTAGCTTATAAATATTAAATTACTTTGGGATAAGCTAAAAGTGTATGAATATTACATGTTTTTGGTAGCATCATATGATTTATTTAAGTGTGAGTCTGGGTTCCAATTGATACTAAAATTTGTTAAATTTCTTTTAAATAGATTCTTTTGGCTCATAAAAAGGCAATTTTACTACTAAAGCTGCATATTTAAAAACTCTTCTTTTCATATTCTTAAAACTAAAGTAACTTCATGTAAAATACTAGTTTCCTTTTCTTAAAAAAAGGATCCTCTGAAAAAAAATTCCTACATGTGCTTCTAGTCCTTAGGAAGAAATATTTGCTTTGTAATTTTTTAATTCTGTGTCTTTCCTCTATTTTTTTAGATTTCTATGCTGTGACAGACCAATCCAGAAAAGTTCATTTTTGTAACTTCTGTCCCTATTCAACTTCTAACAAGACAAACATAGATAGACATGCACGCAGACATACAGGGGAGAAGCCTTTCATTTGTACTGTTTGTTTCAAAGGATTTGGTACAAAATGGAATTTAAAAGTCCATTCAATTACACACATGAATTCGGATGATGTTTGTTAACCTTAAATATCTGTGCAAATCTAGTTTATAAGCTTTATGTGGTGTTGTGGGAAAATTCTAATCTGAAACAAGTACTTAATTATAGTGTGGTTAATTATGCAATCAACCACACTGTAGTAAAATTACAAATTGTTCCCCTTGGCTTATAACATACTTAAATAATTTGTGTGTGGCAGCTAAGTAAAATTTCTCTTTTTCAGGTAATCATATAGTTTTTTTAATACTTAAACACACACATACACAATCACCCATAAAGATAACTGATGGACGACTGGGATGTGTAGTTAATCAATTTATTTTTCAGTTGGTTCGTTGGTTGTTGATTTACTTAATCTTTGCAATAATTTTTTTTTGTAGAATTAGTAATTGATAAGTCAGTTCATTAAATTTTTTATGCTGTTTGATTGCAATGGTCTTAAATGGTTCTATTTTGTTGAATTTTTATTCTATGAGTAGCTATGTGTTTTTGCATTAATATTATAATGCCCCATATTTTTCTAATAAGTAATTTTATTTCTATATGTTTCATTTTCAATAAAGTATGTTGAAACAATACAATGATCATATTTTCCTTTTTTCAGTTTATTATCAAATTAGCTTTCATTCCTGTAATTATTGTAAGGCCACCACAAAAAACTTGAGCTTCTGGCCCTTGTCTGTTGTTTTTCTATTTGTGGACACTTTTGATGTTGTATCTAAATGTGTAAAAAACTCGAGCACAAATAAAAGCATTAATGTACTTAATTAATTGCTGGAGTTTTTATTTATTAGTATTGGTAGTTATCCAATTTTTTCACAATTTAGAGTTATTCACTGTTAAATTTTATTTCAGTTGAAGCTATAAATATCTGTATGTGGCAATGAAGTCATCTTTAATTTTTTTATCTTTTACTAATCATTACTGTTTTTATTAATTTTCCAATTATATGTGCAAGTATGTAGATGTATGTTCCTTTAAAGGTATCTTTTAACATAATCACTCATACAATAAAATATAAGGACACTTTACTGACCCATTTTTCTAAGATTCCTTTAAAATTTTTATGTTGCTTAGGTAAGTTGCTTTTTATTGCAGCTTATGGTTTTGTAACTAGTTATAATGGAAAAAATTAATTTTAGCTTATAATATTGAATTACTTTCGGATAAGCTAAATCTGTACTATAAATATTGTGATCTTTAGATAGAATAATATGATTTATTAATGAGAGACTTTGAACCAATGTAATACTCTATTTGACTCATAACGGGTCAGTTTTACTCTTAGCTGCCTTTTTTAGACCCTTCTTTCTATGTTTCTAAAATTGAAATGAACTCGATGCAAAATACCAGTTTATTTTTTAAGGATCCTTCTGCGAAAGGAATTCCTGCATGTGCTTCTGGTCTTAAAGAAGAATGAATTGTTTAACTTTTTAATCGTGGTTATTTCTCTCATTTTTAGATTTCTATGCTATGACTGATCTGCCCAGGAAACTTCTTCACTGCAGCTTTTGTCCCTATACAACTTTTATAAAAACGAACTTAGATAGACATGCACGCAGACATACAGGGGAGAAGCCTTTCACTTGTACCGTTTGTCTCAAAGGATTTGTTACAAAATGGAATTTAAAAGTCCATTCAGCTACGCACTTGAATAAGCATGATGGTTGTTGAATCTTGTTGTTGGGTTCCTGGAGCAAATGTTTCTGAAGTGTAGCAGATAAATTAAAATTAGATTCATTTAAAGAGATACATTTTGAGATTGAAACAAGTAAACATCCTAATATGTAGTGTTGTGTGAAAGAATAATTGAAAGAATGATTATTGTTTTCCTAACTAGTGATCATAAATGCTTGCTATTGAATTTATAAATTAATGTTTGTGAATAGTATCTAATTATCAGATCATAATACATTCTTGAATTTTGTTGCCAATTTTGTGTTTCTGACTAATGCTTTTAAGGATGTTTGTGTTTGTCTCATTTACCCATATGGTCTAAGTACATTTCAACAGCCTTAAGATCTTAATGATGCATTTTTTTATTATGTGGCATAATTTTTTTTTATAATTTTAAGGTTGTAGGGGAGCTTATTCACATTTCTACCATATGTGAGTTGTATTTTACTAGCTAAAATTGTAAATGGATTAAAAATATTTCTGTCTTGTCAAAGTGTATGTATAAAGAAATAGTAATTTCTAAATAAAGATAGAAATAGTAATTTTTTTTGTTCTAATAATAAATTATGCTGTATTACCAAGGTTTTATTGGAATATATCAGTCTCATGTAAATATATAATTACCTAATTTTTAGCTGTGCTTTTTTGAAAATTATTACTTAAGTTTTTTGAAGTTATTTTGTTTATAAAATTGGTTCTGGCATCTTGGAATTTTGGTCTAACATATTACAGATCGACCACGAAGTTGAGTCGCTTGGGCAACCCCCCAAAAACCGGAATCTCTTCTTTTTTTTAGCTACCCCGAAGCAGCGAGCTCCCCCCGGGTCAGGAAAGGTCAAGCGACTGAACTTCGTGGTCGTACGTTACTTTCAATGGATTTATTACTTCAAAGCAAATGTTTTATCCTGGGCAAATCAAATTGTTCAAATCAATATCTCAAGTTTCTATTATGAGCTTAATTTTTGTCAAATAGGACTCTCAAGGAAAATTATTTTTTTCTTGAAAGTTGTCTCAAACAAAAAGATTTAGAAGTTATATTCCTCCAGATACTACATTTAATTTCTTTACTACTAAATCTGTTTCTTTTTATTGCTTAATTCTCAAATGAAATAAAGTATGTATGTTACATGGCTTGTCTTAAAAAAATATTATCATAGTTATTTTAAAAAATGAAGCTATCCTTGTATCTTTTTAATTATTTTTATTTCTTTTAGATTTGTATTCTGAAAGAGACTTTATTGACAGATATTTCCATTTTTGCAACTTGTGTTCGTATAAGACTCTGAATAAAACCAACTTAGACGTTCACAAGCGCTGGCATACAGGGGAAAGACCTTACAAATGTACAATTTGTAACAAAGGTTTTGCTTCAAAGTCTCACTTAAAGAGGCATGAAGCCACTCATGTAACTTCTGCTTAGCCCTGTTGATGTAATATGTTGATAAACCTAATAAGATAACTGAACTTGGTATATATTTCTGCATTAGATAAAGTTGGGAAGAACTGTACATTTCCATAAAAGCTGATTCTTACTAGAAAAACGAATTTAAAAGTTAATTTTTGATCTTTCATTTTTCTACATGACCTGTTTTCACAGAAAGCTGATTTTCTTGGTTAATGATTAGCCAATGCTTAGTAGTCCTGAAGATGCAGCAGATAGCAATCCAATCGTTATATTATGAAAATTGGACAAAAACTATTATTTCCCTGTGTTCTGCATTTGTTTTTATTATTTCTTTATTGTGTGTTGATACCTTAAACCAGAAAAAATTACTGTATGTATTTAAATGTTGATCAATCAATCAAATAATTGTTAGATTGTGTCATTTAGACAAAGTTAAATTGTGTTGTTCATTTCTTATGTTTTGTTCCTTTTTATTTTTCTTTTATTTATTAAGAATTTTTTAAACCTTAAATCAAATCCTTCAATCAAATAATTGTTAGATTGTGTCATTTAGACAAAGTTAAATTGTGTTGTTCATTTCTTATGTTTTGTTCCTTTTTATTTTTCTTTTATTTATTAAGAATTTTTTAAACCTTAAATATTATCTGTGCAATTCTGGTTGATAAGGTTTTATGTTGAGTAAAAATCCAAATCTGAAACAAACACTTTTTTTTCTAACTTTTTGTATAAGAATAAAATTGTAATAATTATCTTTGCTTTCATTGCTTTTACTTTAAGATTTAGCCAAAAAAAATATGCATACAACTCATATTTCTTTAAAAAATTGCTTTTAATTACTCTTAAAGATTTGTATCTATAAGATATTATATCCTTTTTTTATTCTGCAATATGAAATTCCTAGAATACAGTGACTTGTGGCAAATCCTTGTGGGAAGGGATTAATTAGCATACATTACAGAGTTACTTATCAAATCTATCTTGTTGCATAATTGTTTGATTATTTCTTTCCATTCTTTGTGAACTGTAATTATAAAAAGGTGTTTTCACTTTTTCAGGTGTTATAGTCAAGTTTTTTTATTATTTTTTAAAATTTTTATTAAGAAATTAAACAGATATACCCATAAAGATAACAGACAACTGTGAATAATCAAATATGTGTTGGCTATAATTGAATTGTTAATTTGTTACATCAACATTGCAATAATTTTTAGTTGGAGCAGTTAATTGATGAATCAATTTGTTAAATGCTAGATTCTGTTTGATTACAATTGCCTTTATTGGTTCTAATTTGTTGAATTTTTTAATCTAATAATGCACTAAGAATGTTTACTTTTATGATCTATTAGATGTGTACATTTTGTTTCTATGTTTCAATTTTAATTGAAGTATGTAAAATATTTCAATGGTTATTATGTTTCCCTTCAATATATCAATTGTCGTTCATAATGTTGCCACAAAAAATTTGCATAAGATTCTGGTCTTCTTGTCTGTTTTTTTTTTCTATCACTGAAGATTGTTTGATATTTTTTCTTCAGAAATGCTCGCAATTTATAGAAACTGGTGGATAATTTTATATTATTTGTACATATTTCATTTTCTTTCATGTTTCAGTACATGTATTACTTAGTATGTTATGTCGTGTATTACTTTTAATGCATTTTTTGGTACTAAATGCTATGGAAGGTACACCACATCATTGCATCTTCTATTAGAATATGAATTGGAAAAAGTAGCATACCTAATAGTTGAAAAATGAAACTACCACTGGCATATTATTAATTCATGCATAGATTTATATTGCAAGTTGTTTTTAAATGTTTCAAATTCTCCTGGACTTACTATTGAACTAGGGTTTGCAGCAATCTTAAAAATCAATAGAATGATCTGTTTTATGTTTTTTTTCCTTTCATTAGTTAATTATATAGGTAATATGAACTCCCCAATCAATATGTATTAACTTATAGATGTTAGTGTTAGAAAAATACTCATTGCCTTCCATATAATTTGAATCTTAGATGGTCAGAAAATATAATATGTTATTAAAAAAAGAAAAAGAACTTTTTAAAGAGGGAAATGAATCTATTATTTCTAGCTCAGCTTGCTATAGATTCCATTTAGAAAATTAGCACTTGTGGTTGTTTCATTTGTTTGTTACTCGATTATATTGACTCGTTTTCTCTTTTGGATCAGGTATTGCTGTGAGGAAATGCGACATCAAACCCAAACCTCTTCTTCAATGCAGTTTCTGTCCATATGCGACTTTATATGCTTCTACCTTGGCATCCCATGCTAGGAGGCATTTTGGAGAAAAGCCATTCAAGTGTAAAATTTGCTCCAAAACCTTTGTCAACAAATTCAATTTGAAAGTGCACTTTGTTAGGGGTCATCCAGAATATTTCGCATGTTTAGGAGAAGAGTGATCTTGTATATATCTGACACTTAGTGACAAAGAAGTTCAAACTTTGTGACATCACACTTAAAAGCTCTTCTTTTGCTGCTCAGAAGTTAAAGTTAAGAAAATAAAGCAGGTGATAAATCTCAAGACTTGAAAATATATCTTGAGATTTATCATCTTGAACTTGATAAATTAAAATCGATTTTAAAGTAAGAGATTCTTTGAAAAAGTGATTACCATGATGGGGGGGATCGCCGGAATGTGTTTTGACAAAGGGGGATATAATTTGCATATAAACCCCCAAATTAAATAACCTAAAAAAATATGTGTAATATTAGTGTGAACTTTGTAATGATTGAGATTCCAAATGCCAGTAGATATGAATGACTGTTAATGATTTTTTGAACTAATGGTTGTTTGTGTTTATACCAAAGCAGTATTATAGTTGTTGATAGCTTCTTTGGTTTTTACTGACTTCTCTTTGCAACAAGCAAGACCTTAATAACTCTTAACTAATAAAGAATTTAAAACTTGTACACAACTACTCTGTATTTATTTATTGACATTAATTTTCAAATGGTACTTGTTCTTTCTTTTATGCTGTGAATCAAATTTCACTTTAACTGAAATATAAAGTTTCAAAGGGAATGATAACTCATGTCTTCCTCACAATAATATTCTCACATCTCTATAAATCCCAAAATTACTAAAATCTGAACCAGCGAAGTCAGCAACCAATCAGATTTAGTACTCATGTTCGTGCAAGTAGTGTCCATAAGTGTTATGATAAAAAAAAAGTTGCTTGATTCCATTTTATTGATTCCCTTTAAATTTCTTCTACCTACTATCTCATTATTTACCTCTGCAAGAGTATAATTTGCCTCTTCTAAAATAATGTTAGTTAATAATTCATTACGCCCTACTATAAAATCTATTATTAAAGATTTGATAATGGTATAGGTTTGTGTATTTAATCAATAAAATATGCACAAACACAAGATTTGTTTACTATTCATAGTCAAATAATCTGCCACTTGTGTTTTTCTAGTTATTACAAAGTCATTTCAGTATATCATTTTACATCGTTAAAAATATTGCATTGTAACTGCGAAAATTTTTTTCCCTCTATCTTCTTTTTAAAACACAAATAGGACTGATATTAGTATAATACCATGAATAAAACAAATTTCAGTTACAATTTATTAGGAAACGGCGCAAATTTGCGGAGAAAAGCGCCAAGTTGGCAGCGTATTTTAGGTGATATAGACCAATAAAAACCCTAATTATCTTACTCCATTGCCTTCCATTGAAGCCTATTGTCTTCGATTGCGAGAACTGTGCTGCCGAATTAATTAATTGTTAATGCTCCAATTTTTTAATTTTTTTTAAAGATAAGCCCACAGATCCTGAGATTCAGAAGAGTTAGAAGGTGACTAAGAATAGCCGGGATCTTGGAGAATATGCAGAAGATAAAGAGAAGCCTCCAGATCCTCACAGAGGATGCAGAGAAGAGCAAAAAAATTCTTAAGAGAAAGGAGAGGATGAAGAAAAGCAAAAATACCCCGAATCCTTATGGAAGAGCAAGATCGTTAGAGTGGAGGGTTTGTAGAAAACTAAGAGGATTCTTCCTAAAGGAAGAGCAATTATAGAAGCCCGAATCCTTATAAAAGATGCAGAAAAGAGCGAGAGAATCCCAGATCTTTAGAGAGGTTACACATAAGCGAGAAGAAGCCCTGGTATGGACCCTTAGGATGGATGAGAGCAAGGGAATCAATCCTCCGGGTCAAGTTTCCCTGCCATTGGCTTCTCTAGAGCTAAACTAAATAGGCACGTCGTATCAGAGCCTCTTTTATATTTTATTTATTAGTTATAAACTCTCAAGTGTTATACAAAAACCTCGTGAACTAAACCATTTTAAAAAGTACATTTTCTTAAATCACAAATGTTTTACAAAGAGGCATGGAGTATCAGATCTTATGTCATAACATTTGTTTTTTGAAAAGCTTCACACATCTAAACTCAACCATGAACTAAATTTCCCTGAAACTAGCATCGAATATTTTGTTTTTCTTTTCAATGTTTTTGATTCTTGGCGCTCAATTAAACGCCAAGAACCAATGGCAGCCTCTAATGTGCAGCTTCATGGCCCTCCACCCTTACACCGAAAAGACAACAATGAAATGTCAGCTCTTTATTCCAAAGTAAAAAGACTCTAGCACCTGTAAAGCTTCTGCACCCGCTCGATGTCGGACTTGGTCATGGCAAACTTGGCATATGGGTTGAGAAGCTCTTGTCCGTTCTTGGCCTCCATGGTCTTGAGCACTCCTGGCCGCTTGCTGAAGGCGTAGTTCCCGTAGATCATGATGGAGTCGTAGTCAAAGTTGTTGATCAGGATGTTCTCTCTACTCTGCAGTTTGCGGAAATTCAGTTTCGCTCCTGAAGGGAAAGATATTTTTAATTAAACGCGTTTATTAGACTTGCTCTGGGCCAAGGTCACGGGTGAAAACTTAAAACTCGATTTTCGGTCTTTTCCTGATATTCCAGGACCCTGAAACTTTACACATTGATGTAACCCTCATGACACTCCAATATCCAATTATTATCTAATCAATAACCAAAGGATTAAGTTAATTAACGAGTATTTTTAATTATCAGAAAAACTGAAATTTGAGGCCTTTCCAAAGGGATTTTAGCTCCCAAAAAAAGAACAATACTGTAATAGGCATAGTACTATTATATTCAACCATCAAAACGACAATTCTCAAGTAATTAAATTAATTAACGGCAAATTATCGCAAAACATTTAGATTCTTGTACATAAAATTTCAGGTACTTCTAAACGATATTAAGCCTTGAAACTTTGCAGCATGGTGTAATATTCATGACAATGCAATATTCCATTATCACCGAGTCAATAACTCTCTAATTACGGTAATTAACGAGTGTTCTTGATTATCCGATTAACTCTATTTTGAGACCCTTAAAAAATATTTTCGCTCCCAAACACGGATCAATAATGTAATAGGCATAGTACTACTATATTCAATCATCAAAACGGCAATTTTCAACTAATTAAAGAAATTAAAGACGAATTTATGCAAATTTTTAGGTTGTCATTTAGATTCTTGTACATAAAATTTCAGGTACTTCTAAACGATATTATGCCTTGAAACTTTGCATCATGGTGTAATATTCATGACCAATGCAATATTCCATTATCACCGAGTCAGTAACTCTCTAATTACGGTAATTAACGAGTATTCTTGATTATCCAATTAACTCTATTTTTAGACCCTTAAAAAATATTTGCGCTCCCAAAAACGGATCAATAATGTAATAGGCATAGTACTACTATATTCAATCATCAAAACGGCAATTTTCAACTAATTAAAGAAATTAAAGACGAATTTATGCAAATTTTTAGGTTGTCATTTAGATTCTTGTACATAAAATTTCAGGTACTTCTAAACGATATTAAGCCTTGAAACTTTGCAGCATGGTGTAATATTCATGACAATGCAATATTCCATTATCACCGAGTCAATAACTCTCTAATTACGGTAATTAACGAGTGTTCTTGATTATCCGATTAACTCTATTTTGAGACCCTTAAAAAATATTTTCGCTCCCAAACACGGATCAATAATGTAATAGGCATAGTACTACTATATTCAATCATCAAAACGGCAATTTTCAACTAATTAAAGAAATTAAAGACGAATTTGTGCAAATTTTTAGGTTGTCATTTAGATTCTTGTACATAAAATTTCAGGTACTTCTAAACGATATTAAGCCTTGAAACTTTGCATCATGGGGTGTAATATTCATGACCAATGCAATATTTCATTATCACCGAGTCAGTAACTCGCTAATTACGGTAATTAACGAGTATTCTTGATTATCCGATTAACTCTATTTTTAGACCCTTAAAAAATATTTGCGCTCCCAAACACGGATCAATAATGTAATAGGCATAGTACTACTATATTCAATCATCAAAACGGCAATTTTCAACTAATTAAAGAAATTAAAGACGAATTTATGCAAATTTTTAGGTTGTCATTTAGATTCTTGTACATAAAATTTCAGGTATACTTCTAAACGATATTAAGCCTTGAAACTTTGCAGCATGGTGTAATATTCATGACAATGCAATATTCCATTATCACCGAGTCAATAACTCTCTAATTACGGTAATTAACGAGTATTCTTGATTATCCGATTAACTCGAATTTAAGACACTCCAAAAAGACTATGGCTTCCAAAACTTGTACAATAGCGTATTATATATATTTGAACCATATTCAATCTTCAAAACGGGAATTATTATATTTAAATTAAGATTATTAACGAAGTTATTAATGAAAATTTAGAGTGTTTGGAAAATCTTTTTTCATTTGATGGAGGAATGGTAGTTTTGATATTTTTATCATGACACACAGTTATGGCTATTTATTTCTTCTAGATTTCGCTTTCATTCAGAAGAATTATTTACTGCTCAAACAGAAATTTTTGAAAGTAGAAATGGGGACAGAAATACATAAATTATTTTGTATTTTCCTGGGAATTAACCATGTTTGAATGATTTCCGAGCGATTATATAACCTTCGCGTGTTGTGATGCATAGGTTACGCGTTCAGTAAAAATGAAATTAAGTGGGTTTTTTTTTCGGATTGTTTAATTTAATTTGAATCTTAATGAATGAGTTTCTCAAGATAAAATCTCTTAATTTTGGAATATTTTCCCCAGAAATACGCATCTCTGGTTTTTTTTAAATCATTATTCTTTACAAATTAATTTTTTGAAAATCATTTTAAGAAAATAAAATAAAAGGGGTAATGTTTTAAATTCTTTAGCATTAGCGTATTTGGGGTTCTACTGATCACATACCAACAATTGGAATAAAATTTAAGATTTTAGGCAAATCTTAATGACTAAAAAGTAGAAAATAAAATAAGTAAAAACAAGCTTTTTTAAAAAAACGCTTTTATTAAGGTGTTCTAAAAATTCAAAAATAATTTATTTGGTTTTGTGAAATATTTTATTGGGGAGTACAAAATACCTTTTCGGCAAGTAAAAAATATCTGATTTTCTGATCACTAAAAATAAAAGCGTGGGCGCTAGTAATTTATAATTTTACATAAAAGAAAATGCGAATAGATAATATAGAACTAATAGTGAATTACTAGCGCCCACGCTTTTATTTTTAGTGATCAGAAAATCAGATATTTTTTACTTGCCGAAAAGGTATTTTGTACTCCCCAATAAAATATTTCACAAAACCAAATAAATTATTTTTGAATTTTTAGAACATTTTCACAAAACTCACTAAATTATTTTTGAATTTTTAGAACACCTTAATAAAAGCGTTTTTTTTAAAAAAGCTTTTTTTTACTTATTTTATCGAGTCTGCACCCGTTCATAAGAAATGGCCGATGCCGCAGTAAACCTATGGGACGCTACTCGTTTATGTGACGGGTAGACATACCTGCCAACTTTTATGGATTGTCCGTAAAATTTACGGATTTCTGTCTAGTTTTACGGTAGTACGGATGGATCAGAAAATTTTCCGGATTTTGCATTTCTTTCCACTTAACTATCCATGAAAATGCAAAACATTCGCAACCTAAATGATTTTCTCTAATTGGTATCTTTTTACTTCAAAACCATCTGCTAATCTCTGCTCCTACGATTTTATCAATTTTGATTCTTTTATTGAGTGAAATTTAAATTTTTTTGCAAATCTTTTTCGGATTCCTCCGCAAGTCTAGGCGCGCGCTCACCCGGTAAGTTTGCTTCCCCCGTGTTCCGATCGCATTGCGGAAAAAACAACCTTACCGAGATCGGACCTTTGGTTCATCATCGCGTCTCCCTCATAGCATTGAGACTTGTTAACGCGGAAAAGTTTCTCCTCGCTTTCTAATCGTAGCAACTCAAGCTTATTTAAATTCATCTTTATCACATGCTGCTGAAAATGTTGATGGAAATTTAGAAATTTTTTTATAAAAGCTATAATCATAACATTTGATCTGAAATTGATTCCAAACAGAAATTTATATAAAATATTATATTTATATTATTTATCTTATTTATATATTTTGTGAAGGGGGATAAGTCAGTTTGTTATCAGATAAGTACTATGCAATTGAAGTAAGCTTATTATAAAGCTTGTAAAAATTTAACTTAACATACTTATAAATTCAAGCAAAGAAACTTCAGTTTTCTTCAATTATGTGAAAATTTTAAATACTTAATAAAAATAATTTAGGTAATAATGCATCAATCAGTAATCTGTACTTTTTTTTGTTTGAAGCAATTCAAATTGTAGTTTTGTAACGTTATGCAAAAAGTTTTACTGATGCAAGTTTTCAAAAGTTGGCAGGTATAAAATTCGGCTGTTACCCTTCGTGGTATATCACAGTGCTGAGATTGGAGAAAAATATTTAGGGGGACACACAGTTTTACAGAGTAGATGATTGATGGAATGTAAAATGACTAATTTTTGGAACGTACTCAAATTGATAATCAAATTATAGATTACATAAAATTGCATAGTTAGGGGAAAGGGGAGATAATGGAAATTTTTTAAATGCTAGAATAAAAGCATGAATGCAGTTATTATAATTTTTATAACCTTAAAACTATGTAACATTTAAATCTTTACAAATATTCCTGGAAGGTATAAAAAAAACATTATATCATCTTTGTGTTACCAGTGGCGGATCCAAGATTTGGTTTGGGGGGCTAAAAAATTTTTAGTCGAATTGAATCATCTTGCTCAACCTAAAAGTTAAAAAAAAATGTGAGTAATCGAGTTCCAAGTACGAAAAGGGTGGGGGTCTGGTGGTACTCCCCCAGAAAATTTTTGCAAAATTAGACTCTAAAAACAGGTTTTAACTCATTTTTTGTACAGCAAATCCAAATTTCGGATATACATTTTTAGGAATTTAATATATTTTTGGTAGGATTAGGATTCGCATTTTTACGAACTTATTATAAAAATGTTTTAAATAATGGAGTTCCAAGTAATAATGGGGGTCTGGGGGTCCTCTCCCAGACAATTTCTGAAATTTTGACCCCAAAATAGGGGTTTACTCGTTTTGGTATATTTAGTCCAAATTTCGGGGGGGGGATCGCCTTTTTCTCACTATTAGTTCTCAGTATTAAATTCAAAGGAGTATGTTAAGTCAAGGCTAAACTGTGTTGGCAACATTGTTTCAATTCCATCAATGTTTATTGTTTTGATTTCCGTTTTTCATGTTTGTAAGTTGTGCTTGTCTTAAAAAATAAATGGATGTTTATTAAACTTAACGTTTTATCTTCACATCTCAAACTGCATTTGCTACTTTCTACATTATTGATGTCCATTACAAATTATATCAAAACAATCAACAGAGCACACACAAACAATTAAATGGCGGACTACACAACACGCAAGGTAGTGTGGGATGGGACACGAAATGCATCATGGGAAAGGAGGGTACTACCCGGCAATTGACTAGGATTGAATCCTACCCGGCTTTTTCCTATCTTTTTCCCTTCGTAGGGAATGCCGGGTAGAAAAGAGGAGTAAGAGCCGCCTTTTACCCGGGTAATTGGCTCATGTAAACGGCACTATTGAGTGAGCAGGTGAAAATTGCAGGAGGGGAAAGCGAAATTCTCTATGGACTGGCGGGAAAAAAGTTCGAGGAGCGCGCTTGTAAATTCGATAACTAACAGAAAAAATGTCCGATTTTTATGCAGTAAAGATGCAAATTGATCCTGAAGGATGTACCTAACTACCAGTACTAAAATTATTTCGAAATTCCTACTACTTTTTTTTCAGGAGCAAAACCGAAGTTGAAAAAAAAACAACCCTCGTACCTCGCATGGATGAGAGTTGAGAATCAGCTACCCGGAGACAAAATCTTGGGAGAGAAGGAATCTTTTGGTTTGAAGAGGGAAACAAATTCGATTTGTCAGCTCTGTTTGATCGCTAATTTTTTGTAGGTTTCTAATGATCTATAGTCTGTGTAAATAAAATTGGAGGTTCACTACTAGTCATTTTCCACTAGTCACAATGCACTGCCACATCGTTGGTCATGCGCGAGTCTCAATTCAAGCGTGACGAGTCGGCAATTTTATTAAAAAATGCCATGAATGACAGATAGATGGCTCTGGCCACGTATGGCTCACTAGAGACATAATCCGTAACATCGCTTTTCACTCTTTGTCCAAGCCTGATATAACACAGTTAACCGATCCAGTTTAGCCTTGGTTATAAGTAAAGGAAATACAATAATCCTTAAACCATCATACTTGAGTGCAGTGATTGTGTGTGACCCTAATGAAAAGGAAAGAAAGGTTCAGTAGCAACATTTTTTTGCATTTTTAGAATGTGATAGTTCAGTGAGTATGTAGAATTGTTTTCGAGAGAAGCCCAAATATTTAATCTTTATCGCGCCCCGTTAGATATTTGCACCAGTGGAGAGGATCCAAAATTATTCCTAAGCCCTCTGCATATTTAATAGATTCAATGTAGTTTTTTAATATTTTTTAGGTAGATTTTGTATTTTGATGAACTTATCTCGAAAAAAAAACGTGTCTAATAGAGTTTAAAAAACTAAAGGGGGTCTGGGGGTCCTCCCCCAGAAAGTTTTTGGAAATTTGACTCTAAAAATCCGTTAACGAATATATTTGCGAATCGGAAAACGGGGAGACTGCTAGTACGCTGGTAGGCGAGTCCGAACACTCATTCGAATGGAAATTTAGGTAAGAAAAAAACATTTGCATTCGTATTTAAATCTCCCTTTAAATTTATATTTTTTTTTTCGTGGAAAAAAATATTTTAGGGGACGGAAAAAATATTTCGGGGGACGGTCCAATCATTTCGGGGGACGGCGTCCCCCCCAAATCTCAGCACTGCACTCTAATATATCGTTGGTTTAGAAGTGATACCTCATATTCGACAACTTTAGTGAGCTTTACTCTAGGTAAGTCACTAACACTCTAAGAATTAAAGCTGCCTTTTTTGGCAACTTGCCGACTCTAAGAAAAGTGTCTAGGTTCACTTAAGTTGTCCGATACGAAGTATCACTTCTATAGAGACGCTCGTCTGTCGCTCTTCTTTGTGAACTCTTGCACGCTCCCTTCAGCAGACTGGAGTTTCGTTGTTGTCCAAAAAGTGATGATGACTCGAAATAGTTGGCAGAACGTCACTCAAGATTTCGAGCTTCTCTGGCCTTATGTGTCTAGATGGCCATGGTTCGACCGATTTTTCAAAGGGTTGAAAATTATTTGTACTTAAGTTCTACATCCTTGAACTCGTCAAATGAAATAGAATATACGTATGCTCATGAAAAGAAATAATCTTTTCTCACCTGCTCGTACGTTATTGAGATAAACTTTGAGATAGTTGTCTCTGTCGGACCTGTTCTGTTCGTGGTAGAATCCGAGGACGTGTCCCAACTCGTGGATGACGGTTCCCAGGCGGTCGCAGCCGGTGCCCAGTGACAGACGCTGGGGCTGAGTCAGGGTCTTGTTTCGACCGATGTGAGCGTAGCACCTATAAAGGAAAAGAGGTTCACAATTATGAACCGAACAGATAAATAGCTCAAATAATAGTATTATCATGTTATGTATCCCGCTCTTTTTTGCGGAGATTATGAAGAACCGTGACAGATCATCCTTAACCTAGGTAATCACAGATCCCGGTTGATTGAGAGTATTGTACCATAGCTTGAGTATGTTTGGTCTATCTATGTGACAGTCTATCTATGAGGTCAAAGTTCAGAAAAACAGCGATTTTCAGCGAAAAATCGTAGTTTTTCCTCTATAAAATCGAAACTATTCGTCTCAAAAACCTGGTTTTGGTCTCATTTTATAGGACATTTTATTATCTAAAGTGTGATACCATGCACTAAGTGATAGAACTGTAATAAAGTGGTATTTGACATTTTTCAGGCAAGGTTGTTGTGGATGCCTGCAAAATTGCTTTAGGACCGAAATCTTTAAAATATGTAATATGTGCATCAATTTTATTGAAAATAGTTTAAATGTATTAATACATAGTATAAATAGTACATATGAACCTTTGGGCGGATTTATGGGGGGTCATAGGGGGCAATGCCCCCCCCCCCAACTTTTTGAGAAAATTCCATTTTATAAGGGTTAACCAAATAACCATGCTTCAAAAGCCATCAGGGACATATTCCCTCCAAGGTTTAAGTGTGCCCCTATAGTAGGGTGGTCCTTATTTGCTGAAATTTTTTGAAGTTTTGAAATTTATTGCTCTCACCCCCTAATTTGTTCCATTATATCTAAAAATAATTCTGGTAAAATTTTATCACTATCAAATTATATTTATTGTTAGCTCAAAGAAGTTAAAGTTTGAAAAATGTGGGGAAAATGACCAATTTTCAGAATTAAAAAAAAAAATATTTTTTAAGATTTATATATTGTGATAAAACTGTTCAAATGTGTTATTTAAGACTTATTTAGATGGCTTATATTTTTAAGTATATTAACTACTCTATAGACCCTATAAATTATGAGTAAAAAGTACTATTTGGAGACGTACTACACTCACCAAAGCTTATAATGCGTATTATGAGTGGACGAAAGAAATTAAAATTCTTCGCGACTTCTTCCCTAACTTCCAGAGAACTCTAAAATTTGATATCACTTCTTACTTCCAGATTAACGCTTACCCATTTCCTTTGAAGATTTTGATGTATTCCCTCTGGTTGGTTCTTTTGACGAATCGGACACACGTGTTGTCGTGGTAATGCTGGATAGCCTTCTCTATTAGTTTCGTTTGAGCATCTGAAAAGATGGTGCGAGAAAAAGATTAGGATCAGGCCTGTTTTAATGGTCCTTAAATTACAGCCGGATCTAAGGACTTCCCAAAAATCTACTTTTAATCTGAAAACTTATATGGTTTAACAAGTATTAGATAAATTTTCATAGACGCTAAGAGTTTTTAAAAAATGTAATTCAGTTAAGAAGGCAATTTATTTACTAATGATTGGCTTAGTAATGCCGTTTGGAAATTATAGTCTGTAATTTTTTTACCATTTTAATTCTTCTCAAAATGGCAATTTCAATGCTTTTGTATTTTAATTTATTTTACAACTCCCATGCGGTAAATGTACGAAAGAACATTGTATAACTTACTGAGAGACTTGTCTATTATGTAAGGAATGACTGCTCCTCCGGGATACCCCGGCCACCTGTACTTTTCGTCGGCAACGCCATTCTGCAAAATTTTAATTCTCAATTAAAACTTCATTAGAAATATTTATTTCAGTGCACTATTTGCTTAAGAGAGAGTAAAAAGAGGTTCCCGAGTCAAAGTCAAAACCAATGGGTAACCACTGATCTGGAGTGAACCGACTAAGGAAGAGGGCATAACACGTATAGTTCTTTTTTAGGGATTCATTTTTGAGAGTAAAAGATATGTAGGTGGGTGAGCACTTGCAAAGAAAGTACAGCTTACACACGCTTTTAACGAAGAACTACAGGTAGACAAAAACAAAAATTTCCCGTTGGTGTTAAGACCTTGATTATTCACTCTCTTTTAATTTAAGAGACGGGAAAGGGTGAAATAACCCCATTTCCACTGTTAAAAACACTGAAAAATTTTCTGCCTATGAACAATTCATGCCCACATCATTTACATAAACTTAAAAGTTCCTTACCCCTAAGAAGGTTCCTTGTGGTATCAACATGTCTCCACCAACTAAGTTGGGGTTTTCCAGCGCTCTCTGGTAGATATCGGCATCTGGAAGAAGAAAAGCAATTTTAAGAGGGAGTTAATATATGTATTTATGAGTCATGAATCTTCTGAGATTCCTATTTCTAAGAATAAATAAAAGTGACATAAAGTCTGAACCTGAAAAACAACGCTATGGCCTGGAAAGAGGCTTCTAAAATTGCTTTTCGTTGTATCTTGTCAATAAAGTTTCTATGCATAACTTAATGAATAATCAGATGTATCCAATTTAACACGTTGACTGCCAACTACGAGATATCTTGTAGGTTGTTTACTTTCCCACGACGCCTTCTACGAGTGATCTCGTTCCTTCATTACTTGTTACTTGACATATTTGTACAGCTACGAAGATACTCGTAGCATTAAAGTGTAAGTATGAATAGTTGACCTCAGGAAAGATAATATAAAAAAATCAAGTAAACTTCTGGGCAAGTAAGCAACCTACGAGATATGTCGTAGTTTGGTAGTCAACATGTTAATGCAGGCGGAAGTGTTCAATACTCTTCAAAACTATTCAATAGAATCCATTCTAATATATTCCAAGTATTTATTATTTTAATGGTGGTTGGCAATAAGAGAGAGAATTCCTGCTGTGACTTACCGTATTCTTCTACATCCCACGGGAGGGAGCGGGACAGCCCCAGTAGGGCGACTACGAGAACACTAAGCATGGTGACTGAGACTCGCCCGCTTAGCACTCTGCTTTTATCGTCTGCATAGGTGCTGAAGTAGCTGGTTACGCCACCGCTGCTTATCGCTTTTCCAGAAGCCATCTACAGTCTCAGAAGGAACGATGCAGTTGGAGAAACATTTCTTCATGCACTCCGTATACACGTAGGAAATCTTGAAGAAGGTTCTTTCTTTTACGGATTTATATTATGTGCGAGTAAAAACATGTAAGATGGAGAATTAGAAAAAAGACTTAGTGGGAGAGGACGCCATGAGTAGAAAGAGTAATAGAAGGAGAGAGGTGGTTACAAAGAAAAGGATAAACGAGGATGAGAAAATCACTAAAAATAAAAGCGTGGGCGCTAGTAATTTATAATTTTATATAAAAGAAAATGAGAAAATAGAATAAAGTGAATAGAGAATTACTAGCGCCCACGCTTTTATTTTTAGTGATCAGAAAATCAGTTAATTTTTACTTACCGGAAAGTTATTTTCTACTCTCCAATAAATTATTTCACAAAACCCAATAAATTATTTTTGAATTTTTAGGACATTTTAATAAAAGCGTTTTTTTAAAAAAAAGCTTTTTTTTTACTTATTTTATTTTCTACTTTTTAGTCTTAGAATTTTGCCTAAAATCTTATTTTTATTCCAATTGTTGGTATATGATTAGTAAAACCCCTTAAATTCAATTAAAACATTACCCCTCTATTGACTTAAATAAAATTTTTCAAAGCAAGTAATTTGTAAGTAATAAACTTTTCCAAACACCAGTGAAGAATTTCCAAAAGGAAGGGATTTTATAATTTCTTTTTTACTGAAAAAGCGCAACACCCGAAGCATATTCAGTATTTCTCTTTAAGCCATAAATAATTCCATCTGAACGAAAACGAAATCTAAAAGAAATGAATAGCTATAACTGTCATCAAAACTCCCATTTATCCATCAAATGAAAAGACATGAATGAAAGTATTTCCAAGCTTTTAGAACACTATTTCCAAGCGCTCTAATTTCTCATTAATAACTTCGTTAATAATCTTAATTTAAAGATAATATTTCCCGTTTTGAAGATTGAATATGGTTCAAATACATATAATACGCTATTGTACAAGTTTTGGAGGCCGTAGTCTTTTTGGAGTGTCTTAAATTCGAGTTAATCGGATAATCAAGAATACTCATTAATTACCGTAATTAGAGAGTTACTGACTTGGTGATAATGGAATATTTCATGGTCATGAATATTACACCATGCTGCAAAGTTTCAAGGCTTAATATCGTTTAGAAGTACCTGAAATTTTATGTGCAAGAATCTAAATGACAACCTAAAAATTTGCATAAATTCGTCTTTAATTTCTTTAATTAGTTGAAAATTGCCGTTTTGATGATTGAATATAGCAGTACTATGCCTATTACATTATTGATCCGTGTTTGGGAGCGCAAATATTTTTTAAGGGTCTAAAAATAGAGTTAATCGGATAATCCAGAATACTCGTTAATTACCGTAATTAGAGAGTTACTGACTCGGTGATGATGGAATATTGCATGGTCATGAATATTACACCATGCTGCAAAGTTTCAATGCTTAATATCGTTTAGAAGTACCTGAAATTTTATGTACAAGAATCTAAATGACAACCTAAAAATTTGCGTAAATTCGTCTTTAATTAGTTGAAAATTGCCGTTTTGATGATTGAATATAGTAGTACTATGCCTATTACATTATTGATCCGTGTTTGGGAGCGCAAATATTTTTTAAGGGTCTAAAAATGGAGTTAATCGGATAATCAAGAATACTCGTTAATTACCGTAATTAGAGAGTTACTGACTCGGTGATAATGGAATATTGCATTGTCATGAATATTACACCATGCTGCAAAGTTTCAAGGCTTAATATCGTTTAGAAGTACCTGAAATTTTATGTACAAGAATCTAAATTTTTTGCGATAATTTGCCGTTAATTAATTTAATTACTTGAGAATTGTCGTTTTGATGGTTGAATATAATAGTACTATGCCTATTACAGTATTATTCTTTTTTTGGGAGCTAAAATCCCTTTGGAAGGGCCTCAAATTTTAGTTTTTCTGATAATTAAAAATACTCGTTAATTAACTTAATCCTTTGGTTATTGATTAGATAATAATTGGATATTGGAGTGTCATGAGGGATACATCAATGTTTAAAGTTTCAGGGTCCTGGAATATCAGGAAGTGACCGAAAATCGAGTTTTAAGTTTTCACCCGTGACCTTGGCCCAGAGCAAGTCTAATAAAAGCGTTTAATAAAAATATAGAGAAAGGATGAACAAAGAAGGGAGAAGAAGCTCCAGAAAGGAAGAGGAGACGGAGAGAAAGGTAGTCAGAATTAAAGACAGAAACTCTAAATACCTTTTTCTGGAACACCTTTCCCCGGCCTTACAAAATCACTAGAAAAGTATAGAAAGAGAATAGAGGGAAAAACACGGATATGTTATGGGGCTTTAGCCCGTTTCAAAGCGAAAACAAGAAATCTTCATTGAAACATTTCTTCATGCACTCCGTATACACGTAGGAAATCTTGAATAAGGTTTTTCTTTTACGGATTTATATTATGTACGAGTAAAAAACATGTAAGGGGATGGAGAATTAGAAAAAAGATTTAGTGGGAGAGGACGCCATGAGGAGAAAGAGTAATAGAAGGAGAGAGGTGGTTACAAAGAAAAGGATAAACGAGGATGAGAAAAAAATATAGAGAAAGGATGAACAAAGAAGGGAGAAGAAGCTCCAGAAAGGAAGAGGAGACGGAGAGAAAGGTAGTCAGAATTAAAGACAGAAACTCTAAATACCTTTTTCTGGAACACCTTTCCCCGGCCTTACAAAATCACTAGAAAAGTATAGAACGAGAATAGAGGGAAAAACAAGGATATGTTATGGGGCTTTAGCCCGTTTCAAAGCGAAAACAAGAAATCTTCATTAAAAAACATCTTTTCTTCTTCCTTATACCTTCTCTTTCAATAAATATCTATGAGTTACTAAAATGTTAACAAAAAGGCTGCAGCTTGTCTAAAAAGTTTGAAGATAAGGAGATATTGCTGGGATTGCAATGTCTCAAAACCGATTGAATTAAAGATGAAAGTGATAACATAAGCATTGGATTTACAGTAAGATTTTGTAATGATAAACCATATATTCTATCACAATATTCACTTAAATTACCTTTTAAATTCCCAGAAACCGAACTTGCCCAATTAAGAGAGTCATTCTATTGGGCTCCTTCCTCTTATCATTCAATGGGTTGGCCTAGCAAAAACTGGTTAAAGCATAGAACATTGGATTTTGAAATTGTCTACTAAATCACTTAACATGAGTTTGACCTTGTTTTAAAAGGTTAAATTTCAAAAAAAAATTCTGTGAGAGGACCCCCAGACCCCCTTTTTAGTGAAGAGTTGGGACAAAAGGTTAATTAAATGATTTAAAACCTCCTTAAAATCATTGAACGGGGGGCTTTTACGAAAAATATTATTTTTTGAGTAGTTGATGATGTTTTTGTAAAATCCTTCTGTGGAGGAATCCCAAATCCTTAGGTCGTCGTCCCCCAATTTTCAGGAGACGACGACGCCAATGGGTGCAACTGCATGCGACGGGTACACAGGGAAATATATTTTTCCTTTGGGGGTGCAATCACGAAGAAGGTTGAGAACCACTTCTCTGGACTAAATAGGCATGCCGTATTAGAGCCTCTGTTATATTTTATTTATTATTTATAAACTCTCAAGTGGTATAAAAAAACTCGTGAACTTAACCATTTTAAAAAGTACATTTTCTTAAATCACAAATGTTTTACAAAAAAAGAGGCATGGTGTATCAGATCTTAGGTGATAACATTTTTTTTTAAAAAAAAGCTTCACACACCTAAACTTCAGCCCTGAACAAAATTTCCCTGAAACTTAGCATCGAATATTTTTTTTCTTTTCAAAGTTTTTTATTCTTGGCGCTCCATTAAACGCCAAGAACCAACGGCAGCCTTTAAATGTGCAGCTTCTTGGCCTTACACCGAAAAGACAACAATGAAAAGTTCAGCTCTTTATTCCGAAGTAATAAGACTCTAGCACTTGTAAAGCTTCTGCACCCGCTCGATGTCGGAGTTGGTCATGGCAAACTTGGCGTAGGGGTTGAGAAGTTCTTGTCCGTTCTTGGCCTCCATGGTCTTGAGCACTCCTGGCCGCTGGCTGAAGGCGTAGTCCCCGTAGATCATGATGGAGTCGTAGTCAAAGTTGTTGATCAGGATGTTCTCGCTAGGCTTCAGTTTGATGAAGTTGCGGCGCGCTCCTGAAGGGAAAGAAATTTTATAGTTTGTACCCGTTTATATAGCCAAGCATCACGGATAAAACGAAAAAAAAAAAAGAGTTTATAGAGAAGAAATGGTCGATGCCACACCTATGGGACGCTACTCGTTGTTGTGAAGGGTAGACATAAAATTCGGCTGTTACCCTTCGTGGACTATCACTCGAATATATCGTTGGTTAGAAGTGATACTTCATATTCGACAACTTTTGTGAGCTTTACTATAGCAGGAGCTTTTCGGAAAGGGGGTAAGTCACTAACAAGACATAGGCCATTTGAGATCAATCTACTTCGAGAGATCCCAATAACTCCAGAAACGTAAAATGCTATTCGAAATGGAAGCGTCTCAACATTATTGAACACCTGATGCTGTACTTGTGCAACTGCCAAAGGGTTCAACCATGGCCATCTAGACACATAAGGCCAGATAAGCTTGAAATCTTGAGTGACGTTCTGCCTCCTATTTCGCGTTATCATCGTTTTTTGGACAACAGCGCAACTCCAGTCGGAACCGCTGTTGTCCAAAAAGCGATGATGACACGAAATAGTAGGCAGAACGTACTCAAGATTTCGAGCTTCTCTGGCCTTATGTGTCTAGATGGCCATGGTTCAACTGATTTTTCAAAGGGTTGAAAATTATTTGTACTTAAAAGTTCTATATCCTTCAGCTCGTCAAATGAAATAGAATACGTATGTTCATGAAAAGAAATAATCTTTTCTCACCTTGTAGTACGTTATTGAGGTAAATGTTGAGATAGTTGTCTCTGTCAGACCTGTTCTGTTCGTGGTAGAATCCGAGGACGTGTCCCAACTCGTGAATGACGGTTCCTAGACGGTGGCAGCCGGTGCCCAGTGACAGAGGCTGGGGCTGAGTCTCGGTCTTGTTGCGACCGATGGCGGCGTAGCACCTATAAAGGAAAAGAGGTTCACAATTATGAACCGAACACATAAATAGCTCAAATAATAGTACTGTCATGTTATGTATCCCGCTCTTTTTTGCGGAGATTATAAAGAACCGTGACAGATCATCCTCAACCTAGGTAATCAGATCCCGGTTGAATGAGAGTATTGTACCATAGCTTGAGTATGTTTGGTCTATCTATGTGACAGAGAGGAGACTTCTAAAACAATGAAGTAGTTAACAAATATTGAATTTTCAATCTTCTGAACAAGTAGATGATTGTATTTTAATAGATTAATAATGGTGTATAATTTGAAAAAACAATTATTTAAATATTTTTTATTACTTTGATTTACAGGTGGTATGTTTGGTTGAGCTCCTGTTACTTATCTCTTACTAAAGCCCCGAATTACTCCCCTTTTTCTATATTTCTAAAAGAGAAAATAGTATCTAAACATTAAACAATTTGAAGCTTTCTAGGATAGTGGCATGTGGAAATAAGAAGATTCGAAAATCTGTGGTCAATTCTTCGGGAAAGAAAAGGATTTTAAGAAAATGCGACTTCTTCCCTAACTTCCAGAGAACTCTAAAATTTGATATCACTTCTTACTTCCAGATTAACGCTTACCCAGTTCCTTTGAAGATCTTGATGTATTCCCTCTGGTTGGTTCTTTTGACAAATCGGACACACGTGTTGTCGTGGTAATGCTGGATAGCCTTCTCTATTAGTTTCGTTTGAGCATCTGAAAAGATGGTGCGAGAAAAAAATCAGGATGAGGCCTGTTTTAATGGTCCTTAAATTACAGCCGGATCTGGGGACTTCCAAAAAATCTACTTTTAATCTGAAAACTTATATGGTTTAACAAGTATTAGATAAATTTTCATAGACGCTAAGAGTTTTAAAAAATGTAATTCAGTTATGAAGGCAACTTATTTACTAATGATTGGCTTAGTAAGGCCGTTTGGAAATTTTATAGTCTGTAATTTTTTTACCATTTTAATTCTTCTCAAAATGGCAATTTCAATGCTTTTGTGTTTAAAAATATCCAAATTCTTACAAAAATTATAAAATAGTGCACATTATACCCCTTTAATTGCTATTGACAGCATTGTTATTTTGAAAATACTAGAACCTTTTTACGAAGTAAACGGTGAAGTCATAACCGCGAAGGAGTAATACGTACATCGAAAAGAGTCTTGTTGATAACACTGTCAACGGCACGTAAATGTAACATGACACTCTGTAATGTTTTAGAGTTTAAGAGTTTTAATGTTTAGAGTTTAGACCCACAGTGGGGCTAGTTATACTGGAGTTTGAAGGTCCAACGACCTAGGTACTCCCTCAAATATCCCCCTTGATTTTTTTTGCTTGTTTAATTAAATTAAAAGTAGGATTTTACAACTCACATGGGGTAAATGCATGAAAGAACATTGTATTATAACTTACTGAGAGACTTGTCTATTATGTAAGGAATGACTGCTCCTCCGGGATACCCCGGCCACCTGTACTTTTCGTCTGCAACGGCATTCTGCAAAATTTCAATTCTCAATTAAAACTTCATTAGATATATTAATTTCAGTGCACTATTTGCTTAAGAGAAACTAAGAAGAGGTTCACGAGTCAAAGTCAAAACCAATGGGAATGGAAAAACTACAGGTTAGACAAAAACAAAAATTTCCTGTTAGTGTTAAGACCTTGATTATTCACTCTCTTTTAACTTTAAGAGACGGGAAATGGTGAAATAACTACATTTGCACTGTTAAAAACACTGAAAAATTTGCTGCCTACGAACAATTCAGGCCCACATCATTTACATAAACTGAAAAGTTCCTTACCCCTAAGAAGGTTCCTTGTGGTATCAGCATGTCTCCACCAACTAAGTTGGGGTTTTCCAGCGCTTTCTGGTAGATATCGGCATCTGGAAGAAGAAAAGCAATTATTGATTAGTTAAGAGGGAGTTAATATATGTATTTATGAGTTATGAAACTTCTGAGATTCCTATTTCTAAGAATAAATAGAAATGACAAAATGTCTGAACCTGAAAAACAACGCTATGGCTTAGAAAGAGGTTTCTAAAATTGCTTTTTGTTGTATCTTGTCAATAAAGTTTCCATGCATAACTTAATGAATAATCAGATGTATCCAATTTAACACGTTGACTGAAAACTACGAGATATCTCGTAGGTAGTTTACTTTCCCAGGACTCCTACTACGAGTTATTTCGTTCATTCATTACTTTTGTTACTTGACATATTTGTACAGCTACGAAGAGACTTGTAGCATTACAGTGTAAGTATGAATAGAAGACCTCAGGAAAGAGAGTAAAAAAAATCAGTAAACAACTGGGTTACCTACGAGATATCTCGTAGTTTGGCAGTCAAGCGTGTTAATGCAGGCGGAAGTGTTCAATACTCATCCAAAACTAGTCAATACAACCCATTCTAATTTTTTCAAAGTATGTATTTATTATTTTAATGGTCGACAATAAAAATTCCTGTTGTGACTCACCGTATTCATCTGCATTCCACGGCTGGGGGCGGGTCAGCCCCAGTAGGGCTACTACGAGAAAACTCAGCATGGTAACTGAGACTCGCCCGCTCAGCACTCTGCTTTTATCGTCTGCATAGCTGCCGAGCTAGCTGGTTTTGCCGCCGCCGCCGCTTATCGCTTCTCCAGAAGCCATCGAGAGCCTCAGAACAAGAAAACGAGCGATGCAGTCGAAGTAACATTTCTTCCGATACCCGCACATTAATAGAAAATTTTGAAGTGAATCGACTTGAAAGTGACACACGGTCCTTGCTTTTATGGATTTCTACTATTCCAGAGTAAAAAAAACAAGAACAAATGAATCTCTCATGGGAATTTTAAGTTTTAAAGAAGGGTACTGAAAAATTGAGTTAATTGTCTTTGTACTCAATAAAAAAAATAGAAAATAAAAAAAAATGATTGAGAGAAGAAAGGGGATAGAGAATGAGAAAAAAAAAGAGGGAGAGACATAAGGAGAAATATTTATAGAAGGAGAGAGGTGGTTACAAAGAGAATAATAAACGTGGATGAGAAAAAAATGTAGAGAAATGGAGGAAGAAAAAAGGGAGAGAAGCTCCAGAAAGAAATAGTGGAAGGGAAGAGGAGACGGAGAGAAAGACAGTGAGAATTAAAGATAGAAACTCGAATAGTTTTTTCTTGAACACCTTTCCGGCCTCACAAAATCACTAGAAGGAATATTACAGGGTCTTTCAAAAGTCCGTTTCACGGCTTTTATTTGAAACCAACGCCTCCTAGGGTCCTGGACTACCCCTAGGTAAGTGACCCCAGAGAATCCATTGAGAGGACTTACAGCGCCCCTAGCGGCGGAATAAAAAAAATTTAAAAAATTAATTAAAAAACTAAAAGAGATAGAGCAAACTCCTCAGTGTGAATATTGTTGCCACTATTATTAGTAACTCGCTATAAAAATTTCATGAAAATATCGTGAATATTCATGGTGATATTAGCATGTGAAAATAGCAGTTTTTCAGGCATCAAAAAAGAAAGGGTTCAAAAGTTTGCAAGTGTTTTTTATTTTTTGATTAAAATTCTTCTTCATTTAACTAAAAAGATACAAAACTGCATAATAACTCTGAAAAACTTCCAAATTATTTGCGAACTTTTCCATTTTTGAGGCCTGGGAAAGAGGGCTATTTTCACATGCTAATATCTCCGCGAATATTCACGATAATTTCATTAAATTTTTTTCAGCGGGTATTCTTTATTTTGCCTTAGGGGCGCTGTAAGTCTTCTCAATGGATTCTCCAGGGTCACTTACTAGGGATAGACTTCACTTCCAGGACCCTAGGAGACGTTGGTTCCAAATAAAAGCCATGAAACGGACGTTTGGAACACCCTGTATAATAGAGAGGGAAAAACAAGATAGGGCTTTAGCCCGTTTCAAAGCCAAAACAAGAAATCTTCACTTTTGAAAAAAACACCTTACTTGTTTTTTTTTGTCTTCTATAAAATTTTCGTCATCTTTTCTTCGTACTGAAATACTTTCTCTTGCAGTAAATATCCACGAGTTACTAAAATGTTAACACAAATACTGCAGCTTGTCTAACGAATACTTTAAAGATGATAAGGAGATATTGCTGGGATTGCAATGTCTCAAAACCGATTGAATTAAAGATGAAATTGATAACATAAGCACTGGACTTAGAGTAAGATTTTGTAATGATAAACCATACTTAAACCCTTGAAAACAAACTGAAATTGAAAAATCAGGCGTGTACACCGGTTACTTTTAAAATATAAATAAGGAAACTATTCATAAAGTTTTTAGGTGAAAAAAAAAACGTTTCAAAATCAAAATAGTGCTAATAAATTCGCAGTAATTTCATTATTTCAGTTGTAGTTTTGGTTATTTTTTGTATATGAAAGAATAGAAAAAATACAAATGGTAGTATTAATATATTAATACTAGCTGATATATGCCCGCCGTTGCTCGGGGGATAAAAAGCTTATCAAACTGTGTGTTAAAATAAATAAGAATGATCGTTTAGATGCAATAGAGTCAACATTCTTCCCGCTAGGATTCTTTTTTGATGCCATACCACTTCGTTAAGATGTAAAAAAAAACCTTTAAAAATGCCACCTGTTTAGATTTAATGTAATCCCCATTCCCGTTTTTAAAGAGTAATTTTTCAAAATAGAAAAAAGTCAGGGGACCTTCTGAACCCACTTTTTTTTTTCTCTTTTGTCCTTTTCTCCCTCCATCCATTTCTGAAATTGGTATAAATGTATATTTGAGGCAAATTTCTCCGCCTTCGCTTTACAATAAAGGTACATTATCGAACAGCAATGTCTATAGATAAAACTTTTCCCCCTCATCCCGCTAAATTTTTATAAAATACAAAACAATTAAATATACTACATACTTTTATACTTTTTTAAGATGTTAAACAAAATCTGAAAAAACCTGTTTATAATTAGTGTTTATAACCATTTTTAATAGTGATAATTTTTTTTCGAAATCAGGGGGAGACCCCCTGAACCCCCCTTTGCTGATTTATCACCAACTCATTCATTGAAAGAAATTTCAAACATGAAATAAAAGTAAACATCATTTGAATCGACACTGAAAATGCCTGTGATAAAATAATGTTTAATTTGAACTTTGCTGGAAATACTTAAATTTGATTAAATAGAAAAAAAGAATAAAATTTTTCAGTGGAACGGTTTTTGGTTATTATAAAAAAATTATTTAATCATTAAAAATTGTTTCTTTATCATATTTTTTAAAAACTCACCTGTTATAAAACATTTCAAAATAAATATTTCCAACAATAGAGGTTTTGCGTGTCATGGAAAGAGCAATAACCGCAATAAATTTAACATTGAAGGCTTAAGCATAAGAATTTAGAAAAGAGCCGAAAAATGTTGCTTGGAATGCATTGATTTTAAAAATTCTTTTTCGCAAACCTTCCTGGTTGTATGAGGAACAATATGCTTAAATTTTATAACAATCACATTAATAATGTGGGTGCTAGGATCCAAAAACTAAAAACGGGAGTAAATATTCAAGCCCCCGTGCACCCCCTCCAGAATGGAATATCGAAAAATCCAGAAATTACTTTCTTTGAAATACTCTCAAGAAGGTATTACCAACAGTTCACTTCGTAATATCGATTTCTCGGTACTGTTTTCTTCGAAAATGTAAAACTTGGTTTATGCTCAGCAAAAACGGGTTTTTGGAATATTCAGACCTCTTAAAATTCGAATATCCAAAATCTGAAAAATGCCTTTCTAGAAATTGTTGCCATGCACCTTCCTGCGAAATAACGAAGATCTGGGGTCATTTGGGACGCCGCTGGGCTCAAAAACGTCGAAAACGCTCCAAACCCCCCTGTGGGTCAGAAAAAAGATATTTCGAAAAATTCCTTCTTAGTGCGCGTATACACCGTAAGGTCTTCGACCCTACCAAGTTTCGAGTCCTTAGCCCCGGTAGATTTTGCTGTGCGTTGATGAGTGAGTGGTAAAGCTCTTTTATTATTATAGACTAGCTGATATGCCCGCCGTAGTTCGGGGGAAAAAATGCTAACCAAACTGTGTGTTAAAATAAATAAGTATTTTCTTCACTGTATTCCTTTCCGAGGCGTCATTTAGGTGCAACTGCCTTCCTGCTAGAATTCCTTTTTGATGCCATACTACTTCCTTAAGATGTAAAAACCCCTTTTTAAATACAACCTGTTTAGATTTAATGTGTGAAATCCCCATCCCCGTTTTTAAAGAGTAATTTTTCAAAATAGAAAAAGTCAGGGGACCCTTCTGAACCCCCCTTATTTTTTCTTTTTAATGCCCTTAGCTCCCTCCATCCATTTCTACAATTCGTATAAATGTATAATTGATACAAATCTCTCCGCCTTCGCTTCACAATAAAGGTTATTATTGAACACCAATTTCTATAGATAAAACTTATTTCCGTCTCATCTAGCTAAATTTTAAATAAAAAATAATTCAATACACATACTTTTTAAGATGTTAAACAAAACCTTAAAAAACTGTTTAGAATTAAAGTGTTTATAACCATTTTTTAACAGTGAGAATTTTTTTGAAATCAGGGGGAGACCCCCTGAACCCCCCTTTATTGATTTATCACCAACTCATTCATTGAAAGAAATTTCAAACATGAAATAAAAGTAAACATTATTTGAATCGACACCAACTATTGATAAAATGCCTCTGATAAAATGTTGTTTAATTTGAACTTTGCTAGAAATACTTAAATTTGATTAAATAGAAAAAAGAATAAAATTTTTCAGTGGAACGGTTTTTGGTTATCATAAAAAAATTATTTAATCATCAAAAATTATTTCTTTTTTAGATTTTTAAAAAATTCACCTGTTATAAAACATTTTTCAATAAATATTTCCAACAATAGAGGTTTTGCATCACCTGGAAGGAGCAATAACCGTAATAAATTTAATATTGATGGCTAGCATAAGAATTTAGAAAAGGGGCAAAAAAGGATCCTTGGAATGCTTTGATTCTGATAATTCTTTTTTGCAAACCTTCCTGGTTGTGTGCGGACCAACATGCTAAAATTTCATTACAATCACATTAATAATGTGGGTGCTAGAATCCAAAAACTAAAAACTTGAGTGAATATTCAAACCCCCGTGCACCCCCTCTAGAATGGAATATCGAAAAATCCAGAAATTACTTTCTTTGAAATACTCTCAAGAAGGTATTACCAACAGTTCACTTCGTTGTATTGATTTCTCGGTATTGTTTTCCTTGAAAATGTAAAACTTTGCTTATGCTCAGCAAAAACGGGGTTTTGGAATTTTCAGACCTCTTAAAATTCGAATATCCAAAATCTGAAAAATGCCTTTCTAGATATTGTTGCTAGGTACCTTCCAGCGAAATAACGAAGATCTGGGGTCATTTTGGACGCCGCTGTGCTCAAAAACGTCGAAAACGCTCCAAACCCCCCTGTGGGTCAGAAAAAAGATATTTTGAAAAATCCCTTCTTAGTGCGCGTATACACCATAAGGTCTTCGACCCTACCAAGTTTCGAGTCTTTAGCCCCGGTAGATTTTGCTGTGCGTTGCTGAGTGAGTGAGTGAGTGAGTGAGTGAGTGAGTGAGTGGTAAAGCTCTTTTATTATTATAGATTTGTTTTGGATATTTTATGGGGCTGCTGATGAAGAAAAGTGGCTAAAGAATATTGGTGTCAACAGATCAGAAGAGATGTTAAGACTTGGTCGGGATTCGGCTGTAGAGTAGGGTGGTCGCTAAAAATCAAAGTGCGAATTTTTTTCGCGGCACCCCCTCAAAAGGTGCCATTTGATGTCAAACTAATATTCTGAAAGTTTCAGACCAAAAAAATAATATTTCGACCCCGCGCCCAGCCGTCAAAGTTTCGAAAAAACGCGATTTTTCACTAAAAACTGCGCGTTTTTCACCATAAAATTCGAACCGAATATAGTAGAAAAGAAAATAAGGATTCATTATTTAGATAATTTATTAAGCTTTAACTTTTCTAATTAAAACTTTTTTGTGTGACCCTTAGATCAAGAGATACAAGGGGATTCCTTACCCCAACCCCAATATCAATCTTTTAAGGAGAGAGACGGGATTTTTTCTTTTATTCATTAAATATTGTTTACTGGTTTAATAATATGAAAACAATCATTTTTTAACCATATAAGTGTGAAATTTTAGGGTGTAAAGCGAGAAGAATTTTTTGAATTTACTTTTTTATTCCAGATAACAGTTAATAAAAAATACACTAAAAATTATAAAATATATTAACAAAAGCACACAGCATACAAAATTAGGATTATTATTCACATAAGAGCAACACATTTAAATTTAACATTTAAAATTTACAAAATATAATGCAAAATTAAAGACGCAAGGGTCTAGAAAGAGTAGGGTTTTTTTCACGTCCTGGTATAATTTTCTACACTAAGAAACAACTTGTAAAAGGTATTGCTTCTGTTCTTCGTCTTTAATAATTGGTGTATTAAAGTCTTGCACTAGTTTTATACCTCTTTCAGCAGCATCATTAACAACTTTTAAATTTTTCTCAATATCAAATCCTTTTGAAAACTCCAAGTTAGTGCACCACTCCATCTGGATCAGACTTTAAAAACTGTGCTGAAATACCTTTTAAAAAAGTTTGATGTAAATGGAGTATTAAAGCTATCTAGTTCTTCGCTTAAAAGAGAATGGCATTCATTTAAATGCACTTTTAACTTCACTGTTCTATTTTCTTCATTATAGTCTTGGTCCACATCATTTTTGTAACACAATACTTTTAAAGCCATCTGTTATATCTTTATTTAGGCTTTTATCAAAAAATCAAATGCAATTATTTCAGGGTTTAAATACCATAAGTAGTTTATAAGTTTAGTAAGTACAACTTCTATGAAGTGCATAACCGGGCAGATGCATAACTCAATATATCATCCTAGAGAAGACTATAGGGATCTGTTACTTCTGGTGTTTGATATTTATTGGGTTTTCAAAACCACATCAGATATCATTTAGAGCTCCTCATCACGCTAGATGGATGGCTAAAGCAATCTATTGCTTAAAAATGTTCAGCTTTAGAAACTAGTTTCCTTTAACCTTCAAGTGAGGGAAACAATTAGAAGATTAGAACTATCTGTGTTTTCATTTTAAATATTTATGTAAAAGTGTGGTTTAACGCTCCTGATCCCATATTAGCTCTGAATCAAGATTTAAAATCCATTAAATCATTAATTAATTGTAAAAAACAGAAACTGAAGTATCAGAAGTTGCACTTACTAAATTTATAAACCATTTATGGTATTTAAACCCTGAAATAATTGCATTTGATTTTTTGATAAAAGCCTAAATAAAGATATAAAAGTTAACATGGCTTTAAAAGTATTGTCTTATAAAAATGATGTGGACCAAGACTATAATGAAGAAAATAGAACAGTGAAGTTGAAAAATGCATTTAAATCACTACCATTCTCATTTAAGTAAAGAGCTAGATAGCTTTAATACTCCATTTACATTAAACTTTTTTAAAAGGTATTTCAGCACAGTTTTCCAGTCTGATCCAGATGAGTGGTGCACTTACTTGGAGTTTTCAAAAGGATTTGATATTGAGAAAAATTTAAAAGTTGTTAATGATGCTGCTGAAAGAGGTATAAAACTAGTGCAAGAATTTAATACATCAATTATTAAAGACGAAGAACAGAAGCAATACCTTTTACAAGTTGTTTCTTTGTGTAGAAAATTATCCCCGGACGTGAAGAAAACCCTACCCTTTCTAGACCCTTGCCTCTTTAGTTTTGCATTATATTTTGTAAATTTTAAATGTTAAATTTAAATGTGTTGCTTTTATGTGAATAATAATCTTAATTTTGTATGCTTATATATTTTATATATTTTATATATAAATATTTTTATATATATATTTTATAATTTTTAGTGCATTTTTTATTAACTGTTATCTGGAATAAAAAAGTAAATTCAAAAAATTCTTCTCACTTTACACCCTAAAATTTCACACTTATATGGTTAAAAAATGATTGTTTTCATATTATTAAACCAGTAAACAATATTTAATGAATAAAAGAAAAAATCCCGTCTCTCCTTAAAAGATTGATATTTGGGGTGGGGTAAGGAATCCCCCTTGTATCTCTTGATCTAAGGGTCACACAAAAAAGTTTCAATTAGAAAAGTTAAAGCTTAATAAATTATCTAAAGAATGAATCCTTATTTTCTTTTCTACTATATTCGGTTCAAATTTTATGGTGAAAAACGCGCAGTTTTTAGTGAAAAATAGCGTTTTTTCGAAACTTTGACGGCTGGGCGCGGGGTCGAAATATTATTTTTTTGATCTGAAACTTTCAGAATATTAGTTTAACATCAAATGACACCTTTTGAGGGGGTGCCGCGAAAAATTGAACGAAAAAAATTTTTCCCCATATTATTAGCGACCACCCTACTGTAGAGCTTGGTTTGAGTAAACGCCCTGTTTATACTTACTTTAAATTTATTAAAATCTAAATCTATGAATTGAGGTAATAAAGAAATTTTTTTACGATTGTATTTTTTCAAGAACCTATACACCACTGTGCAAAATCACAGTGATCCATCTTTTTGAGAAGTATGTTAAAAATCAATTCTAAGAAGAGCCAGGACAGAAAGAATATCATAAGCCATGGTAAAAAAATAATGTTACGGATCCCAAATATATCACTGTTCAACTCATATAAAATATAAAATAGGTCATTAACCTGGGAGCTGTATACAGATTCAATGGGTCACGGGTAAAGTTAAGTGAGCATCCTCTTAAATGAATTACTTTAAATAAAATGTTCAGGGACATACACGGGAAGTATTTAGATACGTACCCCGGGGCTAAGACTATAGTTGCTTTGATGATAATTAAACTTAACCAGTCAATACAAAGCGATTGAAAACCACATATCTTCCAGTCCCTTTTGGAATCTAAGATTATGGTGGGGTCAATATACGGAGACAATTGAGAAACCCTGGCTTATTTGTACCTCATTGCATAATTTAACACATGAAACGGTAGCAATACGATATGAGATGTACTGTACATAGGCTATCAAAAACTTATCTTTTTTATTCATATGCATGTGAATTAACCAGATAATCACCATCTTATCAAAAATCGATGCTGTTGGTACCCTAGACCCGTAAAAGCTTACTCAATACTTTTGATTCTATTTTTGATCTGCTGTGCTCAGAGTGGTACTGTACCAGTAATCCCGGTCACATGGATATGAGCCAGTTGTGTTCTTATTTATGAATCTGTTTTCATGTCTCTGCTCTGCAGCGGGTATTCTTTTTCTTTTGTATACTCCTTGTTCCTGTGCATATTATTTTTAACTGTATTGATGTACTCGAATTATAATGTAACTAGAAATTGACCCTGATCATTAGTGTGTAAGGAATCAAATGATACTCTAAGTACTATATAGATTAAGATTATTAGATATTTTTACACTATTACACAAACGCCCACAAACACACAGTTTGAAAAGTATCTCATATTCAGTCTCTTTACCCTCCCCAACTCTTTCAAATCTTATTTTAAAATGAGAACGTTTTTTTTAAAAAAACTTTATGTTTTCATTTGGAATACCTATTCGATCAAAAGAAGCATTTTAAGCAGACTTGATGTTAAATTTTTTTACTAATTAGACCAGAGCTTTCAGAAGCTGCAAGCTTAATTTATGCTTAGCCCCTCCCGATGGTATTTAAATTTCTTAATCGAGAGAAGAGAACGAGAGCATGAATTATTATATGAACATAAAAATAATCAATAAAAAACTGCAGAAAAAGTACTATTGCTATTTGTCTACAATATTGACTACAAGATTGTCATTTGAGCATTCAATGAAGAATTTAATTCAGATTGAATCATATACTGATATGGCATTAGGTTTAGGAAAAAGGACATCGCGTTAATCTCCAACTTCTCAAGTAATAACTTCTTTATTCATTCATTTAATCGGTAATAGAAACCGTCTTTTTAAATGTGCGTTACTTCAGTTTTATTAGTATTTATCCAATTACACTAGAAGGTAGCCATAATCTTAAGTCTGTGTAAGCCTGTAGCCTTGGGTATATTGCTTTCCTACAAAAGTTTCCTTGGTGTAATAAACCTTCTTGATTAACTTTTAGGAATTATTAAATAGCCTACAATTTGTGAAGGGTGAAACGGATTTTTTTCTGTTTAGTAAATTTTAAAACCTTTGTTAGTTAAGCAATGAAATTGATTGCTGACATTTATCAAGCTATTCATATTTATTTTTCCTAACCATTTTATTTTTTAATCTAAATTTAATATATCCGGATCATCCTAGTTACAGTAAATATCCCACTATTTTTAATTACGTTGATCTTACCTGGAGAGTCAACAAAACGAGCGATTTTTTAATATTTGTTTTTATTACTGTTCTCAGCTTCTCATATCCACGAAGTCTGAAGCATTTTTTACTCAGGCAAGCATTTTTTCAGCCAACTCAGATCTAAACAATCGAAGGTTGAATCTGTGGGACCGTCAGGGGAAAATCCTTCACTCTCAGCAGGTTATAACAGATAACGAACGCTCTGTATAAATGCTTCTCCAACGGTCAGTGATCAAGGCTGCATCATGCTCTTCAAGTTCCTCTTGTCCCTCGCGACTTTGGTGCTCCACCACAAGGAGTCCCCGGTCAACCAGATCGAGATCCCCACTCGCCCCCCGCTCGACCAGGTTGTGATCCCTACTCTCCCCACTGCCCAGGCAGAGCACGAGTTCATCCCCTACCCCGAAGGACCCCAGACACCTGAAGAAGAAGGTAAGATTAAGGAAAACATCTTTTTCTTACGAATGGAAAGTGTGTTATTTATAGGTCGAGGTATGATTGTGAATTTTAACAGAAATATATTGATGGTTTCATTAGCAATAGTTCAAATGTTATGGTTTCGAGTTTAATTTCTCAACTTAAATAATTTGTTTGAAAATGAGAAGTATGATGGGGGGATAAATTTCTTTTAATCAAAACAATACAAAATTTGTAAAATAAATTTGTATGAAATTGAACTTAATCAATGCGGTAGATCGAAAAAAATTGTTTTTGAAATTTCTCGGGGCTGAGGTGAGAAAAGTTGTGTATTATGCGGATAAAACGTCAAGGGGAAAGATTTACGGTTCTTTGTTTGCAGTGATATTTAAATGATATACAAAATTCTAAGTTGTAAGCAATTCCTTTGGGTTATAATGAGTTTTATTATTTTCTATAACGACACAAGTTATATCCCTTCCTTTTTCATCATCTCCTATTTTGGAAATCAAACAATTTTCGTTATTTTTTTTTTACATTAAATTCTTCTTAAAAATGCATACAAACACTCACGAGAAACTGATACAACCTAAAAAATCAGCTTTATCTCTAAAAATTACCATAATTTTTACTTTTATTTATTTATTTATTTATTTCACCATACAGACTTACAGTCCATTTACATTTACATTTTAATTAAAAAATTGAAAGATTTTTTTATTTTTAATGTGCCTATTGATGACCATCTTGAAAAAGAAAACACCCTTGAGTTCATCATTTACTGGTAGAATTTTTTCTATCAATAAGTCCGTTTGGTAATTGAATAATCTTTCGTTTTACGGTTTTAAACGGTGCGCCCCATTTCGAGCAATTTTCGCACTCGAGTTGTGATGTTAACTTAAGTTTTTAACGGTTGCAAATTATAACAAAGGCTGTAGTAAAGAAAACTTATATCTAGTATTTTTATCTTCTAGAGGACATCTTTTAAAATATATTTAAATGAGTACATTAGTAAAAATAAGTTTGATATCTGCAACTAATTTTTAGGCATAGGTGTATTTTTCTAATACTATTTCCATATTTCAAGCTCAACGAGCAGCCTCTAGAAGTTGTCGTTATTTGCCCCAAATTTTGCACATCATTGATACCAATACACAACTTATGCCACCCCAGTCTACAGAGCAGATTTCGAATAAAATTGTTTTCGGTCCATCCTAAATTAAACATCACTTAATGTTCTTTATTTCGATTATTCATTGATAATTCTTTTCTTTAAGTATAAACTTATGTGGCACACATTTACAATTTCTTCTAATTTTTATTAAAATCCATTTTTGCGGAAAATTCATAAAACACCCCTAAAAACATTCGGTTGGCGATATTTGCGTCAAGATAAACAAAATGAATTTTACAATAAATAATTATCTTACTTTTCTCTTAATTTTAAAATAATAATAATAAATAAACAACATAGTCACTGTCCTAATTATTTTAAACAACTTTCGAATGCCAAGAGTCGCTTAATAATCTATTGTGTAAGTCTCTGGACAAACTAGTTTCATAATATTACCCGAAGTAGTAAAAACCCATTAAATGTCAGTCATTTAGGAATGGGGGAGGTTGTCGATTGTACTAAACAAGAAATGGAGAAGGAACCTGTTTCTCCCTTAAATAATTCCCAAGTACAAAGTAAACGACTTCCAAAAACTCTTGAAGTTCCCCTCGAACATAATTTGAAATCTATGATCGCTAGTCTATCATCTAAGTTTAAAGTACTTCGGTAAAAAAACATTTACTGCCATATTCACAGCTATCAGCGTCGGTGCTAACCAATGTCTATGGTGCTAACCAACAGCTGAAGAAGGAAAAATAAGCTTTTCGCCTGTTTAGCTTGATTGGTGGAATCCTTCTTTGACTAAAGGTTCAACACGGACGCTGATTGTGATTGCTATGAATATGGCTTGTAGGCTTAATATATTGCTCGCAGTTAAAAACTGTATTCTGTCGTTGGTTCTCTACAGAAATGTAATAAACTTTTATTTATTATAGCCAAGGCTGCTAGAGCTCTTCACGGAAAGCATTATGGTGGAGACATGATTCTCCCAGATGCCTACAATGAAAGCGGGGTATGAGTCATTTGCATTTGAAGTCTTTTTTTTTAAACATGAACATATAGAGATTTACTGAACAAGTCTTTTGTATCCTAAAAAATATATTCATAAAATTGAATCGCCAGTATGAAGAGGGTAATAATTAAAAAAGACAAATTGACTTTTTGTGCAAAAAAATGTCTCTACCTCTAAAGGCAGACATAGCCCCTTGAATTAAAGAAATCGATGTCCATTCACTGCAATTTTTAATTTAATTTGGAATTAAAGTCAATTTCTCATTATTTTCTTATTTTTTGTGCTGTAAACTAAGCCAAAATAAAATTGGCTCTAAATTTTAAAATGTTTTTAACTTTTTTTTTATCAGGGAATGTTTGACTCCATTCATATTCCCTTAATCCGTTGATACTGCCTTTATGACTCAGTTTCATAATAATTTTGAATATTATTTGTCTTAATATTTCCACTTCTCATTTTTGTGCTATGAACTAAGAAGGAATATAATTTAAATGTCAATTTAAGTGGTTTTTAAGATTTTTCTTTAGTTGAAATTTCATAAGGTCGAATAAGGGAATAAGTCCATCCACTTTTTTGTAACTGTAAAATATTTTACCTACTCATATTTGTTTAAATGATTGCTCTGTTTTCTTAATTGGGTCCTAAATTTCTAGTAAAAATTTGGTGGTTATACAATGAAAATTCCATAATCAGTTACAGTTTATAATAGTTAATAGTATTACATTACCATTTAAAATTGTTCTAAATATAAATTTAATTAAATTTTACAACTGATTTGTGCTATTTTTACCCTTGCATTATAAGTTCTTACATTTTAAAGAAGTAACGTAATTCCTATCATTCATTACAAAATTACCCAATGCTTGTCCTGATAAATACTGCAGAATATACATATAAATTAGAGCGTTATCACTAAAGAGAATAGCTCGTGATCGAGACTTAAATCCAAAATATCTCTTACTTAAGGCTGGACTTCGAGATGATCGTTTCCGCTGGCCCGGATATCCAGGACAAGGAGTCATTCCTTTTGTTATCGATGAATCTCTTGGTAAGTTAATCTGACCGAATTAATCATGGATTGGTTTAATGTAAAAAAAATTAATGGAAATGAAAGTGAACATCAAAGCTAATTTGGAGAATTCCGGGGGTAAGATAAGGATTTTCTAAGAACAAATTGCTTAATTAAAGTAGCTGAAAGTTCAGTTGGCTAGTTTTTGAGCAACAGATCTTGAAGTTTGTTTTTCTGCATACAATCGTCTATCAAGGAAAAATACGTTTTACAGGTAATGTTCCCCAGACTAATACTGCAGTGAAAAAAACAACTGAAAAAGGAGTGCTGAATCAGCGTACTAAATATTAGCCCATTGTAAAAGTCTACGGGATTTTGTTTTCGGAATTTCCCAGGTGCCCCCCCTCATGTTGTTACAATCACTGAAACATTATTACCTGCAAATTTTCAGGTCTGTAGGCCAATTTTTGACTCCCCTCAAAAGTAGTTTTCCCATGTTAAAGTATAGGGAAAATATTGAAAATAGTATCTCCTTTTTTTTATGGTTTTTAATGTAATAAGCCTGAACGCTCTCAAAATTTAATTAAAACCTATATAATCACCTTTGGGATATCATTATCCCAAGATCCTATAGGAAAAACATTTAATGGCACCTACTGAGGGGGATGTTCCCCGAGTGTTAAAAGCGCACTCTCCACGAGAAAAGAGACGGCTCGCTGGCGCTTGCGGCGGGAGCTGGATAAAGGCCACTTGAGTGCTTTATTGAACGTTTTTCTTAAGGTGTCCCCTTCTATCTTGTTCCTATTACTAAAAAATAATGTATATTAAATTTTAGCTCATTTGTTTTCACGTCGAGCGAGCCATCTCTTTTCTCGTGGAGAGTGCGCTTTTAACCCTCGGGGAACATCCCCCCAAGCTAAAGAAGGGAATTAACCTGTAGATTTTTTCTGGATAGCAAAACACAATTTGATGAACTGTTATTGAACTTTTCAAGTGCCTTTCAAATACCGTGTCTTTGCAGCCGATGCTCGCGACCTGATCTACGAAGCCATGCAACACTACCACCAAAACACCTGTATCCGGTTCAAGCAGAGGACCAACGAGAGGGACTTCGTCAGGATCTACAAAGGACAGGGGTAAGATGTTTCACTTTCCCATAATTCATTTTCGTATTTCCAAAATCATCTATCTTTTCCTATGTTAATTGCATATAAGGACTGAATGAAATCTAATAATGGCATTGCATCTAAATAGCGTTTACATAAACATATGAGTTCTCTCTTACAAAAAGGTGTCGCGTCTTACACCTTCCATTCTTTATTATCACATGGATGTATCCAGGATGTAAATTAGGGATGGTCAATAATTGTTAAACATTTTGTTTCATGAAGTTTCAAATTTCGGGTTCATCTTCTCGATATTATAATCTGAATTATACGGCACTGCGGTAAGCAAATAATTAGAATCTTCCTCAACTGTAACTGTAATACTCAATGTAGCTTTTGATTTTAATCCTCTCCCGCAGATGCTGGTCCCGCATCGGTCGGAACGGGGGAATGCAGGATCTGTCTCTTGGTGACGGCTGCCTCTTTAAAGGCCTGGTTGTGCACGAGCTTGGACACGCCGTCGGACTGGTACACGAACACCAGAGGTCCGACAGGAACAACTGGATCTGGGTCTACAGGCAAAACGTCGAGCAAGGTGAGGAAACAATCGTCTGAATTCCTGTACCAGTCAATAGTTGAATATCTGTTATAATGCTGAGTCATGAGGGTGAAATGAAGAGTCATAATTTTCAACCCATAAGGCATAAGAGATCAGAAAAAAGCGGTAAACATGACTTACTATTAATTTTTCTTTAGAAACATCAACACATTACATAGTGATGTAAAAACATTGCAAAAGATCGAAATCAATTTTCATTTTTCATTGGCATATTCTTGTTGAACACGTTGAAATCATATACATTTTGACATATCAATTGATGATGTTTCTTGGTCTGTGTGGGTGAGATGTTCTAATTGACCTTTTTACCTCATGACAACGATATCTGTATGGACATTTCGTTGCAGGCCAAGAAGACAACTTCAGCTTGACTGGAAATGATGCTGTGGTACTGTGGACACAGTACGACTACAACTCCATCATGCACTATGGCAACTATGCCTTCTCACGCTGGCCCGGCCATCTCATGACTATGGAGGCCAAGAACAGACAACGGTTGCTGGAGCCCTTCCAGAAGCAGGGATTCACCAACGCTGATCTTTTCAACATCAGGAAGCTCTACCAATGCTAGAGAACTTTTGTCGGACACTGCGGGTACTTTTTTCTTGTAGAATAAAGTGTTTTTTTTTGTTGACGAGTTTTGAGTACTTCATTTATTAGAGTATCCTCATGGAAGTAAGAAAATATGGAGGAGTCCTAACAAGGTTTCACTGTAGCTGTTTATCAATGTCCAATCACTGACACATCGGATTCAATTCGCTTATAATAGCTTCAATATTTAGTGTTTTGAAATGGTCAGTTAAATCTTCCTTCCACGGATCCTATTTACACGCTTCGATTGTTAAATATTAAGTGTGTAAAAGTAGCATTAATGTTGAGACATTTTTGTTACAAAGATGACCAACTTTTTAAAATGGATACTGGCGGCTCGAAGCTAAAATTATTCGGGGTGCTGCTCCAGCGCTGCTCCACCAAGTTGACACCGTATTTTAGGCCAGATTTTAAACGATAAAATTCCAAATAAAACTCTGAAAAACGTGGATAGAGTTAACAGAAATCATAAGAAAAGACGCCTACAGATGTAATCATCAAGCATCATCGTTTCTTTTTTACTTCCTCATTCACAAGATTAAAGAACAAAATCACACTTTCTTTCACTTTATTTTCTATATTTTGAAATTAAAATTAACAACAGATACGCTAAAAGAACAGAACACACCTTTACCTTAATAGTACTTTAAAATTGAACCGTCAGTTTGAAAAAGGGAATAAGTCCAAAAAATGACAAATTGACTTTTTATGCTCAAAAATATCTCCAGGCTCTGCTCTACACACGAGTGCAAAGAGGGGAAAAATAACTGATTTACTGAATGATTGTTATAAGTAAAGCAAGCATTCACGACGCTAGGAATTCATGAGACTTTTTTGTTACAAGGAAAATCAACTTTTTGAAATGGGCAGATTTTTGTTGATCTTACAACATCTAATATAATAATACCTAATAACATACTAACCATGATAACATACCAGCATGATAATAATAACTTCCCCGCCACAGGTCCGGGGTTCGATTCCCGGGCTGGGCAAGGTCGACTCAACCTTTCATCCCTTCAGTGGGTCGATAAACTGATAACCAAACGTGCTTGGGAACTAAACACTGGGGGTCTTGCGTTAGACTGACCACCTAACCGGGACATATGCCTTGCACCCCAGGGCCCCATGGTCAAGAGAACGAAGATGGAAATCGTAGGCCTTGGCCCACTAGGATTTAGTTTAGTTTAATGGTGGTAATAATAATAACACATTTAATAAGGAAATTTTCCGGGACTATATAGACTACAGGCCCGTGTCAAAACCACCATTTTCATTTGAACAACCAGGTCATTTGAACCACCAGAAGACCCATATAGAATGATATAAGGGCATATAATAATAAGATTCAGAACTCTGCCGTCACTTGTAAGCTGTCCACCTGAGTGCAGGTGAGAATTCAAAAGCACAGGTAGATTGAGTACATTTTGGTCATGTATTTTTGTACGGCATTCTTACCATCAATAGATCTATGAAAAATAATGAGAAAACGCGCAGTGCCGTACAAAAGTAGTGCGCCACAAAGTCGGAAAAAAGTTTTGATTTTCCGGCGATTTTTAGGGTAAATTTGGTCATTCGATTGTGTACGGCATCGGTTCCATACAGTTTCAATACCTCTTCTAATCCATAATTCCGCAACGCCATACAAAAAATCATGCGACAAGGGAAAAAAAATCGAGGATTGCAACCCCCTCCCTTTCCGTGGTCCGGGGGGTGATTTGACACAACATAAAATTAATTTATTTTTAAAGTATTTTAAGCATAGTTAACAATTTCTCACCTGCCGTACATTTTTGTTGGTCCAAAGGTCAGTAGGATTATATATATATATTTTTTTAATGGCAGGTAATTTGAACTAAGTTCATTAACCCATGTCATGCCGATATCAGTACTTTCTTCACGTTACCCAGTGGGCACCTGTGGACCGAAGCCACGGAGGTGAAGTACTGTTTGCCCACGCCACACACACATTCACACAGGCACAGCCCCTTTTTACAGCACTGAGCTATAAACAAACTGGAGTGACAACCTCTGATGATATAACATGCGACCGAACGTGCCGGCGCGGAAGGTCACAATTGCCAGGTTCGCTTGAGCGAACCGGGCAAAACAAACGAATTTCTCCAAAGACTAACATTGTGTGAGTTGAACTATTTCTAGAAAACCCCCTTTTTTAAAAATATTTTGAGCAACATTTAGAATGGTCGTATCATGCTGTGCATACAACTGTGCCAACAGATGGGGAAAACTAAAAGAAGATGGAAATCTTTTCCGCGCAGACACAAACTTCGATAAGGTGTGATGCGGTTTCGGCACGCTCAGTTGTCACTCCAGTTTGTTTATAGCTCAGTGTTTTACAGGGGGGCCCACATTCATTCCTCACACACAAGGACAGAAACTAACATCCATGCCAAACGGGGATTCGAACCCCGGACGTACGGCTTCGCAGTCAGATGCTCTAACCACTAGGCCAGTACGTCGGCTCAGTAGGAGTATATGACCTACTATATTTTGGGATTTCAAATACCTGTAATAATTTCAATTGAATTTTTTCCCCTTTGAATGCATAATTTGGTAACTTCCATAATTAAATGTGAAACACCGGAACTGGATGGGTTAGGTTAGATTTACACAGTTGGCACCGGGAAAGAAAAGGCACCGGGAACACTGGGTTGATACGTAATTGCTAATACAGAAAATTACAGAAGCTAGTAAGTCTATAATATACATGCACATATTACTATGTAAGAATTTGATTCAAGAAAATGATTCTTTACACGAGCTAAAAAATAATTGAACCTAATCAAATGTGTATATTAAATGTGTAAGGAAAGATGAAATTTCAATAATTATTTAAAGCATACTGTGTTATTTTTTACATTTTAAGGAACACAATTAAAGTGACGAAACAAAAAGTTCTAATTACTATGTTTCTTTTCTTATTCATCTCTACTTGAGGATTAGTGCTTAGGTACTTGCATAGGTTTATATATATTATCTCTCTCTTTCACACTCTCTCATTTTTTCTTATTTTTTCTCTATACTTCTTTTAAATTTTCTCTTCATTTTCTCTTCCTTTTGAGTTTTCTTTCTTTCCCCTTTATTTGTCTCTCATTCTTTCTAGCCCTCTCGTCACCCTGAACCTCATATGAGGCCCCTACTTAGAATACAAGTTCCACTGAGGTGAAAAACACAAAAGTTGTTTTTTTTCCCTCTCAATTGACCCCACATGTTCAACTAGATCACAAATGAGGCTTCTAAGGGGCCATTCATTAACTACTGATTTTGGCAATTTTTGACCCCCCCCCTACCCCCATGTAAGGGTACGTAAGATTTTTAAAACCCCTCACCCCTATTTTAACGTAAGATCCCATTTCGTTTTTCAAAATAACAAAATGTTAGAAAATGATCAGTTACACTAAATCAAAGAATTTTATCTTTCAACAGATATGTGATATTATTGCTGTCAACTACATATTACCATTATATTATTGTCTCTAGTCTTTGGAATACTATTTATCAGTAGAGATTCAAAAGTAAGTCAGCATTTTTAAGTTTTTCTGGGGTTATTCAATAGTAATTCGATTAGAATAATTGGAATTTGCTTACATTAACTTGGAAAATCTTACGTAAGAATGGGTTTGACCCAGCAAGTAAGGATATGTAGAGATTTTTCCAACTACCCCTCGGGACCCTTGCGTAATTAATGAATGACCCCTAAGTAGTTATAAAAATTGTAACTATAGGTGAGAGTGCCGTCTTCATTCATTCAATGGTTGCCTTTTTGCTATTTTGTTCAAGGAAAAGTAAATAATATGAGCTACTAAATAAACAATTTTCAGCTGGAAATAAACTTTTTCCTATTCTTTAATGTTTATATAATAATAATAATATACTTTTTAATTAGCTTTAAGGCGTACGTACACACTTGAAACTTTTTTCTTTAATTTTAACTTTAAAAATAAAATTTTTTTACAGTAACTAATTAAAGTATGCTTAAATCTATTTCTGATGAAAAAAACAGTTTATAAGCATATTTTAATTAGTTAATTAGCATTTAACTAGCTAATTAGAGTGTTTTTTGAACGGTTTTTGTGTAAATTCTAATAAGTTTAGAGAGATGAAATTTGGTAGTAAAAACAACAATATTTTACTCTATGTTTTGGCTTTTCATTTTTTTTTCTAGGATAAATAGTTTTTTTTTAATAATTTTTTTTCCAAAGGAATGCTGAAAATCCAGATATTTTATGGGAATTCTGTTTTTAAAAAATTCATAAAAAAAAAACTAAACAACCCAGAAAGAAAAATGAAAAGCCAAAACATTTAAAATTTTATGTAGAATAATATAATAAAAAAATTATTGTGATAGCTATCTTAGCTTTTTCGTAATTACTGTTTGAACCAACTGATAACTTCCAAAAACATGATTCTTCAGAAATTACGTTTGAAGTTTGGTACTATCATGGAAACTTGTTTTCATGATTAATACAAAGTATAAAAGTATATTTTTGAGGTTTAGAACTTGCAATGCACTATATTATGGGTGGTTACACAAAATTTTTTTGACAGCATGAATTGATTTTTGAAAAATCATGTTTTTAAAAAATGTTATGTCAAGATGATTCTTCGAGAAAGTAACGACAAGATCAGCAAACATGTTTCAAAGGTTATATAGTTAAAAATAACTTCTGAATTCATGTTTAAACATTAAAACTACTATTTAGATTATAATTAGATAAAAACTTTTATAAACTTATTAAATTTTTAAAAATATGAACACTTTGATAAAAAAAAAAACCGAGATTTTCATAGTGTATAAGTTTTACATTTTCATCATAAAAGAGCAAAATTAACGTAAATATTACCTTTAAAAGCCTCCTGCAGCATAACTTACTCCTTCCTTTTTTACACTTTTGTCCTCTTTCCTTTTTTTAGCCCCTCTCATAGATTTCCTGCGTTGCTTTTGGAAGGGCATTGACTGTCGCAAGCTCTCAGATATCCTGGTTTCATCTTTCTTCTTGACTCCTTCCATCATATAAAGTCCAGGTTTTATGCCCATTCTCCTTAGCACCTCCAGCTCTGGTTTGCTTCCACAATTGAAATGAAGTACAGCATCAAAGACTGAGAGTTTAATTGAGGCAATGCCCGCAAATCTGGTTTTTGGGCTCCGTTTCCAAATGAGTGAATGCAGACACTCATTATTGTTTTGCGTCTTTCCGTGGAGGCATTTTTCTAGCATATTTGTTTCAGTGAGCCTCTCATAAACTGGCTTTATGTGTTTCAGGATATCAAGAGGAAGCCCACCTTTGTGTTTATATGAATCGGCTTTTCCTCGATATACTGCTCGTTGATATGAACACCAGCTTTTACTACCGGTTGGACATTTTGTATGCAGAGGGTGTTCATCTTTAGCACTTAGATGGTAAAAAGTGCTCCAAATGGCATTTTTCATTTTTTCCACACTTTCGGTGTTATTGCGGAGAGCCAGACCAAAGTAGTTTTGCATGGTATTAACTTTAGCATTTGTTAATTTTCCTTGACCTCCTAATCCTCTAACTGATTTTTTTAGCTTTCTGAGAGCTGTACCCAGCCGCTTCTGATAGTGCCCTATACATTCCTTTTTACGAATTACTTTCCCCTCATAGGGCTCTGTTGCACAAACAGCTGCATAGCTCTTACTATCCCCATCTCCATAAAAATCCATGTACTCCAGACCGTACAACTTCTTGGAGCGTGCGAAAATCCTCGCGGCACCAGCTGACTCCATTAATGTTGAGGATCCGTTGAAGTTGATTGAACATTGGTGGCTAGCTTCCCAGTTGGCATACTCAGTAGAGGATTTGTCTCTTCCGCTCCATTTTTTGCAGCCAGTGCAGTGCTTCGACATCACCTCCACATCTAGCACCTCTCCAGTGTCAATAGAAAGGGTAGTCACTACTCCATTTAGTGAAGAGTAACCGCGACGGTGCCAAGACCCGTCAACTGACACGCCGCATTCTGTGTCCCGGAGACCTCTCACACGATGAGCCGCTAACCGCATTGTTTCCTTAGCAAGAGGCTGCACGACACCCAGCAGAGCTTTGGTATGCTCATTGTAAGGAACCTGGTTAGGCGGAGGAGGCATATTCATAACAGACATGAACTGTTCCGCTTCTCTATGCCCACCACCGATTTGCTTCATAGCATAAACTAACCTCCTATTGACTTGAAAATATTGGCCATTCTTTTTGGAAGTTTCACAGCTTCCAACAGCACTTTCACAACTGGAACAAATCAGGTTTAGGTACACACAGCATCCCATTTTCACTGATGAATCTATACGTACAAACCGTTTTCCTGCTTCACATAGAGGACAGGATAATGATGAGAACAAATTGTTCAAACACTCAAGTTCCACAATGAAGCTCTGTCCTCCCAGGTGATCATTACCTGCCTTCACATCATTAATGTTACCAAGTTTCACCTCCGAAGCAGATGGCACTTTAAGAGGTTTCTGTACCTTACTCTTCACTGGAACATATTTCCTCTTCTTAGAACGCTTACTTCTAGAAGCTGAACCCATCTTCGTAATAATATTAGCAAAAAATTCGGAATAGAAACAAAGGAGCAAAAAAAGCATGTGCGAGAGCGAGTCTAGACAAAGCATAAACAACATGTGCTAAACAGTAAAAGTTGAAGTTAAATTAGGATGTTGCCAACAAAATATAAATAAATATTGTAAAAAGAAAATACTTAACTTGTATACAGATAAAACATAACACTGGCACTGAACACTGAACCATGAAAATCATTCTTGAGTGTTTGTTTACATTTTGGTTCTGAAAACGAAACTAAAGTTTTAGTGAACTATGCCTCATAAAAAACATCATAACTTGAAAAATATTCGACGTACGATCATCTTTTTGGTATCATTGGAAAAGTTATGAAATAAAGATGGTTTTGAACCAAAAAAATGTTTTTGGATTTTTCAGTCGATTTTGGCCGTTTCAAGTGTGTACGTACACCTTAAAGAAAGTATTTTCCTTTAATATTGAGAAAGCATTGCGGGTCTCATATGAGGCTTAAAGTAACAAGGGAAACATTAGAACTGAATGGGTTTTTTTCGCTTTGGTAAAGTTATAATATATAGTTAAGATGGCAATACAGTAGAAAATAGATAGTAATTTAAGTGTGTGTGAATAGGAATACAAAATCCAATAATTTTTTAAAATTAATTATAAATATTTTAGCTTTTTGTAACTTAATTTTCATATTTTTACTAAGTTTTCAAATGATCATAGTAACATATGTTTATTTGTTATGAATTTATCTTTCCCAGCTTAATGATCAAAATGTATGACATATGTAAACCAGATTTCATATTTTGGGGGATAAATGATAAAAATTAAAAAACATCCACAAGAAGATATAAATTGAATAAAATCAATAGATATCTTCTGAATTGAATATGATCAATGAAGATAGAATTGAAGAAGCTCTTTGACGAAATAAAACAGCATTCAAGAGATTAACGAACTGTTTTTGACTCTTAATTTAACCATACATCCACAAATTTATGCAACCCTTACATACTTTAAACCTCATATGAGGCTCGAGAAAACGAAGGAAGGAATGCACTTACGAAAAACAAAATTCCACTGGAATTACAGTGGCATTTTGTATGCATTAAGGAGAAGAAACATTTTTTTTTTTTTTGTCAATTTTATCATACTTTGCTGAGAGGGCTAGAGTAAGAAAGAGAAGGGATGCAAGAAAAAGACATGTACTGAAAAGATGAAAAAGAAAACAAACAAAAAGATAGAAATATTGTGAGTCAATAGGAATGTGGAAAAGAGAAAGAGTAAAGATATAAAATTGTAAGAAAGAAAAAGAGAAAGCGAGAACATGTGAATAAAGAAAAAAGAAAGATACAATCTATTTTAAACATTGATCCCGAACATTCACATAATAATTGGGTAAATGAAGTTTTAAGATCCTAAAAAGATTTGATTTAAACTTGTGATTAGTTTCAAAATTTTCAAGGATTACCTAAATTCTTATGTCCAAATAGGGGTGGGGGGTTGGGGGTCCTCCCCCAGAAAATTTTTATCTGGTAACCTGATTTTTCTTCACATTTAATTTTTTTGTATCATGGTATCGGTTTGCACGACAAAAATTAAATTAAGGTGATGCCATCATAAACCTGACGCAGTTAAAACTTTTGTCCCCTTGTAGGTAAAAGGCAAAGAAATTAACTAAAATGTCAATCCAAGGCAACGCTTTCTTTTTATTGATTTTTCTTTTTAAAATATCGCTGTAAATATCATCAAATTTATTTAATCTCAGCCTTTTTTCCACTTAGATCTATTCTCCTGTAAAGCCGATTTTTTTTCTAAACTTTAAACGAAGAATCTAGTGCGTAGTGGGTCTGCGACACAAAATAGTTTTGGAACATGCATGATCTCATTGCTTTCGCGTTAGAAGCACTTATTTTTAGCCGACTTAGTACTATTCAGTTGGAAGTGAAATCGGTGTGATATTTCCATAGCTATCGATCTTCAGGGGGAAAATTCTCCGTCCTCAGCAAAGTGATAACAGATAGGAGTATTTATAAATCTTCTCAAACAGACGGCGGTTAGGTACACCATGTTCTTCAACTTCCTCGTGTCTCTAGCGACCTTGTTCGTCTATCACAAAGAGCCCCTGATCAGCGGGCCCCTTGAAATTCCCCCCACCTTCCCTGTACATCCAGAGCACAAGTTCATCTCTTACCCCGATGGACCCCAGACACCTGAGGAAGAAGGTAAATTTAATGAAAACTCTCTTTTTACGACTGGAAACAATATTACTTAGTTTGATATAATTAACGATTAAAAAGTGAATTGTTAATAGTACAGTCACTATAATATGATCATTTTTATCATAAAAAGAAAAACTTTATTTTTAATATGATAAAATACAAATAATTCAATTATTGTTATTTTTAGAGAACATTTTTTGATTTTAATAAAAATTAATTATTCAAAAATTAGCTGAAAGATTTATTATACTAGTCTATTTACTGAGTGGTTTTGGCAGTAGTTCAAGTGATAAGATTCATGGTATACCTACCTATTGTTTTATTTTTTTAATTTATCAAACTTTTAAATATTTAAATTGTATTGGTAAAAAGAACAGATTGAAAAATAACTTAAATTATAACTAAAAAAAATCACATAATCAAAAGTAAACATAAACCCCATGGTAGCTTTATGCACTGATGGAATTCCATTAATGGAGCTCTTTAAAAAAGAACGATAATTCGCGGAATTCGGTGAAGCAACCACCAATTAACTGTTGGAGCAGACAATGATAGACCTGTAGCAGTGTTTTGACAGTTTGAAAGATGTCGAAAAGTCGCTGAGTGATCCGGCACTGTCATGCAAATGAAGTCTCTTTGATCCCGTGCTGACATGACAATGAGGCGTTCAGCCCCTGATTTTCAACTCGCCTGACCACCTTGAGACCTCTGCTTTCACACCCATATCACTATTGTCCTATTGGCCTTCATCTGAGCAGCAGTAACACAGTGTGAAAACACCCTTCAAGAAAGCCAATCATTGATCCTCGATCAAACACTGTTAAATGCTCATATGGCATCCGTTAAGGTATAAGGGGTATAATGACTTCTAATGACAAAATAATCAGTGGCAGACAACCTTCTTACAACTTCTTAACCACCCGTTACAGCCCCCCATATATACAACTAAATTAGTGATTGAAAAGGCGCTGCTCGTCTCACGCATGCGCTATAACTCTGAATTTGCATCAATTTAAATAGAAAACCATAATGAACATACCCTGAAAATTTCATGTTGATCGGACAATTCCTTCTTGGTGTTGCATTTTTTATGAACAGGAGTATAGATTCCACTTAAAATTACTTTTAGTCATGAAACTTAATTATACCCTGCTTTTAAAATCAATATACTATTATTTTCCAACTGATTTAAATTGAGTATATTCTCTGTAATTCAATGTTGTATAGCAAGCTTTCTCTCCTGTACTGTCAAAGAAAATTTCAGGCCAAACGACAGAGCTTGTGTGGAATTTTAGAAGTCACGTTAAGGGGAAATGAAAATCTCTCCCCCATCTCCTTTCAAAACCACAATTGAGACTCCTCTGAATCAACACTGGACACATCTGACTCATTTCAAGCGTGTCTAAAAGTGGGAGGTTTCACCTGTCACTGGTGATATACAGGGTGTCCCAAGTCCCATAAATGTTGGGTCACACTTCTAGGGGGGATAGGGGGGACCTAGACGAGTCAGAATCAGATAGGATTTGGGGGTCCCAGACCAAATCCCAGGGAATTAAAAATAGAGCGACACCTCAAAAACAATGTTGAAAAATTCAATTTGTAGAAGAACTACTATTGGTAAAAATTTAAATATGGTCTCAAATAAAGTTATCTTAAAAAAATTCACTTAAAAATTTGTTTTATTACAAAAAAGTCAAAAAACCACAAAAAAAATGCGAAAAAAAAACCCCTGCCAAAACTTTATTTTGTATTTTGAAATCCTTTCTTTTGATTTGCTAATCTGAAAGAGCATAGTTGAACACACTTAAGTCCAAAGCTCTACGTAAATACCATTTAAACGCTTGAGAGCCTGTTTAAGTTTTTTTTATGAGTGCAAAAACAAACATGTAGGAAAAAAATAATTGTAGGATAAAAAATAAAATAAAAAATTGTTTGCGCACGCAAAAAACACACTTTAACAGGCTCTCAAGCGTTTAATATCTTAGAATTTAGGGGAGGGGTCAGCTGTCCCTCCCTTCCCTCTGGCTACAACCATGGTACTAAGGTAATATAAAACATTTACTGCAATATTCACAGCCATCAGCGTCGGTGCTAACCAGCAGTTAAAGAAGGAAAAATTAGATTTTCGCCTGTTTAGCTTGATTGGTGGAATCCTTCTTTGACTAAAGGTTCAACACGGACGCTGATGGCTATGAATATGGCTTGTAGGCTTAATATAGTGTTCGCAATTAAAAAACTGTATTCTGACGTTGGTTCTCTACAAAAATGTAATAAACTTTTATTTATTATAGCCAAGGCTGCTAGAGCTCTTCACGGAGAGCATTATGGTGGTGACATGATTCTCCCAGATGCCTACAATCAAAGCGGGGTATGTGTCATCTGCATTTAAAGTATTTTTTTTAAACATGAACATATTGAGATTTACTGAACAAGTCTTTTGTATCCTTCAAAATATATTCATGAAATTGAATCACAAGTTTGAAAAAGGGAATAAGTCAAAAAAATAAAAATAAAGACAAACTGACTTTTTGTGCAAAAAAATATCTCCAAGTTTTGCGCTACACATGATTGGAAAGGGTGGGGGGAATAACTACCTCTATTGGGGGGCAGATATAGCCCCATAAATTATAGCGAAATTGATGTCCATTCATTGTATTTTTTAATTTAATTTGGAATTAAAGTTAATTTATAATTATTTTCTTATTCTTTGTGCTGTAAACTAAGCCAAAATTAAACTAAAAATAAACTAAGCCATTTGCTTTAAATTTAAAAGTGTTTTTAGCTTTTTTTTTTATCCAGGGAATGTTTGACTTCATTCATATTCCCTTACTCCATTGATACTGCCTTTATGACTCAGTTTCATAATAATTTTGAATATTATTGGTCTTAGTCTTTCGACTTCTCATTTTTTTGCTGTGAACTAAGAGGAAATATAATAATTTAAATGTCAATTTAAGTGGTTTTTAAGATTTTTCTTCAGTTGAAATTTCATGAGGTCGAATAAGGGAATAAGTCCAACCACTTTTTTGTACTGTAAAATATTTTTAATGTACTTATATTTGTTTCAATGATTTTTCTGTTTTCTAAATATGGTCCTTAATTTCTAGTAAAAATTTGGTGGCTATACAATGAAATTTCCATTATCCTACAGGGTTTTTTTTCTCGATTTTCTCAAAACTTGGTTTTTGGACTTATTCTTTTTTGCAAATTGAAGATTCAATTTAACTGATGGATACTGAATGAAGATTGAATCACTGAATTCACACATGTACTGCTGAATGATAATCAAAGATAAAAAAAAAAAAAACGAAAACCTATATTAAGGTGGTTAAAACTTTATTTCTGAACACTTTGCTTACACAGAGTAAGTATCCAAACAGTATAAGAAATTTCACGACATTCTATCGTAGAGAAATTACCAAAAAACAGGCATTTTTAAAAGGTCGTATACTCATAAGCGTTGATGGCAAAAACTTTGAATTTCTCTTGTGAAACTTCAAACTTGAAGTGCTGAAGAATCAATCACGCAACATAAAAAGCATCTTCAAATTTAAATTTTTGACGCTTAGTTACTGCATTCCCAGACTATCAGGTTGGGTTTCCGGTCATATTTTATGTGCTATTCTGGGATTTCTCTGGGTTTTTTTTACATTTTTATTCAAATACCACTCCGGAATTATTAAATCTTCATAATTTAAAATTGAATACCATAAAAGGTGAAAGCACACGTACTTTTTAAAATTGTTCTAAATTTAAATTTAATTTAATTTTACGACTGATTTGTGCTTATTTTACTCTTACATTATAAGGTTCTTACATTGTAAGGTAACCTAATTCCTATCATTCCTTACAAAATTAGCCAATGCTTTGTCCTGATAAATAACTGCATAATATAGTAGGAAATTAAAGCGATCCATTATCTCTCTTCCCTTAGGCTTCTCTTCTAAGTGATGATCGTTTCCTTTGGCCCGGAAGAGGACAAGGAATCATTCCTTATGTTATCGATAAATCTCTTGGTAAGTTAATCTAACCGAATCCTCTTCATGGATTGGTTTAATATAAAAAGAAAGTGAAAGTGAACATCAAAGGGGTTAGGTAAGGATTTTCTAAGCACAAATTGCTTAATAAAAGTTGCTAAAAAGTACAGTTGGCCAAATTTTGAAAGGCAGATTCTGAAGTTTGTTTTTCTGCATATAAACGTCTTTCAAGGAAAAACACGTTTTACAGGTAATACTACCCAGACTAATACTGCAGTGAAAAAAAACAACTGAAAAAGGAGTGTTGAATCAGCGTACCAAACCATAGCGGTGCCGTTTTGGTTTTGTTTGAACAAACTTTCTTTTTTCTAAGGGTCTATGGAGTATTTAAGCTTGACTCTAAGCTTATTTCTAAGGAACATTAAAACAGTAGGGTCGAGTGGGGTAAAATGATTATAGCGGGATTAAATGGATATAAATATAAACTGTTAAAATCCTGATGTCGTTTCACGTTTTTATTTGGCTTTTATTTGGAACCAACGTCTCTTAGGGTCATGGAAGTAAGGTGTACCCCTAAATAAATGACCATGCTGAATTCATTGAGACGACTTATAGCGCCCCTACCGGCGAAATAAGAATACCAAAGTTTTACTAAAAAACTAAAGGAAATCGGACAAAAACTTCAGTGAAAAATTTGTTCAGAGTACCATAAAAACGCACTGAAAAAGTTTCATGAAAATATCTTAAGTATTCGAGGATATATTAAGGATCAAATCGATAACTTTTTTTAATCTGAAAAAAGAGCCGTTCAAAATTTTGAATCATATCCAATTTTATTAAACTATGTATTTGTTACATATATTTATTTATTTATTTAACTATTTATTTATACTTTGCTAAATCTCATTTATATACTCTTATAAATACTCCCTGGGCTTGTCCCTAAATTATCTAGGTATAGGAAGTGTAGCTTTTAAGATATTTACAGTTTCAATCTTTGATAAAAAGCCAATTTAGTTCCCTCCCAAAATAGATTTTAAAAACCTTATAGATGACATTTAATGTATGAGCTGGTAAGATGAGATATATTAAGTGTGTAGAGGGGGGTAGTCAGGCTCTGTCATTTATATTTTCAAAAGTTGAACGTATATTTGTTTCATTGAATACAGAGTTAGCCGACTGTTCCATTCTCAAAGGAACATCCAAATTTTTTAAATTCCTGATTGAAAGTACCAGTTTAAGTACTCCTTGAAGTGAGCACCATACACTCAAATCATATTTCATAAACTAAATAAGATTTAGGAGCTTCTGAATGTGTTTATAAGTATCTTTCATGTACGCAACCTGTTTAATGGGAATGGAAGGTATTTTACAGCTACTGCGAGGCAAAATCATTAATTGATTTAATTTTGGAAATATTTTTGCAAAGATGCTACTACTTGTTTACATGGTCCGAGTCCATTTTTATACTATCAAACCATACATGCGAAACACAATGCTATAATTTCCATTAAAATAACGATAAAATTTTGTATGACGGCGATAAAATATTTGTATTATAACATGTTTTCTGCATGTGTTTTATGCTTGAAGGCATTCGAAATAAATATTACTCATATCCATGCCTAAATTATAAATTTTTCCTGAGCAATGTTTTGGAATTTTCAATATTTCTGCACTAGTTCACAGTATATCATGACCCCTCTGTATTTCTGAAAAAAGAACCAACCCATAATTTTTATGGCGATATTCGTGTTTAGCACGTCAAAATCAATAGGAAATGGCTACTTTTATTATTTTTACACTACCTTCGTCAAAAATTGTTGCCCAGTGTCATTAATATCTCCTCGAATATTTAAGAGGTATTTTCATGAAACTATTTTCTTTGCTTTCGTTATTATTATATTGCAAACCACTTTCTTCTATTGAAGTTTTTGCTCCAATTCTTTTAGTTTTTTATTAGTTTGTTAACTTTTTTATTTCGCCCCTTGAAGTCCAATAATAAGCCGTCTCAATGAATTTAGCATGGACACTTAACAAGTGTGGACTTTACTTTCATGACACTAAGAGACCGTTGGTTCCAAATAAAAGCCGTACCACGGACTCTTGAAACACCCTGTATGACCCAATCTAATGTCAAGGAATAATTTTTTATAGACTGAAATAACCATTCAAATAAGTATTGCAGGAAAACAAACTTATAAAAAATATCCAAGATTCTCTTATTCTCTTATCCCACCTCTTAGTAATTTTAAAATTCAAACGAGTCACCGATTAACTCATATCCTGCCAAGCAATGAAGAAATTAATAGTTTGTCATAAAATCTTAAATATATGTTGGTTTAAGTCCATGAACGCACATAAAGTTGAAAAATAATTAAACTCCTAATAGTTTCATTGGTACTGGGTGTCCTAAAAGTAGGACGATGGAAGGATCCACTGCTATTTGTTCCCTATAAGGTCTAATGGGCGAAAGCCTGTTAAAAGAAGTTTTGGAAATAAATAACAGTTATTACTTATAGACTCTTGTTTGAGGGTTTTTTGAAAAAAATGTAACTTTTTTTAACAATAATTTTTATTTTTATTTTTTTAATAACTATGTGAACCAATCGAAATCTACATTTTTCTGTATATGTTAGTATATATCGTCCCAATTACGCCACGATTTGCCAGTTTGTCAAGTATTGCCGTCTGGATTTTTAATGATTTCCGTACTCGGCTAGCCTGTAGTATCTAGTAAGCCGTGGTTGAAGAGTGAATTTGATGAATTGATATTGAACTTTTCAAGAGGAATTCCTTTCAATTCATTTCCTGCCGTGTTTTTCCAGCCGATGTCCGTGACCTGATCTACCAAGCCATAGCCTACTACCACCGAAACTCCTGCATTGTATTCAGGGAGAGGACCAACGAGACGGACTTCGTCAGGCTCTTCAAAGGAAATGGGTAACGTGTTTCACTTTCTCATCATTCATTTTTGTATTTCCAAAATCATTGCTCTTTTCCTATGTGTATTGCATATAAGAACTGAATGTAATGTAATGGCATTGCATCTAAATACCGTGTACATAAGCATATGAGTTTTCTCTTACAAAGAGGTGTCGTGTCTTACACCTTCCATTCTTTTTTATCACATGGGTGTATCCAGGATATAAATTAGGGAGGGACATGGACAGTAATTATTAATAACTTTGATTCGTCAAGTCTATAGTTGCCTTAATAAAATAATTTTTCAATGAGTTAATTTGAAAATACTTGAGAAAATTCCATAACTTTGTTAGAAAACCGCATAAAAGCGCTTTAGATGAAAAAAAACCTCCTTGATATTAAGGTGTATTTTCTATTTGTATTTCGCTTTGAGTGTTTTATTTTTTGTAAGCACTGGCACTACTACTGTTTTCAAAAAACAAAGAAAATACCTGTTCGCCTTATCAGTGAGAAGGAGTGTCTCAACTGCTACTGCATTCTTCGTTATTTTTATGTATTGCTTATTTTTCCCCATCCGAAAAAAAAAGTTCAAAAGATTTTGGTCGAAATAAAAAAATAACACTTTTTTACTATGTAGCTCAGGTTCTGACTAATAAAAAAACTACATTTCAAAGAAAGTCGTGCTGCCATGTGCCTAAATCGTTTTGTTCCCTTAATAGCGAAAAATAACCCCACGAAACATCCACTTACTCAAACAAGTTACTCTTAAAAATTAATACAGATAGGTTATGATAGTTGATAGATAATTAATTTAGTGTTAAAAGCAAAAAAAATTGTCACTACTTGGCTTTTCTTGCACTCGACAATTGAAGTGAGCTAACTCCACTTTGAAGTTGTAGTTAGCTTATTGTTTCTGCAAGAACTTCTGTTTGAGAACCTCTGATTTATGTATAGGGGAAGATTGTGTACCTCGAATCTATTTTTTCTTATTACTTGTAAGTTTTTATTTTTTGAGAACTAGCTGATATGCCCGGCCTTGCACGGGTGGAGTGAACTAATTTATTTTTTAAAGTTCTTTCAAGATACAAATCTAATTTTCTGTATCAAACATTACCAATCATCCCGGTGTCCCCGATAATTTTTTCCTTCGCCGGTGGCTTAATTCTAATTCCCACATGGACAAGGGCAGCCATTGGCAACCGTCCAATCTGATCGCGTTTCTCCTCAGCGCGGGCTGTTTATTGTTCATTTTTCACCCTAACTCTGCCATTCCCACATTCTTTCTAAAAAGGAAGTAATTCTTTCGTTGATTTCGTCTGCTATCTCTGTCTTGATCATTTTTCCTCGCATGATGAAATTAAGGCGCATAAATTTGAATTCAGAAAAAATACTGACGCAGTTATTAAAATAATAACTCACGAAGCTTTAGGAAATTCGTTCTAACACCACTCTAAACTTGAAAAAATCAATAGCCCTGAAACTGCTAATGGATTTTTGTTCAGTTTGTCCTTAAGATTTGAAACAATCTAATAAAATCTATTTTCCTTAAATATTAAATATTTTAAACAAAGAGCCTTCAAATAAAGGAAAATAATCTTTGAAAATTAATTATTTTAATTTATTTTGGTGTTTTTATACCTTACTAGCTGATATGCCCGGCCTTGCACGCGCACGGGGGGAGTGTATCAATTTATTTTTTTAAAGTTTTCTCAAGTTACATGTCTAATTTTCTGTAACCGTCCAATCATCCCGGTATTCCTGGTAGTTTTTCATATACCGGTGTTCTCAGTATTTTTTCACATCCTGGTTTTCCCGATAATTTTTCACATCCCGATGTTCCCGGTATTTTCTCATATCCCGGTGCCTTTTTCATCTTGGTGTTCCTGGTGCCTTTTCATCTCAGTGCATTTTCATCACGGTGTTCCCTGTGCCTTTTCTCTCCCGGTTACAACTGTGCAAATCTAACCTAACCCATCCAGTTCCGGTGTTGCACATTTAATTACGACAGTTACCAAATTATCCATTCTAAGTGAAAAAAATCAATTAAAATTATAACAGACATTTGAAATTTGTAAATACCCCCTGTTTAAATTGAAAAAAAATCCCGCTAAACTACCCGAAAGAAAAAAAATTACAAGGTTAAATAACAATGGACTCAAACCGTCTGACGTCACACAGAACCAACACGTAACCTACTGAGCGATTTCAATGATCAATGTATGATCATTGAAAATTCCTTCCCCGATCATCATTTTTTAAATACTATTACACTAATGTAAGGGAACTCCATATATATTCGAATATTTCACATAGGGATGGTGGGGCGCAGTCTTACCGTTAAAGAGCTAGGACCTAATGTAGTGCAAGTGCGTTTCAAAAGGCCGTTTTTAGAAGGCCCGTGTGACAAAAAAAAACATAATAAAATTAAAAAAAATTATTGCATGAGGTACATGAGTATCCGTACAGCAGTGGATCCCAAAGTGGGTTCCGCGGAGCCCTGGGGTTCCACAAAAAAATTTAAGGGTTCCGCGTGACAAATTTTATCTCCTTAAAAAAAATAAGAATGGTGTTTTTTAATATTAAGTTCATCAAAATGCAAATCCTACCAAAAATATGTATTAAATTCTTAAAAATGTATGTCCGAAATTCGGATTAGGTGTACCAAAGAAAGCTATAACCCTCTTTTTATCGTCAAATTTCGAAACATTTTCTGGGGGAGGACTCCCAGACACCCCTCATGGTTCTTGGAACCCTCTTAATCACAACTTTTTTAACATTAAGTTCGCTTGTTTCATTTAATATCAGATATTAAATTTTGAAAAGTCGTTGATTAAAAAATATCCAGGGTTCCGCGATCATTGGCAACAAATTGGGGGGGGGGGGGTTCCACCAGCAAAATAGTTTGGGAACCACTGCCGTACAGTTTCAATGATCAATTCATGATCATTGAAAATTCCTTCCCCGATCATCATTTTTCTAAGTACCATACACTAATGGGTAAGGGAACTCCATTCTTTGGCTAAAATATAAATATTGCACGTTTTAAAACTCATCCCACGGTTTAGCAAGTGGTTCAATTTCTATCACATTGAGGATTTAAGCAGTACGGATACTCCTGTACCTCATGCAATAATGTTTTCATTTTATTATGTTTTGTTTCGTCACACAGGACTTCTAAAAACGGCCTTTTGAAACGCACTCGCACTACATTAGGTCCTAGCTAATTAACGGTAAGGTTGCGTCCCACTATCCCTACTCAAAATATGCTTGTCTAGGGCCCCTCTACCTCCCCCTCAATTATTGATGATTATTTCTGAATCACCCTGTATTCGATTTTCGAACTTGGAAAAGTTCGTGTTGATCGTCCCGGCCTCGAGATACGTCTATTATACCGAGTTTTGTGTACAATTTTCACTCGATACTTTGGGCCACTTTGGCCCTTCATTTAACCAAAAAACAATGTATGACAGAGGTACACAATAACCTTCCCCTATATGTACAATAGGGTGTTTCAAAAAAAAATTTTTTTGAATTTCCCAGATGCCCCCCCCTCAAGTTGTTACAAATACTAAAACATTATTACCTGCAAATTTTCAGGTCTCTAGGACGATTTTTGACCCCCACGCCCTTCAAAAGTAGGTTTCCCATGTTAAATTATAGGGAAAATATTGAAAATATCGTCATTTTTGGTTCTTTTCAATTTTACGAGCCTGAACGCAGTCAATATCGAATTAAAACCTATACATCATCTTTGGGACATCATTGCCTCAAGATCCTATCGGAAAAATATTCCATGACACCTACTGGGGGGTAGTTACACGGGGGGGGGGAAAGCGAGCAAAAGAAAATATTCCATGGCACCTATTGGGGGTAGTTACACGGGGATGAAAAGCGAGCTTTCACCGAAAAACGAGGATGCTTGCCGGCACTTGCGGCGGGAGCTGGATGAAGGCCTCTCAAAGGGGGTCCAGACACAACTCCTGCCAGATGGGTTCCAAATGACCAGGTACTTTAGGAAAAAGGTGCAATAAACACTTAATTAGGCTTTTATCCAGGTCCCTCCGCAAACGCCGGCGAGCATAACCAGCACTCTCGGCAAGCATCCTCGTTTTTCGGTGAAAGCTCGCTTTTCATCCCCGTGTAACTACCCCCCAATAGGTGCCATGGAATATTTTTCCGATAGGATCTTGAGGCAATGATGTCCCAAAGATGATGTATAGGTTTTAATTCGATATTGACTGCGTTCAGGCTCGTAAAATTGAAAAGAACCAAAAATGACGATATTTTCAATATTTTCCCTTTAACATGGGAAACCTACTTTTGAAGGGCGCGGGGGTCAAAAATCGTCCTAGAGACCTGAAAATTTGCAGGTAATAATGTTTTAGTATTTGTAACAACTTGAGGGGGGAGCATCTGGGAAATTCGAAAAAAACATTTTACCATAGACTTTCGAAACACTCTAATGTACAAGTTTCAAATTTCGGGTTCATCTTCCCGATATTATAATATGAATTATACGGCCATTCGGTAAGCAAATAATTAGAACCATTCCCCAACTATTGCTCAATGTATCTTTTGACTTTAATCCTCTCCCGCAGATGCTGGTCCCGCCTCGGTCGCAACGGGGGAATGCAGGATCTGTCCCTTGGTGACGGTTGCCACTTTTTCGGTGTGGTTGTGCACGAGCTTGCACATGCCGTCGGGCTGGTACACGAACACCAGAGGGTCGACAGGGACTACTTTATCTTGGTCTATAGACAGCACATCGAGAAAGGTGAGGAAACAATCGTCTGAATTTCTGTACCAGTCGGTAATAACTGAATGGGTGGCTGGAAAAACGTTGCATTTCGTTTTTTTTTTCACTAAGTCGGTTTTTGATGGAAAAACGATACGTGTCACTTGCTTGATCGAATCCAACCTTGAAGTAGCCTATAATGCGCTAGAAAGGTAGGAATCATGCTTGGGTTTGGTGGAAAAAAAGCGCTGTTTGGTGGAAGCGCTGAGTTTGCAACTGAGTTTATTTAGTGGAAAAACGTTGTATGTTGCTCTTTAGTTTGCCGGATGCCGTTTTAATTACTTTTTAAACATAATTCACTCTCCTGTAAAATTGAACTTCCGCTACATGCAGCGTTTTTTCCAGCCAGGTATTCAATTGAGTATCTGTTATAATGCATAGGTCATAAATAGTCATTAATTTTCAAGCCATAAGGGATCAGAAGTAAGCGGTATGCATTTTTCTTTTGTGACATCATACATAGTTGTAAATTTTACCTAAACTATCGCTGATAAGAATCTTAAAATTTATCCCAAAAAGAAGAGGTATCAATTTGACTTCAATCTAGTCAATCCATTTTTATCTCAATTCTTAATTCTATTTACATAATTTTAATTCCAAAGATATTTACAACAATGCCAAAATATAAAAAGTAAAAGTTAATAATTAATTAAAGTTAATCTTAAACACTAAGTCGGTCCACTAGTTTCAGTGTTTCACTAGTATTCGCAACATCCTCCGGCCCGGAAGGACATGTTGACTGTCCTTCAAAGATAGTTCCATGGGATAGAGGTTCATTTCAACGATTTCATCTTTCCATCTTTCCCAAACTATTCGGACTTTTGTTTCACTGTCCTTATCTACTTCTGAAACTTCTCCCTGAAACACGTCTTCATCTCTTTTCCATACATAACCCAACTCTGTGTTGTGGGAGTTCTGGATGCTATCTTCTTTTCCTTCACATTCCTTCTGAATGATCTTTTCATTTGTAGTCCACTTCTTCTTAACAAAACTTTTTTCTTCTGGTAAGTTTCTTGTATTCTCAGTTTCTTCTACCCCTTCTTTTCTTGAATCTACTTCAGTATATTCCAATGGTTCAGCTATTTCCTCCAGCAGGTGTTCGCTGATAACCTCTTCATAACGATTGTGAAGTTGTGGAATCTTTTCAAATTTATTCTCAAGTGCTGGAAATCGTTTCTTTGCAACTTCATAATTATTCTCTAATTTAATATCATTCTCATTCCAGGGGAGACTTACAGTGTGCCTTTTATCCTCAAATTTTACTGTATCTTGAAACCTACTGATAACAGAGTCTTGTTTCAAGCTGTTAAACTCTGACTTGTTTTCTAAAGTCTCTAAATTCCTCAGATTTCGTTCTATCTCTAAACATCGATCTTCTTTAGTTTCATTTTTCGTTCGCACCATGTTCTGTAAAATACTGAGACTAGTTGAGTAATTTTCAGTTTCACTTGTTCCTCTTGCAGTTTGCAAAACTGTTCCCTTATTTTCACTGGTCGAATTTACAGTTGTCTCTTGAGGAGTCGAAGTGGAATTATCATAGATTTGATTCTTCTAGTCACAAACTAAAGTGTTGTGTCTACCATGACATTTTGAACATCTGATGTTAGAATGGCAAGTTCTAGCAATGTGACTCTTTCGAAAGCAAATAAAGCATCTACCATTCGACTTCAGATTTTCTCTTTTCTCTGTAATCTCCTTCGTGCAAGATTTTGAATTGTGTTCACTTTTGTTACAGAATACACAATTTTCTTTCATAGTAGTTAATTCTGAAGCACTGGAACTGCTTTCTCTACTTTTTGTGTTGCAGTTTTAGAAACTGTTCTTGTATCGTAGATCACTAGATAAGTAATCTCTATTTGTTGTCTCTGTTTCGTTCGTAGTGATCTTCACGTTCTCGGTTTCAAATCTAAAGAAATATGTTCTTTCCCGAGTCTCTATTTCCTTTCTCAAAAATTTCAAAAGGTGGGAAACACTCCACAAATCTTTCCCTTCGTGCTTCCTATTAAATTCTAAGGCCACTTCATCAGGTATGATTCATTACCAAGGGAAACAGTAAACTTCCATTAGACTCCAAATCCATGTCTAAGTTTTTCAACCCTCGTAATTGGATCGCAATCTGATCACTTAGATTTCTTAATTCCACGATTTTGTCCGAGCATCTTACTGACTTCAAGTTCAACAAGTTATTTATAAAAGACCTTATCAAAATGTCCTCCCTACAATATCTTTCTTTTAAGAGTTGTACTGCTAAATCGTAATTACTTTCCGTTACCAACAACCCTTGTATACTTTTCAAAGCTTGACCCTTCAATAGAGATTTTAAGTAGTTGTATTTATCCACTTTAGACAAGGTTTCATTTTTGTGAATAAAACTTTCAAACTGTGCCCAAAATTCTTGAAAACTTTCTAATTTTCCCTCAAATTGCTCTATCTTTAATTTTGGAAGATCTATTCTAGGAATGTTTTCTTTTGACCTAGAACTTGTAGGTTGTTCCGATTGAACATTATTTACACCTGATAAACTTGTATTAGCACCAATATTCGTTTCCTTATTTTCAAAATAAATTCTCACCTTGCTCTTTATATTGGTGATCCTTTCCCTGTACTTTTGATTTGATTCAAATTCTTTTCCTAGCTCAATCATATCAGTCAGCATACTTTCTATTTCTCTATCCAGTTCAAAAATTTGTTCTGCTTTATCTTGTAGAGAATCCCTTAGTTCTTTCAATTCTAGATTGCGGGGGGGGCAGCGGGGGGGGGGGGGCACAGGGGCACGTGCCCCCCTGTCATTTTTTAATTTTTCAAAAGTACGTTTTTTATGGAAAAAAAAAAGATTTTTCCGAAAAAAAAATTTCAACAACTTTTTCTTTTAAAGCGCATTTGACCTTGTATCATTAAGCATAAGATAACTAAACCGTGCCCCCCCCGTCATAGGCGTAACGAGGGGGGGTTATTGGGGTTGTAACCCCCCCATTACATCCACGGTTTCTAAAACATGAAAAACTGAAAAAAATTTCCTTTACAAGGAAGGCGGTTCACAAGGAACTGTTCTTCTATAGGACGTAACCCAAAAGGGCCTCAAAATGAATTTAAAATACTACATTGAGAGACATATTCTTAAAAAATTTCTGGGGGAGAACCCCCAAACCCCCCTCTAAAATTTTTATGTCTGTTATACTGTGGGTTGGGTTTGGTTGTGGTTACATATATTTTCCGGTATGTGTGCTTGATCTCAAGGATCCGCTTATACACCTTCGTCAAGTAAGACAGACACAATAGAATTTTTACTGACACAAAGAAGGAAAATACACCCAGGGCAAAGGCCGGAATCGTTATACTGTGTTTTTCCCCTGAAAGTTAAGCCTCTTAGATGAAGTTTTGCCTTTGGAAGTTTTGCAAAAAAAAAAAAATTATATTATACCTATATTAGGCAGTGGTGGATCCAGGGGGGACCCCCCTTGCACCCAAAAAATCACTTATAAGTACGAAAAAAAGTCCCAAAAATACTCAAAATGTGTAAAATCCCTACTTTTACAGGTCAAATTTCAAAATTGTTTTCTGGAGGAGGACCCCCAGACTCCCCCACGGTATCAAAAGGGGATCTTGAGTGATACTTTTCAGAAAATCTCCAAAATTTTGACATTTTTCTCAAAAGGTAAAGGGGATGGTCCGAAAAAGTTCCCCCCCCCCTTGGAGCCGTGCTGGATCCGCGCCTGGTATTAGGAAACATTTTTTTAAAAGGGATATGTTGGAGGGGTTGACTGGTCGGAGTAACACCCCCCATGAGTCAACTCTAGTTACGCCACTGCCCCCCGTCATAAAATCTTTGATACGGAAAATAGGGATTCTTATGAAATTATACTCTCTTATTGAAATTCGAACGTAAAAATGAACTTTCTTTTATAGCGCTTTTTTAATTCTTGTATCATAACGCTTAGATATGTTAACCGTGCCCCCCCCCTGTCAAAAAAAATTTTCATACGAGAAAATTACGGTATATTTCTTATCAAAATATACTTATTGGAATTCGAATAAAAAATGAACAAAACACTCTTTTGCTGCACTTTTTTTCACTAATATGGACCTTATCCTTGTATCATAAAATCAAGGTAACCAAATCGTGCCCCCTGGCACAATTTCTTTTGTTGGAATTATTGGGGTTTTTATTATGAAATTTTAAACATTTTGAAACTTGAACAAAAAACTCAACACTTTTTTACTAGTAAGGGTGTTGTCTAAATTTGATTCCATTCATCACTATAATTTTATTAGGGATGTACTATATACTATACACTATGGGCGATGGGAGAGCGTTTGCTTTTTTTTGACAAGACATAAATTTAAATAAATATTTTTTAAAGTTATTTTTTTTTCGTTTGAAATTGGGGCTTTCTCCTCCTAGTTAATGTTTGTGTATATTTCATGTGTTTCATAATTGAAAATACTGCAACTCAGAAAAGCATAAACGGTCAAAACGACTAATGTCTTCCAGGTCGGTATGGGCAATTGCTTTTTTTAGAGGGGTGCCGGGATTTTGTTTGACCTTTCTCTCACAGTAGCCAACCAGTACAGTACAGCGACCTGCGATATTCCGGCGTCCGATCTGTATACCAAGCATCGTCAATTTTGGTCTAGTTTCGTTATTTGTTGCCTTACGTTGTGCAGAAAGTGCAAAATTTGTAAAAGATAACTCTTCATAATCATTAATAGGAATTTGGGTGAGTAAAACTCGTATAAAGTGCATTTTATTTTATTGTAATATATTTTAATTAGGGGAGTGCAATGATTGCGCCAAAACAGTTTCTGGGTAACTATCGAAAACCGTGTTTTTAAAAATATTTGTTCAAAAATTTCGTGCTAAAATTATTATAGAGCACCTAACAACGGCCTTAGCAAGAGAAAGGTTACAGTTTTTTGCCCTACAGAGGTTAACAGTTACAAAAAATGACTAGCCATAGAATTCTTCTATTGGAGCATTTGCAATCACGTGATCCTATACCTAAAAACCGCCTTAGCAACAAGCAACAGATAAACAACGGCCTTAGCAACAGTTAAAAGCCCTACAGAAGGTACACAGTTAAAAGAAAATAACCGGTTGTGACGTCACCTGAAAACACTCTATAGCACTTGTTTGTTTGGGTATATTTGTTACGTTACGGGCAATAAGTGATTATATTGCGGGTGCCAGAGGCGGATCTACCGGAGGGGAGGGGCTTTCGGGCTGAAGCCCCCCACAAAATGAAAAGTTCTGCACTGTATAATATGGAATTTTATGCACCAAAATGAGTTAAAACCTTGTTATTTTAAGGTAAAATTTATAAAAATTTTCTGGGGGAGGACCCCCAGACCCCCTTGGTACTTGTAACTATTATTACAACTCTAATTTATATTAAGTTTGTCAAAACGCAAAAATTCTACCACAAAATCTATGTCCGAATTTCGGATAAGGCGTACCAAAACGAGTTGAAAAGTGGGTTTTTTTTTACTTAAATTTCCAAAAAAATTCTGGGGGAGGACCCCCAGACCTTTTAGTGGTTGGAGCAGGATAATTCACTACCTTTTCCATATTAAGATAATCAAGAAGATGTAATTGGATTATGAAAATTCTTAGCCCCCCCAAAACCAAATCCTGGATCCGCCACTAGCGGGTGCTATTAATTATGTCCAAAGTGAGAAAGTGAGACGAGAAATGTGATAAATTCAATGGTATTTATATTTAGTTATGTGTAATTATCACTTTTCCCGAAATACATATGGATCATGTATCTTTGTGTTACTTTAGCAGATTTATGTTAAACGTTAACATTCTAATCTAAGTTATAATAGAAAACTATTTTATCCGAATACATTACTTTTTGGCAAATTTGCCTCTCTGAACTTGCGCCAAATTTTTCCTCAGAAATGTGACAGGTGCCCCCCCCCCCGTCAAATTTTTCTGGATCCGCCACTGCTTCGCTCTTTAAGGTATCTGTAATTCTGAGTATTACCTTCGTTGCAGACTGTTTCAAAATCTTCCTCTTCAGTTTGGCTCTTTCCAATTTCTTACCAACGTCGAAATTCATAGCTTAGGTTCTTCAGTTTCTTCACCTCCTCCGGCTCGACGGACCATGTAAATTTTACCTAAACTATCGCTGATAAGAATCTTAAAATTTATCCCACAAAGAAGAGGTCTCAATTTAAAACAGACTTCAATCTAGTCAATCCATTTTTATCTCAATTCTTAATTCTATTTACATAATTTTAATTCCAAAGATATTTACAACAATGCCAAAATATAAAAAGTAAAAGTTAATAATTAATTAAAGTTAATCTTAAACACTAAGTCGGTCCACTAGTTTCAGTGTTTCACTAGTATTCGCAACATCAGTAATGTAGAAACATTGCAAAAAAATCGAAATCAATTTTCATTTTACATTGCCATATTCTTGTAGGACACGTTGAAATCATATACATTTTGACATATCAATTGATGACTCGTGTTATTAATCAAGCAAGTTTCTTGGTCTGTGTGGGTGAGATGTGCTAATGGACTCTAACCGTCTGACGTCACACGGAACCAACACGTGACCTACTGAGCTTGCGATTGGTTACCACAGATACTACACTAGTAGATCTACTAGTGTAGTATCTGTGGTAACCAATTGCAAGCTCAGTTGTAGGTCACGTGTTGGTTCCGTGAAGTCTCGAACCAGATAGGCGGTTAGAGTCCATTGACATTTTTACCTCATGACAACTATATCTGTATGGACATTTCGTTGCAGGCCAAGAAGACAACTTCAACTTGACTGGAAATGACAATGTGAGGCTGATGACGCCGTACGATTACGAATCCATCATGCACTACGGCAACTACGCCTTCTCCCGCGAGCCCGACATTCTCATGACCATGGAGGCCAATGACGGACGAGTGTTGCTCGAGCCCTTCCAGAAGCAAGGATTCACCGACAGTGACAGGCGAAGCATCATGAGTCTCTACCGCTGCTATTACTGATTTTTCTTGTCGAATAAAGTGCTGTTTTTTGTTTACGAGTTCTGTGTATTTCATTTATTACGGTTTCGTCATGGAAGTAAGATAGTTTTCATTGGTTTACGTTTTTTAACCAGAATGTTGATAAACAATAGTTATTAATAAAAAATAATTAATAGAAAACTGAGCTAGTTTTCAGCTTAAGAGGGGTTTTAAGCATTCAAGTAAAATCCAACATTTATTCAACAGCTGTAGCACATAATTCTCGTGTGGTTCAGAGTAAGATGAGTTGTATGATTCTCTCTACAAAAATCTCATGAATCTTTTCTATGCGTAAATCTAAAGGCGCCGATGTATTAATGTTCTAAGTCGTCCTTGAATCAACCTTAAAACGATGCCAAGTCATATAGAAGGAACCATATATTACAATAATATTTACCTTAAAAGCAATCACCTAGATCTTCATTTACAAAAAACAATAACATTCCTTTACAGAAAAATTAGATGCTAAACTCAAAGAAATCATATTTTACTCATAAATAAAATACGGAATGAATGAAAATAATAATGACAGTCTTTTAAGATAGCTTATGATACAGGTGTTACAAGTGTGATCACACTCGCTCTCTCTTAAATTTTTCCCATCAGGGAAAAAAACAGCTGCGTACTTTTGCAAAAATAAGGCAAGTAGTACTTGTGGAGATTGATAAGCAAAAGATAAAAACAACGATTTATATTCCACTATATATATGATGATATATTCCCCCCCTTTTTTTGCCTAGATATACCAATTTTTAGCACTGACGAAGAGGATCCATTGATCCCCTAAAAATTGTCTGCAATTTTTTTTTATTTTTTTATAACATATAAGGTTGTCTATAAATTCTACTCAAAAGGAAAGCGGTCAAGGCAGCACCATGCTCTTCAACTTCCTCGTGTCCCTAGCGACCTTGTTGGTCCACCACAAGGAGACCCTGGTCAACGGACTCCTTGACATTTCCCCCACCTCCCCTGTGCACCTGGAGCACGAGTTTAGCCCTTATCCCGATGGACCCCAGACACCTGAGGAAGAAGGTAAGGTTATGGAAAACGCCCTTTTTAAAGACTGTGTAAACATTATTATTTAGTTTAAAATGATTATTCATTAAATAGTGAATTAGTAATAGCACTGATATGAAAATTATTTTCAGGAGAGAAAAAAACTTAATGTTTTTTTCTATGTGAAAAAAATACGACAAATTTAAAGATAGTTATTTTTAGAGAACATATTTTTTTTATAATAATAAAATTAAACGTTTAATAATTTAGCTGAAGGATTTATTATGGTTTATTTATTAAATGTTGTTTATGCAACTTAAGCTGACCCTATGACGTCACCAACAAGCAGAGGAGGTCCCATCGCGGTGTCTGAATTTTGAGTAAAATGAAGAACGTCAATTTAAATGTATGATTATTTCGTTTAACCCATGAATATATAGTGCTTTTTTATCACGATTTGCGTACAACTCCTCCTAGCAACCCAACAGGATTTGTGTTTACGGATTTCTCCTTCCTTGTTTGTGACGTACTGGGTTCAAGAAACGTTGCTGTCTGTAGAGTATAAGTTCAAGTGATAAAACTAAAATTTCTCCAATTTATTAAAAATTTCCAATATTTAAATTGTTTTAAATCGATTGAAAAATTACATAAATTAAAAAGAAAAAAATATAATAAATTTACCTAAATTGAATCACTTTCAAACATAACCAATTATTACTTAATGTTATTAGTCCAAGCAATCTGTAATTTACCGGTAAAATATTGCAACATTTAGTTTTTCAACGGTTTTCACTTGAGAATGACCTCAATAATAACATACTAAAAATCGGGCAAAATCGGTCCGCGGGAAGTTTAATTTTCTTTAAATTTTTAAAAAATCAAATAATAGAGATCGAGACTTATGATACCTGTTTCTGGGCTATCTTTCAGTGCAAAACTTTGAATGGATTTTATCAAAAAAAAAAGTAGGTGGCAACTTGTGGGAAGTTTTGCGCTCATATTTTATTTATATTTTGTCTGTTTTTAAAATTTTTTACACTTTTTTAAAATTTTACCTAAAAATTGGCTTGATTTTCGATATCAGCATTAAAAGTTACCCTTTAAGCATGTATCCCAAATCTATACTACAAAATTTAAATTTTAAAAAATTGTTTAAAAATTTATTAAAATATATCATTTTTTTAAAATTTTTATCGTCCGATTTTTTTTTTATTTTCAAATTTTGTTATGTTATTATTTTGGTTATTTCTGAGGAGAGAAAACCGTTGGAATTAGAATATATAAAGGGAATAAAATATTATTATAATTGCCTTAACAGTCTCAATCTCTATTATTTGATTTTTTATAAAAACATTTTCAGCCTTTTTTTTAAATTAATAAGAAAATAAACTTTCCCTGGACCGATTTTGTTCGATTTTAAGTATGTTATTATTGAGATCATTCCCAAGAAAAAACCGTCATAAAAGTAAATGCTGCTATTTTTTTTACCGGTTTGACCCTTTTTTTCGAGCAATAGAACTCAAACTTTTTCAACTTTAAGTACGGTGTTCTGCATTTTCATATTGAACTCATCTAATCCAAAGCTTAACTGTGTAATTGTTATGTATACAAAAAGTACCTCAAGTTCAGTGAACCTTGGTACAAATTAATAATACGCTGTATGTTGGGATGCCAATGAAAATAACAGTATACTCGGTTGTTTTTCTCTTGTGCAAAAAAAAACTATATAAACCTTTTCCTTATTATAGTCAAGGCTGCTAGGGCTCTTCACGGACCTTATTATGGAGGGGATATGATCTTACCAGATGCGTTCAATCAAAGTGGAGTAAGTACAAACTGCCTGTAACTTCTGACACGAACATGTGTGACGAGATTGCTTGAAAGAAAATGTTGTATCTCAAAGTTGTGTGACCAAAAAAACCCATGTAGATTGTTGTTCATTGTCAAAATGAAAATATTGGACATTAAATGATGAAATTTGACTATAAATGAAATTACGGCTGAAGGATAATAAACAAAAATTCTTAAATTAGAAGCCTATATTTAGTTGAACCATAATTTTCAATACTAAGTCAAAGTGGTTATATGTAAAATACTCTATTTTGTCGTTGACATTCGAAAATAAATCTTTTAGAATCATTTTTATAAAAATATGTAACTGTAAATGGCATGATATTTGATCTTCTATTGTGAAACTTAAAAGTGGAAGTATTAAAGAACTTATATTAAGTATTAAAGGTCAGGAGCAACAAAAAACCTTTTTACAGCCATTATAGGTTTGTTTTTTCATGCGTTAGTTTATCAGGTTGGGTTTCCAGGTGCACATTTTTTCGTGATTCTATTTTCTATGTGTTTCTTATATTTATATTTAAATATCACTCCAGAATAATTTAACCTGTATTTAAGAGAGTATAAAATAAGAATGATTCTATAATTCGTATTTTATCCCTGCGTTATAAGGTTCCTATGTTTATGGTACCGTTTATTAAATTTGTATAAATAAACCCCTTGTCAGCAAAATAAGCAAAGGGAGAGTGGGGCACCTTATAGGACATGGCCCACTTTGGGACACTCCACCTTTAAAACGAAATTTTACAGTTATGATCTCGTGCTTATTGGTACTAATAAATGACACTAAAATTTACTCTTCAATGTGTTTTGGAATCTCTGGTGCGTCTGGATAATTATTTACATCAGTTTTCTTGTTTTGCGAGGGGCAAATTTACAATCACTTGTAGTTTTAAAAGCAGTATTTTAATAAAAGAAGTGTATTTATGTTATTATTATTATGTTTTGACAGAAATACGTGTTATTCATTAATACCTACTTTAGAAAATAAAATTTTTTTGCTAAACCCGAAAGAGTAATCAAGTTTAATATCTAAAGCGTCAAGTGGGGCACCTTGGAACATGTCTAAAGAAGCCACAAACCTCTCATGAGTAAAAAAAATTCTTTAATTAAAAAAAATAAATAATTTCAGAATTTAGGTAATTATAATTTAGAAATTGGTGCAAAAAAGGATCTGGAAGGAAAGTAAAAATCATGTGAGATTATGTCATGACAAAAATGAGGAAATCAGTGAAAAACTTGAATGTAAAATATGATTGATGTCCAATTTAAGATTATTAAACATATCTTTTTCATTAATTAGTGTGTGTATATATAGTTTTATATTTGTATTTCAAAAGTAATATTTATAACTTTTATGCTATTATTGAAAGTATCCCAAGGTGGGCCACTAGTATGCATCATGGGACATTAAAAGAGATTTTTTAAATTTGTTATAATAAATTCCCCAAAAGAGATAATTGGTCGGAAAAATGTTTATTTGATGCGCAAAGGAGTATATTTGATACATTAGCTGTGTTTGAACAAATGTAATTGTACAAAAAATTAGAAAAATAATTTAATAGAAAGGGTGCCAAGGTGCCCCACTCTCCCCTACTGTTATCTTCCTCTTTTAATTACATAACCCCAAATGACCAACCCCATCATATTTTTGTGCAAAACTGATAGAAGTAATCAACTTATTTTTACAACTTTCAACTTAATTTTAATGAAAAACTAACCCAGCTTGAAGAGAAAAGATGCATGTTTTATTTCTTAACTAATACTTAAAAATACTTAATTAATAATACTTAATTAATACTTCTTTCTAAAAAAAGGTTTTTGGTGAATGGTTTCCAGAGAAAAACTTTTTAAATACTGAACCGGATGACGCATTTCTGATATCAAAATTTCCAAATTCTTTCGAGGATTTGCAGTAAGCTGTTGGATTTTTTAAAAATAATCTCTATTTTAAAATATTTCTATTTTTTTAGATATTTGATAAGAGAGAGAGGTCGCAGGTACAAAGCTAGTACTGTCAAACAACTTATTATGCACTAGACTAGTGGACCACCTTGGGACAATTCCAATAATAACAAAAACTTGTTATTTTAAAAAATATAAGAATAACATATTAAATTATGATAAAGCTACGCTTAATATCTTAAACTGGTCATCAGTAATATTTTTCAAAATTTTTCACTGATTTCCTCATTTTTGTCATGACACTGATTTTTTTTTTGTTTCCTTCCAGAAACTTTTTTGCACCAATTTCTAAATTATAATCCTCTTAGTTGTTAAATGATTTAATTTTTTATAAGAAACATTTTTGTTTATTTCTTGAAAATTTTGGGGTATCTTTTAACATTTCCCCAGGTGAACCCCACTTGACACTTTGGATATAAAACTTAATTACTCTTCTAGGTTTAGCAAAAAAATTTCTTTTTCTTTTTTAAAATATTAATGGATACACATATTTTAATCTCAACATAATTATAATAGCATAAATAAACCTCTTTTTATTAAAAAATTTCTTTTGAACATACAAGTGATTGTAACTAATTTGTTCCACGCAAGACAAGAAAAGTGATGTAATTAATGATTCAGAAGCACCAAAGATTCCAAAACACGTTGAAGAATAGATTTTAGGATCCTTTATGAGTACCTATAAGCATGAGTTCATAACTATAAAATTACGTCTGAAAAGTGGAGTGTGCCAAGGTGGGCCATGTCCCTAAGGAGCCCCACTCTCCCCTACTACTATATTGAATTTAAAAGATTAATTAGTGTACGGTTTTTTTAGAATCTAAATTAACAATAGTTATTAATAGACGTGCTGGATATTTTTAAGGAAAACATTTTGATTAAATTTTTGATAAGTTAGAGTAAATAAATATTCAAACTTTTAAAAGAGTGTTATTCATGGAGATGACCCGTGACGTATTTTTGAAAAGTTGGTTGACGTTTCTTCTGGTAATTGTTTTTATTGTTTTATAAATTGAGTTCAGTGCGCCGGGGGGGGTGTAGTGGGGAAGCAATCCTAAAGGTCCTGGGTAAAAAATTTACTGGGGCGTCGGTGAGCGATAGCAAGCAGGGAGCGGAAGCTCCCCAGTTTCTTAAAATGTTTTTTTTTTTTTTGCGAATATCAAGAAATTTTCAGAAACTGCATTACTTAGGTTAGTATCAATCATTTCCCCTTCCCTTTGTAAAAAATGGCAACCCTCTCCTGCTCCCGTAAGTGCCTACGTAACATTTGAATGGTCCCTTTTGCCATTGTTTTGATCTAACCACGGCTTACTAGATACTTATACAGGCTAGCCGAGTACGGAAATCATTGCAAATCCAGATGGCAATACTGGACCAACTGGCAAAGCATATCCACAGTGTTGAAGGCGGTGGGTGATATAGGTAGGTCTTGTAGCGCTCCAAGCGGGAAAAGTTGTCAAATGGTTTTCATTGTTTAAAACTCGGCTAGCCTGTATAAGTATCTAGTAAGCCGTGATCTAACAAACCTCTATACAGGTAAATAAAGTTTGATTAAATCAATAATATAGCTGATTATCAGGACTATAATTTGAAACATCTTTTTTCTTAGGCTGGAGTTCGAGATATCCGTTTCCGTTGGCCCGGATATCCAGGAGGAGCCGTCATCCCTTTTGTCATCGATAACTCTCTTGGTAAAGTTGATGTAACCGTTTTATTTTTTTTTCATGTAACTCATTGATTGGCTTTAAAAATGGTCACGTATAGAGGAAGCTATGGATATCAAAGTCTATTATATATTAATTATTGTAAGAGAAGAAGTTTTTTTTTTTGCGCAATTAGTTTGTACATAAATTTTTAGCAATACCGATATTTACTTTAACCACGGCTTACTAGATATTATACAGGCTAGCCGAGATTACGGAAATCATTAAAAATGTAGATGTCAATAGAGACCCTCAGTGGTGGATTTCCAAATGTGCCGCCTATAGGCTGAACCAAAAATTGCCGCCTATATGCTATATATCTTTAAAAAAACTAAAATTGAACTAGGCAATAAAATAGGAAATATGATATAGTTATTTTCTCGAAAGCTATGTTTATTAAAATTACTTAACATACCACCAAAAACTTCGTTTCAACACAATATATTGAAATATTTCTGCCCATGAAATATTTAACTAGTAAATACAATGAAGTTCCAAACAAACTCATACACCTGCCGAACATCGTGTAGGGCCACCTCGAGCACGCACTTCCTGAGTGCACTGTGTATTAGGCCGGGTCGAAAAAGACGAAAGTCAAAAATTCGAAATTTAATAAAGCGGAAAAGATATAGCACATTAATACAAGCATATGCAACAAAAATTTTTGAAATCGGTCAACGTTTGACCATTGAGCAATGCAGTCAAAGTTTTGACAAATATTGTGCTAAATTTTTTCATGGTTGTGTACCTTCATTGTCTATAGTATGTGCCTAGTTTCATTTCTTTGTGTCCAAACAATTAAAAGAAATAAATCATGAAAGTTTTTAACTTTACGTACAGTTGCTTTTCCTGCATTCTTAAAATAGCCATAACTCTATTGGATGAATACAGTACTATTCGGGAGAATTTCCTTTCAAATATCGTGTCATTGCAGCCAACGCCCGCAACCTGATCAACCGAGCCATGGAATACTACCACCAAACCACCTGTATCCGATTCAAGGAGAGGACCAACGAGAAGGACTACGTCAGGCTCTACAAAGGAAGCGGGTAAGGTGTTTCACTTTCCCATAATTTATTTTCGTATTTTCAAAATCTCCGCTCCTTTCCCAAGTTAAATGCATGGAACAAGGGACTGAATGAAATGTAATAGCATTGCATCTCATTCATCTCAAAAGAGTTTACATTAGTATATGCGTTCCCTCTTACAAGAAGGTGTCGCGTCTTACACCTTCCATTCTTTTTATCACATGACTGTATCAAGGATCGGGGGCACGCGTTCCCTCACTTTTCGAAAAAATACTCGTGCGTCCCCCCAATTCTATTTTCACTAAAATCCATCCCCCCCCCCACTTAATTCCACAAAAATTCATCCTCCCACTTCTAAAACCACTGAAATTCTTCACGCCTTTCTTTGAAAAACTACAAAAACTACCCCCGTAAACGTTTAGTCCGCTGAGTTCCTATTGCGAAACCATCCACCAGCCTTTCGCAAAATGCTTCCGCCTTCCGAGAAGTGTTTTACAGATTTAGTAGGATGTGTCAGGTACTTAACGTACTTATTTCTACTCTATCACTTAAATTTTGTTATCTTTTGGTTCTGGTACCCAAGGAGATTCCTCTACCTCTACCAAATTAAAAATATTTTATCGTTTTGACTGCAGTTGACTGAAAATCATAGTACTGTCGTACCGCGAGGAGAAGAGCTTTTGACGTCATACGATGATGCTGCGGTTGGTATAGAAACGGATTATTCCACTGAATTTTGGGGGTGGTGGTAATTCACTTGGCGCTAAAATAAATGTTCCGAGCCAAATCTGAGTGGGTATCTTTCAGCTGTGTACTTCTTTCGATTCTAGAGTAACGAATTTTGGAATTTCCTTTCGCATTACATCTGATTTGATTAAATATTTCTAATCTGACCTTTTTCAACTGATCTGATCTATTTTAACTGATCTGATCTTTTTCAACTGATCTTAAATGTTTCACCGAATCTGATCTATTTTAATTTGATATAATGTTATGCGATTTACATCAATTTATCTGATTTTATTTTGGATATTTTATAATTTTTACCATGTTCATTAATCCTTCTTTTTGAACTCTCAAGTCGCTTATCATTTATCCTATCAAGTAGTTACCTTTAATTTTATTGGATCTGATCATACCTTCTTTTAAAGTAGATGTTAATTCATGAAAATTAGCGTTTAAATTATCTTTCATCTTTTTAACCCCATCCGATCGTTCACAATCGTCTCTGTAACTTTTTTTTTTTATTCGCCCGACTGTACAAAATATAAGAAGCGATTATTGGAAAAAGATGGGTTGATCGAAGATATAATAGACGAATTAGTGATTAATTTGTCGGAGAGCGATTCGAATCTTTGTCAAACACTGACAGTGACTGCAGTTCTAGTGACAATGAATTGCATTAGATTGTATTTAAATGTTATAAAATATTTTTAAAAAATTAATAAATATTTCTATATTTTGTCTCTTTACAAGTTTCTAAAGCTTCATTTAAATTTCGAGTATGGTGATTAAATTATGAAATTATTAATTTAAGTGATATGAGCTATTTTATATAAAACTAAATATAACTAATTCACTCAAAATAGCAATATTAAAGCATACTAAAAGTACAAAAATCTTTCAAGCCTAAAGGTATTTTCGATTACGAGAAATTTCAAAGATAATCTATATTTCAATGCAGTTTAATAAAATATGATTATCTTATTTTCATTCGCGAAACGCGTTTTCTCATTCGCCAAATGTACGCTTAAAAAGCCAAATACTGCCGTTCAATTCATACCAGCTTCCCTCTTCTTTTAAACTCGTCTACTCACGGCAACCCTGTTCAAAGCTCTTCTCCTCGCGGTACGACAGTATACATCTTTATTTTATTGCATATCCCTTTGTAAAGCCACGTCTTACTAGATACTATAGTATCTATAGTAATTAATCGTGCATTTAATTAATTATCATTGGAGTATGAAGAAGATTAATTGCATGTACTTAGCATATTATTAAAGTAGTTTTAATAGTATCCTGTTTCAAAACAGGCCAACTTTTCGGTGATACGAGTGACATTTTTTGGATTTTCCCGCCAATCGAACAAAAACTTTCCGATAATAAGTGTTCTCTAGCGTCTACTCTAAACCCTTCATTTGAGAGAAAAGTTTCAATTACCCTTTTTGTTGCTTGGTTTGTGTTCCATATTTTTGTATTGCCTATTTTTCTCAGAAGTGCAAAGGTTACGTTCCAGGGGCAGAAAACAAAAAAAAAACAAAAAAGTGCGAATTTTTGCCATTTTTTAAAATTTTCACAATGTTCCGTCACGAAATTTTGTTGGCATACGTCAGATTCGGATTCAGCACCCCCAAAAACTTATAAAGCAGTCAAAAGAACACTTTTGTATGTAATCACGAAGAAGCAACATAGTTATCGAAATACTATAATCTCCTATAGAACTTTCATTCGTAAGAGATATCTCGCAACGAAAATGCATTTAGTTAAGGCACTGTCTATTTGCCCGGCAGATATACTCTCTAACTCTAGTCCTGTTTACCCGGCACTTGCCCGATAACGGTTCTGATTGGAGCGCCGGTACCGCGAGACCTACGGCGCATGCGCCTACTAGTGCGGTTTTACAGTCCAAATAGACACTTCGTTTAGTTAATCATCATTGGATTTTTTAGATGGCTGATTTGATGAAGAATATTATTAAAGCAGTTTTTATAGTATTATGTTCCAAAAAATGCGGCTTTTTGGCAATACTAAGTGACATGTTTTTGGATTTCCTACCAATCGAACGAAAATAGCCCTTTTTTCCACGTGCTCTATCGGGAAAACTACGCGTCTGAGAAAAAAATTTCAACTGACTTTTTTTGTAGCTTGGTTGCGTTCTTTATTTTTTGTATGGACTGTTTAGCTCAGAAGCGCAAAGGTAATGTTCTTGGGGCAGGAAACGAAAAAAAGGGGTGAATTTTTGCCATTTTCTCACATTTTCACAATGTTCCGTCACGAAATTTTGTAGGCAAACCTCAGATTCGGATTCAGCACCCGAAAATATAAACAGATAGCGAAAAATATCTTCTACCCCAAATTTTTCCCAAAATAAATACTATTGAACTGAACTAAATAGTCAAAATCTTGAATTTCCACAAGTGTTGTATTCCCCATTATAGTGAACAAAGGAGAGTGATTATCATTTATTTGTTGCAATAGAAAATGAAAAAGTGCGACTTTTTTTGCTGAGCCTAAGTTGGTTTCAATACACAATCTGAAATATGCTGTTCTACATGACCGTTTGCGATCCAAGCCATTAAATCTCTGCTATAACTCTCACGTTCAGTGTAACTGATATGACTCTGACCCTTTCCTGCAGATGCTGGTCTCGTATCGGTCGCAACGGGGGAAGGCAGGACCTGTCTCTTGATGTCGACTGCCAATTTTTCGGTCTGGTTTTGCACGAACTGGGACACGCTATAGGTCTGGTTCACGAACATCAGAGATCCGACAGAGACAAATGGATCTGGGTCTACAAAGAGAACGTCGAGACAGGTGAGGAATTCTCCTGCTGTCACTATCCCAATTTCAGATTCTGAATCGACCAAACAACTGCAGGAGGCTATAAATGGATCTTTAAAGTAATATTTTAATTAACAGGCATTGAAAGTCGAGATTTTTTTCTCGGAATTTGAAAATTTACCTTTGTAAATTTTTTAAGTGGTTAAAAAATTTAAGTAAGTTTTTCGCTCTGCGTTAATTTAAAGATATCTTTCGTCTGAATGTTCAGAAAAATAATCGGGTAAAAATATTGCTTACTTTCAAAAAGCTGCGCGCAGTAAAAAAATACCCGAAAAACTATTGTACAAAGTACTTTAAGCGATTTTTCAAAAACAAATTATTAAAAAAAATTATTAATTTTATTTGGATATGTTTTGAATAAAAATGTATTTTAGAAATAATATCTCCAAAAATCTCATTGAAAGAAACATTTGCTGGAAAATTACATCATCGCCCCGTATGTGGGGCGAATTGGCATAGTCGAGAGCAAATTTTTGAACTAATTTTTAAGTTAACTAAACGCTTAATAACATTATGAACCAGATATATATTTTAGCCCAAAGCTTAACCTAACCCTTAAGCATTAAACAGATTCACTCTAAGTATTACAGAAAAAGATTTATGCACCGAAAAAACAAAATCTATGCCAACTAACGCCGGTCGCGTATTTGGAATCACTACAAGTTTCGACGAAAATTTTAAAAAATGAAAAGAAAAAAGGAAATGAAAGAAGAAGAAAAAAAGAAAGGAAATGAAATTAGGGCCTTTTTTTCAACTTTCGTCTGAACTTGTAGTGTTTCCAATTTACGCTCCCCGGTCTTCCCTATATAATGCATTAGAAACGAACGAAGCATGGTAAACTTTCTCGAAACAGGATTGCATTAAAATGCTTAAACTGTTTTATTTATTAAGTTATGGGCGAGATGTATAGTTACAATCAACCATGTCTCCATGACAATTGAATGAACACTTGGTTGCAGGCCAAGAAAACAACTTCAGCTTGACTGGAAATGCTGTAGTGCTGTGGACGCCGTACGACTACGACTCCATCATGCACTACGGCAACTACGCCTTCTCTCGCAAGCCCAACGTTCTCATGACCATGCACGCCAAGAACGGAAAAAAGTTGCTCGAGCCCTACGAGAAGCAAGAATTCACCGAAGGTGACATTTATAACATCAGGAAGCTCTACCAGTGCTAGAGAACTTATTTTGTCGGAAACTGCGGCCACTTTTTTCTTGTCGAATAAAGTGTTTTTCTTGTTTACGAGTTCTTAGTATTTCATTTATAAGAGTATCCTCATGCAAGTGTGCGTGCGAGCTCGTGCGTGCGTGTGGTTTCAGAATTTTTATTTTCAAAGATATTTTAAAAAGAAGCGTCAATTTGGACGGCAAAAATGGCAGTTGGCGCATGCGCCGTAGGTCTCGCGGTTACATAGCAGTCCCGGACGTTTAGTGTGACCTCCAATCAGAACCGTTGCCGGGTAAATAAAAGTAGAGTTTAGTTGTATATTTGTGTTGCCGTCCAAATAGACAGTGCCATTTTAATTATAGTGTATTTGGTTATGTTATAGAAAAATTGTAACAGAAGATTAAATCATTAGTTAATAAATTGAAAATACAAAACCGAAGAGGCTTTCAAACCAATTTTGAAACAGGTAATTAACAAATAGTCATTCATAAATCTTATCCCTCAAAGGTTATCTTCTCAAAAAATTATTTATAATTATTATAAGCTATACTAAGAGGAAAAAAATACTTTTAATTTTAATTTCAAAATTAAATTTTTTTTAAGTATTCATAAAATTTAAAAACACGTAATTAAATTTTTGATGCCTATAGAGAATTTTCAATCACATGACTCGGACCTAACAACGGCCTTAGCAACGTTGTTATTCGTCCAAGTGACGTCATGTGCGAATGCTTCTATTGGATGCTTTTATTTCCCGCCCCTAACAACAGCCCTAGCAACGTTGTTTATTCGTCCAAGTGACGTCATGAGCGAATGCTCTATTATACTTGATTTTAATACAGAAACAAAATATACAAATAATGAAGACCCACTACAGGTGTGAAGCCCAGCAAGGTTGGTTCATTTATTTCAAACTACCGGGTTCCCAATATTTGTAATGCTTATTTACTTTTTGTGATTATGCAATTTTGTTCGCCGTTAATTAAATTAATTACTTGAGAATTCCTGTTTTGATGATTGAATATGGTATTTACACTGCCCATTACAGTATTGTTCTCTTTTTGGAAGGGTCTCAAATTTCAGTTTTTCCGATAGTTGAAAATACTCGTTAATTAACTTAATACTTTGGTTATTGACTAGATAATAATTGGATATTGGAGTGTCATGAGAGTTACATCTATGTGTATAGTGTCAGGGCCCTGGCATATCAGGAAGGGCCCGAAAATCAAATTGTAAGATTCCACCCGTGAAACGTGGCACAGAGCAAGTCTAATAAAAGGGTTTAAAAATATCCTGTATGTTTTCTATGCATACTCTTGAATAAACCAATAATATTTACTTTAAAAGCAATCACTAGTTAATTTCCAAAAATAATTAACCCTGCTGCACTGCTCCGACTTGCAACGCGCATGTACCGTTGGGGTCAATATGACACCATTCAAAGTATTATTACTTTTACCATTAAATGAAAGGTTAAATTTTGGAGATAATCATATCTTAAGTTGTGTAAGTATATTTTAAATGATATTTAATAAAATATATGAATAAAGCAATAAACTAAACATACAAATAAAAAAAAAAAAAATGAAATGATAAAGAATAAAACTTACGTTTATTTGCAGCTTGGACAACAATATTTTGCATGAGACTTGCATATGTGTTTCTTACAATCATGACACAACAAATGTTGCTATTGCTTGACGGGCTGAACTTGCATCTTGCACGTTTGATACACGATGAAGTGTTCACATCAGGTGCTGAAGGAGGAGGCAAATCTTCACTTTTTCTCTTTATTCTTTTCACAATTTTAATTGCATCCTCACTCCTTGGTAGACTTTGCATTGCTTCTAAGTATGGATATACGAGGGATTTTCCTAATTCTTCTAAACTTCTAAAAATAGCCTTCGTTTGGTTAATTTGTTTTCATTCCATTTGCAGATACATCTTCCTTTTCACTAATCACTATCTGAAGCCTCCATAAGCACAGCTATCTCAGAAGCATTCAAACGTCTACGTCTCGCCATTTTAACCACTCTTACTCAAAAACCAGATTGAATAAAACTGAAAGACAATTTCAGACGAAAAACAAACATCCCAAAACTTTGCATTTTCACATATCTCAATCGTTTGGTCCAGAGGAGTTTATTGCACGTGCCTTCCTGACACGTGGATCAAACACAAAAAAATAAAAAAATAAACATAAAAAGTTCGAAAAGGAATGTTTGAGTAGTTATTTTTGTTCGTTTCCGTTGAATGATTCCAAGAAAAATATGGAAGTGGGAAGGTACAAGAAAAAAATAGTAGAATTGGGTCATATTGACCCCAACAGTACATTAAGAATAAGCTGAAAAATTTTGGTTGTATATAAAAATAAATGAAAATCATTCAGTGTCTACGTATTTATGTCCTTTATCAACAAAGTCATGCAATTTCATGACAATATCTCCGGGGGTTTCGTTTTTATGAGCAAATGAAAAAAAAAATTGGGTCAAATAGACCCCAACAGTACAGCAGGGTTAAGATTCCTTGACAGAAAAATTAAATGCTGACTCAAAGATACCATATGTAACTCATAAATAAAATACGGAATGAATGAAAGTAATAATAGCACTCTTTTAAGATAGCTTATGATACAGTGTTCAAGTGTGATCACACTCGCTCTCTTTTCTGTTCAATCAGGAAAAAAAACCGCTGCGTACTTTTACCTGACTGCGCACTCTTACCCTCCTTTCACGTAGTATTTTAACATACGGATTTATTTTCATCCAACTCAGAACTATTCAATCAGAGGTGCAATCAATGAGATCTTCGAGAGGAAAATTCTCCGTCCTCAGCAAATGATAACAGATAAGGCTGTCTATAAATTCTTCTCAAACGGAAAGCAGTCAAGGCAGCACAATGCTCTTCAACTTCCTCGTGTCCCTAGCGACCTTGTTGGTCCACCACAAGGAGCCCCTGGTCAACGGGCCCCTTGATATTCCCCCCACCTCCCCTGTGCACCTTGAGCACGAGTTTATCCCTTATCCCGATGGACCCCAGACACCTGAGGAAGAAGGTAAGGTTATGGAAAACGCCCTTTTTAAAGACATTTTTGGACTTTTGTGGATTAACAATTGAATAGTGAATTAGTAATAGCACTCAGGTCAGTATGATATGAAAATTTTCAAGAGAAAAAAAAGTTTATTTTCTATCTGACAAAAATACGACAAATTTAAATACGGTTATTTGTAGAGAACATATTTTATTATAATAATAAAATAAACGTTTGAAAATTAGCAGAAGGAATAATTATGGTTTATTTATTGAATGTTTTTTATTGCAAGTTCAAGTGATAAAAATGTATTTTTTCCAATTTATTAAAAATTTCCAATATTTACGTTTTATTAATCAAAAGAAAAAATCGATCGAAAAATTATATAAATTAAGGAGAAATAAAAATCCTAATCAAAAGCAAACCTAAAATTTATCACTTTCAAAAATAACCAACTTTTGCTTTACTAATGTTATTTTTTATTTTGACTAAAAACTTGAGCAAAGAACTTAAAATGTTTTGGTATAAATACTAAGGTGTTCTCTACATTGAACTCATCTCATGCAACTAACTGCGTAATTGTCTGTTCTGTAAAAAGAAGTATCTCAACTTTAGAGAACATAGGTACAAATTAACATAACGTTGCTTTTAGAATGCCAATTATGTAAAATAACAGTACACTCGGTTGTTTTTCTTCTACAAAAAATTTATGAACATTTTCGTTATGATAGTCATGGCTGCCAGGGCTCTTCACGGATATCATTATGGAGGGGATATGATCTTACCAGATGCGTACAATCAAAGTGGAGTAAGTATTACAAACTGCCTTTAAATTCTGACGAGAACATGCGTGACGAGATTGCTTAAACGAAGCTTTTGTATCTGAAAGTTCTGTGACCTAAAACCCATGTAGACTGTGTCCATTATCAAAATCAAAATATTGGACATTAAATTATATAATTTGATAAAAAAAATGAAACGTACGGAGGAACTAATATTTTCAATACTAAGTCAGGTGGTTTTATAAAAAATTCCAACTCTATTTTGTCGTAGACATTCGTAAATAAATCTTAGAAGCTGCAAACTTCCTTGAACCAGGAACCCTCTTATTTAAAATGTTTTACAACTACAATCATTGTTACAAAATGCATAAATTTAAATGGTATGGTATTTGATCTTCTATTGTGAAACTTAAAAGTGGAAGTATTAAAGATCCATATGAGGAGCAAAAAAAAATCTTTTTATATACAGCCATTTTAGGTTCGTTTTTCCACACTTTTTCGTGATTACGTTTTCTATCTGTTTCTCACATTTATATTCAAATATCACACCAGAATAATTTAATCTGTATTTAAGAGAGAATAAAGTAAGAACAAATTCTATAACTCTTATTTTATCCTTGTATTATAAGGTTCCTACTTTTATTGTATATAATGTATGGCATAGTATATTTTATGTATATGTTACGGTGAAAGACCGAAAGCTGGAGAATGTCGACATTCACCGGTGAATGTCAACATTCACATAGTCGCTTGGTGTATGTCCGAAATATTTGCTAAATACCCTTATTTCGGACTTACGCCAGTGAATGTCGACATTCACCATGCACTAATGGTGAATGTTGAACAAGTCCGAGATTTATATTTTCTTCTCCGTAATTCAGTCGCGATAAATTTTTCGCCTCTCTTTCTGAGAGGAATGACTAAGAACTTAAAACACACAGTATACATTCAAAATGAGAAAGGAAAATAATAGAAGTTAAAAACTTACTTAATTATACAGTACGTTCTAAATGAGAAAATAAAATAATAGTAATAAAAAATTACTAAATTATGTGATTCAAATCTTATTTATTGCAACCACTTAAACTATTATGACACTTTTAATTGCACAAGAGGCCCTTGCTTTTACAACTGCATTTATTTGTGGAACACTTCCGTTTGCAATGACAGCGTGTATAGAACTTAAAACACACATTACACACAAAATGAGAAAGGAAAATAATAGAAGTTAAAACTTACTTAATTATACAGTACGTTCTAAATGAGAAATAAAATAATAGTAATAAAAAAACTTACTAAATTATGTGATTCAAATATTATTTATTGCAGAATGTACTGTGTGTTTTAAGTTCCATACACGCTGTCATTGCAAACGGAAGTGTTCCACAAATAAATGCAGTTGTAAAAGCAAGGGCCTCTTGTGCAATTAAAAGTGTCATAATAGTTTAAGTTGTTGCAATAAATAAGATTTGAATCACATAATTTAGTAAGTTTTTTATTACTATTATTTTATTTTCTCATTAAGAACGTACTGATAATTAGGTAGGTTTTTAACTTCCTTCGCCTCTTTGTTGGCTCCTCATCTCCTTTCGACCTCCACCAGAACATATCTGTGATTGTCGACATACACCGGTGAATGTCCGAATGTACAAGAATGAAATGAAATATTCGATCTTTCACCGATGTATTTGGTGATTGTTGACATTCACCGGTGAATGTCGACATTCTCCAATTTCGGTCTTTCACTGTAACATATATATGTTATGGGCAAAGTGATTAATCGGGCATTATTAATAATGCCCGAAGTAGAGGCGGGCAAAGTGATAAATTTCATTCATAAATTCCACTGAATTTATCACATTGCCCGGGCATTATTAATAATGCCCGAATTTATCACATTGCCCGTAACATATATAAACCCCTTGAAAGCAAAGTAAGCATATTGTTATCCCCTCTTTTAATTATACACTGGTGTGCAAAAATTAAGGATCGAACTATTTTTTCAATATAACACCTAGCATAATTATTTTTCATCCATGAAAATAATACCACAAGATGTTCAAGGAGTGGGAATATAGGGCGCGAGAACAAATTTTCCCTACCAATAATTAAGGGGGTAAATGGGCCCTCCATTGATAATGGAGTTCCATTACACATTTGGAGCAGTGACAGAAACGTCTATGTGAGAGGTATTTAACCGAAAATTTTATGTTGTTTGTAAATAATATGATTATTCTTGAACTAAACGCATGTTTTTAAATGTGTGTACTAATTTATAATAGTATTTTTTAGGTTTTATTGAGAGATATTGGTCTAATCATTATTTTTGGCAAATTTTAGCTTCTGGGTCATTTTTGGTATGTGGTATCTGACCGTCAACCATATTTTCAGTAGTTCTCACATGTGCTTGATCGCGTTTAGGTCTGTGAACCCGGAAAGTAACTTTATTCTTTCAAAATCGTGAGGGTTAGGAAATATTTTGAGGAAGCCAAATTGTGATTTTTCGCAGCTTTGTCATGCAGAAAGAGAAAATAAGGACCCAAAATGTCTTCTAACAGAAGCAAATGAGACATGAGAACACAGGTACACAATCGCAGACATCAGTGAAAATCTCTGTGGTGTGTAGGGGGTGCTGAAACGATGCAAAAGAATTGTATAGTTACAAAGGAAAAATTTGATGTCTTTAAAACTTATTTTAAAGTGAATGGAGATATTTTTACAGATATTTGTTTCTTTTCAGACATGAATAGGTTCATAAACACTAAAAAAATCCTTTTTTTAACGATTCTTTTGTGCCGTTTCAGCATCCCCTATCCCTATACACCACAGAGATTTTCACTGATGTCTGCAATTGTGTACCTGTGTTCTCATGTCTCATTTGCTTCTGTTAGAAGACATTTTGGGTCCTTATTTTCTCTTTCTGCATGACAAAGCTGCGAAAAATCACAATTTGACTTTCTCAAAATATTTCATAACTCACGATTTTGAAAGAATAAAGTTACTTTCCGGGTTCACAGACCTAAACTAGATCAAGCACATGTGAGAACTACTGAAAATAGGGTTGACGGTCAGATATACCACATACCAAAAGTGACCCAAGAGCTAAAACTTGCCAAAAATAATGATTAGACCAATATCTCTCAATAAAACCTAAAAAAATACTATTTAAAATTAGTTCACACATTTAAGAACATGCGTTGAGTTCAGGAATAATCATATTCTTTACAAACAACATAAAATTTTCGGTTAAATACCTCTCACATAGACGTTTCTGTCACTGCTCCAAATGTGTAATGGGACTCCATTATCAATGGAGGGCCCATTTATCCCCTTAAATTATTGGTAGGGAAAATTTGTTCTCCAACCCTATATTCCCACTCCTTGAACATCTTGTGGTATTATTTTCATGGATGAAAAATAATTATGCTAGGTGTTACATTGAAAAAACAGTTCGGTCCTTAATTTTTGCACACCAGTGTATAAGCAAATTTCCAACCCCATCATATTTTTGTGCATAACTGATAGAAGTAATGAATTTATTTTTACAACTTTAAACTTAATTTTAATGAAAAACTAACCCTGCTTGAAAAGAAAAAAATGTATGCTTGATTTCTTAATAAATGAATAATTAATTGTTTTTTAAATTTTCTTTGCGAATATCAAGAAATTTTTTGAAATAGTTTTTAAGTTCTTATACGTAGGTTAGTATCTCTTTTTCCTAAGGCTGGAGTACTTATAAGGCCCAAATACCGTTGGCCCGGATATCCAGGAGGAGCCGTCATCCCTTTTGTCATCGATAACTCTCTTGGTAAAGTTGATCTACAGTTGGGAAAAAAATCCGACTCAGTTGAGATTTCTGACGAACCACTTGAGTTAGGAAGACAAATAAGGTGTAATTTTTCATGTCATGAAGTATTCTTTCATAAAAAAATTTCGAGTTATTAGGGGGTCGTCTTCATATTAAACGAAACACTAACTTTTTTTTTCCTATGGGGACCCTCAATTATTATGCGTTTTTCTGAAAGAGCATCCCCATAAACCCCAAAATACCAAGTAATAGTACTTATCCATGTAAGTATCCAAATAGAAGCATAATATATTTTTAAAATGTCAACCGACAAATGTCAACCACAAATGCCATGTGAAATTTGTCAAAATGGTTTTTTTTTGTAAAAGTATGAAACTTTGAATTTAAATCAAATTTTTGTCCACAAACAAAATAATTATGCTTCTGTAGCGATATTTAATAGTTAGGTAATAGATAGATAACACTGGGCAACAATTTTTGACAAAGTTCGCCCAAAAATGATAAAAACAGCCATTTCCTATTGATTTTGATGTGCTAATTACGAATATCACCATAAAAATTCTGGGTTGGTTCTTGTTTCAGAAATACAGAAGGGTCATGATATACTGTGATTAGTGCAGAAATATTGCAATCTTTAAAACATAGCTCAGGATAAATTTATAATTTAGGCATAATGAATATGAGTAATATTTATTTAGAATGTCTTCAAGCATAAAACACATGCAGAAAACATGTTATAATACAAATTTTTTTTCGCTGTCATACAAAATTTTATCGTTATTTTGATGGAAATTATAGCATTGTGTTTCGCATGTATACAGAAGGTTTGATAGCATAAAAATGGTCTCAGACCATGTAAACAAGTCGCATCTTTGCAAAATAATTGTCAAAATTAAGTCAAATAATGATTTTGCTTCGAAATAGTCGTTAACTCCCTTCCATTCCCCTTAAATAGGTTGCGCGCATGAAAGATACTTATAAACACATTCAGAAACTCCTAAACCGTATTTAGTTTATGAAATATGATTTGCTTGTCTATGCTCACTTCAAGGAGTACTTAAACCGATACTTTCAACAGGAAGTTTAAAAATTTGGATGTTTCTTTGAGAATGAAACAGTCGGCTATAACTCTGTATTCAATAAAAGAAATCTGCGTTCAACTTTTGAAAATACAAATGTCATGAACATTGTAAACAGTCTAAATACCCTTTCTACACACTTAAGATATCTTATCTTACCAGCTCATCACATTAAATGCCATCTATAAGCTTTTTAAAAACTATTTTGGGAGCATTTGATCAGAGTAAATCAAAGTTCAACAAATATCTTAACAGCCACACATCTTATAACTATATAATTTAGGGACAAGCCCGTGGTGTATTTCTAAGTGTATATAAATGAGATTTAGCATAGAAAACCAGAACAAAGTCTGATAGTCTATGCTTGCAGTTGTAACCAACTTTTGGACATATTTTAGATCTATTCTAGACGTGAGTAGAATCAAAAGAGCTAGCAAACCTTTCAATTATATTTTGGCAAGACTATTTCATGTTTTCATGGTTATTTCTTTAAAAATTAAAGTGATAAACATCACTTAAAAGGCAATTTAAAGGAATTCTTGTGCTTCTGTCATACATAGTAAAATCTCAACTTTACAAAAAAACCGGAACCAAGATCGAAATTTTATTGCCATATTCGTGTTTAGCAGGCTGAAATTACATATAATTTGACATTTTCATCAATTTTACATTTTAACTGTTGCCCAGTGTAATTATCATCTAAGTTTGACCCAAAAATAAATTTTAAAATCTTTTAATATTTTTATGGTTATCGATTCTGGTAGTAATTTTATGAGGAAAACCAAAATTTCAGTCGATTTCATTTAATAGTTTTGGAAAAAACCGAATTAAACTAAATTCCCACTCTTTAAGGGATCGTATACCGCTGCCAAATGCATACCGGCGAACGCTCTTTCTGGAAACAGTCGCCTTATTTTAATCACCATAACTTAAATTAAAAAGCAAATTTAATTTGATATATATATATAGAGAGTATACGTCGGTAACGGGGTACCAGCAGCGTAAGCTGCTCCTGCCCCGGTAGCGGTCTAGCCTCGGTAGGCCCTCATTGGCTTAATTTGATATAAAATTTCAATAAATTACTTATAAATGTTTCAATAAACTTTAAAGTGGTAAGTAAAAGTGTCTTACTATCCCTACGTTTTTAGGAAACTTGGTATTTGGGGGTTTATTGGGATGCTCTTTCAGAAAAAAGCATAATAATTGGGGGTCCCCCATAGGAAAAAAAAACTTAGTGTTTCGTTTAACATGAAGACGACCCCCTAAGGACTCGAAATTTTTTTTCATTTAAAGAATACTTCATGACATGAAAAATGACACCTATTTGTCTTCCGAACCCAAGTGGTTCGTCAGAAATCTCAACTGAGTGAGATTTTTACCTCAAGTGTACAACCGTTTTATTTTTATGTAACTCTGATTGGCTTTAACACATTGATTTGAACAGGTCATGTATAGAGCATTCGCACATGACGTCACTTGAAGGACAAAAACAACGTTGCTAAGGCTGTTGTTAGGGGCGGGAACTAGAAGCATCCAATAGAAGCATTCGCACATGATGTCACTGGCGGGCAAAAACAACGTTGCTAAGGCAGTTGTTAGGCCGAGTCATGTAATTGAAAATGCTCTATAGGGAAAGATATGGATATCAAAGGCAATTATTTACTTTAAATATTCCACTGAATCTCTAAATTAAATGACTTTATTGCTAAAAATTATAATCTTAAGTACAGTTGGGGAAATAAAAAACGACTCAGTTGAGATTTCTGACGAACCACTTGGGTTAGGAAGACAAACAAGGTGTCATTTTTCATGTCATGAAGTATTCTTTAAATCAGGGTGGTCCAACCTTTACTTCCCCGAGTGCCAAACTAACATTAGTGTAAGAGAGTGAGTGCTAAGAAATAAAAAAAACGTATTATAACTAATTTAATATAGCACTCTATTTTAACAGGAGTTTCTAACTGATGCCCAAAGTGAATTTTAAACCAAAAATAACTTCCAAGGGGTGTCAGGGGTTCTTCCCTGAATTTTTTTTTGAAAATTAGACTCTAAAACCGGGTTTCTAACACTTTTCTGAAATAAAAATTGAAATGTGGATGATATTCTATATACTAGTTAGAATACGAATTTAATTTTGAGGCCGAGTGCCACGAATATTTCTTCGAGTGCCACTTGTGGCCCGCGTGCCACGGGTTGGACCACACTGCTTTAAATGAAAAAAATTTCGAGTCCTTAGGGGGTCGTCTCCATATTAAACGAAACACCAACTTTTGTTTTTCCTATGGGGACCCCCAATTATTATGCGATTTTCTGAAAGAGCATCTTCATAAACCCCCAAATACGTTTTACGTTTTGGGGGGTCTCCAGAGTGAGAAGGGTTAATTTTCTGTAAACACTATTTCTTAAAAACGGTGGGATAGTAAGACTTTTACTCATCACTTTAATGTTTATTGAAAAGTTTATAAGTAATTTATTGAAATTTTATATCAAATTTAAGTTTTAATTTAAGTTATGGTGATTAAAATAAGGCGACTGTTTCCAAAAAAAACCATTCGCCAGTATACATTTGGCAGCGGTATACGGTCCCTTAAAGAGTGGGAATTTAGTTTAATTCGGTTTTTTCCAAAACTATTAAATGAAATCGACTGAAATTTTGGTTTTCCTCATAAAATTACTACCAGAATCGATTACCATAAAAATATTAAAAGATTTTAAAATTTAATTTTTGGGTCAAAATTAGATGTTAATTATCTATCTATTAACCATTAAATATCGCTATAAAAGCGTAATTATTTTGTTTGGGGACACAAATTTGATCTAAATTCAAAGTTTCATATTTTTACGCCGAAAACATTTTGACAAATTTCACATTGAATGGTTGACATTTTAAAAATATATTATGCTTTTATTTGGATACTTTCATGGATGAAACTTGGTATTTGGGGGTTTATGGGGATGCTCTTTCAGAAAAACGCATAATAATTGGGGGTCCCCATAGGAAAAAATAAAGTTAGTGTACCGTTTAATATGAAGACGACCCCCTAAGGACTCGAAATTTTTTCCATTTAAAGAATACTTCATGACATGAAAAATGACACCTTATTTGTCTTCCTAACCCAAGTGGTTCGTCAGAAATCTCAACTGAGTCGTTTTTTATTTCCCCAACTGTACATCTTGAGTGCGAGCTTCCTAATTTCACTAGTCAACAAAATTGAATTTTTTTTCTGGCACAAAAGCAAAATTGGTTGATCCTAATAGAACTTTTTACGCTGAATTCAAATATGCACTTTGTTTTTCTCCATCATCCACAGTTTTTTTGTGACACGTATTTTAGTTTTGAACCAAATGTTGCTTTCCACGTACTATAGACCTGATAGTATTCAACTAACTTGAAGTGTTAAGTGTAAAGGTTGAGATTTTCTTCTGTGTATAGCATCAAATAGGTTCCATTAAAGTCTCCAGACGTAATCAGCAAGAATTCTAGACCCCCATTGTCCCTGCACCCCCACTTTTTTCTAAAAATTCACAAACAAACGGTTTTGTTTCAACAGCATCTAACAAAAATTATTATCATGAACAAAAATCATAGCATAAGATCCATAATGATGGTAACTATGGGATAAGTATTTAAATTTACCCTAACAAAAATTAAAAATGGTACAGAGACATTACACTAATAAAAGAGCTCTACACGCGTTCACACTCAATACTCGTGAGATACGTTTATAAAATAAAGCATTATAAGAAAACATTTATGTAATTAGTTATGATAGAATCATAAAGAACTTAAAGCATGATTTATAGAGTGTGTGCCAGAGCTTTGAATGGGATTGTTAGAGAGCAAGTAAGAGATTGTGACGTAGTGAAATTTGTTTCAAACGAACAGACCAATATAACCAAACAAAACTTTATTTATAACAAATTAAAGAACTTGAATTTAAACTTTTAAAAATTTTAATATTAAAAAAACAATTCGAGATGACCGGTGGCTCTCTCTCCGATTTCTCTTCTCTCCAACCATCACTACCCTATCGGCCAGCTCTTCAGCCTGGCTCTCCTCTCTACTCTCCTTCTTTAGCCTCTGCTTAGATCTTATATACTATACAGGGTGTATCTGAAATGGTGCGACAAACTTTGAGGGGTGATAGTACTCATCAAGACGAGCAAGAATTGGTATAGATAGGGGGTCGCAGTTACGCCGTTAAAGAGCTAGGACCTAATATGTAGTGCGAGTGCGTTTCAAAAAGCCGTTTTTAGAAGGCCTGTGTGACGAAACAAAACATAATAAAATGAAAAACATTATTGCATGAGGCACAGGAGTATCTGTACGACTTAAGGGGACTCAGTACCAAAAAAATATTTTTCTTTATTAACAGGATTTTATTATCTTTTTAGGTGTTAAATTATGTATTAACTTCATACTAATTCATATTTAGCGCAAAAAGCAAATTCCAAAATTTATTTATTTCAAAAATTTAAAAAAACTTCAAAAAAGTGGTCAAAATTAGCCTAACTTCAAAATGCTACTCCTCCCTTAATATACACTCTTTTCACTTGATATTTTTTCTCAACATAAATCAAACTTATATTGTTGCCTCTGCGTATGGAAATTTAAATATCTGCAAGGGTTTCGGAAAAATAAAAGAAAATCTGAAATTTGACATTTTTTTCCAAAAAATATGCTAAGTTTCTACTTTCTTGCTTTGTAAAAAATTTTCTAATAAATATATTTTAAAATCCATACGCAGAGGTGTTTAACATACATTACTGATAATGACTACCCAGTTTTGAGTGATTTGGACAATTAGAAAAAAAGCCTTAGGGTTTTAAACCATAAAAACCTTGTTTTGAGAAAAACCCATTTAAAGTTTGAAAATTATGCTTCAGTAAGCCTATATTCGGGTCAGAAAACCTAAAATTTTTTAAACTTAAAACCCTCATATCATTATGAAACTTAGTAAGAATAATTCTAAGGGTAGTTTCTTCGTTTTTATGGCAAAATCTCAAATTCGAAATTTTGACCAAATTTTGGTACTGAGTCCCCTTAAATCCTCAATGTGATAGAAATTGGACCACTTGCTAAACCGTGGGGTGAGTTTTAAAACGTGAAATATTTCTTTTAGCCAAAGAATGGAGTTCCTTTGCATTAGTGTAATGGTTGTTAGAAAAATGATGATCGGGGAAGGAATTTTCAATGATCATACATTGATCATTGAAACTGTATGATCATTGAAAATTCCTTCACCGATCATCATTTTTTCTAAGTACCATTAAGGGAACTCCATTCTTAACGGCCTTTTGAAACGCACTCGCACTACATAAGGTCCTAGCTCTTTAACGGCGTATCTCCGACCCCCCTTTCTATACCAATTGTTGTTCGTCTTGATGAGTACTATCACCCCTCAAAGTTTGTCGCATCATTTCAGATACACCCTGTATAAGCTTTAATGAACAACGTCACAGGAGTCCCGGGCCAAGAAGTCCCGCATACCTCTAGACGTCACAAAGAGGAACCGCAGCGACCTTATACAGGGTGATTCAGAAAAAGTGTTTCATAACTTCTAGTGGAGGTAGGGTACATCATGACGAACAAGAATTGATATAGGTTAGGGGGCCGCAAGTGGGGTCTAAGGGGTTAAAATCACGGGTGAAAATTAGCAAAAAACCTCGCATATCTGGGCGGAAAGAGATACAATTGTTCGATTCCGGCATTTGTTACATTCAATCAATTCAAATTTTTCATGTAAAAACGAGATGAAAGTGTTTATTCTAATTAAAAATAGACCAATAATTGAATGAGGCATGCGTTGAAGTAAGATTAAAGTTACAATTGTCCCTTGGTCAGACTTTAGTTCTTTGCGTCGTATAACTCCAACCAACCAACCAACCAACCAACCAACAATACTCTAGTATTAAGATGTTTTTGTCGTGACACTTTCTACTGCAGTCTATCAACTTACAACGCATGTCTGTTTCATTTATTGGTCTGTTTTTGATTAGAATTTCATCTAATTTAGAATTAGTTTTTGATTAGAATTTCATCTCGTTTTTACATGAAAAATTTGAATTGGTTGAATGTAAAAAATACCGGAATCGAACAATTGTATCTCTTTCTGCCCAGATAATTCAAGTTTTTTTTGCTAATTTTCACCCGTGATTTTAACCCCTTAGACCCCACTTGCAACCCCCTAACCTATATCAATTCTTGTTCGTCTTGATGTACCCTACCTCCCCTAGAAGTTATGAAACACTTATCTGAATCACCCTGTAGAATCCCAGTCACAGAGCAGAATTAGACACATCAATCATGATGCCACAGCCCAGTCACAGAGTAGAACTAAGACGCTTCAAAATCACGACGCCACAAGATGCTGGCTCAATCTTCTCGTATGGCAGATTCAGGCTCATGGATCGTTCCTGGTGGATGGAATAATGAACGATAATACTATTTTTAGGTCTCATAAGAGATTAATTGAATGTAGGTCTGAGAATCCTTAAAGTTAATCCATTCATTCAATATTTTTTCTCTCTGAATAGCCACAGCATGATTGGCGCAGCACTGTCATCTTTAGAGAGCGAAATTGGACCCAAATTACCTTCTAAAAGCAGGTAGAAATAAAGAAATGGGATTTACTATAATAGATACCCATAAAAATCATTATAATCATCAAATAAATAATTGAAAATTTTATTTTGTATTAATATATTGCTATTATTGAAAACATATACTAAGTATAAGTATTTTAAGAAGCAATATATAAAAAATTGAATAGTGCGAAATCTGTGGGTGATAAAATAATTCTGATTTCAGATCTGAAATCAGCGTAAAAATTTACCCTATAGAAACATTATAAAAAAGTATCTTGTGCCAAAAACTTTGTTTAGCCGTGTTATTAAAAGGTAGATTTCGAAGATCGTTTTTCTGCACACAATCAACTATTAAGGAAAAACACGTTTTACAGGTAAATACTTTGCTCTTGAGCCCTCCGAAACGAGGATAAGCTACCTCAATGGAAAATTTTTTATCAAGAGGTACATTTCATACCTTATATCATGATAATATTTTATGTTTCACAAGAGGTATATTTCTCAAGCCTCACGTCCTGGGCACTTTTACCCTCCACATCGGGTAAAAGTACGTGTTTAATTTCTTATTTTCTTTTTTAAATGTTGCTTTGTGTGCTAACACAATCAATACAATCAAATGTCAACTTACAATAAAAATGTATAAATATTATAAATGTCAATGTTATGAGATATTTGAGTTCTTTTAATGTTACCATAAGCTCAATAGAATAAGCTTAATTAAATAAATAAAAAACGGGCCTTTACATTTTGGAAATAAAATTTCTGCGTAATAAAAGGAATTTTACGTAAAATGTTTGTATAATGATCCAATTAATGTTAGTCTCTTGGGCTACATTTTGGAACCTGACATACTTGATCAAGTAAATTAGAGTAGGCTATTCTCCCATCATTCGACCTATATCATATATGTCAAACTGTTGTTCTTTGGATGAATACATTAGTACTATTCGGGGAATTTCCTTTAAAATATCGTGTCGTTGCAGCCAATGCCCACACCATAATCAACCGAGCCTTGGAATACTACCACAAAAACACCTGTATCCGATTCAAAAAGAGGACCAACGAGAAGGACTTCGTCAGGATATACAAAGGAAACGGGTAAGGTGTTTCACTTTCCCAAAATTTATTTTCGTATTTTCAAAATCTCCACTCCTTTCCCATGTTAATTTTATTTAAGGACTGAATGAAATGTAATAGTATTGCATCTGAAAAGCGTTTTCATAATATGGGTCATTCCAAAAGGGAAAATACAAATTTGTATCAATAGTTTCAGAGTTAAGGCTCTTTAAAGTGTTACCCACTTTTGACTTCACGCGGAAGATCCGGCCTCGTGTTTAATTGCATTTTACCTTACCAAACTTTTGTTTCTATAAGTAAAAGCTTAAGATTTCATTTAGATACAGTCAATAGTCTACACTCTACAGAATCGAATGGCACCGTAAGTTTGTAATACTGGAACTCTTTATATATCGTGATAAAAATGTCGCTTAAACACAAAAAAAGTTTTTATCACAGTGTCTTAAAAAACTCATGAAACAAAATATCTATGAATATTTTTCAACAAACTATACCTCACTAGAAATAAGAAAAAAATTTCTATCCACTTTATCGTTAATGCTCAATGCTCATACAGAAAAAACTACTGCACCAAATGATATTAAATTTGGTAATCTTTTAAAAAGGATTTTGATTTCATTTTTTTATTACGAAAAAAATTAGTTTGAAAACACACAACCAGAGGTAAGGGCACTTTGTCATGCAAAATTTTTTTATAAGGTTAGTTTAAGACTTCACAAGTAAACCTGTAGACGCTATAGGACCTCTTAAAACCAAAACCCCACCGATTTTTTTTACTATATTTGAAAGAAAATTTCTTTTTTCTTTCTAGTACTGTATAGTTTATTGGAAAATATTCATAGAAATTTTTGTTTCATTCGGTTTTTTAAGACACTATGAGAAAAAAAAACCTATTTTTGTATGTTTAGGCGGAATTTTAACCGCGATAAAGAGTTTGAATTTAAAACTCAATCAATAATCTCTGCTGTAACTCTCACTTTCAGTGTAACTGATGACTCTGATCTTCTCCTGCAGATGCTGGTCTCATGTCGGTCGCAAGAGGGGAATGCAGGAGCTGTCTCTTGGAGAGGGCTGCCTCTTTTTCGGTGTGATAGTGCACGAACTGGGACACGCTGTCGGTCTGGTTCACGAGCATCAGAGATCCGACAGAGACAAATGGATCAAGATCAAATTTGAAAACGTTAGGGACGGTGAGGAATCCTCCTCACTATCCGAATTTCAGATTCTGAATCAAACAAACAACGGCAGGAGGCCATAAGTGGAACTTTCCAGTAATATTTTAAAGCTATATCTGGAGCAGTGGTTCCCAAAGTGGGTTCCGTGGAACCCTCGGGTTCTACGAAAAAATTTAGGGGTTCCGCGTGACAAATTTTATCTCCTTAAAGAAAATAAGAAAGGTGTTTTTTTAACATCATTCATCAAAATCATCAATCATTCATCAGTTCATCAAAAAGGAAATCCTACCAAAAATATGTATTAAATTAAAAATGTATGTCCGAAATTCGGATTAGGTGTACCAAAGCAAGTTAAAACCCTCTTTTACAGTCAAATTTCCAAAAATTTTATGGGGGTGGACCCCCAGACCCCCCTGATGGTTCTTGGAACTCTCTTAATCACAACTTTTTTAACATTAAGTTGGCTTGTTTCATTTAATATCAGAAATTAAATTGGGAAAAGTCGTTGAATAAAAAATATTCAGGGTTCCGCGGTCATTGGCAAAAAATTGGGGGGTTCGACGAGCAAAATAGTTTGGGAACCACTGATCTAGAGGGACTAAGAAGGGTTGCATGGTCTTCCGCAGAAACGTTAAATACGAAGAAACCTCCAAATATAAGGCATAAAAATGGAAAATAATATGGAACGCCAAGTCGTCCCCCGGTTGTGGGGCGAGTTGAGATAGTCGAGGGCTCATTTGAGAACTACTAATTTTCACAAATTAACTCAAGACTATGTTGATTTTTAAGTTAACTAAACGCTTAGTAACATTAGGAACCCAGTGTATATTTTTAGCCCAAAGGTTAACCTATCCACATCAGCATTCAATATAGTCTCTCTAAGTATTATAGAAAAAGCTTTACCCACAAAAAAAAATTGTGCCAACTAACCCCGGTCTCCCCTATACATATAACGCATTATGGCGGATTTATACCACCTCGTCAAAAGCGTCAAAAGAGGTTAAAGCGGCAAAAGCGGTGAACAGCGATCGTTTCCTATATTAGTACTTTTAAATCGCTGTTCACCACTCTGCCGCTTTAACCTCTTTTGACGCGGTGGTGTAAATTCACCATTAGAAGCAAACGAAGCATGCAGAACTCTTTCTCGAAACAGGATCGCATTAAAATGCTAATCTGGTTTATTTATTGAGTTAAAGCGCAAACGAGTTTCCTAGGATGTCTGGGCGAGATGTATACAGGGTGATTCAGATAAGTGTTTCATAACTTCTAGGGGAAGGTAGGGTACATCAAGACGAACAAGAATCGGTATGGGTTAGAGGGTCGCAAGTGGGAAGGGGTGAAAATCACGTTGGAAAATTAGCAAAAAACGTCGCATATCTGGGCAGAAAGAGATACAATTGTTCGATTCCGGCATTTTTTTACATTCAACCAATTCAAATTTTTCATAAAACAGACCAATAAATGAAACAGGCATGCGTTGTAAGTTGATAGACTGCAGTAGAAAGTGTCACGACAAAAACATCTTAATACTAGAGTTTTGTTGGCTGTTTGGTTGGTTGGAGTTATATGGCGCAAAAAACTAAAGTCTGACCAAGGGACACAATTGTAACTTTAATCTACCTACAATGCATGCATGTTTCATTTATTGGTCTGTTTTTGATTAGAATAAACACTTTCATCTCGTTTTTAATTGAAAAATTTGAATTGGTTGAATGTAAAAAACGCCGGAATCGAACAATTGTATCTCTTTCTGCCCAGATATGCAAGGTTTTTGGCTAATTAACCCTAACCCCTTGATCGTCTTGATGTACCCTACCTCTCCTAGAAGTTATGAAACACTTATCTGAATCACCCTGTGTAGTTCCAATCGACCATGTTTCCATGACAACTGAATGAACGTTTCGTTGCAGACCAATTATTCAACTTCCGTTTCACTCGAGACTTTATGACAGAGATACTGTTGACGCCGTACGACTACAACTCCCTCATGCACTACGGCAACTACGCCTTCTCCCAGATACCCAACTTTCTCATGACCATGGGGGCCAAGAATGGACAAAAGTTGCTCGAGCCCTTCCAGAAGACAGGATTCACCGACACTGACATTTATAGCATCAGGAAGCTCTACCAATGCTCAAAGGCGGCTCGTGGGTAGTTCAAATGGGGGTTTACAATTGTATTTTTAAAATTCAATTAAGTAATAATCTCAGAAATAAATCACAATTGTGAATATTTCTGTATGTATGTATTTCTGTATGGTGTAACATTAATATTATAATTATTCATATTATTGGTGACGAAAAATAAATTTCACAAGTATGAGTTATTTTATATTTAGAGTAGGGTTGAGTTATTTGTGAAAGATGCAGATGTTTCAGTTCAAAAACTATAATTTTACTCAACGCCATATTAAAAAATTCCATAACCAATAACAAAAAATATAATTATTAAAAATTAGAGTTGATAAAAAGATTACAATTATATTTTCAAAAAGTATTTTTGGTTATTCCTGTTTGATCCCCTGAGTGTTGAGTTTACCATATTTGGCATAAAACCGCTAAAAAGGTGAAATATTGTTAGTTACGCTTCAGTTTTTTCTTAGAAATCATACTAAAAGTATTAATAAAATAAATAACTTTTAAAAAGTATCGTTTTTAAAATATTATTATGTATGTGTTACCTGTCAGTTACTTTTTAGGCTTTCCATGCTGTTAATTAATAAAAATACTTTAATTCCCATTTAATATGTTGATATTCTTAAGTTAATTTTGTCTTGATTCACTATAATGTGTTCACTTTATGAACAAACAACTGTTTCTCTATAAATACATTGGATTTCTTAAGCTTAAGTCAATTATTTTGATCTGGTTGATAACGGACAGGATATTTTGTAATGAACTAGGCTAGGCTGTTGTACACTATTAATTATTCAAAAAGTGTTTGATCAATTGTATTTCTCTGTACTTTCAGTTATTGTAGTTATATTGTACCAGTTATTTAATTTATTGTAGACATAGATTTTATTAATCAATACAAAAATTATTTTAATTTACACACTTTTCAATAAAAATTGTAAATAAAAAACTTTTGCATATCATCTTCATTTCCCATGATATCTTCCTAAAATTCTATATTTACCATCACTTTTTCCTTTTAAAGTTTTTACTGATTAATGAATGCCTTGAAATGCAAAACTGGGACCTAAATATACAGTGAAAGGATTAATTTATATTCCTACCGGAAAGGTTTGAACATTTTACTACCAGTCAACTTCCAGTAGAACTCGTTTATAAAAGAATTTTTACAACTCCATTTAAAACGAAAAACGTGGGGATCATGCATTATGTATCTGTACACGATAAAAAAATAGCAGCATGAGGAGTGCTGAGAGAATCAAATACCTAATGATTGATATCCACGTTTTTTGTCTTAAGGAGTTATAAAAATTATGTTATACTTTTTAGTACATTTTAAAAACGTGTTTTTTAAAAAGATTTTTTTTATTCCATAAATTAGTATAGATATAGATAGATTTGGTATATTATCATTATCTGATACAATGGAATTGTTGCAATTATCCTTAATATTATGCTGTTCGCGACCACTGGTCACTTTGAAAATACACATTCGGGCAAATGAGTGCAGGGAGAACAAACGAGATGTTAATATTGATATTTAAAAATGGACGGATATCGGTCTAATAGTGCGACTTTCTGGGAACAGAACATTTTTTGAAGTCAAACTGTAATGATTGCGAAAAATTTGAAGGAAGGGACGAAAGCGCATCACTAAAAAAAGGTCATAAATTATCGAGGGGATCAAACAGGACAAAATTTGACAAGGGGATGAAAGCGGAAGAGATGAAACAGGACATCACCCAAGCGGTTTGGGTTTTTTCGGTCTCACGTGCGAATAAGGAAAGAAAAAAAATTGACTATCATTTATTCCATTAAAACTTTCGCGTTTCTGGCAATAAATTTTTCTTACAGACAGGAGAAAGAGAGGGACTAGAAAGATGATTCTGAGCATGAAACAGAAATTGAGAATGATCTATATTTCATTTTTCAGATTTATTTATCTTTATATTCGATTTTAGTTCTACGTTTTCACCAGAGGTTCACGTGCTCATGTGCTCCTATGGACGAGCCACCACTGCCAATGCTAGAATTGTTGTCGGACTGTTCGGCACGGAGGGTACTTTTTTCTTGTCGAATAAAGTGATGTTTTTTGTTGAAGAGTTCTGTGTACTTCATTTATCAGATTATCCTCGTAGAAGTAAGAAAAAAGGGATGTGCCCTTAAAAGATTTCGTTTTAGTAACTAGAGAATGTTGGACAGATTCTGGAGTGTGTGTGTAGTGTATATGAGGAAAGAGAAATCCCTTCACATACTGTCGTACCGCGAGGAGAAGAGCTTTGAACAGGGTTGCCGTGAGTAGACGAGTCCAAAAGAAGAGGGAAGCTGGTATGAATTGAACGGCAATATTTGGGTTTTTAAGCGTACATTTGGCGAATGAGAACACTCGTTTCGCGAATGAAAATAAGATAATCATATTTTATTAAACTACATTAAAATATAGATTATCTTTGAAATTTCTAGTTAATAAAAATCAAAAATACCTTTAGGCATGAAACATTTTTGTACGTTTAGTATGCTTTTATATTGCTATTTTGAGTGAATTAGTTATATATTTAGTTTTATATAAAATAGCTCATATCACTTAAATTAATAATTTTATAACTTAATCACCATACTTGAAATTTAAATGAGGCGTTAGAAACTTGTAAAGAGACAAAATATAGAAATATTTATTAATTTTTTAAAAAATATTTTATAACATTTAAATACAATCTAATGCAATTCATTGTCACTAGAACTGCAGAAACTATCAGTGTTTGACAAAGATTCTGAATCGCTGTCCGACAAAATTAATCACTAATTCGTCTACAACATCTTCGATCAACCCATCTTTTTCCCATAATCGCTTTCTATATTTTGTACAGTCGGCCGCAAAAAAAAAAGGTTATTACAGAGACGATTGTGAACGATCGGATGGGGTTAGAAAGATAATTTAATCGCCAATTTTCATGAATTAATGTCTACTTTAAAAGAAGATATGATTAAATCAAATAAAATTAAAAGTAACTACTTGATAGGATAAATGATAAGCAACTTGAGAGTTTAAATAGAAAGATTAATGAACACGGTAACTATAAATCAAAAAATTATTAAATATCCAAAATAAAATCATATAAATTGATGTAAATCACATAAAATAATATCAAATTACAAAGATCAGATTCGGTGAAATATTTAAGATCAGTTGAAAAAGATCAGATCAGTTAAAATATATTAGATCATTTAAAATATATTAGATCAGTTAAAATGGGTCAGGTCAGTTAAAATAGATCAGATCAGTTAAAATAGATCAGATCAGTTGAAATATATTAGATCAGTTAAAATAGGTCAGGTCAGTTAAAATAGATCAGATCAGTTAAAATAGATCAGATCAGTTGAAAAAGGTCAGATTAGAAATATTTAATCAAATCAGATGTAATGCAAAACGAAATTCCAAAATTCGTTACTCTAGAATTGAAAGAGTACACAGCTGAAAGATAGCCACTCAGATTTGGCTCGGAACCTTTATTTTAGCGCCAAGTGAATTACCATCACCCCCTAAATTCAGTGGAATAATCCGTTTCTATAACAACAGCAGCATCATCGTATGACGTCAATAGCTCTTCTCCTCGCGGTACGACAGTACTGAAATAACGCTTAAAAGTTTCTATTTTTGACACGAAACATAAATCAGCGTTACGTAATTTTTATTTTCAGGGATATCTTAATTATATAGTATTTGAATGGGTGGCTGGAAAAACGCTGCATGTCATTTTTTTTCACAAAGTCGGTTTTTGATGGAAAAACCATCTGTGGCACTTGCTTGATCGAATCCAATCTTGAAGTAGTTAGTTTTCAAACCGCTAAATAGCCTATAATGTTTCATGTTTCCAACATGAAAAATGTTTCATGTTGGAACCGCTGAGTTTGCAACTGAGTTTTATTTAGTGCAAAAACTTTATATGTTGCTCTTTAGTTTGCCAGCTGCCGTTTTAATTACTTTTTGTACATATTTCACTCTCCTGTAAAATTGAACTTCCGCTACATGCAACGTTTTTCCAGCCAGGTATTTATTTAGTTATTAAATCATTAGTTAATAAACTAAAAATAGAAAACCGAAGAGGCAATTTTTAAACAAGTTTTGAAACAGATAATAATTTAACAATATTTATTAATAAATCTTCCCCCCTCAAAGGTAATAAATCTCAAAAATTTACTGATGTAGGCTATTGAAAGGAAAAAACCTAAAAGTTTTTAAAATATTCAGACAATTCAAAAACACATAATTAAATTTTTTATGCCTATTATACTTGATTTTAATGCTTACTTACTTTTTATGCTTATGCAATTTTTAAATTTGAAAAAAAAAACCATTATACAATTTAAAACAAATGAAACGAAATCTTACCTCTAACAAATTATAAAAGAAGTGATTTAAACGATTTCCACCTAGAGATGTTTTACATAATAAAATAGAATAAATATCGACTCATGTGATGAAAGGTTTAGCTTTAGACGCTAGAGAACGCTTTTTATTGGGAAGTTTTTGTTCGATTGGAGGGAAAATCCAAAAAATGTCACTCGTATCACCAAAAAGCAGGGGTGGCTTAAAGGGGGGGGGCGGAGGGGGCGACCGCCCCCCCCCCCCCGAGAAAAATCCCCAAAAAGTAGTTTCGGAACACTTTATGGCATGCTAAAATTCAAAAATTTCCCGGGGGAGGACCCCCGAAACCCCCCTCTGCTTTCTTTGCCTATAGAGTAGTTTAAGTCATTTTCTGTGATGATAAGATAGAAGTTCTTATTCCCGAGCGTATCCGAGGGGAGTTTCCCTGGTCCGGACCCCCTATTGAGCCTGACCTTAAACTTTTTAAACCCTATTTTAGATGTTATAATTATGATTAACAACTCAACAGAGGACGTCTATACCCCTCAAAAGTGTCTGAAAAACACTTTTGTGCTTGTTAAACTTTAACAAAAATTAAGGGGAAATCCCCAGTACCATGCCATGGGCCAGAGCCAGAGGCGTATAAAAGGGAGGTTAAAGGGGCCCGGCCTTCCCTTCAAAAGTCAGACAGAGTTAAAAAAAAGAGTTAAGAAAAGAGTTAAAATGCTGTTTTTAAGGGTCAAATTTCCAAAAAATTCCCCAGACCCCCCTTTTCACTTGGAATTCTATACTGCCCACAAAATTTTACGTACAAATATTTTAAAATTAATGTATCCCCTTCTCCACTATTTTTAAACTTATTTTATATCAGTTTAAAGTCTCAAAACAGCTTAACAGTATACTAGATTTAAAAACATTATTTTAAACAAAATTATATGCCAGGGTGGACCTACTGTATATTGAATATTCCATCTAACCGCCCCCACCCACAAAATTGCATTAATCCGCCACTGCCTAAAAGTAACCTGTTTTGAAACAGGATACTAGCAGAACTTCTTTAATAATATGCTAAGTACATGCAATTATTTCTTCATACTCCAATGATAATTAATTAAATGCACGATTAATTAATGTGGAGCTATTTTACGTTAATTTCAGTTTCAAAAAAAAGTTTTATCTGATGAAACGTTTTAGAAAAACAAGTCATTCAATGAGGGAATTGCATAGGTGAGGGATTTGCTTAATTTTACACTTTTTTGATACGTTATAGTTTAAAACTCTCAAATATCAGATTTTAAAGTTCAAAAGTATGTTTTAAATAACTTAAAATTCGATTTTATTTTTGCCAAAACACTAGTAAAGTCATGTGATCAAAAAACGGGATTTGATGTCACAGCGCCGTCGAAACTAGTGAATTGTTGAAAATAAAAGAAATCAGACTTATCATAAAACCAAAACACGCATAAAACTCGTCTCTTTCTCTAGTGAACGGCCAGAAAAAGAAAAAATTAAAACTTTGAATCCTAATAATTCCAAAACCAATTAATATTTTTTGAAAAACAAAACGCCAATCTTTTTATAAAAAATTGTTAAAATGAAGAACCGCTACAGCTAAAACTATACTGCTTTGTTGTATCAAAAAAACCTAGAGCTCGTGCTAATCGTGCTATTATTACTTTTCTCTTTTTTTTTAAACGAGTCATTGTTCTTTGTTATGATTTTTTACCTGATGTAACTTATTTTTCCATTTTCCATTTAATGTTTTTAGTTATTAATAAATTTTTTATTAATAACTATTGAAGTGCGAATTATTCTGTCAAGAGGTTATGGGCCCAGACACGCGATAATGGAGCTATTCACCACAGATAAACTTCAAGGCCAGGAAAACTGGGTGAGGTGGAAATGGATGGTGGAGGGGCTGCTAATGGAAAAAGAATACGCCCATGAGGTGTGCACCGGAGAACTAGAAAGGCCAGTTCTGGATACCGGGGATGCTGCATCAGTTGGTAAATATGATAAAGTTTTGGCGAAGTTCAATAAGGGGAACAGAGCCGCGAGAGGCATTTTTTCTCGTACTCTGGATTTTAAAATTTGTGACTTGGTGTCCATGTGCAAAAGTTCCAGGGAAATTTGGTTAAAGTTGCATGAGCTGTTTGAGCAGCGAAATACACAAGCTCAGTATGCTTGCCAGCTGCAGTTTTCATCTTTCGCCAGGGATCCGGAAAACAGTATGGCAATGCACATTGCTAAGCTGGAGCATCTCGTCTCAAGAATGGCAGATTTGGACATTAAACCAAATGACTTTCTAATCATGAGCAAACTTCTTGAAACCCTGTCAAGTGAATATGAGCCATTGAAAATGGCTTGGTGTGTAAGATTTCCAGAGCAACAGACACTCGCAGAGTTGAAGAAACTGTTGATATCTGAGGAGCAGAGGAGAGCCACAGAAACCTCCCGAGATGCTGAGCTCTCAGCTTTATTGTCAAAAGCCAGCTTGGGGAAAGTACAATCTAATGCCAAGCATACCAACCCGGTAAATAAACAGGGGAAGATGAAATGTTTTAAGTGTGGCGAAAGTGGACACATTAAAAGAAACTGCCCCATGAGAAACAACTATCAAGAGAAAAACTCTCACAGTGATTAAGTGTTTGTGACAGAGTCTCTCGTGGCAAGTAGTGATGATGTGTGGGTTATCGATTCAGGAGCTACTCAGCATATCACCAACAAAAGTAGCTACTTGTTCGATTATGTGGAATACCATTGCCCCTTGGAGGTCCATGTTGGAAATAACTGTGTAATGAAAGCATTTGGACATGGAAAGATCTCTGTCAAGATGCTGGTATATGGATCGTGGAAACAAAGCATGTTGGTGAATGTGTTATATGCTCCGGACGCATCAAGAAATTTGTTTTCTGTCAGCCAGGCCTTGGATCATGGGAAGGAATTTAACATGTTTAGTGAGAAATGCGAATTTGTCAAGTCAAACAGAGTAGTTGCGGTAGGAATAAGATGTGGAAATTTATTCAAGCTACAATGCCAAGTAATGATGCCTGAGGCGGAGACTGTTATCACCACTGTTCCCTCACTTGAAGCTAATTTAAATGAGACGCTTCAACTCTGGCATGAGAGACTTGGGCAAGAACAAGTAACAGGAGAGCTTGAGAACAAGCAACAGGAAAAGAAGTTACTTCTATCTCAGAGAATTAAAGTGCAGGATGACAAGGAGTTCTGTGAGGCTTGCATCGTCGGAAAACAACACAGACAGCCGTTCCTTAGTCCTCAACAACGAGCAAAGGAAGATGGAGAAATAATTCATTCTGATGTCTGTGGTCCTACAGAGGAAAAATATAGGGTTGAATCAGTGTCAACATCGGCTGTTGTTGGACTTGAATTGCCAAAACCAGAAAATGATCCAAACCCTGACTCGACTGAAGTGACCCCGCTTCCCGATAGTGCTGAATCTGAAAAGGATCCGGATCCGAAGAATGCATCAGAGGAAAAGCAGAAAGAAGGTCATCAACTGAGAAGCAAGATGAAACTAAAGGCACCCAAACGTCTCATTGAATGCTGTATTGGCATTGCAGAGCAGGTAGAACCTGAACCCTACCATCAAGTCGTTAAGTCGGAGAATGCTCTCGGGGTGCTGGAGAGATTCAATATGGAGGAGTTGGATCCTGTGTCAAAAGTCAAGCGCATACTCAAGTATGTTGGAGGAATATCAGGCCGTGGTGTGTTGTACAAGAATGGCCCTCAATCAAGTGTTTCGGAGTCTTACAGTAATGCTGACTATGCCAGTGTCACAACTACCAGGAAATCTGTCTCTGGTATCTTCTTCAAATGTAGTGGAGGAGCTATTGGATGGGTAAGCCGTCGTCAGCAATGTGTAAGCACCACTGAGGCAGAATATGTGGCTGCAAGTGAGGCTACGAAAGAGCTGATCTGGCTGAAACGCAAGATTTATCCCCCTTGTCAGCAGTCCCAGTTCTACAGGTTACCAAGGAACGAAAACACCAACTGGCCGACATTCTGACTAAGCCACTGCCTAAGAAACGCTTTGAACTATTCAGAAGTTCTCTTGGTATTTTTTAAGTTAAACTGTTAAAAATAATATAGAGCATTTTCAATCACATGACTCTGCCTAACAACGGCCTTAGCAACGTTGTTTATTCGCCAAGTGACGTCATGTGCGAATGCTGCTATTGGATACTTCTATGTCCCGCCCCTAACAACAGCCTTAGCAACGTTGATTTTGTCCTCCAAGTGACGTCATGTGCGAATGCTCTATTTGTAATTTTTTTGAGTTTCGATTTGTTTAGTTGTAGGTTCTAGGGGGAATGTTAAAATGAAGAACCGCTACAACTAAAACTATACTGCTTTGTTGTATCAAAAAAACCTAGAGCTCGTGCTAATCGTGCTATTATTAATTTTCTCTTTTTTTTTAAACGAGTCATTGTTCTTTGTTATGATTTTTTACCTGATGTAACTTATTTTTCCATTTTCCATTTAATGTTTTTAGTTATTAATAAATTTTTTATTAATAACTATTGAAGTGCGAATTATTCTGTCAAGAAAAATATTTGTATGTGTCTTTAAAATATCATAGTTTTTTAGTTAAAACTTTGTGAAGAATACCAGAATGAAGCAAGCTAAGCATACAATAACATAGCGGGTCCAAGTGGGTCCAAGCGCTGTGACGTCACACAGCAGCCATAACGAAATTACTGTTTTTCCCTCCAATACTGGAAACGACATTTTAAAAATTAATATCTTGGGGAATAGTTTTCCGATTTCAATAATTTTTACGTCATTTTTCATGGATTTTCATCCTCTATCATAATAAAATTTAAAAAAAAAACGTGCAATTCCCTCATTACATCCATGCACTTCATAACATAATAAAAGCTTGTATTACGTGTTTGTATTCCCCCTGAGCAATACTGATGCCTATGACAAAATCTTAATCAGAAAAATAAAGATTTGAAGTGGTGTTCCGATTCACCCCTATCTAGGGGGGTGAATCGGAGCAACATGAAAATTAATAAAAAGGGCCTTTTTAGAACATTTTTTACTGCTCAAAATTGAAAGAACAGAACGAGCGAATATTCCAGTCAAACAATTTCACCAATTTGTTTTTTATTACTTAATTTTACCTTGAAAAATGTTCCGATTTACTCATTTTTAAGGTACTTTACTTTTAAATGATAGATTTTAGGGCGAAGAATTTCAATTAGTTGGGAGTTGTTTAAAAATCGCATTCAACAAGAAGAGGGATCCTTCGAGATGAAAATAAACATATTCCTTTTTCCTATGTACTGGGTGATTTATTTACAAAGGGACACGAAACATAATGACAGTTGAGTCACGGTTTTCAAACCACATCAGGCGAAAAATAAACGAGATACGTTTGAAGTAAAAAAGAAATTAAGGAACACAATGATGGCTTGATTTCCATAGTGGGCAGTATACTACCTCTAGGGGCATTGAAGCTATCTAAGGGGGCGTTGACTACTTTGAAATTATTGATAAATTGTTATTTTTATCATTCTATATTAAAAAAAAGTAACAGTGACCGCCACCGCCGCTGATTTTGAAAATTTTATATTTGAACCCGTTGAACTCTCAAATGCATGGGTTTTTTTGTAACAAAGGTTTTTCTTTGTTAAAAAAAACGCATGCAACGTTTTTCCAGCCACCCATTCAAGTGTAGACAAATGTTCGAGGATCGTTTTCGTTCTAAAAGCTAATAGATGAGATAATTAGTTGGGAAAAAAATTCAAAACCCCTTAGAGTTGTTTAAAATCCCTGTTTAAGAAGCTAAATTCAAAACTTTTACGAGGGAGGAACCTCTTTACCTATGGTTTGGTATATTTATATTTTTAGTGGGGTTTTTTTTGGCTGAAAACAGAAGAAACAGATAGTTTCAATAATGAATAGCATGAATGAATAGAATGAATTTAGCAAAGAGGGAGATGATTGGAAACGCCCAGATTACATCCTATTTCCATTTGTATATTGGAAGATTTAATGCTTTTGAAGTTTCTAATATAGCCTATATTGTTATGCGATCTCAGCTAAGATCTATATTCTCTCTGGGGTATTTCAGAATAATTTGATTTCAGATTAATATTTAAAAATATATCAAATACGTCTCCTAGAAATAAAAAGTTAAGCTCTTTATAATCTTAAAAAAAGTTTTTAAAAACTAATTTTGGAAAAAAAAAATTGAATATCGAAACAGTACTTAACTATTTTTTCCAGTACTTAACTAACCTCCTAATCCTAATTTTTTAAAAATGTTTTTATGAAACTCTGATCTACATGGTATATCAACTTAACAAGTTCAACACATTTTTATCCCTTTCTCTTGTCATTCAAAAAGAGTGGCTTCAGCATTCATAGTATCTTAAGTTCCCCGAATCTATCTGGTTTCATCTCGGACTAAGGTGTTTACTATCAGATCCTGTAACTTCTTTATCATTCTCGCGATGCCTCATTCACAAAAATATCGCCTATGCAAGCGTCTGGCTTGTGAACTGGATGTTTTCGAGAGTCCAGCACAAATATTTTACTTTATGGTTTTGGATTTTTAAATCCTTGATATAGAGCATTCGCACATGACGTCACTTGGAGGACAAAATCAACGTTGCTAAGGCTGTTGTTAGGGGCGGGACATAGAAGTATCCAATAGCAGCATTCGTACATGATGTCACTGGAGCAATAAAACAACGTTGCTAAGGCCGTTGTTAGGCAGAGTCATGTGATTGAAAATGCTCTATAGTTACATTAATACCGTATCACAAAAGCTGAGTTTTATTCCTTAGAAGGAAACTAGTACTTCACTCTGATGGGTTAACTTGGGTCTAAAAAATCTATATACAAACAAACATACAGTATAAAAGGAGCTGGTTAGAATGTAAGAGGTATAAGTCCACTGAACGTAGTTTTAAGTAATTGAAGGTTTTCTCCAACTGCGCCTGTGTTGCTTCTATGGAGATCGGCATTTTTTAGGTGGCTCTTACGGGTCGCTTTTTGAGCTCTTGACTACTACACTAGGTAAAGAATCTTAAAAAAAAATTCAAATCCATGCTTTTCTCAAATTTTGTATTTTTGGACTTACACTACTTTTATCCTGAGCAACTCAAGTTAAGAATAATAGTAGATGAAATTTAACAGAAATTCATTTGGTCCTTTCGTGAAATGTTTTAGAGTTTTTTGGGTGATTTGACCCATCCGCCTTAGATGTTAAAAGGATAGGACTGTATTTCAATTATGTCAATGAAATTAGTTTTTTAATTTTGGGTCCAGTCAATTGATTAACACTCTAGCACTTTTTGCCATAGGCGGATTTATGAAGATGACATAAAAGGCTTTCTCTTTCTCCAAAAGCAAAACCTTTCATGCTTATATTTGGGATATTTTCTTAATAAATGTATGTTTCCATTGACATGAAGGGAAACAGCATGCTCTTCCGGTCTTCCTTCTAAATAAGCCGGTGCTATAAGAAGACAAAACCTATTGCTTTGTTTTAAGGCCCCCAAATCCTTATATCTTCTTTAGGTCTTCAAAGTTAAAAAATCCTTTCCTAATGGCGGCTTTACACCACCGCGGTTTGCGGGACGCGATTTGCGGCAAAAACGGGAACCGCAGAAACTCAGCGACCGCTCGAAAGAGGGCGCTAGAATCGATTTACGACACTAGCGGCTGCCGCTAATGCCGCCGAGACAGTTTTGGTTCCCGCGCGGCAGCCGCTAGTGTCGTAAATCGATTCTAGCGCCCTCTTTCGAGCGGTCGCTGAGTTTCTGCGGTTCCCGTTTTCGCCGCAAATCGCGTCCCGCAAACCGCGGTGGTGTAAAGCCGCCATAAGATCGTATTCAATTTTAAGAAGGGACGGTCGAGTCATGACTTTCTTTCGATCCATGCCAAAGATAACATTCGCTATCTGATTGTTCTGCTACAAAAGCTGAGCGATGGGCAATTGCTGACCACTCTTCCTCAGTCATGTTGTTGAGTCTAGTGCTGTCTCTTGTTAGCCTTCTGGGGCACTCCCATCACCCGGGTCGGGATGATGAGTGGCATCCGGATAGAATTCCTCAGCAGGAATCCATCGAATGGTCTCCCACAGAGTGGGGTCCTCAGTCCGCAGAGGAGGCCGGTAAGTAAGTCTCTGTGTGAAAGTCTGATTAAAGGTGAAGGGGGTCTACTAGAACTAGATCACTGGAAGAAATACTATTTATCTTCGCCATCGATATCTTATTATAAAAAAGAAAGTAAGTGGGATTAAATATTATTTTTACTAAAATTGATACTAAACGTTGACTGATTTCTAGTGTTCGGCACTAGTTAACTAGAACTAGTTGCAACTAGTAGTTAACTACCGATCAACTAGTAGTTTAACTACTTTTAGTTTAAAGTAGTTCAACTATTAGTTTAACTACTTCTAACTAACTTCTAGTTAAAACTACTTTCAAATTTTCAACTACTTCAAAAAAAATTATTTAAAATTTAAAAAGATATTTAAAGTTTTTATCAATGGTAGAATGCTCAAATACCATAACCAGAAATAAAGACCATTTTTGCGCGAAGTGTTTCGTTTTTTGTGACATAGATAAGAAAGATGTATTAGAATTTTGCCAAAAAGTATGTTATTAAATTAAATAGACTAGTTAACTAGCAGTTAACTACTTTGGATAAATAGTTAACTACTAGTTACAACTACAATTTCCCAGACTAGTTAATAGTTGGTAGTTAACTATTTTTTGACCACTAGTTGCCGAACACTACTGATTTCGTGATTTCTCGAGATACAATTGCCGGAACTGTGTCCTTTTATAGGGTGATGAGGCTTCAAAGTAGGGTAACTTTATAAAAAAAGGGTAAGACTATTGTAATAGGTTATAATCAGTGTTGTGATCAGTGTTATTCCTAGGATTTTTTTGGAGGAGTGAAATTGAATTATTAGGAGTTAAATACGGAAATAGCATGAACTACATACACAGAGACACGAAAACCGCAATCAATCATCCTAAGCACTAGAACACTAAATGAAAAAAATTACTATGGCTGTATGAAAACACAATTAAAAAGTATGATAATTAGGGTGCCGTGGCATTGATTATTGGCTTTTTCCAGAAGTCGGACGAAAATGTCTCCGCTGAGATCAGTTGGTGTTTTGAGTAGAAAAATATTATTTGTTGATTTCGGTGGGGCACGCGGTGCATTTTTTAAATTAAACCTTTGTGAAAAATTCAAAGAGTGAAAATACTCCTGGCTATTTCCGATTTTCAAGGAGTGAAATACTCAATACTCTCAACTCAATTAAAAATATCCCTGGTTATAATTGTTGTCATTAAGTGAGAATCATTTTCGAAGGAGTGGAAAAAATGAAGCATGAGTAATATATTGAAGATATCGATGTAGAAAACCAGGGAAATTGAAGATATCAATGAAGATGGAGTCATGAAATTATAGAAATAAGGGCAAAGAAACAGGGAAAATCGAAGGAGAACTATTGAGATAAAAGTTTTACAGAAATAGTCGGGTCGCTTATGTCATGTTTCAAAAAATTTTTGGCAGAAGCTTAGTGAGTGGTATCATTCGATTCGTAATGACGTCTACATTAACGTGGTACCGGGTGTTTTTTCCGAATTCCGTGCAGGGGGTTTCTATGACGTCATGAATGCAAGATGGCCGCCGCAGGAAAAAAGCTGTAAATGGCGATCTAGGGATGTTATCGGAACTATTTTTGGACAAAAAGCTCAAAAATATATTTTTTATCGAATAGCTACAAAAATAAGCATCTAAATCGATTTAGAATTGCGTTTATGACGTCATAACCAAAAAAATGGCTATTTTCACCAAAAATACAGTATTTTGTCATGTAATACTTTAAACAGATGCTATTTTCAACGTGAATGTAATGAAAATATGTTTATAATAAAAAAACTAACAATGGAAATTTCATTGGTGGTCACAAAAGGCGGATATGACGTCAGAAATCCAAAATGGCTGCCACAAAAATAAATTTTTTTATTTTTTTGTTCAAAAAATTTTAATTGGGAATTACTACACTTATATGAATGTAATAAAGGTATTTTGAGGATAAAATTGAACAAAACATTTTAAAATCCCTGAAAATAGCACCGAAATATTAGGTGCGAAACACAGAACTACAGTATTTTGTCATGTAATACCTTAAATAGATGCTCTTTTCAACGTGAATGTGAAGAAAATATGTTCATAATTAAAATGCCAACAATGGAAATTTCATTCTTTGTCACACAAGGCGGATATGGCGTCAGAAATCCAAGATGGCTGGGCCGTAAAAAGAAATTTCTTAGTTTATTACTCCAAAATTTTTTATTTGGGAATTATTACACTTATATATAAATGTTGTAATAAAGTTATTTTAAGGATTAAATAATTCCCAATTAAAAATCGACGATCGAATTAAAAATCGATTAACATCGACGTCGTGGTGACGTCGATGGGGGTTGAGGAAGGCCAGCAGGGAGAGGAGAAATTTCCACAACATTTTGGGAAAATGTTGTGGGCTGTGGCCGTAGCCCGCTTTTATAAGGTATTTTGGGCTTTGTCAGCATCTCACAGGTTTTCTTGATCGGAACTGCGAAATTTCAGCAGCATTTTTGCCTAGTCGATATGTTTGAAGAGCGAGACGGCTCGAGAAGAAAGGTCGAATATGCAATATGCACTAAGACAAATTTAAATTTCTCTCTCTCTCTCTCTCTCTCTCTCTCTCTCTCTCTCTCTCTCTCTCTCTCTCTCTCTCTCTCTCTCTCTCTCTCTCTCTCTCTCTCTCTCTCTCTCTCTCTCTCTCTCTCTCTCTCTCTCTCTCTCTCTCTCTCTCTCTCTCTCTCTCTCTCTCTCTCTCTCTCTCTCTCTCTCTCTCTCTCTAGCTGCAAAATTCCAGCTGCAAAAGATTCACTTATTTTAAAAAATTTCGAATCTTACAGAAATCACCCACAATGCCTTGCATGGTGACAAGTTTGGAGGTGACATGGTACTCCCAGAAGACTTCAACCACACCGACGTAAGTCATTTTTTAAAAACTTTTTAAACACGTACGTAAGAATTTATTTGTATTAAGTTACTTTTATGAAAAAAATTATACTTTTAATGTCAATGCAGCCTCTCATGATCGTCTTTCTTTCCAGGCTGGAATTCGGAATGCCAGATTCCGCTGGCCAGGATTCCCCGGACGAGGCATCATCCCTTACGTTATTGACCCTTCTCTAGGTGAGATAAAGAGTTTTCTATTTTATCTCTCTTTTACGGTCAAAAGTAAAGCTCAAAGTCTATCCATGTTGAAAAGTCAGTGCCCGGAAAACCTAACCAAAGACCGAAACCAAAAGAATTCCGGCTTATGGAGTTCAGTTGATTTTTTGGCCTAACTTTGGGCTTTGGCCATGAAGGGTGATTCTAAAGTACGTAACACCTTTAATTTATGGAAACGTAACATAGAGCGCTCTTAGGGAAGAAGATAAAGTTTAAACATAATTTTTAAAAAATTAAAGGTAATAAATCAAAATAAAATATTGCAGACATTATAGTGAAACTTTTTTGTGTGCTTTAAATTATGGCACACATTTTTCGTATCGAAATTTTTGTTGTTATACATTTCTTACTGCAGCTGATAAAGGACAGTATTGGTTCAAATTATGTTGAGTCAGAAATAGTAAAAAACTTTGAAAGACATTTGAATAATCTGCTTTATCTTTATTCATATTTTTCTATGCAGCACCAATCCGAAACTTGATCCTTAGTGGAATGGAGCAGTACCACCGAAATACTTGCATCAGATTCGTGCCCAGGACCAACCAGAGGGACTACATCAGGATCTACCTTGGTAGAGGGTCAGTATTAAAAAGTTATTACTCCTCTTTTTCTCTTAAACATTAATACTTTAATTTAAGTAGTTAAATTAAAATATCATTATATATTATACTAGCTGATATGCCCGGCCTTGCACGGGTGGAGTGTATCAATTTATTAAAATTTTCTCAAGTTACATGCCTAATTTTCTGTAACCATAATTACCAATCATCCTGGTAGTTTTTCATATCCCGGTGTTCCCAGTATTTTTTCATATCCCGGTGCCTTTTTCATCTTGGTGTCCCCGATGCCTTTTCATCTCGGTGTTCCCGGTGCATTTTCATCACCGTGCTCCCTGTGCCTTTTCCCTCCCGGTTCCAACTGTGTAAATCTAACCTAACCATCCAGTTCCGGTGTTGCACATTTAATTACGACAGTTACCCAATTATCCATTCTAAGTGAAAAAAAATCCATTAAAATTATTACAGACTTTTGAAATCCCAAAATTTGTAAATACCCCCTGTTTAAATTGAAAAAAAAAATCCCGTTAAACTACACCAAAGAAACAAATTATAAGGTTAAATAACAAATTGATCTAGTGTTTCTATCATCAACTTTCTAAAAAAACTGCATGATGTAATCTTTACTTTAACCAGTCTAATTCTTAAAACTTTCTATTTCAACTTAAAGTTTCATGGAAAATGAAGTTTTTAATAAGAAAATACTGTTATAAAGTTTTTTTATAAGGGCCGTTTTTAATTTTTTAAATTATTAATAACCTTTTTAAAACATTTAAAACAATTTTAGCCAAGTTTTATCTTTAAATACTTTGTTTTATGTTTAAAATTGTTTTTGTTGTATTATTTGCAACAATGCGAGTTAAACAGATCTTCTTTAGTGGAGAAGTAAGGCGATTTTTACAAAAAGGCCTAAAAGGGGGTGAAGGGGTGGTTTTAGAAATTTGGAAATGATGTCATTGTCTTTCCCCCGTCCCCATATGTATTTGTACCAAGTTTGGTTCGATTCGGACGGGTAGTTTTGGAGAAATTGAGGCAAATCTGTTCCGGACAAACCCAGGCAGGAACCCAGGAACCCAGGGACACCTTCATTATATATAGAGAGATATATATATTGTAGCAATTGATTTTCATCTTTGAATTTAATCCCAGTAAAGAACTTTTAAAAGAGTTGATGGTACATATAGTTCAGGGGTCGGCAAGTAATTTTACTCGGGGTCCAAATAATTTTGAAATTTTTATATAGGTCCAGAGAGAGATAAATAAATTAGCTTAATTAGTTTTAAATTCCTATTTTTAGACACACTTATTTTACATACAGTCACTCCAAGTATGTAATAAGTATAAGTATTCGTACACCCAACAAATTTGCACTAGTATATCTATTATGGCTAAATTCCACGTGCGAAATCAAAAAAAAAATTCCTAACATAGTATGTTATTCTTTAGAATAATCTACCAATAAAAAATGGCAAAAAAATATCAGAACCGTTAGAAAAAATATTTAAAAAAAATGAAGTGATTTGAAAGCCTAAAGAAATATTCGTACATCCATATTGACTTATGGGATCATTGCAATTATGAAAAGCATATTTTGTTCCTAATCTTAATTTAAAAGCACCGTGCATGCAATTTTTTTTTGAGGTTCATAATTCCAATAGCTTTCAAATCACTTCATTTTTTAAATATTTTTTTCTAACTGTTTTGATATTTTTTGCTCTTTTTTTGGTAGTTCATAAAGAAGAATAAATATACTACTATGTTAGGATAATTTTTGTTTGGATTTTGCAAGTGTAATTTAGCCGTAATAGGAGGTATACTATACTCGACTGCAACGTTTCTTGAACCCAGTACGTCACAGATGCGAAAGAAGAAATCGGTAAGCACAAAGCCTGTTGTGTTGATAGGAGGAGTTTCGGGGCGCAAATCGTGATTGAAAAGCATTATATATACATATACATATGTTTAACAAAATAATCATATTTTTAAATTGACGTTCTTCATTTCACTCAAAATTCAGACACCGCGATGAGAACTACTTTGTTTGTTAGTGACGTCATAGGGTCCACTTAAGTTGCTGTCTAGTATAATGCAAATTCGTTGGGTGAAGGAATACTTCCTGGAGTGACTGTAGATGTAATTTGAGTAGTTTACGCTATTTTTTTAATTAAATTGTTAAATTATCACAGCATCACTACTTGAAAATAAATTTACTTATATACTATATAACTAAAAAAGCATTGATAATGCACTAATACGAATGGATTTCGTCAGCAAAAGAGAATGTTGAGGGAATGGCCTGGGAATTAGGAATTTTTCTCCTTATAAGAAGCCTTGATTTGTTAACTACAACGAACTGTACTTTTAGGATTGGGTAAGGGGTAAGGGAATGTGTACTTCTTACATTTCAGCATTCCTCCTAAATAAAAGATTCGAAACCATCGAATTAACTTTTGTCTCAGTGCTTGTAAATTAGTCTTTATAAGCTGTGTATTGAAAAGAGAGTCTGGGCGGTTCCCCCAGGAAATTTTGAGAAAATTGATCCTTGAAAAAAAAAGGTCAAACTAATTTTTTGTGTCTAAATATACATATTATTGATTTTCAAAATACTTTGGCGGTCCAGGAAATAACCTCTGGTGGTTATTTCCTGTTATGTATTATTCGGACTGTGGTTCACCAGTTGCCGACCCTTGGTATTAGTTGGTCTATATATGATTCAATGGACTCTAACCGCCTATCTGGTTCGAAACTATAAAAGCCACGTGTCGGTGGTGAACAAACTCTCAATATCAAATCATATCTCATTATCATCATATCTCACTACAAACTCTACTAGTGTAGTATCTGTGGTAACCAATTGCAAGCTCAGTGGGTCACGTGTTGGTTCTGTGTGACGTCAGACGGTTTGAGTCCATTTAAGGCTGTGATCCACAAACCTTTACTAGCAGTAGCGGAGCTAGGCGTCGGCGGTGTCGGCGACCGCCGACGGCCTCGCACCTAGGAAAGGCCTCGCGCCCAAGAAAGAGAACCTAAAAATCAAGGATTCCCCCCCCCCATGTTTTAAAAAATAGATTTTTTTTAGAAAAATTTTGAAATTCTGATTGGGTGTACCAAAACAAGTTAAAACCCTGTTTTTTAGGGTCAAATTACAAAAAAATTCTGGGTGAGGACTCCCAAACACCCTTTTGTACTTGGAACTTATTATTAACAACTTTATTATACTTAGTTCATCCAAATCCTACCTCAATATCCATGTCCAAAATTCGGACTAAGTATACAGAAACAAGTTGAACCCCTGTTTTTAGAGTAGTTTTCAAAAACTTTTCTAGGGAAGAACTCCCAGATCCCCTCTTGGAACTGTATTACTAATAACTTTTTAATATTATGTTTATCAAAATGCAAATCCTATATAAAAATATATATCCAATATTCGAACTAATTGCACCAAAACTAATTAAAAACCTGTTTTTTGAGTCAAATTTCAAAAATTTTTCTGGGGGAGGACCCCCATACAAGCGCGGATCCAGGGGGGGGGGCACCTGGTGAATTGTCCCCCCCCCCCTGTGGACTCGGACTAGGTGCCCCAAAAAACGAGTTAAAAACCTGTTCTTTGGGGGTCAAATTTTCAAAATTTTCTGAGGGAGGACCCCCAGACCCCCCTTTAGTATTTAAAACATTATTATGTACTACTTTTTATATTTCGTTCTTCAAAAGATGCAAGTATGTGACATGGGGGGGGGGCAAAATTAGGCAAAAAAAAGTACAGCATTAATGGATGGCCCCTTAAAAATGCATGGGAGGGGCCTTAGGTATAATTTTGAGTCCTCTCTCGCGGTGCAAGAATCTAGATTGGGGCCTGATAATGACTTAATTTTTTAGAGGATATTTGGGTCCAAATAAATCATCAGTACTCAAATACAGGGGGATTCAGATAAGTGTTTCATAACTTCTAGGGGAGGCAGTGGCGGATCTACGGGGGGGGGGGCTTTCGGGCTGAAGCCCCCCCCAAAATGAAAAGTTCTACATTATATAATATGGAATTTTATGCACCAAAATGAGTTATAACCTTGTTATTTTAAGGTCAAATTTACAAAAATTTTCTGGGGGAGGACCTCCAGACCCCCTTGGTACTTGTAACTATTATTACAACTCTATTTTAAATTAAGTTTGTCAAAACGCAAAAATTCTACCATAAAATCTATGTCCGAATTTCAGATGAGGCGTACCAAAACAAAATGAAAAGTGGGTTTTTTTTACTTATATTTCCAAAAAAATTCTGGGGGAGGACCCCCAGACCCCCCTTTTAGTGGTTGGAGCAGGATAATATAAAGATAATCAAGAAGATATAATTGGATTATGAAAATTCTTAGTCTCCCCCCCAAAACCAAATCCTGGATCGATCCGCCACTGCCCCCATACCCCCCTTGGTTACTTGTAATTTTTTTCCTCACAACTTTTCTTATATTAAATTTTTCAGAGCCTAAATAATCACCTAAAAATGTATAAAAAAGCTACATTGGACTAAGTGAATATGTGTGGGATGGGAGTAATTTCGGGCCCCTCCCGAAATAAATTTCTATATACGCCACTGATTTATTTAGTTTTTGTAATGGACAATTCCCTCGTTTTTTAAAACCAGAAAAATTGTATTTCTTAGTACAAATAATGGTTCTAAATATCGACGTTTAAAGTTTAAAAAAAGTAGTCAGTTCAAAATCTTTAAGTTAAAATTAACAATCTCTAGTGAGTTCAAAATTCGCATGAATTCATTGTAGTGGAGTCGCTTGTGTCAAAAACCAATGGTGTAAAAAAAACTTTTGGCAGAAGCTTAGTGAGTGGTATCATTCGATTCGTAATGACGTCTACATTAACGTGGTACCGGGTGTTTTTTCCGATTTCCGTGCAGGGGGTTTCTATGACGTCATGAATGCAAGATGGCCGCCGCAGGAAAAAAGCTGTAAATGGCGATCTAGCAATGTTATCGGAACTATTTTTGGACAAAAAGCTCAGATATATATATTTTTATCGAATAGCTACAAAAATAAGCATCTAAATCGGTTAAAAATTTCGTTTATGACGTCATAACCAAAAAATGGCTATTTTCACCAAAAATACAGTATTTTGTCATGTAATACTTTAAATAGATAATATTTTCAACGTGAATGTAATGAAAATATGTTCATAATAAAAAAAAACAACAATGAAAATTTTATTGATGGTCACAAAAGGCGGATATGACGTCAGAAATCCAAAATGGCTGTTACATAGAATAAAAATTTTTATTTTTTTATTCAAAAATTTTTTAATTGGGAATTATTACACTTATATGAATGTAATAAAGGTATTTTGAGGATAAAATTTAACAAAACATTTTAAAATTCCTGAAAATAGCATCGAAATATTAGGTGTGAAAGACAGAACTACAGTATTTTGTCATGTAATACTTTAAATAGATGCTATTTTCAACGTGAATGTAAAGAAAATATGTTCATAATTAAAATGCCAGGAATAGAAATTTCATTCTTTGTCACACAAGGCGGATATGGCGTCAGAAATCCAAGATGGCTGGCATGTGAAATGAATTTTGTTAGTTTTTTACTCCAAAATTTTTCAATTGGGAATTATTATTCTTTTATTAATGTTGTAATAAAGTCATTTTAAGGATAAAATAATTCCCAATTAAAATTTTTTGGAGTAAAAAACTAAAGAAATTCCTTTTACATGCCAGCCATCTTAGATTTCTGACGCCATATCCGCCTTGTGTGACAAAGAATGAAATTTCTATTGCTGGCATTTTAATTATGAACATATTTTCTTTATATTCACGTTGAAAATAGCATCTATTTAGGGCATTACATGACAAAATACTGTAGTTCTGTCTTTCACACCTAATATTTCGATGCTATTTTCAGGAATTTTAAAATGTTTTGTTAAATTTTATCCCTAAAATACCTTTATTACATTCATATAAGTGTAATAATTCCCAATTAAAAAAATTTTGAATAAAAAATTAAAAAATTTTATTCTATGTGACAGCCATTTTGGATTTCTGACGTCATATCCTTCTTTAGTGACCATCAATGAAATTTTCATTGTTGGTTTTTTTATTATGAACATATTTTCATTACATTCACGTTGAAAATAGCATTTATTTAAAGTATTACATGAAAAAATACTGTATTTTTGGTGAAAATAGCCATTTTTTGGTTATGACGTCATAAACGCAATTTTTAACCGATTTAGATGCTTATTTTTGTAGCTATTCGATAAAAATATATATTTCTGAGCTTTTTGTCCAAAAAAAGTTCCGATAACATTGCTAGATCGCCATTTACAGCTTTTTTCCTGCGGCGGCCATCTTGCATTCATGACGTCATAGAAACCCCCTGCACGGAAATCGGAAAAAACACCCGGTACCACGTTAATGTAGACGTCATTACGAATCGAATGATACCACTCACTAAGCTTCTGCCAAAAATTTTTCGAAACATGACATAAGCGACCCCACTATTGTTTGGGATAAAATTATTGTCAAGCTGAATCTGGCCCTAAATTATATTATTTTACAAAATGTATCAATAACTATATTAAAACACAAGAGTGCCCTTTGAAAAAATTTTGGTATGAAGGGCCTCGCAAGAATATTTCGCCGACGCCTTCTTAAGGTCTTGCTCCGCCACTGTTTACTAGTTGGGATCTACTGCTTTAGATCTAGGTGGCCGTAACGGTAGATTTATCCCAAGGTTTTCCGCAGGTGCTGGTCCATGATCGGTCGCGTGGGAGGTCAACAGGACGTGTCTCTGGGCCGAGGCTGCCACTACGTTGGTCTGGTGGTTCACGAGCTCGGCCACGCAGTCGGTCTCTTCCACGAGCACCAGAGGTCGGATAGGGACAACTACATCAACGTCTACAGGCAGAACGTGGTCAGCGGTGAGTTATCTCGTCTACCTTCATTTTCACACCAGCTTTAAATGAAAAGGAGGTTTCCTTGCAATCCATACGATTCGTTCAATCAAGGATGTGTAATATTTTCTACGGCCTAACATTTTTTGTTTTAAGAGAGTATAATCATTAAATTAAAATTTTCCTTTTGAAATATTTTTCATTTAAGATACGAATGTTTTTGATTACTAAATGTGTGAACTAAATCTGATTAAGACACCAGGTATTTATGTATGATAGAATACAATCCGCATCAAACCAAAATAATGTTAAAATGCTTATAATCTTTTACAAGCCTATTAAAAATATTAAATTGCTTTTCACTGACTAAGAATAGTCTAAATAAAACAAAAAGTCTGCTCAACATAAAAAGATAAATTCTGTCTCGCTCTTCCTGACATTCACTTGACTTATCCACCAGGCCAGTCTTAACAACTTTAAAGTTTTTGAAATTTATGAGCCAAACCGGTTAGGGAGTTTCCCGTGCAGGAAAACATACGGAAGTTTTTAAGCCAAACGTTTTGAATCCCAAGATCTTATAATATAATTGATAAGCATATGCAACAGGAAGATCGCTTTCTGCTTCCAATAACCATGCCTTCCATCTCTTCAGGCCAGGAGCACAACTTCGACCGCACTGAGTCCTACAACGAGCTGATCTACACCCGCTACGACTACAGCTCCATCATGCATTACGGCAACTTCGCCTTCTCCCGCCAGCCCAACCGCCTGCCCACCATGCTGGCCAAGAACAGCCAGCGCCTGGTGGAACCCTACGACAAGCCCGGCTTCACCAATTCAGACATCACAACCATCAACAAGCTCTACCAGTGCTGAGGACTAGCTCTACTCTTTATTTAAGAAAAATAAATTATTTATTATTTATAACCAGGGCGTCCTCTACTGTACACAATAAAATCATGCTCATTAAACAGCCCGAAAATTTGTCAAAATGAAATTCTATTATCTGGACTCTAGGACGAGCCTTGAGCCTTATATTAATTTGGCATTATATCATTATTATCAACACACTTTTTAGCATCACTATCTTGGATTTTCTTTAAATTTGGTACAAATGTTCTAGAATCTAGATTATCTTTAAAAAAATACCAACTGTTATGAAAAAATATTAAAATATGATTGGTCCTGGAATTATAAATGAGGAAAGTGGTTAAAACTGGGACATCGTGAGTTTCTAAATTGCTCCAGCGGCTCTTCTAATTGGATTATGCAGATGAAATTAGTGTCATTTTGAACTATTTTAAATGATTGTTTTCATAGTGTACAACATGATGTAGTAGTTTAAAAAGTAATATGTTTTACAATACAAAATACAATTAAAAGTTTTATTTCTTTCAATTATACCAGTTTTTAAATTTTAGTAAAAAAATTCCAGGAATAGTTAATATATTATTGTAAATAATCTAGTAAAATTATAGAAATGGGACAATAATGTTCATCAATCGATTTTACTTACACCTCCTCAAAATATATAAAATCTAATTTTTTCATCAATTTGATGAGAAATGAGTTGTATTTAACTGATGTTGACAATTAGCGCTCTTGCACAAACTTGTTGTAGCCCGGGCTACACATTTACAAACTGTATATAAATCAGACCATAGTGTACGGTAACAATGAATAGTTTGTTAATATTAAGCCCGTACTATATTTTTTTTACTCTTCTGAAATTTTCGTGGATATTCAAATTTCTAAGCATACAAGTAAATATACATGTTTGATTTGTTTTGAAAAAAAAAACATCAATTCTAAAGAGTATCTTAAGGTAGAAGTAGCATTTTTAAATTAGGGTTATTTTGGGTATTTTTGTAAAATTTTTGTAATTTTTCAAAATAAATATTTAAATTCATTTTTTCTGCTAAATATGACTTAGTATAAACTACTACATAAAGTAAACACATAACAACCAAATGATAGTTAAATCCCGTAAATTAATAAAACATTTTTGGTACTGAGTCCCCTTAACAATCGAGTACTTTTTGGCATAGGCGGATTTAGAAAGAGAACATAAGGGGCTTTCACCCTTCCCCCCATATAGGGTACAAGAAGCAAAACCTTTTATTATCCACTTATTTGGATATTTTCTTAATATGAGTTTTGTTTCCATGAAGAGAAACAGCATATCGTTCAGGTTTTTCCTTCTACATAAGCTGGTGCTTTTAGGAAACAAAACCTATTGCTAGATTTTTTAAAAATCTTCCATCTTTTTTTTACTTTAAGTTAAGATCCTCTCCTGAAATCGTACTCAATTTTGAAAAAAGGACAGTCGAGTCAGTGGCGGATCCACGGGGGGGGGGGTGATTGGGGTGATCACCCCCCCCCCCAACAAAGTGACCTCGCCGAATTTCCGGCCGAAAATCACATCCCCGATAACATAGCGATAAACTTGACTTGTGAATAATCTCTACTGAGAAACCGCTGTCACCATCTGAGCGAGTATTTTTTCCGGTTTCTCGCAGTGCCCCTTTTCGGCAATAGTAGCAACTCGTTAAATGATAACTTCAATGCATCGATCACTTTTCAGAGGAACTCCCTTATTCCTGATAAGAGCCACCCATGATTGACAGAGGGTCCGCGCTAATGACCACTTTTTCCTCTAGTGGGGTTCGGTACTCTTTGGTCACCGGAAATTTCAGCCGGTGTTTAAGAAATCTGTATCGGGGTGAATTGGACCTCATATCGAGGCTGATTACTGGTACAATTGCACACAAAAACCAGAGCGGGCGGCTTGTTTGTATATTTTCTAATCTCACTGTTTTTCAACATCTATTTAAGGGCCAATCAAAGCTTTTTCAGAGCGATTGATTGGCAATCCCATATTGGGAGGGGATTACAGCTATTTGTTGGCAGTGGCATGGTCAAAACTTGTGGGCGGAGCATGTCGTACATATGCCAAGCTATACTAGTAAAAAATTTAGTTGATTTTCTTTCCAACGGTTTGACTTGTCTCGTTTTTTTACACTGATTTGCTGTTTTATTAAAACTTGGCGTTTTACTATCACAAAAAATGGATTCCGGAAATAGTGAACATGGTCGTGCTCAGAAACGAACAGTGTAATTCAGCTTTCGTTTTTTAAGAAAAAGCCAAGAAATTATGTTTTTGAAGATAAAGCTGAGGTAGTTTTGCCATTTTCTGCAACTTTTCTTTTTTTTTAAACTATGTTTCGATGTTTCATAATTTTTTAAACTCAAGTATATCACTGTGTATTAATTATTAAGAGAAATTGCTATTTTAAATTTTCTTCTTGGTTGCTGAATTCGGAATACATATACAAAAGAAAATTGTTTTTATCATTTAGTAATGGATTTAATATTTTTTAAGTACATTTATTAAGTTTTTATTATTATTTTGAGAACTTAACAGGGCAGCTTTCAATGTCATTATTACTTATCATTTCAAGGTTCTAATGATTTAATCCGGTTTACTAAATTTCTAAATCGTGAAAAAGCTAAAAGAAATAATTATAAACAGCAAAAAGGCATTCGTGGCTTTGCGGTAATTTTACTTTTAGCTTCTTTTCTGTTTCTCTAATTTTTCTTTATTTTGGTCTGTCTTGTTATATATTAGTGTATACTTTATGCATTTAAGTAGAAGTTCCATTTTAAAAAGGGAAAATGAATTAATTGCATTTAATGGTTTACGATTAAATCAATAGAAAGTGGAACTTTCCACCAAATATATTTTATGTGTCTTCCTCTTACGAATTGAATGTAAAAGTGAAAATTGATTGTAATGTCGAATGCGCATATAGGTAAAATTAGAGAGTAAAATCACCCCCCCCCCAAACCAAGTCTCTGGATCCGCCACTGAGTCGAGTCATGACTTTCCTTCTATCTGTGCAGAAGATAACATTCCCTATCTGATTGGCCTACTATAAAAAGGGGCGAGACGGGTTACTTCCAACAAGGCACTCTTCTTCAGCCATGCTTTTGGGTCTAGTGCTGTCTCTTGTGGGCCTTCTGGGGCACTCCCGCCCGGGTCGGGATGATGAGTGGCATCCGGGAAGAATTCCGGAATGGTCTCCAACCGAGTGGGGTCCGCAGTCCATAGAGGAGGCCGGTAAGTAAGTTTCTGTGAAAGTCTGATTAAGAGGGTCTTGATCACTGGAAGAATCATTTAACTTTGCCATCAAAACCTTATTATAAAAAAGAAAGTTAGTGGGGATTTTATATTATTTTACTGAACCCGATACTTATGTACATAGGCAGTGCCCAATTTCTAGATTTGTAAAAGTCTAAAATTCAGGTACTGTCGCAATAGAGTTTATAATTGTTTAATAATAGTTTTTGGTGCGAAGCATTTTCCATGTAGTGGCAAAAACGACGCGTTAGCTATACAGAGGGTTTCAAAATTTATTTGGAACCAACGTATCTTAGGGTCATGGAAGTAAGGTCTATCCCTAGGTAAGTGACCATTGAGACGACTTACAGCCCCCCTAGCAGCGAAATAAAAAAGTTTTAAAAATAATTAAAAAGCTAAAGGAGATAGAGCAAAAACTTCAAATGCAAATATTGTTGCCAATATTATGAAAAACTCACAGGAAAAATTTCCATGAAAATATCTTAAATATTCAATGAGATCTATAAATGACCAAAGTTATCACTTTTTTGTGCTTGAAAAAGGGGTCGTACACAAATTTAGAAACTTCTTCAATGTCATGTAGACGAATTTCAACTATTTTGAATTGAAACATAAAAGAAATTTCATTTTTGAACTGGAGATTATTTTTAATATTGGACGGCCCCTTTTGCAAGGTTCAAAAAGGGGCTAATATTAATATCGAATATTTAAAATATTTTCATAAAATTTTCTTTTTTTGAGTTTTTTTAATATTTTCCCAACAAATTTTGTGTTGGAAGTTTTTTCTCCATCTCCTTTAGTTTTTTAATTAATTTTTTTTAACTTTCTTATTTCGCCGCTAGGGACGCTGTAAGTCATCTCAATGGATTCTCCAGGGTCACTTACCTAGGAGTAGACCTTACTTCTATGACCCTATGGGACGTTGTTTCCAAATAAAAACTGTGAAAGGGACTTTAAAAACATCTTGTGTATTGGAGAGGTCAATGTAGAAAGCCAGGGAAATTGAATAGGTATATGAATAAAGATGGAGTGATGTGATGAAATTATAGAAATAATGGTGAAGAAACACGGAAAATCGAAGGAAAACTATTAAGATAAAAGTTAAAAGAAAGGGAGAAAAAAAAACGGACGAGGGAGAGAATAGGCGATGTCAGGAGGAGCGAGAAAAATTTGAGGGGGAATACTTGGGGGAGCGCCTAGATAGATTAAAACTGATGTGAGAAGTTGAAGAAGATCGGGGAGATCGAGGTGTCGTGCAATTATAATGCCCCCATCCCATGGAACTAGTACAATAAGGAAGTGCCATAACCGCTCCGCGCTACCGGTTTAACTGAAGCCGATGAAGAGACTAGAAATTAATGCAGTAACATGGCGGCCGCGCAGATTCACGATGTTTGCCGTTTCTAACGCGCTTTTCGTTTTGAGCGATGAAAGTGAAGAACGCGATCTTTCTGCTTTACAAATTTAGGCAGTTCCCACTTAAAAAAAAAAAAAAAAATTAAAGGCATATTATTGCCCTATTATTTCCCATAAAATAGTTACCATTTTTTACTTACCTTTGAAAATTTAACTTCTTGACACAATTAAAACTTTAAAACACTAAACATATTTCAATGAACTTAGAAATAAAACAAGATAAAAATACTTTTTAGAAATTTTTATTGAAAATATAAGAATAATAAACAAATAAGTAAATGATTTTAAAAACTTTTTATCAAAAGAAAGTTTAAAACAGTAAAGTTTGATATTTTTTTAAAGCAAAAAACATGCTACTTACTTGGTAAAAGCAGTAAAAGAAAGGATTTTGTATAATTTTTCTTTTTTAAATAGGTATCAAAACCCAGGATAATTTGCTTGTAAAAATTCTTGGAGATATTTTTCTTACTGTTTTTATTTTTAAGAACTTTGTCAGAAGTAAATTTTAATGCAAAGATTTTGATTGAGCTCCAATTTTGCAAATATATCTTTTATTAAAAGATTTTCATAGTAAAAATCTTTCATCATATCTTCCAGGGGTCCAAGCAAAAAGAAAATACAAATTTTCCATGGGCTATATCATAGTTAGAAAATTAAGCAGTCGAGATAATTACAATTTTAAAAATACAGTCAAGTTCTTATTCTCGAAATTCATATTCTATATGCATAATTCATATTCTGATTCACTGTTGATCTGAAATTTTAAAAATGCCATTAACATTTTATAGACAATTTTATAATATTAAATAAACTTTGTTTTTAAGTATGTAATAAGAAACTTCCCCAGTGGTTAAAATGTAACCCGTGGATTTTCTGCTAGAAATTTACAATCAGCCTTCACATATAAATATAAGACTGAAGAAAAAGAATATTAGTATTATTAATAATATTTTAAAATAAGAATGTTTACATGTCGTCGTAACATCCAAGAACATATAAATTAAACAGATCCAAGCAACACAACTTAAACATATTATTTCATCAATTATTTAACATTTCAAACAGTATTACATAAATCTTTAATTCAATTATTTCATTATTTACATAAAATAAAGAAATATTATTGCATAAACACATTTGAACAGAATGAGACAAGTAACTAGAACATGAATAGTTTAACTTACCTAAAAACGTTTTCTAAGAATCGTCTTCACTATTTATTCCGCTGAACATGAGGCAGAACACTGTTCTTTGACTAAATGCAATCATTTAACAAACATATCCACGAATATTACTATAAAATACAACGATAAAATACGGAATCACCCATTGCTTTACATGGGAAAACGCAATGTTTTTATGGGACTAAGACGGACCAAGATGGCGGCGCGGTTACAGGGAATGCTTCACTCGTTTCCCGATACGGCTCTTCCTCAGTCTTCTAGTTCCATGCCCCATCCTCTTTAGCCCGGTATTTCATCAGAACTGTAATTCTAGCTATAAAGGATTCACTTATCGTTAAAAATGTAATTTCTGTAATAATTTATTAAAGAATTTTACTGAATACCTACTAAAAGAGTATAAATTTGATAAACGTTGTGATGGTGGTTCGGTTTTCCGATGAGAAATTTCCAGCCAAGTTGAAATATAACAAAGATTTTATTGACGAGAATAGAGGGAGCGACCGAACAACCGTCCTGACTCGACGGCGGTCTATCTCAGAATGACTCATACACAAACAACACAAATAGAACTCGTACTCTCGCGCGCAGATTTCGGTTACTAATATGGCAAACGTAAACTTCCGAAATTTACCGAATAAATCACATAACATTGATTGAATTTTCCAGAAATCTCCAGCAATGCCTTGCATGGAGACAAGTGGGGAGGAGATATGGTACTCCCAGACAACTTCAATCACACCGACGTAAGTTATTTTTAAATTTATTTGTATTACGTTGATTTATAGAGACTTATATGTCCTTTATCAACAAAGTCATGCAATTTCATGACAATATCTCCGGGGGTTTCCTTTTTATGAGCAAATGAAAAAAAAATTTGGGTCAAATAGACCCCAACAGTAGGGTGGAGCGAAAAAAACTTTTTTTTGAAATTCAAAAACATACCTATGGCAAAAGTGGTCTTATGTAATAAGATGAAAAACCGCGCAAAAAATTTTGAAATCGGTTAATATCTCAGTTCGCGCATCGAGCTCAAAGTTTATAAAAATGCTTAAAAATGAACATTTTCCGAAATTTTTAAGATAATATTTAAATAAAATTTATAGAAATATTCTCGCTTGTAACCTCTTTATGAAAGCTCAAAAAAGTAAAAAAAGAAAATTTAATGTTTATTTTTAAAATATTTGGGTGCGCAATTTTGCTTGAAAAATGCGAAATTTTCGAATAACACTATGCGACAAATAAAAAATGGGTCAAAATGCCACAGAAACTTTGAAAGCAGATTCTTATGTAAAATGACCCCCTAAATCCGAATCCGACCCCTGTTTTTCTCCATCAGCCTCAGATTTTCGGGGAACAGCCCCCCACACTTGTTACGTTCTTCGACGACTTTATAACTCTGAACTGGATTTTCAAGGTCAAAAAGCATTGCTTTTGTCTTCAAATTGCCTCCCAGGAGACAAGAAAGGTTCAAATTAATAAAATATGAAAATTTGTATTAAATGGATAGGTTTAAGGGGTAATTAACCCCCTAAAAACGTAAAAAAATCGCTAAAAATAGTAGGATTTGTTATACCCCATTTATTTCACTTATTTTTGAAGCAATTAATTTTTAAAGGGTCCTAACCGTTCCCCAAGGACCCAAATTTAATAATGATATGCAGCAATGATTTTTAGGAAAAGCGGTTGAGGAGTTATCACCCCCGAAGCACTCGCGGAAGGGTTCGGAAGACTCTCTGAATCGCGCTGGCGTACGCGCGCTAAGAAACATGGAAAACCGGCCAGCTACTATCGAACCAAAGAATTTCTACTTAGGAAAGACTTATAATATACGAAAAAAGTCATTTTTAAAATTTTCAAAGCATGAATATAATTTCTTGAGCACGCGTGCGCCAGCGCGATTCAGAGAGTCTTCCGAACCCTTCCGCGGGTGCTTCGGGGACGATAACCCCTCAACAGCTTTTCCTAAAAATCATTGCTGCATATCATTATTAAATTTGGGTCCTTGGGGAATGGTTAGGACCCTTTAAAAATTAATTGCTTCAAAAATAAGTGAAATAAATGGGGTATAACAAATCCTACTATTTTTAGCGATTTTTTTACGTTTTTAGGGGGTTAATTACCCCTTAAACCTATCCATTTAATACAAATTTTCATATTTTATTAATTTGAACCTTTCTTGTCTCCTGGGGGGCAATTTGAAGACAAAAGCAATGCTTTTTGACCCTGAAAATCGAGTTCAAAGTTATAAAGTCGTCGAAGAACGTAACAAGTGTGGGGGGCTGTTACCCGAAAATCTGAGGCTGATGAAGAAAAACAGGGGTCGGATTCGGATTTAGGGGGTCATTTTACATAAGAATCTGCTTTCAAAGTTTCTGTGGCATTTTGACCCATTTTTTATTTGTCGCATAGTGTTATTCGAAAATTTCGCATTTTTCAAGCAAAATTGCGCACCCAAATATTTTAAAAATAAACATTAAATTTTCTTTTTTTACTTTTTTGAGCTTTCATAAAGAGGTTACAAGCGAGAATATTTCTATAAATTTTATTTAAATATTATCTTAAAAATTTCGGAAAATGTTCATTTTTAAGCATTTTTATAAACTTTGAGCTCGATGCGCGAACTGAGATATTAACCGATTTCAAAAATTTTTGCGCGGTTTTTCATCTTATTACATAAGACCACTTTTGCCATAGGTATGTTTTTGAATTTCGAAAAAAAGTTTTTTTCGCTCCACCCTACCCAACAGTACAGCAGGGTTAAACATTTATTTTTATGTTTATACGCAAAAATGTAATTATCATTTACAATTATCATTTTTAATTCGAAATTTTCATGGAGACATTAAAGGCAAGCAAGGGTAGTGTGTTACTTCAAATGCAAAAAAAAAAAACCCCTTTTAGTTTTTGTGACTGATGTATGGGAAAAGATGAAGTGTCAATGCTACCTCTCAAGATCGTTTTTCTTTACAGGCTGGAATTCGGGAAGCCGTGTACCGCTGGCCAGAATTCCCCGGAGGAGGCACCATCCCTTACGTCATTGATCCTTCTTTAGGTGAGATAAAAAGTTTTCTTTCTTTTTTATCTTTCTTACGGTCAAAAGTAAAGTTCAAAGTCAGACCATATCGAGAAGTGGCCGGTAAACCTAACCAATGACCAAAACCAAAAGAATTTGGGGCTATGGAGGCCGGTTGATTTTCTAGCCTAACATTGAGCTTTGGTCATGCAGGGTGTTTCTAAAGTACGTTTCGCACCTTTAAATTTGTGACTACGTCACATGTGGAGCCCTTAAGACAAAACAAAAAAAATTAAAATGTAATTAAAAATGAACCTTTTTCTGTGCTTTAAATTATGGTACAATTTTTTTATCGAACTTTTTGTATTTAAAATGTAATTAAAAATGAAACTTTTTCTGTGCTTTAAATTATGGTACAATTTTCTTATTGAACGTTAAACAGGTTGTTAAAGAAATAAAACTGGTAGAAAAATTTGAAATGACGTTTGAAAAAAATCTAAAATATAGCGACCTATTTGTGTTTTACCTTTATAAATACTTTTCTGTACAGCACCAATCCGATCTTTGATCCTAAAAGGAATGCAACAGTACCACCAAAATACCTGTATCAGATTCGTTCCTAGGACCAACGAGAAGGACTTCATCAGGATCTTCCTTGGCACTGGGTCTGTATCTCTCCTGTTATAAGATCTGGCGGTGGTTTTGACCCCCTTCCAATTCCCCTTTTCTCGCCACATCAGTGGCGGATCCAGGGAGTGGCGCTCTGTACAGTGCCCCCCCCCCTTGGACCCAAAAAATCACTCATAAGTACGAAAAAAGTCCCAAAAAGGACTCAAAATGAGTTAAAACCCTACTTTTACAGGTCAAATTTCAAAATTTGTTCTGGGAGAGGACCCCCATACCCAGTGGCGTAGCTAGGGGGGGGCGGGGGGGGCGGTCCGCCCCGGGTGTCACCCGCCCGTCAGGCGTAGGGGGTGACACCCAGGCCTGTGAGTTCAAGGTCACAACACTGGACAGATTTCCTCCCACTGGAAAGCAGGTGGTAGAAAGACAGGTTGTTGAGATTTGTTTACCCATCTGGCCTGTATCCAAGGGGGTGCAAGCATAGCGAATTCACGATTAGTTAGCACGTGGTTTACTGTTTTCGTGACCTTGAAATGTTGTGTTAGTGGGGCCTTCTTTTCGTTCTCAAAGGGGGGACATGTCTTATCTCTGTCGAACAGGAAATTGGTTTCGAGGACGGTTGTTTTCATTTGCAGTTGTGTTCTACTTCAGAAATGCGCCGAAAATCAATCTTTGTCAAAGCTGTCGTTGAGGGGAAGAAATGGGGGTTTCGCCGAAAACGACCCCTGGTCGTAATTAGTATAGGCAATGTCCAATAGTGTGCATTGGCTCCTTGTTTTGTAATACCCCACGTCACGTGACTTCGTGTGTGAAGGGGGTGAGATTTTGTGTTTGTACTGTACTGTGTCTCAGATGCGTTTTCGTCGGGATTGTTGATGTGATGACCATTGTTGGATCACTTGCTGGAATTTTTTAGTCTCCTCAAAAGGTAAAATGTTTTTATGCTTATTTGGAAAAGCGAAGGGAGGAATAAAATGAGCTTTTTTCTGTGTTTTGCTAAATAATTTCTTTTGATATTTGTGTGACTTGTGATTGTAAAAGTTAATTATAAACACTCCCAAAAGTATTAAAAATGTTTCCTTTAAAAAATCTTCTTATTAAGGGAGGCAGGGGGGAGCAATTGAATCCCAAGGTTTTCAGTGTTATATGAAATATAGCTTAAGTCCCTTGAAAATTCTGTAACTTACAAGGAAGCATCATGTGTAACCCAAAAAGTCTCAAAATGAGTTAAAACACAACTTTTGAAGCTCAAATTTTAAAAAGAATTCTGGGGGAGAACCCCCCAAACCCCCTACAAAATTTTAAAGTCTGTTATATAGTCTTTTTCCCATGAAATTTCTGTCGCTTACTAGAAGCGGTTACCCTTTGCGTGTTCCCCAAAGTAGATTCAAATAAAATAAGACAAAACACAAATTTAAAGGGACAAATTTCGAAAAATTTTCTGGGGGAGGATTCCTAGCCCCTCTTGAAATTTTGATACCAAATTTCTGTCGCTTACTAGAAGCGGTTACCCTTTGCGTGTTCCCCAAAGTAGATTCAAATAAGACAAAACACAAATTTAAAGGGACAAATTTCGAAAAATTTTCTGGGGGAGGATTTCTAGCCCTTCTCGAAATTTTGATACCTATTTATAATTTTTTTCCCTTGAAAATTGTGGGATTTGCAAGGGACCGTTCTCTTCGGATGTTACCAAAAGGGTCTCAAAAGGAGCTAAAGCACTACTTTTAAAGGCAACTTTTCAAAAATTTTCTGGGGGAGGACCCCCAACCCCCTTTAGAATATCTTGATATCTATTTATATTTTTTCCCTTTGAAAATTGCGTGGTTTACAAGGAATCGTTCTCTTCGGATGTTACCCAAAAGGTCTCAAAATGAGCTAAAACACTACTTTTTAAAGGCATATTTTCAAACTTTTTTCTGGGGGAGGACCCCCAGACCCCTTTGAGATATCTTGATATCTATTTATATTTTTTTCCTTGAAAATTGCGTGGTTTACAAGGAATCGTTCTCTTTGGATGTTACCCAAAAGGTCTCAAATGAACTAAAACACTAATTTTTAAAGGCATATTTTCAAAATTTTTCTGTGGGAGGACCCCCAGCCCCCTTTGAGATATCTTGATATCTGTTTATAATTTTTTTTCCTTGAAAATTGCGTGGTTTACAAGGAATTGTTCTCTTTGGATGTTACCCAAAAGGTCCCAAAATGAGCTAAAACACTACTTTTTAAAGGCATATTTTCAAAATTTTTCTGGGGGAGGACCCCCAGCCCCCTTTGAGATATCTTGATATATATTTATATTTTTTTTCCCTTGAAAATTGCGTGGTTTACAAGGAATCGTTCTCTTTGGATGTTACCCAAAAGGTCTCAAATGAGCTAAAACACTACTTTTTAAAGGCATATTTTCAAAAATTTTCTGGGGGAGGACCCCCAACCCCCTTTGAGATATCTTGATATCTGTTTATAATTTTTTTTCCCTTGAAAATTGCGTGGTTTACACGGAATCGTTCTCTTTTGATGTTACCCAAAAGGTCTCAAAATGAGCTAAAACACTACTTTTTAAAGGCATATTTTCAAAATTTTTCTGGGGGAAACCCCCAGACCCCCCCATTTTTACTTGGAGTAGTTATCAAATTGTGACCTTATATGCACCATAATGCAAATACTACTTTTAAGTGATCTAAAACTAGGTATGGGGTTTAGAAATGGCGATGAGTCAATCCTCCCAAACGGCCCTTACGGCCCAGCACCACTTTAAAAAAAAATCCTTACCTCCCAACCAAAAACTGAAAGGACGACCCTGGGGGTGACACCGCGAACTTCCGCCCCGGGTGACACCCACCCTAGCTACGCCACTGCCCATACCCCTTATTAGTAGTACCAAAAGGGGATCTTGAGTGATACTTTTTAGAAAATCCTCAACATTTTGACCTTGTTCTCAAAATGTAAAGGTGATGGTCTGGAAAAGTGCCCCCCTTTTGGAGTCGTGCTGGATCCGCGCCTGCATCACATGGCAATTTTGAACAACGCGTTTCAATAATAAGTACCAAATTCAACTTTTATTTACTCTTATTTAGTGAAATAATATTCATACCACGATTCGTCCCCACGTTGGAACTGGTCCACGGAGGGGCTCCGGGAGCCCACAAAAAAAATTGCCAAGAAATTAATAATTTAATTGCATTGTGAAAGAGGGGAGTGAATATAGTACATGCAAATAATACTATCAGCTGATGAATTGGAGAGGATAACCGTCACCTGCCATATATATATTTGGGTTGCGGAGATTATTCATATAAAAGTTATTACTCTTTTAAGCTGATAAATAAATATTGTAGTTTAAATAATTTAGTTCAATTATCATATGAATTTTAATAACACATATATATAAATGTGGCAAATGACCTTTCCAATTTAATTTTACCTTAGTACACAGCTTTTAAGACAGACGATGGACAGGATAGGGGGTGTATTTAGGTTAACCGTTAGTAAGTGGTCGCCAACTTCTACAAATTGGAATCTACTACTCCCTAAGTGGTCGTGATGGTGGATTTATCCCATCATGGCTTTCTCACAGGTGCTGGTCCATGGTTGGTCGCGTAGGAGGTCAACAGGGCGTGTCTCTGGGCCGCGGGTGCCACTACGTTGGTCTGGTGGTTCACGAGCTCGGTCATGCCGTCGGTCTCTTCCACGAGCACCAGAGGTCGGACAGAGACAAATACATCAACGTTTACAAGGAGAATGTGGTCAGCGGTGAGTTTTTTCTACTTTCATTTTTACACTTCTTCTAACCAAAAGGAAAGTTTTCTTGCTAGCTATGCGATTCGTTCAATCATGCATGCATGGTACTTTCAGCCTAACAGCTAGGATTTTGAAACAAATCTTAAATTATAATTTGCATTTTGAAAGATTTTCCATTGATGTAATCGTAGTGTATTTCTATTTTCTGGATGACTATGCTCTCAAGAAGAGGAGAGAAAATGGTGGAATGCGAAATAGTAATTCCAAAGAGCGGCTGAGAAAATTTCCAGAAAGACCGCCATCGCGAGATGGCGGTCTTACAAGAGTGCGGTCTTACAGGAAATTGTTTCCACTGCTAAATTTTTATGCCATGCATTATACTCTATATAAAAACTCTGAAAAGAAATCACAGAATCAGTATCAGAAATAGAATCAGTACAAAGCTAACTGATAATTACAAAAATTTGGCACAAGTCGTTTTTTCAGCGTTTATGAATTACCATCATTCCATTACAGAGTAGAAAAATCCATTTCCTTTTCCGTTTCCTCGTTGCTGTCTGACTATCTAATGCGTGTATTTTTGGCGTCACATTTTATAAATAATAGCGCAGGTTAGATTTGAAATTGCTAAGCAAGAACACATCCCCAAAAACATAATGTCAGGTACTCTTTTTCGGAGTCGATTCAGTGCGAATGCTCTCTTCTATTTCTCCTCTCTGCTTCCAACCATAAGCTTAAGAGTTCTCATTCTTTCTCTTCAGGTCAGGAGCACAACTTTGAGCGCAACAACCCCATAACCGAGCTGATCTATGACAGCTACGACTACAGCTCCATCATGCACTACGGCAACTTCGCCTTCTCCCGCGAGCCCCGCCGTTTGGCCACCATGGTGGCAAAGAACGGACGGCCCCTGGTGGAGCCCTACGACAAGCCCGGCTTCACCAAATCAGACATTTACACCATCAACAGGCTCTACCAGTGCAAAGAGGACTATTGCTAATTTTTATTTAAGAAAAATAAATTTTTTATTGTTTAAACGTGGCTTCCTCTTTTGTATTCAATAAAGTCTGATTTAAACAGCCTGAAAATTTGTCAAAATGAAATTCTATTCATTAAGGACTATGAGAGATTGAGCCCTATATTAATTAAATAAGAAAAAGTGATGTGTAAACATCTTTAAATATCACCTCCTACCAATGGACTCTAACCGTCTGACGTCACACGGAACCAACACGTGACCTACTGAGCTTGCGATTGGTTACCACAGATACTACACTAGTAGATCTACTAGTGTAGTATCTGTGGTAACCAATGGACTCTAACCGCCTATCTGGTTCGAGACTTCACGGAACCAACACGTGACCTACAACTGAGCTTGCAATTGGTTACCACAGATACTACACTAGTAGATCTACTAGTGTAGTATCTGTGGTAACCAATCGCAAGCTCAGTAGGTCACGTGTTGGTTCCGTGTGACGTCAGACGGTTAGAGTCCATTGCAAGCTCAGTTGTAGGTCACGTGTTGGTTCCGTGAAGTCTCGAACCAGATAGGCGGTTAGAGTCCATTGTTTAAAAAAAATGTATGTGAATCAAAGTTCTCCTAAGCTTGGAGATTTTTCAGGTGACAAGAATGACTACCATCTCCTTTTTTGTGGAAACGTCAAAAATCAATTGAAGTTGCAAAGAGCCATTATTCAACCAATGTAAAAACGGCAAAGAAAAAACATAAATTCAGATTTTTCTCGTAGTATTTTTTTTTTTTTTTATTTATTGACAAAGAAGAAATAAGGATATTACAATGGACTCTAACCGTCTGACGTCACACGGAACCAACACGTGACCTACTGAGCTTGCGATTGGTTACCACAGATACTACACTAGTAGATCTACTAGTGTAGTATCTGTGGTAACCAATCGCAAGCTCAGTTGTAGGTCACGTGTTGGTTCCTTGAAGTCTCGAACCAGATAGGCGGTTAGAGTCCATTGAACATATATAACCTGGAGGAAATAATCCTGTGCAGGTATAATAGAAATACAATGAGATATAATAAACAAACATAAAATTACTGGCAAAATTGATACTTATAATTGAAATACGAAATAATGAAAAATGTGAAAGGAAAACAAAACGAATAAATATGTATTGAAAAAAAAAAAGGTGTACTAAGCGTTGGCAAGACGGTACGGTGTCGGGGAGTTATCAATTAATTTCAGTCAGTTTAAAAAAGTTGTTCAATATCAGTAATTGTTAGTAAATATAATTTTAGATGTTTTTTGAAGGTTTTACTGGTTACACTATTTTGTATATTTAGTGGTAGGCTATTGAAAAACTTTGGGCCAAGATAAGAAAATATTTTGCGCATGATTTCTTTAGTGGGATATGGAATTTTGTAGATTTCATTACTTCTTCTTGCGTTTATTAGTATTTTTCTTTCACAAAAGTTAGGATTTTTGTAGATGAATAAACAAGTTTTGTAGTAATAAAAATATCGTAATGGTAGAATAGATAAAGTTTGGTACATTAAAAGATTTATGTGGTCTGAAGAGTTTAATATCACTTTAATGAATTTATTTTGGAGTGAAATTACAGCTGAATAATTACTAACGTATCCACCACCCCATGTAGTTAAACCATATGAAAAAATTGGGTAAACCCAAGCATAGTATAACTGAAGTAAAAATTTATTGTCAATTGAATAACGCAAATGTTTGAATCTAAAGAGCAGGAATCTTAGCTTCTTAATGACATACATTATATGGGTTTTCCATTTTAGGTTTGAGTCAATAAAAATGCCAAGGTATTTCATTGATTTTACCTTTTCGAGACTTGCACATCGACAATTGGAATTAATAGGACACGTATCTAAGTGATAGACCAAAGATAAGTTTAAATCCGTGTCTCTATGTAAATTGAAAGTTAAAAATTTGGTCTTATCTATATTTAACTTGAGGCTATTATTTAAAAACCAGGATCGGATAGTAATTAGATCATCATTTATTAGTTGGTGATAATTCTGGGATTTTTTGAAACTATACAATAAGGTCGTATCGTCGGCGAAAGTCAATATTTGCCCATTTAGTTTCAAGCTACATAGATCGTTAATAAAAATTAAAAATAATAGTGGTCCAAGAACTGATCCCTGAAAAACTCCACAGTTAATGGGTAGTATGTCACTAAAACTATTATTGATCTTTACGATTTGTTTACGATTAGACAAATAGGATTTAAGTAAGTCATAATATGTCCCACGAATACCGATTGTATATAGTTTATGTAATAAGATTTTATGGTTAACACTGTCAAAAGCCTTACGTATGTCTAAAAAGATAGCAATTGTTATTTTACTACTATCAACACTACGGTAAATAAAATCAGTAAACTTCAACAAAACCAGTTCAGTACTTTTATTTGGTAAAAAACCATATTGGTTTTGTGAAAAAAAATTTATATGATTAAGGTAACTCATCAGTCGGTCTTTGAGTATTCCTTCAAGTACTTTAGATAAAAGGGGTAATATTGAGATCGGTCGGTAATTTCCGAGATCCTCCGGATCCCCTTTTTTGAATATGGGAGAAACAATGGAAACCTTCAATGAATCGGGGAAGATACCTGAACTTAAAAGGCCATTAAAAAGAGTAGCAACATAACTGGAGTGATAATTAGACACAGTTTTTAAAATATTTACATTGATGTTATCAATACCAGAACTAACCTTTGGATTAAGTTTTTTTACATATCGTTGTATGTCCTCAGCGCTAATATCAAGACATGAAAAGGAATTGGATTGAGGAGAAATACAGGATTTGTAATTTGCAAAACTGGAATCGTCACAGCTTAAGTTGGAGGCGAAATATTTATTAAATTCGTTTGCCAATTTTAAGTCATCTGTAGTTGATGGTAATGTGCGGTTTTTATTTTGAATACCTAGAATGTCATTGACGAAGAGCCATTGTTCCTTGGAATTTTTGAGGTTATTGAATTTATTGATGAGAAACGAACTTTTAGCCTCTTTAATTTTAGATTTAAGGACTCTTGCAGTTGTTTTATAGGCTAGTTTGTAGAAATTATCACCTGGATATCGGATATATTTCTTGTACAATTTTTCCTTGATTTTTATCATACTAAGAATTTTGTCATTTAGCCAATCTTTTTTTGCTACATTTCTACTGGTGGATTTTAATTTAGTGAAAGAAAAATTATTTTTGATAGCGATAACTTTATTATGAAAATCGCTAAATTGATCACAAGGTTCTGATTTTACATATTTGGTATTAAAGTTATAAGTTCCGATGTAATTAGCAAACGAATTGTTATCAGTAAACCAAAAAGTTTTTGTTTCTGGCAGATGTACGACACAAGTGGCATTGAGATGAATTTTGCAAATTAAAGGAAGATGGTCAGTTAAACTACTTATATAACGTGCTGTAAATACATCATTACACTTAGATTTTATATCTCGATGCCAAATATGATCAATACATGTGTCAGAGATTAGTCTGGATACACTTGAGAACATACAAACAAAACCAAATTCATGCAGTATATTTATGTATTCAGATGTATTTTTCGTTTCTATTAATATGTCGATATTTAAGTCACCTATAAGAATAATGTTGTTATATTTCAAACTCTGAAGTATACCTTCTAGTTCGAAGTTGAATTCAGAGACGGGAAAAGAATGCGAGCGATAAACAGAAAAGATAGCTAAATCAAAAGTAGAACTATAAATTACAATACACTCAGAGGTAGTCATTAAAATATTAAGGTCTAGAAAATCATAAGAACTTTTGACATAAATGAGAATACCACCAGAACGATTATAGTCGCGACATAAATGAAATATTTTATAGTTGTGTAACTTGTAAAAATCGACTTCAGAATCACAAATCCAGGTTTCAGACAAAATGAGAATATCAACTTTAGAATTAATTTCAGAAAGAAAAATTTCCAAACTATCAAAATTAGATCTAATACTCTGGATATTAATGTGCATGATGTTAAGGGAAATAGAAGAAGCATTTATATTCATAGTTGGAGAAGACAAAAAATGTTCGAGCTCATCGATACTGGACAGGGTGATATTTTGATTGGAACAGTTAGCTTGATCAGAAATCTGATCGTCAATTTGATCAGCACTCAGTGACGTGAACATTTAATAAATCAGATTCTTTTTGTATGCGATACACCCTGGCATTTTCCCCTTGACGTAAAAAAATCTTACCTTCTCTAATCCAACAAAACTTAAAACCCTTTTCATTCTTAAAAGTTTTACAAAGATAAAACAGTCGCTTGGTGGCTGGTGCTAAGTGTTCATTAACAAAAACAGGTGATGTGCTGTATCTTGGGTTTATGTCAGAGGCGAGGAAGCGAGTTTGTTTGGCCTTTTGAAGACATTTATCCCTTTCCGATTTATTGATGAATTGGACGATGATAGGCTTGTGATTGTCTTTGCGGCTGGTCGGAACACGATGCATAATAGATATGGATTCAAAGTTATCCAACTGCAAGTGATTGAATACCGATCGCACTGTAGCCTGAACATCTTCGCCTTCAAGTTCCCGGAGGCCCGAGATTTCAACGTTGGTACGACGAGTATATTGTTGGAGTTCCATAAGTTCACATTTTATTTGGGACAAATCAGATTTTAATTGGGTGTTTTCCCAATGTATTATATGTGTATTATATACTAGACAGCTAGACTGCAACGTTTCCTGACCCTATGACGTCCCTACGCGGAAGGAAAAACTGCCTAAACAGAAAGCCTGTTGGGGTGCTACGAGGAGTTTCGGTATGCAAATCGTGATAAAAGGACGTTATACATGCATGGGTCAAACAAACTAATCATATTTTTCAATTGATGTTCTTGATTAAACTAAAAATTCAGACATCACTTTGGGAACCGTTGTTTTTTTGTTTTTCCAGGGTCAAGTAAGTCTAGTTAAGCCCATGTATGTATAACGTCTTTTTATCAATATTTGAGTATCGAAACTCCTCCTAGCAACCCATCAGGCTTTGTGTTTACCCATTTTCTTCTTCCGATTAATCACGTCATAGGTTCAGGAAACGTTGCTGTCGAGATTTTGTGCGTGTTTAAAAAATAAAAGGTTTTATTTCCCACTATTTCATATTTAGGTAAACAAATTGTTTAGAGACAAAACATTCTTTGTGGAACTGGCACCAGCTGGATTTCAACGCAAGTTTTTTATGTTGCGATAATATACAGGGTGTCCCATAAATGTTGGGTCACTCTTCTTGGGGGGATAGTAGACACCTAGAAGAGTCTGACTCACATAGGATTTGGGGGTCCCAGACCAAATCCCAGGGAGTTAAAAATGGAGCGACACCCCAAAAAAATAATGAAAAATTCAATTTGTAGAAGAACTACTAGTACTACTGGTAAAAATTTAATTAGGGTCTCAAATTTTGTTGTTTAATATGATCTTTTAAATTATCTTAAAAGTTTTCACTTTAAAATTTGTTTTATTACGAAAAAAGTCAAAAAACTGCAAAAAAAAATGCGAAAAAACTGCCAAAACTTCATTTTGTATTTCGAAATCCTTTCTTTTGATTGGATAATCTGAAAGAGCATAACTGAACACCCTTAAGTCCAAAGTTTCTCTTAAATACCATCAATATTAAACGCTTGAGAGCTTGAGAGCCTGTTAAAGTCTATTTTTTACGTGCGCAAACCGTTTTCTATGAAATTGACTTCCAAGATTGTTAATTTAAGAAAGATACACACAGAAAGCCTGAAAATGCCTCCAGAAAACATATCAAAGAATGAAAAAGGTTGGCATCAACAACTATGAAAGAGTTGTATCTCATCAAAGAAAATGTTGAAAACTGTCACTGTCAAAGTTTGTGTTGACTGAAAAGCCTGCATCCACAAATACCACCTGTTCATGTATTGACAGCAGTATTAAACGGAATATGTGTAAACACATTCATATGCTTTGACAATATATGAAAAAGGAAAAGCCTGATAAAGAGTCCACTGATGGCGAAATGGAGGATGTCTTGTATACGTGCATGTTAAAGAGGACGAGACCAGCAATATCTTGGAGTCATTAAAATCAAGTAAAGAAATAAAGAGCTCCAGTGTAAGTACCTTTGAAGAAAGTAAAAATATTATAATTAAGGAATTCAATGATGTTATAAAAGAATTAAAGAGTCAAGAAGATCTTGAGCCTGTTAAGAAAATAATTGGACTTATTAACCGCGTAACCCTACTCTTATGGCCATGCAAATAAAAAATGCAAGTTTTTCAACAAATTGTTCTAAAGTTCCAGCAAATAAAAAGATAGAATCCCAAAGATATTTTCATTCTACTAAGAAAAACTGTAAAAGGGCTAAAAAGGTTCTTCATTAAAACTATCACAAGAGGAAACAGAAAATATAGCTGCATCCTTGCTTTTTTCTCAACCTATCGAGTTAGATTATGAACTTTTGTAATTCATTTAGTAGAGTGACTAGCACTATACTTTGATCCATATGTAAACCATTAAGATTTTTTATTTTCCATTAAGTAAAATTTTAAGATGCTTAGTTTTTAATCTTTTAGAATATGCTTACTATTTGATTTTCACATTTTTATATATTTATCTTCACATTTGAGAAAATTTAAATGTGACTTTTTTCTTTTGTACATATAAACACCACATTTGTAAAGAAACACATTGAAATTTGAGAATTTATTTTCTTGTTTTCATTTTTTTAGAATGTAAATTTATACAAATTTATTACATTTTACTTAATTTTTTCCAGGTTGAATTTTGATATCTTTGTCTTTAGTTTCTAGAAAATTAGGAATATGATGTAAAAGTTTTTATGTATTGAAACATTTTATTAAATATGTTTGAAACTTTAATTTTCTCTTATTGTTGTGATCTAAAATAAGAAAAATTAGAAATATGATGTAAAATTTTCATGGAACTATGAAAATTTTTAAAGGATTATTGAAAACTTTTTATAACAGGGAAATATACATAAATAATGAAACAAGCATTTTGAATATATTTTTCTTAAAAATTAATAAAAAAAAAAACAATATATTTTAGTAAAATTTGCAAACTTTCTCAAAGTAAATGTTTCACACCAGGTTTTTTTTTTAGAATAAATAAAAGTCTGAGTAGAACACCACAAATTAATATATGTAATATACATACATGCAAGGAATGTTACATATTAATATATGTAATATTCCTTAATTCTATTAAAAAAAATTTTAATAGAATTAAAATTAATTTTAAAATGTATAGGGTATTTTCACATCTAGAAAGTAACTTGGCCTAGCAAATTTATTTAAGTCAGCAGGACAGAAAATTTGTACTGGTATTAGGGATGATGAAAATAAAAAAGGTTTAATCCAAATTCGTCAGAAAAGTTTCCTTCATGGGGGGAAAATACAAAATCATTTGTGTTTTCTACCTCATTTTTAGAATAAACTGATTTTAATTTTAATTTTGGTCAAAAGCTAAGAGCATGAATTGCCTTTAATATTCTGATTCACATTATCTACTTCCAATTTTGCTAATAAAGTCACTTTAGAGCTGTCAAGAATGTATAGTTATAGTATAGTTTCGAAACGAGTGAGGATAAGTATGAGAAAACTAAATCATAAACAAAGCGAGATTATAACAATATCAGGGGCGTCATTTCAGTTTTTGGTTGGGGAGGGGCAAGGATTTTTTTCAAGTGGGGCTCGGGCTGAGCCACGCCGTAACCAGACTTGTTTTTTTTGGGGGGCGGGAGTGACTCAACATCATAAGTTCTAAGTAAAAATGGGGGGTCTGGGGTCACCCCCAGAAAAATTTTTAAATTTTGCTTCATTTTTACAACATTTAAGTTACATCCGAAGAGAACAGCCCCTTGTAAACCACATAATTTCTAGAGAAAAAAGTTACAAGTAAACGTCAGTTTCAAGGGGAGCCGGAGGTCCTCCCTCAGAATTTTTTTTGAAAATTTCCCTTTAAACTAGGGTTTTATCTCCCTTGCAACCTCGTTGGGGAGCACCCAGAGGGAACTGCTTGTTGTGAGTGGCAGAATTTTCAAGGAAAATATACTGCATAACATAATATATATTTTAAAATTTTAAAGGGGGGTCTGGGGTTCTCCCCCAGAAAATGTTTTGAAATTTGCCTCTTTAAAGTAGTGTTTCAGCTCATTTTGAGGTCCTTTGGGTTACATTAAAAAAGAACAGTTCCTTGTAAAGCATAGAATTTTCTAGGGGAAAAAAAAGTTATAAATAAACGTAAAATTTTCAAGGGGGGGCGGAGATCCTCTCCAGTAAAAATTTTTGAAAATTCCCCTTTAAACCAGACTCCTAGGGGCTTCAAACTCTTTGGTTCCCAAAGGGAACTGCTTCTTGTAAGCGGCAGAATTTTCAAGGGAGACAAATTGTATAACAGACATCAAAGGTCAGGAGGGGGATTGGGGGTTCTCCCCCAGAAAATTTTGAAATTAGACCCTCAAAAGGAGCTTTAACTGCTTTTGGGATGTTTTGAGTTAAATCTGTTGCTCCTTGTGGAAGTTACAAAATTTTCCATGGACTCTCAGCATTTTTTCACTTAAGAGTGGAAACCTTAGGGGGGGCAATTGCCCCCCCCTGCCCCCCCTAAATGACGCCCATGAACAATATCCAAAAAAGTTTAGTCGAGTAGCATTAGCAAACCACCAGAAATATAGGCAAAAAAGGAAACTAAAACGATCGGATTTGCCCATTGAAAGGTATAGAGCATTTTCAATCACATGGCTCGGACCTAACAACGGCCTTAGCAACAGAAATGTTACAGTTTTTTGCCCTACATCAGAGGTTAACAGTTACAGAAAATGACTGGCCGTGGAATTCTTCTTTTGGAGTATTTACAATCACGTGACCCTATACTTAAAAACCGCCTTAGCAACATATACCTCGTTACCTAGCAACCGCCTTAGCAACAGTTAAAAGCCCTACAAAGGTTAACAGTTAAAAGAAATTAGCTGGTCGTGACGTCACCTGAAAACACTCTATTGGTATAGACGACATTAGTCATTACGTCACTTGCTTGTTTGGAAACGTTGATTCCATCCGTGATTGGTTCCGTACGGATTTACTTCCAATCACGGAACCAATCACGGATAGAATCAACGTTTCCAAACAAGCAAGTGACGTCACACTAATGTCGTCTATTTAATTTAGTTGAAAACCGCGCGAAGTTTTTCACCACATGACGTCATGATCACGTGGACACTTTGCAGAAAATTCCCACCAAAAAAAAAACAATATTTTCAAAAATTAAAAACAAAAATCTCTAAATTTTACTTTTTAACATATTTTTTTTGCTAATTGTTGATAGGTTTATTTTAATTTACTTTGTTTGAAAATTTCAAACTAAATATATTAAATATGGGTGTCTTTCGTGGCAGCTTCTTACTTTGTTGTTTACAAATAAACACAAACAGTGAGAATTTTGAAATTTGAATGATTTCTTGCAGCTCCATAGGAGTCAGCAAATGTCTTAAATAACCAACAAGAACAAGAAGGATTTCTTTCTATTCGATCTTACTAATAATATAAGAAACAATCCCTATTTCTGCCTTTAAGAACTGAAAAATAATAGCCAAAATGCCTCAAATAACAATAGTTCAATGGTATGGTATGAATTAATACCTATAAAACGAGATTTTCAAAATATTAGAGGGAGAGTGGGGATACTTGAGCTACTTTTTACAGTTTAATTTTTATAATTTTTAAAATTAATATACATAAAAAAGAACTACTGTGTGTTGAAAGTTTGATATTTTTTCTCTAAAATTAAGTTGTATTTTTTTTATTTTGACCATTTTTCTGTGTTTAAAAACTATTTACATTTTCCTTTTCACTGTGGCTTAAGTATCACCATGAGGGAGATACATGAGCCATGATGGAGGGATGCTTGAAACAACTCAAATAAAGCCTACTGAAGTAAAATTCTAAAATTTATTAAAGATAGCATTGAAAAAACTATATATTGATAATTTAACACCGTATTAAATTAAAAATACTGCATTATTTGTCAAATATATATGATAATATTTAAACTTTAAAAAGGTTATTTAGACTTAGAGAAGAAACAACATTTTAAAAGTAAAATGACAATTGAGTTGCCTTGCATAATAAAGTAAGTTACTTTTTTATTTGCATATAATTTTTAACATAAGTTATGGGGTAAATGAAGCGAATCCAGGCTGCAGTGATTTTTTTAGTCGCCAAGTATGATGCCAAACAAAACCAAGTATGATAATCCGTCGCCAAATTTGGCGTTTAAAATCTGCAGCCCGGATTCGCTTCATTAACCAGTTATGGTGTGGCTCAAGTATCCCTACCCAGCACTATTTTTGTTTTATAAGGGATTTTACTAAATATCGCATTGGTGCATACATTTTAATAACTTGGAATCAAAATAAATAACTGGTATTATTGCAATTAAATCTATAATTTGTTGCTGCAGCTTAAAACACACTTACCTTTGGAGTAACAAAACTTTCTCATGCCACTCCAGTTCTATAATATCAAGTGTGAATTATTAGCTGTGTTTCTATACTGTTATATGAGTAATGACAAAGCTTCCCAAACTTGGTGCTGTGGCACTATATGGGTTAACTTGTTGAATTGATGTCGCGAGGAGGTCAAACTGTACTAATATAAAACAGTTTTAAGAACTGAATTTAAGAAATCTAAGAACTTATGGTACAATGAAATCAGGTTATTTTTCATAAATTCCATTGGAATGACCTAAAAAATTTAGCTTTGAAATTAAATAGCTTTTAAAACTTAATGTTGAGAATATATGCCGAGTACTATATCCGAGTATATCTGCCGACGTACTGGCCTAGTGGTCAGAGCATCTGACTGCGAAGCCGTACGTCAGGGGTTCGAATCCCCATTTGGCATGGATGTTAGTTTCTGTCCTTATGTGTGATGAATGAATGTGGCCCCCCTGTAAAAAAGGGTTGTGCCTGTGTGAATGGGTGTGGCGTGGACAACAGTACTTCACCTCCGTGGCTTCGGTCCACAGGTGCCTACTGGGTAACACAAAGTAAGTACTGCTTCGGCATTATCTGGGTTAATGAACTTTGTTGCAGCTGTAACTGTTCAAATTACCTGCCATTAGAAAAAAAAATGTTGAGAATATAATCTAATGCACTCATTCCACATTAATACACTCATTCCACCATCCAAACAATGTGCGGAATATGAATAAACAAGGGGCACCAAGTTCCTTCTTGTGCAGTTAAATCTACAAATTTCTCGGAGAAGAGACCCTGCAGTCATTTAAAAAATTGCTATCTTATATCAATTCATAGAACCAAATACTAATGAAAAAAATTGGCTGTTTTTTATTTTTAAAAATTTAATTGATACTATTAGAGGAAAAGACCACACATCACTTTCCTAAAAGTTGCATACGATTTGTAGACTGTAATATCCTTTGGTTTCGTAAACTGATTAGTGAAAATTAAAGAATAATATTACATTCCTCTCCTCATAGAATTTGTACAATGAGCTACAGTTACGGAGAGTGGGAGCCTGCTGTTCTCTATCAATGCAGTTCATAGTTTGAATTAAGGAAGAAGATCCGAGATACTGAAAAATTATAACCTTAAAATTAAATTCTTATTAAATTCTCGATTTTTGCCATTTACTTTAATGATGGGACATTTCACGGTAATTGTAGAGTCCATAGCATTTCATTTTGTCTTTTAAAGTTGTATAAATTACAAATATTTTCAAAATTTTCTGTTCTCATACTAACATAGCCTGTAAACATCAGATTAAAACAGAAAAACTATAAAAATTTATAATTTATGCAACTTTATAAAAGACAAAATGAAATTTTATGGACTCTACAATTACCGTTAAGTGCCCCATAACAGTTCTAAAAATCTTCTTTTGCTAAAACTTAAGGTCATTAATATGAATTTCTCTTGCAGTTTTGGGTTCAAAGTTTGAAAAGAACCAATTTTTGAAAAGGTTTTTTTTTTGTTTCTGAAATAGAAGGGGTCATGTCCCATCTCCCTCTGGATCCCCCACTGTTCATATATTTGTGTCTTTGTAAAAAATATAACATTTATTTTATTGATTTTCACTGCATATTTTATCCTTTTGCAAGGTTTTGAGTGTGACATCTGCAATATCCACCTTATCTTCCTCTCTGAGGTAGAAGGACATAGGAAGAGCCACATGCATCCTGATAAGATGTTTCACTGTACAGAGTGTCCTTTCTCTTGCTATGACAAAAAAACCCTGAAAAACCACCTGCTTACACATCCTGACGTGCGACCACACTGCTGTGAGGTGTGTTGCAAGGCCTTTGCTCGAAAATGTGATCTAAAGAGACACTCCTTCACACACACTGCTGAACGCCCCCATGTCTGCAGCACCTGTGGAAAAGGATTCACTGTCAAATCACAATTGAATAAGCATGAGATATCTCATACCAAGGTAGGCTTTATTTTTGTGGGGTTTGTGAAATAATTTTCAAAACCTTTTCTCTGTCAAGTTTCAACCCAGCACACACAAGGCAGCCTTACATCTGTAGCTAACCTTTTTTTCAGGGTTTTTTTGACCCATTGTGCTACAGTAAGTTTCTTGCTTCCTGTTTCCTTCAATTTTCTATTCTTAGTTATTAGAAAAAAAAAACCTTAAGTATTTTTTCATATATCTTAATCAGAATCAGATCTCAATGTTCTTGATTGTACTGATTTCAGGGCTAAGTCAAGTTTTGTACAAAAGCAACATAAACCCTGGTTATAATTTTTGGTAGTTTCCAAATCTGTTTGTAAAACCATCCTATTGGGCAAATTGAAAGAATACATTTGGTGTAAGAAAAAGACACCTGTTTGCCTTCCTAAAAATAGGGCATATGTGATTCCCCTTACATAATTATGCAAGGAAAAGTCTTGAACAATGATTGAAGATTAAATTAAGAAATTACTAAACACAGCCCTGTCTGTGCACCTATGAAAAATGATGATCTTGGGAGGGTACTCTACGCTATCATGTGCCCATTTACTCTGGCATCCAGTGGCAGGTGAGACCACAATGTCCCTTTACTTGTGACACATCCTACTACCCACCCCTTTAATCTCTGTAGACTCATTTGGAGCCATCATATTGAAGATATTGACAAGATTTCTCTAAATGAGAATATAAAATTTAGTTGAATTTAGTTAGTCTACATTTACAGCAATTAAAAGAAAGATATTCAAAGGAATATATAGATTGATTTCCAACACCTAAAATGTGTTCTTTAAATTAAAGTTTGTTTAATAGTTGATGACTAGTCAGTTCCTGATTTGTAGAAGTAGTACAGGTACTAGGCCTACAAAGGATTATTGCCAAACCAACAGTTTACACTTATAGGGGTATTTTTAAATACATTGTGCTTTTTAAAAATTTATTAAAACTACTTAGAGTAGCTTTTAGAAAAATAATGTATGAAGAATATACTTTTTAAATAGTTTTCATTCTAAAATATACTTTTTTTTTAAATATTTATTATTATTTTTTTATTTTCTCCATGCAATTTAATAGATCAATGGGCAATACCACAGAGTATAGATTCTAACAGAGGGTCCAAGCGGCGATTTTACTCTTTCGGAGACAATAGTTCCACCGTTATCGCATAGTGGCGCTGATGGTCCCAGTTGTCAATCGATATCATATCGATATCAAGTGGGAGGGAACAAGTCGGAACGAGTGATTCTGATTGGATATGGAACTTTTTATGGGAATTTCGCAATCACTGTTATTTTTCCCCAGATCAAGGAACTTTTCCCTAAACTTTCCCTGCCGGTAGTAAAATTTCCCTATAAATAAACATGGATGATTGTAGTGTCTCGACTCTCGGTCTCATCAGTGATTGCTCTAGCAGATATTATTATTTTGCATCATTCTCCAAGTAAGTCTCATTTAACATTGTTTTATTCAATAACTTAAATCCTATGATTAATCATAAAAATGCTTCTTTTCTAAAAATGTCTTTCTTTTGCTTTTAGAACACCGTTTATGTTGAATTGTAAACAACTTCGTCCAGTTTTGATGATTTTCGTTTCGGAAAGGATAAACTGTAAGTAGGTAATGACTTTTTAATAATTTTCAAATCAATGTTTTAAAAAGCAAGATATGTTAAGAATATTTGTTTATCAAATGAAAAAAGCAAAGGATTAAGACATTACTATAGTAAAAATTTGCCAATTATCAAATGAAAAAAAGTAAACAAAATGGGTGAATTTCCATTACAATGATCCGAAAGTTATTTAGAACTGTAAATGAAATCTTTATTTATTTACTAAATATCGTCTGGTAATACATATATATTTGAAGATCAATTATATGTTATTTAATGTTATAAATGGTTTGCGAGTACTACTTTGTTTCCTGAATTTATTCCTTGAGTTTTTATTAGTATGCAGTTTATTATTTTTATAAAGCAACTTTCCAATAGCTAATAAATTGCAAGTACGTTTCAATGCTATTCTTACCTTTTGATTATTTACTTTATCACTGAGTTTTGATGAGTTACTTTATTTGTGAAAATGTTATTTAATCTTATATTCGTGCTTTTTGAGTCATGTTTTTATAATTAATTTGGAACTATGGTAATTACTGTTGACTTATAAATCAAGTCTGTATCCTTTTCCCTTATTGTATGTATATATATATTCTTCAGTTTATTGATAAATATATTAAATGAAGCCATGATAAACTTTTTTGCAGTTTTTAATTATTTGAATAGGTTTAAATTACCTTTCTCAAGTAGTATAATCTAAGTAATGGTTGAAATTTTGAAATATGTTTTAATTAAAACTATAACAAAGCATGGTTTGGAAATGCAGGCAATCACTTTAAAATACTTATTTTGAAAAAAATCTGATAAATTCATCAATTTTCAGGGGCTTTTGAATCTGCATTGGTTGAATTCAAAGCTATCAAGAATGATTGCATTATATTACCCTGCACTGTCAAAATTGTTATTGAGTTATTGTTATTCAAAGTTATGTTTTTTATGTAAGAGGTTTTAAGCTTAGGTTGAGTATTGTGTGCCTGTGAAAGCAAAAGCTTTTACATAAGTCAGATACTAAAATAAACAATAATCTGATAAAACATTTAAAAATATAGAAATTATCTACTATCTCAAATTCTATTGTGGAATAGGTTGGCAAAATCCCTGAAGGAAGTCAAGGCACTTCTATGTCTAAATCATTGAAATTTCCTGTTAATTTTTTAAAAGGAAAAATGCTTTATTTGCAATGACTTAGAAATCACTACTAATCATTTTTCTTAGTCAAATTCTGTTATATTGTAACTGGGATTTTTCCCACTTGTGTCATTTTATTTAATTTCAATTTGTCTTATATTTTTGCATACATCCCTTCAACTAATTGGTTCTTAAGATATCAGAAATGCTATACATAAAATTTGTCTAGTTTTTTGTAATATCTGTAAATATCTGTTCAATAAACTATTTTTTATTACTACTTGTATTCACTGTGTTGAAATTAATATGAAGTAATTATTTTCTATGTTTCTTCCAATCTTTTCACCTAAGAAAAATTATAGGGTCACTTGGGGTAAGTGGGTCCCTGGGGTAAGTGGGTCACCCCCCTCAAACTAAACTATGTAAAGGACATTTCACACTTATTCACATTGATCATGTTACATTTTGTCACACTGATTGGTTTTGCATATATTAGAGTTTTGTGTCATTTCTTTTTAAGATTATAGAACTATTGTAAAAAAAATTTCCATAATTTTTTTTTTGGAGAGTTCAAGATGCATTTTTCCAAGAAGTGTTTTCAGGAAATTTTTCACTATATTTTAATGTTTTTTCAACTGTTGTGCCAGGTTTGACTTAAAATACATACTGCAATTTGAATTTTCACAAAATCTCTTATTTAAAATTTTTTAAGAGGGGGGTCCCACTTACCCCGTAATTTAAGCATAGTAGGGGTAAGTGGGTCCCCTCATTATGGGGTAAGTGGGACACCCTAGACTCACCATTTTAATGTTTATTGAAACATTTATAAGTAATTTATTGAAATTTTATATTAATTTTGCGTTTTAATATAAGCTGTGGTAAGTAAAGTAAACTATTAAGTTGTGTTTTTTTTATTCACGTTGCCGATAAATTAATTAAAACACACAGTGGGGTGGGGGAATAGTTTCGAGGGTTTCTTTATAAGTCTCCCGAACCATTCGAACCTGAAAAAAACATTCTGTAATTGTAGTGTTCCAAAAAGGGGTCCCACTTACCCCAACCAACCCTATTAATTTAAATGTGAGTAGATATCTCCTACATGAATTAAGTTACAATAAAATATTTTGTACCTAAAACTTCTATACTTTATCAAGTAAGACCCACTTACTCCCTCTTAAGTTTTGCTTGCTTTCAATCAAAAGAAAGAGGGGGGGACCCACTTACCCCTTCCTATGGGGTAAGTGGGACCCCCGTCTCATTTTTTACAAAAAGACCAGTTAAGAAAAATGTAGAACATTATTTTAGAACCTAATTATAAATTTTTGTTTATTAATAGTGTCTTAAATAGAATATGTCATCAAGTTCAAATCTAACCTCTTCAAAAAAATTTTATGAACCTTCAAAAATGTACTGTTCCAAAAAGGGGTCCCACTTACCCCAAGTGACCCTATTTGGGTATAATTTATGGTGTTGTTTTATTTATGGATAATAGAATTGTTTATATTATAAATCACCATATATTCATTCTACCTCACCTGCAATCCAGTTCAGTTTTTGAATATACTATAGCATAATCTAATGTGAAATAAGTTTAATAAATTTACTACTTTTGAATAACCAAAAAAAAATAGCATTTTGTTTGCAAAATGCTAAAAAATGCAAACTTAAATCATAATCACTCAGTTAATCAACTCATTGTTTTAGTTTAATGAAAAAAGATAAACTCGCGATAGAAATAGATAACAAAAACTTCAATTGGTGAAAGTAAAATTACAAAGATAATTCAATTTCTAAGTATAGAAATTATTCAGATCAATCGCTGTAAAAGGCGATTTCCAATTCAAAAGCCGAAGTTAGAAATTTCCTCTTTCCCCAGCGCATGCTCAAAAGACACACGTAGCTGTTTGAAAACTGGGAAAACAGAAGAAATCTTTTTCCCTTTCTAGCGATTTGAGTGACAGGTGATGATAGCTGGCCAGGTGGGCGGGGTTAATAGAGAAAGAGGAGGTTGCAGAGAGAGAGATTGCATGCGAATTGAAGAGAGTCAATAACGTTCGTCCTGCACTGTCGTCCTGTTCTCTGGTTAGTTCCACCGTTATCGCATAGGGGCGCCACGTTCTATGGGAAAAACCATGCTTTAAAAGTTGCCATTAGCGTCTATGGAGATGGACCCTCTGTTAAGCTCTATACTCTGTGGGCAATACCACTATTTTTTAAATTTGAATAATAAATATCGTTACCCTATGAAGAAAACTGTGCTGAATTCGATTTTCTGCATGAAAACAACTTTCTTAATTATTTAAGATTTAAAAGCGCAGAATTTGAGCCGTACTCAAATCGTTCTCCCATTGGCTGATGCGATTGTGACGTACTTCCATCCTATACAAACAACCTCGTTTTGACTGCTTGGGGCTTGTCTTTGTTTACTGTTTGGTTGTCGATATTCTTTGTTTCTATCAAAAAGGCACAAAAATGCATTTAAAAAGTTTCCCAGCTGAAATATCCCTTATTGACCGACGGAAATGCAAAAAGGACCAAAAAATACATCTTATAACATCAAAATTACATACCTTTCGTGCAGTTTTCTTGGTTTTTCATCCCGATTTGTGTTTTATTTATTTATGGAAAAAGTCATTGTTATGCAGATTTTGCCTCTTGTTAATTAGAATGGCTCCAAAAGTGTTTTTTAAAACACTAGTAAAATGAAAATAAATAAGAATAAAAGTAACACTTTATGTAAGTTTCGTCTCTTTTTATACATCTAAGGAATTTAATTTAATTAAATGTTAAGTTTGTCTGTAAAATATTCTTAAATTCTTATTCTTAAAATACTGTTATATTTTTATTTCTACTAGTGTTTTAAAATATCAAAATCTGCATAACAATGATTTCTTAGTTTCGCCAGTCGGTGGCAATGCGACTGGTTTGTATAGGATGGAAGTACGTCACAACTTTTCCCCGCGAAAATTTTGATTTCGCGCGCAAAAAAAAACGCAGAATTTAATTTTAAAAAAAAGTATGCATCGCAGAGCAAAAATTTTTGAAGGTGTATTTATGTTTAGGCAATCTGAACCAAATAAAAAAAAAAAAAAAAAAATAGTGGTATTGCCCATTATAAACTGTGAAATCAAATATTTTTAAAATTCAAAGAATTATAGCTAAACTTTAAAATTTTCAAGAATAAAAACTTTGAAAAAATCAATTTTAAACTATTTAGGTATTTTATGGATATTCTCTAAATAGCCTTAGATGCTCTTTCACCCCAAAGTAAAAGATGGATTGTTGTTTATTATCGTGTATTACTCGGCATATTTGGTGGTTAGTGTAGAAGAAATTTGAGTCTATTAAAGGACCCTTCACCAAACCTTTATATGAAAAACAAACCGTTAAAAAATACAAAACAGTTTTGCTTGAAAAGGGACTTTTACAATGTTATAAACTTAAAAAACAGATCTTTTTTGAGCTTTTCCATTATGTTTTTACCATGTTAATCCTTAAAAAATTTTCCACATCACCAAAACAGTAACCTTTTTCACATAAGCTGGGCTCTTTTGCAAAAATATATATATATATATATTTATTACTGATTTTGATTTTATCTGAGCAGATTTTAACAAAAGCAGAACACTTCACAAAAAGTCTTGACAAACTCCTGATATTCCTTTTTTTCTTCTAGCCTTTAAGTGTGACAACATCCTCTTCACCTGACCCACCCTCTACCTTAGAAGAACACAAGGAGTCCCAAAAGCAGCTTGATCAGAAGTACCGATGCACTAAGTGCTCCTACACTGCTGAAATCGAATCAGCCCTCACGAAGCACCTTTTGACTCACCAGTGCAAGATCATCAGCAAAGCTTTGCCACAGAAACAAACACTCAAATCCCAGCATCATATCCACACCGGAGAGCTCTCCTTTTCCTGCGACACCTGTGGAGAGGGATTCCGTTACAGGAAAAGCTTCCAATCCCTCGAGACGATGCATACTAGTGAGAAACATCCCCCTGTGGTTAGAAAAGAGAAGGAAACTGAAGACATCATAAAAAAAGAAAAGGAAGGTAAAGAGGCCTTGTTTTTGCCACTTTTGTAAAAAAAATTTTAATGTTTATGTTCTTAGGCGTCTGTCCTAGGCGACTGTACTACTACCTTTAGCAGTACCTTCCTAAATTCTCCAATTGAGAAAAGGTACCTTCACACAATTCATTTTAAAAAGCAAGTTCTCTGCTCAGAGTTTTCAACCCACCCACAATCCCAAAAAACCTGGGGAATTTTATTCAATGAAACCCACTTAAAAAAACTCAATAAAACGTGCTCCAGGTGCCTTTTCCCTCCCAGTTCCAACAGTGTATATCTAACCTAACCCATCCAGTTCTGGTGTTGTACATTTAATTACGACAGTTACCAAATTATCCATTCTTAGTGAAAAAAATTATTACAGACATTTGAAATCCCAAAATTTTAATCCCCCTGTTTAATTGAAAAAAAAATCCTGCTAAACTACCCCAAAGAAACAAATTATAAGGTTAAATAACAATTGATCTAAGTATAGCGAAAACAAACTTGTGCGATTAATGAATTAATTGAAAACAATGTTTTTATTTGCACAATTTAAAATAAACAGCAAACAATTGTTTCGGGGGTCAACAGGATCCCCTTCGTCAGTGCTAAAAAGAAAAATTTACAGCAATGAATCTGTATGTATGCCAGGGAAGGAAAAAGGTTACAGTTGAAGTGAAAATACAAAATTGTTGCTGTTTATTTTAAATTGTGCAAATAAAAACGTTGTTTTCAATTAATTGATCTAGTGTTTCTATCATCAACTTTCTAAAAAAAACTGCATTATGAAATTCAAACTTTACTTTTTTTTATGAGTGTTATAATTAAGTAGGTAAGAGAGATGTACAGGGTGTCCACTGTTTAAAAAGGCCTAATAGCTTACTCCTAAACCGTTCAGTATAAATGCAGGCATACTTGCAATGACAAAAATGTTCAAAATGAAGTTAAACCATTATGTTTGAGGGTTTTTGGACCGATTAGTACCACTTTGAATTTCGTTGATATTGGAGTTTCGATACTTTCGTAAATTTTGTTATCTTGTATTCAGCTGCATTTTAACTTCCAGCATTCAAGTGTGACATGTGCAACGACCAGTTCCCCTCCTCCTCTGCTTTGGAAGTACACTGCAAGTGCCACGAGCTGGTCGGGGAGTTCGGTGACAAAGCCTTACCTCTAAAGAATTCTCTCAAGATCCACCGGGGAGAGCGACCCTTTGTCTGCGACTCTTGCGGAAAGAGATTCACTAGGAAGAGCTCTCTCAAAGACCACCTTTATATCCACACGGGAGAGCGACCGCACCAGTGCAATGTCTGTGGCCTGGCCTTTTCTCGGAAGTATAATCTCAATGCCCACCTTCGGTTCCACTCCCGTGCGCGCTCCCAATCGGGAGAGCGACCCTTTCTTTGTGACTCCTGTGGGAAGAGATTCACTAAGAAGAGCCATCTCAAGGACCACCTCTACATCCACACGGGAGAGCGACCCCACCAGTGCGATGTCTGCGACCTGGCCTTTTCACGGAAGAATGCTCTCAAGGCCCACCTCCTGATCCACTCGGGAGAGAACTCGCACAAATGCGACACCTGCGGAAAGAGTTTCCTCTATAAGGGCACCCTTGAAGCCCACCTCCGGATCCACACGGGAGAGCGACCCTTCGCTTGCGACTCCTGTGGAAAGAGATTCATTCAGAAGAGCCATCTCAGGGACCACCTCTACATCCACACGGGAGAGCGACCCCACCAGTGCGATGTCTGCGACCTGGCCTTTTCACGGAAGAATGCTCTCAAGGCCCACCTCCTGATCCACTCGGGAGAAAACTCGCACGTGTGCGACACCTGCGGAAAGAGTTTCCTCAATAAGAGCACTCTTGAAGCCCACCTCCGGATCCACACGGGAGAGCGACCCTTTGCTTGTGACTCCTGTGGGAAGAGATTCACTAAGAAGAGCCATCTCAAGGACCACCTCTACATCCACACGGGAGAGCGACCCCACCAGTGCGATGTCTGCGACCTGGACTTTTCACGGAAGAATGCTCTCAAGGCCCACCTCCTGATCCACTCGGGAGAGAACTCGCACGTGTGCCACACCTGCGGAAAGAGTTTCCTCAATAAGAGCACTCTTGAAGTCCACCTCCGGATCCACACGGGAGAGCGACCCTTTGCTTGCGAGATATGCGAAAGGAGATTCTCTCGAGAAAGCCATCTCAAAACACACCGCCTCATCCACACGGGAGAGCGACCGCATGCGTGCGGCTATTGCGAAAGGAGATTCTCTCGGCCGTACTACTTGCGTCAACATGAAAAAACGCATTTTGAGGTAGGCCTTGCTTTTGATTTCACGACAGAATTTTAGCTAGAGAAAAAAATCCTTTGCAAAAAAGTGTAAAGGGAGTAAAAGGCTTTAGCGAAACACTGAAATAACAAATTAGATAAGACATTTATTTTAGCGGGAAAAATTTAATTGATAGAAGTTACACAAAGAACAAACTCAAAAGGTAAAACAGTACTAAATATTTCTTTTTAAAATATTTATAATACTAGGGAGCTATATCGCCCCCTGCTCGCGAACGCTCACCAACTGCCGTAAACTGCTTAAATGCAGGACCTTTTAGATTGCTTCCACACAAAATCCAGTTCACAGAACTGAACTCACTTTAAAAAACAATAGAAGAAACGTCAACCAACTTTCCAAATATATGTCATCTCCATGAATCTCTCTATTCTAAAAAAAAGTTTTTGCTTAACAGTTTCCAGAGAAAACCTTTTTAATTATACTGCTCACTTGCTAATAAATATCTCCTCGAATATTGAAGATATTTTCATCAAATTTTATTTTTCTTATGATTTCACCAAGAATTTTCTGATTGACGTTTTTATTCCATCTCTTTTAGTTTTTTTTTAATATTTTTTTATTTTACCCCTAGGGGCGCTGTAAGACCACGCCACGTAAGACCATTCCTCAACGAATTTTCCATTGTCACTTACCTAGGGGTACACCTTACTTTCATGACCCTAGGAAACGTTGGTTTCACAAAAAAAAACTGAAACAAACTTTTGAAACACCTTGTATATTGAAATATTGCTCTATAATCTTAATACTTTTAGGTAGTCCCTTAAGTATCCCCCTTGTTTTGTGAAAAACTCTTAACTTATATGTATGACAGAAATAGGATACTTGCGGTTTTCAGATTAAACTAGGGAGCTTTATATAAATGTTAGATAGAAAAAAAATGCATGATTTAAACAGCATGATTTTAAAAATGTCTTTATTTAAGGCTTTTTTCTGTAACTAGGGCATTTATCGGCTTTCTTTCATGAAACGCAGACAACATGTTACTTTAACTTCTATTTACTACCAAGATGGTGTCTTTTTCTTTTGACGAGACTTCTTGTGAGGGCTTTCCTAATTTTAAGGATCTAGTTTTTCACTTGCTGTCCTCTATATTTATCCCTTAATTTTAAAAGTTAAGCAGTGGAAATTAAAAAAAACTATATAAAAAGTATTATTGTTATGATTTTACTAGTTTTTCACTTAAATGTGCTTTTAGTTTTCTTTTAGAATTTCCATAGTATTTAAAAATTTTACTAATATTGTTTTTCACCACATACCACATATAGTGCTGTCCTTTAAAAACAACCCACTGTTTCATATTTTCTTCATTAAAAGCTTAATAAAAAGGATTATTAAATCGAACAAAAAACTGTACTAGCGGCTCATCCTCCCTTACATTTTAGTGCTAAGCATTTTTAATTCCAACTATCCATTACAAATTGGCAGCCAATTAAGTAAGAATTTGAAAAAAACCCACTTTTTCCTAGAAGGACTCTAATTGGCTGACTGAGCTAAAACTTTAATATTTTATTCTCATAGTAATAGGATAACATAAAAACGCCCGAAAAATGCTCTAAAGTCTTTGTAACATGCATTTTTACAAAATCTGTAAATCTGAAGCACATATTTTGCCAAAAATCTACATTATCTCAGCTTGTTTAAACAATAAGTAAATAAACCGTTCTTTGACCAGTTTTTACACCCCTGACACTCTAAAGGGCATAGAAAGACAGGGTATATGAGATGGTAAAATTATTTTTATTATTTAATTAATAGTCCAGGCAAATTAGACAAAATAAGGGCCAAACCCGGACATTCAATATAACAGGCTGAAAATTGGTGGAAATGTAGAGGATAGTGTTCTGTTTGATATCCTGAAATTCCCAAAAATTCTATGTGGGGTAAAATCCGCCATTTTGAAAAAACCACAGCCATCTTGGATTGCGTTTTCAAGCATAGACTGAACCAAGCGTTTGATTGTGTTCGTTTTTGTCCTAAATTGTTTAATGATAAGTATATTAACAGACAACTTCAAAAAGTTCGAAATAAAAAAGTTAATTTAATTAGAATTAATTTTTATTTAATTAAGGCTTTGCTGCGTTAAAAGGTAGGTAGACAATCCAAATAACAAGTTGGAAATTGGTGGAAATGTTAAGGATAGTATCCCGATTAATACCTCGAAATTCCCAAAAAATCCATCCAAGGGAAATCGCCATTTCGAACAACCGCCGCAATCTTGGATTGCGTTTTCAAGCATTGCGACTGTACCAAGTGTTCAATTGTGTTCGTTTTTGCTTCAAATGGTTTAATAATAAGTATTTTAAGAGACAAGGTCAAAAAGTTCGAAATAAAAAAGTTTATTTAATTATAATTAATTTTTATTTAATTAAATTTTTGCTGGGTCAAAATACAGATAGACATTCAAAATAACAAGCTGAAAATTGGTGGAAACGTAGAGGATAGTATCCTGATTAATACCTCGAAATTCCCAAAAAATCCCTCTTGGGGAAAATCCACCACTTTGAAAAAAGCATCGTAACCTTGGACCCGCAATTTTAGCATAGCGAAAGTCTAATTTTCTCTTAACACAACAATGAAACTTCCCCAAAACGCATTGTTGTAGCCGAAAAAAACTGGAATTTTAAAGTCGAATATTTCAAAAACTATTCAAGCGATTAAAGTATATTTTGGCTTAAAATGTAGTTTATTTTTTTAATAAAAATATGCCCGTACGTGTATGGTCAAAAATATCAATGTTTGGTTGAAATATTCGACTTTAAAATTCCAGTTTTTTTTTTTCGGCTACAATAATGCGTTTTGGGGAAATTTCATTGTTGTGTAAAGAGAAAAATTGGACTGTCACTATGCTTAAATTGCGAGTCTAAGATGACGTTGTTTTTTTCAAATTGGTGAATTTTCCTCAGGAGGGATTTTGGTACATCAATCAGCATTTTATCATCTACGTTTCCACCGATTTTCAGCATGTTATTTTGAATGTCTATCTGTATTTTGACCCAGCGAAAATTTAATTAGATAAAAATTAATTATAATTAAATTGACTTTTCTATTTCGAACTTTTTGACCTTGTCTCTTAAAATACTTATTACTAAACAATTTGGAGCAAAAACTAACACAATCGAACGCTTGGTACAGTCTTGCGGCGGTTGTTCGAAATGGCGGTTTCCCTTGGATGGATTTTTTGGGAATTTTGAAGTATTAATCAGGATATTATCCTCAATATTTCCACCAATTTTCAGCTTGTTATTTGGATTGTCTACCTACCTTTTAACGCAGCAAAGCCTTAATTAAATAGAAATTAATTCTAATTAAATTAACTTTTTTATTTCGAACTTTTTGAAGTTGTCTCTTAATATACTTATAATTAAACAATGTAGGATAAAAATGAACACAATCAAACGCTTGGTTCAGTCTCTTTGCTTGAAAACGCAATCCAAGACGGCGGTGGTTTTTTCAAAATGGCGGATTTTCCCCCATATAGAATTTTTGGGAATTTCAGGATATCAATCAGAACACTATCCTCTACATTTCCACCAATTTTCAGCCTGTTATATTGAATTTCCGGGTCAATGTCTAATTTGCCTGGACTATAAAAAATCTCAATGGGTTGTTTTTAGGGTACAATTTGGAGTGGGTTGTTTTTAAAGGAAAGCACTATACTATTTCTTTTTTATCGTAAGTATTAACGCCTTCGATATTCTCATAGCATCTTTTTTTTTTACTATTCTCACAGGAACCTTTGATAGACAACCTGGAGGAAAGCACTGCCTTTTCGAAGATGGAACTGATAGGGCATGTCATTTGAAGAGAAGCCTTTATGGATTGAAGCAGGCACTCAGGTGCTAGAACCAACGTTTTGGAGATTATCTTCTCAACCCAGGCTTCAAAAGAAGTGAAGCAGATCCTTGTTTATTTATAAGAAAGAAGAATTCAGAATTACTCCTATTAGTGTTATATGTTGATGATGGTTCAGTGGCATCTTCAGATAACGCTTAATGAATAAAACCACGCTTTTGCGTTAGCTACTTAAATGCTTCTTCTTTTTAGTTTTATTATTTCTCCCAGCAATATCCCCTAAATATTAATAGGTTATGGGTTTATGCACGTTTGTAAACTGTTTGTGGAATGGGGAGTTAAATTTTAAAAAGCTGTCATTGTAGGCCTGCCTGCATATAGTCTGTTTGCGTACTGCTGGCTAGTTCTTACAAAAAGATACATTTCGTGGGAAAAGATAAATAGGTCTTCAAACCAAAAAGAAAAATTGTTTGCTTTTGAAATTGAGCAGGTTTTTTTACTTTGAATCTGAATTTTTTTTTTATTTCTATATTTAAATGTTAACAAAAAACTAAAAAGTAAATTTTATAAAAATGCATTTTTACTTTAAAAATTGAAATAATTAATTTTTATCTGGATAATTATCTGCAAGGGTATATGGCAATTAAATATCTTAGTACTCCTTAAATAGATTACAAATTTCTTTTGTTTGGTTTAGTTAGAATGTAAGGAACTAAGGAGGGAGAAAATGTCTGATAGACAAAGAAGTTGTAAATGGTGACAATTTTAAAATGTATAGGAATTTTGCAACATGTCTGAAGTTTAATCTGAAATTTGAAGATTTAAAATAACACCTCCCTTTTTAACATAACACGAGAAATTTTTATTTCCAGTAGGTTATAAAAGCACCTGTGTTTTTGAATTTTTGATTCAGACCTAGGTGTTTGAATAAAATAGATATTTTATTTTATTGCTTTCTTGTAAGATGATGTCAGTATAAATTCCCCTATGAAAAGCGTTTATGGGATAAACTAAACACATCTACGCAAATTAAGAAAAACGCAATTTTGAAAGAGATATTTTTGAATAATTGGCTTCAACAAATCGTTTTTTCTGTACTACAGTCGTAAAAAGAGGAGAAGACGATTTTACGACCAGCATCAGGCCAGTGGCGTAGCTAGGGTGGGTGTTACCCGGGGCGGAAGTTCGCGGTGTCACCCCCCCGGGGGCCACCATTTCTAAACCCCATACCTAGTTTTATATAACTTTAAAGTGGTATTTGAATTATGGTGCATATAATGTCACAATTTTATAATCACTCCAAGTAAAAAGGGGGGGGTCTGGGGGTTACCCCCAGAAAAATTTTGAAAATTTGCCTTTATAAGTAGTGTTTTAGCTCATTTTGAGACCCTTTGGGTAACATCCGAAGAGAACGGTTCCTTGTAAACCACGCAATTTTCAAGGAAAAAAATTATAAATAGATATCAAAATATTTCAAGGGGGGCTGGGGGTCTTCCCCCAGGAAAATTTTGAAAATTTGCCTTTAAAAGTAGTGTTTTAACTCCTTTTGAGACCCTTTTGGTAACATCCGAAGAGAACGGTTCCTTGTAAATCCCACAATTTTAATGGGAAAAAAATTACAAATAGCTATCAAGATATTTTGAGGGGGGCTGAGGGTCAAACCCCAGAAAATTTTTGAAAATTTGCCTTCAAAAGTAGGGTTTTAGCTCCTCTTGAAACCCTTTTGGTTACATCCGAAGAGAACTGTTCCTTGTATAAACCACGCAATTTTCAAGGGAAAAAATAAAAATGGATAACAAGATATTTCAAGGGGGGCTGGGGGTCCTCCCCCAGAAAAATTTTGAAAATTTTCCTTTAAAAGTAGTGTTTTAGCTCCTCTTGAAACCCTTTGGGTAACATGCGAAGAGAACGGTTCCTTGTATAAACCACGCAATTTTCAAGGGAAAAAAATATAAATAGATATTAAGATATTTCAAGGGGGGCTGGGGCTCCTCCTCCAGAAAATTTGCCTTTAAAAGTAGTGTTTTACCTCCTTTTGAGACTTTTTGGGTTACACACGATGCTTCCTTGTAAGTTACAGAATTTTCAAGGTACTTTTATATTTTTCTTATAACACTGAAAACCTTGGGGGTTGGGGGGTCAATTGCTCTCTCCTTCCCCCCCCACTAAATGACGTCCATGCCCTCTTATATTTATCCTTTTTTAATAAAAACGAGAGGGTACTTAAGTTTCTAAATACAATAGAAGTGGCTTGTGTTTGTCGTCTCCTATATTTATGTAATGTGACGTACTATACAATACTATCTATGCATTTTACACTAATTTCATATTACACTGTTCAACAATGAAAAAATTCTTTGATGAAAATAGTCATTCTTATAGATTTTGGGTCGCTGAACCCCTTGTCCCCCAAATTTTTATAATAGGGTGACACCCTTTTTAATGTTTTCTTAATATTATTTTTAAAAATGCAACTTTTAGCGTGAAGATGAACGGATATTTTAAGTTCCGGTGTCACCCTCATTGTTCTCTAGTTGGGTGACATCTGTTTAATATTTCCTTTCATAAAATAAGTTTAAAAAGTTATGTATATTTTTATGGGAAGATGATCGTAGTTTTTATGTTCCGGTGTCATTCCATTGTTATCTAGTAGGGTGACGCCCTGTTTACTATTTCATTAAAATATTTTTCAAAATTATATTTTTTGTGTAAAAAATAACGGAAAAATAATGTCCCCTTGTCACCCCAATTTTTTTCTAATAGGGTGACACCCTTTTTAATGTTTTCTAAATATTATTTTTAAAAAATATACTTTTAGCGTGAAGATGAACGGAGATTTTAAGTTCCGGTGTCACCCCCATTGTCCTCTAGTTGGGTGACTGATGACATTCTGTTTAATATTTCCTTTCCCTGACTGAGGGAGTCACCGTGACTCTCTGCTATGTGTCAATGGTTTCTTAGACTTTAGATCCCCCCGGATAACCGCAGTAGATTGACATGTTGACACTCGTCCCGGTTTTTATCGGGACCCACGCCTTCATATCAAATAAAAAGGAAACCCTCGAAGTACAGTCTATGTTTATTTTTTTCGAATGTGTGGAGCTCGGTGTCACCCCCCCAAGATAGCTAGACGGGTGACACCCGGGGCGGACCGCCCCCCCCTAGCTACGCCACTGCATCAGGCCTCACAACATAAGGTCGGCGGGCCGCATGTGGCCCGTCAGCGTAACGTTTTTATTAGGTCGCTTTGTTGTCTGTCCCTCTGTCTGTTCGGGTGGAATTTAGAAATCGATTTTGAACTAACTTCCCGAAGATGTAGAGACTTGAAATTTTGAACACAGTTCAGATCTGGATGACAATGCGATATTATCTCGTTGTTTCGGTTACCTTTGCTTCCCCTGAACCCCCAGGGGGGCTTTAGGGTGGAATTTAGAAATCGATTTTGAGCTAACTTCCCGATGAGGTGCAGACTTGAAATTTGGACTACAGTTCAGATCTGGTTGACAATGCGATATTATCTCGTTGTTTTGGTTAAATTGGCTTCCCCTGAACCCCCAGGGGGGCTTATTTAGAAATCGATTTTCCCGATGAGGTAGAGACTTGAAATTTGGAACACAGTTCAGAACTGGATGACAATGCGATATCATCTCGTTGTTTTGGTTAAATTTGCTTCCCCTGAACCCACAGGGGGGCTTATTTAGAAATCGATTTTCCCGATGAGGTAGAGACTTGAAATTTGGAACACAGTTCAGATCTGGATGACAATGCGATATCATCTCGTTGTTTTGGTTAAATTTGCTTCCCCTGAACCCCCAGGGGGGGGCTTATTTAGAAATCGATTTTGAACTAACTTCCCGATGAGATGGAGACTTGAAATTTTGTACACAGAACTAAAAAGCAGAAAATAATTTATTAAATAAAAAAAAACTTTTTAAAAACCACGTTTTTAAAATGCACTAAAAAGTATAAAATAATTTGCTTCTAACTCCTCCCACGCGAAAAACGTGGGGCTCATGCAATAATATTTACAGCTACTACTCTATTGACCACTCTATTTACTAATATATCCACAATAAATAAAAAAAATAAGAAGCATAAAGAGTATACCGAGAGAAGCTGTTCAATTAAATACCTAATGCATGAGCCCCACGTTTTTCGCGTGGGAGGAGTTAGAAGCAAATTATTTTATACTTTTTAGTGCATTTTAAAAACGTGGTTTTTAAAAAGTTTTTTTTTATTTAATAAATTCTGAATTAACCTATTAGTTCTGCTAATTCAATCTTAGTTAGAACTTATTTTGCAAAGGTTAATTAAAATTTAGGGATATTATTTATAATGAGCTAAAGGTTTAATGTTGGGAGATAAAAATTATTTGTAGGGTTTTTTTTTAAGGTTTTAGTGTTTTTTAGGTTTTTTTTTAAAGGTAGGTGTTCGGTGTAGGTAGTAGTTAACAAACTACTATAGTTAAACTACTTTTAAAATTTAATTTTGTTTTTAAAAAATTTAGTATTAAAGTAATTTAAAACTTTAAAATACCACGAAATATATGAATTTATGTATTTAATTTAAACCCTTTTCCATTGAATTAACACATTTAGCGTACCTTAGCGCTAAGTACCAATCGAATGGAGTATAAATTGTATTTATTATAATTATTAATTAACCCAGTATATACTGTATTTAATAAATAAAATTAATTTAAAATTCTAATTAGTATTTTAAATTAATTTTGCCTAGTAGTTGCCTAAGCTATTTGGTAAAAGTCTATCTACAAATCATTATTTTTGTTTTGATTAATATTTTTAAAAAACGAAATCTATAATTTAAAAAAAAAAACATTTATTTGTTTACATTCTCTCAACGATAGGGAAGCCAAAATGATCTGGAAATAGTATTCTGATTGGTTCAAACTCTAAGTATCACCCCCGGTTGCGAATCCCAGGTGCACTTGTGAATTACGCGCCCCGTCATCCCTCTTTGCGCAACCCTTCAAATCTTTAATTAATTCTAATTTTTTTAAGCTTCAGGAAAAATTTATATATTTTGTTAAGGTTTTCAAAAGAACTCGCCAAAGTAAAATAATGAAATATATTTCTATTAATTTAGAAATGTAGACACAGCTTTCTAAAGCATAAATAAAATATACTCCTGTTCATAAAAAAAGCAACACCAAGAAGGAATTGTCCGATCAACGTGAAATTTTCAGGGTAAGTTCATAATGGTTTGCTATTCAAATTATTACAAATTCAGAGTTATAGCCCATGCGTGAGCTGAGCAGCGCTATCTCAACCCCTAATTTAGTTGTATATATGGTGGGCTGTAACTGTAACTGGAGGTTAAGGGGTCGTAAGAAGGTTGTCTGCCGCTGATTATCTTTACATTAGAAGTCATTAAACCTCTTAGACCTAAACGGATGCCATATGAGAGAGTTTGAAAGAGGATAAATTATAAAGGGAGTTCTTGTTCTTCACACTGTGTTACCGCTGCTCAGATAAAGGGAAATAGGATAGGACAATAGTGATATGGGTGTAAAAGCAGATGTCCAAAGATGGTCAGGATGGAAAATCGCGGACTGAACGCAGTGCTGGATTACTGAGCGACTTTTCGACATCTTTCAAACTGTTTGAACACTGCTACAGGTCTATCATTGTCTGCTGCAACAGTTAATCGGTGGTTGTTGCACCGAATTCTGCGAATTTTTTTCTATAGAACTTACTCCATTGCACACAAAATCTGTGCGATCGGAAATCCACATTACGAGGCCGTAAGCTCAAAATTCCCCCGGCAAGCAGTCAAGGTTTCTTCGGATTCTCACAGTTTTCTCGGACACACGTGCGAATAAGGAAAGGATTTACTTATTAGTTTATTCGTTATTCGATTCGCCGTTTCCGGCATTAAATCTTTCTTACTAAAAGGACAATGGGGGTGGAAAGATTATTCTGAGTATGAAAAAGTTATTGAGAATGATTTATTATATATCATTTGATATTTTTTCATCTTTGTATTTGAATTCAGTGCTGCATTTTCACAGGGGGTTCACGAGCTCCTATGGACGAGCCGCCACTGCTCTTATGTCTTTGAATGATATTTAATTTAGAAAGTACTTTTTTTTTTTAAAAAAAACGTGAAAAAAAATTGTTTCATCATAAAATATGGCGTCAGTTGTTCGTTGTAATTGGTTGCATAATAATTTGTTTACAGTACTTGCTTTGCTTTGTAACTTCAACCTTATCTATAATCTAAAAAAATGGAAATATTTTAGAATTGAGAATTTTTAAAAAAAATTCTGATGTCTTACTGCAAATCCTCAAAAGAATCCGAACTGTTTGATACCAAAAATATGCTATACAGATCAGTAATATAAAAGAAATTTTTTTCTCTGGAATCCTTTCACCCAAAACATTTTTTAGAACAGATTTTTTAACAAGTGCATATCAACTTGTGAATAATAAAATCAGCTCTCCCGTAACCTTTAAATGGTAAAGGGTTATTTTATTACCCTTTTATTGAGAAACTGTATCTTATGTACCACTAACTTTAGATAAAGGACCAGACAGTGCACCAGTCAGCAGAGTCCTTGGTACGGGTGACCCAGGTCTGTTCCCGATCAAACTTCGATCGGTAATCCTCAAAAGTGGAGTTGATTTTAAACCGTGTATGGTGATGACTAGGGCTAGGATTTATATGTAATTACATATTTGTTCAGGGATCTGATATTAAAGTGGGCTTTTGAATTATAAACGTTTTAAAAGATTTGGAATCGATTAAGACCATGTTTATTTTACATATTTTCACATATTTCGGTTTATTTACATATTTTTACATATTTAACCTATAACTATATATTTTTATTACATATTTAACCTATAACTATATATTTTTATTACATATATATCCATTTTCAAGTTTTTCAAAAATAATCACACGTTTGACCGATTTTCAAATTAAAGTAACCCATAAAATGAAATACGCATTCAAATTGTAGTTAAAATTAGTGCACCCAACGCTGAATTTAACTTTTAAAAGGTTGTGAAGTCGGGATCTAGCCAGATTCGTTTTCTTCCCTAAGACCATTTTTCGCAGTCAACAGGTGGAGGATGAATTTTAATGAGCTGTTAAAGCAAAAAAGAAGGTGTTATAATCTCTCACAGGGCAAATAGCGAAAACCCCCTTCCCTAATATTTGAAGAACCCTTTAAAAAATTACTTAAAATTTTCTTTTTATTATTACATATTTGGCATTTTTAATACATATTTTGCTAAAATAAACACATATTATAAGTACATATTTTGGTTTTTTAATTACATATAAATCCTAGCCCTAGTGATGACAAAAAAACAGAGTCTTCCAACTTCGGAATATTTATATCGTGTAATTAATTGCAGTAGACCTTTGAAGTATTTTTCAACAAAAGAAAGTCTGAAAGACATTTTAATCCAAACAGGTAAGAAAAATATAAAATATTTTCTGTTTTATATCAATATTTCATACTTAGCTTTTAGTTATACTATTATTAGTTATACTATTAGGCTTAGCTGATCCATTCTTTTCTTTTTGGAGGAGTCTTTCTGTATTAAGTTTAATGAATGTTTTTAACTTATTTCCTTGCAATATGTATTGAATTGTCAAGCAGCTTTATTATTTTTTTCTTTAAATGAAGTATATTTTGATTCTATATTTGAACAACGTTCATTAACTTTGAGAAATGTTTGAGTAGGGTCTGGTGGGGTAAAATGGATCACTTTTTAGCTATTTCACATTCTAAGTGTTATTTCATCAAAACTATCATTTTTAAATGATTTCTTTCAATTGGATATTGACATTGCAATCCTGTAGAAGTGTAGAACATTTTAATCCAATTTAATTTAACATTTTTCAATTATAAGTTGGTCAAACTTAGCATTAAAAGTAATGATCCATTTTACCCTTCAATGGATCCATTTTACACCAGGTTGGGGTAAAATGGATCATTACTTTTAATGCTAAGTTTGACCAACTTATAATTGAAAAATGTTAAATTAAATTGGATTAAAATGTTCTACACTTCTACAGGATTGCAATGTCAATATCCAATTGAAAGAAATCATTTAATAATAATAGTTTTGATGAAATAACACTTAGAATGTGAAAATAGCTAAAAAGTGATCCATTTTACCCCACCAAACCCTATTCTATTTATTGAGATATTTCAAATATGTTGTGATACAACTCAAGTATTTCATCTTTGGTTTCATTATTAATTATTTTATACTCTTCAATAATGATTTTTATGCCATCGTAAACATTTACATTCTTGGAGGATTCATGCAATCGAAGTAAAAGCCATATTTTTTATCGTCCATTTTTACATGTTACATTGCTCGAAACTTAAAAGTCAATCCGGAGGCAAAAATAGTTATTATAATGGAATAATATTTTACACATGTTAGTTTGAGACCATTTGGCACCTTTTTGTCGCTGTGCCCATGGGAAAATGTGAAAAAATAATTTTGACCCACCCTATTATACAGACGCTAAAGAATCACGATATTTTAGTACCTTAAAAGGTATGTTTTTTTTTCGTTTGTGGTTAATTTAAGGCTAACATGCTAATTTCACATACCTAACAATCTAACCAAAATTGAAACAACACTGCTAGTTGAGATATTTTGATTGTTTTTATGTTCCATTTTTTTCTGATTTTCAGTACATTTGGAGCTTGCATCCGGCTAATCCTAACTGTCTCTTTTGTTCAAATGAGTGAAAATTTACATTGTTTTGCCAGAAATTCTTTCTTACATTTCGAGTAAAATCACCCTCTTCTATACTCTGAAATTTTAAAATTCAGTTGCATAAGGGCGAGCACGCACGGGCGACTTTTGTCACGGTAACAAAGACAAAAACAACGTTGCTAAGGCTGTTGTTAGGGGCGGGACATAGAAGTATTCAATAGCAGCATTCGCACATGACATCACTGGAGGATAAAAACAACGTTGCTAAGGCCGTTGTTAGGTAAAGTCATGTGATTGAAAATGCTCTATTGTTTTCTAATGATATTTTTGATACTAGTAATCCTGGTTGCCGTGACTTTAGTCACTCGTGCGCGCCCAGCCTAAATGGTGATAATTTTTATCATTATATTTTTCCTCTGTCTGTGTATTTTTATGTTTTCCCCAATAAGTACCATTCTGTTATAAATTTATATCGTAGAAAAGTGGGTAAATGAACTTTTTTCAAAGAATAAAATATACTTTCGCATATTTTATGGTAGTAATACCTTTTTTAGCCGGAAGTTCTTTACACAATTCTTCACCATATTTCGAACATTTCTGCAATTTACAATAATCTCCATTATTCGACAATAGTTAATTCTGCGTGTATACGTTGCTTTTCCAGAAAGTTCGCGAATTATAATAAATCATACTGCACATTCAACTTTTCTTCTTCTCGAGACGTCTCCCTCCTCAAACATATCGACTAGGCACAAAATGCTGCTGAAACTCCGCAGTTCTAATCACGAAAATCTGCTGTGGGTTGCTGACGTAGCCCAAAATACTTCATAAAAACGGGCTGCGGCGATTGACCACCATTCCAAGTAGTAAAACGCATTAGAATAATAAAGTATGGTATCCTATTATCTATTAGCAGAGATAAAATTAAGATAGGTATCAAAATTATTTTATACCAATAAAACATGTGTACTATACCAAATATCTAGAAAATCTGACGTGGTGATGTTTAAAAGTGTGTTTTTCGACTCGGATTGACCCGGCTTTTATTTTAAAACAACGCCTCATATGGTCATAAAAGTAAGGTCTACCCGTAGGTAAGTGACCATGGGGAATCCATTTAGGTGACTTACAGCACCCCTAAAAGGCAAATTTAAAAAGTTTAAAAAACTAATTAAAAATCTAAAAGAGATAGTGCAAAAACCTCATTACGAATGTTGGTGCCAATTTGTTTTTTTTTTTTTTTTTTCGAAATTTTTTTTTGGCCATTTTTGAAAATAAAAAAAAAATTAATTTCCCTTGGTACGATTTAGTACGATTTTTAGTATGTTATTATTGGGGTCATTCCTAAGTGAAAACTGTGTCCGAGGTTCAACTCTATTTTCAGTGGACTAATGACACAGGCAGCCGCGGCAATAATTGCGTCTTCTTCGTCCGACATCATTGATACTACTGCCTAATTCCCGCCAATTCTTTGGCAACAAGTTTTCCACTTGTTGCTCTAAATTTAGGAAGAGCAACTTTTAGTTTTCTACAAAATATCTTCCACTTGTTGCTCTAATTTGAGAGGAGCAACGTTTAGTTTTCTATACAAACAATGTTTTGTCAACTTTGGTGTGCAAAGAGCGCAGCAACAAATCTTCCACTTTTAGTTGTCAACTTCCTTTGATCTTACCGATATACCGACAATCCGCGGGAAACCAAAATTTAGTGAAAGGTTTGTCTCTCCACAAGTGGAAGACAGAAAAAGTTGCTATATTTCGTAGAAAAAGCAACAAATTGCTGCAACTTGTGGAAAACTTAGTGGAAGACTTTGGTGTAAACGCGGCTTTATACGTAGATTTTTATCATGAGAAACTAAGTTGCCAGAAAAGACAATTTCAGCTCTTATCACCCAAATTTTTTTAATTGAATTTCAATTCAAAAAACAGTTAATTTCTAATTAGTTTATTGAATCATGATCAGATTTATCGCTAATTCCTTACATCAGATGCGATCCTTAATGATGGAAGAAAATCACCTACACGAGGAAATCGCGGGATGATTCAATTAACTAAATAGAAATTAACTGGAATTGAATTGAAATTCATTAAAAAAAATTGCGCAGTCAAAGGGTTAAACACTTAAAAACGCATTTATTACAATACTAGCTGATATACCCGCCATTGCTCGGGGGATGAAAGGCCTATCAAACTGTGTGTTACAATAAATAAGAATTATTTTCTTCACTGTATTCCTTTCCTAGGATTCTTTTTTGATGCCATACTACTTCCTTAAGATGTAAAAAAAAACTTAAAATATACCACCTGCTGTTTAGATTTTATGTGTGAAATCCCCAATGGGGATTCCCCATCCCCGTTTTTAAAGAGTAATTTTTCAAAATAGAAAAAAGTCAGGGGACCTTCTGAACCCCCTTATTTTTTTCTCTTTTGTTTCTCCCTCCATCTATTTCTGCAATTGGTATAAATGTATATTTGAGGCAAATTTCTCCACCTTCGCTTCACAATAAAGGTATATTATTGAACAGCAACTTCTTTAAGAAAAAGCTTATTTCCCCCTCATCCCGCTAAATTTTGATAAAATACAAAACAATTAATACATGCTTTTTTAAGATGTTAAACAAAACCTAAAAAAATTGGTAAAAAATTGTTTATAACCATTTTTTAATAATGATAACTTTTTTAAACAGGGGGAGACCCCCTGAACCCCCCTTTGCTGATTTATCATAACTCATTCATTGAAAGAAATTTCAAAGATGAAATAAAAGTAAGCATCATTTGAATCGACACCAACTATTGATAAAATGCCTTTGATAAAATGTTGTTTGATTTGAACTTTGCTGGAAATACTTAAATTTGATTAAATAGAAAAAAAAATTAAAATTTTTCAGTAGAATGGTTTTCAAAAAAAAATTTATTTAATCATCAAAAATTATTTCCCTGTTATAAAACATTTCCTGTTATAAACAAAGAATTCCCCTGTTATAAAACATTTTAAATAAATATTTCCAACAATAGAGGTTTTGCGTCAACTGGAAGGAGCAACAATGGTAATCAATTTAACATTGAAGGCTACGCATTAGAATTTAGAAAAAGGCCTAAAAAGGCTCCTTGGAATGTTTAGATTCTGAAAATTCTTTCTCACAAACCTTTCTGGTTGTGTGAGGAATAACATGCTAATATTTCATTACGATCAAGTTAATTATGCGGTAGGCTGGGTCGAAAAAGAAAAATTTTGGAATATCGAAACGCTTTAGGTCCCAAAAGTTGCGTCTTGGCATGCTGATAACTGGAAAAATAATCAAAAAATTCCTAAAAATATCCCTAAAGAGCGTATCGGGCCTAAAGTTTGAGAAAATTGACAAAAATAACCTTTAGCTGAAAAATTTCCCGATTTTCGAAAATTATGTTTATAAACTTCAACATAGATGTAAGTGTTTTTGCAACTTTTAGATGCAACAAGATGCAACTTTTAGTTGCCTAAAATCAAATAAAAAATCTGAAAACTCTTACTTAATTTTTGAAATCTGGTAAGGAGGCCTAAAGTTGGCGAAATTCAGTGAAAAAAACCTAAAATTTGGCACTTACTCAAGAAGACACTATTGAATGTAAAACTCAACAAATGCGCTTTTTATTGGTGAAATAACTTCCTTCATACCCTTTCTTCACCTTTTGGTCATTTCATATAGTGCACAATTAAAAAATTAGTTACATGAAACCATAAAAAATACCCCCTTTATGCCTCATTACATTACCATACTGTAAAGTAAACCTCATTTAATAGTAGAAAATATACTTCGTATATCTTATTATGTCTGGGAAATAGCTTGAAAGTTTGGTTTACAATCAAAATTTGGGATACAAGATCGTGTGAGAAAACAATGTTGCTTGTGTAGGAATCCTACTCTTTTTACTCTATCTTTACTCAATCTTTTTTTATAATAGCAAAGTCTGTCACAAGTGTCACACAACTTTCGACAGCTTACTTGTGTAAAGAATAGTTTAAAAATCGAGTTGTGGTACAATGCTTTTTCCATATTTTATATTTATGTTTACAGGAGATTCATACTATTAGCGTTAAAGTAAATTTTATGTTAAACCAAAGAGGGTCATTTATCCTTTTTATCTTTCATTTTTAGATTGGGATTTTCAGAAAAGTATTATCTTAAAACCCGATTGACACATATATAAGCATCTAGAGTGCCATAATAACTAAAGATCTTTTACAGCAAGATCTAAGAACTCCAACCTGTATAGTGTTATAAGGCCTTAACCATTCTTAGAATGTATACTTCTGATCTTATTTAAGACAAATTTTTAATACATGGATTATTCACTTTAAATTACTTTGAAAACTATAGTAGTTCAGTATAGGTAGTTCTTCACAGCCAGTTGTTGTCCAAAATTGATCCGTTATGAAAGTTAATGTTCCTCCCAGTGGCGGCTCGTGAGTTAATCAATAGGGTGTTCACACATATAAAAATTAAAATTTCCAAAATATCTAGAAAGAGAAGGGATGGTTGATCAATATACATAAATCTAACTTCTTTTAGTAGAAACATCTTTCTTGGATATAATTTTAAAAACCTAAATTATTCAGTTATTCACTACAAGCACTTTTATTTTTAAAAAAATATGCATTCAATGGAAATTGCCCAGAAACTGTTTTGGCGACCCCCCCTCCCCCCCCCCGCTGGATTCGCCACTGAATGGAAAGCTGTGCCTCAAAAGCGAAGGCCTCGGCACATGAAATCTGTGCGCACCGGAATCCAAAATGTGAGGACGTAAGCTCCATATTCCCCTGGCAAGCAGTCGGGGTTTCTTCGGAATCTCGTATTTTTTACGCTCGCACGTGCTGAAGAGGAAAGAAAAATAAGAGTTCATTCTTTTTTCGATTTCTTTCGCGTTTCCGGTAGTAAATTTTTCTTATTGAGTAGAGAAAGGGGGGGGGGGACATAATTATGAGTATAAAAAAGAAATTGAAAATATATTTCCATTGATATTTATTTATCTTTATATTCGATTTTTGTTCTACTTTTTCTGTGGGTGTTCACGTGCTCCTGTGCTCCTATGGACGAGCCGCCACTGGGTCCTCCAGTTTCCGCATCCAAATATTGAAACAAGTGTCTGAAAACTAGCTCATAGCAATCGAAAAACACCAGTACACAGAATTAGGTCCTCATTGCTATGAGCTAATGTTAACTGGTGTTCTATCACAACCTAACTTTTAACCTTCCATCAGGGTCGTATCCAAGGGGGGGGTTAGGGGTTCAAACCCCCCCCCCCCCGAAATTTTGACATCAATTTTTTTACTGCTATTTTTCTTGAAAATTATGTCTCACAAGGAGCGATATCGTCTTCGGGTATAACCCAAAGGGTCTCAAAATGAGTCAAAACCCTACTTTTAAGGGTAAAATTTCCAAAATTTTTCTGGGGGTACCCAATCGCTCTGGCAACTTTTGCTGCCAGAGCTTTTCTGTTCATAAACCGGATTATTTTTTGCAGTGCATGGCATTTTCAATAAAAAAGTGAGTTTTTCAAAGCTCCATGGGTTTTTCAAGAGTCAAGTGGGTTTTTTAAAGCTCTTTGGATTGTTCAAAAATTAGTTGTTGTTTTTTCAAATCTCCATGGGTTTTTTTTTTTTAAAATTAGTTGGGTTTATCAAAGCTCTGTAGATTGTTTAAATATAAAGTGAGCTTTTTTCAAATCTCTTTGGAATATTTAAAATTTAAGTGGGTTTTTTCAAAGCTCCATGGGTTATTTAAAAATTAGTTGAGTTTTTAAAAGCTTTGTAGACTGTTTAAAATATAAGGTGGGCTTTTTTCAAAGCTCTTTGGAATACTTAAAATTTAAGTTTTTCAAAGCTCCGTGGGCTTTTTAAGAATCAGGTTTTTCAAAAAATGACAACTTCAATTTTAGATACATTATTTCATTAATAGTTTAGTTTACTTTTGAAAATTGGGCAAAATTATGATTTTTCTTGAAAACTCCCAAAAATGGGTCCAAAAAGTGGGGTTTTTTTAATCTTTATTTTTTTTAAAAAAACCCATTGGGTCCAACCCTGGTTTACGAGGAGCTGTTCTCTTTGGCTATAACCAAAAATGTCAAAGAATGAGCTAAAACTTTACTTTTAGAGGCAAATTTTCAAAAAATTTAATGTACTCATTAAGGGGTACCTTAGAAGCTACGTTGAGTCAACCACCCCCAGAAACAAAAGTCTGGTTACATCCCTGGGTGTTCAAAATCTTGGGGGGCTGCGATGTCTGGCTGATACATAAAGGGGGGCCGCGGCAATCGAAAGTTTAAGAACCCCTGGTCTAATGTGTAAGACTTTAATTTTAAAGTATTATTAAGTAAAAGGTGTGTTCTGTTCTTTTAGCGTATCTGTGTGAATTTTAATTTCAAAATATAGAAAAAAGAGAAAGTAAAAGAAAGTGTGAATTTGATCTTCGATCTTGTAAATGAAGAAGTCAAAAAGAAACGATGACGCTTGGTGATTACATCTGCAGGCATCTTTTCGTATGATTTCTGTTAACTCTATCCACGTTTTTTAGAGTTTTATTTGGAATTTTATTGTTTAAAATCTGGCCTAAAATACGGTGTCAACTTTGTGGATCAGCACCGGAGCAGCAACCCCAATAATTTCAGCTACGAACCGCCACTGACTCTGGGTGCACGTTATCTCCATTACCCTTTGAGACGTTGTTCCATTTCACAGATTTTAATTTGTGAAATGGACTTTTGAAACACCCTGTATATTGCGCGACGACACAGCAAAAAATATCTGCATTTGAATATGCAATAAACGTAGTTCTTTTCATTCCACATATATTTTTAGCATTACTCTGAACTCTTTAATCAGATGTGGAATCTGATTAAATCCTAGAAGCGAGAAAATCCTCCATACTCAGCAAGATATAATAGATAAGCCTCCTTATAAATGGCTCTGCACAACCAACAGAGTTTAAGACTTCATCATGTTATTCAAGCTCTTCTTCTCCCTTGCGACCCTGTTGCTCCATCACAAGGAGCCCCATGTCCGCGGACCTCCCACCTCCCTTGAAGAAGGTAAGGTTGATGATAGTACCCCTTTTATGTCAGGAGAACTTTGTTATTTATTATTGAGTTGTTGATAGAGGGCATTAACTTTTCGCAAGTTATAATAATAATAAATTTTATTAAACAATAAATTCTTACTGACCACAAAAGAGCACGCGCAGGTGCCTTTCCACGTGGTACAGAAAATACTTAAATGGATATTATTTAATTAAATAAAACACAAAAGTTAGAGAAATTTAACAAAAACAGGAATAGAACAAATACATACTTAAATCACATAAAAAAATACCCTTATATTTAAGAAAATATAAATTAAGATAAATTAAACAAATTAAATATGAATATCCCCTTCGCTGGAAACCTGCTAAATGATTCTTTTAATAAAAGAAAAATATTTCAAAGCTCTTAAACAATTAAGCATCGTAAATTATAATTTACTGTTATTTATTTATTATCATTATTTTTTTTTATAAATTCAATCTGACATTTTAAGATTTTTCATCGCTATAATTCATGAGATTTATAAACATTTCTACGTCTGATATATTAAATAAGTAAGTTTTTAGTAGTTTTTTAAAGCTAAATAACACACTCTCCCTGATTTCATTTGGAAGTTTATTGAAAATTAAAGGACCTAAATATATAAAACGATTTCTTATACAGACATACTTTTCCAACGTGTTTTCGTTCTTTAAAAGATTTTTTTTATTTTTCTTTTCATTAAAAATTTTTTATTAATTTAATTTTTCATTAAAGAATCTTTTACGTTATAAAGCACTTATAAACAAAAATCATTTAGGGGTTCAAGAGGTTTTGAACGTTATCATTCACATTTATTCATCTTTTAAAAATCTCTTAATCAACTTACTTTCGGAATTATATTCCTCTACATTTTAAACAAATGAAATTAATAATTAATTTCGCCATAAAAAGTACCGTGTTTTGAATTCAGATTTTATTTTTCCGCTAACATGGCACTAGGAGACTTGGACCCCAGGCAATGATACTATTGAAGTGTTCTACAAACGTAAAACCTTAGTTTGAACCCATAGTCAGTTTCCGAGGACGTGCAGTCTTGTAAGATTTGAACTTTGATCTCGAGCAACTCTTTTGCAACTTTTGACTAGACCACGGCTTACTAGATACAGTCGACTCGGCTTATTATGATCACGATTAATGTTATCAATCGGATAATGTTATCAAAATAACCGGCCCTGATCACTCCTATTTAATTTAACGGAAAATGTATCGTTTTATGTGATCAATATATCGTTTAATGTTATCAAAATTTGGTGAAATCCCCTAAAACCCTCCCTATTTTCCCGTTTGAAGGCCAATTTTAATACATAATCATACAAAAGGAATAATTAATTTATTAGTATTGTATGTTCCACTCTCATATTTATCTTTAAGAATGTAAAAGTAATACATACTATAGGCAATCGTTTTAAATAGTAGGGGAGAGTAGCCCACCTTGGGACACTTTCAAAAAGAGCTTAAAAATAACAAATATTATTTAAAAAAAACACAAAAATAACACTGATTAAAAGCTATGTTTATTCATCTTAAATTATACATAAAATACATTTTACATTTAAAATTTTTCACATTTACTCATTTTTGTCATGACATAAATCACTGATTTTTCTTGTTCCTTCCAAATACTTTTATTCCACCATTTTCTAAATTATAATCTTCTGAATTCTTATATTATTTAATATTTTTAATATTTTTTTTTTTACTCATGAGAGGCTTGGTGTATCTTTGGACTTGTCCCAAGGTGCCCCACTTGACCTCTTTGGATAGGTAATTTAATTACTCTTTTAGGTTTTGCAAAACATTTTCTTTTTTAAAATATTAATGGATGCACGTGTTTTAATCTCAACATAATAATAATAACATAAATACACTTCTTTTATTAAAAAAACACTTTTGAAACTACAAGTGATTGTAACTTTTACCACCACGAAAAACAATAAAACTGATGTAAATAATTATCCAGACGCACCAAAGATTCCAAAACACGTTAAAGAATAGATTTTAGTATCATTTGTTAGTACCTATAAGTACAAGTGCATAACTAAAAAATTGCGTCTGAAAACTGGAGTGTCTCAATATGGACCATGTCTCAAGGTGCCCTACTCTCCCCTACTTCAATTAGGACTACATAGTTGTGATTTTAAAGAAAACACTCGTTACACTGATACCGAGAGTATTTCACCAGTAACAGCTAATTAGCCGAACAATAGGTGTAAACTCCAACTCTCAAGCGTCACCTCCAGCCATGGACCGGTTTCGTCGGGAGGCAGACTTCTAGTCAGGCCGACTATAATGGAAAAAAGTAGTCACTATTGATAAGTCATCCACTATGCCGTGCTGATGAGTCCTAACAAGGACGAAACTGGTCCATGGTTGGAGGTGGTGGTGACGCTTGAGAGTTGGAGTTACCACCTATTATTCAGCTAACCAGCTGTTACTGGTGAAATACTCCCGTTATCATTCGTGCATTAAATCTGTTCTGGGAATGCACAATTTATTCCAGCAGATAGTGGAGGACTTATCAATAGTCACCCCTTTTTCCATTATAGTCGGGCTGACTAGAAGCCTGTCTCTACTCTCTTGCGTTACCTTCCTATGCGGTGCTGATGAGTCCTAACAAGTTGGAGTTTACACCACTCTTTACACTGTTTGAAACTTTCTGATATCAATTCGCTTCGTATTATCAATAATCAATCGGATATTGATATAATTCTACTCTTGTACCAACCGCACCACTAGTTAAGTGTTCACATTAAGCGGAGTCGACTGTACTATACAGTATACAGGCTAGCCCAAAGACGGAAATCATTAAAAATATAGATGGCAATAGCTAAAATCTAGCAAAACAAATCCACATAGTTGAAGGCGGGGCTTAATGGCTCAAAATTATGCCTTTGACGGGAAAGGAGAACAGGAGATCTATTAAAAAAGTATTTACTGATACCCAGATGTTATAGGATGTCATGGTAACAAAGTTTGCTAAGATAGGCTGACAATCCCTAACAGTCAGCACTTACGTCATGAAAACACGCCTTTATTTTCCCTTATTTTTCAATGTCTTATCCTATTGGTTTGGCGGTATGGTGTGATCCTAGCATGAAAAGTTGTCAAATGTTTATTATAATTCAAAACTCGGTTAGCCTTTGTAGTATCTAGTAAGCCGTGATTAGACTATGTTACTTCTGTACAAAAACCTAATAAACTTTTCATTATTATAGCCAAGGCTGCCGGAGCTCTTCATGGAAAACATTATGGTGGGGACATGATCCTCCCAAATGCTTACACACAAAGCGGGGTAAGAACTAATATTTTGGAAAAAATTCTCTAACACAAACCTAAGACCGATTCTCTTTTTTTTAAATCTGTTTTTCCTATGGCATCGATGACGTCCCGAATGTATGTGATGAAAAAATAATACAAACCTACAGGGGAAAATGCAAGGAAGGTGGGTTCCGGTTTAGAACCCATTTGGCAACTTGGCGAAAACGTCATATTTAAAATATTAAAAATATTATTTTTCTCTCTAATCCATTGCTAATAAAATAATAATAAAAAAGAGTGAATGCAAAAAAAAAAGGCTAATTACTGAATGAATAAAAAATAATACATTCAAAAATACACTGGTCTATAAAAAAAAACTTTTTTTTGGTGCCGGGAATATTAAAGCTGATATTGTATATATTTGACCTCCTGATTCAGAATATCGACAGCCACGTTGCAAAAGCCTGTAAGTGCAAAACCTCAAAGTTTTCAGGAGACGAAAAAAAACCTAAACTATCGCAAGTTTGGTTTTTGGCGAGCATGGCGATGGTTTGATGATAAGCATTTTAAAATAACGCGCTATAATATACTCACGTTTTTCTGAGGACGTCACAGCTTCCCCTCAGCGTCACTGCAACTTACAGAGTTTTGCTTGGTGATTGGGAGGTTCCCAACTTACAGGTTATTACAAATCGTCATGGAGAAGTTTTGAAGCGTCTTTGGCCGATTTTGGTGGCACTGAGATGTGCGCAAGGCCATCTTTAACAAGTACAACTCAAAACCTTATTTTCGCCAAAAAAATGTTCTTACAGGCTTTTGCAACGTGGCTGTCGATATGGCATCCATTTTTGCTCATCACCTCTAGTTTTAGAGATATTCCACAATTAAGTTTTTATGACTTTTGCTCTACCTTTTATATAATATGGTGATATAAAGATGTCTTAAAATACAGTAGAGCCCCGATTATCCGCGGAATTGGGTGGCAAGGGTACCGCGGATTGCGAAAATCGCGGATAACCCGAAAAGAGTCTAAAAATGAGGTGAAAACACGAAAAAAAATATTTCAGCATAGAAACTATGTTTTATTGTACAAAAAACATGATATGTAAAACTTTTAAAATGTGTACCGTAAAGCAGAAACCTTTCCTCTACATCTAAATTACTAAAATTTCCAAAATTCAAATAAAAAAATCAATTCAAATCGAAAAATTTTTTTCGTGGCACTCGCGGATAATCGGGGCTCTACTGTATAAAAAACCAAACACTCCAAGGCTTTTCCTATTCCTTAGGGTCCCAATAGATAGTGTATGCAGCTTCAGTCCCCTAGTTAGTTTTATGGGGTACCTATAGGGCCCTAAAGTTGAAAAAAAGTGGAAAAAACTGTCTTTTTTTCAGAATTTTTTAAAAAATATTTTTGAGTTTGCTAATGTGACAAAACTGGCTAATATATGTTATTTAGAACTTATTTAAGTAGGATAAAATAATTTTTACTTTTAAACTGCACCGCAAAAGACCTATTTTCTAATTTTAGGCGAAAAATATAGGGTCATTTCGCTCAAAAACGCTAAATACCAATAATGGTGGTTGAAACGAATTAATTTCGAATTTTTCAGAATTAAGTCCTCAAAAACGATGTCTTTTGATGTAAAACTGAAAAAAAAAATTTAAAAAGGGAATTTTTCCACTTTTTTAAAATTGTAGGGCTTGAAAGCTTGGGAGCAGTTTCTATTGTTATTGTAGTATTCTCCAGTCAATATCACAACATATTCAACATTGTATAAAAATCTTTAATGCTTCATTGAGAAAAATAAGTGTGTATTCTCAGGTGTTGGGAAGTTTGAAGGAAAATATACCATAAGAGTTGATAAAAATATTGTACCTATTGCTCATATCCTCCTAGGCGTATACCTATTAGCTTACGTCCAAAATTGCAAGAAAAGCTTAGTCAGTTGGAGAATCAGGGTATAATTGAGAGAGTTGATAGTCCTCAGGGTTGGGTTAGCAATTTAGTAGTAGTGAAGAAGCCTAATGGTTCCATCAGGGTATGTTTGGATCCTAGAGATCTTAATAAGGCAGTAAAAATTTTTTTGAAATTTGCCTCTTAAAGTAGTGTTTCAGCTCATTTTGAGGCCCTTTTGGTTACATCCAAAATAGAACAATTCCATGTAAAGCATAGAATTTTCTAGGGGGAAAAAGTTATAAATAAACGTCAGATTTTCAAGGAGGGGACGGAGATCGTCCCCCAGTAAAAAGTTTTGAAAATTCCTCCTTAAACTAGTGCTTTACCTCCTTTTCTAACTCTTTGGGGTTTCAAACTCTTTGGTTCCCAGAGGGAACCGCTTCTTGTAAGCGGCAGAATTTTCTAGGGAGAAACATTGTATAACATACATCAAAGGTCAGGACGGGGTTTGGGAGTTCTCCCCCAGAAAATTTTGAAATTTGACCCTCAAAAGTAGTGTTTTAACTCCTTTTGGGACTTTTTGAGTTGAATACGATACTCCTTGTGGAAGTTACAGAATTTTCAAGGGACACAGCAATTTTTCACTTAAGAGTTGAAATCTTGGGGGGGGGCAACTGCCCCCCCCCTGCCCCCCCCTAAATGACGCCCATGGAAATGTTAAATTTGTTAAATGAAGCTCATTGTGGGATGGAGAAAGCCAAAGCAAGGGCAAGACAGGTTTTGTTTTGGCCGGGGATAACAAGAGACATAGAATCTATGGTATCTAGTTGTAATATTTGTGAGCGATATAGACCAGGGAACATAAAAGAACCTTTAATTCCACATGAAATGCCAAATTTGCCATATGAGAAAATAGGTACCGATATATGTGAATATGGGGGGAATAGCTACCTAATCATTGGTTGTTACTTATCCAAATGGTTAGATATAATCAAATTATCCAGCAAAACATCAGGCGAGATTATATCAAAATTAAAGGGTTTTTTTCCAATCATGGTATTCCTAAGACAGTAATTTGTGACAATATGCCATTTGCAAGCTACAAATTAAAAGAATTTTCCATTAAATGGGGTTTTGAAATAATTAATAGCAGTCCCAGATACCCACGATCAAATGGATTTGCTGAGAAAATGGTAGGAATAGCCAAAAGTATCCTGTAGACTGCGCCATGTAGTATTCTCCAGTCAATATCACAACATATTCAACATTGTATAAAAATCTTTAATGCACAAATACTAGCAGTGGCGAATCAGGTAGGGGGGGGGGGCTGTGGGGCTGCAGCCCCCCCCCCCAGAACCAAGGCATCCCAGTTTTGGTATAGTTAAAAATTGCAATAACGTTTTTTTTTTTTTAATTTTGGTAGTAAATATGATAATTCCCTGACTTACTTTTCCGTGATATTTTTTTAGCAGAATCATTATATATTCTTCAGGGTCTGTAACCCTAGTCATTAGGTAGGTTTTGAATTTTTTGAAAAAATTTTCGTAGGTAGGTATTTGGAATTTTTTTTCAAAACAATTACATAGAAGGTTTTTTCGCCGGTTTTATGTTTTTGAAGGCGCTGATTACGAATATCATATTTGCTCCCATTTGGAAGGTCGTCTTCATATTCAAAAATCACAAAAATTTTCGATTTTTTGCTTATATTTCAAAAACTACAAGTTTCTCGATCATAAATCTCAATTCACATAATTTCAAGAAAACAAAATTTCACTACTTAAATTTGATTTTCTGAAGAGTGGTTCTGCCGCTAGAGTGTGCTGAAAAACGGCGATTTTTTGGTCTTTTTACGCAAAAAAAAGTGAAAAACGTGCGCTTCTAGCGTCTACAAAATGAAAAATATTCACTTTATCAACACAAATTTTATCTAATGTGAAAGAGAATTTAATTGTCTATTCATAATGTACCCTACATTATTATTTTTTGTGAAGGGGGAGAATAAAACTTTCGCTTCTTACATCCAAAACGAACTCTTCCCAGATGTTAATCAATCGGAAATTCAATCATTTTTTTAAATTCATAAATTAAATTATGGAAGTGTTTTAATGACTGAATTTATATGTTTTTTACATTGCTGAATCCGAATTTTAAGTTTAAAAACCCGTAAAAAGGCAAAAATTTAAAATTTATTTTGCATTTTTTGATGTGAAGGTGACCTTTTAAATAAAAATAAACTCGAAATTTCCATAATTTAATTTATAAATTTAAAAATTGATTAAATTTCCGAATATTTTATTATGGTGTTGATAAAAATATTAATGAAGTGCTACATCGGTTCTCTTCCTAGGGGGTCCGCGAGTAACCCTGGGGAACACTCAAGACTCAAGTTACCTTTGATTTGAGTGCTTCCCAAAGATTTTAATATGAGGTAAAATACCACTTGAAGGGGGCAAATTTTCAAAAACATTTCTGGGGGAGGACCCCCATCAATCCCCCTGAGAGTTTTGACTTTGATTTAATTTTTTTTCCTTGAAAATTCTGTGGTTTACAAGGAGCTGCTTTCTTTAGGTGTAACAAAAAATGTCAAAATTTAATTAAAATAGAAGCTTTTTGAAGCAAATTTTCAAAAATTTTCGGGGGAAGATCCCCGACCCCCCCCCATTACTACTTCAAGTAGATGTAAAATTTTAATGTGGAACATTAGGGGGTACCTCAGGAATAACGTTGAGTCAACCCCCCCCCCTGAACTCAAATCTGGTTACTGCTCTGGGTGTTTAAATCTTGGGGGGACGTGAGGTCTGGCTGTTACATAAAGGGGGGGGGCGCGGAGATCGAAAGTTTAAGAACCGCTGAAGCGCTAGATAAATTAAGCCAAAAGAGCCTAGAATTACAAATTTTATTGTAATGATTTCAAATTTAAAATTTAAATAATGATCATGTAAGAAAAAATAAAAAATATTATTTTCATTAAAAAAATGTGTACCTTATTTAGATAGATCTTTAAGATCACAGTTTTTTTGCAGTGTATTTTAGTACCATATAAAAAGTCTTACATAATAGGAGTTAAGACATTTGAAACTCAGCCCCTCCCAGACAAAAATCCTGGATTCGCCACTGAATAATAGCATAGCCTGATTCACAGGCACGTGATGGTCAGTTTCAGTTACAAATATAATACAATCATAACTGTCTAGCCGTTGCCAACGGCTTACATCTAAATACTAGAGTTGCCACCGGCTTACATCAAATACTACAGTTATTTCACTGATCTTTATCAAATGAAATTTCAGTTTTGCCTTAAGATTAAGATTAAGATTACCTTTTGATTTGCCTTAAGTTTTTACTTGATCAATGACTTTATATGAGGTACTCAATAGGACAAAAGGATTTCAAAATATTTTTCGATGTATTTCAAGCTGAATTAAACCATAAATTAAAAAGTTATTGGGGTATATTACTGTTTAATTTTTTTAATAAACTTTAGAATATACTTATAATTTTTTAATAGCTATACACATGGGAAGTTAGTTAAATGAATAATTTAAAATTAGTATACTATGGAAATTTTATTCCAATACTTTTTTCCATTTTTTATAATTATGAGAATAAATGTTAAATTGTTCCAGAATTATCAGAAGAAATAAATTCGATCCTTAATTATCATTAATAATATTTTTGTGAAAGACAGATAAGAAAGCTAAAGGAACAACAGATGGCGCTAGTAGTCTTGTGTACATGTTTTGTAAATAAGCAAGTTCATTCACTGCTCAGTGAAGTAACGCGAGGTTGCCAGCACCGCCAAGCGCCAAGACACCCTAACCAAATGGGCTCGATGGACCGTGTGGTTTGGGAATACGCGCCCGGGACCTGAGAATCAAACCCCGGACCTGTGACGTGGATGCACTACCACTACGCCACCGGGAGTCAGGCGCGTAGCCAGGGGGGGGGGATTTGGGGATATATCCCCCCCGAAACTTGGAAATTTTCTTTTTTTGACCATAGAAAACCACTAAAAATACCCCATATCCCCCCCGAATTATCGATATCCCCCTCCCAAATTTTTTTTCTGGCTACGCCACTGCCGGGAGCTGTATATATCGCCTCTCCGGTGCAACGGGTGCAACAATGACGCAAATGTAAAAATTGAAATTTCTACTACACGGGAGCTTGGCAGCAAGGCTTCTAGATTGGCCACGATTGATTCGAAAAAGTCGAGTCAATCTTAGGTGATCATTTTAATTGTCGCAAAGATAAATCGCCAAAAACGGCTTGAAATGCCTAAACGCTTAAATAACCTAACCTCTAACCAGTATTGTCTGTCTGTCCTCGCTTGGCACATGTGGCAAACCTAAAATCAGGTCCCACAGCAGGAAAAGCAGTGGCGAGTGCAGGGTATCGGGTATCTAATAGAAGTGAGATAACCATCTTTATGGCTTTTTCGCCACTGTTTTTTCTGCTGTGGGTACTGATTTTAGGTTTGCCACTCGTGCCAAGCGAGGACAGACAGACTTTATCGCACGCCTTCTAATATTCTTCTCTAAAGTTAAGCACCTTCAGGCGCAGTCAGTATTTGGGAGGGTGACCACCAACAACCATTGGACCTCACAGGGTTTCGAATGAAAAAAATATTGAAAAATCTCGGTAGTATTTGAATCTAACCACTTTAATTTTTTTTAAATCTTTTGTTTTTGTGCTGGTTATGCAGCTGTGTATTCTATGTTTAAACTATTAAAACAATGCTTTAATATAAATAGGAAGGAATGCAGATTTCAAAAGCCTCGCGAGCAGATGGAATTTTTTGGGTCTCGGCTTTATTGTTTTCAGTCTGTTTTCTGAGTAAATGTCGGGGCAAGAATTATTTATTTCTCTTATTTTATTTATTCCTTTTGGAAGTGAAATTAAGTTTGCATCTAGAAATACTTCATATAAGAGATCTACAAACTGTATTAATTTTAAAGTAGGGTCGTTATTTTATGACCATGTATTTGGAGGAACTAACAATTGTTATTATTTCTAATTTTTTGGTTAAAATCCATATATTTTGATTTTGGGGGACTGCGTAACCCGTGGAACCTTACAATATCAGCACTACCACCATCAGTTCTATCCAAAACAATGGACATGTAAACCACGTAAAAAAAACGCACGTAATTTAGTATTAATTTATTTAATAAATTAAAATTGTTCTCTGATCGGATCGTCAGAGTTTAATTTCAAAGACTGATTAATAGGTCCAGTGCACCATTATAAAAAATATTTGTCATTAGCATATTGGCATAATTCTCAAAAGAATGCACCGATAAACGATAGGAAAAAGTTTTGATTGAGAATTTGCCTAGGAAATATTGTACCTCTGAAATCGGCGATAAAAAAAATCGTAATTTAATAATATATATATACTCATTCATTATTTAGGGAAGAATATTTCTGATAACAGGTAGATCTTCTAAAAAATAAAACCAAATGTGAGCAAGAAGCGAAAGAAAACGCACCGATGATTGATATGGTCAGTTGGTCACCCTCTCAAAAACTGACAGCACCCGAAGGTGCTTAACTTCGGAGAAGGAAGTTAGATAATCGATATGCCAGCTAAACCATGATTTTTTGGCGACTTTTTATAGCGGCGATCGCCAAAGATCACACCGTTGTTTCTTGGCTCGACTTTGATTTGGCTACCAATCTATAGTCTGTCTGTCCTCGCTTGGCACGTGTGGCAAACCTAAAATCACTACCCACGGCAGGAAAAGCAGTGGCGAGTGCAGGGTATCGGGTATCTAATAGAAGTGAGATAACCATCTTTATGGCTTTTTCACCACTGTTTTTTCTGCTGTGGGTACGGATTTTAGGTTTGCCACTTGTGCCAAGCGAGGACAGACAGACTATAACTTGTTGCCAAGCTACCAAACGGTAAATATTTACCAAGTTGCATTTGCGTCATTGTTGCACCGGAGCGGCGATATGTTAGGCTCAATAACCGAAATCGCTCACTGAGCCAAAAATAGACCACAGCGTGTTGTGGCATTTGCGAAACGGCCTCAATGCGAAATTCGCGGTGTGGTCGCTTTAAAAATGCGCAGAACTATGCAGAAATATGCAGAACGGCATACGGCATTGTAGTATTTGCAAAATGCCACAGAGTTGTGGCTGGTTTTTTAGATGGGCCACAACCCGAAATAGTCATTTTGAAAAGACAGGATGTGTTTTGAACTTTTTAATGCAACCACAATACAACGGACCAGTTTTGAACACATTTTCTAGATGTTAGCAGGTGCTTATTATGGGTGGATGTGAAAAAACACCTATTTTTTAACTTTTATATTTTACCCTTTTTTCTATCTTTGCTTCCTTTTGTTGTTTTCTCAGTTGTTTATATTTTTCTTTTCTTTCTTTTTTACTTTTATATGTTTGTCTCTCAATCTTTTTTACTTTTCTATGTTTGTCTTTCTATCTTTTCGTATTTTCTTTTTCTTCATTTATCAATTTTTCTTTTCCTTTAATCTTTATTCTGTCCTTTTCTCTCTGAGCTCAATATTTTATTTCTTGCGGGTTAACCTGACCCTATAATTTCTCTACTTCTCTATCCCTTCTTTTTTAATTAGTTATTTACTTTAGTTATTTATCCGTTTTGCTTACTTTATAACCACCGTTTAAATTAATGTTTTAATATGCATAACATTATGACTCTATTAAATACTTGGGACTCCAGTTTGATAGCAATTTATGATGACTTATGACCTATTTAGGGGGGTCCACGGAGGACCAAGCACTGCGACCTGAGGTCTATTGTACTATCCCCTGGAAGTAAATCCCTGCCCTTAATTAAAAGAGACCAGTGGCCGAAGCGAAGTTCAGCAGTGACCTTACAGGAACGTCCTGGAGCTCCCACGGCTCAAGCAAATGACACCCTAGGTGCTCAAATCTGTGAGCAGAGAAATTCTCGCATTCACACAGAATATGGATAACAGTTTCCTCACTGTTCCTGCATCCTCTACATAATGGATCATTTAGCACGTTCATGATTGTAAGATGCCTCCGTAGATTACTATGTCCAGTTAGTAAGCCTACGGCTCTGCGAATACCATTTCTATTGAGCTTAAAAAGCTCCTTTTGACGGGAACTTGGACAGCCTGCATTGAGCTCTCTGGCTTGTCTTTGGTCTGTCGAGTGACGCCACTCATTGTACTGTTGATCCCTAAAAATAGAGAGTACAGTTCCTCTGATAGTTTCACTGGAAAGTCCCAAGGCTGGCTCTGGACCATAAAAGGGAGTACCAGAACCTAGTCTAGCTAGTTCATCAGCCTTTTCATTACCTGGAATCCCTGAGTGACCCGGAACCCAATACAATGAAACATTATTGTGGGCAGCCAGATCACAGAGGTTAAGATAACATTCCCATACCAAAGGTGAAGTAAAACTGGATTTTTGCAGAGCCAAAAGGGCTGCCTGACTATCTGAACAGATGAGTATACAAATGTCATGATAGCCCCTGTGTATGCATATTTTACAGCACATGAGGATAGCATATACCTCAGATTGAAAAACTGTTGAGAATTCACCCAGTGGATAGAACTCTTTAGTTTCATCCATAGGACAAAAAACACCTGCTCCTGTAGAGTTGTTCAATTTAGATCCATCAGTATACCACACAATGGTATTGGTGTTAATTGGCAGATCTGTTTTCCATTCAATCCTTGTTGGGAAGTGAATCTTAAACGGCTTATAAAAGCCAAATCTTACAGACATAACATCACAAGGCATGTTGAACAAATGATGCTCAGTAACCTTGGTGTTTAGGTCGCCCCAAGAGAGATATTTAGAGTAATCCTTCCAGTGACCTAGATTTTTTAATCTCTTTACACATATGAGAGCCTCAGCTTCAACCCTCATATGTAGTGGATGCATCCCTAGAAGAAGTTCCAGAGTAGCAGTGGGAGTGGTTCTTATGCAGCCAGAGATTGCAACACAAACCATTCTTTGAATTCTAGCAAGATTCTTTTTGCATATTTGAGATCTAGTCCTAGACCACCATACTACTGCTCCGTAGGTGAGGATAGGACAAATAATCATTGAATAAATCCAGTTGAGAATCCTGGGATTAAGTCCCCAGGTTCTCCCGACTGCATTTCTACAGCTCCAAAAGATTCTCTTGGCTTTGTTGATGCAGTACTCAGAATGTTTTGACCAGCTAAGCCTCTTGTCAAAAAAGACGCCTAAGAACTTAACTTCATCAGAACATATAAGCGTCTGATTAAAGAACTTGATGTTGATGTTCAGTGAAGTAGTCTTCCTAGTAAAAGCTACCATAGTGGTTTTCTGAGGATTAACAGAGAGACCCACCCTATGACACCACATTTCAATTCCACGTAGGGCTTTATTCATCACATCACAGATTGTGTTAATAAATTTGCCCCTGGTGACAATTACTACATCATCAGCATAACCGATGCAAGAAACGCCAGCTTGCGTAAAGATCCCAAAAAGAGAATCTACAACCAGACACCACAGTATAGGGGATAGGACTCCTCCTTGTGGGCACCCAGCAATAGCTTGGGACAGTAGAGTGTCGCCAAGAAGTGTAGCTCGTACATGTCTTGTCTTCAAAAGACTACTGATCCAGTTAACAATTACCTTGTTAACTCCTTTTAGTTCAAGAGCTTGAACAATAGATGAAATAGGAACCTTATCAAAGGCACCCTCAATGTCAAGAAAGATAGCAAGTGCAATCTCTTTCTCCTTTACATTCTTTTCTAATATATAAGAAAGATTGTACAGAGCTGTATCAGTGGATTTGCCAGGTTGATAGGCATGTTGAAAGACTGACAGAGGTCTTTCCTTCAATACATTCTCTCTGATATACTTATCAATGAGTTTTTCTAAAGTTTTCAGTAAGAAAGACGTAAGGCTGATTGGCCGAAAGGATTTAGCCTCATAGTAATTTTCTTTACCGGCTTTTGGTAGGAAGATTACCTTGGTCTGTCTCCATGAAGAGGGGACAAATTCATATGCTATACAGGCTCTGAATATTCTACATAGAATAGGAACCAGTACCTTTAAACCTTCTTTCAGAAGGGCTGGAAAAATCTCATCTACGCCTGGAGATTTGTAGGGCTTAAATGAGTTTATTGCCCATACAATTTTGTCATGACTTACAACCTTTTTTGCAGTATCCCAATGATTTTTACTGCATGTAGGTGTAGTCTGATTATGTGTAGCTACCATAACTACCTCTCTGGAACCCGGAAAGTGTACTCGGAACATTTCATCCAGAATTTCTTTCCCAGAGGAGGCATAATTGCCATTCACCAGCTTGACTGTGTTAAGACCACAGCTCTTGTCTTTTGACATTAGTTTGACGAGTTTTGATGTAGCAGATATATCATCTATGCTATCACAGTATGTTTGCCATGACTTGATTTTTGCAAGCCTGACAGCCTTATTATATTCAGTGAGAGCAGAACGATAGACATCCCACTCTCCTGTCTTTTTTGCTTTATTGAACAGCTTTCTGCATTTGCAGCGTAGAGTAGTTAGTTCTTTGCTCCACCACGGGACAATATTGCGAGTGGTAGTGCGAGAAACTGTACAATTATTATAGTATGATTGTAGAATGGCATGTTGAAGTTTATCCACAGCCAAGTCTACTTCAGAAACAGTAGAGAACTTACCGAAATCCTCTCCAATTTTTTCCACTAGTGATGTTCTGTAGGAATCCCAATCAGTCTTCTTTGGATTCCTACCTTCGTTTAAGGTCCATGATGGACCTAAAACTGAAAAAACAATTAGTTTATGGTCAGATAAAGTGACTTCATCTGATACCTTCCAATTGTTTACATACTCTGAGCAAAAAGAATTGCATAGAGTGATATCAATAACCTCCCTTCGTTTCACATTAACAAAAGTAGGTTCATTGCCTTTATTTAAAATAAATAAATTATATTTAAGAATATACTCAATGAGTTCCTCACCACGTTTGTTGCAGTCATTGCTGCCCCAAAGAATGTGGTGAGAATTTGCATCAAAACTAAGAATGATCTTAGTACGTCTCTCTGTACAATGGTCTAAAACACCAGTAATTGTATTTGAGAGCGGATCAAGTTCTTCATAGGGGAGATATGCCGACAGAAAGACCATCTCATCCTTAAGACCCTGAGGGCATTTGTAGATTACCTTAATGGCAACACAATCACCTGTAAGGTAATCAACCAAGTTGATTACATTTAACTTAGTGCTCACTAAAATGCAAGCCCTAGGTCTATCACATTTTCTGTCATATATGATATTGTAACCTTTGGCACCTAGTCCCATAATGTTACCATTACGAGTCCAGGGCTCCTGCACCAGTGCAATGTCAACCTGACCCATAGCCATCCTTCTACTAAGAATAGCAGAAGCAGAACGGCTATGATGAAGGTTTATTTGGCATGCATCGATACCTTTACTCATTAGAGTAGGGTGGAGCAACCAGATCACTAGAGCTTATGTATTAGCTCCCTTAGGCTCCTCATCCAAAAGAGCGGAGTCACTGACTTCAGATCCAGGTGAAGAGGGTTGTAGTGTACCCTCAGAGCCGGTATCAATTTCCAGCTCACCTATTAAAAGAAGTTCCTCACTTACCGATATAGAATCGGCTGCCTCAGAGGTAGAAGGTGTACCTACCTGAGAGGTGGATGCTTGTGCAGTTGTCGTGTCCTCCTCTTGAGAAGAGGTGGACGCTTCAGCTGCAGGCCTTTTGATATTTGGGTCATCAAGGATCTTGAAGACCCCTCTGTCCAGACCGGTGTATGCTGCACACCCAGCTGCCTTTATTGCTTCCGCAGACTCCAGTCCAACTTCGAAAATCCATCGGACGGAGAGCGGTTCCACATGCCTGTGTACCACTCGCCAATCCATTGAATTCAGATCTCGGTTGAACCGGTCCATCCGCTTCAGCAGTACGTTACCTTCTAAGGTGAAGATATCTTTTGTTTTGAAAGCAACCTTCACCGGCTTGGGAAGGTCGCTGGCACTTATAACTTTCAGGGAAAGTCCTTGAAACAATTCTTTGTTACCATGGAAATTATGGTTGACCCATTCCACGGTTTCAGGATCGTCACACTGGATGACAAGGGCTCCTGTATTGATTACAGAGCCCTGTATCTTGGGCAGATGATCTCCGTCCTTTATCTTATCAATAAGGTTCAGAATATGCATCTGAATGCGGTCTACCTCCTCTTTGGAGATCTTGTCTTTGGGATAAGCTTCCTTCACAATAGCAAGCTTTACCCCCCTCACTGCATTGGCAAAAGACTGTGGTCCTGTGTCGATGCGTTGCTTCTTTTTCCGAGTTGCAGGATTTGGGGATGGTGTAGAACCAGCAGACAAAGCTCTTTTGGTACTTCCACCACTCCCTCCCTCCTTGGCAACATCTGCCTCCTTGGTTGCATCTGCATCCTTGGCTGCAGCTCTGGCCAAAGCCTTTTGTTTAGTCCTTTTCAGGTTTCTTTTTTGATTTTTTGTGAGTACTACCTTGAACCCACCATCAGTCTCCGCGGTGTGTCCGCTTGCGCAGACATCACCACTTCCACCGGCGGTGTGGAGCAAGGTTTCCTCCTTAGAGTGATCCGTCTCCATAGGAGAAGGACACCTTGATCTAGTATCCCTTGATTGGGAACCCGATCCTTGTTTGGGGGTTTTAGAAGAAGCGTTTTTAGTCTTAACTTCTTTTTTTTCTTCGTTCATCATGAATTGTAGATTTTTTGGGGTTAAGGAAACTCCCCTCCAATTTTCAAAGGGCCTGTGAAGTAGGGCTAGCCCCAGAGTCAACAGTCAGCGGTGACCTCGGAAGAGCCCCCCACACTGCCATGCAGGACCCCATCCAGGCACCACCTGGAGCTACAAGGCAGGCGGGATTATACACCAGCTGATAGAGCAGCCAGGATATGCTGGTTAGGCTACCCCGGGCTCCTGTACTATCTGGCGGCCTGAGACGCTAAACTCAGCTTTTCTCCTGTATCCTCCACTGACCGCATTCTCCGAGACCCCACAGCACTAACCCCGAGATCCTTGGAGATTCATAACCTTCCCCCCAGTGCCGATTTTTCCCCTAGTCGAGCGGTCAGTGAGATCGAAACCAAACTTTTCCACTCTTCCAAGGTTATACCACGGGCTTAGTGGCACCCTCCACATTTTCTCATCCGGGCTTGGGACCGGCAAAGGCAGTGTTTGATAGCAATTTAAAATGGAAGACTCATATAAATTCTTTGTTAAACAAGCTAAGGTTTATTAATTTGAAATTTTTTAGGCTGAAACGTATTATTGATCATAAATTTCTAACTTCTCTATATTTTGCCTGGGTTCAATCTTCAATAAACTATGGAATAACTTGCTATGCTTCTGATTATTATAACAACATAAAACCTCTAAACCACCTTCAAAATAAAATCTTATCTCACATAAAAGGTAATTCTTTAACAAAACCTATTTTGACTGTAAGAGAACTCTATATTTTTCGACTATTACTTTTCATTTTCAATAATAGGTCCTTCTATCAATTAAAAACAAGTAACTATTCTCTTAGAAACATTCAAGGAAATTATTTTATTCCAAAGTCTAGCAAAGAAATTTTTCATAAGTCTCATGTCTTTCTAGGTCCCTTTCTATTTAATAAATTAAACGTAACTCTTAAATCATCTAATAATAGAACTGAATTTAAAAAAGGTCTTTATGATTTTATAGCAAGACATAACAACATCGAGAAATTATTTAATTTAATCAAATAGAGTCAGCGCAGTTTCGTTGCCAAGGCAAATAAATTATAAGTGTAGTACCATGGACGAGCTATGAGCTCTTTTGGTACTTATAACTATATATATATATTTTTTTTTGTATGTATGTCTGTGTTTGTCTCCCCATTTTTGTCTTTTGTTCTTTATGTATCTTTGTGTTAATAAATTCTGATTCTGATTCTGACTATAACTATGATTTGAAATCTGTTCTTCCCTAAGGCTGGACTTATAGATCCGGATCTCCGTTGGCCCGGATTGCCAGGAGCAGTAAAAATCCCTTTCGTCATGGATCACGCTCTTTGTAAGTTGATTCATCATTATTATTTTCCTCTAATTGGTTAAAAATACGATATTAAAAACAATGCGGAGTAGGGTGGGTCGAAAATATTTGTTCACATATTCTCAGAGGCACAGCGACAAAAAGGTGCCAAATGGTCTCAAACTATAACGTGTGAAATATTACTCTTATTATAATAACTCTATTGTCTGTCTACCACAAGGTGAGATCTGGCCTAGTTGTCTGGTTGTGGCGGTTGCTATAGAAACAAGACCGCTTAATTTATATAAGGATGAACCGTATAATGATTTGGCGGGGATTAAACCCAACGGAGGATTATTGGCAGAATTTTTGAAAATCACAAGCACGGTCTTCTTCTCGGAATTGATGCAGTTACACGCATATTTTAGAAGCTGGGATTAATGAACTGTTAAAATAATAAACAAAGAGAAGACTAATGATTCAATGCAACAATTTCCCCCGTTGAAAATGAGGAGAGTCCTGTTGCCTTGGCAACAGAAATGTAAACGAGAGCTCAACTTGTGATAGACAGACATTTACTGTCTCCAGATAGATTTCACAGTTTTTATTAATTTCCAGTGGCGGCTCAGAGCCTTAATTATATGGGGGGCTGCTCCAGCGCAAATTTTCTAATGTGCCAATTTAGCAACGTACTTTAAGCGATAAAATGCCAATTAAAACTCAAAAAAGCGTATACAGTAGAATAAAAAATCTACATCACAAAGGCCTCAACAAGGCATCATCCTCAACAAAATCATAGCATAGATGAACGAAATCGCACTTTTTTTACTCAAACTGTTTAATACAACAATATTTAATTTGAAAAAAAATTAAACACGTAAATAAAAATTGTAAAGAACAAAATAAATTATTTCTACTTAATTGGTAGTTTTACCGCTTAATTTGACACTACCCATGTGAAAATAAAATAAAATTATTATATAAAATGATTTGCGTGGAAGAAACACTACACATCATTTTAATATTCATTTGAAATTAAAATTCTGCACTTACCTTACACATTATAACAAATCATTAAAGATGTGTTCATAAACAGTTTTTTTTCTCGAAAATCAATCTAATATAATAAAACTCAGTGTATGTTTGTTTGTTTGTGTGTCTTTTATACAAATCTACAATTTCCTTCCGATCTGCACCAAACTTGGTATGCATACGTAAAAACATCCCACAAAAAATTTAGGCAATGTTTCGAAGTTCTAGATAGACCCCTTGACCCTCATTTCATTGGTCATTTTGCTGAAATAGCTGTTAGTAGGGGAGCCCATGATGCTAAATGTGGATTTACTCGAGCGCGTTAGATAAACATAGGGGGAATACCTTGCATGCTTTTGAGTAACTTCACCAAATATACAGGGTGTCCCATAAATCACAGGGGGGATAGTAGCCACCTGGACGAGTCAGAATCACATAGGATTTGGGGATCCCAGACAAAATCCCAAGGAGTTCAAAATGGTGACTACTATTTGACCAACTAATATTGGTAAAAGTTTAATTATGGTTTCAAATTTTATGGTTTAATATGATCTTTAAAATTATCTTAAAAATCTTCACTTTAAAATTTTTTTATTACGAAAAACGTCAAAAAACCACAAAAAATGCGAAAAAACTGCCAAAACTTTATTTTATACAAATACAAATACAAATACAAATATAGTGGATCATTACAGGCTAAAAGCCCAGCAAGGTTGATCCAGTCTATTCAATTCAACCTCCCCCCGATTTCCAGTATTCGTCTACTTTTCTTTTAAACTCGTCCACCCCACTTGAGTTAACTATCGATTCAGGTAATGCATTCCATTTATCCACTACTCTATTAAAAAAATAATGCTTTCTACAATCCCGTTTAAAACTTGCCTTATTCAATTTTAAACTGTGACCCCTCGTTCTATTACCCGTACAGAAATCTAGTCCCTCTGTGTCCCCTTGTTTCAACATTTTAAAAAGTTGAATCAAATCCCCTCTAGCCCTTCTTTTCTCTAAAGTGAACATATTTAACTTCTTAAGTCTTTCCTCGTAACTAAAACTAGATATACCCTTGACCAATTTAGTAGCCCTATGCTGAACCCTTTCAACTAAATCTATATCTTTTTTTAAGTATGGAGACCAGAACTGAACAGCATATTCGAGATGAGGCCTTACCAAGCCTCTATATAATGGCAAAATAATGTTTCCGGACCTTGAAGAAACAGTTTTTTTAATGTATCCCAACATCCTATTAGCTTTTTTACTTGCAGCTGAACACTGATGTTTCATTTTAAAGTCTTCATTTACTATCACCCCTAGATCTCTGATACTATCACCCTCTTTTATTTTATCCCCTTGCAGATAAAATTCAGCCCTACTATTGCTACAACCCATGTGCAATACCTGACATTTATTATGTTTCGAAATCCTTTCTTTTGATTGGATAATCTATATTCTGCTTTCCGAATTACTTTGGTTGACGTTAACCCTCAATGCACTGAAAAAATAAAGTAGGCAAAAAAAAAAAAAAAGATTTAAAAAAAATAGTGTCGCGACCCACTTTGGGAATTTTCCAGGGCCCCCAAAATTTTTTTTGCGGAAAAAGAAGAAATATGGGTATTCTAAAATGTGCCCGTATCATACAATCAATCATACAATCTGCCTCGTAAATATGTTCTGAATAATGCACTTACCCTTTTCATTCACAAAATTTTATTTTCTATCCAAAAACTCTGCAATTTTTAAAATAAACTCTTTTTGCTTGATAACAGGGTAAAAAGGAAAAAATCTTTATTGTTGGGGATAAAAGAGTCATATTGAATCATAATCTCTGAGATTTCATGACCGATAATATATTCGATTATTGATATAATATTTTGTTGTAAAACTATTTTTCAGCATTCCTTACACCTTTAAAAAATTTAATACAAAAATAAAGAAAATTTTAATTCCAAAACCAAAATTTACTGAGCAATATTATTTTTAAAAATCAATATATAATCCTAAAAATCATTAATTTACAAAATGAAACAGTACTTTCTTACTTCAGTTAAACTATATTCAAAACTATAACTGGTTTACACAGATTTAGAAAAATATTTATTTTTTTTCAAAATGCTCCAATTTTAATTATTTATTGGGAAATAAAAATTTAAAGGTAAGAAAATTTTTATTTTTTAAAGAGAGTTGGATGAAGAATCTAATTGTATCTATTTGGAATGTGATTTTTAGTATAGGTAGGATGAAAAAAATCACTAGTATATCACGATTCCAGTTGGCATCACGGGAAATGAAAGGGACCCCGGTTATATTACATGAGAAATCTGAGTTTTTTTAATTATAAAAATAAATTATTTTAATTTTTCAAAATTTATGGTGTTGAAATGTTTCACGCTATTAAGGAGTAAATGGAGTGGGAAAAGCCATGCGGAGTGAGGTTTTATAGCGAACTGTTTTTCTTTTGATGGTTAGCTCAGTACATTCATGAGTTATCTTTTTAATATCCTGTCGTTTCAGCAAAAAAGGTCCAAGTCCAAATCATCAGAGCAATGGATTACTACAAGGAATCCACCTGTATCAGTTTCGTGAATAGGACCACCCAAAGGGATTACATCAGGATAATCCACGGAGAGGAGTAAGTTTTTTTTCCTTTTTACTGAATATCAAAAGCGTTTAAAACAAGAACGAATGCATGTATTTCCTCTAATTTTTATCCATTTTAAGGAGGCATCGAATCTTACACCATCCGTATTTTTATCATGGGATATTAGAAATTCACGATAATCATACTATTTATTTCTTAATATTTTGAATTAAAAATTTCAGGAGTACTCTAGAATAGAATAGACCAGGGATGGCCAACCCAAATGATCTTGAGGGCCACTTTGGAAAAACACAATACTCCCGCGGGCCCATATAAAATTTTAAGGTATGAGCTGCTCAGAATGACAGTGACATAAGTTGAAAAGTAGAAAATGAGTATTTAAATTAGGGAGTTAAGGAATTAAACAGGTGGCGTTAAAAAACCATTCTGAATTACTCGAAACTAAGTTAGGTGGATACGCACTATATCATTTAATAATACGTCATTTTAATAACACTGGTCAACACTCATTTTGGTGGCTGGAATATTAAAGCTGATTTTGTATATATTTGACCTCCTGATTACGAATATGGCATCCATTTTTGCTCATCAGCTCTAGTTTTTGATATATTTCACAATTAAGTTTTTAAGACTTTTGCTCTACCTTTTATACAATATGGCGATATAAAGATGTCTTAAAATATAAAAAACCAAACTCTCTAAGGCTTTTCCTATTCCATAGGGTCCCAATAGATAGTGTATACAGTTTCATTCCCCTGAGTTAGTTTTAAGGGGTACCTATAGGGCCCTAAAGTTGAAAAAAAGTGGAAAAAATTGTCTTTTTTTCAGAATTTTTAAAAAAATATTTTTGAGTTTTCACATGTGTTAAAACTGGGTAATATATGTTATTTAGAACTTATTTAGACAGGATAAAATAATTTTTACTTTTTAAGTGCACCGGAAAAGACCTATTTTCTAATTTTAAGGAGAGAAGTACGGTCATTTCGCTCAAAAACGCTCAATACCAATAATGGTGGTTGAAACGAATAATTTTCGAATTTTTCAGAAGTAAGTTCTCAAAAAAGATGTCCTTTGATGTAAAACTAAAAATTTCATATGATAAAGATCAGTGAGTTAGTTTATTGAACGTAAATATCGCCTCTCCAGAAAGAGCAGAGCGTGCGAAGTTTGGCTCGCTTCAGACAAGTCTACTCTACTATCTCTACGGATTAAACTATGCCAAATGGGAAAGTTTCAGGGATGTCGCTCCAATTAATCTACCTGAATAACTTCTAAAACACATATTAGTCAATTTTATCCAATTAGCAAATTAAAAAATGCCTTTTTTTTTTTAAATAATTTTTTTCCAATTTTTTTCAAATTGTAGGGCATGAAAGCTCGGGAGCAGCTTCTATTGTTTTACTGATCTTTATCAAATGAAATTTCAGTTTTACTTCAAAGGACATCTTTTTTGAGGACTTACGTCTGAAAAATTCGGAATTTATTCGTTTCAACCATCATTATTGGTATTAAGCGTTTTTGAGCGAAATGACCCTACTTCTCGCCTAAAAATTAGAAAATTGGTCTTTTCCGGTGTACTTAAAAAGTAAAAATTATTTTATTCTGTCTAAATAAGTTCTAAATAACATATATTACCCAGTTTTATCACATTTGAAAACTCAAAAATATTTTTTAAAAAATTCTGAAAAAAAGACAATTTTTTCCACTTTTTTTCAACTTTAGGGCCCTATAGGTACCCCTTAGAACTAACTCAGGGGGATGAAACTGTATACACTATCTATTGGGACCCTAAGGAATAGAAAAAGCCTTAGAGAGTTTGGTTTTTTATATTTTAAGACATCTTTATATCACCATATTGTATAAAAGGTAGAGCAAAAGTCTTAAAAACTTTATAGTGAAATATATCAAAAACTAGAGCTGATGAGCAAAAATGGATGCCATATTCTTAATCAGGAGGTCAAATATATACAAAATCAGCTTTAATATTCCAGCCACCAAAAAAAAAGTTTTTTTTTGTAGACCAGTGTAATCTCTCAAGTCTGAAGACGAAGTCCCCAAACAAAATTTTTAGTGAAAAACAAAAACAAAATTAATTGATACTTTATTTCTTCGTCTAAATTACTACATTTATGAATGCAAGTATATGGTGTGGTATAGTGACAGTAATTAAGATGTTGAATATGTATATGTGGCTTATGTAGAAATTTATTTCTGGAGGGGCCCAAAATTACTCCTCAGCCTCTCACGCATTTTTAATAGGTCCAATGTAAATTTTTAAGTAGAATTTGCGTCCTAAACAACTAAATGTTAGAAAAGTTGTGAGTAATAAAGGTACAAGTACCAAAGGGGGGTCTGGGGGTCCTCCCCCAGAAAATTTTTGGAAATTTGACTAAAAAAACAAGAATTTTAACTAGTTTTGGTACACCTAGTCCGAATTTTGGAGATGCATTTGAGGTGGGCGATTTTGGGTCATTTTTGCAACTAAACATTGTTCTGTAAGGAAAATTATAGCTCGAAGAGAGAGAGTAAAGTTTTTTTTTTAAACTTTCGAAAATTCTCGCGGGCCGCAAAATTATATCAAGCTATTCTTTAAATAGGGATTATTCGTGCTTTGAATTTGCGAGATACGACGGAATATTAGTAGTACTTTTGGCGATTGATTACTGATTGAATATGTTTGTTGAAACTTTTAAATTTTTATTTATTGAATTACATACAATCAAATTAAAAGGCAGGGTTTGAATTCGACGATCGCGTTGAATCGAAAGAACCTGGTTTTTAATAATACATTTTGAGTAATATTTTAGAAATCAGACCTGGGTTTTGATAAAAATCAAAACCGGTCTTCAGTTTTTTGGGATTAAAATTCATCGATTACTTTTGTGCTATAAGGTTTTACTCGGATAATAATAATTAGTAATTCACTCGTGGAAATACGTATATTTTTATCAAATAATAAAATCAAACATCTCCAAAACATATCGTCCACACCTCGTCAAAACCTACAATCTCATTTTTCGAGCAAAGGCGTTTTCTTTGTAATTTTTAGAACAATCGCGATCTCTCCGTTGTCAACTGTGGATCATTCACGAAACTATTCAGAAAATATTACTCATAAATAACCATTACACACGATCCTTAAAAATTACAATCACAGTGATGATTAAAATGTTTTTTTTTTCTCTTGTGATTGGAAATTGATTACCCGTTCTTAATGAGAAACGTCACCACACGCACCACTTCCGATTTTTAAAAGTGGCAAATAAAAATTTGATTTGATTGTAGAAATCGTGTTCATATTAAAAATGTATCAGAAAAAATCAGTTTCGTCACAGAATTTGTTCTAATTTTTAAATAAGTCAAACTAATTTTTCAAGTGAAGTTTGCTTTCTTTGCGACCAGAATAATTTTGATTGCTAAAGTAATTAAAATATAAAAATAAAAAGTTTTTCGCCAAAACCCCCAACAAGGCGCTAAGAGCCAAATTTGTTGCGCCAGAGACAGGCAAAAAACAGCCATGCAACTTTCGTACTGCGCAGACGGCTGCTGTTGACTTGACGTATAGCGCATCTCGCATGGAGGCGTCCGTCGCATCGCACGAAACCCCAGAGAATACCGTTTCGGCCCATACGATCGCATGAACGATCCATACGTTCGCATGAATGTCAAATGCGACCGCATGAAGTGGGTAGTGAATAAGGCCGTAAGTTTTCCACTTGTTGCTCTAAATTTATGAAGAGCAACTTTTAGTTTACTACAAAAAATCTTCCACTTGTTACTCTAATTTGAGAAGAGCTACTTTTAGTTTTCTACAAACACTGTTTTGTCAACTTTGGTGTGCAAAGCGCGCAGCAACAAATCTTCCACTTTTAGTTGTCAACTTTCTTTGATCTTACCGATACCGACAATCCGCAGGAAACCAAAATTTAGTGAAAGATTTGTCTCTCCACAAGTGGAAGACAGAAAAAGTTGCTATATTTCGTAGAAAAAACAACAAATTGTTGCAACTTGTGGAAAACTTAGTGGAAGACTTTGGTGTAAACGCGCCTTTAGCGGTGCCCCCCCCCCAGAAGAAAATCCTGGATCCGCCCCTGGACCAGTCAACAACTCCAACATATAATTTCTGATAATATAGGTAAAATATACAGGGTGTCCCACGAAAAGTGGTCCAACCCCTTTACCCCCTCCTAAAATATTGCTCAAAATGTATAATTAAACCAGATTCTTTCGATTCAACGTGATCATCGAATTCAAACCCTGCCTTTTAATTTGATTGTAATTCAATAAGTAAATTTTAACGTTTCAACAAACATATTCAATCAGTAATCAATCGCCAAGAGTACTACTAATATTCCGTCGTATCTCGCAAATTCATAGCACTGTTAATCCCTATTTAAAATAAAACTTCGCGCCCGACGCTGCTGTCGTCAGGGAGCAAATGTCCGAATAAACCCAAACACAACCCTATTTAAAATGGACTGGTCTTGTTGCTATAGCAACCGCTACGTTTTGCACGTGACTTTATTTAAAAACGGCCGGATCCCAAAAAGAAGTACCGTGATTGGTTAAAAGGATTGGAAAACAGCAAGAGAAGTTGGCCAATAATTGAACGTTCTGAAACCAAGCCTCACACGTATCAGGTCTCAGAATGACCCCTTGGTAGCATACGATCGCATCTCATCACAAGATCGTATGGAAATTTTAACGTTTGATCGCATGAACAGAGAATAGGCCCGTTAACCTCGCGAAACGCTTTTGAATGTACTAACTTGGTGCTTGAAACGCACTATCTTGTTGGATATAATAATTAAGAGGCTATTGAATTTTGGGTTTCATTGTTTAAGTATGCGTAATTGTGTGTGAGGTGTATAAAATGTGCAGCTCGATATTCAATCTAGAGTCCAAATGGGCATTGTCGCGGACGGGAAGTAGCGGTACATGTAAACAGTTCATTTTCATGAGGTTAAGTGTTCGAGACCTCAAATAAACATCAAGCAAGCGTTTTAAGCGTTTCGTGAGGTTGAGGTTGAGTGTTCCAAATCACAATTAAATAAACGGGCGTTTAATGAGTTTTGTTGTAGGCATTTTTGTGGTCGAGGTGTCGATATACAGGGTGTCCCACGAAAAGTGGCCCAACCCCTATAACTTTTGAACCCCTACAGATATAGTCATGAAAGTGGGGTCTAGGTATAGTAAAGTGACCATGCCCTATCCGATGAGACAACTTTCAACGCCCTCTAGCGGAAACTTTAGGAGTTATAATTTTTATTTTAAAAACTATGTGAGGTTATGTGGAAAAAGTCAGTGACTAAGTTGTAGAGCAGCATCGATTCATTATAAATCGACACCTCCACAACAAAAATGCCTACAATAAAACTCATTAAACGCCCGTTTATTTAATTGTGATTTGGAACACTCAACCTCACGAAGCGCTTAAAACGCTTTCTTGTTTATTTGAGGTCTCGAACACTTAACCTCATGAAAATAAACTTTTTACTTTTACCGCTGATGCTGTATGTGCTTCCCGTCCGCGACAATGCACATTTGGACTCTAGATTGAATATCGAGTTGCACATTTTACACCTCACACACAATTACGCATAATTATACAATAATACCCAAAATTCAATAGCCTCTTAATTAGTATATCCAATAAGACAGAGCGTTTCAAGCACCAAGTTACTATATGCAAAAGCGTTTCGTGAGGTTAAGTGTTCGAGACCTCAAATAAACAAGCAAACGTTTTAAACGTTTCGTGAGGTTGAGTGTTCCAAATCACAATTAAATAAACGGGCGTTTAATGAGTTTTATTGTAGGCATTTTTGTTGTGGAGGTGTTGATTTATAATGAATCGATGCTGCTCTCCAACTTAGTCACTGACTTTTTCCACATACCTCACATAGTTTTTAAAATAAAAATTATAGCTCCTAAAGTTTCCTCTAGAGGGCGTTGAAAGTTGTCTCATCGGATAGGGCATGGTCACTTTACTATACCTAGACCCCACTTTCATGACTATATCTGTAGGGGTTCAAAAGTTAATAGGTTGGACCACTTTTCGTGGGACACCCTGCAGGGCTTAAATTCTAACCAAAGAAGTACCGGAGCGCTACTATTTCAGCATTACAAATATTTACTGATTAATGAATAAATATCAGTAAATATTTACTGAAAACCAAGAAGTACCGGAGCTCAGCTCCGGTGCAATTTAAGCCCTGACACCCTGTATAAGTTTCTGTAATCATGCTTTAAATTAAATAAATGGATTATATAGAGCATTCGCACTTGACGTCACACTTGACGACGTGGAGGACAGACAACAATGCTGCTAAGGCTGTTGTTCACCCGTTGCTACAGAGGTTGTTAGGGGCGGAGTCTTGTGATCGCAAATGCTCCAATAGAAGCATTCGCACATGACGTCACACTTGGCGACGTTGATAGGCATTGAGAACAGGCAACAACGTTGCTAAGGTCTGAGTCATGTGATTGAAAATGCTCTATTTTTATACATGTTATTTTGGAAGTTATGTAAATGCTATTTTGGTTATAAAAGTTATTTATGGAAGGGCAATGAAGAAATAGCTTTTTACATAAAAAGTGACCGATATAGGAAAGTGACCATGCCCTATCCGATGCGACAACTTTCAACAACCCCTAGAGTCAGTGTCAGGAGTTATAATTTTTATTAAAAACTTTTAGATAGTATTAGCTAAATAACTCATTTGCTAAGTTGTATAGAGCAGCATCCGATTAGAACGAAAAGACACCTTGGGCAGAGAAATGTCTTGAATAAAACCCCTAAAACACACGCTCAATTAAGTTGAATTAAAGTAGTTTTACGTCTTAAAACGCTCTTTTTTATAAAATTCTCATTTTTAGGATCTAAGAACACTAGTGATTTACCTGAAAAATGAAAATTTCTCATTCGTTAAGAGGAGTGTTTTAGGACGTAAAAGTTCTACTTAATTGAGCGTGCGTTTTAGGGTTTTCATTTAAGACATTTCTCTGCCCAAGGTGTCTTTTTGCTCTAAATCGATGCTGCTCTACAACTTTGCAATTGACTGATTTAGCAAATCTTTAAAATCCAAGTTTGGTGCAGATCGGAAGGAAACTGTAGATTTGTATAAAAGACAAACACACCCACAAACAAACACACATTGACTTTTATTATATTAGATAAATTATGTTTATTGTTTAGCCTGTTATAATTGCTCCTTTATTTTTTAGTTACATAAAGTTTTTTTTAAAAATAAAATTAACTTGCATCACTTGTTTTTAATTATATAATGTATTTTTAGTAGGGTTTGTTCAATTTGGGGAAACGAGAACAATGTGGAAACGTACGATTTGAATGTCGCGAGATCTCGTTTCCAAAATCGTTCTGAGATTTCAAACGCACCTAAAGGGTAGGCGGCGGTTTGCTTTTACTCTTTTTCTGTTAAGTAGTTCCACTAATACTATAGTCTGTGTAATTTGATTTCCCCAAGTGTCCTTGGTACTCATTTTATCGACCCCGGAGGAATGAAGAGCTGAGTCTGCCTTGCCCGTGGACCGGGATTTGAACCCCGGGCATGTGGTGTGGGAGCGCAAAGCGCTTCCTTTACGCCACCGGGGTTCAACTAAAAAAAGAGTAAAAGCAAACCAGCTAGCTGTAACGTGAAATTCGAATTTCGGACCTATTAGGAAAGGAGACCTTGCAACATACCGTTTCAAATCATTCGTTTCCGTTCCGTATTCTCGTTTTGTACTCGTTCCTTATACGTCCTTTGTAAAGCTGAATCTGGCCCCTTCAATCATTTCCGCCTCTGTACGTTCGGCTGATAACGTTGACTCTCTTCCGCAGATGCGCGTCTACTCTCGGTCGCCAAGGAGGTATGCAGGAGATGGTAATTGGTGACGATTGCCATCACTTCGGTTCGATTTTGCACTTGCTGGGACACTCTATAGGCATGATTCACGAACACCAGAGATACGACAGGGACACATATATCACGATCAATACAGAAAACATCAAGCAAGGTGAGGAAGCAACTAGATAATACGTTAATCTACCTTTTATAGGCCAACGTTCCACTAGTGTGGAACATCGATTTAACTTACCCCCCCAAAGCTTCCCAAATTTCAGAAATTATTTCATCATATTTATGTTCTCTGACATATGTTTTACTTATATAGATCTTTTTATATCAATATTGTTGGTGGGTTTTTCTGCATTTTTTTAAAAATCACCTTTTTCCACTAAAAATAAGCTTTTGACATTTTATATCAAATTCAGTTTCATACCGAACCATATAGCAGAAATTGGTCTTAAAATATATCTGTCGGATAACTAGCTTACTGTTTGAGTTTAATTTTCATTGATTTCAGTTTTTGATTTGCTAGAAAACAATTGTAAATTACGATGTTATATATGATAATATAGGTAAATATTGATGTAAACTATTGTTATGACTATTTTTTAACATTTTTATACATTTTTTTAAAAAAATAATACGAAATTAACGAAAATAATTTTTCGAAATATGGGAGTTTTCAAGATAACGAATTTTGAAATATCGAGGATATACTGTAAATAGATATGCTCGATTTTTAAGATAAAAATAATCATTTTCTATAACATAATTTGTAGATGGGGTTAAATATTTTTCGAAATAACGAAGTTTTCGTTATAACGAATTTCGAGATATCGAGAGTATAACGTAGTTATCTTGTATTAGTATTTCTATCGTTACATTTAACTAATATATAAAGTAATTTATCAGAATTATAGCTTTAAATTTGATTTATAACATTTTTTAATATATTATCTACAGGAAAGCAAAGGATGGTGATTGCCCTTTAACTCCCAATGATGCCACTTGGAATCATGACTTTTCAATAAATTCTAAGACCAAAATTTTTAGAGAAATATTATTTTAAAAGATCAATATACTCTTTACAATCATTAATTTACAAAATAAAACAGTATTATTTTACTTTAATTTATTTAAATTGCTTCAAAATTAAAATTGTTTTACACAGATTTAGCAAAAAAAAATGTTTTCAAAAAGCTCCATTTTGATCATTTATTGTGAAATGAAAATTTAATGATAAGAAAAAAAAACAAAAATATTTTTTAAAGGAGAGTTGGATGAAGATTCTATATTCATTTGGAATCTTCGGTATTTCTAGGATAGACGAAAATAAATCCCAAATACCATGATTCCAATTGGCATCACTGGGAGTGAAAGGGTTTCGAAAGTCTGTGACCAGTATAAGAAAGTGTGAAACAGTAAGAATACAAATATGCTAGTCAGCTGGCCGAAAGAGGTTGCTTTCAAGTGGTCAGTTCCGGGTCAAAGAAGCCAAAAATTGCATCGAATTTAACCGGAAAAACGTAGTCGTGATTTTTACGTCATTCGAAAGCTTACGACCATAGATTGCTTTCGAGTGGTCCAGTTCGGGTCAAAGTTGCAAAAACCCTATTCAAACCTATGTAATCTCGTTCATTTTTTTTTATCAAAGAAATACTTGCATGGGCCAACTTTCTAAAAATATCTTAGGTTTCAAATGGTTAATATTGGTTTTCAATGTAAATTTAAATTTCTAAGGTAGTTAGTTTACAAGAATCTTTAAGATGATGTAATTTTTTATCAAATGTTTCTTTCAATGAGATTTTTGGATATGTTATTTATCCAAATACATTTTTGTCCAAAATATATCCAATAAAACATTTTTTTAAATAATTTTGTTTTTGAAAAATCGCTTAAAGTAGGTTACCATTTCTATGCATACATTTCGTTCCAGGCGAGGAATCCAAATTCAACAAGATTGACGTAAACGCTGTAACTTCTGGGCCTTACGACATCGACTCCATTATGCACTTCGGCAACTACGCTTTCTCCCGTGACCCCACCAAACTAAAGACCATTGAGGCCAAGAACGGAAATGAATTGCTCGCGCCCTATCAGAAGACTGCTCTCTCCCGTATTGACAAATTAATCGTCAATCAAATGTACAATTGTTAAAACTGGTGTCGGAAACTGTGGGTAGTTTTGTCTTGTAGAATAAAGTTTTTTCATTATAATAAGCTCTGTGTATTTAATTAATCAGGATGTCCTCATAGAAGTATTTGAAATAGGGAGGTACGGCCGAAGGAAAAAAAACGATTGAGTTGAGTGTAGATAGAAAACGGGTGTTCTGTGACAATGCGAAGGTGCGGCTCTGGGGAAAATACGGTTTGACCAGGAACAAATTCCAACAAAAGGTTTTTTAACGGTTTTGGACTACTAGGTGTCCTTATTGACAGAAAAAAAGTCTTCTTCAATCTGATGACCGGAAGTTTTTTTTAATTTTTTAAAAAACTAAAATTCTCTAAAAACGATAAAAAAAAGCGAAAAAAAAATGTTTTTTTTCGCCTTTCTAATTTTTAAAAAGTTTAAAATTATAAATTTTAAGGGATATTTTGATTCGCTCCCGATGGAAAACTCTTCTAATAGGTCCCTAAAATGACCTTAACAAACTTCAAAGCATCATCAATATTTCCAGGAGTTCAAGTGGTACCCCTAAATTTGACCAAAAAAATAGTATTATTTTTAGAAAAAAACATTTTTAACAATAAAATTTCAATTTGGACCTTAAAATCGTATTCTACGACCTTAAGGCTGAGCGCGCACGAGCGACTTTTGTCACGGTGACAAAGACAAAATTGTTGCCTTGGCTATTGAAGCAAAGAAAAATTGAAGGAGAGTACGCGCACTAGGCGACGTGACAGTTGGCCGATTGCCAAGAATTTCTTCATAGAGATCCATTGTTTTCTAGTGATATTTTTATACTCGTAATCCTGGTCGCCGTGACTTTAGTCACTCGTGCGCGCCCAGCCTAAAATATACAGAATTGTCACCAAACATATCTTAAAATATTATATTTCACAAAAAAAAGAGCAAAATTTGAATTTTTTAAATAAGTTTAAAATTTTAAATTCTAAGGGATATTTAGATTGGCTTCCGATGGAAAACTCTTCTAATAGGTCCCTAAGAACGATCTTACCAAGTTTCAAAGAAAGTGGTACAGCTTACAAGGAAACGTTCTCTAGGGTGAACTCACAGAATTGGACGAAAATTTTACAGGGGTTAGTATATGACTCAAAACACCTTCTGTAAAAAAATTAGCTGCTAAATTACAGTAGAAAAGCTGTAAAAAATTATTAAAAATTATCATATTTAACACCAAATGTAACCCTACTAGGCGAGGATGCTTCCTTTGGCTCTGTGCCAAATGCTAGAATAAAGTGGCCGTGTTTGAGTTTAAATGAGCGAATAAAAAAAAAGGTTCATCAAATGCAAAAAAGGATTAAAAATGAATTAAAGGAGGAAAATTAAATTAAAGGAAAGGAAATTAATTAAAAAACTGTTGTTTTAATGGATATTCTGAAGTACTTTTAACAAAATATCTCAATTTCACGTTAAATACAAATTTAATCATCCCATCTGATAGAAAATTCGCCAAGTCGCCCGCCAAGTGGTGTTAACTGAATGTGGTTGGCATCTCAGAACCCAATTTTCAAAGTTAATTTACTCCTTTCCTAATGAAATTTAGCAGCTAATTTTTTCACAGTAAGTTTTTTTAGCCATCTTCTTATGCCTGTAAAATTTTCATCCAATTCTGTGAGTTCACCCTGAGAACGTTTCCTTGTTAGCTTCCTTAGAATGGTCGGATTCTTACATAAAACTAAAACGCTAATAAATTTAAAGTCTCAAATAAACAAAGGCATTGGGTACCGCAAGGTTTCGTTTTGGGATTGTAGCCGGTTACCCCGGGCGAAAGCAAGCGAGAAGAAGATGCGATGGTTACTTGGTGTTGTTTGTCATACTCTGATATTCGTTTATTGGCTAATTCATGTGTGACGCAAACAAACCGATCCAGTAAAGTATTCGATAAGCTGAATCGATTCGAAGATTAGTCTTTATAAGAGCACTTTTGTGCTCTTATACAGGGTGTCCCGTAAATGATGTGTCACACTTCTAGGGGGGATAGTAGACACCTAGACGAGTCCGAATCACATAGGATTTGGGGTCCCAGACCCAATCCCTGGGAGTTAAAAATGGAGCGACACCCCAAAACAAGTATGGAAAAATTCAATTTGTAGAAGAACTACTATTGGTAAAAATGTAATTATGGTTGTCAAAATAGCTAAATGCAAGTTACTTAAACGGACGCCTTATAACCAACTCACTCAAATGAATAAAAATTCTACAGATGAATGAATATAATTTAATTATTAACTGAGTTTTTTGCGTCGAAAAGGGAAAATACAAACTCTTGTTTCTAAACATCACAAAACAAAAAAATTACAAATCGTACTTCTTTTTCGGAATAATCTAAAATCATTATTTCCAAAGATATTTTCAACAATGCCAAAATATAAAAAGTAAAAGATAATAAATAGTTAAAGTTAATCTTAAACACTAGTTCGGTCCACTAGTTTCACATACTCCCACCTTGCAAAGTGATCCCTACAAATAGCACTTTGCAACATAAATTTAGCATTACTCAATTTCCAAAACTAATGTTACCTTTGACACTGTATGAAAATTACACAAGTTAACAGTTATTAAAAAAAATCTTAAATTTAGAGCACACTAATATAAAGTTTATAAGTCCAAACGCTGTGGAATTTTCCTGTTTCTTCCAAATCTGCTTTTGGTAAGTAAGCTACCTTCAGTATCAGGGAACTGAGCAGAATCGGGAATATTATCAACCTTTAAGTCCTTTTTGCTTGAAGTAGCTTTCAGAACATCAACCTCACACTTTGCTGATACTTCTAAAGGATAAAGTCTTTGGAGTGGGCGGATTCTTTCACCTTGGGAAGTTCTTAATTTTGCAACTCTAGGAATATTGTCCTTTCCAGGATAGAGTTCCAAAATGATTCCAAGAGGCCAATCTATGCGTCGTACATTGTCATGCCCAATTAGAACAATATCACCTACGCGAATAACATCATTCCTTCTCATTCCCTTGTGAACTAGTAGTGCAAGATACTCATTTCTAAATCTTTGTCTGAGGTTCTCACGTAATTTTTGTAAATATTTCACACGGTTTATCATAGAAGATCGATCCACACAGTCAAGATCAGGAATTTCGCTGCTACCTTCACCATGAATAAACATCGCTGGAGTAAGAGGTACTAACTCAGAGAGGGATCTTCATGGAGGTATGTCAGCGGTCTGGTATTTATAACTGATTCACAGTCACACAAGATCGTATTTAGTTCTTCGTAATCCACTACCGCTTTTCCTAGAATGCGACGTAGAAGCTTCTTCAGCATACCCACCATCCGCTCCCACCAACCTCCCCACCATGCCGCTGTGGGTGGAATAAATTTCCAAGTGATTTTCTGAGCGGTTGAGTATATGACAATCTCGTCCCAATCGATGTCCTTTAACACGTTGTTTGCTCCCACAAAATTCTTCCCGTTATCAGAATAAAGAACCGAGATCCTGCCTCTTCTCGCTATAAATCTCCGCAATGCTTGCATGAAAGCTTCAGTAGTGAGTGACTGTACTAATTCGAAATGAACTGCTCGGTAGACAGCACATGTAAATAAAACGATCCAAGCTTTTCCTTTCGATTTTAGATACAAAGGACCGGCATAATCCACCCCAGAGACTTGAAACACTTCCGTCTGAGTAACTCTTTCTTTAGGCAGGGGCGCAAATGGAACTTCCACGGATCTTGATTGGTGCCGCTTACACTTCACACATTCAGACAGAACTTGTCTAACTAATTTTTTAGATTTAAGAATCCAATATCGCTCTCTTAGCCTGGAGCGCAAGATAGAAAGTCCGGCATGCTTTGCCTTTCTATGCTCTTCCCGGATTAACTCTAACACGATATTGTTAGCAGGTAAAAGAATTGGAAATCGGAAATCTTCATTTTCATCACTATATACAAGCTTGGTTTTTATTCTCAGCAGTCCTTCTTCATCTATAAAGGCTTGCATTTTAGTAAGAAATTTCTCGTCTTGAAAGAATGCTAATTGTATGGATTTAAAAATCAATATTTCTGCCCTTTCGAATGGACTCTAACCGTCTGACGTCACACGGAACCAACACGTGACCTACTGAGCTTGCGATTGGTTACCACAGATACTACACTAGTAGATCTACTAGTGTAGTATCTGTGGTAACCAATCGCAAGCTCAGTTGTAGGTCACGTGTTGGTTCCGTGAAGTCTCGAACCAGATAGGCGGTTAGAGTCCATTCACTATAGATCAAATTTCCTGCCAACTTATTTTGATGTGAAATATTGTGTATGAAGCGCAAGATCCAAGCTACTACTCTAATGTTTCTACTGTACGTGGAAAAGTACTCACCCCATATTCCTGTCATTTCAATATTGACCAAAGATGACACAACCTGTCTTCTTTTTTCTTTGATAACTTCTTCTTCATTGACGTCATTTCCATCATCAACAACCGGCCATTCCCCAGGTGAAAGATAAAGCCAACCGGGACCCTCCCACCATTTTGAGTTGCAGAGTTGCTGCGCTGAACAACCTCTACTTGGTACGTCTGCTGGATTCAAAGATCCTGGTAAGTGTCGCCAGGCTTTCACCGGGGTCAGTTTCCTAATTTCTTGCACACGATTTTGGACAAATACACCCCAAGCGTCTTCTCTTCTTAGCCAAGCTAATACTGTAGTGGAGTCAGTCCAAAAATAGATGTGGTCTGTTGGAAACTGCTTTAGGACATCGGAAGATAGACGAGCTGAAATAGTGGCGCCAAGAAGTTCCAATCTAGCAATCGTTGTTTCCTTTTTCCCACAAGGAGCAATTCTATTTTTACTTTGTACCAGGTGAACTTGGACAGTACTTTCATCATCCACTCGCAAGAAAACTACAGTGGAATAGGCAACCTTGCTTGCATCACTAAAGAAATGTAACGAGATGGGCTTGAGTCCTTTGTCACAATTCAACCACCTAGGCACTTTCACATGCTTCAGACATTCGAGCTGCCTTATCCACTTTAAAAAATCTTCACGCGTTTTTACATCAACTTCATCATCCCAACCAATTTTGGTTTTCCACAAATTTTGTAACCAAAGTTTTGGCCGTAGTGATACTGGACTAGTTATCCCCATAGGATCAAAAACTCTGTGTGAAGCAGCTAGAATGACTCTTTTGGTGATTATGTCATTGGTCGCTTCTTTTATATTGGGAATGTTCACTGAAAGAGTATCCGAATGCCTATCCCAATTCATTCCCAGAATGTTGGTTTGACTAGTAATGGATTCAGCTGGGTCGGTGTACTCCCACCCTCGCAAATCAAATTTCCTCTCAGCCAGAACTTCAGTGGCAACTTTAATAAAGTCTTCCAATTCCGACTTCGTTTTTACACTGGTGAGGCAATTATCTACATAGAAGCTGCTCATTAGTTCTTGCAGAATCTCTTTAGGATATTTTCCGTTTCCTACCATGGCCTCCTGCAATTTTTCTTTGAAATGGTATTGGATAGTTGCTCCAAGTAAAAAGGGGCTACACGAGACGCCAAACACAACTCTTTGATGACGATAATGTTTGAGTTGTCCATCTTCACTATACCACAAAAAACGCAGAAAATTTCTATCACTTTTATAGAGACTTATTTGCAAAAAAGCTTTGCGTATATCGGCGGTCACACCATATTTATACCGTCGAAATCTGTTTATTAACGAAGGGATCACTTCTATCAAATTAAATCCTTTCTCAACACAATCATTTAAACTAGGAGCTCCCTTTTGTTTTGAAGAAGCATTGAACACAGGCCTAATTTTAGTCGTGCTGTTCTCCTTAACCACGTGTCGATGAGGCAAGTAATGACAAGCCGCCCTCAGATCTTCTTTTGGAACCTCCTCGATAATTCCCTCTTTTTCCCATTCTTTTAACACTTCTCCGTAGGCATCATACAGTTGGTCGATCTTTAGCTTACGGGCTGTCGTTTCTAACCTCTTTAAGGCCAAATCGAAATTATCTGGTAAAGGCAAATGCCCATCAAGCCATGGGAGACTTACCATGAATCGGCCGTCTTCTTGGATTTTGACAGTATTTAAGAAGTGTTCCATTGAGGCTTCGTGGAGTTCCTCTTTTGTTTTTTGTTCTGAAGGATCCTCTATTCCCAAGGAATCTAATCTCCACATTTCAGAAATATCCATTTCTTTCACTAAAAGAGAAGTAACCAACATAGCATTGCTCGAACGTAAATTACATTCCGGTACTCTCCCTGTTAAGGTTCATCCCAGTAGTGTCTCTATAGCTACAAGCCCACAGTCTAAAACTTTCCGTTGACCAGTCATCAGTTTTCCTATAACATCAGCTCCGAGGAGTACTTGAACCGGTTGCGGCTGATTTCCGATGTCTGAGAGCGTTATATTCATTTCTTGTAGCTCTTTTAACCAGGAACCAGGACTAACAGGTGTAATATTCTCGCATATAGAAAACTGATCCAACGCTTCCATATTACAGGTCAAATTGGTTTTTGGATTTCTTAACCTGATTCTATAACAAGTGTGTTCATACTTATCCGATTTTTGTCCACCAAACAAAGAGTGTATAAGGGTTTCCTTTCTCAGGGGAGCATATCCCATTTCTTCAACTAACTTCTTTAAGACATATGTCTTTTGAGACCCAGAATCTAATACGGCTCTCACAAGAACCTCCTTACCATCAGCTATCAGTTTTACTTTCAAAGTTTGAAGAAATACCTTGGGACCATAGGTGATGTTAGACATACTGATTTCAGAACTTTCAGATTTTTTAATAGTCTTATCTGGCCCATTATTTCTGGTAGCTAGACTTTCACACATGAGTGGCACATGCCTTTTGCTACACACTACACATTTCACAAAAACCTTGCACTTACGGACTGGATGTCCTGGCATTAAACATGCAAAGCAGCACTGCTTTTCTCTTACAATGCTCTGTCTTTCCGCTAAACTCATCTTTTGAGCTGCAAAACAGTCTGCACTTGAATGTTTACCAGTACAAAAAACACAACTTTTCTTCGTATCTTTTAAATCGGTAGTCAATAAATTTGCGGCTGTAGGCACTTTCCTGACGGCTAAATCTCTGTCCTTTCTTTTAAAGGACTAGGGGGCCTGCCTCCTGCTCGCTATCGCTCACCAACCCCCGGAACTACTTCGCAGTTCTTTTTAGATCGCTTCGCGATCTCAGCGAGCAAAGCTTGCTTGTTCCATCTTACCAATCACCCCGCTGGTCGGCTTAATTAATGCTCCTTTACAACCGAAACTACTTATCACTCTTGCTGATAAATAATTTAATCCAAATCATCCCGAAAAAAACTATGGCTGAAATATTACTTTCCTAACTTAAATTGAAAATAAAAGAAATCACACATAGTGAGCTATCGCTCACCAACCCTCTGAACTGCTTCGCAGTTCTTCTCAGATCGCTTCGCGATCTTAGCGAGCAGAGCTCGCTTGTTCATCTCAACAATCCAGCAGAAGCCTTTTCTCCGAATAATTTAATTGAAATGTTAAAAAAATATTCAGCAAGTCTACTAATAACCATCAACCACTTAGTAGAAAAAAGCATTGTTGAAAATAAAAGAAATCAGACTCATCAATAAAACACGCATAAAACTCGTCTGTTTCTCTAGTGAACGGCGAGAAAGAGAAGAAAAAAATTGAAACTTTGAATCTTAATAATTCTAAAACTAATTAGAATTTTTGAAAAAACAAAAAGCCAATATTTTTATAAAAATTATTTCTATGTGTCTTTAAAATATCATAGTTCTACTGTGATTAGTTTTGCTTTTATAACGAAAAAACAGAAAAATCTTCAAAATTTTCGAAACTTTAAAACTTAATTACTCCAAAACTAATTCTAAATTCGAAAAAAGGGCGACGTGGTGCAAAACTGCACATCTAAGAGTATGTGTCTGCAAAAAATCATATTTCTGCTGCTAATAGATTTTGCTGGGGGCGAACTCGCAGCAGAAAAAAATAATTTTCGACTTTGACATTAAATAACTCTAGAACTAATTATCTCATCTATTAGCTTTTAGAACGAAAACGATCCTCATACACTTGAATTGAAATGTTTAAAATTTCACAAATTTCCGTGGAATAGTTTTTGCGTAGTGAGAGTTCAAAGTGTTCAAAAATAAAATTTTCAAAAGCAGCGGCGGCGGCGGCGGCCGCGGTCACTGTTACTTTTTTTTAATATAGAGAGATAGTGGCTTTTCATTTGCACCTAAGCCAAAACCAGCCATGGCCAAATTTATCCTCTCTTCACCCTCAACTTCGGTCCTGAGGAAACTCATTAACTTCTTAAGACGCTCTTGAGAATCCATAGTCGAAGAGGAAGCATTACTTCTATTCCAGGCCTTCAAAAACTGGATTGGGAAACATGACTCTACCATAGGATACAATATAGCAGCGCATCTGTCTGTGGTAACTTTCAAAGTATCTAGATTCCTCAAATGCGACTCTACTTTATCGTAAAGAGACGTCAAGCATACGTTATCTCTCACTTGAGCAGAGAGTATAACCTTCAGTAGCTCTCTAACGTACATTTCCACTAAAAGGTCATCTTTCCCAAATCTTGTTCTTAAACTGTCTACGGCCTTTTCATAATTTTCACCAGTTGGAGGAAAACTTTCAACAACTTCTCTAGCTCTCGATCCCTTCACCGTAGCCTGTATTAAGTATTGAAACTTGTCTTCGTTTGCAATATCATCATCTTCATGTATGCTCTTAAATTGACTCCAAAATGGCAGCCAATCTTTCAAATCATCACTAAACTGACGAAACTCGAGTTTGGGTAGAGTGAACTTTCTTTTATTTTCCCTAGATGGGCTAGGAAGAGTAGAATTCAACTCACCCCTTGAGGCTTGTACTTTAGCCAACTCAAGCTCGTGATTCATCCGTGCTTTCTCTAGCTCCAATTGTTGTTCTCTTTCTGCTTCTTTTTGTTCTCTTTCAACTTTGCGTTCTTCCTCTTTGTTTTCTCTTTCAATCCGAGTTTCTCTAATAGTAACAAGCAATTCTTTTATAAAGTCAGCTTCATCTGTGTAATTGTCGATAGCTTGAATGGCTCTTTTTAGCTCAATGACTGTGGTAGAAGCATCCACCAAGATACCAAGTTCTTCTGCCAACTTTAATAAATCTATTTTAAGAGCCTTTCCCCAAAACGCCATCTTCAAAACTTCCAAATCAAAAAGTATATCTCACCACAAAGTCCTGTCGCGGACGCCAAAATGTCAAAATAGCTAAATGCAAGTTACTTAAACGGACGCCTTATAACCAACTCACTCAAATGAATAAAAATTCTACAGATGAATGAATATAATTTAATTATTAACTGAGTTTTTTGCGTCGAAAAGGGAAAATACAAACTCTTGTTTCTAAACATCACAAAACAAAAAAATTACAAATCGTACTTCTTTTTCGGAATAATCTAAAATCATTATTTCCAAAGATATTTTCAACAATGCCAAAATATAAAAAGTAAAAGATAATAAATAGTTAAAGTTAATCTTAAACACTAGTTCGGTCCACTAGTTTCACAATGGTCTCAAATTTTGTGGTTTAATATGATCTTCGAAATTATCTTGACAGTTTTCAATTTAAAATTTTTTTTATTACGAAAAAAGTTAAAAAACAAGAAAAAAATGTGAAAAATATGCCAAAACTTTATTTTGTTTTCCGAAATCCTTTCTTTTGATTTGATAATCTGAAAGAGCATAATTAATTAACCTTAAGTCCAAGGTTTCACGTAAATAGCATCAGTATTAAACGCTTGAGAGCCTGTTAAAGTCAGTTTTATGGGAGCAAAAACGGCTTCGGAAAACGAACGTTCAGGGAGAATCTACAAGTTACGGATAGATGCTCGCCAAATTTCCCAACATTATTTGCGATACGAGATTCCTCGCCAACCTACGCTTCTACAGATAGTTCAAACTTCCTTGGCGATGTGTGGCCTTAGTTTTCGGATCGTCACTAGAAGTCTAAAAGGAAAATGTATTCAAACTATCAAATCAGACCCTCAAGAAAAAATTGTTACTATACCTAAGAAAATAGGTGCAAGTTTAGAACTGCTGATGCGCCAATTTTTAGCGATAAAAGCAACCCTAATACAATGTTAAAAGTGCCGGTAAAAAGCCAAATGTGTCGTTTAAAAAGCCAAATCTCGCCAACCATCAGCAGTTGTGAACTTGCGCCGTTACAACTTATTTTTTCTTAAGTCTCTGTTTTGTTAAGTTCAATAAACATTTATCTTCTAGACTTCTGTGACGGTCTGAAATCGAAGGCAAAAATTTAAGTAAATTAATTAATTTACTAATTTTTTTTCAAAATAATTCCCATCCCATAAAAAAGTGAACCACCATTCCAACTTTGAACCCTTTTTGTAAATAGTTTTTGTCGTTATTTTCCATTATACCCCTGCACTAGGATAGGTCAGTCGGCGGATCCTCGATCGCTGGGTTCGTGATTTCGAATTGCGATACAAGGTTGGTTTCTATTAATCGAGAAATGTCAATGGGAATAAGCAAAGTGTATGGGGGCTATCCACTCACCGTCCGATAAGCAATATCTTAGGTTTGTCATAACTTTCAATAACCTGCATTCTTTTATTTTGCAAATCTCTTATATCGGAAGTTGAGGGGAGACCCTGCATACCCACTTGCTTATTATATCATTCTTTAAGTAATAGGAACCACCCTTGTATCGCAACCCGAAATCACGAACCTAGCGATTGAGGATCCCCAGAGACGTATATAAAGGGGTTAAAGGGGCCCGGCCTCCCTTTCGAAAGTCGGACAAAGTGGATAAAAACGAGTTAAAATGCTGATATTAAGGGTCAAATTTCCAAAAATTTTTTTAAATTAATGTACCCCTTCTCCACTACTTTTGAACTTATTTTATATCAGTTTTAAGTCTCAAAACACTTAAAAGTACTAGATTTAAGGATAATATTTTGAAAAAATTTACATCCCAGGGAGGACCTACTGTAAATTGAATTATATCATTTAACCGCCCCCTACAACAAAATTGCATTAATCCGCCATTGAACTAAAGTACCCTACCCATTTCCATAGGGACATAAAACAAGTGTTAATTAGAACAATTAGTGTTTTTCATGGTTAACTTAATTCAATTAACACTTGAGAAAACAAAAAGGTAAAAAGACAGTATATATTTAAAGATGCAGGGGTGATAATAGTCAAGTGTAAGAGGGCTATCAAAAACTAAAAAAAGGTAAATTATAAAATACTCAAAGAACATATATCTCTCAAGGTTCACAGCAACCAAAAGGCGCTCTTGATTGATGCCACATTAAGTAAGTGGTCACCAAACAGGAGCACCCTTTAGTTTAGAACAGGCATGGCCAACCCGCGGCCCGCGGGCCGCATGCGGCCCGCTTGATATAATTTTGCGGCCCGCGAGAATTTTCGTAAGTTTAAAAAAAAAACTTTACTCTCCCTTCGAGCTATAATTTTCCTTTAAGAACAATGTTTAGTTGCAAAAATGACCCAAAATCGCCCACCTCAAATGCATCTTCAAAATTCGGACTAGGTGTACCAAAACTAGTTAAAATTCTTGTTTTTTTTAGTCAAATTTCCAAAAATTTTCTGGGGGAGGACCCCCAGACCCCCCTTTGGTACTTGTACCTTTATTACTCACAACTTTTCTAACATTTAGTTGTTTAGGACCCAAATTCTACTGAAAAATTTATTAAAACGTTACATTGGACCTATTAAAATTGCGTGAGAGGCTGAGGAGTAATTTTGGGCCCCTCCAGAAATAAATTTCGACATAAGCCACTGATCAATACACATTCAACATCTTAATTACTGTCACTATATCTCACCATATACTTGCATTCATAAATGTAGTAATTTAGACGAAGAAATAAAGTATCAATTAATTTTGTTTTTATTTTTCACTGAAAATTTTGTTTTGGGACTTCGTCTTCAGATTTGAGAGATTATTATACAATGACGCATTATTTAATGACAGTGCGTATCCACCTAACTTAGTTTCGAGTAATTCAGAATATTTTTTTAACGCCACCTGTTTAATTCCTAAACTCCCTAATCTAAATACTCATTTTCTACTTTTCAACTTGTCATTCTGAGCAGCTCATACCTTAAAATTTTACATGCGGCCCGCGGGAGTATTGTGTTTTTCCAAAGTGGCCCTCAAGATCATTTGGGTTGGCCATCCCTGGTTTAGAATCTTGAAAAAGGCTTTCTCCAATTATTGGCAAGCTTCAAAACCATGTTCTTTTCCTCCGATGTGTTGCATTGAGTAGAACCAACCTAAGTAAATAAAATTTTCTTTTAAAATATTGTAAAACATGTAGCAAACTTTTTTGAGAAACGGACTGTTGGCTGAATTCAGTTATCTGTCCCGTCACAGCTGAATCTTGCAAAGCTGTTTTAAATACCTATGATTAGAAATGCAGGGCTTATTCGTTTATTTTAACTCGTTTAACGCTTAAAACTTCCTCCAGTTAAATCGGTGAGATTGGTGAAAAAGATCAGTCGTTCCTAAATTCACTCAAACCAAAAAAAGTTTGTAATAGAAAAAACTGAGATAAATCTCAGTTATTTCAGTTTTAAAAGATGGCGGTGCCCTTGAAATTAGCAAGCTTTGTTAATGTGCATACATGCGCAAGTTTTAGATTTAAAAACATCTTAAGAATTATAAATAACTAGCATTTTTGGAATAATAACTCAACTATTAAATATATTTTTTGTTTTTGTTAATCGGGAAGTGTTAATTAAGAATCTTTAATCGATTAACGCTTAAATTTTCTTCAAACTTTTGTGGTGAAGCAAATGTAAATGTAAAGTGTTTCGATTTTGATATACTATATGAATACATTGATTAAGTTATTAATCAATCAATTAGTTAAGTTAATGTGCATTGCAATAAAGTTTATGGGAAACGGGATAATAGTCCAAGAAAAAAAAGGTTTGCTTCGGAACTAATTGTAAAAGAAAGTTTGATGGTTGATTCTTATAGGAAATTTTCCGTAGAAAACGATGGTGAAAAGTCTACCGAGCTACGACGTGTCCTTTAGCCAATATGGCGGATTTTCCAAAATGGCGGCCGCTTATTTTACACATTTTTATTTTTTTATGTTTTTACATATTAATACTTATTTTTATTGCCTAATATAAATTATTCTCTATTAAATTACCTATAAAATGGTATATTAACCAAGATTGTGCGATATTTAGAACCTAATAAAATAATTTTCAAAATGGCTGCCGCATATTTCAAACTTAGTGGAAAATGGATATTTTTGAATTCCTACCCCCCTTTAGGATTATTTACCCTTAAATATCGGTAAATTATGACTATTCTGCTTATATTTTACTTATTAACATAAAATTTCTAATTTTTAAGAAAATACACAAATTTAAAGCAAACACATATTTTTAATCTTGACTATTTATGCTGATTAATTACAACATTTTCCAACATTCACTTTGATTTTATGCATGTAAAACATTATTTTCTTTGAACAAATAATAATATTTCTAAATAATATAATGAATTTATATTAATGAAAATTAAATTTATTCAAATATTAAAACTTAAATTTAATTATTTTAATTTTAATATCGCGAGTTCTTAGCAAAAAGTAACCTTCATTAAGTTTTTAAAAGAAAAATGTCTAATTATATTTTTACGAAATATTTTAATCATCTTCCATATCTACATATGCAGTATTGCCGCAGCTAACACCTCTACAGTCGCTACTGTAAAAATTGTTCCTTGTTTTCTGCATAATATACAGTGTGCGGTAGCACATTGGCTAATTTTTTATTTTTTATTGATAAATTTCTAAAGATGTTCTGGAGCAGGTGCGCTTTCCATCTTTATAGGTCTTAAACCTCCTTCCCGTAATTCCCAATTACATGGATCCATGGAAATACCTATCCATTGCTTTACTTGATGATAAACTCTTTTACACAGTGAAAGTTATCAGAATCTATCGTTGGAGGCATTCTGGTTTTACTTGGACTGTGGATTTTGTAGCTTTTGTTATGAAAGTTTGCAGTCTTATACGTCATTTAAAGAGTCTCCCACAAGGGCGGATCCAGACCAGATTTTCGGGGGGGGGGCATGTCAGAGTCGGAGGGTATTACATTCGAAATTTTCAGAGCCTCAGAATTTTTTTTGAAGAGTTCTTGCTTTTAAGCAGCTTTTTAGGGGTTTATAGTAACTTAGAGGATATCCAGGGCCCGTGCCATTGTTTTAGAAAGTGGGGGGGGATGAAACCTTTTTGTAGGGGCATAACAATACTTAAGTTTCGCGAAGTGTTTGGCTCCCAATTTTCCGAGTATAACATAAATAAAATGCGAAACTTTGTTAAAGTTAAAAAGATTTCATCAGGTAATACTAGTTCGAAAGCCAAAGGGGGTCTAGGGGTCCTCCCCCAGAAAATTTTTGAAATTTGGCAACAAATAGTAAGTTTTTTTACTCAATTTTTGTACATTTGGTACCCATTGGATTACACCTAAAGAGGGCAACTTGCACTCCTAAAAGGAGAGGAGAGAAAGAGAAATAAGTTCAAGGAGAAAACAGTAAATAAGTAACCATGAGAAATTGATAGGGGGTCTGGGGGGTAACACCCGAGAAAAATTTTGAAACTTTGCCTCCAAAAATAAAGTTTCAGCTCATTTTGAAAGCATGTAAACCACAGAATTTTCAAGGATGAAATTATAAATAGATGCCAAATTTTGAAAAGGACTGGGGGTCCTCTCCCAGAAAATTTTTGCAAATGCGCCCTTTTAAACTATAGTATTCATCTATTTTAAAACTTCCCAAAAGAGAACAGCTTCTTTTAAGCGGAAGAATTTTCAAGGAAAAAACACTCTAAAACAGATGTCACATGTCAAAATATTAAAGGGGGGATTGGGGGTTCTCCCCCAGAAAATTTTTGAATTTTAGCATTAAGAAAGTGTTTTTTAAGCTATTTGTTAGGGTTTCTCGGGGGGGGGGCCATGGCCCCCAGGGCCCCCCCTCTGGATCCGCCACTGGTCTCCCACTCTACCCCCGTAGAAGAAACCCTAAAACAACATAGGGGACGGGACACGGGAGTGCAGATAAACAAACGACAGAACGACTGTCCGGTTATCTTGTTTGAATGACCTCTTCAAGGTGACAGCCAAGGTTAAAGGGGGCCTGTTTGCATTTATCGCTCAAAATTATGAACTTGCTCCAATCTTTTTTTTAAAAATTTATTTTCATTTTCCATGATTTTGGCGCCCCTAGATCATTGCGCTCCGGGCGGCCGCCCGGAGCGCCCTGCCCTGGGGCCGGCCTTGGGCTTTTCAGATATATATGTACTTAAATGAGTCTGCGATCATCACTTTTGAGCAAAAAGAAAGAAAAAGGCCTCATGCCAGTTTGTCTGGCATGGCACGTGCCTCGTGCAGCGTTTTAGGTCTACCGGCAGCGACTCTAGCGGTTTCGCGCATGGGGATGCGGGACCCTCAAGCCCGCTTAATTAATTTCACACGACACATTAATGCGATACACCGTTCAAAGCTCTTCGAGTTGCACAACGTACTAAAATTTCATCGAAATCGGTAGGCAGGTTTTTGAACTGGAATTTTTTCAAGTATTAAAATACACCGGATGTGCATGTAATTAGGCTGCTTAAGGAACTTCCCATAGAGCTAGGACCATGAAATTTTAATATATTGTTCATGGTGTGAATCCACATATTCTATTAAATTTTCAGGGTCCAATTTTAATTAGGGGGCCGTATACAAAATAAATATAGTAATAAACTTGAATAATTTATAAATTCTGAACTAATTCATCAATCCCTTAATGCGATACATATTTTTGTTTTTCTAAAGGTCTACTACAACATATTAAAATCTTAAATATGTATCTCAATATTTGGGAAAAATTTCAAGTAAAACGAAAATTCTTTGAACCTAAATTACAAACGCAATATTTATATATTCCCCTTAAATTTTCCAATTCCTGGAATCATTTTTTATAAGCTTTCTAAATATGTAAAGCATTAAAATGTAACTTTAAAAGTAAACAAACTGAGAACTCAAATCTGGGAAATATTCCAGGGTCATTCGCGTTAAGGATCAGCACCACAAGTTCTTCCTTCTTACAGGGTGTCCCAAAAAAGACTGACGCATTTTAAAAATCAATAACTTGAAAACTAAAAAAGATAAAAATACGCGGTTTCTTGCATCCGTCTTAAGAGGGCAAAGAATTTTTGTTCACAAAATTTCAAAATCTTAGTTCCAAAATGCATTAGTAGATGGCAGCACGAGAACTTTTTCTGAAATTTAGGGATAAACTATCAGCGGGATCCCTGCTATTGCCTCGTGGTAGGAAAATCGAAGTTGAGAGATAGAATCGATTTCAGAATCGAATTAGATTGAAATGCTTTAGCTAGTTGGTTGTTTGATTGATCTTTTATGGCACAGAGGAGATATTGTTAGGATTTAATTCTAAATAATAAAATCTTTGGGAAATCGAACTTTGAGTTCTAATTGGAAATTATTTTTAAGGAATATCATGGAAAATTAGAACATGATTTCTGACAAAGGCTGCGCCATTTATTGTTTAATCTAGGGCGTTATACACATTTTAAATCACCGGAAACTTTTTTATTTAAAATTTCTATATGAAGCGTTTTTCACTGCTTTTTTACAGAGGATAGTTATGTAAAATATTTTAAAGGAAAATCAAAGTTTTAGAATCTTTGAGATAACATTTTATAGAGGGGATATTAAATTTGACTTGATGTTTGAGATAGGACCCCGATCAGACTAAGTTACACTAAATTTAAACTACATTTATTTTCGGAATTAAATAAGTCGATGAATTTGGCAAGAATTTCAGTGGAAATTCTTTAAAGTAGGGGGTAAGAAACCGCACATTTTTATCTTTTTTAGTTTTTGAATTATTGATTTTTAAAATGCGTCAGTCTTTTTTGGGACACCCTGTATATCCATGGGCCGTCAATCGGCTCATCCATACGACATCCGCCAAGGGCGGTTCCAGACCAGATTTTCGGGGGGGGGGCCATGTCAAAGTCGGAGGGTATTACATTCGAAATTTTCAGTGCCTCAGAAAATTTTTCGAAGAGTGCTTGCTTTCAAGCAGCTTTTTAGGGGTTTATAGTAACTTAGAGGATATCCAGGGCACGTGCCATTGTTTTAGAAAGTGGGGGGGTGAAACATTTTTGTAAGGCCATAATAATACTTGTGTTCGCGAAGTGTTTGGCTCCCAAATTTCCAAGTATAACATAAATAAAATGCGAAACTTTGTTAAAGTTATAAAGGTTTCTTCAGATAATGCTAGCTCGAAAGCAAATGTGGGGGGGTCTGGGCTCTGGGGGTCCTCCCCCAGAAAATTTTGTGAAATTTGGCTTCAAATAGAAGTTTTTCTACTCATTTTTGTACATTTGGTATCCATTGGATAACACCTAAAGAGGGTTACTTCTTGTACTCCTAAAAGGAGAGGAGAGAAACAAGTTCATGGAGAAAACAGTAAATAAGTAACCATGAGAAATTAATAGGGGGTCTGGGGGGTGCCCCCTAGAAAATTTTTGAAAATTTGCCTCTAAAAATAAAGTTTCAGCTCATTTTAAAAGCATGTAAACCACAGAATTTTCAAGGATGAAATTATAAATAGATGCCCAATTTTGAAAAGGGCCGGGGGTCCTCTTCTGAAAATTTTTGCAAATACGCCCATTTAAACTATAGTATTACCGGTTTGAGAGGGCTTGAGCCCCATCCAATGTTAGCTAAAGGGGGGCTAAGCCCACCCCCCCAATATTTTGGGATGTTCGGATATTTTCTGGTTTGGAATCCCCTTCAAGAGCGGTTATTTGAGGAGAGGGTAACCCACAAAAGGTCTCAGAATGTGTTAAAAATTTCTTTTAAGGGTCAAATTTTAAAAATTTTCTTGGGGAGAGCCCCCAAACTTTGGAATTAAGCTGAAATGCTACTTTTAACAGAGAAATTTCTAAAATTTATCTGGGAGAGATCGCCCAGACCCCCATCTTATTTCGAGCTCGCATTATTACACAAAACTTTTACATTAAATGCACCTCAAAATATTACACGGATCATCCCCGTTGGGATCAAATGTGGATGAAAAGTAGACTTTGTCCACTTTGGCTATGTGGGTAGGCTCTATTCTGCTTTCAAAAATTCTCAATTACGTCATAATCACCAGGGAAACCCGTAGTTCTGGAAAAACTTTGCCATAACGGTCCTTTACTCATAAGTAAAATAAAAAAAAAATAATATTTGTCGATTTATTAAGCAAAAAGGGGACTTGTGTTTTTTAATGATCCTATAATTTTTTTAATAAGCCTAATAACTTACTAAATTATAAAGGTATATTCACGAAAATCGGATATGACGTGCATCTCGATGTATATTTTAAGAATCAATCATCTTTTAAACCATTATTTAAAAAATAAATAGATTTATTTAAGAAATGTGTGACTTGTCACAGCTACGTCTTCTCAGCCTGCCCAATATCGATATAAAGCGAGTGCATAGCGCATGCGCCTTCTTCCCCGCCGAGCCGAGACATGTCTTGGCCGAGATAAACAAGCCTCCGCCATTACTGCGAGAGGACTTCTGACTCAAGCATAGGATTTTTGATAAGTTATCATTCTCTTTTTGCATGTATTCTTTGAAAATTAACATATTTATTGTAATTTATACTATTTATACACAAATTAGGAGTTTTTATATTGTTTTACGTTCATGGTTCATTAAATTCATAAAATAGTACCTCAATCAATGTATCGTATATAGTATTTCAACGTGTGTTGTTACTGGGGAAACGCCCAGGGCCGTGTTGTGGAAAAATCACGCCCGGGGCGGATGGCTTTTTTGGCGCCCCCTCCCAAATATAATTTCGTTACATTATTCTCAGATAGATTCGCAAAAAAATATTTGGGAAAAAATTTGGCGCCCCCTGAACACGTTCATCGTGGTTCCGTTGGAAAGTATTGAAGAATCTACGAAGTCCAATGCTAAAATAATTTTAAATTGCAATATACTAAAATAATAAATTGCAAAAAAAAAATTCGGGCACAAATTCAGCGCCTCTCTTGAATACCTGAATACTGCGCCCGGGGCGGACGCCCCCTTCGCCCCTCCCTTAACACGGCCCAGGAAACGCCATAGTATTTCTTATTTTTCTCAGTTATTTTGATCTCAAACGATAAATGTTTCAAACCTCATATTTGGTTTCCAATAGTGTCAATTAATTTTATGATGTTTTGGCCTAAATATCATTGTAAACTTTTGCACTGAGATCAACAGTGCAGGGGTGCCAAGTATTACGATTTGACCGTAATGTTTACGGATTCGATAGAAAATTACGGTGTTACGGACATCGATATAAAATTACGGATTTTTAACTATTCTTTCGTGGATTCGTGATTTTTTTTCAATTTCATAAGGATTTTATCAGAATGAAGATTTATCTTCATTTCCTAAAGTTGCAAATATGTTGGCCGTACACCGTACACGGTTGCCTCTCCAGTTGTTCGTGAAATCACCGACTCACTGCGCGCATCGGCACCGCGTTGGTCTGCGCGACCTTACGATGCGCATTTTGTAATCGGCCCCTGGACTTTTCCATGTACGTTTTTTTATAAAACCGTGATGCAAATTGGGGAATAAAGGAACTGTATCCAAAAAGTTAAAGAGTTAAACCTTCTCTACATTGGGTTGGGTTTTGCCTTCTGCGCCGCGGCTGCAGAAATAATCACAACTCTTTTGCAGTGGATCTCTTGTTATGGACTCTCTAATTATTTAAAATTATAATTCTTAGATTATCTGTTTTGGAAGATAGGGGTTCTCCAATATTTAAAGTTAAATTCATATAAGGTATTTCAAAGCATAATTTTTATTTTTATTAAACTTGTTTTCAGGAATTCAACTTAAATTACCTTGCCAGTTAAATTATTTAATTGGTAATAGGTAAATCGTTTAGATTACAATTATCAAAATATTTTAATAAAATATCTCTCTAAATTTTCCAATTTATTTAATTCAGTATAATTTTTTCAGGATAATGAATAAGATAAATTTAATGAATTACTTAATTTCTATTTATTCATACTAATTTTGAAACTTAAGTTGGATTTGTTTTTTCTGTTATCTAATTTGTTACATAAAATATAATTAAAACCAATTAAGGTACTTCTTATTTAAATTTACCTAATTCATTATCCAAATTAAGCCAATCAAATTTTAGTGTAGGAAAATGTGGGTCAGGGAAATACTCAAGTTTGGGATCACATCACCCAAATCGCAATCAAGAATTGTAATGCAGTTAGATCCTGAGGACAGTGAGACACCAGAACGGTTACTGAAAAGTTACTGATTACATCAGCACTGGTTACTGAAAGCTTTTTTTGAAACTTGGCACCTCTGCAGTGTCATATTTTAATTTTGGTAATTTGCAAAATTTTATTTATACATTTTAAAGTAATTATTCATTTGAAACTATATAGGATGAAACTTAACGTTAACAAATACGTAGTGTATATTTCCCCGATCGCCAGTAGCGTTTTTCCGTTACCGCACGGATATGTCGCCGCTAGGTGGCATCACCTGCGCTGGAAGGAGAGGCTAGGAATTACGTAATGGGCGGTCCAGCTTCTTGGCGACTTATCGCTTCGCCGTCGCGCTTTTGGCGAACCGGTTTTTTTTTTTTTTTTTTTAATTTTTCCAAACACATAAATAATAAATATTTCCGATTGTTTTCAGTCGCCAATATATGAGATAAATAGTGTTGTAATTAAGTTTATCGTATGATGGTTACACGTACATTTGTTAAACCAAAAAATAGTAATTTTTTAAAGCATTAGGTTTTTATGAAGAAAAAAAAAGGTTTGGTTTTTATTAAATTAAGTTGACTTTAACTATCCAATTTTCGTTCTCTCACTCTTTCCAAACTTTAAACTTAAAAATCTATATTAAGATTAAATAAATGATATGAACTTAACTTAAGTTAACTTTATAAAAAATAGCTTAAAATCCAAAAAATATTCTTGCCTAATAGAGGGCAGTGGTCCAAAGAAGTTTGAAACCTAGACATTAATTTAATTTATTAATTCAAGATCATTCTCGCCCTAGTTAATTTTACATTACTTTTCCTTTAAAGATAATATTTTGTAATTTCTAATAATGTTTTTATCATTACGTTTAAATAACATTGCACACTTTTAGTAATGAATTATATACATTTAGATTTAATAACTTCTCCTTTAAAATAAATTAACTTCCTAATAATAAATTAACTTCCTAAAATTTTAATATAAATCCTTGTCTAAATTTACAAAAAAAAAAAAAAAAAATAGAAATGATAGAAAAATCAAATTCTCAAATTAAAATCATTTGTGGTAATTTAAAACACTATTTAATATTAAAACTTTATATTTTGGAAACATGGAATTTAAAAACTCAAATTAATCCAGGGATTGATTTTGGGTGAAATATCAACACTTGTACACTCTTAACTAGTGTTCGGCACTAGTTAACTAGAACTAGTTGCAACTAGTAGTTAACTACCGATCAACTAGTAGTTAACTAGTAGTTTAACTACTTTTGGTTTAAACTAGTTTAACTAGTAGTTGAACTACTTTTTTTTAATAACTACTGGTTGAAACTACTTTCAAATTTTCAACTACTTTAAAAAAAATTTTGTTTAAAATTTTTATCAAAATATACAAAAATTACACTGCTATTTATAACTCCAATGTCATGGTAGAGTACTTAAATACCATAACCAGAAATAAAGCGCCGTTTTGAGCGAAGCATAAAGTTTTTTGTGATATAGATAAGAAAGATGATTAGAATTTGGGCAAAAAATAGGTTCTGAAATTAAATAGACTAGTTAACTAGTAGTTAACTACTTTGGGAAATAGTTAACTATTAGTTGCAACTAGTCCCAGGAAAAAATAGTTAACTACTAGTTGCAACTAGATTTTCCCAGACTAGTTAGTAGTTGGTAGTTAACTACTTTTTGACCACTAGTTGCCGAACACTACTCTTAACCATTACCCCACATTGTTTGCTTTAGATGAGACATTTCACTGTTTTTGGTGGCTGCTAATTAATAAAAATTTTGTTTCTAACATGTATAATGTGTAAAATGACTGGTTATGAAAATTTGAATAAATTAAACAAAGGATTTAAAATAAATTTAAATTGCTATTTTCTCTACTTAGTTGCTAGGGGCATTTTGATAAATATTGGACCAACTTTGAAATATTTTGAAATCATTGAAAGTGATGCCACCTAAATCAATTCAATAGAACATTCCAAAAAGCCACTCTGAAGATTTAAATTTATAAGAGACGAATTGATATCTCCCTTTTTGCATTAAGTAAAAGGGGCTAGTAAACCAAAATTATAATACAAGTAACTCACAGTTAGAAAAGGTATTGATTTCTTCAACCATAAGAGGTATTTTTTTTATAAAAATGTGTATTTAGAATTTTAATTACTAATAAGAATCAATCACTTTATGCAGCCAGCAACAAATTTCTAGGATAAAGTGGGGTAAACCTTTGCCTACATCCATCCATCTGCACACACAAACATCTATGTATAAGTAGAGTTGGATAATAGAGATTATATATTATCCAACTATGATATATTAAACGAATAGATTACAGTACTTAGGATTTTAAGAAAATTCTTTGAAATATTTAAGTTTTTGAATAATATATTAATTTCTTCCACTGCTTTTGAACAATACTGAACAATAACAGTACACGGCGAGACGAGATATCGTTGGCGCCAAGTCGTCCGATCTTTGCAACCCGATAACCGCGCAATTTAATTGGTTCAGCGCGAAAGCGTCATTCTGCGCGACCGTGCTGTCACCTAGCGGGGACGAATCCGTGCGGTTCCGGAATATCGCCCCCCGGTAAAATACTATTTCACCGACCACTCTGGCGCATGCGCCATATCGTTCGTTCTTTCGCTCGTCCGGACCTCTCGATCAGTCAAAACAAACACGTTGTCGAAATGGCGGGTTGTCTTACAGTCGGTGGTAAATTTGATTCGTTTGCACAATTACAAGAGGTCTACTTTCTCTGATTTCTTTATTAAAGACTGTAGAACTCTAGCGGCAGCTAAGAAAAGATACCCTGTTCGGGTTGAAAAGGCGAATGAAAGTTTAAAGTACTACTTCGTGAAGTACACATGTGTTCATGGGGGAAGCTATAAGAAGAGAGAGAGACTACTGGAGAAAGAAAAACATCGTAAGAACATTTTATTTTACATCTTCACGCTAAAATTTATCTAATGCTAATGTTACCTATTTTAAGTGAGACATCATATTGAGGTTCCTTATCCTACATTGTAGGCCTACATTGCTTTTTAGGGAGGTTTATTTCGTAAGTAATGCTGAGTTCAATACAATATTACCCTGCTATTACTAAAATATCTATATCGTACCTCCCGAAGAAGACTGCTACAATATCCGAATTTGAAAGATTCATTTCTACTTTCCCTTTGGCGATCGTTTGCGGTTTGTTGAGGATTGTTAGTGGCTATCGCCAATTTGGCGCGGTCTCGTGAACAATTTAGCTCGCCAATACAGCCACGGTTAAACACAAAATCAAGTGATCTGCTACTACTTGGGAAAAGACTGTCACAACTAAGTTAATGGAAAGGGTTGGAAATTCAATCCTAAAGACATGTGATTTTATAAAGGCTAACTCATATATACCGATCAGAAATTGATCTTTTAGATTTTTTAAGATCAGACCTAAACTAGTAAAATCGTCTGATTATTACATAAAACCTATTAAAAGCTGATTGGACGTGTTAGACATTAACTAAAGTTTTAGATCTTTATTTATATTCGGTTTGATTTCAATTGGACAGAGTGCTTGCGGATTCTAAAATGAAATGTATTTCCAATGAATTTGAACACGGCTCTCGCTGAAAAAGCAAGTAATTATATTTATGAAAAATAAAAATAACTTTTTTATGAATAATCTAACAAAAAGTGAACAAATTTAAAAATTATTTCAATTTGTTTCAGTTACAACAATGTCACACGGTAGCAGATTGATTTTGAAATTATACGCTAAACATACAGATCAAAATAGTACAACAAGTTGGCAGATTCAACGTCCAGAAGATAACCAGAACATAGGAATTTATCAAGGTTGGTTTCATAATCGATCGATCCCTTGAACAAGAAAGTATGATTTTGCTGGTTAGGCAATAACTGAAGTTTTAACTATTCAATAGGTTTTATGTTATAACAGATACGAAAATCGATTGATTTTTTGGTCTATATAAATCGAGATTTCATCGGGTTATAAACCAAGATCGTAAAATTCGAACCTTGTCGCAACTGAATATTTAACAGTTCAAAAAGTTTTGAACTGTGTAAATAAAATAAAACCTTAATGAATTATTCTGATCTATTTTATTCTATATACGATCATATTGACTTGATCTCTCCTAATAATCTTTAAATTGTGGCATAAATCTACTAATTATTTCTCCCAAAGGATCACCTAATTTTAGTTAATTCGTGGTAAAACATGGCGAGAATGGGCAAGGTAAATTGTTCATGAAACTTCGCCAACTTAGTAAAAACCGCAAACGATCGCCAAAGGGAAAGTAGAACTGGATCTTTCAAATTCGGATATTGTAGCAGTCTTCTTCGGTGGGTACGATAGATATTTTAAAAGGTTTTATACTTATAAACTTATACAATGTCCCTAATGTAGTAACTTCAGTATGGTCGGAAAAAGGTAGACACCAGCCAAATAGCCCCTGCCGTGTAGGACCTACATCAAATCTGTTCAAAAAGGTGATGGGCTGTCAAGTATTGGTCATGGAAGACCTGTTTCAAATCTGGATAGTATATAAAGCAAAGCCGGCCTGCAGTCGAGCTTGGCGAATTTTTTTTGTTGCCAAGAAGCGGAATTCTTGGCAAGATCCTCTCGGAGCAGACAGTAAGGGGGTACACTAGAATCTGATCATTATCGCCAAAATTTGGCGAAGGAAATGTGCAGGCAGGATACGCTTCATTAACCCAAATGGTAAGGCTGCGGTCAGCAAGAAAATCAGTATGGTATCTGTTCAAAATATCTGCAGTATCTGGTTATCGGACAATAGGAAAACGGCAATCAACCCCTTCAATGGTCCCTCCAACAAAAGACAGCCCTCGGGGAGGAGCGAGAAGGGTTGACTGGGGGGGGTGACTTCGGACTCCTTCGCTATTTATTGTTGGAGGGGTCATGAATGGGGAGATAGGGCAGATTTTTTGAAGAGATACCATAGGTTTTCTGGCTGACCGTGCCCTAAAAGGTCGTAATTCCACAGACCAGATGTTTGAGCTTAGCCAACCTCCCCCTAACGTTGGGTAAGTTTTAGTGTGTTGCATATAATTTTCCAGGTGCCCCTTAAGTTGGGCATTTCAGGGTATTTGTAGCTAGTCCATAACATCTAGTATAAGTATGCTACATAAATTTGAAATTTTAAATTAATATTTAATTTTTTAAAAAATTCTAAGCAAATGTTATACATACAGGGTGTCCCGTAAATGATGTGTCACACTTCTAGGGGGGATAGTAGACACCTAGACGAGTCAGAATCACATAGGACTTGGGGGTCCCAGACCCAATCCCAGGGAGTTAAAAATGGAGCGACACCCCAAAACAATTATTGAAAAATTCAATTTGTAGAAGAACTACTATTGGAAAAAATGTAATTATGGTCTCAAATTTTGTAGTTTAATATGATCTTCAAAATTATCTTGGCAATTTTCACTTAAAAATATTTTTTATTAAGAAAATAGTTAAAAAACAGGAAAAAAATGTGAAAAATATGCCAAAACTTTATTTTGTTTTCCGAAATCCTTTCTTTTGATTTGATAATCTGAAAGAGCATAATTAATAAACCTTAAGTCCTTAGTTTCACGTAAATACCATCAGTATTAAACGCTTGAGAGCCTGGTAAAGTTAGTTTTAGGCGTGCAAAATCGGCTTCGGAAAACGAACGTTCAGGGAGAATCTACGAGTTACGGATAGATGTCTGCCAACTTTCATTCCTCGCCCGATTTGGCGAGACAGGAGATGAGTATGAAAATATCTGAAATCCGCCAATTGAACTTATTTGGCGGGATGAAAATTTCAAAAGCGTAAAATGTTGATTCTTAATTCTTATTATTTTTAGGAAACAAGAGATTAATTAATTTAATTTAAAAATTTTTTGAACATAAAGAACAAACAGGATTTTACTATTGATTTTTAGGAACTATCGATCTTAAAAATCAATAGTATGAATTGTTAGGAATTATCTGATAGTATCCATAGTTTTTTATTCAATCGATAGTTGTGTTGGTTTTACAAATGTATCAATCATGCAAACAGCATTACTACTTATTGCGTTTAATGAGAAAAACTGTACATTTGATAACTTAGGTAAAAAAAACAAAAGAATCTATTATTTACAAACATGGTTCTTAAAATATCTTTTGTACATAGTTTTTGTGGTTATTTTCCATCATTATACTCCCGCTTTAGGATACGTCAGTCGGTGGATCAGGTGGATCCTCAATCGCTATAGGTTCGTGATTTCGGGTTGCGATACAAGGGTGGTTCCTATTAATTAAGGAATGATATAATAAGCAAGTGGGTATGCAGGGTCTCCCCTCAACTTCCGATATAAGAAATTTGCAAAATAAAAGAATGCAGGTTATTGAAAGTTATGAAAAACCTAAGATATTGCTTATCGGACGGTGAGTGGATAGCCCCCCTACACTTTGCTTATTCCCATTGACATTTCTCTATTAATAGAAACCAACCTTGTATCGCAATTCGGAATCACGAACCCAGCGATCGAGGATCCGCCGACTGACCTATCCTAGTGCAGGGGTATAATGGAAAAAAACGACCAAAAACTATTTACAAAAAGTGTTCAAAGTTGGCTTGGTGGTTCACATTTTTATGGGATGGGAATTATTTTGAAAAAAAAAATTAGTAAATTAATTAATTTACTTAAATTTTTGCCTTCGATTTCAGACCGTCACAGAAGTCTAGAAGGTAAATGTTTACTAAACTTAACAAAACAGAGACTTAAGAAAAAATAAGTTGTAACTATCCCTTTTGCTAAACAAACATTGCTTATTTTCTTAGGTATAGTAACAATTTTTTCTTGAGTGTCTGATTTGATAACTTGAATACATTTACCTTTTAGACTTCTAGTGACGATCCGAAAACTAAGGCCACACATCGCCAAGGAAGTTTGGACTATCTGTAGAAGCGTAAGTTGGCGAGGAATCTCGTATCGCAAATAATGTTGGAAATTTGGCGAGCATCTATCCGTAACTTGTAGATTCTCCCTGAACGTTCGTTTTCCGAGGCCGTTTTTGCTCCCCTAAAACTAACTTTACCAGGCTCTCAAGCGTTTAATACTGATGGTATTTACGTGAAACTTAGGACTTATGGTTAATTAGTTATGCTCTTTCAGATTATCAAATCAAAAGAAAGGATTTCGGAAAACAAAATAAAGTTTTGGCATATTTTTCACATTTTTTTCCTGTTTTTTAACTTTTTCCGTAATAAAAATTTTTTTAAGTGAAAACTGCTAAGATAATTTTGAAGATCATATTCAACCACAAAATTTGAGACCATAATTACATTTTTACCAATAGTAGTTCTTCTACAAATTGAATTTTTCAATAATTGTTTTGGGGTGTCGCTCCATTTTTAACTCCCAGGGATTGGGTCTGGGACCCCAAATCCTATGTGATTCGGACTCGTCTAGGTGTCTACTATCCCCCCTAGAAGTGTGACACATCATTTACGGGACACCCTGTATAAACAGTATAAGGTTAAGTATAAGACTATTACATCATGAAATGCCCTTGGTTCTTGTTACAAATACAGAAATATTATTACATCATGCAAATTTTCAGGTCTCTAGGCCAATATTTAACTCAAATGCTCCTAGTAATTTTCCCAAGTTAATGTATTGGGAAAATATTTCAAGTCTTGTTGCCTTCAAATTTACAAGCCTGAACAATCAGTTTACAAAAATTCTATAAGAATAACATTTACAGGGTGAGTTCCCAAGGGTTATAAGCAGCGTTAGAAATTGGGGGGAAAAAACAGTGGTCCTGCGGACCAGTGCTTTGCTAATCTTACTGGTCCACAACAAAAATTACTGGGTACACAAATTAAAAAGGACCGGTTTAAATATATAAAGTAACTATTGCACTGAATGTGAGTACCAAATAGTAAATGTTAAAAATCAATACATATTAATATTTTTTTCTTTTTTGCTGGGGGCTCCCCTATCCCATATATCACCACATTTCGGGTTCTGTCAAAAATATGTACTTGCTTCACCAAATGCAATCATCAAACGAACTTAAAATACCGCTATCACTGAACAAATCGTATATGATTTTACATGTGCTTGAGAAATCACTGATGGTCCGGCGGACCAGTGATTTTCTGATTCCACTAGTCCGAGCCGTTTTTTAGTTGTCCCGGACTGGCAAAACTCCCCAATTTCGAACGCTGTTTATAAGTACTTCAAGCACACTCAGACTGAGAAAAGAGGAGGCTTGCGGGCCCTTGCAGGTGGGAGGTGGATCTACGTAACAAGGTTATCAGGAAGCCAGCCATGGGCGGATTTACGGGGGGCAATGTCCCCCACAAGAAAAATTTCATTTTTATAAGGGAAAGTCATGTTTTCAAAGCCATCAGGGACAGCTTGCCCCCCCCCCAAGGTTTTCAGTTTGCCCCCCGCCCCCCAGAGTCCACCTCCTAAATCCGCCCATGTGTTGACTATGAAAACATCAGCCTCTTGGGAAAACAGTTGTCAAGATTACACAAACCAAGTGGTTTAACATTTTAGACGCTAAGACTATAGGGCCTATAGTATAGGCTATATATTTTCCTGACCATCTCTGAATAATATCTAACTTCATTTATTCCTGTTTTAGCTATTAATCACTTTATTTCTAAGATTATAATTGTTGAATTTTTCTTTTTAGGTCAATGCGTCAAGGTTGTAATGCTTTTATCTATGTAAAACTCTCAGATGATGGGAAGAATTTGGTTATTACAGACATGTGTGAGAATCATAATCATGAAGTAAGTTGATTGTTTAATATTAGAAGCACAGGAGCGCTAATTTTTTAAAGGTTACGCTAAAAACCTTCACTAATTTAACTTTCTGTTATTAGACCACAGGAACCAGTTTCAACTATTAAGAAATGATTAATCTATACTTTTATCATTCTTTGCACAGTATCATCAAGTAATTTAAGGATTTTGTCATTTTTACAAAATTCTAATTTGGGGTTTGATAAGCACGTGGTCATGGTCAGTTAATGAAATGTTTGTTAATTAAATTTGTCTAATAAAATACATTTTAAAGAACTTTATTCATACCAATAAATTGTATTAAAATTTTTAAATTAGTTCTATAGATTTTTAAAACTATTTTTTCATTTACATATATTTATATACATTTTCAATTATTTAACTGAACCAAGAATTGTTTGAATTCTTACCTAGTCAAAGACGACTCGCACCAGATGTGCAACAAGAAGTTTTGGACATGCTTGAACTAAATGCTGACAAAAAGCTAGTTCAAGAGAAATATTCTTCTGAGATGAACAAGAAAATAACTTTAACTTTTTTTTTCATCTTTTAGCCAAAGCATGGAGTTCCCTTAATGGTACTTAGAAAAATGATGATCGGGGAAAGAATTTTCAATGATCATACAGTTCCAATGATCAATGTATTATCATTGAAAATTCCTTCCCCGATCATCATTTTTCTAAGTACCATTACACTAATGTAAGGGAACTCCATTCTTTGGCTAAAAGATGAATATTGCACGTTTTAAAACTCACCCCACGGTTTAGCAAGTGGTCCAATTTCTATCACATTGAGGATTTAAGTAGTACGGATACTCCTGTACATCACGCAATAATATTTTTCATTTTATTATGTTTTGTTTCGTCACACAGGCCTTCTAAAAACGGCCTTTTGAAACGCACTCGCACTACATTAGGTCCTAGCTCTTTAACGGCGTATCTGCGACCCCCCTTTCTATACCAATTCTTGTTCGTCTTGATGAGTACTATCACCCCTCAAAGTTTGTCGCATCATTTCAGATACACCCTGTATATCTACAGGATACAAAGATGCAGAAAGAATTCGAATCGTATCCAGAAATAGTATTTGCCGACTGTACAGTTGGGGAAATAAAAAACGACTCAGTTGAGATTTCTGACGAACCACTTGGGTTAGGAAGACAAACAAGGTGTCATTTTTCATGTCATGAAGTATTCTTTAAATGAGAAAAATTTCGAGTCTTTAGGGGGTCGTCTTCATATTAAACGATACACTAACTTTTGTTTTTCCTATGGGGACCCCCAATTATTATGCGTTTTTCTGAAAGAGCATCCCCATAAACCCCCAAATCCCAAGTTTCATCCATGTAAGTATCCAAATAGAAGCATAATAAATTTTTGAAATGGCAACCATTCAATGTGAAATTTTTCAAAAAGGTTTCGGCGTAAAAACATGAAACTTTGAATTTAGGTCAAATTTGTGTCCCCAAACAAAATAATTATGCTTTTATAGCGATATTTAATGGTTAATAGATAGATAATTAACATCTAATTTTGACCCAAAAATTAAATTTTAAAATCTTTTAATATTTTTATGGTAATCGATTCTGGTAGTAATTTTATGTGGAAAACCAAAATTTCAATCGATTTCATTTAATAGTTTTGGAAAAAACCGAATTAAACTAAATTCCCACTCTTTAAGGGACCGTATACCGCTGCCAAATGTATACCGGCGAATGCTTTTTCAGGAAACAATCGCCTTATTTTAATCACCATAACTTAAATTAAAAGTTAAATTTGATATAAAATTTCAATAAATTACTTATAAACTTTTCAATAAATATTAAAGTGGTGAGTAAAAGTCTTACTATCCCACCGTTTTTAAGAAATAGTGTTTACAGAAAATTAACCCTTCTCACTCTGGAGACGACCCCCAAAACGTAAAAGCTTTATTTACCGCACGATTTGAATGAAACTTGGTATTTGGGGGTTTATGAAGATGCTCTTTCAGAAAATCGCATAATAATTGGGGGTCCCCATAGGAAAAAAAAAGTTAGTATTTCGTTTAATATGAAGACGACCCCCTAAGCACTCGAAATTTTTCTCATTTAAAGAATACTTCATGACATGAAAAATGACACCTTGTTTGTCTTCCTAACCCAAGTGGTTCGTCAGAAATCTCAACTGAGTCGTTTTTTATTTCCCCAACTGTACATATACAAACTTACAGACCTAAGAACCCCAATTTTTGTTTTGAGGGTTGAAAATGGGAATGGGGAATCAAATGTTGTGGCTGCTGGAGTATTTGTTTCAGAAGAAAAGGATGTCTACCAGTGGTTCATTGAATGTTTTAAATCCCTTAACCCTGCTTCCATCAATACAAAAATTGTAATGACGGATAAGGACATGACAGAAAGAGTTGTTTTTAAAGAAGTTTTGCCCAATGTCAGACTCCGGATTTGTCTATTTCACATTCAGAAAATTTTTCGAAGAGAGATTTCTGCCCAAGAAATGGGCCTATCTCCACAAGAGGTTGTACTAATACGAAGTACGTTACAAAAAATGTGCTATGTAACTTCTTCAGAGGAATTTGATGAGCTGTATGAACAGCTAAAAAGTATTTCTCCCCGAGAGTGTTCTCCAGTATTTCGACAAAAACTGGAAAGGAAACTTAGATGAGTGGACAATGATTTCCGACTTTCAGCGAGCCGTGCGCGAAAGCTCGCTCCACTCACAAGCACAGATACTCTCTTTAATAGAACCAACAACAGGGTGGAATCGTTTAATGCCAAGTTGAAAAGTGTGGTTACACACTTTTCTCCTTTGGACAAATTTCTTAAACACTTCTTTGTTGTTATAAAGTGCTTAAGATTAGAAAGAGAGGCAAATACTGCGAAAGTTTTGTCTAGATTTTCGACCCAAACCTTTCAATCGGAAGCAGAAAAACTTTACAGTTTTCAAACAACGCCATATGCTTTTCATTTGATTGAAAAGCAATTTCAGAGCCTGTCGGTTACTTCTGAGGAAATGTGCACACGATATTCTGCAACAGAAAACCACTGCACCATGTTCTTTTTTTAAATCCCTACATTTGCCGTGTAAGCATATCTTTAAATACAGAGAAGTAACCGGCATTGGCTTATATGATGAAAATTTAGTGAACCCCAGATGGTCACGAAAATATTTTGGGCTCACCAGTGGCGGATTAATGCAATTTTGTGGGTGGGGGCGGTTAGATCGAATATTCAATTTACAGTAGGTCCTCCCTGGTATATAATGTTTTTTAAATAATATTTTTAAATCTAGTATACTGTTAAGCTGTTTTGAGACTTTTTAAACTGATATAAAATAAGTTTAAAAATAGTGTAGAAGGGGGTACATTAATTTGAAAAAATTTGTACGTAAAAAATGTGTGGGCAGTATAGAATTCTTAGCAAAAAGGGGGGTCTGGGGGTCCTCCCCCAGAAAATTTTTGGACATTTGACCCTTAAAAACAGCATTTTAACTCATTTTTATCCACTTACAAGGAGAGGATCCCAACGTGTCATCACCGATTTGGTTCATGTAAGTAGTGCATGACTAGGACATCAATTTGTGAAAATATTAAGAAGCAACTTTCAGAAATTTTGGAGAAAATCGCGATTAAAAATTTTAACATGTACTTATAAATTTAATAAGATTTGTATCTTGCAAGCGGATCGTGGTGTAGTGGTAAAAGCTGCGATTCCCGACCCAAAGGTCCCGGGATCGAGTCTCGCTGCATACCATAATTTTTATTTTTATTTTCCACGCAATTAAGAGCACAGATATGAAATAAACTCATAATAATATTTAATTATTAATTTTAAAATATTTTTTCTTGTGTATAAATTTTTTTTTTGGTAAATATATAATATTTACAATAGGATCATAAAAAATTGGTTTTAATAATTATTTTTTGGGGGAAACAAGGAATGAAAAGATTTTTTTTTAAAACAAAAATAAATAACTTTTTTTATAGATGAACTTTTACCTTAATTTATCACTAACTATCCAAAAGAAAGTACGCAATTTTGTTATGCTAAAAGGGTTTGTAATGTGTCTGATTTGATAGTTAAAATAAACATTTTTTTTGGTAAATATATAATATTTACAATAGGATCATAAAAAATTGGAGTTATTGATTTCCAGGTATTACCAGTTAGAAAAATTGTGTAATTAGCAGAAAATTTGATCTTTCCTACAAAAAAATAATTAAATAATGTTTTAAAATTGATAATTATAAATATAAATATGTATGTATACTACTTTATTTCATATTTGTGCTCTTCATTGCGTGGAAAATAAAAATAAGAATTATGGTATGCAGCGAGACTCGATCCCGGGACCTTTGGGTCTGGAATCGCAGCTTTTACCACTACACCACGATCCGCTTGCAAGATACAAATCTTATTAAATTTATAAGTACATGTTAAAATTTTTAATCGCGATTTTCTCCAAAATTTCTGAAAGTTGCTTCTTAATATTTTCACAAATTGATGTCCTAGTCATGCACTACTTACACACCAAAAATGAACCAAATCGGTGATGACACGTTGGGATCCTCTCCTTGTTAGTCCGACTTTTGAAGGGGAGGCTGGGCCCCTTTAACCCCCCTCACCTTATGTACGCCTCTCGCCCATGGCATGGTATTGGGGGATCTCCCCCTAAATTTTTTAAAGTTTAACAAGCACCAAAGTGTTTTTCAGACACGTTTGAGGGGTATAGACGTCCTCTGTTGAGTGGTTAATCATAACTATAACACCTAAAGTAGGGTCTAAAAAGTTTAAGGTCATGCTCAATGATGGGGGGTCCGGACCAGGGGACCCCCCCTCGGATACGCTCCTGAATAAGAACTTCTATCTTATCATCATAGAAAACGACTTAAACTACTCTTTAGGTGTAAAAACCAAGGAGGAAACGATTGGTTTGGTTTGGTTTGGTTTGGTTTTTTGGTTACATATATTTTCCGGTATGTGTGCTTGATCTCAAGGATCCGCTTATACACCTTCGTCAAGTAAGACAGACACAACAGAATTTTTACTGGCACAAAGAAGGAAAATACACCCAGGGGCGAGGTGAGAATCGAACTCACGACGGAGCAGTGCGCAGACTGCTGGCGTGAAAGGCAGAGGAGCAAACCGAACAGGCCATCCGTCCCCCTTATTCAAAGTTAAGAGACTTATTATATACAGTATTTACAAAGGCACTGTTGCCACTACAAACTTACACAAATTTTAAATATAATACTTTCAAGAGGTTAAAAGTAAGAGTTCAAACGTAATCTAAACATTATTCTTTTAGAGGTCAAAGGTTAGAGTTCCAACATAATCTAAAATCAGCATTTCAGAAGTTCAAAGGTAGGAGTTCCAACATTAGGCAAAGAAAGAAGAGGGGGGGGTCCGGGGGCTTCCCCCGGGAAATTTTTGAATTTTAGCATGCCAAAAAGTGTTCTGAAACTACCACAGAGTATAGAGCTTAACAGAGGGTCCATCTCCATAGACGCTAATGGCAACTTTTAAAGCATGGTTTTTCCCATAGAACGTGGCGCCCCTATGCGATAACGGTGGAACTAACCAGAGAACAGGACGACAGTGCAGGACGAACGTTATTGACTCTCTTCAATTCGCATGCAATCTCTCTCTCTGCAACCTCCTCTTTCTCTATTAACCCCGCCCACCTGGCCAGCTATCATCCCTCACCTGTCACTCAAATCGTTAGAAAGGGAAAAAGATTTCTTCTGTTTTCCCAGTTTTCAAACAGCTACGTGTGTCTTTTGAGCATGCGCTGGGGAAAGAGGAAATTTCTAACTTCGGCTTTTGAATTGGAAATCGCCTTTTACAGCGATTGATCTGAATAATTTCTAGACTTAGAAATTGAATTATCTTTGTAATTTTACTTTCACCAATTGAAGTTTTTGTTATCTATTTCTATCGCGAGTTTATCTTTTTTCATTAAACTAAAACAATGAGTTGATTAACTGAGTGATTATGATTTAAGTTTGCATTTTTTAGCATTTTGCAAACAAAATGCTATTTTGTTTTTTGGTTATTCAAAAGTAGTAAATTTATTAAACTTATTTCACATTAGATTATGCTATAGTATATTCAAAAACTGAACTGGATTGCAGGTGAGGAAGAATGAATATATGGTGATTTATAATATAAACAATTCTATTATCCATAAATAAAACAACACCATAAATTATACCCAAATATAATTTTTCTTAGGTGAAAAGATTGGAAGAAACATAGAAAATAATTACTTCATATTAATTTCAACACAGTGAATACAAGTAGTAATAAAAAATAGTTTATTGAACAGATATTTACAGATATTACAAAAAACTAGACAAATTTTATGTATAGCATTTCTGATATCTTAAGAACCAATTAGTTGAAGGGATGTATGCAAAAATATAAGACAAATTGAAATTAAATAAAATGACACAAGTGGGAAAAATCCCAGTTACAATATAACAGAATTTGACTAAGAAAAATGATTAGTAGTGATTTCTAAGTCATTGCAAATAAAGCATTTTTCCTTTTAAAAAATTAACAGGAAATTTCAATGATTTAGACATAGAAGTGCCTTGACTTCCTTCAGGGATTTTGCCAACCTATTCCACAATAGAATTTGAGATAGTAGATAATTTCTATATTTTTAAATGTTTTATCAGATTATTGTTTATTTTAGTATCTGACTTATGTAAAAGCTTTTGCTTTCACAGGCACACAATACTCAACCTAAGCTTAAAACCTCTTACATAAAAAACATAACTTTGAATAACAATAACTCAATAACAATTTTGACAGTGCAGGGTAATATAATGCAATCATTCTTGATAGCTTTGAATTCAACCAATGCAGATTCAAAAGCCCCTGAAAATTGATGAATTTATCAGATTTTTTTCAAAATAAGTATTTTAAAGTGATTACCTGCATTTCCAAACCATGCTTTGTTATAGTTTTAATTAAAACATATTTCAAAATTACAACCATTACTTAGATTATACTACTTGAGAAAGGTAATTTAAACCTATTCAAATAATTAAAAACTGCAAAAAAGTTTATCATGGCTTCATTTAATATATTTATCAATAAACTGAAGAATATACATACAATAAGGGAAAATGATACAGACTTGATTTACAAGTCAACAGTAATTACCAGAGAAGCATATATAGTTCCAAATTAATTATAAAAACATGACTCAAAAAGCACGAATATAAGATTAAATAACATTTTCACAAATAAAGTAACTCATCAAAACTCAGTGATAAAGTAAATAATCAAAAGGTAAGAATAGCATTGAAACGTACTTGCAATTTATTAGCTATTGGAAAGTTGCTTTATAAAAATAATAAACTGCATACTAATAAAAACTCAAGGAATAAATTCAGGAAACAAAGTAGTACTCGCAAACCATTTATAACATTAAATAACATATAATTGATCTTAAAATATATATGTATTACCAGACGATATTTAGTAAATAAATAAAGATTTCATTTACAGTTCTAAATAACTTTCGGATCATTGTAATGGAAATTCACCCATTTTGTTTACTTTTTTTCATTTGATAATTGGCAAATTTTTACTTTAGTAATGTCTTAATCCTTTGCTTCTTTCATTTGATAAACAAATATTCTTAACATATCTTGCTTTTTAAAACATTGATTTGAAAATTATTAAAAAGTCATAACCTACTTACAGTTTATCCTTTCCCAAACGAAAATCATCAAAACTGGACGAAGTTGTTTACAATTCAACATAAACGGTGTTCTAAAAGCAAAAGAAAGACATTTTTAGAAAAGAAGCATTTTTATGATTAATCATAGGATTTAAGTTATTGAAAAAAACAATGTTAAATGAGACTTACTTGGAGAATGATGCAAAATAATAATATCTGCTAGAGCAATCACTGATGAGACCGAGACACTACAATCATCCATGTTTATTTATAGGGAAATTTTACTACCGGCAGGGAAAGTTTAGGGAAAAGTTCCTTGATCTGGGGAAAAATAACAGTGATTACGAAATTCCCATAAAAAGTTCCATATCCAATCAGAATCACTCGTTCCGACTTGTTCCCTCCCACTTGATATCGATATGATATCGATTGACAACTGGGACCATCAGCGCCACTATGCGATAACGGTGGAACTATTGTCTCCGAAAGAGTAAAATTGCCGCTTGGACCCTCTGTTATAATCTATACTCTGTGGAAACTACTTTTAGAGATTTTTCTCGGGGGGGGGGGCGGTCGCCCCCTCAGCCCCCCCTGTAATCCGCCCCTGGGGCTCACTAGAGAACCTCCAAGGCAAAGTGCACAGCATTGCACAGTGGATGTGGTCCCCAGAAAAGCTGCTCAAACAACTCAACAAAAGTTTCGGAAAGCAAGAGTAGTGACCAACAAGTTGGCTACTCTAATTTCTGAAAGCAGTGAAGCAGAAAATAGAATAAAGCTTTTGGAGAAAATATATAAGAAATGGGCTAGTGGCCAAGAAGTTCAGCTGCTTTGCGATGAAGATCCATCTCTGCCACAAAATTTACAACCTCTTGAACTTGATGACCATCATATTTTGTCACCTGCTATGGATCAGGAACATGATGGCAATCAAGCTATCAGTCAGGAGGTTGATGGCTATCAAGATTTGTCTCTTGCTGTCAGTCAGGAAGTTGATGGCAATCAAGATTTGCCTCCTGCTGTCAGTCAGGAGGTTGACGACAATCAAGATTTGACTCTGTCTGATGGTCAGATGGTATTTGAACACAACTATTCAAACCCAGATCCATTAACTTCTGGAAGTCAGCAGATAAATAGTTTTTTTACAGCACCAGCAGATGCAGTTGCTGAAACCAGCTGCCAAATGTTGAAGAGTGTAAAACATGGAACTAGTATACAATAAGGAAGTGCCATAAACGGGTAGAGCTACCGGTTTAACTGAAGCCGATTATGGGACTAGAAATAATCGCAACAAGATGGCGGCCGCGCAGATTCGCGATGTTTGCCGTTTCTAACGCGCTTTTCGTTTTGAGCGACGTAAGTGAAGAACGCGATCTTTCTGCTTTACAAATTTAGGCAGTTAGTTCCCACTTCAAAAAAAAAAAAAAAAATAAAGGCATATTATTGCCCTATTAGTTACCCTTTCCCATAAAATACTTACTATTTTTTACTTACCTTTAAAAATTTAACTTGTTGACACAATTAAAACTTTTAAACACTAAACATATTTCAATGAACTTAGAAATGAAACAAGATAAAAATACTTTTTAGAGATTTTTATTGAAAATACAAGAATAATAAACAAATAAGTAAATGATTTTAAAAATTTTTATCAAAAGAAAGTTTGAAACAGTAAAGTTTGATATTTTTTTAAAGCAAAAAACATGCTACTTATTTAGTAAAAGCAGTAAAAGAAAGGATTTTGTATAATTTTTTTTAAATGGGTATCAAAACCCGGGATAATTCGAGGCAAAATAAGTTATTCAAAAAATTAATATTTATAACAAAATATGTTTTTTAACTTGTAAAAATTCTTTGAAATATTTTTCTTACTGTTTTTATTTTTAAGAACTTTGTCAGAAGTAAATTTTAATGCAAAGATTTTGATAGATCCTTGAGATCAAGCACACATACCTGAAAATATATGTAACACCAACCCAACCCAATCACCCACCGCCTTCAACACTGTGGATATGCTTTGCCAGTTTGTCCAGTATTGCCATCTGGATTTTTAATGATTTCCGTACTCGGCTAGCCTGTATAGTATCTAGTAAGCCGTGGTATAGTGTGTTTTCAGGTGATGTCACAACCGGTTATTTTCTTTTAACTGTGTACCTACTGTAAGGCTTTTAACTGTTGCTAAGGCCGTTGTTTATCTGTTGCTAAGACGTTTTTTTGAAATGGGATCACGTGATTGCAAATGCTCCAGTAGAAGAATTCCTTGGCTAGTCATTTTCTGTAACTGTTAACCTCTGTAGGGCAAAAAACTGTAACATTTCTGTTGCTAAGGCCGTTGTTAGGCCCGAGTCATGTGATTGAAAATGCTCTATAACATTCTAACTCTTTAGCATTTCAAAGGGGTTTTGCTGATCATATCGCCGCTCCGGTGCAACAATGACGCAAATGCAGCTTGGTAAATATTTACCGTTCGGTAGATTGGCAACAAGTTAGATTGGTAGCCAAATCAAAGTCGAGCCAAGAAACAACGGTGTTATCTTTGGCGATCGCCGCTAAAAAAATCGCCAAAAAATCATGGTTTAGCTGGCATATCGATTATCTAACTTCCTCCACCGAAGTTAAGCACCTTCGGGTGCGGTCAGTATTTGGGAGGGTGACCAACTGACCATATCAATCATCGGTGCGTTTTCTTTCGTTTCTTGCTCACATTTGGTTTTATTTTTAAAAGATCTACCTGTTATCAGAAATATTCTACCCTAAATAATGAACGAGTATATATGTTATTAAATTACGATTTTTTTTATCGCCGATTTCAGAGGTACAATATTTCCTAGGCAAATTCTCAATAAAAACTTTTTCCAATCGTTTATCGGTGCATTCTTTTGAGAATTATGCTAATGAAAAATATTTTTTATAATGGTGCACTGGAACTATAATCAGTCTTTGAAATTAAACTCTGACGATCCGATCAGAGAACAATTTTAATTTATTAAATAAATTAATACTAAATTACGTGCGTTTTACTTATTTACATGTCCATTGTTTTGGATAGAACCGATGGTGGTAGTGCTGAGATTGTAGGGTTCCACGGGTTAAGCAGTCCCCCCAAATATATGGATTTTAATAAAAAAATTAGAAATAATGACAATTGTAAGTTCCTTAAGTTCCTCCAAATACATGGTGGTCATAAAATAACGATCCTACTTTAAAATTAATACAATTTGTAGATCTCTTATATGAAGTATTTCTAGATACTAACTTAATTTCGCTTCCAAAAGGAATAAATAAAATAAAAGAAATAAATAATTCTTGCCCCGACGTTTACTCCGAAAACAGAATGAAAACAATAAAGCCAAGACCCAAAAAATTCCATCTGCTCGCGAGGCGTTTGAAATCTGCAATCCTTCCTATTTATATTAAAGCATTAGTTTAATAGTTTAAACATAGAATACACAGCTGCATAACCAGCACAAAAACAAAAGATTTAAAAAAAATTAAAGTGGTTAGATACAAATACTACTGAGTTTTTTCAATATTTTTTTCATCCGACACCACTGTGAGGTGCGATGGTTGGTGGTCACCTTGGTCACCGGTCACCCTCCCAAATACTGACTGCGCTTGAAGGTGCTTAACTTTAGTGAAGAATATTAGAAGACGTGCGATACTGGTTAGGCTGTGGCACTCGAACTTTTAACTCTATTTTTTGTACTTTAACTTTTTACCCTTATCTGATTTTATCATATGCAAACTATTGTAATCCTAATCGTAACCGAAATCGAAATAGCAATTGTATAAATAGCCAGCTACAATGTTGTATACAACCACGACCTTTTTCTACCATAATGTTTTTAACTAACCACTTGTTAAGTTTTAAATAAAATTGTTTTTGTTCCTGTTTTACGAGCACGTATTTATATACTTCGCCGAAATACATCTCCTGCGCCATAGTGGTGACCGTGTGAATTTTAGAATGCTGATTTTAAAATCTTTGGAGTTTCATCATCGCCATTGAGATGCTGACTACCTGGAGCATTTTCATATTGGGTGAGTTTTAGTCGTGTCTCTGTTTCCATCAGGTTTGCGGTCGGGTTTCTGAGTGTTGGCCATTTTAGTGATCTCATTTACGTTGCATTGCGTTGTGTACCGATTAGTATCAACAAGATGGTTAAAGAGGACCCCAAGGTAACTGAATCCAAACTGCCTAATGCAGACCCTGAATTATCCCCAGTTTCAGTAAAGGCACCACCCTTTTGGGACCATGATCCTGAGACGTGGTTCTTTCAGTTAGAGAGCCAGTTTCATGTCTCTCGTATTTCAGTCGACTTGACTAAATACAGCTATGTGGTTGCCGCCTTGGATTCCAAAATCCTTGCGTCTGTGAGAGACATTTTGAGAAACCCACCCGAGTCTGATATGTACTTGACCCTAAAGTCTCGCCTAATAGAGGTTCATTCCCAATCTGAATCAGAAAAACTGAAGCTTTTGATGCAAGATCTTGACCTTGGCGATAAGAAGCCCTCCCAATTGCTCAGGGAAATGAAGAATTTGGCTAATGACAAATTTGATGACGATGTTTTGGGCACATTGTGGCGACAACGCCTCCCCTTAAACATCCAGCAGATCCTTTCAGTAGCTCCTGGGGATTTGAATTCCTTGGCTAAAATTGCCGACAAGGTGTTTGAGGTATCTGCCCCATCAGGAAATGTTGCTTCTTATTCAGAGGTACATGCCCCATCGGGAAATATAGCTTCTGGTTCAGCGGTACCCGAAATACAAGCTTTACGAGCTGAAATTTCAGCTTTGAAAGATCAGGTTGGAAGACTCATTAGTCAACGTAGTCCTAAAAGGCAACCTAACCGATCTCGTAGGCGATCTCAGTCCCGAGATCATCGTAATGGAGACCTTTGTTGGTATCACGAGAAGTATGCCGACAAGGCTCATAAATGTAAAGCTCCCTGTAATTTTCGGGAAAACGAGTAGGCTCCACTGCCGTCGCGGCAGCAGATGGTAGCCCTCCAAACCGCCGTTTGTTTATCTGGGATAGAGTCAACAGATTGAAATTCCTTGTTGACAGTGGCGCAGAAGTCAGTTGTTTAGGGAAATCTCACTCCATTACTAAAAGCTGTAGAGGTTTAACGTTATACGCAGCAAATGGTTCGCCCATTAGAACTTTTGGTACTAAAGCCATTTCATTAGACCTTGGCTTGCGACGCCATTTTGAGTGGACTTTTATAGTCGCTGATGTGTCCCACCCAATCCTAGGTGCGGACTTCTTGGAGAAGTATGGGTTGTTGGTGGACATTAAAAACCGCCGTTTAGTGGATAGTTTAACCTCACTATCTAAGAAAGGTACAGTTAATTCTGGCCCTTCTTTGGGTCTTACCCTCATAGGTAACGATTGCCCTTTTCAAAGGGTATTACACAAGTTCCCTCTGCTTTTACAGCCCTTGTCTAACACCAATGCTAAATTGCATACAGTCACTCACTGTATTGAGACTCGTGGCCCACCTGTTTTTTCTAGAGTCAGGCGGCTATCGCCAGAAAAACTAGATTTTTTAAAGAAAGAGTTCGAAAATCTTCTGAAACAGGGAATGATCAGACCTTCTAAAAGCTCTTGGGCAAGCCCGATTCATATGGTCAAGAAATCAAATAATGAATGGAGGATTTGTGGAGATTTTAGGCGACTCAATGCCGTTACTGTCCCTGACAGATACCCTCTGCCTCATATTCATGATTTCGCTTTAGGCTTGGCAGGTAAATCTATCTTTTCAAAAGTAGATCTGGTTAAAGCCTTTCATCAAATCCCCATTGAATCACGGGATATTCCCAAGACAGCAGTAATTACCCCAATAGGTCTCTTTGAATACTGTCAGATGACTTTTGGCTTGTGCAATGCAGCTCAGAGCTTCCAAAGGTTCATTGATCAAGTGCTCAGAGGCATTGATTGCGTCTTTGCTTACATTGACGATCTTCTTATTGCCTCGAACGACGAAGCTACCCATAAAGAAGATCTTGCTAGAGTTTTCCATCGTTTGCAGGAATACGGTATTGTAATAAATCTAAACAAATGCGTATTTGGGCAGAAAGAGCTCGATTTCTTAGGTTTTAGAGTTTCTGAAAATGGAATTTCTCCCTTGCCAGATAAAATCAAAGCTCTAACCGAATTTCCTTTGCCTAATACTGTTTCAGATTTACGACGATTCCTGGCCATGACGAACTTCTATCACAAGTTTCTGAAGAACGCCTCTGGTATGCAGTCTTCTCTACATGCTCTAACTGCTGGCAAGAAGAAGAAGAATGACAAGACTCTCATTGAATGGACTGAAGAAACGCGGAAAGCTTTCTCTGACTGCAAGGAGATGTTGGCAAATGCCACTTTGCTAGCTTTTCCAGTTCCTAATGCAGAGCTATTTCTTTTTACAGATGCTTCTGATATTGCGTTAGGCGCAGTATTGCAGCAAAAAGTCAATGAACGAGTTGAGCCACTTGGTTTTTTCTCACGTAAGTTAAACAAGGCCGAAAGCAATTATAGCGTCTACGACAGGGAATTGTTGGCGATATACGCTGCTGTGAAGCATTTTAGGTATCTTTTGGAGGGTAGAGGTTTTTCCATCTTTACGGACCACCGTCCGCTGATCTATGCGTTTAGGCAAAAGCCTGACAAATGCTCTCCACGCCAGACAAGACATCTGGAATTTATAGGTCAATTTTCGACTGATTTAAGGTACGTTGCTGGTGATGCAAATAGTGTTGCTGATGCACTATCTAGGGTTTCTGAGATTTCGTTGCCCTCTAGTATAGATTACGATGAGATGGCCTCCGCTCAGGAATCCGACCAGGAAATGCGTTCCTTGGTGGATTCGGACACGTGACTGAAACTTATCCCCACTAAATTCATGTCATCCAAACCTTTGTTTTGTGACATTTCTACGGGTTCAGCTAGACCATCAATCTTTTAGAAAAATAGTTTTTAACATGTTGCACAGTCTTTCTCATCCAGCTTATAGGCCCTGTTTGAAGCTGATCAGGGAGCGGTTTGTCTGGAATGCGATGGATAAGGATATCAAGACTTGGTGCAGAGCCTGCATTGCCTGTCAACAATCGAAGGTGAAGCGTCACACTAAAGCTCCCTTGTCGACGTTTGACTTACCATCTGCTAGGTTCTCCCATGTACACCTTGACATCGTCGGACCCCTGCCTTCATCTAGGGACTTCCGGTACCTGTTAACATGCGTAGACCGGTACACCCGATGGCCTGAAGCCTTTCCTGTACGTGACCAGACGGCAGAGACTACAGCTCAAGCATTTTACGAGGGTTGGATAGCTCGCTACGGAGTGCCTGAGGTAGTAACAACCGACCGAGGGTCTAACTTCGAGAGTTCTCTTTTCAATAACTTTGCTAAATTTTTAGGATCTCATCGCACGAGAACTACTGCCTACCACCCTATTGCCAATGGTGCTGTCGAGCGTTTTCACCGTCAGCTCAAAGCAGCCATCATGAGTCACAGTACCGAGAGATGGATGGAGGTCCTCCCGACTGTTCTTCTTGGCATCAGGTGTGCGCTGAAAGAAGATATAGGAGCCTCACCAGCAGAGTTAGTTTACGGGTCTACCCTGCGCCTACCTGGGGAGATCCTGCGAAACTCCAGCTCTGATCCTGTTCCGGCTTCCGACTTCGTTGCGCGCCTGAGGCTCAACATGCGGAATCTCCGGCCTACCCCCGCTTCTCATCATACTTCCAGGGACATCTACATCAGTAAAGACCTGCTTTCATCAACTCACGTGTTTATGAGGAACGATGCTTATAGAAAACCCCTGACCTCACCCTACTCCGGACCCTTCAAGGTGCTGAGACGAACAGACAAGTTCTTCGAGGTGGAGATAAACGACCAACCCAAGACTGTGTCCATTGATCGTCTACAACCCGCCTACCTATTGTCACCGGACATCGATCCAGGAGTTCAACCCCACACCGTTTCAACAACTCGCTCAGGACGCCGTGTCCACTGGAAAACGTAGTGCTTCATCGTCCAAAGGACTGGGGAGGGAGTCATGTGGCACTCGAACTTTTAACTCTATTTTTTGTACTTTAACTTTTTACCCTTATCTGATTTTATCATATGCAAACTATTGTAATCCTAATCGTAACCGAAATCGAAATAGCAATTGTATAAATAGCCAGCTACAATGTTGTATACAACCACGACCTTTTTCTACCATAATGTTTTTAACTAACCACTTGTTAAGTTTTAAATAAAATTGTTTTTGTTCCTGTTTTACGAGCACGTATTTATATACTTCCCCGAAATACATCTCCTGCGCCATAAGGCCATGATTTAAGCGTTCAGGCATTTCAAGCCGTTTTTGGCGATTTATCTTTGCTACAATTGAAATAATCACCAAAGATTGAATAGACGTTTTCGACTTCGCGCGATATCGTGGCCAATCTAGAAGCCTTGCTGCCAAGCTCCCGTGTAGTAGAAATTTCAATTTTTACATTTGCGTCATTGTTGCACCGGAGCGGCGATATGGCAAAAATGAGATATTTTTCTGAAGTGCGATTTAGAGCGCAAAGAGTGGTTGAGGTGCCCGTCGCGAAAGTGTTAAATCTCGGTGATATTAATTTTTTATACCGGTTATACTTATTCAATAGAGCATTTTCAATCACATGACTCGGACCTAACAACGGCCTTAGCAACAGAAAATGTTACAGTTTTTGCCCTACAGAGGTTAACAGTTACAGAAAATGACTAGCCGTGGAATTCTTCTATTGGAGTATTTGGAATCACGTGACCCCATACCTAAAAATCGCCTTAGCAACAGATAAACAACGGCCTTAGCAACAGTTAAAAGCCCTACAGAAGGTACACAGTTAAAAGAAAATAACCGGTTGTGACGTCACCTGAAAACACTCTATCGGGTTGCCAGAAATCTCAACTCAATCGATTTTTTTCCCTCGGCCGTACCTCCCTATTTCAATTACTTCTATGAGGATGAGGACATCCTGATTAATTAAATACACAGAGCTTATTATAAGGAAAAAAAACTTTATTCTACAAGACAAAACTACTAACAGTTTCCAACAGCAGTTTTAACAATCGTACATGTTATTGAGAACTGATTTGTCAATACGGGAGAGAGCAGTCTTCTGATAGGGCTCGAGCAATGGTTTTCCGTTCTTGGCCTCAATGGTCTTGAGACTGCCGACTTTACGGGAGAAAGCGTAGTTGCCGAAATGCATAATGGAGTCGATGTCGTACGGCATTACTAAAGTTATAGTGCTTACGTCAATCATGTCGAATTTGGATTTCTCACCTGGAACGAAATGTTTGTATAGAAATGGTGGTAACAGAAAAAAAGGTCTCATTTGCACCATATATATTTCCAAAACAGTCCTAATACTTGCATGCTTAATAAATGCAGAACCATCTTTGAGATCCTGCCCCATGAAATTTTCTTTAATACATCTACACTTGCTTTAAAATTAAAACTCTTTTTAAATTCCCAAAACGAGTCTCAGAAAGTCATGAGAAAATTCAACCAATAACACACTGTGACTATACCTACTATAGAGCATTTTCAATCACATGACTCGGACCTAACAACGGCCTTAGTAACAGAAATGTTACATTTTTTTGCCCTACAGAGGTTAACAGTTACAGAAAATTACTCTACTCTTATTACTATTGAAGCATTTGCAATCACGTGACCCCATACTTAAAAACCGCCTTAACAACAGATAAACAACGCCCTTAGCAACAGTTAAAAGCCCTACAGAAGGTACACATTTAAAAGAAAATAACCGGTTGTGACGTCACCTGAAAACACTCTATACATTGCAACAGACGGTTTCTCAACGGTTTACTAAAAAAACGAGTCTTTAAACTTTAAACCCTGAAAACTCTGTTTTTAATAGTTGAATTTCAAAAACATTTCTTGGGTAGTACCCCCAGACCTCACTTTTTAGCACGACAAGCAATATTGCACACACTATTTTGAAATTTGAGGTGGCGATGGCGATACTTAAATACTACCTTTTAATGAGGGATTTGCATAGGTGAGGGATTTGAAAATTCAATTTTATTTTTGCCAAAACACTAGTAAAGTCATGTGATCAAAAAACGGGATTTGACGTCACAGCGCCGTCGAAACTAGTGAATTGTTGAAAATAAAAGAAATCAGACTTATCATAAAACCAAACCACGCATAAAACTCGTCTTTTTCTCTAGTGAACGGCCAGAAAAAGAAAAAAATTGGGGGCCGAGTGGCCTGGTTGTGTTACGTGCAGACAACCACGCTAGCAGTGTGTGCACTGTATCGGCCGTCGGTTCGATTCCGGCCTTTGCTCTGGGTGTATTTCTCTCTCTTTGTGTCATTAAAAATATTCTGTTGTGTCTGTCTTACTTGACGAAGGTTTATAAGCGGATCCTAGAGATCAAGCACACAGACCGGAAAATATATGTAACCAAAAACCAAACCAAACCACCAAAAGAAAAAATTAAAACTTTGAATCCTAATAATTCCAAAACCAATAGAGCATTTTCAATCACATGACTCGGCCTAACAACTGCCTTAGCAACGTTGTTTTTGCCCGCCAGTGACATCATGTGCGAATGCTTCTATTGGATGCTTCTAGTTCCCGCCCCTAACAACAGCCTTAGCAACGTTGTTTTTGTCCTCCAAGTGACGTCATGTGCGAATGCTCTATAGACTCTAACCGCCTATCTCAGGGGTCGGCAACCTTTTGAAGCGAAGAGCCAACCTCGAAATCGCGTATGGCTTAAATGTTTTGATGGTTTCTGATAGAGTTAATAGTGTAGATTTCAAAACCGGTTGATGCCACTCTGCAATTGTTGAGGAATTTTTAAAAATTAAAAAATTTTAAAAATGGCCCAAAACAAATTTCAAAAAATCAAATAATAGTAATCGGGACTTATGATATATATATATTTATAGGCTATTTTTCAGTGCTGAATACGAATATTCCAAATAAAATTTAAAAAATTTAAAATTTCAATTTTTAAAAATTATTTGAAAAATTGGATATTCGAAAAAATAAAACATCGCTCAAAACCACAAAATAAATGCAAAGGAAGTAATTCAAACGGTTATCTCTTAGAAATGACTTAAATAATGACATACTAAAATTAAAAGAAAATCGGACAATAAAAAGTTTAATTTATTTCAAATTTTCAATTTTTCTGGCCTCAAAAATCGACCTTTTTAAAAATTCTTGTTAAAAACGTTTGAAGCATTTGCCAAGATCATTTTTCCATGGATATTGTAGCTAGATAGCTATATAACATAAAAAAAACCACAATTGATGATTAAATCATTAGTTAATTAATTAATTTATTAAAATGAACATTAACAATGCAGGTAATATCATTCAATCATATATAACAGAAAATATTTTAATAATATTCAGTGACAAATCATCTAATAAATAATTAAATTAAAAATAGACAAAATTTCATTTAAAAGAATTAAATTTTTAACAAATTTAAATTTTTTTAAATTTCGTTGTATAGGCATGTGATACATGTCTGTAGGCTATATTTTAGTGCTGTTTACGAATATCAGGTCAACTTTTCAATAAAATTTAAAATAAGTGTGGAATTCAGCACTCAAAAATAGCCTATAAACTTGTATTATAAGTCCCGATTACTATAATTTGATCTTTTGAAATTTGTTTTGGGCCATTTTTAAAATTTTTTAATTCTTAAAAATTCCTTAACAATTACAGAGTGGCATCAACCGGTTTTGAAATCTACACTATTAACTCTATCAGAAACCATCAAAACATTTAAGCCATACGCGATTTCGCACTTTTTGACTTGGCACCCTGACTAAAAATTTCCCAGTTTTTAAAGAGCCGCAAAAATTTTTCGTTTTAATATTATATAGTATTTGCTTACATATTTATCTGATTTTTGATTTAAACTTTAAAAACGGAATAATATAAAATATATAAAAAGTAGTAAATAATACTGTTATAAGCAGAAAAGGGGAGTCTGGGGGTCCTCCCCCATAAAAATTTTAGAAATTTGACGCAAAAAGTAGGGATTTAACTCGTTTTGGTCCGAGCCCACGGGGGGGGCAATTGATCAGTTCCCCCCCCCCCAACTTGCTTTTGAGTTCTCTGAACTTGCCACTATACAAGTCTTTGGTTTTCAAATCCAGCAATTGCATTTGAAGCGATCGCATCCATTTCAAATGGTTCAATGTTGATCTCATTTGTATTTGTGATAAGAGGATTTCCTATGAACGCGAGAGAACTTTAGTTTGTTTTGAATTGCTTGAATCTCTCAACGAATCCATCCTTTATGTTTTTTATAGCTATGCGGAAGAAATTTGTTTCAGTAGTTCAATAGTTGCATTGGTCTCATCGCGATATTTCTTCAGATTTTTAAAATGAAGTAATTTACCGCTCTCCATATCTTCAACGAAAAAAAAGTTACTTTTTTCTTTTTTAAATAAACTACTTCTTCAAGCAAGGCGTAGGCTGGGCCCTTTCCTAGCAGTTTTAGATTTAGTTAATTTGTTTTATTGTGGCATCTACCACGAAGTTGAATTTTTGCAGCCTTTTGTCTTCCAATACAGGATAATCAGTGCTTTTTTTAATTGTGGAATGTTTTTATTTCACGCGATTGTTAATTAAAGATTATGAAAATACTAAACTATTGGAAAAATTAGGTACTTAAAAATATATTTTCTTATTTTTAAGGGTTTTGATAATAAATTATTATTTTTTTCGTTTCGAACTGGAGAGCCGCAACTTTACATCAAAAGAGCCGCATGCGGCTCGCGAGCCGCAGGTTGCCGACCCCTGGCCTATCTGGTTCGAGACTTCACACGGAACCAACACGTGACCTACTGAGTTTGCAATAGAGCATTTTCAATCACATGACTCGGACCTAACAACGGCCTTAGCAACAGAAGATGTTACAGTTTTTTGCCCTACAGAGGTTAACAGTTACAGAAAATGACTAGCCGTGGAATTCTTCTATAGGAGCATTTGTAATCACGTGATCCCATACCTAAAAACCTCCTTAGCAACAGATAAACAAAGGCCTTAGCAACAGTTAAAAGCCCTACAGAAGGTACACAGTTGAAAGAAAATAACCGGTTGTGACGTCACCTGAAAATACTCTATTGGTTACCACAGATACTACACTAGTAGATCTACTAGTGTAGAATCTGTGGTAACCAATTGCAAGCTCAGTAGGTCACGTGTTGGTTCCGTGTGACGTCAGACGGTTAGAGTCCATTAATATTTTTTGAAAATATTTTATATAAACTAAATAAATAATAAATATTAAAATATTAATATTTTTTTATAAGAAATATTTGCATGTGTCTTTAAAATATCATAGTTTTTAAGTTAAAACTTTATGAAGAATAGCAGAATGAAGCAAGCTAAGCATACAATAACATGGCGAAACCAGTGGGTCCCAGGGCTGTGACGTCACACAGCAGCCATAACGAAATTACTGTTTTTCCCGCCTATACTGGAAACGAAATTTTAAAAATTAATATTTTGGGGAATAGTTTTCCGATTTTCATCATCTATCATAATAAAATTAAAACAAAAACGTGCAAATCCCTCATTTCCTGAGAAAATGGGGGCATAGAATAAAGATGGACTTAAAAATATTTAGAAAAAATAAAAAAGGCACTCTATATCCAAAAGAAACACTCGTTTATATGTTCTTTACTAGACGAGTTAGTTTCAGAAATAAATTAATTTTTACAAAAAAGACACATACTTCAAAAATGCGCCTAAAAGTGAGAAATATTTTTTATCCAAAAAACAACAATACCTACTTCTTTTTAACATAGTTTTTGAAGTCGAAACACTTTCACAATAAATTAACATTCCTCGCTAACATTGAAATTGTTTATTATATCATAATAAGGAAGTTGCATGATTTTTTTAAATTTTTTTAATCGATTCTTCATGCAAAAATAAGCAACTATACAAAATTTGAGGCTGATTGAAAACATTTTTTATTGCAAAAAAAATTAACAAAAATCGTCTTTTTCGAAGCGCGCGAAAAGGCTAAGAATTTCATGGTGTGTGACGTCCTACAACATCGACTTCGTTCACCGCGTGAAAACATTACATTGGAAAGTAGGTAAGCCACTTGAGTCAGTACAGAATACATCAAGGTTCTTAAATGTATAATAAATGAAGAACAAATATCAAGTAACACATTATTGCATTTAAAAACGATTCATTACAGTGGCGAATCCAGTAGGGGGGGGCTGTGGGGCCCCCCCAGAACCAAGACGTCCAAGTTTTGGTATAGTTAAAAATTGCAATAACGTTTTATTTTATGTGAAGGTGACCTAAATAAACTTGAAATTTCCATAATTTAATTTATGAATTTAAAAATTGATTAAATTTCCGAATATTTTACTATGGTGTTGATATAAATATTAATGAAGTGCAGCACAAATTAAGCCAAAAGGAGCCGAGAAATACAAATTTTGTTGTAATGATTTCAAAATTAAAATTTTAATAATGATCATGTAAGTAAAAATTAAAAAAAAAAATTCTGTAAAAGATGTGTACCTTACTTATTATTGATAGGTTTTTAAGGTCACAGTTTCTTTGCAGTATATTTTAGTTCCATATAAAAAGTCTATATAATAGGAGTTACGACATTTGAAACTCAGCCCCCCAGACAAAAATCCTGGATTCGCCACTGATTTATTACGAACTGTAAAGAAACTTAGAAATGTACAGGGTGGTTATAAAATAACATACGTACTTTAAAATTTCGGACCGTCACTAGAAGTCTAGAAGGTAAATGTTTATTAAAGCTATGATATCCGTCACTTAAGAAAAGAAATTACAACTATCTCTTTTGCTCAACAAAATTGCGTACTTTCTTAGGGATAGATACAATTTTTTTCCTTAAGTGTCTCATTTGATAGCTTGAATAAACATTTACCATCTAGACCAGCGGTTCTTAAACTTTCGATCACCGCGGCCCCCCTTTGTGTGACAAACAGCCAAACATCGTATAGCCCCCCAAGATTAACCCGTAACGAGACTTTTGTCTCGGGGAGGGGGATGACTCAACATTATTCAGGTACTCCCAAACGAATATATTTATACGTTGAGTTTTAGATTACTTAAAAGTAGTAATTAAATTATATCCCACATTATGTTAAAATTTTACAATTATTCCTAGTAATAATGAAGGGTCTGGGGTCCTCCCCTAGAAAATTATTTGAAATTTGTCCCTTTAAACCAGTGCTTTATCTCATTAACACACTTCGCGTTTTCAGTCACCTGCTTTTTTCTCGACTTTTAAATTAAAATATTTAATTACTTGTACACTTTTTTGAAAAACTGACTGAATATTTCATTTTACCATACAGAAAACCGTAGAGAACCTAAAATGTTTGGGAAAATCTGACACATGCAACTTCCTTATTTATGAATATAATATTTTTCTTTTTAAATTAATTTTCATACGACAGCTCAAAATATACGAGTATTTATATGGCATAACCGACCCGTCGCCAAAGAGGCGACACACGGTGGAAAGCTGTCGCAATCCTGCCAGTTTTCTCATTGTGATTTGGTGGTACTGTTTTGTTTTACTGATTTATAGTTTTATTTTACTTGGGCTATTGAAGTATTGGTATTATTGTTTATGTTTCAGTTACGTTGATTTTTTTTTTATTTTTAGTGTTCACGGATTTCATTGTATTGAGGCTAGTTGTCTAGATCAGTGGTTCCCAAAGTGGGTTCCGCGGAACCCTGGGGTTCCACGAAAAAATTTAGGGGTTCCGCGTGACAAATTTTATCTCCTTAAAGAAAATAAGAATGGTGTTTTTTTATATTAAGTTCATCAAAATGCAAATCCTACCAAAAATATGTATTAAATTCTTAAAAATGTATGTCCAAAATTCGGATTAGGTGTGCCAAAGCAAGTTAAAACCCTCTTTTTATAGTCAAATTTCCAAACATTTTCTGGGGGAGGACCCCCCAGAAAAGGCAAAGTTGGAAAAGAAACAATTTTTTTTTCAACTATTGCAACTCCTTTCCCTCATAGCGGACTTTATGAGAGAATAGCGCATTTCACCACAATGGCAGACGATTGAACTCATGTCGCTACTTAAGTATAGTCTGTCTGTCCTCGCTTGGCACGAGTGGCAAACCTAAAATCAGTACCCACAGCAGAAAAAACAGTGGCGAAAAAGCCATAAAGATGGTTATCTCACTTCTATTAGATACCCGATACCCTGCACTCGCCACTGCTTTTCCTGCCGTGGGTAGTGATTTTAGGTTTGCCACACGTGCCAAGCGAGGACAGACAGACTATAACGTCTTCATACAGGGCTTTAAGCAGTAGGCCTCTATACCCCCAACCAACCAAATACACTGCTTGAAGCTATTGGTTTTGGTTTGGTTTGGTTTTTTGGTACATATATTTTCCGGTCTGTGTGCTTGATCTCTAGGATCCGCTTATAAACCTTCGTCAAGTAAGACAGACACAACAGAATATTTTTACTGACACAAGAGAGAGAAAATACACCTAGGGCAAAGGCCGGAATCGAACCGACGGCCAATACTTGGTTTTGGTACGCTGTATATTTCTTTTATAAATAGCATCAGCTTTTCTGTATTCTATTTTTCGCCGGGACCGTTCTGGTTGATCTGCTTTTTGGTATAGTCTTCTGAGAGCTCTGATTCTTGATCGCATTGTATGAAGTTCAGCTGTCCACCATACTGTCTTTTTCTTTTTACTTTTTAATGGGATATAGCTATCCTTCGCGATTTGGCGAATCCATGTTTGCATATTGTAGATGAGACAGTTCAGTACGCTAGGTGTAGTTGGATCAGGTGGTGGATTCCAGGACTCCAGTTTGTGATTGAACTTCTCTTTATTTATTAGATTGTAGTTGATTTTGTTATTGACGTTGACCTGATGATTTACGTTTAGAGTGGCTATCAGAGCATTATATGATCACTGCATGTTATCCTGTCCTCTACTTTTAGTTGAGAATTTATGTTTTTTGTCATTAGTAAATCTATCCAACTATTACCCCTTGAGCATTGAAACGTTGGGATAGTATTTGCGTCGTTTTCTATTTTGATCCCATTGAGAGCACAGAATGCTAGTATGTCCCTTCCCCTTTGGTCTTCTCTTTGTGATCCCCAAAGGTCGGATTTTGCGTTGAAGTCACCTACAACTGCTAGTCCTTTGAAGGGAGTAGCTGATAGTAAGTTTTCCAGTTTTTCTATTATTGGGGTTAGGTCTTCATTTGGAGACGCATATACCGAGATTATGATGGTTTCTTTGCTGATGGTTATGGCAACTAAGTCTGTGAATGTGTAGCACGTTGAAAGGTATATTTTTCTTTACAAGCAGTAAGGTCCTGGGATTTGTGGCGTTCACTAGGGTGTAACCTTTAGGGACAATCCTCATCTGTTGATCTGTCAGGTAAGGTTCATTGACTGATATTATATCTGGGGATTCATTTATGGAGTCCTGTTGTAGCTGCGCTGCAGCTGCTCTTTATGCCCTAAATTTATATGAAGTAGTTTGAGAGTTTGGTGTAATCTCTTGTTTTTTGTTTGGAAGAGATTGAGTTGGTTGAGTTTGCTATTGTCCATAATCTGTCCGATGATTCGTTGACTAGGAATATTAGTCTTGGCCATGTTTTAGTGAGATGTAATCAATCCTAGCTTTGGCAATCCTAGCTTGCAATTGATAAAATCTGTGCAGCTGTGCGCCATAGAGAGTTTTTCCCGCTGATTGCGGTCGTTAGGGTGTCTCAAAAGGTCGAGTACAAACTTGGAGGGATGATAGTACTCATCAAGACGAACAAGAATTGGTGTAGAAAGGGGGTCGCAAATGAGTTTTAAGGGGTTTCACCCAAGGTTTGTAGAGAGAGAAGGTTGGCTCATCCGTGAAGTCACCACATGGGAAGAGGGTGCTCTGCCAATGGCAATGCTCTTGCCATTGGCAGAGCACCCTAAACCCCGGGGTGAAAATCAGCAAAACAAACTTGCATATTTGTGCAGGAAGAGACACAATGGTTCGATTCCGGAAGTTATTTTGTAAAACAACTTCAAATATTATAACTTCTTCTACTAAGCGAGTTTTCCCACCAGTAACACTTTTGCATTTGACAGGGAAAAAAATGTCGCCAATCCGTCTGGGGGTCACTCTCAGAAAAATTTTTAAATTTAGTCTATTTTTACAACATTTAAGGTATATGCAAAGAGAAGTACACTGTATAACATATACAGGGTGTTTCAGATAAATGTTTCATAACTTCTAGGGGAGGTAGGGTACATTAACTCTTTCCATACGGGAACGGCAGCAACCGTACAGCAAATGCACCACCGTTCCTTACGGGGCCCTTCCGAAAACCTGTTCTCCAAACTCCTGGTCGGCCGGGCTTTTCTCGACCCCCCGGTTCAAACCCTCCTTCTTTTATTACCCTTTTTGTCGCGGTGGTCACTATCTCAGAACGGGATCACTTTTCCCCGTGGGGTGGGCCAGTTGGCTCTGTTTTGACTGTGGAGTGTTTTCGGATTCTATAGTAAGATGAGATCGTTTATGAAGATTTTAATTTCATAAAACTTAAGAAATTATAGTGATCTTATTTTATTGCAGGAAATTAGTTTATTTCTAAATACAACAAAAAAAGAGAAGAAATCAATAAAACCTCTAAGAATAAAATCAAAGCAATCGTTTTAATCAGATTTTTAAATGGATAATAATACAACAAAAAAATTAAAATCGATTAAAATTATTTCTACTTGTTAAAAGAGTAAATGATTTTTATTAGCAACAAACTACAATTGTTTTCACTTAGAATCATTACTAACCCAATTACCCATTACCTAAACAAGGTTTTGGGAACATAATTACATAAACTTTTGTTCTAAAATCATCTAAAACTTTCCTTACAGTTTTTAATACTTTGTAAAGAATTTTTTATCAGGTTTTTAAAAATCCGATTTTTTTAGGTCTTAATAAACCTTTCTTTATCTACTTTGGTTAATGGCTAATATATTCTATAAATATTCTACAAATATATTCGTATTTATTATAAAAACTATTAAAAATAAAATTATAATTAATTTCTTAAAAACATTATTTACGAAATGTACTTTTAGAAAGCTCTTGAGTTTTTTTTTTCAAACGCGTTATAATTTTATTTGTTTTAAATTGCCACAAACAAGTTACCATTCATCGTTTATATTCAAAAGTCCTTCTCGCTCGCTATTTGAACTTTCTTTCTGTAAATTTTAAAAATCTAAATTAATCAAATTTTAATTTAAAAAAAGATTTTAATTTTAAAAAAAGATTTTTCAATCGGAAAATTTTTAGTACCTCAAAGCAATACATAATTTTTTTTACATCATTTCAAATTCGTTGTCTTTCAAACTGTGATAAAGTTAGTCGAAAAGTTCAAATTAGTCGAGTGAGTAAACTTGTATTTTTCACATGAATTTTTCTATTTCATAAGTACTAATATTAAATAAATTATAATTATCAATTTGCAAAGTAAAAGTGTGAACGTGAACGAAACTCGACAAAACCATGCGGCCGAGCAAAACATAAACACCAGAAGCCCACACCGACCGCTGCCCACCCAAGCCGGAGGAGTCCAGATAAAAAAGTCATTAGGGGCGCCATAAATCCGAAGGGGAGCTCCCGCTCAAAAGGGGGAGTGTCGGGCCGGGTCAGGTCTCGGACGACTGCTTTCCCAACTGTTAAAATGCCGTTCCCGTATGATGCTCGAGAAGTGGTTTTCAGAGCCCCCGTATGGAAAGAGTTAAGACGAACAAGAATCGGTATAGAAAGGGGGGTCGCAAGTGGGGTCTAAGGGGTGAAAATCACGGGTGAAAATTAGCAAAAAAACCTCGCATATCTGGGCAAAAAGCGATACAATTGTTCGATTCCGGTATTTCTTACATTCAACCAATTCAAATTTTTCATGTAAAAACGAGATGCAAGTGTTTATTCCAATCAAAAACAGACCAATAAATGAAACAGGCATACGTTGTAAGTTGATATACTGCAATAGAAAGTGTCACGACAAAAATATCTTATTAGAGTTTTGTTGGTTGTTTGATTGGTTAGAGTTATATGGCGAAAAGAACTAATGTCTGACCAAGGGACAATTGGAACTTTAATCTACCTACAACGCATCCCTCATTCAATTATTGGTCTGTACTGTCTGTCAATAGACGACATTAGTGTGACGTCACTTGCTTGTTTGGAAACGTTGATTCTATCCGTGATTGGTTCCGTGATTGGAAGTAAATCCGTACGGAACCAATCACGGATGGAATCAACGTTTCCAAACAAGCAAGTGACGTAATGACTAATGTCGTCTAATACTGGGGCGCAGATGCACCGTTAAAGAGCTAGGACCTAATGTAGTGCGAGAGCGTTACAAAAGGACGTTTTGCCAAGGCCCGTTTAACGAAACAAAACATAATAGGAGGGAAAAAAAATATTGTATATGAGGTACAGCAGTATCCGTACTACTTACACCATAAATTTGATAGAAATTGAACCACTTGCTAAACCTTAGGGTGAGTTTTAAAACTTGCAATATTAATCTTTTAGCCAAATAATGGTGTTCCTTAGTGTTGGTGTAATGGTATTTAGAAAATTGATGATCGGGGAAGGAATTTCCAATGATCATACACTTATCATTGAAACTGTATATGATGAAATAATTTATTTTCTGAAATTTGAGAAGCTTTGGGGGAGGTAAGTTAAATCAATGTTCCACTAGAGGAACGTTGGCCTATAAAAGGTAGATTAACGTAATATCTAGTTGCTTCCTCACCTTGCTGGATGTTTTCTTCATTGATCGTGATGTACTTGTCCCTGTCGGGTCTCTGGTGCTCGTGAATCATGCCTATAGAGTGTCCCAGCAAGTGCAAAATCGAACCGAAGTGATGGCAATCGTCACCAATTACCATCTCCTGCATACCTCCTTGGCGACCGAGAGGAGACACGCATCTGCGGAAGAGAGTCAACGTTATCAGCCAAACGTACAGAGGCGGAAATGATTGAAGGGGCCAGATTCAGCTTTATAAAGAAAATAGAAGGAATGAGTACAAAACGAGAACAATACGGAAGCGAATGATTTGAAACGGTTTGTTGCGAGGTCTCCTTTCCTAATAGATCTGAAATTCGAATTGCTGGTTTGCTTTTACTCTTTTTGCAGTCCCGTTTAATAGTTCAACAAACACTACAACAGCTACTTTTTATCAAAAAGGCTCCTAGAGCCAACTGTCGCACATAATTACAAATAATTATACACTTGAAAAAAATACCTCTAAAATTAGCCATATTATTACTTTCATATGATATTAATAGCTAATTTTTTTTTTGATAATAAGTCGATATTCTAGTATTAGTGGAACTACTTAACAGAAAAAGAGTAAAAGCAAACCGTCGCCTTCCCTTTAGGTGAGTTTGAAATCTCAGAACGATTTGGAAACGAGATCTTGCAACAGTCAAATCGTACGTTTCCATATTGTTTTCTTTTGCCCCAAATCGAACAAACCCTACTTAAAATGCATTTGGGGCGTCATTTCAGTTTTTGGTTGGGGGGGCAAGGATTTTTTTTAAATGATGCTGTGCCGTAACCAGACTTTTGTTTTTGGGAGATTGACTCAACGTCATTTCTAAGGTACCCACTAACTAATTTTAAATCACTTAAAAGTAGTATTTGAATTATGGTGCACTTAATGTCAAAATTTTATAATTATTCGAAGTAAAATTGGGGGTGTCTGGGGTTCTCCCCCAGAAAAAATTTTAAAATTTGCCTATAAAAGTAGTAGTGTTTTAGTTCATTTTAGCCGCGTTCACAACAGCCAACCTGTTCAACCGGAGAAAGAGCTAAAGTAGGGGAAAAGGGATCTCCGAAAACCAGCCGTGAGGAAATTGAATAGCCCGTTCACAAGAGCACTCGTCCTACCAGTAGAAAGAATCACGTCACAAGCGAGCGAGCTCGTAGAAATGCATTACGGGAAGCGAGCGAGAGAGCCGTCGAAGCGAGCGAGAGCACCGTCGAAGCGAGCGAGAGCACCGTCTACAGGAGGTTATTAAAACATTTCCTCCTGCTATGGCCAATGCCTCCCAGAGTAGTGGAACCTTTCCACTACTTTACTTCCTTTCCACTACTCTAGGAGGCTTTGCTATGGCCCAGGGGAAAATTTTCAACCGATGGTCTGGTGACTTTTTCCCTACCGTAGGGAGAGCGGTGGAATAACCAGTTTTCTCCGCCTTTCCTCCACCTTTCCTCCACCTTTCCTCCGATAGAATGTCTGTTGTGAACGCAGCTTTTGAGACTCTTTGTGTAACATCCGAAGAAAACGGTTCCTTGTCAACCACACAATTTTCAAGGAAAAAAATATAAATAGACGTCAAATTTCGAGGGGGGTTGGGGGTCCTCCCCCAGAAATTTTTTTAAATTTGTCCCTTTATACTTGTGTTTTATCTCATTTTAAACTACTTCGGGGAACAAGCAAAGGGTAACCGCTTCTTGTAAGCGGTAGAATTTTCAAGGGAAAAACAATGTATAACTGACTTCCAAATTTTGGAGGGGGTTGGGTTCTTCCCCCGTTTCCTCTATTGTTCGCTAATTAACCGCTACTCCGCGAAGGGGCGTTTCTCCAGTGGTCGTAAAAGTCTGCAGGCAGCTATCGTCATACTCTCGACCTCACTTGCGATCGCTAATGCTATTGTCTATGCATGGATAACTTTCCCCGATAATCTTGTGTGGACACAACTTGCTTGCTTCTTCAGCGTTCTCGACAGGTGAAAGGTACGGATGTGGTTATGTTTGTCAACAGGCTGGTGGTAGAGCCCCAGGCCCTCCCTTGAAGCCAGGGGCTCTACCCTGGTACCTAGATGATGCAGAAACGTTTAGTCCAGACAATGGACTCAAACCGTCTGACGTCACACAGAACCAACACGTGACCTACTGAGCTTGCAATTGGTTACCACAGATACTACACTAGTAGAGTTTGTAGTCGTAGTGAGATATGATTTGATAATGAGTTTTTTTTACCACCGTCTAGTGACTTGCCTGCACAAATTTCCCAACCAGAAAAGGACGTTAACTTTTAAATGCGTATAGGTACAGTGGGGGAAAAAAAATGGGACACCTCTCATTGTGGGCGAACCGCTCGTGGTAAAGGGACAACCAAGGTACCTTTCTTCAAGGTTTAACGAATTCTATTTAAGGGAACATACAAAATTTTCTTAGGGGGTCGTCTACATATTAAATTCAGTACTAAGTCCAGATTTTTCTATGGAAACCCCCAAATTTTATTCGCTTTTTGGAGAGGGCATACCTCATTTGCTCTAAATACCAAGTTTTGCGTCAATATCTCCCCAATTAGAAGTATCACAAGCAATTAAGCATTAGGGGGCCGTCTCCAAAAGAAATAATTTTATTTTTAGGACATTGTTGTAAATAGCATTGTTGCAGCTTTATCATTATTATATATGCTTTTTAACTGAAAGGACTAGTGAATGGTGTTAATAATTTTACTTTAATCTAACAAAAAAAAGGACGTGAAATTTTGTGTTAAGGGAAAGTATCTGTGATTGGGGGATGAAGAGAAGCGTAGAAAAATATAATTTGGAAATTATGCTTTGTAGTCTTTGATTTTTGATTGTAATAAATGTCTTTCGAATTTTTTCGAAATGATGTTAAAACTAAAGCCTTTTTTTATTTCTACCCCTTTTTTAGTAGTTTGCTTTCTCTGCTTTTTTATCCATATCACATTCTTAAGGGCCCCCTTCACGATCGCTCCGCTCCGCTACACTCCATGAAAACACGTGCTTTTTGGAGTGATTGACGTAACATGATGTGGAGTGACTGGAGTGACAGGAGTCCAAAATAGTCCGAAATCGCAATCCATCCATTCCAATTATTCCAAATGCGATCAGATCGAGAGTCACGTGGTTTGATTTTTGACATCATGCATGATGTAATTCATGACGTGGCACCGTGTCATCGCTCCAGTTTTGTGGAGCGATGGATTTCCGAAATTTCGGAAATCCAATAGTTCCAATCATTCCAACCGGGTCCAATTAAACGATTTAAATTAATTATGAAAATTCTTCAAGAATATTACCTATGATTTAACTCCTCATAATTAAAACTTAAAATTTCCAATGCAAATCCCAAAATTTAAAATCTATTTGAAGTAGTGATACTCAAGGAGGTATCGCAGTCAGCACAGAGTGAATTGCGCTCAGGCTAGATCTCATGCTCAATTTTTATGCTACAAAACTTCCTTTTCGCAAGATTTTCTATCTGATATTGACTTTTTTAGGGTTCAAATGATCGCAAGCATCATGAAAAATTGTTTTGGATAGTAGTGACCAGATACCCCTTTAAAAACCTTCCAATGATTTTAATCGTTTTGTTACCAGAATTTTTTTTTATTTTTTATTACTCAAAAGTATGTTATTTTTATAAATAGTTCATCCAGAGGAATTTGACATTAAAATCTGGGGTATCGCAATAAAAATCAATATATAAATACTAATAAAAAATTACTTTAAAGGAGAAAATAAAAATTTGCTTTTAAAGAAAAAAGAACGTATAATTTTCAAAAGTGTTGCATGAAGATATATTAACTAAATAATATATGTTTCTTAAAAAAAATTTAAACTATTAATGAATTATTAAACTATATTACTGAAAAATTGATGTTTTTTATAGACTATTAAATAAATGCAATAAATATCATAAAATTTAAAAAAAGAAAAACAAAGTTTATTTTAAAATTTTCTTGTAAATTTCAAGTGGCAGAAATTTAATTTTTTTTTAATTTTTTATTTATGTTTAGATATTAATTTAATATTGAACTAATCGGTTTTTACTTAATTTTGAAGTAAAATTTAAAGTTATTAAAACAAAAGTAAAAAAGAATATCTCGTGTTCAGTGGTTACATTTTAGCTGAACTTTCGAAAAATAATCCATATTTATCAAAACAAAAGCAATTTATTTGAAGTCCAAATGCCAAATGATATTATCATTTTATTAATTAATGGAATTATTTTTATTTATTTTGCCTGAGTAATTGCTTTTTAGGCAATTACGCATTTTACACCACCAATTATCCATTTTCATTACTGCTTATTGAGGTGAAAAAGGCAAGAGAAAACACAAAATTTTAAAACAAAAAATTAAAAATTTACCAATTTAGATGAATATTGTAGTCAATGATCCATTTGCATATGTGAATGTGGAAAAAAACTTGGAATTAAGAAATTGATTTCAGTATAAATAAATCCTAAATGGAAATATAGTGAAAATTGTACCCATGTTTCCGTATTTGCTTTATAAAAACAGACTTAACTGTAGTTGTGTAAAAATTAATAAAATAGTAATCTATAAGTAAAATGCATCATCTAGCTCTAGCATACCTAATTTTTATTTCATAAACCCCTTGCATCACTATAGCATGTTTTGAACAATACTAAAATAATTTCTCAGATAATTTAATTTTATCGGATTAAATTTATTTTAATAAGGCCACTGGAAAAAATTACTTCATAAAAAAATAATTTTTTGAAGATGTAAACAAAAGCTTTCATGATTTTCGAAATAAAAAAAAATATAATTCAAATTCCACACTGGGAATCGAACCCAGGTATACTGCATGGTAGTCGAGAACGCTAACCACTGGGCCATGACATCTATTGGTAACCAAGACTACACTATTTTTCATTGTGTACAGGCCAATTTCGACTCCATTGAAGATAGAGATTTGCATGTGAATATCTTTCTTTTGCATTAAAATTGGTCGAATCATCGATCTAGGATTCTTATTTCCTTTTCTTTAGGGCTTTTTAATTTTTTTATTTAAGAAAACAGCCGCTGACACCCAAACAAAATCTACAGTTTTACTCGAAAGTAGTAATGGCGGCCAAACTAGCTTTGAATGGAATGGTGCGGAGCGGAGCGGAGCGATGGTCTTATTACCGATTTTTCATCGCTCCGCACCACGCCGTGCGGAGTGGAGCGGATCGACTGTGAATGGGGCCCTTTAGAAACTTTTGTTGTTGGTCTTTTTTATACAGGGTATCTATACTATCTACTCTTAAAGTGAACTAATAGCTAACTTCTAAAATGTGTTATAGATGCATCTAATAACCATAATTGGTAAATTTAAGTAAATGATCAAGTTCGAAGGTTTTTTGTTCAAAACAAACGCACATAAAAAGTATGAAATTTAAATTTTTATACGGTCTTGAAAAATATTTTAAAACTGTGGTTACTGTGGATATACTTTTTATACCGTTGTAATGTAAGAATAATTTTTATCTTTAATTAGTGTAGGACCCCGGAAAATTAAAACCTTTATATCTCAATTATTCTTGGTGTAGGATTTTGGAACTTTTTTTTCTGGGTTACAGTCAACTTAAAGTCACAACTTAATTATTATTACCACTTTTTTTTTAAATCGCTTTCTTTCTTGATTATTACGTTGGGATTTCGAAATCAGTTTTAAACTTCCCAATGAACTAGATGCTTCAAGTTGGGATAAAGCGTTTTTTGTTAAATTTGCTTACTCTGAATTCCCAGGGGGGCTTAAATGGTATACCGGGTTCAGGGCCTGCCACAGTCAAAAATTATTAAAATTCCTCGAAATTTCGCACAAAGGATCCTTACTATGGTATTTTAAAAAATTATTTAACTTATGTTGACAGTATTTAGATTTTTTCACCCTCTTAAAGTAAAAAGTTCTTCTTTTTGGTCGACTTGACAGTTGGTTTTGAATATCATGTTTAAAAATCAATTGGTTTTTTTTCTACAGGAATTAAAAAATACAAGGGTTTAAGCGATTTAATTTTTTTCTAGGTAGGGAAAAGGAGGGTACGAGAACACACTGAAATGATTTTGGGCTATAAAATCAAGAATTTAAAAGCTAGAGCTTCAAAACTTTACTGAACGTAAGTTTATTGACTCACAAATCTCACCTTCAAAAACTCAAAAATTATCTCACCTTCAAAAAATGAAAGTCTCGGCTTTAAAGAAAGTATGTTAAAAATCACAAAGAAAATAAAATTTTGAATGCGTACTTTTGTCCGACGTGCCGGCTAAAAGTTGCACTGAAAAGTTGGCAGAAATCGCAACAATAAAAAAATGTCCCACAACCTTCTTAATTGGAAGATTCCTCCCTCATGTCACCTCCCTTTAAGTATGATTTTTGCTACTTAAATTTCAATTATCTTGTCCGTGCGTACTCTTAGATGCCGATGTATTGATTACATAAGTTGTCCTTGAATCAACCCTGTAAATTCTCTGCAGTTAATCCAACGATGCCAAGATGTTCAGAAGATGGTATACCTCACATTGGTATTCACTTTTAAAGCGTCATTATTCTTCATTTTCAAAACAATTAAGATTCCTTCACAGAAAAATTAAATGCAAACTCAAAGAAATTATATTTTACCTGATAAATAAAATACAGAATGTATGAAAATAATAATGACAGTCTGTGAGAATAGCTTATGATACACGTGTCTATGTGATCATAATTTCTCCCTCTTATAGGTACGGTCACCCTGTTTTTCAGGGTGGTATCAGTTGAGAAAATCTGCTGTTTCTTGGTATCGGACAATAGGAAAACCGCAAACAACCCAAAATATCAACAAATACTATTTCCACCTGGGAAGGAAGTTGGAAAAAAATATATTTAGAACTCTAAAATCAGAGAATATACATTTATTCTACCTTCTTTTTAAAGGACCCGCAAAAGTCTTTAAAAAATCAGAAATTTTATTTTCATTTTAATTAATAGTAAATAGTAGTAGTTATATACTTTATGAATATAAGAATATCGAAAACAATTTTAATGTTTATCTATTTTTGAAAATATCAGAATAAAGGCTTAAGTATTCCGGAAGTGGTATTTTCTGATTAGAGATGTGAGTCGAGAATATTCTCCGGAGAATATTCTCGGAGAACGAGAATATTCTGAGAATATTCTTCAGGAGCGAGAATTTTGAGAATAATCGAGAATATTCTATTTTTTGATTGATAAATGGAAATAAATGTAAAAATTTTGATAATATGAAATGGTCATGTAGTATTAGTGTTAGAAACCTGAAATAACAAATTCAATGAAACTTACCATTTAAAAGTCACCCTACAGTTCAGAGAATATTCTCTGAACTGTAATTTCATTATTTCGCAAAAATTTTTTTAAATAAGTTAATTTTATTTAATAGAATATAAAATATATTTTAAAATATTAGAAGCAAGTTTTACTGGGAGAAAATACTCATACAATTAAAAGAGGAGTCTAAATTATTTTTATATAGTTGTTAAAAGCAAATGTAATAATACCAATAGTTGTCAAACTGAAGGACCTTTTGAACCTGACATTTAGTTAATTTTGATAGAACTTTGTAAAATTAGGAGACGAGAATATTCTTAAAAGAAGGAATATCACATTAGAATTATCTGTAATATTATCTGTAATAATTACTTTACCTATCAAACATGCTGTCTTATCAATTAAGTAGTGATTTTAAAATATTTTTCATTTTAATTTGGCTTTCTTTTATTTATGATAACTTCTCATTGTAAACCTTTAATATTCTTCTAATTTGAAGTTGATATATCCCTTATAATTTAAAAAAAATAAATAAATTAGTATTTAGTAGCTTCTAGGAGAATATTCTCGAAAATTCTCCTCTTGGAGAATATTCTCGAGAATATTCCCGAGAATATTCTCCAAAAGATTATTACCGAGAATTTTATATCTCTATTTCTGATAGAAGACAATCTCTAGAATCTAGAACATATTTCAAGAGTTTCCCGCGGGGTCATTCTACAGAAAACGCTCTTTTCCTGTCCCTAAGCCTTTTTCACTATTTAATATGAATATTTTTTTTGGACTCACGTTTTTTATTGGTATTGGTAGAAGCCTAAACGAGTGCAGCTGATAATTTTTTTCACCGATGTTTTTTATTTCGTTTTATTTTAGTCACAACAGTGAAATCTCAGCTCCGTACCATGTCCCTAGCCCAAAGTTACTCTAAAGATGGTTAGATAAATAATTTAATTATTGTGAAATGGAGTTAAATGCTATTTTTTCGATTACTTCTAAGTTAGAAGCTTAGTATTTTGGCATAGACAATTTTTTTTAACATGTCTTTATATTTTTTTTAGATCATGTATAGTAGTGTCCCTTGTTTTTTGGCTCTTTCCTTGGAACCAACTTTTAACTCCTTTGAAAGTGTCTAGATGGCAGCCGGGTGTGAAAATTTTCTTCTACCCTGATTTGATAAGAGCCTTTAGTGCCGTTCACATGGCCAAACCCATTTACCCAGTTAAAAGAGTAATGAAGTAGGGAGAAAGGATTTTTTGAAGACTACCCGGGTGACTGTTGATTAGCCCCGTTCACATGCACACTCGTTTTACCCGGACAAGGAGTCACGTGATGAGCAATCTTTCAGAGATTCGAAAGGTATTATGGGAAATGAGGGTAACACGTGGACAACGGACCTCCCAGCGATGACGCGAATTTCTTTTCAACCAATCAGAGTCCGCTATATTACTCGTTTTTGAGGAAACGAGAGAGCTGAAGTACTCGTTTCGAAAATGATCGTTTTCGATCAATTTCGGTCTCGAATCGTTATCGACTCGTTTTCGACTCGTGTTAAAAGTTTCTGAATACGGCCCTAGAAGTGAATAAGATTTAATTCTGTAACCTCAGAAGTATATTTTAAATTTCTGATGTTTGAAGAAATTCAAGGAATTTGTTTCCATAGTGCTAGGAAATGAAAAGATGGTAATCCTGTAATAGAAAATCCTTATTTCAGAAAAACATAAACTTTTTCAAAATTTTTCAAATGACCTATTCATCAAGTCAATTATTTGTTGGTTTTGACCTACCTATATAATTAGTTGGTTTTGGGCTAGCAAATTTTCACTGTATTCAGCTGTGCTTTAAGTCTTTCATTACCTGTTCAAAAGCTTCTTTTAAATGGTTAATTATTATCCGTTTTCTGGCAGGTTTTTTATTTTCTGCCAAAAAATATATTTAGGAATTTTATTAGGGATAGTTTTGTAACCAAAAATGTATTAATAGATCATAATAAAATCTGTCACTTTGTTAAAGAATAGGGTATTTTCAAAAGAAATTTAGTTTCTAACTCACTGGGTGGGTTCTTATTAATTTCACCCAAAAATGAGGGTTTTTTAAATATCATCTTACAATTTGAAGCAGAGGAATGATATTTTTCTGACTTTGGGATAATTTTCAACAAAAATTTTAGTGTTTTCTTATTTATCAAACAATTATTTTACAGATATTTATTTATAAAACAGCCTATAAGCTGAAATTTTCAACTCAAATTTGCATTTTTCTCTATTCGAGTTGATGTTTCTGACTTATGAGGCTCTTTCCTATGGGAAATAAACCCTGGGAGGAATATTTTTTCTTTGAATTAGGAACATGCTTTAAGTAAATTTTTTGCTTAAGAATTTCTATTAATGAATTAGGAGAAATGAGATGAAGCATGAAGGCAACAAAGTACCCTATTTTGAATACATATATAATGTGCAATTAAACAGAGCATAAAAAGTAGTTTTTATTTAAAAGAATGTTTATAAACATTTTTTATTCCAAATTGTGGGGCAGTTTGACAAACCATATTTTAAAAGTTAAAAAATCTCAGTTTTAAAAGTTTTTTTTAACTCTTACAAAACTGTCAATTTAGTTTTAGTAGGTAGTACTCAAACTATTGCTTTATTTATTTGAATGCTTTTTTATAACAGCGCATTGAGAAAAAAAAGGCTTAAAAATTCTTAATTGGAACACTTTTTGACATATTTAAAAATAATTATATATTAATCATAATTCTTAATAGGACTCATAATACAAACTAATATTTTAAGAATATATATAAAATATAATTCTTATATAAATGTATAAATTCATATATTAAAAGATTCAACAGTCTGTCATGAGCAATTCAAAAAATTTAGTTAATAGAAACCAGTGATTATCACAAAAATTTTTTATAAAAATGCATTTTTAGAAATTTGAATATGAAATCCCTCAGAAAACTAAAGCTACCTTTAAAACTCAATGGAGTTTAGGTCTAAGAATGTTAACCTATCTTCCTAACAGTATGAGTAACATAATTATTGCATTTCTAGGGTAAATAAAAGCCTGTTTTACAGATTAAGGTAGCAATCAAGAAAAAGAAGCACCATCTGCATTTACAAAGTAGTATACACTGGCACTGTTCAGCACTGTATCAAATGTAAATATAAAATAGTATTCAGAAAATTTTGCCAGTATGAAGGCTTCTAACACGTTTAGAAGGGTTATTTCTCTTCGTGAGACCATCTATTTTACGATGCTCTATCCATTTTCTGGGACCCGAGACATTCAAATTTTAACAAGACTAAGATTTAAACAATTTTTAAAGGCTTTCTAATTAAAAATAAATATAACTAATTTTATCCACTTTCCACACAATTAAGAACGTAATAAAAAAAACTCAGCATCTAAAAATAACTGAAAAATAAGAAAACTCAAATGCTTCAAAAAACTAATAAATGAAAAGAAACAAACAAATGGACAACACAAATGAAAGAAATTAGGCATCAGAAATGTAATCAGAATATTCGCATAGATTTTATAAGAATAATTTTCTCTAAACACATTTTTAATAAAAATACTATGAATAAAAGTTTATTTTAATTAACACTATAATGGAGTTAAATAATATTCTAACCTTGATTAAAATATAAAAAACTAAGCCAACATTGGAAACTTGGAATATTGAATCGGCCAGTCATGTTTATACTTTGATCATTAAATAAATTAATCCATCGAAGTAATACAAAATTATACTAATGAATATATTAGCTGCCTTCAAAGGATGACCATGATGTAAAAAATAAAATTGAAGAACAATCATAAAAAAGATCACTGAAACATTATTAACTTATTGCAAGCGATTTCATCAGAACATTTCGGAACGCAATAGTAAAAGCTTTTAAAACTAAAAATATCATAACATAAACATAGAACGAGACAAAACACACCTTGAGAATATTGAGGATCAAGAATATTTTATTTCGTAAGTAATAATATGGTTTTTATGATTAACGTGAAGTGCAGTGTAGTAAGAGGAGGCCATATTGTTTTTGTAAACAAACTCTGGTCGGAGTACTTTATTCCCCTCACAGAGTATAGAGCTTAACAGAAGTGCCGTTCACATGAGCCACTCTACCTGGGTAAAAGGTTAGAAAAACCGGTTCTACGCAGTTTTATCACACCGCTTCCCCTACGCAAGGGAAAAAGTGCGGAAGTAACCGTGCGAAACTTCACCCTAGGCTAGGGTAGGGGAATAAAGTACTCCGACCAGAGTTTGTTTACAAAAACAATATGGCCTCCTCTTACTACACTGCACTTCACGTTAATCATAAAAACCATATTATTACTTATGAAATAAAATATTCTTGATCCTCAATATTCTCAAGGTGTGTTTTGTCTCGTTCAATGTTTATGTTATGATATTTTTAGTTTTAAAAGCTTTTACTATTGCGTTCCGAAATGTTCTGATGAAATCGCTTGCAATAAGTTAATAATGTTTCAGTGATCTTTTTTATGATTGTTCTTCAATTTTATTTTTTACATCATGGTCATCCTTTGAAGGCAGCTAATATATTCATTAGTATAATTTTGTATTACTTCGATGGATTAATTTATTTAATGATCAAGGTATAAACATGACTGGCCGATTCAATATTCCAAGTTTCCAATGTTGGCTTAGTTTTTTATATTTTAATCAAGGTTAGAATATTATTTAACTCCATTATAGTGTTAATTAAAATAAACTTTTATTCATAGTATTTTTTATTAAAAATGTGTTTAGAGAAAATTATTCTTATAAAATCTGCGAATATTCTGATTACATTTCTGATGCTTAATTTCTTTCATTTGTGTTGTCCATTTGTTTGTTTCTTTTCATTTATTAGTTTTTTGAAGCATTTGAGTTTTCTTATTTTTCAGTTATTTTTAGATGCTGAGTTTTTTTTATTACGTTCTTAATTGTGTGGAAAGTGGATAAAATTAGTTTTATTTATTTTTAATTAGAAAGCCTTTAAAAATTGTTTAAATCTTAGTCTTGTTAAAATTTGAATGTCTCGGGTCCCAGAAAATGGATAGAGCATCGTAAAATAGATGGTCTCACGAAGAGAAATAACCCTTCTAAACGTGTTAGAAGCCTTCATACTGGCAAAATTTTCTGAATACTATTTTATATTTACATTTGATATAGTGCTGAACAGTGCCAGTGTTTACTACTTTGTAAATGCAGATGGTGCTTCTTTTTCTTGATTGCTACCTTAATCTGTAAAACAGGCTTTTATTTACCCTAGAAATGCAATAATTATGTTACTCATACTGTTAGGAAGATAGGTTAACATTCTTAGACCTAAACTCCATTGAGTTTTAAAGGTAGCTTTAGTTTTCTGAGGGATTTCATATTCAAATTTCTAAAAATGCATTTTTATCAAATTTTTTTGTGATAATCACTGGTTTCTATTAACTAAATTTTTTGAATTGCTCATGACAGACTGTTGAATCTTTTAATATATGAATTTATACATTTATATAAGAATTATATTTCATATATATTCTTAAAATATTAGTTTGTATTATGAGTCCTATTAAGAATTATGATTAATATATAATTATTTTTAAATATGTCAAAAAGTGTTCCAATTAAGAATTTTTAAGCCTTTTTTTTCTCAATGCGCTGTTATAAAAAAGCATTCAAATAAATAAAGCAATAGTTTGAGTACTACCTACTAAAACTAAATTGACAGTTTTGTAAGAGTTAAAAAAAACTTTTAAAACTGAGATTTTTTAACTTTTAAAATATGGTTTGTCAAACTGCCCCACAATTTGGAATAAAAAATGTTTATAAACATTCTTTTAAATAAAAACTACTTTTTATGCTCTGTTTAATTGCACATTATATATGTATTCAAAATAGGGTACTTTGTTGCCTTCATGCTTCATCTCATTTCTCCTAATTCATTAATAGAAATTCTTAAGCAAAAAATTTACTTAAAGCATGTTCCTAATTCAAAGAAAAAATATTCCTCCCAGGGTTTATTTCCCATAGGAAAGAGCCTCATAAGTCAGAAACATCAACTCGAATAGAGAAAAATGCAAATTTGAGTTGAAAATTTCAGCTTATAGGCTGTTTTATAAATAAATATCTGTAAAATAATTGTTTGATAAATAAGAAAACACAATAATTTTTGTTGAAAATTATCCCAAAGTCAGAAAAATATCATTCCTCTGCTTCAAATTGTAAGATGACATTTAAAAAACCCTCATTTTTGGGTGAAATGAATAAGAACCCACCCAGTGAGTTAGAAACTAAATTTCTTTTGAAAATACCCTATTCTTTAACAAAGTGACAGATTTTATTATGATCTATTAATACATTTTTGGTTACAAAACTATCCCTAATAAAATTCCTAAATATATTTTTTGGCAGAAAATAAAAAACCTGCCAGAAAACGGATAATAATTAACCATTTAAAAGAAGCTTTTGAACAGGTAATGAAAGACTTAAAGCACAGCTGAATACAGTGAAAATTTGCTAGCCCAAAACCAACTAATTATATAGGTAGGTCAAAACCAACAAATAATTGACTTGATGAATAGGTCATTTGAAAAATTTTGAAAAAGTTTATGTTTTTCTGAAATAAGGATTTTCTATTACAGGATTACCATCTTTTCATTTCCTAGCACTATGGAAACAAATTCCTTGAATTTCTTCAAACATCAGAAATTTAAAATATACTTCTGAGGTTACAGAATTAAATCTTATTCACTTCTAGCCTTCTCTAAGGATTCTCCTCTATTCTAGTCTGTTCATGGCTACAGTTCGCCAGTTCCTAAATTTTAGGACAAGGAAGTCCTTGTCATAAAAATCAGACCATCTGAGTTTGGGTCTTCCTCTAGCTTTATTTCCAAATGGCTTAGACATAATAATTATTTTTGTGGTACATTGGTTTGGGAACCGGAACTTTTAGAATGAAAACCCTTCAGATTTTTATAGAAAAAAAAGGAACTGGATTTTTAAAATTTGAATAAATTACCTATTAATATAAGTACATATTATGAATGAAATAAAATTATCTTTAAATATCATTATTTCTATAATAAAATAATTGGTACTTTAAATACCGGTCGTTGTATCGGAAGGGTCGTTATAAAGGGGTTCTACTGTATTAGTAGTAAAAAAGAAAAAATGAGAGGGTGTCACTTAAAAATTTACTCTTTGAATTTTTCCTTCATTTTTAAAGGAACCCCATAATTTAATACTCATACTTTATTTTTATTAACCATATAGTTAATTAATTTAAATGCAAAAATTGTCGGGAATTTCTATCTTCTTTCTCATGTAAATCATTAAAAACAAACAAAGAAACTCCATGATTTGATTATAAACAATAAAAAACGACGCATCAACAAGAATCCCGTTGTCCACGTGTTACCCTCATTTCCCATAATACCTTTCGAATCTCTAAAAGATTGCTCATCACGTGACTCCTTGTCCGGGTAAAACGAGTGTGCATGTGAACGGGGCTAATCAACAGTCACCCGGGTAGTCTTCAAAAAATCCTTTCTCCCTACTTCACTACTCTTTTAACTGGGTAAATGGGTTTGGCCATGTGAACGGCACTAGAGTGTCCAAAAGGCAGTTTTCCTCTTTTAGTTCCGTTGCCACTTCAGGCTGAAACTCCACCAGTTAATCACCTCTGCCAATCAGGAGAAGGCGAAATCTTGAAACTGATTCCTCATTGGATATGTAACTTATATAGGGCGTTGCATTTTAATTGCGACAGCGCTGCTTTCTTTTCCCCAGATTGTAGACTTTTTCCCTAAAGTAGTAAAATTGTCCCTGGCTAGAATTAAAATATCCCTCTCTTTTTAAACTTTGATTGTTTTTTTTTTTTGTTTTAATTGTTAATCTGGCATCTTGCCGATAATTTCATATCGGGCGGAAGAAATGGCGAAATTTCTACAAGAAAGAATACAAATAATCGGCAAGTTTCGTAGTTTATTTAAGTATCTTTTCAACTCTTAATATTAAGTTTTTAAATGAATGAACTCAGAAAACTGTTTAATGAACTTTCTTAAAAACAACAATAATATTATCATCTTTGGATTTTACATCCTCGTTTCCATGGAGACTGTTTTAACAACAATGCTATTCTATGAATCTTTTCATTTAAAAATTAAACTCTCAATAAAATATTTTAAAGTAGTTATTTATTATTTTTTCAGATTATTAATATGATTTTTAAATAGACTTAAACATCTAGTTTTTCTTTTAAAACTTGTTATTTTGCATTATGTTTATTTTTGAAACAATGGGGTAAGCAGATTTTGTTTATCATTTATCGTTATCGTGGTATCATTTTTAAAAATCTCTAAAATTGTTATTTTTAGTAGTTAAAAGCTCTTGATTTGTCATCACTTCATTAATTTAATTGTTGAACTTATGTTAAACATGAATTTAATTTTGTGCCATGTTATAAATTAACTAATGTAAGCAATCAGTTAATCCTAATTTATGTAAAGGGAGTATGAGTGCAAAGTATTGTAATACAGTGTAACTTGGATAATTCAAAACTCTAGATACCTACAAAAAGTTCTAATGATCCAAAAACTCTAATAAAAATACTAAACTGATTTAAAATAGAGTTCAAGGGATCAATAAAAATGCATGAATTAGAGATATTTGAGTTCCTTAAGTTGCACTGTAAATAACACAAATAATTGTGAAATGCAAAATTCGTAGTTTAAGTAAGTTTTGTAGAAAAACAAATTATATGATGTGTAAAAGTTCAAATTAATGTGTGAAAATAATTTCTTTAATAAAAATGATTACTTGCTCTAAATGTTTTTGTACTTTTTGTTTTCTTAAAATTTAGTATTTTCAAGCAGTGAACTAAAATGACATTAGAAACTTGTAATCTCTTTGGAAATGTTTTAGAAAATCGCTGTAGTGCTTTGAAAAACTGCGGTTCAAAAACTCAAAAGTCCAAGTATGAATCATAGCCAGAAGAGAGATCGACAAAACTATTTTAAATTTAGGGAAATTTAAGAAAGCTTTTTTCCTTTTTCCCCTCTTCCGATTTGAGTGAAAGGCGAGCGGGAGAGGGTGGGCGGCGACGATGGAGCTAAGGAGGCGGGGCTTATTCAGCCAGCTGAGGGGTGCCACTTTCTATGGGAAAAACCATGCTTTAAAAGTTACCATTAGCGTCTATGGAGATGAGACCTCTGTTAAGCTCTATACTCTGTGATTCCCCTACCCTAGCCTAGGGTGAAGTTTTGCACGGTTACTTCCGCACTTTTTCCCTTGCGTAGGGGAAGCGGTGTGATAAAACTGCGTAGAACCGGTTTTTCTAACCTTTTACCCAGGTAGAGTGGCTCATGTGAACGGCACTTTTGTGTTATTTACAGCGAAATCGAGCGGGAAAAGTTGGTTTTAATAGTTTGAGGGAGAGTTTTGTCCATTATTTTCAAAACGGTTCTGCTAGATGCTCAGCTCCGTGGAAACAAATTAAAGGAGGTTAAAGATGCACTAAAAATAAATACTTATTTTTTGCTTGATTAATTAGGTGTATAGATGTTAATTATGAAAAATTAGGATTTTCCTCAAATTACGAGGGCGTAAATATTTAATTTAGTGCGTGTTCCTCAGCTCCGTGGAACTCAGCTCCGTGGATCAGAAGAGCTATTTGTGTTAGTAGGTTACAGATACTCAGTGTTTGATAGTCAATCAGTGAATGGTAGTACTGTTTTATATAAAATTATAATTTTAGTTATAATTTGAGAAATAATGTGATCAATAATAGTGAACAATATTCAATTTTTACTGTATAAGAAGTAAATGTTTAATTTTTGTATAAAATCTTAAAAAAAATTCCCCCTAATTATTTTTTATTAATAAGTATTGCCTTTAGTTGTATTTCTAACAAAATTATAGATATTTTATCCTTTGCCATTATAAACAGTCTAAATTTAGCATATAGCTGGAACTCAACTCCATAAATGAAATTTTTAAAAAAAATGGCATTTTTGAGAAAAATAAATTAAATGTAGGTGGATCATTAGTCATTTTAACTTACAAAAGGTGTTAAGTCTCTAAAAATAATAAAAGTTTTCAAGAAAAAAAATTATTTTCATGAAATTCTCTCTCTGAAAAAGAGCGATTTCTGTAGAATGACCCCGCGGTCCGCCGCTTTTTTACATAAGAGTTCCGGATGTGAATGCATAAAAACATTAATGAGTACCCATTACTTTTATTAAAAGATACTATTGTGGGGTAAATCACATGTGAGGATGGAGGGGAGGGTCACTAAATTTCCCTAAAGCGGAGAAGAGAGCAAATTTTAAAAATGCAAACATAAATAATGAATGTCTTTTTATAGAATACTTTTTAAAATGATATTGTTTTAAAATTATTTATCATATTTTACCCAGTTTTTTAATTGTGTTCCTCTTACTTTTTTACAGAGTTGGGAACTAATCACATCTAATGTCCTAGTTATTTCTATTTCATCCACAAATTTGACAATATTCTATATAATTAGAGTTTTTCATTAAATTATTTTAGATTAAAATTTTTCCATTTATTGAGAAAACCAACCATCCTAGCCGTAAGGGAGGAGTCTGGAGCGTTTATACCTCTTGGTCTACCATTTTCATCTCAAGAATAAAATTAATTTATTAAAAAATCTAATCTTCCATTTCCTAAATCTTCTCTTTAATTTAAATTTATGAATTTCAAATTTCAAATAAAATAAAAAAAAAAACAAATAAAAGTTACATACAATTTTGTATAATACTGATTAGTTTTTTTTATCTAAAAAAGGTTTGAAAAATATTTACAATATAAAGTTCAGAAAGAATAAAAATAAATTAAAATAGAATATTACTTAAAAGTTTTAATTCTTTATTTTTTAGTAGTAAAATAGCTTAAAAAGTTTTTAAAAGTTAACACTACAAAAACAAACCAGGAAGAAAACAAAAAAAATAGCATGGATGAAAAGATGTCTCGGACGTTTCACCAACTCTGAAATTTCTTACCCCCTGGCTTCTGTTTAATCTTCGCTTTGGCGATTTGTGTTGTGTATAAGGTCAATGAGTGGGGGTAGGAAATTTCAGAGTTGACGAAACGACCGTAGCACCACCGATGAGATAGATCATCATACAACCCAATTGTTCTGAGCCTAAATATCGGTAATCTGAATTCCTTTAAGCTTTTTATGTGATAAAATTAAAAACTATGAATGCTACTTATTTTTAAATTACAATGCACTATCCTGAACATCTTATTTAGATTAAAAAAGGGATATAATGTATATAATAATATATAATAATAATAATCTCCCTCCCTATAATTATATATAATAATAATATAATATATAATTATATCCTACAAGAATATGTCGCGCTCAACTCGATAAAGTTTTCCAGCAATTTTATACTCTAATTAATTTTTAATAGGATTTTTTTATAAATTACTAGGGGGCCTGCCCCCTGCTCGCTATCGCTCACCAACCCCCGGAACTACTTTGCAGTTCTTTTTAGATCGCTTCGCGATCTCAGCGAGCAAAGCTCGCTTGTTCCATCTTACCAATCACCCCGCTGGTCGGCTTAATTAATGCTCCTTTACAACCGAAACTACTTATCACTCTTGCTGATAAATAATTTAATCCAAATCATCCCGAAAAAAAAATATTGCTGAAATATTACTTTCCTAACTTAAATTGAAAATAAAAGAAATCACACATAGTGAGCTATCGCTCACCAACCCTCTTAACTGCTTAGCAGTTCTTCTCAGCTCAGATCGCTTCGCGATCTTAATAATGCTTTATGACAGAAAACAACATTTGCTCGAATGGTTAAAAATATGAAATATGTTTTAAATATTTTATCATAGTAAAGAATGAATAAAAAATATAAAACATTGAATAGCTATCATCTAGGAAGCTTTGTTATGTGATCATAATGTTCTACCATGAGTTAAGGTTCTTTAAACCAACCAATTATTACACTTAATTATTCATCAGTAAATTGTCTTCTTTCAGTAAACAGTTATTTATATTTCAAGTATGTACAGTTATTTATATTTTATCAGTTCAAGCAAAATTTAAGTTATTATTTAATATTGTTGCTAACATTTACTTCCTAAAAGAAATTAAAAAGGTATATTGCAACAAATTTTAACCATTCTATTAATTGCAATTTATTATTTCTTAATATTTAAAACTAACAATCGACGATATTCTATAGCAAAGAAAAAACGTGACTGCCTATTCGCACATCTGCCGAAAACTGAATCAGTATATTTCCAAAACAAAGATGCACGTGTCTCACTGACTAAAAAAAAAACATACCGAGGGCATGAAAGAGGGAAGGTAAATAAAAAAATGAAATGACAGCTGGCGCATCAGCGAAAAAGCGGCAGAAGAAAAAAAGAATGATTTCGAGAAAGCTCCTAAGTGAGAAGCGCCACGACGCAGGTACAGTATGCTTATAGGCCTCCCTGCCCATTCTACTTAATTGGGGCTCCCTGCCCATTCTACTTAATTGGGACTCCTGCCCATTCTACTTAATTGGGACTCCCTGCCCATTCTACTAAAATGCGGCTCTTAGACACAACCCACAACCTGAAGGTACTTTGGCACTCTACCACTAAAATGGGGCTCCTGCGCATTCTACTAAATTGCGACTCTAAGACACAACCAACAATACCACAATCAAACAACAATCCACAAATCAATGTGTAACAATAACCGGTGATACATGCGCTACAAGAATTTTCCCATTTGTTAATCCTTTGAACACCATTAAATATCACTCACAAGAAGAAAAGAAACAATATAGAATAAAGAAATGATCATATGAAAGGAAATCTTTTTCCTCAAAATTAAAATTATGGGTGTACTACTTCCTTTCACATATGAACTACGACATTAAAATTAGTAAAACATAAAGAGGAAACATAACACAAAAAAGGAAACACATATTGAAAAAACATAAGAAATTTATTATGGAAATGAAAAGAAAATGTAAAAACGTTGATAGAAAAAAACTTATAAACTATATATCTAAGAACTTCATGAAAAATAAAGACGAATACAGAAAAATAACTATTACCTTTGAAAAAATAAAGAGAAAAACTTAAAAATATAGCAAGAGGAAACATTAAAACACTGTAAGAAACTAAAAACATTGAGAAAAATAATGACAAATGCAGAAAAATAACTTAAGAATTTGAAAAAATAAAGGAGAAAAGGTAAAAATATAACAAGAGGAAACATTAAAACATTGTAAGAAACTAAAAACATTGAGAAAAATAATGACAAATGTAGAAAAATAACTAAAGACTTTGAAAAAATAAAGGAGAAAAGGTAAAAATATAACAAGAAATAAAAAATTTACACTGTATAACTTAAAAAATGTTAAAAATAAATAAAAACTTTGAAAAAATAAAAGACAAAAGCAAAAAAAAAAATAAAGGTTAAAACATTGAAAATAACTAAAATCTTTGGTAGAATTGTAGAAAAAAACTTTAAAATATAACAAGAGGAAACATTACAAAAATGCAATATGCTAAAAACTTTGTGAAAAAACGAAGACAAATATAGTAAAATAACTAAAAACTTTGTGAAAAAACGAAGACAAATATAGTAAAATAACTAAAAACTTTGAAAAAATAAAAGACTAATGCAGAAAAATAACTAAGATCTTTGAAAAAATAAAGGTTAAAACATTGAAAATAATTAAAAACTTTGGTAGAATTGAAGAAAAAACTTAAAATATAACAAGAGGAAACATTATAACAATGCAATATGTTAAAAACTTTGTGAAAAAACGAAGACAAATATAGTAAAATAACTAAAAACTTTGAAAAAATAAAAGACAAATGCAGAAAAATAACTAAGATCTTTGAAAAAATAAAGGTTAAAACATTGAAAATAATTAAAAACTTTGGTAGAATTGAAGAAAAAACTTTAAAACATAACAAGAGGAAACATTACAACAATGCAATAGACTAAAATTTGCCCACAACATGAAACTAAAAATTTTACAAGAAATGAAAAATTACGCATTACAAAACAAAAATCTCTTGGAAAAAATAAAGACAAACATAGAAAATAACTAAGATCTTTGATATGAATGATGGAAAAACTTAAAAATAAAACAAGAAATAAAAACTTTACTTGTATAAAACTGAACAATTTGCTAAAAATAAAGACTAATATAGAAAAATAACTAATAGTCCGGTCGCCAAGCCATGAGACCTGGAAATAGGGTACAACTAATATTTTATGATCGATTCTAGTACTATTTGATGTACTGAATCATAATATGAGGGGTGCCAGAGTGGCACCTTTGGGCAAATTTAAATATCGAACGTCAAAGTTCTAATTAGTAAAAATAGTCCATTAACCAGGAAAAAAGTATAGTATTCGTTTTTTTGACGGATTTTTATGGTTTTGAAGGTGCTGAATCCGAATCTGACTTTTTCAGCTAAAATTTCGAACGGTTTCATTGAGAATTTTCGAGATTTTGTAAAAATTTCATCCTTTTTTACGGTTTTATGCATATAAAACAAAGGCTACGGGTTTTACGAGAAAATGTTCAATTAAAAAATTAAAGTTTAATAAACAAGCTACAAAAAAGTCAATTGCAACATTTTTGTCAGGCAAATAGTTTTGCCGCTACAGCGCGCCAAAAGAAGGGTCAATTTTGGCCAGATTAGGAAAAATTCGGGATGTAGTACCTGTATCTCGTGATTGGGTGAAGTTTGGAAACATATTACCTAAATATGAGTGTTTTTCTAATTCGTATGATTGATTCTAGTACTATTTGATATACTGTATCATGATATGAGGGGTGCCAGAGTGGCACCTTTGGGTATCTTTAAATATCGAAGGTCAAAGTTCATCACGGGATAAAAAAAAATAGAAATCACCCATTTTATTGCGAATGAAAGGGAGTCTGCTGACCAAAATTAAACATTTGTAGTTCAAGGTGCCTGCCTTCCTTGAAAACGTGATTTCTGAAAGTCTAAAATCTAATTAATTTTAAACAATCGAACAATTTGAAAATTTCGACTTTTTTAAAGGGGGAATTATGTAAGATAGTTAGTGCTACAAAGTAAACATAAAACATCCAATAACGAAAAGAACACGAGACACGCATTTTAAACAACCGCAAAGCTTGGAAATATTTGAAAATTAATACAATGTAGTTTCAAAACGTATAGTGATTGATAAAATAAAACACTTAAAAATACTAAAGGTCATGTCTGAGGATACCAAGCGTTGCTTTTTTAACTGCAATCGTACTGATTCACTCCTGGTGGAGATCGACTGAAGAAAATTGCTGAGAGCAGTAGAGAGCGTGGTGATACCATCCACATACAAATTGAAGATGGTTTACAAGATGGAAGTTTAAAGAATTTGAAATTTCATAAGGTTTGTGTAAGCAGTTATACATCCAAGGACCATAATCAACATGGATTAAGAAGAAAAGTGAACAATATTTTCCAACAGCTAGCAGCAGAGAACCCAAGCGTACCAGACGATCATATGAGCGCTTTCAGTTTCTCGTGCACTGTTTCTTTTGTGGGAAGGAATGCCTGCCACCTGATCCTAAACACCCAGAACGGTGGAATACTCCCTCCGACATCAGAGGCATTTGAACTCCATATAAAACGATGTTATTTGCAAGCTTGCACTTGGAACGCAGCAGCATCTTCGTTCCCTCCTCCTTTAAATCCAACTGATTTTGGATGGGCAAAGAATGAAGCAACACTATCTTTGGTACCCATTCAACTTCCAGGTAACAAAGGGTTGGCACCACCAGAATTGCTGAAAAGTTAAAGATGCAGCTGCTCAAGTGAGAAGCCATGTTCAACAGCAAGGTGCAGTTGTGCACATGTAGCCTTGTCAAGCCTTGTCAAGAATTTTGCGCGTGCGAAGGCGGCCAAGTGTGGCAATTTGAAGACTCATGAAGCCCAATTTGATGATAGTGACAGTGAAATGTTCACCATGTAAAATATTCTGTAATTTTTAATTAAATTAAAGAAAACTACACACTTCCTACTTATTACCTACAGATGTATATTTAAGTCCACTGAGAGGGTTTTTCACTCCTTGAAAATCGGAAATACTCTTTCAGAAACTAGCCAAGAGTATTTATTACCTACAGATGTATAATTAAGTCCACTGAGAGGGTATTTCACTCCTTGAAAATCGGAAATACTCTTTCAGAAACTAGCCAAGAGTATTTTCACTCTGAATTTTACACAAAGGTTTAGCTCTTAAAAAATGCACCTTGCTCCAAAGAATTTTTTTTGCAGTGATCAATTAGACTTTGCAAATACCTATGAAATTTAACTTTATATAAATGGTTTGTGGCCATATGGCGTAACAGGAAAAAAAATTTGGAAAGATTGGATCTACTTTTGGTCGTTTTAGGAGAGGAATAGATAATATTTTTTTAACTTATTGTTCCGATGCTTAGGGAGTTTGATTGCGGTTTTCGTGTCTCCGTATGTGTAGTTTATGCTATTTCCGTATTTAACTCCTCATAATTGAATTTCACTCCTCCTAAAAAAAGTCAAGGAGTATTTTTACTCCTCCAAAAAAATCCTACGAATAACACTGATTACCTATTTTACCTGTTTCAAAACATATTTTATGTTGAATCGCTATTTCACATAATAAACATTTATCAAACTACAAATGTTTAATTTTGGTCATCCAACTCCCTTTCATTCGCAATAAAATGGGTGATTTCTATTTTTTTTTTTATCCCGTGATGAACTTTGACCTTCGATATTTAAAGATGCCCAAAGGTGCCACTGTGGCACCCCTCATATTATGATATAGTATATCAAATAGTACTAGAATCAATCATACGAATTAGAAAAACACTCATATTTAGTTAATATGTTTCCAAACTTCACCCAATCACGAGATACAGGTACTACATCCCAAATTTTTCCTAATCTGGCCAAATTGACCCTTCTTTTGGCGCGCTGTAGCGGCAAAACTATTTGTCTGACAAAAATGTTGCAATTGACTTTTTTGTAGCTTGTTTATTAAACTTTAATTTTTTAATTGAACATTTTCTTGTAAAACCCGTAGCTTTTGTTTTATATGCATAAAACCGTAAAAAAGGATGAAATTTTTACAAAATCTCGAAAATTCTCAATGAAACCGTTCGAAATTTTAGCTGAAAAAGTCAGATTCGGATTCAGCACCTTCAAAACCATAAAAATCTGTCAAAAAAAACGAATACTATACTTTTTTTCCTGGTTAATGGACTATTTTTACTAATTAGAACTTTGACGTTCGATATTTAAATTTGCCCAAAGGTGCCACTCTGGCACCCTTCATATTATGATTCAGTACATCAAATAGTACTAGAATCAATCATAAAATATTAGTTGTACCCGATTTCCAGGTTCAAGCCTATTTTCTCATTTGGCGACTGGACTATAAGAACTTTGGAAAAAATAAATCTGATAACATAAAAATATTACAATAAAAAACATTACCACACTGTATGAAACTAAAAAACCGTGATAAAAATGAATGGGAAACTTAAAAATATTACGAGAAATAGAAACTTTTGGATTATAAAACTGATCTATTTGCTAAAAATAAAGACTAATATAGAAAAATAACTAAGAACTTTGAAAAAATAAAGATGAAAAGGTTTTCATGTCCCATATAAATCAAGAAATCTTAATATACTTTCAATGAAAATTTTAATGTTTCTTGTGTAAAGTATTTCAAACTAGAAGTTTTTTTCCCCCTTAAGTTTTTTAAAGTACTTAACTTACTTTTGGTTAAGAACATTTTTTATTAGATGTCATCGTTAGGCCTACGATCTCCTTCATTGCGAACAATTTGTTTTAATTATTATGTAAAACGGGTGTGCTGGAACAAATTAAAGCAAGATTCTTTAATTTCCCTTCTTCATATAGAAGGGGTTCTCAGCCCACCTAGTTTTCATAATAAAAAAAAAACGTTCACAATGGTGGAGATCGTAGATCTAACGATGATATCTAATAAAAAATGTTCTTAACCAAAAGTAAGTTAAGTACTTTAAAAAACTTAAGGGGGAAAAAACTTCTAGTTTGAAATACTTTACACAAGAAAAGTTTTAAGAAACTTTTTAAGTTTCATACTGTGTTCATCTTTATTTTTTCAACAATTTTTTTTAGTTTTACAGTTTCTTAGTTTATTTTTTTTTTGTAATATTTTTAAAAGTTTTTATTTTTTTTAAAAGTTGCGTAGAATGTGGTAATTTTTTTCTCGTTTTTTCTCGTAATAGTTTTATGTCTTCATATAGTATGATAATCGTTATTAGGTTATTTTTAACAAAATTATTAGTTTTAGTGTATTTTTCTATTACTTGTAGTATTTTTTCAAAGTTTTTACTTATTTTTTTTTACAAATTTTAGTTTTACAGTTTAATTTTTGGTAAAGTTTAAATTTTTCAGTGTACCTTTTTATTTCTTGTAATATTTTTTAAAGTTTTTATTTATTTTTAACTATTTTTTAAGTTTTATAGTGTAATTTTTTTTTATTTCTTGTAATATTTTCCAGTTTTTGTTGTTTTAAAAAAGTTTTTTTTTTAGTTTTGCAGTGTAACTTTTTATATGTTGTAATATTTTTTCAAAGTTTTTATTTATTTTAAATAATAATTTTAGTTTTATAACGTTTAAGTATTTCTTTTTGGTAAAGTTTTTAGTTTTTTAGTGTAACGTTTTTTTTTTCTTGTAATACTTTTTCAGTTTTTATTTATTTTTATCAATTTTTTTTAATTTTTCAATGTACCTTTTTATTTCTTGTAATATTTTTCAAAGTTTTTATTTATTTTTAACAAGTTGTTAGTGTAACGTTTCATTTCTTGTAATATTTTTTCAAAGTTTTTATTTACTTTTAATAATTTTTTAGTTTTACAGTTTAATTTTTGGTAAAGTTTTAGTTTTGTAGATTAATTTTTTTATTTCTTGTAAAGTTTTTCAAAGTTTTTATTTATTTTTAACATTTTTTTAAAGTTTTACAGTGAAATTTTTTTAATTTCTTGTAGTATGCTTCAGTTTTTGTTATTTTAACAATTTTTTTTTAGTTTTGCATTGTAACTTTTTATTTGTTGTAATATTTTTACTAAGTTTTTATTTATTTTTAACAAGTTGATAGTTTTATAGTGTAACTTTTTATTTCATTTAATATTTTTCAAAGTTTTTATTTATTTAAAAAAATTTTTTTAGTTTTAAATGTTTAAGTATTTCTTTTTGGTAAAGTTTTTAGTTTTTTTAGTGTAACGTTTTATTTCTTGTAATACTTTTTCAGTTTTTATTTATTTTTAACAATTTTTTTTAATTTTTCAGTGTACCTTCTTATTTCTTGTAATTTTTTTCAAGTTTTACAGTGTTACTTTTTACATCATTTAATATTTTTTCAAAGTTTTTATTTTTTTTAATATTTTTTTTAGTTTATAATTTTTAAGTATTTCTTTTTGGTAAAGTTTTTAGGTTTTTTTTAGTGTAACGTTTTATTTCTTGTAATCTTTTTCAGTTTTTATTTATTTTTAACAATTTTTTTTAGTTTTACAGTATACCGTTCTATTTGTAATATTTTTTTCAAAGTTTTAATTTATTTTTAACAAGATGTATTTTTTTTGGTAAAGTTTGTAGTTTTTTAAGTGTAGCGTTTTATTTCTTGTAATACTTTTGCAGTGTTTATTTATTTTTAACAATTTTTTAGTTTTACAGTGTATCATTTTATCTCTTGTAATATTTTTTTCAAAGTTTTTATTTTATTTTTTTTAAAGATCTTAGTTATTTTTAGATATCAGTCTTTATTTTTAGAAAATTGATCAGTTTTATATAAGTAAGGTTTTTATTTCTTGTATTATACTTTAAAGTTTTTCCTTCATTTATACCAAAGTTCTTAGTTATTTTCTATGTTTGTCTTTATTTTCTCAACAGATTTTAGATTTTTTTAATGCTTAAGTTTTCATTTCTTTTAAAGTCATGTTTTAACCTTTATTTTTTCAAAGATCTTAGTTATTTTTCTGCATTTGTCTTTTATTTTTTAAAAGTTTTTAGTTATTTTACTATATTTGTCTTCGTTTTTTCACAAAGTTTTTAGCATATTGCATTGTTGTAATGTTTCCTCTTGTTATATTTTAAAGTTTTTTTCTACAATTCTACCAAAGATTTTAGTTATTTTCAATGTTTTAACCTTTATTTTTTTTTTGCTTTTGTCTTTTATTTTTTCAAAGTTTTTATTTATTTTTAACATTTTTTAAGTTATACAGTGTAAATTTTTTATTTCTTGTTATATTTTTACCTTTTCTCCTTTATTTTTTCAAAGTCTTTAGTTATTTTTCTGCATTTGTCATTATTTTTCTCAATGTTTTTAGTTTCTTACAATGTTTTAATGTTTCCTCTTGTTATATTTTTACCTTTTCTCCTTTATATTTTCAAATTCTTAAGTTATTTTTCTGCATTTGTCATTATTTTTCTCAATGTTTTTAGTTTCTTACAGTGTTTTAATGTTTCCTCTTGCTATATTTTTAAGTTTTTCTTTTTATTTTTTCAAAGGTAATAGTTATTTTTCTGTATTCGTCTTTATTTTTCATGAAGTTCTTAGATATATAGTTTATAAGTTTTTTTCTATCAACGTTTTTACATTTTCTTTTCATTTCCATAATAAATTTCTTATGTTTTTTCAATATGTGTTTCCTTTTTTGTGTTATGTTTCCTCTTTATGTTTTACTAATTTTAATGTCGTAGTTCATATGTGAAAGGATGTAGTACACCCATAATTTTAATTTTGAGGAAAAAGATTTCCTTTCATATGATCATTTCTTTATTCTATATTGTTTCTTTTCTTCTTGTGAATGATATTTAATGGTGTTCAAAGGATTAACAAATGGGAAAATTCTTGTAGCGCATGTATCACCGGTATAGTATCATTGATTTGTGGGTTAAAAAGTTTAAGTTTTTTCTTTTCTTACATTTTATTGTAAAGTTTTTTTTCATGTTAGAGCTTTTAACTTCTGTTGCATTCAAATTATAATATTAGCATTAGAAAAATTGTCTCAACTTTATAATGAGGAATAATATTTATGTTATTCATAGTAAAATGTATGCATAAATTTGTTAGTATTTATAAAAAATATTCAAAACAGTTTTCTTTGGTATAGGAAAATTATTACATGTTTAATAAATATAATAGTTATTTATAAAAATGAAAGCATGTAGTGTATAAGATTATTTTAAAGAAAAGATTAACAATAGAAATTCCTCCAACTGTCGGGGAAATCATATATACTTTGCAATTTTGTTACAAAAATTATCTTAATCATTTAATGCTTTCAGAAAAAAAATGTATTTCAATAGTTTAAGTTAGGTTACGGTGATTAATCATATATTCTCATTTAAAACTTGAAAAAGCATCTTTGTGAATAAATTGAATCATAGGGGGAAATTAACTTTGCAATCGTAACTATCAATTTTAACTTGAATGTTCTTAACATTCTATGAAAAAAAATCAACTCATATACAGATCTCGTAATAAAAAGTATATTTCATTAAAAAATTGCTTAAAACATTTGAAATCTTATCTAATGTGAGTGTAGTTAGTAATTTTTAATCATTGTAGAATATAAATCCACCAATAGGATAATGTATTACATGTCATGACCGAGTTCAAATTCTTTGGTATTGTAGGAAATCGTTATCTCCCCCAAGGGTTATCAGCACATGTATTGCTTTGTGAAAGATAAGGGATTGTCAGCCTGATGTCATAGGTTACACCCTATTTGTGAAATGCTAGGGGAGGCTGTCCACTGGTACCGTTACGCTTTGTTAACGCGGGAAACTCTGGCTAACATCTCCTGGGAATTTCTAACCTTATCATTTTATGTAAAATAACTTTCAGAAAATCTTAATTTAGCTTCATATTGTTGGTTGTGTCTTAGAGTCGCAATTTAGTAGAATGCGCAGGAGCCCCATTTTAGTGGTAGAGTGCCAAAGTACCTTCAGGTTGTGGGTTGTGTCTAAGAGCCGCATTTTAGTAGAATGGGCAGGGAGTCCCAATTAAGTAGAATGGGCAGGAGTCCCAATTAAGTAGAATGGGCAGGGAGCCCCAATTAAGTAGAATGGGCAGGGAGCCCCAATTAAGTAGAATGGGCAGGAGCCGCAATCTAGTAGAATGCGCAGGGAGCCCCAATCGAGCCGCAGAGCCGCACCTTCGCATTTCCTGCGCGCCTTCGCAATGTGGCAGAACTGTCATTTTCTATCTACTAACGCAGCTTCATTGCCGTAACAAAGAAACGGGTACTGGGTACCAAGGACGAGCTGTGTGCTCTTTTGGTGCTCAAAACTTTGTAAGTGTGTGTTCGTCTTTCTTCTTTTGTTTTTGTGTTGTAATTCATCTCTTGTAGTTTGTTTGTTTTTCTTTTGAGTTTTTGTAATAAAATATTCTATTCTATTCTAGAGTAATCCTGAACTTTTTTTTAATTCAAAATATTAAGAAATAAATAGTAGGATTATCGTGAATTTCTAATATCCAATGATAAAAATACGGGTGGTGTAAGATGCGATGCCTTCTTCTTAAAAAGTATAAAAAATTAGAGGAAATACATGTATTCTTTTTTGTTTTAAACGCTTTTGATATTCAGTAAAAAAAACTTACTCCTCTCCCTTGATAATCCTGATGTAATCCCTTTGACCGGTCCTATTCAGGAAATTGATACAGGTGGATTCCTTGTAGTAATCCATTGCGCTGAAGATTAGAGCTTGGACCTTTTTTGCTGCAACGACAGGACATTAAAAAGAAAACTCATGAATGTACTGAGCTAACCAACAAAAGACGTCTCAAAATGTGTGTAAAAACAGTTTGCTATAAAACCTCACTCCGCATGGCTTTTCCCACTCCATTTCCTCCTTAATAGCGTTAAACATTTCAACATCATAAATTTTGAAAAATTAAGATAATTTATTTTTATAATTAAAAAAACTCAGATTTCTCATGTGATATAACTGGTGTCCCTTCCATTTCCCGTGATGCCAACTGGATTCGTAATATACTAGTGATTTTTTTCATCCTACCTACTAAAAATCCCATTCCAAATGGATACAATTAAATTCTTCATCCAACTATCTTTTAAAATAATTTTTCTTGTCTTTAAATTTTTATTTCCCAATAAATAATCGAAATTGGAGCATTTTGAAGAAAAAAATCTTTTTCTAAATCTGTGTAAAACAGTTATAGTTTTGAAGCCATTTAGTTGAGTCGCATGTGTCAAAAACCAATGGTGTAAAAAATTTTTGGCAGAAGCTTAGTGAGGGGTATCATTCGATTCGTAATGACGTCTACATTAACGTGGTACCGGGTGTTTTTTCCAAATTTAGTGCAAGGGGTTTCTATGACGTCTTGAATGCAAGATGGCCGCCGCAGGAAAAAAACTGTAAATGGCTATCTTGGGATGTTATCGGAACTATTTTTGGACAAAAAGCTCAGAAATATATATTTTTATCGAATAGATACAAAATAAGCATCTAAATCGGTTAAAAATTGAGTTTATGACGTCATAACCAAAAAATGGCTATTTTCACCAAAAATACGGTATTTTGTCATGTAATACTTTAAACAGATGCTATTTTCCACGTGAATGTAATGAAAATACCAGCAATGGAAAAAACCAGCAATGGAAATTTCATTGGTGGTCACAAAAGGCGGATATGACATCAGAAATCAAAAATGGCTGCCACATAAAATATTTTTTTTTATTTTTTTTTTGTTCAACAATTTTTTAATTGTGAATTATTACACTTATATGAATGTAATGAAGGTATTTCGAGGATAAAATTAAACAAAACATTTTAAAATCCCTGAAAAAGCACCGAAATATTAGGTGCGAAACACAGAAATACAGTATTTAGTCATGTAATACCTTAAATAAATGCTCTTTTCAACGAGAATGTAAAGAAAATATGTTCATAATTAAAATGGCAACAGTGGAAATTTCATTCTTTGTCACACAAGGCGGATATGGCGTCAGAAATCTAAGATGGCTGGCCCGTAAAAAGAAATTTTTTAGTTTTTTACTCCAAAATTTTTTATTTGGGAATTATTACACTTATATAAATGTTGTAATAAAGTTTTTTTAAGGATTAAATAATTCCCAATTAAAAAATTTTGGAGTAAAAACTAAAAAATTTCTTTTTACGGGCCAGCCATCTTGGAATTCTGACGTCATATCCGCCTAGTGTGACAAAGACTGAAATTTCCATTGTTGGCATTTTAATTCTGAACATATTTTCTTTACATTCACACGTTGAAAAGAGCATTTATTTAAGGTATTACATGACAAAATACTGTAGTTCTGTGTTTCGCACCTATTTCTTCGGTGCTATTTTAAGGTATTTTAAAATGTTTTGTTTGATTTTATCCTCAAAATACCTTTATTACATTCATATAAGTGTAATAATTCCCAATTATAAAATTTTTGAACAAAACAATATAATTTTTTATTTTATGTGGCAGCCATTTTGGATTTTTGACGTCATATCCGCCTTTTGTGACCACCAATGAAATTTCCATTGTTGTTTTTTTTATTATGAACATATTTTCATTACATTCACGTTGAAAATAGCATCTGTTTAAAGTATTACATGACAAAATACTGTATTTTTGGTAAAAATAGCCATTTTTTGGTTATGACGTCATAAACGCATTTTTTAACCGATTTAGATGCTTATTTTTGTAGCTATTCGATAAAATATATATTTCTGAGCTTTTTGTCCAAAAATAGTTCCGCTAACATCCCTAGATCGCCATTTACAGCTTTTTTCCTGCGGCGGCCATCTTGCATTCATGACGTCATAGAAACTCCCTGCACGGAATTCGGAAAAAACACCTGGTATCACGTTAATGTAGACGTCATTACGAATCGAATGATACCACTCACTAAGCTTCTGCCAAAAATTTTTCGAAACATGATATAAGCGACTCTACTAATTTCAGTAAACTGAAGTAAGAAAGTACTGTTTCATTTTGTAAATTTATGATTTTTAGGATTATATTGATCCTTTAAAATAATGTTGCTCTTTAAATCTTGGTTTTGGAATTAAAATTTCCTTTATTTTTCTATTAAAATTTTAAAAGGTGTAAGGAATGTTGAAAAATAGTTTTACAACAAAATATTATATCAATACCCACATACAGGGTGATTCAGATAAGTGTTCATAGTAGGGTACATCAAGACGAGGTCTAAGGGGTGAAAATCACGGGTGAAAATTAGCAAAAAACCTCGCATATCTGGGGCAGAAAGAGATACAATTGTTCGATTCCGGCATTTTTTACATTCAACCAATTCAAATTTTTCTTGGTCTCATGACCAATTTTCATATCTGTTTTCTTTATTCATGTTTTTTCCCATTCATGTTTTTTCTACTTCAAGTCGGAGCAGAAGCGCCTCCGGCGCTGGTACTCCATAATTATATGATGATGACGATGATCGTGATTTGTACAGTTCATGCTCTTTTAGTGTTTTAAGATTTTCACTAACTTTTACCTTTGCAATTATTTTAAATCATAATAAACCCTTTTATTGAAATAGACTTATTTTATTCCTCCGCGACAATATAAAGGGTATTAGTTTACACTCATTACGATACATCAAGACAATTATGAGTGGGTTTCTTGCAACATTTTTCCCATATGAGAATTAATTCATTCATTAAAGTATTGAACATCTGAAAAAATTATATCCTCCCCTAGTCAGTGAAATGTCCCGCTCTTTAGATAAAAAAAATCAGGTCACATTACCCTAAAAAGTAAAATCAGGACCGCCCCTCACTTTAAAAGTTCGTTAATCCGTGCCTGGTTGAGGTTGATGCCTTGTTGAGGCCTTTCTGATGTAGAATTTTTATTCTACTCTATACTGGAGTTTTAATTGGCATTTTATCATTTAAAATACGTTGCTAAATTGGCGCATTAGAAAGTCTAAAATTGCGCTGGAGCAGCACCCCTAGGCTCAGAGGCACCACTGGAAATTAATAGAAACTGTGAAATCAATCTGGAGACAGTTACTGTCTGTCTATCACAAGTTGAGCTCTCGTTTACATTTCTGTTGCCAAGGCAACAGGATTCTCCTAATTTTCAACTGGGAACTCATATTGTCGCTGTTGCCCTGAGAATATGTGAAAAAATATTTTCGACCCACCCTACTCCGCATAGTTTTTAATATCGTGTTTTTAACCAATTACAGGAAAATAATAATGCTGGATCAACTTACAAAGAGCGTGATGGATGACGAAAGGGATGCTTGCTGCTCCTGGAGATCCGGGCCAACGGAGTTTCGGATCTACAATTCCAGCCTTAGGGAAGAACAGATTTCAAATCATAGATTTAATCATCAATGTTATGCCTATTGAAACATTAATTAAAAGGGTGGTTATAAAATAAGTTATCTTGACCTAACCCTTGTAACGCTGGTTCTAGTGGACATAATGTTAATAAAATTTGGTATAATGTAGACATGTAGACCATGGAAAATTTAAATTAATAACAAAAAAATGGTTCGATTTTTGAGCGATAAAGAGCGTTTTTCAATGGAAAATTGATTTTACTGCTTGAATAGGTGTCTTTAGTTTAGCAACCAGGAAACAATTTTGGGAAGAACTTTTATTTTCAAAGCAACAGGAACGTAAGGTAGTTGTGAATATGAAATTAATCAGGATTGTACTTCGATTGTTCCTTTTCAATAAAGTATTGAAAAGGATCTCTGGCTAGACAGCTAGGGTTAAACAAGAAGTAATTTTTTTACACAAAAGGAGCCCTTTATCGTTCAAAAATCTTATAGCGGGAGAGTCCCGCTTTTTGTATCTATGTCCTACAGACCAAATGTCCCGTTTAAATGTCTCGCTGTTTCATTTATGTCCCACTTTTCTTACTAAGTTTCATCAAACGAGAAAAATGTTAAGAAAACCTAGATTTTTCAGTTTTGGGGGATGGGTTATCTTTCAAAATTTCTGAATTGTTAAGCTGAATTATTATTCATTTATTAGTTGTTGTCACAAAATTTTAAAACAGTTGATTTAATACAGTATCATATCACAGAAGAGTGTGCGTTCAGTGTGCTCTAAAGGGTTCAACTCCCTCTCGAAGTTTTGGTGATCAGTTATTTAATATTAAACTTTTATGTTTTATATCTACTTTTAATAGGAGGGGTAAAACGGACCAAAGTAATTTTTACATGGATATTGTTGAGCTATATAACATAAAAATCACAATTGATGATTAAATCACCAGTTAATTAATTAATTCATCACTACACATTCATTAGGGTTAGGGTAACCATTAATCACTCCACCTCTATCTCTTCCATATGTTTGCATCAGAAGAAACATCACCTCGGTTGCGCTTTTAGTATCAACTAGTTTTATATAAAAAATGCCAGAATACTCTTAAAACATAATCATCATCATCATCATATTCTTGTTACGCCAGTCTGGCGCATAAGGCGTCTTGTCCGCCATCTCCGACGGTCCAAAGCCACCTCCCTAGCTACGTTCCAGCTTGACCATCCGAGTGCCTCTCTCTCCACCTCTACCATTCTCCTCCAAGTCAATTTCGGTCTGCCCCTCTTTCTTCTTTCAACATAACATAAAACATAATAACAACACATAGCATAACATAATAGTACGTACTTATTTGAAGACCGATTATAAACAAAACCCTCTATATATAAAGCCTGACAACTACGTCACTATGACGTCAAAGGTGGCGGAAAATCGCTAAATTTCCCATGTTAAGTCTATGGAGCATAAAAACTTACTTTCTTAACTCCTCGCGTTATGTATGCCTTCAAGGCTGATAATACTGTTCTGGAAACTCAAAATCTTTCGTTTAGAATCAAAATTTTGTCCCTTTTGTACAGCTTTTTTGTATTTTCATTCAGTTTTTTAGCCTTAGGACTGACTAACATGGCTTTTAGTTCAGTTTGCAAATAATGAATGATGTCATGTAGGTTTTTCTCAAAATATCAAGTTTATCTAGGAAATTAAAAAAAAATCACTAGTAAAATAAAAAGTAAAATCTATTAAAAATCAAAACAAATTGTTGAATTTTCGAATTCTTCCAACAGTAAATAAATTTACTTAACTACATTAAATTCTTTAATTTATTATAAGATTAAACTGATGAGAATCGAGCATTTTATTTATCGTTCGGGCAATGCACTAGTAGCACTAAGTTCTAGTTAATTCTTTTGGCATGTATTTGGGGACATCCATAAATTACGTGAGGTCAAAAAGGGGGGAAGGGTTTGGAAAAATTTCACCAAATCTCATCAAGGGGGGGGGGTCGATTAAAATCTCACGTCAACTTTTTAAATTAGAAATTATACGATTTTCTTTGTTTTTTAAGTTTGAAAAAGGAAAATAATTTTTAAAAAGTGTAGGTAAATCTCACGTGGGGGGAGGGGGGTCCAGCAAAATCTCACTAAATCTCGCCAAGGTGGGAAGGGGGGGGGGGGTCCAGATTTTGGAAAAAACACCTCACGTAATTTATGGATGTCCCCTTTTTACATTTTTCCCAGCTGGCATCAGGTTTTTGTTTGTTGTTCCATCAATTTTGTTAAATTTAAAGGCATTTTTGATACTTTATGGTTATTTCAGATCTACTTCTTAAACTTTGATTTGAATAGCGATAGCCATCAGGGGCGGGTCCATACCAGATTTTCGGGGGGGGGGGCATATCGGAATCTATACCTACACATTCCAAATTTTCAGGACCCTTAGAAAAATTTTTGAATTTTAGCATTACAAAAAGTGCCCCCTCCTTTCTATACCGATTCTTGTTCGTCTTGATGTACCCTACCTCCCCACCTCCCCTAGAAGTTATGAAACACTTATCTGAAACACCCTGTATTGGCCAAGTTGGTGCCTTTTGGTGATATTCCCTGTAAGACTTATTTCTATGATTCGTAAGATCTCGTTTCTAACTTGATGCCATCTGGTAATTTATACTTTAAGACCGGACTAAATACCAGCAAAATATAAGAAAAAAAAAGAGTTGTCTAAGGTACCCCACCCTTTCTTGCATTTTCCCCTCTAGGTTTGTATTATTGTATTATTTTTTCATGACATACACTCGGGACGTCATCGATGCTATAGGAAAAACTGATTAAAAAAAAAGAGAATCGGTCTTAGATTTGTGTCAGAGAATTTTTTCAAAATATTAGTTCTTACCCCGCTTTGTGTGTAAGCATTTGGGAGGATCATGTCCCCACCATAATGTTTTCCATGAAGAGCTCTGGCAGCCTTGGCTATAATAATGAAAAGTTTATTAGGTTTTTGAACAGAAGTAACATAGTCTAATCACGGCTTACTAGATACTACAAAGGCTAATCGAGTTTTGAATTATAATAAGCATTTGACAACTTTTCCGCTAGGATGACTCCATACCGCCAAACCAATAGGATAAGACATTGAAAAATAAGGGAAAATAAAGGCGTGGTTTCATGACGTAAGTGCTGACTGTTAGGGATTGTCAGCCTATCTTAGCAAACTTTGTTACCATGACATCCTATAACATCTGGGTAACAGTAAATACTTTTTTAATAGATCTCCTGTTCCCTTTTCTCGTCAAAGGCATAATTTTGAGCCATTAAGCCCCGCCTTCAACTATGTGGATTTGCTTTGCCAGATGTCAGCTAAAGCCATTGCCATCTATACTTTTAATGATTTCCGTATTTGGGCTAGCCTGTATAGTACAGTCGACTTCTCTTAATGAGATCAATTTTGTCCAAGAGTAGAATTATAACAATATCCAATTGATAATAAGAAGCGAATTCATATCAGAGGACATGGGACATGGTCCATATTGGGATACTCCACTTTTCAGACGCAATTTTTTAGTTATGAACTCGTACTTAAGGGTACTAACAAATGATACTAAAATCTACTCTTTAACGTGTTTTGGAATCTTTGGTGCGTCTGGATAATTATTTACATCAGTTTTATTGTTTTTCGTGGTGGTAAAAGTTACAATCACTTGTAGTTTCAAAAGTGTTTTTTTAATAAAAAGATGTGTATTTATGTTATTATAATTATGTTGAGATTAAAACACGCGCATCCATTAATATTTTAAAAAAGAAAATGCTTTGCAAAACCTAAAAGAGTAATTAAATTTACTATCCAAAGAGGTCAAGTGGGGCACCTTGGGACAAGTCCAAAGATACACCAAGCCTCTCATGAGTAAAAAAAAATATTAAAAATATTAAATAATATAAGAATTCAGAAGATTATAATTTAGAAAATGGTGGCATAAAAGTATTTTGAAGGAACAAGAAAAATCAGTGATTTATGTCATGACAAAAATGAGCAAATCTGAAAAATTTTAAATGTAAAATGTATTTTATGTATAACTAGCTGATATGCCCGCCGTTGCTCGGGGGATAAAAGGCTTATCAAACTGTGTGTTAAAATAAATAAGAATTATCGTTTAGATGCAATAGAGTCAACAGTCTTCCCGCTAGGATTCTTTTTTGATGCCATACCACTTCGTTAAGATGTAAAAAAAAAACCTTTAAAATACCACCTGTTTCGATTTAATGTGTGAAATCCCCATCCCCGTTTTTAAAGAGTAATTTTTCAAAATAGAAAAAAAGTCAGGGGACCTTCTGAACCCCATTATTTTTTTCTCTTTTGTCCTTTTCTCCCTCCATCCATTTCTGCAATTTGTATAAATGTATATTTGAGGCAAATTTCTCCACCTTCGCTTCACAATAAAGATATATTATTGAACAGCAATGTCTATAGATAAAACTTATTTCCCCCTCATCCCGATAAATTTTTATAAAATACAAAACAATTAAATATACTACATACTTTTATACTTTTTTAAGATGTTAAACAAAATCTTAAAAAAACCGGTTTATAATTAGTGTTTATAACCATTTTTTAATAATGATAATTTTTTATAAATCAGGGGGAGACCCCCTGAACCCCCCTTTGCTGATTTATCACCAACTCATTCATTGAAAGAAATTTCAAACATGAAATAAAAGTAAACATCATTTGAAGCGATACCAACTACTGAAAATGCCTCTGTTTGATTTGAATTTTGCTGGAAATACTTAAATTTGATTAAATAGAAAAAAGAATGAAATTTTTCAGTGGAACGGTTTTTGGTTATCATAAAAAAAATTATTTAATCATCAAAAATTATTTCTTCATCAGAGCTTTACAAAATTCACCTGTTATAAAACATTTTTAGATAAATATTTCTAACAATAGAGGTATTGCGTCACCTGAAAGGAGCAATAACCGTTATCAATTTAAAATTGAAGGATGCGCATAAGGATTTAGAAAGGGGGAAAAAAAGGCTCCTTGGAATGCTTTGATTTTAAAAATTCTTTTTCGCAAACCTTCTTGGTTGTGTGAGGAACAATATGCTAAAATTTCATAACAATCACATTAATAATGTGGATGCTAGAAATGCAAGAACTAAAAACGGGAGTAAATATTCAAACCCCCGTGCACACCCTCCAAAATCGAATATCGAAAAATCCAGAAATTACTTTCTTTGAAATACTCTCAAGAAGGTATTACCAACAGTTAACTTCGTAATATCGATTTCTCGGTACTGTTTTCTTCGAAAATGTAAAACTTGGTTTATGCTCAGCAAAAACGGGTTTTTGGAATATTCAGACCCCTTAAAATTCGAATATTCAAAATCTGAAAAATGCCTTTCTAGGTATTGTTGCTATGTACTTTCCTGCGAAATAACGAAGATATGGGGTCATTTGGGACGCCGCTGGGCTCAAAAACGTCGAAAACGCTCCAAACCCCCCTGTGGGTCAGAAAAAAGAAATTTCGAAAAATCCCTTCTTAGTGCGCGTATACACCGTAAGGTCTTCGACCCTACCAAGTTTCGAGTCTTTAGCCCCGGTAGATTTTGCTGTGCGTTGCTGAGTGAGTGAGTGAGTGGTAAAGCTCTTTTATTATTATAGACTAGCTGATATGCCCGCCGTTTCTCGGGGGATAAAAGGCTTATCAAACTGTGTGTTAAAATAAATAAGAATTATCGTTTAGATGCAATAGAGTCAACAGTCTTCCCGCAAGGATTCTTTTTTGATGCCATACAACTTCGTTAAGATGTAAAAAAACCCTTTAAAAATGCCACCTGTTTAGATTTAATGTGTGAAATCCCCATCCCCGTTTATAAAGGGTAATTTTTCAAAATAGAAAAAAAGTCAGGGGACCTTCTGAACCCCATTATTTTTTCCCCTTTTGTCCTTTTCTCCCTCCATCCATTTCTGCAATTGGTATAAATGTATATTCGAGGCAAATTTCTCCGCCTTCGCTTCAGGATAAAGATATATTATTGAACAGCAATGTCTATAAATAAAACTTATTTCCCCCTCATCCCGCTAAATTTTTATAAAATACAAAACAATTAAATATACTACATACTTTTATACTTTTTTAAGATGTTAAACAAAATCTTAAAAAACCGGTTGTGAATTAGTGTTTATAACCATTTTTTAATAATGATAATTTTTTTTAATCAGGGGGAGACCCCCTGAACCCCCCTTTGCTGATTTATCACCAACTCATTCATTGAAAGAAATTTCAAACATGAAGTAAAAGTAAACATCATTTGAATCGACACTGAAAATGCCTGTGATAAAATATTGCTTAATTTGAACTTTGCTGGAAATACTTAAATTTGATTAAATAGAAAAAAGAATAAAATTTTTCAATAGAATAGTTTTTGGTTATCGTAAAAACATTTCTTCAATCATCAAAAATTGTTTCTTTATCAGATTTTTAAAAAATTTACCTGTTATAAGGCATTTTTAAATAAATATTTCCAACAATAGAGGTTTTGCGTCACCTGGAAGGAGCAATAACCGCAATAAATTTAAAATTAAAGGCTAAGCATCAGAATTTAGAAAAGGGACAAAAAAGGCTCCTTGGAATGCTTCGATTCAGAAAATTCTTTTTTGCAAACCTTCCTGGTTGTGTGCGGACCAACATGCTAAAATTTCATTACAATCACACTAATAATGTGGGTGCTAGAATCCAAAAACTAAAAACTTGAGTGAATATTCAAACCCCCGTGCACCCCCTCTAGAATGGAATATCGAAAAATCCAGAAATTACTTTCTTTGAAATACTCTAAAGAAGGTATTACCAACAGTTCACTTCGTTATATCGATTTCTCGGTATTGTTTTCTTTGAAAATGTAAAACTTTGCTTATGCTCAGCAAAAACGGGGTTTTGGAATTTTCAGACCTCTTAAAATTCGAATATCCAAAATCTGAAAAATGCCTTTCTAGATATTGTTGCTAGGTACCTTCCTGTGAAATAACGAAGATCTAGGGTCATTTGGGACGCCGCTGGGCTCAAAAACGTCGAAAACGCTCCAAACCCCCCTGTGGGTCAGAAAAAAGATATTTCGAAAAATCCCTTCTTAGTGCGCGTATACACCGTAAGGTCTTCGACCCTACCAAGTTTCGAGTCTTTAGCCCCGGTAGATTTTGCTGTGCGTTGGTAAGTGAGTGAGTGAGTGAGTGAGTGGTAAAGCTCTTTTATTATTATAGATTTAAGATGAATAAACATAGCTTTTAATCAGTGTTATTTTTGTATTTTTTAAAATAATATTTGTTATTTTTAAGCTCTTTTTGAAAGTGTCCCAAGGTGGGCTACTCTCCCCTACTATTTAAAACGATTGCCTATAGTATGTATTACTTTTACATTCTTAAAGATAAATATGAGAGTGGAACATACAATACTAATAAATTAATTATTCCTTTTGTATGATTATGAATTAAAATTGGCCTTCAAACGGGAAAATAGGCAGGGTTTTAGGGGATTTCACCAAATTTTGATAACATTAAACGATATATTGATCGCATAAAACGATACATTTTGCGTAAAGTTAAATAGGAGTGATCAGGGCCGGTTATTTTGATAACATTATCCGATTGATAACATTAATCGTGATCATAATAAGCCGAGTCAACTGTATCTAGTAAGCCGTGGTCTAGTCAAAGCAGGGATGCAGAAAGTGTTTTTACTTCCAAGATTTCCCCCAAACCATACAAAAATTTCCTCAAAATTTTAAAAAGTGATAAAGACCTACAAAAATTCAGCACCGATACGGGGGAAAAAATCGGGCAAATTCTGGAAATAGAGCCTTGTGAAATCGCCCGATAAGATAAAACATATTTTTGAAAATAAGTTTTAAGCGTTTTTTGATCTTTTCACTTTTTATGAAGGTCTCCGGAACAGTGGCGCAGCCAGAAATTCCTTCTGGGGGGGGGGACCAGTCAAAAATAATTTGGGTTTCTTAGTTTTTCAAAAACGATGGAAGCTTTATGTAGAATTTATTAAGATGAACGCGAAAAATTTCTTTGTTGCTGAACTTCTATTAATTAATAAATTTATTAGTACCTCCTAATTATTATAGTACAAAATTTAAGTAAATAGTAAGAATGTATTAGAACCTAACTCAGTTCTACTGTTACAATTTAGTTTATCTATGACTATAAGAGCATTTTTTGGAGAAGCCCAGGGCCCACCCGGGGCTGTCGCGCAAAGAGAAGTACTAGCAAGTGTGAATCTTGGAACTCTTACTTAAGAGGCTTCTTTGATGTGAAAACTGGCAGTGATATTCCTAGTATTTTTTTTTGGAGTAAAAGTACTCCTTGACTTTTTTAGGAGGAGTGAAATTCAATTATGAGGAGTGAGATACGGAAATAACATAAACTACATATACAGAGACAAAATTTCGATTAAAAATGCTTACTTTTTAATAGACAAAATGAAATTGAAAAAAGAAAAATGAGGATGCTATTTTGGGTTATTTGGGCTATTTTGGGCCTGTGTACATTTGTTCTACTTTTATAACACCATTAGTATAATTTTTTTATATTATTATTTTAAATATTATTTGTATATTGTATAACAAGATGATTATGGGCATTAAAATCTTACAACGAAAGGAGGTTTAAACAAAGAATTTGAAAGATCATTTCTCTAAAAAGAAACATTAAACAATTGATGAATTTAACTCCAGTAGTTGTCACAAGAAAGGCTTGCTATATATTGCTCTTGTTATTAAAAAAGTTTACAGTAAGCAATTTCGATAAGATAAATTACTGTTCATTAAGTTTTAAGATTTCAAATCCTAATTCTTCTTACTCAACTTCTTTCTTTATCTCTGAATAACAATTAATATTTAGAGCTTAATCACTTATATATACTTCATTCTCGTTTCTTCTACGTTCTTTGTAAGGCTGTGGGCCCAGAGCCTGATTTCTGGGAGGGCATTTAGGGCACAGGGCCTCACTAAAATGCTTTGAAAATGTGAGTGTGTATGTGTAAAATAAGTAAACGAATTTAAAATCAATTTAATAAGTTTTTGAAGTTTCAAGTAAATATATTTTAATTTACACATTTTTTAAAACTAGGATTAAAGATGATTGATTTTGTTATTTTGAGTCCAATGAATTAAGTTTTATTTTAAGACATGTCGAGGGTCACAAATAGGTCTTTTGCCCTGGGCCCCATAACTTGTAAATCCGGTCCTGTCTGGCCCTTGATACATAAATTGGTTAATAACTCTTGAAAAATTTATTGCAATATCCAAATACGCTTGAGAAAAAGAATAAAAGAATGTTAGAGGAAATCTAGTTGTTCCGATTCGGACCCTCTAGTTCCACTAAACAAATAACAAAAACAGGTGCTCGTGCACACACACACACACCACAGGAGGTCATACTCCAGTGAAGAGCTCTCCAGTTCTGGACAGGAAATTGCTCCTCTTCGTCACGCCCTCCCCTAGGTGTGCTTATCTCTCCATCCCTAGAATGCGCACTGGAGAGTAGAATAACATCAGACACAAACATATTTTTAACTTGAAAAAGTTTAAATTAATTAAAAAATAATAAAAAAAATCAATTCGTTAAAAAATGAAAAAAAAAATTTCGGAAAGAGATTCGAACATTTTTTGAATTTTTTTACGAATACTGGAAATTCCTTATAACATCAGGTGACCTCTCGGTCCCTGGGGGGGGTTTGGTCCCCTTGGTCCCCCCCCCGTCGCTGCGCCCCTGCTCCGGAAGGTTTTGCTGACGGTCGGAATTTCGTGAAAGGTCTGTAAATGGACCCGATAGATGAACACCTATATTATCAATCACCTTAGAGCAGTGGTTCCCAACAGGTGGTCCGTGAGAGTCTTGGAAGTGGTCCGTGGAGGGACCCCGAAGCACACAAAAAAATTCCAATAAATAGAAATTTAAACGAATTGAACAATAAAATATTTAATTATACTTTTGTTCGTGTAATTTTAGGGATAGCAATCACCACTAAATTGTTAACAATACTTTCTGCAAGTATAAGGGCGAGCGCGCACGGGCGACTTTTGTCACGGTGACAAAGAAAAAACAACGTTGCTAAGGCTGTTGTTAGGGGCGGGACATAGAAGTATCCAATAGCAGCATTCGCACATGACATCACTGGAGGATAAAAACAACGTTGCTAAGGCCGTTGTTAGGTAAAGTCATGTGATTGAAAATGCTCTATTGTTTTCTAATGATATTTTTGATACTAGTAATCCTGGTCGCCGTGACTTTAGTCGCTAGTGCGCGACCCGCTAGTGCTAGTGCCCGCTAGTGCCCGGCCTAAGGCTGAGCGCGCACGAGTGACTAAAGTCACGGCGACCAGTATCACTAGTATCAAAAATAACACTAGAAAACAATGGATCTCTATGAAGAAATTCTTGGCAATCGGCCAAGTGTCACGTTGCCTAGTGCGCGCACTCTAACTTGTTTCAATAGCCAAGGCAACAATTTTGTCTTTGTCACCGTGACAAAAGTCGCTAGTGCGCGCTCAGCCTAAATATTTAAAGTGACATATGGAATTTTGAAACAAAAAAAGTCGGCCGCAATATTGTGGGTCCCGAAAATTTACTTATATCCGAACAAGAATTATTAATTCTCGTGAGATGTGTGACTCAATTTTTCTTAAAATATAGTTATATTTCAGAGCATTATATAAATTTCCATGCTTAATTAGGGGATAATTAATTTTCATCTTGCAATTTTATGAAGATAAGGATTTTAAGCTACGAAGGATGCTCCGTGAATGTTCCAATTTTGGACTCACAAGGAGAGGATCCCAACGTGTCATCACCGATTTGGTTCATTTTTTGTGTGGAAGTAGTGCATGACTAGGACATCAATTTGTGAAAATATTAAGAAGCAACTTTCAGAAATTTTCGAGAAAATCGCGATTAAAAATCTTAACATGCACTTATATATCTGATAAGATTCTCGTCTTGCAAGCGGATCGTGGTGTAGCGGTAAGAGCTGTGGTTCCCAACCCAAAGGTCCCGGGATCGAGTCTCGCTGCATACCTTAATTTTTATTTTTGTTTTCCACGCAATTAAGAGCACAGATATGAAATAAAGTAGTACATATTTATATTTATAATTATCAATTTTGAAACATTTTTTAAATATATTTTTTTTGTTTTTGAAGTCTTTTCATTCCTTGTTTCCCCCCCAAAAATAGTTATTAAATCCAATTTTTATGATCCTATTGTAAATATTATATGTTTACCACAACAAAAATGTTTATTTAACTATCAAATCAGACACATAACAAATCCTTTTAGCATAACAAAATTGCGTACTTTCTTTTGGATAGTTAGGGATAAATTAAGGTAAAACTTCATATATAAAAATATAAATTATTATTATTATTATTTTTTTTTTTTTCATTCCTTGTTTCCCAAAAATATAAATTATTAAATCCAATTTTTTATGATCCTATTGTAAATATTATATATTTACCAAAAAATATTTTTACGCACAAGAAAAAATATTTTAAAATTCATAAATGAATATTATTATAAGTTTATTTCTTATCTGTGCTCTTAATTGTGTGGAAAATTAAAATAAATAATATGGTATGCAGCGAGACTCGATCCCGGGACCTTTGGGTAGGGAATCACAGCCCTTACCGCTACACCACGATGCGCTTGCAAGACGAGAATCTTATCAGATATATAAGTGCATGTTAAGATTTTTAATCGCGATTTTCTCCAAAATTTCTGAAAGTTGCTTCTTAATATTTTCACAAATTGATGTCCTAGTCATGCACTACTTCCACACCAAAAATGAACCAAATCGGTGATGACACGTTGGGATCCTCTCCTTGTCAGTGGTCCGCGGACTTATCTGAGTTAGGAGCCATTGCCGAGAAAAAACGCGCTGTGTTCCGAAAACGAAATCAGAACGAAGTTGCCAAAAACGGAGCATCTTTCATCAAGCGTAGCTTCCGGGGAAAATTCGTAGTGTGCATGTGTGTGTCCGAAGGAGAAAACACACTCAAGGACCCGCGACAATTCATGTTTACAAATAGCGATCGAAAGTGAACCTTCGATCTGTGATGGTGAAGTCAAAAATCGCCACGTAAATTTTGATTACTATACTGAAATTGAATTCAATAGTATACTTTTCCACATAATTTCCTCAGATGGCTAAAATTCCCCCCGATCCTAGATCGCCGGATCGGACATATTCTGCATCCATGGTCAAAAGTTGCAAAAGAGTTGCTCGAGATCAAAGTTCAAATCTTACACTTCTTCTCGGAAACTGACAATGGTTTCAAACTAAGGTTTTACGTTTGTAGAACACCTCAATAGTATCATTTCCTGGGGCCCTAGTGCCATGTTAGCGGAAAAATAAAACCAGAATTACGGCCAAATTAATTATTAATTTCATTTATTTAAAATGTAGAGGAAATAGTTTTATATATTTAGGTCCTTTAATTTTCAATAAACTTCCAAATAAAATCAGGGAGAGTGTAAGTTTATTTAGCTTTAAAAAAACTACTAAAAAATTACTTATTTAATATATCAGACGTAGAAAAGTTTATAAATCTCATGAATATATTGCGAGGAAAAATCTTAAAATGTCAGATTAAAATTATAAAAAAAATAAATGATGATAAATAAATAACAGTAAATAATAACTTACGATGCTTAATTGTTTAGGAGCTTTGAAATATTTTTCTTTTCTTAAAAGGATCCTTTAGCAGGTTGCCAGGGAAGGGGATCTACATATTTTATTTTGTTTAATTTATCTTAATTTATATTTTCTTAAATATAAGGGTATTTCTTTTTATGTGATATGTATTTGTTCGGTTCCTGTTTTTGTTACATTTCTCTAACTTTCGTGTTTTATTTATTCAAATAATATCAATTTATGTATTTTCTGTACCACGTGGAAGGGCACCTGCGCGTGCTCTTTTGTGGTCAGTAAGAATTTGTTTAATAAAATTTATTATTATTATAACTTGCGAAAAGTTATAGCTCAGTAATGCCCTCTATCAAGAACTCAATAATAAATAATAAAGTTCTCCTGACATAAAAAAAACTTAGCTACGCACGTCCTGACGCTCAATGTGGCGCCTCTCGTGTTTTCCGGAAAAAGCTGAGACGCGTCGACAGCAACCCAACCCAGGCCGGATGGGAACCACAGCTTAGGCTACATTGGCCTGCACAGGTCAAACGAGTGGCAAAAGACCACACGAGATTCCTGCCCCCGCACCCCCAGGACTACAAAGTCACCAAGCGGGCGGGACGTGGCAAATTGATTTAAAATCTGGTTCCGGTTAACTCTGGGGTACTATCCTCAACCTTACCTTCTTCAAGGGAGGTGGGAGGTCCGTGGATGTGGGGCTCCTTGTGATGGAGCAACAGGGTCGCAAGGGAGAAGAAGAGCTTAAATAACATGATGAAGTCTTCAACTTTTAAAAGTCCTAAACTTGGTTGTAGAGCCATTTATAAAGAAGCTTATCTATTATATCTTGCTGAGTATGGAGGATTTTCTCTCTTCTAGGATTTAATCAGATTCCACATCTGATTAAAGAGTTCTGAGTAATGCTAAAAAATATATGTGGAATGAAAAGAAATCATTGCATATTCAAATGCAGAGATTTTTTGGTGTGTCGTCTCACAATATACAGGGTGTTTCAAAAATCCATTTCACAGATTTTATTTGGACGTCTCAAATGGTAATGGAGATAACGTGCACCCAGAGTAAAATGTCTGTGATAAATCCATTAAGACGGATTACAATGCTCCCGGTGGTTAAATAAGAAAGTTAAAAAATATAATTTAAGATCCTAGGTGGATAGATGTTTGTAACAAAACATTCTAGGTTCTAGCTCCTTTGAATGAAATTTATCAAAAATCTCTCTATTCTAAAAAAAGTTTTTGGTGAACGGTTTCCCAGAGAAAAACTTTTTAATTACTGATGCGTGTAACACATTTTTGGTATAAAACTGTTCGGATTCTTTTGAGGATGCGCAAAAAGCCATTAAAATTGATAAAAAAATTCTCAATTTAAATAGTTGGTTGGTTGGTTTATGATTACTCTGGATTCTGCTTTGCCGCGAGGCTTTTGCTTTTTCCAGATATCCTTTTTCCTATTGTCTGACGATAGTTTCTTTCTTTCTTTTTTATCTTTTTTGTGGTTTTTCTTTAGAATCGGTTGATTTCCTTGAAGAATTTCAATAGGGCTCTAGTCTTTGATTCTCCCCCCTCCTCAAAAGATGACAACCATCCAAAGGCCAAAGGGGTTGTTCCCATTTCTCTCCTTAGATTATCTCTCTCTCTTTGTCATAGAGCCTGCATGGTTCCAGGTTCTCCGTTTCTGCTCCACATGCGCATTCCGCCTTATCCCCTAGCCCAATTTTAGCTAGTATTCCATTAGTAGGCAGTGTTTTTGTGCGTATCCTAGTTAGTAAGATGTCCTGTTTTCTGTTTTCCCCGATGTTTTTTTTATTCTTCGCTCTAGTTTTATGAGGTTTGGATGCGTCGAAAAGTACTTGCTTCTTTCCCAGTCTTCCACCATTCCATCTCTAGTCCTTCTCTTTATTTCTTGTTCTATATCCTCAGGGACAATCCAACTTAAGATTATCCCTTTGTATAAAGCTTCTTTTGCTGCCTTGTCTGCTGTTTCATTGATTTCGAAGTTAGAGTGGGCTGGAATCCATATTAAGTGCATTTGGTCACATATTAAACTAGCTTTTTTTATTATTCGGATTAGTTTTTGTATTATAGTGGTTTTTTTCCCTTGCTTATTCCTCTTTAGTGCTGATAGTACCGATAAGCTGTCAGTGAATATATAAAGATCTTCTTTCCTTTTTGCATATTTATCTATTGCAATGAGGGAATTGCACGTTTTTTTTTAAATTTTATTATGATAGAGGATGAAAATCCATGAAAAATGACGTAAAAATTATTGAAATTGGAAAACTATTCCCCAAGATATTAATTTTTAAAATGTCGTTTCCAGTATTGGCGGGAAAAACAGTAATTTCGTTATGGCTGCTGTGTGACGTCACAGCGCTTGGACCCGCTATGTTATTGTATGCTTAGCTTGCTTCATTCTGCTATTCTTCACAAAGTTTTAACTAAAAAACTATGATATTTTAAAGACCCATATAAATATTTTTTATAAAAAGATTGGCATTTTGTTTTTCAAAAAATATTAATTGGTTTTGGAATTATTAGGATTCAAAGTTTAAATTTTTTCTTTTTCTGGCCGTTCACTAGAGAAACAGACGAGTTTTATCAAGAGCCTCTATATAATGGCCTCACAACTCGGACGGGTGACGTCACACTTTCCGCCACCTTTGACGTCACATGCAAGACGACGCCATGTTTTATATTTTTTGACTTCTTAACACTGAACAAGGAATATTCGTGTTTTTGTTATTAACATTAATGTATCGATGTAAAAACATACGCCGGAATATTGATTTTTAATGGCTATCGCTATTCAAACCAGAGTTTAATAAGTAGAAATCTGAAATAAACATAAAGTATCAAAAATGTCTTTTAATTTAACAAAATTGATGGAACAACAAACAAAAACGTGATGCCATCTGAGAAAAATGCAAAAATACAAATCAGAAGAATTAACTAGAACTTTGTGCTACTAGTGCATTTCCCGCAACAATAAATATAATGCTTGATTCTCGGACGGTTAACCGATGTAAACAACAACAAACAGTCCGACATTTTTAACTCTAGTGATAGTTCCGGTGTATCCCTCCGCTTATGTTTTCTATGGGAAAAAGGCGTAAACAGGCTCATTTCCTCAAATGATTTTTGATTAAAGTACAGTTTTAAATGTTTTCCAAATAGTATCATCCATAGGATAATGATGAGCTTAGTAATTTCGTTCAGCTTTCTATCCATCAACTTAATCACAAAAAATATTATTAGATTAACTTTAATACGAATGGGTTGCTAGATTTTACGATTATCGCTTAATTTGGCGGAATTTACGTTTTGTTTCTGTAGTTTCGTTACACGAGTTTTTTGGTTATTTAGTTGATATCTTGATTATTTAACTTGAAATATATGCTCATAGATGTAAAATATCTAGTAAATATCTTAGTATATATCCAAAAAATAAGTTTTTACATATGTAAATAATAAACACTGGCGCACATTGGCGGTTGCTGGCGCTCTGAAAAGATGCCAAAGTGTAACCCGGAAGTGCTTAAAGACTCATTTTCACTACCGCCCTCTGTACTGAGTTTGATGGCTGCTAACCATCCATACGATCCGTTAAAACCTACAATTCCGAGTGTGACGTCTGAGTCAATTTCCTTAGCAGAGTTTATTGCGCATGCTTGTGGACTTGATTTTTGCTGTATTTTAAAAAATTTAATAAAATAATAACTGGGGATAGAACCCACGAACTGCCGCATGCTACGCAAGTATCTTACCACTGCTCCAGCGGGCACTCAGAAACTTCAAAACTTATTATAACATGCACCTTATTATAATACACTTTCATACGTCACACTCGGAATTGTGGGTTTTAACGGATTATTTGAAAACGAAAGCCATAGAGATCTAATAGTATAGAGTGGACATCACGTGACTTTCACTGAATTGACAAGGCGCCATGTTTTCATCGGCCAGCCGTAATGTTAAGTCATTGGAAGGGGTCTCAGAAAGGCATTTAAAAAGTTTCCCAGCTGAAATATCCCTTAAAGACCGATAGAAATGCAAATAGGACCAAAAAATGCATCTTTTAACACCAAAATTACATACCTTTCGTGCAGTTTTCTTGGATTTTCATCCCGATTTTTCTTCCCTAAGACTAACATAACTGTTTTCTCGTCAAAAACCATTGTTATGCAGATTTTGCCTCTTGTTAATTTGGAGGGCTTCGGAAATATTTTAAAACACTTGTAGAAATAAAAATATAATAATATCTTAAGAATAAGAATTTTGTAATATTATACTGGCAAACTTAACATTTAATTAAATTAAATTCCTTAGGTGTATAAAACAGAGACAAAACTTACATAAAGTGTTACTTTTATTCTTACATATTTTCGATTTACTAGTGTTTTTTAAAAACATTTTTGCAGTCCTCCAAATTAACAAGAGGCAAAATCTGCATAACAATGGTTTTTGACGAGAAAACAGTTATTTTAGGCTTACGGTAGAAAAATCGGGATGAAAAACCAAGAAAACTGCACGAAAGGTATTTAATTTTGGTGTTAAAAGATGTATTTTTTGGTTCTATTTGCATTTCCATCGGTCTTTAAGGGATATTTCAGCTGGGAAACTTTTTAAATGCTTTTTATAGACCCCTTTCAGTGACTTAACATTACGGCTGGCCAATGAAAACATGGTGCCTTGTTGGTTTACCGAGTCTCCTATGCAATAGCATTACTGGGTCACGTGACGTCCACTCTAATATACTATTAGATCTCTATGCACTGTTAAAAAAACCAGTTCAATATTTCACCAGAATTCTGGTGAAATGCTTGAGATTTTAAGGCTTGCACCAGAATTTCGGTGCGATGCAAAATCGTTGCCACCGAAGAAAATATGGTTTCACCGAGATTACGGTGAAAGATATCAAGGGTTTCGGTGCGGCCTGATTGAACCGAGAATCGAGATTCTTGATCCTCCATCGGCCATTTTGTCGATTTGTTCTCGTGACTCGTGGAAATTAGATTGCTGTGGATTCATTTAAAAAGTAAGTGTTGAGTACTACTATTAAAGTATAGTATGATTTTTATGTTTTTGTTGTTGGCTTAAATTTTATTCTAAGAGATAATTAAATTGGAATAAATAAAAGATAAAAAATTATTCTTAAAGATGCATTAAAACTGTTGTTCTGATTACATTGTAGAAATAAAAGTTTTTGAATACATTTGCTTATGTTAGGATGTTCTGAACGTCAATTTTAATTATTTTAGCTCCAACTAATTTATAAACATATATGCTGCTTATCCATTTATATTTTCTTATATTATTTTCATGTATTGTTCACTTTAGTTTATAACTTCATCACGCTTTAGTTTTTGTAAATATATCTATCCATGTTTCGTTCACCTAATATGGATCGTTGCAATCCCAGGTGATATAGATATTTTTCTTGTTCTATTTGATTTGATTAATTGTAAATAAATTTGATATTCAAAAAATTTGTTACCAATTCAAAAATATTTAATTATGTTGGAAAGATAGAATGTTATGTAAGGAAATTATTGAATTTTTCTTTTTCATCTCTAAAAATATGATATTAAAGTAAACATGAAATTTTATTTATAGAATTCTGATTTGATTTGTTTTGTTGTTTGGATCATTACATTAAACATATCCTTTAACTAATTAGTAGCATTTAAATTAGAATTTCATCTTTCTCTGGCATTAGGAACTAATGAAGTATGTAAAATATTTTCACTCGTTATTTAATTAATATGATTTAAGTGAAGCATTGAAAGAGTTTTTCGTTTTTTATCAAATGCAGTATTCAATGGCTTTCAGTACAAACCCAACTTGTATGTGCTAGTTAATTTTGAAAAAGGATGAGCCTGTTTTTTCGAAAATTGTCCTGTTATTGTGTAAAGGGGAAGAACTACGTTTTGAGTGTCGAACATACCACTCTCACACAGTGTTTCACATTTTAGGCTACAAGTTGTTTGAAATTAAAGTTATAAATATATTGTCATTTACTGATTTTCTAGACAAGTATCCATTTTCAGTTTACAAGTTTAAGGGATATTCTGTTTTAATCCCTAAATACATGATCTTGGATCATTAATTTCTTAGTGTATATACTGTCTATTAGTGTATATATCTATCTTATGTATGTAAGATGACTGTGATCCTAGTCATCCGATGTACGCTGCTTGATGGCTTAAAGATGGCTACTGTCGTGAAAAAAACAAACGTTTATTGCAACAAAATAGGTTAGTGGGTACAGATGAAGGTTAAACGTGATGACTTGTGATTTCCGTGAAGGTCGTGAAGGTCTTCCGTACTCGCACTCCAACCCCACATGTATGTAACTGTTGGAAATTCAAACTGTTCTGATTCTATCCCATGAATAAATTGCTAATTCTTGCTAATTAATAGTTGTTTATGTATATTTTTTAAAACCTATCTTGTTATTGTAGCAATAATTTAGGAATGTTCTGTAATTCAAAGTGAGTACAGAACTCAAGTTATTCCTTATAAGAATCTGAAATAGTTAAAATGGTAAAATCTCTTTACATTATTGGTATTTTGATATGGATTTTTTTTAAATAAATCTAATTTCTTCCAAAAAATTGTTGATATTGTTCATGTTTTATATTCATTTTATAAGTTTGAGAAGTTGGTAAAATAAATTTTCTGTTATTATGAAATTGTATTTTTTAATGACAGAGTATAACCTTGTTATCTCAAAAAGCCTTTTTATAGTACATAAAAAAAATTACCTTGAAATTGATTATTTTTATATTATTCCTTGTTATCTTAGAGAAAAAAATTGGGTTCCTTTGGTTTAGAGATAATAAGGTTATACTTATACACATAATTTAAAGAAAAAAAGTTCAATTTTATAATATAAATCTACATTAGACATAGTCTGACTGCCTGAAAAAAAATTCAAAAGAACTTCAAACCTAAATGATGTGGCACAAACTCTTTTTCAGCTTATATGAATTACCATAATGAAAATAAATGAAATTTTGTGTAAAAAAAAAAATGAGTGTTAAGGAATATGAACAAAATAATTTAAAAAAACTAGTAGGTAAATGCATCCTAATATAATACTAATAAAAACACCTTATTTTCTGTCAATGTAGAGCCGGTGCTTCCGATATCGGCCATCTCGGTTCAAACTTTCACCGTACTACCGGTGCTTCCCATATCGCCTATCTCGGTTCAAACTGTCACCGTATTCCCGGTGCTTCCCGTATCGCCTATCTCGGTTCAACCTGTCACCGCGGACTCGGTTCTTTCCGTATCGTCGATTTCGGTTCAAACTTCTACCTATTCCGCGGTGCTAGGATGGGCACCGAAAACCTGGTGCAACTTTTCGCCACATTTCGGTTGCAGCTTTTTTTGAACCACTTTTAGGTGAAAGGTTGAACTTTTTTTCTAACAGTGTGGGCTAAGCATAAGAATTTAGAAAAGGGACAAAAAAGGCTCATTGGAATGCTTTGATTCAGAAAATTCTTTTTCGCAAACCTTCCTGGTTGTGTGAGGAACAACATGCTAAAATTTTATAACAATCACATTAATAATGTGGGTGCTAGAATCCAAAAACTAAAAACGGGAGTGAATATTCAAGCCCCCGTGCATCCCCTCCAGAATGAAATATCGAAAAATCTAGAAATTACTTTCTTTGATATACTCTCAAGCATAGGCGTAGCGTGACCTAAAATTTTGGGGGGGCACAATTTAAAATTTTTCAAGAACCCAATTTGCATTTGAACCTTACTCTCATAACAACGTCCTTTCTTCAAAACAACTTTTTTCGTATGTATCATAACTTTAATGCGAAACTTTGTTTAAGTGTGTAAAAGTTTTTTAAGATAATGCTTGCTGAAAAGCAAAAAGGGGGGGGGTCTGGGGGTCCTCCCCCAGAAAATTTTGTTAATTTTGGCTTCAAATAGTAGATTTTTTACTCATTTTTGCACAGTTGATACCTTTTAGATTACACCTGTGGCAAGTGCGAGCCACGGGTAGATACCGATCCGAAGGTCATACGACTCAAAAGTATACTCCGGAGTTATAATTGCTTCAGTCGGTATTTATAACCCATTAGATATATCTGACTCTTATAGTGGTGAGTAAGCTCGCCACAGTACTCCCCCTCCAGAATGCAGCTGGGCTGGATTCGTGAACCAAGCTCTCGTGGCTAGGTGAGGGTGAGACGCCGGGAGTGCGGAGCCCATGGCCCATGTTTGAAACTCCCGAGGCGTGAGGTTGCGAAGCCGAGAGCGATGGCGAAGCGCTGCGAACCCAACCACAGCGAAGAGGGTGGTTTGGAGCTGGTGACCATAAGTGGAGGTGGTGAAGGTGCGTGTTCGTATGCCGGGTCACCAATGTGGCAAGTGCGAGCCACGGGTAGATACCGATCCGAAGGTCATACGACTCAAAAGTATACTCCGGAGTTATAATTGCTTCAGTCGGTATTTATAACTATTAGAAAATGAAACGTCCCAATTGAGTAATCAGCAGAGTCAGTGGGTAACCTAGTATTTATTAGAATACTCTTAACTTATACATAAAAGAACAACACATGTGGATCGGATCAGACAGCATCAAGAGCATACACATCATAGAGCATCGAGCATCATCAAGAAACATAACACACAGTCCAACATATATACTAACAGAGATATGACGCAGAAGCCTTCTACGTAAGAACGTAATACAGTTCAGTTCCTTTCTTCCTCTTGTATTGATTTGCATATTCCAACACCCCCCCTCAATACAAGACCACTGAAAAGATACAATGCATGAGAACAAATAAGTTACAACATTAAACAATTTCTTTCAAGTTTATCATATCCAAACACTTATAATGCTTTGTAGCAGGTAACGCTTTTGTAAGCACGTCAGCACACATTTCAGAACTAGAAACCTTTCCTAAATTGATACCTTCATTTTCACTCAGCACCTCTCTTATGAAATGATGCTTTATATCTATATGCTTAGATCTACTGTGATAAGCAGATGATTCAGAAAGTTTTAATGCACCGTTATTGTCCACAAAGATTTTAATATCAGAGAGCAAACCCAACTCAGCTAGTAGTTTCTGAAGATACAAAGCTTCCTTACATCCATCTGACAAACTCATGTATTCAGCTTCAGTACTACTCAGTGCCACGGTCTTTTGCTTTTTAGCTTCCCACGATATGGCACTATTACCCATCAAAAACACAAAACCAGAGAATGATCTCCTATCTTCAATATTGTTTCCCCAGTCTGAATCAGTAAATCCTTTTACACTTGACTCATCATAGTTAAATATTAACTTAAAATTTTTGGTCCTCTTTAAATATCTTAGTACCCTCTTAGCTGCAGTCCAATGAGACTTATCATAACAGGATAGAAATTGACTTAAATAACTTACACTGTAAGAAATATCAGGTCTCGTACACACAGCCAAGTAATTAAGGCTACCAATCAATTCACGATATGGTAATGATTCATCCATAACAACAGCTTTTACAAGTTTCAAACCAACTTCCATGGGGGTATTTACGGTGTTGCAATCCGACATACCAAATCTGTCCAGCACATCATCTATGTATTTACCTTGTGACAATACAATTGCATCATTTGATTGCTCAAATTCAATACCCAAACAAATACTAGCTTCACCTGAATACTTAACGTCCAACTCTTTTTCAAGGTGATCGTGAAGCTTACTTATCATATCAGGATCTTCACTAATTACAAGAAAGTCGTCAACATATACAGTTAGCATAGTAAATAACCCATTCACCTGCAAATGAAACATACAAGGATCACTTATAGTATTCTCAAATCCAAACTTCAATAGAATATCTTTTAACTTTAAAAACCAGCATCTTCCACTTTGTTTTAAGCCATAGAGTGATTTCTTAAGTAAACACACTTTATCACTTTCCTCCAAATCACTTAGCATTTTCTTAGCCTTAAAACACATGACACTATCAGACTCATTCTCAATAATAAACCTTAAACCAACATCAAAATACTTAGGCATTCTCATCATGACAGTTTCATCCAAGGTACCATTTAGATACGCTGTAGTTATATCAAACTGATGTATCTTTAGTTTAAGCTTTGATGCTAAGGCAACCAACAGGCGTACAGAGCTTAGTCTGGTTACCGGAGAGTATGTCTGATTTTGAAAATAGTTAACGTTTGGCACTTGACCAAAACCTTGTGCTATCAGTCTAGCCTTTTTAAGGGTTTTATTTCCAGTAGAGTCCGTTTTGTTTCTCAGAATAAATCTGCTTCCAATTAAATTTGCGTTTGAGTCGATACCCACTGGTCTATCAATAAGGTCGAAAGTATCATTTTTGATTATGCTTACAATTTCAGTAGCTACAGCTTTAATCCAAGAATCAGAATCTTTTGAATTGATAGCATCCTCCAGTGGTATTTCATCAATCGCAATCATACAGTTTTCAACAGATTCACAAACAGGGTCAATATTACAATTAGAGTCACTTACGTCAGTATCAGAACCGGATTCACTTAAATTTTCGTCTAACTCAGGAATAGACACAGTTTGATAAACCTTTTTAGGTCTACCTGGTTTACCAGTTCTTTCCTTCCTCGGTCTACCTGGTCCCCGTTTAACTTTAGTCTCTTCGAGGGAGTCATCCACTTTCTCAGGGGATTTAACTGTATCATTCTGTGGGGAAAAAATCCAAGTTTGAGTCTCTTTTTCAGTTTTTTCAACATCCTCGCTGTAGGGGTCTAAATCTACAAGTTCTTGGTTAGGGGCAAGAAACTTTCTCTCCAAAAACTTAACACTACGGGTTATCTCAATCTTACTTTGGTCTTTTAGATAAACTCTAAATCCTTTTGACTGTTCATCATAACCCAAGAAAGTCCCTTTCAGTCCTCGGGGCTCAAACTTCTTTTTAACTTTAGAGTTATTCCAGACATATGCTTCACAGCCAAATGTCTTAAAGTAACCAACATTGGGGTTTCTACCAAACCATAGTGAGTAGGGGGTTCTACCTCCCAATGACTTTGCGGGGGTTCTGTTTTTAACGTGGTTTGCAGTGGCTATGGCCTCAGCCCAGAAGCCAACTGGCAGACCTGACTGTATCAGTAAACATCTAGCTATATCTAATAACGTACGATTTTTTCGTTCTGCTTTACCATTCTGTTGAGGGGTATGTTTTACAGTTAATCTACGGGCTATACCCAAATCTTTCAGTAAATTCTCAAAACGATTTCCCAAATATTCCGTACCTCTATCAGACTGTATAAACTTGATTTTTCTACCTGACTGCCTTTCCAAGAGATTTTGAACTTCCCTAAAAGCCTCGAATGTGTCGCTTTTATTCTTCAAAAATCTTACCTCAGTCCAGTCCGAACTTTCATCAATAAAGGTGATGAAGTAAGACGCTCCTCCGTTCGATTTCGTTCGGATAGGTCCACATAGATCAGTGTGCACAATCTCGAGCTTTTCCTTGCTCCTGGTGTGAGTATTGGGGAATGACGATCGGCACAATTTTCCTTTTATACACACCTCGCAGTCGAACTCCTTCGGCATGGGCGGCAATTCTTTGATGTCGTTGAATGTGTCGGCCTTGATACCTCGTCTTAGGTCATCAGTACTTGCATGGCCAAACCTACAATGCCACTTCAGGAAATCGGCTTTGCTTGGCGTGTCCAATGAAGAGCTTGCTATTGCAGTTGATTCCCTCGGCTCCACATCCTTTCCGTGGTTGGCAAAACTGGGATTCATACTCTCATTTCCAGTTTCGAAGACTTCCAAACAATAAAGATTTTCCCTTCTCCTTCCTATGATCACGTCTCCAAACTTGTTTCTCAATTTCACTTTTGTCTTGTCAAAAGTCGCTGTATATCCTTTATCGCAGATCTTCGCTATAGAAAGGAGGTTGTTCCTCAGGCTAGGAACAAGCATTGCATCCTGCACCATCATTTCTTGTTCTCGACCGTTTACTTTGGTGATGATCGCAGCATCGCCAGCTCCATGTATTTCAGTACAACTGTCATCGGCCAAGTTGAGGTTTCGCAATGGTGTCTTCTCCAATCTCGTGAATATTTCCTCTCTAGCTATGAAATGTCCAGAAGATCCTGAATCCAGGACAAACAATCCACTCGTCTTTGTAGAGTTTCGGTAGACGGAATCACACTCGGCAATAAAGCCGCTCCTTGGTTTTGATCCAAACTGCCCGCTCGGGCACTTGTTTCTGAAGTGTCCAGGTTTCTTGCAGTTCCAGCAGACGCGTTCACTCGTTCCAGGTTGAGCAGGATAGGATCTTTGGGAGTAATCCTCTCTTCTCTTCAGTCTAGGTCTTCGGAAGTTTCTTCTTCTTTCAGTCGCAGCAAAATATGCTCCAGAAATGCTGCTTTGCATCCCGATCTTTCTCGCGTTGAACTCTTCCGTAATTTTGATACGCAAACTTTCCGGTTTCGGCAATTCATCTCTTGATTCGATCGCTACACGAAAGTTGTCGAATTGTCCAGGTAAACTGTATAGTAGCATGATCGTCAGCAGGTCGTCATCTATACTGATCTGTAAATCTTGCAGCTGATCCACCAGGTTGAAGAAAGCATTCAGGTGATTTCTGATGTCAGGCTCGTCGTTACGCATCTTTAGTTGCAGTAGAGATTTCAACAGTGTAGCTTTTCTCGCAGGTCCAGTTGACTGGTAGATTTCCGATAATTTAGTCCAGATTTCCTTTGCGGTTCCACAGCTCTTTACTTGCTTCAGTTCGGATGGTTGAATTGCAAGGATGATGTCCGACATCGCTTTTTGGTCTCCAATCCTCCACTTTGCTAGTTCCGCAGCATCTTCAGGTGGTTCGTCAGTTACGTATTTGTAGCCATCACTCTTTATAAGTACCGCCTTTATTTGAATAATCCAGGTCTCGTAGTTTCCCTTATCCAGGAGCTCTATCTTGGCCGCGGTTGCGCTCATCGTTGAAGCCATCATCAATATTCCTCAGTTCCAACTCGATGATCAAGCAAATTCAATCCAGATTCCGCGTGACAGCTAACTCTTATCCGATCCACAGTTCTCTTCCAAAGTTAAAGGTTTAGGGACTGGGCCCATAACCTATTAGAAAATGAAACGTCCCAATTGAGTAATCAGCAGAGTCAGTGGGTAACCTAGTATTTATTAGAATACTCTTAACTTACACATAAAAGAACAACACATGTGGATCGGATCAGACAGCATCAAGAGCATACACATCATAGAGCATCGAGCATCATCAAGAAACATAACACACAGTCCAACATATATACTAACAGAGATATGACGCAGAAGCCTTCTACGTAAGAACGTAATACAGTTCAGTTCCTTTCTTCCTCTTGTATTGATTTGCATATTCCAACAATAACCCATTAGATATATCTGACTCTTATAGTGGTGAGTAAGCTCGCCACACACCTAAAGAGGATAACATTGTGTGTGTACTCTTCAGAATTTTTAAGATAAAAACAATATGGTAAGTAACTATGAGAATTTCGGAGGGATTTTTTTGTATACTTGAATGATATACTGTAAAAGGGGGTGAATCGGATCACTATGAAAATTAGAACTGCTGCCAAAAATTTCTCAATAAAGATTTTGGAGTGCTTTAAAAAGAAAATTTCGAGTCCTAATTAATACTTTTAGATCTTGTTGAAAAAATTCAAGATTGCAAAGAAACTTTCGAGAAAATTGGGAGGCACCAAAAATTGAGGTAAAGAAGTTATTTTCTTGGTGAAATGAACTTAGTTTTGACAGCCAGGTTTTTGTGATTTTTTTTGCATTCAACTTCAAAGACATGGCGGACCCAAAGTATGATAGTAAAATATTTTTTGATGACTGAAACAATTTCTAAATAATGTGTAGAATTGGCCAGAGTTCATCCTGATTCTATAACTCTAATGCAAGTGGAGTTATGATTTAAAAAACTTTCCCCGACAGTGATCCGATTCACCCCGTTTTACGGGTAATAAAGGTTAAGATCTTTTCAAAGTAGCATTCGAATTATGTCCTACGTAATGTAAAGATTTTACATTTAAATGAGAAAAAAGGGGGTCACCTCCAGAAAATTTTTGAAAATTTGTCTCTAAAAGTAAAGTTTCAGCTTATTTTGAAACCTCTAGAATTTAAAAGGGAAGTATCATAAATATACGCTAAATTTTCAAAGGGGGCTGATGGGGATCCTCCCTCAGAATTTTTTTTAGATTATTTCTTTTTAAACTATAGTGTTTTATCTATTTTGAAACCTTTTGGAGAACACCCAAAAAAGAACCGTTTCTTCAAAACTTCAAAATTTTCAAGGAAAAACACAATAAAACAAACAGGTGATAAAAGGGGATTTAGGAGTTCTCCTCTTTAAAATTATCATTAAAAAAAGTGTTTTTCGGGGCCCCCCTGGACCCGCCCATGGCTTCTATAACCTTAAACGGCATGAGAAATGAATGACAGTTTTATTACCTCAAATAGCTTAAAAAATCTGGAATGAAGAAACTTGAAAATAAATTTACATTTTTAGCTTTCTGATTTTTGGGGGAAAACTTTCGATTTTTTCGTCGATTTCGGAGAATGAAAAAAATTTGTTCACTGGTTGGGGGGGGGCACGGCCCCCCCCCCCCTGTGCCCCCCCCCCCCGACGCTACGCCTATGCTCTCAAGAAGGTATTACCAACAGTTCACTTCGTTATATCGATTTCTCGGTATTGTTGTCTTTGAAAATGTAAAAGTTGTTTCGAAAAATCCCATCTTAGTGCGCGTATGCATCGTAAGGTCTTCGACTCTACCAAGTTTCGAGTCTTTAGCCCCGGTAGATTTTGCTGTGGGTTGGTAAGTGAGTGAGTGAGTGGTAAAGGTCTTTTATTATTATAGATACGCCTCACATCAGTTACAACATTTGAAAATAGCCTTGTGGACGCACTGTTAGTATTTCTCTGTGGCCGTTTCCGGCATTTGATCTTTCTTACCAACATGACGAGGGGGATAGAAAGATTATTCTGTGTATGGAAAAGATATTGGGAATGATTTATTAAGCCGCGTTTACAACAAAGTCTTCCACTAAGTTTTACACAAGTTGCGGCAATTTGTTGCTTTTTCTACAAAATATAGCAACTTTTTCTGTCTTCCACTAAATTTTGGTTTCCCGTGGAGTGTTGGTATGATCAAAGAAAGTTGACTACTAAAAGTGGAAGATTTGTTACTGCGCGCTTTGCGCTAGCACTACCTACAAATTGCTAGCGCAAAGCGCGCCAGTAACAAATCTTCCACTTTTAGTTGTCAAGTGGAGAACTTCTTCGTCCGACATCCTTGGCTCTACTGCCGCCTTTCGCGCCAATTCTTTGGCAACAAGTTTTCTTCTTGTTGCTCTAAATTTAAGAAGAGCAACTTCTAGTTTTCTATAAAAAATATTCCACTTGTTTCTCTAATTTGAGAAGAGCAACTTTTAGTTGACAACTTTTAGTTTTCTACAAACAATGTTTCGTCAACTTTTAGTTGTCAACTTTGGTGTAAACGCGGCTTTATATTTCATTTGATATTTTTTCATCTTTATATTCGAATTCAGTGCAGCATTTTCACAAGAGGTTCATGTGCTCTTATGGACGAGCCGCCACTGCTCTTATGTCTTTGAATGATATTTAATTTAGAAAAAAACTTTTTTTAAAACGTGAAAAAATTTTGTTTCATTATAAAATATGGCGTCAGTTGGTCGTTGTAATTGGTTGCATAATAAGTTGTTTACAGTACTTGCTTTGTAACTTCAACCTTATCTATAATCTAAAAAAAATGGAAATATTTTAAAATTGAGAATTTTTAAAAAAAGTTCTGATGGCTTACTGCAAATCCTCAAAAGAATCCGAACTGTTTGATACCAAAAATGTGTTATACGGATCAGTAATATAAAAGAAAAATTTTTCTCTGGAATCCTTTCACCCAAAACTTTTTTTTTAGAACTGAGATTCTTTAACAAGTACATATCAACTTGTGAATAATAAAATCAGCTCTCCCGTAACCTTTAAATTAAATGATAAAGGGTTATTACCCTTTTATTGAGAAACTGTATCTTATGTACCACTAACTTTAGATAAAGGACCAGACAGTGCACCAGTCAGCAGAGTCCTTGGTCCGGATGACCCAGGTCTGTTCCCGATCAAACTTCGCTTCGGTACCATCGAGTGCGGATCGTTTTGTACCGATCGAGCACCAAGTCTTTGTGAACTTGTTTATACAGATGCTAAAGAACCACGATATTTTAGTACCTTAAAAGGTATGTTTTTTTCGTTTGTGGTTAATTTAAGGCTAACATGAGTAATTTATTAAAATTCATTAGTTATTATAAATTGACCTGTGAAGGATACTTTTAGGAATCGGATTTGGACCTCTCTGGTACTTACGGATTAGATGGGTGCAAATCTTGTCAATAGGACTTCATTTGCGAAATTTTACTAACTACACATACCTAACAATCATAACCAAAATTGAAACAACACTGCAAGTTGAGATATTTTGATTGTTTTTATGTTTGATTTTTTTTTCAGAACATTTGGAGTTTACATCCGGCTAATCCTAAACTGCCTTTTTTTGTTCAAATGAGTGAAAATTTACATCGTTTTTATAGAAATTCTTTCTTACATTTCGAGTAAAATAACCCTTTTCTTTACTCTGAAATTTTAAAATTCAGTTGCATAAATGGTGATCATTTTTATCATTATATTTTTCTTCTGACTGTTTATTTTCATGTTTTCATCATTAAGTACATTTCTGTTATAAATTTATAGCGTAGAAAATTGCAGATTTTTCGTGAAAAATTTTGGGTAAATGAATTTTTTCAAAGAATAAAATATACTTTCCCATATTTTATGGTAGTATAATACCTTTTTCAGCCGGAAATTCTTTACACAATTCTTCACCATATTTCGAACATTTCTGCAATTTACAATAATATCCATTATTCGACAATAGATAGTTAATTCTGCGTTTATGTGCTGCTTTTCCAGAAAGTTTTCGAATTAAAAATTGTCTTACTGCACATTCAACTTTTCTTCTTCTCGAGACGTCTCGCTCCTCAAACATATCGACTAGGCACAAAATGCTGCTGAAACTCCGCAGTTCTAATCACGAAAATCTGCTGTGGGTTGCTGACGAAGCCACAAATACTTCATAAAAACCGGCTGCGGCCACTGACCATCCACTCCAAAATGTTGTGGAAATTTCTCCTCTCCCTGTTGGCCTTCTTCAACCCCCATCGACGTCACAACGACGTCGCTTGGGAGAATAGAGACCCTGTGGGTCCCATCAGTGATTCTGACATCCGTGAGTCTCATTTTCAAATATTATTCTAGACTTTATTTCGGTGTCAAAAATTTTTGAATACTGAGTCCATCCAATGGTGTGGTTAGAACAATAAGGAAGAAAGTGAAGCATTATTTAACGAGTCCCATTTCATATTTATCTTTAAAGAAACTATGAAATATAAATTAATTTGACACCTTTGGAACTAGAAAAAATCGTTCATGATCAGAAAAAGATACTCTCAGTCATATCCTCAGTATTATTTGCTCATCGCTATGAGGGAGAAAATTTTCAGAAAAGTTAAGAACAAATTCTAAAAACAACAAAATTTTATGGATAGTTTTAATTAAGGTTCTTTAATATTAAGTGGTAAAACGCAGTATCTATATCTATCAATGCCAAATACCGCTGACTGACTGACTGACTGGTAAGTAAGGAACACTCAACACGAAATCTCCGAAACTACTGGACCCAGAGGCTTGAAACTTGACAGAGACGTTCCTCTCAGCTATGCGACGCGCACTAAAGAAAGGATTTTAAAATCCAACGACTCCTTCCCTGTTTTTCGGCGCTTTTTCGACTCCGTTTTTCCCATTGAAATAGCATTGTGCATTTTTGAAATTCATAAATTGCAGTAGGTTTATTTCTTTATAATATTATATCTTTATAATATTATTATAATTTATAATAAAGTATGGTATCGGTATCCTATTATCTATTAGCAATGATAAAATTAAGATAGGTATCAAAATTATTTTATCTCTCTAGATATTTCTCGATTTAAAAAAAATACCTACCACCTTAGATTTAATTAGGTATATATCGTTAAAAGGACCCCTAATCTAGCCATACTTTTTCAGTTCAGGCCCGTAGAGCTCTTCATGGAGTCCATTATGGAGGTGACATGATTTTCGACGGAGACATCCCGGATGTAAGTGTTCCTTTGATCACATTTTTCGCTTTAATTCCTGTTGTCTTGGAAAACTTTTCTTTATCCCCCTTAATCTTTTAATAGAATTGTGTAACATGTTTACGAGGTAAGACAGGATTTGCTTAGGATAATTGTAAAAGGAAGTGTTGCGAAAAAAAAATGTTGTAGTAATTACAATATTTATCTTAAAAAGTACATACTAATACATTTTTTTTAATTTTTACTTTTAGTTTCGATGTTAACCTTATATTTTTAATATTTTTTGTAATTTGTTAAGATTCTTCTCAACTCTTATAAAACTAAAATTTTAGAGTTCTCTTAAAATAATTTATTTGTCTTTTCTTAGGAAGTTAGGATTATGCATCTTCATCTGTTCCACTTAATCTCATTGTTCTCATAGATATGGAAATATTCTGTATAATACAATAACATAATGATACCATACTGGTTAGATTACGTGCAGTCAACCACGCTAGCAGTCAGTGCACTGTACCTTCTGATGCCGAGTTCGATTCTTGGCCTTGCCCTGGGTTTATTTTCTCTCTTTTTGTATCAGTAAAATTTCTGTTTGTGTCTGTCTTACTTGACGAAGGTTTATCAGCGGATCCTTGTATCAAACACACAAACCGGAAAATATAAGTAAACCAAATCCCAATCCAGTAATATAGAACAGGGTTTTTTGTTTAGAATTTTGTTTAGGAATTTTATTTTTGTGGGAATCTTTCTTCTTATGGTTATAGTTTCTAGTACCATTGATGGTTTTCAAAACACGAAGATTCAAGATGTTATCTGATTTCTGGAGAGGTACTATAATTTATTCTATTTCATTCACCAGGCTGGAATCAAAGACACTAATCTGAGATGGCCTGGATATCCTGGAAAAGGTGTTGTCCCTTACGTCATCGATTCTTCTTTGAGTAAGTACAAACTTCTTCATGTATTCGGTATTATGTTTTGTTATGTTGTATTCAATTCCCTGGCTATACGTAAAATGTGTATGTGTGTGGTATGTGAAGTAAATAACTTTTACAGTAAAAGGTTTTTATTGATCATCTTTATGTCTTTATATCAATTTACAATAGTAGTTCTTTTAAACTCCAGGACGACATTATGGTGAAATTATGGTAAGTTTAAAATATGTCTGACAAGTTGTGCGCTTTAAAACACTGATTTTGAACCTATGTTAGAGAAGGTATTCTATAGTGGAGTCCGCTTTGTAAACCTCAGTTAATCTTTCGATAATCTCAAAGAGAGTTAACCCTGTAGTAAGTAATAGTATAATTATGTTAAAAGGAATAATAACTTTCAGAAAAAAATTTTTTGTTCATAAGGATTTATTGTTTTCTAATTAAGATAATCATATATCAGTTTAATTTTTTGAAAGGTTTATAGCATTAAATATGCTGACTTCCCAATTTTCAGACCAGCACAAAGATCTGATCCTTCGTGCCATGGACCAGTATCACAAGCTGACCTGCATTCAATTTGTTCCCAGGAAGAGTGAAAGGAACTACATCAAGCTCGTCAAAGGAAGCGGGTAAGTCCTAAAGAAAATTGATAATATAATACAACAGAATGTTCTTAAATGTTCCCCTGTTTCATCAATGCCTTCTTCCTCTCCTTTCAGCTGCTCTTCTTACGTGGGCAACATCAACCGTGGAGGCCAGACTGTCAACTTGGGACGAGGCTGTGAGTACATCGGTACCATCGTGCACGAGTTGGGACACGCCATCGGGCTGTACCACGAGCACCAGAGGTCCGACAGGGACACGTACGTCACCGTCTACAGGAACAACGTCACAGATGGTAGGTCATCTGGAAAATACCTACGTTCGGATGAAAAAATTTTAAATTCCAGTTTATTTTATATATGTAAAAAATGCTCCAATCCCAGATAGCACGTATGCTTGCTTCAAGTTTGAGATTTCCTGTAAATATGGTTGAAATTTCAAACTTGTAGAAACAAACTTACTTCAATCAATTTTTAAGCTGGGTGTTTCAAGATTGGAGTTTATCAAACTTAGTTCAATCATTTTTCAAGCAAGGGATTTCTTGCTTGGGTAATAAAATATTTTTCAATCATTAAAATTGGTTGAAAATCCAAGCAAATCACAATCTTGAATTTATCAAATTTAGTTCAATCATTTTTCCTGCAAGGAATTTCATGCTTGGGTAATAAAATATTTTTCAATCATTAAAATTGGTTGAAAATCCAAGCGAATCACAATCTTGAATTTATCAAATTTAGTTCAATCATTTTTCCTGCAAGGAATTTCTTGCTTGGGTAATAAAATATTTTTCAATCATTAAAATTGGTTGAAAATCCAAGCAAATCACAATCTTGAATTTATCAAATTTAGTTCAATCATTTTTCCTGCAAGGAATTTCTTGCTTGGGTCATAAAATATTTTTCAATCATTAAAATTGGTTGTAAATTCAAGCGAATCACAATCTTGAATTTATCAAATTTATTTCAATCATTTTTCCTGCAAGGAATTTCTTGCTTGGGTAATAAAATATTTTTCAATCATTAAAATTGGTTGAAAATCCAAGCAAATCACAATCTTGAGTTTATCAAATTTAGTTCAATCATTTTTCCTGCAAGGAATTTCTTGCTTGGGTCATAAAATATTTTTCAATCATTAAAATTGGTTGTAAATTCAAGCGAATCACAATCTTGTGTTTATCAAATTTAGTTCAATCATTTGTCCAGCAAGGAATTTTTCTCTTGGGTAATAAAATATTTTCCAAAGCGAAACACAAGCTTGATGAAAAATGGGGCCTGATTTTTTAAAGTAGCAAATAAAAATGTTGATCCGATTTTGAGTTTTTTCTCAAATTCCATAATTATCAATTTTAAACCCTAGTTGAAAAACTATTTCTCTTGGGGTATTTTTAAAGTTTTTTCTTATCTTTTAATACTTTAGAGAAAAAAATTTAGAAACATAATTTTTACTAGCTTTGGATAATTTATTTGTAATCAGCATTGAAAAATAATCTAACCTGACGGGCTTTCGATAGCGCTGTGACGTATTCAATAAAATATCGCCAGTAGCATGGCCTAAGACGTGTATTAGAATAGAATATAAATTTTTTATTAAAAAAACACAGCAAAAAAATAAAACAAATTACAAGAGATAAATCACAGACAAAAAAGCAGAAAAACGAACACACACTTACATGGAAAAAAATAAGTTTTGAGCACCAAAAGAGCACAGAGCTCGTCCTCGGTACCCAGTACCAGTTTCTTTGTTACGGTAACGAAGCATCGCTGACTAATTAACTTAAATAATATTTCTATTTCATTGTGTCCTGCTATACAATTATATACTCCAGATTTAAATTCAGTTTTACTATTAGTGGTTTTAAGGGCTTAATTTATTTTATTAAACAGGTAGGGACCCAGAAACGCGAGATTTATAAAAGATTTCTATTAGACTTTGGACTTTGGTATTAAATAATTTTCTTGCGAATTTCTAAGCGAAAAGTTACTAGTTTTGAATTGATAAAAAAACTTATTGAAAATGAACACAGAAGTAAACGAAAAATATACATAATTCTCTTACAGTCAAAATAGGCTTTAATAAATAATTATTTTTTGTGTGAGATAAGATTTTATTCTGCAAGTCGACGGTTCGGCCGTTTCCAAAACACCAACAGCGGGAAAAAATCCTGTTTGCCTTCCCCCCGCGCTCCCAGAGAATGTCGTTTCGTTATCTCAGTGGGCAGTGGGGATCGCGTTCGCCCGGCGCGGCGTCCATTTTCGAGATTGACTGATTACGGGTGTCTCCGAAAATTTGTTTTCTCACAGCTCTTTCAAGGGAATCTTCTCGATGAAGAAATAAGATTATTAACAAAATTAATCATACAATGGACATCATGGTATTTTGGGATACTTAATAAAATATTAGTTGTGTTTTTTAAATTACCAAGATTGTTTTTTGTATCTCAATATAAATATTTGTTTTGATCAGAATTTATTTCCAAAATATGACCTCCTGGAACTAAAATGTCATTGTGCTTCAGGGACATAAAGATTTAAAATTGTCAAATATTATGAATCATTCGGGATATTTTTGGCTTTTCTTTATTTCCAGCGTTTTAGTGTAGTATAGATCTCTTATACATCTTTCAATGCAGAAAATCCAAACTCACAGTACTATTAAGATAAACAAAAGGCAAGAGAAATAGCTTTCATACGGACGGTTTATATTTTTTTTATGACAAAGGGAAAACACTTCTAAAGCGTTTTTGTAAAGGATAAACGTTAAAATTTATCTTATATCAAATCAAAGAACTGATCTGTTATCTAATTCGGGGTATTTTGAAAACTAAAAATGAACAGACTTGCAATCGTCTCTATTCAATAATTACGAACAGATTCGTATTCGTACATTTGCATCGAATGCATTAATTTTTGAAAGAGAATTTTGTCCATAGGTATGCACCAATCTTGTCTAATAGGACGATATTCTCAGATGCAGTGTTATTCCTAGGATTTTTTTAGAGGAGTAAAAATACTCCTTAACTTCTTTAGGAGGAGTGAAATTGAATTATAAGGAGTGAAATACAGAAATAGCATGAACATTGTACAGAGACACAAAAACCTTCCTAAGAATCAGAACAATAAATGACATAAAATTACTATGGCTGTATGAAAACACAATTAAATAGTATAAATAGGGTGCCGTGGCTTTTGGCAAGTGGCTTTTTCTAGAAGTAGGGCGAAAATGTCTTCGCTGAGATCTGTTAGTGTTTTGAGTAGAAAAATATTTGTTGATTTCGGTGGGGCCCGCGGTGCATTTTTTAAGCTAAACCTTTGTGAAAAATTCAAAGATTGAAAATACTCCTCTCTAGTTTTTTTTAAAGAGTATTTCCGATTTTCAAAGAGTGAAATACTCTCTCCGAGGAGTTAAAAATATCTCTGCTCAGATGAGTGTAGAAAACCTAAATTCAAAGATTTCAATACTTCAATTAAGTCCGTAAGAAGAATAATTGATAGGATTTAATTAATCCAATATCTCAATCGAATATTATTCTAATAGAAAAGTAAACTGTTGAAAGCACAATGAGAAAATGCGTTTATTGGGAGAATTTTATGGTGTATTTCGACCAATCAAATGCTCAAACGATCGATCACCGTATTTTACCATTTCCGGAATTTCTATTTTATATATTAAGAAGAGCCAGTCTAAGAGACTAAACTACAAAATACTTCAGTCGGAGCATACCTATTAATAATTGATAGGATTTAATTAATCCAACATCTCAATCGAGTATTACACTTATGGAAAAGTTAACTGTTGAAAGCAGAATGAGAAAAAGCATTGCTTGGAGGATTTTTATGGTGTAACAGCCTATCTAAGAGGCTAAACTACAAAATTTTTCAGTCGGAGCATACCAATGAATAATTGATAGGATTTAATTAATCCAGCATATCAATCGAATATTATGCTGATAAAAAAGTAAACTGTCGAAAGCACAATGGGAGAAGATGCTTTGATTGGGGGATTTGTATGGTGTAAGAGAGTGTCTAGAGGCCATACTACACAATTTTTTATATTACCCAACCCATACATTTTGAGTAAATTAAATAACATCCATTTATTCGTCAAAGCAAGTTGTTTGGGGGATTTTTCCTATAGTCTATATCTATATCCCTTTGTGTGGATTGCACTCAAAGAGCATAATGTTAAGAATGTTAAAATAAAACAGTATAGTGGAGGTCCAGAAAAATTTTGGAAATTTACCCCTAAAAGTAGTGTTTTGAACTCATTTTGAGACCCTTTAGGTAACACCAATGTGGACTACTCCTTGAAAGTCACAAAATTTTCACGGGAAAAAATAGTACAGCAGATTTCGAGAACTCATTTTTAGACCCCTTGGGTTGTTTGTAAAGACACAATTTTCAAGGAAAAAAACACATTAAAAATTTATGTCAAAATTTCGGGAGGGGTTTGGACCCCTAACCCCCCCCCCTTGGATACGGCCCTGCAGGGTGTCAGTTACTGGAAAAATATTAGATTTTAAAAATTAAGTTGCACAGCAACATTCTACAAATAGCTCTTACCATATTTGCTAGAATTTTCATACAATTACCTTGAATTTCACAAAAACACCAGTAACTGACACTCGTGTCAGTTGTTTGGATCCAGTAACTGATTGAAATTGATTGTTTGGAATTGTGAAATTGATTGTTTGGATCCAGTAACTGACACCCCATTTTAAATAAATAAATTAGTACTTTTTTCAAAAATAACTACCCATTTAGCATGATTTATTACAATTATCAATTGCATGTTAGTTCAAATAGGTTTCAAAAGGAAATTTTGCTTAATTTTAGACTAAACAAAAATGCATTCCCTTAATTTCAGCTTTTCAGCATTAAGCCAACTAATAATCGTTTCTTGACACTAAATGGGAATTCTCAATTATTAAAAATTGATGGAAAATTAAATATTGCATAAAGTTAAAAATAAACGTCTAAATTATTAAGAAAGGCCATCATTTCAGTTACTGGTGCCCTGTCAGTTACTGATGCCACTACCCTATTTCGTTATTTTTGGAAATTTATCAGAACACTTGTCACTTGCGCCCTAATCCTAAAGAACCTATAATTTACTACACACAGTTAAATTTTTGGTAATTTTCTTAATGAAATTATGTTTAACTGCAAAATTTAATATTTTTAAAAGCCTTGTTTTAATTGTCAAATTTTAAAAATTTCCTGATAATACACCCCAGACCCCTTTCTTTAGAGTGAGACTCAAAACTCCATATACAATTTAAAACTTTAATGCGATGATGTTCTCGTACAACCTCTTAATTTTCTAAAAAAGCTTCATTTAACCTTTGCATGCAATTCATTTTATAAGAAAAAAATACCTTGCTGCAGCCCTGTAAAAAGAAAAGGTGTGGAAAAGATTGAGAAACATAAATTTAAATGTTTTTCGCTGGTCAATTTAGTTTCTGAAAAAATTTATGCCTTAACTGAAGATTTTGTAGTCACAATGTTCAAAAGTTTAGGTACCCCTGCAGTATGGGATGTTTATTTATCCGATTCAATGTGGTAATTGTGTAGGTGTTTTTAATGGACTTTTTAGCATTAAAGATACATATTTCTTAAATTAAAAGTTTTCTAAATCAGGGGTTCCCTAACTTTTCCGTGTCACGGGACATTGAAAAAATTGAACTTTCTCACGGCACTTCAAAAATATATCAATGTGATGTATTATTTATATTTTTATGTACCAGGTGTTTCCCAAACTTTACAACTTAATTTTTTACAGGACCCCAGATTTATAAAATCTATCGGACGTATTATCTTATAATTTTTTGCTTCCTATAGTAGAAGACGGAAACTTTTCAAACCCACCCCTGTACTTTTGTGCCCTACTTCTTAATTACTCTTTAAATAGTTAGTAGTATGTATTAATAAAATATCCCTAGATACGAAGTATTTTTAAACAGAGCCCCTTAACTTTAAAATTATTCCAATTTACTGAACAAATAACACAATTTAGTGGTTTTTTCTATTTGCGTCAATCGGCTTTAGATTTTTTTCCTACACCCCCCAAAAACAGACAATGAGCATTACCCCACCGTTCCACTGTGTTGCTATCAAGATGTCGTTGGTCCTTATTGCCCTGTTATTGGCCATCTCTCCTTTCCCTCCTGTTTGACCTTTCTCACCCCAGCCCACCTTGGCGCTCGGCGGCCGGCGTCTGAGCGTCTCCATGTGGCTCGTGTTCAGATCCACTTGCAGTGCAGCCTTGCAGCTAGGGTGGAAGGGTCTCTCTCTGGCCGAGATGATGCTATGGTACTATTTTATCCCTGTTTTCTCTTTCTTAGTTGCAGCCTATTTACCTAATTATATTTTCTCTTTCAGGAGTTAACAAGCCATGTAATATTTTTCTTGAATATAATTCACATTTTAATTTTCAGATGGAAAATGGGATCCTAGGAATCATATTCCATTAACAATTTTTCTGCTTTTAGTAATTTTAGAAACGTAATTTCTTTTAGATGTCTTTTTAGATTGTACCTGATGCGATAGTTATACAGCTTCATTTAAGAAAAGTTTCATTAATTTTTTTAATGTTTCTTAAATTATGTTTTTTTCACTTTCAGTATAGTTAACAAGCCCTGTTGTAGTATATTCGTCATTAACGCAATACTATTTGTTGCTAATCCATTAACAATTTTTCTGCTTTTAGTAATTTTAGAAACGTAATTTCTTTTAGATGTCTTTTTAGATTGTACCTGATGCCGATAGGGATACAGCTTCATTTAAGAAAAGTTTCATTCATTTTTTTTAATGTTTCTTAAATTAATATTTTTTTCTCTTCCAATAGTTAAGAAGCCCTGTGGTAGTATATTCGTCTTTAACGCAATGCTATTTGTTGGCAGCCTTCAAATTCATCAGTTTTAATTAATTTTCGGTTATTTTTCAGATTAGACTGTGAAAAGAAAAGAATATTTAGCCATTTTTCTTTAATATTCAAGCAAGTTTCTTTCAGCTTCTGCATTTGATAAAAACTATTTTAAGAATTTTTTTTTTACAGAGAAGTGTATTTGAACGGCTGTAGAACTGGTAATGATTCAGCTTGTAGCTTTATACAAGGAAAAACAGTGTTTAAGTACCAATATTATTGTAATTCTTTCATAATTTATTGATATTTTTTTCAGTTAGGTCCGATCGAAAAAAGTAACAAAATTATTATGGTATCATGTATTTTCTTATTTTAAAAGTACTAAAATATTTTGATTTTTTTTCCAAGGAATTTTATAGAATTTATGAGTTATCTATTTTTTTAAATTATTTTTTATGAGATATCAATGTACTATTGCGTATTACAAAAAATTGTATTTATTGCTTGTGAAAATGTACTCAATAAAAAATAAAGTTAAAAAAAAACTGAGTACCACCCGCATTATAACGCGGGAGGGAAAAGTAAAACAAAAAAAAAAGAAAGAAAACTAAAATTGAATAAGCATTATTCAGGCTTGAACTAAGCAATAACTGAAACAAAATTTTCAAACTTGGAAAATCATTGAAATAATCAGCTAAAAAATGGGTTAAATTTTCAAGCTTAAAGGTGACCAGAAATTTCAATTTTGGAAAATCATTGAAACTTCTATCTTGAATACTGCTTACCTTTAAGCATGAAAATTCAATCCTTTTTTAGATAGGATTCAAGTTTGCCGTGTATACTTTAAATACAGCTAAACTACAGCGTTTTTCAAATTTGGAAAATCATTGAAACTTCTATCTTGAAAAATGTTACCTTTAAGCATGAAAATTCAATCCTTATTTAGATATGATTCAAGATCGCCGTGGTACAACTATACACATTAAATACTGCTAAACTACCGTATTTTTCAAGTTTGATTCAGGTTTATCAAGCTTGAGCGCTTAAGTTTGATTCAATCTTTTTTCAATCTTTCTGTGCTATCTGGGATTTATCCAAATATTTGGATACCAAAAAAAAGGATGTCTAAACCACAGAGCAGAGAAGTCCACCGCCATAGGCGGTAATGGGAAGAAGAAAAAAAGCATGAAATATTGTATAAGTTAGGGGCTACATATTTTGGTGCTGGGATCGCGTCACGTCACGAGAGGCGGAGAAAAAGCTTGATCCTCCAATAGCCCTCCGAAAGGACAGATTGAATGATCGCGTCACAGCCAATCACAGCTTTGACCACCAAAATGTTCTGCCTACCTCTCTGTCAATCACTGAATTTCCCGTGATGCCCTTTACCTTTCACAGAAATTTGAAAATAACCTTGTGGACCATCTGTTAGGATTTTTCTCTACGGTTAAAACTTACGAAATTTAGAAAGAAATTTAAATTGTTTTTATTGTATAAATATTTCTCACAATGTTAAAATGCGATTCTATATTTATCTGGTGTATCTATATTTACCTAGATTCAATGCATGTTTTTTTTGCACTCAACAATTACTAAAATCATGGGTAACTAGGGATATTGAATTTCAAAACCACAAATTTTGCGTAATTGAAGGTCTACAGTTTTTTGAGTTCTTGTGTTTAGAGACCCTTTATAAGGGTTATCTCTATATATAATAGGGTCTCTATTTGTGTTATAAACAATAGAGAGGAATTCTTAATTCAAACCAAAACGGACAAAAATCCGGTTTTGGGCTTGGTGGACCATTATGCATTATTATACAGGATGTTTCAAAAGTCCGTTTCACGGCTTTTATTATGAAACAACTTCTCCTAGGGTCATGAAAGTATGGTCTATACGCCTAAGTAAGTGACCAAGTAATATCCATTTGGATTACTTACAGCACGCCTTTTAGCGAATTAAAAATGTAAAAAAATTAATTAAAAACTAAAGGAAATAGAGCAGAAACCTCAATGATAATGCAGTTGCTATTATTATGAAAATCTCACTGAAAGAAATCATGAACATATTATGAATATTCGAGGAAAAATAGCACCTTTTTCAGGCCTCAAATGAGAAAAAGTTCACGAGTTTTTCGTTTATTTTTTTACTATATTATGTCTCCATTTACCTAAAAAAACATAAAACTACTTTAATAACACTGAAAAACTTGCAAATTTGTGAAATCTTTTCTTTTTTGAGGCCTTAAAAAAGTGCTATTTTCCCATGCTAATATCTCCGTGAATATTCACGATATTTTCATGATTATTTTTAGTGAGTTTTTCATAATATTAGAAACAACATTCTCATTGAGGATTTTGCTCTATCTTCTTTAGTTTTTTTTTAATTATTTTTTCACTTTCTTATTATGCCTCTAGGGGTGCTATAATCCATCTCAATGGATTCAGCATGGGCAGCAGGGACTTATGAAACACCCTGTATCCTGTACGCTACTGCTAGGTAGTTAACACAGGTACTCTACTAATGCTACTGTGTCCCGAAATTCACTTCTTTTCTCGTTCACAGGCCAATTCCACAACTTCGACCGCACTGAAAAGAACAAGGAGCTTATCTTCACCACTTATGACTACAGCTCTATCATGCACTACGGTAACTACGCCTTCTCAAAGAATCCCAGAAGCCTCATGACCATGGAAGCCAAAAACGGACAGAAGCTGCTTGAGCCTTACGACAAGCCCGGTTTCACCAACCGAGACATCGACATGATCAGGAAGCTCTACCAGTGCAAATAAACTGATAAAACTGTACATTTTATTTAATTATTTATTACTTTTACAATAAAAAAAACACAAATGAAGAGGTAATGGTGTTCTTTCATATTTTATTATCATCTTACAAAATAATCCTCTTTGTGTTGCAGGTTAGTACTTTTCTTTAGATATCTTAAATAAATTAATGCCCCTTAAGGTCAGTAATTCCCATTACTGTTTTTCATGCTTCAGATAATTTAATGAATCGTAAGAAAAACTTTTAAAGGGTAGGAATCCATGTAAAGTTATTAAAAGTAAATTTTTATTTGAGTTGTGATAATTTGCATATTTGCAAAAATATATTATAACTGGATAATTTAATAATGTTAGTTTTGAAGTGACATCCCGTGATCCAACTAAATTGTCGTTGAACTAAGATGAATCTCTTAAGATATTTACCCTATTTGGTCTTATTATTACTATATTCCATGTGTATGTTACGGGCAATGTGATAAAATCTGAGCATTTTTAATAATGCTAGGTATTTCGGGCAAAGTGATTGACACTCATTGATTCATCACTCATTGATTACTCATTGACAAATGCCATTGTATTAACACCTTACTTCGGACATTATTAATAGTTTATTGTGTAGTCTTAAAAATATGCAAGGGCTTAGGTAGAAACCAATGGTTTGGTTATGTAAATGTGTATAATAAAGAGTTTGAGGCATTAAGATAGAGAATTGGAAATTCCTAGATATTGTATGTTATGTTTATCTGAGTAGCAATTAATAATGGTGAAGCCACGGATACCACGTAGATCTACAACTGCAAAGTGTTAAGGGACATAAAAGTTTGTCAGAACTGATTTTTTTTTAATGTTTATATCCATTTCATTGACTTCTAAAATAATTTAGTGTTTAAGTAGGTTGTAAACAGATTGATATTTATAAGAATACTAGGGAGCCAGTGGCGTAACTAGAGTTGACTCATGGGGGGTGTTACTCCGACCAGTAGACCACTTCAACATATATTAATCCCTTTAAAATTTTTTCAAAATGTAGATATATTGTATAGCATAATAGTACTCTATACTATATTGCTTTAAATTAAATAAAATGGATTATATTTTTTTGTTAAATATTATTTTGGAAGTTATGTAAATGCTATTTCGGGTATACATGCTACTTTTGTAAGGGCAAGCAAGAAATAGCTTTTAAATATACAGGGTGTCCCAAGATAACTGTCCACCCCCTTAACTTTAGAACGCCTACAGATATAGTCATATAAGTGGTGTCTAGGTATAGAAAGTGACCGGTCGGTATGGAAAGTGACCATGCCCTATCCGATGCGACAATTTTCAACACCCCCTAGAGTCAATGTCAGGAGTTATCCTATCAGAACGAAAATAAATCTTTCGCAGAGAAATGTCTTGAATAAAACCCCTGAAACACACTCAATTAAATTGAATTTACGTAGTTTTACGCATGCTCACACTTTTCTACACCTATATAGACCCCAAATCTCTAGGCTTTCTTAAGTTAAAAGGGGTTGACAGTTATCTTGGGACAACCTGTACATCATATTATGAGGCTTTAGTCGGACTTCTGTCATTTATGGGCCTTACTTTCTCAGGAGCCGCCCCCCTTTGCCTTAAATCCTGTACGCCTTTGCAAAAGGAGCTTGGATATCCCAAGTGGCATTAAGAACAACAATTTTTTTCGAAAAACTTCCAAAGGGAAAATTTCATTTATGAGGCTTAACTTTCAAGGGCAAAACACAGTATAACAGACGTAAAAATTTTAGAGGGGGGTTTGGGGGTTCTCCCCCAGAAATTTTTTGAAAATTTATCTCTCAAAGTAGTGTTTAAGTTCATTTTGAGGCCTTTTGAGTTAGTTCCGAAAAGAACAGTTCCTTGTAAACCGCCTTCCTTGTAAAGGGAAATTTTTTCAGTTTTTCTTGTCTTAAAAACCGACGATGCAATGGGGGGGGGTTACAACCCCAATACCCCTCCCTCGTTACGCCTATGTAGGGAGCTACCGCCTCCTGCTAGCTATCGCTTACCAACCCCCGTAAACTGCTTACGCAGGACCTTTTGATTGCTTTGAGTGAGTTAAAACTCACTTTATAAAACAATAAAAAGAGTAAGCAGAAGAAACGTCAACCAACTTTTCAAAAATACGTCACAGGTTAGAATAACTTTAACTCTCTCGCTTCTGTGAGAAAACCTAGTATTCCTCTGAAGTTCTAGATTACTAAATAACTTTTTCATGTGGTTGACCACTTACATTATGTGGTTAGAGGGGTTAGACCGTTTCTTTTCGGCGGTTGTTAGTTTAACTAGGTTGGTAATATCAAAGGTATATAGAAAAGGGAGCGAAATATCGATTCCTATTTTACTAGGGGTAATGAAAGTGAACCCGTTCAAACGCAAGAGATGATGCAAAGTGGATCTGCTATCAGCAATATTCCTATATCATCAGTGTCCAGCTCTTCCAGTAAAAGAAAAGATACCTTAACTGCCGAATCACCACTTCCAGCGCGAAAAGAAAGTTTAATAAAGAGTAGCTTATTAGTAGTGTTTTGAATGGTTGTTGTATAATGATAGTCTTGCAATGTGTAAAGTTTGTCAGGAAGTGCCATCCAGTAATGTGGACAGAAAGTGGATTAATGGTTTTTCCGGACCTAATATAATAGTTAGTTTTATTATTTTTACAGTGTATTTTAATTTTGCGTTCTTTTAAAGTTTTATTTTCCATAATGTTTCTGCAAACACTATTTTTTAAAATAAAAAACAGATATGAATCCAAAGTAATGGCGAGTAAAAATTTTAGTCTGGCTAGTATCTTTAGAGCTGAAATTTCATGCACTGGTCTAACTTATACATAACTTAATCAAAATGTCTTCCTTAAAAATATCCAGCACGTCTATTAAAATATCAATATGGTACCCCTACTACCTCGTTAGTTTAATACCTATTGTTTTATCATTCATATTTTTGTTGTAACCCAGACTTTTTAAACAATTCCTTTTAAGTCTCTGAAAATAATAAGAGACAAAACCTACATGCCACTCAATGTTTAAAATTATTTTCGATTATCATACTAAAAATTATAAATTTCAGACAAAATGTGTGAAATTTTATTATGAAATAAATATGAAATAGCATATCTGTAAGTTTTTATAATACTTTTATCATATTCTTTGAATGATATTTAATTTAGAAGCTTACTGCAAATCCTCGAAAGAATCAGGACATTTTGATATCAGAAATGTGTCATTCAGTTCAGTAATTAAAAAGTTTTTCCCTGGAAACCGTTCACTAAAAATGTTTTTTTTTTTATAATAGAGAGAATCGCTAATTTTTTTTATTAGAATTTAGGATGGCCACTTAATGCCAACACAAATTGTTAGATTTTTATAAAATAGTTTCCACTGCAGTGGCTTCTAATAAGGTAGGTGATATAAGTACGTGGTAAAATAACCCTAAATGCATGCTAGCTATTGGTCAATTTTAACGATTGTACTAAATTGAGCCGAATCATTCATAAGAAAGATCCAAATTATCCCGTGAGTCAAATTGTCCGGTTCGCCCTTCTACAATGGGTAAACCAGAGTTGACTATTATGGAGCATTTTCAATCACATATGACTCGGACCCAGCAACAGCCTTAGCAACAGACGCGTTGACCTACAAAAAAATTAACAGTTACAGGAACTGGCCGTGGAATTCTTCTATTGCAGCATTTGCAATCACGTGACCCCGACCCCACACCTAACAACCGCCATAACAACAGATACCGCCGAACATAGCAACCGCCCTAGCAACAGACGCATTGACCTACAATAACTGGTCGTGACGTCACCTGTGTGTGTGTGTGAAACCCTCTATACAATCCCAATCTTTCCACTTACATTGTTAAAATTTAATTACCTAAACCCGTTGGTACTCGCAGGGTAAATGCGTAACCCCAAGATCTCATGTTTTTTAGTTATGTTTAAGAATCATCATTAATAATTGTTAATTCTAAACTTCTTATTGGTTGAATTTAACCTTGGGCAACTTAACTAAAAATTTCCAGTTCTTTAAAAGTTTAGAGCATTTGTCAAAATTGTTTATTTTCTTATTCTTTAACAAAAAGTATCTTCTTTTAAGTAATAAAATCAGCCTCTCGTAGCCTTTAACTGATAAAGGGTTGTTACCCTTTTATTAAAAAACTGTATCTTATGAACAACTAACCAAGATAAAGGACCAGACAACGCACCAGTCAGCAGAGTCCTTGGTACGGTGACCCAGAATAGTTCCCTATCACACCTCCTTTCGGTACCATCGAGTGCGGATCGTTTTGTACAGAGAACCGAGTTTTCGTGAACTTGTTAACACATACTAAGGAACCACAGAATTTTAGCATCTTTAAAAGGTAGGTTTTTGTTTCTTTTGTGGTTAATTTTTCATCTAACATAAGTAATTTATTAAAACTCATTAGTATAATTTTAAATGACCAGTGAAGTATATTTTTTAGGAAAGGAATGTGGATTTTTCTGGTACCTTAAGGATTTGCCGGGTGCAAAAATCTCGACAATCGGAGGAATTTACAGGCGAAATTTTAGAAATTACGCATACAATGTAAAAAAAAATCAAACGCAATGCAAATTGATGTTTATTAAATGTGATTTTTTAGCTCACTTTTATCACATTGGCACTTGCGCCCTGCTAATTCTAAAGTACCTACCTTTTTTTTTATTCAAAAGTTAAAAATTAGTGAAAATTATATATATTTTTTTTGTCTTTCTTAGGAAAGTATTTCTTCATATACTACCCCTGCATAGGTATACTGGCAAATACTATACTGGCTTACTAGATACTATATAGGTTAGCCGAGTACGGAAATCATTAAAAATCCAGATGGCAATACTAGACAAACTGGCAAAGCATATCCACAGTGTTGAAGGCGGTGGATGATATCAAGACCCTCTATATAATCGTGTATATAGAGGGTGTTGGTGATATAGAATATTTTCAATCACATGACTCTGCCTAACAACGGCCTTAGCAACGTTGTTTTATTCCTCCAGTGACATCATGTGCGAATGCTGCTATTGGATACTTCTATGTCCCGCCCCTAACAACAGCCTTAGCAACGTTGATTTTGTCCTCCAATTGACGTCATGTGCGAATGCTCTATAGGTAGGACTTGTGGCGATCCAAGCGGGAAAAGTTGTCAAATGGTTTTCATTGTTGAAAACTCGGCTAGCCTGTATAGTATCTAGTAAACCGTGCACTGGTCTTCCCAAATCCCAACACTAGTATAAATGGTGCTTTAAATGCCGTATATGGCGACTATTTAACCACCATCTCGACTTTTGAGGAACTTTGCGGTCCTGACTGACGGACCGTCAGTCCCGATCACACACACACAAAAAAACTGGAATTTTAAAATCAAATATTTCAAAAACTATTCAAGCGATTTAAGTGAACCGTAAACTATTTTTTTAAAGATTAGATTTTCGTTTTGTAAAAGATTAAACATATCGCCTCTCCGGTGCAACAATGACACAAATGTAAAAATTGAAATTTCTACTACACGGGAGCTTGGCAGCAAGGCTTCGAGATTGGCCATGATATCGCGCGAAGTCGAAAAAGTCGAATCAATCTTAGATGATCATTTTAATTGTCGCAAAGATAAATCGCCAAAAACGGCTTGAAATGCCTAAACGCTTAAATCATGGCCTAACCAGTATCGCACGCCTTCTAATATTCTTCTCTAAAGTTAAGCACCTTCAGGGGCAGTCAGTATTTGGGAGGGTGACCACCACCAACCATCGGACCTCACAGTGGTGTCGAATGAAAAAAAATATTGAAAAATCTCGGTAGTATTTGTATCTAACCACTTTAATTTTTTTTTAAATCTTTTGTTTTTGTGCTGGTTATGCAGCTGTGTATTCTATGTTTAAACTATTAAAACAATGCTTTAATATAAATAGGAAGGATTGCAGATTTCAAACGCCTCGCGAGCAGAAGGAATTTTTTGGGTCTTGGCTTTATTGTTTTCAGTCTGTTTTCTGAGTAAATGTCGGGGCAAGAATTATTTATTTCTCTTATTATATTTATTCCTTTTGGAAGTGAAATTAAGCTTGCATCTAGAAGTACTTCATACAGGGTGACCCAAAAAAGACTGACGCATTTTAAAAATCAATAACTCAAAAACTAAGAAAGATAAAAATGTGCGGTTTCTTGCCCCCTACTTGTTAGGCCAAAGAATTTTCATCCCAGAATTTTCGATTTTAGTTCCAAAATTTTAACTAGATGGCAGCACAAGAATTTTTTGAGGGATTTAGGGAAAAGGTATCGGAATAATCCCTGTTACTTAACTTGTGACAGGAAAACCAAAGTTTGATTAAATATCGAATCACAGAATCGAATGTTGTTCGATCTTGAACGAATCTTATTCGATTCTCGGAAGATTTAAGATTTGATCTAAGGAAAATATTAAGATTTGGGTTACGCTTTGAATCAGTTTGACAACTAAACCAAACTGTGGTCCTCCCCTTAAGACGGATCTCTCATTTCAGTCAATATTTTTCAAATTACTGAATTTGATTTTGTTAAATACGCATTAATTTTTTCTAAATAGGTGAAATCCAAATAAATTCTTTAAACGTTTATTGAGGGAATGAGAAGTTCAGATTATTGGTGATCTTTAGAAGAACAGTATGGTAGTTTGTGCTGCGATGCACATAACAGGGGTGATTGTGTTCCGAGTGAATATCCTATATTACCGGGTTTTCTATTAAACTTGCAAGTTTCTATGGCGGATGTTGGTCAGATAGCGTTGGGTGGGAAAATGGGTCTAGTGGGGTAAAATAGGTCTAGGGATTTTAGCAGTTTATATTTATAAAATTTAATGTTTTTGGCATGCTTATTTTTATTGAGACTCAAGTAAAATCAGCATGCCAAAAAAACATTAAATTTTATAAATATTAGCCGCGTTCACAACAGCCATTCTACCGGACGAAAGGCAGAGAAAACCGGTTCTTCTTCCACCGCTCTCCCTACGCAGGGAATAAATCACTTGACTATCAGTTGGAAATTCTCTCCTGGGCAATAGCAGTAGGAAATGTTTTAATTGGATCAACTCTCGTAGACAGCGCTCTCGCTCGCTTCCCGCATATCTACGAGCTCGCTCGCTTGTCACGTGATTCTTTCTACTGGTAGGACAAGTGCTCTTGTGAACGGGCTATTAAATTTCCTCACGGCTGGTTTTCGGAGATCCCTTTTCCCCTACTTCTTTAGCTCTTTCTCCGGTTGAACAGGTTGGCCGTTGTGAACGCGGCTATAAACTGTTAAAATAGCTAGACCTGTTTTACCCCACCAGACCCATTTTTCCCCACCCCAACCTACTCATAATTCGGTAGAGATGTGGGTACATCACATATGCGAGTAGTGATGGGTGGGGTAAAATAAACATATAGGGTTATAGTCTGTCTGTCCTCGCTTGGCACGTGTGGCAAACCTAAAATCACTACCCACGGCAGGAAAAGCAGTGGCGAGTGCAGGGTATCGGGTATCTAATAGAAGTGAGATAACCATCTTTATGGCTTTTTCACCACTGTTTTTTCTGCTGTGGGTACGGATTTTAGGTTTGCCACTTGTGCCAAGCGAGGACAGACAGACTATAAACAGACTATATGAAATTTATTATTTTTTGACATTCTGATTCTTCTTGAGCCCAATAGAAAAATCAGCATGCCAAAATAAAAAAAATAAAAAAATATAAATATATTCTGTTTAACCCCGAAAGATCATTTTTCAGCCAACCAACACTATTTTCACTAAAATAATAGTTTAAAGAAGTTCCGCACTTCCACTGAAATTCTTGCCAAATTCATCCACTTATTTAATTGCAAAAATAAATGTAGTTTAAATTTAGTGTAACTTAGTCTGATCGGGGCCCTTTCTCAAACACCAAGTCAAATTTAATATCCCCTCTATAAAAAGTTATCTCAAAGATTCTAAAACTATGATTTCCCTTTAAAATATTTTACATAACCATCCTCTGAAAAAAGCAGTAAAAAACGCTTCATATAGAAATTTTAAATAAAAAAAGTTTCCGGTTAAATGTGAAAATGTGTATAACCCACTAGATTAAACAATTAATGGTGCAGCCTTTGTCAGAAATCATGTTCTAATTTTCCATGATTTTCCTTAAAAATAATTTCCAATTAGAACTCAAAGTTCGATTTCCCAAAGATTTTATTATTTAGAATTAAATCCTAACACTATCTCCTCTGTGCCATAAAAGATCAATCAAACAACCAACTAGCTAAAGCATTTCAATCTAATTCGATTCTGAAATCGATTCTATCTCTCAACTTCGATTTTCCTACCACAAGGCAATAGCAGGGATTCCGCTGACAGTTTATACCTAAATTTCGGGAAAACTTCTCGTGCTGCCATCTACAAATGCATTTTGGAACTAAAATTTTGAAATTTTGGGTACGAAAATTCTTTGCCCCCCTGAGTAGGATGCAAGAAACCGCATATTTTTATCTTTTTTAGTTTTCGAGTTATTGATTTTTAAAATGCGTCAGTCTTTTTTGGGACACCCTGTATAAGAGATCTACAAACTGTATTAATTTTAAAGTAGGGTCGTTATTTTATGACCACCATGTATTTGGAGGAACTTACAATTGTTATTATTTTCTAATTTTTTGGTTAAAATCCATATATTTTGGGGGACTGCGTAACCCGTGGAATCCTACAATCTCAGCACTACCACCATCGGTTCTATCCAAAACAATGGGCATGTAAAGTAAAACGCACGTAATTTAGTATTAATTTATTTAATAAATTAAAATTGTTCTCTGATCGGATCGTCAGAGTTTAATTTCAAAGACTGATTATAGTTCCAGTGCACCATTGTAAAAAATATTTGTCAGCATATTGGCGATAAAAAAAATCGTAATTTAATAATATATATATATACTAATTCATTATTTAGGGTAGAATATTTCTGATAACAGGTAGATCTTCTAAAAAATAAAACCAAATGTGAGCAGAAACGAAAGAAAACCACCGATGATTGATATGGTCAGTTGGACACCCTCCCAAAAACTGACAGCACCCGAAGGTGCTTAATTTCGGTGAAGGAAGTTAGATAATCGATATGCCAGCTAAACCATGTTTTTTTGGCGATTTTTTTTAGCGGCGATCGCCAAAGATCACACCGTTGTTTCTTGGCTCGACTTTGATTTGGCTACCAATCTAACTTGTTGCCAAGCTACCAAACGGTAAATATTTACCAAGTTGCATTTGCGTCATTGTTGCACCGGAGCGGCGATATATAGAGCTTTTTCAGGTGACGTCACAACCAGCTATTTTGTTTTAACTGTTAACCTTTGTAGGCCTAGTTATTGGCCTTGGTAACGCGGTATCTGTTGCTAAGGCTGTTTTTAGGTATGGGATCACGTGATTGCAAATGCTCCAATAGAAGAATTCCACGGCTAGTCATTTTCTGTAACTGTTAACCTCTGTAGGGCAAAAAACTGTAACATCTTCTGTTGCTAAGGCCGTT